>JAWJWE010000038.1:0-5000000 GCA_037055365.1 Polyplax serrata | reverse complement strand
ATACAATATATATACAGTAATTTTAACTAATAAATAAATAAATAAATTGGGAAAGAACTTTCGCGTTCCACTAGAATTTTGTTTTTACAATTGCACGCATTACAACACGGAACGGAAGGGTTGCGTCCACGGGGTTGACACGTGGCAGAAGAAAACAAATTTTGCTTGGCAAGATGGCGATTCCCACGTGGTTCGGTTCCAACTTGTCAAATCTCATTTTTGCACCTTTGAAGTCTCGGGTCTGCCTCGACGTTTTCTCTTTCTTCTGAATTGTAAATTTTTTCCGTTGAATGGAACAATTTGTACAGTCTGTCGGATTTGATGAAGTAGTTTCCTGTCGTAGGAAAAAAAGACAGAACGACGAGGTTGGAGTGGATGACAAGGTTGACCGCTTGCATTGCACGTGGGGTTTTTTTTACCTTCACCCGGTCGTTGCCAGGTATGTTGTGGACAAATTGTAAACGCGGAGTATGCCGACTGCTGGTCATGGCTGCTGCCAACTACTGCTAACTACAACCAGTGATGTGATGTAGGTTTTTTTTATGACTAATACGACATGAAGTTTTACTATATACATTTCTAACACGTGTTACATGAAGTTCTTCTTAACTTCTCGGGACCACGTAGCCCTGGTTATGAAAAATTCATTCACCTGTGACCATTTCCGTTGAGATCCACTGACCGGTTTTGTTGCTGTCGTTTTCTGCCCCCAACCCCTTTCTTTCTGGTCGACTGCGCGATCTGTCGATCCCTTGTGTGACGTCACTAACGATCGTTTTTTTATTTCATCGGATGAGGAGAAAAAAGAAAATAATTTTCGTCATTCCCTTTGATTTTTTTCTTCTTCTCGGAAATATTTCTTAATATCGGGCAAATTCCTCAAATTTCTGCCTTCCGTTTCCGTCCGCAGCTTTCGGTTTTTTCCTCCACCCAGGTCCCGCCTCCCTTTCGCTGTCGTTCCTGCCTGCCAATCCCGTACCTTGACGCGGTCCTGCCGTCTCCCGTTTCGGGTTTTTTTTTGTCATATTTTCTTACTTGGCTCACGCTTTCTCGGGAATGTCTTTCCCCTGTTTTTCCCGGGTAAAAAGAGGAATAATTCAAGGTGGCACACACAGGGAGAAGTGACTCCTCTCGTCTTCTGCCGCGTTCCTTTTAGTAAGCCGACGACACTCCTCGGCACCGGACTTTTCGAACGCCTGAACGCAAACATACCCAACAGGGAGGAGGGAGGTTGAGAGACTAGTCGATGGTTGAACATCGACAGCACAGGAATGATGCAACTCGACAGATAAATTGATCGGTAGATGAATGCGTAACTAAGTTGATGAAAGTGAAAGATACGAAGTGAAATGTATTGAGAGAAAGTGAATATGAAGGATGTGATACTGGGGCGAGGGGCGAGAGTGGGAGATGGAGAGCCGGGGGAGGGGTGTTGAGAGAGAAAGAGAAAGAGAGAGAGAAAGAGAAAGAGAGAGAGAAAGAGAGAAAGAGAGAAAGAGAGAGAGAGAGAGAGAGAAAGAGAGAAAGAGAAAGAGAGAGAAAAAAAACAGAGAAAGAGAAAGAGAGAGAAAAAAAACAGAGAGAGAAAGAGAGAGAGAGAGAGAGGTGCCCGTGGCTTATTTCAAATTTCGATATAACGTGAATATTTCAGTGGGTTTTCCCCGCGTTTTCGGGGTTTCCCACCCTGAATTATTAATACATTATGTAATGAATAATACAAATAATTGAACCCTCGCACACCGAGCTCACAAATCAATTAATAATTAATTAAATCGCTTTGAACGCAATCTTGAAACGGTTTCGTCTCGACCTTGACGCGCGTGTTAACATAAGTGTTCAATAATTTGTTTAATTAGGTTTCGCCATATTAAATACATTAAACGTTACATTACACTAAACACATACTGTACGAAACCTTTGGTAAATAAGTGTACCACGTACCGAATTGTATTTCGGGATTATCAAAAATAGATCAGTGCTATGTTACGCGACAGATTATTAACGTTAAGTAACGAAGCAATTAATAACTGTATAATAAAACAATAACCACATTGCATTGACGTAATGCGCAATATTATTAACGATACTATTAACGTATTAAACATTACCAAAACGGCACATTTCGACTATGTCTACTGAATTATAATGAAATTAAGAGTAAACTTTTATTTTATTTTGATTTAATGGATAAATAATAAATAATGATATTTATCGTTTTATCGGAGGAGTTTAATTAATTAGAATTTACGTATCGGTCTGAAAGAGTAAAGACTAAGAGGATTTTAGTTCGATGGCAGAGCCCGAGTTCACCGCCATCCTCATCATCATCATCATCATTTTAGTACGTGAAAAATGTTTTTTTGGCGTGTAGATGTCCGGGGGTGGGGGTGGGTTGAATGGATCGCGAAAGTGTTTAAGCATTGATAGTATCATTAGCATGCTCAAATTGAGTTTATGTCATCTCTAGTCCAACGAGGCATCGATTCCGATAATGGCGATTATGTGTGCCTGCCTGTGCGTGAGTGCGTTCCGCCGGCCTCTCCATGGTGACTCGTCAACACACAAACACATTTATATAAATGAGAAGGAGTCACGTCGTCTAGTCGAGTAATGATAATTCTCGGGACAGGAGGAGCACGGGTCACAGCAGGAGACGTTTTCCTTTTTGGGTCTGAGGTTGCACGTGAACGCACACCTGAACGCACCGTTGCAGGCGTATTCACGCACGTCCGCACGCACGCACTCACGCATTCACGCAGGCACGCATTCAGGCGATAGCAAAAGCTCGACCGGTGTCCGTTTGTTTGTACAGGGCGGCGGTCACCCCGTGTTCTTCTTCGATGGACAAAAGTGTCGCGCGTCCGGTCGTACTGAACCGGCAGTGATGAAAGTCGGACCTGAGTGAAAGTAAAGAGAAAGTAGACCGGAAAAGGAGTCCGGTTTCCGGAGGAGTGGAGAAATCGGAAGTGAGAGACTCGTCGCTCATATGGATGATAATTTGGAAGACACGGACGAGGGCACCCCAGAAGGTAAAGCGAAAACAATACTTAATAGAATAAAATAAATAACAATAAAATAGAAAGGTGATGGAATACTGGGTAGAGAGAGTGAATTATGAATAGTACAAAGGTAGTATGCAGGTAAAAGTACAGGGAAAAAGTAAAATGTGAAACAAGTATTAATTAAACAGTTAATAAGTCAGGAACATAAATAAAAGTATCCTCATCGGGGAAGTAGTAGGAAACACAAAATAAGTAGAAGAGAAATTTTTGTGCAAGGAAGTGGCTAGAGGCACGAGAAGTAGGTAGTACAAGAGCAAAGTAGAGGAGTCGGAAGAAGAAGAAAAGAGATAAACATTGGTTAAATAGAGACAAAGATTAATAGTAATTATTGTTAATAATATTGGTTAACAAATTACACATTTTGATTGATGCTAGAGGGAAGTCGAAACGAGGAGAACATCATGAGCTGCACGAAAACTCGTGTTGCGCGGAGATAAAAATAATACGGACGGAGAAGTCAAAATTCATTGGGCGCGACAAAACAAGATACATGAAAAGGCAAGGTGGCAGCAATAGGTGAAAGACACCACGGGTGAAAGTTAGAAGTGAAAGTGAAAGTCAGCAACCGCCAGAGGCTCACCAACGCTGGCGATCCAACAGACAAACACGTCGATTCTTTCGACTTTTCACTCAGTTTACCCTTTCGTTTTTCTTTCGGGGTCGCAGCGGGTGACGGCCGGCAAACGTAACGACAAATTAAAATTAATGAAATTTCGCTGGGTATGACAAGCGGCGACAAAAATGGCGGAAAAAATACGGCGCGAGAGGGATGTAGAATTGCATTAACCGGTTCTCGAGGAATTTCAGGTATTCAACCGAATGGAGCTTTTATGGCGTCTGCTTATGACGTCACCACTTTCTCAGTCAATTTATCCGGAGTTTTCTTGTTACTTTTCTTCTGCCACGACGATATTCGCATCCCCGCCTTGAGCTTTTCGTTACCCGTTCAGGTTCGGCGAAACCGCTCCGGTATGAATTTTTCATGGGGCACGAAGTACAAGTGAAAGGCGAAGAACACGTGGTGAACCTTTTTGGTCAGTTTAATGTTTTAATCCCTCGAAGGAAGTCATTCAATATTAAAAGACGGGAAATGAAATGGCAGAAACGGAACATGCGAGGAGGAGAAGAAGACACTAGTTCGGGACTCGGATGGAACAAATTTAGTTTTGCACCTGCCACGGGTACCTAACAGGGTTGAAGGGCAACGGGAAGGTTGGTAGTAAAAGTAAAATGGCGGTGGCAACCTCCCCTCATGTGGAGAGACAGGATGTTTCTTTGCTCAGGCCACTGCTGTCTGTTTTCTAACTCTTCCACGTCCTCGTAGCGATAGCCATATTTTTGAAGAAGAAAAACATGGCGTCAACTTTCCGATTTCATCCCTAATTAAATCTCTTTAGAGATAAGCACAAAGGCATTTTTATTCAGCTCACCTTTCGGCGTCGTCTTCCCCCACTTCCTCGCCCCCCGAAGCTTTCCCTGCATAATTCTTCTGGCTCGCGATGATGAAGCTGAGAGCAACAAGTCCAACACGAAGATAGTTGGTAGGTGCAGGTACTCAAGGTGAGGAACACAGAAAGGGCGGGTGGATGTGCGATGAAACGTTGAGAAAAGACCATGGGGTGAAAGTGAAGAATTCAGCAAGTAGAGGAATTTATAATATAATAATGTGACGGTGGTGGTTAGGAAGAGAAGAGAATAAGAGAAGATGGAAAGAACTCAGAACGAAACGGTGAAGATTAGAAGAAAGAAGAGGAAATTAATTTGTTAGGAATCTGCTGAGTCGAAGGCGACGACGACGACGACGACAGCAGCAGGAGCAGCAGCAACGGAGAATAATGAAAAAAGTAAATTGGAATTTTTATCCTCAGAGATGACGTCAGTGAGGAAGTTTTCTTCTGCTCCTCCAGTGTGTTCCCCGTGAACGTGTTAAGGTTCTACAAGTTTCATCAAGGCTGGGCATGTCGGATGTAACCCACCGGAAACAAGTTTCTGACTTGCAACGGGGGACATCATCGCCAGCAAATTGTGTAGGGTCCGAGTCGACAAAATGGCGGCCACGTCGCCACATTTTCTTCAAAGTACTCGAAAGATAAATTGGAAAAGGAAAAAGGTTCAAGGAAGGTTGATGAGAGGAAGAAATCCGTCTGTCAATCCCGTGAACTTTTTCATTTAATTATTCAACGAGAAATGTACGTTGGTCAGTGTGAGGGAGCTCTTGGTTTGGAAGACAAAATGGCGGCACGAGAAGGATTAACCTTTCGACGTGGGACGGTGATTTTTTGATGAAAAATACTTCAAATTGAATCTGTCGAACTTGGAGTGGTGCTGCCGTGAGAATGAAAACCGGAAGTACATTAACGTAGCCATTTTCTCATTATCTCGTTGCTGTAGTGACGTTAAGAGTTCAAATTAGACATCAGACTGAACTCGCTGCAGAGCACCGGTCTTGTACCTGGGAACCTTCACCACTTAACTCTCCTGTCTGTTTCTTTGTCTGCTGCCACGTCCACCACTTTTTGGAGGGGTCTCACTTGTGACTTACATTTATAAATGCAAAAATAAATAAAAAATAAATAAAAATTTACCAAAAAATAATTACATAATTCACAATAATAATTTACAGAAACTTTTTGTAGTGTAATGAGCTCGTTGGAATCTTATTTATCTAAATTATTAATCCCTATTTTACTTAATAATTAATTCAGCCATTTAATAATCTTTTAATTATGAGGTCAATTAATCGTACACCTAATTCCGTTACGTAGATGTTATCTTCTCGCCCGAAACTTATTTACATAACTATTTGAATTATAACTCACAAGTACTTAAACAACACGTGTAGCCTTACATACATAAGAGAAACATAATTTATCCACAAGTTGTAGAATATCAATGGTTTGCTGTTGTCTCTGTTACGTAGCGTACTGCTCTGACATTTCCTGGTGGTTTTCTCCAGTTTTTCTCTACTCCTGGGAAATTCTCTTACCCTTGTATTTTTGTTTTTTTGGGCCGAATTGTTTTCAGTAGTTAAAGTGGTACCGAATTTTTACGGTGGAGCGCAAATTTATTTATGTATTGAATTTAAGGACGACTTATTCTCCCTTGTTTTACGTTTATCAATCGGGTCGTAACCGAAGTTTTTATTTCTCGTCCTTCTGTTTCTCTTTTCTTCTCATCTCAACTATTAGCGGCGCGGCGGAGAGTCGTAATTTTTTTTATCTATTGTCTACGTTATCTTTTTTTTTCCCAGATTATGTTTTGCTGTCGTCCTCGTTATTGTTATTTTATTGCCGTTTTCCGTTCAATTCGTGTTTACAACTCGTTTTCCCGAACGAGAACCCAACAGATTGGGTCTTCCCCATCTGTTGTTCTATTTCTATGGAAAATGTCATGTATATTAATGTCACGTCGTCACTTGTCTTATTAATCGTTACACGAGTTATTAATATGTCTGAACACTTCGAGTTGGTTCCCATCTTAAAATTATATTGTTTTTTATGTGTTGTATCGTATCTGGTGCCACGACGCTTTCTTCTCATCTTCATTCATAAAAATTAAAACTCGTAAAATTTATTATTTATTTTCTTTTCATAACTTTTTATGATCGGATCCCGCGCGTTTGTGTCCGTTACGTACTTTCATATTTTTTCTATTCTGTTGCCGCGACAACGGGGACGATCGTCGAATTCTTACGTGAGCGCAAGGACTTCGTTTTTGCCTCAGGGTTCTGTGGTAGGTGCAGCACAATTTTTTGGTTTTATTCGGTTACCTGGACCGAGCCTTGTGGATTTTTCTCCACCGATGGAGTCTTCGTTTGAGTGGTTTTAAATAGAAGAACATTCAGGTACGTCGAGGGATGGACTTGGAGCTTTCGGTTGATAAAGTAAAAGGGGGATGAAGGAATGTTTGGTCAACCCAGCGAACACATTTTTCATCTCTTAAGGGAAAGGAGTTAAGAGAAAAGGTTTGCTCTTCAACCTTAGCTGCTTACCTTTCCGGCTGTCTCGGACATTTCTTTCCATTCCACCATTTTCCCATCCTTTTCTGCTTCGCCTTCTTTTTCGACTTCTTCGTGCTCTGCGCCTTTTTTACCCCTTCAATCTTTTCTTCTCAACCAATTTCGGTAATTGCCTCATTGTGCTTTTACACTCGTCGTTCTCCGTATTGTGTTTTCCTTCCTCTCTTCGTGATTTATGATCTCAACCTCTTCTTTTTTTTTTACTTCCAGACAAAAATGAAAGATGTTAGGCCAAAGGGTTCACTGACTCGCCGGGAGTTAACGGCGGAAGTAAGACGTAGCAGGTGCATTTTACTTTCCTCGCGTGGTTACGTCAAATCCTTTTTATTTTGCCTTTTACCTTTTATTTTCCTCTTCTTTGTATCGGGTGATGTTCTTCTGTTTCGGTTTCTCCTTTCTTTCTCTGCACTGAAATGTTCTTTTCTTCCTTTGCCTTACCTTTCTTTTCATTTTCTCATCATCTCTCTCCTATTTTTTCTTTATTTCTTTTGTTTGCTATGTGGGTGCTGCCCTACAGTGCTTCTTTCGCTGACAATTTTGCTTAGTGCATTATTTAAGCTGAGTGGCCCTAGAGTGACCCTAAATTTTCTTCTTTCTTGCTTACCCCCATGCTCCGTTTCTGTTTGTCTTCTTCTTGGCTTTTCTACTTCTTTTCATTGACTCCTTTTATTTTTGTTTCTCTCCGTTTCCCACTGTTTGTCTTCTTTCCTTTCATCTCTTTACCGTTTTAACTTACGTGAACGAGTTTCTACCTTTCTTTTAGTTACTTTAGCAGTTAGCAACTACATGTACAAAATTACACGCGTGATTCCATCTTGTTTGTCTTTACATTAACCCTTTCTTTCTACTTTCCCTACATCTAATTTTTTGTCTCAAATGTAATATTCCTTATCACTGTTCTCCATTCCCGTGCCTGAATTATTATTAGCGATTTTGATCAAACATTAGGAGTAAGGCAAAACGAAACTGAGTGTGCGGAAACGGAAGTGAAGTAGACGAGTAGCCTGATAACCTTTTCTTCCGAGGACGTCTACCCTGGACAGGATTTTTCTAAAAGTAAATCTTTCCCTCGTCTTTCCTACCTGCTTCTTTTTCCTCGCCATTTCCCGGCAATCCTCCGCGTTTTCCCTTTCACTTGCACTTCTCCCCGTTCATTAACTCATTCTTTACAATACTCTGACGTATGGACTGTAATTCTTCCGCCTTTCTACCCTTATTTAATTAATCCCACTTTAACTTTTTATTCGGCAAGAGGAACATGCTTCATCCTAATTAAAACCTTCTCGTCTTTTACGGCGTTCTCGTCCTGCTCGGTCGTCCCGTTCGTTTCCCGTAGCCGTTCATCCCCCGTGACGCGTTCAACCCCCAATGGCACCTTTATGGTTCCCGAGGCTCTTTTTCATTTGGTTACCAGCCTTTTCGCACTTTCGCACATTCCCCATACAATTAGAATTGAATTTTTATTGTTTAATCCCGAAAATAACCCTTTTTTTCTGCGCTTTCGTTCTCATCTCCTCACCGGCAGCTTTTTTTGTGCCTTCCTCCCACCGTTTGAGTCTCTCACGCTTCCCTCATATTCATCTTATAAATGCCTAATTTTTATTGCCCTTCATTCTTCTTCCTCTTAATTCCTCTCTCATTTACAGTGATATTGTCCTCGGGTTTGTTTCCCCTTTCTCTCTCTCTCTCCTTTTTCTTCTACTGCACTCTTCTCGGATGTCTTCAGTTGTATAAATTTGTCGTCATTGTTTCTTTGCGTTTTATCCTACTACTACTCTTGTAGTATTTTTATTCTATTAGTATTAAAATTATTATTCCCATTAGGGATGGTTGTGTAGCAGTTTTCTAAGGTTTTCCTCGTGTCTTATCCTTCTACCAGTTCTGCTGATTTATTTTCGTTTTGTACTGTCCATTCTCTCTGGTCCACCACCAAAGGTTTCTCATTGAGTATTTTTTAATGTTGTGGCCGTCGCGTAGCCGATGCTGATTTTCCTGTTTATTTGCGACAACCAATGCTGTAAAAATATTTTCATATTTCACCATTCTATATGTATATTATTTTAGTAAAAAACTAAAATAGAAAAAATAACAGGATTTCTTTTCCGTCTCTAATATGTATTTTCTGCATGTGTATGTTCAATCAATTCAACTCCGACCAGAAGCATTCAAATTTTATGTAGTTCGTCGTGTCCTTTCCGCTTACTGATGCTTAGTCATAATTCTGTTACCCTAAGCGAACCTTTTCAATTCTTCTCTTCCTGAATCAACCTTGTCTTAGAAAAAAACCAAATGGCCGATACTTTTTTTTTGTACCGATGATTGATGCAGTTAATGGTATTCTGTGCCAGTGTAAGCTCTTTTCATTCGCATGAGCGAAAGAAGTTTCCGATTTTATTGAACAATACAAAAACGATTCTTCCTACAGAAAGGTTGGACTTGATCGTGTACACACAGCTCTCCCTCTCTACCCAGTTTCTCCAGTTTTATAATTACCTTTTAACTTTTTGTTTCATTTTACTACGCCATTCGCTTTACTTTACTTAACGTTTTGTTTCTTATTGCTTTCGTGACATACGTTCGCAGCCATCTCTTCTTTGTCTCGTTTTACATCTTTCACCTTATTAACTTTTATGGCCTTTTAAGTGTGCTGCATTCCATCTACTTTGTTAATCTCCGTGTTCCAATCTCGCTGCCGGTTTTTTTTTAGCTGCCCACGAGGAGAAAAGAGCCTTTTTCCCCAGCCTTCCCTCCTCGACCCGTTTGTTTGTTTTAACATTTTTAATTCTCTTTGTACAGACACACACACACACACACACACATTTTATTTTTCATATGTACGAAACAAAAAATGGGAAAGAGGCACACCGATTTTATTTCCGTGACACGTGTACGGAGAGTGGGGAACAGAGGCTCCTCATCTTTTTCTCTCTCGGAATTTGTAAACGAGGTCATAAGATGAATGGAAAGTTCAAGAAAGCATAAATTCAAGCAAAGGAGCAAAGGCAAGGCAGGTGGAAAGAGAGCAGGTTGTCTTCCTGTAAATGAACGACTCTCACGGAAATAATAAACTGTGACATTTCGCATTTGTGCCGGGTAAAATTTTTTATTGGCAGGGAGTACCCAGCAAATGTACCTACCTAGAAAGGGTCACGTTGGACAACGCCTGGGCCCATTTTTTTGTGCTTTTGTTTCACCTTCAACTCCTTGATTGTTTTGGTTGTGACGTCACGACGCTTTCCAATAGTTCTGTCATGTGAACGAACACCACCCCGGGAATATGAATAATTCAGTTTTGTTTGTCTGAAGTTTGTAATGGACGCGGCAGCCACTGACCAACAGAAATCTTTTTCGGGTTCGCTCGCTCGGGGGGAGAATTTCGTTCGTTTGCATTTCGACTTTCTTTTGCCGAGGCCCGGGCTCGACTCACCTGAGGCATTTCATTTTATTTCGTATTTTTTATTTTTTTTTGGGAGAGCGGGTAATACTCTCAGGTCGGTAAAAGAGTTTTGACGTGCGGCATGTTATTGACGTGCCATTAGAATTTCTGAAGTCAGGCAAAAGCAAGGCCAATTAACAAGTCCTTTTCACGTGTCGTACGATTTAATAAAGTCGGTCATTGGCATCCGTCGGAGACCCTGCCGCAAAACACCCCCGATGAATGCAATAATACAACACTAACAATAACGGTAATGGCAATGGCGGAGGAGGGAAAATTAGGCCACGAAGGGAGAGACAAGTAGACCAGTGGAGCGAGAAATGGAAAGGAAAAAGAAGATTCCGACGGGAATCGCGTTCGAATCGAACGTGGCAGAAGACATGCGCCCAGTTTATCTCGGTCATGGAAACGTCGCAGGGAACACGTGAACATGGCTCAAGTTTATTTCCAGCATTTTTGGGAGTCGATTCAAAAAAATTCTTTTTTTTCGGTCAATGCCGTCTACTAAAATCTACATCCGGTCCACACTTCCTATTGGTAATCGTTTCCGATCGCCAACGAACTGCGAAGCGAAAATTGCGAAGGACTCGATTTAACAACCCCTTAATGAATGAATTTGTAAAAGTCAATGGTTTTACTCGACATACATAATTTATAGTTATATTAATTGATCTTTTTACATTATTCAATTGCTCGTTGGTTTTTTTTTAGGTTTGATGACGTCAATTTTTAACGACTGCGATTCAAAATAATTCACTCAATTATATATATATATATGTGAAGGATAATTCCGTGTTATTACCCGATCGCATTGTGAGATGTCAATCGACTGTAGTTTTCACGTTATCGTACGCAAAATTGAGTGTTTAGCTTAGACGAAGTAAAGAAGTACTTACGTGTTTAACAGGAGAGTTTGGTACAGGTAGTTCGTCGAGTGAGTGTGCCGGAAAACAGTTCAAGTAGCGAACCCCCTAAGAAGTCGAAGAGAACGACAATAACAAAATAATGAAGAAACCGATGGAAATAGTTTTGCCGTTTCGCAAACAGATCAGTCTCGCCTCTACGTTTTAAACAGATCAACCACCCTCGACTTTGCAACCCCCGCAATTCAAACATCAAAAATCGTGAAAAATTATGCCCGGGAAACCAGTAAAAATGAAAGCGCAAGCAGTGCGATGAGGTAAAGAAAACCAATCAATCCGTCAATCATTCGATCCTCGTGAAAGTCATTCATCATTCAAGAGCCAGGATAAGACGGTCGGGCGAGCAGGGAGGAAGAGGAGGAGGAGGAGAGGAGAATGAAGAGTTAAGGGGTTAAAAAAATAAAAATCCGAACCAGAAACCATCCCTTAAATTAAACTTGGAGTACCCGTTTGGGGCGAGTCGTTGCACGCAAAGGGTAAAAATCAAAGGAAAGACAAAAATCGGAGGAGAACAATCGGGTCATCTTCTTCCGGTTTCCGTATCCGGAACTACAAATCATTTCCGGTTCTCGGAGCAATCCAAATTAAAATATCACCAAAGTGAGATTTTACATTGGAAAGGACTTTCGCGGTTGCAATTTCCGGTTCCGGTAGGGCGTTAATAAATCAGACTAAGGCACTCAACCGGATGTGATCTTCATTTTGGGGATTCTTTTTTTTACCCGGGGGTGGGGGTGGATCCGATTTCCTTTGAACTTCCGGCCGGAGGAAAATCTTCGGATTTTATTTTTCGTTCGGCAGAATCCGGTCGAGTGACTCTCTTTCACGACGGGCAAAACGGGGGCGACGCAAAAGAAGCAGAAGAAGAAGAAGAATTGAGAAGGTGAACTGCGGGTCCTTTTTGCCATTTAAAAGTTCTCTAATTGTTTTACAAAAATTATCCGATCTTAAGAGAGAACTTTGAAAACTGGAAGAATATTCGAATGAAGAAATGCCGTGACCGAGCATGACGAGCAAGGTTGAATAATATGTTATTACCTTGGAAGATAAGTTGAAGATGATTCGGGTAACGGCCGAATAAAACAAAAGACACCTGAAGATGTAAACAGACGTTTTAAAATAATTTAATAACTTAAGAAGTGACGCATCACATATTAATGTAAACAACACCGCCCTTTTTCACTGAAGTCTCTGTGTACACAAAAAGTGAGGTTGGCTCTGTACACAGAGCATGACGTGAAAATTGACGTTACATGTATTCATTTGTGTATACCAAACTTTGTGTACTTAAAATTGGACTGTACATGTTCTAAATCGGTAGAAAAAACGTTCTGTCTCTGTGTACCGGTGGAAAAAATCGGGTTTACTAAAGAATGGTGGATTTCGTAAGGAGGGGTACGTTCTGACGTTGCGTAGATTTGAGTAGAAATGCAAAAGACTTGGATGAGGTTGATGAGAGAAGCGTGTCGGAGTGTGTAGTGGTGCAACTGTCAAAACTGTTGTAAGGTAGAATAAAAAGTGAGGGCAGGTGTTTCCGGCAATTTTCTTAAACCAAACCGTGCAAGGCGGCAAAACATCTAGAGCTCTTTGTAAATTAACAAAATTACATGTGATAGATGAACGTACGTTTTCTTTTTCTCTCCGCCGTTCACACCGACACCTTCGAAATCTAGTTAAGTGGAAAAGGCAATTTTGTATTATTATCTGCTGTCCCGAAACGGGAAGAAATGGAAACGGGCAGAAATTAGTGCGAGACCTGGGGAAGAGGAAAGAAGAAAAGCGAGGAGCGCGACCGAACCGGCCAGATGTACGCCATTTTTCTTCTGTTTCACTTCGATTTCCGCGACTTGAACTTTTTCTAAATTCCGAAGGGAACAACGGGAGACGAACAGTCAGCAAACAGAGTTGACAGATTCCAAATAGAAAAATGAAGACGAACGAACGGCAGGCATGCCCTAATGTTTATTAAATTTCTCGGAAGGAAGTAAACACGTGCATGCGTTTTGTGTTCGTTCCCCTGACAATAAATCAGACGGTCTTGAAAGAGGCCACGCAGAAGAAGTAAACGCGGCGGGAAGTGGGTGTGAATGGATGCGGTACCAACAGCCAACGAAACGAACAACAAAGCAAGCGATGTAAGTGGAGATTAATACCAAAAACAAAACCTAGAACAATAGACGGAACAATAGAGAACCACGAAGTGTAAATAAGCAGTCGTTGAGGAATGGAATGGAATGGAAATGACGAATTCAAAGGAAGAAAATCACAGAAGAAGCAATGACGGGGCAAATACGAAAAAGAGAACCGAACCAAACCAGAAAAAAAGGGGAGCAAGAGCAGGTTTAAGCAGAAGAGAAAAACAAAAGGCAAGGAAGGAAGAAGGAAAACCAAACTCGAAGAAGTAAAAACCAAGAAAGGAAGGAACGAAGGAAAAAACAAAAAGAAAATAAACGAGGAATGAGAAGAACAGAAAGAGCAAAAGGTGACAGTAATCGAACACAACACAAAGAAGAAAAAAAAAGATTTTAAAAGAAAAAGGAGAACTTCTCCCTTGTCAAAGGTACGAGAAGAAAACGTGGGGTGGCGAATTTGACAATTTTCCCGGGGAGACAGAGCCGGAGAGATGACGTCATATTTTCCCGCACAAAGGAGTGTGACGTCACTCTGTTGATGATTTATTTGACTTTTCGGTAGAAAACTGCGAAACCTTAAAAAATTCTTTCTTTTTCGCGATATTCTGTCCTTTTCTCTCCCTCTTCGTATCTCATTCTCTTCCTCTGAGCGCCATTGTTGTTTCGACTATTTCATCGTAGTTTTCTTATCTGGTGTTCTCCGCTCCGTTTTCAACATTTCACACTACATTTCCACGAGAATGTATCTCACACGATTGTTTATTTCTTTGACGTTTCCCTGACCTGCGACGACAGCTGTCAGAGCAGAAATGAATGAATTTTCATCAAAGTTATTGCTGTTTAGTTGCATAACACTAATAATAGAATTATTACCACATTTTTAGTAATAACGTAGTAATAATGAACACTAGAAAAAAGGTTCACTAAAAAGGGGAAAACACATGGACAATGTACACGGGTACGTCTCTTAAGCGAAAAATTCAAATTTCTATAAAATATTAATAAACGGACACAGAAAAACAAATATATGTGTGATAAAATAGTAACACAATTAATGCGAAAAAACCAATAAACATTAGAGAAACTAATGTAAGTCCATTCAGTCTGATTCTAATTCCGCAGAGTATTCAAAACAGACACGGCTCTGACATTAGGATGATGCCGGGAATTATTTCTGGGAATAAATCAGGCAATTACTTCGGTGAGAGGGGAACAATTTTCGGAAGTACTCGACGAGAACGGAAGTTGAGAAGTTCCCTGATCAATAGCCAGGGTGAGAGCAAAATTCCATCGCTGCAAAGTAAGAAAGTGAGGAAGTACAAAAAGTGGTTCTCAGCTTGTGACTCGAGCGTTACAGATCTACACAATACATAATAATAAAGCTACAAAGCTTTACACCCCCTCCATTAATTAAATTCGAACACGGAACGGGGCTCAGGGTAGGAAATGGAAAAAGGAAGCGCGCGAAAACCCATTAACAATGAATAAAATAGGTATTGAAGATTCTTCGTCTCCGCGGAAGAGGAAGAAGACAAATATTTTATTTCAAACGAAAAACCCAATAAGCACTAAAATTAATTTCGTAATATTATGTACACCGTACAAAAAAAAAAGGAAAACAAGAATACGAGGGAAAAACAATGGGGGAACGGAAAGGATGAAAAAGCTGAGCAATAAAAAATGAGAAGTGAAAGATGACTTTAATCAAGAACATTGAATAAAACATAAAAGAAACATTCAAGTAGAAAAAATTTGAAACATTACCATGATCCACGAGGAGGAGGATGAAGAACACAATACGAGAACCAGCGATGGAAAACGTACAGGGAAGAGAAAGAGTGAAGTGAAAGAGAGGAAAAAAGCAAGAAATCGGAGGAGGAGACAAAGGAAAGAAGAAACTCGTGGGGATGAGGATACAAGAAGAAAAAGAGGGAAGAAGAAAGTAGTTTGGGATGACAACAGAAAGGAGTCAACGACAGAAATGGAGACGAGGTCAGGGAGAACATCAATGAGATCGATCGCGATCAATAAGATGAGGACGTTTCGTTTTGACGTGGCCGCAGACAGTCGGACGTGGAAGCAGAAAAATTTCAATGTCTCCTTCGAGCGGCTGCTCCATCGTCCGACCGTAACAAAAATCCTCCTGTCGACTGTTTCCCATCGACCGATTTTATTTTATGGAAATTCAATTCCCCGGGCTCCCTCGCCCACCTTTTTCGCATCCGTTTCCTTCCGCCATTTTTATTATTTTTTTTTCCTTTTTCTTCCATTGTGTGCGTTCCCTTCGGACGTAAGTTAATAAGACTCCTGACGTTTCTTCCGGCCGTTTCGCAGTCGTTTCCGGCCAGTTTTTGAATAAAACCGGCGATCGCCATCGTTGTATCCGATTTCGTGAGTCGGAAAAGGGAAAATGAGGGATTATTCATTTTGTCTTGGAATTGATCCTTTTAAGAGGATTTTCTCGTTGTTTGGTCCGTCTCGTTTTCAATTTTCTTTTTCCCATCGACGTTTTTCACCGCCATTTTCTGACCTGACTTTCAGACGGTCTCCTCTCTTTCTCAAGGCCTTCGTTTTATTCGCGGCAGGTACGCTTTTCCTCTCTTAATTGACCAAAACTCCGATTTGGACCAATCAGCCTGTCTCTGTCTGTTCTCCGTCTTGCTCTTCGTTGCTTATTTAAATTTAAGACTTATTATTGTTTTGTTTTCTCACGTTTTGGAACTTCCATGGAGTTCTCGGCGGTTTTCGACTCCTTCTGCACGAACGTTGCACTGTCGCAAAGGACTTCCACTCACGTCCTCCTACGACCTTGGAATTTCTACGTGTCCTCTTCGGCTGTTGAGGCTTTGGTCCCACGCCAAGCCTTCCTTCGTTTATTTTAGGTTCTACAATTTTTTAATGAATTTATTGAACCCACCACTAAACACCTCTCGTTTTAGTTAACAGAAAATTTTTTCTTTTGTCATTTCTTAAATTCTTCTCCATTGCTGTTTTCGAGTTTCACTCTCGCATTCCTAAAATTTTATTTCGCTTCTCAACTTGTCGCAGTTCGCGTACAACTTTCTTAATAAGTATTATTTGTAATAATTTTGTCACTTGTGACTTCATCACTCAAACTATTTCGTGTGAAATTAACTGAAATTCATCCGAACCTGTCGGAAGGCAACTCATTTAAGGCGTGTCACTGGCTCTATTGTACTCACCTGTTGAGCTATTTCACTTAAAGTTAAATTTGTCTTATTTATTGCGATTCATTTTATTTTTACTCCACCGCCTGTTTGAACGAGTTCCGTTTGTATCTCTCTGATGATGGCGGTGTCTGTGGCATGCGTACGCTTCTCTTCCTTTGTCACTTCCCTTTCTTCACGGCTGCCATCTCAACCCTTCAATCTTTCCTCGATAAGGATTTATATAGGCGTTTAATCGTCTCATAAAATCGGATGGAGAAATCGATATGTTTTTATCACCAATTATCCGAATGTAATATCAGAGCCTCCATCTTTCTCTGCTTTTCCTTCTTCGGGTCTCGCCGATATCTTGTCCGTCTTGTCTTTTTCTTTCCCTTATCCTTAGCCCGTTCCTCCTTTTCATTCTCCAGTTCTTTTCTTCTGCTCCCGTTTTACTCCCGTTCTCCGTTTTTTCGACCTTCCAATTAGGCTCTTAAGTAC
Source organism: Polyplax serrata (assembly GCA_037055365.1). Taxonomy (NCBI): domain Eukaryota; kingdom Metazoa; phylum Arthropoda; class Insecta; order Psocodea; family Polyplacidae; genus Polyplax; species Polyplax serrata. The sequence goes on along the minus strand of JAWJWE010000038.1, from coordinate 4,982,761 downwards.
GTGGTCTTTCCCTTTTTTTGTTGCCGATAAGTTCGTTTCCTTACTGACTGGTCCTTTTTCACCGGGGGAGTTAATTTCATTCTTTCTCTCTCTCATCGATCATCCTAATTCCTGACTTTTCGTCAACGAGTGACGTTTGTAATTATTTTCTTTTATGGTTTTACCTTTTATTTTTGTTTTCTATCTTGTTCGTCTGTCCGACTATCACTTTTCGTAACTCGCTCCAGTGAGCTACCATCACCCACGTCCGTCCCCCGGGTAATAGTTTCCCTCGTTTTCTTTCTACTCCAGATCGATGACTCTCTTTCAGTCCCGGATAATTGACCCGTTTCCAAGATGCTCATGAACTTGTTTTGCTTTCGTTTCTTCTTTTTGCTTTGCTTTCTACTCGGAACTGGTGTTTTTGTTCAAGTTAATTAATTTAATAGCTCAAACTTTTAATTGTTCGCTGCTGGTTTCATTAGTACGAAATGTTTTCCATTCCATCATTTCTCTTCGCTCTTTGTCCTTTCCCCTGCCGAACGAATCCGTGGCGCACGACCGCTTTCTTCCAATCCCTGATTTATGGAAAACCCTTACTGTTCTGAGAGACGTATTACTTAGTATTTTGTTTAGTTTGATTAGTCGTGTAGGAAACATTCTCGCTACAAGTTGATTATAAGTAGTGTACAACAACGGCATAAAAATTGGACGGAACTCTCAATTTATCGGACGTAATTAATTGTTTGACTATAATTTATTGCTTTCTGTCAGCACTTGAGCACTACACGTGTAAAAGTATACAAAAATTTAATGAAACTCTTCTTTGGTTAGTGTGCTTTGCTTCTAATTAGGGAAGAGTAATAATAGATGGAACATTTAATTTTCCGAACGTCATAAAATATATGTTTTTTTTTAACTTCTGTAGAACCGTCTTGTTTTGCAGACTCCGACTACCATAAAATTTTATTGTTTATTGATTTGGTTGTCGTAGTTTTTTGCTCTTTCGCCGAACAACACACATTTACTTTCTGGAAATTTTTAAAATGTGACTTTTCACAGTCATCTGGGGTCTCGCTGCCTTTCACCCGGTTTTTCTCTTTCACGAACTTTCAAACTTTTCCCAGAAGAAAAGTTTTGCCTTCCAATCCTGTTACCTTTTTTCCCTCTCCATTGTCATACTTAACAATGATCCGTTTCATTTGTCAAAGAATACATCAGAATTCGATCGAACGACTTAATAGAACAAATTTTCCGTTTACGTCATTTTGGTTGGTTCTGCACTTCTCCATTTCTTGACTCATTTTACTTCGTTGATATGGTATTTCAGTCTGTTTTTGGTTCTACTGTATCCATATCACGTCTAAAAGAACTGATGGTTGTATATAAATATATATATATCGATTTAAAAATATTGAGGGCAGTTTTACAATTGTCAAAAGGGACCTGTCATTGCAGAAGGTAAACCTGCAGCCCACTTAAAGTTGGTACACTAACTCAGTAGTTTTTATGAGTTTCTGACAATTGGTGATGTTACGGTGAACATAAATTTGGTTTTGTTGGATTAAAATTTCCTCTCGGATTGGTCAGAAACAAAGTTGATAATTAATGTGCAAGTGGATTGGCAACTCGTCGAGTGAGTTTAACTACTGACGAGCGAACGCAGCCTCGGGCCTCGTCTTCTCGGATATAAATACTCTGTTGTGTATTTTCTTTATTTTCCAAGAATGGGTAATAAAATGCTGTAAATGAAGAAAAGGAGTGGGTGAGATTTACGTGGTAAATCCCGGGAAAAGCCTTGTACTTTTTCACATCGAAAAAAGGAGTTGAATAAATAAAGCATAAGGTGAATGGAAACGCGGATGAAAAGCGCGCATTCACAGTTTAAATCCTTCCCGGGTAAAAGTTAAAAATAAAAAAAAGGTTGGCGTTAACGGGGCCGAAAGGAAAATGAAAAGTAAAAGGTAAAGACAATGTCACGCGGGCGTGTAATGAACCCATTCAACTCAAAAGCGGTTGATACAACGGCAAGAAGAAGACCAGGTGGAAAGAACAGGTGTGCAAGGTGAAGGCACACAAGATGAGAAGACACAAACACCCGGAGGTACTGATCAACAGACGGGAAGTGATTTTTTCCGGAGTTACTTAAAGGGAAAAATGGGATAATCCGACAGAGGAAGAGAGTGTAAAATGAGGTACTTAAAAAGTATTAGCAACTACTCAAAGCGGAATGTTTACCTAACGGTGAAATTAAAGCAAGGAAACAACATGACGGGGGAGGAGATGGGGGGGAGGAGAGGATAGAAAAATGAAATTTGACGATCGGAAAGAGAAGAATCCGCACAGAAGAGATGAAAGAGAAGTCACAAACGTGAGAAATGGGAGAGCTTCCATGGTTAATTAAACTGAATTTGACGCATCCGAGGGAAACAGGGAGAAAAAGAATAGAAGTAAAAGCGGAAATACACAAGAGTGTGAAGAAAAAGGTGCCGTGAGTAAATAATACAAATAATGAGAAGAAAGAAGCTTACAAAGGATAAAAAAAAATAGTACGGGACAGGGGTTGAGGACATTAAAATGAAAACGTAATGTTCAACAGAAAGATCGTCTTTCAAGCAACGTCTTCGAGTGAAATTCTGAAAACACCAAAATAAAATTCGCTTGTCAGAAAACACGAAGGAGAGGTACGAACCAATACCAAGGAAGTACCCATGTACTCGAGAAAGCCACACTCGTCAAAAATAAAACCATAGAGGTAAACATCAACGACAAAGCTACAGCCAACAAACGAAATATTTCGTTGAAGCAAAGAATCCACCAAAGAGGATACCCACGGAAAGACGTGGGTGGGATTTTTACCTTTTGGCACTTCACCTTTCGCCGAAGAAGACAAGAAAACCAAAAATAGGAAGAAAGAAAGAAAGGCTTTCACTTTCTTCTAATGGAAGTTAATGGGTCGGAAACCCGTTCACCCGTTTCAACGTAATTTCCCTCTAGCTTTTCTTATTATCTTTATTTGACCTGTTTACTCCCATTCTTTTGAGCCAATACATTGTTTTTATTTTTATATTTCTTCTTGCCACTTCCTTCGCAGCCATCGCAGTTCTCTGCTGTCTCCCTTTTCGCCGAGAAACTCAATTTATTGGCGGTAAACTGGTCCCTATTATCTGGAGTTCGGTTTCTACACTTCGGCAATCTTACCTGCAATCTTGTGATAGGCGGTCTGAGCATCTTCCAACTGCCGAGTACTCAATCATTTTCAGTGACGGACCGTTTTTGCTGCGGGACGCCCTGCGACACTCCCTTCCATCTCCGAATGTGTCAATCTTGTCTGAGACAACACCTGTCGAAAACACTGCAGGACCTGATTTATTTTTTCGTTCGTTCCAACACACACACACACACGACAGGTACACGTGTCATCGTTGAACGTTTATCCTGTTACAACACGAAATGTAATTGTCTTGGATGTTCGGGTGAATAGGCAACGCAGATGAGATGCCGAGGGAAGAAACGGGAATTCCGGGAGATGAGAAGAAAGGAGAAGATGGCAATCAGCATGAAATTAAATTCATGTGGTTACCTTGGTTTTATGTCTAGTTTTATGGCCGCCCCAGGCAAATATTTTTCAATGCGGGAGATGATCACACACACACACACAAACACACAGAGAATACACTACGGAGACACCTACAGAAAACGCAGAAGAAAGCCAACTTTATTCAGGTACTTTCAACATCGCGGTGAATTCGATTCGATTGGAACTTCTCGGTTCGTCCGTCTTAAACCTTGGAAATTTATTGCTCGGATAAATCCTAGACGTATAACCAGGGAAAACAGAGCCGGGATTCACGCGAGAAGAACAGAAAAATAATAATTAATGGATGTAGTGAAATGCAACGTGAGTGACAACGTGTGAAAATAAGGACCGCACGCCACAGACGAAGAAGACAAATACAAGCCAGAACGGTAGAATTGTGGGGAAAGTACAACAAGGTGAAATTAATGGTCGATGGCAGGAAATATAAACTCGGAATGAAGTGTTAAAACGTACTAAAACGTATGAAAATATCTAATTAGAGTACGGAGCACCGTTCCGAGAATAAAATTTAATATTTTACACGTGTAGCGTACCAGGTAATACTTTCTGGTTATGGTTATTTATCATACAAAATTGATAGTTCGTAAAGCTCTAGGGGTAAATAAAAGAAAAGCTGAAAGCGTTAAAAAACGAGACGTCGAATAAAGGAAACCGAAGAATCATCAAGTACGAACGCATAAAAAAAAGTAAAAGAGAGGGAAAATAAACGACAGCACAGCAGGAAAAACTAATCTGATTGAAAGAGGAATGTACACGGAGAGGCAGACGGATGAAAAGGTGGCGTTAGATGGCACGTTAGATGAGGAGGAAAAAATTAGGCGAAAAGAACTCCGGAAAGCACTTAAAGGAAATCGTTACAGCGGAGAGAGAGAGAGAGAGATAAAACGCGGAAGAAGAAGAAAAGTTTGAAAAATTCCGAAAACGGAAATGGAAAAACCAAAGCCGAAGTGCAAGTGCAATAAAATAAAAAAAGAAATAGAAAACGCATTGGGAAACCCGAGTGGAGCGAATGCAAAACCACAGGACGGATGTGAGGTTCATTCAAATGCTGTCGTTTTCCATTCTGCTCCCACGTTTGTGGCCAACAGGCGATAGGCATCAGTGCCTTTTGACGTTGAAAACCTCCTCTCCTAGTTTTTTTTTTAAATTTTCTCATTTCTTGCTTGTGCCGATATGAGTTTCTCTAAATAGCATTCTATTGTAAACAAAAAAAAAATTACGCACTCACAGAAACTTTCGTATTTCCCGAACACAAACGAGGAGTGCTGGTGGCCCCGGTGAAGAGCCAGGTCCCATCAGGAGAACCGCCATTTACCTCACATCCGTCTCTTTGCGATGCATCAATACGAACGCAACGTAAAAAATTCATGAAAGGACAGCAACGCGCAAACATTCCGTGCTGTTGTTCGTTGGTTTCAAAAATAAGAAACACATAAAAATCTAAATGCACGAAAATACTCAAACTTCCAGTAGATGAGTGAGCAAACAACTCAAAATAATTTTCCCTTTAATTGTTTAACAATAAACTCCCACGCTTTGCAAAGGTTAACCGATTGAGGAGAAAAACGCAAACAAAAACGTTTCACTGACGACGTAAATGACATACGGAATAAAATTTTTCGTGCACAAGGAAACCTCAAAGTCAAAAATAGGAAATACAAAATACGAATCTTAAATTGGGTGGACGAAACTTTACAAAATAGCAAAACAGTTGGGACAGGACAACTAAGAAGACGTGATGAACAAACAAGATGGCCGAGGGAAGTCAGCAGAGGAGAAGAAAAAAATTAAAGTGGTACAAAATTTGAAGAAGAGAGGAAAGTACTAGACGAGAGTGATAAAAACGATAACTCAGGTGGCAGAGAAGTTGAAGTAGGAGAAGAAAATTCTTCAAGTTGTTAAATGAGTTTTTAGGTCAGCAGGCAGAGAGAGAGAGAGAGTGAGGTCGTCTCCCTGAAAGTAAGATGAAACAAGCAGGAAATGAAAATTTAGAAAGAGGAAAGAAGTAAAAAACAGGAAGGTGGGGGGATTAACGGAAGTGGATTCGAAATACAAATCCGAGTCACGGAGACATTTTCGATTTGAAGAACAAGAAGAAGTAGAAGGAGACGAGTAGAAACATTTCCTTATGTCCTTGAATAAAGAAGGGCAGTAAAATATGGAAGGAAGAAAGAGAGAGAGAGAGAGGACGAAAGGAAAAAAGGAAATAAAATTGCTTTTATTTCGAAAAACCATTTCCTGCTAACAAATCCGAAAATATTTTCTTTTCCCAAAAACGTTCGATGAGGAAGGGGAGACGAGCAGATAGAGGAGTTCTGCTCCTCGACCCGTATGGGAAATTTCAATTCATCTCGTGACATTTTTTCTTCAAGTTGCGACATTCGTAGCAGCGTAACGGTCGCGCGACCGTTGCCTTCCCTGAAATCTTCCGACATTTTTACCCAATTTTTTCACGCGCCGGTTTGGCGTTCCGTGTGTGCTCGATGAGAAACCTTTTTTTCTGTCTTGGTGTGTTCATCCGTTCGATTTTTATACCTGACTTGTTTGCATTGTCTCTCTAATTATTATTTTGCTCCAGTGCAATCAATAATTCGTTACCCGATGTCGGATTTGTGGTAATTTTTTGTGAAACGTCGGTTCACCATCTCGCGCGTTGGTTATTTTTCGTGTGCATTTCTTCTTTTCTACGATTTTTCCTGGTCTTTAACGCAGTAAGTGACATATTACTTTATTTCAGTTAATAAGTTTTTTGTAAGAATTTGAGGAATTGTGCGATAGACATGTTGTACGATTGTACGGCATTTTATTCTGAAAATTTTTGTGTACGGGGTATATAAATGGGTCCATTTGTCAAGGTGTATGTTCTGAATACGAGGCTTTTATCTCTGCTTCCCTTGGATTAGACATTTGGGTGAGGGTTGTTAGCTTTAAGCCCAGGCAATTAATGCTAACTTATGTTAACAGGTAGTTTGCCCTCACTCTAAAAAGAGTTGTCGTCCCACCATTGGTTGCGTAACGACGGTTAAAATGAGTCTGCATTTTGTAATTTTCTCCATGGAGATTTGTAGACTTTTGTTTCTTTTAATTTGGACAACGTTCAAAATTGTTTACAAGTTTGTTATTACTGAAAAATTCCGGCTATCGTCCAAATTTTGATTTTGGTTCGAAACCCCTCTGACAGTTTGCAGACAACTGGGTGAAATTTTCTACTACTAAAGATAAAAGATTGTTTTTACACAGATTCTGATAATAAAAAGGGAAAATTAAAAGGCCCTGTTGGTGTCAAAACGATTGTTAAATCTCATTCGTTGGAATTCAGCCAATTTTATTTCCTTTTTACTCGTGCTGTAGTCATGTTCCTCCTTTGTATGGGTTTCATTGAACTCTTCCTTGTCAAAATATAATTCTATTAATAGTCAATTGTTGTACCTAATTTTGAGCTGTGTAATTGTGCTATTTGATATTTCTAAACGCAGACTACCTTTCTTTGGTTTGCCATGTTTCCCACAGAGTACCCCAGAGAAATTTATTACTGAAATTTTATTTTGTGATTCTACCAACATTTTCTTCGTGAAATAATTGTGAAACACAAGAAACGCAACGGTAGCATTTTAGTGCAACATACACCCTATTGAGTGTTTCCACAAGTAAATATCAAATTGAAGCTTCAATGATGCGTATGATTTACCGATAAAATAACCTATAAATTATTGTGTATTTAATTACATACATGTAATGTATATAAAATAAAATTTTATTTATGTATAAAAATATACAGTCATGGATTCGAGACCAAAGACAACCGAGAGAATATTGCCTCTTGGTTTGTATACAATTAATTTTATGTATGTAATATTTTACAAAGTAATATTATTCTACTTGACAATATTACTTAATAATAAGCTAGTCTTAAGCAATAAGATAATAAGCCGTGCTTTTCAAAATACTGCCATTTGTGGCGTCTAATCAAGGTCCTTTACACATGTTCTTTACCCAATAAATCTTATTTTGTACATAATACCTGTAAACAGAAAGAATAAGAGTATGTTTTTTTTGGAGAAATTGAAATCACAGTTATTATTACTATAGAATTGTTACAAATGTAACCTGTAATGTACTCTGTGCAATTTATAGTGTAATGCCTGATATTTACAAAAGGCATACTACTTCCCTTTTAAATATCGTAGTGTTTTGTTCAAATTAAAATTTATTTATTTTTTTAGATTTAACTAGTTTAAAGTTTCTAGTTATTCAGTTATTTATTTAGGTAATGTTCGTACACATTATTTGTTTTTCATTTCAAGCAGACTCCCATATTTCTTCTCTGTTCCATTTCCTTTTCCTATGTGTAATTTCCAACGAGCTTTCTTCCATCTGTGCCTTCTTAGTTGCTTCACCGATTCGTTTATTTTCCAGAAGCCCCTGCATTAATCATCCGCTTGGATATTTTTTCTTTAAACTTTTGCATTTTATCATAGGCTTTTCTCCTTTCGGCGATCCGTGTTCTTTCCAGTTGCTTACTGCGTAACTTATTGGACAAGATTTGTTTACCGACGATCTTTTCATTCCCGCAATCCGATCCGAATCCCCTTCAGCTGATAGGGAATCTTTGTTCCTGTCCGGATCATAAAATTCTCCCTTTTCCCGCAGTCTCTTTGGCTTTATCATCTGACGGGCACAATCCGATTATTTAATTAACGGAGTAACGGATTTCTTTCAGCTAAAGCGTTTTTAATTACTTTTTTGCAAAGGAACTTTTCAAATTTCAGATATCCCTACTGCCTACCCTAACAATGTGATCCGCTCTCGTTCGATTGGATATTTTCTTTACTATTTAAATGACGCTTTAATCTAAATGAATTTTTAGCTGGGGGTACGAGGAAAATATGTAATTTCAAAACATTTGTAATGTTGAATTCAGAAAGATAACAGTAGATGTAACATGAGAGAGAGAGAGAGAGATGGAAAACATTTGGAAACAATACGGGTGCCATTTCCATAAGTTGTGATTTTGAGATTTTCAAGTACCACCAGAAGGGACCATGGCCTCAAGTAAAATAGTGAATGACAATGAAACTCATCGCTAAAAACGCAGAAGAATTATGCTGTTGCACGTTTAGGTTGAGCTACAATTCCTCGAAAAATTTTATTGTTTCTTTCAAAGGCGGAAATTTATATTTTAACCAGGGTGAAATGGAAATGAAAGGTGCACAAGATGGAAGGAGTCAGGGTGTTGTAGGCAGGTAGATGGCCGTCGGGGAATGAAAAGGTAGGCAGAAAGAAAAATTGTTAATTTTGAAAACGGCGAAATAAAAAAAATTACAAAATAAACAGAATAATCTGGCAGTCGGCATCCAATCAACAATTGTTTGCTCACCTCTTTCAATCCAACCGTATTCTCTCTCATTCTGCCCTCCGTGAAATTGAGAGAGACAGAGAGAGAGCAGAAAGAGAAAGCAGAGGAAACTTTAGAAAGCCGAGTGAAAATTGATAGGGATTTATAATGCAACCAAAGAAACAAACTGAGCGAAATGAAATAAATTACAGAATGTACACAATAAAAGGTACTTTTTTTAAAACACATTATATTTTAAAAATAACGAGTACAAATATACAGCACTGCGTCTGATCTTGTGACATCGACCAAGACAGAGTGAGTGACTTTTGATGAATATTTATAAAATATAAAAACGAAATTGTGAAGTGATATGAAATCATGCGATAGTTACAACAGAGTTACGTGCAGTCCTGATTGATGTGTGATATACTAAAATGCATGAGTACCTGTTCTCGATTGACACCTTGACAATAAGTTCCGATTTCATGTGAGAAGCGATTTACAGGCACATCAAGCAAAATGTTACAGGAAGAAACGATGAAATCGAAATTTGTGAATAATTTAGTACCGAGAGACGATCAATAACCTCATCGCTGAAAAAGAAAATCGTGTCTGGAGAATTCATAATTGAACATAAGACGACAGTGAAATGTTTTCTTCCACGGCGGCCAAATTTCTCGGCCGGACCTACGCGAGACGTCAACGGTCTGTCAAATCGCTTTCGGCCGCTATTTCCCAGCGGACCAATTTCCGGCTTATCAAAATCATCCGGTTTTACCAAGCACCGACAAGGAGCAACTTTTCTTGCTAATTTAAATCAAGTTGGACGTTGAACGAACACGATAAGAACCGTGAGAGGAGACAGAAGACCGGAGAAGTAGACAAAATCCAATATGGCGACTGATGAAACGGTGATGTAAAATTCATGCATGGCAGATCCAATGAATAGAGAAGATGGTGGGAAAGCGAAAATAGACGTAGATGAGGGTGTTTCGTGGCTAAAGCGAAACAGCAAAAGTGCAAATACGTAAATTATAATTTATAAAAGGTTGGGAAGAAAAGGCTCTAGTTCCGGTTTAATGTTTCTCATTACTACCGGAAGCCGGAAATTGTGAGAATCTTGAGGTGAAAACAAGTCGTACAAGAATGTTTCAGTTAGAGATTACATGACTAGATTCTGGCTTCTTAAAAAAACAGACATTGTCGAACTCGTCTGATCGTGTAGAAACCTCGACCAAAGTGTCGAAGTTTTGGAGAACGTGAAAAAGTACGAGGAGAACTCGCAATGAAATTCGTCTCTTGATTTCATGATGATGACTTCAAGGAAAACAATTCCCCACTAAGTAAGTTTTAGTCCTTCTGGTTTACACTGGAGACTGAGAAGGGAAATTGACATGCAACAACTAGGTAAACCCTAGGATTTCAGGTCAGACCTTTTTGTAAGTTCTCAGGTCATAGGAGACTGTTGTGATAGAGCCGCCTTCCAAATTGTTGTAAAGAAATTTATACACGAAATAGTGCAACTATGGCTTGTTCATTGTCTTAAAGTACCGTCTAAAATTCACGAAAAATCAGGTCCAAAAGTTTTCACTATTCAGTTAACGTTAACTTATTTTAAAACTTTTACAAATTCCTTATCTTTACTGTTAAGTACTTATCATTTCATTATATATTCTACAGTTTATCAATAAGACACATCCTTTCGTTTACGAATTTCTCTATTGTTTATAATTTTCATTTCTCATGCCTTCCACATTCTCTAGCTTTTCAGCAATAGACTAATTGAATTTGGCCTTATCTATCTCATCGCCTTGTGTTCCTAGTAGATGACGCCATTTATTTTATCGTCACGTCTTTTGAAAATTAGACTTATTGTTTTAAGAGAAGAAATTCTCATTTCGGTTAGATTTTATTTATTTAAATTGTTCGGTGCTTTGTTTTTGTCTACTTTTATCCGCTGCTTTTATTTATTCGCTTTCAACAAATTATTTGGACGTATACTTACCAAATTCCTACTACTTCCAGTGTGACTTGTTACTTGAGGCTTCATGGAGAGTATGTAGCCACCAAGGGTTGGTGACTGGATGTTTGTGTTAAGCTCGATTTGACCATTCCCCGAAACTTATTGCTTTTGTATTTCATCTAGCAACATTTCTTTTGTAGTTTGAAACCTTGTCGTCAGGTTTATTATCTTTGAAACTATTCTTCCGGGCTGTAAATAAGTTATGTAGTTGCACATATAGAATTCAAGTTTTTTGAAGTATCTGTATGAAATCATTGAATTTCTTTTCTCTACTGCTCAACCCACGCAAAGCATAAACCACCAATGGTTTCAACTATTTTTCGTGACGATTTAAAAAACGACCTGTCTGCTTCCACGACAGGTTTTTCAATCTCTTTCCCATCATCCCTGTCTTTCCATCTATTTAGAGCCACGTCACTTGAGACTTTCTCCTAACTCGGCTCATTCTTTTTTTTATTTTACTTTATCCGTTTATTAATCTACGTCTACGTTTGTTTTCTTTGGCTTGATGTGACGGTAAGCTCGCCTTCCGATTCCTCTACCAGCTTCACGTGGAGGACGTATTTTAGGCTCGATTTCTTTTTTTGAATTGTGCTTTACTCTGTTTGCATAAATTTGCGTTTGCCGAGCGAACTCGCCCGAGATTATACGATGGATTTTGTCAGAATGATTAACGTCGGGTTCAAATACAAAGGGTGTGCCGTGGCAGGAGTCGGGTAAGGGTGAATTTTCGGGCAAAGATTGATTGACTGAATCGATTTATGATAGGCCTCCCTTCGGTCGTGATTAAACAATTATCGACGAATTGTTTCACACGCTCCGCTACAGGATGATTAACACGGGAGATTGCCTTTGCAGACTCCTGTGGACCAGCGGTAGATGAAATCCTGCTGTAGCAGGTGTCCTGCATCGTTCGTGGTGTATCGGCTCCCATATAATCCCATTATTGCTATTTTTATCACATTTTTTTCTTAATTTTGGCTTTTATCTTTCCACTTTGCTTCATGATATTTCCGCCTTACATTCTTATTTTCTTAACTGTCGTTGTGTCGGACTTTAATGGTTGCTGCTATTCCAGTTTGCAATTTTCAAGTTCAAATTGTTGCCTATGATAGTTACCTTTGTGCTTCTTATTTTATCGGTTACCGTTCTTTCTCTCTCTTTTACATCTCTCTTACTTCACTTTAATGTACCTAAGGTACCCAACTGTTTCTTTTCTTCTTTTTATTGGGTTGCTTGTACTCTCCTGCTGTACTTGGTTTTAGTCGCTTAGTGTAACTTAGTGTAACGCTTAGTCAACATCTGCCTTTGATACTCGACTTGCCGGTATTTCTCTCCTGCATTGTTCTACGACCCTTTTGGTTTCTGTTTAACATTCTTCCACTCTCCGCAAACGAAACCTTTTTTCTATTTATTTTTCGGAATGTTTACTCTTCTTATAACTTACTTTTAACCTGTTTCTGAAAACGTTGTTGATTTTAACCACAAAGCATGTCATTGTTTTAGCTCCACTTTTCTACTTTTTGTACAGTTTATTTGTTTTCCTACCTTTTTGCCGTTGCTTCAATTCAAGGGTAAACTTATATGTATGGCCCGCTTTAAAAGTCCGTTGTTTTGAATATTTTACTACTGCAGGACTTGGAGTTTTTCCTATCCTGGTGCTTTTAATATTTTTCTAACTTCCTATTCTTTTCTTCAGGCCTGCAACAAAATAATTATAATATAAAAATGTATATTATTTATTCTTTGATCTTACAAATTCATTACTTCAATTTGTGTTCGCAATTTCCGGTTCCGGTTTGTTAACCGACTTTTGTCAGTCATTGTCTCTGCTTTTTTTGTCAGCCTCTGGCTTTTCTTCCTCAGGGGTGGGAGGTACTGCACTACTTTGTGTCTACATCTGACAGAGATGCTAAATCTCTTGTTATTTTCCATGAGTTTGATATTTTTAGAATGGTTACTTTACCATTATTAATGTCTTATGTCTCGTATTCTTGTTGCGAACCTCTTAAGCAGCATTTTTTGTGTTGTAACCAACCCCTTTTATGTTGTGTATATTCTAACGACTTTCTTGATAGTGCAATGACCTTTTGATAAGATAACTCTTTTGTGAAAAACTGTTTGCTACCACATTTTCGTCCGTTGCACGGGGTACTTTCTCTCTTCTGCAGACATTATATATCGATAATATTGCTATTCGTTTAGTTCACCCACAATACCACACACCATTTAGTAATTCTATTTATTTTCATCGCCCAATAATTCTGAGAGCCTTTAATGATGCAGTAGGCCTGTTTTCAAATTTAATTAGGATCATCTATATTTTCTAAACTACTACATTAGTGGTGCTTCACGATGTTATTGAATAAAAAGTCATCCAGTCAGATTGTCATGCCGTTTTTCCATTCTCTTTTAGTGTATTTGTTTTCTTTGTTTTTTAATTCTAACCTGCATTTTTTCATTCACTCCTATTTCAATTATCTTTGAAGGATCTTCTTGTCTTCGTCAATTTATAAAGGACGTATTTTCTCGGAATTTTCGACTCTCAAGTTTTCGCTTTTACTTATTTGTCTTCTTTAAGATTCCTCGTCCGTCGTTTACGTAAGAACGATATTTCAATTTTAGAGTGCTCTTCGGTTAGTTGTATTTATTCTTAAGTACTGATAACCATTGTAGATTCTTTTTCTCGTCCTTCGAGTTCCTGACAATAAGGAGTTTATCTTCGCCGTGCACTCATGGAATTCCTTTCAACCGCGTCCATTTATTTTCGGTCCGGAAAGTCAATTCCTGCCAAATTCCGTTCCTTGAACCAAATAGGAATAAATCTATCAGGTTAGTGTTCCTTTTAATTTGATTCTTACATCGTCACTCTGTTTGCCGTGGACAGCCTATTTTTTGTTCTTCCTTTCGCATGTCTCCTCCATCTGCTTCCTCATGTTGCAATTCAGTGTTCATGCTGTGTGAGTTCTCGGTCGACGAATAAAAAATGTATAAGTTGGAAAGTTTCTTCCCGAAGTAGTAGATGGTCATAAATATTTCATGTCCTGTTTAGGAGAAAGAGAAAGAGAAAGCAGGAGGAGTGTGAACAAGAAAGAGTAAGACCGAGAGGTTTGGCGAAAGGTTCGCCCCTTTTCAAACAAAATCAGATATCGTATAGGGAGAAATTTAAAAATGAATGTTCAACGGAAAAGAGTTAAAGCTCAACACTCTTCACGGACACTGTTTTTACGGACTTTCGTATCAATTCATTGCAATTTAATTTAATTTATTTGACTTTCCACTTTCATTGGCTCTTACCACGTTTTCGGTATACTGTGACCTCATTGTAGCAACTTTCCCGGTATATTCACCATTATCAAAGCACTTGGGAGTCTTCCTTTTGACCGTACTTTGAGGGACGAACTTCTCTTATCATTTCCTATTATATTGTTAAGCTACTTAATATTAATTGTAGAACATTACGGTTTAATTAAAAGCACAGATGTTAAATAAAAATATGTGTATACATTGAGGTGGTTTCTTAAGAGTGAACGCTACATAATATCAGAACTTTATAGAACTATAACACATACTGACCAATTAATTGTATATTTTTTCAGGTAAGCAATACTACGACTACTACAAATTTACCCGGTATCGACGAAAGGTAATGTTCACGTTTGTTTGTTTAAATGTCATGTGGGTGGTTTATTTACCATGTATTTTCATATTTGTTTTAGTTCATTTTATTTTATTTGAGTTATGCTTTCTATGAGTTGGTCTGTTCGTCACTTTCTATATGTATCAGTTATAACATACCACCATATGTATCATTCATTTTTTCTTTTTACCTTTTCCTGATTTTGTAAGCATGCTCACTCGCCATGTATCATTTACACGTGTTGTCACCAATCTCGGACATTTGGTTTTCGGCTCATTACTTTGGTTCCTTTTTTTTATTCAATCATCCGTAAAACTGATATGGTGTAAATCCCTTTTTTTAAATCAATTATTGCTTACTGCTTTCTAGAATATTCTCCTCGTTTGCACGTTCTGTATTTTATTTTAAATTTGAACTTCGCGAAATGAATTCTTCAGTTTGTTCTCTATTTGCTTTCTTGGTTTCAGAGATTTTTGTTACTAAATTCGCTATTTTGATTGATATTTTGGTTTAACTGGAAGTAGTTGTTACTATCTTCAGCCATTTTGTTATTTTGTGCCTATCATTGCGTTCATTTTTGTTTACCCATACTACTTCTTCCGTGCACTTTTTCACTTGGGTTCGATTATAAGTCGAATTTGTGTAATCAATTCTTTGTCAGATCCGTGAGGACAGAATGAATACTGGAATTGAGTACCGAGATAAATGCGAAAGGGAGATTAACACTTTATCTAATACTAACTTTACATAATACATGATTACATTTATTGTTCTTCCCTTTATTTGTTGTTTGTTTGTTTTACGACCGGTGTCATTTGTATTCCAGCTGGGCTGGCTCATCGCTCACCATCGTCTTTTGTGTTTACCTTCCTTTCCGTTTCTCACGATTAATCATCCTCATTCTACTTCTGCACTCCTTTCAGGAGTAATAAATGATTCAACATCTCATCTGTGTAATGCTTTTATCTTACTATTCGTCTTACGGTTTATGATTTCCGGTTTTCCCGCATTTCCTTCCGGATGGTTTCAATGGCGAAGAACACAATGAACATTTCCCCGCATAATTTTCGTATTTTAGAAATGGTACTTCCGCACGTGATATATGCAAATATTAATAATAAAAATAAGACTAATAACAAAGTGACACCTTATAAGCAACGATCAATTTTATTCATTGGCTGAATACTAAGAATACTAGTAAATTTTATTGGGTAAGGATAGATTACTTGACTTTTCCATGTGATTGGGTGATATTCTTCAGATTCTGCAGAAATGGCTGTAAGCAACTCACGAAATATAGCAGCGTGATTTCAAGTTCCCAATCAATACCACTTGTTTCTGAATCAGATTCTAAAATAGGACAATTTGATCCCATATATTGGCATTCTACTTATTTTCTACATTCCTATTTTATTTATCTTTCCACAGAACAGATACTTTTCTTTTCTCCCAAAATATCACATGAATTGTTTGAGATGGGGTTTTGGTGAAAGCCATCAACCTATTTTTCGAATGCCACGATCGAAGACCTCGTCAAAGCGCAGTTAGAAGAAATAATTTTCTCTCACCAAATTCAGTACAGTTCACCTTAAGGGGAGTTCAATTTTTTATTACTGTAGGGAACGAATTTAAGGCAGGTAATACAAAAGAATACTTAAATTGCAAATTTAAAAGATTAGAATTTGAGGCTCAAGGGCCAGTTAAATTGCCACGTTATCCAATCCAAAAAAATCAACTCCTTTTTCAATATTTTCTAACATGCAAATACAAATTGGGAATTTCAATGAAAAAGGCCTTAATTGACTAAGCCCATTTGTGTCGGTGGTGTTCACATTCCCAAACGTTAAAGTTTTAATCTCAAAGTGTTAATAATGCAAATTTTGGGTTCAAATGTGTGCAAGAGACAGATATAAACAAATTGGGAGATTATTTCCTAATATGAATATAAATATTTTACAATTTTGTGAATCCACCTATATAGTTTGCAGCAAATAAATAAAAAGGGACATATTAAATATGTGAGGTTACAAAGAATTAGAAGTCGAAATAACTACGAAACAATTCTTTGATGCTTATTTATAGTCCAACTAGTAATTAGACACACTGTTGTCCACGTATTATTATTATTATTATTAATGAGCGTATTTGAGCAAATGAAATTGCTTAATAACAATTAAGTCAATATTTATTAGGGAAACTCATAAAATAGTAATAAAACCGTTAGATGCTTATAAAGGAATTAGTTAAGAGGAAAATCGTGTTAAGCTACCCATTGTGAAAGTCAGAAAGTTTTGAAATGGTCAAAAGAGCATGGAAAGAGAAGATCTGTACAGAATGGGGAATAATTTTTGTAGACTGAAGGCAGGCATTGGTTTCTCTTTCGACGGAGGCTTTCGCCTGTCTTAATAAATATTTATTTACGATGTGAAGTATTATGTGCTAATTTTATTGTTGGATATGTTTGTGGCACATTCGTGATAAGTTCCGAACATTTTGAACATTACAAATTTCACCTTAACTACTGACCACTCATTAACTCACTGACTGGATGTATCATTGATTATATTGAATGTCTGACCATTTATGACCGGCCAGATAGCTACGATCCATATACACAATTTGTGAATGAATTGAGTGAATAAATCACTACATATTGAATTGAGAATGAGATTGATTCTTGTTGGATTTGAACCAATGCTCAGATCAGATGTTCTTGTCTATAGGAAACCACGTGGGTGGCATTCAATAGTGAAGTAGAATTTATCAAAGTGTCGTTAAAGCCTTAAGGTCATGCCAGGGAACGACAAATTCGCCGCCAATGATACACATCGAAGCAGTCGGCTAAAAGTGAATTACATTATTTGAAAAAGGCACGAAAGAATACAAAACATTTATGTCGAATAGAATTACATACACTGAATGGAATATTTATCTACATGTGTAACAGAAAAAATTTAAGTTCACACCAGCTTCTAGAGAATAAACCGAAAATGTCTTTTTGTTGAGCTCACGAAGGGATGCAAACGGCCGAAGATGGCCAAAATCAACTTTGAAGGTCCCAATTTTTTATCAACTGGAGTTTTGCCCAATACCAACTGAAATCGACATTTCCAAGAGGATTCAGTTGAATGGAAGCCAAATTGGGTTCGACACGCGGTCGAACATCAAGACCAGACCCGAATGTTGACGACTATGTAAAAAAAATCAGATTTGAAGAAATTTGAAAATTTCGAAAAAAGAATAAGAAAAGGTTCCCTTTAGGAGAACTACGTGAATAGAAAAATATTTGATTGTATATAAGAAAGATGACATGGAAGGGGAAACTTCAACATAAAATCCTCAAAGAGAGCAAGAGAAAGGCAAGGAACGATAATAGGTAAAGCAAGCAAGAAATCAAGAATAGAACGAACAGAAACATAAATGAACCTTAGAATGTGGTATTACAAGGTTTTTTCTTTACGAGTACTAGGTCAGTAACGTGAGTCAACACTGAAGACTGAAAAAGTAAAAGAAGAGTGAGATGAGTGAAACAGAAGAAACGGAAAAGTAATTAAAGGGAAAACCATACTGCACTGCAATTAAACTTTTGAGCTGTAGTAGCATAAAGGGAAGTAAAAAATTAAATGGAAATTGTGAAGGAAGTAGTTGTGTTGCTGTTAACAAGATGGCTACCGGTAGTTAATGCACTTAGGAAGTATAGTTTTTGGATGTCAGGTATTTCACGTGGTAGTATTTAATGTTTCGTTAGACTTCGGTTTTCAGTTGTTTTTTAATGACGTAAAAATACAAACCTGGGTACCTGAAAATAGTAATGCCTTCTATGTTTCTTGACATGATGAAAGTTCTCAAATTTGCGCGGATTTGTTTAATGTTTAAGGAATCCTCCACCTTCTTTTGCTTCTTGTGTATTTTTGGATTTGGTTACTTGTATCTTCGTACTTAATTTCTCCCTGTCTGCTCCGCCGAACTTGTTCCAGTTATGTAGTTTATTTTTCCTCTTCCTTATTAGTTTCTCCCCTTACGTTCCTTCTCAATTTTCTTCTTCGTGTCCTTGAAGGTTTCAAGTCGCAGTTGTTCTTTCCTCTAAGACTTACATCTGTTTTATGCATTTTACTCACGCCCCGCTATTTTAATTTTCACGTTTATTTTTGTTGTTTTTTACACCTATGCCCTCCATGCTTGTAGACTCTTGTGTTACATGTTCCATTTTTTTTTATTTCTTTCTCCGTGTAATATTTTTTAAATGAAATCCTTCTTTCTTATTTGAGTTCGCTGCCTCACTATTTTATTCGTTCTCCTTTCTTATTATTTTGTTTTATGACTTCTTAGTCTCCCGTTTTGTACTTGTTTTAACGCTCACACCTTTCTGTATTGCTCCTACCTTCATTAGTATACACAAGATATCCAATTAACATAGGCGGCCAAAATTTGACCAAAATTACGTGAATTCTGGTTTTCAATGGGAGAGATAAAAGCATTCGTCATTCGTAATAAACTCGCCATCATTAAGTTTATTTCAAATGTTTGGACTCACGCCATTCAGATAATTAATGATATTTGAATAAGTTTTCACTCGTATGGAATATGAGAACCGGAAATGCAACTGACGAAGTGCCGGAAGTTTACTTTAAAAGCTGTCGCGTGCTGCCGCAGACGGATCGACAGCAAACTAAAGCCGACAAGAAAACGAGAGACTTCAATTTTTCAACCCCAGAGAGCGTCAACGCCACGGAGAAACTCATTTCCGGTGGTTTTCCACTTCCGCTGTTTTTGTAACTTCAACTTCCTGTCTCGTTGCTCCTCTTTTTTCAGGTTCACAGCTCTTACGTGTACATGTAACTTATTCCAGCCATTGTCTAGAATTTTCTATTTCCTATTTTGTTCTACTAAAATATTTTTATCTCTTATCTACTTTGTAGTATTCCAGCTGTGTCCTTCTAACCGCTTCAGTTTCTCTTACTTTCCTCCTCAAAAGTTTACTCTTTGGAGTTTGTACTTCATATCCGGTCGTTGTGTATTTTTCGACTTTTGCCTATCACTCGACAGTGTTCTGTAGCAGGCATTAAATTTCTTTCTTGATTCTTATTGACTTACTTTCTGTATTACTCGTGTGTTTCTAACAATATTTTCTGTACCTCTTATTGTATACCATATTGCTTAGTTTCATAGTATATTTCATTATAACATTACTACCACTTTTACTCTACAGAAATAGTACAATCTATCTGTCTTCTGTAATCACTTATGGGGTATTGCATTTCATTCACGTTACAATTTTTTATCTACCTACTAGTCAGTTGGTGCTGTACCTTATATTTTTGGTTCCCTTTAGAACCACCGTGGGTATCAGAGAAACGGATTGTGGTATTTTAAACTTTTCTAATTATGTAAAAGTCAGTCAACATCGGGTTTGGGCTGCCTGCTTTTTAAAATTTAAAATTTTTTACAAGTTTATTAAATATATTTATTAAATATATTAATAAATAAGAAGACAAGTTTTCTTTTAGTATTGTTTTTTTTTCATCTCTTTAAAGTTACCACTCTTCCGGACTGATGTTATGGTCCATAACTCTGCCTGAACATTTCGAATAGTGCATTAAAATAAATAATAAAAAATAATAAAAACTCAAGTATAGTTTATGCACAATAAATGAAACTCATCCACCTCGAGAGGCTTCTTTATGTTATAAATACGGCAATTTAAGTTGTATATAAAATAATAAACCGACGTCTTATCCGGTGCTTTATTAAACGGCATTAATGACTTTCTTCCGCCATTTACGATAGGATTTATACTTTTTATATCCTTTTACTTTATTTTTGTTACACTTCCTGCTGATAATGGTAATCACAGGATGGTTCAAGAGTCTGCGGAAAGAAAGACACCAAATAAACCCTTGTCTACTGCTGTAATGCGTGTGCTTAGCTACTCTAAGCAGGTGAATGTTTCTGTACTAATTTTCCGGTCTTTCTGACTTCTGTTGAACGCTCACGGGTAGGAAGGATTTTTATATGATTTCGTATTTTTTTCGATATTTCCAGTCATCTTTCCCTTTCCTGGGATTTTTCTGTTGCCCTGTTGGCATCCTCTGAGGGCTTCAATCCGTTTTGAGTTGAATCTGCTGCCTTCTCTCTGCTCTTCAATCTATTTCACAGAGTATTGTCAGTTAACCCGTGACAGCCACTCTGGCATTTTATTGTGTCCTCCACTTTTTATAGTTGTTTTATTATTGTTCATTTCATTATTTCTGTTTATGTATTAGGATTTATTTAAATTTTATGGTTCGGTATTTGACGTTGTTTTATCGGCGAATAAGAAATTGTTTTTTGATTCGTTTCGGCCAGCGTTTGGGATTTCGACTCTCAAACTTTTCTCTTTTGTCTTCCTTCAGGGTTTATGTCTTTTGTATTGTCGTTCCCTCGATTTTTGTTTGTTTGTGGTTTGCTTTTCAGTTTTTAGCTCTCAAATATTTCCTTCACGTTGAAGTTGTGTTCCTTTGGTTATTCACAAATGAACACTGCAGGACCAGACAAATGGTTTAAATATGTTTGTTAACCTGTTTTGCTTATTTTATTTATTTTCGTAGGTTTCACTTTGAAGTAGTTTTGTCTTTTTTTGGATTTGAAGTGCTCAATGAAACTTTTGATCGAATATGATCGAATTTAAAATTTCACTTAAGATTACTGTTCGCTTAAGAACTCTTACCACAGCTAGCAGCTGGGAAAGCTGGCGAAACGTTTGGGAAGTAGGGTAATCCCCACTTTGGGGTAACGTGGTATTATTCGACAAAAAATACCTATGAGTACAGATACAAAAATTTAGCAAATATTTTGTTTTTATTTACTGTACTACGTATCTTCTTCTTGAGTCCCCATTTATGTTATCGAAACGAGTGGAAATTTTATAAGTGTAAGGCGGTGATTTTATTGGGCTGAATCTTTGCATCTAAACGATTACAAAAAATGATTACTTCAGGTCTTCTAATTTCTTTTAGGTCAGGGTTCTAGGCCTTTTAACCTGCGCCATATCATTAATTCTGTGCACCTAAAATTGATGTACTGCCTTACTCCTATCTATTTAACGGTCCTTAACACTTAATTTCTCATAATATTGTTGATACTAAATCACATCTTGCTTTACTGTCAATCAATGTTCTCTCCTGCCACTGAGGACCGTATTTAATTTTAATTTTACGCGTGGCGTTCATGAATTTTAACAAGTATTGCATTCATTTGGTTTCCTTCTAATTACTACGTTGTCCTTCTTTCAAGTAAATTTCGGCGTAAGCAGCAAGAATTTTATATATGTCGACGCTACACAATAACAGACAACAATGCAATAGATGTGATTTATTCTAGTGAAAGTACAAAATAAAATTGGTGAGTTTCTATTTGAGTAGATCCGTACAACTTTTAGTCTCAGGCAAACGGGATGAAATATTTCATCTTGTCAGACGAGAATTATCCATTCGTCATGTTTTTCAACGTGTGACAGATTGATGAGGCGAGTTCTCATGTTGTTCGGGGTGGTTTGACACGATGTCGGCCAACTTCGTGCAAAAATTTTCGGTGTAATCGGTCACGGACCTTTTTAACTGTCACACCATTAAGTTACTGACTTTGAATCCGACGAAGCAACGCCATTATTTTGGCATGTTCTCGAACTTACGTATTTTAAGTTATATTTTATGTGAACATTAATAGCTTAAGTAGTTAATGTAATATTTGATGAATTTTAGAACCGTTGTATTGGATTCACTTCAAATCACTTATTATATCATTCACAATTATGTGTATGACTATTTGTATTTTCATAACTATTGTTTTGATTCAGAAGTAAAACTAAAATGACTGCACACTGAGCGCAAATGTTGTTCACCCTGAACGTTTTGGAAGGTTTTTGGATGGAGAAATGAAGTTGAGGGGAAGGGAGACAGCGAGTGATTTGCAAAGTGAAAAGTGGGAGAAAGCCGGTAGAAAAGAAGGGGGGACACCGGGGCTCCTCGTGGTCTTTCAGCCCGGCACTCGCGCTTTTCGCTTGCTACGCTCGACTTGCGAGTTTGATTTTTTTCTGCGTTCGAGTTCGATTCGAGTTTTACGCGGTTTTTTTTCGTCGTGTTTTTTTGTTAATTTCGGTACGTGTTCGTGCGTGCGTGCGTGTGTTTGTTTGCGTGTGTCCGTGGTTCCCTTACGCGACAGTTAGTTCGACTGGTGAGATATCCCCCGTTAGATCGACAGGTACACAAGAAGTTCTAATTGTTTTGAAATATGATCTTCCGTGGAAGATTTGGTTTTCTTTGGCATTACAAAACTTCCTGTTGTGAAATTTGATTGTTTCCGGTCATATTTTGTAATGATCAACTCTATATGTTCACGTTTCTACGTAGCTACTCGGTGCTCCACATTAATGAAAACTAAACTGTTCCATTTCTATCAATCTATATAGTGCAATGGAATACAAAACTGGTTAAATGTACCTGACGAGATTTCAAAACTGCATTCCAAAATCCATGGAGTTGTTGCCCGATTAGTCTCAATGTACAGTGTCGTACATCATTGTCTATGACACGAAACGTAGTCAATATTTTTAATGTCTTTGCTGAACTCTCTTTTCTTTCTACTATTTCCTATTTCTACACGTAACGTTCTATATTTAACACTAATTTTGCGACAGAACGCGTCGAGTGGAAAAGTCTGAAAATAAACGTGAATTATGTTAATTATTCAAAGCTAGTAACTTCATGACGTGCGAATTATTAAGTAATTCTATAGAGATACTTACAACACACATTATACATTAGTGCAGGCGAATGGACAAATTTCATATTCTAATGCTGCTTTTCTTGCCAAGTGGCAGTAGAACAACATACATTTGTCATTTTAGAATTTGTCATTGTAGAATTCAACCAGTTTATTAAGTTTATGAAGAATGACTGACTAGTTGAGAGATATTCTCAGTGAAACAGACCGATTGAGGGCAGCCAAAACATCATTAAGCACCCAGAACAGAGCTGCGCAAAGTTAACGAGCCTGGTACCACATGATATAAAATAGGATGTCGTAACGTAATCCATAAACCGGAAATAGATTCAAATCTGATGGAATTTGTAAATTTCAAATCACACATACACGTTGCATTCAGACCAAACCTTAAGTTGGTGAAAATGACCAGGGACTTCGCCTTGTCGAAGCCCAAACGTTTTTTTTTTAATAAAGAACATTTCTCGATATTTGTCACACCTGGAGCGGAAAGAGAGAGGAAACATAAAAGCAAACCGAAAGAAACGGAAGTTGAAAGAGCAACAGGTGCCCTTGAAATCCTGTTACGTTTCCTCAAGAGAATGTTGAATTTTGTTTATTACACTCGCTGTTGCTTCGATGACATGCCGAATTCTTTTAAGTTAAAACTTTCTGTTTGCATTTTTAGTATTGCATGTATCAATATTATTCTACTGTTCTATCTTTGCTTATCTATTCATTTTTTCTCGTTTTTTTGACTCTCATTTGCCCACAAGTTTATTGTTTTTCCTCGACTAACACGCATAACCCTTCCATCTAAGTACATCACATAATTGCTGCGGTATTAATTCCACATATTTCCTTTACTTTCCTCCTGTTTATTTTGTTCTTATTGCTTCTTCGAGTTCTATATTACACTTTCGACACGTTATAGGCGTCGTTTTCTCATTTATTACTTTTAAAACTTCCCATTCGGTTTATTTTTCACAATTTTTTACTTCGCCTTCGTGGTGCTTTTATATACTTTGAGTTTTATTATCTTTCACAGTACTGATCTATAGCTTTCGTGTGCGTTCTACTTCATTACCCAACTCATTACACATACAAAAGTGAATTTTTGGATTATTAAATGTCACGTAATTACCCTGCGAGCTATTGATGAGTGTAACGTTAATTCAACATTAAAAATGTAACGAGTTTGCAACGTAAATTTCTCTACATTGTGTCCTTCTCGTGAGTGTTGTGTAAAGTTAAATATTTCACTCTAGAATAAAAGTATCTGTGCTGTGGCAACCGCACTTGAAACGCAAACCAACCGTATGTTAACTTTCACGGACAAATGCGTGATATCGTGCTTATTTTATGACATTTTAATTTGTTTTATTCTTCTGATAATGACTATAACGACGCGGAAGGTGGTTTCCGCTGTTCCGCGACGGTGACAATTTAATCAAATAGATTGCACAGAGTTTTCCCTGTTTGTTTTCGGTTGTCAATTTAATGTAAAAGCCTGTTGGCCCCCGTGGCAAACTCGAAATGCACTCATTTAAATGAAACTTGTTAGTCAACAGAATTGAACGAGCGATACATCACACGTAGTAGAAGGCTCTAAGTGTGAGTCTGTGAGTGTGTGTGTGTGTGTGTGTGTGTGTGCATACCAATGGTACTCGTTCCACTCTTGCAAACTTCACCACTGGAGGCTTCAATCAAAAAAGAAAGGGAAATGTGACAGACGTGAGGTGTTGAAGATGAGGAAAAGCCATCAACACTCAGAAAATAATGTCGCATAAAATGAAATAACTGAAAACCCTTTTTTGAAGACGTAAAAGAAAACGCGATCGAAAGGCGAAGAGATGGGAAGAAGAGGGGATTTTTTCTTACGCAGGCGTTGAATAAAGAGGATCGTAAAACGCAAAAAAAAGAAAAACAGAAATTTTAATTTGAAATTACAATTTTAATTGCTTTCGACTGTGCTCAAATGAATGTAAATTACATCTCACCTTGGGTGTGTCTACCTGTTTTGGCATTCACAGAATCAATCGGTTTTTAGTATTTAGTATAATTCGGAGTACTCCAAAGTACCTGAAATACTCACGGCATGTACACACATAATTCCTGAAACACAAACCGAAGACCAAATTAATTTACCTGGTCCGTAAAAGAAAAGCCTACGTGACGGATTCGTTTCGGGTTATGAATTTTCCACGGCGGCCATTTTGAATTTTAAAATCCTGATTACGGCCCTACGAAGCCGGGTTCGTTTTTTTATATGCAACATCAAACATTGTCGTTCAATCATCGTCGAACATTGGAAAATTATTTTCCAGGCTCCTGGTGGAAATTTGAAAATACGTTTACTTGATTTTCCACGTATTTGTTTTCTATCCATTGTTCCTTTGATGCTGTGCACAATGACTTTGCAGGTTGTCCTTGTAGTGGCAGTGCTGGCTACTATTCTGTTAGTAGAGACTAATAGCCTAATTGTTGATTGAGTCCAATTAGAAATACCATTGGCTTTGACATCAGATTCTTGGGACTGTTAGACGTAGCAAGCCAATACAAAAAAAGGATTGTATGAAGCAGTAAGGGTCAAACCCCAGGTGACAACACAAAGGTTAAACAAGAAAAGGTCCTAAGACGAAATGAAGTAGTAAAAGTACAAGAAGTAAGAGACAAAAAAATTTGTAGAAATTAAAGGCGAACAAAATAAAAATGAGGGAAAAGCGTTAAGCAGAACAGACATCGTTATAACCGGACGTAACATTCGCAAAAATTCACTGAAAGCATTTGCAATGAGAATTAAATCTGCGACCACAATGGGGCTGAAATTTCGCAATTTTGTATGAAAAACCTCTTTCCTTTAAAGCGACAATGTCGTCAGGCGCCTAGTCTGAGGATTCGGATATAACGATCACCAACGCTAAATTGACGTGGTTTTAGTCCTATGGTCTTTCCGGCGTTAGGGTTCTTTTCATTTTGACTGTCTCATCTTCATCACCATCACTTTAATCTCACACCATCTACCACTCTAATTTTGTCCAGTTCTGCTTTAATTTGCTGCTTATTCTCTTTGTTCTCTTTCGTTCCACATTTTCCTCAGTCGTTTTTCAAATCTTCCGTTACTGCTTAATTTCTATTTTGGTGGTGCAATTATTCCATCATTTTACGTGTACCAATCTTTCTGTTCCTGTTCAATTTTCCATCTATTTATTTCTACAATTAGCTCGGATAACTTTATTTTTGTTCCTTTCATTTACATTTTCGGCTGTTGTTTCGACGTGTTTGCAAAATCTCATCATTCGGGCCGCTCTCATGAAAATTATTAGTATTTTACTTTTTTTTGTTAAATTACTATTTAATTGCTTTATCTTGGTAGTTATGTTTTGCATAATTTGTCACTCACTTGTTCTGAGATTAGCTGCTTTTATTAACTAGTTAAAAAGAATAATTAAGCTCAAAGTTAACTCATAAAAATTAATATAAAGGATGTTGTTGGAATTGATTTATGTTCTGTTATGACATTAACTCGCCTTCGTCATGTTTACTTTTATTTATTTCTATTTTGATTGAAATTATTTTCAAGAAATACTCTATGTCAAGTATTACACTTTTGTTCTTATGAGATTATGGGATCGCGCCGTCTAGGCTCAGAGGTGAATTTTGTTTTTTTTGGAGGGGAAATACTTTTCGTATACTTTGACGGAGGAATTACTTAGCTTTTATTAATGATTTGTTTATTTGAATAATTTTTTATTCCACCCCAAATATTGCTTCTTAGTTTGTTGGCTCTATTTATAGGTAGAAATATTATTTAAGACATATATGTCTATATACTTCGTATCAGACTTTCAAATATTTATTTCATCCTTTTCACCACTAAATTTCCTTTTCACCACAGAATACCACACCACTTAAAATTACCTTGAGCGTAATATTGTGTTAACCTATATAATTAAGTTCACGCGTGGAGCCTTTCACGAACCATCGGAAAACACAATGGAAGGAGAAACTCAGTCGCGGGAGAATTTAATTAATAATTAAAAAAATAATAATTTGTGGAAAAGTATCTGAAAGGTTAAGCTGGGAAGGGCCACGATACCCACCCGTTCGAAAGGTTCAAGGTTTTGCTGTGAAGTTTTAGTCATCGGTAAAATGTTTCAGCTTATACTCCAGTCGACTCCTCTTTCCCTCACTGTATATGTTTGAGCCTGTGAGTTTCAGTCTCTGGGACATCGACAGTACGTTAATTATTCACCTGGATACATCAGATAAATCGATCCGCCATCAAACGATTAATTTGAGTTTGATTGTTCTCGATATTCTTCATCATTTTTTTATGAATAACATTAGTTATGAAATTGTATTGGTGTGGTAATCACCATTACCAAAATTGTTTCCCTTGCTGTCATTAACCGAACCTCATTCAACCCCCTGAACCTCTCTTTCCGGCGATTTATTCCATCTATTCTACTTTTATTTTTCAATTACAATTTCAATTGGGTCGCGCAGGATGTGAACCCCTCGGTGGTGCCAAGGCCCGACGTGAACTGAAAAACGTTTTTGAACAACTTTGAAAAGTCTAGAAGGAAAACCAATTAGTGCCAAAGCGTATCCTTTCTTTATGTTTCAAAAACTTACATAAAACCCAATTTTGTTACTTTTCCTGGAAAGTAATACTAAATATTCTATTAATACCATCATTGTTAATTAATAAAATTCGTCACCTCCCTCTGTGGTGATTTATTATTTTAAAACCATCCATCTCTGTCTCTCTCTCTACCTTACCTTTTTAAGGGTAACATTGCAACACAAGAAAAAGTCCCTTAAGAAAATAAATGGTCAGAAAATGCCGACCAGAGGAACTGGCAAAAAGCCGGTCCAAAAGACTCTTGCGGTGCATATGCCAAAGAAAACCATAAAAGAAACACAGAAGGCGCTATTATTAACATGCTGGTATTTTTCGGTTTTTCTTTCCTCTCAGGTGCAAATGCAGGTGTGCAGACTTTTTGTGGCAGGTGATCAGAGGTGATGGAAACTATTCTAACGATTTAAAAACTTTCCCTCGGTGGTTGTTGTTTTGTTTGGAAAATTAACAATAAAATGTGACATTTAATGTGAAATGGAAGAATGCCCTGGGAAAGAAGCGGTGCATAAGTGCAACAGTGATCCTGGAGGAAAGAAGGACAAGTCAGAAGTCGGTAGATTTAGGGGGCAATCAGCCTCTAGAAAATGCATACTGACTTTAGACGGATACTCATACGTCATAGGTGAGTGAAAAGAGTACGGTATCATACAGCAGGAAGTACTAGTCAGGTGGCCAGGCAACAATCCTTCTATACTTCCAAGGCTTGTGTTACTATTACACTTCAATAATACTCCTACATCGGTACAGAGATAAGATCAATTTTGTGACTATCGAAAGATCTGAGCTTCGGCAAGGGTGTGTCCATCTAACATTCCTCATTGCTATATATCATAAAAATATGTTATCAAAATCTTAAATTATTAAGTGCAGTTCACATGTCCTGTCGAACAGGTTTTGATTGTTGTAGATCACAACGACCCTAACTTGCCTCCTTGACGTCAATGCCACTCGTTTTATGTACCCATTTGTACCACCACTTATTCTCGGGCTTACAATTCGATAAACTCGAGTATGTCCTTAATGTTATGTAGGAGCGGAGAACTGCTGGTTCACGGTCTTAAGTCCACCAACTCACGAAAGTAATTCTGAAATGTTGTTGATTAAAACTACTTTAGTGTTTATTGTGGAGTTGGGAAAATCGTCAAGTCACAAGATTGCTTCGGTTCACATTTCAATTGCTTCAAACCAACATGTTCGACGGGTACTTAATTTGAGGTTTACAATTGCCAGAGTCCTTTCAACTCCTCCATCTCACGAATGTGACACGTTAAATGGGGATTTTAATTAACAAAATTATTGGTTCGAATCGAAGAAATCAATAATTGGAGTTTCCCGCGGCACACCAGACTTATTTCTATTTACTTTCATTTCCCTCTTCTTCTTCTTCTTCTTCTTCTCCATTAGTAGTATTTACTTGTAACGGGAAGAATTGACATGACTGAGGGCGGTGACAGTCGAAACTCTACTATTGGCAAAATGGTTTCTCTGTGTTTTTACGAATGAATCTGTCCAATTAAAATTCGATATTTTAAATTAATTTGAACCGCCGTTGAAACGTTCAGTGTCCCTTACTTCTCGATAACTTAATTAATTAACTTATTAAATTCACCCGTTAAAACGAATATTTATTCATTAATTAAATCATTGGCCCGTGCGTTTTGTACAGTCTGTTTTTTGGTTTTCGGGGGTAAGTTCAGGTCTGTCAACCCCCAAAGAATTTAGTGGCGTGCACGAGGATGGGGAAACGTGTCACGAAAAGTAATAATATGGAATTTTGCCTATATACATAAATACATTAACGTTGATTTCGAATTTCTTCTCTTTTTGACGAGTATATTCTCGTGCTCTATTTATTTGCCAAAAATATCTTGTTTCTTATTTAAGTTATGTTATTTGTACTTTTATGGTAATAATTAATCCTCCTAATTTTCTTTTCCATCTGTGCTTGTTCAAGTTGTTTTCGTTTTAGTTCAACTTAACCGATAGAAAGTTTTCACATTCTTTTGTACAGATTTTTCCTGTAGTTCCTGTAATTATTTTCGAATAGTTCATCGTATTTAAACTGTTTCATTTCAAAGTTATTCAAAAATTGAGCCATTTAAGTTTTGTGTTTTTTAATAGTAACACGCATTGTGAACGAGGATAACCGGTCGTAAGTGATAGATGCTCAATTATACTATTCAATAAATTCGATTAGATCTCATTACGCCTTGTGCACCGTTTAAAAATTCCTGGCTTTCTTGTATTTCCCGGAATCTGTATCTTCAAGGTCTATTTCTTTCCAGTTCTCCTGCCTTTTTCTCCAGTCGTTTATCCAATTATCGATAACATTTCCAATTTTATCAAACGGACGCCTCCAGGTATATCGTTTTCTAAATTTCATTCTTTTCGCTACTAAACACGAATTTCGGTGTTTGCCTGAGCCTAACCGGAATCGTGGTAATCGTTTCTAATTGCTAGGATTTCGGCCCAGTTTTTCGCTTTCTAGATATAACTGGCGGAAGTCGTTAACCCGGGCGCAATTTGTATTGATTTCATCTGATCGGGTATCTGGTAGCAATCACTCGGGTGCCTGTCCTTCGGCTGTTTCGAATACTTTTTTTCGATAGTTATAGATTGTAATACAATTTTTATATTTTTTTATCAGGTTTTTACCAGCCCCCTTCTTTGTTGATTTCTTGTCCTTCGGCGAACAGACGTATTTCTTTCTGCTTAAGGGTACAATGAACCTTATATTTTCACGGTCTTTTCATTGCTCTGGATCAATATATTTTATTTTGCAATTGTCACTTGTGAATCAGATTTTTTAATGTACAAATAAGTAAATTAATACATACTTTAAAGTTAGTAAAATACCTTGTAACTTGCTGAAGTGGCACATTCAGCTAAGGATAAGATGTAGGCTTATTTACAGTTACGTAAAGAACTGTTTATTATAATTAAGGAAGCAGAATGTTATCAAAATTTATGTAATTATATGTTGGACAGTATATTTCAAGGAATTAATAATTTTTTGTTCATTACAGGTAAGGAGTTACTCAACTCTTGTATTTAAATTTTCAAACGGGTTCGCCAGAATCGGGTAATAGTTTCTGATTTTACATTTTGTAAGTCTCGTTTTTGGATTATTCTATAGTTTTATACTTTATAAAGTTAAACTTGTATCCTTCTTAAAGTTCTTTTTATTTGCACAATCGTCTCAATATTACGACATTAATATTTATTTACATTCAAATTATTTGCATTTAGTTAAGTCCATTCGTCTTCATATTTGACATAGTTTACTCTGTGTTCCTGTATTTGTATAGTTTCTATTTAAATTTTCCTCCTTATTTTGTTTCCTTACTTCTTTGTTCGTCGTGTAGTCTCGTACTTAAAAAAATTAGCAATATTAACGTTATATGTCTTCTCGCTCCATCTAATTTTTCATTTAATAAGGCCGTTAATCCGCTTCATTACATAACATTACAGTCTTTCTAGGAAATTTCATGGTGTCACAGCTAACATTTTTCTTACGCTTTTGTTCCATTGTCTATTTTGTCTACTCGAATTTTTTCTTTCGCCTTCTCTTGAGTTCGGTTCGTGATTTCTCACACAGCTTGTTATTCCTCTTAGCAGACACATTATTATTCCTGTCGTGAAATCAACTCTACCGCGAATTTTGTATTCTTTCCCTTGTCTTCTTACCCATGTAAGTATTCTTTTTTTGGCTTGTGTAAACATTTCAGGTACGGACGACGAGATGTAATATGCATCACCTTTTGTGACACACATTTTTCGGTATTTTGTCACATTTTCTTTTCACTTTCTCGGAATGACTTTTCAGATTTCACTCGGCAAGGATATTCAAGATTTCTGTAACTGTAGGTTTGAAGTATTTTTATTCCCTCGTGAGATACCTTGGACACGAGTGGTAGATTATACATGAATTAGTGATGTAGCTTAGCACAACGTAAGAGCACCACACCTTATCAGATGTTATAAAATGTTAATGGTTGTGTACGGTTGTTAAAGAACTTCGTTATATTTACGAAATTGGTGGAATGAAATGGGTGTAACGCGTGATGGTGGAACGGAATGAAAAATGAAATATTTTAATAAAATTTATGTGCTTATAAATAACAGAAACTTAATAATGGCGTAAACACAAAATGAATATATATATATTTAACATAAAATTATGTAATAAAGGAACTCGAGTGTTTGACAGGATAGAGGTTTTCTCTAGGAACTGAGAAAAAGTTATCCGCCGCTATCAGTTTTATTCTCCTACGTATTTGTTTTTCTTATAAACCTTCGTAATAATAGTTATTGTTCTCGTCGTGGTGAGATATTCCTGACTTAAATTTTAGTATATACGGGTAACAAAGTGTTAGTACTTTTCGCGTGTTTCGCTCTCGTATCCAGCGATATTCTTCTAAACTAATTTAATTTGACTTCCTCCTCTTTCTTTTTCACTCGGTTCTCTTGACTGAACGCTGTACATACTTTAGAATAAGATTCATTCTCTTTAAGATCCATTCACATTATTTTAATAGCGTTTAATCCAACTTTGTCGTTTAATTTGCCCGAGTCCGTACTCTCAGAAGTTCTCCCTGTTTTTCTCTCCTTCTCATTCTATCTATCGCGCTAACACTCCGTTTTATTCTTGCCATTAGTCAATAAATTTTATCTTTTTCAATCATAAACGTTCTTTTTTTACGGCCGTGGAAATGAAAAGAAGTGAAATACGTCAGCAAGGAGCGAAGCACAATCAAACGAATTGAAAAAATAAAATGAGAGCTGAGCGGCAATCCGAGGAAAGGAAAGGTGAATAAAAGAGATGGAAGCATGAGGAGAAAGCATTGGAGGATGAGGTGGTGAAAAAGGAAGAGGAAAAATTCTGTCTGAAATGATCAAAAGTTGAAAATAAACGCTACGTGGCGGATGTTGTGCCGGAACACTAGTGGGAAACGGACCATTTGGCTCGAAGTAACAAGACAGAAAAGGTGAAAGATGAGTGAAAATGATCCGTGAGAGAGTCAAAAGAGGAAGATATCTTTCCTTACCCCTACTTTTAAAACAAATGTCCAAGAAATGACAGCGATGAGTAGGCACAGTGAAACAACTTGAGTAAAACAACAGAAAAACTTGAAAGTAAACCAAATAATATATATTACCTCCCACGCCTAAGGTACTTGTTATAATACGTTATATATGTACACATCATGATTTTATTATTGCTAGTTCGACCTCATGTTACCACGCAACACTGATGTACTACTTGCTGTTCAATGTATTTAAAATGAGGCAAAAGTAGAAGCAGCATATTATGTGCCAGTTGCAAGCTATTCTCCTTGTTGCCATTGATTTTTTATTCAATTTTTTTATTACTCTTCCTACGGGGTTTGCAGTTAGTCGTCTTTTTCTTCACCGTTCTTTTTACTTTTCTCAATTTTTTCTCTTCCGTTATATAGAATACAACAGGTGTAACAAACATAATATAGAATTTAATGATATATTATATTCCAACATGGGAGAGGAATAAGCAGAGTAACAGGAAGGATGTCCGGATTTATCAGAAGGCCCGGGGGATTTCCTTCTGCCAATGGAAAAAAATCACTAACAGATAATTCACTAGGGAAGGTTAAAAGATCCTTTTCAGAATTTTTTCTATGCTTCCTTCCTTTTTTTGTGCGGTCAGTGAAAAAGATGTGCAGAAAGTTCGAAAAGGGCTCGACTAATTAGTTTTCTGTGTCTCGAAGAGCAGAGGACGGTAGAAAGTTACCGTGAATTGAAGGATTACCTAAAATGTATGGAATATAAAATGTGTTACATACGCAAGAACTGTAGTGTTGTAGTCTGTGATGGGAATTTAAGATCTTCTGAATGCAATCACTCACCCTAGACAAATAAATACGGTAAAGTTTTGTTTGCTTTTTTCGGTCTCGTCTTCTTCTTATTCTTCTTCTCTAGTAGACGCACGGGGGATTTTTTTTTTATTGCTTTGGGACATATCATCGATTACAGAGATCTGGCTCTGTGTTCGGTTGAATGAACGAGCAAATACCTACGACGGAAGTGGGTAAAAAACGAGAAGATAATCTGTTGGATAGAAACAGAGATCAGAAGGCATGAGAACGATCGAACGGGTCACAGTGGAAAATAAAAATTTATTGGTAGAAAAGGGACAAATCTGTTGATTTTCACTTTCGTTTTATATTTTTCTTTTTCTTTCTCTTTCTCACTCTTGTCGTCCTATTTTCTATTATTTGTTCACTTTTGTAAGTTTTCTCTAACCTCCTCTCTATTCCATGTTTCCTTCAAGTGCCATTCTTCTCCTTTTTCTCTCTCTGTCTCATTCTCATTTCCTCTTTCCTAGTCATTCGTACTCACAAATTTTTTGGCGATCACTTTCTTCTTTTTTCTATCTTGTTCGTTTCCCTCTCTCTCTCTTTAAAGTTTTCCTTTCTCTCACGCTATGTTCTCCTTTCTTATTATTTTTCAATCAATCACTTCTATTTTTACAAATGTCACTCTTTCTTTTCCTTTCTTGTCGCTATACTAAGTTCTACATTTTACCGCATCCCTTCGGCTTCCATTTTTATTTTCATAAATAAAAAGGCTATTATTCATTGTTTTACTTTCATAAATCATGATCTCCTTAGCCTGTCTTCTATTATTTTCTTCAATCATAAGTTGCTTTCTTAATTCCAGTTACATTTTTCCTTCTTCTTGCATTCAACCGCCGGAAGCATTACTTTTGAATATAATTGAACATTTTATTTTTCTATTATTAAAATTTTTTTAAATTTTGTAATTTTATTGTCACGATCTTTTGTCTGCTGTACCTTTCTTAGGACCATTCTTCAGTCAAAATTCAAAGTCAAGTCTTCTGTGACAAAATTCTGCTGTGCTGCCTCTGGCATTGTATTTGTATCTCTCTTATGATGTATTCTCAATGCAAAATTAGTCACTGTTAGCTTTGTCATACTCCAGTGAATAGTTAATACTTAAGTAGGAAATAGCTTTTTTATTTTTGCGCCAAGGATATTTTTCTAGCTTTTCTCGTTTGTTCTTTTCGCAATTCAACTCTATCTCAATGTATTTTGTTATATTCATATGTTTATTACATTATATTACGGCGTTATTTTCTTGAACTGTTTGTTTCCTTTTTGTGAAATCTTCTGACTTAGAAAATTTACTTCGTTTGCTGTTTCACTCATTAACTTTGTCACACTCACCAGTATTCTTATTTGGCGTTCTGTTTACTTATTTAACTTATGTATTCGCTTTTTTAGACTTCTTATTAATTCCTACTTATCATTCTCATTTGTATTTGAAAACTTGGGGACCCTTTGTTGGCTTTAAAATGAAACTGACTGGAACCGCAGAAAGAAGTTTGAATGAGTACCTGAGTACCTGGAGTTTTTTTTAATTAGCTTTTACTTTCTATTTCTCCTTGTGACTGTTCATTGACTTTTTTGGTTTCCTGTGTTTCTTTTTCCCCAGTTTGATTTCTTTTCTTAACCAGTGAACCGTTCCTTTTAATTTTCCTTTTCGTTTTCCTTTGCCTTATCTTTTCCCTCGCTTTCGAATTAATTAAAATTTTTTTTCTGCCGCGTCCGTAGACCGGCCACGACCTTCCCATCCTTTCTGTTCGTACCTGTCTGCGTATTTGAACCTTTTAGTTTTTCATTTTGATTAGATAAATCCAGTTTAATTATTCTAATGCCATAAATTTGTGCGGGACACTCGTTGGATTTGTTGACCTTTTCTCGGCAGTTCATCGGAGAAAGAACCATTTCCATTTGATGGAAGTATTTCAGCCGTGAAAGCCGAAGCCGGAATCTGAATTGGAACAATTGAAAACTCAAGGGAGACTCCAGTCGATTTTTCTTTGGATTGGCCTGCCATTTTTATTCGAATAAAGAGAGACACCTGGGACTTTTTGAAATGAAAATTTTCTAAATGTCTGGGAAAGAATACTCGTAAAGTTTTGTGGTGCTTGATATAGCACACAATTTGAGACGCAGCTTTCCATTTGCAAATGTTTCAATTAAATTTGGATTTTGAGAAAAACCTCTTTGCATCACTGGATTGAACAATTTCCTTATGCAGATTTATTTTCTGTTGCATTTGAAATAGTCCGGGTTCTCAGTATGTGGTCCTTAACTTCTAGTTTGGGCATCCTACGTGCAAGTAAAGGCAATAAAAGGGAGTTACTCAGACTGCTACATAGTATTACGTTTTCACGCTTGTGTGTTGAGTAACATGAATTACTTTCATCATGAGTTACCTTCATCGTGTGGAAACTGAAACAGTTACTCTGGTTCGATACTATCGATGACCGGACTTTGTCATGTTGTACACCATACCTTCTAATTTTTATCTGGCATACTTTCTATTTCCAGGATTTACTACAAAAATAACTTTCCCACGTGATTCATCACTACCTCACACACACACCCTTTTCTTTTTTGACTAGCACCATTTTTCTATTTTTTTTCTATCTGTTATAGTTTACCTGCCTAGGTCGGATTTTTTTTCGATCTCGTCGTTTTCGAAATTGGATCTTCCTATTTTTTTTTTTTTACTTCCAGTATGGATGTCTTTGCTCCTCGAATAGCATTTCTTCAGGATTTGAAGACCGAATTATTTTAGTTCTTACCAATCTCTCCTATTCTTTCTCAAGAATTGTTTTTGTTTCCTGCCTTTTCGGTTTGTTATTATTAGTTTTATTATTCTGTAGAAGGTTTCTACTGGATATATACGGAGGAGCGAATATGACATTTCTAATTATGACAAGGTCATGCAGTTTCAAGGTCTCCGGTTTGGTCCCATATGAAAATAGTCAAGTCATTTCACTCTTGAAGCGAACACTAAAGAACAAGTCAAATTGATAGTAAAATCATATTTATTTGAGGGAATCAAAAACTGTATAATTAAATTAAATTCACAGTGTAATTGTAATTTCGCTTATCGCATATCATTACGGTAGCACAAAGTCATGTAAAAGAAATATAATGAGCTTCATATATACAAAGTTCTAATCTAAGACTTGTTTATATATCGTCTACAGTATATCAAATGTGTTGGTGTATATGTAAAGTCAATAAGTAATACAAGAATACAATTTTCTTACACAAAAAGAGATCTTCCAAACTCAACCTCGTGAACATTGAAGCTTGCACACATCCCGTTCGAATTACACCATGAAACGGCTCTTTTTGTTCGGCCTGGAATTCAATTTCCTTCACTACAACTGTGATTTTATTCTCTTTGTTTCTTGTTTTTTTGTAAAGCAAACTCAAACCTGAAAAAAATGAAACTTTACGTTTGAAGTAAAATTTTTATGTTTACTAACGTTTAATTCGTCAAACTCGAAAAGTTTTTAACCCTTGTACCGAATGTAGGCTGAACGACAGAGAATTTGACTTGGTTTGACCTGGTTGACTTTGTTTTGGTCAGAGCGAGGAAGAAACACACTTTGATCTGTTTTGGACAAACCAAAAGGATGCTTTAGGAGTTCGTCTCGAAGACCGAGTCGTACCTTTCTCGTTTTGTTTACTTGTGTTGTCCCTTTCATAGGTTTATTTCAAGGAACGTTCTCTTGTCCAAATGTAGGATTATATTCTAATTTGATATTCCTCCAATCAACTCCAAAATTGAGCCGGGCTTTGTTAAAGCAGACGAACCATCCGGTTGCTTTAATCCAAATAAAATTCAGTTACTTCTGTTGTTTAACCCTTGAGAGGAGAAATGGCACGCTAATTTGCTACAGGTAAACAAACTTTGGATTATTTCCTTTTTTGCTTCCCGTGGAAAACGACATGCCTAATTCTTTAAAATGTCCTGTCGTGTTTTTGTTTCTTTTCTAAAAACGCGTTTTCGTGCACTTCAGGTTATAATAGGTCGTCGTTTCAAGTTGTATAAAGTTCGACAGCAAATTTTTCGGTTTTGGTATAATGTCAATTGTTTTCGGTGCAACGCAATATGCCTTTATCGTGAGATTTGAAGAAGTTAGAATGGAAGCATATACGACTGGAAAATCGTTAGAATCGTAGAAACAATGTATTACAATGTTACTTTGTACCCAACAGTTAACGTACAGATAATAAATTAAATGCAATCAAAAACCGTTAAAATAAATGACACTGTCGCGAATCATTCTAAAAATAATGACGTTAAAGCAAAGGATAAAAACATAAGGAAAGGTGTCAAATTAAAAATTGTTACGTAAACATTACACATTACACGTTACACAATGTCAGGGGAATAACAAAGTAAGTAGTAAACAAGGAAAAACCTAAAATACCAGAAGAGATGAAATGAAGAACACTAAATAGCGGGCAGGATTTTTCAAAGAAATTGTCTGTAATAAAATACTATTGAAGGAGAAGAGTGACAGGGTGCCTGGGGGGTAGGAGAGACGAAAATAATGTAAATATATGTTTAATATATGTAAATATATAACTTGAATAATTCGAAACCCAAATGGTACAAGCAAGAAGAATTTAAAAAGCAAATGAAGAAGATGAAGGCGGCGGCAAAGAGAA
This sequence comes from Polyplax serrata, assembly GCA_037055365.1. Lineage (NCBI taxonomy): Eukaryota > Metazoa > Arthropoda > Insecta > Psocodea > Polyplacidae > Polyplax > Polyplax serrata. Next base: position 4,944,258 of record JAWJWE010000038.1, on the reverse strand, counting down.
AGACTCGAAGCAAAATGAAAATGTTGTACTTTCTATGGGGGCGATTTTTCAAAAATAATTTTCGAACAGAAAAAGTTATGTAAATTATTTATGAACGGTAAAGTTACACTCTTGTTGAACATTAATCCGTAGAGTGAAAGTGGTACGTTGGGGTTATTTCTCATTCATGGCAGTTGTAGTTTAAATCGCTGTTCAACATCATACGGTTTGTTTGCTAATATTATGTATATGAATTTACTTTAAAGCTCGTAAGAAATTGTTCGTCCAAAGTGCAGAGAAACTTAAATGAAAAAAAGATAACAGAGGAGTGACAGAATCGAAATCTAAATCAGAATTAAACGTCAGGTTGGACGCGGGTTTAAATACAAAATTATTTTAGTCCTCCGGCATGGGAATTTTTAAATGGAAGTTGAACTTTTTTTGAGTCCTTCTGCCGGAAATTGAAAGAAAAATCCTAATTTCGTGAACCGATTTCATACAATTTCAAGTTCAACCGATTAAAATGGTACAGAAGCAATAAACATGGGAACTTAAAACGATTTACATTATTTTTAAATATCTTAAAGACAATTAAATAATTTACATTAACGATTTAATACGGAGAATAGCCAATAAATAGAAAAAGATCCAAAATTCTTTAATTTGGAGATGCGGTAAAGTTCTACGGGTATCTATTTTGTACAGGGTTTTCTTAGTATTTATGACAGAGGGTTTTTTGTGGTAAACCACCAGGATAAATTGATTAATTATTTTCCCTATATCGCTATCCATATGAGTTACGTTATTCAATTTTATGCGGTTACAAAGGTAGTGAAGACAAGAAGAAATGGGTACGCGTTTAAGCAAATATTAGGCGACAGCATATACCAACATAAGCGCTTCAAGCGAAGAAGGGAACACATAGAATGGGGAAGAACTAGGAAAATAAATTCGGATGAAATAAATTCATGCAATGTAGGAAAATTTTTAAATCTCCAAAATCCTTTTTTCACCGCGGACAAGATGAAAATGAGAGGTGAACGGGAAGGAGATCCTTTCGAGGCAACGTAAATTAATTGAATTTCACTTTAATTATAAATTATAATTTCAATTACAGAGATTTTGTATTATTAATAACTTCCTTTCTAATGGAAATGTCACGGGCGCCATTTTTGGCATTTTTGAGCAGAGAAAGGACACAAGAAGGAAAAACATTTTTCTGTCGAGCTTAATACAAGCAGGAAACATGGTCTAAGCCATCTCAATGATTAATTAGGCAACGGTAACATATCGATAAATTTTATTTTATCGATCGGTTTGAAATCAAATCATCTGTTTCCGGAAATAATTGAATATTGACATTTCAAGGGGGTGAGGGATGGGGGGTTGAACAGCGACGTCGGCCGACACATTTATAAATCGGCGACAGTTTACACAGGCATTTGAAATACTGCGACAATTTAACTCATTTTTTTTTTATTATTTGCCACGAAAGCTGTCGAGTAAAATTATTTTAAAAAAAAATCAGACCTAATCCGCAGAGGTGAATTCGTTTTTCGGGAGAGTCCTTTGGAAAAACAAAATTGAAAAATCGAGCGACAAGTGAGAGCAAAAATGGAGAATAAACCGACAAAGTTGAATTGCCCAAAGGTACGAGTCCGACTTGCACTCGAAAACCTTCAGCCTGAAGAAAAAAACTCGGAAAGGTATGAATTCAGCGTGCCTTATTAGACCTGTTTCTTCTCTCTGTCGCTCGCTGTGCTTTTTCATTTATTTTGTGTTTACATTTGTTATAGTCTTTTTCTCTTCTCCATTTTGTTTCCGCCATTTTCTCAGCCGTGGTACTTTGCCGTTGTATTATTTTCCCAGTCAGTGATTGGCTACGGTGTTAAATAAAAATGTATTTCAATCGGTTATTCGGAGAATTTCGCTTCCGACCCGGCCGCACCTACTGCCACGGGCAGTTGATTTTGAAATTCGAGATTGAGTAATCGACGAAAGAATTCGATTCGATATAATTTCTCCCGTGACGTCGGTTTACCACGTTTTGTTTGTCTCACGTCGGAAACCAAAATTTCACACTGTTGCTTACATTCGTCTCTCTGGTGTATGTTGCAATCGAACGAAGTTTTCCACTCGAAACTTACCTACTGACACTCACGAAACGGTTACAATAAGTTCATGAGACACTTATATTTGCCCCAGTAGGTTCATTTACGACTTCAGTGACATACTAAATCTGCCTCAAACTGCAATTTCAGCCATCTTTAATTTTTACTTAATAATTTTTATTTGACGTGAAATTTTTGGTAAGATTTCGATCAATTAACATTTAAAAAAGGCTAGAACGCGGTACAGACAATATGCGAAGGGTGTATGAATAATAAATAAGTCAAATAATGTATGTTACGATGAAGGGACTTATGTACATAAAAAAGCTGTGGGAAACTAATAGTGCAGGCATTCCTTTCTTGTTTATTTCGTACTTTCCTTGTTTAATTCTTTTGACGTTCACACTTCTCAAATTTCATTCGCTTCATTCGGCGTTATTCTCTTTCATGGTTCGTTATTCGCATTTATTCTCGATGATTCGGTGATATTAGCAGGGAATAACTTTCTCATTCACTTTTAATTGAATCTCATGACGGTAAACAATTCTAATTCATCACCGCCAGCATTCATCAACCGTTTCTAATCATCTACCTCTTGTCTAGTTTTAATAATTTGTCTTGAGTCCGTTCAATCCAAGGATGGTTTTCAATAAGTATTATCGGAATCGACGGGTCCGAGTGAACGGCGACCGTATTTAATTATCTGGTTTGAAGGGGTAATTTTTTACCGACGATGGTACGTCGAGAGTCAACGAGACTTTCGTTGATTACGAGTGCCGGGTACTTGGAGCACGGGTACCGCGAGTAGCACGTAATTGAGAATGTCGCTTTGGGCTTTGGGCTCGTCACAGCGGCCGTATTTTCCTTGTAGATGCTGTGGATAATTATCGCAGAGTTCGATGGTGATGATATACGTACATATGATTTGTGTTACTGTCGAATGTATAAATTAGTAAGTGTGTGGCACTACACGAAGACTGCCCAGGCTCAAGACTTGTTCGAGGGAATGAGATCTGCCGGACTTTCACCTACATTTCCACCTCTCGAGTCGTTCTCTGAGTTATTTTTGTCTTCCCTCAGTTTCCCTGCGTTTTTGCGGCTTTATATAGCTGGTCATTCAGTCAACATTCGCACCCGATTCGCGACAAAGGGAACGAAAGAAGGGGAAAAAACTATTCCGGCAAGACGTTGTTCGACGGAGAGAAAAACGACTCCAGTTTTATTGACGCTTGCCCTCGGCTTCCGGTTTGGCGACAATTTGATCCGACCCGAAAACCGCCAATTAAATCGAACGACCGGAAATGACCCTTCTCTTCGTCGTGCTTTGTGTTAATTCGTTGTTGCCTCGCGCACCAAGAATGAATTTGAAGACACGGGCCGAAAGTTGTAGTTACCGGTAAAGTGTAGCTGAGGAAGAGTGGAACCAAAGGCAAAGACATATTGACATTATACTGAAAACGGAACAAATGTTAGATGTAATACCACTACAACTCAAACTACTGTATGTAAATTACATTATGGTATTATCGTTTCAAACAGAATGAGGAAAATGTCGTAGAAATTAAGGTTGGACACGGAAAATGAGACCAATCAGATTAGTAAGAGAGGTTTGCTGTTGTAAAATACAATTGTTGATTTAAACAAACGTGTACATTAACGCTGGATTTTTCACTCAGGTTAAAATAATGTTTTGTCACTGAAATACAAAATGTTTTATTAGTTAACAGAACTGGACTCGACCAAGGTTTTTACAAGGCTCACCTGACTGAATGAAAGCGGCCCAAGTCATCTGAACCTCATTTTGCTGACCGCGTGAAACGTCAAACCCCAATTCGCGACAGGACCGTGTGAATGTCCCCGTGGGAACGGATGGTATCTGTCTTGATTGAGTCCAGGTGGCACATTGACGAGAATAGAAACTAAGACCGGGTGAATCCGCGTTGGTCGCGAACTGATGTTGTTGTGAGTTTTGTACTGAACTTTTCCACCTGTTGATGACTCCACATTTGGGGACCCAAGTGTAGCATTAAGAAAACTCAGAAAGATGGTCAGCGTGTGTGGAATGATAACACGTATTGGTAGAAATAGAATAGTAATAATTTTTAATGTACTAATAACATTAAGATAATGTTACAGGGAAAACAACAACTTAAACCGTTGCTACGCGCTTTCATATTTCTTAATTTGAGTGTGGTGGTATAAAAACTCAGGCTTCAAGAACGCCTTTGTTTTAGAAGAAGCCTTGCCCATTGAGATTTGTCCTACATTTAGGCGGAACAACGTTTTATATTTAGGTTAATTAAAAAACCAACAGACAAAGCATTGAATGAAGAGAAGTTTGATGGGAAGCAGCAGAGCTATTTTGTAAAAAGTTTATTACTTCTGGTATAAACGTGAAACGAACTCGGCACAAAGGAAAAAAGGTGTGGGAGAAGTAGGAAGAAAAAAAATTGAAGCAAAAGTTTAATAACTATTTTCCGCCCATAACGTTTAGTTAATAGTTTAGGTAATAAAGAGAGCGGTAATAAAAGTTTTAATAATCGATAAAAGACAAGTGAATGAAAGGAATTCGTGAGAGGGAGAAACGTACAAAGAAAACGATGGCTTTTGCCTTCAAAGGAAGCTTCAAAGGTAGGGTTCTCTGCGGTCAAAGGAAACTCTGGTTTTCTATTTTCTAGTCCACGTCCGTCTGTGTTTCCATTTTGTTTTTCTTCCTTTTGTTGTTTCGTATTGTTTTCGCCTCTCGTCATCTTCCTGTGTTCTTTTTCATTCCTTTGGATTTCTCTTTCGTTGGTGCCATTTTCTACCCCATCATTTCTGCTTACTCCTTCTCATTATTTTTTAACGTTCTTACCTTTATCTTTCTTTCGCATCTGTCATTTCTACCGTCTGTTTTTTTTGTTGTTGTTTGAATTCTTCAAGTTTTGCCAACTTTTTTCTATGTTTTTCTTAATTTTCTTTGTTTTCTATAATTATTATTTAATACTTCTTGTTTAGTGTGTTTGCTTTTACTCGACTGCATTCGTATCCTACTCTTAAAGCCTTCTCAAAGTTTTGTATAGGTTTTTATAATGTTTGTCAGTACTGCAAATTCATTGCAATAGGCATAACTGTGTGTAATTATTATTAGTTAATTCTACGTTGCTGTTTTTCTTTCGCAAATCTCTTCCGTATTTTTTGTTCTTCGGTTTTATTCTTAGATGCTTCTCTGCGATCACAACTGTTCATTTGAAAAGAACTTCGATTTTAGCAAATTTGTCTACTTTCTTTTCTTTCTGTTGCCCGTATCTTATCATTTCATCGTTTAAAACTTTCTCATCACTTCTTCTAATGCTCTTTGTCATTCTACTCTCGTCATTAAAGAAGCAATTTCTTTTTCACTTCTTTCAAATTCTATTTTTTTTTCTACTTTTTCACTTGTCTACATTTTTCGCTCGCGCGAGCATTTTCTTACGTTTTCTACAGTCTCCCATGTGTTTAGTTCTTTCGTAATTTTCACGAGACTTCCTACACTTTGTTTACACGTGATTTATATACTTTCTCTACATTGTTCCCGTTCGCCGGCGATTGTTGTTTAGTTTACGTTAGACTATTATTAATTCTGTTTACGTTTTCTGCGGATATTCTTGTTTTTCTCTCATCATACGTTCACAACTTCTTGGTATTTCCATCTAATCGTTTCCTGCTAATCCCGTTCCCTCGCTTATTTTCTCTTAGGCCTTTTCATAAAATTGGTCCTGTTGAAATCTTTTCGATTTTTCTCACACTTTGCTAATTTTTTTCCCATCTTCCCTGCTTCGTTCCGCCTGACTCATCATCTTCTTCTTCTTCTTTCTTTGGCTTTCTCCATTTTTTTTACCTGTTCTAAGCCTGATATTTAAATTTAAAATTTATATTTTCGCGTGAGAGGAAAGTTTAATGAAGGTTTTTAGATTTTCCCTTTTTGCGAAAATGGATTCAACAAAGATTTGAAGATGGAAAAGGGTTTTCGAGGTGTTGACATTTGGAGAGCACAGCCGAAGGAAGACGAGAAGATTCTCAAAAGTTTTGGGGTCAAGGGTGTGCGGGCCAAGGGAAGGAAAATGTCCGTGACTTGACGTTTACCGTGAGACCGAGTGCAAAAAAAGAGGAATCGCAAAAAATAAATAAAATGAAATTATGATACCTTTTTGGTAAATAATTTCACGCGAAATTGAAGGAAGTATGTGCGTTAATAAATTATCATAACGTAAACGGGCGGAAGGAAAATATGACGGAAGCGAATGACGAGAGATTGAACGTGGAAGCAGAGTTACTGAAAGCTGGAAGGAAACGTGAAATGAAAGAAAAATGAAAGGGGAACAGTCGGGAAAGGCGAATCAGAAGTCTCATCCATCCGAGTCCGAGCCGTAGCATATTCCTTAGATAGTTACGGATAAAAAATTCATTTCAAGAAGAATCAGCAGCGGCAGCAGAAGCAACAGCAGGGCGAAAGGTACAAAAGATACGCGGAAACGTGACCTTCCTTACCGAAATCAATTTTTCGAAGTTAATCTGATTCCGTTTTCTTCTCGTCTTCCTCTCTTTTTAATTAAGGCCAGGCATCATTAGATTGGGGATTTGGACTTAATGAAAGAACCTAATCTATGGGAAAATCTTTTTAGAGACTTGTGCAGGAGAAGAAGAATTGAGCGAGAAGTCTGATGGAAGACGACAACGTACAGCTTCGAAAATGTTGAAGGTGTTGTGAAATGCTGGGAAACAGGTACAAGTAGGAGTTGAGGAAAATAAAACGGAAATAGTGGAATAGTTGGAGAAATAGTCAAAATAAGGCTAGATCATTCAGAGTTCGTTTAAATTTTCCATCCGTTAGCTTTTTATTATAAAAAAATTTCACCTGTATACTTTTTCTCGTATATTCAAACATGCTGGTATATTTCTACTACTTTTTGTAATTTGACGCATTTTTCTTGTAGTACTGCACGGCATTCCTTTTGGGATTTTACACTATTATTCATATTGTATATACCAATTTTTTAGAACTTACACTCTTCTAATCTTCTTTCTTAATTTCCTGTTACTCAATTTCCTCATTTTGTCTTCGTGGAACTTCATTCTCTTTTTTTCTATATTCTACCCCTCATTGTCTCAAATTCTTTTATTTAGGCATCAAGCTGAAATTTTTCTCATAGGCTCTGTCACAACAATGAAATGTCATATGAAATTTTTACATTGAAGTTCTCGTACATGGAAATTTGTATGCGCGAAACATCCGCTGGATGTAATTGGATGGTGTCGTAGATGGAAGGTCGACACGACGTCTACTAAAATTTTTCACGGCTAGAACTATATTAAAGTTCTGAATCAAATATTCAGTACTCGGTGAAGGACATTCAGAGTGCAAACACATACCAGAAATTATGCCGTGAGAATGTGTGCACTAGTACACTTCCCCCAACCTGACTTGTAGTACTGAAGAAAGTGAAGTGAGTGTTGTAACTCTCTCAAAGCATAAAGTTCAAGTTTAACTTTTCGAAACCGAAACAGAGCGTGAGTGAATGGAGGTGGTATATTTTTTTAATTTTAGTTTGGAAGTGGTTAAAACGCAGGCTGCAGGACGTCGGTGTTCGGGACAAGCATAGAAACCATGAAAGTTTAGCAAGCCGGGGCATTAATTTAACCGTAAAACAATTACCGTTTGGTTCATTTCAATGTCAACGGAATAAGTAATAACGAGGGGTTGTTATTTTATTTTTATTACTCACCGAAAAAGCAGTAATTATTTCAACAGAAAGAAAAGCAAATTTTGTAATTCAAAATTAATTTTCGCCAAAAGGGCAAACGGCATAAATGGAACGATTTTTGTTGATTTGCTGTCCAACAGCAGAGGAAATTTTGCGGGACGTGGACATTTAATTTAATTTAATTTCTGTAAAGTTCCTTTCGTCGTAAAAGACCGAGCTGAACGGAAACGGATACGGTTTGAATAAAAAACGCCGGAATTGTTGAGTGAATGAACCGGAAGTGATTTTACCCCTCGCGTTTTTGGCGCCAAAAATAATGATACGTTCTTCTCGTACCGTTGGTGTTTTTACAAGGCTGAAGATTGAGAATTTACCACAATTTTATTAAATATTTAAGGGTGAATATTATTTGTACATGTTGAAATGATTACAAGAGTTCAAACTGATCAGAGGATCTGATTGATCATTCACAATTCGGATGATCTATGACCTTTCATAGAGCTATTCCTCTAGTTCGACCTGTTTATTGTAATTTTGTCTTTCTGCGCCTCAGTAACTCACCTATTTTTTTAAATTTGTTCTATTTTTTCCTATATTGAAACTATTTTTTGTCTCCGTGACAAAATATTCTTTATTTTCCTCCTCTGTTCTTGAATTTCGATTTCAGAATTGTTACCTTTTCTGTGGTGGCACAGAACCTGTTGACATTTATCGTGTAGCTTAAGTATTTGTCACCTCTCGTTCACATCACCCGTTCACGTTGTGCTTTCTTTTTTCTTACCTGCTTATAATTTCTAATAAATTTGTTACGTTTCTTTTTCAATCTATTTTCTAATTTTCATTTAATATGGTTTTGCTTTCGTCACCTTAATCCATTTTCAATGTGCACTTTGTATTGCCTACGGCAAAGAAAGAATGTGATTTTACTCTGAGTTTTCCTCGTACCGCATTACATTTACCTGCGGTTCATTTGTTCTGGTCTCAAATTTCTTCTCCTATTTTGTTCTTGTTAATATTATAATATTGAGTTTTGTATCCTTGTTATACTTTTTTCGAAACTGATTTTTTTTCACTAGGAATGTTACTCTGTTTATCTGTTTTCCTTAATTGTATATCTTCGTTTCTTCTCATTTTCTTTCGCCATTTATCCTCGTTCGAGTTACTGTTGTATTATAAGCGACATAAGCCGACATTAACTGAATACTAAATTTACTAGCTCAATGTATATGAGTCCAAAAGTTTTTGCTCTCTTCACAGTCACGAACCAAACCTTGTCTTAAGTTTTATCGCCTTTTGTTTTTCAGTTGTCAAGCCTTTCATCAAAATTTGTGAATGTTCTGGCCTTTTTCCGACTACTTAACTCCCTTCTACTATCTCCTTATCTTCGTCCTCTCGTTGTAATTGATGAGAAAGTCAGACAAAATTCTTAGGCAGGCATCGCAGTCTCGGAAAACCTTAATTGAGGAATTATGAAAAAATACTTTCAAAGGGTTTTAATAACGTTCGGTTCGTGGCTGAAGGGCAAACATCTTTTGAAATTGCAGTTTTATCTTCTCTTAGGTTCGGTCGCTTGACTGATATCTTCCAGAAGAAGCGAAGAAAAAGTAGAAAGCCAATGTGATCAGGTCGAGCGGTTTATTGTATGGTTTACCAAATAAAGTTGTCTACCAACAACTAATTATTTGTTGTTGCAAAGCAAATGGAAATGAAATCAAAGCAGAGAATATCTCGGAGGAAGTGAAAGGGCGTGAAACGAACAAGAAATAAGACCGAGAGGAAACCATAAAGTGAGAATAAGAGACATTAATTGGACAAATCCTCAGAAAGCAGCTGCCCTTAAGATTAGTACAACACAAGAAGAGGTGTACTTAAGGGTAATTAGGAAATAGGAAAATACATCACAAGTACATGCAAAAGAAAATGACTAACCAAAGAGGAGGTTGACGTGGCAGGCGAGGAGGGTACCGAAGTTGTAAGAGAAGTTGAAGTTTAACAGAAATCTTTCAGTAAAAGAAATTATGATGAAAGGGCAACGCTAATTTAAGGAAAAGAGACGTTACTTTTGACTTTTCCAAAACATTCACCGGACAGGAGTAGAGCGAAAGACATAAAAGAAGAATGGAGGCATGAAGGACAGATGGATAATCGGGTGAAGTCATTTCAGCTAAATTTGACGAATTACATGGATTTGCCAAACGATCGATGAAGGAAACTGGTAGACATGGAAAATATGGGAAAATGGCGAAAAAATATTTCCTTTGACTTGTTCGGTGACTGGAGTGAGTCTGTTCCACCTTTCCTGACCTCCATTACTTACTTCATAAGAAACTTTTAGTATTTCCTTTCATAAACTTTCAACTCCGCTTTCATAACTACAAATGTTTTTATGCGAATTTTAATTTAACTAATGTCGTCACTCTTGTTCTACCACAACACATTGTATTTGTTCATTGTTCCTATTCTTCTTTATCTGTTCACCCGTCTCTTATCCTTACAAAATTCGTTCTCCATCTCTGTCTCCTTCCTACACCTACTAGTCACACTTACGAGTGCAACCGTGTGACTGTCTTACCTTCTTTTCTGTCCGTAATTTTTTTTTTCAACCTTAGCAGTTTTTCTTTCATTTTCCCATTTTTTGTTGCTCTGACAATTCCTCTTTCCGGAGAAAGAACCACCTCCCCTTTTTAATTTTGTCCACTGAGCTTCGTCGTTGTTTTTTCAACCTTCAAAGAAAGTGAGAGGACCAAAATTGAACGGTGGCGAGATGTGTGAAACGAGAGAAAAAATCTAATAATGTACGAGACTAACCGTTGGTGAATGTTCTGAAATGGCTTCTGGGAGGAAATCAAAGGACGATGAAGTAGTTGTGGTGGTGGTGATGGTGTGGGTTGTGGAAGAGTATGAAGGAAATATTTAGATAGTACTGAATTGAGTAGGAAAAGTTTATAAAGGGGATTCAACAAGTAGATAAGTCGGAAAGTTTTGTGAGATTCTTTCTTTCAACGGAGATATTTGACTGTTTGCCATTGGAAGCTTAGATCCCAAGGGTTGTTGGGGTACCTGAGCCCAAGTCGTGCTTTCAACTTTCCACCGCCCTCAAAATGCCTTGTCCTTTTTAAGAATTGTAAATTGTTGAAATTCAAATCTTCTTAAGTTGGACTTTATGGCGCATCCGTCTAAAAACAGACGAAGGAAAGATGACAAAGGGGGACGCGTGAAAGGCGATACTGTTAAATTAATTGACACTTAATACTCCGACATTATTTTGCTGTGGGAGTCGAATTGAAAATTTGTCATCCGTTTCTATTCATCCCCGTCAACGTATTCATTCGGACAATGGCAGGAAAAGGACAGCACGGGTACTACGATTCATTGGTTTTTGGAGTAAAATGCCAATGTACCAGAAGGTTTTCGTCCTCTCGGAATCTTCTTTTACTCTTCTTCTATATATTCTAATGTTTTTAACAATTATGGCGGTTTTCACAATGTCTTCTTTCTATTTCACACGTTTCTTTATTACAGGATGTAAAGTATTCTATGACTTTATATTACTTGTTGGTCTTCTAAGGTGTTTTTGCACACTATCATTCCGCTGGAAAATCAACAACAAATCAGACCAACACTTTCCCCACCCGAGGTTGCCGTCATATTGGTTTTCACTTGGTGGCGCATCCTTTCTCTTTCGAGAGCATAACGTGGAGAGTCTATAAACTGTTTTTTATGGCTACTCAGTAAAATATAAAGAACCGGGGGAACACCTGCCGCGGTTTAGTGGTACCCTTGGAAAATGACTGGGAGACCAGTAAGCAATACATCGCTCGCTTTCTTAGTGTCAGGTTCAACCTATGACGTCATCAGTAACCTTTTAAAAAAAAGGCTGTAACAAGAATTTTATCATTCTGTTACGCTTCTCTATCGGGCCGATTCAATTCCTTCCTAGAGAGCTTCCTTTTTAATAGTTTTCACCTTCCGTTCTTTATATCCTTCTTCTGTCGATATTTTAAAGATCCATTTGGTTCCTCTTATTACTTGTAATGTATTCGAGTGAATTTCCTGTCACTTGGAATCTACATAGCTTAAGGTTCAGGTATTCACTTTCACCATTTTCCGGATAAAAACATTAATTAGGAATACCTGAAGTAAAACTGTGGACCGGTAACACTATAAGAAGAGTAGAACATACGGAAGTGTAAATGTTCAGGAACATGTTAAACACAGTTCCAGGTGATGTCGGACGTAGAAAAAGAAGCCAGACTGGCAAAAACCAGACCTAATCCTCGTGTCACCTGTCACACGGCAGGACCCGACACGTCAAGTTCACCTAGAGGAAACAATAAGAAAATCCGATCGAAAGAGAGAAATTTAGTGGATGTGGTTCCAAAACGTCAGTGAGTAATATCGATTTTGCCTTGTGAATCCTCCCCGTAACTGCCAAACCTCAAGTAACTTTGATTGTCTGCTACCACGTTCGTTACGCAGGTTCCTTTCCATCTCCCGTCTGATGGACGCCTCCCACGGGATGTACAAGTTTGGACCTCAATTATTGCAGCAGGAAACGGTTCTCCTGCACTCAATCTCTCCGACCCAACGAGAACCCACCTGCGGGAAAGGTGACTTCTTTCGTAGATTTTAGTGAATGATTTAAATAAATGGCGAGTGTTTGTCTTACCAGGTTTTGTTTCGAGGACTCCACTTGTGGCGTTCTTTCCTCACTACTGAAATTGATGTTGACAAAGAGGAGAATCACCCACGTAATCGGATTTGTTGAAATTCTCCTCAAATTGTTTTCTTCTTACTCGATTAGACCGTTTGCAAGTTAATTCGCTTCCTCGGACGGTTTCCGCCATTTTTTGCTGGGATTTAACCCAATTCGTGGCCTTTCAAAAACAAATCGGTCTTGTCTGTGTTGTGTGTGCCGGGAACTTTTGTTTGAATCGCCAGCTCTGTTTCGGTTTCTCGGCCATGACTGCCGTAATGGATGGATCAAGTTATTTGGAAAGACCTAAGTTTAAATTTTATTTTGTTTTTTCCCTGATGAGAGCCAAGTAAATAAAACGGCTGCCATCTTGTTTTTCAGGAGTGGTGCTGCCTCATCCTGTGCCACTGATCCTTCACCTACGACCTCGTAGATCATTTCTGTGTGATCCCACGGTACTGTCGAGTCACGTCTTTACCATTAGCCCACATTTTTAATTGTGCCTTTAATGACACGTTAATTACGTGTACGAAAACATAATCTGCTTCTTGGATAGTTTCTGGTCTTCACTACAACACACAACAACACTATTTCTCTCTCTCTCGTAGGCTTGCTCTTCCACAGGCTGAAAATTCTTCATCTCTGCCCTCCCCCCATCATTCCTTCGTCTTTTCATCAATTTTCCTTTTCATATCAGCAACCTCGGGTTGGACGAAGTCCCTGGCTATTTCTCCTCTTGCTCAAGCAGATTATTGAAAACCGAAAGAGAATTTTTCAGTTTGTAAAGGAATTCGTAATTTCGGTGTGAGTCCTCAGGGATTTTTCTCTTTTTTTTTCGGAATACTTTCGAGATGCCTGGGATCCGGGGAAGATTTGAGGAAAAGGTCAACCGGCAATGGTCAGATGGGGAAGGAAAACGTTGCAAGTTTTCTTTTATTGGAAGCTTTGTCTCATAGTTTCTTTTGCGTTAATGGAGAAAGAATGTCCTTTCGTTTCAAACTTAATTTCTTTCCTTTATTTTTTCCCTATTCTTTGACTTTTAAGTTTTTTTTTCTAAAATAACAAGTTTTTCCCCTTTCTGTTGTGATTTTGTCGGTTCTCCCGGCCGCCGCGTTTCCTGTATCCGGTTTTTCTGGAGTTTTCACGTTTCAACTTCCTGGGCAGAGCCATTGATTTTCTCTTCATCTTTTACTAAATGTTCACTTCCCGATGGGTTCTTCTCTGAAAGAAGAATGTTATCGCTTTTTGCTGGTGACCGCCTGACACGTAACGTTCCATTAGAAATTAAACTCCCGTGGGAGGCCTTGAGGATGTTTGGGAAGGATGTTTACACATTGATGAGTGGTGTGGTGGAATCTTTCGGCGTTAGTAATATTTACTATTTGCCGCTGCTGAGAGGTCAGGCGAAGTATTTCATTCCTAAAGCAAAGTCTAAAAATCTATTTGCCGTTGGCGTGACCCATTATATATATATATATATAATCTGTTGCCGTATCGATTTTCGTAAGCACGAATTGTCACATTGTACCTGTACCTGAGTTTTTTTCACCGTTGCACATTTCCTCGGTCACCTACACAGATTTTATTTTTTAACGTAGTTAAAATTTTAAGTTGGATCCTTTTAGTTGTTTTCTTAGGTAAAATTTTACTTTCGCAGATACCTTGTTATTTATTTTACCTGATTCTACATCAAGGTTCTGACTCATATCACATCATGTCTCAAATCACACCTTGCTGGCACGTAGTGGCTAATGTAAATAAAATTTGGGTTTTTGCAGTTGCGAGTCCCCCAGACAATAAAGTGACTCGGGACGACAGTACTTTGGCTCGCTGCGGCGCTCCGGCGGGTCGCAACGGCCAATTTGCCAGTAAGTTTTTGCTCTATGTTAACTATGCACATACGTACACGTATACACACAAACACACGCAGATACTTCCCTACCTTTGTGTATGTTCTGTGTCGAATTGTCTAATTCTTTAAGAAGGTCTCTATGGTCTCTCAGTGTTATCTTGTCTTTCCTTTGCACGGGCATGAGCACACAATTTCACAATAAGTGGTATTATAAGTACCTGGTTCTGTCGTTGTAAGTTAACTCATGTCATTCATTACCTATCGCTACGTACATTTATGTCTCGGTGTTTGTTTTCGATGATGTCACTAAGAACCTTGATCGTTCACTCTTCTTTTACGTCTACGTCTACTCTCAGAACATCTCATTGCGTCACCTTCAGTCATTCTTTTCCCTCATACTCTGTGTCTTATTTTGTACCATACACTGTTAACGTTTTAAATAAAAGTAAATAAGAAACATATGAATAAAATGGTAGGTTTATTCCTCTGTACGTATAATAATGTGTAATATTTATGTATGTGAGTCATTGTTCTTTGACAATTAAACCATTAACGTGGAAGTTCTTTAGAACAGTTGTTACTTGTATGCTCTGACTCTTTCATAACTCTAAAAGAAAGCTGCAAATGCTTGTTGGGTTCCTAAATAGAATTTTTGGATTCGTATTCAATTTTTGTGACGCATGTATTCATGTTCATCACTCAAAACTACCTCTCATTCGTGTTCCATTTTTAATTATAATATTATTCTGGCAGACTTGTGTTTACAACTTAATATATCTGCCTACCCCGGCTGTGCGTGACACGCGAGTTGCAGCCTCAATTTGTCGTCTTTTTACTGGGAATTTGTCTACGCCACGGGTATGACGACAATTAAACGCTTTTCTAGTAATTAAAAATCTCAATTACATGGATATTAAGTTCCAAGCATGTTTTACCCCTCTTCCATTTCCGCTTTGCCTCTCTCTCTCTCTCTCTCTTCCGTTCGTTCGTTTTGACATTCAGCCAAATTCATTTCCGTTCGCTCAAATTTTAAATGTTTTCCTACTGCATTTCCGATTTGATCCACTGGGGAAAAATGTAATTTCATCTGCTTCGAAATTTTTTGTTTGCATTGACGTTTCGCTTCGTCTGTTTCGTCTATTTGCCTGTGTGTGTGAGTGTTCTATTGCTCTAATTGCACGTCTTGTCCTCATGGGTGTGAGAACATTGCGTTTTTATTATTTTCCATTTCCCCTGATGATGGGGACCTTGTTTCACCCATCCACCTGTGTGTGTGGTTGCCTACGTTGAGACCCCTTTTTCGTCTCTTGATTGTTTGCCAATCTGATTGATTTGATCGATTGTTTTTTCCGTCTGTTTCTAGATTTTATTTATCTAGTGCGTTTCTTCCTTACAGAAGTTTCACTGATTTCCACGGTTGGTTCTTTTGCTTCTTATTTTCCTTCTTTTTTTCTCTTTCTTTCCTTCTTGAGCTTTTCCTTATTGGTGGTATTTTTTTCTGCCTTCATACTTTTCACCTCTTCCCTTCTTGTTTTTTTAACAGTGCAATTGTTTTAACTGTCACAATGGACACAAATTCAGGAGAAGAATATGAATAATATATTTTGTACGTGGTATTTTTTATGGTTACTCACACAGAG
The DNA here is from genome assembly GCA_037055365.1 of Polyplax serrata. Taxonomy (NCBI): domain Eukaryota; kingdom Metazoa; phylum Arthropoda; class Insecta; order Psocodea; family Polyplacidae; genus Polyplax; species Polyplax serrata. The sequence goes on along the minus strand of JAWJWE010000038.1, from coordinate 4,928,257 downwards.
AGAATGAGTGAGCTGTTGGATTCATCTTCTTTCAAATTTTTATTATTCGACCATTCGAGAAGATGACATCCAAAGAGAGTGCCTTTTCTTTCCGAGTAGAATTAAAATGTAAATGGCAAAAATTTGCTGTTGTAATGGCGTGGGATGAATGGCGCCGTGCTTGTGACCGAAGATGGATTGCTGTCGTTTTTTTAACGGGGAATGACGGCGTGTTTCCCCCCCAAAAAAAAACACTTTCTTCGAAATCTTCCTGCTTTTTATTCTTCTTGTGAACACCCGATGTTTTCCCCGAACGGTGCTTAAGTACCTTTGTACGGTTTCGAGGAACTGAAACTGTCTGCCAGCTGTCTTCCGCTGTTTCCATGTTAGCGTCTCTTTATTTATCTTTTTTTCTTGTGTCATTAAGTCATTGGGATTTTTCTCTTGTTCCAGAAACAGGATCGCTGACCATCGTCAGAAGAAGCAGTACTAAGAAATCGTCAGCTTCACGAAGCACCAGCGCGGATTCCCAGACGGAAGAAGATTCTTTCAATGCGATTGACCTCACCTCTGACAAGTTACCTGCTGTTGATACACCCGATGCCTGCGACAAGGCCGCGTTAAGGTATGCTATCGCTTACAAGGCAACGCTTCGTATTGCTGACTACTCAGAGTGGTGCTTTAGACGTTGTGGTTGTCAGTCTGGTCGACTGTACGCTGCTTTGTACCTGTCCTGTGTACCTTACTATCAAAACGCGTTCGTACTTTTCCAGTTATGTACATAACAATTTTGCATTTACCCTACTACCGTATATTCTTCTTCAACTGTTCTGTTTTCCTACTGAATATTTTTCCCTACAGAATTGCCTTTTCTTAGAATTTTCCTATTCACCAATCGTGTCTTCCTTTTCTAATTCAACTCGTTTTTGTGCAGTCCACATATCTTTCCCATTTATCTTCCATCTTCTTGGTTTCTATACCTCTTATTCTTATGCATCTACATTCCACATTCTTCTCTTAAGCCATTAATCGTGTCTGCCGACTTTGGCACTCCTGATCAAGGCTCCTCGTCTTGCCCGTCTCCAGCAGCCATTTTGCTTATTGTCATTTTCGTACCGTCACCGTCACGGGCACCCCCGGCACTAGTCATCACACATCGTGCTAATTGTTTCTTTTTTGTCAACTTGTTTTCAGACTCCGCTGTCTTTTGCACCTGCTCGACAGGGGAGAAATTGCGGCGGATGTTCTAAAAAAGAATCTAACATACGCCGCGCGAGTTTTAGAAGCGGTTTTCATCGATGAGACTAAGTAAGTAGAGCCTTGTTCCTACGTTTTACTTTTGGGATCTTTGCTCAGGTCCACGGAGGAAGTAAGCGATCGTAGGACATCGCTAAGTTCGCAAAAGAAAAAAAAGGAAATTATTACGTATAAAAGTTTTCAGTTTAGTATACTACAATTAGGCTTTATTGATCGCTGCAAATTTTGCTTTTTTTCAAAGCGCTGCAATTGAAATGATGAAATTTGAAATTAAATAACGTCAAAAACATATATTTACATACAGAAAGGAAGGAGAGAAAAGCGGTCCCGATAAAATTTCAATATGGAGAGCCTCATTTTACAACAATTATTGTATTGCTTCTCGATATAGCGCCACTTTTTTTTCATTCAGGCAGGTCTCTTTTCAAATCCACTTCTTTCATGTGTCTGACCTGGCCGTGACCGTCGTGCAGTTGTGGTTTGTCTTGTACGATTCACTTGCGACAAACAATAAAAACAGTATAGCAAGTACAGGTGACATAATATCGAAACGAATATTAAAAACATGCCATTGGTAAACACGTACACCATGCCGTACTGTTATATTATTATATATTATATTAGAGAACGGGGAGTTTACTTGTGCCCACACGCAATGCCCATGGCGGTTCTCCTATGTACATTACCAGTGAGGTTTCCACGTACAAATATTAAAATCATTTCATATTTAATTTCTCGTTGAAAGCGGTTAAGAACTTTGCGGAAATCTCGTATCTTCGCCAATAACGGTGTCTAATAAAAAATATATTAATTGCAGTTAGTACTTAATTGAAATTAAATTACTCGGAAATAATTAAATTCAAAGCGAAATCTCAATATTGGTTTTGTTTCGTTTTTTTTTTTGTTTCATATTTCTTATTAATGAGACCGAAGTGATTTAATTTCTATTTAAAATCTTCAGTACAAACATTTCGATATTAATATTTACGCATATTGTGAATAAATATTTATTAAAAAATAAAAGAGTATTACACAGGTCGGAAAAGTTTGAACGTTTAAAACCCAATTAATTCGTCCGAACGGTTCGAGACGCGGGAATGATAACACACTGTGTAGTACTGTGTAATATTATAATCCTGAAGGATTCCGGCTGTCCCTGCTCCCGTTTCCGCTTCCGCGACCTTCCGACGTTCTATTTCCGGTAATCACCGATCGTGCGATTTAATTCGGAAGCCCAAGAGTTTTTCACTTCTTCCATTATTCAAATATTTGATATTAATGATTTATGAATGAGGTTATTTATTTATTCGAATGTTTTTTCACGTTCATTCCGTTGGTTTCTCTGGCTATTGTTCTCTTGCTTTTCTCTCCTTCATCGAGTTCTTCTTTCTCTTCATTTCTCTGTCTTCTGCGGGAGTCGTCTCTTCTCTTATTCTGTTGACTTTCATTTTCCTCTTTTGTTCTTCGTGTTTGTCGCAATGGTTTGATTTCCCAAACTGCTCTTTCGAGTGTTGTTTCTACGATGATAAGTCGGTCCTTTGTTCGTGTTTGTTTTCTTTCCGTACTGTTCAATTGTTCGTTATAATTTTGTCGTTTCCCATCTCTCATCGTACTTACGATTGGTGAATTTTGTTTACACCGTCTTCGTTGCTCAACCATTCTTTTTTTCGGTCCTTCGTTTTAATTTCCTGTACATGTTTTGTATAGTTTTTCTTACACTGTAGCACAGTGCAGTATTTCATTTGAACGATGCACAGCATTGGGTTGACTGCATTGTTTACTCATTATCTCGAACTTTCCAACCACGGTTTGGTATTTGTCATTTCTAACAGAAGTGTCTCGTGGCAGCCGCATTTCACCGTCTCTTCTCTTATTCCACAACTACAAATGCCTTTCATGTGCCTTTCGCAATATATTTCATCATATTTAATTTGGTCGCAGAACTGTCAGTTCCTCTATTATTATTATTTTCCTTTTTTTAATTTTTCATTCTAAATTTCACACTTTTCGTTCTTCTCAGAGTTTTCATCATTGACACTGTAATTTAATAAAAAATATGTCACGTGCAGACTACGAGTATAATAGTAATAATACAGAGAATGATACGGAAAAGTTAAAAATCAGGTTGAACGAAAACAATGGATTGCTATTTATTTACCATTTTCCATTACGTTCAACGTTATGTTTTTGCCTTCAGTTTCAGATTTTTTTCTCGGATTGTTATTGCCGTTTGTTTATCTCTTATACTATTCCTGCCATTTTGAGTCGTCTCATTTACTTAACGATCACTTTTAGACATTAATAATTAACTGACTCCATTTACTTCTCTGTCTGTCTCTCTGTTTGTTAGTTGTTTTAGTTGTTTCCTCGTTCGCCGTCTTCATTATTCTTCTTTTAAGGACGTTCTCTCAAAGAGTTGGATTTGTAACCTTCACTGCTCTTCTATTCATAATCCGTTCACTAATAATTTTTCTTGTGATTGTTTTCAAGGAAATTCGGGTTCAGGGAATTTTGCCTTGCCTTTTTTTTCATGGATTTCAACCTTGGGAGGTTTCTTTTGCTCTGAAAATGGGGTTTCCCTACTTACCTACTTCTCCAAGACATTAGTCTTTTTTTCATCTGGTTCGCTACAAACGTTGGTCTATTGTTGCGGTGTAGTTTCTCGAGTCGGTCTCCCTTTTCATCCCATTAAATTTGTATTTATTATGGTTATTGATTGATCCCTCCCTTTATTTTCGACTCGAGATATTAGTGTTCCCGTTTATTTTTGTCAAATTTAGTTGTACCTGTTTTCAACTATCTAATTATTTGTACCACCTTTGGTTGCATTGTTCAATTTGTTCCGGTAATTTTGTTTCCGTCGGTTTTGGCCTGCGGTTGTATTCTACTTAAACGCTTTATTCAAGAGTATTTGTTTGACTAATAGTTGGGAGTAAAACGCCATTTATCAGAGGTGTTCCCAGTTTTCTTCTGGTTTGAAGTAAAAAAAAAGCTGAGTTGTTATTCGTTCTCATAAACGACTACTCAAGTATTTTTTAAGTCTTCACTGTTCCAGTGACATTCTCTTAAATTCCCTCGACTGTTTTTCAACACCATTTTCCACCACCAGTTTAGGTTTCACTTAATCAGATTTTACAGCAAAACCTTTAGGACATAAAACCGAATGTTTGACCCTGTCACAACCTTTGCAGATGCGAGAGAAAGTGCCAACCTTTCGAGAAAGGTTTTTGCCTTTTTGCTGGCCGACGGCCGAGGAATTTCGCCCCGGAACCGGGCTCACACCTTCAGGGGAATAAAACTTAAAAAAAAAAGAAACAAAACCCATCAAGTCTAATCCCACGTTAGGTTCCATGGAATGTGTCCCACCTGATAAACCCGTCCTGACACGAGGTGTAGGTAATCCGGTTACAATTACGTGGTCTCTTGGGGTAAGTTGGGTTTAGCCACAGGGGTGGGAGGTTTGAAACTAAACTATAGAGGCTAACCCCACCGGTCTCCGTTTCCGTTTTTAACCAACTTGATCGCTTATTAAATCACTGTCAGGTATTTAAATTACTCGGTACGAGTGAAAGGTGTAATTAGAAAGTTTTGTGACCGGAAGAGGAATCCTTTCGAGCCGAGTTGTTGCAGTGGCCATTTTTTCTGGTTCTCCTCTTGTTCTCTACTTTACGTAGCATCCACGGTAACGCATCAATCACACATTCTCCTTTATCATTAATTTTCTCGGTTGTCTTTTTGTTCTTCGATCACCAGATTCCATATATCCTAGTTATTTTATCGGTCCTCACTGTTCTATCATACTTTCTATAGTACCTCTTATTCATGATTAAACTGCCTACCTTCCACTTTACATTTTTTTCCACTTACATGACATATTTCGTCGTTAACTTTTTTCTCACACCTGCATTTTTTGTAATTCATTGTGTTCCTCTTCTGCGGCTGCTGCTGGTTCTTCTTCTTCTTCTTCCTCGTCTTCCGGTTCAGATCTAATTTTTATTCCGGAAAGTGAATGAGAAGCGGCTGGTTAGTCTTCAAGTCTGAAAACATAAATTAATTTGTATTCATTAAATGTCTAATATATCTCGGGTTCGTGAGTGGCCTCCGAGAATCGCGATAAGCCTTGCCTGCGTATTTTTATGTATTTGATTAAACGTAATTGAATTCGTAGGCTCGGGTAGTAGAGAATAATCTTTTGTAGAAAATATTTATTTCCGTAGTCGGATTATCTGATGTCATCGTACTCGCCCAAATTTATATTTTCGAACGAATCTACGAAAGCAGTGTTTCTAAAGTAAGGGATTATTATTTTGGGGTTGGAGCATCTGCGTTTCGACCCTGACAACAATAAATACAACAAACCGAATTTGTAAGAATACATAATAGTAGTTTTTATAATTTTCACGAAACATTCTAATAAAATTCGTTAAAATGGCATTCACGAATGTGTTAATGTATATTGTGCCAGATTTCCCTTTAGTAAGATACATAGTAAGAATTGTTATTTGTAAATTTCTTTATTCTCTGCAACACACAATAACATAAATTTACATATTTTTAACTTTTTAACTACTTAAATGAGTGTAAATAATAAAATTATAATTTGGGCATGATAAAAATTAGGTGTTACACATTTTGTAGCTCTCTCATTTTTTCACTGGTCCGTTAATAGAACCCTTGAAAATTTTGAAAATTTATTCTGACTCACCGTTCAAGTAGTTAACAACTTTAAAACGTTTTACACAAAAATAAAAAGGTCTTAATGGGTTAAAGCTCTTCTCTGAAGGTTCCAGTGAAGGTGAGAGACCACAATCGATCACGACAGCCTGGGTCAGGCACAACAGAGGCCGGTTCTCCTATTCTCGCCTATTTTAAGCCCTTTTTTTCGCTACTTTTTCTTGGACGTCCATTTTTTTTTTGTCGCACTAATCGAATTTCGATATTTGTTCAAATGCTGTTGCTTTGTCGTTTTCACCCGCGCGGGTCGGGTTCGAGCCACCAACCTGTCTAAATTGGTCATACCTGGACGGCTCGAACTGGTTCGCTGGGGGTGAAAATTGGGATTTGGGTGAAATCCGGTTGTACCCCCAGGGAGAGAGGCGATGACCATCGTAGCTACGGAGATCGAAGGACGACGTCCTCAGGGCCCCGAGGCGTCTTGGTGCACCATCGTCGACGCCTTCGGACCCCCGTCTGGGCCAGGTCAATTATACTATTCAGTTATACTAGGACTTACAGAAAAGATGACACTTATATATTGTAACAATTCACCCTATCCACAGCTCCAGGCCGTTTCTAACCCCCCCCCCGCAGTCTTGTAACCAACCCTTAAGCCCCAAATTTGTCTGAAACCACTCAAAGACCGTGAGACAGGGTATGTGCTTTGTGCGTCACACTACCTGTTTGAGCATGTTGCTTCTGCTTATTGTTTGTATATGTGTCATGTAAATAGTACAAGTGTGAGCGTTTTTGACTTACCTAATGGTGCCAGAGTAGCGTCAATGTCTATATCTACGGTAAGGGTAAGTACAAATTTCTTTACTTTGTGCACTCAGTGAGGACGTTTTGTTGAATCACTCTATTCGTATCTGAAATCACTGTCCTTAGGTTCACTGTTGATCACTGTCCCTTGCTTCATCGTTTTCTTCATATACTTAACTTTCTTTAAATATTTCACCTGCTTCCAGATTACCTTCCTCCTGTCTTTTGATTTTATTTTTATTGTTGGGTTTCTTTTCTGTTTACTTTACTATATATTTTCTGGTAATTCTGTATGTAATTTCCTTTTTGTGTAGTGTCCTACAAGTCACCAGACTGTTTCTTTGTATAACATTTCTTTAGCTTGTGGTTTCCTGGTCTTATTAACACTCTTACCGGTTATGTTCTTGTATGTTTCTCCTTACTAAACTAAGGCAACATCATTTCTAAAATGATGACAAAGAATCCAAGTTACTTCGTATGATCTTCATTACCTTCTCTGGGTTGCACTGGTAGAAAAAATTTTTAACCTTTCGTTCTCCAACAAAAAGTCTCATTTTATTGATATTATTTAATTGTCATTGCCGAGGCTTTGCAAATTGTTGCCAACAAGAAGAACAACGATTTCATCAAATTTTTTTCCTCTCAAAGTACGCGTTTCGTCACTTACGGGTTTTCTCCGAGCTTTTCGTCTCCTTCCTCTTTCCTGTTTCTTCGTCGTTTTCTCTTGCTTTTAAGCGGAAATCCAATTTGAAAATAAAGCATTTTGCTGTTGCCGTTACCCTCATTGTTAGGCTCATTCAAAGAGTGCGAAACGCGAAAACTTTTGCCAACTTCCTTTGGCGATTTTACGACAATTTACTGTTTTATGTTGACGTATTTGTCGCCTCGGGTCATCCGGACGGGGTTGAAGTAGCCCTTTCGACGTATAAATTCCATTTTTGTGTCGGGTTAATTAAAAGTAACAGGAAAAAATTCGAGGAGCGAGCTTTTAATTGAATGTCTGTCTCAAATTAATGTGCGGTGCGATTCGGATGGTTTCAGTTGTGATTTTACTGCTGTTGTGGGGTGGTGACGCCTTCCTCGACGAACCAATCTGATTTTGGGTAGAGGCAGAAGGTGAAGGCAGGTGTCGGCGGCTGACGAGGAGAAAAAATGCCCTAAGAAAGATTTCATCTGCGGCGTTTAATTAAAATTTCAAGGCGAAGCCGCTTAATAGCTTCTTATCGGGGGAACAACACTGGTTACGCAGGAAAAAAATCTTTTGGTTCGAATTAATAACACGGTGTTACCAATTAATAGGGAAATGATTTCTAATTTATGTTTCGTTTACTAACTTGTCGCAGTAAATTACGATCTAGATTTATTACAGGGAAGCAGTAGAACGTAGGCTTGTGGTAGTTATGGACGTCCCACTGTTTTGTAGTGAGTTGTAGGTCACCACTGCGTTACACTCCCGGGCGTTACAAAAATATATATATGTTACTAGAAAACATGTCTTTTAGATCATTGTGTGAGTGCAATGGATAGTAGCTATCATTCATTTGTTTTAATTCAAAAATAAAACTAGAACCTATGTGCCGGAGTAAGTACTTACGCATTGATTAGGCTTATATATTAATTACAGTTCAGTGTTGGATGGAATAAAAGACAAATGAACACAACCGCAGTATGAAGAGACGCGTATCAATGTCACCTCATCTGCTCCCATTTTGACCAGGACACTCCTGACCGAGTCCCCACGCAAAACGAGATCTTTGATAGCCGGGCTTTCTTGTCCCTTAAAATAACAAAGTTGATTGTCGAAAATAAATTACTTGTGGGAACAAAGTTAGGCTAATTTGATTTTGAGAAAATTGAGAGTAGACCTCTTCGTGTGTGAATGCTGCAACGAAGGATAAAGTTAATTAAGATGCAAATAGACAAGGGAAGAAAGGAGACTTGACCGTACGGAAGAAGAATGAGAATCGGGGGTGGAAGAAATGAAGCAAGAAATGAGGTTTTACATGCGCCAGAGGAATTAAGATGGAAAAGTAGTGGAATAAAGAAAAGTAAATTGAAAGAAATGCGTGGAAGAATAAAATTCCATTAAAAAAAAAAGGGTAGGACGGAATGGAATTATTGATATGAAAGGAGACGTATCTGGCGGACTTAAAGAAATTGCGGGAAAGAGAAATGAGCATAAAACCGAAGGGTTAATTTGCTAAGGCTGAAAAGAGAGAATGACGAAAGTGCACCGTAGAAATGAGGAAGGAAAACTAATGAAAACAATAGGAAGAGAGGAAAAAATGGACTTAAGTCTTATCAAAATGGATGAAAAATTTTATTCAAAAAACGATATAGGCAAAGCCAGATGGATTGGAAAGGTTGAAGGCAAAAGGATTTCCCGCAGTTTTCTCAGGTATCAACTGCCAAGAACTGAAATTTCTCGAAGGGGGGCAGAAGAAGTGACCGCGTTTATAAAGTTTAACAAACAAACGATCGTATTTCCATTTGTCTGCTTCCACGTCCGAACGATTTAACGTGCATTTAATTAGTTTTTTAATTCAATTTGAAACCAAAAACCCAGAGAAGGAATCAGGGCGTAGCCTGGAGGGTGAAACCTCTTTATTCGGGCGACAGTCAGTGGGTTCCCTCGGTGTGGTAGCATCCCCTTCCCACGTAGATACCCGAGTACCCGGTGTTTCCAGCATGCCTGTACCCCGTGTTAGCCACCCCCCAAAGCACCCACTTCCAAGGTGTCTCGCCGTGTCCCCAGAGCATGCGCTTCTTCTTGCAAGAACGGCCTTTTCCAGTTTGAGATGTCCACAGAAAGACATTCTGTGCCTGAGTCCTTCATTAATTCGCTGCTTCGACCATTATTCATTCCAATCATTCGTTGAATGACTGACTGAGATGACGGCTTCTCTTATCGTTCAAATCCGGTCCGTGATTTATTTTCTCATTTCGTTTAAAAAAAACACTTGATGAATCGTTGGTTAGTGAGAGAGAGAGAGAGAATGTGATAATTCATTCGGTGAATGAGTGGTCGGTCCGGGGCAATTCACACCCCCAATCAATCAGAGATCATTACGTTGCACAATCAATGGAACCGCAATCGCTCAATCAAATTCGCCTGTTGCTGATTTCTGAGCCTGATGACTGAGATTCCTCGTCAGGAAATTCGATACGAGAAATCATTCATTCCTTTCGTCAGTCAATCACTCTTGGAAATTTTCAATTAACCCTCGAGTAACCTTTTCCCGATGAATTATCACCTGTGGAATTTACTAATTTTCCTCTAGTACTTCGTCAGTATTGTCACACCGAGTAAAATACACCCGGTCGAATGAATGTCAGTTTTCTGTGGATCACTACAAATGCATTGTTTCATTCATTCGCTTGCAACTCAGTCAGTTAGCCCCGATAATTTAATTTCAAAGTTTTTTTTTTCTTTTTGACGCTCGTGTCACCCTTTCATCAAGCGCCATTCTTCGCCATTCCCAGTCTTACCATTCATTCATTCCGGCTTTTGTTTGAAACTCGATGACATGTACATCGTGACGTTTACTCATGTGACTGATATGTTATTATATTTATTTATTATTTTTGTTATTAATCATTAATTCGTTCTCGTTGTTGGGTCTCTCGCCGACTACCCCGACTGATTTCGTCTTGGGCACACTTTTCAGGCGTCTCGCTGACGAAGATGACGAACTCTCCGAGGTCCAACCCGATGCCGTCCCACCGGAAGTCCGCGAGTGGCTCACGTCGACGTTCACGAGACAGCTGGCTACGACGAGACGGAAAGCGGACGAAAAACCAAAATTTCGGTCTGTGGCCCACGCCATCAGAGCCGGAATCTTCGTCGACAGGATATACAGGCGGGTGACTTCGTCCAATATGATGCACTTCCCACCCGACGTGGTCAAAGTGTTAAAGGTAATTTGATTACGAGGTGAAATGTGATTTTCCAGTCATTTGGGTCTTCGTCAGAACGGCCTGAATTGGCCGGTGACCTTTTGAAGACTCACCTGAATATTAACGTAAACTTTCACTACACCCGCCTCTGTGCGTGGCTGTGCTTGGGTTACAGACTTTGGACGAATGGTCGTTCGACGTGTTCGCGCTCAATGATGCCGCCGAGGGCCAAGCCGTCAAGTACATTGGCTACGACCTCCTTAATCGCTACGGAATTATTCATAAATTCAAAGTTCCTCCCCAGACTCTAGAAACGTTTTTGATGAAAGTGGAGGAAGGCTACTGCAGGTACAAGAATCCGTACCACAACAACCTGCACGCCGCGGATGTCGCCCAGACCGTGCACTACCTCCTCTGTCAAACCGGACTGATGGTGAGTTCACCGATCCACCAATGTTTTTCCAGCCGACCTTTTCATCTCATTCTATCGTCTGTGTATTCTTACAGAATTGGATGACCGATTTGGAAATATTCGCAACCCTCGTCGCGGCCTTGATACATGACTTCGAACACACGGGGACCACAAATAACTTTCACGTAATGTCGGGCTCGGAAACTGCTCTGCTCTACAACGACAGAGCAGTTCTGGAGAACCATCACATCAGTGCCTCTTTCAGGTATTCGGAAACTCTTCATCCAATTAGACAACCTTTTTCGTATTTGCCTTTCGCGTCTTCCATTTTTTTTAATTTTGTCTTTTCGGTTTATCAATTTTTACGCGTCACTTGACAATCCATTTTCTATCCTTTTAACTTCTCTGATTATGTTTTTCTTCCAATTTAACGCTGTTTTATTTCTCCTGCCACTGCTCTCGTTCCCCGTCTTTCTTATTTTCTCTTCCTGTTTAATTAAGTTTCACGTTACATATCCAATCATTTTAGATTCCCTTAATTCATCTTTCTCCTTTGCTGTTAAAGCATTTTTTTTTTGGATTTTTGAAAAATGTAAACCTGAACTTGATTAATAAGTTTAACGTTCGGGGAAGAGTCGGTGTAAAATGGTGACCTTGCCCTTGCTCGAGGACCCTCGACCGCTGCCCTACCCGAATGTGAATGTTTGTGCGTGCGTGGTGGGTGCGTTTTCATTTTCTTTCTCTAATTTGTCAGGCTCATAAAAGAAGAAGACTGTAACATATTGCAAAACTTATCCCGGGACGAATACAGGGAGTTCAGATCCCTCGTCATCGACATGGTGCTGGCAACTGACATGAGCTATCATTTTCAACAGCTGAAGAATATGAAGAATTTGCTGTCGTTGGCGGAACCGGGGTGAGAATTTCACTTCTGAATCAAATCGCAATTTTCTTTTGGGGTAACACATGAGCCTGTTAGTGACAAAAACCCAGTTCGATACGGAGGTGTCGAGTTGTTGCGTGCCGACAGCCATTTTCCAGTCTCAGGGTGACTTACTCTCTTGACTTATAAATCAGAAATCCATTTTGAGAATTCCATATAATTTTTCAGAGTCGATAAGTCGAAGGCTGCTTCATTAGTTCTCCATTGCTGTGACATATCCCACCCGGCTAAGAGATGGGAATTGCACAGTCGGTGGACGATGCTTCTTCTTGAAGAATTCTTCAGGCAGGGAGACATGGAAAGAGACCTCGGTCTGCCGTTCAGTCCCCTGTGCGATAGGACAACAACTCTCGTGGCTGAATCTCAAATAGGTATGTACGAGGTCTACTTGTGCTACTACTCGACTACTGGTGCTTGCTCAACTAGTAGGTGTTAACACAGCGTGACGTGCGTAACGAAGCAGGATAGAAATAGGGCAACGAGAGCCATAAAAAATTTAAGGAACGAGAATAGGAAATAGACGCAATCAAAAAATAGATAAGCAATAGTAAAGGCAATAAAACATGGCGAGTGACTTATTCCGGGGTTTCAGGTTTCATCGAGTTTATCGTAGAGCCGAGCCTGGCCCTTTGTAGTGATATGTTAGAAGCAATTTTGGGTCCTCAGAAATCAACGGACGAAGCCGTTTCCGAGGATAGACCGGAAGTTGCCAAGCCTTGGACAGAAATGTTAATAATCAATAAGAAAAAATGGCGGGAGCAGGCAATCAAAGGTAAGGAGTACCATACAACCTGATGGGTGAACGTCTCTAGTTTGTCTGGGTCTGACTTTTTTTTATTTTTCCAGATGCGGAGATGAGGGCGCAACAATTGTCCGAATCGGACGATCAGCCCAGCGACGACTTCAGCAAGTACCAGCTGGACGATTGAACGAGTACCCGAAAGAGAAGGACGAGTCGACAGCGAGGGACTACGCACACACAAACTGACTCGATGCGGGCAGGTGCCCAAGTGGACCTCCGTTTAATTTCCTCTGCCTCTGCCTTCCTAACAGTCCGACTCACGTGTGACAACCGCCTTTAGGCAGGTTACTTAGGTTTTCTCTGAGGATAATTTTCGGGGTTTGTGTCAGCACTTAGTTTCTAAAAATTTACAAGTACAAAAGAGGCGGCGGTGCCGGAGTCAGAGGTACCCGAAGTCATTTTGAAGCTCCCCAAAAATTTGGGAACCGCGAAGGAGGAGTACATCAAGTCAAGAACTTAACCGTTGCAGTTCGGAGGCCATTTCAGGACGGACATGACCACCAAATGAACAGAACCCCGTGAAGAGAACTGACAGAGGATTGCTACAGTAAACCATTCTCAAGCAGAAGAAATAACTCGTTTATTATTTCCTAATTCTACGGTATATCACAGCATCTCCACAGTTCACTTCCGGTTCTCAGTTCTGCACCAGAGCGTACTCCTCAGAGTTGTAGACGTTCTGCATGGCTTCGGGTGCTATCATCACATACTGCCTGATGTTGCCGATGCCCTGGGTCGAGTTGAGAGATGCGAGTATCTCCGCGTTCCTCAAACTATCACTAAACGAGTTTTCAACTTCACAGCCATCGTTCAGGTTGAGTTCACCGCCGGCGAGGCTCACGCTCACGCCGACGCCATCGAACGACGTTTCCGGTTCTTCGATTTCGTCCGTTTTACCGGGATTGTTCGCCCTGATAAAATCCCCGTTACCGCGACTCACTTCAGCTTTCTGCCTCCTCATTTCACCCTCGATTTTGCTGTGGTACCTCTGGTGCGTGACGAGGGAGTCCTGGCAGACGAAGGAGGCGTCGCAGAGCTTGCAGTCGTAGGCCTTGTTCATGACGCCGACGGGTATTCGATCCGCGTTTCTCCTTCCTTTCCGTTTCCTCTTTTTGTACGTCTCTTGTTTTTCGACTAGATCTCCTTCCTCGACCGACTTCTCACCGGAGTCGACGCCGCCGCATTTTTCCGGCTTGCTCTCCTGCGCGCCGTGATGCTTCCTCATGTGATTCTTCAGCTTCCGCGATGTGGGCAAAACGAACCGCGGACACAAATGGCACTTGTACTCCCTCAACTCACCGTTCGGATGCTGCGAGTGTATGTGAATCTGGAGGTTACCTGTGGAAGGACAAAAAAAAACAGATTCCGGGTATGAGAGGCAGTGCCAACTTGTACCGGATCAAAGCATGCAGCAGCCTACAGCGGATTGATCGATTGATTGATTGATTGATTACTCCTCTAATATTTTTTTGCGAAAATTGAACCGCAAATGCTTAGAATTAAAATGAAATAAAATATTATTTGGCTTTTTCTGATTTTCGTCCTTGACTTGACGCGACTGCGTTTCTTTCTGCTCTTCTGTCCGCAACTTACGTTTTAGGGTGCTTTTATAGGGACAGTAAGTACAAGAATGAGGCTTTTCCTCTGAGTGAACGACCATGTGCCTCTTAAGATCTGAATTCGTCTTGAAGGCCGCCTTGCACGTGCTGTTCGTGCAAATGAACGGAGAATCACCTGTGTGAGTACGCAAATGGACGGTCAACTGGGAGGAATCCCTTGCCCTGTAGGAGCACAGTTGACACCTGCAGAAAGACAAATATGTTTCACTTCGTGTAAATTGTGATTCTTGTGTTTCTCCTTGGTCTAAAGATGGTGTCTCCGTGACGGGTACTCACTTAAACGGTCTCTCTCCGTTGTGCACCCTCAAGTGCTTGATCAGACTACCCGAATCCACAGATGCGTAATCACACTTTGTACACTTGTACCTTTTGTCTCCTGCGTGAATTCGTTGGTGAAGAAGAAGTTTGTCAGTTCTGTTAAAGGCTTTCTCACAGAGGAAACACTTGAACGGTCTCTCACCTATAAAAGGCAAACTCATGACGTCATCAACGCAAAAATGTCAACTTCATGTGTAAAAGAAGGTGCAAGGTACCTGTGTGAACCCTCGAGTGCCTTTCGATGTCTTTCCTTAAGAGAGTTTTATACATGCAACCCTCCACTTGACAACTAAACAGCTTCCTTAGCTTTCCCCTGTACATGACTTTGTTTTCATCATCCTTGGTCTGACTGATGGTTTCCGTTGATTCAACAGAGTCGGCTCGGTTTTGAACATCAATGGACGCATCAACGCCCGCATCATCTGTAAGGTAACACTTACACTTAAGAAAGTTGTAAAAGATCAGAAAATTTGGTTACCGATGGCTGAAAGGTAGAGATAAAAGAAACGTACCGGAAAATAAGGTACCGGGTAAAACACTAGAGTGAGAAACATCAGACGGAAACTGTGAGGCACGCCTCGACAGATGTGTGAAAAAGTTTAGAGGTAAAGATTTGGTTAAGGCTCATGGTCAGTTCTTGAAAAAGAAAAAACACTTTTGAACTTCTTCTGAAAAAGGGCACAGTACTCCAGCGGGAAACTTTTTTCATAGAGACCTTTGTTGTTCCCCCTAAACTTGCAATTTCATTTGACACCCTAATGTGAACCCCAAAATGAACTTATGTGACTGAAGTTATGAAAAAATTAGAAACAAATATAACTAAATAACTTATCAATGACAATATCTTGAAAGTCTAGCACTCGACAACTGAAAATGGGCCCTTGGTGCTACAAACAAATAGTAGAAGATTTACCTGCTGATGTCTCACTGCTCAATTGGTTAGCAAGTAATGTTGCAATGTCTTCTTCATCATTTTGTAATGTTCTCTTCCAATCTGCCATTAGATTTGACTTTTGTTGAATAACATTTTTGGCATTGTTTAGAATATTTTTCTGAGCTAAACAAAGTTTTTGGCCTGAAACAAGAAAAATTTCATGACTATATTATACTAACTAACCTGGAAATAATCTACAAATTGAATCTAATACAAAAAAAAATCAAAACCTTTACAGTGCACTGGCATCTTGAATTTTTAATAATAGTATAAATGAATAATTTGGTTCTTAATAGGATCCCCCAGGCTGTTGGAAAGAATTCATTGAACTCTACTCGACTCATTGAAAATGACCACTACACTTAAGTATTTAGCTATATGTGATAGCAAAGCCATGCATCATGCACCCACATCTTAATAAATAATATATATGATATGTAAAATGAATATTAGTACAAGCAATTTCTTGTTCATGGTGCTGTTAAGTGTGTGACTTATATGACACAGAGCCAAAGTGTCTTTGTCGTAGTATGGTAAATTAATCTTGGGCAGTGGTACCAAGAAAAAAACGAGAATAAGAGGTAAGAATATGTTTGAATAGTGAAATATTCTGTACAACTACTTAATTAATGGAGCAAAATCAATTAATAAAAAACCACCTGAGGCTTACCATCTAAATTTTCAATTTTACATTGCTTCACTTGATTGTCATCCCGAATCAGAAAATTGTTCAGCAAGTTCAAATGACTTTGCTCATTTTCCCTTGCCTCTGTGAATGTGTCCAATGGGCCAATATCAATAAGATTATTGACCTCAGCCTTTATTAGTAATTGGTCATTTTCAGGATTTTTTAACTCATTTTCCTTGCACATCTCCTTGTGCTTGAGAAAGAGACTCAGCAGCGTGTACTGAATTTTGCATCTGCCACAAATGTGTATGTCATTTGTGTAATTCCAAGGTATGATGACTACTGCAAAAATAATTCATATAATGGTCATTAACAAAATTACTTAAACAACAATTTACGTTAAAGTCAATATATCTATACAATATGATTCTTCTCTTGTCTGTGCCACTTGTTACCTGTGTTGACCTAACAAAGAAATAGTGATACATAAAGGCAGTTATCAATCAGGACTTACGGTAAATATTTGACTGATCCTGCATATTCATTTTGCTGCGTTCATGAACCTAGAGCAGGAGTTTTGACAAAAGGTTCAATTCCAATGATTCAACCTTCTCATTACTGTCATCCCATTTCAAACGAAACTTCATTTCATTAACATGACTGGCCACACAATTTCGTTACACGGAAGATATTATTAGTCTTTCGGTGTTCTTTTCCCTACCCAATTTCTCGGAACGACCTCTTTGAGGAATCAATTACGTGACTCTATCACTGACGGTATTTTTCACCCTTGCAGTAATAACCAAAGTCGCTTCATTACGTAAATTACGGAAAACTTATCTTCGTAATTGTTTTGTCAAACGAATCGCTCGCCTTGCGGGTAAAAACATAGTAGCGTTCCATCCACTGCTCGAACGGAACGCATTAAATGCGGGAATCATAACTTAAAATGGCGTTTCGAGAGAAACTCTTCTAACATTTTGGCAGGACTCATTCGATTTGAATTTGATGCCAACAAAAACGTTGGCGTTTCCAACGTCTTTTTACGATTTCCCCGTTTTCTAATGTTTATCTACTCTATGGCGGGAATGTTGTGCGCTCCATTGAATTCGACTGATTTTTCGGTTAAATGTCTGCCTGAAAATTTCCTACAAATTACTATCTTAATTACCTACAAAAGTAAATTTCGTTTAAAACGATTTAGAACCAAAACGAGAACGGTTTTATCCGATAATGTAATCTCTTGAAAGTTGGATGCAGGTTCTAACGTAAGCATCCCATAAATGACTAGCTGTAAGTCAATGCAGAAATATGTTTAACGGAAGTAACTCATGTACGACAACTGTTTTTTTATTTCATTTGATTCCCTCGACTTGTATCCGGAGCTGTCAACTTGTTTTCGTAATAATTCCACCTATAGGAAAACGTCCGTCGTAAAATGTAAAGCTCCTGAAAAGACGACGTTTTTGTGCCACCAATGGTACCTCCGTCAACGATGGCCGAAAACGTTGATCTTCGACTCATGAAATTTTAAGTTTTTTCTCTAAATGCAAGAAAATTCCACGTTCTCAAACGATCTTATCGTTTCCGGAAAAGAATGTAATTTTGCCCGGTCGTTCTTAATTAATTTTTTTCTTTTTGAGAAAATGCTTTTCCATAGGTTGGGGTTCAAGAAAAATCGCAGAATTAAAATTGATGTCGGCTACGTGGAACCCTGACGTTTTATTTATTTCCACGACTCGGATCGATTCAATAATTATAATTTATTTAGTTAATTATACCCTCGTTCAACGATGAATTAATTCACATGGGAGGATCTGTTTTTATTTGACGTGCAACCGCCTTCGAATTTCCACTGGACAGGGCCCAGTCGAAAATTCAAACGTCAAATTCTGTCCCGGATTGTATCGAAATTAAATAATTTATTCGTGGACAAGAACATTTATTTACGTGTCACCGAGTCTCAACAACAAAGTAAAATGTTGGTAATTATCCTGTTACAGATCAACAGGAAGCGGTCGTCAAGTAGACTTGACGTTTGACATTGGTTTTTGGACTTGGAGTCCTCAGACCCAATGGACGGCGTCGAGAAGCGTCGCAGAAAGAACGTGACTTCTGATTCTACCGAAATTCCTCAATAAAATCAGAAGTGGTAATTGTCGGACCTTCCTAGACGAGTTTCACCTTGTCGAACGTTCGGAAATTTGAAATGGACCAGTAAAAAACAAGAGGAAATGGATGATGACCTTAAAGTCCAAAATATATTAGGACTGCCTCTATGTAAACAGAATGATCGGGAATTCTCTGGGTAATTCCTACGATTTCTCTGTAATTGGCCACGAGGCGCAATGACATGAAAATCTATTTTACTTGACACGGATGTGTTCGGGTCAGAGATCAGTCACCGCAGCCGACAGAAAAGGAACTAATGTAAGTAACCTTTTATTAACTAACAGAGTTTAATTAACTATTCTCACTAAAAGCAACCTCTCCGAAGGTTTTTGTGCATTTCTCTTACATTTGTACGTTTCAGCAGTTCAATTTCGTATATAGTCTCGTGCTGTTTCCCTTGTCTACCCTCGGTATCCGGGAGAAGTCCATTTCAGCACTCTAAACTTTGTTGCCGTTCACCATGAGCTTTGGAGTGAACATTTTTCAAATGTTTTTCTCTCTCTCTCTCTGTTCCTCTGGTATAAAAAATGTAAAAATTTTCCTTCTCTGAATGTCAAGGTTTTCATTGCGTTTGTAAGCAGTAATAGGTATGACTTCTAACCAGTTTGATATCAAACATTAATAATAGTGATCTGTGGTGGTAAGACCACAAAGTTAACATTTAATATTGTGGTAGGATATATGCAGTTTTCAGTGTTCCGATTGCATTGTGGAATGTATACCGTTGTATTATGCGTAGCCTGTCGAAATTTAAATGTTAACTTCTTTTCATCACCTACACCTCTTTACCAATTTAACTATACACTACTTGTTTCCCCTATTCTGGTACACTAGTATGTCTCATTTAGTTAATTTTGGTAAAAGTCAAGCTTTGTTGGTGGTTTGGGTAGGTCTACCTGTACACCTTCGGTGTACACCCAGACTCGGTGTGTCTCACCCGGTCCCGTCGCAGGTTTCTTTATTCCGAAGTGTTGTCGTTAGATTCCCCGTGGTGCTCAGAGTTCCTTGTTTAATCACTTTACCGTGACCGTAGTCCTTCTCTACAGGCAAAGTTCAACTCTTGAAATATTCGCCCCGGTTGAGTTCTTCTCTGGGTGTCTCGTAAATTTCAGGTTGAACTTGTTGCTCCCTGACGTACCCGTACCATTCTTTATTCCGAAGGTATTCGCTGGTCAACCCAAAACGGATTTCCTCGTCACTTTTTCGTACCATTCTGGAACAAGTCCTTGAACTATAATAAGCATTCGTTTACCGGTCACGTTCTTCACAATCATTATTCTCATTACGTACCATGTAGAATGTAAAACAAATTTTCAATGGCATAATTTTGCTTGTGAAAATTCCCCTTTCTTGGGGAGAGAGACACTCAGTCATTAGACCCTTTCCTACTGTGCAGACTGTGAAGTCAAACTTTCGGTTACACCCAGTACCCGTAAAAACTCCAAAGTTGCAGGCATTAATTTAACATAAAGTAGAACGGAAATTGTTCTATTTCCAGATCAGGAATAAATAGTCAAATTATGGACAAAACAGTCCTGTTTGAAGCGAATGAACTCCAGCGTTCTTCCCATGACCCTCAGTTGCCTTTTATGGCACCCCGTTAGAAAACGACGAACTCAATGAAGCCAAGCGTACAAGATTTAGAGATCTGTCGAAGACACGACAGACTCTGTCGACATCTGACAAAATCAAACAATCACTCATTCCAACCACTTAATCTCTACCATTCTATCCAGTATAATAATTTTTAATGGTAAATAAACTGCAAGAAATAATAAATAAATCTAGTGGTGTAAAACGACCATAACTTTCGATTACAATTGTAGTAAGTACGCAGAAAGTAGAAGTAGAAACTAAACCGTAGAAAGTGAAACAGTACTGCACGTAATTGTCTGGTACCATCAGTCTACTAGAGAAATTCGTTACCTGGCAGGGAAATTGGTGAAGGCAGAAAGGGCATTAATTACCTTGTCTTTTTACACACATCCTCTCGGAACAGATTTCAGGGTAGAGTCAACCCCCGCCACGTTCCCTGTCATTTATCATTTGTCCTTCAGGTGAAATCATTTTCTATTGGTAATTTTCGCGGAACCGGGTTATTTAAAAACATTCGCGTGTCTTCTGCTCACGAAAGTACTAAAGACCTGGTCCCCACTCGACAGATGGAAAATACGAAGCTACCTGTAAAGTCCAGAGGAATTTGTCAAATGGTGGTAGCCCCACAAGAACAGAGGTTCAGTCGAAGAAAAGGACACTAATAAAAGAAACTGTCACCGTGGTAGAATGGCCACCCTGAAAGTACTTATTTAAGTACTGGTACTCGTACCACCTTGCATTATTTATTTATTTTCCCATTTAAAACGTGACGCAATTGTCGCGCTCAGGTGTGTCGAAAATTAATAAAAATATACAAAAACAGGAATAGATGTTTTCCATAAGGAAATCTGGAAACTTCGACTGAAGTTGGAAAAAATTTGTTACGAAGTGACATTGGTACGAGTAGCCTCGTTGTTATGCAAAACCTGGAACCTGATTCGTCCTCTCTCTCTCTCTCTCTCTCTTTCGGTTTGTCCATCTCTCACACACTCGCTTCATCCCATGTTCCTTGAACGTGAATTCCTACTTGAGTTAGGTATAAGCAGTGTACAAGCCTTTTTTTGCATTTTTCTCGTTTACGAATGTTTTGAGAGAGCAGCTTGCCTTGACGCCGAGGGAGAGAAGAAGGTACGTTGACGAACACTTTGTTACTTCTGGTTTTCCAACGTGGTTAGGTTACATCTCGCACGGCTCGGGTTCGAAAACCACGTTTTTTATTATGTTTTGGTGATGTTAATCAGTTTTGACGACTCTTCTTGCAGCTTGCGCTTTACTAGCCGGTTTGTTTTATTTAAAGTTATGTTTACCCGAAACCTGTAAATGCAAATTAAGTTTTTTTGTCTCTCAGAACCACAACTATCGTGATTTTATTTGGCTAATGTCAAGGCCACACATTGCTACTCTTTTGGCACGCATAAGGACAGCACCGGAGTTTATTTTGGTACGCATTAAAATTATTTGGAACGTAGTTTGAACACGTTGCTTGCTACCGACAATAGTTACGTCTACTTTTTAGTTATTACAGTATACATTTATTCATCGAAAAATAATTAATTCGACTAGTCCAAAAATAATCAGACTGACGTAACAGGAAGATGCAAATGTCCGAACCTGAAATGTCGAACTATCCGAACGTGAAGACTTTGACAAATCGTCTTACATGAAATTCTTCTTAATGAAGAAACTGAATGATAAATGTTAACTGACCACACCAAAATCTTCTGTCTTCCTACCTATCATATTTTCCTGCAAGAAAGGGAAAGTTTTCTCTCTCTCTCTCTCCCGTAACGGTACACTGGCGTGAACCAAAAGGAATTCGCGCATTCTTCGCCCAGTCGACCGTTTCATAACAAAACCAAACGGACAAAACTAGAGGAATTTTTTTTCCAGGTCTAGGAGCCATGGGGAAACGACTGAGAGTCGCCAGGGTCGTCCGAAGAGTTTTCAAAATAACGGCGAAAACCTACAAATCCGGACAACTTGGATTTTTCCTTTGGATATTCATTCATAAGATCCTATACATGCTAAGGTATGTGCTACATAATTATTATTTACTACATAGGAAACGTCGTTTCGTTTGTAGTGACTTGTGCTTGAGCATCACAAATTTCGGTACCATCTCCCACATCACTTGCTTATGATACTAAGTTGTATATAATAGTATTTTGCAAAAAATGGATCCTGAAATACGTACTCAGGTGACTCATTCACCTCATCAACCGCATTAGGTGAATTTGAATGAATTACATTAATGAAGTATCGGGTAAAAATATTACTCCGGGTTCTGGTCGTGTAGTCAGAAAGAGAGAACCAAATAATCTGGATCCTGTCGTCGTTTAGAACAAGGCAATTAACATCTCTGCCTGTTTATGTTCTGACATAATATTTTTTTGTAGGAACTGGTTTTACATGTTTACTGGTCTGCAATTTAAAATTTACATATTTATAACGTCGTGTAACCGGACGGCTCGAACGTTCTGCGCACTTTTAACGTGTAACTCACGTGTTTTGCACAGAATTTTTATACTTTACGGACGAGAACCTTTTTCTTCTCGACTTTGGAAAATTTCGGGGACAAAAATTGAGAATTTCCCGCAGCCGACGATTTCATGAAAATAATCTGCGAGTGGTCACTCAGTAACAGATCTAATTGATTTTTTTTAAAGCAAAGGTCACGTTTCAAGGCTCTTAGACTTTGTCTGGTAAAATCCCTTAGGCTGGTAAGTGCCGGTTTGATAAAAGGAACCGTTGCGACCGTTTGGATTTTGGGCCCGTCACCTGAAGATTGCGTACAGGTAGCTTTGAAGTGTGAGAAAGAGAACGGAGAGAGTGAAATTGTTTCAGCACTTCTACCATGTTGAGATGGAACTCGGAGGAAAGTCACACCAGGCCAGAGACCGCACAGGAAGGTTCTCCATCGGTAGTTTTGACTTTGTGAACCCTTCAGAGGAATGATGACACCCCTGGTCGCAATAATTTTTTTCCTCGACCGGAATCGTTAACGTTTGCAATGTTACTGTTCACAAAAATTGCATAGAAAAACTAGACGTATAATTTTAGTTGTCTGCTTGAATGTCTGTTTACACGTCTGTTAGAAATGTCGGAATTACTTGGTTTCTACAAGTTGACTTTATTAATTGCGTGTCTTGTCGTCAACTTAGGGGTGGCTGGGAGTTAATAAGCTCTTTCAGTTATCGTACTGGGCTGCCCTCCTGCAAAGTGCCTTTTCGTTTGCCTGTTATGTCAAAGATCACGTTCGTCATAATCAATTACAAATTAATAGATTTTATTCAAGGTCTGTCATTTACCACCGCTGCAAATGAACTAACACATATTAATGATTAATGGTGACTTATTAACGAGTTTTTTTTCGGGTAGGCGACGTGTCACCGGGTCTCCACCCGTTTGTCACTCAAAGACCCGTCACCGATTCTTCCATGTTGCTTCTCCATCCTCCTCACACCTTCATCCCATTCTGGGGTAATTGCAGATGTTCCGAGGGCAAACGGGCATGTCCGGCAACCTTTTCGACCTTCTCAAGTTTTTATCCGTTCACAAAAACACCCTAATCAACCCTCTCATTTAAAATTTAACAGCTTTCGTCAAAGCCAGCCTAATTAATACCCTCGTAATAATTACACCGTCAGAAAGGCGTACGGGAAATTCGTTTCTTGGCCCTTTCGTGAATTCATTTTGCGAAATAAAACAACAGCATGCCACACCCAATAAAACTAAACCCCCCACCCGGGGGGGAGAGAGAGCATGGGGAGCTAAAACAGGAGAAAATGCTCTAAAAGGAAATGCACAGCGCGATGTGTCCGGTTTCCGGTCTCGTCAGGGACGAAGCCTTCGAGAAAATTGACAAGATCAAACGCAAATGAAAGGAAAGTGGGACTAAGGACCGCAAAACCTGTGGAAGAACCACCTAGGTCAGAAAAAAAGACAGTAGACGCCATTTACCGGAACCTTGACGAATGGACCCACAGACCCTAAACTGACTTACCGCACGACCACCCCAACCGTGACAACCCGTTTCACGGGAACGGAAAAGAAAGGAATTGAGGGTGACACTAAGGCCACCCAGCGCAAACAATTCTAGAACAATACCAACACATAAATAAAAAATAATAAGAAATAAAAATAACAATAATAATAATAAAATAGGAAGATGTTAAAAAAAAGTAAGAGACCTCTGTCCCATGTACACACACACAAGATATGTTTCTGGAGGTCCTTGAATATGAACGACCATGGAAATAAGAAGTTAATAATAAATAAATAAATAAATGATACATAGGAATAAATAACAGGGGAAAATCATTGTACAGGAAACAGATACCTGTGCGGTGACTTATGACGACAGTCGTGTTTCATCACCCATGGTTTTAGTTCCTGTCGACGCGGTCGAGTTTAAGTTACCGAACTGAAAAAACCACGGTGTCTTTTGCTCATTTTTGTGTTGTTTCCTGTTGCGACAGTTCCTCTTAGGGTTTACTCTCCGGTTCCTCTCGGCCTTCCTCTCTTGTTCGGAGTTGACAAAAAGGGTTGCACGAGAGGTCCAAAGTGTGTTGCTTTCAAAAACCTAAAAATTGCCCCGCTTCGTTCACACACGCACGGGCAAACGGAAAAACAATTTCAGGCGTTTCCGGTCTCGTTTTTTGACCGCGTCTTCTGCTCGAAATTGTCGTTATCAGCTGACGGTTGATATCGTCGCGTTGCGCGTGCACGCGTTATCTGACCAATAAAACGCGGACGTTATTTTCAGTTGTTATCGTACGTTTTCGACTCGTTCCAATTGCTAATTATACGGGAGATACTCGTTTTGCAAAAAAAACAAAACGGGAATTGCCAAATGCACGAGGCGGATACCACGCGCAAATGTCTCCCCCGCTCTTGCGCCCGGTTCTCCACTCTGGCTACTGAGGAGGCAGCGTTTTTATGTATGAACAGTCTCGAACGGTTCGACCGTCCCGTCAGAACCAAATCAGATTTCTGGTTGTTCGGTTAGCCAGCCGGTGATAAGTGGTGATAACCGTCCGATCGGTGCGCTGGTTTATCGGTTAGTTGAAGTCACGCGATCGACCACATAAGTATGTTTCTGTTTATTTTGTTTCTTTTTTTGATTTTGTAAACGAGGGAGACGAACGTGTGACCCGTGTGCCTGAGTACCTGGGTGGAACGACGAGCGTTCGTCGCACCCTGTCGATCCCATTGTTTTAAGGTCTCCCAGTTGTCGTTTTGACGTTTTGTTTCCTCTTGACCTGTTGTACTCTTCTTTGGTCGCAGTCTGTACTTTATTTTATTGTCGTTCGTCTCCGGGTTGTACACCGGCGACCGTTGTGTGTCCGTCTGCTTTCGATTCAGAACTCGTTCTGTCGCCCAAGTACTTCTTTCGTGTTTCGTTTTCCTTTCGGAAGTATCTGGTCACTCTGTCGTCGGGTTGGGGTTGACTCTATTGTTGTACCCGTACCCTTCAAGCTGTACATGAACTGTGCACAATCCTTCCTCCCGTACGTGTTCTTAAGTACTTTCAATCGATGAAGCGATCTTTTAGACTTTTTTCTTCGACGTTTGAGTACGTTCCATGATCTAACTGTTATTTTCGTGATTAATTTATTGTTTCTGTCGTACAATAATTATTAACAAGCCATGGCTGTCATGCGGTCTGGAATCGTTATACTCAATCGGATAACACCTTTCAAGTTTTTTTGATAGTTTCTTCATTAGTACTCGTAAAGCGAGAGAGAGCCTTTGTGTTTTTCTTATTTTTTCCCGGAATTGTTAATTCGGGGTTATTGTAGTTACTCTACTATTTTGGTTCGGCGTGAATTAATTTTTCAGTTTTTAGTTCTTTTGATCCTCATTTTGAATCTTTGTATTTTACCGCGAATCCTTTTGTGAATTACTATTTTTAAAACGGTTGATAAAAATCGAGGACAACAACTTCCTATCAAGTATCTTCGCATGCGAATCGAATTTGTTTTACTCCTTATTCTTATTGTGTATATTGTACTCTTACAGTATGCAGTTGTTCTTAAAAATAATACTAAAGGATCAACGCGCCCACCTTCCTCCGCAAGTTAGATGTAAACAAGAGTAGCCCAGGCACAGGAATCAACCCGTTAAGATTTTATTTACGTAAAGTATGATCTTTGAGCATTAGTATTATGTACTTGTTATGAAAATTGCTCAATATTGCTCAAATTAAACTAATTACTTACATTATACGTGAAATTAGACACATATGTTATTAAAAATAAGTAGAAAATCAAGTGAAGAGAGTCGTTTGGTGCCACCTCGTTTAAAATTACTTACTCACCTAAATTCAAAATTGTGGGGTTCTACAATAGACAAAGAAAGTATTTTTGTAATCATCGGAATGCGACATTCTCACACTACAAGTCTGAAATTAAATGGAGGGCTCGTCAGGAACACCACCCGTACCTGAAGTGACCCAGTTCGACAGTGGCAGTGCACCTTTTATGTTAGCTACCCTTTCGATTGTGCACTCGGTTCAGTACTCGTCCAATAAGCCAGTTGCGATTTGAGTGCTGTCACTTTTGCCAGGCCGGACACAAGCCGCACCGTCAATGCCATTTTTATAGAAAACAGCGGAGACGGTCGCCGAGGCCTACGTTGGCCCGCCATTTACGTTGGAATTCATTGAGTGACATAATTTAACAGTTGCAAAATGTTCGACATTGGCGACAACGTCAAAACAAATGCCATATTGTTTTTTCAACGGTGAACAATAACGTCGCCTAGTCTTGGGTTCTCTGTAATAAATTCGGTAACATCCTTTTCCGGTTGTTCTTCTTCTACCCAAGGCTCTCCGAAAGAAACCACCGTGTGACATCTCTAGCCCCTTCTGGACTTTCTTCTTGCCCTTACGTGTTGCATTTTCTTCCCTCTTGTCCTCTGGTTTGGTGTCTGTTCATTCTGGTCGTCTCCTTTTTTATCTTATCATCCTGCCCTTACTTCCTCGACCTTTTATTGTGGGTACTTTCCCATTGGTGGTTCCTTTCACCTAACAAAAACATCACTGACTGATTTCAATTTGACAACGTTGTCTCAGGTCAGGCTTCAGGTTGTTTATTTGAGATGAGACCTAGACGAACTAGACCTTGGAGCTATTGTTTAACAATTCCGCTTACGAATACTTTGGGTAAATGTTTCTTCCAGTTCGTACCATTAACTTCCTGCTTTACCAAGACGGGTCACGGCTTCAAGGGTGCGCGCACCGTTCGGCTAAGGTCTGTTTTGGATTTGAAATCTAAATTTCCTCTCTCGGGCAAGTCAAATGTGCCACGTCAGTGAGGAAAGTGACGATCCCCGGCTGTCTAGTTAACGCATAATCCGTGCTGCAGTAGACATGACTCAACAGAAACGTCCGACTCCTCATGCCACTTTCGTTGATTTTTGTCTATGTTCGTGTAGGAAGCCTTGGTCTAGGGCGGTTAATTATAGAGTGGCCTTCATCAGAGTCCCGATGGCTTGCATAATGGTCTGGTGTCTCTTTGCTGTTGTCGTCGTCGTCGCTTCCACTGAAAGTTTTTCAATTACGCAACGGTTAAAGAGCAGAATTTGTAATGCGACCGTGAAATAATTCTCGGTGGTGTTCTCGCATTTCGTCTTCTGCTACATTTGATTAAATTACATTTTCTTTTTCACCTTCAACTTGTCTATCGCGCCACAACTCACCTTCACCGACCTTACCGTTTGCTCCATATTCATCCTGTTCTTTGGAGAACGGTGTGAACTGGTGACGATTTGCACGTTCACATCTGGGCCTGTTGCTTAATTCTCTGGTCCTCTCATGCATTTCTGATTTCGTCAGGTATTTATCTTCACCTCCGTCTTGCATTCTTTTACTCTTCTTTGGTATTATCTGCCCTTTTCTATCGGTTGCACCGTGACATGTTCTTTCCAACTATCCGACTTATTCTCATTTATTTATTTATTTGTACTCGTGCATGGTTTCTTACTTTTTGGCAGAATCTTCAAAGGGCTTTGATGAGTTTTCAATTTAGAAAAATAATTGAACTCGAACGAAAACGATCACCGGTCGGTCTGACCGTGCTGATGAGTTCAGCAGTTTAGTTCAAGAGTAGCGAACAATACATAAGTTCGCGGACGTACACTTCTCAGAAGTCGTCGTATTCTTCGACAGAATGACCCGTAAATGAAGTTTGTGAGGAGAAACACGGAAAAGATCTAAAAACACGCTTTGTTTTCGTAAATGTCGGAAAAGGTCGCGGCTGGGAAAGACCAAAAGGTTAAGGTCCACCTTTTTGCAAAATGAGAAAATTATTATTTGGAAACAGATTTACTTTAATAACTTGCAGCGCGCGGTCCCTTGTAAAATGACTGAATGCACTGGAGCTTTAATAAGTGGACCCTATGTAATTATGCACCTTTCTACTTAAAAGTTATGCGTTTTCTAGGAAAGTTCATTTCGACGGGAAGAGAGACTCTCAAGAGCAGTTGAGTATTTACCTGCGTTCCCGGTCATCTTCCCGGTTTCAGAGTGGATTTCTGGCCGCAAACCTGAAAACCTTGACGTGAAAAACCTGTGTTGTAGTCCAGTCGGCGACTTAATTCCCCCTCTCAAAGACATCGCTACCTGGGACCGTACTCAAGCTCTGGCACGTTTTAATTCTGTTTGTGATCTGACAGAAGGAAAAGCCGGAAGTGTCCTAAAAGCCTTCTCTGGCCTCCTGCCTGAACCTGTATTCGATTACGACCAAGTAAATATTATTATTAAAAAGTACAAAAATTGTTTGGTCGCCTTCGACGGTCAGTCAGAGCCCGACTGCGTGCATGTGAAGGTGACTCTGCGTTTGCTCGCGTACGACAGACAGGTACCGGACGGTTTGCGTCAGAATGCGGGGTGAAGTGCTCGGGGTCGAAGAAGTACGGTCGAGAATGCTTTTCAGCAAGCTGAGACAGGTCGTCTCGCAGAAATTCGGCTATGGCATTAAGGAGAACAAAGCGTTTAAGGTGGCCATCACGACGATGAACACGGGGGATCTGAGACGGATCCTCGGAAACGGAGCCCTGTACCACATCAAAAGGATATACAGGTAGAGTGGACGGTGGTTTTCTGTATGTAGTTTTGCTAAATTCTCCCGACCTATGACAACGGTGTCGAATTCGAGAAGACGGTAACGGGAGACCGAATGGGACAAGAAAAGGAGATAGTTCCGAGAACCCACGGGAGAATCCACGCGGTCACGGATGTTAAAAATAGGAAATGCAATAACGAGAATAGATTTGATAAAAAGTAATCGGAAACTAGATTTTGAATAATAGTTATGTTTATTTCAAGTATTGATTTAGTACAAACAATTACCCGTTCCACACTTCACGCGAATGATTGCATGCATGTATATTTGTGACAAATAAATAAAAGAAACTTACCGAACAAACTATTAAGTAGACACGTAATGTAAAAATATGCTACAGCAAAAGTAACTATTATTGGGACGATATTAAAATAAAGCTACATAAAAATAAGTTACTAGATATGCAAATATAGATATATAAGTGTAAATAAACCATAAAGAATAATGAGAGGCGAGGGAGAAGAAAAAATAACGTACAGCCGTTGAAAAATAATCACATCGTAAATTACAATCAATTAAAAAATTATAAATACAATTAAAATTATTACCGTAATAAAAGTTGTAACCGCGACGATGAGAGAACGTAAAATGATAAAACTAGAAAAAACAAGACGGTCGCCTTGTAAACAAAACTGTTAAAACGAAACTAAATACATACTGGTGCCGTAAGATCCACGTTAAAGAAACATAATAAAACGGATAACAAGAATTAATAAAAGACGGAAAAGGCACAGAAGGAAAATCAAAATTATGTATATATTTTCTGTATTATGTACATATTTTCTGTGTCGTATGTAAAAAAACGCCGAGAACCAACGGACTACAGGTAGTCGATAGGTGTGCAGAAGAAGTGTAACATTTTGTACAGCCCTGTATATCTTTTTCTTTTACTGTATTTTTGTACGGTACAAAAACACCTCACCCTTAAAGCTTACTTTATTTAGACAGATTACATATGAATAAATTATTAATTGTAGTACGGTAATGTAAGTAAGTCATGAAAAAAGAAGAGTATGTAGGAAATCTCTGTGCTAAAACCTACGATAAAATATGTGAAGAATTGACGGTTACAGGCTGTTTACAGAAAATGACGTGAAATATACAGAGCCGAAAAGTATACGTAAACTACTTACG
This sequence comes from Polyplax serrata, assembly GCA_037055365.1. Lineage (NCBI taxonomy): Eukaryota > Metazoa > Arthropoda > Insecta > Psocodea > Polyplacidae > Polyplax > Polyplax serrata. The sequence continues at coordinate 4,897,963 of JAWJWE010000038.1, read as the reverse complement.
GAAGACATCAGCACTTTGTATTTGTTCCGCAGACTAAATAACGTCCAACAATTTGCATTCAGTTTACATTATACGTGTACAAGCCACGCACAAATGTATAACATTTGATATAAGAACTCATTCTGTTTATACAGTAACTCAGAGCTGTTATAATTAGACGGTTAGACCTTGCAAATGTTTACAAATGATGCGTACATTTTATATTAGTTTGTGTGAAAGTTGGAATTGCTGTTTGACACTTCTCATCACCTCTTTCTTTAGTTAGTTAAAAATATGGAAAAAGCTGAAACTATTTATACATAAAAACCCTCAAAATCGTTTATATTCCACTGTATCATTCTATTTATACTTATACTTTGGAGATGTAAAATTTTGCTACGCAAAAAATGATTCAATATAAGGTTTACGTACTTCTTTCATACATACGATCACACTACTTGATCATAATTTTTTGCAAACTTTACTTTTAAATGTATATATTATTTTTAGATTGTACATCCGATTATTACATATACTGACAAAATGATATTGATATGTACTTATGTACAAATAATATGATAGGAGCATACTGTTAACATAAACTTGATGTCTTCAAGTAGTTTTGAGTTACCTGGTTATCTATGTAATATTTGTAAATCAAAAGGTAGTTAAATATTTTGGAGTATTGAATGCGATTTGATAAACTATATAACCAAAAAATCAAGATTTTGACATGATTAATAGTACATAATTATGAATATTTAAAACTGTTACATAGTTCCCTGGTGAAGTAGTTTTTATTTTTTATTTAATTTAGCGAGATCTCAAATGTCGTCTACAACCGACCCAACAGATTTATTTAAATTATTTTTATTAATTTATTTTTTTAAAATTATTTTAACATACTTAAGGTCTTATCTAACATTTAAGCTGCACAAAAGTAAAAACTATATTCATTCAACGTACTACTTATGTTCCACACCCAACTTCCAAGGTAGCTATGTAAGCTCTACTCGATTGTGTACAGTTAATAACACAACTTATATTAATAATACTATTTATATTACATTCGGATAATTTACATCACATCTCTCGGTATGGTTTAAATGTTTACATTTTTTAGTACTCCACGTGTTTTTTTTATTGAGATTAAAGTAGTTAGTAGTTTACCGTGACAGGTCATTACCAATATAGCGACTGTTAAAATTTTATTACTTGACCTCCGACCTCAGTGTTAGGACCGCTGTGAAAACTAGACAAAATGCCACAGTTACGACTATATACGTTTGCTACTTATAGATACATCTGGTGGTAAGTGCTGTCGTGGCAATAACAAGTATATGACTAATAGATAACTCAATTGAGGGAGTGCACCCATTTCTAGTTTTATGATAAACCTATTTTGTTTTTCTCTTAACAAAGTTTTTGGATGGAAAATACTCGGATGTCAGGGCCACTGACCTTTACATGATGGCTTCTATGTACACTTGTTATATTAATATATTTTTACTAGGTATTCAATGTAATTAATAATATATTTATTTTTTATCATAGAGAATTATTTACGCTAGGAGAGACGGTAACCGTAAAAGTGTCAGAAGGGCGGCTTAGAGGTAGAAAACTGACTTCCGTTTTGGGTAAGCCCTACTTCAGGTTTCAGGGGATTCCCTACGCAAAACCACCAATCGGACCTCTCAGATTTAAAGTGAGTACCTTCGGGTAAGTACCTTAATTTGGTATACCTACGGAATTAATATTACACGTTGTGTTGTTTGTTTCCAGGATCCTGAACCTCCAGAGCCATGGTCGGGGGTGCGAAACGCCCTAAAGGAGGGAGACATCTGCGTACAGGTCGATGTCATAACGGGCATCCCCAGGGGAAACGAAGACTGTTTATACCTAAATATATTCACTCCACAGGTACCTCACGCCTGTTGTCTTTGCTGTTGCTGCTGCTGTTGTTTCTCTTAACATTCTTGTAATTGTCTTGTTGGCTTCGTTTCTAGTTGCCTCAGTCAGGAGTTGAAATGGAAAAGAAGGCCGTCATGGTGTGGATACACGGCGGAGGGTTTCAGATGGGCTCTGGAAATGCTGAAGTCTACGGCCCTGACTTCTTTCTGGATGATGACGTCATTTTGGTAACGCTCAACTACCGGCTGGGAATCATGGGTTGGTACCTGTTCTGAAAGGTCTAGGTACTGGGAGTTCAGCTTTTCTTTACGGGTTGTTCTTTTCGGTTTCAGGTTTCCTCAGCACGGGAACCGACGATGCACCAGGAAACGCTGGCCTCAAAGACATAGTCCAAGCCCTAAAGTGGATAAACAAAAACATCGCCGTTTTTGGTGGGGACCCAAATAAGGTGACCATCTTTGGTGAAAGCGCAGGAGGTGCTGCCGTTCAGTACATGATGATGTCTCCGTTGGCGAAAGGTACGTACCTGGTACCGGAATGAGGTTCGGATGTTCTGATTATTTATTTACCATTGTTCCCATTGGTCGCAGGACTCTTTTCGTCCGCCATATCGCAAAGTGGAAGTGCTCTCTGCCCCTGGGCCTTAAACGAGGATGAGCCACGTGAGGTGGCCTTTCGCTTGGGCAGAGCTTTCGGTCTCGAAACGAAAGACCCCAAGGTCCTCGTAGATTTCTTAAGAAAAATCTCAGCTGCGGTTCTCGCCAAGAAACAAAGCACAGCCGTCTCTGAAAGGGTAAGTCCCTGGCTTGGTGCGACTCCACTCGACCTACCAATCTTCCAATGGTCATATGTTTCTTTCAGAACAAACGCGAGTGTCTTCCGTTTCCGTTTTTACCCTGCATAGAACCTTCCTCACCGAGGGCCTTTCTACCAGACCACCCGCTCAAAATCATCGAAGGTAACAAATTGGTCAATGATGTTCCCTATATAACAGGCATAAACGAGATGGAAGGTGTCATACTTTTAAAATGTAAGTCCAGTCAGACTCCACGACGTATCCGATGGGGTTCCTTCTACTTGTTTAACACCACTCGTATTATTCTTTCAGCCATCATAGACAAATTTCCTCCGGTTCAGACCATAGACAAAGATTTTGAGAGGTTAGTACCCAGGTTCTTGAATTTGGAGTACGGATCGCCGGAATCAAAGGAAGTAGCCAAAAAAATTCGGGAATACTATTTTAAAAACCAGGTATTCGACGCGAGTACCTACAGGGAATATACAGATGTGAGTGTCCGACTGTTGTCTGCTGTTGTGCCAGTTAGGATTCACCAGAGTTAACCTTCTTGTTTCTGCAGTTGATTACAGATACATACTTCCATTACGGAATGCACGTTACAACGAAAATCCATGCCCAATTGTACAAAGCACCCGTTTGGAACTATCACTTCCTCTTCGAGGGTGACTTTGGCCTGCTGAAGAAAATACTTAACGTCAAAAGCATTACAGGTACCTACCAGAACTCATTTCATTCCTCGTTTGTCTGTTGTTGTTTTTTTTTTAATTTATCTGTCGTGCTCTGCAGGACCCGTTCACGCTGATGACTTGGGGTACCTGTTTCACATACCCGTCATAGGACCAAACGTCGACCCTAAAACCAGGGAGATGAAATTTAGCAAGAAAATGGTCAGGCTGTGGACAAATTTCGCCAAATACAGGTACGACTGAGGATTTGAAGGAAGGAGTTACGTTGTTGGTGCTCGTACCCATCTGAACGTCTCGTTCTTTTCCAGGAATCCGACCCCTGACCCGACAGACCCCGTTCTCAGGAATTTGATGTGGAAACCCTACGCGGAAGAGCAGCAGCCCTGCCTCCTAATGGCCGACGAATTTTCGATGGGCGGCCGAATTAACGAGGAGAGAATGAAGTTCTGGACGGAGATGAAAGCGAATTACTGACACGGGGTTCGTTTACCCTATTTTCCCTTGCGTCGGGACATCACGACTTGGATGGAAAACCAAGAACGGTACCGGAAACGGAAGTGGAAAAGGTTCAACAGAGTGGGCAATTTCGTTTATTGACATCCGCTGGACTCGGAAGTCGAATGAAACGTTCTGCAACGTCTATGTAAATAATTAATAAACAATTCAATCGCTATTTAGTAAATTATACTTTATTACAATATGTGTATTAATATTGTTGATTATTGTTATTAGAATAAATAAACAAAAAATATTATCGACGAAAACTTTTTGTTTTTTCTAACAATTTTAATCCGGCGTCAAGTTCCTCCAATATTTAATTAACTTATTACAAATAAATAAAATAATTCTACGAATGCTGACGACCGTCGACTAATCGGAAAAATTGTCGTGTCAGTAGGCCGTGCCATGTATTTTGTTACAAGTCGCCCGAGTGGACACGAACAATTGAAATAAATAAAAACATTCGAATTCCAGGTGCAAGACGTGATACCTGCCATTTTGACGATGACGGACAGGTCGTAGCGTCTTATTAAGGTGCGAAGGTACGAGAAAACGGCAAGATGCCAAAACGAAAACAAAGAAACCCACGTCGTCTAGGAATCGTCTAGGCTTCCTAAAGTGTTGCCTTCGGAATCGAACCGTAGAAAAAATAAATAAATTAATTAAAAATATATATAGTAAAAACAGCAAGACCGGTGAACTAGGTTGAATCGAGAAATTAATTTTTTTATTTAATGTTTTAACGGGCTCGGGGACCCTCGAGAGCTCGTGCCTGCGCCTGAAAGTGGACCGATCGAACCTGAAAACCCATTCGGAAGATACGTTCAATGCCAATTTCAAAATGGCAGAAGGTTGAGTCATTCAAAAATTGGTTTTTGCCGGCACCGTGAGGTCGAGAAACCTGGCAGAAGAAGAAAGTCGTTTCAAGTTCACTTTCTTCGTCTTCCACTCTTACTTTCTTTCTTCAGTCGCGTTCGAGAGTCGAGGTGAGCTCGTACCTGAAACTCAACTTCGATCGTTTCGGCCGTGCAATATTCGGGTGTCAAATCGGGTATTTAACAAGTGAGTATATTTTAATATAACTGACACCAGTCTAGGTGGTCAGAATGTTCTATTTATATAATATCGTATAAGGAAAACAATTTCGACGGAATTATCACCAGGTATAAAAATTATTAAACCTGAAACCGAATGTTTTTTACTTAAAAGTGTAATAATTTAAATTGTTATATACAAGACGAATTGAATGGTAACAAAACCGTTCAGAATAAGCAATAAACTCAACATTGAACAGGTGTTGAAAAGCAAAGTTCTCACGACCTGACAACGACCTGAACAAGAGACCCGTACAACGAAAAACGCAGATTAAGGAAGGACAACGGGTAACAAAGAAATCTGCCTATAGAGTCACCATTGTGCAGACAGGAGTACCCGTCACTCGAGTGAAACTAAAAAATGTTTAATTCGTCCAGGCATTCGGAATTTAAAAAGTAATAAATCATTCAATAAAAATGTTTTATGTATTAAGTGTGACTTATTAGAAGAGGCAAAGTATAAGATCAATCACGGAAAACGAAAGTGGAGGAATGAACAAAGGTGAAAGATACGGTCGGTGAGTGTGTTGAGTTCGAATAAAAATACAAATGAAGAGGAATAGTTGAAGAGGAAGAAAGAGAGGAAGACAAGGAACGCGAGCCTAAGACTCTTAGCACAATGAGAGTGAAAGGGTGACGAAATGTCGAAGAAAGGAAGTAAACAAGAATGCAAATTTTCAAAAACTCGACAAACCGGAAGTTGGTAGCAGTCAACAGGCGTCATTTCCGCAAACAGACCCGCTGTAACAACAGGTTTACCCGGTGTTACCCTTACATAATAACAGGTTTTTCCCTTTTCAGGTACCCATCAATGGACCTGGAGGAATTTCTGGCGGACCGGAGCGAGTTTCATGGGACGAGAATCGCATCCGCTCCGGCTCTGGTCATCGCATCGGCTCTACTCACCCAAGCCATGGTCCTGTCGAGCGTCGCCATCATCATGGGAGTCGCGGTCGTGACCATGTCGGCTCTCGTCGCCGAGCTTCTCGTCCTCATGGCCATCGTCACGGTGCTCGAGCGGGGCGTCGTCAATTTCGAGGACCTCGGACCCCTGCTGGAAGTCACGGCGACGGTCGTCGTCACCATCGTCACTCTCATTCTCGCCATGTTGGGAGCTGGGAATCAGGCCGTCGAGTCGAAGGCATCGGTCGTACTCGAGGGATACCCCGTGGGCGTTGCAAAGTTCAGTTGAGCCGACCGGACACCGGAAGTGCACCTGGTGCACCACCAATTCCGCGTCTCCGTCGACAAAGCCAAGGAAACGGATGAACGAAACCACCTCACAAGACTGCGTTTTATGTATACAACTGTACATATTATATATTTTACATCTCATGTATATACTATTTTATACGCCAGATATTTACCGTGACTTTCTACAAAACTACAAACTACATTTTTTCACCGCCCCACAAGTTCATTATCCAAATGAATGATCGCGCGCCCCCCGTGATATCAAACACATCCACAAAATTAAAATGTAAAATCGATCACCGGTCCCGGAAGGACAAAAGACAGGAAATTGTACAGAATAGTAAATTTGTGTGAGTGAATACTAAAATGTAACTAATGAACATTAGATAGACGATATTATACAAGTTTGAATTTTTTTTTTGTGTGAGTTTTTATGTATTTCTTTCCGTTTATTTTATTTATTATAAGATGTACTTATGTACTGCCCCTGACGTCACATCCGCACATTATGGCAGCTGTACATCTGTCTCTTAACTCCCTTCGCTTCTTGTTCTTCAACGGTCTCGGTGTAATTTTATAGAAAATGTCACTGGTCCTATTTCTCGTTATGTACGCCATTTTGTTCACTGTAGCTTCTGAACTCCTGAAAATTTTCTGTCAGGTGTCCCACAGGCTGTGACCCTTGCTCAAGGGACGATGACCTCCGCTGAAGGGCGTTCATCAGCCTGTAAAACCTGTACGAATATAAAGTTCTTGGACGACTTTTGACACTTTTCTTACTCTCCCAGTCCGCCAGTCTATTTTTGGTGTCCGCCATAAATTCCAGTTGAAACTTTTTTACCGCTGAAACGTCTGCGCATCCTCCCAAAGGATCCGTCTCATCATCCAATCCCTCCTGTCGTATTCTTCGTATCGATCCAACATCACCCGTGGCAACTTTCCCCGTGACAGTCGCAATTGTACAAATGACGTTTCCCAACAATTCGCGAACGTCGGTTTTTCGTCGACCGAGTCGTTTCGACATTTTTTCGTATTTTCTCCAGCTATGTGCCATGTCGGTGACACGGTTTTAGTCGAGTCCGTCCCTTCGACCGCACTCCCGTGGCATCCGCTGCCCTCGTACCTGCACGTCACTCTGGCCTGGCTCCAATTCGGCTAAATGCCATTGCTGCCAAACGTTAAAAGGGAACGTTTTCACATTACGTAGCCGCGTTCGAAGATGATGTGCTGTCTGAGTGCTTTCACGGGGAAATGCTTCTTCTCCGGGTGCGACACTTCCAACGGGATTTCAGGTAGGATACCGAGGGTGACGACGATCGCCAAGTGCAGTGCTGACTTTTGTATTTTCCCTGAGAAACATTACGTTAAGGTCGATTGAATTTATTTTCGCAATGGACTGCCATCGCCATCCTTGATGAAGTAACATCACGTGTACTACAGGGCTAATTTTGTTCGGATGAGACAACAACTAATTTTGGTCGTTTGTGTATTTTTTACAGTTGAGAAAATTGACGTGGTCCCTACAGAAATCACAACCGAGGAAGTACCAATTGAAAAACCGAGGCAAACTGAAAAAAACGAGTCGGGGGATCGGGCTCTCGACCCTCAGGGTGAGTAAACAAAATTATGTCCGTTATGTAGGATTTAGGATTTAGCTCTGTACTCACAACCAGTGTCCTCCGACTTACAGGAAGGGTCTACATAATATGGCTCATGTTTGTGACACTCGCTTTTCTCTACAACTGCTGGGTCATACCATTGAGGTCTGCTTTTCACTATCAAACGCCCAGCAACATCCGCAAGTGGATGACCTGTGACTACATAGCCGATGTCATCTACCTGGCAGACCTCCTGTTTTTCAAGCCGCGAGTCATGTACCTGAGCGATGGGTTCTGGATAAAGGACAGTAAGCTCACGAGGCTCATGTACTTTCACAAGATACAGTTCAAGGTGAGTTGACAGTGGTGTGCAGGGCAATTGCCTGACAAAATCTTACGTTCACGTTGTCCTGTTGCAGATGGACGTTCTGTCTCTACTGCCCTTGGACTTGCTTTGCCTCAAGTTCAGTACTGACTACCTGCCTCTTTTTCGTGTACCTAGGTTTCTCAAGGTAAGATACGTTTTTCCTCAACCGATTGTCCGGTGTGCAACTTTTCAAACGTCACCTTTGACAGGTACAAACCTTTTGGGAGTTCTACAACAGCTGCGACAACGTTGTGGCGTCTGGCTACGTCGTTCGCGTCGCCAGAACCTTGAATTACATGCTCTACCTAATTCACCTTAATGCTTGTGCCTATTACGCTTTCTCTATATGGGAAGGACTTGGAACGAATGGTTGGGTTTTCAATGGAAAAGGAAACGCGTAAGTTCGATAGTCGGCCACACAAACACCTAAGCTTCGTACAACCTCCGTTACGACCAAGGCTACTTTATTTTCAGGTACATTCGATGCTTCTACTTCGCAACCAAAACAGCAACATCCATAGGGAAGAATCCAAAACCTGAAAATGTGTTTGAGTACATGTTCATGACGTGGAGCTGGTTGATGGGTGTTTTCGTGTTTGCTCTTCTCATTGGACAGGTACGTACTACCACAAACAGCATTCCATCGCAAAGACAATCTCCTGCCACTGCTTTCTTTCTCAGATAAGGGACATCATAGCAACGGCTACCAGGAATAGGACGGAGTACAAAAAATTAGTCGATGAAACGCTGGAGTACATGAGACGTCTCAACTTGCCCGTTAACCTGAGAGAGAGAGTTAAATTATGGTTCAAATTCACGTGGGAACAACAGCACACTTTCAGTAGGTTTCAGTCCTTTTAAGTAGACAGTAAATGGAGACGGGAGATTTAAAGGATTGGTCTTTGTGTGTTCACGCAGATGAATCCAACATACTGGACACTCTGCCACCGAAGATGAAAACCGACGTTGCAATTAACGTACATATCCAAGCGTTGAACAAGGTACAGATTTTTCACGACTGCGATCCTGCACTTCTCCGGGAACTCGTCCTGAAACTTCAGTCTGTCTTGTTCCTACCCGGAGACTACATATGTCGTAAGGTAAGTACACCTACACAGGACGGAACTTCTCCAGTCAGTCTGACCTGTCCTAAAAAACACCGTTGTTTTGCCACGCAGGGTGAAGTTGGCAAGGAGATGTACATCGTTAAAACGGGAGTTGTTGAAGTGTTAGGGGATGATGACAATGAGGTCATAGCCACCCTTAAGGAAGGCTCGGTTTTTGGTGAGATCAGCTTGTTGTCGCTAGACAGAGCTGGAAACAGGAGAACTGCTTCTGTTAGGTAAGTGTTCCGTTTCTTCCTTATTTATTTTCTCTGTTGTCATTAAATATTCCTCTGACCTAATCAACTCTCCTAGACTATCTATCCCCTTTAAAAGTTACTTTACCAAGTGCCATTCTTTTCGAGTACACCACTCCATCCCTACTTTTATAATATAAATTTTCAAATACATAACTCTCCTGTGTGACACTGACTAATATTATCTATTTGTGTTTAATAGATCAGGCGGATTTTCCAATTTATTTATTTTAAATAAGTACGACCTGAACGAGGCGTTGGTTCACTATCCGGACGCCCAAGAAATATTGAAGAACAAAGCCAAGTAAGTAAAAAAAAACCATAGCTAAGATCAAACGTGATCGTTGGGTAGATCTTGAGAAAGAAAAATAAAAATCTTTCCACCGCGTCAAAGGGTTGTTCTAATCATCCACTTAATTTTTTATTCAAAGACGCAAAAGAAGGGCAGAAGCCTTAATCAGGAGGACTTTTGCCAAATATTAAGAACCAAACCCTCTCCCGTACTCCCCGCGAAAGGGTCTGTTGGTGGTAGTTGTAAGTAAAGTGTGAACAAAACGCACGGGGGACCCACAGAGTGTTGTTTTTTTTTAACTTTGGGCGTCACTTGGGCACTCGTCGAAGAAATGGGTGAGGCTATCGATTGACAATCAATCGGTTTAATGCTTTATACACAATTCCCCGACACAGGAAACTGATGAAGGAGAACGAGGAAAGGGAAAGGCAAAACCGTCTGAGGGAGCAGAGCGAGCAGAGCGACGACATGTCGGACGAGACGGACGAATCGTCAAGTTCGAACGGACGGGAGGAAATTCAAACGAACGGCGGCGGCAGCAGCAGCAGCAGCAGCAACAACAACAACGGCAAGAAACGTCCGTACAACTCGAAGCTGAATCAGCTTGTCACGACGACCACCTGGCTGACGACCGTGACCTCGGTGGCCATACCTGAACCAATAAGGAATCGTCTGACGACGGTGGCAGACTCGCCGAGGGTGAAGGCACCGTCGAAGGAGACCATCGAGTGCAACGTGACGGTGCACAACGAAATGAACTCCAAGTGAAAGCCAAATTCTTATTGATATCGACACGTATACATAAATTATTATTATTATTATCATTACAGTTATCAAGTGCAAAAAGTCTACGACCAGTTAATAAATCTATTTTGTACGTAATTGTCTAGAGGTTTCAGGTACAACCCCAGCTAACATTATTTTTTCAACGGTTCATCCTTCTCTGTCTTAGACAGTCGTTCCTCAAGTCAAACAAAAGCAACAAATCACCAACGTTACTCTTTTATGTATTCCTCCCCGGCAGACAGACAAGCAAACAGACCGACGGAAACGTTTAATTTCTGCAAGTCACGAACGTCGATACGTCCTCCACTTTGTTTTTTTTTTCTTCACATTTAAATTACGACAGGGAGACATTTCCGTTTTGTCTATTTCTTTTATTTTTTCGTAGTCGTGTAACGGATACGGTAAGCCATTAAACAAACTTTGTCGGGAACTCCTGCAGATGTGCCCAGATAACAACAGTAAAGCACGTTCCACGGATAGTTAACAGTTGGACCGTAGGCCTAACATACAGTAACTGCCGGTACGTATCTATCCAGTGGAAAAAAAACAAAACGGGTACCACCAACCTGACACAACTTTGGCCACCTCAAAGCGAAAATTTATGTTTATGGAAATACAAAAAAAAATAACAAGTTAACAACAAATTAACAATTAATTACTTAACAACGATAACCCAAAACATGTTTACATAAACAAAAGGTAAATAGTTTAGTAAAACATAATTTAAAAAAAAGTGATACATAATTTCAAACATATTACGTACATAAATACAAAAGAAGGGCCCCACATTGAAAAATTAATAGACTTATTAATTTACGTATCGCCATAACAAAACGTATTTGTGAGCAGGTACCATTCGACGTGTGAAACGCAACAGGAAACTTACATTTCTCGACTGAAAAGAAAAATAAACATTAAATAAAAGTTTGGGTAGAAGAACGCAATGTTTTCGTATAAGGCCGGGGCCCTTTTTTGGGGGGTAGGGGGAGGGGGTGCAAGCTCAAAGCTCATCAAAAAAACATCAGTTCGCCATCGGCCGCCGTTCCGTTCGGTTCAAACCCGACGACTTTTTCACCGACTTTGAAAAACATTCCCTCGGAAATTTGAATATTATTTAGGGGGACATTATGGAGAGCGTGGAGACCGGCGGTCAGGTACCGAGTCATCCCGTGTGAACGGGAAGGGAACCGGGAGAAATTAAATACGGAGAGGACGCGTACAGGTATTTAGAAAGAATAAATTACCACTTTCGTTCGAGATTGAGAACAGTTGTAGAATTTTCGATGGTTCTGAACAAAACACTTTAGTTTAAAAAGAGCCTTCGACTACACACTCCTGTCGGTTAGGTTTATTTTGCCGTCAGTTGAAACTTATCGCAACTTCCCGTTATTTATGCTTATGTAAGTTATGTATCTTATGAGTTCTATAAACGTACTTTAATAATTTGGTGTAAACCAACTAAACAGAAAAATGTTACTGAGTAAAAAGTAAATCTTTACTCTACTACTTCCCTGTTTGAGTTTATCCTACTCAAAAATGAAGAATGTAACGATGTAGCAAGTGAGTGTTTACAAAATACATAACTTGTTATAGAAAGAAGCAAAATTAGAAAAAGTAGAATCGGCTGCTTATACGTTAGCATCGTGTTAACAAGCTAATCCTCGAGGGATTCTATTACAAATGACTAGAAATGTATACAATTTTTAATCAGGATAACCGTACGTAGTACAAGTAAAGCAGGAGAAAATGTCAAGCAGAAATAGAAGCAATAGTTTTGTCCCTACGTCGCAAACTTAGTCTACGGAGGGTAACTATCGGTAATAAGAAAATACATAAGTAATAATAGTGGGTGGTGAAAACAATCAGAAGGCAACATTAGACGCAACCCTAGGACTGATGGGAAGGAATGCCACCAAGTCAGAAACTCAGAATGTCCCGTGCCGTTGGGGTACCCTCATGTGGTAACTTGTTTAACACTCAGAGTTATGTAAGTAACGAAAGGCGGAACTTATTAATTGTCGTGGAGAACAAAGGAACATTGGAGACAAAAAAAGGTTTATTAACATGCGTAATTGCATTGACAGTGCAGACAGTACAGACGGTGCCAGTCGCTGCCAGCTCATCAATGCCAACAAAAAGAAGGATAACCCGAAGAAAATTCAATTTCCCTTAATTTTCCAATTTCTTCTGCGCCTATTCCCTGTCTATTCGAATTATAGAGAAAGAGAGAGATTTAGAAATTTCTAAATTATTCTATTTCACGCTGCACAAAGTCGGCAGGTTGCGTGTCGCTTTGTCAGTCACTTGTTTTAATTTCTGTTAAAGTCGACATGTCAACTTCTTTCTTACTGTTAAGAAATGAAGGTAGAAGAGCACGGGAATGTGCCTTGAACTTGAACTTAAATTGAAACCTTTCTTAGAACCGAACCCATCTCAGAGCAAACCACTACAATCCCAAATAAAAAAAGGAATGATGCAGGACTTGTGTACAGGAATTTCCTTCTATAAACATCAAACATTACAACTTCCTTCAGGGTTCACAAACATTACGTCTGAACGCTGACCTTCCCGTACTTCGAGCCTGCCATCATAGTTTCGTGAAAACATTGTCTACTTCAACCCGTTAATTAAATATTGCGTTGTTTACAGTTAGCAGAGCTGGAAGGTGGAGTGAAGGAGAGGTATGAGCAAGAAGAAGAAATCGTCAAAGAAAAGCAACAGGGATGGGAAAAGGTCCTCGAGCAACCGAAAAGGCAAAAAAGACGACGAAACTCCGATTACCCAGGCGAAAATGTTTTGCACGGAAGCTGCCAGTCACGAGAAAGGCGGAAACCACGGGAAAGCCCTGAGCTGCTACAATCTGGTGAGTTCCCGAGGGTGCCTGCCCCGAGAAAACAATTACTGGGATCCTTCCTGACGGAATCAGAACAATGTGAAAGGATTCGACGTGTCGTATTGTCCCGTCGTTTGTTTTCATTTCCTTCAATGTCGACTCAACCACCTGTCAGAGTGCAAAACAAAACATCAACTCCTCGATGTCGACGCGTCTATACGTCAAAATGAAGATGCCTTTGTCGTTTGGCCTCAACATAAAACCTGAAGCGACGGGCCTAGGTAACAGGGACTGCATATGGTTTGCAGAAAGTCAATGTTACACTTTTTCATAACTTCTGCTGCCTGTTGCCAATCTGGACCATCTCTGTCAAATCATGCCACATGTACAACATGACAGCCGTCCCTAGAAGTTTCCGCAAGAATTCTTTGTGTCGCTATTATTCAAAAAAATCATTCACGACAATTATCTTACTGCCCTGGACGGTTATTTATTTCTGCCCCCAGACTGTCAATACTTCACACCTTTAACCTTGTCGTGTTTTCAAACCCTTTAATTTTTCTCTCTTTCCCGACCACATACACTTGAGCGTACAACTTTTTATTCGACACGCCAAGTGTAAATTTCGAATCCGTAAATGAAAGCAATCAATTACTTCCTCGATGCCAATCAACGGGTAGCGAAAATTGTGGTAGAAACAATCCCCCACCCCAAATCTAGGGGTGGTAGTAAACACCGAAGTAAAGGCATTTCCCAGTGTTACTGGTCTCCTGGCAACCCGCATCTTGCGTTAAGTGCCTATCACCAAAGGTGCTATCGACGCCGCCATTGTAATATCGATTAAATTTCTCAAGTAAAATTTTAGCAAATATCGCGCGCGTAAACCGGAAGAAAAAAGACAATTGTCCGTGTTCGAGAGCAAGTGAATTACCATGACGGAGAACGAGGGGACGGAAAAGAAACAGACATCAGAGGAGACCAACGAACAAGAGAACGAAGAAAAAGAAGACGAGGAAAAAAGCGGAGACGAAGCGACGGGAATACAAGAAGTGGGCATACCCAAAAAGCTGAAGAAGAAAAAAGGCAGAAAGAAGAAACATGGAGCAGAAAAGGGGACGGAGAAGAAGAAGAAAACCGAGGCAAAGCCGCAATCGCCCAAGACGATTTCGTCAAAGTCGACATTTGCACAGATCGCGAAGGAACTGAAGGCACGGAAGCAAGCACAGTTGGCCTATGCGATCGCCATGGCCAAGAGACGAAAGAAGAATCGAGTTCTGCGGGACGAAGAAATATACACGGACAAGGACAGGGCTGCTGCCGTTAACATGGGCACGAGCGACATAAAGCAAAGTCTGAAAATGAAGAAGAAACTGGACAAGAACTTTGACTGTCAGATACCTGACGAAGGAGATCCGGCGACTCTTCTTGCTTTGGGTAGCAACGAACTGCGAAGCGGAGACCTGAAAATCGCGTTGAACTTCATAAACAAGGTTGACGGGCCGACACACTGGATGGAAACACAACTTGGGGTTTCTCCAGCCTAAACCCCTTGGTATACTAAAGGTTGCTGTATCTTACAGGCACTCGAACTCAACCCGGACGACAAGAACGGCCTCGTTGCCCGAAGCAAATGCTACCTGTCCCTGGGTGATCCCCAACTCGCCTTAAAGGACGCCGAAACGGCTCTGTTGGGGGATAAAACATTCGTCAGAGGTAAAACTACAGCACTTGACTTACGTTCGGTTGATCTTATTAAATAATAACCTCCGTTTCCAGCAATCTATCAGAAAGCTGAGGCTCTCTACCACTTGGGAGACTTCGAGCACAGTCTCATGTACTACCACAGGGGTCATAGACTGAGGCCGGAACTCGAAACATTTCGCCTGGGAGTTCAAAAGGCACAAGAAGCCATAGAGAACACCATCGGAAGTATGATGCGGTGGCAAGTGGACGCAATCCAATTCTTCATGTCGCCCTCCTAACACTCAATCGCACTTTACAGATACATCAGGTGTGAAATCGCGGGGACTCAACAAAAAGTTATCATCCGCATGTTCCAGCGCCAAAGTTGACAGCAACAGAAATGAGAAAACGTTCAGCGACAGGTCCAACGAGGGACCAGACACGAAGCGAAGTCAGAGCAGTTTCAGCAGCGAGAACAAAACGAGTCGTAGAAGTAAATCAGCGGCGCCATTGGCCAAATCATCATCCACGAGGTTCTTTGGAGAGCTGGGAGTCGACAGGCAGTACCTGGAAAACTTACTTAACCACCCAGGTACTACCTCAATAACACCACCGTCACCACAGCCTTCACCGACTCACATTAAACTTTCTCTTCAACAGATTTAATTTGTTCGAATCAAGAAGCGGCGAACCTCATCAAAGCGAAAGCAGAGGAAGGAATTATGTTCCTCAAGAGCAGGCAAGAGTTTTGGAAGCAGCAAAGACCCAGCGCGTCAATGGCGAACAAGGGAAAAGAGGAGAGACACCACAAAGCCTGAACTTCCACGTAACACTCAAAAGTATTGTTACTCGTAGTAAAATAACGTACCCGAGGTTCTGAGGAAGTAACATGCAGGAGCCAGACATCAGTTCAAACCCAGACGCCTGCTTGGGATATTCAGTACAACATTGCTGGAGTCCTCGGTAACTGGAACAATCAAATACCGTGAGAAGGCAGAAGTAGTAAGAAACGTGAAGGTGAAACAGAAAGAAACCAAAAACTGCACTTACTTAACTTAAACAAGATGGCTGCCACTGTGAAGGTATCACAGGAGAAAGCGAAAATCTCCCAAGAAGAAAATCCAACAGGTTGATCACACACCTAAGAATCAAAAGAACCGTTTTCTGTTAAGCGTTAAGGTAATCGACGGGTCTACGACTAGGACCTACGACTAGAACATTAAATGAAAACAAAAAAAGAAAACGAAAAAATATATTTTAAAAATAATCAAGTTATCTACAAATTTGTACACCCGAAATCAATTAACTATTTTTCTCTTTCCTATGCAGTGAAAAAAAAACACAAAATTTACAATCCGCTTTCGCGATCAATCGATCGATCTGTCAAAATTGATCGATTAAGCTATTTTTTTTTGTTTTATACATAAAATATCTCGGTTTTATCCGTTACAAACAGATTCGTGGTGTGACCGATATGTGTGCTACCTGTCGTCGAGGGTATCCCGGTCGGCAGACCCCGCGATTGAACTGGCTGATTTTCTCAGGACTAGCTGGGTGATTTGTGTTCCTCGCAAGGTGACGCCATTTTAAAATACCTTAATCCGGCACCGCACACTTGCCTCGGTCTAAGCGAACGATCAACATCAGGTGAGGTAATTCAAAATCACCCGACATTATTATTATAAATAAATTTTTTTATTATTCATTTAAAATTAAAAACTTATCATATTTCTTTTCCTATTTAGTATTTAGAGAGGTCGTGACGTAAGATTATACACGAAAATATTATATATATTTTGTGGAACGCCGATTACATTCTCTGTATCCCTCTGTCTTCATCGATTGTATTATTACGGTTATGTTCGTTCAATAATTCATTACGGGTTGCTTAAAAACAGGTTCTGGGGATTGAAAAGGTTGGTGTCGTAGATGAGTCTCTGTCGAGCAGAGGGAAGTGTCACCGTTTCAGATGGAAGGGGGGCAAGCTAACTGGTCTAAAATACTTCCAGACACCCGTATGATTGAATTTTTCCGATTTACGGTTCCTGTCACCAATCAGATGCCTCCGTGCGTGACTGCCGGATTTTCTTTTGCGGCGGAGTCGACGGCGGCGACCTTACCAGTCACGTTTTCCAAACCTCGTGCTCGGGTCTTTGGTAAACGGCACCGAATTTCGCCATGTACTTCTTTATGAAATCCTTTGCCTTGGCTTTGACGCTGTCGTTGCACTCGAGGTCGTCCACTCCGCGGCAGTGCTTCAGCTCTTTCAACATGACGAAGTGAGTCAACTGCATAAGAAAAAAGAATGGTACAGTGGTCGGCGAGCAACACGTAGAGACGTGACACGTGACAGACAAGAGTACGATTTTGTACGCACCTTCCTAGCCAAGTGTTTGAAGTCTTCGTTGCACGTGATTCGTCCTATTTTACAGTCTTGTTTTCTGTATGGATTCAGATGGGAGACGATGGCGCCCGCCATGCTGTTCTTGAAGTTCTCTTTGATCTTGCGATCGGTGGAAGTGTCCGCCATCATCGAAGACATTTTCTCTCCTTTCAGACGATTGCTACGTCCTCCCTTCTCCTTTCGCTTCTTCTTACTTCTCGATGGCCTCACTCCTGTCTTCTCTCCTTTCAGCCTAAGTTTCTCTTTCATTCTGGCCTCTTCCTTCTGGCGTCGAAGCATTTCTTTCACTTCTTTGAATTTCCTATTGTCTACTCTATCTTCTTCACGGCGGGGCTGTAACGGAATATCAAAAGTCTTCAACTGTTTCAATTTTCAGTGGGTTGGACGGATGTTTTGTAAAAAATGATTTTTACGCTAATTAGTATCTCCTGAACGAGTCCGGCTCTTCTGATTTTGGTCGGAACTGTGACTTGACCCTGAGATCCAGATTTGCTTTCACTAGTTGCTGAAACTTTTTCTTTGGCTGGTTTTACGGTCGGTTTGGCTACTTCCTCCTCGTCTTCCCAAGCGCTGAGATCTTCGTCCTTCTCATCGTCTAGCATTTCGGTCTTACACGTCTCTTCATTTCCGGCACCGTCTTCTTTGCCTTCTGTGGCAGTGTCTTCTTTTGCAGTCTGAAAAATTCAAGGAGGAAATTTATTAAAGTAAAATCTTCGTAGTCTTTCATGTCAAAAATACAATTAGCAAGTAACAGACACGTACCTGTGGGCTACCTGTTTTTTCTTCTACCTCTACTTCAGCGTTTTCGCCATCATCGTCTTCATCTTCGCTAGATGTGTCGGTACTGGACTCAGAACTACTACTGGAATCCTCCCCCATTTCTAACGCTACCGTTCTGGCCGCCTCGATTTTGGCGTCTTCTTCGGTCCACTGAGGTGGCTCCCACTGCGACACTCTCTCTTTTATGTGATAAAAATACAAGCGACCTTTCGGATCTTTCACCGCCTTCCACTTGGGAGGAAGTTTGATGGGCGCATTAAGGGGAACCTCAGTGATAACGGGCCGATTCAAGTCGTTGAGGGGATTTTCTTCATATGGAACCTGAGCGGATTCAGGCGGCAATGACTCATTGTAGTCCATACCCTCGTAATTTGACTGCGGATATTGTGGTGTCATGTCCGGATACGATTGCCCTTGACAATGGACGTTCGGACAACCGTTAGTTAGAGGAATATTATTGGGCACCATACCATTACACATGGAATTATTCATTCCCGACGAAAGGCTCATATTCGGACACATAGGGCAACTGTGCATCATAGATGCATTTACGGAATACATAGGCGAGGGGCACATTGTTGGAGTGACTGAGTGAGGCATGGATGGAGACGGTCCCGACGACGAGGGACAGTTCTGCCACGTCCCAGTACTGTGGTCATAAAAAATGGGAAACCCTGTTTGGGGGTCACATGCTGCGTTTAGATTCGGGTCGATACCCAATGCCAGGCAACGAGACTCATGCTGCTTCCACATTTCCAAATGTTCGTTACGTTTCTTCGCTTCCTCATCCTCCTGCAAAACCTTTAGGGCGAACAACTGCCGCCTTTCGTGTTTTGTCATTTTTGAATGCCTGAAACAGGTTGCACTGGTTAAGCAAACAACAACTGAGATGGTCACCTAATTTTACGTACCAGCGACTTACCTTTCATGATTTCTGAACCAATCGGGGTCAGGTGGCGATTCCCTTGTTCTTTTCCTATCTCGTATTCTGTCACGGTCTCTATCCCGGTACCTGTCCGACCGCCCGTACCTATCGTGTCTATCATACTTGTCCCTAAAGTTTTCTTTATTGTCTAGGTATTCACTATAACCCCTGTCCGCCTGTCTCTCGTGTTCTTTCATCTGTTCTATTCTCTCTTTCTTAGGTATTTTAAATACTTCCTTTAGTACGGACCACGACTCAAGCACAGCCTCGGCCATTCGCTTCACTTTCTCCGCGGCTTCCGCACTCTCGTCCAGTTTCTCCTTTGGTTGATCCTCCTCCTTAGGTTTCTGCACTGTTGCCTCTTCTGTGTCACCACCCAGACCAGGAATGATCACTTCCTGCTTGGTATTTATGTCATCTTCGCCTTCCTTTGTCGGTGCCGGTGGCGGTACTTCTGGTTCCGTCGGTGGGGCTGCAGCACCTGTTGCCGCTTCCTCGTCAACGGACAGCTTTCTTACTAAGAAACTACTCTTCGCCCATTGTTCCACGACGCTTAGGACTTTGCTATCCAACAACATGTTTTTATTTGGTATCGGAAGCTTGGAAAGTGTTTTTAAAATCTGAAAAAATACATATGTGGTGCTTTACAGGGGAAAAAGAAAAAAGATAATACGTCTGGTAGAGGCGCATGAATTTTACCTCTAATCTTCGGTCATTCTTATCATTACTTTCTTCGAGTTCACGACTCAACATCCAACTGCAGATGAGCCTTAAACCATGATAGTCTAAAAACAACCTCCGACAGGGAGTTTCACCTTCCCTAATTAATGTCAACAACTTTCCTCTCGTTGACCAGTCTTCCGCTCTGATCATCAATCTACTGAGCGTTAGAGTGTGAGATCTATTCTTCAAGCCAGTTTGGAAGAGTTTTTGTATTTCTTCATCCAGCTACAAAATCAAAATGAGTTATCGGACATCCTTCACTAAACTTAGACGCGAACCGTCGAAAGCCGTTACTTACTCCCATGTCGTCGACAATAGTCGTTGTTTTCCTTTCCTTCCTCCTTTGCAGTATCCTATTCTTCCTCTGCGTTTTTCTAACAGGCTGCAAAGGTTTTACCGGTTCACCTTTCTTTTCCTTGTCCTCCTCAATCTTACCCACTTTTCTTATTTCTTTTTTGGTTTCTTCTTCCTCCTCCTCCTCCTCTTCATCTTCCTCTTCCTCCTCATCTTCTTCTTCCTCGTCCTCTTCCTCATCATCTAAATTATCATCTGGATTTTCTCCAATCCATCCCCGGCAGTTTGGTGCTTCACAGTAACATTTCTGAGCTTGTTTCCTGTATTTTTAAAGTAAGCATAAATTATAATTTACAAATCCTTGTTTCCTCGAACGCCAAAACAACGATCAAGTCATTGCCCGTGGAGTACGTACCCGTATCGTTGAAACTGGTAGTCGAATGTTATTTCCTCTCCAGCAGCGACGAATCTTCTGGTAAAGAACCCAACGCGTAACTCACCGTTTATAGTCCACTGCGAATCAGAAATTAAGAAGCTCGTGTAAGAGGGTTCTTAAATCTTAAACACTTCCTTGTAACAGGTTACGAGAGAAGAACACATGTGACCAGTTGCCACATTATTCATACTTGCATGACTAATGAAATAACTAGTTAATATTAACTCACTTTCTGCGTTTCTGCATTTGGATCACAGCTGTGATTAATAAATCTAGAGATGTTTCCCTTGTTCGTGGCATCTATGACTGAGTCCCCCTTCAGGGCCATGAAATAAAAGTGTTTATTGTTCTCTTTGGCGTACATTTTCACACGCCTGGTAAACTCTTTTTGATTGACCACCTCCCCAACATATTCCATTATGAACGTGTTCCTAAAATTTAAATAAAAAACCCATGTCATAAAGGGCGGACATGTTGTCAAACGGTCACATGCCAACAATACTAACCCAGCGAGATCTTCTTCAGCCCTAAGACCAAAACCTTTCTTTTCAGTTTTGAATATTTTACAGTTGGCATATTGCAACTTTTGAAATCGCTTATTGGTACACCTATCGCCTAAGGCACATCTCGATCCACTGAAACACAAGTACAAGGCCTCCATTAAGGTATTTTTCAAGTATTTTCGACCTTTCGAAGCGGTTCTGGCAAAACTTACCATTCTAAGAATAGCATTCTGTTCAAGCAGTCCTCCCCACAGCCTTCTTCGCCTCTGCTTATCTCTTCCTTGGTTAACACGCAATCACAAATCATTCTTTTCGTTTCCTTGCACGCAGACCTGTCACAGATAAAACATTTAATGTAATTCATTTGTACAAATATTCTCGTAGGTTAACTAGTCTATTCAAACACACCTCTCCATCTTGTATTCATTTTCAGTTATGACTGAAAAGCTCTTTAGTCCTTCTTCAATGTCTTTCTTTTCCCTCTCCATTCTTTCTAAATCTTCCGGTGTAGGCTCGTAGGTGCCTCCTATTTGGTTTGGCACATTCACAGGCGAGGTGCAGCTCGACGACAACGATTCCGAATCTACAACTTTATGCATTTCCAATTCGCTTGATCGCCTCCATCTTGACTTCACCTTAACAGGTTTATCCTCGAACCCAGCAGGTGGTGCAATGGCTGGTGACCCTGGTGGAAGTGGACTTTTTATGACACATTCGGACCTGACGGCTGCTTGCTCCCTCTCCTTTTGTTTCATTATTCCAATTGACCTTATGCGATTGCTTCTTCTGATGGTGGCTCCGCAACTTGAACTACTCTCCGATCCGGCCGTATCTGTGCTTCCCGTCCTATTTCTAGAGCCTGGTTGTTTTTTCTCCGATGTTTCGTCACTTGCCTTCGAGGCAGGACTTCCCGACGTTTCCCGCGTGTCGTCGAGAATTATGTCCTGCAGCTTCCTAGCCGTTTCCTCCGTCTCCATCTGCATGTCCGACGACACTTCATCGGGCGAGCTAATTTCCATGTCCTTCACGTTTTCTTCTACCTTTATATCGCCTACGATCTTCACTGCGCTCTCGCACGACTCTTCCTCTGGTTCTTGTTTCATAACCTCCACTTGATTTTCTTCCTCCGTGTAAGGAACCTTCCGATCTGGTTCTTCAGTCGTTGATAGTGGCAAGGAAATTTGATTTATAAGGTATTCCTTTTCTTCCTTAATAGTATTTGACCCGTACTCTAGGGGTGAAGTTGTACCTGACACGTTTCTCTCTAGCATTTCTATTCCCTGAAGTACTTTTAGAAAATTGACTGAACTTAGTTCCGTGTTGGGCGGAGGGTCATAGAACACATTTGATTTCACGCTCGTAGTTATTGTATTTGAACTAAACGTCCCGGGTTTGATGATGACCGACCCATCTAACGGAATGTCATTTTCGGCCTTATAAACACTGGACTGTTTCCGGAAATCAGAAAACGAATTCTGGCCACCCTTTGGAACTGTTATTTCTCTCATTATGTCCACCATTCCGGAGTCATTCGGGTACCTGTTGTTTTCCAACGTCTCCGACTCGTTTTCGTCCGACGATTTCGAATCGAATCGCCCGTAGTCTTTACCCGAATCCATGTCCACTGAATTTTCACTCTGACCAGAAACCCTGATTTTGCCAAATTTCTTATGGTGGACAATGGGCTGATCTCCGGTAGTAGAATTGTCGATCGCATAATTATTTCCAGCGCTGACGCCATTACCAGAGTCTGATTCCAAACAGTCTTTCGAATCTTCAAGGAAGGCGTCCGAATTTGGTGTCAGTCCGTTGAGTTTTTCATCTTTTTTACCTCTTCTGGACTGGCGAACCGCTTTAACGGTGGTCCCCCTTCGTCTTCTGGCCATTTTCTCTAATTTCACGTCACTGCTTTTGCAGTTTACACCTGCAAAATGTTTAAAAAAACGTGATAAATGTTTTACAACTAGTATTAAACTTCTAGTTTGATAACAATGATCCAACTTTATAACTGTATGGTCACACTATTTAAACATTCAACAAATGCTTTCTTCTAACTACATAATTATTGAATTTAAATGATATTAATTTTGGAAATAATCGACATCTTATTAGAATTTGGATTACATTGAATTACTGAATGCTGAATAATAGAACATTAGGAGCATCTACACATACACATGAAATATTACTCTTCTATTACTCTGCTTCATTAAGCCATGATTAATTCACAAAATACTCAACATGATAATCAAAAACAAATCATATTTAAGTGACAATGACATCTTTGTCATATAATAATAATGTGTTCGAAAAGTATATTTCCTTCCAAATTTTTCATTCAAATACTAAATACCAAAATACTAAATTTTGCACAAAAACTAATAAAATATTACCCATAAATCCAAAATACTATTTGATTACTTCACAAAATGTAATGTCTGAACTGTGAGATTTAAAAAAGTTATTCATAAAAAAATTAAAACAACCTTCAGTTCTGTAAAACCTTCTCATGTAATGTTTCGTTAAGCATCTTTATGACTTTGTGTTATTTTGGTGTAGAAAATGACATTATTTTTTAAGTGAAATACTAATTTTTATAACAATTCTTCCTACTTCAATCATTAACTAAAATTCATTCAAGTACAGTCAGAAAGTTGAGATGTATGTTATTCTTACCTATCAATATTTAGTAAACCCTCACTTATTTTATTTCATACACATTAATTTTGTCAAAATTAACTGAAGAAA
The DNA here is from genome assembly GCA_037055365.1 of Polyplax serrata. Taxonomy (NCBI): domain Eukaryota; kingdom Metazoa; phylum Arthropoda; class Insecta; order Psocodea; family Polyplacidae; genus Polyplax; species Polyplax serrata. The sequence goes on along the minus strand of JAWJWE010000038.1, from coordinate 4,874,067 downwards.
CATTGAAACATCTAATGAATAACTCAATTACTCCTTTAAGTGAGGAATTTACTTATTTTCTAAGTAGTTCTATGAATTGCACAAAATATTCATTTCAAAATTTGTTTCACATTTGCTAGTAAATCTACTCACCCGAATTAAAACTGAATCAATTCATGATGAAACTGTTACATTATTAAAACAAGTAAGCCATTCACACAAATTCGAGATAATGGAAATCTGAAATTAAAAAGACCTTGATATTTTATTTTGCTTATTGTAAACTGAGGAGTGACATTTAAAATAATATGTTAGGTTTTGAATTTAAATATTTGAAGATGATAAAATTCAATTCTACTGGCAATTGAATTTAGGTTATTAGCTTCAATCAACTGTTTTTTGGGTAAGGCTGACAATGAAATTTTATGGCGCATACCGAAGTCATTCACACATAAAATATCTTACCCCACTAGTGTAACATTTGCCTTTTCTCAAAACTAAACTTTGATATTTGTTAAGTTCGAATTAACACAAACGTATGACACACAATCAAGGTGGAATTGCTGCGTTCGAGAAGACTCCAAAGGACGTCTCAAAGTGCTTAGATTTTCTAGGTGTTTCTTCCCCAATTTTTACCTCTTCCGCAGTTGTAATCATAGGTACGTGGTTGTCCAGGCACGATACATTTTGTTATTTCCTACACGATTTATTTCAGTAGATAGGTAGGAACCGTTAGAAATACAAAAAGGAGCAAAAATTCGCCGGAGCGCCATTTTATCTTAATGTCAGGTCCCCTTTAATTTCGATTACTGTGGTCTACCCCGGGGGTGCAGTTTTTTTCCTCACACGCGAAACGATGTTCAGTTTCACTTAGACTCCGTCGGACGTACAATTGAAATAAATCCGAGACGTTTAGTGTGTACATTCGAGAATCGGGATACCCTTTGGCGTGGAACGATTCTCTCCATGCATTTTTCTGCCTTACCAGTTATTGATAATTAAAATTCAATCGCGACAATAATTTCAGAAACTCAATTACCTTCCTAATGTAATGCCTGGTTCTTAATTTGCACATTTGATTTCTTTAAGGGAATTGCATTTCTGAAAAAAAAATAAAAACACTGTCTTTAAACAGTCATATTCACTTCCCTATGTGTGTGTCTCCCTCTCTCTCTTTTTTCTCTCTCGTTCAATCTTTCCCTCTCTTTCGCGTTTTCTATCTTTATGACTAGTTCTGTCTCTCTCTCACTCGCTCAATGTCTCCCTTGCCCAGAAAACTCCAAGGCCTTCTGGAAACAGAATATTCTACTGGCTAGACGGCTCTTAGCAAATGATACAGTTTTGCTAGCGGTTGTCACCCAGTCACTGCCTTCTCAAATTCCATATCGTTCTGTTGGTAGGCGGCCGGCTGTTAATTTGATGTTTGAGCGAATGGTTTTGCATTGTCATTCTTCTTTAGTTTAAGGAACGATAGGAATTTTTTAATTTACAAAATGTCTTCGGCCAGGTACGATAGAGCAATCACGGTTTTTTCACCCGATGGTCACTTGCTACAGGTCGAATATGCACAAGAGGCTGTGCGAAAAGGCTCGGCAGCGGTAAATAACACGATTCATTACATTAGTGTTATGGTTAGATTTTGGTTGTTGCTTACATCCTGAGTGTTTTTAGGTTGGAGTTAGAGGAAAAGATTGCGTCGTTCTCGGTGTCGAAAAGAAATCCGTGGCGAAACTTCAAGAAGATAGAACCGTGCGAAAGATATGCCTTTTAGACGACCATGTCGTGATGGCTTTTGCAGGTTTAACAGCAGATGCACGGATATTAATCAACAGAGCACAAATCGAATGTCAGTCGCATAAATTAACAGTAGAAGATCCTGTTACTCTGGAATATATTACACGATACATAGCCAGTAAGTAATCGCAGTAATTTATATTCCTAAAATTGAGCCCAATGTCTATTACATCCCAAAGCCTGTACCTTCATATTCTTCATAATTTGAGTCTACAGGAACATTCATTTGTCATTAATAATAATAATTGTGAATCATATTAATGAGTATGTCCCACTTGGATTTGAGAAGAGTCAACATTGAGAACATTTAAGTATCACAGCGACTTGTTTCTGAGTATTTTTATCAAAATTTTGTATTCTTATTTTCTATACCTGGAAGAATTAAAACTATGATTCCTAACTGACTAAAGTTTTTTGAAAAGATTAACATAATTGCTTCACCAATTTTAAAAGCTACAATCACAACTATTTAAAATTTTATTTACATATTCATTCTTAATTAAATAAGTGTAATAGGAGTTATTTTGTGTACCATTACACAGCATTATTTAAATTTCTCATATATGGTCTGTAACTCAGTTTTTCTTCTGTACACAACATGAATCAATTTTTTGGCTTCATTTTCAGCATTAAAACAAAAATACACTCAAAGCAATGGACGTAGACCCTTCGGTATCTCCTGCCTGGTCGCGGGTTTCGACTACGATGGGGAGCCCCACCTCTTTCAGACGGAGCCATCCGGTATCTACTACGAGTGGAAAGCAAATGCCACAGGACGCAGTGCAAAAACCGTCAAGGAATTCCTCGAGAAGTATTACGCGGAGGATGAAGTAACAACTGAGAATGGAGCCGTTAAACTAGCCATCCGAGCTCTCTTGGAGGTCGTTCAGTCGGGTCACAAAAACCTAGAAATAGCTGTCATGAGAAGGAATCAGCCTATGCAAATGCTGACATTGGACGAAATTGACTCGTATGTGTCGATCATCGAGAAGGAGAAGGAGGAGGAAGCTGAAAAGAAGAAACAGAAAAAGATATAAAGATCCAATGGAGCAAAAAAAAACTTGGCCTAGCACCAGAAGTAAAGCACAGGCAAGAGAGGGTTGCATTGCAGCACTGTCTTCTCAAAAGACTGAAACTGGGTCAGCAATGCCTTAGCCGGAAATATTTTGTGGAAGTTCTCAATTACCTGTTCATTTCATCTATGTTTAATATAAAAATATTTTATAATTAAGATTCCATTATCTGTTGGTTATTGCAACTGGAAAGACCAAGGTGGTGTGGTATCCGGCAGCAAAGAAAGGTGAGAAACCTGACTTTCTCTCACCCGCGTCTCGTGTTCAATTAAATAAGAGTATAAGAAATTGAAAAAAATACTTTTTTATTATTGAAATGAAAAGTATGAGTAACGTTTAACTAGAGCCCTAGGTAAGTCGTGATGGAGTCGTAGAATTCTTCGACGGAATTCGACTCGCACATGTGTCTCCGATCGACTTCTAGATTCGATGTGGGTATCTCCTTCTCCTCAGTCGGTGATGAATTAATAACGATCAAACATTCGGAGGCTTGCGTTTCTACTTTGGCTGACTCTTGGCTGAATAGTTCGGTTTCCAGAACCTTCGACACGACGTTCTCCTGAAATAAGGAAATTAGAGCATCTTAATATGATGTTATGTAAAAGTAAAATGTTTACTTTGCTTCTAGTAGAAGTCTGGTAGAAGTTTCAACTAATGGTAACGTTCTACATTTACAGGGAGGATGTACAAGTTTGATAGACCTTCAGTCTAGGATGTACATTCTTCTATCTACTCGCTGTCGTACATTTACAAAATTTTAATTTACCACGTTCTTTTCATCCGAACAGCCGACCATTAGATCAATGACATAGTTGGTTCCGTCGAAACCTTTCTTGACTTGTACTGAATGATTGCCCCGCATTACAGACGTCTCGTTTATGTCAACGAAATAGTCCTTCTCGTTCTCGATCAGGGGCGCCTGATCAAAAAAGTGTAAGGAATGATCTTCCGCTCCTAATGACGACAATTCTAAATCTTGGTTTTCGAACATGAGATCTTCGATACTGAAAAAAGACACGACAGGAATGTAACGTTTTGTTTGGTTGTCACCTCTATGATGTTGGTGTTTAAGAGTTGTGGCGTGACCGTTGTTTGCGGCACTCCTGTGGCTTTTAACTTTCACTTAAGTATTTCTCTATTTGTTACCTGGAATTCTCTGATTCTGTTCTGAAATCCTGAAAGTCTGGATTCATGTCAATGTAATCCTGAAACTCGGAACTGACTTCGATTGTTAGAGTTTTCCTAGCGTCCGCTTTGTCCGCTTGGTCCTTTAAACTATTCTCAATGGGAATGACCTGAAAGTTGAACTCTTCCTGGGGCTCGTTTTTCGGTTCACCACCTGAACACAAGAAAATCGTAAAAGTACGCGCTGGGGTAGTAGTCACGTGAGAACGTATGCGGTGTGCACATGACCTGGGTCTCACCATTGTTTCCTATAGCAAATTCCCTGCTCTCCTGATGCATTCTCTCTCTAGACTTTTGCAAGGCTTTCGCGAATGCCGCCTGAAAAGAAGAGAAATTCAAATTTTAATTGGTTCGGTCGGTCGGACGCGGGGACCGGTCCTGTGGCAGATTCTGCACGCAGGTACGAGCATGGCTTTTGGAGAGTGAGTGGAAAGAAGTGTCGCGTGACATGTACGAAAAACATTGGCATTGTATGGTATCCTCGGTCTCCTACCCGGCATAGATGCAGCCTCGACTGATTGTGATATTCCAAATTTTGCACCACCCGGGTATTCTTGAGCGGTGTCGGTCTCCTTTTTACATTGTCGAGCAAGTCACTTCTACCGAATCGAAAACAGTTATGAAAAAACTCGTGTATATTACAGCACCTAGACGAATCGTTTTTAACTTGCGTTTGCATTTTCTTAAAACCGTACATGTTCAACTGGCGCACAAAACTGGTCATGTTCCGTGTCTTGAACTTTGGTATCTCGCACTCGAGGTATTGCGCCTGGAACAGATTGTAGTCGATGAGTATCGTCTTCCCGTAGATGCCCCATTGTATCGCTCCGGTGTTGCACTCATTGACAATCCGCCAGAGTTTCTGCGGGAATTTCAACACGTAAAAATCCTCGTCTCCCATTGATAGGAGATTCCCTTTTTTCTTCGGGCCGGAATCACTGGTTGGCTTGTAGGCAGTGTACATAGCGGGTGGTAGCACACGGTCACGCGCGCACACCACTTGCTCGCGCCCCGAACGCGACGACGACGTGGAAAAATGTAACGGAGAACAACAACAAAAATCGAAGCGATACTATTTCGTCTATTTCTATTTATTCTCAATCGCGAATAGATATCGTACGGCCGACAAGACTAAACAAAAAAACATCCGGAGGGAAAAAAGTGAACGTCGGGAAAACAACAATGGAAAGTGTGGTGGTGGCCGCGTCAACAGGATTTGCCCTCTCTATGATCTCTTAACGGCTTATTTTAGGCCAGGCGAAATTTATAAAAGAAAAAAAAATCCAAACCACGTGCACGAGTAGGAAATTTGTAGCTTCGAGTCTGCGGATCGTCAGTGCTATGGCGTCGAACCCAAGTGGGATTTTTCACGTCTAACGTTTACCTTCCCATCTCTAAGAGATGCTGATTTTCATTGCTCTTAATCAGGATTTAGGGTTTAGGGAAATACGATTTGCCAAATCATAAGTTATCCGTCAAAGGAAATGCTGTTTCCCGATATCTCCTACCTTCAAAAGTCATATTACGTGTCATTGTTACCAAATAAATTCTTAAAATCAATGATGGATAACTTCGGGTGTCCCCAACCAGTTACTTCCAGAAAGTCAACTTTAGCTATTTAATCCGTGTGAATTTCTTTTTTTCTTATTTGGAATGTGTAGAAATAAATGCTGTTTATTAGAGATGCAGACGTTATATTTTATACATAATTTTTCACTAAAATGAAAATTCAACCCATTTACTCTTTTTAATCCGCAACAACAATCCTCTAAATTCGAGGTGTACGGTTTCCGTTTCGAACCACGCGACACTGAGCTTTTGGTCTCTCCAACAGCAGACAATATTCTTAGGAAAGGCATAAGAAATGACAAAACATCAATAAATAAATACCAAGACAGAGTTTAAAGTTTCAACTTTTGTTTAATTGAATTTGTTGCTCAAATCAAAATCAGAACCTGGATTTACGAGCGCAGGTCAGCAACCTTCAATATGGCGAATCAGAGTGATTTGGGCTCCTTCGTACAACTTTGACGGCGTCCTCCACTTCTCAGTCTTTTCCTTTTCTTAATTTGATTGTCCGATTGAGTTTTTCCGTTACGGTTCGCCGCATTCAAACGAACATGGGCATTAATACCGTTGTCGAACACTTGTTTTTAATCCAATTGTATTAAAGCCAAAACAGAGTCAAGTGGACAGTGAACGAAAACATTGTTCTTCCGGTTGTACGGGCACATCCAAAGTCACACACGAGCATCATCATCACTGGTCACCACAGGTTTCCGGTTGATCCTCGGCTCGAGTGTATCGTCAGTGACAATTTCAGATCAACCAATCAATCAACGGATCAATCAATTCCGAAGAATACATTTCTTTTTTTATATATATATCTATACGTGGTACAATATACATTCTAATTCCCGTCTAACACAGACACAAACTTCTCCAAGGCTGGAATCGTCGAAGACGGCGGCGACAACCGTCGGCTGTAGCAGTATAAAAACAAACTTCCGATCAGTTCGATTTTCGAAGACCCTGCAATAAATCTGATTAATACCGCGTTCTTTCAAACTTATCATTCAATCAATCAATCAATTTAAAAAAAATAAGGAAACAAAAAAAGAAGCCAAAGAGAAGCGGGCGGAAAGGTGTGGGTAGAGACGCGTGTAAGGGAGAGGGGGCCGGCCGGCACGCGTGGCAAAAATATATGAAATTTTTTCGAAGCAGTGATAAGCGATACCTAAGACACCTGAAAAAACGATAACAATAGTTACAGAATGTTACTAACTGACAGTAAGGGTGACATTAGCAAGTCTAAAAAGAACGGGTAACAGGGTACCCGTTCGGTCGAAACCCCTTTGTTAGTTGCATGCTCGGACGCTAGACGGCGACACGGTCGCATATTTTTTTTTAAATAAAGCGAAAGATGTGACGGGGGAAATTGGGAGAGCAGGACTTTTGTGGAATATTATTAATTTGTGTTTTATGAAGTGACAATGCGATTGAACAGACCATGTGCTGACGTGCTGACGCAGAATGGCGACGATGACTTCTTGACAACTATGCGAATCGCCATTTTTTACATTAGATTTTATTTTGACTTAACCGTTTGCATTTTCGGTTAATTTGTTTGTCTCTCGTCGACGGCCGTTGGCGGCCCACTTTTTTCCACGTCTTCACGTTCGCAACTGCCAACAGGCCCGTTCTTTCTTGCGTCACGGTGCCCTACTGGTTTGATTTAAACCTCCCTGTGGGGGGTGGGCTCTCTTTTTGTCATCGCTTCTCACTACCGGCCACGGCTTTTTCTTGCTTCTTTTTTTTGGGTGATTTGTTATTCGTTTTCATTGTTTTCCCATCATTTTTTCACGCTACGACTGCGGGACCGCGATTTTGTTCGGCGTCTCCGCTTGTCCGAGCCCCTTTTGCTCTGCTCCCGCATTTTTCTCAATTCAGCTACTTTTTTTTCATGTTCCGCCATATGTTTGCGGCGCATTTCTTCTTTGACAGCAATCTGAAATCAACACAATGTTTCAATTAATACTCTGGCTTCAATTTAGCGGAGCAACCCAAGTAATGCGCGCGAACTTCACCTGTTCGGGAGTCAGAGGCAGCCAATATATGCAAGGCGTTGCCTTTGTCTTTCTGAACAAATCGTCCAAAAGTTTTGCGGGTGTTTCGTCATCGGCCTTCTTCCTTGATTTCCGAGCTGCAAAAGCAAAAATCCAACAATTATTACAATTAGACAACTCTAAATGTTTCATTTTAGGGATAGATTTTGCTACTCACCCGGTTCACCCGATACACTTCTCCGATTTCTGTCTTTGTCTCGTCTCCTTCTATCATCATAATCGTCCCTCTTATCTCTGTCGTACTCTACTCGTCTCTCGTAGCGGTCGTCCCGGTGCCGGGAAAACTCCGTCCCGTCAGGAGGTGGTGAGAATCCATCCTCATTCTTGCCCACATCCCATTCCCTCACTGGCATCGTCACCTGAGAGAAAACATTTTCTGTCTCAGTTTACCTGTTTTCAGGTCTCATACCTCACACTGTGTAAATACCAACCCTTCTGACTGTTCTGTCGCGAACGAGAGGCTCTACAGGCGGACGCAGTTTCTTTTCTTTGTCGTCCTCATCATCCCGTTTTTCATCCTCTCTGTGCTTCCTCAGGTCCTTTTTGTCTTTTTCATTTCTATCCCGCTTGTCAATCGTCTTCTCTTTATCAGTTCCCTTAATATCTATTGCCTTTTCGAACAGACTGGGAATGGGTCGCTTGGGTGCTACATCATTTCCCTCGACGGCTGCTTTCATGGCCGTTTCGGTAGCAAAATCGACAATCAACTGCTTTGGATTGGAGACGGGCCAGCGAACGCCGTGCAAGGCATGTCTGGTCACTTTAGCTTCTTCTTCCGTACCATACTATACACACCGAATATAATATTAGTGAATTTAATGACCCTCCCTAACGTAAACAAGGCCCGAATGCTGCTTACCTTCACGTAACATTTTGACTTGATTTTATCAATCCAGAAGCCATCCTCCATGATGGTACCAGTTCTTGCTAACAGCTCCTTCAACTGAGGAATTGTAAATGGCCGGACCAAATTAACAATGTAAATAATATTTGTTGGTTTGTTTCTAGCAGGACTCGGAGACTTCTGCAGTCTATCATTTGATGACATCACCGAAACTTTACGCGTGAAAGTTGTATATTCTGAAAAATTAATTCCTGGATTCAGGTATCTAACAAAAAATAAACGAGAAATACTTCTCTATGTCAAGTTGCACTACCTTTGTCTTTGGCCGTGATTATTGGTTTTGTAGATTCCGTTTGAGTAGTATCCTCTGCTCCGCTTTCCACTGCTTCTTCTTCATAGTCCTTTTCACTTTCGTCACTCTGAACAATTTTCTCCCGTTCTGACTTTTCCGACCTTACCACGGGTAAAGTTTCTTCTTTTTCTTTCAGCTGCCCGTCTTCGTCCTCTTCGTTCGGTGATAACTGCACCTCGCTCATTGGCAAAGGCTTCACCTCAGGTATAATTTCCTTTAGGAAATCAGTTGAAATTGACACCGATGACTTCTTGCCGGTTTTGTTTGTACTTGAGCCCCACCGCCTCTTTCGGGCACCTGATTTAACAGGCGCTGACTCATCCGAATTTTCCTAGAATTACAAATTACAACATCAATGCGATGTGCAATAATTGCAAGTGAGACGGAATTAGCAAAACAAAAACGATGTCTGTACCTTTCCTTCCCCTTTATCTAAACTTAACGGAGAGGTTTTGTCCTGAGATCTGCAAATAAGTAATAAGTACATTTAAATAAATTAAATTACATCGGTCATTTGTAAGTAATTTCAAAAAACAAGAAAAGAAAAAATTGTCTCACCTTACTCTATTGTAAACTACTTGTCTTGGACTCTCTACAACTTCACCCTCCTCTGATCCTGCCGTCCTCCTATTTTTATTCCTGTTGAAATTTAAGTTTGTATTACAAGAAAACTAGCAAATAAGTTTGTTGTGAGATAATTGTACTAACTTAGAACGTAATGCTGCTTCTTTAGCCCTCTCTTCGGAAGAATCCCTTGACGACGATCTGCTCTTTTCCGCCACTGATATGATTTCTGGTTGTGGTTGAGAATCTGAGTTTTGTTCTTGTTCTGGCTCAGGTTCAGGTTCACGCACAGGTTCGGTTTCCATTGGTGTTTGATCTGGTTGTTCTGCTTTTGTTAACTGACTTTCATGCCTTTCTTCTTCCGCCTTAGTTTTCACGGGCTCTGGTTCACGTGCTTGTGCCTCCACCTCAGATGTTGGCTTGCTTCGTTCAAGATTTTCTTTTAAGGCCTCTTGAATTGGCTGAACCTGAATTTGTTGAATAGCTTCAACTGGCCCACTGCTTTGACTTTCTTCAACATGATATACATTACATATTGACTCAACAGCCATCCTTGTTTCATCCTCTTCAACGTTGCACCTAGAATTAGAAAGCTCTGGTTTTGTTGTTTGAACTTCTGGATGGGATTTGGTTTCAGGCTCAGGTGCAGGCTGCTTTGGTTGTTGTTGACGTTCTGGCTCAGGCTCAGGTTCGGGTTCTGGTATGGGTATAGAATCTGGAACTGGTTTCTCTTCGACAACAACTTCAGCTTCTTGGATATTTCTGGCTCTCTGATTTCTTGTTACTCGTTTAGTACACTCCTCCACGACATCTTCTACCTGATTTTCTTCTTTTGTTGGTGTTGCATTACCTCTTCCACTTCTAATAATACAACATTAAAATAAAAATATTGTTAATTATTTGGTTAAATGTACTGAAATTATGGTGAGAAATCTTAGAAATGGAAATAACCTTCTTCTCCTCCTTGGACTTGGATGTTGGTCTGCAACTGATGTAGGTGAAGACATTTCTGGTGGTCTTGTCAAACATAATTTTAACTTTGGTATTCCACCACCACCACCATTTTCACTTTTAACTTTCCAAGAGCCATCAGATCCTCCTGATTCATCTTCTTTTAACTGTGATCGTTGGTCTTCATTTCTTAATGCATCTACTTGGGTATCTTTATAATTTTCACTGTTCTGTAAAAATAAAAAAAAAATAAATACTAGAGCATTTAAAGGTTGTTTACCCTTGTTAGTTATGTATTATTCACTACCTCATCTCTTGATACAGTGCTCACATCACCATCTTCCTGCTGTTCATCACCAGAATAATCAGAATCAGGTTCTTCCCTTTCTGGAGTTTCTGACTTTTTACTTCTTTTACTCCTCCTTGTTAATTTTCTAGGACTCTCCGGTTTCTTGGAAGCAGACGTTCTTCCTTTTGCACTTCTTCTTCTGTTCGTCATTTTGACACTGAAAAAGGAAAGGAATATGGCTTGAGAAGAATGAAATGCCTTTTGAGAGTTTCTAACAAGCCAAACGTTGTATGCACCCAACAGAAAGAAAATCCGAAGTAAGCTACTGGTTTGTGACCCGAAATGCTCTTATAATTAGGAGCAAATATTTTTGCAATTAACGCTCAAACATGTTTTTTTGTAACAGGAATACGATAAATTCCAAAAATTCTTATCGCAATGACGTATCTTAAGTATACATAATCTCAAGGGTTTCAAATTTCCAGCTATTTTTATCAATAAACTAATTACATCTAAATACAATTCAACGCTTTTCACCATCGCCAAGCTTTAACCCAACCCATTAACGAGCCGAACCTGCTTTAGCACCGGTTGTTACAGAGATAACCGAACGGTACGCTAGGGTTATGAAATTGTAAAACTTTTCCACATACCTGCAAATTGTTGTTAAACCAGGTACAATATATGTGGGTTAAGAAATATTAAATGAAAAATTCCTGTGTGCTGGTATTAAAAAACGCGACTGAAGAAACGTTTTGTAAATTGCTACCAACCACGAATGCGCTCCGGTTTTTTTCCGCCAATTTATTAACGTAGCAATGAGGCAATGAACAATAATAAGTTTAATCAAGCGAGTCAACTGTGACCCGGCTCTACACGTTTATCGTTAATGAAACCATTTCGTTCCGAGTGCTACCATTAATCTAGAGTTTTCTTAGAGGACGCATCCCGAATGTGATTTTGCTGCCTGCAACATTGCGGCGTGCATTTGAGTTCTCTATGGTGTAACCATTGTTTTGGTGTTACGGTCCACACGATTAACCAGAAAAATGGTGAGTTAATTTTAATCCGAGTCAATCCTCACGCATATTTCACTACTTTACGATTTACTGTAGTCTTCTGGACATTTTGACCAAACGAAATGTCCGGTAAACCCTTTACGTACCTATTTGTTTTCCAACATGCTAATTACAACTACTTTTCTGTTGCAGTCTCTTGTCATACCAGAGAAGTTTCAGCATATTTTGCGTATTATGAATACGAACATCGATGGAAAGAGGAAAGTGATGTTCGCAATGACCTCCATTAAGGGAGTTGGTAGACGATTTGCCAATATTGTTTTAAAGAAAGCAGACATTGACTTGGACAAGAGGGCCGGAGAATGCTCCGAAGAAGAGGTTAGTTTAACCTAGCCACGTACATCTCCGAAACCAACATTCGTCACCTCAAAATTAAGAATTGGCATTATCATTATCATTGTCATTGCCTTGCACAGTAATTCCCGTTTAGTAGCAAGCGAAACTGTTGAAGCCAAAATAAATTTTCTACGTGAAGTCATTTTTTGCTGTGATGCGTGTTTTACATGATATGTGTTTTTTATAGGTGGACAAAATAATTACAATTTTGTTAAATCCAAGGCAATATAAGATTCCAGATTGGTTCTTGAACAGACAGAAGGATATCCAAGATGGAAAGTACTCTCAGGTGTGTATCAGTTTTGTTTGAATTGACACTTGTGATTTTCTATAGCTCCTTAACAGTAATTGCCCAAGGTATTTGTGTTCAGAAGTCCTTTACGAATTTTTAAGCTAGTAGAATTTGTTGTTGATATAACAAAAATGTTCTCTATAATATACAGATTGAGTTTTTTGTTATTGTTATTCATATGAATTCGATTACTTTAATGAAATTTATCTGCACATCCATGCAGTGTTGTGTTGCGAATTCATTTCAATGTTGCCTGTCTTGAGTTATTAGAAGATTTAATATTAAATCTTTTGTTCAGGTATTTCACTAATTTTTGTATTTCTGATCACCAAATACCAGGAAACAAAATATTAATTTTTCCACAAGGAACTTTTACTTTACCACATGAAGTGTTTCATACTTTGTTTAGTAGCAGAGGAAGATGAATGCGCAGTAACGGTGCCATTAAGAGTTTGATTTAATGGTTATTGGTAGCCTGCGCAAAAGTAATTCTTTTGATTTAGCATATAATTAATTCATAATTATACTGTACAAATTAGAAAGAAACAGTTCCATGTTTTTAAAGTGAAACAGAGAAAATGTCAAAGAATGACAAAAAGGAACATTATTGTTGTAATTAATAATTTTCCTGCTTTCCTCTTCCGCAGTTAACGTCAACCAATTTAGACAGTAAACTCCGTGAGGATTTGGAAAGATTGAAGAAGATCCGAGCTCATAGAGGTATGAGACACTACTGGGGTCTTCGTGTACGTGGTCAGCACACCAAGACAACCGGTAGAAGAGGAAGAACGGTCGGTGTGTCCAAGAAGAAGTAAACCAATGGTGTCAATATAATAATATTTTCAATCTACAAAAATCTGTTTTGAAATAACCCAGAACTGTGAACTTTTTCCTGTGAACCAACTATTTTGCTAATCGAGTAACTACATTTTTTAGTATTCATTTATGGTAAGAGATACACCCAAAGGAAAAAATTGTCCAATTTTTGTCCAAAGAGAGTCCACATGTCCACATTTTAGAAGATAAAGTTAGTTAAGAAGTTTCTAGTGATTGTAGAAGGAACTCCAGGGATTTGTCCAATACAAGTTTACTTGTCTGGAAGTCGAAAAATTATATGAAATAGTTTCTTTCACACTCCAAGTCCCTCTCAATCAGGTTTCTATGAATCAGTAAAATAATGAAACACTAGATCTTAAGCAGTGACTGGTTAAAAAGGTTAAATGTATATATTTGACATTCAATAAAAACAAAACACTATATTTAAAGTGTATATTATGGTTTCGTTTAACTCTTCGTACATAAATATTTGTATCGTAAGGCTTTAGCAAAGTTTCAAGTTACATTCGCTAAAGAGGAAGACTCGTTAAAACAGACAATTTAGTAATTCGCTCGTGTGTTTTATTCAAGCGACATTTATTTATTTACTTACTTATCATTACTTTAATTAAGAGCAATTTAATTTAATTTCGTAAATAAGTTCTGAGGACGCCAATCATCCGACCGTATATCTATATATATATATATTGAATTTACACGACTTATTTACCACCATTATTTAAAATTTTTTTTATAGTTACTTTACTGTAAACCTGATTGTGACTTCTATACTCTAAAAAGTTTATTTGACTTAAACAAAAAAATTGTGGCACTAATTTCAATGTTGAGCATTCTGGCAGGTTTGATGGGCTCTGCCCCTGCTGTCGCACCCCCAAACCAATCCTTCATCCTTAACAAAGCCTTGACTCCCGTACTGTATGTGTCCTCTACAATAGGTGAATTACGTCCTTCGTTATTGTAACACACACCCTATCACTTCGGGATTGTTCATTCACTGTTTTATTTATCTGTAATAACCAAACTTTCACTTCTACCACTCTTCCATTATTTTTGAATCAGATTATGAAAGTTTTTCTGTTATAATTAATTTTAGTCTTGGTGTCAAGCCTTCTCACATCACCTCTAAGTACCAGCATGCATTTCAGTTATTAAGATACATTGCCGTTTTCTTGGAGCTCTCGAAGAAGCCGTACAAGTTTGGTACAGCACATGAACTTGTCGAGTGGTTACTACCGTCTATTTTATTTTAAAGGATATTAAGGTCGAACCACCGGATTCTTCGGACTGATTTTTAGGTATGAAGGACGAGAAAGTGACTATGTTGCGTTCTGTGGGTTCACTGGATCCCGATTTATCGCTCGAACCGGAGGGATTGTTTTTGCCCGGAAGATCGACCGTGACCGACGATTTGGTCGACAGAGACGTTTCTATTTTCCTAGGAGGCACGGTCGGTGGAACCTTCTTGGTTGCATGAGTCGCCGTTTCCGGGCCCTTAAGATAAAATCCGGTGACGATAGAGGAACGGACTTCCAGGTCTGATCCTTCCGATCGCCTTTTCAGGTTCACCTGGTTCCTTTCCAAAGAATTCGTTCCGGAGAAAAGAGAGGCTACCCTTTTGGCATATTCGACCTCCGGGATTTTCGGGGGTGGCGGGTCCTTTGTAGCGAGGCTCTGTATGGTGGCAAGTACCTTTTGCCCCGTTTCCGACTTCATCGTTTTAATGGGTATCCTAGAAGGTTCGAAAGAATTGTGGTCTCTCTTGGGAGAATTGTCACCTGTTCTGATCTCCGCTGACGACCTGCTGGTTTTGATTGGACTGATGAAGTTTTTGGCTAGTCCGGACCTCGAGTCAAACTGCTGAATTCTTTTACTTATTGAACTACCCAGTTCCGGTCTTGGAGTGGACGTCTTGATACCGATGCCGTCTACTGCCAAGCTTTCTTTGGGAGTACTTGGAGACTCTGGCTGTTTAAGGGTTGACGACTCATCACCCCCTCCTTTTTGTGACGTTGATACTTTGATTTCGGTTATGTAAGTGAACGTGGATGACAGGGGAGAGGAAACCGTACTCGAAGATGTCACTGTGGGCATTGGAGAAGTTGGAAGCTTCGGTGGTGCCAACTCTTCTTCTTCGTGGACGTCATCTTTATTAAAGCTTTCTATTTTTGACTCGCTTGCTGTGACGAAGGGTTCCAGGGTTGTGCCATCCTCGCTAACGCCCGAGGGATATCCGTTCATGTTTTCATCGATCTCTTTTGACGGCGAAACACTTGATTTGTCGCTGCCATTAGACATCGAGTCCATCTTACCGGGTTCCAGGGAATTCGGTTGGGATATTACAACAACCGTCGTGGAAGACGGTCCACTGTCCTGACCGGAAACCGTTTGTACTTCGGGGGTGAAGTTTTTGCCGTTTACGCTGTAGCTGACGTTCGTTGCGCAGAATTCGAACGATGGTGTGGCCTCCGTGGTCGCTTCTTTCTCCAAATCAACCGGAGCGTTGATGTTCACCAGAGATGTCGAGCTTATCCTTGAGGGAACTGGCTCATCACTCGAAGGCTCCGAACTATCCGCTTTGGGTCGCCTGCACTCAGCTAACCAAGTGGAGAATTCCTGAATGTTGGAATTGTGCTTTTCGGTTAGATCTATTGGAGACGATCCCCGCTTGTTTATTTCTATTTCCAGAGACTTGGGCCCGTCCTGAAGGGCATCCTCGAGTGTTCCAAAGTCTGAGGATTTCTTCAACCTCCTCTGAAAGGTATTCAGACCTAAAGAGTCAAGCCTGGGCTCCTTCCGGTAGTCGTCGAAAACAGTTGGAAATTCCTCGGATGGTGGCAGAGGAGCTTTACGTTTCTTTATGTTTTGTCCGGCACCGTCGGCCAAGTCCAAAGACACAGCTCTCTCCAGCACGATGCTCAGTGGTTGCTCCGAATCCAGCTTTGACAGGTCCCCTAGTGATGCAGCCTTTCTGTTGGGTTCTATATCATCTTCCTTTCCGTCACCGGTAGGACTGTGATGAACTGTCACTTGCATTGACGTCAGCTCTATCTTGTTGCTGTTTGACCTGGCTATTGGATCCCCCAGTCGGGGTTCCGTGTCAGAGTCGCTGTCGTAGCTAGGGAGACGGTGGATGGCATCGCCGGTGTCATCCCTCAGACTGATGATCCTTTCGTCGGGTTCGTATGAGTTCGACTTGTCGTAGTTTGTGATGTCCGCATCTCTTTTTATTTCATTTATTTCGCTAGCTGACATTTGCTTCGGAGATGCTGATGATCTGCCATCTTTGGACTGATCTGCAGCTGGTGGAGGAGGAGCCTTTCCTTTGCTTCTCTTCGGCTTCTTCACCCCATCAGCTGTCCTATTTGAATCTCCATCCGTGGAATTTTCGCTGTCGGAATTATTTTCCCCCTTCTTTTTCGCTTTAGGTTCTACCTCGGAGTCGGCCAGCAGGCTCACAAGAGATTTTCTACAAGAATTAGGGTCGTTCAATGATTTTCTATTATTTCTAGCCACGTCACCGGCTCGTGATACTTCTTCCGGTACCGTCATTCCATTTTGTTTACTCTGGTCATGCACTTTCACACCCGATGGTGATGATCGCATTTTTGGAGCACCATCATCTGCCCCTGATATGTCTACTGTGACTTCTTGATTTTTGTGGGAAGAATTCGAAGGTGAACCTCCAGGTTTAACCTGGTTGCCCTTTTTAGTGTGCGTTTCGGTGTCACTCACCGGCTCGTCGCTACCTTCTTTCTTCTTCTTTCCTAATGTATTCTGATTGATCTTCTCCTTTAAATTCTGAAAGCCTTTGGCCAGCTTCGCTTTCACGTTCTCTCTGCCGCCTCCGTCGACTTCATCCGTTCCGTTTTGTTTGTTTTTCATCGCGTCAGCCTTTGGAGAGCACGGCTTGGTGGGTTTTTCTTTCTTCGTGTTGATCTCATTTTCGAAAATCATCGCGGATCTCGGCTGTTCTTTCGCTATTTTTCCACCCGAGTCCCCACCCTTCGGATTGAAGTCCATCGGTAACACTTTGATGCCAAATTTTTGGTGTTTGTTTTGTTGCGGATCGCTCGACTGCTCCGGTGTTGACGATCTCACCGTCGATGGTGACACTCTCGGGGCTGCGTTTTTCTCATGCTTGACACGTTCTTTCTTGGATTCGGCACCACCTGCATGCCCCGTCAATTTTATCGTCGGATAGTCGTTCGATCCGTCGCTGCTTTTGTTCAGCGACTGATTTATTCGGTTTTTCTCCTGGGTTCCGTACCCGGAGCGATGGCTCATTTGTTTGTTGCTTGACTTCCCAATCTGGAAAAACACAAACGAACAGTTTTATTTCCCCGAACGGAACGCTGGAATTCAGGTCAAAATTAAAATGAAACAATTAAAATTCCTTACTTCGTTCAAGTGAGAAATGGACTGACTTCGACTGTATTTCGGATGAAATATCTTGTCGACGGACGACAACATGCTGGATTCACGTTTGCTTCGTATCAGGGTCGAAGGTCTCGAGTAGGAATCGTTCTCCACCTGAACCTGAACATCGTAGGGTGACGCGTAGCTGAGAATGGTCAAGGCATCCTCGAAGACCATGTTTCGAAAACTAATGCAAACACTGTCGATTCGATCACCTGCGAAAACAAACACGAAATTATTAGAATGTCAGAATTGCAAAGGCAAACTTTGCCGCATCGAATTAAATTGCTACTTTTACCTACGCCTAGAAAACCAATAGACGGAAGGTAACCATCGTAATACGAGGAGGACACACACACACATAACACACACACACCCACTGTTTTGTTCACAAGTTCCGTAATTTTATCATGGTAGGAACAAGTGAAAGAACACCTTGACGTGCCACAACAGATTATTAACAGACATAGTTAAATGTTACAGGGCACAACAAAGAACATTGGGAAAATAATGAAGAGAAAGAAATCGAAATGATACAGATAATGATTCGATATGCTTTGGATGGCGTGACTTAAATGGACAATTCCTCCGACTGTTACGATCGTTTAAACACCGTCAAATACGTAAAGAGCAAATGAGAGAAATTTTATTCTCACAAGATTGCTCGTTCACAATGGAACCGTCGGACAATTTCAGATTTCTACTTAATCGTGGAATGTTTTGGGCGTTCTCTTGTGTGTGTGCGTACCAGAAAAAAAACTTGTTAAAGAGACGGGTAAACACACGACGAGTGACGTCCTGTGTCAATGTGTGTGGAATTGGGTGGGCAGGAGGAACACTCGCAGAATGGAATCCCAGCTAATCAAATTAATACCGGCAGATCAAGGTGAACCCACCAACATGGTCGTGCGGTAAACAATACAACCGAGAGATCCTTGTCGAAACCGTCAATGTCTTTTTGACTAGAAATAGAAATCGAGCTGGTTGTCGTGATGTGCTTTTGCAAGAGAGACACGGCCACGCTGGCAACTATCCTGACACTCTTTTGCATGCGAATGTACCAATGACCCAGTAAAATTCGACGTGTTTCAGCAAGTTCCAGGCACTCGTGTTGTTTAGGTAAACATTGCGTAAATGTCTAGCTGCCCACTCGGCGACGACGGAAAGAGACAATTATAACCCCTGCCGAAGCGATGACGACGAGTCTGACGAAGTGCAATTTAAGGAAGTTAAAAAGTCTCCCTTGTACGCACCGCTACTATCTGCGGCTGAAAGGAAACAGGTACCTCCGTAACGTTGGACAGACGGAAGGTTGTGCACCTTCGTTATATAATTCGGTGTACGGGATGATGAAGTACAATGTCGCGCACCAAATAAGGAGAATTTTTGTAAGACCGCAAGGGGCCTGCAACATGTCCAGGAGTACAAGAAGTGTGGTTGTCATACCAATAGGAACAACTCTGAGCGCTGACGGGTTGGCATAATCGAGAGGAATCAACGATGGAATATCAATGCAACCGGTCCGGACAGGAAATGTCCAAATCAAGCTACCAAAGTCGACTTGAAAAATCCAGGTTGGGCCTGAAATTGGACCTTCCGGGCATTTAAAAAAAAACGGTTCTGACAAATTACCTGAGTTTATGCAGCCCGACTCGAAGGCAGGTCCCCTGTGAAGAACATCCTTTATGAAGATGCCATCCCTCATGTTCCCGCAGATGTTGAACCCCAGACCTGTGAAATCGTGGCTTTTCAGGTTCACCACTTTCAGCTGGGAATTCTGCAACGAAGGAAACTTCAAATAATTTTTCCGTATACATAAAAAAAAATAACCCGGAATTTAATTCCCAATACCAACGCGTAAACCAGACATGAAATTAAATATATTTAAGTGAAGTTATTAGGATTAATGGAGCAGTCATAAAGTTGTGTAAACACCCGACAAACACTTCGGGTGAACGAAGAGACACGATAACTTGGAGGTCGGAATGAGAAGGAATTTTTTACGTACACAAACGTAACACGAGTAATAAAAATATCATAAAAGCTACCCGATGATGGTGCACATTAATTGATCGAGAAAAGACTTGCATGAAGTGAAACGATAGTAGGATGGTGTACGTGGAAGAAACGCCGTCGTCAACTACCCGAAATCCCCGTTGGTACCACTTAAATCCAAGTATTGTTTAGGAGAACATAAATCGTTTGCACAGATCTCCTTACGGGGGAGAGAGAGCAGTTGTTCTTGCGAAACAACAGAAAACTTCAAACACGTTGATTTACTCCGGAGATATGATGGCATGGGACACTACCATAAAGGTGAATCACATGAAGTTTTGTGTTGGCGATAAAATAAGGAGGCAGTCATACCATGAGGTAAAGGTTTGACCAGCTGGAACCATAAAAAGTTGAAAAGACACACCTCGAGCACGACCGTGATGGTTTTTACGGTGCTTATAATATTCCGCAATATAGTATATTAGCATATTATTAAGGAAGGAGTATATGTATATATTGTGGGTTGGAGTTTACGACTCTGCAGTGCCAAGGTGTCACGGTAACGGAAGACTGCACTCGTACGGTACTTCTGAGAATGTTCATGTAGTACCACGGCCTTACATTGACACAGCTGTCGTCCATCGAAGTTATCTTCTTCGTTTTGTGTTCCTTTCCGAACGGGTTGAGCGGTGACCAGCCCAGCCATTTGTTTTTCTCCAGCCTCGACGTTTCTTTCTCATCGTTCAGGTTCCTCTTGATGGGCGTCGCTTCTGCAATGCAAACAAATCCAGCGTTAAGATAGACGAAGAGACGAAGTGAGTCACGGGGACTGTACCGCAGTACCTACCTCTGAAACATGGGTTGTCGAAGGCGTACTGATCGTTCGGATTTTCCACGTCGGTCACCAACATCAAGTGTTTCCCTGAAAGAAGCAGAAGAAGTCAGTCACAACCGAGTTGGTTTGATTGTAACATACACACACACACACACTCTCTCTCTAATCTTTTACTCCCGTATAATTATCAATTTTATCAGTCAGACCCGTGTGAAGCACACATTTGAACACGGCAGGTACAGTAGAAAGTTATTTTGTCATTGGAAACAATTAGCAGAGCCGATGGCATGTGAGTTGTTCGGAGGGCAAAGGAACGCGGCTTCAGTGACCGTAAAAGGAAAGGCTGTGAGTAACCCTGACACAATGTCAGAACCCGTCATCCAACCGTATATTAATCACTCTCTCATCTTACAACTATACACACACACAGACATCATAAAGTTGCTAAATTACTTATAAACTCTCAGTGGATTCTTCGGAACGACTTCTTTGCCTGAGCACACGGCACATACACACCAATCAGGTATCGTGTACATACCTACGTGCCAGTATCGAGTACTTCGCACCTTCTTTAATAATATATATATTTATATTTATATTAATGAAGTGTGCAGTACCTTTGTGGCAGTACCGCCGCTACGTCTTTGAGGCGGACGAGTTTAAAGAATGTCCACTCGACGGTGCCAAATTCCTCAAGACGTTGTTTGAGCAGAAAATTATGAAAAGTAAACTTAAGTTGGAGAGCTTAACGTTGCCATCCGTATCTCGGGTATCTCACACCTACCTACGTGAACGGTTGGCCATCAGACGAGAGTCCTTTTCCGACCGACACGTCACCGATTGAGTTACATGTACTAAAATTTATGCAAAGTACTTCTACCAAGTGCGTACTGCTCGGGTCTGTGTCCGAAGCACTCACTTTGAATATTTTTTCTAATGGAATTTGAGTGATTCATCAGAAGCGGTCGAACCGAGTAGGAGAGTGAGAGCCGGAGTCGTACCATCAGACCAAGAGAGAGACAGAGAGAGATTTGTACATCTTTGAACTCTGTTACACACACCTAGTCAGACGTCATGTCATGTATATCCGACTGAAAACTTGTTGATGTTACCTACAAGATGTTGTATAAGTACTTGCAACCCGGTGGCGGTACCTGTACCCTCGCATACCCTAGGTGGTTCTGCACACCAGACGAATCGGGTCGTGTGCGTTCGTCTACCGTTAAACTCGACGATTATCAGAAAACGAGGTGACAATGATTAATTGCTCTGCCTCCCTGCGTTTCTCCCGACGTGTTCCACGCTCGTTTCCGGTGCATAATTTCCGGTTGATGAGCTCTCCGTCATACTAATACCCGTGTCATACCCGAGATTTACTAAATGAAAAGTAAACATTCGACGGCACGGCGGAATGCAAATCATTTTTTTTTTACGACTTAAGAATTCGCCTGTGAGTTTGTGCATGTGCAGGTACGATTTTTAGGTATGGAAACGCGTGCCTGTCCACGCATTGAATTTCTCGGCTGCCTGAATATGCCTAACTTAAATATCCGCGTGTGTGTGCGTGTTGGACGTTTCCTTCTGCTACCCCAAACAGGTGGTAATTACATCGGTCGTTACTGAATTTCCACCAGGTGGGCGTGCGACGTGTGGGTTGTTGACTTGAAAACGGCAGCAGAAGACGAAGAAGTTCAATTCGAGAGTTTAAACCTTAAAAGTAAAACAGGAGAGCTTTTATGGCGGCCCAAAGCTCTACGGGGAAATAATCGAGATCGGATGACACGGAGTCGGGTCACAAACTCCTTAAAATTCTTTTTCACGTGTTCATCTTTGGTAGACGAACTTGTTATCCGTAATCTTTCCTCTCTCGTACGCCAACACACACACACACATACACACACGCACAATCGGGAACGAACACGCGCACAATTCCCTCAAGAAAAAAGAAACGTTACGTTAAATAACAATGCAAATACCTTGATTGTTTTGAAATAATTGCATCCGTAATTATTGGGGGAAAAAAATTATGTTAATAAACGGTTAATTCGCAATAAAAATTTGTTTCGGTTAAGATTACAATTTAATGGACTAATTGTTGGTTCGTTGGGAACGAATACTCCAGCCCGTAACTTATTAGATCGTACATTATATTTAGTGTAGTCTCGTGCTTCCGTTATGTATGCAATAACGTGTGTAACACCAACACTACAAGTACTACAAGGGAATACGACTGAGCTTGACTACCAATCGGTACTCACATTCATTTATTAGAATAACAAATTTTTTATTTCTACTTGTAATAATTCTTATTATAAATTAAATAAATTTGAGACTTAACTTGTGCATTGCCCTTATTAACTTATGCATTGCTTATTCCTTACCTATGTTAAACACTGTTACTTATTAAGGCGACTAATTATTAAACGATTATTAACTTATACACTCGTTGATTTTATTTATTTCTTCTCCCTCAATCAAGTGCAGCCGCGAGTATTTATTTAAGTTAAGTCAGTTAACCTCAGGACTCTCACGTAATATATATCTATTTATTGATTTTTTAGAATTATTAGAATTGGGATGTAAGGAAAATTAGAAGGTATCACCGGGTAGCCAGATAGCTGTAGCTGTAAGAATATGTTTAACTTGCTAGCATGCATGGAAACTTTAAGGGGTTGTAGTGGAGACAGTGAAGGCAGAACACCCCTAGTATGCAGCTTTTGTGAGTAGCAGGAAAACGTAAACAAACAACCACGAGTATGTACACACACACACCAATAAATGTGCAAAATAGGAAGTAAAGCGATGTACCTGTGTATGTACTTGAAGATGCTCAAGGGAGAATGACAAAAAACCTTAATAACCAGGAAAACGCGAGTTAATGTGAAAATTGTTTATCTGTTTTGCGAACGGAAGGGCACTAAAAGTACCGCCGGGTGCCACGGGTACTCAGTCGAACTCATCAAAGTTATTAAGTGTGCATACAGTAACCCGGCAAAAAAGTGCAAGAGCTAACGGATGTCCCGAGACAATTCACAGAAGCAAGACGTTCATTATCGCCATTAAATGTCTAAAACTGAAAAGTCGAAGGTCTCGAGCTCAGGTACTCGAACCGGGTAGCCCTCAGGAAGGACAATCTTCCACCGATAGAACCTGGAACCTAACCCGACCAAGACTTTTCACGCATCGGTTAAAAATCCACCAAGGACTCGTAAGACGAGAGAAAGAACACGGAGTTATTAAAACTGTGAATGAAGTACCGGGTACTTTATGGCACCGAGTTTGCAGGTACCATCCATCAAAACTCTCTACCTCGCCTATTATTTATCCATTTTCGGTCGTGTTCCTTTAGCTCTACCATTTCCGCGTACCCGAACTTCTTCCCATCAGCCGAGTACTCCGCGAGGTACTTCTCTGCACTGTCACCGAGTACCTTCTCTCTCTCCTGTTGTTTAGTCTACCAGCGCCTCGTGTTATGATCAATCAGGGTAATATTTCTTCTTCACGGTTAAAGCGTTTCCCTCTCTTGCGCGTTCGCCTCGTTTCCTTACTACAGGTGTTACAGGTAAATAAGTGTTTGTTGTCGTTCAACATGACGCCGGTGCATGTGCTCTCGCTCGTAAAAACATGAAACGTTCCGATGAACAAAAATGTAATTTACAACCGTGGAGGAATGTCCTTGTGGCCGGACTTGATAGTTTCCTAAATTAAATTCCTCAAACGGGGATATTTAATTATAGGCTGGAAACAAGCGACCGGCCTTCTACTGTTTTTCTTCGTTGTTTTTGCAACTCGAAATTGGTTGCAGGTCCGGCGTGGACCTGACTCGGGTGGACGAGATGATGTGACACACCTGAACCTGCCCCTCGTTTCCAAACAAGACCAGAAACAAATGGTTTGTTTGCGGTTTGAGCGGACATGCGGGTCCACCGGGAGAATGGAAAATTCCCATGTTGTGGCATTGTAGTGATGGAATCGCGATTTCGGTACTACTAAGGGAACGTCGTAAGAAACGTTATCGGTGCTTCGTATCGGTCGGAGCACCCGAAGGCCCCAGCTTCACAACAAAAGTCCCAACTTCATAAATAATAGGGTGCACTAAGAAAATGTGTAGTGGGGTCATTTGAGCAGTGACCTCTAACAGAAGTAGGTAAGGTAGATGTAAACATCTTAAAAGTTGTTTTAGACCATTTGTTTAGTTGTTGCTGCTGTACAACCGTAGTAGTTAAATTTTTAGTTGGCCTTTGATCTTAGGTTAGATCTACTTAGCCGATTTCAGATGTTTAGTGTAGATCTGTTTACTTGTTCTTAGTTGTTTTGTTAATAATTCAGAGTCCTTGTTATTATTGTAGTACTAGATATTTGCATTTATATTTTCTTATCTATTATTTATTTTCTATATAATTTTATATGTTGTATACGTGTTGCTCAGCTCTGAAATAGAAGAGTATTTCGTGTTAATCCAATAATAATCACTGGAACTGTCTTGTATCTTACAACTTCTACCTAATCAATGGAATTTACGCAACTGGAGAACTTCCGATACATATATTTTCTTATTAATTATTGCTAAGTATAAAATATTATTGGTTGTTAAGTTTGTGTTACTGAAACTGTGCAATAAATATCTTAATAACTTGATTTTTCTTTTACAGTGTTGCTCAACGATCAATTATGTACGTATTGTTGGAATCTTTTATAGTAATCTGTCATCAAGTACATCATTGTTTATCCGTCTTTTATTCAACACATAATTTCTCCGAGTTGTGAGTGTTATACTATAATTTTCTAGAAAACTTCTACTCTCTCTAGAACACCCCAAAACTACATTTGCTCTGAGACTCTGTTAAAATTCTACTTTTCCGTGGAGTCTCTCGGAACATCACTACAAGCCATGTTCTGTCTGCTTATACCTACACCTGCTTTGACAGTATCAATTCGTTCAGTATAATATACTATCGCCACATACTACGCAAGTATACTGTCCTCTAATCTGCTCAACTTCTCTTCCTCGCTGAAATTCAACTTATTTTTTGGCATAACATAAACGACTACTAAAGTCCACTTCCCCGGTCTCCCCAACATCGTTTACCCAGTCGTTAAAATTCTACATAAAAGTTTGTAGTTTTCGTTTCCGAACATAAACTTTTCCATTAATTTCATTCAAGTCCATGTTATGTGTTCTTTTCCCTCGTGCGAGTCGACCCTCTTTGTTCATCAATGCGAATATAATAGGAATGAAGAGTCACGATTCTCACTCATGAAGTTAATAACCGCTTGAATAATAATAATAATAATAATAATATATATAATTATTAGATGTTACAGGAGCACGCGTTCCGAACCGAATTCCATTTTAAAACGAATTAAAACTATAACTTAAATGCAGATTAAACCGGTTCTGCCCTTCGCATACACGTAACTGTTTATTTTCAATTAAAAATTACAATTAAATAAATTTTTATGTATTGCAACAATTGGTCGGCATTTAACGACAGAATAAAACGAGCGACGCGGAAAGACACGACTCACCTCGTCATTAATTGAAAAACAGGGGGAAAAAATTTAATAATAGTCAACCCCGTGCCTTGTTCTCTTCGGACACGTGTAAAATCTAAAATAGACGAAACGGAATGTTTCTCGGAGCGTTAAATAGACAAATAGTTGCGTTTCCGCATTTTACGGGAACCTGACAACTGACCCGTGGCAAATTTCTCCTGGAGTGGAAAGGAGCAGCCGACAAAACAATGGCGAACAATCGCGTTGAGGTGTGTGAGACCCTGCGGGACAGTGCCCCTGCAAGCTCCGACAGAAAAATGATAGACCGAGTCCAGACAAGCAGTTTGCTCGTCCGCAATGCTCGGAGAAGCTCCGGTGAAGTTATTTCCACGGGCACTCGATGTCTTCAGGTATCATACCTCCGATTTAGACTTTTGAACTGTCTTCTATCTCGTTTCCTCACGCCCAACATTCCACGGTGAGGTGTCAATTACGCCTGATATCTGCCAGTCGAACTAAAAGTTTCCACTCGCAAATCTGTCTTCCGTACGTATTTTCTAAGTCTCATGTTACTTCATGTGCACGTACAGTTTGAGCATGTCTAAAACCTGTATCATGTGGTTATGCATTGTTATTTCGCAATGGTCTGTCATTCTGTACTTGTCCTCGGTCGTTAATTGCACAATCCCCCATCGTTTCCCGTGCAGAACCCGCATTGCCATTTTATAACACATATACTATATATAACACCGATATGTGTGTGTGTGCATATCTTTCGAATATTTCTGGGAGGGAGTAGCTTAAGTTGACTTTACACCAAGATACCTGGCTGTGCTGCTATCAGGTAAAAGCTTCGCTTAATTGCAATTACGGAATGTTTACCTTAACAAACACCGCGACCAGTCGTTTTGACATTTTAAAGGTCGACCATCAGTCGTACGGTTCAACAGGTGTGGCACCGCTACAAACCGGGTGAACGTCTGTAGAGAGGGAAAACGAAAGTTCAGGCACGAACGAACCCGAAACTAAAAACACGAATGAGTCGGGTACCGAATCGGTAATGGCGCCCTTGTTTGTGATTTACGGTTCGAAGAATCTCGAGGTCAAATCTCTTGAGTTCCTGAGGAAAATACCTGGGCGAGATTTTAACCACCGGACACACTCCGGAGGGCTTTATTGAATGATTATGGTCGTCGTACTGCCGTCAGGTACGGAAGTTGAAAAAGTTTAACTTGGGAACAGGCAGAGAGAGAGAGAGAGAAAGAGAGAGAGAGAGGCGAGGCACCCAAATTACCGTCGTACTCCTCGATCGTAATTGATGGGTGGTGGTAGTAATGTACCTGTAGGTCTTTGGTATTTTCCAACATTCTGTGTTATTTGTTTTCATTTTTCAAATTACCACCTTGAAATTCCTATATCGCTCCGTCCCATTCGATCCCGAGCACCGTTCCCCGTCACTGAAGGTGATTTATCGTGGGACTGTCAGGTACGACTCACCTTCTCGTGTTTTCCAGTAACTCCTGTAGAGGAAAAGTCCCGCCGTGAGAAGTCCCAGTGTTACTATGAGAGTTCCTATGACGGCCACGACGACGCTTTCCGTTCCGTAGCAAATATCCTCGACCTGGTCCTGAGCTCTCGCTCGGTTCAGTGCCGCAGCGAAAATCGTCAAGGCTACGCTCCACTTCGGGTCTGCCATGTCTGCGAGTCAGTCTATCCACCACCCAGGTCTCCCCGACTGTCAAGTTTGGACTTTTTGGGTACCCTCCGGTTACCACTCTGTTACTCCGGACCGTGTACACTTTGATGAACTTGTAAACTCATGAGTGACGCGGTTTTTCATTTGACACTTTCACTTTTCCCACGTTTTGTTTGGCACTTGACGTTCTCCTCTTGTCCTCCTGTCTTCTTCCATGCCTGCTGTTCCCTGTCTGAAATTGAAAAAAGACACCATTTAGAAAACGCCGACATGTTGTCTGACTCCGGTGTGGGATGTGAGTCCCGCGTGACTCTCTCGAAATAGGTTCGGGGTACTCTCAAAAATAAAATGTTAATTAGTTTTCTTTCGAGTGTTACCTCTGAGTAGTTTTATTGCGATCCTAAAAAGTAGTTCCCCGGCTACCGTGTTTACCGTCCTAAATACGAGGCTTTTTGCAATCTAACTAATAAAACAATAAAATACGCCATTTATTGCAAAATTTGATGAGTTTTGGTTTATGTATTATATATCTTTTTGTGTGTGCACACTCCCAAGATAAGAAGCATACGAGGAGAGTAGTTTGAACATCTCAGTCGGAGGATTTAATACTTCGGATAGTTCTCTGGTGGAAGTCACTTTTAATGAAGCAAGCGGAATATAAAAGAAAATAGGGATAGTTGACGTTGATGTTCACTCAGGTACGGTACTCAAAGAGAAACAACTGAAGGTCGACGAGGAGGGAAGATAATGAAGGAAAGGATCGGAGTTGCGAGGACGAACACACAGTTGCAGACGGTAGAAAAAGACAGGGAAATGGTAAAACACAAAGGTCAAAGGGAAGGAATGCGAAACGGAGGCAACAGTCGGAGATGACGGGAAGAAGAAAACGAGTGAAAGTGAATGTCCAAAGAAGAAAAGAACTTAGGAAGACGTGAACCTAAGAGGTACCCGTACCCGTACACGATTATGCAAAAAAAAGGGATCAAAGAGGTCTTCACCAAATGGCAAATTTCCAAACTTCAAAATGGCGGCCGACATTCGATTTCCATCGTTCCAAAAAATTCTTTCTTGGTTTCACCTGAAACGTTTTAAAGACCGTTTCGTACGAAATTGTTTTTGCGCTTTTCAGGTTTCAGGTTTTACCTCGTCCGTCGGCTTCCTTTCAGGTTCGTCCATCCATCTAAAAAAAATCATCCTTCCCATTAGTAAGAATCTATTAGTTCGTTGAGTGCTCTCTCGGTGCGGGTTTCAGGTACATCGTGGTAGTGACTTGGCATCCACCACATCCACTACTTATTTCTTTGTTTTACCATTTTCAGAGATGGGAAATGTGTTAAGGTATCCGAAAAAATCGAGCCTGTTTTGGTATATGTCTACTCCAAAGATTTTCTAGTCCTCGAGTTTTACATTCTCGATCGTCGCTACCTGTCTTTCTCCCTGCATTCTGATGAGCGCAAATACCTGTCCGTTACATACCCGATCAATACACTCGCATCGATCTGTTCGCGATTGAACCGACGATCCATTTCGGTCCGTTGTGACATCCGCCCTCTCATGTTGGTTCGTGGCACAGGTAGCCGAACGCGGTCATTACATAAGACCCGACAACTTTCCACACATACAAATGTGTGTGCACACCTGTGCACGGGCTGGTCATTCAATCATCGATCGGGTGATTGAACCGAATCGATCTATTCTCCTTCTCTCTCCAGCACGCCCGGGTCCTACTCTTTTGATCGGAACTTCCCCCCACGAAAAACCACCAAGACGTGATGATAATTACGTGTAACTCATTTAAAATCCGTTTTTGAAAGAATCAAGATGGCGAACTTTCTTTGGTGTTTCGAAAACGAATAGATTTACGATTGAGATAATAGGAATTGTCTATGCATGCCAGGCTCGTAAAAATCTTCGTTTATTTGCTCGAGCTAGAAATGCGGGCCGATGAGAAAGTGAAACATCAATTCGGGGACAGACACACACGCATGCAAAACCTTGCGCAAGTTGTATTGTTCAGTCAGATGTAGGGGAAACCGGTGGAAATTTAAATTCATGTAAGTGCAATTAAATGGAGGAGGAAATGAAAAGGAGTGAAAATTTTACGTGAGCGTGAAGAAAAAAAAACAATCACGGCCGAGAGGAGAAGTTCTTAAGGAGACAAAAGAGAAGGCTGCGGCGGTGGCATCGCGTGGCATGGCGTGGCATTGACGGTGATGTTCTCAAGGAGGATGATTCAAGCGAAATGCCACCGATGGTATCGGATAACAATGGAGGAATGCGTACGCCACGGAAAAGCTCCGCGTTCAATTTGTTTCAAAACTTCTCGGTGCGTGAAATCCGGCTGCAGCGAACTATTTCCTCGTTTTACCATCCAAGGTCTTTACCAACCTGGAACTTTTAAATTAAACACCCTGTGCTTCGATGCTTCCACTGGAAACCAGCACGTATCATACC
Organism: Polyplax serrata; assembly: GCA_037055365.1. Classification (NCBI taxonomy): domain Eukaryota; kingdom Metazoa; phylum Arthropoda; class Insecta; order Psocodea; family Polyplacidae; genus Polyplax; species Polyplax serrata. The sequence goes on along the minus strand of JAWJWE010000038.1, from coordinate 4,843,974 downwards.
TGTCTTCCAGAACTTCTACTGTATAGAAAAACAACTTTTAATCTAAGTGTAACTACAAGAAACTGGGGAGGTCCGTTCGTACAGAAATGCCAACAGGACTGATGACAAAGGCACTGAAGACAAACTGCCATCTTTGACAGTGACCAGTCACCACAGTACCAGGGTGTAGACCAGAGAGCGAGAGACAGGCTTGCCTGCCGACCTTGTGTAAGCCCAACAACAACTTTTACTTTTACACATCGATTTTTCATTACAAGTTGCACTCCCAGGTTTGCCCGGGTGGCCGGTTTCGGGGGTTGTTCCTGGGAAATCTGAGGTACTTGGTCAATGGCTGAACGGTGAGCCATTTGACAGCTTTCTATTACATTTGTTTGTGTGCCAGCCTTTGGCAGGCATACCACCCGACAACTCGTTACTGCAACCAATGCTACTACAATTTACGACTTCTCTATAGGTTTTTTGTGGTACAAGGGAGTGGGTAGAAGGGATAGGAGCGAGAGTAGACGACCTATTTCTCCCTCGTTTTCTCTAAGTAAACATCCATGACACTATTTGACTCACTATTTATTCCACAGTTCACTACAACTTTAATTTAACGCCCTGTTTGCCGACTAACCAAAACACTTTCTTTTGCTATTCGAACTCAAACGCGCGGGCTATGCTTTGGAGACTACAAAATGGAGTCAGCGAAGCGCACGAACTACAGTCCGTGAGAATCTGTAGAGGAAAATAATGTCAGGTTTTCGATTTGACACCTGCTAGGTACCCCCGATAGGTACCAGCCACATGACCAATAGGCTTCCGTGTGACCCTTCCGAAAACGATTTTTCAGGTATTCGTACAGCCTCTGGTGGCCAAGGCCGCGGTTTGACCTCCATTGTTCTGGCAACCGCTTTCGTGACTCGCCACGACAAAAATAGTTCATCATTTCAATTCTTGTGGGTATCCTTTTTCTATGGCTAGACGAATGTTTCACCCTATTTATAAAGGTTTAATTTCCTCCCTCTCTGGGTCAAACGTCTAAATGGTACTTCGTACCTCTCCACCTGTTGTTTTCTTTGTCTCTCTATTGAATCTAAAGTATGTTCGTTGTTATTCGTCTTTTCATCCTGTTGGAGTGTTTGTTACCTACTAGTACTACTTTTTTGTACGCAGGAACTCTACACAATAGCAGTTGATGGTTGTTACTAGTCGTGGGTGAAATAGCTTGCGTGTGGGGTCGCGCTATCACCGAATTAGCGAAGACTCACTCGAACGTGGATATATGTTTCACCGTTTTCACGTCAAACCAGTAGTGTCTGGCACACCTTCCTACGAGAAATCCACCAATTAGGAAGTGTGCCAAATACAAATTGCTTTGAAAGAGAACTTAAAGGTCGACACGGTGAGCAATGCGGGGAACGTGGTGCACCATGCTGCACAGCAGTTGGTTATATAAAGTCTCGATGCTTCACACAGCTGATTGCAGCATTCTCCGTTTTGCCTCTCTAATGATATAGGACACGTAGTAACGGTCAAGGCCTTACAGACGGCAGTTATGTCACAGCGGAAGGTGTGGTGCATTGTGGTGCCCACCGGGTGCTGGGTTTCACACAGCCCACACCTGAACCGAGAGAAAGAGAGAACCAGGCCGTGGGTTGCCTAAAATCAGGGAGCCGTCTGAAACTTCGTTTTCTCCCAAAAGAATTTTAAGTGTGTGCTTTGATTTTTAATTACGACCGTACAATAGAATTTTCTCTCATGGCTTCGGGAAGTTCGTCTCGTGTGGTATGTTGTGATGGTTTCCCACTACTACCGGGCGGTACCCCACGCTATGTCTGCTGACTCGTTTAGCATTCCTTTCTCCTATCGTCGTGTATCGGTCTCTACTCCACCACTTAAGCCGATTATGTCTCTTAATGATCCTCGAGCACCTCCTGAGCGAAGGGCAGAAAATAGTTGGCAATCGGTCTGACCGAGAACCTGTTTGGGAAGGCGAGCAAAATCGTACCTGAGAAAGGTGTTTCCGAACGGGGCCGGGTATCGTACACCAGCCTGATTGGTCCAAATTAGATTTTTTTAAATAAATAATTACGGGGTGAGTATTCAGGAAGGTGATATGTAACAGGTTATGCAACTCGTGTGTGTGACCGGTTGTCGAAACCGTTACATTAAACGTCAAATTATGGTGTTCTCGTTAATGTAGGTGGTGATGTATGATAATTACCCTCGGTGAATGATTGAAGAAGGTAAGATGAGCTGTACGGAAGGTGGTAATTAACCAATCGGAGACCGGAGGGTGACATTTAAAGGTGAGACTAACCGAAAAGGGTGAGGTAAGTCAAACGAAACGCATCGAAGACCACCATGGGTGGTATTAATTGTCCAGTCGTTAGGTGGTATAATAAGTCAAGGAATAAGGAAACGCTCTAAGAGAAAAACAGTGGACGGGTGAACTTCATCACGAAGCGGCACTAGACACGTAACGTGTCAGTAGAGAAAATTTATGTTTGCCACCAATAACATGTGGTTGTTTAAGTTCTTCCACCAAGTAAAATAAGGGCGAGTTACATCAAGCGCATACCTGAGTAGAGTAACCGAACCCATCGGGTGGTTTGTACCGAGCGAAGCCTGGTACTCAACCAGCTCAAAGTATTAAATAGAAATTTAAGTTTCCCACCACCGACTAACACAAACTCCTTTCAATAAAAGTTTCGTAAAAGAGGACATCGAGGCCGTGTCTTTTACTCACTCAATTAAAGGTAAAGTAAAAAACGTGGCTGGAAGGCATGCAATGGCTTCGACTTGTGTCCGACCAGTTTTGACATGTATCTCTCTCTCTCTCACACACACATGCCCAGGAATGTTTTTAAATATTCCACTTGCTCACCTGGAAAAAAAAACAAAAAAAAAGTTGATTTAAATTCAACGTACGCACCAAAGGAAATTGACGCTTGGTAGTATGAAACTATAAATTTGGCAGTGAAGGGCGATGAGAATTTGTTTTTTTTTTTGGGGGGGGGGAGACTAATCAAACACAATATCCTATGTACAACACATTTTATTAAGAGCAATATTGTTGGTCGAACCTGAAATTACAGGTTTCGCGGAAGTTTGCGGCCAAGTCGTCCGCACTGATGAATACTTTCACGCCGAGGTATTATCCACGGTGTTTTATCTAAATCGTTTCACCTAGGGAGTCTTCTGGAATTCTGGTGAAGGTTCTTCTCACCTGGATGCGAGGACTGAAGAAGAAACTCGAGGAATATTAAGTTGACGAGCATGTCTTCAGGTTCGGTGGGTCTACATACGACCTCTCATCGTTCTTATTAAACGAATTAAGTGATACAACTTATTAAGTTCACTTATTACACTTACTACTTATTATACTACTTTTACTATTTTTATTACACTTATTATTACTTACAGCTTATTATATTACTTATTTACAAAACCGAAGTGATAGAACTTGTTACTTAATAAGTATTGTACATATACGTTCAATTTAAAAAATTTACATAGTCAATGTTGTACGTGGTACCAAGTGTATGATAACAAGGTTTGTTTTAGTATTACTTAAATAGTTAGTTTCTAGTAAATCTTTCTATTAAATTTCATTATTAATTTATACTTCACGTGGTTATGTATGGTTAAGGACTGTTCCTAATGTTCCTCTCAATGTCGAAATGGCTTCGATGAACCGACGCGTTTTTCTCAACTCTATCGTACATGTCCTGGTGTTAACCAGCTACTGAACATAAAAAACTACCGAAATGGTTTACGAAAGCCATACAGCACCATTTTCTGTACTTATAGAGCAGGTCAGGGGCTCTCGGTTGGGTCGTTCAATCGAAAACCATCAATTACCCGGTGCATATGGGGTGGTCCCATTACATCTTCCGCCATTACCCTCCTTTGACTGTCTTCTACGGAACTTAATTACCCGGGAGAGGTTGAAAGAATTCAGGACAAGTCATAAACAATTACAATTTAATTGGGAAATCGAATCTGTTCTTCAATCGAATTCTTCTCTTCTGCGGAAGCGTACGAAGTCTCACCTTTCACAGGTGTTATAATCAATTACGACAAGTATGTAACCATGTAACAGGGTTATATACATTATTAAGTATCTGGTCTATGTTACTGTACAATAAACTTCGTCAAGCACCTGTCCCGAAGTAGTACGAGTGAGGAACGGAATTAAATTTAAATTCGCATTTACACGTTCGAATTAAATTGATTTTAATTGTCCGTTTCAATTTAATTAAAACCGGGTTTCTGGTCCTCGTTGAATTTAATTAAAACTTCCTAATTTCAATTGTTATTTATGTTTGAGTTGCATTAATAACAACATGACAGAAAGCGTTTGTTCGTTCGAGTACCAAGAAGTTCTTCGGATGGTACACAATGAGTGTTTTAGGTGATGATTCGAGTAATTTGATGGTGTGAAGTTCTCACGTAGTGCCGAAAAAGGGTTGTGTAGTTTGTGTGGTAGCGCCCTGACTTTTACCCCTTAGGGTTTTGTTCATTTTCTTCGGTTTAATTGACAAATTTCGAGGAGAGTGTCATGTTCCGGAGGGCTGTTTTGTCTCATCGCACCGTCCACCGTGAACCGTTCCTTCGCCTGACTTTTACAAATAATTAAGGACGCGATTAGGCGACTTTCCGTCAGGCGATCCAAGCTCTTCTACTAATTTTCCTAAAACCGGGTTTAACGATGACGAGGTTTCCTACTTGTTTCCCACAAACGTCTAACCATCGCAAGTCATCGTCAAATTCCTTTCCCATTCTCTCTCGTCCTGATTGATAAATTGATTGTTTGATTTAATACCTCGGGTGTTCACTCCGAGTACTTAGAACTTTAATTTATGGTCCTTTTGTTGTGAGCACACACAACACAATGACAGAGAGTAAGAGAGAGAGAGAGAGCACATAGGTAATTATTATATACACAAGTCCCTGAGTAAAGGGAGTAGTAAAGGATTTATACCACCTGATGCCCGACCGTTGACTCTACCGTTCACGATTCGAACCTCCTCAATCGAAATGAAATTAACTATCGGACGAGGTGTGAAAAACAATAGGTAAATAGCTACAAAAAAGTAGCTCAAAATTAAAGAATCAGAGACAGGTAGAAAGAAAGAAAGAGAAAGGACACAGACAATGGCGAGTAGAGAGAGAGTTTCAAATCAAAGAATTTCTAACTTCGGTGTCCGTTAGGGCACACCCGCGTCGTTTGGCTTCAAAAAAATCACGTCCGGATAAAACGATGAATGGAATTTTATTGTTAGACGCAGGTATCTGTTTCGGGTGACTCTTCTTTACGGGCAGTAGTTTTCTGTTATCGGTGAGAGCCCCCGAAGGACTCACCTGACAGAATAGAGAAAGTGGGGGAGTACCTGGCTAGGAAAAGGTTGTCTTATCACACGCGGTCGTTTATCATTCTGGAATGTTCCACTTAATCACCGGTGACCGTGACTCTACGGTAAAGTAATTTTCTGGTTATCGGTTCATCGAATACCAAGGTACCCGATGTAGAGGGGCTCATCTCGTGAGAATCGCTGTCGTTCACAGTTTATCTATTAACTAGGCCTTGCATGTCAGTGTCCGTGTGTCCGTGTGTGTCAAACCACGAACGGTTTGCTTACTGACCGGTTTAACGGTACTCGCAGTAATCAGACAATCGACACCGAAGAGACCCAATTGAATTGTGTCGCCATTTGAAACAGATGTAGTTGAGCACGACAGAAAGGTCCAAGTTGAGAAAGAGTCGAGATGAACCGGGTTTACTGTTATACCTCCGAGTTATATGCGCTGGTGAACACCACGACGCTACAGAACACAGTCGAGAGGTACCTGAAATACCTGGCGAGTAATTAACTTCGGATAAGACAAATTTATTTAGTACTTCTTCGGACGCATCTTCACAGCCGTGTCTGGCACTCGGACTAGTCCGAAAAGAAAAACAAAAAATTAAACAGGTAAATCCAGTCAAAAACTGTACCTGAAACCTATCTGTCTCTCTCTCTCTCTCTCTCTCTCTTCTCTCTCTGTCTTCTCCTTTCTAGGTGATGTGGCAAGCAATCAGAATTCCAGTTTAGATCGGTGGAAATCATTCCTAGATCTCTTACTTTCTAATCCAGACCATCACTCTATTCGGTTCGATCACCGCCATATTAATTGTTTCCATCCTCTTCACCGCTCGCTCGCGTACTTTTTACTTTGGCACCCGAAAAAAATTCGCTTGCGTCTCTCGGGTAGTGAGCGGACTCGTCGAAAAACAAGTTTGGATAGTTTCAGGTCCCGTGAACTATTCCCCGACGAAACCGTAGACTTTAGATTCCACGCCAGGCATTTACAGATTTAATGTTTAATAATACTTTGAGTTATTCTTTATACGTAAGTTATATTTAGAGTTAATACCATTCGAGCGAACCTGAATACTCGGGAGTTACAATTGGTCTCACTTGGAAATTACACTAACGGGTTTCCAGGTTGATTACAAATGTGATGTACTTTGATGCACCCAAAAGTCTTTACTGTTTGGATTTTATAGCACTGGTTAGTGTGTGGCAACAGAAATGTACAGAAAAGTTTGTGTACTATACAGGTGTACTATACAGGTGTACAAATATAAAAAAATCTTCAATAGATGGAGATGTGGTAAGTACGTTCCCCATACTAAATATTAGTCCTGTATAATTCTGCATTAGCTGGAGCTATCGGTGGGTTTCGAAGTAAAATGACTGCAAGAGACACGGGAGAGGTCTTTAGAGAACAAGTTACGAATACTTAAGACAGAAAATGTAAGTATAGTAAGGAACATAAAAATACTAAAATACAATCACACTGATAACGAAATGTCGAATGCAAAATTTTGCCTGGTTAGTGCAGAGCAGTGCAGAGGTAAGTAGATTTTGGGCCTAACGTCAGGAGGATGAGCCCCAGACGAAATCGTGGAATCACCGGTCACGGAGTCGTTTAAGGTTTGACCCTGCTAAAAAGTGAAATTCGTCGAGGAAGAGATGAAGTGTCAGAGGTCAAGTTGGGTCAGGACGATGGTAACGGGGGTCCCGTGTTAAGGGGACGTCCGCGGCGCTTCACAAGGAACTTGTGCACTGCCTCAGAAGTTCACGTTACGTACGTCTTTTTCAGTTAACCTGTGACACTAGCAAACCAATGACCTAATAGTAGTTGTCTAAATAAAAGAATAATCGCAATCGAACATTAAATAACCATAAATAAGTTTCTATGTACATTAACTTCATCGGAAGTGTACCTGCTATTTTCTTTTGGGTACCTCCCTATCCTTGTAAACAATTTTTAGCATTGTTTTTATTATATAGGGATTTATTTTATCAGTAGAATGTTTTGGGTCTCACCTGGGTTTCTTTCATCCTAACAACTTCTCTTAGGGCTACTTAACTACTCCTGGGACTACCCACACTATTATAGAATAAAAAATATTAGATTATCAAAATGATTGCCGGCATTCCAGGTACGTAGTCATTTAAATTCTGCACTTTATCCACCCACAGACTGTGAACTGTACCATCATGCACCTTCTCGCTAAGTAAATATACATAAGCCGGTTACGGTTATTGATTCGGGTACTACTTCATTTCCGTGTGAGCAGTCTATCACGGTGGTGTGGTTAAACGATATAGAAAAATCCGTTAAACGGCCGACTTAGTGCTGTCTTCACTGGGTCATCCGAAGACAATTCGGGTCGTCCAACTGAGACAGGAGACTATGGTTGTGAGATAGACCAGGGGTACGGTATCGGTAGACGAGTATGTACACCCGGACGTGGAACGCTTTCAAACATAAAGCAAAATGCACTACAATGCGCAAAGCATCTGTTCAGTAGATATAATAATAAATAATGTAATCATACGTGACTGATGCATTGTAAGTATTGCCGATTACTGATCAACAAGTGTAACAAAAACAACAGATTCCATTTCTCTCACCATTGTACATAAATTATTATTTGAATGTTGTTTTGTGGCGTTCTTTAAATTTTAGTTCGAACGTGGTGATCGACGTAAACAGCTCTACCTCTTAATTGTACGGATTTTTATGCTTCAGAATTGGGTTGTTACCGTCGGGTTGAAGGCTTGTGGAAGGCTCTGCGTACGAGTCCTGAAACTCACACTGAGAGCACAACTTCGAGAAATAATGATACAGTTCTTACCGCAATATATTTCAGTATATGACCCCTGATTCGTGGTTGCACCGATCAACAATCCTATATTGTTGTCGGAAGAAGTTCAGCACGCGTTTCAGGAAACTTGGACATTGTTCAAGAGTGGAGAGTGCACATGCACACTCGGTATAAAGAGGAAAGAGAGAGGAGTCCAAGTAAAAAGAGAACGCACAATAATTATAATTAAAAAGGCGAATTAAACGGGTGGTGAAAGCAAAGCAAACACAAGATTTTCATGGAAGCATGAAAATAATTTCTGTGTTGAAGATAATGATGGTTTATTAGAACTGGAGAAAGACCGAGTTCCTGACAACCCTCTTACCGTATGTGTGCTTACATAACAATAACTTTAATAACCGTCCTGAGAGGTAAACAAACAAGTAAGTCCTCACAATTGACACCGCACATTTATTATAATTATATAAACGTATCACTAAGGATTATAATATAAAAATATGAACAAAGAAAGTACAGCTTGGGATGCTGTCATGGAGTCACCTAGCCTAACCCGGGTGACCTTATGTAACATAAGACAGAAGCTGGTAAAAAATTAAGTAAATACACAAATATAGCAGTAATGGTGCGCAATTAAAACACACGCTTGTGTACATTAACAGACAGAGTCCTTGAACACAACCTAATCATGGAAAAAGTATATATAATGAAGGCCCTTGTAACGATGTTTTTGTAGCATATGTTACGAGTCATATATTCAGGGGGTTATTGGTGGTACCGTGCACCAAAACCTTAACCAGGAAAATTTGAAGTAATTAAAAAATACAAGGAACGTTCTCCAAAAAAATATGTGGAGTTAATGAGAGAGACTTTGGTTGTGCGTACCAAAAAATACTACCACCGCATTTAATGGTAGTAGTACGACACCCAGACCCGTTCGGTGGGGACAACGAACAATACAACGGACTCTTATTCGAAAATGAATAAAACTGTGAAAGAGGGAAAGTAATGGACGAAGAAAAAAATACACAATAAGAGAACGTTCACACAAAACAAATCTCAAACAAGAGCGGGCCATTGAAATGCCACAGGTTGAGGATGAGGGAAATGGTCGGGGGCGAACCCTCCCCCCCGAAAGAAAAAAAAGAAAACAAAAATGTTAAAAAGGTAGACGGAAGGTACACCGTGGCCGTGGAGTGTCCGCCGAATCGGCGGTGACAGCCCAGGAGTTCGTTACACCTGGTACCTAGAAAAAGGGCAGGCAACCTTTTTGACTCGAGTCCGAAGGTAACAGGTAGCCGGGCTAGAGGGACAGACGGCCAAAAATAAGAAAATTACGGGGTCGGGGGTGACCCTGGGTGGGGGGCGGCGGCTCCTCGGACCTACCAGGGCCCCGGACAGACTCCAGTTTTTGGAATTTCGGACAATAAACACACTCGTCCACACCTTCTTCTGGCCTTCCATTGTTTTTCTCCAGTCAACGTTTGCTACCCGGCTCGACATTTTTGGCACTGCCTCCTTGAACGAAGGGACATTCTCTTCCTACTACCGACTTATTAACTCACTTATTATTGTTTGTAAGTACATAAATAAGTAAATTAATCATGTACTGATTGACATACATATTTTCTACTTATTAATGTAACTATTTATAATTCTGCATTTATTTACATGGGACCTGTGTGTAAGTAAAATTGCGCACTTATTTATACATAAATTAATTTATGTATTTGTTGGTACCAACCGTCAGAGCGATGGGCATTCGGCCTGGGAAAATATTTATTCAGTTTAAAGAGAAACTTGAGTTGGAATTCCAATTATTTGAATAGAATAAATAAATAAATAGAAAATTAAACAAGTTCTGTGTGACTGTCACAGCGGAATGTATAAATTTATATAAATCTATTTAAATGTATAAATTGTAATTTAGTAAAAATTTTTACAACTCGAATTACGTTACCTTGGTGAACGTACTTAATAAGTTTCTTGTATTCAAATGATTCTACCATGATTTTAACGTTTTCTTTTCAAATTGTTTCTATTTATTATTTATGTTTCGGACTCACTTTCTTAATTATTACTCATAATTTTTTTTATTTATTTATGTATGTATTTTAGTACGGTTTTGATACCGGTAGGTAGAAGGTACTTTTACTATTTATTTTTTAAGTGGTAACTTGTCGGGGGGATTGCCGCCCTGTTCCTGTACACCTGTCTGGTTCATGTTCCGGGTGGTATTGATTGATTGATTGATCGATCGAGCGATGAGTATTGATGAATTGACGTTTCATAGATTTCACCGCGATGAGGTCGCGGTACTGCGAGTCTACGAATTTGGGAGTGTACGCCCTGCTCATTCGTTGCATTTTTTTCCCTCTCCTCGAAAATCCACCAGACCGAAATTGGTGCTGTGAGGATCACAGGTGACAGAGAGAAAGAAGAAGCAGTCGTTCGCGCCATTTTAGAAACAATACAATTCTTCGTCTTTCCACCTCTACTTTACTAATACATAGAATTTCATTAAAATATACTTCTTTCTATTTTACTTGTAGCATCTCTATTTGGGCAGTGTCATAACATATATAATTCTTAAAGAAACGTACTTCCCACTACTGTCATTGTTACCACTACCGTTGCCAGGGAAACTCTATTAACTCTATTAACAACTGCATACATTAATAAGTATTAAATACAAATCAACATTGGACTGTAAAATAGCTTTAGTAATGAACAAGGTACAGCGAAATCTTCAGTACCATCTTCAACGATTATTTAAGTAAATAATACTTAACATAAACGTAAGAAACGAAATAAATAAACATAATAATAATAAGTAATAAAATAAATAGGGTAGTGAAACGTAAAATAGCAGTAGATGAGCGGAGAGCATAAATAACGCGAGCCTTACTCCACGACATCCTCCTATGTACAATAAATAAATAAAACGAGGCGTTTAAACCGCTTGTAGAACAATTTCTTAATTGTAGTTTAAAAATGGAAACCGCACGAGTCACAAACGAGGAGGAGAACTTCGTGTTATACTACAATCATAAATTATACAAAATGTTTCGCGGTAATTAACGAGGCATTGTCATACGCGAGCGTGCAGTAAACAATGGACCGATGGATCATTCGTAACGTCTCTTATGTTATGTGCACTTGGCAGTATCCGAATGTTATGTAACTCCGTCTGGGAATAATATAGGAATTTACATATATGCGAATAACCGGCTCGAGACGTCTTCAATAATAGTATTAATAATAATAATGATAATAATATCAGGTATGTTTAATAAATTCCGCTCGGTTATTCATTCCTAAAATGTTTCCTTTCTCTCTCATTATACTATACGGTTTTTATTATTGTATAATAAATCTGACCCGGTTACATCTGCATTCCACAACCTCCTCCTCCTCCTCCTACTTCTCCTTCTCTCTCGGGTACCCCCGAACTCGTTTTGTGTTTCAGGTGAGTCTGATTGCGTCACATCAACGCACAGGTACGTTAGGGTTATCGAGATTTGCCGGGTCGGCGGAAAATTTCGTTAACTTCTCAGACTCTGAGAGTACCTGTATCGCGTACCTGTCTATATGAAAACTCACTCGGTCGAGTTGTTGTATTATTCTCAATCGACCCGGAGGAACTCGCCCTGCAAGTCTGTTATTTCCATATAATCGATAGTTTTGACACTGCACACGTCACTGTGGTGTGTGTTTCTCGTGCTGGGGCTCGTCGTTTCGTACCTTTGTCTTTTGAGACTAAGAAAAACGACCGAATCAGGTAAGTTTGAGGTTTTGGTTGGGTTTGAACCCTCACGCGAGCCTTGATGTTACCCTCATCCCGGTTCGATAACAGGTCAGTTTTCAGGGAAGTTGTCATCCGGCGGACACCGAACGCGAGTTACTTATTGATTAATGTAATTCTCAGGTTCACGCGGTACGAATTATTAAAAATTAATGTAGGGAAAACAAATAATTAGTGTGGGTTTTAGGACGTGTATCACATCACCGCCTGCCGCTCAATACGAATTGTGTAATCGTAAATATGAGGAATTTGGTCTCAGGCTGAATCGATCCCTGAAAATATGTACTGGTCGCGTTAATAAGTTTTTTGTCAGTTCGCTGACTTATGTACCGCTAATAAGAATCCGTACGATTCGTGTTATTGAAATAAATTTCCGCGTAGTTTGACGAGTTGGACAGGTTCGGTAAAAGTTGGCGGTCGGTGTATTTTTTTAATGGATGAACCGATATTATAATATATGTATATATATGTAGTATCATGGCTCACCTCGAATCTCCGTCAGGTTTGTTTGTTATCCATTGATTACTGGTGAAAATCACAATCCGATCTTTCTCTTTTCAGACGCTTTTTTGGTAACACTGGCAAACAGGTAGGCAGAAGGTTCGACCGCGAAGGTGTCACTTTCGAGAAAAAAAAATTACAAAACACCCCGAGAAGAACTTTGTAGAATAGGACGAGAGTTAAAAGTATGCGGATCGCCTGCAGTGATATTTCTCTCTCTCTCTTTTATTTTTCACTTGTTTTTGAGTACTCGCTTGAAACCGGACTCCGGTGTGCGTTGTACAGGTACAGGTACGCCGGCGACATTCCGACCACGACTGAAGCGACTGTCTTGTACCACTTTGCTAGGTAGTCTCGTACTACGTAATGCCAATAATTCCTGAGCATCGCCCCTCTTCCTCTCCCCCCCCCTCTTCTTCCAATCCGCTCGCCTTCTCCCACTTAACGAAACCTGCGTACCTGACTAGGCATAGGCAGGTACGCATGGAACGTTCTACACGTCAACCCGAAGTAACTCATTTAGTTTTACCATATTAAATGTTATTTTCGTTTGACACATCTGAGGTTGTTTTAATTGTGCGTCTCCCATGCGTTTCGCAGAAGACGGGTACCTGAATTTTACAGAGAAAAAAGTTCTGGTGCCAGGTTCGCCGATAATAGCTCTCAGACACGACACGAGAACGTGCGAATGTTTTTCTGTGTGATTATTTTACGCGTGTATTTTTAACTTAGTAACACGTGTATAAAAACGAGCTAGGGGAAGTTTGTCCAAGTACCAGGTACCAAAATTAGGTTTCCACATAACCGTCACTGTAATTTAATAATTCAGGATAACTCCGAGAACGTCATGTGTGTGCAGTAAAACGTAGAATACAAAGAATGCACAAACGATTCTACTTATGTCTGCCGCTGCATAGGTGTAACCGTTCCACCAATCCGTGACAGGTATTCTCCAGCGAGCCTTGCAATCTCAGGTACAGTTATTTGGCACCTATGACTTTGGTCGCAGTTTATTGATTACCCGGGACTCCATTCATTCGAAACGTTCGTGCGATTATGCCAGTTGACCGAAACGACACGAAAATTCAACCGTTCTCTTACCTGAAAGTCATTCCCATTATTTTCCCCACACCTGCTGAATTTATCTGTTGCGACAGAAAAATCCATTCCGGCTGGATTGTCGACATCTGTTGAATGCGGATGGTCCTTACTTCAAATTCTGTAAATTCATCGAAATAAATTAAAAACAAAATTGTTCTCCATGGCGTTTCGGCGCCTCGGACCTTCCAAGTTGATGAAATCCGGTTAAAACGATGTAAAATTCCGCTTCGACTTATTAACTATATATTAATCGCTCAAAGCGATTTATAATAAGTTAATAAGGCTTGCTTGACAACAAGTTTGCGGTAAACTTATGGTTCTCACGGTAGTTAAACATTGTTAAGAACTTTTCCCGGAAGAAAGGTTACCTCTCACTATTACCGGTAGATGTGGAGGACGACAGAGAGGAAGAAAAGAAAAACTTTAAGTTCTCAGGAAAGTAATTTAATTTAGTTCATTTATGTTAACGAAAGGCACAAATGCAGACATGGCAGCGGTGTTATTTTGGCAGAATAAAGCAATACATTTGTCACATTAATTGGCAGCAGTGGTAACACATAGTCCTTCAACTAGTATTATTATTATTATTATTATTAACTATGGTTCGGTAATGGTTCATCCCTCGATTTAAAAATCATCAATGTCAAGAATCTCGTACCTGTGGGAATAACAGAATGCAAATAACACACAAAAAGCAATCGTCCTACGTGTAATTATTGTAGTTTTTTGATATGAACTATAAAAGTTTGTTAAACTACTTTCTACACTGGTTTGAACTACTACCAGAATGAGGTGTTTGGTATAACAGTAATATCACACGAAAATTGGTTCGCATACGGTAAGTTACAGTCGTGAACTCTGATATACAATTGCGTAAGTGTAAGTTAGAGTAGTTAAAAACGAGAAACCGAAATAGTAATTGGAGAAATGAACGATGGGGAAGGAGGAAGTGTACTAGGCCCATCATTAAAAATGAAAGAGACGGACGGACGAAAGAGAGAGAGAGAGCTACAGAAGAAAACTGGTAAATTACAAGTCCAACGATACGTGACCGCTTGTGAAAAAAAGTCAACATGCAACAGAACAGGAAACATGAAGTGAACAAGAAGGAAAAGAAACAGGACATTCAAAAGAAACTACAAAAATAAAAAGAGGAGTAGGCAGCAGGAGTACAAAACTGGAAATGAGCAACCGGTGCTGGTACAACTCACTCTGTCGGTACAAAAATCTTCCGTACACGTAAACGCACAGCAGTTTTTAAAATAATAATAAAAAAGAAACACTTTGTAACAAATCATTAAATAAATAAACAACAAGTTTTATTTTACAAAATGTTTAGGCGTACAGCCAAATGAACAGAATCTATCGATAACAACACGGTTTGAAGGCGATCAAATCGAACTAAAGGGATGTTTCACTAGAAGGATCGCGCGACCCCCCCAAAAAAAATTTCAAAAATTTAAAATTCCACATTTTGAACCTGCAACAACATAAATAGAAAAAAAAAATATATTGAACCTAAGAACTCAATTTAAACGGTTCGAATCTCGATTTATTTAACAAACATCTAAGGGAAAGACAGAGGGGACACAAAGAGCGAAATTATAAACATAACAGACAACAAGCCCAGGCATTAAATTTAAATATTTTTGTTCCACAATCAACGTCACATAATTCAAACATTTTATATAGATATATATATATGTGTGTATATATACATATATAAATACCATAATCTTAATTTATTAATTATTTATGTATACTCGATGACTGAATCCCTGATTATTAAACTGATAACATCTACGACGGTGCCAATTAAAAATTCATATTAAAACAACAGGACTCCACGTTGCAATCAATCAATCAATCAATATGATATCGGTTATTCTGTGTCGCTCGTGACAACACTACTCCCCCCCAGTCCCCACCCCCGAACCCTCCCTTCCCGTACACGCACACACGCAACAACAAGAATTCTCCTGCACCGTAGCCTACTTAAAACGGGTACCTGAAAACACAAGGGAGTTCGTGCTTTAACAAACTGATTTTTACTAAAACGATCAGGTGAGAACGGTGTGATGTGCAACCGAACGTCGCGAAACATTTCTGTCACATGTATCCTCCGAGTCCATCATAGACCGATTATACTGCAGAGAACGAACGTACAAAACAGGGTGATCACTATTAGTATAATGGCAAGCCAGGTGGGTATCGAACCTGAAACGGAGAGAAAGAATGGAGTTGTACAAATTACGAGTGTACGCCACGTTTCCAGCCCCGAGAAGCCCCGGAGAAAACACTTACGTCTGTGGTAGAGGGTGTGTATGCAGACTCGATTGTCCACAGACACACTGATGACGGCCGCTTCTGCGTTTGAAGTGACCGAGATCAGATCGCTTGTGACGGGGAGAAATTCGAGTCCTGTTATGAACATGTTGTGAGCACTTTTCACGTGCAAGACTCTCTGAAAAGAAAATTTGAAACATGAAAACACGAGTTTTCGCAGCAAACTACGCGACCAATGTGCTCTCCTCTGTGGTACCTGCAGACTGAACGCGACGAAAATGTCTACACTTCCGGTGAACATAGTTCCAACGGCGACAAATCTGCCGTCGTCTCGCACAGCAAGAGCGGCCACGTTTTCACTGAACGCCGTCGACTTCTTGAGCGTTCCGTTCTCAGGTTCCCAGAGTTGAAGGTACGCGGACATTTTTCCAGGTTTGGATGTGGGATTCGTCAGGACAAACAGTCGGCTCTTGTCCCTGTCCTCCTCCACAGCCCCGAAACGACATCGTTTGTACATGTACTTAAAGCCGTCGGGCGGATTCCACGACAGTTCCCGAAGCTTCTTCCCATTCGACAGGTTCCATATGATGGCTCTACCATCCTTTGCGAGGCTAACCAACTGAAAGGAACACCGGAGGGAACAAACACGTCAAGAAGTTTTTACGAACAAGTTAACAAGTTCAAAATCCTGTTAGATTCAGATATTTTTGCAACGATCAACGACTGGACCGATCGGGTCACAGATAGGTAAGTTTAAAGTTAAATAATACCTTGACCCGTACCCTCACCTGTGTTTCTTTTTTGTTAAAATCTAAGTCGTCTACTTCGTTTGAGTGGCCGCTTATGCAGAAAACTTTCTTCAGTTGCGGAAATTTCCATAGTCTTATGTGGCCATCAGTTCCTCCGGTGGCCATGTACTGACCCTTACTTGATATCCTAACTACCTTTTGTAAAGGTTCATTTTTACTGTAAATAAAACAAAACATTGCCACTTTTTGTCACCTCTACAAGAACCAGTGGGCATAAGTTCCCAGGCGAATTACCTAAAATCTGTTTGTATGCTATCTAATGGCTTTATTTTAAACGTTAATACTTTAGAACATGAATTATTCTTATTCTGCTGTGCATTTGTCTCCATTTTCTTCCTGTTCTTAACCGTCACATTTTCATTTGGTTCCTTCTCTTTACGACACTCGGAGACTGACATTTCAACTGTGTACAATTGACTGTGACTCTCCTGTCCAGACACTAAATATGTGTGATTTTCTGTACTGTGCACAGCACAGTTCATAACCACGTTGGGTCCAGTCTCATGCCTTAGGACTTCCTCCGCTATGAAATGACTGCCATCATGTGCTATTTCAAACACCTCCTGCAAGAAGAGAGAAGAGAAAATGATATTGTGGACAATAATCCAACAGTGCTGTGTTGAATTTCATTGTTGCAATTGTTACGATATTAATAGAATTTTGGGAGATTGGCCAATTACTCATTTCTGCTGACCTCCAACCTTTACAACTGTTCATTTTACTTGTCAAGCAAATATGTTATATTTAAATAAAGATTTTATGCACTGAAATGCAACCAACGATATCACTTTATCATATTTCTTTTGTGAATGTTAGATTAAATAGTCAGAATACTTCCAAATAAAATATTAACATTTCTGTTTGTCACCATTGTGCTCTTCCAGATTTTGTGCCCGTAGATTTTTTTATTGATTCAATGACAAATTGTTTGTGAACTTCCACACAATGTTCAGTTGGATGATAATAATTGCAGGATCAAAGTTCAAGGTATATGAAAACAAAGTGAATTCTTCAAGTAGTACTAAGGAATGGTTAGAATTATGGTGACTAAATGTGAATCTTTAGACCTCTCATGTTTACGTACATTTCATTTTTTCATTAAAAAGATTTATGGAAGATAATTATCAGATTTATGTACTCATGTAGTGCCTGTGTTACAGATTCTACAATTCTTGTATACCTGAGTGCCAAGCAATCATTTTTGGTCAAATATAACACCTGTAAGGGTACAAAAACAATGATAAATAATGGTGTACCCAGATAGATAGCATGACATCAGCTCAAAATGCAATATTACCCAACTAATTTTTATTGAAATAAGTACAAGACAGGTGTCAATCTAAGAACATGTGAAGAACACATGGCGAAAATTTTTATCTCAAAGTTTTGAAATGAGCTGAATAAGAATACAAACATGATAAGCAGGGTTCTTCAATATTGTGATGAAACATCAAGAGTGAGGTTACTGTCAAGAACACTTAAATGAAAACATTGTATCTGACATTGCATAATAAACAAATTTTTTAGGCCTAGTGGGGTGGTTAATTGTGATACACTTAATCTATCAAGGTGACATAAAGACAGGAGACATAAATGTTTGGAAGAACTTTAATTAAGTAGTTCTAAAACAAAAAAGACTTCCAATAATCTACACAGGGGGAATTCACGTGTAATTTTCTTCATTTGAGGAATTGATAGTTCTGCCTTTTACTAATTTGATCATTTTACTGCATTACAGCATTAGTTTAAACTACTTTAGTGAAAACAAGTTTTTGAAAAATGTTGAATTCACCGTTTTTTTTAAAACATGGTTTGGTTCAATAAGAAACTATCGACTAATGAATATTTTAATACGAGTAGGTTCAGTCTGTTGTGACAGGGAAAAGCGAGTTTTATGATTTTTCATGCCAGGGTTAAAAAGCCAACTATTGATTCTTGCAACGTTGAAAAATTAATTTTGTCTTTCATTGCTAGGGTGACTTCACGACCAGGGCTCTCGCACGGAATGATACCAAAACAGGAAGATCAAACTACTCACAAATCCGTTGGCCACTCCGGTTTTGGCCGAGCCACCACCTCCGGCAACGAGGACGTGTCTGCTCGTCAACATTTGCAGGGAATAAAGAGGAAAATTAACCCTGGCGAGCAGTCCATCTTTGCTGCGTAACGACGACGGCATATTTCTGCCTGTTGACTTGTCACTGCCACCAAATTGTCCCCGGTTCAATTTCAACCCCTGGAGCTTTGACTCATGTGTACTACTTCTTCTCCGCGACTATTTCTAGCCCCTTTTAATTTCCCGAACCGTGAAATTACCCCCTTTTGCTCCGAACGGAACCTATTTGTTTACATCCACGTCAGTGTTGGGAACCGAGTGACTCCAACGGACTCTCGCCGCTCTCATCGCAGACATCGAACGATTACGTCACTCACGGTCTCGTGACGTCACCATTAAACTCGCCTGCTCGTATGCTTGCTAAATAACTCGCTACGAAAACAGCTGTAGTCCGCCATTATTGTTAGGAAGTGAAAATGTATTTTTTACTGGGTAAACGTTTCGAACCAGACGCGAGGAACCCGGGTAATTGGAGCGTTTTCGAACGGAGAACTGGATGTATTTCACCGTTCCGACGACACACTTTAAAACCGTGCGAATTAACTAATTACCCGAACGTTTAAACTCCGATTCCAAGTTGCACCCTTTGTTCTCACTCTTCCTTGTTTTGTTTTGGCTTCTGAAAGCGAGTCACTTTCAATTCGTTATGGCCGACATGAAATGACGGTTTTCATTATCTCTCGGCAACGTTTCGGGGTGTTAAGCGTTCGATATTCTCGCCGGAATCGTGTTATTATTTTACAGTTGGAAATTATAATTTAACTGATCATTATGCTATTCACCTTGCAGAGCACAGTACTTTGGATAGATAGGGACCTATGAAGTGGGGGCTCCCACGAGGGAGAACGGCATCATGCTGTATATATTTCACGTCGACACGGGTACAATGATGACCTTCGAGATGAGTTTGGCGCTGGAAAGCGTCGGTCAATTGAAGGAAGCCATTGATAAAAACTGCAAGATTCCAGTGGATAAGCAAGTTCTCTTGGTCAGTGGTGGAGAATGTCTTGATCCATGTGCAAAGGTGTGCAGTTACTCCGCTGGGACTGACACCAATCCAATTTTTTTATTTAGTAAATGTACATTAGAAAATGCAAAACCACCTGCGCCTAGTATTGATTATGGCTCTGGTAAGCTTACTCAATAACTTACATTACTTACACTACTTGTTCCTTCTATTGCTGTCTTTAACATTAATTATTTAAAACTGAATAATTATTAAGAGTTTGAATTTTATTGAATCTACTGATTTAATTTGATATAAACAGGTATAATATAACTATACCCAGCAGGCAGAATGAATGATATATGATGGCATTAATTAGACTTGTTTACATGTTAACATAAGGAGTAAATCTCCTTATGTACAAAAATTATTCATTTTTATATTCACTTGAGTGAAATAGTAATTGGTAATTAATAATTGATTTGTAATTTTTAGTTTTGTTGTCTATTATGTCTAATATTTACAATTTTAGTTGCACATTACCTTTTTCTTCAGGAACAGGTATTTAAGTACCCACAAAAATTGAAAGGAAATGTTCAATAAGTACTGGGTATTACTAATATTTTATTACATTTTACTGCTATCAGTTGCGTAATATAAGAGATTAACAAAATTTTGATGCAAGGAAAACAAAGAAGTCAGTGAAATTCTACTTAGATTAGATATCAATCAGTCCAAAAGTTAGAACATTGATGCCACAAATGTTGTTTGAGAAAAAGAAAACTACCAAATTTTTAATCTTCAAACCAACCTTTGCTGTTTTTGTAATCTTAGAGCTAGAGATAAACTATTTGAAATGGGTGCTGTTGACTCAATAAATTTTCAAAACAATTTATAATTTATTATATAAATAATGTCAACTTAAAAGTATAACTTTTCCCTTTCAGATTCTGACACAAAAGAGTTAGTTGACAATTCTCTTAGCATGCCAGCTACCTACAACACAGTTGCGAAAAGAGCACAGATAGCTCAACAGTTTTGTGAGCTTGCCAAGGAGCACACGATGGTCTGCCACGATCTCGTCCACGACCAGCACTTACAACAGCAGGGGTGGGCAGCCGCTGTCGCCAACCTAGAGGACATAACGGCCGTTTTCAAGACAAAGTGTGAGATGTTTGAACAAAGCTACAGACAGTACCTTGAAGATAGGGAGGAGAATTTGAAGATGTTGCAGAGGTGAGTTTGAGAATATGTAGTGCATGTTATACCCTATTTCACTTGAACCCATTTATGTATACCTTACTACTATGCTTTCATCAAAGGCTGCTTGTGTGTCCTGTAACATGGAAGGAAGGACTAAACCTGGTGTTTAGTTATATATCATTAGGTCTCTATGTACAGGTTAAAACAGAATTCTGTTAGAGGGAGTGCTTTTCAAATCATTATACAATACCTCCTTTTGTTTATGGATCACATGTTGTTATCATAATTTAAATGTTTCTGTTTCTTTTTTTCTACGTCCCTTATACAATACCCCTTATATAATAATTTGCCTCACGTCATGGTTTTATATTTTAATTATATCTCATACAGTTAATAGTATGGTTAAAATGGCAAGACTAGACATAGGTACCGATAAATGTATACTATGTTTTTCTTTCTTACAGTTTTAGCAGTGATTTACAAGTTCTTGCAAAAATTCCAATATTAGATCCGCTTATTGGGAACGCCCTTAGCTTCTCCACTGCTGAAGGAGTTAAGAAATGTGAGGAAGCTGGAGATCCAACAGGAGGAAGAGTCCACTCAGAAACACAGTCAAAGTCGTCAGACAAGGACGACACGTCCGAAACGGGAGCCATGACTCTGCTGAAATGGATATCCACTGCCGACAACCAGAGCAGTTTAGAACAAGTGGCAGAGCAAGCGAGACGCGGGCTCGAGCAATTCGACGAAACAGTTCTTGAGGCTCTCATCAAGGAGGTCGAAACAACAATTGAAACCGCGGACAAGTGCGAAATGAAAGAGATCAAAGGCCTGGAGGAGAGACTCTTCGGACTGGAACAGCTCAAGGTGGAGACGAAGAAAATCGTGCAGGAACAGACAGACCTTGCTCAAGCGCTCCAACAGAATCAAACAAGGGCGAGTTCCCTGAACGATCCCTCCATTTTGCCGGATCTGTGCGCTTCACACAGGAAGCAGTTGCTCGTCATGTTGAACAACCAGCACATGCTCCGAGACATACGAAGGCGGTGCTCAAAGGCGAAGGAAGAACTTAGTATTAATTTGTACCATAGGCTCGGGTAGGTGCTCGCTGACGTGTGCCTGTCACATTAGGACCACGCAAAGAAGTTCTGACAATTTTATAATTTCGTTACAGTTGGGTTATGTACGTTGAAAATCTCATTGTCGATGTCAGCAACAAGTTGATGATTTATCATGAAAACCTAAAACGATTACGAAAATATTTAGAAATCACAAGACAGGTACAGAGGACTCCACAGGTGTACGTCGCCGCAGTCAGCGAAGTTGTCAGACGGAGAACGTTTTCCCAGGCGTTTCTCACGGTACGTCAAGTACCACAATCTGGCGGAAATTCATTGCGCAGCAAGGGTTTCATGTTTATATGTATTTGCAGTGGGCGAGCGATCTGAGCTGTAGGCTGTTGGCCGTTTACAATGAAGAATACGAAAAGCGTAAGGATTTCCAGTCACAATTCGAAGGTCACTTCTTGCAGTCCCTTTTCCCTGGATTTGAAGATAATCCTCCAACGTTTGCCACGCAAGCGCCTGGACCGTTTGACGTGACCCTCCCACAGGTAGAACTCTTTCTGTTTGTTATCCATGAAATAGTCCGAAGTAGTTGAAGACAGATAGCAGGCGACAGTATTCCAACACATGTCGTGACTTATAGTCTGCTTTGATTGATTACTCTTCTCTACATTTCCATTCGTAAATACTTCTTTATAAGTGGTGTTCTACCTTATGTTGATGTTTCAGTTGACCAATAAAGATATTGAAACATTACAAGCTCATCTACCGGAAGTACCGATGAGTCTCTCTGCCACCCAACTGTCAAGCATTGCTCAATTGTTTCTGACGGGGTCCATGACGGAGAAAGAACCACCAAACGTGAAAGAAAACGATCCGGTCGAGGAGAAGCTCGTCGTCGCCGTCAAGGAAGTCGGGTTGGACTCGAAACTGGACAAAACACTTCTGCAACCACCTGAAGCGGAGATTCAAGAGGAAGGAAAGAAGATGTTGCAGGCGAGAGAAGACAAGTAGGATATACTCTTTTCCAGGTTGAATTGTACAATAGATGGGATTTAAATTCTAAATTTAGTTATTGTTTTAGGGATTTTGAATCGGAAACGGATACGGAAGAATTTGAAAAAGTATGTCAGAGTCCTACAGATGGTAAAACTTCTACCGGACCAAAATCTGAGGTTAATTTTAACGTACACCCAATTGTCTTGGATTATCCAACGGTTCTGTTGCTTAAATGTCGCTTTTATTTTTTTTTATAAGGAGTCATGTCCGACCAGATCCGAGGTGGAAGCCCTTAAACTTCATTTGTGCGAAGCAGGCAAGTTGGCCAGCGAAACAGCCACGTACCTGAAAACAGAGCTCGTAGAAATCAAATCTCAGTCTCTGACCGACAGAGAGGGTATATTAAATTTAGTCAAAGATATACAGGCCCGGGTCACGCGGTTGATGCAAAGGTACTCGGAAGAGGTAGAAGAATTTCAAAAGAATTTGGAGGAAGTGATGCAATCTAGGGATGCTGAAATCGAGTCCCTTAAAAAGGTAGGCGAGTCGGTTTTTGTGTGAGTTGTCGGATTTGAGCCGGGTGGTATAAGCAATACTGTTTCAGGTTGTCGAGGAGAGAGAAAGTCAATTAGGTGAAGTCTCAGAGGACGTAAAACAAATTAGCTGCACTCTTGAAGAGACTATTAAGGTGAAGGAACAGTTGAACGAGACCCTGCTGGCGAGCCAAAGGCTGTGCGAGGAACTACAAGGTAAATTAACCGAAACTACTGAAGAGAAGGTGAGAGTCGTGGAGAGGATGACGGAGAACCTGAACAAGAAAGAGGAAGAGTGCGAGCAGCTGCTGAGCAAAGTTAAGGTGAGAGCACCCGACCTTTAGTGGTGAAGTTTTTACCCTGCCCCGGTAACTTCGTATGCAAACAAGATGTTTTCTCTCTCTCTCTCTCTCTCTCTCTCTGCAGGAGGAAGCCAGACAATTATTTGAGGAAGAACGGAACAAATTAACCGATGACCACAGAGTTAAAATGGAAGAAATCAAAACTGCGCTCGTTCAAAGCGAATTGGATGCCGAAATGGATAAAGAAAAAACAGTGACGGAGTTGCAGGAGAAACATGCGGCCGAGTTGAGTGATAAACTGGAGGAGCTCCGGCAGGAAATGAAGGAGGAAGCCGACCGAGAGCGACAAAAGGCTGTGGAAGAAGTCACAGAAGGACTAACACTGAAGTACAAAGCAGAAATGGAGAGCCTTAGGTGTAGGTTTAAACTAATGTCCGCGACGAGCATGGAGAAAAGTCCGAGCGACTCGAGCCTGGAGAAGATTGAGGTGAGTCACGGCACGTCGATGGGGGTAGTCCGACAGAAATGGTTTTTATAGTATAAGGTAAACCTGTTTTCGTTTAGAAAGCGGACATGGCAGAATTAGTAAACCAAGAGACGATCGTGGCGCAAATTAAAGAGATGGCGGAGATGGAGAAGCAAAAGGAAGTGGCGGCGGCTGTCGAAGCCGAACGGGAGAAAATGAAACGGCTGGAAGAGGAACTTCGCCTGGAGAAGCAGAGGTTCCAGGAAGAGAAGCGGATGATGCTTGAGGAGGCCGCGAACAAAGCTATGGCAGAAAGGAACACTCAAGTTCAAATGTTGCTTGCGAAGGTGGAGAGTCTCACAACTGAATGTCAGCGACATAGAAATACTATAAAGTTTCTGACGGATGGAGAGCAGATGAGATCAGGGTGAGTCGATGAGAACTGGGGTGAATGAGGTGGTAGAGTACCGACTGTGGAACACCGAATGATCGTGCGTGTGGCTTTTTTTCAGCAGTAGCCCTGGTGCAGGTACCGTCGACCCCCTCTTAGCGAAAATTGAAGTTCTCGAAAAGGAAAAAATGCTCTTGGCGTCTGAGTTGGACAAGAGAAAAGCAAGGCAGGTTGATGATATGAGTGCATCGTTTGCTGTTTTGCCTGTCACGTGAGTCATGCTTGATATTGCTTATTAATATCATTAACCATCGCTTGAATGGACGCTTGTCGTAGTCTCGCTCAATGTAGAGTGCAGTAACAAAGTGATCTTATACACAAAAAGATACATATAAATCATCAGAAAAAACATTTTTTGTTTTTGTTGTAACTAATTTCAATTTTGCAATTGTCGCCATGTGTACTAGAAACTTACAGTTACATTAATACTAATACATACATTAAATAGTGAGGGCTACTTAAGTAGTTACATTCGCTTAATGAAAAACATTTGTTCGTTCGTGTGTGTATCTCATCTACTCAAGGAACCAAGCAGAGGTTCCAAAATTAAACACATGCTAGGGGTTGTAGTTTCACGAACAACTTTTTTTATATTTCAGAGATATTCCCAACAAATTCATGACCGCTAGTCTTGAGTCTGGTCTAAAAATTGATTCAAATGGTCGGATGAAACGGGTAATGATGACATGGTTACCGTCAATCACGAGTACCACAGTGGTTGTACATTGTATTTGTTCATTTTCAGGTGCAGCAGGGAATGATTAGCATTACGTCTTGCAGCGTCGGCGATCCAGTCTTGGTAGTGTGGAACGTGGAACATGCGAATTACACAATACTGCAAGAGACGCCTACGCTCTACTTCCTACACTCTGACAGCTTGGACGTTCTCGGATTGCGACCCAGTTCTGACGGGTCTCCAAAGCGAATGTACTGTCCGGCAGAAGTCGTTGAGAAGGAATACTGCCACGCTAAAAAGGTAAATTTCTGGCGTCGTTTTCCAGTCACCTACGACGTACTTCTCTTGTTGTCCTCTTGGAATGATTAGTGGGCTGCCGAAGGGCTGGGTAGTTCACTGCAGCATCTTCGATTCGTGTCCACGTTATGTGGGTTATTTTTTCTGGTTGTGTGATGTGTTATGTTCCCATGTCCTCTGGCTGTCGTCGAGATGAGTACTTGATCAAACCGTTTGACCTTTTTCAGGAGGAGAATCGTTACAAAGTCCCGAAAGGAACCAAATTCTACAGGGTGAAAGTGAGGCCTGTGATTTACTCGAGGGACGCGATGATAAGAAGCAGTCATCACCATCGTCAACACCAGCAGCAACAGCAAGCGGACGCGACGGAGGCCCAGAGATCTGTCGACGTGGCCAAAAGCTGCGGAGTCCAGTTGGGCGAGGCCGCCGACCCGTCGGGCACCGCAGCATCCGGGGAGAACCCCGTTAAACCGGAAACGGAAGATGGGGAAGCTCCATCGGCCGCTAGGTAAAAGCAAAAACTCACCAAAACAACAACAGAAAACAAATAAAACGGAATTGCCTTAAAGTAATAATAATATTAATAATAATAAGTTGTTTTATTAATTTTTGTGATTTTTTGTATGTGATGAACTATTTTTTTTAGTGGGACAACTAAATGACGAAACGGTCGAGAAGATGAGCGTGACGTCTCGGTCCTTTGACTGCTGCCACTCTCTGTGGTTTCTCTTTTTTCAGGGAAAGCTCGGACTCGTGGTCATGCATTGAAAGATAAATAGTTTTTATAAGACGCTTCACCGACCGGCTTAATAAGTGCCAATCAGTTTGCCACCCTTAGAAGAATTTCGACGACGACCTTTGTTGTGTTCAATGCCTCCTCTCCCACACAAAAAAAACATTTCAAAAGTCAGGATTTCAGTACCTCGAGAAGATGGACACGTTACCTGTAGTTTAGCTGGAGATTGGGCGCTATAATTTTTGACCTGCCAGGCCCCAATTTTTTTTTCTCGGGTTCCCACCCGGGGTTCAGAAATGTCGCTAACCATTTTTTATTGTAAAAGAGTAGTGTGCAGTAGCCGGGCACGCTGTACTTTGATATTAGTTTGCGTTGTTGGAACTGAAGGGACACCGAAGGTGACATACGGTTTGCATTTTTCCACTTTTTTTTACAATTGTAGAACTACGTATACGTAGCTCTATAAATCATGCGACTGTCCTTCCAAAACTGTACTGAGTCGCTATATAGTACAACAAAGCTCTATCTATTCTAATTGTAGCGTACAGGTGTAGTGAGTGACTTGTGCACAATTTAAGGATTGTTTAAAATGTTCGTATTCGCTGCTCAAGTGACCACAGCTGGTATATCATCCGATGAGTGGGGGTAATCATAGCGCTCCATTTCCAGCAACATGCCAAGTTGCTTACAACGACCAGACCGAAGTATTAAAGAGCGTTGGCTGAAGTGGAAGGATCGAGACGTGGTCTAAAACCGGGGATGGCTAAAAGAGATAGAAACCGCCGGAACCGGATATAACGATGGTCGGTAACAATTATTCACTTCATATATCTTGTAATGTCGGACGAAGCCGTCGGTATTATTTTTTATACTATAAAGTCTAGTCTATCAATTACCCATGTACTTCTCTTCACGGATTGTAATAATATAGAGCGGTGTGTCCGTGCTTTGACTATCCGAGTACCCAAGAGTATCGTTCCGTTCTGTTTTTTTTTTCCTTTTCTATCTGTATTCGTATCTGTTTTTGTATCCTAACATTACGGATGAATGATTGTTTATTCGAGTTTGCTTGTAGTGGAGAGGACACCGAGGACCGGGGACGCGACCCAAGACCCTCAAGATGGAAGAGACTGGGAGAGCGAGAGAGCAAGTACTGCTTGGGTAGTTCTGGTAGAAGAAAATTAAAATGAATGAGAGAATGAGTGAGGACGTGTCGGACAC
The DNA here is from genome assembly GCA_037055365.1 of Polyplax serrata. Lineage (NCBI taxonomy): Eukaryota > Metazoa > Arthropoda > Insecta > Psocodea > Polyplacidae > Polyplax > Polyplax serrata. The sequence goes on along the minus strand of JAWJWE010000038.1, from coordinate 4,816,319 downwards.
CCGACCTACGATTTGTAGACTTGTTGGTCGTCTCAAACGGGTCTCTTTAGTTGCCCGAATTCCTTGTGTTGAACTCCCCGAAAAAATATTGTAAAGTTGTTTTCGCGGTGCTACATATTTTTAAACGAGTTGAATTTCTCAAATTCGAGAACTCAAATTACATTTAATACTACATTATGTAATATGTACCGAATTATGGACTCGCGTTAAATATTGTATTTTGGTACGCTAAATACCCCGCTTCCGATGACTATATTTTTATGGACGTTTTTAGTGCAGACCAAATGTACAGAGAATTTTTTTATACTTTTTATACTGGAAATTGTGCTGGTGTGCTTCGTTGTGAGTGGGTCATTTAAACGTGGCGAAGGTTGCCCCGCTGATGTGCTTGTGTCTCTCACTTTCTTCCGTCTTGTCCAGTTCTCCATTTTGTAGAAATTACGAGTGGGAATGTAGAATGAGAACTTGTCGTTTCTTTCTTTCTTTCTTTCTTTCTTTCTTTTTTCTTAATGAAATTCCTGCTCCGTGTCGGTAAACGGAGAACCGCTTTTATATTATAACAATTACACAGTTATGTATAACATATATACAAATGAATACATACAGAGACGCGGAAACTGTATTAGTTCTTTATGATTATTTTTTATAATGTAAATTAATAAAATTGAAAATGTTTTACAATGCGATCTGCTGTAAATCGATTTCGAATAAATTCCAGTAAATTAAAGTAGTCTCCTTGTTTGTTGTGTCAATCACCCTGTTGGTACCCTCAGGAAGATTTCGTGCGTCGTGTACCTACTATTAAATCTCCTTCAGGTACTTCAGGCACAGGTAGGTCAAGTTTAGGTTTAAGTAAGCAACGGTGGTTAAGCAGTGCCGTGGGGTAGTTGCTCTCTCGGAGTAGTTAAGGGAAGCAAAATTAAGGGGGCGGAACTCGGTTCGTGTTCCGTGTGAAGTACCAACGAAAGTAATTCAAAGAAACAATAAAAAAATGACCAGTGAAAAAGAATTAATTATATTCTCATATGTTCCATCTCCTTATTCTAGAAATCAATGCATCTATATAAATTCTTAGTTGTGTTTATTTACATTATAAAATAACAAATTTATATACATAAAAATTTTTCGCGGGAATCATATTAAGTTGACTTTCACCAGGTTGTGAGATCGTTCAGTTGTACATGTAGGTACATAAATTTAGTGTAATAAGTAACTTGTTTAAAGTTAGAAAACGCGATATTCAGTCTCTTGTGACGGTTCACAGTTCGAAATAGTTTGTTAGAACCACAGTCATGACAGTAGTAATAGTTGTGGTAGTGTAGTCAAAAGTATAAGCCATACAGTAGTGCTAGAAGCACACATTTAGTCGTAGTAGTACATAAGAGTAGTAGTACCGCCGTAAGAAGTAGTAGGAATTGTACTGTTCCGTGTGTCTGTGTTTTCTTCCACGCCACTGAATAAAGGTGTGACGTCACTTGTAATTAGTAATTTTTAAGTATTAGAGCTACAGTTTTCTACATTCTTAGTGCTGGTAGTGTGCCTGACTATTAAATACCTGTGCCGTTTGATGCACGTAGGAACCGAAACCATCCACCTCGCAATTCCCTCTGACGTCACCGCCTTCGAAGAAATGCAAGGGATTCGTTTGAGCCTTGTCCGAGTAGGCAGGGTCGTAGAGTTTGCCACCGGTTTGGTGGTACTCGACGAAACCGTCCTGGTTGGAAAGAACCTCCTGGAAAATTCCGTAGTCGGAGTAGTTCTTGGGGTGGCCTCCTTTACACTCCCCCTCAAGTCCTGGCAGGTACACCTTTTGACTCTCGAGGGTCGGTTGCCTTACGTCGTCGCATAAGGCGTACCTCATGTCACCGACGCAGTCCTGGTCCAGGCTGGAATCCTCCGACGAGAAGCCCAGGTACCTCGGGTCGAGCTCACCGTTCAACAACTGTCCGTTGCTTTTTAACTTATCGCACTGTAGTTCGTTACCGAATAGATAGGAACCCGTCCGATCGTCGTACACATCCGCGGTTTTCAACGCGTTATAGTGGTCCTGACAGTCCTGGACCTTGTAGTCCAGCCCGGTCTGATACACGGGATAGTTGTTGTTGTTGTTGTTGTTGTTGTTGGCGTACCGAGCGTCATCCGGGTGATTTCGACACTGCCAGTCCTGGTGCTCGAATTTGATGGGATCTCCTATCCGTTGGTTGGAACCCGTACCGAGATCTAGGATTATGGTCGGCGATCTGGCAGAATCGGTCTGACTAGGGTCGGACGGCCGCAATGGCTGATCCAATTGAAAGATTTCCTCGGGTTGGAAGATGTCACCGTGAAAGGGAGCGAAATCGCACGATTGAAACATCATATCGCTCGTATTGGTCTGACTAGTGTTGGAGTAGTACCCATTCGTCGTCGTGCCGTCGCCACCTTCTTCCCCCGGGTGAGGACAAGCTACGGGATCGTAACCGTTCGTCTGATGGCAGGACACGTTCATGTGCTGTTGGTATGACTGCACTTGGTTGAGAAGATCGCTGCAAATGCAGTCAAAGGGTGGACAGGAGCAGGAGTTTTCTTTTTGGTTGTCTGAGATGAGAGGGGGTGGGGGTTGGTTGCCGGCGTACAACATCGGCCTGTTTGGGCTCTGTAGACGGTGGCCGGAGTCTGTCCGTTTTCCTTCTCTTAGTGACATTATCTGTAAAATAAATTTTGGTGTTTAGACAAGACAGGCGCTCAAGGCATTTTTAAAAGTAGAACGCGTAGGGGGTGAACTTACTTTACTGCCCATCGCTGCTTCTCTTGCCAACAGCACAGCAAGTCCGCGTACCCTTCGTCCAGCTCCCAGGCTTCTTCTAGCCTCAGAGGTTGATTTTGCTTCAGGTCTGGGGTGGTCATGTGTTCCTTTCGCTTGGAAGAAGATGGCGTATTCGGTGTGTCTCCAGAAATGGGTGACAGGATACCCGCAGTGGCCCCTGCACGCCAAAACCTCAAGCCTACCCAAGCACTGTCGATTCGGACATGGTTTTCCTGTTGGTTAAAAGAATATTTTGGTGTTAAAAGCAAGGAACTTTGGGTGTTGCTGTCGGTGGAGGCTTAAGGACAAGGACCTTGCTGTTTTTTCCTTGCTTTGTCACAGATTGCTGGTCGAAGGTGAACTTCGTCGCCGTTGGGCAGAACGCACCTCAACGAACAAACGAGAACACCCAAGCAAGACTTCTTCAGGATGTGAACGTTGTGGTTGTTGGTGTTCCTCATGGCCCAGCCGGATGTGTGTCGCTTTGCTTCCTCGCAACTGGACGGGTACACCATCCTGCAGTGTCCGTTGGCCCACTCTTCCCAAGAGTCGAATTCGGTCACTTGGGGTATGCTCGTGTCGTTGATGTCCCACTCTTGAAGTCGCGTGCGGGACTGCTGCTGCTGATGTTGCTGCTGCTGCTGCGACCGGGAGCAGCCTGTGAAGCCTTGGTTCATCACAAGGTAGACTCTCTCTTGTCTGAAACATCAGGAAGGATTGAGTCGTTTAATTTTAGAGGTGTGTTGGCGGTATTATTTTAGTATTACATGTATTTCTAGTTTTGTCTCACTGCTTACATGAAGAGAACACTACAATTTGCTTGCTGTTTTTTTGTATTTCGTTTTATCTGTGTTTGATTCCTTTCAACTTCTTTCCTCATACGTTTAGTTTTATATATTTATTAATAACCCCAAAAATTTATTAAGTGTTACTTATCGTCTATTTTTTGGAAACTATCGAACATTTCTTCTTCTCCTCGACTTCCAAGCTTTCTCAATACCCTTACCCGGTGTGATTATTTTCTTAATGCCTTACTACCCCATGTGACACTTTCACAATTTGTATGAAACGAAACAATAAATACGAAATAGAAGTTTCTAAATGGAAGACGTCAGAAACCAGCTTTAGTTCCTACCAAAAGCAGCAGAAATATAATTTAGGCTTAGGAAAATTTATAGTCACGTGTAACAGTTGCATTTCCTCAAAAAAGGTGTCTCAACTTCTGGGGAGCAAGGATTACAAGTAAGTACTTTATGTATTCACCTTTGATGACTTCATTTTTGTTTTACAGGTGTTATTTTAATAATTGACGAAGCCTACAATTACGTCTCATTTTAAATTCATGATTGTTCGTAATTAGATCTGTCATCTGTGGAATACGACGACATCACGTTTTTCATAACTCTCTATTTCTTTTAAACCAGACCGTACGGAAGAAATTTGTGGTACACTTTTAGTAATTTTAGTAAAATTTTAATAAAAAATACTCAGTACGAGTGAAGTGTACCGACCGTCCGTACCGACAGGAGGACACTAAAGTTCAAATAAAATTATTTTACCTACAAGTAAATTTTCATTTGTTTCACTTAGTGGTTGTGAAAAGTAGTAAAAAAAAAAAAACAAATAAATACCATAAAACTACTGTCGGGCACAACTACCTCGGTGTTACGAAAAGTAGAGGAAACAAAAGTACCTGTCTAGTAGTTTCACTGGACGTGCAAAATTTAAATTCTCATGCACCGACCGTTCGCTTTAGTCCCCACTTTACGTACATAAAACACACATACATAAAACACACATACATAACTTCAATAGACACTTTCGCAAGTTATGAACTTGTTCGTGTATTTTCCGGTTTCTCGCCCCCAAAAATTTCCACGATGTATAAATTGTCTCGGGGTATTCACCGTTTCGTCCGTGCACCGTTCCCGATTCTTAAAAAAATAAATAATCCGCTCATAATTAAATAAACGATTAATAATTAATACTTAAAATCGGAAATGCAGTTTGTCTGGAAATTCAGGTACCACCCAACCGAGGCCTCTCCGTGCCTTTTCCGGATTTCACGTCTTCCTCCGCCTGTCCGTCTGTCGTGACACCCGCACCCGTCACTTTTCCCAGTGTCCCCCATCCCTACTCCCAGGAAAACGGGAAAAGTCGTTCGGTTGAGGAGCGCAAACTCGGGAGAAAAGCCAATGGGAACGCGGGAGGCCGATTTGAATTTTCCACCGCCTCCATTTGTTCTCTCCCACCAAGTGAAACCCGAAGGTACCCTGGTACCTTCTCCGGGACAGGTACCCATGCTGAAATGAGATTGTTATACTTACAGTACGACCATTTCTCAACGGAAGACCCCTCGACTCAGGACATCCAGCGTACAGAAACGAAACCCTTTGCTTATCTAACACAATATATATTTATATTTATACTATTTTATACTGTTAATGAGTATACACCCGCGATGTAATGACTGACGGTTAGTCACGTCTGACTCGGTCCGGGCCCTCTGTGAGACTGATTCGCCCTGTAGTGAACTCCATCTGCGTTTCACTCTCTCCTCTGGCAGCCCCTGAGTGACGGTGGTGTCCTCCAATAAGGATTGTCTTCGCCGTGGTAACCACACCTCTGGTTGTTGTCCTCCTCTGCCTTTACTACAAAAAACCTTATTTCTCTTTAGTTTTCCCTTTGGTTCCCATTCTTTCGACTCCTCTGCATTTCAAGTTGGTGCAGCTAGACGTTTTCGTCTTGCAGTTTGACTTCATCATCTTTCACGCGCCTGCTGTTGTCTTCTGCAATCAAAGGTTTCAGACAGATATGTTTTTAATGCGAAGTCAAATTCTCTCGCATGGAATACAATTCGGGAATATCGTCTAGTAGAAGTAATTTTCTAACATTGTGCGCATCAGAATTTTTAGTATTAATATTAAACAAACCATCTATTTATTCTTTTATATAAATTATATTCATATAGTATATTACATAAATGCGTCATGTACGGTTTTTGTATAAAATGTACCTTCGTCCAGTTCATTGCTATATTTATTCTCTTACTACTTACCAATTTAAAAAAATTTTTGTATTTATTATTCATACATCCAAAATTTACAATTTAACAGAGCTAAGGCCCTGCGTCCATAGATATATACCAATAACTGAAACATTCTGAAATAATATTAACATTGGGGATTTTATTTGTCCAAATTTTTATTGTCTTTTAACTTTGCTACGTATTGACTGCCAGTTACTAGGCAAATTTTTTCAACTACGACAACAATAAATGACTACCAGTTATTAACACAACATTTGTTAATATTTTGTTCTTTCGCAGTATAACAACTGAGAGTAGTTCGACGCGAAGGTACTGAGGCAATACAAATGTACCGGGTGATAAATTCTTTTATTGATAAAATATAAAGTACTAAAAACTCAAGATAACAGAGGGGATAACAAGAACAGTCCTAAAGTTTGACTGTCGTTAGGAACTGTCTTTCGTTGAGAAAATACCGTTAATTAATAAATATTTTATTTATTGTAATATTTTAAAGGTCGTAAAAAACAAGAAAGAAAATGTAACTGCCATTGTTAAATTTGCTTGAAATTATGAATTACTACTATTCAACCAAATCAACAGCAATTTAAAGAGAATCAAGTATTAGTTATAAGAGTATTATACTAGGAAATAAGTTCATTGCATATTATATTAAATACATACATAAGCTTAATAAGTGCACGCTGGTAGCACTCATTGCAACATATTCTACAATTTGTTTTTTTAATAATACTAGACCGTACCCATCTTATAAAATAGCAGTAATAGGAGGAGTATAAAAATTAAAGTATGATTAAGTTAATAAGTGAAATATATTGTATACGTATTGTCTTTATTGAGGAGAACAACAAGCCTGAAAGTTCTAACTGGATGGTAATGCCTCATATACCCCTGTATCGCCTCACTCGGTCAGGTTTCCATCACATTTGCATAAACGTTAATTGTTTCATAGTGCGTAGACAACTGGAGCAAATACACCATGACGCACGAGCATCAAACTCAGGTTTCAGGTTTGTCGCCGATGTTTATTTCCTTCCGGAGAAAGAGAAAAATATGGTAAAAGTGTCCCTCCTAGATTATTCCAGGCACACGCCACACCGCTGGCGAGCGCAGGCACTCAACTGGCCACCTGCCTCGTGGATGAGACAGTACCTGAACACACCTTATCTGGCTCGTGCTTTTATCTGACAAGCGTTATGCCTTTTTAACCCTTTTATCTGTGGCGTGTGTTACCACCGGAAATAAGAGTCATTTGATAAAGTCGATGGACTTCCCCTTGGAACGTGGAAAAGCGTGATGCCCGGAACGGGATGGACACCTGATGAATCCTGCCACGTCGGACCACAGATCTTCCGAAATTTTATATAATATTTTTATATAAAGTACCCATGGTTCCTCTTCAAAAATATCTGAAACTATTTAGGTGCCTTAACTTGTAGTCTTTGACCGTACTGATGTTCTTACTACTTCCCTTGACCTCCCGTCAACAACGGCCAACCTTCCCCTCCGCAGTTGGACGTCAGTACCAGATGGCTTACACCACGTTGAAAAACGTCTAAACTCCTAAACAACAGCCCAACTCACTTACATACCTCTCCCACTCAAGTTATGCAGGAAGAAAAGCAGATTTTGTTCTAAAAACCGACAATCCGGCACGCACCGAAGGCAATTACCTTTGTTGTCGAACCTCTTGTTTCCGGATAACACAAAGCCCCACCGCACAAAAGTCGATTCGTTACTTTCTTTCATCCATTGGAAATTGGTAAAAAAAAATTAAAAGGGCCAACAGTAGAATAACAGTTCAGCAGGGCAACAAAAGAACAACAAGTAACAAAAAGGTACTAAGAAAGGCACTCGAAAAGGTTTCCCGCTACTGGGAAAGCTGAGTATGAAAGTGCGACAGGGCCCCGGGGCCGTTTGTTCGGGGCCTCTTCAACACCCCAAACGAGCTATAAATAAATTTTTGGATGTTTCGAGGACCTCTTTACTGCCCCCCCCTCTCTCTCTCTCTCTCTCCGCTTAACGAGCCTTCGAAGGTTCCACCGGAGGGATTCTCGCAAAGCCCGGTGGGAGGTTGCGACCGTATCCGTACGCCGTAGCAAAAAACAAGCGTGTGCTTCAGCAAAAAATAAAAAACAAAACAACATTTAAAAAAAAAAACACTTTTTTTGTGGGTGTCGAGAGGCGTAAAACGTTCTTTCTCGTCCACGGGGGCAACGAGGGTTAGGAAAGGTTAGGGTCTACTTCTGTGAGGTTTGCCCTACGGAATCCGGTACCAGTTGGAAGAACGAGACCGCAATGCTCGGTCCGATGTATTTTATTGTGCGGTTTCCCCCCCGGGAGAAACTCGTAAAACAAAAAACGACGTCTGCTTTATGAATTTTCCAATTGGTTTTTGCCACCTTGGAAGTGTTCTACCTTTCCATCACCCTGTCAGGTCGTAAAGAAAAACAAAGAACGAGATGGTCGTGCCTGAAATGTGTGTCACAAGTTCGTAATAAATTAATTTATTGATTTGCGCAACGAAAAAATAAATAAGTTACAACACTACAACAGAACTTGTTTGTGTTATCACACTGATACTATTTTATTTATTTAAGGGTTAAGCTACGGGGTTATGTACTGCATATTATGTACTTATATTAAAGGTGAACATACAAGTTTATTAAAGTCGACAGGAGGAGAAGGGCAGTGTGGGAACGAGACCACGCACACGGTGTAGTTGTCTCCACTACTCCTCGTAGTTTCGTACTACAAGGAGACTATTGGGTTACCCACGAGCCTTCCGCTGGAAAATTACCCAAAACAAAACAGGCGAGTGCCTTCCCTCAGCGGGATCCGCCGTTCTCTGTCAATACCCGTCAAAATTAGATCATGGGGTAATCGACTTAATTTATTTATAAACGATGTATTAAAGAGGATCAAATTTCGGTGGGTTTTAAAAAATCCTCCAGGTCATCCTTCGGGAGCAGGAAGGGTTGACGAAGCTCCGCGGCCTATGAAAAGGCAAACCTTTTGTAACAGCTCTTTGTTGTCGTCAAGAGCTCGGCTCCGTTTTGCGTTTTTGATTTTTTTTTTTGCATCTCAGCTTTGTGTCACACTTCACTCTCGGATTATTGACTCCACTCGGCCTACCTTTCCTTTCATTACCCCTAATTGACTGGGAGGATTAGTTCTGGTAGGTGTCCGGTGCTTGACGAAGAACTCTAGATCATCGGTTCGAACGCAGAATTTAGATTTTTAATTCAAATAGTTTGAACTTATGTGAGGTTAGATCATATTATAATCGATATATGACTAAAATAAGATATATAGAAAATATAAGATAATGTAATATATAATCGATGTTTGACTATTACATGAGTACGTAATATATAATATAATTATATAAATTGTGTATACGGGACGTAACGATTACACGAAGTATAATGTGTTTTTTCTATTTTATTTTATTTTATTTAATAATTTATCTGTACAGAATGTGGTATTACACGATGGAGGCACTTTTTCATTTTTTCATTTCATACTTTTTTATTTTATTTTAATAATAGGTTAATTAAATTATTACGTATTTAATGTTTTTCCGAAAAATGGATTTGATTTTCAGAGTCAGAACGCCTTCATGTATAATGAATGACAGAGTCGTATGTGTTCCTCAATTTTATTAGCTATTATTATCAAATATATTTTTGTTTTTGAAACAATACATTTTGTATATTATTCTCTAATGATAATAATGTTGGATTTAAATAATTTATTAATTAGATGAGTGGCAGTGCAGCGAGGTAGGAACACCTTGTGGTTGTGGTCACCCACGTCCGATGCCCTTGACCTACGGCAACGTCACCAATTTTGTGAGAGTCCTGAGGCCTGGTTTAGAAAGTGTCAAATCAATATTTATTTTCTGCGGTCGGACTCGTGGGTTACCGAAATTTGAGTCCAACCCAAAACGGTCCAAAGTTGTCCGACAACGTCGTTCCGCTTTCTGCCAAAAAAGTTCCTAGACTCTTTCTCTGGTCTGGTCCGTGGGTGACCTGGTTCGTAGAAATGCTCTTACTACAATTTAAGTACCTGACGCCCCCACCCTCCCCGTCACTTCCCGACCGGCGTAGAACAGGACAATACAAATCTATAAATAAATAAATTGAAACAGAATACAATAATTTAAACAGATTGGATATTTAATAGTAGATAAAGGAGAAGAGTTTTAAAAAAATTACCTTTCAGACGCGTTGAATGGGACGTTTAACCCCTTAAAATTTTTAGCAGACGTAAACACACCTGAGACACGGGGATGAAAAACCGTTAAATAGGCCTCGGTTAAAGGGGTGAGTTCGGCATCCACCGTCTCTGCCGATTTGCTGTTCTTCGTTTGTTTACCATGCCGCCTCGACCAGCTTTGATTTTAATTGATCGGAAAACTTTCGTGTAACGTAAATTCCATTGACCGACACCAAACATTAAATAGTACTATTATTAATTGTGTCACAGTAATTTTGCTCTCAGGTAACACTTTAGAACACAATTTCAGAGCCGGTTGAGCCGGTAGTAAACTTGGAACACATAGAAAGTCTGACTGAAGTGAAATGGACAGATCCAGAAAAAAGGTTAAACCATAAATAATCATCAGTAAAATTCAATTGATAAAAAATATAAACAATCAATTTATATTAAGAAAATACACACGAAAGTACAATTCTGAGAAGCAACACGAAACATAAAATCGAGAAATAAACAATAAAATAAAAAAAATTTAAATACAAAAAATAGAAAAAACTTTAAAGTTGTGAAACGACATAAATTAATAAATAAAAATATACAAAGCAGAAAAAGTAACATTACAAATAAAAAAGTTACTAAAGCAATAGAGTACGTTAAGTGCTGACAACAACGACAACACTAACCACTCAAAAACGACAGGAACATAAAATAACAAATGAAAACCGATAATTAATAAATCAATAGAAAGCACAACGGATTACAATACTCTTGAATTTACCAAGGAATATATTACAATCAGTAGGATATCATCGAACGGATACAAACAGCGGCTGACGGAAAGTCACAAAAAATACACCACAATACTGGAGGAGCATAAAATTAGTTGACTATTATTGAATGTCTATTTACAAAAAAAAAAGTTCGTAAAACATTCTAAAACGACAAATAAACCGGGAAGTTAAGGAGCCGGAACAAAACTGGGAAACAACATGGAGCAGAGTCGACAACAATCAATAAATCATTACTCCGTACTTATCACACGTTCGGTGTTTGCCTACATAGGAAGGGACGTGTGCCAAAAAATCACTTCTGCAAGTTCCTGCAAAAACTGGGAAAAGGTGTTAGCCGAGATTGATGTGACACGGGGCACGCTCGCATCAAAAAGATGGATAGAGATAGGAGGTAGCCCGGGCGAGACAATTACAACAACGACAACAACAACAAAAACACAAAAAAAAAAGAGACAATTTAAAACGGTGCCAGTTCTTTGCCAACACGATCGCATCAGACAGGTGGTACAGGACCGAAATGGTACAACAACAAAAAAACAAGAAGAAGAAAATTATGTCAACCGAAATGCAGTGAAAAGGTGCAAACCAACCGCAAATGGTTTCGAGTGTGAAGTCGCCGGAAGGGTACTTCTTCCCCGGCAGTGTCCCACATCCGAGTCCCTTCTTCCCCTGACTTCATTAAAACTTTTACAATCCGCGCGACAATAAATAATAATAATATAACAGTAACAGTAAAAAATGCAGCACCAATTTTATAAAATAAAAAAAAAATATATATTGTCCGGGCAGGCGAGACCCGTCAGACAGCACCCGTCTCCGAAGAAACGACAATAAATTACGTTCGAGACGGCATGATTGATCAGGTCTGTGGAAAGAATGAAAAAAAAGAGAGAGAGACAAACGAGGCACGAGAACGGAAACAAATCAGAGAATCGGATATAACGATGGCCGTGAGACAGACTCCGGGACTGATCCACAGCACCGGGTTTCTCACATGACGCGTGACTACAATTCAGTCCAAACACGAGCAGCAGTGGGAGTTACCTTGAGCTGGGAGAAACGCAAAAATGTGAGACGACGAAGTTAGAAAAACAAAAAAGACCTGGTAGAAGACACGGAATAGAAACTCAGAAGCTGTGGTCGTCGTACCCGTCGTGGTAGTAGAAGCAGTCGCACCAGGCTAAAATCACAAAGACAAGATAATCTGAAAATTACATAAAGGAAGGAACGATTTTTAGGTTTAACCACCACAGAAGTGTAGAATAAGTATACTGTATTACACTGTATGTGTAATACACATGTAATAAATATACATAACGCACATAGTAATTCTACTGATTTTTTTTTCATCCTGCTCCCTGTTGAGTTCATATATACAATAATTAAGTATAAACGCCAACTGTCCAAGAACCTTGTGTCACATTATATTCTTGTATATAGCGAACGTATGCATTAATTTATAAGCAATTAAAAGAGAATGGCGAATCCTCACGTGTTTCCCCGTCTATTAATCAGCAATTGATTGACTCACATAAGTGAAAACGAACTGAATAATCATAGGACCCGTTTCTTTTTCTTTCTCTCTCTCTCTCTCTCTCTCTCTATACACACACACACACACACACACACACACACACACACACACTCTCTCTCTCTCCCAAAATTGATTCATCCATCTAATCTATACTTACATCGATGTGGGTCGTTTGAATTTTCAGCTTTTCCTGCCGCGTGAATCTAATTTTCACTTTTTTTTTCTTTTCCATCATGCAGGTCCGAAGTCCTGGGGTGTCGAAAGTGACACCACTGCAAGTCCAAAAAGACGGCGAGAACTGGGCGTTTTCTTCCCGACGGGACTCTCTTCCGAGTGGCACTTTCGGTTCCGTCGAAAAACACGGAGGGTGACCTACGACAAGTTACCTCGGACGAAGTCGCCGACGAGAGATTAAGGAACCGTGAGGGTGTACCTGAGCCTGGAGGTAGACGACTGCGTACTCGAGATCACAGAGAATCTGCAACAGTGGAGAAAACGGATGAAAATAAATAGATAATAATAAAAATCTCATGGTAGTAGGTTTCTAAGGGTCGCTAGTGTCCATTCCAAACCATCCTAGGATTTATCTAATGAGTGGAGAAAAATATTTTTCTACTCCTAGAAACTTCTATCCAACTCTACTTGTCTATTTGTTCGCTCCTTTGCCGAATGAAATAGACAAAGGTGAATTTTTATCGGTGCAAAGGATCTGTCTCTCGATTTCCCTCTCCTTAGGCGTCAAATCTCCTAAATCACCCTGACAGCGAACTGGCAAGGGTTGTAAGGGCGAAAATAAAAAAGGAAAATTCCTCCTTTTAAAAGCGGCGTGCCCCCGTACGGTTATCGAAGAATTGCAATCTGTCCCATGCCATGTCCCATGACCCATGTCCCATGGTCCCAAGCCCAGAGACCCATGCGTCGTCTTACGGGCTTTTTCTCTAAAACTTTCCGGCAACATCCCCCCGGTGGTGAGGTGAGGTTTTCTTTTCTTTTCTTTCTTCCTCCTTGAGAGCGAATTAACCCTGACAAATAGTTTGTGTCGGACAATAGTTGTCAGCGGTGAGAAGACAAATGTATTTTCAATGGCAAAAAATATTTTATTCTTTCACTATGATTCCTTATCTCCAGCTGATAACACTTGAAGTAATTAAGTTCAACGGTTTTTTTTGTGTATACGTTTTTTACACTCTTCGGACGGTGTAACTCCCCTTTCGTGTGCGTACAGGGTAAGTTGCTTTTGTATAGTTTTTTTTGGTCGTTCCATGGCCTGAAAACAATCGACCGAAAATCCAGGCTGCAGGAACTTACTTTCACCGGTGCACTGACACTGAACAGTCCATGTAACCATCGAAGGTTCAATACCTTCTCATACCTGATGAAAGGAACTAAGTAAAGACACAGGACGATCACGTGATGTTTTGAGAAGGAATTAACGGGTACTGGGAATTAAAACATACGGTGTAAATCTACATAATCCGTAAGAAATAATAAAAACCTACTAAATGGTACCCAACCTACTTAATAACCTATTTAATTAATAATATATAAATAAACAGAAATACTTAAGAACCCTGCGACTTGAACAATATAGGAAGAATACATTCGCAAACTTTCTGAAACACGTTTTTCGTAACGTTAACATTCGGAGACCGTCCTTCTGTGACCGTTCCTAAGAATATCGAGAAGGAGTAGCCGACAGGAACAATCATCCCCTAAAACATAGAACGTAAATAAATAAATAAACAACTTCAATAAGTCGCATATGTTAATGCGAAAGCATATCTAGTAAGAATGTAATTCGATTTGAGAAATTTCGGAGTAGTTTTCCAAAACTTTCCCATGCACGTTCGTCGGCATGTGAACTGAAATTTAAATTTCCACCCCTTTCCCTATAATCCACTAATAGACCTGGTAATAATAGAAAAAAAAGCTAACAAAGACCGGTCCCACGAACGCCCTCAAAATCACGCCAATCATCGGATCGATCATCAATCATCGAAGCCTTTCCGATCGACACAACCACATACATAGTTTATTAATACATAATCGGGGGTGTTTCACATGTGGCACAAGTCTCTAAATTCTGCCACCCCTTTGGCCCACAATTAAATGGGATTAATTTATTTTTATTTTATTATTTTTTTTTTTTAATAAACATAATGGGAGAGGATAAGAAGGACCGTGTGGAAGAAGATGATTTCCTCTCTATTCATTCCGCGACACAATCACCGTGAAAATTGATTTTTTGTAAATGATCGACACTCGAAAGGGGTTGACTCCCGGGGGTAGTTTAAAGGGTTCGACAAAAAAAAACCCGTGGCCCCGAAATGGGGCGGTTTGTCGGCTGGTTACGAGGTGTGACGGCAACCACTCACCAAATAAAAACGTTTTTATCTGCCTACCTAATTCTGTTTTGTTGTATTTGGGTTGTTGTTTTTTTTGTACGTATGTACACGTACGCTAACCTACTCCTACCCCCTGACCTTACCCGACCTCTTAATTAAAGGACGAGGTAGACGGACGTTGAAGAGCTTCGAGGCGTCGTTGGATGAACTCAAGACCCGGAAACTACTTCGGGATACTCCAACAGCAGAACAACTCCCTGTGTTTGCACGAGAATGCATAAAATATACATAAATTACTTAAATTAGTGTTGCAGGCCACATACAATGTAACCGGATAATACTAAAATTAATGTAGTGGGCATAATAACTGCAGCATTCCTGTTGGTGGACGGAAGACAGCAAGAAATGTCACAAGCACGATGCATATGTTTAACTACTGTAGTTTTGTTTTAAGAACAACAATGAAATAATAGAAAAAGGTTGTTTTCGTGCACCTTAAGAGGTGGCAGGCAACACATCCAAGGGTACTACCGACTCAATAAAAGTCTATCAACAAACAATAAGACCTTTCGAAACAACCTCAACGTCAAGCAGAAAAAAAAGGTGAGAAGGAATAATAAAATGGTTGGAATGAGACACATAGATAAAAGGCTGCAGATAAAAATCTGAGATTTTCTGCATTTAAGGATTTAGGCCTGCGATGACACCTTTCGTCCCCGGGGGTCAGCGAATTTCTCGGTGACGTCTTCATCGTATGAATTCGTTTAACTTTTTTGATTTTTAGGAATTCCAGGTGCTTTCAGCCCGTATGCACAAACCCCTTCAGGATTTTCCCTCCTGGGGCCGTACCTGAGGTTAACCGTCAGGTCTTCTCTTAGAATTGTACCGTCCGCACGCTTTCATCCCTGTGATATATAGCGATATAAATAGTACGCATCCGATGGGACGAAAATCACCTGTCTTCGACCCACATCTATGGAAATCAGGCTTCCGGATGTGTTTGTGTGATGACGTTGTTTGAGGAGACGGTTAATTTACTGTGACTTTTCTAAGCTGCACTATCGGGTGGGGTTGGAGTGTGACGAATGATAAAAATGGAATAGCAGAAAAGGAAAGCGATCCGACATTAGTAAAGTAGTAGTTTGACAATGAGAGAGAGACAGAGAAAAAAGGAATGAATTTGTAGGACATACCATACCGTACAGGATTCTGCAATTGTCCTGTGTAAGACAGATAATACATAAATAATACATAAATACAGTTTTAGTAAAACTGAAATATTTTAAAATTGAAATATGTAATAGATGTAATGGAGCGGAAGTGAAACAGCACAATGATACAACAGTTAAAGGATCGACAAGACGAAAAATGGACTGCAAAGATGATGAAGAGACCAGGCAAGAAAACAAACAGTGAGGAAACGATGTAGAAATGGAGGGAATCAACCACTAAAAAAACGTGTGGTTGACATAAAAAAATAAATAAAAACCATAATCAATTATTAAGTTATTAAACCGACACGAAGCGTATAACGAAAATTATTTTTATAGTTTTCTCCCCGACTGTCAGGTTCATCAAACGGAGTCGTAAATTAACACGTGAATTCAGGAAGGCAAGGTACCCCATTCCGAGGAAGACAAGAGTAAATCAACCCTAACAAAAGAAAAGGCAAATAAACACGAGGAGAGTTGGAAAGGAGACCGACGATGGTTAGGCAGAGCTGGAAATTCAAAACAGACGTGGATTTCCTTCTAGGACGAGATTCCAGAGGGCCCATAACTCATCTGGTAAGGTAGACGGTCCGATGAGACCGTCACGCTCATCGGAATGGTCCTGACAAAAATGACGCGACCCTTTTCTAAGGGTTGTTCAGCACCTCCTCCCCCGTGCCCCCATCCACTCTCACCCTCTCCTCAGACAAATACCTTTGGCTTCTTCGTACAAGCAGAACTCGTTCGATAACCAATTAGTTCCAAGTGACCCACGGGGCCCTGAAAAATTGACCGTTTTATCGGTGGGCCTTTCCATGTGGGCCTCTGACCGAAAGAAAAGCAAAACCGGAAATTAATGAATTCATAGAAATTCTGCTGCTACAAGAAATCAAAGGACACGTGCGCCATGTTGGGATAATCAAATTTTCAGGTACTCGGACACCTTGCTCGTTTTGATTGCGTCCTGGACAGATGTGGGGTGGCTGGAACTACCCGTACCCCCGTAGCCAACGACAAAGACAGGTCGTGCTCTTATTTATTTAAAGGGTTAATTCACTTCTTATTAAGCGGTGCCCAAAAACAAAGTTTGTAAACGGTCAAGCTAAATGGTGTTTTCTAGTTTCTATCTTTAACTATTATTTATTAACACTTCACTGAACGAATTTATTTAAATCACTTATTATTTTAATAAGTCTTTAATTCTTGCTTCCATCAATGCGGCGTAGTGTTTAATGAATTTTTATAAATTTAATTTTTATTTATTATTTAATGAAAATATAGAATTATGTAATGAAAACAAATATAAAAAAATATTTATAGTGTATTATAATATTTCCTGCATCCTTACATTTATATTACTGACATGATTACACTACAATTTATCTTACCTATGCAGAAACTACTTATCATACAGTTGTGTGCATTAATTTTTACAACAATTAACTTAATGTTTTCTATTAATTAAGTTTAATTTAAGATTTGTACAAAATTGTGCCAGAATTTTATTAACCAAGTATACGAGTACACTCCTTTATACGTTTATGTATAATAAATTAAGTAATACAATAATTTAAAATACTAAAATCCAAAAATAATACGATGCACATCCCGACCGAATTGACTTCATCGAACATCAGGGTAGGAACGTCAATCAAAAAGCAAATAAACCCAAATAAATTAAATTAACTTGAAGTTTTACTTCTTCACAGTATTATTAAAGACACGTATTAGATAATAAGAATTAAATACCCCTAATAAAATTGTGACTTGCTCATTATTTTATTTATTTTGTCTTCTACGCGGTTGTCCGAATCTCGTCCACCCCGTTTCAGTTACTTAAGATAACCGCATGTGTCATGTGCAGTAATTAAATTACATCACTTCAAGTTACCTGATTTTAATTACGGTGTGAAGTTCTAAGGTTAAAATTCTTTCAGGTCAATGTTTTCCCGAGTCGACTTCGTCATTATCAGTGGCAACACCAGCATGACAGAAATCGTAAAAATTTGACTTGAGACGCTTCAGACCGCTTAGCAGCAATGTCCTCTCCGAGGTAATGCGTGGTAGACATTTTGATAAAAAAAAATTAATTGTTTGACTGGAAGACCAAGAAAAAAAGGCACATCAACGTCGGATTTAATAAAACGGATATTAAACGAAACCTCTCTCTTCTCTCTCTCTCTCTTCATCCACAAATGACTGTATATAATGTGGCAATAATAGGGCAGTTCATCGGAATGAACGCCCCAAAAGTTTCCTATAAATTGTAATATAAAAATACTAATTTAACAGGATGAATAGGACAATAATTTAAGGGAGGGAGATAAAGAGCCGATATACTTACCAACACACACACACACACACACATACAGGAAGGGGGAGAGAAGGAGAGATAGATAAATGGGAGAAAATAGGGAGAGGACACTTAATGACGACACGCAATGTAAAACATATGCTAAAACTATTTACGAGGAGTGAATGAGCAGAAGACGGGGGTCTGTCCCTGGAAGGCATATAAGGTAAACAGAGAACTCACTGGAGTGTGGTGAATTGCCATCAATTAAACCTGACACCACGCGGATGGTCAGATGAGTGACGAAAGACGAATAAATTTGCTTGGAAGGGATGACGGGGACGACCTGATGCCTGGTCCAAATGGCACCAACATCCCCCCGGGCATACCTAACCGGGTGGTGAAAATGGAAAAGTTCGGTCCTGTTCACAACGCTTGCCACCATCAGCAACAGGAGGAGGAGAACGAGAAGCAACAACACGCACGAATTTGAATTTATTACTTTTTAATTGGGAAGTGCAGATGAAGAAAGGGAAGTTTGGAGTCCACTCGTCTTCGGGTATTTCGCAGCTTTTCCAATTGGTGCGGCCAGGCAACCATCGCGCGCCCCGACACCGTTTCCCCGGAGTCTCACTGTTTCTGAGTAAGCAAACAATTCAGCCCCCGACAACTAGCTAAATTGATAGAATAAAAGTTCACTTAATTGAAGAAGTGGAAGATGAAAGAAGGGTTGTTGGAAAGAGAGAGAGAGAGAGAGAGCGCCTGACAAATTTTGACGGAAGTTGCTTATGACTGAGACAAGGGGAAGTAGCAGAAGAAAGGAAATATTTTAATATATATGTTCAATGACAATAGCAGAACACTTTCAGAAATGCTCCTGAAATATTGGAGGATATCTTCAGGTGTATTAATTTCTTTCATATTCACAATTGATATTTAACGTTACTTAAATTTCTGTACTTCCAGTCTACGGACACTTCCACCACACTATACATTTTAACTGTATATTATTTTAATTTGGAACTTAGCCCTTCTGTTTATATTAGGTACATTAAAGTATAATGCATGTTATGCATTTTACCACCTGTTGGTTTGCAGGGTCAGCTACGTGTTGGCGTTTTTTCCGACCTCAGTTTCGCAGACAAACTTCTGCTTGTTTAGTTCTACTCCTTCGTCGTCAATAATTCATACACACACAGACACACACACTGTCAGGGAGTTAAATTTCATTAAATATTCTTCACACCGTTACAAACGGTACCCGTCGCCCAGGTTTTCTGGTTCCATTTACCATTCTGCTGCCACGTCTTCATTAATAGGTCCTTCGTTTATCAGAATACCTCCGATTATCTTATGTGGATTAAATAAATTCGTTTCCTCTGGGACATCTCACCGACTTCATTGTGTATCCATACGCATGTAAGTAATATTCGGTGTCACCCTTTGTCTCCTCGTTTCCTCAAACCCGTGTTTTTTCAATTGACGTCCCATTAATCGGATTCGTCTAATGACACGACCTATCACAAGTCTTCCTCGAGCAACCCCTTGCCTCTTAAATGAAAGTCACGTGAGCGACCGATGAAATTGACGAGGACGTTTTACGATGTTTCATCAATTCAAAAATCCATGACGGACAGACCCACGACCTTAGTGTAGCGTCTAACCGAACGTAATTAACTCGGACTAACTCTTGGCCGTCATTTATTAACTAATCGTTTCCAGGATCTCGACTCCACTATGTGATCGAGCCGGTCCTTCACGCTCACCCCGTCCATTTTGTTTTTCCTCTTCCTACTTCCTCCGTTCCCATAGAATCCGTTTGACATTTACTCAACGTGATAAGAATCAGATGATTTCCTGCTGTTACGAAATGGTTGTACTCCGACGACGACGACAACACCGCCGACGTTAATAAGAAATTGTTCGATTCGCAGCAGCAAACCGAAAATTTTCCCACAGGACCCCGGAAACTTTAATTCTACTTATACATCGCTGTTTTCTAGTTTTGTAACATTTCACAGTACACGTTAGAACGAATATTAAATTGAGTATATTCAAGAACCGGAAGTACTTGCGACCGAGAATTAAAAACCACCCAAAGAGAAGGTAAGTAAATTAAATTTTTGGGTAGGCGTAACTACACCACGTAAATAATCGAAGTACACTGGGATAGCTGTGTACTAATTTTAAGTTTGAAGCAAACTCCAAAGCAACTTTCTCAAGTTGCACGATGCCAATTTTAAAGTTAAAAATTGTATACAACAAGATTAATAAATGTAATTATTAAAATATAAATTTGTGCGTGTGTATAGGAAGATGTGTAACAGTGAATGAATCCGTCGTAGTGAAGTGCTGTTCAATGGATGGCGTACTATATGAGAATAATATATGTTACCCGAGTAACTTTGAGTAAACTCTATCCACTTTGAGTATAAATTTTCATACAAATAATAATTACATTCATTGAGGCGAGAGTAGGCAGATCGTTCCTACTGTGCGAGCAGCACAAAACGTGTTGTTTTGTTTTTCAAAATTATTTCAAGACTTGGAATTTGCACGCCGTCCAGTAAACATAAATTATACGATTGAATACTTATCGGCAATGGAAATATTACAACAACAAAAATAGGAGAAGAATAAAACATTCCGAGTAGACAGACAGAACCACCTCAAATGACTGAGATCAATTTATTCTCATTGAGAGCTGCCATCTGGCATGAGGGGTCGTCACCCCTTAAAAAAATTCAATTTTTCCACCGGCCTGAAGTGGATGGCCACGTCGGAATTACATGAAATGATAATAAAAAAATATATGCTTTTGATCACTACTTAATTTTTTATGGTTTACAAAGTGTTTCATATCTCCACCATTTCTTTTTTTTTGGGGGGAAAGGGAGGGAAAGGGCAGCACGAGCTCACCCCGACATATGCCTTCTCTCTGAATTGCATATGATTTGGTGCATTTGTGTGCAATGGCTCGTGCAGGGGTTTGAAAACGCAGGAATTCTACGGGGGAATTCCACGCAATTCATCGGTAGTAAGATAAAAATCACAATCACAAAAAGCAAGAAACTACACATGAAACATAAGAAACTTAACTATTACTCGGTATTATTAAAAAATTTTTGAAATATTACAAACACGTACGAATAAAAAGAAGACGTGAGATCGCGTAAGAAAGTAATAAAAATAAGTAATAAAAAAGATCAATAAATAAATAAATATTATTATTAAAATTTATAATATTGATAACAAATTGATTAATTCTGAAACAATTGGAATAATTTCAAATAACAATTATTACTGCATACATATACATTATAAATATATATGTATATATATATATTTGCTTATAAGAATTATTAATATATGTGCTTTAAATAAAATTCGAAGCTACCAAGCTCAATTCAAACTAATTTACCGGACTCAGACAAAGAAACAAAATACTTAGAAATGGTGGAAGTTAGAAAATAATAAAATAGATATTCAGTTCTGTTACTAGAGTGTTAAGAGAACAGTTTAGAGGTGCACGTGAACGACGTAGAAAAGCACAAGAGGAAGCTCAAGTAAGGTGCAAAGAACAAAAGGCATCTTCACGTGTTTTCATATTCAGTATACGAATGTATATATGTATATATAAATTAATATTTAATTTATCAACAGCTGGCAGAAAACAAGGGTTGACAACAAAAAAGTTCCTTCAGTTTTATCTATTACGTCTTGTGTGTGTGTCTCTCCCTGTCTATGTCTCTCTCTCTCTCCTCTCTCTCTCCTTTTAGCTGAAAATTTTCCAACCCAAACTATTTCGATGGTATCATTCGTAGGGAAAAAGAGTTGGGACGGAAAGTGACAGAAAAAGACGGGAAGGGCTCACGTGAGCTGCTGTATATTTTTGTATTGTCTTTTTTTTACTCTCCGAAAAGAATAAGAGATTAAAAACCGGAGCTTTTGTCTTTTAGGCCTTTCAAGTGACACACACATGACTATCTGATCAGCTGCCACATACCCCTGAATGCAAGAAACCACCCCCGCCCTCGTGATAATAAAAAAGACGCGGCCTTTCAGGCGAAGATGACTGCCTTTGCTTTTACGGTGGGATGAGCGGCAATTACGGTTGTATAGAAAGTTAACATTCTGAAACTGGCAGAAGGAAATCACGTCGGCCATTGTTTACCACCCCGTACCCGACCTATGTAATTAACAACATAAATGTGTTATTCGCTTTTCTGATTTCCACGTAAGATATCCTCGCTTTCATCTGGGTTTCGTGAACCTTGACCGCACAATATCTCCTTGGAAAACATATACAGTTGCAATAGATTCTGTAAACCCTACGTGTAATGGAAGCTTTAACGTAAGATTAATTTCTGAGGGAATGACGTGAGGTGTCAGGTGTGATCAGACATATTTTTCTGTTAATAATATAAACAAATAATATCGCGACTGACGCTCCATACAATAAAACTATAAAAACTACCAACCGAAAAAATATGAAATAAAGGAACTAGTAGAACAACTAATACAAGACGATATTTTGCTATGTTCATCCCATTTCCGGGGTTTATAATAGAAAATCTTATTTTAATAAGTCAACTATTTCTATTTCATGTAACTTTTAGAAGATTTGAAAAATATCTTCAAGTCAACATTATCGTTCACGTGTTGTCTCACAGCACTTTTGAATTTCTCTCTGGGAAGCCATGCCATGCGATGGATCCGATTCAATGGTTCGATATTCGCATTGTTGTCAAAAACATCCAGAAGTTAACTAGTCGAAAACTATTTTCACATTCTGCAATTTATTGTCGCGTGCCGTCACGTGACCATCAGGTACACCAGAGATCCGAGGATAAGATCTGAACGCTCAAAAACCGGATGATGGGGGTGGACCCGACACGAACGCTTGATTATTCAATTGAGCCGAGAAGAGCGGGAGAGAGAAAAATTCGGGGGTGCACCCAAATAGATAAATGGGTAGATGAGAAGATGAGAAGATTACAACCAAAAAAAAAATTATTCATAACCCCCTGTTAATTCGTAGGGAATATGGAATGATGTGATGTGAACAGATCGGGAAGTTAATGGCAAGTTAAAGAGAGATTACGTTACTTAAGAGAGACTCTAGTCGTAGAAATAGAAAAGCAGTGAGTGTCGTCATGGTACGAGTACTAAGAAGAACCTGGTACCCCACGTGAGGAAAAATGTTAAAGAAAACTATCGGTCCACCGAGTAGAGTAAAAACTAGGATCGCAGATAAAGAGCAATAAATTCGTGTGAAAGATTCGGGCAGAAGACAAAAGATTTCCCGGTTTTTATCTTGAGAAAATGTCCGACCTCCCCAAAGTCCCAGTTAAGCCTCGGTCGTGTGCTATCGCCGTAATGTCCGAGTAATTAACTTCTTTCATCTGCGTCTTCTCTTCCATCTCCGTGTTGATTCTCATTCACCTTTTCGTCGCGAAACACCCGCACGAAGACCATGGGTACCGTCGTTTTAACTTCGTGACCTCTCTCCTATGTAAAAGACCCGGTTCGGGCCTTAGAAACGGGGACGACAAGTGAAAAAACGCTCTCTCCGGAAAACTTGTTATACTCAAGAAAGTATATTATTATTCTAATTACGATATTATTGCCATTATAAAAAGGTTATAGTATAACAATCGTAAAGTGCATGCACAAAAGAATGGGAAGAGAGAAAGGAATCGGTCGATTATTGTTAAATAAGTACTTGAGTAACAAGTTCCCGGTGAGTTCCTCGGGTGTCAGACTCGGAACTTCGTTCATCCCCTAGTTCGCCAACTTCCGTTCTTAGACTCCTGCTGCGACTGACATTGTATATAAGTTTTTTACTACTATTTTCTCACCGCTGCCGGTCCTCTTGAGTCCAACGCCGCCAGGGGGTACCCGATGGATGAAAGTATCATTTTGTGCATTTTCACAGATCGTTCAGACTCTCCGGAGGCAGACACATGGCGATTGTCCCCCTCCCTGAACTCCTCTTCTCCCACTAAAGAAATATGATGGTGGTGCAGGTCAGTTTTCAAGGATTCCTGCAAGAGCTACCAATGCGACAGATTCAACAAGACTACGTGAAGGTTCTAGAGTAGTAAAGACACAAAAACACGCCAGGTAACACAGGTGAATTAGAATCGGCAAGCTTTCGTCGGGAATTAGGAGGAACTGTGACAGATGAGACCGTCATACAGGTGTCGTACTTAACCGAAACCTGTCACTCACAAGTCGACCCACGACAGCCTCTGCAATTTGAATACTAAATATCACATTGTTTCAAGTTAAAATACTCCAGGTACGACTTGTACAGGTGCGTCCACCTATGATTTGTGATTTATCCTTCCACACCGTGACAGCTGCTCAGGTACCTCGCCTCTATCGTACCTAAAAATTTGTGTGACACCACCTGGTGGTGTCTGCAGTTTCTCTGCAGACTTCCACTGACTGACCTTTTTGCCGGCTTCACCAGCGCTGGGCCACTTTCGCTGGAGGCAGTCCTTGGGTGTCGGGGTCGACCCACCTTTCCCAGCCTAATTTTCTTTTATACGTTTATTATTAGTATTGTGTGTGTGTGTATACAAGAAATAAAAAATGAATTCATTGATGTTTAAAATACGGCTCCTATCCTCCGGGTCATTGATCGGCTCATTGTCCCCCTGGTTCTAAGGAAAGAGAAAGAGGATTCGGGTCCGCAACAATGGTCACTTCGTAACATACTAAAAGCCGACCACATGCGGAGGATTCACATGGTTATACACGGAACCATATTTTAAAAGAGATCAATCTTGTACTTTTTTTATTGTCGTTAATTTCGGTCCTCTTCTCTTTCAATTGCGGGTCGCGTGTTGCCTAAATACTGCTGGTCCGGAACCCTCCAGGGTCCTCGTAGGGTCACGGAGGAAGATGACGCCGTCTAACTGGTCCGCAGAGATGAGACACGTCATTTTACGTTGCCCGGAGCAGTATCAATCATCTGCTATAGTACGGAGCTGTGGAAAATCCTAAAATGACGGACTCGGTCAGAGTCTGGAAAAGTCGCGGGGGTTGATTTTTCGGTTCTTCTGAAGCTGGAGCCAGAGCCGGAACTCGGGATAAAAAATGGAATAATAAAGAATTGCTCGTCGTTTTTTGTCCGTATGTGTGCGTATGCGTATGTGCGAAAGGAGGGCCCCTTTTCCCGAGTAGGTCGTCCTTTTTTTGTATTCTTTCAGTCATCTCGTGACAACTACCCCTAATGACTATTAAACGATTCCCATTCTCCTTACTAAACATTTTAAATATTTACTTTATAAATCAAACCGA
This sequence comes from Polyplax serrata, assembly GCA_037055365.1. Classification (NCBI taxonomy): domain Eukaryota; kingdom Metazoa; phylum Arthropoda; class Insecta; order Psocodea; family Polyplacidae; genus Polyplax; species Polyplax serrata. The sequence continues at coordinate 4,790,779 of JAWJWE010000038.1, read as the reverse complement.
GACCCTTCGCTCCTTTCTGCTGCCTCCGTCCCGGCCTTTCCGAATCAGTAACCTAATGTTTCATATAATTATTAGCCACTATTTTATTTTTATATTACATGTCTTCCGTCTATCTGTCTGCCTGTCGCTTTGCACTCGAACGAATTCGTCGTGGGAATTTGTAACCGGAGTAAAGCTAATGTAGTTTCCACGAGAGAGAGAGAGAGATGGGGGTGGCCGGCCGACGAGCCATTTTGCACATGAGTGCTTACCGGGCATCGCAATTATTGAGGACCACCCACCGGAAACGGTCCCCAAATCAAGTACCCGTCCCCCGATAACAAAAGAGACAGTTGACTCTGCAGAATTAATGCAGGCAACAGCTATTAGCAACTGCAAAAATACGACTAAAAATAGCGTAGAACTGTTTGTAAGCGCCACAGTACTGACAAACTCTTCTATTTTATAATATAACTCATTTCTGACCTTAAAATTTAAATATGATACGACCTCACTACAGCAGAGCTAAAAGAGTTATCAACTATTCCCATGTGTCAAAATAAACTATCCAACCCCACGGTGAAAAACCAATTTTACACAACACCAATCACGGATTTCCGATGATCAAAACAAAAAAGAAAGAAAGAAAACCATCACTCCCTGACACAACTGCCGAGGAATCGGCTCTAATATTAATTTCAGGTACGAGCATAAATTACTCACATTCAATTGATACGAGTCGTAAAAAATATAAAAAATTAGGCTCCCATATCATTTTATTAAATGAACGGGCAATTTGTTCTCTCCCGGGTGCGACTTTTATCGAAATTTCAGGCACGGGGGTGCCGGACGACCGGGTCCAATTAGGCCCCCGTTATCAGGTATGTCGGGGGTTCGATCCTGCACCACCCGATCGGTTCCAAACATCGGCGTCCTTGTGGTTCCCAGGGCTCGAAGGTAGACACGGAGAAACCGGATCCGCGTGATTCTCCGGAACAAAAACTGAATAAAGGACAAAAGGAATACATATTAATGTATATATGGAAACAAAACGTGGGCCATAAATCAGTTTTGCGACCTTTTCGGGGCCCCAGAAAACTCGGTCATCAGCTCTGGCTGTCGTCCTTTGTCCTGGTCACTAGTTTTTTTTGTCCTCTTCTCGCAAAACTGAATAGCTCTGCATGAGACGGCACGCGACATTTCTTCTTCTCCCTTGCCCTTTCCGGATGGTAGGTAGCGGGGGTAATTAATGGCCGAAGAGCTAAAAACAAAAAAATGGTCCGATTCGGTTAAACAGTTTTTTATTTCTTCATCCTCAAGGGCAATCGAAATAATGATAATGTATTCAGTGAACCCGTTATTTTCGAGTTGTTGTTGTTGTTGTTTCTTGTACTGCCATTGTTGACGGTCGTGCTGATGCTACTGCTTCTGCTACTACCCCCTACCCTCGCTATACAATTATTGCTTGTCTAGGATATCACATTAACCGCGGATTTTGGCCTCTCTTGACTTTAAATTTTTTTTTTCTGCGCTCTGTGTTGGTTTTTTTAATACTCCGCCATTTATCATTATATTATATTACGTCATTGTTTACCGATCTCTTTCCCTATTTATTTATATGCGCTTTTAAATATATTTATTTAATGTTCGTGTATTGGTGTCTCACAATGCCCGGGGTCGCGAACTTTTGGTTTTTGGAAAGCTTCATTTGGGGAAGGAGAGACCTTTAACGGTTTCTTGTTGACTTTTATAATTATATCTGCATAACTTATTTTTTTATTTTGTAATAGTTTAAAAATTTTTTTTTATAGTTTTTTAAGTATTTCACGGATTTCTTGATATGTTTACTCGTGGTATGTACTGGTAACGGCCTATTTGGAGTGCTACAAACGGGGGTGGTTTAGATTATGATGTTAAAATCATTATGTTTAGAATGCTCTTTGTAATAAATCTTAATACCACAAAGGGATTCCTGTTTTTATTATTTAATTTTTGCCTAATATTTTTATCCTTTTTGTACAATGTTTTATTTTTTCTTCTTTCGCCATTAGATCTCAACTTTTTAATTTCCATTGAATATTGGTATTTCGGTGGTTTTGATTAAAAACTCCGGGTTTGTTGGAAGACTAGAAGGAAGAGGTTGCTGATTTGTTTTGCAATTATTAACATAATATAACATACGGTCTCTTACATACATATTTGTTCAATTTAAAATTACTAGAGAATTACAGTGATTTTATCGTTCGTAGTTTTCCTTTCAATTACTTCACTATTAATTCCCTTAGTTTGCTCCTTTCTGTAGGATTTTAATTCTTCTTTTTACCTTTCTCATCGCTGCTAGTACTTATATATATATTGCATCGAAACTTAATACACTCCAATTGTAAAAAAGAAGTATCGAATGAGAAACAAAAACCTTAAGAATGGAATCATTCATCGGAACGGAGTGAAATAGGAAGTAATGCCGTGGACGGGGGTAGAGAAACGTTAACCCCTGGTGAAGGACACAAAAGTCCACCGCAGGACCGATTTTGCAATTCAGTGATGAATTTGGCAGATAACAGGGCCCCAGTTTTAGAGGGAATAAACGATCCAACGAACTCAGAGTGTAATTAACCGTTGTTGCCGAGGGAGTCAGTCGAGGGCCCACGGGTGGAAACTTGAAGTGGATTTGCCCGCGAAAGGTGTGTACCTTGCCAATGAGAATTTTATTGTTGCCTCTCTTACTCTCGAGATCTCGAAAATCGATACGTGCCACTTCGAGAACCGCGATTATTTTACAAATTAGCAAAAAAAGCGGCTTGCTACCCCGAATGAATCGATGGAAAAATAATGGGCCCCCTGTCCCACCGAGTGCACCGCATACGTGTACTTACGTTCGACTTGAACCGATGTAAATGAAATGGAAAATTTTTTAGCAAACTTGTTACCATTTCGAAATGGCAATTAATGTCTGAGTTTGCGAAGAGGGAACTTACCATTGTCTTCTTCGCGGTTCCTTTCCAGCAGGAACATTCAACCGTCGCAATGGGGTAGGTCCTTCGAGAAACATGAGACTCACATTGTAACTACAAAAAGAGAGTTGAAAAGAGATATAGTGCACTATAAATAAGATATTACCTGTACAATTTATTGCAGTGCGTTTTTCCCTCCAAGGTCTGCAAAATTGTAATTATGCGGCTTCGACCAATACTAAACATGTGTACATGGCATGTACATAGGATTTTAATTTATTGTTTTTAATTCCTTGTAGAGCAACTGCAATCTTAAATTTTATCAGCAAAGAACCCGTGGCACATTTCAAATGTAGTTCAGGGCTGTCTTTATACGGGTATTCTTCGGTTGCCCAGAACCTCGATCTTCCTGTCCCCTCTTTCTTTTCTCTTTCTGCCTTACAAGTAATTATTGCTATCTGATAATCCAATTACCAGTCGATTATGACATCGCATAGTTCCCCAAGAAGATGCCTCCGATAAGAAGAAACTCGAAGACCAAACTCTCCCGAACCGAAAGAGAATCTTTTGTCCTTTGTCCTTCTTCTCGAGTTGTTCTGTTCTCTTTTCATTATTGCTATTAACTGAAGCGTTCCCGTTGAAGGAGTTTTCCTTATCCAAGGAGAAAGGAGAAAAACTTAATAGATTGTTTGCATTAATAAGTGATAAATGAGATTAATAGATTTCTCCCGTTAAGTTTTTGAGATTGCTCGGTAAAAGCATTATTTCTGTTTCTGTTATTTAGCCATTGTTTGATCGCGATCCTTTAGTTCATTTTTTTATTCTTGGGCTGTTGTGTTTACCTCTTGACAAAATTCTGTACTGTCCTTTGCACGTTGCGGTCTTCCTCACTCAGATTAACTGTGAGATGAAAACTCACGTTATATAAAATTGCATGAATAGATTTTTTTTAATACTCCAAATAATTGTATTTTAAGATTTTCAGTTAATTCTGCATTTTTTGATTTTATAAACAATTTATTTGTTGTACAATAACTTAATTAACTTGAAATAGAATAAAACTTAAAAAATAATAATTAAAATTGAAATCTAAAATTTAATGGGTGTATGAAAAAGCATGTAACTTCGCCCAATATTAACATTATGTTGTCATTTTTGACTTAATTCCGAAGTTAGTTATCCCTCTCTAGTAATCCGCGCCTTATCCGATTATCAAACCTCCGGTATCTCAGCAATCTGATCTTGAAAATGATGGTAAGTCAGATCTCCAAAAAATGATTTGTCTTCCTTCCCTAATAGGACACATCATAGCTCACGGATTTCTTTTCCAAGATGTCTTTTCATGTTGCTAAATTCTCTTTTTATTTAACTCTTTAACTTAAACTTGGTTGCACTGGAGCTTTATTTACTCTGGATTAGAACATCTCAGCAATTACACGGCAGAGTCTTTGATCTGAGCTATTCATTCCTGTTTCCCAGTCTTTGAAACTAATTTTTCGCACTTTCACAGTTTCAGAGTTTGTCGTCTAAAAATTCTCAAATATTTATCTTCTAAAAGAGATGTCCGACACTTGGTGTTATTAATTATTCCAGTAAACTTCTGTCACCTTTCCTTTGTATTTTTGTTCATGTCGCGTTTCTTCGCTGTCTTGTCCTCCGAGTGGCGTTGTTTCTTCTGTTCGGTTGGGTGCGCATTTAACCTCTCGCACAATTCACAGGAATACGTAAATAGAAGTGACGATAATGAAAAATGAGAGAAAATCCCGAACGGAGAACATCTGGGACGAATGAGAGAAAAAGAGAGAGAGAGAGAGAGAGAGAGAGAGAGAGAGCCGTACAAAAACGGAGAAAGTTTTCGGTAAGTTGCAAAAGGGAGAAAAGCGTAGATAATTGTCTTCTGATATTCTTTTGTAATTAGTTTGCTTTAATCTTTTCACGGCGAATCGACGAAAAGATTCTTCTTGCCACCCGTTGCGCCCTACGCTCACGACTCACGCCACGGAATCCCCTTTAATCCACCCAATTCCTCATTTCATCGCTCCTGATATCTTCGGAGGCTCTGGGGCTTCTTCGGCGGAAGCAAAATTCCTGATTTACGACCCCTTTCGACATCAATCGGTACCCCATCGCATGTCGAACCACTCGGAAAAACCAATAAAGCACAGGAACTTTACAGCAGGAACGAAAATGGATCGTACACCTTACATCTAGGAGAATAGTAGAAATCTTCCCGAGATAATCAGCAGAATAATAGTTGACAAAGAATAAGAACACTAAAACGTAATTGAAGTAGGAACAATCCTTTCGATGATTCAGGGTGAGTAGCAGGGTTGTCATCAATGTTGTTACCTCTTGTATAAGAAACAGTTTCATTGAAAGTGGATGATCCAAGTGGTAGGGAAAGGAAAGAAAACGAGAGGCCCTCTCTGGTAAAAGTATGAAATAAGAAAAATGTTTTATTTAAAGCCCGCATCTTTGGCAAACAGCTGAAAAAGTTAATGGATAACGGACTATCTCTCAATTTTCACCGAGAATTATGATTATATTACCGGTTGACTCTAGGTTTATTACCCTCCATTGTCACCTGTAATTACCTCTTTACCTCTCTGCACCTCCACACACACACCGACCTGCCATGACTTGGGCCCCCGCACAGGTTCACCATTAAACGCTCTGGCTAGCGCTCGGGGCCCTTCTCGTGCCGCAAGTGAATTTTCTTGTGATTCCCCGACATCTTCGTTTCCTTTATCCTGCAGCTAATTTTAGATGTTTCGATCTACTTATTTTCTTATTGCTATTTTGCTTTAGTTTTTTTCACTTTTCTTTTTGTGTTTTGTCATATCCATTTTGGGTTATTTTAAGTTTGTCTCAGTTCTATTATCCTCCTCAGTCCTTTTTGTGTTGCCATATTAAATGCAACTGATGGTTTCATTTGACAACTGCTCCTTGCGAAATTTCTTGTATTAAATATAATTACATATTGTGCAGGTGAATGATCCTTTTTAAAGTGTCAAAATCACCAGGGTAATCCTTCGCTTTTTGGGGACCTTGTCCTGCTGCCGTGCCAGTTTGCAGGAATTTTCCAACCTAAGGATTAAAGGCGGAAAATCGTTTCGGAAAATTTTGTCCAATTTCATGGGACAATGAGTTGGAGAGCCCTGGCTGAGTCGCTTTGATTGGCTGGGAACCACCCGATGTCCGGATTCATCCCCAGACCCGGCCAGGGGGATGCTACCCTCCGCGCCTTTTGCCTGGCTCGGCCCTTTTTTCATTTCCAACTCGCTTTATCCTTGGCAAACAATCAAACCCTCTTTAATTAGCCTCAAAATATTTGCCTAACTCTGTTTCATCCCCCTGGCGAATGACAGAGCCGCCACCTCCGACTACCCACTCTCTACCTCTCTGTCTCTTTGTTCCGCTTGTATCGAAATTTCCGGGAAATTGATAAATAGAAAGCGTCAGATAGAGACAAACTACAGCCGGTTGCCAACAGCTAAAAGTATCCGTTTTACACAGGTGCAGTACACACTTGAAATTTCAAATTTTTTCACTTTCAATTTGGGTTTCCCATTATTGAATTAAATGGGACACCTACTACCTGGTGTTAATATTCTTTTTTGGTACCTGGGATGTCTGAAGGTATGGGTTGTTCTTCAGAACGTCTTGAAGGATTCGAAGTTTTCAATAGTTTGTCACATGTAATATCTATTCTTGTCTTCTGTATTTTTTTCATCCCTTATCAGACATACTATTCTGTCCCTGCCTTTCTCACTAAAATAGAACTTATCTAAAACTTCTTGGTTTTTTATTCATTAGTACGGTATCTCTTGTTGTATTTTCTTTGATTATTTTTTCCTCAAATTTTTGGCTTCTTAATCTCTGACACTATACAATATCTCAATTTCGAGTTTGTGGAGTACTTCTTATACAGGTAGTGGTCGTTCCTTCTTCTGCCTGACACTCTACTATTTTGCACTTTGTCGAATTTGACATCTAAAACACCACCAAATATTCTGATTCTTCACTAATGTCTACTTTCTATCTGTCCAACACAGATTTCGATTTAATCACATTTATCAAACATTTCCATTTTCCTGTACTAGTTTACCCCCTGGTTCTTCTTCTTGTCACATGAATCAAAAATAGTTTTCGCACTCTCATTCGCTCGATCCATTTGCGACCGATAAGAATCTCTTGGGTTCCCCGATGGGTAACCGGTTGCGGTTGCATCGGATGATATTTGTCTGTTTCTTTTTTCTAATCCAAATTTACAGACATCGTCCAGCTTTATCCCTCATTATTCTCGTACCCCAACACGTTCATCCACTTATCTTTCCAGTTTTTCAACTTCATTCTCAACGCCTTTTTTCTTCCCCTATGGTGGCACGTTCTCTTGTCAGAGGACGAGCGGTCTCGCAGCAGGTATGCTTCTGTCTCAATCATCCCACGATCAATTTTAGGATAACAAGAATCGAATAGGTTAAATTAAAAATTACAAAATTTTGTTTTTGTCCTATCGAAACCTGCAGTTTTTCTACTTCTTTTCCCTCCGGAATATAATGTGGCTGGTTGATCTACTTCAGTTTCACTGAATTTGTCATTATGAAAAGGAACCAGAAGCATTTGAGACACTCAAAAATGTAATTTCTCTATCGGTACTTAACGGGTATTCGAGGTGACAAAAAGCGTCAGTCGGAGCAACCTATTTAGAAGTTATTGATCTTTCGCCGGTTTGTCAAATTCGTGTAGTCCTTGCTATATCTCTTCACGGAACCCCTATGCCGATCGTAATAAGTGTCAGGCTATTGATAAAACCGAATAAAAAGTTTTACTTCTATCGCTTCTTCTAAGCGATTTGTTTTGTTCTAATTACAGAACGGCATGATCTAGTTTCCTACGCGTCAGGTATGCACAAATATAGGGGAGGTATGTAGCTCTCTTCACATACTAAAAGATTTTCAGACATTTCTTCTGTACTAAATTGGACAATAATGCAACTTCGTACACGACTTACAGTTTGTAGACAACATAACCAATTAAAGGCGAAATGTCGGCTAATATATGACACTGCGATGAAGGAAATATCACAAAACATAGTCGTAGTTTGATAGTCAGTGTAATATTTTAATTTAGGGTTGTAAAACTAACAGCAGATGCTTTGTGTAGTGGGACTGAAAAGTAAAACAAGAAGTGATGATTTATTAGCTAGTCTATTATTTAATTGTAAGATCAGATGTAGTTCGGTGTATTGAAGAGTACTATAAATCTTTCCCTAACTTTTTCTACTACATTAATAATCCACGTCTGCCTGTTTATGTGTGCGTCTCTCTTCCTTCTTAAATTAATTATTACTACTTATTGATGTTCACGAAGTAAACAAACTAATTGAACGTCAACGAAAATTAAAAAATTGTATCCTTTCGTTTTGGAATTATATTAATAATATTAATTGAATAAATATTAAGTATACTGTTTTATTGTTGTTTTGTTTATAATGCAAATCCTCATTTACTTAAAGCAAAGGAATTGCATGTGCAACCTTTTTTACTAAGCTAACTTTCTGTCGCGAATGTTTTCCACAATAAACAACCCACCTACTTCGATCCAATTTTACAATTAGTATAGTTCCTAACAAATCCCTAAGCTATTCGGTTGAACAGATTCATAACCACCTTATTTCCTCATTTGGAATTCGTCCTGGAAGTTAACAATGTGTTCACAACGGCGTGCAAAACCAGTGTAATTGTTAGCGAAATAAAGGTCGGAGAGATCACGAATATTTACATACACACAAAAATACATTTATAGACGTTTAACATAACATTATCACGATTTGGTGTGTAGGGCGACAAGTCCAACAATAACAACAACAAATAACATTTATCGAACGGTTACGGTGCACATCCAAAGACACACACACACACAATATACATACATAGGGTTTCTGAATTAATTTGAATTGCATTAAATTATTATTCAAATGAGAAGCAATTGAAACGGTCCTAAAGGAGGGATAAGATCGGTACTCGCACCTCTAAAAATTTTCTCAATTTTTCTCAAATTTTCTCAATTTTGTACCCTTTTAGGTCCATTAGGAAACAATTTGGTGACCATGGCATACAATATTAGAAAAAATTGGGTTTTGCAATTTGAAATTGAACTTTTCCGGGGTCGAATATCGATGTGGAATGATTGATTTAATGCATAGTGATCGGGGCACGCGCCCCTTGATCGCAGACCTATTGTGTCTATTTTTCCAGAATGTTCCATCTACACTTAGCTTCCGGACAGGCGTTGGATACTTATCAGTGGGAAAATTTTATAATTGATAAAAAAAACGTATCGAGAGGACCGGGATGTAACAAACTTGCCTATTCTCTCGCCTCTCCATTATACAACCATACATCTTTCTTTATCATCCTCTCTCTCTCTCTCTCTCTCTCTTCACTCTGTCTATTCTTCAATTAATGAATTGTGTGATTGTCGGATGAATATAATTGATCGCTATCATTCATAACAAAAAGATAAATTTTGAACGTGAGAAAAATCAATTCGCCAGTGTTGTGATGAATCACTAATTTTAATTGCGATTCGACGCACTGACATAGGTACGACCCTTACCGCTGAAGGATATCAATATGGCGTCAGGCCGTTCAGGCCGAAAAGACTATTTAAAAGAATCGAGGTTTTTGTAGTAAAATGGAGAAAAGTATACTTAACCTCAGAAGGCAATCGGATGATGCAGAGGGAAATACACCCGGATAATGTGCAGAATAAAAGAAAAATTTCAGAAATTTTTAGTATTTAATTTAGCCGTGCAGCATGTGTGACAAAGATATATGAAACTGAATGTCAGGAACAGCAACATCTCAAGTTTTATCTTATTTTCTCGTATGTTGATTGGAGTATTCACAAAGTAGACAGTTTTACAGGTATTAATAAATGAAACAGCTTACGAACTGTACAGACAGGTTGGTATATCTTGAGCAGAGAATAATTACATAAATAGTAGCAACATGAACAATCTGGGAGTGCTGCTGCATATATTTCAACAACACGGCCCGAACATTACATCCGAACGGATGTAATGTTCGGAAAAGTGGATACAAAATTATGGGAAATTGAAACAGAAACTTAGCTTATGTTGAAGGATAAGTAACAATAGAAAATCTATAAATGTCTCATGAAGACAAAATGGAAAATCATAACTTTACTAGGTACCAATAACGTTAGAAAGTGGAAAAATACATATAACGTTGAAAATAATAATGAAGAAACAGGGAATAGTTCGAAAATTAAGGAAAGGAAATTCATTTCAAAATGGATGGACGTCATATTGGAAAATGTTTGGACCGATTCAAAGAGAAGAAATAGTGTACAATGCTATCAGTTGCAAATCAATATTGAAAATATTAAAGTAACATTTACGTAAACGAAAGAACAGTCAAAACGAACAATAAATAATAAAATACTAAATAAGTAAACTTACGTTCGTGCAAAATTTTGAAAAGGAGAAACGGTCTTAATAATGGAGTATCCTACGCCATCTGTGGCTTTAATTTCTCTTAGTTGGGAATAAAATCACATGTGGCGTGACTGTCGTTTCTGTTGTAACGGTCTTTTACAAAGACGGTTAAAATTTATTCTCACACATTCTTAGAATAGTATTTATTATTAGTAAATTATTTCAACCAGAATAGCATTCAGCATGAATTTCGATGAAGCAGTTGACACATTAAAAATTTTGTTGTCTTCAGTTCACGGAAAATGTAAGGAAAGTGTTTCAATGAATGCTGACAATAAAAGATGGGAAGTCATCAAGAATATCGAAACTTTAACAAAATGTGTCATAAAAACGGTAGCAAGGAACGAAATGCCGTACATTACGTCACATTCCATTTCCACCCAAATGAGGTAAAAATTCACTGGTGTTTTTTGCTCATCAAAATCAAAATTCCACGTTCCAGCCACATTTACATCATATTCTGTCATAATTTTGTATCCTATAGTTTTACTCTTGTTGTTACCTACATGAAAAATGTCAAATTAATCATTATCATTTCAGATTAAAGGGGAGACAAATGAAAAGTATCAAATTTGGATGCCATAAAGGTTGCTTAAGGTTTGTCATGATATTATTTCTTCTGTCAAAGATTCATAGATTACTTATGACCAACAAAAGCTCTACAAAAAGGTATGTTTCATTCCAAATTTATTAATCATAAAAGAAAATATGTAAAATAATATCATTAATAATCTTCAAGTTCATCAAAAGTACTTTTAATTTAATTTAAAATTCACTTCACTTGCAACATGTTTTTTTCATGTCAACAGTATTCATGTGAATGAAGTGGTTTGCATTCTGCACAAGTTGTTCATTAACAGCTAGTTTAAGTGTATATTTTCTAAATAAAATAAAGGTGGTTTACAATACACCATTGTCATGAATCTAATCATTCAATATACAAATATGAATAATTTGCAGGGAATTATACTACAAAAATCTACAGATATTTCAGTCTCAGCAGGAAGTCGATAGAAGTGTGAAATATATAACAGAGTTGTTAAAAACACCTTCATGGGAACTAGGTATTATGGCTACATCAAAAGGTCTTGTTTATGGTCCCCTTTCACTTCACTTTAAAAATGGGCACACAATAAATTGTAGTATAAAAGGAGGTAAAGTGATTATTTGACTGTTATAATTGTAACATATATTTTTTCAAAAGTTTGATTATTCTTATCCACCAACTTCATGCCACCAGGTGTTAGTATTCCTCCCAACATCTTTGATGTCATTGGTTTGTCATCCTCTGCCAAGTGGGTTCTGATTATTGAGAAAGATGCAACTTTTCAAAGTCTAATTGATGGAGAAACAGTTTCAAGACTTGGTTCCTGCATCATCATAACTGTAATGATACTTTATATACATTAAATTAAAGGTCATTATTAATTTGATTTCAAACTTGTACTTATTTCTAGGGTAAAGGATATCCTGATGTCAGCACAAGAATGTTGGTCTGTAAATTTTGGGAGCATTTGAAAATTCCTATTCTGGCCTTAAATGATGCTGATCCATATGGTTTTGAAATTATGTGTGTTTACCGATTTGGATCTATTGTAAGTTTTTCAACTGCCCAAGTATTAACTGTGAAATTAATTGAATATCTGCCATTTCATATTTAAGTACTCCTGCTAAGTACCTTAGCAAACTACTAGCAAACTAAACTATAGGGACCTGTAGTGTATCATTACACACATTAATACCGCACTATACTATTTAATGTAACACACATTAGTGTATACCTCCAAATATTCGACATCTCTACCTCTGTGAAAAATAGAAAAATATTACAATGCATGGGCGACAACATTGCAATCACACAATGATTATTTTGAACCTTGAATTTATCAATTACTCCTAATTCTTAACTACCTACTTCAGGCCATGTCATCCCAAGCATCACATTTGGCTTGCCCTGCCGTGCGATGGCTTGGAGTGCACCCCAGTGATATAAAGCCCCTGCTTCTTGAAGCTAAGGCTTTATCAGTAAGGGATATAACAAGAATTAACTCTATTCTCAAAAGAAATTATGTCAAGGAGAATGAACAATTAAGAAAACAGGTATTTCATACATTCTAAGTAATTCTAAATGACGTAAAATGCTCGGAACGTATTATTATTTATATTCAATTATAATTTTTGGTTACAGATGGAAATTCTATTAAAAGGAAATATTAAGGCAGAAATAGAAGGTGTTACCAATATATCAGAAAATTATTTAATAGACATTTACCTGAAGAGTAAAATTCAATGTTTGGACTACTTTTGATTTCGGCACTCAATTTATTAGGTGAGTTACTTTAATGTAAAATATGTAATCACGCTTGTAATTACCCTGCTAGAACAAGACTTCTTTTCACTCTAGCGAAGCTTCTGGATTAGCTATTAATGAATGTATTATTTCATATTGACAAATGGCAACAGTTACACCATAAACTAGTTATGTAGCTTTTTTTCTGTGTTTGCAATGGTATCCCATAGCTAAATTCAAGAAAGTTCCTATGTTTTCATTAAAACATTAGTTGTTACTCTTCCTATTCTAATTTTTCATTATCTGCATGGGTTAGTGCCAAACACAGACAAAGGGTAAAAATTGTAATGCATGTCATGGAATTTTATAATTTTATGGCCTACAATAAATTTCGGGATTATGCCCTCAGTACGTTGAATAAGAGAAGTCATGAATCTGAGTTTTTTTATATTTTCTTTTGGTATAAATATTTGCCAAATAAATTACTACAGGTAATTTAATCGTGTTACAGATAGAATTAATACAATCGGTCTCCGTGGTTGGAATCATCTTCATCAGAATAGACCCAGTTGAGCCCGAATGGGTACTTGCAAGACTCACCTAGATGCACCGAACTATTTTTTGGACCAAATATGAAATTGGTTACGTTGTCTTGGGGTTTTCTGGATATTACCCCCGTAGAAAGAGGACTGTGGTACCGAGCTTCCTCCACCATAGGTAAAGCTTGCATATCATTGCCATTTTCTTCGTCTGTCCCAATGGCCGGTAGGTTTCCATTCCAGAAGCTGTCCCTCGCCCTCATTTCTTCTTTGCTAATTCGTTCTTCCGGTTTATTGTCCGCTTTTGATTGACTCCGCTTTGGAGATTCCTGGGTTGCTGCTGATGCATTTGATTTTATTTGTTGCATTAAGCCAGAATGTGACTCCCTCAGTACAATGCCCGAATGTTTTCCTGTTTCCTGGCCTTGTGGAGTTGTCACCTTGTTTATGTCATATGACATTTTTGATTGATGAGGAGCTGAGACGTCTTCCGTTTGACTCGAAGACTCTTCTAAAGTTTTTGTCTGAGGCATCAGAATAAAGCGTGTCTCTTTTTCGGGCTGTTGTTGCTGTTTATTCGATATATTCTTCCAACAAGACTCTAAATTTCTTTCAGTGGCAGACGACATAGCCATGTTGGTATTTTGTGAAACTTGCTTCCTTGAAGTTTGGTTCAGTACTCTTTGTGATGTTGATGGTGACATAGCGTGGTTCAGCCCACCTTGTTCGTGATTCTGTGCTGCTTGTTTTCTGTGTTCTTCAGTGTCTGTCACTACATCTCTAATTGATCTTAAGTAATAGTTATTAGATATCGAGGGTATAATTTCCATGGGAGATTTTTTTCTCTTTGTTCTACTCAGATGCGGAAGTGGATGCAAGTTTTCGGGAATATCCGTGCGGTCCACACCGTGAGATTGCGGTTCTCTGTCCATAAAATCTGTTATCCTGTCATCGCTGTGCTTGACATCTGAACTCATTATTAAATGCCTTGATTGATCCACTTGAGATGTCGGTGGGAATTCTACAGGTGGTTCCATTCCAATTTGTGTCACACCACCCAAATCTCTGTAACGTGTATTGTATCTGTAGGGTTTGTATCCTTGAGAAGCATCCAAAGCTGACTTAGATGTTTGTTCTAAGCAGGAGTCAAAAGAAGTCGTTGACAACGCCAGGGAGCCTTCCATGTGTTCCTCCCTTAAGGACAGAGAATCGCTGAATGTTTCCCATGAGTCTACCTGGGAACTGACGTTTGATACACTTTGACTGGTACCTTCGACAGGTAAGTTTTCGTTTGATTTTGTGGTATAACCAAGACGGTAATTTTCACTAGTTAAAGGAGGTATTGCCGTATGGTTCGTTTTGTTCGTATTGATTTGAGTGTCATAAATATGCAATGGCATCTGAGTGCTAGGCGGAACAGTAGTGCCCTGTACTTGTGGTCTACTAGACCGTAAGCCGCATCTCTGTTCTCTTAAATTTTGGGCATATATTTTATTCGCCTGCTTTGCCGCTTTTGATGTAGATTTATCACATTGGCAGTAACTCTGAGACCGAGTCTCTCGTTTGTTTTTACTCTTGGCTGCAGCTAGTTTCTTCTTCTTAGCGGCTTCTTTCCTACTTATTGTCCTGGCGACAAAGGGTTTCTTCACTTCAAGAACATCATATTCGAATGATACGTTTTGCTTCTTTGCCAATTTGACTTTGTTTAATTTTTTCACTCTCTCCTGAGAGTAGAGGTCCAGCAATTTAGTTTGAAAGCATTTTTTCAGAGTATAGAAGGGTGCGAGAACAACGGTGTTTTGTAAACTGTTAAATGTGGGTCGATGGGGCTTTGTCACTTTTTTGGCTTCACTTTTTCCTGGGTTTGTGTTCAACCGGGAGTTGTACCGCCCCGAACGTACTTTCAATTTGGCGTCGTTCACGTCGGTGTATCGGTTGGAATATCTGCTGGCCGTGGGGCAGTCACCAGCTGCGGAGGATGTTCTGCTACTTCGGCGTGTCCTTCTGGAAGCATTCGAGATGGAAGATAAGGATGCCCTAGAACATGCCGGTTCAACTACCATCAAGTACAAAATCCAACTAATTGAAAATGCCAGACTCTTACTTTACGAAAACATTTACCTTAATAACTTCGCACCTAACCTTTACGACTACCACTAACATTATGATTTCATTTTAATTGTAGGTGCATAATTTAATGATTGTAAAAAATGATACTCATATTTCCTACAGGCGTAACCTGTATTCAAATTTATAATTTTTAATTTATAGTTTGGTAAAAGTTTAATATGTTGAAATATGTTCTATTTGGGAGAATAAAATACTATACATTTTATGAAAAACAAATGAGATTATAAATATGAATGTGTACTTGAATTTTAATGAAAAAGGCAGGGCGGATCTTATTTTCGTTGCATTTTTTATTTTGCAAATGAAGTTTCTGTTTTTGTGTACTCAACGAATATTTCAACAGACCCTCAATAGGTAAAAGTACATCAATTTATTAGAATGGTGCGTAGAACATACTCAAATATTAAAGGAAACTTGAACAAGTAAGTTACTAATTGACCGTCACCACGAATATAAAGTTAACAGATGTTGGAATGGAGACCTACACATCGAGGTCATAGAACTATTTCTAATGTTAATAGATCTTACCTCCTTTTATTTCTCTGCATTGGGAATATCAATAGCTGTTATATAAACAATAACATACAATGAGATCAATTTGACATTTTGCCTGAACAAATGACAAAGCAGTACTCGGCGAGGCCTCCTGTAATGCAAAAATTTTGCATTTCCGGCCTCAAATCAAAGATGGTAGTGAACTAAAGAACATGATACCTGAGTATGATATGACATCAAAATTTTGTTTATACTATATCACACAAAATGTCGTATATATTCAACAGCTGTTTTATTAAACCATTTATCAAAAAATTTTCAAACTGCATTATATTTTAAACGCAAAATTTATGTTTCTCACCTGTATATGACAGAATGTGGAAAGTATTTATGTTATAAATTAAATTACAAACCAAATTTTTAAAGTAACGATTTATATTGTAACCCAATCTATACAACGAGTTTATCATATAAAAACAAACAACACTTCTAATTACATAACTTAACGAAATCACTTAGTCCAAACTAGAAATTCTAAAATCATTATTTACAAATATTGGTGTAATGTGTTTATTAATTTTCATTAATTAATCAATTAATTTATTTTTTTAAGTTACAGTTAAGTTTTGCATTTTGTTGGGATTTCTAATTGAAGAACCGGATGTTTGAGTAAAGGTTGTGTTACGGAAATTTATACAGAAAGCGTTCTGTCGAAATTTTCGACTGGAAATTACTCCGTCATTTCCGTTTCGAGTCTCACACAGAACCGGAAATTACGTGCAAGAGAAAAATGCCAAGCCGGAAACGTCTAAGTTAGGAAAGACTTGATGAATTTATTTTTACAAGGTGACATTCGCGCAGTAACTGTACCACTTAATGTCCAACTTAATTTTGTTGTTTTACTCTTGTAGCTTCGTTTACTGAACGAAATAAACGGAATCAAGGGTATGGTCGGTTTTGCTTATTTCTTTGACAGATTCTTTGAAAAATAAAATATTAGCAATAATTACTCTAACACATCATGTAATATGAATATAGTACAGATTCGCTAATGCTGACAGTAAAAATATTTGTAATGGATAGGGAGAAATTGTAAAAAAAATGTTTTTATTTTTATTTGTTTTTTTGACTTTGTATTTTTTTGTTTCTTTTTTTTATTCGTTTTTCTCTAGCATTAGTAAAATTCGTAAAAAAAGAAGTCGAATTCTAGTTCTGTTTTCGTTTCTTTTTAATTCTTTGTTCGGCAGAGAATGTTCCAATGGCAACCGTCACATATTATGTCATGTGTAAAATACACGTATCTATTTTTCCATATCACCATTCCATATCGGTCAGGTACTTTAGGGCCGACAAACGGCTAATATTTTTAAAAAATTGTTTGTTCACTACTTCCTACAACTGCTCCGCAGGAAAATCGTGCCGACTGACTTTCTAACAACTCGCGGCGTGGTTTTGTATTTTACTTAATATTTTCATCACTTCTATTCATTTAGTTTGTGGGTTGAGGTAGGTAAAATATAAAATCGAACTTTGTTTTTGTCTTTTTTTTTTAATTTTAGTGTTTGACGGCGCTGTTGCGATCGATTGAATTGACATTTAAGCGTTTAATTTACATATACTTTTAGGGCCTATCGTGTTCAATAGCCTTAGACTTGCCCGTTTCCTTACTTTTTCTACCATGCGAACACAAACATACACACACACACACAGAGGTCATTGGCTATCTGCGGAAATGACATGACTAAAACACCGTTTTATGAATACTTACAAAAAAAGAGAAGTGCTAGTTTAATTCATTACACGAAAACTAGTTTGGGGTGGGTTTGTCCCAAACCTCTGCACCCTGCCCTTTTGCACACCCTTTTACACATCCATTACATTCAAATGTTCATAACTCTACCTGTCTTTTCCGTCCACCTACTAAGATATTCGTCTAGCTATAATTTGTTAATTTTTAGTTAATTCTTTTACTCAAAATCACAAGCTGAAAAACGAAGAAAACCGAGTGGGATAGATAATACTGAAAAAGAATGGATTCGGGACAATCGTAAGAATGGCAGGCTATAAACTGTGCTCGTCTTCGTCCAAACTAAGGCACTCTTTTAGGTGATGTTCCATTGACCGGTACACGTGGGCCAGGACGCCCACAAGGAAGTGACCTTCGTCAGCGTAACTCTGAAAAGGTTAAATTTTTGGTACAATTCATGAAACGCAAAAAGATGGTAAATACTGTAAAATTTATTCTGTAAATATATCTTTGCAGGAGGCGTACAATAAGTGGTCGCGGAGGTATCCTACCTGATATTTAAATATTACTCCAGCATCTGCTAGAGCCTTCGCCAAAGCTACACCATGTTGGTAAGGCGCTGTCACATCAGCCAGACCATGAATTAAGTACAGAGAGTCACTGGGAATGTTTCTGGCCCGTTGGGTAGCATCGGCTTCCACATACCCCTTATAATTGTCCCCAGGAAGACCTAATATTCTCTCCGTGAAAGCGCTATCTGAGAAAGAAAAAGGCTCTTAGTATACCATACTACGAGGAAAAACACTGGACATGACACAATGGTCTTACTTACTGTAAAACAGCCAATCTGTGATTGGAGAAACTGCTATTCCACATTTAAAGATGTTTTGTTGCGAACCTAGCAGCATGGTGGTTACATAACCGCCGTAACCCCAGCCCCATACGGCTATTCTACTTCTGTCGAGAAAACCAAAAGTGTCTAGAAGGTACCTATAAAAAGAAGGCAGTGTACAATTTTTTCTGTCAATTAGACAACACGGTTGGAGGTTACAGGTTCAATAATCACCTCATGGTGACAATTTGATCCTGTACTTCGACTCCACCTAGGTGCCTGTACAGCGAACGTTTTCCTAAACCTTTGGCACCTCTGACGTCCAGTTTGACGTAGACGACGTCATTATGACTGGACATATACGTTCCCCAGTCTATTGTGAACCTTTGAGTGACGGATTGACTTCCTGGACGGCCATTGCTGAAAATCACGGAACACAATTATGACACTGTCTTCGTGCTCAAAGTTTGGAACTACTCCAAAGGGGATACTTACACCTCGACCAGAACCGGGTAAGCGGCATCGCGCAGCTCCTCTCTCCAACTTGGGGGCAGAAAAAGCTGCACTTGTGCTTTCGAACCCTGCGGCAGAGGCACGGAGAAACTCCTAGAAATCGGCAGAGCCAGTTTTCGCAGTAGATGCAAACGAGTATGTCTTGTATTGAAAATAATTCTGGAAAATACAGCAAAATTAGTTTTGTGCCTGCGGTCGTCTGTTCTAGTCAATTAGGGAATTACACACCTTATCATGCGGTGAGTGTCAGACGCATGGATGGCGGCCAAGGGAAGTCCTGGACCTTCACATTCGAGCACGTAGTGTCCCAAAGCCCCCTCCATACCAATAGGAGGACTTACGGCTGCGTTGAAATAGCTACAATTCCCGTAGTGATACCTACTGGCCCAGAGGACTTCGCCCAAGTCGCAGGTGATGCACTGAGGTTCCAGTCTCTTGGGATCGTCGGCTCCCGGGTCTTTAACTACATACAAGTGCCTCTGACCCGGTCTCGTGTCGTGTGTTCCTAAATAGTAACTGAAACCACATAGTAAATTAGAATATTTAATGTACTATCGTCCAAATATTTGGATAATCTAATAGTGTCTTACACTAAATGATTGGAAGTATCCCATTCTAATATTTTAACAACTTCGTAGCGTCCATGACTGAGAACAGCCATTCTCTGCTGCTTGAGCGTGACGTGTTTTATATGAGTGAAATGATCGTGAGCCCCTTCCTGAACTGCGGCCAACAGTAGGAAACTATCCCCGTCTGGAGAGAAAAAAGGTTGAGGCTGCACATCTAACCAAGTGTTTTCCGGTGCTCTCTCCACGTGTGTCTGGAACCATATTTAACCAGTGAGTTAAACTTTACTTAAGAAAAGTATTTTTCTAAATTGTGATACCGTTACCTCTATACAGGTCCAATTGGGAGAGACGCAGGCACTAACGATACTGAGATTTTGGGCACGATTCATCCAGACCGCACCTACTTGTTGATTGTTGTCGCCTACCCAACCCGCTGAGGTCAAGTAAAAGTCTCTGAAAAATTTTAAATTTCATTGGGTTTGTATTACATAGATATTTTACCTCCTAAATTGAAATGTAAAATAATCCAGACTGCATTTCAGTAAATTACTAAAAGTAATTTTCCAACAGAAATGACATTAAATAATATATTTACGACATGTGCTAACGATAAAAGAACATCTTGTAACTATTGAACTTGTATACTTACTGATTCTCAAGTGTTTTTGGAGGGCTTACTTCCCAACGAACCGGTTCACTTTGATTTTTTATATCGACAACCCACAGCCTCACTTTAGGATTTGGACTTTCAGGCTGAAAATCAGGAGAAATGAAATATAACAACCATTAATTAGTGCCAAAGGGATAGACAAAGTGTGCCACAATGAAAAAAATATTCAATAATAAACATTTCATTTCGAAATAATTTAAGTTATGTGTGCTGGTAATACCGTAGGGTACTGATAACACCAATAGGAAATGACTATAGAAGTTTACTAACACTTTCTATATCTACCATACTAATTGTTTTAAGACCTAAATTAATCCTACAAACTACAAAAACAATTAACTAGAACTAAACTCTACTCACCGTTGGGTACCTAACTGTTTTGGAGTCTGGGAAACTACCAAATGTATTGCTAGAACTACTGAGCGAACTTACACCGAACCAGGGAAAACTAAGCATTCGTACTTTGCTGTCATTAAACGTGGCAAATATTATGTGACTTCCGTCAGGTGAAGGCCACAGTGCTTCTGGAGAAGCAAAAATATCTTCTGCAAGTAAATTATAATTCAATTCGTTAACAAATGTATAGAGTAATTTTGTAAAGAAAGGGAGGATAGAGGGAGAACATGGATGGGAATCAGCAGTCGACGTGGAACGGGCACAATAACGTTTGGATTGAGCCATGTAATTATGGTAATTAATGTGTAAGATTACACACACACTACATGACAAAATGTTTTGTTTCAGTGATTCATCATTCATCATTGAATCGAGGCTAATTTGGGGATGTGGAGGACAATGAAACTAACCCATTGCAAAAATTGTAAATAATTAAACAAACTAATTAATTGACTACACTATTATGCGTATTCATAATAAAAAACATATATATTAATAATATATATAAATTGTAGAGAAAGATTCATAACCATTTGAAACAGCAAAACTGAAGAAAAGCTTGATAAGAAAAGGAAATTTACTGCTTCTTTGAAGAGATATTGGAAACGAGGGCGTCCATGGATCTGTTGAGGTAAACAGTTCTTTGCATTTTTGTTTGTTAAACCAAGTGACTGAAAAGCGGGAAAATTTTTAAAACAACAATTTAAGTGCCTTTCACAATAGGAGATTATCTTTCTGGATGTTCTCTATGCTTTGTTGGGCTCGCTCAACTGGGAGATAAAACTGAGAGGGAACGGGTGGAGACAATTTTCTAAATTTGAAATTCGACTACATTCAAAATAATTCCCTTTGACCTCGCTTACGTGAACTCCGACCTGCGAGTCCTGAAGCACAGGAAACCCCCCGCCCCCGGGGGAGGCTTAGAAATTCAGGTCGATGGAAATGACCGGAACGCGAAAAAAAGTGGATGGGAGGAAATTGGAACGAGGTGGGATAGGCTCTCCGGGACACAACCGGAATATCGATTGATTTGACTTTTTAATTTACACTCCTCCCTATAAATTTATGTAAACATATAAATATACACAAATATATTCGCATGCATAAATTTTGTTTAATTTCGATTTCAGGATTTGAGCTAATATAAGTAATACACCAATTTATAAATGAGAAATCTCGTCCGATGTTGAGGTATAAAATTATGCGTGTCATATAATACATAAATAAAGTCCTGATTTTGGAATGAATTCAGCAGTATTCTCACATTGGTCTACTACAAAATTGTTCCAATCGCAGGTGTGTAAACTTTTTTAAGCCATTGTAATTTTCAATAATCACAAATGTTACAAAAGGGGGAAACGTGCCAAAAAATTGGCAAAAAACAAGACAAATAATAAGTCACTAGTAGATTTGTTAGAGATTGAAAAAGTCGTAAATTTGGGTGTCAGTGTGAAAGGCACCTGGAGAATGAAAAACCAAGCTAGAAATAACCTACTCAGAACGCAGGAGAAACTCTGTGGTGAAATTACAGACATGAATGATGTGATGATTCCACAATTAAATTACTGTGACAGGTAATACTATGCATTTAACACTACTTTGCACACATATGTGTAGCTTATGTGGAGCTTAAAAAATCTAATACAAATGGGACTAATGGAATTTGAAATCAACTTAAGGCTACCCAAACTACTGCTGCTGTATACTAAGGTTCGAGAACCCCATAAGTTCCTTTAGATTTGAATTTATATATAACATACACTTTTACGTATCCTATATAGTACTTGCTAACATAAAAGACACTTTTAATTAATTCCTTTAAATGTGTACCATCGGGGTTGAATATTTTTTGTTCTGCCTTTTGACTTGAAATGTATTGGTACCACTAACTTCTGAAAGCGGTTAAAACCCAACGTTTTCAATTCTTGTCTTTTGCAGATTTCATTTACGTTCTGTAACACTTGTAACATGGGGGTTATGGAGCTGGAACTCACCCTGATATAACCAGTCGGGCACACCGTTGTAGATGACTCCCGGTAATCCCGTTATTGTGATCTGGGTGTCCTTACCCACCGGTGAGTCCCTGACGAAAATGTTGTTGTTGTTGATGATGGCCAGGGCCGTCGTGTTCCCCAGCCAGGTAGCGTGCTGGAGTCTCGTTGCTGCTATTTTATTTTCTAGGTCTCTGATTGCTATCGGAATGAGATGGCTAAAAGCAAATGGGACTCGCCGTTTAGTTCCGAATTGTCAGATTTGATTGTCATTTTGTTTACATATTATTTACTTACTCGTTTGTGACGTCGTAGACCGTGTAATGTGATAAAAATGAGTTTCGGAACACCTGAAATGGCATACATCAAAGGTTTAATTGCCTTGTTTGCAGAGTTGGTTTTTAATTTGTCTTAGTCGACCGTAGGCCCTATTCCTAATTATGCTTGACCAACTCTATTGTAACCAATTACTGGCGTTGTCCAGTATTATTCATAGTATTGGATGGATAAATTTAATGCTTTTCAGTTCTACTTTACTATATTTCTATTCCATTCTTTCTTGTTTCCTTAGAATAAAGGTTTTTATGCGTAACATAAAGTATTTGTATTATTTTTCAGGTGTCTCATTTGAGTACCTAAACGATTACTGTTGGGTTGAGCATCTCAATTCTCGTCTTCGCAAAAAGCAACTCGCAAGAGAAATAAAAAATTGCTTCCAATGCGGCGTCTCTTATTCGGCGTAACCCAATTTGTACTACCTTCCTGGACGCATCTCTCATTTGCACTTGGAAGATCACTTCACACAAGAAAATGTTCGTTTCTGTCGGGTTCGAAGTGTGAGTTTGTAGACGAACGGAAGGTAGGAAAGTTGGACCGCTGGCCAGTTGAAGACGGCAAAGAAATTCTTTTACGGCGCGAAGGGAAAATAAAATTAAGTTACCTTCGCTAACTGCATGTAACATTAAACACTGCCACTGCCATTCTAAGTCAGGGTGAATTTTAAGACAGAGAGCTAATTTTTCTGTCGTGCGGTTTCATCCCCTCTCACCTTTTCAAATTCATCCCGCGTGGCCGCTTTCTTCGGTTTTCTAATTAAATATTTTGCAGGGGTACACATAACACGGGAGCAAAGCAGGTGATGATCATATGGTACCTGCGCGAAGACATGTTTTTAATAGGTGATAACGATTATAATGTTTACATTTGTACATCAGGTGGAACAAATTTCTTTTTCATACTTTAAGGGACAGACTTTGACGAATTTTACGTTGCTTTTGAGGTGTTTCACCAGCCGCTTAATATTTAAGTAATTCATACGGTTCAATTTTTTCTCTATGGGTGATTCTTTGAAGCTTCTTCTTTTGAGACTTTTGAAGGATCATTTGCAGGGTTTATACTTTGACACGTGTGTTAATTCCTTTGATGGAGATTTAATTTTAGGTTTTATATTACCCTTCGAGGGTATTGAGACATCCAAACGGAAATTACAGATTATTCATTCGGTCTTGTATATCGAGCAATTAAGAGATGTTTGGTTGTCCTATTCAAAGATTTTAGAGGCATTGATTAAAACTATTGTGAGCCCGGAAAGATTGGCTTAATAAATTTCGTTGTTGAAAACAAGTGTGCTAAATACACATTGTTGTATTTTTGAATTTTGGGTTGGGCTTTCGCTTGTTTGTAAGTTTGTTAATTATTTTAAATCATTAGATGTCTGCGGGACGTGATCATTTATCCAAATTTTACGTATTTAATTCAATTACATATTTAATGTTATAAGATGTGTATGCAAACGATCATTTAAATAATGTAACGAAACTGTTGTTCAAACAGAAAATTTGCAGTTGAGAACAAATCTAATAAAGATGCCATAAAATAGAATAAGAGCTGAAATCTATCGGTGCACTGACACGTACAGTATTAGGATAAGAGAAAACTCGAATACAAATAGTATTATATTGCCTTTTTAAGTTCACGAATTTAAAATTTAAATCTCCTACTGCCAAATGTCTTGGGACAAATCTCGTGGAAAGTTTAGAGTTTGGGGTATGCTTCTCAACTCAGTTTTATTTTAAATCAGATTCGGTGCAATTAGTTTGTCTACTTTCCCAGGTTCGCGAACTTAATGGGCCGAATAATAAAATTATAAATTTTGGAAACTGATGGGCAGATGGTCACAGAATTTACCGAGAAGTATTGAAAACTATGAATTACTGATTCTCGACTGTTCGAATGAATTGTTAGTTTACACTTTACAACATTTTAAACTTTTTGCAGGTCGTACAGACACGGAAATCGCTGGGAGACATCTAGATATCGAGAAAAAATCTATTCTTTCGCTTGTACCGCCGACCGCATTTAAACCTTATCCAGGTCTAAAATAATATCCAATAAAAACAAGAAAATTTCTCAGAGAGAAATTGAAATGGAAAAGGAGGTACCAAAAATAGTATTTTCTTTCGCTTAAATTTTACTTCTTCAAATTTTAATTCTTCATCCCACTCTCAATGTTTGTGGAGTTTTAATTGTTTTCTGTTGTTAAACTGTCTATGTTACGTTGCCGTCCAGGATTAATTTTGAAACAAATGCAAGCAACTACTGACGAGAAAAAATGTCAGATTCGGAAAAAAATTCAAGTTCCTATCGTACAAATATCACGAAGAAAGTAAAAAAGTTTTGAATAATTTCACTGCACTAAACAAAGGACAGTTTTACGCGATGAAACAAGCCTAAAATTGTCGCCCCGTGGAATTCACATCTAGAAGGAATTTGTCTAAAATTCCTAGGGTCATGGTTCTGAAACTGGATAAACATTCTAACAATCCTACCGGAAAGACACCTGTGCCCGATTTGAGTGAAGTATTCAAAATGATTGATTAGAAGTTTGACAGAATTATCAGCGAAATGAAAGGGATTTGTGATTTCGGCAAAAATAGGTTCTTCGGAGAGAATCCATAGCAATATTACGGTGCATTGCCGACATGGCGAAGCCTTTTAAAATTTCAGGGTTCATTAAATGCATAAGAATTCTTACGCAAGCATAAGCATATACGAGCAATTCAAACGTCAAAGATCACACCACAGCAAAGAACATTTCACCAAGAGTAAATAGACAACAGACAAGGCATCAGTATTCTGCGATCTCTGATGTTACCGAATAAAACTAGAAGAATCACATTGCATCCTCGTGTCATCTGAGTCTGAGCTTTTCTTTGCCGCATGGAAAATTTTCAGGAAAAGTTTTTGCCCTTCTTTTCATTCGAAATTTACCTTCCATTGTAGAAACTTTACTTGTACAAAACGAGTGGAAGCGAATCGAAACATCAATTTAATCTAACCTTTAAGGTTTAACCTTGCGACCCCTGTGCGCTGGAAAGGAGGGAGGGCATATGCGGGAAACGCCATTAAGGTTCATAAAGACCATTCAATAAGACCTAATAGTGTGGGTTCCTGTTCAAAAGCAAATCTTTTAAGTCTTTTCCCATTGTCGAAATGGAAAGTCTAAACAAAATGGATGAAAATTATGAATTTTCGGTTCAAGAAGATCAAAGGGTGTGAGGCAATGTAAGAGTGAGATGGCTTTAATGGAAGAGCGAGAAAATTCGGTTCAAATTTTGACGAAACCGAAATGGTGGCAAATAAATCAAATTTTCAATATCTCAGACGCGACTTTACCGGACCGGCCATTATAATTCAAGAAAAACTTAAGGTTAAAGTCTTTCAGTTAACTCACCGTCTTGACATCATGACGAAACAAAATGTACCGAAGATCTGCCGTGCATTGAAAACCTTTGACGTCCAGTTGTCTCTGCAATGGACAGACAAAGGTTAAACATGGACGAAAAAGCTCTGCTGTTTGTGCAGTTCGTTAATTTTATTAACTTCAGTGATATGTGTC
Organism: Polyplax serrata; assembly: GCA_037055365.1. Lineage (NCBI taxonomy): Eukaryota > Metazoa > Arthropoda > Insecta > Psocodea > Polyplacidae > Polyplax > Polyplax serrata. The sequence goes on along the minus strand of JAWJWE010000038.1, from coordinate 4,764,251 downwards.
CGTTTGATTAATGGCAGACGCTGTTGTTCACTTGAGGCACTTTCAAGTGTGTCAAAAACTGTTTGGCATTTCACACTGACCTACTTAAACAATTTCCTCTTTTGATTCTTTCTTTTTTCCCACCGGAAGTCGGAGTCCAACCTTTTAACCTCATTTTCTACGATGCTAACATTTATTTTTCACTTTTTCCTTGACACATGGGGGTACAGTTAAACACTTCTTTATATAACACAAGTTTAAATGGTAATTTTTTTATTTAGGAGAAAGAATGTATGAACTTACAAGCGTGTGATTTGTAACTAATAGTGAAACCGTGTTATCGGAAGCGTCCAAAACAGCAAGGCCACCATCATCCTGCTGGAAGACAAAATGTTTAGAAGAAGTCCACTGCGAGTTTAATCTAGTAGGTGTCAGTTCACCCTGAAAGAAGAAATAAAATATTTGTATTTTATTGATGCCTTTCCTCATAAACTTTTGTCTCTTTGTAGTTCTTGCTCACCTGCAGATATTCATCCAGTGTCATTCTCTTGCCGCTCCAGTAGAGGAGTTCATCGACGTAGCCAAGCAGGTAGATGGCCGTCACGATGCCAGCAATCACCGTGCCAATGACGAGGAGTGAGAAGACAATACTCTTCCAGTTATAACCATCGTCGACGACCCCGAGGTCCGAGTCCAGCTGCGATGGGAAGGTGGAAACAATTAAGCCAATAAGGCCAGGTAATTGGGCAGGTAGTTGGGAAGGAGAATATTAATGGTAATTCGAAACTCCAATCGGAAGGAGTAGCGGTCACATTATGAATTAATTAGAGTCTTGTATTTCTTAATATCCTTTCTGGCTGGCATAGCGTTTCATCTATCCTATCTCTTGGGCAATTACCTGGGTTATTTGACTCTGTCAACGGGTGGTCCTGGAACGCTGATCGCATTTCAGGGAGTTAAAGGTCATGACATTCAGCAGGTACAGGAAAGAAACAATCCGTTTACGTGTCTCATGCAGTGTATTGGTGACATATGCAATGTTAGCGGTCTAGGACTCCGGTAACCCGTTGAGTATAACCATATTTTTTCCAACGTTTTGAAATATTTATGAAATCCCAATGTACTATGTACTGTTCTAGAACACAATGGCCGGCATCATAAGATTGAGACGCATTATACCCACCCTAAACGTACGAAAGCCGACCACTAAGATCACTTAAAGATCATACTCAATTACTTGGTTTTGTGCCTTTTGCAATACTTAATGTTGCCATCGTGATTTGTACTACATTATTTACATAACAAATTTGAAAAGAATTTCCCGACTTGTGACTTTACAATATACACTAACACGTTACAACGATTCTACGATTATACAAACGATAGGTTTCACAACAACAAGCGGGTTGGTGCTAAGAGTACATAAACAGGTTCTACAGGGTCACAATCACTTGGTACTTCTACTGTGACATAGTATCACTATAAAAGATATTTGTTTATGCTATTTATGCGATTTCAGTAGAGATATAGATGTTAGAGAGTACGGAATAACATTTACAAACATTCACGTTTTTTACAGAAATATTTTACCCTTCCGACGTTGTCGTTATTTCTTCCACACGACCTGGCACATCAGATTGGCGCTTTTGAGACTCTGAAGCACAACGATGACACCCAACGACCACTCAACACTTTCGCTCCATCATTCGCTACAAGCATGTCTTATTCTAGTGAAAAGTTGAAACCAATGCGAGAATACACAGAAGTCACAACAAGCCGTAGTGAGATAAGAAAGTGAAGTAAGAGAGATAGTTAAATCTATTGATTGAAAAGGACAAACCAGAAGTTTCCTATTGAATTTCTACTTGGTGCGCTCTGGTAACATATTAGGTAGTTTTATGGTTTCATCGTTTTCTGTTGTTTTTTTGTTTTCTATTTTCTATTTCAGTTGTTTTCCAGTAGTTTTTTTCCTTCCCTCCTAAAAATGTCTCCCTAAATTTGTTTTTGTTTTAACCAGATCATTTATTGTTTGAAATCTTCAGTCTACTCCCCCGAGTTTCATTATTCCCTCCAAGTCGTATTGCTGTTACTTTAGAGTTGTTTCTAAATGTCTTCCGTTCCCAAAATGCTACGTATTGGTTTATTTTTATACCTCATATATTTAAGAATTCCAGATTTGCTTAATTCTTGGATAGTTTTTTACAATTCAAGTCGAATTTCCGACAACAGTATGTAAAACTTCCTCAAATTTCTCAGGGACCCACACACACACACACATCGACCATGCACGCATGCTTCTTGCAAGAAATCAACAGGTCACAGGTAAACAGTTAAACTTAATATAGTTTGCTATCATGGTTCAGAGACATTTTAATGTCTGCCTCTTTGTTTCCTCCACATCTCATCACCGAAAACACTCACCCACTTCATCCAGCCGGGTCTTTTTCGGGGCACTGGGCCTTCTACTTCTATCCATTCTTCCTAAAAAAAAATTTTTTCCTAATTGAAAATACGATTAATTTCATTTCCGAACACTGGAACCCTCAGTGTAAAGCAAGGCTTTGCTTTGGTTTCTTCTTGTGCTTTACTTTAACCTGCTTTTGCGACGAGGCAGAGAGGGTAGTATTACATTAGGTTCTTCATTCATCCACTCACACAACTCAAGAGTAACGTAACAGGTCCAAAGTTTAACTTTTCATTCAAGAAATTTAGAAATTCTTCCATTCTAATACAAACTTTATGTTACAATGAAAAAAAAATCATAATATTTTTTATACTATAAAGGGATGTGTGCAATGTATATCTGACAAATATAAAGACAATATGTAATTTCCCTTGAAGTAGAGTTTTTAGAAACGATTGCTGTTGATTCCTCTGCGACGACGTTTAAAAGCGACCAACTCTGTCTAAGTTTGGGCATACGTGTCACGTCAACTAAAAGTTCCATTTGTGTACTGTAATCAAATCTCATCCGGTTACTAACGCTGGCAGGAAGCCGGATACAAACGTCTGGTTTTTTTTTTTGTTACAGAAAAGATGGACAAATTCCTAGAGACATGGACTCAATGCAATGTGGGAACAAATGAAGAAGAAACAAATTCCGTAATTTTTCTTTGCAGTTCTTCAAATGTCGCCAAGAAAAGAATGAGTCGGCGTCTGCGACCATGGCAGTAATTTATTTAACGGAAATCGTCTCGTTACCGTTAAACAGTATCAGACACGACAGGAGAACGATTTCTTTCCATTAAATCTTAACAAGAAGAGGAAAATGTTTGCCGGGAAGGCAGACTTTGGGGTCACCAGATATCGGAAGTGAGTCGTGTGTTCTAATGTGACATACGTTTTAGACTTTCTCTTGGCAGTTCATTCTTCTTTTACTTTAGAGAAATGCACTTTCTTCTTGTGGATCATTTCCTCTGTCCGAAACTGTGGGAAGAGCATCCCAAAAAGGTCGTGCCAATGAGGAAGAGGTCAAAAGAGACGTTTCACTAGAAGGCGCTCCTTCTTTGTACACCTTTAAAGACCATAGGCTTTGCAGACCAAATGACTGGTTTAACACGCCACGATTGAAGACACGACACATCAAAAAGCATTCATTTAAAAGAACCCAGACGTTTTCCTGCGTGGCATTAAGCTTGAAAACGCTAGCTGCTCGTTCAGGTAACCCAATTTTAGACCGGAAACTATTTATCAATTTCTGACAATGTGTCCGATATTGGAACAAAACTGGGCGGTGTGCTCGGCGAACAAATTTAAATTACAAATGAAAACTCCCCAACCTTCGGTATCGTTCTACTAGAAAAGGGATCTTTATTGTTCCGTTTAAATAAACTCTTGACGAGAAAAAGACTTGAAGGTCTGAAAGAGCTTGAGAGTCTACCGACCGCATAAATTTGATGTAACTTATGAGGTTAAGAATAATGTAATGGGGTAAGTAAAAGCAATGATTTTTTGGTTAAGTACCTGCCACATGGATACAGAATAAAAGTAACTATTATATGAGAAGCCCTTCTGAAAGAAGGAAATTTAAGTCCGAAAGGGGAACGACATCTGTAAAAGATGTGGATACAAGTAAAAGCCAAAAGCAACATTAGCCTCCAATGGAATGAAAAGACAGATCCGGAAACGTACATTCGCTGCTGACAAGAATAAAACCGGACCCTGTTGTGGGTAAGCCGTTAATCATTTTCTGCTGTCGGTTGTCACGAATTTTTTTTTTCTCTGTAACAATCGTGAAGCAGACCAGAGTCGGAAACGTGATAGCAAAACAAAACAGAAAAAAACCATTGGGAACGTCAGCCATGAGGCCGGATACTCCGCTCTCACCCAAGACGTTTAATTACGCGAATAAACACAGACCGGTGGCAGGAGCCGCGGGCAGCACCATGTCGTCAAAAGCAAATGTTGACTTTCCATTTGAACTGCAATATGCAAATGAACGGGGGATGAGAGAAAAGGAAATCGAAATCGGATGAAAAGGAACAAATAATCGGAAGTTGGGATGAAAACCAAAAATGGACATTTTTTTTGTGTCAGCAGGGAGAGATGGCCGCCGACGTGCCTGCGAACACTTGCCGGTGACCCCGCTGTGGCTTCCGCTTCTGAAGAGAAAAACTCGTGCGTAGTGATTTTTTGGCGACACGCAGGCACGCACGCGCTCCCACACAAACGCAGTTATCACAAAGTGTAATTTACGTCACCTGGTCCCAAGTGGCTGTAATGTATTAACAATACTGAAGAACTTGTAGAAATGCCGCATAATTACACACATGAAGTTTTGTCATTAACAACCGTGGTTGTAAGTCTGAAAACTACTAATAGTCTTTTATGTATTTCTACAATCCATGCGTAGTCAATCCCAAAATGGTAATTCAGTGAAAGTTACAGACAATTCTGCTATCATGTGAGCCTCAATTTTTGCCCTACTAAAAATGTGAGGTGAAACTTTGGGGTGTAGTCCAGTAGGAAGGTCCCATGACAAACCATGAAAAGGCCCCGAAGAGACAGGAAACCGATGGAAAACCAAATTCGCTCCCAAATTAACATTACAACGCCGACTGACCACTGTTAGTAATTATTTTAATGGAGTTTTTATAGGTTTCATTAGCCAATATACTCAAAAATTAATATAAACTAAGGGTTGAAGGGGTTAATAAAATCACTCGATTTACACAAAATAAATTCAGGGAGTTGGAATTTTTTAAAGCTACGGGTATGTGTTTTTGGGGTGTGCAAAGCAGGTGACAAATTATTACTAAGGTAATTGTTTTCCAATTAGTTTTGGCGGGTGATGGGGTGCCTTAGGGTGGGGTTCGAAGCTTAAAAATTGTAATGTATAAATTTTCGTTGTAAACTAGTAAACAACAAAAAAAATTATTATGAAATTCTCTTCTGATGTGTGCTCGTTTGTCTGATTGTCTTTTTCATTGCGCTTTTATCTTTTGTAAGTGTCATACGACTACTGTGAGTATTTGTGTGTATTTGAGTGTCAGTGTACATACTTGACTTGTCAATGTCTATTTCATCGCTAGGTAATTATTTATTAAACCGAGTGCTTGCCGCTTGCCTTGTACTTTTTTGGTGCACCTCAAAGACGGGGAGTTCTTCAAAGAGGTGAGTACTTCAGGTGACGTTCAATTCCTAAACCGACAGACGGTAATAAGAAGTGAAGCATCTTAATAAAAGAAATTGTAGGTAGGCACCTGTGCTTTATGCGTGGAATTTTATGTTTGTGTTTGTTGATGTCAAATTGTGTTTTCCGTAGGTGTATTGCTTGTTTTTATGTGACACTCGTTGCTTCGTATCTATCCGAAGTAATTCAACAGGGACCGTATATTACCTCTTCCTCTTCCTTGGGTCCGGCAGCTCCAACTTGAACTGTGTCATCAGGCGGAAGGCGCCACGAATTGCGCTCGATGTTGACATTTGTGTGCATGGCTTTCGGGCACTACGCCTCCCTGAAAATACAAATAGAACGACCTCAATGACAAGTTGCTACAAGTAAGTAAAGTGAAGTAAACCAAGGAAGAATCGGTATACGATGAGAGAAATAAATAAGAACAATGGGAACATTTTCATATAAATCTGTTTTCTGGATATTCTAAAATATTCATTCACTCGTAACATCCAGAAATGAAACAATTGTATTTGACCGCTACACAGATAAAGTTACCTCGCTTCGCAGGAAAGCTCGAAATAAAGGGAACTGAGAACATCGAGAAGTACAATCTAGAAAATTCGTCGCGTCTAATAAAGTCGGAAGTAGAAGTGACAGCTTCGTCGTGGTACGAGATGGATTGCTATCAACAGGAAGGCGAACACAAGGTAAGCGTCCGACACTGTGAAGTCGATGAAAATCAAAATGTATCTCACTTGTATTGTTCTGAACATTTTAAAATAGGTAAAATACGGTCTTTGAGAAAAACGTTTAATGAATAATGGAGGTATTCGTGTTGATTTCAGGACTCTACTTCTCCTTTTATCGGCAATAATATCCTGTATACCCGGCAATATACCCAAGAAAGCAAGCCGTAGCGGTTTACGGTTCAAAGAAATAAAGTACCGCTGAAAATGAATGTGAAGCCTATGAAATTAAGTAAGAGGCAGGACGCACTAAAGCCAAGATGTACTTAGGTACTCGTATCAGCTTGTCATATGAACGGATTCTTGGCATTTGGCATTTATTCGACACAACAAAGAATCGCACCAATATCTCGGGGGGAGCATAGCAGATGCCAGTGTTGTAAATCAGAGAGGTTTCAACACCGACCGAATTCCAACATCAAAATCAACACCAAGAACCCTGGAACCAAACTGGAACGCGCCGTAAATCAACCTGGAAGGGAAAAGAAAGACCTTGGAAAGTCCCTTGAAAGTATAAAATTTATGTTTCCGTAGTTTTATTAAGGATTCATCAATAACTCCGAGTGGGAGTGAGTTTTTTTTTAGGTCGAGGAAGAGTTGCCTTAAGTATGTGCCCATGTGTTTGTGCTTGCGTTTACCCAAAGAATATGGATTGGTGGTTTTCGAGGTGAACAATGGGATGCAAAATCACCGCTCACCGTTCCAGTCCGTGGCACTGGCAACGTTTTCCGCCGATACGGGCATATTTCCAACTTATGAGAAGAGTCCCTAAGAAACGGGGGCCCATTTAAGTCGGTTTCCGCCTTCCTTACATGATAAACTACTTGTACGTAACAAAAGGACTCTGGCTGTATCATAAACAAAGGATTAGTTCAAGAAAAAGATTGGAAATGTAATGAATATGTGGGAATCAAAAGGTAAGAGTGAGGAGAAAAAGATGAGAAAGAAATGTTGATGAAAATGAAAAAAGAAAATAGAAAGTAGAAAGTAGAAAGTAGACACGTGCTGAAAGTAGAAAATGCCAGTAATTAGGATAACTACAATCTAAATTGGAAAGATAATCAGGGCAATATCAACTGTCCATTTAAGGTAAATTGTACAATTCTAAACTTCTAAAATTGAATTCGACTTAAGTTCTAATTACCTTATACAGAATTGAATTAAACTTAAATATTACATAAAAACCATTTAGGACCATTTAAAAGCGAAGGGAATTTTAAGACCAATTAATACCATCTAAAATCATTCATTCAAAAAGGGCATCTAGTTGCTTCACCAGAAAATAAATTGATAGTTTTAGTGAAGGCGTAAATAATTTTCAGTATAAACTATACTAGTCGATGACTTGAGTTACAAAAAAATGTGTTTTTATAAAGTTGTGGAGATAGAATTCGTTTTCCGTAAAGTTAAAGTCATCCTTAAAATAAGTAAAATAATTAAATTATGGGTAATTATTTATTCTGTTTAAGCAAAAGAAACAACGAAGTTCCAACAATCCGTAGTTCTAATGTCGACGGTAGAATATATATTTAGAAAGTTAAATAAAAATTTGGGGATCGTTTTAATCGGGTCTCAGTGCCAGGGACGTTCGAACTGCACCGCCCGTCCTTTAAAATCCAGAAATAAAAACTTTACGCAAAAATTAATTCCGTTAAAAAATAATTACTCGCGACAAAATGATTATTCAATAAAGGAGAAAAATACGCGTAATAATTACAGTAAATAATGGCCAATATGAAAGTATAAACAATCAAATTAACATTTTAATAAACGTACACAATGTTAGGGTTCTGTTTTATTACAGCCAACGCACCAGTCAGTCGTTTTATTACGCGTTTAATAATTATTACTCGCTAAGGGTGGGAGGTCGCAGTGTCAGGAAGTCATAAAACCGACGGCCGGGTAATAATACGCATTTTACATCGTACAGGTGTCCGCAGAACAAAACGATTTTTTCGGTTGTTCCGTTTTAATCATTTACATTTAAGACTTTTCACTTTTTGTGTTTCTCCGGTTTTCTTTTTCGGGTGAAATTTTGGGTTTTTCAATCGTGGAAAACTCTTTCTTCCACGGTTGGATGGCTATAAATCGCCGGAAACGACTATAAGGGCTTAGTTATAGCTGCTGTTTTTCTTCCACAATTATTGCCGCTTTCTTCTTGTTCACTCTCTTTATTGTTGCCTTCTTTCCATTTTCCAACCTCTTTCTACTGTTTTGTTTAACTTCTACCTAATTTTCATGGGAAACACATTTTGCTTTTAGTTTGCGTCTGCTCCTTACGGACCGTGTGGACTTGCCCAAATGAAGTTTCTGTCAAAATCAGTTCGTCTCTTTTTCATTGAAACATTTTTCCCTCCATTTCTGATTGAACAGATTTTCTGTCCTTTTTTAGGAGATGTACAAGAAGTTACACGTATAATAAAGTAAAATGTAGTAGCTCGATTTGATTACCGTTGATAGTTTTTTAATTTTGTGCCGGGTTAGCACGGGAAAGGGCCGTGTGCCCTTGGCAGAGAAACTGTGAACCTTCTGACCCAAATTGGCACCACCACCCCCCCTCCAAGTTGTTGTGAAACTCTTAATTCGTGGTCTTTTCCAGTGACAGAGTGAAAACAAAAACGCAGAACTTTGTGGGATTCACAAGGGTGAAAAGTTAAAAAAGACGCATAAATACAAAAATAAGGCCCAGTTGTCAAAATTCAATGGGCGGAATATAAAACTGCAAAAGCGACGTTATGGCAGGGCTGTCTGGGGTTTGGGTTGACCCAATTTTCAAAAGTCCCTGGGCAAGAGTTCTCATACATGCTGGTGCAAGACTAGTGCACTCACCCCCGGGGGAGAAAAAACTGTTTGCCGTCTACTAACGACTGGGTTTTATGTTCTACATTTTTATAATTTTAAAAGTTTCCTGACTGTTCCATTAGACCTCCATTGAATTGGTTTTTAATACTGGAGAATGAGGTTTGCATGCAGTTGGGGCAGGTTTTTACCAAACCTCCGCCGTGTGGTCCCCGGTTAGAATAGGACCAAGCTATCTTTGGGTGTCGTAAGAGGCGACTAATGTGTCAACGAAGGCAGGCGAGCAAGGATGTTGGGGTTCTTCCTTGCACCCCACGGATCTTGGGGGCAGGAGCCAGATCGGTTTCTGCTCTCACTCGGGAGTTTCCCTTCGGGGAAAACGGTGGAATTGCGATTCCATCCAAATGCGGATGAGTGCCGGAGTCCACGAGAAGAGACCTCGGTCCCTTCGAGTGGCTTCGGAGAGGGCGAAGACAATTCCTCACGGTAATTTCACCTCTCCGCATAGGAAGGTGGTCTGGTCTCCCTAGGTTTTTTAGTGGGTTCGAATCCCACAGTACTGGACATTCCGTCCCAACGGGGTCCTTTCTGCGTGGGCATTTTTCCTGGGTACATAAAAAAGGTTTTTAACAAACCTGCAGCCGAGCAAAGACCTGAACTTGAGTGTTTCTGACACTCATTTACAGGTATTGTTTCTCTCAGGGGATGTTTTTTCAGCCTTTACATCTTGAAACCGTGCGTTTTACGAGACTTCGAGATTCAGAAATGTTTTGACGACTTCCGTTTATAAAACCTGTGGGTAAATGTAAAACGGTAAATCTAAACTTCATAAATTCGAACCTCGAGGAGACAAATCAGGTACAAGTGGTTTCGCCAATAGGTTCTACAACTAGTTCGTACAGGGACGCCTCACTAGTAGTCATTCATTCGCTTCATTCTGGTTTTCGGTACGCCACTGACCGGCTCGAAGTTTGCGTGTTGCTTATTAACTAGGCTTTCTTGTCTAGATTTTTACCTAGATAAAACTAATCCAATATTTTTTGTTAATAAATTAGACGGTTTTCTTGGCTTGAGAATATAAGGAATTCACAACGAAATTGAGCACCTTGTAACATGGCTTTTTTGCTTCGGTATTCCAACACCCAGATTAGATCTCTAGTATTTTTATAGATGTCGACAGAAAGTCAATAGTCGACCAATTGTACTTTGCGTGTATCAATACGACACTGTTAACAAATATTTTATTTGAAGCGGGAATGCCTTCCTAAAACCCATCCTGCGGGAGTTGCCTGTCAAGCAGCCCACATTTCCATGTCCTCTGCTTCTGGCTTATCCTGCGGTTTGTTTCTTTTTTATTTCATTTTATCCCATTAAAGGTTAAACTGCGTGATTCTTATCTCCGGATCTGAGCTTTGGCGTGGAGTGGGAATTCTTTTTTTTTTAAAAAGGAAGTGAAAAAATTTATTGCTGTAAAAAGAATACATGGAACCGTGGAGTTTTCGAGAGAGGATGGAAACGAAAAAAGAAGAGCTGTAAAAAAAATTAACATTTGATAACGCGGAAAATTTTGAAGAGAGATACGGAAAGTGTTAAGTAAGAAGCAGAAGTTTGGGCGAGCACACGGAAACAGCAGAAAGGACTATCGGGTACATCTATTTTTCTTTTCAACGTTTAAAAGTCTTCCAAGAAGAGGTGTACACCCCACGGATGAAAACCTCATTTTTGTCTTTCTACGTTTCAGGGCTCAACTGACTCTGCAGACTAGACGATGACGGCAGAAAAATGCGAATCCAAATGACGTTGGCGGAAGGAGATGGCAGACATAGGGACAAACACCCGCTCGTGGGTGGGAAAATTGGAGAAAAAAATTCTTTTCCTCGGCAAAATCCCATCTGATTATCTGGATGAGAATGCCAATTGTGCGTGGCAGTTCAACCGTGAAAATTGAAGAGTGCAAGTCGAAAAGAAAGGAGTTAAATAAAGCTGTAGAAGTAGAATAACGCAGAAGGCCCGACGGGTGAACTGCATTGAACGAGGCTCAAGGCAACGATGGAAAAAGTGTCCAAACTGGAGGAAAACTTTACAACTCGATGAAAAAATAAGGAGAACTATAATTTTTTGGAAAATAGATTTTTTTCGGCGTCATTCATACAAAATTATAAGTACGCATTATGGTGCAACATGATTGGGAAGCTGGGCTAGACACCATAATCTGCTGTAGCAGGAAGACTAGAGGCAATGGCGACAACATTGAGAAATAGATATATATATAAAAATACGACAGGATGAAACAAAGTCAAGGAAAGAAGTTGACACATTTTCTTATTGGCTTCGACGACTAGTTTCTCTACCGCATTCAACATCTGTTGTTCTGCTTCTTGTTGTAACACGTGGCTCCGATAGTTCGCCTCCAAAATGGTCAGATTATCTAGATTGTTGCAGTCGATGTCTTCTGCGTGATGTTGCACCCAACGGAACACCCAACGTCGTTTCGCCCGAGGCAAAACGGCTGCAGCGAGGACGGCATCAAAAATTTTCCCATTAAACTTTTATTAAAATCTTTTGCCTTTTTTCACCGTTTTGCAGCCTGCAGTCATACCGTCAAAAAGGAAGCAAAAGCCGAAGAAAATGGGCAAAAGAAAAAGTGACATTTCTTAGGACAGCGGAACACTCAAACGGGAGGACCAAAAGGAATGCTGCTGGCTGCCCCTGGCCTCCTCAATCCCACTCCGACCACAAAGGTTTGAACAACCACCAAGAAGCTTTTGTTCCTCGTCCTTTGAAAGATTTCCATTTCGTTTCCTTTTTTAGCGGCCCTTTTGTCTTTCATACAGTTTTTTACTTACTGCTTACTCTGACTCTTGTCCTCTTCTCATATCTCACTCTTTTCTTTCTGCCTTTTTACCCAGCGTTTTCCACTCATCTTGCTTCTTTCATTGTTATTTCTATTGCTTTTTTCTGTCTTCCATCACTGCGTACTTTTACTGCTGGCTTGGTGCGTCAAATAGTTCATTTTGGATTTTTATGGTCTACGTATTGTCGATCCAGTGTGGGAATTTAAATCAAAACCACTTAGGTTGCTACTCTCATAATTGCAGGTATTTGATAGGTACGTAGAACATACCCGTGGTCGCGAAACCTGCTTCATATGAATTAGGCTAGGTGTGAAGTTTCTTTGAGGTCTACAATTTTTACAGGTCACTACATGACAACGAGCAGAAGGAAAGAAAGTAATAAAAAAATTATTAAGTTCGCCTCTGATATTTATCAAGTTATTACTTTTGCCTATTAGCCCATTAAATTATTTTACGAGTCTCCGTTTTCTTCAACTACTTCTACTTCACATCCCGGTCGGCCGTCCTTCGTGATCATCCATTCGTTAGGCCCCATGAGAGGAAAACCAAGGAAAGTCGATGTTAAAAAATTGCAATGCAACCAACCTGAAATTTCTGGCTGTGCGTTCTCTGCTGGAAGGCGCCATGTTTTGTCTGCGAAGTCTCTTCCATCGTAGTTTTATTCTATATTAGGCTAGGTCAGTTTAGGTTTTCGTTTCTCACCAAGACGCTTGTTTTTTTTTTCTTTTCCTCTCCCATTTTCCAAGGTTTGGAACTGTCCCGGCGCGACTCCCCAGCTGTGCTCACGGTTTGTTTCCTCCGACCACGATCCACATATCAGAGTAAACTAATCTGTTTCCCTGGTTTTTTCGGTCGATTCTGGGCAGTCCTGACCTATGTCACTATCCCGACGTCATCTTTCTGTATTACTATTACCATTACGGTTCAGTCCACGGTCGCATTCTTCTTCCATTTTGCCATGGAGAACGCGATCGGCACTTTCCCCGAACTCTCTTACCTTTTTACACAAAACCGCCTAAAGTATTTGAAAAGTCACTCAGATCAGTTAGAGGTGGTGAAATGAAAACGGAAATTTCCAAAGTGACTGAAGATGAAGACGGTTCGCGAAGTGAGGTTGAGAGTGTCGTAGATTAATTTTTTATAAAAAGTTATATCTTCTCTTCCGTGATTAATGGTCTGGAAGAGAAGGAAGTCTAGGGAATGACGTGGAGTGAGAAACCACGAGAAGTATTCAATAATGGAGTTCTTCAGGGAGCGAGGGTGGCGTTCATTGAAACTTGAGAGTTTTCATTCTCATTCTCGGTGGAAAATATTAAAATGATTACAATAATTTGTAAGAAATAATGAAACGGAAATAAGTTCCTGCGACCCGGCTGGTGACTGAACAGAACAATAGCTTGCTCTCATGGGTACATGTATATTTTAAGGGAATGACGAAAATGTGTAGTTTCTAATTGACTTGTCATTCTGTAAGTAACGTCATTCGTTATGCTACAGACCTTTTTGTTGTTATTTCCAGTTCCTGTACGAGAATTTCGTTCTTTTTCGTGAATAATGTTGTGTTGTCGAGTTCTCTAGTTCTCTGGTATCCCTCTATTATCTCTATCTGGTATCATTCTAATGGTTATGCTTCATGATTCTTGTCTCTTGATTCTTCATAAATAGTTTATTTATTTCGTTTCTTTAATTCTCAATTCATATAATCACTATTGTAGTTTTGTATTTTCCTTACAGGAGTCAATCAGTAACAGGAACGCCTGAACGCATAAAGAAGACTTTCAATGAGACAAAGAACAACAGCAGGTAAATCATTGGTTTCAGTACCTGAACTACAACGTGTAGTGCCAAAAGGAAAATTAGGATTTAACGTTTGAAAAACGAACTAAACTGTAGGTGATTTGATTTACTATAGAATTGACAATAGTTTGAGTTTCACTTTTATTGACCCGTTAGAAACGTAGAGGTGTTCCTTACAAAAAGAATCGCTAAGAAATTGTAGTTAGGCATTTGTGAAATTAGTTCCAACCAACAGAATCGCGTTTAAACTGCTCAAATTACAGTAGGCAATGTAATGGACTTCCGACCTCCATCTTGGAAGTGTCTAAATCCTCTAGGCCAACAATTTATTTTTCTATTTATACAGTTCTATTTCTTATATACTTTCACTCTGCTAATTGTGTTCGGTTGAGTTCTAATCTGTTTCTACCCATCTTTTTCGTTTCCATGGTCACTCTTTACTTATCTTCTCTCCTGATCCGATTAATTCGGACTTTTGTTTAATTTATTTATTTGAAAACGGTGCGAACAGTTGTAGTTAAGTATTGTTGGTGCCGTGCACTTCTTTGGCTCCACCATAAGTTGTCTACCTTTTTTCCAACTTTTTCAGAAAGCCCTTAACAAATGGATCTTCTTTATCTTCTTCTATTCCTACGTAACCTTCATCAAATTGACTTGACCTATTCTTTACGAACAACCTCGTGATTTTGATCTGATCTGATTGCCCCGAAAGAAATCGACTTTTCTTTCTCTTGTACCCTCCACTGTCTATTTTTCTTATTTGTTTTCCTTCTGTAACTGTATTTTTTGACAATCTCATTCAAGTAGTTCTGTAGTATCAGCTTATGGGTGACATCGTCACTTTAAATTTAATATACGACCCCTTGACGACTGGCACGCACGAAGATCTGATTGCAGTGCGTTGTTAATTTAAAATCCACCCCTTGACATTTTTCGACAAATTAATCATTTTGCTTCGATCCAGAAGCAAAATTCTATTAGTTATATTTGACAGAAACAAATATTAACGAGAAAACCAGTTTTATCTGAGGTTTTTAGTGCTTCTTAATTCAATCTGAAAATTCTTTTCAGGTGTGAATATTTGAAAATTTTGCGAAGATTCGTTTGAAAGGAGAAAATTAGTTCTATTTGCTCTCGTAAATGTAACCACCCCCGTACAACTAAATGTAAATAAGGGTGGTGTTACGTCAATGGTTTTTTCATCTGGTCTTACCTTGAGTTTTTCAGCATTGCACCGGATTTATCGGACTTTTACTTCATTATGACGTATAGTTCTTATTCATTCGGTTTAAGTGATAAGTCCCGGGGCAAAACGTTCACCTCCGAGTCTTTTGCCGTGGCAGGAGAAGGCTTGAGTGATCGATTCCATTGGAAATGAAATTCATATTCTTTTAATCTATTGCTTAAGAGTTTACGTGGACTCTTTTAAAAAAAAGAATCAGGGTGGTGATAGAGACGTCCAAGAGAGAGAGGGAGAAAGAAATTGAAATTGGAATGCAAACGAAATGTCAGAGAATAGTCAAAGGGAGGTCAAACTAGAACCTAGTTCGTTGAAGAAATAAGTGGAGCACATACGTCATAATAAATAGTAAGTAGTCAAAGTACTTTATGGAACCTATCTATTGACGTAATTTTATTAAGATTAGCTTTATAAGGAAGGGTGTGCTGCATTCTATAGAGACACAGTTATGGATGTTATTGATTTCACAATCCTAGACCAGTACTGGACACCAGAAACTAGACTAATCCAGGTTTTGAGCTTTTCCAATAATTTGTACACATAGAATTGAATACTTTTGTGTCATTGCATCCGCGACAGACCACTCCATCCAATTTTATGCCTCTTTTTAAAACATTTATTACATTTTTAATTTTTTCAACCGTTCGTAGTATTGTCTTCTGACCGGAAATGTTCGCTTGTGAAAACAAACTTAATTTCGTTCCCTCCCGGAAGTTAATTCTTTCATTTTTCTCTCTGTTTTATTATTCCGCTTGATATCCTCTCTCCTAGCCTTTTCTTTTCTTTTTACCCACATTTCTTTTGCCGCGTTTAACATTTTGTACCACTCTATTATTTGTCTTTCGTTTGTCCGCGGTTTTTATTTCTTCTTCCCATTCCACAAATTCTCCCCCGTCAATGTCTCGCCCTTCCGTTGCCGCCACTCGCTCACTTCCTAGGAAAGTTTCTCTCCATTAATTTCGACGTCAAATCAAAGATTCGCCACCGCGCAAAAGGTTTCGTTTCATTCATCACATTTCTTTGAAAGGAGTCACAGTCGGGTGACACTTTAATTTCTAAATAAAATAAACCGTCGGTCGCGAGTGTGTTTTTTGCCTTATTTACACGGGGGGCAAAGAGTCATTAAAGGCCATTATTCTAACCGTAGATAGGAAAAAGGTCGAAATGACCGTGATGCATGGCGGAGAGATAAGGCAGAAAGGTAGGAAACGAACCTGACACGACAGGTACGGGAATATTTGGAGAATGTTAAGTGTTAGTCGTCGCAAAAAAGAGTAAGCTCCCATCCGATTTAGTACTTTTCCACAACCTTCCGGAAGCGGGTCATGCGAGTTATTTTCACCCGTACGTTATTACTAAATAATGGCAAATGTATTAGAGGAAAATGGCTGCAGTGTAGTAATATCGATTCCGGAGGTCCTTGAAAGGATGCAAATGGCCCGGTTTTCGGGGCCGGCAGGAAGGCCTCAGGGAAATTTTTCCGGTTCGCGAAAAATTGAAAATTTTGCATTCATCTCACGTTCGCGGAATCTATACTCTTACACTTGAGCCATTCACCGGAAAATACTTTTTTTCTGGCATGGTCTTCGCCCCCCTCCCCACGACCTGGAGGCACACCCCTGCACCGAAAAGTGCCAAACCTCGCCAATCTTGTGTTGAAGTGGTAAAAGAAAGCCCTTTTGACCCTTTCATTCTTACTTTTCACAACTCTTTTTTTTCTTTTAATAAAAATTTAAATCTATTTTGCCGAATTCAAATGAAAGCAATTCCACCAAGATACCGACGAGCCTGCAAATTTTCGTTCTTCAGGGAGAAGAAGAAGATGTGGAATCGGATGCAGAGAATGAGTGGCAGCAGGAGGAGGAGGAGACGAAGAAGAATAAGAAGTGGATCTTCCAAACGGAGATGATATGTGGATGATAGGGAATGAAATTGAGTTTTCGTTCAACGGGAAAATCATTCAAGTTCTTCACTTTTTCCCCTTCGCCACCGGTGTCGGACCAGGGACCAGGGAGAAGAAAAAGAAAAGTTCAATAAGCAAAAAGCCAAATAACACGCTGGGATACAAAGAAGACAGGACGAGAACGAAGTTGCGGTAAACAATTCCACGGCAACTCTACAACGGTAGAAAAGAAGTACAATTGGAAAGTGGTATTGATGTCGTGGAAATGCAGAAATATCAGTGCAATAAACGCATAGGAAGCAGTGCACGGAACGAAAGTTCTCTACGGCAAACTCACGTGAAGTGGAAAGGACATAAAAAAACACGTGAAGCATTTCTGTGGAGCATGAAAAATCCCTCGCCGTGTAAAACCTACGACAGGCAGAAGCAGTAAAACGTCGTGAGGATCTCCGCCATGTCTGCGGGTATTTTGACGATCAGAATAAGAAGGACGAGGGAGAAAAACAAGTCGGACGAACAACCAGGACATGGTGGTGAGTAAAATTCATCTTTCACGGAGCTATAGACAACCGAGATGAAGAAGATGGTCCAGGGTCGACGCTGGAACCCGGCACAAGTTTAATTCTCGCGGCAGCAGATTCCTCCATTTTGCGACTCCATCTTGAATTCTCATGGGATGAGAGGGGGGGATAACGCGCGGGCGTGTCGTCACTTCCGAACGTTGAATTTAATTTAAGGTTGAAACAATGAAACGTTCGACGCCCGTTAATGGATTGCAGAAATCAAATCGAAGTTTCCACGTCCGAAATTTTAAAAGGGAAAAATCAATGGCGGTAACAATAATGGAGGACAAAGGAAATAAAAGGGAAAACCCAAGTGTTTTCCTACGCGGGACTTCCGCTCGGATTATCTCGACCATTGTGTCCGATTACGCTTTTGCCGGTCCCTCACGAAAATTATTTTTCCGTTCTGTTTTTTTGCATTTTCATCCCTCAAGAAGGGAACAGTTTCATTAAAAATTGGACAGTCTTCTTCTTCTTCTTCTTCTTCTCCTCCCTTTTTTTCAACGGGTCTCCTCTAGTTCTGTTATAACTCTATACACGATGACGATAACTAAGCTTCAATGAAACTTCCAAAACTAATCGTGGCAGTAGACTGCTCATTATTCTCTCTAATTTCTTCTTATCATTTGAAATGTCTTTCATATCATTTCTTCTTCGTCTTGCATTGTCGCTCTGTTGCTACTCCTCTTCTTACATCTGCCGTTATCTTTTTTAGTGTTGCTGTTGAGCTCTTGTTCCTTTCTTCTCTTTTTCGTTTTCAATCTTTCCCAATAACACATGTACCAGTTGTTTTTCAATTCTTTATCTTGTTAACGACTGAAACATGTGGTTCTGCTGTTGAACCTTCGTTTTGCCTTCTCATTAAACGGTTTTATTACTTGTTGTTCTCCTTGTCCGTCTTGAGTGCTACATTTTTCTTAATGGTTTTTCCATTGACCTTCATTCATACCGCTCATTTCGTTATTTCTTTTCCCAAAATATTGTTCTTCACGTCTGCTTTCTCCTGTTGAGGGCTTTCTCCAGAAGTCCAAAACACATCCGGCGCTGTCCGTCTCCTATCAGTTTTCATGCCCGCTGTTTCTTGTTTTTTTTTTGTCTACCAGTTTTCATTATCAATTTTGGGGCGAGTCTTTTATTTTTTCTTTGTGTTTTCCTTCTCCAGATGGAAAGCAAGGAAGATGAGAAAATTCCTTTTACTGAAAATACGCTTTTGCTTCGAACTCTATGGGAGTTAGGCTTTTCCAACCGGAAACTTTTTCTTCTTTTTTTTGTAAATTGAAAGAGAATAATCCTTTTTTTGTATTTAACTTTTTCCAGCCCGTCCATCGCTCACTTTCTAATGGCTTCTATCTGTTTATCTACATATCTATCCAATTAATTCTAAATGTTTTTCCTTTCCTTTTGTTTTGCTACTTCTCGCCAATTTTGCGCTTTCTTTCTCTCTTTTTACACAATTATTCTTGCCCCCTTTTAACTTTTTTGTGACTGCAGTGACGTCTTCTGGTCTAATGAAAACTATTTTAATCGATTTCGCCTTGCTGAGCGTTGTACTCGTAGCCTTTCATTCCTTTATTTCGAACTAAGTAGAATCTTGCTTTTGACTAGTGTTTTAGAGATTGTCTAAAAGTAATCACTAAAGGAACAAATTTGACAATTTATTGCTGCAAGATCAACAAGCCGTAAGGCAATCCGCTGACAAGTTATCGTTTATACTACATATACACTATTACTCTCTGTGTAAGTTTAGTTGGATTGTTACAACTGTAAATATTACTCTACTATTTCCTGATAAGTTACTGTATAGACAGGGTAAGGTGCGATAAGCTAAACTCCATTTAACTCGCGGCATTTTCAAGATGGCAGCCTCCTTCCTCTTGCTAATAAATTGTAATGAAAATGTTTTACAGGTATCCCACGAGCACTACTATTCACGTCCTGGTGGTCAGAAACATCCACAACTTCACTGCGGTGGTGCTCTAAATTTTCTTACCTGCAAAAGAAAGGCCAACATTAGTTTAGGACCGGTGTTCGCGGGTCGGAGGCCAGCCAAGCGAAGAAACCGAACCTGCAGATATTTGTAAGGGGAAGGTTTAATTTTATATGACTGTCCGGAATTTCGAACCGGAAACGAAGCAGCGTTCTGTCTTGCAATTAATCAGAATAAACCGAAATGGCTTCCAAGAGGAAAGCCACACTTTTCCGGATGAAAAGGTTCCTCAGGTCCAAGGCACACTCGCCAGATTTCTCATATTCGTACGTCATATCCTGTACTTCTGTCGCTACTAACGACGACTCCCAAACTATTTAATTATTAAGACGCGGGTTTTATGTGTGCCGGTATTTTATAATGTTTGTTTGGTTTTCAACAGTTCCATCCAAGTTTCTTACTTCCCATCAACTTTGTGTGTTGGTTTATTGTTATCGCAGATAAGATAAATTTAGTAAATAAGTAGTTTTAATTATATATACCTAGTTTATACTTCCTACAGGACTAAGTTGTGATTCGTTACAGTTTGAAATAGTACTGGTAAGTCTTTGTGATAATTGTGTACTGCTAAATCAAACGTTTAAATCAAACGTTATTGTGTACACCAACATAATATAGGTGAATTAATTTTCATTACTCCGCCAGAAGTGCTCAGAGAACATAAGCCATTTAACAATCCCATTAAATAGAATGCTATTTCTACGATTTTACTTGCAATTTCTCCAAGAGCCAATTATTGTCCCAAAGTCGTAAAACACAGAAATTGAAGAGAACTACAATACAATAACACTAAACAGTATTCACGACAAACAATATAGAAAATATTTACCAAGATATAAACCTGATAAAAGTCAAAAATACTGTATTGTAAATAATAATGTTTACATAAACCCATATAAAATGAAGGTTGGTACCTTTTTAAAAATTACTGCTATACAGTGCAATAATACATTAACTTAATAAAACGTAATATATATAATATCAACTGATTTCAGAGTACACAAGAGTACACACGTATTTTAAGAATAAACCTGTTCAAGCCGAAGGAGGACTAAGTACTGGCTAGTTATGGTGAGTATCAATCGTTTTTGAATAATTCACTTATGTAAGTTTTGTTCATTCCATGTATACAAATAAGGCGAAACGGTCAATTTATGAATATTTAACAATATTTATAAGGTGGAGGTTCGCACCAATTTCTAAGTGAAATGTTTCATTCATTGTCATAGTTTACATCCGTGTTATCTAGGCCCTATTATGATCAGTCTAAACTTTCTTGGGTCTATTTTTCTATTTTTTATTCTATCTAGAAATTAACTTTAACGCGGTTCACCTTGTTTACTATAACTTTCTCCGCGCTTTCTGTTTCCACCATTCCTTTCCTGCCGTAGGACCGGATGGTTCCTAAAACAAGCACATTGGTACAGTTTTTTTACAATAATTTCACATTTCTATTTCTACTCCTCCGTATTTTTGAATTTTTCCTGCCTGTATAATGGACCAGGTACACCTGACATAACCCAATGTGTAAAACTCGTTCCTGTAGTTAAACGTAACCTCGCCGGTGCTACTTTTTCACTCGGAGTCGCCGCACAAACTCGTTTCTTCGGTTTAATTACGTCGTCAGCTAATACTCCAGATAATTTTATTCATTCAAACGAACTATAAACCGAACAATAAAAATCCGAAACGCTCTTGAACGGATTGCTTTATTGCTTTCTCTCAATTCTCCATCGGAAACTGAAACCAGCGTTTTCTAATTTTCCCCCGACAGAAATCAGGCGACGGACTACTGGAGGAAAAGAAAACTTTTCGATGAAAGAGTAACACTCGTCGCCGTACACTAATATATTATATAGGTTTTTTATTACATAAAATTCTTTATTTGTAAGTATCGCTGACTATGGATTATCTAAGCGGTGAATTACCGTGTAACTGGATGTTAGGGAACAACACAAGTTCACGTATAAAAGCGATATATGTAATATAGAGAAAGGTTTTATACACCTCCTTATATTTTTTAACGACGAGACTTACGGCCGGCGGGAACACGGGGAGGTCAAATTATTTCAATAGTTTAATATATAAATAATAAGTTATTGAAAAAAAAATGAGCAAATCAATTAAATAAACACAGACTTGTGTCGGCGGCTCTTTTTTTCTATGAACTTGCTTTCTAGTGTTTACTTGTTTTATGTCGTCATTTCATTCCATTTACATAAAGTTGTTATGTACAAAAGGCTTTTTATACTTCGTGTTGTACCTCGTGTCTACCTGGTTGTCATTATTATTGTTATTGTTATTATTATTATTAGTATTATTATTATTACTATCATTATTACTATTACTATTACTCCCAAAAAGCACTAAGTATGTTGACTAAGTTAACGAATAAAATTAATAGCATTTATATTTATATACTCAATCAATAAGAAGTGATTAAATGAAACCAACTTGAACTAATACTATACTATCTATTACTACAATTCTTGCACAAAATTATGTATGAATCAAGTGCACTCAGCTGCTAATAATACACTAATGCTGTACGCCGTATTTAGTGCATAGTTTATTATATTTATTTATACGATACTTCTACGTGGAACATTCTGTAGTGCTTAACATTAAGTGGTATCTTTCACTTATTTTATTAACATTTCTAGTTTAATTAAATGTTTCCAAAATACCGCCACCAGGTACTAAAAACACCACGCTGAATCACTCGAGTTTTTGGGGTTGTCTAACAAATTAAAATAGATAGGAGAATTCATTTTAAAATTTAACCAAAAATGTCTCATTAAGAAATCCTCCTGGACGTTTCTTCTTCTTCTTCTTCTTTCACCAACTCAACTAAATCTATCTCCCTTTCACTTCAACACTTTAGGCGGAGTAAAAAAGAGATTCTGGAGGGGATGAAGAAGTAGAAGGAGTAGGTTGTACGAGAAATTTTCTTGTACGAACTAAGCAAAACTATCTTTTTGTGATGCCTTCGAGTTTGTCACCGACTAATTTCATTTCCTCTTCGCCCCGAAAATTATTATCTTTTATTTGGTTTTCCCATTTTTTGCTTCCTTCCTACCCGAGGCTTTCCCAGCTAGTTTTCTTCCTAACTTTTGCAAAAACTTCTCAGTCGGAGTTTTATTTTTGGCAGAAATGCAAAAGCAATTTCCAACCGCCCCCCCTTTTCCCCCCCTCGACATTATCTCGAGCTGTGACGAAAAATTAAAAATTTCATAACAGCCAATTCAGCTAGATAGATTTTGTCTTGAACGGTGATCATTATCTATTTTAGCTAAATTATCTAGTTACTATTTATCAGCGCTGTCGTATCCTCTTATGATGCTTACGCCTGTTCCATCGTACCATTTAACGTCGCTCCTGTGATAGCTAAATATGTTACCTTCTAGAAAGTATTAGATAGTTTCTAGAAGTAATAGACGGTGCTACCTTCTCCAAGCCAACATTTTCCGAACGCCAAAGACAAATTAAAAATATATAAAAAAAAATAGAATGATGAAGGTTTCTTATCTTGTGACCTTTTTTATATCTGATTTTAATTTATATCCATAATTGAAGTTCAAACAATGTCTGACAGAGTTTTAAATGTTAAACTTCAACATCTGCTCTTTGTAGCACAGTCAGTGGGTACTATACACTTCAGTATCAAAGATGTTGTTTAAGTTTAATTAAAACTTAACATTTGAAAATAACTCACTGTTGTGTTGCTTTTATAGTTCTACAGTGAGTATTCTATATGACTGAGTTACCTTATACTAATATTATATACTAATGGGTCAATGACAATAATCAAATTGACCCTTTACTAGAGGTTAATTTATATTGTATAAATTATTAAATATTTTTGAAAACTTCACAAACATACACCTTGGTGGAAATTTGACCTTCTCAAAGCTACTACTATTGTAAACAAAAATACAAGTAAACTGCCGTAAATTTTATATTGTGAAAAAATAATATTATATACTAATATTAACAGTAGTAGGAGAATTTAAAACACACTTAAGAAATGAAAGTATAAAAATTTCCGCCCTAAAGGTTATCTTCTCAAGGTAAAAAAAGGAATTTACTGATATATATTACTTTATATTAATATTTGTAATGTTAATTTTTAACAAGCAAATTCAAATTCTTTTGCATATACTGAGAATATACTGATATTTTTATGCGTAGCCGAATATATTAACGTTCATCTTATTATAAATAGTGGTTTTGCTCACAAGGGTCAGTTGTAACTATTACAGTACTAGTTGTAGACATATTTCAGATAAGCATTTATCAGTTTGGCAAGCTGCTGTCGTATTAAGCGATCGAGTGGTAACTTTCATCAGTAAAGGTTTTCAATTCAATAAAAAAAATTCCGGCCTCTATTCTTTCTTCTTATCTGAACTTTCACCTGGAGACTCGCCAGGGCGGAAGAAGTTCCAGGAGGAGACCTCGCCGCTTCTCTACTTACACTCTAATTTCTTTCAGTATAACTTGTATATATAGGAAATCATCATTGCACTCCGCGTTACACCTGCTACCTACATTATATTTTATTTTACTCGGCGTGGACCATTCTTCTCATTTGTCTTCGTCCCGTGAAGCTTTCAATTCTGGCGTGGTTCTCTGAAAGCTTCCAGTGCTTTTCCTTACTTTCCTAGCGTTCAGCCAGGTTTTCTCTAACCACTCCTTCCCCGTACGTTTCCATTTCATTTCTGTCAGTATTAGTTTTTACTTTCCATCTTTTCTGACGTTTCCACCTCTCTCTCTCTCTCTTTCTCCCTCTCTCCCTCTCTTTTTTTTATTTCGCTTACTCAATTCAAATCTCAACTTTTCCAATTTTTGGCTTTGGTTTTTGCCAAGATCGTCATCACCTCTCTGGTCGTACCTCACCGAGAACATCAATTTTTGTGAAATTCAACTTAATTTATTTGCGTTCGGTATAAGTATTTTACGGATTCGATCCTTCTTCTAATATTTCCCAAATCTAAGTGAACTGTTTCCAACGAAGGAAAACCTCTCGGTAAAAAAAATATATCCTTATTTTTACATTAACAGATAGTTCGATCTCGCTTAATAAGACCAAAATACACAGTTTTATTGCCGTTGCTCTGATAGTTTTATTTTAAATTTCAGGTTTGAAATGAGTTTTCGAAAACTAGAGAAATGTTGTGAAGTGCATTTAGATTTAAAACATGAAGCAGTAACTTCAGTCTCGCGGGAACATCTTCCCAGAACAATGTCAGACGCCAATGTAGTAAATATTATGTTTGAGACTACTGGTCTACATAGAAATGGAAGCTAATTGACTACTCCGCTTGATTGTATAGTTAGAATCAAACTGCACCAGGCCGATTCTTCTGAAGTTACCTGTGTTCGAGTACTCGTGTGAGTAGCCCGTGCAGTGGAGTCTTTGTACTTCGGATTGAGATATTTATTCTACCCTACGGTAAAATAATTCGAGCCGTAAGCGACTTATAAAGGCACGGAATCGCAATTAAAGTAACACATAACCGCTGATATCTAGGCAATTCAAATGCGAGAAAGTTGCCGTAAAGAGCCGTTCTGTGGGTGGTGTGAGACGACAACCCGGCTAAAGGGGAAATTGAGAAAATCTTACATTTCTTCTATCCTTTTTTTTTGCCGAAAAGTTTCAATATCGGTACATCAACAGCTATTTTGATTTTCCTACATAGAGATCAAGCCACCTTAAATTTATTCAGGCCGCGAATTAGATCGCAAACTTGTTTTTCATTAAACGTCAGCAATGCTGTTGACACCTAAAATCCTCACGGGGAACATCCTTCCTACATGAATTCAAAGTCTTTCACTACTCGGTTACTCGTCTTAGTTTTCGTGGTAAAAATCAGATACCCAGAACGTTATGTAACTTTAAGTTAAAACTAACTCAAAAAGAACTATTTTCTTTCCCAGTAACGGTTAATACATAAAAATTATCAGATAAAACCTCGAACTCGGGAACATCAATGCAAAATTAAATCTTAATAAGTGATCTTAATAAGTGATTGATTGAAGGATTGATAAAATAACAAATAATTAACGATAGGGTGAACTCTACGCGAAGAGGGTGACTTCACCTATTTAAGATTCAACATTCTTCCCCAGATCTCCCCGAGTTCGGTCCTTGATTCATTATTACTTTTTTTTATAAACAACCGTAAATAGAATCCAGTGAGTTTTATTTTTTATTCATCTTTGTATTTCAATAAGTTGGATTAAGAATTGGCACTGGGTGAATAGAGAATTAAAAGCAGTTTAACGTGTAATCCGAAAATAATGAGACTGATCAATACTATTCCTTCATTTCAATTTGGATCGATTTTCTGGGTTTGAGCTGCTTGCAACGCCTCAGTGCAATCTTCCTGTTTCGGCATGCCCTGTTTTTTTCCCTCTTTGCATGGCTTGACACCTGTGATTTTTTCCCGGACTGGAAATCCCATTCAAATTTTTAATTTCAACACGTTCATCAATGTAATAAGTAGTTGTCACTTGAGTAATGATGAATGGGATTTGCAAATGTCGCTTTTCTACTTCCCCGACGTTACCGAAAAGAGTAGTTTTCTGTACTTTTACAGAATCAAGGATCAACTCTTCTTCTGAAGACAGTTTGAAATTATTTTTCCTCCATACGTTACTGTCAATGTCAGTGCCTCCGATATTAAATTAGATCGATTGACCTGGGCTCGTGTCTACTTGGGAATTGTTACGTATCATATTTTGTGTCTAAAATTCGGAAAGGTACGATCAATTCTGTAGAAAGTTTGAAAAACAACAAAGGACAAAGAGGCACTAGACATCTGAAGAGAAGGGAAGAAAGGTTTTGCTACAGAACGGCAGCAAAAGAAAAGGAGAACAACCAAGAAGTTGAAGATGACGGTCTAGGAGGAGAGGACTTTGGTGTCCGAAACTCCGAGAACGTCAACTCGAATTTGGACGAATAGTTTTGACAATCTCCCGATTGAAAAGTTTCAAGAGAAAAGAACAGATTAGACAAACCGTCAGGACAATGACAAAATTTACATTACGGATCGACTGGGTCCCTTCGACCCAGGCGAAGATGAAGGCAAAAGCGGAAGTCGAAGTGGAAGCAGAAGAGAGAGATAGAGAAAGAGAAAAGAGAAAGACTTTCAATCGGAAACGGAACCAGTGACCCACAATGATGACATCCTTTCTCATTTTCCTATTAAAATTCATTTCTCCAGAGACGTTTTGGAACATGTACGTACACCCTAACCGGTTTTATAATTTTTTCCGTGTATTGAAATTCGCCTTCCGCCATTATTTCCCCAATTTGAGTAATTTAAATAGTCGAAAACATGAATCCGGCAGAAGAACTTCAATGGCTCTGGTTTTCCTCCATTTTGTGCTCTACTAAATTTTACTAAAGTCAATTTAGGCAACATCCCTTTGGGCTGGTTTAATTCTTACTTCGTATCTACGACAATACTATTATTCTGCTCTTCGAGTAAAAGTTCCTATTTGGTTGTTTTTGTATTTTCCTTACACTGAAACGGATTTTCTAACTTTCAGGAGCAAAACACTTTTGTCGTGACGCAAAATGGACACGTTACCTCAACTGCAGAACGTCTACGTGTGAGGAGTTGAGACGTGAGTTACCTCTCATTAATTGAAACTGGTGACTGGGAATTTAGATGTTAATTAACAGGCACGGAGGTTAGTGTCAGGTACACCCAGAGTGCAAGGTAAAAGGGCAGCAGCTAAGCAGGTAAGCACCATTTATTACATTATTGCATTACAATTACAATAATGGTCACACACTCCATCCCGTGCGGCGTTTCTACCTTTAAAAGAAATTCAGGCATGCCATTTTGTCCCAGTTTTATGTTTTCTATAGAATATTTGTTTGTCGGTCAAATTACTCCTTAACGGCTCCCCGTCCCGGCGTTCCTTTTTTGGCGGACTGATTTCTTTTTCGAAAATTTCCGGTGCTGCTTTCCCGGGGTGCTTCGTTTCATTTTATTTCGCCTGACATGTGTGCCTCTGGCTAACGTCGCCCTGATTTGTTTCTTATTTTTCTCTCTCCGAACGTCTCGCCCGTGTGCTTACCGTTCGTTTCGTGTCAAACGGAATGAGAAACATAATTGTCAAGTGCACTGGATGAAGACGTGAAAAAGGAAAGTTTATTTTGTTTGGTGAAAGTTCGACAGGTTTTATACTAAAAGCAAACGTCGTCGGGTGAAAGTAAGGTGTTTTGCCATATTTCGCTTGAGAGGAGGGGGAAGGAAGGTAGAGGAAAGGATTTTAGCGAAATGATAAACTACATAAAAATGTACGTTTGAAATCAAAGCAAATGTTGACTTTGAGTGGTCCTCCACTCCTCTCTCTCTCTCTCTCTCTAGATCTTCACACCTTTTACTGCACACCTTTGCTGTCGCATACCAATCAGAATCAGTGTTTAACATATCAAAGAATGTCGCGGTTAATAATTTTTGTTAAACGAGTACCTGATACCCGAACTTAAAGGAATAATTAAACTGTGCGTAGATTACTTTCTGTGTGCAACTGTATAGGAAGTTAGCCATAACGAACTGTAGAGGAAAGTAATGTATACTGTACGTTATTGTATCATTGTACCGAGTGCTTGTACTCTTAATCACATACCTTCCTCAACTTCTTGGTGCTGCTGCTTTCTTTCACGTTCTTTTGAATTATTTTTGCATTTTGCCGTTGTCAGTTTTATCTGTCATCAACGTGTTTTCTCTTTTTCTTTCGGTGGCAGAGCTATTTCTTCTTTCCCGCGATGTCGTCTTATCATTCTATCTCTTTTAACAGGCTTTACCTTTACTTCGTATCAGACTTTTTTTGGTACAATTCCATTTGCCTATTTTAAAACGTTTGTTACAAAGCTGTCGTTCTTCTTAATCCTTTCTTTCCCTTCCATTTCGCCAACAATTTCCTAATAATTGTTTTTCGGTATGTTTTGTAATTTTTCCTTCCGAGTTGTGAGCACGCAAATACGACATGAGCTCCCAACTAAGAAAAAACTACATCAAAATACTGCTGGACGGTCTAATTAGTAACCGTTTGTCTGAGTTCTCTCCAACATGAAACATAATTAGTCGACTTAATTCGCTGGCGAATTAATTAAATAGAGCGAACCCCGACCCAAATTTCTACTGGAAAGGTTAGAAAGTGAGTACAAGGCCGGACTTGCCATTTAACTGGCAGAATGCCCACGGCCTGAACCGACCTAAATACTCGAAATTTAATTTTTAATATCTAATCCTGAATTCCTTCTGTCCCTCACCTGGCTACCTGTCTTGTGTTTTTTAACTCGTAACATAAAATATTATTAAATCATAATCGTAATTGAGGATTTTGAAATACGAA
This sequence comes from Polyplax serrata, assembly GCA_037055365.1. NCBI lineage: Eukaryota > Metazoa > Arthropoda > Insecta > Psocodea > Polyplacidae > Polyplax > Polyplax serrata. Next base: position 4,735,390 of record JAWJWE010000038.1, on the reverse strand, counting down.
GTTGTAATTCGATGTGAACATTAAAATTCGTGACCTCACTTTTTCCCTGGACGGGACGGGACCAACAGAAAAACCCGAAGTAATTTCATTCCGGATGGAAGCTAAATGAGGAAAGTAACCGTAGTTGGATGAACTAACCAACATGGGCAAACGAACGGGGCGTGCAGAAATCGAAAAAATAGAAAAAGAATAGATGACGGCAGAGTAAACGTGGTAAAGATTGGAGAAGAATTGACGTAGAGAAAACTGCGGAACCAATACACAAAATACATATATGCATCAGACTGGAGATCAATACAAACAGATTCTAGTGGATTAATCCTACTATATAAATGATCCTGTAAAGTATGATCCAAAAAAAATAATAAAAATAGAAAATAGTCCAGAAGTTTCTGATTGTAATATACTTAAGGGAGTGTAAAAAGATCAATAGAAACTTAGCAGACTATAGAAGAATAGACACAGAAAATAACAGAAAACAGTCGACCATATTATTTCCTTAATAATTGAGGTGCGACCCACATATTATTCTGATTATTAATTACGTAAACTATAAAATTTCTTCATTTTCCTACGGTTATATTAAATGTATTTATGTGTGATACCTAATATCACTTCAAAATGGAAGTGCAGTTCTTGAAGAAATAGAAAAAGGGCAGGCATATTGAAAGAGGTTTTGTATGGCCTCAAAAAGTTGGAACGAAACGACATTGGCGGGCTCAGAAAGAAAATGAGAGTCCCACCCAGGAAGAAAAGAAGATGAGGAGAAGACAGGTCGAACCGTGGGATTCATCCTTGGGTTGAATCCAAAGAGAAAAATCACAGACTACGAACAACGCTAAAAGGTTAATAAAAATTAGGCATCGAAGTATCGATTCTATTCTCTGGAAGAAAATGAAAAATAGAAACGAATATAAAAAAAAGAATTAAGACAGGAGAAGATTAAAAAAAAAGATTAAAAAAACAGAGCAAACAATACAAATGTGACGAGAAAGGCAAAGAAGAAAAGAAATAAATCGGTTAGAAATGAAGTCTCAAATCATCAATAGTCTTCAGGCACTAAAGCAACATCACTCCAATGCAAACTGTACTTTCAATTGTCTTCAAGTATGTAGTATCATCCCACCAGTACAGTATTAAATACAACACGCAGCCATAAAACAATTACAATCTCTTGATTTTAATCCATTATTCAGAATAAAACATCATCATCCCAAGGCTGTAGTCCTATCAAGACATGTTTCGCAATCGTATCGTAATGTATAACACGGCCTCATGTATAATTATAGTTCGACTGGATTATTATATTAAGTATCAGTAGTCTGGCATATGCGAGAAATTCTATTACATAGAAAAAATTCTAAGTACTCCATCTACTACATCAGCTATTGCTGCATAAATATGTATATGCACCATGGACAGGATAGAGTCCGATTACATAATCAAATCATAAATAGTCGTAAATGTCATAAATAGTCTCAGTTATACCATGCAACAGTACATCTCGCTGGTATATTTACATTAATACCACATTATCGACTTACGTAGGTCACTTATTACATAGTTTAATGTGTAATGTACAAGATGTAGAAGTCTTATGGTCTTCTATCAGCAATATCAAGTATTCTTCCAGCACATCCTACAGCAACTTATTCTCACTATTAAACTACATTATGAAATTTTAAGTGACCACTTTATTCATATTAAAATATTACCCCCATTAAATAATAGCATAATAAATAATTTAAATAATATAAATATTAAATAATAACATTACAATCTCATTTGCTTAAATAGAAATACGAATCAATATGAATGAACATGTGCGAACACAAAGCAGTGTAACAGAGCATAGGAAAAGCGAGGTAGAATAAGTATTATAACTCCAAAGCCTCGAGTCGTATTCACAAGATGTTACAGCAACAATTGTCACAACACGATTACATTCCACAACAAATAACAGGACAACACGGCTGCCACCGGGGGATAGGATAAATACCTTCGGCACATCTGACAGAAGACTCAATAAAAAATAATAATGCCGTATAAAGTGCAATTTACGTCGGTCTCATGCAGTAGCGAAGACCCTGAAAAAAGGGCATTTAACTATAATTTCTAGGGGGAAAAAAACTAGAAAGATGAGCCATAAAGGTTTATGGACACCATAGAAAAATAATATCGAAAGACACAGGGTTGTGGTGCATCGAAGGGACATAAAACGTAACGGCCGGAAATAAACAGCACGTTTTAAGGTCTACTCCTAGTTAAATAGTAACATTCGAGTGTGCCGAGTGATTGGTGTCTTTTCCCAGACACCCTGAGAAGTCACCCATGAAGGGACTACGGAATCGAGAGGAAAGCGGAAGGACGAACGGGAAAAATGAAAAAAAGCAGAGATGGAAGAATACATAAATGAATAAATAAATAAATAAATGGGAAAACACCCACGCTTTCATTCCAATTATCAAGCAAAGTAAATAATTATCGTACCAATGTAACTGTACGTGAAGTTGTTATATACAACTTTGATCCGGGTCCTGAAAAATAATATCAGAGATTTCATCTCCCGAGGGACAGACACCGGGATAGACAAATAGATAAATCGAGTGAGAGAGAGAGAGAGAGAGAGAAGAGGAAAGCTCTTTTTGATTTCTGGGTCACTACGGAAAAACAAAAAATTCGCAAAAAGATTTTTGGCTTGTGTAAAAGTCAAATGGGAGGACCGCCGTCAGTCCCTCGGTTTCAACCGCCCCCTGCCCAGGCAACTACCCCTCCACGGTCCCGTCTCCGGCTTCAGGGTTGTTAGGGTGAGGAAGGCTGTGAGGTCGAAAAGGATGCGCGCAAGAATGGGCCGATCGATGACGCGGAAAACCTTGAGAAATTGCAATTGGAAAAGCAAGCCGCGGATTTTGGAAAATTCCAGTGAAAACCAGAATGAACGAGTGTAGGAGGAGGAGGCTGGGAGAGCACCCGGAAAGGGAACTAAAAGGGAAATGACCGAGTGATTTTCGGGTGAAGATTAAAAAAAAAATATCCCGGGGAGACGCAGAAGTACAAAAAAGTAAGACAGTCTCAGAAGTAGGGAGGACATGTGAAAGGACGAAACCGAAGAATGAGACCAGACACGAAGACCATCGAGCATGACCCACCACCCATACGATGTTGCCTAGAGGACTTAAAACAGGTGAAAGAATTCAACGAGCACCACACAAAATTATACCGTTAATAATCTGTACAGTAAAATTATATTAGGTAGGCATTATTACCTACAAAGACTTCATTATGTACAAAGCATGTACTACAAAAAAGCAACGTCATTAAATAAAGTTCCTGGCACGTCAGTTGGTCAGGCTAACGAAGAAAATAAAATGTACAAAAATACAATCCGGCATGTGTAAAGGTTCTTTTAATACGTATCAGAAAAACAAAGAAATGAAGAAGAACAAGAAAGTACAGGATGCAGAAATGTAGAGGCAAGAGACAGACCGAGAAAGAATGGAGACAGAGAAAGAGTCTAATGGGCGAAATAAAAAATATGACAAAATAAAAATCCAAAGAACCAGAAAAACAAAGACGAAAATATATATACATTATACATATACTGTATATTATAAAAATGCCACGTCACCTACTTAACCCTTTTCTATTATACGTTTTCGATTATTTCGTCGAATTATAACGTCTGAGAGAAATTTTCTGTATGTGTATATTTCTGCGCGATATCGACAGACGACTGGGAATAATATACAGGAAAGTATAAGACTGTATATACAATTACGCCGTTGTTTTCATTTCCAATTGTTTTCGTTTCTGCTTGCTTGGCTACGTTGCAATGCCGGTTGTTATTTCCCTCCCGTTACTTCCTTCTTAGTCGGTTACTTTATTTATTTATCAATTCGTTTGATTACGCTTCGTACATATAAAATAACATTTATTTATGCCACAATACCTAATGTTTACTTTATGTATTAATAACGGTGTTTGCTTGCTTTGGTATTTGTATTCTTCTTTACTTGTGTACTTTTTATTTTTATTTCTGTCAGGTTATTTCTACTAATATTATTTATTACTTACAATTGCAGTCTATTACAGTCAGTATTAGTATAGTTAATAGTGTGAGTATCAGTGCAAGTATTTCGTTTTGTAAATTGTATTCTTATGTATTCGTTTTTTTGCCCGTTTTTGTTTGCGAGCGAGTTTTGTATGTGTGACTTTTGCTTGTTCTCGAACATTCCGGTCAGTTTTTCTGGCGGTTCCATGACGGAACTCGTTCCAAGTTGTTACTTGCAGGAAAGGCAACGTCTCTGTATTTGTCTCTGTCGAGTCCTTTGTTGCACAACTACCCCATCCCCGGTGTATACAGCTCCCTTGCCCAACGCTCTCATCCATCTGTTTCGGTCAGACTTCATTGTCATTCTCATGTCTTATCTGTCCTGACGACACACCCTTTTGTTTTTGGGTAGATTTTCATTTTCTGTCGAGTGGTTCTTTTGCTAGTTTCCAGGTCTCCCTCGGATACTTGAGGGATCGCTCCTTCGCTCACCCGGAAAGAGTTAGATTGTTTCATTTGTTAATCGCCTTTATTCGCTTTTATTTTTCTGACGGACTTGTTTTGCCTGACCGAGAAACCTGCTCTCGGCAGCATTGATCGACCTCGGTCGTGCCGCCGCTGTCGTTATCGCCTTCGTCCCCGACACAACTGAAGACCATCCGAACGAGTCGTAATACAATTAAACAATATAGTGGAGAACGTGTCTGGCATTTCCGACCGACGGGTATAGTTTCAAGCGGAAGTCATTTACCGTAAATAAATCAACTTCTTTTCTGTTTGCGAAGGCATAAAATGTGAAGGCAACAGCACGGGTGGGAAGGTGAGATACCGTAAAAGGTTCGACCGAGGCCCTGTTTTCCTCTCCTTTTTTTCTCTCCCTCTCTCTCTCTCCTCGAAATGTCACTTGGGGAACTGGGTTAATTTCTGCCAGTGTTTGAAAGGAGGACTTGTACATGTGTCATTCAGACGTAAAGGTCTGGGTTTTTGTGTTGCGAAGCCTCAGCTATTTTTACGCCCCACTCTCAGCTCGCCTGGTCGCCTCCTGCCACGACTTTCACCTGTCTCTCCGTTCCTCCCTTGAGGTCCCTAAGCCTTTAAAACTTACTTTCCCGGCACCAAGTGAAACTTCTTACATACGGTTGAACTGGGTTATGTTGTGCGGTGTAATAAAATGCGGATTAGTGCTCTGGTGCACCTAGGTAGTGCAACTTTCCTGAATTAGCAAAAATGATTTTCTGTCATTATGGTTATCGAGAGCAATTATGAGTCGTTGGGACTGTATAAAATATATTAAACTATTTATTTATATGTAGCTGAATCTGTTTTTTTATTCGTATTTATGTCAATATCTACATCTGTAGAGACTATTTTAACGGTATTTTTAATGTTATGTAGTCGCATTGTTTTTACATTTTATTACATAAAATTGAACTAAATAAAACATATAATGGGTTTAATTATATATTATTTAATAATTATATATTATAAATATATACCATCTAATATATCTTAAATAATGTCTGAGGGTTTCACATTCTCACATTATGTTTTTTTTATTATTTGCTTACATTTTTTAAACGTCATTTGTTTATTCGTTACATTTTTTTATTTCAAAAATATTTAATAATTTAATGCAATACAAAGTAACCTCTAGTAATGGGTCAATTTGATTATTATCATTGACCTATGTTATTCGTTACATTGCATTGTTATGGAGTAAGAATACTTCTTTCAGAAATTGTATAATTTTTCCCCTTAATTATTAATAATATCTTTTTATTATACTTCCCATTCTCTTATTATTGCTTAAGCACATTCAAGGACCGACAGAAACTTTTTACTTTTACTTTCTATTAATAATCTATAAAGCTTATTTTGCTATTCATCATACGTAACCTTGAATTTGTGCATTTGCTGATCTTGGGCTATTTGAAATGTAATCACACTTTTATAATATAGTTGGGTGGTCTGGCAGAATGCGTAAAACAAAAAAATGAAGGAATTAGTACAATTTATTTACTATAAAATATGGTGCTGATAAATTTTGTATTAATTGAATTTATACATATAAGACTTACAGAACCTTGTAGCCTATTAACCTATGACCTACTGACCTAAGTGAAATCATGTACAAGAATATATAATTAAAATTTATGATTATGCTGGGAGGAAAAAATAACCCAAAAATGTCTTAATTAATAAGTTAAGTAACAAACTAATAAATTAACGTTTTTTTATAGTAATAAAAAATAAGTTTTAATCAATAGTATTGCACCAGTAAATAAGTTACAGTTAGTTGTTATTGTTGCGAATTGCGTCCGACAAACTTCAGTTTTCTTAAGTAGGGTAGTTGAACATTCAGTTTGCTTCCGAGTCAGTCAGGCTCACATAATTCCTTCGCCATTTTTATGTATCGTACGTAACAGCTCATAAAATCTGCTACTCATAAATTTTCATAATTTCAGGGAGGGATTCATTCCAAGTGTCCGCGTTTTCAATATCATCACCACTTGAACTTTGTTTTCCACTTGAACTGTCTAAAAAAATGTTTTTCGCATTTTTCGCCTTCTCGCCTTCCTCTGCCTTTCTTTCATGCTCCTTTTGGAAAAATTAATTTTGCAAAACTTTGCTCATTAAGCTAAGTGCGCCTCAGAGTGAAACCTTTAAATTTTGAAGGGAGCGAGATAAAAAGTATTCGTATACTATATTTATATTATATTTATATTTTTTTTCTTGCATTCGAGCACCGGGTGATTTCCTCCTCCTATCTCCTCACGCATAAACTATTTTCCTCGAGTAGTTCTGATGAGAACCCGATGCCCTCGTCTAATAGTCGTTCGCCAAAACTGTTGCTTTCCTTGGTGAAATATTTTTGATCCCACCAACGATGGGTAGAAAGTTTTAAGTACCAGAAGCACTTACTTGGAACCGTTCATAATTAAAAGTTCTACTTTTACTTTAGTTATACAATTGTAATACATACATATTGTAGTACATAAAAACTTTAATTAAACAATAGTCTACTTATTAACAATTTACAACTATTTGTATTTATATATTGCTGTATGAATGATCTGCATATCAAGGTGGTCAGTTATCAATAATGCTATCAATAATGTTATGTTGTGGAAACATAAAACTTTTGTATGCTTTTACACATAGTGAACGATAGGTAACTTCCAGATGTTTTATTGTGACTACATGCAGATTCTTAACACATATACTGAAGGAAGGCAAACTTCCCCTTTGTTCTGTACAATGCAAGCGATTTTTGCTATTTGCTAAAAAAATTATACGGTTGAAATTCAGAGCAAAGGGGAACGAAGGAAATTATCAAAGTCTGTGACTATGGCAGTGTTGTAATGAATTCAGTACACTCATTAGCAGTGGCATCGAAGAGTTAGGTCAAGACTTTTTAAGTCGGTCTCTAACTACCCCTAACTAACGCCGAGAACATTAAACCACTTGAAGAGTCCTTCCGTGAACGTTTTATTGTTATAACCGGAACGTTCATTGCCCGGGCAAAGAAAAAAAAGCACGGGAGCTTCCCATGTCGTTTACATCAAATGTAATTAGCAGAGTTGAATGCAGCTTATATTAAACTGTAATGTCTGCTCTTACAAAGCACGTGTCATTACGTCTTATGACCGCGACCCTCCCGATATTTTAAAAAATTAAAGAAAAACTGCTTTTTTGGCCATGACAGACATTTCACTTGGGCAATTACCTAAATGATAATTTGTTTTCATAACAAGTGGTAATAACAATTTTGCTTTTCATTCTAGAATGTTTTAAGACGTACTTTTTTATAATTTCTACCGGCACATAAAAATTACTAAAAATGGAGCTGGGTGTACCAATAAATGTACTGATACTTTCATTGACATTTTATATTTATTTTGTTATTTTCAATAATTTTTCTTCAAATGTGTTTGTATAGTTTTTCAACCCTACGGCACTCGTGCATACTCGGGAATGAATTTAATTCCTCTCTAGTTACTTCTCTGGCTCACGTGTGTCTACTTCTTTCACTAACCACAGTTATCCAATTGTATTATACGCCTCAACCTCATGTATGTAAATGTATGTACTTCATTTATGTAATGTAGCAAGATGTAGCATACAACTTCAAGTATCTGACTTACTACTGCACCATTCTTTTTAAGTATTACCTGAGCATCTCACTAGGTACTATTTATTTTTTCTTTCGATTTAGAATATTTATGGTACAATTAACCCCCTGCATCTGCAACTTAACCCGCATCTTTTGGTACCAGACCTTAAACTATGTATCGCTGCAGTGAAATATATTGATACAGGTCTAGTGGGGAATGGGGAAAAATGTCCTGTTATGAATTTCTTATAATTCCCTTGGGGATTTTTTTCTTTCTAGTGGACCGGTTGAACCGTCAAGTTCTTCTGAGTTTGGACCGACCGACAGACTCGAAAGCATTAACTAAGTTATTCAAGAACCAAAAGGCGAATTAATCAAGTCTGTTTCGTCAAGTTTTCAAAAGGAAAGTATCAGCTGGGAGTGGGAGGAAGTGGAGTACCGCCAAGAAGAAAACGGCCCTAATACAATTAAATCTTTAAAGTGTTTATTTACATTTTAATTAAATATTAAATAGTTAGCCGTCCGTTGAACGCGACACAAACGGCCTGGGATTTTATTTTTGCGGGTCAAGAAACGTGAAATTCGTCACTTTTACCCGTCGGCTCGGCCCGTCGGCCATTTACCTTCAGGTTGAAATCCCCTCACCGGGACGATTTCACCTTTTCATCCGTGGTGATTGCCTATGCCGAGCCTTCTTATTTGTCACCTTTGAACGTGGACACCGCAACTGCAGCGCTACGAGTTGCGAATTGAAAAAAAAGAAAAAAAGAAAAGGCAGACTTTCCCTGCCGAATCGTTAACGAATAAAAAAAATAATGACTTATTATACATTCAAATAAGAAAGAAGCGAAGACGAGTCAGAAAGGCGTGAGGAAGGTTCGAGGAAAGGTCCGAGGAAAGCGACACCAACTCAGAGAAAGTGCAAAAACCACGGAATTGAATGTCGTCGCACGAAGACGAGACGACGTAAAAAAAATGGCGAAAAGAATTAAAATAAATTCGTGTTGGACTTCATCGAAAAGAAAGAGTCCGATGATGAAAAAGTATGCAAATTTTTGGAAAGGAACATCAGGAGAAGAAACGAAAGCTTACTACGTAGAAAGAGGGAAAATGGAACATTAGGGAAGGAAGAAAACTTTGGTAGGACATAGTTAAGAGATGTGGAAAATACGAAGTCTGATACATAAGCTCCACGTGAAACGTATACTTTAATAGGATTTCAAAACACTGGAAGTCTTGAAGGAAAATAACACGGACAAGATGGAACAATGTTACACGAGAAGGAACTCAGGAGTTGAGGTGAATACGCGGAAGAAGGAAAAACACGTGGAGGAGAGTTTCATTCTGTAAGGAGAGTAAAGTGGAATCGTGAAAGAATTAAAAACTGGAAGAAATTATATATAGAGAGAATGAGAGAGAGTAAAGTTAGAGATGAAGACGAAACCTATGAGACGAACGCTCATTGCGATGTTGCGATGTAAAAGGTAAAAAATTGTACTGAAACTTTTTAAAACGTGAAAATCACCCAGAACCAGTCAAGGGCACTGTCCTTGGGAGTGAAAGGCAAAAACTGGCGTTGCAAAGGCCTGGAGGTACCCAAAAGGTAAAATAATTTAGTGACCAGGTGAGTGAGAGACATACAAGTTGCAAAATAGACAAATGTAACAACTACTCTGAAGTATAACATGTTCCAGGCAGCCGTTACATTCACAGGAATAGAACTGTTTAGAAGCAGCGGAGGACAAGAACGGCGCACATGAAATATTCAGGCGAATAAGCAGGGGAACAAATAGAAGGTTGTGGAACAAAAAAAATAATACACCAAACGGGGGACTAACGATAAATAAAGGCCATTCTCAAAGTATAGGAAAGAAAAATGATGGACGGGTCATGAAAATATTTTACACTCGGACAGGAAAGAAAATTTACAGCGGCCATGTTGACTCAGAGGAAGGAGTAGTGCAAACATTAATTTTTAGCGTAGGACAGTGCCCGTCAAAATCCATTCAGCCATGAATCTGATATTCTTTACCGTACTACTACTACAACAAATAGTTTGTTGCGGAGCGCCGAAACGGTTACCTTAAGTCATTTCCAAGACAGCGCAACTCGAAGGGTAGGAAAACACCAGAAGAGAGCACCAACCTGAAAAATACAAAAAAAAACAAAACGTAAATGTTCGAGTCCTCGACTCCGGGGAATGGCAAGCACAAGAAACGAGGCCAGCGTCACTTTAGAAACCCCCAAAAAATTTGAGCGGCCCTCTCCTGCCGGGACGCAACTTCCGCGGTAGACAGATAAACGAGGAGCAAAAAAGGCGAGTCATAGATCAAGTGAAAAGGAATGCAGGAACAACAGAAATAGTCCCAAAAAAAAGAACACCATTTGCCAAGTGAAAAAGAAATTGGAAAGATTCGAAGGAAAGCAGAGAAGAGAAAGGCAGAGAAAGTCGGAGAAATGCACGCATCGGTAGGAGTAGCAGGATTGGGAGGGGGAAGGAGGAGGAGGTGGAGGAGGACTAGAGAAAAGGTGAAACGTTGAAAACAAAGCTGCTGCTGGGATGTGTGGCGCCATGTAACTTTGATTTTTATATACAGTCAGATACGCAACGGGCCAAACGTGGATTCCATTATCGGAGAAAGTAGAAAAAGTCCTGAGCCCAAACACAAGGGGCCGCTCTCTCCTGTCCCCCCCCCGTCCTCAATCATACATATTAATATAACTCCCTTTATATATATGTATATGTATACATTACATACGTAGGAGTTTCAATCTTCGATTGAATTTATGTTCGATGGATTCGAATCACACGAACAGTCTCCATCCTCTTCATCTTTTGATCATACGTGACCTCTACCTTTGACCTGTGACCGTGTAAGCATCCGACGAACCCTGTACTGATGTTTTTTTCAAAGCCCAAATGTAGAGAAGAAGAATATTCGAAATGACCGCCACTATACCACACTAATATCGTTTTATAGGTGCAGGTAAAAGTACAACTGTACACCTAGACAGGTGTCAAATTAAACATACAAGGGAGGTGGCGCGGAAGGAACAGCCACAGGCAGCAGTGAGCCAAGAGTGGGGTGTACAGGAAGGCGAAATCAGCACTGCTTGAGTACCGTCGGTTAATGTGAAAAAACGAAGGCAACACGTGGATATTTTAAGGATAGCGACGGCAGACAACGCGTACCTGTAGAGGACGGTCAAACAGAGGGTGGTCAGCAGAAGGTAAGTGTGAATTGTTTTATGTAGGGAAAGTCGGTACGTCGAAACGGACCTTTTGGCTCCCCCCCCCATAAAAAAAATTGTAAAATTCCGGCAGGTCACGCGAATTTATCACTGAAAATTTATATACAGGTCTCGTGAAATATTTAAAAATACATTTTTGTGCATTCGAGCTGTCTGACATGCATTCCACCCTGCTCTGATTTTCACGTTAAACCTACCCCGCAGGACTTTTGACCTTTTACGACCTTAACGTAAAATCCTAAGGTCAAAGTCAACCGTCAGTTTCGCTTTTTACCTTTTTTTTGGGGGGGCGGACGCCCGATAGCTAAAAATTGTTGCATATTTATCAGTGAGCTCGCAAGGGGAACGGAAACTCAATACTATAAATAGAAATAGAAAGGTTAGAGAGTCTTTTATTGGAATCGACTTCTTGAAGGAGGTTCTGTAGTAGTCTGTCTAGTACTAGACCAGAAACGGTTGTAACACCCCACACATACTTTTTTCATACGTTACTGTTCTATTCGTACATGTAAAAAGTATTATTTCTTTCATTTATTCAAAGTCTACGTATTTCTCGTCGGTATAACTTCTTAGTTTCACTACAAGAGCATGTTCTTTCATTCGCAACTACGTAGACCGAAAACAAATGTGCCGTGACATACCTTACGTGTTAGGTCGGTTGTCGACACATGTACATAGTTGGCTCGTTACTGTATATAAAAATTTAGTGGGTAATACATTGTATAATATACAAATTACCTAATGGCAAGTTAATAACCCATTGTCCGTACTCTTGCCTATCGTTATTGTTACGATTCAGGTCGTCTTAGTTTTTTGGTCTTTTATTGTGTCATTTGTAGTTTTTGTAGTTCTCCAGTTCTAACTTTTTTATTTGAAAAGTGTTCTACTGCGTTTGCGTCTCCTTATTAATTCCCATCTCCGAGAACAAATCTAGCTCTTTTTTTCATTAGCTTCTTTTCTTATTGTCAAGAACTTCCTCTAGTTTACGACTTTGTTTCCCTCACTTCAGACTAGGGAGGACATCGCTTAATCATTTCAAGTTAATTAACTTAATAACGTAATAATGTAAGTTTTAACTTTGGCAATAAAATAATTAGGGGTGAAGAGTGAAGTGAGTTGTCAGATAGTTGACAGGAAGCTTTCGTGCCACGTAGAAACAGGAAAACTTCTAGGAGAACAAGACCAGGAAGAAGAAGAAGAAGAAGAACAACAACAACAACAACCGACTTTCCTCGACAACAACCGCTCGAGCTCACTTTCATCCCTTCAGTTGTTTACCCTTTAACTTTCCGTTTGATGCCAGTCAAAAACCGCAGGAAAAAAATATATATTTCTTTCCGTTTTGAACTGCCACCACCCCCACAGTCCAGCCTCTCGGCCGTGACTGAAATGTTTACATCAACCCCAAGGTTTTCAGCGATAAATCCGATTACTCAATGGATGTAATTTATTTAAAACGAGGTTTTCTGAAAGTTAGAACAACCGTCAGGTAACCCGAGATAACATCAATGGCCGAAGAACAAATGGAAGTCGACAGGGGAGAGAGAGGGGGGGGGTTGGACGGGGGAATGAAATGAACTGTAAAGAATTATTGCGGTAGGAAGGTACACGGACAATCTCGGGCACCTCTGAACCATAAAGATTCATAAGAAGGTAGTCGAACACATAAAGGCCGCCATTAGGCAGGAATGACTGACTCGCACGGGCCATTCAGGGTAGAATCGGGAGAAAAGGGCTGCGAGAGCCATTAGAAAGGTGAAAAGGTTAGGAACCGAGATTACATCGGTTTGATGGGTACTTGGGAATAAAAAAGTGCAAAGTAAGAAAATCAGAAACGACAATGTTAGCAGGGAAAAAAAATATATAAGGAAGGTGTCGGTTCGGAGTAGAACCTGAACCGGTACCGGAACCCGGTGATGGGTAACCTGTTCCCGGTTTCGTAATTGGAATTCGTCAAAAGAACAGGTGAAAAGGCTCCACGTTACTGCAGTAAACTCCCCTCAAAATCTAATAGACGAGCACACTAGACATCCTAGGAGAGAAAGAAGCAGCAACAGGCAAAGCGTAAAACGAAATACCAATGATAATGTTAATTTACGGTCCCGGTAATAAAGTAACGCGGGGTTAAGCATGAAAGCATTAATAAATATTTAATAGACCGTTTCTCTTCTATAATTCAGAGTTCTAGGAAAGTTGAATGGCTGAATGAGAACCTTAAATTGTCCAGGGGAGCCATAACTGGAAAATCGCGGGTTTTCCCGAGGTCCTCCCCGGGAAAAAACCGACTCTTAAAATTGACCTAAACGGAACTATAAAACTATAAAACAACTATCGCTTCTCGCCGTACTTCTTTGCTTTGCTCTCTTCCACTCGCTACTAATTGAGTACCACAACTACTAGTAATTTTTTAAGTACATATATTTGAATAATGCTTATTAAAAATTAAGTACAGAAATAATAAACAGTAAAGGAAACTTTTTAATTTTAATTCTTTTATTTATTTTTTAAGTGGTATTTGCGTTAGTAACTATTTTTAGTTTATTTCTTCAGTAGTTTTTATTTATAGTCATCATTATATGAGTAGTTATTTACGATAGCAATTAATTATGTAAGTAGTAATGTATAATAAAATAGTGTAAGAAATAATAAAATAGTAACAAGTTATATAATTTAAGTTACGGTTATCGTATAAATCTTGTAGTTCTTTAGGTTCTTTAAGTACAGCATATTATGCGTTTTGTTTAATGAATTTTATAACGCAAATAATAAACTTAAAAACATACTAGCAGTTAGATTTTAGGTGTTTAATAAATAAGTAGTTTTCTGTGACACTTGTATCTCGTTGATAATATTGGTGGTTTTACTGATTGCTGCCGAAGTATAACTATGTGACATCCTAGAATCGTGTTTCTTGTGACAATTAATTTAGTTTTGTTAAAAGGTTCTATGAGAACATCTTCTCCGGATCTCAGTAGGCTTGTTGTAGTTTTCATTAAACCATCTCCCGAGCTTGTTGCGGCCCTACTTGGCGCCTTTTTTCATTCATTGCCGCTCCACTTGCATTTCTTCTCTTGAACTCCATCTGCTTTTCCAATTCAAATCATCGGACTTGAAATCTTTTGGCGTGGAAAAAAAATTGCCAGGATAAATTTCACGTTCCCGAATTGAGCAAAGCAAAGAGGGTGAAAATTATGGCGCACCAACGGGCCAACAGAAGGAAAACGCGTCTGATGGGCGTAATAAAACAGAAGAAAGAATTATTAACAGCGAGCACTTAAGTTTGTTTGTTTCTCGTTGCCCGGTGGAGGGAATCCTCGACGGTTTCCTCTTCAGCAGTGTCTCAAAAAAAAGGTTTCGGGTTCGCGGAGTGGAAACCTAACGTTTTGCTGTCGCTGCCTCCGATCAAACCGGCGGCCTTTAAAGAAGTTCTCAGCTCTTTGTCTGGTCTTTCATCTCCTCATAACCTTCAATTTTTTCTCCTTCTCCTTCCGTTGCCGAAAATTTTTGGAAACAACCCCCGGAGGCCCGAAATATTGGCAACGTTCGAGAACAGCAGGCTGGAATGTTTATACGCCGCATAAATTTCACAAATTCTTTTCCCAAGTTTTCAGGCCGCATAATTTGAAATTACGCTGAAACGTACCAAAACGTTTATGGCTTGAATTATTTTTCTCGGGGTGGGTTGGGGGGGGTTATAAATAAAGGGTGAAAGCAATATACTTCACTTTCAGAACCAGATCGATAAATGAATGATCGGTGAGTGGAGGGATGAAGGCACAATCGAGTGTAAGGAGACACAAAACAGAAGAAGTAGAGAACGCAGTAAAAATAGAACTAGGAATTGGGAGTAAAAGGAACAGCCAATAGACCGAAAAGTGAACAAAATAAGAGGTCACATAGACGCGGAGGAGATAATTGAGGACCACATACGTGAATACTCTTTAAGTATACAATACCGAGAGGCGGACAGCGACAAAAGAGGAGGTTACAGTAGAAGCGCAATAAAAAATAAGAAAAAGAGTTGATTGTGGACGAAACTAAGGGATGAAAACGAGGAAAAAGGTGGTAAGAACAAGTGATAGGTAGATGTACCAGAAAATGTAACCAAAGACAAGAAACAAGACTAGTCGTGTAAGTAAGAAACAAAAAGGGTGGTGACCGAGCAGCGGAAAGAAAGCAGAAGTGATAAATCAGATGGAGGCAAGGAGTTGGCCGAAACAGAACTTCAAGTATAAGAGCAGAAGAACAGAACTGTGTACCCATACATAAACCAAGATGTACAACGACTACAAAGATTCACCCGGTAACTACCGCAGGACCAGGGAAAACTATCACCCGAAGAAAAGTGAAACAAAATAAGAAGAAACGCACTCGGAGTGACATCCCGAATGAGAAACAAAAGCATTTTGTTAAAGGGCAGACGGGGAAAAAAAGAAGAGGAAGGACAAGAGATGCGAGGGTAACGTAAGAAAGAAGAAAACGCCACAGGCCCTAGGAGAGAACCTTCGAGAAGACGAAAGGTTAGAAAGGACGGGTTTTGTCTAAAATAAAAGGCAAAACAAAGCAATTCGTTATCATCCCCGTGCATCGGTGAAAGTCTTTAATTAACGAAATCTTTTCCCTTTGAGCTTGCCCCGGGGGTTGGGAGTAGAAACTTCTTTTTTCCTTTTTCTCCATTGTGCTCCTTCATCGCTGATAACTTTGGTGGAACACCACCGCAATCCTCGTCATCATCATCATCATCATCATCACCACTCTCACAAACAAACGGAACGAACTTTGGTTGTCCTACATTCCTTCGCCCGTGCTCATACTAATATACAGTATACAAACAGGAGGGCAATGCGGTACTCGTCACAATTTTCACTCACTCAGGAAGAGGAAAACATTTCCATTCCATCGACACGGGGATTATGTCGTAACGAGACCGGATAAAATGTTATTATAACCGTAGATAAGAATGACGTGTCGGGGGATGTTACGAAAACGTGGATCCGCGTTATGAAAAAAACAGAAATTTTTTTTCTTCAAAATTTGCCTTGCCATCCGTTTCTCGTAGAGTAAAGTTTCTATTGAAAGTTTTTTAATGAAAAATGAAGAAACTAACGGAGGTACTCGAGTTTTCAAATTTATTGGGCAAAACGTTCGTGCACTTATTACGAGCACACGCGAACGAGAGGAGAAGCAGATGACAGAAGAAGTACGGTTGTAAGTACGTCACACAGTTGTAGATGCAGCCGAGTGAAAACCATAGAGTGAGGAGAACTTGAATGTGGACACACGACTACCTGTATACTTTCCACACTGTACGCTACTCGCTACGTCACTACACAAAGCCCTAAATACATGAAACAAGTCGCGGACTTATAACATATACATAACAGTGATACATAATATACATAATACATAGGTATCGGTACGTAATGAAACTTACATAAATCTTGGTACCTAGTCATAGAGAGTTCTACAGTCGAGAGAAAATACAAAAGGTGAGGGTGACAAACATAAAAGTGGGATTCTCTACTACAACTGCACTCTGACAGAACGTAGGTATGTCGTTTAGATGTAGCTAGAGCCCGAGGGAGGGAGCAAAAGAGGGTGGAAAACTACAACCCCCGTGACGAACCCTGCCATTTAACGTTCGATTTGTGAATGTAAACGAATCAGAGCATAATTTCCACCGGAAAAGCGTGAAATTATCAATTTCCTGTCGTGCTTTCTCGGACGGCCAAAAAAAAAAAGAAAGCAGCAGCAGATCGATAGGGGAGTGAAATATTTCGCTCCGCATAAAACGATGACACGTACCCACGACATTGTTGTAAGCGGATTTGGTAGAAATTCAAAAAAAAAAAAATTTCACCAGACGAAGAACGAAACGTTTCCCCGTTGAGATTCCGGTCACGTTTTCCTTTTAAATGTCGATTTTCTCATTTACACCTTCGTACTTTCTTGGTCTTTTTCGGTTCTTGTCCTTCTTTTCTCGCACACCACCCGACCGGGTGACATCCCTCATTCGATCATTTTCGCTCTCCCATCGCGTTGTTCTCCGTTATTTTCGTTCCGTTTCCACTCGGTCAACCTTTGTTTCTCGTCGTTCGTCGTCTTTCTTATTGATGAGATCTCCTCCCCATTTCTCCGGACCTTATTTCTTCTTACCTTTTTCTATATATTTTTTTGGGACGTGTTCGAGAATTTCTAACATTCCTCTCGTACTTTGCTTCTTTTGTTTCAGAATGTCCTCCTTCTTCTCCTCTCCCTCCCAACCCGTCCACCCCGACCCCTCTCAACTTTCAAATATTTTCTCTTTTGTACTGCTTTCCTTCCAGTCGGAAAAATTCTACCATTTGCCCCACCCAACCAACTTTCTTTCTTGCTTGCTTCTTTTGCATTAGCGTCATACCTTCCCGGTTCTTGACAAATTATTAATAACTGCTTATTTTAGTCAAGATGCGTACAAGGAACGACCAACCGTTTAAACTCCAACCAAGAGGTGGAGAAGGAACAAAGGCAAGTGAAATCTAATGTAAGGGAATTTTTCCCGAGACAAATTCTTTCGTAAGTCCCGGATAAGTTCGTCTGCTTAGTGAGTCTCAAAGGGCGTAATGGGATTTATACATCCGCACCCCCGGCCCGGTACTCCCGTCTCACGGCCACCCCTATATAAAGTGACGGTAAATTAAGTTCGGGGAGAGAAATTAATAAAAAAGTGATTAATCAAGTGCCAAACGTGGCCTTAATTCATTGTTTTTTAAATAGGTTCGATGTTTTAGTTTTTCTTTCGCTTCTGGTGTTTGCCGGGGATCCGATTGAACATTTGATCTATGGGATTGATCCGTACAGATAATAAGTCTAGTTTTAGGGGGTAGAAATCAATCTTTTGATTCCCAAAATGATAGCAACTTTTTAAGTAAACTTAACTTAACCTACACTAAGCTAAGCTAACCTACCCTAACTTCTTTGTCTTTCTTAGATAAAAGCTCTGGTATGATGAGTTTTTCTTTTCTATTTGGTCGGTCTGACCAATGAATTGAATACGACAGCCCACGTGATACCCGTGAGTATTATTGTATAAAAATTGTAAGCGTAATCGACACGTTCTGTAATAAATTTTCTTTTACAACATCTCCTTATTTAGCAAATTTATGATTCAACAAGTGGCTAGCAGAAGTATTTTGCTTTTCAGAAATATTAACAGACCATAAGCGCGAGTACGATCTGACGGTAATCGACGTATTCTCCGCCTTCGGCTCAAGAATTGATTCATTCTCCTCTGCTGAAAAGGAGTACCAGCAGAAAGTGCTCATCAAAGAGAGCAGAGCAAAAGAAGAAAAGCACAAGCAGACACATTGACACCGACAATTAGCCGCTCTCAAACGGGTACATTAAGTGCGAATCAATAGGTTCAATTCACGAATAAAAAAATACTCATGGAGTCATGTCCATGAAAGAACATGTAAAACAAAGTAAAAAAATGTGGAAAATTAAGCAACAGACTGAAAGGATCGACTGAGCGAAAGAGAAAGAACCGTGGAGAGTTTGCGTACTGTTCCTGACTTTAATATAAAAGCGACCGTCAGAACCTTGAATGCATAATAATAATAAAAACTTAAATTAATAATAGAGCGATTTTATTAGTTCACCAGACCGTAAAAATAACACATAACGCAACCATTAATTGAAAAAAAAAAAATTATGCTAAAACAAAAAACAATAAATCGTGGAAGCGGTGAAGGTAATACATTCCTTTCCGATGTGAAAAATAAAAATAAGAGCAATAACTCAACCGACTCGACGAAAAACTAATTGTAACAAACTATTAATTACAGGAACCGAAAAACATAATCGGAAAAACAATACGATGGGAGAGTAGTGAAACTCTTCGAAGTAAAAATTGACGGAGAAGAAATTTGACAGCTTCTGAAAAATGGAAAACGAACTCTTCAGTGAGAATCTCCTAGAGGAAAACAACAAGAACTACAAGATGAGAACTAAAGTATTACCTTAAAAAAAATAATAATTCAACTTTGGAAAACGGAGTCGTGGTTCGACAGGTAGGAACTTCAAAAACCTAAAAACAACTCGACGGAGTATTCGAGGGGACGTAACCATTGATAAAAAGTAATAGAACCACCGTTGTAGTTTTATTAGTTCCCCAAAGACGTGTGATTAAAACTTCCTCAGGAAACGTAATACACAAAACTGGGAACTTTATAGAAATCATAAAATTACCGAAGAAGGGCGCTCTGAATTCAACACTACAGTGTAGTCTCCTGTAGTGCAGTGGTTTACTTAAACGTAAAATTGCCACCTAACAGCTGGACAGGGACACCACTAAGCCAGTGAAATTCGAGTGACCGTATTACTGGAACGCACCAACATTAAAAAGAGAGGGAGAGAGAGAGAGAGAAAGAGACCAACGACTGAGAACGAGTCGTAGAGCACGTTGAGGAGAGTGCTTTTCCTGGAGAAAAATATTCTCCAGAAGAGTTGAGCTCGACTCGCTCAATTTATTTACCACATCTGTATGTATTATTGCGGCCATGATTATTATTATGACGGCACCGACCCACGTCGAAGTGGAATCCTTTAATAATTTACAATAAGAGGGAAAACTGCTGGAAAATTAGGGAAAAAGAGAGTTCTCTCCCAGCACGAAGAGAAAGGGATTTTAATGCACCGCTGGAGGAGTTTGGATTATTCCCAATAGCAGGAGCATAGGACCTCTTATCGATTCTTCCTCTCTCTCTCGCTCTCGCTCTCTCCTGGAGAGACAGGACCACCGTGTGAGGCTTTGGGTGGATTGGAGTGGAGCGCAAATCTTGTAATCCAGCAATGAAGGGCTACATGTCTTCCTCGGCCAAGGTGCTTTTTTACCGGCTTCTCACCCCAGCTCCTCGTCACATGTCAAACATAAGGGTGATATCTTCCAGGGTTGCTTTTTTCCTACGGATCCTTTCTTAACCTTCGTGCTACTTTCAATTTTTCATTTTTCTCTTTCGCGTTGTCGCCCGTGTGCTCTGCGTTCATTTCCAATCAATCCCATTAATTCAACGAATGACATTTTTAATTGTTTTGTCGTGTCGATGAAGTTCCTCCAGTCAAAATACGTGAACGAACCAAACGAGCCATCGTGGAAATTTTAAAAATGGTTAAAGTCCAGGAGAGGAGATCCAGATGAGAATCAATCTGAATCAATCCGAAATAGTTTACGGAATTTTTTTTAAGATTCGAACGCATGTGTTTCTTCTCGTTTGTCAATTTATTTTAATTTTTTATGTCGCTTATTTTGTATTGAGTATGTGTGTAGACGTTATGTTTTATGTGTGTGTGTGTGTCTGCTTTTTTATTTTATTTCTGCCCGTCTCTGCACTTGATAGATGATCGGGTTATTGTGTTCCATAACCTCGAAAATTCGAGTCCGTTACGTTTTTCCGGATCTCTGTTGAATTTGCACCTAACCCTTTCACTCATCGCCACATCGAAACAATTAGTCTCGCCTTTAACCTGGGCGGAACTCGTGTAGGAAACGTCCCTTTTTATTAATCCCGTAAAAATCAAGGGAAAGACTCCAGAATTCATTGAAAACTTTCTATTCGTCTCAGGGCTAACTCAAACAGCCCGAACTCCTTTCATCTTTTACGTCAGGTGTACCCACTCACCTGTCCTTTCCTTAAGTTGCACCCGAGAAAGTCTTTAAGGCAGAAAAAGAATTTCGATTCAAACCTGAAGGATTCGGATGAAATGGAAAAACGCCCACACCTGTACAAGAGCAGTCCCATCCCTCGGCCAGCCGGTCTACCTTTTCGCTTTTCTCTTGTTGAAAAATTTAACGTCGAGAACATTTCAGGTGGATAATTGTGGCGACTGATGCAATTCGTTCGACCCACACAATTCCCGGGGAAACTGGAGTAATCTGATAGATTGGTGACGTCATAACAAGAATGTTAATTCAGGCGAACGTCTCATGACGTAAGGGGCAGTCTGCGTTTCGTGTGGGGGATGGAATTCTTGTCCTACGGATACTCGAAAGCATCCAAACGTAACGTCAGCTCGTTGCTGGACATACATGTACATGTATTTATGTTGTCTCCTTCTTATAAACTTCATCAAATTTTGGGGAGAGCACGAATGTCCTGTCTAAAGGATACAAAAAACAGGTTAATTCTTTTTAATTTCTTTCTAAGAATTAATTCTAATTCTTTTTATACTGTGTAAGGAGATAATATTCCAGTTTCTAGGAGTCGTGGCGGGAGTACAACAAGGCGCACGACAGTGGAAGAGTAGAAGGTGGATAAAAACGACAGTTACTGTTATGTTTTCGTTTGTTTGGTGTGTTCAGGAACAACAAATGTGCCGGACAGGAGGTGGTAGGTAAGCATTGGGGATCCATCTTTAATTACAACGTCGGGTACGGGCACCCGGAGGGGTAGATACTTTAAAATTGGAGCACAATAGAGATCTACTAGAAGTCTAATAGCTTAATAATCCCACGCAGCATCCCCCGCCAATTACGGGATTCAAATATTTGTGTTTCTTATGGCCGGGGACTAACACGTGCAAAATCGGGTGTTATTTTTAGTTTACAAATTTCACTATTTCGGTTCTTTGCCACTTATTTTCTCACCCACGCCACTCCCTCCTCCTCCTCACCCCTCACCTACGGTTTCAACTAATTAAAATAATGCAGATGTGCACGTCGTCCGATCCGCCCTGTTGTTCCTTTCCTGCTCTCCCAGTAATTAATTCAATTTAATTACGGTGAATTTTATGCGCCATTTTTTTCCACCGCCGCCATAACCCCATCCCCGTGTGCTAATACGCAATCTTAGTCGCGAGCTGCGGCGGAGAAGGTTTTCTCCGTGCCTAATTTGAATTCGAGTGGACTCCCCAGACATCCACAACCGCACAGCCCCAGTTACAAGGTGGTACACGTGCGCGGGAAATAGGAAAATTATTAAAGTTATAAATAAATTAGAATAATTTAACCGCGATGATAATAATAACAATGAGGGGTTAACTAAAGGCAATTAAACGACCTATTAATTATCCGAAGAGAGTGTAAGTTCCACTTGCAACACCATCGCCTTCTCCGCCGTGCACTTGTGTCGTGCCCGAATTAATTGAAATCGGTTGATAGGAATCAAATGGGAACGTGACACCGGCCCCGGGACCCGTGTTTAATAGATTTATTAGTGTTCTTGACCTGAAAATGCAAACATAAGTACGTGATCAACGCGTCCGCCATGTTTATTTATGTATTTTTACCCTTGCACCGACTCCTGTCGGTGTTCTGCCTTGTAATTGTGTTCAGACGTGCAAACCTTATCGTCTTGTATTGTTGCATACCTATAGTGATTTGACTGCATTCATAGAAGTAGTCTGTGGAGGAAAATGTAAAATTGCTCCTGAATTTGCCTTCGGGTACTTTGTTTTGTCATTCTCCCGGACAAATGATCTTTTGCTTTTGTCAAAGACTCTTCCTATAGTATGCTCAATGTAATCCACGAACACATAAACTGTATTATTTTCCTTTACATAAAAATAAGTCACAATAGAGCGTTTTGATGGTTCGTGAGACCTTCCACTTCACCTTGTCTCGCATCCGTGAAATATTTTCCGAAAAGGCACCTGAACCTTTTGCTATTAATCAAATATTTTATGTTGCGCATTTAAAGAAGACTCACAGGGGTGTATACGGCAGATTTGGGGTACCCTTCAACTAAGGGCAGTATTTGCCCGTATGTTGTATAAGTTCCTTTCAACTACCCCTGAACTTAAATTACCCCTAATTCCTTTTTCATAGATGTACACAATCCATGGATAACGTTACTCACATAGATAATTTTTCATTTTAATTTATAACTTATATTTTGTATCGTGTCGCGTTTTACTATTTCTTTGCCTGTACTTAACTTATTTTTTTAATATTAAAGCTCGCAAGATTTATTACTCGTTTTGACTAATTTACAACTGGCATAAACATCAAACAGGAACGCCCTTGATGTTCCTTTGCCCCTGCCGGTGAATCGATAGAGAGCAGGTACGAGGCATGAAGGTCCCTTAATAAAATGGCTTTTCCCCATCCTTGGAATTAGATGGGTGTGACAAAGAGTTTAAAATTAGGTGTAATTACAAATGTATCCCCGAAATGGTTTCCATCATGCAACAATTTCATCCATTTTGGGTTTTCACAAAGGTGGAGGACGTCCGGAGTTTGGGGGCAGATTAGACTTTAAAAGAAAACTTTCGGGACTTTTCCCAACCTCTCACGGGGCCTCGGCCGCAGGTAAAAACGTTCCAACCCTTAAATTAATGCAGTCGGTGTAAAGGGGGCGACGGCAAATGGCGCAAAAGGGGGAGAAAAAAAAAAGAGAGAAAAAGAAGAACGTTTTCAGCGGTTTCATTTAACTCTGGCTCGAATTGATAAGAAAGTTAGTTCGCTGGCAGAAGGGGCGGCAACAGCAACAGCAGCGTGGAAACCCGAAGAAATAAGGCGGAAAAAAGTAGGATTTTTTTTGTCTAGGAAGAGAACATTAGGAAGAATCTGCTGTGCGTCTTCTACCCACCGCAAAATCATCTCTTGCACGACCCTCTGCGTGGCCTCCCCTGCTAACCCCCCCCCCCAACAAACCGTTTTCCTGCAGTTTCATCTGAGCAACTCACAGCAGCCGACAGGAACCGGCCTTTGCACTCCTTTGGTTAATTACGAGGGAGAATAAAACCCCGAAGAAGAAAAAAAAGGTCAATTTTGCTCACGTTCAAGTTCTAATTTTTGCTTCCAACAGCCGCCAACTTGTGTCGCGCCGTCAGGTAATGGAATTACAACAAAGGAAAGAGAACCTTTGAAAAAGGCACTTTGCGAGTCCATGGGCGTCCCTCATTTATACCACTCAGTTGTCTATTTTATGCTATTTGTCTAGTGCGACACCGCACACGTTTTAACTATTTCTCTTCTTTTGACGGACATTCGCTCTGCCTGTTGCTCTCCTCCTCTCACATGTACTCGACGCGTACCTTTTCCTCCAGCTCTTTGCCTTTCTCTTTCTGTAGACTTTTGCCTCCCCAAAAATCGTTGGATCTTTTTTCATTTTTTGTCATTAACTTTCTTCTGTCCTCGTTCTTCCCCATTCGCCGTTTTTTTTTTTACTCAATCCACCCGAGAAGAAATGTCGCACGTTGAAAGAGAAAAGCAGAAACTCTCGGTCGTGCACATTCTTAACATTGTTTTCGTACAACAGAAATTCCACTGGTGTGAACCGGAAATACTTGGCCACGGGCAAAAAGAACCCGAATTCTGGAGGTCGTTTGTATTCGTTTAATTTGCATTTGACTTTATTAAATGATTCAGCATCGATTTATTGATTGTGTGCCAGTGCCGGACAGGCTTTTTGTCCACAAATTGAGTCATTCCTTCCACTGGCAGACCCGAATTTTAGGTGTCACGTGATTCGTAGCAAAAACTTCCGACGCCTAGTGTAAATTAAGAAGATAAATTCCAACGTGAATTCTATTAAATAATGTTTCCCGGGAATGCGTTCTCGGCCACTCTGAGTTTACTTTATACTGGGGAAAACTCAATAGTTCAGGGAGTCAAGTAACTTCCAACAACTTGACTTTCCCCGCATTCGATTTAAATCCGTTCTAAAAATCGAGGATTAATACTTGTGGAGTCTTAAGAGTAACACGAATGGAGTTTAATTAATAAAGAAGGAACCGCTCCCTTCGAAACTGGCCTTTCCCGGGTGGTGCGAGACAGAGGAGAACAGAATTTGATGCGTTCGTGAATTCCGAAAGCTATTTAACACGCGGACGCATCAGGAGTTAACAAAATGGAGGAAATTCGTAACTTTCATGCCCGGTTATCCGTCAGAACTCCCCATGAAATCCGTGAACCACAAAATCGGGAATATTTTATAAGAACCATACCGGTCCGTTCAATACCAAAAAATACATAGTTCGTACAACACGTTGAATTTTCTATTAATATATTCAACATATGTGTCACGGTTTGCAGTAACCGATCAATAGGCACAACCTTGAGATTGTGATACAATCTACTTACTTGCGATACTAATTGTAATGTGATTATATTCTTACACGTTACAACTACTACTTAGATGCTCTCATTTTACTACACATAATATAAAACGATATTATGTTTAATTTTTATTTCGATGTAATCAAAATCCCCAATCCAACACCCGTCTTATTTTTCTTTGTTTTTTATTAGTTGTAGTATTTTAAGTATTATTCTTTTATTTTATTACTTACAGTATTTCCTGTACGATACTGTACCATGAAACTGTTGTAAAAAAGGTTGAATATACGGTACATGGTACAAATTTATTATTAATTTCTTTTATTTAAACCTACTGATTTATACGGTGCTACGTACGTGAGATATATATTACTGAGCAGACGATATTTTACTTATAAACAATTCATTTGAAAGTATAGGTGCCCTACAAATAGGAAAACCCAAGGCGTTTACAGTACGCCAAAAACAAGTTTTTTTTAATAAGGACTAACTGCTTAAAATGACTTGAAGTATTATGTTTTCTCTAGATGTTCATTGCATTCGCCTTCGGTTAAAATTAAAACCAGGGTACACCGGGGGAATACCTGCCGAATGTATACATATATATAAATCTTCCCGAGCTCCCCGAATTTCCCGCGTTCCAACATTATTAAATTATTAATTGTTCAAGTCAAGTTGAACGCCACAGTGTGTTGCACAACAACGAACTACCGAAATCAAATTACGTTTGATGAAATTATATTATGTGGGCAACGAGCGTCAAGCAGAATGGGACACGACTCCCCGACGTAAATCCGAGAGTGAATTTGTAAACGAGAGCAAACAGGATTCGACAACGTGGAAGACCATGAATTATAAAGGTGGAAGAAAACAGCGAAGGAGTCGAGATCAATGGGAAATGGAGTCGGATGAAAAATGATGGAATGAAAAAATCAAAAAGAGAGAGAGAAAAAAAAACAGAAAACCGAGGAGGAGAAGCACAAAGGAAAAGGAAAAATATCGAGGAGTCAAAGGTCAGAGGGAAAGTCAACGTCTGACTTTTCTTTCCGTGGCCACATTTTAATAAATCCTCTTCCTCCTCCATCCACAGTGGAACTCTCGTAATAAATAAAACTTGGCAGAAAATAACTCAATAGTTGGGTGTGGTCAAAGGCAGAAATTCATTCTGTCGAAAATGATTTTCCCATGGTTTGTCTGATCCGTCGGGAGAGAGACAGAGAGAGAGAGAGAGAGAAAACCTAACAAAGTGAAATATAAAATCATAGAAAAAAACATATGCAGGACGGAAGATGGAAGTTCGTTAAAAATCTGTCTCGACCGTGCAATGATCCGTTGGAACGAAAGCACATGGGAACGACTTCGGTAGGAAAAAACACCACCGTCAAAAATCCACCGTCACACAGACATAGATGGATAGCAGACAGAGTTCAATACCAGGTGAGTTCAACAAGTAACATAAAATCCGATCTTTCAGATTAGACGCGAGATTAATTTCTTGAAATCATCGTGTGATCTACCGGATCGAGAAGTTAGTGAAATCGAATTCAGATCATTAGATATCAAGACGGCGATCGATTATTCGTTTCTTTTAATTTTTTACATATTCATCTTGCCTACGGTTTTCTTCTTATATTTTTGCGATATACGATATGTTTATATTGTCTACAGTATATGTCACACTCGTTTCTCTGCTTCTTCCTCCATTCGTACTCAACCACCCCTACGTTTCCTATTTTATCATCATCAGCGTCGCGGTTATTATTAGACATTATTATTTCTACGGAGAGTCACCTGAAAATTGTTAATGCATACCTGAAATAAATGGTATGCATTACCTTTCCCGCAAAAAAGACAGGTGTAACAGGTGACGGAAAGACATTTTTCTGTCGGAGAGATTGATTTTTGGTTTTCTGCTTTTTTTTTGCTGGTACCGAAGGATGAGAAGACACGGATGATGCGTGATGGTTGTCACTTTTTTTACGGTAGGTTGTCTACATCGCATTATGCCAAAAGACACGTGTCTGTCATCTTTACCATCCGACCTGCTAATTTTCTTAGGCAATTTACCTGTCGCAAAAGAGCGTGAAGGGGAGACGTCGAGTAGCCAGGAATAGGTGAGACAATGTCTGTCGGCCCTGTGTTCTTATTATACTTCTGTGTGTGTGGTGTTTGGTTGTAACAACAATAGAGAACTACAAACGTGGCGACCGGAAAATTGGTTTTTATCACCGCGTATACCTCCACCACTTTTTTACTTTCGACTGTTTTTACCGGTGAAAATCCTTCTCTGTGCTTGTGTGTGTGTGTGTGTGTGTGTGTGTGTGTGTGTGTGCATGTGTATGTGTGCGGTTAACGATACTCTTAATGTTCGTTATCATTGCCTCTCTGTGACAGACTGTTTTAAACTGCCCAATTTATTTATTTTTTAATAATTTCCCGAAAAACACATCCGCTCGGGACGGGTAACTCATTTTGCATTCGGAGCCCACCAAAGGGGAGAGATGGTACCGCTGGCGCATGTGGGGGTGAGAACAGTCCACGGATAAATTAGAGGCCTCCTCTCCGAAACAAAATTGCAGAAATTCCTCTGACAGAATGATGTATAACCGATACAGAATGTGCAACAGTTAAGCGATAATTATATATAGAATGATGAAAGAGGCCGAGTCGGGAGAAGAGAAACAAAATGGGATTTAGACGAGAGGCGAGAGAACGAGGAGAACAATACGAGGACACGGAAAGAAGAAAAATGAACTTATCGCAATGTACAATACAGTAGAGTGTACCGAACCAAATTATGACTATAGGAAACGAATTAGAATGTGTACGGGAGGCCTAGGAATTTTCTGACGGTGACCCAAACCGAATTATTACATAAATTTTCACCAGAGCACGGTCAATGTACATAAACCGCCCCACACCAGGGCTTTTGTTCTTTGCCGTACGGTACGTTTCTGTTAGCAAATTACAATTCCTCCCTCCGAGAGATTCCCATCTTTCTGATTGTTTGCTAATTTGTCAGACCGGAAGTTAAAGCTCGTGTAAACTTAATTACTTTCCGAAATGTCAAATAACAGTTAAATTTTTGGTAATGCACGTAGTCACACGCACGCGTATGCGTATGTGTAGTGACTGTGAACGAACTATGGCTCCGCGCTTTTGCCAAAACACAAAAAGAACACAATTTTCGGAAGCAAACGACGTTACACCCGATTTCTAATCTGAAAGTTTTCTTGGATGGATGGAACTTAACGGAACTAGTCGCCCGTTCCTGTCTGCCAGAGTGTAGCTCAACATACACATTGTACACGTCATCCAAATTATTGTTAATGAGTTAATAAATAGACAAATAGATTAATAATAAGTTAAAAAATTAGATTCGTGCTTTGCTCGTGGATGTTAGTAACAAAAATAAAATGCGAAAAGTGGTACGTGGTGTAACGAAAATAGAGAATTTATATTTACGCATAACATAACTTAATTGAATAATTTTAATTGAAAAAAGTTATGTTTTATTTATTTTATTATGTTACATTGTCATTGTAATTGTGACACAAGGCTTATGGCCGGTTGTAATACGTTCTCTGCAATGTATAGTAGAATATAGAAATGTACGAATGTACATGTAATCACATACATAACATTGTACGATATTTGTAGTGTGCATAAAATAAAATTATACCGAATTTGAGATGGAATTATTGGACACTGGAGTACAGGAATCAAAACGTGAGATATTCAATATTGTCAAAAATGCACTAATAAACACACCCCAACATCATATTTATTAGGGGCTGTTATTTTCATATTTACGTCCTGCAGCGAAGAATAAACAATTGTAGTTCTGTACTCAACCCCGGGCCTATTGTTTGAACAATTGAAACAATGGAAATTGCACAAGTTGATGGCAGCTTGTCTTGCATCGGGTAACAATGTTTGGAGTCCGTTGTCTTTCCGTTCCATTCCTCAACTTCTTGCACACCTCTCCGGCACTACTTTCATTCAGCCGGTTCATATGAACTTCCGGAAGTAAAAGATTGAATTAAAAACGTAAAACTTATTAAGATTTTAATACATTTTCCCCAACTTCCATTTCCCAGGCCACTTCCCAGTGAGGGTTTCATTTTTTGCTACGGTTCAGTTCGTCTTCTGCCCATTTCTCTCTTGCCTTTCTCTCCTCTTTTCTCTCTCTCTCTCTCCGTGACTACTTTTTTTCCTTCTTACTTGCCGAGTCTTTTTCAGCAATTATTTCTTATTAAAACTTTTTTTTTAATTTTATACCGTTCAATTATCCCGCTCTATTTTGCTCACTCGCCTTTTTCGTACCCATCCCACCGATGTGGTCCGATTCCATGTGACTCATTAAAGACTCCATCCGGGTTTACCTGGGTGCCTTGTGGGAGTAGGTCGATATAACCCAAGGATTTCAGGGTTTTTAATAAGCGCGGCACAAGTCGCGTCTCGGAGAAAATGGTGAAAAGAACCTGACCTTACATTTAACGATTTCTTTAGCGGGAGGAAATAATCTTTAACCGAGGTGTCTGCAGAAGAAGCAAAGTTTTACAGGTTGCGCCGAGAATTTTAAAAACTAAGTGTAAAGTGTGTGAGGGTAGTCACGGTACTCTACAAATTGTGTGAGAACAAAAGAAGTCTATTAATTGTACGAGTAGTTCACTTGACATCATTCGGTTAGTTAGCTAATCATTACGAGCAAAATTTAAACTACAGCAATTTTATGTAGTCATTAGCACTGGTATTAATTGTAGTAGCAGTAATTGTTGTTGTAGCTACAGCTGTACTTTCAAAATTTGGCAAAATTTAAGTGTAAACTACAGTAATTTTTAGTGTTAGTTGTTGACGTTGTACTAATTACAGTTGTGGTACCACTACTTACAAACATTTAATTTGACTCAGTAGTTAGTTTTAGTAGTAGCAGTTGAAATGGTAATTATAGTATTTGTGTAATAGTTTCTTTTTTTGCAAGTCAGTAGTAATTTGCTAGCTTCACACACAACCTTTTTTCGGTTAACTTGAAATCGTCACTGAACATGCTCCCATTCATTCCAATGTCATTTCAACGAAAATGCCCACGACTTCGAATTGAACGACCTCACTCACTTAGCCCTACACCGAAGTCCCGTGTTGGAAAACGTCAAAAATAACAAAAATACCAAACCGTGCCCCGTGCCCAATGCCAAGGCCCCCGCTATGTCATCCTCGTCAATTGCCTTGGCAACGTCGGGGTCCACGGCAATTAGGAACTTGGACAGAGAGAGAGAAATTAGTTTCAGTCACACTTTCATTTAATGGTTTTCACATCACCAAACTGCATTTTCTGCGGGAACGTCGAGTTCTACCCCCGACGGGAAAAAAAAGTTTAAAGAGCACAACGTGACGACCGTGAAAAATTTGTCATAATTTGGCACAAATCTTAAAAATACCAGGGAAGTGTTCCGCACGCCAAATTCACTTCGTTCAACACGGTTTTTATTATTATCATTTAATGTAGGAATAATTTAAAATATTGACGATGTATTCGAGTATTTGGCACGTTTTCTCCCTATAGAGAGAGAGAGAGAGAGAGAGACGGAACTGTTGTCGTACCTTAGGGATTAGAATAATAAATTTGGCGTTTTGCATCAAGGCACGGGATTAAATCCGTTGGCAGAGTCTGACTGATCTCCTCTTTGTGGTTCGAAACTCTGGTCCTAAGGCTAATTCTGCGTTAAAGGTAGAACCCATTAAATAGTGTGACTTGGTAAAATAACGTTAAAAATGTAACAGTATTAGAAGTGTGTAGCAGTAGTAGAAGTTAACACAACCGTACTGTTATGCTGACAGTGTATGTAATACAGACACAGTTACAGTTAGTAGAGAAAATGACTGTGATGAGGTGTGTATGAAGTGACAGAACTCACTCAATACTCGTTACATTCTATTTTTGTATGCAATAGCCCAAACAATATCCAATGGTGTAAATCGTTCATCCTCTAACGTACAATAACTTATATATATAAACCGACTACCGTGGAGTGTGAAACTTAAGAAAAAGGACGTCTCAATTTTAGTTCGGCCTTCATTCTTTATGAAAGTATCACTTTAGCACTTCTCTCTCTCTCTCTCTCTCTCTCTCCACTAAATTAGAAGCTTCTTTTAATATTAAATTATTCCATTTTATAATGAGCATTATTAGAAAATTTAAATTTTACAGAAAAGCCTCGACGCTTGCTTTTTTGGCAGCTTGGCCTCAAATAAACGCTCAGGGGTCATGGTTGACAATATATAAAACTGTCGCACCCGGAATGCCAACACACAAACAACAAGGACACACAATCATCAAACACTACATGAACTAGTCAACTGCTGTACATAAAATGTTCTCGGCCCCTGAAGTATTTTCTTATTTCTTATGTAGAAGAAAATAAATAGAGTCAAACTTCTGTACCGTGTAAAAATCGGGGAGAAGATGGGAGACTCTCCCGAATCTGAACAGAAAATTAATATTGAAGTTGTTGCCGCACGCCCATTAATTTAAACCATTAAAATATTTAAGTAAAATGTTGCATAAATCATAACTTTATGTAATCAAAAACTTTTAAATGTGTGAATCGATCTCCCACAACCTTTATGTTGCGTAAAGCTTTTGAACGTAGTTCTCCTTAAGATAAATAAATAAATTTTATACTATACGTAAATTTATCTGTCACGCTGTAGTTTGTTTGTTCCTATTGAGCAGTGGTCCTGCCCAAACTGTTAAAAATGCAACATATGTCCTTGGCCTTTATATAAAGTTTACAAGACCATGAATCAGGTAACAATGTGTGAATAAATTTGTCATGGGTCACGAAGTGGACACCGCAACATTTTGAAACTCTCTCTCTCTCTCTGTTTCTCCTTTGTATTCGACACCACGTTAAATGCAATTTACCAAGAAGAGCATGTGTTGCATGCCCTAGAATTAAGATGAAGCATAAAAATTATGCATTTCCATATATTACCATATAAATATTACCTTCGTTTGCGTCCACCACAGCACATGCTCGCAAGGAGGACTTTAATTAGACTGAAAATATGACGCTTACACCGAGAATGAATAACTAAACGGTTTAGGTCACAGCTTCATGGCACCCAACCAACTTTTCTTAGACTTCCGTAGCGTGTAGATGTTTCGTAGTGTACACGTACCCCTTCGCGAAATCACAATTTTATCAATTTGTAATGTTTCATTACGTGATATCGAGCGTAACGATTTTACTACAGTATTAATTATTTCTTGAACACATTCCAATCGACAAAATATAAAAATTATTTTAACTAATGAACGAATGTGGAACTTGTAATTCTGCACAAGTCATTACTCTAAAATAAAACTCTTGAAGTTTTCCAATAAAAAAGCAAATATTACTACGAAATTAGTTTTTTAACTCGGCAATATTTGTGAGAAAGACGTAGAATCGAAGCGAGACTGTGCCATATCTTTTCCCCCACAACTATTTGACTGTTGTACTATTATACGATTTACTTGACAACTTACCAGTGTCAGAAAATAGTAAGTTACTTAGAAAATAGTTATGTACATTCTTAGAGTTCCGTAACCGACATTGAAACCTAGTTAGCAAATAGTAATTGACACATGTATTGATAATTATTTAATACATTTATGTATTATGTTATTTGCATAATTGTAATAATTCTTATTAAAAATTATCCTTTCGTACGTCATGTTTTTACGTGTACGTTTCAATATATTATACAAAATATGTACTTGTATTAATTTTTACTGTTGTGTGTAAAATTCCAACTGACCGTAAGCCTTCCGTCAGAATTCAGTCAGAATGTACAAGTAATGTGACGTAATGAAACGAAATGTGATTCGTCTAACCATCTTTATATTCATAAAAGTTATGAAAACGACTTTGACAAGGAGAACATTCCAAATAATCGAGCATTCGATCCCCGTGCAAAGTCTCTATTTAATTTTTCAGTCTCGCCAGGGTTACGTTCGATTTCGTTCTTTTAATTAATTATAACAAGCCGAAGCTGATAACCGTCATTAATTAGTTATTAAGCCTCGGATATTTATTTTTTATTTTTTTTTTTTAATTTACATAAAAGTTTCCCGTTTGACTTTTCGTATCGGTGCAAAAAAAGTTTGCCGTTTGAAAAGAAAAAGTTTAACGGCCCGATTTAATTGCTCCGTCTTCTCTAGAACGCTCATTAATTACAGAAAAACTGCGGGAAATCGTTTTTGAATTTTATATTTGTGATACCCGTAGGTGTCTGTGTCAATAATTTTCATAAATTATCCGGATAGGTAAGTCGATTTTGGTACAGTCACCCGGAGATAAGGCCGGCTACTCTAAAATTGGATTTTCAAAATTTGATTCTTTCCCGATTCCCTCGTGAATTGTATTTATTACAAATTACGAAGAAAATACTTTCTCTTCGCCGTTACATATGTATGGGCGGGCAAAAAGGGTCGACAAAGGTAAGAATGCGTATCGACAGTAATCTGATAGTTTACTATAAGGGAAAATAAGAGTGAAGGAACTCGGAAAAGCGGATGTATGGATGTATATTAATCATTCGGGCTACCTTTACCTTCTTCTTTCCTCTCTGGTTATTACGACTGAACAATGAGAAACCGATTGCGAGATCGAATTTTCTTTCACCCTTTGTTTTTTCACCCCCGTGATGCCGTCGAAAGCAAAAATAAAGATATTTTCTTTCTTTAATATCTCGCTTTTCCAACTTTCAATCTCACACAGTTTTCTTTCAGCCAGCACCACGCGGCGTCGATTTAGAGTTGCGAAGAAGAAAACAGAACCCTTTCAAACGCAGAAATTTCATTTTTCTTCGCCGGGCAATTCGATTAAAAAGAAAAGAACATAAATTTTGATGAAAGAGGCTCAACGGGAGGAGGGAAAACGCGAGGAATTTCTTCGAAGTGCCTCTGTGCCTGCCTGTAAGGAAAGTGGCAGGAAAATGTCCGGTACGACACCAAGTGGCACCAGAGAAATGTTTCGTTCATTAATAAACAATCGAGAATGTTCGATGCGAAGTGAGGAATTTCCCAAGAGCTTCCGGTTCCTTTCAATGAACCACGGGCGAGAGAGAATGGAAAATGCCGGGCGAACCGTCTCAATTTTCCGAAGGATTGATTGATTGACTAACCCGGCTAATGTGTCAAGAGTCCTTTAACTAAAAATCTGTCGAGAACAAAAAAAAAAGGGGGCTCCCAAAACTTTTCGGGGAAACGTGGGTAAGATTGAAAAAAAAAAGACACGATTTTTTTTTATTTTAACTTTCCCAAAGGTTGGAAACCTGTAGAATGGAGACCGTCTTGTGGGGGACCGTGCGAATATATGCGCATATGCACTTACGTGCACGACATCCACCTCACACGGACACCGTGTACACGTCGACACACTCAAACTCCTGCAGGAATTTCTCGGGGAAAATTGATCGGAATTTTTCTTCACTTTTGTATAACGGACGTGACGTAGGAAAATTCCACATCCGTGCGGAAGAAAAAGCACGACGAGAAGACGAATTTTCCCGACGGTGAATTTTTCCAAACGCGGTCTGCGGAACAAAGGACCACACAGGATTCGAATCCCCGAATTGAGTAAGGGAGACGGAGAGTGAGAGAGAGAGAGAGAGAGACAGGGAGAGGGAGAGTTGGAAAGCAGCGGCAACGGCAGCAGCAGCAGCAGCAGCACCTTAAAAAGGAAGAGAGAGAGATGGATGTAGTGAGTGAAAAGATGAAGCGAAAGAGGAAAGGGAGAGGAACTGAACGGGTTAAAAAATAAAAGATGTCGCCTTGTACATGTTGAAGATGAATCCCTTTTCCCGCAGCAAAATCGTGCACTCGAACGCGCCAAATTCCGAGCAAAATTACCGATGAATAGTCTAGGGTTAGTGTACCTGTTTTCGTGAATCCCGTCCGCCAGAACCATTCCAATTACGCCCGCGTTACACTCTCTCTCCGTGTGAGTGCGTGCGTGCGTGCGTGCGTTCGCCCGTTCTTTACTGATTCCTCTCGCTTTTCCCTCTGGCTGTCGTGTGCGTTCGCGGGGCGGTGGTGACCGTGCCCTTTCCTCGGCTTTTCCTTTCGTTTTCCTGCAAAATTTTTTTTTTCTCTCTCTCTCTCTCTATCTCGAATCAGCTACACCTCACCGTTCCGGAGTTGATAGAGAATTCCGCGTACCACAACAGAACGTCACTGAACATATCCCGAGAATTCTGTTGGACGCCTCAGCCTCGGCTCCGGTCGTGAACTGACTGATCCGGGCTCCCGGCCAGCTCCGTTCTTTCCCCGCTGCAGAGAGTTTCTCTACTGCGCACGGTACCATTGAAATTTTAGTTAGGTGAGTGAAATGCTCGGATAATTAAAAATCCGGATGACGAAGAAAGAGAGCGAGAGCACGAGGGACACGGAGAGAAAGAAGAAAGGCCGCTGCTACTCCGCAATGACGGGGCCCTGACAATCGGGGAAATTTTTCGCTTTGTGAGGAGAAAAAAAAAGAAGAATTCCAAATGGGAATTTACGGAAGCAAAAACAAATTGCACGGGAGCAATTGAAATCTGCCGGGCCTTTCACTCGCCGGAAAATCTCGTCGATTTCCAATCAATTTCCCCGAACACCTTGGAAATCTGCTGTCGTTACCCCGAGACCGTACTCAACTCTAGGAAAAAGGTTACTTTTTTCCGCCATTGTTCCAAGTAACCCATTCGTATTTTGAGAAAAGGTGCTGCAACCATTTACCTCTCGTTGTGCTTTCCCTCAAGGTGAGCCAAGACAACAGAAAATTTTTGTTTTAAATATTAAATGCAAATGGCTCGTGTAAATTGAATAGACAAACCTACTGGAAACAGACGAAGTGCAGGACTCGGATCCAAGAGCACCAGGTGAAGGAATCTTTGATTTGAATAATGTTATGTACATTTGTACACAAGACCCAGCCCACATGAGACACAACACCAGAAAAAAAATTGCTGTTGTTCAATTAATGACATGTGCAATGGATTCTCTCTCCTCTAATACGCAAAACGTCTGACCTCATTCTACTTACATGCATTCCCGTATATATTGAAATATTTCTTGTGGGCTCAAACGTCATCCATTTCTTTTGAGTGGACGACCAAATTTTCCAAACGACGACTCGTCGCAACGAAATTACCGTCGCGGTTGTCCACCTGGACACAATTTAAATTAAGCCAAAGTATTAAGGGCAGCTTAACAACCTCATTAGGGAGTGAGAATAACGGGGACTTTAATAGTTTTTAATCCACGTTCCGGGATCACGTAAGTGATTTTTGCTGGAGACAAGGCTAAATGGAACTAAAAAGAAAAGTCGGGACGGAATATTCAAAAAATAAAAATGGGGGGAAATGCAACTTGATAATGCCACCTAAACGATCACCTAGAAATGACCTCTGTTTTGTTCGACTGCTCACGACTTCCTGCTCTACATTTGTAGTTGCATGATTGTGTAAATTACAATGATACGCCATGGTAAACCTTGCCCTTTTTCAAAATTTTCAAAAATTAACGAAAAATCCCAGCGTTAATTGCAAATCAATCGTTTCCTTTTGAAAAGTTTTCGAAGTGAAATGAATGTAAGGAAATGCAATAACTCGAATTAGCAAAATAATTGGTTTTGGCTTCCTTTGAAGGTAAAAGGAGGTGACAGAAGGTTGGAGCAGTCTTTTGATGAGTTAAAGACAGGCAACTTAAAAAACAGGCTACCTGACAGACAAATCAAAAGAAATGACGGAGCGGAGAGTTTCCCGTTCGGAAAACTTTTCACTATGTACCGTTAATGTATTTCTCGTGTAATTTGTAATATTTTTTTTTTTGGGGGGGCAGAAAAGTTTGAACACGTGTTGCCCTAATACTTGACACATTCGTGCGGAATTTGTGCTGGTGTTCTCAGTGGAACCGTATTTAATTTTACTACTACTCGTTCATTTTTGGTTGTATTCGAACCGGGGTTGGGAATGATTTTTTTGTTATGTTTGAAATGTCCCGGAGTGTCCCACGAATGGTTGATAAAATCCGGAGTGAACTGTGGTTGTTCATAATTTAAATAATGTCACATTTATGAAAATTATTTCTAAGCGAGTGGACGTCTCGATGGAACTGTTATTTATTTACTGGTTACGAATTTATAGAACCTTCAATAATGTAACTGCCAACTTTTAAGCACCAAGTAAAGTATCGTCAAATATTAATAAGAACGACCATCTTTATATATCTACAGCGTCTATGCATAGATCCATAGCACAACTGCTTTGTTCTACCACGGGGGTTCGTACCTGATGGTACGCTTCGAAAAACAAGTAACAACTCCTTTAGTTAACATTAATTTTAGTTAGTTAGTTATCATCCCGGTAAGTTAAAACTCACCTTTCAATTAGCGTAGAACAAGTATAACTTATGGTTGGTCCAGGATAGCTTCTCTGAAAAAACTGGATATTCTTCACACCTTCTTGTCCTACGAATAAGTGTTCAAACATCCAAGTATGTCTTACTATTTTTAAATTTTACTTAACGTTACACAAAAGTTCCACCGATAGTTGTACACAAGTTGAGGTTTTTGGAATTGTAGAAAAAAATGAAGCACTTTTAAAATAGTAGATTATCTAATTAAGTGACACAAAACATATTATTCGTTTCCGGTTTTGTGCAAAAAAAAGACAGATGCAGACCAAAAAAACAATCAACTCAACAATTCAAAAGAAAAAAAGAAATTAACCAAAGATCATAATGAAAGCAACACCATTCGATCAATAAATAAATAATCAATAATCATGTTCCTGAACAAAAGTTAATAAAGATGGGTTTAAACCCCGAACAGAAAAAAATTAATAGAGAACTAGAAGATAACTACGCGAAATTATAAAGAGGTAATTTTCTTCTTTCCTGTACAAAGACATATACATACACACAAAATTGAAATGCCCTGTTTTAAAAACGAAATCAATTCCTTGTAGACGGGAACATGTGACGAAGGTAGTCAAATTCAATTTCTCTTCGCTTGTCGAGACACACCTTCAGGCACATCCACAGGTACTCTCTTTCGATTCATTACCCTTGAACAAGTGGTAATGAACGCGAGATATCTTCGAGTACCGCCACTCACCCAAGGAATGATGTTACAGCCACGTAATTTCCCGAGAACACGCTTCAGGCAAGCACTCACACACGCATAACAATTGACAAGACTGTACAGGGGAATTTCATGTATAGCACGTGTTTCCATGTTCAGGCATACTCGCACACTCAAACTCGAAAAAACGAAAATGTGTGTGTATGCATATGCGGACCACGAAACAAAAATTTCTACCTGACGAATATATAAAAAAAAATGATAATTACAAATGAACAGAGAGAAAACAAAACAGCAGAACTGAATACAACAGAAATAAAAAATAATTTGAGCATTTCTGAAGGACCGTTTGAGTTACGAGTTGACAACACGAAAGCTCGCGTTTGTCTACGGAAAATAAAAATGGCGGCGGGAGTGGGAAGGCCCTCTTATTTATTAATTTAATTTTT
Organism: Polyplax serrata; assembly: GCA_037055365.1. Taxonomy (NCBI): domain Eukaryota; kingdom Metazoa; phylum Arthropoda; class Insecta; order Psocodea; family Polyplacidae; genus Polyplax; species Polyplax serrata. The sequence continues at coordinate 4,696,371 of JAWJWE010000038.1, read as the reverse complement.
GTAAGTTTCATTTTTATTCGGTCCTCTTTATCTGTTGTTCAAGTGTTGTTCTCTCTCCCTCTCTCTCTCTCTCTTTCTTTCTCTCTCTCTTTTTCAATTCTTCTCCCGTATGAAAAATGATAATTCAGAAAAACACTCCATCAGAGACTTTTCGGGGTAAGTCGCACGAACATCAACGTCAACACCACAAATCACAGTAATTTGCTTTCCAAACTATTAAATCACATGTATTGGCGTATGCTGTCTTGTAGAAATATTTCATAAAAATTAAAATATTATTCAACACTTTACAGGTATGTTTCTTTGTATTTTACCATTGGTTTTCCTATGAGTTGCAGGCACTGTTTATTAAATTATTACATTAATTTATTTTAGTTTTCTCTTTTCTATATTGTTACCTTTACGGTGCACCTTAATACTGTTCGGTTAAGACTATTCGGGGGCGTATGTATTGGCAGGGATGTATCACAATTTTTATGTGGACGACTGAAAATAGTATCAGAAACGAAACAATTGTGATTTTAAAAAAAATAAAAAAAATTCCAGAAACCACAGGCGAATGTCTAGAAAGAAAGTACTCCTAAAAACCAATTCACCGGGACTATAAAACTAATTATTCCATAGTTAAATGATGAGCCACATTATGGAGCGATAACTGAAAATAGAAAATATTCTCAAACAATGCAGCTTTTTCCAGTGCTATTTGAAAATGGGGGCCGAGAAAATCAACGGTCTCGTCACGTGACCACTGTCAAAAAGAAATAAATTCATTTTGGTCATATTTCATGCCATTTGATTTGGCAATATCTTTTTTTAAGTACCATGCTACTTGGCAATTAAACTGGAAGAAATATCAATGTCATTCGCAGACAAAAAAAAACTGGTCACGCAATTTGACTTGTTAGTTCCCACGAATAGGGAATTCCAAAATTCTCAAAATTTTTTAGGTCGGCAGACAAATTTAAACAAAATAGGCTGCTTTTTTTGTTTGAGAATAACTTTTTAGAATTGTTTCGGATTCTAAATAATTAACATTAAATGTAATTGTTTCACGGTATGTCACGAAGAAGGCTCACAATAGTTTTGTGAAGCTATTATTCGTTATTCTGTCAGAAAATAGTTTTGAACCGGGCTGGTTAATACCAAATCAAATTGAGTTAAATTCAAATAATGTTACATTACATTTCATTCCCCTTCCTTTCTTCCCACATTGTTTCTATGGACGAAAATTGTTGATTTTACATGCTTAGAAAAAAATATATGCATGTATGTATGTATATAGATAGATAGATACTATTAATGCCCTAATTGATTCAAAGCAGCAGCACCACTGGTTTTGGTCAACAGTTCAACAGAGCAAAAAAAAATAAGAAGAATAATAATAAAAAGACAGATTTACGACATTCACTAAATTTTGAATAACCACCGAAACGAATCTAATCACTTAGACAACATCAAATCCTAATCTAGAGACCGTGCACGTACATTAAAGTCAAAGGCCTAAAATATTAAATATCTTTTGAATTTCGCAAGACAAAACCAGTAATTTGAATTTGACTTTAATGAACGCGGAGTTCAGAACTTGTATCGATTAATAGAAAAAGTTGTTCAACATACAAATATGCAAAACGTGTGCATATTTGTACAACCTATATATGCGGTACACACGGTTAAGGACATTTAAAAAAACCATCGTCCGTTTTTTTTGTTTCTTTGGCATAGTTACGATTGCTTTAACAGGATTGTGTCGATCTGCAGATGCCCCTAACCGTGTCCACGGTCTATCAGTGATACTGGTAGAAGCGTTGTTACAACTACCATGTTTCATTTCATTATCACGACCACATCCACGGTTTACAAATTAAGAGATTAAACCTTTTGTCCCTCATTTGACGCCGAATTTGCTTCTGCACTAAAATTCCTCAATCTGTTTATCTGTTTAAATATTCAAGTATATGTAAACACGTATTTCGAATAAATCCGTTTGCTAATAATTAACAATACGCATTTTAGTTCTATTGTCTCATTGGATTTCGCTTAGTTGAAGTAACGGTTTTTGTAATATTTTATAAAGCAGAGCTGGCGTCAAAATGACAAACAAATGGGCCTTGCCCGACGTTTTAAAGAGTACCCAAATGTATACGTTAAACTCTACAATCTAGAATAATATTATCCTATTGAATTTTTTAAACAATTTTTTTTAATTACTTGCCGAAAATTCTAAATATTACACTTTTACTTCATATTTTTTAAATTTAGTGCCAGAAAATTTTTTTTAAATTTATGTCGGATTGTGAGTCGTTCAAATGCCCTCTCCAAATTGTCAGTTTCTTTGTGTTTGTTAGTTTTTTTTTGGTAAAGTCTTTTGTTTTTATGCTTCTTATTTCTATAAATTTGTTATTCCTTTGTTGGAGCTCCACTGCAGAGGTGAGAGTTTCACTGACCGATGTAAAACTAGTGTTTATGACATTAGGATCGACACAGAGCATTCTAATCAAATAAATTCATCTATGGCCAGTACAAATCTAAACAGCCTGTAAATGGGAAGACTGGATAAAACGCGTTTGGAATAGCTGCGCTTACATCGAGTGAAACGACCCTCTGCGGTGAATTATGAAAATCATTATTAACAAATCTCCAACCATCAATTGTACAATAATAAAAGATTTATTTGAATAGAATTGCTGATATATTTAAAACTGTATATCAAAAATATGTAAAGAGAAAACTGTTTAAGCTAAAAAGGTGAAGGCAAGACTCATTTTATCAATTCATTATCGTGTATCAAATAACGAATTCTAGTTACCGGAATTAATGGATTCTCTAGTGCACCTTGCAACCTCAACAATTCTCGAAAAAAAATTGGTACCTTATTTTGGGCCATATTTGGGGTTGGCCGCATGTCAACCCGTGCTCCACTTCAGAAAATCATTCAACTTCCCGAAGTAAGCTCGTGCTCTACAATTTTTGTAGTTAGGTGGTTGAAAATTGTTTGGTAACTGCAGAACTTCCAACCGTCATAATTCCGAATGAATGCAAAAAGTAACTGTATATTTAAGAATTGAAAAAAACAAAATTTTTAATAAATTCGTTGAGAAGAGGTGAAAAAAATTGATGCCATTGATGGAACAGTTACACATTGAATCATTCTACTTTTGTGCCAAAACTCTATTCCTTTATAAAACCAATAATTATTGGTACATTTTATAATACCAATAATAATAATACCAATATTAAGTTCCAAGATGTGAATCGAAAGTTCTGCAAAACATGGAATTCAAGGAAATTTCCAAGTTCAAATAACATTGTTGAGCTTGCATGTAAGTAATTAACAAGTATCGGAGTCAAAAAGTATGTGTACATTGTATTGATCCGCTTAAGCAGATATTACTTTCAAACTTCCTGTCGAGATCCAAATTCCTAAATGTCGTTGTTACCCGTTGTGATCATTAGACATATTTCCTCTTCTTGGCTAAAATGAGAAATTACTAATTAATAAAACAATTCTATAATTGTTGCTAAAATGTAAGTATTGCAATTTCTACAATTCTACACCTTTTCCCTTCTTTTTCCCTTGTGTACTTTTTCGTTTTCGGCTATTTAAAATCGCAGCGGAAGCTCCATGCTCTAAGGCTCTAAGGTCACCGAAACTAGTTAACTCTGCCCCTAATGTTCCAAGTGTGGACATTTTTCGGTTCTTGTGTCGCTCTGCTTTTGTTACAGGTAAACGTGTGAAGTAACTCTCTTCATATCTGAAAAGATATTTACTTTTTTAGCATCGGAAACAAACTCTGTGGCACACAACATTGGCGTCTGATAATTACTCTTGTCTAGCTTTTTGTTGCTTGGAAGCCTCTGTTTGTCTAGCTGATCCATATGTAACTTCTAATGGTGTGTCCAAATATTCTTCTTTTAATTCTTGGATCATTGAAGAATTCAGTGCTTGCTTCTTTGCTCTTTCAAGCAGTCTCTTTTCCCTTTCTTGGAATGTATCATCCCCATCTGAAACAGTTACAAATAAAACAACACTTATAAACTAGTGTCAGAACAAGAAATTCTGTGTAAATTATGCTCTATATTATCCATAGTAATGTAATAATTGAATATCCATAGTAATAGTAAAAATTTCATGTACCATATGGAACTGAGGCTAGTTTTGGAGGCACATATTTGCCTTTCTTCTCTGTCACCTTCTTCTTTGGTTTGTCATCAGCACAATCATCTTCAGAACTGTAGTTGTCATTGTCAAACTACAAAAACATTGCAAAGTTTTTGCATTATCATTAATGTAATAATTATTAGTAACTGTAATTCCACAAATAAATAAAATAATCACTTTTAAAATCATATTCTCTGGGTTTGGTTTGAAATTAGTTGGATCATTCTGTGTTGTAGCACCAGTCACAGCAGCCTTAACAAGTTTATCCACTTGATACTTGAGCTTCTGATCAATGGGCCTAGTTTTCTCTAAAACTGTTCTGATTTCCACCAGTCGATCTATAAAAAATTGAATACAGGATATTGCATTAAGTGAATGTCTCAGGATCAGAAGTGTAATTTGAAGTGCACAATCAGTACCTATGGCTGGATCTGCTTCTATCGGTTCACCAGTACATTTTCTTAAGACAACATATGTTAAATTTATAAGATAACTGAGTAGCATGTGATATTTTACTTCCAGGAAGCTAAGACCTTTGGCTGTTGATAATTCACCCCTTTTAACTCTGTCTAACATATCATCAACCAGGTGTGCTACTTGAACCGCATTGTCATTCATCTCCTTTAAAAGTTCAAAAGCTTTTGGGAGATCCTTATGAACCAAGTCATCAATATCATCAGCCTGAAAATTACGATTAAGAAATTAAATTGAGAAATAAAATTCAGTATTTAATAAAACAAATTTAATATGTAATAGTACATATTTTACACATTTTATAGCCCTTAATTACATAATATATAAATATTTAATATCTATTTAATAACTATATAATATATATTATATGAATTAAAATTTTAGAATTACTCCAGGTGAAGTTAAAAGGCCATAAGGATATTTGTGAATAACAACAGAAATTTAATTTGTGCCCATAAAGTTTTTAAATAATACTGTAAGCATATGGAATTAGAAGAGAATTTATAACTTAATATTCCTTGAAAGTACACTAAGAAAAAAAAATAAATTTTTGAATGAAAACTAAAGAGTTGGATAAAATAAATAACAGTGGGACAAAAATGAACATGAAAAATGCTACAATATCCTTCATATATAGCGAAAAAAGGGAGGGTTGTGCAAGTGGGTGGAAATAGCCTCCATAACACCACCACCGACTCCATAGCGGTCGAACAATGAACACTGAAATGTCCAAAGAAGTGGAATTTTTTGATATTTTTTAATTTTAAAAATAAACGACAAAGATAACGTGTTAACAAGAGTTAGCATTAAGTTTGAAGTTTCAAACAAAAAAGGGAAATTCAACTCCAACAGAGTTCAGCCCATGCATAAAAGGCTGGATATGTACATCAAATTAAATGTTCCACTCAGAATGTTTAGCATATGGGCACGTGTGATTTTTTTAAATTTTAAAAAAGGGAAAAAACTGATTGATTGAGCTAAAAAAATGGGCACCCCGGAGCATGGGAAGTCTCAGTGCCAATCGATAAATTCCGGTATTTCGGTGAATATATATTTAATTAACTTACCGCGACCATAGTGCCGGTTCTAGAAGTTCACTATTTAATGACCAACCAATAATTAATATGACACGTTCACATTTGTTTATAAAGAAAATGTGATTTTACAACTGTGGATAAGACTATACAAGAAGCGCCATTGGTCTTTTTCATAGAATGACTGTCCTACAATAAGGCGGTGCTTTTACGCTATGACTTTTCTATGTGGATTTAAATTCAAATGTGTTAAAATGTTTTCACCATTTACCAAAATTTATCTTTTGTATTAAGAGAGCGTTTTATATCACAGAACATTAAAGAACAGTTAAACTTAATTGTTACCCTACAATCCATCGTTTACGTATAAAATATGGATGTATTGTAATATTTAAATTTAAATATTTAAATAAATGATATATTTGAAGCATAAGAAGATATGAATATTTAAATTAAAAAGCCCTACAAATGAAAACCTATTAAAATAAAATACGAATACCACAAAATATTCCTGTTGACAAAAGAACTTACGGAGCACAGGAGCACGGAGCACACATAACTTATTCAATAAAACACTTTATAATAAAAAAAATATATAAATAAAACTTATTTTATAAAAACACTTTTAAAATGCATAGTATTTATTATCAATACTTGTACATAATTTTTGTCAGGTTCAAAAATACTTGGCAACACATTTGAGAATATAAAGAAATTTTGCATAATTTCAACATTTATGTAGAAGTTATGTTACAATATATTATTAACTTTTTCAAAGCAGCACAGTAAAAAACATTTTATATATTACACTTGGACACAATTTAAAACAAATATTACAAAAGATTATCATAGAACAATATTTAATAATTTCATCATATTTCACAAACCCAAATTTTTGACATCAACAAATAAAACCTCCATAATGGTATATACACAATATCGTAATACATGTTAATTGACATTTTTATAAAACAGCGAATCAGTTTTCTTTGTTTCTGTTATATTGAAGTATTTGCATTCTCAAACAGAAATGACTAGAGAATTATGTCTTATATATATATTACGTAGAGATCAATAATGTATAATTTTAATAAGAGCTTACTTTTTAGAGAAAAACAACCACACTTCATGACATGTACAATCAAACTATTTCAACAAGCCTGCAGAATGTTAAGAAATTAAAACAAAAATATTTGGCTTCAAACATTGTACCTAAATTACCCTGAATGCAAGGAATGTATTCTCATCTTTACTAAAAATTGTTACCCAAAAATCTTTTGAAAGTTCCTGAACAATTCCCCTAACATCAGTCAAATTTTCTATTATACCTATATAAATGAACATTTCTTGGTATGGAAAATAGAATTATCCATAAAACAATAAAAAAGCATCCAAGGCAATAGAGAAAAATAATGGTAGTTTCTTGGGGAAGTTGACACTTGCTCACAGTGTAATTGTTTGGCAGGAATTTTGCCTAAAACACAAAAAAATGTTGTTTAATACCAGTAAATCCTGTCTTTTATAGAAATAATTTTTCAAAATGTAGGAAGGCCAATTTACCAATAGAATACCAGGATTGTTCCTGAACCTCCAATTGAAAGAAGGCACAGAATATTCATGAATGTCCTGGCGGTGAATTAAATGGCACCCATGATGAGTATGTCCTCCAACAATTAATCTAGGATTCAAACTATCATAAATCTGCAGTAATAAAATATTGTCATTTTTGGGTACTTGATATTATATCAATTGCAATTAAAATAATTATAATATTTACCATTTCTGATGATTCCTTTGACAAACAATCCCACCTCTCATGAAACTGCTGCTTCTTCTGTTCCAAAGGAACCTCATCAGGTTCTGAGCAGTACTGATCTGAAATTCTGTACATTGGAAAATGCTGCAGTATAATTGGTCTGCTATATTGACTCAAACCTTTAACATATTGACATTTCCCAATTCCTTTGGCACATCTTAACTTTTCTGAAAATTTGTAGTCATGAAATTAGATTTAATGATATTATTATGCAAACAAATATCCTAATTAACTAACTTGCTATCTTATTAATTTCCCTTTGGGCAGATCTACATAAGAAACATCCATCTCCTTCCATGACCATACTATTAATTAAAATAAAATGGTTCCCTCTGATACTGATCATTTGAACAGAGGGTGCTTTGAGTTCTGAAATGAATCTGTCATATATGTAGGGAGAGGCATCATAATGAAACCCCACATCATGATTTCCAGCAACAACATAAAACTTTACATTGTCTGGAACATGAAACAAAGACTTCAGCCTCTTGATGTAGTATTCAAATTCATAATCACTGCAAATACCACTATCAAAAATGTCACCTGTAATGAAGTAGAATGCATTATAATATGATAATTTAAAGAACCCTATCCAATTTATTATAAAAGCTAAGTAATTTAAAGTACCCAAAATAAATACAACATCTGGTTGAAACACACTGAGGGCCGTTTGAAACGCCCTATACATTTGCCATTCTCTTCTTAATTTATCGAACCAATGGCCCCGTTCAGAATTCAATAGGTGAGTGTCTGCCAGGAACAATGCAGAAACGGGTTCTTCCATCTCTGTCTCAATTTCCATGTCCTCTCGGTTGATGTTCAATGGGGGCCAAGAACACTAAGAAAAAGCAAAAAAACATTAATAGCGCTGTTGGAAACGACATAAGTTTAAATTTTGTCAAAGTAATTTGATTCGGATCATTAATTTTTAAGATATTTACTTGTAACATGACAATGTAGTATATCGCATACTCGCAGAGAAAAAATACCAAAAATAACATAATAAATAATTTTAAAATAGCATTACTCTTCTTCCTCATTCCGGGGCGCGGGAAATATACTGATACTTTTTCGATATTTTTTCAGGCAGGGAACTACGAACTTAAGCAATTAGTGACCTTTTGCCCTTTTTAGATACCCCGTCGCAAGGCCGCACCATTTGGGAGATCAAACATGTATTTTCCATGCCTGATTTTAGGCAAAATAATTTGTCTGATGTAAATGACAGTCACTTTCAAGACAGATAAGTCACAGCCACCTTTGAGTGAACATTTCCTCCATGGACGGAAGGCGGACAAATTGATGTTCTTCTACCGGACGATAAGCATTTTAATGGTGGAAGATAGGGGCAAGCATTATAAAACAACTTCGGAGAAGGTACGATTTCTCCGTCGTGGCGTCTCTTTAAGCTTTTTAAGGCCTCCATACGTTAACCATCCAGTCCGGTGATGGTTTGCCCGAAGGTTTTAAAATACCTTCCTCCTATTCATAAAAAGTACTTGCTGTGTGGTGTAATATGTGTTTTTGTGCTCGATTTCTTTGGAGCATTCACACATTTATTCGAGGAAGATTTCGATGAGAATTTCCAGTACCCATACTACGGTGACATAGGCAAGTACGTACTTCAACTAAGTACTGGAATCAAACCTGATGTGCCTCCCATCAATGTCTATAACTTCAGTTACCTTTATTCGAATTCGTACAAATGCAAAGACAGTCGTAATCTTCGACTTGTTTACATCATCAAATCTAGTCTAGAGAATTTTGAAAGGCGTAAAGTCATCAGGAGAACGTGGGGATACGAGAAAAGGTTTTCAGACGTCAAGATCTTCACAATTTTTGTATTGGGTACATCGTTAAAAGCCGAGTACCAGGTGTCAATCGACAGGGAAATCAATGCATACAAAGATATAATTCAAATAGATTTTATAGATAGTTATTATAACAATACACTAAAGACCATGAGTGCTTTCAAATGGGTTACAGAATATTGCCCACATTCTAGGTTTTACTTTTTTAGTGATGATGACATGTATATTAGCACAAAAAATGTTTTGAGGTTTTTGCGAAATCCAACGCAGTACCCAGGCTACTTGGAAATGCCTCCACTACAAGAACAAAATACTGAATTACTGAAAGACATAAAATATAAAATTAGGCATTCATATAATTATGATTTGCCACCAAACATCACACTCTATGCAGGTTTTGTTTTTGTATCATCTCCTCTGAGACACAAGTCAAGCAAGTGGTATGTTTCATTGAAGGAATATAAGTATAACATGTGGCCACCTTACATACCAGCAGGTGCTTATGTTGTATCACGGGATGCTCTTTTTAAACTTTATTACACAAGTTTTTACACAAAACATTTTAGATTTGATGATATCTTTCTAGGCCTTGTTAGTCTCAAAGCTGGAATTCAGCCATTTCATTGTGATCAATTTAGTTTTTACAAAAAGAAATACAATTTACTTAATTACAAGTATTTAATATCTTCCCATGGGTATGACAACCCTGAGGAGCTAGAATTTATTTGGAACCAACAAAAAGAAGCAGGAAACGTATAACTATTTTTGAACAAATGTCAGTTTTTTAAGTAATAAAATAATGATGATTATACAATGATACAACTCATAAAGTTGATAAAATAATATAAAATTTTTAATTTGTTACTAAATATTTTTGTAATAAAGAAAGACAGATTATTTTTGTAATTAATCAATAATATTGGTATGAATAATTTTTATTGTTGCTTCAATTTTGTATCAATATAATTATATAATTAATAAACAAGGATTCTGGAAGATAAACAGGTATTTTAGATAGATACATTTTTCCATATGAACATGTACATTTTCCATACAATTGGAATCACATGAAGTCATCAGAGTCATAGCCATCACCCTGATTTGATGTCATATTCTCAGGTTTAAATAATGTACTGTAACTTCTCAGTTCTGCCTCCTTTTTCTTCCTTGCTTCCTCTTCCTTTTCCATTTCTTTCTGCTTCCTCAATAATTTTTTCTTAAGTTCTCTCTCTTCCCTGTCTCTCTGCTCTCGATCTGCACGAAAATCTGGGTGGCCTTCTTTTTTTGTTTTGTTTAACCTATTTATTATTTCATTGCATCTTTCTGGCACTCTAATCCTTCTCACCTGTAATTTTATGTATTTTAATGTTTAGCTTTTTAACAATAAGAATAATATAAGTTACAAAAAATACTGCTTACTTCCTTATCCTTAAAGAAACAAACTTCACCCACTTCCATTGCATCAGTCTTTTTTAAATTACTCCACATGGTATACACAACATCTACATCATTCATTTTGTTTCCCTGAATACTATTGGCTTTTACAAGTTGAGCTGCATCTTCAATCACAGCTTGTGGTATATCATCTATTGTTTGCCCAGCCTTCAAACGGAGGTAGACATGGGCAGATGATACTTTCTCAACATGAAACCAGACATCCTCAGGCCATCCCCACTTTATCAAGTCTTCATCTGGAAATATAAACTAAATTTTGCCAACATGATCTTATCAGGTGCTAAAACTGATGTACCTCATTGCAAAGGAGCAGATAAAATATAATTTATGACATCAGGGCAGATTCTGGTAAAAAATTAAATTACATTTTACTTTTCTTCATGGGAACTTGTATTAATTTTTTTTATTACTTCTTACATAAATTTATGAAGAAATTGTACACCTAGTGCTGCCATTGTGGTTTATCTATGTTGTGTCACTAAATTTTTGTTGCTCATCTCAGTTCTCATGAAAGGTTTGGGAACCATAACAATATAGTTCACATATAACTCACATTACATACTAAAAAATTTTTTTGAATGAGAGCATCGTTAAATATTATATTTCACGTCAAAATTAGGAATTATTCAAACCTGCATGTACTTACTTTCATACTTGTCGAAACCCATAAACAGAGTAAAAGGTGGCGTGACCACTACAACATAAAAAATTAAGTCAGTTAATTGGTAATTGGTTTACAGTTATATCCAAAAAATGCACAATTACCGTTGCTTGTGTAATAATAAACCATGATTGTAAGGTGTTTGTAATTCAATTAACAATACTTTGGTGGAGAATTTAAGTCACCCAATGTCCATCACACAGCAGAAGAACAACGTGCAACCAACGATTTCATTTACAGTGGTACTAGAAGTAACATACTTTACTGGGTTTCTTCAAATTTTCCGTTATTTTTTACCGCACTGACGAGTTCCATAGAATTTTTAGATTTTCGTGAGGATCGGTTATTTCAAATAACGTTTAAATTGTTTATTTGCGAACAAGATAACTCCTTATTTCGCTACCTGTTCTTACTAGTTTTCTCATACAATATTACTATTACTTCCTTAACGTCGTCTTACTGCTGCTCTTACCTGTATTAGTGCCACAAACTTTATTTTACAACTTATATCCATGAAACTCATGTGAAAATGTCGGCCGAACTACCAATGAGAACTCATAATAGAACGTTAAAACAAAGGAGGTGAAAGGAATAACAAAATGGAAGCTCAAGCATCGTTGGGTTTTGAAAGTTCTGAAGTACACGAAAAAATAAGTCGCACATTTAAAAATGATTGTCACATCGCTGCCTTGGAACAAGGCAGTTCCGCTGTGCGGCATTCCAAAAAAATTTTTAAATTAATTTTCAAGTTAGTATTTCGAAGACAAAACCACCAGTATTACAAATAAATAAAAGCAAACATTACGTATTTATATTTTGTGAGCGTCACTCTCTGTTTCCATCGCAGAAACTTTGGTGGTCGTCATCCATGGCTTCTGTTGCTCATCTCATTCAGGATGCCGAAAATATTGTGGAGGAACTTCAGCTTCGTTTAGCGTATGAGATTTTCTTGTACCTTCTCTCCTTTTGTTCATTCTCTCCTTACAATATGTTTTGCTTACTTTTGAAGTATTGCCGAAGAGAAAGCCATACCTAATTTCGTGAATGCCCGTTTCATTCAAAAACTATATCGCGGATATATAACTAGAAAACACGTCGCCCGGTTGCATAAAAGTGCAACATGTATACAAAAAAACTGGAGGGGTTTCCGCGGCCGGAGGATTTATAGAAGGCTTCTAAAGGCAAGCCAGTCAAATATAGTAAATTTGAGCAACTTGAGAGTGTAGTCAGGCGAGCACGCCATATTTAATGCATTTCGCAGAAGTTATACCTCTACACAGAATCTTAGCCGCCTGTAGAATGCCAAAAATTTTTTTGGTACCTTTCAAAATTAATGTAATAAAATGTTAACTTCAAAATCAGTTCTTGAATGGTGCATTGCACGAACTTTTAGGAGAGGTTCGAAGAAATGTGTATTGCTTATTACAACACAATGGCAACAGTTATCCAAAAATGCTGGAGAGGTTACTGGACCCGTTCAAACGTCTTCAGCTACTACAAGCTAAAATCCTGGTTGGCATTTGTAGCGCAACAAAACAAACTTTTAAAATCCCTTGCTGAGGTAACCCCTATTCTTGCTATGTATCCACTATTATCAATTTGAAATCTACACTAATATTCACACAGGCAAACAAAAGCAAAAACAATATGGTTGAAATGATGCAGAGGGAGGAGGAAGCAAAGGAATGGATAATTTACATCCTTTTTAAGCTGCATCACCTTTTGAGAACACATCAATTGAGTGGTATATACAGTCTGCCGTATACAACGTGAGTAGAAACCTGGATTCGTTTGTTAAAGTCTTACTCTTACATTTCAATTTGAAAATTTCAATTCCTGCAACTGTTATAGTTGTACAACATATTCATTCAATTCCAATTTTTATAGAAAGATTAACTTTTTTTTAATATAAAATTATCACTGAATTTCTTGGATACAAATGGAATGATGATATTTCCATAATTTGTGATACTGTCTCATTACTCCTAACGATACTGTCAATGATATTCAAACATTTTAATTGCTTTATTGTTTTATTGTAATAAAACCATAAAACTACCCTTCAGAGAACTATCAGAAATAGAGAAAATGCTCAAGAGTTTGAAGTACAAAGATTTTATGGTTTTCTACAATGCTTACATGGATGATGTGCGCCAGTCTAAAGCAAAAGAATTGCCTGGGTACATTCTTCAAAGGGTAAGTTTTATGAAATTACCTTCAGGGCCTGAGATGATGAGTGCCATTGGTTTATACTAATATATGTTGCATTTCAGTGCAAGAATGGAGCACATTATGAAAGAGAATATTATGAGCATAAAAAACCGGTCAAAGAATATTTGCTTTCAAGAGAAGTTTACAAAAGTCAAACTCCAGTTCTAGACATTGAAATTAAAGATATGTTAAAAAGTAAAAAAAGGCTTTATTCCACTTACCAAGAAGCTCAACAAAATGGTGAATCATCAGAAAATTGATTACTGTCATCAAAATTATCAGTAAATATTTTATAAAATATTTCAACAATTGTGAGCACTTACGAAAAATATTAAAATTTTCGTACAAGTGAATTTATCACTGCTTGCTGTGATTGCAGAGCAAGTCTTTTAATAACTGCAACAATTAAGGTATTTCATGCCCTCGAAGGTTTCTTATTTCCAGCACAACCAGCTTAGGGATGATTTTGAGGTCCTTCAGTGATTTAATGGCCCCACTGATTTTAACTAACATTGACTGATCTACCAATTGGTGCCTTCTTTTGCAAATATAGAACCACAACTTTTCCATTGATGTCATTTTTGGTAAGGTGTACTCAGTTTTTGTATCAAATTTTAATGCAAGTTTCTTTTGTTGAACAACTTCAACTAAACAAGACCTGTAACAAATACCTGTAGTAAGTACCAAACACACTTAAAGTAAGAAGTAAAACAATAAATATTCACCACTGAGCAGAGTGGAGTCCCAACATTTTTCTCAGATTTTGACAGTCATTGATTATAATGCAAGATGATTCAGAACTGCCTTCCTTTGAAATTGTTCCTTCAGCCATCCCACAAACATTTCCATATTCATTAACCCAAACTTTTATGGAACCTGCAGAGAAACTTTTGAATTAAATTTGAAATTAAATTTTCATGAATTAAATTTTAATTTTACCAATTAATAACTTACTGAATGTACCCAGCTTGACAACTCCCCAAATAGTATCTTTTTCACTAAAGCTTGTAACATCATGTAACTCAACTCTTTTTCCCCAATCCATGTTTAACAATTTTTCCCAATTATTACTTGTGTCAAATTTCATGGTGCTGTCTTTTTGTGGGGAGACATCAAAACTTTGTGTCAAACTATTTTCCAACAGTTTTGATTCACTAAGATCAACTCTACAATTTTCAAACACTTTTGAGTCATTAAAAGCATCATTGGACCAACTGTCAATGACTGTTAACTTAACACATTCATTTTTCTCTTGAGCTCGTTTCAAAGCGACTCTAAGTAACCCTGTACTTTTCGTTCCGGTATATAAATTTTCAGGAGGAACCCAATTACCAAATTTTTCGTTGGTTTCCAAAGAACTGATCGCTTTCTGGCGTTTCCAGTCATTGTTTCTCCCAAACACAACTTTATTTCTGTCGGATTTGTGTAATTCAGGCACCGGATTGTGCGATGGCTCCCAATTATTCCAGTATTCAAAATTGCAGTCTTCATTATCCGAGCTATCATCCGACTCCATTTTCGACGGCGAACATCAACCTTGACAGTTTTTCTGTTTTTCAATAATAAATTGCTGATACTAATGAATTCGAAACAGAAATATTATAGTGGTCAGTTGTGATGAATCTAATCGTAACCGGCAATTCCATTTTACTTACATGGTATTGGAAAACAGAACTTTATCCTTCAATTTGCCAGAATTTCTGGTAAGGGAATTCTATATCTTGTTATTTTAATTCACAACTTCGTTTGCTTTGCAACTTGTACCTGAAAAAAGCGCAGGTTAACTCACATGTTATGTGACAGTTAACCGCCGCGATAACGTTTTTCATGAGTGATGAAATAAAACCATAGAGATGGTATGATTTGAAATTTTTAACCCTGGCCCGATTTCAATAAAAGTTATCATTGAAGTAACGTGTTGCAGACTTGGAGGGGTATTCCCTTTTACCTTTATTTATAATATGTTTAATTGTTAATTTGAAATATTAGATTACTTTTATTTAATATATTTAGCTGTAGGGTATTCTGCGTCCTATCGTTAATAAACTTGTACGCCCGGTCTTGAACAGGTAAATAAAATTAGGTTAACTGCTTCGAATTGTGCCCGGAGTACTTGATCTAGTTGACGTTTACAACCATTGTACAACCGTTGACCATATGTTAAGAATTGTTTTGCCAAAACATTCGTAACTGACAATTAGTTTTATGTTAGGTAAAATCTTCATTATTTTTTGCTGAGTGCCGGTTTCGGTTATTTTATTAAATTTGAATGGGTGTACACGTGAATAAATTTCAAACTTCAACGCATAATCATTAGCAATATTTACGTACAAATTACGTTGACTTGCATGAAGTGTAAAATTTTATTGTTGCTGCAGGAAAATCTATCACAATGGCACCGTTAACCTCGAAAGAGATTAGGAATACATTTATTAATTTCTTTGTGGAGAAAAAGAAACATCAATATGTGCATTCTTCTTCAACAATACCCCATGATGATCCAACATTACTGTTTGCAAATGCTGGAATGAATCAAGTAAGATTTATTAAATTATTGTAATTATTTAATACAATTAATGAAGTGATACTTACAGTTTAATATTGCCTTACAATTTTTTTATGATGAATATATAGATTCATACAATTAATTGATACTGTCACATTACAAGATGGTGCAATAATAAAAATTTTTCTTTATAGTTCAAACCCATATTTTTGGGTACAGTTGATCCAAACAGTGATATGGCAAAATGGGTGAGAGCTGTTAACACCCAAAAATGTATAAGAGCAGGTGGAAAACATAATGATTTAGATGATGTGGGAAAGGATGTCTACCACCACACTTTCTTTGAAATGTTGGGAAATTGGTCTTTTGGAGACTACTTTAAAGTAAGGAAACTGTAGCTTCTAAAAACTGATTGAGCATCATTTTTCAAGAATTAATATATTTCAAATTTTTTAGAATGAAATTTGTTCTTGGGCTTGGGAACTTTTAACTGATGTATTCAAGCTTCCTGCTGATAGATTGTATGTTACTTACTTTGGTGGTGATGTAGCATCAGGACTTGAACCAGACCTTGAGTGCAAGGAAATCTGGTTGAAATTGGGGTGAGTTTTGCACAATCAAATTGAAGTTTGATTAATTTGATGCAAAATATAATATGTAAATTCTATCAAAATTAACAGCCTTCCAGAGAGTCACATACTACCAGGAAACATGAAAGACAACTTTTGGGAAATGGGTGAAACTGGGCCTTGTGGCCCCTGCTCTGAAATACATTTTGACAGAATTGGTCAAAGAAATGCAGCACATTTGGTCAATCAAGATGATCCAGATGTATTAGAAGTATGGAATCTTGTTTTCATTCAGTTTAACAGGTAACATAGTGTAATTCTCTTTTGAAGCAGTATAATACTAAACTGTGAACTACAAACTGATTAACTTAGTTTTTAACTCATCAAATTACAAATCTTTCAGAGAATCTGATGGAAGTTTGAAACCCTTGCCCAAGAAACACATTGATTGTGGCATGGGTTTTGAACGTTTAGTGTCAGTCATTCAAGACAAGAGGTCCAACTATGATACTGATATCTTCATGCCAATTTTTGATGCTATTCAGAAGGTATGCAAAAAAAATTTGTTGCAAGGGAATTTTATGAAAACATTTAAAAATAAAATAAATCACTTTAACAATTTGAATGTAATAGGGAACTGGTTCACCAGCCTACGGGGGTAAAGTTGGGGCCGATGATACAGACGGCATTGATATGGCCTATCGTGTGTTAGCCGATCATGCGAGAACCTTAACAATTGCTTTGGCAGATGGTGGGCGACCTGATAATGTTGGCAGGGGGTAAGAAAACGTTAAGTAAGCCTGAAAATGGAACTCTCAATTAGAACAGGAGGAGTTTTTTCATTCAATAATTATTTTCAGGTACGTCCTTCGTCGTATACTTCGTCGAGCCATTCGTTACGGAACCGAGAAACTTAACACGAAACCGAAATTCTTCGCTTCACTGGTACACACCGTGTGCGAATTACTAGGAGATACTTTCCCAGAAGTCAAAAGAGATCCAGATACAATAATGGAAATCATCAATGAAGAAGAAGAACAATTTTTAAAAACACTCTCTCGCGGTAGAAACCTCCTAAACAGAACCATTACAAAATTAGATAAATCAAAAGTGTTGCCGGGAGATGTTGCTTGGAGGTTATACGACACGTACGGATTTCCAGTTGATTTGACTCAACTCATGGCAGCCGAAAAGGGCCTTGACGTAGACATGATGGGTTACGAGGAAGCCAAAAAACAAGCACAGGTGCGGTTCGGAAATTTTTTTTAGGAATTTCATCGCATTACTCCATTGAAATGAAGTCTGTCCTAATTTAAATGCTTGTAATAAATATCTGCAATAAATACAATTTTTAGTTAATGTCGCAAGGCAAAGGAGGAAAAGAAGAAGATGGCATTGCTTTAGACATTCACGCCATAACCGAATTACAAGATCTGAATGTTCCGACAACTGACGACAGTCCGAAATATAACTACCGGGCCACTTCGGATAACAAAATTACTGAATATGGTGAGCCAAATCTTCATCCGTTGAGAGGTTAAGTCGAATTTTGTATTATGTATAATTTGACTCCTAATCATTTCAGAATTTGAGAAATGCGAAGCCAAAATCGTTGCCATTCGGCAAAACAAAACATTTGTGGAATCGGTCGCTTCAGGAGAGAAATGTGGAATACTTTTGGACAGGACTCTTTTCTATGCCGAACAAGGGGGTCAAATATTCGACGAGGGGTACATGATTAAGAAAAACGATGAAACAGTAGAGTTTTCCATATTTAACGTTCAAGTGAAAGCTGGGTACGTTCTTCACTTTGGGACGGTCGAGGGAGTGCTCAAAAAGGGAGACACAGTCGTCCTTCATTTGGACACCACTCGTCGTCGTCTGGTTATGAACAATCACACAGGAACACACATTCTCAATTTTGCTCTGAGAGAGGTTCTTGGAAACGGTTGTGAACAAAAGGGATCCCTCGTTGCGCCGGACAGACTGCGGTTTGATTTTACAAACAAGGTAAGCTGTCGAGAAAGAAGGCATTTTTTATGTTAAATTTCTTTTTCAAATATTCAAATGGAGTCATTCTTGTAGGGTGCTATGACAGTTGATCAGATTAAATCGGCCGAGGAGGCTGTAAAGAAAGTCATTGCCAAAAATTGTGAAGTTTTTGCTAAAAATACTCCATTGACCGTTGCTAAAACAGTAAACGGAATTCGGGCCATGTTCGACGAACAGTATCCAGATCCGGTTAGGATAGTGTCTGTTGGAGCGTCCATAGATGACTTGGTCGCTGATCCAAAGGGACCTTTGGGAATGTCGGTTCCAGCAGAATTTTGCGGTGGAACGTAAGTGTAACGTTGATAATTGAGGCTTCAGAATTGAAAGTTTCTAACTCTGAATTTTGTGTGATTTATAGGCATCTTCATCGGTCAGGTCACGTAGGAGATTTTGTGATCTCCGCCGAGGAAGCAATCGCCAAAGGCATTCGTCGTATCGTTGCTCTGACCGGCCCAGAAGCGACCAAAGCGTTGAAGAAAGCTGCTTCCCTTGAAAATGAAGTTAATGAAATAAAGTCGAAGGTGAACGGTCCGTCCAATCCTAAAGATATTTCAAAACAGATCATTTCTCTCACCGACGACATTTCTCATGCCCTCATTCCGTATTGGAAGAAAGAGGAAATGAGAAATGTCCTAAAAGGTCTTAAGAAACAATTGGATGACGCAGAAAGAGCCAACAAGGCGGCACTAGCAGCAGGTGTAGGAGAAGAGGCCAAGAAAATCATCGAAGCTAATCTTAACGAACCCGTTATTGTAGCCGAGCTAAAAGCTTTTTCAAATAACAAAGCTGTCGATTCAGCCCTAAAACAAGTCAGAAGCATGTCTCCGAGCACTTCTGCCATGTTCTTCACCGTTGACCCTGACGCCAAGAAAATATTCTATTTGGCTTCGGTCCCTACGGTAGGCCAAAAGCAATATTGGTTACTCAAATTTTCTCAACTAGTTTAAAATCTAACACATCTTATATTTACAGTCTGCAAATGCTCAAGGTTTACTTGCCGGAGAATGGGTTGGTCACATATCTCCCTTACTAGGCGGTAAAGGAGGAGGAAAAGGAGAATCTGCTCAAGGTTCCGGACCTAATTACTCAGCTCTCCAAGAAGCCATGGAACAGGCCAAGAGGTTCGCCCTCTCCAAACTGGGACAAAGTAAATAGGAAATACCTTGAACCGAAGAGAGATTGTTTGACTACTAACGACTTAAAAGTTAGTGTGTTTGTACTATACATTTATTACTGGAAAATTGGGTCGCTCTCCCTGTTAATGGGTGTAAATGGATCGAGGACCGTGGTAACACGCATGTCATACTTTTGATACTTAATGAAAGGGTGCTATTGTAGTTTTAGAAATAAGAAAAATAATTTGTTCTTCATTAGACTCGATACGCTTTTATATATGTGAAGCTATGTTTTACTAATCCTAACAGATTTTTTCCTTAAGTTAATACAATAAGTAAAATTTAATAATTTAATTTTGAACCAATAACAACTTCAGAAATATTGGAATCACAACTGCAGTTTAAATAGAAATTTTTAACAACCAAATAAAGTAACTTTTAATGCAAGCTCGCTTCTTGCTTTAATATTCTAATACTATAATTTAGTTACTTATATTTTTAAGTAATTTTTTTGTCCTCACGCTAAACTGCATTAATCACTTTTTGACAGGTGCAAAACATCAAAGCCGTACAACATTGTATTCGCCGGAGAATGACTTCCGTACTTATCAATGCCTCATAGTAGCCAAATTTGCCGGCGTTACCGTGAAACATCAGTCTATTTCCAGTTTGTCAGAAGTGAGAAATCGATTTGCCGCCCTTGGTCTCATACCCATGTTAACGCAGGGTAACGTGGTTCTATCCGGATCTAATGCAATTTCTTGGTACCTCAGCAGTCCTGTTACAGGGAAAATGTCCGAATCTCAAAAATCTGAAGTTCAAATGTGGATGTCATTTTCGGATACAGAAATACGTCCGCTAGTATGCAGTTGGATTTTACCCATGTTTGGGGTGGATTTCAAATTGAAAAACACAAAGGACATCATTGCCCAATCCAAAAGGGAAATTTGTAGGGTTTTGGAGAAACTCGACCTAGTGTTACAAACCAAAACGTATTTGGTCGGACAAAGAATATCGATAGCTGATGTGAGTCTTTTCTGCACTTTGCTGCCACTCTATCAGGTCGTTTTAGATCCAGTATTGAGGAAACCATACGGAAATGTTAATAGGTGGTTTACCACCATTTTGAATCAGCCCGAAGTTCGTCAAATCGTAGGACAAGTTTGTCTTTGTCAAAAAGACGTAATATATCAATAGAAGTGATATCAAGTATCACAGTAATATCAAGAACACCTGGCAGCGCCAAACTTCTGCTTCTGATGGTCTTTACAGCTCTTTGAAAGTTAAATTATATATAATAGCTTTCAATTATTTCATTAGTGCAAATACTGAAATTAAAATAGAATACCACATAGTTATTCATGGATGACATCGGATGAAATGTTGGATAATTCAAGGCTAAGTGTTGATGTAGTTGTTTTTTTTAAAACACTTTTCTACTTCATTATATTAAATAATTTTTGATTACTACATTTTTAACTTATTTCACATCTTGTTTCCTCTCCTGTACGGGTGAACAACGGGTACTATTGCCCATTACAAAATTAAAATTATTTTTTACTATTATATCAATACAAAGTAACGTATTGTAACAAGAATCTAAACCTTCTGCACCATCTATATCAACATCAAATTTATTTTCAACTGTTAAGGTATCAACTGTATCTTCTAACAGCGCAACCGTTATGTCAATCAATCTGTCACAAGAAGCACTTTAGGACCGCACACATTAATCAGTCTCTTCTTTGGTATTGTCGTACATTTCTCTAACGCATGACAGCAGTTCGAATAGATTTTTCCCGGTTTTCGCAGAAATCCCGAAAACGGGCTGATTAACCTTTGAGCAGAACTCTTGCAGATTATTCTGAAATAGCACGTAAAACCAATCAAACCAGACGTCACTCACACCGGAAAAACTTAGCGAACATTTGGCATTGTAGTTATTAGTAACAAAACGTATTTTTGGTAACTTTGTCTAATCAGATTTAAGGTTACCTGTACCTGTAACTTCATCAAGAATTCGTCACAATACATTGCGCACAATCCGACAATGATCACCTTATTTTGTCATACAGTCCCATGTCGTACTATGGCATACTACTTTACCTGGGCCTCTGGTAGGTCTATTTTATTTCCTGCGATGACATGAGGTCGACGACTCAATTCCTCACTGAATTGTGAAACCTCGTACCGAAGAATCTCATACTGTTGTATGGGCTTTTCGACCGATAGATCAATCAAGAACAAGAGTCCTCTGCATCTTTCCGCATGTTTTAAGAATTCAATGCCCAAACCCTCGTTTTTATGTGACCCTTCCACCAGTCCAGGCAGATCAGCAACTGAAAAGCAACACGGTAAAGCAACAAGCAACCAATATTTTGTTGAAATTTTTAACTCATCTACAGCCTACCAAATATCTTTTCGTGGTCACTATATTGCACTGTTCCTATGTGAGGTTTTAACGTGGTGAAAGCGTAAGGCGCCACCTTAGGTCTGGCTCTGCTTATGGCCCTAAGAAGGGTGCTCTTCCCTGCATTTGGCATGCCAACCTACAAGACACATTTCAATCAGGCAAGACTTCGTGTAGCATCTGTTATTTCACAAAATTGAGAATAATTACGAGTCCAATGTGGGCCATGCTTTTGACTTCTAGAATATATTTGAAGGTTTCACCCTCGGCACCCAGTTCGGCCACTTCCGGTATTTGCATGGTATCTGATGCGAAGAAATGATTTCCGCGTCCGCCGGCACCACCTCTGGCTGCCAAGAATTTTGTACCCGGTTGATTCAAATCGCCCACAATAACACCCATATTATTTCTGACGACGGTACCAAGAGGAACCTGAACAAGTAGTTCGAATTATTTTCTTCAAATATCCACGTATTTAACAATAAAACCTTACAGTTACCTTCACCACTTCATGCTTAGCACTTTTCCCAGAGCAATCTCGGTTGAATCCCCGTTCACCGTGGCAAGCTCGGACTACCTTCGGCACATTACGAAGATCTTTAACACAGCTCGAAGCCTGAAAATGAAAATTCCAACACATTGCTTACAACAATACCACCCTAAATTGTAAGCCACCTATTTTTGGCGCACTAGCCCTGATTCTCATAAAATTACCTCAAATACGACATGACCCCCATTACCACCGTCGCCTCCATCGGGTCCAGCATTTTCATTTGCCCAAATATGCAAGAAAGATATACACCCGTCTCCACCCCTTCCTCCAATTGCTTCGACGTGTGCCAGGTCAACAAAATATTGTGACTGCAATCAAATAAAATACATTGTGGCAATTGATGTTTAAATTTTCGTCTTTTAGTGTTTTAAAACTTACAGTTGACGAAGTAGCTTTTGGCTTTTTGGGCCTCAGTGCAATAGGCTGAGGGTCATTGATGCGACAGAACAGCCTGATGGTTCTGCCGCAGACCAAAACTTTCGGCTTGTGAGGAGTGAACTTGACGAGGACCTTAATGGCGTTCATTATTTAGACTCCGGTACTGCAATTAAAAAATCCCTAGAAATTATTCTTGGAGGTACTACCCGATGGCAACTTTCATGCCGAGTTGTAAAATTCGTCCAATAAATTCGGTATGGATTTTGATGATCCAATCCCGCGACAGCGGTCTGTCTATTGATTTGTACGTTATTCTATAACATTTGCTCGACCAGTCCTCTTCCGAATCGTACTCATTCACCAGTTGAACATCTTCGATGAGCCAGACGGCAGTCAGCCATAGGATCTGGTACATCCTATCCTCACTAAAGCCCTCTTTGGTCGTATACCTCAGAGTAAGATCCAATTTAAATGATGGCGGAAAGAGTAGACATTGTTCTAAAATTGGTTTACCGGTGCCTCCTAGAGAGACATTGTTGCCCTCAGACCACAGCTCTTTCCAGCTGCTGATTTCAAAAAAATGGCTACAAATTTCATCGATGTGTAGAATGCAGGACTCAACACTTGTTTTGCCATCAGACAGTGAAAATAGTGTACTTGCCACGAAATTCTTCTTTTGAACATCCTCACAAAATAATTCGGTTGTTTTCTGCACCGACCACGGTCCAAATTCCAATTTGGTTGCCATTGCCGGAGATTCTTTCTCCTTCAACACTACAGTACAGTCTTCCTTAAATATATTAATAAGGTTCTTGACATGCTTAACAATAAAATTCGAAAGCTCACTCCCAATAACAAGAAATCGGAAATTTATGGGAGGTCTTTGAAATATTTCCTTATCGGCAATGAGATTATTATAATCGGTGTAGTACATTCCGGGAAAGAACAGTACTTCGTTTCTTATATGTAACGGAAGAACAGAACCCAAAATTTCGAGTGGATATCTACGCAAATTGAACGTAACGTTGTCACGGGTACTAGATATTTGTGCAGGCACTTCAATGTCGGTCAGAGTTTTTAAGTGTTGTTTAGGTAGATATTCTTTCACGTTATTGATGAACAAGTCCTTGAGAAACGCCACAGGTGATTTGGAATTTAGTAACGGGTTGGTCGCATACATTTCGGAATAGACGACAGGTACCAATAAGCCTGTGTCTCCCGACAGAGGCTTGTACACCAACCTCTCAGCGGCTGTTTCAGGAGTCAAGTCCGCGAAAGGTGGACTTTTCTTGATGAACACATGCACGAGAGCTCCATCTAAATTGAAATTGACATCTTGACTCCTGTACCCAATGCAGGTGTATTCCTGAAAAAGTTCCCGTTGGAAAGGCTTGACTGAGGAGAGGTAAAAACCTCCCAGAGCGGCCATTTCTGTCACTTGCCAAGAGTCACTCCATTTTCTCTGGGGTTGATCCAAGGGTGTGCCTCCTTGGCCTTGGCACAACGACACGATCACGACACCGTCATCGGTCACCATGTGACTCGCACTCTTAAAAAAGTCCCTCAAAAGTTGTCTGTTCAATTGAATTTTCATTTTACCTCCGACATGTGGAAAATTGAAAACGATTTTCGTGAATCTCCGATTGTGGAGGTTTTTATTTTCATGCAATTTTGTAGCGTCGACATTAAAATAAATTGGCACATCTGAAACACAAATGAAACCACTTGTATGAATCTTCAATTTCATTTAAAATGTCAACGCTACAAAATTGTTAACTGAGGGAAACCTTTTTGGAAATTTTTAGCAATTCAATGTCTGCATGTTATGTCGTGTTTATTAACACCTAAAAATCATTTAACTTACTTTCACCCTTCAAAAATTCAATATTCTCCTCCTGTTGTTGGTATGAAACAGTCTCCTCAAAACAAGTGGCTACAATATTGACTGGAAGCTTGTACTTTAAAAGTTCAGCTGCAAAACTGAAGTTTCCCTCACCAACCAATAGAACTGAATCACCCTTGGTGAACAATTCAAGGTTCATGGTGTATTAATAAAGTGAAGTATCATCTGGGTTGAAGGAACACAACTGAAAGTGAAAAAAGAGAACATATTTAATAAGTGGTCAGTTTTGATCAAGTTGATGAAATTAAATTTAAAAAACAGATTCTGGAACAGTCATCTCATACAAATAAAAACACTCTGAAAGAAATGAGATGCAAGAAATTTTTTTATTATTTGGGAAAGTCTATTACTTTGAAAAATGCATAGAAAGAAAAACACACTTTTGCTGACTCATGTTCAGGAGAATAATCAGACCTATGAATATCTAGGTGAGAAATCTAATATGAAATTTAAATCTAAATTTTAGTAATGTATAATGTATAATTTCTAAAACTGTTTCATTGAATAAATTTAGGATCAGATGGCATACCTATTGATGATAGTTATAACACTTATCTTAACATGTGTTCAGAATTCATAGCAAAAGCTAAAAAGTACAAAAATGATAATTTAAATGTTAAAAATTCACTTTTGCACCAAACAAAGTATGGCTATGAAAATTCAGAATCATTTGAAGAAGAAATATTGCTCACCAGAAGGGAATATATGAATCACTATGACAAAATATTCAATGTCACCCACTTCAGTGATGATCCAAATTGTCTCTATGAAAATTCAAGGGGAGCAAGCAAAAGAATTAGAATTATTAGGGAGTTTAATGAGGTTGGATAGTTGATACTCTAGATACTCTATGCTCTATATATACATTTTCTGAATCTTTCCCTTATTTCAGGGGAGACCTGAAGAAGCATTTTCTGAAAACTTTAGCTTTGGAACAAAATGCTGGTTCACTAGATACTGTACCCTCGCAAAATTCATACAGGCAGCAAGAATAACTATTATTTTGAACAGGTTACATAAAAGATTGCAAATTCTTAGGAGCTTGACACCAGAGGACATTGCTAAATATGAACTGAATGAAGATAACAATGGGGAGGAAAAAGAGGTTGCAGTTACTAATCCCTGTGTCTCTTGCAATTACTGCCCAAGTGAAAACTGAATTGTTAATTCCCATTATTTTTATTATTAACATAAAAATCCAATACCAACAGATGATACAATTGGTAAATGATCTTAAATGTTTGAAACAATATTCAAATGAGAATTATATTATGAAGGTGATCTAGTAAGATGACACTCAGATGACAATGAGATAACACATGCCTTTTAGAAGGATCCTTAAGGATGTATTCAATGAATTACCAAGAAATAAATATAGCTATGTGGGGTGACACTAGATGAAGATTCTTAAAACAAAATTTAACGTTTGGTACTTACTATTTGAGCAAATCCGATTTAATATGACTTGACTAATGTAAGAAGGAGTGAATCATGTAATTCAATGCGTATGGAAAAAGTTTAATATTAAAACTTTTACACACATGTACATGGGGTGCTATCTCACAAGACAGAAACGTTGGTCCGTGGCGCCAGAAGTTCAAGACTCGTGGTCGACTCGTTGCTTTTGCTTGTAAAAACCTTTAAAAAATGTCAGAAGTTATGATTTTTGTTTACCAATGAGGAAAACATTTAAGACTTAATTGAATGGTAATTACATAGAATGATACTTTAATTGTCTTTATTAGATTGCGTATCAATTTTTTGGTTGATTCATTTCATGTTCTGCCGTAAATATAGGAACACGCACGGAGACCACTCGTTAAAAGCCGGGTTTTAGAGCGTTCGAACATTCTCGTGCACATTTCATTGTATTTTATTACTTAATTATCTTCTATTTTTGGATATGGAAAATTCTTTTATTTATTTTAGACATCATTGAACATAAATTCTCAATGGTGGAGTTCGCCTGAACAAAATTAATGTTGCATTATTAAATGTGCACTTGTAAATAATAATTACATATTATTTTTTGAAGTTGTAAAACACACAGAAACCTAACATTTTTGCAGATTTAGCAATTGTGCAATCATGGCAACACCTGAATTGATCAATGAAATATCTAAGGAGCTCATAAGAGCTATAGAAGTCACAATGAGCCCAACAGCAAGTCATGCTGCAAGACAAGAGGCATATACAGCTTATGAGCAATTCAAGGTATATGATTTTTCATAACTGAAGATTTAACTAAGAGTTGAAATTGACAATGTTTTATACTTTTCAGGAATGTTCACCTTATGCTCCCCAAGTAGGTTTGTTTCTTGTGCAGGCAGACCCTAGCCAGGGATATATTGTGCATTTTGGTTTACAACTGATGGAGCATTGTGTTAAATTTAGATGGAACCAGATTTCTCAACCTGAAAAATTATTTATTAAGGTAATGCATTTTATAAGAAAAGTTTGCTGTGATAAATTGTGAAATCACTTAATATTCAATTCTTTTCAAAAAGGTTATACAAACTTATTTTTATGATGTTAGGAAAACACAATGAGGCTGCTTATGGTTGGAGCTCAAAAAGAGCCACACATGAAGGATGGCTTGTCTAGAATCATTGTTGAAATGGTTAAAAGGGAATGGCCACAGCAATGGCCAACTCTAATGGCAGAACTGAATATGGCCAGTGCTCATGGTGCAACACAAGCTGAAACAGTTTTATTAATATTTTTGAGGTTGTGTGAAGATGTTGTTATCCTACAGGTATATATGTGTATCACACGAGCACACTAAAAATTGTATTGCTTTCCTTTACATGTTCTACAGTAAGTTCCATTTTTCTTTGACTTATTTTCAGACCCTAGAATCTGCACAAAGAAAGAAAGATATATCCCAGGCATTAACCACAAATATGTCTGACATTTTTTCATTTATACTTCAACTAATCACTTGTCATGTTGACTTATTTAAGAAAGCAGGAAATTTAGATATAGCCAATGATCATTACAGAGTTGTACAGGTACAGAGACAGTGAAACACATTCATTTGATCTCATTCTTGTAAAATTCATGATAGTAAATTTTTCAAGTTTTTTTTTATTAGACTGGGTTACAGACACTGTCTTGTTTTGTGGAATGGGTGAATTACACATATTTAGGAAATGGAAATAATGCAATTCTGGTGATTCTTTGCAATCTCTTGGAGGATGATCACTTTCAAATAGGAGCAGTAGACTGTTTACTTCAGATTGTTTCAAGGAAGGGTCCATTGGATGAGAGAAAATTTTTACTAGAGTGGTTCGACCTTAAAGCTTTGAAATTTATTCTTAGTGCAGCCAGTAATGTGTCAAGTAAAAGTTTGAATGAAAACAATTATTTATTCCTAAAGAAATTAACTCAGGTGAGTGGCACAGTTGTGATATTCTTTGAATCAATCGAATTAGAAAGAAGTATTTAGAAAATCAATAGTAACCTAAAACTTTCAATATTACCTCAATTGTAATAATGGAACCAATTCAAGTTAATTGAAAATTACATAAAAAAATTTGGTTTGTTATTTAAGGTCCTAACTGGATTAGGAGCTCATTTTTGTACTATTTGGGGCAAGGAAGAGACTGGATCTCCAGCACGCTCCGAACATTTGGACATATACTTGAGTACGTTGAATATTTTATTCTTTTTTCAAATATTCATTGCTTTTCAATTGGATTAGAAAACAGAATTTTTTACCTTTAATATTTACAGGTGTCATGTTGATTTTTTCACGACATCCAAGTTTGAGTATTATAAGTTATGCCAATACAGTCTGGTCATCTTTTTTCAAGCATCAAGTGATATCCCGTGATCCAGTTTTTAAGAAATACATTCCTCAATGGTTTGAAACGGCCGCACCAAAAATAATAAAGGTACCAATGCATTAATTCAACCCCATGTTATACAAAAGAAACCTGATCTGATCTGTGTTTAAACTTATTTTCAGGTTGCTTACCCAGCTTCTAGGATACCAACAACGGATCAAGATATGGCCATTCTTTTAGATTTTGATAGCGAGGAAGAATTCACAGCATTTTTGCTTAAAACAAGAACGGAACTTTTGGAAACATTCCGAAAAGCGACGGATGTAAGTTGTTCCCCGCCCGCATTATTTATTCATTATTTTATTATGATTATAATATTATTTTTAGCACAACAGATCACAACACATATTGCATTGGTTCTGAATTTAGTTCCAAGTTCTCGTTGAATTTTTGTTCCAGATTGTTCCCTACGTGACTTACACGTATGTGGAAAAATGGTTCCGAACTGTACTACAGCAATCCGCCCAAGAGCTTTCGTCGACAGAAGCAAATTTTTGTACTCTGTCTTCTCCTCTCTACCTACAATGGGAAGCCATGGCCAATGTGAGATTTCGACTTAGCCAAACTCAGTTATCAAATAGAATAATTTTATTAATTTGTGAGTTCGTTTCAGCTATTCGATCGAGTACTGGGTCGCTTAGTTCATATAGAAAGCCAAGCCCGTCCGAGCGTCACATCCGGACTGGAATTACTAGAACTCTGCCTCAACTTCAATCCCATCGATCCTTTAATTTTATCTGTTCTGTTATCCTGCATTTCTGCTCTATTCGTCTTCCTGTCAATGGCAACCGCTGAACAGAGTGTCAGCATTTTACCTAGGTTAGTTGAATAAATTACATTCTATTCGGTGATTGTTAAATTGAAGGACCAAGAGTCACATATTTTGTTCTCAACAGAGTTTTAGATAAAATTTTTGCTGCATCTGTCTTCCTGCTACCTGGACAAACCAAGGAAACTCGGTCTCGGGCGGTACAAAATGTCAGACGTCACGCCAGTGCATTGCTGGTTAAAATTGGTCAGCGGTATCCTCTGCTTTTACTTCCATTGTTCGATCAAATTAACGCAACCGTTCAGAATATTACGAAAGATCCGCAATTGTCCAAGATGGAACAGGTCACCTTGCAGGAAGCCCTATTGCTCATTTGCAATCACTTCAACGAATTCAACAAACAATCGCAATTTGTCGGAGACGTTATTCGATCCGGAGTTGAATCTTGGGTTGAGATGCAAGCAGCGTTCAGGTTTGTTTGGATATTTAAATACCTGTTTATGGTTTTCTTATAAATAACACATTGGTTTTGTTATCGATTTTTAGGACTGTTGCCGATTTCATGACATACGTTGGTCTGGACAAGCCTCCTGTGGAACCGAATTCGGAGGATATAACCGGGAAGAATAGGTCACAGTTATTATTCTGCACACATTTGTTTTACTCTGTTTTATTAAGGTGTGCTGGTACTTCTATTAAATTCTAAACGTCTAAATAAATATTGTCTCATTGTCTAACGTTATGTGTCTTCATCCTTCAGGAGCACCTGGCCAGAAGATCCGGATCGTGCAGCGCGAGGAGGATTCGTCATTGGTCGCACCAGTGTTGGTAACCCCATATACAGGAATCCAGCAGCTCCACACATAATACCTCTGTTACCTAATATTTTGGCATTAATTGGAGTTTTGAATGCTTTATGGACACCGGAAGCCATTGCCAGGCTTTCTGATGTGCGTGAAATATGTAATGTAATTACCTTTGCACCATTTCCAAATTAATATTATTCCCATTAACGATTTATATTTTCGTGTAGGGTTACAAGGGTGTCCATCAAATGTTGGAAACTGAAAGGGCCAATCTATTAAGTCTAGTTCCCCATAGTTCTTTAACTCAGGATCAAAATGATGCGGGAAAAGTCAAGGTTCAGAGTCCGCTTGAACGTATGCAGCAATTCCTCTTATGTACATACGACAATTGTTATCATATTCTGGGTACTTTAGGACCAAGTCTGGGGCAGGATTTTTATCAAATTCCGGATTTATCTCCAGCCATAATAAATAGTATATTTAGTAATTTGGAGGTAAGGTGTCTTTTGGTTGCGTAAGATTTTATAAGTCAGCTTATATAAACTAAGAATATATGTTTCTATATATTTCTCAGCATGTTGCGGATTATAAAATAAGAATAGTCATCAGAACATTTTTCAAAAGTTTCATATTATCGTGTCCGAAAGCTTACTACAAAGGTGTTTTGTTGCCCGTTCTTAACATATTCCTGCCTTACAGTAAGTAATCGTCATTAATACATTAAGACTTCAAATATGTTTCTGATAAAACCTTCCTTTTTCATCTGCCAGTGTTGACGAGATTGACAAAAAAATGGGAATATTTATTACAATTGCGTAACGAATCGAACGCGGACGAGGATAGTTCGGACGCTCAGGAAGTTCTTGAAGAGAAACTTCATAGTATGATAACTAGCGACTATTCCGACGTACTGAAGATTTGCTTGATCGGTGGAAGTCGTGATAATTCGTATGAAACTGAAGCCATGGACCAAGATGACGCCATGGAAACTTTGGGCACTCATAGGTATGGTATCAGTATGCCATTCAGGTATTCAAAAAAAAAGAAAGTCAAGGCTAAAAAGACATTACGCTTTTGCAGAAACGTTAATCATGTGCTTACCGAAGCCGTGAGCGAATTGGGATTAATACTGATCAGAGAAGAGAGCACGAAACAAGTGATTATACTAACTCTTCTAAGGTAAGCAATCAAAGACTTCTAATAATTGCACCAAATTATTTAATTTTATTGTCATTCTCTCCTTTGGCACTTTAAAATTTTTAATGATTGTAACTGATTATGACTAACTGTTGTTAAACTATTTACTCAGGTTTCTAACTTGGAGTGATAGTAGTGCTAGTATGAAAGCAGCAGGACTACTTCACTCTGTCGTGCGACAATTGGCCACTGATGACGCATTGACGGAGGAAATTGTTATACACATAACGACCACCGTTTTGCAAGCCTTACAAATACACGGTCACTATGATCCGGCACAAGGACTGTTACTTACTCTCGGTAAGCAAGAAGGTGTAGTTACTAAAGAAGGATTAAAATTAATATTTGGGTAATGTGAAGGATTTAATGTTACAATTCAAACGTATTTTTTCTGATATTGGATTGTTTTTTCAAATTTAATTGCAGGACCTCAACTATATGAATTATTAAGGCCAAAATTTCCATCTCTTCTAAAACTTCTCATGCAAATACCAAATGTAAATCAGCAAGATTTGCAACGTTTTGATGATAAGATAATGAATGCGACTCAAGCTTCTAAAATAAGTAATAAAGTTGATAAATCGACCCGGGATTTATTTAGGAAAATAACGCACCCAGTAAGTGGTCCTGTTGAGAAATTTATTGAACTAACTAGATTGTTCGCTGACCACTTGTATCACTTCATTTTTTCAGCTTATTGGCCGTAGTCTGGGTGAATTATTTAAGAAAGAAGTTAAAATAATGGATTTACCCGAATTGAAGCTACCTAAGAAGAAGCGAAATACAAATTTCAATTTTGATTATGGTCCGGAAATGAATCGACTTCTCACGTAGAATTGATTAAGTGGATTACGAGAAGTGGAATACAAGTTTTTGAATAATATTTTTGGGAGTATTTTAAATGAAACATTTTTGTAAGTAAAATGGAAAAACCAAGATTAATATATTTGAAAAATTAATTTTGTAGTTTTTATTTAAAATCACAATTTTGTGTAATGTCACTAAACATACCTTTCTTTCTACAATTCCAAAATTATTACGACGAATCTCTGAAATTTGGTTTAATAAATTGCAACAAATAAAATGACACTTAAAAATTTAAATTAAAAATATCACACCTCTAAATGCAATTCATTTCCAGCCCACTCAGTATCCTACCGTATATTTTGTAACTGCCATGGGATATTACTACAATCCTTTAACCTTTGTTCGCTTTTTTCCTGTTCTTGGACAACGAATTTGCATTTAACGCAACCTGAAACACAAATTTTTCAATTACATTTAAATTAATTTTATCTTAGATATTTCCTTAATTCAAAGTAACTTTCATCAATAATAAAATTGAAAATGCGTTCTACCATAAAAACAAACTTTTAACTGTCAAAATTTTTAAATTTCTAATTTGGTGCCACGTACAAAAATTCCGTCTACTGCTTCAGAGTTGTCGACACGGTGTTTACTTTTAACCTGTTGGAGATCATAAAGAATGGGTTTGTCCAATAAAAGTCATGCTTCTCCTAAGTTACCATAAATTCTTGTGCCGTCGGATTTAATTTTCCTACTTCCTGGTGCGGTGCCTACAACTTCACCTAATTTTAAAAAGGTTTATTGTTAAACGGTTGTCCGATGTCACTCTCCGAGGAAGATACACTCAACTATGAAGACTTGGAATTTATTACATTTCCACCTCAAGTTCAAAATGCGATTGATCAAGTAAGCTGCTTTCTATTATTTCTGGTCACGAATAACCAAGATGGGCGTCTACAATGGTTAAACCTTATTCCAGGTTCTTCCTAGTAATGACCCACTCGATCAACCAGACTTTAATGTTGTCGATTACATAAATTCAATATTTCCTACGGAACAATCATTGTCAAACATTGATGATGTGATTTCTAGTTTTGAAAACAAAATTCACTCCATAGATGAAGAAATGAGAACTGTGATAAGGGGACAAACAAGTTTGAGCAAAGTAAGTATTTCAAGCAAATTTCAAATGCCAGTTGTATTGTATACCTTACACCGGATTACTAATATCCTTTCTATAATGTCCAGTGAATTCAGAAACCCATTCTATCATACATTGGGATGTATTCTATTGCATAATGAAGCACTATCTTCAGGTTATAAAAAATTCATGTTTATTGGTATGCTCTCTTTTTTATCATTAGTTTATGAATGAATAAAGTTTATAAACATTACCACTTTGCTCCTACATATACATGACTTCATTTTTACCTTTTTCAATTAGTAGTGTAGTCTGAGTAAGAGTAATTTATTTTTTTTCATCATTTTTTCCAACAGCTATCAAGGTGATTGATACATAAAATTAAGGAAAAACATTCCATCTTCTTCAGATAAAAAATACCTGATTATTTATTTTGTTGTCCTCGCTATCATTTTGTAGAACTTTCATGTGCCATATGAAACATTTAATATCTTACAAAACTGATACATAATTGTAACATCTTAAAATATTTTTTTTTTGTAGGATGGTTCTACTTCATTAGAACAAGCAAAAGCAGTTATTAATCAGTTACTAGCTCATGCTGGAAAAATCAAAAGTCAGGCTGCAGAAAGTGAAGATACAGTTAGAGAAATAACTAGGGATATTAAGCTGTTGGATGCAGCCAAAAAGAATTTGACTATAGCCATAACAACCTTGAATCACTTGCACATGCTAGTCTCAGGTGTTGAAACATTGAAGTACGTCAGAATCTACTATTTTTAAACACATTAATATTATCAGTTAATTCTTAAATTATATGATAAGTTTATCTTTATTGCTAGAACATTAACAAGGAACAGACACTATGGTGAAATCATACTACCCCTTCTTGGAGTCAGTGAAGTTATGGAGCATTTTAACAATTACATGGACATTCCACAAGTTAGTCAATTAAGGCAAGAAGTTCAAGAAATTCAAGTGACACTAGCTCAACAAATAACAGCTGACTTTCATTCTGCTTTTTCTGAAACCAATGCAAAACAGTCTGTCCCTATAGCTAAATTATCAGAAGCAACAAGAGTTGTATCAGTGTTGAATGCAGATGTCAAGTGAGTATTATTCAATGTTAGATTATAATTACTGGATAATTTCTTAAAAATGAGTAAATTTTTTTTTTAACTCTTAGGAATGACCTGTTAAAATGGTTTATAAATTTACAATTAGCCGAGTATGTTCACTTATTCCAAGAATCTCAGGATTGTGCCTGGTTAGACAAAATAGACAAGCGATATGCATGGATTAAGCATCATCTTTTAAGTTTTGAAGAAAAATTTGGTAATATGTTTCCACCTGAGTGGCAAGTTTCAGAAAGGATAACAGTTGAATTCTGCAAAATCACAAGGTTTGGAATTTCAAACTAAGTTGGCAAAACATATTGTAAATTGAACACAATGCAAGAGACCTCATTTAAAAAATTTTATTGTAGAAATGAACTTAGCAAGTTAATGAATAAGCACATAGCCGAATTGGATGTTAAACTTTTATTGTACGCCATTCAGAGGACGGATAATTTTGAAAATTTATTGGCAAGGCGCTTCTCAGGGATAACATTAAAGCCTGACGGGGGAAAGACGGTTTGTGAACGTCTTCTTGTTGCAAAATAAATAATATGGGCTAAATAACTAATAATTCCATGGGTGCTTCTTCTTCTTCTTGATATAGGGACGATTGCAATCTTCTATTGAACCGGTAGCTGACAAACCAATACCTAAAATGGAAGAAGATCCAAGTACTGGGACGAAAAGTCAAACGGTCAATCATCCTTTTCGTGGCTTGGTCGGACAGTGTTTCGAACCACACTTGAATATATATGTTCACAGTCTTGATAGGTATTTATTAAATATCTAGGTAGATTTACCCTTGGAGAATACTGAAAAACAAATTTGAATTGCCTTTTTTCAGAAACTTATTTGACCTAATGGAAAGATTTGTGGGTGACACAGGAAAACATTTCTCGACGAAAGAGCCGGGGGACACAGAGGCCACTGTTCTGCCCTCCTGTGCAGATCTCTTTGTGTTCTACAAAAAGTGTCTTGTTCAGTGTTCTCAGTTGTCCACTTCTGTGACCATGTTGCAGCTCTCGCAGACATTCCAGAAATACCTAAGAGAATACGCTTTAAAAATTTTACAAAATAACCTTCCAAAGTAAGAACTTTAACACTACAAGCATGAAATTATTGTTGCCATTAAATACTGAGGCCTCAATTTTATCATTACATTAATACTTTCTATTACAATAGCATATTATTCATATTATTGTGTTTTCTTGGTGGTTTTCCAGAATATCATCATTAAGCAGTACCCTTATGGGTGGAAAAACAGGTCTGACGCGAAGCGACATTGCCACTGGTTTCATTCAAAGCATTCTGAAAGAGGGTGAGGTCTCAAGACTAGAGAAGGAAGAACAGAGGAGAATTTGCATAATTCTAACAACATCTGAGTATTGCCTTGAAACCGTACAACAACTGGAAGACAAATTGAAGGAAAAAATAGACAAAGACTTATCGGAAAAGATAAATATGTCGCACGAGCTGGATGTTTTCCACAGCGTCATCTCGAGCTGCATACAGTTGCTCGTTCAGGATTTGGAAACCGCTTGTGACACTTCTTTGGTTGTCATGACAAAAGTAAGGGCACCTTTCGATATTCGCTTAATAATTTTATTGTAAATCTTGTGACTAACTATTTATCTCTCTAAATGAATGTGCAGATGAACTGGCAGAGCGTTGAAAATGTTGGCGATCAGAGTCCCTATGTGTCGGCAATAAGCAACCATTTGAAGGTTACTGTTCCCTTTATAAGAGGGCAGCTCGCCTCCTCTAGGAAATATTTCACACAGTTTTGTGTTAAATTTGCAAGGTAGTGTGGCAACATAATGTCAGTATTTTCCGCCCTTTGCAAAACAGTGTTTCCTATTAATTTTTGTTTTCTTTTTAGCGTTTTTATTCCGAAGTTCATTTCATCCTTGTACAAATGTCGTACAATCAGTACAGTAGGTGCCGAACAACTATTATTGGATACTCATTCCATAAAAACAGTCCTTCTTGAGATGCCAAGTATCGGTTCTCAAGTGCAACGGAAAGCTCCTCCAAGGTTCATAGATATTTTATTTTTATTTCTTATAGTTATTAGAGTTATTATATAGTTACTCGAGTACGAAATAACGTACTCGAGCACTAATCCATAAAAATCCTTGCTAATGAAGAATTATATGTTTCAGCTACACCAAAAATGTTGTGAAGGGAATGAGTAAGGCAGAAATGATTTTAAAAGTCGTAATGTCACCGATCGAACCCGAAGGAGCCTTTGTAGATCAGGTCGCTAGACTTCTGCCCGACACGGACCAAGCCGAGTTTCAAAAGTTGCTGGAAATGAAGGTTTGTCAATTACACACATATCCAAATGTCCAACTGAAGTGAATAAACCAAGTTGTACGATCTGTTTTCAGGGCATTAAAAGAAACGAACAATACGCTCTGCTGGAACTTAGAAAAGACAAAGCAGCCGGTATTGCAGCCAACAGCCTTGCAACTCCGGATCACGAAGCCAGCCGAATAAAAAAACTCGAGAAATTAATAAATAGAAAATAATCGAATCCATTGAATTTCGATGATTGCATCCGTTTAATTTTCCAGTCTTCAGTTACCGACTAAAATCGCATCTTAATCGTAAGAAAAAAGTTCAATTTTGCACATTTTAATAGACTAAGCAAGGTTGAAGATCAAATAACCGTATTACATTTATAATCTAAAAGTTCGTCCGCAACAAATGTTTATTTTGTAATTTATTACGAGATCAATGTATAGAAAAATTTTATAAACAGAAAAATTAAAAACTAACACACATGTACTGTGGTCTCTATGAGGTCACAAATGCATAATTTTAATGAAATAAATATATATGAATGTATTTAAAAATACAAAAAATATATTTGTATAAAACAAAATATGTTTCATCTTTTGTCTGAATCTCTTTTGAACCTAACTAGTTACTTATTTTTTTTATTCAGTCAATTTAGAGCAGCCTATAACAAAAGAAACCACATGTTGGTCTTTTAAAACACCACTTATGTCGTAGCTGGAATTAATTTTTTCGTTAATTGCTTGGAATAAATTTAATCTCACGTAAGATGTACACTTAACTCTGAAAAATTGCTGTAAATGGTCACATTCACAGTCACCATTTTGGACGTATTTACTGAAAATACTTAACATGGAAATCATCTTTTGTGGCTTGTGCTTCTCTAAGAAAATTGTACTGGCCATATGTCAATTAATTTTTAACTTTAAATTCGATACGATGGGAAAGCGAGACAAAAACAAATTGAGCATAAATGTGTCACGGAAGATACCACGGAACAAAACTGCAACACCAAAAATTGAAATCAGCAAAATGGTCGGCACAGTTATTGGTAAAATCTTTCGTGCCATTTTTATCAACTTCGTATTAACGAAAAATATCCAGAAAAAAGAGTGGTAGGGGTTTTTCATTGAACACCACAAGTGACCGTTTGCATTGCACTGAATTCGTTTAATTTTCCGCTTCGTTGAGAATTCTCACGTGAAATCGATTTAAGCTATTCTAAAGCTCATAAACAAACAAATAAATAACCAAAATAAAAAATTTACTTCGACCATCAAACCTGTCCCAGAAAAAAAAGAAGTTTTCACCGTTGTTATGTAATTTTTCAACTCTGTACCTGCGAGCGACATTCATTTAACTTCACACTGTGCATATTTTCCGAATTGTTTTGTACGACATAGACAACTTATGCTGGTAATAAACTAAATTAATGAGATCTACAGACTACAAGGAATGTATCACTCATTACAATATTATTCCAAAGATCGAATCAATCACAATTACTACATGCGTAAAGAAAAATACTGTTATTGAGGAATAACAATGTGATATAATAAATAAATACATAAATTATTTATTTTTATTTTTATAAGAAACAATAGGACACAATTAAACGAGTGGATATGTTGACAACATACGAAATGAAAATCTTACGTGACACACACGCGTAGCAGACATGGGAACTGTAACTACCTATAAAACAAATTAAACTGACGCAATCACGCCGAGTGTAACCATTGTCCTTGCCAGAAAGATGATGAAACACTACTAGTTAGTGGTACAACTTACACTGACACTTACAGCGGGAGAAGTAGGGAACTGCAGAAAGCCCTGGGGGCACGTGGCATACATAGCGTAATGTGACTTGACAACCAACAAGAACTTGAGAAACCAATTATGGAGTGAGTGGAGGATACAAAGTCAGACACAAGTAAGTAGGAATATTAGTTTTGTAAAGAAGAAAACCCGAATTATTGTTCCGACTGCTGCAGGAACAGGTAGAAGTGAATAAAATTTGTGTTTTACCACAATATTACAATATTAAATCTTCTATACATTAAACTTCTAGAACAGTAGATGCCTGAACGAATGAGTCAGCTAAAGCTCAATAAAAAAAATAAACGGTCACCGGAAGCGGAAAAATAAAAATGGAGGACCTGAGGTAAGGGTTTGATATGATAATTGGTGATCAACCGATACAATTCAGCAGGTCATCTGAAGAAGGAAAAGGGTTCTTTCGTTTCAATTTACAATGCTGACCGGTGATGGTCTGATACATCAAAACGTAATTTATTGGACCTCGCGAGAATTTTGCAATCATATTAATTCTAGTTTGGCGGTTTCATAATTCATTTCCCGCCAGAAAACTTGACTCCTGCCCACCTTTACCCGCTCCACCACAACGGCCATGGTGAAGGGAGGAACCGCGCGCAAGTATTTCGATCGGTGGTTAATTTTAATAGTGGACGACAAATGAGAAAAAGACAGTTTCGTTCGTCGCAACAGAATCACGATCCCTTCAACGCCCGGCCACGACTAAACGTTGCAAACAGTCCATCAGAGTAACTGGAAATGACAAAAAAACATTCAACAAAGTTAAGGGAGAAAGTTATTTGAACGTTTCACAGCTTCCATTCGAAGCGAGTCGCTTTGCACGTGATGTGCGCAGTCAATTGAACTCTGTGGACGTTTTACTTTTCGATGTAAACAAACGGAGGATGTGATGGTGATCAAATCGCGTTTGTTCAGTTAATACACGGCCGATGCTCGACAAATACAGTGTGATTTGTATTCAATTTGTGCTCGTGCTTTTCCAAGAAGTAAGTATCCTAAAGCTTCGTGTCCGCTTTCGCCTTGTCGCATTACACCACGGCCTTTTCGATCGAACTTACTACAGTACGTATACATATCGATTATTTGGCCTAATATAATTTTTTCTCACACATTATTTTCCCCACTTCCTTTTCTATCTCTATCTCGGTGTGAGTTGCTCGCTGTCTCTGTCTCGTTCATCCTCTCTCTCTCTCGCTCTGTTATTCGTTATCTTCTCGCGATTCTGCGAAAACTGTCGATTTCCTCGCGTGCAACCGATCAGGCAAATTTATTATTCCGAAGCGGTCATCTTTGTAGAAGTAAAACAAAAAAAGAAATAGAGAAATAGTTCGTGCAATGATCGGCACCGGACCATCGCTCGCGTTCTTGGTCGTGCACATTATCTGATTACAATTTTTAATTACTCAATATCAACAACTATGTATGTGGATTCATGTTACTACCATGCTTTGCTGTCGTTTTTATTTTTGCTTCCATTGCAGCGAAGACTTCGTGACTGACAAAATATTAGAGAAGGGGATTATTTTATTTTGTTGTAGTGATTTCTTGGGTTGAATTTATTCCCAGTGCTTTTGATTTCCACATTGTTAATAATAGACATTGTCAAGAGAGTTGATATCATGATTCAATGATAATGACAATACCAATTTGTGGGAAAGGTAACAGGATTTCTTATTATCAGGCAAAAAGAATGTTAATTTGGTGTACAAAAACTGCTTACTCCATTGTTATATTTATCTTTGAGTGGATGTGCTTATTGGTGAATTACTTAAAAATGTCTAATTCGACTGGTGTGCATGTGACTTATTTGTTTCATATGGAGTGAATGGTGATTACTATTTGTACATTAATGTACCCCAAATCTTATTATTTGATATAAATGATTTTGTGTATCGGCAAGTGTATATGCCTTTCTTGAGCCAGTTTGAATAAAAACATTCATTTATGTAAATCAACTGTTTATGGTAAAAAAGAAAAATTTATTAATATTTCTTTTTATTTTCAGATACAATGAGTGTGTACTTGGAGCTGACATAAACCCAACATTTAGAAATAAGATTTAATCAGCTTACACCAAAGAAAACAAGCAATGTTACCAATAAAATAATGCCAACTATGCTATCAGTGTTGGAGGAAGAATCTGATAATCAAGAAAACTTTCCTCCATATGTTGATGTCAATAGTATTGAGCCACTGCCAGAAAGCCCCTCAAAAAAGGGGTTTTTGAGAACATTTGAGGAGGTACAGACTCTGCTGCAAAATGGAAAGAAAAGAGAAGTTAAGCAAATCATTAGAGATAATGCTTGGCCCATTGAGGGAGGTATCAGGAAAAAGCTGTGGCCAGCTCTCTGCCTTCAACATGCTCAGAAAAACAGCAATGAAGAGGGCTACTATTGGGAAATGGTGAAGCAACTTTTTGGCACAACTGGTAAGATGATGTCAGTCATTATCTGAGTTCCCTTTTTTTCAATGCTGATTTTCCTGTGTAGACTTGAAAGTTTTATTAGAGATACTTATCACTTCTCTGTAAATGAAAAAGAATTCTGATAGAGTGATAAGTATTGATGACTTACCAAGCAAAATAAGTGTTTGAGAAATAATTTTAAATCACTTGATTTGACATTATTTCAAATCATAAATCTGCTGCTACCTGGAGTTTCTTGTCAATTACCTGATTTTTTTTCTACTTAACTTTTTTTGTGGGTGGTTTTACATTTTGTTTTACAATTAAATCCATAACCAAATTAAGAAATATTTCAGTGTTATTTCATCTTGACGCAGTTGCACTTGCCCTACAATAATTTTACAATTAAGAAACTTGGTGAACTAAAACTCATCAAGTGTAATGCTCCATGCTCTTACCTTCTTTTACTACTTCACCTACTTGTTATTCAATATGTGGTAACATCACCATTAATGTAGTTGTTTTCAGTCACTTAAGTGTTGGTATAATTCAAACCTGGGCGAAGGTATGTGCAAGTCACACCTGACTGCTTACTGGCTTCCTATTTAGTTGAAAACATTAACCCCACAGTACTCTTCACCAAAATATGAGACCGCCATTTTAAATCCGTATCTTCAGTAAAAGTTTAATTTGTTATTTCACATCCCCATACTCTTTCATTTTATCCATTTATCTCTCTGAGCATTATTATTCATTAACTAAATACTCTTCGACCCCGGAACGCGATCATCAACTTTATCTCTTCAGTAACCCCACTGATACGGGAATGGACTTTTACGGGAGTGTTCGGTGCCTTGGCTCATTGAGGTGTTAAATAAGTTAATGCGTTCTGAAGGTTGAAGCAGTTTAGAAGGTGGAAATACAAAATTGGAGATATGCAATTTCACCCATGTATTACGTAATCGTAAGCAATGCATCCAGCATATTAGCTTCTGTCGTACAGATGAATTCAGAAATCCATCCCCGTGTTTTACTTGTCGGCAGTTATGATGTTAGAAATGGGCAGCAACAGTAAATTTGAATTAAGTCGCCTGGTTAGGTACGAACCTATTGTCGCAGTACTATTAGTCAGACCGATTCTTCGAAGTTGACATAACTGTTGTACTTTCCGAGCAGGGCATGTAACCGATGACGTCCATGTCACTTTTCTTATCCTAGTAAATTATTATTCGTGTATTTCGCGAACACTACAATGCATAATGATTATCTGGTTCAAAGACCAAATAACAGTATACGCAACACGTAATTGATCGAGTCTTGGTTAATAATTAGATAGTTGTACAAGTTGTAAATTATTTCAGCGAATATAATTAAAGACATCACATAATGATGTTTATGAAAATTTACTTATATTTTTTAAGTAGTGCATTTCTTTTGTAATAGTTTGGAGAAGTGATTTGTACTGTTGAAGCTTTAAATTGTTTACCTCTGTAATGAAAAGTCTTCGTAACAATGTTAAAGAAAAACTACAAAACGTGTATGGCGGTGAATGTTTTTTTGATTCTTGAATAGTTCGAATAGTCACTGAAGTTTGAAATTTCGAAATTTTAATCTAGAGCAGTTCTATGCATCTGCATATTATGTAAGATGGTGTCACGAATTAATTATGTGTGCCTACATCCCATTTTACGGAGTTCTTTTGACTCTGAAGAGATGCTAATAAGTAGTGGGTCAATGTGATTCGTTGCAGATTTACCTGATAAGCCTCTGACTCTGCCTGCTTTCGTAGAGAAGGAACAGTGCCTGACGTACCATCTGACGAAACGTGGAAGGCACATAGCCGACAGGGTCGTGTGCATACTTGGGTACGCCAGCCCCGATATCACCTACAGCCCATCCATCTACCCAATAACGGCGCTTCTGCTACACTTTTTGCCCGGTAAGTTGCAAATACTTGAAGGAATCGGTGCACGATTCGGTCCGTCGCACTGGTGACCCGTTTCTCTTCGGGCATGTTTGGCGAAATGTTTTCCTTATTGCCTCATAAATTTTTGTCAGTGACGTAACAATTTCAAAAAGGCTCGTGTCTATTTGTGCAAGCAATTAGTAGGTTCGGCTAGAAAAAGAAGAAAAAGCGCATGAGAGAGTGTTAAATTTGTTTTGGAAAATTTTTGGCGGGCTTATCTGAGGCGTGATTTAGATTGAATGTCGAGGAACAATGATTAGAATTACAAATGGGTTATGAGTAATCGAGACTTGACCAAAAAAGAAGGTAGAAAAGGAGTAAGATAGCCAAGAAAGTTTGTTAGAAGAGAAAATTTTGGTGTGGAGGACCACAGGTAGATCTGTTGTGCATCGCTGAGGAGTTAGTAACATCTCTATCGAGGATTATTTGGATCAAGAATAATATAATATATAATAGAAAGAATTATTAGTGATGGCCATGCTGTGGAGAAATTCGTTTTTAAACAAAATATATAGGGCCCGGCGGGGATGCGGTCCGGTCGTTCAGGGGACTGTGCCAGAAGCCGTAAAAAAGTTTCGAGTTTCGAGTTTTCGAAGGGTACTATCATAAATTGTAGCTCAGCAAAACATAAGTTACCAAACTCCCGTGCATAATTCTGGGAAATTTCATGTAAAATATGGATACAATCAAACCATGGAATGCCAGACCATAATAAAACTGATTAATTAAATTTTCAATTACTCCCAATCGATATTATTTTTTTCACAACATGGAATTCTTTGATGTTGACACACCTAAAATCTCTTTCCAGTTTAAAATTCGGTGAACTGTGGATAATGTGGAATTACATAATTCCAGATCTATTTCTATTCCATTTCTGGGAATTTGATTTACATAATAAAGGGGCCATCGTTTAATTCGCGGTGAGGACATCTGAGATCAAGTTTATGGTAATTGAATCCCTTCGAATTTGTTTTCTGTGGTGACGTGAATGGAATTGTTTTCCAAGTCATGTTGAGGAGGCAGAAAACTTATATTTGATTGCTGTTGAAGTCATCCAGGTTCAATTTTTTTTATATTAATTTTGTTTTATTTTTCTGTGGAATCATCTC
Organism: Polyplax serrata; assembly: GCA_037055365.1. Taxonomy (NCBI): domain Eukaryota; kingdom Metazoa; phylum Arthropoda; class Insecta; order Psocodea; family Polyplacidae; genus Polyplax; species Polyplax serrata. The sequence goes on along the minus strand of JAWJWE010000038.1, from coordinate 4,651,959 downwards.
GTAACCCCACCGAGTTCTGACCATCTCCGATACGGTATCTTTGCTCCTTTACGCTAAAAGTAATATTTTTTAGTTTAGTTTTGGTTAATAGTTTTTTTACATTACTTTTTAACATATGCTATCACGGAGTACATTCATCAACGAGTAATCTGTGGACACATTTTCGTACAATACTACCATTTTAAGTTGACCTTAAGACAAATTGCTTTGTGATGTACAACGAGAAGTGTACTGCCTTACTCATAAATATTCACCTTTTTGAATTGTTTCTAAATAACTAATTTTTCTCCTGTTGAGCTGTTGTGGCTGTTTTTATTTTTTTGCGTAATTACCTGGAGTTGGAGCGGTTTTTACCTGATAATATTTGTTGAACAACATCGATTGAGGTGTTGAACATCAACAAAAACCGACATAGTAACATAGTTAAATTATTACATTGTAGGTAATGCACAGGTTTTCACAAGTTTATTCTTAAAAGTTAAAATCTAAATGAAAAAAAAAAACGGGCGGCATTTTGCCACCCACTTTTGTTAGATTTAAAAACCGATAGATTTGACTCAACTGACAATTTATCACAGACTTTATTCTACAGTTGTGAAATTATTATGATTTTTATTATTGGTCAAGCTTAGTTAGGTGTGTGGGAGCGGCCTAATATTACTATTCAATTATTAGGAAATAGTTCAGTGTTTTTTGCGCATAAATTTTTTGAACGATCTGTTAAGTTTGGTGAGAACTACTATAAATAAGCCACGAAAGCTAACCGCTAGACAGTAGTTTTGGTCAACATTGTCAGCAAAGGTTAACTTCAGGTACGAAGTTTAAGGTGAAATGTTTACACTGTTTCAAAGTACGAAAGTATTCAGATAGAAAAACCATAGGATTGTGGAAATATTGAAACACATAAATTTTATTTTTATTTTTGGAGAGACATGCAATAAAAAATTTCATAGTTGTGCTATTTGACAAGAACTAGTTTTCGTTGTTGCTTTCTGAATTTCAGAATCACTACTTCATAGACATTATTTAGAGATATGATTTTGATGGCAGTTTCATGTGTAAAAACCCAATTTTGGTGTCAATAGGAAGGATATATATTTAAAATCATTTTATGATTTATAGACTTCTTATTTATAGACCTACTATTTTTGTTTTATTCGCCTTAATGTTTTGTAGTTTTAAACTAGTTGAACAGAGTCTGTACCAGCAGTTTTACATTTTTCTAACCTACAGCGATTAACTATTCTTCAAATCTTGTTTTGGGGTTCGAAGTTTCAGTTCTCTAACAATAATACGCAATGATTCTGTTAGCTAATCGACTCTGGCACAGATAGTTTACTATTTTCTCAGTATTTCTGTTAGGAAATTAAACGGTTATTTTAGTTTTGTTCGTCACGACGGAGGATACAAATTTAAGATGGATTGTATTTTGTCATTGTAGGCTTATGCAGCTTATTGTTTCAGTATATTATTCTCGATCCCAAATGTTCCGATTGTTGCAGTAAAGTTACTTCTATTGTGGATAACATACAAAAGTCATACCTTTAATTAAACGTTTAAGCGGAAACAACGTATTTCAAATAGTTTCGCAAGTTATCTTTTGTTTTCAATTTCTTTTAAAGTTTTCTACTCTGAAATATAGGTCCGATCTAGATTGGCTCTCTTACCTTCAACATCAATTTAAATGGTTTTAACTTAGAATTCAAATTGATTTACTCTAAAATCAGGTTCGGATATGCTCCGCGTTCAGGACAATAATATTCCAGTGTAATGTTAGTTTCCATACGGAGTTGTAAATTTCAGCATTGTTTGTTCAAGAGTTTCCTATCGTAATTTATTGCAGAAGAAGACTGTTACAACTGCATGGCGAGCTTGGTGGCGTCAAAAGAAAAAGTGTTCATAACCCAAACGAAGCTCCTATACGAAGTTACATGGAGAACGGTGATGCAAATAGCGAAGAAGCATGTGGTAAGTGACTGCTGTTGGTACTTCTTTGATGAATGTCAAGTAGTGTTAAGTTCCCTTACAAGATTGTTGTTATATTTTTAATGGTTCTTGTATGTTTTCTTTTTGAGTTACGACATCCATGTAGTTTTGTTGGGAACTTGTTATTGTTACTTGTGGTTTTCCTGTTGTTGTAAGGTGTTTCTGGGGATTATCATACCTTCACTCCTTTTTACCATTAAGCATTCCTCTTCGTACCATTCTCTTTACCATCCTCTCAAGTCGAAGTAATTTTTTTTCGGTCTTAGGCCTTTCTCTTTTTAATTTCGCCTTTCCTTCTTTCTTAAGATGTTAGACTCATTGCCATTTTGCGTCACTCTTTGCTTAACTATTCCCTTCAGAAATTCTTTGACCTTTGCTCCACTTATCCCTTTCTTTCAAGGTCGTCGTCAGTTTTGTGTCTATAACGTATTTAAAAATTGAAAATCCCCATCGCATAAATCGTAATATTATAAATTTTTTTTTATTGCAGAAATCATCAGCCGTACATTTGGCAAGGCACTGCACCGCGGCACGAGCCGAACGCATCTACACGGACTGGTTCTGGTGGATTTTTCAATACCTGCCCTTCCCTCATTTAGTCAGAGTCGTAGATTGTTTCTTGCACGAAGGGATTAAGGTTCTCTACCGGACAGCGTTGGCCATTCTTCTGCTCTTTCACAAGTACTCGTCCCCCTCGAACTCGAAATGGATGAATGAAATACACAAGAGTGGAATTGAAGTGACTCTGAACAAATTCTGCAAGGAAATTCCAGTAAGTTTGCACCATTTTTTTGGTTTCAACTCGTCCTGATTATTTGTCTAGCGGTAGGATGTTCTGTTGAAATTGTTTTGGAGGACCCGGACTTCAAGGAGATTGCACGAACCGAAATCGACATTGCATGATTCGGTGATAAGATGACTACGATAAAGTGATAAAGTTCGGTGGTTCTACTACAGAAGTTTGTACACTTGTCGCTTTCATAGCATATATATGTGATATTTGGCAGGATAATTTCGTATCTGTTCAGTTGAAATTGACACAGCGTCAGTGACCATTACCTCAAAATAGAAATATCATTTACTTTTAAAATTAAAGTTGACCATGTATGTTTCATTCCACTTTTCATTTGCCTTACAGGTGTCACCATTCAAGGTATTGCGAACGGCATTCGGCATACGAGCTCTTAATTCTGTTTACATCTCGAAAGTTTTCCTACGAACGGAGTTGCTACTCAAGTCCCGAAATGTCATCAGCGGTTCGAGGCAGTTGTCCAGGTCCAGATCTTCGGACAACCTACCCACAAGCCAGTCTCAGGTTAACATTCAGATGATGAGTCACACTCTCACCATCAGAGAGGTAAGTTGAACCGTGGTGGAGATGTAGCGGGTAGGAAAGTAGAGTGCTCGCGAAAGGAGGTCACTGCTGCGCCATTTCATGTCGGGTACGGCAGTCAACGTCACAGCAAAACATCATAACAGCGCAGTGTTTTTAGGTCACAGATTCTTCTGCAGAATTCATGAATAATTAATGGAAAAAATGGCTTGACTGAAGTGAGCCAAGTTTTGGCTGACGTGCCGCTTGTGATCCGCAGCAAAATTAATCAAATTTGTAAACATTTTGTTGTAGTGCCTCGGCCTGCTTCGTGTCCTTTTTTTATGTAAATACTTTCTAGCTCCAGGTGGCGGTTTCCACACTTATATTTTCATATGGTGCTGGTATTCTTTCTCTTAACTTTCACTATCTCCCTTTCTGTGTGGCTCTCCTCCAAGCTCACTTCCGAGCCCCCTTTCCTAACTTGCCCCTCGGACGCTCCTAGAATACATAACTCTCAAGACACGTGAGTGATTACAGAGTTAGAAAGAAAGTGTTGTTTGACCAACAGAGTAAAGAGTCGGAGCTGCCATGGACGAGGTCTTTCGCTCTCCAGCACACGCTCTTCCGGAATGGGCCTACGGAGAAGGATGTAGGTAGACTCGTCACCACCTCAATGGGTTGTCATGTTTGATATGACGCTTTCCCGCCAAAAAAATAAAAACCATTTGGCCTGTCTTGGAACGTATGCCAACTAACCCATCGCTACTTATTGAACTAACGACCATTATCTTTTCTATTTTCTATTTGTTATGCTGCTCTCAGGGCTGTCGTTCGCCTGGACCTCATCCCGTTTCCATGGGTATCTACCCCATACAGGGTGTCAATTCACAAATAGTCTCTCACGACGACGTATGTAACACTTACATATGTGTTGGATTGCGATTTTAAACGTGTGCTTATATTATTGTAGTGCTAATGTTCTGTGTATTCACCCGTGCCTCTTTGGACTGTCGTTTTGTTTGAACTGAAAAAGATTGTTATGGTTTCAGGCGCAAATTTTCACCCGCTTGGTGTCAATTCTTGATTCTTTACACCCGCAATTGCCCTATTTTATGCTTGGTTACATATGATTTAAATATTTATTGAAAATTAATTGCCCGTTCAAAATATTTTTTCGCATCAACTTATATCATAAGTAACGTAGTGTTTGTTTCATTCATTTTTATGTTGTGCATTTAAATACACGCAATTGTGTGACTAGAAAAATTATGTCGAACTTGACACCCATTGGTAGATTATTATTTGCTTACTGGATCATTATCATACACCTGAGAACGTTCATTGTATGTTTTATATGAAGATAATACAGTTTAATGTTAAAGTGATTGGATAGTTGAAGCATGATGTGTTCGTCAATAAAATGCTTTCGATATATATGTACTTATCACCATCGAATTCGTGGTGCCATGTGACTAAGATTACAAATGCCGCCTTTTCCGGGTCAGTGTTCTAAGGGAGAATCTACTTGAACTTGAATGAGATCTACAATTGAGTTTTGCAAAGCATGCACCTCCCCGAGATCCCGCGCTGCTTGTCTCGTACTCGGTGCAATCATTTCCCTGAAGGGAAGTGAAAATTCAAAACTCTTCTCCTGAGACGACGTTTATTAATATTTGTTAATAATTTTGTTTTGATATTTCAGCTATTGATTTTATGGTCGTGGCTTCCCGTTCGAATTACAATGTACCAACCTGTACTGCTCTATACAACGGAGGAGCACGGCTGCTCTCTGACCACGTTTTTTCACCTTGTAGAGCAACATGAACCTACCCTACTGATGATAAAGACTGCCGCAAACGAGGTGTGTAGTCAGAGCAAAACATTTTTTTGCTATGAAATTATTTTGTATAGAAATGAGTAGTGTTGTTTTATATAACTAGAATAAAGTGTTCTCCTACTCTGAAAAATGGGAAGGTTTCGGGGATTCCCCAGTTACCTGTAGTTTCAGATTCATGGCTCTTGGCTTGTTTATTAAATCACTTTTTTTAAGTAAGGCAGTCGTTTCGTTATTGTTGTTTTTCTTTAGGTGTTTGGAGCCTACTGTTCTACACGGTGGTGCGAGAGGAACTTAAAAGACGACAAGGGAAACAGGCAGGCTTACTTTGGAACCGGTGAAACGTTTCTTTTCAGCTTGTATCCGGAAAGGGCGAAGTACCCGTGGGTAGGCATCCAGCACGGGGTTGGTGATGCAGGGTTGCATCACTCCGCGCAACTCTTCATGGCAGCCGACTCGAAGATGATAACCATAGGCGGAGGGTTAGTTTTGACAATAAATAATAAAGTAGCAGTACTATTAGTAATACTAGTAAATAGTAAATTATTTACTAAGCTAATAATTACTTCTCCTCGTTTTCCAGAGGGGCCCAAGCTATTTGGATGGACGAGAATGTTCGGTACGGTAAGACAGACAGATGTCTCACCTTTAATAACCCACCTCTCTGCGAGGGACGAGATTTCGAAATTCGGGTTTTGGAAGTTTACGGATTCGCTTGTGTATGAAACACATGTGCATGGTAAAAAAAACACATAAAAGAACTACGTGACTCTCTTCCCCGGGGTTCCAATTGCCTCGTAACCCGTGTGATTGTGCCTGTTTTTGTATGAATGGTTGGCACCCACCTTAAGGAATCGTTACCGTTAATGTTAGTAGGACAGGTGACGAATTGACTCCCTCGGGGAAGAGACTGCACACTGACAAGGCTGCCAGAAAAGAAGCAATAAAAACGTTTTTGGCATTGAGCTGCATGCTCGCAACGGAAGCATCAGAATATATATATTTATATGTGCTGACTTATGCATGTAAATAATTGCGTATGTCCGCGTGCAACTAGGTTCGGAGTTCGTTGCTGATGCTATTTAACGAATACGAAAGTAAAGTAATTATAATGTAATTATTATAACGAATTGAATGATCTCAGTATCGACTTTGTCGTAAAGTCGACATTTTTTCAGCGTTAAAAACAAATAATGGAATTGTTTAGTCTATTTTGCGATTTATTTATTCATTACGTTGATTTGATTTTCTAATTTTACTGTTTTAACTTGAAATGATTCCGCAAGGCGTCGTCGTCACGCCCAAGTCCATAGATTGCCAACCGGTGGGAAATGCCAAGTCAAGGTGTACTCAGTCACAGGTACTTAGTTAACTCGCTCCGGAAGAACCGTTGCATTTTTTCATTTTTATATATTATCCCTCTACATTTAACACTGCACAATGCGTGACATTCCAAAGTACATAATAAATTGTGTTGAGTAGACAATTCGAGACAATATGAATATAGAAAAAATCGGAGAGGAGTAACACAACGTAAACTTTAATAAGAGACGTGATCCGACACCGTATAAACCGTATTAACGTATGGGCGGTGAATATCGACAGCACCATAAAATGACTAACATTTTTTGGTGAAGTACAGTAATAGTATAAGAAAAAGCATTCAGGGAAGAGTGGCGTAAAAGTAGAAAGGAAACTTGTAAAAGCTTTCTTACCGCAATGGTGTGTCACCAGATTTGGTTTTGTCTTGTGGTCCTAGAAACAATTCCAAAGTCTGAACCGGAACATTCTGTAGAATTTGGTTTAGTAATTTGTGAGTGCTGATGCCTGACTAGGAGTTTAAGTTGAGGGGTCCTTCTCCTACGTCCTAAGTCTGTCTTACGTCGCGAAAACCTTTGTGTTGTAGTAATTGACCTGTTTATTAATCGATCTTCGGAATTGATGTAATCGATTATTGGTAGTGCAGTACACGGGGAGAAATTAAGTTTCTCTTTTGACCCTAAAAGAAATAATTTGACGATTTGTTGATGATCGTACCGCTCGAAAAAACATAATTAACCTCGAGAGCGTGGATGTGTATATATGGGAAGGCAGCTTCTTATTTTTGTGACGTATGTTTTATTGTATCCGGTTACGTAGTGGGTACGGATAGGTTTCTTATTGTCAATTTGAAGTGGGTCCTGATTTTTCGTATTTTGTTGCTGGTCACTGGTCGTGAACCAGTCGGCACGTTACCCGCAGCCTTTCGAATAGAAAATTAAACATGTGCACTGGAAGTACTTGTACTTATACACGTAGGACGATTTATTAATTTGAAGTGATAGTTAAATGGGGATTTTTAATGACACAATTGACTGGCGACGTAGATTTGTTGTGTGCCTTTATTGCGGAACTCTTGGTATTCATGAAGTAACGGTGTGGCATTCGACGCCTTTGATGGAAACGGTTACACTGCTTCATATCAAAGAGACACGTTACTTCTCCCACCGGTTGTACATTCATTTAATTTCCGATTTTGGAAGTTACCCTTACTGACGACGTTGAATTTGCACACCTTTTCCCACCTGAATTTAATTGAATGTTATTTAGTTTCCTCCCGGCAATGCGCCTTGCCTCATAATATATATGTACTGCTTCTATATAAGACTAGGTAGCACGTGTACAAAAATCCACGTGGCACACGTATCTGGTTCCCATTTTTTTATCCCGCCCCCATTAACTGTGTACAATACGTTTCTATTGATAATAAATTAATAGAATTATAAATTCGTGGGAATATGGGGTAGAGGAAATGCTACACGAAATTGTTGTTGTACGAAAACTTCCACACCGTTTTTTTGAATATATGTAATATGTTTATTGTTATTACATTGATATTATGGTTTCGGTGTCGTCGTCGGTGGTGAAGCTTGTCGTGCTCGAAATCATAGGTACCCGTCGCTATATCCCGTAACTTTATGTACGTATGTTATACATAGAATTTTATTATTTTTATAATTATTGTATTCAATAAGTTAATAACCCAGAACGGAAGCGAGAGAAGTTATCTATTTATTAATGGATTTATTTATGGATACAATTACTATCAGCAATATTTAGTTTCTTGTTGTTATTACGTATTTATTAATCGATTGCAGTTATTACATAGTACGTTATAGTTCCTCTTAATAATTTCGCTACAACGTAATGATTTTTTTATATACGGGCGTAGTGGCGCAAATGGCAGAGGGGAGACACGAGCAAGTCCCACAGTTAAGTCTTCAGGATGATTTGTTTTGTCTGTTTTTTTTGTTTCAATCAAACTGACTAGAACCAAAGGTATTAAGCATACAAATAAATGTTTTCTTTTATAAATAATATGTAATTGAAATTTGATTGCGTGTTTTTGTGAGTACCAGAAAGGTTTCCTACCCGTCCTGTCGCAGTACACGACTTTCCCCCCTCCCCGGTTATTGTTCAACTACTGCCTTTTATTGTTTATTACACTTGTTACCCTGTTACACATGGGCCGTAAATATTCTCTGATTTAAGGTAAGAAAAAATGTAATAAATAAAAAAATACACAATTTCAAATGAGTTTGTTGTAAGGAGCCGTCACTTTCATACATGCGACAGCAAGAAAAGTTAAAATTCCTACTAGAGCAATAACCAACAGTTAACTAGAGACTTAATAGGGAAGTAAGTCGAAAAAACGAATAGATTCTAAAAATTAATTCAAAATAAAAAATACCGCCAAATACAAATTTCCTACAAATTCGAGAAAAATCCGTCAGATGGTGCTGTGTCCGTCTTCCGTGGTCCCGGTGGAATTCAAAAATCACAAAAATTTAAATGAAAAGCCATGGAAAACACGGCTCCGTGTATCAGGCAGACATAAGAGGCGAGTGGTCACTTCTAGGGATGCTACTTTCGAGTTTTAAATTTAGTTCCAGAAAAATCCTACAGAGGGTTATAGCTGCTCACAATTTAAGGGTTCCTTCCCGTCTTTCGTCAACTCGAAATCCTCGTGACCCAAAGTTTTTCGTACCTTTTTTCTTTGGGTGTCTTTCGCGTTTCCCGTTTTGTTGACTTTACAGCACATCGGTTTCATGGTGTACAAGTCAACACCGCCTTTGCAAAAGATCGTGATTACGTTTGGCATGACAACAGCAGTCACGGAAACCGACTTAATATTCGGAAAAATGTAACTTCACTTTTCAGGTCTTTCAGGAGTGGGCCAAGAGCATGTGAGCGAAACAAAAAGTGTTGTAACGGATAGAGATTTAAGAGGAAGATGCTGAAGAAACAACAGGTAAAATTCAATTGAATACCAGAAAAAGTAATGTACCGAAATAAATGAAACGGACAAGGCGGAAATTTTTCGAGTAAAATAATAATAATAGCTATTAAATAATCAGTGAAGTTAATATTCATAAATCTATTTATTTATTAAATCAATAGTCCACTCATCGCATACACTCAATTTCCTACCTATATTATAATGAAACAAAGCGAGAGAGGAAGACAACAGAAAGAGAAGACAACAAAAACTTGGTTGTCTTGTATTTGGTGAAACATAAAAGCTCAAAAGCATAAAAGGTGTTTATGTGTATGTGTGTACAAGCGTAGTACGTGTATAAAACAGAAAATCAAATGCGGCAGGTGCAGCGAACAGTCGAGACACGAACCTGATTGAAAACCGAAAATACAAATAATATTACGTATTACATAAATAAAACTTATGGTAGAGTGCAGGTAATATTACCAATGTGTACAGTCGATACCGAATGTAGAAAAAGTGCAACACGAAGGGATCCACCATCAACCTTCTACAAGTCAATCAATTCCCCGAGGCCAATATTTTTATGTTACGCAGGTATTGATTATTTACAAACAAATAAAATGAGAAATAAACCCCGTTGAACGTTGGTAAAATAATAATTTGGGTTCGAACATCAGTTCCCTTTGGAAAAACGCCAACGATTTTCCCTTTGGAGAGAATCCGTCAGCGAACAGTATCCTGTTCCTCAAGAAGTAGAAAAAATGGCGTTCGAAGCGTAATTGTATTCAACAAAACAATTCATTATTTGAAATGATACATTAACGACCTGACAATAAAAAAATTCTCGGGTCGTATAATTTTTATATATATCTTTTCCGGTCGAATCGAGAATCATTATTGGTCCAGTTAAACGAAAAATACAATAATCAACCAATAATTACCTGACGTTACCCCGAAGAGCAGAACACAATTCGTGTTCACCTGCTATCAAATAATACAGGTGCGTAAAATCCTTCATTAAAAGGAAAGGACGTAAACCTCCCCACTACTTATTTGCTACTCGTATTATTATTATTATTATTATTATTATTATTATTATTATTATTATTATTATTACTAATAATTGCACTTGCCCCTACGACCTGAAGAATTTTTATCAGGCTGATCCCTGAGTTATTAACGCTTCATCCAATCATCTGTGAATTATTAATGGCACCGACCCGGACACGATAACAATTTTGTAATAATTTAATTCGAAGCCCTCGACTGTATCCGCTCAACACTTCCAGTGTTTGACTTATTGGTTAATTATTTATCAGTAATATTACTAATAAACCGTTAGTTTACTCGGTCTCAACTGTCTGTCACTAACAAATTTTATTACTATTATCCAATTCTTACGGAAATCAACTATGGTATAAATTAAGTTTGGAACATGAAAATTACTCTACCTGTGACAGAAACCTTAGACCATTACTACTTAAAAAAACATTGAATTTTGACACCTATTTTAATAAGTATAGATTGCCCTATTTTAGTAAAATTATTTAAACTTATTTAAACAGGTAGTAAAATTCAATTTATTTTTCGGGGCTTTAAATTAATTTACACAAATACGCGATTCAAATTTTTTAAAAATTAGGCCTTTGAATTAAATTTAATCAATTACAATTTATCAGTATTTACACAATTCAATCTTTAAATTCAAATGTATGTAAACGTAAAAGTTTGTTTAACGGGCGTTTCGTTTAAATCGACCAGGTCCGGTCCTGCACTCCAGTACACTAAAAGAACACCCTCGTGTACACTCACACGTCTGTAACATCAAAGTTCGGCGACTTGCACCTCAGTTGACCGGGTGCACATCGCTTTTTGACAACAAATGAAACTCTTATGCAATGTGCAGGAGCCTACAAAAACACCGTATTGGAGTGTGAACATTTTGGGCAAGAGTAAAAGCAATTGACACTCAACAACAGCACCGCCACCACCACGTTTGTTCATCAGTCATCAGTCTTCTATTGTCAATTACATCAATTCTTAAATTATTTTTAAAATAATATATTCCTTTCTTTTATACAGATTTTCTACTATTACAAATAATATAAATTCTTTCGTTTAAAAAAAATTTAACACAAAGTAAAAAGATGAAACCGTTCGACCTTAACGCGATTGGCTATTTTCAAATAACCTCCACCCGTTTCCCTGCTCGAAAACAAAAACAATTTGAATGACTAATATTCGTACAGACGATGAGACGACAGGTTTTTTGTCGAACCTGCACCTGACCCGCCTTCATAACTTCAATAGGGTGGGAATACTTGTTACCTACAAGAACCTCCGTGTCCTTCATTCTTCTTTTACCAACGCGCTAGACCCAGAATACGACTTTTCAGACAAATTGATTTTAATATTTCAAATTGAGCGTAAAAGTTTCACCGAAACCGTTACATTCTCTCATTCGTTTTTCACTGGAATATATAACACAAACTCTCTACATTCACTCCAAATAAATATATACAATCTAAATAATAATAATGATAATGATAATAATAATTATAATGGCAATAATTATAATGTTGATGGGTAATAATTATGAAAATGATGATGATTATTATTTCATACTCTTAGTAGTAGTTGTTGCTGTTATTACAGTCATAGCAGTAATGCTTGCGAGCAGCAATCTGTCTTGACAGCTTCATCCGGTCGTGTTCATTCCCCATATTTGCTTTTCGTTTTGTTAGTCCGACTCTGTACTTCTCAACGGGGGACGGAGGTAAAAAAAAAGAAGGAAGAAACTAAGTTAACTACCTTGACAACTACTGAGAAGGGAAGCAGACAAGGGAGAGAAGAATAAACGTTAAATATTATGCAAAAATATCTGACTACGAAATTAACAGAAGGTCCATACTGTAGGTATAGCGTGGTGTAGGAAGAGAGCTTTCTGTGAGGCCTTGCCAGCAAGTCCTACTGCCATCACGACGCATACATCCGATTGATTTCGTGCTGATACCGCTCCTGTATATCCTTTCGTTTTAATTTGAACGCTGCCGTGACCAGGCCCATATCCGGGGACCAAACTTCTGAGCATAGTTTGACCGCCGCAGGAACTTCGAATTTTTCTAATTTGCCTACGAAATAAAGGAAGTTTTGCAGTTTAGTAATGGAGTTATGATTCCCGAGTCTCTTTGTACGCTGATCGTTACCGTAAAGGTTCCTTGGTAAATGAGTATATTCAATAATAAAATTCGAAATAACACTCACATTTCTTAGCATGCTGTTCTAATTCTCGCAGTACAGCCTTCTCCATGTTTGGATCCTGGCATAGGTCTTCGAAGGATGCCTCAGTGTTGCCGGCGAGCATTTTCAATTGCTGTGGATTAGGTACGACTAAAGCTACAGTGAAATGTTTACTAGAGTCTCCATAAATGCAAATATTCTCTACGACTGGACACGTCTTTAATTCTGCTTCCACTTTTCCTAATGATACATACTCTCCCGCTTGGAGTTTCACCAAATCCTTCTTTCGATCTGAAAAATATAAAAAATTCAATTTTACAATCCAAACATAAATAAAATTCGTCAAAAAGACTAGATAAAAAACTGATAACACACCAATTATTTTAAAGCTTCCATCCGGATGAACTTCCCCGATGTCACCCGTTTTGAACCATTTTCGTCCATTCTCTTCGAAAAAATCCTCTTTCGTTTTGTCAGGTAATTTGTAATAACCTGAAGAAACGTTATTGCCCCCGATTATGATTTCACCTCGGGGATAAGGCTTGTCCTTTACTCTATAGTTGCCTTCGTCCCAGTCTACCAGCCTGATGTCACAACCTATGGCTGGTGCTCCGACGCGACCAGTTGTCCTATCATGTACTGAAAAGGAATCAACGTAAACAATTAATTAATTCAGCCAGATAGTTAGTCACAACGGTTAGCAATAAACAAAAATTATTTTCACTCACCATCCATTACAGTGGCCGAAGAACAGGACTCTGTGAGACCGTAACCTTGCAACACCTGAACGCAAAGGCAGATTTTGACAAATTCGTGAGTGTCAGGAGACAGCGGAGCTCCACCAGAAAGAATAAGTCTTGCTCTCCCTCCCATTAAATGCCGGGTCTGACCGAATACCACCTTGTTAAGCACTGGAGTGTCGAAGCCTCGCCTCATCCACTTTGCCTTGTAGTCATAAGCGAAGCGGAAGAGCGCTTTACGGAATGTACCACCGTTGGCGACTTTCTCGTTAATACCCTTATATATCCTGTCGAGAATAAGCTAAGAAACAAAAAACCATAGTCAATATCGTTATGCAAAATTTCAACGCTTATAATGTGCAAATATTATTTTCTTGACCTAAAAATACTTACGGGTACTGATGTTAAGCAAGTAGGATGCAGGACAGATGCGTCACCTTTGGTACCGCGTTTTATTTTACTAGAACTATCTATCATCGTTAATGGAGTGGAATACCCAATGGGTACACCGCATAAAAGACAAACAGACTCTACGAGCAGTTCAAATACGTGAGCCAAAGGCAAATATCCCATGAAAACGTCGTCTGGATATATATCTACGGCATCTGTAAAGGCTTTTAACGTGGTAAGCATATTTGCATGAGAGAGTAGTACTCCTTTGGGTACTCCGGTTGAGCCACTGGTATACATGATGATGGCGGTGTCGGATGGTGAAGGAATATCAACCACTGTAAAATAATAAAGCTGTGCCACCTCACTGGTTCAATTTCAAACGCTGTTGCCTACTTGATTAATATCACAGCTCTCAACTTACTGGTTTTCACACCCCGTCCCTTCTCTGTGACTTCTGTGAAAGACAGAATCTGAACGTTGTCAAATCCGGATGTGTCGGTTTTAACCAGTTGATCCTCCATGAAGATTATGGTCTTCACTCCCGGGGTTTTCGGCAAAATCTTGTGGAACTTGGGTAGAAGGTCATGCGAGGTCACCACGATTGACACCTCTGTCTCGTTTATGCCGTGGGCGATAGCGTCCTCGCCAAGGGTCGCGTAAATAGTCACAACAGGAATGTTCTGCTTGAAGCAACCGTGGGCCACAATCATCCACTCCGCCCTGGTTTCAGCGAAAACAACGATGGGTTTTCGAGCCTCCTGACCGAGGGATTGAAGTCCTCTGCCAAACAGCTTTGACATTTTGTCGACGTCTTGATAACTTTGCCATCCATACTTTCCCATGACATACTAAAAATAAACTCCACAAATTACTTTAATCACATTCAATCATGTCGCAATTTCAGTTTATTATACTTACCTTTTTGAAAACTCTTCCATTGGGCTGAATTTCATCTTCTTCTGCTAAGATTTTTCTCGTTCCGAGACAATTTTTTTTATTGTATCGTACCGCTACAAAGCGGAACATCTTTTCCATTGTGTCTACTCCCTCTCGAACGAGAATCTGATGCATTTTTTGAGGACCACTAATGTTTCTGTGAAAGATACATAAAAAATTGGAACTGTTGTCATACGGTAAAACAATTCGTAGTCTCCCAAAATTGTACACCTCACCTATAAGTAATTGACTTGTCTTCCACCGATATCGCTTTGGCTTTCACTCTCCTTGACAGACCCTTCTTCTCCCACGGCCGGTAGACAAATAGGTAAACGGGGTAAGTAATAATGTCGTAAACGAAGGCCAAAACTTTGATGGCCCCCAAGGCACCCTCCATCCAAATGCTCTCCATTTTTCTACAAAACAAAGGCGAAAAATAATATTCTCTTTTTGCGCTGTTATTTTTTAGAATTTAAAAAAAAATTGGTAACACTGTCGACTAAAATCTACTTTTACTCAAATTCTAAAGTAGTAACACTAATAAAGTGTCGGGTACATTTTCGTACGTCAACTGTTGGTGTATTTATCTTTTTATAATGTTTTTTTCAATTACTATGTTCCAAATAGTTTTTCACTTTCAAATTCAGGCATAGGGCCGATTCGATGACCTGATTTGAGGGTGTTAAATTGAAGGTAAACAAAATGAAATGTTGTAAATGAATTGGTAATAAATCACTTGTTTATTGAGAAGTTCTAGTCTTCCTTTGCGTTTTGACTCCTTCGAGATGAAGCACGCTTACACAACCCTACGCCGATTTCAGAGTTTGTAGTGGAATAGACCCTATGAATAATGATCGATATGTGCATAGAATTTATCAATACTTTATTGAAGCACAAATCAATATTTGAGTGGAGGACACATAATCATCGCTGAGCACATTATAATATCAGAACGTAGTGCAGTTCTGCCTAAAGATAAGTTGTAGATTACAAAAATACGTCGTTTACTTAGTTATCTTCTAATATGTTTATTATTTAATGAATACATTTGCAAATGTATACCTATTATTTACTAAACAGTTTTAAACGTCTAAATATCGCAATTTAATTAAACAAAATATTTTTCGGTTGTCCATGACCTGCTACTTGAATTGACTATTAATCTGTAGTACGACATACCCTTAGACAAAAATTGTCGTATGTTTGATTAATATCAGGTCTAGATTAATTCACCGAACTCGCCATTTGTTCCAATTGGAAACCCGAAATTTTTTAAACGACCCGAAAATCAACGTCTACAAGGATTCTATACTCTCAAAATAAATTGTTAAGGATAAAACAAAAATAAACTGTTTTTCTACGTCTGCCCTCAATATCGAGATGATTTTCTCTTGAGAGCCGTCACATTATAAAATGGTGTATTTGCACGGTGTAGTTCAGGTTACTCGCTTACGCATGTACAAATGAACAAACATTTGGATTTGTTGCATAACCAAGGAATATCATATGATAACTGACCTCTTTCCCACCTTGCACTAATTTAAATTAATTAAATACAAACCAGTGGACTTCATAAGAGAATTTTAAATTTTCATTCCGACTTTATATTCGTATTTCCCATTTTAAACCTTTCGATAAAATTTAAATTTTCAGTAAAAGAAAGAGAGTAATATTCCGCATCCATTCAATTATTGGTCTGTTTTTGACATAGGAAAATCAGTACAAGAAAACTAAACAATACCAAACTTGACAGGTACGTAAGTGCCCCTTTCTTATCGAACTAGACCCCATATCGAAGCCTAGCTCTTATGAATTTTTCATTCATACTTGGTTTTTGATTTGTAAAACCCAACTTTGCAGAGCCATAACCCATGACACAAAAGGTGCAAAATAATAGACCTTAAAGCATGCAAACATGACAGGACAAAAATGGCGTATACTTACGTAGGTGATTTTTCGTCAAGCATTTTGACAATGAGGATTTACAATGAACTAAGTAAGCAGTCCGAATGCAAACCTTCAATCTGCAAATAAAGAGACTTCCCTGTTACAAAGCAAAAACAGCACCAAAAAGCGTTCTAAGCCAAAAAAATTTTTAAGACACCTTTAAAATGATTATAATACATGTAAATTAGGACCCGAAATCCCAATTAAAAAACAATAAAGAATATTTTAATTAGTCGAACTTTCTGAGTGAAGAACATTTTATTAGCTTTTACAATGCAGGTTAAATTTTTCAATATAAAACATCATCCCTTAAGCCAAAGCTACAAACCATGAAGAATTCGATGTAAGCCAAGTATGACTACGATAAAAGAAAACACGTTTTCTTTCTTCGACTCAAATATGTACGGTGTGTAAATAATAGTTGGAAACCTTTTACCTCTTTATCGTTTTAACAAGTAATGGTGAAGCAATTATATCGCTTCACAATCGTACATTTTCCTCTAATTGATAGGCAATACCAGGGGTGAATGGTACGTATCATGATCCGGAAGCAGGACGAACAAGATCCGGACAGATCTGCTTCCTTCAACTACTTGGGATAAGCTGAATGAATTTCGAGTAATCGTACAATCGAAAGGAACAAATATTATCAGGGCTTATCGAGAGTCAAGAGGCTGCCAAATGTGGGCAGAAACCATCCGCCCTTTTGTGGGACAAACTCATCAACCCCAAGAACACATAGCAATGCCTTAATGCAACACTCCCACTATACTATCAATGAAAGTAAATATATTCCAACCAAACATTATTTAAAAAATTACTGAGAATTGAAAATCTTAATTAGGAAGATTTAGGGTTTGTAACTCAAATTGCCTTCAGGGTATCTAATTCTTCCATCCCAAGCACTGGTCTTTAAATATATAATTTTTCCGAGGTTGTGTCAACCTCACTCTGTACCTTACCTGTACCTTACAGAAGGAACAAAACTTAACGTATATAAGGAGTAAAAAATTTAGTTTCACTACAAAAAGTGACACTAAAAGTGACACTAAAATTTTCTCCCCGAGGAGACAATCTACGGATATATCATTTCACTAATTACTCCAGAAATATAATGTAACACAGAGCCTTGTAATCCCTAGCTAATGAATCAGTCACATTCTATTAATTTCTTTTACGTCATGCGACCAGAACATTTGTGAGACACTTACAGTTTAGTTACCACAAATCACCTTCTTTTCGAACGCAATAGTCAATTTTGTACCGTATCAGTTAATCAGAACTTCGCTCCCGAGAATAAAAAAATTGTGCTGTCTGTGCGTCTCACGCGCAAGAAGACACAAGACACATTCATAAAACACAAAAAGAACACGGTCTAAGGTGCAAAGTACAAGTACAACTAAGTTCTTACGGGCTGCGATAGTAATGAAAGGAGAATCGCCTAATGCTACAGCAATTTGCAATTTGCGACTTCTTCAATGCTATCTGGTCTGAAACGGCCTCTCCCGCCTTACTGTCGTCAAGTGCGACTTGATTCGATACAAAATAAAGCATCACGATGCTTCCTAAATGTCCACGAGGAGCTTAGCGAAATCGGTCTCAAAATTCATATTCTCAAAATTGTACAAAAATAAAAGTTGCTAAATCAGACAGCAATTCGTTAAGTAAAGCAACCAATACAGAAACCAATAAATAAAAACAGGAACCGAAACCTAAGTCATTGCAACCACCGGACTGTAATCCCACTTAAGTTCACGTTTATTTCAATTCGATATGTTATCTGTGGATCGACTTTAATCTATGCAACATCTCAGATTGTTTTTTTAGGACGGCTTCAACACACCCAAGTGAAACCTATTATTAAAACTTTTTACTTCTATTGCAGTCCTAGGTTTTCAAGTACATTTTTTGTTACACAACTCTAAGCAACTGAAAACTGAGAAACTAAAGAGACATCATAAGTTTCACGTAAAATGCCGTATCGTAAATACGTACGACTGAATAACACAAATTGTTACGTAACTCCGTTATACAACCCTCTCTGCCTAGCAAAAAACATACAATTAAACACCGTTAAATAACTAAATTCAATCTTAATTGTTAAACGGTTAACGCTACTAATCACCAAGAAACTAATAGCCGTGATAAAGGACGCAAGAAAGTAGCAAACAAAATTGGTAACGTGAGTTAACGACTGTTCTTTTTAAGGAAAAAGAAAATACTTTGAAAAATTATCAGACTTTTGAAAACTCTGATAAGGAATTAATTATAAGACACGACTTATAAATTCAAAAATTTTCGTTCGAGCAAAAAAAGGAGCTACCCAATACAGGTGCTACCCGCAAAACGACTGTGAAAGCCATCTTTTTATCTAAATGACTACGACTGCTTGGATAACCGCTAAGGTTTCAAGGACTAGGACAAACTTCAGGTTCTAAAAAGACGAAGTACGCACCATGACATATTCAAATTATCAAGACAAGGAATTAATTGTAGAAGCGTCCAAAGATTTCAAGACTCACCAAGTTGCTACTTTATTGATTCATCGGCGTTATCGATCAAGGACTTTTACTTATTTAAGACTACTACGAACCGTTTATGTCACGGGGTGGTTCAACCACGACCCGAAAAGTTCATATTTTCAAACGGTTCAAAGACAGGTCAGAACTCTCCCAATTTTAATAGGTCTGCATGTGATAATTCGGCCGAGGACTTTGAGATTTGGAAAATTCACTTGGTTCAACGGTAGCAGCGTTAGGTTGTTTAATGAGTTGCTGCTGATGAAAATGAATGAAAGGATAGGGGGATAAGAACCCAAATTAAAGTTCAAAATTATGAAGACATCTTCCTAAGCGATACCTAATTGATTGTAATCAGTCATGGACTTTAACGAAGTTGTCTGACACTATGCCAAATCACATTCAATTTTCCAATCGTCGGGAAAATGAAACAAGTTGTGAAGCTATCTACATGTATTTAAACCAGAAAAATAAGTATCATGCACCCTATTAGTGAAGAGGACCAAAAAACCTAGCAGCCATCTGAAATATATAGAATTTATCTTTTTATTTAATTACCTCTCCTTCCAGTCGAGTCAATATTTTGTAAATGTATTAAATTTGTTGAAGAAAGTGGACAACCCACAGTCGAAGATCCAGGCAAATTCAAGCACTTATTGAAAAACTATTCTAAAGAATTTCGTCTGGCGGCAAATATTTCACCTCGTAATATAACTCACAAATAGAAAAATCAACACTTCGAGAACCATACGAACTATAGCAAATAGATACCAAACGGAAAAACCTACACATCCATGGTTAGTTTTCGCAGCTTAAGGTTTCATGGGAAGTTTCCATTCTAGGAAACTAACAAAACCCTAGAGGGAACAGGTCCCCGTTACCAAATGTTAACCTAATCAATTAACCCTCAAATTTCAATTAATCCAAAATTATTTAGGAAAAAAAATACCGAAGTCATCAAATTCCACAAACTTTTTTGGGAAAAATCCGTCCCTCTTAGCACATGGCATAATCTACAAATGTCCTTCGGGTGAAAAGTGTCAGAGTAAATTATTGACGTATTCGATACTCCGATCGGTCAAGGTACCCATCAGAAACGGGATGGTAATCGTGGAGGGAGGGAAAAAAGAAAGTACCAAGTCACTAGTCAAAACTCCATAACCAATTAATTATGAAATTTCTCAAGAATGAGTAGCAAAATTCCAATAACAATATTTAAATATTAATTAGTATCCAATCCATTTCTTTTTTCAAATACAGGCTTCACGACACGTGAATATCCCGTTCGTATCCACAGCCACACTTATATTATACTATTCGAATTTATAAGTTATACGGGACCCGCTAATTGTCCATTTCTCCGCACTCGTTCCGCCTTCCTTGACCATTTTAATTGAAAAATTTAGACTACTAACCTTTTCGTGACGCGACGAAGTCAACGTTATGATGAACAGAGCAGTTCGATCTTGCATGCAACAAGTTACTAACTGAATTGAACAATACGTTCGGCGGCTAGGTATCCCTGCGACACAATTCCCTTTTGGCTATGCCTCTGTGTCTCTGATCTGGTCGTCTGACGTTTTCTGACTAAATATCGGAAATGACTTCCTCTTTTTCTCTTCTTCAACTTAAACGCGATAAACTTCAGTCTGAAAAGACATATTAATTTTTAACTATAATCTTTCATCTTCGATCAGTAGGTCGAACGTCTGTCGAACCGTCTCTCCCTTCCGCCTTTATTAACTTCCTCCTACCAGTAAAACACTTATTTTCTGCGAGTGGATAAGTCTAGATGTCGTACTCTACTCGACCGAATAATTTGACATCCACGGTACTTGACTTCACTGGTAATTACTTGTTACGAGGGCATAACAGCAGTTAATCAGTCAAGTAGCGGAAAATTGTAACATGTGTTTCTTTTCGAAATCGCATTATTGAACTTTGGGGCTAAATAAATCCGAATCCTACCTACATTTACTGATGTGTTATTTCTCATGTTCAAACTTGCCTATTCTAAAAACCTGGTTCTACATTTCGAAAAAAAAACCATTACATACAGAATATTTACCTAGCATAATTTCATTTTTTTAAAATTATTTTATTTGTAATAATGTTCAGTAGAAACATCAAACATGCAAAAGAAAATTATTACCTCATAATTCATTAACTGTACTCTGTGTTGAATATTTTTTTTTATTCTATTACAAATTCATTTTCAAATCATACCTTATCCATACGACTACCATAAATGTAAAAATAACGGATATCAACAAGTGGTACGAGGAAGACATTTAAATGGAAACATTTTGGTTTCTTTCATTTTTAAATGTATTAGTAGAAAACACAAGTTAACAAAAACACCACCTAGAATTTGCTACACGTTTTTATGCGTTACTGAGTACACAGGTATATTTTTTGAAGTACAAGACAATGAAATACAACTGCCAGTTTGTAGAAAATGTACAAATTTTGAGTTAAGAAAAATTATAATAAATCTGTAGTGCCACACAAAAAGTAAGAAAAACAACTAGCTTAAAGATCGAACACCTTGAGGTTTGCAGTTGTACTAATTATCTCTGAATAACTAACTGAGATAATACAAGAAAGAGTATTACCTGTCACGTCTCGGTAATAAAAAAGTGTAAAAATCATAAAAGAAACCAGGAGGTAGAATCCAAACCACTAATTAAGAAAAATTTTGCCACAAAGACAAAAGATACAATGGGCTGTTACACTGACCTAAATGATATTGCCAATTCACGGCGATTTTGTGTCACGGTATTGGGACGACTACAATTGATTAAAAAATTGTAAACATTGTACCTGTTTGCAGCCTTTACCCTTGAAATTTATTTTCCTAATGAGCAGAGGTCAAAGTTTGTCAAACATCTCTTGCCTTGTCATAAAAGACTTCAGTGTGATTAAAAAAATGAAAGAAACTACAAAGACATATTTCTTCAATATTATTTAAATTTAAATCAGAATCAGTAACTTTCATGGTTACAGTAACATCCTTGTTACTGTATGGACTTTGACACATGATAGATTTGAAACAGGTCTTATCACACTAAAAAATGAAATTGAAGGATATTTTCTAGTGATCAAATTTCTATTAATATTCAGTAATTCAAATAAAAATGTTCTTTTTAAATTCAAATCCTTCTCATTAACTATTAATCACACATTGTAGACCTACAAAAAAAATTTTATTACCAGAGAGTCTTGCTGGTAGCTTAGTACATCCAAATTATGACTATATTATTGAAATTAAATTGCAATGTCAAATTATATAAATGAAAAAATGTGGGATTTTAACTATTAATTTTTATGAGTCATGATTTAAAAAGGTGATTATTCATTACTTTATGTGACAATAGTAAACAGTCCAATACATTTGGTTGTTTTCCCAATAAATACTAATCATTAGATAGTTACTTAATCACTCAAACTATTGTCATGCTCCATCCATAAAATTTTCAATGTCAATGTTACTGGCATTTGGTAAGTTCTTACACTTGGTATTTGAGCAGGTAATCTGAATCTCTTACTTAATATTCTACACTTGCAACTCAAAAAACTACATGAATTTAGTTTCCATAGAAGTGAATGTTTCACATATTCAAGAATAAATGATGTCCATATGAATAATAAGAATAGGTTAAGTTGTTAGTTCACTTGGCTATTGACCTAATCTCCTAAGGAAAATCATAATTTATGTTGGAACGAAGAAAACAATTTTACAAAATTGTGTCCCCTAATAACCGTTTAAAATATTTGCCTACAGGATTGGCAACAATAACACGCGAATATTTATTTTTCGTTTTAAAATCCTCGAGTTAGTGTTAACAAGCACAAAATTCGAATCTCACCAAACCGTTGTGATTGTGCTAAAAGATTCGTATGCCATATTTATCTCATTCTCGACAAATTTAGTCGGTTCCGTACCCGTCCACACTAATTAATTAGGTCAACAATAAGAGTCTCGAACACCGTTTAAGTAAACAAAAATGCGACATATACATTATCGAAAATGTGACATTTGTAGCACAAAATTTCAGACTGAGCGATAACAAACGAATGATGATTACAATTTCAACTTACTCGTTGCGAACGTTTTGTCGTCTATGTCAGTAGAAAACAAGGAACTCACGCGAAATCACACACTTGTTTCTATCAAACAAATGTTAAACTTTCTATCAAAAATTATTTTCTTCTACTGTTAATCACATTGCACACGCTAGCGTCCATTACATTTGACGATATTCGTTTATTTTCAGAAAGGTGGAAATCGTCCAATTAAAATCCTTGAAAGTGGTGTGATTCGTGACGTCATGGCAAATGTGTACGATCAATGAAGGCTGGAACACCGCCTGGTGGCATTCGCCTCAACCTTCAGACCTTCAAATATATTTGCATTAATGGCGCGTTTTAAATGTGGAAAAGAATTATAAAAACAAATGGTAATGCGTTTTCCATAGCCTTTCGTCGAATCTCATTTCAAAACGAAAACGACGAGGGCACGTAAAAGGATGACTTGTGTTCATGTCGGAGAAACCACGTCGGTGAAAAGATGCACCGCGTCACCCGACTCTGACAAACGGGAAAAAACCACATGTCCCAAATTTCCCCTTCTCTTCCTTTTCGTGAATTTTTATTTTGCAACCTGGAGCGCAACTTGGCGATGCGCATCTTCAAGGATATTTTAAATATATACATCGCAATACTTGTTCATTGTTATCAGCCGATACGTGAATCTGCTTCCTAATGTCCACCGCATCTAGGTCTACGGACTGATGTTTCAAATAGAAATACGAACCTAACAAAGCAGTACAAAAGTTCGTTTCTTATGTCATGTTTATTTAAAAGTAAACAAAAGAGTATGAGAATGGTAATGTGAGGATAATTAGGTATAGATGGAACTCAGACCACGCCTAACCGTAACGGACAAAAACATTATTGACTGACAGGTGTTGGTTCACCTGAAAATCAGTACCAAATGAATGATGTAAACACCTCGCTGTGATAAATTCGTTGATAGAACTTATCATTGAACATTGGACAACGTTCTCTACTGTAAAGTCCGTTATTGACAATAAACGGGAAGTGCCGTGGCTTTTACCTTAGGACGTTCTTGTTCGTTTTTGAGCACGTAAAAAACTTTAAAATGAATTCCTTTGGGGTAAACCATGTGTACTTCGAATTTGCGATGAAATTTTTTATAAAGTAAAAAAAATCAATACAGTACTTTATGT
Organism: Polyplax serrata; assembly: GCA_037055365.1. Classification (NCBI taxonomy): domain Eukaryota; kingdom Metazoa; phylum Arthropoda; class Insecta; order Psocodea; family Polyplacidae; genus Polyplax; species Polyplax serrata. The sequence goes on along the minus strand of JAWJWE010000038.1, from coordinate 4,627,536 downwards.
ATTTAAAAATTTACTTTTTTCGTAGTAGAAGCAGCAGCAGCAGCAGCAGCAGTAGCAATTTTCAACGAAAAATTAAGAAATATTCCTTACTAAGACTACAAATAAGTCAGTATTAACCATGCTATGCAGAAACACTTGTAGAACATCCAAAAAAATGTCATTCAAACATAGTGAAAGTCTGGCATAATAGATTACTCGATTTTTTATTTATTTTTTTTCGAATATACTCTTCCTGTTATTGTAAATAATTTACAGTTCACAATATTGCGAAACCAAATCAACGAAGCAGAAAAATTTTTCTTTAATTACCTGGAACATTAAAAATTTTGTCATCGCCTGAAAGCGTTTATTACAAATGCCTGAGAAAGATGAAAGGGGATGCGTTTCCATCTTCCAGGTGGCTCTTAATCTTGACTTTGACATTAATGCAATTCTCTGTTGACTACATGTTACTTCTGAGGAAATTGAACACGCCTTAAAATCCAAATTAAGTGATCTATGTGACCTGAACTAAGGCTCGTAAAATTACTACTGGCACTATTGGTATATTCACGATAAACAAATTATAAGAAAATTATTTGGCGGATATTTTTCAGTTGGTTTCAACCGATAAAACCGCTTGTTTCATCGGTTGGCCAACCTGACTCTAACGTTTTACCGGTTGCAGAGGTAAACATAACGCAATGAGAGATTTGTTTAAATTTGTTATCTTGGAGAAATATGATTTTTGAAAAATCTTTATAAAAACAGCTTAACCATTTTATTTTATTGAAAAAATAAGGAGGGTCAAGTTTTACAATAGATTGTGAATAATAGAAAACGAGGTCACAAATCAAGTTAACATTGGTTTTTGTCGTGACTGAAACAATCCGATTCCATCACATTGATTTTAAATCTTTTCTTGAGAGAAAAGATGCCCAGAGTGAAAAGAAACAGGGTTAGAAAGGAAAACACCGAAACCAGCAAACCGGTGGAAAATCAAATCGAAGACGATGTAGAGAAGAAGAGCTTAGAACGAAAGATTCAATGTTCGAGGAATTACGGTTCAAGCGGTACTCAATCATTTAAAGGCAATGTTAATTCCGACGATCAATTCGAGCAATTACTCTCATCCCCCATGTAAGTTATTGATTTAAGTATACAGTATAAATATAAAAAAGATTTCACTATTAATTTAAGTTTTGTAATTTATGATTTCTAGGAAGCAAGCCATAAATTTAAAACCTTTAAGCTTCTGGAGTAAGAAATTGCAGGATTTGGAATCTGATAAAAATGTGAAGCCTGTGACAAAACTCTATGAGTTTAGTGCCAGTGAGGACTCATTTAAGCCAAGCAAAGGTCAGTAAAAAACTCAGTAAAATAAATGTTGTATTGAGGTACACTCAGGTGAAATGATAATTTTTCTATTTTAGAAGGGAAGAAAACACAGAGGAAGTATGCAACAAAGAAAAAGAAGCAACCCATTGAATTCCCAATTACTCAAAAGAAAACAGTGAAAGTAATGTTTAAGTCAAAAGCTAAGGAGTTTATTGCACAGGAAATAAACAAAGAGAATGCAAAATCACTGCAGAAAAATAATAAATGCATTACAACAAACAGAATGCCACCTCACATACTCACAAGTACACCAGCTCCAAATAAAACTAGAACAAATGATATGGAGAATCTTGCATTTTTGTCTCCAATAGAAAAAAGGGTTACAAATGAGCAAATTGAGTGTGACAAAGATGAACAAATTCATGACAAATATGCAGACTTTACTCTTAGTCTTCAAACACCCAAAGCTTTAGTAAAAAGAAGTCAGAAAGAAAGGACCAAGGAAAGTTCAAATTTGAATTATGGTGTTAGGGTTTTGAGAAATAGAAAAGTTCTTATTCAAAATAATAATGCTCAGTGATAATACACATAAATAACTGTTGTCACCTGAAAAATTTAAAGCATATTTTTTGTTACAGTTATGGAAATTGGATTTTATTTTAAAATTGATGTGACTCTGATCACTCCATTTTTTATTCTTAATTTTTAATAGATGTTTCCTAATAAGTCAGGAAGTTCCTTGCATAATCATAAAGCTGTGTGATACAAAACCAACCAATAATGTATTGCTTTACACTTAAATTTTCTAATAGGATTCATTTATGAACTCAAATTATATTAAAATTAATTTGGAATACTATTGGTCATGCATAAGCTGTGGTTACAGCCCTAGTGTGTGGGGTGCCTTCTGCAGAATTAACACTTCACAAGTTTTGGAATGGCAGACATACATTTCACAGGCAAATTTACTCTGTAAACACTTTTGAAATGAGGCATTGATTAATTAAAGTGATTTGGCTTAAAGAACAAGGTTTTAGTTAACGTGACCTAATAATTCAATTTAAAAAAATAAATACTTTTATTATACTTTTAAGGGATTCTATCTGGTATTCATTGAGCAATAATAAATTTTTTATATTTTTTATATTGAAAATGCATTATTTTAAATCAATCTCATGAAAATTAGAAATGATCTGAAAGCTTTTCAATTATGGCTATGTCTTCGACAATGTCGTCCACTCGGCTTCCCATCTTCTTTGCAACGTCCTGCTTTTCTATAACTGTTAATGATAAGTACATCCAAACCAGTTCTCCATCAACAATTCTTCTACATGGATTTCCTAATAATTTCCTACCGCTTTTGTACACCCTGAAACATACAACATAAAAATTTTGTAGATATCATATGAACTAGGAACCCTGAACATTTAAAGAATAATTTACCTAAACGCTTTCGGATTCAATCCGGCCAGATGTGGAATATGATAAACTAAAATATTTTGCAGCATCTGCAGTCGTCTGTAGGTTTTCTCTGGTATCGGTAACAAGTACCCTATAGCTCCGTCCAGAGTAGCTAAAGAAATGGAATAGTAAAAAGAAATTATTAAAATATTACTTTTTTTAATAGACCTTCACGTGTGGTTTTTGAATGTAGATGTACCAAACATAGAGATATGCCTCTTCTCAGCTCCAACTGGAAGATCGTAATCGGATGACTGGTCCCCCAGCCGACAGCGAATTCTAAACCATGAATTGATATGTTGACCCAGGTGAAAATCGGCTTTCCGTAGCAATTTTTGCCCTCCAAAACTGTCTCTATCCTCCGGCTTGTACATATACATGATTAGATTCATTTCCACATCCGAAATCAGAAAACCCATTTGCGTATTGTCTAAAAGCAATTCAATAGCGTACACTTCGCACGGACGGAAATCCTGAAATGGGAAGTTATATAATATATATAAAAAAAGTTACATAAAAGTCACACAATTTTTCAATTAGCTGTGAATCAATGTAATTTAGTAGATATTCATCAGAATTTACCCGACTGACGAGTGACAGTGTTCTGTATTCCTCCTGAAAACGCAGCAGACTTATTGATTTGTATACGTCCGCAACCAAAATCAAAGACTTAACACTAATCATCTGATGTATGTATATTTGAGTGTCTATGAAGGCTATTCCGACGAGATCATTGTCTTTCAATTGCCAAATGTAAATCTGAAATGGAGAGAATTGCTAACAAAAATGGAACACAGGTATGCTTTGGCTACCGACAAAATCGTGAGGCCTACCTTCTGACCCATGGCAGTCACTAAAAATCCGAGAACATGACACAAAGCAGTGACTGGTCCCTTCTGCTCTTTCGCGTACACTGTTTTAAAACGATTCTTTGTTAAAGGTTGCCCAGGTTCAGGTACAACCTCTATAATGTCATAAATAATTATCTAAAACATGTAAAATGCAATTTACTTTACAAAAAATTACACATTTCAAATCCTTTATAGTTTATAACAGTTGACATTCTCACCCTTCCTTTACTGGTAATATCTTCACTATAATTATAATTTGTCCCGACAGCAACGTAACCTTTCAGTCCGCTTCTTGTCCCTTCATAACTGAGATTTACAGTTTTTACGCAAGTAACATGTTCCCAATCATCCAAATCCATTTTCGTGTTAGGAATGATCTGAAATATGTATGGAATAATGAAGTGTGATATTACCAATTCAATCGCTACAAGGGTACTTCTGCATGCCCTTAAAATCGGTCTTTATTAGATGTCGAATACTCACTTCCCAAGAAACAGGTGAAAATAACATTATACTAAATTTATCCTGCATAGGCATTGGAAAGCGTTCGTCTCTTTCTTCCACCGAGTGCTCCTTATCCTCGCCATTAAAACGGAAATATTCATTGCTGGGTTCACTAGAACTCGTCACCAAACAGTAAGTTTTACTCTCCAAGTGATAAGTAACCATGTGTGGAGTGCAGCGAAGTGGCACCTTTCTCACAGGCCAGGGAGCATCATAAGACAGATGAGTCGGCAAAATACATATCCTCAGCTCGCACTGTGTAAATAAGTACGTTAAATGCTTTTAACAGTTTCTGTCGTAGGCATCAGTTAATTGAAAATCATGTACAAGTTCTCACGCACCTTACTAGTGAAATACAAAAATCCTAAAGGACAATTGACGTTGTGAAATGAAGCGAAAGAAGTAACTCGCCCGTCTATCAGCATCGGATGACTACGAAGTTCACCCCTTGCCGTAAGGAACAACCAGTATGGATTCGGTCCACACACGAAAACACCGTTGTAACCAGATATATTACTGAAATACCTCAGTCTTGTTGCTCTCTCGGATTCCACCTCATTTTCGTACTTTACTTTGAACCTGGTAAATTATACGACACATAAATAATATCAAGGAGACGCTGATCTCATTCACCACCAACAAAACGAAACACTCACTTCATTTTTCGTTCCTTTAATATTAATGTCTGTGGAAGGCGTCGAAATCGAATTTTCAAATTTGATCCTTTGGCATATTTAAAAGCTTGGTACATCATCAAATCACTTTCTGTCCGCAGGAGTAGAATTGGGCGCCTACCTAAATGACCTAAGGAAACAACCAGTAATTCATGGATTTCGGGATCGTCGCTGCCATCGCTCCTGGAAGAAAATATAGTAGCTTGAAAACATTCCTACAAATGCTCCTTCTAATTTTTAGAAATTTGACGTACCCTGAGGGCTGAACAGTATCCAAAACGTCGTACAACACTCTTTGGCCTTGTCCCAGACGTCTGATTTGAAAGCTGGGCCGAAAATCCGGAAGTGAATATATGTCCAAGGTGCCATTTTCACGCAACAAAAACATCCAATAATTCGGCTTGATTTCCTGAGAGTATTTTTTCCAACGTACAAATGGCCGGGCGGGAGACTCTGTACTTGTGTTCGTCACTGGTAAAAGTTGAAATTTCACTTCGGATCCACCGTATAACATTTCATCTTCATCATCTGCTTCCCTGTAAATTTTTATTAATGTAAGATTCACGGAAATTCTACCGATACATCAATCGAATACAATTTCATTAAATAAATATTCTACTTTTTCATATTTTTGGAATCCGATTTGAAAGTGGCGTTCTGTAATTCTTCATCCGTTGTGAGTGTAAATAGTCCGCTAACATCACGATATGTGCAAATTTTTGCAACTCTCGGATTCTGAAAATAAGAATAAGCAAATTGCAAACTGCCATCGCACTGTACAAGAAAACATTATTGGAAAAAATTAGTTCAATTATTACCGTAGGAATTGTAGGTTTGAATACCGAAAGGCGACCCTGCCCCCGTGATTCTCGAAGTGTAAGAAGTATGACCTGTCCATCTTCTGTAAGAAGTGCCACGTAAGGATCGGCAGAAGACGCATGAACAACTAAGGAGCCCATATCCAACGGAATGTGCTGTATCTGTTCCAAACCTCTAAGCAATCGGACTCCAGATTTGGAAACCTATTTATTCGAATGTTCAAATTATGTCAGTCCGGAGTTTTCTTGCAATTCTTGCAAGGTGCAAATCACCTGCAAGTATTACATACCTGAACTATATACTTATTATTTGCTAGATTTCCAGCATATATTGTTGGACCCTGGGTGTTAAAACCCGAATGATCGACTTCGTTTATTTCTTGTCCTGTTTGTAAAATCATTGTTGAATCCTTTTGACTTAAAATTAAAAAGGCGTGACTTAAATCGTCATCGGTCTGTGACTGACCACTCTCTGTCTGAGGACCAATTACGGTCCACATGTCCAAACATCCGGGGAGTTCAAATGTTGTAACTACCTAAATAAAGAAAAAAGTTGTATTTATGCTCCATTAATAAATTTATTTCGAAAGCTCTTGGATGGCATACCTGTGGCCTGATTGTTCGCTGAAGAACACAAATGGCACCGTTTTTACCATGACCTGACGTTGTTACGAGCTCCAAATCTGGATCTCTATTATTGCTAAATTCTTCTGACAGAAAAGCCGGTTCTCCCATAGACACATTTCCACAGGGTCCAATATTTAATAAACTGTCACAAACTTCAAACATGAATGAAGTGATCTGAACGGAAGATGATGTTTCCCTGTAAAATATAATATTTATGTTGAATGAAACACATTATTTTTAATTTGGAATCCAAATTTATTAATAAATACTTACTGATTTCCGTACACTTCCAATTCATCGAGGTCACGAATATCTGCCACATCAGAGGCCATCCAATCTCCTAAAGCATCTTGTCTACGTCTCTTTGACGGCGCTGGGGTTTCTCGAACAGCCTCGTCTATTGTTATAATTGGAGCTTCACTGGATTCTTTTTCAGTGAATCGCAAAAGCAATGAATTTCCTAAACGGGACCCGAGAAACAGATATTTGTCTTCGCAAACACAGATCTAAAATATTTTTTAAAAAATTACCACTATGAATTACCTAATTTATTTTATTATTTGATTATGAGTTTCAAATACTCACACAAGTAGTTAACACACTGGCCGCAGCTTTGTCAAAGTGAAAACCTCTGACACTTCTAATGCTGTCAGCAAGTAATGATAAAACATACAATTCACCAGTTTTCAAAGAAACCACCAAGCGATCGTGAGAAATGAAGGCAGCCTGGGCACTTTCTAGTGTTAATTTTAGACCTTCTTGTATTTCTAAAAAATTAATATATATATATATATATATATATATCTATTAGGACCCTAGCAAAAGAACATCTATATTTCTTAATGTGGTTCAAATTTTTTACTAACTTAACTGAAAATTAGTTGACACTTCAGCAATGCTGTTAATTGACACCCCAAAAGGTGGAATACTTTGGTTCAAATAAATAAGGGCATTCACTGAAAATATTAATGTACCACCCAGGGGCTTTGGAACAGGTACCGCCTGTGTGCAATTAAAAGGAAGTCCTCCAACTGACCAAATAGCTGGATGCACCTTCTGCTGTATATTTAGTGAAACTGCAATCATTGCACATGTATCACTCCTAACAGCTATTCTCCTACAACAAAAAATCCAAGTTTAATTATGTTATGTACTATGTTTAATTAAAAACAAAATCATTTAAGAAAGGCAGTGCTATCTGACAAGTATCCTCTATTTATTTGTTAAGCCTAAGTACACTTACCCTGCAAATGTTTTTAATGGCTCATACAAAATTAACAATGTTGGTTCATAATAACCATGTAAAAATTGTATATCTATAACATTTTCTAATTTTTCATCTATTTCTCTAAGGGTTATTGTGTAAGATGAAAGAACAGGAGCTTTGGCTGTAGCAACACTACTTGAATGAGGATCCAGAAGGGCAATATCAGGATCATCTAGTTTTGATTCCCTTCTAAAGGGCAGTATGACTAACTTCCTTCCATAGACCAACATTGCAGCACACCGACCTTCAGGGTCAACCCGAACAAGAGGTATATCATAATGATTTGTCCATCCTCCCTGCAAATATATGTTTTCTTTAATATAATGTCCTACTTCATGTCCTTAATAAGTCAGGTAGCTTACTTTCATTTCATCTTCTTCAAAATAGTGCAAGGATAGTGTTCTCAAATCATGGGAATCTGGATCATATTCCACAACACAAAGCTTTGCTTCTCTGAAGCTCAGAAGTAATGCATCTCTTGATGATCCAGCCAAACTGACAGCTTGCATTGACATGACGTTTGCGAACAACGTAAAGGAAGACAAACATTCCAGTTTCATTTTCGGGGGTCTCCTTTCTGAAACGAACAAACATGTCTGTTGCAATACAAGTGACCGTAAGAAGCGAGCAGGTTAGGTTACGCCAACTGTTTTCAACTCACCGGAATATGCGTCTTTCTTACTCGGATCTATATCGGGAATGAGTTGGAACACTCGAACGATATTCTTTCCGGCGACGACCAGTGAAGTCTCCGAACGGTTGTAGAAATGACAACTGATGGCATGTTCAACGCTCGTTGACGGATGTGTTAATTTACAAATGGAATACATCTCGGTGTTGGTTATATGTTATCTTACAAATATATATTCTCTCTTAAAATCCCTCCGTCCCCAACAGATCACGTTTCATTTTGTTGCGGTTCTCTTACTCGGTAAGAATTTCCAGATCTCCAGTAAAACGACCACTTAAATTTTCTGTGGCGCTCATAATCTCCCAACAAAAAAACAACCGATACGAAAACAACCGCGGTCGCAATCCAAACTAAATTCGCTAAAAGAAATTAATTTGTCATAGAGTGTTAGCACATGACATTGTCTCAGAGATACATTGCTTTCCCCCCAAAATTGCACAGCCATCCACCTCAATTTTAATGTAATGATTTTTTATTTCTTCTGAAGCAACCGAATGTAGATCGAAAAAAGCGTCTGAAACGTTTCTTCCTGCTCGTCAAACCGGACGTTTTCTCAATAATTTTCTTTGATACGTCTGTGTCATTTTCAACGGTCAACCGAACTTCTGGCGTGCACGGCTCGTAGGGAGCGTTTAAAGACCCCGGATTTTCAACAAATATCATGGACGAATTTCGCGTGTCGTTCTTCACTTTTGACCAAATAGTGAATGGCGTCAAATCTTCTGGCATGTCCTCATCCCTGCTCGTAACACCCGCCAAATTAATCAGGGAATGACTTTCCCAGTCGAGATTGAACGAGGAGAGAGATGCGTCGTCATCTAAGTTTCTCTGCTTCTCCCATTCGACTTTATTCGACAGCTCGTTTCGAAATTCTTTTCTGACTCGAAGTATCGTGATGTCGGAGTCGCTTGACCAACACTTGACATCTGCTTCCGAGTTTGTGTTCTCGATTATTCCAAAGTTTTCCAAGACGACAACGTCGGGATTGACATATTCGGTGAACCCACAATCTCGATCCCAGCAATTAGTGTCGAACCTTTTGCACGTTTTGTCCTTGCACTTGAATGAATTTTCAATATCGCACTCTTTCAGCATGCAGTTTAAAGGGTTGTCTGGTGACTCCGGGGAATACACGTCATGTTTGAGAATAGAGAAAACAACCCTCTCCTGACTTCTGTCCTTGTGAACACCTTTTAAATTTGGTGAATTCTCGAAGAGCTTTTGAATTTGAATGATGTCCTCGATCGCTCTCACGGAAATAACTTGCGACGGAGGATCGTTCATGTTTTCTTTTTTCCTGTGCCTCCTTTTAAACTATGGCTATGGGAAAAGCAAAGTCATTATCACTTATATGTTTTGGCCTTTCATTTTGCGTTAATAAGAGCAATTCACGCTTGTGTCGGTGTACAACAACTACATTCAGAACAAAACACAGAAGTGGCTTCCATTGAGACGTTCTCTAGTTCAAATTAATTTTGATTCAATATTTCTTTTTGAGTCGGAGAATATCAGCGAAGACTGGAAAAGTTGAAAACCAACCCACCTTCAACGTAACAAAAATTTAACCGACTCCGTGAAATGTTTTTAATGCATTTCTGCTTAAATGGAACGACCCATCATAAATCCGAACGGTTAGACAAAATGAATATTTTTGCTTCCTAGAAAATTTACTTCAAATTTTAAGATTCATAGTCCATGCCAAATGAGACCGCTTAGGGGATTGCTGTTTCAAAACTCTTTCAGTATTGAAAGAGACTGAAAACATCGCGTCTACTGCTAGTTTTCATGTACGTCTTAATACACGCATGCATTTAATAGAAACTGATGATGAATATCAACAAATGGAGAAATTTTATTTGAACTCGATTAACATGAGAGGATTTCTGTTTTGATCCTAGGAAAAATGGATGGTTCTGATGAGTCCAGCTGCGAGGATACTTACACGGACTGTCGTAAAACTCCTGAAATCTCCAGTCGCGAATTTAAGTCATCAGAAAGTGCCAGTGCCAGTGCCAGTGAAAATGACAATTACAGTTCCATAAATGGTTTGCCAGTTCTCGAATTCAAATCAATCGAAGGTAATTTAATTTACTCACTAACCGAACAGTATGTATTTAAAACGAAAGGGAAGCGTCGAAAATATAGTGTTAAACAATTTGTGAATACATGTGTGTGTACATCTGTGTGTGTGTTTTTATGTGTGTATATATGTGTGATTGTGTGTATTTTGCAACTCATTTGTTTTTGTTATTAATCATGTGCTCACAATTTCTGTTCCAGAAAGTAAAGAGAATTTGAAAAAGATAAAAGAAATTAAAACTGTTCTTTTAAAGAAACCTGTGAGTTTGAAGAAATTGAGATTATTGGCTGTGTCAGATGGTGGTCTTATCAACGACCAGTTGAGAAAAAATGCTTGGCCAGAATTAATGGAACTGGGAGATGTAGAAGTGCCTCAATTACCTGATGAAAGCAACTTTCAGAATCATCCAGAATATCAGCAAGTGGTGTTAGATGTTAACAGGTCTTTAAGAAGATTTCCACCAGGAATTCCATTAGAGCAGAGGGTTGCTCTTCAAAATCAATTAACTTTGTTAATAATAAGGGTGATGACAGTTCATCCAAAATTAAAGTACTATCAGGGTTATCATGATGTTGCTGTGACTCTGCTGTTAGTCACTGGTATTGATGTGGCATATGGCATTTTAGAGAAATTGTCAAACAATCATCTGAAAGATTGTATGGAACCAACAATGGAGAAAACTTCACATTTATTAAATTACATTTATCCATTGGTTAAACTTCAGGACAAAGAAGTTTATGAATATTTAGAGCAATCTGGTGTTGGAACAATGTTTGCTTTACCATGGTTTTTAACTTGGTTTGGTCATAGTTTAAATAATTACAGAGATGTTGTAAGACTGTTTGATTACTTCCTTGCCTCAGAACCATTGTCTCCACTATATTTGTCAGCTGTGATAATAGTTTATAGGAGTAAAGAAATTTTAAATACTCCTTGTGATATGGCTAATCTTCATTCCCTTTTATCACAGGTAAGTGGTTGTAATATCGTAGTAATTGTTGTTTTGACAGTTACTTTGTGTCTATAATACCTATTTCATACAGATTCCAGATGACCTACCATTTGAAAAACTTCTCTCAAAAACAACTCATTTATATAAGAAACATCCACCTGAAGAAATTCAAAAAGAGGCTTTAAGGAGAACCAAAGAAGAAGAGGAACAGAGGAAAAGGGAGTATGCAATTAGAGCATATAGAAGAAACCAAAATTTACCATTTTTATGGAGAATTGTAGGACATGTAGATCCACAGAGAAGATTGCCCATTTGGGCCTTTGTAGGCCAGAATAGATTACCTCATAATCTGAGGCAATACAAATACCTTGTTGCAACTGCAACATTTGCATTTGGGCTGTATGCTGTTTATTTAAAATCTGTGGAGGCAACTGAAATGCATGAAGATGGATGATGAATAAATCTGGCTGGTAGACAATGTATATTAACACTACTGTCCACTCAAGAAATTGATATTAAGACTTGAATATAAGAAGCAAAAGGTTTAGGTGAAGCTTAAAGTTTAGTAAGGTGGTAGTCTCATAGTTATTTAGTTACAGCTGTATGTGTAAACCATTATTTACAGCTGCTTTTCAATTGCATGAGAAAACCATTTTGTTTTGTTGGTGGTACCTCTGGAAATTTTGTTTCCATTTGGCATTTAGGTTATGCCTGGAAATGAATTGACTCAAAATACTGTCATTTCAGTCACTTACTTAGTTGAACTCACACTACTAAGTAACTACAATTACTTGGTTTAACTCTAGTTCCTTACAGCTATGTAATGACAATTTTAGAGCTTTTCACTACTTCACCCTTTGTCACTCTTTAGACAAGCATCACAAAACCACACATCTATTATGAAAATGTCTTGGGGGAAATGTACAGCCATTGAATTAGATTTAATGGCTCTAATTACTCAGATTTATTAGCCATTCCTCATTTTTCAGTAACAGAAACTTTACTGCAAATTGTACACATTATTTTATTGTTCCTTCATTCTTATTCAGGGTTGAAAGTCCAATTGAGTCTAAAAAATCAATTCTGTAAAGTACTTATTATTTTAAATCAGTCATAGTGTAATTATCATTAAGCAATGTAAGGTATTGTGATTCACATTTGAATTCTGTTAAGTGAAATGCAACAAATGCGGACGTACATTAGCCTTTGGTTATTAGTGAAAACTGTATGTAGCTTAAATTGTTATGCTGCCGAAAAACGAAGTCAAACAACTTGAATTGCAATGCTCACTTCAATAAACGCGGATAAAGAAAGATGCTTTGTACTAATGAAACTGAATTTGTTGTCGTATACCAAGCTAATTTAAAGTCTGTGATTTTTCTAGATTTAAGTATTTGTTTTTATTACAATCGGAGGAATATAGTTTATAACAAATAAGTGGGAAATCTCTCGAGTATACAATAATTCTTTTCGATTAAATTTTGTGCAAACAGTTCCTTCGACTATTAAATTGTCCACTGAGTGGTTACATACCAAAGAGGGAATTAATGGTTTTTTACGTTACATAAACGCTAATAATTAATTTATTTATAATTGTCTGACTTTGTTGAAGAACAAAAAATGAATGATTTTTCAGTTTTTTAAACAGCAAACACTGCTGATAATGAGTAATTCTGGAAACTGACATCAATTGAAAGAAAACCAAAAATTTATGTAATTGTTTTTTACATATTTCAGTTCGTTACTGGATAATTGCACACATAATATATGTATATATATTTTTCTTATTGTTGAGAGGTGTAAAATGAATAAAATATTTAATAAAAAAATAATTTTTACATTACCATCGTTGTCTTATTATTTGTTGTGTTGCAACAGTACAGTTCCAACTGAAAATTATTTATGAGTTTAAACTGCAGTTCTTATAGGTGTCTCCAACTACTAAAGTTTATTTAAAAGCTGACTGATGTAGTTCAAGACATTTTGATTCCTCAGAATATTCATGTGATCTACTTTAGGAAAGGGTTGGTGATATACCTTCTGCTTCTGTAAATTTTTCCAGTGCAAACAAGCTTCCAGACTTCTTTCATTTACTGTTCCATCTCCAGCTCCTTTCACAAGTGTTGGATATGCTGAAGGAAATTCTCTAGGTTTGTAAAACAGTTTTTCTGTTGTGTCAACTCCATAACCATGGAGGCAATGTACTTCAACACCAGGTGCTGTCAAATGGTCCTTGAACGGAAGGACATCTTTGTACATCTCCCATCCAATTTCATAATTTATGTCCCTACACGGCAAACACAAAATCACAGAATTAAGAATATATCTATATCAGAGAAAATATAAAGGGAGTATTCACATGGTTAAGGGTCCCTTCTAAGATTGTTACTGCTAATACTTTCACTTTGTTTGTATATATTTTTTTATTTCACTAGTCACACATTGTAATAATTATTAGCAGGCCTTTCAATCAATATTTTATGTAAATAGCCACATTAAAAATTTGTTATTCCAAAGAGTTTCACTAACCTGAAAAAATCTTCAAAATCATTCACAGTGTAGTTTTTTTTGTCAGTCTCCACAAGTACTTCATTTTCCTTCCAAAGTTGCTTTGATGGCATTAACCAAGCTAAACTAGGAGCAGAAATTTGCATTTCTCTCACAACACCTTCCTTCAGCATGAAAGCTCCCAAATTATCACCTGTTCCAACAACAATATACTTAAACATACAATGGTTGGTAACATTAAAATGAAAAGCACATTTTAAATAAATTTATTTGTCCTCACCCACAACATAGACTTTTAATGCTTTGACAGAACCACCCCAGGCTCCATTTAAACCCACTAAGGCTCTCACATATTTATCTTTCCAAGCCTGTGTTACCTTCTTAAGCAATAAATGTGTCATGGGTCCTCCCATACTGTGAGCAATCAATACAACAGATTTGTTTCCATTCAAAGTATAAGTTTCTTCCACTAAGTTAATTAAATTTGAAATGAACTCTTGATTTTCATCTATTCTTAAAAAAACAATAAGTTAGTTTCAAGTTTATCAAAACTAAAAGTGCAACAGCTGGCTGATTTTACTGATATCTTACTTGGCCCTTTCCTAAAATCGTAAGGTGCTCCTCTTATACTAATATCACGGACATATCCCTGCTCAACAAGTACATCTGCCAGGTACCTATAATAAGCACCTGGAGATGCCTTGCTGGGATCAATCCATTCAACAACACTAGAATTTCCAAAACCAGGTATTTCAGTTATTACTCCCTCTGTATTGGATGTTGTTCTTGTCTCATTGTTGTAATTTAGCTTCATATTATCAACCTAAGAAACATAATGGTCATTGAAAATTCTGGAATCTTTCAGTACATGAGAAAATATTTTGTAACTTACCCAACAGTCAATTATAACAGGCACCAATAGTTCTATGTTAAGCCACAGATTAAAAAAGTCACTTGTCTTTGTTCTGCAGACATAATGTACATAAGTTGTTTTGTTGAGCTTTGCGTTAACTTGACTTCCTCCATCTCCTGGAACTGAAGTAATTTTTCATTAAGAAAAACCGAAGTCTTATAGCGGTTTTTTAATTTTTTTCTATTATTCTTTAGTATTTCTATTATTCAATTGACTTCCAAAAATAATGTCAGTAAATAAATAAGAGTACTTACTTAAAATGACGGGGTGATTTATTGATTCACCGATTTCAAGACAATAGAGTAACAAAAACAAACAAACACAAGACGGGTGATATTTTAACATAATATTAAAATAATTTCTCGAAAATGACGGAGATTTATTTTTGTATGGTCGATAAATTTTGGTTTACATAGAAGCGAGCGCGGTCGACTCAATTATCCAACATAAAATGGTCAGTGAAATATGACACAAGCAGCGAGAACTCCATGACGGTTGTTTTTCTGCAATTTGACAACCGTCAATTTGATAACCTAATCGATAACGGACATCGTAATATTTCGCCGATATAACGGCTTACTCCAAGCCTACGTCATTCCTGTGTCGCTTTATGTTATAGTAAGTGTCATGAATAAATATAGAAGGACACACAAGCCTTTAAAGTCTTGGACTTCGTGTTAAATTAGCCATGTACGGTTTTAGGGCCCCATTAAGTAGGTCCGTACGCCGGTTCAAAATGGTTTCACTTTCAACTTCTGCGATGCGAACTCAATTTCCTTTTTCTGGCTTGTATTTTTGTAAAGGTCCGTACAGGCCTAGTACTCAGTCAGGAATGACAGTGAGTTCTCCGGTGTCAATATCGTCGCCACTACATCTTCCACTGCCAACGTCTTTATGGCTAACACCAAACCGTCATCATCGGGGCTTCGCGTGCGTTTCCTTGACCCGTCGTTTAAGTTTGATAAAGAGGCACTTCAATCCTGATTGTGTATCTCAGTTCGGGAACGATGAAGCCTAACGCTTGCGACGACGAAATACTGCAATTTGTAAACTGCTACTTGTTGCGCCGTCACCAAATCGTACGCGATGACCTGTGGATCAGGAACGGCCGCATAATTGATCCCGAAAAGGTTTTCTTTGACGAAAAAAGGGTAGCAAAAGAACGAATTGATTGTAACGGTGCCCTGATATGTCCCGGTTTCATTGACATTCAGATTAATGGTAAAAGAGAGTTAAAAAAAACAATTAGCCTGATCGTCAGGTGCAAAACGCACTGCCATTATTGCGGTTATGTTTCCTTGATAATTTTTTTAGGTGGCTTCGGAATAGATTTTTCCCAAAGTAAATCAATAACATCAAACGATGTCGAACGAGTGGCTAAAGGTATTTTGGCCCATGGTGTAACGTCATTTTGTCCAACACTTGTGACCTCTCCTGTAGAGATCTATGATAAGGTAACTGTTGATATGAATATCAATTCTAACTACACCAACTTTTGAATCATCACTCAAGGCAACTTGGTTATTTACATTTCTGTTAATTTAATTTGTATTCAGGTTTTACCAATTATTAAAAAGAGGAAAGGTGGAAAGCATGGTGCAACAATTTTGGGCATTCACCTTGAAGGACCTTTTATTAGTCTCCAAAAGAAAGGAGCTCATTCACAGAGCCACATAAAAGCATTTGACAAGGTAAAACACCTATATGTAACTAGTAATGCTGTAACTAATGGTACAAGTACCTAATTTTTTTTTCTTCTGAAGAGATTTATTACAACATTGTAAAAATACTTTAAATTTTTATTCAATTATTCAAATACTGTTCAGGGAATGAACACCTTACTAGACATCTATGGCAGACTGGACAATGTTTCAATTGTAACCCTAGCACCAGAAATAAGTGGTAGTATGGATGTTATCAAAGGCCTAGTTGATAGGGGTATCATTGTGTCACTAGGTCATTCCGAAGCAAATTTAAACCAAGCAGAAAAAGCATTTGAATGTGGAGCTTCTCTTATCACACACTTATTTAATGCAATGCTTCCAGTAAGAGTCATTTATTTTAAGTAAAAAACATGGACAAGTTTATAATTTAACAAATGGCTCCAAAATTTGAGTAGGAAATATTTTTTGACAAAGAATAACTTGCCTTTCAGTTCCACCATCGGGACCCTGGTTTAGTTGGATTGTTGGCATCTGATATTGTTCAAAATGAGAGAACAATATATTTTGGAATCATAGCAGATGGTGTGCACACTCATCCGACGGCATTGAGAATGGCTCATAGAATTCACTCAAAAGGTACTCCCCAGGTGAATGATGAAAAGGAAAAACCTTTCTCAAAAAAGTAAATTAATTTTCCAAATCTGTTTTAGGCTTGATAATTGTCACAGATGCCATATCAGCATTGGGTTTGGATGAGGGAAACCACACAATTGGACAGAAATCTGTTGAAATTAAGAATGGTTGTGCTTATATAAGTGGGACTGATACCCTCTGTGGGAGCATAGCCACCATGAATTCATCTGTAAAATACTTTAAAAAGGCAACAGGTTAGATGCAAATCACTTCATTCATATTCATACATAAAATAAATATACATACCATTTGTTAAATGATTTTAGGATGTTCTGTCGTTGAGGCACTGGAGGCGGCGACATTGCATCCAGCTCTAGCACTTAATATAGCAGACAAGAAAGGAACTCTAAATTTTGGCAGCGACGCCGATTTTCTTTTACTCACTCCTGAACTAGATGTAATTTCAACTTGGATAGCAGGAGAGTGTGTATACCAAAGTGACAACGTGCCCAACTGAAAAAAAGTATGAAATTGTAAAAGTATCGCAATGTACATTACGTAAAACTAACTTCCCCTCCCATTCGAATTTTATTATTAAATTGATCATATTATAAATTACATTAAATATATCGAATTGTTATTGTTAAAGTAATTGAACATTTCTTGGTTACTGTCTTCTCGTTTTCTACTTTCATATTTCATTCTTTATTACTCATTTCTTTGATAAATTTTATATTTTCAACAATTCCTGTGAAAATTTATGTAATGTAGCCGTTATTTAATGACTAAATCTCAAGTTCCAATACTAGTACTAGGCTGCTCCTCCTCCAGAGTTTCTCTATTATTTTGTGACAAACTTAAAAACATCGTACACCATAACTATGAATATTGTCCGGAGTTTCAGAAGCACATTTTTTCTGGCTAACATAATTCAATGGAAGTTTACTTCATTATCAACCAAATTAAATATTCTATTCAAGGGGTTGACGAATTCAATTCAACACTTGTAAAGTACCGATATATCCCAAATCAACTGGAACACAAGGTAAAACAATAAACGACATAAGAATTCAAATTATTCATATATTTTAATTTGATTTAAAAAGTTTTCATTTCTTTTTTTGCTCGTGTAAATACGAAATATTTTTTCTTTTCAAAAAAATGGTAAATGTCAAGTGTACAGAAGACTGAAAGAACGATTAAAATGCATTGTGGTACAAAATCCAAATTTGTCAGATCCTTTTAACTGCGGTATTTTCAATTGCACAGCAAAAAATGATTGAGCTATGATGAACAGTAGAAAAAAAGTAGAATAAAAACGACTATTTCAATTCGATTTTTTGAAAAGGCTTTTCGCCATGATGATGTGTCCAAGCAGTCCCCGAAGGGGTAATTAAATGACCAAATTATTTTATAACTTCACTCGGCACGTGGTCCACTCAATTTATTTTCAACAATTGAAACTAGTTCTTTTATAAATGTTTGCTACTGTCAATTATGAATCACAGTTTTATTTTTTCACTCTTCAACTAAACAGGTTCCGATGCTGTGGACCTGGACTGTTAAAATCAAGGTCTCCTACGTAGTCGAGATGACGCTCTCGGTCTGGACTGACTGCTACCTGAACCTATGCTGAAGGTACCTGAAAAATATTTTTGAAACGTTTACAACGGAGTCACTTGGTTGGCCTTCGAGAAACATTACATTAATTTTTTTACCTGGAGCTGAGAAGACACCCGGAGATGGAGTTCCCTGCCCAAAAACTCCTCCAGGTTGTGGACTACCAAAATTGAAACTGGATCCACTGCTGGCGGAACCAGTACTACCGAAGCTAAACACAGATGGTGATGGGGTGGCATTAAAATTAAAAGTCGACTGAGGAGGTGCTTGGGTACTACCAAAATTAAAAGTACCAGCTGTTGCCGGCGCAGGCTTTGCTTCTAAGGGATTGTTCTCGGTCTTTTGGGCACCGAAACTGAATGAAGGTGTGCCGCTCATGTCTCCAGTTCCGGATGCTCCAAATTTGAAAGGCGTCGCAGTAGAGTTTTGACTAGTAAAAGAAAACGGTGTTGCCGAAGTACTAGCAGCTCCAAAAGCGGGTGCAGAAGCTGGATTAGCGTTGGAAGCCGCACCAAAGGTAAACACCCCAGCTGACGTTGTTTTCGGCGGAGAAGGTGTGAAGCTGGTTACATTAGATGTGGCAGTCCCGAAGGTGAATTTGTTTTGCGCAAATCCTCCCTGTCCAGGCGATCCAAAACTAGTAGTTTGCAATTTAGATTGTTGCCCGAAAGTGCTTTCCTGGCCGGAGTTGGGTTTCGCTCCAAATATACTCTGCCCGCTTCCCGTTCCAAAATTGCTTGACAAAGTATTTGTGGGTGCTGTTAAAGCTGATGTTGTACTCTGATTATCCTTGTTAAAAATACTGCTGGACGTTGGCGATTTGTTGAATTGTCCAAAGGTTGGCTGTCCACCGAAAGGTGACGTAAACCCTTTGGAGGCCTGTGTTGTTGATGGAGCTCCAAAAGTGGTTGACTGGGAGGCGCTCGTTGTGGAAACGAAACCAGTTGTTGTAGAAGACCCAAAACTAATAGTCGCCTGTGTCGTCTTCGGTGCGCCGAATGTTAACGCTGATGATTGGACAGTGGCAGCACCACCAAATCCCGTACCCGCAAAAGATGATCCACCAAATTGAACTTCCGTCTGCGTCGTAGGTATGCTGAATCCGGTTTGCGCCGATGTAGCAGGAGCACCAAAGGTTGTTGCTTTCGCTCCAAAGGTATTGGTATTCTGCCCGAAAATTGAAGTATTTGAAACCGTTCCAAAAGATACAGCACCGGTTTTGCTTTCGAATGCATTTGCAGGTTTTGAGGTGGACGACTCCGTCTGTCCAAACGCAGTTACTTGACTCATAGATGTATTTGTCGACACTTGGGTGGTGCTTTGTCCGAAAACAGAGGAACTCTGTCCGAAAGGATTGTTCGAGCCAATGCTGCCAAATCCACCTCCAGTGGAAAATGACGCTTGAGTTGTGGGTGTTTGACCAAAAGAAAACACCTTTGGCTGTGCAGCAGGAGTTGCGGAGGGTTGAGCGTTCTGACCAACACTACTGGGAATCGATGTTTGTCCAAAGCTGAACGTCGGAGGGGCCGATGTGGGGGTGGCGTCCGAATGTTTTGTCGAACTTTCTGTACTGACCGTCATGGAAGATTTCTGCCCAAAACTTGTTGGAAATACCGAATTTGCTGTGACGGGTGTGGTCGTGGTTGTTCCGAATGAAAATAAGTTGCTTTGGGTTACTGTTGTTGTTTGACCAGTTCCCTGAGTTGTAGCTGCTGTAGACACTGGGCCTTGAAAGTTTGTAAAAACACTTTTGAACGGCCCTGTAGTAGTGTTTGATGATTCCAACTGAGTCTTTGAAGTTTTGTCTAAACCAGCATCATTTTTATTTTGTTCTACTGATGTTTCTGCCACGGGCTTCTGACCAAAAACGAATGGTGAAGAAGATGGCGCAGTCTGCCCGGCGATATTACCAATAGTAACTCCTGTAGTGTCTGTACTAGACGACGTGTTGAAAATCGGTGTTGTTGTTGTTGTTGTTGCAGCGGGAGACGAAATAGAAGTTGTCGAGCTCGCTCCAAAGGTAAAGTTAACTTTTGGTGCTTCGGGGTTCGCACTCAAAGAAGTAGGCAAAACTGGTATTGTAGTAGCCTGTGTGGTTTTGGGGTTTTGCTCTGTTGTAAACACTTTCCCAGTAAACCCTGTTAAAGATGACTGACTCACAGCACTGCTTACGACAGGCAACGTCATGGATTTAGACGTTGTGCAAGTAATATTATTGCCGAACGTTATCTGTGGGGCACTACTAGTGGTAATGGTGAATGTAGTTGTCGATGCATTCGTCGTCACTGACAGTAACTTCGTTTGTCCATCCACCTGAGAAACGTTTGTAATCGACGTCAAGACTTGCGTTACACTGGATGAAGTAGGTATTTTGAAACATGTATTCTGCTCGGTTTTTTCAGGTACCCGAGAAGTGAAGGGGCTACTAATTGACGGCACACTGACACTGGTACTGACTGAAACTGTACTTGTTGCTTTCGTTGCAGGGTTACTTCCATCCTCACTTTGCTTTCCAAACTCCGTGGGTATGAATGTTGTAGGTGGGTTCCAGCCTGTTGGTAATTTTGTTTCTGAAGAACTGCCATTTAAATTAATTTTAGGGGTGGACTCAAATTTGAATTTATCCGAAGCAGAATTGGTGTTGTTGTTGCTAAAAGAGTTTGCCACATTTGTTTCAACATTGACCCCCGATTTATCCTGTGGTGTTGAGGTTAACGGTGACAGCGTTTTGGACGACGAGTCTATTCCTTTTGAAGAATCCGTCTTCAGTTCCAAACTATTGGTATTGCCGGGGGTACCGCTTTTGTTTAATGAATCGTCACATAATGCACCATTCGTCTTCCCGGAATTTTGAAACATTTGAGCCTTCGGACTGCCTTCCATATCCAAGAATATTGTGGTTAGTCTGTCTTTGTTGGGCGAAGTCGTGTTACCTAAATCACCAGGTTTGCTCCTTCTGGTCACTTTCGGTAGAAACTCACTATTACCAGAACCCGTTTTCACAACGTTGTTGACTTTTTCGGATGTCAGAGTTTCCTGACGCATTGGCTGACAGTCAGCCTGCAGTTTTGCCTTCTTATTGAGTGATACATTTCCCATCCTGTCCTCCTTAGCTGTAGAAATTTTATCTGCAGTAAGAAAATAAGACTGTAAAGCATTGTAATTACACAGATTCAAAGAAATCAAAGCAAAACATTTTAATATAAACTGATAATGACATTAATTAGTAAATTGTTTGAGTAAAAAATTTAGATGTAAATTCCATTAATTTTGTCAGCAATCAATTCAAGCATAATAAAGCATATCAAGCATAATCAAGCAACTTCTCCTACAGGGTTATAACCTATAAATTATTTCAGAATCAATTTTAGGAGAATAAAATGACTCAATTTTTAATTTTCAGCAATGCTTGATAAGAAAAATAATGGAACAGGCTAATTACCTATTTTTCTCTTCATAGCAAATGATGCATTACTCGAACTTAATGATGCAAAAATTTCATTGTTTTGCTTGGCCAATTGTCTACGTAGCTTTGCTTTTGGATCCTGACTATCTGACTGAATACTTGTTGTAGTAGACATAGAATTAAATGCTTCCATATTTTGAGGAAAACTGAAATCACATAACCATTAGTTAATTACAACAAAGGGATTTCAAATAAATGTTCATGCTTTAATACTTACAGTGTTTGTGTTGTGTTATCTCTAGTTAACACCATACTTGTTCTTGGTTTCTTTACAAACAAAGGCCTTAACACTGCTTCTCCATCATTTGATACATCACCTCCCAAACCCCTCGATCCATACCTGGGATACTCCTTATCATCTTTAGAATGAATTTTTTCCCTTGACATATCTTGCAACACATCAAATACTGACCTGGTACTTGATTTTGGATCTGTACATAATTCTGGTAAATGATTAAGGAATCTACAAAAAAAGAACACCTAATCTAGTTTTGAACACATGTAGCTTCATTGTTATAATTTTGAATAAGTATGGTAAAGATGTCATAGGGTTAATTTGAAGTAATGACTTCCATAAATGTAGCAAGGATGATAATGTATGCCTGTCGTAAACTAAGAAATTTACCTATTTACAGGAAGCTCTGGAAAAGGGACTTTCACTTCATTGAATTTCCTTATTGGCCTATAGCGCACAGCACTTTTTCTCAGGTGAACTGTAGGGAAGTTTCCCACTCCTTCGTACCGGTTCTCGAACCTTTTTTCACTTGTCCCTGCCAATTCGCCATTCCTCTCGTACGAAAAGAAAGGTTGTCTGGCGCAAGGGGTACCCATCCGCCTGTTGATTGCGGGACTTTGCATCGAGTTATTATACTTGTGAACAGCTAACTGAATTCTGATATGTTGGTTCTCATCTCCCATGGGTGACATTCCGACCGGACTAAACCTATTTGAACTGTTGCTTCGACTCGGGGAGGAACTGTCGGGTGTTGCTCCCACGACACCTCTTTTCTCGTACGAGCCCAAATTGAACATTTCCTGGATTATACACGACAATTTAGAAGACGGCTCATGCTTGAAGAAAGACACCGAACGAGGTAGCAAAACGAAGCAAATCGTCAACAAATCCTCGGACCATTGCCTGATTCCACGAGTCTACTAAAAATCCTACGTTCACGTAAACTTCCGGTTGCCCTCCTTGGGACCTTGTACTACGTGAAATTTATTTTTATACCACTTGTTTCATTTTTTTGAAAAATATTTACAACAAATGGAGAAATCTCACACAGAAAGGGCAAAATCACACTTATTCAGTTGACTCATTCAATTGCAAAATTCCATTTTGCGAAATAAATTCGTTTGGCGGAAATGTCGATTTCCGTTGCAGGATCTGAATGCGAGAAGCATTTTACCGAGAATTCCTATAAAAAGGCTCCACCTATATGCATCGCAAACTAATTATCAACGACGTTTTTTTATTGTTAAGTTTCCGGCAGTTGATTAGGAACTCAGAGAGATACAACTTGTAGTATTTGCCGGTTTGTTTTTTAATAAGTGTCTTCGTTGCTACGATTTATAATCGACATAATAATAAAGGCAAATAGGAGAAGAATTGTATCGGATACCACTGACGGTGCCAGTATGTGCCAGTCGGTTTTGTGTTGAATTTATTTTTTTATATTGACACACATACACCTGGAAAGCTTCGTCTGGAACACTGTGGAACATGGCAGAGTTGCAGGAAACCGGTAAAGTTGACGTACAGTCGAATTACACAGTTGGAAACAACAGTGACCCGAAAAATATGCAGGAACTGACTCAGTATGTAAGTGCTAATTATTTATTTAAAGAGGAGGAATGGAAAATGCTTCTCGACCCATCCACGCCTCGAAGGTTCAATAATGATGTAGAGTATTTTTGTTTAAACAGGTGCAATCACTTTTACAACAGATGCAAGACAGATTTCAAACAATGTCAGATCAAGTCATCAACAGAAATATCCTTTTCAATGTCTGTATTTTATGATTTCACATATCACATTATTAATTGTTTTTATTATAGAAATTTCATGTAAATTTAATTTTTCTTAATGAAAATTCACTAGATGAAATGGGTAACAGGATAGACGATTTGGAAAAAAATATTGCTGACCTAATGACTCAGGCAGGGGTTGATGGGCCAGACAAATGAAAGCGATAGAAGCAGACTTTGGAGGAGTTCAAAATGAATGTGCAAATTCAGTTAACTTTTCTGTGACTTTTAATATTTATCACACGCATATTATGAAGCCATTAGTTACTTCCTTTTTTTTATTAATTCATACATAATAATAAACTGTGTTTTAAAATACTGTATGTATTTTTTGTATTGAATGCTGTTTAGCTTATTTTGGTAAAGGTACCACACATACCATTAAATTGCAGTCGCTTTCTTGTTATCTGCCTGATACCCTATGCTTCTTCAACACATTCAACTTTGCCAATTCAGTTTTGTGTACTAGCACACTTTTCATAAATTACACATCATGAATAATTGCATTTCAGTTTGTAACTGAAACAATTTGCTCATTCAGGTGATGACATCAAAGTAATACATTTAAACAAGCTGCAACAAAAGTTAGAGAGATGCTAATTAAGGAGACTTATTCAACAATAATTTGTCAGCCGAGGGTAAAAAAGGTATTACCTAATTAAAGTGTCCATCATGTTCTGTCTGTAAAAAAATAGTGCAAATGAATTATTTAGTAGGAGAAAAAAATACTTGTTTACAAAAAAGTGCATGTACAATTTTATTATGTCAAACTTGAGAAACAATGTTTCAACTAATGACTATGGTTCACAACACCAATGATAGAACATCAGTCAGAATATTTGAAAACCATTTGGTAACAGAAAATAAGGGAATTAATAGTACATCAGGTAAAGTTTAAGCATATTGTTCATATATAGCAGGATGATAATGTAAATCACGAATGTCATGATGAGACCTGTTTCATTTAAATCTGTGGCAACTTTTCCTGACAATACTTTTTAGTCCAAGAAAAACTTACTAAAATTAAAATAAAGAAAATGCTTGCCTGTTTGTTATCTTTCTAGAGGCCCAGTAAACTATTAAAAAAAAAATAATAATAAATTTCTAGAAGGAATCAGTTTTGTGTAATCACCAAACTGTGAAGAAATCAATTATATCAATTTAAATTGAATTTTGTGAACATTAAATTTCATTATTTCTCTTTTTTTATTTTTATTACACATAATCACGGCTCAAAAATAATTATATAATTTATATATATTATTATTCTCTTCTTTTAAAGTCGTTTTAATGCATAAAATTAATAATTGAAGAAAAAGAACATAAATGTCTCTGTCAAACAATTTAAACAGCTGTTATAAATTAACTCTGTAATTTCCAATCGAAAATAATAATAATGATGAATCATAATAATCATGATAATAATAGCACTATCAAAATTCTAAAAATAAGAAAGTGTCTACGCGACAGCCATTGTTATGTACAACATATAATAAAAAGTAAAATTAAAAAAGATTACTGTGGCGTGGCGTGAACATTTCTTTATTTCTTTCGGGTTATCATCATTATCTTTATCCTGGTTCGATTTAAAAATTTACAAAAAAAACCTAAAGTACTTTTTTATATACTTTTTTATAAAAGTTAACCGTCGCGTCCGTCGATGATTTAATTACATATGCAACTATGTTATATATATATATATATATTTATATATAGATTTACTCAAACTAAAGATATGAATTTAGACTTATTTAAAAGCTATTTACAACTTATACATAAAGGCTGCTATTCTTTCTGCTGCTGCCGATTACTCATTTTGCCTAAAATCTAAGAAAGTCTCTCTGGTTTGGAATCTAAATTTACTTGGTTCGGCGTCATGGGACCTTGGGACAGAATTTGTGGCTTCGTTTCCGGCGTTTGTGGCTCTGGTATTCCTCGTGTGGGTGACAAAAGTTCCTGCCTGTCGCGTTCTCTCTCGCGACCTGGTCGGAATGCTTCTAGAAGGGCCTCCACCCGATCATCCGTAGGACCCCACCTTTGGAAACCTGAGGAGTTTTGCAGCCAAACTACAAGAGTTCCATACGGTGCACGAATATTCACCTCGGTTCTGAAATCGCACTCTCATTAGACAAACGCCCGAAAACAAAATGTTAATACATTTGCGTAAATCAATAATTACTTAGGTACAACATGCTGATATCCGTGTCTGTATTCGTGCTCATAGGCAGGCACTACAACTTGTTTCCTCTTGAACAAACTCGACTCTAGTCTTACAAGGGCAGGTGGGGCAGGATCCCTCCATTCTGGCATAAAAACAATAAATGATAGTGGTTCTCCTGATTCACCAAGCAGTTTCTCGAAATGATTAACCATGGCCTCTGTTAGTTCATCACAATATGGGGGATTCGCTTGGAAAGAGCCGGTGATTGGCTTGAAGTCTAGTATTGTCCTGTAAAATAAAAACAAATGGTATCTAAATATTGTATTTGATCAATGACATACTGATTATGAATTCACATCAGATTTTTCTTCATATATTGTACCCTCTAGAACCGAAGTAAGAGTCTGTATCCGGAAACCATGAGCAGTATTGCCGGAAATAGCAATCGAGAGGCGAGGCAAAACACTCAAATGTAACACCAAACATTTTATGCAGACATTCGAACACGGTAGGCGTCAAAGCGGCTTGAGTTGCTCCCGATCCATTTAGTCCTAGACCCGGCGGACTGTTTCCAGATCGGCCCAAAGCTGCTTGGTACCTCTTGAGGAGGCACCACACCCTAGGCAGAAAATGCTCAAACTTTTTGTCATCAAAGCAGCTGTATCTGTACAATTGTTCCTAAAACAGATACTCTCACTTAAATCTCAATAAAATCAAAATTTAAACTTTGATTAAATAGATTATTACTCCAACATAAAAAGGCTACCTTAAATGGAACGTGAACCTCATGGATTGATTTGGCAACTGTACTATGCTGGATAAGTCAGAGGGTATTAATTCAGGGTAAAAGGATTCGGGTAAGCTAGAATTAGGAAATATGAGTTTCAAACCTCAAAAAACGAGATTTAATAAGGAAATATTTTGCCACCAAATCTAAGAACAATACTTACTAGCTTTTGAAGATGAATTGTGTTGATGGCTAGGGGATCTCCATGATAGCGTAGCAAAGCTTGCTCACGTTCTTGTAGGAAATCAATATTGGGTAATCTGGGACAAGGTGTGGAAAACTGTATTGGATAGCACCAAACCCGTCTCATTATTGGAACTGGAGGATGATTGTTCTCTAGAATAATCAAAAATTAATCTTACCTATGTTGACAAAATCACAATGTGTTGTAAATATATGAATTTCTCACAATTTTAATTTACACACCTGGTATACCACTTTCTTTTAGTACATCCTTACTCTTTTCTAATATTTTTTTTGAGTAGTCACCAGAGAAATGATAAATCTTTAGACAAATCCCTTCAACTGATTCTTTAACTGTCTCAGTCAAATGAGGCTGGCATTGACCCTAAATGAAACATTTGCAACACATAAACAACTTGAAAATAATGAAAAACAATAATTCCATTTTTAATATACTTGAAATTTGAGGCATGAAATGAAAGGTGACATTAGTTGTGTGGTATACCTTAAGGTGAGATAGCCTTTCTTGAAAATCATCGTAAGTGGCACCAACAGTTCTTCTTAACCACTGAAATGTTTCTTCAGCATTCCACTTGACAACCTTCCTACTCTCTGGTGATGCATTTCTACAAACAAATGTAAATAAATTACTATAGGTATACTACAAATAGGTCCTTTCACAACACACACACTTTTTAATTTGTAAACACATACCTAGATTCAATGACTTTTTTTGCAGCCTCAGCATATCTTGACAACTGCTTCCTGGCATCACCAGTAAATTTTGGTCTTACAAGCTTCATGGGAATGTCTTCCATAACCTCCCTGTACATTGAGAGTGAAATTTCAGGAACACAACGACTTGGTAAGAATGGATCACTTCCCTCATCCAAAACCTTTCTTTCTATGAGCCACCTATTAAATGACTCTTTTGGAGCATCAATGCCTAATAAATAAAAACCACAGAAATATTTCAACCAATGAAAAAGAAATAATCATAATCAGGTTTTATGTTCTACAAATTATTAATTATAGCTACCTTCCCGACTGTGACATAGTTCCTGGTAACATTGCCTCAGCTTTGCAGCTAGACCACATCTTAGAGCTTCCACTTCTGGGTGAGGATGAAACAATGTAGTTGCTGCTCTTTCAAATATTAATACATTAGTATTAATTTCCAAATCCCAAGGACCACTGAAAGTGACAATAATGATATCATTAGTATTACTGCTGTCATCAAACAATATCAACAATAAGATTATACTCACGCTAATATAAATTTTTTTACAGGAATACTAGAAATTTCTTCTGGAGCTCTCCTTTTCATTGGCATTTGCATTTGTGGTGGCATATTTGGTATAGGACCAGGTTCACATATGCCAAGAGGATCTGTGATGGGATCATATGAAGGTTTTAAATTTGGCATTTCCCACAATGATTCACCTGACAATTTATTCCAAAAATATGGCCTATTTTCTCTTTTACTCCAGAACTTTCTCCACCCTTGTTGTAATAATTCAGGGGGCAAATCATGTTCCATGAAACCAGGTAAACCCATAGGATTTGAAGTATGGGGTTGACCAGGCGGCATTGCATTTTGCTCTCCCAAAGGTGTCATCCTAATAGGAGTTGGCACAACTACTGGAACACTATCATAGTGTGTCACGGGATGATTATGCTGAGGTTGTAGTTGATGTGATAATCCATGGTGTACACCCACCAAAGGTGAAACTTGGGAAATTGATTCCCAAGAAGTGCTGGCAATATCTTGCTTTCCACTTACTTCATTCATTTCAACCGGAATAATCTAAATCATCCGCCTGTAAAGAGCTAAATTTAAACTTTCAAAACTCGTCATAACGTTTAAAAAGTTTTTTTTGGTCTCCCGCCTTTATAAAAATAACAACACATTATTTACAAGCATCACTTGCAAACGGTTTCCCAACGGGAAACGCCTGTAAAAAGGCTACCCTTTCGATTGTTATGTAAAATTTTCGGCTTACCCCGAAATTATAATGATGATTCGAAAATATAATGTTCCAATCATACGTCTTCATTCAAGAATTTTACGATTGAACAAAAAACATCCTCCTCCAAGCAACGCCATTTTGAGCATCTCTGAAGTGCCCCTCAACACAGTCACAGCCTTCTCGAAAAAAATTCCCACCAAATAATGCGTGCCTTATTCTCGCCGCCTTTCAAAAGAGTAACATTACTACATCGTGCGTGATGGTAAAAGGCTCAGGTTTCCCATTTTTTTTATTGAGTTTTTGTATTTATTTATCGCAGACTTATTACATCCAGTAAATTATATCCTGAAGCTTTCTGTATTACTAGTTCACAAAAGCACTCAGCGGGAATAATATATTTTCCTCGAGAACCGAAGCTGTGGCACCTTGCTAGTTTTAAATACAAAATAAAATGTCAACGGGTGTTAAAAGGCATTTATCAAATGCCAGTACAAAACGACAAAAGAATGACACGAAAAAAGCCAAGAGTGAGTACTACGAGTTACGATTGATGAACAAGTGGAAGATATTAACCTAACCTTACTAAATTTGAATGGTTGGTGTTTTGGTTTATTTCAGTAAGTATAATTCAAGGTGATACGCAACAAAAATCAAGAACTCCTGGATTAGTATTAACTTTTGGACAAGGAGATGTCGGTCAGTTGGGCTTGGGACCTGATATACAAGAACGTGGAAGGCCAACCCTAGTTAAGGCTTTGGAAAACGTCGTGGATATATGTGCTGGTGGAATGCACACGGTTTGTTTGAATAAAGATGGAAATGTTTATACATTTGGATGTGATGATGAGGGTGCCCTTGGCAGAGAAGCTACTGATGAAAATTCATTTGAACCTGGTCAGGTGGTCTTACCTGGTTCTGTTGTCCAGGTAACAGCAGGTGATTCACACTCCGCAGCTCTTCTTGAAGATGGTAGAGTTTTTGCATGGGGATCTTTTAGGGTAAGTTGTTGATTTTGCCACAATAACTTAAGTAGTAAGATGAGTTATGAAATATTTTTATTATGAAATAATTATGAAAAGTTGAGCATTACAAATTTATTTTAAATATATGTAGGATTCACATGGTGCCATGGGCTTGACTGCACAAGGTAAAGAAAAGCGACCCATTCAACTCCTGTCTGACAAGGTTGTAACAAAGATTGCTTCTGGAGCTGATCATTTGGTTATGTTAACAAATGATGGGCAACTTTATACCTGTGGATGTGCAGAGCAAGGTCAATTGGGACGAGTTTCAGATAGGTTTGCATCCAGGGAGAGCAGGCAGGGTTTGTCTCACCTCCTGCTGCCTGGTAGGATATTGTTTAACAAGCGATTCAAATATCATTTTGTTGATGTATGGGCAACAAGTTATTGTACATTTGCCAAGGAAAAGACAAAAGGAATTTTTGCTTTTGGATTAAATAATTACAATCAATTAGGTAATTAAACAACTATGTAATGATGTAATGAAAATTACAAGTGAACTATCGGTGCAATGTTTGTTAAATTTAAATTTTTCAGGTTTATTGAATGAAAAGCCTCAATTTCATCCTGTAGTTTCAAAAACATTTGATTTGTCGAAAAATTGGAAGAAGATCACAGGAGGTCAACATCATACCTTAGCACTTGAGGAAAATGGAAAAGTCTATGTATTGGGAAGAAAAGAGTATGGCCGATTGGGCTTGGGAAAAGACTGCGGCGATGCAAAAGAATTGACGTTGGTGCCAACTCTCAGTAGTGAGGAATGCATTGATATTGCGTGCGGTAGTTCCGTTTCTTTTGCTGTTACTAAGACGGGCGTTTGTTATGCATGGGGAATGGGATCTAATTGTCAGTTAGGAATGGGAGACGACGACAGTGATATTTTTGAACCTAGTAAAATTCAAGGAAAGCAGTTAGAGGGTAAAAATGTACATTTAGTTTCTGCAGGAGGACAGCACACTGTTATTCTAGTACAGCCCAGCATTCCAAATGGTTCACTTTGAAATCCCTATTGTCTAGAGATAAAAATAATCTACTTGAAGTGCCCTGTAAAATTAAATTATAGAAACATTAGCAATATTAGTAATTGTCAGAATGGAGCTGTGAATTACAAAAGAGCCCTAATACAGTTAGTATAACAATTTATTTATTGCTTGTGATGTTAACCAATGAAATTTGGGTAAAAGTCAGTGTGACCAGCTGTTATTTTTTGCTTAACTCATTCAGCATTAGGACGTAACATGATAATAGGAAGAGTAATTTGTATATGCAACTATAAATAATAGTGCAAATAAAAGCTGGCTAACCTCACACCTGATTCTTCATTCAATGACTTCAATGGGGAGTGAAGTGGTAATGTAGTTAATAAAAAGTTGGGCGCACTGACTTGATTGGAGATGACAACACATGTATTGTTTGTATTGAATTGTGACATTTTAACATTACAGTTTTATTCGGTCCCTATTGACGGTTTGTATTGCGATTGATTTGCTGAGTTTTTGCACAAATTGCATGCCTTTCCATTTACATTTCTGATTTGTCACTTACTTTCGACTGAAAGTAGTAATTTAGTGCCATGGGCTGGCGCCGTTCACATTGAATGCTAATTAAATTTATTTAAGTTTGTTGATTAATTTTAGAGCTGAACATTTTTTTTGTACAAATTCTTTGAAGGAGAGTTTTGTAAAACTGATTTGTTTACAAAATGAAGGACAACTTGAAAAGGCAAATTGGTGAATAATGAAATCAAATAGCTAAATTGTAAGATGATAAAACATGTTGTCAAACTTATAAACTCTAAACAACAGATATGAATAGTGACTAAAATTTGCTAAAAAGTTAAGTTAAATAATCTGGAATTAAACATATAATGTTAATTTTACATTTTTGAATTTGTATTTTGTTTTTTTTTTTTTTTTTTTGTAATTGACACTGGTCAAATTGTTGAGGTTGACAAGTTGAGTCAGTAACTAATTGAGGATATTTAGGGAAGGAAAGTAGAATAAAATTTTAATTTCTCCTAGTAAATTACCCTCAAATGTATTGATAAAATTTATGGTTTTTCGTTTCATATTCATCCTTGGGTGACACTGTTATTAAGGTTTGACGCCCTCACGATAAATTAAAACAATTATTAAAAACTGTTTTTTGATTAGGTTTTAACAAAATACTAAATTTGTTTGTTTAATAGATAAAAACAATTTAAATACTATTCATTCTACGTCAGGTAAAAGCTATTTTTTTTAACTAATTCATTTTTTCCATCGTTGTATTTTTTTTCATAAGAACTATTTTTGTGTAGTGTTTTCACTTGAATCATTTGAAATTCGCATTGATTTATTTTATATTGAAGAGCAAAGAGAAGCCTTATAGATAAACTTGCACGTTTATGGCAGCCCGTTTGTTCCAAAGGAGTTGAGGGGTCCTCAGGAATCACTTCTTATTGTCAATGATTCTTGATTTTTTTAATATTCAACTACCAGTACGATTGTATTTTGTACTTGAAATTTTGTTAAGATTATTATTTTGAGTATGTATTAACTGTATTTGTACAATTTTGGTCTTTCATTTGATATTCCATGTTTCAAAATTCTGTGCTTAAAACACTCCTTTTCTATCCACGGATATATTAACACATAAGTAATATTTTGGTGTTTGAGACCGTAAATCTGGCAAGCCTTCGGATGAGTTTATCCTGCGCAGAAATAATTTAAAGTCGAATTATGTGGGCTCCATAACATATTGAAATATGAATTTTTAACGTCCCAGGTCAGTGAACTGCCTTTCATCACAGTTTTCAGTTCTCTTTCACAACGCATTCCCTGCTGATAAATCAAGTATTGTTGCACTATTACGCAACACTAACCTGCCAGCACATCTTGGTAACGGACATTATAAGAAATTTATTTAATACCCAAAAAGACGAGCAATTTTTGTCTTTAAGAGATTAAGTAACGCACAGGCAGAAAAGAAGTTCTTTTTGAGATTTTTGAGGAAAGTTTTCTAGTATAGTACCTAACACTGGATAAGAGTTTAGAAAAATTAGATTCCGGTAGACGTGAACTTGGCAACCTGAGGTAATGCACCTTCCAGAACTTCATCCAACTGGAAGTCTTCAACGCTGCTGTCGCTAATGTTCAGATCGGTCGAACGGACCGACTCTTTCCAATCTTCGGACTCCGACTCTGAACTGTCCGATTGGATACTTTCACGTCGTGCTTCGAATCGGTCGTCAAATTTAAGATTTACAAATTCGGAATAATTCGAAGTATTAGCGATTGGGTTGTCGCTCAGGTCGATTTCCTGGATGAATGACAATCGTCGAAGGGACTCCACTTCCAATTTAGTTAGAAAATTTTGAGAGATGAAAACAAACCTTAGCGTCTGGAAAGAAGTTTGCAATGGTACTTTCCACATCAAGTTCATAATCGTTAGTTAGAAATATCAAATTAGATGTTGTTGATTCTTATTGTTTCGCGAGCAAATAATGCAGGCAAAGCCTGTGTCGACATGTCACATATATGTCGGCAAAGAAATAAGCCAATTGTAAAATAAATCTTCGATTGTGGTTCTATTCTTGTGAGCGTGCCTGTTTATCAAATGATTTCATTTACTTTTATGGTTAACATGATCACCTTAGTAAAATAAAATTGACTTTGGGAAATACTAATTTGGCACCTGAAATTCATGGAACCGCCATTTTGTCTAAGGTAAACTTACCATTAGATCGTCTAACTTTGGCAAGCTTTCAAATTGATTGTTACTCAGGTTCAGATGAACCAAACTTGCCAAGCCGACTACCTCCACGGGTAAATTCGACAGTAGATTGCCCTCAAGAGTGAGCCATCTGTAGGAAGCAAATGATTAATTTTTGACGGTACATTGAAGATGGTCGAAAGTATTTTCCCTCTTGTCAATTTACCTGAGACGACGAAGGGCCCCAATTTCGGAAGGGAGTTCTTTCAAGAAATTACCCCTCACTCCCAAAGTGTCCAGAAAAGTGCAGTTACCAATTTCTGGGGGTAGGCACTCCAGCTGTGTATGGTTCAACCACAGAACTTCTAGTTTGGTCAATTGTCCAATTTCCGGGAACAAATATTTAAGGTTGTTGTAACTAAGATTGAGACAAACCAATTCGGATAAATTTCCAACTTCTGGTGGTATCATGTACAGTAAATTGTAGTCCAACGCAAGAACTCTTAAATATTTCAAATTGGATATTTCATTTGGCAAGTGTTTTATCGAATTATTGTTCAAGTACAATTTTGTCAAGTTAATTAGTTTTAACACGGAAGGTGGAATTTCTGTCAAGTTTGACCGACCCAAATCCAGTGCAGATTTCTTAGTTTCTGCAGCCAGTTCAATTGTTGCCAACAGCAGATTTTCTCTTATGAAGTTACAAAAACTTGACATTCTGAAAATTATAGAAAATGTCATAGATCCAACACTTCTAAGGATGGGTGCTTATGAATGAATCATAGGGTAAAAAGGACCATCCTTCAGATGACGGCCACAACATATACAATTGTATTAGTGAAAAAGAATCACTGCAAATCCACTTAATGTAAAGCCATTCTTTTTAAAGAAGTACTGTTACTTTTTCAATTGGCTGCAGTAACAACTTTAAAGAATGGAGTTGGTTATTTTTAGTTTCATGAACATCACCAAATTACACAGCATTGTTGAGTGTTTTTATTTTCATTAAACACTGTGAAGCATATCATGCAAGTAAGGTGATTCTAATTTTGGAAAAAACTTCATGTGACCAACAGAAAATTTATTTGCAAAGGTAACTGTTTATTTGACTTTAACTGTAAATTAATATCAGTTAAATTTAAATGTATAAGCACAACAACAACATTTTTGAACATTTCATATTTCAAAATTTCAAACAGCTGGTGAAACAATTCTTTCCTAGGATTATAAAATTAATTGAAAATGTATTTATTTGTACATTACAAGTTCAATATTAGTGGTGTGTTATCCATTTTTGTTCACATGTTGACTATGAATTTTGTCAATGAACACTTTCTAACAGTGTTAACCTAATGTTACCATTATTCAGGATACTACTCTTGCCACTAAGACTTGGCCTGTTCAGCCTGTAATTTCTTCACAAAATCATCATCCTGCATTGACAGTTCTGTTAATCTTTTCCCCACTCTTTCATGAATGTCAAGGTACTTAGCTATGCAGCGATCTAGACAGACAGCTTCACCTTTGCCAAGCTCTGCTTCCTTATACTTGGGTGGTATGCATTTTTTATGACAAGCTGATGTCATTCTATTGTACATGTCTGACATCATTTCAATTTCTAACTCTTGTACCAGCTGCATTTTAGCAGAATCTAAATGCGGTAAGCCAGCCATTTCCACTCCAAAGACTCAGCTTTTGTTTAATTTACAGACTAACTGCAATGCTCAAAGTCTATTCAAAGCACTCACTTGTATTAGATTGTTTTTTATAACAAACAATACTGATTGTGTGGTGCGGTGCAACCCTATTGAAATTCCTTTTAAACTGGAGAATTCTGTTGTTGGTTCATTTTTTCTGTTTCCCTCTGTTTCATTCTCTCAAATCGCTGTTTGTTTACAATTTGACGGGATAAATAGAAAGAGTAAAAACCTAAGCCGAGAGCAATGGTCCTTTAACAAAAAAAAAATTAATTAGCTTCTTTCGGAAAAAATCTTATTAGTTAAAAGTAAATGGGTAGTTTTATATGCATCAAATTGTGGTTGGGAAACATGAAAAATAGAGTACAACTTACCAGCCAATAGCAATTTTTGCATGAATATTCATAAAAGCTGTTTTCTGAAAACTGGCTTGCGGTGAAAAAAATCAGCTTATCGAAATTATTACTAAATTTCAATTGTTTTCCTATAGTAAAATTTTAGTGTTAGAAGATTTAGAAATTCAGAAACCCACGTTTCGCAGTTGCCAAATTTCAACGTTTCGAAAACGTGCCGTTTAGAGATTCTAAACAGAGACGCCCTTAATTGATTAGGCTAAAACTTCCTGTTGTGCTCACAACTAGAAAATATGAGAAAATGTAAGCCGACTAAATATAGGACAATTAAAGTGAGTCGCCCAAAGGAAGAACAAATTTTATCGTTACCAAAGTTAGTCGGTGTTGCCACTTCGAACTATGTGATTGTGAGACATCGCTCGTGATACCATATTATATATAAATGTAAATAAATATTTTTGAGTTGTCAATCGGAAATGTCTTCTAAGCAGGAGAAGTTGGCTGCGGCTCGGAAAAAGGTGCGTAATATTTATTGAATAAATGGCGTCTCATCGGTTTACTCGAATTTAGAGTTTCGTGTTTCGAACACGTCATTCCATATTGTGGACCACATATAAAATTATTTGGATATTTTTTTGGGCTGCGTCAGTTTAACCCAACCGGCTACGACGGTTTGTTTCAATTTTTCTTATTCGGATCGTTTCTACATTTGGTTTTTGGTTCCCTCTTGCGAACTTCTCTATTCTGGTATTAACTTACATATTTGAATTAAGAGCCGTCATTGCCACAGTAATGACGTCTGTGATTTCAGCAAAATTAGTTAGCAGCAGTTTTAAAGAATAATTTTATTAAAAATAATGATTGCTTTAAATGAGAATACATTTACAATTAATACCATTTTATGTTCTCCGATTTACAAGTCGATTGAAATATCAATGATATTATTAATAACAGAATTTTTGTATTATTTATTCTTATCATTAATTGTATATTTACATATTGTAATTATCAAATACTGATAAAAGTATATAAACAACACAATGAAGTAATTATTCTCATATTAGGGTCACAATTTTTTTACCCTGTTTTTCAAAATTTTGAAA
Organism: Polyplax serrata; assembly: GCA_037055365.1. Taxonomy (NCBI): domain Eukaryota; kingdom Metazoa; phylum Arthropoda; class Insecta; order Psocodea; family Polyplacidae; genus Polyplax; species Polyplax serrata. The sequence goes on along the minus strand of JAWJWE010000038.1, from coordinate 4,590,493 downwards.
AATGTAACTTTATTTTGCAGTTAAAAGAATTTCAGGGAAAACAAAGAGAACCTGAAATCCTGAAGCCCAAAATTGTGCCTGAAGCAGTATTTCCGAAGTCAAATGAGGAACATTCTCAGTTATCTCTAGAATCATCACCTGCCTACACTCCTACAATTGAAGAGAGTAGTAAATTGGTTGTTGGAATTCCAAGGTACCAAGACAATGTGGCTGACCTGCAAAGAAGCCCTTTAGAAAGGAAAACTGAACTGAAGCCATCAGATATATTTATGAAACCTATAAAATCACCAATAACTTGGTTGGAAGGAAATGAACCAAATTATAATTCAAATAAAGACATGTTGGAAAGTGGATTCACACATATTGAATTTAGTTCCAACATTGCATCTAAGTTGCCAGAAAATGCAAGTGTGTTAAATTGTCCCACTGATCAAAATTTGTGTGGAGGTGATGTTAGCAATGCCATCAACAATAATTATAGTGCATCAGAACTAATTGATGATGCAAATGTCTACCAGTCCAGCATTTATAGAAGCTCAACAGAAATCTTTAAAGGTAAAAGTGAATCTGTCACACCAGAAATGGACTTTAAAAAAAATTTCACACAATCCAACAATATTAGCAATAGCAAGGACATTGGTTTTACACATCAGTATATGCCAAGAGAACACAGTGGTGGAAGTATTACAAGCAATCAAGGTTTAGATGACATAATAAGGCCTCTTCAAACTGAATTACAAAACCATGCACAGACAATAAATATATTGGTTCAACAAAGGAATGAGGCACAGAGTGCTGTGACACATGCTCAGAATTTGTTAAGTGAAAAATCAGGTTTGTATTCTTAATATTGTATTACTATTTTCTATAATAAAATGTTCTAATGTTGACCATATCAGAGTAAACTGTATGTGAACTAGTTCAAACAAAAAATTTTATTTGTTTGGTAGTTTAAATTAATGTTGATGAATATTGGTTAGTGATAGTTCATTATTAAATGATCATTGACCCCAAGAATCCCATTTTTTATTAATTTGAGTACGTTTTTATTTGGGGGAATCAAACCATAACATTCTACTTGACAATTTGACCTTTCCATTAATTCTAATTATTATCTTTGTTCAACAGAGGAAATATCACAACAGAAAAAACAAATTCAAACTTTGGATGCAGTTATAAATGAACTAAATAAAACCCTATATGAATCAGATGAAAGGGTCAAAACATTGACTTCTGAAAATGAAATGAAAATTCACCAGTTTAATGAGACTTCTATGAGTTACCACAACATTAAGAAGCAATATGATAGTAAAGAAGAAGAATGCCTGGAATTGAAAAGGAAGTATGAGGAGAAAAATAAAGAATGTCAACAGTTAGTTTACAGTTTGAATGAGGCACAGAGTCAGCTTTCGCTCTGTCAAATTCAAATACAGAATCAAATGCAAGCTGTAAGGATATTTGAATAAGTTTAAACTTTAGAATTTCTGCTGAGACAAATGATATATATTTTTTTATGTATTTAGGTTACAGATGATAATTCCGTTCAAATGATGCAGAGGATCTCAGTATTGGAAAATGAAAATGCTAATCTCAATCAGCAGTGTGAAAACTTTAAAAAGCAACTTGAGACTGCCAACTCTGAGAATGAACTTTCTAGTCAAAAATTCAAGACCTATGCACAACAGTGTAATAGTGAACTCAATGCTTTGCACTCTGAGGTATTAACATTTTAACAGATATACTCAAAATACATACTGAGACAGTGTTTAATCATTAATACATGAGATACTACATTAATTACAAAAATTAATTTTTAAAAACCTTTTTATAATAGTAATTTTTAAGACTGATTCCATTTCAGCTTAAGGAACTTAGAAGTGAAAATGAAAAGCTAAAACAGATTAATCAATCATTACCAACATTTACACCAGAAACAGAGAAGATTCAAGAAACTGATCCCTCCCAAGAGGAATACAAATCGGAAATTGCAGATCTACATATTCAAATTAACTCTCTAACAGAGGAAAAAAATATCCTTCAGAGGAGTAACCAAAAATTGGTAATTAAAAATCTATTTACTTTACAAAAGAAACTATTAATCAATTCTAATTATCTCGGTTATGAATGTATTTATTATTTATTTTTTATCAAATGAAATGAATTTGTTTTATCCAGGAAAGTGAAAATGTTGGGTTAAGGACAGAACATGAGAAGAAGGATAACGAACTAGCAAATGCTCTGACTTTGTTAAAAGAAGTAGAAGCTGAAAATAAAAAGTTACTTCTAGAAGTAGAAACACCACAAGCCAGAGAGAAATTGTTGGCTGCCATTGAAAGTGACAAAGTCGCCGCTGCTAAGGCCGTATCACAGAATCAAAAACTTAAAAATCAAATAATGGAGTTGGAAGAAGCATTTGTAAAAATTGTACGCAATGTGGAATAATTTCGGTGAACTCGGTTTTTTACACCGCACAATATACAGAACTGAATGATTTTAACATTTTCAGAGTCAAGAGAAATTGGAATTAACAGATCAGCTGTCACATGAAAAGCATGTCAACAAAGAATTGCAAAATAAATTGGAGGGCATCGAGTCGCTTAATCGTGGTGATAAGGAACATGATCATCACAATCACCATCACGAACATGGTGATCACCACCATCATCATGAGCATTCTGAGCGTGATGGAGAATGCAGTTCCGATGAGAAAGAAGAACCATTGGTTAATGATAGTCAGGAAATAGACGAACTCAAAAGGATAATACGTCAACTTCAAGATGACAAAGTTGAACTAAAATCGAGGTTAAACCTTTTAATGCCGCAGCTCGACGAAAAAGAAAAAAATGGACACGAACAGGGGTGCATACACGGTCACAATGACTTGGAACCAAGAGAATTAAACGAAGAGAACGCTAAAATTCGTCTTCAACAGATGGAGGAAAAAGTTCGAAAAACAATGAACGAAATTGCCCTATTAGATGAAGAAAAAGAAAAGTTAGAACATTTAGTACTACAGCTACAGGGAGAGACGGAAACAATAGGTAAGCGAACAGATCGTATCTAATGTCGCTTAATTTTAATAAATGAATTATTGAACAACTGAACTCTTCAGGTGAATACATTACATTGTATCAAAAGCAGAGGATGGTTCTCAAGCAGAGGGCCCAGGAGAAGGATAACCAATTGATACAGTTGTCAAAAGATAAAGAAGAGTTAAAAAATAAGTTGCATGATCTTGATGAGTTAGTTCAACACTTGTTGAATGAAAAGAATGGTGATTGTTCTGTACCACCAGGTGAGTAATATTTTTATTATTGCAAATATATTAAAATTTTTGAATTTTACTTTTGTGGACTTTAAACATTGCTCCATATACTTTCTACTTTCAGTTGTTGGTGCGTCAGCATCAGAAACTCTGACGCATGAAGAATCCGACAGCACTGCCGTAAAAATTCGGGCACTGATAAATGAAATCGGATCTACCAATTTAGTCAACAGCCAGTCAGTCATCTTTAAACACTGTTCATGTTGCTCAGGAAGACTCATCACGATTTAACGGGCCAAAGCACTACCAGTGCAGTTGTTACACGATGGGAGAGCAATTCATTTTTGAAACATTTTAAAGCCAATAATGAAGGAAAAATTAATATATAAATATGTAGAGTATATATGTACATATATATTTTTATTTTAAATTGAATTCAACCATAGTTAATTTTACACTTGTTGATACTTGTGTATTAAAATATTAAATATGTACACATGAAAAATATACATAAAATTCTATTTAATACACTTAAGAAAAAAGAATTTAATTTTATTTTGCCTTAAGAATTACTTATTACGTATTGATGATACGGCATATTTAAAAATACTCCGATTAAAATGAAAACGTTTTTAAGGGAATGAGGATTCGGATATTGAAAATCCAGAAAGGGGGAAAAGTCCAAGAGATAATTTCAATCCATTCATTTAAGACTCCATGCTCCGGCACTTTTCGGGTGTCGTCGTGTCAGCAGAATATCTATCTTATGAATTCAAGCTTTCTATCTCTCTTTGCTTTTATCAATCATGTTTGACATTTATGCTGGTTACCGACGGTATTAAGGGGCGTTTTTAAGCGTATTGGTAGTATTCAGTTTTTCACCGCGTTTCGATATTGTAACCCTCGAAATCAAGTGACCCTTATTGGTCGCGTTTACTTGTAGTTACATACGACTTGTTTCAAAATGATGGTAAGAACTTCAACTTTTATTTCAGAAACTGTCAAGACCTGTAATTTGGCTGGCGTGAAGTTATAATTATTGTTCGATCACGAGGAAGTGTGATCATCCTGTTCAACGCATAGATGATGCCAAATTATTTGCTCACTCTAGTGCTTTACAAATTTTAGATAGGTACAAATGTTTAGAATTGACATGAGTGTGTGGCCTTTATTGAAGTCAAGAAAAGGATACCATTTATGTCTTCTCCATTGAAATTGAATAACTCGAAGTTTAATGACTTCTATTATCAAAATTGTGTGACACAGTAGCCTAAAAATGGTGTCTTGTGCCTATTTTAAATTTTAACTCCTATTAAATTAGGGTTATGCAGGATGATTCCTAAAATGAATGTTAAAAATTTTAGCAGAGGTTCAATAATAGTAATTCCATGTTTATTACTCCATATAATATTACAAATGATTATTACAACTGTTTTTAAATTTTGATGTTATTTTTCAGAATGATTTAGATGAAAGCACAGTAACTGACATTTTTAATGACAATGATCCTAAAAAGGTAAAGTTAAGTAATCTGAATGTTAAGCTATAGATGCATAATTTTTTTTAAATTATAAAATATTTTTCAGGTGACAAAAGTTGACCTGTCCAATAATAAATTTACAGTTGAAATATTGGATGCTCTCAGTGAAAAAGATAAAGTTAAATTTACTGTTGTAACCAAAATTCCAAATATTGAGAAACCATATTCAGTAGTTAGACAGCATGAGGAATTTGTTTGGTTACATGATAGATTTGAGGAAGAACCATTGTATGGTGGCTTCATTGTGAGTACATTACATTTAATAAATTTTAACAAATATAAATCACTAGTTTTATTACATCTATAGTTTTGTAGAATTACTACTCATAAAAATTTTGCTTAATGAATTTAAAAAAAAATATATATATACACAGCATATAGGAATATATCAGTCATGTTTATTGCTTTTATGGGTTTTTACTAATGCACTACACACATATATGTGGAGTCAAAAAAATAGAGCACAAAACAGATACAATGACTTAGCTGAACAATTGAGAAAATTATTATTTCACACAAAATAAAAGAAGAAATGATAGTTTACACTGAAATTCTTTGTTTTTTTGTCATTTAACAGATACCACCTGCACCCCTAAGGCCTGATTTTGATGCTTCAAGAGAGAAATTACAAAAGCTGGGAGAAGGAGAAGGAACCATGACACAGGAGGAATTCCTTAAAATGAAAGAAGAATTAGAAGCGTAAGTCATGTTGTTAACTGATATTGATATTAAATTAGAAACATTAAAACAAACTAATAAAGTAGAATGCAGCATTATTAACTTTTTTTTTCACATACTAATTTGTACATTCTACTGAAACAAAATTTGTTATGATTTGTAAATCTGTCAACTGTCAGAAAACTTAAAATATTAAAACAGCTGTTTTCCAAATATGTAGTTACAACACTGGTTAACTTTATTAACTGTGCATATTTGCCTCCCAGGGAATATTTGGCAACTTTCAAGAAAACTGTAGCAATGCACGAAATGTTTTTAACACGACTAGCATGTCATCCTGTCTTCAGTCAGGATGAAACATTCCGAATTTTCCTGCAATATGATCAAGACTTATCTGTGCGGGGGAAGAACAAGCTAGAGAAAATTGGTAGTTTCATGAATTCGGTCTCGATGACGACGGATGAATATTTACTATCGGCGAAAGTCAAGGATATTAGTGAATTCTTTGAGCGGGAGAAAAGCTTTCTAATCAATTACCATAATCACTTGAAGGATGCTAACAATAAAGCGGATAAAATGACGAGAAAGCACAGGGACGTGGCCGACTGTTATTTGAAAATAAGCACAGGGTTCTCTCAACTGTCAACGATTGATCTAAAAAATTTGGATAAGTTTTTAGTCAAAGTAGCCGAGACGTTTGAAAAAGCTAGGGTAAGTCAGAGAATACCATCTTTTACACTATGACTCGGTGACGACAATAATTTAATGGCAGATTTGATTGTTCTTGTAGAAATCCGAAGCCAGGGTAGCATCCGATGAAGATTTAAAGTTGTCGGACACGCTAAGATTCTACATGAGGGAACTATCCGCTGCCAAACAACTCTTGTTTAAAAGACTGAGGTGCCTGGCTGAATATGAAAATGCCAATAGAAACCTTGAAAAAGTGAGGACTAAAAATAAAGATGTTCATGCTGTAAGTCTTGTCATATTAATATTGAATTATTTTTATACAAGTACTACAAACACCGCTTATTTAAACACACATTTCATTGAGATGAATACATTTGAAAACTAGTAAAAAAATTTAATACTATTAAATTTTGTAATGCAATTTTCATTTGTAAATCCAACTAATTCTGCACGACCAGTAACGCAGAGTGGTTTTTTATAATTAATATGCCATGTATTCGAAAACATCATTTTCTTATATTCGTAATAACTTGTAATAATATTAATAATATGTACTCTCATGAATTAAGCATTATTACGGACGTTTTTCTTTTTATGCATTCAAATAAAATAAGGCTTCTGAGGTGGCTGAGGTAAGTCAATATTACCAGCAGTGCTTATTACTCTAACTGTACATTTTATTAACTACGAATTTTGAGCTTATTCACTTGTTACATAGTATTTCGTGTTGTGTATTCTATTTTAATTTCTTCATATATTGAGGCAAAAAAACGACAAGGCTTAAAATTGACATCAAAGTTTTTTTAAGGGAAATGAACACTACTTTAAACTAAATAAACACCGATTAAAAACTTTAATCCTGTTACTAGATAAAAATGTTTACATTAAATTTTTATGTAATGATGCTGTTGGCCGTTTTATGTTAATTACAATTAGAATTCGTTGTTGGTTTATGGTTGGTAAAAATAAATTACAGTAATAGAACCCTGACGTTTATTTTAATTTCAGGCCGAAATGGCACAACAAAAGGCCTGCGATTTGTTTGAGCAAATGTCCAAGACAGCGGAAGATGAACTGAAAGCTTTTAAAATTAGAAGAATAGCTGATTTTCGAAAGAACCTGGTCGACTTGGCGGAATTGGAGATAAAACATGCCAAGGTAAATGTTTGTCCGATTTGAAATTTGGACTTTGGCTGAAGATGAAAAAAAAATTTCCAGTGGATTGAAAACATTGTTTTTGTTATTTCCAGGCCCAAGTCGTTCTCCTTAAAAACTGTCTTGAAAGTCTCAGGCAGGAATGACATCAAAAAGAACCTGTACCGTCGGCTACTATCGAGAGTCTGTCGAAGTCATCGAAATCCTCGAAGTCATGAGAATCACTAAACTTCTCCACTACGACACTGTAGTTTCTGGCCTTTAACGATCTCGATGATGAGTGGCTTCAAATAATATAGGTTTAGTACCGGGTACATGATTCCAAAAGGCGTTTCCAATCTCGGAATCGGAAACCAGATGCATTTACGAGAGATTATGAATAAGAAAAAATAATAGTATCATTAAGTATTAAAGATAAACTGTTTCGAATATGTACCAGAGGGGAACCTTTAAAAGAATGAGATGATTAATGAAAGGTATAGTTTTACCTATAAAACAGATACGAGGACTACTTCTCTGGGTTTTATTTGTTTTCAAACATATTTGTAAACATCGATGTAGTGATACGCTGAAACCAATTACAGCCAATGAATTTCATTAATGAATTCTTACGCAGCAAGTTCCGTTTGCAATTCATTGTCGAAGGTGTCGATTCATCTTCAAAGATCATGGAAATGAACGCGCATGTTAGGCAATAATTTTCTTTTTGTAAAACATGTTATCATTTTACATTTTTTGGTTTTAAAAGAATGGCGCAAAACGAAAAAGGGACATAAATAATATGAGAGTTTATATATTGAAGTATTTAGGGTAACTACACATAGGCTTTGGAGAACGGTAATGGTAGCAGTGAATCATTTTATATTTATTCAATGCGATGCAAAATGGAATTTGGAATCGGATGATTTTCCTACTTTAGTGTATTTATATTATTCTTATCATTAACATTATTGTCGATTCCTAGTGTTCCATGGAGTGTTACTCGTTACTATTAGTACTATTTATATCCTTTCCATTACAAACAAGTAAACTTGCAATTTTCATTTCTTAAAAAAATGCTAATGTTCCACCTTGAGAGAAATACTATTTTTTCATATGAATTCTGAAAGGTGTTTTTTGTTACCCATATACTTGCTTTACATTATGTTTTGTACGGATTTCACATATATATATGTTTCAAAGATTTATTTATGTAAATAGTCTTATGTAATTGGGAAACCGGTTTTGATATCCTTGGAATAAATTCGGTGACTTCCTTTCTGTTTTTATTTAAGAATCCAAATTAATTTAGTTGTAAGGGAATGGAGCAACTTTTGGATTTGATAGCGTCCGGGGTGTAAAGTTTGTTACTATAATTTTCCACTTTACTAACTGATGTCATCAGACATTAGTACAATAATTCGTATCGTATGTATTATGTTAAACGATAACTATTTAAATACTTTCAGATTCACATGTTATGTGAAGTTATTTTTTCAGCAGATACGCAAAGGATATTTATTGCGTAAACTAAATTTCTCACTCTTGACTTTTTACCATTTATTTTTAAGCTACAAAACTACCTCAGAAGATAGTAGTTGTTTATTTATGGTAAAGAAAACAAATTCTTCTGATCCCGGACGTCAAAATTTACAGGCATTTATTATTTGTTTGCTTTATATGAATAAAAAGTGATTATTTTTGTTAACGTAATTTCGGATACTGAATAAAAAATTTGAATAAAAAAGCTGTGAACCAAATCAATAGTGTTTTTGTTTTTAGTTAATTGCATTTTGAATTTAAGAGAGTAGCTATTTGTAGGTCAAAATTGAAACTAGTATTTTCCTCTCATTTTTGGATTCTGATATTTGGAGAAAATGCTCTTTTACGATTGGAGTATTATTTTGTAATACTTTGTTTGGTTTTATTATTTGTTTTTATTTATTATTTATTTGAAATTAAGTAGCACATGGACGTAAAGAAATAGAGAGATGGATAGAGAGGAAAAATTTCTTATTGGAGCCATATGTGTTAGCTTTGATGAGACCGCTCTGAATTTTCCAGTAGTCTACTCCAAGGGAGCAGCAGTTTTTTGTGTTGCAGCCGTAATTGAAAGAAACATGAAGACTTAAAAGAAAGTGCGTGAAAAAGTTACATAAGATTCCAACATTTGAGTTTAAGGGCGGTTAGACCAACTTCATGAGTTTTACACATATTTTAGTGGGGGCGCCAAATTTTTGCGCTTTTTCACTTTTCGAATGACGTAGGCTGACCAAATTTAGCGGGGCATTCGAGAGATAAGATTGGCGCAGGTTTGAGGTTTAGATTTTGTTGTTCGTTTCTTAAAGTATCATGGGGATCAATGGCAATGAAGCGAAATGTTTCACACGATTAGACAAGAAAAATAAGTATTTTTGTTTTAAATAAAAATGTTTTAAATAAATGTGCGCGCGATGTGGCAACACTGAGTCTACGCGTGACGTAAATAAGCCTGACGGACCAATTAGAAGGGGCAGGAGAAGCTTGCGCAAAGCAGGCAAAGGTAGAAAATTTTGCCAATTGATTCAGCCATCTTGGGTTGTATTTTTGTGATGTGTGCTTGAAAAGTGAAAATATATGTTTGGTTTTGAGGACTCGATCGCGTTCTCAATGGGTTTGTGCATGAGATTTAACAATTGTGGCAATGGTCGGTCCAGGTCCCAAACGGGTTGCCCCGTTTCATTAGTGTGGGGTTTTTTCCTATACGAACGAAGGTTTAGGAGGTCGTGACTCGTTGTCAATTTAGGCCAGTCGTTCTTACTTGAGTGTATCAAAATTACGATTTTTTTCATTGAATTTCATTCACTGTCCTTCTGAAGATTCTTTGACCCTATCCGAGCTCTTCGGTGAAAAAGTATTTTGGGCGTTACCACAGTTGAATAGGAACACAGACTTAGCGTCTTTGTTACCGGTTCAGCTTACCTTACGAAATTGAACTTACTCCCGCTGCGGGGGCTCTTAAATCTCGGCTTGCTCTTATTTGAATCATAAAAGAAATCGTATGTTTCTCCTGGCTGTTTTGTCAATTTCGTAGATTCTGTATCGTAATTAAGATTTGTCGTGTCTTTCTCTGTCTCTGTCTCGCTCTCTCTCCCTCCCTCTCGTGTTTTTTTATACCTTAAAATGTTTGACCATTACATCAATTGATTTTTCATACAACAATTAAATAATTACAATGTACATTGTACAATTTAGCCATTAGATGAGTCTACTCTTACTCCAAATTCACACATTAGTTGTGCTTATACCATACATAACAATTTTGAACCATCCACAGCCATCATGATTATTTCATTGGATTCTTTTTATGAGGTAACTATTTCTCCAGTTCAGAATTCAATTTCAGTGCATTTTTCAATGTCAGTTTAAATATTTATTCATTACAATGGTGGCCTGGTACAAAACATTCAGTACATAATAATGCAACATAACAAATGTTGTATTTGAGTTATGTTATAACAATATAAATGACCAAACTGAAAGGCATTGTTTGTGAGTAATTTTTTAAGCAAACAGTGACCTGAAACTTAATTTGTGAACATAACCAAAGCCAACAAGAGTATTCAATTGAAACTTTTTAAAATGAATTAAAACTTTGAGGAAATTTGTGATGGCATTTGAATATTGTATTTATATTTTTATTGAGATTATTTATCAAGATTTTATTGAATTGCCATTAATATTTAACTACTTTGATGATGTTGCTAATGTAGCTTCTGAACTTAATTTCAGGTGATTTAAGAGGACTGGATGTGACAGAAAACATTTAATGTCTGGTTAGTGAATTGCACTTCTGGGTGGGGCAATTGTTACTTTTAAAACTGTGGAATAAACCAGAAAAACATTTAAAAGGGATAACAGTATGTCTGCCAGTATGAGAACTACATTACAAACAGTGCCTGAATCTCTTCCAGCTGATCATGTCAGCAATACCAAGGTAAGTTTTAAATTTTCTACATCTAAGTAATGTGTCCAGGATGAAGTATTGCACTAATTGACTGTGCTTATTAATATTAAAAACCATTAGGTGCATTATTTTGTTTTGAACAATATGAGGATTTACTTGTCACACATATTAAACAATATTGAAGGGCTAAACTGTTTTATTGGTTGAGTGTTTGTCTTCATCAAATGAATTGTAATTAGTAATGCTCATAAGCTTTTGCTTAAATTTTTTGTACCAAACAAAGACAAGATTTTGGGGAAGATAAATGTTGTGTCTGTTGAAGCTGGTCTGTTCAAAGGTTACAGGAGTTTTAGTTAACATTATTTAACAAAATGTCTTTGATGTTAAAGGTGAATTTTGTTTTGGAGCTAATATATTGAAGGAAGATTCACTATTAAATACTATAAGATGTAAACAGTATTATAGATGTGCAAAACTAACAAGTTTGTGCATCCACAAGCAGATTATTTGGATTAACTGTATTTTTCAGTGTTGTCTACAGGAGAATGCATTTACAAAACCTTTGCTTGTAACTCGTGGTGTTGTATGCTTTTTGAAGTATCAATTTGGATTGTATTTAATTTGTGTGTATTTTATCAGGTCATTTCAGACCACTCTGCGAGGGACTCAACTTGAAAGTTTGTTTTTTTTCTCACTCAGTTTACTCAAAGTGTTTTTATTCTCAGGAGTTAGGCAAGGGTCTGTTTCTCAAAATTATTAGACCATTACGAATTTTCAAATTGCCTTAGATTTTCATTCTTATGATTGTGAGGTTCATGATCAGGTCACCAAAGCCTCTTTGCAAGAACTTAATCTGTGTTCAGGTTTATTTTTACTGGGCTTACATGATGTTTGGAAGTTCAAAATATCTGTACATAGCAATGTAAAATCTTAGTTATCATCCACTCAGCATTGCATCACATTAAACTAAAATAGTGTCTTGGTTATTAGCACCATTGAAGGTCAGTTTCAGTGTACTGCACAATGGAAATGAATGTAATATTACTGTTTATTGAGTCTAATGATATATATAATTTGTGACATTTTTCTTCTGAGTTTCTTCAGGAACTCCAGAATTTGATTATTACAATGTGAACATGACCCATGGACAGCCCTCATAAATATTGTTTAGTTCTTTCAACTTTTAATCTAATTTATTCATGAAGTAGCATGAAAAAAATGAATTTTAAAAGTTGAAGCACTTAATTTTGCCTAGTTTTCTCCTGAAAATTATGTAATAAGAGAATTCGAATACAGGCTGGTGAATTGATCTAGTTTACTGAAGTTGCAGTTATTTTAATATTATTACTTCAGCTGCTTATCTTTGAAATTTTTTAAATACTTACAACCAGTATTGAGAGTAAACAGGTTGAGGGTTCGAATGTATTTCGCTTCTTCTTTTATTTCATTTTTGTTCAAAATAATTAGACAGTACAACTAAGTAATGTAGTAATGAAACTTATATTTATTGGTCTAGGTGAATAAAATATGTAAAAAAAACATACGGCATAGTATTGCCATTCGCTTACATATCTGGATAAAAAAGGTTGAATTTGATGTTAGAAAGTTTTAAGTGGGCAGTACTCCTCCTTGATGACGGAAGAAATTGCTATTAATTATAAATTGTTTTACTTTGAAAAAATCGATGTAAACGGTAATTGATTTGCGTATAAGCCGGCTTTAAAGGTTTCACTTTTCTTGCGTAAATTGGAATTATCTTCTATTTACTCTTGCCTAAGATAGTCAGGTGTCATCTTTATATTGACCAATAAAAGCGCACTATGAGAATGGGCTAACCATTACAACAACATAAACTCATTTGTAATAAAGATCGAATGTATTCTACAAAACAAAACGATAAGTATACATACAAAAGTCGTTTGTAATAAATTCCATTTTTTGCTTGCACAAATATGATGAACTTCAGTGTTACATGTATGCCACTTAGGTCAGTCAATCGTTACCATTGAGTACCTCATGCTAAAAGCAAAGCAGCTTTACAAACTAAAATAAACTTCATGTAATAGTGATTGCGGTGCAATAGATGGCAATAGAATCGGACTGAAGTGATGCAAAGCAGCATTGAAATTAGGTCTAAGAATTCGATGGAGCCTACGTCTTTCCTAAACTGTTTACAACTGTACTTCTTTAAGTAAAATGAAAATGCGACAAGTGGAGTGTATGTGCCATTGTCGGGTTAGGCTTTTGCTAGGACTGAATTTTTTCTATTTCTGTCTTTCTCCGTTCGTTCGCAACGTCAAGTGAACCAGGAGTGAAAAAAATTTTTAAATAGACAAATTTAAGGGGTTTTACCTTGAGCTCTAATTTTGCGTTCGTGTTGACTAATCATTAAACGAAAGGCGTCTGTCGCGATTTGAATTGTCTGTGACAAGCACACATTTTCCCCCGACCCAACCAGTATTTATTAGTATGTGATAGCATGGTTTGGGTGTAGACTTCGGTCCAAGTGTCCCAGTAATTCGTTTGCGCAGTGAAATACAATTGATGACGACATGTGTCGGCATATCAAACCATTATTAATTATTAGTCAATTGATTAGGAGGATAAAGTCGTCGAAGGCAGTGTTAAACAAATGTATGCGATTGCAGATTTTGCAAAAATTCCTGTGAATTGATTTCACACTTCAGCTGACTATCTTTTTTACGGAGATGGCTCCTGGAAGACATGCAAGCATAATTGTTTGTTATTCACAGTTACATGATACTTTGAAATAGTTGCTCTTGTTTCTTTGGTCGCGAAAAAGTAGTGACCTGAAAACTGTAACAATGTACATAGTATGTATGATTTCAACAATCAGGGTTAATGCTAATGCAGTTGGTGTTGTAGTCATGTGACATGAATTGGTATTATGGGAAGCCGTAGAGTTTCTGTTTGTAAGTTTAGTATGTTGAAAGGGATGCCGAAGTTATCGACATCATTCACGATGGGGGTTCCAATTGAAGCACTTGATTGAGCCTAAACGGAAAAACAGAATCCGCATGAGGTGGCCTTGTCATGTGGACGCAGTAAAAGCAATGGAATACATGGAATAACTTGCTGTTTTATGGATAACACTTTTCATCCCGACCCATTGATCTACTTTTATGACTTTTAGAAATCTGCAATTAGGTCAAAAGATTTTTGCTTTCCTAGAAATGGTATTAATACATGCCGGCATTGTATTTATTTTGCTATTCCGCTTGTCGAAGGATTATGACTGCAGGTCACTTACTTTTAAGAGCCAGTACACTTAGCAAAAACGAGTGCAACAGGTCGCTTTTATGCGATTAAACTGAAAAATTTTACATTGTTTACCCTATTTATTTTTGAGTGTCACTTATTTTACTGATGTATCTGTGTACTTTATTGTACTGTGCCTTTTCATTTACGAATTTCGTTTTGATAAGACTGAAAATAAATGTTTCATTACGAATTGTTTTTCTTCCTAACGAATGGCTATGGCGGATGATATTAATGCATGTGATTTGAAAGATCTACTATTTAAGAGACGTACTTTTTATATTCGTAGATAATAACGTTCATTACGAAGACCAACAATGAATATTTTATGCGTTGTCATTTAAGTTTTTGAGCGTTTATGCGAGCCATTGTCTTCCTTGTCATTTGTACTTGCTAAATGTGGGAAACGAGGCTGTTGAGCCTTTTCCTGCAAAATAAAGAGAATGTTTGTGAATAAATATTAGTTAACATGGTTGCTGAGTGCCGACAGAACTACAACGATTATTTAGGAAGGCGTATGGTTTCTTGAAGGTTGTTCCATGTTCGTACGCTTAATATTATGTAAAGTTGAGAATTCTGATATGCCAATACTGAGTCATGTTTTTCGACTAAAGCAGCAGGAAGATGTTTTACGGTTTAATATGTGAGTGCATCCCGTGTTGTATAGTTCTTTAAGGAGGCCCCATACGCGTGTAAATGTACCCGTAAGTGGTTCACATGACGCAGAATTGGAAGAGTCATGAAATGCCAAACTCGAAATATTAGTACTTTGAATTCCAATAAGTTAATGAATTATAGAATGTCTTGACTTCATGTCAGTGGAACTTACAGATTGAGTATGGTAATATTCATTTTCTAATTGTCATTGTAGGTGAGTTTCGCATGGGACAAGCCTATAAGTAGGATGATTGATTTTCATGTGGGCTTTACAGATTGGTCGAGGTCACGTCTTGTTCGATTTGACGGTCATATTATTTGATTTTGTTTGGCTCTGCTTCCTTGAGAGAGACATATTGGATTAGGAGAAAGACAATGAATTTCCCATTTCGGAGTATAGGTAACATAAACTGTGGGGAATCCATCAAGTGTCCCAGTTGTTAGTAACTCATTAGATGGCTCCCACGCATCGAAATTCAGAGAGCAGGTAGTCGTGCGGTAAGGTGACTCACGTTTGCATCAATTGGTTAACAATATTGGTAAATAAGTGGAAATCCAAGAGAAGTAAATTATGTATGAAAAAACAATACCCACGATATTGGTGTGCCCAAAATAATCGAAACGGACCATTTTTGCAATAACCTGTGAATAATTCGATATTCGGTCGTTACTTGTAAAGTATGCGCTATATTATCTCACATAAACATCTTCGTTCTTTTGAGCTTTGAGTTTTATTTTTGAATCACAAAAGATCAATTTTTTGAGTCGACCATGAAACGTCTGTTGTACCCTATAAATTATTTTCACCTTAATTTACCAGCAACCTTATCCATATTCAATACCGGCATTCTCCGAGGAGAGAAGGTGCTTTCTAAGCATTAGTTTAAACCATTTCTTTAAATCTGTAACCGCATCTTTTCGGGCTTTGTGACACGGCCTCAAAGGAATGGAATTTTGCGGGTTCTCTATCCTAGCTCTACTAAGCATCGGTAAGCAACGAGCGTTCTTGCGAACATTTAATTTAGTTGGTTTTAATCATTGTAATATGTAGGTGCTGGCATTATTGGACTGTCGCAGCAGTGTAGACCGGTTTGACTGAGAATACGGGAATTTTTCTGTTGCTAGGCAAGAGAAAATTCTGGAAAAGGTGTCGCACGTGGAGTAGCGATTGTGGAGATTGATTAGAATATTACTTTTTACCTGTGAATATATATTTGCACACCCGAGTGAGTTCTAGTTAATTTCGTTTCGTAAAAAATGTTAGTGCTGTGATAAATTTACTGATAAATTTTTATTCAATAAATGGTACCTAGATATGCTTTTGTTTATCAGGCGCACACAACGTTTCTCAGTGGTCCTCCTTCCAGGTGTAAATGATTCATACAATTTTTCGATTTCGATGGTTCGTTCACCTCATGGTACTAATTCTTTCTCTAGCCTGTGGACACTCGCAGTCGCCGTAATGAATTTGTAGAATTTAGCAAGCAAATTGTCGTCTCGGGTACCCCTTACCCCAGTGATTTTCTATTTGGATGGTGCGCCAGTATATCAATAACTGATGGCTTTGTTACCTGCACTTTCATTTTTGAGTCCCGCGACCAGTCAGTCTAGAATGTCGAAAGTATCTTAATGTAGTTTTTTGAGACTACATGTACTTAGGTACGAATTGTAAAATAAACTCGTAGGCCTTGTCTGAGCAGAGTGGTGGTAGCGGTCGGCGTCTGCATTCCGATAGCTCGAACACTGGTTTCATGCTTCAGTCGTCTCTTCGGCCATTTCGGCCGAGGATCGTCGGGTTGTAAGCTCTTCGCTGTGTTAGTTGTGTGAAGTATGTTTGTATTGTGAATTTTAATGCTTCATAGGTATTTCAAAAGCAATTTGATGCTCGTATATTGTTGTGCAGTCTTTCTTCGTATTCGATGTATGAAATTCATTGGAACGTTTTCGTTTCTTTAGAAGCATCTCGTACAAATTTAAGAAAAATGACGCAGTTTCGTTATCAATACTTACACACACCAGAAGTTCACATTACTGTGTTCACTACATTGTCTGCGAGTAGTTGATGAATACGATTATTTTAATTTCACAGACAAATGTAGTGAAACGAAGTTTTTAGGTTCAATATCGACAGTAGCGTAGAGATGTTAAATATATTGGTTGCAAATTGTGCACATGTTTCAAATGTGTGAGGAATATTTTCCATCAACAGAAAAATCACAAAGCTCGTTTTAATGTAAATATGTTTCAAAATAGAAAGATTTCTCTGTTGAAATTGATATTGTTAAACTTCCTTAATAGGTCGTTTGAAACACACACATTAGGATATGTTTCGTAAAATCTCTGTAATTGTGTAATTAATTTAAAATTTGTTTTGCGACTAAAATATATATAAGTTGAGCCAATTGAGTAATGTCAGTGATTTTGACGTTCCCAGTGAAGAAGAAAAAATTTTCATTGGAAGCCAAGTGAGGTGTGACGTATTGCGATGATTCATCAATTAGTCGAGGCTATTAAATAATTACTTTGGTGATGTTGTCATGGGAGAAATTAGCATAGGAGGATATTATTTTTTTTTCAGTAAGTTTAGTGTATATCCAAGTCAGAAGGAGAGTCAGTAGACAATAGTTTCGAGAATAGTTTTGCGAGAATAGTGCCTGGTAGTTTCATTTTCTCTCTCTTATATTTTATAGCAGTATAATTAACAGTATAAAGGACGGGTTGCAATCGTATGTGTGCGTGCGTGTCTCATGTGTGTTGAAATTCGGTCAGATACACGCCATTGCCGAATAAATTTCTTCTCCAGTTCAAAGTAATGTATGAAGTTTCGAGTGTGACCGGGAACAAAGTTACAGCAGCGACGGCCATTCGGGCGACGCGTCCTCTCAATGTTTCGGATAACGGAAATCCGAATTCCCGCGGTGGCAAAGTGACAGAAATGCCATTGGCAACGACTGTCAAGAATCAGATGTTAAAACTTTTACGGAGGAGCAAGAGCACAAGATCAACAAGTCGTAATTGCGAGAAAAGCATCGTCATATCAAATCACAAACGGTATTCCCTGGTGGCAAGTTCGCAGGTACCCGCTCCGAACGGTCACACGGTGGCCGTGGTCGATCCTTACCCGATGGCTATGGGCGTGGTGGCAGCCAACGGTACCGGAAGGAGCAATCCTTCGCCGGAGAAAAAAGGCACCGTCCCAAGAACAAGGGATGCATCCGTGGACAAGTCGAACACGAGTTCTCAGGCGAGAAAAACTAGGGTCTCGTCACAGGTAGGATTAGTGGACTTTGGCTACGACATTGCTTAATGTTATTTTTTCCACGTTAAAAGAATTATTACGGAGAGTTGGCATGTGGATTTCTCTCCACTTCCGAAATAGTTGGTGCCGGAAGTGGTAATCGTAGTTGTAAAGAAAGAAAAGCAATTTGAAACAGGTGACTTGATTTCTAGTTCGAGTTGTACAATTGCCCTGTTTTGTTGTTGCCATGATACTCGTTTTAAAGAATGATTTGTTGTAGAATTGGTACCATTAGAGGTATCATTTTGAAAAAAGATAAAAATGTTGTGAAATAAACGTAACGCAGAAGTGTGATAACGAAATTATCCCACTACGAGGTTTTTTCCATTGATCATTTTTCAAAAAAGTTTCAGTTATTTCAAACTATTATTGTTCAAACAATATTTTTCGCAACGGCTTGTTCAAAGTGGAATTGTGTAATTTCATAACGAAGGTGGTCATGTTTTATAAGGGATGAAGTAATATAGGCGTTTGCTAACAAGTTAAATGGTACGAGAATCAATGTGTCCTGTTTGTTCGTACCTGTTTAGTATTTTTTTGAGTGATGTTTAACTTATAAAGAAATGCGTCCTGGTGCCTTGTCGGCAGAAAGCCGAAATATTTCTATTAATGCATTCCCTCCCGGGTCGAATTCTCACATCCGTGACTGAATTCTTTGTTTCTTAAAGGAACAATAATAAACTTTGAGGTCTTAAGACGTTGATTTTACCTCAAAGAAAAACGCGGAGTCGATGCGTCTGAAAAACATACCTGTACTTGCGAATGTAAGACCGAATAATTTTCACGTATTTGAACGCTACCAATATATTTGAGTTAGGTCATCGACCTAACTGGATTTCATTCAAATTATGTTGTTCTCAAATAGTGGAAGTCAATAAACCACTGTCTTCACGGTTTACGATCTAGTAGTTCTTTCAGTGTGTATTCGTTCATGTGGAATACGATGTGAGATGTGAGTGCCACAGCGCTGTGTCGGCACCTGAAAAATATAGATGTGGTATCGAAGGGACCCCTAAAAACCTTATACATTTCTGACGGTCGTTTGACTATTCCGACACTGCCACTAAATCTGACCGTTTAAATAGTTTACTGAATTCATTAAACGCTATTACGGCGTTCCTCCAAAACGGATGGCCGGTCTTTGACTTTCTATCTGGGTATCCATCATATCCGGTGGAATGAGATTGCGATGGGCCGTTCAATTCGTGTCTTTGATGGCATGTGGCATGAATCGGTGTTATTAAGGAATGCCCAAGCATATTCATAAATCGGGTTGGGAGTACATTAGAGCAGTTAATGCACGAGAAATTCTTGATCGAAGCGAAAGAATTTAACCTGTGTGGACGTACCTCGTGTTCTTAAATAAGAAACGGCAATTGATGTTTTGGGTTGTTTTAATGGTTTTATTATAAATTTATTAGCATTCTATATGTTGTCCCGTTGAAATTTATAAACACATAGATTCATAGTAATTATACGTCATTAGCGAAATTTTATAACCCAGAACAACTTTCACGTGTTTCGATTGCACAAGTTATTGTTTTTAGGTAATCGGTCCCGAGCAATGCAGCTTTCACTGGAAAGATAATTACATAATGTTTTTTACTTGTAAGTGATTTGAAACGGCCATTCGGTTTTGACCAGTGGCTTTTTTAATTGGAGTAGGTCCCAAGAGGAAGTCCAAACTGATGATGGAACCATTATTTAATAATTTTAACATGAAATTGCGAGTTATTAGGTTAATGATGATTTAATTAGTGTATTTGCGTATCGATGATAAATAATGAAATGGTAATACCAGTAGTTAAAAGGGACGATTGTATTACTGGGTGTAATTTTGGATTTATTGACCCTTGAGTGTTTTGTTTTTGTTTAAATTTTATTCGGGTTCAATATTTTATACCGATTGTTGGTCATTATTTTACGTTTTGTTACGTCAGAATTGATTTGGTAGGATAGCGAAGTGAGTTAATTTTGACGGAGTGAAATCTTTGTAAACAAAAATGCGGTCAATTTGAATGTTTGATGAGAGTCACTTC
Organism: Polyplax serrata; assembly: GCA_037055365.1. Taxonomy (NCBI): domain Eukaryota; kingdom Metazoa; phylum Arthropoda; class Insecta; order Psocodea; family Polyplacidae; genus Polyplax; species Polyplax serrata. The sequence goes on along the minus strand of JAWJWE010000038.1, from coordinate 4,569,967 downwards.
GAAAGGTAATTTTATGTATAATCGCGCCGTGAAACAAGAAGAAAATAAAAATGTCAAGGTAGAATAGTTTGGGACTTAGCAACGGTCACCTGTAGCAAATTCTTAACGGTTTGTGTTTTACTATGAACAGTGTAGATTCTTCGTTAAATTTTTTTAATTGTCTGATTGTGTTTTAGAAAGATGGTCGCGGGTAAACACATGAGACAAGGTCAGAAGAAACTAATAATGAAATTGTTTATTTTACACTACAAATATGAAGTAGTGAAACGAAGGCATGGCGTCTAATACTTTTTTGAAGTGTGAGACTGACTCTTTTGCCATTTTAATTATTAGCAGTGGTGAATAGGAGAAACGTTTCTTCTGTTATTTCACATCATGGCCTTTGGAAGGTTACGCGTTTATGATAATTTTTTATTGACCTGGTGATGTAACTGTTTAATTATCGCAAATTCACAAAATAATTCGATGGCACAACTCCTTCAATCCTGAGACTTAAATTACTGCAGTACATTTTTTCCAGTCGTAAGAAATACGTAATTTACCCAGGCTAAGTTTGTTAGGAGAATTAGTTACTTGTTTGGAACGTAGGTTGACATTTGGATTGTCAAAGCAACTCGTGATGCAACACAACATTGGTTGATATTGTGAGCATTCAGTAATTCATTTTTATTTTCGAGTTAGAGGTCGACAAACAGTATGACATTTCAGTCTCGGGAGAGTCACCTAACTTTAGATCATATTAAGTCTTTAGACCATTGTACAAGTCCTTGGCCGGAACAAATTTTCCACGTGATTTGTTTTGAAGAAAGATGAGCGTGTGATTATTGGTGTAACACATGTATGGGGCTTTTTTCATTCTATCGTGTACGCATAATGCTATTCACAAAAGCATAATACGACGTTTCATAACTTACATATTTACATTTTTATGTTAACTAAAAAATTGTTTACGGTGCTGTTGTAGTATTGCTTGAAAGTTTTCCTTAAACGTTTTCTGCGTGAAACGTTGCTGTGATATATTCGTAATTAATAAGCGAAGCTTTGAAAATCAGCTGTGCTCGAAGTTTGTCAACACTTGTATACAATTGCTTCGTGACGATGGAACATATTTACATCACAGGTTCTTACAGACCTAATGTTTTCGTTTCCGTTATATTTTTTGTCTTATTTTTTATTTCAAATTGCCTTGCGCAAAATCCAAATTTCGTTTTGCTATCTATATCGCAACAGTATTGAAGTTTGAATTTTGTGTTATTTTTGTTATTTTTATTTCCAAAGGTTATATTGTCGTTAACTTTAAATGACCGCAATGAGCTCGGGAAATCGGATTTATGCCAATTAAAAATGTTCGCTAGAAAGTCTGAATACTAGTTATTAATGAGCATGGCACCTGATGTACTGTGATTATCTTTTGTTGACATTACATAAAACCTCATTCTCGATTCCTAATGGACGATTGCATTAGCGTGGAAATGGGGAAGCCGTATTTAAACAATTCGTAGAGCGAATCCGATTCTACTTTTACGAAGGCGAGAACGTTTCCTGTGGTAATTCGCCTTCCCCAGGTAACGAAATCACATTGCTCTCTTTTGGCCTCTTCATACCTGAGATCAATATACAGGTATTAGGGCCAATAGGTAACGCCACTATCTGGTTGTTCTTTTTGTAATCCATTTCCTGGTTTCTTCATGTTACATGGAAATTGACGGACAGTGAAAACTGAATAAGTACTGGTATAACCGTATATTAAAGTGGAAAATTCGTTACAATGCTTTGGACACAAACGTACAAACGTTGATAATTATAGTTAATTATATTCTTATATAAAAAGCAAAAAAATTTTCCAATGCCGATTGGTAGCAGGACAAGTAATAAATACAGGTAGATTTAAATCGAATAGTCAGTCATACAAATTAGTAAAGTATGACATCCTAGCCAAAGACCGCCTAAGCCTACATTCATTCATATTACATTCAGTTAATATTACGTTCAGGTTATATTAACCTAAATGAATTAAAAATTGCTAGGTTTAAGAAAGTGACATTTGGCTAGCAGGAAATTAGAAATGCTTTTCTTTACATAAATGATATGTAATATTTTGTCTCTTGCACTTTCGTGGGGTAATGAGATTTGAAAGTGGGAAATGAGGGCCGAGAAACTCTAATAATATTTATCGTTATGTATAATTTGTACAATTTAAATTATGAAAAAGAGTGATCTCTTAAGAAAGTGGTATAACATGGCTGCGTTGTAATTGTTTAAATGTAGATTTCTTTCGTATGCTTCATACTTAAAATTTTACTGTTGATAAGGATCAATTCTCTAAGTTACAGCATGAAATTAATTTTAAATAAATACAGTAGCAATAATATCGATTAATAATACAAGTTAATAATTTAATAGTTAATAATTAATAATTAAAAAGTTTAATAATACAATGGCATGAATATCAAAAAATTTAGTAGTAATAATATAATGGTAACTTCATGATAAGTGAACGTAAAAGATAATATAAAGATATGAAAAGAAAAATACTTTTACTGCTACTGAACTTTTACTAAATTCAACTCATAGATTTTTGTTATGCAATTTGACATTGAAATACGTGATTATTCGTAGACAGCCCTGTTTTATCTAATAACATTGCGGAATATATAAATAGATACAAAAACCAATGAGGTAACCTCGAGCGGATACAGTACACGCAAATTACTTTTCTCTATAAATCTACAACCTTGGAGAAACTTGGGAGTTGATTTTTCTGTAATCTGTTTTACATGAGTAAAAAATATAAATGAATATAGTTCAGCTAATTTTTCATGGTTCATTCTCTAAGCTACATGTGCTATAGAATCCACCATTAATGTCCCTTTAACAATCTCTTTTAATTGGATGTGATTTGCCGTGTCAGGCGTAAATCAGGCTACTTCATGTGAACCTTAAAAACGTGGATGCATTACCATACCATATTCTTTTTTCTCTTGCGAACCACAAAGATATCGAAGAGGTAATAGGAAAAATATGAAAGAAAGGACGTTTAGGTCAAATGAACGTCAACTTAGTAAAAATGTCCTTCAGATAAGTGAACGGTAATTGAAGATAGACAGATATGCGTCTAGCCTTGATCGAAGGCATCGGTGCAAGGTTTTCGCTAAAATGGAATCTCACACAGTCACTTATATTCAAATAAGTTTCGAAATGGGCCAAATGTGAACTTTTACCACCGACAACTATACAATAGGTTATCTAAAGTTTTGGGTGGAGTGTGCATCGTAGTTGTAGTACATGAATGACGTTTGGTCAAAGTTGCCCACTTTGCGCTGCATCTCTTTCGATTGTTTTCTGATCATATATCTTATTATCTGAAAAATTGGTTAGTTAAGACAGTTTATTGGATGTCAAAGAAGACTAATTATCGGTAGAGTACTTTCTGAAATAATTGTGCAACACCACAGCTACAGACCAAGGCCGATTGCTAACTTGTTTTTGTTTTTCTTGTTATCCTAATTGTTAACGTCATCAAAGCGAATCTATGGCAGGAAATAACTTAACTAATCTGTTTGAGTAGTGTTCTGGTAATGTGAGGAAGGTTGCACACATCGGGTATCATCAATAGGATAGTATTGGAAGTTGGTAATTTGAAGAAAGGATGTGGCAGACACGTCCCAAAAATTAAACGTTTGCTATAAGGTGGAATTCAGAATTTTATTTCATACCTAAGCCGTTCGTTACAGTGATTTATTTATTACTAGTGCTAGCTGGCTATTAACATTATTTAACATACAAAAAAGACTAGGAAAACGGTTTAGTGGTATTATTTTCTATAATTTCGAGGTTATAAATGCACTGTAAAGTAGATTACATTATATATATTCGACATAAGGATGGTATGTTTTGCTTGCTACTAAAGGCGTTCATCGGAGACATTTTGGTGTCGCAGAACAGAACATGGTTGAAAATATTAATAATCAGTTCTCAAAAGCTTACGATAAGAGCATAAATCTAAAAGCTTCTACGTAATTTTTACGGAGCATTTAATTTTTCTGGTGGGTAAGTCTCAATTTACAGCAAAGAACACCCAGTTGTTGATCGTGAATATCAAAAGTTAGGAACCGGAGAAGGAGGGGTCTATTACAGGGTTTAAAAACGTTTAGCAGAAATTCAAAAGAGCAACTCTGGAGTTGTCCTAATTAAAATGTGATTCTGTAATGGATTTTTGAGTGTATATAAATGTAAGTAGAGTAAATGTGATGGAGCACTAAACACTGGAACAAATTTATAGTGGAAACGACCGCATTTTTTCTTCCTTCCAAAGCTTTTGTGCAAGGAAAATGCATTTAAAATAAGAGGATTGGAGTTTTACAAGGACACCATTCCAAGCTTTACTCGCTAAATTCGATCCGTGACGTATTTTTTCGTGATTTTTACCTTCAAGGATGTTCTTTACCTTGCATACGTAAGGTGTGGGAAGTCATAATGTTTTGCCTAAATCAGCAAACACACGTTGCGAAGTCTTGCGCCTGTGTTTTTTTTTTCACTGGGTCGTAGACAAAGGCACGAGTTGCAGTGTGCAGTCACCTGAATTGTCGTCGGGTCTTTCCACGGGGGCATGCGACTAGAACGGTATCGCGTCGTCGTGGCATGTTCTGTGACGTTTTCAATAATCGGGAATGGTCGAGGCTTATTGTATAAAGGAAGAGTCAAATGCAAATGTCGAGGCAGCAATTTTTGTTAGACGCAAGAAAAATATGGTCGTAGAGATGAGGTACGAGTGCGCCGTGAAACCTCCCACGATGAGTACCCGTCATCTTGTATTTTGTTCAATAGCCTTCAACGCGTTGCCGTAGAGTGCAAATGCAAACTGAATGTGTGAATGACTTACTAGCTTGAATTTCAAGGAGACCTCAGTACCGGAAAAGCGTTTTTAAGTTTCAGCTTTGAAATAAATGACCTAACTAGAGAGTGTAGCTTAGCAACAGAAGTTTTTAATGCATCCTACTCATGTGTAACTGTAAGAGTATGAAAGTGCAGCAGAGCCCTTAGTAATAATGACCGAATGCTCATTTTTTTGCGTTGAGAATAATTTGACAACGTCTAAATAGTCGCGAAGACTTGTAAATTAATTGAGTTAACATCCGTGGCGGAAGTTTTCCTTTCAAAATATAATTTTTCTATATGATGTTTTTTTTTTTATTATGGGGATTGGGTAGAATTGATTGCAGTGAAAGGAAAGTTAAATGGAATTGGCGAACTTCTTTTTCCAAGCAGTGTAAATGGTTTTAGTAATTGACGTTCGTGCTTTTATTTGAAACTTGGTACTTAAGCTACTGCGTTGAAGTGATTATATAGTGCATTTTCACTTCGTAAGACAATCTTATAGTGAAACGCTTTGACGTGTTGCTTTTGTAATAGAGTGCGTGCGACCTATCCTGGATTATAGAGTGTATATAATGATTTATGATGCTCATAAAATAAGATCTCAAATGCACTGCACACGTATTTCGTTAGCTGTTTCCTATGTATCCTAGTCTAACATTATACGTCCCTGTGCTTCATTACTAATCAATGTCTCTTCTGTACAATTAATTAGATCCACCATTATTTTTTCAAACTATGTTTGAAATTAGAAATCGTGCTTAGAAATCGATTACCATGACGATATTAATGCTAGAAAAGAGGATGACTTTTTTTAGTGGAGGGAGTTTACCCACAATTACGCTATTCATTTGTGTTCAAAGTGTCACTTTCTAATTGCCGTAAGAAAGTTTCAAACATATTTTACAAGCTTTCATCCATCCGTCAGAAAATTAGTTTTTTCGAGTTAGTAACAGATTTAAGAATGTATCTGGTAAATCAATGTCAAACTTTAGGACCCCATACAACAACTTTAGCAGTGTCAGAAATGTTATCCGAAAATAAGTTGCAATTAAAGGAGTGTTATCAGAATGCTATCCGAAACGGGCAGGAGGTAACTTTCCACTTTATCATTCGGTTTATCACAGGTTGGAAACCAATCAAGGATATTCTCCGTTCAATCTTCGCCGATTACTTGAAACACCTGAAATCGCTTTTGTAGTGTTCTCGGGCCTTTTTTTGGGGAGCTCATTCGTATTGTTAGTGACGTACCTGGAAGTGAAAATTCGCGCAATAGCCCACTCGTTGTTGGGAATTATTTTAAAAACGGAAAATATCTACATAGATTGTTGGAATGACAAATGAATAGTTAGGCAGTTCAATTTGCTTTCTCAGTAATGTTTTCAGATGAGTTGGCATTCGATGTGTTCTCCTAGGACGCAAATTGTCATTGTTAAGGGTATCGTTCGTGTAAATAGTTTTGCAACCCAGACACGTGCGTGTGAAAAGTCGACCAGGTAAAGAAGACAACGACGACATTTAGTGTTTTAATTTTCCTAATTTCAAGTGATATGACGAAGTAGTGTTGGTATATCATTGAAAAATTAAAATCTCTCCAGCAACAGAGTGGGCGGTTGTTTAATGTTCACGTGTGTTTTTGTATGTGTGGTATCTCTGTTTTTAAACGAATGGTTTAAACACAATTAAATAGACTTATTCGCGTTTAAATGCAACCGTGTAAGATGTCCTTGTATTGTGTCTTCGTAAGGTCGTTTAAGGTTTCCGCAGTCGCAGTCTTGCCTAGATCCTAAATATTTCTTGTGCCTTGTGTGCAATAAGTGAACGGTGTGGAAAAAGAAACTAACGGGATGTAATGAGGTTGAACAAATTTGCTGAATTTAGTTTGTTTGCGGGATTTCAAGTGTGAAGTATGTCGCTTGGCATGTCAGCACACTCATGTGGGCTATTTCGTAGGTGAGACAGGTGCTGCTAATACATACGTTCAACAACTTCAAGCTGACACAGTCAGCCAAATGTTGTTATTGCTAGTCATTTTGTCTGGTATCATTTCGTTATCACCGCAATTTTATTATTTTCGTAACTCATTATCCAGGGTCTACCTGCAAATAAGGTTCTTCGGGCCTTTCAAGAAGGAAACAAATTCTTACCGCTGCAACAGTAATATCTCGGTCTTATCGCACACACAAACACACACACATACGGGAATGATATCATATCTAAGAAACACATCACACAAGTGTTGACCTGTTTCGTTCGAATAAGAAAACCCGCCGTGTCATTGGATAATCAGTGAACTTGGGAGTCATTTACTTTGCGAGTTTTTCTTTTAATTTTTTTTATTGTTTGCGTAGGCAAGTGTACTTGGATGTGACTAATCTTTCCGTTATCTGAATATGGAAGTGAACCATTTCATTTCTTCGCAGTCGTTTTACACTGTGAAAAAGTATTAATGGTCGCGCAAAAGAGTCGAAAGAGAAATTGTAGCGTCATTTTTGGCCACGACTCTGGTGGGTTTCTCGGATTTGTGGCTTTTCCGACTACTTTTGCCTCGTATCGTTAGCCAGTCGAAAAATTTTCGCTTTCAGTACTCTGAGCCAAGGCTCAGGGGGCAGCCGCAAACATGGAGTCGTCATGTATCGGTCGTTTGATTTTTCGTATTGAACACAGTCGGTGAAACCTGGCTCGCTTCGAAAGTAACGGTACCCATCAATTGTTGAACGCTCAATGTGATGTCTTATAGTAACGTTTGCCTCATTGTTTCTCGTGTTTGTCGTTTGTTTTCTTGTGTTTTTTTTTGCGCGTGAACGTACATACAACCACCTGAAGAAGGTAGCTTGCGAAGGAGGATGGTTCTGTGGCGTCGGCTTCTTATCGCAAATTCAATACAGAGATTTAATAAATTTGATGTGTATTTTTTCTCTCCTTATTTTAGACGATTTAATGGGAAACGAAGAGAAACAACCTGTTGTTTTTGTACTCAAATAGTAGTGGCGAAATTGTTGGTTATAAATCAGTTTCAATCGGGTCATTGGAATGTGCGCGTTTTAGATGATTGCCCATGAAAAGGAAGAGAACACGAAGATGAGTTTTAGTGCATCGTCGAACAAGCCGGATTTCGTAAATCTGAAATCCATTTTTGGTGAAAAAAGTACGACTCCAAGACGTGGCAGCTTCTCGAAATTACCAAAGAGAAGGGCTCCATTACCGCCGACGAAAGGAAACGATGGTAAAACTGCCGGTGCTCCGGCTAAATTTCGAGAAGTCACACCATGCGGTTACTCCCAAATTACCGCTCGACTGATGAGGGGAGATACCGTTAGTGGTGTTGAGGACGATATGCCGAAACTTCAGATCGTTGAAGACGAGAAAGGTACCAAGCAAACGGAGTCGCTGGAAAAGGACTTCGACCTTAACACCCAGTTGAAGGAACTGGAGACTATAGCCAAATGTTACAACAATCTGAAAATAAAACTAGAGAAAAGTACAAATCCATTCGATGATGATGACGACTACGATGAAAGCAAAAACCCGTTTTATGAAGCAGAGGAAGAAAAGGATGTCGACGAAAGAACACCGTGTCTTTTGAAAGGTTCACAAGTTGAGGTGTCGGAGAGAGGACATGTAAACGGCAAACATAGTGTGGACACAAGCAGCAATGAAATAAGCAACGTAAAAAGGCATCCATCGGAAATTATTCCTCACAGCGACAACGAACAGGAAAGAGTGGAATTACGCAAACCTGGTTGCACTGCTTCGAGAATTCCAAAGAGAACACTATCGGTCAACGCAGCCGAAAGTGAAAAAGCCGAGTTTCAGAGAAATGGAGATGTCAGGCACAGTATAGGACCTGGGGCGAAGTCTGGAAAGGACAGGTTATCGAGGACGAGCTCTGATGGGAACAGGGATCCTTTGGAAACGTTCAAAAAGCCCTGGACAAGAGTCTCAGCCAAATTCAAACGAGAGCCACTTTTCACGGGGAACAAAGGACCCGGAAGAGGCAATAACAGACCCGCATACCGGAAGAGCCCAAGTAAAATTCAGGTAGGAGTTTCACACAAAAAAATTGTTTGTGCCGTCCTGTTAATCGCCTACCGGAAGTCCGAGAAGTTGTATACCTGCGAGTACTTTCTTCGTCTTAGACATTAGAGCAGATACTCATTAGTGTGGGAGAATGACGAAAAACTGAGATTAGGTTGGTAGGTAGGAAGGTCCAGATTGTTATTGGCCTCTAGTTCTGGGCGGAAGTACCCGAAAGTTTCAGTGTAATTACGAATATACTCACACGGACGTTAAGGTGAAATTTTTTTTCTATATCGGTACCATTTAGCACGGACAGAAGGGGCTACTCATCTGGATGGCAGTGGTTGTGTGGTATCATTATATGATTTTTGCATAGTCAAACGTCAAATGAAACTGTGGTAGCATTAATAATGACTTTCACGTCAATTAATTTTCTACAGTTGCCCTCTAGGTTACTTTGGTTCCGGAGGCGAACATTTAAAAAAAGGTGTAGTGCATTAAAACCAAAATTTGACTGGTAAATGCTTGGCGTTTTGGAGATCTAGAAATTTTTTAATTAGTAGGATGTTTCATAATCCGGTATATGAAAGTGTTGCCATTGATACAACGAAATCGTTGCAATGAAATGTAAAAATCTTAAAAAACTGTGCCAGAGGTAGTTCTTCGCACTCTCGTCAATAGAAAACTGAAAACCATTTGTAGACATTGAAACATCAGTGAGGAAATAGTTTTTTATTAGCTGTAAAGGAATGTGAGTTTAAATCATGAATGCGTGTAAACCTTTCGCTATCCTGGGTAGGAGTTTACATATACACTATGCATACGATTTGTATAATACTCAGAGTATGATTTTATTCCAAATGTGAACCAATGAATAATATTGACTTAAAATCATGCGTAATTTAAAGTTTTTAGTGGTCAATGAAGGCAATATGTACAGATGAACATGATAAAATGTCTAGAACCATGAACGGGGCGCCAGATGGTCATAAAATAGCAAATCTGAAGTAAATCGGTCGAGAATGGTCCGAATGTGATTGCCTTAATTGGTCCATTAATTTGACTGTCATGCAATTTTTCACGAGAGGGATATTTGTAAGGAATAAGTAATGGTATATTAACTCGATTCATGGAAATGATGCTATTCAGGTTCAGATACGCTGGAAGTACCTGACACGGTGCACGGGAGTCGTACTGGTAGGAATTCGTGTTCTTTATATTTGATTGATTTTTTCGACGAGGTAGGTTTGCATTATCCGAAAGGAGTAATTTATAAGTCTGGTTGTCTTTTTGGGTCGTTGCTTTTTCGGGATTAATTCCATCCACTGGAATAAATTCATCCCAAGTACTCATTTATTGAAATTGTGCACTGAGAGATTACTTTAATTGTTGGGTACCTTAAAAAAGGAGATCAACACTCCGTTTTATTTGATAAACAAAGCATGGAAATCTCACTTTTTAATGGTGAACAGTTACTTGTGAAATGCAAAGTGGTACTAAGAAGGTTCCTCAAGTCCCCTGACTAATTGACATAAAGTACCACACGCATGTGTCCTTGCCATTGTATTAGTTCATGTTATTGACTCATACTATTATTTGATTACATGTTAGCAATTTCCTTTCAAGGACAAAATATTCGATGTCTTTCTCTCAGTGTATGTGCTTCCCTTGTAATTAACGGGGTATCGACCAAAATAAACAAACAAAATACATAGAGCTCCAATTATCATTTGAAGAGTTTTTGTTGTTCCATACGCTCATGCTTCTCCACTAATCAACATCAGACTGACAGAAAAGTAATAGTAATACTTATGCTTAATACAATTTTAATTGTCTTTCATGCATAACAAACTATTTCTCAGGTACAGTTCATAAAATAGTCAATAAAGTTTTCTTACTTCTATATATACCATATGTCGCCTCAAGAACTATTCCTTTGCTTTAGAAGTTCGGAGGGTTTCTTAGGACAGCATTTCGATTTTAAAGGTTTAGCCGGTTCGATTAAGGTTACACATTGCGTCAGAAGTAGGGGGTAAGCCCGAAACTTTGGTTTTACTCAACTTGTGGCAAACTATTAGTCACAAAAATTCCGGTGAATGTCTTAAATATTCTATCGCCGGCGGAGAAACCAATTTCGCCACCAAGTTTAAGCTTTGAAAAAAAAATTCAATTCAATGGAAAATTTAAATTTTAACATGGAAAATTCCCAGATTAAAAATTGTATATAGTTCATACCCCAAATTTATATGTATTTTATTCAATATTTTTTACTTTAAAGTGTTTTTCTTATTTTTACTTTCAGGTAAGGCCAAAGTCTTATGTTGAATATTCAGTAGTTTATTGAGTAAGGAGTCGCGTTGATTAACAATACTTAGGTTGTGGTCTTCATATTCCTAACTACTTGAGCCTGTAAGTCAGTCTTGAATTACCATATCACCGAAGTAATCTGCTTGTGGAAGCCCATGGCATTCGTGACGATTCGAATTTAAAACGGCCTCCTCCTTTACTGTCCTTCATCTATCGAAAGTAATGTGATTTTGTTCTTCTTCGGGTTTGTGGAAAATTATGGTAGCATTAGTTTAAATGTCAGGATCCTCTCTCTCTCTCTCTCTGCATTAGCCTCTAGCTGTGTAGTAGACAATGTCTTTTTAATGGCCTAAATTGTCTTGGATATGAAATCAATTTGTTTTTTGTGTCGATGCAGGGGTCTTTATTTATATGTGGGCTGAATAATGTGTGTTTTAAGAATGTTACACACACACATGTTAAATGTAAAAGTCAGCCGACTGCAAACGAATATATTTTACGTTTCCTACGGTGCAACCGCTGTTAGCAAGAGGTTAGTAAATGTTATGATAAAGTGTATAAGAAAACCGTATAAATTTCGTTGGGAGAAATTCCTATGAGAACGTTGGCTTCGTTATACATGTATGTGTTATACATGTCCGCGGGATGGCTAAAACTTTTTCAGGAGAAAGTTCTCTCCTCTTATTGTTTGGCGATCATGAAAGTGGCGAGGACGATTCGTATCTGCATTAACTTCTGGCTATTGATATGCGAAAGTTCATATCCTCCCACTCTCAGTCATTTGTTGTTGATTAGTGGGAGCTTCGGAGAAAAGTTGAGATCACTGTTGGATAATTGCGAACCACTTTCCGTCATATTCTCATGCCTCTCCCATAGGGAGGCAAGGAATCGAAGTCTTCGCATGAGAAACGATAAATTAAACAAACTGGTTGCAGAATGATTGAATTGATAAATGGTTAAGGGCAATAAGACGTCCGAATTTTGTAGTGTTTTGTTAAGGTGTGGAGAATAAATGCGAAAAAGATGGTAATGGAGGAAAAGGTTCAGCGATCAGGCATGGGGGCGCTTTGAAAACTGGAAAGCAGAAAATCTGGAAAATTGGCATCCCGGAAACGCCTCTTACGTTTCAGGTCTATCGATTATGAAAGTGTTTGCTATTCCACTTTCTTGTGCAACGTGCCTTTCTCTGTTGCCTCTCTGTATACCATTCTGATACCCGAACCTCTTAAACACAAAATTACGCAGTATTCAAATGAATCGAACATGTATGCGTCTCTGGAACGAATTCCCTTTCCATAAATCTAGCTCGTAGCAATGTTTTTGACGGACGTGTTAAGACAATATTAGTAAAACTGTTGTCAAGTGTTATTGCATGCAACTAAGTGAACGGTATGGTGCCACTTCACAAAAAGCAAAGAATGACGTGCAAGGGAAGAGGTATTCATCAGGTGGTTATATTATTCGTGTATAGGGTAATATACACAGTACAAAGAGTACTATAATGGGACTGAAAAATCATTACGAAAGGTTCGACGGATATAACGTTGAGGTCCGTTTTTTGTCGGACATTTGGAAAAAAGGAGGCGAACAGCAGAAGCTATTCAAGAATTGAATTCGATCTGCTGCTGCTCTGAGACTGCGTCGCCGTATTTTGCCTTCGTTTGTTCCCATTCACCAGAGGGTCGGATTTCGCCTCCAGAGCTTGGTTGCGAACGGAGGTTCGGTAGCTTCTCGTTCCCGTAGAGTTTCATAAATAAACATTTATTGTGTCAAATTTAAATTCTGATGTAGTGGAGATCGTAATTCATTCACTTCGGGCTGTATAAGTTTTGTCGGACGCTTGCATGAAAATGCAATTTTTGAGTGAAAATCTGAGGTGTCGTGGAAAGGAGACAGGAGATTTTCCTTTCGAACCGCGATGATCAATACTGTCCAGGGGAGGAATGGATTCAGTTGTCGGGAGAAACTGAACAGCCATTTACCGTGTGCGGAACTTTGTGAGTGAATACACGGTGGATGAATTTTGGAGTACCATCGACAGTGAAAGCACGAATTATTGTCCGAAAAAAAAGGAAATTGTCTGGGTTCTGAATTTGTTAGGTTCCAACAGTAGTGGGTTCACTCCGGGTAATCGTGCGAACCATCGCATTGCCATTTAACGGACACAATTTCTGCAACAAAATTAATCCCGTGGAAATAATATTTCCTCTACATTTCGGGTTATTTTTGACTTGTCGTATAAGGTAAAGGAGACCGAAGGTGTCATACATTAAGGGCCTTCCCATCGGACCATAACACATTTTGTGATCCGGGGGTTTTCGGTCGTTTTTGGGGATGCAATTGAAATCTTATTACGTAAGCGTATTACTTGGGCGATTATAGCATTAGGTGGCCTTCCTATTAAACCAATTTTTAAAAGCAATTTTGATATCTACACATTCGTCGTGTTACGTTAATAAATTTATCTCACGGTATCTTTGTGGTGGCACTCGATTTAAACAGAAATTTTACTTAAAATAGAAGCCAGAATAAACATTTGGTTTCTAAAACTTTGTTTGGGCTCTTCAACCTCCAAAAGCGATTACCTTTACGGTTCAATGTTTTTTTTTTGGTTCTGCTATCCTGGCTTAGCCCAGTCCTTGAGCCCGGTCTGTTTTTTACCCGTTAGTAAATCTGGTGGTTAGATTTTTTTCGTACCTTATCGTAAGTGTATAAGATCTAACAACGTCCTAATCCGTTTTTTAGTTACCACGGGGTAAAACCAAATACTCGTATTCGTATACTCCATTTCGTGTAACGTAAACGTATATACAATTCTGCTTGTATTCCTTAAAACTGTATTACTTTGTACATGATACAGTTGTAGTGAAGATGTGGTATGGTATAGGTGTTTTAATTAAGGTATGCCTAAAAGACGCACAACTTGCCGAAATCCGCAGTTACCTTAAATTCTTTAGATTCTGAGTCACAGATAAAAGAATTCAATTGCAGAAGTCCTTGATGAAATTTGTTTTGCCTTCTCGGAGCTGATTGTTAGAATCTATCAGATGTTACTGTAAGCTGTAAAAGAGACACAGAGAAAGAAAACGTCGGTGGCATTTACAGCCCGCGCATAAACTTTGGAATATTTTGCAACTTTGCTCGGATCGTTTATTACAACGTTTTAGGTGTAACGATTCGAGGTTATCTAGTTTTGTGACAAGTGTTTGTAGGTTTGGGAGGTTTGATCAGAGAGCGAAAGATGTTATCAAGGATACAAGTGAAATGAAAATGGAATGCCATGGGATGGGAGCTAAAATAACATTAGTCACTTTAAAAAAGAGTTGTTATGCATAATTCGCCCAAGTTTTAAGGCGCACCCAACGCGGGTACTTAAAGCTCAATCTTTTACAATTGAACTTTTAATTGTATCCTTTAAGGGATTAAATTTACATTAACATTCTGGAAGAATTGAAAAGCAAACTGCGATGTCGTAAAAACGTAACGGTGATGGATGTAATAAAAAAACGTCTTGAACACTTTCGACCTCAGGTGTTTATATCAAAACAAAATCTGCGCCGATTGTTCGAATTCGCATTGTAGTGTGAGAGGCAAACAGCGATATAATTGTCGCACTGGAGGCCACACACGTGCACACGCAATTGAGGATCCTTCCTGAACGCCAAGGGAAGATGGATGTCTTCGCTTCTTTAAAATCTTATTTTGGTAGAAGCTCAGGATTTGCGTCAGAACCAGTGCACAAGATTTTGTTTGTGTAGTGAAAATAGCTCAAACCATTGGATCTTCGTGTACTGTGTGCACAGGTTTCTCAGTGGTGTTACCGACAATATGATTCCTTTTGAAACGCATTTTAATCCATATCAAATGAAAAACATTACGCTGTCTTAGGTTCGTAATCAGTCACTGAGTTTGTCGTCTTGTGTAACTCGTGTATGTGAAAGAGTGAAACACTTTCCATCGTTCCAAGTGAAACGTCATCATCCTTTTGGGAAATAAGGTGTATTGAATTTACGTCGACACATATTATGGGAACGACATGTAGACAGCTATGATGGTGACGAAAGATGGGATGCTGTCAATCGGGTCGATGGAAGGAAAGTTCAAATTTTGTTTAGACATTCGCTGAGTTCTTCAACAGCACGGTGTCGGCGTCGCAGAGGGCCCCGAGTGGGCAAAAAAAGACGCCCAAATCGGCTCCGCCAAAAATGATTCTCAGAAAATTGGTGAGTGTTGGTGAGGTTGCGTTCAATGAGGGACTGTCCAATGTTGAAAAAGTCCGAGAAGAATGCACTGTAGACGTTGGAAGTCCTTGGACAGGTCAATGAAGCCTTATTATCCGTGTTTCATGCTAAATCTCCGACCAGAAGCAGAGTTGAGTCGAGTCTGATTAGTACTAATTAGAAATTTATCGATTTTGGAGGTTATTAACCACAGAATTACACTTTCAATTATCTGATTGGTTCGCGTATATTTTATTTACTTGTTTTTTTTGTATTTCAGGGTACTGTTAGATGCACAAGAATGTGTTTAGTAAACGAATACCTTTGATTAGTGACTACGGTTTATTCTAGTAATTTTATTGTGACCAGTTCAGTAGACTCATCGTTTAGTAGCTTAAACTCAAACAAAAAATGTTTATACTACTTTGATGTATACGATATAGGACTTCCTGATAATATTGACTAAGCAAGTGTCTGTCAAGGACAGTTTTAGTTGATGTTTTTCATTTCATATTCATGGACTGAGGCCCGGATATTGTAGTGATACAAAGGAAAATTTTTTAATGCATGATGAATGTGTGGAGCACTAGCGTTCTGCAATTCTATATTTTTGTTGCCAATATTGTTAAATATGTCCTTGGAGAAACGTTTTTTGTATCAATCATTTAGAAAAACTACTATCACCATGTTATTTGAATGGTTTGACTGTAATAATTCTGGCTCTTTTGTCGACAACTGGTCGGTATAACCACTGAAATGGTCAGCACACTGTTTTTCGTTACCTATAATATTTGTCTTAAGAATTGTATGATATATGATATTTTCGGCGCTTAGTGTTCTGTGTTAGTAAATTGTGTGCCGGGTGACACTGTCGGATGAATTTAAATTGCCTGACGAGGCATAGTGCTTGACTGGCATTAAGGGATCAATTTTTTATGTAAACTTAAGTAACAAGGCCAAATTTAATTATCGCCCCATTGTATTAGTTCTTTTGCTGCCTAAGGTATTTGAAACATAAAGTAATTCAACGTTGAACTCTTTTTAAGCGTAAGGTGAAGATTGAGCTTGAGGAGATTAAAGATTGCATCTTGTCAACGACTGCACTTAAAATTGCAGTGCTCTTTGTGTTTTTATAGTTTTTAGTTCGTTTTCCAGCCTTGATTGTAAGAAATTAGTGATGCAGATTTCCTTGACTAAAAAGGTCGGCAACTATTGCTTCTTCCTATACTATATTCCCTTACTATATTCCCTTTCCCTATCTTATTCTCCGTAGTTTATGTACAGAATCCGTAGAATATTTCTTGCCGTCGTGGAATACTATGAGAAGGACTTTATGAAATAGTAATTATGAGAAGTAAATGACTTTATGAAATCCATTCCCACTTTTTCCCTAAATATTGGTCGTGTAATCATTCTCAGTTCTAGATGGCTTCAGAAGCAGCTCTGAGGTATTATGTTTGCGCCCCCTCCGACGTTTCTGTTTAAATTGCTAAAATGCTCTTGGATATGAAACAAACTTTCAAATTGCTTACGTACTTCTAAAGGTTGCATTTTGATTTCACTCCAAATCACACGTAACAGAAAATCAGTTTTTCCCTACTTCAGCCATTGGAAGGCTTTGCTGTTGTAACGACTTGTTGGCTTATTTCTTGTAGGCTGGACAAGGTAATATTTCACATTCCGTGTCGGTCGAGAAAATAAGAAAGTTTGAGAAAGGTTTACGTTCCTATGCGGTGATACGTCCAAACATGAATAATAAGGCCAGGGACGAGATTTTCGGTCGTGACATGAATGAGAAGTAGTTAAATATGAATGAGATGGTGCAGGAGCGGAAGGTGTTACCAAGTGTATATCTTGTTGTTCCGATGCTTTGTCCAAGAATTGTACGAAATTGTACGTAAAAGTCAATACACCAGTCGAGTCTTTGAAATGAGATTTACTTTTAATAGGTTTGAAACGAAGTCAATGGAATGACACGCTGTGTATTGCACTACAATTTTTCTATATAGTCCAATAAATGCTTATTTTTAATCACATACACAGGTTGTTGTTTAATGAGTATGTTGGAATTTAATGCCAAAAACTTTCATTTTTAGGTGAAAACCATCTTGAGAGACGTTCAAAGGTTATTTCAAATAAAGTATACCCATAGAATGGACGAAATTTACCGGGAAATGACGGTTGACACAAAAGACGGTTTGAAACTTGACAATTGGTATTTGACAATCGGTCAACGGCGCAGATTGATAGTTTTTATAAATATGGCATACTTTTTACTCCGTTTGCTAAATTGTTGTCTTTCGTCCGAAGAAGAGTCGAAAAGATCAATCAGTCATTCGCGCCAAATTTTCCAGTAAATTCCAGGGAGAAGTGGAATGAAAACGTTTATTACTTTCGCTGCAGAAACATCATTAACTTCCTTTTTTGATCTTGCGTACCGTTATTTACTGATACGCGGGCCTGAAGCAGACTGGTGACCCAAATTAGCTAAAAAGAAATGAAAATGGAAATTGCTTGTGTTGGCGGTGAATGCGAACAAATCCAAATCGTACATTACGTTAACCAAAGTACAGATAGTTCTGAAAGCGTACTGCCCTGATTGGAATTGATCACTGGAACCTGTCCGATTGGCAATGGCAAATCCCTTTACTGTGGTTTACTGTACAATATCCAAACTTTTTCGTGTCTGACAGAATCTAACAGCAAAACTTTTGAGGGAGAGGGGGATGAGGCAGGAGAGAACGGACTTTAAATGTCCGGATGTTTGAGGCGCGTTCTAAAACTTTTCAGAAAGTGTCTAAGAGGAAATGAAGACATTTAAGAAGTTGGTTTGGGTGTTGCGGAAAGTAGGCAATGAATAAGGAAGAAGGGATGAAATGAAAAGTCAAGAGTGGAGCAAGGGACGACTGTGTACATAATTAGAGGAAACTGGAAATGATGAAAAGAAGAAGAGATACATGGAGGGAAAGTACATAGATGGGAAAAGGTAAATCAAGATTGATGTAAACGAAAGAGGAAAAGAGACAGTAATGGTAAACCATCATTTTGCAAAATGGCGGAGAATATCTGTCAAGGGAGAGTTCACTTCACACTTACATTTAGGAGGTGGTCATTGACCCACATTTTCCAAACAATCTTGACTTTGTCAAAGACACTAACGTCACCAGTGCAGAAGATTTCAATTTAATGCGACCGTACAATTCCGGGAGATTGACATATTGTAACTTTTACAAATGAACACTGGCAGTTTCAAGAAAGGATTAGAACAAGCGGTAAAATTGGAATTTAGGTTCTTTCAAGCG
The DNA here is from genome assembly GCA_037055365.1 of Polyplax serrata. NCBI lineage: Eukaryota > Metazoa > Arthropoda > Insecta > Psocodea > Polyplacidae > Polyplax > Polyplax serrata. The sequence goes on along the minus strand of JAWJWE010000038.1, from coordinate 4,551,243 downwards.
AGAATTGAAATTGTAGTTTTACGAGAATAACCACATTACATCGCTACCCCGGCTACATTTTCCGCTCTCGGTTCAAAGTAATGAACTTGCTGTAGAGTCAGTTGATTGGGCAGGTCAATCGTTGTCACATTAACTATCCCATGAGAATAGTGTTTGATTGCTTAATCTTGGCAATCTGAAATGGTTTGAGTCGCGTTAACGAAGAAGGGTGGACTTTGATTTGGGGTTAGGATTGATAAGGAAAGCATTTTTTTTAATCAGGTTCCATATCCGTTTGATTAATTTATTGCATTGATAAGGTACATGAGTTTATTTAGCTTTTCTAGAAATTTTCGATATTCAAATTTCACTGCTAGGAATGGTGTGAATACTAATCGTAGGTAATTTGTATGTTAAGGAATTTTGCACGCCTCATTTCAGGTGTTTGATTACCAAAATGGAAAGTAGAGTTTTTGTGCTTGTGTTGATGCCTATATTGGATCCTTATTTGTCTTACATAGAAGTAGCTGGTAATGTTTTTTTCACTTATTGGGCAGCCTCGTCCCACACTTATTATCGAATAGATGTATTAAGAGTTATTTAATAGGGTATACATACTGTTTGTTGGGATTATTAAATATAAATAATTTGGGAACGACGCAAAGGAGACACTATATTTATGATCCACCTGGGGTGCCCTCAAAACAGCAATATTGGGTTTTTCGGAAATTGTGTCATTGGCGACCAGAACCATTTTGCGTTGTTCTTTGATGCATATAAATCTAAAAATAGCTCGACTAGGTAAATGTCGTGTTGTAATTGCATTAGAGAAATCGTATTTAGTATTTAATAACCGATCAAGGATAAATTAACTCATTTATTTATTTATTTATATGTATTAATTTTGAATATGCTTGCCTCGTGTTCTGAAAAATTAATATTATTATTATTAGACAGTGTTTACATCAGTTAATTGTCATATTGCACACCAACGGTAGGTTGTAGAATAGTTTTGTTGTGAATATTTAAAATTGTAATCACGAAATTGTTTAACTGTGATATTTTCCCCTAAAAGATGAATTTGTTGCCTTAATTAGGCTATTATTTTTGATAATTGGAGTTTAAAACTATTTTTATTGGCGGGGGTAGAGTATAAGTGGTATAATGACCTTAATTGAGCCAAGTAGAACTAAGTTAAGTTGACCTATTGTTATTACTCGGAAACGGTATCGTAGTGAGTCATTCGCTTGGTTGTAACCGTAAAAGGGAGTTATCGGTGCTGGAGAACTTGTTGCCTGAGCATTTCGCAAGTGCCACCCAATTTATACCTCTACTCATGCGGGGACAACACATGATAGTATAAAATGGGCGTACCGGTAAACAAGGCGAGGAAATTGTGTTCTCTCTGAAGGAAGTATGGAAAGATGGTGCCACTGTGTGGCCGCTTGTTCTTCCGGAAGCAGTTACCACTTCTTTTTTAATCGGTTCTCGGCATCCGCCTGACATCGTGTGTAGCCCGAGTATTATTTAACATGAGTTGCATCGTATTTTCATGCTCCTTTTGACACTAAAAGTTACGCCCCGAGTCAAATGGATGTCTTCCAGGAAGGAGGATCCTCTTAATTGTTGTGTTATATCACCGGAGATTTGTGGCGGATGTCCGATCTTTGGTTCGAGACCGATCCGAGGAAAATGTTATTACACGGATTAGTTTGCTTTGACTTGATACGATTATAAAAAGATTGTTATAGTTAAAGCGCTGTCGTAATTGAACTTAAGCGTCGTCTCCCTTTCCCGTTTCAACATTAAGTTATTTTTTCATTTGTAGTATTGGCTGGTATTGATTTTGTTTTGCTCATATCCATAAGTAGATGTGGTATATGTTGTCTAGTTTTCTTTGACACGGTCTACAATGATCTACGAACCTGGTAGTTTTCTTTCGATTAGGCAGGTGGCAATTAGTTTGGTAGGGATTTGACACGACCAAAGACTAACCAATTGAGCCATCGACTAGACTGGAAAATGACTGGTACATAACCAATATATCAGGCAGTACCTGCCAAAACAATCAGATTGTGTATCCCGTGAGGAATAAATTGTCACAGGTTGGGCAGCACCCGTGCTCGTAGGACGTGCAATCATTCACTCGAGTTGTATTTACAGTTTCCACGTTGTTGCCAGCTCGTCCTTGTTTGTGTGGTTACATTTGTTTTATTACCGGCAGGAAAAACTTGTTCCATGAAATTGGTTACGGTGATGTAATTTGTTAGTCAGGTACGTCCAGGTATGGCAGAGAGAAAACCAAGCGATGCGTTCGCGTAACACTTTGTTTTCATTCTCGCATATTGCAGCTTAACTGCGTTTGAAATGTTAATTATATTGAAATACATTAAAAAGGGGAAGAAGTTTAACGGTCTCGATTGACGTTGATCCTTTGTGTTGATATTATTGATATGTAAAATAGCATTTACACAGGTTTAATTATTTTTTAATTAATGCAAAAAATAAATTTGATTTTGCTAGGTTTCCAGAAAGTGGTTTTAAATTTAAATTTACTGTATAGGTATTCGACGTGCGTGCTCACCTACAAAATGGTTTGATTTCAAGTTCCACGTTGTTTAATATTTAAGTACATTATTATTAGAGGGGGTTTTGTCATTTTGCTGCGTGCAGTTTATCATCCATGAGAATTCAGTAAAGCTGAGCTAGCTCTTAGAAACTTTATCCACAGGTTCAAAAGAGCGGAAACGTTCAAATATTAATTTAATATAAGCATTTTAATTTCATGTTGAAGTGCGCCTTGTAAATATGCATACTTTAAAAGCTGCTCGTTTCTTGTTTGTTTGTTCGACCTATCCAGAAAAGCCCTTTTTTAGAGAGTGCATGTGGTTGCCACCCGTCTAAAAGAGGTACTTTTTTATTGATAATTTCAACAAATGTTTCTGCTGCAGTTGATTTTTGTCTTCTAATGTTGTTTTATCAGTTGACAGACTCAAATTATAGGTCGCAAATTTTAAATGTAACCTTTGAACCTTTTTGGTGGTTTTCTTTTTATGAGAACTGCTAACTTGGGTTGATAAGAGGATTTTGACATGCTATTTTTAGTTACTTTTCTCTGCATAGTACGAAAGTATTTGTCTTCTACTTAAATTATTGATTGAAGCGTTTTGATTTTTCGAATGGACTGAACATTTTCCTTTGGAAGAGTTAATAATACAAAATGGATAAAAGCAAAATGCAAAGCAACAATAACTGAAACGTTCATTAAAAGGTGCGGTCTCGGTCAATGCCGTGGAACCTTACTTTACAGAATATGAGGCTGCAATACATTTTGCGTGTAGTGAATATGCAGCAAATGTACAGAAACCGCAATTTTTTCGTTTCTGATAAGAATTCTGATAGTCTGCCAAATTAGATGCAACTAATTTTTTCCACAGTTTATCTGAACTTGTCATAGATATCTAACTAATTTAGTTATAGCTTTCTTTTCGATGTCGTGCACACGAAAACATCATAAAACAAAACCAAACAAACGTATGTTGTTCCACCGGTCAAGTATTAAGGCCACAGTGGGATTTCTTTGGAGAAGTTAAGTAAAATTGATGTCGTTGTGGTGTATGATTGTCTCTCGAAGAGAAAACCGTAATGTGTTTGCCAGATATGAGAGTGCTTAACACATGGCCGGATTTTATTGTTTAAATTGCTTTTTAATTTTATAGTTTTGGCACATTTTAACAAAAACAGAGAGTGGATATTCACACGTGTTGAGTTAGTCCTTATAACACGGAGCAGTGAATTTTCGTAAAAACCGGTATTTTAGTTTTACGGCATTCGATGAAATGAACTTGGGAAGTGGTAAATTTAATAATGAATCAGTTGGTATCATTAAGATATGTTTAGGTGTCGTCAGCAATGTGCAGTGTCTCTCCAATTTTAAGAGGTTATTGACACAAGAATTGAAATTCTCGTGTGGATCATGCGCCAGACGATGGGGGATGGAATAATAAAAGTTCGGACATCAGCTTTCTTGACTGCGAACCCTTAAGACTCGAAATAGCATAAAGTTTAAATAACCGATCAATCGAAGCTAGATTTGGGTCGGTTTGAATAAAATCAGGGTGTAGGACCGTCAATTGATTCACGTGTACAGTTTTCCCTTATTTTGTTCTTCTTTGTGACAAACTGTGTTACGTGGCAGGTGTTGAGAGACACTCGTAAAATACCCCGCATTTTGTAAGTTTGACCTACGCCTTCAAACACTGACAGTTTCTTTAATTTCATTCCTAAAGGTCTTGGAAAGTAGAGGTAACAATGAGGCATTCAAACTTCGTTGCATGTTCTTTAGAGATACCTGTTTTTTTTCTACGACTCTGATTTACTTGGTATCGATTGTAATTTGGTGGCTTAGATTACACATCAAAAGTTACATTGATATATTTCATTCCTTGTTGTAGAACTTGAAGGAAACGTGTAAACTTGAATGTTCAGAAGGCACAAAACGAAATTTATTTGGTCAAGTTAGGTACCAATTACCCTGCCTCACTTCTTAAAAAAACTTCAGAAATGACACGCAATTTACATAATTCGACTTTATAATTCATAAATAATTTAAAATTTGCGTTGATTTTAGTTATAGTGTAAAGTATCACATTCCGTTTTCAGGTTAAGCCCTTGAAAAAAAACATTCGCAGGGATGACATTTTAAGTGACACACCAGGTGCTTTCTGTGACTTGACTTTTTAACGTAGCTGGGTAGCCGTGGTGGAACTAATAGAAATAATATTAGTGCCAAGTACAATTTTGTAATTTTTCAGAAGGTAGAATGTATGTGACATTTCGTAATTTTTTCTTGTGAAAAATCAGCTTTGCATGAGAGTAAGTTAATGTTGTAACCCAGTAACCGTTTTTATTTCGTCACATGATTGTTTCATCCGGGTAATTACTTGGGTGATAGTATTTTTTTGTTGTTGTTGTCGAGCGGGGCTTCAGCGAGAACCGCCACAGACAATAGAACACCTACTAAGGGCCGTAATCAGGAAATTTTTATTATTATTACTGTTGATTTAACGTTGGTCGACAATTAAATGCAATTTGTTTTGAACATCTGAACAGTCTCGGGTTGTGCGTCGAACAAAAGCATCGTGTGTTTTCGAACAAAAGCAATATGTTCTAGAAAAGGATTATGGTTTTTACTTGTCGGTCGCAGGTGCGGAGTTCAGTGTGCGGCGAAAATGAAAACGAGGTTATTCCAATAAAGGTAACAAGGAGATAAATGGAAGTCCGATGGTCTGTCACCTTACCTTTTCAAGTTCACCGTTTGCCATTTTCTTTCTTCGTACCTTGCCCTGGGTTTCTTTTGTGTTTCCTTTTTAAATTGTCAAGAGTGAGACGACGGAGCGTTGGGACCATGTAGGCAACTCGAGTGAATCGGAGGTTATATATTCCCATTAGATTTTTTCATAGAAGGTTACGGATGCGCAGTGGAACGAGCCCTGGTAAAATGGTGGCTTAAATGGAACAGAAGTAAATGCGACCATTTTATCGACAAGTCTTGACTTCGTATGAGAACTTTTCACAGATTAATTTGCTCTTTACTTTTTCTAATGGCTGTAACGGCATAAAATTTTAAGAACGAAAAAGATACGTTTGAAAGCGAAGAAGAATCGTTAGGTATTCTGGCGTTTCGAACAGGTTGTTACCCAGACAAGTGCCTCATGTTTAGGTGCACCTAGAAGCAGTGATATTGTTGTTTCTATTCAGTGATATTGATATTAAGTTGTTTCAAATGAGAACCTGTGTGGTAAGGGTCAAAGGTTTTGGTAAATCGAGTAGTTGTTGTCAAACTACTGACATGTTGATTTTATTTGGATTTTTGTGGGCATAGGTTGGTGGTGCCATAATTTAATTGAAAAATCAGACAGTCAGTGGCTGTCTCATTAACGTGTATTTACCATCGATCTCGTTAATTACTTGCCATTTAGCAAATGTTCGGCTGGTTTCAACTTACCCTGTGACTAATTTTTTGGTGTGTTTTTCGTTTCAGGCAAATGAAACATCTTCGAGCTCACGGGTATCATCATCTAGAAGTCGTACATCTGACGAGCCCCACATAGGCAAATACAAACTGCTCAAAACAATCGGCAAGGGAAACTTTGCCAAAGTGAAACTCGCCAAACATGTGCCCACAGGGAAAGAAGTGAGTTGTTATTTTGTTTTTTAAATTGGGTATCTTTTTCGGGTTTTTGCGGCACCCCCGGGGCCAAAACCGCTTTCATTCAGATTTTAAAGCAGGAAAGTGACGAGAAACCACAACCGCGAGAAATCACTGAACTTGACTGGGCCTGTCCGATGGAACTTTGGAAAAAATTTAAATCCATCAGGTCCATAAGGTGTCTTTAGCGCACGGACTAGTCCATTTGCGCCAGAGCGAAAGGCTTCCTAACGATTTGTGTGTCAAGCTTTTGACATTGATTTGTTTTTTTTTCAATTCCAGGTAGCAATTAAAATTATAGACAAGACACAACTAAATCCAGTGAGTTTACAAAAGGTAGGTGTTTGTGTATTTATCGGACTGTGAATCGCCGTCATAACGGAATGATGTTACACATGACGAACGCCAAGCGTTCCTTCAACATTTTATATCATTTGTCCTTTTCATTTTGTTCATTTATTGCGAACTTGAGATCGTTTCATCTTCCTGTTCTTAACCAGTGCGAGCTGCAAACTTTCCACTAATGGTTCGCAGTTCCCAGAATATCACTTTACCACCCTTTTGTCGAAAATTACTTCAGTGCACTTAACGGTCGCGCTCCCAACGGTTATGAATTTGATTTGAAAAATTAATTTACTCACAAAATTGCGGACTTGATATTTGTTGCTCAGTAGTGTACTCCATTATTTGTGTTTATTCTTTCGTGAAAATAAACCTTGGAAATAGACATTCAGAGTAGTCGAAGCAAGTGACCTATTTTTCTAACGATGTCGACAAATTAATATCGCACCGGATTTAATTTACTCCGATAATATATTTTTGCCAGGGATTTGTGGATAATTACGAAGGGCCCTTCAGTATAGCGAAATATTAAGTAATGCACTGGAGTACCTCTAGCCCAGAACCCTTCTGGCTTGGTATGTCATCCTATTTTTCCTCATCGTATGAACAGTAAAAATATCTGCCCAGTGGCTATTCATGGGCCATTTACATATTATTGTTTTACACCTTTATTTATATATGATTTTCTTATTGTTTCATTGTATTCTATTGCAGCTATTTAGAGAAGTTAGAATCATGAAGATGCTAGATCATCCAAACATTGTAAAATTATTCCAAGTAATTGAAACGGAGAAAACGCTTTACCTAGTTATGGAATATGCAAGCGGAGGCGAGGTTTTCGATTATTTGGTCATGCATGGTCGGATGAAGGAAAAGGAAGCTAGAGCAAAATTCCGCCAAATTGTTTCAGCCGTTCAGTATTGTCATCAAAAGAAAATTATACATAGAGATTTAAAGGTATTATTGTGTAATATTGCTATTGTTTTGTTTTCTTACGTTGGGTTTGCTGTACCTGTATTTATTGTTGTACTTCACTCTTAATTACTTGGACAGTTTAGTTACATAAGTACGTAATTTTCATTATGCCTGCCACAGACAGGAATTTACGACAGATTAATGAACACATTCAGTGTTTTATTCTCAGGAAGTGGCATATTCATTTAAACACTTTCTCCTCGTAATTTCCGGTTGCGCTTCATCCTATGATTGCAGCGTTTTTTTTGTTTTTTTTTGGAGGAATCACTTATGTCCACATGAGATAAAGGAAGGATACGAGTGTCTGTTTTTGAGATGTCACTGTAAATCACAAGTTTGGAAATGAAATCGAACCGGTTTGCCCTTGTAGTTAAATGTCACAGAGATATTTCACGGAATCTGTTATGTAATATCTCATTGTCGGTCATCATCCTTTTACTTTTTTTTGGACGATTGTTGAGTAATTGAGAGAAGAAATAGTTTTTTATTTTTCAATTATTTTGTGTACATTCAGGTGCTTCTGTTTCACTGTCCTAATAAAAGAACTTTCAAGCATTTACAAAGTATAATAAAGTGAAGTGATACAAAAATAATTAGTTTCTATTGATAGAAAATTTAATGGGTTTAATTTATTCATTGTTACGTAACATTAATGTGTACACAATAAATAATGCAATATTTTTCCTTCTCCAGGCTGAGAACCTACTTTTAGACAGTGAAATGAATATTAAAATAGCTGATTTTGGATTCAGTAATGAATTTACACCTGGTAATAAATTAGACACATTTTGTGGAAGTCCACCATATGCAGCACCCGAATTATTCCAAGGTTTGTACCTATTACCAGTCCTCTCACAGATGTAGCTGCTTATAGAAATTTCTTATGAAAACTTTTAACACTCAATAACTTCATTTTCTCCTATTTCAATGAATATATTTTTTCTAATTTTCAGGTAAAAAATACGACGGACCTGAGGTTGACGTATGGTCCTTAGGAGTTATTTTATACACATTAGTGAGTGGTTCCTTACCTTTCGATGGTTCAACGTTACGCGAACTGAGAGAAAGGGTACTCAGAGGAAAGTATCGAATACCATTTTACATGTCATCGGACTGTGAGAATCTACTTAAAAAGTTTTTAGTTTTGAATCCCGCTAGAAGAGCCTCGTTAGAAAGTATAATGAAAGACAAGTGGATGAACGCCGGATATGAAGATGACGAGCTTAAACCTTATGTAGAACCCGAGCCCGATTTCAAAGACCACAAAAGGATAGGTAGGTTGGGCACAATACTCAGGTTGCTTTTGTTTTTGTTGTTGACTGACGTCAGCTGTGAGTGTTAAAATGCATGAGTATTTCGTTATTATATATAAATATATATATTGTAGTATTGTTCGAGTTGCTGCATTAAAATTGCCGGAACGATTGTGATGGCAAAGTTTTCAAGGAAAGTGGTGACAAAAGCTCTTAGCAGGCCTTAGTGTCAGATACATTAAAATTAGAACGCGAATGTTATCCTTACTTTCGTAACTCGTACTATTCTAGTTCTAACACTTGGAGTTCTAACACTAATAATATACAAACACTTACAGTGTAGTGCAATTTACGTTTTATAATATCTGAATATTATTGATATATGAATTCGGACCACTTCAACTTACAAAGCATTAATTTATTGTAAAATTTGCTCCTGGTAAGGAGTTGAAGTTTTTGTTAATTGATTACCGCTTAATTAAATAAGAATTTGATATAATGTGATGTACCACGAGATATTCTCTGACGCCGATAAAACTGTCCTGCTTATTCGTTTAGGACCTTGTTTAACGTTTGCAGCAGGGTTATGTTCAGACCAAGTTGTTATTTTTTTAATTTTGTAATGTATAACCTTTTTTGTTTCTGTTTTCCCTTTGATATGCTCAATACCCAAATCGATGTTGTAAATTTATTTAATTAACGGATTATCCGCTACTCTCCGTTGTTCCAGAAGCCCTCATAGGCATGGGTTATAGCAGAGGTGAGATAGAAGATAGTTTATCGCAGTTTAAGTATGACGACGTTTTCGCGACGTATCTGCTGCTGGGAAGGAAGAATACCGACGTAAGTTCACCATACATGTTTGTCACGTTCGATTGGTGAGTGAGAGTACCAATGGATATCGTAATTTTGTTTTGTTTATTCACAGCCGGAAAGCGACGGATCTCGTTCGGGTAGTTCTCTGTCGTGTAACATACCCGCAGCCACACCAGCCGGAAACGCCCAGTCACCACTACATGGACATCGAGGTGTTCATCGTTCCATTTCGGCGACGAACCCGAAGCCTAACAGAAGGGCATCCTCAGGCGGTGAGACCTTGCGCGAGGTCCAGCCGGGTGCGGCGCCCGCGACGGCTGGAGGCGGTGGGCCAACACTTGAATTTACTGTCTTTGAATGTTTGCCATTTCATGTGCATTCCATAGAACCTACACCTGATATTTTCTATTTCTCTTTGACTCGTTTTCTTTCAATGATCAGAATGACTGCGGTTGTTGTCACTGCTGCTATTGCCGCTGTAGTTCGTGGAGAACGCCTGAGTAATAGCAGCAACTACTTGAACACAACCCGATAATTAGAGCAGTTGCTGGATAGTCGTTCTTTTTTTGCTATTAATTGTTTTTATTTGTTTCTTTTTTCACGTGTTGTGACTTTCATCAAACACTCGACTAGGACCCAGTTCAACCAAGGAACTAGGTTTACATTCACTTTTAGAAGAACACATACACACATGTATTTCACACAAGTTTTGTTTCTCACTGAGTTTTCTTTTCTTCGTCAAACTCAGCTGTCCTACCCTTTTAGAAGGGAAGACAGCAAATTGCTGTGTGTCAAATTTAAACTGCCTATGTCAATTTTTCAACAAATGCACACTTAGGGCAGCATGACAGTTAAATTACCAAGTGATGTTCCCAGATTTTAAGCTTTTTTGTCTTTTTGCTGATTTAACATGTACAATTAGAACTAACTAATCTGCTTTATTTTTATTTCGTTTTCTAATTAATTACTAACTTTGTTGTGTGTTTACATCTTACTTCTGTCGGTACAAACGATTAACGACAATGAAACAATAAAGTACATGTGTTATAAGTGTGAGGTATACACAATTGACGGGAACAAGCTTATACGTGCTTCTGGGGAGGCCTCGGGAAACATGCGCAAATACATGCTTACAAGAGTATCTTACTATCCACAGACACATTCACGGACACGTACATGGAACCTTATACATTTTGTGTAAATAAATTAAAAGCAGTGGGCTGTTCGTTGGTGCTGCTTGACCTTTACCTAACATTAATGTCCATCTTCGCGATTCCCAGTCTATTTCCTTGGTGTGCTTTACCTATATGCGTTAGGTTCAAATTTAAAAGTTTGCTTATTTATAAATAAAGGGGCTCGAAGAGTTCGACGGGCATTGTGCGGAACTAATGGCTCAACAAAGCCGGTATCTTGGCAGGGCGCTTCAAGGGCCTCCACCCCGTAGAAATTTATTGAATTATTTTTATTAGAATTGTGGTTTTGAATTTTCTGAATAGAGTTGTGTAACATTTCATTTGCGAGACATGAATTATATTTTGGGGGCCCAAGAATGCCAAGGACAGCGCTTAATTTAACACGCCTCGTGACCTGAGATGACCCGAGAAATTTTGTTACATTGTCTTTTTTCGTTGTAACTGGAGTCTGTTTACTTATTTTCTCTGGCTAGAACACTTTTGTTTTACGAAGATGGCCATAGGCAGGATAATAATAACGAAATTGATTTTACAGGGGGAATGCCGGCAACACCGTCGAATGCAACGAATCATAACTACACGACGGCGAGCAATTTTAAACGGCAGAACACTGTTGACTCTGCCACGATCAAAGAAAACACGGCGAGAATAAATTCGGGGAATGCGCCCACCCGACCAACTGTTGCTAAAAATTCAGTCAATATCACAGCTCTCGATTCAAGTGAGTAATCAGATATAGTGTCTGTTAGGATATGATCAGACACACACACACACAGAGCCAGGCCTGCAAAGTCTTCTACTCAACCTTAATTTTCTCATCAATTTTTTCACCATCCAATCGTGTTGTCTTTCCTTTGTTCAGGTGCAAGTCCTGGTAAACCACGCGGCGTAACCAAATCAAATACCATGACTGGAAATAGGAATTTATCTTCGGGAGGATCGGTGGGTCGGCGAAGTACCATTAGTTATGAGGCGAAGTCGGCGTCGAACGAAAAGACAAATATCACGGGAGATCTGGGCACACCAAGGTAAAGGACGAAACTTATTTGACATTACTCGACCCCCAGAGTTGCAGTCATTGGCATTGTCATCGTCATCGCCATTGTCATTGTCATAAATCATCACCGGTTATATTTTTTTTACGAGACATTTCACGCCCATGCAGTCAAACACGAGTGCAGTTTTGATGTACCGTTTCCTCTGACATGTCCAGCTCACCTACCTCGAGTAGTTCATAAAACACTTGAAAGTTTTGCTCTACTTCCTGTGTGTTGTTTGAAACCCGAAGAATGGGTGTTGACGTATTAGCAGTTTCAATGCTGGCTTTTGCCTCTTGAAAATTCGGAACTACTCGCTCACATTGCACTTGACGCAATTATCATTCTCAAATAGCATGAGCAGCAATTTAATTTTTTTTAGTGCTCAGTGAAACGTTTTTAGGGTTGTCAGATTTTGTTCCGGAGTATGTCTAAGCATGTCGTCGTGTCTTTGAAATGAATTGCAGTCGAGTACCTTATTGTTAGCTCAAATTTCGCTGCGAACCACCAATAAATTAGATTAGGAACTCCAACCGGTTGATCGAGTACTTGCATGTTGGATCGGAGTGGAAGTGTTACTTCAAAAACAGTCTTACCGGTGCGATGTTGAGAAATGTCGATCCCCCCGAACATTTCTGAGGATACCAACCCAATTAACTCCAATGACAATGTTGTCGAATACATGGAAGTGCTTTTGTTATAGCAAACGGTTTATCTGTTTCGACAGACCAGGAAGTCTCCCTAAAGAACTGTCTGAAGTAGAGAATTTTGAATAATAGCTATCAGTTCTGTCTAATAGTTCGTTATTACCCCTCCATGACGGCAACTAATATTTAACTAACCCATGTCACACATTTATGAAATGGAGGGTCAGTCAAAAGTGACGACTAAATGTGTTCTAATGCGTGTGTGTGACAGTGCAACACTCGGAACTAATGAGAATTTGACCAGCGGGAGGGCTAACAAGGGCCACATCAAGTCGGCATCTATTTCCACGTCGACAGCGAGCAGTCGTCAGGACCACCCGACCCTAGGCCTTGATACTTCCTTCGATCCTCTCCAAAGGCAAAGGTAGTATGCAACGGACTGACTGCATGTCAAAGAAATTTAAATTTTCCACCGTGGGAATGTGCTGCATGCTTACTGTGCTTGAGTTGAGTCCCGCCCTGAAGCCCGGGCATGGATGGATGACAGGCTTACGAGCACGCAAAACCGAGAGGTTGTTGGGTTCAAACAGATCAGTCTGTGGACCCTATAGTTGAAGATCAGCACCCTGAGTAGATGTGTTTTGTCGGTAACCTTACGGAATATTTTCGGTGTTGATGAAAAATTAATGTTGAGATTTTCTACTTTTTATCACTTTTGATGTTTCATGTTTGATGGCAGTAAAGTGTTATTCCCCCTACCTGACAGAATGTACATCCTCCTCCCATGTAGGACTCAGTGGAACCTTTTTTTAAAAGCAATACCTGGTTGCTTTGCAGAGGACAAAGCGTTCTTTCAAACAACTCGTTTTTTTTCACCTGCTACATAAAACACTCATGAACATATGTTCAACATTAGCGCCATGAATTTCCGGCATGAAAGTCCCTGAGTCAGGCAGAATTTTTCGAAAGGGGTTACACGCATATATCATTATTATTTGAAAGCTCCGAACAAGCTGCATTCTCATATTCATCGTCACCAGACCGGCTTTTTCATACTAAAATCGTGTAGATGACGAGATAAAGCACGATCATGCCATACGAGTTAGAATCGAGTCTAATTGACGTAAGGAAGATCAGTGCGAAATCAAAGTTGTTTTGGAAAACCATAGCTGCCGACTTTTTGTATATTAAAAATGAAACCTCGGCTTTAAGGTTTTCCTACAGGTTCGACCTGTTTCTACTCTCGTCATCTGATGTGTTTTTGTCGTTGCAACCGATGTACTACTATAGTCATTTGAAGGGTGTCAACAAATTAGTGAGGGATCGAGAGAACAGTACCATTTCATGTTAAATGTTTTTTTTAAGTGTCTACATCAGTTCGAATTACAATATGGTAATTGCTGTTTCATTTGTCTGATTGTTAAAATGAAGGAGAGCTCTTTAATGGAGACTACAAATCAGAGACATTTTTTTTAATTGAAATGTTGTCGACATTATATTGTTGGGGTACTTAATTCTGTATATAGATTTTTCGAGGAACTGTCCCTCTACCGACTTGTAATATTTAGAAGCGTTGTATATTATTGCACATGTTATAGATGTATGCACCACGTACATATAAGTTAGGTATTACAAACAACCTGCAGCTGGGGTTTACCATGTGAGTTAGTTATGAGTAGTACACTTGTCCTAGCATTTATTAACGCCGTAATGGGTTTACATAGTGCTTAATAGCTTTTAGTTGTTGAAAGGTACAGGTAAATTGGGTAGTTGTTATAACGAATTCAGTAGTTAGACCATCTTATGATATTATTATATTGAGTAGTAATGGTAGAGTTACTTATATATGATTTATACCTTTTATAATGTGTACATATTATATGAAATTAATTATATGAAAGTGTAGGAATCCCTTCACGTATTTGGGTGTGATATTGTAAATAGTATCATGTGTTAGTTGATCGTTTCTTCGGAATACTAGGTACAATAGGCGTGTCATTCTCTGTGTACCGTTAGGTTGACAAGGAAGTTTGTATTTGTATTGTAAATTTGGTGTACTGGAGAAGTACATGGTTGTACATATATATAAATGCTTATAATAAACATGGTAGATACTCTTTGCCAGGGTCCCCACCTGGTTAGTCCAAGCTTTGGAAAATAGAAATAGAAAGGAATTTGTAATCTATTTTCTAGTTATAGGTCTAGAGTTAGAAAATTGTTGACGACACTGCATACACTTCCCCAAGAGCTTAACACACTCTCCTCCATTTATGAAAATATATACCACGTATTATCGCCAACCTGATTGTAATGTTTTTTTTGTTTCCCACGAACAGTGGCAGAGGGCAGCCTGTCTCGCCTGCAGTAAGCAACAGAACTCCACTATCACGTAACGTACCAAGTAGATCAACGTTTCACAGCGGTCAGACCCGACAGCGAAACCACACGTCCGGGTATGGACCGACTGGGGGTCTTCAGACTCAGGATACGTCAGCGATCGCACACGCGGCCAGAACTTCATCTTTCTTCTCGAAGCTGTCGTCGAGATTCTCGAAACGGTGAGTGATCGATTTATCGATTGATTTATTGGCAATCAGGCCTTTTTCTTTTTCGTTCCTTTCAATAGGTGTGTGAGTGTGTGTGTGTGAGTGATTTTTTTGCTGGTTTGTAGAGCTTTTATTACTTTTCTTCTTGTTGAGCCTTTATTTGGGCTTTTGGGAAGGAAGTCGATTTTGCTGTGGCATGAAATTTAGGGAATGGTTCGGCTCTGAATGTTCCACTTGCGATTCTTCAATTGTTTCTATGTAGACAGTCAATCATACCTAGTCTGTAATTTCATTTAGATTTCCGAGGTAATTTAGCTGCCGTGGTTCATTAATGGGCTGTTGGAGCTCTTCACCATTTGTAGTTTATACACAATACTCTTAAGAACTTAATGCTTTCATAACGACTGATGTTAAGCCAACTTGCACTATATTCGTCATTTACAAATGTTACATGAATAATTTGGTCTTGATTAAATGTACAGCTTCTGTAAGTACTTCACACACTCATTCTCATGCAAATCCTTTTCGTACTATTCTCTATACGCCTAAGCAAATATTGTTTACTGGCCAAACTTTGGGCACTGTGTAATTCCGTATCCTGGAATTCTGATAATTTAGTCGTGACTGTTCAGATTTCTTTTTTCTCATTCCTCCACTCTTGGGTGCTGCTTGTCCTCAGATGCACAGTTCTTCCACCTGGCATTCAATGTGAATTCTCTTCGGGTGTTCGAATGCTGGCAGAGACCATTGTGTGAAAGCTTGCTGTACGTAAATCGAGGCAGGTAATGCGTCCCTGGAAATTTTTTTGCTATATCTTTCCAAGCCGTCGTTTGTTATGGTTAAAATCAAAGCATCGAAACCATTGGGGTACTCTGTTTAGAAGTGTCCTTTTACCATAAAGAGTAATGTTGAAGAAAGGTTGTGAACCTGAGGCTTTTGTTAATCCACTGTATGTTTCAAGAAATAATTATACATATTTTGTTGAATGGAAGTTGTCGTTTAATAAGTGTGTACGTGTGTGAGTTCGCAGCATGAAAATACTGACCGTTCTTATGTACAGTTTACAAAAATTATAGTAACGTCAGAAAAAAAGGAAACAACTGTGAAAATGATTTATTGCAAGTGAAAAAGCAGCTTGGCACTGTCCAAACGACTGAGTCGTAAAAAAAAAAAACTTTCACCATGGTCACTGCTCCTGTATGTGTCGGTCAGGTCTGCCGTTCTTCCTCAGAATTGTGGGACTCTTTCGGTAGACATGCTGGAGAGGTGCGGTCTACGGGTAGCTGTGGGAAACGTTCGTTCACTAAAATATGTTACGATCTGTGTGGCGTTTTCCATTTCGGGACCACGTTTTGTTCCTTGTGTTCCGGTAATCAGGAACGCATTTCATCTTGATCCAGGTTCTTCTCTGTTTTTTGGGAAAACGAAAAGGTTTAGCTTGTTCTGAAATTCACTCGTATCCCACGCTCCCAGCTTCCTCCTGTGTCAAATTCTTTTGTATTCTATTATTATCATTATCAATTTTTATTATCATTATTATTATTATTATTATTAAATTTATTTTTGTGTCATTAATTTCTGAGAAGAATTTATTGCTTGTTCTCTAGGACGTAATGTATTTGGGATTGAGGCGGTGATTCTCTCAACTGTCGGAAGCGATCCATTCAGCTTCTTCGCAAGTCAAAAAGATCACTCCAAGTAGAATTTATTTTCTCTTTTATTGTCCTTCTGCGTAGTACGAAGAAGTCGGAAAAGTAGAGAAAATAGTTGTAGAAAGGGATAACGTGTGAGCGAGAGTGAGAAAAAGAGAGAGAGAGAGGGAGAGAACAAGCGAGCTAAACAGGTCGTTTTGTCGTCAACAAAGTGACACTTAGCTATAGAAAAAGGAAAGAGAATTATAAAATCTCCGATTGTTTGTCTACTATCAGTTATGTAGTCGTGAGTAAAATGTCGGAGAAACGGAGAAAGACTAAGAAGTAAGAAATGCGTGTGTGTTCGATGTGTGATTTTTGCGGTCCGAGCTGCTTTTTTACCTGTAACCTGTAAAAAGGACGAAGTGTATAAGATTGATTTTTTTTTTTTTTAAATTAGAAAAGACGACTAAGTCGATCGGCCGACTTATGGTCTCTCGTTAGGCCTTGTTTAATTTTTAAATGGCGCTTTTGCTGTTTTTATGTACAAGATGTTTATAATTTACCATTCGAACCGAGAAAGCAATAATTACGATCAGAGGATGGAGAAGCGTCAGACGTGGCAGTACGTGAATGTGATTTATAAATCGTATTATCTATTGACGCTTATACCCATTTTTAATGTAGAAGCGAACAGTCTGTATATCTTAGTTTTGTTATGTTTTTTCTATTATTATTATTTTTATTATTATTATTATTCTAGTTTTCTTTCTCCTACACTGGTTGTCTACTTAACTTCATTTTAGTTTGTAACTATTACCTGCCGTACAAAATGGTGGGAATTACAAGATCGGTATTGTAGGAATTTTTATCTTTTTTATAATTTATATTAGAAGATACACATATACATATATATATCGTTCGCTGCAGCTCACTACTGCGAAGAATAATCAGTTACTTACAGGAGCGTTGGTGCAATATTTTGGTTTGTTTTTATTAAATTTTGATGGTTCACTTCTTTGAGCCATCGGTCCAATCAAAGGCACTGTTTGTGTCCATTTGAATATTCTAGTTTGCCTGTAACGAGTGTCTGATTCGCAACACATACCTTTGTATGGTGTGAGTAGCTAAGAGCCAGTCGAGGGAGTGTGTCACACGGTGATATTTACATGATAATGATACAGAATTCTTAAGTCAACAAAAATAGATTTCATCGTATCAGGGTTTAGTCTCGTGTCTGAATTATTACTACCATAACTACTAGAGTTTTTAGTGCAATGAAATTTGATCGGGGGTCCTTCGTTGCTCCCAGCACTTAAACTAAAATTTGGTTGTTTTTTTTTTAATGAATTTAATTGTAAGTTCTAGTAGATTTGGAAATCAAAAGCGGATTTAGTTTTGTTTTTGTTCTAAATGATACTGGCTGTACGAATTTAGCCAAATATCAATGCTTGTTTCATTGAAACGTATAAAAATACTTGTAGTCGTATTGGAGATTAATTGAACGTTGTTTTTTTTATACACGTCCATTATATGTTAATGAGTAAGAGTATATTTCTCCTTGGCGAGTGATATCAACCTGAATTAGATTACCTTTCGTGGGAGTATGTGCAGAGGGCCCTTATTTGTTAGAGTGATGAGATTCCTCAGAGTAACTCTTCATGAGTTTAGGCTGAGTCGTCGTGTTATCATTCCTTCCTGCCTTTGTAACGAATTGTTGAAGGGTAGTTCATCAAGTCATAGACGAAACTTGAGGATTTACCTGAAGCTCAGGTGACTGCCGTTCCTTAACTTTGGTCGGCCGTCTACGACTCTTACGATCGTGTGGTTCTTAATAATTAATAAGAATCGATTAGTCGGATTGATTGAAACCTATCGATCACTCTCGATGACTCTCAGAATTTTTGTTCTGTCCGTCTTTAGCCTATAGTTAGCTCAGAATTGAGACAAATTCTTCTACTTGGTACCAGTCCTGCGGATTCACTAGCACTTGTAATTTAACGGTGGGATCGCAGGGGGACCATCGACAGTTGTGTGGTGAAGGGAATGTTTTGGTTTAGCAAAACTTAAAGGTTGGATGTCAGGCCCCCAACTTTAGTTGTTCCACTCATGTAAGAACTACTACTAGGAGTTTTGGTAGAGAAGCTCAGTTATCAGTTGAGTGTTCCATCTTGTGATTTACCCACTAGAGATAAAGTAGAATTTACATATTCTTTGTGCTCTGTGCGTGTACCCATCAGCCTCGTGCCTTCTCAACTACTGTTACTTGTTAGATAATCAGATTTTACTGTTTTGATTCGGATAGGTTTAGATAAAGATTCTATCAGAAAATGTTACGAGATTATAATAATAGAATCGAAGTTGGTGTTACTGACACGGAGTGTAAGTTTTCGATCTCCCTGTTCCCAAAGAAAGCGGTCTGTTATATATATACATATATAAACATATATATAGAGTTACATTTTATATGTTAACCCGGGAGGCTACCGTTCTCTCACGTCGGATTTTGTACTGGAAATGAGATTTTGTTGAATATAAATTACTTGAATTAGATATTGTATATTTTGTTTTCATGACATCCTGATATTTTGCACTTGCTTACCTGGGTTTATGAGAAGCTGTGTTGTGATGGAAGGAAGTGATTATTTTGTTGCAAGACGGATCGGTCAGTGTTTTCTGCTCGAATGCATTGTTTGGTGTGAAAGGTCGCCGACGAGAGTGGCGACAACCTGCCTGTGTGGGTGCGTAGAACAGCTTGAGTAACAGTCCGTTTGTTTAATTACACGTAACAAGAAGTGACTCCTGTTGGAGACCATTCCTCGCCGGTATGGCAAAGGTAAGTTTTACTGCACACGGCTGTCCGCCACGGACCCGCAGCAGTGTCCCGGGCTCCACTAACATACCCAAAGGGGAGGGAGTAGATGTCCTAACATTCACCAAAAGAATCGAATGGTTGAATACTTCATGCACTGATAATTAACCAGTAATTCCGTTACCTTTATCAATATATAATTTAACTGTTTTGACTGGTGTGAAACTGTCGTAAGTGGCTAACACGTAGAATCCGGTTATAACGATGACTATTTCCTGCTTTGGTAGGAAAAGCCTTTTGTGTGGGGCCGGGGGTGGGAATGTGACCAAGTACTCTACGAAATACTTCTCAACTTGACCAGGACATGACTGGGAATTGAAACAGAAAAAAGAGAAAGAAAACATTAGAACCAGAAGAATAGAAGTAAAAAGGAGAGGGAGGCTAGAGAAATGGAGATACGAAACAGTACTCATCACATAAATAGAGTGGCTCGAGGTTGGGTAAACGGAGAACATTTTTTCCCGACACGGGTAACCATCGTCTCTACATCGCTATAAGCGGATTCTATGAATTGTACGCAATTTCTGTAACTTTTATTGTTATTGTTACTGTTGAACTTAACCTCTCCCTCTTTAATGGTTTCAATTTCTTTTTATTTCAGCCCCATGGACCCGGTTCCTAAAAGCTTAGTTAGGTATGTTCCTGATATTTTTGTTTTTGTTTTGTTTTGTACTTTTTTTCTCTCTCATTTGGGCTTTTGTGTTGATTGATCTTTACACCAGAATTATTAATTTTTACTTGTGGCGAACTTTGTTGTCCGTTCTGTTATTGCGTGCCACGTTCGCTGCCGTCAGTGTGGGTTCGATAACAAGACCTGTTGACCACCGTCACTCTTCCAGGGCATCATTTTATGTGGCGTTTAACTTATAGATACTTAAGTAGATATTATTGATGTAACTTATAGACTAGTATTAGGTGAAACTTGTAGAGTTAGAGAAGATGTCGGCGGTGAAATTTAATTAATTATTGATTTGGGAGGAAGTTTTAGTGTAGATATCTAATTGAACGACCTTATAGATAACTAGGTTATTTGTCGGGGTGCCGAGCGTTGTTTCTTTTTTAATTGTTGACTTTTTTGTAGTGGAACCGGACAGAACGATGACCAAGTTAAACCGAGATCTTTGCGGTTCACCTGGAGCATGAAAACGACGTCGTCGCGGGACCCAAATGAAATTATGGCAGAAATCAGAAAGGTGAGACGTGAGTTGCGGTGGTGGTGGTGGTTGCCTCACCCCGTTCCACCCCTTGACGGAGAGTCTAAACAGTTGGCTCGACTGAATTTCAGGTGCTTGACGCAAACAATTGCGAGTACGAACAAAGGGAACGGTTCCTTCTCCTGTGCATCCACGGAGATCCGGACACGGATGACCTCGTACAGTGGGAGATTGAGGTTTGCAAGTTGCCTCGGCTCTCTCTGAACGGCGTTCGGATCAAACGGATTTCCGGCACGTCGATAGGCTTCAAGTACATCGCGTCGAAGATAGCGAACGAGTTGAAACTGTGACTACCCGTGCTGGAGGGAGGGTGCAGCTGCAGCAGCAAAGAGGAAGGCCCTCCTTCGTCGAGAGGCTGACGCAGGTGGCCCAGGAGGTTGTTTCGGGTCCGCAAGCGTTCGGTACTGCCGTTGGTGGCTGCGGTCGGACCAGCAGCAGGCACGCCGCAGCCTGCCGCCACGATACCTCGAACCTGAAGAGAATTTAACAAAACCCCCGGGGGGAAAGAAAAACGGAAACGACTCTTTCTTCTCCTGAGTTTGTATTTCTTTTTTTTAATTTACTGCTATTATTATTATTATTATTATTATTATTTAAATTTTAAATCTGAAGAAAGAAATGAATTTTCGACGTGTCTCAGTTTAATAATAATAACAATTATTAATGGTAAAATGATAATAATTTTGCGATTTGAAATGAGAAAGTAGCAAGAAAGAGATTTTGCAATGGCAAGGAAAGTACCGCATACGACACATGCAATCCCAAGAGTGCAGACGAGCACACTTACACACTCATATGTACACACACACATACACACATAGACACACTCTCGCGAACACAAGCGCACAATCTCCTTCGAAAAGACAATAAAATGTGTTTGATGAATCAAACGCGACAAAAGGAAGAAGTTACCCAAAACGCGACCGAAACTGAGGTCGAAGTCCGGACGAAGGGAATGAGAAACCCTGGCTGGCCAGGCAGACGGACAAGGACAGGTCACTTTCAGGTAGCGGCAGCAGAGCTTGGGGGGAAAAGGTTCACCCGTCGACATTCCTTTTGGGCGGTTGTTTGACTCGTTTCAAAGTTCACTCAAAGTTCAGGTGTCTTCTCCAAGCAAGCAACCACCCCGAGATGTTCGGATGTTCGTCGGGGTTTTCACCCGCGGGTAAAATACCGACGACCCGAGTCTTCCAAACCGTTCGACCCACGAGTTTCGTACACAATACCCGATAAAACCGATTAAAGTATCTATTTACCTGTTAATGAGACCCACAACCGAGGTTCCATCAAGTTATTAAGACGCATTAAAGGTATTTATTTATCGGGATAACCGAAGACACGTCGACACACGAGCAAGTTCATTAGTAGAAGGTTCGCTTGCACGAGAATTGTTTTCGTGAGTCAAATCGCAATCGCCTCACTACGATTGTATTATACACGAGCAGAAACAGCAGCAACATATGCATACATAAGCCCACAATATATGTACGATCGTCTCGTACATATATTATGTATTCGCGGATTAAGGGCACACAACGTGTGGAACTCAAAACTCACGGCCGCTTACTTCCTCGGTTTCTGTTTTCTTTGTTGTTGTTGTTGTTATTATTATTATTATTATTATTTAGTTTTTTGTCTCCCACTTGGTTTGACTTTGCTTTGACAGGGCAGAACAACCCTATATAAACCGCCCCCGACCCCTCCCACATGTACCTGTCTCTCGGACGCGAAGTCGCGGGAAATTTACACGATGAAATAAGTAAACAAATAATAATCATCCGATTAATAATATTTATAATGATAATAACTATTATAATTATTATTATTATTATTATTATCATCATCATCATCGTTATTATTATTATTATTATTATGTGAAATCACGAAATTGGCGGTGACGAATAATAATGTAATTTCATTACGTGTGTACAATATTGTATGTAGCAATGATTACAAGTGCAAAACCAAAAAATAACAAAATGGGTGTTGGTGATATACAAAGGAAACGAAGTAGAAAGAAAGGAGGGAAGGAGAAAGGAATGCGACGAAATGAATACATAAGTAAATAAATAAGTAAATAATTAACAATGTGTGCCTGACGTGTGACGTTGTATGGAAAGCTTCCACGATACAAAAACTAAAAATACATAAAATAACTCATAAAGTAAATGAGTACATAATGGAATTAATAAACCGAGTCGGCGACATGTCGTCGTGTCGCGGATTTAAAAAAAAATATTATGAATCAATGACTTGTTTTAATTTCTATTACTTTCTCTGTATCTATCTATCTATCTGTTTATCTCTCTGTCTATCCGTCTATCTGATTTATCTATTTCACGCGGGAAGTATACTCTGTTCGTCTGGTCCTTCCGCGCGCACCATTCTCTTCACCATTTTTATTTTTTATTTCCCCCCCCCCTTTTTTGTTTTCCGTTTGTGTTTGCTTGTTTCGGCGGAGAAATTCGTTTTGACACGTGGAACGAGAGACGGTGACGGGTACGCGCGCGTTCAAACCCATAGAACCCCACGCGGAGCTAATCGAATTATAAACAATTGTACAGTTGTTGACTAATTAGAAGGCGAAGGAGGAGAAGGAAGAGGAAGTGGAGGACACGGTGACCACTAACTGTCACTGGCTGACTGATGAAGGTGGAGTGGCCGAAGGTGAAGAAGACAGGCGTGCAACACTTAAGTTGTAGTAGCAAAACAAATAATATTGATTAATACTAATGAATACAAAGACAGAAAAACAATTGGTGACAAAATTATGTAATAATATGTGTGCACCACGCAGCTCGACGTCGCTCTTCATTTCAACAGAATCGGCTGCTCTTTTGCCTGTTTTGATGTGTGTGTGAGAGAGAGAGAGAGAAAGGCAATTGAGGAAAAGTACGGGAGCGAGAGAGAGAGAGAGAGAGAGAGAGAGAGAAACGAAACGACGCTTAGGTACATAAATAATTAATTAATTAAATATAAAGGTTATTGAGTGAAGGTTCCTTCGCTCACACTTTTTGTTAAACCTTTTCCACTCTTCATAGATCAGGTAGTCGTTATCAGAGGAATAGAAACCTTCTTCTCTAGGAATTGACCGTCTTACCTCGAGAAGTTCTCCTGACAGTCTCACCCTCATTCCGGCCTTCTTTTCTTCGTGTCTTATTTGCATAGTGCGACGATGTTAAATTGTTGAGAGGGGGAGAAACTAATAGAAAGCTTGAGACGTACATGTTTAGTAATAAATAGTTTTGGAGAACTCACACAGACACACACACACAAACACATATGTACTCAAACTGGTGGTCTATGATGGACGTGTGTTAGTAGTAACACAAAAGTAAGTGTTTGGTTGAAGTATCTTGTTATCATCCGAGTACCTCTCTATATGTAACTCTGTCTCTCTCTCTCTCTCTCTCTCTCTCTCAATCTCTCTAAGAGATGTCTACCATCTCTGGAAGTGAAAAAAAAATGGCTGATGGAATTTGATGATAAATAATTTAATGAATTTAATAAGAAAAAATACAAAATGTTTATTTTTTCTCGTTCTATTAAAAGCGATCACTATCCCACGTTATTTTTGTGTTTGATGTTTGCGAAACGAATCAAAAGACGACGAGCCTTGTCATTCCTATGTTCATAACTCGTGTGGATTCTCCTCTGTGGGGTTGGTTTTGGGCGAAGCGTCCAGGCAGTTTCATCCCTCTCGATTGAACACCTGAGTCAGGTAGGTAGATAAGAGGAATACACCGGGAGAATGACGACGTGTTCTAAGGAGATCAAACGGGATGCTACAACTGGCCGCAGCAAAATCTGGAAAATTTATCCGAGAACCGAGAAGAGTCGGAGTAGTGCGATAACCGTGCAGGAGATGAGCGAGAAAAGAAAATCTAGCTGAAAATTTTAGAATAGGAGGCACATGATTTTGAATAATAGAAATTGATTAAGAAGAGATATTGAAGAAGCTCAGCGTTGAACCATCCGGAAGACTTCGAAAGAAGAACTAAAAACCTGCCCTTTAGGGATTTAGCCTGAGGTTAATTTGTACTGATCGCCATGTTTCTTTTTCCTTAAAACGAGGAGTAAGAACCGACCTACGAACAATTTTGCTTTATTTACATGCCACTATAGGTAAGAGTCACTACCACCTGACATACGAACCTTAAAACCTTAAAAAGGTTGAACTTTCGATTTCAGATTTCCCAGAGGGTACCAAGTCTACGACAACGGTCGTGTTCTCCGTGTAGGAAACATCACTGAAGGACTCCGGTCCTTTTCAGACAATTCGTGCATTTCTCATTGAAGAAGGTCCCATGTGTACACAAAACTAGTACTATTACAAACCATTACCCAAAGAAATTCATAAAAACGGGTGCCACCTCCAAAAATGGCATACTCTTCGTAGAGAACAGAGAAAAATAAAGCTACTTAGAGTAAGTGTAAAGAAGAAGTAAGAAAATCCTACACTAACTAAATGAAAGAATAATATTTAGCGGTCATGGACGAATTGAATCAGCTTCGCATTCTCGCACGGGGCGGTCATTTCCATTAGGAGAGAACGTCCGCCATGATATCGTTGCTTCACTCAAATTCTCCTCTCAGACAACGCATAAAAAAGTCACGATGGTTCCACTTGCCGTTGCACCATTACCTTCGGGAATTTCAATGCTTTTTCTTGGTATTTTTATCTCACGGATACGTGTACGTAGTCATACATTTATTTTTAGATCTTTTATTCTTAGGTGTGCGAAGACAAAGGTGCGCACACACTCACCCACAAGAAAGAGACGAACAAAAGAGTAAGATTTAATCAGATTCCGTGTCCGCGGAAATGACTGGTCCCTGACGGGAGCAGAAAAAGCCCCCGGCCGATCGAGTTCGAGAGAATTCCCAATGGAGAAAGAATCCTTTCAAGAGAACGGGGACAATGTTGAGGATGGAAAAAGAACGAGGTGCCCGTGCAAAATGGAATGATTGAAGGGTATCTTCAAAGAAATCCAAAAGCCGGAGCAACACGCCGGGACCGATCAATCAATCAATCAATCAGTCACACGTTGTTTGTTTTTATTGCTTCACATAAAACTTTTCCAAGCTTCGCTACAACTAATTATTCTCGGTAACCTCGAACACAATTTCAATTCCGGAAGTTGGGCATGAACGATTCAGTTAATTGAAAAATAAGAGTTTTGAGTATTTTGAGATTATGCTGAACTGGAGGAGCTTCTTTTAAAAGTAAAACAAATCAGGCAGGTGAAGACGAAACGGGCGCCGACATTCAGGTTTTCCCTTAAAAATTGGAAAACGTTTCCGTTTTTTTTGCTGCCCTTATCAACTAGAAAAAATAAACTGATAATCCGAACGATAAAATAGTGAACGAAAGAAGAATTCGACCGGCAAGATGAGAAACCGGTCGGCAGCGGGGAGACCATAGAATGTCTGGTGACACGGCGAGGAGTCGATACTCGAACCCGATTGGTCGACTCACCGTTTCGACGTTTAGTTTTAATTCGGTTACGGAGCGAGTCGGACAGAGCTCCCGTCGTTAAAAACAATCGGAGAGAGCGAATTCGGTCCGACCTGTGGATTTCAACAGTCTGCGCGGGCGAGAACTCCCCGAGAGAACTCAAATGAAGTTTTCGCCGGACCACCGACAGCCGTTGAGCACACGAGCCAGAAAGTCGGTTTCGGGGCCCGAAAACAGAATTTTTGTCTGGTGACACACTCAAAGTGGCGGGCTCGTCTCAAACGAATCTCACACGCACTCGGAGGTTATTTTCGGCCCGAAATATCCGCGTCGCCGTCGTCGCCGCCGCGGCCATCACGCAGGCGTTTTGCCGAGCTGTTTCCCCCCCGCCGGCCCGAACCCGCGAGCTCCCGTAAAAAATTATTGACTTTTTAAAAAACATCGTGTGCCGAATTTTCCGACTTCCCTGACTGCTGCCTGGTCCTTCTCGTGCGCCTCCCGCGCGGGCGCGCGCGCGCCATTCCCCCCAGTGTTTTTTTACCCGTTGGCTGGTTCCACTGCCTCCGCCGCCACCGGACCCCGCGCGCGGCCTCCTTCGCTCCTTGTTATTTATTTTTTTTCAGTTTCAAAATGGCGTTTAACGGGAGTGCACCTATGAATAAACGTCCGCGGGTTGATGTGCGAAATGATATGGATAGTCCACACAAGGTGCGAGAAAAATTACATCCTCTGCCAGTCTATTTGTTTGTCTGCTGTACTGAGTCATGTCGGCACTTGCACATTCCATTTTCACCTGTATTTCAGGTCAACCTTTCTCGCGGACGACCATTTCTCCGTCCCATGTTTCCTACCCCGCGGGATCTATTTTGTAAATAACCGTCGGATGTGTGCACGGGTATGTGCTGTCCCCCCGTGTCCGGGACAGCATTTCGACCCAACACACGGACACAGTCACAATTCGTGTATTCTTACCTGGAATTTATTCTTCCGGTTCCTGTCGTTGAATGAAACCTCAATTATTTGAGTCTGCCATGCACAAAAAAACAAAACAAAAAAAACCGTTGACACGGGTCACATTGGCAGGCATGTAAGAACCGTGTCGTGATTACCTATAGAATCACCTTTAATGTTACAGGGAATTATTTACCTGTTGTTTGCTTTAACTCGGTAATGATGTATCCTCCCCTCCGAATGTGAATGCTTTCCCGGGGGGTCGAGAGGCAAAAACGTTTGTGTTACCTGTTGGTTATGAATTGCTTTTATCGGCTTTTTTTATTTTATTAAGCGACACTATCGTCACCGGCCTGTTTTGTTAGTTGTTTCCGCTATTACTTAATCGATAAGGCCGATGGAAAAAATTTCTCGACTCCCCCGTCAGGTACTCCCAGTTATTCAGTTAAATGTTCTCGCCGTGTGTTTCACGTCGTAAAACGTGCAAAATGTCAGTTCCAGTTTCCTTGCTGATTTCCTGATGTTGTGAGGCAGCAGCAGCCAAGGCAGAGGCTGAGTGCAATTTAAATGTGGGGAAAAATACCCACCACAGAAAAGGTTGACCTGTTTGATTACCTGCCATGCAACTCCTATTTGTCCCGTGTGTTTTAAAATTTTGTATGCAAATAAAGGAAAAGTATTGTGCACAGAAAGCAGTAAAATGAAAATTGAAGTTTATTATGGAAGTGCAGTGTCAAAAGGGAAAAATGGAGAAGGAAAATGAATGCAGGACATGGGGAAAAATATTTCAGTCTCATCAGAAGTGATTTTGTTTTTATTACAGATAAAAGCAGAAATGAATCATGCTGATGATCCTCGCAGAAAAAGGTAAATGCGATTGGAGACAAGTTTCAAACCAAATTCTAGCTTTAGAATATTTCAGGCAATATGTTGTATATAAATTTAATTTTTATCCCAGGGACTGCTACAATTTCATTCTTGTTGGGTTACAGTCACTCCCCCTTCAATTTCTGAAATGTTTCATCCAAAGCACAGGTACAATCTGATCATTTTTATCTGGCAGAATTTTCATAACCTCAAGTGACATTTAATTGTGCAGCTATTATTCTTAAATTGTAGTGTTGTGCACAAAAAAATTGAAGAATATGATA
Organism: Polyplax serrata; assembly: GCA_037055365.1. Taxonomy (NCBI): domain Eukaryota; kingdom Metazoa; phylum Arthropoda; class Insecta; order Psocodea; family Polyplacidae; genus Polyplax; species Polyplax serrata. The sequence goes on along the minus strand of JAWJWE010000038.1, from coordinate 4,522,967 downwards.
GAAGGTTCTTCATGTGATTTCTTGATTTCCTCGAAAACCTCATTTAAGCATTTTAATTCCCCTGGCATTCTTTACATCATATTTATAACATGAAAATATTAGAAGAGGAAGCTAGGACTTACCAAAGCATGAATTCCAATTATACCATTTTAATTGGATGGGATAATTAGATTACTGAATTAGTCAGGAGCTACTAAAAATGTTGCCAGTTCTGGTTTTTCGTGGTGCAGACAGCATTGTTATAGTTTAGCAGCTTCCGGATGAGACACATGAATGTCCATTTATGAAGTCATAAGTATATTTTCAATGAAATCCTTCACCATAAGTTGTGCTGAAATATTTGATGGATCTCATGAAAGTGCAAATTGTTTGCTCTGTTGTGTGAGTTCTTGGATTGAATTCAAAGCCAAGTGTTTGATTTCACACTGAACAAACAAGTTCTAGAAAATCTAGTCAGAGTAAGGAGATATACTCTGATACATAAATAAGCATTTAATTGACAGCATTGGTTATGATGTGGAAATACTAATTTTAGTTTGGTTATAATAAATAAGTACATCTGATAGATTCAATTAAAATAAGTATGGTAAAGGCAGGTTTAATAGTCTCCTGGCAAATTCAGGTTTTGGATTCTCTGACTTGAAAAAGAAATTCCCACAATTAATTTTAAGTGGGGGGGCAGTTCCTGGGAAATATAATATTTCATGACACAGGTACACTTTCAAATGAAATTTTACTGTGAGTTGGCTTCTTGTGATTTCTTTTATTTTTTGCAGGCCGGAAAATCCAGAAAACAGTGTACTGCTGTACACAGTCTACAATGCAGTTTATCCAATAACAACAGTGAGTGCTCATTAATTTTTTATTAGCCTTTTATTGATGAAGAAACTATTTGGAAGATGACACACATAGGCAATGGCCACTCATAAGTCAAATATTTAAAATTCTGGTGGAAGTAGGTATCCTGGTACCCGTGGGATTGGTATTCATCTTCCCAGTGTTTCGTTCAGGCCACAGACCATGGTCTGGACTTACCCATCATCGCCTGTAACCCGTCAGGTGTAATGTTAATGAATTTGAAAAATGTATTTTGTCATCCGGGGCGGCACAAGGCCGAGGCGTGGAAGATCCTGCTTTTTGCGGTCATTGTGTTTTCGAGCTTACCAACCGTGACTCTGGGGAAAAATTAATTAAAATAGGATATGCATTCAGTGCAGGGAAGTGGTGAAAAACCATGGGCAGGAGACAACCTCTGAGACATCGGGTGGTTTTGAAAAATTAAGGGGGAACATGTACAATAGATAAGTTTTATTGACAATAGTGAAAGTTTTATTGCAGGTACTACCTGATTTTTAAGTTAGTCATTTTGTGGGTTTGAATAATTTTAATGTCAGGTAATGTCAGGTCAGTTTATTCAGTTAGGTTATAATAAGGTACCAGTCGCAAAAGAGGAGTTCTTTGTTCGGAATTTATTAGTGAAAATACTGGTTGACTGACAAACATTAACATACCCAAAAGACTTATAAGGAAGAAATAGGAGTCGAAGACGAACAGGAATATCACAAATAATTAAGTAAATGAAGAGTTTCGGGCATCCTTTAATTATTAATTAAACGATTTGGGAAGTAATTTGGTCGGAACCCTTAACGTCGTCTCAGAGAAATCTTGCCAAGGGAACCTTTGGTCCTTAATTTTTTAGAAACTTACCAAACTTGGTCAATTTTGGTCAGTTTGATTAATCGGAATAACTTACTTGGCAAAACATTTCCATGGGTGTATTTGGCAGGTACTGATATCTTAAAAGAGAGTAATGCTGGTCTTAATGAGACGCACTCGTACCCATAAACGCAGAAGTTTGTTTTTATAACAAATTAATTTATTAGTACTTATGAAGTGTACGCTTCACGGTTGGTTAGTCGATCAGATGAAAATTCTTTTAAGGCTCCGATTTTGCGTTAATCTTGTTTGTTTAATGGATTGTTGGCTTGTTAAGTTTTATGAATGGGCTTCCAATGGGTACCCTCTATTCGTTTGTTTCCTATTTTTAAATGAACAGTCAATTAAACCGAGTCGCTTGACGTTTTTATTACTTAGGGCATGCATTGTTGAATGAACAGGTACCTGTGAAATGTAACGGTGAGGTCACAGTGCAAGTGCAGTTTTGGGTTGGTAGTTTCCCTGTAGTCATCCATAGCGGGGGTACCATATGAACTATTATACTTTTTCCGTATTGTTTTGATTAGTCATTAATTGATGTTGATTGTTGGTAGCAAGTTAAAATTTGTAAGGAGTTAGCTTAGTTGCGGAGATTATAGGATTAATAATTCTGTTTCGTGTTGTTCTGTCAACCAATCAAAGATGTAATAATATTTTGTTCGTTTTGGTATGACACCCACAAACACGGTTATATACGCAGGTCCCCTACTTTATACTCTTTGGTTTTGAAGTGTGCTTGAATGCCAGCCTTTTTTATTATTGTTTGGATACGTTCTTGCTTTCATTAATTTTGCCGTTTGCCGTAGTATTTTCCCTTTTATCTTGTGCTTTTTCTTCTTACGAAAGTTGGAGTTTTAATGAGTCCCCCGACATTGTATCATATCATTATTTTATTTTCCTTGTTTGAAACAGGGGTTTAGTATTGACTTCAACGTTAATGACATCAGGAGATGTCCCACGGAGCCCTAAGATGAGGTCCTCAATTTCTATCAATTTGATTTATGACACTTTTTGTTATTTAAAATAGAACGTACTTATTTCTGGATGTATTTGGTTTCTTTACGATTCGTTTTTATGTATAACCTGTCTTCGTCATTGCGTCACAAATTACTTTACAACAAATTAATTCTCTAGGTAATTTTAGGAAATGTATTATTTCAATATTTACGATAAGACGACTTTTTGAGAAGTGATTCCGGGTCATAAAGTGGATTCGATCTTGCCACCGTGCCCTGATTTTTTATTATCGGTTTTTAATTCTATCACCAGATAGTGAGTTTATCCTTAGGACGTGGAACTGTTCTGTTTGCTGGGTCTCAGATTTGAGAATTGAAGGCGACATTAGATAAAGATCCACTTTTGATTTTATTCCTATTTCTTTATTTGATTTAATATCAACGTTGACTTAAATTGATGCTCAGTTCATTCGTATTTTGTTGGAAAATGCTTCCTACTATTGGAATACTTAATTTATAGTTTTCATAACGATATATTCATACTTTGGAAGCTATTCAAAAATTGCTTTCTATCTCAGCAGTACTTTATAATAATTTTTTTGGGCACCGGAACTATCCAGAATACAGTTGAAAAATGGTATTAACTCAATAAGACGTAATGTTCGTATTCTGGTAAATGTCGTAAAGAGTTCTGGTTAAATAATGCTCCGCACGTGAATCGAACTTGCCATATATACTGCCTCATTATTTTCCAACTTGTCAGTGACAACTGATTAGTGTGGTAGTTTCCGCACGTCTTGAATAAGTGAAGAGCCTAATTTAACCTAAAGGGAGAAAGATGGTGTTGAAGTTATATTTCAAAAATACTTTCCATTCCACTGGTCTGGTTCACTGTGCTGCAAACTTTGATCTAAACATGACCACGATAAGCTCGAGAGTATCCATAACCTTGGGACAAAACTGTTAATTGTTTGCGCACATAGTGTGAGCCCAAGGGTAAACATTCTAAAGTGACACCGTATGATTAAGCGATTCGCATAGTAATCTCGTGGCAGTAGGTAGGAAAAAAATTCGCCAGTGCAGTTGCATTCCAATATGTCCAGGCATGCAAGTGACCACAGATGAGTATCACTTGAGATACGCTATTCACCGGTAATTGTTTGCGGGTGGAAGAAAACGTGATCATTCCTACGTAATAAGTGGAATGGTATTTTCGAAAAATGTCGAAAAAACTCCTTGATTCGGTCGGCCTAATTAAGGATCCCTCGAACTGCATTGCTTGAATGTTGGGTTTGGAGGTTGAAAGAAAGAGAGAGAGATAGAGAGCATAAAACAAGTTATTTCATGGTAATGGCAACATTTCTCCGCAAAAAGAAACTGACATAAAAATAAGCAAAGAAGAAACACCAATGGGTTGTTCTTCATGGCGAATAACGGATTTCGGAGAAGCAAAATTCCATTTCTAATTCTTCTACGACTAACTAGCAAATTCCCAGAGGTCTCAACCAGAAGTACATTGAAAGTAGGTGAAGTTTTCATTTTTTTTTTTGATCCACTCTCTGCAGGTGTTAAAGAAGTGAAATAGAGAGAGAATTCGCGTATAATTTGTACGACAATTAGTCCTCAATTTGTTTAAGTAATTTCTTAAACAGAAAATTGAAGTGTGACAGTAGCTTTTAAACATCTGGGGTGACCGCCAATTATTCGGCCATTTGACTGATCAAATAGATTTGATTCGTTCTTGACGGGAGAAGCGTGTTCACCACGAATTATTTTCGTGTACGAAAACATGCTCTCTCGAAAATTTCTCAAATTGACAAGTTTTGACAATCTTCTGACATTTGACGTTGCGCCTTTTATTTTGAAAAGTTTACATATAACTTCCGGTTAATAAGTGTAATAAGACATTTGGTTTCGCCGATTTATTTTTGGTTCCAACGTGAACGATCCAAAATTCGTTCCGAACCTGTTCACGGGACTATAAATGTGTTCGTAGGTGTTAACCGGCTTTAAATAAATCGTCACTCAAACGTGGTTTCGGTTTTACTTTTGATGGACGGTGTGAATTAAAGCGCCGTTTGGTTGTTTATGCTAATGTTTAACAGGAGGTTTGTGCCGAAATGTGAGGCAATTCGACCGATGAGGGGCCCACCTGGATAGTTTCTTCCCGATGAAATACATAAACTTTTAGTAATTTTTTCGTAACATACAACCAAATATTAATGTATGAAATGTCGAATTTGAAGTGTATATTAGTAGTCTCGGAGGTTTTTGAATTTTACAGGCGTATTCTCGTAAAGAGACTGTTTTGTGCAGCCGACTTTTTCTTAAGGAACCGCTTTTCTGATGAATTGCGTAAAACGTTATTTTATGAAGGTAAATGGTGATGTACAGACTTTGAGAGACAGTTCGATTGCAAATACAAGTTTATTGATTTCGAGATAATTGGTATTGTCTTTTTGTTGAACAATTGAAATTCGACAGAAATTTGAGAACATATTTTCTAAGAGTTCCACATTAAACCGTTTTCATTAAATATCCGGTTTCAATTAAACGAACCAAAATACATGTCTCCACATTCTAGTGAGGCAATTCTTCCACTGCTTGCGTCCAGGTTATGAATGTACTGATTTTCTTGATTCATCGTAATCATTCCGTAATTTTTAATAGTATGGTTGTGTGGTTGTGTTAAACAATCCTAGAGGGTATTTTGGAGTATGAGAAATATCTCGTCATGGTTGGGTGTGATTAGAACGTGTTGAAGCCAAAAAAAAACAATAAACCACCAAATTTTAATGCCGTCAGCAATTACAGCAACGGCAAACCACCCTCCGAATGATTTAATTTTATGTAGTGTAAACGTCCTCTTCTGATTTATTAGGTCAACGTATAAGGTGTTTATGGCTCCACCAGCTGTATCCCTGGTGGACCTACTATTTATTGTTTACATGACCCTGACCAATATGTTTAAATTTCGAGAATCCTGAATGACAAGTTTTTTTTGTTATTAAGAGGTTATTTTTATGAATCCTTGAACCCAGTCGGATTCATACCGTCAGAAAAAGTATTTCAAAATCTGACTATTTCTTTGTGCTCTTTTACATGTTGTATGCTTCTCTCCAATTGTAAAGCCCTGTGAGACACTTTAGACCTTTAAATAATGCTTCATGTTGGAGTGCAATTCACAAGAGCAATCAAAGTTACAACTGTGAAAAAGGAAAATATTTATCCTTATGTAGAGGTATATTTCAATGTTTTCTGTATAGTTATTAGAGATGCTTACCTTTTTTTGATCTGCATGACATGTCTCTTTGCAGCTCTAAGTTAAGCGTTCAAAATTCTCTGCCTTGCTATTTATTGTATCTGTGTTACTATATTACATTTTATTTCCCCAAAATTTCTAGATTAAAAGTATATAATTTTTATTTTTCTTTCCGTTTCACAGTTATAATTAAGTTTGGATACCCAACCGCATGATCCATAACTTGTTTTTCTTTATTTAGTGCCAAAACAAAATCGTCGCAAACATTGTATGGCGAACTTGCATTTTTATTGAGCCTAGAAATTACCCCCAGTTAGAATGTTCATTCGAGTTTCTATTCATCAATCGAGTCATTTTACTGTCCTCTTGCATTCTGCGTCCATAAAAACTGAGAGTTCATTCGCACGGGCATGCTGCATTTAAAATTAGTTTCTGGGAAACAAAAAAGGAAGAAGTCAATACTTTCGTGGAAGTTAGTTCGTCCTATTGAAGTTCATCATCATCGGAGAGAAATTATTTCGGGACCTAAGTAAAAGGAAAAAACACTCACTGCAAAACTCCTCGTGGAGAGTTATTCCGTCAAAACGTAAATATTTGTGTAACTCGAATTCTATTAAATAATTATAAATAAAGCGATCGATTCGAATTCGTCAAAAGTTGGCTCAAAACGGACTGGAATGCAAACAATTTTCGAGATTGTATTCAATTTGTTATATACTTGCCCGTGTATTTTAAATTGATGTTTTCGATTGATGTAACGTGGGGCTGACTTTGAGACAGAAATATCTGTTGATATCCTGAATGCGGCACTGTCCAATTATAACGAAAAGCACACAATCATACTGTGTTGTTAATTAGACTTCACCGATAGACTTCGCCTTGTGTCGCCCGTTTTCTTTCTTCACTTATTCGTACAATTTACCTTTCCCCATCATGCGTACTTTTCATACTTTTCACTTAATAAGTCCCCTGTAAATTAACAACAATGCGTGAAGAAATAAATATAATCAGTAAAATAAAATAAAATTACTTTTACGTCGTCGTCAAACCGAACTTAACTAACTTGGTAGTATATTTTAATTAAAAGGAAGTGTCTAATTAAAATGGTGAAGCAAACCTTGACTCTGGTCGTGCACCTTAAGATCGTATTTTTGCGATACATTCAAATTTATTTTAATAGCAATTTGAAAGCTTTTACTGTTGCATAAGAAATGTCAGTAATTTTGTCAGTGACGTAGAACTCTGATATTATTTCAATATCTTATTGTAATAAAAGTTTTAGTCCTGGTATAATTTGGACTCTAAAAACACTTGGTTATTGTAAGAGTAATAATTAGAATGTATTCTACGGACCCTTGTACGAGATGTCAAATTATAGAATAAAAATTTGGAAGAAATGGAGGGTAAGAACCAGTTTTACCGCTAAGGCTAAGTTTCGATTAGTACTTGAAGTATAGGGCATTCATCACTTGTCGTCGTATAGCTAAGAGAAATCTTTTGCCATCAGGCTGAGTAGGAAGGTTGCTTGAAGACAATCAATTAAATTTCGGCACGATTAGAACCACATTATTCATTTACGTTGTTTTATTTATTGGGTGGTCGAAAGGATCGGTCAAAGGCGAAGTAAAACCCTATTTTGAAGCACAACAGTTAGAGAACTTAGTTTTTATTATCTTTCAACTGGTAAGCGAATCTCAGCCTGTATGAGTTTCTATACAGTGTTCGGATTTTGAGTCGTAGGGAATTTAATTTTTTAATAATTTGCCGAAGATATTGCTAAATTAAAAATTGGAAACTTTAGTGAAGGCATTCGCTTAGTACAATAAACCAATTAAAAATATTAAGTTCACTTATTTTATGTACGTATGTATAAGTACGAAAAGCAGTGGTGAGCGGAAATAAGACAGACATAAACAAAATCAATAGAGAAGTGTAACAAGAATATTATAAAGGACAAGCAAGGCCAATTAATATCTCCTGCGAGGCAGAAATTCTTCTTATAATTAGGCGTAACATAAAATTCAATATAAATTTAATTATGCATTCAGTTATTAAATAACTTATACACTTAGCGTAGAAGCGATTTAAAAAAAGGAAGAAGAGGATTAAAAAATACATTTTACATACTCGTTACTATGATTTGAGTTTCATAAGAGCTTGATATATATGAATTTGCGTGTTAATAACTTTTACAGTATAGTTACCATGAACCACCTATTGAAATTAAAGAGGTGTGAATAATTAAATAAAGAAATTCGTAATTTTACGGATTGCATAAAACGAATGCCCTCTACTTTCAGTTAGATACTTGCGCTTGTACTAGTAGTTATATAATTCCTTTATAAATGGTCTGCAGTCATTCTAGCTTAAATTTGTCACTTGTAACTGGCAAACCAATTTAATGTTCTAGAATTACAAATATTACACATACTAGAAAACTTTATTTCGTAAAGATGACTGCAGCACAGGTTTTTCTAAATTTAAGACTATTTCTTCGAGGATTGAATGTGTAATTGCAGTAAGCATTATTGCGTGAGACCTGGCACACACTATTTACCCTCATTAAGACAGATACAATTTATGTTCACGAATTCAAGTTTAGAATCAGTAATGGTGTCGCTGCGGGCCTTAATGAACATGAACTTTGCCAAGGTAGATATGAAAGGGACTGGAAGAATGGAGAGGAGCGCGAACGCATTTAGATTGTTTGAATAATCGAACAAACAAAATTTAATATTTGTATGGGTCAGGCGGATAAATTTGACGGTTCATTACCCCGTTTCACAAATTTCCATGCCGGGGGACCAAACACAAGAGCTCGAAATATCAATCAAAACCCACAAGAATGAATTTCCTGTTGTTTCAGCGGTTTCCGGTGCTTCGTCGTTTTTCGTCTGCTACGTAAGAAACTGATTAACTTTAAATAGATTTAAAGCATTTAAAGACGGGATCGAGTGGAATGAGACATGAGTTGGCAGACATTCTTCGGGCAGGAAGAAAAACATCAAGTATGATTTATTCGAGAATGGCGTTTTATAAATTGCACTTACCTCCCTTTTGCCCCAGATACAGATGCCCTCGTTGATCCATTAAAGCTCGTCCAGGTCTGACGAGTATCAAAAGGCCCCGTGAAAAAATGCCAATTCAAATTAGCCTCTGAGTCGTGTTCGGCTTATACGAAATGGGCCTTTGAAGAGTCTCAAAGGCCTCAGCAGACAAAACGTACTTGAATGAAAATAGAAAGGTAGTCATCTGGAAGTGTACTAAAAGTTTTGATGCGTGCAAAATTGTCAGTATTAGTTCCCAGATGAAGCTTTTTAGTTTAATCGTTGTGATCAGCAATCTTGACTCCGTTGTAATTTTGACGTGTTCCACTTTCCTAAGGGTAGTCTTCCGCACGGCAACGTATGACAAGCACTAATTGCTGTTGCACAGGAATAAGCGAAATTCGGACCGTCTAATCAGAGTTAGGAAATGAAATAGGAATTTCCACTGTCATCAATAATCGATTACAACTTTGGGGATTTAATTCCCAATGATGCTTGTATTTACATTGATGTGTTTCAAGTGAAAAATATTACGTGTGGTACGGGAGATAAGTATCCAAAGTCGTGGAGACACGAACGCGTAAATTAATATGTAATATGCAATGACGTAAAGCGAAGAGACGCCACATAATTGAAATTATTTGTAGGATAGGAATAAAGCTATTTTTAAAATTAATAAAGGGTCTTCCTGAAAATTAACAAAATATTGAAACAGTAAATGTGACAATGAATTCCAAAAACAATTGAAGGAACGATAAGGACAGTTATGATGCTTATTTATGGCCGTAGAAGAACAAGGAAACATCAAAATCTCAATACAAATAAAAGTCAGTCAAATGATAATAAAGCTCTAATATTTTTTATAATCCGTGTGTATATTCATTGTTCATATCACATCAATTTTCCAAAGTTTAATAAGTAATGGTCTGCTTGAGGCGTTCATATGTATGTTGTAGACGTATATTATTCATTAGTCGAGGCAGATAAATTGTTTGTGTTTGTTTGCTAGAACGTATTAGTTTTCGCTCGCTTCAATGTTTGATACATCAAAACTCTTTAAAAGAGACTGAATCTTATAGGTCATACGGTTGCGAAAACGTGTTCGTAAACCGCTGGTAATTAACATGGCTAAAGGGCAAAAGGGATCGTTCGTCACAACGACGGTTTTAAATTCGTAAATGAATTGAGTTATGCCAGTAATTGAAGAATTTAACATTACTAGTGATGAAACAGGAACGCAGTTTACCCTAAGTTATTCACACAAATGCGTTAGTACAAAAGATGCAAATGATTTCTATTAATATAAATGCGGGTAATGTGTTGTATATAAATTAAACTGTATAGATAATTTATCGTGTAAAACAGTTCCTCTTTAATTGAATATATTTACAGTCGTAAATTACATTGAGAAGTTGTTTATATTGGATTTGGGTACTCGGTCAAGTGATTCAAGCACGAATTCATTTGATGATTATGTAGGTTGGAATTTTAATACGAGAATAAATAAACTACGATTAAGTTCAAGAGTGTGCAATTTTAAAAGCTTTATATATTTCTTATCGAAATATTCAATTGGTATGATTACTAGTACTATTTAAATTCCGGCTCTACTTTAGCAAGTGCCGTAAATTTAAATTAAATCGCACCATTTTGTTGACTGTTCCTTGTAAGAGTTTGCGTTATTAATGAGTTTATTAATGGTCTATCCAAAGCAGACGTTGATCAAATTAAACATCAAAAATGAATGATTGCGACAATGCATATAATTCTAGAATTGTGTAGGATTAAGCGCTAATTCAAATGGAGGTGTGTAATTCAAATAAATGCTTCTGATGTGTGGCATAAGGAAAAGTAAAAGAAGAATAAAATTAATACAACGTTTGGATTTTTCTTGTTGTGAAATAAAACGAAATTTTTGTAGGAGAACGCAAGACAGAGTTAATTAAAAGAGGTAAAACGAAAGAGAATAATAGTAAAAGAAATAGGTATGGTCATTTATGCTCCTGAACAACAAAGCGTTTTCTCTGTCTCTCTCTGTTTTAAGTTTAAATGATTTTCATTTGAAAAGCTTGCGGAACTTCTTCATATGTACGCCTAACCTATATTCTAATGCAGATGGAGTGAACAGGTATAATGGTTGTGATCGAACCTCATCGGTTGGATTCATTATGGTTGTGAAAAATCTTCGTTACCGTAGGGACACACACCTTTTCATTGTTGATTGTAGCACTGCATACATCAGCATCACACCGCTTAACGAGGTAGAATTTAACCGTGTAAATTCGGACTCTGTCACAGGTCGTAAAACACTAGAATCGCTAGCAATTATCCCAGATCAAGAGGTTTGTTGTTTTCCTGTGGTTAGACAAAACTTTTGCACGAATAACCCGAACTCATGCATAACACATTTAATTTGCTAGCAGTTGCATTTGGTGCAATTATTTTGGGTTGTTGTTATCGTCTTCCTCGATCGCTTCGGGCCCCGGATTCCTTTCTTCCTGTACGGTCTCATAATTACAGAGACATTGGATACGAAAATAGAACTAGATTCTGGCCTTTCATCACGCAGTTTTATTTGTGAATCTTCGTCTCCGAGTTACACAACAGTGTTTTCTCTAGCGCTAGGTGAGTCTTCGCCTTATCTTCTTCACCGGGTACTTGAACATCAATTGTTAATTAATGATTGATAGATGATTCGATTCAGCAATCATCATGTACGTTAGAACTAGTCTTTTTTAATTTCCTATTTCATTTTGGGTCGAATTGTCACGTGTCAGGCTTCCTAATTATTGTCTCGTAAAAGACACTACTTCTAAATAAATACATTGATAGTTAAATTTTTAATAGTGGTGATTTATCAATTAGGTAAATCTTTATGGTGAATTACATCGTCCTTCGCAGTTACACGGCTGAACTTTCGTACTTCTGACAGCCCGCTCGATAACTTGTAGTTTCTTACATAACAGTCACATCATCGCTGCACGTGGTTTAATAACATTCTCTACTTTCCAGCACGATTAACTTGTAACTATTACACACGTTTTTCAACAAGAGGTATGAAGTGTATCCTAGGCCATGTCAGATTCTGGCATAAAGTTATATTGACCTAATTAGATACAAGTAAAAAATATGGATGTATTTGAAAATGCTTTAAACGTTGTGTCTGTTCATTAATAACTCACTTATTACGTTCTTAATCAGTATTTTACATAAAGAATAATTAACTACTCATTTTTGTTATTAACGTTGCGCTGGCAGCACGTAGGCTTAGGTTAATGTGATGTTCAAATTTGAACTGGGAAGCAAATATATCGTGCAGAAATTTTTGCCACGGTGGAATACACGATTTTCTCATGTTATACGAGTTGTATTTGGGTTAAAACAATGCGTACAGAAAGTTGTGCTGCATAAATAATATTATGCTTACTTTTAATTGGAGAAATTATTGTTGTTAATTATTTTTTTAGGAATTATTCTATAAGCTCTAACTGGTGTGACTTAGTTGAAAATACAAAGACTTTTTAATAAATTTAAGTATCTCTTAAGAATTAAATAACGTAAAAAAATATTAGTCATATTTACTATGTGGGACACGGGAATGTAATTGTCAAGCTTATGTTTTGACATTTGTACTTGTGTCCACTGCAAAAGCAACGCATTCATTTGAATTAATAATGGATGATTTCTGTCGTTTTCTCCTTCCCACAAGTTTGTTCACACGTGGGCAGTCAAAACAGACATCTCTTAACACGTAAACCAGAGTAAAATGGCGACGATTGAGAAGAGAATAATTAGTCATTTTAATTTTGTTTTGTCACTTCAACAAAATTAAACCGACCAAGGTGTCTTGCATTGGGTTCGCACGTTTTCAGCACCTCTCAAGTCGAAATGAATATATGAAAGCAACATGAATTTGTTTCCGACATTACAAGTTGAGAATTTAAATTGGACAACGTTAAAGAGAGAGTTTATAATGTGAGGAGGATCAGATGCGTACAGCCTAAAACCTTCCGATAATGTTTAATTAAATTGTCCAGGTGTTTCGTTTGTTTCGGAAACGGCAGAGAAGACAGGCCGGATTCTTCTGGTTTCTGCTTTGAGTTTTTTTAAATGGGCCTCATTCGAGTGAAAGTTTTTTTGTAATATTTTTGTAATATTTAATTTAGGAACCTGAATGTGTGAGGGTAGTTATTAGTAAATACTCTGATTGATTGTTGGTGGTTGTGACCAACTACTTGTGGTTCTTATTCCTTCAGAGCAAAAGCTTCTATTTTGCATTCCTTGTCGAAGTTGTATCATTTTCTCTGCAGAAAATTTACATTTTGATTTCTATTACTTGTCCCTGAATTTCCTTTTACATTTCATTTCTTTGTTTGCAAATTTTTACCAATTTCTTGACTTTTTTTATTCCTGTCGTTCTGTTGGTTTCTCTGTGTTTTGCTTTTCGTGGCCTCGACTGGCTAAAATTGTACTTTCAAAGCTCACGCCTCCCACGTTGAAATTTCCACTACTTCTATTTTCTGATTTTAATGTTTACTCCTTATTACATAAATGACTTGATTCGCAGTGATTTGGTATTTTACCTTTCTTTTTTCAATGTATTTCTTCTTGGTATTTTCTTCCGAAGGATCTCTCAAAGTGTTGGTGAAAAATGTTGGAGTCAAGTAAAGGAACCTTTGTTTTCTACTTTTGTATTCCATCTTGTGTCTTCTTTCAAACTTTTTCTATTTAATAATTGAATTCCTGGCGTGCCGTGTCTGTAGTCTTGCAGTTTTTTTATTTCTATGTCTCTATCCATGAGCCTCCCTTGACGTTCTTTTTTTTGAATCCAGGTCTTTTCAGATTGGTAGGTTTCTTTCCTGCCTACGGTGTTACATTATTTTTGTGAAGAATCAATTAATTCTGTTTGCTTAATTTTAATTAGGTTAATAAAGTCTGGCTTTACCATTAATTAATGCACCTTGCAATCAGAGGAAGCCTGTTAATCAGGTGATTTTGGGGATAGTGTAATTACTCAGAATGCAGCGTTGGAAGTTTCGTCCTTGGTTAGGATAGTGTTGGCTCAACGGAAGTTTACTCGGCGATTAATATCCGTAGGTGAAGGACGTCTCATCCAGGGATAATTATGTTAAACAACAGCAACGAACGGATATTTGCATTTACAACACGGCAGCTTGCCTGTTTAATTTTGAATTTGGTAAATTAAATTAATAACTCTCCCGGTTTGCCCTGTGGTCGTGTTCGGGGAAAAACGCCGTTTTTATCTTTCCTAAAAGGTTTGAAATTCAAATTAATTCCGTGAATGTAACAGTTGCTTTACGTATTAATAGAGCGCTGTTGTATTGTCAGTCGAATCACTTTTTATTCACTGGTAGCTAACAAGCATAGGGTGCTGAGAAACTAATAGAGATACTTTGTTACATATCAATTATGTAGCTGCATAGAGCATGCGATTAAAGTCAAAATCCGAATAGACATCCTTCCTATTGCCCACTTCCTCGAGGACACTACTAACATGTCGTGCACGAAAATTGATTTCGTAATGCTTCTCCCTTAAATTCCTAATAAGTTCCGTAAAGTTACCGGTAACAATTGGTTGTTAATGAATCTGTTCCAAATTGGAAAGTATATTATTTCTCTCCAATAATATAAAAGTTGTGTTTATTCTACTTTTAGTTACAAAATGAAATTCATTTTCTCTTGATTTGGATTGTATTTATATGTAACTTATTCTTAATTTAGCTCATTATAACACTGTGGGCTTTCATTTCGGGCCTGTGAACATTTCAAAATAGCAGAGAAGAGTGGAATGAAGGAGCACGGGTAATCATATTCTACTAGTGAAAAAATGCGGTTAAGGGGAATCTTTTTCTTATATAATGCATTTTTTAAACAACATAATTCGCTGACATCAGGAGAACAAAATTTGCTACGTTTTTTAAATGAAATTTGAATTGATACATAAATTGGCAATAAACGAAATCGGGGAGCACATAATTCGAAGAAGATGTAGAACTGAAGTGAATGCATCACTTAAGAAAACATAAGGAAGATATAAATGTTACTGCTGTTTGAAATCATCTCTCTTACATTATTTATGTCGCAATTATTGTTCCGACGTCGCGACAAAAAGTATGGTCATGTAATATTGGTGGAATAGCTTGTAATAGTTGTGTAGTAGAACGATGTAATAGCTTTGGCTGAAATGAGGACCCTAGGATATTGGTTAAATACTTAATGGTTTAATGTCTGTATAGTTTGACACATTTCAATGTTCAAAAATGTATGGAGAACCACATTCATTAATATAGTGAAGATTGTTTATTAACGTTAATAGCAATTTATGTACGAATTGGTGAATTGTCTGAGAGGGGGGGGGGAAAGAAATGGAGCCCATCGAAAAGTGGTTTCCTTAGAGAGATAAAAAAGAACGTATTTTAACATTTGTGCGAGCATCTAAAGTAATACCTACAGCTTACGGGAGAGGCTTCTATAAATTAAGTTGTTAATTGGAATTAACTTGGAAATAATAAATTTCTGACCGTGAAATGACCGAACGATGTAAACCAATATTAAAATTCAATAAGCAGCATTGGTATTGGAAGCAGTAAAACGTAATTTCATTTCCATCTTTTGGGTCTGTTTCGCATTCGAAAACGCCCGCAGACTCGCTGATGCCCATACAACTGACGTATAAGGAAAAGTATTTCCTATTGACGGTTGGCAAAGGCATTTATAGTTTTAGTTTGGGCAAACATATTTATAATAATGGAATTTGCCCATGTTCGATAGATCTTTATTTGACTCTATTAGTTACACATCAATTTTTGGTACCTACCTGTGAATAACCTGGCCAAAAAGCAAGTGACAGGTCACACATTAGGGACTTGTGTTGGAGAAAATTGTGGCTGCTTCTATTAATTTTTTAATGTTCCTTCCGCGTAACTATAATAGGGTCGAATGACTATGTTTTAGAAATCCATCAATTTACCACATTTTCTTCAAAATAATTTTCAATATTTGTTTTGGTTAATTCAGGTTCAAATCAAGTTTTAAATTACATTTTATATTTATTTTTGTGCTGGTCACCAAATTTGATTCAAGGTCTTAAGGTTTGCAACCATCGTTATATCATTTAATGACGTGGTGATGGTTGTTTAATGGTGTAATGAAAGAGCCATCTCTAAACAATTCTGATCGAACACTGGACGGCAGACATTTTCGGGGCAATACCCCGGGAGGGATTTTTGGCTGTCATTAACTTACCATTTAAGCTGAAACTATGTAGTTACGAAATGCTTTCAACCAATTTTGGAAATTTTCAAGGATTTCATAACTATATCCGTAAAAGGTCAAAAAAAAGTCTGCCATGGATCCATAAGTCTCAGACGTGCCTGCGGGAACGGGAAAGGTAAAATTTGTTCGTAATCGAGCAATTACACCGTTTAACATAGAGGATGACAGCAGCAAACAAATTTTAGGTTTTGAAGTTCTGAACCCAGCAAAATTCGGTCAAAGAATAGATGCATGTGCGAATTGATCCGATCGATACTATCGGATGATCGGATGGGGGGAGGGGGCGGTTGGTTGAAAGTCAATAAAACCGGTCAGTCAGTTTTGACAAGAAATTAATTCTTCCATGTATTCATGCGTGTGTTTTCTATTCTTTTTTTCAGGAAGTCATCCACACGATATCCTCACCAAGTGGAAATGTGCTTCGAATAGTGATATTCAAGAAGACTGGAGTTCAAGCAATGGTTGAATATCCTTTTAAGCAAATAGATTTTTCAGTCGCGTCTGTCTATGTGAAGGAATTGCCGCAGACATAAGTATAGTTTTGTGAGTGCTATTTGGAGTCACGTTAGTTGGTTAAGCAATGTGTCACGTGTTACAATGCCGTTCTTTACAGTCCAAGATCTGAATTTGATTTAATCCAAAAGCGGTTTTTGGGATATTACAGGACAACAAAATATGAACTTTAAAGTGTGAGTGGGATTCTTTATAAGAAGGAGGAGCATTATATATATGGCAGCCTCTTTATTGATAAAAGAGTACAAGTCTGTTAACAGAATTAGCAGAAAATAGTAGAAAAATTTGCAGAAAATGAGCTACTTAAGAGCTACCATTAAGCTATTTTTGAAGGAGGTTTAGGATTCTGTTACAGAGAAAACGAATTTTTGGATTCTGACATGTTGATGGGAATGAAGGCCACGGATCATAGCAAGTAGTTAAAAGGAGAACGAAGAGGTAGACTATGACGATCCAAAAGAAGTGAAAAGTCTACGGGGGATTCAAAGGTGACAAAATTGGGCGTCACTGGTTCCATATAATTTTAGGTATATTCAAGTCACCCACTCAGAAGAACCATCTGAGAGCCCCAGTAGTAGCAATAATAACAATATTAAAGTCGTGTAGGAAGACCAATGTCTATCAGTCAAATTTTTAGTTTCGTCAGAGCAGTGGCTCACGATTATAAAACCAATCTAAACTACGGAACTGGAAAGATTAGAAGGTATAAGTTTTCTAATGCAAACATAACTAGGTAATCTCAAAGATAATCTATAATTTGGAAAACCTGAACGCTAAATCACCCCAAAGCTTACAGAATTACGTTCCAAGGCCTAAGTACATTTATATATGAAACCCTTGTAGCATTTGTAGCAACGTAACGTCAAGTAGGCGCAGCATCGTCCTAATACTAGTCAGCTGTCCGTTCAGGAATAGTCGTAAAATTGAAGGCAAACAGGGGGTCAAGGGTCAGGTGTGGGGAAATGAACTCGCTATAAAAAATAGCATCTAGGCGTGCTACAAACATACTTCAGTTACGGTTTCCCTGTAGCAGATTCGCGCGGGTGTTCATAAGCTCCATTACGTAACAGACATTAATCAAACGTTTGTTTATAGCGCATTACCGCCTGCGGTTTGCTTTCTCCTTTTATTTTCAGTCTTCGACCTGTGATTCCTGGGCTTTTGAATACGTTGAATGGTCTTAACAATGCAACACGTGAGAGAGAGAGAGAGCACTTATTCCTGCCAAATGATAGGTTCGAGTAATTTTTAATAATTAGGAAGGAGACACAGAATCGATGATTAGCCCAAGAAGGCGGAACAATGGGAGATATTAGTCACGTGGATGGGTAAATTCTGGTTCTCTGGTCGTGTCGGTTCTTGTTGTTTTTATATGTATTCCGTTGGTTGTAGTATATGTCACAAGAGGAAATGAAACAAATTGACATGTGGTCCTATCGGGTTGCACTTGTTTGCATTGTTTTCGGTTGTTTGGTTTGGCTGGCATTAGACATTTTCGGGAGGTTTGTATCATTTCCCGAGTGCTGTCATTTTTGTCTGTTTGACTCTTCAGTAGGTTTAACTGTCGTCGACTTCGTTGGAAAATGTGGATCTTTTTTTTTTGTTTGTGTTACTTGTTACTCAATTATGGAGGTTCGGTTCTCGCCATGTCACACAATACTGCGCTTCATTGGATTTCAATCCGTTGTTGGTACTTGTTTAAAAGTCGAATTGACTCGACGTTATGAGTCTCAGAAATTGTTCTAAGCACTTGGTAGGACCAAAGGAATATTGTAATGTTTTTACTAAAATACTAATAAGGCTTTCTGAGGATATTCAAGTTTGACACTGTTATTTTGCACTCTTTAATGGTGCATCGTTGTCTGTGATGCTGTTCAATTAATGAAATCGTGGGAGTTTTCGTAACTGCTTTTCAGAGTGTACACGAACTTTTAACTTGCCCCAAACAATATTGTAAAACTAGAAGTAATGTTACTGACTCGTCACGAATCGTAATTAAGTGGTTATGAATTTTTCTAGTCTTAATTGAATCAATTAAAATTTTATGTAAGTTAGGTCTAAAACGTTTAATCACTGCCTGTTCCGTCACGCATTGAGTATATGCAGAGTTTTAATTGAAAGGATTTTCAGAAGTTAGCACAGAAATTATTCTTTGATATGATTATCCATGGTGATGTCGAACTATTTGTGAGGTACCATTCGAAAAGTTACCTTTTGTGATGTGTTCGTGTGAAGGGTAACTTTGCAATTATTTTTGTGAAAACAAATATTTTCTTCAGCTTTTACTTCCTCGTCATGGCCGCAGACAAGAGCCGCCATGATGACGGCACTAAGGTCATTAGAACCCCCAACCCTCAAGATTGCCCCCTGCAAATTTAAACAATGGCGCCAATCACAGAGGGAAAAAAACATCCAGGTCTATCAATTCTACTTTAATTTCGTATTGTGTGGTTCGGTTCGGTGTAATTTAAAGTGGAATAACCAAAGCATAATTTAAGGCCTTTGAATTCGTCTGATGGAATCCTTGTGTTACTTTCTCGTTCCCCATAATTTCAGCCCTATTTCTTGTGACGGAGATTAAAGGGTTGACGTGGACACAAATGAACAAAGGTGCTGTTCCATATCGGGTGGTTCGGACGTCCTTGATACTCAAGGGTTTCCCGGTGGATTTTAAAGGGATGAAGTGAAAATGCAGTAATATGATGTAACTCTTAGATCAGAGCAATTGAAACTTTTGCGGCTGATTTCTTCGTAATCTGTTTCTTGATTCAACCCGATGTTGGACTGAGGTGAAGGTTCAGATTGAAGAGGTTTGACATGTTACATTTTCATTCGGATTGACACATATATAATAACTATAAAATAGGAATAACAATATAAAAAAAAATAATGTACAGCTAATGTGGTAGAATCGTAAAACTAAATGACAAAAATACAATAAAATATGTAATAACTTAAATAATAAAAATAATATAATGCATTAAAGAAGGAATTTTGCCGGTGTCATGTTTCTCTGATGCTTAGGCTACTGCCCACTAGGAAGTTAATCTTTGTGGGACATGACTCAACAGGGGTAGCACCCTCTAGTACCTGAACTTTAAGATTGGCTTTGGTATTACTTGCAATTGCTTGTTTTAGTGTTTTTTCAACAAGTTGCCTGCCAATTATTTGCCAATGTCTTGCCAATCTGAAAATTAGTCAGATAGTTCGGGAAGCAACGCTTCGGAATTATTTTATTAATGGTGTCGCATCATCCCATTGAAATTCCGAATTGCATTTTCTTTTGGTTCAATTTCGATCCTCTTTGTGTGGGGATTCGCGTTGCTACATTTTGGGCAAACTATTTTGTTCGCGGATTCCAATTTGCCACCGGGAATTGGCTTCGGATGCGTCATTTGTTACGAATAATTTATTGTCTTTTATATTGTCAACAGGGAAACGTTTTGTGCGGTCCAAACTATATATATAAATAACTGGCTGACTCTTTTCGCTCTCCGCCATACTCCTAAGGGTCGATTTTTTAAATTCGGTACATTGCGAAACGCCACCAGACTCTGGTGGTCATTTTAGTAATACACGGGTATTGTGCCAATGGGTAAGTGATTGTCTGTTGCGGTCACGATCCCATACCTGTTGAATTGGACACGGTCGAACACTTCGGAATGGGTATGAATGTAGCCCGTAGACCCAAGTGCATGTGTGTGTTCGTATGGTGAACAACACGTGTATCGCACGATAATTCCCATGTTGGTTTTACAAACTTTATAAGGAAACGTGTCTTATACGCGAAATACTCGTCTTTGGTTATTACACGTAATGAATACCGCGGTAGAATGAGTACCTGGTCACGTATCTCATTTGGTTTGGCAGTCTTGTTTGTCCCTGTTGCTTTTTCTACCGACTTTTAAGTGAGTTACACGGAGTAACCGTGAGAGAAGTATTGTCTTCTTTTATTTTTAGAAAAACGGTGGCTTTGTCGAATTTGGTGGATCGAATGTATTGATTTGCACATGATATTGATGAAGTCAAATGCTTCTGACGCACCTATACTAATGTGAACTTATTTTGTTGCTGATATTGCACTTCCGGTGAGGAATCAGGTTTTTAACGGATGTGGCACACGCACGCACACACACACACAATCAGGCTGAAGACCCTGAATTTAGGTACGTGTGACGTAATTTGACCAAAAGCCAAATCTCCGAGTCTGAGAAGTAGGAAAGTGATGTCAGAGTCGGTGCCAGGCGAGAGTTTCCTTTCCCTTTCAGGCACACGTGGGTTCTTTATTTTCAGGTTCGCCCAGGCTTTGGTACGATTGAATGTTAATGTATTCGGGTATTTTTGTAATTGTCCATCTGTGAATTTCATTTGTAATTGTTAGGGTACGCGTCTACCTACGCGGTGTTTGTCGTCTGTGAATTTTAATGTCGAAACCGAAGACAGTTGCTTGTGTTGTTTTTCATTAATTGGTTTTCACTCCCTCCTCTATTTCGTTTTTGGTTTGTATCTATTATTTCTACGTCTACTACCTAGGAATTTATAATTCTGTGCTTTATAAGAAATCCGATGCTTTATCAGATCCTTCATTCTTTCCTTGTACTACCCAGCATAAATCGTAGCAGATTAAATAGTCTTTAATCACATTTTTGTGTAATGAACCTGTTTTCCAGTAATGAGTTTTCTGATAGTATCAAGAGTATTAGGCTTCTTTCGGGGTTCATTTGTCATATCCATCCTTCACAAATGTTTTTTAATAATCTCATCCTTTTTATGTAAATTTAAACCGTAAAATTTTCCAGTTGTGAATTTGGTTGAGTAGTGTGGCCTATCCCTCACTGTGACTTCTTCGCCGTTAAAAAAACTTTTTCATTCTGTGTTTTTTCTCTTATTTAGTTTTTGACGTAGCTAGTATTGTTTTGACCTTGGTGTCCCATTTGATATTAACTTCATTCGTCACGCAAATAAAACCTATACTGTCGTGATGTTGAATGAGAACCAAGAGAAAATCACTGCCCTGGGCAACTCTAACGGCCAGTTAGACCTGACACACTTGATTGTAATGTAAGACCTGGAATATTTGATATTTTGAGGCATTAAACTAGTTTGCTTTTTTCGCAGTCTAAAGACTGACTGAAATAGTTTCCATTAGTGTAAAATGAGAAGAAAAGTTATACTTCCCAAAGTACCAAATATCTCGATTTCATTCAGAACAATTGTTTTCGGAATCATGTTATCTCAAATGTTTAAGTCTCTTCTTCATTTTCGATTCTTCTGGTTTCCTGAAGGAAGTTTACCATTACCGGAGCCCTACAAACCGTAATTGTTAACAGTTCTTTAGTGTTTTTGTAGTATTCGTCGAAACTTCATTCGGTTTGTATTTTACATCTTATGTGACATTAGTGACTAAGAGTCGAACCTCTACCATGCGTTGAAGTTGTTACCGGGGGGCACCGGGGGATGATTTCCAGGTTTCTCAGGTGCGTTTAATTAAAACTTGGAGTGTTTCCAAGCGACATCAGAATGAAGGACATTTTCACTGAAACAATAAATATGTCAGTGACACAGAAAGCAGTGGGTCTGATGTCTGCCTATTCGTCTGTTTTGCCTTGTCTACTTTTTTTCCGTGCAGTTTCTTAGTTCTCTCTTTTTTTTTAATGACACCGTCAGTGAATTCTAGTCTGGCGACATTTAAAAAGGATGGGATGCATTTGAAAAGAAAGTTTGTGAACTTCTGCCCTTTGTCTTGGCTTATACACTTTATGTAAATGCAACTTGCAGTTTCTAGCGATTACTTTATTAGGTTGTCTCCACCGTTCATTTTGACTTGTTTCTAAACGAGTTTCAGACATTTTTTTTGCATCTTTTAATATTGTTCGTCGTAGTTTGTTGTCGAGTGAATGCGAGTTTGCTTCTTTTTTATTTGTTGAAATTCGTCCCGTTTCTTGACTGAGCCGTTCCAAACTCTCCTGGAACATCGCAAATGTTTTGTAGGATGATGTGAGCCACTTTATTTTGATATTGATGTCTAACCCTGATGGATGTATTTGAAACGGCTCCTGTTCCCTGTTTACTTTACTAATGTTTCAGCCGGTCCGCTGTAGGGTTGGATTGGTCCACATTGAAGTGTATCGTACAAAAAGAGGAGATGAGATTTGCATATTTTGTTGTAAACTTGTGCCAGTTATCTAATTAAATTTTTCAAGTTCTTGAAGCAATTGTGCTTTCAGCAGGTAGTAAATAAATTTAGATGTTTTGGATACGAGAGTTTTACGAAAGTGTAGTACGTAAAATATGCGAGGAGGCCTGTAAAGCGACGTAGAGTAAAAAAAAGAAGTACGGGGGGGGCAACTTTTGGCAGGAGGAAATGCAATTTGAATTGTAGAGGGAAAAACAAGTAGACGGGTGTAGCAAGTGGTCCAAGGAACTTTGTGACCAAAGAAATTTTTAATTGTCAGATACTAGAGCGGGAGACAGTAATTTACCGTACGTCCAAGCGTGTAATTTATGCATCTGCACCTATACAAGTTATTTATACACTTATAAACACGCGCAGACATTTATACGCATTCTGAAAAGTAACAGGGCATGATGTCATTTTTGCGTCGATTTTGTTTGAATTAGAGTGCCCAACGCAAAGAGCTCTAGAGTTTCCTTGATGGTTCTTTACTTATTTTATATTTCTAACCTGCTTTATGGCACCTCTGTGGTTTGCGCTTGGGGAAAACAATAAAGCGAAACAATTGCCTGGTTTCGAGGTCTATATCCTGTTGGGAGTGCCTTGCTATCCGGCATCGTGCTGGGTGTGAGTTAGAGTGAGGTATCAGCATTTAGGAGTATGCAGTACAAGTACAAAGCACTTGGTTATGAGAAAATATTGCCAATGCTTACTATTTACGTTCTCTTATTGTGTTCTTCTGAAATTGGTTTGGTTTGTGAAACATGTGGCTGGTTACATTCTGTGTATTAGTCGAGGTAGGTAACCTAAAGAATGTGGGAGAAATGTTCTAAAATAAGTACTGCAATAGGTGTATACACTCAAAAGTCACATGTATAATGGGTTTCAATTGCTATTTAAGTGTAACTATCCACTCAGGAGAGTCTCCTTGGTAGAACCATAGAGGAGTTGAATAGGAACAATTGGCAAAAAATGGATTTGAGAATAAGTTATTAGGTAAAGGCGAGAGAGTAAGTCAGTTCGATCTATTCTGCCGTATGGTTGTAAGTTTTATTCTTCCCGAATCCGTGACACCATTTCTTTTTGCATAACACGGGGGCGGTCGAGAAATAATTCAAATTTCAGTTGTCGGTGTGTCTGCGTGCATGTGTGTCTTCTCAATCTACAACACCTAATTTACTTGTTCATTACGTTCCCGTTTTAAACGTCGTTAGGTGCCAAAACGTTTTAATTTTGTTAGCATTTTCCTGTGTCACTTATTTGTTACAAAGTAATTATAAACCGAATCCGTTCGGTAGGTGGAAGAAAGTGAGGGTCAAATGAAGTTGTCACAGGAGCGAGAGAGAGAGAGAGAAAGAAGAAGAAAACTAATTTTCGAAACTATCAAACCAAAACTGTTTGGCATTAAGTAGAATTCAGCTCAGCTCTTTTCATTTTTCTTTCTTCCTCGATAGGTCACGGCCGAAGAATTCCGTTCGCGGTGTACTAAGAATAAACCCTAAGACAGAGAGAGAAATTTCTTGGCATGATGAGACAATGATTGTAACAATGTAAATATAGTAATCATTCAGTGGCCGGGCAACGGTCCGACACTTTATTGTTTATTAATTTATTGTGCGCTTCTTTATTTATTTATTTGTGCGGTTTGGCCAACTACGGAATTCCATCTCGAACGTTGACAAACTTAGTGTTTGGCGGCGTAGGGTTATCCTGGCAGAAGAATTGGGTCAATACATGACTTACCTGTCGTCCACCTTGATAACGAGTGATGGTTGTAGTGCTCCTTCGCTTGTTTTTGGCATCTTATTCGGTTAGTCAGTGAAATAAATTGTTATTTTAGTTTAGGGGGTCAGAAAATTAATACTTTGTTTTGCTGGTTCCACCGCAGGAACTATTACTGCCCTCTCTCTAAGTTTCAGAATACTTCTTGGCCGATCTTTTTATTTGTCCTGTTCGACTTTCGTAAAGTGTGACAGTACCACCGATGTTAGTACACGGCTCTGCAAAAAGCTCCAAGAAACATGTAAAATGAATTATTTGAATGAAAGGAAACATCCGGTCGACCCTTTTTTTGCTTGTGTGCGTGTGTCCCACGGGTAACAAAACAAGAAAGGCACGGTTTCTGCCCTTTTTTTCACTGGCGACCTTCCAGTTTCGAACGAAGGAGTCGTCATTTCCATGCGGTCAACAGAAGGAAAGAGGAAAAGAAATGTGCTCCTCACATGAGATCACCTGGGCGAGGTGAGCAGAAGAAAAGGACAAAACTACTTCCCACGCGGGTCCTCGGTTTGGCTTGTGCAGCAAAAACTGCGTTTCAGTGCAAAACTATTGCCGAGTTCGGGTCTTTCACCTTTGTCCACCCACACCAACTGTCATTGTAGTTCCCTTATTTTATTAGTTCGGCCGAATCGGAGGGGGTGGACACGCATTTTGACGCCAAACCGAAGTTACTATTACGGCCAAACCTAAACTCCGGCTCTTCGGCCCTAGTCAAAATGGTTGCCGGTTTTTCTCTCGTTTTAGTTTTAGGCAATCGCCAAAGGTAAACATGGCATGCTTTCAATGTCGAAGACGATGTTAACGAGCGCAGGAGTTGCTGCGGGGAGGAAAAAATTAGCGTAGCAGCAGCAAAATTTATTCACGTGAATGATACATAAAAATATTTCGAGAATAATGTAGGTTGGTTTCTTCAGTAGTTTCGCGCGATCAAATTCGGGAGGGGGATGTTTCCGTGAAATTATAAATAACCGTGAATAAATAAGTCAGGAGATGATGGAGGACCGTGGCAGGAGAAAAGTTAGCTGGCAATTTTAGGGCAGTAAATTCCAAAGCTGTTAAATTTCTTTAGTTTATTAATTTATAAAATGGCAACCATAAATTAACAGCCCCTCTCTTGCGTGCACGGGGGTTCGTATTCCTTTGGAAGGGTACATGCTCTTCTTCACCTGGACGGATGTTGAAATTTTGAAATTTTCAAGCTTACCTTGATGCGAATTCGATTGCCTAATCTAATTTGATTGCAGACTGTGCACGTGTTATCCACATACCAAAAACTTGCCAAATTGTGACGTTTTTACGATTCAAAGAACGCGATAAACTCGAGAGTGGGATGTACGTGTAATTGGTTTTTTGCAAGGGGATGAACATGATTGTTGATGTTATTTTGTTACGTTCACAGCATAGTCATCCGCATGCAACTGTGAAACATTCAACAGCAGCTCCTCTAAGAAATTTCAACTGCTAAATCTGTGAGTGCGTTGAATTTTTTTAGTTAGTTGACTGAACCTTGAATACTTCAGTCTTAGATTAATTTCCAGCAAAATACAACGTGCTTTTAGGGTAGAGTTATAAAATTATGGCCTATTGCATTGTAGTTTACGTAACGTTTAATTGCCCGTCTGTTTTGAACTTGAAATGCTGTCCCCTCTTGTCTCTCTCTATTTCCAGACTAAATTAAGCTAATGCAATTGAATTAAATTAAATTTGTCAACGGTAAATCGCCTAGACAATGTCAATTAATAATTTATAAAATGCAGGAATAATTAATGTTTTTTTAATTATTTCTTCGGCAGGGTGGAAAACGAGTTGTCATGACGTTTGCCTCTGCAATTTTCCAGATTTTGGCGAAAATGTCGTCCATTTAGGAGGACTGGTTACATTTAGGCCTGAACACGCGGTTGTCGTAGAAATTATACGAATAGATAATGCGTTGATTGTCTCTAAAGACCGATCAATAAGCAATGGAATCGATTGATGGAAAACAAACAAGTCGGATGACAAACGAGAAACAACTACCGATGGAATTCTCGAATGATGTTACTGCGATGTGCTGGCTAACAGTTTGGGGTATCTAGGATACCTACGTTGAAATGTCAAACTACGATCCGCAACTAGAGTCAACACCTTCTTTAACGAACTTCAAAGACAGAGACGACCTTGACGACACGTAAACTTCAGTTGTATAGTTCAGCATAACTGGCGTAGGAACACGTGAGTTGCGATCTTGATATTGCTGGTTGCGTGTCGGACGAAATGTGGGAATTGTCTTAGAACAAATCTAGGAATGGGGCCCTGTCAGGTTTTCAAATGGGAAGTTAAGAGGTAGCGTAGGAGAATGACCAGTTTCACAACATGGTCCTTTAACACTACCTCTGCAGACGGACAGTATAACCAAACTAGTCTGGTCTATGTTTCACATAGATCGGGGATCCGTTGAATCGACAAGCTTATCTGCCGAACCTTAGTTATGAATACTTTTTACTTCCGAGATTTACACTCGCCCAAGCTTTGGAAGAAACAGTTTTAGGAAATTTTCTTCTCATCAGACTCCTCGTCTGACTTGACTGCTGAAATATTCAAAGTGGTAACTCATTTTGCACGGTGAACATCTTAGGCCAGTCCCTGGAAACTTTTGACTTGGTTTTGCTGGAATTATTAAGAGGCGCGTTGAAGCGTTTTACGCGCTTTTTCCGGATTATTAATATTTTCTACGAAAAATAATTTTCACACATCTAATGAAGTTACTGTTACCCGTGATAGAAGAGGAATACTAGCGGGGAAATCAGGTAGTTAGTTTGAGTTTAATTAAGAAGTTGGGAAGATGGGCAGCTGTTGTTTTTGGTACACCTAGAAAATGATAAAATTCAAAATGGCGATTGTTTTGTTTCAATTTGCCTTTTGCGGCTATCGGTGATAGGTCTCGTCATGTCTCAACATTTCATGTTATTTGATCTCCTCAGCTAACGGACTGCATTTTGATGACAGGATGACAGAATGAAACAGTTCATGAATACATAATTTTTAACGGAGGGAGTTTTCGGAGGATTCGAACGATGAGGTTCCTGCCGGGTGGACCAGCCTTTTAGAATTGCTTAAGTGAAATCCTTTGTCTATTTTACTCCGCCACGATGTAATTGGATCTGAGGGAATCAAAGGATATGAACAAATTGAGTACTTGAGGACTTGTGAAGTCAGCATCAGTGGTTTTTAGTGGTCAAATCCAATTTAAGGGACGATAATTAAACCTTTTTGACTCTTTTCCGCGGAAGACTGTGTTTCCTTGCTTACAAAGGTGTAAACGTATGAACTGACGGAAGCAATGTTAGTATTTTAAAAAGGGCTTTGTTCCTTTGTTACTTCCTCCATTCTCGCAGGTGCCGCAGGTGAGTAAACCAACTTTGTTTCAGACATCTCCTCTGATGGTCGGCTAGCATAGATAGCAAGGTACTAGGTTTGTTGTGTTGGTTCCCCGCATTTCTGACTTTTTCTGTTTCGACACAGCTTCCTCCTTTGACCGGCGTTTGTGACGTTGCATAACACGAAGAAACGTTTGTTTGGACAGTTTTGAGAGCTTCTTTATGGTCTGGCAGTCTTTCAAATCTACGGAGTCCTCGTAATTTTCAACGCGGATTTTGTTAATTTTCTCGGCCCAGTTTCTTCCGTATGTTACACTTCACTGTTCGCGGTGTTTACAATTTCAACTGGACATTCCTTAAATTGATTTTTGCAATTGCTTGAATTTAGGGAAGTCTAAGGCTGTTAGCTGATTGGAGTCCGAAGTAGTCTGTATGTTGGAAAAGGCGCTATTTACTTTGGTTGTGAGGTTTTTGTAGCGAAGTTATTTGTCATGCGCTTTGTGGAGTTGGTAAGCACTTAATTCGTCCGCGGAGATGTGCCTTTGAATTTTTTTTTACCCTAAGGGTCCTTTTTGGCGTCTTTTTACTGTAATTATACCCTATCGCTTTGTTTCGATATTTCTCCGTACGCTTACTGTATTCTAGCTACTATTCATGTTGTTTTGTGTTACACAAGGATGAAGAAGTACACGAAAATTTTTTCTCGTCAATAACATCAGTACAAACTTTGATGAAATTGTATACGAGATTTGAGTATTCTTTTTATGTTGGTTAGCTGGTTAGAGGTTGTAGTCTTGGCTAGTACCAGTTGAACATTTAGAGGCGCATGTTCCAAACGGTAGAGTTAGAAACCCCTATGGCATTGAAGGTCACGGGTTTGACTTGATTTCGGCCTTATTATCGAATGAAAGGATTTGATTTAATAAAGGAGTCGTCTCCCGAATTCTCCCAACTGAAATTTATTTTTAGTCTCCGGTTGAAATAATTCTGGTGTGTGTGTAAAGAGTTGGCCTGGAGCCTGGGACTCATCATTTGTAAAATTGAATCGTCCAATTTGACCTGATTTCCGGTTATGTTGGGGTTGTGGGTTAACTTTTTGATGAAGCACAGGATCCGTGAATTTGAAAACAAATATCGCTCGTTTTCCGTGTGTTGCTTTCGACCCACGTCCTGTTTCAGTCACCGAATACTCCATTCCTTTTGTTTTGCTACGTGAACTTGATGACTTTGGTGAGAAGACTGACTTCCCCTGGGTTATCTTCATATTACGATTTTGAATCGCCACATATCCAAGACAAACACGTTTCGGATTCCATTTTTCTTACACCCTCATACAGATAAGCGAAAGAAATATTGCTTGGACAGAAAGTTCATATTGCATTTTTGCATGGGGTAGTAACTTGGGTGGCTGGTAACCGGGAAACCTTATACGTGTGCAGTTTATCGGGCATTTTGGGAAAACTAGGCATTTGTTGTCGGTTCAGGAAGAGCACTAAAAGTTTAGACAATTACCTGGCACATTGTATGGTCCAATTAACTGTTGTATAAAACTATAGCTTTTAATTATTTGCGTGCATTTCACTTATAAATATTTAAAACTTAATTTAAGTTTTTCGGACGTTTTAGTAGTTTTTTTTAAACGTAAGCAAACGTCGTTGCTCTGGCTTTGGTGGCTTACATCCCTGTGATTTTTAGAGAAGACTTTACTGTTTTCCTAGTTGTTTTTTGCTATTCCATGTTTTAGTGCCTTCACTTCTTATGTTTTGTTTTTCCGATTCTTGTTCTCCTACAGTTTTATATGTAGAAATTCCTGGCGTTATTAGTTTCTGAATTTTTTATTGTGCAATTCTGTCGCCACATCGCACGAAGGCTGAACCTGGAGCATAAAGGGCAGGATTATGATGTTTCATGACAAACATACAGCAAGTTGTGTTGGTCTTCTCCTTTTCGCGAAAAAAGGAAAGAACTGCGAAGGGAGAAAAATAAAATTTTCATTTTTTAATTTCCTGTTCTGTCGAGTTTTTGCTTTTATTATCCGTAGACACACTTCCGTTGGGTCCTTTGTTTGTTTTGCGTACGACGAAGATTCGTTTCTCTCCCTTGCTGTCATACCTGAATGTCCGGCAATTCCTTTAGTTTACTTCACTTTACTTCTTGAATTTATGCTCATCTGAAAGCTTTGTGTTCAGGTGCTTGGGTAGACTGGCAGGTCAAAATTTAGCAAAAAATACACTCAGTCATGACGTAGAAGGCAGCCAGGAGGCTTGGATTATCTTGATTCTTTGTTAATTTCCTATATTGTTCATTTGAATTCTGGACAATCCGTAAATTTATCTTTTGCTTTACGCTCGAAAGGTTTTTCACGTTCTGTTAATGGTACCGGTTTCTGCCTTTCACTCTGTTTTTGTGGGTTTTTCGTTTCCTTCACAGTTGTACGTTGAATGATAGGGTCCTTATCATCAAATGAAGCAGTTCTCAGCAGGTTACTATATATGACTTTTTCACCAGGTGTCCAGTCAGGTTTAGACTCTATTTCCTGCGGCTAATAAGTTAGGGAGGATGCGTGACGAAGACCTGGTTCCTATTTTAAGTTAATGACATACATAATGGCATAAAGCAAGTTAGAGATTGCTGTTGTCGCTTTGTCTCCATTACGAATATTGGTTTGAAACATAGGTCTAAATCACTGAAAAATTAATGGTTAAGGAGGCAACTCACAGGAAACTATATAATAAATTCAGTAATTAGACCTCGTTAAAATTAAACAATTCTGTTCGCGGACAAATTCAGTTTGACGTTTATTGCGGCCGTTGGCTTGTAAATCGGCGACGGGTTGTTTTCCTTACGGGGGATTTGGCACGCAGACAACAACAACCGGGCCGCGTGCTTTTGTTGTGAAGCTTCAAACTCGACAATTCGATAGAAAGAACAATTGAAATGGAGTTCCTTTTGCATGCTGTCAGAGTGCTTTCCATGTCATTTAGTATAGTCCATTGTATAATTGATAACTCTTGGATGAAGTTGTAATGTATTTGTCCTCGAACGAATGACACAATTTAAATTACCCATGGTAGTGGTTGATGACATTAAATGGCTATACAGGAATGTCACAAGCTTCATTTAAATAAAAAAATGGTAGAACTAGATAAAGAAGGTTTGAAACACTACATTTTCGTATTTGTGATTAATAAAATTATACTCGGGTACTAAGAGCAATAAGAAAAGTAAGGTAATGGAAATAAAGATCCTGATGGAGATGTACGGAAGCACAAATAATCGGAACTCACATGTACCTATCAATTTGTATTTATATTAGGAATATTTACATCATGTTTCCTAAAGCATTCGTATGGTTATCGTCTATTCTAATCGGTTATTTTAAAATAATGGCTGACATTCAAGAGTCGGGCATGTGTGCGTAACACTTTCATTTTTGTTCAAAACAGGTTTGGTCTTCGGGCTAACATGTGCCTCGTTACCTCAGGTACTGGTAATGTTGTAATATTTTTACATTGTTTTTGTTCAAATTTGATGTTTTCCTTAATTTATAATTTCACATTCGACAGTATAGATTCAGCGAAACGGGCCAAGGAAACACTGAACGGAGCTGACATATATTCTGGTTGCTGTACACTTAAGATTGAATATGCAAAGGTAAGATATTGTCTATTACTTTTTCCATTATTTGGTAGTCTTTTATAACATCACGTATAAGTATGTTTCATATCAATTCACCGTCACTCCGGTTGTTAAATTGTCGACTGCTGACTGCTCTTCTCAGTACTTCTTCCTTTTCTGCAGGACATTTCCACAGCTCTTAACTTATTAAAAAAAATCTATTGGAATCCCATTTGTCGAGTGTTTAACATTGTACAAACTAAACTCCGAGTCCAAATCCAATTTTTAATTTCAAAGTTTTGTTGACCTTACACTGAAAGGAAGTGGACACTTCTTGTGCGGCCGCAAGACAGACAACTTACCGAGAAGACATCGGTCTCGGCTTCACTTGGTCTGGAGAAGTAGGTCTAGGAATGTTACTTTCGGCTTTGTACTGAGTATTACATATTGTACCATATTCGAAATCCATTTGGTTTTGCTTGCGTTAAGGAACCGCGGAATCAAGAGGTAGAGACAATTAGAGGTAATTGAGAAAGTTGGCGGAAATTAGGAGGACCAGGAAAACCACAACAAAACTAATTTATTAGGAATTAAAGGGAGAGGTGTGTGCCGTTTCGTCGTGCGCTTTTGGCACCAAACGGACCGTGTCGAAAGGTTCGGGTGGTTGATTTTGAACCTTTTGATTTGAATGAGACGAATGCTTTTGTCAAAGGAAAGTATGTGGTAAACAAGTTACTGTCTTTGCTGTGAATTACACTCCTAGACTAGTCAATTTCAGTAATTACACTAGCCTTAATTACGCAATCATTAATTTCTAAAATTAAAAAAATGTTAATTTCTAAAGTACCTTTTTAAATTTAATGGCGGGTGTAAGTTTTAATTAATTTTTCAATGAATGATAGGAAATTTACACAATTTTTACGACGAGTAAAATAGAAGCAGACGAGAAGGGGTAAATCATTTGGTTGGGTGCCATATACATATTTAGGTATTTCTTTGTTGCTTTAGGTCACCTCACAACTCCTTTTATTAACTTATCGTTGCATTAAAATGAGTTTCATTATGTGTCAATAAATGTACATGAAACATTTTTCATTACTAGTGGGATCCTCCGATAAAAGTGAGGGGTGTGTTAATTTTTTTATTAGTCCCGCAAATCAATGCCTGTCAAAAAAGCACGAGCAAGGGGCACTCCGTTGCACTCAGCTTCATCATTGTTACGAAGTTTTCAAAATTTGTAAAGTCTTATTAACTAATCTGCGTTGGTGATTCTGAGTCGGCCTTAGTGCTCATTCCATAAAATTCTATTGCAAAAGTTAAATTGGATTCTTGACCTGGGTACCTAATTAATAATACAAGTCCTTCCTGTTTTTATGATTTTTTGCTTCTACACATTTACGGATTCTTTTTGTCAGCATCTTTCGCTGAGGTATACTGGATTTTATGTTTTAACATTCGACCTTTGTGCTATACGTACGATATAAAAGATAAGCTTCATATATATCTGTAAGCACTTACAGAGAGATAGATTATCACTAAAGAATTGGTGTATAATAGTGTAGTGTGATATTGGAGTTGGGTGAAAGAATTCAGCACTTTTGCTGGAACATAAAAGATTAAGAGAGAAATTTTCCACCCTCGGCCACATAAATTACAATTACAGGGGACGAAATAAATGATTGGGCTGTTCGTTAGGCTGAACGGCATAAGCGAAACGATGCTCGACATGACATGTAAACTTATAATAATATAAAGGTCAAAGGAGGCAAAGATTAGGTTGAAATCGAATGATTGGAGACAGAAATGTTTTATTAAGTGTAAGTAATGCGCTACACTGCCCATCGGTAACATTGTAATTTTTTCTTACCTGTAAAGAAGAGTGAAGCAAGCCATCATAAAATAAATTATCCTGGAACACCACAAAAGTGATTTTCTGTAGGGTCTTCATTGGTATCCCCTCGTATAATTCAAATTCCACATGTGCATTTTTGTAGTGCAAAAGAACTCGAAAGTACTACACAAACAATCATAGTTAACCTTAGTTGTTCATTGGAATCTTGCTGGGATACATACCATGCTTATATGTCGCATAATTCATGCTGAATAATGTACATACCATTTGCATTACGATGTGTATGTTGCAATATATTTATTCTCTGATGTACAATCCTCGAGTCACATTTGTCCGTCATCCAGCTGTTCTCCGTCGTCATTGTGTGATTGGTGACGTCGTTTTGTCTAAAAAAATTCGTAGCTTCTGCCATGAGACAGTCCCTAATTTGTCAGAGGTAATGGGACGAGTGACAGCGAAGGAATTTTACTTGGGTGGGGTGAGAAGTTTTAAAGAGTTTTACGTGGGGAAGGCACCAGACAAATGCGATAGACCGACACTACAAATGGGATGGCATAGATAGGAAAATTGTATGTATTTAGCTTTCGTCCTCTTGGAAGTACAAAATCAGTTCAACCACAGTGGCTAATTGGTATTTTAGTTTGTGATTCTCATCTATTTAGAATTACATTTCCCCTCCGAGGTTGTACGCTTGTCTGCTCATATGCGTAATTTCCGCTTCCGGGATTTTGTTGTTCTTTTTAAAATTCAATCCTTCCCCCGAAACAAATATAGTTAAATTCAGTGGCGAATTCAGTGTGTGCCTTACATTCCGGTCACGGGAAAAGTGGAGCAATTATTGGAACAGGGTTCTAGAAAGACAGACAGATACACATTAATTATTAAATGTTGAAACAGTCAGGAAAGGTTCACAAAAGCCATGGTTAGGATTCACAATAAGCTCTTAACAAAAGGATGAGAGAAACCGCATAAGTCGAATGGGAAAAGATGGAAAACAGGATCAAGTGATAGAAAAAACATACAAGGATGCTGTAGAAGTGGTACAAGTTGATGGAAAGTTGTCGAGTGGTATTAACGTAAGAAACGTTCGCGAACACAATACACATTGTGCAAAGCTGTGGAAAGCAAACGTTGAACGAAAGAAATAGTATGTTAAATATATGTACATATTATGTTTTTCTAACTCATGTAAAATGTATGTGTGGAAACATATAGTGCAAGTAGGGGGAGGGTCGAATTTAGCTGGGGAACAGGCCGGTTCTTATTCATCAGGTACGAAAGCACAAGTGTATTACAGTACTACTTCTAATGGCAAGGGTTCAAGTAACGTTTCGTTATGGAGAGCACCTTTTTTGTTTCGCCCGGAAATCAAAGTAGTGAAACAAGTTGGCAGGATAGCAGAGAAAGAAAAATTGAAACAAAGTCGACCCAAAGCAAACAAAAGAGGGCCGTAAATCCCGAGGATGAGCCATTTTTCAAGCTCTAAGAAAATTAATGATTCGAATCTTTAAAAAAGGCCATTTTTTCATATTTTTCATCCCTGTGCTCCATCTTCTCCCTTTTACACACCTCTGTATTTCCGGTTGTGTCTCATTCTTTTGCCACGTATTATTATTATTATTATTATTGTACACAATAAAATAAGAAATTATAGGCGCAGTGCTTTCTCTTAATAACTTACCCTCCCACCGGCCTGATCATAAATCAACTATTTCCTGTGTGACCGAGTTTAGGTACGAAGCGAGTACTCCTGTGTTTTGAAGTTTTTTGTTGACTCAGGCTGACTAATCCGCTTGGGTAGTGCAGCGTTGATGAGGTTTGATGAAGGTGAAGCAGTTCCCCCATTTTTAAGGTCTATCTACCACACGGGTACTTGGTACTTCATTATCTTGGTTAGTATGTCGCGTGTACCGGTATCTTAGTCTCGTATCCTGGTTGAGGGAAATATTAATCAGATGGAAATTGTGAAGATTCGCATTAGCACAGAGAAAGTGGTGAAATTTCGTTGGGAATCATCGAGATCACAGATTTGTTGTCATTTTTCGTGTTTGTGATGGTGTTCGACGCGTAGATTGAGGAGCATTAAGAGTTTCCGTACTTGCCAACTACCTGGGAACATTTAATCAAAATTTTAGGCTGCCTATAAGTATAATTTGTATAATGTAATATAATCCACTAAATTGTATGTAATTAATATATATAAGGAAACGCCCAAGAGGACTCCGCACTATCGCGAGTGACATTTTACAAGCAAGTTCTTGCGTAATGTCGTGTGATGATGTGTACTCCTCGTTTAGCTTTAAACTTAAAGAACTTAGATTTATAATAATAAATTTCCCACATTGTTCCCCTCTAATGTATGAATTGTTTCTGTCACCGTTCAATAGGTTTACATTAAAGTCGTCTCGTCTCATTTAAATGGGCGTACGCATATTTTGCTCTTAAGTACCACTCCGTTCCTTAAATTATTGATTGCCATTACCAGGACTTGGCTAAACGTGAAATAAGCTTCAAGTTCAAGTTGACATTCGTTAATTTAACACTTAATAGTCTCTCTTTTCGGTTCCATGTCGTAACTCGATTCTTGTCAGGAGATGCTGTCTGTCCTATCAGCAGTCTGACCCGAGCCCTAAGAAATATCTCTTTCGATTTTTCAGAAACTTGGTGCTCAGTTCCTCTTGTTCGTCTATATATATATATAATATACAGAAGGATAATAACAAGCGACCCTTTCGTAATTTCCCCAGCGACCCATATTTCCTCTGTGCTTCTTTTACATTTTATTTACTTATTTATTTGCTCTTTCTTTTCTTAAACGACGAGTCAAGGTCTGATTTTGCCCCTGTTCATTTGAAACCTTGTCCATTTTTGTTCAACACCGCAGGAAAACTGACCTTCTTGTGTACATTCTTCGAGATAAATATTTACCTTAGGCAAAATCAATTGTTAAGAACCAACCCATCGAAAGTGCCATTTTCTTATTTTCTTGCCATGGGAAAATTTTCGGCTGGAGAATTTTTTTAATGAAAATCAAACATCACCTCATTAAAATTTGAGACCGACCGTTCTGGCCCTCCTCGGTCTGCCGGTTTGAAAGCTTGGAAAATTGGAGAATTCAGGTATTGTAAACAGAGTTACCATAAATGTAGGGTACGGTCGTAAAGACTACGGGGTTTCGGTGATTTTAAGGACCCACGCGTTGTTTTCCACCCACCTGATGATTGTAATTGTTTTCTCCTTGTATGCTTACAGTTGGATTTATTGGATCGGTTGGACACAAGTTTCATCAACTGATGAATTCGATATTCAGCGTCGTATTTCAAAGGAGGTCCATTTGAAATGTTTAGTATTAGTCGCAGGTACTCTGGTTGTTGATGTAGGTGAGCCTCTGATCAGGCGTGTCATTGGTAGGAGTGAAAAAAGTCCGCATGGAATTGTGGGTGTAAAGGGGATGTGAAATGGAAAAAAACTAACTTACGAATAGGTATATATATGGAACTTGTGATATAATTTTGTCGCGAATTATACAGGATGCAGTTTTCTGCCATGCTGAATTTAAATGTAGCAGAAGTGGAACGGAAAATGACCTTTATTATATTTATTGCATATGGTTATTAGTCATCACTTGTTCGGAGTTGTCTAGTTTCTGATGTCGTTTAATTATTTATGCACTGTTACCTGTAAAAGAAAAGGGTTATATCAAAATGGAAGATGCATCCATCTGTACATTAATACTGTTAATGTTTGTCTTGTTCTCAATGAGGTTGGGTCTCTTGTCTCCGCTTGTTTTTTCAAAATCTCAATCGGTTTTTCGTTTCATTTTTCGTATTGGCTTCGAAATTACCGAGTTAAGTAACAGTAAAAGGTTTAAATGTGTTTCAGACTCGTCAAACTGAAATATGGATAATGTTAATTACGTAACAATCGAACTATTTTTGGGATTGAGTTGAAATATTTGGTCAGTGCCTGACGCCGGTATTGTTTGTTAATAGTCTATTGGTTTTCCATCGACCGTTATGATTCTCCTACACCTTGACGAAGTTTATAGGTATCCAGTCATTTGTTCTGATAATAAAATTGCAAGAGTAAAGATTAAACGAAGTGTTTTAATTAAAACTGTGGTGTTTTATAAAACGGCGACCTTGTTTATGTCTGAAAGGAAAAGTTTTGCGATTTAAATGATTCTTCTTCTTGAAAGAATTTAAATGTTAGTTGAGTATCGTACTGACTTTTGCTGTAGCGTAAGCTCAGTGTATTGTATTATGCAGCATGTGGTATTACAATAGATTTACCTAAAACCATGGAGCACGTAAAGGTTTTGAGTGGATCGCGTCGAATACAAGGCTCTCCGTGTAGGCATGGCTAGGTTTGGGAAATTCCTGAGCTTTTCTGAGCTTTCTGAATAAATCGAAAAGAAAAGCCACTTTCTCTCGCGTCCCCGGTGCCGCCGGTGTAATCCTCCTTGAGAGCTACAAGAGCCGCACGAAATTTTCCCTCAGAATTGGGAAAAACTAATTTAGATGGTGGATAAACGAAGCGTCAGAAAACGACTAATTACGCGACAGTCTTTAATTCCCAGCAATTCTTGCGAAGTTTCTATTTAAAAGGAGAAAGAAAAGGCCATCGGATGGTACAGACTATCGGTGAAGATTCCACTTCGAAAGGAAGTTGCATTCTTAAAGTCAAATGTCTTTTTAGTGAATAATTTACAATTAGATTCCAAATTTTGGAATTATGTTAATGTGGGATTATTTAAATTCCAGTTCTTATTATTCCATTAAACGTATTTTTGGATATTGTCTTTGGTACGTTGCGAATTTCATCATAAATTTTTATGAAAATGGAAATGGAAAATGCGATTAGATGTTCACTAGGAAACAGCAAACTAAAAAAAGTTCTGGAGAGACTAGAAAAATTTACAGTATGATGTACAGAAGTATATCATGGAAGTATAGAAGTCGGATGGAGTAGAGTGATGGAATTGACAAATTAAGCTTCCATAGGACCGACTTTTCATAATTATAACAACACCAAATTAACAATGGTAAATGTATGACATTTCTAAGAACGATTCAAGACTAGTTGACAAATGGTATCTAGAATGGATTTTATCTTGTTACTTCTCCATAGGCAAACAAGTACCCAAATACGTCTCTAGAAGATTCAGATGAAGCCTACGCAGGACAGTTTAACAACTAAGTAAATGTTAATTAAAACTTAAATTGTCACGGTTGATGGACTCGTCTCTTTCTCTCTCTGCCCGGACTAAAAAGTATTCATTTTTGTCAGTTCAAACAAAGAAGATTAAAAACAGAAAAAGCCAGAACTAAATTTTGTATGCTACCTATCGATATGGAAGAACCATTAGTGTCCGCCACTTGGAGTTTTGCCGTTTCGCTGTTGTTTTAGCCGGTAACGAATATTTGAAAATGAAGAGACTCCACGGCAGACAAATTAAACCGTTTCCAATTAGCGGAATAGAAATAAAACGGATGGAAATTAAATGAAACGAGAACAAAAGCGAATGCATGATGAAAATTTGGAATGTAGAATGAAATGAAAATGTTCGGGTAGTGAGATCCTGCGGGAGCAAAATGGTACAAAGTAAACAACGAGTTTTGTATTCTGCAAAAAAATAATTAAGTTGGGGTTGAAGGAAGGAATGTGGCACCCTTCGGGGACCAGAAGTGTTCGTGGCTACAAGAGGTAACAAGGTTGTTACCTGTACAATCGGTGAGGATGACCCTGTGCAAACTGAGTTGACGCGATTCTCTGAATAGTGTTGAAAAATTGAAAAACAAAAGGAAAGCATTATAGACGTCTCACTTGAATTAAATGTGACGTCTGCGTTTCTGTTTGAGACCCTGAAGGAAATGGCAGTTTCATTAGAACGCTGTAATCGATTGGAATCTCGGAAAGTAGTCTTCTTCAACACTCGTCCAGCTGATTCACGCCATCTTCGTCCCATAGAAGGACTACTTTTTTTTACCCAGACCCCAGTCGTTAAAATTCGTCACTTGAATTTTTATATCGTTGTAGAAATCGTTATTCCTGGTACTTGAATGAGGCAGACATTGAATGAAGTGACGATGACTGTGCAAGAGACAAGAAGAAGCAGAAATTATCGCTTGAATGTTCTCCGGAATAGAATGATTTTTTAGAAATGCAAATCGGCTTAGTTATTTCGCACGGGTTGT
The DNA here is from genome assembly GCA_037055365.1 of Polyplax serrata. Taxonomy (NCBI): domain Eukaryota; kingdom Metazoa; phylum Arthropoda; class Insecta; order Psocodea; family Polyplacidae; genus Polyplax; species Polyplax serrata. The sequence goes on along the minus strand of JAWJWE010000038.1, from coordinate 4,483,200 downwards.
TGGTTAAGTTTTTGTTCAATGAACTAATCTTTCTTAAACATTATCATAACCCACCTTCCCCCGCGTTATCCTCTATCGCGGTGGGTAACCTGTTGACCTCAAGGATCATCTTACCAAGGTTCACCAAAGCCTAAGACACCTACAGTATTCATCTTCCCAATCTATTTTATCATTACTCATCATCAACGCCAACTCAATCTCACAGTAATGGCCGTCCAAAGTCGGATCCTGCCCAAATATAAGAACAATCTCCATCTGATTTGGTAGATGGTCTTTTACGTCTCCGGATGATTTTCCTGACGTCCTTCGGACCAGTCAACGCGCACCGACTAAAACAATCAAATCGATGATGAAGTTAACGAATGGCGGTCGTCAAAATTGGGAATTAATTCTTAGCAGTTGGATAATAAATTTCGTGATTGGGACATATTCGATAAAAACATCAATCAACCGAGACCGAATTAGAAAAGAAGGATGTTTCCGATTGATGGCTAATAACTAATGACATGCTACGAAAATGACGGACACTAATTTCAGATGAAAACATCCCGGCCGAGATCGAGAAGTAGGACCGCTGTTGCGAATGGGTTGGGCATAGCCAGTAGGAAACACTAGACCGGAATTCTCCGTCCCGATTGTTCTTATGTGATGAAACACGTTAAATCTGTCGGATTGGGATTCTTTTTCTCAGTGAGAATAAACACAGAAAACCGCAGGGCTTGACGGGGAAATATATATGCTAAAGGGAGCGGGAATTGAGATGTGGCGGAGATGCAAAAAACCACAGAGAGAAAGAAATAGTGAAGGAGATGAGGAAAATAAGAAAAAATAGAAGAAGGGTCGTGGAAGTATACAAAAAAAAACACTTGGAAAAATAACGCTAGACATAGCATTAGAAAACGTGATAGAGAAGAAAATTTATTGAAAGGAAACTTACTTGTAAGCATGAGATAAAAATAAGAGGAAAGTGGAAACAGAGAAGCTTTCTAGAAGGCAACATTGAAAGAGTTTAACCGAAAAAGTTGAGGCAGGGCGCGGCAATTGAGTGAAATCGAAGCACACAAAACAAATTTAATAAATATATTCCTCCTTTCCCAGTTAGAATATCGGGAACAAAATAAATTATTTTCTCGGGGTGATGTGCACGAAACGGCAAAACGAAATGCATTAAATTACGTAGAAAACAAAGTGGTCGATAGTTCTGCCAAAAAATTTAAAACATGTTAAAATAGAAGTAATGAAATTTTGAACGGTGCAATTTAGCTCTTCTTTGCGACACGGTCAAATTTGTTTTTCCTCAAACAAATAACTAACGGCTCATGACTGATGTGTTGATCTTTGGTAGCGATCGGACACTGATCTGTTCACTCTCGCGGACGATAATCGAACTCTAAATATCTCAACCGAACTGTCACACACACACACGACTTGTTGACACATGGAGTCGTTGATATTCCGCTAAATGGCCACTCGAATGCAGTTCTGCCCGACTTTGTTGCAGTTGCTGTGCATTCCCAGCTCTGACGTCATACGGCGATTGAATTTTTCTCCCTTTCAATGCTGAAAATCCTGTTCTATTTTCGGACCATTTTACTATTTTAGTTGGTTTTGAAACGGATGAATAGGGATAAGTGTCATGCTGAGGGAGAGTAGTTGAAACTACAACGGAAATTTACAACCATCACACACTACTGGTGGTAAATGAAATATTGTTCAAATATTTATTACAGTTCAGAGAACAGTTAGATTTTTTGGGGGGCCTTGTTATCCTTGTTAGCCTTGTCTTTCTTAGAATTCGTTTGCTTGCTGTATTACACTTAATACAGGTTTTTGTTTTGCAATGTACCCGTAAATGTTATGTTTACATGATGGATAAATATCTGATGGCTGTTCGGGAACTAATAATAACGAACAAATCTTTACTTTACACAAGCCTGTCACGGCAGGATGTAAGCAACAAAATTTTCACGAGGAATTACATTTGTAATCAGTTGTAAGGGCGCGCGGAACTCCCCGGGGTAAACTCACTGAAAGTTTTATTACGTTAGAAACTTAAATGTGGAAAGAACTGCGAAAAAATTAATAATATAATTTAAAAATAATGTCTCGATGCCCTAAAGCATTCCCATTTAGAACTGCACTATTTAAGGAGAAGGAACGATGGGAAAAGTAGTCTCGTGACGCGTTCCGGTGACAGTGAAAAGCCAATCGGGCAAGATGAGGTTGAAGAACACAACGAAAACAGGATTTGACTGAGTAAGGACAACAAAGTTAAGGAAAGCGAAAAATTCAATTTGAAGAAAAGTATAGGGAAGAAAAAAACTGAAAGGGACACGTAAGGGACATTGAAAGGTTGACGGAATTCGGTCTCAAGACTTCGGAATTCGTAGAGTAGGGTGAGCAGAAAGGCAAATACTTGTCGGTAGCCGTTGTCGGTAGTAAAGTGACAAAGTAACCAAAGTCAGGGAGCTCTTATTGTAACCATCTGCTCCACTGTTTAGCCTTTGAAATATTTGTACGTAACCTTTCCTGTGGGAGGATGAGTGTTAAGCACGAGAAGATTACAAAGTGAAAGTCCTGGCAGAGGCTGAAACCTCATCACGGGCTCCCCGGAGGATATTCTAACGGGATGTCCTGGTGGAAAGGTGAAAGCCTTCTGACTACGTGTGTTTATGCGGAAGAAGAAGGGGATGGGGAAGGAATTGAACAAAAAACACTTTTTTCAGTACAAAAGACGCATCTCCTCCAGCCTGTTCTCTTGGGTATTTCTAAAGTACACGGGAAAATCTAGTTTTTCTTAGGTTGTAGGACGCAAATCAATTTGTCACACTTTGTATACAAATTTTTTTTGCTCTTAATGTAAAACGTCTCTTCAGAGAAGCAAATTCGCTATGACGTGGTGCCTTCTTTTGCTACTGTTCACTATCATGTAAATTTTTGTTTCATTCTTCTCCTTGTTTTTATAGTTTTGTTTACTACCTGGTTTCATTGCCTTCTCTCTTTCTCCCTCTCTCGACTTGTATTGTTCCATTTTGAGCTACGTATACTTGTGCTAAATTTAATAAAGTTGTATAAATATATTTGGTCAGGTTCTTCTGTTTTTATTGTCTAGTATTTGTTTCGGGAATCAAATTTTTGTTGTTTCTATTCGATTGGTATACGAGCTCCATAATCGTAATGTACTAGAGCACCTTGTAAGGAACACAACTTGACCGACTCCAACGCCTCACTGCGAAACGCCACTTTGGATTCGAGAGAATGAAGAAGAAATAAACTTGAAAGTGTGACGTTCTGTTTTAGTCTTATGAAACGACCCATTCGCAGCTTTGACCGACTTGATGAATTTGCTGCATCCCCGTAATGGCGGGGGAAAGGTCTTTTCATTCCTTTTGAAACGCAGGGCAATCGATTCAGACGCAATCAATTAAATCCCGGCTATGAAAAACAGGACGGTTTCTTTATTTTGGCACATCCAACCAAGTGAAAAAATTTGCCTGGCATCGGACCAACCGGCCAAATTCTTAAGGTGACAATTGAATAATAATTTAAATCGAAAATAAAAGGTAATTTACCAGAAATAATAGGATGACAGACATTTTCTGCTTGAGTCGAGTGCTTCTGACGGTTGGGTCATTTCCGCAGATGCAACTGATGTTGGTTTGTAGAAATAAATTATTCGAAAGAGGTTATAAATCGAATTAAAAAATAATTGATCGGAAATATTTGTTTGTTTTCTCTCAAATGCTTCTATATAATTCACTGTTGACTTTTTATATAGTTTTAGCTTTTTTTTTAATAATTCCTCTCATTGATAAGTAACTTACAAAATTTATTTTTTTCAGGTAAGTAAGATAATGTGAAGTCTGACTAGAAGTAGAGATTGGATCAGTAATCATAAAGATGTAAGTAATTCCACCCATGTAGTTTTGGCCTGTTGAACCCACCTTAGCTGTAAACTACAACTTACGGGGATAAGGGTTGCAGTAGTTTGGAATAGTGTAGGTGAGCGCTGTTGTCATTCACAACTTTTCTTCATAATTGTTTTGGAAAATTTTTCAATTACAATTACAATTACAATTCTACTACCCGTTTCTTGCAGAACTATTTATAATTTGTAATGGTTTCTTTACCTCATGTGACTTGCGTTGGTTTCGGTGTACAATTTCCAATAGACTACAAGATTTGTTGTCTACCATTTTAATCTAATCTAGTTTGTTGTTCGTGGTATTGATTTGTGTAATTCGGATCATACACGTTCTCCTACCTATTTATCTATTTGTTTCCGATTATTACCAACAAGGGTGGGAATGTTTTGTTTTGTGGAACGAAACAGAAAACTCGTTATCTCTTATCTATTAGCACGTAAATCGAACCATAATGATCCTTAACCGATGTTCTTAGTTGGTAGAGTTGTATATACCCAGGGTTATGTATACAGGGATTAAGTATATATTTTTTATGAAAAAATTGAATATGACCTGTTGATGTTCACTGTGACACTGACTTTTGCCCGGGGCTAGGGTCAAATGTGTCAAGTGTAGAAAAACATAAGTCACAAAGCTCAAAGCTGGGGGCAATAATTTAATTAAATGAAATCGTAAAACAACTCGTGACAAAGAAAACTCTTGTACGCGTGCATATACGCGGCCACTCCGAATGGGTAATTACATTGAATAAAACGGTTAAACGCACACAAATTATTTCTATTTAGTTGGCGTGACCGTTATATTCGAATTATTGCCCGCCCTGAATGATTTCATTCTCACTAATTCTGAAATTTGACTTGTCCCCCGCAGCAGATGAATCCAAAAAGGTTTTTGGAGAGACCCAGCGTAGTCAGTCAGTGACTGTCTGACGGATAAATCGGACTTTTCGTTCTTGTCTGGAGGGCCTTCGACCCTGACAGATCACCTTTTTCTTCCTCATTTTACTCTCAGCTTTTGTTCTGCTCGAGCTTTTCCTCCTGAGAAACTACCAGAGAAAACTACCATTTCTTTTGTCTTTATTCGGCCTTTGAAAACATCAGCTACTTCTTCTACTTCACCAACACGTGTCGTCCACATGGGTCATTTCTTAACTTTCTCATCCGTGAATTGATTTTGTTTTGTAGTGAGTGTTTGTTCTTCTGTTTTGTGTCAAATTTGAAAATTCGCCTTTGTTTCAGTCTTTGTCTGTTAAAACAAAGATTTAAGTGTGCTAACGTTTTTTCATTACAGGACATTCTGGGACATTATTATTTTTAAATTATACACGCTTTGATTGCGCTAAATTTATAATCTGTTGAGTTTGTGCAAATTGAGATGAGAAAAATTTTTAATTTGCTAATTTTTCTTCAACATACCCCGAAAATATGCTAATTTGCTATGTGGTGAATACAAAGTTCAGCTGTTGGCCGTCATGTTAAATCCCGAACTGAACGTTTAACATGTTTATTTGGAGAGAAGATGAAGGAGTTGTTCATAGCGTGAGACACAAATGTACAAAAGCGTGAAATTGATATTTTAAAAAAGGATTCTGACATTTGGTCTAGGGAATCTGTGCTTTTACTTTGTAGTCTTCCTGTACAGTACGTATTCTGCGGATATTTATCGGTGCACAGTTTTGTAAACAATTGAGTTCTACCAGAAAGTGATTCAGTTATTGATTACTACAGAATTGTGATCAATGTATGCAGTAGTACTACCCTAGGGGTTGCTATTTATTTATTAAAATATTAAAGTAACCGAACACCAAGGCATTGCAATAACAAAAAACAACTACTTGTGGTAATACATGACTACTAATTAAGGTATTATTTTTTAAAAAACTAATGGGGAGAACTGGTGTGTGCCTGAGTGAGATGTCACGTGAGTGTATTTGCGTGTATTCATCCAAGAAAGTGCACTGCTAAGGAAAATTAAAGTATAAAAGTCGTACGACAGATGTATGGAAATATCCAAAATCGATGCTGTGGGCAATGCAGTGGATCTTCTGATTGCTGTAGAAACTAAGAAGAATATTGTTTGCATTGAATAGTTCACTTCCGGTTTCCGTTGACTGGTTGCAGCAAACATGTTTAAATGACTGTTCTTGTACAGAACGCGATTTGTACAGGACGAAAAAGCGGCTTTGTTGGTTCTTCAAATGGAAAGATTACAATGTGAATTTTTCTTTCATTAAAATGAGATTTCCGTCCTCTGCCTGACGCCCTGAATCTTTTCTCCCGCCATCTTGTAAATGTTCTTCCGAATCGCTTAATCCTCTTCAATTCGATTTCCTTAGGTTTCCCCTGGGACCTAATGTCTTCTTTTAAGCGACCAAAACGACCTAGATTTCATGCACTTTACGTACACTAAAGTTTTTTTTAGATCTGTCTGGTGTGGTGTCCGAAGATCCATGTTTTATATAAATAATGTAGAACCGTCAAAATTGTTCAGTATGCAAATCTCCTCTGGTAGTTTTTCTGTGGTGTCCATATTGGTACACATTGATGACATTTAGGGGATGCCATTGTTTCGACCTTCCAATGGACCGATTTTGATTTCTGATGAGCTTTTGATTGCACAGTGCAGTAATTGTACCTCGCGTACGCTTTGAGTCATTAATTTAGAGAAAGCTCGGTTCAGCATTTGTTTGAATTTTTATTCTTTTAGTTTCGGTTTTATGACTTTTATTGTCCGGCTTTGTTTAAAACGACCATTAAGATGAAGGCAGTGGAGTAAGACGTGGAGTGAATGGTGTAAAGCGTGGATAGGCATTAATGCGAGATTCTCATTTTGCTTGTGCTGTCAGGAAGCGACTGAATTTAGTCGAAGAGTTTGTTTTTTGCAGGAGTGAGAAACTAACAGGTGGCCCCCACTCGGAGAAATGTAAAAAATAAACATCTAATAGCGTTTTGAGTAATTAGTTGTACAAGTCATGGACAGTGATGTGTAAGAGCCGTGTGAGATGAGCAGAAGGCAAATCTGAAAGACCTGCGAACTACACCAGATGTGGGTCACGATGCCTTGGTGTACTTCGAATTTTATCCAAAATTCAAAAGTTCTGTATTTCTGTCGGCATTGTCTGCTCCTCTCCACCTCCCCTTTGTTGGTTGGATTTAGTTTTTCCACTTTCATTTAGCGTTTTACCGATAATTCTCGGAATCGAAAATAATAGGGAATTCATTCCTGGAAGACTGTTGTCGCATAAGTCGATTCCAAATCCGTATTGGAATTACTTGTACTCTACGGAGAAACACGCCTATGTTCCTACATGAAAACTCCCTAGGGAGAATCGTTTTTCTTTTCTGTCTTCTCCATATTTTGTCATTAGCATTTTTACATGTTCTCCGGTTGACAAAGGCCGTCGGTGGTGCGACCGGGTAGGAAGGATTCGTTCGCTTTGACTTGGCTTGAGCCCATCAAGTCAGCCTTCGGGGCACTTCCTGCAGAAAATGACTCTTCTCCGGTGTGCCTTTCCGGCGTCCCGAGATCGGCCGGATCGATACCACCATCATTATCATTGCTATTATCATTATTATTTTTTGTCGGGAGAAGTTTTTGTTTCGGAATAAAAGCACCCGTACATGTTTTGGAAGACAAATTACGACCAGATAGGGAGCATGGGAAATTAACATAAAAGAAGTATAAAAGCGGCGGATAAAGGAGGCAGCGGCAATAGGGAAAGCTTACGAACGTTCTGTCCCATTTAAGTAGGAGTTCGGAGCATTTATAACTTCATTTTTTCCATTTAAAAGACAAAAATCGGAGATTTTTTTATGCCAAATAGACTTGCTGGAGTTTGTATGGAGAAAATCATTATGTAGACGGAGCGAAAAGATTTATCATGGATGTTTAGTTAAATTCGCCGTGCTAACAACTTAATTTGAATACTACTTTAATAAATTTCACTGCTTTGCGAATGAACCGTCTGATATTCTTTACTACCGAAACGTTTGTTTTTTCGTACAAAAAGCATCGGTTTCGAAAATGATTTCTTCATTTTGTTCAAATTTTTTCCCCCTGGAGCTTCCTTTTATGATCCGAAGAAAGGCTGAGATCCCCAAGGGCTGTGGATGAGGAATATGTTTTTTTTTTTCACTTTACCCACTTTCTCTGCCTGGTTCTGACTCCACTCTTTCTTCTCTTTAAAGCCTTCTTTAAAACCTGGGTTCTTTTTGCACGTTTGGCCAAGTGGTACTCGCCGGATTTACATTTCTCAAGATTGTCTGTGACGGATTTGTGTAACGTATTTTCAATTTTATCCGATGGAATCCTTTCTTTAAACTGTTTTATTTCTCCATGTTAAGATTTAAGTGCAGTATTTCTAGAAGATTGTACGTATTGTACCCTTTTCTAGTGGTTCATATTGTTCGATGTGTGTGTATGTGTGTGTATGTATCTCCACGTGAAAATAAAGATGCACTCCAGAGAGCGGTTGAGTTCACTCGGGAAGTTAACCAGTGCTTATTCTTTCTCCTTTTCATATTCAAACACACCATAAATCTAGGAAAACGTGGTTGTTAACTCTATTGCTTTTCGTGTTCTTCCACAATAATTCGAAAGGCCTGTATAATTTGTTTCATCGGAGGGTTGCACCTGACGTTGAAAGCAAGGGCCGCCGATTTGCCCGGAATTAAATGTTTTTGCACCGTTTCCGTGTTCGTCCATCGTCACTCATCGTTGAAACGCTCAATTCTAGTTGTATTGAATGTAAATTGCCGATAATGTTAGCACTTACGACGCAATTGGGGACACTGCCAAACTTTGTTAAGCCATCCACACAGACAGACAAACACGCGATGAGTCCCACTCATTCTGAAGGATTTTAATGAAGGAGTGTGACACTTGTGTTTGTGATGGGTTGTGACTTTGGTGCCCTCGATTGGCGCTGGTGCCCTCGGACATATACAGCCATTTATTTATTGCTTATTGCCAAGGTTTGGTACAGAGGATGTAGCAACGTTCAACCTTGCACTCGTGTATGCAATCACATTGAGCGATTTGTATATATACAATTATGTTTATACAGTTCGTAAAATAGGTTTTGTTATACATACTTCGCACTTGTCTGAGTTTCGGGTTGTTGGATGTTAACACAGACATATGTGTGAACATACGTTTTATTTAACTTCTGTAGGCTCATGGTCGTGTTGTATCTGTCGTGGAAAATTAGTTGTTGTTGTGGAGGGGTATACATAAATAAATTAGGAATTTGACTAAAGAGAAGTAAACAGTTGTTTCCGTGTTAAAAATAAAAAATGCCTGTGTAATGTGTCTCCATTTATTAATTCTCATTCCTAATGCAATGCATAAATTATTACCGTAATTAAATTTGTAATTAAAAAAGCTCGGTCTGAATTAAATCCGAGGGTTTTGAATTTAATTCATTTTACGAATGGATGAGATCTAATTAAATTGAATGCCAGGTGAATGGAAATTATTTGAGTAAGGCCTGACCGGCAGAGGAAGACAAGCACGTGATGAGGAAACATATACAGAAAGGTGGATTTGGGCGGAAGAACATTTAATGTTTTTGGTTGTACAATTCGTATTTTTTTACTGGTGGTGACCTCGATGCCGATTTTTTACTATATAAGTTTACATATTTATGACTGTAATTAAAAAATTATTGTGTTTGGGAATTAGACAGTCCTCATATTTCCATTAAACTTCCTGCATTTGATGTACTTGTAGTGACACAAAAGGGTCTGTCGTCTGAATGCAGTAACACTGCACGTTGCTGGTTGTTGAGTTTCAATCAAGTGTAGGCAAGATCATTTGTTAATCGGTTTCCTTAACTTGTATTTAGTACAACTGTCTGAACTATATTTGTAGTGAGTAGTACTGGTATTGTTGTGTATTGTCATGGACTCTCTGAACTTTCGTTTCCAGCTGTCGTTCGCATGAGACTGTGCATGGGTGGCTTACCTACATCGTTAGAGGTTGTCTTCTTTACGAGAACTTTTCTACTTAGTATTCTCAATGTATCACATTTATCACCTATCATTATGACAGATTTTTTTGAGTCGTTATGTCAAACACAAGCCAACTGTCAACTCCATTCTGATGTAACTCAGTGGATGTAAAAAATTTCCTTTAAGCGTCGCGTGATGGGCTTGAACGGTGAAATAATTTTTCTTATTGTGATACTCAACCTGTAAAATTTAAAAGTGGAGGATTGAGCAAATCTTAATGGTTAGATGCTTGCTTATTTGTTATTTACGAAGTACTGTTAAAAGGCTGGTACATAAATATGATGTCACGTGTGGACTTGTGCCAGGAGTGCCCCTGCTGCAGCCCGACCACCATGTTCTATGACATGGCAGGACCAATTGGATTCTTCTTCTTGGACCAGAAGGACGCATTCTCCATTGCAACGCTTTATTAGTCACCTTAGGTAATTTTAGGACGACATTTTTGAGATTCTTATTTCCGGGCTCGAGTTTGGGAGTCGGATATTGCAAACACGTCATCTCATGTCTTATAAGGTGAACATGGCGTCTTTTCAAACTTTGTGTAAAATGCCAGAACAATAATTGCAAGAAAAAGTTTGCGACCCGCATCGTTCCGATATTTGGATTCTTTACATTTAATTTAATTTTTAAATTAATGCCGGGGGAAATTTTCTTAATTAGTTTTAAATTTAGAATGGAGACTCATCTTTAAATCCGATCTCCCGTTGTCAGCTGCTGCGTTCCTTTACTTTCTGTTTGGCGCTCTTCCCCCCCTTCTTTGTATCTCGTATCTAACTATTTATTTACTTACATCTACCTCTACTTCTAACATTTGTGTCATCCTATTTTTGGGTGGTTTGAACTTTTTTCTCACACTGAGTAACTTCTTAAGTTGTTTTCTATCTTTGACACCATGACTAGCTGTAAATAGTACTGTTTTAGTGGACTGCCTTTGGGTCTGTCATTGAGAGTCTGTTTTCCATTCTTGAGATGTTTGTTTTGGTGTTCAGGGAAAGCGTTGTCACCTTGTATATTATCTTTTGTTTTATGTAGTACTTTGTGAGATTATTCGAGACTAAGTCATGGCTCCACAGCTTTATCTAGTTCGTATACGTGTTAGCCTGCTGGGAGTTCTTCGGAACATGATGAATAGGTCAATGTTGCTGCAATAGTTTTATACTTTCTGACATTATGAACTTCTTTCTGGAGCTTTGTTGGTCCGTAGAGAATTCCCCTGACACGCAGAGAAGGCTGGATGATTGACGATTCTCCTTCTACTTTCCTTTATTCTTTTTCTTCTACTTCTTTAGTGTTTTATATTTTAGTGCTATTTGAAGAAAAAATTGTTTGAAGCCGTAATACTGCTGGTGTTGTGGTAATATTTAAATCAATAGGTGGTAGACGATATGTAGTTCTACTCTCAGCCATTTGTACCTGTTGGAAATTAGGAATAAAAATTCGATTTTCAGTTTTTGCGCACCGCCACAAAATTACTCCGAAATTTATTTGGTAATTACGCGTCATTTCCTCCGTTACATTAATAAAAAATGAACGAAAAACTCGAGTAGGTTTCTGGAATTAAATTAGAACAAAGTGCGGTTTGAAGTGAGGTGAAGAGCAAAAGGAAATTTGTTTAAGTACTCTGAGAGGCTTTGAGTATTTTTTTTCTCCAGTCTCGAGTTGAGCTTAACTCAGAGTGATATTAAAACCTGTTCGGGATCTCGATCATTTGCCACGGCTATGTGCATCGGCAAAAACAAATTTAAGATCGCGTTAAAGACTCACCTGTTATTGAATTAACACCGTCTCAAATTGGGCTTAAGTGTTTTCGACCCAAATGGCACGGGAAATACAATTAGGTGATACGATCTTGCACGATCGAGATTGTATTCATAAAAGGGAGACATTAAACTGAATAAATATTGCATACGCGGTCAGTGGCCCTGTATATTAAAAGTGAGTACTATAAAATAACACAACGAGTGGAATTAAACAAATGCACAATGATATACAATTAAACTATGTTTGAACGCTTGGCCAAACAGGTATTTTCAAGATAAGTAAATAAAGATTAATTGGTTGCGTGTTGAATTCATTGCCTTGATTTTTTCAGTAACTACATATATTTTTGAGGCAGATTGTTTCGAACGCGTGGTTTTTGGTTTTTAGAATTTGGTTCTTTTCTTGACGATTACTAAGAATTGTCATTATTGACTATGTGGAGTATTAGCTATAAATGAATTGTCCAGGGTTATTGCGATTAATTGTGAAGTTGTTTTGTACAGTGTCTTTGCTTGTGCTTAGATTTCGCCGGGTTAACACCAATCGAAGATTTCCTGCTGACGGTTTATCCGAAATAGTTCGAAATAGTAATTTTTCTCACTGAACAACACGCTTGATTTATTTACAAATTAATCTTCATCCCGCTACAAATTCAGTAACATGCAGTTATTCCTCTCCGGATACATGTAATTTATGTAGTGGCCGTGAGAGTGAAAAAAATAAAAACTTCACTTCTACGTCAGCACGTAATTACAACAAAAAAAGGCCCCGTAATTTATGATAATTTCAAGACTCATGAAAAACAAGATTATCCTCGGCTTCAACTTTTATGAGGATGCAAAAAAAGACAAGAAGAAGAAGTAGAACATTTCCCAGGCCTATCCCTGTAAACTCCTTTAGTGCTAATCTTGGAGGAGAAAGTAAAGAAGTAAACGTGACAAATTTCACCAAGGAAACAGTATAGAAAATCAGCTGCTGTTTTTCTTCTGCTGTTCTTCAGCCTTTCTCTCGTTATCGGCCCTTGTAATTGGAACTTAAAGAAATTTCGAAAAGGTAAATATTAACCAAGAGGAAGAATAGATAAAATGAGTCGTCAAAAGGGCACGACAAAATAGAGCAATCTATACGCAAGCGGTTAGTACGAAATGATACATATACTAAACTACTTTCACGTATATGTATACAAATACGGTCATGTGTCACGTCACCGGCTGCTTCTGGTAAAATAATATAGAAAAACCGGCATTAACCATCGAAGACACTATTTTTATCGATTGACATGAGAAATGGACGTCACCAGAAATTTATAACCCACTTACAAATATTTCGAAGCGTTTAAAAATCGAATCGAATATAAATATATAAACATAGACTTGAACTTTTTCACTAAACAAATGTTAACAGGTCATGGACAATTAAAAAAAATATATATCGCACTCGATTTAAAATTGAAGAAGATGGGATTTGTGGCCAAAATCGAAATGTTGATGATGTCGAACACATGCCGGACGGGTTATCCACGACCGCAGAAAGTTGTAGGGTCGAAATATAAAACCAAGATATTCTACGATTATTCTAAATCGAAGTTTCCACTGTGGATTTCGCTCACTGTAACGAATGAAAAATAGAACTTTATGTAAAAATTATACTTACGTAGTTATGTGTTGATGAAATGCCAGGACAACTTTCAGGGGAGAACAAGAACTTGATGGAAGAGAGGGAGAGAAACGTGTATGAGACGGGAAAAGCTGACTTTATCTTTCGAATTTGGCAGCAAGAAGATTAAGCGTCGAAATTGTGTATGACAGTCCGTTTGCCGAGCTTTCAAGAAATACGGCAGCTTCAAAGGATAAGTCACAAGGAAAAAAGGAAACGCGGTTGCAAAGGACGAGAAAAGAAGGAGAGGGAGAGAGGTTTCTTAGAGAAAGAAACACGGTTTCTCGTGAAAAAAGAAACAACAAATAGGATACATAAAAAGAAGGAGAATTCAGTAGAAAGAGGGCGGAAGGTTCTATAAAAGTTTCTGAACTTAAACACGTTCGACCCCGTAGGTTTCCCCTTTTTGGGGGATTTGTTGTCCTTTTCGGTCGGATTCTAAAAAATGACATTTGATCTCGGTCGCTTTAATCACAACATACTACAGAACTGCCTAATCCAGCAGTTTCATTACTGTTTTGATACACATAAATTAATAGAAGTAATAGAAATAAGTACGGGTAGGGATAAGAATATAAGTATACGATTAAAAAGGTATAAGAATAGATAAGTATAGATTATAAATAAGTAATAAATAGAATAATAATAAATAATAGAAAAAAGTTGGAGAGTTGAGATACGTGTAAGACGCATGTTCAAAAGCTTGGTGTATTACAAGTCGTAACACTCAACTACGATGATCGTCGAGTCCCAAACCACAATTGTCACCTTTCTTACATGTGCATGCGAAAGGATGATAGATGATCATAGGTGCTGTCAGTGCTCTCACTCAAATACCTTTTGACCAATGACGGCGTAGGCAGGTGTGAAATTTGGCGAATTATCCGCCAGACTGGGTTAGATCGTTTTGCTGCAACTCAAATGAGATGACCAACACCGATAAAATTGTGGGAAAAGTGCAGAAGAGGGAAAGAGGTCGAGAGAGAGTGTGTGTGTGTGATGGCCTGATGGCCAAATTTTATGAAAGAAATGAGGGGGGAAGCTGCCTGTCCCGGGACATCAGGTGATACTCTGCGAAAGCTTTTCTGTCGTCAGGCTCTTTTGCCGGATGAATAATTGATTAGTCGTGTCTTTCCGGAGGTAGGAAAAAGTAAGAAATGAAGCACAGAGGACACGCCATAACAGCCCTTTAAATGGAGGTTTACCACAGCATTAGGGGTTTTATTACGTGTATTTAGAACTCATGTAAAAATCCCCACATAGTTTGTCTGATTGAACGATCCACTCTAGTGCAGTTGCTACCCGGCTATGATCTACTCTTCCGTTCTAAATTTGCAAATCTGGTTTCCTACCCAAAAAGTGGTCCTTGGCATGCCGAAAATGACTCATTTCCGGATGATCTCGCGCGAAACTATTTATTAATAGGATGAAACAAGACTCAATTAATTGCCGTCAAATAAGTGCATTTAATTAATTATTTCGACAAAAAGTTCAAAGCGAAGTCTTTGCCGTCTGACATTTTGCTTTAGTTCTGTTTCTGTTGCTTTAGTTTTGTCTCTTTCAGTTTTGTAGTTGCTGCGGAGGACAGGGAGGAAAATGACGGGTAGGGTTTCGCCTTGTTCCAATTATTTTCCGTCGCTTTGTTTTCTCTCTCCTTGTCTCCTTCCCCAAAAAAAATATGAAAACTTTTCTTTTTAAACTCGTTTTAATTAGTCTCTTTGAATTAAATTCGCTCGTGCGAGTTCGCATTGGTCAGAGGAAAATCAACCAATTGCTCCGACCTGCTTCTTTTCTTTTATCACACAAGTCACATATGTCTGTTGTCGTTTGTTCATAACCTTCGACTGTACGATATGGAGTTGACATTAAGGGTTGACGTTACACAGGGGAAGTTTTACATACGTAATAAGGAGTATAGTTAAGGCTTGTAGACGAATAAAAGATTTACAATACAAGTAAAATGAATTTGGATTTTGTAAAATGTAAGCAAAAGGCAATTCGTGTCTTCAAATGCATATTTATTATGTACATACATAAAATTTCATTTACGCAGTTACTACAACCACGAACAAACTTTTGAGTTGACTGGTGTAAACCTCGTAAACCTGACAACTCACGACAGACCTCTGTCTGTTCGTGTCGGCCATCGTCCAAGATCTTGTAGGTATGTCGTGGCGGAGGCACTTTTCCTCGTGAAGGAGACTGGAATACGCGAAGTGTGAAATAATAACTGTATATAACGTTATTATTTACAATAAGGATTTATAACGTGGGATCAAATCTAACCAATTTTTATGGGATTACACTAGACGTGTGGTAGAGGGAGAGAGAGAGTAGAGTTCAGATCACGTAGGAATGAAATACACGATTATTGAGATTTATGACAAACCTTTCAGAATGCCTGATCCTGTTGTTTGGCGATGGAAGGTTGACTCTATCAGCAAGCGAAAACAAACAAACGAGTGGTGTCACCTGCGTGTATTCTGGCGCTCGTGTACAATTGCGAGGGATTAACCGGTAGGCTCATGCGAATAATTTGAAACGGGAGTGTTGGTCGAGGAGTACAGAAGCTACTTTCTGTGTTTTCCACGTACCTGTTGCACTCCTTCTGCCCCTTACCTGTTTTGTTTGTTTTGTTCAACTCGAGCAAGTGAACTTTTCTGTAAGGCAAGGCTGCCACCGTCGATGTGGGCTCTCCTCTCGTGCTGGGAAACGAGTTAAACGCTCATTAATCACCGAGTGGTCGGGAAAGTACGGTGGGTACGAGTGCGGGCAGTCCAAATTTAGGAAAACTCGTCGATCGGCCGGTTGTAAAATACGACGAGTTGGAAATGACTAAATTGGGGAGTCGTACGGTTGTAAACAACTCCTTAACGGTTCTGAATAATTCTCTTTTATTAAAGTTGACGTTCGTGGAAGGAGAATTTAAGTGAGAAGTGAAGGGGCAAAAAAAAGCTATTTCCCCGATAATTTAATTCTGAAAAAAGCACTTAATTCCTCTTTAATATTCCTAAGTCGAGTCGCTTGGGTACCGTCAGGGAATGCCGGCGCTGATTTGCTTTGCCTTTTAAATAGAAATGTTTTATTTAATTACTTATGCGTTTTCTTATTTATATTTATTGTGGCACTGATTTTTTTACTAGAAATTTTGAAATTTCAAGACGATAATTCTAGTTATTCTTTTTTAGTTTAATAGATTTATTGTACCTGTCTATTGATTTTTTACGGCTATGTAGCGTATCGCTACACAGGGCTTGGTTATTTTAATAATGAGATTTTTTACATCGTTCAGTCGTGACGGTAGCGTTCTTCAAATTCATAAGTTGTACTGTTTACTTAACATGTTGTGCGACTGTACATTTTATAGCTGGGTTTATGGCTCCGAAATGTCACACTTAAAACCTGGTGAATGTGTTTTGTTTTATGTTATGTTCGCCAACAGGGACTACGTCAACGACCGTAGCAAAGAACATTTAGTGTAAAATGTCGGGGAAAATAAGTTTTTGTTAGAAACTCATTGTTTTTGCATCTCAGTTTCTGTCATAATTTTATAGTTGCGTATATCTAGTCATTGGTGTCCAGGTTTGTATGAACCTCCTCTTCTGCCGCGACCGCCCTTTCTTTTCCTGTGACTTCAATATTGATTTTATGTGATGTAGTACTAACATTGGGTTAGTGTTTGAATAAAGATGTTTTTATTAGCAGTTGTATCGTATTATACGTAATATTATGTAGCATGTAGTCTCATGTACTGTTCTTTTTCTCTTACAGGTAAGTGTCTTGCTATCGTCAGTTGAATGTCCTCATAAGAATGTCAGCGTGTTCGTTAGGTAATACGTTCGTTCAGTAAGTTGTTATTACTTTTTGAAGAAATTTAAGGAAAATTGTGTTTCGCACTTTGATCAGATCACGTGTACGCGCGTTTTATAAACGGGGATGAGGATTAAGATTCGATTCGATTTAAAAATTCTCTGATCTCGTTTAAGTGTTACAACATTTTATTCTTTAAACAAGAATAGAGAGCACTTAATATTATCGAGCCCCGAGGGAATGAAACAATGTATTGTACCCCGCAGTGAAAGAAGATAATTGAAGTGCACAACTTATTTATCTATATTGCCATTGAAAAATATATAAATTGTTTGAGTCGAAACGCCGTGTACCGAAGGCTTGAAAAATTATTTACATAATATTTTTACAGAATGTTTACATTTCTTTGCGAAAAGAAACTGCTCCGCTGGTCAAAATTTTATCTATTTATGTATATTATATTCATTACGAGCTTACAACCCTGTTGTTATTATTATTCATACATGTGAGTTGGGTTACAATACACTGTTTTGATGTATGCTACGACTGTTACATAAGTTACAGTCGTGGGAACACCTTTCGTTTTCTATTACGCAAACTTCAATTTCGGGGTCGCACGGGGTCAACGTAATTATTGTCTTCCTTTAACATTGTAATTCAGAACACCTATGGGGGGCGACTAATCTGTAGAAGCACGTTGAAGTTCCTGACTCTGTCTTCTTAAGAATTTTCCATTAGGTTTATTCTGGTTGACTGCGAGCATGTCGGTCTTTATTAAGAGGCTAAACTTTCACCTAATGACATTTAACAAGAGATGACTTGAGGACTCGGAGTGCTCCACTTTTTTTCTTTTGCAAGTTTCGTTGCAGCAAATGAGCGTTTAGGTTAATTTCGGAAGATGAGGGAATGTGAAATGCGGTAAGGAGTCGAAGACAAAGAGGAAAGATGGAATGAGTAGTGGAAAGTTAGATGTGACAGCTAACTAGAGTTAGTTTTAAATAAAATTAGGTTTCTTCCCGTAGCTACACCGTCGAGGAATGTCCTTTTCTTCACAAGAACCTTTTACATTTAAGGCTTAGCCTTTTTTTCGGTCTACTGAACCTTTTGTGGTTTAGCGGTGTCTGTTGCCGACAGAAATCCATCAGTAGTCTTTATTAATTGTCGACGGGATGTCCCCCGACCGTTTCGGTTTCGTTCCAGAGACAATTGATCTTTCTCTGGATTTCCGGTTTCGTTTCGGGATGTCGCCGCTGCCGTCGAATTTCACTTGGATTTTGAGGAATCACATTGCCATGGAATGAGAAGGTTCATTTTTTTTAGGGGGGGATGAGCGGTTGAAGTTCGAGGAGGATTGTTAAATCATTTCGTTGTTTTGTGTAATCAAACGCCAAGACATTTATGTTGATGTTACGCTGCTCTCCTATAACCTCGTACCAGTGTTTTCTTCATGGTTTTGTATCAGTCGACATCCATTGTGTTTTTATGATTTAACATTTGGAATGTTATCGATGAGGGAAATTAGTAACGCTGCCGAGGATGGTAATAACCTGTTTTCTTATCTGAAGTATTTGGTAGGGTACTGCGGAATGCGAAACTAATTCCCGCCGATAGCCACCATGTACTGATTTTGCAATCAGTTGCTCGGCCACAGAAATCACACAAGAATGATTTGTTGATTGGGTAGGACTTGTATAAATTTTTAGTGATGTACGAGATTGCTTGGGTACCTTACCTCACCCAAAGTAACTCCCCCGCTCGGAGAGAGTACACCTCCTGTCAGAACCGACTTTTTCACTACTTGTCAAGATGGTGACTGATTATTCTGCACTGACCAATCGCCTCTTTTTGGACAAAACGACTCATATTTATTTAAATTCCGTAGCATTTATTTGCGATAGTCTGCAGAAGAACCGGTAATGATTTATTTTTGATGTTCTGAAAATTTATTATTCGCCAAAGAAATTTGAAATTGTCTGTTACGTAATTTCAAAATTGATTTCGACAACGTGGTGGTCATGAGACTCTAGGAGGCTCAACTGGAAGTTCAATGTATGCAAGACGTACCCAAGACCGTAACGAATAACGCATTAGAGGAGAGAGATAACGCCTTGACTACATAATACGAGTAGCAATTATGAATGGCACGACAGTAATGTGAAATTGTAAAAAGTACAAGGTTGGCAAACATTCACAGGCAAATAAAATTACCGCCGACGGAAACTTCTGGAAAAGAAGCAAAACTGATTTAAAACGTGTCTTCAAATTAAATTATTTGATCAGAAGCGAAATAAGATTGAAAAATTAATTTTGGGTAGATGGGCAAGAAGAAAGAGGCATTGAAGGAGAGAAGTGAAAGATTTGGAGTCAAAATCAAAATTTCCCATTCTACGGAGATTTAGTATGGCAGGAACTACGGAACTCATTCCGAAAATTAAACATTTTTTTTGGCAGCTGATTTTTTGTGTCATGTACACCAGAAGAACCGTTTGTCAGATATCTTTGTGTAACACCCTGTTGCAATCGGAAAACAATTAAAAGATCGGAAACGGTTAGTTGAGCAATCACGGAATGATGAGGAGGATGCTTTGTGAAAAGTAGCGTAGGATAAGAGCGTAGAATGAGAGAAGAATAAAAAAGGAGTACAGACGGGGTAGGAGAAAAATGTGCGTGAAGTACAATGATGGAGGAATTAGTAATGTTGTATTATATACCAACAGGGAGACATGGGAGAGAGTAATTAAAGGCGGAAAGAGGAGTACAACAAGTGTAGGTGTGCATGAGGAGTACAAAAACTTCAAATCTGGAAAAGAGAGAGAGAGGGAAATGCGAGGAAATGGGGATGAAGGACAGAAGAGGCAAACAAATGCGGAGGAAGGGATGAAATGAGAGGAAGAGGTCTATTTTTGTCGAGCCTTTCCAGGGTGGAAGCGTCGAAGAAAAAGTTGGAGACTTAAACGGAGCCAAATGGGCCGAACCTTTTGAATATTTAATTTCTTTAACTTAACCTTTTTTCTTCCCGGGGATTTTCTTCCTCTTTGATTTCGCGCTGACGAAGAAATTGTAGCCATTTTTATAAATATTTACATCGTCCATTCAATTTATGGCGGTAAGAAGAAATTCTTCAGGGGTGAAAATCCGCGAGAAATAATTTTTCCTTTTCATCATCGAACATTCCGCGAATAGTTTTTCCGGGCTGGGCCTAAAGGCTTTTCTCTACGATCTATGACCTTTCGCACAGACACCAGGGTAATATTTGACTTACTACGGCTTTGTCTGGACCTTCGTGTTTGAGCTCAACTACCGAAAAGCTTCTTTTCTCTCTATTAACTCAATCTGACCTTTTCTACATAGGGAGGTCACCTTGTCTTTCCTGCAATAAATAAATTTTGTATTGTGAGGGGTGGACTGATTTGCTGTAGACCTTCTAGGATACTTAATATTTACGTATAGGTTACGTAACACGTTGTTGCACTGTAGGCCTAAGGCGTTACCTACATAAGATGTCTCCATTTGATGGAAGTACTTGTTACATGTAATACTTGTAAAACACAGAGTTTTGTAAAAAATAACCCGTGACAATGATGAAGTGACTTAAACAGTTGTAAAACATTGTAAAGAAATGATAGTTGATCACAATAGTGAAAAACCGGTTTGTCATAAATCAGGCGAGAACCCAAGAAACTAATTCGGCCAAATTGTAATTATTGTATGCGTCGTAATATCTGATATAAAAAGCGGTTCGAGCTGATGACCGTGTACATCAATAAAAGCGCTTGATGTTCTCAATGTGGGTGAATGTTACATAAATTTCGCGAACCATGTTTGGACGTTAGTTTTAATAATTATACAAGTCGAGTTTGAAATTGCTGAGGTGCTAATTTACATCGGCACAATTATAAATGGTTAATGTTGGTTCGCGAAAAGCGTCTGTCTTGTGACTGTCGGTGGGCAGCAATTGTCTAGAGCCACGTTCCTCGACGTGGATGCATAACGTTGATGCTTTAAGTACTCGTTCTTAGTCAACTATTCGTTTATTTTTACATTAAATTCAAATACAAAGAGTACAATGTTCTAGGAGTTAAGTGCTGCATAACCACAAGGAGAGGTTCGTTTGTGGATGACTGACCAGGATCACTCATGTTGCTTAACCTGAGTAAGACGCACACAGAGCCCTGAGTGTTTGGTCTGAAGAAGCAAGTCCATTGACGAGGACGAGTGATTGTTTATATTTGATTCTTTAAGTCATACATTGAGTACCTGACATTACGTGCCTGCAGCCGCCGTCTTTTTTTATAAATTTTTTAAATTTCAGCACTACGAATAACGTCATCGTTATTTATCAAGACTACGTGAGACAGGTACTGTTTGAGTTCCTTCAGCAGAACCTTCATCCGTTCCATCCGTTTCTGTTTGGATTCCTTGTACGAGAGTCTCAGTTTATGTTGCACTTCCTTCTGTCTCACGAGCTCCTCTGTCGTTTCCTGGAGTCTCTCCTCCAAGTACCTTATTCGCTTTCTCATCTCCGTGTCGGTATCCTTCGTTCTCTCCACCTCTAGAACATTCAAGTCCAAATCGCACAATTTGAGTTTGTTCTCGATCACCTCTACGGCTATGGCGAATTTGTTGATCTCGATCGGACTCCGGGGACCCATGCGGGATACCATGAAATGCTTCTCCAGTTTCTGATACCTTTTGATCATGTCTACCAACGCCGATCTGATCTCTACTAGCCTTACGTCGACTTCCCTTGTCGTCTCAGTGGTTGCCGTCGTTCTCGACGTCGCCGATGCTTCGCTGTGCGCAACCAGCGTTCTGTACATGTTTTTTTTTCATCGGAAAATTTTCACAAATTTAAATTTCTACATAAAATCCGTGGTTACATAAAAACAAAAATGTTTACTCCAGCCGCCATGTTTTTGCAGCCATTTTTTATTATTCGAAACTTCGGGGCCCAGAATTTAAATGGTTAGCGGTCAGTAATTTAGTCGAGCCGAATTCGTTGTGATGTCGCCATCGTTATGATGTCATGTAATGACATCGATTTTTTGGTTGGATTTTATCAGGTAATTTAGTTGGTTTTTGGTTTTCACTTTCATTGTTTTGCGCAGACATTGTTTACTTGGCAGTCGGAACTCTACTTAAGCCGGAGCGAAAGCCAATTTTATTTGTGGTAGTATTATATGTATGTGTAGTTATCTTCTTGATGAAGTAAAAAAATTAAGTCAGAAAAAATACTGATCTTGGAAGTGTGTGTGAGGCTAATGGTTTTTGAACTTGATTTATTGAAATTCTCGTCTGTTCTGAAGTTGAAAAACAAACGGTAAGAACGTCAAGAAGAGAGAGAGTTCGAAGGAAACATTGAAAAGGCAGGAACTTGTGAACGTCCTGAACGACCGTTAGGAGACACACCCAAAATTCCAAGTGGCAGAAGTGCAATCAAAGCATCCATTGTGCTGATACAGACGCTAAGCGACGTGTTCGTTCCATTACCGTTCCAAAGAAAAGTAGGGTAATAAAGAGATCGGAAAATATAACGAGGAACCCGGTGGCGGCCACCCCGGGCGGTGGACCTGAAACCGCCTTTCTTCGGGTGTGGCCGTTAAGCTGCGTGTCTGATTCCACGACAGCGTCGTGGCCGAGGGGGTTGATAGTCACAACAGGTTGTCAATTCTTACAAATCCTTGTTTACGAAGGTTCTCCATTGCGTAAATTTAGAATGTGAAAATTCCATTCTGCGTCTACCTTATGTGAGGCCAGGGATTAGAGTGACTGCGTGTTTTCCTCGCCGACAGCGAAAGCCATGTTTGAATAAACCGCCTTAAAAGCGTCCCGCTCGCGAACAAATAAAACATAAATTATGTTTTATGGTTTCCTTTTGTTTATATCTGGGGTGTAATTCTCATGTGACATCCTTAACACCCGTGAATTATTTCCGAGTACCCTTGAAGTGACGGTGGTATGCCCGGCAGCTTAATCGGTCCGTGGTTGGTTTGTATGAAAACAAAAATGCCGGCAATATTTGACAGAATAAATACAAATTCTTGCTCAAAAGTCAAATATTTACATTGACGAGGGATGAGAAATGCAAATTTGACTTTCTCCTCCTGCTGACACACACTGGGACAGCAGCACACCTTCCAGAAAGGTGAGGGCTCCTTGATAGTTGCCGCAGACGAGACGAAAAGTCTGGTGTCAGACTCTAATAATGGAAATTGATAAATTGATAAGTCCCAGAGTTGCACACTCGGGTGTAGTTTCGTATTGCAAAAGAAGTAGGGAAAATAATATTTGTACGGTTTCATCCCTTCCGGAGAGGGAAGAGGACGCTTTCCTACCCTTTCAACTGCCTTATTATTCCCGCCATCGTCTTACCTGTTATCACATTTCTTCAGATATGAAAAATTACATTTTAAAAACGTATTTTGATTTCTCCTATTTCACATCTTGCCACCTTTTCGTTTCGTATGCCTCTTTTCTTCTGCTTTCACTTTTTGCCTTCTCCATTTTCTTTTTTCGACTCGTGCTCTGTTTCGTACTAAAAGTCTTCCCATTCTCGGGATAAATCTCATTATCGCCGTATCTCTAATCCTCAATTTTCTCTTTTCTGATGTAATTTCGAAATTATTCCTTTTTCTCGCCTGCATAAGCCCGATGTTTTTCCGGAGGCGAAATCCGCCATTACACCGGTTTTCCCCGGGAAATTTTAACAAACGAGGTCTCCTATGCCTTCTCCATGGAGTCCCCCCTCCCCGTCTTCCATTTTCCTGCCTTGTTCTTATTCTCCGTGTTTTTTTTTTCCTGAGAGGTTGAAATTGGTCTCCCATAGTCGGGAGAAAAGAAAGAATGACTCGAATTTACCTTTGCCGCAACTTATTTAAACAAGAGAATCCCTTTCCGCGTGGGTTAACTCGACTACCCCGCAGGAAACACGAAAAAAATTAACGAAGATGGGATTTTCGTAGAGGAAGTGGATCGATCGTCTCCCTACTCACCCAGACTCCGTACCGATAGGATTTTGGTTATGGAAAACAACTCTCGATTTTATTCTAAAGCCCCGTAATCTTGTCTTGTCGCTCTATTCCATAAAGCCATGAGGAGAAATCTCCGAGTTCGGTTAGATTGTGGTGGCACTGCCATGGAGGGTTCCTACTCCACTTGTGTTCTTGGGCTGCTGGACTTTGCCCCCGATCTTGATTTGTGTTTTATGGTACGGTGGACGTGGTCCCGGTTGAGTGGCCCACGTTGCTTGGCTAATTCACGACGGGCAAGTGGTGTGAGTCGCTTTTGTTGTTGTGCTTGACGTGAGAAATGCTTTCGTCTTGCTGACAGATGTGCAAATATGGTAGCATGACGGTTTCAGGTAAGAAGACGGGTGTGCGGTAGTCCGTGGCACAGGCCGAACTCTTAAATTGCGTTCGGATATTCACCCCCGAACGAAATTCGTTCTTCAAAAGTCTTCCCGGACTAACTAGTTGGGAGGGCAACTTAATAAATTATTGCGGGGAGTAATAAATTACACGGGACTATGTCATTGTTTCTGGTTTCCTCGTGTTATTTATTTGTTTAGTCGATAGTCTCTCGCGTGACCGACCATCCCATCATCTTGGCCTAACCAAGGCGAGCCTCTCGGAGCCCGCGGTTGTACATCTCCCTCTCCATTCCCGAACAAATCCAGATCGTTCCGATGACGTTTGTCTTGTTCGTTTTAATTAAAATTCGGAAATGGGACCGCACCGCGAGAATGATATGTGGCCTGGAGTTCATCCGCTCGGGAGAGGACGCTGAAATACATAATTCACTTATGTTTCCGGTCAAGTGCATTTCCGGTATTATCAGAGTTTTTAAGTAGAGAGAGGCAAAATTTTTTATGGCGCCCTTAACGAAGTGAGCAATAAAATTGCATGTACTCTCTCTCTCTCTCTCTCTCTCTGTCTCTCTGTGAGTGTGTGTGTGTATCTTCGTAATGTGTTTCCATTTCGTGATCGATTATAAATTGTTTTCTATTTATGTGTAAACTGTATAATTAATTTATTTATGGGTTCTTGCACGGTTTGTGAAATTTATGATACGGGTGGACTTGAAGTAGACAGGTTTTCTACTTACCTGTTTGAGTAACTAAATAGCCATGGACTGATGACGGCTTAATTAGTGTGTTCCTCGTAACATTTTCTACAGGGTACCTGAGACGTCTTGGGTATGGTATTAGTTGTGCGTAATTAACCTTTTCCTTTTCTTTTCCCTGGTTGAGCGCGTCCATGGCCAGCTAGTGCTGTTTCTCAACTACACTGCGCTTTTACCGGGGACAAGATCAAGTTAAAATTAAACAAACTCATTTTGTTTGTGTAGGTTTTTCCATCCATGGAATTCGATAATTAATTGATTTTGAAAATTTGCTGAAAATAAATGACTTTTCTTTCTTATTTGCTTGTTTCCTTCTTCCTCCTCGGCTTTTATTTGTCGGTTTGGTAAATTTCGACTTTTCGGCTTCCCACTTGGGAATTAACCGGAAATAAATGACTGTAGGTGATGTCAAGGTGTTGGTGTGACTTAGACAACCTTGTGCGTGGGTTCGAAGCCCTGCTGACGAAGGCTTTGTCATGTGGTCGTAAATTTTGTACAACTCAGGTGGAAGTACCCAGGGCATTGTTCGTTTTAGTTTTGTAGGCTTAAGGCTGTTCAAGGAGGAGCTCGTATTTTAATATTTCATAAGTTCGGTACTTTTTGGGTTTGTCAAACCAAAGAAAGATTTCTTAAACGAGTATGAGATTAGTACCCAAGGATTGAGAACTATTTATGCGAGATGAGGACTTTTTTAAGTCTGCGAAGCGTTCTCAGCATTTTTCAATATATAACTATTTCATTGGTTTAGATTTTGTTTTCCGAATAAACTCTAAACTTCATTCTTTTCGTATTGGTAACTACTTTGATATGCAGCCTTATGTGGCAATTAAGGGTAATTGCTTATAACTTCTCTCTCTCTGATCGATTAAACATCCAATCATTCGTAGCATGGTAATTACACATACTTTAAGGACAAACCATTGTAATTTTATGTTAGTTTGCTTTTATGTATACTCTGTATTCAAGTATTAATTTTTCTGATATTTAGGGGCAGTTCCCCAGTTATGTTGGCTAACTATCCAGATAAGTGTTAACGTTCATCCCTAATTAAGGTTTTCACATTAGAAAAAGTGTTATTTGTCTTATTCATAGACTGCGAAACATGCAAAGTAATGCACGTCTTGCCTTGGAATGAATTAGTTTGTACTCGGATGCTGACGTTTTAATAAATATGTAAATTACATGACGGACGCTACTGTGGACTTCCCTTCCACATTTTTTTCGTTTTTTTTGAATCGCGTGGGAGAGTTAATAAGGTTAAGCCAGCTAGGGTCTACCTTTTGAGTTTAGTTAATTTAATTAGTGATGAAGACTGTCAACATTGTATAACAAAATCCGTGATTTTAATAATTATGTTATAGTCGGTAACTTTGTTTCGTAGGACATGTGTTACTTACTATATTTACGTGCATATAATATTTCGTATATACTTTTTTGTTATTCATTATTATTTATGTATGTTACGTAAAATTATCTGGCTGCGGACCGTTTTTTTTTTTTTTTACTTGTTGAGACGTCCGAGGGTTTAGAATAAAATAAAGATGGCGGACTCCGATGTGAAACATTTATATTTCATCATTTTCGCGTTGATTCTCAAGGAAAATTTTCTATTTCTATTCAAATGCAAATAACCTCCACGTGGTAATTTCATTTCCGTCGACGACAGTACAATTCTCCGCTGGGGGTTTCTATGGAGTTCCTCCACTTTTTTTTTGCTTTTAGCCGTGTGAAAGTTTCTTAACCTTCGTCTTCTTCATTTTGCCTTCTGCTGACTGAACGGGGGTAATAAATTTGGAGAGGTTTCTGGTATGAGGTTCATGTGTGTGGTGTGTGTTTTTGTGTGTATGAGAAAGAGAGAGCAAATGGGAAGCCAAAGAAGGATCTTTTTGCCTCGATTTTATCAAAAATTCCCTTTCAATAATTTTACGGAAATGCAAGAAGTCATTTTGAAACTAATGTCTGTGATCGTAATTTTTTTTTTACATTTATTTATTCAAAAAGAAAAATTAAAGGAAAATATGCAATATATACACAATGTACTCGTGTATAAAGGGTTCTGCTTGAAACCAATAGAAAGTGAGGAAACTAGGAATCCTAGGTTAATCATAGGTGACAGCTCAGAGTTTCTTTTCTACTGTTACTTTTACGTTTTATCTGTGTATCTCAATTTAAATGTTAATTTTAAATGTTAATTGACTAGTCATCATTTTGGCACTACAACAACAGGAAAAAATATATTTGTTACGTTTAATTGAGAGATTATAGTTTGTCCGATCGAATGGTAACGATCTCGATCTGAATGAAACTTTACTGTACTGTAAAATGTGGTGTTGTTACTGTAAGTTCATTTGTTTTGAAATTGAGAAGGAGTGATGGATAAATTATTGAACTAAATTAAGGTCGCAAGGTATGTTTATCAGACATCGACTGTTTAACAACGCGTTCACTTATCGTCTATACCTGTAGTACCGCATTTTTTGCTGCCAGGTATCTTTGCCGGGCGAACCTACACACTCTGTGGGATTTCAACTTTTACTTCAGCAATATGCGGGAGCTTACATTATTTCTTTCGCATTTATAGTGGATTTGCTCTTTAATAAAAATTGTTATGGGAACATATGGCAGAGAATAAATACGTAATAAAAATATAGGGAAAAAGAGTTCGGGATTTTGGGTTGTACGTGACAAAAAGATTTGTGTGAATCAAAACGAAGTACGTGTCGCACACATGAACAACATCAAACAAATATTATATTATTTTAAAATGTCGGAAATGTTACGACCATTACGTTTCTTTTCTACATATGTTGGTAGGTATTTTTAGTACTTGGGTTTCGATTTGAATCCAAGGTAGACCTTTCTTGGAAAAGGTAGTTAGCGAGATGGAGTATTGAGCTTTATATTTGCTTTATTCTTTCTCTCTGTCGTGGCGAGTGCTCGGTATTTGGGCTATGGTATTTGTAGAGCACATGGTTTTTTTCTTCCTTCATTGGCTTAAATTGTTCAAATATTTATAATAAATTCTTGTACTCGGAATTTTGTCGAATTCCCGAACGGTGACTCTAACCTTTTCGAACCGTTAAACATTGTGGGGAAGGTATTGTGAGAGGAAATCCCGACCTGAGGGCAGACCGAAGAGCAAATGGAAATGATTATGATTTCGGCATGATTGATTTTTCCGCCCATAGAAGATCGTGATCTGGTGCAAAAGATGCTTGAGGTTGGATTTAGTCTCGGGAAAGTTCAGAACGTTTAGTTTTGATTGGGCAAGTAGAATTGGCTCCTGAGAGAAGTACTCATAAAAATGGCTGTTATTTAACCACCCCAGAGGTTTCCAATGACCTTCTTTAGATGTTCGGGGGAGTCAATTTTCATTTTCGTGATTAATTGATTTTGAAATGGTCGAGTCGTGGCACCACTTTTTGTGTCATTGAATCACAGGAAGTCATTGAAATCAGGTTCAGAAGGTGCTTGGTGCTAAAGACCACATAAATTAGTATACTCTGAGTTTCGATTTGTTACTTGACGAGTCGGACATGTCATTTATTACCGTTCAAGAGCACTTAATTTGGTGGTTTTGGTGACGGAAAACAGTACCAATTGTATTTGTATTCAGTACTTGACCAATACTGTGATTCTAGGTTATATTACTAGTTTGTAAACTGTTTTCGTCGCCTGCCTGTTACCGCTTTCGATATACATGTTACGTAAGGTTCAATACAATATTGCCATAGCACGTATAATATATGCATTGGTTGCAAGGCCTCGTTCAACAGCGAATTTTGTTGCAAGTTCGGAACTTACTAACATATAAAATGTGGCACTGTTAATGCTGTCACACAATCTTCTAGGTATAATTGCCTAAAACAGAAAATTTATTAATATTATTAAGCGATTAAAATCCATGACTAGGGAAGAATAGGAAGCTAATTAAAAGTGCTGGGAAGTTTTTGTTCTCTTCAAAGAACTTCGTCTCAGGTATTGTACACATTTTATAATTTTCCCCTGGGTGAAAGTTCTCCCTATAGAAATTAGCAATTGCGTAAAGTACTTGCTAGAGTGTTTTAAACAGAACAAGTCGAAAGACAATCCAAAAGGGCAGATTTCAAGCAGGAATTCAACACCTGAGTGGAAGTCAGAATGTTTGGCAACTTCTAAATTAAGTTTAAAATGGCAGGGAGCTAAATTTTTGGGATTTTTCACTTCATGTCTGATTAGTGACTTTGACTAATTAATGGAGTCAAATAAAAATAGGTAGGCAAGGTAGGAATTTCAAGGGAACGAAACTTTAAAAATTAACAATCAAAAATCAGACTCAAAACTAGTCAGATGTTGATTAATTTTCGGGGAGATAGAATGGCTTGAACTATTTATCATGTTCTAGTACAGGCGCTCTAGTTCTAGAATAATTGAACGCGAATGAAAATTTAAATAATTTCCTAGTCCGAACCGACGAGAATTAATATGAATGAATTTAGAGTGATAAAAGCTTGTACAAGGGCACTCTCAATAATTAATTGAACCTCTTCGATTCTGCACCTGATATTACCTGTACGCATCCCATCCTGACGCGGTGTCCTTCCTACGGAAAAATGAGCTTCACCCCTATTCATTTTGAGTTGTTTTGTTTTAACTCGGTCTGAACTAATTTCTACTAATTGGAGGGTTAACACCGAATTTGATTACCTATTTATATTTAGCATCTGTAACTGTGTATTTTGTAAATTAGTGTGGAGTTACATAAGCACACACTATACTGAACATGTATAATTGAGTGATTGGAGATGTGAACTGTGTAGGAGGTATTTAGCGATGAGAAACATTATTTTTGACTTTTACCTTTCGAGCAGCCATTTGTTTTCAGATTTGTAAAATGCTGTACTGGCTGATGGTAGTAAAACAGACAAATTTAACGACTCTGTGCTCTTTTTTTGTTATCGAGTTGTTATCTAGGGGCATTTGAGTCGTTATCACTTCAGGGTTTGAGCAAGTTGTGCTGGAAAACAATTTTTTCGTATTGTTATGGAAAAATAAATGGAAGAAGAAAGAACTGAAGTTGTTGAGTTGTAATTGCAACAATAATTAGAGTTAACTATATTATTTTAGGGCGCGTTTCTTCCTAAGACACATAAAGGAAACAATAACAGTTGATTTTTATGAATGGAGTGGTTGGAAATGTGAGAGAAACAAATATGGTTTAGAAGCAGAAATTAAAATCACGTCAGGAATGTTGAAACGAAATTCGTCTGTTGATTTGATTGCTTTGCCTACTCGGTTGACACAAATAGTGAAATAGGAGAGTGCACGTAGGGCAGGAGCAATTAGTCGACGTTCACGGGTATCTGTTTTAAGGTGACTTGGCAAAATAAAACGAAATATAGTTGTTACGGGATATACAAAAATATGAGTTGTATTAGCAGATTGTAGAGTAACGAGGAAGAAATTTCGCCAATATGTGAAAGTTGCTATGTGAAAAATGGAGGAAACATTGTGGTAGCATAGCCGGAGAGTATCAACTTAGTAATGTGGGGTGTTGGCTAGAAACCCTGCGATGTATGTGATGTCGAAGTTGGTGTTTGTGCACTGGAAATAGAAGAGTCTCGGCCAGCTCGGTGGTAAATTTGATCCGTTGGCTAAATTCAGACAGGAACAGTAAATAAATAACGCTTGTTTGTTTTTTTTTATATTTAAAATGCCGTGTTTATTTATTAAGTCATTAAAATAATTCACTTGCCTGTATTTAGAGAAGTGATGTGGAGTGTTTGGAACGACGTGTGACAGGGTTGAGTTTGCTGAACGGATCCGAATACGGAAGAACGGAACAAAAATAAATATTAAAAAAAAATCCACGAAAACAATTTACAAAATAATTTAGAAAATGATGAAAGGAATCAAAATCAAGGGAGAAGAATGTGAAAATTAATAATTGTCACTCCTAATTATTGCTGTTAAATCAGTGCAGACACAGGGCTTAATTGGAGAACGCAAGCTAATGAAGTCACAATAGGTTGATGGATGATCCGCTCAAAGTTCCCGTTCAGTTTGTGTTTTTCACGAGAACCCTTTTTTTGCTAGGAGAAAGAATCCGTCAAAACAGAAGCCTTCCAGTGAAATTTGATTGAAAAAGTTTTTATCGCTGTTTTCGTGACAGAAGATAACTGGCAGAGAAGAGAGCCTTTTTGGGGTTGACATAAGCTCACCCTAGGATTTTTTAGTACACAGCGAAGCGGCCAATTAGAGTGGCAAAAAAAATCGGTGTGATGTTACTGATCGATCAATTATCGGTATTCTAAACGAGACTCAGGTGAATGTGTACAAGCAGAGGTGTGTACACCGCACACGAGTGCTTTCGCAGCAAAGCGTTGACCGTTCCTGATTGTTGTAGGAAAATAGATGAGGACTGGTGCGTAGAATGAAAACTTTTTCGTCGCAAAAATTCCAACCTACCCAAAAGGGTAGAAAAGTCTGAGGCTTTCACAATGTGACCGCATTCTCATTTTCCATTCCTCGTAACAAGCGGGCGCTCTAATAAGCGATTTAACTCTACTCAGACTAATTCGAATTACACGCCGGCGGAATTAGAATGAAATTTCTCCGTTAATTTTCCATTCTAAAATTTTCCACCACTTCCCCGTTACCTATTGATGCAGTCGTAAAGTTTATTAAGCTCTGATAGTAGAATGTGAAAGGGATTAAATTGGAAAAAGGTAAGGTTGAGAGGACCACTCGGAGTGACTTATTGAGGTGAGCCTTGACGGACTGTAGTCAGTGGTCGATGGTTAGATTCAAAGTTCAAATTTTTAATTTAAAAAATCACATGGAATGACGTGGCACTAGAATTCTTGCGAAAAGATGTAACATTATAAGTTGGGCATGTGACAGGATGAAATCTTCGTATTCAGGCGATCTACAGTGATCTACAGCTCACGTGTTCCACAGTGCATTAAATATTTCCCCATCTTACATGATTGAAAACTATTTAATTTGATGTTACCCTGCTTCCGTTTAAATATTCTGGGGCTTTTAATGCGGTGGTAAAAATGAACGGTTTAATTTCGCGTCAAGTAAAGACATTTAGTACAGAAATAAGTGTGCGTGTTGTACTGTAGGCATTGTAACATGCTAAAGCAGAGGTTCACGCCGAATTGTGGTCAAAAGAACAAAAGGCGTTTTTAACACAAAGGCTTACCACTTGACGGGTAATGAGGCTAAGACCACTTCTTTCGGGTCCACCACTCAATTAAATCAATTAAATAAATTTATTTACGTAAGTGAGGTGTCCCGTGACATCCAAGATTTATTCGACTCGAAACAATTCACTTATGTTTGTTTTAATTAATAGGTTCTGTTGTCGTGGCGGCAGGCCGACGATTAAGGTTTTGCCTTCTCGTCCTCGTCAAAACTTCCTACTGACCCGTTTAAATCTGACAGAAGCCTCCCTGATATTGGGTTTTGTAGTGTCACATGCTCCTGCAAAGGAATGCACACGTTTTTGTGTTGGCTTTGATTTGTATTTGCGGTCAGGGAACGATCGTAATTCTTTTTAATTAGAAATTTGAAATAATTATTGTTTTCCACCTGCACCCGTTTCGCTCGTTCGGCAACAGCGAAATTTTTATTTTCTCCGTCACGGAATTTTGCTGACGTTGGGAATTTTTGCTACGAGCCGTCGACGGTGAAATTTGTCTCTTGTCCTTTCGCCGGTCATAGTCAAGTCTGTCACGCGTTAATTTATTTAATAGAAATGTCGTTTATCGTCGACTAGGTGTTGTCGTCGAACCGAAGAGTCGTTTTTAAAATTTTGAGCAAGTGCTTCTCGAGAGACAGGTAATTTGTTACCCGTATTTAATGCCAACCCGGTATCGCTTTTACCAAAGATTTAATGAGAGAACATTTTGAGCAAAAATGTGTTGCTCGTCGCGTCAGGCTCAGGTGTTACATTGCAGGTTTCAGCTTGTAAGTCGTTTGCGGCACTGTAAATTTTGAAGCAGAGGTGTCGGCAATAATCAAATGAGACGAATGCGACGGGAAAATGAATGAATTATGTTGTACTAATTTAATTTAGGCACACGAGAGAAAGATTGCAGGGTAAGGAGTAAGGACAAGGTCGGACGAAGAAAACGAAAGAAAGAAATTTCAAATTTGATGAATTAAACTAATTGTTGTTAAATTGAATTTCGCGTATCAAATGTTAAAATGAAGACCCGAAATCCGAGAAGGGAAGTATAATAAATAGGTCAGAAAAAAATGAAGATGTGACGCAAAAGCAACGGTGGAAATTAGAGAAGATAAAGGAGGCTGCGATGAAGTCAAGAAACGGTCGGGAAAACCGGTTAATGACGATTGTTTTCTTGTGGGGAAAAGAAACACCCCTGCTTGGGAGTACGGCAGGAGACTAGGTCAATGACTGGAAACAGTGTTCGGGAAATGCCTCCGCGATAACTGTAAGCGGATTGCTTCGAGGGTGGCTATCGAATTTTAACAAAGAAGTCTCCTTGGTCAGTGAATTGTAGAATATAAGCGGTGAAAGTAATACTATGTAAATTATCACCGAGTTCATTTTTTCCATAGAGAAAGATAGGCCCATTCCATAGAGAGATAGATAGGGTTATGCAAGTTGTTATTTCCACGAATTCCTGTCGGAAAAAGCATTTGCATACAGGAAGGAGACTGTGACGTCACTGTTATGTGTTTCAGCCTTTCGTTAAATGTAAATAATTCCATTGTCATCTATTAGTAATTTCTGCTAAGCATACACTTGCCCTCAAGCATCTTTTGGTTGGTCTGTTCACTCAGTGTAGTTAAACTCAATTATTGATGTGCGAAATGTAATCAGATTTTCATTCTTATGCCTAGACGTAGCGGGCTGTAAATAGTTTGCGGTTAGTTCTAATCCTCACATGCCGTCTCATCTTGCGTTATTCACACAGTTACACGGACGTCCTGTGCGTCTTTCCTTTTACTCTTCGCCTCCTCATTGCTTTCCCCATGTTTCTTACCCATCCTGTGTTGTCTAGTGACACTTTCTTGGCAGCTTTCGGAGTTCCTCCGAAGGGCTCCCCACCTCCCGATGATTGCCTAACTTGTCGGAGGTGAAGTTTCTCCTTTTGCTTTCTAACCGAGAACAAATTTGAGTTTTTTGGCCGCGCCTTGGCTTTATTCTTGTCACTGTCGGTTTGATTTGTCAAATAAATCGCTGGTGTGATTGACAGAAGCCCCCACTCTCTGATGGATGAATGCATGAACGTTCGCTAATTACACATGCTGCAACCTCACCCCGCGCAGTGTAAATAGTTTTACCGTTTGATAGTTACTCCGGAGGGAATGTGGTTGCGTAAATGAGGGAGATATCCGTCCGTGACGTCCCTTTAACTGTTGTATCTCCATCGTACGAATGATTGGTTGAGAATTTCCGTTTTCATATAGTAAGAACGAAGAGAATAGGTCAAAGGAAAGGCTCTTTAGGGGACGGGATATTGACAAAATCCAGGAACTAAGCTACTCAGATTTTTTTTTCTAATAAAACTGTTGTACATTATTTCACGAATCACTGCCTCGCATTTAGATAATAGAAATTAGAACGGAGGATGACGCTTCGAAGGGAAAGACAAATTTAGAAAATTGAGGGGCACACAAAGGAGAGTTACATAAAAGAATACAAATTAAAACGTGTAATGTAAATTAGACTTTTTTCCCCATTAGTTTAGACAAACATTATTTATGTTTCGCCTTGGCGTCTATTTATTTATTTTCCAGTTCATTATTATGTAATTTGTTCAATTTTGAATTTTCTTTACTTGTCACAAGAGTTATTATTACTGACGAAATTATTGTTTAGTTTTGCTATTATTTGCATTTAATGATTTATTTTTTTTACATTTGTATGTTTATTCTTAAAGTAAACATGTCTGTTTTGCTTAGAGAGTTGGATCGGGTTACCCTTGATGGAAATGTAGTTTGGTTTAGTTTGAAAACATTGCACACATTCAGATGTAAATCGACATATTCAATAAGCTTAAACGTTTAAATGCGTGTTGTAACTGGACATGAACCATTGTAATGAGAGTTAAGCTCGTGATGAGTTTGGATGAGGTGTACATTCAGGTTATGTACGGTAGGCGGCGACACGGTTGAACTAAGAAGAACCTTTATAGTGCATTTGCCTTTCGATTTGGGAATTTTTCATTTCATCAAGTATTAAATTACAAAGCCCTTTCGCCGTTACTTTTTCCGATTGTGTTTCGCAAATTCGCCTCCCATCGAAGCCAATTAAATTAAAGTTTTTTTTCGTTTCTTTTGTTTCACAGGTAAGAACATGCAATTTGGTAAATTGAGTTCAGAGACAGGTGTGCATGTACATGTGTGTGTATTTGTGTGCGATAGGAAAAGAACCGATGGAAAGCTCAGATGGAGAAATAATTAAAAGGTAACATTGTAACTTTTTCCAAGTTGGACTTTTTGGTCGGCCCATTCCTTCTCATCCTCCGCCCTTTTGTTCTTCTGACCTTTGTTCTTGTTTTATTGGCGGCTGATTCAAATTCCGTACCTGCCACGACTTTTTTAAGGCTTGGTTTTCAGTAGCGTGCCGGCTCAATTCTTCGGGCTGGCTTATTCCTGTGGTTTGCATCGACTTTTTGCTTTCCGTTCATTTCTAGCCACCATAAAGGGTACCCCATTTGAAGGAATCTGTGAAAAATTAAAGTTCGCAGAATTCTTTTCTCAAATCAATCCGGAAGAGTTTCTCCCGGATTAATTTCTCGTTCTGGAGAGGTCAGGTTGGGTTGAGTCGAACCGTTGATATTTTCCATTCAGTTTCAACCGTCTTGTTTGTGAGCACTTACTTGCTTCGCCTCCACTTCCATCTTGTTCCTGATCGATTACGAGTGGTACTGACGTATCGTGATCTTTTTCCTTCAATTAAATAACGATTCATTCTGGAACGGTTGAAGAAGTTCAGTGATGCGATAGGGAACTTCAAGCTGAAACCAAGGGAAACGGAAACGCAATTTTACATGCTTAATAGGTGGATTTATCTTTATTTGTATTTATATGTGGATTTGTATTTATTTCAATAATTCTGCATTGAATGTACTTCCAGAGCCTTTTTGGTTTTAATTTTATATATTTATATTTATTATTATACAATATTTAAGTGTAGGTGTATATTCTTAGGGCTGCAAAGATTATTATAGGTGAAACGTTTTAGCATATCTGCTTCGCGGCGTACCTGATACCTCCATTTTAATATTATCAAGTTAATTTTTCCTTGTTGGTGCAGAGGTTATTTTGTAGGCTATTATTTATTCATAAGTTATTAAGTACTCTAAGGTAACAATTTTTTCTGAGCCTAATTTTCTTTTTAACGCCTGTGCTTTGACCCAGCAAAATATTGGAACGCTGATGCCCCGCTTCAGTGAATTTTTTATTATTTCCTGTCCAAATTACTAGTGGGTACTACAGCAAATTTGTAATATTATTTAATATTCATGTTTCAGTTATTTTTCTTTGTATTTTTGAGATTGTCTGTTGGTTTGCTATGGTCCAACATGGATGACTCCTTTGTCTATTCCTTCCTGAAATTTTTATGGTTTTAATTTAAGTTGAAATTTTAGGCATAGTACCACACTACAATTAGTACTACAGCGTCCATATTGTTATACTTCAGTTCTGACTAAAGTTTTTGAGATATTACCAGTAGTGGTAAGCCCTACCTTTAAATTTCTCACTCCTCTGCAAAAGTACCTCCTGGTACCACAGTATTTAAATCTCTGAAATGAAACGTTGCTTCCAAATTGTTTTTTTTTTTTTTTTTACAATTTAAGGTGATCTTGCATGCTAACCAACTGTTCTTCCAGTCAACTAAACGAGTGTTGAATGTCAGTTTTCGGGTTCAATTTAAAAAATTTAATTTGAGTTCGTAAGGGACGTCGGTTCGAGACTTTTGAATTTGAGAAAAGTTATTGCTTCGGGAGCAGGGAACAGAAGTTCAACCTAAGGAACGAAATTGATTTTTAAAGTCTCAAATTTCGCACCACGCCTCGCTGGGGAGTAATTCCCTATATATCGACTAGCTACGAGACGAGAGTTGAGATGATTGCTGCATTAGCGAAACGTTCAGGTGATTCTCTCCCAAGATTACGAAGTCGTACCAATGGGATCAGGTATCGTCATTGGAAAATTATCAGAGATCATGAACCGATAGGCCGAGAGAATAGTAGCATAAAATAGTCGAGGGTGTAAGGGAACGTAGAAAACGGGAACAGATTTTAAGTAACAAAATGCAGCAGAAAATACGCGGCGAAATATCATGGGTTAAGGGTGAAAGAGCCAAATATTTCACTACCCCAAAATATCACACCCCGAATGAAATATTTCGCCGGGGTCCCGTGTGAAAAATCAATTTTTTCAAAATGTCAAATTCCCCCGGAAGCGTTTGTTTGTTCTTGAGCTGACATTTTGCGTCTTTGAAAGGCGTTAAAAGGGAAAAGAAAAACAATGAAAAGGAAAATTGTTTGCTTTCATCTTGAATCGGTTTCGATCGATCCTCCGATAATTCGCATGTATTGAGTCATCGACGACGCCGTCACTCAGGAAATCGTCAAAATGGAGTTCTATAAAACACAATCGGTCGGAAAGTCTGCGATTTTTTTTCGTTCGTCGGACACCCGACGGACGGAAGTTAGGCGGCGTCCATTAATCGGTCGCGGGTCGTTTAACCGGAAATAAAAAGAAACTTTTAACATTCGCCGACTTGTAAATTTGACGTCGGATCCGTTTAACTGACAACTGACATTTTATTTTATTGCCCCCTGCGAGTGTTACGCGGCTCGATCAAATTTCTGCTCTCCTCTCTGCTTCCACGTCTCGGAATTGTTTTTTGAATGTTTTCGCGCCAATTTGAGTCGTTGCGTTACCAAAGTTTGCCCTCCTCGGCTACCTGCTTATTTCCATTATTTTAATTTTTTTTTGTATTTTTTAACATTTTTCTTTGTTTTTTTTCTGAGCTTCTGTTGGGTGTTTGGCATTTTGGACACCGGGGTTTAGGAGGAATCATTCCAGGTTTACATTCCGGAAATATTATTACTTTATTTTACAGTCGTCTACTTTTAACGTTGTGTAAAAATACATAGATGTTGGTGACATTACTTCCGACTACAGCCGCTGAAAAAATTGTAAAGTAGTGTGAACTTGGATTTTATTGCTATTTACTGCCAAGCTCTGTAATTTATTTATTGTTCTTTTAGAGGCTATAATTTGTTCTTTAATGATCGACTTGTTAGTTTTATTGAATAAATTTAATTTTTGTTGTTTGTGAAACAGCTATATTGATAGTTCAGTATTAGTGTTCTACGTTTTAATGCTGAATCGTTTCAACGATAAAAATATTGAATTACGGAGATTAGTCTAACGTTATTCTAAATATAAGTAGCTGAGATTAATAACTGAATGTACTTAAATTGAAAGAAATATTTTTTTGAGACGTTGTTTGGTTGTATTCTTTCTTGAGTGGACATTAGTTTATAGTAAAATGTGATGTAAACAAGTTCTGTGTGCCATATTCATTGCCTAATAGTTTTAATTTCGTTATGTTTTGAAATTGAAGTGCTGAGTGGGTCTTACCAACGCTTTCGACGCGCGAAAACTCCCTTGGCAAATAAGGGCTGAAATATCCGAGTGTAGGAGTTCGAGTAAATTAATTTTTCCGTTACAAATCGATCGGTTTTCATTGTAATTTGACACGAAAATTGTTTCACTACACCTGATGAAATTTGTCAATTTTTAATCAAAAGAACCTACCCAATAACATTGGGAAAAAATTTTAAACTCTTCGAAAGACACTTCAAATTTTTCGTGGGCTCGTACACGGGGAAGTTTTTTGACGTGTCTCTTAATTTGTATTAGGAAAGGGGACGGAAGAGGCGGACAAATGACAGGGCGTTCGCTCCGGCCGAAATCGAGAAATAATTCGATTTAAGCGTGGCGACAAATTCAAATCGACGGAACGCTAATTAGGTTTAATTGTACGCTCGTAATTGTGCGTCAAATTTACTCGCTGCTCCTCCCGGCTACCTTAAATGGCAGCAAAAAGTCTAAAGTTTCACCGGAACACAATGAGCATTGTTCTGACGGAAATCAGGTCAGCTCAGGAACTCGGATACTCGGGATGGTGAATCGACCCGTGAAGCACACCACGTTAATTTCGCCTAATCCGTCGGTCCCGGAAAGCATCGTTAAAAGCGGATTCCACCGCGTATAAAGGAGTAATAAAATAGTGATAAAAACATTCGACCAAGGGGACGAACGTACGCACGCACACGGGTATTCGACTTGTCATTAATACCTGTCAAAAATACCAAAATATTTTCATTACTTCGATTGACGGCGGTGGTATTTTATACGCTTGGGAAGAAGGGCCATTGTTTCTCACGGATTTTTGTGATTTCCGGGGTGGCATTGGTCTCACATGGGGGAAATGATGGGTGCCCTAGCGGAAGAAGAAACCAAACCACTGATTTTATGTAACTTCCTCAGACTTAAAATTACAGTAAAACCGTTTAACGCTAGTTTAAATTAATTTTTATGTATCGTGCATCGATTATTCAATAAAACTGTTGTCGTTGTCTAATAAGAACGAATATTGATAAAATGTGGCGTAATAATAATAGAATTGCAGATCGTAATGTTGAGTATTAATGAAAGTGATAAATTTTGCTTGGGCTTAATTAAATTCATTGCTGCTGTTGGTTCGCCGGTAAACGTCTCTTTATGTATGTATCTGTTGGATATTTCCATCAGCGAAATGAATGGGACTGAATGAAACTTCTCCTCGTACGGACATCCTTTCGTTGGGTTTTTTTTTCCAAAGAAATAAAAAGGCATTTCGTGTAGTCGTCGATTGATGAAAGACGAGCACGATGATCAATCA
Organism: Polyplax serrata; assembly: GCA_037055365.1. Taxonomy (NCBI): domain Eukaryota; kingdom Metazoa; phylum Arthropoda; class Insecta; order Psocodea; family Polyplacidae; genus Polyplax; species Polyplax serrata. The sequence goes on along the minus strand of JAWJWE010000038.1, from coordinate 4,442,989 downwards.
CTCTTCATTCTTCTTTTAGTTTCTTAAAACCCGCAGCAATAACCACCAAGAATGGAAGTTCTTCTCTCAAAAGTTTCCCTCGGAATGGGTTGGGTCCTTTCATTTCCACAAGTTGGTTTCGCCTGCGGTTACAAAATGGATGTACGTCCGATAGTTGTGAATTCCGGTTTTATGTATAGTCAAATCATACTTACATGTTGATTCTTAAACTATACGATTTTTTTTAAAAAAACCTAATTCATTCTAAAAGAAAAAACACTTGTAAATGTCTAATGGCTGATATTAGTGGTTAAGGCGTGGTCAGATACTTGAACCAAAGCCATGAACAAGAGGAGGTGAATTGTAGGAGTAATCCGATTCTGAACGCCCAAGACGAAAACACTATTAATGCTAAATAACACTAAAAATGTGAAACTAAAAACTTGCACCCTGTGGGCTCGCAACCAGTCTTATTTTATAAGTAGAAAGTAACTACTCATGGTTTTTAACTATTGTAATTGTATTGCTAATAATCTGTCAGGTGTTATTAAAAGGGTACACGCTCTGCAACTAACCAGCCTTGCAAGTTCTCTTTTCATTTACTGGGAAATTAATTTCATCGTCGCTAATGACAGACACAATGCCATCGCATAATAAAAATCCCTAATGAAATTGTTAATTTTCACGAATCATCCATCTTAATTACTCAGAGGTCGTTTTCAAAAGTGAAGCCTAGTAATTAGTGCTCCTATTGGTACAAACATTAATCTATTAGTAGTGCTGTAGGACGCCGAATGAGTGGAAAGCTACGAAATTGTCTATTCTACCTCTCTATATTTAGTCTTCAATCATTACATGCAATTCCAGTATTAATATGCTCTCTGTGTAGTGTACTTTAATATTTGAATTCTTACTTATGTACTGCATCGTATAATTTTGCACTTGCGTAAGATTTAATAGGATAAAGAGTGCTAACTAACATTTCGGTTTATCTGTCATACAAATTCGTTCAACAGTATTAGGCGAATGCATTGAATTAATTATTTATCTAGTTATCTATTCATAACACGTCTGTTTATTACTTGTATACGCAAATTTCATATACCAGTTGACACTTAAGGATGTTAGGGAATTGTCTAGTGGTTTCTCTGACATTGTGCAGATGTTCAAAGCTTTTTTAACGCTGGTCAGTTTCTCTGTCGGTCTCACACGATATATCTTTCGTTCCCAGTGAATTTTAAATATTCATGTACTTCCTTTAGTCATGTTAACCAATTATTTAGACCTAAAAATGAAGTTCAACACTTGATGTATCTGAGTTGGGTGTTATCGTCTATTTATTTTGGACTTTTATAATTCTAATTATTGTTTTATTATTTATTTATATCATTTAGTTAAAAAGTAATTCGTGTAGTAATTCGGTGAAATGATTTATGCACATATGGTCTAAAAATGAAATATTAAAAGTATTTTTCCCCAAAATGCCAGGTAATATTGATGTTTCCGATTGTGTGCTTTGTACAGAATTAACACGGAGTCACATCATTCCAATAACATTTTTTATTATAGGTAATAATCTTTGGAATAATCGGGAAAAGGTGAAAATATAACCGTGAGCCTTTTCAGTGTCCCATTACATTTGGAAAATGTTGGAATATTCCATTTAACGGCCCACCGAATCGCCTTTTATTCTCCGCGTTATAAAGGTGCAATAATCCCTGTTTCCGTTCCGTCTCTCTAACACTCCCACCATCCCTAAATTCTAACCCAAATCTTCCTAGGGCATAATCAAAGAACTTTGCCTGGGTTTCAGGTGAGCAATTAAAATCGGCTCGTGACCTTTCGCTGACAACGGCCCAGGGTATTTCGCCAAAAGTTTCACAAGTTTCATCCTTGCTATTGTTCCCAGCTTGGTAATGAGGGTTTAACTTGGAAGTTTCCGTTTGATTGGCACCCAAAATTGTGTACACATTTTTGTACACGTTTCTTTTCCCTAAACGGAGACATAACTCCGAGAAACAGAACTGTACTGTACAGATTTACGGAACAAATTGAATGGAATCGTCGGTTTTGTTTTCAGTCAGAGACAATAATTTCTGGATTTTGTTTTGCGGTTGCTTCGAAATGTTCGTGTTTGTTTTTTCACCCCAAGGAAAGCGTTTCGTAATTTTCCATGTTTCTTTGACCCCGACGACGAAGTACGGAAGTTTAAAAAGGAAGTTGGAGTGAATGAAAAGCAAAGAGAAGAAAGAATAACTTTTAAATGTTCAATAAAAGTTTATGAAGGATAAAATCAATTATGAAGTAAGGTTGAAAGACGGAGGGTACGTGCTTCGGTCGGAGGAGACGCACCCAAGCAGGAACCACAGTAGAAGTTTTTGGCGAATTCCGGCAGATTTTCATTGAAGGTGTAATGGACAGTGAAATGCAGGAGTCAGTGTTGCGTCTGATTCTTCAAGGTTTGAAAACTGTTTCCCCGAGTTTCCCAAATTTCTTTATCCCGGTTCGAATGAGTTTTCTACTTGTAGGAAACATGTCGGTCCAAACTAGTTTTCTTTTCATTTCCCCCGGAACTATTTACACCGTTAATCAGCTTACATGGGACAAATAAGCGGCTCCGTTAAATTTTCTAAAGGCTTGTCGTCCGAACTTTCTCCAATCTCCCGGAAAAATAAATAAGCGGTTGAATGTTTTTCATCTGACATTAATTTGACTTACCACCACTGGGAAAGGGCAAAAACCTTCGGCTTCCAGCTCAACTGTTATCATCGACAGTTCCGCCAACTGAAAAATAAAAAGATAAAAGGACCAATAAAATTGGAATGGGAGTCATCCTGGAGCCAAATTTCATGTGTTTTTTTTTCTTTCTCTATGATCAAATCCTGCCGCCATCTTCCATTGTGACATACGAATTTCTTCTCGCACTGATATTTCCCACTGCTAAACCGAAGTCGTGTCGGGTGATTGTGACCGAGGAAACGTATCGTTATGTCCGGAATTAATGTGCTGTTTTTTTCCTCTGGCGGAACATCGACCTCTTCTGGAAGGATTTCCATCAGGGCCAACGTGAAAAATGTTTTGATTTTACTTGTTTTTCTGCTTTTCCTCATCGCTTCCATCAATCATCCTTTCTTTCCGGCACACGTTTCGTACTTTCTTCCCAAAAGTTGCTCATTCCTTTTTCGTCCCTTGTACGTTTCTCGTGTTCCTTCCCCGACCCGCTGCCACAAAAAGAACTTCTCAGGTTGATTACACTTTTTAGAGCTTTCTTTTACGCGTTTTCCTTTTTTTAGGAATTAACTTTTCGTCTAGTTTTATGGGAGGAAGTTCGACTGGGATTTTTTTGCGGTCAGATACCGGTGAATGGTATCGCTAAATGCATTCTGGTATGAGCTATCTCGTGCTTGGAACCAGTTACAGCGCAGTTGTTGTTTCTCTAATTAAAAATAGATTGTAGTTATTTAACGTATTTCATTCGGGATTTCATGTGTACTTATTTTGTGAAAGTTAAAGCAAATTATTAGGTGCAGAGCCTACACTAAATGAGAGTTAAGTTTAGCAGGGTTTCAACTACTTCAAATTTTTAGTTAACGTATTTAGAACGGTGGTGTGTTAATTCCTTTTTGTAATAAATAAAACAAGTTAGCAAGGTTGAATATTTCTCAAAATTTGAGGAAAAGAAGGAGTGACATACAGGAAAAGATAAAACCAGCGAAATGACGGAAACAAACAAAATGAAGCATTTTAAAAGAGGCGGGACCCGTGGAAAACATGTAAAAAACAATATTAATCCAATAGAGAAATCCCAGTGCTGATTTTCAAGAGAAACGGTTCGGTGGTTATCACAAAAGAAAATTACAAAAGCTGCAGGTGGTTGTCAGGTACCGGCGGTACCCGGACGATTGATTTACGGTATTAAGGAGTGTAACATTCAGGGTTTTTTACTGTTGCCTTTTACGGTTCGCGGTCCGCGGGAGAAAAGGCGGAGACCTGGAACACAAAAATTAATGCTTTCTGTATGAATTTACGACCGTGGAAAAGTGCACTGCCGGTGAAATTTTCAGCCAACGTCAGCCCATCCGAAGGGAAAAGCTCGGGTTGGTTCCCGCGTTATAATGGACCTCCTTGAAATGCCGGATTTGACTCCTGAAGAGAAGAAATAGGAGCTGTAGAAGGATGAGTACTTGCCTAATGAAGGTGAAAGAAAAGAATCAAACGTGATGTCGATGGCTTATTAGAAGGCGGTGATGTCGAAGAATTAGAAAAAAGTAGTGTAAGAAATGACTGCTTACACTGCACACTCATACAGTATGCCTGCTCGGGTCTAATCAATATAAATTTCTATTATCTATATTATCTATTATCTACAATCAATCTAATACTTTTGTATTTATTTCAGGTAAGAACAGTAAATGTACGGTTTGTGGTTGAAAGCTTCTCAGAACGTTTAGTGTCGGGTCTAGTCAAGAATTGCACTAGTTTGAATAAATTCACTAATTGAGCCGTTTCTACTGAAGGTACGTAACAATAAATTTCACCAAGTTCACCTGTTGAAACGTCACGTTTTCCACATTTATTTCTTGTTTGACTTTCTTTTAATTGGCGTTCTTATTTGACTGTCAAGTTGAGTAAGTACCGTAAAGTTTTGAAAGAAACTCTTTAATAATTGGTAATTTGTTTTTTTTCCCCTTTTGTGCCTGGAGACTGCGCGATGACTTCTTCTTCTGCTTTCCTTATATACTTTGTAACTCGGTGTACTTCTGTTCTTCTTTATGTATTATTTTTGCATAATTTCTTGTGGCTCTATAGTTTTCTCGTACATATCTGTGACATGTTTCAGGTGAATTGTGGTTTTGTAAAATTTATCAGACATTTCCACGTGTTCGTGCGTACGTCGAGCCACGAGAATTTTTGTGACATTGTTCGGCTTCCGTAGTGAGGTGTTCCCATTTAATTTGAACATGTCCATGGCTGGTCATTTTAATTGGGACTCTACCGTACTTTGCATGGATTGATGAAACACGCAAATCACGAACACTTGAGCCGTTCGATTTTGCTAATTTTAATTTGACAAACAGGTTTTGTTCGGGTTCGGGAAGGGAAGAGAAGTCGGATATCCGTTCCTCCGCCCCGACGATTCAATCATCTGACATGTTTGTAAATTTATATTTGGCAAGATTAAGAAAAATCAAAAGGCGTGATACCCGATACGTTCGTGCTTAGAAGAAATATATTTTGCTTCGATTTGGTGATGGGCCCCGGTTTGTTGAACTGCTCTCTCTCTCCTAACAGAGGATAGTTGAGAGTGTTGCTTTATGAATCGCGTGATGGTTACGGTGAGGTGAGCTTATCTGAGACTTTACCTGTACGTGTCGGGTGACGGGAACCACCATACTACTAATGTTAGATAATTGAGGGAATTTATTAGATTCTGTACTTTGTATAATGTCGTGATGTCTTGCTTCAGCCCGAGGTGACATATCTGCTGTTCGTTGATGACTCTGAGCATAATGTGTATTTACGTGATCATCTGTTATTTTTCTACTTGTCTGTATATACGTCAGAAAGCCACAATATCGAAAAGAGGTCTGGGTGAGACGATTACCCGTGAATGAGTTCATTGAGCTTAAATTCAATGAAGGAGTTGCTTTGAATTCGAACGAAATAATTCGAGTCAACAGACTCCCGGGGTTAAATGAAAGCTACATGTGCCTGGAGCTTGAGTAACTGTTCTATATTTTCAGTCTTGGCTTGTTCCATTACATGTTTTCATTTTGCTTCATCTTGTAGTGGTTGTCGCGGTGATGCTGAGGGAAGTATACCGTAGAATAAATTCTCGAAGGTATGATTGACAGAGGTGACAGGTCTACTTTCGCCTCGATTGCTCTTTTGATTATCCATCAAAATCGTTGACGGTTTTTTTATTACTATGAATTTGGTTGTTTTGCGGTCTGCAGTAATACTTTTACTCTTTGATATAAATCCACAATACGGTATTAATACCATGTGCTGTACTTTTTTATTAATACCCCAGAGATTCAGTATCGATCACTCCGGTCGGTCGGATGTACCTGTGGACACTTTGAAAACTTCTTCAGTTTTCAAAGCAGAATTGCAATACCTAAAATATTTTACTAGACGCTAAGTTGTCCTTCCAACAGCAAAAACATCTCTCGTTAAATCCCTCCAAGGGGTATTAATCCCCGGCAAAAAATGAGAGCAACCCCCTGCTGTCTCCGTTCGGAGAAAGACATAACGAGTCCTACTGCAAAATGTATGTATATATATTTCTGCACATGAGGATGAGCGTAGAGTAGTAATGAAACGCGGTAAACTTAAATAATTAAACTTACAGGGGACAAATGTAAAGACTCCCCAGGGGTCTTGGGGGTGCGGGTAAACCTCCGGCAAAAAACTCGTGCAGTTTTTCCCCTAGGTTTTTCAATTTTCTATTTAAAAGTTACCCCGATGAAAAGGTTCCACTGAAATCAAATACGTGTGTTCCAGTGGATCTGTCTGAAGTTGTGGGGATTATTTGATCAAAGACGTGCAACGAATATTTGGTTACGAGCGGATTACACGCCCGAACCTGTCGGTAACGACTCGTTAATTGCGGATGTGATCTATTCGAACGTAGAAAAACACTATCCGGGGGAAGGTGGGTCGACTCAACTCGGAGTAGTATCATTAAACGGGATCCTTTGTAATGATACAATGAAAAAAAAGGATCAGCAATTATCCAGGGAGAGGATGGAGAGGAAATACAGCAGCAACGGTTGCAACACGCGAGGGAATTAAACGTTAACAACAAACGGAAAACGGCTTTTAAAGATCTTCCACCTTTGAACTTTCTATCGGCAGGGAAAATACAAAATGGCTGCCTTTGGCTGGAACCTCCAGAAGTCGAATTTAAAAAAAAATCAAACTTTTAGGGGTTGTAGCGCAATAAAAAGTCAGGTTCGAATGGCCACCGGGGATGAACAAGTCGAACACAACGGAGAAGGGATAAATAGTTAAAAATTGCACGTTGGATTAGACAAATAGTTGTCTTAAAAGTTTAGTTGAAAATTCAATGTAATTCAGTTTTAGTGGTGTTTAGTAAACTGCTCAACTCTTTGTTTATATTTGTTTTAGAAGTTTGGTACTGTTTTTTTTCTTGCTTCGCACCATTCAAGAAGTAGTACCTACTAGGTATGGCCCTTAGTGCTGTATTAGAACTTTTCAAAGACCTCCCCTGTTGTGTATAGAATGCATACCAGTAAGTTCCTCATAAGTTGCTGGTTAAGTGTAGTTTATGTCTGGTAGTGAGGTTTTGAAAGGTTTTCTTCATTCAGACTTGCCTCCCCCCATTTCAATTTGTCGCTTTCATTTACCGACCCTCTTCCGTTTCTCTTCCAGATTTCTCTTTCTTGGTTTTTCAATTTTCAATTTCTTTTTTTTTCTCGTTCATAGCTAAAAATTTATTTCATTTCCGTTTTTCCTCTTGTATAAATTGTCGTAATTTCGACGATATTGAGCTGTCAGTGTGCTACATCATTCCTTCCAAGGTGCCCGCTTACCACCCGTGGTTTCTATGTTCTTCTACTCATCTTGACACAATCGCAGTTGACAATGGTTTTACTTTTATCCTTCCGATATCCTATTCTTATTGATGATGACTTGCATATCTATCTCTCCCGCTCTCACTGTTGGTAATTGCGGGTGTGTTCACTTTGTGTCTACGATAGTTCGCCCCTTGCCGAAAGATCCGAAAGAAATTCAATAAATAACAAAGGATATTGCAGTAAGGATGAGTCCTTATTTAATACACGACGTTACTAGTCATTTTTTCTTTTATTACTCCGATGGTGAAAGTTCTATAATAATAATATATTTCCATGTGTCAGTATGGTAATTTATGATGGTCACAACTCATACTTTAGTCTAAGCAACTCTGACTAATGTAATGATGGCATTTACGGTAGGGCCAACCCCTAGCATTGTAGCTGTTTTTACTGTAGTCTAAATGTCGGAGTTATGCAACTGAAAAAAATATTTCTTGAGCACAGAACGCAGATGAAATCTAATGTCATTACGTTCGCCTATATCTATATGTAGGATTGTAATGTTTCTTGTGTTTACAAAATTCTCTTTCGTTGGCGGTGGTGAGGGTTGTAATCTATGCACTCGTTGCCTGGGGACCCATCGCCAGTCCCAGTTGTGGTGCAAAAAAAGGTTCTGGTTTCAGGAAGAGTTAGGACCACTCTACCAGACCTTTCCGGCGGGTAATATCTAAAAAATGAAGTAGAAACCTTAAAACAAATTACTCGAAGCGATTGTGCCGATTATTTTTTTCGGACGCGGTCAAGTTCGGCCTTTTCCCAGGGTTGTTTTTATTGCCATCCCTTGCTTGTCCGATTTTTTTTACTCATCGACGAATGGGTAAATTTAATCCGTCTACCCAAACCTCATGGAGTTACCCACCGTCGGCTGGGGCCGTCGAAGAAACTTACCGAAATGAATAAAAGATAAACCGGGAGATAAAGAATTCGGGCCGGCTCAAAAGCAACGGGGATTAAGTCTGGAAGGATTATTATTATTCCGGATGGCGGAGGATTTAGTGCCTCGAGTCCATAAAACATCTTATTATGAAAAAATAAAATGGAAAGGAATAAGGATAGAGGAAAAAACGGGAACCTGGATAAGAAGAAAACGGGAAGATGTCGAAAAGGCCCGTCAATTTGGACTCACGAAGGGCACAACACAGACTTAAATGATTAGACACATAAAAGCGCAAAAGCTCGTAATGGAATAATTAATCTCAGACTTTGAGCTTTTGCTCAAAATGAAAGCCAAACGAAAAAAGACTTGAATGTGAAGTGGAACGTAGATTTTGTCCCGCCGTGCTGGAAATGGTGGCCGTCCTTCTTCAACGTGTGATGAGTGTGTTATCTTTATTTCTGGTTAACGGCCAACCATTCCTCTACTTTCAATTTGCCTGCTACTGAAAAGGAGTGGCCTTTGTTCAGTGTCGATGTGCGACCTGGTTTTGTAGATCGAATAAACCTCCCAAAGGGTGCCTACCTGGTACCACCATGAGAACCCCCAGAGTCGAAATACCAACTGAAACGAACCACACGGATGTAGAACCATGGAGCCGAACAACAAAATGGCTTTAATTTCCGTTCGGTGGTGGAATTGATCCGACCACGGCAGAAAAGCCAAGTTTTACCAAGTAGATCGTTTGACTTGATAAATTTGTTAAGTTTCGGATACAGGCAGTCGTCTAATTTCCCTTCCTGCTACTTGTTGCAGGCTCTTACTTTGGCACGTATCCCAGTGGTCTGCCTCGTAGACAAACACTACTTTTCTGATAATGACGTCGCTAATACGTAAAAGCACTTTAACTTGCACGAGCGAAATGCTTTTTTCCTAATGGATAAATACATTAACCTGAATTTAATTAAACTTGTAAATTTCCAGGGGAAAAACAGGAAATATTTCTAGTTTTAAGTTTGATATAAATGTGGAAATGTCACTACTGGGCAGTCCATGATTGTACAGTAGGTTTAATGGAAGTATCCCAGTACTTCTAGTAAAGTGACATTATATTTACTACATAATGTATATGTCTTGCTGGGGATATATATAAGTGACTTGCTGGGGATATATATAGTGTATATACATAATAGCGCACCGGTGCATGTTTATGTGTAGTTAGCGGTGTTTTAATATAGCAAAATGGCAACTTCCCGAAGTTCTGCACTTCAGTCAACATTAAGCTACACAAACGGTGACTAGAACACAGGTATTAACACCGGTGGATATACTACAAAATTATAAACTTAATAAGGCGGAGTAAAATGGGGTTTTTCCGCCTAGAGAAAATGGAAATAAAAAGATGGTGGCGGAACATAAAAACCCTAACGTAAAAACCCAGTTTGTTTTTATTAAAAAGATGGGTCAGGTAGCTTAAAGTGAAATTTTTACGCGGCGGACGACGGTTAAGGCAAATTAAAGTTTTTTTTTTCAAATCGGACCGACATATTCCTTTCCCATGGATTTTAATTTAAAAAAAACGAAAAGTGCGGAAGCGTGTGACGATATGTGAAATATCGAACTTCAAAAATGAGCTTTTGACATCTGAGATCCAGGTGATCAAAGCTCAAAAGTGAAAGTGATCAAAGGACGAAACGAACGGATCCGACGTGAAATTGAACGGCCCTCGAAATAAGACCCTGTGCCACTTCATGTTATTGAAATTAATGATAATCCAGAAATAACAATGCGGTCGAAAGGTTCGTTGCGCCGCCATGTTTGATTCCGTTACAGATATCGAAATCGAACTTGAAGCGAAAGGTTTTTATATTTTAATTGTATGGTTTGAATTTTGAGGTTAGGTTTTCCAGTTGGTGTGCGTTTTTCCGACATGTTGATTAATTTTCACACTCGTGCTTGTCCTTCTTACGTCTAGTTTTCATTAGTTTAACTGTTATTATTACCATTCTTCGTCTCTGTCTCGCCAGCGTCTATTTTTCGTAGTACCTTTGACATCTTTTTTGTTCGTAAGATTGGTTTTATATACACTTTTTGCCTTTTCAAATTTTGCTATGTTCTGATGTGATTGTTTGGTTTGCTAAGTCCTCCTTGTTCTCTGTCTGTGAAGGTTTTGCTTCCTTTTTTTTGGTACTTTGTGTTTCTCTATTACGGTACTTTGTATAGTTATTGTATTTTTTGTGTTCTCTTGTTTCTTTGTTTGTCTGACTTCTCTTTCATTTACTTCTGGGATTTACCGGTTTTTCTGGCTTCATGGCCCTCGTTCTTACACCTTGATCACAATTTAACATGTGGCAACCCACGCAGTAAGCTTTCATAAACATCGGAAGAGGTTAACTTTTTGTACATATTTTACTGTAGGTGTACATGATAAACTGTAGGTTACATCAGAGAACTGTATTTATCTTAAATTTAAGGTGGCAAACTGGCAGAAAGCAGTAGCTAGTAAAAAATGCAGAATGGCAGGGAATACAAAACACGAAACACTCGTGATAATATGATTTATTGGTTTCCTGAATAGACTTGGCAAGGCTTGCTCGCACCTGCGAGAAATCAGAACAAAACAAAAATAAAAATGGAAATTTGTATATTGAAGAAGTGTCAGGAAATTATTTAAGAATGTATTTTGGCATTGATGGAATCTGTTTACCATTTATTTGAATTCTTAGGGAAAGGTTTCCAAATATTTGGAAGCGTGGGGGGACTCTACGAGTTTTTCTATTATTTCTACCTTATTTCGTCTTCAGATTGGATCTTTCCTTCCCTTCTCTCTCAATCCTTGTCTTCAGAAGTAGTTCAACAATTGAAACGGGGAGTGTCTTTCTAAATGCTGAGGGACCTATTTGAATCCGGGCCAAACATTCAATAAATCAGATACATTTTGGGCGGAAAATGATGTCGAGGGGGTACGGGTGGGGTGTAAGCGGAGAAATTAATTTTTAATGGAGCCAGCAGGAAAATAAGACAAAACACACTGCTAAAATGGTTTTTTGACAGGACCTATGACTTTTTCGTAGTCTCGACGTTTCAATGAAGCCCGCGTACGCACGAGCTGACACACGGACACACTCGGATAAAACAGGTGGGAGGTGATCTGTGGAACGAAAAAAACAAATTCCCAATGCCAGTCGATCGTCTGGTTTATTAAGCCATTAAAATTGGATTTAATTGGTCCGATCAATTGGTTTTGCTTTTATTATCTTCTCTGGTATGATCGGAGCCCTGCATGGGCCCCCTGTTGGCCTTCCACGTCGTGCGGCAGTGATTTTTCTTATGTTTTCCATCTTTTCTTTGCACAACTGCAAATGTTTATTTTTATTTTTCTGTATTTTGCTTGTGGTGTGTCGTTTTATCTTTCGAGTTATATTGTGGAGATACTATGACTTTGTAATATTGTTTTGCAACTATTAGCTCCTCCACGTGTCCTTTTCCTCTTTCTCGTACATGTTTTCTGGTCGTATTTCTTCGCATGTTGTATCTTTGTCCCCTTCTCGAGTTACAATTATTTTATTGGCGTGATCGTAACTTGCCAGTCATGTTCTCGTGCCAGTTATTTCGGGACATCTGCAGTGACTTTAAAAGCTTTCTTTGGCAATTGATTTTTACAATAAACGAAATGGGAAATAATTTGGCGGACGATTCAATTAAATGGTAAAACTCTTTGGTCCGAAAACTCGTGACAGTTGCAATGTCTTCGTGGCTGAATTATATTATAACCAGGGAGAGAGACTGTTGCTGTCAGTCAGGGATGAGAGCGGAGGGAAAACAATTTTTTCGGTTTCGATTCCGAATCGTCAGATCGTTTTGATGATTTGTAGGTTCGGCAAAATGGATGTTGTCACGTGGCAATAAAATCAATCGAAGACCGGTTGAAATCTTTCGTACATAGCTTAATTGCCTCCTTGTTGGAACTTCCGCCGTAGTGGAGGTCCTGGGACTTTTTTTCGTTCTCTCTTTTCTATTCTTTTTCATTGCCATTTCTTTTTGCCCTTTTCTCTAAATGTTTCATTGTAGTGTTCTCAGCGTTCGAGCTTTGATTCGAATGAATTCCCCGACTGTTACTGTCATTGTCCTTCACGGGATTACAATGAATTGACCCTGGTGATTGAATTTATTTGTTTTGTTCCGTTGCTTTTACTTTCTTTTCGCCGATTTATTTACTACTTGTTTATTTACAAGCGATTTCACCTTTACGAACCTCGTTCATTCGTTTCTGTTTATTTTTTCGTATTGTTTTGCGTTGCTTTTCGTTTTTTCCTGGTGCACTCGTACCCTCTCGGGAATGGACTTGTTGGGTACGTGTGTGTGTGTGTGTGTGTGTGTCTTTGAGAATTGACCCTGCGAATTAGCACAATATCGTAAATCACATTTTAAGGTTTTATCATCACCGTGTTTAATACTCGGAGTCTGATTTATGCTTTAAATTTTCCGTGAAGCGTAGTTTAAGCGATTAGACTTATGTCGGGTGGTTCCCAAAATGAAATTTCACTTGGTTGTCTGGATTACTGGGATAGATTAAAGTCAGAGCGGCGGGAAAGTGGAAAAGTTGACTTCTCATAACTCATTTTCAGTGTGGTCTACCCTCTCAGATAATCAAGTGAGGTTTCCCATTATGGCTATTTCGGTCCTCGGGTTCTGCCTCCTTTCTACTACTTCCTAATGGATCTTTTTTAAACACAATGTTTCCTTCTTAGGAGAGTAGGAGAGAGGGGGGGGGCAGAGAAGTCAGGTCTTAGATGAGATTTTCGTCGAATAATCGGAGAACGATTGGGAAATAGTGAACCGATGGGGAAATGGGAAAGGTACAGACCTCGTTAATAATGCAAATTCCAATTGAAAGAAAAAAATGAATTCCCATCGGTGTGTTGCTGCATACGCTCCCTAGCATCTGACAAATGCTCGACATGTTTGAACGTTTGTTACGACTCGTAGGAACGATCCGACCGAACACTTCATATAACTTCCTTCCGTGCTGTAGATTTTAGACCGTTAAATTTATTCTCTTTGGCGCAAATGGTTCAAGGAAGATGCTTCTTACACATCTAAAGTGCTTTTAAATGAAGCTTTCAGACGAGCCGACTGATTAATTATTCTTATGAGAGAGGTAGAGTAGAGAAGAAGACGGCGGAAAATTGAACAGGATGAGTTAGATTATTTGAATATGTATTTATATTGCTCCATATGGTAAATTATGTTAGAATAATTTAAGTATGTTTTGTGAGTGCCAGGTCCGACACTTCGGCTGGCGACGCCTGTTATTATTTTCTCGAACGGTTCACGGAACTAGACGTACACGGGATCAACTACTTCCCTTGTTCCGTGGTCGTTTTAGTGAAAAGAATTAATTAGTTGAGCATCTAGTGGAATGATTTAAGAGTCGGTCTGATGGTGATTTAGCCCGTATAATTTTCTTGATTGCAAGCCATTTTCCTTGGTAGAATTACTTTCCGGGTAAGCGGCAGGAGAAGAAAGACAGTGGTAGAAAGCGTTTAGGAAAGAACGGGACCGGAGACGGAATAAAGCGGGGGATAGACTTGACTCGGTTTTATAACGAATTATTATAATGCTAATGAAGTTGCCATTGCGAAAACGCTTCAAACTTATCCTTTTGTTGTCTATTATTTGAATGCGAACGGAAATCGCACAAGAGAGCTAGGAAGCCGAGACGGTATTTTAGAGAGGAGAGGAAGAGCGGTGTACTGGTGACACAACCTTGACAAAACCTATCCTTACCTGTAAGTATGCAAAAAGGAGGAACACCTAGGAGAAATGGAACTTGACAACATTAAGTACTTAAACGCTTAGATAATAGGAGAGTAGAGTAAGAGCAGTGAGAATGACAGGCTCACCATTTAGACTCTGACCCGGAGACTAATGAGAGAAACCAAGAGGTCTAGGTGTCTAGGCGGTGACAACCAAAATGCGGAAAAACACGACAGACCCGATCAGAGGATTTGTAGAAGAGACGTAGAAGAAATGCAAAACTTTGAAGTGAAAGCTCAGTAAGCCGGAGAGAAGTTCGGTCTAAGAATTAAAATCTTATTAAGTGATCAAAACAAACGGTCGAAGTTTGAAACAACATATTTTTCATGAACACTTCTAACTTTCATTGAGTTTTCCACGGACTTTAAGTTTTCCCCTTTTTCCAAGTAGAAAGCACAGCTTCTTATTTTTTAATTCCTGCTAGTTTCTCCGGTTGGTATTATTTGTTGACGTAAAATTAGACAAAAATAGAACCTAGACAAGTGTCTCTGATATTTTTTGTATTTTTGTTTGTAGATATATGCACGGTTCTAGGGTCGGAAGAACGATCCATCAACTCACCTCTTTACGGGTTTATGTACGATTTGTACACCTGTCACCTGTGGCGGTTATCCCGGTTTTAATAAGTTTCAGTACGTTCAGTGGGAGTGATGTGGATTTTTCACTTCATTTTTATACTTCAGGTTCTACGTTACGCACGTTGTGAAAAGATGGATAGCGGAAAGGGAGTCGAATGCCAAGAGAATCTGTTTATGATCCGAAGTAAACCCCAAAGCAAGTTATAACTTATTAACGACGCCATTTAATTCCCAAATGAATGGGCCAAATGCGTCCGATGCTGCGGTCGAAATGGCCTTTCCGAGATCTCCAAGTCGCTTCAAAGTGGGAAAATTTTCATTGTTTCTTCTGTTTGGCTTATTCTACCCAGACTTTGACTTCTTCTACTTGCTCCTGCTTTAATTCTTCTTTTCGGTTTGCAGACTCGCCAGGGAGTTTTCCTTTCTTGTTATTCAATTTCCGTTTTCTTCTGCTCTCGGTTTTCGACTTCCTGTCGGTTGTTTTCCTTTCTTGGGTCCGGTGGAGTTTTACTCGCTCGTCTATTGGTGACTGCTTTTTTAAGTACAATGAAGTGTGGTAGAGAATTTGGTTTTTAGTTCAAGTACTAAGCGAGCAGTATGTAGCGTTTTGATACTCGATGCCCTGCTAATGTATTCAGGGCTGAAGACATTTTACCTGAGAGAATTACCTACAGATTCAATTGTACTTAAGCAGTGGCAGAGTGATCGAAAGATCCAGCCAGATTTAGGGTTCTTCATCAAGGATAGAACTGCCGTGTAGCTTCTAAGACTCACTGAAAGTACTGACCTTGGTGACATTTGAAGTAGAGATGTTTGGTACGTGGTAACAAGAACGCTTTTCACACCTGATTTTGATTAATCAAAAATAAGACACGTGATACGTTCACTTACGTTTACGAGCAAAAAGTAGCAGAAATTTTTATACATTGACTTTTAAATAACTCCTCCGTTATTTAAATAAAGTGTCCGTTTACATGAAGAATATCTGAATTTCAGAGAAATGTGGAAAGGTACTCGACTGGGTAAAAAAGTTATTCTTATTTTATAAAACGGTTGTCGGGTTGAATGTCAACGAGGCGTGGGAAATTGGTTTCAATCGAACCAAAACACACACACACACACACACAATTTCATTATCGGAAAACCGGTGGGATATGAGCCTTACGTGGTGAAACATCGAAATCGTCGCTCGCTCGTGAAATGTCGTCGCATTTTCAATCGAAATTTATACGACAGACTAATATAAATTAGGTCCTGGAATGAACGAAAGACAATTTTATTACCGTTGAAACGGGAAGAAAAGAGAAAATCACGTGTCCACACATCCGTGTGGATGTGTCGTCTCGACTTTACTAGACCTAGAAGTAGACTGCTGTAGCAGAGGAATAACTATTAAACGGTGATAGAAAATAGTACTGTAGAGTAGAAGAGCCTCCCACACACAGACACACACGGTAAGATACATTGCTTGGGGGATGAAAGGGGGGGGGACAGTTTCAAAATGGTTCACATGGGTCCTCGAGAAATGGATTCTTCCCACTGGGGCTCCACCTGTGTCATACCCTCTCGTTTTCATTACACACACCCTTATTAACATACTATGTATGTATTAAACGTTTATATTTTTTCTGTTTCAGCCCACAAAATTAAATGTACGTAAAAACGACACGGAAAGTTGGGACTACACGATAGCATCTGGTAAGCATTTTCAAAAATTTTCACACAATCCAATTTTCCAAACACCGGAAAGAAAAAATAAAACTATTTCGGGGCTGTCCTCTGAGGCAAACTTAGTTTTCACAGAACGACGCGGCCACCCTTTCCGGTGCACACCTAGCCGAACTTATCCAATGCATTCGCAATTACGATTCATTAAATTTCGCTTAGAACATGGAAAACTATTGGTTTTTCTCTTTATTGGTCTGCGTTTTGTCACCGTGAGAACTACTACTTGCCTTTGCTTAAACTGCCGTTTCCGTCTATGCCCCCCCTCTGTTTTCCGGCTTTAATTCTCTCCAGAATTTAATTAATTTTCGACATTAAGGGCGTTCCCTTTGGTTTTCCTATTCGATCGGTTGAATGGTACGAACAGTTTGAGTATTACTAACGAGCTGTGGTATGGAAGAAAGGCAGAAGTGTGGTTGTTTCCTTTGGTTGTTTTTACCGTTGTAGTGGCGAGGTTCAGTGAACTAGCTTGAGTCGCAGAAATGTCTGGGAAAATAACCAGAGGAGAGTCATAAGAAGAAATGTGTGAATCAGCTGTTGGATGAGGATAGGTAGGATAGGTAGGAGTTAAAGAAATGACCAAGAGAACCGCAAATGGTTAATAAGACTGTAACAGCAGCAGCAGCAGCAATGGGTACCCGAGTAGTAGTGAATTCATGTAAATGGAAACAATTACATATGTTGGCACCTTGGCAATATTTCCGCAATGTCCGTAAAAGTGGTAAAATTCGCAAGGGTTGCTTAGTGACTTGTCCGTAGGAAAAAGAATTTTCATGTATAAAAATGTCGGTTGGCGAAAAAGCCCTTATTTAAAAAAGGCAAAATTAAGTAGCGTGAAATTATCTCCGGGGTCATCGCATGGTTTTCCTTTGCCTACAATTCCTTTCTGACGGCTTTAAATAATTTCGAGTCGAATTAAAATTCCTTTGGCGGTTTTTTTAAAGCAAAAAAGGAACGGGTCTGTTGTTTTTTTTTTGCCCGGAAACTTTCTAACTTTACGTTCGTAGTATTCGAGGTACTGAGAATGCTTAGTAACTTTAACTTGAGTTGAATGTGTGGGAGAGAAGGACCGTTCTAGGAGTCTATCAGATATCTTTTTAAATTTTGCAAAAGAAAAGCGTTTCCCTCCTGCAGGTGCGAGAGGACAAATTTCGAAAACCGGGATGAAGCAATAAATTTTTAGATATTACACGTTGACAACTTCTGGTGTGCATGAGAAATTTTCAGCCGAAAAGTATGGTTCTGAAAGTGTTGGACTGATGTGAGCTTTACACCATCTCTGGTTCTTTGTTTTGGGCCTCGTCTCCTCTTTTAGAGGATTCAGTGCTACTTCTGGTGTCTTATGCATTTCTTTTTGAGTGGCCGCTCTGTAGACTATGTTTCAAGCTTTTCCTGTGGCATTTTATTATATCTTTGAGCTTTGTCTCTTTTACACGGAAGACGGTGATGGGTATCATGTTAGCCAATATTAAGTTCATAACACTTTTATCTAAGAGCCTTAGAGAAAATTACCCTACGTTTTTTAGTATTTTTCATTACGGTTGTCATAGATTTCACTGCAGTATTGGGTAAATAAGTTAAATATAAAGATGAGAGGTTCAGAACTGCAACGGTGGGTACCACATTTTCAAAAGGAGTGTGCCGTCGGGTAGCTTCGAGACCAGATCATCGACGAGTACCCAAAATAAATAAAATTGAACGGGGCCGCAGATATCGCCAGCATCACGAATGCATTTCATAAAACTGGAAATTAAAACTAAACAAACCGTGCAGTTGCTTTTTTTCGTTAAATAAACAATTACCACGAAGATATGAAACTCGCGATTTATGAAACGATCGAAAATAACTTATTGTGGTATTGTAAAGGAAGTGGAAGACGAGGAACAGCCGGTGACCGGTTGCATGTTTCCATTTTTCTAACTTAAATTAGTCACAGTTAAATTATAAATGGTTAACGACAACCACGGTTTTAAAGTTTTCTGTCTACACAGCTGTAATTATTTTTACGAGCTGTAAATCAACCGTTCGATGGAGGAGGGAAATTCTAACGAGTTGGGTCCTCTCAGATCTGAGGTAAACTGAGCGTCTACCAAAACAATAAAGTTCGAATTTCTATCGATTTGCTCTGGGAAAACAACTGGTTGGGATCACCGTCTATAAATGAAAACAACACGGGGACGTACACGACATGTTTTTAGTAATTCGAGGTTTTCCCAACGTCTCTCCTACGTCTCCTTGGTACGGTGTGGTTTGGTTTCTGTACAGTTTTTAATTTTCGTAATTTCCTGTAAGTTGATCGTAGGAACGACGGAAAGTGTTATGAAAGTTTGGTAGGGAAAAATAGTGGCGGTCATTATCCTTGGGCACTTCACTTCTTGACTGTTGGAAAAATATAAAATTTTCCCTCCGGTCGGCGAATTAAACCCTCTGGAACGTTTCCACAATTCAAGTCAGAAACATTAAAATTTTCCCAGATGCATTCCCAGGCCCGCTAAAAAATGTTTAATTAATAATTCCCACGAGTCCGCGAGGATTTTCTTCTTTTTACTTTTTTCTCAAAATGAACAAAATCTCATAGAAATAAATTTATGAAATTCCGGAAGAGAGGGAGAGAAATCTTCTTCAGGAAACCGCCTAGCTTTTCTCTTAAGGTTGGCAGGGAAAGAAATATGCCGACAGGAAACCAGTTTCTCTATTATTTTTCAATGGGTTCGATGGAATTTATTGCTAGAAAGTTTGCTTGTTTTACGAGATTCCAGGTTTTATCTTCTGCCCAATGAAAATGAGTTTTGATTTTGGCGGGAAAATTTAAACGCGTATAAACGCTCGTTTATGCAGTAGTCTGTGTAGGGGACCAAATTTTGCGATTTTAATGTCTCGGTTTTTCCTTAGTCGGCACTATCACCCGTGTGTGGTGTCGTGAAAGAAAATTAACTTTTTCTTCTTAGAAATATTGCAAAATCAATGTGTAATATTTAATGGCTGTCACCGGGAACGTAAGTTATGTGTTATAATTAACCAGTTCGTGAATTATAGTTTTATCCTCACCGGGTACACTTTAACGAGTGATAAATAGCTTTTTGACGAATCGGAAAAGGTAATAAAATAGGTTGCGATGAAATATTTCTTGCGTTATCTGTCGATTTTATTACTCAGCCTCTTTTTGTCTTTTTGAGTCCTTCTGTTGTTGTGCGCCTATTTCCTATAGGGAAGTAATAGACACGTGAAAGACGGCGTGCTGCTCAGTTATTAGAGCTGTGAATCTTGAGGAGTTGATAATTAAGGAATCACCCGAATATACAAAGTAAGGAGTAACTGTTGGAAAGTAACGCGAGTTATTCACAGGAGAAACTCGACGAATCTGCATGCGTGTCTTGGCATTTACTCGGAATGTTTCTTTTTTCATTTTTCTTCCTCCACTACGGCGGAAGAGAGAACGGGGTAAAAGCGCGCGCGTGTGTGTGTGTGTGTGTGTGATGTAAAAGAAGAGCTTAGTTGAACAAACACGAACTGAAAGGTATCAAAAAAAAAAAGAAAAAAAAATGCGGAACGGAAAACGTGATTGAATTTCCTAACGTATCTTTCGCCAGTTAAAGTTAAATTTCGATTTAGGCAGATAAGTCCGGGAAAAGTTTGGCGGAAAAGTTCGTCCATAAGTCGACTGATTCGATCGGGAGGAAGGAGTTTCCTCTTACACGCGAGTGTACTTCCGGTTTCGACAGGATGTGCGGTTTCCGGTCAGCGTGGACCACTTCGCCGTGGCTAATTCCTCGTTGTGCATGATTTTAGCGCGACCCGGTGAGGTCGCTTCGGGGCAAAAGAAGAAGGAAAAAGGTTTGGGAAAAGGTTCTGTGCGGGAAAGCGGACGGAATAGTTTTTTCCTACTCTCCTCAGGAAAAAGCGGGTTTTCGACAAAAGTTTTTCACTTCTATAGTTTTTCTTCTTCTGCGAGAAATTTTCCAATTTAAATTGCTTTCTCTTTCCCGATCTCACCAATCCCAGCAGAACGCGGAGATCGGAAAATTCGAGTTTAACGTCTGTAGATCAGGTCGCGTTCTGCAGGGCAATCATCCCACCTCCTTCCTTCGCCTCGGAAACTCTGGATATTAATAATTTATTTTGGAGATTTAATAATTCCGTTTACTTGACGAAAGGTAACGAAGGGTTGAAGAATTAATAAACTCCCATTTAAATATGTTTAAGGTGCCGTTAAGAATTCAAAGAAAATGGAAGTAGACCCTACATCTGAAGAGTTAAGAAAATACTTGAGCTAAAACTCACAGCAGCAATATCAAGTTTTAATTATAAAGGCATACAGAAAATGCTTCTGTTTGGCTGACAAATACGCGTGATTTATTTTATACAAGATGTATATAAAGATACACTTTACATGTATATATAGTATGAGTTTATGAATAATTTGTTTTCATGTGCCAACAGTTGTTTAAATGTCGCGTGTTCTTTCTAATGACGTTGTACAACCACTTTATCTTTTCTGATTTTTTAAAACTTGTGTAACTTTTTAATTTCCAATTGATCTTCAGTTGGAAATTCATAGAAGTGGAATGAGATGACAAGTTAAGAAAAACAATTGGTGCTGTTTGCCTAGTGTTGAACGGCATAATTTATTTGTGTGTGCAATTTTTAACACCACGATATTACAACCTGAGAGATGGTTTCTTAGAGGTGAAGAATTCCCATTGTTTTTCCGACAGATCTCATCCTATTGAAGATCTTTTTTTTTCATTTGACCACCAAATCGTTTCGATCAGTTCGTATCGGATATTGATGACGATTTGAAAATCACAAAAAGTACGGTCGCGTCTCTCTTTTTTTGTCCGGTTACTCTTTCATGGTGTCGTACCACGGACGAGGATGGATCGCGTCAGGTGATTAATGAGGAGATCAACTGACCTGTGAACGGAAAGCTTCGCACTCGGGTTCTTTGATAGGAAATCAATCTTATTAATGTCGATAGGCGGTACCGAAGCCGTCGAATTCGGCAACCGGAAGTAGAAGGTGAAGTTTTGTGCCGGGCTGATATCCGACTTATGTGCGGACATGTGAAGTTATTGTTATATAGGTGTTTGTGTGAGCGGGTGGAAGTTTCATTTTTCTTCTATGACTTATCACAGGAATCTTGTTGTCCGTTCCTTCCTTCCTTTCTTTACGTTTCATCTCTTCCTGTTAATACTCCTATTAAGGGAATTCAATTTTTCTATTATTACATAGTCCATGACGTGAGGTCTAAATTTGCTAATGTTACGAAAACCAACGTCTGTGTTTCTTCTTCAGTTTGTATTCGATGGTAATATTGTAGTTGTTGCCGTGGTCCTATTGTTCTAATTAATTTGTTTCGTAGTAGTGAACGAAACACCTGGGGAAGTAATGTCACCTATTGTTATATTTCTTCTCTTCCATTAGATTTCTCTTCGTCCTGTGTCAAGTCATTTGACAATTTGAAACTTAACAGATTATCCTTCACCATCGAATCCGATTGGATTTCTTTGTGATTGCTCTGAGGTCAGGTTCCATTCTAATCCAAGAGTTGATGTCATTGTAAAAGAACGTCCGAATCTGTGTAGTTTGAAACTTTTATTCCTCCTAACTAGTGTTTCATCCCGACGGATTCTTATTTTCTAGGAAAAAACACGAAGAGAGAGAACTCACACGAATTAGTTACCGAATAATTTTCATTACATTGAGGTACACGTTTTGTTATTTCGAGTTGTTGCCTCTCTTTCTACCTCTCTCTCTCTCTCTCTCTCTTAATTAAATGCACCTTTACGGTGTGGAAGAAGGAGAGAAACCTGTCAAATATAAGTCAGGAAGAAGATAAAATAAAACAAACTTTTCCCATCAAATCAAACTAAGTTAGCTGGGTTTTGCACGAATTAAGCGGTTAAGTTGAGTGGATGAGGATGAGGCGGTGCATCGACGTGAAATTTTCATCTTGTCAATGTGAGATAATTTAAAAGAGAGTAGAGAACGAAGGAGGCTGCGGACGAACCCCCGGAACGGCCCGGATGGACGTGCTGAATCAGACAGACGGACAGACAGAGGGAGACAGAGGGCTGAGCAGAGTCTTGAAGTGGCAGCAGTGCCACGATTGGGAGACGTGGGAGGAGACTAATTAATTAACTTCCGGTTAATTTAATTAATGTGGTGTTAATTATTATGATGTTATTGAAAGAATTATGATTGTTCTAACGTGACTTTGTTTAAGTTGGATGTTTAAGTAAGCCATCTTTTCTAATTGGATTTCGGTCTGTTGGCATAGTTTGTTTGAGTTCTCCACGTTCCGGTTCCTCTCAGTCGAGTTCTTTTCACTGCGATTCTCCTCTGGTAAAAGTGTGTTGTTAGTGTTGTTCCACCCAAGTTCGCGACTCTCCTAATTTCTGTTGCACTGGCCCACAGTGGGTACTCGAATGCGAAGAAGGTTGTTCCTTTAAGCCGGGGTCATTTCGAACCTTTTACTTTTGTTCACGGTTTTGTGGAGTCGTTCTTTTTTTTGTATGTAATCTCCTAATCCTCCGTCTAAGTTGTGGCTCGGGTGCATTTTGCCGCCTCTGCTTCGTTCGTTTTTATTTTGTTGTTTTTGCTTCCGTACTCGTTTTGACCTTTTGTTTTTGTTCGCCGGGAAGGTTGGAGCTGCGCTTACTTGTTTTTTTTTTGTTTCAACCTTTTGGAACTTCTTATTGGTCTGTCGCCACGATTCCAAACTCTGTGCCAAATCGAATTTGAGTGTGCTACCTCTGAGACAATATTTTGCTTCCCTTATAAAGAAAAGGGCATTCGTTCAGGGTATTAATTAGCGAGTACGATATCCCCCGGCGCACAAATAATTTATCAACTTGTTCTTAATAAATTTGAAAAGGACCCGGTAGACGTTTCCGGTGGATAATTAAGTCGTCTGAAGGAGTGAGGTAAAGTTGCCGACCTGTTTGCTCTGAGATTTCCCACTGTCGACTTATATGGTGCAAATAAATTGCAAATTCAGGTACTCGGAGGTATGCGTCAGGCATTGGTACGTCTCTCAGGGCGACTTGTACCTTCATGTTCTTCGCGCGCACCTTTCAACGTTTGTTCTTCGTCTTCTTCTTTTACCCTTGCTGCTCATTTTTTTACCTGCTCCTTCCTTGTAACCCACATTTTTTATTATTAATATTTTTCACATGTAACTTTGCACTTTAATCTCATTTTTTACTTTGAATCTTGTCAGTGTTGTTCTTAGATCTGTCACGTCCTTTTTTTGCTTTTCATTTTGATTCTAAACTTTCAACTTTTTCAACTCCTACTGCAATCCTATTTTGTCACTTACGATTATTGCTTTGTTCTATTTTATCCAATCTTCTTCACTGCATAGTCGCTTATTTGTAGTTGAGGGAGAGTACAGTCGTATTTTTCAGGATGAAGCAAATTTTTGTAAAGATCTGGAACTTGAAGTTGTGTTTTCGGAGTGTAAAATTATTCTCTTATTATTAAGTGTGTGTGAGTAGCATGTTGTTGAACGATGGTTATATTTATGTACGGGTTGTACCAGTCCGACCTCCTTGTATGCTTCGCCTCGGGCGAAGTTTCCATCCTAACATCATTATTCTCCACTCCTTTTAATCGAATAGTAATAGTTTTTTTTATTGAAACTGAAACTGTGCATGCACGTAGTTGAATCTCACAAAAGTAATGTTTTGCATGTGTATTTCAACACCATATTACCCTTTTTTTGGTGCTTTGCTTTCGCTTCGTTTTTATATTATTTCTGCTTCAGAGCCGTGTGTACAAACATGCATGTGTGATTTTTGCAAAACAGTCGCTCATACCTACACATTCATAAAACTTAAATGCACAAACACAACCACACAAATACACACTCCTACACGTACACGTCGATACAGAAGTCTTCTTGTACGCGCACATACACACAGACACACATGCGTTGTTGTATTGTTGATAACCGCTACTCAGCCCCCTTTGTTCTCCTCTCCCGGATTATATATATATTTTTTGAATGAGTTGTAAAAAAAAATACAGCATACATGTATACACTAACACAATAAATGACACGATGGAAGTTGTCTTAGTGAATAACCCTTAAAGAAAATAATGTGAGTACCTGGACGGATCGTGAGAACGTCCGAAGAACATACTCGTCGGACGGGTGACAGAGCCACGACTCTCCCCCCCGTCTTTACAAGTGAGGTTTTTCGTATATATAAAATAAAATAAAAAATTCAGCCAAGGCACAAATCCAAGACAACACAATATAAATACTGTCACACAGATAAAACAGAATCAACCACAACATTCGCACTCTAAATGAAAAGGATTAATTACGATAGGGTCAAGGGAGTGGGAGGGAAAATTTTCCGAGTGAAAGGTGAAAGACAGTAAGAAGTTGAAAGTAAAAGTTCTGTTCTGGTTGATAATATGGATATTGTGTTTGTTCAGGATTTTTGGCTTGGCTGGATGCTGAGAGCTCCGACTCGGAGGAAACCGACGTTTGGTGAAAGAGAGGACGTCATCACCGTCAGGTAAAACCTCTTTCTATTATATATGTATTATATGTATATATATTAATTTACTTGTGTTGACGAGTCCCGGGTACCAGCGGGTACCAGCCGACGGGAAGTTTCCCAAGGCAACCACGAGCCGTCGTTCATCCCTTCTATACCCTAATATTTTATTATCATTCTTATTTAATCGATCGGGTCCGATTGAAAGTTTAATAAAAGTCGAGTCAACATCGGTGGAAGCCTTTGAAACGGTTCAAAATTAAATTGAAGGTGGAGAAACCTTTGAGATTCTCGAATTTGAGTTTTTTACACTTTGGAAAGAATTCCGGGTTCGCCCAATTAAATCTCACCAGATTTATCGTGATAAATGAAAAGGTTACACCTTGATTGCTTACGTAAATGTAAATAACAGTAAAAACGGGTAAATAATTCCGGGGTAATTGGTTAAAATTTTTAATTTTGTGAAATCTTCAAATTCGTTCGAGTCTCGAGCGCTCCGCCCGCGCCGGTGTTTAAATTTTGAATTTTTTTCCCATTTTTAAAAGCTCACGTTTTTCCAAATGCACCGCTTGCTGTTGGCAATAAATGCCGGACGAGCGAGAAAGTCAACAAAGAACTGCGTCAAATTCCAAATTGCTGTCCGCTCGCTCAAATTAAATTTATTTGCAATTTAAATGTCGAAACGCGAAACAAATAAACTTAATAATGACCGCTCGAATCATTAATAATATTTTTGTGAGGACCTTATGCGTCTATGAAAATAAGAGTCGAGGAAGTGGAATTTTCGGGTGGGAGGAAAGTTTTCGTCGGTAGGAATTTGGACCGGGGAAAATGGCCGCCGGGTAGGAAAAAAAAGGAATTTTGGCGGGAAAAGTTTACCGGGGAGTTGGTGGAATGAAAACTCAAAGAATCCACCCGTGCCCCCGAGGGGTAGCAGAAATCTAAAAGAAACTCAGATACCAAGTTATAATTAATTGCATTCGACGAAAGTATAAATTTGTTTAACTAGTGTAAACACAGACTTTTAAATCGAGTAGAAGTTTATTTTTTAATAGAATATAGTTTTTAATAGTTTTTGTCTAGTGTTTGCAGTTTGCGAAGAGTCGTTTTGCACACTTATCTTTACTAATTGAAAACTTGGATTCCGTCTTTTCGTATGTTTCCTCGCTTTACTTGGAGTTGACTGCTGGAATGTTGTTTTTGCTTCGTTCTGTCACGCTTCACTTCTGCTTAACCATCATCTTGTACTTTTGCTCCCTGGGATCTTTGACATTCTTCTCCTGATGATTTCTGCTGAAAGAATTCTATTTCTTTTGACTGTTGCTCTGGTTCTCACTTTACGTTCTTAATTTCTTCCTCCTCGTTAACTTTCCTTTCCCGAAGCTTCCACGTGTTTGGTTCGTCCGCGAGACCCCATCCCTTTTTGTATTTCAGTGTCACCACCTTTTTTCATTTCTCATCTTTCTATGACTATTTATTGGAATCATTTTCCTGTCGGATCACAATATGCGGATAACAATTGTTTTTGTAATTTATTGCGCGATAGTTTTATTTTGAACGTTTTATGGAACAAGTATAATAGTATGAAAAATGTAAATTTTGCGTAAAATTTAATGGAGTATTAGAGGTTCGAGAGAGAGAGAGAGCTGTGGCGTTGGAATCAGTGTGCATTCGTCGGTCATTCGATAAATCAAATTGGGCGTTATCCGTAAATCAAACGGCCGGTGAGTTGAACGGTAGCAAATAAAAATTAATCGACTAGGATGAGTTTCCGGTGCGGTCATTGAATTTTATCTCCGTACAACCTTTTATTTTATATTTTATTTATACGTACGAGCGAAGGAGGAAACAATAAAAATGTCGATGGAGAACAAATAAATTGGTGGTCTTTGACTAAATGGATTATTTCATTTTATTTTGCCGCGGCAAAAGTAACGGGGGCCTCGCGATGAGACGAGTCTCGTTTTGCTGTCGGACGGGTATTTTCGGCTCGAACTACTTTATTAAAAATGTTTACATCCAGAAATGTGTTTTTTTTTCATACCGCCGCAGTATTTTAAGTTGGATTGTTTAAATTTGTTTGAAGTTTTATTGGGCGTTTTGCTCTGCTCTGTTGTGTTTTTTTTTCGGCCGAACCGAAGTTTTGCTTCTGGGTTTGAGAAGTAATGGTTTTTGCCACCGTTTATACGGATACTTGAACTGATACTGATACTTGTGCAGTACATTTTTTTTATTGTACTTTCCATTGCCTAGATTTGAATTATTTTTGTTTGGTATTTTCTTGTTCGTTTTCCCCTGTCCATGGGTACTTAACTTCTTTCTTTTTTACTGTACTTCCTCCCCTTTCGTGTTCTACGCGAATTTTTAGTATATGGCTCCTGGTGTGAACTTATTGATTGATATATACTTTTTTGTTATTCTTTGGGGTTGTTTCTTTACTCATGTGTCTTCTTTATTCTACTTATCTCTTACTTCTTCGTCTCTATGTGGATCCCACTAGCATTTGGTTATTGGTTACTTCCTCAAACACTGAAGCTCCCTTTCCACTATTTCTTTCGAATGAATGTCTCCATGGTTCCATTACGATTACGTATATTAGTTTTTTATCAGGGATTTCCGGTTGATAAATTTTTACTCTGAGAAATGGCGTTCTTTGTCCGCGGTTCTTCAGCTTTCCCGATAGGACAGGGCACACAGCTCAAGACGGGGTAGCATGCAAGTGAAAAGTTTGAATACGCCGTAATTCAGGTCTTAAATGGGGACAGTCAAAAAATTTGTTCAAAAACGGAAAGAAAGTAATTTATGGCGATGATAAATTCGGGTTTTGATTGCCGGTCTGGGTAATGTTAGGAAGGCACGTGGTCCGTAGCCTGTTTTTCTCCCCAGGAAACCAGACGTCTAGGAAATTTTTGGGCTCTGCCGTGGGGAATGGGCCAAGACCCGTGGAAATGTAAAGTATAATCCCGAAAGACTAAAAAAGATTATCTTAAACACCACCTGGAACGTCTCGGGGAAGAACTTTTCCCGCCATCATTTCCCCTTTTGTAATTACATATTTGGAAAGTTTGAAGGAATTTCGACTTACCTGGTCTGATTAGAGTTCATTAGACCCTGAACTCTCATCTAACGAACTACGAGAATGGTGAATTTAAATTCACGGTCCGTGATGAATTCAGAGTTGTAGGCACAATATGACGACGGTTGTAACGTCTTCCATTTGGCTTACAAATAACTAGCACAGTAACGGTTGGAAAGATGTATGGTTACGTGGAATGTAATGTAATTACAACAGTAGGATATAACGGATGTAATAATAGGTAAAATAATATAACAGATAAAAATTGTTTACAGAAATATAAACATGGGTTACAACGCATAAATATTAGGTATATTGATGAATCCGTGGTTCAATAGATTATTTGGGTGTATTATTAAAAGCCCATTTTGTGGTATTTATACTTATGTAATTATGTACACATAGCAGTCAACGGAATTATTGATGACATACTTCTTGTGCGGTAAAGAGAGAGTTTAATAGTTTCTAATTATGTTTATATAAATCCAATGTATAGAAAATATTTGTCACTATTGTAAGCGAATAATTGAATCAAAATTTAATGTGTAATAACATGTCTTTCTTTGTATTTTACTCTGTGGCCTGATATTAGATAGAATAGACCAAGATTCTAGGATAGCGGAATAGTTTGAGAAATGTTGCTGGTGTTGTGACATAGTTCTAAGAACTTTACGCTTTCAAAAGGTTTAACTAGTCCAAAACTAAAACTCGTGTGTCTCCCATATTTTGTCGTAGCCTTTTCAGCCTTTTCCATCGTGGGAAAATCATATTTGATTTACGCTTGCCTTTTCCTGGGAAAGTTTTATTTGCCATAAAGCTCCTCCATGGCAGGAAACCCTTTAAACAAATTGTTGATGTTTTTTGCGTCCAACTCTCTCTCTTTCTCTCTCTCCTTTTCTCCCGTGTTGTCTCTATCTCTCGTGCAGGATTTATTAGAATTTAGCCTTTCGCAACCTTCCGCCTCCATAACGCATTCTGCCAGGTCCCGGGCCAGCTTTGCATATTTCCAGACTTGGGAAGAAGCGAACGAATGCAGAAAAGCGGGTCCCGGCGAATTTGTTTCTCTTGTACTGTTTTTTATTGCTTTCTAACTTTCCTCTTGTTCTTGTTTATGTTCGCAGGTAAAGCAGACAATGCGACGTCACGACCTCCGCCACTTTTGGAAGAACCGAGGTTCGGCACTGGTCCACAGCCTTACAGTAAGTCGCTAAATTAAATTAGACAGAGTTTTCTCCTCTGTGTGTGTGTATGGCTGCTGAAGTGAATATTTCGAGTGAAACGCTGCCGTGTGATGTAGTGATGATCAAATGCATCCACGAAGCAGTCCAAAAATACCTCACTTTGATGTCAGTTTGAACGTGAAATTCCCGGTGTTCCACCGCCGTCCTGTCAGTGTGCCACCTGTGGCAAAAGTTCAAAGGCCGACTTCTCACTTTGCAAGTTTTCGATCTCTTTTGAGGGATTTGTTTCCTGCTCTCGTGTACCTGTGATTATCTCGTATTCAGTCAAAATTTCTCTCCCACCCCACAACCAACTAATTCCCCGGGAAGGAGAATGTCAGTTGTTTCAACTATTTCATTTGTGGCTGCGTTTGATGTCAAAATGAACAGTTGAGTCGAGGGCCTCGTAAATGGAAGCTGACGAGAGAGAATTTGGAAGTAGTTTGACGGGCAGGAGTAAAGAGCAGGGGTGTGAAGGGAGAGCAGATACCTGGGCATTTGTTTAAATGACGGCTTTACCTGTGGCTGTGGAGACTGTCAATGTTTCTCAGACGTTCACATATTGATGTTGCAGGACCAGAAGGTGTCCGTGGTCTTTCAGGAAGTTCCTTCGGCGGTACAGAAAGGTACGATGATTTCCATGGCGGAGGAGGTGGTGGTGGAGGCGGAGGCGGAGGAGGAGGAGGCGGTGGCGGAGGAGAATACGCAGACCACTTCACTCAGGATCGTTTTCCAGCGGGTCACCCGGACAGGTTCAAACGGGAATTCGGTCGAGAACCTGTCACCACTCCGATGACCAACCGAACGGGACAGGGTTTCAGGGGGACTGCAGCACTGCCTAATCCAACCAACTTAGGTGTCGCAACGGGTACCGGACCTGTCATGATGGTCTACGGCCTCGATACGAAGAAAGTTAACTGCGACAGACTGTTTAACCTATTCTGTCTTTACGGAAACGTTGCTAGGGTGAGTCCTCCGACAGTAAGCCTCGGCCGTTAGCATGATCGTGAGCCTCATGTCTCGTCTCCTTCCTTTTCAGATAAAATTTTTGAAAACTAAAGAAGGTACAGCTATGATACAAATGGGTGACGGGTCTGCCGTGGAACGATGCGTGCAGCACCTGAACAACGCGCCAATGTTCAATTCGAAAAACCGCCTTCAGCTCAGCTACTCGAAGCAGCTGTTTTTAAGTGACGTCACAAATCCTTTTACTCTTCCCGACGGCACGCCATCCTTCAAGGACTTCATCGGGAACAAGCACAATCGTTTCGTGAACCTTACCATGTCGCTGAAGAACAGGATCCAGTCCCCGTCCCGGGTAAGTACCGAACGAGACAGGTTCCCGAGTGACTGCCCGTGTGGGTACCCCACTGACGTCACGACCGCTTTCTCCCCCCAGATTCTACATTTCTTCAACACTCCTCCGACCATAACGGAAGAAACGCTTCTGGGACTATTCGAGGAGAAGAAAATAATGCAACCTTCCACGGTGAAAATATTCCCAATGAAAAGTAAGTTGACTTGTGTGCACTTGACATCCGTTTCCGGGCTTTGTTGTGCCTTCTGACAAGTCTTCTTCCCCTTACAGGTGAGAGAAGTTCTTCGGGACTTTTAGAATTCGAAGACATCGAGGGAGCCGTCGAAGCTCTCGTCATTCTAAATCACGCGCCAATCGAGAATCCCACTGGTAAATTTCCCTACACTATGAAACTCTGTTTCTCTTCGTCTCGTCAGGTCAACGTGAACGGATCGAGTCGCCATCAAAACGACGGAAATGAAACGAACGAGAATTGAAAGACCGGAAACGGAGCAGACGAGAGAGAGGGAGAGCGAGAGAGAATGTGTGTGACAAAGAGAGAGAGAGAAAGAGAGAAAGAGAGAATGAATAATTGAAAATGTTGTACGCGAAATGTGAAGTACGTATGTTTAGTACCGGAAACCGAGACTTCGGCACCGGAAATGGGTACCCCACGAAACTTATTCCAGTTGTTGGGAGAATGAAACCTTAGGCGCGCGTAACACTCATACGCGCGCGCACGTGCACGAGAAGCTGCGACGGATCAGAAGGTTCGAAAGTGACCAATTTTGCCAAGTTTAGTTATTTTTTAACGTCCACGTTTTCTTATAAGAAAAAAATTAATTATCCTAATTATTATTAGTCGATGTGTTATTTTGTCTCAATTTGCGATGAGCAAAGACGAGAAAGCCAGAAAGAGAGAGAGAGAGAGAGGTTGTTACTGTTGCGTACAGTTGACGTCACAAAAGGTTACCAAAGTGAAAGAAAGGCAGGGTTTCCCTCGAATACGCAAAAAAGAAATGAGAGCGAAACGTCGCCTTCGATTCGTCCCAATCCTTTCAATCAAATCAATCGAAATCGACCTTGCACATCGGCAACAGTGAAAGCTTCCCTGTTGGGGGACTCGAACGAGAAGCCAACTATTTTTACTGTTGTTGTTGCCCGTTGTCAGCAGTTGGGTAAATAGGAAATGGAGGACCGGATGTTGTGGTACCCTGCACGACAGGTACCCGACCCCCGTGACAGGCCAACCAGTTCCGGGAAAGTTGACGGTTGTAAGACTGTTAGAGGCTGTCGTGCAGTCTTGTAGTTTTCATCTAGACGCTCCTGGTGTACACCAGTGTAATTCCGTGTTGTCTTGTCTATTTACTTTTCTATTGTTTTCTCTTTGTTCATTTGGTCTATTAATCTTTTCTCTATACTTTATCCTGCATAAAGTGGACAAAATTCATTGTCTGCCTGTCGGTGCCAGGTGGTCAATTTCTTTGGGATCATCAAGTCCCATTTAATAATAGTTTAATAACTAAATATAAAGGAGTAATGTTTTGTTGGAATTGAGAAAAACGCTTAACTTTAAATTATAATTACGACGTAACGACACGAGTGAAATACTAAGCAGAATAGACTCAGAGCTTTCGCACATTCATAAGGAGCTTTCCGCATGTTTATTAAATAAATAATCAATAGAACTACGCAGCCATGGAGCTGATATTTCTCAACAGAAATTATTATACGAAATTGATTCATTCTCCCGTGGTTTTGGTGCCGCGTAACATTTGTGGTGCCGCAAAAAAGGAACACATCCTCGCAAGGAACTGGTTTTGGTCGAGTTCCATCCGCCTCCATCTCGTTCTGTTTCTGCTGCTGCCTCTTCTTCTTCTTCTTCTGTCTGGAAGGAAACGACCACTGTTGTGGCCTTCACCTTGTTTATTCCGTACGATCGTTTCTTAGTCTCTTCGTCAAACCACACTGGCCTTAGACTTGGCGACTGCTCTCTGTTGGCAAAATAAAAATGGCGAGAAAGCCGTGAAAATAATGTTTTAATCAATCGGCAAAGGGAAAGTCTTCGTGCGTGGGTTTGTCTTGTTGAAAATCAAATGTGATGTTTACACCCCACCGATCGAAGTCGTAGTAAATAGTTTTGGTGCAACTACCGCAACGTCATTGACCAGTACGAAAATATTCGTAACCAAACTAAATAGTGGTGTGATGCTTTGGGAAGAGTAAGACAGCCGAAACTACTTTTCGCAAGGGAAAATGACTGCAGAATTTCAAACCGAAAGTCACGTAACGATCCGTTGGGTTAGCTGGGACACTAGTACTGACAGAAAACAATTGACCACCCTTCGAAGCGAAACTATTTGTAGATTTACATAGAAACAAACACAATCGGGCGTTAAAATCAAGGCAAAAAAAATCGAAGGCGAACGCTTGTTTGCTGCGACCCTGAAAACGAGAAAACTATCGAGACTAGTTGAAGACCACAAATTAGAGATAGTACAAACTAATAGGCAAAAAAAAGTAGACGAGATGACGAGGGACGAGCAAATCTTTCAAACAATTCGGTTAAACGCAAAAAGTTTGAGTTCATCGCCAAAGCAATCCAACGAGCCTTCCCTTACTCATTAAGTACATAACCCGTATGTACATATATTATTATTATTATTATTACTATTATTAAAGTGTTACCTTAATCGAATCAGTTTTTACTAGTGAAATAGAACCACCCAGGCGGTGCGAACTATTCGCAAAACTAAAAGGAAAAATTTTTTTTTGTTGGGGGGTAATACGAAGCCGAGAGCAAATTCTCTCACGTCCAGTTAGACGTAACGAACAGAAGAAAAAAAAAACTGTACCATAAAACATAATGTAATTTTTAAGTAATGAATCATTAACTCAAGTTCGATGTACATAATACGTTGAGCGACGGACGAAACAAAAGTAAATATGTACATAAACGTCGAAGGGGAAAAAAAACAAATTCAATAACTCGAACTTGACTGACAGTAATTCCAGGGAATGCTGACCGAAACATATCAATATAGTGCTTATTATTATTAATATTAATATTGAAAATATTTTAAGAATAAAATATGAATATACATATACATAAGTATGTATATAAATATTATATACACGCACCATATATATATATATATAAATATATAAATAAATGAATGAATAAATAAATAGGAAAAATAATTGAAGACGTGAGCTTTGAACGGGCAATGAAATTATTGTACACGCTGTTTTGTTTCTATTTTGTTTAGAACGGTTCGCGCGTTTTCTATTCGATATATCGATGTATCGATCGCTCGAGATGAAATCGATTCGTACGTTAAGAAATTCGAAATTCCGCCGTGACCGCCACTCGCAACGTCTCCGTGCACGTATTTTGCAGTTTTCGAATTCTGAGGTGTCCAACTAATTTTATGGTTCGTTTTTTTTTTCACGCCTTATTCTGAAAAAGTGGTTTGTTTATTTATTTATTGATTATTACTTGGGAAAATGTAGGGGTAATGAGGGTTTGAGCTCTTGATCAAGTCTGATTTGTCCGGTTGCTCTCGTTCCTCGCATCCAGTACGAGGAAATGGTAGCGGTGTGTAGGGGCTATGAAAAACTATTACAAGTAAAAGTGTAGTGAGATAGGCAGAGTAGTGGTGGTAGTGTTAGACTAGAGTGTAAAGTGCACCGTCTGAAGGCTAGGACGTGTACGTAACTCGAAATGTAACTGGAAGTAATAAGTAGAAGAGCGGTGTGTAGAGTAACTCGGTTGTTGTTAACGAAACTGACTGAACTAGGCAGTCTTAGTACCAGAGAGAGTTACACAAGCGTCTGGTTGAGTTAAAAGGAGTGAGATATCACAGGTACAGGTATCGGTACCGGTCAGAGACATGACAATTTTTCTTAATTATTATTTAGGTGTCGCGCGTTAATTTCGGGTTAAAACGACTGATTAATATTTTACTGACATGACGGGTAACGGCGGAAAAGGGCAATAGTTGGACACCCGTTGAAGTCACCGCGCCCATCCCTACAGTTGCCTTAACTTCCAACGGGCAATTTGACTTCTTTGAGAACTCACCTGAGGAATCCAAGCGCCGGGAGACGTCAGGAAGACAAACAAAATAGAAACAAACCCGTTACGAAAGATGTTTGGCACGAGGAAAGGACAGAAAGAAATTAATTTTTCTAGGGAAAATTTTTATTTTGTAATAATTGTAAAATAAATATCGAAGGGGAAGAAACCGTGAGTGAGCACGTGCTGTTAGCGACCGCGGAGAATTATAATATTACCGCGATTATATTATTATTATTATTTCGGTATTGTGAAGTGAAACGGAGGAGAATGTCGCTGAAGGAAAATTTTTGATTGTGGCGGTGTTGTCCAGGCGAGGAGAGAAGCCGTTCGCGACCAGAGACGGCCTCGCCCAAGACAAAAGTTGAAAATATTTACTGTAATATATAAATTGATTTTTTTCTTTTTTTTCATAGAATGAATTTATTGTTTGAATTTGATCCTTTCATCCCTGAAATAAGTTTTTGATTTAGCAGTTCCACATAAGTGAACGTAGACAATGATGACGTCACCGTGGACCAACACTTGGCTCGCGAGGTTGTCGCCCAACGTAGGACAGCTGTGAGATGCTCGTCAAGGAATGTGGTGGCTCGTGCCGGAAAACTATGTAAAACACCCTCGACATACGAAATGTAAATATTCTTAAAAGAAAAAGGAGGGTTGTCGAATTAATTGCTCCCACGTAACTTTGTGTTTCACCTTGAAATGAAGGAGACGCCACGTTGGCACTTCAGCCCTGAGAAAAACTTAATTTTAACGTAACTGAGAAAATAAGAAATCGCACCTTTGTGTCGATAGGTTCACTCATAGAGAATGTCTCCTGGACAAGGTATCGTTCCACAGTTATGTACCACGACTTATAAATAATAATAAGTCTTTATTACTTGTTTATTGTAAATTAAATTAGCAAAAATAATTATGCATGGCAAGTCTTTACGAAATGATTTCGGTCGTTGCTTTCTCCGGTTTTATCGGGCCGACGACTCGCTCGACCATTTCTACGCTTAGTGACCACAGTTTTTGGGAAACCTCTTCGTCCTGACCTTCCTTGCTGGTTTCACACGGACAGCAATTGTTCAAGTAGACACCGCCGGAGCCGATGAGTTCGGTGGCTACTGCCGCGTAAACGCTCGTCGCTGCTGCCTGTTGCTAAAACATGTCGAATAATGTCGACGTGAGTGTTGACTAACAACCCGGGAGGGAGAAACGTAAGAACGGGATGAAACGTACCAGCGACTTGGTGAACGGTCTGACTAGAGCGAACAAAAAACGGTAGAGGCACGAGTGCTTTTGCAGGCCTGTGTTGACCATGTTACCCGGGTGAACGGTGAAGACATCGATTCCTCTCGGACTTAACCGCTTGTGTAACTCCGTGGCGAACAAAACGTTGCACAATTTACTGTGGTTGTACGCCATTATGTCGGAGTACCCGCTGGGAGTGGTCGGATTCAGTTTCTCCTCTTTGACATTGCCCTTTGTGAGGCTTGAAAATCTGCAATGCAAGACAATTGGTGTCAAAATTTGGTTTGACTCGGGAAGAAGACTGAAAAACCACAAAACAACAGGACACCTGTGTGACTCTGATGAGAGAATGACAACTCTCGACCCAGACTTCAGTAAATCTTCTAGCAAAAGTGTAAGGTAAAAATGAGACAAGTGGTTAACTTGAAAGACTGACTCGTAGCCATCGATTGTCTGCATCCAGCCAACAGCAAAAATTCCAGCATTTAGAATGAGAACATGTAATGTTCTGAAATAAAGAGAACAATAGCTGAAGCAGAGGCAAGTGAAAAAAATATAAAATATATCAGAAAATATTTAACTTGTAAAGGTGTCTGACTGTTGCTGCAGCATGTTTAACACTGGCCAGAGATGACAAATCTATAGCCAGGGGACGAATCTTGGCCTGGGGATATTCCTGCAGTATTTTATTTTCAGCAGCCCTGCAGGTAGTCTCACTTCTACCACAAAGTATTATCTCTGCTCCATGCCTTATCAATGACTTTGCAGTTTCAAAGCCTAAAATCAGAACATTTCATAGGACAGATTGCAAGCAGAGAGAAATTTACATTGTGCAGTTGCCTAAGAAATATCAAGAGCTTACCGATCCCAGATGTGGCCCCTGTGATCAGTATAACTTTTCCAGAGAGGTCTATCCCATGCAAAACTTGCAGGGCAGTTGATGACCCATCAAACCTCTGCCTGAAATCCATTTGATGTTCCTTTTCCTCAGTTGCAAATGCCAGGCGAGGATCTGTGAATGTTTTTCTGTTCGTGGAATGGTCAATGTACACAATCAATCCGTTTTCAATTACTTTCTCCCAATTTGGTGGAAGATCTAGAAAAATATTTAGAGTTTAGGTCCCCAGCATGCTAGATATTACTTCAGTACTTACTATACAATTAAGTGTTCAGCACCAAAAATGTACAACTATGATCAACAACGTGAATCAAAACCTAAACTAACCTCCTGACACCTTTTTTTTCTTCCCTGTTCTGGGATGAGCCCACTGTGTTCCCTTTGTGATATGACTAAGCAAATGACACAAAATCAAGTTAAATATAAATGCCTGAACGAAGGTACATCAAAAAACACAACTCTGCTTCTCAAGAAGAAACATACTTAACATAGTACACCGAACCATCTAAAGTGGCTCTTTCCTCCCATCCAGGTGGAAGTTCATCCTCACTGTCAGAGTCTGCCAGAACTGATGCCATACGTCATGGATTGTTCTGTGCGGTTAGGAAACCGATAAAATCATGATAATGGGACCACCTGTGGTCCACAAGTGCTCAACCGGTATTATCAAAAACACAGGGGAAGCGGCCTTGGAAGCACAGTTTTTATTGCAAATATTATACCGATGAATTCTGACCTAAACCATCGTCCAATTCTGTTTACTTGACCGTTTTACCTTTCAACTAACCTAATTAATCTAGGGATTGGTGAGGAATGATTAGTTTAATATAATTTCATAACATTCAAACAGGAACCATCTTGGCAACGAGACTAAACCAAGAAATTCATTCTATGACTCTCTCTCTCTGAAGCTTACGGTCTGTCAGTTTCGCGTTGTTCTCTGAGAAGCGTAACGATAATTCGCGCAATATATTTTTCGGAGGAACGCTTAAGGTTGTAATTTCAACATGCCGCATAATCGTGATATGATGAGAATGATGGATAAGAATGACTCGCCCATCGACTATGTACAGATGGACGGTTTGGTATGTTAACCAATTAGGGTTATTTCATGTGAATTTTTAGTAACGTGACCCATAAAAATTATTTTCACAGTCTCCTTATAATTACCTTTTATCAATACGTCTAATTTTCTTGATAAATAGAAGCCCAAGTATATCACGTACTGCATTGGTTTGCAAAGTGAAGAAATTTTATTGCTAAGGAATATTCTTACTGAATTAATAGAAAGGAATTGTTGACTTTAATAAAATAAATAAAATTGATAAATAAT
Source organism: Polyplax serrata (assembly GCA_037055365.1). Taxonomy (NCBI): domain Eukaryota; kingdom Metazoa; phylum Arthropoda; class Insecta; order Psocodea; family Polyplacidae; genus Polyplax; species Polyplax serrata. Next base: position 4,404,752 of record JAWJWE010000038.1, on the reverse strand, counting down.
AACAATTCAGTACATTTATAAGAAAATTTTTCTTTCTTGGTAGGCTGTTATGAAAATGGTGAAGCACTGCCATGAGGAATCATCTGGAAATTTTGAAATAGCTCAAGGAGCTTTGCTTGGTCTAGTGGTAGAAAACAGATTAGAAATCACAAACTGCTTCCCATTTCCCAAACATGATGACACTATTGATGAGGAGCAGTATCAATTGGATATGATGAGGCGCCTGAGAAGAGTCAATGTGGACCACTTTCATGTTGGTTGGTACCAGAGCTCTGATGTTGGAAACTTTCTTAGTTTCCCATTCCTAGAATCCCAGTACCACTACCAGATTTCAATTGAAGAGTCAGTTGTCATAATTTATGGTAGGGTTACAATTTTTCTTATTCTTATTCAGTTCTGGTGTTACAAGTGTAAGTGAATCTCAGTTTGTTCCCTCTTCCTTTTCAGATACTCAAAAATCAGCTAATGGTTTCCTAACTCTGAAAGCTTATCGTCTGACACCCCAAGCCATCAACATGTACAAGGACAGTGAATTCACCCCAGAAGCATTGAGGAATTTAAAAATAGGATTTGAAAATCTGTTCACAGAAATCCCAATTGAAGTTAGAAACTCACCTCTAACAAACATCATGTTGTCTGAATTAACTGAAATGGTTCCTGAAGAGGAGGGAAATAATTTTTTGGATTTAGGAACAGCGTAAGTTGCCTACCTTTCATCTCAATCAAATATAATGAAGAATCTAAAACACAATTACTCTGTCTACAGGTCAGTTCTGGAAGGACAATTGAGAGCTATGATGTATAGAGTGGATGAGTTAAACCAAGAGGCAATCAAATTCAACAGGTTCCAACAGCAGGTTATTAGGCAACAGCAAGATAAGCATAGACTCCTGCAGAAGAGGGTAAGTTTTTTATTTCTCTCTAACAACAGAATTACTAATAAATATCATTAGCAAAATGATAAGACATCATAGTTTTACATCAGTCTCCATCAGAAATGGATGGACATAGTTTGTGGCTCACAAATGTTGTCTCAACTGGTTATGATACTGTTTTTCTTCCCTTAGGGGCGTTTAGTTATTAAATTCATAGAAAAAAGTCTTGTAACTGATAATAAATGGTCTTCAGAAAACTAAAGCTCCTGTTTTTTTTTCCAGATGCTAGAAAATGCTGCTAGGCAAGCCAAGGACGAGCCACCTCTGCCCGACGACGACATAAACAAGATGTTCCGGCCAATTCCTACGCCACCCAGGCTGAACCCCATGATCGTGGCCGGTCAGATCAACGCCTACGGTCAAGCCATCACTCAGTTCTGTTCGCAGTCCCTGGCGAAACTCTACGTGACGCAGGCCTTGCAGAACGCAAAAGAAGGTAAGTTGCCGAAAGAAAAGAACACCAGAACAAGAAGAAGACCGATGTTGTGAAAAAGTAGATTTTATTTTTGGTTTCCTGGTACAACATGCTAGAAATATTTTTTTGACATAAATAACCTACAAAAACATTTTTCATGTTCATTTTTATTCTAATCACTAGAAACAAGGACGTAAGAAATAGATAGAGAGAGCGAGGGAGGGCTGCAAAGTTTGCGAATTTCCCTGCGGGAGACACGGGCAGACGGGAAGCCAGGCAGCAAGCAGGTGAAAGAGACGATGGAGCGAGACAACATGGCGGAAATGATGGAATTGAAGAGGAAGCCAAGGAGACATTTGAAGAATATACATAATGATAGTGAAATGTTTTGTCTGTTGTGAATTTTTAGTTTCCTGTTGCTGCCATCTTCCTGGTCATTGCCATTCTCCTCTTCTCGCTGTTGACTCGGAAGTCATCTTCTCCTCTGTCGACTTCCACACGACCTAAATTGAAACTTTTATTTCAGCCGAGGGTGACCGAGTCGGCCGTTTCTTCATCTTTTCCAGGTTGCTCGGATTTGTCTCGGAGAGGTGCCCTCCCTCTCTGGCCCTCGGCCATCGACAAAAAAAGAACTTTGGACGGGACGGGACGGTGCAAAAGTAGACTTGGCACGAAAATTCTTGACTACCATTTCTGGCCATTTACTTGTCTTTCGTTTTCACTCTCGCTAGGAGATAATTGACGTCGATTCTATGAAGCGTGGGACGTTTGAAATGTTTGTTTTCTTTTCACGCGAACACAAGGTGAACATTCCTGCTTCTAAAATATCTAAATAGAAACGTTTTAACGTCTAACTCTCGGCGGTGGTCGTTCAACCGCCCTTTTACTTCAGTGTTACGTTGCACTGGTTCTAGTAATAAGGGAAGTGTCTCTGTAACGGGTAAAACATGTTTTTGTGAGGAGTACTCTCTGGATAAAGTCAGGTACCGTACCCTGATGGGGTTAGGAAAGTACGAAACTGTACAACAGAGTACGGGTGGCGGGAGTAACGACAGTGGAACTTGTCTCTCAACCTTTAGCAAGTTGAGGTATTTGAAAAAAGATGAAGGTGATTTGAGAGAGTTGTGCTTCTACCATAAAATTATGTAAATTAATCGCTCCCTGTACGAACTCTGACTGGCCTCAATTCGTTTTTTCTTTGGTATTGTGTCGAGCCTGTAGCAGATATGACGTACTACTGTCCATCTGTCGCTTGGTTGTTCCTCAGGTTCAAGGGTATGATTCCGTTGACCGCCATCACATGAGCCTGTAACTTTTACCAAACTTAACTTAGGCCCTAGGACAGTAACCGGTTATTATTCTTCAAGTGATTGCAGGGACGATTTCAACTACACAGATTGTATGTCAAGTAACCTGTCTGCAGACATTTTAGTTAAACCGTTTCAGGGCTCATCCGAGGACCCGGTTGAGGAAGTATGGATAGAAGGACGGATGACTCGAGTGGGTTAAAAGCCTTCCTCTGTTTGGCCGCTGCGGCATGTCCATGCCGTCGCCTTTGTTGTCACGCTCGACAGCGTTCTGTAACATTTGTTCTGGGTTGTCTGTCGGTTTGTTGGCCGTAACGACGATCGTCGTACTCGGGTAGTTTGTCGTGGACGTTTGAGTTGGTTCACTCACCGTAGTTGTAGGAGGTGTTGTCGGACTTGCAGCGATGGTGGTTGTCGTCGCTGCTGCTGCTGTTGTTGTCGTTATGGTCGTTGTACCGTTCTGATTACCAGAGCTTTTCTCGCCCAGTCTTAGCGGGTGTATACCACCGTGTGAGATTTTCGGGGTCGTCGGAGTACTCTGCGTCGTTTCAGTTTCTTCTGTTTTGCCCGTGGTTGATGCTGTCGATACTTTGATGGTTGTACTAGGACTTTCTGACGTTACGTTGTCCAACTCCATAACGTCCACGTCCAATAATTCCAACGGGGAGAGAGAAGGACTATTGTTGATGACATCCTCTCCAACCGGTACGAGGTACGGTTCTGCAAAACCTTCTTTTCCTTCGTCCATCGTGACGAGTTGAGAGTTTTCTGATGTGGTTGTGTTGGTCGTTGCAGACTCGTTTGCAGGTTCTCCTGTTGTGATGAGAACAGGTACCTCTTTTGATGTAGTTGACACCGCAGGCCGAACCGTCACGACCCCTTCGGATGGTTTTGTTGTCGTCTCGGTGTTAACAATCTTCTGGATTTTTATCAATTTCGGTGGCATTAGAGGAACTGCTGGTCTCTTGGCCGTCTGAATAACCTTTTCTTCTGGTTCCTTTCGAGGTGTTGTCGGAGTCTTTTCCTCTGGTTCCTTTCGAGGTGTTGTCGCAGTCTTTTCCTCTGGTTCCTTTCGAGGTGTTATCGGAGTCTTTTCCTCGTTTGCGGGAACCGTCGTCGCGTTGACCGAAGCTGCCGGCGTGTTGGTGCTCATGGAATTCCTCTCTGACGGAGAATGTGGAAATACTCGGGACGGACCGTTCAAGACATTTGGCCTCTGTGTGTCCGTCGAGTCAGTCGACGTCTTGTCAGTCGTTTGGACGTTGGCCTCACCCAGAACCGGACTCTGGGAACTTTCATTCGTCTCTCGTTTGTGCCTTGTCTGTGGCAGATCTGCTTCCCAAGACTTTAGCAATTCCTGCGTCGTAAGGTCACGAGTCATCGGTTTCACTTCATTCAGCCAGGGATTTTCCTGGGTGTTGACTTCCTTCACGGCATCCGTCGTGGATTTACCGTTGGTCGTGGTCGCAAAGGCGTCTTCGTCGCAGGACAACCGCCTCACCATCTCATCGCGATTCTGTAAGAAACATAGAAAAGAAAAGTCTCAATTTCGTTGACCATCTACCAGGCAGGAAGCTATGTGCGAACGTACCACGCCGCCTTTACAGGCAATTCTTCTTGTTCCGTCCAAACCGCAGTCTGACACCAGCTGAATGATTCCCATTTCCGGTGTGAAAGTCACAGTGAGAGAAGCAAGCGACGTGATCATGCAACCATCCTCCTTTTTCGCCCATTCAGGAACTGAAATCGTAACGTTAATTACCCTAAATGTTTACCAGTCACCGGTCAACTACCATCGTTGTGTCCTTCTCACCTGGTAATTCGCAGATAAAGGGAGCCACCTGAGGTCCACTGCAATAGTAGCTCTTCCACCTAAAGTCGTACACCGGGTCGATGGCGGCACACAACTTTTCATTCGTTTTGGGAATTGGCTCCAGCCAGTAGCCATCTCCGACTAGTTTTTCTCCGTCGCTAGAGCGAAAACAAAAATGTGAATTAGTTTTGTGTCCGACCTACTGTTGTTCCTTATTGTTGTGATTTTCAGCTATTCAGCAGGTGTCCTGGTTTTGTCTTTTGGTTCGGAAAGTTTGTCGAAGTGCTTCGCGTACCTAAAACCTGGAACACTTCAACCCACTCTGCTACCCACAACTTTTCTTCAAACACACGTGCCTAGGCCAACGAGCTAGTCTCCAAATCTTTTTACGATTACGTGTCTGATGTTTGTAGTAAAAACCACCTTACCTCCAAGAGAAAGGCTTCTCAGACGAGTCCTTTTGCAGTCCGATCCAGACGTTGTCGGTCACGTCGATTTCTTTCAAGTAGGCCCTCGCGGCATCCATTCGAGCGCTCGTCTGAACTGAAATTTAATTATTTGTTTCAAGTATGGGACAAAATGGGTATCACAAAGTGTTTGTTTCAGGGCAGGTACCTGAGAGGACGTCGGCGTGATGGTAGCCGCAGACGGCTTCAGCTTCGTTCCAAGTCACTTTATCATTGAAAAATTTATAGAAGACGGGAAAGCCCTCTTGGGGAAGAAACCAAACGTTGGAGATGTTCACCTGAAAAGCAAACAGAAGTCAACGTCTAGCATTTACATTATCTGGAATTATCCGGGATTGTTGGTCGAATCATTTGGCCGGATTAACTTAAAGCATGTTCATGTATAACTGTTTCTCTTCCAGGCTCCACATCCTTTCTGTTAATTAAATACACTCGCCGAGTTAACCGAGTCAGGACCGTTCCACCCGCAAACATCCCTTTAATAGCATTTAGCTTTGGGGGGTTGTAACAAATTAGAAAGTCGGAGTGACTGGTGCAAAAATATGGCCTTAAGCAAACATGAGTAACCACGAAAAGTCAATTTGCTCTTGGAAAACGCCGATTACGACTACGGCGACGACCCAGTGACTTACTATATACATATTTGCTATGGGTTCAGAGTCAAACATAATTATAATTGACGACGTTTGCTCTAAAATTATGTTTCTGCAACATTCTTATGATTTTCCCGGTTTTTTTGAACTGTTACGTACACCTGCACAGGGTTTCGTCCGTGGGTTAGTTTTATTTCACCTTTGTATAGGACTACCTTAAGTGTAAGTAAAAGAGTTTATTTAGTTCGGCAACTCGGTTCGAGATATCTGACTTACATGACAGTGGATAAACAACATGGCAGACACGCGTATTTAGTTTCGGTCAGTGTAGTAACTAACCCTAAAAAAAAACATAAAAATTATCAAAAAAAATATACATATCAGAAAATTGTCTAAACCAAAAAAAATCGTAAAAATTCTTTAGTAAACGGAGACACAATGAACTCGAGAACTGATATTCGTGCAGAACAAAGGAGGGAAGAAATGGAAAACGTGAGAAAGAAATTGGACGCAATCAAGGAAATGACACGACAGACGGTCGATAAAATCAGACGACTCGAGGCCGAGTACGTGGAGGAGAAGGCAAAGTACACGAAAAACATACAGTCGATGAGAATACTCGAAGAGAACCAGGAGGCGAGACGAGGCCGGCTGGAAACGGACATCTATCTGCTGGAGCAGCGACAGGTGGACCTGGTGACGATCGAAGATGCCAATGCAAAACTGAGGGTGGAAATAGAAGAGGCGATGAACGAGACAAACATCTACAGCAAACAGATAGACGACATAGAGGAGGAGATCAAGAAAGCCTACCTGGAGTGGGAAGCGTGCAGGGATAACGAGCTCATGCTCGAGGTCGGAGTCAACCTGAAGAAACTGGACAACGACCCGACGGAAAACGAGGGAATGATGGAGGAGAAGTGGCACGCGGTCAAACTGAAGCAGAAAGAGCTGAAGAAACAGGTGGAGAAGGTCGACCAGGAGATCGTCGACGTCGAGTGGCAGGTGGAGAAGCAAAAGAAAGTCCTGACCAAGTTGAAGAACGCGGAAAAAGACCTCCAGGAGAGGTATAACTCCCTAAAAGAGGAACCGATAGAGGAACCACCAGAGACGGAGGACGGCACCTTGAGCAGGATCGATTACGTCGAGGATGTGCGGCAATGAACTCAGGTACGGTTGTTGTGATAGGAGAGATGTCCAGGTGAGCTTTGAGTCGTTTCACAGGTACCCGAGGTTTTGCCTTGGGAAAACTCGCCTCAACTAAATTTGTCGTGTATTTTTACCAGACGTTTCTGTAACGAAGACTTTCGACCTAAATTTTCACTAGTCTGAAAACAATAAACATTTTCATATAATTATGTACATATATTATTATTATTAATAACTTTTTATTGTGATCTGACGAAGAAATGAGAATGTTCGACCAAGTTCTGGGAGTTGCGAGTGATTTTTTGCTTCTTCTTCTTCTTCTTCTTGCACCTGTCTGTCTCTCTCTGTCTCTATGCTTGAATTTCAACTTGTCCAACTTTTTACACAGTACTTCTCGGTCTCACCTCTGCTAGTCTGTCGGAAAAAGGGGTGTCACGCCTCAGAAATGACAGGAGAATGTGCGAGGTCATGGATGGAAAATAATGGAATTTCGTCAAGTGGAGCAGATGACCTGACCGGAAAGTTTCGGATCGATAGGGGAGGTGGGAGGAGACGGGTAGGACAAAAAGCATACTTGGAAAAGTTTTTTGCAGAGGACTCGTCGTGTCGTCTCCTCTCATGCGAATCTGCAGGAATTCACGCAGCTGCAGACCCAAGTGGAAACCAAGAAGGAGCCGCAACGACGAAAACAACAAAAAAAATGTCGACCTGAGACCAACCCTTCATTAACCCTCGCATTAACCCAATTAATTCTGTCCCGGCCATTTTCTCTACTTTTACTTCCGCCCGAGTCAGGTTCACGTGGAGTCGCCGAAGGGTTCCAGGGAGGCAGGACCACACGGGAAAAGAACCTTTTTTTCCGTTTCATTACAACCCCTCCATCGAATTACGGGGAACCTCATTACCGGAAGTAATCAATGTGCGAGAGGCAACGCAACGAGTTTTGGGGACGTGGAAAACTCCGGGGCGGAAAGTCCCGTCTCAAATTGATTGCACAAACAACTTCCGGTTGCTTGGCGACGCTCGTTTTCCGCTCCTGTGAAACCTGTAAAATTTTAATTTCCACCACAACCGGAAGTGCACTAATCCGGGTACAGGTAACACTAATTGAAATTCGAGGGCCTGCTCGGTGAGGGGGGGGCGGGCGGGTTCTGCCCTGTTTTTGGAAAATCAGGTTGACCGGAAGCGGTTAACTCTCGTGTTAAATTATAATTTTCGTAACCGGACACGGCCGTCAGGTATGGAATGGAATACTCTGGTAGAAGGTCAAACCTGAAGTGGTTGACTGGCGAAAGCAACGACACCGGGTGTGGTAGTCAAGGAAAGAGCAGTCATCAGGTACGTCGCGTACCTGTACGTCAGCAATGTATATACTAAATGTAATTAATTATTTGACGAACATACAAAGTAACGCAGCGCAACTTGAGGTTTTTCTCCCTGTGCACCTCTTGCTTCAGAGTTGCACACGGCAAGAGGAGGGATGTTAATTACACGTAAGGTTTACAAAAGGTTCGGGACCACAGGTTACTGCAAAGTGTCGGGAAAACCACCGAAATCGCGGTATGCAAGGTGACGTAACAAAGGAGAGAATTGAACCCGCGAAAGGTTATGAAAACCAAATGTGTCGCAGAGTGAGGTTCCAATTCATCACAACGTTATGTGATAAACTAAATAAAATGCGAGTAAAATTCAATGTATCCCAATGTTGTGAAACAAACACGTGAATTATTTCCCTATGTCCGGTGTCCATTCCGGAAGTGGAACGGTTCCTTCATCCGGAAGCCGTTAAAATAACATTTAAATTCGTACGTCGCGTAGGAGATTTCTATGGATTGACTACTCATTGCTACTTGGCTACTTACAGCTCGTCCGTTCGCTTCAAAACAACACAATCCGAGAATCAAAGCACTCAGGTACGAAGCCGCGACCATGTTGTCAGGGCGTTACGAAAACTATCCTCTCACTCTCTCTGTTTCTCCTCTTTGAATTTAAAAACAACCGGAAGTAGTTGAGCGGAAACTTCTACTTCCCTTCTGGAGTCGCACTCACACGTCCGAATTATTTTCCTTTTCTCCGCGATTCCTCGTTTATTTACTTACTGTCGCTGGTGTCTTCCGGTTAAAACGATCACCTTTGTTTGTCGAACGAACGACGACTGGGTACTCTGGGAGAATGTGGCGTGACGTGCGCCGGCGCCGGAAACGGATCGATAGCAGAATTGCATAGGAAAAGAGGGGGTGCTGGCCCCCCCAACAACGGCGGTTCCTCTTGTTTGTCTTTCGTTCCCGGCCGGGTATCAGCTGTGGAACTGTTTGGATAAGAATCGAATTTGATTTGAGGCTTGCGCCGTTCACCGCCCGCCAAATCCGCCACCCCCGACTTTCGAACGGGTACCCCCGTCGCAATTAAACGCATTGAAGGAGATTTCAGTCCAGGGGAAAATTTTACGCTTTTCCGGTTTTGATTGATTTCATCCACCACCGGGCACAACCCTTCTGGTGGATGACGTACGTGGTACCCGGTACCGTTCTAATACCCCCAATGCTCACGCTAAATACTCACCACGTGTTCAGTTGGTCGCACCATCACGTGCGAGTTGATCTCGAACTTTCTCTGCAACCACTCTTTCGTTGACATCTTGTTCACCACTGTCGTTCTACCCAATCTTGGTTTTTTCTCTCTCGCCGTAAGTTTTCTCCAAACCAGTTCATAACATGCCTACCACCTACCCTTTCAAAAATTTATAACCAATTACAAAAACATTTTCTCAGTGTCAACTCACCCCCTGGAACACCTGAACGCGGCATATTACGGTAACCACAACAATAAGTATATATAATAAATAATACACTTTCCATACATATTATATTGAAAATAATATACGGTACATTCATACACTATATAAATTTGTCCATTGAAATGATCCGCTTATATTCTTAAATAAATATTTAATTAAAATATAGATGTTCGTATACAATGTGTCATGGCCGATGTTTATTAAGAAATGTCAGTATTCTGCAAATTTTATGTATTACGATAGGATATGTATACTCCAACCATACGTACGAGCTCAAGATGACGACATTGATTATTTTTAATACAATGTTATTCCATACGTTAATGAGGTCAGGTTTACAATAATTGTACCTCTCCATAGGAATTGAATTCTGACAGATGCAATTAAATGTAAGAGATAATTACATAATTAGATTTATTAATTATTATTTAGGAGCGGTTCCGACGTGCAGTTTTCCCCCGTTGGTTTTCGCAGGCCGGTTACCAGAGTTTAACGAAATCGATTCTGTTGATTACAAGAAGTCGATCTAATGAGATTAATAATATATGTGAAGAAGTCTTATTAAAAAGAAAATTAATTAAATTTTATTTTGCTTAAATTTCAGTTAAATTATCCGTTTTAATAGGTATCAATAGATAACTTGGGATAAACTTTTGACTGTTAAACAACTTTTAATTAAAGTCCGATGAATTTATTAACGTTTAATAACCTGCATCAGCAGGGTTTTCCAATTACAAGACTGTTTATTAAAAGACGGGAATTTGCATCGTGGCGTTTCCGTTTTTTCCCCTTAAATTTGTATACATAAAGTGAGATGTAAGTGACGTGAAACAGTACAGACAACTTATGTTGTAATATTATTTACCAAATAAATTTTACGAATTGAGGGCCTCCGCTGTCTACTTCTATTGATGTACATTGCTACATACATATTAAATGCTTTAATAAATAATTAAATAAATAACTTATAGCACTCCCTTGTAGCTCCCGTCAGCTACATAAACATCTCGGACCACTATTTTTTAGATTTATGTACTTTATGTAGTATTTCATGGTCAGGTCGTCTACTACGGGTAGAACGGATGGTGACACTCCAGAGTGACAGAACAGAGAACGAATAGTTCGACTGGTTGATAGTACTTTCCGAAAGAGAAAAATAACATACGCAATAAAAAATTGTTTCAAAACTCTCGAAACGGCCATTATGTGGCGGAACAACATGTGTCGTACACCTGTTGTACCCGGTAAGTTAGGAAGTCTTTTAACTGCTAATTTATTCAACACTTACGGGCTGTGAACACGGGTTTGATGCCGAATTTTTGTGTTTAATTGACTGTAGCCTTCCCTTCCCCAAAAGACACCATACCCAAGGCCTTCTCGAACAGAAGTAACTCCCCCAAAATTGTGTAGAATAGAATAGGCAGGGGAACTCAAAGAGCAGTACTTACATGTAATAATAAAAATTATGATACATTTAATAAACGACTTTCGGATGTGACGACAAGGAGATGAAACGATTCGCGTGGGAACCCTCTCAACGAGAAATGAAAAATGTCGGACGCGAAATGAATATAAAAAGACATAAGTATGTTTTAGAAATTAATATAAATTATTAGTGATGATAAAAGCATGAGCGGAGTCGAGCCAAAGAGTGTTGCTGTTTACTTCCAAGACGTAAAACTGTACATGACTGGACGTGTTAGTATTTCTTTGAAATGTTTAATAATATGTACGCGACATACCGTGTGTTAGCCTAGTTAAGTAGTTAGTTAGCCTCGGTTTATGTACATAACATTACACATATCGTACTGCAAGTAAGTTTTACTTTGCTTTATGACGCATAAAATTTTATGTGACAGAGACTTTAGGTTTATTGCAAACGACCGCACGGTAAATAGAGCAATGATGGTGTCAGCGTAAGTAAATTGTACATGACAACATATTGACTTATTTTAAAATAACATACACCTTATGTATGACAATGTGTTAAATTAGTTAATACAACGCCAGGTTATTAATGTTTCTTACGACTGCTTTTTATGTAAAAATTTGTTTTATGAGTAACTCGGCAGGTGAGGATATGTATTTAAATTATATAAAATTGTTTATAAATAGTTCCCAGTGCGTTAGTCGTCCTTTATCATGACCATACGCGTGTGAGTTCATTTAAATACATAATATTATGTATAGTATATACTAGTAGGTTCCTACGTATAAAAACGTGTAAACTGTATAACAATTAGTAGTAATGTGATTCTTTAGGCAATATAGCAAATACATAACAATGCACAAGTAACAATATTAATAATACATAAATAATACATACATATAAATAATAAAAATAATACCTAACACATAAATGTATTCATTCTTCATTTGAAATGCGTAAGAAACCATGCCTTGGATGTAGTGTTGGACGTTTCATACATATAAAACTCTTCATAAGAAATGCATACACATGTGACTAACTCAATACATAATACATAAATAAGTACATGCGTTTATGTTTCATTTGAAATGCGTTAGAAACCATGACCGGGTTCAGTAAAATCATACTTAAGGTCAAAGTTGATTCCGTGTCACTACCTCACCATCACACCCATTCCCCCCCCCTACCCTGGTTTTATGTACACGGTTTGTATATTTATGTAAGTCATGCGCAGTGCGACGAACGGCTTCGTTCGTTTCGAGGCCAATTTATCCGGGGATGAAACGTCTGAGCATCACCTGGCGTACAGCGCACATGCTCGACTCTTCTCCGGCGGCACGAGGAATCAAACGTCTTTCTCCTCATTTACAAATGGGCCGAAACAGGAGAGCCACTCTAAATAAATCTGCGGTCGTGTCGTGTTCATTTTCAGGCAACCGAAATCGTACGTCGGAGGAGGACCGGACACCCTTGAGCGGAGCCAGCAGGAGAGGAATTGGACACGGAGCGGAAAATTGGAAAAAATCGAGCCTGGTGATGAGAGAAAAACGCGTCGCCGCCAGTTTTCCTTTTTCCTCTGGGAGAGGTGCACGCTGAGAAAAAACGCAGGTGGCGGGGAAAAGGGAGGATGAAAATGTGACACGGGAAACGCGGGCGTGCGTGTGTGCGTGTACTTGTGCGTGTGACTGTCCATGTACGTAATAGAAAAAACAAAACAGATACATACGAATTATTGGGGGGCGGGAAAATATTTGGGATATCGCCGCGTGTGCGTGTATGCGTGCGTATACACGTTTATATTATGACGTGTTTCAGTATACAATGTAATTTCGTGATGCGGAGCAAAGGAGAGGAAGGGAAGGAACGGATGTCCCCCTGCGGTTATTTACACGTCCTGGATTAATTATGTACATAGTCTGGAAAACGCCGATGGAATTATGTAGCCGACACGAGGTATGTACCCGTGGTAGACACACACTGCACTGTTGCTTCTTACTGAAACTCCACAGCACTGGTCTTTTGCCTGCCTGACACCTGTCACCCCGACACAGGCCACTGATACCCACCCCCAACAACACTCACAGCATGCACACTGCCCTGTTTGTTCAACGGACGAAGATTTATTTCGTCTCGGCGTGTGCACGCGTATTATCCGCGTGATGTCGGCCCGAGTTCGATCACGTTCTTCTCCGACTTTAAAAATAAATTTACATTCGAATGGAATGGCGTAGAGAAACAAAGGGAAAGCTCCGCGGGACCCACAGAATTTACAAGTTGACTTTAATCCGTTGAAAAAGCTCGACGGAGTTAAGTGCCCCGTGAATTTCATCCGTTGCTGTATACGAAATTTCTCATGGCGTCAACCGACCGAGCTGTTGTACGCATTAAACCCGATGACTTACTGTGTGGAACGGTTCGAGAGTTCAGCTTGAAAAACGTGTTGCACACGAACAAAAGCCCGGCAAAGTTTTGAAAACATCTATGGGACACTTTAAGAAAGCCCCCAATGATGCTAAAAACAGTCTTTTGTACCTCTCTAAAGATTGAAACTATAAAAATTCACCCCGAGAGAAGCGTACTGCATAATAAATGACACACAAGACATAAGACAGTTGTGAATGTTTCACAGACCATCTCCAATCCGAGTTCTCTACCATTCGATATAATTTCTTATATTGGTTTAACGATACCCGATATTGAACTTATTCAGAATTTATTTGAATCATGAATAAATCAAATGGAGCGAAAGGAATTTCGTAAATTGGATGTTAGACAGATTGCAGCAAAGTAATTTGGCGTTACTGTCCAGGAAAGAGTTAACAGGTGACAAAAGTAGTGCACGAATTTATTTTCTACGTGTAAGTCTAGCAAGCCTAGCAAAGGCTGGAAAGTACCAGAAATTGACAGGAGGCAGAGTAGCACGTCACAAGAATTTCCGAGCCCGCCAACAAGGAAGTACACCAAAAGGTTGAGCGACACTTTCTCTTTGAACAGTCAAACAAATCAATAAAATAAATAAATATGTTGTATTATTACTTGTAGCGAGAAGTAATAAATTACGTGTAAAGACATAGAATTTTTAGTACACCGGAGAGAACAAGGGCTGACAAAACGGAAGCAGTCGACCAAAGGAAACGGAAACGCCTACACGACCCAACAGTCTCCGATTTCAATATATCCATATAATAAATTAGTATAACGTCCAATTTTTGGGAGACCGATACTCATCACAGGTGACCATGCCACCCACTGCTGCTTCCCTTCCCATTATTTTATTTCTACTCTTCTTATTAACTTGAACTGCACAGAAAGTTCTTAAACTTGAACCATAAACATAAACTTCGAACTTAATGGTCATATTTAAAAAACGGTGGTGTACATTACGGGGGCATTAATCACCGGTACTCTACTAACTGGGCCTTACTACATCGTTGCAACTACCGATGAGGAGAAAAAATTTATGTGGTCGTTTATGTAGATCAGTCTGCATTTCATTTTTGTGATTTGTGGTGTTGGAGTTTGTCGGGTGGAAAATAAACTTTACGTACTCAGGATTATCAGAGGTTCCCGTTGCGAGGCTTTCTTTAGCAGAGAAACACCCTCGTCATACTTATTAACATTGATTTTCTCTTTTTGACATCGAGAGCTTCCTCTTTCAAGAGCAAAACGAAAGCTTTCCCTTGAATATTTAAACTTTTTCAATTAGTTAATGCCCTCTGGCTCTGCCACATAATTTGGTGATAGTTGTGTTACCCCTGACTTGTGACGCTTGTTCCGTCCAAATTGTGCTGGAACGATCCACACAACCGGAAAATTACACATCTTTCAATCGTTAGACCCGTCCGTCTTTTACTAATTTCGCACACAAATTTTTATATATTGTTGCACGTTATGGGCACACATCGCAAGTCGTCTCGCGGTATTGTCTTCTTTCGCAAATTTTTGCGTCTTGTCGTCTATTCTGTTCGTGAGTTCTCGAAGCCTGTCACTTTACCCGGGAACAATGGAACAATTTCACACCCCCAACCTCATTAAATTTAATTCCCTTAAACGATTGCAATGCGAGCCCCCTTATTTTCCTACTCCTCTCAACTCCCTTTAATTTGTCTACGTCAGACAAAACCTGAGCGTGGGTTTAACACCAAGAGTTTTTCCTCCCTGGCCTTTCGACCAGCCCATTCCCCCCCCCCTTAACAGGTACTTAGAAGATAATTAATTCCCGTGAGATTTCATTAATTACAACGTTTTTGGGAGCGGTCCGAATCTTTATTTTATTAGGTGACAGGCACTCGCAGCAAGGAGCCTTTTCCTACACTGTAAAATTACGGTAACGAAATTACGTGGGAAACACACCTGTACGTTGTCACTCGGGGATTAATCGTCACAGTTTCCATCACTTGCGGTTCAGTTCACGGCAACGAAGGAAGTAGTTTAATTCTTATTTTGGCAAATGTACACTGATACAAAAGTGTTTCCTGTTCACGAAACTTTTCCCGGAGTAGTAATTTAATAAGTTGCAGTTAGCACCCTTGAAAGAAGTCTTTTATTATCACCTAATAACTTATTATCGGAGCGGGTGTTTGGGTTGAAGCATTCTTTACAGACCTTCTTTGAAGTGTATCCAAAAAATGAGACTTGAATACCCAGAGGTGTTCCAGCTAAATTTGGTGTAAAGTTAGCAGCAAAACATGACGGCTTACAGTTAAATTACGTGACCGGAAGATACAGACGATCTTACCTGTGTACCAATACGGTACCTATCCCTCGTTGTGTTTCTTTGGTGTTTTGGTACTCTCACGTTTTATCTCAACTGCTTTAACGCTTTGAATATTTGAAATAATATGGAACTGGCTATTTGTGTCAGGAGATGAAAAAACTTAGGAGGTCTCAAACATTATTGTACTCCTGATACTTATGGGGAGTGCTTTGGTTACTCATTTTGAATCCACTACATAGGAAAAAAACAATCAGATTTTGGTCTTCAATCTAAGACTTTTATTGTTTCTAATAGGTGGCGTTTGCTATTTGTCTCAGGAGATGATAAAACCCAGGAGGTCTCGTGATAATGTTACTTTATGTTGCTCATTTGTGGGAGTGGTTTAATGACTTACATCCCCCGGTTAATTTGTATTTTTGTTATTTTGAATGTTTTAACATTGGATATTTAACGTATTTTCATTATCTGAGAGAGAAACTTATAGAAATTAGGAGGTCTTTTAGGAGCGTTATATTGTATTACTCTTGTAATTGGGAAGACCTAAGGTTCCAGCCTATTCGTTCGATAA
Organism: Polyplax serrata; assembly: GCA_037055365.1. Lineage (NCBI taxonomy): Eukaryota > Metazoa > Arthropoda > Insecta > Psocodea > Polyplacidae > Polyplax > Polyplax serrata. The sequence goes on along the minus strand of JAWJWE010000038.1, from coordinate 4,388,562 downwards.
GTGTTTTCAAATTAACCAAAAAAAAATTTGTGGTTGCAGATGAAACTACTCGCCTGTTTACGGTATGGTCCTATGCGTACCAGACCACGAAGATTACGGGAGTATCAATGGAAGTTTTCCAGAAAAGCAAATTCCCACATACTTTGTTCTTATCAAATAATTGTTTCGCAACCCTTTAAAGTACGTAATAAATTATATCAGTTAATTGTGATGATTCGAAACAATAAGATAAGAAAACTTATTGTTCAACAACAAGTTACGTTGTCGTGAGACACGGACACGCAAAGAAAAGAAGAAAACGGGGCGGTTCAGGTTGCTTCCGCAAAAAAAAAAAAAAAAAAACTTAGTAAACCGAATTTAATTTATCATTACAACTAATTTATACAGGTGAAAGGACCTTCCTGTTACGGCAAGCAAATTGAGAAAATAATACAATCAAAAGATGAATCCTTTAACCCTCCTAATTTACAATTGACGATTTTGTGCATCTTATAAATATTTATTTAATTAATACATAAATATATACACTTGAATATTTGAGTTGAAGGTTTAATAAATTCGCGAAGTCTTGGCAAGGAAACAGCGGGTAAGAAGGAAAATCACTGCGTACATTTCCAGGAGTTGTGTCAGTAAAAAAGGAACCGGAAATGGAAAGGTTAGAGAATTCCACGAATTTTAAAATTTCGTGTACTTCTTCCCCAAAATATTGAAAAAGAGGAAATGTGTTTCTTTCGTGGTGTCTTTTGAACGGAATTTCCATCGTGAAGAACTCGTTTCGTCAGTCAAATTCACCGGAAATGAAAAATTAAAAGGATTTCCGGTCGTATTTCTTGTGAAGTTTCGATTGCTGACTCCAATCCGACGCACACTACCCGTCGGGTATGCTTCTTGCGAAAGCACTAAGCAAAAGAAGCACTAAGGTGTTGGCTAAGTAAAAATACCTGGGTACCAAGGACTCTTTAAGAGGTGTCATTTGGGAACCGGAGCATTCCTCTGTATCTTCTTGCTGTTGTTCAACTGTGTCACATCCAAACTTATACTTTGTTTAGCTCCAGCTCTTAATCTATTTCACTTCATCTCGACCCTTTTTTGTTCGCTTTCATTTATATTTTTTGTACGTTCCTCTCCGTTTTCATCTTCTCTTTCATCTACAAACGCTGTACATATTTTTCCTGTCAAAAATGGGTGAGTCCAGCGGTTACGTTGAGTTCTTGGCATATTAAAAGTAAAAAATAAATGTCTCCGTGCCGCTGAGCAAGAAAAAGGGACGAAAGAACGGAAGAGGAAGCGGCAAAAAAACGGACACAAAAAGAAGAAGAATCGTCACTCGGGCAGCCGGACACCCAAGAATGGACGTGGCAGTCAAGAAGTGCGAAATGTACAGTTGCACTGCCAAAGGCGTCGATTTTTCACGACTCTGAAAGTCCGATGAGAGTTGAAATTAATTGGAGGACGAAGTACAACAGCAGCAACCTTTCAGAAGAAAAAAAAGAACCTGCCGAAATTGCGCGACTGAAAAAAGAAAACATGAGGGTGACCTTTCGGGGTTTGGCAACCCTCAAACATCAAATGACTCCGACAGTTCAGGCTCTACAGGTACGGAGGTAGTCGGACACGTGACGGAAGTCAAATTTTAAAAATTTACGTGACGAGTTCTTGTTGGCAGGCGAAACTGTTTAAATTACTTGAGTGCTTTTGAACCTTTGAACCTTAAACTTTAGAAAACTGCAATTCTCCCAGGGAAACTACGAAACTTTTGTGTTTCCCCCGCCATCACCCTCTCTGTTCCCTTCATCTTGTTATTTTGTACAAGTTTTCTCTTACGTTTAATTGGCGTTCTTCGTGTTATTCCCTTGTTTTTCTGTTTTGTTCTTACAGTTGTCTTTTTGTATCTTCTCCAGCGTTAATTTGCAGACTTGCAATTTTCGTTTTAATTCTTTCCTTTTTTCCTTTCATCTTCACTCCGTATTTATGTTCCCTTTACTTACTTTTTGTCAGAAGTCAAGTGAACTTCCATCTATTATTACGAATTGGAGACGGGAGGGAGACAACCTATAAATAAATTTAAATAAAACGTAAGTCGTAACTGAGATTGTAAGTCATTTTCCAGTTGCCGTCATATAAACTTTTCAAATTTGTCACCAAGTTCCCACAGGTCGCATACGAGACCTTTCAGTTCTGACGGTTATTATTACATAACCACGTAAAATGCTGCAAACCTTCTGTAAGACAAAGGAAGCATATTCGAAGCTAATCAAGAGGAGCCCTCACATAAAGTGTCGTTGAGGAGAGGCCTTATGTGTAGGCCTTTGCTCCCGCCTACCTCCAGTCAGGTAGTTGCAAAAACCGATGAGGTGACACACGGGTAATGAAATGAAGCGATCGAATTCCGATGGAAAGTCGATAAAAGTCGCTCCGAGGTAGGAAAGAAAGAACCTTTTAAGGAACAATAAAACGCACTTAAGAAATTTAACATACTCCCAATATGCAAATAGCGCAAAATAAGACTTTTCTAATGACACGATCCCTCGAGGGAACTCATCATTCCCTATTTGCCAAAAATATTGTCTTATCCCCGGAGCTGATCCAAATTCTTTTTCTTACTTCTCTTGTTACCCTTCCAGGCACATCAGGTTTTTCGCCTGTGTTGAGGCAGTCTAACCTAACCTAACCTAACCTACCAACGATTGTAAGAAACATAAATTAAAATAAATTAGTATTGGTTTTATTTGTAAATTTAACCAATAGTAATGGATCAATGACACTAATAAAATTACTGGAGATTGATTTATATTGTATAAATTATTAAATATTTTAAAACAAAATATATAAAAAAAACCTAACCTAACCTAACCTAACCTAACCTAACCTAACCTAACCTAACCCTAACATAACCTAACATAACGTAACCTAACCTAACATAACATAGCCTAGCCTAACTTGGTGGCATTTCACTCTAAAGCACTGCCGCCTTCTCTTCCTATGGGTTGTGTCCCTTAACCGTTTGTAATAGTGGTAGTAATTTAGTATTTGTAGTGCATTTTACTTTCTTTTTTAACTTCTCTCTCTTAACTCGTCACTTCTTCCTGATACTTACTCTCTTGCTGGAATTCTTTCTGTACTTAACTTCAAAAGACTTCCCCCTTTTAAAGTACAATATTTTATATTTCTTTACTTATTTGTCAATTATCTTATTTCTCATATTCTACGTCGTTTTGCTGTTCTCTCTGTTGCGGAACCAAACGTGTTTGCTACCACTTAGCAGTTGCTCTAGATCACATCCGCACAAACGTTAAATTTTCTTTTTTCCAAAGAGAACGTAACCGTCTTAGAGATTCTGAGTCAGAGAAAGCGTCTTCTGAACCAGAAGGCCTACGAATGCTCATAAATAATGGCTCGACGAGAATGCTTTAAGGAGATCAGATTAAATTTCTAGGAACGGTGAAAACCTCTACAAGTTCAACCACGACAAAATAGTAGAACCCAGAGGAAAACGGAGAGGTGAAACTTTTCCGGGTCGTCATTAGAAAGTGATCAATCGGATCTCCGGCGGGAGCGATCTCCAAAAGTAATATTCCGTGTCGGTGGAACCTGAAAGTGACATTTCAATTTCCTCATTCGGCATCATCAATAACGAGACAATCGCTCGAATAATTGTAAAAATCGCCATTTTGTTTCACCTATCGAGGGCCGCCGATTTCACGTGAAACTTTGATTTCGAAAATGGGTTTTTCAAACATTTTACTTCTTCTTCTCCTGGTCGACCATTTATTTGTTGTGAGTTACCCCGAGTGTTACCATCCGACGTTTATATTCATAACAGGAAATAAAAGGAAAATAAAAATGGGCCCGAGGGACCGAGGACCTTAAGAATGAAAAGACGATGAACAACTTCCACCAACGGCCCGGATTTAAGTAAACCTTTTCGTGTTATTTTTTTCCTTCTTCTTCTCTTTGAATGACGTCGCTTCGGGGTGTGTTTAACCCGCGGGACACAAAGGTTCCCGGGAAAAATAATGTGGGAGAAGAATAAAACTGTCGGTGTCGGGTTCGGTGCCGCGCGTTTAACAAATTAATAAACATGTCGTAACGGCTTATTTGGAGTATTGGAGGTGTACTGCCTGAAATGAGAAAATTGTGCTTCATTAATGTACATAATAACTTATACGTGTTATGTACACGGTAACAACCGTCAACTTTCGAGAAGTATTTTAATGATCCCCAACGGTTGAACCTTTCTCAACTAAGTAAACTTTCTCTTTCTGTAACTCGACTTATTGTGATGATACCTTATTAAATCTGAAGCGAGGTTTATTCTATAAATATTTAATTATATAAATTATTATATTATATATATTATTCATAAATAAATAAACTCGGGGTGTATGGCTGACTCGATACGACGTTGCATTAATTAAAATAATAATTTCTTACTTCTAATTGACAAAAATACTTATATTAATATTTTGTTGTTATTATATCTTTATTATACGATGATGATATTATTTTATTATTAATGTTTGATGATTTATTATATCTTTCGTGTTATTTATACACTCTGAGAACGTTTTGAGTTAAATAAATTATTAGCGTAGAAAATAAATAACTAAATAATTATAATTTAAAATTCTATAAATAAAGAGGGGGCGACGCAGCTGTCAATATTATAATAATATAAAAACTTCGGGTAATAACTATGTCCTTATTTGACGGGTGGTTTCTCAGAGATCTGCCTCCGATCTGTCAGATCTAAAGGGGACTTGTACTCCCGATGAAAATCAATCTCGTCGCAATAGAAAACCAAAACAAGTATCTTCTTTCACCCAGGGGCGTATGAGGAGAAGGAATCCTTCAAGAAGGTTCACAGCCACACACGCACGAAGTGAACACAAGAAGTGATGGAAAGGAAAACAAGACAAGTGAAGAAATTAAATCCTCAGGAGAGTACAAACACACGTCAACTTCTTCCCGTGTTAAAAAACGTATACACTAAAACTTACCTTTTAGAAAGTTGCACGTGTTGGCAATGGCAGTTGACGGCCAACTATAAAAAATAGTAAATTACTGGTAATAAAAGTTCGGAAACTTTTCATCGGTTTCTGCCTCGGCTTTTACGACTTGACTTTTGTCACCTCGCGGCTGCCAATACTGAAATTTTGTGGGCATTCGAATGGACGCGTTTGCCAGCCTCCTTGCCTTGACGCGCAGACGAGTCTGTGGGAGAAAAACACGGGAGTTGAACGTCCGGTACCCGCGACCGGAATCGTTACGGGCCGGAAGATCATTTCCTTGGCAGCAACACCGAAAGCGACGAGGCTGGACCTAAGGCGAGTTCCGTTGCGACAGGTCAGAGACAGCGCGAGGAAAGCGTCGCGTGCACGCCACACAAAAAAAAACTTTTAATAAAAAAAAACTGCGGACAACGCACGGCAGAAGAAAGACAACAGGGACAACAGAAAATTAGAGGTGGCCGGGGTAATGAGAAGGAGAGATCAAAAAAGACCCACGACACCAGAAAAAGACAAACAGAAATTAGAACCAAACTCGAACAAAAGAAACCAAACACACCGAATAAAAAAGAAGGCAAAGAAAGTTCAGGGTAAGTAACACTTTGACCATGACGTAGAAAACCAACAAATATAATCGGACACTTATACAATTACACAATACATATAATAATATAAAATACACAATAACAAGGACATAATGTTCTGGTCGTCAGACAAACGAGGTCGCGTAAAACCCACAAAAGGACGAAGCGGACGAGAATATACCGAAACGATGTACATATACATATATAATGAACCCACTGCAGCAAGATGGTTTTTATGGTCTTTAATAAAAGAAAATCATCGGCTAACATAAATCACAGATCGAAAGGTCGTACACACAAAAAAAAATGTTTAAAAGGAAACATTTCTCATAAATATTAATATACAGTATAAGAGGAGTTGAAGGGATTGTTCACCTCAGAAGACGAGTACCTACGTCATGCGGTGTACCTGCCATCGCGTGGACATTATGTATGCTATACTGTATATATGTATTATATATATATTATTTATTATGTACGTTTTTGTGGAGTACTTATGTTTTCATAACTTTCTTCTTCTTTCACCACCTTTTACTGCTTGTCTTTCTTTTCGTACTCGAAAGGTCCTCACACGGCTGCTTTGGCTTCTCAAATCTCGCGGAAAGGCTCGAAAATTTAAGAACCCTTGACGGGGATGATCCTGTCTTTTTTACGACCCTAATAAAACTCGAGTGGAGTCATCCCCTTGGCTCCCGAAGAAAAGAAAACTTTCCGCATTCAAACTTGGTCTTATTAATGTTTCTCCCCGGTATGCGTTTCCCCCTGAAGAAGTTCCTCAAACGTGAGCGCACTTCATAAACCCTTTATTACGGCGTTTTATATTGTCCAACGGAGAGAGGTGGCGAGCACTGTGTCCACCCGAACCTTTTCTCTATTATTATTATTATTATGTACGATTTTATTCGTTGCGTTTCTTTGTTTCCTATTTCAGACCACTCCGGTGGGAGTTGTTGTCGTTCCGCCATATTGTGGTCACTTGTTCTTTTTTTACTGGCTGTTTAACCTGAATTAAACTTTATTCTTTTCGGTCGTCGGGGGCCAGCTTTTCTTTTCTCGCGAACATCCAGGGCTTCACGGAGCTTAAGCTTCACCATCAGAATTCTCATCGCATAACTTTTATTACTCTCCCTTTTGTTTCTTTGTTTTCATTGTAGACGCACTTTGTGTGTGTGTGTGTGTGTGTGTGTGTGTGTGTGTGTGTGTGTGTGTGTGTGTGTGAGTGAATATTTTTTGGACTGATTGTCGTACACCTTTGGATCCATTTATTGACTTCACAGAATTTCATTGTACAGTACCTAGAAAGGTCCTCGCCTTTATGTGACTATTTTTCTGTTGTATTTTTAGTGTCTAGTAGGTCTCCGTAATATTAAAATGGAGGACTCTGAGAGCTCCATAGGCGTTTGACTGCTACGACTACTTGAGAGGTTCTAAGCGTAGACGCCAGAATTCATAAATAAAATAGAGTTAGAATTTTCTGTCCGTTCTAAAAATAAAATTCCAAATTCTCTGATTTAAACAAGTCGGAGCCTCGGAAGTTGACGTATCGCGTTTCCACTTGAAATATCCAAATATTTGCCGCCGCGAGATTTTTGTCGAAAGTTTGAAAGGAGGAGTTGGGTGTCGTCGACATTTTGCGGTTTTGTCGCCGTACACGGAAAGTACCTGGTGGTACTTTTTGGTAGTCGAGGACAATACTCAAGAAAAAGGTGTGTGAAAATTTCGGGTGACCTCAACGCCTGAGATCTCGTGTTACCCAGCGGGTACCCGGCGCCTTTGGCGAGTACACCCCCTCTCCGGTGTCCATTCAAGCCAAGCCGTTCAAGAATGATAAAGGGAGGGGTAATAATAAAAGAAAACCTCCAGGTATAGACAGGTAGTGAGTCGAGCGCCAGACACTGGCGTCTAACGACCGCGTTTCCCAGATTTTGGCGTACCAAAGGTGTCCTCGTGTCAGTTGGAGTACGCCCGCGTACGCGTGGAGAACACGTTCAGGTTGGGAGGAGAACCTTTAGGTGAGATGTCGTTCGTCTTGTTCGTGTCTTCTCTCCTTTTTTTAAGTGTCTGCATTCACCCCGTCATGATTTTCATTTATTTTACAACTTAGAGTCTATTATATTCGTCTTTTCACTTCTTCTTCATTCACTTTCTTTGCTCGGACTCATCTACGACCAGCAGTTTCTCATTTCGACCATTTTTCTACTTTGTCTCTTTTTTGACAATTTCTATTGTTTCTATTTGTTTTACGCCTACTTTGTACATTGTTGCAACTACTGCCTACTACCAATGACTCCTCTCTTATTTTGCAGCTCTCTCTCTCTGTCTCTGCCTACTCCTGCCTTTCTTTTTTACTCTGCCTCCTTTCTAGTTTCTGTCTTTTTTGCTGCTCATTCATGCCTCTCTCTCTCTCTTTTACTCATCCATTCCGCCTTCTCTCTTTCTCTCTCTCTCAACATCTCCTTCTCCTCTCGGTTACCCCACATCCTTTTTTCCCCTTATCCCAGCCTCGTTTCAGATTAGAATGCCGGAAAGATCCTCGTCCATCACTTGCAGATGCACAACCGAGACACTGCCCGGCATTTTTATCATTCGTACGCGACCTTTGAACCAGATTTGTGCATTGCCACGAGTGCAGTCAAAAGTTTATTGGGTCAGAAAACGTCAAAATAAAATTTTGTTTCATGTTTTAGCTGAAACTCATTTGAAGGAAAAGTTCCGTGCCGCGGCGAGCAGGTCCCAAGGGGCGGCTCGGCTCTTTAGGGAGGCTGGGGGGTGGTCTTCTTGAAGTCCCTGCCTCAAGGAAGGACCTCAGTTCGATTTGAATTCAAAATACGAGAAAAATCCTCGTTTCAATTTGGTAGGGAAATTAATGTTGTGCGAAATAATAATAAGCAAAACCAAATTAGTTTTCAACGTTTTGGGCTCGCTCGGTTTGTCGCCGGTCTGAGGAAGTTTAATTTTTTCCTGATTGCTTTTCCTTTGTCGAAACTCCTTTGAGTGCCCACGCTCTCAGGTTATTCCCTTCACTTTCAACCCCTTGCCGTGGTTCTCCTTGCCTTTCGAACCTTTCACTCTGCTTCGCCTCAATTTTGTTTCCCACCCTCACGTCCATTCCTTCTCTCCATCATCTTGGATGATGCATCCTTTGAGTTATTTCACTTTTTTTTACAAATCCGCAACCGAAATCCATCTGGGTCGCTTCCAAGTCTCTTTCCTTTCGCTTTTGCGTACTCCTTCGCAGGAGAATGTGGTTCATCTTTTGAAGTTCTTTCACCCTCCCCGATACATTTTTCATCCCTCTTGAGTACGAGTAATATTTTTGAGTATGCGAATTTCTTTGCAGTTATTTATGTGTGGAAATACTTTTCTGTTTTTTTTTACGATGCGATTTGTAATTTATATGTTCATTGCGGTTTTGCGTGTGTGTACATTCCCAGTCAGAATCGGCCATGCACGAATGTCAAGTGGAAATCTGATTGCTATCTTAGGGTTCATGAACTTAGCGTTCTTCTCTGCTTTTTCCAACTCTTGGATTTTCTTGTTTTTCGTCCAATCCCAAAAATTTCCATTCATCGTTCTTTTCGTTTTGTCTTTTACTCGTCGCCCGGTACTGACTTTTGTTCTTCTTGCACCATCAGTGTGTCCCACTTCCCCACCATTTACAACAGTCTAACCTGTCAACTTCCGCTTCTGCGAGCGACGAACCAAACTTATGGCGTTGCACGTCCGTTTGGACTTCCTGGTTCCACATATTTGGTACTTGGCTGTCCGGGTTCAACATCCATCTCCCATTTGTTGTAAACTTTTTGCTAGTGTTAAGTAAAAGTTCAGTAAAAAAAAGAAAAATGGGCAGTTGAGGGAAGCTGGTGGCAACCCCTGACGATGCTGCGGCTCTTTCTTATCGACCACGGAAAACTTACACCATGTATTATTTATTACTTTTCTTTGAGACGTGGAGGGTAATTAAACGTCAAGGAAAGCAAAAGTCTAGGGAGTTGAACTTTTCTAACTCTTTCCCTAACCTTAAAGGACCAAAAATGTTGCCTTATTCTGCAGAAAAAGACACAAACCCATCAGGGGCAAAGTTTGCATGTTTAAACACCACTTCCTCGCATTTCATTTCTTAATTTTCCCAGCCTATCTCTCTCTCCTCCCTGATATTGGAGCAAAAATTTTCGTTTTTTTTTTTTGTATTTCGCCCGTGTGCCTTTCGCCCCTAGAATGAGACTTCGGTCAATCTAAAATTGACTTCCACCATTTCAAGTTATTGACTGTTGGATGTTCGAAGCTCATTTTCAAACCATTAAGCCGTTAGAGAAGGTTAGAGCTCATTGAAACGATCAAACGGCTCCCGCGCAAAATAATAAAATGGACAATGAAGCCGGTGACTTAATAATTTCATTTATAACGTTTCTGCTGGTCTCTTTTCAACTTGTCATCTTCGTCATCTGGCGTTGACAGCCAGTGTTGCTTTGCTCTAATACCCCACTCGAACATTACAATGTGCCTAATGTAATTGGTTATAAAGACTGCTCTTTGTACAGTTGCTGTGCAGATGAATTACGATAAATACGAATACGATAACTATAATATGTAACAAAAGTGTTCATCCATTTTTGTAACGTAAGAAACTTATACGCAGTAGACACTGTCACGAGGAGCTAAGAAGCAGAGGGTAATCATACAGAGGACTTCTAAATCCTGCTACATCATACAAGGCCTACAATAAAATTATGTGGAACAGCACTAGCAATTATACAAAATAAGTGTGTGATGTATTTTTTTTTCTACAATATAACCAATTCTCCAGTACGAGCTTAATGAAAAAACAACAACCGTATGCTACAGGTGTAAATTTGCTCCATCCCAAAAGAATAGGTTTTCTTCACGTGTACTCAGTTGAACGGAACAATAGACCGAATATTGGGAACTGACTGTTCTCTCTCTCTCTCTCTCTCTCCCTGTGTGTGTGGAGGGAGGAGGAGGGGGTTCAAAAGAAGAATCCTTGGAACACAACTAACGATAATTGCAATGGAAGATTTACTGAAGAGATGAGTATGGGAGATGACAATTGCGGAAAATGTCTAAACAAAAGAAATTTGTTACTCTTCTCCGTCCGAAATAGACATATCATAGACAATTGTGACTGACACGTTGAATTGCCAAAAATTCCATCGAAAAATTTAAAATTCGACTCGGGTCGCGTAAATTGCTTCCACGGGATGTTAATTCGGCCGCTTTTTTTCTTTTTACTTGTCGTTTCCGGTTTTAATGGAAAACGTGGGCAACTGCTTCGGACCCAATCGCACGAATAGTTTATGTACGGTATTTTTTTCTGTCTGTGACTGTCACACGACGGCTTTCCAACCTGTCCCGTTGGGAGTCTGACCGTCAGGAGACAAAGCTTCTGTCGAGACCACGGGGCGCCATTTTAAATTATTTCGTTACAATAATTTATAGAATTTGGGAGATACTCAAAACACTTCGACGTGCACCGTTCATGATGTTCGTTGTGCACGGTCAAAGGACGACCTGGGAGCATCGACGATATCTGTCAGTGTGCATGCATAAATAATCCTTCGAATTCCTATTTATACCGCGGCAGTAAAGAAATTGGCGAAAGCACATTTTGCCAATTCGCATAACTAGAAAACCAAGTAGGAAAAGTGTGTCCGTTTGTTGCCTTCGGTTTTTTTTTAACACGACTGTTCTCCTTACAACATTGCTTCAACACTGACAATGGCTCTTCTTACACAGAAGCGATACATACGCAAATACAATATTCAAAGAAAAATAAAGAGAGACGGGCAGTGCAACCGAGAAGGGTGGCAACGGAAAGCCAGAATTACGAAGGACAACAAGTGATATTAATTCGAGCAAAAAATTGACGACGGTGGAAAGTAACTGCGAGAATGGAAGTAACTATTTCGATAAGAACTTGTGGAAACCATCAATAATGATGCGACGACCACGAAACGACAAAATAACCACAGGTCATTGCAAAAATACGAAGCAAACGGAAAGAGAAAACAGAACTCGAGAAACAAAACATTGTGGAAATAAATGTGAAAAACAAATACTGCTTAAATTACTTAACCAAACAAAGCGGTCAAGGATACACAACAAGAACTTGAGGTGGTCAACAGGAAGAAACAGAACACCGCAACAGCCTAAAAAAACCTCCCTGGTTCTGATCCTGGCAAAGGGTCGAAAAGGTTCGGCTACTGTCCTCTCTCGCCTCGTTCCTCGCGTGAACATTATTCAAGAGAAAATGTGCGACAATTAGAAAAAAAACAGCAGACATCAGAAAACAATAAACAAGACGTGCTTTCGAAAAACAGAAGACAGGCACATGTCTCAGGGTGAAGTACAAACCTAAGGCGATGACAGCAGACTCAAGAAACAACAAGTGAAAAAGAAGGTGGAACGCAAAACAAAAACACCCACTGTAAGTAGTTCAAAGCCTTTACTTGGTTTACTGCCCTTCTCCGGACAAAGTGGAAACGAACAGAAAAGCACACGGAAACGTTACGTACATAAAACTTAACAGGAAATAAATAAAAGAGTTCAAACTCATAAAGTGGGATGAACACTTTGATCATTCGAAACTCTAAAAAATTTAAACAAACGAATTCGAAAGAAGCACAGCAAAGGGCACGGGTAGTACTGTAAGTGAAAAAATGGGTGTGCCATTGGGAAGGAAGGAAGGATGGAACAGGTAGGGGTGCGTGTCAGTGCCCCCACGAGCGAGGTCCGAAAGTTGAAATAACCTGATAGCTCACACTCTCTCGGTAGAATGAAACGCTTCCCAAAGGGGTAGAAACAAAGAAGAGAGTCGGAGACGAAGTTAAACAGTTGAAAAACTGAACGACACCAAAACAAGATGGGGAAAAGGTGGGCCCTCCACAGATGAGACGTACCCGAATACTAGAGTAGTACCCAAATACAGAAAATGTACATTTGCCACTAAACGCACACACTTGCTACTATTTCACGTCAGATAGATAAAATAGAGAGGGAGGCCATTTATCGCGAAAATTGTGTAATCGTCCATGTTACGAAACCCTTCGAAAAGTCCACTGCGTTGCACGGGTCAAATCATTTCATATTTTCTTGCTCTCGGCTTCCTAATCTGACCTTTCCACAGCCTTGAAGTATGTAAAAAATTATCAATGGGAAAAGCGAAAATAAAATGGCTTGCAAGTGTTACGGTGTGGTGCCCATCGAAGGACACATTATTTGGGTTAAACCTGAGGAAAACAAAAAGACCTGCTTTCACCCCGTGGGGTGCCCCTGGGGCTTGTCGTACACCAAAACTCTGTGTCAAAACTCTTGCTGGTGGCTGCTATTGAGAGAGAGCAGAGAGAATGTTAGAAAGGTTCAGATTGATTTTAATGAATATTCGGTCGAGTAGAATGAGTCCTAGTTAACCACAGAAGAAGAATAAAAAAATATAAGTTCCTAATTTAAAGCATCCCTTCTCCGCCGGCAGAACCTAACAGCAAAGGTGTCACCCAGTCGAAACTTTAACATTTGACAGGGACGTAGGAAACAGCGACAGACTCAACTGGACTGAGTACGTGCGACGATACCAACAGTGAGACAACGTCATTTAAAACATTGGTCGGGGCTCCTAGAGCAGCAGACGCAAAAGAAGTCAGGTCTGGGAGCCATGTCGCCCACCCCCCCCACTCCCCCACCCATCCAAATTCGTTTCAAATTACGCACGTGACGCGAACCACCGATGACATCCAGCAATAAAACAAAACATTCGTTCGCAGGCGTTTTGACGGGTTCCGCCACTGACCAGCCTAACACCCAGCACTGACCCAGCATTCGCACGCACATACGCAGGCACACTCACGCGTTTCGCTTCCCTGGATCCGGCACTTGTCGGCCGCATAATAACCAACTCGGAGGCGAATAATGTCGTGTGTCGTTTGATTCACTGTTCACAGTATTTCTTCGGCCGCGGATTAAAACGGTCTTCTGCTTCTGAGTCGTCTGCTACGTTGCCGTCGTCTGCTCGCCGTTCCCGCCGGTCAGTGGTTAAAGCCGCGGATTACTGCATGCCTCCGTCCCACGTGTCATCTGCCTCTGCTGCTGCCGCCGCCGCCGCCGCCGCAGGTTAACCATTTCCCAAACGGAAGACCAGAAGGCTACCGCACGAGAGGACCAAGGCAACGCACAACCTGGTCAACGGAGTAGAAGAAAAGTGGATGTGGCAGGAGTCGGGGAGATGACGAATGCTCCCGCCCCCAAGCGAAGGGTCAGCCAGGATGGAAATTCAGGTGTCGAAGAGACGGAGACGGCGTCGCTGGTGCCACCAGACGGCGGCTGGGGATGGATGGTGGTTTTCGCCTCCTTCATGATTCACATAGTCAGTGAGTACAACCCATAAGTACCTACAAGTGACAGACAACCCCGAATAGAAGTGGTGCCAGGGAGATCCTCAAAGTCGATAAATCGAACGGATGGGATCGAGTCATCGAGCGTTCGATCACTCGAATCTTCTGCCCACCCCTTGGATTTTCCTACCTTTCCTTGGAGTAGCAAGTCCACGTTGGGTGTTGGCTACCCTCTTCCTCGCTCTCTTCTCAGGTAATCATCGAACGTCGAAAATCAATTCCGGGGGTACAAGGCGGAGGGGGAGATGTATTAAATTTTTCATTCCATTCTTTTTCACAATCACTTCCAAGCTATCTTATCTCAGTGACCTTGAGAAAATTTAATTTAACCCGTCAAGGTTAACCCAATGCAGATTAAACTAACACTATTCTCGACAACATCTGCCCAAGACGTAGCCGGAAGAAGAAGAGAACAGTTGTTGAGGTCGGAAATTGACGTAACACCAAAAAAACTACCCACAGAGAGTTATCAGTAGTGGTGACCCTAGTCGCAACGAACGGTGGACCGGTGTCTACTTGCCCCGAGAAATCGGAGCGGCTCCCGCAGGTGGTCTCTACCTGACGGCGCAGGTACCACGTCTGTCGGATGCGCAGCGTGACCTTTCGTCTGACGCAGCCCTCGTTGCTGACCCGTCTACCCACCCCCGTCGTTTTCTACTTGCATACCTTGCATTCCGTTTGGCTTCCTACTTGTTTTGACTGTCTTCAAACGCCCTTTCCTTTCGTTTCTTCAGCTTTCGGGTCATTTTCGGTTCTCCTTTCCTTCACTTTTTGAGTCATCCACGTTTTCCTATTTCGAGCGAAGAGCGACACCTGCGCTTCCGCTTACAACGAAATATTTTTGTGATTTTGTTTACATTTTCCTTTCTCCATGACTTTTTTTTACTGAAAAGTTTGTTGGCCCTACTGTTGTGTGACATCAGACGAAAACATTTCCTTTCTTTTTCTGAAGACACACAAATCTGATTGATTTCCTTTTCTGAATTCCTCTCACAGCAGCAAAATTTTTCTCTCTCGTATGCGTTTCATTTAAATTAATTCCACCTGTGAAATCTTGTTCAGATCCTTCCATTTTATTCTCCGCCTTCCGGAACCTACTTCATTGCTTCTTGCAGGAATGTACCTGATGTCGTGCTGACGACTCCACGAACCCCATCCGACCGATATGTTATGGCACCGCCTTGTGCTCTCGATCTGGTTGTCTATTTTGTCATTCTCACGCCGATTTCTTACTCGGGTTTTCGGTACCAAAAAACTGGATTTGCAACATTGTCGATTATTCGTAAGAAACCGCAGGCGGTTGTTCCAGTCCCGCGTCGGATACTTCTATTTCCCAAATGTAGTACCCTTCTGGGTAATAACGTTACCGCCTGTGCGCAATCCGCGCTCCTTCGACCTTCCCCTGTGGGTTTCGGCCTGGGCCAGAATGCTTCGGGACCCGCGCCCGGTACCCGCCAGGTACCTACCTCTCTGGCCCACTCTGGCGTTACGCGACAGGCCTTGAAAAAAAAGATGTGAGTGAAGCAAATAATTGTGTTTTGCGAGTCTGAAAAACAAAATTTTTTGCTGCCTTCAGCAGCAGCCCGAATCGGTTTATTGCTAACGGTGTGATTTGCTTTTTTTCTCTTTCTGTTTGTCGTTAATTTTCATGTTTTTATTATTCCGTTCGTCAGAATGTTATTTGTGGTTTTTATGTCGCACAAGAGTTGTAATTGTACACCAGACGGTGACAAGAGGGGTAGACGGGGGGAGGGGCGGGGAAAGCAGAGACGGCAGCAGACCCCGGTGAGAAGTTAGGCCACCCGGTTTTTGAGAGTTACATGCTGTCGCTGTTATCGTTGCTTAATGATGTATGGCCGGACGTTCATGCCGATTTGTAAGGATGTTCGTTCAAATAACCTTGCACGAATCTGTCGTGACAGTGACATTTGACGACTACGGTAGCAGGCCACTCGCCGTGGCAGTGACACGTAATAAAAACGTGAGAAAATAAAATTCGGAAGCTTCACTGAGAAGCGTGTGTGTGCGCACTGGTTGACACCGTCGCCTACCACAGCTGGCTCTGCGGAAACCTACACCATCCGCGACTGCACGTGTTGACATGACATGGAAGTAAAGTTCATGGGTGTCTTGGCTGTCAAGTAGAAGTCAGAGTTTGAGCTAGTGGGAGACGTAAGGGAGTAGTTAGGCCCGCTGAGGTCACGTGGGAACAACACAACAAACCGTACCTACCGAAAGTTCTAAGTTTCGGTATGATGCTTGTCGTGTCACGGAGATGCCATGCAAAGAACACATCTTACTCTGACAGGAAACTAGGGGACCATGCCTATATTGACAGGATAACTCGTTTCTGTCCTTGAATACTAATCCAGACGAATTGTGAGGTATCCGTGACATCCCTAGATACGTTACATCATTAACATACCTAAGGATGTCGAGCAAGAATAAGTCTTTTTGTTAACCTGATTACCCAGAGAAGCGCATGTAAACACTTCCTAGGTGTTTGCCCTGAATCACCGGCCTTGTACTATTAATTAGTTTAACCGGTCTAATCATTTCGGTTGTACAACCGCACGCGTTTTACGCACGAGTACTGATTCGTTTTGGTTAATCTTTACTACAGCTGTACCAAAACTGTGACCGTCAGGTTCTATTATTCTGCGGTATACTGAAGTAGAACTACTCTCGTTAGTCTCTGAACTGTTTCTCGCCAGCTGCGACTTCCCTGAATTCATCCCACTTAGCAATTTCTACAATTCTCTATCCACTACAAGAGATATCAGCTCACTTGACAACCCGAGTTCCCAACTCTATTTTTCAATTCTTATTGCTTTCTCTATCCGATTAAATATAAAATCCAACTGACTTAGTCCTCATTCGTTCGTCTATCAATAACTATTTCCAGTTCAAATGTTGTTCGTCGTACTTCAACTGTCACGATGTACTTGGACTGTAATGGAGTAACTGTAAAATGTTTTACCATCAGTAAGACTCTCTTCTGTTCTGTCGATTGAATACCTGTGTCTATTGTAAAGTTGCACGGTACGACCCATGGTGTCCTGAAAACCTTTCTAACGGCAGCACCGACAGGGCAGTTGTCTGGTGGCAGGGCTGACTGACTCGGTTTCGCTTAAATGGAGACCACGTAATTCTCCTCATGTTGATAATCGTATACTTTTATCGTTCAATTCCCAATAGATATTAACTCCTGTATCCGATTGCATTACGTAATCGTATCCTCCTGAGCATTTTGCAGATTAAAGGCAAGAAACCATCAAACGAACAAATTGATTTTTCGATATTATTCATTGATTGGAAACTGATCTGAAAGTAATGGCTCTCTGGTCGCCCTGGGGTCAAAATGTTAAGGTGGTTGTCGGGTATTTTTAGCACAGAAAAACAGAGATTCGCCTGTTTGGACTACTTGAAAACGTTCGCCTCGTACAACGTCAAACTTCCTGTTTAATGCGAGGTTAGACCATAGGTCACTTGGAGTCACCGAAACACGTCCTGAAAGAGTACCAAAAGAGTCGTTTGGCAATACTGTAAAGATGGTTCTGGAGTCCTTGTTTTTATTAAAACAAATTTTGAATAAAAGTTGTATTACTAATATAGGATGGGTACAGTTCAGGTTCTGCCTTGGCAACTTTAAGACGAAGTGGAAAATCGTGTTTGACTAGGCGAGAACTAAACTTGACCTTCCACATTTGGTTCCAAGTTAAGCAGATAGAACGAGAACGGTTACCGGCCAGGTCGACTCGGACTGAAAATCGTGGCAACTACGTCGTACTTTCCGGGAGACTTTCCCGGGGAACACACGCCCACGTAAAGAATACGTCCATTGAGTCAATCAGTTACGGAGATGATGGAAACCAGACAAAGTTTGAGAGGTGTACTGTTGACTGAGTAGAAGATGGATAAGAGGAAACCGGAGTTGTACCAACCCACACTCGAAGAATAACAAGAGGTTGTTGTTTACTACAAACTCCCAGCAGGGCCGTAAACAAGCGCAAAAAATGAACATCGGTAATGTCAATGACACTCGACAATAGGCGGAGGGAAGTTCATTTTAAAGAGGATACAAAGCCACTGGCACGGTCACACAAAAGCTCTCGACAAAGATTTCACGTGAAGGAAGAACAAAACAGGGCAACCAGTCAGAGCTTTGTCTACAACGGTGAAGGACACGCCAAATGAAACAAAGACGGAACGGAAAGTAACGAAGAATGACAGCGAGGATAACACGACCGAAAACCAACCCGGTTGAGTACTGGAAGTACAAGAACCGTGCTTGAACCCCAACAAGTGCACAGAGTTGTCTTCACAGGGAAAAAACTGCACGACTCCTGTTCGTCGATGGTTTCAATCTAATCATAGTAAAAGCAGTAAAAACGAAAATACACGTAAACAAAATCAAAGTTAGTTTTCTGGAGTTAGTGTTGGTGCTCGTGTGGTTTCACTACTTTGCCCCAAAACTAATTAAAATGGTTTCGTTGGGGAAATTTAAATTACTTAAGAGTTCGGGTATCGATCACCGTTCGAAGACATCCTCAACGTCTTCTCACTCTGCACTATTTTTTACTATTCGTCTAGTCATCCTAGTTTACTTTAATCTATAGGAAAATATAAAGACCAGTCGTAACTTTAAATTCAATTGAAAAGCAAATAACTTATCTCGTAAACAGTTATCTGTTAAAGAGAGAGAGAGAGACAGTCAGAAGGAAAGAAATTGATTAAGGACTCATTCCTAGATAAAATAACCAGATAAAATGAAATTTTTGACGTTCGAAGTGAAAGATTCGAAGATATTTGTACGGATTGTACGAATTCCCTTCGTGTGGCTGGGCCTAAGTTTTATTTCCCAAGTTGGGTTTTCTCGAGTTGAGGCTGGTCAGGTTGTGTGCACGTGCGTTGCACAACATCTTGTACCTGTACGCGTCGGCTGTGTCAAGTTGTGCAGAATGAAGCAGACGGCAGAAACGTGGTTTGATGGGAACGAGAAAGTGAAGGTGAACTACGACGAAGGAGAATTGTCTAATTTTTTGGTGTCACTGGTACCCATTTAAAAGACCGTACTTTCCCCTGTGTACCTCACAATCGATTGAAGTGATGGTGATGATGTCACTTGAACATGTTCAAAGGTCACAAACCCGTTTGATTTCGAATTCTTTTCGATAAATCAGCTCAGGCCAAATCGTAACTGGACAACTTGGTCTCCTCCTTCTCCCGACACGTCCATCACCAGTCAAAATGCCTTTTTTGACAGTTGACAGTTCCAAAGTTCACTGTCGATAATCACAGTGTGGTAGTATTCATCACTTCTGTCACATGACTCAGCTGACAGTTCCGTTGGTGTGTGCTTCGTTGAGGGTTGAGAGGCCCGTGTCGGTGCTACCACCACAGGGGTATCGTGGCCCTGGGGTTTCACTTGTTCTTTTCGGTTTTCCGGTCTTGTAGTTTGCCATCTTGGTGTGTTCACCGTGTTGTTGGGCGCTGTTGCCAGCTGGCAGGTGTCCAGGGTGTCAATTTTTCAACTAATGAGCCACCTCCTTGCCATTGTGGCCGGCACATAAGAACTGAATCGAAGGTGAAAGCTTCCTCCGCGTATACTACCAATTAAAAAAAGTATTTTTTGTTTTGGTTTCATATTGTCCTTTGCCTTGTCTCAGTGTGGGTTCCGAACAACACAGCTTCCTTATGTTTCCTTTGTGGTCGAGTGACCCTCGATCAGCTGTGATCTGACAAATCCGAACTTGCCCTAAGCCTTGACAGGACGGTGTAACTTCCGGTCGTTTACTTCCTGTTCCCGGAGTCTCCTTTGTGCCCATCGAAACTTTCCCAATTGAAAACGTCAATTGTCTGTCCGATCGAACACTCAGAGTTAGACATTTCAAGTCAAGTGGGTGGCCATCCCAAGTTGAGCGAACAAAACTAAAAATCGCTATTCATCTACAACAATAGTCAACAGCTATTCTTATTTATTTAATAACTTTCCACGTACCAGTGGTATAGTATAATTTATGTACATAATTTTTTATTTCTCTTTACAGCCGACGGAGTTACCTACTCGTTCGGTGTTTTATACGTAGAATTTTTAAATTACTTCCAAGAGGGAAAGGGAGCAACAGCGTGGATTGCCTCTATATTGGTAGGAGTTACATTATGTTCGGGTAAGAATTTATTTACAGTTATTCTATCCGTAGATGTAACATGGTGCTTCCTTATATACAACAACTAGGAAGAAGTTCATTCAGATTTTCACATGGAAGCATACAGATTTTCACATACAGAGCTTCTTTTTCTCTCCTCTGTATTCCCCCACATCTTTTTTCCCGTGTACAGGAATGCTCGACACGTCGTGTGTGACCACTTCCATCCATCGGGGTGTTAATTAGGTTAACACGCCATTTCCAAAAGCAAACTTTTCTTCGCTAAACTTTACTTTTTATTCTTCTGCACATAAATTGAGAAGTTTGTAAAGAACACCACCCCGTTAAGTCTCAATTTCTCGGGTACCATTATTCCAAACCATTGGACATCGACTTAATCTTCGGCTGTTGAAGTTTAGCAGAAACTCAGGTCTTACGGTATTCTCTCAACAGCCCCACCCCTCCTGATCCCGTAAAATATATAGCGAAAATTTTTATACTTCACGCTTGGACGAATTCAATTTTTCACTTCACCAAAACCCTGATGTCTTCCTCCATCGTTACCCATTACGTATGAGCACCGTAGAAAAACACAAATTTTCATTGAATAGGGAAATTACGTGAGGACATTGCGACACTTTTGACTTCAATTAAACTCGTCCACGACGAACGAGGGGAAAATTTTCTTCAAACTTATTGACGACCTAATAATTGGTTTTTGTCAGATAATATGCCGCAGCGACGCCTCCGTTTATTAACAGAACAAACAGACGGTGAAAACGCCAACAAACAGATAAACAAAAAACGGGAAAGTGTCGGAGGAGACAAACGTTTGAAAGAGTCACCGGTCCCATGATTAATTACTCATTGCGTTCGTTTGACGTGGTAGTTAAGATTAGGTGACAGTCTAGATGGACTACTATGAATGAAAAAAAACAAAAGCGACAAGTTAGCCAAATATTGTCTGAATGATGTCGTCTACAAGAGTTTAGACTTTCTCCACAACAACCAGAGCACTTCTGTTGTAACTTAAACTACATATGTATATGCCCCGTGTTGTGTTTGGAAGTTAGTGCCTTGCAAACCAAATGTAAACAAAATCTAAGAGCCTTTCCTCCAAAAATACAGAAAATAGAGTTTTTCAACTTGACTAGAGCAAAAGCCACAGTGACATAAATTTTTCAGGTATGAGACAATCCTGACTGCTTCTTTAATTTCAGGTCCAATTTCAAGTTCCTTTGTAAATAAGTACGGTTGTAGGGCGGTCACAATCGCCGGAGCCATTTTGGGTTTCCTCTGTCTCATCTGCAGCATTTTCGCCACCAATGTGATAACACTTTATTTCACCATAGGAGTGGGTACGGGTACGTGTCAGATCGTGTGGGTTCCTTACTCTCAGGTGTTGCACCACATGAAAATTGACCGATTTTGTTTTTGCACAAAAATGCACGACAGCGACATTTTTGCTGATTTTGTGACGACGTAACCTCGACGAGGTGAACGTGTCGCAACTTTACACAGTTCCCGGAATTCGACCGGGTCCAAACCTGAACAGTCGACCCATTCTCACGATCCCGTACTCGTTTCAGGTTTAGGATTCGGTCTGATATACCTTCCGGCCATAGTCAGCGTATCTTGCTACTTCGAAAAGTACAGGTCGCTGGCGACGGGCATTGCCGTCTGCGGCTCTGGTTTGGGCACCTTCATATTCGCCCCTCTGACCGAGTTCTTCGTCGATGAGTACGGTTGGCGAGGTGCCATTCTCCTCATCGCGAGTCTCGTTCTGCAATGCACAACCTTTGGAGCTTTGTTCCGACCAGTGGAACAATACCAGAAACGTAAAAGACCGGTCCCCAGTAACGAGCCCAAGTACCTGACTAAAAGTCTGCTTGATAGAAATGGCAGCACGCAAGAGACGGATCAGACGGATCCGGGAAAGTTAAATGGTGGCAATCAGATACAGAGGCCCGTGAGCATCGGGAATTTCTCAATGTCGAAGCAAAACTATCTGCAACCTCTGGATAAGAAAGATGGCGACCCGAACGAGATGAGCCGACTAGCCAGGAGCCAGCCGGTTTTGGCGAACATTCCGACGACTTCACAAAATGCCGAGACGTCCAAGCAAGCGTTCGGAAGTCACAGTGGTCTCATAGATCGAAAAGATGTCTTCTATCATGGGTCTCTACACAGCCTTCATCAGTTGTGAGTGTTTTACTTTACTCATCTCATCCGGTACGCCACCATGCCATCATGTTTGACGATAAGATGCACAGAACTGCCTTGCACCAACTCCACAAGTTCCTCAAGTTCCTCTACGTCATCCTCATGTTTCTTAACTGTCTTCCAGACAAACCAGACGGTCCAACATGCGCCTTTCCACGGAGAAACCGCCCGACAAGCAACTTCTTTCTCACGGAGAGAACAGAAGAAAACCCAAGAAACTGTGTGGGTGCATACCTTGCCCCAACAAGGTGCCCGACACCCTGACAGAAATGCTCGACTTCTCTCTCTTGAAGGATCCCATTTTCATTCTTTTCACGGTCTCAAACTTCTTCACGAGCATAGGATTTAACATACCCTACGTCTACATAGTCGTAAGTAACCAAGTGCTTGACTCTGAGTACTCACCTGTGCTCCAATCGTACGACTATCTCATCGGATCTAGTCTTAATCTAATCTAAATTAGAACTCGGTCTACTCAGATGAATTTGCGATAGGAAAGATTGGCATTGACATCTTCTCTATTGTCCTATTTACGATATCGTAATTTCATCTTTGTGCTCTAGACAGGTATATCTCCTAAGCAAAAAAAAAGGGAACAGTTACAGTCGGCTTCATTAGGACGTCTCCGATGGCATCCTACCTCTTTGCAACTGGGTAACTCACATGTATTGTACTTTTCAGGCGCAAGCACAAGAAAGAGGGATCTCGAAAGAGAATGCAAGTTACTTGCTAGCAGTTATTGGTATTGCTAACACGATCGGTCGTGTCGTTTTGGGCTACATCTCCGACAAGCCCTGGATCAATCGCCTGATGATCTACAACGTTTCTCTAGCCGTTTGTGGTATTGGTAGGTGTTGACGAACCGCAACTCTCGACCAGAACCTGAAACGAAATCTAACGATGGATATTTTTTCTCTTTGTTGTTGTTCAGCGACTGCTCTCAGTGCCTTGTGTTACACTTTCTACTCGTTTGCTTTTTACGGTTCGGTATACGGATTCAGCATCGGGGCTTACGTCGGACTGACTTCCGTCATTCTCGTCGACCTCATGGGCCTGGATCATTTGACAAACGCTTTTGGTCTTCTACTGCTCTTCCAAGGAATTGCTTCCCTGATCGGTCCTCCAATTGCAGGTAAGGTACAAGGGGATGAACGGAACGACCATCTGAGACGGGTCGGGTGTCAAAGCTTTTTAAGAGGATGATGCCTAGGTAGCGGGGCCCCACCTGAAAGTGAAATGTGTCCAACATGAGACATTGCGGGTATATGTAGCAAGTAAAACCTACGCGGGTTCGTTTCAGGTTGGCTCTATGACGCTTTCGCGACCTACGATCCAGGATTCGTCGTCGCCGGAGTCATGATAGCCATCAGTGGAATCATGCTGTTTGTGATACCCTCTTTGCAACGGTACCTGGAAAAGCGAAAGCAGTCCAGGAAGGACGGCGCCATTGCTCTGACGTGAACACTGCCGTCCTGGACATTGGTTCAAAAGAACTGAAAACAAATCAGAACGAAACAAGTCTTCGCTGCCTTCGTTTGTAGTTATATTAATATAAGATAATCATTATAATTAATCATAATATATATACAGAAATAAATAAATACATATATATATATATATATATAAGGTAGTGTTCGAGTAAGCAAGACCAAAACCAATTTTTATTGCTCTTGATTAAAAAGCTCAAACATTATTTCTGTACACAGCATTTGTTTATTTAAAGATAATTATTATTTATACAACTATTATATATAATATATATTTATATGGGTATATATTATATATTTTGTTTTTTGTTGTTGTAAAGTGGGACGCTCGCCAGGAGTGCTTACTCGAATTACTGTACAGACACACTCATTCACTCACTCACTCACTTACTCACAACACACCTCTGTTGAACTGATTTTAACTTCCTTAACAAAATAGACGTTATTTTATATATAAATCTATGACATATTATGTATTCTTTCGGAATACTGTATTTATTTAATATAAGAAAATTACTGTTTTTCATTTCTTTTTTTGCCTTGGTCGGACATCACTCCGCATTCCCCGTCGAGTGACTCCAACTTTACTTGTTAAATACTTTGTAACAAGTCGCAGATTTACGACATGAAATATATTTTATTTCTTGGAAAGCTTATCGAACCATCTAATAACTCCAGGGACACAACAGAAGGAGTATTTTTTTTTGGCGGCGGGGAGGGCTTAACTCAATACTCGCGCTACAGATTAATGTGCGGAATGTAGCATCCCTAGCAAGAGTAAAGCAAGTAAACATCTCTTAGTGTTTATGTAATATGTATTTTAAAAAAGTTTTTACAAACTCCAGATTGTTGTGGTCACAAAATTTGTATGAACCACCGTTCGTTATTTTAACAATGATACAAAATCTGATCACCGATTTACAGACTATCGGTAGTTGAGTAGTCGCACCACATTTTGACAGTCTCGTTTGAAACTCAGTGGACATTGTACATTTCTCCGTAATGCGAATTTATTGATCACTTCCTGCATAGCACACCGTTCAACGCTCACATCTTAAAATTTAGACCTCATGCCCGTCAAGTAAAACCTCATTTCTTCGAGACTGCTTTCGAGGGCCTCTTTAAAACTAACCAACCGGGTTGTTTTACATGAGGCCCAAGCGGACATTCCGAAATTTATGGTCTTTGGACGTGGATTGTAGCAGCAGGCGTAGCCATTCTCCACGAGAGGGCCGTACACCATCATTCCGTTCTTTTTCATGGGTACCTGCAATCAAAGCATACAGTTCAACACCATTCCCGTGTTGCATCTCAAAAAGTAACTTTTTGTTTCCTTTTCAACGCTCACATTGCTTGTCGACAGCTGGAAGTGAGTGCTCCGTTGGAATGCTGGGTCTGTGAACAACTGCCCATCATCGATATTGTGCTCTTTTGCTAGGAGCTTAAGAGCTAACAGGTGACGGTCGACTCCACAGCCGTTTATGACGTCGTTTGCGTAATTTTTGTGAGCATTGATAGCCTCTCTCACAACCTCTGCCTTCGCAGAAGTACCACCTAGTGAGTTACACAACGTCTCACACATATTAACTACTTCGACCGAACAAGACCGAATGGTATCAGTCCGTCCGTAAAGGTACCTTCTTAATGAACCAGATTCGTACTGTGCACCTGGATGGTTGTGTATCCTACAAAAATATAAAAACAAGTTGTCAAAAAAATACAAAACAATCAATATTATAAGAGTAATTATAGACAACAGCCTGTACCCCAAAAAAGGTGTATTTTACGTAATCAAAATTGAGTGATCCAGGAATACTCGTTCGTTTTAGAAAATTTAAGCAGAAAAAAATTTATTCGAATCAGCTGCCTTGACTTGGCAATACTTAACAAAAAAGATCAAACTTTTAAACAACCTACTTGAAAAAGGCTAATTGAATAGCGACTTGAATGAAGCTATCCGGGCTGACGTTAAGAGTTTTCAACAATTCTTTTCCGAATTTTGGAAACACCCAACTGTACACGTCCAGATCATTGCATATTCTGTAACAAATAAAGTATATATCAAAAACCATATTCTGTACCTACTACCCTGAGATATTGACTTTCGCCCACCTGTCCACCGCTTCCTCAGCTTGTCGGATGTAAGTTTCAACAGAATTCGTTATATGAAACTCAAGTTTCTTGATGTTGAGTGAACTTGTATTAACTTCTCCTATATCTATGATGGTGCTTCTGAAAACGTAAAATTTTTTAAGTTGACGTCATCCGTCTTGCGCTTTCTGGAAGTTGGATTTGCAAATACATACGTCTCATCGAGAATATGATCTGACAACATTCCGATTGGTCCGCCCTCGGCTGCACTGTGCTCATAAGCGATTCCAATTCCGTCTCCTTCAGCTCCAACAACGAACTGAAAAATGTAAATTTATCAAGTGTGAGCGAACAATAGGTTTGACCACTGGAAACAGGTTGAAAAAGACTCAAGGTTGTAACACATGGTCTCGGTTGCCGTCTAATGACAAAGCCGAAACTACCCCCATATAAATATTACATGGTAAGGACAAAGGTAAAACTGGGGAAGTAAAGCCAATGTTCAAATGCAAAATGTTTAAATATTAAAAAACTTTGGATCTCTTTCCCTTTGTAGTGCAACAGTATTTTCCAAAAAGGAAACAAGACCTGTAAAAAATCCAGGATTGGGTAACGGAAGTAGAAATACAAACGCTAGAAATTGTTGATTTGGTGAGTACATAATTTTCGCAATGCACTTTCAAGGTGTTTAGCGTCAAAAGGGAATTTCGTATTCCTAGAATGGGTGCCCTCAACAGTTTCGCACTTCAATATTTACTAATTGTACCAAAGAAAGCTTCAACACCAACCTGAAGAGTTTTGTCGTACCATCTATTTCCAACGTTTCCTTTAGATCCAAACCCGTGGAGTAGCAGCAAACTACACCTCGTGTCATAATTGTAGCCACCTCCTTTTGTCAGAGGTTTTTCCAAGCAAACGACAAAAAGGGACTTTTCAATAGCCTCCAGTGAAGCCCTATTAACTGGATCTGAAAAAATAAAGTGGGCGTGCAAAGAAATTTTCTGAAAACACACCAACGTAATGTCACCCGATAACCTACGTTTTTGAAGCTCTTTATAAGCTTTCGCCCAGTTATCCCGATCCCATGTTGTGAGAACACCAACCGGGACTCCAGGTTCATCCGATGCTGTTGCAACAATGTCTTGTAACATTCCTAAAATCTGCTCGTGTGATAATTGCTCTCTAGTTCCTTTGACAAATACGGGAACGCTGAAAAACTGAATAAAAAAAATGTTAGCACGTCGAAAAAGTTAAGGATGGTGGAAACCGTTCGAGGTTACATTCCCTTACATGGTTATTGTAAATAACAATTATGTGTTGACTGGGATTATTCTCATCTGGAAGTGCTAGTCTATCCCTCGGTGTGTCAGGAATCCTACAGGTTGTAAATAGCTTATTGTACTGGCTCATACAAAGTTTGGTATTTTTTCCCATAATTTCTTGTGGTAAATTATTACTTTAAAAAGAAGCAAGACGATTAGACTTTGCCCCAGCACTAAATATTCACAAGTTTAAATTAAAATAAAAAAATGCACACTAATGTGAGAACTTACTTTTCTATCAATTCATTGAAATTTAATGCACTTTTAATTAATCTAGTGGTAAAATTCAATTGTTGTTTTTGTGTTTCAAGGTATTTCTTGGGCCACACCAAACCAGGACTTGAGTAAACAACTACTGGATTCCTGTATTCCAAATAGGCCACATTAAGCCACCAATCAGATAACTGAAAATAAATCCATAAATTCAAACTGAGTTAAATAGTTTAAGATGTAAAAAAAAGATTTCTCAAAGTAAAATAATTTTATCAAACATGAAATCAATAATTTTATTAAGCCATTAAAAGGGTCTCTAACACAATACCTCTCTTTTTCTTATTCAATTTTGCTACCAAATCTTTTCTTTGCTACATACCAATGGGTTATCTTATATAAATTAATAACACTTGCTAGGAATAATATACTGTCCTTGCTCATGTGGTCAATTTAGATCATATGAACACTTAATATATGTAACAATATAATTGAGTAAGTGTAATTGAATTGAGTTAGTATAGACATATCATTAGTAAATAATTTTGTGTTTACTTGTCACTTGACAACTCTACAATAACAATTTGTACAACAGTATGAGTACCAAAAGTTTCATTGTTGGAAATAAATTTTATTTACCCAATTTTCTGTATTTCTTGCTCTCTCATTCAATAACTCCTGTAACTTTATACCATTTCCTTTATCCTTGCAAAAGTTCTCGACCAATCTCTTTGTATTATGTAATTCACTTGAATTCACGAAAGGCATAATTGACCTGAAAGTACATGTTTAGGAATAAGTACAAATGTATGTACTGTTGCACTAAAACAGCTAGTGTTTTAAAGTTAAAAGTTATATGTATTCAAATATTGCTATTGACTTACTTGACATATTTTTCAAGCATTTGCTCTAAAGGTTGCACTGGTAATGTGGGCAATGCTTTGACATTTTCTTCTTGATTTCTTTTGATTGCAGCTGCAGTTGAACACAACCTCAATGAATGGTTCCTTTTGAGAAGGAATGTTGAGAGCGGCAGTAAATCAATGAAGCTTGAACCCAGTAATGTCCTCACATGTGCCATTTCAGGACTGAAAATTTGAAAAATAAATGAAAAAATAATATTAAAATTGCTAAAAGTCTTGTGAAAATTATGTTTAGAAAATTAAATAACTGTCTCAAGTATTTAATTGTGCACAAAGATAAATCTCAGATTACTAAAATTCTAATATTTATTTCTTCTACATTGCAAGATATTTGTATTTATATTTCCACAGTGTTAATGCTACTGTACATCAGACCATGAATAATGAAGAAAACTTAATATCACAGTTTCACATCAAGATTCAATACAATAAACTAAGTGAACTTTTTTTGAATTTTATCATCTTTTTCTATAAAAAAATATAAATAACCTATATAATATTCTATAAAAAAAAATCTTGTAACCTTCTCAGAAAAACTGTTGAAGTCATTTCTCTGACTTTTGGTGGTTTATTCGATAGACAATCATCCATAACAAACAGAGATAAAATAATGAGGAAAATAAAATAAACTTTAACAAAATCAATAGATGAATCTTCACTCTATTGCCTAAAATCCCTTGACCAAAATTTCAATTGACTCTGATTGAAGGGCAGGTTAAGGAAAGGAAAGGTTTCTGTCTATACAAACTGATATTTTTTTTATTTGTATTAACTCTAAGTTCGTCACGTTATTATTCAATGTGTTGCAAATATAGTTATTGGGAACCCATTTAATACAAGAAAATGGTACACTTAATTCCCGGAACATTGAAGCACTAATCTAATAAAATAAGTGGTACGTATTGTCACTCTCTTTAATTAAAAGTGCCCGTAAGAATTCTGCAAATGTTAAACTCAAAGTTGTAAACCGAATGTAACTTATCACAGTAATACATAACCTTTGTACGAGGCAACACAGAAACCTACTTATAAAATAACCAGTCAATCACGTGATTCGGTCAACTTTCGAGGCATTCGTAATTGTTATGTATTTTCACCTACCAATAATATTTGGCATTTGCAGGAAAAACAGAATTAAATATTCGATTTGAAAGAATCCTTTCCATACCTCCCCAAAGCACTACCGTACGTCTCTATGAAACCCGCCTTCTATTAATCGAACAACGAACAAAGTCTTCACTTAATAAATGTTAAATGACTTTTATCATATTTTTGCCCTTCTGGAAATGATTCAAAGCTCTTTAGTCCGATGAAATATACTACAAATCACATTTCTGCATTTTACAGTCAATATTCTCGAGGTAGTGGGTTTTGATTCCTTTGCAAACATTCAACGACATTCCGACATTCCGTGTACTTTTGTTTTGCTTACTGGATCTATATTTATCGCTTTTTATTGCCGTCAAGTTAAAGATACGTAATTCCTTCCTCACCAAGTTATCCACGGTTCTTCATTTAAAACTTATAATTTATTATTTACATAATTCTTTATAGAAAATGCCTATTCGTTTGCTTTTATGGCTCTTCTCCCGCAGTTTGAGATCTTCTCATGATCTCATGTTAGAAAAGTTAATTTAGGGTCTTCAACTGTAAATACCGTGGATGGAGTATGTTTCTATTCCACATTTGAATTCCTACTTATATTTCTGAAGCTTTCATTTTTTGCTCTTTTGTTACGCTGCAGTTCGAGTGAATGAGAATTCTAGACTTTAATAAAAACTTACGTTAGAGAGAATTAAGGAAACGATTTACTTTGACATACATTCTGCGAATTACGGGTAGAAATTTACTGGGGAAAAAATTGTCGTTCCCGACGACATCCGACCGTTAGGCCACAGGAAGTTACCAGCGCCATTTTGAAACTGAAAATTCAAAATGGTGGAAATTAATGTCCGTTAACCATCCTTTCCTCCGCCTATTTCCCTTCTTCATCCGATCGTACCCTCCAGCCAAATCCTCTTCAGACCTGACCATACAGGTGCTATTTCAATCAAGGTTGGGTGAATGACCGACAAAGGTATGTGTCCCCTATCCAGGTGACAATTCTTCCTACAAGTTTAAACCTAATAAAATATATAATTGTCTGTTGAAAACTAATTTAAACCTCATCCCTGGCAAAGGTCGTCGATATGTCAGATAATTCAAGGAGAGCCGGGGTTTGGAGCCTTCAACTTCTTGTCGTGCGTTTGGAGGTTCCTGCCAAACACGTGCAAAGGAAATGTGGTGGAAGAAAAACAAACGAGACAAAAACCGTTCTTTGTGGTTGTGGTAATTTAGAGAATTTAATAATAAAATTAATCTGTAACAATTATTTATTTATTAATTATTAATCTCAAGCGAGATTTCTACCCGAGAGCTCGGATGCTGGTGAATCAGGGGCCGTCACGTCACGGCACGAGGCCTTCCTTTCCGACCTTTTTGAAGGAGCCTTGTAGTGCCTTGCACAGAACAGGGCTATCCTCTCGCAGGCCTCTCGCAGAATTTCCTCCGGCGGTGATAGAGTTATCCTTACGTAATTCGGATAATCGAAACACTGTGCATTAAAGAAAACGGGTGTCAACTCCGGTTATTCGGATACAGGTGAATACCTGAGGACGAAATCACTCACCTTTCCTGGGAGGCAAAAAACGGATTCTTCGGTAACCATTAATTCGACAAAACGGTGATCGTTTTGAATGTCTGGGAAGTAGCTCATGTCGATGCCGATCTGTAAATACCGAAATGGAGTGGTGAGAGGTCTGATATTGTGAAACATTCTCTATTGTTTCCGGGCTGAGATGTAGTATTGTTCCCGTTGTCCATTTTCTCGTATTTTCCTGGGTTTTTACTCCGAGCACATCTATACCAGGAGTGCCTACTGCCAAATCTAAGATCTAGTCATTATCTGTTATTGTCGGGTATGTTCCAGTTTCTCCCTTGAGGTGAATTTTTCTAGAGGAGTGGAACATCCGGTCGTGTACGTGGCGTAAAGTGGTGGACTATGTATTGTTAGTACTTATGGTATCAGAAATGTTACTGTCCAATGCCCAAGTTGGTTTTTATTGAAGCTTTTCGTTCTTCATGGTGCTATCACTAGGCTTAGTAACAGGCTTGCTAACAACATATAATGTCTCCTAAGTTTCGATAAGAAGTTTCACAATTACCCTGAAGGTGCCTAGTACTGATGCCATTTATTTCATATCTTCCTAATTTCTAATGTAGTCTGAGCCAATGGCACAGCGTGTTTTGTCTGTATCTCATCCATTCGAACTCTGTACGACACCGTAGTGGTGACTAAGTTTAGTTTGATCATATTAATGTAACCTAACCTAGCCTGTTGTACGGCGGACCAACATCATTCGGAACTCAACATCACGTTGACTTGTTTTTCAGGTGGAAGTGATTTAAGGTACACGATGTAACGGAACATTAAGAAAAGTACAATAAAAACAGGATAAGTTTATCTAAATAGGTTCTTATTTTTAACCCATTGATGACATTGATAATGCTGATGATGATGATAATAATAGTTACCATTAGGTACATGGCACCTTGCGGCATTACGGGCTTCAATCCGGGTATCTCCGACAGCTTTTTATAAACGACGGTTGCGTTTCTCTGAAAGAAAAATAAAAGCATGTTTTATGTAGAAAAACCGATAGTAAAAAATATCTACGGCTTTTTATGTGGCGCTAAGAAATTTAAGTAGTCAGACGTCAATCGAGGCGTGGCATGGCCGGACTGGAGTCTCACCTGTAGTGTTTTGATGGTGCTGTTGTAGAAATCTGTTGGTGTGTACTTTAATATTTCGGGTATGGCACCTTGCACGATGGTGTTGCAACCCAGGGTTCTCTGAGTCAGTCTCATCAGTCCGGGTTTGACTTCTTTCTCGAAGATGCCGTTCTTGTCGTGTATGACGATCCAGCCGACACGCCATCCCGGAATGAGAAACCTGAAAGAGTAGAGGACTTGACGACTTGCACATCGTAAGAGCTCAAAACCTGGGGGGCTCATTCCGCCTGTGATGGCGCAGAGAACAAGAGGATAACTGGAAAAAACTAGAAAAACTATTTTCAGCAAATACCTTTTGGTGAGACCGCTGCATGAGAGTATAGGTACATCAGAAGGGAGTGATGCCATTGCGAAGTATTCCTCCCCAGCGAAAACCTGCAATGATAATTATATAAATAAGTAATAAATATGATACCGTTGCGATATCAGCCATGCATAATAACACCAATATTAGTATCAACCCTTTCTCTAAAGAAATATTCCATCTCAAGTGAAGTTGTGACCTGAGAATCACAAATTTTAGAAATTAAGAGAATACTATATATACTAGAGGAATACGAATCCTTAGAAACAATATTAATAATAATCTAAACATAAAATGGTAATTATTAACCATTGCAGTAAAAGCCTGACAAAAAGGTCACCTAAAAAGGATGTGTGGGATGAGTTACAATAGTCAAACATCAATATGTTATGAATATAATTTATATTATTCAACATACTAAATGCTCGTATATTTCGTCGGCTATTATGGGCACGCAGTTACGTGAAGCCACATCCAGAATCTCCCTTAAATGCCTCTTACTGTAGACAGATCCGCACGGATTACTCGGATTGTTGACGACGATCGCTCTCGTATTGCCATCGATCTGACTTTCTAAGTGATCCAAGTCAACCTCCCACCGGTTCTCTGGCTGAAAATACTCAAATTGTAATATTCAATAATAAACAGACAAGAATGTAAAATGTAATGGGAACTTGTAGATGAGAGTCAGAGTACGTCTTAGCCCATGTTAAAAACATATATAGTAAAATGTAATCACGGCTAAATATATTTTTACTGTAAAGAATTGCATGTAATACCAGTTTGACTATTTTATAGTAGCCATTTTCTAGTAGAAAACTTATCGGTGTACTGTCTTTGCTTCGAATGGTTTTTCACTTACCCTTAAATTGTACATTTTGACTTTAATTCCTAATCCTTCTGCTAGGGTTCTATAGAGTGCAAATCCCGGCCTCGGTATTAATATGTTCTCCCCGGGATTTGCTATTACGGATATGCACAGGTCCAGCGACGTCGAGCACCCGCTGCAGAGAATGACATCCTGCCAGTCGACTCTCACCTTGTCTGTGGAGGAATAGTCGGCCACGGCCTGTCTCGCAGCAACCGTTCCCGAGCTGGGTGCGTATCCGTTGCACTTTCCACAGTCGACGGTTTTCTTGACGGATTCAATTACCTCCCTGGCAGGCGTTAAATTTCCAAATATTGTCGGATCACCTGAGAACAAGTTTTTAATGCGTTACAATACGTCAGGTCGAGTGCAGCCGAGAAACAAGAAAACGGGGCAACGAGAAGGCTGAAGCAAACCTGTTAGGAAGAACCGGCTGGGAAAATTTATTTTACGTTTCAAGTAAATAAACGCAACCGGGTACCACGGGTATTTAAATTACGCACGGCTAAGAGAGGCATGAAGTGGTCGTGGCTACATTCAAAGTTACGACAGGGAAGTACTACAGTCAGTCACATTCCTTCCGCACAACTGTGGAAACTATTTATGGTATGTGGGCGATTGATGGTTATGATAACTTGACGACGACCAAT
Source organism: Polyplax serrata (assembly GCA_037055365.1). Taxonomy (NCBI): domain Eukaryota; kingdom Metazoa; phylum Arthropoda; class Insecta; order Psocodea; family Polyplacidae; genus Polyplax; species Polyplax serrata. The sequence continues at coordinate 4,354,506 of JAWJWE010000038.1, read as the reverse complement.
CGTACCTATCAACAAGTCAAAATTGATGAAAAACATTTCACGCTGTTGCTGCTGTTTACCATCACACCTTAACCGCAAGAGACATTTTGGTTCATGTTTTTGGTCTGAGAACTGTTTAGTGTGAAGCAAAAGAGCAATAATATCAAAGTGATGTTAAATTTTTTAACGGCTTGAAAATTATGAAAGTCATCGAGAAGGTCAAGAAAGCTGGTAGCTGATGTCAGTAAACGACAGCAAAACCTTCAGACAAGAAGCATTGGTCACTCCCAGCATAATTCTTCTTTTACGTTTTTTTTTTTGCGTGGAAAGTTTCAATGAGACGTGTCAAACACGAGAGAGACAAGGAGATGGAACTGGAAGATCAACTTTGAGAAAAGATGACATCTTCACATACAGCACGTGATTTTATATAAATTTGTATTACGTAAATATGGCGACCGGACGAGAGAACTCGTTCTCGCCTTGTTCTCGACCGAAACTGACAAATTCGAAAATCTTCGATTTCGTTTAGTTGCGTTTGTTTCTGCTCTTTTGAGGGGGTTGCCACCACAAAAACCCAGCAAGCTGGCCTTCACAGGGTTGAGGAGAACTCAGATTATTTTCTGTACATAATTTAACAATAGTTCCAGTATATCTGTGATACTAAATTTTGCATTTCAAAAGTCGGGTCTCCTACCCTCTTCTGACACTGAGTGACAGACAAATATTATTGCGTAGTATATTTTTATTATTCCATATATTATCTGTTAATTTTTTTGTCTCAAGCTACTTGCAGTTCTCTTTTAAGTCTAATGGCCTTTCTTCCTTTCCCACTTAACTGAGGTTTTCTGACTCTGCATGTGTATAAAACATTATATTAACGGCCAATGAAAGCTTCAGTAGGAACCTAATCGACAATTTCAAGCACCACGTAGAATTAGTGTGGTATCTAACAGTTCGTACTATGTATATTTATGCCTTCGTCGAAGTTATCCCTTGCAGGGGAGGAAGTACGGTGAACGGAAATCCCGTAGGAATTCCAGAAAATATTTCTCGTTCCTTTCACATCCGGTTGCGCTAGTCGGAGTGGGCAAGAAGATGGAATTTCCAGTGAAATAAAAAATAAAATCCTAACAGACCCGTCAAACATCCGATTTTTGCACTTTTTTCTGTCACTCCGAAGGACGTCTGGACCATTTTGACAAACTCGTCATCAAGTGAAGAAAAAAAAACATGATTTTACGTTGATGTCAGGCAGAGGTGAAAAAAACCTGACCGCACGGGTGGTATCCTATCGAGTGATAACAGCCACGTACTGCCACGTAAGTAACATTTTAGGGTGGTACCAGGTACCTGTTACCCTCATGTTCGTCACGATGGTGGTACTGTACAAAACCCTCACCAATAAATGGTTCATACCTGCTCGTCTACGGTCTTGGTATGTCTTCACGGGACGAACGGGGACATATACCACAGAGGGTGAACTCTAAAATAACCAAAGCAATGAGATAAGTAATAAATATAATCTATATAAGAAAACAAGTTGATAGAAAGAAGCGGAGTACCCCAAATCAAAGGCCGAAGCTAGTAGAAAAAAATTCAAGTTCAGGTGAGTGAAGCGTAAAATAGAGGAATACAGGTAGTGTAGAAAAGGTAAACCCCTTATATTGGTAACTGCAAACTACTCTGGTTTGTGTACCATTCCTTCTGGAAAACCGGTTGTTTGTGCACATTGTCTTACCAAATCCAGGTTTGACGCACTTGCTAATGCATGGAGTCTCTGATTGTGCAAGAAATCCATGAAAAATTTGTCGTAAATTAACCGAGTCTAATGATTTGTTTACAAAATCCGAGTTTAGCTACAACGCACTACTACGAATTGAGACGCGCAATAGGAAGGGACCTTTCCCTGCACAACGGGTACCGGCTACTCAACGGGTACTAAACGGGTACTAAACGCGACAAACAACGTAGTTTTTCTAATGCGGACAAAACAAGAAAGAATTTACGTAACCGACTTTTGAAAAGCGAACTCTCCAACTAACCGACTGTTGAACCGTCTTCCCAGAGGCTAGATGAAATGGACATAAACGTTAATAAATAAGTAGGACATAATAAAACAGTAGGTAGTACCCTCTACAGGTTTCAGACCAAGCTCGAAAAAATTTCTTTACTCTTCCTATTCCTGGTCCCCTAGAACTCGTCTGGAAACGTCGCAGTTCGCCCTATTTTTCAACTTTTCTAAAATTCATCTAAAATATATGAAATGAAATAATTAAAATGAAAAATCATTTACACGGTTTTTTTCCATTTAAATGGTTTCCAGTATGCAGTCGTATGACTTCTGTTCTCTTAGTACTATTTATTATTAGCATAACTAATATGTTTACTATTAATAAATAGTCATGGCGATTAAACAAGGTGCCGTACATTATTTTTTACATTTTTTTAATGTAAAATCATCACGTTGAACGGTTACAATTTATTTATTTATTATCTGCTGGTTATGTGTACGAGTCTAAATGTCCGATTATTTCAATAGTTTAAATAAATAAATACCAAATGAATAAAAAAGTGACGCGAGGGTATTCATTTTGTCATCTTTTTATTCTTGTTATTTATTTAGTGTACTGTAGTATATTTCTTCCCGATGCAAAGGAAGCCAACCAGGTTCAGTAAACACAGGTGGAAATTGCAGAATATTATTAACACAAAAAGTGTAAACAATAATAAATAATACGTAAGTAAATGTTATTGATTATTTAGGATGAGCACACTAAGCAAACAGATTATTTAGCTTATGTAGTGTACTTATAATGCGTGCCTTTTATCTCTCTCGTTTATTAATTCTATTCATTCTTAGTTAAATTACTCAGTTAAAAATCATAACATTGTTAACTTGCGACCTTGTACTATATTATGTACATATAATAAATATGATCGGTGGTATTTCTCCACTCTCCGACATGAAATTAATATGGGGATGAGCAACTAGAAATCACATAAACTTATTTTTAAACATTACTGCGATATTTTTAATATAACGTTTATTGTTTTGTAGTATAACGTGTAATTACATATTATGTAGTAGTATAATACTTCACTTACACACAATGCAGCATCTACATAATTTGTTCATTATACTGCAAGAAAGGCATGTGTACAGGCAGCTTGGTGAAGCAACCCCGTGGAACCCACCACATGCACAGACACATACACACACACACACACACACAACATACAGGTGACACAGTTTTCATCAGAAACTATTCGGTTTCTAGTTCTGAGGCCAAGTAGTTTTTTTGTTTCTCACAAAACGCCATTTCGCTCAAAAAAAAGACGCGGATTCAATCGGTCACCTCGCTGGACGAGTGACGATTTTCGGTTGTTTGACCTTTTTTTTCAAATATTTCGGTTGTTGTTTGTTGTTCGATCCGTGGAAAAATTTGGAGCTTAACAAACCAAAAAAATAAAAAATAAATCAATAAATCGATCTGCAGGCGATTTGGCGGAGTTTTTTATTGGCTCACTCCGAATATTATATTGTTGCAAGTATTCGTATTGTATCACGTGCAATCCCAGTTGACCTTTATCGGAGCCTTTCTTATTGATTGGGACGTCCATTATGTACGTTTATTGGTTACATTCTCACGTGGTTTGATGTTGCATGAGACTTATTAATTGAATTGCCTCCGTCGTCGTTTTATGTTTTTGTTTTCCAAGAAGGAGTTTATTCGTCTTAAGCCCGGCTTTTAACAGTTTTTCTATATATAATTTATTATTACTGAAATATAGGTTTGGATTTATTATTAATATTTAATTTAGGGAAACTTCTTTCTGCCGGAATCACGGATCGAATCAATTTGGTTGGCTTATGATCGTTTGATCGTCGGATCAGGATGTGATTTGATTATCTCCAAGAAGGTCTTTTGGTAAGAGGACCACTGCTAATGAGATTAAGCTTCATTTGTAATTTAAGTACACCTGCTTAATAAGTAATAAGTTTTCGATTGATCGATTTATTTTTGCGAACTGCCACTCATTTTAAGTATTATTTGCAAATTTTATTAATGCATAACCGAAGCCCAGATACCATAAATTTTACTTAGCTATTTTGTATGCTTTCTGCTTGAGTTAAGCATTTTTTTGGTATATATGTATCTATTTATTTAAATAATTATTCAGCGTTTAATTTAATTATGTAGTTCTCCACTAACTTACTATTTTCATGTGTACTACCTTTACGGGCAAAAAACTGACTGAAAGGAGAAGTACAAAGCACCATGTAAGTTATTAACTTATTGGCTATTGGCTATTTATTGATGTTACTTTTAGAAAAATTAAAAAATCGAGTAATAATCCAACTAAACTCCCAAGAGGCAGAGGATTTTGTTCCTTTTTTTGGTTTGTAACACCTCGTGAATTTGTCCCGAGTTTCAAAGTTTCCACTCGCTTTGATTCGCGGACACAGGCACAGTGCCTGGTACCTGTTTTAAAGGTAACTTACCAACAAATCTCAGTTCGAGTCTTGAGTCGTAATTTCAATCCGAAACCTGAATTTTCCAGTTCGGAAATTTTTATATCAATTTAATTCCGAGAAACGTTTAGAAGGCAACAACCCCTCGCGTTGATCTGTGTTGGGAAATTAATAATTTACCGGGAGGTATGCATACTTTGTACTTTTACTAAGTACTTTACATAAAATTAACACTTTACAATTAAATGTGTGATATTTGAAGTTGACTTTACGTTTTTCCTACCTTGCCAGGGGTATTCAATCACTGTTTTGTCACCAATCCGAGTGGAGAGTACTGTCCTACCACCAGAGCTAAGAGACAGCTAAGAGAACTGAAAATCCGTTATTTCCATATAAAGAATTTTAACAAAATAGAGAAATATTAAGCAACGGATACGGGACATTCAGCCACGTCGAATATCATAGATAACACCTTAGTATAGATACAGTATAAAAATAGTATAAAACAGTACGAAAAAGTGAATTTGGTTCATGTCGACTGTTGAGCTTTTAACTTGGGTCTGTCGTGTTTGGACTTCCCTGAAGGAACTTTCATTATTCCTGAGCTGTCTGGTCTAAAGGACAACCGAAGACTTGGCAAGAACACGAACTGCTTCGTTTTTTTTTTGGATCTCAAAACAGTCGGGCTCAATCGTTGAGCTCATCACCATCATCTTACCTATGGATAGCGAGATCATCTGTTTGTTGGGATTTGGCTCCAGGTGCAAACCCTCGACGACCACCCTGATAGGATTGAACGTCTTATTCGCCAGGTCTGAGGCGCGGACATCCCAAACCTTCTGATCGCACATGTCCACCGTCATTCGGAGAGAATATGACCCGAAGAGTAAGCACACGACGAAAAAAAAATATATGTATACTTATATAAATATGAGTATGAGAAAAAGAAAAAAAAAGGAAAATCAACTCGACCGATATGACTTGGAATGGATCCCGAAAACGAATGGAAAAAATGCCAAAGAGACGACGCTCGACAAACCGGATACGACGATGATACTAAAGCAATCCGCGTGTTAACTTCTGCTTTTTAGAAAAAAAAGGAAGAAAAAAACAACAACACAATGATGGTGGCGATGATGTGTAATATATTTAAATGAAGTGGGCTTATTTTCATAAAGCCGTTTGATTGGTCACATCTCTCGCATTCTCTCTCCCTTTGCCCATGTCTCTGGTACTTGAAATGTTGTACCTATAAAACCGCTTTGGAGGACGTTTTATCAATAAACGAAGACGAATCGGATGCCTTTGATTGGGTAAATCTCAACATGGAAACAGGAGTTCAAACGATGTGCGTTACAACCACCGACACTTCACCGGATGGAAGGGAGAAGTGTTCCCATGAACAGGGACACCACGGCTGTGCCAGATAGAGAAAAGTGCCCGATTCTAAGTATCAAGTTCTGGGAAAGTGTCACGCAGATGGTCGAAGCAATCTCAAGTACCGCACCCCAAAATTTGTATGTATTATAAATACTCAAATTTGATTGGGACGTGTCGGCAGCACTTGACCAAAAAGTATAATATAAAATACTCGTTTTATCTATTGAAATTCCTCTGTCTAACTTGTACAAATGCAAGACTATTATACGATGGTATACTACGATGTTGTTTTATTAATATTTTTCACAATATACGGATGTATACTTGCGAGATACTTCTAAGTGCTTTGGGCTCTAAGCTGACTTATAGCAAGTCACATTTTATTGCAGTTTGACCAGCACTACGGAATGTAATGATCTGTACAATTCCAGTGCCACAAGTAAGATTAGAAGAGTTGAAAAAACTGGGAAGGTCGTCACCTTTCCACTAATAATAATTTTAATAATTAATACCTCTAAAAGACAACAACAAGCCATTTGTTCCATTGCAAGTTATTAGAATGATTAAAAGGTAGAAATTGGTTCATGCACTCCTCTAATCACCCCCACGATACCGACTACCTAAGTATCAGTATAAAATATAAGGTGACTGTGTGCTTAACCATCCGGTTAAGTTCAAGTTAAGGGCAACGAGAGACTAAGACTAAGGAAAGTCAATAGACCAGGTTAAAAAAAATTAACTCCTGTTCTTACATATAAGTTTTACATTAAAAATTTTACATGTCACAGCCGATTGCTTGGTTAACATACATGCCTAAGTATGGGTAAAACAATAGTATAAATTTAAAAATTAGAATACAAAAAATTCGAATAAAATGCCATATTTTCGGAATGTTAAAGCCTAACATGTGCATCCTTTGTTACGGCTATGTTCATTCAATTTTTTTTTTCTGCGAAACAGCGATCAGTCCTAATGCCTAACACTTCTGCAAATCGAAGAGTCAAGAATTACAGTCAATCAATCATTGATTGGATCAATCAAACCACCTGGTCGAAGAACTCGTAAAATCAATCAGTCGATCGATCACGTATCAGGTCCCTTCAATTTCGAATTGTATATAATGTATCAAAGAAAAATAACTAAAGTTTGATGGAACGCAGGAAATGAGTGATAGCTTTCAGAAAAAGTATAAAACATGAAAAAAAAGCAATGATTAAAAGAAGAGCATTACATGATTTTTGCTAGGGATCAGACTTAAACTTTAAAATAAAATTGTGATTGCGAATCAAGGACAACATCCCATCATTTTCAGGTATGCTCAACTAAGCTAAGGGAAAGCACAGCCTTCGTCGTGCATGGGTCCAAATAGTATCAGTGCGTAGTCATCATGCAATAATATCATGCATAGTATCAAAAATATAATCTTTAATAAATTAAAATTGCTCCTAATAATATCTTACGAGCTGTGGGAATCTGCAAGGTGAATTCCTCCAGGTACAAATACATCAAACGTAACCTAACCCCGTGCTACTTGATCCTACAAAAAGGATTCCCTGCAAAATTCACACAACAGATCGTAGGTCAAATTAATTTCACTTATGTTAACTGTAATTTTATAAATTGAACTTGAATATCAGTATACTATCAGTATCGAAGCTGCATTTTATGCATTTTCAAACGAGTACAAGGTAGCCGTAGCCGAGTACAACTTGCAAAACCGGTCCATCAAAGTGTTGTATTATTTCTGCTGAAGAAATAAAAGAAACGAGAGGAGATACGAGAGAAATGTGGTACTAATGTGCACTGCATTGGAGGCTGGGGTGCGCTTCAGTAGAACGACTCGAAAATTAAAAGTACTCTAAATGTAAATATCGAACAGTTAGCATAGACAGGTGAGTCGTAAAGGGTCACACTCAACGACATTCGATAATTTCATCAAAGGCACTGTTAGCATTTAAAAAAAATTCCTTACAAAACTAAAACTTCCTGACAAACGTCCCCTGTAAAAGTAGTTCTGTGCAGGAATACACCAAGCCTCTGATACCTAATGAGTACAATTAAATATCCCGGCTACCACAAAGCACGATTCGTACCTCTCTACCTTCTTTTCCCCCCGCGGTAATTAAAATCTACCTACGGATCAATCGACGTGGAGAATTTCCAAAGTCCGTTCGAGTAAAATGTACATTTCAATTGAAAGTCCAACCTTCACGGTTCAAAACTAGTTGTACTTTTTTGTTTTTCACACGACATAACTATAACTATCGATGTCAGCCCGGACTTTAGAAAATTCCTTGACAATGAGACACGATCTTTGTCAAAGCAACCCATGTTGAATTCCAATTTTAGGCTAAAGTAAATTGTACTCCAAGCAGAATGGTACACTACCAGAGAGAAGGAGTCAATATGAAATCTAAAGATATGTGGAATATAAACTTATTTACACTTTAAGAAGTAAAATGCATAAAACGTTTGCAAGTCTTCAAATGGCGACGTAGGAAAAGGGTAACTTTGATGTTATCCCCTTGAATCGAAGGCCACTTAAGTATAATTGAGCATTATTGGTATTTCGGTACTACCGGCCCTGATGATTTGTGTGTCAAACTTTTAGAGAAAGATTTCCTCCTCTTCTGCCGCTGTTTCTTCTTGGTCCCAATTCTCATCCAACTGGTCACATTCTAGCGGGTCAGGCTCTTCCGAACTGGCCGAATCCTATCTGACGGCTCGATACGTTTGTCCTTTGACTAGTCCGTTGTAGTGCGTGGCCGATGGGAGCTGGGAATTTAAAGGGTTTTTTTTAGAAAAGCCTGAGGATGAATCAGAAAAAAAACAACAATAAACTCGGGGAGATTTCTATCCAAAAGCAGAGATACCCGTATCTCAAAGCAATCTGAATTATACTTATAGGTATTTTTTGTCGAACAACACCGTGTCCTGTTTTGGTTACGGGGTTTACCCGCCCTTCCCAAACGCTTCGTGAGCTTTCCCAGCTGCCGGCATAATCAGTAGTAAGAGTTCTTAAGCGATAATTGCCATTCACTCAATTCGTACTTCTTGAGTTGTGTTCATGTCGTAAATATTTCCTTGTCTTTTTCTCAACCGTTTTTTCCTTAACCAAATATTTTTATAACCATCTTTTGTCCATCCGAGTACCCATGTGCAATCCTATCTCCTTCCCACACCAATTAGTCCCAGTTCTCCTTTCACGACCTTCCGACATTTTGAGCGTCCGTTTTTGGCTTTAGTTGTTATTTGATTCGAAAGCTGGCGAAACGTTTGTGAAGGGGAGGCGGGTAACCCTCGTCACGAAAGAGGGCACAGTGTAATTCAACAAAAAATAATGATAAGTATACATATAAAAATAGTGTTCGCCGTGAAAATTTAAATTCGATCAATCTGAGTTAATCAACTGACGCTGAAGCGTTTCCAAGCGTTAATAAGCAAGGCGAATTGTTAGGCTCTTGTCATTCAAAATGGAAAAGACGAAGACAGGGAAACCTAGAACGGAATCGCAAAGAATACGAAGACGTAAAAACAAAAGTGGAAGTAAAGGAAAAATGCACTTTAGACAAGTAAGCGATAGAGAAAGGGAAGTCGCAAGGAAGAATTTAAAAAGGAAAGCGCGAGAAGTTCCCTTTTGCTCTGCATTGCGAAATGCAATATAGAAATAAATATAATTACCGATTCACCGAAACAAAAACCTCACTATTCCTGTTACGATGGCAAGCAACACATTAACTGATTACCTACCCGAGCACCTATCCTAGAAAGGTACCTATTTCTTATTCGAAAATCCGAATGCTGCTGCAGGAGGTCCTGGGGCGTGACGTCCGCCATTGAGCCTGATGCCAGCAATTTTTCCCTTTCCAGTATTTCAGCTCCTCTGTGGGAAAAATCGTTTATTTATTAATATATATTTATTAAAAACTAATGAGACACCGCACACCGACGTTGACTCACAGTCTTTGGGCTTCGTAAGCTTCTCTCTCTTTCATTGACATGTTCAATACACCGCTGTTAAGGGAATCGAATATCCAAATGATGACAATGAAGATTAGTGACACTATAAAAAAACAATAGCATTGTTAAAAAAATGAATCAAAAGAGTATCATATGAGTTGCAGGGGTGGTAAGTGATGGAGAGTGAAGAGATTTAGACAAAATGTAAAGTTAAAGAAAACAACCCACCACATAGCCAGGCCATAAAGAAGACTTCTAACATCAGGTACCCGCCGGAGTCGACAATAACCCCAGCCACCATAGTTATTACGGCCATTCCCAAATTTTGAATGGACTGAGTACTGCAGAAGGAAAGTGAAAAAAAATCAGTTAGGTTTTAAAAAATAAAAGTCAGCTAAATAATTAATAGAACGCATTACTCACATTCCATATGCGGTACCTAGTTGGTACTCGGGAATGATGAGGGCGACCATTGGCCAGAAGGCACTTGCCAACATCGAATAAGACAGTCCGAGGAATGACATACCGATATAAGGATTTAGGAACGTGAAAGCCAACAAGCCATGACTAGCTAGAGATCCTAAAATGGAGAGGAAAACCCAAAATACATTTTTACCTGTTTTGTCGACAATGAAACCCATGAAGGGTGACAAAATGGCGGACATGATGTACAAAATGCTGTTGACGACATTAGCATCGTTCGGTTCAAAGGAGAACTTCCTTTCGAAGAAAACTCTGAAAGTTTAAAGCTTTCGGTGAAAACTGGTCCAGATTAGGTACCATCCGACAGGCGAAAAGTACCCGAATACTCACTTGCCCAAGGCTATGAAGGGTAACACGGCACCGTAGTAAGCCACACACACGATGGAAATCATCCAAAACGAGGGAGGAAAATCCTTAACGTCAGTGATCCTGATTGCTTCTGTCGGTTGACTGTTGCTTTTCGACTTTGTATATTTTTCGTTTCTCTTATCCATCCAGGCTAGAACGGCCGCACAAACAAGGGACATGATACAAGTTGAGCCAGCTGTGTGAGAGAGAAAGATGATATGTGAGAACTTCCAACACCAGGATTGCTACCACTTCTTCTATAACAGGCTTACCAATCAGTAACGTCACACCCGTGCAGAGGTACCCCTGATAAAACTGGTTCACCCAACCATACAGCGACTCCATAACCGCAAAGTTGACAGTAGAACCAGCTCTGGCAACACTCACTTGGAGTCCAAATACCATATTCAATTCTTTTCCCTTAAACCACATGTAGGCATAATTATTCTGCGCTACGGCCAAGGATTCACTTCCAATACTACACAAATAAAAAAACAATTAATGAAAAAAGGTGAAGAAACCGGTTACATGTAGCACACCACTCAGACGTACCCAAATATAAATCTGCCCACGACCATGAGCCAAAACGCGTCGAAAACGCCTCCAAGAGCAAACACAAGTTGCCCTAGAACCACGAGGACGGCGTAGATGATTGTTCCCCATTGCAGACCGAATACACTGGAAGAAGTAAAAAGGAAACTGAAGAAATTATAGAAGGATAAATAGACAGATATAACAAAAATTATGAGATCAATTTATTTGCATTTTGCTTATTTGCACGAAACCGTTGTGAAATTGGTCTATTATCAAACTGACAAAAAGCCGTTATCACTGTGTTACACTCAATAAATATTTGTCTTGGTTGTGAGACAAAGAAACTAAAAAAAATTAAAACTGCTACGAAAAGTGATAGTTTGAGTTGTTTGGCTGTTGATTGGAAGAAAAATGTGCAACAGGACAAAGGTCACATAAGAAAAATGACTAACATGTTGACAATAATACCACATTTCATTGCCTTTGTTTCAAGGAGAATAAAAAAAAACTGCTGGACTCTGGAATGTGTTCACCAAAACTAAGTAAAACCACCAAACCTGTCTAGGAGGAATCCACCAATAAAACAAGAAACGACAGTGGGCCATGAATACCAAGAATAAAGTAAAACAAATTCTGATGTTGTCAGGTCCATGTCCTCCTTGAAATTGTCCTGCAGTGCTCCAGGTGTATCATAACAGAAATATGCCCCTGAAATAAATGAAAAATTTCAGTACGAAAAAAAAAATACAAATTTTTTTCACCTACAACAGAATTCAAGGGTTCAAATTTCTGGAAATGTTTCAGTGAAATGTGAGCCATCAAGGTAATTTATAACTTTATATACCTTCAATGGTTATGAACTTGAAATTTGGGAAAAGCAGGACAGATTAAGAGGAAAACCTGACACCTGAGGAATGCCTTAAGTAGGAATTTTTAATTTCGGATTTAATAGTTTAGACAATCCCTTTTCAAACAATTGAACATCTCATTTCTGATTGTGTGATTCATTGTTTTTATTTCAACCAAAGTTGAGATTACTCCAAGGAAGTAATCAACAATAGAAATTAAATCCCTATAATGTCAAATTTAAATCTGCAGTGACAGTTTTTGGTTATTGTTTTGTCACCTTATTAGGGTGACCATATTTGTTTCATTTCATCTTTGCATCATCAGAAGTCTTGAAATGATTTAGATGAATGTGATTGATAATATAGGCCCCAGCTAAGAAAGGGAACTCTGCTATGTGTGCCATGCTGAGAAACATATTTGTTTAAATTGCTACTCTTTGCAAATTTTAATTCAAGGCCTCAAGCATGGGTTGCAGTTAAGTCTTCTGATGTGTATTCACAATTAACGGTTATATGTAACTTGTCTGGCTTAGATCAACAAAACAGATGTGACATTGGGACGGGTTCGATGTCATCAATTACATCTGTGTTTCCGTTTCATTACGAATACAAATAATTTTGTTAAATGCGGGCGATTATTGTTTTCTAAATTAAGTATGAATCACGTGTCCAGTGGTGTCCCATCTCTGCTGACATTCTTCCACTTATTCAGCAGTGGCATTGCAGGAAGTAATCGCCTTTCGCACTTTGAGCCCGTCTGCCCTACTTCTTCGTCTGTTTGAGGATTGTGTTTTTAAAAAAAAGGACGGCAGCTTACCAAAACCCAGCAAGCACATGAGAACAAGTCCAATGAAACGGTAAACAGTTGTTCTGGGATCGCAACAGCCCTTTGTTGTCTCGGTGTCATCGTTAGTGGTCGGAGGGATCAAAACCTCTTGGTCGTCCTCCATCCTCGTTAAACTTTTCACTATTACCCGCACAGTCACAAAATAAAAAGTTGCAAGTCGATATTTTAAAAAAAACGTCCGACTCCGATGAGCAATTAAAATAAGTCCAGCACAAATAACTCTACCAGTCGGCGGTCGTCAGCCGAATGCTTTCCTTTCCTCTTTCGTTCACAACGTTTCTGCTACGGGACAGTCAACTGACAATCTCTTTATAAATTTCACTTGATAAATTTACCAATTGGAGAAATCATTGATGCACTATCTTCAAAAAAGGAAATATATTTTCAATTTTATATATGAACCCAAAAAATATTAAATAATATTATAAAAAGTCAGGCGATTTGCAGTTGCAATATGTCAAACGGACAAAAATTTATATTTTTTCTACTTTTAGATAAAATAGGTAGGTACTACGATAATCTTCTTTTAATTATTAAGAAAAAGAATGGGACAGATATTTGTGTCCGTGTGGATGTTATTTTCTAACCATCAAGTCATGGAACGAGACTCCTGCAGAATCATTCAAATTTAAAATTTTGAATCGTTTTATTGGACGATCGTGGCTTTAGATAATGTCAAAACAAACCGTTTACTGAATTTTCAAATTTTGGAATTTCACCTGCTGCTTCTAATACCTGAAAGGTGAGCATTCAATTGCTGTTTTGCATTCGTTATGATTACATGTGATTCCTACAGAAAATAAAAAAATGTTCTAAATATTATGGACTACAGTAACTAAATAATTCATACTAAATATTCTGCATACTAATATCAATTCAATATTAAAATAAACCACTTTGAGTTGATTTTTCCTTTTGGGAAATGAATCACTCCTGACAGTGAAATTATGAGGAATTATTTTATTACACAGAAAGCTATTGGTCCTTGTACTATGTGATGCCCTGTATGGACCTAAGAGGATTGATTTCTGTACATTAGTGTTGGTTCATTTCCTTTCTTTGTACATTGACCTGTTCAGCTACGATGGGTCATTGCCTGCTGTCTTTCATATTATGATTCTTACATTCCTATATTATTCTTTGCAGCATTAAAATATACAGAAGCCATGTTGGCTAATAAATTATCAACCCTATTTGATGACAACTACAGAAACTATTCTGGACTACCATGATAGTAGGAAAATTGATAAGATAATATCCACCAGAAGTACCCACAGGAGAACATCAGTGAGACAAAATGGCTGCAAGGTGGAGCAGTGAATTTAATGTCATTGAGCACAAAGACATCCAGGTATGACCATTTATGTTACCCAAAGAGCACCTAGCATTTTGATTTCCAAAATATTAAAAATTACTCTTCTTTAACTCAAACAAAATTTAATTCTCATTCACAGGCCTCAACAATGGCAATGAACAGAAATGGAGATTACATACTTTTTGCTGGGTATGATAATGACAATATTACAGATCTCAAAAAATAATTTTGATGTGCTTTAAAGAATTGCTCTTTGGTTGCAGGAAAAAGTATTTAGCTCTCAAAAATCTAAACTACATGTCTGATGCACTAAGGAAATTTCCAAGAAACAGTAAATATGATGTGACTGCTGCTGAATGGAATCCAACTGCTTTTAACAGCAATTTGTGTTGTATTTCCGTAAGTTTTTCTAAAGAAACATTTTCATACCATGAACTCTGTGATGTAAATATACCCTGTAAATTAGTTCAATTTGGTGAGATTGTATTATTAACAAATCAAACATAAAGTTCACTTAATCAGCTAAAGAATATGTTTATGCTTTTTAGACAAATCAAAAAATTGAAATTTTCACATGGAAAGAAGCAGATTTAGATATGGTGTATTCCCTGAAATTTCATACTAGACAGGTATGTAATTTGAATTGGCACAAGTTTGATCCAAATTTATTGGCCAGTGCAGGAGCAGACTGCTTCACACACATATGGGACTTGAGAGATCTTAGGAAGCCATTCTTGTCTTTCTCAGCAATAGGTAGTTCATATTTTATCTGACAATAAATAAGAAGAAATTATCAGTGTAAGCTGTCATAATTTTATGTCTTCAGCTGCAGTGAATCAGGTACGATGGAATAAGCTGACAACCCATCTATTAGCAACTGCTCATGATGGAGACATCAGAATTTGGGACCAAAGAAAAGGCACAGCTCCTGTGCAATATCTGTCTCCACACATTGCCAAAGTTGGTATTTTACTCATTGCTGTGCCCTTTGAGTACTCAGATGTCTTCTGGCAATAAATTTTGAATCTTCGCTTCTAGATTCATGACCTAGACTGGAGTCAGACACATGAATACCAACTGGCTTCCTGCAGTCAAGATGGAACCGTCAAATTCTTTGACGTCACCAACCCTAAATGTGCTGAAAGCGTGATACAAACAGCATCGCCTATTTGGCGGGCGAAGTACACGCCTTTTGGCGAGGGTCTAGTCACTGTGGTCGTCTCCCTCACCCAACGAGGTGATAACGGCCTTCTCCTGTGGAATCTATCGAATCAATCCATTCCCGTTCACACATTTGTGGGTCACACTGATGTGGTGTTGGAGTTCGAATGGCGACGGAATCGGGCAGAACTTTCGGACTACCAGCTCATAACGTGGTCCAAAGATCAGACCCTTAGAATATGGCGAATTGTTCCTTTCCTGCAGAAACTCTGTGGACATGAGTTGGAAGGAGACAACCTGAGCGTGTCCGAGGAAATTGGATCAGAGTTCAGTACCATAGCCATCGGTTAGTTTTTGTTTTAAACGTCAAAGGTGTTAAACCTTTTATGTACAGTACAGGTACAGTACAGTAAGCTTCTCCCAACAGATTTTCCTACTGGCGAGCCGAAGGAGTTTGGCGCTGTGGAAACCATAATTCCGGCCGTGGAAGCCGTGAATGAGGCATCCTTCAGCAACTTTGACTACTTTCAATACTCAGCCAAACACAACTTCCCACCTGGGGATCCCTCCAAATGCCTGGAATTGGAATTTTCTCACCTGTCGACAAACAGCAACTTATCAGGTGTTAAATTCGTTGAGGTATGGATATTAAAAAGTATGCGTTAAAGTTCCTAGCGCTCAAATACTTGTCATTATCATATCGGCCTCTTTCAGATGAATGTCGAGGACCGGATTTGCGTCGTGACCGTATCCGTCAATTCTCACAGAGTTGTTCTTAAGATATCCTTTCCGTTGGCTTATCCGATGAACGCAGCTCCTTCTTTTAAACTCGATGAAAGCCCGTCGATTGATGATTTGTTAAGAACTAAAATTTTGAAGGTTGGCTTTTGATAATGTTCCTGTACAGAAGCATATCAATATTAAAGTAAACAATATCAGAACTTTTGAAACTCGGCAGCCAAACCTATTATTTTGGGTTGCAGATCCTAAAGCAAACGGCCCAGCAACGCGTTAAGAGGAATCGCACCTGTCTGGAAAGTTGTCTTTTACAGTTAATCACGACCCTGGAACACACTGTAAGGCTGCAGGAAACTGAAATCAAATCACCCTCAAGAGTACCTTCTATTGCTCGGGGAGAGACGCCTCTACTCTCCAACAATTCGTACATGTACGACACGATGCAAGATGTCCAAGTTCCTTACCCAAAAACTTGCGGTGCAAGGTTTTGTAGCGTCGGTACGTAGGTCCCCATGTCCGAGACACGATTTATAAATTAAAGTTTTTTAAAATCCCTCCTTGTCCTTCAGATAAATTGGTGTGCTTTTACCAACCATCAATGAGTAGGAGAATGTCTGCGAGAACCGACACTCCTACCCCCAGATCTTTTTCTGCCGTCAGCGGAAATGTAGGCGTTTCCTCTCATCCCGTGGTTTACATGTTACAAAATCCTGGACAGAATGTCGCAGAGGGGTCTGTGTCTTACTTCATGCAGGATACGGTACTTGAGTCGTTTCAAGTGAATTAAATTTAATCCCTCGCCCAGAACACCAAATGAAAACCTTTTTCTATTGCAGAATATCAACAGGGGACGAAGCCTGCACGGTGGAAATTTTCCAATGGTCGGGAAGTCATCCGTGAAATCTTCCAAAAACGTGACAATCTATGATTGTTCCAAGTTGTTCTTCGCCGACCGAGAACTGGGAGAAAAATATATGTAGGTTGTTGCTCATCTTTTGTAGAATTTGTAGTAAATAGGTCAAAAACATAGAGTGCGGACGTGTCTCATGGGAACATTAATAAACTGTAATAAAAAAATAATAATAAAACCTTCAGGTTTGGAAACTAAAATTAGGTTCTGAACATTCCTGAAGACAATAGTTTTAAGGTGTCACCTACAATCGAATTCTCTTCCATAACAAGGAGAATTCCCAAATAAGGAGAATGTTTAGAGCGTAAAGCATATTTGTAGTACTTCATATTTTCCAATAGTGGAGACTTATTAACTTTAGAAAATGTAAATTTCAGATTCGACGTTCAAAATATTTCCAACATGTGCAGCAAAAACGCCGAAATCGCAGGTAGTTTTGGTCGGTTTGATTTGGTCCAAGTTTGGACTCTGGCTGGTTTAATAGCAACATCGGTTACTCGTAACCCCGACCCTGAGGATGAAATATCTTGGACGAGTCATCCATTTTTTAAATCCCAAATTGAAAACCTGTGAGTTGGTACTGGTGAAACCCGTAAAACATGAGCATGTCGATGTCTGACTTGAAATTTTTTTGCAGGATCATGCACTACGCCGAATTGTCAGACATCCAAACAGCCGCCATGTTGTGCTGTTTATTCTCCGTGAAACCAGAACCAAAGGGACCGTTCAACAGAGGCATTGCTACCAAGTCGGTTGCCGCGACGGTATGTCGTTTCCATTTTATTTCTTTTGGAAGGGTTTTGCAGAAGTGGAGTGGGACTGAAAAAAATGGCCGTAACAATGGAAGCGCCTCCTGCGGCTTTGAAATTCTTCGGAAGTACTCTGTGTCATTTTGCATGTTTCATATGATTCATAAAAAATACGAACAATTTCGGACATTTGTTATATATATATAAATATAAAAACAGGGGTTTCATCGCATGGTTATTTATCGGGTCCAGTTTAACGTGACACTCTCAGTTTTTCTAACTTTCTAACTTGTTTTATTTGTAGCAGACTGGACCTAAGAAGTGGAGGCTGAAGGTAATTTTAGCAATCTAATAAGGAGACTTTGATTTGTTTATATTGTCTGTATGTTTGTCTGTTTGACCGCATTGGATGTATTTTTACAATTGCATAGTTGGTGTGACACTCTGGGGGCTTGCATGTGTGTGAGTTTTGCACTCATTGCGTTACACTTCTTAAAGAGTAGTTGTGGATATATTCTTAGGCTGTAGATGTTTGAAATTAACTCTGTCGTCAATACTTTAACTCTCAAGTATCATTTCCGATATTTTGTGGGGTCTCCTGACAGATATTGGTACTGCCTGTCTTTGTATAACTTGTACACCCTTTGTGGTAACATTTTGTAACCGTGTTGCTACTTTTAAATTCGTAGTTATTTCTAACCTTTTGCTTGTTGCTTGTGTATTTGTTCATGTTAACAATTTTGTATTTGTTACTATCAGCCTGGAGGTTCGCCCTACCACACAATCCATCCGGCTGACACCAGTTTAGAGGGATGGAATTTTCCTGCAACCAAGCATAACAGGTCTAATTCGTGGTCTGATTCCTTGGATGACTTGAAAGCAATCGCCAATATCCTCGAGTATAAGGAAGTTAGTGAAGTCGATCAGGAGAAAAGGTTGGTATGAAAGCCTCTGTTGCAGAAATATAATTTACAGGACTAGATGTGAAAATCTATTTTAACTTATTTCGACAGACTTTTGGACGACAAAAATTGCCACATGTACGATGAGTTCAAGAAGAAATACGCCGACATTTTGCACCGTTGGAATTTGCTGGAGGTTCGCACTCAGGTAGCAAAGTTTTTCAATGCACCAAGGGATTCCTCCCGGGTTATGGAATTCCTCATTGAATGTCAACAATGTAGGAAGCCCGTATTTCGACCTCCGTATTGTTCAAACTGCAGAAAAATCGTTTTGAGGTGCTCCTTGTGTAGAATTTTAGTCAGGGGTAAGATCTGGTTACAAACATCCGAAGTCGGTTTCAAACGAAGTTCCTCTTATGCTGTTATATTTATTTCAGGTTCGTCAAATTTTTGCTTTGTGTGCGGCCATGGGGGCCACACTAGGCATATGGTCACTTGGTTTGAGACAGAAACTCAGTGTCCCACAGGTTGTGGGTGTCAATGTTTGACAGAGAATCTGTCTTTTTTGGAGAATTAGCGTCGATCATCGTCAATCATCGAAACTCAATACACAAGACCTAGATCAATTAAATTTAAATTGATTTCCGTAATTGAAACCAAATTAAGTTCACTAATGGGGATAACCTTTTATGGAATTACATCCTTCTCAAACCACATAAAGTAAATCACAATTAAGGAATGAGTAATTAAATTAAAAAGTTTCCTTATTTGCCTTTCAAATCCGTAACCCGAGTGAAAATAATTTAAACATTTAAAGAACGTCAATAGTGTGAAGACTGAATAGTGTTATTAAATGAGTGTAATTCCCAAGCAGTTCCTGGTAAAAATGTTCCAATAGGGGACATTGTCATGCCAAAGATAGAATAAATAGTAAAGCAGAAATGAATATGAAATATAAATAAATTCAAGGTGAAGATTATTAATCAAGTATAATTAGTCAATAAAGTACAAAGCCTTTTATTCGTTAAGTAAATCCGCAAGAGATTTTTACCACCAATAAAATTTATTTGAGTCTGCAAAATACAGCAGAAATGTTTTCACCTCTTTATGAAAATTACAAAATGCGTAATAAAAAAGTTAAACTACTCCCGTAAGACTGCTACATCTCTCCCATGCGAACTCTGAATATAAGTAGGTAACCAAATGAATAAATCAACCGCATTCGTGAAAGAAGCCGTAATACCCATTTATTCACAACGTAAAAATTCAATTCGAAAATTTTTGGCAATTGTCAACCAAATCGATCCGATTAGTGGCTCACTACAATTAAGCTACGACACCGCCGCATTCAATTCATCACTTCTCGTTTTCGTTCAACGAAAATAATTTAAACGAAGCAGGTGCAAAATCCTTCGATTGCGTTTCCAACAATAAAATTTGTGCTCTCCAGCAAACAATAACGACTACATTAATAAATACATCATTACAATACGGGTAGTGAACATACTGAAAAAGAAACAATACGAAAGGGTTATTTAGCATGAAACCGGAACCAATGGCCGGATATGACAGAAATCAAAATATAAAACGTTAAAATTTCAATAAAAAATATCAAGTGTTTAAAATTTTATTGAGCCATTGATCGATCGTCCAACATGCACGCGATCCGCCAACCAAATTTTTGGCATGCCCCCTTGGAAGGTAAGACAAAGAAACTGATTTTCCCTTTCCCGGGACCGGAAACTCAAATACCTTACATTGTAAATTGGACTTTTGTTTTCACTCCAGAAATGGCTTAGAACTTCCAGATGAAGACCGATATTAAACTGTTACGATCAAATTAATCTTAATTTTTCTTCATCACAGTCTAGTAGTCCTGTTGTAACAGCTAGAATAAAACAGAAACAGTACATTGCTATTTTGTTTTGATAATTGTAGCCATTAAAACTTCGCTATATCAGATAAAAATTGTAATCGAAATCATATTTGTATTTTACCTCTCCATTAATCTCCTTTTTAGTTCCGGCGGATATGTGACGTAGATGTATCTCTCGCCCTGCGTCGGATCGGCTACATCTGAAGGAGGAAAAAATTCTTCCTGGTAGGGAGGTTGCAGTCCCGCATAATGCGAAGGAGTTGTTCTTCCACTAAGTGTTTGATTGATCTCCTTGGCACTGTAATTTGAAACTACTTTTATTTGCCGAAATTGTTCTTCTCCATCAGGGGGAGGAAAGAAAATTTGTTGC
Organism: Polyplax serrata; assembly: GCA_037055365.1. Classification (NCBI taxonomy): domain Eukaryota; kingdom Metazoa; phylum Arthropoda; class Insecta; order Psocodea; family Polyplacidae; genus Polyplax; species Polyplax serrata. Next base: position 4,333,629 of record JAWJWE010000038.1, on the reverse strand, counting down.
CGGGACACCTACTCAAACAGAACCCAAATAATGTAGTAAACCAGGCAGATTGCTAAGGAGAGCACCATGACCAGAACGAACACTAGAGCCCATGGGAACGGTCTGGTTTCTTCTAATGAATCCTCCCAGTAGCGGTCGCACGTCAGGTACCAACAGACAGCCTTGTTTAAAGCCTGTTCCACTTCTTTGTACTCTTGCATTGACAAATTCACGAGAAGACCGGCAATACAGTCCTGAACGAGAACCTGAAATGAATTATAATGTGTTACCAAAAGGCGTTCATCCAATTCGGTTCAGGTTAGTTGCACTACTCACCTCGCATCTTTGCTTCAGCTTCAGAAGTTCTTCCGGTTTACAGTTCGCTTTTAATTTTTGAAATTCGTGCAACCTCTGTCTTTTGTCAGAGGGTGGCAGAGCTGAATCTATTAGGTCACTGCCCTCACAGGTGTCTTTGGTGTTGTTCGTGTCAGTGTCACTGGAATCGGGAGATGTATTTTTTCCTCCTAATTTTTCCTGTTTCTCGGATGCCTGAATGTACAATTGAAATAGTAATTTGTCACGTTTGCATCAAGTGAGGGAGAAAAGATATGGCTGACACAAAATATTTTCTTCTTACTTTTTCACACCCGGTGTCGGAAAGAGTTTGAGGCGGACGGGTCGACTCATTCGATTTGACTTTTTTCCTTTGGTGCGGTATTTTGGCATCTCTTCCCTTGACTTTAACCAATTCTCTCGGTCCCGACAGAGTCAAGGCTGTTTTGTACACGCTAGCCTCTCTCCAAATTTCTATGTCGGTGTTGATTTGCCCCTGACCACTTAGATATTGGTTTTTCATCTCCTGCGTGACCAGAACTTCGCAACGCATTATGTCACAGTAGTCCGCCAAGCATACTGCATCTTCCGCCTGTCAAAACAAATGTGATTTCCAATTTAACCTTTGATAGTTTGAATGTCTGGCTGACCCAAATCGAATGAAACCCAATACACGCAACGTACCACATTGATTTCATTCTTGTGTATATTATCGAAGTGTAATTCCAGAAACCTTTCTTCGTAGAAGGACTTTCCGCAGAAACCGCAGCTCCACTGGGATGCTCGGTATTGGTGTTTGGCGGCTTGTTGGGGCCCCAAAATGTCTCGCCCCGGATGGAACGGACATTCTATCGGGATTTTCACCTGGTATTTTTCTAAAACGGGAACCCATTTCTGTTGGAGAGAATAAAAGTTAAAAAAATGTATGATCAATAAGAAACATAGTTTATATAGTTGTTTTTATTCGTACCTACCTTTTGGATTAGTTTCCTAACGACGGACGCACTGTCACGTGGACATGATATTTTGAACACTGTAGGCCCAGGCCATGGAATTATAGAAAGCACGACTAATACTATCACCTGAAAATAAGTTATAGGAGTATAATTTGTATTCAGTCCTTCAATATATGAGTCAGTCATGTTTTCAAAAATGAAATACCGGTGTTCGAAATTATTGGAAATGTGACAAACGGCTTCCACACTTTCCTTCGAAAACCGGGCAATTCGTTTTCAGGCTTCACCCCGAGTTTTACCCAATACAAAAGTCAAAGTCCATTGCGTAGCTTGCTACTAACTCAAAAGTTAATTCAAATTTAATGATTTGTCATGAAATATTCAAACAAAAGGTAAGCAACGAGGGCGAGGGAGAATGAAAGCCTTCCATTACTCCAGTTCGTTTGCCTCCCCTGAAGTATCGATCCTTTCCACCTTAGGCCCGGTCCCACTGTGACTGCCGCCCCTTACTTCTTACTCTTTTCCAGTTCAACACCTTGGATATTTTAAAAAATGTCACGCACAGTGAAACTGCAGTGCTACATTTAAAAGAAGCCTTTGACTCAAATCCGCCTGAATATCCACCAATGAAACCTCAACGGTTAAAATGACCGATTCAACCGTTTAGACGTGACTTTCTTTACTTTAAATTTAAGTAGCCTGGAATTACTATTTGTCCTAGCTATTTCTAAGCATTATCTACATACCTCCCAGCTTATATATTTGGTCCTCATTCACATTTTTTTAAGACTTTAAAAGTCAAATTTTGAATCGCACGGTTTCGAACGCAACAACTCGTATTTGAAAATATTCGACCATTAGACTTTCTCCGAGATTTCCAGAACCGCTCTGTCTGTTCAGATCCTTTTTGTCCACCGTTTATTATTGTTCAATTTCTATTTTGTATTTATTTAATGTGTTTAATTGTAATTAGATTTTCGATAACAAAGTAGCCTCCTATTCAGGTACCAGGTAAACAACTGATGTCGAGTTGTTGAAATAAAGAAATATATTTTGACAAAGTGGTAGTTTCAAACGGGTGAGTAAGGTTAGCCAACCGCTCTGGATGTTTCACTATTTTCCAGGGTATTTTAATAAAACAGCTTTGTTTACGTTGTTTGATTTGCTTGATGATTTTAAAATAGTATAAAAGTAGATTTTTTTAGAAGTACCAAAAATAAATGGTTTATTAGACGGAAATTTGCTACATCTTTCCAGTCGCGCGCTTCACATTCTACAGTTGGTACCGCTATGGGACCCTCTCGAAAAACAATAAAAATATCAAAATGGCGTGTTGTGGATGACTATGAAGTGAAACTGTCACAAATTTGATGTTTTCGTGGTTTGTTTATTTTGTTTTTCCTAAAACGGATGTGCAACCCAAAGTGGAAGCCACTGACGATGACGCTCTAATAGCAGAAACTCGTTATGAGCTGAGTAATATTGCCTTTCACCTGCCATTTCACCAAGAGAAATCGTCAAGATGAGCGGAATCATTGATCTGTGGTCGAGCAATGACAACACTTATGGCCACGGGATAATCTGCAAGAATTGCATGGTCCGAAAGGTGGCCGAACCCGAATCGTCCGTGCAGTGTGTTCGTGTGGGAACGTTCGTTCAAGTTCATTCCATCCGAGAGGATAATGTTTTCTTCTATGTCGTCAGGAACGACATGCAAGTCGAAACCGATCGACTGGTTTGCTCCCGAGCTGCTGTTGTTTACGTACCTGAAAATTTATGGGGACCCCTATTTCCCGTTGAACAGAGCATGAGGTTGGCTCTCGTTGAGGACGGTAAAGTCGCCGAAAGCATGGGCAACATTTCTGTTGGTCACAGGGTTCAAGTTGTCGGACCGGAAAATAAAGTCATTTGTACTGGAAACGTCACTTTCAGAAATTCCATTGTTAGATTAGGAGTGGGAGTTTACTTTGGCATAAAAATTGAGGTGAGATATATTACATTAAAACTCTACAAAAGACATTTAATCTCTTGTACTTAATATCACTAAGTTAAATTTTTGTAATTGTTTGCTGTTGGAGTTGGTAATTTTATCAGAGTCCTTGAAATTCAATTCCTCCCAAGAAAACCATCAAGTCACTGATATTCTTACTGTTTGAATTACTTATATTACTTCAAAATATTTACTGTTTTGCCTGTCTCAAGTTTTAAAGATAGCTGCCTGCATCTTTCAGTTATTCAATCTGAACTATTATATATTTTCAACTAATTCCAGAAGACCCTAGTAGTGACATGGTTTTTTGAAACTCATTGAAAGTGACCAGTGAAATCAATGAGGCCTGACAAATAAATTAATCAAACACACAGGGTTTGTGGATCATCATTTTACAATTCCAATTCCTTCCAACCAATTCTTTACAATTTAATGTAAATTTATTCATAATGTTGCATAAGTTTGTTGGCTTATTTATAAATAAAAAGTGAATCCAGTCTTCGTGAGACAGGTGACAAGCTAAAAAGAATATTCAAGATCTTGCAGCCTTTGAACATTGTGTTTGATTGGAAATTGCACTGAGTTAACACTACCAAAAAATGTTTGAAAACTTGTTTAATTTCAGTGTCATTGACAAACCTGTTCTGTAGTTTTATTTATCATGTAAATGAACATTGAAATGTATGAAACAAAATGTCCTTGCAACATTGTTCATTTATCCAACTATTGCTTTTGAAAATCAGCATAGGAAATTAGTTGTCCTTTACATTGCACCTTAATATTGTTATTCAATATTGAAATATTGAATTAAGTTATTTTTACTCTCTTATGATCACAAATGTTTTTCTTTTTTGTTTCAGACGTGTAAAGTTCTTGAGGCTGTTACAAAGGGTGTTTCTCTTCTTGAACCGGGCACAAAAGGTTTTCCTCGCGGTTGTGATATAGTTGTAACCGTGGATAAATTACGTCCAATGAATACTTACTATAATAAGGAGAAACTCATCTACCACTACGATAAAGATGTTCAACGACAAAAGAGTCCCGTTGGGGAAGACGTGACAGGTCCTTATTACAAATCAATGATTGTTTTAAATCTTAAAGACAAGTTCTCAAATAATTCGAAAAGAAGTGTTCACCAGTTAAGTCCCGACTGCAACTACAGTCATTCATCCGTCAAGAAATCAATTAACACGGACAATCCGTTATTAGTTGGCGACAGGGTTGTTTACCTTCACGGAGATACTCCTGAACGAGGTGTCGTTAGATGGATTGGAAATATAAAAAACAATCTAAAGGTTGGAGTGGAGTTCGATAATCCAATTGGTAGTGGGACGGGTACCGTTGATGGTACAGAACTCTTCAGGACTAAACGCCACCATGCACTGATCGTGCCCCCCATGGCACTGATCAAGCTGTCCGATTATTTGATGAACACCACAAACGACACCATCCAGTACAAGAACAACAACGTCAACTATAATAATAACAATTACAATAACATGAGGTCGAACGACTACTGTTGTGACAACAAGACCAACAGCGATGATAAGCACAGGGTTGTTAGATCGAATTCGCATCAGTGTCTCAAGCATCCAGAGAGGACTTTTTATTCGGACGACACATTCAGTCAGAGGGACGAAGAACCTTACGCCAGGAAACAGCACTCGTGCCTGAGTACAGAAAAGCCTCAAGCTGAGAGTCTGTGCGAGATGCAGCTACAGCATAACTCCCGGAGCTTCGATTTGTCAAAACCCACCGAAAGGAAGATCAGCTACAGACGGCAGTGCAACTCTGTCGACAACGACCTATTGCAGGTGAAAGAGCCGAAGTCACATCCCACCTACCAAGCCTCGTACAACCTGAGTCAGAGGTCGCCCAGCCAGGATGTGTTTGACTTTGTTGGACCGAATTGGTCGAAGCAGGAGAGAAATCACAATTGCTGTTGGGATGAGAGGGGAACCAAAAGTTTGGACGAGGAGGCCCATCCATCGTATAAGGGGGTGACCACTCACGAAGAACCAGTCGACATTCACTATGAAAAAGGTATGTGTTTAATGGAAGTTTGTGCATTTGTCACGGGATCTAAGATAGACAAAACTGAAAACAAGACATAATAATGAACTTGGCATGACAAACATTAATGTTTGAGGTTAACAGTAGAACTGAGTAAGGCTAAAGAACGGGTGTTATACAATACCTTATAATCTAAGCAGCCTGAACGCGAGAAATCATAGCTTCCTAGAAAAGCAGGCCTCCCTGGTTATTCTCCAGTTTTCCTATCCGTTTCTTTGTCTTCTATTCCCATCAAACAAAATTCTCAAATAGTGAAGCTCGCCGAAATCCATTTAGTTTCCGGTGTCTAAATCAGTAGCCACGTGCCACAACACGGTATTAATAACAAAACTACCACTAAATATTTCTTGTATTAACAAAAAATCTAAAAACGGTGTCTGGATCGTCTAATCTTACAGCTTTCTACTACTACGGGGATACAAAATAAATAAATGAAATTTGGGTACTGTGCTAGAGCAAAAGCTACAGCAACGACAGCAACAGATTTTAAAAATAGAATTTCAGTTCGGCAACGGGGACACACGTTCTCGCTTGACTAGAAATTTTTGCTGCTGAATAAAATTTTTTTCTTGTCAGTTGTCTCAAGGAATTCAATCGATAAATCGACTTATCCGATCGATTTAGATTTGATTTCCCGAAGGGAATCGGGCCATCGGTTGTAGAATATGGTGAATTCCGGGGACGAGTTCGATTTCGATACCTCTTACATTCCAGTAACCGTTTTGGAGCACAGTCGATCAGGTCGACTGTCCCAGAAGATTATGTCTGAAAAAATTTTGAACGAATCGGTCAGTTCGAATTCGGTGTATGATGTGCCGGCCAAAGGAAATAGGAAACTGTACTCAGGTGACTCTGGCCTGTCTGGTGGGAACAAGTGCGACGATTGTTACACAGACAATTTCTTCATGGGTAGAAGACATACATTGGCGCCCAGTTGTTTGAATAGCGAAATAAATGAATACAGGCAGATGCAAAGAGGTTAGTGAGGGAATGTTGTAGAAGTCCTATACATGATGTAATACAATTCTATTCAGGTCGTGATAAGTCGTCCCCAATTGGATGACAATAGGAATTGTAAGCATACAAGAGTAATATTCAAAATGTTAAAGAAGTTACTGTTAATTTGTGCAGAAAGTAAGAAACTTTAGAGATCTCTATGCTTTACATTCTGACCGTACCCAGAAAACATTAGATATGTTTCAATATATCAAGATTGATCACTTTTCGCAGATTTTATTTGTATTTATATCGCAGTTACAGTAGAAGAACCATGGGATAGATACCACCAACTAGAAGACTATATCACTGTCCTACAAAAAAGGTGGCACCACACCGACAAGAAAATTAGTTTTCACACTTTCCGGGTACCCTAAGTATGTATTTTTCGTGTTTCAGACGTGTGGAATTCTCATTATGCAGAACATTCAAGCAGTAATGAGAGCTTACCTAATTTTTACGACTCTCCGCGAGCTACAACATCAAACACAACCGAACCCGGAGAACTCGGACTGGGTTCAATGGTAGAGCTGACGTACAAGGGGGAATCTTATTACGGAGTCATCCGGTGGATCGGAACCATCGTGGATTACAGAGAAAGTGGACCATCACGTCCCATAGCTGGAATCGAAATGGAAGAGGAAGAGCCTAGTTTAACCGATGGAACATTTAATGGGAAACGATATTTTCAGTGCAATCCGAAGAAAGCTTTGTTTGTACCTTTGAACAAGTGCCGGAAGGACTCCAGGTTTCTCGACGAGAAGCAAAGCGAGTCCTCCAAGATCAATTGTAAGTTGTTAGTCTCATCGTGTTGTGGGCCGCTTCGAACTCGAAAGGACTGACTGACCGATTGATTCTTTTTTTCCAGATGGACAGATTGATTGTCCGGTCGTTGAGGGAACCATACCGCCTATAAACACAAAGGGAAACGTTAGATCGATTTGCGGAAAGAACAGAGGGATTCAGGGTCACCATAATTCATGCTATTTAGATGCTACACTGTTTTCAATGTTTGCCTTTACTTGGTAAGTGTTGTCATGTAGGATTTATTTTCGGTAGTAGCTTACTCTGTCATGTAACTGGTCCATCGTCCTTTCATTCTTACATACTAAGTAGTGGCCTGTACTTTACGAATGAATGTGCAGTCGAGTTGAATAATACGACTTATTCTATTATTAATTATGAGTCACCTAAGTTTCATTACAAATAGAACAGCTCTCTATGTAACTTCTATCTATCTATAAGTTATATATCTATGTTATATCTATACATTATGTTATACATTATATGTTACACCTATCTATATGTATATATCATAAAGCTATGTTATATCGATGTGTGCTCAATTATGAATAAGAGGTAGCTGTGTCTATGTGTTGAGAGTCTTGGTTCTTTTCAGTGTTTTTGATAGTTTGCTCTACCGACCGCCAACCAAGCACGACATACCGCAGTATTTAGAGGTACAGCGCGTTCTGCGAGAGGAAATTGTTAATCCTCTAAGGAAGAACCTGTATGTTCGAGCGGATCGTGTTATGAAACTGAGGACGCTGCTGGACAAACTGAGTTCCGTGTCTGGTCTTACATCCGAGGAAAAAGGTGATCTATTGCTCCTTAGACTTCTGAGTGACGTGTAAGATGGTTATGTTTAATTTCATATTTTGTTGTCGCAGATCCGGAAGAGTTTCTTAACTCTCTTCTGGCACAAATTCTGAAGGCTGAACCTTTTCTCAAGTTGAGTTCTGGACAAGAAGCTTTCCACTACCAGTTGTTCGTTGAGAAGGACGAAAGGTTAACTTTTCCATCCGTTCAGCAGTTGTTCGAACAAAGTTTTGTGACTAGTGATATTAAGCTCAAGCAGGTACCCCCATGTTTGATTATTCAGATGCCCAGGTTTGGGAAGTCATTCAAGATGTACTCGAAGATATTGCCACCTCAGTTGTTGGATGTTACAGACATAATAGAAAACTGTGAGTATTGTAATAACCGGAGGAAGTAGTTTTTTCAATCTCAGATATACTTGACCAAGTTTACTGTTTTTTTAGCCCCCAGACAATGTACGGTTTGTGGTAAGTCGGCCGAATATGAGTGCAAAGACTGTTTCGGACAGACAGGAATCGGAAACGGTCTCGAGAGTATTTCCTTCTGTCGGATTTGCCTGGAAACTGCACACAACCATCACAGTCGAACGAGGCACAACTACAAAGCTCTAACAGTGCCAGTTGAGTTTTCGGAACTGCAAGAACATTGCATCATACCAAGAGTTTACATGGAACTGTTTGCTGTTGTCTGCATTGAAACGTCACATTATGTTGCATTCGTTAAATGCGGAAGTGGTTCAGATGCTCCTTGGTGCTTCTTTGACTCAATGGCCGACCGAAAAGGCGAACAGAACGGTTACAACATACCTGAAATGGTGCCCTGTCCAGACCTCCCATATTGGCTGTCAGAGGACGGAGCGAAAACATTGAGTGAAATGAGGGAGGAACGGCATTTGCCCGAACATGCCAAAAGGCTCTTTTCAGATGCCTATATGTGCATGTACCAAAGTCAGGATATGATGATGTACAGATAAATTGTGTACAAACTGTCACGACGAAATGTAAAAATGTATAAAAACTTTTCAATTATTCAGTATCAAATTAAATAAATATGGTAAAATTTTTTTTAGGAATTTGATTATGACACACAGGGTGCTGAGGCAATGAATATACTTAACACAGGAGATTTAGCACAGTTCTAAGTCAACTAGTTTTGTAATATTTTTAACAGTCAGACTTTATGGTAATGCTTAGTATAACCCTGAACAATACCTCATTCAAACTTTTGGAGAAAAACTAAGTGCAAGCTAGTTTAATTTTCTTACACTTAATAATTTTAATAACTCAAAATATTCAAGTGAGATACTAATTGATGTCACAAGGGGACTTTATTTTCATACATTTTATGTTACTTCAAGCCTTTGACTTTCAACTGATTAGAAGCTACCAAATTGGCATATGTTTTTATTACTTCTTTATTGATTTGAACAATTTCTTGCACATCTGAAAAACCAGCAGCTTATTGGTTACTTTATATAAGAGAATGGTCATAAAGTAAACATTGTGTGACATTACCATCTGAGATTAGTAGAATTGCAATGCAACTGTGGTAGTATAATGTGTAAAACTTTTTTGTAAAAACTTGAAATTAGAAATGTACATGTTACTCTTAAATTGGTTTTTAGTGTGGCCAAATCAAACATTTTTATTGAACTCTCATGTTTCATACTTAAATGGCACACAGTACCCCTTTTTCAATTTTCAATTGTCTTGACACCCTCATCATTTGTATAATTGTACATAGTTAATATTTCACACAGGTACAGTCCTTGATTCATTCGAAGTTTATTGTTATTGTTGTTTCTTCAGATGAGTGCTGCTTGGAATTGACTACTTCAGATGAATGCAGTTTGTCACTGTGTGGACTTGTTGAAATACATTTATTTATTTTCTTATATATATCTTATGAGATTTGTTTTGTTTTGAATATATTTATTAGTGAGAAATGAAAGATATAATTCTTTAAAATTTAATAAAAGTAAATAGTTTTAATATTAAATGTGATTATTTTTCACTTATTGCAGTATTTGTTTTTTTTTAATAGAAAATAAATCCTTAAACCGAACTTTCATTTACCAGAATTTCACATCAAGTTTTCACAGAAGTTCACACCTAACAAGTTCTTACATAACTTTAAATTTAAAAAGAGAAATACAATATCAATACGACCACTTGTAATTTAAATTCAAAATAACTTTAAACTATCGTTCTTACTATGCCTTTTTTATTTTATTCTGAAATATCTAACTAAAAAATGCAGCTTAAAAAAACAATCTTACGACAACAATTATTATGAATAATGTACCGTGTTTTACACAAAGATGATACCTGCTTAAAAAATATTCTTCAAATTGAAAACGAAAGAATTTAAATTACATTTATTATATACTATTCTTTCAGTGTTAAATAAATTATTTTTCACCGTACACATTAACTAAATTCAGTCAAGTAATTTGCTTCTTTCTCCGATTCGTAATGTTAAAACGGTATTAGAAATGGCGGTTTAACATGGCCGTCGTGATGAACCAATCAGACAGCTCAATTCGATTCTTTGTAGTATTACGCAAGTGGTGTAAATTCATCCTGTTTTAATATTGTCAATAAATTTTCTGCAAAATTCATTAGGTTAGGAAAATAATTAGGGGGGTGCGATGCAAAGCGTACTGAACACAGTCAAAGGGACCGCGTTAGGAGTTGCCGAATTTCTGACTCCTGTTCTCAAGGTGATTATACTTTGTAATAATTTTAAAAACATAACTACATAAAGTGCCATTTTCCAGCATAATACAATAAAAGCGACCGATATTAGTAGATTTATTACATTATTATTGTGTATTAAATAGAATTGAAACGAGAATTTCGTACAAAGTCAGAGGGATTTCCTGTTAACAAAAATAACTCACTAATAATGTCTGAAATCATGAGTTTTGTTATCGCATTCTTTTGTGACAACGTATTAGGTTTGATTTTGCTTCAATAGTTCCATTAAAAAATTTATTTTCAGGAGTCAAAATTTCGGGAAACTGGTGTGTTGACACCTGAGGAGTTCGTAGCGGCTGGTGATCATTTGGTGCATCATTGTCCAACATGGCAGTGGGCAGCTGGCGACGATACCAAAGCAAAATCTTATCTTCCAAAGAATAAACAATTCCTTATAACAAGAAACGTGCCATGCAGCAGGCGTTGCAAACAGATAGAATACAACGATGATAAAGAAAAAATAATAGAATCAAACGATGCGGATAATGGGTGGGTCGATACTCATCATTTTGATCCTTCCTTTATAGAGGAGAAAGTTTCAGAAATGAATTTGGAAAACCAGATGGACGATAGGCCCTATTCAGACAAACGCGGTCAGGGAGAAATGAACTCTAATAAACAGTCATTAAGCGATGGAAAAACAGACGACGACGACGACGACGACGACGGTGATGATGATGAAGCATTTGATATGGATGAATTTGAAAGAGAAGGATTTCCTGTAGTTGAAGATGAAGTAAGAACTTAAAAAAATGATTCCTGTCTTTCAGACTTCACTTCTTTAAATGCTATTGTTGCACATGGTGATTCCTGTCTTTCAGAGTGTTGTTAGCCCTCCAATTAAAGAGGTAGAGGGTGTCACAGAAACAGGTGATATACTCAGAACCAGAACATATGACTTACACATAACATATGATAAATATTACCAGACTCCCAGACTCTGGCTATATGGTTATGATGAAAATAGGCGGCCATTAACAGTAGATCAAATGTATGAGGATGTTAGTCAGGATCATGCCAAAAAAACAGTCACAATGGAATCTCATCCTCATCTACCTGGGCCACCTATGGCATCAGTTCATCCTTGCAGGTATGCTTTACATTAGTAAATATGATAATCAATCTCAACAATTATGAATCAGTTTCATTTAAAAGTTTCAAAACAATTAATGTAATTTGGTTACCCTTGATACTTATTCAATGTTCTAAGAGATTACGATTGTTTGGTCAAGCCACATTTTTTAAAAATACGCGCCCATCATGTATCGCTTATTTGGTTTAATTTTTACTGATAGTGCCTTATTAGGAGACAAACAAGTACCACAGGTATGTACAACTACCACCAATAAATTCATTCTCGTTTCAGGCACGCCGAAGTCATGAAGAAGATTATACAGACGGTTGTTGACGGAGGCAGTGAATTAGGGGTTCACATGTACCTAATTATATTTATCAAATTCGTCCAGGCTGTCATTCCCACTATTGAATACGACTACACACAAAACTTCAACTTGACCAAATAAATACATTTTCCATTAACCTTTCTACCGAGCTTTCTCTCTTCAGTTGTTCAGTTGAATGCGAAGCCACGTTAGCATTTACGGGGAGCCTGGGACTAAAACAGCTTGCGTTTATGCTTATTTTATACTCAAAAATGAAAAATTAATATTAAAAGTTGACATAATTTTAATTGGGAAAAATGAGATAAATAGAATAATAGAAACCTGAGGAATCCTTGCGATAAATAAATGAAACGGCCCCCCTCGAAATGTTACAAATAACATATGTTTTAAATTTTATATTTCAATATATATTTATATATGTACACGTTTATATATGTCTTTTTATACTTTTTTCTGCAATTGTGCATTTATATAGATAAACAATAAGTATAGCGTTCGCGTGCGGGCATGTGTACCCGCTCACATACCTAATTGAAATGTATCGCAAACCCACTAAGTATTTCCCTGTGATTGCTGACATTTTACCCAAGGCATGGAAAGACCCTTAGGGTGTTCCAACTAGACCAATTACTGCATTACACCTAAATTTCTATTTTCACACACCGAAAGGGATATCCCGGTCCTTTTGACAGCAAAATCTCTTAGACTCAGTACATAATTTTGGCTTTGTTTTAGCATTGCTGGGTGGCCAAGTACTCGTTAATTTTTTTATATGAATCAATTTCAAATTCTGTGACGAGTTCAAGAGGTTTGGGACCCTCTCCCTCGAGTTGAATGGTACCTCCTTCGCTTATGATTTGTGCCGTGCTCAAAATATCCTCAGTGAGTACTTGTCCATTAACTTCTATTTCGCTGTCCTCCATGTCTCTTTGTACGTTCTGAAAAATAATTAATTGATCAAGGAGGGTACTGTTGTTATGGTTACACAAAAATATCAAACACTCACAGGTAGGAGAATCGACTTTTGAAATTTCGGTTTGGAAAATTCTTCTAGCACGGCTTCCTGTATCCTCTCCACCAATTCCGCCTCGGATATCTCCTGGTTCTTTGGCAACTGAATGAACACTCGAGGACCTTCGAGAGTTTTAACCTGTACAACATGTGAATCGGTGTCCATCGAGACAATTTCAATTGCCCTTCCATCGGGCATGGTCAACTGCACGGGATTTCCCTCTTCGTCAGTGACTCCGACATGTGACTGTAAGCTCTCACTAGCATCCATTTTGTAATCCACCGTCTGATTTGGATCCGCCATTGAAGTCACGTCCATAATTTCTTTCTCAGTCTCAAATCTAATTTCCTAAAACAGCAATCATCGATTTCGAGGTTACAATCTATCAAATTGTAAATTTTCTACTCCGTTTATTTACTTACGTCGTTTGTTACTCCTGCAATGTTGTCGACTAAATGCAATGTTTTACCATCATTTCCTTCTTCGTTATCTTGATAGGTAACATAGATGATCTGTTGGACATCTTCAGGTTGCTCCGGTTGACTTATACCATCAATCAAATGCGATTTGATTATACTCCACACCGTATTGTCTATCTTCGGTCCACTGTGAACTTTTCTGTGCTTCGTCAAATTGGAGCAATCTGCAAATTCCTTCCCTACAACAGAACAATAGAATGCTTCTTCATAACCGGAACTACCATACTTCTACCTCTGCACTGCAGAAAAGTCAGTAAACTTACCACAAGTCAGACATTTATATGGCTTTTCTCCGGTATGAAGTCTAACATGTTTCTTCAGGGACCAGTGTTCCGCAAATCCCCGCTTGCAGAAGGTGCACTGGAACGGTTTCTCTCCCGTGTGTCGACGCTCATGCGTTTTCCACGTGTCTTTGTGAAGGAAAGATTTTCCACAGTGACTGCATTTCCATGGCCGGTCTCCCGTGTGTCTTTTCACGTGCAACTTGTGCTGTGACGAGGTTGTGAAATGTTTGCCGCAGTACTCGCATCCGTAGGGTTTAGTTCCCGAGTGTATTCTCATGTGTTCCTGCAAGTTTCCATTTTGTGTGAAACGTTTCTTACAAGTTGGACATTGAAATGGTCGCTGACCTGGAAATAATAATATACATAAATATCTTTCATAATTTAGTCACAAAATCATCATTATGGAATTCAATTACTAAAATTTAATAAATGATAGACTGAATCGGTTTAGAAAACCAATTACATGCAACTGAAACATCCAGTAAGATTGGGTAAATTCCATTAATATAATACAATAAATATAATGTTAACTTCATCCTACCTTTGTGCCACCTTTCATGCAGTGTGAGACTAGTTTTGTGGGCAAACTGTTGCTCACAAATATGACAACTGAATTTCTTCTCTCCTGTATGCACCACCTTGTGATTAAATAAATTGGACTTTGTCTTGAAACGAATCCCACAGTCGGGGCACGGAAAAGGTCTAAAAAGAAAGAGTTTAGCGTGAATAAATGGCTCACCCAAGTCTTAAAACAGAAATGTGATTCAAAAATTTGAATAGACATTCGTATTCATGTATTACCTTGAGTCGGAATGAACCATTTGATGCCGCTGAAGGAGTTGTTTATGTGTAAATGATTTACCGCACTTACTGCACACAAATCTTCTACCGTCGTTATGAACCGACTCTTTGTGGTACATAAGGGAACTTGGATGGTTAAATGTTCTTTCACATTCGTCACACACGTATAACTTCCCGTTATTTTCTTTTTTTATTTTCTTTTTTGCTTCTTTATCCTCATTTGTTTCAATTCTCTCCTCTGGATCAGTTTCAAGGGCATTGTATAACACTTTAAAGTTTGTCAAAGTATTTTCTTGTAATTCTCCTTGATCATCACTTTTGACTGTTTCCTTTTCATCGAGAACCACATCATTCACCTCACCAGGGTGGTCAGTGCTAATGTGACTACTCAGAGAAGCATTTGAAATGAAATACTTGCTGCAGTATTTACAACAAACTTTCTGCTTACTCAGTTTCTTTGTCTTTAAATTTTCCAAATCATTTTCAATAATATCTGCAAATAATCAAACAGTTAGAGCTCACATTCTCAATGAATACTTAAAAGTTGGTTATGGCCCACCTTCTCCTTCATGGCCTGTTGTTTTTTGGTGAAGCTTCAACTTGTTTCTACTAGAAAACTTCTTAAGGCACAGTTCTTGTGAGCACTGAAATTTCATACCCTTGTGTGTGATTCTGTAAAATAAATTGATTACATTTATGATAAATCAATTGTGTTTTTAAAACTGAATGTATTATTACATTTACTAAATTTCTTGATTTTGTACCTGTGTCTAATCCATCTTGTCCTGTCCTTAAATGACTGACCACAAAAGTCACAAACAAATTTTGTAACTTTTTTCCTTCTGTATTGCCCTCTTCCAACTACTGGTGCAATAATTTGTTCAGCAATATTTCCATCTGGTGTTTCAATATGACCAATTACCTCTGAAAATTTATTGTTTTTGCTTTAATTTCAAATTCTCTAATGTTGCCATTATAAAGGTACAGTAAATAACAAAAATTTTCACTGATACATATATAAATACATTTAAAATTTACCTCCAGCTACTTCTTCCCCTCCATCTCCTTTCAATTCATTTTTATTATCTGCCATATTTGGTTCTTCATCATCTGCATCATCTGATTCATTACCATCAATTGCACCTTCTTCTCTTAAAATTCTATCTAATTCTTTTCCCTGAACAGCTTCCATAAACCTTTGGGGTACTTTTCTCCTTCTACGCTTTCTTCCATTTTCATCACACTCACTTTCTTCTTCTTGCTCTTTCATAAATTCAGACTCAGTTGTTTCTGGAACTTGCTCCACTTGTTCAACTTCAGTATCAGGTTTTACTTTTTTCGGACGCCCCCTTTTTCTCTTTGGTTTGTCCAGTCCTCTAATTTTCAGAGTCATTTCATGTTCGTCTCCAAAAAAAGTGCCATCAGGTAAAACTTGAAAAAAAAATCATGGTAGCTTACAAGTTTTGTTAAACCACAATGTTGTGAAGCCTGTTGACAGTTTCTCTGATAACATAACATTATGATTAAACTCCTATAATTTAGAAACTTACTTTTAATGAAAATGCCATTATCTCCAATGTTGTCATCATTTTCATCTGTGACAAGGGAGAATTTGGTGGTTCCCTCAAGAGAATCTACCAACGTCTGTTTCTCCTTTTCCAATCGTTTCCGTGTATTTACTTCCAACTTCCATAATTCTCGGATTTTCTTCTGTCCCTCCACCAACAAGTCGAAAAACTGAATTGTCGACTCAAGTTGAATGTTGCAACCGGGACAAATAGTTCTTGGCAATTTTCCATCGTCCTCGATCTGGTGAACATGAATTTACGTTAAATCAAAAGCCTAGTTAACCGATCGAAATCGAAAAACAAAAACAATAATAACAACAAACGAAAACAACCACCGGGAACGTCGTTTGCTTACGACTGATTCCAGTAGTAACGGAATTTCCTGTCCTACGAAAATCAAACAAAGAACCTTGCCAAAGTCAATTAAACGTCTGAATGCCTCTGTTTAAAATTGAGCCCTCACCTCAAGGGGTAAATATCGATTAATTAATGCTTTAAAATCTAATTCATTCTCGTTGTCGTACAAATAAATTCCCTCTGTGTTCTCCACGCCACACAAACGACATATTATTGAATCATATAACAATATTCCAGCGAAGTCGGCCATTTTAAATTAAGCATTTTGCGGAGTCCTACAAGGATTACTCTGTGAAATCTCAAATTAGAGCCTTTTCATATGTCAAGTATGGGTGACACTTTACGTTTGGCGCGCCCCGTTTGCGTCGGTGACACGGCGCTGCCAAATATTCCTTTTCGTGGAATAAGACACAGGCTTTTTTTACGTCAACTTCAAAATTTAAATAATTCCCTCGCTAAAAATAGTAAATTAGAAAATGAATTCGACTGACTTGTTAAACTTCTTGTTTAAGAATACCAATTTGAACGGGTAAAATTTACACTTTGATGAGGTTTTCAATATCCCTCGGAATTTAAAAAATGAAACATTCACCTCCATTTCAAACATAAAACTTGATCCCCCTTTTTACAGTTTCCTCATTTCTGATGCCCAACCCCTGAATAAAAAACTTCACGCGGTTAATAACCGTCAAATAAAATACATTCTACTGGTCGAGTCGAGTCGTGAAGGTCCGTCATTCGGTGTTTCAGTGTCGGCTCAAGTGGTCGCCTTCAACTCGTTGGATTATATTGGTCGTGCACGTTTATTCTTGAATTATTTCGCATTTTGAGTGACTAGGAACGAAGAGACAAATGTTTTGACATTTATCGAGAATAGGATGAATGAAATTAACGGTAACGTTCCTCTGAACAACAACGGAATCGCTCTGAAAAATGACAAATCTTACGCGGAATATATTTCTCGTGTGAGACGTCGTCAGTTTCTCCGGTCCGACTTGTAAGTAATCAAATCAATTTATCAGTAAATATTTCCGATAATTAGAACATAAAACAGTAGATTACCAGAGATGTTTCATGACGGGCAATCACGACACCGAACGAACGTATGAACTTAATTCAATAAATTGAGCTTAACTGCTTTAATCATTGTTCGTACAGAAAATGAACCGATAGAAAAGTCTTAAAAGAAACGGTAGTGTTGTTTCGTAAAAATGTCTAAATTTAATTCGAAAGTCAAAAGTAGTCCCAGCACGGCTTTGAGGACCGAGCACGGCTTTAATTTTTAAAAAAAATTAATTAACCAGTATATTGCTAAATTATTAAAAGATGTTTTAACCTCTAACCTTATCCAGTAAGAGAGCTGTCAAAGTGTCATCAACTTAGGTTTAGCTAATATTTAAACTTTGACATGCTTTGTATTCATGCCGAACTTCAAATACTTCAATTCCATTTCATATCCTGTCATTTGATTTTAGTCCGGCCTTAAAATTGTTCCACTGAATCTCAAACAGCAACCATTTTTGGCGACTGTGAACTCAGAATTTGGTGAACTATTAAAACAACTCTGAGTTATTCATGAATCGTCAGAAGTATCACATTTGAATATACGATTTCGTACCAAATTTTTAACACAATTCAGAACTTGTGTTATTTTCACGACACAAAAATTTGGAAACAATAAGGTGTCCTATAAAAGTATAATTTCCTCCACTGAATATCACCCCAACATTGCAATTCATTTATTTATGTAAATCTACCAAGTAAAATATACGAAGTAAGTAAATAACCACCGAATTATTTATCTAATGGCTTGATTTATGACTGGTAATAAATTAATTTCGCGAGATTAACAGTTCTCGGTTTCTTAATTTGCCACCGCAAAAATTAATTTATTGGTTAATTACATTAACTGTCTGAACAAGAATCCATTTCCCCATCACTTTAGAATCTAAAGTAGTTGTTATTTTTTATATAAAATATCAATGTGGACGTAAAAATAACATAGAAGGTCTTGGACTTGTACAACGTTGAAGAGTCCAGAAGAGACGTGACACGTGGTGCACGTAAGATTCGATCCCATCTCTCTGATACATAAGTTAAGTAAGTGGGAACATAAGGTAAAAGATGAGAGCACACAGGAAAAGTTTTCCACGGAACCTTCCACTTCGAACAGGAACAACAAAGAACCAATCTGTTCGTGATCGGAACACAAATGCAAAGGAACTCATGGACAAGGACGTGGAGTCCGTCCAATAAAACGAAAGAGGAACCAACTTAGCCAAAGATAATACTCTTTGTCTGGTGAATGTTTGTCTGAATCAGAACCCCTGCAGGGCAACAACTGACATTTTTGATTGCAAAATGGTGTAATTCGACCGAGAGGGCAACGAAAAAGGAGAGGTACAATTTCAAAAAAAAATGTTCTCTATTAAGAAGTTATTCTGTTGAATTTAACAAACTCATGTTGACTCAAGACTCCTCTCAAAAAAATATCCTTCTACCAGAAGGAAGTTCTGTTTGTCATTCTTCAAGCTCAGCGTCACGTTTAAGAGTAACACACGACAGCATTACGAGTAAAACAGTATTATTACCAGTAAAGGATTCTCCTACCTGGGATGTACCTGAATGACACAAAACTATCAATTCAATTGAAGACTTGAACCGGTCCCCTAAGGGCTCCACCTTTCTGGTTCCAATAAAGTTTGGTACAAGGCACCAAAGAAAAACGGTCCCGAACTGCAATGGCGATTTTTTTTGGATTCGCTCATCCAAACGTGAAATGGCATTTGAAAAATTACATCTTCACCAATGACGTGACCTCTGACCTCCGATCATTTTATAATCGGTTAATGAAAACCGGCGTTGAAAGTGCATAAGTAAGAAGTGCGGTCAGGTTGTACAGATGAAGATTTACATTCCTACTAAACTCTCACCTCGAATTCTTCGTCCATTCAAGATGGCAAGCATGAGAGGAGCAGTCGGATTATCTGCAAAAGGGGCGACTTGTTAATAAATTAAATTCGACGTTCAAGTCAAACGGTATAATTTTGTTTACCTGGTCATTCAACACCGAAATTTTGTTATTTTAGTGCTGGGTGCCCTCGAGTGTTCCCAGATAACACATCTGTGTTATTTGCGTAAGAAAAAAGGCAAACGGTGAATAACGTCAATGTTAAGTTGCGTGGAATCTACAAATGATCTCGTGATAAAAATAAAACTTGAATTATTCGTATGATAACGGACTTGTTCGTTGGCGTAGTCAGAATCCATGGTCGTGTCAATCTATCAGGTACTCAGCTACCCATAGGGTGAGATACAGTATCAAGCATACATAATATCATACGGGTGTTTGGGAAATGAAGCGGTTCGGATCGAGATGTGCGACATGGTGGCCCCCCCTCCCAAGTTCATTCTAAAGCGTGGCAAAGTATGTTAAGTGTTGTTAGGTAGCGGTACCAACAGAAGAACGTCTACTGACCTTTCCCCACAAGACAACACGGCACCGCCGAGCAAACATGACCAGTGGTCCACCGCCGTCCATTTTCGACCGAATCGATCGGTTCTAATGATAGGCCCTCCGCCTCCCCGATAATTGAGCTAATGATCGGTTGAAAAGTGATCGTGTAGGTATCGATACCTTAAATCTGATAGAAAACAAAGCCCGAATGACATCCTTGACCCAAATATAGAAGTTCAATTTACCTCGGATAAGAGAAAAGAGTTCTTTTCCTTTGAGATTTTCGAAATGATAATCTGTCAACGAACGATTTAACCGTTTCAACGGGTACCACCAAACCGGTTATCATCCGCTTTGTTGTGTCTCTGTCCTTTTTCGACGAGTCCTACTCGCTCAAGTTCGAGTCAACGATCGCTATGGAGAAATGATGTGTACGCAAAACAAGAGGAGGACGCAGAAGCAAGTCTGAAGGCAGCAGATGGAAAAGAAGGAAGAAGATCGATTCGGGCAGAGAATGGCCCCACACAGCCATCACGTCCATCACCTACAAATAACGACCTACCGCTGCATAATTAAATAATTTGAAATCCGATCAAAAATTCAGGAGCTCGGGGACCCGCATGTGTAGACTGCCGAAGACCTCACTGCTTCTCAATACAGCAAACGATTCGAGTATTAAGAGAAATAGTAAAAGGCAGGCGAAGACGTGGGAGCCAATGCAAAACAAATCAAAATGGCGGACCATAAATTGCAGATCCTGTGGTTCTTCAGACAATGAATTCGTCGTTTCGTTGGTAGCTCAAAAAGATTCCTCTGTCAATAATCCACGTTTGATTGAATCTTTCGAATATTTCACCGAAGCTTTCGCGGGCTGGAACTCACAGCTAGCCCACATATATGAATCTAGTATAGGAGTGATCGGTAGCTATGGGAAAGAGAAGGTGCGCCCGGTCAACTGGTTTGCTACGTTCACACCTGGCATTTACCTGACAACAGCCGGTGCGACACAACAGCCAAACGAGCACATTCTGCAGGTAGCGGGCGTTCGTCACCGCCTAGGAAAATCACGCACGCCACACGGGTGTCCTTTGTCTTCTCGCCGTGATTGATGACATCGGTTAAGACGAAGGTATGTGTACCTGAAACCTTGGAATAACCGTTGCTGTCTCCACGTTGAGTGTCGTGTCGGAAATTGTTGCTTCCTCACGTTTAAACTTATTGAATATTCATCTCTATCAATTAAAATAAAACAAAGTGGTTTGATTTAAGTGTTTTTTTAAATTGAGTTTCCAACACGGTTTCTGGTTTTTAGGTACGTCGTCTGCCGTCGATAGGTTCCAAGGCCGTTCGGCATCATAGCAAGAAAGTAACGCGAATCGGGTCGAATGTGACTTTTCTGCGCTTCTTACCTTTACTTTTCTTTTTTCGTCATCGTCTCCATATTTTGAATTCCCCGCATCATTCATCTACTTAATCTCCATCAGATCTTTGTTTTCACATTCACTCTGTCGTCCCATGATGTCCGATCCCCATTTCTTTTTTCTTAACTATTCATTGCACAACCCGGTGTTTCTATTTGATTTTATACTTTCTTCTCCTGCAATCTTCGCTCCATCATCTCTTCCGAATCACTTATTGACGCTCCAACTTTATTTATTTATCTTTTCGTTCCCTCCAATTCAATTTTGGGTTCTGATATTCGAATACTTTCTATCTCTCACCAATCTTTCTGTCGTCCGTTGCTTCGCTTTAAGGCTCTTGGGTGCACTCGGAGGCTCGTAAGAGGGCACCGGACGATTTAAGTGGAATCATATTGCTCTTACTATAACAAATGTGATTACGGTAATAAATAAAGAACATTCGTGAAACTCACGGCTTGCTTACTAAACAAAGCCTCAACTTTCGTTCTCGTGTTTACTCCCACGGCGAAAAGAATAATTTCTGATAATGAAGAGTTTGCTGGTTTTGATAGCGATTTATGAGATGACACCAGAAGGTTAAAGTTTTTCTCGTAAGCGAGAGGAGGCGAAGGTACCTGAAAAGTTCCCCGTACCCGAAAAAATAAATCGCATTCGCTCGGAGTCAGGTGTGGTTTTTTTACAGGTCTCCCAAAAATTTGCTGCTACCGGTTCGGGTGACCCGGTGAGCTTCTTTGACCCGAGTCAAATGATATCTCAGTTTGCCCAGGTTCATTTCGCATTTCATTTGGTCGGTACTTGATTACCATATCCGGCTGTTTGCTTCTTCCCAGGTCTCTTGCTATTCTTCTTTGCCATTTTCGGTAACATTTGGGTGAGAGTGACCTTCGTCTATCGTGTCTACTTCGTGCGGTTTCCGTCTTACTTTGTCATTGGAGTTCAGCGGTAATTCACGTTTCCTAAAGAAGGGCCTACCTCAACTATTCTAGTGGTAACCAGTCAGCAAAGAAACTGGTACATATATTGTAGTGTATATTCGAACGAACGAAACGGATTAAGCGTGCGATTGGGTACCTCGCAGCTATTGTTTCATACAATCCTCAGAAAGAAGAAAATTTGACCTAATTAAGTAATAGGTAGATGAAGATAATAGATACTAGAATCAGCGGGCTCGCTCTACGTTAAGGTCAAGTATAGAAACTTAAGAATGGAAGTTTTTTAAAAGAACCGAAATCATTTTAAAAAAATGGTGAAGACTGCTAGAAGTGAAAGATACTTGAGGAGTAGGCTGAAGTACAAGACCGAAACTACTAGTATACATTATAGATAATATTGGAAAGTGAAGGTCCAACACCACTTGCGTTATGAACCTGCCCCTTGAAAGATGTTTGTCAGGTTAACCACAAAATGGGGGACTTCATTGCATGACCTGCACGACTGGGAATGTAATTCTAAGCGGCAGGTGAACTTGATCGGTCGGTAGTTGTAAAAGAATTATTTTAAACTACTATCGAAGAGGAGATATTAATGCTGATAGGACGCTGTGTGGTTTCGAGTCGAATGTGAACCTGAAACACGGCAGACAAAAAAAGAATCTGCGCTGTGTGGCAGTACTCGTTCTAGAGAGACCAGGTGGTCGACACATTCTTCGACACAGTCTTCAGGTATATCGGAACGTAAACATGAAATTTCCTTTGTCGATCGGCAAACAAATGAGTTCACACTTGTCACGAATCCTGGAGATTTCCAACGGTCTTCGTCACCGGGCTGTGAGTCAGAAAGACAGGAATCGAGCCGAATCAACACAAACACACCCGGCAGGGAACAGGTACCTGACCCTTACAGGTGTAGGCCAGAAACTGACCTTTGCCGGGTGGAGGGGTACACCCATCTCACCTCCCGGGTATTTCTTCTTTTACGTGTCTTCATGTTTTCCCGGTTTGTTATTTAACTCCCGGGTTCTGAGGTCCTTGAACGGTAAAACGAAGACACGGGCGTAAGCGAAGGCGTTTGTTTAGTACCAGCCGAACAAACACACTCGCACAGGTGTTGTATAAGTGCGAAATCACGTGGCGTCAATTCCCAGTCTTCCTCTTTTGCAATTAATGAACGGCTCGCCGGATAAATTAGTATTCCGCGTACTGGTCTCAGGAGAGGATTCGATTTCGGGGCGAAAAGTCGGAGGAGAAAGATAAAAACCGAACGACAGGAACGGGGAAAGTGCGGTCAGGTGTAGCAAAAGTGAATGCTCGACGGGGAAGAAGACGCCCTCGATGGCGCACATTGTGTTCACGGTTCAAAAACCGGATGAACATGAAGCTCACGAAATTTCACTCAGTGGAGACGTCAACGAGGCGGGAAACCAGGACAGGTACACCACGACTAATATATAATAACGATCTGAACATGCAAACTAAAACAAAGAACGATTCAAATCGGACACAGCTCAGGTTTTCACAAAAATTTCCTTTTCAGGTACAACAGATAAAATTCGTTTTCCATCCAACTACTCAAAATTTCAAAATTATATGTTTGCTAACTCAGGTTCAAGACCGAAATGTAAAAAAAAAACGAAAACTATTTTTATTAATCATAAAGTTAATAAAAGTCAAACTGCAATAATCGGGTTTACGACTGCAGTATGAAAGTGACATTTCGTATGATAAAGTCGAGGAAGACATCTTTCTAATGATAGCAATTAAAAATTTGTCGGGTTCTGTTTGATCAGTCAAACTTGCTCGTGCCATGCACGAAACCATCAGGTGTCACACAGGTAATAACCAAGGCACGAAACACTGATGTGTCTACCTTTTTCACACGCCTGGAAAATCTTACTTTAAGATCGTAAAAATTTGGATTTAACGCTCACCCGTCACCGGGACAAAAAAAAATTTACCTACAGGTACAAGTGACCTCTGACAGTCAGTTCGTCAATATATAACTGATTTTTATGTTCCAGAACTTCTGACTTGTTCTTCGTGACACACGTGTAACTTCTTTATTTCGTAGTTGCCGCCTAGCCAAAAGTAATACAGAGGACGTGACCTGTTGTACTTCTACATTCTTCTTGGGGAGTTAGTGAGGCAGCAGGTTGTGGACAATGATTTTATTTCCCGATGTTTGAGTTCTAGGTACCTGTGTCAGCCCTATTTTCTAGGTATTTCTAGGCTAGTTCCTTTTTTGGTCTCCGCTCTTTTGTTGTACGTGTTATATACTAAATAGAATTTCGTGTGTAACAAAGGGTTAACTTTCGCAAATTTGTATTATTATTGGTAACTGACAATTAATAGCTGTTAAACTAATTAATCGATTAATTGATAATTAGTGGAATGCGGTTATTAAATAGATTTTTTCCTACTGCATTAGGTAACTCATTCGTAAAGTGTAAAAACAAATCACAAACTACGGGTACGTTGAATTTAAATAATTTAAAATATGACTGAAAACGTTCAGTGCGTTGATAATTTGCTGTCACGGCTGAGCAATCCTGTGTGGATGCAAATTCGATGATTCAGGTTTCATGTACCAATTTCAATAATTTATTTATAGAATTTACAAATCGCACGTAGAGGTTTTCTACTGTTTCGTTTCCCCAGTCGGGAATCCATCAGTCGGACAGGGACAGGTACGGATTTTAATTGTCAGGTGCGCAGTTTGACGCGCCTCTCTCTTTTTTCCCCTTCAGGGTTTTCCGAAGCTACCGGAAAAGCCGTTTTGCAAATGTCGAGTTTTACATTTCGACTGTACAATGAAATATCCGTTTCATCATCACCGTCATCGGCGGCGTCGGCGTCATCGTCGTCATCACCAGGTGCGTCAGGTGTATCATCACTTACTTAACATCAAATTTTATTTAGGTTTCTTCAATTTCAGGCTCGCGAATGATTCAGTATGTGGTCGGTCCCTGTGTGATACCTGTCGTTGTGTTGTATCTGTAATTCAATGTTACGTACTCACAACCACCGAAGGAATAATTCAAGTAGTTCGTTATTAATTTTTTATTATTAAATCGCTAAAACATGCATCAAATTAATCGACAATAAGATATTATTATTATTACATTAATAAATTTGTAATATAATTATTCAAAAATGGAATTTGAAAAAAAAGGACTTCATACTCCTGTACTACCAAACACGACGGGCCCTGCTACGTGGTGTACTGTTATAGTAACCTTCTGGTAGTCGACCTTTCCATTCTTACCCTCTTTAGACCTACGATTATAAGTTCCAAGAAAGCGGTTGTGTTGTACCCGAAGAAAGTTATTAAGAAGTACACACCAAACCGGAAAAGAAAGACTGCCCTTGTTGACAGACCAAAGTTTATTTTCTTTCATTGTCACTTATTGATTGGACAAGGTTATGACGGTGGTCAACACTCCATGGCGTTGACACTGCCGAAGATGATTAAGCATTCAAAGAATCGTACATCGATTCTAAGAAATCATTGAAATTATGGACATACATGAGTGCAAACTTAAAACTCATATGCGAGTGGTATTCCCGTTTTTATTTCAAATGCGTGGTTTAAAGTATGTACAGAAGAGTACAGTAACTTTCTAGTTGTGAGTCTGATACCAAATTGGTTTAGGCAGACTAATTTTTTTAACTTGTTAGTAAGACTGTTGTCTTTGATGATCCACTCTTAAGGGAGTGTACTGGATGAGAACTTATGAATGAGAATGTTTATATATTTCTTTATTGTATGTAAAGGTTTTGAATACGTAGCGTTTCTAAATAGTACATTGTAAGGGGTATTTATTGAAAACGTAAATAGTTATACATCACAAAAATAATAATAAAATTAATTAAAGAGAATGTTTGTGATAGAAGAAGTCTATGTACATAAATGTAGCTCTAACCATTCATTTACAGCTCCATTAGAGATGGCAGTCAAGGTGTACCACCACCGTCCGTTCCGTCACGACGCAGCAGCACCCTGTCCACGTCAGGTCCAATCAGTTCCGGAACCCTTCAACAGCGGAAATTCAGTTTCCCAACTGCTCTCCCGGGCAATTTTCTAGGCATTGAAACGACGGGTATCTCGGCTAGACGTCGGTTCAGCAACGTGTCCGACGCCGTCACGAGGAAACTGTCCAACACAATCGGATGGAAAACGAGTCAGAAACAGTGCCGTGAAATCGTGACTGTGGGAAAGAGCTTATGCAGTCAGTACATACGAAACAGGTTGAAACGATCCGGATACCTGAACAAGAAGTGCGGGTTGCAAAGAGTGAGAAGTGCCATCAGTTTAGGGGGTGTGGTTTTCCGTGAGGTGTACCCGGAGCTTGTGGGACTCGGAGTGGAACTCGAGAGGCTCCATCCAAAGGTTTACGCGAATATAACAAGGCAGGCGAGTACATTTCCAGGAGGGCGACTGTCCTCCGAGAAGGAAGTGGGTGCCATTCTGACAGCCGTTTCTAGAGAGCTACTGAAGAACGTAGGTAGATTCACAGACTCTCTATTTGTTGTTTATCTTATAGTTTTAATATAAAAAAATATTGCAGGACGTAACATGGGCCAAAGTCGTTTCACTCTTTGCTGTGGCCGGAGGTCTAGCCGTTGACTGTGCTCGACAAGGTCACTACGACTACCTGGGGTGTATAGTGGAAACGATGGAAGACATTCTGGAGGATGACCTAGCGCAATGGATTCAATACAAGGGTGGTTGGGTAAGTACCTGTTTTTAAATAATGTTCTCATTGCGTTCCAAATACATAGAGACATTTTTTTGTTTTAGTATGCCCTCGTGGCCATTACAAGGCCTCCCACATCAGAATGGCCGACTGGAAACTTACCCGTTCTTCTGTTACTGTTTTTCTTAGTCACCGTAGTAATCGTCGTCCTCCTGAGCAACTTCGGAATATCGTCTTTCACATGAGGTTTTGCCGTTTCTTTTTCCTAGGGCATAAGGAAGGTGACCAAAGAGGAGGCACACCGAGTACCTGATCAGATCGGACGGTGAATCTGTAGCTTTAAATGGTTCTTAATCTGTGATATTTGTTCTATTTGGTCGGTCTGTGTAGTTAATTTGTGTTCGGTTATGTCGTTCGTGGCAACAATGCTTCAGGGTGATGAATATTTCTATAAGACTGATAAAAACTTAACGTTAAAGTAAAATTCGTTACACTTATAGTGCCATCAACTACAAGGACAATATAAACTTTGTCTTTTCGAACTAGGTTCCTGATCTTAACCTTGACCCTTGTAAAATATACATTGACACCAGGTTAATTTCCATTAATGGTGGTGTTTTACTGTGGTTCTCAATCTGATACATCCATAAGTCTTTTCTAAGATACCCATAACTTCCGGTAGAAGTACTGGAAACAATACTTTTAATGCACCAAAAGTTGTGTAGTGGTAGTGAACCACGTAGTTCGACTCTTTTTGTAAAAGTAGAAACTCTTGGGGAGACACTTAGCTGTAGGCTCTGTAACGAGCTTTGGATGAGAGTCAATCGACGGACTCTAAATGATCTGATGAATTTGTTCGAGTACGGTTTCACACCTGTTGTTCTTATCAAAGTTTTATGATAATACGACGTGCAGTGTAAAAATTTAAATAAAGTACTTCATCTTCGAGACTGTGAACTCGAGAATCAGAAAAGACATCGACAAGAGGATATTGGTTTCGACGTAAGGGAAAGGCACTTGTACTACCAAGATCGAGTGCATCACTCATCTACCCTACCTGACTGACGCAAAGGTAACATAAAAATTTGAACAACCTGATCCTAACGGAACAGGTACATTGGGCAATGAGTGCCGTTCGTGCCAAGTTGTTCCACACCCCGTGTTACGTTACATTACAAGAACGAAATGGAAAATTCGAATGGAACTTGTGAAAGTGACCGATCTGACACAACGAGGAACCTGAAAAATCAGAAGTAATCGAACATTTGACCCGATACAAGATGATTTACTATAAAAACTTTAGTACGACACTGAAATTTTACTTAATAAACGAGTTTTACGAAATTGCCTCCATTCACCGGGCAAATTATAGTAGCATTCAGCTAAAAATTTATAGTTTTGTAAATTTTATATGGTATTTTGTGAACAGTAAAGGGAACTTTTACATAAATCGTCACTTTATGTGTGTTCTTCTTCCTGTTCATAATAGGAGCAGTCATGGTTTGCTTTTCATTGTCAAACAATCATAAAATTAACCTACAAAGAGGTCATCTATGTGGTTGTAGTCCATCCCCATCAGTGCAGGTGGTATCACGTTCGAGGTTCTACTTTGTACGTGATGACTTGAGAATGACAGACAAAGGAATTCCTTTTAAATTTTATCCTAAAAAGGAAATCGATACTACTCAGCTCTTTCTTTCCGTCTTGGCGTACTTAATTGTTTATTCTTGAGCCGTTTGCTAATTCATACCTTCCAATCTCCATTAAATTCATTCATAAAAAATTACTAAACAATAACATACATCAATTGATTGGATCAAAGAATTTTTGATTTCTGATTTTTCTGATCAATTCCATTGTTTTTTTCCAACTCTGAGGGTCACTCCAATACCATTGACTTAACAGTACCCATACATGAAAAACTCCATTATAACAAGTAAATTGGAGGATTGACTTCTTTTATTGTAATCACTTTTAGACCCTTAGTAAATGGGCAGCAGACATCTACGCAAATTCTGCTAATCACATGATTCGCATATATATATTTAATTTCAGCCTTTTAGATTTCTTTAGTAAACATACAAAAACAGATATAGCTACACAACAAACACAATATTTCCCCGTAAGGCTAGAATCAACAGTACATTTGTTTGCAAGGAAAATGTTAAAAAGACGTTCTGCCAAGGGTTGGGCACCCAGTCATTGCACTATGAATTGAAGAATATTTTGGAAGGCAAAGTCAAATCTGGAGGGAGAAACGGAACAATTTGACAGTGATATAACAGCACTTTAAAATTGCAAACTGAACAATTTTATGACACGAAGGAAAATTCCAGGTGAAAAAAACAGTCAAATTCTTCTTCTTATATTTTCATTCTCAACGGTTGCCGATGTACAAAATAAAATTAGATTTCTCGCGTCGCTCAAGCACCGGCCCCAACAACAACGACAGCAGCAACGACAAAAAAGTGACAAAAAGAACGTGATAAATAAATAAATACAAAAACATCAATTGGAAAAAATCATTTAAATATGTAGAACCTGCCAAGATGTGTTTCCACATTACATACCTTTAAAATGAACTTGCGCTTTACGTAATTACTTAGTATTCCCTGTATTAATTAACTTTTTCATATCAGAGTTCCAGTCTCCAATCTTGAGTTGTAAGAAATTTGCCAATGTACAATAACAGAATTTCACCACACGGAGAAATTTTTTTTACAAAGCGTGTGGTTCACAATTCAGTCATTGTTCATAAGTAGACATTATTAAATAGCCAACAAGTACACATTCAAATTATTAGATTGAATTTTTTTCTCTGACAGTATCTCAATTTATCTATAATATCAAAATAATAATATAAATACGAATATAAAAAAGAAAACGATAAATCCAAAAAATAATTTTCCAAACAGTCCCTGTAGAAGATATTAATTGAGGTTTCTACATGATTTGCTCTCGTTATTTTATTCTTTCAATTTGTCACTTTTTTCTGTAATTTCCATTATGTTTTCCATTATTGTCGTTCTCGTTTCATTCAACCCCCCATCCCCTGCCCCGACGGCTTCCCATCAAATGGTGTGACCGTTGTTATTGTCTAAAACTTCTCTTCCTTCAGACCATGCTTGAAGAACATCATGACGGGCACGCTCTCTCCGTCAATTTCTCTGTACTCCATAAGGCCGACCATACCGTCGATGTCCATTGACTCACCAGTGAAGAACTGAAGCTCTTTAAATCGTCCTAAAATGTCCTTCATGACTTTATTCATATTTGTTTTAAATACTTCTACTTGATCTGGACTGCTTTCTTCGAGTTTTGATACTAGCCTGCAATAAACAAAGAACAAGGAAATCAGTACAAATTTCTACAAGTTTATTTTAAAGTGGTAAACAGTGTAAATATTCTCACCACACTATGCAGAAGTGGGAGATACAGAAATAAATTCAATATATACTTTTATCAATATATTCACTACTGCCATTTATGAAGTCTTTATTTGTTTACTGCCAGTAAATTATAAGTAATTACCGCTAGATTGAAATTGTGTTGGAAAATATGTATGTGACGCAACAATGTATCATCAAGAATTTATAGTAACATTAGTAACAATATGTGTCAATATCACTCATTTTCAAATCAATAAATTCCCTTATTCCCAACAAACACTCACACTTCAACAGGTTTGGTAACATAGATAGGTAACATAAAGAAGGCCAATGTCAAATTCATTGTCATCTGTTGTTTTGTAAATTTAAATATTTCTTAATAATAACAAGAGTGAATCATTGCAAATTCAGAATCATAAATTCTGAATCATAAATAATTAGACAGTAAGAAAATATGGCATTAGGTCACTTAAATTCTTCATTGTAAACAATTGCTGAATGTCCAATAAAAAAGCCTAGTTAAATAGCCAAAAAGCAAGGTTAATATGTAAAGAGGTCACACCAAACAAATATGTTAGCATTTCCTACATTCACAAGTGAAATAATTCTAGATTGTATTGCTATATTATTATTACAATCATTATTATCAGTATTACAGTATTCAAATTTGAGAGTATCCTGATAGTTGCACAAATAGACTCAAGATTGGTCATTTTAGATAATTTTATGTTCCAATTTTTAGGAAGATATATTAGTAAACAAATTCTCATATATATGTAGAGTAATTAAAAATAAGGAAACTTTATATTTAGCTATACATGCTATACTGATACCTCTACTTTAAGAATTTTTGGGTATTTTGTTTATCATGGATAAAATTTGTATTGCACAATAATTCAATAATTGCATGAAGAATGGGATGGTGTAATATCCATTACCCTAATATTCATATCACAAAGGAATTCAGTAATTAAAAGCATTAAAAGTTATGTTTATTTAATTCAAGCAATGAGCTGTGCATCAAAGAATGTTTCTAAAAATGAAGTACAATGGAACATGAAATAAGGGGACCAACAACAATAACACTTAAGGGAATTCCAAAAAAACTAATTCTTGGTGACCCATATAAATTTTAAAATTATACCTAACCTAAGCTAACATAAACCACTTGTCTTTCAAACACTAGAGAGTGAACACTGTTCAATGTTTGACTTTTAGATGAGAGTAAGAGGTTACTGTAACATATAATTAACAACATTTACTTTTCCATATGGCAGGTAACTTTTTATTCAGGTGCCTCTTGCACAATGAAAAGTTGATTGTACTCACTTCTTCATGTAGTCCTTTAAATAAGATGTGTATGATTTCTTATCTCCAAAGGCATATGTTTCACATAATCTATGGTTCAGCACGATATCAACCCCAGATTCAACAGCTTCATCTGTTCCTTCATTTTCTTCTTCAGCTGATGGATTTGCTCCTTCAAGCTGTATATCATTCATTTTCCTTTGAATGAGCTGGAATAAAATTATTACTTATGAGATACAATTTGGTGCAATGGGAGAAAGTTAAAATTATATATCAGGAAGATTCATGTTTGCCTCTTCTTGTGAAATTAAAATGCCATAACCCAAGACAGAGGCAGTTTACTCTCGCATAGTTATACTGCCACAAGGCTTTAAAATAACACTCATGGCTATTAGTACTTGCTTCTGTTTATATATTAATGGGATGTAATGTAAAAAAATAACTTACCTTACCAGTAACCTCGTACAAGACTTCATCCACTAATTTTATCTTGTAGGTGTCAGAAAACATCTCGTCACCTATAAGAACGACAAACGGGCATTTAGGTTACATTTGTAAACGTCTTTCGTATTCGTTGAGGTTAATTGTGCTTTGTTTGGGGTGTGAAAAGGAGATTGATGAATATTACGCAAAAGTGAGTCACATATGTAACGCGAAACTTAGGAAATAACGTCTCATTAATTTTTTAATTAAAGACCGGGAAGAATGACATTCGGCCAAATCAAAACTGACAGGTGCCAATACATTTTTGCGAACCTGTCAGGTTCGTACTTTTTTGCTGTGTAAGTCATTCAAAAAAGACCGCTCCGAAATTTACGTTGGTTCGAACTACGAGATGTCATAACCAAATATTGACATACGCAGGTCTCTCGATTTTAAAATCAGCGAGAAAAACTCAAGAAATCTGTGGCTGGCACAAAATCGAACGCAAATCTAAAGTAAAGAAATAAAAAATTAATTCTCACCTGTGAAAATGTCTTGGTAAATCCTCATTTTGGAAGATTAAATACGATATTTTTCGCGAACGAATTGTGGGTTACTCTGTCACCCCGTTGAGAGAACCGAAAAGGAACTTGCAGGGCCTCCACTTGACTTTTATCACTGGCAAACGTTGCTATCCGTCAAAGAAGGCAGTGAGTTTTTAATCTGTTTTTGAAGTAAACTTTTTAAATGCTACTAATTTTTAGGCAAATTACCTTGTAAAAGAAATTACATCATTATTTACCAAACAGTAAAATCATTTGACAGTTTTTCAAACCATGTGGCGGCCTTGCAGGGTAAATCATTCGAGTAAACCGTTGAGCCAAGTATTTTACCTTCATACTGAAATTGAGTTTTCTTATTTTAAAACGGTCGTTTTTGGAGTAATTTAATCACTTCAAATCATAAAACTGATTACATTAGCTTTAAGTCAAATAACACTGGCAACACTATAATTTATAGACTTAATAATTATTTTAATAGTTTTCATTCAAAAAAAGATTGGCTGTATGGTGCCAAAATTTATATATATGAATTGAAATTAAGAAAAAATGTACTGCATATGTATTCTTTGCAATCACTGGTTTATTGGTTAATTTTTGTTATAAAATGTATCTCTGTATCATTTCCCAATATAAATAAAGAAAAAAATTTGCAAGAATTTTTTTATGTATTCTGCTTATCTTGACTGATATTCAACAAGTATATTAGAAGGGAGCATCAGATGTAGCAAAGTCCCTTTAAAATGTAATTTTTAATTTTTCTAAACAAGTATAATTTTATTTTTGCAGCTGTATAGTTTCCAACAGTATTGGACTTCTACTTAAAATTTGTGTGCCAAAGAGGCATTGCATAATTTGAGCAGAGTGTATGTTCTTCTTGTTTCCTCATGTCCCACAGTTGCCACAGTCACTGTTGTCATGCAACTTCTGTTTCCCAAACTTTGGATGAGTTAGATTTTGAGAGGGGTATTTGGTCTGCAGGTCTATATAGGTTTTTAACTATTTAATATTATTTCGTTATTATTTTCATTAACAGTCATGTTACATTTTAGCTAGCAATAATGACCTCTCCAGGGCTGAATTCTTAATAGACAAAAGCAATAATGTGGATGTTGAAGACAAAGCAGGTTACACAGCTCTTCATTACAGTAGTCGAAACGGGCACTTAGAAATGTGCAAACTACTTATTTCAAAAGGAGCTAATGTAAATGCATTAACAAGATCTGGAAGAGTTACTGCTCTGCATAGGTAAAACTCATGTGTTCAAATGAACTTTAATTTTTACATTGGTAACAATTTTACTTCATTACAGATGTGCATCAAGAGGTCACTTGGAAGTTTTTAATTTATTAGTAAACTCAGGAGCTAAATTTGATTTACAAGATTCAGATGGAAAAACAGTCCTTCACAGAGCAGTTGAGGGAGGACATATCAATATAGTAAAAGAAATCTTGAAATTGTGTCCTCAGTTAACTAATTGTAGTGACAACAGAGGAAGAGTGCCAAAAGATTATGTGCAAGAAACCAATGTATTATACAAGATGCTAGATTAACATAAAAACTATATGGTTTTTTAAAGACAATAAGATATTCAATACATAGTCATTGCATAACAACTGAATAAGTGATAGCAATCAAATTTAATTTTGTAGCAGTGGTTGAAATGCTGTTTTAAGTCACCTTGCTGAATATTGATAACTATGTTGAGCTGTGAAAAACATTAAAAAACTATACAAATACAACTTATTATACCACAAATGTACATTGATTTTTATGAAATTTCTTTTTAGTGGATTTTGGAATATATGAATTGAAATTGAAATGGTAAAAATAATGTTTCTAGCCCAGAAGATAGTGAGGAACTATCTTCGCATCTTCACTGAAAAGTAAAACAAATAAAACATATGAGACACTTTTTTCTTAGGTAGTTGAAGGAAAGAGGAAACAGTCGTGTTTTACATTGGCTACCACATGTCATGTCATAATTTTGAAACAAAAGGGAAATTTAGTGGAAAAGTTGTTTAATGTTATAAAAAAATTTCTATATTTTAAAACTAGTTATAAGCTACTGAAAAATAACTGGCACCTATTTCATTCTCTCTCTTTTACAAATTTTTTGTTGTTCACATGGAAACTGCAGTAAAGTAACATTTATCTCTTAAGGTAAATAATGTTAGATCACAAATTTTCCCTTTTTATAGAGGGTGCAGAAGTTTTTCCTTATGAGTCTTATAAGTTATATAAGACAGTATAATTATTTTGTATTGTAATGAATTATTTATTAATTAGTTTCTTCCTTTTCAGTGATATCTGGAGTTAATTCTGCAAGCATTTTACTGTAGTCTTTCAAAAGTCCATCTAATTGTGTTTTCTGTTGTGATAATGTATCAAATTCTTTACCAACTGCCCATAGTGTCTCTATATCATAGTACTCCCTTGCTGAGGCAGACATTATATGAAGAACTATGTTAGATAAGTCTAATGCTATCCAGTCTTTTGAATTTTTTCCTTCGATTTTTGGTATTATATCACCCTTACTCATTTTTCTTTTGAAAACTTTTCTAACAAATTCTGCCATGGCTACCATATGACGGTTTGATTTTCCCGTTACGACAATTATGTAATCCGCGTATTGAAACTCTTTAGGGATGCGTGCCACAAACATGTCGACAGCATTTTCTCTTCGGAGAAGTTCGACCAAATCTTCAATATCATATACCCCCGTAAGGCCTCCTACG
Organism: Polyplax serrata; assembly: GCA_037055365.1. NCBI lineage: Eukaryota > Metazoa > Arthropoda > Insecta > Psocodea > Polyplacidae > Polyplax > Polyplax serrata. The sequence continues at coordinate 4,298,112 of JAWJWE010000038.1, read as the reverse complement.
AAAAATAAAAACAATTGTTTCATAACTACACGATTAACCTACTACTTTACAAAGTAGACGAGAAAGGTTTCAAATACTTTTCATGTTAATTCCCGCAAATTCGTCGTAGACTACATCTTCAATTGCTTCATCGCCTACTTTCCTACGTTCCTCTTCTATGTCTAATATAATAGGCGCCGTCTCCTCAGAGAAGGGTTCATATTTAGAAGAAATTGTATTCGGCACTTCCACCCGTAACATTTCTTTTAAATCTGGATCTTTCGTTTTCCATCGGATGGGCGTCGTTGTCAGCAATCTGGCATCCTTTTTAATCAGTAGTTTATTAGATTTAATTGTATTTCTTTGAAGGAACCTTAACTTTTGAGCGGCATTTCGGAACATGTTCGCAGTGTTTAAGACAAACAGCTGATTTTGCTGCCGATAGTTTAAATTTGAATGTGATTTTTCAACGGTTGGTTCACCTGATTTTGAACTTTGTAAATGTCTGGTGAACGTAATAAGGCATTAATGACGACTCTAGAAAAGTGAATTTCGTGTTTAAATCGTTCATTGAATGTTTTGTTTTTCTGTTGAAGACGTGAATCACACATTCTCATAAGGATGACCATGGGAGATGAAACACCAGTTTCCTCTCTAGTTCTTCCTGTTCTCCTTCGCCCTATTTTGTCACATGTAAGTTTAAGGGAAATAATTTCAGATTGATTTCACTTGGTTCCAGATTTTTAAACTGTGCCACATAGCCTTCTTTTTCTCTTCTCCCTTGAATATAATTTTTTTCCACTACTGTATGTAGTTCGCGTTTATGATGGAGTTGACCATTTTCTAACGGTTGATATTGTACAAATTTTAGTTGGAGAGGAAAGATGTGGCAGCTACTCAAACTCTCAGGTCAGCCATTTCAAAGGTGGAGTCATCTTATCCGGGTTTCATGTACGACCTAATCGTTGGAATAATGAAACGAGGCGATATGGTCGTCAACATGAATGAAAGCGTCCTTAGACTCCAGGGTTCTGTTTCAGACTCAGATGGTGAGTTCCACTTGTTACTACTTTCCAGGAGAGAGAGGGGGTGTTTTACATAACACTATTATTAGTTTTGTGAGAATAAGTACAAGATACAGTGTTGTATTAACATAATTTAGTAAATAATTACATAATTAAAATTCAATTTTTGAGCTCATAGTATTTGTCTTAAAATAGATGAAATAGAAATTCTAAAAATACAACAGTTATACATTCATTATTGTTAAAGTATGGTAACAATCACATTTAGTATAAAACAAGATGATCACATAAATGAGACACATGTTACATATTATTAGTTCAACTGGGTGCTACATTAAAAGGGGATTAATAAAAAAAGAAAGAAATTTAAAAGACAATAACAACAATTCAGTGATAAGAATTGTAGGAAATTACTGTATCCAAAGTCTGAAAATCATATCTGCATTAAATATGATTAAAAATGGCACTCATTATGGTACAAAATGTAAAAAAAAATAGTTCAGGAACCATAAATTTTACAAAATCTGTAATAGTAAATTATTGAGTTAGGAAATTTAGAAAAATTGAAGGTCACTTTGTTTATTAAATAAAAACCAGACACTCATTGTTCCAAACCCATAATGACATTCTAAGTAAAAATTTTTAAACTATTGGAGAAAGGAAGTCATTTGTTATCATTTCACAGCTGGATACCTGAGTGCTCTTGTGCAACATCCTTTAAAAGTAATCTGCATTAAAAACCTTGAGAGAATCTCCTTATAGAAGGTAATTAACTGATGGTTTGTCATCAGTATCACAGCATAATGAAAGTGTGATTTCAAAAAAAATGAATTAAGCAAAACAGGATGTTTGGTTCAAAGAAAAAGAAGGGGTTTGAGTTGTGGGATACTCTGATATGTAGGAGTTATATTTTGTAACTAGTGCTTTGCATACATTTTTGGTTGTTGTAAGTGTAAACTTTGGTTTTTATTAACAAAATAATGTTTGCTTCAGTTGTGGAATACAGATTAACAAGATCAGAAGATGCATTTCAAGAATTAAACAAGAAGTCGTCATCCCTGAAGAAAATCCTTAGTAGGATACCTGATGAAATAACAGACCGTAAAACATTTCTGGAAACAATAAAGTAAGTATTCAATGAGGTCAACTGCACAGTATTTACTATCTTTGATTATTGCTGTTGTATAAAAATTGTTACTTTTATTTTGCAGAGAAATAGCAAGTGCAATTAAAAAGTTGTTGGATGCTGTGAGTGAAGTGTCAGCTTACATACCAGGCACAACAGGGAAGCAAGCTTTGGAACAGAGGAAAAGAGAATTCGTTAAATTTTCAAAGAGGTTTAGTAATACCTTAAAGGAATATTTTAAGGAAGGACAGTAAGTACTTTTTTTTTATTTTCTTTTGAATCCCTGTTTTTTTGATAATAATTCATTTACTTTATTTTCATCACTTGTTAGGTTTTCAATGTGTTTCGTACATTCACGTGATATAAAAACCAATTTTTATGATTTACACATTCATTTTTAGATGCCATTCATACTGATCTTTTAGGTTTCTGTGTTATATCCACAATTTTTGGAATTTCAATACCACATTTCTAGAACAATGTCACTTGTGCCCAGGTTTTTAGTTTTTCCATTTCCTTTTCTGTTATTTAAGTCTTGCAATTGTAATTTATATTTTACATTTTCTGCGGGATACATATCTGTGTTGCCATATTGTTCCCTTTACAAGGAACTCTATATAATCAAATGTTTTTTCTGCACTATTATATTATTATTTTCACTTTATTGTTTTCCCTATTAGAGTGGTGTCTAACAGAAAAATATCAAACATTATGTTGTTTTTTCTTGTACTCCAGTTGATTCTAAATCATTTCCTGTAGGGGTATAAAATTAGTAAAATTAGTAAAAATCATTTTTTGTATATTTTCAGAGCGAATGCAGTGTTCGTAAGTGCATTGTACCTGATACAACAAACGAATCAGATAATCATAACAGTAAAGAATAAATGCGAGTAGAGAGAAGAACCAGAAGAATATGGAAGAAATCAGCCGACCCCTTGTCGAACTGAGCCTAACAGAATATTGATACATTCCATACGATTATCTTGTAGATTAGGTTTACTTTTCAAGATAAGAGTTATATTTTGTTTTAAGAAGTAGAGTAGGAGAACGTAAGTGAATAAGAAAAAGAAGATTCCTCAGGCAGTCAGAATAAGGGTGAAAATAATTCCAGTGTGAAATTTCAACTAAGAGAAAAGAAATGTTTGGTGTTATTGACGTGATAATTTCTATAAATTTTCTTTCAATGGGAGTGAATTGAATTACTGTGAATGTTATGTGGCCTTCAAGAAGGAATGTTTCCGTATATATGTACGTTAAATTATTATTAATTATGTTTGAATCTTTAAATGCGCCACAGCCTCTTGCAATTTAAAAATAAAATTCTAACCAAACTATTTTTTGTATTCTCTACTTTCTCAAAAATTAATATACAAAAAAAAATGAAAAATTGTTAGGCAGGCCACACGCCGTCTTAACTTCCAATTAATATGATAAAATTTGTAAGTACCGATAGAGGGGATAAAAAACCGTTGTTTTTATTCTTACTATTGTAACAATTTCTTATTTTTATCGGGGGCGGGGGTGTCACGTCGGCCGACTAGCAGTAACTGGGCCAATGGCTCAGTATAATTCGTGCCAACCATAAATTGTAAATATTTCCTCTCAAAATGGTATTAAGAATAATTATGATATAAATATAATACAATATAAAAGTAATAATAAGTACCAATAATTTGATTCATTAAATTTAAAAATTTCCTTCCTGTTCAAAAGCGCAACTCTGCTTAAGTTCTGCTTAAGAGCGCAACGGATACAGATAACGGAAACAGCAGAACTACAAGCAATAATCTGCAACGTCACGCAATTTAAATATCAGATTCGTAAGGTAAGAAAAACAAAATTTGAAACTCAAATTAGTCAAATTTCGGAATTATTGTAATCTGCTATCTAAAAGCATGAGGAAAAGATAAGGGTCCAGTGATCAAAGGGAGCGACACTGCAAAAGGAAAGAATGGTAAAATTTGCACGGGTTCCAGTTTTGTTCAACAGGAGAACAAACAAGACTTTTGACTCAAATAGGAGGTGTAAATTACCTGGCCAGAATACCCTGTACTTCCCAACGAACGCCGAGTCTGTGCGCTGTTTACAAAAAGATCCAGTTTTCCACCTGAGCCGTCTCACATTCTCCTCCCACGTGATGGCGGCCCGGAGAAAAGTTAGTTTAGTCAGTTATTCGTCTCCGGAGTTCTCGTTCACTTGGTTACCGGTTTTACTCATTGTTTTATGTTTATTATCTGTGCGTTCATTTTTCTTTGATAAATGTTGAGGTCAACTGCAATCGAAGGTAGCATATTCGAAAATCGTTAATTAGTGGTCCATTGAAATCTAAATTTGATTATTGAAATTTGATTTAAATACTTTAAATCTCATCCCAACTGAAGTTGGGAACATGGATCTCCATAGCCATACGGTATGAGTCCTTAATATTTAGTGGATGGAAATGGGTGAGTTTTAAATATTAAGTACTGGGCAACGACGATACAAGAATAGGTTGAAGTCACTTTTTGTATTTTCTGTGAGGCGGTTAAGGAAGAAATGTAAAAAAATGCAACAGAAACAGCTGGAGAAGACAGAAAATTCGGATGTAGAAAAAAAACAAAAAAAATGAAGAAAACAGTAGCAAAGGACAGGTAAGGTACAAAAACACCAAAAACACCGCAAATATAATTAATGAGAATGACCGAAAACAAAAATTGTTAGACAATCTTGAGAGATCAGGAATCAGGATCAGGAAAACAAAAAAGTAAATCTGTAAGCGGGGCATTAAACAAAAATTGAGGTAGACTAGGGAGCTTTGGATATTAAATAAATTACTACATCAAAGAATCATAAATCTCCAGAGGCTAAAACCCATGTGAACCAACTGTAAACAAACCCCAACCATTAGTTTTCAACCAGAGAATTCAGAGTTCAAAAAATTTGGGTTAAATTAGCATTTCGGGGGTGTATTTCTTTGACATCTTGAGAGCAATCCGTTATTTAATATGTCAGGGTCGGAAACCATCCAAAATGACATTCAAACACCTAGGGACCATCGACATTCCTGCAACAGTCCTCAGGGAGAAATTCAAATTTCGCGAGCAGCAAAGAGAAATTATTAATAGGCATATTAGATAAATTTTTGTATGTAAGTCCCAAATGTCTGTGCTTAACCTAGGGCACTAACCGTTTTTGCGCAAAATTTTGCGACATGGCGACAATTTTATTTTACGGGGATCGACGATAAAAAAACGTGGAACTTTGAGGCCCAACCGTCAAAAGCCGACTTGCACGGATGGAAATTTCTAGAAAATCAATTTTTTCAGTTTAATCAAAGAATATTTCCATTGGTTGTTGTTCATGCGATATCTCTTCGTGTGATTATTGGACAGTGGTATGTCAACGTATGATTATTTCATTTAAAAAAAAAACAAATTGTTCATCTTTTTAAAAAGGTACCATTACATAAGTACCGAACGCATTCATCCCTGTTACGTTCTTCGCCGCGATATTATTTTTAGCGTCAGCACAAAAATGATTTTTCTCGGTGTCTTTCGGTGATTCATAATTAATTAATCTTCCATTGTTTGAGCGCGAATAAAAATTGGAACACGGCTCGGCAAGTTTAGCGGTTGTGTAACGAAGGACTCAGGCATTTTGTTGACAAACGAAGTTAATTTGAGAGCCGGGGAGGGTGGAATTGAATAGGTTCAGCCGTACCGGCATTATCATCCGGTTCTTGACAGGTTTTAATATGTTCGTAATTAGACGAATTGATTTGTTCGACTACTTCGACAGCACGGGTTTGATGGGGGACACGAGTCACCTCACGTTCTTGAACAAATTCCTTCTGGAGGACTCGTGACTGAGTCCCGTCAGAACAAAGGTCTTCCCCAATCGTTCTTTTTCGTGGAAGGGCGCCTTGTCGTATTTTGCAGAATGTGTGAGTCTGACGTATTGTCCGTTCAATATTACATTAAGTATGTAGGGAGCAACGTATTAATCTATTAATTTGTCAATCATATACAAGTTCAATCTTTTTTGTTCGAAATCTCTTTTTCCACGTTTTTATATACTTAATAGGTACGACTTGTATTACTATAAGTTTTCTAGCATGCCATATAGTGAATTTTTCTTTTCTTTTCATACCTACTTAAGTCGGTGTCATGTACCTATATTAGGCACACTTTTTTGCTTTTTATGCATATATTGATAATTATATTACCTTATTACATTTTTATTAAAAATTTCCAATTAGGTTTCAATTCACCGATAGCATTCTGGTATTGTCAGTGCCAAATTAGATAAATCTTACCTGCACTCTGTATATTTATTTTTCTAAAATTTTTGACTGGACAATTACGAATTCACACTGGCTTTACGTGTTGAGTGTTGTACTTTCTCACCGAAGACTTTGCGGTCGATTTTATTTTCTGTGGTCTCGCAACTTGATTGATGTTCAGCCTTCCTGTCGGTGCGAGTAAGTGAGTATGTGGTTTTTAATAGTACACATTTACGTTTCGTTCTTGATAACAATCAAAAGAAGTATGCGCTGTAGAGTGCTTATTTGTAAGAATGTAATAGGTTATTGGATTAAACATTGAATTATTTTATGTTTACGAAGTATTTTTATTATTCATCGTTTGTCTGTTTTCTCTTCGTCATACTTTTCTTTCTTTGCTGGTGTCAGTTTATGTGCTTTGGCACTATCGGTTTAAAGTCTACCAAATGTCTCTATTTGTGCGTATCTTTCTTGATGTAAACTTTGTGAATGAATATAGTGCTTGGAATATCTGTATTTAAGACCTGTTTTGAAAATTTTTTATTCTGCGAGGTTACATACTCTTTCACTTATTCATTTTTTTCTTGTGATTCTTTACTTATTCTTTCAATACATTCTTCTTTTCATACACGCATTCTTACATTCTTTTATGTTTGCAAAATTTGTTTTATATATTGATCCTTGGATGTGTGATATTTATGTATCCGTCTCGGGATGCTGTCTTTGACCTTTCATTCATTTTTCCATGTGTATTTCTTAATGCCACACATTCATGACACTTATATAATTTCCTGCTTCATATTCTTACCTAGCAACTCTTCTCCTTTCCAAAAGGCGTAGTTCATACAACCCACTTTATTTTAAATCATACGCGTTAATTAAGTTTTGTTCAAACATCACAACTTTATCTTCCTAGGGAAACATTTCCGTTACATTTTTACCGGCATGTTTCATTTATTTCATTTTAATTTTTATTACATTTTAGTATCTCTCTTTCCTTGGTTATATGCTGGGTATTTTGGCTATCAATTCGCAAATTTCGTCTGGGTGTCTTACTCAATCAGTTCGAAAGGAGCTCATTGTTATTTCTTGATGAGTCCTTGTCATAATCAATTTATTAATAGACCTAATTTTAATTTTCTCAACCGCCCTTGAGATTGTCAATTGTTACACAATCAAAATAGGAGAATAACTCTGAAATAACTTATTAAGTAATGAGGAACGGTACCGAGAATTGGATAATTAATTAGACTTTCCAATAATGGTGCGTTTAGAAAAAAGAATCGGACAGTGAATGTAATTGGAATTAAAATATTCATTCAACATTTTGAAATACAAGTGTTAATTGAGGAGAGAAAAATTACCGCAGGAAAATGTTTTGAATTTACATACGACAAATTGTCGTGCAGTTTTCATGTGGGTTTTGATATTTTGCAGTGTCTGTGTGGAAAACTACTTTCAACAATGAATGATGGATGAAGGTTACAAAAAGAATTTTAGAGACAATTATTCGTCCAGTAGGTTCTTACGAAGTACAACAAAAGGGTAAATCAAAGTAACAGCGTCTAGTTTTTGTCTTAGCTTACAGGAGAAAGTGGTTATCATAAAATAATTTAAATGCACCAGGAGTGATCCCTGACTGAAATGGCGGGTTGTTTCGATTTCAGCTTCACGCCTTTAAATTAAAGTCAGAGTTTGTTTATTGGAGATTTAAATTTTAAATGTATGCCAATTTTACAATATGCGTTGAGCATTATATTCATATATTCATTATTTATTTATGCGTTTGTGGTCAAAAATAAATTGAGAGTATTGTCGGTGGACTTGTGGAGTGAGGAAGACACACATTCAAGAGTTCTTGTCGATTAGGAAGATCCAAAAAAAGGAATATATATAGCTGATAGGGTTCTTTTCTCTCCCGAGAAACCAGATCGGTGAAGAATGGCCTTGGTGTCTGTGAGAATGGTGGTTGATGGCAGGCCGATCAACATGAAACCTTAACATGCAAATTAAATTCAAAAATAGACCGCATTTGAGAGATTTACGTTATTCCGGATTGTTTATGGGTTCGATTATGAAGTCGAAATGTTTTTTTTTCATAAGGAAAATTTATTTTTGCCTTTTAGAAAAACATTGACGTCGGATAGGTGCATTTGATTTTCGGAAGGGATCCACGTGATTTACATTCCACATTAAAAAAAATTAAATTATTAATTAAGTTAAATTCCCAACTGGGGCAGTTAAAAGCATTGAAGACTAATAGCAGATTTTGTTTTCCTACCATATAGCATAGTTATATTATAATAAAAATACTAGTAATAATATGACTCGAATGTGTTAGAGCTTGTTTTCTTGACTCAATTTAAATGATAAGAAGAGTTGATTTGAAGTCTACTTTGGCTGTTGTATTTAATTTTGGTTGTAAATGCAATATTAAATATAGCTGAAAGAGTTGTGCAAGTGTTTTGTAATATTTGTAACATGTTTACCTTACCGCGAATGCTGGTGTCGGGGTATCAGTCCATTTTGATAATTCTACTTGCCTACAAAAGGGGAGAAATACGTCAGGAGGTTTCTTATCGTATCGTTACTTATAATATCAATTTTGCAGTGTTCTAGAAATAATTTTGCGGATGAAAATCCGTTTTACTACAAATGAAAAATTAGAATGATTTGAAATGTGTCTGGCGAATTGACGAGTATGAATGAATATGAACAGAATTCCACTACAAGATAAAGTGTTCAATGTATAATTTTGATTTATAATTGTGAATTATCGATATAATTTTTAATTGTTTAACTCCAACTAATAAACTAATTTTTGTCAATAAGTCATAATTCAAAAATGAGTAAAATCGAACATAATTATTTAAAGGAAGTAATATTGACACGTGTCGATAAACGGGACCACTGCAGGCACATGCAATGGAAACGTGAATTTTTGTTCACTTATTTAGTGCCAATTGCAACTGCCAAAAAATGCATTTCCTACACCCCCGCCTTCAAATTGTCGCCCACAGTTTACTCTTTAGTTTTCCATTTCATTCAACACTTTTACTTTACATCCAGATTATAATTTTAGTTATTGTGTAGGTTCACTGAAATACTGGCAATCCTGCATAAGTTTAGTTTGTCGTATAATTCATTCAAACTTTCTTTTATTTATTTTCCAGAAAATAGTGTTCATCATGATACGCTTACTTGTGAAGCAGAAATAATCACCTCCGGAGAAAATGGAATGGATGTTTAGAAACGCCAATATCCAAGACAGCATGCCGAATGGATTCCTTGGAACTCAAGTTGGTGATTCGTACGAAATCAGCCCTGATTGCCTCTGTAAGCTTTTTAAATGTGCATAATTGATGTACGAAAGGCAGACAAACTTGACGTATAATGTATATGTTCTACAACATTTCTGTTGTATTATTGCTGTTTGTGATCTATGTGCCACAGAGGTCTGTGTCGTAGCTAATACCTGCCACTGTTGTAATGTCACAAATTTGTTTTAGCTTTTATCTTGAGGCTCTAAATTAATTCAGGTAGTAGTGTCAAACGATTACATCAAATATTTGAATTTTACATCAATAGGATTTTTTATGTGTGTGATGTAAATTTTGTGCATTTTCTTTCAAACTTTGGTTTCCATTATTCAAATGCTTTCGATGTTGTAGCTGTAAAACGCAGTTTTAGAGGATCCAGTGTTTTATTTTTGTCTAGCAACCAACTTTTGGCGTTTTCTGAGAGAAAACAAGTATGTTTATGCATGTCGGAGATTGACGTGAATAGTTTTCTTGCACTGCACTCATTAGCCTTCTTTTTGAGTGGCATTAATTTAAGCATGCGAAGGTTACAGTAAAAGGGTATCAAAAAAACGAAAGCACAATAGTTGTGAAGTGAGAAAAATAAGAAACAATAACAAAATTTTACCAAAGGATATATTCAACGAGTATTGTTGAACTTGTGAAAATAAAAAGATCAAGTATGCAAGAATATGAAAGAATAGACAATAATCCTGTAGTGTGTACATTACACACTAAAATACAGAGAAAAAGTGAATAGTAACGAATGTACTCATGCAAATTAAATGATTAATAAATTGGTAATTAGTCAGAAGTACGTGTCAGTAATGTGTCTCCAGAAGATATGAGAATAGAAGTACAACAGTTTCAGCACTGTGATTTATACTGATTCTCTTCACTAAAATTGTCACCACCTTCCTAACCAGAAACACGATGGATACAACTGAAATTCAGTCAGGTTAGAGCAAGGTTTTGCTTTGACGATGACACGAGGCATCGAGGGTAAACGTGGATTCCAAACACATGTGATGAAAACTCATTAAATCGACATTCGACATTCAGAAAATCGAATCGATTACAAATGATTGGGAAGGAAGAGAGAAGGTAGAGGCAGATAAATTGTGGGTGTGCGGCGGGACGAAGCCGAAGAAAGAAGAACAGTTTCCATTTCGTTAATTTTAAGTCAAAATGAAAATCTTCGAATCGACTCAATTTGGATGTTCTTTTTCATACAATTCATGACACAGTTCCAATAGATTGGTAATAACCACGTGACTCTTAAGCAAACTTAAATAAATACTTTACCAAATTTTTGGCGTTAAGCAAAGAATTATTTACCAATACTTAAATATGTAACATTTTTATCATTTACCATTTTTAATCCTACATTCAAAGTACTACTTAATGGTTCAAAAGTAAAAGTTATCGGTACACAAAGTAACATCCATTTAATTTGACTATTTACAAATGTACATTATGATTTACCGACAATTAATAATGGGAAAGCTGATGACCAAAAAAGCATACTGATAAGTAGTATAAATTCCTTTGAAAATGTGGAAAAATTTTTGAAATCTCGGCTTGATTACAAAGGACAAATGATTTACTAGTCGACATGTGCCAGAGGAAATCGTTATTCAGTTTTCCTGGGGCTTAAACCAAATAATAACGTGAAGGGAGCACGTGAGCATTGCTTTTCCAGGAAATTTTACAAGTCTCGAGTCATCTTCTTTCGACAAAAACATTAATAATTAAATTAGTTTTTCCGATTATCAAACGCAAGTTTCATATAATTAGGGCAGAGCCAAGGGGCTGTAGCACTTGCGCTCCAGGGTTTCCTGTTCTTGAATCGTCTAATGGAAATGTATGCGGTTGTCAGGTCGCGTCTTGTCATGATTTTAAATTGACCTGTTCAAAACAGTTTGCCTAATGAAAATTAAATGTATCAAGTGGACAGAACTCAGGTCTAGCGAAATGGAAAATGTATTTAGAGATATTGACATTTTAATGTAATTTACATTACACATGTCTGGACCGAAGGGATGTTTGTTCATTATGCCATTGCAATGGTTACATTTTTTTTCTTTATTAAAGCGAGAGATATATGTCTCTTTATTGTGTATTTTTATCCTCTTCTGCCGTATCACAAAGCTGGTAATGAGGGACGTTAGTCCATTTCTTTTCAATAATGTAAAATTCATTTTAAGGTTGCCTTAACTATCTTGTAGTACCTTTTCGACCTCTTTTTGGTTCCCTTCATTACTATATTCCTCGCCATTTTATTAATCTATTCAACTCCTTAGTCGTTTGTACGCAGCATCCTATTTTCATAGCTCGTCTTTTTAATCTAAAGTAACGCTCTGTATCAAAAGTTACAGAAAAGCACTTACATTGACTGCCACCATCAGCAATGCATGGAAATTACGCCATTTCCGTTTGTTTCAGTTCCCAGGTCAATAAAATTCATAAGAAAAAGTGAAAAAATGAATTTTAATAATCCTGTTCCTAACCCTGATAACAGTCGGTAACAGATAATTGTGGAGACGTTTCAATTTAAAATGGTAGTGTAACCTGACTTTATAGAAGTATCTCATTAAAATTTTTGTTTCAGTGATTTTGGGCGAAATCAGTAAGAAACTCTTGTTTGAGGACAGAACACTTAGAAACTTTAGAAGAAACATTGCTGTGGCTGAAACTCTGAAAAAGGCAATAATTTTGTTTTCTACTCCAAAGAGTTTTTAATTTATTTCTAGTTACGAAAAATATTTTAAGAAATAACGTTTCGATAATTTCAGGATTTCATTCCCATACTCATTAATGTGAAAGATGTAGAAGTCATCGATACACTCATAAGGTAAGTGTATGAGTATACATGCTTTGATATTTTGCTTTAAGAATAACAACTAGTTTCGTGCTATCTGTACGGGTTGAAATTCATAGGAAACCGGAAATGTAATTGTACAAAATTTCGTCTGAATGAAGCAAACGCTTGCACAGACAATTATTTTTAATTAGTAGCCCTATTGTGTAAGCTATTACGTACTCAAGAAGGTTAGAAAGCTATTTTTAACCCCTGTTACGTTTTTTAAACGTAAAATGTCTTCCACGTGAGGAAGGCTTGAGGAACTGGCAGAGAGGAATTGTCGTCTCTAAATTACTGTCTCTGATCAAAACTGTTTTGCAGAATTTTGGTGAATCTCTCGGTACCAATAGAGTGTCTTCTTCCTGTTGATATAATGTCCAAGACCGACTCCGGGCGAATCACAATCGCAGAACTGAATGCCTTCTTGATGAAGAGCAAGGAGAGTTTTGTCGACCCTAGAACAACCAGAGTGATAATCGATTATATGAAGAAAATACTAGAGATGGTAAGTGTACTTCCTGTACTTTAAATACTTCCTACAACTTACACGAAAATTATATAATGAGGAGTTTTTTGAATGAAAGAAAAAGCACGTGTCGTTGAAGAATGTTTCTGAAAAAAATTTAATGAAAATTCAATCAGGAAAAATGGAAAAAAATTGTAAACATCTTGAAGAAAGTCAAAGATATAAAATGGAGTAGTTGCTCAAGAAGGAATGCAAAGTGGTGCAGATTACCAACAGTGGGTGATGAGTGAAGTATTAGAATATCAAGAACAGAAGAAGCATTGGAGGAGACAATGTATGAAGGATATGAAAATCCACAATTGACGCATTACATTCTTAATTTTCAGGAAGAAAAACGAAAGCTGACAGAAAGAGAATGCGACAGCATCAACAACTGTCTTCTTCTGCTGCGAAACGTCCTGCACATTCCTGAAGCGAAAGGCGTCACACATTGCACCATTCAAAATCAAATAGTCTGGAATTTGTTCGTACAAAACATTGACAAGGTTTTGATTCACTTGATGACCTGCGAGCAAAAGGTGAGCAAACAGATTTTCATTTCAGGAACAAATAGGCACAGCCCCTGGGACACGTCTGATTTTCCCCATCGAATGAGCTCGTTTTTGATCGAACTGCCATTGACATATGACCATCGAACGTCGTCAACTAACTTACTTCTCCTCTGATTATTTGAATATTTTTTGTTCAAAGTGCTAATTTCAAGTCCGTGTCAATATCGACTTGTCCGTTCTATAGTCCCTGTGTCTGTTGCAGGCTTACTGGAGCGTCACAATGGTTCAACTGATAGCTGTCATGTATAAAGACCAACACGTGGGTACTTTGCAAAAATTACTCAATTCCTGGTTCGAAGCCTCACTTAGCGAAAGCTCCGAGGACAATGAGAGCAACACGTCGCCCCAGGTGACAATTCACGAGAGGGCACTGAAAACGAAAAGTCACATGGACATCGTAGTCGCAGAACTAAAGCTTTCGATTTGTGTTTTACAGGAACAAGGTTCAGACTCATCGCCAGCAATGACTTCATCCGATCCGACTTCCGACTCATCGGACACAGGAGGTGGCGGACATAAGTCAACTGGAAATCATGAAGGTTCCTCCGGAGTGCCGGTAATATTTATTTTTTTATTCATCCGACACTCGTCGATTTTGACCATTGGCTAAATATTATGCCTTCAGGTGCGAAAACTAATAGAATAAAGTAAACCAGAAGGCTTTTCTGAAAGTCAAAATCGACAGAGTTGGAAGAAACTGAATTAGCGGACTGGTAGATAGAGAGCAGAAGAAAAAGATACCGGTCCGATGGACCAATATAAAACTAGATGATGTCTTAGAATTGCATTAGAGGCATCTTGAAAATAAAGCAAAGACGCCAGACATAATAAGCACAATAAAATTAATGTAGCTTCTCAAGATAACATAACTAAAGGAAACTGTTGGGGCTTAGGGACAAATTAAATATTTAAGTAAGCAGAAAATAGATGGGTTACAATATTAAATTTAGCCACTAGACTAGGGGTGAACTGTAGCTGTAGGTAATGAAACTTTCTTATTTGATAAGTACTCACAACTGTCCCCTCTCTTATGAAAATATAAGAGAAACCTGTACCCTGGTACCAAAGCAAAACCGTAAAGAAACATGACTAGGCATTCGTACCTGACAACAAAATTATACTGACCATCTGCCCTAGTAAAACTTACGGGCCACTATTTGCGTTCACTCCTTGCTGCAGTGAGAGTCGAATGAACAACATGGTTCCACAAATTGGGTTCTTCCTATTGCGTTCAGTGAAATCAAACGTGCTGAAATTTTGAATGTAATTTCGGCCAGAGTTTGCTTGCTTTGCTTTGCAAAGTTTCACGCCCACACGGAGTCAGTTGCAACTTCAGTGTTAAAACAGAATTTCACAGGGGAGAAGACCAATTACTAAACATTTATCATTTTATAATTCGTAGCACGTGATACAGAGATCATCGTCGGGAACAAATGAATGCAATAAATTAGCCGGAAAAAGTAAGTATCTCCTTTTCAAATAACGAGACACAACGGCACGAACAAGTCAGTAGGTTGTTCCGCAAGGACAAAAAGGGAAATCAAAGGAAAAGAATCAAGAAATCACAGTAGCAACCCAACAAACAAGAATTTTAGAAAATAATTCGACAAACAAATGCTACACGCATGTTTAACAAGAAAACTATTTTGCCTTGCTGGATGGTTTTCGAACTATCCGAAAAAAAGAAATAAACCACGAAAGAAATAAACTTTTTTAAAGTTTGATAGGATGACCAAACCTAGAAGAGGAAAATACTCCAACTGATTTTCTAAATGAAATTTTCGAAGGAGACTAAACAAAGAAACAACAAAACATCATGTAGATGTAGTCCTATTTTTTCGAACAAACTGATTTGCTAATATGCTACTGCCTGAAGTTTGTTTTTAAAAAATTGTGAATAGTTTGCTGTACTTTCAGTGGAGGTCTCGATAATTCATAAATCGGTTGAATATCATTTCGGCTTTTTGATGCCATTTTTAACAAATTTTAACCTTCTTAGACGGTCACAAAATTATTATCAAGAACCTATCTTGGTCCTGAGTATTTGACTAGACCTCGATTTTTTGTTCTATTTTTTCGTTTCTTTAAACGTCCAGTATCGTCAGACTCATCTGCGCGATATCTTTTGTTTTGTTTTACTTGTATTATTTTTGTGCTAAGCATTGTATTTCATGTTTTATTATGTTTTAAATCTGTAACTGATTTATCAACTTCTGTGTTTTTTTTCCTGTTGTTTGTTTCACAACTCGTTTTGTTTTTCTTTTAATAAAAACCATGTATTTACTATGCCCCACACCGACTTCGAATTATCGAGACTTAATTATGGTATGAAAGTAGCTTCCTTCCTCAAGTGTGCCGCTACGAACCTGTACATGTAAACCCTGTAAAAATAGGAAACGTAGTTACAAATTGTTAGCTTACTGAAAAATCAATTTTAAACGGATGACGCACATGTATTGATGTTATACGTATACATTTTGATTCAAAATTTTAACACTTCATTGGCAATATGTCAGTGTTTGTTTTTGAAGAAGCAGGAGGAGGCGGAGGTGGTGGTGGTAGCGGTGGTGGATGTACTAATAATAATGAAAGAAAGACAAACTCACAGGGGGCGACCCGAAAAAACAAAAATTCTAGCAAAAGGTCGACCGACGTCGATTCCGGCGCCGCTTCTATATGCTCCTCGGAGGTTTCCATTTCATCAAAGGTAATATCATAAATTTTTGTTTTCTATTTCATAATTACGAATGTGGATGTTTATTGTACCGTCGGTAGTCTTTCACTTCAATAAAATATATAGGCGAATAGCAGGGAATCCATTCAGCCAACGAAACAATCTCGTACATAACCATAGTAAGCAAAAACAATCCAGTCGTGTACTAAACAGACAAGAAAATTTATTAAAACGCACAAAAGAGGAATATTAACAAGGTTCAACAGAATACAAAGGAACAAATCTGTTTCCATCACACCTATGTCACCAGTAACATTAAAAGTACTTTAAATTTAATTGCATGGGTCAAAACCAGACTTCAAGTGTTCACAATCAAATGAATTCGTCGTCGAGAGGAAAATCAAGTCCCGCAGGTCAGCAACAACACAATACCGAGTGTTTCTCACCGGAGATGTCTGACTGTGGGTATGCTACGCAGGCTGAAAATCCTGAACTCGTGTCAACGTCCAGCAACGAAGAAGAAGTACCACAGGCCAAGAGGCTAGTGTAATGATGATTAAAATCGTCTTTCTCAATGACACTGATCCGTCAAAGTTGCTGTCGGATTAAATGAATCACATGGTGTTTTCTCACTGTCTTCCAGGCCAGTTCACCAGAAGCCGCACATACAGAAGACAAGATATTTAAATAAGCAGACTTCCCCGCAGGAGAAAAAGGAACTCAGGCGGAAGAAACTGATAAAACGGAGCAAAACGACCATGTGAGTTATTCTCGAGACGTCTTCAGGGGGTCCATGATTGCTCTGTTGAAGAGATCTAAGAAGTTTCCTCGACCATCCTAAATGGATTTTCGAAAAACCTTCGGTGGATCCTTATTCGGATTCTAAATATCTATGAGTTGTTGATAGATAAGTCTTCGTGACCTCAATATTTTGACACGGTTACTTTTGTCTTATCATTTAATTTATTTCTTGTCTCTTGTGTATTGTTGCAGTGTGAACATCAAAGCCATGGCCCATCACTCGCCCACAAACGAAGATATTACTCAAATCCTTAAAGAATTTACAGTTGACTTCCTACTCAAAGCATATGGACCACTTGTACAAGTTCTTTACACGCAACTATTACTTCCAACGAACATCATCCGAATAGATACGTCTCATTTCTTTTGGCTAGTTACTTATTTCCTCAAGTTTGCGGCTCAATTGGAATTGGACTTGGAACACGTCAGGTACCTCATAAGAAAAAGAACATGCATGGCGATTTTAAATTTCTTAACAACTTTCTAACAAATCTAACGTTTTTATTTTTGATTGAAGGGAAGTGTTGACATATGATATTCTCTCGTATTTAACCTATGAGGGGGTGAATATTTGCGAGAGCCTTGAGATCGAATCGCGTCAGGAAAACACTGATTTGAAACCTTTCCTGAGACGTCAACACCTGGTGGTTACTGCCATTAAAGAATTCATCCAGGCGACGGAAACGTATGGCAAAATGCCACATTTGAGCAGCGAAGACAAAGAATTTCTAAAAAATTTGCAAAGTAAGTATGAGTGCAAGTTAAGAAACAAAAAAGAGAAATGTGAACATGAACGTTATAAACAGAAGATGGAAATATTAACCAAATTGACATTGTTTTCTGAATTCTTGGTTCTTTTACAAAAATTATTTTTGGGGGTTGAAATTGAGGACCTAGAGTACCTGGATGATAAAAAATGTGTTGAAGAACGTATTGAACGAGTACATAACGTGAATCAACAGTAAAAACACGTCTTCAAACATACTTTTTCAGTTCAAATCAGTTCAACGGATGACCTAAAATGTCTCTTCGTTTTGCTGCTGCGGCAGTACAATCCGAATGTTCATAACAAGCAGTATCTGCAGGACTTGATTGTCACTAATCACATGCTGCTCTTCTTTCTGGAAAGCTCCTCAAAATTATTCAATAAGAAGTTCGGCTTTTCCCTGATAGCACATTTAAAACAGTAAGTTACTGAATTTTTTTCTCACAATCTGCTTATATTGTTTTTGGTTACGACACTTCCGATTTTCTTCAGATTTGCCACTATAGACATAATGCGCCAGTATGGTATTCTCCTGGACGACTTTGAAAGCAATGGGGAGTACGTCAACGATTGTGTCTTCACTATGATGCACCATATAGGGGGCGATATGAACCAAGTAGCCAGTTTGTTTCAGCCGAGTATTCTAAAAACGTTTACCCAAATTTGGGAAAGAGACTTTCAGATATGTGATGTAAGTACTGCAAAGAAACAAGGAAACTGAGGGAGCGGTTTCATAGTTTATCATGGTATAAATTCTTTCTAGGATTGGTCTGACTTGATTGAATACGTCATACACAGATTCATCAGTCTGTCATGCCACTGCCCCATTGCGGGAACGGGAGGGTCGGGCCTGTCACCAGGAGAAAAAGTCAGGTGAGTATTATAAACCCACATCTGTATGGTACATAGAGAAATTAATGGAACGAGAAAAAAAAGAAAAGAAAGAGTGAAGGAGGAAGACTCAAATTCCGTACCGGAGTATACAACTGATTGACTCATCTCCTGTTTTTCTCCAGTTGGACGAAAGAGGAGTATGAAAATCTTCCGTGGTATTTCACCAAAGGACCTGGAGCACAGGCAGTTGCCATGTCAACAGACCTTCAACTTTACGATCCAGGTCGAGCCAAAATAACAGTAAGTATCGCTTGTTATCGTAAGTATCGGTCTCTAGGATTTGACGACCTGATTTGCAATTGTTATGTTAACAGAATTCGTCGGATTTCTTTGACGGCGACGAAGACATCGAGGATGAAATGGTCGTGGAGGGAGCTTCCGACGAAATAAACTACTTGCGAGGCGAGTTGAAATATTATGTTTAATATTTATCTTGATCTTTATGGTTACATTCCGCTTATTACCAGATAATTTTAAATTTTAAGTTGATTGAGTCAAAATTTTTTTGATTTTAGAAATTCTCATAAAAAACAACAGGGGGGCTCAACTTTCCTGGCTCCAAAGGTTGCTCATTGAAGTTTGCTATGTGAAACTGGTCAGCGATGTCAACTGCAAAATAAATTACGACCCAATATCTAAGCCGCTGGAACCGATACCACATTATTACTCACGTGAGTTTTATTTTAAAAATGTGGTATTGGTAGTATTCTCTAATTATTTCTCCTCCCTCAAGCAGCGTTTTTGTGAAACCTCTTTCTTATCCACCAATATTTTATAATTGTTTTTGTAAAGACAGTTAAGCAAGTCCAGATGGTTTGTATGAACCAACAGCTTCAAAGGCCTAGAAAAGCAGACTTGCACGAGAGAATTCTTGTTCCCGTAATATAAAACCAAGTCAAATGGGTTTGTGGACAACCCTAATGACGTAAGGTAGTAAATCTCCACGAGAGTAAATACTGGTCATTGGGAAGTATCTGTGTGACATTATTGTCACAGTAATTCTTAAATTACCCCACAGGACAATTTTAGTGTATTCGGGGCTGCATCTCCATTTGTTTGTAGCCCTTATTAAGGATTTGTCTGTCGTCGGTGTCTCGATTACAATGCCATTAATTGAATGTTCCTTGAATTTTATTTTTGAAGTGTGTTTTTATTATCGGTAGCGTTATATTTATCTGTGATATTTGTTGTTCTTCATCTTATAAAATTATTATATATTATTATACGTACTGTATGATTGTATATAATTAATGCCGACAAACCATACAACTTGGTGATATTTGGTCTTACTCTAAATCACAGTTTGTGAAGACCCTTGTTTTGGAGTTATTGGCCTTATGTGGAAAACTCAGGTTTTCTCACGTACGTATCCCTCAATCGAGGGTTGCTCACCTTCGGTGATTACTCCTCTTGAGGTTTTAGAGTGAGAAAATGTACTCATTTTATTTTCCGGTCGGTTTAAAAAATGGAAATCGAATCTTTATAGCTCTAACGCGATTGTAGGGTTCAAACGGTTTAGTCTGTTTGGGCTGGTGCAATGTTTTTGTGCGTATGAGAAAAGGATGGAGAGCTAATGCCTGTCATTCATGAAGCACACTACTTGGTTGATACACATGCTGTTGGACCTCAAAAAATCTCTAACTGTTTTGGCGAAGTGCAAGAAGAGATTAGTAGGGTTTGATCAACGGAAAAGATTTGGTATTCACCGTTGGAAGAAATGAATGCAGACTCCTAGAACCTTTCATTTTGTAGTTCAGAACTATGTGAGGGTCACAAGTAGATTTCTGCAGGACAAAGAAAGGAAGAGGAAGGCCATATATAGACCAACCAGTCAGTTGAACAACCGTGATGTCCTACGACATCTTTTCGGGAGTCTGATGCAAGAAACATTTACTAATGTTGGTCTGAACTGGCAGAGAGAAGGTACGAGGACAAACTTCAAAGGAAAGTTGTTGGTGACGTAGGTGACGCCTGCAAAATTGTGTGTACTTGAATTGTACAACCTACTGTACATCAGGCTCTTCACGCGTGAGCCTTTATTTCTTAATTATTCTTTTATATTTATATTAAATGTATCTAATATATGTACCTATGGTGACTCAGTCCTGACTGAAGAACGGAGTTTCAGTTACAGGAGAAGATTCTCTCTTCCTTTGTGAATTCGTAAAACTTAATGTATTTTCGTAACTTTTATGTTTGAGGTAATCTCATATATCATTTACTGAATGACGATAAAACAAATTTTTGACATAAGTCTGGCACAGTACTGCAACTGCAGTATTGTAACTTCTACAATATAGTAATATTACGTAGTAATAGATCACTAGTAAGACAGGTAGTCTTCGTACAAGATATGTAACTTTTGGATTAACTTTACCGTGCCACACAATGCTCAGAAATTAGGTTGAAAACTAAAGTTGGTGAGCCGTACTTTGTAGGTTTTAAATGTCTACATGTATTTTTTTACATTGTATTTTTTGTGTCACAATAACAAAGATACACTTGAGAAGTATATTGTTTCTTGATGGGTCGCAGTGAGGTGGGTGATATATATGTAGTATTAGACTCATGTAATTGTGTGATACGTACGACTAAGATATGAACTTATTTTTCCAGTTATTCGTACAATAATGGCGGGTGTAGTATCTGACTGTATCTAATTTCATCTAACTTCAATGCTTGGTGTTTGCTTTGTCGGTATGGCTACCAAACGCACTAAATACTACTTAAAAGTCATGAAAATTTTTCATGTAATTTTTCAGATTTGAACCAGTCCATTCCAATCGTATCGTGGAACGCCGAACAGGCCGATGTACTTCTTCTCCAACCATTTCAAATGCTGCTTCACAAATTAGGTTTCCACTTGCCGGCGGATACAGGAAAAGTCTTTGCACGAATACCAAGTTTCTGGACAGTCGACGTTTTATTCAGTGTTGCCCAGAAACTGGGACCAATCGTTTCTTGTGAGTAATAACTACGTGCATTTTTTATCCACAGTACCAATTAGGTACCGGGCTCTTATTGAAAATTCATAAGACCCTCTTCACTTAACAGTTTGTTTCTTACAGCTGAACTAAAATTTGAGGCTAAATATCTGACAGAAAAAATTGGAGACTACAAAAAACAAGAAAAAGGGCAAAATTCTAACCAAAACGAAAACCACCAGTATGCGTTGCCAAAGGCAAAGAGCCACAGCTGCATCATCAAGTACAATCCGTTGTAAGAATACTCGTGTATGATTTATTGCACACTTATTACAAAGTCTAAATAAAAATATACGATACTAATTTTTCTTTTAGCAAACAAGATGAACCCGAAACTAAGCAAATGTCTTACTTGCCAGCTTCTAAAAGCAAGGATGTCGACATGGTAGATTCAGACATGGCCAGCGTGTGTAGTATCTGCGAAACAAACAGGGATTCGGTGGCATCCGATCTAACCAGAATGTGTATCAGTGATGAAGAACAAGTCATTTCAACTTAAGCGACCAAATGAGACATTGTTAATGCGACATTCACACTTTACAAGACATTACTTGCAAAGTATTGGACTTCTTGTGGTCTTTATGTGGTACTGCCAGAGGTAATGATCTCCTGAACAACCCTTAACTAATATGAAACCGCAAAGATATTCTTCCTGACAATAAGTCTCAATATTTCCCTGAGGGCTCTTTGATGTAGAGGAAACCCGAATGGATAAACTCATCGGAAAAATGGCAAAGTTAGTACAAAGCATTATAAAACCTATATAATCCGCAGTGACGAATCACAGAAAGTTGTTAGGTATGTATAAGCTTGTAACTCATTAATACTAAAACTCTAATTGAAATTAGTGAATCTGATCTTATAAAACTAAATATGTACTGTTGAAGGACTTGGTAATATTAAAACGATATAAAACTATAAGATATTGACAGATGTACAGGTGCCAGATTAAATACAAAATTTAAGAAATTTATTTTTCTGTGAACGAACGGACAGCATGGGAAGAAGAGAAAGGAAGGACAATTTTGAATTGACCCATTATTGTCCAGAGTGGCCGGCATGGACAAAAACAATACATTCACAAAGTACCTGACGTATTGAAGAAACAAACTGACAAAAGCCAACACAAGGAAGTTTGAAGAAAGAACGCTGTCTCGTTGAAGGAAGAACTAGACGACCCAAGAGTTAATCACAAGAGGAGTTGCCGTTTCTTTTACTTATTTACCAAGGAGGAATTTAATGTTAAGAATTTTATATATTTTTTATACAGTTTGTTGTGTGCATAAGTACAATTGCAGTTTTAGCTTTTTCTACTTAGCTTTTCTACGTGTCACAGAAAGAGAACTTGTAGGAAAAACTTTAGATTTTTTACTTTTTTTACTTCTCGATAAGTCGGTGAATTGTTATTTCTGTATATTTTTCTACCGCATATATTTCTACGCCGTTTATTTTACTATATTTCTGTTAAATTTAGTGGAATTTTATCGTGAGATATTTAGATGGGGAAAATTCGTCTTAATTTAATTTTAATTTTCAGTGTGGCCACACCGTGTGTGAGCGACTCTAGCTTTGTACACAATTTACACTGAAGTTTAATGTATATAAATGCATTTATACTTTTATAATGCACTTTGTTGATAGTAAGGTAATTGCTTTTTACGAGTTTTTGGTAATACTTTTTTTTATATTTTTGTAGAGGTTTATAGAGATTATCCAGTTGACCTGGGAGTCCTCTTAGGAATATGCGACTGCTCTTTTACAAGATTTACATTATACGTAATAGTTCAAGCTTTACTTTTGTCGTTTTCTTTACTGAAGAAGTTTATGAACATGTAAAAACTCCTACATTGTTTTATGAGTGGAGCCTGAAATTTTCTCGTCAACTACCTTGGGGGAAGCTATCGTGGAGTGTGTAAAACCTTTCTGAAGTCTCCCAACATTTTCTCTAACTGTTTCATTGGTTCGGCCTGTTTTCTTTTGTTTTATTTTGTTGTCTTTCGCAGCAACTACTTGTCATTCGACTCCTTGTCATTGTTTTTTATCTGTAGGTTTTTACTCTTTTTATGATTTTTCTTCCCAATACTCTTCGCTTTTTTTGAAACCTATTGGGTTTGTCATTTTTATGTTTTTCATCGAGCGAATGATGTAGATTCATTGTTTCGATATGTACAAATGTTGAGTGCATTGAAGTTTTCTTTCTATCTATTTCATGTATTTTTGATTAATTCCATAGGGATAGAGATTTGTCATAATCCGATTTTATCGGAGGGTTCCACTTGTCCGCTTGTTTCCTATTTGTAATTTTTTCTGTCCATTCATTTTTTTTAATAATTTTGTTCTGTTAATTTTGTGATTTTTGAGAGTAGTGTTTATTGTTCTTTAGAGTGTATATTTTAATATGTGTAACCAAGAATAGATAATTGTGCTCCATTGCTGGCAATGTGAACGCATTTACTCCCAAGGCAAGACATGCCCGATGGCGTTTGTGTCCACCTTGATTGTTCTATTCATCATCTTTACTTTGTTTTTTTTAGATAATTAAATAATTTATTTATCGAAATTGATTGATTTTAACGAAATGTTTGGACTGACTGACTTAATTATTGTCTGATTTTATTGGATCACTTTAAAAATTTGAAACTGTCCCCATGGAAGCTTAAGGCTTGATAAGAACTATGATTAATCAATTTTGAAATAAATTTATTTTAAATGAATTGTTCTTTTCTTGAATATACCTATTTATGAAAATTTGTGCAAAATTTTTTTCTTTGCCCTTCACTATTCATTTTCTTAAACCTTATGAAGTCTTTCAATTGATTTTGAATATTCATCCTTGTCCAATGGTCTCTTGTTTTTCTGGCAGGTAAACATTCAATTTTCTAATCTGCTAAATCTGCTTGACCAAAATATTTACTTACAATACAGATAATTAAATTCAAATCAGTCACATCAGTGTCATCAATTGATGTCTGTAACAGAATATTTTTATATTTATTTGTTTTTTCCATTAAATCTAATGGTTCATATTTCTTTATTTTTCATAAATAGTTTGAGTTTACTCACTTTGGAACACCTGATTTTGGTGCATTTCTTGGCCACATCTCTGACTGCACTGCAGGTCACTGATGTGAGGGGCAGATCCAGACATGCCAAAAGCGCATACAGCCATTTACCTTGATTGGGTTGCAAGCCATCATCCAGCCATTCACCATGGTATTCCAGGACTCTGGCCAAGAGTGGCTCATTCATAGAAAGAAGTAGTGTTAATAGGGGCTCTTCATTCGAATTCCCACAGCAAATGTTCTGCCACTTCTCTTCCTCATTGGCTTTTGGCTGAAATAATAAAAATTATTTTTATTTTAAGTTTTCAGACTTTTTTCAGGTTGATATGCAATTGTAAAGTATAACTTAATTGTACTGTCTGTTATATATACAGTTTCACAACACAAACTAATCATGTAATGAATATGTAATAAATAAACAAATGGTCTGAATGCTAATTCCTGGTACTTAGTGATGAATTTCTGTGGATTTATTTATGCATTTCTTTTAAGTTTAAATGTATTTTCAATATTATTAAAGTTGCTTAACATGCTGAATTTTAAACAAGGATTTCTTATGATTCTGAATCATCAAATTTTGTACTTCATAATAACCAGAATATGTTAATCATAGTTACCAATGAAACTGGCTTAAATTTGTCAGACTTTCTGCACAACTGAACCTTTTTCCTAAGGTCAGAGAACATGGCAATTTGTGCTCTTTGCCATTCAATAGATGGAACAAGTTCACTCTTTACCCGGGGAAACTCAGAGGATGACTGATTATTTGATTCACTCTTAAGTTTTCTTGTATCAATTTTTGCCACAACAACTTGGGGACACTTTGAAGCTTCATACCTGTGAGAAATGACTTGAGTTATATGTAAGCAACAAAAAAAGGTACACTTGATTTACTGTTTTAGAGAAAACAACGTACATGACATGTTGCAGGTATTCATGTCCATTAGCTGGTTGTATAGATGGATCAAAGTCACTCGTGATTTCCCGTACATCAAAAGCACGGGAGAGAAGAGGTTCATCCATTTGTGCTATCGGTCATGGGATTTCATATCCGTTAACAAACAGATACACAAAATTAGAATATAAACAGGCTCAATTTATTTGGTTTTTACTTTAAAATTTTGAATGTTCGAACTCTTAACATTTTATCTGGCATAAGGTAGCGTATTATTGACTTGGTAATACAACGTGCAAGGTAACCAATTGATTCTGAGAATAAAACATTCCAAAAAGTCTTTGTGAAAAGAAAACCTGTAGAAGTTCCCACAATACACGTTAGACGTTTCGTGTCGCGGGTGTTTTATCGTGGTAGCAGGAAAAATTACCGCTCTTTTGAAAACCCGAAAGCGTTACTTATGTGTTTCGTTAATAAAATTCTCAGGAAAATAAACGTTTTCATTTTCTCCAAAGGTAAAATATATTATGAAACTAGAGGAAGTTAGCGGCAGCGAAAGTAGAACACCTAAAATTACATTATATGTCAGGCACAAAATATATTTTAATTGTTAAAATCATTAAACACCACAATTAACAATTCTTTACATTTCAAAATTTAAATTTATATTTCCACCTTAAAAAAAATGTCAAACATAATGTTCATTACCCATTCAAATTCAGTGATTGTCTAGATCTTTAAAATTAATATTAAAACAAAATGGAGTGCATATTTTATGAGTTTAATATTAATGTCTTTCACATAAAAATATTATTACTTTGAATGTTATTTGCACAATAATGTAGAACCCTTAATTTTCAGTGTCCTTGAACCATGTACAGGTGTTAGGTAATTTCAAAACATTTCTGCATTGTTTTTTTCATCTGTTTTAAAGTATTTAAGCACTTTACAAAGCATTATATTACACCTCTTGTGTAAATTGGTATTTACATTTTTAATTCTAGTTTATTTGTTTTTGACAAAACTTGACTTCAGTTAATCAAGAGTTAACAATTTTGTATGAACTCTTCAAAGTAGCTAACAATAGATTTCTCATGTTAATCAAACAATTCTCTTATAAAAATTTTTTGTTTTACAGGGTGAATCAGTTCCTTCTGTTGTGTCCTCCATCACAGTGAGTTACATAATATTTATTTTTCATACCTGTAAAAGACAAAAACCATTTTACTAATGTGTGTGATCACATGATTCATTTCACTATTGAAATGCATGATCTTAACATGAAGATGTCATGTGCCAAACACCAATTGTACCATTCAGAGGAAAAAAACAACTTATCTGACACATCAGTTAGATAACTTGAATTTGTTTCACCAAAATGTATGAGATTTTTTCTTTTAATTTTTGTTTGTCACCAATGAAAGATTACATTTCTACAAAAAAAAACCACAAGAAATCTCTCAAGAGGAAAGAATTTTCTACAGCAATCGACTTACCAACATTATCACATTGATTGATTATCACAAATGCGATAGAGAGATATTTTCTGATTATTCTTATTTGACCCACACGAATTTCGACTTCCCGCCACGTTCTGTCAAGTCATTTCTGGCAAGAGAAGAATGGAAAAGTGAGTGCTTGAAAGGAAGCGCGGGGTCATTTCGCCGACAATAAAAGTCCCGAATGTTGTGTCGTAAATTTTCGACAAGAACAAATGATCCTTTGATGCTAGCTGACCGGAAATTGAAATTCTTTCTCGTCGCTCAGCAAAAGCCAAAGAAAGCGGGGAACATCGAAGGGGACGCAACTTTTACGACCGAAATAGAGAGGTTAATTAACTGATGAAATAATTGGCGTTTACATAAATCTAAAAAACCATGGATTTGATGCCAATTCATTAACAAATGCGAAAATGACTATTTTAACTCGAACGGATGTTCTTTTTAGTGGGTTGCAAATGAAATTACCGAAGTTTCACCTCACCTATTGCCGCCTTTTTGCGGTTGACCTCAGGTGCCCGAGGGCCACGGGGACTTGGTCCTCCTGTAGCTGGGACTTTGGCACGCTCAAAGATACCATTTGACCGTGGTAGCTACCCTTTGTACTGTTTTTGCGTGGTTTTTCTGTCCGACCGAATCAAGTAAGCACATAGTTGTCACGATACACAGTTTGTATTTTCAGTTAGTGTTCGAGTGTCAAATTCCAACTTGAGACTGCATATTTTGCCAAGCAAACACTCGTGATTTGTGTTCTCGTACGAGTTTAGTTTGTCCACTTTCTCAGATTCGATTCTTTCCAATTTTTTACTACATGAAGATCACAGGTTTTCTACAACCTGTGGACGGAATGACTTACAAAAAACAAGAAGACTAGAATAACTCGGGTCTTTTGATGGAACTCAATAGACGAAATAACAAGAACGATCGATGATTGTAGAAATTAAGGTAAAAGATAGGAGGTCTACCTGTCGGAAGGAGAAAAGGTGGAAAGTTCGCATAATCGAGAAAGACTTGGAAGAAGTCAGAAGGGGACCTGATAAGAATCGATCGTGCCTTATCACCGTCCAATTTTTGGCCCGAAACTTTTAAAGCCGAAGAACGACGTCAGGCCCTTGTAACCGTTAATAAATTAATCTTTTTGGTGTGCGTGTGTTTTATCGACCCAATGATTTATCAGTATACATGTGAACCGCCATTTTGTGTTACTTTTAATTAGCACGACGTACAAGTTTTTGCAAATTTGTGAAAATTTACGTCCGAAAACAAGATGGCGGAAAGCGCGAGCGAACGTGTCCGCACGATTTGCATAAAGACAAGAATTAACGCTTAGGATGACCGAAATTTATGGGAGAATCACGAGAATTCCACGAATACCAGCACAGGCATTCAGGTAGTCTAGCCGAAAGTCTTTCTGACCCAGGTGCTACTCGTCTAATTTGAGCGTACGAAATTTCCCGCGACCTACGGAAATTTACTCGCGCGTTTGCCACAAATCAGTCACGGGCGTTAAATGTCGAACCCAGGAAATCCTCTTAAAACGATGGCAATTTTTATGATATCCAACACATGGAAAATTTCGAAACGATCGAAGAAACCAAATTTGAGTGAGAAGAAACCCGTTGCAGAAGTTCAAACCGTTCAACCTTGAGCGCAAACTATTTCCATTCATGTTTCTTGTAAGGGATGAACTACCCTTACACCTAACGGGTTCCTTACCAGGAAATTGAACACCTTCAAGTTGTCAATTACGTAACAAAAACTTGTTTTCTTATCCGACGCCATTTGACTCCTTCGTACTCTTGGAGATTTTAGTTAAACGGAAACTCTGACTCTGATAAACAAATTTGTCAATGATGCAGTACATTTATTTGGGCTTGGCCTTGTTTTCGTCTTTATTCATTCGACTGATTACTGTTTCCCGTCATGAGTACCATGAACGCCCCTGACCGGAACTACCTAACCCATTTTCGTCAACCTCTCTGGAATAGTTAATAGGCATGTAGCAGGGTTGTTGTAAACAAATTGAAGAAATTTAGATGTAGGGAAAAAAAGCGTAAAGGTACATATTCATTTAAACAACCCCAGATGAAAGGGTTCCAAACAGATTAAAAATGTGTGGTTGAACGGAATGAAAGGTTGACGTTTGCTTTCTCAGGTAGCACTCGGTACCAGGTTGCCTGTTTGGTTGTCGAAGCTCGACGATTAGTCCAAATCAATGCGAGTAATTGGTAGTTTGTTTGGCAATTAGCTATGTTTGTATTGTGCTTTGCACGCAAAAATTCAATCACACTCAAAAGTCATTTTCAAAGTCGTACAGGGTACCTCCTGACCTTAGCCGTTCATGTAGTTGTAAGTTTCTTTCCGTTTTTCAACAATTTCAACTCTTTTACAAGGGTTTCTTGCATAAGTTGAATAATGCTGCTCGTATTCTATGTTCCTTTAGTACAATCTTTCCCGAGAAGGTTATTTGTCTCTCTTTTCCACCTGGTACTTAATAATTTTCTACGTGCTAGCTTTCTTTATTTAGTCTATTCTTTCATTTTCCTTCTCTCCGCTTGTTCACCTCGGCCAGAAAACAACTCTTGCTTCCCTTGCTTAAAAATTTTTTACAACAATAATATTTGTATATTTTTGGTTGTTAATTGAATAGTTAACATTCATGTTCATCTTTCATTGGTTCCTTGCCTTCGGGGGTATTGTCCTTACATCTAATTTTTGACTTCAGAGAATACCACCTAACCATTGACGCACTCATTCAGTATTTACTTTTCTTGGGTTCTTGTGTTGATCGTTTCGATTATTTCGAAATTGCGTCAGAGCGTTGCAAAACGTAGGAGTCAAATCAATCTTTGCATATGGTCTGTCTCGTGAATCAAATAATATTAAATTGTCAAAAGAAGAAGAAAAATTCAATACGTGGTTCGTACAGGGAAGTGTGGGATAGTTGCATTGCTTCGCGAACCTTAAAAACTAAGATAACTGAAAGTACCTTTAATGCACGGGATAATAGTTGGGTACCAAAGAATGTTCAATTTTAATTGATCAAAGTTTTTCGGAGGAATTTTGGTTTTCGTGAATACCAAAACTGATTTAATCAACCAGGTAAGCGAAGCAGGTTTTGCCAATTTCTATTGTTTCTATATCACCTGAACACTAAATAGACCTGGCAGAGGTAGAGCTATTGAATTAAAATTTTTGGGGGTAGCCTTTCTTTAAATTAATTCAAAGAATGTTCTGATGCTTCCGTATACAACTTGACGGTTGTAAAGAATGTAGTGTTCGTATTGACAAAGATCTGTGACTTCTCTCTAGTTACCCGTGATCTTTTCATGTGCACGGACACTTTAAAAGGGCAGGCTTTTGCGATTTCGAAAGACAAAATTTCGTCATTAAATTTAACCGGAGATTTTGCATCTGTTTGAATTTAAAATTTTCCTCCGACACTAACTTAAAACGAGGATTTAGAATAGATTTTAATGTAAAAATAGAGGCACGATCAGGTACATCGGTAACCGATCAAATAAATAAATAAATAAACGAACAATAATTATTAAGAAATCTAACCAGTAGAGCCAGCCGCGATTGTCGCAGGTCTCTCATTGCCGTTATCACTCTCTTGATCATCATTATTATTTTTATTGAATACCTGAAGTACCTGCTTGTTTTACGAACATGGCCGTAGCAAACGTTTGCCAGGTTCGTTTCGCATAGCACCCGAAAACCAAAAGCTAAATCTTGGCGCGACTGGAAATCGACTCTGCGACTCCGCTCGAAACCGTCTAAATCGCATTTGGTGGTTTCTGCAAAATTGTTTGCACCCCACAGTGTACTGAAATGTTTTTTTGTGAACTTAGGGTCTGACAGAGAAACGTAGGTATAGTACCAGAAAGTGGTAACACTTAATAAGAATACGGAAAATTATTAATGTCCAAATATGTAGGTTGTGTACGAGTAACACTATATAAACCAGCTATTTAGGTGTTTGTAATATATTATACATGAGTATGGAACTATATGTACTATCCAAGGCCAAAAATTTAATGCAGACATGTTTTGTTCGGTTGTTTTGGACCATTTTATATTGTCTTTTTCGTAAGGCTAGCCTCACCTGTGGCCATCTCTTCTAACGTAACTTTTACTTTTCTATTCTTTACTTTAGCTTCTTATTCTGACTTTTGTAAAACTCCTTCTCTCTTTACTCTATTAATTTTTCTCTTCCTACTTACTACAATTGGAAACTTTTATCTTCTTTCAACTTTCCAAATCCTCTGACGGCTTCTTTCGAATATTCTTTGTACAATTTTGTTCGTTTTCCTCCTTTTAAATTCTTTTTAAGTAATATTTGTTTTCTTCCTCTTGATGTCCAATTAGCATTCTTTAGATCAATTTTTTGACTTTTGTTGTAATGACTCGTGCGTTCTTCTAACATTTTTCAAACCTTCTTACCTCTGTTTATTTTCTTCTACTTCTCAGTTCAACATGTTCTTCATTTTTATGTCGTTTGTTTTCAATTAACTCCGTCTTATATTTCATGTATTAGTACTGAACTATTCGGGACATCGAACATTAACTCTCCATATATCACAAAATGGTATTTAAAATATTAATTTCATTATATATGTAGCAAACTTACTCTTACAGAATTTCCCTCTCGGGAATTTAAAATTTAAACCCGATGTTAGATGTCGCATTCTTCTTACTTAAATTTCGATCCTCGTTTTATAAAATAAGAGTGCAACAGGTGTTTGTGTCAGACAGATCATGCAACAGGTTAAGTCAACCTTCGGAGTAGTCAATTTATAACAACCTGTTGAGTAATCCTTATTGTATTTAATTGACTCGTTACAGTGAGCGCTATTCAGTACGAGAACGCACATGAGGACGATTTAAGAATATATTTTTCCCAACTGCATTTTATTACATAAAAAAGGTAGGGTTGAGCTCATAAAAACACGGCTAACGCAAGTGATTTGTCACGTTTCAGAATTGAGTGTCGTGGAAGCAGACGTGAGCGCCGTCGAGTTGCGGGTTTAGTCGGTTGGTTGACTCCGACTTGAGTGCTGCAACCGTAACGAACGGAGGAATTTCGCTTTTTTAAGTTTCAACTGGTTTCTTTTGGTGTTGTTTGTTTTCTTTCCATTTCCAAAGCGGGGCCAAATAACAAAAGGGAAAGTTTTGCTTGTCGTCGTCGTCGTCGGGTTGTCGTCGCGTGGGACACACACACAAGTCCATTTCGGAAATCCACCGGGCAAACATGTCGAAATACAATGTGGATAACGGTTTGCTAATGGACAGGAGGGACCGTTTAGCTGCGAAGCAAAGCACCCTGCGGTTCCTGTACAATCCGGACGAGAAAACGGTTCTCGGGCGAACGGCTAAAAGTTGGGGTAAGTTGTCGTTTTCTTGAGTACCTGAGCGATGAACCGAGAGAGAGAGAGAGAGAGAGAAGAGAACGGACGTGGTAGGAATGAGAGACCGAACCTGTTTTACACGTAATTCAAGCTTTTGTTTTGGAACACACCTATGCCTGTACAGTCACCGCCATTATCGGACGTACCAAATTGTTTACATTTGAACATTTCTCAACCGGTCTCATTTTTTTCGGGTACCGTTCGCTTCGATTCTTATTTTTGCGGACGAATATGGGCAAAACATTTTTGCGTTTCTGGGCTGTGGGCAAGCGTTCGGAAAGGTCTTTCGCCACGGTCGTTTCATGCCAAACTTTGGCCTAAATTCGTTTTGCTTTAATTTTTGTTTTCATTCTCCCTGAATATTTTGCTATGCTCGAATATTTCAATTTGTGGGAAAATAGGGACTCTCCTGGTTCATTTGAATCCCGTCCAAGATGATTGTCATTGACATAATATTATTAAAATAAACTATTTCTGTTTTACTCGCGCATTATCTCCGTCTCACTCTCACACTCGTTGGCGTCGCCTCTATTTTTCTATTTGTCTCTCTCTCTCTCTCTCTCGCACTCTTTCGATTTCTCTAGGATTGTTGGAATGTATTTATAACGTGCTGATGCACGGTTCTTCTTTGCTTTTTTTGTACGATGTCTATCTATCTGTCTTCCGTTGCGTCTTATTCGGCTATGTGAATAAACAAACGTCTCCCTCTCTAACCCGAACTTCTCTCGTGTCTTTTAAAAATGGCATTTAGCAAATAAGAAAAAGCAAAATTTTCTCTTTGGAAGCGAGCGTGGGCTGTTTTTTTTGGCGCAAATGTTGAATTTGCGAAACGAATGTCTCAGTAAGGCATAAATATTAATTAGAATACCGAGGTGTTTGAGTTGTGGATAGAAGAATGTTGTCACAGACACACACACACACAAAAGAGGCCATTATGTTGGGCTGTCTGGGGACCCCATTGGGAGACCATTTAAACGACCTGCCATGTTTGTTCCGTACCAAAGGTTTTATTTGGATTTTCCACACCGAACAGTGGGTCTTGTTACCGATTTGGAATGGAGATATGTAATCGGGCTTTAAGATTTGAATTGACTAGGGTCTAGAAACACTTCAGACGATGGCTGAGAAAAGTATTATGCTTAGTGGCACTCACACAGACACATTACTGCTTATAGAACAGATTTGATAAACTAACTAGTTTTGTGTTAAGGGGAAATCCACCAAATCTGTATAAGTGTTGCAGGAACCAAAAATGAAGGCTTACATTAGAAACTTCTGCCATAGGCAAGTGAGGGAATTTCACCAGGCAAATAGTGTACATTTCAGGTACTCTTAAAGTATATGTGATCAATGGTGATGAGGTTATTGAGAATTTGTTTAGCATGGGTAAGGAATGAAATTCCCACAGTAAGGATTTCCTATGAAACTAATTTGTGGTACCAGGCCCCTAACTTATGGATACCTGTGTTGTTACTAAAATATGTATCTTAACCTAATTCACATTGACACTATTTATTGACTCTATGAGGAACGGTTACAACAGTGGTCGAGTTCAGTTGTAACTACAATTGGCACTTGTGTAAGGTGAACAATTTTGAGGAATTAACTAAATTGAAAGATGCAAATACAAAAGTACATGTTAATATTTAATACTGCTTGAAATTCTGAAGGAGCCATACAATAACATGACACCGTGGTATAGGAGTGCCAATGAGGTTTTGAATATAAAGAATTACTATGCCACGGACATAGTTGTTGTTTTTCTATTTCATTTATCTATTTGTTGTGACAGTCCCATTTTATTAATAATTGGTTATTTTTCGTGCCATTCATTTTGTGTGCCGTGCCTTTACGTCATTTTGCCAAGGTTTCTGTCTCTGGGCGAAGCTCTTGTACTTGACTAAGACGCTTCTTTCTACCACCACATTTTCCAAAGAAATTCAACAAAAACTGTCGAAACGTTAATTTTTTGCTGGCAATTAATGACTTCCTCGGTAGACTATTTGCAGTCGGCCATGTTGAATTTTAAATCCAACTTGCCAAGTTATTTGTCGGGTTATTTTCTACTGTCCGGGAGCGAATGTTTTTGTTTTGCAAAGCAAAAATATTAAATTATTACAAAAATTCGGAGAATTGTCACTGCAGAAATGGGACGGCTCATTTCGAAATTTAAAAAAAAAAAGAACGTAACACTCCTTCCTCTCTTTTTGATTGTAAATCTATTAGGATGTATAAATGCACTGACATTTTGATCAATCACTTGATTTTCATTCAATTGTAAATACTAGAGTTGGTGAAGTAAATTTGCTAACTGCAGACGCTCACAGGTATGGCGACCAAATAAAGTGCTGAATAATAAGTAATAATTTCTCGGAATTGTTTTATTACCTGGTTGGAAGATGGTGAACGCATTAAGGCCTTAGATTTCCTCGTGACCTCGGGGTTTCTCCGGTTTCCCCGCTAACTTTCAATTTGATTAAAATTTCAGGCACTGTATGTACTAGGCCGAATTATAAATTACTACGGAAGGCATATTGGGATATCATCAGTATATTGAACTTCGGACCGTTGGACAGGTGTACCGTGCAAATTTGATGAGAAGGTTGTACTGTTGAAGGTGAGCAGGAGAAGAAACCCGTCTGGTGAACCTGGTGGTTTGGAATTGTACGGTCAGCGTGGGTACTCACTCGGAAGAAAAGATTTCTGCGCATTTTTTGCTAAGGTTTACGTTCCTCTGACGGTGTACGAGAAGCACCTGTTACGGTTGAATAGTAGTTGAAACTATTACTGGTAATAAACCCTTTCTGCCTTTCATACAAGCTCGAATGACTCGGAGACCTTGGATCAAAGATAATATTATGCTTCGATGCCGGCAACATTTTCTTTAGAGTGTACCTGCTCAACAATCCTTGAGTGAATAGTAAGCCCGAAGGAACTGTAGTCTTTTCTATGTTCAGGTTGTGGAGAGAAACAGACAAAATTGTAGTAAATGTAAAAGTAAAATATGTAGTAAAAGGAAGTTTAATTGTTGTTTGCCACTTTACTAAGAAGCTGACGAATGGTGGAAATTATGAGGAAGAAGCGATGGATGATGATAGATTACTAAAGTAAATAAAGTACTGAAGATAAGAGAATGCCGAACAAATAATAGATGCTGGAAGTTTAGATTAATTACCGCAAGCAGTCTTGGTATGATGCCGAAACTTAAAAATTCAAATTTGGTACCTGAACAAACCTGAATTGTCACAAAATTCAACCAATAATAGTAGGCTCACAATAAAACTAACCGTCGATTTCGATACCGTTGAGTTGGCCTTTTTTGCTAAAAAGATGCAAAATGACAGTTATTTTACTATGACTGCAATCAGGTTCAGGTACCGAAGGGTACGTTACACGGGAATTGACATTCACGTGGAATTGGGTGTGATTCTCTTCAATTCTGTTTCCCACAACTGCTGACATGTTCTATTTGATTTCATTGTCTGTTCGGCACAGCCCTATCATTCATTATTCCTGTCTAGGAGTTCTAGCATTTCATAAAGTGAGAGTGTCGTCACTTATTGTCCATGACTAATTCATTACCGTGCAGTTTCGAAAATTTAAGAAGATGCCATGTTGCCTCGCAAACTCTTGTTGTAATTAATTTAGTGCTGGGAATATTTAAATACTCGCCACATGAACACTTTGTGTATCGTAAAATAATTTGTTTGCCCTTACCACAGGAGTTCAGAACGTTAATTGGTAGAGGATCTTGCTATGTTGTTGGTATACATCAAGGCAGTATTTGTATTTTCAGCCACTTCTCGAAGGTTTTCGTTTCAATAAATTTCGGTAACTGGCTACTTAATTTATGGTACAGGTTGGGGTACCAGACCTTTCTATTTAGTTAGTTTTTGATGCGTTTCGAGGTAGGACTTTAAAGATTGCCTGAGTACAGGTGAAAGAACCTGCTTTCAACGCTGATATTATATTGGTGTTCTATTTATTAACATATATTATTATAAATATTAACTTATTAAACTTGTTTTTGAGGGTTACTTTGGCTTATTGATAAAATAATTTGTTTGATAATAAATACTTTGATAACTTAGGAACATTAGCAAGTTTCTCTTTAAAATAAGTTAGTCTTAATGAAGTATTGTCTTTTTTATATTCTTCTGTGCCGGGTACAAATTTGACAAGTTACAGTAGGCGTCAACTAATCTGACGAAGTTCAGAGTGAAGTATTTTCGTAGACTTGTCACGTCAAAAACGAATTGCGATTCACGTGGTGCGGTTCATTAATTTTACTTATTTTGAGGCTCAGGTTTTACGTGAAAGACCGAGTTTTTCTTTTTTTTCTCATTGAGAATAATGAGGAACTGCATGTAATTGCAAACGCGTTGTTTCATTCGGACAACTACAGGTATTCACTGGTGTCCTTGTCCCGTACCATTTTCCACGGGGTCCACTTATACTCACGGTTCATACGAAACCTGAAACTTTTCAACATGGTGGTCGGGTGACCGCAGTCCTACACGGCCTTGAGGTGCCCTGAAAGAAGTGCTGACTTTGGTGGTTCAACTGGTGCCGTACCTGCCTTCCTTGGAACCAACTTCACACAACCGTTCGGGTTGAATGGGTGTGGTGACACCAGAACATAAGGACCTGACCTAAGATTTTTATGGTTTAATTAAGCAAGTTATTCAGATTCATTGCCTTACAGAGACGTACCTTACAAACCTTAAGATTTCAACTGCCTGAATGAGTGGTCAAAAAATTGTTATTGATCCCTGCCTCCATGGTGTACCTGCGATTTTTTCTATTTTACCCTACCTGGAATGTAAATAAACCTGCTGTACCTTGAACCATGTTTGCTAGAACTGGAAGTTTTGCCCTTTAATTTTATTTTCCCATCTATTGCATTAAATAAATTTTAATTTTGATTGGAATCCAGGTTCTTTTCAACGAACTACCATCTTCGGTCAAAGCGGCGGCCACGTATAGTAACAATTTTTTCGTCATGGGTTTCGTATTACGCCGAATAGCCAAGTTGAAAATTTTGACATGAAAAGCAACTTCGGGAATCGATATCTCGAATTGTTGGTCATCGTCAAGTGCCTTTGACTGTTTCTTTTTTTTGGAAAAGATTTCACTTTACCCTCAGTAACTTGGCTCGGGGTGTGATGGCTGACAATTGCCCCTAGCTCCGCTTAGGGTTTTAATTGTAACTACCCTATTGTGTGCCGAAACCGAATGAATTCAGAGGCATACCTGCCGGTACAGGTGCATGCTCCGAACGAATGGTACTGGTGCCGTTTTAAGAAATACCTTTCAAGAAGCCCACAACCCCTTGTAGTGATCAATACTACATTTATTGGTTTTATTTGTCTACTTATAGTTTCCCGGATCATGAGATATACGGGCGTATCTTCACTTGGACAGATTTTCCTGTGTGGTATGCATTGCGCAAAAAGTTATGATGGTAAAAGTGAGAAAACCTTCTAAGGACTTGGAAGACTCTGTAATTTACCAGAATTTTGAACTTGATCACCTGTCGTTGGGACACATTCGGACTGTTTTATTAGGTCAGTCGAATACGCCGATCTGAGATGTCCTGCTTGATCCTACTCGGTGACACTCTTCGTCCGAAAGGAATTGCGTATAGATAGGAATTTCCTTGATTTCGATCTGCCGTTCGATCGCCCCATCATTTTCTAACCGGGTTCACTTTGATAAGGCAAAAAACAGGATCAAAATAAATCGATAATCTACCGATCGGTATGCATAATTAGATAACGTGTAAATTATACACAGAGAAATAGATAAAGAGTGTAAATAAATACCTTGTCAGTCAAGAGTCAGTTAACCTCGCCTTATTTTAGGACATCCTTGACAACGGCAGATAGATCAGATCACATCGGAATAAAAATCAATTCGTAGTCATTTTTTCAAGTGTACTTGCGTACGATAAATGTTAGCGCGGCTAATACACCATGTGAGACAATTGCAAATTTATTGAATACTACTTGGAATAATAATAGCATTTTATAAGCCAACATTGGAAAGATCTCAAGAACAGACATTACGAACACATTAACGTAAAAAGTAATTGTGTGCAGTTTTTCTGGAAGTCTCATTAATGTCACATGGTAAAATTTTTGTACTGTTTGTTTATATTTACATAGGCAAGCAATAGATGATGGACACAGGTGACATACAACTTGCACTCCCAGTACGCCCCTTACTTTGCTTCGTGTAATGTAAGGTCACAAAAAATTCAATACCACAAACGAACATAAACGGTGAGATAAGTCGGCGTCTTCGGGTAGACCTGGCTTGTCAGTTCGACATATGCCCGAGACCCAAGGCTAGCTTTATGAGAACGGTGTGATTTCGACCCTGACTAGGTCGAGGTGTTGAACACTTTAGGTGAATTACCCATCATTTCGACGCGTTTGTAAAGGTTCAGGGATATCGGTTCTGTTAAAATCACATAGAGTGACATGTTGTGATTCTGCTTTAATATATATTAATATTAATGTTTGTATAATATATAAATATATGGTTTCCGTTGATCCCACTGTTAAGGGTAACTTGTTCAGGCTAATTAGGCACACACAGGCGTTAGTTACAGCTTTCTTCAACAACTTGATACCGATTTAGAAACGTACTTGGACGAGTAATTACTGGAAAGTTCTAACCTATGGGAGGTCGATGTTTTTGGTAGAGAAATTTACATGAGGCACCGTGGTGACATTGCCAGAATTGATAAAAATTTCTCGAGTTACGAAATCACTCCTAGTTAGTAATTGTATCCGATTGTTAGATTTACTAATTAGTTTTATCTATACAAACGGAACAGTCATCAACAACTATTTGTATACTTGAGATTTTCAATAAAACAAGACACTTGAGCGGATTCACGTTTTCGGAAAATGTTTTGTGATCAACAGCGGAACTGTTGACGGTTAATAGAAGACTCTATGGAGTGCCGTAGATTAGTTGTTTTACATTACTGAAAAGCGCATAAAGCTACTGCTTATTCCTTCTTGGAGGTTCCATTAGTAGTTTGGTCCGCACCTGAATCAAATGAAAGAACGAGAACATGTAGCGAAACTTGTTATCAAATTTACAAGTTAACAAACTTATAGTGACTTTACTATATTTGATAATACAGAAATCTATTAGTTTTGATCACATTCCC
Organism: Polyplax serrata; assembly: GCA_037055365.1. Classification (NCBI taxonomy): domain Eukaryota; kingdom Metazoa; phylum Arthropoda; class Insecta; order Psocodea; family Polyplacidae; genus Polyplax; species Polyplax serrata. Next base: position 4,258,310 of record JAWJWE010000038.1, on the reverse strand, counting down.
ATCGCTTCTCTGTCCAAGCCTGTTCATGCGAATTCTTCGGGGATCACTAAACTCTTTTCAAACGTTTTATACGTTCTGGTAGGTCTGAATACTTACCAGAAGGTCAAAACCATCTTGCCCCTTTCCGACTAGAAATTACTAAATTCTTCTCTAGCTGAACGTTTCACAAATGTTTCTGCATATAAATTGTACTTAATTATTTTTTGTGTTATTGTCGTACCTGAATGGACAGGATACAGCTGTTATAGTTGGGTGGATAGGGTGACGAACCACTTTGAGTTTTTGGCTTCAGGGGTTACGTAATATGGTTTTTGGTATTTTTCATTCGGTTGGTGGTTCCACGGAACCTGGTTTGTTGTTTTTTACACCAAAGCCAAGGCTGAGGAATTTCGAATGAGTTCGTACTTGTCTTTTCGATATTTAGATATTCGCAAACCTTTTTATATAGGAGACTCTTAATGTTACGGATGAGAAACTAAACAGTGCGATGGTTTGTTGTAGGGTAATGGTGCCACCCTAAGATTTTTGTTATTTATTTTCGACAACTGCTCCTGACTTTTACGATGGCAAAATACATAAAATAGTCAGCCCTAAGAGAGAAGTGAATAATACTTACACTATTAGTACTACCGCAACACAATACTGCAAAATTTAATAAGAAAATTCGTCTTTGCTTATAAATTTATTGTGGTTAGACTCTTCTTATACAACCTCAGAAGGGAGTCGAAGAACCCATAGTTTTATTCAGTGATTCTTGGAGGTAACTACATAACTCATCTATTTAAGGGGGAATTTTGCGAAGCTAGTTTTTCCTTTTTAATAAGAGTATTCTTTTCGATTGTTTGTCTGTTGTCAAGTGGCCGTTCATTACCGACCAGAGTTGTCCAAGTTACCCTGACTGACCTGAGTCCTCAATGAGGTATCAATGACCCACTCACCGTTGTCAAGTTCCATGTTATATACCACAACATTAATGAACATTGTGTAGCAAGAGGTATCGCACCTGGCACCGACTACCAATGGCAATGACGACAAAGAAACGTTTCCCACTTATAGGAAAAATTTCTACGTGAGAACCTGTAACGTCATTTCTGTTAAATTCTCTCTGCACAAACTTGGTCAACATCACCAGTTTAACCGGTTCTGTAGTGGTGTGAGATAAGAGTGAGTTCTTCGACAGTTATTGCTAATGTTCCGTTCGGAGATGAAATAGACCTTTCATACCTTTGGCGCTTCCAACATCGCTATTAGTCTTGTGTATTCTCTCAGGGACATATGCTGCGAGACGGCCGTGTCATTAATAATTTCTTTGAAACCTGTGCCTGAATGTAGTAAAATAACTTTCGAACCCCCGACAACTAGATCCCGGTTGGAGCCATTATTATCCGAGGCCTAAACTCCAAGTTTTTGATTTCTTCTTTACTTCTTGACCTTTCCACTCTTGGAGCCGTTGAACATTTTCCTTTTATTGGTCTATGACCAATGACAACAGATATTGCACTTCTTCCTTTCACAATCAGATGTACGTCTGTTTGTTACAAAGGTAGACATAAGTGGTACATAAATTGCAAACTTATGTGCTTATTCTGTCAGTTAGATGTACGTTTAGCCCAAGTACAAACTTGAAAACTTCTTTGATTGAAGTTCTTTATTTAAACCAGTCTTGTCACGACGATGTCGCTTACAATTGTCATTTATGTAATTAGTAGTTTGGATAGAAAATGGACACGTTGTGAAACCACAAGGTCTTCTACACACCCATAAAAATTGGGTATGTATTTGTGCGGAACCGCACACCACAGACAAAGGACACTGTCATTTGTAGTGTCTGGTCCAGTGTACATTACAATATCTGTTTTCCGGTTTTCAAGAGTAATTATTTGCAACTTTAATAGTTTCTAAGTAAATTCGAAATGAATAGCAGTGATCACATAGAGTTTGCTGCAGTTACTTTGATAAGTTTCCTTGGAGGTGTTCGTCGCATTTCGAGTAACCTTTGAAGAAGGAGGATTATCTGCGACTGATATGCTTACTTATACTTCTTTGCTTTTATCCTCAACATCGTGTCGAATTTGATCGGCCGTTTTCAACTCACGTTCTTATTCGTTATGCACGTGCCCGGACAAAAACCTAACCTAACTCAGCAAAGACGAGATGATGAAATGTGTTACGGGACGAGAAGGTCGGAAATAATTTCGGTAACAGAAATGAGTCGTCATAAAAAGTTGGAATAATTTGATTAGAACCAAGTGAGAACGGTCTTATAAATTATTGGTGGAAAAGACCTTGAATGACAACCAGGAAGGAGACATAAATGGCGATAATAGACTAGAATAGACAATAGAATGCTATGGTGTTAGTGACGAAAGAAAAACTAGAAACCTTCTAGGAAAACAGAAAATGGGAAGAAGTATTAGACCGAAAACAATAAAACAAGGTGGAGGTTGTAGATAGAAGTATATATAAATAAGCATATCGTAAAATTTATACAAACGATTAACTATTCCTAGGTAGAGGTACACCAACCTTAGGTCTTCTGACCGAAAGATTTGTTCAGTTCAATACTCCCTGGCCCTAGCCTTGTAAAAATAAAGCTAGGGTGCCACTCATAATTCGTCGGGATGCAGTCACACAGCTCTACGTAAAAAGGAAAAGGCGTCTCAGCCGTACAGTCATCATTATAAGCGGATTGTAGTGCAAATTTATGCGGAGTCACGCAGCTGATGGCTCAGCTGATCGATGATTTAACTTTAGGTAATGACACTCGGAACTCAGGTATGATATATTGGAACAAACGCGAAGACATTAATTGTTCATGTGCGTTCATAAGGTTGCCTGTGCGAGACAAGTTTGACGGACCGTTTCTGCTTTACCGAGGAATGTGATTGGAACTTAAATTGACTATTGGAGGACTAGTGATCAGTACCTGAGGGTAGTTAGAAGTTTTAAAACACGACGAAGAAAACGAGCAAATATATCTGTGGGTTCAAATAAGTGTGCGTATGTCTTCAGATATGTTGGTACCACCCTCCAAGTGATGTAAATCGGACGAACCGCGACTATCAGCCCGGTGAAGGTTGCAGGTTAAGTTTGTTTCTTGGGAAGGAGACAATTAATCATTCCCATGACTTAAGTTTTGCGGCCGTATTTCACCAACCACATGTTTGCAACCATGTACTCGCGTTTTAAAATATTATACCTGCGTAGCGTTACTTGTAATATGTTAGGAACAATGCGCCATTTTGATTCGACATGGTTTCCTATTTTTACTATCACTCACGTCTAAATGTATAAATGAAGATAAAAAAAGGTACCTAACCTAGGAGACCTACAAGAGATGATAAAAATATTTTTGGATTTGTAACTTTCAGGTAGTGTATAGTTTGTATTGAATCAAATGTCTTCTGCTCAATCTTGATACTTGTGGTTGATTTGTCTCGTTCGTTGGTGACTGTCACGGAAAAACGAAGTGAATGATATTTCAATTTCCTTGGTGCCTGTGAAATAGTTGGAGGCTACGAAATCTGAGAAAACCACGAGAAAAGCGAAACGATCCAGGAGGCAGTGCAAGCAAAAGCGTTGCGGTTTTGATCACCTCATTGGTGTCAGGGCGGAAAGTTCCGCCGAAGGACCTTCCATGGGAAAGGAAGTTCAGGTTCCGAGGTTTCCTGACGTCCTTCGGCAGTTATTCGACATTTTCCTCATTTCCCGGTTTGGGCATGTTAACGCAGCCATCGTAAGTTTACAGTCTAAACGTTTCTTCCTTACAACTTGGACTTGTAAGACCTGCAGCACTTTATCCTTGCAAATCTGTTCTCAGCACCTGAGGGATCCTTAGGTAGAGTATTTAGTTCCGCGAAAAAAATACTACTCTAATCGACCAAACTTAGATTGCTACCGAAAAACTATAATAGTTTTGAAAACAGTTTATAAAATATACCTGCGAAACCTCTCCTTGGAAGGACATGCTACCATGCAACTGATTCGGTTCCATTCACACGGATTAACTATTTTTTTGTTGTAAGTTTTCGTTTTTAGGTAGGAAAGCGTGCCTATTCGTACATATTCCTTCCCGTTTGTCTCAGTAAAAGTGTCGTTCACAATTCAAATGGGCCGTTATTGAGTAATTTCGTCTCCGTTCACATTAGATACGTGCATTCAAGGATTGCAAGGTCGGGCCGGTTAGGATTTGCCTTCGATTTTTGCAACAAATTTTAACGGCTTTTTAAGAAAAATTGATCACTCGGTAACTTCGAAGGTGAGGGAAGTTCAACCGACCTTCACGGTCCTTCGACGGTCATCAGGCTTCAATAGTCAGACAGAGACGAACTGGTTAGTGAAGAATAGGCTAACACATTTATGACAGGTTGAGAGGATCATTATGAGTTTTTCAGACTTTGAGACCAAGATCTATTTCCCGGCACAGATCGAAGGTTCAGGTATACGAAGATAGAAAATGGCAATGTGTATATATTGTAAGAATTCATTGGAGTGACAATCAAATGGAGGATTCAAAGTTTTTACACGAGATTTGAACCGAAGAGTTAAATTTACCAAGTGCCCAGAGCCACTTCGACCAACGCGGTTTTCACTGTGGCAGTTTCGTAATAAATTACGGTGTTAAACGCTGTGGTAAATTTCTAAAAAGGAAAAAGGACGCGAGGGCTGAAGAATTCAAGTTTTCCACGGAATTTTCTCATCAAATGGGAAAATTACGGACGAAGAAATAATTTCGCACGTTCCCCGTCGAAATTTCGTGATTAAATTCGGATTTTAATTAAATTGTTTTGAAGAGTAAATTATTTATTTATTTATTGTTGGACCCATGTGAAACGAGTAGTACTCCACCAAGGCGAGGAGTAACAGGTCGAGAAGAAAAGGAAATTACATTAAATTTTCCAAGGGCACAGTTGCTGTAGCGTGCGGTTTCGGTTTCAGGCACGTCCCATACCTGCGTATTCTCAATTTTTATGTGCTTGACCTTTTTTATGGGTTTTGACTACTCTTGGCCTTGTTACATGTACACAGCGGCACCTGAAGCATTTTGTTATTTTTTCGAAATTCATACTCTTATTCTTTTTAAATCGCTTGACTTTAGGTTTGAAAACAAATACATTTTCCATGTTCGATGTTTGCTTTAGGATTTCCTCTGTCGACTTGTAGGCAATGGCAATTATAAAACGTTACTGTTTTGTACCTTTCTTAACGCCAAACAATTTAAGTGATCGACCACTGAAGAAGTGACTGATTCTTGTGACCATTTTATCTCCGCCATGTTGTAGTCGTTGTTGTTACGCTACAATACCATTGTGAGTTCAGTTAGCGCTGGCAAAACTTAGGAATGGAGAAGTCCAAGTGTTTCACCCAGTCGAACTTGTTCTTGTGCTATGACATTTCTCACTTTGTTCGATTCAGGTTCCTCCCTGTGCTTGACCCGACCATATTGTCGTATTTCAATTGCTTCAGCACCGGTTTGTTGAGACTTGTGCCATCCAGAGCGCTAAATGACCGTGGGACTCCTTTAACTACAACTTCCCCTGTATAATTGTAGGTAGTGTTCTGTTCTTGTTTTGCAAAAGTAGAGAATCCAATTTTTGGTTCAAGGGTGGTCAAAATAATTTCAAAAAAGGGGGGCAGAAAGACAGAGACTTAAGAGCTTTGCATATAAGGGTAATAAATAAAATTAAAACACTTACATTAAAAGGAGATTCTTGTCTATTCAGAGGTGAAAAATTGTCTGAATATCAGAATATTAGATGTGTAAATAGTAGAATAACCGGCGTCGGTCGTTTGCGTAATCACTGCAAGGTTTTCCACGAATTATACTAATATTACAATAAATTATATTGTACGCTGGTCGTGCAAGAGATGAAATTAAATGGAATTGGGTCGGCGTTTCAAATAAATTCGATTTCGATTCGACCAGACTGAATTTCTTTGACGTCACCTGCGAACTCGTCCTCCTCGGTCGGAGCTCTCTTTCTCTCTATGTATCTTTCTGTCTGTGTCTTCTATCTATTTGTACTCGTTTTGGTCTTTTCTATGGTCCATGGCAATGCAGCTTTTCATTCACATTTTAAATAAAACGACACGAGAAAAAGGAAAATACGCCCGCGTTCGGTTCTGATTTTGTGCCGTCGTCCTAGATTTAGTTTTGGATTTTTCTCTATCTACCTACGACAGATCTTCTCTTTTTTTCTTTCTCATTCTGTCTATTTGTTTGCCAATCTTTGGTCCGCCTGTGCCCGCGCTGGTCCGTCCTCTGAGTTTTGGCCGAATGTCTAAAAATCGTTTTCACGAAATCGTCGTCAGAACGTCGCATGTCTAGTTCAAAAGGTCTCGGCTCTTCAAAGGGGTTGAAGTTGAGGGGTTTACACCTACGATTGTGTACATTTGGCACGACGTATGTCTGCGTGTCAGTCGCTTACGTCAACTGCAACATCATCACAGTTCGGACGTCACGGGAACAAGTCACATTTGCCGATTTGCCAACGACCGCATTCATCCAAATTTATAAATTACAGACACCAGGGGTGACACGTTTCACGTGAGAAGAGTTACAGAGTTACATGAGTTGGGTTATCGTCTGCATGATTAGCTTTGTGCTTCTTACCATATTCATGCTTCGAACAAATTACGTTACTCGTTGATAAGTGACGGGGCTGAGTCATGCGAAGGCTGTAGGTTGCAATTATCAGACGTACAGAAAACATTTTGGATGTATCGATGACTATTTTGTAAAGAGTACTATCCGAAGAAAAGCATAACGGGTTAAGGATTCCAGAGGGAATTACCAGTTAAATGTGGATTTTTATTGCTTTTGTATCCTTCTTAGGATTGCGGTAATCATCAGCCTAGGGTAGACCTGGATTTTTCTAAGGAAAATGGTAAAATGCCCTGTTTGACTTCGGTGGAAGACCGAGGAAAAAATGAAATTACACTAATTTAATTATTGCCTAGCCGATTATTATCCAATAGGAACATAAATTAAGGTTTTTCACTGGCGATGTGGGGGATCAAAGCGAGAAGATCCCGGTAATCTGTCTCAAGAAAGCCTCCCATTTGATCACGTTGTCCCAAAGAGTTTGGCGTAGTTTTGAAAAAGTTATTTATACTCCGCTGCTGAATTATCGTATTTAAAAATAGTTCAAATGAAGAAGAATGGGCACCGACTGCCAGAGAATAAGAGGAGAGAGGCAGCTAATGATGGTAAAAATATGTAAATACGACGGTCAGGTGGTGCCACGAGTTCAGCAAACGGTACAGGCACTGGGTACCAGGTGGTAGAATGTATTTGTACTTCGTGAGGAAGAGTACTTGAAACTATTAGAATGTTCATGTGTCGAGTTTTTGAAATTTAGGTTTGCAGAAAGGGTTGCCGGTGCGCTGGGAAGGAAGTAGAAAGTATGTGCCTGGGGTGTCTTCCGTAAATTTACTTAACGGTACCTCAGAGATTACGGTTGAGTACTTGTTGTCTTTTGCATTGGGGTGCTTGCTGAGGGAAGGTTATTGCCACTTTGGCATAGCCTCTTGGCCGCATCTGTTCCAATTTGTATTCTATCTGATTTGAAGATGATAAAACGGTGTTTTTTTGCATCGTTTCAGCCAACCTATTAACTAGAGCCCATTTGGTGTATTATTGTATGTGTGTGTCTGTTTATGTATGGGCGTGGCAGCAACTTGCATCCTCCGCAGTTCGTTTCTCATTACCTTCGAATAGTTGCCCGGACCTATTGTTTTTCCGCATTGTGCAGAGGCGCTAATGAAAATGTCGCAGATTTGAGGACATTTGATTTGCATCCGATTTTGTCTAGGATATTTAAATATTAAATTATGCTCGGGTGAACAAATATTTAATGCTGCTCTTGTGACGAGAAATAGAACGTGCCATTAGATTATTGCATTTCCTTATTTTTATTATTGATTGGCTGTCTCTGCTTAACTAGAACTCAATTTTTTTACTTTTGAAATGTCTTGAGCCTTTCTATTTTCCTCTACTACAATTCAGTTAAACATGTTTCCCACGTAATGAAACGTAGACGCCTACCTTTGACTATTGATGTTAAAATCTAAGTTGCATATTCTTTTCTGTTACAGCTCAAATTATACTTTTCTACACAATATTCTATATAGTCCTCAGCGCCTTATTCGCTTTCTGCATGTGGGTCTTCTTCCAGACTCTAGATCCTAGGATACCGAAATGGAAGCTGGACGAATCACTAATAGGAACAAATCCAGGTGAGTTACGTAATTTGAAACAATGAAAAGTAATAAATATTTTCCCCCTGTATCTTTTAATAAATTTACATGTTACAATGATCGGCCAATAGGAAGACGTGTTTTTAGCATTTTGAGAATACATTTCTGTTGAAATGGTTACGAAACCGTGCCTTTCCTCTGCAACAGCGAACGAACATCCCGGCGTTCGCATACGTACACGTGTGTGTTTTGTGAACATGTACAGAACGTTTAAGAAGCAAGGCATTGAGGCTAAGCATGAGACACGCCCGAATTTCATTCTGATTATTCTTCGGGACCTTCAACAGAGTCCACCAGAGGCCAACGAAATTTCCCATGTGCCCCGTTTTATGGCCTTTCCGTGCCATCCTCAAATTACCCGAGTTCTGAAAGTTTTGCGGAACTTAGGAATTCACAAGTCGGACGAAAATTAGAAAATTAAATGGCACTTTAAATTTTACCGAGGGCAGAAACACAAGCCGCAGAACTTCGCTGTCGGATCACATCCCTGTGGTGGTTTCGGTGTTTGCTGCACAAGCAAAACAACCAATGTTAAAGCTTGCCCTGTTGTTATAAAATTATATTGTTTATCTCCCGCAAATATTGATGCTTTGACATATCCATGTACTGTGTCTACTATTTAATGTCATTATACATGTTAATTACTTTCACTCAACTGCGGAGACAGCTTTTTTTGTCAGACAGATCAATAAAATGGAAGATAATACGACATAGTATTAGTGATAATAATATTAAAATAAGAATTATAAATAAATAAAAGAAAATCACTTTGTAATTCAAATATTTTTGTAAATTTAATTTGTACGAGATGAAAACCCTGAGTTCTTGGGCTACAGATGTTGAGCTTTTTTTTGGGGGGAGGAGTGAACTGCTTCCCTTTGGTCTTATTAAAGCATAGATATGTGGTTCCAAAACTAGCTGCAAAATTCCAGAAAACACACAAACCGCTTGAGTGTTCGAATTAGGGCAACTTTCGTGCGGACGGTGTGTCCCGCGGGAAGAGAATTTAAAAAAGTCACTCCGAGAGTTAGTGTGTGTCGCCCGTATTTAACCTTTGACCTTTTCTAATAACCGAAAATGCATTACGAATTAACGCCCATCATCCTGAGTTTGTGAGTGAGTGTGCAAGAGACTCGATTTTCTACTGAATCCACGTTATTTTGTCAAGTAGTGTTCTTTCAATTAATTCTCTCACTTCGAAAGGACCCCTTTTGTTTTGTGGAAGAGAGTTCGTTCAGTCTATTCTTATGTTAACTAATTGTTATGTACTCTACTTTCAGGTTTAGGTTTCAGGCCGATGCCCGATACCGGAAACGTGGAAAGTACACTTATTTGGTACAAGGGAACCGACAAAGAAAACTACAAATACTGGGTGAAGAGCTTGGAGGAGTTTCTGGAAGGTATAAAACACCGTTTGTTTTTTCGATGAGGTTACACTTATTTCTGTGCCCTGTTACGGCGTTCGTGCCTGTATTGTTGACGAAATGGTAGGGGCAACTGAGAAGAATAATCAGAAAATTCAAGATGAGAAGGTGGAAGGAGAAAAAGAAGTCGTCAAATTAGTGGTGGGAACTTTTAATAAAAGAAAATTCGGGATTTACATGTTGAATTAAGAGGAGACTAATGAGAGGCCGCGGAGTTGTGGAAAGGCTGAAAGGAGTTGACACATCAAATGAGACTACTTTTGTAGTTTTTTTTATACCACAGATAGAAGCTGTACGTTACAGGCCCCGGCTATTACAAACATGTTGCAGAAAGAAGACAAATTACGTGAGAAGTTGGAGAAGCAGTAACAAGTATTACACGCCTCTATTTTACGTTACTGTCACGTTTTTACAAGTTCAATTTATAAAATTATTAACTACAATTATTAACAATGTTAGGTTCGCGTATTTTATTTTATTATCAAACTACACTGTCGTCGAAATTGACGGCACGGTGTCGAGAGCACGGGACTCCATTGTGGATGTTGATGGCCTCCTTCAGTATGACTTGTACGACCGTACGGCTGTATTTTCTGTATAAGCACATAAATCACATTGTGAAACAGACGAACCAGCTGACGTCCTCCCGTTTCTTCTTCGTTCAATTTGCTTCTTCTCATCCAAGTCCCTTACGACAGTCGTCTGGTGATGCCCGTTACTCCTCCGTAAATGACTAAATATTTTTTAATTGGTGACGTAACGGTTTCATTTTTTTTTTCGAATTTTTTGGACCCGGGGAAAAAGCGGGGAGGCACCCGTTCAAGTCCGTGAATCTAGGCTGTTGGACTGGTGCCACCGAGGGCCAACTTGGAACGCATTGGAACGAGGGTCTCATCCAGATGTTTCAGAAATGGCGAACACATGTGGGGCCCTTGGAGACTTGCGGTTTTTGGCACGGAACGGTCCAAGGTTTTGATTTGTTAAATGTGTTGTTAAAAGTTTTCACCTTTTGCCATTTTCCGTCTCCCCTCTCTTCCTCTCTCCCCCTCTTAGGATGCTCCTTGTCATCCCTGACGTCTCGGATTTGACGTCACCGTTGTCTTCTTTTTGTATTGGGTCGCCATTAATTTTACGATTTGCAGTTGGAATCTGTTCATCACTGTCATTGTGGGATCTCCTTTGTTTTCACTATTGTTTATGCTTTATTAATATTTTCGTTGGTAAGCTACGTACCTAATTCAGCCAAGTACTCTAGCAAAGCTTGCTTCCAGTTCATACAAGGCTGTGTACTTTGAATTTTGATTTTTCTACTGCAAGTTTATTTCCCATCTTTCCATTACACATGGCCATTTTTTTCTTATTTATGGTGCTTCATCACGAAACATGATTGTCAAAAAGCATTCGGACGTACCGACTTTGAAAATTTTCACTGCATCACTCTCAGTATGCTTGGTCACTTGAACCTTTATCGTATTTAATTTTTATTGAAAAATATGTACTTTGTACCTCGGATACTTGTCATTTGTAGAGTAATTCGTGGGCACCTTTAATCCAGTAGGTTTTTCTAATCCCGAAAAAAGAGTGAAATAAAATGTCTAGTGCTCATTTTTAAGAAAGCTAAATAATCAAAGCATAAATCATAGCGTTCTGTTTACTTAAACATCTGACTGCTGCTGCCACAGTTTTTCTGGTTATTTATTTTTATTTCTTGTTTCCATTCCGATTTTTTTCTCTAATTTACTTGTCAACCTTTGGTTTGTCCACCTCTCGAGACTTTTACTTAGTTACCTAATTCTATTTTTTAATAGTGTACAGACGACCCGGTTTAACACCTGGAAGAGGTCAGAACATCTACAACTGCGATTATTCTAGAAAACCTGGACCTGGTCAGGTGTGCGACGTCGACATCCGAAGTTGGGACCCTTGCACCGTCGAGAACGACTTCAACTACCACAAAGCATCTCCCTGCATATTTCTCAAGTTGAACAAGGTGGGACGACTTGAAGCTTCCGAAAGTTTCTTCTCGCTGGTTTCCTGTTTGCAATTTTCTGTTGTTTGCGGTCGACTCGAGCTTTTATACTTGTAACATGTGACCGAACGAACGATTTCGAAGGTTAACCGCAAACTGTGGTTTCCGCAACCGAGAAAAAAACTTTATGAATATACAAGGAATAACAAAATGACCGTCATCTATAAGTTTCTGTGAAAATATTTACAGATATACGGATGGGTACCCGAGTACTACAACTCAACGGAGGGCCTTCCCGATCAAATGCCAGAAGAACTCAAAAGACACATTAGGGAAGTCGCAAGAACTCGACCTCATGAGGTACGTAAGAAGACCCCAAACTAGAACAGTCGCCAACATTAGTTTCTGCTTAAGTATTCCTACCACTTTTACAAACCATAAACTGGTATCATTCCATCAATACTAAAATTTTGTTTTTTATTCAGTTGAACACAATTTGGGTGAGTTGCGAGGGAGAAAACCCGGCCGACATCGAAAACCTGGGACCAATCACCTACATTCCCAGGCGCGGATTTCCCGGGTATTTCTTCCCCTTCGAGAACTCCGAGGGATACCTGAGTCCTCTAACTGCCATTCACGTTAAGAATCCTAGAAGTGAGTACCTGTGGGGGTGTGATTTCACCCGGGATGTAAACGTTCACTCTCCTCACCGCAACCACTTGTCTCCTTTCAGGTGGTGTCATAATTAACATCGAATGCAAAGCCTGGGCGAAAAACATAAAACACAACCGACAGGACCGGGTAGGATCGGTACATTTAGAGTTGATGATAGATTAATAGGTAGCCGAATACACATATAAAAAAGTGTAACGTCGTTATATACGAATTTTATATATAAATATATATATATTTGAGAAATGTATACATAATGAAAACCGCAGCGGGTGGAAACTATGGAAAGCAGACGCGAGGAGACAACCGCGAGGGAATTCAACAGAGCAAACAACGACAGGAGGAGACAAACAAACAGGACAACAAACGAGAGCGTCGGCCGTTTTTATTAACCAAATAGTCATATCATAGCAACTGCCAAGATGAACAGGACATGAAGACGGAGCGTGCGACAAACGGGAAGTACACCATTCGAACTACCAAGGAAGAATGTTTAGATTAGCTAATATGTAAATAATAATTAAAAAAAAAACAATAATATAATTAGAGAGCGGAACAAAAAGGAATAGAGTGAGAAGTCGGAGATATCGCGGGAAACAATATATAGTTATTAACATTTACAAAAGAGTCCAGATAGGCTATTTCCGAACGTTGCACACACTACCACAGAGTCTAGTTGATTAAGTGTAAAAGATTTTATATATAGTTATATATTTAAATATAGATTGAGAAAGAGAGAAATATTAAAATTATAAATTTAAGTAGACAACAAATATGGAGACGGAGTCAAACATAAAAAACTATTCATATTATTATTATTATTATTATTATTATTATTATTATTATTTTATTACTATTATCATCATTGTCATTAGTAGTAGTAATTTTTTTTGGAAAAGGAACTAACGCTTTGAGAAGTTACTGTTCAAAGTTATCAGAGTAGTTACTTTTTTATTAAAAATTAGTAAACTCTATTTTCGCCTCTTGCAAATGATAGGTTGATGAATAAATTTAAATTTTGAATTTTCGCTCCGTGGAGAATTTGTCTTTCCACTTTTTTTTTTGAGGGGGAAAGGTGTACAGCTTTTCATTTTGTTTCGTTTCGAACAAGTTCCTCGTTCTCTATATAATTTTTTTAATAGAATTTTATGTAACGGATGCTCGTCTGGTACTCTGGAGTTTTTTTAAAACGTGGAACCGTTGCAATCGGTCTGATTTTTAATTTGATTTTATTGGATGTCTTTTTTTTTAAATTAATTACCTAATGTTTCGTCGACGGAGTGTCACCTCTTTGTCAATTCTTTTTCGGGTGCCCAACACACTTCCCGGTCTTCGTGAGAAAGAGAGAAGAAGACTCTCGGGTCTCTGGAAGCACTGGTTCGCTTTACTCGCTCGTCCCCTCGAAAAAAAATAGAATAGAAATTTCGTCAACATTCCTCTGAATTTCTCTATTGAATTTGGGGGACGCTTTCCGCATTGAAATAGGTTGTGAAAAAATCGACAGATCATCCAGAAGAACTTAATTAACGTGGGGTAGCCATTGTAGAAAACTGTCAGGTCTAGTACAATCGAGTTTCAACTAAAAGTTAGAATATAGGACGCGAAGTACATGAGTCATGTAACACATCATAAGAGAAATTTAATGATACAGAATTTATTAAAGACGCTGACACTAAGTACATAGACTCGAATTGTCCTCTACCGGAAACGAATTACATATACTTTGTATGGTCTTTCTTATATATAGGAAAATTAATATATCGAATGTATCGGTCGGTAGAAAGTAAATGACATAAAAAATTGCGAAAAGAGTGTTAGTGTCAGTAAGAATTACCAAACATAAAAACCGCTTTAATAACTTTCCACTCAGTCAGTAAAGAACTATCCTAGTGTAGAACGATAAATAAAAAACATAGAAGGTAGAACATGTAATGTAACATCGCGTATTATCTAACAGTTAACTGTTACACATTGCTACCGGTGGAATTGTACGTTTAACACGACCCAGGCAAGCGAAGTTATACCTACCGTTAGACCGTAAAGACGATTCTGTACCTTCGAGAGCGCAGTAGAAATAGTCCTGGTTTTCAGGTAGTCAACCAAGTCTAACAGTTTCCTTTTCCAAGGCCACTGCACTCTTCTCTCTTTCTCCAAACTTTTTGTTTTGGCTTAGCTCTGTAAGCTCGTATCCTTGTTGCTGCATCAATCGGTGCTCTTGTTATTAATCTTGACCGATGAAAATTGTTCGTTTGTTGCCTACAGGTAAAAACCGGAAGTCGATTAGACGACAGCCGGAAGTTGAATTTAACAATTAAAAAAAACGGACTGCAATCGCGCGAAGAAATTCTCTTCATAATTTTAGTTTGAACTGCCACTACAACCGCTACTTTACTTTCTACTATTAAGTATTGGCACTATTATTACGATTGTTACTACTACGACTACTACTACTACTACTACTACTCCTACGATTATTATTATTATTATTATTATTATTATTATTATTATTATTATTATTATTATTATTATTATTATTGTTATTATTGTAATTACGGTACTATAGTTACGAAGTTAAGTCGGAACAAAATTTTAGATCTCTAACTAAAAGTAATTATTGTTTGTTTTTCCGGATTCGGGAAAAGGTGAGGCAGGATGAAACGAAACGAGAACGCCAACTTCGGCCGTCTTAGTTACACACATAATATACATAATGATTGTTTGTTGAGTCGTCTGTATGCCTGTCAGAGCTGCACCAGCTTGTTTTTAACATTCAATGCGCGGGTCGTTTTCTTATATCTTCCATACTTTGTGTTTCATTTCTGACTTTTTTTTAAATTTGCCGTCCCTGCATTTCTCGTCCTTTCAGTCTCTTCCGTGCTGCCCACACTTCTGTATTTTATCTTCCATGTTTTTGCTTTTTTTAAAAAGTTAACCTTAACCTTTGCTATTATTAGTTGTTATTATTAGTTGTATATTCACACCTTCCTACTATTAACACTGCACGGTTTGATTTATTACAAGCTTTAGAACTACGGCATGGCCCCATTATCGAAGTTCACTATCTTCTGCAGTTTTGTAGTAGTTCCTTAGTAAAATAGCAGGTCGACGGCGACGTGGCCGTAAATCAGACCCGAACCTACTTATCCTTGTGATGAAACCGTCCAGCTTTCGTGCGAGATGAATATCGTGAAGCGTATACTTGAATTCATACATTTTTTATTATTTTCATCTATTTATTAAACCATTCATCATGAGTAAAGCGCGAGGTCATCGATAACACTCACCAGTCTTAGGAATTAGGAGTCTAACGGCCGAAGTTGAGTTTCACCTTCAGTATTGTTACTTGTACTTAGCCATGATTTCCTTACCGTTTCCCCCGACGCCATTAAACCGCGAACCCGCGTGTGTCGTGATAGTTGCTTTTTTTTTCTCTCGTCTCGTGAATATTTTGCCTATAACGGGAAAAGAACATCGGACTAGTTTTTAGGTGATATGTGAACGTGAATAAAAGAATAACACAATAAGGACAGAAAGAAAGAAACGACAAAGCACAGGCAGGCACCAGGAATGGAGCGAGAAAACCATTTGAACGGGAAACTTGGTAAGAAGTCGAATTAGTTTTCGAATTTATTTTGTATTATTACATTATTGTCATGTTTATTTTTAATTGTTTTTATTTTTTATGATTTTGATTATTATTATTATTATTATTATTATTATTATTTATTTAATTGATTGATTGGTCGATTTTATATTGTTTATTTTGATTGATTGATGACGTCAAATTTATTTAATTGCAATTATTATTATTATTCTTGTAATATTACAATTATTATTATTTTTTGTTCCGATTCTTAAAACAAATAAACGAAAGAAATTTTTTTTGGGGGAAACTTTTATTTTAATATCTGCTGTGTCACGTCTCAAGTGTGGGTTGTGACGGGTGACTCCACCAGTTGATTATTTAGTGTTTTTTATGTCGGCTAACGCCATCAACTGTGGAAAATGAGATGTGTGAACAACACCCGGAAGAACCGAGCACTTCAGCAGTCGAGGGTTTCAAAAAACGGTACAAATTGTCCGTTTGAAAGATTAGAATTTCAATTTGAGAGTTACATACGTAGGTTAATTGTTTTAGTAGTTTTAAGAAGTAAAATTGAAAAATTGAAAAAATAGGTGAGGAGTTGAGGCTCTCTTCAAAAGTACTGCACAGGTACCATCTTGTCATTTAAATACCCAGCTCGTTCCACAATCCATTGTGAACTGTGTCCATATCTAGGCGGAGTACCGGGGCTTATACTTAAGAATTAAATCAAAAAATACTTTCTAGTAGTTCAATATGTTTTTTACTGACTTTCCTAACGCTTCACCGTGTCTGGTGGGAGCACAACCAACATCCAAACAGTTAATGAAATCTTGCAGAGTGTGGTTGCCGCCCACGCGCTCAAGAGGGCAGAAAAAACGGATTATTAGGAATACATTCATAAAGAAACTAACAGGAGACGTATTTACACCATTAAATACATAATGTAAATATCTGGTTATACAAATTTCCTTCCCTGTAGCCTGAGCTCTTGTGAGATAGGCCACCACCGTGGTTTTTATTCAGTCACCGCAGGGAATATGGACGATTTTTTCTTTTAAACTTTGCAGACGCGGCCCAGAGATACTTAAGAACACTCTCTAGTTGTACTAAAAAGATACTTCGAGTTTACTACGAAATGTGTGTTCTCTCCTGTGATACTAAAACATCGCTTTAATTTCAGCTTTCAAATTCGACTAAAATTTTTGAAAAGAACGCGCGAACGTGACGTCACGGCGACGTCACAAACGTGGCGTATTCGAACTCGAACGAGGTCTCGTCTCGTCTCGAATCGCGATAATCCTTTTAGGAGGCGAACAGTGCGCAGAGTCTTTTCAAAACTCTTTCCCGGTCCTCGTCAACACTGCTTTTCACGTGTTTTCCCCTCGATTTCTCGTCATTTCTTTTTGTTTTTCGCATCTGAGCCTGTCCTCTCGTTTTTTTTTTCTCCATCGAAGACGCGAACCGGAAACGGAAAGTGCCTGGACGAAAATAAAAACGAATAATTCGAGGAGAAAATTCAACAAGTTTTGGATACTTTGAAATCGTCCGGTGAGTTAACTGTTCTGGTTATTCTTTTATGTTTCTTCTCGTTCTTCCGACGTGATGCGGTTAAATGGAAACTGAAGTGCCAAAAGTTCCAAATCTTATAATTAACTATAATAAAAAATTAATCTTTTTCCTAGAGAAATATTCAAACAGTTTGGTATGGCAGTTCCCTGGACGGACGATCTACATTTTCCTATCGTTCTATTATTTCTATTAGTCTGACCCAGTAGGCTTCCACGGCGTTTTCCGACTACCCGAGGATTTCTATTTCTCTACTGTTTTTTACTATTTTACTCGCTCCGAAACAGCACGTCCGAGTCATTCATTGGGTGGCATTGTATTAATACCTATTTTTCATATTTTACAATTTACTATTAGTCCAATTGAATTACCTTCATAACGTATCCTTCGCCATCACCGTAAATAATGGCAACAACCTTTATTGTCCTCTCAAGTATATTTGTAACCTTTGATTTTTCTGTTTCATTGATTTTCAATCGTTTTCTCGATCGACTTCATTTTCTCTACTTCTAACAGAAATATCTTACAAATAACTCTCTAATTTGAATACTTTGGAGATACTTTGCAATGGCAATGGCCCTGCGAATATAAATATTAATATGAGTACAACGACACGGTGTTTTTTAAAGGAAAAAAAGGACGCAGAGGAGAGCGAATATTTTTTGTAGTGTTATTATTTATTTTTAATAAGTCCCGGGAGATTATTAAAGTGAATCAAAAAAAATTTCCAAGCAAGAAATCCGCCAACGAATTTAAAAAAGAATCGTCCGGTTAAACACAATTCGAAGGAGCCAGCAGGACGAAGGTAATCGAGAGTGATCGTTTTGTTGGAGACAAGTAATAGGAAGCGTGCAACTGATGAAAATTCTCAGTGTTATTTTTCATATCAAATTGATTTGCGAGCGAGTTGGATTTTGACGGGAGTGACCTCTGACCTCCGTCTACCCGTTGGATCCACTCGAAATTGTCGTGCGTGTAAATCGCGTGTCGGATTTAGACTGCCAAACTACTTTTTTTTACTCTTTGCACATTCGCGTCCATTATCATTCACATATTCAAATGTGATGTGATGTGATGTGATGGTGTCTCTTCCACGTCAAGGCCATTTTCTACGTCGACGGATTGTGTTGCTTTTTGGAAATTCACGGTGGATGAACAGATTGAAAAACGCTGAGCTTTTGAGAATTCGAAAGTTCATTAGACTCGCACCGAAACGCTTAAGGTGCTGAAGTTTTGTCACGAGGACCGGTGTCAGGCTGAATCGCAGTACACAAGTAGGAGAACGCTGCAGAACGTGTTGAGCGGTCCTCGACAGTACAAGAACGTGGTGGAATCAAAACAGTAATAAGTAGAACCCTTCACGTACCGGAGGAAATCACAGAAAAGAGTTGGAAAGGAGAAGGACAATTCACACTAGTCCGGGAGAAATTTTATAATATATCTCATAGTGTGTAATAGTTAAAATGTAAAAGTAAGAACGAAACTATTCTGTCGACCGTATAGGTACAGGTACCCGAGAACCCGTCCAGTAGTTTTTCTTAAATTTATTGATTTGATTGTTTAGGCCTGCGATCGGTCGCAACACCCAAAGTTCTTATCAGCGCGAAAAAAACTATGAATTTCATCGGACAAAAATAGTTTTTAAGCTGACCCTAAGGATAACCGGAAGGGAATGCTTTTCTATGAAATTCGGTCACCTTGACTGGTGTCGTACCCCTCGTGGCCATTGAGAGGGGGAAGTACCTCCCGGGTACTTGCTCACTACCTGCCTTGTAACTACTCAGTAGCCTTACCGCTCTCTGTTCACGTCTGTTCGTCTACGTGATACCTGACATGAATGGTGAACTTTTGTTTGGTATCCTTAACACCTGTTGCTCGAGTAGTCGAGCAAACCTTTGCGTTTTCTTTTGTTTTCCTGAAGATTTGTGCGTTACCCAGTGCTGAGTTCGTCTCGGTCGAGACCTTTTGTTCTTGAATAATCAGAGCAGTACAAGTCGTCTGCTTGAGTTGTCTGCATTTCGCATTTACAAGAAAACATTCAAAACGCGCAGACCTGTACGAAAAGAGAGTTCGGGTGACATTTTGTTGTTTACCTACGGCCTAATCAGGACAAGGCTAATTTATTAGGATGTGTTTTTTGCCGCGCACCCTGACATCGAAGCTAAACTGTGTGAAGGGAGGGAAGGAGAGCGAGGTGAGAAGGAAAACGTGCTGCGAAGTTCGTTTCCGGTCGAACGAGAGTCGTTCGCGCACAAAAATCCTGCCGAAACAAAATTCAAAAGGCAAATATTGTAGGGTGTGGCGCGTTTTGTAACGAAAATTTGATTGGATTTTTCCCGCCATTTCGAGTTCCATTTCCGGCGACTCGATTTCTGTCTTTTTCCGGTACCGTTGACCCGTTTGGACGCTTCAGAATGTTACCCCGTGCGTTGTCGGTCGTCTTCTCCAAATTTCCTCTTAAGATTTTCTTCGCTTTGAACTGTCTTCTGAAGGGAAGTCTTCTTGATAACTCGGAAAAGGCTCTGTTTCATTATCAGAAACCCTGACCCATTCCGTTGCGTCGCCCATGTGGAAATGACCCCGGCTCTTAGTCTTGAACTTTTGGCAGTTCTGAGCTTCCTCTGAGTTCCGATGAAAAAGGTTTATCTGTCTGTTTCTTCATTGTTTCCGCCATTTTAACCAAGTTCCTCAGACTGTTTTTTTATTTTGCGTTTTATTCGCTTCTGTATTTCTTTCTGGGAATACTCAATAATCTATTTTTTAGTCGTCGGTTTGCAACAAGTCACTTCTCCGATGAATGTGCCAAGTATCCTTTCCTTTGGAAAAGGTTAACCGCCTTTCTCAGTTCTAAAGTGATCTTATTGACGTCCCTCCGGTTTGCTTCATTTCTAGTACTTCTAGTACTCCCGAGTACAAACTTTCGGAGGACTATTTCGCAGACCAAAGTCCCCACGCTGAGGTTCCACTACGGACCTCGAGTCTTGTCTTATGTTAACATTAGCAAAACGCAAACGCAAGTTGCGCAATTTTCTAGTTGAACAATCGCGGTCGTGAACCTCCGAAAGGAGACGTCAAAACACCCTCGGAGGTGAATTTTCGTACCTGAAGGTTTCCTTCTCGACCTGAACTCTCGGTCAATGACTCAAAGTTGCTGAAGCAATCTCAGGTGGCAATGGCGTACCTCAGGCTCGTCCTCTCCTCCGAAATTGCGTAAGTCTACTTCTGTTAACTTGTTCTATTTCATTAAAAGAAAACGCTTCTTATTTTTTTAGTCTTTCTGCGATTTCAGTTGTTCTCACTACACGGGAACTTGGTAGTATTGTACTGACGTAAGAGTATGGGAATAGAGTAAAGCGACTTCTGGTAGTATGCCAGAGCCAGGATCGTAGGCAGCGTTCCTTCCGCCAAGTACAAACAATTATACATGTAATTAGTGTAGTTTACAGACAAGTGTTGTAGATAATCACTTTAATCAGTTAAATTCAGAGATACCTGAATATTTAGGAACATCGAGATATAGAAAGGTACCACGGCTCGTCGAGCACCGCTGTTTACAAGCATGCAACATTACACGCGGTACCTTCGTGTACTCGCGTGCTTGCGAGCCAGTCAGGTATAATTAGATCCGCGGTAGTCAGAATAATGTTAATAGTTAGTGGACACCCATCCGTTCGTATTTGAATATTGTCGACCTTGAGTAGAACAAGTTGTCGTGGGACTGTCCACGACTGAACTCTTTTCGTCTTGAGGTACCCGAGACGAAAACCTGTTCAACCTGGAAGGCTCTTCGTCTCGAACCTCTTCTGGACCACTTCACCTTTCCTAACTTAAAAAACCTGATCTGATCGTTTTTCAGTATCTCGCGCTCAACTTAATAAAATGAGAATTTCTCTACGTGATTAGTGCGATTAATTGCGAGTCTCGTTTGCCTTGAAGGTTTTTATTAAAATTTTTCTGCCAGATCGAAAATAGTCCTCTGCAAACTGTTGAATCTTGTGTCCTGGTGTACGTGGAGCGAGCCAACTAAATAATTAAACCACACGCAGGCAGAGTTATTGTTGACTGGGAATGGGCGCCACCTTTGATGGAACTTCGTTGACTTTAGACTATAAACTATAACTATCAGATGAACCTGTGTAGTTTTCCATCGTGTTTCACTTGATTCTACTTGTACGTTATTCTACTTTATTATTTTATTCTACTTGTTTCTACTTCGCACTTGTAGTGACTGGAGTTCATTTCCTTTTTGTCACATCTCGTACTCGTTTCCTTTCGAGTAGTTCGATTATACACGTTCTCGTGCTGCTGTTGTCGAGTACTCACATTAAATTTATAATTATTCTATGTTTGTTTTATTTATTTGTAGTTTTGCGTGATCTAATGCGTAATCCAACTCATCAAACTTAAATTTCTATGCTTCTTACAACAGGCAGCTTTTTTGTACAATGACTTGCTTCGCTTGTCCTGTTCTATATATATATGTTTACCTATAGTAAAGCGCTATAAATTTCTAGACCGCGTCCCCTAAAAGAAGATCTCGTAGTTTTATTTGTCTTCCTGCTATTTTATCGTTTCATGTATTTGCTTATAAGCCTATTGTTGTCATGAGTAGTTTTCTGCTGCGGTCCTTTCTTGTCCTGCGCCACCAACGGTTTTACTTGTTCCTCAATATGTTTTAGTTTTTGCTCTTCTCATGTCTCCTCGTGTTTATTTCTAGTGTGTTGCGTGGTGTTTATGTAAAAATTTTTTTTTAATTTTTTCGTTTTCTTTAGATGTTCTTGCAGTTGAATTTGTATTCTTCAATTCTGCAGCATTTTCAGTTCTGCCTTGGATTTTCTACACATCTAATATTTTCTGTTGTCATTTGTGTGTAGTTTAATACAAAGTTCTCTTTTCTGTTTTCGACTCCTTATGTATCGCCTATTTTTGGAATCGCATCTACCACTCGACCACATATTCGCTCTTTTCGTATTGCTTTTGTTCCTCTAGCAGTACATCCTCGTCTACTTCTGCTCAACTGATATTTTCCACTCTATGTCAACCTGTCTTATACATTTCCTCGCCCAACACGTACAGCTTTCTATTCTTCTGTTAGTACACGTTATTTTGGTCTACTTCCAAGCACTGAACCCTACTATTCAATATTTTTGATTTTTTCTTTTTTTTACTTGTACCACTTGACAGTTACTGAGATATAGCTGGTTTCTCATCGTAACGAACTTGAGTCCCATACACATTTTGAAAGTGTTCCGTGGTGTGGAAGGCGTCAAGGGCATCTAAGATTAAACTAAAAGCTCATCTCTCTTATTCAAATATTTAGTTCCTTCATAAAATTTATTGAGGGATTTAATAAGGGCACTTAATCTCGAGTTTGTCTGTTCTATTGGTAAGTTACATTGTTTCGCAGTTACCGAGAGAAAAGACGATATTTTCTGAGTTCTCTCAACTTCGAACTACTTCACAATTTAAATCTTTCAGAAGAAGCCGTTTGAACGATTGCAGCACATTGGTGCGGTAATAAAAAAACAGAAACTGCAAATATATGAATTAAATAAGTTTTTATTTTGATTTTCGTAAACTGCCAATTCACGCCGGTCCCAGGGGATGGCCCACACAACCGCTCAAGCAGAAGACAAATTCATTTAATTTGGGGCCCTCATTGACCGGAAACGCCATTGTTGTTTCTCGAATAGGCCCAATGGAAGTTTTTCCCTTCCGGATGAGAAGTCCGGTGCTCGCTCTCACGGGCCAAGGGCCCAGGGGCCCTGACCCGGATTTTTCAGGGGGTCCCCAACCGGATCGCCGTTCTTCGCTTATGGCGGAATTTTAAATTTGTGCTAAATTGAATTCTCATTATCGTTTTCAACGTTACGGTCGTATCCTTTCTTACTTATTTTTTGACGCCTAATTTCGTCTAAAAATCCGACATGTTTATTTCATGTTTCGCGGCTTTTTGAAAATATTTCGATTTTCCTCTTCTTTTTTTCTTGTTACTTGTGCGGCGCGGTTCTTCACCTGTTGTTCAGGGTCTCTTTGAGCCTAGCTCATTAAATAAACCTTTCTTTGTTTCCGTTGAAATTGCACCTCCAAAACCCTTCTAATTTCTTTTCGCTTTTTTCTCTCCCTGCTTTCTGCTTCAGACATTTTTTTGTCTGTAGAAATACTGAGGACTTAAAGTCGTCGTACAAAACTCACACAAATTCAGCTCTTTATCGTGCCATGAGATGCGCACCAAGACACAGTTTTCAGATTCGGATATAACGATGGAAACCCTTCGGTGCCCCTGACACGGTTAAACCGCGTGCGAACGACATCTACCCGTACAAATTTGCCTTCAGCCACTTCTTTATCGTGTTGATTTATTTATTTATTAAACGATTCAATTATCTATTTTTTTATTAATTTATTTTCTAACTGATCGAGGTCGTAGAGTGCAACCTTCCCAGTAAAAGCATTCTAAGTACGAAACTCAACTTGTTCGGTCTGTTCTTTTTCTCTCGAACTTACTTGGATCTATTTCGGAAATAGTTAAAAATTTGGTACAACTCTTCTATCCTTGTGCTTCAACCTTGGTAACGTGACTTTTCCTTTGTTGTTTTTCATTATCGCGGCCGAGGCTTTCTGTTACGTTAAAATCGGATTCTAACACAATCTCCTCTCAAGGTTGAATCTTCGCTGTTCAAATTACTCTAGAGGAGTTTTTTTCTCTCTCTTCGTAGAAAAAAGACGGGCCCCCAGGGAGCCATGTCATGTCAGTTTGACCATTCGGTAACACCGTCGCTTTCCACCATTAAAAATGAATTCCGCCCGAAGTAGAACGAAACAGGTTCAGGTTGTCGGTTCGAGAGTTGTGTACAGCGTAATTTGATGGAGAAACGGAAGAGAACACTGGCAGAAATGGAGAGTCCGAAGTGTCGTTTGATATGTTGCAGTGTTCTCGAGGGAGAGTGGAAATCGGAAAACTTTCAGAAGGAATAGAAATAGAAAAATTATGGAACAGTACAAAACCTGAAAATGAAAGAAGAAGGAGGAAATGGAAAACATTATAGGTGGTTCAGCGGTGAAGAATAAGAATTGTTTAAACTAATACAGAATAGCAGACTAACCTAAATAGAATTTAAAAAGAAATTAGAGTGGGGACTTGAAACTATGATACTCGTGGAAACATAATGAAGAATTGAAAAATAAATAGATAACTAGAAGACCGCAAGTGAAATGAAAACAAATCAGTTCCAATGGCATTTCCAAAGGAGGAGGAATCACACGGATACGTAAAAGACACAAAAAACAAAGAAGATAACATAAGAAATAGTAACATTTTCAATAATAAATAAAAATAGAAAAAATAGAAAAGCAGTACTAACGAATATTAGGAAGTGCAAACAGCACAAAGGACTATTCTTTCCTGTACTTCTACGGCATATTTTCTTTCACCCTGCTGAGCCTTTCCCTCAAACTCCTACTCAGGTACACCCTGGTCGAAAATTTCACTATAGTAAAACTTCTTGAAAGAGTTTTAAATTGACTCCCGCCAATTTAAACGAATCCGACATTCAAGTCACGTAACAGCAAGTTATATAAGAATATTTGAAATATCAATTTTTATGTAACAGCCCAAAATCGATTTTGGTAGTATTTTGCTTTTGCACCACCCTGTTCGTTCACTCCTATTGTCAGCCCAGGTGAATATTTGTCTCCGAACCAGGTAACACCTCCACTACTTACTTGTTGCGGATAGAACATAAAGTAGAAGCTGGAACAATGTGGTGCTGTTTAGGCGTCTATGGATCACGTTGCCTTCTCTTGGGTACAGTGAAAAATGTTCAACTTCTTTTTGGGCAAGCTTGGGATGAGAAACGTTTCGTTTTTTCTTGTCATGTTGAAACCACCGGCGAACATCAGCAGAGTTTCGTTCTCATTTATAAGTGGGAACCCATCTTCCAGTTATTAATGTCCTGATGTCGGTGAAAGGCAATCATTTGAAATTGAATCTTCGGGAAATTCGATACATCGTCAACAAGAAAACGACTCGACAGATCGTCACCAAACATTCGCAGTTATTAGAGACTTTTACTTAAGTCTTTTAATGTTAGTCGTGTATTTGCGATGGGGTAGAGTGACTTCCTTCCTAATGAAATAATGACCCGGGGATCTAATATTCATGCGGTGGGGTCTGATTA
This sequence comes from Polyplax serrata, assembly GCA_037055365.1. Classification (NCBI taxonomy): domain Eukaryota; kingdom Metazoa; phylum Arthropoda; class Insecta; order Psocodea; family Polyplacidae; genus Polyplax; species Polyplax serrata. The sequence goes on along the minus strand of JAWJWE010000038.1, from coordinate 4,232,654 downwards.
CCACCATCACTTACGTTAGCATTTCAACGTAGACTGCAAAACCTTTGTAGCCGACCAGAAGTTTGCTCTGTCAGTTGGAACAGTGGTTTCGGATTTTGAAAGGAGGGGAGACGCTGACTTTCATGTAAGTGTGGAAAAGAAATATACGGGTAAAAAGTACCGTTCCAAGCACGTTCGAACAATTACGACAATTTAAATAGAAAAACACCACTAACTTCAACAACATAAATATCCGTGCTGGAGACTATCCCTATTAACTTTTTTAATTATTATCATGGCGAAGAAGACCAACAAAAATAAAAAAACGAAAAAGAGTATTGGAAGCAGCCCTGGTTAAAGACCAAGGCCTCTATTGCCTCCTTCAGGTTCAGGTATCAGGTTTGGTTTCACGACTATCGGACGTGTGCCTCAAGTTTCCACGCTTGAAAACGCTGTCGCCCCAACCGTTCGTTTCATCTATTCAACAAAAACCGTTCATATTCAAAATGAGATGGCGCCACCGCCGCGGCAAAATCGAAACTCGAACTCGAACAATCGAGACCGTGACCGCGATTAATTAAAATGGCTGTTTAAAAATTCAAATGCGAAACTCGTTACTTGCAATTTTTTCATCCCGTCCGTCCTTCAACGGCCGCAAATCGCTGGTTGAATAATTTTTTTTGCCCTTTTTTGACTGTCTAATTTCCTCGAGGCGTAAACGGCCAGTCGGATGGGTCAGGAGAAAACCGACGAAACAAAAGGAGTCGACAGGTAGGAACCGATTGTGATTCTATCAGGTATCGATCGAGTCGGGTGGTGGCGAGGAGGAAAATCGCAACAAGGTACAGGCATGGTTCCAGGCTAGGGGGAGAAACTGGGAACTTAGAGACTTGCTTCGAATGATTTCGTCTAGCAAAATTTTCATGAAAGGAACCCCTGTAAGTCTTATCACTCCAAACACGAAATTTAGGTTTTAACGATTTTTTTTCTTCTGTTGAATATCTTTGTTATTGTCATTCTCAATTTCTACCTGTCCGAAGTCTGCAAGTCATTTGTCCTGTGTGTTCATTCGTATCAACGCAACATAAAGAGAACAAACACAGAACTACCAGAAAGTGTCTTAGAGAAATGGGCCAAAGATGTCCATTAATAAAACTAAAATTAGGAAGATCCGACGAAAGTTGGTGAAAGGCAATTCGGTAGAAAGGGAAAACTTGCTAATGCCGAGAATTGGCAAGAAACCATGAAAGACGACGAGAAGAACAACGGGAAAAAAGAAATGCACAAGAAAATACAGGAGAAAACAGAACGGTGGAAAACGGTCAGGTTCTCCCTAAATCAGCGTGCCTTCGATCCCCGGGAACAGAACCGGACGACTTGGAAATCAGCTGAGTTTCAGGTTGGTCGCCTCTAAATCAAAGCGAGCAAGTAAAATTCCTACGAAAAACCAGTCAGTCAGTGCCATGTCTTTGGCCCTCTCTCCCTCGCTCACTTTGTGCCTGAACGTTCGTACCTGTGTACCTGTACGTGAGATGTCCGCGTTTCTCTCGTAACTCTCATCGTTTCCAATCAATCAACTTTTCATCCGCGGTCGTCGGGTGTTTCGCAGAAGTGGCCAGCCATTTTCACTGGATACACAGTTCTATTATACAGGTACGACAACCATATTTTTCAATTGCGACCCCTACATTGAGCGCATAATTAGTATATTTCCGTATAATTTACACTGCACCGCTGTACAGCATAAAATCAGTATAATATAATACAACTTAAAATTATTCTACTGAAACTGCGTACTGAAGTGCCAGACATCGGACTGCAGTGTCGCAATAATATAAATTTAATAAACACGGGAGAGCTTTATATTATATATTATGTAACGTACATTACATTACATTATATATAATTATAATAGAGTATAAAATTATGTTATTTCACAATACAAATGAATAAATATACAAATATTATTTTATAATCAAATTCTCACGTGTAGAGATAATGTAAATAGTATATATATATATATAAAGAGTGATAATATAAAATATTTCGTATTTAATGAAAAAAGTGTAGAATTTATAGGCGCGATTGAGTCAATTCAAAGTCTCCGTCCCATAAGTAGGTTAATGCGTGTAGTGTAAAATTTGTATTTACCACTTGTAGTGTTTAAAACTACTGGCTGGTCAGTAATCAGGTGACTGGTATTTTAATTGTTACATGTTCTGTCGCTGCTGCCTTCTCCTCGTACTTACTTTCCTTGAATGTTTAGATTTTGTTTAATCTTCCGCTTTGTCCTTCGTCCTCCTTTTTCAATTCTCGGTTTTCCTTGTTTCGTTCATTCTTTTAGACCAGTTTCTCTATATATTTGTCTTGTGTTGCGTCTTATTTTTCGTCCCCGTCTATTTCTTACTATTTCTACTACTTCTGCTCTTCAAACCCATGCATTTTTTCTATTTAACACTCATTGGTATATTCCTATGTATTTACTGTCCTCCTTTTTGCTTGTTATTTACTATTCTTCTGTGAGTTTTTTACCTTATTAATGTCATCTCCCTCTCTCTCTCTCTCTTTCCTTTTCTTTCTTTATCCTTTGACTTTTTTTACTTGTCTTTTGTCCTTACTTGCATTCTCATTTTTCACTTTCCTTCTTTGTTACTCTTACCAAGTCTCATCATCATATTGTTTTTGACTTCTTTATGTATTCGGTACTTGTTCTTGTTATATTTTGTTTCCTGACTGTAATGGAGAGGTTCTTTACCACGGTCACGGTTTGATTTAGGCGGAAATAGAAGATCGTGCTCGTATTTTATGTAATTGAACGTAAATTAACACCTGGTGAATTTCACTTTAACAACAAAACAAGGTGCACTTCTTGTTTTTCATGAAAATATTCTAATGAAATCGATTGCTTCAGAAGACTGAATTTCTCTCCCTCTCCACACGTCAGAATGTTGCAAATGTTTTCAACATGCAAATGTTGACCCATCGTTAAATTTAAATTTATACGTGTTTCGGCCTTAAGTCGTTCCAATATGAGAAGTTCCACTGGAGGAAACTAATGGTATCCTTGCAGGTACCTTTCTTCTCCTGCTGTATCTCGTTCATGCTCCTTTTCTCTCTCTCGTTTCAGTGGAACTCTTTTATTACATTTTAGTCTTAATTCTTAGAAATAAGTTGCCTTTTGCGGGGTTACCCATCTCCTTTTCAGCTCTCTGGTCCTTTGTGTACTGTGAATGCAGTGGGGTATATCACATGTGTTGCCCTGGTTGGTTCTGTAGTTCTTGTACTCTTTGTAAGTACTGGAATATTTGGAACTTCGCTGAGTTGTTTCCATTTCACTTGTTTCAAGAACAATTAAAATCTTTGGAGCCAGTCTAGTACAGACCTGATCAGGAATCATTACCTGCCGGGTCGTTTTGCTGTCGTACAGGTTTTTCCTCCAAAGAAATGAACATGCGCCATGAACGGCCATCATTTGAAACATTCAGAAGAACCAAAATCGAATTTCTCCTCCTCGTTACGAAACACGCGGTAAATCAGAATTTTCGTGTCGTTTTCAATGTCCGTCATCTTCAACTTTTACTTCGGCTTTATTGCCTCCAACTCATCAAATCCTTTCTTAATGGTCCGACGGAGTCGTAGCGACACCGGACACAGAACTGTATTATTTTACTTTTTCATCCTCGGACGAATTTTAATCCCGTCAGAATGGGACGAGTTTACCAGGGTGGAGGTCCTCATTTATTCACGGTCCCGTCTATTTTCTATTCATCTATTCCTCCTTACGTCTAAGGTTAAGTTCGAAACAGTTTGAACTTGCCCGATCGAGTTATAATCTACGAATCCGACGTCTTCTGTCGTGTCTTTCCCCCCGGCGTGGAGTTTCTCAACGCTGAAAACGATAAGGAGGAGATGTCATGTTACCACGTACGTAGATTGCTGAAGAACAGTTATCAGTCTTTTATCAGTGAGCGGTCTCTATGGTTCCTAATCCACCACGTGGACCTTTTAAAAATTTGAATCGCTTTTTCTGTAGACGGGTCCTACCTGGGACTCTTTCTCGGGTGAGTTTCAACACAAAAGACGACAATAAAAATTTTTATTAAAATGACTTTGGATGGGATAATTAAACGTGAGAGTAAAATCACTCCGAATTAGAATAAAATTCGATTAGTTTTGGGAAAGAGAGTGATGAGATGTAGGTGAGTTTCAGGTTTCAGGTTCAACGGCTGGAGGTTATTAGTTTTTCTATTTAAACAGAAAAAATCCCCGGTCTTGCATTTTGGTTGTGTTATTAATATTTACGTGTTTCTATTTAGTGGTGTTTGCCACCGATTTATGGTCGAGTTAACAGTCGCATTTTCACCTAAGCTTCCACCTGTCGACACTTCACCGTCTCTGATGTAAACGGAAACGGAAAGAAAACGTGGTTCCGCCGAAACGTTGACCGGTGATTAATTACATAAATTTTTAATTGAAACGATTTGTAATCGTCTTATCCTCTCTAAGAAGACGTTTCTCTCTTCTCCGGGCTTATTTTTAAACGGACCCAACCGACTTGTCAAACGATAATATTCTACGCACGGTGGGAAGGTTCAACGGTTTCTGCGACAACTGGGGGTTTTGGACGGTTCCACTCAAAGGTTGGAGAACTTGACCGTCAAAAAAGAAAATTCAATAGTGTTTTTAAATTAATTCTAATTAAATTGAAGGGGCAGATGGGAGAATGAGGTGTCGTGAGACTGATTTGGATGAAACGTTCGCCGACGGTAATTATTGCAGACACAAATGGGACTAGAGAAAAATAAGGAAATGACACTCGAAAGAAGTTGGAATGGACTGAAAGAAAAAGATGAAGGGTAATCAGAGCGAGTAATAAAAAAAGTAATTGGGGTGAAAAGGATGTTAGAGTATGACCAGTGCACAACTTTAGTTGGTGGAGACGCATTACAACAGTAAAGGAGGTGAATAGCGGAAAGTACAATACAACAGTGAAGCGGACACATAAAGATAAATAATTATGTGAAAGGAATGGGAAGAATAAATTCAAGTATGGAAGAGCATCAGGGTAACCGGAAAGGACAGGCATCAGTTCCGACAGGGGCAAATACTTCCTTTTGCTATTGAACCGTCCACGACGTGAGAGACAGACACGAAAGGAAGAACAGGAAAACAAGCGAGAGACGGAACGGAGGAAACGTGAAAATTGACAATTTCCATTTTGTGGACCGTCCGTCCATTTTCGAGAAAGGAACCGAACGAAGGCATCGCGATGATGGAGCCCGAGAGGATCCCATTCTTCCGGGAAGTCAAAGACTCGGACTACAAATCGACACTTCGGAAGAGAAGGTTAACGGAAGTCGAGGAGATTTACGAGTACGTCAACATGAACGGGATTTACTTCTACGTCGACTCGAAGGGAAAGATTTCGAGGTATCGAAAATGCAATTTTTCCAGTTCCTCAGAAACGCGTTAATTACAAAAAAATCGGATATTTGGACCGGCGGATTTCCTTCTGTTGGCAATTTTTTGTTTTTGACCAACAGGGAAACGCGTACGCGTGTATTTTGACGCGTCTTCCACCGAACGTCAGATCGAATTCATCGAAATTACGGTTAATTTAATTTTTTTACTCGTGTTCTCGTGTTGTTTTCGTTTTTATCGGTTAATTGATAAGCGGAAATTTTGAATGAAACGTTCAACGGACTTTCATTTCAACGGTTTTAGGTTTCGTAAATCCAACATGGCCGTTGGCAACAACGCCGGGTTTGAAATGTGCCGTGGTTTTGTTTTCTGTGTTTCAAATAGTTTTCCCTGTTTTTCACGTCTCGTACTTTCATCAAAATCAACTCTTTCGTTACGTTGTCGTTGTTTTTGCCGAAGTTCAACTCTTTTGAGAAGAAATTCAGTTGTTGTTTTGCCCAGGTTGCGTTTGCCACTGCCGCCATGTTTCCCAACGTCAGCACTCTCCGCGGCGAGGTTTAAATCGAAGTAATAATCAGAATAATAAATATTTAAAGCATGGGCGATTGTAGTGTTTTCTATATTTCGTGACTTGTCAATTGCATTTTCCACGAGTTTTGTTACAGAGGTGAGTTAACTCATTCAAGGTTTTCCAAAAACGGTTGGAAAATATATACGGATTGAATTTAGATGGTCATGCGATGCCCGAATGTAAACGTTGATCCCACAGGATTTATAAAAAACATGTGGGAACCAGCTTACTCAGGTGTTGCACCGGTTTTTGTGTTTCTACTGTTGCTTTCGTGGTGTTTTTTGTCTCTTCTTTCGTTTGTAGTGTTGTGATGGCCCTGGTTTTGTTGATGAGTTACGTGTTTGTTTATGCCTCCCAGGATTAATGGCAGAAAAACATACTTTTGGTGTAATTTATTTCTAATACACTTTTATTATTGTGTATGCAGATGCTGGAAATTAGTTGTTGAATAATGGATTTTTCTTTTTCTTTTCCAGCTGCACATTGAGAGGCCGGAATGCGATGAGTCCAAAGACGGCTGACGCAAATACCAACAATGTCTTCGTACCTTACATGAGACCTGAGAAACTTCCCAGGTTGGAATCAATCAAAAGAGGTTTCTATGATCCAACAAACAAAACCATCTTGGGCAGGACACCCAAAGGATGGGGTGAGTTTTGCGCCGCACCTTTGTACTCGTTGTGATGTCCACATGGTCTAACTTTTCTCCATTCCACAGGAGGAATTCTCACATTCTACTTCATTTTCTTCTCCGTCCTCGCGGCCATCTTTGCCATTTGCATGTACGCCATGATGTCGACCCTGAGTCCGGACTACCCTCGGTGGCAGTTGAGTGAATCCATCATTGGTACCAATCCTGGACTCGGGTTTAGACCCTACTCAGGGGACGTAGAAAAACATGGGTCTCTCATTTGGTATGTGGCAGCGAATGAGAGCAACGTGATGCACTGGACGGGAGTTTTGGACCAATTTTTAGAAGGTTTGTCGTGGTCCTAATATTAGCTACACCCTTAGTAATCCATATAATCTACAGATGAATATATTTCAGGTTATTTGGACAATCAGCAGAGGGAGAACAAAGTGATTTGCGATTTCGATCGACCCCCGATGCCTGGAAAAGTTTGTGACGTTCGCATTGATGATTTCGGACCATGTTCCAAAGAAAAGGGATATTCATACAATCAGTCATCGCCTTGTATTTTTATTAAGTTAAACAGGGTGAGTAGTTTCTTGTACGTACAATTGAACTACACTGAGTATGGCGTGTGAGGAGAAGAGAAGGTTTAAAATGTTTCCTCTTTTTCCAGATATTCAATTGGGTACCAGAATTCTACAACGAGACGGACAGTCTGCCAGATGAGATGGACGAGGACTTGAAGCAGCACATCAGTGAAACAACACCGGCAGAGGTCAGTGGATTTGGTCGGTTGAGAAAAACAATGGTCGACCATGTGAAGAGAAAATGAAACTGATTTTGGGCTTTGGCCTCCTCATTACCTTGCCTATTAGGACTAAGCCAAGGGAACAAATGTTTCTCAAGGACGTGAGTCTTGAGATGCGGCTTATCAGACGCTCCGATTTTTTAGAGAATTAAGCGGATTAGAAGTTGTAACTTCCTGACCCAAATCGAACATGTAATAGAGAGGCCTTGGGAGAGTTGAAATAAAAAATATTGTCTCGTTGCAATTGGGTTTTCTATAAGGTAGAGCAAGAAAGGGCAGTAAATAAAAAAAAATGATACATTGACTTTAGAGGTATTGTCTATAAAATCTAGGCATTGCAATGGAGAAGGTGTAAACAAGGGCAGACATACTTGGGGAAGAAAAACTGGGGAAGTGTTTTTTTGTTTTTTTGCTATAGAAAATCTGATGTTACAGCGTAATGTCGTCTGGATCACCTGCTACGGGGAGAACCCAGCAGACAGAGAAAATCTGGGAGGAGTCCAGTATTACCCGAAGAGAGGATTCCCCGGTTTCTACTACCCATTCACAAACACACCCGGATACCTGAGTCCACTCGTTGCCGTCCACTTTCAAAGGCCTGCACGTAAGTATTCATGGTACCTGACTGTCAGACTGCATTCAACACCTAATTAACAATCTTGTCTGTTGTCTACAGTTCACACTCTCATCAACGTCGAGTGTCGCGCCTGGGCGAAAAACATTGAGTACAAACGAGCTTTGCAGCACAGGGAAGGCTCCGTACATTTCGAGTTACTCATCGACTGAGGTTGGAAGTCTTACGGAAGAAAGGAGAAAAGAACAGACAGGTGACAGCTATAGAAGGCAAAGAAAAGTTCAGACGCGGAGTACTTAAAGAAAAAGACGTCCTTCGTGTTTCTTCCATACATTTACCGGGACAAAGACAGACTCAAAGGGACCGACACATGGAAATTTCATTAAATTTCATTCGGAGGGACTTCGGTGGTGCCCAAACGGGTACTTCATCCTACACGAAGGTCAACCGCGACGGGATGAAGGACGAACTGATGAACTTGTCTAACCACAAACAGACTAATTACCACTCATACACAAAAATGCATACGAGCAAGTACACACCTGTATGACGCAGTTAGGAAGTATAATATGACGGGATAGAAGCACTGACGTAGGAAATACAAAGACAGATGTACAACGAGTATTAACATTGAATTCCGACACTTATACAGTAGTTACATAGGACCAGGTTCCGTGTGAGAATCTCATCAATGACATTTATTAATAACATTCCACACATACAAAAGTAAATGCATAACGCCACACATAATGTGTACCTAATACTTACATGCAGACATTCCAGTATCCAGACATCGACTCTATTGATTGATTATTTATTGAATTTTTCCTGTCGTAAACAAAATGGCGGCTTTCATGTTGAAATCCTAACGTCGTACCTGATTTATAGTTTTTTTTAAATGAAATTGAAATCGGACTGTTTTTCGGCCGAAAAGCGTGCGTTTCCTTTTAGCTTGTTAGGAGTCAAAACGCGGTCACGGTAATACTAATAATAATTTTTACGTCAACGATGGTGAACGACTCGAGACAGAATTTCTGTAGATCTGATGATTTGTATTTATACTGAAACATATTATATATATTTTTTTTATTTATAAGAAGTTTGTAGCATCGGTTATCTTTTTCCGAATGCCCTCCTGACCTGACAGGTTTGTCTCTGTGCTTACAGTTCCCTTTCGCACTCTCGCGATAAAAAAAATAATCGTAAGTAAATTAATTAAACATTTGAATAAGTATGATAACAGCGATTACAGTCGGAGCCGTGTGACTGTTTAGAAATTGAGCCTTGGTGGAATGAAAGTGACGTAAGGCAACGTTGAGCTCCAAAACTGTGGGTTTCTAACCTTCTGGTGTCAATACCACACCTGAAAAGAATATTTTTGAAAAGATGAAAAACCGAATCCTTCGTAGCTGATCAGTCGAACTGTGTCTTCGGCAAGGAGGTCTAAATGTTTCTGTCTCCGTAGTTGATTTTCAATAGATTTTTCACTCAAGAGTGGCTTCTTTCGTGTTGCTGCTGCGGAGCATTGATAACTCCTTGCGGTTTTTGTTCGCCTGATACTTCAAGCTTTCCTGAGGTCTCAAAGCTCATTGGAAGATGTTTCGCAGGTGATTTAACCAGCTGTGACTGGGAATTCATTGGCTGAAATATGGGGAACCGTCAGGCACTTCTAGTTCTAGTTATAATCACTTGTTTTTTTTTTGATTTGGCACAAAACAGTGTATTTTTCAACAATCATTTCGTCTCAACAACAAATCCGCCTGTCTTTGTAATACTCCTCAACTGTATTGGAAAGTTTGTTGTAGAAGTCTTTTACATCTGTCAAAATACATATAACACGCGACAACTACTACTTCTCCGTCCAAGTAATAATCCCAATTATGACAGCGTGCAGGTGTTATTGATGGACATCAAAACAAAATTGTAATAAATAATAAAAAAAAATTGAGCACAAGGACCGAAATAACCTATACTTTATTTCCTCCCTCATTGATGACATAATTATTATAATTACTCGTTATGTAATGTACAAAAAAATGTTTAAGTAAACAGTAAAAAAATAAATTGCCTATCGATAATAATTAAAAAAAATTTATACAGCAGCAGCAGTAAAAAATAAATATATAATAATAATAATAATAATAATAATAATAATAAGTTTGGCAACGAAGTCAATTCATTTCGATTAAAACAACTTCGCACTTATTCAGAGATTTTGGTAACTCGACACATTAAATTAATTTATGTATTTATTTTTAAATTAACCAATAACGTGACAATCATAATAATCGCAGGCTCGTAATTACGGGCTCGTCGCAGTCATGACGACATGACAACTCCGAATATGATCCCAAATATAATAATGATAATAAATAAAACTCTATTAATAATAATAAAAAGTTGTATCGATAACAGCATTGGCAATCTTTGTAGTTTGGCCATGTGGCCACGTGATGACGATCAACTATGTATTAAACTATTACTTGTAACATTGCAATTTCCCGTTCGAAAACAAGTCCTGCTGACACCGACAGGTCCGGTCAGTTCCGGGGCACAAAAGTGCCAGAGACGGCGGACTTCCGGACGGTTCGTTCGTTTTCGTCGAAAGAGAAGGCCCAATTTTCGGGTTCGCCTGGACAATCCGACTTTTTCTACTTCCTCCTCAGAACTACCACTCGTTAACTTCCCCTTCCGGTCGACGAGTAGGGTAGAAAGGACTCCGACTCAATTGATTACTATAAAAGTATATTAAAATGGGAAGAACCCAGAGAAATCGCGTCTTTGGACTTTTCATTATGAACGTCCGTCAACCGTTCTCTTTCGCTAGGCAAGTAGCACCAAACGTCGAGTTTCCGGTTCCGGTCTCGACGGCATAAAAACATCACAACCAAGTTTAATTCCACTACAAATAACAATATACATAATTTACGTGTGTGATTATGTGAGTTCCCTAAATGGAAACGACGTTCTTCCGCGAACGGAACCTTCGCACGAGGAAACATGGAAAATAACCGGGGAAAATAAACGAAAATAAATGACGAAAAACAATAGATGAAAATAAAGAACGAATGAGAGAAAACAACGAATACGAGCATCAAGCAAACAAACAGAAAAATGAGAAAGAAGTAGTGCCAGTATAAGAAAAAATACGCAGACAAAATGATTGGTAAAGGACCTCGAAGGATAACCGTCTGGAAGAGGGCAATCACAGAAGAAGTGCTACAAAAAAAGGGCAGAGACCTCAACGGAATGATAAATCAAGTGAACGATACTGAAGTACAGAAAATGAGAGGGGGAGAAAAGGACAACAGTAAGAATACGAAACGGGGAAACAAACTACTCGACGAAGATTTCAAAATTTTCCTCGAAAAGAACGTCGTCCAGAACCTTCAGGACGTTTTCCAAATCCTTCAGATTCTTCAGCGTGGCCGACAGGTCTCGGGACGCCGCCTGGTGAATTGGTGAATTTTTTGCTGAATTCCGCCTGGTCTCGAGAAACTTGATCTCCGATCTGAGCTTGTACGATTTCTCATCATTCGGATCGTAGAGATAGCTGAAAAACAAACTCACATTAACAAAGATCTGCAAAATAGTTACCTAATTTCAAAACTACTCAAACTTACTCAAGTTTCTTTAACAGGTTACACAACTTAAGTTTCAACTTATACGACAAATCACTTATGGCAGTCATTACCAAACTGTCGAGATCGTCCGATCTCAAGCGACGACTAGGAGAAGAATGAGTTTCAGAGATGAGAGAGCTACGACTGGTGCAAACAACAGCTCGCGACACCAGCGAACATCTCGTACAGCCCTGAAAAAATAAGAAAGAATAAGAATTGAACATATGAAGCGGCAAATATTCTTCAAAGTAGGCACCTCTGACAGAAAAGGATATACAAGCAGGAAGTAGTAGACCAAGAAGAGATGAGTGAGGAACACTGAAAGGTGACCACGGCCGGATAGATTAAGGTACAGCACTGGATGGATGATACTCCGGTCGGAACTTCCAGAATCAATCAGAAAATAACCAAAGAACGGGTACAATCCATGACGTCTGATGAGTTAATCTTAGGACTCACCATAAAACCAAATGAGAAACTCACAACTAACCAAACATTTGATTACACGATAATTTCCATTTCTTCGCGCTATGAAGGACATCCACGTCACCGCAATGACCCACCACCACAGAACAAGGAATAAAACGAACTCTGTGGAAACGGAAAGTGCCAAACGATCCAGGCCTACCTACACCTGACACAGCCTAGGACACAGTAGTTTTCGTTCCGAGGAAGGCTTGTTTTTTTTTTCAGTACTGACTTTTCAACCCCCCTGACCTTTTGTTAAATCCGACAAAGTAAACGAACTACCTAACCCTCTCAGGTACCTACACGACTTACACTTCCAAATATGTCTAAATAAATATTGAACCTTGGCTTAAATTCCGACTTTAAGTACTTCTGGCTTTTAAAGCAACAACTTTTATTTCAATTAAGTCTAACTAAACACGACCATGAAGGACTAGACATTAACCTTCAAAAGTGTCACTAACAAGATACGGAATTGATAAATAAATATTTATTTTCCGCCTACTACGCGGCATGTGTCTCCATCAAGCCGGCAACAGGACTGGCAAGGAGCAGCACGGTTGACTGTATCAAACTAACAGAACACTACAGGCGAAATTAAGAATTTCGCTACAGGAAGTAAGGTACGCTGCACCGAAAAAAGTACTAACTTGAGATAAGTTAGGATCCTCTTACAATTGATTTCGTAACACTAAATCTCCCAAAAGGCAAACCTCCCACTTCTTTAAGAAAACTACTGATACAAATATTATAGTTTACTAATCTACTACTAACTAACTACACCCCTCTTTTCCATAACCAGACAACATTGGGTCAGTCACCACAAATGTCAGAGTTGAGTCAACCACAATATATGAGACAAATGGCGGCAACCCTCGACATTTCAATTTAAGGCGTCTAAGGAACCGGCCGACAGTCTAAATTTGGCAAAAACAACTTGATCGAAATTTACGATATTTTCTTCTGGTTCATGCTGGCATGCGCTCACCTGAGTGGGTGAATTGTAGAGGAGAGACCGATGATTGGAGGCCCAGGAAGATGCCGCTGATTCCTCCTGGTCATCCGTCGACCCTTGGTCCTGGAATTCCTCCCGGTCATCATCGTCTGCTCCGAACACTTGAGCCGTAGAATGAAAGGAAGCTGACCTCAGAACCGGATTAAGACCCCTGCAACAATTTAGGTTGTAGTTAAGGTAGTCAAAATAGGTACCAGTCGAAAAAAAGGGGGGGAGGGGATCTAAAGAGATTTCTGCTCACCCACGACTTCGGGTGCCGTTCCCTAAATTGGCCGATTGTGTCATTGTCTGATTCATCGCTGCTTTTTTAGCAAGTTCTTTCTTCCGGCCCTCTGCGGCTGCCTTCATCGGGTCGAAGCTTTTTCGACGTCGCCAATTTTGGAATTCGACTTCGCGGGATGACAGGGAGGAAGCGCTACGATTGCTACTGTTCTGTTTCTTCACGTCTTTCTTCTGACTTTGATTCGATGTGTTAGACTGGAAAAAGAGTACCAAATATTTAGTCGATGTTTGTTACAATGCAGTGGTATCCAAGTTTGGATTTCTTTTACCTGGTCATAGCTTTTAGTACGACATATTGTAGTCCAGTATCAGTTCTTGCAGAATTGTGTTTCTTAGGATCTAAGCAACTGATCAGGCCTCAACTATTTCATCAGCTAAAACCATCTACTGTATCGCACCGCAACCTCCAAACTATACAACACACGTGGTGGTGCACTCGTGTCATACCTGCGGTGCACGAACCTGAATTCAACTGTACAACAAAGTGAAAGGCCCAAATCAAAGCTTCGAACACTAAATTTCTGTTCTTAAAGCCCTTGCGACATTCCTCACGAGACAAATAGAGAAGAGAGTTCACATAGCGTAACCCACCACCTTATAAGTGTTTCACTAACGTGAAAGGGAACGGAAGCTTCACGTAATCCAAACGGTAACAACCGAAACTACAACGACGACAAAATGGACAAAGAAGACAATGAAGAGAATGTAAGGAGAATATCAAAACCTTCGGTTGCGATTCCCACTGATTCCTACACCTAATACATCCAAAAATAAGACACAGTACCGAGTACAAACACAAATCATTTGATACGCTCAGATGATGGCAACCCAATTAAATGAGAAATTATGCTCAGAGAGGTAGAACTCTCCACATCAATTCAGTTCATATGCAGACCTTAGCTTTCGAAGTAATTAAAGAAAAGCATAACGATTCTAACACTCCTTTCTACTAACTATAGAAAAATGTTTTGTAATTTGTAAAACGTTGAATATTGCGGAAGGAAGATTGAGAAGATGTCTGAAAATAAAGATATTATCGAAAAGAAGAACCAAAATAAAAGCTGGCAAACAAAAAATAAGGATCCAAAACAAATAAACCAAACAACCAGTAAACGGTAAATATCACAAAAACACAAAATGAGAAAAAATATCATTACAAATACGGCAGATCAAATAAAAAAGTCCAACCAAGTTTAAAAAGCAAATACTTCAAGCTAAAACTCACAAAAAAAAACCAGAGCCATAAAAGAAGAAGAATTATGAAAAGCTACAAGTACCAAACGACCAAAAACTTGACAAAACCAGACAAAATAACTCGAAATTCCTATGAATAAGAAAGTATACTGTCAACAGATACGACTACGAAAGTAACACCCCCAGAGAAAAGTATAACTTTATTTGCTGTACAATAAAAAGAATCCTGAATTCAGGTACTTCCAAGGCACATACCTAACCAAATCAAATTAGCAAATTAGGTACAGAGTTATTCAGTGCATAACTTCCAATCAGTCCAAGACCAGTTTGTTGACGAGGGGAGAGTGAGCGAGCAAGGAGGGGGAGGGAGAGACCCCCCATTGGACCCAGGTACCTAAAACCTAGTTTCCTTCCGTACCGTAGGAACCTGTTTCCGCGCCACGTCTTCCCGTTACCCAGGCACGTACATTTCGTATCGCCGTTTTCGTGTTGGGTCTTTCCATTGAAATTTTCGAGAGTAACGGGAGGAGTCTGCCCTCATCCGTGACGTTGACTAGTCTTTCCAGGTACGAAGCAATCAACGACCGAAAAGAAAAAGATTTCACTTTTGTTTTAACATCATCTACTAATTAATGACCCCACGTGAAGCAACACATGAAATACCCTAAACTTCAGCCACCTGAACCTCAGAGTGTGAAATGTGAAGAAATAAAAACGTTCGATTCCCAAGGTTCAAGGAACCAACTTGCGGTGGTACCTGACATGGGTGACTAGGGCACACAAAAGGTTCTTTTTGGTTGCATCTACCTGACAACCCCTCTCGTCCCTTACCAATGAGTCTAATTTAAAGTCGGCCAACTCTGGGATTAGTTTCGGTAATAAAATTTGACTTTCATCAGTTCGGTTCATCTTTTCAGGTACTTTATCTTGAGACAATTCATCTACAACTGCGTTCTATCAAGTGAATGGGTCCACTTTCTTCTACAAAATGTGGCAACATTCACTTTTTCGGTATCGCTGCATTTCCACTCCTACAATGGACAACTCCTCTCGAAGTGTTACTCAAGTCGCACACAACCAAGTTGCCACCATCCCCTGTCGGTCACGGTCGGATTGACTCCCTTCGGTACCACCTTCTTAAGCTCTTTCCGGTGTATTGCACCTGAGTCGTCGGGCACACATGTCCAACCCAACGAATTGACAAATTAACGACCGGAGCGAATTGTCAAATTGTCGGTTTGAGAAACACATACCCACATATCGCGCAGACCCAAATTTGGATCCGACAATTAAACTTGATTTTCCTTCCCAATTCCAGGTTTTGAGTTCCCCTCAAAGAGCAAGAACCTTAGTAATCGATTCCTGTGCAAATACAACACCGCGGTACGTCAAAAGCAGTTGCAAAAAGGTAAATCTCAAAAATGGCACCTGAGTTTGCCATTGCGTAATGTTTATCCGTCCGATTATTTCTCTTGGCTGAAGGTTACCATTCGAAGGCTACTTCGACAAGCCAAACAAACTCACTCTCAGGTCGGGTCAAGAAAAATTACAAGTGTCGTCACCCAGGGACCTGGTACCTGGAGGAACTCACAATTCGTTTGCATCGTATTCCATATATATAATATTTACGCTAACGTGTAACCGAACCAATTACGTATTTCTCAGCAGCCTCGAGTGTCTCTGTATGGAGTTCAACATATTTGTCAAGGTACCCTCAGGTATCCCTCACGGAACAGGCAATCATTTCCTTTCCTATGTCAGTTCACTCAGCTCTGATAATCCCGGGACCTTGTCGTCAACGGTTTGCCATAAACCAGGCATCGTCCTGTTAGATTAGACACTCGCCTCAAGGTTTCCGCCATTGTTCCCCTTCCTTTTCGTATTCATCACTCGAAACGCATTTGTCTCTTCGGTACTTGTTATCATAACAGTTTCTCATATTGCTTCGGTACTTACCCTAATGCTAGAGACAGTACTGCGCATGCTAAATCGACCGCAGTCGGTCCTTGAGAACGGCGTTGACGGAGGTTTGGACTGAATGGGTTTCGGACTCGACGTCGACTTCACATTGATGCCTGAATTTGTATCTTTCCCGCCAGAAACAGATTTCTTCCTTCCTCCGAACTCGTTGTCTGGGTCTGCTTTGGCCCTTCTTAAACTGCTAAAATTTAGGATGAAGAGTTATTGATAGGCAAGAATGGTACTACCCCAGGTGGCACCCGCTGATTGACAAATTCTTTTTTAGTACCTGAAAGCTCTATTCAGTCTAGCCGACGTGAACGGGTTACCGATCGGTTTCTTAAAATTTTTCACGTCCGTGTCGCTGTTGGTGTCCGTGTCGGAGGCCGTGCTGGGAGGATGAGGCTTTTCTTTGTGACTGAACTCTTTCTTCTCGACCTTTCTGATCTCGGATGACCCCTTGCCGTCCTGCGACAATCTCATCCGATTTTGCATGGCTGCCACCACGGATTCCGTCGTCCTAAGAAACGACTCTGTTTCGAGACTACTTTCGCTGCCATGATTCTCGGCGTAATCCTGAAACCAAAAAAGGGCAAACGTTAGCCGTTGCATTCTGTTGGCCACGACCCAATACACACAGAAAACCGGTATTTCTGCTTCGGGGTTGATTAACCTCGCGCTTCCGAGCCCCATGTTTGTAATAGCACAAGGTAATAGCAGGGCGTTTCTTGACCAGGTGGAGGACTCGTTACAGGCACAGATAACCATTGTACCCGCCAATAAAGGAGTGAAAACAATGGCTCCGGCAAATACAAACAAGTAACAATGAGTTTGGCCGTAGCAGCAACAACCGTTGGCCTTTGCAAGTCGACTCCAAGTGCTTCTGAAAGCCTAAGTAGTCACGGACATAAGAGTCCTTGGTAAAATAGTTTGATTAACCGGTTTAATAAATTTCAAAATCGAATTTTCGATCGTAAAAGCTCACTTCCACCTTCGGACAAGTTACAAGAATCCGAGAAACCGTGTGGTGCGGTACCCGAGGAAAGAAAGCGAGAGGTCTCCCCATTAAAAGCCCAAAAACTGGTTATTTTGAGGGTTGAAATATGGCAGACTCGCACACATAGACAGGTATGAGTGGAATTTAAACCTGAAAATTTTAATTAAACACTCGTAAACATTCTTATGAATGTTTAAAATACTTGAAGTTCCGATCGATGCTCGATTAGAAAGTTCCAATATTTGAATAATTAATAATACTTCTGTTTATTTAAATTGTAGCGAGCAACATTTACAATTTTTTTATCTTTCAGCCAAGGCCCTCACTTGCTCATTTCTTCACTTTTACTCATGCTGACGTCAGCGCCCCTGCGACGTAGTAAAATAATTTCAATATTTAAACCTGACTGGTGACTTTCATGGAAGCTTTTGTTTTCCTGGTGTTACCCGGCTATTGTTCGAACTTTTATACTCGTCACTTCATTAGTTCTAGTTAGTAACACCTCCAAGTTATTTGATCCCCTTCTGGTCTAGCAGTTTTTCACAAACATCAGAAGGAAATGGATGCGATGCGATTCCAATCAACCCGCCTCAACTTTGCGCTCTACTTGACGACAACAATGGCAAATTAATCGTAGCAATATTTTTAAAAATTAAACTCATTATAATAATTGAGTTCCTCAAGTGTTCATTACATAAAAAAGTTACTAATTAGAACAATTCGAGTAGATGCAACGTTTCCTTCCGCCTGGAATAATAGCATTACGTATTCCTACATGTAACGTAACAATATTATTAATTTTTGGAGGGTGTGCGCTTGACGGTGACTCGACTTTCGTCTCGAATACCTACAACTAACGTAATTCACCATTTTCATAAAGTTATGACGGTGTAAGGTTTAAGTAAAATCAAATGAGCTGTGGTATTAGTCAGGTAAAACGGCCGTAGCATTTCTCATTGCATTCTCTGCACACTGACTTTCACAAAGCAAACTCCGACGCACAGAGTGTCGTGGAGTAAGTGAGGAATTCAAGCACTTGACATTCACACGACATTCCTCGACTACTTTAATTGTTCAAACAACCAAAATAAGTAGACGAAGAACGAGAGAAAGAAATAAAACAAAGCCCAACGCCTAATTAATAAGTCAAATGAGGTCAAGATCACCGGCAAACAGCTTTGTAAATTCGCAAGCGAACCTGACCGCCATGCAAAACTATTCGGTAATATTTTTCCAACGGTCCCGACAAACTAAACGGGGAAAACTATCGAATGGAATAAATCCCGTGGATGTAATAAATCAGACGAGAATCGAGTTCCGAACGTAAGAAGTTAATTTGATCGAGTCATTCGGGCTTGGCAATTGGGCAATTTCAACGAAAACAAACATGTCGGAAGAATCTCCCAGAACGCATTTTGTGGCTTTTAAAATTTAACAAATGTTCAAATAATGAAAACGGCAACCGCCATTAAATTTCATGTCTTTCGCACGCGTTTCTCAACTCTTTCGGGCTGTTGGCCGATAGAAACCAAACTTCAGTTTGGATGTCAGACGGTGCCAACCCGATACAATTGGTCAAATAGGTTGCCTATTGTGCTACCTATTTGCCACCTGTGTGTATGCGAACATGCCACCTGTTTGGTATGCAACCTGGTAGTGACTTGGAAGACCCAGAAAAACGGATCGAGTCGCGTGCTTTCGTACAAAACTATTTCTGCCACGCTGTTACTTCTTCAGCGCTTGGTCATTCCTATATAGAAAAGGTTTATACTCCTTCATTAAGCAGTATGACTCCTCTGGTTCCGCTACAGCTCTATAAGTATTCATGATTTCATGCATGTAGACTAAACTGTAAATTGATTCCCACATATCCAAAAATAGGTTATCGTTATATGCACTCTCATAGATGTCAAGACGTCACAAATTTTTAGCCTGAGAATACTTCTCATGCCCGTCCAATGTCGCGTGATTCCTCTCCATGTGAAGAAGTCCTGTCATGACAAACTGACAAAGAAGAAGAAGGATACCGTGACTCTTATAGTACAATTCGATATTTTAAAAGTCGTAAGTCACGAAATGAACTTGTAACAATTACGTGGGTACCTAAAAGGCGTTACTTTATGTGCTCTGTACCTGGTGTGAAAAGAATTATGCCCTCACCGGTTATCCAAAACAGTAGATCATCACCACGTTTACTTAACAACGATCCCGCCTACATAACTAGCATGATGATTTTCGGTAAGTGCCAGACTACTCTTCATCACTCACACCAAGATCTGTTTTCATATTGCCAATTTTTTCTCTTCTTGTACTTGAGCTTCCACTACCTCTCAACCACTTGAATGTGATCTACGATTCTTTTCATAAAAAAAACCTCTTCTACCAAACACCAATGACTTGCATATTTCCCTAAGGTTTTCTCTAACTTCAAATACTGGGTGAGATATTTACTTCATTTATATTCATACTTCATATATAATTCACACCTTAATTATTATTTGATACATCACGTAGTAGAGCTAGGGCGGTGGCTTGATGTGTCCTCTGTGACTTTAACACACTAAGTTATTTTAACTAATGACTCCAACATTTCCTAGGTACGTTGTTTAGATATATTAAATCTAAGTTTCATGTACTGATTTAATTTAATGAAGTAATATTACCCAGTAGTGGTTAAGAGTAAAAATTCATCCGTGAAACATTCGCCGAGATGGCAACCTCAAATGGTTGTAGTCCGAAACGAAATAAACAATCTGACCACAGGTCCATTAGGAACTGTCGATTGACTCGACATCGTTCGTTAGCAATGATTACCTATTAACTACATTTTCGAACGTAGATTTATGACACAATTTTAGTGCAATTGATGAGTGTTTTACTCTGCGAGGACAATAAAACCCTCCACATTCGGACCAGCCAGAAACAGCAAGAAACTCGACTCGGACTCGGACCATAACGACCAGAGAAGAAATTCCTTTTCTGTTACGGGAGCCTGTATAATAAATCGTTACCAACAAGAACGTTATTTCCTGAATATTAAACGACCAAAAATCCTCTGGTTTGACAACCATGGAACGGCGTTATAATCGACTAACTAAATTTATGTGGTTCCACCTAAAATCTTAAAACGAAACAGGTGCAGGATTATGTCCGTAAAGCAAAATCTACAGTAACTACCATTCACACGAGAGATCTCCCCGTTGTTAGCAAAGAGTATGTACACTACGTGCAGTAAGTGTACAGTCTGTGCACGCGAACAGTCCTATTAGTTCGGGGGAAGCGCTAAGGAAGACATTAAGCAGAGAGAAACAACGTACGAATACTTTTACAATGACCCAAATCGGTACATTAAAATTTACTTAAAACCCTAAACCTACGTCATGTGCTTAATAACTATTGAAACACACTTAATGTCACTCCTCTATTCTTTCATGATTTATCATCATCACCCATCATTCTGAAAACGTCTTGACTCTTCCTATGACTAGTCAGGCGGTTGGAGTAACATCCGTTAGATTTCTCGTTATTACATTACATAATTGGATTTTATATAATATTATTGTCTGCACTTGACACTCAAGCATTCACCCTACATTTATTCATTCACTTCAATTTACTCTCGGTTTTCCATTCATTCTTGATCTTCTATTTAAATGGACCTCTTCAACTACCCTTCGACAGACAATTTTGAACGTTGCTACCATACCCTGATGAATTATTTTATGACTGTCATTCTCTTGCATTGACACGAGACCGTAGAAGGCCACCTGGTGATAGAACCTACCACGTTGCCTTAAAGTGATATTTAATACTGCCATTGTTCAAGTTCCCGAGTTCCAGCATTTGCCTCATCATCTCATAGGAGCATTTACCAACATTTTGAAATTTAACATGACCACCACACTAGTTAAACTTGTTTATAAAAAAAACTCCTCAAGACGGGCAATGGAATCAACACAAAGACGTGAATGGTGGGCTGAGAAGATATAAATAACCAGCACTTCATTCCTGCTAATTATGATTTTATCACCATTATTACTTTTCAGCCTGAAATTAAGCGGATTACATATATGAATACTGAATATCTGCTAGATTTACAATATTTTGGGAATTATTTTAAATATTTATAAAATCATAATCTGTTACACACATTGCCTGCAACGTTTATGTGAGCATTTTACTTCATGTATTACTCTGGTAACTTAGAGTATAATTAAAGTGAAGCTAAATTGGTTTAAAATGGTGAGACTATTTAATTATAATATTTTCATTTGTAACCATTCTGCTCTTCCCCACTAACATCAATAACAGGATGTGTGCCCTAACATGAGAACTTCTTTTTCTAAAGTATTCACATTACATATCTTTGTATGAGCAAAAAGGCCTGACTGACATCAGTAAAAGGAGGTACTGGAAAGTTATAATTGTGTAAATTGAAAACCAACCAAGCACACTGCATGCTCTTCAACAGCATTGCAAACTCTTTCAACATGCAAGAGCATTTTATTTAAAATACACTATTCATTAGTTGTACAGTGTAATTATGAAACAATATTTATTTGACATTCCATTCCCAAGTTTCGCAATACAGTTGAGTGTAAGACAAGTCACTTGCATGATTACTCTTGTGCATAGATGTTTTCAATGAAGTACAGTTACCACACTGCTCTCTGTACTCCTGATATTCCAAGAGCAGAAATTTTTATTTCAAAATTTTGTGGGGAGCCAGCTTATCTTGGGGTTGTTGTTTGGAAATAGGAGAAAGCAGGACTTTAACTTGGACTAATATGGCCTTAATTTTTGGATAATATATGAACAATGTGTTTTTCTTCAAAATACAGTGCAAGACATTTAAGACATGAAAATAACTCACCTTGGCACTGAGACTAGATGATCTCCTATGTAAAATAGTTCCATTTAATTTTGCTGGGAATGTCTCTCCTACTTTGACTCCTCTAACTTTTGCTTTTCTACTCAATGTATTGATGGGTGAAGGTATTTTAGAGGCACCAGGTGAGCTTCTTCCACTGCCTGAACTCTTGGTGGGTATTGGTGGTGGTTCCTTTGGTGCAGGATTTTGCCTGTTCTGTTCCTCCACATCTCTTACCCAGTCATTAATCCAACTGCTGCGATAACTTTTTTTACACTCATTGGCACTCTCTTCCTCATTGTCATCATTTTCACCTAATGTCTGAGTTCTGTCAACTTCATTCCCTCCACTCTCCTCTTCTTTGTCTACTGTATATGTGCCTGCCTCGCTCACAGTGTCCGACTTGTTCTCGGGGTCCGTGTTTTTGTCACAGTCCGAGACACCGTTTCTATTCGATTTATATTCTAAACTGCTTGGCATTTCGATTTGGCTCTTGATGTTTCTTCCGTTATCAATGTCATTTAAAGAATTCCTCCTGCCGTTCTTCAAATGTTTTAGAAAGCTGTCCCTGGCCCCATTCACTTCGAGACTTCGCAATATCACCGGACTTTTTAGATCGTTCGCTTTGACGCAGGCTTTCAAAGCGGACGATTTCCACTGTCCCTCAGATGGAAGTTTTCCACCGGATTTGGGCGTTCCCCTCCCGATGACAGGCACGTGCTTTGAATTTACCGGGGACGGCAGGAGCTTTTCATTCGGCGGACTATTTTTGGCGTTTCGAACAGCTCCGAAATCAGGTAGTGACGGGTTTCTGCGGTGCTTCAAGGTAAACGCACTCAATCTTTCGTGCACCTTGGATTTTCTCGCTTCATCCACCTTCTGATCGTTAAATTCGATCGTGAACGCCAAAGGATGAACATCCGGGACTGTTTTGCTGTTCAACGAAACGCTGGATTCACTCTCCATCATGTTACTCTCGACCGAGTCCGACTCGGGGGAGTTGGCCATTTTGACTTTATCCAACTCCTTCCCAATTTGGGAAACGGATGAGGCAACTCGTTCGCGACACAACAGCACAGGACAACGTTCCTACTGTGAAATTTCGGAAATGACATTTACCAGACGTCGGAGTTATTTTCGGTCGTCGTCTTGTTCGTCGTCCTCGTCGTTGTAGATTCGATTACGGCATATTCTCTCGTCCGTATTTGGAGCACGGAAAGATAGGGAGGGTTCCCGTCAACTCGTACGTCGCCCGCGACACGACACGGACGACATTTAACGTGTCGCGAAACACTTCAGCGGTCACAAGGGATGTAAAAAAAACAAAAACAAAACAGGAGTGACTCACAACGAAAACACGTCCACCATCTTTACCTGTAACCTTCTACTTGGGAGCCATAGAGCGCGAGAATAACCGTGTTAACTCGTGACGTCATGACTTGGAGAAATTTGACGTTTTCACCGTTTTGCCGCTGACAGGAAGAGGGCGCTGCTTCCTGGCCCGTCAGACACCATCAAACGGCAAAACTTGGGCTCAACCATTGTGTTTTACCTTTTAAAATAAAAATAAAAAGTTAAGTATATTTACTTTTGGAATCACTAAAAGGTAATAATACATAGCAGTCATTTTCCAACTGTTGAAGTATAAAGCACAGGCTTCTTAATTTTACATGATTTCAGGTGATTCGTTCTGTTTCAACCGTATCATTGACCAGCTTCACACAAAACTACAGTAATAATGTCTGATGACAAGTACGACTCAGACGAGTAAGTACAGCAATAATTATTATAGAGCATGTAGCGGTCCAACTCAAGACATTAGTGACGAAGAGTGAAGCGATTGTACCGCTCCGACGACGAACTTTACCGTGTAGCTTTCAATTCTAACCTAACTTGGTCAATGAATTTAAACTCTTGAACTCAGTTTATAATTAACTCTGCTTATTGATTTGACCAAAGCACATACAAATGAATTATCTCATTGTTTCCAAGCTTCCTAAGTGTTCAATAATTACATTATTTCTAAACATGCAAGTAGTTCTGCATTCAGCAATAATATGAATGTTTTACCACTCTTCCCTCCAAACAGACTGGATTTCTTAGCAACAAGTTTAAGCATGAATTCTAAATTTATATAAATATTACAGTGCTGGAGAGGACTTTGATGACCCAGATGACGATGATAATGGGGATGATTTAGACCAAGCAGAGGTAACTTAAGTTTTTAACTTCAGGTAACTCAGGCATGTGTCAGAACTTTGGTGATTTTATGTTTCTTTTCTCTGCTGTATTTAGGATGATGGTGAAGCCCAGGATCCTGGAAGCATTGGTATAGAGACAAAAGGTTCAGTAGCCAAATCAAAGAGAATTACAACAAAGTACATGACAAAATATGAAAGAGCCAGAGTATTAGGTAAGGTTTCGATCTATTTGAAGTAATGAAATGAAATAAAGTAAGTCTTTTCAATTTACTACCTACCACTTCACAATTACATGTTTTTCAGGGACAAGGGCACTACAAATTGCAATGGGTGCTCCAGTCATGGTTGAATTGGAAGGAGAAACAGACCCACTTCAAATAGCAATGAAAGAATTAAAGCAAAGAAAAATACCCATTGTAATTAGAAGGTACCTGCCAGATCATTCATATGAAGATTGGGGTATCGATGAACTCATCATTATTGATCATTAAACTTCTTTTTTAAGTGACAGTGTGATATATGAAAAAGTGTTTGATAAATTGCAGCAATGACAGTGATATATTATTTTATTCCATTCAACATTCTCTTTGCATTTTAGCAGAATTTTTAAAACTCAGTTGAGAATTATTAAAAAAAATTACTGTAAACCAAATAAATTTAGTTTCAGGTATTATTTGTGTACATTTACTTTAAAACCTGAAAGAATTCTTAACCTTCTTAATGGAGAGTTTTAGAGAGTAATAAACATTTAGAAATTGGAAATTGACAAACTCTAATATTTTGCTTTAATAGCCAGAATGAAAATGCCTCAGGAGATGACTCATATCTTTGACGCTGTTCAATTAATCTTACCACATATTTCGGAAAGAATGACCCTAGATCCCATCCTACCCATTTTTTCGAGATTCTACCTCTTGTACATTAAGTTCGCTTTGAACCAGACTTATACAGCTTGCCAAATTTTACCTCTGTTGCAGAAAAACAAATCGAGATTATCAAAAAAAAGTAAAACTTTATTTCAACGTACCTTACTACAATACAAACGAATAGACCGAGACAAGTATATTACGATTTCCAATATTATACTCTGTTAGTTCACAACAAATCGTTTCAACATTAAAAATAATAATAGTAATTATTTAAGAGAAGAAACAACATGGCCGGCGGAGAGGACAGGCAGACGGTGAGCAAAAAAAAGCAGGAGAGAAAAAAAAGGGTAATTCCAAAGTATTATAAACACATTAAGTGATGGTTCACATTTCATACGAAGTCATCTCCCTTCCTTCCGTTAATAACATACTCCTAAATTAATTAATTTATGTATAAGTATATATTATGTATAAAAATTTGGGGGGAGGGGGATAGTAATGAATTATTAAGAGTGATCAGGAGGGAGGTGGTACAATGACAGAATCGTCCGACTATGAGTACAGTGTCCTCTCCACCCATTCCTCCAGCGAGAAAGTCGCCTTGTTCGTGTTATCCGGATCCTTTTCCTTGAACAGATCTGAAAGAAAGAGAAGAGTAGAGTTTTACCGAACCGGAAAGTTCTGGTCAGGTGTTGTGCTCTCACCTGATGACACTCACCTATCATAGATTTTAGCTTAACGGCGCACATCATGAAATCATCGAATGTGATGCAGCCGTCCTTCGTTCCGTACCGATGTACCAACACGTTCAGTATGTGATTGTTCAGCCTGTACCCGGCAGAATTCAGAGCTTCACGAAGTTCGAAGGCGCTCAGTTGACCGTTGTTTTGTCGGTCGTATAATTTGAAAACGGCCTGAAAAAAAAAGTGGGAACGATCAAAACGGCTTCTTTCAAACCTACCCAGCCACCTTGTGCTGCTTCACGCTCACCTTCCAGTTCCTTATGTCGGTCCAGAGAGACTTGAATTCTTCAAATCCTAATTTTCCTGATCTGTCGACGTCCAACATGGCGATCATACTGCGACAGACATCCTTTGAAAACCCACCCTGAGTTTGTTTCGTTTCTGCAAATGTAAAACATTCAGAATTTTAATTTGACCAGACAAGACGTGCTACACTTCGACCCTAAAAAATCAGGTACAGAGACCATTCAAACTGTAATTCATCAAATGTTACAAATTATTATAAGTATATCATTCAAGTTTTATTCATTTTGATTCTTTAACTAATCTCACCTTTATTGTAATAACTTACAATATAATAATAAGTTGATCCTAGAACTGCATAATTTATATATACAAGAAATATAGTTTCTAGATACCACTGCTACACTGAAAGAAGTACTTACCTCTTTCATGCACCAAACACCAGCTACAAAATTTTTTTGGTTGCTAAAGTAACATATTCGCGAGGATACCAGACACTAATTACTACATATATTTTCCCTATTTATACCTATCACTCAATTCTCGAGCACAGTGTTTTGTAATATAAGATAGGAGGACGTATTAAAGTAGGGTTAATAATTAACAGCAGCACTCTTATAGATTATAACCACATTCCACACTAGAGTCCACGTTATTTGAGTGCATCTCTGGATATTACTAACGTAACAAATGCTACGGGAACAACTTCCTGCCAGACTTAATAAAACGCGTTCCCTACACTACACACACCTTGCTCGAGTCAGAAAAAGGGGAGAAAGGCGTTAGAATATAAAAGCTCTAACTATTTTACATAAGAACTTTCACTATTAAAAAAACTCATCTAGCAGCGTGAAAGTATTTACGTAGCACAAATACTATTAATCACTATTATTCATCACGTAATACTGCACTCTTGTTCGTACAGACTATATCTACAATCCAAGCTACTTTTTCATATATAAACAACTGACGAATTGGTACGTGACAACGACGCCTCAAACTGCTGGTCGGGATAAGGTACGTAAGGCAATTGGAGTGCGGGAATACACCGAACGCAACCAACCAACCAACCGACACCGACATAAAGTGAATTTCTCGTGTATAAAGCGAGCTTACCGGTTGAAAACATTTGAGTTATGGATGGATCACTACAAATGGCTCCACATATGGATGTAAGGAGTGACGAGACGAGATTGCCACCCTCAGATGTGGTAGCTCTAGCTGGCAACTCTACAGTCCAAAAAAAGGAAATAATAAACAAGTGTATTAGTTATTAGAATCACAAAAAACAGCACATGAGACGACAACAACAAAAATAAATTACGACAATCATAGGTATGAGTAGTAGGAGAGAATAACTAATTCTAGGAAGAGAAAGCCACAAAAAGAGAACTCTTCTAATAGTGTAAATAAATAATAAAATGACTATCCGTAAAACCGCCAGGCATTCTCAAATGCTGAGCTTCGGTTGTGTTAAAACTGTACAGGTATAATCGCAGGTACAGTAGACTCTGTTTGTAGAGAACCTGAAAATTCGTTTACTTACAGTGTTGTAATTGTTGTAAATGTAGCAAAAACGGCGTGTGCTTAAATGTGCTTCTTACGGATCATAGTAAAAGCTATTCAATATATTAGTATACTTTAAAGTAAAGTTACTATTCAATAACCTCATGAGTTTTATTAAGGTGTTTGCTTTAGTATAACGCTAATGTAAGTTTTAGTAAATTAGTACCTGTCAGCTTGCTTATCTACCCGCGTCAATAATACCTGTCTAGTTGCAAATTTCATTGTACTTATGTCTTTAGATTCCCTTAAAAAATTTAAAATTCATAACGACTCTATTTGCATCATTAAACGTAGTTTTTGTCAACTTGTATGATCGTGGTCGCCCACCCAAAACTATTCTGTACCTGAAAATACTTCAAGTGTTTTTGTTAAAATAAATAAATTGTAGTGTGTTAAGTTACAAACAGGTTCCACTGTACAACTACTTATTAACTTATTAACGGTTTAATTACTGGTGCAAAAAAAATCAACAAAACTTTCTCGAACTCGACGTAAAGTAAGAAGGGAGAAAAAAAAACAAAATAAGAAAATCAGCTCAATCAAAGGACGGACCGTGGAAATAAAAATAAACCAAAAATAGAAGTCAAAACAAAATATTCAGGCACGGTCAAAGAAGGTTCTTACCTTCTCGCATGGCGTAGTTGAGGATCTCCTGAAGTTCCAGCCAGTCGATTTCGTTGTCTTCTCCGGCGAGTTTGGCAAAGAACGCCCGGATTTTCTCGTCCTTCTCGCGTTGTTCGTCTCTGTTCTCTGGCACCGAAGGTTCGATGACTCTCTCGTCCACTTTCCCCATTCCTATTTCCTCGTCGTTGACCCTGAAGAAGTAAACGCGAGGAACCAATTAGGAACGCCACCACGCACGGGAAGCGAAAACATTAAACGACAACAACGACTTCCACTTACTCCATGTGAGTCTTGTTCTCGGAGAAGACACGAAGAATGAATTCTCCCTCTTCGTTCGGGTCGAACGTGGAAGGAACTATGCAGTAGACGCCGGGAGCTAGGCTAAACCGACAGCTAACCTCTCTAAGATTAATAAAAGATGGTGAACGCGCGCAGGATGCATTATATTTGAAGAAATCTAGGTTTAATGGTTTGGGAAGGCGATCCGGGTCGTCCAACTGCAAAATGACATTGAAAATTAAACTGATTTCCTGCAGCAATATGGCGGTCAGGGCTTTCAAAGATGGATTTACCATCAAAGACGTACTTTGTAAATGGCAAATCCTATTGTAAGGCACTCGACTCCCATGTTCCTCTGTGACCGCCTGTTCTTTTGCATGAGGGCCACGATGAGAGTACACTTGTTATCCTCGTCGTCCTCATCCGTTTCCGTTAGAGTGATCCTGTACTGGGGATTCCTGTGGAAGGTAGTCAGGTTGTTTCGGCATCCTCCGGCTGTCACTCCTCTCACCCATTCGCCCTCGAAAACGCTTACATCCCTGTTTAAAAATAATTAAAACACGTAAATACTCAGATTACGCGTAAAACTACTTCCGATTATTCGAAACCCACACGATTCGACCTTGGTTGTGGGCATGGTTGTATAACATTGTGCCCGACGAGACCTGGGAAGGTTCAGGTTTTCATTCCGAGAGCCTAACAATAAGTAAAACCGGTGATGAGCAATTACCACATCCCACGAGATGTTCATCGAAAAGTTGACTTTTACGGGGCGGGTTCACAAAACCAATTCTCATCTTTATTAAGCAGAATTTAAATGTTATTAATTAATTTTCATCTATATATAGATCGCCCAAACGTTTATTAATCGATAGACTTGTAATCGTAGCAACCAAATTCGTGGACCACTAATAAATTTTAATTATTGTTATTCCCACGAGATAGATCAATGATCAATCAGTCCTTCAACGATATTTTCCCTCAGACATCGCTTTTTCACATAGGCCTCTTCATATCCGTCTCCTCGACCTTCGGCTCCCTCAATTAATCTATCGATCTCTCTTTGAGTCAATCACCAGCCATCCAACGAATGCATAAAATGACAGTCACCATTTCTTTTTCCCGATTTGTTCCTCTTCGGTCAGCGAGTCCGGATTCAAATTGCAAATTTCCAAACGGTCAAAGTACTGCATGAAATCCTTGAAACACATCCAAAATTCTCCGTCCTGGTCGAAGGTCAGACCTATTTCGTCTTTGACGTGTTGCGGAATGTATCTCCACTCAGGCGACCTGAAAAAGGGTTTAAATAAATAAATAAATTTGGCGACGGGTGTGTGTGTGTGTGTGTGTGCGTTCCGGTTTTACCGAGTGAGCAAAATTAACACTGAAGCAAAATTTGAAAGAGCTTCATTTAGCGAAACATTAACGCCTCAAACCGAGCGTGGGATGGCCTTTTCCTACGACCTAAAAATACCAACCGGAAACGGAAACACAACATAAGGTAGAGATCAACTGATCAACCAACCGATCGCTCCAAGGTCCATTCCATTCGGTGTCGTTTCCCCATGGATTCCTCAACCTGATGAGAGGTATCTTTCCGCTCATGTTCGGTGTCGCAATGTCAGCCAGAGTGACTCTTGTAATACTGTACGCGTGACCTTTGACCAAACCTTGCGGTGTCTGTGCCTCGAGAACGTTCGGGTCCGGCTCGATGGAGCATCCCATCAGGGAACTTCTCTCGTAGGCTTTCATCATCATTTTGAACAGATTCGGTGGGGCAGTCTCGTTTAAGTCGTACATTTCAGTCACTCCTCCGGTGAAGTCCTCCATGGCCTCGCAGGTGCTACCACCCTTGAGAGCCTCATACGAACCGTGAAGTCTTAGAGGAAAGAAACAAAAAATTTGTAAACACAAAAAGGTAAAAAATATGAAGGATTCAAACATCAAATACATCTAATGGGCCACTAACCCGATAAGATGTGAACCCTAATCAAGGGGCCTAAATTCATTTCTATATATATAAAAGATATTAATCTTATACTACCACAAACGGTAACTGCTAGAGTATATCATTCATGTGCTGGTACTATTTACATAATAAGTCGCTGTGAAGTGAATTTTAAGAAAACCGAATTACCAAACCATTGGGTATGGTTATGAAACACCTGTTTTTGGCTGTCTTGTAACTTTGTTCAGGGATCAATGAACTCCGCAAGAGAATATAAACGCCACCCACAGCCTGTCACCTACCCACCAATTCCTGGAAAACATTTCCCATACTCTCGGTACCTCTGCCATTTGATTTCGTTCCTAAATACGGAATTAATGGCAGCATGTGAACCACATTCTCACAGGGACCTTGACTGGTGACTCGTGGTAGGAGGAAGAATGATAAATTCTTTCGGTCGGGTCACACCCGCACATTTATCAGAATTATCAACGGGCCGATACTTGGATTAAAGACGTCACTTACTTCGCATAGGCCTTCTCCAGAAGAGCGCTCCAGAATTCATTTGGCTGAGACGAGTGTAGGAACACGAGTTTCCCGTTGACGGTTGGAAGACGATCATCGATGACGACATCCACCCACTTGCCATACTGCCAAAATCTGAAAACGATCGACACACAAATCGATTAATCCAAATCGAACAAATCGGTCTGCTCGGATTCGAAGAGAAGAAAAACCGCGACGGATTTTATTTTTCCCCATGTGTTGCAAAGCCTTGAACGGCCATTTGTATGGCACCAGTCCCATCACGAAATGTGTGGGATCGAAACGAGTTCCTCTTTGGATTATTTCGGCGACAATTTACACCTAACTCACCGAAAATGGAAAATTCCTATATAGTCCTCTTCGAAATCCTGGTCAGCAGGCACGATTTGGTAGAACAAACTTTGGTGAAGCGTCAAGTTGGCCACGGCAGCAAGAAGCCAGCAGTCACCTGGAAAGTAACTTGATAATCACTACTACATCAAACATTAATTTCTCACTCATCTATCATAGTTTTAGTTTTACACTGAACACTATTTCCGGTATGCTTCATCCCATGCTTACCTAATTCTCCCTGTTGGACATCGAAACGGGACACTCCCTCGACGAACAGATTCGGATCATCGAC
The DNA here is from genome assembly GCA_037055365.1 of Polyplax serrata. Taxonomy (NCBI): domain Eukaryota; kingdom Metazoa; phylum Arthropoda; class Insecta; order Psocodea; family Polyplacidae; genus Polyplax; species Polyplax serrata. The sequence goes on along the minus strand of JAWJWE010000038.1, from coordinate 4,200,615 downwards.
AATTTCCTACAAAGGACCAATTAACAATTTTAATTACTTAATTTCACCAAAATTTCGGGAGACAATGAAAATTACAAACGCGAAGCTGACATTCAATGAACGGAAAAGTGGCACCGGAATGAAATTAATGATAGAAAAAATAATTGCGTGATAGTTGACACAGAACGATGATGGGCCAAGCCCTGGTTAATGTCCATACATGTCCATACATTTTGTTATAATTTCTGATCGGCCATTTTGCAACTCTCAAATTAAATCAATTTAGTTCAATATTGTTCGATAAATTTCTGTGTATAACTTCTTTCCGGCTAACATCTCATTTACAAGGGCAACGCCTCTGACTTCGAGTACTTTTGTAGTTGCTTCTTTTATTATTTTATATAAAGGCAATTGTTACGCGTCAGTGATGACAACCAGTCACAACGCGAGCTTAATTTTAAATTCGCTTTCATTCAAGGAGAAATTCAAATTACCGGCGACAAGCTTCTAGTTTGCATCGAGTACCGGCCACTGCAAATGACGTTTTTGGACCTGAAATCATTGTTCTGAAAATCTAGTAAATCCAAATAGTCATTGGGAAACGCCTAGAAAATTGCAAGACGTTATCTACAGCTGCGGCGGCCAGCGAAGCTCGACAAATTGTTTCGATTTTATGACTCAATTCTCGTGGACTTAATGATGCACTCGCTAGAAACTTATACTCTGATCTATCAATGCACTCGTAACCCTGCCACGTAAGTCAATAAGCAATTACATTACGAATCGAATACAACTGGCACGTCCTAAAAATCAAAAATGATATTTAAGTCCAGAGTACCTCTCTGTAGAATAAAACGAAGTTATCGTCATACAAAGAACTTCTCAACAGTACCAAGGTTACACCAATTTTCGGTTTTAAATCTTAGTAGGATCGGTTGCGGGATACCCACGTGGGCACCAAATCACATAGTAATTTAAAAAAATCAGGTTCGAATTTCCAACAAGGTACGACCAATAAGGCTATCGGTGTCATAAATCAATCCGACTGGAACGATCTACAGTATTTGTACGACACTGACTCTGAAAGCTCTGGAATACAATCCGACAGTAAACCCAGTGTCTATCCAAAACAACTTAACAAACGGAAACTATTGAAATTCCACGGGAACAACTCTAAAAAAAACAGGTAGCAGGTTCGTGAACGGTCATAAAATTTTCCAACTGCCTGTAGGATCACTCTGAAGTATGGGAAATACTCACCATCGGTCTTTTCCACTCGAATCGGTACCTTGGACGACTCGAGAAAAAAATGGAGGAATCCTCACAGGGAAAATCTGGATCCTCGAACAGGGTGCCATTCTGCAAGCACTCATCTCGCAGTTCATAGAAGTCCTGTACCTGACCTCGAGACCTGATACCGGAGCCCCTTTCTCCTAACTGAAAAATAACAGTAAATAATTATTATCTGGTGACACAAAAGTGTTCGGATATAAAGAGAAATAATTGAAGTCACTGATCTTTTGAGGGCAAACCAGACACAAAATAGGCATTTACGGATGATTACATAGAAAATAAATAAATTACTTTAATTCTACGATTTTGTAAAGGTTCAACCGTCGAACTATAAATAAATTTAGGGTGCCCGCAATTTAAACTGTTATTTAAATAGCAATTCAGTGTGCTAACTGTAAAAATCCAACTGTGGTTTTGTGCCATTTAAATTATGTGTGTAACTCAATACAAACATCTTTATAGTGACTTTAGCTATTCAGCCGTATTGCCTTTTTTGGTTGTGTTTTTCACACTTTCAGTATTGCATTCTTACATTTACTTGTCCGTGTTTATAAATTTATTTTAATGCAGCTTTGTTTGATGTTCACGCATGCTGTTTCTTTTACGGAAGCACCAATTTTGTTTGATATTACATGCCATGCCAACACTCATCATGCGCCTTGTTCCCTCTGCAGTCATTGTGCTCTAAACATTGTAGTATAAATAACACAGAGACTTGTATAAAATGATTACAGCTTAACAGCGATGCATACGTAAGAATCACGTTGAGTTGTACTTCTTTAAACGAAACTGGAAAACCGTGTAATAAAAGAATGGGCGTAGAATTTTTGAGGGTTCAGAACCTATTGAGAAGTGTCGGATCACAAACCAAATTGTGTATCTTCCAAGTACTAATTAACAGCAAAAAAGCAACACATTCACGATTCTAATAATACTTTACTCAAGATATGCTTCAAAATTAGTTTTAGCTATACGTACAGGTGTCCTACGACTATCAGTCTACTATCGGCCCAACTGCTTCCTACTTAAAAACAAAAACGTAAGGATGTTAGAATTCTCTGATTGACCGTGGTATTCTGTATGATTGGAAGATCTTATTATACAACATTGTTCTTTTAGTGTAGATTCTAGAAGGGCAATTGAAACTTTAAAAGGACCTGCACTAAAGTCGAATTAAATAACCAAAACTAATCTTCCGAAGTTGGGATGAACAACTAGGTACACATAGACGTTTGAAAACAACCGGCTGGGACTGCTTTTAAAGGCGCGGTTTCTCCAAGGTCGTATCTAGCAACTATCGGTCGGGTGTTGCTTTTACGGGTACTACAAAAAACCGACTAACTGACAAGGACCGGTACGAGGTATGGAGGTAGTACGAGACATGCAAAGGTGCCAGAGAACCGGTAGGGCGGGATGATAAAATTTTCACATTGGAGGCTTTCGAATTGAGTGTACTGACCCCGCCGTGGAATGATGGTCACTCATGGCTCTCAATTAAATGGTAAGATCGTAAGAATCAAAAGACCTGCAATTGTCAACAAATAGTCTCGTCGATCAACTGCCAATAAATCGATTCGTTGATTAACCGATCGCCGAATATTGACCGTTTCATTCATTCAAGGGCGATGCAGTTTCTTTTGCATAATAAACTATTTTTAGTCACAATCCGAAACGTGATCCTTTTATTTCTATGTATAACCTTCAAAATGTACAATGAATTTCCAATAGTGGTACCCAAATCTCAGAAAGTATAATAATGAAACGGCTAGACAGAAATTATTGTTGTAAAAAAAAATTAGTAACTATTAATAACTTCGAAAAGTTTAAATTAGTCGCATAGGTAAGTATTGATGCAGGCAAGAGAGCCGTAACATAAAAAAATTGTCCATGAACTATTTGCACAATAATAGCTATATATAAACATTAAACAATATGAAAAGAAGCCTGACGGATATACCCTGACAAACTTTCCTAGAGGGACACAGTACATTATTAAAAATCAAAAACACCATAAATAGAATAGACAGAAAACACGAACTGCTCTAAAAGACAGCCTCGGGTTAGGCATTCCTTGTCAAAATAGCCAGATACCCCAAAGGTGATTTTGAAGCCGACACACGTACACACTGCACACACCTAAAACGACTTAATTTGGAATTTTGCAGTGGCTCAGGCCCAAGTCACCAGTCTTTCATTAATCCGATGACCATTCCCCAACTTAGTACACAGAGTAAGCGGTGGAACCAAGCTTGAACTAAGCTCGTATGCTCATCTTCAGATGAATCGAAATACTAATACTAATAACTAGGTGTACTACTTGTAACAATTACACAGCTCTCCGGATGTAGTCAATTGCAAAATTGTGGACTGTGTGACTTTTGCACCGCACGCGTCGCTTCTGAAAGTCCCTCGAATGAGGAAAACAGCAGCCAACGTGTGGATCAAGCAAAAAGAAGCAAAACATAAAACTAGTCCGGAAACCGATGAAATCAATACGCTTTCCGAAATCAGATGAATAGAAGCGAAAAATAAAAAATAATAATAATTGGCTAACAGACAAATGAAATTGCTTTTGCCGAGTGATTTGATTTGGCATGTCTTGCCTTCCAAAGTAGCGGTCCCATGTCTTCAGACATATTATCACTTACCAAGTAAACAATTAAATTCTGGTGTTTGTAGGGCATGTCCCGATAAGAAAATCCGAACAATCACTTAGAGAACAAACACTAAGCTTGAGAACCTTGAACAAAAAACGTATGTAATGTGAATTACGCCCTCGCGAGAGGGTAAAAACTATGTACCGTGGGGACAGTTAGTTACACTTTGACCTCAAAAGAAAAGAGGTCAAAGAGCTGGTGTGGTCCCCTCCAGCACGTCAGTCACGTAATTAGTCGCTTTACCGCTAAAGAAAACTAAGAAAGTAGTACATAACAAATACATAAAGCCAGATATTTTCTTCAGTCTACAGTACTTGATACGTTGGCATTTGTTACATAGTAATTATTTCATAAAATTATCTTAGCTTCTTTGAATGCGTCCTTAAGCTCTATCATTTTTACAACAAAAACTGTCCAAGGTCTTCCAAGCTGTTATTCTCCAGTATCATTCCGTGTAATGTCGTTTAAGTCACGATTTTTCCTTCAAGTCCTCATCCGGCGCGGTGCCTTAATTTTGGCAATTAGTTCAATTTCAACGTGTAATAAAACCAATTAAAATGGGAGGTACTTAATTTCTATCCAATAATAAAACTGTCTGACATATTTCAAGTGGATCACCACTATTTTTCGCTCTTTGCATTATTTACTAACACCACAACGGAGTCTACCCTAGAGAATAAGGGAATGTAAAAATGTGAATTAATAGTAAGGCGAAAATAGATAGAATAGGCAACTAATACAAGAAAATTATAATTTCTGCTTCTCTAAAGAATATCGCACATTCGGTGAAATAAGAACGAAGTCAAACTACGTCTTTTTTTTTAATCTTTCCCTTTTCAGTGGTTGTCAGTTTATCTGACAGGGAGACAAACATTAAGCCCTATAATTCTTCTTTAAATATTCCTCCTAAGGTAGAAGAGTGGGTCACACATTAATATGTAACCATTAGAAACCAAAACGAATAATATATCAACAAGTAACTGAGTAATAGTGACAGAAACAATATATGCAACCAATATGAACTTTCTATATAATTAGTCTACAAATTTTAAGCAACCAAATTAAACATATTAGCTCAGGATTTTACGTAACTTTTCTACCAAGATTCCCTACTCAACAAACTAAGTAAACAAACAAAAGAAAATGTCATTCGGTCTACCTTTTAAAGAGTCTGTACAGTGAAAAAAAATAGTGTCTTGACTATTGATTAACACAATTTTGTGTCAACGCTTTTGCCAGTTTCCTACGTCTTTACTGAGACACACACACACATATTGTAGAAATCATAAAAACGAAGATTGGTTCACTGATTTTACAACTCAAACAATGATCACCACCAAGCACTAATTTAGAAAATAAATAGTCAAACACACAAACACGAAAAAAAAGGAAACAGGATGCAGAAGACAATTAACAGGGGTAGAAAAATTACAACAGGCTACAGGACCCTCCGCAAGCAATCTCACTCCAAACGAAATGATCTGTAACGATCATCACGGATCAAAACAAATTCCAACTCAAATTTCAACACATGTGATGATCTGACGCATCTTTGTCATAAAAACAAGGTAACAAACGCTGGAGACATGTAGAAAATAGAACGTCATGTACCCCGAGTCGTCGAGTCAATTTTTTCGAATTGAATATCCGTTGAAGCATTTAACTAACCCAGCGGACAACCCCACGCCCGAACTTCCAGCACCTATTGATTGAGCACAACCAGAAACTGCTGTTGTTCGCCGACAAGATCTATGCCTAGGTGGAGAAAGCGCCAGCTGGAAAAGCTCGACCGAAACCAACTTATCGATTACCGGGGGGGAAAAAGCCCGCGAACTGAATGAAACCCGGAGCCCTTCTCAACAGCGGGCGGCATACGCAACAGGATGGGAGCGGGCATTCCAATTGGAGGTAGGAAACGTCACGCCAAATACTTGCCTATTAACGAGAGGACCTCAGGCAGGTAGTCGCTAACATTTTCACAAAGGTAAACAGAAACGGTCATTAGGCCTAATGGAATCGTTAAGCTTCCATATTGAATGATTAATGACAGGGTACCAGTTAAATAATCAGACTAATAAATAATCATTATACGGATAAGTCCTCACACTATTGTCAGCATATCATGAAAACTACAACATGCTACCTTAACCTGCTGACCTAAATAATTGAACAGATACATTTAATCATTTATTACTACTATTCACTACTTTTTGTCAATAATGCATCGGTGCATCGATCTCCTCGATAACTGTAATCCGACAACCATTGTACCTTTGCACCAACTCAAAATGGTGCACTTTTTATCAAGGGTGAATAGTGTGCTGTGCTAGAACTACTCAATTCAGACTTTTTTGCTGCCCTACATTCTAGAGAATAAATTCGGGCACTGCAGACGGTGATGTTAAGTCGTCAAGAATTCGGTCCTTCCGAAACTAAATGTTGCACTTCAAAGGACAAACATTTGGCCGGAAGCCAATACAACAAATTTCCAGATGTAAACGCTTCCCAATATAAAGCAATAAACTGAAATTCTGGGTTAGGACAGCGTAAAAGCACGAAATGGGGCGCTAAATACAATCTGGCTACAGCCACATTCCTTAACCTTCAACTCCTTTGGAAATAACAACCCCATCTCCTAGCTTCCCTTATCCTCGCTTCCTGCCCTTCCTAGGGAATAATCCCATAACTCTCACCCTACACCCGTTTTCCTTCCTCAATACAAATGATTAGAGCTCCTTAACGGCTTTTATATGTTTGTAAGCAAGTTTATACGACCAACTTTACCAAATAAAATTCTGGAGCAGATGTTCAGTTTTCCCCTATTATAGCCTAATATATTTAGAACTCGCAGGTGGTGTTCCTGGAGGTATTTTAGTCTAAGAAATTCTAAAAAACAACTTATCACTTCTGCAATGCAAATTAAAATTTCACGCACAGTAGTTCTGTTTATTACATTCAGAAAAAGGGATGGACCAGACACTAACTAGGAAAATTGAAGGGAGAATTGAAACATATAGTTTCAATTAACAAACAGTAATTTCTGAACTTGTTTTTTTTTCTAAAATAAAAAAAATTAAGTTTCTACACAACTCCATTGAGTATACGATGCAGGAGACCCAGTTCGTATTGATTTTTCCCTTATGTCTCGAATTCACACTTATCAAAGCCATCCGAATACCACCCGTAGTGATAACAACACTCCCGCATTAGGAATTCCAGGCTCCGGGACCCATTAATTAGAACGTAATGTCCTTAATTAAGAAAAGAAACCAAAGTATGTTGACACGGAAGGAAACTTGGCTTTAACTGAATTTATTTTTGCCCAAAAAAAAAGACTGCCACCAAAAGAATATCCGAGGCAAAGTCTCGAAAGATTTGCACATGGATAATGGTCAAGAGAAAGCAACAGGTGCTGCATAATGGCGTGTCGTATTAATAATATTTACAATGAAACATGTGCTTGCACTTTTTCCTCCACTACCTTCCTTATTCGCGCACAGGGTCTACCGCACCTGAGACCGTAACGACAGTTCAGTGTTTGTTCTTCATGGAATTACTTCAGATCTGGCGCCGGGTCAGACGAAAAATTCGTCTATTTGGGGATGCCCGAAAGCAAGGCCTTCCACTTGTTTAACTCAAGAAATTTATCTGGTGTAAGAGGTCACGTTTATCAGCTAGCGGCACTCAATAACTATTTCCTAGTATAATTCAACAGACGAGTTAATTGTGAGAGAGAGAAACAACCAAGTAAAATGGTTTCCTTCCCAGTCAAGGTGAACAATTTTGTTACATATAAGGTAAAAACCGGTGGGTCCTACGTTTTTCAGGTCTAAAAGCCTAACGACTGCTTCGTTGTATACGAAAATTACGCACGGTACACTACCTGTAATAGTTTCCTTATAATTTTAGAGCATTGGATTGCGGTATATAAGAGAATCCATTGTAATTTATTATTTCACCAGTGTTCAACCATTAACTTAACAATTTGCTTGGTGGAAAAAGTACTTTGTCTAGATAAGAAAGAATACTGATATCCTCCAGCTCGTGAGTCAACATGCCTCTGATTGTTCAACACCGTGATTGTTTTTGTCTGTTGGCAAATGTACAGAAATAGCATCAGATAAATTACGGTCGTGATAAAAAATCACACTGCCGTTACCAGGATTCATCACAACAATTCCTCGATGTCGAACAGTTTCTTGTGTAAAAGTTTAATAAATCAATTCTATAATTCCCGGATAATTTGAACGTAAACAACTTGAAAACTTGGACTGGTCGTAATAAAGTTTGAAGTTCCCCACTTCCAAACTTAATATTATTTTCGAACAAGGCATGGACACCTGACAACAACAGGAGGAATACTGCGGTTCTATCATAGTAATATTAACAGTAATTGTAAATTAAATCAACTTATCACGTTCAAATCTGTCAGTATCTGCATTGACCAAATACGAATAAGGGCATTTGTGTTTCATATTTATGCGCATGAAATTATTACTGCTGACGTAACATTCACTAGTTAAATCATAGAGTCGGAAATAGAAGAAAAATAAGCAAAAATTAAACACGTTCACTCGCACTGCAACCAAATCTAACGGAAAGTAAATGCTCGCGCATTGCCATAACGACATTTCCGCCATTTTTAATTTCTGTTGCGCTGCGGACAGATTATTATGGCGATGGTACCAAACCGCGGGATTGGAACTGCAATTATTTGCTCTTACTCGGGGGCATTCACCTCAGGTAGTACCCAAATCACACCCTTTCAGAGTTGACGACCGGGAACTTATAACTTGTCACCAATTCGCATAATTTGGTTGATTTGTTTTGATTTGGTAGACTCCTCGAACGAGTACGACCATTGAAAGTCGAAGTCGATTTATTATTTATTGGGAAAGAGATTGGATTTTGCTTTTCGTGATTCTTACTACGAATATAAATTTGCACTAAATGTCCGATCTGTGAGTATCTCAACCTGACCACGTACCTGTTTGATGCGAAATATGGAAGGCAGGATATTTTTAATTTTGGCCACGCTTTTCGTGAACTCGTCATCTTCCTCGCTCTGGTGCAGGTATCCATTTCTATTACGCATGTAGTACCCGTCGTCATCATCATCTCCATAGCCCATTTTGCTTCAAATATTAAAAGTGAGGAAAACAAACACGAACACAGAACCTCATACAATTAAATACAGGAACACGAGGTTTACCACAGCTAACCAACGAATTCAACGAGAAAACCAATTATAATGACAACCGGACAAACTAACTGGGTATCAAAATTTCATTCAGGACAAACTGTCACGTTGAGTTCACGTTTTTGTTAAACACAAAATGCATCGACCGAACGAAGGTATCCCGTGCCACACAAAACGGATTTCACGGTCGTCCGGTTTTTTTCATATTATTATCAGGCACACTGAGTTACGGTCAGTTGCGGAAATGTTTGACGGATTGAACACGTGAACGTTTTCGAAATTTATTGAGTGCGACAATATTTGCACGATGCCGGGCAAATTTGAAACGGATTCTCCAGAATAACGTGAAAATGCGACGAAAGGAAGACCGTTGTCCTACTCAGACATTTGAAATATTCACGGCTGTGTCGTCCCGGCACGCCCCGCCAGGTCGCATCACTGTGGTCCGAAATTCCCATGTAGAGCGCGACACCGGCGTCTCGTTTCACCAATGGGAAAGCCGAAATTTCGATTCGCCAGATAATCGACCTTATGACATCGAGACTCGAGCCTGAAGGTCAATTTACCATCAGTAGAGTTACTTCTCGATTTTACAATTTATTGGTCGCCTGTCACTTTGCTTCGTGTAGAATATGTGAAAATTTTACATCAATCGGATTTTGAAGTACCAGGAAATGACCCAGTGATAACCTCATGTCAACAGTGAAATCATTCATGCCTTTTCATTTTTTTAATCACGTGCTAATGGTTCACCCTTTCAAAACAACAAGCAAAACCACCTACTTTAGAAATTAGTAATACTTAACAATGGGAATGATTTCAGTTCAGGTGTGTCTATAAAAATCGGAACAAAGTTTTTTAAATTCGAATCGGCAAACGCCTTAATTTTGTCGTTTAGACTTTCCACTTGACAGAACTTCTTCAAAGTAATAACGTTGCATAATACGCGATGGACGATACCTTCACAGTGTGGGCAATTTAATTATCTACAAGTTAAAAAAGTAATGCATTCTTCTTACCACAAATGAAATTGTTGGAAAGAAATTTTACAGAATATGATTTTTAACCTTTTTATTATTGCAAAAATCCAAAGAAAGCAAGTACTTGTGACCTGTCTTCTGATGGTACCTGTCCGAAACGTATTTAGACATAACCTTTTGTAAAATATTCATTACTAAAGGGCACGAGAAGATAAGAAGTCTTGAATAAGTTCCTGCAAAATAATTCAACTAATGAGACATGCTTTGCTGCAATTAAAATGAACAATCACCTGAGCGTTACATGTGCCACCCCGTGTATTCAGACAGAGAATTTAGAGCGAAATGATTTTGCGATCGGCCTTCTTCACGCAAAATTGTGAACAAGATTCTTCCATTCTTTTTGAACTCGTTTCAAATGGGACGAAGGCCAAAACTTTTGGGAAGAACACGGGCTCTGGCATGGAAGCCAATGGCTAAAAAAAAGCGAGTCCCCGACAGCGAAACATTTCTGATCGCAAATCTTTTCATTCCGCATTTTCTTTTCCGTGTTGAAAAGACAAGTGCCAATGAAATTTTGAAACCTGACTTTCAAACACAGACAAATTAAGAATCAATCACTAATCCAACACGGAAAACTACGAGTTACAAGTTTCGCCTTTCAAATGACGGCGACGATGGAGCGGAAGTTCACTAATCGAAATTGGGCATGTGAAATTTTTGAAAGGCGTTTTTATCATACAAAAGACTAGTTTACCTAATATTTCATCAAACACCTAAATTTGATACAGTAGATAAAATGAAAGAAGAAAACGATGTTCTTCAACCGATGACCAACATCCTTGCCAAAAATGGCTCTCAGCAACCGTGTTTGACCGAAATTTAAAAAAATTGAAACTTCAAATAAAGTGCATAAACTTGAAAGATAATTAAATGAAATTTAAAGAAAATGCCTGTGTTTTAATCTGTTATCGCAGAATAAATTCGAAATGCTTATTTATTAGAAAATTATTATAATATTACACTTTTTATATGTCTACTAGTGCTTTTCTGAAGTGGTCATCTTTCTAACTTAATGTTTTGTATATTTTTCTACTTCCGTTCTCTTCGGGCATTCCCTGCTACCTTCCTAACATCCTTAAGTGAATATATTAAAGGAACAATAACGACAAAAATAAACCGTCGATCAGGGAACTTGATAATTTCATGTACCTGTACGAAATGGTTTAAATGCAAAAAAGAATAGTGGAAAGTCCCCGGGGTACTGATTTGTATACTTCACGACACGTTGCTTTGCTTGGCATTTAAGAAAGCACTGTCGTACGAATGACTGTCAGATTGACAAACTGTTTAAATGTCAAATACACAGCAGAGCCAACCTATCTGCCAACCGGTACCGTAGAATTAGTCAAATCCTCGAACAGTAAGGTATCTTCTGTTTTTGGGACGTACATATCCCACAAACAGCTTCCTCACTTTGTATATTCATAACCTTCCTCGACATGGACAATTCTACTCGGTTATTGCTCTCGTTGTCTCCTACAGACCACGAGAATAATAAGGATGTTGTAATTACACGTTCAGATCAATAATTGTGTGCCCTTGCATTACGTAACAGCTAACATCTGACTAAAGCCATTGCAGACGACGAGAAGTCGTTCGAAACGAAACGATGAACCCACTAAGTAAACAAAAAATAATTCAGTTAACATGGCACTGCCTGCGGGATGCCGCACAAGACAAATTCACATCTAATCTAATCTGCGATCAACAATCAATCAATCAACCGACTTTGCGTTCCATAACTGCCGGCTGCCCATGTTTCAGGCCGATCGATGGGTCAATCAATCCACCACGTTCAGGTAGGGGAAGAAAAACGAACCTGCAAAATTTGCAGTGCCATCAATAACAGAGAAGGCATCGTTACCTGAGAATCTTGGTGGTCCGTCCTCGACAGCAAAGATTCTGTCACGTACCCGTCGTTTTCGTCTTCGTACGAATACATGGCAGCATCCAGTAACACGGTAACAGTCACAACCTGAGAATTTGTACTTGAATTTCTTTTGCACCTGGCAGTTAAAACGACACACACTCTTCAACTTTTCGTTACCATTCCGAAATTTACCGGGACTTCTGTTGTTACACCGACATGATCGCCATATCACTCGCCGGTTTTTTCATAACGCTGCGACGCAGTGCTGCCAATGTACGGTGATAATAAAACGGATAAAAACGTTTAGAATAATTTGAACAAAAGAAAATGACAGTATGTTTTGTGTTAAGAACGACCGTGAGCAACTTTTATGACTGTATGTAGCTGTACGGCTTCTACAACTACAACCAAGTCACTATTATTACATTTACATTTCCATTACACGTAAAGTCACTTGTTAATAATTAATTAATTAATTTTTTTGTAGTTATGGTTCATTTTTAATTTCAACCCTGCACCTGAGTGTTTATTTTTATTTATTGATTATTAATGACAATAATTAGTTTACATATATAGTTTATTTTTCAATATAATTGTCATAAGTCAATTTATATAATTTGTAGTTAAATTATTTAGTTAGTTGGTTAAATATATCCCTTATTTGCAAATTTATTAAGTTTGTTTTTTTTCAATTACATAAATAGAAGACACCGAAGCCTGATGAACACCCGAAACCATTAGTAGTGAAATGATATGGCGACGCAATGCAGAGGAAAACTTTCCTCGGTTTCTTTTCTATTATTCTCGCAGTTGGTTTATTAGTTAATAATTCTAATAGCTAATCCCTTTACGTTCACTGAACTCTTGAACTTTCGGACCCGGTTGAAAGTGATCGTAATTCATTCTGACAAAGTGCTGGTAAGTAAACTTTCTTCGTAACTTTTTATCACTTTTTAGAGACAGTAATCGAGTTAGGAGGAAATATGTTCAAATTGGGGTGAAGACAACGTAGAGTTGAAAACAAAAAGTGAGTGTCCAGTTAAACGTAGGAGAAACGGGAGACGTATTTAAAAACGAGAAGAAAGGTGATGAAAGGACGTGACAAACGATCACAAGAAGTGAAGAAATTGACGACAAACTACGACCTGGCTAAAGGCCTGGATAACTTAAAAGCGAGACCTTGCGCCTCTGAATCGTCTATTGTGTGAACCTTAACCATTGTGTCAGATTTAGGTTACGTACACCTGAGTCAAGATATTTTGCATTTGGACTACTTCATTTATCTATTCTTTAAAAATAGATAAAGTCGAATTCAAAGCGCATTCAGACACGAACAGTAAATTCTGTCGACGAGCTACACAACATCTGAAAAATAATAGTAGTCGACTGGTCATGAACTACACGGGTTCTTGGGGGTCTTCGTGAGTATTCCCCACGACAGGAGTACTTGTTGCTCTCCTAGAAACTATTCCAAATTGTATTACCAATAGTTATGCAACTTCATTTGCAAGTCATATTTCCCGTCTTGTTTTTCTGTTGTGAACACCAAATCGTATTCATGTCGCAGTAGTTTATATGGGACAGTGACTCACGTGTCCCTCGCGCCAAATTTAGATACTCGACAGCCATGTCTAATGATATCGAAGAGAAATCAAAAATCGAATTCATCAGTTACAGCCGCAAAACTAAAATTCAATTCGACATGTTTGCCTCTCTCGCTTTGACACGGGACATCGAAACCGTTGTTTGACTATTTCCGGAGAGATTTGAACCAATCTATGTAACATCCGACAGAGAATTTTGTAACAGTTATGTAACATCTCGCGTGTTTGACTGGAACCTTTAAAAATAGAATCGCACGGACATTATAATAGTTTTAACTACATTTTTGTGGCTTGTCCTGCTGATATGGAAATCAAGTAACGAGTACTGATTTATACGGCGGAATAAGAAATTTAATGTTTTAAAATGTTGAAAGATTGATTGCTGGTAAACTTGGTTCATTTTGTTCAATGCATTGTAAAACAGATTTCAAAATAACACTTTTTATTACCGGCAGAGTCGGTGGACGAATTATATACAGCAAATAACGTGCCAGTACTATTATTTACATTCTATTAACTTTACATTGTTACATTGTTTTTTTAAAATGCATGTGTAAGAGAGATGTTCTAAAAAGTCAATAATCTGAATATTCATTACGTGTTGACGAATATAAAATAATATTCTCAAGATTTGTCTCTGTTCTCTTCCGCGACGTTTTGCGAGTTTGGTTTTGCACTCTTCAATGACACTTATTTTAATACACTAACTTAAAATTCTTATTTTACATTAAGCTGTTCACTACTCTTTTCTATAACTCTCCTACTTTTTGTCACTCGCCGTGTATGGACACAGTAAATCAAATCGAAGCGTGAAATTTTTTCGAACCAAAATGCGGAGCTTTAGCATTTACAAATGGCAGAATATATAATTTTATCAAATCGAGGTATCGATGCTTAATGGTACAACTAACTCCTATTCGTTAAAACTCAAATTCAACGGCTTTTTGGCGAGATCACGCAACGGAGAAACTTTCCTATTTTTCCAGGGAAGGTCTAGGGGTTTATAGACACACTGTAACCCACTCACGGAACATTTGTTATAAAGCTCGAAATATATCAGCACGGTCACTAATCCTGGCGGTAGTGTCAAACCAGATTTATAATAAAGCAATAAGGAATCAAAAAGTTATAAGTAGACTCACCCTGTATATCAAACTCGCGGCTTGTCCGGCTGTTTCTTTAAATTTTGGTAAACTCGAAATGGATCCTTTCCCACTGTTGGCCGCGTCGCCGGTACTACCGTGGTAGCTGCCACCACCAATACTTCCTGTACCACCCGGTTCTCTAGGATCTCTTTTCGGAAGTCTGCTGGGTATACCACCGTAATCAGTCGATGGGCCGCCGTAATCGGTCGATGGTCCGCTGCGTCCACCAAAGTCCCTTGGTGGCCTATTTCGACCACCGCCGAAGTCGTTCGGAAAGAGTTGATCTATCAGATTGTTCGCATGTCTGGACGCTTTTCTGCCGTCGAAACCGGGGAATCCACCAAAACCCCTAAAACATGAGCAACTACATAAGAATAATCCTTTTCAGCAAGGAGGGCGATGGGGTAACAAACTTCTTAGGACTCAAATTTATACACTCACTTCCGAAAGAGCGACCTTCCATACTCATCCAGATTGGATATGGGCAGGAAAGAGGGCAGGTTGAACGTGTACGGCATGTTTTATTTTGGGTCCAGCCAGAATCCAGTTATCGTCTAAAATATCCGACTCTTTTCGCTAACAGTTCCGAATCATATTTTTCAGGTATGTCCGACGCGAACGGGAGCTTCTCTCGCTCGCCAACTAAAACGTTTTCTTAACAAAGGCGAACACGGCGACCGAACTTTGCGAAGTTTCGGCCAACACTAAAAAAATTCCCACGAAATAAAAACGTCATCTTTTCGCTTTCATCTAGAGGTAAAACTTAAAATAAAAACAGACAGTCACACGAGAATAGAACTTTAAGTGTCAATATCGTTTTTATTATTCTTTCCTGATGAAACTACCAAACGCTTCTGCCATTTTTCTTTTTTCCCCCCAGGAGAAAGATCGGTGATCGACTTCTCTGTCAGGTACCCAGCAACAGCAAAATACTGCAATCCTACACGGTCACCGTACGTTCGTCTGACGCGTGGCAAGATCTCTGAACGAAAACATGCTGAGGAATGGTGAAAGAATATTATCATTAATGTGCTGGTACTGTCACGACTCTACGGTAAACAAAATGAACAGGCACCGATTCATTCAAGTACAATTTCAGGTTCGATTGTATTCCATCAATTGTTGATTGAATACTTTTTTACAAAAGGCACTGATAATTAATAAATAATGATTATACCTTAACCGATAATGGTATAATGTGCCTGACCTACAAGTTTATAACTGGTCAGGCTGACTGGTAGTTTTTATAAGAGCGAGACAATTATCGTTTTCACAAAGTTTAATTCACCATTTTTTAGGAATGACGTCGGTATTTTTCGCACGATAAGACTTGATGGGTGCACAAACATTTGGTGAATCCAATTAATGCCCTTAACGACAGAAGCGTCGAAGGAGGAGAATTTAATTTTTAACAAGAACTTTATTGGTTTTTCAAAGAATATGAATGTTGAGCATTTCTCTATAGTACAATTATTAAATGTATTGTAATTAGCAAACCAATGCATTCGATTGATTCTTTTGATACCTTAGCAAAGTCTTAAAAAACCTAAAACTGTGTTTTTAATGAGACATCGAACACGATTGTGAATTAATACAGTCAAGTTGGGAACACTAAACTTCGTGAACTACAATAATATAATATTCAGTACAGTGCTAATCAAATACCACCAGAATTGATGTAATAAAACTTTTCTTTCCTAACGCAATTTGGCAATTTTATGTAGGTTCAATTGAGGAATTACATTGCGATAAATACAATTTCTAGGAGGAACTGAAACTGTTCAGAGTTTCATTCAAATCATCAGGGACCGCCATTTTCCACTTGTCGGATGACAACCATGAAGACATAGATTAAACAAACATCAACGCCCAAAATGGTGGATATCGTCTGCTTCCCATTTTGTATCACAATTTTTGTATAATCGTATTTTTTACAAAAGAAAACTTTTTCTAAATGTGACCGTTTCAAAGACCAATTTTATAGGATTTATTTTAAAAAATGGAACCGACAGTAAGTACTGAAGTTCACGAAAAGAGATCTATGATTTCGTTTTTGTGTCCCATTAACATAGAATCGGTGACACCGTAAAATATCATTGTTTTGCTTTATTTTATTTGAAAACCTGTCGACCAAATTCCTTCATTTAAATTTTACAGAACTGAAAAATGTCCGGGGACAAGAAGAAGCGAGCCTCAAAGGCCCAGGGATGGGAGGAGGCGAAGGATGAATTCTATCAGGAGAGTTATAATATAGACGCGGACGCCGACGTGATAGAAAGGGACTCTAAAAAAATAACAACCCTCCTTCCGAGTCAGCAGAATCGGATGTCTACAGTGACAATTAAAAAGGGAAAGAATGGTAAAAACAAGTCGACGGCAAGGCAGAGAAGTATTTCGAGAACTAATTACTACGCGACGACAACGAATCCCAGGAGGCAGTCCATGGTACAAGAGAACTACATAGCCATGATGCCAGATCTGTCAGAGAATTTATCAAATGAAAGGACGACTTGGGAAGAAATAATGAAAATCAAGGATTTGCCCATAAGCATGAGTCAGAAGAAAGAGCAAAAAGCAAGGCTGCAAAGTGCCACCAAACTTAGACTGCAGGGTTATGAACAGTTCAAGTGGCAAAGAAGAAAAATGTATGAGAGGATGCATTCCCATTGGAATGAAACTTATTCAAAGTTTGAAATTTGGAAGAAAAGTCTGAGGGAAATTGAGGGGAATTTTGGCACTGGTGTTGTCTCATTTTTCAGATTCATCAAGTGGTTGATGTACTTAAACATTGTTATTTTTTTATTAATGTTTACCTTTGTTGTACTTCCTACATTGCTATCAGAAATACTACAGAACTCTGCTTACTTAACTATGGAAAAACCAATTTTGCCATGTAGAAACATGAGCATGGTTGAAGAGTGTTCAAATAACTATACAAGGACAATTAGTTCTAGAGACATAGGCATTCTAGATGTTATCCAAGGAACAGGAGCAATTGAGAACACTTATCTGTTCTTTGGAAAATATGACTGTTCTATATATACTTTTCCAAAATATTTGTACTACTATAATCTCTCTTTTGCCTATATTCTGGTCACCATATTTATATTTATACTAAGTTTGGCTGCCATTGTCAAGTCAGCAGCTCAAGCGTTTAAAGGACGTCTTGTCGAGGGAGAAGGACAGTTCAATCAATTCTGCAGTCTAATATTTAGCGGCTGGGACTTTTGCATATACAATGAGAAATCAGCCAATATGAAGCACAAGGCTTTGTACAACGAGATAAAATATCGTCTGACGACGGAAAAGCAAAATGAAGAGAAAATTTTGCGTTCCAATGAGAGCAAAATAAAAATTGTATTCGTCAGAGCCCTGGTCAACGTGACAGTTCTGCTCCTCCTGGCAGGTGCCGGTTGCCTCATTTATTTCGCGGTCAAGTTCCAGAGTGACGCCCGCAAGGGTGACATGAACGAGATAATGGCAGGAGGAGTTTTAACCCTTGTCCTTCAGTATTTGCCTTCGTTGGTTATCGTGGGCTTAAACTCCACAATGCCAACAATTTTCGGGTAAGTGAAACACTCTTACTCTTGATTATTGAACATCAAATCACAGGTCTACTAATGATGCTTGATTATCATTACAGGTACCTGGTGAGGCTTGAGAAATACACAGCCATGTTCGTCATTCACATAACACTGATGCGAACTATTTTCCTGAGACTTGCCTCCTTGGTCGTTTTATTGATTTCCATATATGACGTGATGCCACGCAACAAGGACCAGGACAGTTGTTACCAGGGTGTCGGAAAGACCACTTTCTGTTGGGAGACGTACGCCGGACAACAATTTTACAGATTGATATTACTTGATTTTGTCGCTCACATACTTACCACCTTCTTCGTCAACTTTCCTAGAATGCTCATCGGTAAACACTGCAAAAGCAAATTAGCCAAATTAATTGGAGAACAAGAGTTTGATCTACCCAAGCATGTGCTCGACGTAGTGTACACTCAGACCATATGCTGGTTAGGTACCTATTTCTCGCCCATATTGCCCGGTTTGGTGGCAATCTACTTGTTCTTCATGTTCTACGTCAAGAAATTTGCCTGTTTGGTCAACAGTCGGAATGCCACAAAAGTGTACCTGGCTTCACGAGCTAAATTTCTCTTCATGTCTATTCTACTAATTTCATTTGTAGTCGCCATCACACCTGTGGCTCTAAGTATAGCCGAAACAAAGCCCTCTATTGCTTGCGGACCTTTCCGAGGGGAGGACATCGTTTGGGGAATTGTCATAACGGCATTCAACACTCTTCCGAAGAGTATGAAGAAGGTTGCTTTCTATTTTTCGACGGCAGCGTTTGCAGTTCCAGCATTCTTTATTCTCGCCCTGTTCCTGTACTATTTCTACGCCTTATCAGAAGCTAATAAACATATGGTGATGGTGCTCAAGAACCAACTCGTCCTAGAGGGACACGACAAGCAATTTCTTCTCGACAGATTGAGCGCTTACATAAAGCAACAGGAGCACAACTCTGGCAGGAAAGATTCCAGGAATTTGACGATGAATACTGACATCAACAGTATTACGGAAAGCGC
This sequence comes from Polyplax serrata, assembly GCA_037055365.1. Lineage (NCBI taxonomy): Eukaryota > Metazoa > Arthropoda > Insecta > Psocodea > Polyplacidae > Polyplax > Polyplax serrata. Next base: position 4,181,230 of record JAWJWE010000038.1, on the reverse strand, counting down.
GAATCCTAGTCACTGAATAGCCCGAGGCTAAAACATTGCCAAAGTTCTCACTTTTACCTATAATATCGATGATGTAGTTTAGTATTTACAGTTTCTCACGTAGGAGAAAAACTTAAATTTTTTTTACTTAGTCTCAGTTGTTTAAGTCCGATAATTGTACACGATGAGCGGTAGCTTTAGTTCCATTGTAAAATCGCCAAAAAGGGGTCTCTCGCCGCGTTAAGGCTAGGACTCCAAAAACTACTGCAACTTGTCTTCAGTCAGTGAAACCTTTCCATATGTAACTATCTCACTGTATTTACATCCTTTACTTTCAGGACATTACTTGACTCAAATGTTTCCTTTCCAGATTAATTTTGACCGTCCACTTTGCGTTTTACGTGCCACAGTTAATTTACGAAAGAATACAGCTGTTCAGGCAGGCGAATTAACATGAAAATAACTACTTCCTGTGAGTTTGTAATTCACAGTTCCTTGTGTTCAGCTCGAAGTTATGCAAATAACTAGTAAATATCTAATTGATTGATTTCAATTAACATTTCTTATTTGATTGCTCAATTTTGTTTAGAACAGAATGTGAGAGGGGAATTCGAATTGATCTTTTCAGTTAATAGAAGTGATATATGGGCCACAAAACAATAGGTCATACTAGAACCAGGTTCACTGAGTAGCTGATTATAGTCTTCTCTTTGTGATATTTTTACTGTCATTATGGTGGTGAGTAGTTCTACTTACCACTGCAATAATTAACCAGAAAGAATGAAAGTGTCATTCTGGCAATAGATGCAAGCATGCAAAATGACTACATCTGTGACATTTGTACCACCAAGTTGAATTTTTTATTTTTTAAATTTTATTTATTTATAATTTTATACATAATATTCATTAATTATTTATTGATGTGTTTAATATCCTAATTTGATTTAGTGATTGCTATTAATTGTTTTGTTTTTCATTAACTTAGTGTCTTGTAAAATCAGTAAAAGTCTGAAGCAACATTCCTCCATTGAATTGTTCATTCCTAAAAATGTACACAAATATGGATTCTTGTCATTGTTCAACAATTAAAATGTACCAAAATCTTAATGTGATGCAGAGTTCCACAACCATTCCACTTGAATGTCAATGGAATGAAATCATATTAAGCTAATAGTTAAAGAGGGCTAGCGAAGCAAGCCAGCTGGTACAATAATCCAAATACAGATCCATGTTAGTACCTTATTGTCTGGTGCTGTGGAAGTCCATTGTTGGTGTAACCAATCTTTTTTCTGTTCTTGCTTGACGTACAACTGAAATTGTGGAGCTATGACTCAACAGGTGAATGTAACTGCAAAAATTCAAAGAGTAAAATTTTAATAAATCTTAATATATTTCTGATTAAATTTTTCTTTTTTTTTCAAAAGTTCCTGTGTAATTCCAACAACTATAGAAATCTATGGTAAGTAAAAATCAATAGAAGGTTATCTGATCTGTATGATTAATTGGACGCTATTTACAGCACTAGGAGTTCAATAAATAAATATGCACACATTTACAAACCAATTTAACTGAACTTGGATACATATATTTTATGTAACAATAATCATAATAGTAACAATAAAAATAAATAACTGTGCTAATTGCTAATCAAATAAAAATAATTGTGTGCTTGGGAAAAATCAAAGATACATGTACAATATGACTTACTGCTTCAGCTACATCAAGCCAATCCATTGCTGTGACCACTCGATCATTATCTGACGGCTCTGAATCCCAATTCCAATATGTGAATTTGTCAAACAAATGAGTTCCATACAAATTTCTGTCACATGTGTCACTCATTTCATTGTTAGTTTTTTCCAAGATGACACCACAATATCCCTGTGGAACCTGTTGTTCCCGTCCTAGTAATGGAAACCCACGGAATGATGCTTTCAATACTAAAACATTTAATTACAAGATTGGGTTAAAAATTCAACTACCCTGCCTTCATTCAAAAACCTTTGTACGCCAATATATTTTTTCACGTACCTTCATGCTTTCCTTTTGTTATAATGGGTTCAAAATACGACGAGACTTTGGCTTCTCCATTACTTCTAATTAGGCAGGGCATGTAATGAATTTTGGCTCTTTCTTCATCTTTTAACGGATTCAAATTTGATAAATTTAAGTGAACGGTCATTGTCACAGATTCCCGCCTAAAAACAACTATTCTGCTTGCACTGCTGCCAATTCCACGAAGAAACCGCACTTTCAAATTAATTCATACAAAAAAATTTTCAAACATTTAACTGTAATAAATTTAAAATCTTATTTCGTTTACAACTGAGAAATTTAATTGTGAGCATACCGTGTAGACACAAGGTTTATTTATGTAATGTAACTCTTGGGACAAATTAAAAATAGAAAAATAACACCAGGCTTTTTAACACTAAACCTACCACGAGCGGTCAAATGACCGTTTTCACAATTTCTTTTAATTTCTCGAAAAAACGTTACTGCACCACCATGAGAAATATTGACTTTTCCTGAAATATGCCTACAACCCATTTTTTGTCGCTTAGTTTCCGAAAAAAAATTGTTCTTTGCCTGGTCTAGCAAGAGCGGTCATTTGACCGCTTGATAATTTTATTGTATTTGCGACTGTATATTCTTCGGTAATCGCATTCTTGCAATTTCAACAAGTATATTTTCAGTGTACACTGTATATATAATATATGTAAGTATAAAAAATACCTAGTGCGTATAAAAAAAATCATTTTTGATTAGGGTACCCACCATAATTCAGAGGTCCAGGTACATAAACACAAAGTCTGGATGAAGAATCAGCAAAAGAGGTTCTGAAGAAGAGCTCCAACCATAAATCAGGTGCAAATAAATAAACCAAAAGTTCGGACGGAGAAAACAACGTGTGGTTTTGAGGAAGAATTCCTACATTAAATCAGGTCCTAATAAATAAATAAGAAGCCTGGATTACAAAATAGTTTTAAATAAGGGTTCCTAAGAAGATATAAGGGAAACGCTGAACGGAGTACAGTTGGGGAACCAGGTTTTTGGGGATGAAATAAAAAGTACAGATAAACTAAGGGAGTACTCGACGAGGTCATTCTGGAGAAAGTTGTACCTTGTGATTTTCTTAGTTTGTGATTTATTGTAAAGTTTGAAAAGAAACAAGAACTGTGAAGAAACATCACCATTAACGGGTTTTGCTTCGCTAACATTTTTGTATTTTGGTTCCTAAATTGTCATTTGTAGATTCATTTCCAAAAATGTCAAGACATTTGAGGAATATCACATTATTAGGCAAAATAAATAATATCGACGAGTATTTTTTACCGGGAGATAAGCGAAAAGTTGATGATAGTGATGATGATACTGCAAGAAATTATTGTGACTTATTTGACAGCGATACCCACTAAGAGAATATTTTGAACACACGAAGAGGACAAAAAAGAAAGAGATTTATTATTAGTTGTGAAAGTGAAAATGAATAAGAAATTGAAACTACAACATACGGGACTGTTTGCGTCCAGCAGTAAAAGACATCGATTTATTACATTTACAAAGAAATTTCAGACATGGTAAACGAAATATTCGAAGGGCAGTTAAATCAGCCTTTTCTTTGATTATTGACCATAAAATGATTGAGAGTGTAAGGGAATACAGAATAAACCTCGAATCAGGATTTCGAATTTTGAAAGCAAGATGGAATTTATCTGTTGCAAAATTATATGCATTTATTGGATTTCTATACGCATGCGGCGCATATGAGGCTAAAAATATTAATTTAACGTATTTGTGGAACAAGAAATGGGATCCATCATTTTTCTCCTTCAACTATTAGTCGAAAGGCCTAGCAGAAATCCACCAGATGTATTATATTTGACAACAAAAATCAACGAAGCCAATGCCATAGGTGTAATTGATCAAGTGACCAAAAAATATAGTGTAAAATCTAAAAGTCAAAGATGGCACTAACAGGTATCTTTCAATATCTTAGACAAATGCCTGGATTTCATATAAAGAAACCAGGGGTGAGAAAATATAGAGGCTTTGATTTCATTGGATAGAAGAACTTGGGACCGAATATCAGAAACAGAAACAGATAAGCGTGGAAAGCTCATCAAAAACAATATTAATTGCAAATATTGTTTCTTCTGAACGGAGATCATGCCAAATAAGATACTGCAAGATCAATAAAACAAACAAAATTTGTATAAAATGTAAAAATTACATACGTGGAAAATATGCGGTACAAAATGCTGTATTTTGTAAAAAATGTGATGAAAACGTAATGCATCAAAAAGCTAGAGTGTAGTTTTTTATTGTGCCAATAGAAAAATACCAGATAGTTGCTGCCTGTTTTACTAAAATATGTATTTTTTTTTGACGCGATCTTGTAACCCCACGTGGTATGTTACCTAACATGGAATGTTTGGAGTCATGGAGTGTTAAAAAACTTGCACGTTTCATTAATTATTGCATAAGAACAAATGAATAATTTAAATTCAAATAAAATAATTAGTACAGAGTAATTCTAGCTTAAAATCATTAATTAATCAATTTAGAACTAAATTAATTAGAATACTACTTCGATTGGCAAAATTTGATTGGCTGAAAAGTTACCGCCAAATTAAGGTCTGCCATGTTTTTTTTCTCCCGAGCTCACTTTTTTTGAAAAAACGGTTGAGTGTCGTGTATTTCTATTTCTTTATAAAATTTTCATGTGGTTTTTGAAATCAAAAAGCAAAATCCTGTTTTCTGCCAGCAAGGAAAAACTCCAGGTTTGAGCACAAGTCTTTTAATTATTAATTTGCAGACAGTATTAATTGTTTATTGATGTAATGGAAATCTGTAGTAACCGTTGCTAAAAAAATTGTTTCCCTTTGTTACTTCACAATGCAATTATTAAACGAATAGGGAATTACAATTGCCTAAATTCATATACTTATGTAAAATGACATAATTCTGTGAAGAGTGAATTGTATTTTTTATATTAGATAAGTCTAATGGGACTTGGAAAATTTACATTATTGTGTATTATCCAATGCTTCTAGTAACCGACTCATGGCATTTACGATTATGTATGATCTTGCGGTGCTCTGACTCAAATCGGTGGAATAATTTTTTCTAGCCTGTTTCTTAAAACGGTTAAAACGGTACGTTTCATTTTGCATTACATGTTTATAATATTCGTGGAATCACGTGATACGGTGTCAGAAAATTAACTGATTCAAATTTTCTCCACTTCGCTGTCTCACCCTAATCGGATTCAGTAGGATAAAACTTAGGATCCGGAAGGGTATTTACCTAAAATTAGATGAGAATCAATACCTAGAGAAACGATGTGGATTATCCCTGTAATAATCTTTTATGGCTAATGTAGGGAATTAAACCTTTGGTCTTGCCCTTGATACGGTGAAATTAGTGTCGAATGTCTTAACACATTTAGATGTTGTGCGCTCACCTGTCTTTTCTTCTTTTTTCTGGATCTATTTCAACCGATACGATACCATTTTTTGGCATAACCCTTTTTGGGTGCTTTTCATGTTTCGTCTACTTCACACATCTTCCACTTTTCCCCTTTTCTTCCTTTGTTCTCCTAAAAGTAGTTTTATGTTCTATCTTTAAGAGTTTGATTTCCGCACACTCATTTTTTGTTTCTTTTGACGGTCGAGTAATTTATTTATGACTGACATTCATTACAACTGTACAGCTCTTCTTGTTTCTATTTTTGTTCTTTAATATTTGTAATGGTACTACATTGTGTAACGTTTGTGCTTAGTTAAATATCAAAATCCGATCCGAAAGATCCGGCAGCATTCTTGTTTTACTTATTTTATCTCCCGACGTTAATATTAAAATTTACATAGTTTGTTCTTATACAATAATTCTATGTAAATTACTGCACTTTGTTTCTAATGGAGCCGTTAAAATAAAGGAATGATGGTCAGGTAGAGAAATAAAAAAAATGATAATGGGAAATTATACGGCCGCTCCGGGTAGGATTTTCATCATTTTCGAATTTAGTGGTTAAAACATACAGAAGGGAGCTACCAAAGAAAGTCAACGTGGTCTACGTTAATGTAAACTGTTTGGGGATGTTACGGCGGAGTGCTGATGGGTGGTGTGCTAGGCAATCAAGTCACCTGTCGTTGAAAATTTGAGTCTAACAGGTGATATAGTGGGAGAAGAGAGAAAGTGACACTGGGCAAAACGCGTGTCATTTGCGTGGGCGTCATTAAAAAGAAAATAGCAATTTGGGCGCGGGGAGGTGGCCCAGCAGACGACACTTTGATTACGAAGACGGGGGTGTCTGCGTGGTGAAACGGTGGTTTTCCAGCATCCCGCGCGGAGCGCGACGATCGCTCTTTGGCAGCTCTTCAAACCCCAGGAAGTGAAACCGAAGGAAGAGTTTTCTACAGTAGTGAAACGCATCGCCATCTTAGTGATGTATCTGAATAATAAGAGCGAGAGGAGATATAAGTGACGGGATATAATTCATTTCCGTTTCCGGCCAGGAATTGAACATTCCGGATTTCGGGAAAAAGGCAAACTCACACACGGGGGTTGCCAGAACTGCGTGATGAAATAAAAAAGGACGCGCGCGGTTACGACGAAACGTAGGGATCGAATTAATTTCGGCGTAGAGATGCATGTCCGTGCGAATCGTCTGCTGCTCCCACAAAATGTGGCGATGTGTCGTTTCCATTCGGTGTGATCAAGGTGTTTACGAAAGGTGAAAGGTTCTCCAAGGTCCTTCCCAATCCGGGGAAGGGAGGAAACTGAGACGAGTCAAAGATTGTCTCATTCCGTGAATTGCCTGGACCAGTCCCCGTGACATCCTTCCTTCCAATTTCGTCCATTTTGAAAGGAGGCAAAAACGTACATGTCAAAAACTGATTTCTTCAAAACGAAACAAGTACACGCGTATCAGGGGTGATAAGTGCTGTAGAGCCGTTAGAAATTTGGCTGGTTTTGCGATCCGCCCAGGATTTTCCGCTCGATTTCCCGCTCGCCAAGGACGGGCCGATCTTAACCTCCGGGTAATTTAAATGAGAGAAATCTTTCGAGGTGGAAAATGGCGGAAAAAAGTCGGATTTGGCATCCGTGTTCGCGACTTTTCGATCGTGACTACGACAAAGTGTTCGTCTCAGCACGACAAACCCGTCACAAACCGTGGAATAGTGACACCCTTTCGGAGAGATCATAGTGATCTGCATCAGCTGATCTCGAAGAGATTCATCTCTCCCTATAAATTATGACGGACATAACGGTGCCCGCGGTCCTCCTGATTCTCTTCCTCGACATATGCTACAGTCAAAACTACTACCAGAACATTGACTGCGATTTCGAGGATGACAAGTGCAGGTGGAGATGGAATACGACCATACCCAATGGATTCAGGGTATTTAGCGGAGTAGAAGCCGAGAGGTACCTACGGCAAAACCCGGACGATGATAGAATGTTATTCGCAGATGCCGATAGGAATTTCAATGGTGAGTACATGCGTAGAGAGTACTCGTGACGACTCCCTACAGATACCATTAAGACAGGTTCCTATCATCAGGTATTCGTTTTGAATTATTCCGTCTGAATTTAACGATAGGCATGATAGTAAATAAAATTATCTAATTGCGGCAATCGCAATTTCATGAACGCCATTAGACGCCTCATCTCCGGTTCAAATCCTATCATGGAAATTGTGTTTTCCGAAATGTTATTAAGCTCCGACAAAATGGAATACTGATGGAACAATTCCATAAAAGTAGTACCGGTTTTAATGAATCTCCGATTCGTCGTATCTTTCGTTCATTTGATTAGTCAATGACAAACCGTCTGCTGGGTTAAGGGGGACAGAAAAAAATGCTGCCATATGGCATGATCTCCGATAAATGTTCACTGTTTGAATAAAATTTTCCGACAGGTGGTTTTTGTCAGATCTTTCACCAGATATTGTCTGTACTAGAAACAACCAAAATAGATTGAAAGCAATTAGTAAAACAGACTCGACAAAAGAGGAATGGGAAATGAAATGACGAAGCCAAACCAGGAAATATATTTACAGTAGTGAGAAATATGGACGTCCGTGTAGTACGTCAACGGCAAGGGGGAATTATGTTCGCATTAATGTACAACACGTGTGGGCCAACCTTAATGCGAAATAGAATGTTCCGTTACACCAAAAGAAGTAGGCAAAAATTTCGTTTTGTATGAATGAAACTAAAATACCTTACATTTAAAATAATAGGTGGAACGAACAGCATCAATATCAGTATTTAGTTGTAGTGTTACGACAATTACAGCAGCACAAAACCTCTTGAAATCACTTGAAGGAACATGTCCGTCAGGGAGTTGTGAAGTTGAGTTTTTAATTAAAGAACAAGTGCATTTTTTCTACAAGTACACAAAAATTTTTTACTACTCTTTTACCTAAAGACATAAGCGAATTATGAAAACTACAACCGTGTAACGTTAATTCGAAAGCGGAATGAAAATATGATTTTTATTAATTTATTGGTCGATTGTTGAAAAGTACACATTTACCCAGACATGCCCAGAGGTCAAGCCTAATGTAATAATATTACTAGAACAAATATTTAACATATTTAGTTCTTGTTTGAGCGGTGTGCTACCCTGAGATTACATTTATGTAAACATGTATACGTTGGTCGTACTTGAAAATCGTTCGCTGAAGTAATTCAAAATTTTTGAACCTTCAGCTACTGGAATTGCTCAAACGAGACTTAATAATAATTAAGTGTTCCTTCATTTTCAATTACAATCCCACGTCCGATTTGTAATTAATAAATTATTAAACGTTAATATTAATTGTACAGTTTAACGAAAATGGAGTGTTAGAAACAATCCAATCACTAAATGTTTCACCGAATGAACAACAACTTTGAAGTTGAGTTTAATTTTTCAGAAAAGCCATTCTGACTAAGATGGTACCGTGGAATCTCGGTATGAAAAGGTTCCGACCACGCATTTCCCCAAAGTTGAACTTTGACCTTCAGAAAAGGTAGGAGCAGACTACTGCCTGTGGCGTCGGCCGATTCTTAACCATTTAAATGATTACATCGTTCATCTTTAGGAAACGTCTTCCTTATTTTTTTCTCCCCAAAAACCGATCGTCAACTTCTGATTCCTCCGGTTGTTATTCTTTCACTTGGCCTGTTTCTCAGTCAATTTCGACTCCAACTTCTTTCGGTTTGCTCCAAAAATTTTTGCCTCGTTCTTTTATTTGCATTGCTGCGGGGCGAAAATGACGAACCGACGCAATTAAATTTTAATGAAACCCTCGTCGATTGTCAGTTTTCCGGGACCTTTTAGGTGGCTGCTCGGTGATCGAGATGGAATTCCTACAGGAAATCCATCTCATAATTCCCAAACCGATGTTTATTTATAATAAGTTCGTTCCGCGAGCAAAGGGATTACACAATGGACCGTTACACAACCGTCACATAATGGTAAGACGTTAATTATACATAGTTCCCTCTCGGTTTTATTGTTTCTGTGAAAAATATTTGGCATCCAGTGTAACTATTAAACAACTGCAAACATTGTTACCAGTGGATACGCGACCTTGTTTTTGTAATGTGACAGATATGTAGAGGAGCGAATTGAGGAGCCGCCAAATAAGAGTTAACCGTAGCAAAATTTATGTAGTTTTGTGCGAGTGGAATTTCGAAGTAAGCGGTAGTAAATTTAAGGTAATAACTCGTAACAGGTAACGGATGTGGTACAATTAAAAGAAACGTTCATAAATATTTTTGTACAAGATCATATCAAAATATTTACGACACACAAAAAATACTAAGCAAAAATAATTTTTTATGTGACATAGTAAATGTTAACGGAATGTTATGGATGGTACTCACACTGATCGAAGTTATACTGTTATCATCGTGTTACTGTCGCGTTTTTTTTCATTTTACTGATTACATAAATCCGTAATCCGTTCACAATGGGCAATAAATAAGTTTTAGTACACATTAAATATGACGGGTACATCGGTGCATTCATCTTTTATAGTATTTGTCTCGTGTGTCCGAGTTGTTGCGTACTTTTTACGAAGTAAATTCGAATTCATGATGGTGTTACCTCCTTGCAAAGTTTTGATTTATTTAGCTGGTTTTCTAGTACCTGTGAAAGTAATCTTACAACAAATTACTTGAGTTATTTCTATGCTATGTAAATAAATGTGCTTAATATTCAGTGTTGTCTGAATACAGACAAATTTGGCAGACGTTCGATTAAGTCTTTATTTGTTTCTCATTAAATTTGTTACAAGTTCTTTATTTGTTACTAAACAATTTCGCTTCATTTTTATGTGCCACTTGGTAATTATTCCAGTTTTAAAACATCTTAAAGAGACAAAAAGTTATGATTGCAGTTATGGCTGCTTCTCGGTATCGTCATTTTTAATTTACGTACAAGACAATTTAATTTAGAAAAGTCAATGCTATGGATGAGGAGTGAAATGTTCACATCGTGTAAAATGGCAAAATGTCAAGAGGCAAAACTGACAAGGGAAATATTATTGGGAAAAAAGTGACAAGCAGAAATGAATAATGGATCACCTAATAAAGCACATCGAAGCGATAGAACATTCTTTTTCGTTTCGTTTAATAAGGCATGGATGCTCACGCTTAAAAATTGGATAGCTGAAAATACCATTAGAGTGAAATTAAGACTGGCGTGGGTTAGTTAAGGACATAAAACACCGACACCTGCGTTTGGTTACCTGTAGCCTCATCCATTGAGCCGTTGTCTCAGCTACATCGGGTACGAACACAGCTTTGGCAAGATGCCCTTCCAACATCCAGATAAATATATAATATATGTCGTGTGAACTCGATCAGGCAAGTGAAATTTCTTGGCCGGAAACTCGCCAAATTGCCTTCTTAACTGACGTATGTCCATATCAAAAGATTAGTAGAAACGTGCTTAGAGCCGAATTTAAAATCTTGATCATTGCCGAAAATCTAAACTTCCTCCAATTTGTGTTACAACAACACTCGGGTCATGTAAATTTACACCTAAAACGGTTTAACACACTACATTCCCCACTTGATGTTGCTTTCTTATATCTACCAGGTGTGGGCTTTTGAGTTTTCGAGTTCTACTTGTCTTTCTAACTGTAAATATTTATTTTCCAACGGATGCTGTTCATTGCACTTGTTAAACAATTTATACTACAATAAAAAGCTAGAAAATAATTAAAAAATTAGAAGGGCAGTCTTATTTTCTGTTGTTAAGAAAAATTCTACAGATCTTTTTTAATTTCTTATGGTTCACTACAATCGCCTCACGGAAACCTTGTCAGTATCCGTCATTTTATCGTGTGCGAATTATTGAACATTCTGAACCATGTTTTCCTTAACGCTAAGTGTGTAATTGGTTCACAGAAGTTACTACTTTCTTTTCAATTTTTTAAGTACAATATTAGAAGTCACAAGCCCGTAATTGAAAAAGGCGGGACAGATTTTCAATGAGTTTCGGTGTCATTTATGGTTCTTTTACGACTACGCGATTGTTTACATAGAGCCACCGTTAGAAAAGCCATTTTCCATCCGGGCTTTCAGAAACAAAGTAAAAAGTAAAATTTAAACAAAGCACGCCGCACCGCGAAGTAGAAATGGGAATAAGGGTAGGCAGTTGTAAAAGACAGAGTAAAACAAAGTTCACAGACGGAAAACCGATCAATGGGTAGTAAAACTCCGAACATCAATATAGACAAATTATTAAAGGAATTTCATACGTTTTCAACTTAGAATTTATGTTGCGTGTTTCTCGTGTATGCTGGGACTGTCTGGCATTCATCGTTATATGCGGATGACCAGTTAAATTTCAGTTCTCTAATATTAAAATGTGGTGGAGGGGAACAGTTACATTTGTTACACATACGTGGGCGAACTTCGTATTCTTTTCTTTTACATGCGTTGCCCATCTGGACGTCAACTGGTTTTTGCCGTGGGTTATTTAAAAACTATATTTCATTAATGGGTCTCATTCATTCGACCACTTCTTTCTCTCTTGTCCCTCACTCTCCTTCTGTTTCTCTGTTGCTCTCTCTTGGCCGCAGCAAACAATTTATTTTGGCTCCCTGCTAAGTCGTACACAGCCTCCGACTTATTATTTATTACCAACAGGAATACATCTCCGGGGATTCTCGAGCCACAACACAATGAATATATATTGCGCCTTTTCAGATATATCGAAATCTATATATACTATACTGCTAAATTTCAACGCCACCAAAATTATGTATTTTAGTTTATTTATGCACATTATTCTCCCGTAAGTATTATCAGACTTTAGTTTTCTGACCTTTCCCTCTCTGCCTCTCTCTGTCTCTCTCTCTCTCTCTCTCTTTCACCGTACTCTCTGCAATGCTTTTGACTAACCCCTCAACTAAATACCGAAATTCTAATTCGACTTTACTCGTCTCTTCCCCTACAGCAATCATTTCAATCTTTTTTGTACGTAGAATTTTATTAAAGGTCCACTTGGTGTTCCATTCATTCAAATCAATTTAATATATGAATTACCCATGTGTTTTTTATTTGAATTCCACGTGTTTCTTTTTTCAGGGAACGTTTTAAAACTGAAGTTATATTTTGTGGGTTTTTTTTTTGCGATTTTGTGGTTTCATGCCACATCCGTTCCCAGCATTTTTTGGGCAACTTATTGCCATTGATAATGAAAATCTACACAGTATGTTTTGCTTCTGCTTGGGACCGGCCTGCTTTATGGTGACCGAAATATGTTCGTCTCAAAAGAGAATTTGCCCTGGGTAACGATTTATTAATATTAAATCTTGTGTAATGGAAGGGTTTGCCTTTGCTATCTGATTTATTTTGTGGAACTTTTATTCGGGGCAAACTGTACCTAACCCTTTAAGTTAATAGCAAGATATAGCTTAAACGTAACTTTCAAAACAATATTAATGCAGAGGAGTGTACGGTATATTACATATGAAAGGCTGTGTATAGGACTTTGAATGATTTAGAGATTACATCTAAAATTTGTGATGTCTCAAAAGGTACGACAATATTAGGAGGGGGTAACGAGTATGATATAATATTACAATAACGTAAACCCTCGAATTCTTATTTTAAAAAACTTGATAATCCGCATTATATATAAGTTGCATATTACTTTATTTATTCGTTAAATGAAATTATTTATTTTCGTTATTTATTGATTCATCGTTATTTGATCGGCTTATATTCATTTAATTTATTTTTCTTTATTATGCTACCACTTTTGTGATTACTTATTTAATCTATTGTAAAGACATTTATTGTTAAATTGGATTAGTGCAATAAATTATTTTGGTCTCGACACAATAGATTATAAGATTGGATTAGTAAGTTTTGAGTTTTTAGTTTACATCTGACATTACAGTTTGTCAATTCATGAAATTCTCAAAATTGCAGTAGAAGTTACTCTTATTCAGTTCCAAATAAGTAGAAGCTTTGTTAATTATTAAGTGGTCTCGCAAACGAAGGTGCTCATGATGTTTGTTTACTATCTGACTTTTGACAGTTCGCTTTTTATAAATATTTTCATCGTTGATTCTCCTGTATAATATCAATGAATTTCTAAGTTGAAGTGAATTTCTAGTACTGAATTTGTGATACTTATACACATTGGTCCGTATGTAAACATTCAAAATTTTTTATAATAACTGTAGGATATGTGTTACGTTAACTTTTTACCGTGACTGATGGAACGTTGCACACATTTTTATCCCGTTCTGGAACAGATAATTTTCACTTTTTTAAAATTTCAAAAAAGTTCTAAATTTAAAAACTTTAAAAAATGTTACTTTCATTGAGTACGTCTAGAAAAGTTTGTAACTAAGTGAAACATAAACTCTAAAAAATTATTGTTAAACTTTGAACAAAGCATTTGAACCTAGGTGAATCGTATTCTGATTTATATACTTAATTCGTTTAAGCAGTTAAACGAGTTAACTTGCCTTAAACTGAGGCTTACATATTAAAATGGTATGTAGCACGGGGTATGTAGTTAGTTTGGACTCAAGAGCCTATCTGTGTGTTTCTCATATGACTCTATAAGATTTTATATTTTGTGTAACCTGCACCTGTTCCAGTCTTTCATTCGTTTCGTCAGTACGTATATTTCCTATTTTCTTTCACAAGTGCACATTCCTTTTTTTTCATCGACATCTTTAATCCTTTTACGGGTCTCCCTTTCTCTCTCTCTCTCTCTCTCTCTCTTTTTGTCCCTTCTCTTTATTTAAACTCGCGTGCCCAAATTTCCAGTCTCTTATTTCGTTTCCTTTTCATTGTGTATTATTGTTTCGTTCTTGTTTCCGTTCATTATTTTCGTAGTATTTTCAGTGAATTTTATTCGAGATATTGCGTTGGCGTTTCACCACGGAGGGCGGATAGAGCGGAGGTGGACGTTTCTGCTTTTGAGGGTGCGCGTATGTTTGTACGCGTACGTATAAAAGTGAGACAGAGGGGGCGACCTTCTCGCGTTTCCATTTAATCAGAGCAAAAAAGTTTGTCAAACCTAATTATTGTTGACTACCTGAATTGGAATTCGAGAGACTAGGGGGGAGGAGGAGGAAGAGTTTTGCTGCTGGCAAAGGTCAGGATCTGAAATCACGAGTATGTAAAAAGTCAAACATGTCAACATACAGGGAAATAAAAAGTGTGTTTCCCCTTTTTCCTTTAACATCTCGCCATTAAATTAATCTTGGCCATAGAAAAATCGCGTCGAACTGAGTCAGAACTGTAATGCGAATCTCCCTGTGAGATTATCATTTCCAAGGTGAGATCCGCCATTTACTTACCAATCCTTCACTGACTGACTTTTCTGCTGCCACGAATTAAATTCGAGAGATTTCAGTTTTCTTCGGATATTAGTCTCGTTACGCAGAATACTCTTTGCTTTCCGATGACTGACTTCTAACGAACACTTCAAACGCTTCGGATTATTTTTTTTGTTTTCTGTTGATATTGCCATGTTCGTAATCATCTCCGCCTTCTTCCCATCGCAGCCCTTGCGCTCCGCCGTCCTTTTACATCTCTTTCTTTTGTTTGCTCTCTTTTCCCCATAGTTTCACAAAACATCGCATTTTGTATGTTTCATTTGCTGTTCGCCTTTATTGACGAGTTAAATTCCATTCATTAAATATATTGCAGCTTTCTACTTAACCCAGGAATTTCTTCATCACAGGTTCTGTTCGTCACCGTCCTTTTGTTGAAAACTAAATTATTCCCGAGTTTCTTTTATTAGCTCCAACGGAATCGATTTTTATTCCTTTCGGTCTAATTCTCGGTAAAATACGTTCGCCAGAATTTATAAAAGTACTACTCTCTAATTTTCTGTGGAATAGTATTCTGGTACATGCGTAGCCTACTTAATTGTTAAATTAAAAAATTAACTATACCTACAAGTACGATTCAGACACCGTGTTCTCCTCGAGAAAGCTTAGTGGTGCACATATTTAAAAACGACTGACTGCAGTGCAACTAATTCTGGTTGTGATACCTTTATAGTCGAGGCTGAAACTGTGGTCAACTACTTTGTACTGTGTTTTCAATATTTATAAGGAACAGTGCATTTCCATTTTAATAATGTCTCTGTCATATTTTGTCGACTCTGGCGAACTTTCTGATGTTTCCCGCGGATTAATAACATCCTTTCCGCGGAGCTGATTCACTTCCAATGGCGAGAACTCAAATCGGCACAGTCGGAGCATTCATATTTGTTCGAAAACATTTGTCTGGAAAAGTATTTTTCCCCGGGGGTGAATTTTTCGATTTAGGAATCATAAAAAGTAACGACAAAAACAGATAAGCGGAAAGCGATTTTTTACCCGCGTTTGTCGCTATTTATAGCTCGAGCCCTGACTTCTCGTCTAGAGACCTGTGCAAAAAGTGAAGCACAGCAAACATAAGGTCGTGGGATTTTTGTATTGGCGGAAACTAATTCATGAGTATCGGTCTTTCGACTTGACGTGACGTGACGTTTCAATAAAGTCTAGGCCATTGGAAAACAAGTCTGCAACTTTTTCGAAGACAAAGACAGATGTGCTCGGACTGATGGAAGTCGACCTGTCTTTTCGCCCACGCCAAATCCATTCGGTTGTTGATGTCAGGCCTGCGGGCGAACATTGAATTAATTCGATAGTTCGAATTCAATCGTTATAGTTACAATTTGCGGTTGTGAGATTACACTTACTACTTTGTATAACTTTGACATCGAACCGTTTCGAGGTGGGCACCACCACCTTGCTTTACAACGTGACACTAGACGACTAAATTTAACCGTTTAAATTGGGACGAAAGGTGCTGTGACTATTACTCATACTAAATAACCGCAGACGTTTATTTTTGTACAGAGTAACGATGAATGAATACACACAAGTGCATCCATTAAGTTAATCACACTGCTTAATGCCGACACTAGGTTAAATGTAGTGTATGCACAGCGTCTAATGTACATGTGAAAAATGTGCGGCCCATTAAGACTCAGGGTTTCAAATTTTTCATTTTCTCAACTACGTAATTTTTACGTTACGCAACAAATAATTAATAATGTAATGCATAATGAGAGTTCAAAGGTCTTTGAGTAGCACCCAGAGCAATTGAAATGTAATGAAACACTTCACTAACAGGCGTTGTAAGACACAATAGAGCTCACAGCAACAACAACATTGACAGACTTAACCGAGAAGACATTGAATAAATTATGAATGAAAAAATAAAACTCGTCAGAGTATAAAAAAGAGAGAAAATAAGAAGGAAAGGCGTAATATGTACACTAACGTAAATGTTCAAGATACTTGATACCAATACACGATAGTTGATGCGAAAGCTTATCAGACGCAATGCAAAATATCGCACGACATACATGGAATTATTATTTAAAAATTTCAATTAACGTGTAGTGACCGTATCGAGAGTTTCCAGAGAGCATTATCTAAATGTTACCTCTACACGAATCGCTTGTAAGAAACTCCAACAATATATGATTGTGTGTGTGTGTGTGTGTGTGTGTGTGTGAGAGAGAGAGAGAGGGAGCGAGAAACGCGTGTCACGAGAATTACTCCGAAGTTCATTTTAAAATACGTATTGTAAATTTCGCTTTCAACCTGTTGACAATTGAATTATGACTCCGATAAATAAAGAATAGAAAAGTCAGTTCGTTAGTGATGGGAAGGAGGCACCAAGACGAAGATGATGGAAGGGAAAGTTGATAGGAAAATGGAGAGAAAATGTCAGATGTGACGTTAGGAGAAGGAAGCAAATGGCAAATGAAAACGAATGTGGTGACTGTCACGATGGAAAAAAAAATTAATTCCTTTCATCGTCCAAATCTGATTGAAAGTCTCTATTTTACTCGTCGGGGGAAGAACTTCATTGTGTCAAGGTGGCATCAACAAGTTTCAGGGTAACAAGTTGTCAGCCGTGTTCTCTCAAACATTACACTGCGCCTACTAGACTTTCTGTGGAGTGGTAAATTAAGAGCTGGTGATGAATCCGACACTTGTGTTGGCTTTTTTTACCCATGCCCCCTCCCACCAAGCAGAGGATTGTACGGATGGGTTTCCTCTTGAAGCCTCCGGTGCACTGGTTTTACAGTTAGAGAAATCCGAACGACGGTTTAAAAAAAATTGAATTTTCCACCAAACTCATTTTACATTGAAACGTAAAAATAATGGCGAGAGCACGAGGTTTGCTCTCTAAAGGGAAGTCGCACTCAGGAAATTAAACATCCTTTCATAACTCGATTTGTAACCGAAATCGGATTTTTTTTCTTCTTTTTCACCTGAACGTCGCGTTCACTTTTATCGGGGATTCATCCTTTTAAATCCTTTGTTTTTATAAAAAAAAACAATTCCAGACAACATTTATTGGGAACTGACGAACTTTTTCGACAGCACTCACACCAAGGTTGCCTTACTGATCACTTTCTACTTTAGCGGATCAGTACTAACATCAATGATTTACATAGACAAACGCAACTTCTTAGACAGTTGATTTCTTTGGTTAACTTCTTAACCAATAGCATGGGCGAAAATTAAATAAAAATTAAGTAACACCCACCAACTCTAAAATAGTGTTTGTCATACATACAAATACTATAGCCAGTAGTAACTCTTAAAAGATGTATACCTACATTCTGGCGTATGTACCTACCCTCATCAAGTCGAAAACACAAATACTCAGTATTTGAAGCGTGCTTTTTATCAACCCTGGCGTAGAGAGGCTAATTAATTAAAACGAGAACAGGTCAAAAAAATGTAAATTTTTTATACAGAAGAGTCCGTTTCTCTTCCTTGAAGACAGTGACACCACAAGAATTTTACAGCTTCGGTCAAAGCGACTTCATCCAGAAGACTGCTCAACTCCTCATCTAATTACTCTCCTGTCTCCCCGTGTTGCCTCGATACCGGTTTTCCATCCGCCGTTGTTTTCTTCTCTTTACATTTTTAATTTTGTCGCCAACTTTTACGGCTTTGGAGCCCGTAAAACTGACTTGTGTGTCTCCGTTCGGATTTAGAACAGATTTTAATGTCGTTCAATTTGTTTTCCTCTTCCTGGATTTCCTAGAACTTCATAGGTGGTACCTACATGCCCTGTACCCTACAGTTGGTCCCCCTTGTCGTAATAACTCAGTTGTGGTGACTAGTATTGTCCGCTAGTGCTAGGAGATTAGATCTTAACCTCTATTTTTTGTTTCTTTCCTTAGTGGTCTTATTGTAATCATATACATTTGAGTTGACTTTCTTAAAATATAGGTTTTCTAGAATTATTATTTACTTAAGTAGTATATATGAGGGAAAAAGCAATCGAAAGGAGAGCTCGATTTCCATTGTCCAATTGATTCTTGCCGAACGCACACGTTAAAAACAGAAATTTATCGATTTAATTAAATTTTTAACATTTTGAGAGTTTGTTAAACCGGAAATAGGTTTATTGTGTAAGAGAACTTGCGTGATCAAAGGAAATCAACTGATGTGACTCCTTTTAATTATACAGGTAATTAAAACTGCTTGTC
Organism: Polyplax serrata; assembly: GCA_037055365.1. Lineage (NCBI taxonomy): Eukaryota > Metazoa > Arthropoda > Insecta > Psocodea > Polyplacidae > Polyplax > Polyplax serrata. The sequence goes on along the minus strand of JAWJWE010000038.1, from coordinate 4,162,198 downwards.
GAATAAAATGAATACTGCAGTCATAATTTCAAAGAGAAGGCACAGAGAATTGGGGAACGGGGACAAGAGCCTAATGAAGCGAAGTAAATCAGAAGGTTGAGGGACAAAGAAGAATAGAGTAATCTAATAAAATAAAGAAAATTTTCTGGTTAAATTAATTCGTTTTGATAACGTTTTGATTTGAAATTTAGTCAATTTTGTTGCCCACTTAGTAGTGGGCAAGAAATTCAGTTTAATCGAATCTGTTTCCAAGTATCAGAAACTTAGGAGTGTTAGAATATACAGGAAAACTGTACATCGGAAAAATTCAGTCGGCGTTAAGTTTTGCAGAGGAGGTTACCGAGCTGTGTTATCAAACTGTGTACGAAATATTTCAAGTGAAGTTTATTTTTAAACTTCTAACTTGTTTCCTTTATGTAAATATTGTGTAATCCGGGGCAGTTAATAAGTTAACTGAGCAAAACAGGTGTCACATAGTTGATTGCAAATTCGTACAATTTAAATTTCACCGCGGGTTATTTCTCTCCCTCTCTCACGACAGATAAACATCGCTTCCTGTGAAGAGTTTTGGATAGTTTCGCTTTCCCTGCATAGACTCTTGTTGAAAATTAACAAACGAATTGTTTGTATTTCTCTGCGGACGATGATAGATGGTGGTGACATAGGCCTTTTAAGAAATTCTACGGCATATGAATGGAAGCACGTCACATTAATTATTCACGGGCACATTCCACGCGGACGGAAACCATGGAGGGGTGAACGAGAAGCCGTAGACGAAAAATAATACGAAAAACAATTTCATCCATCTTGTCCATGACCCCGGAGCTTTCCGCATTCGAAAGGAACACCCTCTAATAGAATGGCTGTTATCCGTCAAGTACACACCTTTCAGACACCCGTGAAATAAATCAGATTCTCGTTACAAACTTCTTTCGGATGATGTAAATGTCCTTCTACAGTTCCCACGAGGTTCTTCTTCGGTCCCACTTGCCCTTTTCCTCCATTTTTAAGAACGACATCCCACACATCTTTCATTGTTCTCTTCTTTTCTGAATAACTTTTTCTACGTGTCAATGTCATTAAAGGGAAAAAAACAGTAGATGGAAAAACGTGTCGGCTGATGTCGGGCAGAACTGTGACGACTTCAGACAGTTTTTTAACTGCCAAACGAGCATTTCCATGAAAAAAAAACTAAAGAAAATAGTTTCACGATTACACGAAAGTAAAAAATAAAAACTATAAAACGTCTCGTGGTTATAAGTGATGTGGAAATATTTTTCATATTCCTACGGCTACTTTCCGAAAACTTTGACCGTTTGAAGGGGCTGTTCCCAGGCCGTTTAATTATTTTTTTTTTGAAAATACAAGACAATAAAAAGGGGAGAAAAAAATGGAAAGCTTCGACGGTGGGGGTATATTTTAATAAAACAACCCTGCGTGGGTGTGGAAGCGTACGAAACCCAAAATTTGTGAGTTAATATTTGCTGCAGGCCGGCCGTGAGTGAACGAATGATGACCAGACAAATAGTTACGAAATAGAAATGAGGTTCCCGATGAGTGAGAGCAATTAAAAATAATTGCAGGAGCAAGTCGAAATCATAGAAATTGTTAGGTTCTAATTTTGTCGGATTAGAAAGACGGTGTTGTGATTAAAAACCAGAGCCTCGAATGAAATTAGTAGCGGAAAATATCACTTTACTTCCTCGTGCATATTTCTGCCGTGTTGGAGGGTTTCACAAGGAACTCCTCTTTTGTGCCTTGCACTTTTCTCTTCCTGACATACGCGCTCTCTCAAATTATTTGTGTTTAAAGATGAACCTTACGTTTGAATAGCCTTTGGCAAATCTAAACAAGTGATAGCAACCCGCACTGTCGAAGAGGATTAATAATGGGAAGCGACGTTAGTAAAATTCTATAGAGTAAAAGTTGGAAAAATTGAAAAAGAGAGGGTAACGCACTCATTTAATTTGTGAGCTTTCCTGCATTACGAAGTTCTAATTATTTTTAACGGTAATTATTAATGCAACAGCGCAAGGGTGCATTATTTTTTTTAGAATAATTTTATGTACAGTTTCCCGATGCACAATTTTCCGTATGCAGTTTCAATTATTTTGAACGGGTAAAAGCTCAGTGAGGTAATTGCATTACAAATTAAATTACATTGTAGGACATGGTTCAGAAGCTGTGGTGTGCCATTTTGTTGACGTATGCGTGGCCCGGCGGACAATCTGTAGGCAAGGTTCTCTGACATGTTTGAGTAAGGCGAAGAAAGGCCCATGTGTGCATTATGTATATATTCAAACTTATTATCCGTTTTAAATAATTATTTAAAGGTAGAAGTAAGTCGATCCAATTTCATTGGATTCGCCCGAGGTCAGTTGTTGATGTTTCGCCTTCGGTTTGCCCCCGTGTTTGCCATGAAAATCGATGAACATCCTGAAAATCCTCCTCAAACGGAGCAAGGGAGCAGGTTCCCTTTGGTGTGCCCCAGCTAACGAGAAAATACGTGAAAGGGTTCTGTCAGATCGGAAATAAAAAAAAATATTGTTATATAGGTCGCGAATCGGAAAGGCTTTCGTCTTCCAGTCCGACATTTGCTCAGAGATCTCGTAGGGAAGGAAAACGAAAATATGGAGACTGAGCAGGAAAGGAGAGAGAGAGAGAGAGAAAGAGAGAGAGAGAAATAAGTGAGAGACAGACAGGGTTCTGGCGAATGAGAGAGAGAGAGGCACAGAGAGGGAAAATCAGAGAGAGGTAGAGAAGGATAGGAAAGTTGGAAAATGGGAAATTCAAAGGACCGACAGCAGACGCGGAGAGACAACAGCAGCGGGGAATCGTTTCTAGAATTTCAGATGAAAACAAGCCTCCGCAAAACAGGTTATCGATCAGGGCTTTCCCTTCCAGCCTCTCGAATCGCGGTGGCACCGCCTCGACCTCGTGGGTTCACGTTCAAGGTTCGTGGAAGTGAACGCGTTAGAATCAAAAATTCTGGCGCAAAATGAAAAATTTTGAAATCAGTCGCTGGATGAATTCGAGATGACGATAAGTTAAAAATTCACGGTGATGTGCTGGTCCGACCGGAAGTTGAATTCAATCTATTTCCGGTTTCGAGACTGGACCGTAGCAACCTAAAAAGGGTTCATTTGAATTCGTTCTAATTTTTCGGATTGAAAATCACTAAAATTCGAAGAGTATTGTACTACCTGAAGATTTCGTGCCTGAATTCGACTGACTTGTACCTACCTTTTACCTTTACCTTGGGTTTAAAAACTTTCATTTCATTTCACTCAGGTTCTATCTTTCCTACATCACTCTTTTTGCTGACTAACAATTACTAGATTTTTCTCAAATTGTATTATTTCTTGCTCCTATAAAAACTAGAAAACAATCGGTATAATAATCTTATTGATTAGTATATTATAATAAATCTCCTAAAAGAATTAGTCAGTTAGCAGTCGATACTTTTTATTCCTGCTAAACGGTTTATCTGCCACGGATTTTTCTGCTCTATTGTAATTTGCTTCCTGTCGTATTTCCAGGTACCCGCGACAGGAAAAAAATATTAAGAAAAGTTTAACCGTTTCTATTCTTTCACCGATTCCGTTTATTATTTTCTATATATCATTCCTCCGAACTGCCTGACATTTATAGAAACGTTCGGGAAAACGGAAATATAAATTTTGTTATCCTTTTGATCGGTTGATTTTATTTTTACGTAATTGCTTTATCAAATATCCTATGTTTCTGTCGTCATTTTTCAATTCTCACATAATTATGTAACCGTACATTTCATCCTCTTTAACTTTCAATAACTTTTTCTGTTAATAATATGTGAAGGAAATCTATGGTAGTTTTTAATCTAATATACACATATATTATATACTAAAATACTATATATAAAATGTAACTCTCAAGATTTCAAAAAAAAAGATTTGAGGCAAAACGTCAAGCTGATTGTCAGAAGCAGATGATGTCAATGTCATATTTTTGACACTACTAGAAATGTGTGCAATTTACTCTAATGTATATTTTTATATTAAATCATGTGAGAGAGCATGTACAATTTCCAACAATTTCCTCAGGCAGCCAAAAGATGTTTAATTATCATGTGAAGGAAATCTACTCAGTAAGTTCAGTGTTAACTAGTAGCCTACGTGTGATAGTGCAACGACAAAAGTCAATAGTTTTTAAGGTGTCCCAGTCCGGGACCCAACTGCGCACAAAAGAGCAATATCGGAATGAAGCCGGAAACAGGAGTCTACCGATGTCGAGGTCGGTTTCCGGTTCCCCGGCGGAAATGAAGATATAATGCTTATCCCGTCTATTCGCTATTTCGACAAGCCATCCATCACGTTACGTGCTTACAGGGCCTTGCACCAAGGTTCAAGGTTCAATTATGGGAGAAGCTTTTGGCGTTAATTAATGTTTATTGACCCATGAAGCGGAAACGACGAACGGGACTTGTGTCATCGGGAGAACAAACAACAGTTAAACGAGTAACGACGGTCATAAACCATCGGTGATTATCGTACGTCGCACCGGAAGGCATCGGCAAACAGTTGCAGACGAGTCGGAAAAATCTGGGCAAACAGTCCAAACAGAAAAATGGCAAACGGTGTGAAGCGAATTTTTCTCGTACATTTAAAAAAGATGTAAAGTTGAAATACCAGAGGATAAAAAAAAATATTTTTAACGTGTGGGCAAGGCCAAATATATTGGCCCTACTGGCAGCTGATGGCGTGCAGGGGCAACCAAAAATCGCCGACTCTGAATCCTAATTAACAAATACAAACACCGAGATTTCACTTGTTCTGTATAATATGCTGTTGGAAGTGTTGGAGGAGGGAGGAGGTGTGTGAGGCCGTGCAAGTACGACATACACACATACACACACAAATTGACCCAAATCTGAAATTCCAAATGCAGTCAAAAACAGTCATAAGAAAAATGCTTAAGTATCGGAGATGCAGACAAAATAACCACAAAAGCTTCTACAAGATTTGCAGAATAAAAATTGGAGCAACGCTTTAGGGTAGGATGGCATTCAATACTTTTGAAAAATCCCCCTCTAACACAATTATGCAGATGCGATACGAAAAGGAGGAAAGGACAAATAGAGAAGAGATGAACTTGAGTACATGTAGAGCAAAGTAAATACATGGGAAAGGTTAAATGCAATTGCGAACAGCAGAACAAAAACTAATTTAACTTAATAATAATAATGAAGATGATGATGATGATGATGATGATGATGATATATAGAAAAGATAGACAGCATATAGAAAAACACAAAAAAATAAAAGCAACAGAAGACAGCAGAGAGGCTAGACAAAACCTGAGTGTAAGCTCATGGACTCCATTTTGTAGAGAAATATGGCGAAATGTAAACAAACAATTTTTGGTAGACGACTACAAAGAAGAAAGCTTTGACGTCACAGGTTTCATCCAAGGTTTCAACTCATACCTTCGCTGTTTCCGTTTGCTTTCTTTATTTTTTTTCTCGGCCTCTTCTGTTCATTGGTCTACAATCCGATTTTCGAAACTCTCGATCTTCTCTTAAAAACACCACTCGCCCGAACCTTTTTTTTTCTTGTAATGCGTAAAAAAACAGTTTAACAATTCGCGTCCAGAAAAACTGCACGTAGAAACAACATAATTGGTTTTTTTTTATTGCTCAGAGTTAAGTGAAACAAAACGAGCTAAAACCGTTAGTATTTCTGTAATTTTTCCTCATGTGTTGCCTGCAGGCCAAAAGCATTTTGCTAGAGTTCAGAGAATTCTGACCTTTGCGGACGTATTTCATAATTTTTCAAAGTGAAAATTGTACTTTTTCTTGGTTTACGTTGCGCTACCGATTTACAATTTATTTCAAAGATGAAGTCAATGGTAATTAAGTTGGAAGATTAGAGTTTACGAGAAATACTATTTGAAATTCAATATGGTATTAGTTCGTGAGACTGAACATAAGTGAAGATGGAACTTTTGGTTGTTTCTTGATATTATTATTTTAACTAATGAAGATAAAAATAAAGTAGGAACTCAAGGAGTGGAGATTACACTGAACCTTCAGGGTACACCGTGACAGAGCAGCAGACTTGTATCCTGAAACGCCCTAATTTACATTCCAAATAGTTTTTCAGTCAACTCTGTAACATTCTTTCCTTACATAAATTTTCCGTGCACACTTTTTATGTGTTTGATATTACTTTTATACATCAAGTTTTAACAAAAACTACAACAGGGTGTTACCCCTAACGAGAACAAACTCCTCGAACCGTTGCAATGTCACAAATTTGTAATTTGGATTCCGTCCGAACGAAATGTAAATCTCCGGGAGTGGTGTAAATTACAAGATTGCGGAGCAGAAAAAAAACGCAAAAGCAAACACTACTAATTACACTAATGGCAACACTTTTGTATTTACAGAGAAAATGCAAACTTGGTTTATTGTCCGCTTTTTGTGGATTTTAACGGTTGCTTTCTTACCTGCTTTATTTTATATCTGGAAACTTCTTCACATCTAACGGCCTATTCTGTGCCATTTCTCTTCTCTCTCTCTCTCTTGCCATGGTCATTTTTATATTTTTTAATGTTGGACGCACAAAGAAAATACTTCGGATCCAGCCCTTTACTTCCTTTCAATTTTATTTCACTCGAGTTGTTTTCCGTTTACTCAGTACTCTTTTCATTATCTTAATTCATTAACTTGTGTAAATTTGCACTTGATTCAATTCAATTTTTATTTATATTAATTCATTATAATAGAACGTGTACTAGTTAGTCGTTCAGACGTTCAACTTACAACGTGTGTTTGTTTAAAAATAGCTTAGTTGTGTACACTAACTTCTAAGCCATCACTTTCAGCGTAGTACTATTATTGTAATGTATTATCTTATTATCTTATTCTATTAGTCACGGCCATTTCTTCACTTAAAGTATAATTTTTATCGTAGAATTATACGGAAGGGTTTCTGGTAAGAAAACTCCTTCATGAACTCATTTGGGTAGACACGTATAGTTCCCTTAATGCTCTCCTCTATTTTTTTTTTATATAAATTTCGGTGTCTAGTTGTGGTGTCTTTTATACCTTTCACCGTTTCTCTTTATGCTTCTTTTACTAATTCGCAAAATCGTCATGTTATTTAAATTTAAGTGCCTAGCACATCTCTCCATATTTAGTGTTTAAATTTTCCTCTTTCCCTCTCTCGAGGGTAACTCAAAGTTCGCCCCGAAATATTTTCTGATAGGATTCCGTGAACCTTTCATAAGCAGACGAGTACGCTAGTGTCTTCTTGAAGGTTGAAAATTTTATGCGTTCGTTCGTATTTGAGAAAATTAATTTTTGCGAGAAATCCGCCGAAAAGTTTTGCTTGAAAAAGTCTCTGCTTACTCAGTCCGAAAACGGTGAGAAATTTTTATTTTTTATTTTTGAATTGAAACTTCCCTTCGACCCGGAGACTTCCCAAAGATTTTTAATTTACGAAATTGACCTGTGGCATTGACACTGGGCCCTTTAGTTATTCATGTTGTTTACTAATTGAAAGTCAATCTTCCGTATAATTAGTTTTCGACTCGTTAACTTAAATTTATAGGACCAAGCGGAGAATGTAAAAGGGAAAATTTTAGGCAACTTCGGCCGGCTCTGGAAATTTTTGTAATTAAAAATTTAAAGCAATTCGCAATACTTTCAATTTGAAAGTTTTAATTCAATTTGAATTTGAGTTCGTGGTGAGGTACCGTGTGGGCGTGATGCGTTTTCACATTGACAAATTGAAACTTTAAAAAAAAATTACAATTTGCATCGATTTATTGATCTATCGGAAGAGCTTTTTGAATCCCTTAAAAGACTGATCTACACAATTTCAATATTATACTTTGGAGATCAACTTCGGGGTCTCTGGTCAATTTTGATGATAACTTTTGTCGTTGTCCGTCACCGTTTTGACTTCTTTTGACAAGTTCCGAGATCGTCGGTAAATGTAATTATATTTGTTAGGAATTCGGGTATGATTGCGAATAATACAATTAAAGTCGTGAAACGATAGTTAGTTCAGATTATAACTATTTATAATGCAAATTTACATGAAAGCTCTTTAACATTAATTCCAATCGTATTTATTGTCTCGTGTCTGCAGAGCAAATTTATTATTATCATTTATCCCTTCAATATATATTCATTTGCGGTTTCTTTTGTTCCCAATATATTCTTATATTCTTTCTACCGACATAATTGCATTCGTTCTTGGAGTATAGTTCTTCTCCATCTCATCCTCTCATTCTTTTCATCTTTCCAGAGAGTCAAGCAAAGCTGTTTCGTCTTTAATTTATCAGTACCGTGCTGTGTCTGTCATCCGTCGTAGAAAAATGCTTCAGCTTATTTCAAATTTATAACTTAATGAATATACGTGTTTTCCGTGTCGTTTTTATTCCGTAGGAAAAGTAGATTTTTAATGTTATTGTGCGCGTTTGGGTAATTTGGGAGTCGAGACAAATCAAAACATCAGTTCGAGAGATTCATAAATTATTTATGTATGGTAATTTTACCTATTCTGCACTCCGAGTTTGAATGTTAAGGACACATCTTTTGTAGTAGACTTGTATTTCAGTGCGAGGGACGGGTCACAATAAATTTGAGACGACGTCGTCGGACGCATTTCGTGGGTGTGCAAACATAAAATAAGTCGAAAAGACAAATATTATAAAAGCCAATTCAAAATGTAATGAAACGCGGTGGAAAACAAGCAACAAAAAAAGACGCTCAGGTACAGGGAACGTGGGTGGACGTGTCACAGTTTGACTTTGACGCATTTTTCCATTAGGGCAGCATTCATCGTCTTGATCACGAGGGTTAAAATACATGTCAGAAAAGGCTATCGATGAGAAAAGATGAGTGTGTTAAAAACACTTGACCGAGATCCGAAGCACTTGCTGTTGACATTGTTTACTCTCCATTTAACTAAGTCAGAATTTCGTTTTGTTGTCACACCGAAGCTTACGAAGATTACATATCGGGTAACACTGTATCACATTATACTTTAGATTTGGGATTACGTATACCACGGGGATATAAGAGTACTCCAGCAGGGTTTAAGATCGACACAGTTAGGAAAATTGAGAGAGCTGAATGTAGCCCCATGGTAAACGGACTAACTCTTGCTTTGGGGGTAAAAAAGTAACCTATAATATTATATTTTTACAAATTTATGTTGATGCAAAAAACTATAAGAAAGTTTCCCAGTAATACTACTTTTCTACAAATATAAACTTCAATTATATCTCCCACAATTTATGACGTAATTGTGTGTCCCATAAAACCAAATAAATTTCGTAATAATAAGAATCACATTTATGAATCAAAACTAGACACTTTACTAAAATGATTAAACTGAAGAAAGTCATATATTTTATTTGACACTTTTTATACAATAGTCCAAATGTGAGTCTGAAAGTCTAACAAGTTCATTTTCAGACTTAATAAAAGTTCTATGCTTCTTTGATGGGTATAGTGTGAGTCAAAGAGCTTCACAAGCATCAAATACGTCTGATCGTTGGCTTGCCAAAAAAAAATTGTTTCTTTTCTTCTTCTCGAAACCAACCATATTTCATATTTTCGTAATCCACAACCCTCCGCAATCTTGAACCTGTACGAAAAGGTTATTCAAATTATAGGTGTATTAAACCTTTGTAGAGTTCAGGACTGTAAAATCTTACCTGCAGCATTGAAATAGAGGGACTGGAATAGTTACAAGTATTTTTTCCCCGAACAAATTGATTTCAGCGACTTTATTGTATTGCTTGTACATCGGATATTAGTTATTGTCTACTTATTGTCTCACAAATTTAATTGCGGACTGCAAATCATACTAGAGGTGTGAGAAAAGATTCGGTAACATTTCTATTTAACGTTCTATTAGTCGGTACGGTCTGGTATGGTAAATTGTCGGCTATTTATATCCCAAGGGTTACTTGAGTCTTTCCTGGAATGATGAGATTACAAAAATGCAACGAAACTTTTGCATTCTGTAATTTTTTCGTCATTTCGAGCTTTCGAAACGCCACAAATTTCCTATTACTGCTCAATTGCACATTTAACTCTAAAAAGTTTCCCCTAGCAAAAGGTAAATTAATTAAAACTGTCAGACCAAATTTTGTAAATCGGCGAAACAACGACTCATTCCCGCATATTGTATTGTCTGCAGATTTCAAATTCTGTACGTAAAGATTTGAACTTGAATTGTAAATTAAAATGTCACCAGTTAAAATGAGTTCGCGTCAAAGTCACAAATTATTTATTTCCGCTGCTCCTCACTCAAGTATCTTTCTTATTGTTCACTACATGAAGTACTGTTGTAGTGTTCGGTTACCGAGGACCAACAAAAAAAGTACAGCAGAAATCCTAAATTTAATTGTACACAATGCACAGAACACACGTGTCCATCAGGAAATGTACACTCCGACAGAGAAAGAGTTTTTTAAAAATAAAAGAAGTTCAAACCTCAAAGAGCGAACAATAATAGAAATTCCTAGAAAAGTGACCATAATGCCCGACACAAAGGGTTACAATCAACAATGAAACGAATAAATATCGTAGTGAACCTTTTTTTGAAGGCACAGAAAAGGATTCGCGTCGTCCTAACAACGTCGAACAAGAAAAGAAATGCTACGGGAGACCAAAAACTGATATTTTTTGACAGAAATTAGGATAGTTCCGTGGCTTAGTGTAATTTCGGTCAACGCCGGCTCTGGAATTTCATTTCATTTATCAAGTGATCGTAGTTAGCCACAAGTACCCCAATCAAATTGATTGGTGTCATCTTAAATAAGCCAAAGCCACGAGATTTTCAATCAAAGTTTTGATCCGACTGGGATTTCAACCGATTGTCTAGGATTTACCTGCGAAAACCTATATAGTCCAATATTTTTGTTCGTTATCTTTTTCCTGTTGTGGGAACCTTCTTTTTTTTAATCTTCTTAAAAACCCTTCTTACAACCTTTCTCAATGCAAGCTCACATGAGCTTCACGTCTATCTTACTCGTTACCATTAAAACGTAACTTACTTATGTTCTTCTACGATTTTCAGGGCATTTCTTGTTCGTCGAAATGACCGAGGGAACCGAAGAGATCCACGTCTGGAGTCCAAGGTTCTCTCAAACGAAACCACAGTGCAAGTTGCACGTCGACCTCAAAATGATCAACATGACATCTGGTAACTTCAAAGTGGTCATCGAAACCACCAACGACACGTCGTGGGTAGTAGACGAGAAAATGGGAAACGACAGGAACGTGTAAGTGAAAAGAAAAAACGTTCACTGCAGTTCAGACACCAAAGAAAAGCAGCTTGGGCTTAGCACTTAACGGTGCTCTTATACTATTTTCAGGTGGGAGAAATTCATATTCATAATAAGTCGTATACAACAACGATTCAGGATCATCCTGGAAGTGTCGCCGAGTAGATTAAATCCTTCCCAGTTATCAATGGACAATATTAAGCTCGTAGACTGCTTTCCAGGTGAGTTTAACTGTAAGTTCTTCAGTACACCTGTCCAGGCCGGAGGTAAATGGGGGAAAACACAAAATCAACCTTCCAACTGACGTGGGCAAACATTACGAATTGGTACGAATAAAACGAACCTACGTGGTTGAATGTAAGGAAGTGAACAATTATTACAAATTTAACCGAACAGAAAATGAAACCCCGGGGCGCTCACCTAAAACTTGTCCTGAAATCGTCGAAGTCAGCCGAAACCATTAAAGGTTATAAGAAATATTAACTTGAATATGAAAATAATAGTGGTCCTTCACCCAGAACATAGGTACAAATACAAAAATGAAAAGAATGTAATATAACAGATGCAGTACCAACGGTAATCTGTACTGGAAAAGGAAATAATTAATTTAGTGAAAATTGCAATCGTGACATATTCCAAGGTGAAGTGCTCTAGAAATATATGGACTTTTTCAAAAGGGAAAGCTTTAAAAAAGGGAACGTGTTTCTTCCCCAAAATAATACTGTACACATTATAAAACGGTCGTGCTCAGTACCCGGCATTAACCACGTAATTGAAAACTAATATACGGATCGTGTCAATCAAACTGTAATGAATCGATCGACGTTTTCGATATTCTCACATCTCCCGACGCCCCTTGTCTACGTCTCTACATAAATATACTATAAATTTCTAACTCAATTACACGTTACAGTTACGCATTTTACTTAGTAGTTACTCGCCCTCAAGGTACAACATTCAATCAAATCTTTATTGATGGATCACAATTGGAATAATTAGTGCCACGTGTGGTGTAAACAAAATACTTCAACAAGTGTCACCTTGAACCGAAACAGACAAAATTCATACGATAATTTGGCAGTGGAAAAACAACGCTGGTTGAAGTGAACTCAGAGGAAAACGACGTCCATTAAAGCCGTGTCTCGTAGTTTTATATGTGGACGTATGTAACAAATCTTTAATTGATCATAAACTTTTGCGTAGAACATCTCTGAAGTTGAGCCACGCTAAAACTATTGTCCACATCCAGACTATATAATTTATGAAGAGTAATCAATCTCCGGACATCTGAGTGTGGTGTTTGACTGTCGACAAAATTATAAACTTGGGTGTTAGAACAGAGGGCCCGAATTTGAATAGTTTCAGAGGAGTTGATGGCGAACAATCAAAATTCCTAGGAAGCGAACCCGTAAAACAAAATGTTTTCACTTAACAAATTGCCAGTTAAACTGTCTCATTCGTAGACCGATAAAAATAGATTTGAAGGAATCTCCCGTGGAATTCGATCAGGATGAGACGGTGTCGTGAGGGTACTGCGCCACCCTTAGACTTCCCTGATGTCTTACACACCCCGACTCACACTTGTTATTCCTGTATCCGCAGAGCGGCCAACCTTCAAAACCTGCTCAACGGACCTGTTCCGGTGCTCGAAGGAAGGAAACGATTTTTGCATAAACAAAACGCAAATTTGTGACATTGAACAAGACTGCCTGAACGGAGAGGACGAAAAGCAAGGATGCGGTAAGTCGTTTTATTATTATTCATCAATCAAGAGAAAGTTAGCTAAGCTCCTGAAGAACGGGGGAAAGTCACCTGAGATAACTGAAAGCATTTACTCCTCCATTTCTCGAGCTGAAAAACAAAGAAAGTAATTACCAAATCACAGTCGAGTGAAAAATTTGTTTGCTCATCTGAATACACGGTGTTCTGCAGTTAACGGAAAGTTTAGAACTGTCAGTCAAAAGTCAAAAGACTGCAGGAAAGCAGTCGAAAATTTTTTCAGGCACGTCAGTGATGAAGCGTTTTGCATTTCTTGAAAAATATTCCTTCCGTAACGTAACTGGGTACTTACCTCGAGTGAACTACTCCACAACCGTAGAGAAGTACTTAACATTGTAGTGAATTTTTTTAAAAGCAACATGGCGGGCCCCGCAACACCGCAAACTTCACTTCCCACTGAACTTCTCCGCATACATCTAATTATGTAGTTCGTGTATATTTCCCGCAACTTTTATCTTTTACTTCCTTTCTTTATTTGTTTTGTGTGTTTGCTAGGGCCGTTCTGTTTATGTCACTGTTGGTCTCAGAAGTTGTGTTCGTGTAGTTTTATTCCTTTCGAATTTGTTTAAGAACTTTTCTTTTTTGAAAAATTTTTCTACGCTCCTCTCTCGTTCACGTCAAAGAACATTCAGTTTTTTCATACGTTTTGTTAGCACACCCCCACCTCATCACATGTATATGCTTTTGACGTTTCGAGTGACGAGGAGTTTTACTTTCTCAATTGACTTTCTATTTTCTGTTCTTCTTTTTCTACTTTAGTTTTCAATTTTTGTGTTGTTCTCTTAATTGCCTCTCCGCTGTTTTACTGTGTCTGTTGTTTTATGTTTTTCTGATTCGCCCTTTTCGAGGAGGAGTATAGCTGGAGTAATGAGTGAATGGATTGCGAGCTTTTATCATAAATTTTTATTGGTAATCGATCAATTACCAAATCAATTAATTTTAAATCTCGTGATATAAATTTAGCACTCCACGGATAAAGGGAAAATGCAGGATGAGAATTGAGTTTGTCAAGATAGATTAGGTTGTAACGGAAATAAAAGACAAAAACGATGTATAAAAAGTCAGAAACTATCCGAAAACTTAAATAGAAACTCGACAAATACTTGCAGCCCTGTAAAATGCACTATAAAATATTGTAATAACATGGTGCACAAGCGTCACAAGGAGAAATTATAAAGGAGTTTATTTATCATAATATACGTCACTTAGTGTTAATTTTCTACCATTAAACGAACCATTTAGTTTCAACAATATTCATTATTCCACTACTTTTGTTCGAATAATTAATTTTATTGAATATGAAAAAAGGAGGTCTTGTTTGAAGTCAAAGCTGTCACAACTGTCACAACATGTACAAGTGTCAATAGAGGCGAAAATTATGTAGCGTGAGATTTTTGTAAAGTTGCGACTACTGAAAAAGAGTAATAGCATGACGGCGACACTAGCGGCGGTTATGCATATTTATTTATTATGTAAATATCCCCTCGTTGGAGAAGTTGATTACCTGTAAGTAACGGGCATTTGATTTTCCAGCCGTTCCCAGTGTTCTTTCCCATGCATTCTTTAATCTAAAAAAATTTTCTCTTCCACGACCGCCCTAAAAGCGTTTTATGTATAATTAATCTTAATAAGTTCATAAAATGTGTGTATTTTTCTTTTGGAAGCACACGGACGAGTTATTCGCCTTGTTCTTTTCCCTTCCATTAGCGCTCATTTAAACGTCATTATTAATTTTCATATTTCTTGTCGTTTCCACGTGCTGACACCTCCGCAAATCAGCTGCTTGTCTTTGCGCTAAAAGACAATAAGCCAGCCTTCATCCTGGTTAATTAAAAACGAATCACGTTTAATCGTATTAGGAGGACAAAATGAGAATTTGGCGTCGACTCACGACCTGAAACTACAGGTGATGATTTATTGTTATAAAATTGCATCGGATCCCCTCGTCATGTATCGGAGTGAAATCCGTCATATTATTCGTACGGTAACATTTCTCTTCTCGCGCATTGCTTTGCAGCGACGTGGAACGAGAACGGTGGCAGCAGACGGGTTTCGTACGTTTCAAGGAATAAGTTCACTAGATACAGAGCTGTATACCCGCAAGTAATTTTCAAGGGGCATCAGAAAAATTTTGACAAAATTATCAACCCTTGTTTTGTATGAGTTCTGCAAGTTGTTAACCTACGACAACTCCAGTAAAATGTACATTTGAAAGGTATATATATCTAACTTCGAGACAGTCGTATTATGTTGTAAAGTAGTCTCTCCCTCCTTAAACATTGAATTGAAGTATTATACAGAAATATAATCGAGTCGGTCGAATAAATTACATTCATTTTGACATTTAAGACTACCAGATCTGTCAGGAGTTGACCTACCTCAAATTTTACTGCCTCACCGTAGATTACTGTGTAAATATTTTAAACAGTATTTCTTTCTCGTCTTGGTCACTGGGGATCGCGTCACCTCAACCCAAAATTCTACCTTTTATATGTCCTGTCGTTCACCTTGTACGCGTTTCATCTCCGTCTTACTGTTACTGAAAAAACGTATTTTGTGCACTTTTTTATGTCAATATGACGGCTGTAAAGATTTGCCTATCTTTTTATTCTAAAAATGAGGTTACCCAAATGTCTGAAAATCGCACGAGATCTTTATTTAAAGTTTTAACTACACCATTTTTACTAGGTTTTTGGTTGGTGAGATCCTTTAATTGTAGGAGCGATATCGGTATTTGGCTTGACCATAATGAAACTTAAATTTTTAGTTATAATTCAGGTGTAGTCTAAGACACAATGCATAAAACGTTTCTCCCCGCACGTGTAATTAAGTGAAACGTTAAATAATACGACTGAGGTGCACTCAACCAACCAACATCCTTTATTTTTCACTTACAGCAGGTAATCGAATTTTTACACTCCTTCTCGTAAAACTTAATTGTATTGTAATCGGTGCGGGATCTCCAATTCCGACAAAAGCACACACATAACGGTTGACAAGTATCAGAACATTAAAGCGCAGTAAAACGAAATAAAATCGGTGTATGTCTCAGGATTTATAGCAATGTATAAAGTTAAAAGGAATGAGCCGCGGGCGTGGAGGGTGAACGCGAACGGAAGGAATGAAATTGCCGAGAAGTTCCGTTTCGACTCAATACTTAACACTAAATATATATATACGGGACGAGTTCTTTCACTGTATGCCTAAGTGTGTTCATTATATTTATACGCTAAATTTAGATTTAGGCCGCTTAGAATTTATTGCCCGAGTGAAAGACATCAATTCGTATATGGCGGAAATAAATTTCGAAAAAAATGGAATTTCCCACACGCCACCCATCCACTTTGCGCTCATCCTCAACATCCAGCTTTTCATTCGGTAAAATGTCTTTAAGGGCAACAACGGCCCGGGTTGAATGGCACAACCTTTGAGGGAACGCTTTCCGAGTCTTTCAGAATTTAATTTGAAGAATAAAGTCGGACCGGATGATGGTGATGATGGTGGCGAAGAGAGAAAAATTCGGTGGGAAGAATGAAATTTAATGGAAGATTACGTTCGATTGCATTCCTCTGGATTTTCTTAGTCAGTTTTGAGAGGTTACGTACCCGGAGTTTGTCAGGTTGCCTTGAACCTTTTTTTTAAGTGTTGGATTTTCGATTACGGCGAGCGCGGGGGGTCCCGCCCGTGTGGTGTGTGCATGTGTGTTGTGTTTACTTGAGGGGTTGGGAGGTAATCGAAATTCCACTTCGTCCATAAATTTTCAACAGCTGAAAGCTTAAAGTTTGGAAAACCTTTGTCAGGTGCGAGGTCAAAAGGCTACAAGTCTCACCTTTCTGCTGGTAAATATGCCATTCCTTTCTCCTCCACTCCCTGCCATCTGCTTTTCTGCCACCTTCCTCTTCAGAAAATCGGCTAAAATGGGGAGTAAAAGCCGATTTCGAAGGTCGTATTATATACATGAGATACCTGAGCCCGTCACCTTCCCCTTTCTCTCTCTCTTTCTCTCGTGGACTCTCTTCTCAAGTACCCATCTCCTTTTGACTCTCTCTCTCTCTCTCTCCCTTTGTGTGAAAATTTGAAGTTCAAATCTGTGGTTTTCCTATGAAAGCGCTCTCCTCTAAAATTGTGTTCTTCCTTCACAAAGTCCCAAACTCAGTTTATCGAATTATAAAACAAGTAAAAAACCGAGAGAATATATTATGTATAATTAAACTGATTATATGGCGTCACTAGAAGTTAACTTTCTCTTGGTATTAGAAGTTTGGATGCTTTTTGGAACAATGAAAAGTTGTGATTTATCGCACCTAACGGCAACTAGAATTTCTGCTTTTTTACTGTTTCCCCCCCCCCCCAAGATAGGTATCGTGGGTCGTGAGTTTTGCGAGTAGTACCGGCACAACTCAGGCGGAGTATATATTTTTTAAGTTAAGTCATTCGATTAATTCGAGTTTTACTCTCTTGTCACAGAGGAAATTCCAAAATTCGCGAGGTGCACTTTCGAGGACGGATGGTGCGGTTGGGAAAACGCACCAACGACAGCCATTAACTGGACGAGGCACATGGGGGCCGGATACACCAAGAGGTACACAGGACCTGCTTTCGACCACACTTACCAGAATGAATCAGGTGAGTTACTCTGAGCATGGAAAGTTTAAAGTACCTGACACATGAAATCCAGAAGGAATTTTGTAACTTTCCTCAAACACTTGCCTTCAGTTGTTTCTTTCTCGTTTCAGGGAAATTTTTATATGTAAACATGTCGACGATAAGAAGCACGAAATTAGGTTCGTCGGCCATTTTAGAAAGCTCTCTGATTAACCCGCCTCCCAGGTACCACGCCCGTCCCAACAGCACCTACTATAAGTCTTGCTTTGTAAGTTTTTCTCTTTCTCTTTTCCTTTCTTGGCGGAGGAATGGGCAAAAGGTCGTAACGTCGTTAACCCGTGATTTTGTTAGGAGTGGGTTTATGAAATTAACGGCTTTCCCACGATTCATTTTTGTAATACGCCGCCCTGACTCTACGGCGGGAAATCGTAACCGCAATCGGATTAACTCATGTTTGCCTTCTGACTAAAGCAAACACTTTTATTGCGTTATATTATTTTTCGATCTTTTCTAACGTTATTGTATTTAATTTGCTGAGGTTCTAAACCTCGTCGTTCTTGCCAAAAAATTATTGCCCGAAACTTCTCCCTTATTTCTTCTTGACTGGTATTTCTCCTCGACAGGTACGCTTTTTCTACCACCAGTACGGAGCCCACACGGGCTCATTAGGTTTGTTCTTATGTGAAATGGATCCTGTCGCTGAGAGGTCGATACGACTCTGGTTCACCTATGGTAACAAGGGAGATACCTGGCAAAGGCAGGTGGTACCGATTCCCACGAACATTACGTACAAGTGAGTAGTTTGGAATGAGAATACGCGACAGGATTGTATTTTGTGCGGAACTAAATGTTATTTTTTATTTTAGGTACTATCTTCAGTTCGAAGCGAGACGTGGTTTTAGAGCTAGGGGTGACATAGCGATAGATGACGTGTCTATGAGCCCCGAGTGTTTTGGTCTGAACGTTCCCGAAAAGGAAAAAGAAGGCTACGATTATGATAATTTTAGCGGGTTTGTAGGTACGTAACTAATGTATTGCAGCTGTATACATAACATTTTAAGAAAAGTCAAACCAATTATGAACGGTAATAAATACAGTTACGAAACAATGGTATTGTTCTCGTTTCTAGAACCGACACAACCAGTGGAGGAACATCGGGACTTCTTCAACAAAACATGTAAGTACAATGAAGACGGATGTGCTCACTCAAAATGCGAGAACTCTTTGTCACTCTCATTCTATTCTCAGCGTACCTGTTTTCGAGCTGTGGTGTTCGCGGTCGAATGGGCCCAACACCTGAAAACTGTACAGCAGCCTACAATAACACCAGTACGAACGTGACAGTGTTGCAAGATGCGACGTTAAATGGTGTTCAACGGTGGATCGTCCCGCAAGAAGGATTTTACACGTAAGATTGTGTGGCGGTTCCCCCCCCCCCCCCCGTGGTATCTGAAACTCTTTCTTGACGGTTTTTTGTTGTTTTAGAATTGTAGTGAAAGGAGCGAGCGGTGGGAAAGGCTACGATGGTCTGGGTGTCAGCAAAGGAACTACAATTGTTGGCGTTGTCGAACTCAACCGAACGCAGTCTCTCTACATTCTGGTAGGTCAGGAAGGAGGAAACGCTTGTAGAAAAGTAAGTTTGACGTGTACTTCACATATTTATTTTTTATAATGACTGTTTATGTCATTCACTACACATGACAAATTCTTTGCTTCAGAATTTTGCCGTGACCCAGCACTACACATGTGGCAATGTCAAACATCCCAATATGTCAACACCGCTGAATCCTCTGAAAGAAATACAAAATTTGGAGATCATAGATGACGGTGGAGGTGGAGGTGGTGCTACCTTTGTGTTTTTGGTACGTTGAATATTTGCTAAATAGTCAGACTGCATTTCTAGTCCACATCACAATTTTAAAATTTAATCTCAAATATTAACAAACTTTTTATGTACAATGTCATTAACAGTGGTCTCAGAAGAACGGACGGATACCACTAATAGTCGGAGCTGGTGGTGGTGGATTGGGCGGTGGTACCTACGCTGACGATGGTTCTCAGCACGGCAAGGGTGTTGATGTCAGTCGTCTGGGAGTCACGGGATCAGAAAATGGAAATAATTCTGCAGGTACACCTCAATACCAAGATTCCTACACCTGTCAACAAGCTTCAGAATTATGGATTTAATTAATCATGGTGAATTTTTTAGGAGCTGGAGGTGGATGGACTGAATCAAACGGTACCTGGCGGGAAGTCACAGGTGGTTCATTCGTTCAGGGAGCCGTAGGTGGAAAAGCATGTGGTCAGAGCTTAGACCTGCATGGTGCAGGTGGATTTGGGGGTGGTGGTGGCGGCTGCAGAACAGGGGGTGGCGGTGGAGGCTTCGCAGGTATGTTTTTTATTGATGAGCGTAGACATAAGAGACACTACGGGTACTCAAGAGATCGTATGGTTTTAGGTGGATCTGCATCGGCGGATAGAAGAAATGGTCTCGGTGGATATTCTTACGTTGCACATGGACTAATCACTAAACAGGTATTCCCAGGTTCCAACGCTGGTCAGGGATCTGTTGTTATCATTCCAGCGATCAAAGGTTGCGGTTGTGAGTTCCTGTGCGTCGCACTAGACGAACACAGACAAAAGGTTAAATGTATCTGTCCGAGCGGATCACAACTAGAAACAGACGGGTTTTCTTGCTTTTGTAAGTAAAAACCTCACCTTGACGCTAATCATCCAGGTGTGTTTTGGCCTAATTGTCTCCCTTTTTTCCCTTCAGACTCAGAAAAATTTCAACCCTTGCTCACGGAGAAATTCATGACGGTTATCGTAGGGATGCTAATGATACTCATTATCTCGTGTCTTTGTTACTACTTCTGTAAGTACCAGTACTCGTCGCCCGTTTTGTTCCAAAAAGGTTGAATTGAATTCTCCTCTTTGGTACTAATATAATGATTTTTTACACAGTTAAGCACAATCGTCGAAATAAGAAAGACCGTTTGAGGTTAAAAATGATCAATGAATCAGAACTGCAACTAAATCGCCTGAGACTGGCCTCCGACAGCATGATGACGGAGTACAATCCGAACTACGAGTTTGGCGGTGGAACTTACACCATACGAGACCTGAATGAAGTACCCAGGGAGAACTTGAGGCTGGTCAAGTAAGTTTATCTTCCAATTATATATTTGAACTTAGTTTAAGTTATCTCAAGTTTTATTTTGAGTATTTTTTCATTCTCATTAGGGCCTTGGGACAAGGAGCCTTCGGTGAAGTCTACCAGGGCTTTTACCGGTACCGAACAGGCGACATCATTGAAATGCCCGTGGCTGTCAAAACTCTGCCAGAATTGTCTACCAGTCAGGCTGAAACGGACTTTCTCATGGAAGCACTCATAATGAGCAAGTTCACTCATCCGAATATTGTTCACTTCATCGGGGTTTGCTTTGACAAACACCCAAGGTTTATAGTGTTGGAGCTTCTTGCTGGAGGCGACCTAAAGAACTTTCTGCGGGAATCCAGGCCGAAACCCGTAAGTCGAACGTCACTGTTCCTCTTTTCCTCTCACCATTGTAGTGGTGCATTTGTTAAAAGTCGATACTCTTTCAATAGGAACGACCGTCTCCTCTGGTAATGAAGGATTTGCTGATGTGCGCCATCGATGTAGCAAAAGGCTGTGCCTACCTAGAGGAACATCGGTTCATTCATAGAGACATAGCAGCGCGTAATTGCCTTCTGACGACGAAAGGTCCCGGAAGAACAGTTAAGATAGCCGATTTCGGCATGGCTAGGGATATATACAGGTATGAAATATCTGAGTTGAGACATGTGACAAGTAACACCACAACGGAATCTACAAATAAAGCTTACACTTGCAGGGCTGAATACTACAGAAAAGGTGGCAAGGCAATGCTGCCCATTAAGTGGATGCCACCGGAAGCATTCCAGGATGGCATCTTTACTGCAAAGACTGATATTTGGTTAGTGGACACATCGGACAAAGCAGTTGAATGCGAACATTAAGTTATTTGTCAACAATTATTTATTTTTCGGTTTAGGTCGTTTGGCGTTTTGCTTTGGGAGGTCATGTCACTTGGGTACATGCCCTACACAGGTTGTGGAAATCGAGAGGTCATGCAACTGGTCATAAGCGGAGGACGACTGGAACCACCCATGAACTGTCCGTCACCTGTCTACGCTATTATGACAAAATGTTGGCACCCAAAGCCGGACGAGAGACCAAGTTTCTTATTAATTTTAGAACGATTAGGATATTGTGTACAGGTATGGCGAAAAGTAGACCTAGTGATGAAGTTAGAGCGAAAGAGCACAGCTGAGATTTATTTGTTTGCCGTCGCAGGATCCAGAAGTACTGAACGCACCCCTACCAATATTCAATCGGCTTCCGTCGTCCGAAAGAGACTCAACTATAATGAGACCTGAAATCACGAGTAATTGCCTTCACATGGAAGAGGCCTCCGACTATCTCGAACCCAGTCAGGGGGCTTCTAATCGTCAGAACCCTTCACCGAGAGCGGAAGAACCCGCGAAACCGGGACAAGAAGGGAACGCCGAAGGATGGGAAAGTAATTTTACAATGCCGGAATCTCAGTCCACGCAGCCTCTTCTCCTGCAAGAGACGGGCACCGGGTTAGGAACAATGGGTCTGGGACAGCCGAAGTGCAACAACCACAACAATAACAACAACAGCAACAGCAATCGGTCCATGACGAACGCCATTTCCTTAGATGCTGGAGCCCTTGTCCGGCAGCCAATACCCTACGTCAACGTCAAGGTGGCTCCGAAGGTACCCAAAACAGTACCTGACGGCAACTCAGAGTCCCCGTTCTCTGTTTCTAGGCATTTAATCAATGACGCAGAGATCTCCTGCTGAAAATAACCCAACGTCTAGCGACGATAGGAATGACCAGTCAGGAAACCAGGGGCGGGTAAATTAAGTTTACCTGGGATAGGAAAATCGGTACTTACATTGGTGGAACAGGGTTACGAACATATAAATATTATATATATAGTAAGATACGGAGAAGTACTATAAACATAATAGTACACAGATAAGAGAGATTGTTTTTGTTATGTAATTTATCAACGCATTTATATATGAAATTAATTTGTTTTTGACTTAATTATGAGGGCTTTAAGTCAAAGCATCTTCGCTCAAATGTATTTAATTAAGTTTATAGTGTGCTCACTTGAAAAGGTTGTTAATTACAGGTAGAGAAAATGTTAAGCCTCGAACACCCCTCCCCACCCGCCATCCCGTTCCCTAAAACCCCTATAACCTTAGGTATATACTCGCGGAGGCTTTGTCACGGAAGTGTCCGCGACCGGAAACACTAAGTCTGTTAATGTACGAAACGCTCTTGAATTTTCATTCCCCGGTCGATCAGTCAACAAATGACCGATGCGATCAGGTAATAATTCATTAATTGTTTTAATTGTCGATCAATCAAGTCGGCGATTGATTGGTTTTTAATTTCAATCACACGCAACAAGGGATCCGGAAAGGATTGTGCTTCCGGACGATTTAACGAATGTTTGCCGGATTGCTTATTTAATTCATTTATCGTCGAGTCAACATGTGATCTATTGGTTTTTCGTGTCGCATCGATCCCTGCCGTTAATAGGTTTTATATCCTCCTCCCTCCCTCCCTCCCTTCTTTCCTTCCTTCCTTCCTTATATGTCACTACTTACTCTAAACTATCATTAGCTCCTCCAACAAACATAATCTCACTCGTGTTCACTGTCGTGTCTTTACTTCCGGTCGCGGGCCTGATATTCCTGTTAGAATTTTGTCAGGTGCTACCCATCCACCTCGTACCCATCTGATAGAACCAAACTTTCCGGACCACCCAACATTTGTCGCATTGTTGCTGTGAACGTTGAAAATATTTTTTTTAAGTAAAAGGCTTGCTTATATAAAAACACAAACAACACAATGAATATTTATATATATATGTATATACATAGGCAAACAAATAAACGAACATGCAACTGTTCAACTCGTGGCGGACGTAAATGCCGAGCGAATTCTATAAATTTTCTTTACCGAAAATTACACAAGTAAACATGTATAATAAGGGAATTTGTACGAAGGTTCTCTCAGATGAGCGTCTCTGCGTTTATGCAGCCACGAGTTGACGTACGAAATCGCTTAATTTGTTATATTTAAGTACACGACAAAGACGACTGTACAGTGTACATACATGTGAATCGAATTTCGGGTCATTTTCTCGATGTCTGGAAGTGCAGAGGATAACCGTGGACAATAGTGAACGGATAAGTGCGATTACTTGTGTCTCTCCTAATTATCAATGGTTCCGAGATTTCTGTCCGTCGGTAGAACCTTCTCGGTGGCCGTTGGAATCCTCAAAGCTTTTGGGCTTATCTCTACCACCTGGAACTTTCACACCTGGCGTCATTGTCGCCTCTCTCCCCATCGTCTTTTCTTCGCTCTTGCTCCCTGCCTACAGACGGACTCGCGCACGTGATGTTCAACAGGTATGCGATCGTACGTCGCACTTTCACCCCCGCCGACCTCCCTCCTCCCGGAGAAAATGACTCTCGGTATGTTTTTATTTTGTTTTTGTACAAAACAGTAAGAAACCTGTCTTTCGTGTTCACCTTACTCGGGTTACCTCCGAACCAGACGGAACGTTGTTTTTCAAAGAGTGTGGGAAATTTTAAAAAATTACAAAAAACGATTGTTGTGTTATTTATTAAGCGAAAACTTGTTTAAATGTTGCTTCGTTGAGTAGTGTCGAAACGGTGACAAAATTTTTAAAATGAAACACGGACGGACAGGAAGATGAAGGACGGAACGAACCTGAACGGTAATTGTGGTTCCCCGTAAAAACAAAAAAAAAATTGACATTCACGCACACCCCCGGCAGACCCATAGGAATCATTGGACGCACAAAATACACATACATGAACAAAAGCGCGCGCATAATCTGATTTTTAATGATTAAAACACGTACGCCTAAAAGAAATAGTACAAAACTACGCTAGACTTCGAATAGACTAATAGACGGAGACAGAGAAGGACAACGCAGTTGTAAAGAAAAATTTCACAACTACAGGAATAAAAACGCGGTTTAATGTTTTTAGCTGACCAAAGTTAAATTCGGTAGGGTGGTAGACTAAGAATTTACGTTTAATACAACCAAAAAATTAGATATAAACATTAAATAAAAAAAGTAATGAATACATAACTTATTTTTTTGTTTCCTTACTGTCCCACTCAAGTTACGTGCGAGCATTTCAGTTGTGCAAAAATGGCGGGGTCTCTGAAATGCGGACTACACGAAAGTTAGGTGAGTACTTAATTTGGACGGCGATTGATTATCATTTTGTATTTCAGTTTCAAAACACTTAATTGCAGTTTTACCCTCTCGGTTAGCTCGTAAAAAGCCATTTCCTTCGCTCATCCGCCAAAATTTCGAAGAAACAAATCGATAATTTAAATTCGACACAATTTGCGCCAAAAGTCAAAAGGCGGAAAATTTCAAACTTTTCCTCTGCCGCCAAAAAGGCGCCGGTGGGGTAGAAGCTCACCCTGGAGATTTTTTCTCGAACTAATTCTAAACCCGACCTCACTTGGGATCCTTCGAACCTCCCTTGTTTTCTCATCGCCTGATATCAGGTTCCGCATCTAAGACAAATTTTCCATTGACATTTTTTGGTTTTTCTCTCTCCTGATGTGACGGAGCGAGGGACCGTCGTGCGCGGTCGGACGTAGCGCCTCCTCGTGTCGAATTTGGTAAACAGCTTTGGAGGGTTTTTATTTAAATTTCGGCACGATTTCTTTTACTGACAATTTATTTGTTTTTTCTTATTAATAACATCTGTTGGTATCAATTAACTTTTCTTTCCTTATTGGGTAAGCAGCAGGAAAGTCAGTCTTATCTTTGGTGCTTTGGATGTTCCCGTAATGGGGCTCTCTACATTCAAACTATTTCATTATTATTCTTAAATATATGACAAGGAAACATAATTATGGACAGCGGTACTTTTTATTTATTTACTTAACTCACCAATAGTTCTTAACGTATGTGTAGTCACTAGAACCAGGTCTTGTCTTGGTCCTTTTTTTTAATCATCGAGATTTCCCAATGCGGTCCTTTTTCCCATTAGCTGTATCTTTTCCTAGCAACTGTCTTCTTTCTGGTGTCACTAAACATGTCCACACTTCGTAATTTAACCTTTCCTTCGCAGGGCAGTGGAATGGAATTAAATTTCACTGCTGCACGATATGAGAGCATCAAGCAGGTTTATTAATTCAAGGGTCCAAAGCTCACTCACCGGTCACATCATAACTCAAGATTGAGAAAGGGTTTACAAAATTATCAAAGTCAAGAGAAAAAGGAGAGATACATCCTCTAATGACTAAAAGTGGATAGCACCGGGGATGATAAATGCCGTGTCAACGTACTCGAAGCAGGCCAAAACCGAAAGAGAAGTTATAAAATAAATAAAAAAAAACACAAGTTAACGGATTAATTAAATTTCTCTTTTCATTTTTTATTAAAGGATTTGTACACACTGTATTTTTTGCTTCTAATTTTAATTTTTTTTCCATGCATTTTTATTTTGTTCACTTTGATTCTTGTTTCACTTTAACTTTCATCCTCTTCTTCTCCTTCTCTACATAATCGTTCCAGTTACCAACGTAATACATATGATCTACATACAATATTTAATCCTTCAACATAGTCATAAAAACATTCCATAATACAATCTGGGACGCGTTTGCTTGTGTGTGTATGTGTGTATTTAATCTTTCATATATATATTTATATTTATACTCAACTATAAATATATATATATACTTATGCATAATATGTGTTTCAATATATATATATTTATATAAATAATATAATAATAATAGTAGTAGTAGTTATAGTAGTAATAGTAATTAGTGGGTGTGTACCGTTGTCATCCAATAGGTCCATTCACACTCACTTCACTTGATCTGACAAAATCGGTTTTCCAACATAGTTAAAAATTTTTTATTTATGCTTTATTTCCCTTTAATTTTTTGGTATTACACATACAACTGACGATTATAGTTAAAATTTATTTTATTTATATTTTAATTAAATTATTTTTTGTATTTTTCAAAAAAATCATTTTGCAGAAAGTAAGCGTTTACAGTAATTATTAAATTTTGGCTATGTGAAAGGGCGGGGGATAGGGGCGGGGGGGACGGAAAGGCAGGGATCGGAGGAGAGGGGGCAAAAACCCGTGACCAAGTACCCGATGAGGTGAGGTTCCCGAGGGGAGTACCGGCCAGTTCCGCAAGATTCCGGATCGGGTAGAATCAGGGAGAAATTTTTGGGGTGTTTGATGTGTCGACAGTGAGGGAGTGTCGACCTGAAAGAATTGAACGGTTTTCTTCGAGGTCAACCTTCCCTGAAACGCACCGGGGTACGTTCCTCGAGGAACCAGTTGGGATCTTTCTTAATTCCCAACACGTGAACTGACCCGTACTTCCCTCTAACCGACTTCAACCTTCCCTGCGAGGCTTTCGTCAAGAGTTAAGGATTTTTCACTGAGCCCTAGTGAAAAATACAACAAACTCTTGAACCTGGCAGAGAAACAGACGCCTTGACCGAACCCGACAGGCTTCCTCACCTTCTACCTCTTATTTAAATAAGAGAGCCGAAAAGAGGTAGCAGGTGAAGCAGCTACGGGTGTCAGCGTCCGGAGCACTTGGACATGCAAAAAAGGTACGTTACTCTTAGGCCTAAGAATCGGTGGGGAGACAAGTTGTGATGCTTATTATAACTCTATAATTTCAGCCTCTACAAGAAACCTAAAAACCTTCTCTCCTCCTCGATTAAATGGTTCCCACATCACCTTCTACGCTTGATTTTCATTAGGTACCCGAAGTTGGGGCGGCAGCAGGAGGGGCCAAGGACTGGGTTTTTGGACCAACAGGACAGGAATTTTACCTTAAAGTATATTATAAAAGTAAAGATGGTGTCCAGTGTCGTCGCCTGTGGCGAGTCGTGATGGTTCCGTTGCATAATGTGGCCTTATATAGCTGCGAGCTGCGAATACTGGGCCGCGGTCGTTCCGTAGGCAAAGGCAAAAGTTGCGCGGCTTCGAGTGTATGGCCCCTGGTGGGGGGGCCAATAGCTAGGAGGCGGGCCGATGACGCCCCCCACACAGCCCGCAGCGGACACCACACCAGTGACAGGCCCGCAGAGGCGGGTACAGCCACAGACAGGGAACTAGAATTGATAATAGTGCTAGACCCAGCCACCGCCGGCTGCAGCCGTCCTCGTTGGTGCACTCACACGGGTGCTGGGCAAAGTCGCCCTCGGCGTCTGCCATGCAGTGGTAGAGCATGCACCGGGCGCATCGTATGCAGGCCACCTCGTCGACGGCCGTTCTCATGCAGTCAGGTGCGTACTCGCAGGAACCCCGTTTGTTCTCCTCATCGGCGAACAGTTCCTGACAGTATCGGCACCTCTGGCGTCCCGACTTTCGCATCTCCTTTTTGGCCGGCTTCGTCGCTGGCAGAGGTAGGGCCTCTGAGCTGCGCTTCTTAAGGCTGCCACTTGAATCGTGTTGCCCCATTTTGGACCCGTCGATCGTCGGGTAGATGTATTCGTGTACTGTCGTTAACTGGACGTACGGGTAGTTGTCCGTATGACTTGACGGACTTTCGTGCTCCGAGCCCAGTTTACCACGACCTATGAAATGACTTCTTTGAACTAGCTGTTCCTGGGGAGGAGTAGGGTGCCGGCTGCCACGTGTGGACGAATCCGATGATGACCGTGAATCTCCACGCTCCACTGGCAAATTAAGAGTCTGAAAGAGTTAAAAAAACACAATGTAACTCATAACTGAGGTTAGATAAATCTTGGGTCTACGAAGAAACAATATAAACCAATAATAGAATCAAGAATGCAGAAATTAGTAAACCCAGGAATTTAATGCAATACATAAGGTAACAGGTACCAAATACATCCCAAAGTTCTGAAAAACTACAGTAAAGCCGCAGTGGTTCAAGAATCAGAGAGTAGCAGTGCAATAAAAACCAAAAAAATTCAAGAAAAAGCAAAGAACAAATGGACAGAATATTGTAATACTAAGCAATACAAAATACTACAAATAGTGGAGAATGTAGGCTGTTCGAGTAGTACGCACGCTGATGCAAAATTACAAATAAGAACAAATTTGCAAAAGAACGCAAGCATATAGGAAAAAAAATAGGAATCAAATAAACGGCTAACAATAGTACAAAACAAACCAAAGCCCCGTACATCATATGGTGACACTGAGTAAAAAAAATCAGGACACATACTACTCGTAGCGAACATTTAAAAATACACAACATAACTAGCAGTCAAGAAGTGGTGAAATACAACGGAACTACCAAGACAAACAACAAGCCGGAAAACTTACATGCGAACCGTTCATGGGAAACAAAAAACCATTCGACCAACGTGATGGTGGGGAAAAGCAAACATTAGCACTTCGACACACACATACACACACACGTTCAAATAATGTAGTCTTCGGGAGAGAGACCAAATAAAAACATCGACAACAGCGCCAACATCAGTAGCACCAGCAGGAACAGCAGCATTGATAGGAACAGGGGCCCAAGTCATGCTCCGAAGGCAGGCAGAGACAGAGACAGAGAGAGAAACACACAAGTCGGGACATTTTTCTATAAAGTGATTTCATCACTATAAAAAGAAAGAAATTAAAAAACAACAACAACAACAACAACACGACAGCAAATAAAATCAAAATAGTCAAGACGGTAATAAAACCAACAAGTGAGGGGAAAGGCTAATCATGCCGTGTAAATAAATGTAACATAACCGAGTAATGAAAATACAATACTCGTCCTCCGCCACGGTAATAAAATGAATACAAAAATTACTTACCATGAAGACGTCATCGTCGCCCACCTCTGTTGCATGCTTATTGTGGACGGGCGGTGGCTCGGCTATTCCTGCAGGCGAAAAATTACCAAATTGAACCAACTTGATAGAATTGAGGCTATAAAAACTAGGAATAGTAAAAAACATGGAATATGCAAAGTCAGGGCTCATTTCCTCAATATTCTAATTTTCTCAGTTAAGCTTTTATCATAATTTGCTCGAATGAAACACTGGCTTTCCTGCCATCTTACCACCTACCACCTTTACTTCATATTTTCACCAGAACAGTTTTTTGTCTTAATTAATTTTAAAACTTTAATATGAAATACATTCTTACATACAGAAAAATGAATCTGATGAATGTAATCAACAGATGATGGTTGTATACTCAAAGTAATCAGTTTCCAGATCAAGTGTTGCTCTTTTGTGAAATGTGCAATACACTTGCATACACAACTTTAAAAAAATCAAACTTAGCTGGGAGCTTGAGTACTACACAAATTTCACAGAAAAGTTCACATTTTTTTTGGTCACAAAATTGCCAAGAATTTCTTTTTTGCGACATAGAATAACTTATATAACTTATACAATTATTTTTCTTATATGTCTAATCTTTTTATGAAGTTAAATAAATAATATGTTGCAGTCCTTGTGGACATTACACTACATAAGTCATATACACTGTACTACATTGACCTGTGTTATAATTTTATCATACATTTATTCTCACACTTTAGGCAGAACAAAAACAATTTCTCACCATCTAATAGTTCATCAACGGCGGTTCGGAGGCCTTTGTCGAACGCCCTGGCATCAGCTGCTGTTTGAAATGTCAAACCAAACTTCTTCTCTCCCGTTTTCCAGTGGTGAAATGTTGGCATTACCTTGTTGTACTCAAAATCTTTCTTAATAATACAACTCAAAACAACCTGAAGCAAGAAAACAAATCAGTTAATGGAATTGATAGGTCCCATTCACAATTTGAGAGAGTTTGTATTACTTACTGATTGATCTGATATTCTCTTGCCAAAAATAATGTATTCGTGCTTGCACTGACCAATGTCACAGGAGATAGCGCGTTTTCTGACAGACACATTGGAGAGACCCCCTCCTCCCATTGGGACCCAACCTCCAGTGCTGTCGTCGCGTATCATCACCTGTGCTCGCACTCGGACCAAATGGTTGCCACTGAAACAAAAGCAAAGAAACAATGCTAACAACATTTTCTTGAACTTTTAGAAAGTTTATGGTGTTTTATAAGTGTTTTACTATTAAAGTAAAATCCTGTGTTATGACACGAACATGATGAAGAAAAAGTCATGACAGGTATGGTAATAAGAAATGGATAATTAGCCTATTTGTACATGAGAATAAATCAGCAAATAAATGTGTGTAATACGAAGACTCATTATGTATGGATTATTTATCTAATGTTATATTTATCTGACTGCAGTAAAAAGAGTAACATTGGGATGATTAAAAGCAGCCAGTAATCAATGGTAGCAATCAAAGTTTAAGCAGAGGAACTTGTAAAACAATAGTAAAATGTGAAAATTTACCATTGCGACAGAACACAGTTCCAATAAATAAAATGGTAATAAAAATTAATATCAAATATATGATTTAGGAGTAGTACAGTAAACTACACTACAGAGGACTCATAAACTACAATATGAATGTCATGAAAAATAGTGCACTCATTAAACAGTAGAAACCTATAAACAAGGACAAAAAAACATGTCCAAATATAAATTCTGTTGTAGTTCTAAATTTGTGGTACTAATTTAAAATTTTGCAATGAAATCCATAACTAATTCAAATCAGTAAACCCCTTGAGGTATAATAAAATGTTGTGACATTGGGATTATCAAAGCACACAGTTGAGAATAGTTATGTAAGATGAAATTTATGTGCCTAAGAGTTTCACCTGAGCCTATGTGAGGTACTAAAACAAAGCAAGTAAATCTGAGTTCACTCTTGACAGGTCAATAGATGAGGACATCAATTTTTATTAAAAACATTTCTCATCTAATTTAGATTCTTCTATTCATTGCAAAATGAGGACTCTCATTGAAGATTTGATTCAGGCCACTAACACTACTCAGTTAAAAAATTTTCCATTAATCTGATCAATTATGAGAATGAAGTATGACACACCGACAAGGACAGTGCTCTGCTGAGCATTTCAATTATGCCTTTACCTCATCAAAAATCACTCAACAAAATCCCGATGACATCTTAACGTGGTCCATGTGGAAAACAGTAATTTGAATAAACAAAGTTGAAGTGAAACATCGATTCGAGCAATGGCACCAAATCGGACGATTCGCATCGAAAATGTCGCACTCCAGAGAGAAACGAATCAAAATCCTCGGTCTATCGAACCATTCTAAGTCCGTGTAGCATCATCACCGTATTTTAAATAACAAAAATCCACTGGGAAACGCTTGTGGTCAAAAGAATCCAAACGAATAGGTGAACTGATTCAAGTGACCATCAACTTGGATCTGCGATCTAGCACTTAATTATATATATGATCCACGGATAATCCATTTCAAAGCCTTTCAGACGAACGCTTCGTTCAATTCCTCATTGAGAAATAGCCGCATCCGACCCGGCGAACCCGGTCCAGCCCGAAAAAAAACGTTTTAAAAGTGAAAATCGCGCCTGATTACAGCCTACCCATGACCTAGCCCCGATTCACAATAAACGCTTTAAATTATCAATTAAACGCGTGAAAAAGTCATCTGGCAGCGTCTACTTACTCTTCATATGCCTCTGTCATGTTTTGAAAAGTAGATAAGTCTACTTTTGCCCCATTTTGTAT
Organism: Polyplax serrata; assembly: GCA_037055365.1. Lineage (NCBI taxonomy): Eukaryota > Metazoa > Arthropoda > Insecta > Psocodea > Polyplacidae > Polyplax > Polyplax serrata. The sequence continues at coordinate 4,129,776 of JAWJWE010000038.1, read as the reverse complement.
TGACTTTCACCATTTTTGAGGCATATATGATACATCAGCCTATACTTGCAAAACACAGGAAGTAGGCCTAGGGCCTAAACTTTCTTCCACTCGCTCTTTCTGTCCCATTCATATGTTTTTCCATAGAGTAAATGAATGCTTTCCCGATATTTATTTCCAGGTTAATTCGATCCCAGATGACTGAGTATGTCCAATTGGGGGTTTATATATTCCCGCAATATTCAATATAACCTTTCCAACTCATCTTGATTCGGATTTATTCGCCGAAAAGTTGAAATAAATTAATTTCTTTCACTTTCTTGGGATCGATACGTGACGATTCCGTTGGTTTCTCAGCCAGCCACTGGAGGCGCACCGACGTCGTTTTGCCTAGAAAAAAAACATCGTTGGTTATTAAGCAATGTGTTATGAATGATTTGGGATTTTCATGAATGATGCTCGGACTCGTCTTATTTTGTTAATAATCCACGACCGGAATCGTTTAGCGGACAGTACAAAATGAAGTAAGCGATTAGGTGACCCCGGCCGCCGGTTCAATTTGACAGAAATTAGACTTGGACAACCGCGGCCTGGCATTACGGTCCTGCGTGACGTTTTCTTTAATGATTTCCATGACACAAGTGGTGCCGGCTTTTCTGCCGACCACTACTTACATTATTTGACAATTTAATTAACAGAATTTCAAGAGTTTTTGATTTATAATTGAGATATCGGGTTCGAATTATGAACAGATCTTATCGAACGGAAATGTATTGTATTTCGAAAAGCTAATAAAAAATCAATCCCCGCTTTATTTTCAAACACTTCATTTCCACTGATTCATTGACGTGAAACAGAAAAATATGAAACTGATTACGGAATTTCAATGAAAGTCCTCTTCAACAGGTTGTCGGTGGACGGATTGTTAGTTTACTTTCCGTACGATTACATTTATCCAGAGCAATACGCCTACATGATGGAACTAAAGAAGGGGTTGGATGCCAAAGGACATTGTCTACTTGAAATGCCTTCAGGAACTGGCAAGACAACCACATTGCTCTCTTTGGTTGTATCTTACATGATGACATACCCAATGGAAGTCACAAAATTAATCTATTGCTCGAGAACAGTTCCTGAGATAGAAAAAGTTGTGGAAGAATTAAGGCTGTTGTTAAATTACATAGAACAAGAAACTGAGAAGCCAACAAAAATGCTTGGCTTAGTTTTATCATCTAGGAAAAATCTTTGTGTTCACCCTGAGGTGAGATTTACCAATACTATTTACAATACAGGAAAAATTCTGAATAACCTTATGAATTAATTACAGGTGAGCAAAGAAAGGGAAGGGAAGGTGGTTGATGGTAGATGCCACAGTCTGACAGCATCTTATGTCAGAGAGCAACACAAATACAATCAAAGTGTTCCAATTTGTGATTTTTTTGAGGGTTTCGATGGTTTTGGAAGGGAAGATTCCATCCTACCTGGAGCATACAGTATTGATGATTTAAAGAATCATGGTAGAAAGAAGGGCTACTGTCCATATTTTCTTGCAAGGCATTTGGTAAGAAAAAACTAAGCCCTACAATTTTTCAGGCAAAAGGCTATTTCTAGTATTATTAATTAAATTGTTAACCCTAATGCATTTCAGATCGCACAAGCAAATATTATAGTCTACAGTTACCATTATCTACTAGATCCAAAAATTGCAAATGTAGTTTCCAAAGAATTGACCAAGTCAGCTGTTGTTGTATTCGATGAAGCTCACAATATAGGTAAATATTAAACAAGAAATCATTAAGAATGATTGGGTGGGAACACTCTTTATGAGGTAGAATTTCAGAAACATTTCAAGCATTCAGAATGTCCTTCCCAAGTAACGGAAAACAAACCAGAATATATAAATCTATTTCTTAATGATTGCTAAAAAAAATCCTGAGTACCCAAAACAATTTTGTAATGAAATTAACATTTTCCAGATAGCTTTATTTTCTTACCAGTACTGACTACATTTCTTTACTGTTGCTCTCAGGTTATTGAGAATGCATACATATATGTAATGACAAAAGATTCTCTCACTGGGATTGTGATCTTGGCAGAAGACTATGTCCCTTTGAACTTTGCCAAAGCTCACAAAAGGCAAGCATCTCTTTTGTGCTCATCCCAGCCCCAAATTTTATTAACAAACCTAAAATGTTACTAAACGACTGCTTATTCCAGATAATGTCTGCATAGACTCCATGAGTGTAAAAATAAATAAGCGGACAATAGACAGAAGTACTCAGGGTATTCAAAGACTGGAAAGAAACATAGCCGAGTAAGTAGCACGCATGTAACGTAGCTCCTACTAGACCATTTAATTTAATTCATTTTTCTGGTATGTAATCAGGTTAAAAGAATCTGATGCCAACAAATTGAAAGAAGAGTACAACCGGTTGGTGGCCGGACTCCGAGAAGCGGGAATAGCGAGAGAAACAGACCTCATTCTGGCAAATCCTGTACTTCCACAAGAAATCCTAACAGGTGGGTAAATGTTTAATGTTTGTTTTATTAAAATATAAATAATTTTTATCTTTGAGTAACAAATTATGAAATTTTTCAGAATCCATTCCCGGTAACATTAGAAATGCCGAACATTTCATCAGTTTTCTGAAACGGTTCGTGGAATACCTTAAAACGAGGTTGAGGGTGCAACACGTGGTGCAGGAGTCACCTGCATCTTTCCTTAAAGACGTCTACGGAAAAGTCTGCATAGAAAGAAAACCTTTGAGGTTCTGTGCCGAACGATTGTCTTCTCTTCTGAGAACACTGGAAATTGCCGATCACACCGATTTCACTTCTCTAGTACTGATAACCCACCTGGCCACATTGGTGTCCACCTACACCAAAGGGTTTACAATAATAATAGAACCCTACGATGATAAAGTACCCACCGTATCCAATCCAATTTTGCATTTCTCGTAAGTGTAAGAGTCATCTTGTGATGCCTTTAAACCTTTTGAATGGATGTGACAGGTGTAACCGATGCTCTTATAACTTTCAGATGCCTAGACTCGTCCATAGCCATGAAACCTGTTTTCGACAGGTTCCAAAGCGTCGTCATCACCTCTGGTACTCTCTCCCCGCTAGATATGTACCCGAAAATATTAGATTTTCACCCCGTCATTATGTCCTCGTTTACAATGACACTCGCAAGGCCTTGTCTACTGCCTATGGTATTTAACAGAGACCACTTTTTTGATATAAGGCAGTTTTAGGCGGTCGTACATAATTTGGTTTTTCATTTTAGATAGTCTCGAAAGGAAACGATCAAGTGGCCATTTCTTCAAGGTTCGAGACACGGGAAGACGTGGCTGTTGTCCGAAACTATGGACAGCTTTTGGTTGAAATCAGCTCTGTTGTACCCGACGGTGTTGTTTGTTTTTTCACTTCTTACTTGTACCTGGAATCAGTGGTAGCTAGCTGGTACGATCAAGGAGTGTTAAACAACCTGCAAAAGCATAAATTGCTTTTCATTGAGACGCAGGACGCGGCCGAGACGAGTTTGGCACTGCTCAATTACATTAAGGTATTTCTGGCCTATTTCAAATTAGTCCGACGTTGGGGTAGGAGCCGTGTACTAGAAATTTTCTAAAATTAAATGGGAGGTTGAAAATATTGTAGAGGGCCACTGGAGAATAATAAAGCATTGAGGTCATACACTAAAGTTTATTGTATATTTACAGGCATGCGAAAGTGGACGGGGTGCTGTCCTTCTCTCTGTGGCCAGAGGCAAAGTTTCTGAAGGCGTTGATTTCGACCATCACCTCGGTCGAGCCGTACTCATGTTTGGCATTCCCTACGTCTATACCCAGTCACGGATCCTTCGAGCCAGATTGGACTATCTAAGAGATCAATTTCAGATCAGAGAGAACGATTTTCTGACTTTCGATGCGATGCGACATGCAGCTCAGTGTGTCGGACGGGCCCTCCGTGGTAAGACCGACTACGGAATCATGATATTCGCAGACAAGAGGTTCTCAAGAAACGACAAACGTGGCAAACTTCCCAAATGGATTCAAGAGTACCTCAAGGACAATTTGTGCAACCTCTCGACGGAAGAAGCAGTGTACTTGTGCAAAATCTGGCTAAGGCAAATGGCACAGGATTTCACCAAGAAGGATCAGCTGGGTATTTCACTGCTGACCCTTGAACAGCTCAACAATAAGGAAGTTTATGAGAATATTTGCAAGCAGGCACACCAATTATAGGAATAAATTTCTTTAATATTTTTCTAGTGTCACTATCTTTTATATATATACATATACAATTCAAGTCACTCGGATTCTGTCCGATAAACACATTCGAACGAACCTTATTGCACATCAGCATGCTTACGCCCCAATATGTCACCTCAAGTTTTCAGATGAGCACATTTGCCTGGAATTGTACCCATCCTAATAACGCTGCAACCGAACCCGCATTTCCATCATTATTAAGGCACTGCACCGTCTGTCGCTTGTGGCCTCTGTTAAGTTTCCATAACAAACCTCCAAAGTCGCATCTTCTTCACTAACCTGATGTGGAATCAATGTGGTTTCGGCTTGTGACCGTCAACGTAAAAGTTCCTGGTTCCCTGGGGTAATTTCACTTTAATTCCGTCTAGTTCTTTCGTTAGAATTATCTGACACCCTAGTCGCGAGTTTTCCTTCAGGAATGGAGCCATGTCCAACAGGTCCTCTTCTTTCTCCTCAGCCACAGGCAGTTTCTCAAGGTAATTGTCGAGGACGTAAACATGGCAAGTAGTGCAAGCTAGGGATGCTTCACAAGCACCTGAAAACAATTTAAACATTTACTTTTTGGTCACCATGAAAATTCAGATTTGTATGGAACAAAATGATATGAGTTGGATTCCTCAAAATTCCAGTTATCTAAGGATGGTGTGATGGAAAGTAATTATAAAGTTGAAAACTTTATAAGGATAAAGACAAACTATCAATTCAAAGAAGCACAAGAACAGCTGAAAATGAAGGTGAAGTAGGAGTTTAAAATAAAAACACCTTATTCAGTTTATGGGAATGTAAACTATAAAATAAGTATGTTACCTTCCATTTCTATATTGTGCCTGTGAGCTAAATACATCACATTGTCTCCTATTTTCCCTTTCACTTGGGTTTCCTTTCCATCCTTGTCCACATAGGTGATGTTCACCCTGTAACAATTCAAAGAATAAAGTCAAGTCAGGTGTTTGTGCTCACCCCAGTTGACTGAGTAGTGTTTAACAACTAACAAAATTTTAACAAAAGAGTTCATGAAATGTATTTCTAAATAATAAGATGGTTGAGTTCTAGTTTAAAATGGCATTTTAATAAGAAAATTCCAAACACCACCTAACTTTTTTTAACTCATTTATATTACATTTGACCATGACATTAACACAACAGTGAACACTACAAAAGTAATTTTATCTTCAACTTATAGTCAATAATTGGCAATGAAGAGTCATTAATATGATTTGGTTTCACATAAGCAAGAAGGTAGGTCGTTAGCAACTGTTGTTGCTTCAAAATGAGGAAAATTAAATTTCTACTTTGTAAACTTTATTCTTTATTAAATGTGCTTTGTACTGAAAAAGTTCATAAAGATATTATATTCATCATAATATGATCATATTTTACTGAGTCCATTGACATTAATGATTATCAGGAATTTTATGACCTTTCACCTCATTCAGCACTCAATTAGTGGATTGAACAATGTGGATTGAACATTAGAAATGTTGAAAGAGCATTATTGTTCTACTTCCAAACTTTTTGTGTTTCTCACTCATTTAAATTTCATTTATTTTATTGAATACATAAAATACAGAAGCTTTTATTTTAAAGTGAAAACTATCACACCATGTCTAGTATCAGTAGACAAATTGGCGTGTACACAAAAGAGCATGTGATACTGCCCAAAAGAAATACTCACACATCATCCTGAGATTTTGGATCTTTCCATTCGTACTCGCCGTGGAGCGAACCTGAAGAATGAAAGGGAATAATCAATTTTAACAAACGGTCGCAATGGAAAAAACTAACCTAACCACCTTGCAGGGAATGAAGTTCAGAAAAACGGTTTAACTTGCTACAGGAAAGGAAAAATCAAGTCAGAAATATATACCTACAATTCGTAAAATGTATATGTTTGGTATTGCACGCGGGATGGAATTTCTGAATTATCGGTAGGAATTTGCCAATAGAGAATTTTACATCACAACAAAAATTTAATAAATTTACCGCCATTTTAGAATTCCTATAAGTAAAGAACCTCGCGTTTCGGGCTTTAGAGGCTGATCAGCTGATCGCAAGTAATTTAACAATGATCTCTGCAACCGCTACACATGCCGGAAAACTGCTACGATGTAAAGGAAAAGTAAAAGCAACGGGGTGATGCGAAAATAAAATGTTGGGCATAATTTTGTACGTCAAATACTTGACAACGAGAAGATTGTTACAGTTGGGAATCTCTCTCGTTTTTTCTCTCTACTTCGGAATCAAATTTAACTTATTTCTCAATCTGAAGAACTGCCCAAATTGCTACGGTATGGAATTATGTCATTTCTTCAACGAAAGACAAATCGGAATTGCCTGGACAGGTTGGATTTCCTTCGTATTTCATCCCAAACTAACAAAGTCAGTGTTTCATGGAGTTATCAATGAGACCAAGTTGATTGTTTTCAAGAGGAAGCACACGGGGCACAGGAAGTTAACCCCGACCGATCTGGATGCCGTGAGAGAGAAATATATGCTTAATGAAGATGAAGAACCACACAATGTTATATTGTGTCCAGGTTTTGGTGATTTGGAACCGTTGTTCCGACATTTGTACGACGAAGAGTGCAAGGGACACCTCTGGTTGGAGCTCAGCTCAAGTATAGAACCGTTACTATTAAAGGTGAGAAATTACACATCAATATAATTGGCAGTTATTCTGCCACAAGTTTAAAGTATGATCCTTGGCCATCACAGATACAAAAATATTTATAAAACTGATAAACAAAAAACAAAATTACCACATGAAAAGATAATCCTCAGTAATCCTCAAATATATAAATTTGACTTTTCATTTCTTTTTTTTTGTGAGATGTCCAGATTTTCAGTATTATTGGTTCCATGTAAATGTGTGTAATGTTACATAATGTTTATGTAAAGGACAATAAAGAACTAAATTAATTAATAAAGAAAATAATATTAAATAAGGAAAGTGTATCGTAGGGACAAGTCCCATTAAGACTTAATAGGATCTATTATTAAGGGCACAAAGTCTTAATAGGACTTATTATATTCCTAATGTGGTACTAATTTGAAATACTATTAATACTAATTCTTGCACTATATTTAAGATACAAGCTCTTCTTGTGGCATGAGTTAAGGATCAGAATGGAAAGCACTCTGAAATAAAATTGAAACAATGCAAAAGAGAAATGGTATTGACACCTGAAGAAATATTTAAATAAATTAGATAAAACAAAAATAAAGTTACGGTTAGTTGATTCTCCTCACAAGTCTTCAAGTAGTCATTTAGTCAGGTGCTGCAGAGTCCTTCCCTCTCAGCAGGTTCTTTCCTCATTTTCCATTTTGGAGATCTCCTTGCCTTCTGCTAATACATTGAATTAGCAGTTCAATATAAAGTTCTTGTGTTTCATCCCAGTTACTAATGCCTGTTTACATTTTCAGTATTTTCAGAAGGCAGGACAATTCCCAGTTCCCGGATACTTCGGGGCATGCGGTGATTTCATATTCGAAGAAGACAAAGGAAATTCATTGACTGATTACCTTTCGTCAGATTTCCAGACGAGAGCCCATTTGTCAGCCGAGCTGCTTAAAATGGCTCACGTGTTCACCTTTGGATCTCCCGAATTTGTATTTTACTTCACGGATGTTTCACAGTACAATTTGGCGGTCGATTCAAATGGGAAAGTCTCCCTTATTGACTTGGACAATGTCATCATATTGGACAGGAGAAAGTACGAAAGTGAGTTTCCGTACATTTTGGGGTTTATTTTCTCAAATTTAAAAAACTGATAAAGCCGATTTCTTCTACATCTCCAGAGGTTCTCCCGGTCACAGGTGACACTAAACGGGAAGTTCACAAGAGTGAAATTTTGGAAGACTACGAGTACGCGTATTCGCCTTCTGATATTTGTAATCACTACCTGAGCGATCACAACTATTTCACAGTATGTGTGGTAAGTCGAACACTTGGTCTGTCTCTCTCTCACCTTAATTAATCTCCTTCAATATACAAAATAAATTCGTTTATTTATAGCATTTATTGGCACATCCAGAGAATGGGCTTCTAAGGGAAATTCCGATGAATGTAACGTCTACTTATCCGACCATATCTGACTTGTTGAGGGAATGCACAGAACCAACAGTAGAGTCCGGTGGGCGAATTAGAGCCGGTGAAAAACTTCAGGTTCTGCTAGAAGGTTTAACCCGAGACTACAAGGTGCCACACTGACGACTATATTTCTTTTAGTTCCTAATTAAATTTGAGTTCCTGACTGTAAAATGTGAGACAGAAACGAGTGTTCACCAGAAGATTTCTCTATCGTTGATTTTACCACCACCTGTTAAACATAAATATACTAACTAAGAAGCGGGAGCCTCCTTTTATAGCCGTTGATGACCACATGGTGGTGTCCGACTTGTATCTGTATATAGAATATCTTTTTCTGTCTCTGAAACAAAGCCTCCTAGGTAAACGAGAAAAGGAAGTTCGTTAAAAGTACGACACAAGTTCTCGTATCAAATTTTTAAATATATTCAGGAGCAACTACATTATGACACAATATATAGTTTCTGTTTTATTTACCTTGCAAAAAAACTACTTCCTAGATAAATCAAAGATGGGAAGATGCCGCCTCACGTGACTTCGCTTAAAAATACAAATTATTCACTTATCCAACTTTCGGTACTTTACACGTCGTTCCTTACTCAATGTACATAACCATGGTTTCTTAGTAGTCCCCGGTTAAGTCGTGCACCACACACGAACCAACGGGCACTCATTTATTTCATTCAGTTCCTTTCAAAAAAATGTAGAAAACACCGAAACATGTTGCGAAACTATTCACTTCATTCGAGAACATTATCAGTCCACGGAGCAATTAATTTTCAGGCGAAATAATCAATCAGTCGGCAATATACATAAAAACATAAAAACCACGAGCTTAAGCTACCGTTTTAAACATTTACTTCTTTCCGATATCAAAACTTTATAAAAATGAAAAATTCAGTTTCATGTTTTTCTTCTCAGTCTTTCCGTGACCTTACAATATATAAAATATACAAATCTAGATGCTTGTGTGTGTTCGAGTGTGAGACTAACATCTAGTAAAAAAGTATTAATGGGCATTTGTATAAAAACTCAGAAGGGAACAAGGTGTTTTTTTTTTCTTCCGCTGGGGTAGTACGCACGCAAGCACGCACACGCAACGCATTCATTCTATGCGTACAGTAAAATTCAGAAGCACACAGGTGAAAAGAAAAACCAACAGTAAAATCACTCGTTCTTTAGTCTTCATCGTGTTCTTTTTCTGCGGCACGGTGTCCCTTTTTCTTTGGTACGTCTCCTCAAACAGGCTGGCAACACACACAAAATGGCCCTAGTTTACTCAATAACCAAATCATTGCGGGTGCCCTCATACTAACCGACTTAATGACAGCAACCACGGAAAACGTTTGTTGAAACCTTACAAACCATTAAAAACAGCTGCCGAAAATGAATTATTTCTTTTTCAAGCATACAGTAAGAGGCAGCCCATTAAGGTAACAATATTGAGTAAACAATAACAATAATTAGAATAAATGATGGTAGGTTTAAGCCCATCAGGGAGCAAGGCACGTGTATGAAAATCGTCAACTTCCACACCACCTCAATATCACACCTAAGATCTCTGAAAAAACTCATATATATCGACGTATATTACGGGTAAAACCAAACTGGTTGGTCTATTTCAAAAACATTCGTTGTAAGAAAAAATAAAAAATTAAATTGCGATTGATTAAAATGAAGAAATGTCGCAGAAAGTAATTTTGGGGGGACCGTTATAAGCAACTCAAAAAAAATTATCTTAACTGAATGTATACATAAATTTTTATAGAGTCTTAGTCATGTAGGTCTCGGTATCCCGAGTTCCTGACGGGTTGACGTGACCATAGAAACACGAAACCTTCCTCTTTTGACTTGAACAAAATCTTGTGCACAACACATACACTACTTATTGTAACCTCACACATTTATTTGTGCAAATTAATTTAGATTTAAGGTTTAAGCCTTGACCCCTGTGTCCTAACCATAACCTTCCCCTGACACACGAGAAGACAATGGAAGAACTGGGAAAGGCTAGACAAGTAGGATATGAAATGAGCAGATATTTAGTAGAGAACACGTACGCACGGCAATATTAAGAATAAATAGAAAAAATATACAAGAATGTCACGTCTAACCGTGTCTAAATAAGTGAAATTTGTCGAAAAATGAGGACTTTGAAAAGAGCTGGACCACAACAAAAGCAGGTTCGAGCTTTGGAATCAAAGCACACAAATACAAGTAAAACGGGAAAGAAGTAAATTGCAAAACAGCCGGAACCTCGCTGTCTCGGATGAGACTTGTTGAAATAAGAAGAATAGGGGAAACGAGAAAGACAACAAAATCAGGTGACACAATTCGGACGATCACTGAGGGAAACCAACAAAAACAATCTGACTCATGGAACCAGGTCTTGAGAAAATTGTTATTGTTAAGTAATAACATAATACATACAACAACCTGAAGTACCGAAGAAACGGAAAGTTTAGAATTACATTTGGAAACTAACTTCTGCACATGGGCTTATCAGCTGCCAAGTACCCAGCACGGGTCGAACTTGAGAATGAGAGAATACCGACCTGAAGACCACGGGTCCGGGACGGAAGAGAGGGGGTGGCAAAAACCTTCCATCTTTGTTAATATTTTTGTCTTTTTGTTTACGTATTGAAAGAAACATAATATAGAGAAAAAAAACAAAAAGAAAACTACACTAGAAAATCCGTACTAGTTACAAAAGTGATAAATTCCATCGTATTAATTTCAAATGTGAAACTTTTTTCCATCGCTTTCTAGAAAATGCAGTATGAAAAATAGTCGTAATAATAATAATGATAATGATGATAATAATAATAATAATAATAATAATGATAACGATAATTAAACTACAAGAGAGTCTTCTGGAAGGATCCGGACGTCGTTCGCAGACGTGTTGAGCCATCCCTCGTCCCAGAGAGACACACCATAAATTAAATAAAGCAAGTTGCTCGATAAAAAATATATATATGTATATACGGTAGCAAGACTAGGCTGGATCCAGTTCACGTTCGTTAAGCGGGCGAACAACATACTGCCTCTGACGTCCACTCGTTTCTTTTGACCAGCATTCACCTTCCCTCGCCTGCCGCTGGTCCAGGTATTAAACCTGAGGACCGCCAGGCTTAGGCAGCGGCCGAACTAAGTAGAGTTTTTCTCCCTGTTTATTTGTGTAGATGGGAGCTCTCTGGTAGTGGTCCACCAGCTGGTCGAGGGTGTGAAATTTACGCTGTCCTATGCAGTACAGAGCTCCCTCGACGTGAACCCTGAAATGTTTGTTTCGTCCAGGTGCCTTGAGCGACACGGAATAGTCCCCAACCTGGATGACGTCAACAAAAATTATTAGTACCTTCGTTAATTGCTGCGTCCCACGAATCAAACAATTCTTACGTTTGTTTCGCTGTCCCTAATTAAAAAATCGCCGTCGTGACCATGTTGGTTGAGAACGTTGTCGCAGTGTGCTCGGGTTATGCTTCCATAGTACCAGGTTTTCCCGATGAGGTGAGGCCTGTCCATTCCATCGGGTGGCCGCCTGTCCATCGAGTCGTGTCTTTCGCCGTTTCCTCCGACTCCCCGGTCCCGGAAAGGCTGCGTGAGATATTCACTCAGTTCCTGCATTTAGAAACAAGCAACAACGAACACAACATCAACATGCATAATAACGACAACACCTACAATTACAACTAGAAAAAATAAATAAGTGACAAAGAACGGTTTCCTGCGTGACTGAACAATTTCTGCACATTTGAATGGGGTGCGGTGTTGGAGTGGGGACAAACAATGCCAGAGTAATTCAATCCTGTTTTTGACCTCCGGGAACAACTAAAGAAAATCACTAAACAAGACAGAACACTATCTAAACGTTTTTGAATAAAAACAATGACTCTTGTCGGTGGGAGGCCAAGCACTTCAGCGAAACAATCGCCAATTAAAAATCTAATAGAACACCAACAATACCCATTAAGGTACGCCTAAGATTACCTGCCCACTGATTCTCACCTGTAGATAATTCCTGGGCACTAATCCTACTTGTCCTTGAGAATTTCTCGCCTTGTACCACTCCGGATCGGCCGGAGGACGGTCCAGAATTTCTAACCTATCGCCCTTTTCGAAGGACAATTCTTGGTCGTTGTTCGAGGCAAACGAGTACAAGGCGACGACAATGTCGAGAACGTTTTCGGCCATGGCGTACGTGTGAACACCATCGTCTGTTTCACCTTCCTCCTGAGTATAGTTGCTGGGGAACCAGCCGGCGGCCCCACCACTCTGTCCGCGCCACCACCCGTCATTGCTCTTCTCCAGGATGAGAATCCGGGTACCCTTCGTCAGGGAGAGTTCATCTGGTTGCTGGGCCTGGTAGTTGTATTTAACAACGGCTGTTCCAATGGCCTCCGAAGGATCAGCCGGGAGTTTTCGGTTCAAAGACGGCGACTCCATCGTCCGTGAGGGCGAATTATTTGAATTGGGTGGAAGCGTTTTCGATCCGGTGCCCTTCTTAACTTTTTTCTTGATGCTGTCGAATGATAAATCATTAAAATTAGTTGACGACCTTCAATTCATCCCACATTATAGAACTTGGACATCAGAACCAATTAAGGACTCACTAGAAAGACAGGTTTTTAATTGTTGTCACGTCAAATATTCTGTTATTACAATTTTATGCTTAATATTACAGATTATGATATTAATTTAACAGAAATTGAGCAACATTGTTATGATAAATACAATTTTACAAAAAGTCCTTTATTGTATTAATTACAAAACATACAGAACAAAGCAAAATCAAAATAAAACTTTTAAGAGGTGCCATTTATTTCAGTTTAGTATTTCTCAGTTTTTCTTTTTAAGTTAATTTACTTAATTTTAGTGTAATTTCATACCTGTCAAATAGTGAAGGTTTTTCCTTCTTAACATAATTGCTAGGAACATATCCAGATTGGTTTCTAGAATTCTGTACTCTCCACCAATGCTTTGAGTCATCCAAAAGCATGTATCGTTCATTTTTCCTAAGCTCCAATTCCTGTGTGCCCTGAGCTGCATAGTCGTATTTTGCAACAACATAGCACACATCATCCTGATTTCCTTTACCTGGAATGAAACCAAAGAAAGCTATAATTTATACATTTTAAATAAACATGAATTACATTGTCTAGAATTTGAAGATCACTTCTGCAAAATAAATTCTGCTACCAATTTTGTCTCACAAAGTTTCATGCTACCTACCATGAGGTCTCATGACTGCCATGTGATGTACTGCTGGTGAATATGCACTGATTTTCCCTTGCCAAGTCACATTTCCTGGTGACTGACATGAACAAGCTTCCAGCATAGCTCCCCTTTCAAATGCATTAATGTCATTTGTCACAAGACAACTCAGTTACAATGATTCAAATTTTTACTACAACAAAAAAAACATACATTCAAGTGTTTACTGGAAAGCATAAAAACATTCTAAATCAAGCATTACTTAAAAATAATAAAATGTTAAAACTAAACAGCTAAAAGTAATTTGAAAAAATTGAAAAAAATCCAAACAAAAGCCTTTGTGCTTCACAACACTCTGGTACAAAAAGTCTAATTTCTTAAATTCTTATTATATGTAACAATGTGGTTTAAACAAAAACCTAGCTATACCTAAACAGATAAGATCAGAAACTTATTTTGTGAATGAACAAGAGATCAACATTTTAATGGGACTTTTAAGTTAGTACTTTCCTTGGTTGGAATATAATAACATTCAGAAAAAAACAATTTCTTTTTTATTTTAATTATTTTCCCATAATTATCAAAAACAAAGGTATTGTGCACAAAGGCATACACACATATACATGGCAAACTTTCAACAACTAGTACTACTGTTGAGGTCAACTTGCTCATTAGACATCTCACACATTATGCATGCCTAAAGTTGTCTAATTTTAAATTTATTAAATCAATTGGAGTTAGTTAATAGTCAGAGATGAATGTGGGGAAATTTTATGAGCGCGATACATGCGACAAGGCCAAGGAAATTTGAATTTGCTTGAAGTTGTGTGAAATTGGGCGGGTCAATGATGAAAATAGCTGAATAAAGGCCTTATTAGCCGGGAAAATTTAACGGGACCGCCCGTTCGATGGTTGTCCCATTGACGCCATGACAGGTGACTCAGTCCAAACAAATATTACAAATTTCTCAATAGATTTTCCTTACCGATTTTCAAACTGGACATTCTGAGAGATTCGGTTCTCCGCGGGAAACAAGCCGAGTCTGATGAGTACCTAAGAAAATAAAGGCATGACGAGTCTCTTCATGAATTGTCACACATTAATAAAAACCAGCACGGATTTCCACTCCGAACATATATAATACTATAAATCCGTGTCTCCAAAGAAACCGTCAATCGTTTTGCCGGAAACCAGTCCAGACTCTCTCACTCATCCCAAACGTTTTTACGGAACTAAACCGACGATAAATAAGTTTCAAGCATGGAGAAAAAAAGAGACAGAATGTGAAACACAGACTGAAATTTTTTATTGTATACTTTCCCAATTCACTTTCTACCTACTAAAGTGTCAGCCTTGAATTGTTGAGGTTGGCATAATTGGCAACGGGGCTGAAGAAAATGGCGCCCCAGAATAATTCAAAATCGTAGCGTTAAAGTTGATAATATGTAGTTTATAATAATATTAGTCGCCTACAAAAATATATTATTCCGGATCACAATTTTTACTATGAACCTTTAAAATAAACAAAATTTCCACAAAGTACTCAAGAACTCTAAAAAGAAATTTTACAACTAGACCCTTTTTTCAAGGTCCTGAGAAACATTCATGTCGAACGTACAATTGGAAAACTAAACAAAAATGAACAAGAAACACAAGTCAAGTTTTTTGTGAGTAAACGTCTTGAGCAGTAACCACAATAAAAAATTTAAAAAAAAATAGTCAACGATTTGAAAGGGATGAAATAACTTTCTAAAGACACGTCAACATATGGTCTACTGTGTAACCGTGAGTGTGACTGGTAAGATTGCCTTTTCTTATGAAATATTTCAATATTTTTGAACGATAGTCATTCTTCCATCAAAGAGCGTTGAGTTGTTTCGCTATTTGCAAGTTGTGTTACAAAGTAGCAGTTAAATTTTTGAACATCAGTTGTCAACATTGTATTTAGATTCCATTTGAAAGTTAGACAAGGTTCTGTCGACCTGAACAAATTTCCAAATTTTCACTCTTTAGTTAAGCAAATGAAAAGTTGTAACAAAGGGGAATGGCCTAATATAATTGAGATTCATTACTTATGAGAAAGGTTGTGGTGTAAAGTTACGAGAACCGTTGAGCATATGGAACAAATGGTGTGTAGTTAGGGTTAGAAAGTAGAAATTCCTACCGTAAAAACGCCAATAATTTGTTATTTCCAGAAGCAAATTATTTTAATGGGTTTCCTGCTGGAATTGTGGGTGAACATGTTTACTGTTGTTCATTAATATAATTTGTAATTTGATTCAAGAAAAACACAATGACAGTTGGAGGAGATGATAAATCTGCACAGGATGTGCAAGCAAAAAAGAATTTGATCACAAGAAACCTGCAAGAGGTTTTGGGAGAGGAGAAAATGTTGGAGATTTTGAAAACCAGGGAGTTAAAAATATATTGGGGAACTGCCACAACTGGAAAACCTCACATTGCTTATTTTGTGCCTATGTCAAAAATTGCTGATTTTTTAAAAGCGGGATGTGAGGTTAGTACTTTGTTTGTTTGTCAAATGTACCACTCTACTTTGTATGAGTTTCTATGTTACAATTATTCTTACAAGTGATGCCATTAATTGCACAGTTTAACTCATGTTATTAATTACTTGCAGGTGACAATATTGTTTGCTGACCTTCATGCATACCTAGACAATATGAAGGCTCCTTGGGAGCTCCTATCCCTAAGAACAACATACTACAAACACATAATCACAGAAATGTTAAAATCAATAAATGTTCCAATTGAAAAACTCAAATTTGTCAGAGGTTCTGATTATCAGTTGAATAAGGAGTATACACTGGATGTGTACAGACTGTCAACTCTTATCACAGAACATGATGCAAAAAAAGCTGGAGCAGAAGTTGTTAAACAAGTTGAACATCCTCTCCTGTCTGGATTACTTTATCCAGGTCTCCAAGCATTGGATGAGGAATACTTGAAAATAGATGCACAATTTGGTGGAGTGGATCAGAGAAAAATTTTCACACTTGCTGAGAAGTATCTTCCTCAATTAGGTTATGCAAAGAGAGTTCACCTGATGAACTGTATGGTGCCTGGGTTAACTGGAGCCAAAATGTCATCTTCAGAAGAGGACAGTAAAATAGATTTGCTAGATTCTCCTGAATCTGTAAAGAAAAAACTAAAAAAAGCTTTCTGTGAGCCAGGAAATATAGAGGACAATGGGGTTCTGGCCTTTGTTAAACATGTTATCTTCCCCATATACATCCAGGATAATAAATTTATTGTTCCAAGATCAGCAGAACATGGTGGCAATATGGAATTTGACAGCTACGAAGCAATTGAAAAGTCATTTGCAGCACAAGAACTTCACCCAGGGGATCTGAAATTAGCAGTTGAAAATTATATTAATAAACTATTGGCACCAATTAGGAAGGCATTTGAAACACCTGAATTGAAAAAACTGACAGAAGCAGCCTATCCATCCAAGAACAAAAATCAAGGGGGTAGGTATGATATGAGTTATTCTGTCAACTAAATTAAATTTCTACCTTTACACTATAACAAGAACAGCATGTAACCGAGATATATAAGTATCATTCTGAATGTCATTGCAATTGCTATATAATATATGATATATGCTAGAATATATAAAAATCAATTAAGAAATTAGCTACAAAAATGGCCCCAAATAAAACAATCAAATTTATATGTTAAACCCCTTGAAATTAATTGACAGGAAAAAAAGCGGCGGCTGAGGAGGAACTAACTCCCGCTAGGTTGGATATCAGAATTGGTAAAATAGTTGAAGTCTCAAGGCATCCAGATGCGGATGCCCTGTACGTGGAGAAAATCGACTTGGGAGAGAAAGAGCCCCGTACCGTGGTCAGCGGGCTAGTCAACTACGTCCCTATAGAAGAGATGAGGGAGAGAATGGTGGTCGTCTTATGTAACTTAAAACCGGCCAAGATGAGAGGAGTAGAATCAGCTGGAATGGTTCTCTGTGCCTCCGTGTAAGCTTCTAGGCATTACTTTAATTATTAAAACTTATTGTTTGCTGTGAATGTTCGGTCACATTTAATTGTTTCCTTTCAGGGATGAACCAAAATCAGTAGAAGTTTTGATTCCACCCCCTGGTTCAAAGGCAGGGGATCGCGTATTCGTTGAGGGCTACGAAAACGGGACACCCGACGAAGTATTGAATCCTAAAAAGAAAGTTTGGGAAAAGCTGCAGGTAAGTGACCCTCAAGTCAGATGACCTGAATTTTATTATTCGACATGTCGTTTATAGTAGTACGTAAGACCGTTCACTCAATTAGACCTACCCTTAATTGTTACTTACTTTTTAGGAACATTTAAAGACTAATTCTACCTGTGAAGCACGATGGATGGACAATCAGCTAATGACAAATGTAGGAGTCATCAAGTGCACCTCATTGAAAAATGCTCCGATTAAATAGTTTTTATTCAAAAGTATGGAACTTTGTAATTATATTATATTAAGTTAAATGCTTTCACTCGTTTACATTTGATTCCCATGCTACCCATCCAAGAACGAACCAAATAATTTGTTGTTGATGGTTTATTATATTAAGACACGACATGTATTTTATTAACGACGTTTATAATTCTTCGGTCCTCAAATACTATAATTTGAAGTCGCATTCAACAAATTTATAATTCGCATATTTTAAATTACATCCTGTGACTTTCGGAAGAGTTCGAAAACCAGATATTAAACAATCTCTTTCTCTCCCTCGAAATATGTTTCAAGTGTCCTAAAAACAGGAACACAAAACTCACAGTTTTTAGGAATTTTGGTTTAAAACCATTTCAACTAACACATACTCTGCGTAAGGAAAGTTAAACATGTGGCAATGGACGGACAACTGTCCCATCTTTGGTTCTTTGCTATTATTGAAACTGAGTTCTTCAGGACGGCTACTTTCTAGTTTTGGGTAACGGGAGTGCAAATTAATCGTCGGGAAGACTGATGAAAACCAGTAAGAAATATTCTCACCACCAAATTTAACCGGAGGTTGCCATGGAAAACTCATCGAATTAACAGTTCCGGCATTCATCTTCAGCGGCGAGAATTTAATACGTTTATCGGGGAATAAATGATGACAAGACGAGAAAAACTTTTGATGAGACCGTGGCAACTGAGAAGATATAATAATCATAAGATGAAGGTAAGGTAGGAATGGACTGTGTTCACGACAAGGGATGCCGGACAAGGTGTGAGTAGTACCGATAGATCCTTCATGCACCCTATTCATGTTACTTATTAAAATAGTATATATTATCGGTTAACGGGTCAGCAAGGGCAGTAATAGTTTTCGGTTTCTCGAAATATTGTGGAGTTGCGAAACATCCCTGACGGTTTGTATTTATTGTATGTTCAGGTGATCAATGCTTTACCCATGGTGGATTTCGGTCCTCCTCTCCAACACGGTCACGTCACCGTGAAACTGAAAAAACTACAGAAGGAACGCGAGAGGCAGATGAAAATCGAAGAGGACAATTTCAAACTGTTGCAGCATTTGGGTGCGATTATGACGAAGAAACGGGTGGACAATTACTGGGAAACGGCACCCCCGACATTCCTCCGCAGGGTTGGCATCTACCACAGAACACGAACGCCCACCCCATGCCTGGAAAGTGCGTCTTCCTCCACTTCGGACAATCTCAACAAGAAATCCAAATGTTCCGCGTGCGTTCCGGAACCGGAAAAACCCGTTCAAATACCGGAAGAGAGAATACCTTGGGACCCGCCGAAAAAGGTTCTGACGAGACGACAAAGCCGATCGGCTGTCTGTCCCGTAATATCAGATTTTGACTTCAAAAAGGTTGACGCAAAAACAGAAGTTACAAGAGAAAAGAATCCAGTCATATCAGCACCGGAAATGGGTAGTCGTTCGACCGGAAGAAAACCGGCTAAAGGATCGGAGCTTCCCGTTTTAGCCGGAACCAAAGTCCCGGCAAAGATAGGAAAACCCGAGCAGACCATCGTCCTTCGGCAGGGACAACTGCAGGTAGTTGTGAACTTTCCATCCTTTGCTGAAGTCAAGGTGGTCCGTGGAAAGACTGAGAAATACCTGCAGAGAAATTTTTGCGGTTGTAAAAGCCGTCAACCGATACGATGAAGAGAACGTCACCTTTCAAGAGAAACAACCGTGTACTATATTTTTAATAAATAACTGACTCAATTCACAAATGAAAGAAATCTCTTCGTGTTTGCTATTTTCACGAACCCTTGCACAATTTTGTATAAAACTTGAAGAGCTTTTATGCCTCTTCTAATCTGCTTCGGCACTTCACACCCTTGCCAACAGCATTGTGACCCACGTAGACCTTTAGACTTAACCTTTTTTACATCAAACTTGTGACATATTTAACGTGTAACGAAATATTATATTTAATATGTATGAATTCCATAATATATTTTTATGAAAATGCTTTCTGATTAAAAATGCAATTTTGGCAGTAATTCACATCCATTTTGAACCCGAAAAGGGACTTATTTTAATATCGTAACGTACCTGTAAATTTATGTTTAAGAAATGCACTTTCCTTGTAAGCTTAAAAAAAGCTTAATGCCCACATTGTTCTCTTTTCTTACTCAACCAGGTTAGTTCCGACTAACACGTGTTCTAATCGGTGAAAGGTACCCTGTTCGATGGTATTTTAACTGTTTTGTACACATAGTAAGGAATACGAGTAAATATTTCATTGGTGTAAGGGCAGGTACGAAGATATACGGTCTAAACTTCAAATCCAAAACATTTCAATGGACATGATGGCGGGTATTACTTCGCATCAGAAATCCCGCCATAGCGAGATCGAAAATTTTACAATACCGGTACCGTGCAACACGTAAGAAAACATTTACGGAAACGTGCTCCTTGAGTTGCGTTCACGTCGTAAATATTTCCTTGTCCTTTTTTGTCTCAACAGTTTTCCTAAATCAAATATTTTTACAACCATACCATCTTTTGTCCATTCGTATACCCATGTGCAATCCTATCTCCTTCCCACACTGATTACCCTTAGCTCTCCTTTTCATCTCCATTCGCATTTTCAGCGCCTGCGTGGTTTTTTAGCCTTAGTTGTTATTTGACTCGGTTCGAGTGAGTAACAATTATCGTTAAAAGACGATTCTAACCACTGATGATGCCAGCAGCCGGGAAAGCTGGCGAAACGTTTGGGAAGGGTGGCAACCCCCGTCACCAAAACAGGACACGGTTTTATTCGAAACAAAATAATGATAAGTATAAATAACAACCAGTCTTTTTCATACAAACGTTTTATTACGCAATTATTATGCAATGTTTTATTTTACAGCTGAATTCAGATGCGTTTGAAAACCTAAAAAAAAATCCGACGTTAGAACACGCGTTAACAATCGATCACTTTTTACGTACGGGCGAACAGGTGAAAAAATCAATTCAATTCGATTACATTCTATTCGTTGCCATTTTTTTTTAAGTTTTCAAACTGCCCAAATTTTTCTCGAGAGTTCCGTCCGTTTTCCCCGTCCGGCGCGACCGGACGAAGACTCCAAAAACGGAAAAGAGTACTTAAAAAAAAAAAAACGAAACAAAAAACCTGTAGGACCGTATCACACGTCCAAGTACCCATCGTCCGGGTACTTCGACACACTTCGTACAAAAGCCCATCCCTTCAAGCCTACCGAACTGGCAACAACAAAAAAAAACTTATGGACGAAAATCGGACGTAGCTCCGACGTGATTTCGCTAACTAAAAAAATTTACATTCGGTCATTCGAAGAACTCGGCCATTTCATTGTTTCTTCTGCTCTCACTCATTTATTTCTCCTATTAAAAGTACATAAATATAGATTTAAAAAATGACAATAATCGTAATAATAATAATAATAATAATAATAATAATAATAATTACTACCCCCTCAAGTAACGTTCGTGTTCTCTTTCAAACACCACTAGTTAGATAGTTGTTAGTTGTTTGGACTAAAAAGTTTTTTTTTGCGAAAATTTGACTTTTGAGAGACTTAAACGCGTGCGTTTGTTTTTCAGACGGTAAGAAATTACATGAAATTCTCCCTTTTCCCCCGTTTTGTTTCGGATGACCGCGTACCTGTCCTCTCTTTCACTCTCTCACACCTACGGTTTGTACGGCCAAACTATTCATCTTAAATTAGTTTACGTAATTAGGTGAGCACACCTTAAATCCGGGGTTCGTTTCCCTCGACGGTGTTACTGAAATGATCGCGTGTGTGCAAGCTCTAGAGCAGCGTGTGGGGAACGGGTTGGTCACAGGTAAACTACAGGTACATGCTTGGTGCAATTGTTCGCGGGCGTCAACCTATCGAACAATCGATTGTTCGTCGGGGAGGAGTTTTCGGAACACCGAAAAAGAAAGCGGCGGATCCGAATGACCGATCGGTAGATCGATCAACTCATCGATCGAAGGAGCCACGGATAAAAGGCATCCGTGTGTCGACCGGTCAATCAATCAATCAATCAATCGGTTGCTTGATTGATCGATCCATTCCAATTTTCCTCACTTTGTTGCTTTTCCTTAAAATTTGAAGGTAAAATTTTCCCGTTCGTTTTCCGAGCTTCAAAACAATTTTAAAATTAACCAAAAGCTCCTAACCTAAAAACCTAAACCTTTCTTCCTCCCGGTCACTCTCACTCTCTCTCGAGCTGTCTCCTCTCTCGCAACGTGTCCCCTGGGAAGGGGGGGTTGGGGTGAGGGGACAGCCCCGACAACACACAAGTTACCATCGAGTAACCAGAGGTAGTCAGAGGTAGGCGGATAAAACTTTGTCGCAGAGAAAAAAAAAATTAAGAAAATATTTCTATTGGTCCTACCCTTGAGTCTGAAGCTACCACCTGGTTAGCACGTGTCCTTTAATGGAAAAAAGTCACCTGCTTAAAAATACAAAACCAAGGAGAAAGGTTTCCCGTTCGAGATTGTAAAATAAAACAAAAAAAATAATCATAATAAACCAACAGGCAAATAATACAACTGTTTGCCGTGAAAGTGACTGCAACTTTTTTTTTTCTCTTTTGTAACGAACGTCCGTTTGCATACGAACCAACAAACATATACATACGTGTATGTACAACCAACAACGACGGCTCCTCTCGTGCAAAACAAACACCCCGACACTGTCCCGTTCAGACAAACTGCAGAAAAGTTATTATTGGCTATTTATTTATTTAAATTTCAATTTGAAGGTAATATATATAATAACTATACACCAATTTCAACTTTTTCTTGCATTAGACCAAGTTCCCAGCGGACCCCCCACAACCCCCGACCCCCCAGGGGGAAAAACTATCTATCCCAACGCGAGTTGGAACGAATGGCTCTGGCCTTCTCCCGAAAATGGTTGCCCGGGAACAAAAAAAAAATACCCCCAGAATGTAGATTTTCTTTTCCAACAAATCAATTTGAAAACGATTACAATTCCCGGTCGAAAGATACCACCCAAATCGGGCACTCGTTTCGGTTTGACAAATTTGGGAGAGAAATGGGAAAGCCGTGACCAATTTTGTCGGTTCGAGGTGCACCCCCGCACGGCGGAGGCATGGCATCGGCTTAATAAGATAAAAACTCTCCCAAAAATGTGGTTGCGAGGCCTCCGCGATGCATCCCTCGTACTATTTTGCTTTCGGTTTAAAAATTAAAAAAAAAAAAGAATAATAAAATAAAGAAAAACAAATTAGCCCTTTGAGAAATTGGCATATGAGACGCATATGGTATGCAACACCCACTTCAACAAAATGGTTTCAATGCAATTATTACGAGGAGTTTACTTTTAATTTCACTCGAATTTGAAACCTTCCCTTGGTATACTGGTGTTTGGGTCGAATTGAAATCCTGTTTCCGTGGTCTGAGGCATTAGGTTAGGGTCGTCTTCAACCTGAAAGAAAGCGACGTTCATTATTTTCAAGCAACAACAAATACGCACACCGAATATTACGGAGGGTTAACTTTACAGACTTCACGACGTGACACTACCCCAAGGCATCACAAACGAACTAACACTGTCGTTCTACTAAAGTCTTTTCTCTTTCTGCCATTCTCCTCCCCCTGATGTGTATTGTACACTACATTATTATATAGCGCAATGAGTATTCATTTCAAAACTCATTTATTACATGAGTGAAGTAAAACAGTTCCCTGAATGTTTTTATTGTAAAGTAGATATGATTCAAATATTTTCTTGTCTCATAACAACCTCAAGAAAAAACAATATTTAATTTAAATTATACACAGGCAAAACTTATGAGCCATTTCATATCTTTTTTCTACCTGCTAAGTCGTCAGATAAACAACTTCTTTACTTGTAATTCTAATATTATTTCTATTGAACATAAATATACATAATTCTCGACACTAATAAACATGGTTCGTTCGTTTAGATTCTCTGAGTGAGAAAGAAGACGTATTTTGGTTTCCTGCACACTTCTGTTACTTTTTTGTTGCCGCATCCAAGCAAATTAAAGACTGAATCCCACCGGTTTGAGTCCCAGACAAATTAGAGGAAAAACTGATTTGGTACTTACATCTTCGGAGAAGTAATGTTCAATAATATCAAAGGCCAATTTGTATATATCGATATTTTCATGGTTCTGTAGGGATTCGATCTTGTCCAATCCTCCACATTCTTCTATCATGTTGGCTAGTCCCTCCACTTCTGAACCGGCCATTTTCAACATGTTGTTTATTCCATCCAGTACTACTTGTATTACTTGAGTATCATTACAAGTTAACAATTCACAAAACGGTGGAATAACCCCTACTCGAATTAGCGTCGCCACTTGTTCTCGGTTACCGCTTAATGTAAGATTGCTTAAAGCCCATGCAGCTTCCTTTTTAGTTTGAAATTCGCCTTGAGCTAGATTTCTAATAATATGGGGTAGTAGATCGGCGTCGATGACCTGCTGAACCTGGTGTTGGTTTCCGGCCGTGATGTTCGACAGGAACCAGACAGCCTCCTTGCAAATTTTTTCCTTCGGATGGCACAGCAAGTCTGGGAAATGACACAGGGCTCCACAATTGAGAACCACCTGGGTTTGTTCGTCGGTACCAGTGACGATGTTTCCGACCGCCCTTAAAGCCGCCGTTTGTACCTTGACTTCCTTATGTGATAATAGAGGTATCAGTTTACCAACTATACCACTGTCGACGACCAACTGAATTTGTTCGTTTCCACCGTCCGTAAGGTAACTGATGGCCCAAACAGTGTCCACCAGTATATTTACATCGCTGTGGTGGATCAAGATGTTCAGAGCGGGCAGTATTTCGCGTATTGTATCAGATGGAGGTGGCGGATCCTTGTTCCTGCACAGGTTCACGATGACCCAGGTGATGTTCCTTAAGAAACTGATAGGAATATTTGGTTTGATAAACGTCAAGAGAGGAGCCACGATACCCAGTTGGATGACGTGATCTCTCAACGTCGGTCCATCTCCGATTACGTTGCCAAGGGCCCAGACGGCTTGCTCGCACACATTTTGGTGTGGTGACAGCAAGAGCTGGAGGAACAGTGGTACGGCTCCGGCATTTACGACAGCCTGAGTCTGGTGCGAGGACCCAGACGCGATGTTTGTTAAAGCCCAGGTCGCCTCGAACTGTAGGGTATGGTTCTCCGATAGGAGACAGTTGACCAGAATTGGTAGAATTCCGGCTCCTATGAGGTCGTCTATGGGAGGATTTCGGTCAGAAGACAGGAGTTTTCTGGCTGCCTGAACGGCGTTAAGCTGAAGCGTTGGATCTGAACTTGCAGCATTTTTAACTATGTCTTGGACATTAATTTTTCTAACCATGTCATCGTCATCTAAAGATTCAACATCGAAAATGTTTCGTCTCTTCTGTAACGTTTCCTCCCTCTTATTTTTCCGAAGTTCAATTGTGACCTCATTTCGCCTCCTCCGCATCTCCTACAAAACAATAAACATGATTATTAAAAGAAAGCTTTAAACAAAACATTGAATTCATCCATAATTTTCTATAATGATAACAAATTTGAAAACAAAAATTCATTTGTGGGTTCTATACTTAAATTCAAGGTCAAAAATTCTTAGAACCTAATAATGGGCTATAATGTATTGTTTTTTATAGATTTTGTCAAATGGCGGTCTAATATGTTTAAGTCAGTACATATGAATACTTGCTTTAGATGTGCCATTTTTTAAATTAGAGCAAAATTAGTATTAGTAATGGTGTAATAACTGTCGGAAAGCAAGGATCAAAAAAAGTATATCCTGGCGAGTGGGGATATAGCACATCCTTACAATATGACCAATCAGCAATTATTTTCTTACTTCATACCGAATTAAACACCACATTTTGAATTGCAGAACATTTACTTTTAATTTCATGTAAATTTTTTTATGAAATATGTGTGGTTGGAATTATTTGAAAGAAACATAAAAATCTTGCACACAAAAATTATTATTCCTTCATATAAGTACAGTAATTTTCCTGGTTGGGCAAATACAATGAATGGCATTCTCAATCCTTCAGTGTAAATTTTTATCAAATTTTCTGAGTGCTTCTCATACCAAATTGTTGTCAGTAACATTAAAATAAGTTAAAATCTGTCAAATTTCATTTATTTATCATGTTATATAATTTTAACAAATGCAATGTGCAATAATATGCAATTGCATTTGATGTATTAAATCAATCAAAACCAAAGTTTCAGTATTTCAATTTATGGGATTTAAGTGTCACATGTCACTTTCCATTTTAATAATTGAAATAAATGTGGGTAAATGCAAATTGTTAATTTGGATTTGGATTTGTGTTACAAATTGTAACTTAGAAAACAAATTTTGACATTGATGATTACTAGGGAATTTGTGTGATTTAATAAAATTGCCGAACATTATGCTCGCTTCCCCATCAAATTGCACACCAAGATGCAACATTTATCAGGGTCACCAAGCATGTGCATCTAATAAAAATCCGGTTGATTTTCATTCGCTATTCAAACCGGTACGTACTTCCCAATGTTACATATGCGTTTAAATCCATCTGTCTGCAATTTCAAGCGTTGTAGAAGTTGCAATAATGTGCAAATCGTGTCAAAATTTGGGACCACACGTTTATGCACCGCCATGCAAAACATTCCACCGAACGTAGTGCAGTATATAGAGAAGATGGAATAAAATTTACAAGCGGAAAATATTAAATAGACTTCTGTGTAACTGGTATTAATGAAATATATTACTTACATCTTGGTCTTTTCCCTTATTTTTAAAAACTTGCATCCTTTGTTTTATCTGTGGGTCAGTCGCCATTTTGATGAAAATAGTCAATCAAAATTCACTAGATATAATCAATAAAAAATGTTGTATATTACACTCAGAATACCGATAATCTGTCAAAACCAAGTTCTGTCAAAACATATCAAGTTCTAATTAAAGGTACCCATATATAAACAATTTTTTTCTGTAAAACTATTCACTAAAAAATCACATTAACACACCTATCTGCAAAATGGAAGATGTTTAGAGCAAAACCTAATGGCAGCAAATTTTGTACCGCCAGCCTGGTTTGAAGGTTAAAAAAATTTTTTACTGTAATAAATAGCTAGGTTATTTCAATATTGACATATACTAACTTTTTCATTATGTTATGCTCATGTAATTTATATTATAATAAATAACTTGCATTTTCTCATTAAAAAAATTTGCTACAAGAAATAAAATTTTGGCGCGTTTCGACAACCGTTTTTCCTCATGGATCTTGCTGTAGGCCATGCCATACTCTTCGTTGATGACGTTTTAATCGTTATGTATTGTTTCATCGTTGGCGTTAAAGTCTACATATATTGTACTTTGCAAATTTCTATTTTCTAAATTTAAAGCAAATAGCCAAGGTAATTTAAATTACACATTACTCTCGCAACGTATATATTAAATAAATCTTTGTTGATGATTCTATATTTTAATTTTTGGCGCGAATGCAATATTGAAGGTATATTTTCCATCTTTCTATCTTGAAAAGTTAAATTACATAAAACATGTCCTGACAATTTTGAGTGAAAAGATGAGGAGATATAAAGTAATTTCAAAAATTCAACTTTAATCAAAAATAAGCCAGAGATCAAGGAACAATCTCCAATTTTTTTTAAATTTTTTGATGGGAGATTGACACGTACTGTAATGAGACGAGGATGTTTATCATGCTTAAATAAAATATGTAAATAAAGCATAATGTTTATTTTCATTAATAAATGGGAATTCAGGTTAGGTTGCTTTGGCTCTTAATTTACATAAATAAAGGATAAAAAAGAAAATCGGACATTGGTACATACTGTTTGACTGTAAAAGAGACAAACAAAAATTTCCATTCAATCAATCAAATATAAAATGGAAAACTTTGTGTTATTGCTGAATACCAGGAACAAATTTCATTTCTCAAATGCCCAGTTAAGAATCACATCAGTGTATCACATTGCAGGCTCCCTCGTCTGGACTAATATATTTATATAAATAATTATATGTATAGATAAACGTGTTTGATTGGATTTACGTTAAGTTTAATGAGTCAAAATACGTTCTATTGTTCAATTTGAACTTTCTAGCGTGCTCTTAAACCTTGTTCGGACCCTGTTGAACGATGTAGTCTGATGCACTAACGCTTCCGTCCTGTTTGTAACACTGTCCAGCAGGCTGTCCCCAGTACGAAGTGACTTTTCTGTATCACATTTGTTACCGGTAACGGGTATTTCTTCCCCGGCGCCACTCATCGTACACGACGGATTAGTTTCCGACTTTTTAGTATTTTTGTTTTCGCTACTACTCTCGGCACTTTCCACTTGCTTTTCAAAATCGCTAACTACAACTTCTACGGCAGAATCCGTGTCGGACTTGTCGTCGGTAAACGAGGCGCCACATTCTTTACAATTTTCCCTAGGTAAATTTAAACTAGAACACTGGTTTTGTCCACTCTGGGCACTTCCCACCATGACAGGAACTTCCACATCGTCATCCAAAAATGGCACTTTGGGTGAGTCCGTCTTCCGCGTGGTCGGTCTTCCCTCAGAGTGTACCCCTTTGGTAATCGAACAGCTTAGCATCGGATCAGATCCGAATTGATCCGCATCCGATTTTGTACAATTTATTGTGTCTTCGTATTCGTTCAGGCCCTTATCTAAAGAACAACTCAAATTTTTGTTCACCGACTTTCCACTACCGGAGAGCAGGTGTCTGTTTTTGGCTGCGAACAGGCTTCCCGGAAAATCTTTGGACGAGCCCATCGATTTTGATATCCGATGACCGGGCACATGAATGGATGAACTAGTCATGCCCCTTCCCAAGAGATCCGTTCTTGATTCGGACATGTAATGAGTTCTTAGGAACTTTTTGGACTGGAAGGACTTGACGCTGCTCAAAGGACTAGAGACACTCACATTCGACCCACATATGTCGGCCGTGGATGAGGACAGCGACCGACTGCCCTGGTCGAGATTGGTACTCCCGAATTTCATTTTGACCAGAGATGCCAGATTTTCCAGGGTATTTCTTAGGTCCGACGTCGGCAGACCGCAGAGCCATCTCATTTGCGCTATGTTTTTGTTCAGTAGGTAGACGGCATAGTGAAACTGCAGTTTCTCCTTGCCCTTGATGAAAAGACAGAATTCTCGTTCCGAATCTGGCATTTTGTCGGTGATTGGATCGAGTATGCGACTCCGAGAACCATAATGAACGACCGGATACCTCAATGGTATTTGTAGAAAGACCGATATCATTTGTATTATGTGAGTCACGAATCCTAAGGCAATGGATATTTGTAAGTCGTCGTGTCCGGCAAAGTCCTCCGAATTTGGAAGGTGCACGCCGCAAATGGTGAACTTGTCAGAGCTGGTCTCAGCAATTGGGTATATCAAATTCAGCTCCGATATGAGGTGTTTTTTACGCAAATTCAACATAGCTTTGGAATGTAGATATTTCTCGCGTCTGTCTATGTAACTCCTCTTCCACTCCCTGTGGTTAAATATTTCTAACTTCAGCAATTTATTATTCTCAATTATTTTGGACTCTTGCGATTGATTCGACTTTGATAACGATTTAATCTGCTTGTCCAGGTCATTTAATCTAGACAGCATAATATTCTTTTCTTCCTTGAGTATGTTCACTCTGTACTTGGTAATTTCTATGTTCTCTTTAACTCTCATGAGGTCTATGTGATTTGTTTTAGGCTTGTGCTTGTTGAGTAACTTTCTCAGGGTTGTTCTACCCCTGCTTTCATTCATGAAAAAATCACCCATTGAGATTTTCTTTTTGAGCATTTCTGCATCCGCTACTTCTTTTTTAATCACATGCTGCAAGGTCTGTAACCTGAAAATAAAAGCAAATGTTCAGACTCAACACTGTGGTATTTTATTAGAAAATGATAAAATGACCACAACACTAAATATATGAAGTGAAGAACATGTAGAAAAATAAGAAGATGTAAAATTACAAGTTAAGGTAGTTTAATATGTTGTACAAAAATACTTACCTTTTTAATGAACTAATTGAATAACTTGGTCTCACATCACATTTTTTGACAGTCACACAACTGTAACGAAGTTTCATATCTGAAGCCAAGCATTTTGGATCAGTGAAATATCCACCTGGCATAAGAAATACTATTGAACTAGGTTTTAAAGGTATGTCCACTCTTAGACTTGGACCCAAATACATCAAACCACTTAGGTAAACACCCCACACTGCTAGAACTTTATCCTCTCCTTCAAGTGGATTACTGAACCACAATCTGATAACTACAGCTGCAATGGAAAAAAATAATTGTTTAATAGAAATACTCAAGCTTCATAAGTGTCAAATCTGTAAAATAGTTATAAAACAATAAACAGAAGATGTTGAAAGTGAAGAACTAATTTTAATACCAAGTCACAATACAGAATTAAAATACAGAAATAAAACAATGATAATATAATACTATCTTGTGAGTTTAAATTATTTTTTTACCAATATCTTTAACATTAATGATTATTCGTTCTACCAATACAAAAATTGGTTTTATAAGGAATTTATAGATTTTACAAATCAAAAACACTATATTTCAATTCTACAAAGTGAAACATTTGTTTTGTGCATAATAACATAAATCTGTGCTACATTACACAGCCTGAAGGAAAACATGATTAATACTTACACATTGTGTAGTTTTTGACCAAAATGAGTCACAGAAACACAAAGCAAATTGTGACACTGACAAATATCAAGCTTCAATTTGAAATATCACTAATACATGTTATCACTGTAATACAGTATGTGCCATCTTACCATCAACAGAATTGGGAACAGTGCCCTCCCAGCATGACATCTCCAATTCCTTCCATTTCAGACTGCCTCCCTTCAGTTTTTCACTGGTGTAAAAAGGAGCTGACATGGTCGTTGCATGCAATGTGAAATAGTAGGACTCGCCGACGGACTGGCTCTCCCCGTCCACTCCATTGTTCGTATTGCTTTTGGTTCCCAGCTTTTCTTTTTTATCATTTTCGATGCCGAAAGCGAGAATTCTAATTAAATTACGTAACCTCAGCTGTTGACTCGACAGAGGTAACCATTCCTTTTTCCACCGCGGCACGAAGTGTTGTGTCAAAAACATTTTAACACCATTTCCAAAAAACTAGGCTACGTGACATTTGACGAATATCTGCACATTGAAATCTAATCAACGCGGTTATTGAGTAAGAGACAAGAAGCTACGGGAGCGATGAAAACAATGTAAACCAAATGTAATCACCGTGTAAATAAGTAGAAATGTCAACAGAATTTTCTGCTGTAACTCACCGCCTTCTTCGATAGGCGTTTCTTCGTAGCGCGAGAACCATTTGAAACACTTCGGCAATTTTTTACTCTTTGGCGCTAAAAGTCACATCAAATGTAGATAGTTCTTGAATCAAATTAAGTGAAAGGGAAACCTAAAGGATACGACTCACCTTCCAGTCAGATCTGTGTCGGGAATGGCAACGACATCCGTTAAATTTAAGGCGTAAGCAAAAAATGTTATTTGGATCCTCTGAATAATTAATTGCTCCCGTTTCCTAAACGCTTTACAACGGAGTACTGCTGCTGGCCTACTTCACAGTTTCAGTCACATTCCTGTTTTCTATTTACAAGAGAATGATTTATTTCTTTGATAAATTAACAAAGCTTTATGTTTACGCGAGAGATGGTTTAACTTAATGCCGTAACACCACCTTAATAATCGCAAGATTTCACCTGTGGCAACATAACTGTTAATTTACAGTATGTAACACTCATAAAACATGCAAAATAAAATCAATATAATTGATCCAGGAGCCAATACTATAAAGTAACATTATATTTGAATATTCATCAATTTCAGAGTCACATGTGTCTTCTGAAATTAAACGGAATGTACACTAAGGTAGGAAATCTGGGTTAACAAAGGGGCACAAAAATAATTTGCCTTGTCAGTCCTGTCAATATATTTAAAAAATACATTTACCTTATTTATTTTTAAACATAATTTAAGAATTTTAAATGACCAGCCTCTAGAAAATCAGTTGAAACTCTATGTGGCATTTGTAAATATTTTTCAAATTTTATGTTATTGAATTCCAAACATCTTGCATGTGTTACAGGTAACTGGTTCATACTGTGAAGTTATGGTCTGAATAACACTTACTCAGTCAGAAGGGATCAATCAAACTAGCTTAAACACAATTCTAAAATCAATAGTAATTAAATTAAATTAAAAAATAATGTCATTTTTTTGAATGAATGTATTTATACAGTGGACACATTCCTACATATAATTCTAAATGAAAGTTCTACAGGCAATAAATAAGCACTGACTTTTTGTATACATATCTACATATGTGTAAACGACTACAAACAGCAGAAGCACTGACTTACTTGTTTTCTAATATTATTACACTAAAAAGATATGCATATGAACATGTCATCACATCTTCATCAACAGTACACTTAAGTATAACTTTCAGAGGAATTTGATCTGTGAACCATCATATATGGCCTGCACTGAACCTCATCCAAATCCAAATATCTTAGAATTTTTTCAGCAACAGTGGCCAATATCTTTTTCCCCTGCAAACATCTTTCAATTTCCATTTTGGCTGACACAATCATATTTTTAAGGGCTTTCTTTGATTTCTTTTCAAGTTTGACGGTTCCCTCGAGCTCCTTGATCAGCAAACGGGCATCGCGTCTGAAAATGGCACGCATCAGATCAATGATTTTTCACATCGATCTCTTCAATGGATTCATTTAAGATTTCACTCACATTTCGTCTTCCAACCTGACTATTTTCGCCTGGCATTCTCCCTCGCTTTTGCGAAGCATCAGGTTCACGTCTCTGATCTCCTTCAGCTCTCTCAGGCACGACTCCAGTCTTTCGGGTGTGAAATTTTTGACTCTCACCTGTGAGAGAGAGTTCGACTTCGAGAGGGAAGTCCCTTGGAAAATGGTCGGCGATTCTGGTGAACAACACTCATTTCTTCTATCGGGCGAATTCTTTTTTTTATGGTTCGCGACCTGAAACTTGGATTTTTCAAAATCCATCTTTGAGAGGTGGGGGGGTTATGTAACATTTTGCTCTGTCGCCAGCTACCTCACCTGTGTTTTCAGCCCCGCCATTTCCGACTTCATTTTCTTCATGTCTTGTTGAAGGCGAGCGACCAATTTCTTTTTTTCCTCCACCTCTTCGGTGAGAGCTACACAGGATTTGACTTTCATTTCTAGTTGATTCTGAAAATTTGGTTAATTTTTTTGGAATTGTTCGTAACTTTGAAATGTTCATGTTTACATGTAAAAGTTCAACTTCGCCAAAAGATGTGCAAAAATTAAAGAAGTCGAGAGTTAAGTAACATGATGTCAAGCAAAACCGACTATGAAACTACAGGCTACTATCTTTTTCTGTTACCTTGAGGTGTTCCAGCTTTTCTTTGTAGTTTTTCTCTTTTTCAGCAGCCAGGAGTTCTGCCGATTGCCTGGCCGACTTCTCTTCCATTATGATTTTTATTGACTGTAACAGTTTTTCCGTAATCTCATTTTTTTCTCTTTGGTGCCTCTCGGTTCCTCTGCTGTTCGCAGACAGTGCGCTCTCCATTTTCTCTACGTGATTTTGTAAATTCTTCATTGTGTCGGCAATCGACAGGTTTTTCATTTTCAAGCCTTCCAGCTCATTATCCTTTGTCGCCACTTCGTTTCTGAACTTGTCCAGGAGATCGTTCATTTCTGTTATTTTTTTGTCTTTCGCTCTGATCTCTTCGCTCATGACATGCACCTTTTCCTTCGAATCTTCGAAGAGCCTGTAATGTTGCGACACGTAGCAGTCACGTTTGAGTCATTTTGGACTCTGCCTAAAGAACAACGTACCTCTTCTCGTAGGACTGCGAATTTAAATTTTTGTTGCAATTCGAGATGTTCTTCATCATGACGTCCATTCTCATTTGGTATTTGTTGAGCTCCGATTTGAGGTCTGCTATGATCTGAAAAAAAAATTATTAATTTGTCGGCGATTACCCAAAGAATTGTGTTGGTTTCGAAGGTATCTACTAGTTGGTCGCGCAAATGAGTTTTACTTTCCTTCGGCGTCAACACTCACCAGCTCCATTTTCTTCTTCTCGTTCTCATGGTTAACTTCATTTTGCTGCAGTTTCGTCCTGCACGCGGACAATTCATTTTCAGCGATTAAAATTTTGCTTTGCAATTGTTCCATCTTCAAATTGCTGGGTTTCTTATCCAGTGTTTCCTGTTGTCCATCGGTGATCTCGGTAAACCAGTTCTGACCGTTACTTTCCAACCATTTCTTGTGGTCCAACGAGAGTTTCGCATTCAACTCATCCACTTCTCTTTCTCTGTTATGTATTTCACATTCCAGGTGCCTGACGGCGGAATAATAGTTGGCAATCACATTCTCCAGTTCTTTTCTCTCCTGATGTGTCGCATCCAGCTGTTGCCGGAGTTCGACCACTTCGGCATCGACTCCGATGTGTTTTTCTCGCATCGTGTTCTTACACGCCGCTATCTTATCCAGTATATGAGTTATGTTATTCTCCAGGTAAGCGATTTTATTGTTGTACTCCAACATGTTTTCCTTCAGCATCATTTCCAAGTAGCGGATGACGTTCGCTCGTTCGTTGCATTCCGACTTGACGTTACGGTACTTGTCCTGGATCTTTTGCAACTCCTTTGACAGCATCGCGTACTTGTTTATCAGGTCCTTCTGCTCTTTTATGGATTCGTCCCGGTCCTTAGAGTAGCCTTCGAGCCTTTCCTTGAGTGCCGCGTTTTCGTTTTGCAGGCATTTACACTCTCTCGTGACCGAATCCAACGCCTCCATCGCCTTCTTCTCTGAGCTTGTCAAAATCTGAAACTTTTCGTACAGTTCGTGCTTTTCCTCTTCCATCTCTCTTTGTTTTCCCGTAATGTTCAACAATTGCTCGCTGCATATGTTCAATTCTTCTTTCGTCTTGTTGTACAACTTCACTTCGCACTGGTACTGCTTGTTCAGGGCTTCGTTTTCGGTTTTTAACCGCGAGAGTGCTTGGTTGTTGTCTTTGAGCTTTTGTTTGTTCCTGTCTAATGTTTCTTGATTTGTGTTTATAATAGTTTCTAAGTGATTTATGTACTCGGTCATTTCTTTATGGGCTTGGTTCATTAGGAGTTTGGTAGAAGTAATCTCAGATTCTAAAAACAAAGTAAAGAAAAGTGTTAAATGTCTTTCCAGCACTCGTTTAATGTAATTTCGTTTTCTGACTGTATCGCACATACTACGGCTGGGTACTTACCCAATTGCGTCTTATCCATTTCCAATTCGTTGATTTCGGAATTGAGCATATCAATCTCGTTCCTTTTAGCTTCGTCCATCTTCAGAAGTTGTTCGTTTTCAACTTTGATCTGGTTAAGCATGTCTTCTTTTAAACGACACGATTTTTCCAAATTTTTCATTTCCTCGGCGATGGCTTGCAATTCTTCCCTTGCAATTTCAAGTTCTCTCACCTTTTCTCCCTTTTCCGCCACTAGTGCTTCCACTACACTGTTCTTCTCCTCCATCTCCTTGTCGTTGATTGCTTTCTGCTCCTCGTACGCTTTCAAAACTTTCATCATTTGCGACTTTTCTTCGTCGCTTAATATTTGAGCGGATTCTAGAGATGCAATTTTGATATTGCTGTCCTTCAGTGAAATCATGGTTTCACGGAGTTTCTCGTGGTGTTCTGTTTGATTTCCCAGGAGTATTTCGTTCTCGGTTTTTATAACTTTGATCTCCTCTAAGAGAGAGGCCTTTTCCATGATTACAGCAAAGTAATCTTCAATTATGTGTTCCCCGGGAATACTTTGACCATTTCTAAACTGTTCCATGAGCCGGTTGCACTCGGACTTGACTTTGTCCAAGCCGTCGGCCATAGTGCTCGACATTACCTTGTACTGCTTGCCACTCATCAGACTCTTCTCGTTCTTTAAATTTTCACCGTGTGCTGAAATGAGTCGTTCCGTGATTTGACGTATGAAGGAATTTAGGAACCAGGAAAAGTTTTCAGGATGATGACTCTGAATCTCGTTCAGATCGAAATTCGATGCTGTTAATATTCCAATTTCTTCAAGTTTGTATAGCAAATTTTCCACCTCGCGAAAAATGTTAGTCCCTGTGGTTATCCATTCTTCTAGTGCTGTTGTATTTCTTTTTAGTTCTTGCCTAAGCACTGCGTTTTCCGTCCTTAATTCTCTTTCTTCTTGTCGGACGGATTCTGAAAAAAATTGAGATCTGCAAATGTCCAATATAGGCATTAGCGTAACCCTAGTAGGTTTATCTAGGATGCTCTAACATTTCGCAACTTCAAATATACATTTTAGTTGAGGGAACTACAAACTCACCGTTGAGAGGTTACAGAAAACTTAACCCTAGATTAATCCATAAACCGTGAGAAAAATAATTCGTGGCAACCTAGCAAAACTAGAAACTACATTTCCTATGTACTCAGCAATTCATTTCTTTCTTATTTTCCTCAACTGAATTTCTACTAACTTTTCAAATTTTCCAGTTCTAACTTAAGATTACACACTTGGTCTCTTAATGTAAGCAATTCACTGTCTTCTTCACCGAAAAAATCTGACTCTGTCGTGCTTGCCAAGTATTTTTCGAGCTCCATTGAGATTTCTTTTAGTTTTCTCTTTAAATCGGCGTTCTCCTTCGTGATGGTGTCGTTCTTCGGTACAAAAAAAGACAAGGAGACGGTTGTTATTATCGTAAAAATAAGTAAGCTGTTTTGAAAAAAGAGGGATCTGGTCAGTGGATCAGTAGATAATCTCCGAAACCGACCTCTTTCTCAAGTTTTCTCATTTTTCCTTCAATAATTCCCAAATTTGTTTGGAGAAGAGAATTGGTTTCTTGGACACCACCACACCCTGTCAAAGAGTAATCGAACTTAATGCAACATTGGGGGCGATGTTAAAAGAAACATTATTGAATGTTATTGAGACTATACCAAGACCTTTGCCAGAATCAATATTAGAGCCGTTGCGAACCTTGCCCGACCAATTCTCATCTACGGTATATATATTAACAGTTATGAAATCCATGTTGGAGGATGCGGTTCCCTGTATTGTATCCTGAAAAACGTTCCCATGCATCACCATTTCGTACAGTGTTGTAAAGCTGATACCCTCATCGACTTACCTGGGACGCGGCTTGGGCTGATTCCTCAGGTACCAGTACGCTACCACCATCAACCTCTGCTGTAAGAAAAAGTGATCAAGTAAGATTTAACACCAAATTGGTGTGGTGGTTAGTTCTTTAATATATTACCTTCAAGTACTGCTTCATCAGCTTCCTCGCTTTTTTGATCTTCTTTAGCCGACTGATCTCGTGTCGCCGTGAAAGATAATGGCGGTGTGTTGGTTTCGAGTTGACCGACAATTGTTTCTCTTGAAGTAATAGTAAAATTATTTTTCTTAGATTGAGTAATTATGTATGAGACTGTTCTACATTTTTTTATTTGTTTAGAATTTATTTATTTGCAGGACGCAAATTTCTTTCTCTCGTCTGTTATGTTGTAGTCTTTAGGTTATGGTACGTTTTGTATGACTTTAGGCAACAGTTAATTTGATGTATTAAGTCTTAACCCCGGTGTCTTTTGAAGTGAAATGATTTGAAAGGAATTGTAGTCCTTGAGCTCCGGGTTGGGAATAGAGTGGAAGTCTAATACATCAAGTACTGGACTTTGTTGCTGGACATTGACGAAGATAAAAGGTCAGTCCCTCTGATTTCTTTTTAACAATGAAGCAGACGTAAATAAATACAAAATCAGAGATTGTTTATCCCAGGATCTAACATACCTACTACTGTCCTGGGACGGCAGCTGATCCGTTGTATCTTTCGTTAATTGTCGCAATTTGTTGATCTCGTCTTGAAGTGCGCAACTCCTGTTTGTTTCGCCATCCAGCCTACCGTTTAAAATATACAAAATTTAAAATGCGGAATTTCCCTCGTAGGATAGTCATACAGATATGGTGGAAGGTCGTACCTATTCTGAAGAATCCTAAAATTGTTCGTCAGGTTGTCCACGATAAGTCTCGTTTCTATGAGAAGTCTCGAGTAGTCCTGGGCTTGATTATCCATCTTATTGCTTTCGTTATTGTTTCTGCTGTCGTCATTGACGTGTGTCGATTGCTGACAGTGGTGATGGCCATGACAGTGATTTTGATTACCGGTATTATCGCTCACCGGGGACAATTTTGCGGTGGATTTATCGGCAGCGACAGATTCGTCCTGTTCGACAACGGTGTTCTGTTGCTTGTCGACGGTCATCCGTGGCAGGTAGACGCCATGATGTTCACTTGGATTTTTTTGGTTTGACGTATCAACGGAATCTTGCGATATCTGAAGTCTCAGATCGACATCCGAGCTTAGCAAAGACCTACGAAATAAATAGTGTTCATGTAATTGTTTCGGGCGGTTAGCAACTACCTGTAAAACTTGCCAAAGTACCCGGTGTCTTTATTTCTTCTCCAAATATGGATCATTTCCGTTTCCACGGGGATGATTCGTATCGATGCTGTCTGGTTTATTCCCGGTTGGATATACAGTAACGTATTTTCAACTTTTCTCTCGAGGTCGATGGATTTTTTGTCGTGGCCCTCTCCACCCGTGTCCTCGGTTCTTAAGATATTCCGTATGCTTTCCCTTGTCAGCATTCCGCCCAGTGAACCGTTCTGACTTAACGTGTCACATGCCAGATTGGTGTTCCTAATAAAGTGTTCTTTGTGCCTTTGCAAGACGCCATCGGCGCTTCGCCCGTTTAAAAGAATTGCCACCTCTTCTTTGGTAAGCTGAAAAAGTTTTCGTGATTCTTAGAAAGTTTCCTATTGTGTAAGTAACTGTTACGTCATGGTGATGGTTCTAGGATCGTACCATTTGATATTGTCCACTTTCATCCATCAAGAACCAGGAGTCGTTCGCCTTCCTCATTCCCGGATTTGGTGGAATGTTGACCTCCATTTCTGGTCTTGCGCCATCTGTGCCGGTTAATCGTCTACTGAATTTCTCTTTTACCTGCCGTTCCTTCGGGAAACGACCTATGATGTCGGGAAGACTGACCACTTCGAGAGAAGTCTGGTTAGAAGGTCCAGCTATCACTCTGTCGTAGTTCCCGGGGGTTTCGTCAACGGTCTGGCCAGCCTCCGGTGTGTTCCGTGGCGTTTCGTTTCTTTGATTGTTTTCTTCATCCTCTTCGCCCTCGTTGTCGCTCCTTGTTCTTGCTCTCGGAAACCTACCCGAAGCGTCACTGCACGTGGTCATAGTTCTGCATTCGTACTCTGTGAAATAAACTCCAGATTGATCAAAAGCATTTAGCTTCTTTTCGGACTTTGCCTCAGGGATTGATTCTTGACGGGAACGCGGTCCTTCGCACGTAATTGGTAAATTTTTTAGATCAATTGTTAAACCGTCTAATTTACCCAGGTGATCTGATCTGCAGGAAACGACCGGATATCCCAATGGCTTTGATATATTCGAAGAACTTTTGGCACGTTTCACAAACAACTCACTATCTAACGCCAATAGTTTTTCCCTCTCGGACGGGGTCACGAGTTTACTGTCAGTAGAGGTACTTCGACTGTTGTCCGTTTTTGGTATCATCCAAATTGTTGTGTCATCCCCGGCCGTGCCTTCGCTCTGATTTGAATCTCTTCCTGTACGTGCCGTGCTTCGCTGCGACCTCTGCCCTGATGCGTCCTTTAGAAATTCTTCCAAGTCTTCTACAAGCAAGGAGTCCTCTTCTCCTTTTAGGGGTTGCATCTCGTCCGAATTCCCGTTGGGCACCTTACTCTTTTGACCCGAGACCGAACTGAACATATCAAACAAACTGTTTCGTTCCACTTCACTCGCCACGGAGAAGTCTAACGAGTTTGAGCTGCCACTGGAAACCAACGCTGGTTTCGGAACTTTACCGGGTTCCTCGCGGACAGGTACCGCCCCGTCAATACTCTCTTGATGTTCGACATCCGAGTCCCAATTGTCGTCACACTCTTTGTTCATTTGGTCATTGAAAGGTTCTACCATGGTTTCGTGACATTCACTACTCACATCCCAGTCACTTTGTTTCTTTTTCGGTGTCGATGCGGGACGACTGCGGCTACTGTTGCTGCTGCTGGTGTCCCAACTGTTTGCTTTATTTTTCTTATCCTTTACATTTGCATCCTCCGAATTTTTTACACCTTCGAAGGAATACTTCTCTTCTTTTGCATTGCCTACGGGCAATCTGCCTACGTTCCACGCCATTTATGCCTTTTTCAATATTTTTTTATTCTTATGAATATAAACACGCAATAATTTTAACCGACCATTTTGATTTCTGTCATTGGGGAGGTTGCCGGGTGACGTATTTGTTTTTGCTTTTCACCCTAAGGATTGCAAGCGTAAATACCCGCACATTCCACTTTTTTCATGGGTTCATTTATTTTGTTCAATTTACTTCACCTTAGTAAAATTAACTAAGGCTACACTTTCTTGAGCAGTCACACTCAGGGATTACTTACGTGCATTTGACTTTGATAATTGACACGATAAAACTGGAATATATATAGTATCTATGTAAGAGCACACGCTGGATGAACGAAAAAAAGAATGGTACAACACAAACGCAAAGGGAACCGTAGTTTTCCAAATGCAAAATACCTTTTAATACAAATCATGGGGTGGAGGGTTATATAGCACAAATGAAAAGGATCTACTTACCATTAAAATCAAATAGGAGTAAAAATGCTCGAATGAAAGCTAGAGAGACTGAAGTTAAGGAACAGAATTATTTAACATGAACAGAATATTTTATGAGTCTAACTCGTGAGTAATTGACATAGCACACTGTTGACGATACAGAAAAAAAATACCCAACGTACTGAAAGTATGAAATGCTGCGACAGTGTTGATGCCTAAGCTGCTAAAAAGTTCTGGTCGAGCTATACAAGGTGCCCTCGGGTATCCCTGCAACTTTTAGTTTTAGAGATTACGTCACTAACTCACTTTTCAGGTACCACTTTGTGTTTGCTTGAAATTTTAAACTCGATTTACCTATTGATTCCGTAACCAGGTACTCGTAAAATGAAGTTATTTTTGTTTTTTGTACTCCAAAGTCTTTTTTCAGCACCCGTCTTTAGTGAACGGTAAGCTTTCCGAGTTAAATTTATTTTCAAAAAATAAATTTATTTTTGATAGGCAGTAGTCCGCCAAGGACTTTGTTTCTATTTTTTATTTTTTTCTTACGTATGTAATGCTTAAACACAACTGTCGATTAATTTTTAAATAATTATTTTTCTGTTCATCTAACTTAATTTTAAGTTATTACATCACTTAATAGGAATAAATAGCATTGAATGTGGACTATAAATTTTCAACCAGTGTAGTGATAAATATAACAATACAGCAGAAACGATTGTAATAACATAATCCGACAACGATTGAACAAACCATTTAATTTCGTATATTACATTATTGACCTTTAATTTAATTCTCAGGAATATAAATATAGAAAGCGTGACAGAACCCGTGGAACATGGTGAAGGACCTTTTTGGGATGCCGAAAAAAAAGTACTTTACTTCGTTGATCTCCTGAAGGGAGGAATAAACAAATATGATCCGAATACTGGCGATCTGCAGCGCCTTGACTTAGGTCAGATCACGTCACTTGTTGTAGTGGGGGAACTATTACTTATTACTTTGCAAAAACGGAGTTTTTCATTTCAGATGGACCCGTAACACTCATCGTACCAGCTAAGGGCGAAACCGAACAATTCGTTATCGGTCACGGACGTGACATCGTCGCCCTGAAATGGAATGGAACTTCGGATAAACCGTCCTCTTTGTCCGTTCTAGCAAGCGTTGACAAGAACAAACCAGAAAATCGTTTCAATGACGGGAAGGCCGATGCAAAGGGTCGACTTTGGGCTGGTAAGTATCGAAAATTAAGTTTACCTTATTCCACTATTTGTTAATTACCCTATTTTCACTTAATAATAACTTGGAATCATTCCAGGTACCATGGGCCCAGAAAAACCTGAACTGCTTTACAATGAGGGATCTCTTTTCTCTTTCGAATGGACCAATAACTTCTCCCCGGTAAACCACCTATCTCCAGTGTCCATATCAAATGGACTGGCTTGGAATGAGAATAATGACAAAATGTACTACATAGATAGTCCCACGAGGAAAATCAATGTTTTCGACTTTAACCTCTCCGAAGGAAGTATAAGTAAGGGTTTTGCGATGAGGGTGCTTCTTGAAAAAAGTCTTTGTTCGCCGTCTTACGTCCAATTATTATTACAGGTAATCAGACGGATTTATTTAGCCTGGATAGTAATAATCTTCCGGGTGTACCAGATGGCATGACCATAGACGACAAGGGCAATCTGTGGGTGGCTCTGTATAACGGCAGTTCTGTCATCAACATTGACACAAATACTGGTCGTTTAATTAATAAAATAAAGTTACCCGTGACTTTTCCCACGTCGTGCGTTTTTGGCGGAGACGACTTCCAAGATCTCTACGTGACAACGTCACGGAAGGATCTCACGGAAAAAGAAGTCAGCCAAGAACCCTTGGCGGGTTCGCTGCTACGCATAACCGGCCTGGAGGTCCGCGGTCAAGGAACTTTTAACAAATTCGCCATGAGAAAAGTGGTTCATCACTAAGGCGAAACGTTAACTGCGGCTTATTAAGATATAACTGACAAATTTGAGAGTGATATTTAACTAAACCATAATTCCTGAGACTATCTGAATTCTTTTGGAGTCATCCACTCCTTCGAGACTATATCCAAGTTTCTATTGAGTATCACAATTACATACGATCTTATAAAATGAAAAGGAACTAGCACAGGTCCACCTGGGTTTACTTAATTACCTGCCATATTTGAATCCATTTTGACGGAGCGCAAACACATAAAAATAAAATAAAAGACATAAATTTATTAGATTCGTTCTCTTGGTAGCCTACAATTACATAAAGACAAAATTTAAAGGGTAAAATAATTGTGAGACAAACAAAAATAGAGTCATGTGATTTATCAGATGGTCGAATGGGAATCGTCCACCCTAAGAAAATAGTACACGGTGAACATAATATTATCTCTTAATAATATATTTATCTTTGCTACAATTTTATGAGTGTGTATATAATTCGCATCTACTATTTACACGACCTATTTACAATGTGGTTAGAAACGCGTCTTACAAAAATAATATTTTCCATAATTTAATTGAAACGCAATAGTAAATAAATCTTCTCTATGTGAAAATCGAACTTGCAATTGTGAAAAAATTATGAATTTAATAATTTAAATAATGAAAATGAAAGGTGTTACATGATAAAGTACATTTAAAATAGAAAGTAACATAGTCGTTCCCCGGGTGCATTTTGTAAGTGTACATTTTCCAGTTTCATATTAGAAGAAAGGTACCAATTATTACCTTCTTGGTACCTCTTCTACCCGAGTTGACACTGGCACCCGTAAATAATTCACAAAATAAAAAGTTTACTTCGGGGTAATGGTGGGCTACAAGTACATTTCTAATTTGTCGCGTGATTCTCATATTCTCGCGTAGGAAACCAGATGGGCGATGCATGGTGTTAATTCGGACAAACTTCCGGAAGGCTTGCGATACCAAACGTATCGCATGACTAGACTGAAATCAACCTACCCAAAACGAAACCAATTAACAAGACTGAGTGGTGTAGACAACTTGCGAACCGAATTTTCAGGGTTTCTCCATGACACCAGCAGCACTTGAAAAATCTGCGTGTGATAAACTGATACTGAAAGTAGTGCAGGGAAAAGTTTTTGTTCCGCAACAGCAACTCGAGTAGTTCAGTGGGTAACCGTAGATTCGTTACGGTTACTGCTGGTGACATCAAATGATACAAAACATTTACTATT
This sequence comes from Polyplax serrata, assembly GCA_037055365.1. Lineage (NCBI taxonomy): Eukaryota > Metazoa > Arthropoda > Insecta > Psocodea > Polyplacidae > Polyplax > Polyplax serrata. Next base: position 4,085,798 of record JAWJWE010000038.1, on the reverse strand, counting down.
GCACAATAGGAGAAGGTAAGATTGTTCCTTCTGTCTGATCCCAAAAAACCTGACGCCCGAGAAGCGACAAAATCCGGAAAGCACTTCGCGAACACATCGTTAATAGCAAAAAAACTAACTAAATAAAAAACTGAAATTCCTTAAATAATATATGTCGATATGTTAAAAAGAAAGAAAGTGAACGACCTCAAAGACGCAAGTTAGATGAAAAATTACGAAAAAAATACACAGGTTTTCTTATTCTACTTTATAGTAAGTGGTAATTTCGCGTCAAACAGAAAAATAAAATTTCCTTTTCGTTCGTCGCAGGTGAACGAATACCTAGTCCCACGCGTACGGGCAAATGAATTTGTCCTTTTGGTAAAAAAAAAAAAAAAAAAAATGTGGGGGTTCTAACTTAAAAACGAAAATTCTACTACGTCAAGCGAATATAAAAAGGAAGCATGGCGGGCAACGTATGAATACGAAGTTAAAAGAAAATTTTCTGTCAATAAACTCAAACTTCGAAGCTTCTGCCCGTGAAAAATTCATTTCAACCTCACTTTACGTGTTCTTCTCAAATCTAACTAAAGCCTGACCTTTCAACCTACTACAAAATCAATACTGTACCATTCAATTTGTTGTACTATATGAGATCTGTTTAAGTGTTCGCACGGCGAGGAACCATGATCGACTCCTCGGTCTTTTGAAAAAAAAAATGTTCAAACGTTTTGGCCGAGTTAAAGCAATCCTCCAATGTAAAAGTAGACAGGAAACAAGACAGATTCGTTACTTTCCACTTATTTACATAAAATACGTTTTTTTCGTCAACTCATCTGAAATTAACCGTCCTACTTGAACAATCGCCTAAAAAATTTCTGATCTGACGAGATCAAACCTGATCAAAAAGAAAAAAAGACAACGTCAGCGAGACGATGAAACCTTTACTCTTTCAATATAATTAAATATGGTCGGGTACAACAGTTCTTAATGGTAACAGGAACTTTTAATAATAAATCCGCTTCCATTTTTAAAAAAGGAAAACCTGCAATGTCGAAGTGAAAGAGAGACATAACAGCAACGTACAACATATTAAATAATTATAAAAAAATTACTGTTGAGGTAGATGAAAAAAGGTAAATTAAGAATTTCCAGAAAGAAGAATAGTAGAAAATAAATACATAAAATAAATTAACACAACATATATCGGTTACAGAAGTAGACGACGAAAAATTTGTGGATCGACACTGAAGTAATCTTAAATCGAGGAGAAGTAGTTACAGGTTACAAAAAAAAGCAGGTTATAAATTAGTGTCCATGAAGAACAGTTTCCCTGACCACTGAGATTTCAAATTCCACTAATTTCTACAGTAAGGGCCAGATACATAAACAAACTTATATCATCAATACTGTTCAAACGCCTGTACATCATGTGCTGTACGACCCAAGATCAAGCATAATGATACAGGAGTTTCCCTCATACACAGATACATGTTTGTGATCTATAAATCTCCTGTATCACACAGTTTAAAGCTTACCCAATCCCCCCAAAAACCCTCAGTCTTATCTTTCCAGCTGATCTCAGAATCACATGCAATCTCCGCATACAAAGGTAGGGGTTTCGACTCCGAAATTGCAAAATCCACCCCGTCGAAACATACATTTCATTTGTCTACATATAAAATGCTGGATCTCCACTGAGTTTATTCTTCTTTAGGCCCCCTCTGATCAAGCTGACAACAATCCGTTGATCCCTTGTTATCTCTCCGGCTATTAATAATTTTCGTAATCTTCGTCCATGGCGAAATCACTGCTCACACCCGAATCGATGCTGTAGTTGGGATTGATGGCGCGACAGGTCAGCAAAACGATTCTTTTTAATTTTTTATTGTAAAAGAAGTAGTTGAACGACCAGAGACAGCCATCCTCGCCGAAGGGATCTGACGACAAGTCTGGATTGTAGCTGAAAACAAACATTTTCATTCAGTTAATCATCTCCAAGATTTTTAGGTATACAACATTCGAGAAATAGCTCTGGTACCATGTCAACCAGAAGTGGTGCACTTGGCACAATGATCCACCACAAAGAGAAAGTATTGCCATAAAAGGTGTGAAAATTTGCCAAATTGTAAGTAGGATTTTTGTTTGAAAGCACACAGTCACAAGATTCACACATTCAAGAAGTGTACTGTAAAAGTGTGTCAATGACATTGGAAAGTATCTTTTATTTTGCCAAGCAAAATTATATTTTTAGAGCAATTTGACATTAAAAGTCAAGATGTCATTCATAAGCATGTCTGAGATTGGATCAAAATTTGTTTTTCTTTAAAAGTAAAAATCATAGTAAAGGTTTTCATAATGTAGGTAGAGTGGTTGCATTCTTACCATTTTATTACAGGAATTGAAAAAAAAATTTCAAAGTTTTTATATAAATATTAAAATGATGAAATACTAACCTATAAATGTCACACTGGGACAGTTGAATCTCATCATCAATTGCTGTCCAAATAGGAATTTTTAAAACTCTATACTGCTCTCCAGCAGTTGCACTCAAATTGCTGTCCACTGCATTGATTACCCACTTGAGAACAAAATATATTAATAAGAAATAAAGTTTCAGAATTTGTGATATCAAATGTGTTATTTAAAAATTTAAGAAAGAAAAAAATAAAAATATTTTGTTGATTACAAAACCATTAAGTGATTATAGCTAATGAATGTCTGACTTATTTTGAAACTGCTGATATTGAATTACCTGTAAACTTGGTTCCTTGCTGAACTCATGACTTTTTGCATTGATAAAGTCATAATCAGGATGAAATGTTGCATTTAAAGTTGCGATTAAGTAAAACAATGTTTTCTGATTGATTGTATGGCAGAGTGGACTTTCGTCATCACCTGATATGCTTCTGCTACAACCAGGAGAGACACCCATTGCTGTTTGAGGTGGTGATAGTGCCTGCAAGTCATTTGCATTTCCACCCTGCTCTGTTTTAAACTTTTTATACAACTGTTTATCATTTCCGGCCATTTTGCATGAATAACTCTCAATTCTTCCAATTATTTTACAATCTCCAGTTTTTATGCATAGGGCACTGTTGAGAGCTTCAAATTGGGTACTTTCCAGTAACTTCATTTTTGCGAGCAGTTGCGCTGTAAAACCTCGGATGTAACTTTTAGTACCTACTGTTCTGGTTTATATTAATATTATGTAATAAATTCTCACGCAGTTTGGCGTTCCACCAATTTTCCTTGACGTTCAAAAATATTCCCTTTTGTTTCGGATGGAAAAAGTTTCTCGCGGGTTCCACGTTTTGAAGATAGTGATTTGTGCGTTCACACGACTCCGATGTATACATCACAGAAACTGAGGAGAATACCTTTGTTGGATAACCGCGATCAGATCAGACAAAGAGCAAAGGTTGTTTACAAACACTAGACAAAATTTACTTTCTTATCGCGAACCTGACTTTTACTGAAAACAAAAAATACAAATGACTTCGTCTATTCTACTGGAACGATTCGTCCGTTCTAACCGATTTATATTTCTTTTAAGCAGTCGGGACAACAAGTTTTCAAAATAAAAAATTTTCACTATCCCTTTATATTGACAAGAGAAAAACACTGTAATGGAAGCCAAGTGATTAAAAATAGAGTCCCAGACCTTTTGCCGCTATTTGCCGTCGATTTGCGCTTAATTATTTTTGTGTTCCCAGGAATAGAGAATTATATCACATGAAATCAATTAATGTTAAACCAGACTACAATTGATTGAAATTTTTTAATGAAACTGTAAATGTGATATTTTACTCGTGTTATTTGGGTCGTCGGTGATTTTCCGGCAGCAAATTGTGATTCTGATCTGGAAACGGTAGCAAACGTCTATTGACGTCTGCTCTTGGTTTTCGTTCGAAGTCTGGTAATTAGGGGTATTTTCGTGTTTTTATCTACAAAATGGTACCTCTTCAAGTGCACAATGTCAAATCCATTTTACCAAAAACGTTCAAGTTCGGGCCTCTCGTCGTACAGAAGGCAAACATGACAGGGCGCGGAACCAGGGGATGTCCTTTGAAATTAATGAAACCTTACCCTTATCAGGACGAAAAATTCTCGATCTGGACCCCATTATTCGACGATACGTTGTTGCGAGTAAGTCAGGAAAACGCTAAGATAATAGTTATTGAAGGTCCTATAGCAGCCGGGAAAACGGCACTAGCGAAAGCCCTTGCTGAGGAATTCGACCTGTTACACATACCAGAGGCAACCGCGAATGACGAGTATGTGTTGCCTTTTGGTTTTGATGTGAGGCAAAATGATCATTTGGCTCCTCGACCGCTCCAAATTTATGATCATAAGAATTTTTGCACGAATCCAACAGATCTCAGAAGTGCTCTTTTTCAATATCTTATGCTGCGAATGAGATATTACCAATATGTCGATGCTCTTGCTCATTTACTGAACACTGGTCAGGGTGTTATTTTGGAGAGAAGTGTTTTCAGTGACTGGGTTTTTATGCAGGCAATGTACGAACAGAAATTTGTCAGCAAAAACGGTTGGTACTTTAATTTCTTATTACATTTCTAATTTATTGGCAAACTGCAATCTTACTAGTATTTGGGAATTTCAGTTTACAATGAATATTTTAATATAAAAAGGAATATATCAACACGTTTGCTTGAACCACATCTTATAATTTATTTGGATGTGCCTGTACCAGTTGTTCAAGAGAGGATAAGGACCAGAAATTACTCATATGAACAAAATTCACCAGCACTAACTAAAGAGTATCTAACCAGCCTTGACAAGCATTGGAAATTGAATATACAACAACAAAGGTAAGTGCCAACTGTAATATGATTTTTATTGTTTGCTGGTAGAAATTATCAATTTCACCTTCATGAATATCTTCTGTAAATGTTTTTATTCTTAGCTTTTAATTTTTAGAAATATTTGATTGATTTTATTAACAATTTATTAGAAATAAAACCTGATAAAAAATTTTGATTTTTTCATTTTGCAGCAAAAATTCTGAAGTTCTAATTTACAATTGGAGTGATGGTGGAGAAATGGAATTGATTGCTGAGGATATAGAAAAACTTGATTTACAAAACATCAGGAAAGAAAAACTGTTACACTGGAAAATAAGTTCAAGATTATTTAACAAATTGAGGGCATTGTATGTATTGTAGCCATTAAAATTACTTTTTATTTTAAATATCTATCAGTATTGCAATTAATGTTTTTTATTTTTTTGTAGTGTAACTAATGAAAAATATAGCTTTGACAGTTATTTCAAGTATGATGTAACCAAGGTCCCAGAGCTTGATTTTCCAGGATATCTTGTACTCCAGAGAAACAAGATTTATGATAATGTAAGTTTTGAAATTGAAACAAATCTTTTAAGATAAGCATGACAGTTCCTTAGTATTATTTATGGCAGAATATTGATTTCTTTAAGATTTCTTAATTTCCAATGTAAGATGGTGCTTGCTCTAATGCTGCTCTCAAAGAATTTCTAATTGTGTTACAATTTTTTTCTCTTAAATTGTTCTAAAATCCATAACATATTAATTGTAATGCATTTGCTTCAGAAGAAAGTACGGTCTTGCACATCTTATAAATGTGTATTATAAAATTTGCCAATAAGCAATACTTCTTTTCAGATCCCAGAATCTAAATATGATATAGGATACAATCCAGCAAATGGAGACAGTTTTTGGAAAATACTACTTAACTGTAAGTCCCATAAACATAGGATATCTAGGAGTCATTTGCCATATAAGTATTAATTGCTTGTATCATTACTACAATTGGATAGGCAGTTGATTTTAGTTGAAGTTGAAAATGGAGGCTTGGAAGAATCAGTTGATGATTTAGTTAATGTAAAGTCTTCTATAATCCATACTATTTTACTATTAACTTCACATTTGCAATTCTGAATTAAAATCTAAAAGTTATTAAATCATTTTGTCACATTATTCTGCAAAATGTATGGTTTAGTGTACATAAAATATTATATTTAGAAATATCTGTTTCTTGTTTTATTGGCCCTGCTCTTGAAACACATTCATTACATTTACTAAAGCTGTGTTTAACTACTGTAGTCCTGTTGAATGAAATAAGGATATGCAAATAACAGTATATTGAATTTTGAGGAGTACAAGTGACCGGCGGCAGTCATGCAAGTATGAATTTTACTAAATAAGGTGAAAGATCATTCTAAGAATATTAGAAAAAAAGTAGTCTGATGTAATATTTATCGTACATTTCATTCGAATTTTTCCTTATGCTCACCAATTAATGAGTAACGAGGAGCAAATATTGAGAAAATTAATTAGAAAATGATATGTGATTGACTATTATACAAGTACCACTAACATGCAAAGTAGTTTACCGATAATAAATTTGTTCCCTCTACAACAATAATAAAAAACAGTACTACCGAGATCTAACAATAACAAACTAGAAATACACATTGTACTTAAGTGAAATTTAATGCAATAATAGTAAATCAAAAGTCATTTGAAAGAATGGATGAATGAGAACAAGCGATACCACTTGCATTCAAAATAATGAGTCAATGAAAATATTTTTCTATTTCAAGGATTATTAAAATTGGGATTCATAAAATAAAATTTCAAATCACTTTGAATTTATTACATTACTAATTTATAATATATATTTGTCTGTATAAAACTTGTCGCCAACGTGACTCTTATTTATAAATAAAGAAAATATATATTTAATAATAATAGTTATAATAAAAAACTGTCTCCAATACGTTTCGCTTTGTGACTCTCATTGGGACACACCGTTAGTCCCACATCACACATAGACTTTTTCCACTTCAGTAAATAATGCAAATTCCGCAGGGGAAGAACGTATTTATGTATCTGTGTAAACATACATTTTCTGTAGGTACTTAAGCACCTCTGGAAAAAAATATTTTATTTTGGCTTTAAAGCTTTCACTTAAATAGACACCCATACACATAGTTTTCACGTGCAGCCCATTTCACGATGGTGATTTTATATTATTTAAATAAGTAGAATAACCAGGCGCCGGTTTTCGGATTAAATAAATTAATATCCCAATACTTTGGTGGCTGGACTTCCTGTACTAACGCAGGAAAGTCATTTAATCGATCCAAAGGATCAGTCGACCAGTGTGTTTGTGCTGGATGCAGAAGCGGCCGATTTTTATTATTACAAAGTTAGTAATTTAAGCTACCTAAAATTAAAAAGAAACACCATAATAAAATATCAATAAAAATGTATTAAGATGTAATTTCGTTTAGCAACAAGCAAGTATACAGGAACAGAGTTCGACTGGATGGTGTCTGCCTATTCTTCGTCGAAGACGGTGTTAGTGTACATTTCTGTATATAAAACTCCACTGGAATGCATCACATAAGTACGCAAAACATAAGGAGAACAATCTCATGTGTACGTCTTAGTATGCTTCCTTTCACGGGACCGTTTGATCAAGGATTTCTCCTACGTAATCTCTCTACAGTAAGGGAGGTTTTCCCGGGAAATTTGAGTGTAGCGTATTATGAGAACTATTCGTATTACCAGGAGGCATTTGAGGTCCTTGCACTTGCTGAAACTGTTGTAGCTGCGGTTGAGGTGCAGGTGGCGGCTGCGCTTGCGGTGGCCCGGGAACCGGATTTACGTACTGATGTACACTACTGTGAATGTAATACAGAACAAACGATGAATCATGGAATTTATGTTTGAAAACGAGGTGTGGTGACTGACGTACTTACCTAACAGGATACCCCCTAGATGGCTCGGGCATGTATTGCCCGCTGACTGGTGGTGGTCCGTTCGAAAGTGACGGTGGAACGCCGCCTGGCATTACGGGGTAGTTAGGCGGCACGTATGGTTGATTCGATGCAGTATTTCCGTTGTACTGTGATAAAATAAGTGTAAGTAACAGTTTTTGCCGGGTGAAAAACCTTCACTCACTTTCCTGCTACCAACCTGAGACTGATGAATTGGATGGGCCTGTGGATTAAGATGCGGCATGTACCCGTAGTTACCAGGTTTTTGAATGAATGATGGACCTGGTCCTCCCGGTTCCCGCATAAGAGAATGATAAAGGTTTAATGCTTCAACTAAGTCTGAACTAAGCTGCGTCAGCTGTGCATGTTTCCTATCGACCCTTTCTAACTCGGCGTCGATTAGTGGGCCCATAGCGTTTACTTCGTCTGAAACAAGTTCGAGTACCTTCTAAGTGCTTAAAGTTTGATACCTTTTTATATTTTGTTACTAGAATTTTTAAAACGTAACCGAATAAAGTAATTTTTTTCTGTGCTTTACCTGCCAACTCCCTAATGTCCGGAGGATCTCCGCTGGCATCTCTGGGGTCAGCTTCGTGCAGGTAGTGCAACAGTCGATCCATTTTGCTTTCGTCAATGACTACATCGGCCGGATCCTTGGCAATTTTTTTAACTTTCACTGAATCATTAAACTGTACAGTTTTTTTACTTTCCAATTCTGAAATGAAATGGAAAGCTTTGTAGTCAATTGAGAGCTACATTATGGTAACATTGTGTTATATTCAACATATGAAATTATGTAAATTGACTTATTAACGTAACTACTTACTCGTTTGTTCTGGTTCTACAGATAGATCAGCGGTCACGAAATTGGATGGAAATAGACCCTCGCCAGCCTTATTGTATCCCTTCCACCAATTGGGGTCTGTGTCGTCGGTCACAAAAACTGTAAAACAAATCTCGTTATCAATTGTTTAATGTCTAGGTTCTTGATTTATTGTTTTGCTGTAGAGAACTGCTGTTCTCCGTCCACACCCGTAACACGATGACATTGGAAAGTTCATAAAAATGTCTAAATATTGTTGTGTGATTGATAACTGCACTCTACTTATCTCTTGTAAAGTAATTAAATTTTTAAGAATAGGTAAATTTTTATTTTATACTAGGTTTAACATTTTCTGATGGGCAGATTATGTTACCACAATCACATTAGAGTAATAAGAGAGTAAAATTACTTACTAATTTCACCTGCTTTGAATGTCAATTCATTATCTTCAGCTGCTTCAAAATCATACAGGGCCCTAACTTTTCGCCCCTCTGTAACATTGCTAATTGCAACTGAGGGGTAAAGCCCTGAACTGCTAGGTCCACCCTTTGATTTGTTTTGCAGTGACACATCTTTCAGAGATAATTCTATTGCTGAAGAATTTAATAATATGTTATCATAAATTTTTGTTTATCCTACTTATAGATAGCTGGAGCTGATAAACTAATAAAATATCTGATAACCTACCTCTAGCTATATCTTCAACTTCTTTTTGACTGTCTACTGCATTTGGATCTCTGGATGATTGGTTGGCCCTTGGACTCTGTAATTGGTTGCAAGGAACATGAAGTTTTGTACAATCTAAATAAGGAATCAAAGAATTAAATAAGTTACCTTTGTGGATTCCAAGGAAGGAAACTCAACCCCATCCTGCCTAAGTTTAAGGTATAATGATGGTATAAGATTTAATTGTGGATCAGATTTAAAGTCCCCTTCTGCCCATGTCCTAAGAAGTGTTAGAAGCCTTTCACTTACTTTTGGATGACATTTATGAATAATTTTTTTAAATTCATTTTCAAATTCCCTTGATGCTACTTCCAGGTGGAATGTTTTGCCACAGTTATTTACACATGCACTCAATAGCTAAATGAAAAGCAAATTTAATTAGAAAATCATTTATCTTTGTTATACAAATGTAATGTGTGGTGAAAATTAATAAACTTAGGAGTTCAGTTACATACTGTTACAGCCTGTAAGGCAACATGTGGGTCCTGGTGCTTCAGTCTCCTTAATATTGATGACAAACAATCCTTGGCATTCTGCGAAGAACTCCCAACTTTATCACAAATGTCCAATATTTTCCCCCATTCCTCTGTTGTGTTTTTTTCATCTGTTGCTTGTTCTGTTGTAAACAATAGATATAAATCATGTAATGCACACCCAAAACAGTTAAGTTACTATACAATTAAAAATTGCAAAACATTGCAGCAATTCATGAAAAATATTGTTGGCAATGAATTTACTTTTCTGATAGCCATCAAATCCTTTTGTTCTTTTACATACAATGCAAAAATTTTTTGCCTTTGTTAAATGAGTAGGTTTTACAAAATTGTATCAAAATCAAAGGAATCATTCTGGTCTAAAACTTTTCAAAGAATTCAATAAATTGATTCTGATTGCATTTTATATTGCTGGTGAAAAAGGCAAAAAGGCGAGGTTCAAAATCTCATGATGGAGTGGTCAACAAGTTAACGTAATATGTTTACCACCTTAAGTGCAGTTGTAATAACTTGCTTATCACACAGATATGACTAATATAGAGGTTACAAAACCCTATTTACTCACCCACATCAGCATCGAAAGGCGAGCCAGGTCCAAAAAAACCCATGATGTATTGATTATACAACAATTGGAGAATGGCAAATTAAAATAAATATCATGTTACAGAACGGGGGAACTAAGTGAACACTCGAGGATTTTGTATTCAAACTTTATTCAAACGACAAAAGAGAATATTTGATGAAAAATAGTGGTGCCAACCGTGGGTTTGTACCATACGTCAAGTGGAAAACGTACTCTCCTAGAGAACGTTGACTTCGTCGCCGACGTTAAATCTGACAGGAACAAGTTACCACTTTCGGGACTTATTCAACGTTGCCAAAAACGCAAGCAAATATTGCAGCGGACGCGAACGTCAAGAACGAGACAAAAAGTAGCTCGAAGTAAAACGTCAGAACTGTCGGGGAAACAGCGATTGATAATGAAACAAGTTGGCAGCGCTGTCTACTCCATAAGCCGTCACCTCAGTTTGGGTCACCGTTCAGTAGACGAAATGTGATGTGATGGTTGAGGTGTTGTCCGTCTCGAATATGAACGGGCACCTACAAAATCAGCTCACAAAATCGTTGGAACGGATTTTAGAGGAAGCACATCTAAGCGGTGAATTAAAATTGAGCGGCAGGAAGCTGAAAGACTTTCCTAAAACCGGCGGAAAATATGACTTAAGCGACACTGTGATTGCAGGTAAATAAATTGAAAACACAAAACTTCACACTCTCAAAATGAAAACACAATTAGCGTCGTTGACGGATTTGTTTGCTTACGGGCGATACCGTTTATTTTTTTTCTGAGTGTTTGCTCCTAAAAGGGATGTTTCATAAATGTTACCATATTAAGGGGGATTTGTTTTTGCGTATTGGACGTCGAGTGTCGGACCGAAGCAATCAATAAATGCACGTGTGTTCAAAGGGTTGTGTCTGAAGGCAATGGAATTTTTTAATCTTAAACGATGTTCGGAAAGTGTTTGATTCATTCCACATTACGAATAAGAGTTAAATTATGTTCAGAAATCGAAATCCGCCCGAAAGCCTATGAAACAAGAAAAATGCAAATTTTTATTTAACTGTGGATTTTCTCCCTGTTTGGCGGCGAATTTTGCCGCGCCACCCTAATTTTTCGTAACTCAGTATAATTTAATTTTAATTTTTTACAATTTGTAAAGTTTTTGGTTCTAAAGTTTTATACATTCCCTACTGTTTGAACTGTTAGAGTATCGATCGTCAGTTAATGAAATGTTAATGAAATTATATTTAATGTGTTTCTAAGCCGCTGGAGAAGTTGCATTTCGCATCTAACGGTTTGTTTAATTTTTTGGGTGTCATCATTGCTCAAAAAATCAATATAAATTCGTCAAAATACAATTACGTGTGTATCGTTTGAGAAGCAGTGAGGTTTATTGCAACACTTCTTTTATTAATTGCTGTATTAATTCATCATTATCATTAAGTAATCATGAAGCAGAATAATTAGTAGCTTTGAACAGAAAATTCTGCATCTGATGAAAGTGACATTATTGCAGTAGTTGAATCTTTGCCAACCTTGAAAGACACTACTTAGTTTTAAATTGATTATTCACAACTCTCAACTCTGAATTTTTTCCAATTGACAAGTCAGTTGGTCATACCTCATTTTTATTGAAAAAATTTTGGGGTGTATAGCAAGTTGCAAGTGCAAAGCATTTGTAAAACATTTGCAAAACACATTTGAATGGGTGAAGCTGGTGTAACATTGATTTCCAAACTTGCGATGTGGTGTGTGTGAGTCAGAGAGTGCTACAAATTATTTGTACTCTTTGTGCATGTGACCCTTTATTTTGTAATTCTTTTTCAATGTAGGGGCTCCCACTTCCTCCACTTGAGGGCAAAGATGGTGATTCTGCAATGAAGTGGTAGGACAGATGTTTTTATACAGTGCCATTCTCATCACACCTTCCCAATAGATTTATGGATACATTAGGGTAATTGACATGAGTTCTGGGTGGAGACTGTAGAATTTCATTTATCTTGTCATTGTTTTCCTTTAATAGGATTGTAAAAATTTATCTCTTGTTTTGATGTTACTGTACAAACCTGCCCTCTCATATGTAACATGTGTCATATATTGCAGGATATAAAAATTACTGTTGTGTGGCTGATAAACAATGACCAAAGAGCATTGCTTGTAATTAGTGTACTTTGTGCAACTCAATCACAGAGGTTTCAAGTCATTGCATGCCTTAGAATTCCTTGTTTTACAGCTGTTGAGAACAGGTTTGGAATTTCTGTAAAAGGTAAAGTCAGGCAGTGAACTCAGGCAATTTTTTTAATGGAAGACCTAAGGGAAATAGGGAGATGTTTGCTCCCATTGAATTTGTGTGCAGGTATTCCACTGTCTGTAGCATTTCTTGGGAACTCTATTTTTGGAACAATGTGTTTTTGTTAGAATTGGATGTGTACAAAAAGCCAAGCAATAATTAAGAAAGATGGCAAAGTTCAAAGAAAATTGATTGAAAGGAACCAAGGAAGGATTGTTAAAAGCTCATAACAATTAAGAAATTTTTGAAATTGGTGTTTTTGTTCATGGTAGCAAGATATTTTTTCTTCACAATTTTATTTTTGATAAATTTTATGGTTTTTGGACGTTATTGACTGTTTTTTACTGTATTTGTCTTCACATTTGACCTTCTCAGATCTTTTGTCTATTTAAAACTGTTTAAAAGCATTAAAGACCTTCCATTTTCTTCCTGACATTTAAAAAGCTTATTTATCAAGCTTTCAAAAATTTAGTTTTTGCTTTTGTTAAGTCTAAGTTTTCAAATTTTATAGGGATTGAAAATTGCAGAAGATATATGATTTTAAAATGTAGACTCCTGCGACCTTACAGATCAATGTTATTTCGTACCGTCTCCGTTTTGTAAGGAAGCGTGAAACTCTAAAAGTTCTATAAACACAATGCACTGTGTTATATTGTCTACGTAGATCATTACTTGAAAGGTAGTGCTCTTTGATAAAGATATTCAAGGGGGGGGTGCCTACCTATTCTCATAAGGTTGTAGTGGTGATAATAAATGTATTTGGCAAACGAAGTAGTTGTAGTGTAGAAAAATTTATTTTGTGTTAAGAAATATTGTCAGTGACTGCTTTTTTCTGCCACGACAAGTTACAGGGAATGTTAACAACACAAGCGTAAAGCAGAACGATTTGTTTGGCAAATACAGTCGATTGAACTAGGCAGATGGTGTTGTATCAGATTACCAAGCACCCAAACTTTCAATTTGGTCACTCATTTTCAAATCGAGGCCTAACATTGTTTCATGTTGCTCCAGTTTCCTTTTAGAACTTGTTTCATATGAAAAGTGCTAAAGTAAACAGGAGATGTGGTGTGAAATATTTTGGGTGCGCCAGAAGTTTACAAAAAAATTATGTACAGAGGCCTGTTACCAAACGTTTTTGAGCCCTCTCCTTGTTTATCCTGTTGTAAATGTGTCTCTCGTCAAATTTGATTTTTTCTGTTTGTGATATTTTTTGTTGTGTTACTTTCAGTGTGCCCTGATCTCTACTTACGCCGCTATTAAATAGTTGCGCCTTTTTAGTAAATTCGTCAAAGACATATTTGATATTAATAAAAGAGGCTCGATAGGATGTCACACAGGTTTGGCAAGTTTCGTCCTCAGCTGGATTATTTTTTGTATCGAATATACACCCCAATAAAATAAAACTCGTGCCCAAACACACACGTGCCATATGTACGTCATCATGAATGGAAGAAGAGTAATAAAAGAGTGGAAGGATTCCAGCACCTGCCTCCGTTTTTCAAAATTGTACACTGTCTTATGCTTAGACGAATATTATAAGTACTCTGACGTAGTTAGGTGCACACATTTTATAGAGTCGTTAGGGTATGCTATTACGGCGCCAAAGATATAATAGCATAATTGGTTTCCAAATGAGTCGCCCTCGTATTCCTTCGATGCGTTTTGGATTACTTTAAATATCTGTTTTCTTGATGTGTGCAGACACCTGTGACAGGTTCACCTATTGAGCAGACTGCGCCCTTTGAAAGGGAGCAACTGCATGCACATGGCTTTGTGCAGTTCCCTTCCAAGGAGTTGGAACACAAAAATGTGTCGTACATCTGAGTTTTAATCTGATGTTACCGACTCAGGTAATATTTGGTTTTTGTGGTTCTTTTTGCCATCCGGAAGAACCATCCAGATGACTAGTCCGGAAGATGACGCCAGACTTTGAATAGTTAAGGTGACGCATCCGGAGGTACTCGACCTGTTCTTGCTAGCCATCGTAGGGACAACATTTTGTTTGCATATGTTTTGACAAATTTGCATTGACATGAAGTATCTATTCTAATTTTAGTTGATGTCTTCTGTGTCTCGAGTATGTAACAGGTGTTCAGACATGGTATTCTTCTCATTAAGCAATATTATTTAATGCAAAAAATATTATACGCGTTGGATGCAATTGGAAAGTTATTGTTTTACTTAACGTATTTATTTATTTTTCTCTTGTTTGAAACTTCCATTGTTGTATTACAATTAACGTTTTATTAAAGCAAAATAATTATAGTGGCCTGTTCCCAATGTAAAATTTGTTGAGTTCAATTCAGTCGTGGCTTTTTCGATAAACAGAGTAAAATTTCTATTTTTCAGGCGTATGGCAGTTAGTTCATTTTATAAAATCGAAAGGTCGATTCAAATAAGGAAATAAATTTCTGAGAAGCAATAAAAAATAAACAGTCAACAAAGAATTGACACAAGGAGAAGTTCAAATGAATCAATTTGTGTGTCGAACTCGTTGAACCTTCTTGTGTTTCTCTCGAACTCAGTCGAGACAAATTCGACAACTTTTGTTTATTAAATTGGACAACATAATTTTTCAAAACGAAATCAGTTGATTTGATTCTGTACAGGATCGAGACAATTCATCAGATTAATCGATTCGTGACACCCTCGTTGAAAGTGTTGTGCTTGGAAGTTGTCCGTAAACGCTGGCGTTAAGCTGTCACAGCGTATAAAATCATGCCGGAAGTCGTAGTTGTGGCCCAAATGATGTGTTTGGACCGACCTCGAATGTTTGATATATATATATCCTGTTGTTAAATCCCGTGGCATTTGCTTAATCACCGATTGGAAATGACTCAGATGGTGGCGCGAGCGGTGAAGTTATTGTTTGTAGTTTAATGTTAAGGACCTGGTTCCTTCAGTTGTGCTTTGGGGTAGTTGACGAAAGGACGTGACACCAAGACAAGACACCACACGATGTCCCTATGTAAATGGGCAATATATTACACATAACTGATGCCTAGACCTCTGGGGTAGAACACTCCTTGAGGTGTACCTCGTTGCATTTCTCTTATCATATCAATGTCTGCAGGTGGTACAGTAAATTTGGCACCCTGTCGAAAACGCCAACTAAGATTTTTCAGTTTGTTGGTAATGCAGTAATGATTGGTAGCGATGTAATAATTTTCAGTCGCCACGTGAACACTGACACGTGCACATTGCAATGTTTTATTTGTAATTTTACTTCATTCACACTGCACTATTTTTGTTTATTCTTGATTATGTATTCAAAGATGTAAACGTGTTTAGTAATGTTGCCTACCGGAAATTTGATACTCGTACACATGAGACTACACAATAGCAATCCTACATTTTTCTTGTTGCAATTAAGGAGCAAATTTTATTTTATTTATTGTGTAGCTTTGTCGGTTTTATGACTCCAATCAGAATACCAAAATCGAGACTATTATTTTATTACAAGTGAAATATTATCAGATGTTTTCTATATGGAGTTATATTTACAAAAAGAAATTCTTGTATATGTTCTTAAGTGCTTTCAGATTGAGGCCAACAGAACGGTTTAATGTCTGTTGTAGTGCGGTAAAATTATTGGAACCGTGTCTGAACTGGAAGACGTTACATAAACATTTAAGAATTATAGGGATGTTATATTTAGTTCCAACAGGAATGTCAAAGGTTCGTAATTGTGGAGCTTTTGATATCTTTTTATACTTAAATGACAGATAAATTTTCAAAATTGAGTTGATATTTGGGAATTTGGCAGCTGCATTATATGTGAATTATAAATGGCCACATAGTTTTATTTGGAGGGATCATTGTCAGTAACCGACCTATATTTTTGTCTTTTATGTAGTGGTTTCGAGGAAAACTGCCTGATTTATGTATTGCTCACAGAATTTACTTGGCAGAAGTCATTGAAGTGAAGAATTCAGGGCCCAAGAATATGTTGTCGTACGGTCACGGTGTGAGGTCATTGCGTTGTGATATTTTGAGGCCCATAACGGGCCAAAAGTTATGTCGAGAACGTAATGTACAATTGACAGACTCATTTTTTGTGTTTTTTTCTGACCATCTATTTCAACGTTCTAACCCTTCTGTTGTACGTGTTATTACGTGTCTTCCATTTCCGAGTATACGCTCGTGTCACCTCAGCTCTGGTGTGCTTGAAAGAAATTAAACGAATGCTCCACCACTCGATTCCATGATTCAATAAGTTATTGTTGAGAACTTGGCTCTTTTTTATTACTCTTTCGTGCTTTCAACTGCATCGTTGTGGTTTGGCGTCTGTGAAAGTTATTAAAGCATTTATCGGTTTATTGGCCCGATATGGAATCATTTAACTTACATAAAGAAAAGGAAATGCTTCTTTGATTGTTGGTAGGCAATTGCTTCTGCTTCTACCCGCGTTGAATATTGGCAGAGATTTTGTCGGATCGATGAAGTAGCGAAATAGGTATTCCATGCTAACATTGCTTCGAAACTGGCCAGAGCCTTAAAAAAGTTGCATTTTTGGTAACGGCTCGTTTTGGCTTATCGCTAGGAATTGATTAGGTAAAATTGAAAAGCGGAAGTAGTGGGTGAATGTTCACTTAGATTAAATTTAAAATTGAGAGCAGTGCTAAAACTACCAGTAGCAGTATAAAGAAGTTGTAGGAAAAGTAGAAAGCAATGGGTTGGTTGTTGGGTAGTGTTGCAACACACCCACGCTGGACATTTCATTATATAAGGATATTTGACTTATCTTCCTAAGGTAAAGGTACTGCCTACCTGTTAGGTTGTTTTTAATTTTTATTTTAGGATTTTGAATTTTTCAGAGGTACGCGGTGGTTTGGTGTTGCCCAGATGGTGTTAATTCAGAAGTTCATATCCTGCTGTGGAGTAAACTTTTGTTTTTTTTTGGCTAAGAATAGGTCTAGCTGCCACTTACGCTGGACTCGGTGTATTTAGAGCGTTTCCCACTCCAGCGGAAGGTTAGTTGTATTAGAGGGAGTAGGGATTTTCTAAACTATTTCTGATGTTGTGTGAGACTATCTGTTTATCTATTTAAGGTTCTTCATCATTGGACAGATGGTCTTGAGCAAACGTTGAAGTTTCACTGTATTTTCTGGCGCCCTGGCATTTCACTCGCCCACAAATGTTAAAAATTAGATAAGTGCGTTTCACCAGACAAATGGCAACACGGTTTTACGCCTTTTCGGTTCTTTCCAAAAAAGTCATAAATCATAAGTCCTATTTTTAATGGTATATTTTGGTATTTGGTAAGAGCGACCCAGAATCGTCCGGAAGAAGTTCTTCACTTGGATTTTGGTTTACCTCTGGCTTTCCTTATGTTGTTTACTTGCTACATCATTGCCGTTTTTGGAGCTGGAACAAACGTTTCTGCCTCCTGTAGAATTTATGTTATTATTTATTACATCCAGCGGGTGAAATAAACTCGGAAAGTGAACCAAATCGCACAATTTATTTAAAAATGAATTAAAAAATTGATACGTGCCTCCGCTGGCCAACACGTGAGCCGTGTAATTTGTGGTTGCTGTAACAATTTTTTGACACGCATTGGATGTCTTCTTCGTTGTGCATAGGATGTTCGACGTCCTCATGTAGGTGGTTGTGGAACTTGGCATTCCTTCGTGTCGTATCATCAACATCGCCGTCGTATTCTACGTATTCGTAACCCATGCGGAGTTAAAAACGATCGGTCGTTCATTAATTATTTGACGTTCTGCCAATCGTATTGAATGGGTAGAGGTATTAGAATGCTGGTCGAGGTCGAGAAAGGCTTAATCAGTCAATTAATTTGCAGAAATTTTATTGCCAATATTACCGTAGACGGTAACTCCACCCGCGAGTTCTTCTAATGGTAAAATGCAGTCTTAAATTAACAATTGAAATGGTCGGAATGTGTTAGAATACGAAATGAACGAAGTGTACCACTGAAATTGACAAAGAATGAAATTCAGGATCGAGTCATAGAGTTTCCTTTTCAATAGCTCTAGATCACAAATAGTTGAAGATCCCCTGCGTTTTTTAAGTTTTGCTATTGATTTTACTTCGAACACATTTGACCGTACTTGGTTGAACAGGATATTTCTTTCTTCTTTTACACGCATATAACACAAACTGGGAATTTCCATTTCTAATAAGTGTTCTTTACATTCATAAATAATAATTCAAAGTGTTCTGGACTGTTTAGTTAGTTTGCTGTTGAATGTCAGGTGGAGGTGGAAGCGTGAGTAGGAACACTCAGATTGATTTTCTACACATGTAGTAAGGGAAAATTGGATAAAAAGTGAAACGAGGTAGAAGAATAGAACTCATAAAGACTTCAGTGTTCTTTAGCGTGCGGTGGAATTCCCTGCACAAGGGTTCGACCAACCCTAGATTATTACTAGGGAAGAAAGTCGCTGCTACGTGGATTTGTATACGAGTGAGACCCTTTGGTTCGCTAGGGAAAATGAGTAAGAGTAGAAGAACGAGCGCAAGGGCGAATGGATGGAAACATTAGAGGCATGTTTCAGAGAAAAGTCACGAATCTGAGGGTTTGGTACACGTTCTTTTGAAATTACTCAGAAGGAAGTACCTGAAAACCTAAACCGCACGTAAATAATGGTATGAATACTACCAGGGGTTCATGTGGTTAAAGAAGAAATTTAATTTTCGCCCCGTTATCCATTAGTAATTTAGTTTTTCATTGGTTTCACTGAAATTATTCTTAATATTTAGTATATAGAACTTAAAGTATTATGCTATTATGCTATTAGATCTGTAAGTTTCGATTTCAGTATGTGTGACTTGCTCAATGACTTATCTACATGACAGTCACTTAGGTGTTACAAAATTTGAAGTTTGATTTAATACTATACATATTGTAATTGCATATAATTTTTGAGTTCAAGACTGCGACCTAAGAAACGGTACTTTTCTTGATTTCTATGACAAATTCCAATGTGATTCCTATAATTCGTGGTACCAGGTACCGAGAACGATAATTAAGAGAAATCATGAGGTGTATTTCTGCTGCACTTCCATGTTTTTCAGAAACGTCGAGTTGAGGTCACAAAGTGAGCACGACGGAATGTTACTTGTGACCTCATGGAGGGAAATTTTTGGTTTTTCATGTTATCGATAAAGAGATTGTCACGATACTGTATTGTAGTAAAAAAAAGTTCACAGGTTATTAGAAACGAAAATAAGGCAATTTCCGTCATCATCGGATTAAAATCTACATTGGACGTTCCACCTTGCCTGCGTTCAGCAGATTGAATTGTTTTACTACAACTTTTCTCTTTCTTTGGTTTACCATTTTAGTTTACACTGCAATATAAATTTAAAATTTATTTGTAATCTGACATTTGTAACTTAAGAGCTGCAAAATAGCTTGCTAATGGAGGCATGGGTTGCAACGCTGACTTTAGTTCAGTGATGGTTTTCATATATTTTTAGATATCACACATACGCTGACCTTTTCGAACCACGGCTTCAGATGTAGTTGATGAGGTATTTTAACGTTTAATTTCTTTCCATAAAACAATCAACACATCCTCCACATTTGGTTTCACTCACTCAATCAGTAAATCACGTAAAAGACCAGTAAGAGTACTTTGACGGCCACTGAAAACAGTCGGCTTGGCTATGAAGTGGGCCCTTTACAGTTGATTCAACCCAATTGTAATTTTGTGGTTTCTCATCGAGCGGAATTGTATTTTTGGTCCCACTGCCTCATCCGAAAAATTTAAACGCTTTGTCAGATTAATTAGGGTATTAATTAAGTTTATTTTTTGTAACTATTTCCGGAGACCGTCCCATTCCGTCATGTGTTCCTTCTAATTGCTTGTGTATAAGTAAAAGGATGAAACAGTATTTTTGTAACGCGATTATGATGAGTGTAATCTTGCGTCAAGGATTAGGCCGTTGGTTTTATGTACATTAATAATAATATTTTGTGTTCTTCTTCACAAAGTTGTCAAATTTAAGAGATTAGTCTCGACCGGATTTACCTTAAGCTTCTTGCAGGGAGACTTTTTATCATGCAGTTGTCGGTGTAAGAACCGTTATGACCAAGTATGCCAACAGAAGTTGAATTGCATTTGCTAATATTATGGGCAAGTGTTCTTTCTGAATAAAGTTATAATTTTTTCTCATTTCATTGGAATACAGAATTACCTGGAACGAACATGAAATCTCCAAATGTCATTTAGCTGAACTCATGCGTGACGGCAAAGGGATTTTATTTTATCCCGCTGAAGCAGTAAAAATCAAAGTACAATATAAGGAATCAATTGCATGTAACTTGCTTTCCATTGAATATGTAGTTGTTTAGGAATTAAAGTTTTGTCACTCTGGCAAATGCGACGTATAATTTTGTCAAAACGACTTCGTCAGTAAATGTACAATTTTGTATTAGAAACCGTTGTACCTGTGTGTTTTTGTATATGTGAGATTTATTGAGTTGTATCGGGAGGTTGTAACTGGAGGGAGTCTAATAGGAGATAAAGTCTTATACCAAAACAAATATTGCGGTCTAATTGTTAATTGCGATACCAAAACGAAATTAGATCATATGAATGCACCAAATTGGTTGCACAGCAGTCAGATGCCCATAAAAACACGTCAATCTAGTCCGTTAAGGTACCCGGTGAGAAGTACCGTGAGATTATAAAATTATCCGAGAAAGTACTACTTGTCGAAGTCGTAAACATTACACGCGGAAAAATCAGATCTTTCATGTGTAAAATAGAACAGTAGCTAGAGGGAATAGCACTCGTGCGAGTAGCTACCGTTTGCTCTGGTTCCAATGGTAGCGTCAATAAACCTTGTTAAGTGCTGTTCATGCCGTTTTTTTGCAACACACCGAGGGCAACACCCGGCAATTTGGAATTCATTTATACGTAAAAAAATTAGTGATACAACCGGTCATTAGTTTAATACAGCGTTCTATTTGAAACAATTTGGGATCGAGCGATTTAAAAGAAAGTGAAAATTTCGGGGAGTTAATGATGTTTAATGGTTGAACCGAATTACTTTTAACGACGGTCGGGGGACGTTAGTTTGAGTTTTGTCTAATTGTTGGCACAATTCTGGCTCATGTCGCTCTGAGGACGAGTTGACACACCGTGTGTCTTACTTGCATGACCACAACAATGCCACGGAGCTGGGAATTAATGCAATTTGTACACGCGAACTTGCTTCGTTCGGTGTGCAGAAGTATCTAAAGTAAATCCTGAACTGTCGTTTACTTACAACATTTAGTTTCTATTTTTGTTCAGTTCACTTTCTCTCGCGTGAGGAAATAGTTCACACTGTAACATGCGAGATATGTGAAATGATGAATTATTGGTGGGGAGCGAGAGATCAATTAATCTGAAGTTCTTTGTGGACATATACAAAAAGAGTGGAGTTTGATGATAAGGAAATAAAATTTGTCTCGTCATATTCAAATTCCTCAATAAGTTCATTATGCCTTCTAGTTTTCCTTGGTACTCGACAATCGATACAGTTCCAAATTATTTTGCAAATTGGCATCAGACGTAATAACTTTAGACATATGAATTACAATTTATGTATAATGCTTAACAATAAAGCTTATATTGAAGTTGGAAAGTATGGTAATAAGGAGTGAAAGGATTACGAAGGATACGTCCGCATGGTAATGAGTAGCTTGGCAGGAAGCAAAGAGGCAATCCAAAGCAGGGAAGAATTAATGGCAATGCAAATGAACATGTGAAGAAGTAGTGTTCACCAGAACGTTACGACTCAAACGATGGTAAATGGTTTGTGAATAGGGAACAGTGCGAAGAGTCAAATAAAAAAAATGTTGGAATCATGGTCATAAAGTTTTTTACTTGGAAGAACAGGTCATTGGTGTTATCCGCGAAAATTTTAATTTCAATAAGAAAACCCCCCAAAAAATTAAACTCATTGACTCTAAGTGTAGCTAAGTGGCATCTAGTAACCGAGAACACCGGCTTCACATGGGACTCTATGTTATTAATCGAAATTTATCTACCTCTTGGAACTCAATGGTACTCGTACCTCTCGTCCGCTTTGAACTTCCAGACGGAGAGGTTTTTGAATTTCTATCACATTACATTTCGCATTTTAATTGTGATGAATCCGTCTTGTTAGAGGGAAGAAAAACAACACGACCGGAAGTTCTTTGTCAGGTTTTGAAGAAGTACCCAAGTAGGTGTAAGGGGAGAATAAAAAATTCAAATGTCTTTGTTGAAGGACCGGGTCACCTTGAGGAATTAAAAAACTGAAACGTCAACAACTAAATAGTTTTCTCAGGGGAAACAATCGGTGAAAATAAATGGAACACAAATAAGGCGTTTAGAAAATTTTGGAAGTTTCCGAAATCGCTAAAATGACACGGCCCCGGATTTGGTGTGTTAATAATAGACATCTTGATCGGTCCCCAGGCATTGTCTACTTCTTTTATGATTGTTTTGTGTTGTTTTTGTGCCCCGTGTGCCTGTGCCTGGTTTTGTTTGTGTCCGCAGCCAGGCATAAAGAGTTGTTAATAAATGGCGGAGACGCGTCCGGAATTTTAGTTTTTAATGGGAGGGCGATGAAACGCAGGCATAAATCCTTTTACTGTTTTCGTCTACCATCGGATTTTCATACATAGTTCCATCCATGTTGGAAAAGGGCAGTACACGTTGTCACCTCAGAAAAATCAGAAAGTAGTGACTGTCTTCTTCCAATTGTTTACTGATCACTTGAGAAAGAAGTTTGATAGAATTACAATACGACATGGAATCAAATTAAAATACCAGAAGTATAGATAGCTATATTGGTAGTACACCTTTGTATTAATAGTACTAAACGCTCAGTCTACGCTTTTCCGTGGAGGTTACGTTTTGTATTAACTAACTTTGACAAATAATGTTCTTAAACATGCCCTCCATCATAGGCTCATCTCGTCCTTGTATTCGTAGCCATCAGTCATTTAGTTTGTTGCGTTTTCTATTTAACTATTTTTTAAAAAGTATATTATATGTGTGGGTTCTCCAGTTTTCTGCATTTATATTTGCACTTCTTACTCAACACTCCGCAATGGCATCTCCTTCATGGTTGTCTCTTTGTCTAACACAGTGATACTAAATTCTGACCCACGTTGGAATCCCCACTCGACATATACCAAAGATTATTATAAATTATATTATAATTATTTGTTAATAATGTTTGTTTTATCGAATGATGTCTCACGTTTTTGTCCCCAGTTTAGGACTTACTACATTGTTTTTTGCATTGTTAGAACTAGAAGGTTCTTTCGTGGTTGCCCTGTGTTCCTTAGAGTTTGTTTTTTGGGTCACAACAGTATTTCTTGAGTTTGTACAACGATGTCCATGTCATGCGATTTTTCTGTTAACCACTTGAATTTATTTCGGTTTATCGGAGCAATAAAAATTTACGCGTGTCTACCACGACCATTAAATGAAAGAACACTAAAAACAATGCAATGTCACTCCCTCTGATTGACTATGAACCGCAACCGATTAAATTATTTGACTATTGCCAAAATTGCAAGTAAAGGGTTCCAATTTTGTGTTATATATGGCTGTAACATTAAAAAAATATGTGGAAATGAGGTGGAAAATATGGACGTTTTTAGGATTACTTGTCGTCACTTAATGAGCATGTCTTATTAGAAGAAAATCCACGGAGGTGCCAAAGATTTATCGGCCCTTTTTCTCAGAGACGCATATACTCGAAAATTTATTCTGGTTTATTTATTTACTTTTTTTTTGGAGGACACGGTGTTGGTGCCCTCAGAAAAATGTGCCTCTGATTGTGTTTATTCTTGGCCAGATTCTCGGCAAGTTGAAATTAACTTTGAAGTTCGTGTAAAATTGAATGCTGTGATGTCAGTTCTTGGTCATTGCGAAAATTTTCACCTTCCATAACTGGCAATAAAAGCTGTGATTTTGGTTTGGTCTTCTACTGATTTTGTGGGTGGTCCAAAACCGAGCATTAAATTATATCCAACGTGTATTTAAGAAAAATTCCAGACCTGTGAATCTTTCACAGGTTTTATTGTCATTTCTGGAGCGCTGGAGCTGTGAGTAATTTCGTAACAAAAACAAAGTGATCAGTAAACGAGGCCCTAATTTGGTAAGTCCTGGCGTGCTTTGTGCAAATATAAATTGTGCTTTGTGTGTTATGAAAAATTACGAAAAATTGCTTTCGACGTATAGGATATTCAAGTAAAAGGTCTCAACAAGAGAAATTGTATACTTCTCGTTATATGCTGTATTAATTTCTCCATTGATTGTCTATCATTTTACCACAACAATCTGAAACGTAGAAAATGTAAACTCGGTCCAACTGTCTCGGTGAGCACAGAAGTGAATCATATGTTCTCGGGGTGGAAACCACCCCATCGGCCATGATTGCTTTTACAGAATCAATACAAGACGTACACCAGGGAAATAGTAAAATGATGCAGGATGCTACCGGAGTAGACACGCATAACGGGCTCAACATAAGTCTGAAGCGAAGGGAAGACAGACGCGACTTAGAGGGTGGAGAGACCAGACTCAGAGGGTTAAATATTGTGAAGGGTCAGGCTATAGCGCTACAAAGTGTTTTTCTTTTTATAGCACGAGGGACACAAACAACCTATTTTTATGTCCGTGAAAGCCTTTTGTTTGCGTTTAGGGAAACCTGCGGATGATTGAAGTACTACATTAACCCTGGTGTAAGGGCCTCTCTGACTGTATAAAAGCAATCTGGGGGGCTAACTGATAAGATAGAGAGAATCTATATCTGGGGATGGGGTAATGGAAAATAGTGACTTTTATTACTAAAAAAGAGTGGAATCTACCTAAAGGTAACTGCGCCAAATCTCACAAGCTCAGGGATATACTTGGGAGTGGCCGACCCACTAGTTGGGATCCTTTGATAATTTTCAATTATTGTCTTCTATGAGGACCTCAATTGCTTTGTAGTTCAGCATTTCAGTACGAAAGAGCATTTTATGTCATGAAACTTTGCTTTTGTCATGATTTCAACGTCCCTTGAGGCTGGAGCACGATCATATGTCGTCATATGTCTCAGCCAAACGTTTGCAACAGTTGCAAAATCAAATATAACCTTTTAGATTCGAAATTTTGTTCACGTTGAAGTAAGCTCGTGTGTCACATCTAAAGTACCTTACACGCTGAGACGAACAGGGATATCCACAATGGAATCTTCCAAATAATCAGTTTGCGTGTAAATGGTAAAATCCTCCTGAAGTTCTAAATGCTGTAGAGTGACAGAAGGGCAAAAGTGCAAATGAAAGAAGTAGCCTTGAGCTCCTCGAGCCATTCATGCGACTGTTACTTCATGAATTTGTTCTGCTAGGTAGAGAGTTCTGATTCTTATATTTATATTCACAGGTTCGATCTTTGAACGCAATCGTAATTATGTAATTTTGACGTTGTCACAATTAAGCCGTCTAGGTATTAGAGTTGTCGTTTGATGATGTCTGAATGTTCTATTTCCGTTCTTAGGCCTAGTTCCCAGAGTGACTTTTTGCTTCAGGGCTTACATGTGAACTTTCCGTTAAGTCGACGTGCACCTCAGAGATTTCCTCACACACGCACACCCACACTTGCACCTTAATAAATGACAATTGTAAACGCCGGGCTGTGAAGTATTAAATGTGTCGTCGAAGTACCCTCGACCCGCGACAAGGTTCAAGGTTCATCTTCGTTTCATTGTCTTTCTATTTCCCATCTGTCTGAATGTTTGTCTCACTGTACATGCAGATAAAAATCCAAAAACCGTTGCGCCTGAAGCAAACAACAATGGAAAAGGCAACGACACTTTGATTCTTTTGCCGTCGTGGTGTGCTGTAGTTCTTTACTGTTCACGACGAACCATCAAATTCCGTGTAAACCCTCACTAAATAGCGAAACGCCATATCCCTCCACATACTATGATTAATAGAAATAGTACTATCCGTAAATAAATCCCCTGGATTTTTAACTCCATCGTTCACGACGTGGTAGTGAATTTATGGTTGAACTCTATTTCTATTTATAACTGAAAATCCGAAAAACTAAACAATCTCTAATTGATAATAGTTGTCGAACGAGTCAGAGAAGGGAACACAATAATTTGAGACATGTTTCGAACCCCAGCAGATAGTTTGTATTGACAAAAATGATGGCAACTGTGATCCAATCTCACTGTACTCTTCGGTGCTACGTAAAAGGTGTGGGAAAGGGTTAATTCTGTATGTAGATCCATTGTAATATTGTTACTCTTGGTGTGACGTTATTTTCGTAAATATACGCTTTTTATTTCATAAAACAGTGTTAAACGCTTTTATGTAATTACACAGTAACATTACAGCACAAAGTGAAATCACCACTCTTTACGGTCTAATTATTTCGCGGATTTCTATTTTTTCGGTCAAATGTTTCTTTCTGCAGAAAATACTGTCATTTTTCTATTGCATTCGTTTGCGGTAATATGAGGAATAGGAAGTGCGATGTTATCCAAGTACGGCACCACTTCCTGTTGCCTTTCACAGCCCAGATCATGCGTAATCACCTGACGCCAGATTTGGTGTTGCTTATCCCTAAATACCTTTCTCTGTTGTGCCTAGGAAACGGGTTGGAGTGAGTTTTTGTTCACAACACATTGATGCATTTCAAATTATTCCAAAAAGGATTTGCGTGTGCGAGACAGATTTAAATAGTTGATATGGAATTGGTTTTGCCTCGTGCTTCTAGAAACAAAATCTAAAAATATTTCAGATCGGTTTTGGACGTGTCTTACATACCATTGGCGACGTTGTCTGGGGTAAAAAATAATTTTAGCTAATCAAGAAAGTCGCTTAAGATAGTAATTCGTTAATTAATTAGAGTTCGATGGGGCGGTCAATTCAATTCAATTAATTTCGATTTGTCTTAACGGGTATTGAGTGATGATTTTCGGTGTTTACCGTTAGGTCATGACAGTGTGTATTTGGCTCTAAGTTCTATTGCACTGCATCGAACTGTCTCATAATGTTTGAATTTGTCGAGTCGTCGAATGTTGTGAATTATTTACGGATGTGTCAATTCGGTAATTTTGAGTGGCGTTTATTATGATCTATGTTTTTTCTGTTTTCGTAGCATCCTTTGATCGATAAAGAATCAGTTTGAAATAGAATGAGTTATATTTGGCGTGCACGATATATCTTGTTTCCGATGCAAGTAAAAAAAATGAGTTTCTTGACCAAAGCGTAGGGCAGAAGACTTGTAAAGAAGTATTAGGCAAGAAATTATTGGAACGGTTGAAGAAGAGGAAGTTTGGGCGTAGGTAGAGAATAATGATTGAAGGAAGCATGCAAATGTGGGCGAAATGAAACGAGGAAACAAGTTCAGAGGATGTGGTCCTCGATCCAAAAACTGCATTATTATTACAACTCTTAATTTTACCTTTAATATATAGTAATAGAGAAAAATTAGAATTGTGTAGACTAACGATAATATTTTAGAAAAGTTGAATTAAAAAAATGAACATAATTAGTGGTAAAAATTATTGGTGGTTTATAAAGAATATAACATGTGTAAATATTTCATAAATAATAATGCGGTCACTGTGCATGTAGGGTTTTGCCGTCAACCATCAATTGTAATTGTAGCGTTTTATTCTATTGTTGTCTATTCAACTTTTGAGACGAACAATTTGACAGGACCTATTTTTTGTAGGGCAGACCTCCACGGTGTTTAAAACTATAATTTATTGTCAGGGTACCTGTAAAACGTACTGTCTTGCATTGTCACCAAGGAAACGACAATTTCGTTAAAGAACTTTTAGGGTCACATCTTGCGTGGGATATCTGATTACTTAACCCTTAGACACGGACCCAGACACACACACAAACACTTTAGGTCTTACTTATTGAAGATACCATAATGGTCGTTTTCCCTCGTGTGGATCACGCGATAGAAATCTTAATCTAGTATATTTATACGCGTTCGTACAAACCTTTTCTGGGTGGTCGGTTGCCCTTGTAATTAGACTCATCCTCTGATTTAAACGGTTGTTTCCGAAGTACAAAACCAACGCCTATTTTACTCCGGATTTTGTACTTTGTTACATCTCTGTGATTGTAATAATCGCAATCGTCATATATTTGTTTAAGAAAGCTGGAGCTATTGGAACAGCAAACTTGTTTGGAAAAACTTATATTTGGGATGCTTGGAATCAGTTGACAGAGCACACGCATGTAATCTACTAGACAACCCAAGCAGATGTGGCTTGTCGGTCTGGTTGCTTTCTTTCTGTACAAATTATTTTGCACCAAGTTGATATTGACATCTGGTCGGTTTACGGATGAAGAGCAACTGGCCGAATTTGGTGGGTCCTTGATAATTGTTCCACAATCCGTCAGAGACTTAGACATGAATTACTATAAGAACCGTTTGTTAATGGTCATTTGTTGTTATCGCTTTTCATTAATTGTTTGCTGTCTCATTGCCTTCCTTGAATTTCTCAGTTGCTACTGTGTTAGTTATCTTTTATGTTGAGGGAAGAGTTTGGGAGCAACTTCTAGAATTAACGATACCACGATTGGACTGGTCTCTATGCTTTACAGGGCGCTTTTACGGAATTGAATGAATCCAGTATTTTTTTTTTAAAAGAAATGTAGGATGAGTATTGAACATGTAAAGTCGTTGGGCAAACATTAAATTAACACTGCTCAAATTACGACCCAGGTAATTACATGCATGGTCCCTGTCTGCAGATTTCAGCAGAGAGAGATATAGAAACGTTTCTTCGTGACGCATGGTTACGACGAACGATGGCGGAATCAGGGCTGTTGTATTGGCTAATGTAGGGACAGATGTTTGTTTACGTTAACTACAGAACATGCAACAGAAGCGAAAATGATTATCGCAGCATATGGCAACATATTGAAAAGACCAAGCAAATACTCAAGTTTGTATGCTCTCTGTAACAGTCCAGATGTCACTGAAAAAAATTTTTTTGGACTTGGCACAACGGCATCTTGCTATGTTCGCCTAAATAACTTCCTCTCTCGTGCACCTGCTCTTAAACATGCCGTCCACTTCAACATTCTTCTCGATAACTGCAGATTATGTTGATGCGTACCTTTTCTCGTCTTTCACAGAATTCAGTTGCCATGAAATATACTCTTTTTAACAGGCTAATATTTTTGACTTGTCACCGACAAAATTTATTTTTATCCCCTGGTTATGTTTTCCGCCAAAAATTCTGACAAATTTAATTAGAAATGATCCAAAGTTACAATTAGTCAAATCAATGGTCAAACTGGCGTAGACAGTTGTGTTGTGTTGGATTGTTTGCTTTTCGGGCGTTACGATGCTCAACTATGGTATTTCATTCGGTGGTTGTCGGTCGTGGTTGTCGTGTTTGAGTAGACAAAACAAATAGAACCGAACAAAAAGCTAGGAATTAGTGACTTGTAACCGAGTAGGAAATTCGTGGTCGGTTAAATAATTTTATTTTTCCTAGTTCATCACGTTTCCTTTAGACAACTTTCTCAAAAAAGCAAGAAACCCTCCCTGCGACGAATGACTCGACACGGCATTCAGTCGGTTGTCTTCGCCAACTGTCTAATTGTTAAGGCAGAAGAATGCGTTGGTCTTCGTTGTCCAACTCCATCGTTGTCCGGTCTCACGTTCACTTGAAGAGGGTACTCCTGAGACAATGAAATCATTAAAAAGAGATCCAATCACGAATTGTCGGTAAAATAAATAGATGTGGAAAATGGGAATGTAAAAGGCTTGGATATGGTTAGGCTGGGATCGTTGAAGTGGATAGCAGCAATTAATCGGAAATATAAGTGATCCATGAGCTATTGAGTACTCATTGAGAAGTCGTTACCCGGACTCATAGATTTCTCTGAAGTGAAAGACACAAATCCAAGTGGAATGTATGAGTTCTTTAAATTCTTCATCGGGATCTTTTCTCAACCCATCGTACATGTAGAATTTATTTTTGTACGTAACATACGGATAATTGTTTTTGATCGATCTAATAGGTTCACGAATTTTGCCCTTGCCCAGTTCTGGTTCAAAGTCGGGAAGTTCGAAATTTAGGATTTATTATTAACGAATTCATTCAGAAGCATTCGAACCTGATACCTGTGATGTGGGTATCAGACACCCGATCTAATGTGACTTGCTTTGAATGTTTGACTTGCAAGCAATTAGTCTCTAGTTTTGATGGGTTGATGACCATGTTGTCACCGTGTTTGTCCTTGCTTTTGTCATCGGCAAGAGTAATTTTACAATGAACGGGTTCCCCGCAAAATAAGACTCCCGCCGCAATGGGGACTCATTAATTTTGACAGTAGACGACACGGTTCCAAGTTTTGGCCGCCAAACTGGATCGAAGTGTTTCTTCGTCTAGGGAATAATTTCTGTCGATTAATGTGTAAGTTTTAGAAATTTATTTTTCTGACACGAAACTTTTAAGTGGGAAAAAAAAAAATAGTTGCGGCGCCGAGCAGTGGATCGGGATGATTTACTATGCCCGGTGTCTGTTCATTAGTCTGTGTGCTTAGGTGAACACGGGCGCACAATTGCAGTCTCACTGGACATTTTGTGCTGCACCAAAGTACTTCCACGGGCTCTTTGTCTTTCTTTGTGCATCTCAGCTCAATGTGGGTGTCTTATGCCAAACAATTCCGCCTTATAAGCCTGTGGTAAATTCGTTTTAAAACCGAAATCCATTACTCAAAGAGTCGAATAAAGAAACTAAAAAGGCGTGCTCATTGTTTGTCAGGTTGAAGGAATGTCTGAGAAGGTTCAATACATCTATTCAATTTTTTTGTTCCGGCCATCGGTGGAAAGTTGGAACAGACAGGAAATGGTTACGCCTTACATTCGAGGGGCGCGAGTGGTAGTCAGAACTGTTTGATTGGATCAGGGGGTGAACGATGGGTAGAAAATGTGAGATAAGTTAGTTTTGGGGGTAGTGTTTTAGAAATTGTGATTGTGATTTCGGGTTTAGTTTCACAGGAAACCAGACTGAAGTAGTTTATATAAAAGATTGACAGGGTAATAGATAACCTTGTCGAATAGACTGTTCAAACTGTTATTAAGTTGTAACATGTAACACTACGTTGTTTAGTGCAGGTAATTTAATAGTTGAGTTTCTTAAAAAGACAGGGAAATTATTTGTTCACAAACAGAATTTTAGTGAGGAATATAAATAGTAAGAGCAAGTTAAAAGAGTAATCGTATTCTCTGTAATTTGTATATGACTGTGACTGTACAAAATTGTACGTGCTGTACTGAAAGAACCAGCAGAAAGATTTTTTTCGCACAATCGGTTCATTTACTACGAATGTTTAACGGCTGAAGGTAGCGGCATCACTTAAAAATAGAAAAATAGTTGGAAAACCATCTTACATGGTTTGTTGATCTTGCGACTTCACAAAAACTTGACTCCTGTCAGGAATGAAGTCACTAAATTGCTTTTTATTATTCGCTGCAAAAAGATTGAATGCCCAAAGCGACCATCGTAGACTCTCATTGAACATAAAAGAACAATAATTGTTTAAAATTACTCAGGACTCGTGTTGGAAGTGTACCAGACGGGAAGTTTCCGCCCTTTAGCATGCGAGCAGAGCGTTCGGCCATGTCATCTGTTGGATGGTCCAAAGGGCGAGACACTCCTTAAGGAATTCGGGGGCAGAGTTTCAAATGAGATTTTCGCCTCTTCTATTAATTGCAGGCTTTCAAGTAGGAGTAGATAAGAATAAATCACTCTTATACACGTCGTGGTAACTTTAGTTATGGGCGGAAGAAGATAGGAATGCAATTTTGGAAATTTTGCCCCCCCCCCTGCTGGAAGAGCAATTAGAGACTATTGTTCTACTACTCCCTGACAGCTGAGACGAATGTTAAGTAGTTTGGGGTGTTGGTCAAGCTTTATTGGAAATAAGCAATATTGCATTTCTATATTTCTAGTAAAGCATTGGAACAGAGGTGCTAAAAGGGAAGAAAAGTTGCATTTTGAATTTTTATTATTATTCTTGTTGTTGTTTGCTTGCGGTGTGAAATAGATTCAAGCAGGTCTAATGAAGAATGAAAATGTAGCACAATAAAAAAACAGTCCAGAAATGCTAAACCCAAAGGTCGTGCTATTCCCTTGACCTTGTCAGAACCGACTCACGACACATGTTCGCTTGTAATATCAGAGAAACCTTTGACAAGTACATTCACCCCGAGACGGACAGAATGGCCGTAGGGTTGTTTCGTTGACAGAAATGCGAAAGAAGGATAAAGAAGTTATAAAAGATCGTAATGCATATTCAAAAACTGTAATTGAATGAAAACGGTTGTCTCTATACCTTGTACCTGTGTACCTTGTCAAAGTTAAAATGGACTCTGTTCATTTTTGGTGTCAGCGGACATGACGACACCAGACACTACTTTCTGTCTGCAAACAGACTGTTTTCATTTAACTTACGTTTGTTTTACTCTCCTTTGTTCCGTTACAGATCTCTCCAAGAACAAATTTTGGGAACTGCCCTCGGAGGTGCTGGAGTTTCTCTTCATCGAGAAGCTTCATTTGTACCACAATGCCCTTCGATCTCTGCCGGACGACCTCGGTGGTTTGCAGTACCTCAAATTCTTAGATCTCAGTCGGAATCAGCTATGTGTTCTGCCATCGGGCCTCTGTCAACTTGAACACCTTGAGGTATGTTAATTACATTGAATTTGAATAATGGACTCGGTTGTGTAGCCCTTGAAGACAAAGTACCTCATTCATGGGAGTACTCAATGTATTTTTCGTTTTGAATCTCGATGATTTAGGCTTTATACATTAGGTCTTTACAATTTTGGAAAAGTAGGAATGTAAACCTACTTCTTATTTCTGAGCAATCTAAGGAATTTAGTGAGCAGAACATGTTACTTATTTTGAAGGAAAGATGGGAAGGAACCCCACGCCAGGAAAAAAGGTTAAGTAAAATAAAGTGGGTGGAACGGGAAGTTCTTAGTAAAATTTATAGACAAAGTTCTCGATTTTCACTCCCTCTCAAGGAAATAATCACCACCACTAGAATAAAGGCTGTAAAAAGTACGAAAATACGACCTGCTCATAGCAAATACCTGAGATCAACTGTCGGACTTGTGGTTTTAAGTAATCACACAAAAATTATTTAATGAATAAATTAATAAATGATTAAAGGAGTTAGACATTGGAAACTATGTGTGTGAAAGGGTATGGATAGATAGAAACGAACAAAATATGGCACGTGGTGACGGGTTGCAAAAGGGTATTTTTAACTAAAGTAATCCACAGTAAAGAGCTCATTTTTCAAAGCTGCTACAAAGAAGTTTAAATGTTACCATAACGTGATGTGTATGTTAACATTCTATTCTGTATTGACTCAGCGCGGTGCAGAGAAACTTGATCGAACTCAAAAATAAACGGCGGTCTCGGGAAATAAAGTACATTCTAGATAGGGTCAGATAGGGAGACTTTGGGGAAGGAAGGCAGGGACTTGAGTTCTGCTTTCAAAAAAGAAAAAGGGACAGAATAGTAAAACAGAGAACTTCGTCAGGAAACTAAGGGTTCTCAGCCGCAAGAAAATAGAGAAGAAAATTGAAATGACGTCCAACAAGAGTTTAATGACAGATTCTGAAAGAAAATACTCAACAAGAAATATTTATCCAAATAAAAAATTGATGAAATTTCCTCGTGGACTGAGACATCTCTCTCTGCAGAGCAGAGGTAAAGTACCAAAATGAAGCTGGGGTTTCACCAGGGTGTTAACTTAACTAGATGATAGATGACGATGTCGTGAGTTTTGGGACTGGGAAAGAAGAGGGTTGGAAAGTAGTAAAAAGTAGAATGTTGTGAAAAGGAAATTAATGGATCCGCTTCTTGGGGAAAGGTAAGAGCCAAAGGAAAATATGAATTTAAGATGAGGTATGGAGGGTTTTGAAAGAAACAAGAGAATTTTGATCGTAAAATCACTTGACGGTGGAACTACCAGTGGGTTACATGGGAGGTTGCAACACGATTTCGAAATAACCGCCGTGTGCCCGAAATCAATGAGAATCAAAGCGAGGAGTGTTAATAGTTTATTGCTTTCCAAATCAACCCGTTTTTAATGTAATTATTAGTTTGCATTTATGGTGTGCATGTATGGTGCCATCGTTGATAGCAAATTAAAGAAGTCCTTGAGTGGGTCTATTTTTGTTGAGAAGCGAGCGACTACCTAAAATGTGTTAATACACACGGCCAAGTCTTATATGGTTCGATTAGGTTTGAGGGAAGGGTCTTCATCATCAATCTTAATGCATGTAGAGTCCATGCGGATAGCAAGTTGTCGGCACACCCGTTTTCCGGCCACTCAAACGTGTCTGCCGCCTGTTATATACACTCTTTGTTAGAGTTGCTGGGTTTAAGTCTTTAAAACCTCGTGATGCCTACTTTTGTCTGTATTATTCGCCTCTTCCAGTGGAACGCGATGTTAGGTCTCTGTCACTTAAACTGTAGCTTTTAAAGCTTAGTACTACTGGATACTGTAGGTCGCAGAGGGAATCGATTAATAAATGAGTTGGTAAAACCTTGGGAAAGGAGTTGGCATAAGATCAGATGGTTACTCACCCAGATGTGTCATGCCATTAGCTCATCATTTGCACATTTGTTATTGTGGAAGTTGGTATGACGGGAACGTGAGAGCGAAAGTTTATGAATTGGATCAAGGCCAGACACATAGAGTCTGGAGTTATTTTAGCATGCCAGACAGTACCTGCTATCGGAAATTTTAATTAAATGAAATATCTCGTCGATGCAGGTTCTCCTGATAGCCAACAACAAACTCTCTGCTCTTCCAAATGACATCGGAGGTTTGAAAAACCTTATGGAGCTGAATGCGAGTTGTAACGAAATCTCGCACCTTCCCAGATCACTTGGACAGTTGAAATACCTGAGGGCTTTAGATCTCAGGAAAAATCTCTTAGAAGAGTTACCTATAGGTAAGGAATGGACTAGTTTGTCTCTACCGTTACCATAACATTACCTTATTCTTATTTTCGACACTTGTATTTTGTTTCAGAATTAACGTACCTGAAATTAACATTATTAGACATGAGCGAAAATAGGATATCATCTCTTCCGGTAGAGCTGAGACTAATGACACACTTGGAAACATTGAAACTAAACGACAATCCTCTGGTGTCACCTCCGGCGACTATTTGCATGCGGGGTCGCGTTCACATATTTAAGTTCCTCGAGACGCAAGTCCATAAGACTGATAAGAAACGTGGAGGCACCCTGGAAGATGTTAAACGTAGTCAAAGGAAGTCAGAATTACGGTATCCGAACGGAATAGCTTCGGAGATGCGTGTCAAAAGACATACGGTTGACAGCGGGTACAGTACGAGTGATGGGATGGATCCCAAGTGGACCCAGGACTATAAAGTGGGTATCGTATGTTAGGTCGAACATTGAAGGAGTTCAGTTCCCTAACTGTGAACCGTTTTTTTTCTTTCTAGTACGGGGAAAGTGTAAATAGATCGAAAGTCAAAACAGAAAGCATTCCAGTTAGCAACGGCGATCATCAGGACAGTGTGAACGGAAGTCTCAGCGGGAGGTCAACTCCATCAACGATAAGTCCAGGGGAGTCGTTCAACAATGACGACGAAATAATCAATCGAACCGTACTCCTGCAAGATCAGCTAGAGGCCAAAAGATTGATAAGACTACAGTCTAATGACAGAGGGTTGTTCCCTTACAGAACAAAGGACAAGTAAGTTTCTGAAAAAACAAAATGGAAACTTCGGATTCTTGTACTATGTGCTACTCCATAATTGTTTTCTTCAGGTCGAACAAAATAGTTACAAATGGTGATTCGGGACCTCCGACGACTGACACATCTCCCACGTCCGGAAACAGTAATTCAGGGTCCGAGGAGAAAAAGAAGCTCGAGCACGTGCAAACGTACAGGTACGGTTTGAGATACCTGGAAGAAGTACCTTTGGCGATTATATACGTTTGGTAATTTTGTTGTTTGGCTTTTAGGGAATACAAAGAAGCGCGAAGGTTGCAGCGGGCCCAAGATGTGTACAGGCTGAAATACCCTTCTAGCGATGGACAGTGGTCGAACAGCAGTCCGACAATGGAGAATTTAAAAATCGAGGACGACTTAACGGCTATGAACAACCAAAACAACAATGATCAGTCTTTGACCAACAGCAAGAAGCCGGTACAGAAGGTGACACCCAGCAGGAATTCCAACTACATGAACTCCCTGACAAATGGAGACTCGAACTACATACCAAGCTATGTGAAACCTACGTCTCCAGTCAAGGGTTCCAGCAGTCTTTTGGGTGACAGTTCTAATAAGGCCGGGTACTCACCGGTACTGAAGAGGCAGGCGGGAAGTGAGAGTAATGGTACATCGAATGTTTCACGGTTCAGAGCAAATTCAGGTTCACCTAGGCCAGTGAAATGGACTGCAGACATCGCAAGTGAAAAGCTCAGCTTCACAATGAGGAGGGAATTTGAGAGAGCCAAAGAGGAAGCGGAACTGCTCGACCAGCTTAGACAAGTAAGCGATCAAGCGGTGTTATCATTGGACTCTATTACGATGTACTTATTACATGATCTGATCTGTTTTAGCATATTGAAGGCCGATTGAAAATGTCACTGCCAGAAGAGATGGGACCTGCCTTGATGGACGGAGTCGTTCTATGTCATCTAGCCAATTATGTCCGACCTCGTTCTGTAGCCAGTATACACGTGCCTTCTCCGGCTGTGGTATGTATTAATGTTCAAATTAGGATAGATTTGGCACCATACAAAATAATGCATTAAATCTTCAAGAAGGCAATAGTCAATACTTGTAAAATTGATAAGTTCCATGTAGTGCACATTTACAAGCTCTGAGCAGTTGCTGTTCTAACCTCAACAAAATCTATGCAGTAATTTTTTACTCTTAACGCACTTCGTCCAAGGGATATTCCCAAATATGTAGTTTGCTGTAAGAATAATTATAAAGTTTGAATGAATATTGAGACATTTTGTGTTACACGAGATGTTGAGGTTGCTGCAGGTTTTTCAGACCAATTCTAATGTTCCACTGTTTCCTTGGTTAACAGCATGGCGATGACAATGCTGAAGTGGTAAGAAGCGTTTGCCTATTAATCAATGTTATTCGTTAGTTCCCATCTTCCTATTCCCTCCATTGGGACTGTTTTACCGATATATTGTTATTCATATTAGTTAAATCAATGTTTTTTTTGGATTTTCAAATTCGATTTTGGAATACTAGTATATTTCATCTTCTGAGTTCATATATTTTCTGATTATCTTTGATGTTAATTTATGATTAATTTTCTAATGGAATCCTTTTTGGAAATTTGGGTACAATAATTTCATAAAATATTCTGCCAAATGCATGGATGCATGATACCCTCCATTTTTGCATCCGATTCTGACGATTTGATTTTGTCAGAGAAGTGTCTGTCTTGCTAATATTTGAATTTAATCATTGCAGCCCAAGCTGACCATGGCTCGATGTCGAAGAAACGTTGACAACTTCTTGGACGCCTGCCGGAAAATCGGGGTCGAGGAAGTAAGTACAAGATAATTATTACTGTTCACCTTGGTGTTAAACACACCGGACTAAATAGATAACAAATATTAAATATTAATAATATGTACATTCACTTAAACGTAACTGGGTAGGCGATTAACTCTTTATCCGGCAGTTTAACAACTGTATATTTGATTATATAAATGGAACTGTACATAATGATTAGTATTGCTACTAGAAAAAAAATAGATATGGAGGTTGCTTGTTTTGGTAGAATTTTTTCATTTTTGACCAATTGGGAGTGGTGTTTGCTGTTTTAACAAATAATACTTTCAATTATTGCTTTAAATAGAATTCAAATTTTTATTGACGTACATTTAATGGCGGACTCTTCGGTTGATTTCAAACTGTTACTTGGGAGACAATTCTTCATTCGATTGTGCTAGGTAAAATAATTCTAGCGCCTTAACAATAATAATACTAATGCACTGGGTATCTTATGTACTTAATTGGTATGTAAATGATACCTGGCGGTTGCAAGTGACCAATTTGAAGTTTATAAAATCAATAGGGGGTGTTATTTCAGTGACATGAAACGGCGAATCAAAAATTTTATTGAACAGTTAATGACAAAATAACTATAACATACTAAAATAAAATTGCATTCCAACTTTATATGTATAAAGTAATGTTTATACATTAAACTTACTGACATTAATTGGGACACAAATAAATAAATAACTTTAGTTGTTGGTGGTGAAACTATTTGGGACTTGGGTCTCTTGTTTTTATTTAGTTGTAATGGAATCTCAGTCTTGTCGAAAAGGAGCTTTTTCCTCAGAAGGGAGATAATTTTTAGGTATGGTCCATGATGCTGCTTTGCTAGTATTACATAGAGAACGTTGGTACAGGAGGTGGCAGGATGAGGGGATGAAACCCTTGCATGGTGTCTGTATTAAGGTTTCAGTCTCTCTTTCTTAAAAACCTTAAGAGCTTTTATATTATTATTTTTCATTCTTAACCATAAGAGCCGGTACCTGTCACAGAGCTTTCAGTTCACTTTTGTTCTTTTATAATTTTGCTTAGTACCTGATATTGTTTTGTTTAGTTTCTATATCTTTTTTTTCGTTCTATTTGTCTCTTTAGTCTCTTGTTTTTTTTGTTATATATGCGTAGTTATACGAAACACTATACAATATTGGTTATTTAACTCTTTGGGTTGTTGGGTGTGTGTTGCAGGAGGACTTGTGTTCCTGCGAGGACGTTGTTGAAACTCTAAGGGTGGGGGAACTTCTTCGGACAGTCGAGGCTCTTTTGTTAGCCACCGGAACGGTCCTGCCACCTCCAAAATCTGCCGGCTCCAAGTCGACCAACACCGTCTCCACCTGTCTTTGTCTCGCCGGCTTTATTATAACCGTTCTCGTTATGTTATTCGTGCCCACCTTCTGAGGAGATGACAACCGTGCGAGGAAGGAAACGAGTGCCTGAATTCTATTTATGAAGATGAACCGTGAAAAGGATCAGTAGAGAAGCAACCCTTAGCCCATTGATCGCCCTACGATTTGCAAACACGTTGAAGTACTTGAATAATTGTTGCGCTGAGTGTTGCCAGGGGTTGTTCTAGATTTTCAGCTTATAAAAGCGACGTGGAAGATGCTTCACAGTATAAATATGGTTGAAAAGCAATTTTTTTTTAAATTGCCGAAAATTAATTTGACTGCTTCTCAGGGAGGTGTTTTTTTGTTCAAATGTGCAATCAAAACTTTTACCCGAAAGGCACTTTTCTACTAAAACAAAACTCAAATGCCATTAAACAAGTGTTTGAATTATTAAAACTACATCAATTTAAATTAAAAACCCATTAAACGACAATTAAAGCAAATGGATTACAAATTAAGAATACAAAATTAAGTTGAGAACATCCAAAAATAAATTAGCAGGATGTTGTAGACCGGCAATCGTAAAAAAAAATGTTTAAAATTTAGGTGCCTCTCAAAAACGAATCTCAAAAACAATATAATACGAAACTATTTGTCTTATGTACCTTATGTACCTTTACGTGCAGAAAGAAATTTCTGAGATTAGTATTTTTTTATATATTTTTTTGAAATTATTAACTGAAGGAGTAATTGGGAACGAATTTTTGCATCGAAATAGTAGGACACAGATTGATTATCAACTTAAAACAGTTTCAATTGATCTCGATGCACTTATCATATAGGATTAATTAATAAAGAACGAATACTTTAAAAATTCTGCCAAAGCGATAGAACGACCAATTTATTAATTATGGATGTAATAAATACGGTTAAGACTAGGCAAAACGCTTATTTTATTTCTCTTGATATACGTTACGAGCTTTGAAATTCATACTAAAAACTTATAACTGTAATTTGAGAAGATTAAACATACTGGAACATTAGGAGAATACGTTTAGGTGACCACTACACAATGTAACTTTACAATTTCGAAAATTCAATTTCAGAGCCTGCAAGCAACGAGTTTTTACTTGCAAAGAATATAGACTATACACAAGAAGTGTAAATAAATACATTTTTTATAGTATTAAAAAAATAGCGGTATAACGTATAAATTTTTACGAAGCGAGACGTATATTATTTATTTTTGGATGTTTCAAAATTGCTTCGGATCAGCATCGTTATATTCGGTGCACGGCAAAATTGTAGTTTGATGTAGTGATAATACAATATGACAATCCCATTGGCGACACTCATGTTGTAACCGTTTTTTTAAGTACAAGTTGAGAGATGAATGGGCTAAGGATCACTATGAATTGTTAACCTTTGACCCCGTCGTACTGTTTGTCATTTGATTGAGTTCAAATTTGTCAACAAGGTGACTGACCCTTGGTTGCCGGTCACTTGTACCGATAAATTGTTCGTTTGTCACGGCCAAAAAGTTTGAACCTTTCGTTGGCAAGTGTCGGCTTTTGGTCCTTTTCCTGTCGTCCCGTACTTGAAATTTGGGGAAGGTCTTTCAAAATTTCGTTACAACGACCAATAGCTCGGACTGCGTACTAGTCAGAAATTGGTATTTAATTAGGCTTGTGTCGCATATTACTACTGCGAGTACTACTATTTTCGTTTACATTATTAACTACTACGACGTGCAATTCATCGTAATGAAATTGCAATCAATTCTCTAGTCAACGGAGCAGTGAATTATTTTTCTTTCTGATATTTTCTTTATTAATGCTATTTTTTTTTTGGGGGGGGGGTATTTGTGGACTTGCAAGGCAGTTAAGCCCGGTTTCTTTTTTTAGGTTCGTACCTAGAAATTTCTATTTCAATAAGGCTTAATTAGGTTGTTTCGCTTTAGAAGTTAAGAAGAGTACCGTATCGTACTGTTGTTCGCTTTCTCCTGTATGTTCTCGTATGTTTTCCCTGAGGGATTTTACCTTTGGTTTTCGACTATTTTTCGTTTTTGCTATCCTCAGGGGACGGGATTTTGCTTTTATTACGTAGACTAGAATGGAATTTTTCTGTTCATTTTTTTTCAGTATCCGAAGCGAATGTTGAATGCTTCTTATTTATGCAATTATTTATTTATTTTGTATTGTTTTTTTATTATTATTATTTTCGGGGGTGAATGAGATGCAACGACTCTCGGTCGGACCATTTAGGATAGTTGTAGCGTTAACGAATTCAAGTCAAATTTAATTTCAGTCTAAAAGCTAAGTTTATTTTGTTGGTTTCCCTGTGTGGTGGTTGGGATATACGTAAAATCTCGGTGCAATTTACGAATGCTGTCAAATTATTTCACATTTTTATTTTTTGTGTTCAATTCGCAACGAAAAAGTATTTGGGTATGCAGTAAGGGATTGATGTGCTCGCACGCAGCAATGATTTGAAGTTTTCTATAAGTCGAGTAAAGAATTTGACGTGATTCAACAATTTGAATTATGAAATTTATGTAACGAAAAGAAATTTTAGTTACTCATCCAAAAGGGTAGTGAATTCACTTAAAACGATGCACCAGTGCATGCTTAAGTGACACGGTAGAAAGGTTTAATCGAACTGTTGCTTATTGTGGGAAATGAAGTTGGAGTCTTCATACACCTCAGCAGAGTCTGCTCTTTCGGGTTGTACTAAAGAGTAGATGTTTGTAGTTACGGTTACTGTAACAAAAAAGAGAGTCAAGTTCCCTTAATGAATATAATTCGCTTATGACAATTTGTCGCCCAACCTGTTTAAAGTGAATGTACCTAGCTAGTTATGTAAATGAAATGAAAAAAATACAAGTCTACATAGGGCGTACTGTACTAACACGAGCGGTTGAATCTTCATTAGCGTGTACGATCGTTCTGAGCGAATTCAACTACTCATTAGCATTTCTGCAAGACTTGTTACGACACCCAGAAAAGACTATAAGATATACCGAAATAAATTCCAGTAAATTTGCATTTGTATAAAATCTGGGTTGAAACCGAATTCCGATACCTCGACCAGGTCGTAGTATACATACAGATATATTTTTTTTAATATGAATATATTTATACGGAAATATAAAGAACGGTGAAGATGAAACTCGTCTGTATTTACCGCTTTTATAGTGTTGTATATCGACGTGACATCAAACAGTATCATGTTAGACAGAATGAAAAATTCTTTATTTATTTGTAAAAAACACGAACAAGTGCAGCTAACAGGGAAAACGTTGTTAAATTGAGTAAGTTAAGGTTGTTACAACGATTGGTAGTGTTTTTTTGCGCTACGGAGAGAAACGGATTTATCGGGATTTATTGATCTATGTACATAAGAAAGCGTACAAAATTTATTATGTATATGTTTATGAAATGTATATTCGTTAGGCGATGAAGACTGAAACAAATTTGTTCGAAGGGTAGCCGTGTGTCGGAGAGGGTAGTATGGGGCTAGAAAGTTGTTTGTTTCGCCAACTGGTTTTTGTAACGTATTTATACTGAATTTTGTAATATCACGTTTGTATATAATGTGCGGATATTCTTTCGTTGGGGTTTATTAGTATAAATTAGTCGACGACAACATTCCCAATTTTGCGCGGTTCGGAGTCGTTCCGTCCCGGTGTTGGCCGTTCTTCTGGTTTCGCAACAGATAATAATTAGATTGTCCGATGGAGGAGAGTCGGTGTCAGGTGTGAGGACCGCATTTTCCAGGTTTCACGTCCCGCTGTTTTCA
The DNA here is from genome assembly GCA_037055365.1 of Polyplax serrata. NCBI lineage: Eukaryota > Metazoa > Arthropoda > Insecta > Psocodea > Polyplacidae > Polyplax > Polyplax serrata. The sequence continues at coordinate 4,042,427 of JAWJWE010000038.1, read as the reverse complement.
TACCAATTAAAATCGTTGCCATATTTTTGTAGCGTTCGTCAGGGTTGATAATTTCGGACGGGAACTGGGTGAACGGTCCTCTGACTACCTTGAGCTTTCCACAACTTGGTCACTGGGGAGGTCCGGGGTTAAAATTTGGCTACATGGGGAGGGATGTTTTTATACACAGAAAATGCTTGTCGGTGTTTGACAATGAAGGAATACTCTCACCTTATTTTATTTATTTTTTTTCTCTGGTTTGTTGAAATGGTCGATCAGAGGTTGACCACGTGAGATTTGTTTTGAAAACGACCAGTCAAGACTTGTCCCTTATTTACTGAAAAATTAGACTGTTTGTTTTAGTTTGTCAAAATTTTGCATTGCCCGTTTATGTTATTCTTATTTCTCAAGACTGTTTACTACAAGTACAATTTTGCATTGAGGTGAGGAGATTCATATTTGACATGAAAAATGAAGAAACGTTAAAAGTGTTTGTCATGGTGTAGCAGCAAACTATAACTAGTTGAAGAGATAGGGAAGGGGAATGGTGGGTTTTAGTTGGGCCTGGGTAGTAGTTGAATGTTAGTTAAGCGAATGGGAAACGAAAGTGGCAGTCGAACAACTTACAAAGTACTGAATGCTAGAAGAACGTGTAGGTGGACATGTAAAAGTACTAGTAAGAGAAGAAATGGCGGACCATACGTGGTAATTCAATTAAATTGGCAGTAGATTAAATTAAATTAAAATATTAAATTGACCAGCTCGTTTTCAAAAGTTTCTGGCAACCTCTGAGCCGCCGACAAGTCCTCGAGTGCTTTGCTTTCGGTTTGTTCAAAGAATTACCCGGTTAGTTATACAGACGTTAGTTCATAGAAAAATAAATATATATATTTTTCATATCGGCCTGAGCATTTTTTTTGTAGCGTCGGATAGAAAACGTCTTTAGTGTACACATTATTAATAATAAAACTATGCCACTTATTAATCTCGTTTCTTATTGTCAATGAATCTCATCCCAGCCCTTAACTTGTCGTATTCCTTGGTTCCTTTTCACTCGATCATTATTATTGTCACTACACTTTCGACGTATCACTGGTTTCTACGTGTTTTGTCCCCTGGTACACAGGACTAATAGCCACTATAATAATTTGAGGAATGTGTTATGGAGCAGCAGTATGGAAAACGGGGACGTAATATACGTTCTATTAACAGAATAACAGTAATGTAAATTTAATGTGTACATACGTATATAATAACGATATATAATATGTCATGTAATAATATATAAACAATTTATTTGTTTATATGTACTTGTACAATATAATATGTCTCGAGGAATATACGCCAATACAGGAAAGGCAGTTGTTCTCACCGAACACTTGTACCACAGAATTCGTAAATGCATACTCTTTTCTTATGTGCACTGAAAAAAATTTATTTATCACGCAGCAATTTTTTAGAAAATTTTTCTTGTTCTTGCAGAATATGATTTGCTTCGCTTCGGATGTTCTGGAAGGTCGCGGACTCGTCCGGGTGTCCATCACCGTCGCGGAATTACTCAAATTTCACACACCAAAGTCACCGGCACACGCGGCTCCCTGAGGAGGAACATTTTCGACAGGTGCGACAGTTGGTGACGTACCACAACCTGTCGACAGGAATTAGTGTTGAACCAGGGTAGATGTCTGGGTATTACAAAGAGTAGTCAAGCTTTCTTGCAGACGGGTACGTCGGTACAAAATAGGTACCCGTCTTCCTGTACATCTTTTTTGTCTATTACCCACACATTCATAGAGGAGACTGTTCGTTTTGCTGTGTGTGTTTGTGTAACCTTCAGGTAGACTCAATACATTTTTTGGATATCCGACAGTAGGAAAGTTTAGATTATATAAACATAATCTTGTACAGTTTCGTACAGGTCGTAATTTCTTGTGTTATTAGTACTCATACGACCTCGACTAGACTCGTCGAGGACCTTTTTTTTATATATTGTTTTCAGTATAACTGTGTAAATGTTATATTTATTATAATTATTGTTATTTGTAACTCGCACTTTGTGATCTCGCGAACTAATTCACATAGGTAAATACGATGCATACAATACATGTATATCAATACCAAATATAACATTGTAAGGGTTAGATGTAATTTGTTGTAGGTCGAAGTTACGCGAATGAAAAGGATTAAACGTAAAGAATGTTAGAGTGTGATTCGGTGTGGCCATACACGAACGATTATGTTGGGGTCTAACTCCACTTGGACGGCCTAGGCTGAATAACAGTCGATCATCATACACGGATTAACCGTCGAAGTGTCGGAAAGAAGAAAGGCACGTGCAGGAAAATTAGGTTTAAGTGTTGGTGTGGTCGGTGCTGTGAATGGCGAACGAACTGACTTTCTGCCGGCAAGTAAGGAGAGTTGGAAAAGTTTTAGTTCTGGGCAGAGAATGCGTAGGTTAAGTTGGTGGTCTTCGCCTGTCACAGCACCCACAAACGAATTGAAACGCGTTCGTAGGGACCGGAGTACGCGCGCGTTTACTCTCTGAATTATCGTGTTTTGTGATACAATGAATTTTGCTTTATGATTTTTGACTGTTTTTTTTTATATATAAATTTTTGGTTAAATTGAAGGAACACCAACTTGGTCGGATGTGATGTGATCGCTGAGGTTTCACACCTGGAAAGACGCGGCCAGGTTTTTCAAGCCCGAGAATTAGGAACGCCTGAACTCCTCGTTGGGAAGTTAGTTGTAGCAGGCCGAATAGTTTCAGTAGTTTACTTATATTATTACTTACACCGTTGACATGTTGGAGTCAGTAAATAGTACGTTAATAACTGCATTAACGGTTTATATAACTCACCAAAAAATAAACGTTTATTTAATTTTTAATTAAAGGAGATCAATAAATAACAATGGCATTGACTTGTAACTGTAATGACATGGTAACAATGTCTGATTGATTGATTGATTGATTAGTCAATTGTTACGAGAGTTTCGTATTATGTGGGTCACTTGGAGAGTGCGAGTCTCTCTCCTTTGTCTTTTATTTAATAGACAAAGTTTCAAGCTGATCTATTTTGGATGGTGATCTAAATCTGGCCATATGAGATCGAAGATCTCCCGCTCTCTCTCTCTCTCTCTCTCTCTCTGTCTCTCTGTCGAGATCTTATTCACGTAAGACTGACTTGATTTTTCTCAATTAGTCAAAATGACAAACTTATTAAATTGAATGTCGGGTCGCTACGCCTTGGCTTCGGCCTTGTCGGGTACTACCCCTGGCTCGTTCGGACACGAGACGTACTTAAGTCAGGTTTCTGTTGGTGTTTTTCTCGTACCTGAAGATCCCCACTGCCGGGATCGTCGGTGGCCTTTCTGAGAATTTCAACTTCAATGCTCGGAAACGAATGTTGCCAGACAAGTACCACACTCAGGTTCGCTTCTTTTCTTTGAATTTTGCTCATCGGAACGTCAATATGAATGGCGTCACACGTTTAACGTGTCACGTGACCCTTCCTTGGGTCTGTGGACTGTAGGTTGGATGTTGCTCCTGCTAAATGAAAATTATCTTGCAGGTTCTGTAACCAGGAAGTTTGGCGTGGTCTCCGAGTTTCTGAGTAACTCAAGTTCGAAATCACTAGACAATACTCCCAATCAGTCGTCTTCTCCCGTACTTTTGTACTTTTTTAAGATGAATAATAATAGTTACACGTATTGTTATCAATTCTTCTGCCCAGCTTTCTCGGAATATTCACTTAGTTAATAAGCAGTACGCAATAAAAATTATTAGTTTCATCGCAATACTTCAAGCGAGTTGTCTTTAATAAATAGTTGACATAATGTTTTAGGGCGTGCCAACGAAACGGGAAACTAGTACTAATTTGACACCGATCAGAATTCATCGTATAATATTGTATTATATACCGTCGACCTGATAATTTTATCCATGACCGTCTACTGCCATTCATAGATTTAGTTACTAGGGGTCGTAACGTAGCGGTACAGTCACATAAGAAACGTCTAAACAAACATTGTGATTTATGTAGTTTTGTAAGAAATTTAATTCTTATTGTCCTGCATTCTAACTTCGTTCCCGTGGTATCCTCTCGCGTCGTGCCTCCGATTTTCAGGTGCTGCTGGAACGCAGGAGCAAGTGGCCAAAGGTTTCCTCCTCCCTTGTTGCACATTTCTTCTATCTGAAGTTCAACGCTCTTACATACACATAACTTTTGTGATTGTTCTTCTAATTATTTATTTATTCTAAATTTACTAAATTGTAAATTCTAAAATTTATTTATACCACCTATTTTGGGTTATGGTTTCAATGGCTGACTGTCAATTTGGGAATTAGGGTGGAAACTTCACCACTCTAAGTTCTCTACAGTACTCTGCAGTTCTCTGCTTCTTGGTAATACAGGTATTGAACTAAAAGAGAAAATACATACAAGTAAGGGGGTTACATACATACATAAAAACTTCGCAAGACCAGGTGACGAGTACTGATCTGCCTGGTACTGACAGTGCAAATCGTCAGTAAAAAATAAAATTATATTGTCTACATTAGATAAGTTTTAGTTTTTCAGTTCACTTATTACTTATTGAACTCTTTATTAGGTTCCACGAAGGTATATCCTCCATCTACTTGTCAGACCGCGTAGGACAACACTTGGGAACTGAGTTTCATTTTTTTTACAAATTCTTATGGAAGCGACAACTGAAAAAAACTATCTGACATATATCCCGTAGGAGAAATAGCTACTTTTCCTCAGGATTCCTCTCGGTTTTGGCTCAGGCACTTTCTTTCTTTTCTTTGAGCGGTGTGCATGGCACGAGCACCTCTCCCTCTTCCTTATCCTTAAAAAGAACCCATTGAACTTACTTATTTTATTGTTACTGCTGTTACATCAACAAACCATTGTACTTTTAAATTAGCTAGTCAACGATTTTCCTGTAAAGAATTTTTTTCACAGCTCGTCTTAGTATACAAATATATAATACTATTACTATTATTATTATTATTATTATTATTATGAGCTTTGTTGTACATTGATTTTTTTTTCAATAAAATGTTTTACTACATACAGAACAATAAGACGTTTAACCAGCTTGTTTGATTTTTTCCACTTTCGCATGAGGTCGTGTTCTTACCAAGGTGTAAGTAGACTGCATCATTCCTACCCCTAAATATTGTGTGAAATCAAACCTCAACCGTACTATTTTCATTTACATTCATAGTCTCAATTCTTCAAGGAATGGCACGAAGGAAGGGTTGACCTAACCAAGTGGAACGTCATCAGTCACGCCGCCAGGAGTATTTGTAATGTCCGAACCTCACGTAACAATACATAAAAGTTGTAGTGTACCCAGAGAACCTATGAGTTAATACAAGTGTGGTGAATTCGACTCGAGGACCCTGCTCCACGGGGCTTGATACTACCCTGAACGACCAAACTCGTTTAACCATCAGAGTTCCACACATTTTATCAGCCGATACCTTTGTCTCAGGATGCCATACATAATTTCCACATAAATTATTAACGTTTTTTCCCTCTTCTTATTTGTATTTCTCATTAACCTTTTCTCCTCAATCATCCTCGGGTTCGAGGAAATGAAATTAATTAAAACACTGGGCTGTTTGTTTTGTTATAATTAAGTTAAGGTTCGGTTGTAGCGGCGGGTCAAGTCGCGACCCCTTGGAGAGTTACCATTTAAAACTACTCCTCGGTTATTACATTTCACGTCCTCATTATTTATACGGAGAAGGATGAACAGGATTAAGGTTCGAACGAGGTATGGGGAGCGATTGAAATACCCGAAAAACTTAATTGGACGCTAACGAGTCTGGTCGCTATTAATTACGGGAGCGTTTCAAGGTACCTGAAAATATTTAACGGGTACCTCTGCGGAGTGGAATTGTCAGAACAATGAGTAGGCTGTACCTAAGTTACTGTAGGGTACCAAATGTAATAAGTCTGCGACTGAGTTTCGTTTCAATTTGATTTCTATTCATTTTTGTCGCGAGTGGAGAAAAGCAACCTGTTTGCTTAGGTACACCACGTCCGATTACAAGTTAGACGTCACTCAGCTTTCTTTCGGTGTTTCTATGAGATAACCTGAGATACTTTCAGGTACAAAATGGGATGTCACGGAGAATCTTCGCCCGATCTCTGCCTCACATAAAAAGTTAACAGTACTAGTGTGATATATAATTTCAAAAACGGCGGAATGAACTGTTCACCCTACCTTGCTGGGTGGTTGCTTCCAAGAGGAAGAAGAAAAGGTGAAAATTTTTGATCTGATCCTTTTGATCCTTTCGTTCGACATGAAGTCCCAAAAGGTACAAAGAACATCAAGTGGGAGAATGAAAGAGATGTGCAAGGTGGTTGAATTCAGCAACAGCCTCCACCAGGTTCTCCTATCTGAAACGGATTATTGACTTGACCCAGGGGGATGCCGCTAAGGTGGCGTCTCCGGGGCAGACGGGTGGGCCCAACACGGTCTGAAAGGGCCACAGCAGGGCCCCACCGGGCCTTCCGGTTGTAAAGGGCCCGATAATTGTCTCCCAATGGTCGGACGTCTTCGTATTAGCTTCCCGCAGTGCCTCCGGACCTGAAAGAATCAAAATCCCCTTCTTTCGTAGATCCCCGATCCTCTCCTCTCACCCTGGCGTGTAATAATCTACAAGAGACCGCCAGATTGTAATTTATAGCCCGGGTAGTCGGGATGGTTTATGAGAAAATAAACAGAATTATGTAAATAGAATTTGGATATTAAATTATGTTTGGCGTCCGGTTTAATTGTCTCAGGAGGGTAGTATCATCTTATTTATGTGAGAGAGAAAAAAGTGAGTGGAAGACAACCGGGACAGGTTCAGTGCATCCGGGGGAGCCTCAAAACGCAAATGAAAAACGTGGACAATGCATTTACACGTGTGGCTAGGTTAAGATAGAATAAATTGTTCTTACGACCCCTTACGGTAAATAAATAACAGAAAATACTAGAAAAGGGAGGAAGCAAGCAAGAAGAAGGGTGAGATTTTTTCTGCTTGAAAGTTGGAGGGGAAGAACCAGAAACTACAATCAAAGGAGGGAAAATAGTGATGTGGCGGATAAGAACGAAAGATGTCCAATTCAAGCTTAAAAAGTCAAGAACGGCAATCAGGAATACTAATGACGTAAAATAAATACATAAAAATTATGAAAACACCTCAAGTAAATAACATTTTAATAAGACAAATAAAAAAAAATAGAGTGCCGTGACCAGGATTCGAACCTGGGTTATTGCGGCCACAACGCAATGTCCTAACCACTAGACGATCACGGCCAGATTATTTCTGTACTCGGAGCCGTTTAAATCAGTCTACTTAAAGTAAGCGGGGCGGCGGCTAGGTGGGTCACTCGTTCTCCGTCCGTTTACACGTCGCATTATTCATCGGTATAAGCGGATTTTTTTGCTTTTTACGCAATTAAATAATTCTATGCGATTTATGAAACGCAACAGCTTGATTTTCATTTCAAAGAAGGCGATTTTTATGCTGACGGAGTTCGACTCGGTTTCTTCATTCTTCTTGCCACGACCAAATAAGTTGCCTGTGTGAGCAGCATGTTAATAAATTAATTGGTTTTACTACATTTTTAAATTGCCCGTTATTTAAATTAATTAATATTCATAGAGCGTTCTCAAACTAAATTGGCCTACTTTATAAATACGGCACAAATAATTGTGAAATGCTTTGCAGTAGATTTTGTTTTCTGTTCCTCCAACAATCTGAAAAAAGTGTAAATTTCCTTTTTATTTTCACACATAACCTTTTGACTAATTTTGTGACAAAGGCTCATTTATTTTGGTCAAATTTCTAACACTCACAGGTAGATTATTATGTAAGTAGAACGCGACGTTCATAATACTTTAATAATGGATAATATTTTTTGGATGTGCAGAATTCGAATGTAACTTGTTTTGCATAATACAATAACAATGTATAACATCTTCTATTTTTATATATACAAATGTATATGTACATTTTAAATTTTATGACGCTGGCAAGGTATATTATACTTTCGTTTTTTTCCTCTTGTGACTGTAACAGTCCAATTAGCACTCTGCTGGCTGACATGACTGTTTCAAAGACTGGTAATATTATGGAATGTGTTGAAAGTACTGCAGACCAGAGGAACGATCAACTACACAAGGTACACAATGTATACCAAAATTATGTATTATGACAGGGTACAACGCATAACGTACTGTATAACTACTGGAGAGTATCCTAAGGAAAGGTACGGTTAACTGTATATAACTATAAAACTGTAGAAACCCACAGATTTTATATAGCTCTGTACTGGAAAGGAACATATCGAAAGTCTGTATGTGTCACAAGCTCTTGTATAGGTATAATTAGAAGAGTTTAGAAAGGAGACAGAGAGGATAAACCGAACATGTTTTTATTTTATTTTATCGTCTTAAGCACCGAAATCGGTCCGTGTTCGTTACGTTCTTTCCAAACTGTAAATCAAAAGTTACTGTCTACTAAATGAAATTGACATTGTAGTTGTGTAGAAGGTATATATTATCAGGAGGGCATACAGTTCGGTAGTTGTTGCGCGACTCGTTTCCTTCTGACGAGTACCACTCCTCGTCGGTGACTCGCTCTCGGGTACCCGGTTCTTTTTTTTATTCGTGGGTGTTAACAGGAGAGCTGAGGCACTGGTGCCACACACGGGCAGATGGTCGCGAAACCTGAAAATCAGAAAGTTAAATTAGATAATTTTATAATCGTCGTAAATAGGTTTTAATGGATGTGTAACTTAATAGATGCCGAACACGCGAAATATAAATTTATACTCAACGGCAATTTGTCATTTTAATGGCGTTGTTTTATAGATTCCTGTCTGTGTCCCTGTCTGCAGGCTCCTCTCTCTCGGTCATAAGTTTTCTGCATGTTTAGTTGGCAGTATGACGACGATATTGTGTGCGTACAGTAGGGCATACTTGCAGGTCTACTTCCTAACAAACAAGCACAGCATTACTATCGTACTGTATGTGTTACTTATATAATAATTTTCGTAACTGTAGGCTCACATTTTTAGTTTCCGTTTGAGTAATGATTGATTGGCTATTGATCACGATACTGTCAAAGTTTCCATTTCCTTTTTAGCCTTCAACACGAGTCCCCATGAAGCATTTCTATTTATAATCAACAATCAATTAGTTACTGAAGGTCACGGTACTTTGTAAGTATTCGTAGTGCCTGTATGTTACCTATTCTCTCCCTGTAATTCTTTTCGTGACCTTTGGAGAGTTCTAAGGTTATTCATAAAATGGCGGTCGCTGTATACCGGGTTGCACATGTATGTACACAGTCCGATGTTCAACCATAGTTGTATTAAGTTCTGTATGTACTGCGCAAAATAAATTCCTGCGAGTTCACGAGACTTTGAGGTATCGAACAAGCACGTTCGTATGTTTGCCTTTATGTAATTTGTAATTTTACGGTTCGAGGTATACAGTGAGACTTGTTTCTTACTTTTTTTACCCTCTTTGAGGTACCAATTGTATACTGTACGAGTTCTGGTTTCATGTTTTTATCTCCTGCAGATTTGTCACGGGTCGTCCCCGATTGAATGTTTTACGAGCTTTCAGGTACGGTTGTTTAAACTTATACTTGTTGCCAATCGAACACTACAAAATCCAGTTGTAATTATAACATGTCATTTTTACTTGTAATGACAGTAAATTTAATGACAGTAAGTCGTTAAATTTAGAGTCGTCTGATGCTCGACGGAGGTGAGGAAATATTTAGGATTTTATTTATTGCCATTTAAAAAAAATTGTGGCCTGGCAGTGGTGAGTTGTCGGTGCGGCTGGTATCCTGTAATTGACCCTTTTTTAGTTTGTGGTGTAACGCGCACGAGAAAAATAAATAATACATTATAATTTTCTTATAGGTGCGAAACCTGATGTGAGGGGTGTACCCCGTTGGGACGATCACTTACTCAACCAAACATATTATTATAATGTAGATATAAGTTCGAAATTTTTTATTCTTCATTGTGTGACATCCTAATTCTATGTAAGGATTCAAAAAGCTCTACATTAAGTGTTAACATGTGCATTCGTACTAATTCACACAGATATTTGGTTGCAGTCATAGTATGTAAAACTTTTAAATTGATAGTAAACCGATGTAAACATCACTCATCGGTAGTTAACGTATTTCGAACAATATATAGACTGTCCATGTTATACAGCGTGTACAATATTTAATACATATTACAGTAGGGCAGGAAAATACTTTCCGTTATACAGAATAAAAATTTGGAATGTTTCATTACACAAGCCCACTTATATTTATACACGTAGAAGTGATAATAATATAGGTGATTATATATATATTTATGTAAATAATTAAGTAAGTAATTGTATTTCTAGTACATGTTCTATACAATTTATACTTTTGAACAAGACTGATAACTTGGAAAATAATATCCTGCTTTACCTAAAGATACCTAAAGACCTAAGAGTAAGAAAATACCTATACCAACAATATAATAGTGATTGTAACAAATAGAACAGATAAATTAACAGAAATAAAGCAAAGGCTGATACTCTTTTGGAATGTAACTGCTGCACGATCAAACGCGTTAAAAAACTAAAATAATTTTATGTGATTATGTTACGGATAACAAATACACAGGCCATCAAGACTAGTAATAATATCAGTAATAGAGCAAGTATAGCCAAGGCCGGCTAAATATATTATATATCAGTACAGGAAATTGTCTCTCGAGGAAACGTCGCGTTAGGTCAGCACTCGAGCGACTGCCTCAGCGACGTATACTATAAATTTATTACGACGCTACACAAACAATTACGAATAATAAAACTAAAGTGTAATAAAAAATAATAATAAAACTAAACAATAAAACGTTAGCGAAATAATAAAACCGACTATAAACGTAACTCAGTACTTGCGTAGTACATTAAAAGAGTGTAAACGTCGCTTAGATGTATTAAACGTTTATAATCGAAACCACTGGATTTTAATGGGCGTCACCGAGGCATCGGCCCGTGTACCACCCGTACCTATACCTGACTAGGTTGTACGTCTGCATTCTCAAGTGAAATTCGCTCACTTTTATTATATATACTTTTCTCTTTAGACGTTCGACGACAGGTCAACTTCTCTCTCCTTTTACTCGGAACTTTTGTTGGTGTGATGACGTCACCGCCGTGAAAGTACTTAAGTAGGTGTATACATTTGTTTCTGTATATATTATTTTATTTGGTTCTTTTTGTTTAAACCTCTGATTTAATCATACTCCTTTCCTGTTGGTGGTTTTTACCGTTGTCTTGTGTGTGTCAGGTTTGGCCAGCCTTTCTTTCGTTTTCTTCCTGGGGGAATGGTTGGAGGATGAGTCTAGAGTGTGTTCTGTCACTCACCTCTGGTTTCTGAATATCGAGTTATGCACCCGAGAGGGAGAAAATTAAAACCACCAACCTTTAATAAACGAGCGAAACAATACAGGATTAAAATTAATAAATTCTCTCTCTCTCTCTCTCTCTCTCTCTCCTCCGGCAGTGAGGAATGAGCCTGAGCCTGAACCTGACGTCGACTTCTTCCGCTTCTACGAGAGTTGCACATTACCCCCGTGGGTCGCCGGGTTACCCCTAAGGACGCAGAAAATGCCCCGGAGGTTTGGGAGGTCGTTCCTCATCACCAACTTAATTGAATGTGCCAATCACTCTAATGAAAATTAGACTCGCACCGAACGAACCTTACTAATCATAACATTTTTCCTCTCTTATTTGTCATGAGCACGAATGAGCCGTGCACTTATAGAATTAATTTTGTTGGTGGTTGGGTTACCAGGTACCTACCTGGCATCGTCTTCCCGACCTTTCTCACTGACTCCTCCGACTGCTTTTAACACATGTGGAGACTTTGCACCGTAAGCAACCACTCTGCAGCGTTCAACTATTACCATACATAATTGCATGTACAATTCATTTGTAGTTATTCACACCGCATTCTATATATATATCTATATACAATTACATATAACCGTCTTCTGCTTTATTTGTAATGGTAGGATTTCCTTGTTCTAAAGATCCGCCACACCAGTGCTGAGAGGAAGTTACATAAATCTTTGTTCGTGGGTGAACGCGAGATAGTTGGGCAGTGCCTGTGGTGAACTACTTCTGGGATTCTGTTCTTCGTTTTGTCATTCAGAAACCAATTTTCCATTCTGTTAGATTGATCCAACGCGTCTCGGTCTAGTCGAACCCACCGATTGCGACATTAGTTATTTCATTCATGTCTCGGGCGTTTGATGAATGGAAATCAATAAGTGAAGTCGTGGCTGTGGTGGGCGATTCGATTCGAAACGGGAACGCAGGTTGCATCAGTTGAAATTCAGTCAAGTTGTCTTGGTTTTGTAGGAGCCACGGTGAGGGGTCCACGGTTCCGTGAGAACAGTCCGTTTGCCGTTCGAAAATTCCACTCAACCTGAACCTGAGTCCGATTCGTCAGGGCGTGCGGTGGGAACCGCAATTCTGACCGATTCGAAAATGACCCCGATGAAAATTTAAACTGTGAATTACTAATTTAATTACTCATTTTGGTACCTGAAGTGGACCCGTGATGTACCCGCCTTTCCTCCTCGATTCGGACCTTCCTTCCAGATTTTTCAACACTCGGACTCATCAATAACTCAAATTTAATGGGCCCGAATGTTTTCGGAGGGAACGGACCGACGTGTAAACGCAAACGCTTCTTGACGGACCGCTCTAGGTCTAGTTTAATCTATGGCATTTGTACTATCCGTCAGAGTTTTAACTATTTAAGGGTATCCGGTAATTACGTGGAAAGGTACGAATTACGCTAATTGTACATCTAATGAAATTGATAACTGGAAAACTCTGACGTAGCGCCATATTCGTTCACATCGCGGCGTGGAACGTGTCGTTGACATTTATTTATCCGATTTTCATTAATTTATTAAGCTTTGATGTGCGCGAGCCATAAGTTCAGAAGGGTACCGTGGAAAGCACTGAAACCTTTCTGTTGTTGTTCGATTAAAACAAAAATAAATAATTCACTCAACAGGCACTCATCAATAATACATAAAGTTGTCCCACGTAACCTATTCATGTATGTATTTTTTTTTTTTAGAATTTTATCCTTCATTTTATCCTTCATTTTAGAAAATTTAGAGGGCTTTTAGTGACTTTGACGTTATTGAAAGAGATATTATTATGGAGACATTAAATTAAAGAATAAATGAAAAATTAAATGTTAATGAAATTAATGGAAAATATTAAATATTATTCCAAAATTAATTTTAAATTAATATATTTCAAATTTTTATTTAACATTATTTGTATTTATGACTTCATTTTAAATTATTTATTTTATTTAAATTCATTATTTTATTTGAAACAAGTATGTCATTTAGATTATTACTATTATTTATTCTTATATATTTGATATGGTGTAGTGGCTGTTATGTAACTTTAACAATCACCTAAGCAAGGCCTACGACGTGTAACTATTGTTGAGGTGCACAACATTATTAATACCAGTGTCAGTGAACCATAAATGTTCATAATGAACGGCTGGTGAGGAATGAGAAGGAGAATAATAATATATAGGTATTAATTTTAATATAATATTTATTTAAAAAAGAATTTTCATAGTACAGAAAGGCACAAGTAAAAAGTAAAATGGTAAGACAGTAAACAAATAAGATGTGGGTAGTAAAACAAAAAAAAATCAAGGTTTCATAAATAGATAAATCGATTTATAAATCAATAATATTAATAATGAACTACGATCGAATTTATTTACTTATTTATTTACTCAACTGGTAAATCTTATGCCCTCTCACGCTCTCGCAACTTTTCTTGGATGGTTTGACGAATTTATGTGAAACGATTTAAACACTATTCGACTATTATGTATTGCAGTCCTGTTTTATCACAACCGAAAGCACATACTGTAACAATAAATTATTAGTAATAGTTAGGAGTTAAACAACTTTCGTTTAAAGCGTCAACGTCTGTTTAAGTACTCTGTGAGATACCTGAAACTGTATAAGAATTTGTGTCCGGGCAGGGTACTGGTTACCTGTAGTACCTGCAGTACCATTCACTCTAGGTTACGCTCCACTTATATTAGGTATATAAAATGTATATTAAGTCATTCTGTAATCGCTAATTCACCATAACCATACTGATACTGAAGAATTATAAAGAATTATAAATGAACTAAGTTGAGGAATATTATCAAATGCTTGAACATTATTTTTAATTGTAGGCAGAAACAGAAATTGTTTTACTTCACCAAGGGAAGCTTGTTTGCAACGGTTAAGTTCGAGCATACCCACTGTGTAGAAGGAAGGAACTAAAAAAACACTTATACGTACTCTGAGAAGTTTATCAAACAAGTTAATGATTACACATAATACTGTAAGTTTATATTATTTCTTATATAACAAATTCAGGCTGGTAATATTGTATAAAAAAGAAACATAAGAGAGAAAATTTTTATTCAACTCTTTAGTATCTCACGAAGTATTTAGTGTATTGTTATTTGCTTTTCTATGGAGAACGGGAAGGTTTCTTTACAGTAAGTGTATAAAAATATCACACATACAAAGAAGGCTGGTGTGATGTATTCGTAATGTACTTCTCACTTTTCGTTTCAAGGTGGTTCACGTAAAGCTTCCTTTTACGCCGTCCAACTCATCAGTCTACTAACTACCTGCCTTATTGCACCGTTTCACTGTATATTGTTAATAATATAAGTACAGATGTGTCAAAATAATATGGTTTTTCAAACACTTCAATTAAGGAAAATGGACGGAATGGATTGCTTGGTGTAAACCGCAAAATGCCGAATTCGATTGTATTTTTTAAATTACAAAACGATTATTGTCTAGTACAACTATAATATACAGAACTGATTTTATTATATCTTCCTACTAGTTCGGTTACAGTTTTTTTAATTAATAAGTTCTCCCTTACGTTCAATTTTAAAATAATAAATTGATATATTATTTACAATGCAATACTGAACCATCGTTTTATACCTATTATATTACATGGTTTGCTTATTTTGTCTGAAATATTTCTCATATTTATTCACCAGGTATTTTTGTTATATATGTTTTATTTGCTTTGTGCGGTACTTGTATTGTTTAATGGGATGTATTACTGGGTTTTAGTTTTTGGAGTAGTACGTTTTTGAAATCATATACCCGGTACCTGTTTGCGAGAGACAACGATGTAATAATTGGTTGCAGAGGAACTAATTTTACGCAGAATTATAATATATAAAAAGAACTTAATAATAATAAGCAGAAAATTCAACTAACGAGGTCATTCTTTCTAAGCAATTCCAGCCTAATTTCGTGTTCTCTCGCTTTCAAACGTAGAGCTGCTATGCTGGAACTTCTTCTGTCCAAATCTCCGGGTGCCGTCGTCACAGGTGGCGATGTCGAAGCCGAAACAGTCGTTGTCGGTGCGGCCATGGCCGACACGGTCGCAGCCGCCAGAAGTGCTGCAGCATGCTGTTGGTACTCGTCACCGGCAGACCCCGGAGGCGAAAGCTTAGGTCTCTGAGCAGCCGAGATGTTCGCCAGGAGGTTTTGGAAAGAGCTGGCAGCCGAGGGACCATAGGTGAGAGGTCCAAGGCTTGGAGGTAGCAGGGCAGTTGGAGCACCCCGATGAAACGGAGGAGGTGCGCCTAGGTACCCGGCGGGAAGAACCGGACCGGGACCGAGGTGAGGGTACCCGCGAAAGGCAGCAGCGAGACTGACGGCTCCCGTACCTTCAAAAGGTTTTCTAAGGGTGAATCCAAGGTGGGAGAACGGGTTTGGCAGAGTTGGTGTGACGGCCGAGGGTGGCGTCGAGCCTCCCGAGGCCAGGTAGGGGTTGTACGGATGCGCCTGCGGACCGACTTTTTCTTGTTTCCGCCATTTGGCTCTCCTGTTCTGGAACCATACCTGAAAAAGACAACAACACATAAATCATTGGCAAGTTGATCGACCTCTCGGGGAGACACTCGACTGTGTCACGGGAGTCACATGGGTCCAACGCAGGTCCACGAGAAAATTAGAGAGTTGGTTCTGGGCTTTACGTTCGAACCTGTTTTAGGTTTAATTATTACAGAAATGACGGCTAATTTGCCTCCGTTTAGGTTTTCACGGGATTTAACACGGTTCCCGTTCCGTTTAATAATTTCACCGCGATAATAAACAATAAAAAAAATAATATAAGGCGCCATTAAAATAATACGGATGGGTAAAAAGACGGGAGATGGGAGAGGAAGCATGGAAAATCATCATCATCATCATCATCGTACTACTCCTCCTCCTCCTCATCCTCCTCATCCTCCCTCTTCCACTTCCAACGGTCATTATTATTATTATCGTCGTATAATGTTTTTTTATTACTTCTTCGCTTTTTAATAAACAATAAATTACCCTGGGCATTAAGTAATTTTGGTAACTACGAATTACCACGGTTAATGCTCGCTTTTAAGTAAGCAAGAAATAATTACTGTAATTTTAATTTTATTTTATTTTTTATAAACTGGGGTCTTTTTCCGCCGACCGGCATCTTCGTACCGCTCCCGAAATGTCCTCCTGAACATTGGAAGACACACGAGTGAATATGTCGTACATTTTAATAGAAATAAATGTGAAAAAGTGCTCGAGTTTAAGGAGGAGAGTGAAGAAGTCAATATTCAGGTACGAAGTAGGTAGCATAAAAGTACCGCGAATGATTGATACTGTTGAATAAGTGGTAGAAAAAAACCGAAGAGGTGCTGAAACACAGAAGAAACACGGAGGGAACACACAGAGAGGTGTGAAGACGCCGGAACACAGTTAAACGAATATAAAAAATAGGAAGGTGTTCAGTTACCACGGGTACTTGCAACCTGTGTACCTAGTTATTTGCTCAGGTACTACCACAACGAATTTCCAAAATAATTACGAGAGGAAACACAGAGTGAACACGGAACTCCTCCGAAAACGAAGGACCGTCGCAAAAGCCATTTCCGGTTCCTTCATTCAATATTCAAGAAACACCTTGTCAGGTACCGGACATCAGCAACATACATTCCGCCCAGGTATTTACATTATAGTATCTTTAATATCGTGTAATTACACGTTGCTTTTACAGTATAAATGCGAAATGAAATGAAAGGAAGACAGGAGGAACCAAGTGAAAATCTCACTAATTCGTGAGAGAGAGAGAGAAAGAGCCGTAATTGTCGGCGGCGGCGGGGGGGGGGGGGGAGTTTAGGGCACACACCTTAGACTCAGGTTTCATACCTGTCGTGCCTGAATGAGTTCTATTAAACAGTGTCAAAACAATTAAATTTATATTATACTGTCACACAGGTGCGGTCTGCTTTTCTTCCACCGTACCGTTTAATCGGTCGTCACCTGCATCTTTGGCAAATTCCATGTTAGCCTCAGGAATGACCTCTTGTCCAGGTTTCAGGTTTTTAAGACTTCGACCATTACGGTCCATGCCAAAACTCATTTTATACTAAAAATATAATCTGAAAATATAACAGATTTATCGAGTTGTTCGTTTCTAC
Organism: Polyplax serrata; assembly: GCA_037055365.1. Classification (NCBI taxonomy): domain Eukaryota; kingdom Metazoa; phylum Arthropoda; class Insecta; order Psocodea; family Polyplacidae; genus Polyplax; species Polyplax serrata. The sequence goes on along the minus strand of JAWJWE010000038.1, from coordinate 4,024,837 downwards.
AGTTCAAAGCTCCGCGCACTCAAAAACAAAACCTGAAAATTCTTAGATATTTAAGGGGAACGGTGCTGGACCTACACTTGGGAAGAAGAAAGTTACAGGCAAAAGAACCAGAACCAAGAAGGCTAAACTGGGCTAAACTACTCGTAAGCGTATAATTCCGTCGTCAAAATCCAGGTACGAGTCTTGGGAATTCGTAGAAATCAATTGCAAACCATCAAAGGGGACAGGAATTGGGTCAATTAGAAGAGCGAAGGATAAAACAAAAAAAACGAGATAAAGAAAAATGAATTGAGGAAAAGAAATAATAAAAACGAATACCTGAACCTGAAGGGAACAATACGAAATAATCAGGTACGCTAATGAAAGATAATTGCTCCAAATTGACGGAGTGAAAACAAAAGAATGGATGAAAGGATTATTGAATTTACTAAACCGAACCGAGTCACATTCGACGTATGGAATTCCCATCGAAGCAATTATTGTTTTACTATTTTTTTTTCTATTGCCTGTGCCTAAGGTATGACGCATATTTCAGGTACAGGTATTATCATTTATAGGTGACAACGTTGGCCATTATTTCTGGTTCAGAGAATTCCTTGTCTTTTCCTACGTGAGGTTATGTTTACCGATTGTATACACAGAAGTTGTGTTTCAGTAGGTACCAGGTTCAATTTCTGAGGATGCCAGGTACGATTCATCTAATCACACTACCGACTCAGTGGTATTTAGGTAGATTCCGGTACGGTCATGTGTGGTAGTTCTGATCTTGTTTCTCAATCGGGTAGTACCAGGAAAACCTTTCAGGTCGATGGGAATTCTCAGCTCGTGCAGGTTCAGGTTCCGTTTACGAGAAGACATCTTAGGAAGCAGACAAAAACTAAGTTAAAGGGTTTTTTCTTCTTCTTCTTCTTCTTTAGGAATTCTGTGAAGCAGTTTATGTGGTAAACCTGAAAAAAATTTCTCGCGTGCCTCTTCTATGTCAGGCACGATGGTAATGAAAGGCGTTGACAGGGACACCGCCTTCCCGACATGTGAAAACCTGACTTGGAAGTCGATCTCACGGGTTGATAACCCAACTTGCCATGGCTCCCAGATTTAATTAATTTAAATTAAATGTTGGAGGATTGCACGGTGTGTTGTTGAACACATCGTCGATCTATTCAAGTTCATTGAGTACGACCACGAGGAAGGAAACCATTTCTTGAAAAAAGGAGTGGTGTCGAAGAGACGACAAAATAAAAAGAAACGTGTTGAAGTTTTTGTAAAAAAAAGGATTTTAAAGAGAGTTAAGGAGGGATACAGAAATATAAATAGAAAACGTTAGAAACAAAGAAAGAAATAGAAGAGCTAGAGAAGAGCTCGCACAGCCGCAAGTCAGAAAACCAGGTGGACAACTAAGGGTACAAGAAGCAACAGCAGAAACAGTCAATGGCAAAACGTGCCCAAGCATTCATTTTTAGGTAAAACCAGCAGACGACATGGCAATGTCGAGGCGTCCACCTGGTCCTTCTTCGATTCCCGGAATTTCCCAATATGGAGGCAAGGGAGTCCAAACCTCCAAACCAAAAAACAAAAACACCAATTATATCTAACAAACAAACAAAGAAGACAAACCTTTGACCCCTCGGGGAGGTGTACGCCTCGGGTGACCTTTTTCGCAACAAAGTGACGATTCCCCTCGTAAGTTTGAGGTGCTTAAATTCTCCAGGTAGCCGTTGAAAAAAAAGAAGAAACTCCCGTAATTTATTGGTCTCTAAACGGCGTCCGGAGGGATTCGCTCATCCTTCGTCGGTTTATTACTTTTATCGACTGAATAAATCAATAAGTTATCGAAGGTGTAGGAAAGGTCCATCACAATGTGAACGAGAGCCGTTACGCGCGAAACGTTAACGAAGAAGAAAAAGGATAATAAATCAACCGAGGAAGACCACGGTGTGTCTAGATCGAGGAGAAAACCTGAAATTCATGTTGACAGTCAAGCATTGTAAAGTGACCCCGTGAGGAGACAACATAAAACTACGAAACAAAAGAGGTGTTAACACGCCAGGAAATGCAACCTAACAGAAATTAACTGAACAAACACAGGGCGCAGAAGGAGCAGAACTAGGAAATCGGTCCAAAGCAAAGAACTGAAAAAATACCAGAAGGAAAGGTTTGATCGAATACATCGATCAGAAATCAATAAATTCTGCTGTCGTCACAGAGGGGATTCAATGAAAACGACTAGAGCCGACCAGCAAATACCCAAACCTACAGGTACCCCTTCATCTCCCTTAACTTCAACAGTAATATTTCCCGGGGAGAAGTGAGGACAGGCACTCATAGGTACACCAGGTACCAGCCAGGTAAATGCAAGAGATGAACGGCGAACCTAACGACCTGACGACCAACATCTGCCCGTTTGGTTAAAATCGTCTCATACACCCGTTCTAATGACTAATAGTATAATTCTTTATTTAATGACTTATTAATTAAGCTTTTATTAATTATTTTTCTACCCCTTCACCCCCGTGCACCTTGTCTCTCTCTCTCTCTCTCTACCTTTTCCTCTGTAATTTGTACCCGCCTAACCGAATCATTAGCCTTTTGGACCGAATTAAAATCATTAAAACCTTAATTTTTATTGCGCCAACAAACGAGATGAGAACCTATTAATAATTTTATTAATTGAGCAAAGAAATTTACCTAAGTCTCGGGGATGCTTTCCGGGCACGGGGTAGCTTTCCCGGAGTTCAAATGAATGGAAACGAGAAGGTGAGTCGTACAGGTACGACATGCCGTACTTAAGTATAATATATCACGTTACAATACATACTGTATAGTATAGTAATATATTATACAATTGTACACAGTGTGTAATTTCTATGAGAATGTCGGTAGTTTTTTGGTGAAATGACTACCTGGAGTGGTTCTCCTTTTGGGTTCTCTGTATTCCTGATCGATACCTGTGTATAGTACTGACGTAATAAAATAATACATAATGACAGGATTTTGTTTTCCTCATAAAACTCATTCCCCCGTGAATTTTTTAATTTTTCGTTTATCCCGAGGCCGGAAGGGGCCACCTTCGTCACGATAATTAATCATTTTAATTCGGTCAACCGAGGAGAGAAATGATGGGGCCACCCAGAAATTTGTTTCCCATCACCCGGTCGGACCAAAACTATTCAAGATGGTGATCGCCGACCGTAGAACAATTAATACAAGCCCATCTCCGAGCCTTGAGCCTTTCACCGGGGCCCTTTCTTGAGTGGTCCTACCCTGAGAGTGCGGACATGTTTGTCTAGTTCCACGTCGAGGCCCGCGTCTCTGTTCTCAAGTGTTAAGTTTAAAACTATTAGCAATAACATTGTTTATCGAACATTAAAGTCTGCGTGTCCCCGTGCGTGCGTGCGTTTTTCATTTGCATCCTTCGGGAGGAAGGTCGTAAGTAACCTTCGCGACGACCAGGTACCTCTTATTTATTTTCCACGTATTTTAATTAACGTTTATTAAACTTAAAGTAATTCAATTTCTAATAAATAACGGGTCAGGGAGGACAATTCAGGGAGACGACACCCCGAACGCCTACCCGTTTTATTCTCCACTTCCCCTCCTCCTGAAATTAATTACTTGGAGTTGGGTACTACTCCCGGGTACCACTCACGTCCCCGGACGTGAAATTACTTTTCACAAGCGGTCACAACGAGGAGAAATTTATTGAATTTTCCGCCATGTTGATGTGTTTTAATGTGTCCGAATGAGAAAAAAAACTAATTAGATCGTTCCGGATAAAAGTAATCAAATGATTTTTCTTTCTCATGTGATGGGTGCTAAAGGTTACGTCGTGTCACAAGACTTCTTCGCTCATGTCGGCTACGGCGGAGAGTTTTTATTTCCACGTCAACCAACCATCTCCAGGTTAGAGTAACTTTCATCGGGCTATACATGTCACAATAAACAAATTTATAGTGACTTTTTGCGTTAGTGTGACACACTAACTCTTTCTTCAGTAACTTAACCTCTTAACTCAACTTCTACTTCTCTTCGACTTATTAATAAGTACATATTAATATTATTAATTTCCTGTATTCGGTATTGGGTAGCAGTCAACTGCTAGGACTACCAGAGATCGTTCACAGAACTTTTTTACGTTTGAATTTATACTAACAAATTATATTATATCTATAATGTTATTTAATTCCTATAATTTATTATTATTAATAGCAGTAATAAAACGCAAATGTCTGCCAGTCTAGCACTTTCTTTCAAAACTCCTATTGATATTATTAACTAATCTATAAATAAATACAATGATAAAGCAATTTATATTACATTATAACCAATAATATTGAGATTCGGTAACGATGTCCGATTTCTCACAGCTTCTCTCACTATCTGATTCTTTCGTATACTTGAGTTAATAATTATTTCTTATCTCCAATCGCATACTATTACCGCGGTTTCATAAATTTATGAAGGCTCGTTCCTTTGAGTGCCGAAAACCGAGACAACCGAGAGGAATGACGACGGCTTTGCCACCGTTTAATTACAAACAATAAATAAAATTTAACCTGTTAATTCGCGTGATTACATGCATGGATGTACACGTACGCACAAGTTAATAATTTCGTTATTCGTTTTATTAAGGCAGTTGAAGCGTTAAACAAGCCGTCGTTTTTTTCTTCTTATGTGCAGATTTTAATTACAGATTAGACTTGTCGCCGGGAAACAAAATCAAAAACTGTCATGTCGAATGCTTCGTGAAATTATGACTTGAGAAAACGGGAAAATCGGAAAGTTAATAAGTCAATAGCATTAATTAAGAGGATACAGAGAGAGAGAGAGAGAGAGAGAGAGAGCTTAATAACTTTAAGTGCTCTACTTTATTTTATTGAAATTTATTTTCGTTCAAGTTCAATGCGAACTTCCAAACGCATTTGTACTCAGACGGAGGAGCTTGATAAGAAACAAACTGTGAAACAAAAAAAACTACAGGTAGGAGAAGTGAGAGCGAGTTAAGCAATTAAATATGTATCCATACATACATACATATATACAGGCTTGACGAGTACTGCAGAAACAGGCTGTCGTACCGGACTTTTATAAAATTAAAACTAAGTGACGAACTGGGAGTTTAGAAGAATCTCAGGTTTATGAAAGTGAACAGACTCAATAGCTCTACATCAAATAAAACACAAGAAAGCTACATAGCCCAGACGTTATGTCAAGATGTACGGAGGAAGTTAATAAATAAATAATAATTAAATGAATGATGTTTAATAAACGACGTGGTTCTCGATTAATTATACGTGAAATACCACTGCTACATATCCAGTAACTTATTAATATTTTATTAAATAATTATTTGTTATTATTAATTACGCATAACTCGTTTCAATTTCACAATGAAAATTATTCCATTCAAATCCTTTTAAATTCAGCTTTAAGCTCATGGTTGGAACTTGTGGTTGTTCGTGTTCATTAATAAATAAATAAATAAATAATAACTAAGACAGTCTTAGTTGGGAACTAGCTCGGGACAGCATTTGTTCTTGAAAACTTAAATACCGCATGAAATCGCTGAATGCAGAGGATGTAACGGAAGTACCAAAAGCAACAATTCAAGACTCAACGAGGATTTGGCATGCAAATAATAAATAATAATAAACTAAGTGTAATAAAGTAATAATAAATAAAGTAATAAAAACAACAGGGTGGGGGATGGGGGTGTGGTGGCTACAGTAACAACAAACAATTATTGTGTCTCAAGTGTTTTATGTCTTTTTCACGGTTTGAGGTCATCGTCGACCGACGAGGCGTTCACCAAAGTTCCACTGACCAAAGAAGAAGGGGAGGAAGTCTGCAACGATGACAAACTCCGGTCTGCGGTGGCAGATTTGGAAAAAAATTTATGTATTACCTCCCCGTGAATCGATTTAAGTATAATTCCAGTATCGGTTAGCTAAAGTTGAATGCCACAGAGACGAAGATATTATTAGAGAGAGAGAGAGAGAGAGAATAAAGAGTTTTCCCTCCTACCCCTAAGCCAAACGATACGATCTTAACTTAATTAAACGTTAATTAGTTTTGAGACTAATTCGTGATTAACAATCGTTTAACGTAATTTATTTTGCCGTTTTTATTAGTTTATTCCTTCCCGGAGAGCACGAGACAAGTCGTACGGGGAGGACAGGCAGAGGGAAATGGAAAGAGAGATTGGAACACGAACACGAAGTAAGACGTGGAAGGAGAAATCTAAAGGAACGAGTCCTCGTACCTGACTGTGAGGACTTCGACCGGCGACTCTTCGAACTCACCGTACCTCCCCGTTCAAGACCGACTGATGAGGTTCCTGGTTGTGGGTGCTCACGAATCACGGCTTGGTAGCAACAGAACAAACTTGCAAAGGAGAACAGAGTGTGGAACCACAACTAAATGTTGGCACTTAACCAATTATCCAGAGTTAATTGTGGGGTTAGTTTAACTACTGCAATGTTAGTTCTTAGAAAAGTTCTTTTAATAAATGCATTTTTATGTAAATAAGATACCTTCTCCCCTGTAACTGTTGCGCAAATTAATACACCAAGAATTATTTTTTATACTACCTAATATATCACACGCACATGTACACAATTATAAGTAATTACCTGTTACTGGGAAGAATGAGAACAAACGCTGCAAAAGATCACAGTAAGCACCACAAGTCAGAAAAAAATGATACTTTGAAGCGCAATATTGACAACAAAACGGTAGAAATGCCACAAACGTTGGAAAAAAAATATCAAACACTTAACGAAGATAAAATTCCGACAGCGTAAGCAACGAGCACGGCAAAAATATATGTAAAAAACACCATAAAAGTGGAACTAGAAAAAGTTGACGCAAGAAAAAGTACCAAACAAGTGTACACAAAGGGTACCAAAACACGGTAAGTTTAGCAAACTCAAACTTTCGTCGGGTCGGAGTCAACAGCGACGTGGCAGAGTCGCCAGTTCGGCGAATTTTCTACTTCCACGACGCCCACAAATCCAAACCCAAAATTACTCAATTCGATATGTGATTTATCACGTAATAATATTATTACCGGTGAGGTAAGAGACTGACGGGCCCAATTAAATTGCTCGACGATGAGAAAATCCTTTTTTGCTCGTAAAAATTAATGCCTGGAAATTAATTTTAATTTCTATTATCTGTTTATTTGAACTTTGTTTAAATTTATTTAACGGGAGCCGGGGGTGTGTGGCCGCCATTGGAGGGTTCCCCGAACTTAACCTCAACCTTCTTCATTTATTAATTAATAATTTGAGCGTGGTCTTGACTTTTGTTTTTGGTACGTTTCGTCTGGAGATGTGGGAACTGTACTTAAGTAACTGCCACGAAATTATGGGACCAAAACTTAATTCTTATGTTAAGTAACCGAAGTGGAAACGCCGTCGTGCAGCAGTGTATTTCATGTTGTGTTTGAAGTTCTTCAGAAGCAGTTCGTGTACCAGATACAATGGTACTACATAAGAGTATATAAATACTTGGTTTAATTTTATTTCGTTTTATTTACTTGTTCTTCTTAGAGCAACTAGAACTTCTTAGAACAAGCAACAAATTATGTATTTTCTGTATCTTTTACTGATGACCGTTTCTTTTGAATGTTCATGACGGTTTTAATTTTGCCACCCACAGGAGTGTCAAATTTTTATGTATGTATGTTTTCTTATTCACCTTATTTGTTTCTGTGTTGCCTGCATCTGACAGTACTTGTCTGACCAGTGTAGGTACCTGCCAAATGTGAAGGCATAACATTATTTAATTTATGAAAACGCTTACGTACTTATACAGTTTAGTTTATTTAATTTCTATTCCTGTCGGAGTACTTGTCAGAGATCCGTAAATACGTTAAAACTCCTCGTGAGCAGGTCTTTTCTTTTTCGTCTCGACAAATCGTTGCACGCACACAGATAATTTCAGTAAAAACTCAGGCTCGCCCGAGTGTTCACCTAATGAAAGACTTGAGGTTCGCCCGTGGAAGAATTAAATTTTTCTTTTTCACTTCTTCTAATTACACGTGTAAACAGTCTCATTTGCACGTAATTATTTTCTACGAAATGTCCGAGTCGAAATATTCCAATTCGTTTGCCCGGGTTGCGACTTGATGTCCGAAGTCGTTTTCTTCTTTTCACAGGTACCCGAGTGGTGACTGCAGGTGCTCCGAGCCGATGGGACCGGGACACCACCGGGACCAGGGCGGGCTCGCAGCCGGTTGAATCATTCCAAAAGGCAAATTTGAATTGTCAGCAGTGCGTCGAAGGGCCCCCAAGGTCCTCACTCACGCTTAGCCACCTTAAAAGGGCCCCGAAGGACTGATCGCGTGATGCCCGGTAATTTTTTACCGTCAACTTAACGCGTGTGTGTTGTTCAATGAGTTTCCTAGAGGTACTCCCTTTTTTTCAGGTCCACTTGGTGCCCCCGCATTTGTTCTGGACACTTCTTATTTACTCATATCGTCCACACACCTCTTGTTCCGCTCTTGAATGTTTACATTCTAGTAAAAGAGAGCACTACAGAACACCCGAGACGAATTTTCCATTTATTAAATATTCCATATTCATATTTAATAGCTATATTGTGGGCGCAGCATTGTGTATATTATATATTTTTTCTTTTACATTCTTTTCTGTCACTTTTTTCGGTTTTGCTCTTCACTGTTTTGTTATCCGTCCTGTCATCACTCAGAGTTGTTAAACACCTTTAAGTAAGGAAAAAATCATGTACACCTGAATATTACACATGTCAAGTCTCTGTACGGTGATTACGTATGCGTAAAACGGTTACATTCACATACCTGTAGGTCATTTTCATTTATAACTCGCACACACAAGTGTGAAAACATGTATTTATACTGTAATTATATATACGTATTAATAATTAGAGAACGTAACATTACAGGTGTTGTACATTAAATGGATTAGCGTTTTTAATCTAATAATATTGTTTTGTTTTTTTTTGTACAGAAAATTTATATTTCTTTAATATTCTTTTTACGAAACTTGTCAGGTGGATTGTAATTACTTTTTTTTTAAACCACCCCCTGTATGAGGTGGTAAAATCAACCCCTTGGTTCTGTCCAAATTTCTTTCTTTAAAAAAACTAGTTTATTTGTTCTGTGTCTTGTAACTTCGTCCTGACACGTCAGATCTTCGTTACGCCTGCGTAGCGCGTTTTTTCCCCCCACCTGGCCCTTACTGGTTGTGTTATTGAGGTCTGCGTATTCTACACCCCCCTTCTTCTACAGTCTGTCGGTTAATTAGTTAAGTTTCGCACCTATTAACGCCGTTTAGATTTTGCCTGGTTCACCTATTCCTTCCCTGCTCTCCAGGTTGTTGTTTCTCCTCTCTCTCTATCTGCCCCCTCCCCTACTCTACTCCCTTCGCCAACGTTGTTTTGTATTTCCTTAATTGTTTTAATCTTCTCTTAATCGCAATCATCTCTGTTGTTGACGTTGTTTTTAATTAATTTGTGTTTTATTGCTTGTTTCCTCACAGGTTTATTGTTGTTTTTATGGGTTTCCGAGTCGGGTCTGTTCCACAAGGAGACGTTACATTAAAAATTGTTTCATTTTTTTAAGGGGGGGGGGGTAAAGTGGGAAGTTGGACTCGGTTGCAGTCGATCCCATGTATTGTCCACCGTCTCCGGGACCTACTAAAGTTCCCATTGCATTTATCTGCAGTTGACGGTAAGCGAGAAGTTGTATTGTAGAGGAATAATTAGCCAACTTACTTCTTGGTTTTGGTGTATGAATCTCTGTTTATTTTTGACCATTTGCTACCTGCGTTTTTCGACCGCCACACTCACCTGCAAACAGAGCAGTGACGGGTGTTACCGGGCAGGTACCGCTCCTCGCCGTCCGGCTGTTGCACTGCGTTCTCTTCTTCCCCGTGAGAGCGTTCGCATTGGACGAAGTCATCTTAATGATAAACGACCCGAGTAATCGAACGGCCACTTTACAGTTACAAGTAAAAGGACAATGAGGTGGAAGGTCCGGTGTAAAATTCTTCTTCCATACGAGACAGGTCGAAGAAAAAAATGGACGTTTTAAAAGGCGTTAAAATGCAGGCGAGCAGCCCCGAGTTAACGATTATTACATCTCCTAACATTAAATTTCCTTGTAATCAGGTTTTTTTTCTCCCCTCTCGTTGTTCAGGTTCGAAATAATCAAATTTGCATTTAGAGGACATTAAAATTAATTAATATTTTGCTTTTCGTAAAGGGAATAATTACAGGAAAAAGGTTCTAAATTATCAGGCAATAGTTTAATTCATCCTGTGTACCTGTGAGTGAGTTTACCCTTGACTCTCGCCCCGTTTCTTTTTTCGCCAGGTTCCTAATTTCAGGTCCGTTCTAACGATAATGATGTTCTCTTATTCAACACGGTCAGGTGTGAGTACTCGTTCGCGATGTGCTGCAGGAGTCAGAGCACTTTACAACTGTCGCATTATATATATTATGTATCTTTTAATTCGTATGTGAGTATGTTCAAATGGTCGTATATAGTCTCATACCGATGTTGGGGTTATATTACGTAATGTGGGTCTGCAGACCGCATTTATATTGACGTACGCCAGCGTACTCTTTCTTACGTAAATGTTCTATTAAAAATGTTTAAGGTTGTTCGTGACTGCTCCCCTTACCTTATTAAATATACAATTATTTAATTAAATACAATATTTTTAAAAAGGTCTCGTGCAATGTAACTTTCTAACTCTGAACGTCATTTATTACTACACGTAATTGTTGTAGTGAACATGACACAAATCAGGTAAGCTAACCTTTCTCTCTGCTTTTGGAATCTGTACTATTTAATAATATAACAATAATCATGAATTGCATGCTGTAGGTACCCCTAACTATCACATGAGTGTCACTTGTGTACGGTAGTGTAAAATGACAAAATAGTAGTTTAGAGTTTACAAAATTCTGAGGTTATGTACTCAATATATGTACTACACTGTTACATGATAGTATACAGTTGTTATCTTTCGTGCCATCATGGGTCGTGCCACACCCCAATAACATTCATCGAATGATAATAACCGCTTTGTACTGAATGAAATCGTCACATGTTTCGAGGACACTCAAAGTTTACTGCCATGCAAATAAACTCCTTTCTCTTACACAAGTTAAATAAATATATCTAACCTGTCAGAATATTGAAAACAGACCAAATTCCGTCTCTATCACACTCTACGTGTAAATTCTGCAACACGTAATTAATACCATTGCACTCTGTTAAATTACACACGGACTCTCTCTCTCTCTCTCTCTCTCTCTCTGTCTCCTATGTAGCAGCATTTTGCATAAATTAAAAAATAACTTTGGTAATTCTTCTGGGTAATAATTTGCGGGAAAACGCACGCACGCACGCACGCACGCAGATTGCAGAACGCTCCAGGCGATTTCCCTAAGAAAACCAGTTCTCGTATTAAAACAGTGCTAAAACTATTAACTCGAAATGGTTTAAAAATCAATACGATTAATTCGACTAATTGCCCGAGCGCCTGCATCGAAGTCCACAAATGCGGATGATCGGCCATGATGAGAATGTTAAACAGATCGGAATGAAGGCGAAAGACTCGGAGTTTCAGGTACGTCAGGTTTTCTACTAGGTAGATGCTACGAGGAAGATAGCGGACGGACTCCTTCGGAAAAAGGAAGCCACCCAAATCAGATTTACCTCAACTTAATAGGAGTGTTGTTCCTATTAAATAGACACTCTGTATCTTACTACTCATCTACCTGTGTACCTGAACACCTTCTCTACCCCCACCCCAACCGTCTGCTATCTAATCATCGACCTCGTACCTTCTGCGCCTGTCCCCGAAGAATACCACAAGCCTTTGTAGTTTTTCTTCCGGGAAGATTCGACTGTTGATAATCTTTTTTTTTTTATTGGGAGGACACGAGTTTGTACACCGATCGCTGATCTGGAGATCGATCGATCGTTTGAAAATTAATTGTCCTTTTTATTCTTACCTGAATTCGCGCTTCTGTCAGTCCGATTTTCATTGCCAGTTCTTCCCTAAAACAAGAAAAATTATTAAAATTAAAATTAATATTATATAAATAATAAATAAATAAGTATCACGTAATTTTATGTATACAAAATCTACGTGATCGCACACAATCACATATTAGTACCATCAAAGACATTTATGTTTGATTTCTCATATTCTTTCCTGTACTTAAGAGCAGTACAACGGTTACTAAGAAGAAAATACACTTAATAATTACATAAATTACACTTCATGTGCTCTCATAATTTATAATAATTTATATCTTTTCATACTGTTGGAAAGTATTGAAAATGATTCCCTTAAATAATACTGAAAACCCATGAGACCAAGTAAAAGTTGCAAAGTGAAAACTATTTTCTCATTATGTCATTTTAAACGGAACTTATTAGTGGAAGAATAATAATCAAAACAATTAAAATTAATTAATTATTACCGAAGAGAGCAGGGAATGGGAAACAACGTGTAATTGCACATAATAAAATGTTAATTTAAAAAATAAATAGACAAGGAAATAAAATAAAATAAAATAGGCGATAATAGGCGAAGAATAAGACGCGGAAATCCATTCAATAATAAAGTTATTAATTATGTTACTCATTACGCATACATAAAAAACACTTAACAGGCACCAGGTACGCAATAAAGGGGTTATGTCCTTCCGGCAACTTGTCAACTGGTAAACTGCGGTGTGAAGTTTACGTACCTGTTTAAGTCAACCTGAATTTAATACACAATATACCTGCACGGGTTGACCCAACGTCTCTTGTAAAATTCAGGTACGTTCGCGTCTGCCAAAAATTTTATTGAAAATTTTACCCCGTTCATTCCCCAAGTTTGGGTGCGGCAGGTATGAGAATCAGGTTCAGGTGTGAAAAATCGATTATTGGAATGTTACCACACCGTTCGATTTCTATTAATTTTCCACCGAAACGTTTCAATTAGCATATCGACCAAATTATCGGGTGATAGATGGGTATCCGAAAGGTACCCGCGAAACTACCGATTACTGAGTACCTGAATGCGTCTGAGCGATCAAACGTGTGAAACTACAACTTTTCTCGGGCCCAAGAAAGAACCTTTTAAGTCCCGTTCACCGCAAACCTTCGAGCGTACCTGACTGAAGGCACTCGACGAGGTGGCGGATTCCGTACCTTCCGCTGCGTTCAAGGCGAACCTGAATAATTGCAATTTACCGGATTATTAGGCGCAATGGTTTTTGCATCGAAATGATTGTTTAATTTCTCGGGTTCAGGTATCGCCGGGGCGAACGAGGGAAGGTTAAGGTCTTTCCATCCGAGTCCGATTTGGCACTACCTCGAGGCAGGTACGACTCTTGTTATTAACTAACGATTCCGATGGTTTATTAGGTACGAAAATTATACCGTGACCTTCGTTTCCGTTTTCTCCCACATCCTTCGCCCGTGTTTAATTAAATAAATAAAATTATGGGAAAATGTGGGACGATTATGTAAGGCCCTTTGTTCGAGCGGAGGGGAACAATCTGGAAAATACCTGGAAATACCTGGAACTTTTAAATTGGGACCGAGTGGCGTTGCCAAACAGGGCGGGGGTAAGACCTTAAGAACAGACGTTTCGTTAATTACGGCATATTTTACGTAACCAGGTATTACATTCAGGTGTTCGGGATGGAGAGGAGAGTACCTGAAACTCAACTTGATAAATAATACTATTATTTTCATTGCTATTACTACTATTAGTTCTATTTCTATTTCCGTTATCATTTATTCAATTACTCACTCTACTGTTACTCCGTCTCCTATCATTACTATTTGTACCTGTGTACCTAATTTTCACGCTGCATCTCATTCGTAAAATGCAAAGATTTGTATGGCAGTCACACCCTTCTGGAACAGTTTAATACCCGTGTTGAAACAATCTTCAGACAAACAAAAAAAAACTATAATTTCTGGTTCGGTTTGTGTCCAGGTACGGTTGATCGTACCTTATTTTAATTTAATTAAAAAACGGACGCAGAATATTAAAAAAAAGGCAAAAAAAAACAAAAAATAAACGGGGCTCGGAATGGAAATTAACGACTAATCGAATTATCCGGGTGGGACAGCGCGTACCTGGAAATCTCAGGTGCACGCCAACCGAGCGAACACACACGAACGACGGGTGGGGTACGGGGGGCGCGAGCGGAGGGGTTACACATCACGTTCCACAATAGTTTAATTTGACATTTTGGAAATTGGATTAGAAGAAAGATGCCATTTCGTTTAATCGGCCGTAGAAACCAACGGACGGACAGTCAGACAGGCGTACAAACAGACAGACGGACAGACAGACGTAATTCAATTAAAAGACCCACCGAAACCCGAGACGAAAACCTGGAATGGGACGGGATGCGGTGGGGAACACGGGAAGATAGGAAAATACTTTTCTAGGATAGTCCAATCCGGAGGAAAACGCTCTCGGGCGTGAAACAAAACGGCGACTACGCGTGCGTTTCTCTCCCGACACATTGTTTTTCTGTTTCGTATGTTCGGCGTTTGTGTGTCTGCTCCCTTTAATTAACGGCCCGTTTCCCTGTATCTGTACCTGTGTGTGTGTGTGTGTTTCGTTTGTAAACTAATTAATGTCTTATTTTTAATAATACGAATGTAATTTTTTTAATTATTTTCCGGTAAGACAAGACGAATGAAGAAACGAATCCGATCCGATCAGAACGGAGACGACAGCTGAATCCGGGGGACCGGAGAAGGAGTTCCAGGTAGGCAACTGTCCTTGACCGGAAATTGGTCAGGGGCGGGCAGGTACGGGACCGAGAATGTGGGAAAGGGTCCTCCGGGACAGAAGGTAAACCTTAATCGGATTAAGAAAGCAGTTGGCTGCGTCTGAAGGGAAGTCGAGGCGCTCCGCGTCTGATCAAGGCACCGATTACACGTTCTAATTACACGTCAATTCGGACCGGAAGTTGTTGGCCGGGGCCCCGACACCGCTGGTGAAAGGTTCAACTCTACCTCTGGGTTAATTATTATTATTAAACGTGTGTTGTGTTAAGATCCGTTGATCTAATTATTAAATTACGCGACGAAATGTTCGCTTACGAACATAAGACGAATTTAAGCGTTTCATTGTCAGTTACGAGTACCCGGTGGGTACCACGAGAGAAAGAATTCTTGGAGTTTAAACGGTCGTTTTTGGGGGTTGCAAGCGCTCAACCTGTATATAATAATAATAGTACACCACGTGTAAAGGTGTACAGTATTTATAAGTGTAACATACTGTATAAGACCCGTGTATTAAAATAATTTTCCTACTTTTCGGGATTGGGAGTAAATTTCCATTGAACGTAAACCCTGCAGAGTAAAATCTAATGATTGTAATGCTAATTTTATGTATTTATTTTTAATGCAATATTAATTAATTAATTAGGAAATATAGAAATATAATATATCTATATAATATATGCGTAACAATATGACGTAGCAAATGTATCCTACGGGACGTGGGAAACGTCTAAAACGTTTATTTACATGTTTTCCCTTTCATTTTTGAGACCGTCCGTTTTTAATAAATTGGTTTAACGTACATAATGTACGTGTGTTTTTGAACTTTCCAATTGCTTTTTCATCCTCTTCGATTCATTGAGAATTTAACGGAGAATTTCCCGTGGTGCCCGGTTACCTGCCGAAGGTGCGCAACTCGACTAATTGCACACACACTCGACGCGGCAAACTCTTTGGACACTTGTCGCGGTTTGGTCGGGAGGTGAGGCTGTAATTTCGTGTAATCGCCGTGGCAGAAGAAAGAATTTCGCGTTCGAATCAACTCGGAGCGAGTAAAAGGACCGTTTGATTTAGGAGATTTAATTTCGGGAGTTTTTTTTGTTTTTTGGGGGGCTCCGCTGGCCCACATTCCCGACACTCCTACCGCGTCTGCGTTCGCTCGTTCCCTCTTCCCTTTAATAACCGAAAATGAATAGTTGGTTAATTAAACTATGTTAATTTAAAACCGGGTACGTATTCAGAAAAAAAGTTGAGCAGATTGGAGAGAGAGAGAGAGAGAGATGGCAGAAGTCGCGGAGAGACTCAGGTAGATTTGATTCTTCAGATAGCCCCCGGGGAAATTAAACTTAATTTAAATTGGTTGAAAAATTGCCTTTCGTCAAATTAAAATTAAATGAAGTTTCTTACTTCCCTCCTCTCTCTTTTTTTAACTATTTCTTCCAACTATTCGTTCTATGTGCTCCCTCCATCCCTTGCGACCCGCTCTCATTTCTATATTCTTCTCTTCTTAGACTTCTTCTAAATGACACTCCTATTATTAAATCTATTCGTTCTACTTATTAACATTTATTACACCTATTTTCTCTCTCTGCTGTACTTATTTATTCCATCCTTTTTACCGATTAAGCAATGGAAAACCTTTCTCATCCCCAATCCGTACTTTTCGTGTTATTTCGGTTCAGTACTTTTCCTCCATTGCATCTGTTGTACAGATCTTAATGTATTATTTTTTAATCTATTACCTAGAACTACTGTTCTGTTAAGTTCTTTGTACAGTAGGTCAAGTTTCAGAAGTAGCTTCTTCAACAATACGACGTCTCGTCTTCGAGAATGGTCTCTTATTCTATTTCTCTGTCTATCTCTATCTGATCTATTCACGTGTTTCGGTTTGGTAAGGTTTAGTAATAATAGGAGTGATGGTGAGAGTGCAAAAAGGTACACGGTCGTCATCCACGAAAACGTGCCACCTTGAAATTCGGAAAGAATGAGGAAGGGAAACCCGTGATTTATAAAATGGAAAAACATCTTCTCCAGCCTTCACTGCCGGTGGGTGTGTGTGTCTGTGTCCCATTTCTTCCCTTACTTTGACTTACTACCCTTGAGGAACAGCCGCCTTCTCGAACCTGTCAGACTTAACTAAAGTATTTTGTCTAGTCGCACAAGTCTCACGGCCAGTTACGTCACATCTATGTATGTTTGATTATATTAAGTAATATACACAATGCCTCCGAAATTTGTTAGCAGAAGGAAGTGCTACCCCGTGCTTTCATCCCAACTCTCATCCCCTTGTACACTTTCATAATCCTCACTTCACTTCCCCGTCGGTTTTTGGGTGCTTTTAGACGCGACTCATCCCTTTTTCTACCACCTCCTTCTATTTCGGGTATTTTGTACTTCTGCAATGTCCTCTTTTCCTCTCCGGTTTGCTCATCACAAATGAAAATAATTAAAAAAGACTCAGAAAGGGAGCTGAGGGTGGGATTTTAGGGATTTAGGGGTGCCCTGGGAGAACGAGTCTTATTTAAAAAGTGCCAGGCTTCCTTTAATTGGTCTCTTTTTGTTTACAGTCGCGTCACGGGTACCTGAGGTACTCGCTCACGAAGGCGAAACATTCGCGTGTCTCACAGGAGGAGAATTCCAATCAGAATTAACATGTAACTATATAGGATAATCGACAGCTCACACCTCTACCCGTAATTAGGTTCTCGATAATGGTTCTTTCGGTACGCGAAACTTGGTCGATGGTTTCATGCCAACGTGGAGACTTAGGTACGAGACAGAAATCAGGACGGAAAGCAGGTGTCAGACAAGTTCAATGTCAGCTACCCCATGCTCAAATAGTTTCACTACCCCAAAACTGTAGTCCTGTATAAATAAACCACACACCACTTAACCTGTACTAAGCAGTACAGCCGTTCTGTACGACTCTATTAATAGATAGAGGCATGCCTACGATCAATTGATAGCTGAGGGAGAGAAGACTTTGATTCATAGAAACACTCAAGAATCCGCGATTAGGTCTAGGAGTCTAGTGTGAGTGTCTAGTCGAACCGGATTTACAGAAAATAGTTTTCACGTTCTTTCAATTTCGTCGGTCACGAACATCCGCCATTTTGCGTTTCCAATGAAGGTTTTTGCAGACCTTGCGTACTCCACCGGCCTTGGCCTCGACACTTTTTCTTTTTCTGCAAAGTTCTGGAATTCCTAGGGAACTTGACCGTTTAACGCTCGGTCTTTTTTCCTAGTGGTAGCAAATGGTCTTGTCCTTCTTTTGTCGTCTTCTGATTCTTCCCTCCAGAGCTACTGCCGGGGTAGTGCCCACGACGTCACGAAGGTACTTTTTGTAGAGTGCTGCAGTCCCTATATAATAAGGTCTGAAGGAGACATACTGCTCGCATCCTCCCTGGAATGGTCAGGAACTTCTTCTGGGAACACCAGCAGTACCCTGAGGTTTGTGTGACTATGTGCCCCCTCCAGACACACATTAATAAATAAATAATATTTCTTTGACTCAGGTTCTGCTTCTTTTCTGCAGTTCAGGTACCCATGCCGTATGTTTACAAATCGGAAGCAGGCACAGGTTTTCTCCTTAACACCGCCCCCTCAAATCCGCGGATTTAATAAGGCTAAACCGTAATTTATTTACGTTCTAAAAGGTAAATTGCGGCCATTAAATTTTCATCGAGGATAAAATAATGGAACGAATTGTTGTGTTGCCGTTATTACCGCCATTATTATTATTACTCAATTACGACTGAATTTTTATAAATTTTTTCCATCTTTTGGGTGGGTACCCCGTGAGTACTCGTTACTCTAATCGGTACCCGGGGAAAAGTCAATCGAATTGAGTCGGTCGACTGTTGTTCACGTTTTTTCTATTATTTGAGTCAGTCAATGTCACGCGGAAGTACTCGCCGGGTACCTCCGTTTGATTCGCTTCGGTGACGTCACTAACCTTCAAATGAGTTCGGTGACGTCAGGAAGTGTCGCTCCCGTCGCTGTTTGACTGTCGTTTTCTTTTTCAGCTGTTTGTCTGTTTCTATTTCTCAGGAAAGTTTCTGGAAGTTTCTTTTGGAGATTAGGAAGTACCGAAGCACTTGTCGACCACTTCTTTGTGTTTACCTGGTGTCTGTCCATGCTTAGGTACTCTGTTTGGTGTCGAGGTGTCTTCACTTGAGTCTTTATCATCCCCGTCTTGACTGTCCGTACCTGTTATAGTTTATTGTAACTTACTCTACTAGGACCTAGGTATTATCTAGGTAACATAATTCTGCATAGTCATAATTGAACGCCGTGGCAACTTCTTCTCCACCTGCCTGTGACGGTCACCACTCGTCATTTAACTGTTTTTCCACAAGTTGTCCGTCCTTCGAACTTCGTGCCTGTGCCTCTCGTGTCCATGCCTGCACCCCTCTCCGGAAAGGTCTCCTCTTCTCCATCAATAAATATTTTTTTACGACCGTAAAAAATTTTCAGGTTCCCCACTCTTCGAGAGATCACCGAGGGAGTCATTACATTTCAGATGGTAAATTGCCTCCCTCCCATCTATTTATCTATCTATCTATCCGATCGTACGAGATAGAATTGTTTTAATAGAGCAAGTCGACCTTGATGGAATTTTCCCCTCGTCTCCACCTCTGACTGCTCTCATCCCCTCGTCCACGAAAATTAAACTACAATTTTGAATTCATTATGGTAATAGTTGATTTGTTGCGGTCCGGAAAATCAGGTAGCTCCCTCCGAGAGACGTACGTGATTTCCCAGGTTTTCTCAGGGGTGTACCTTACCGTGTGGTGGACCATGGGAACCTTTCGACATGTCACATGAGACACAAATAGGGAATAAACGTTGTTGGACAAAATATATTATTCTATTGTTTGTCTGTGATTTTTTTCTGCTTGGAGGTACCACCCTGCCAGAGGCAGGAGTTCCCAGAGGACATCTCGACTTCCTATTAATCAATCTGTTATTTTATGTCCCTGCCGATCCAATGATATCTCCGAGTCAAAACTATTTTACTATTTTTAAATTGAAAATCGTCAGAAGGTCCGCTAGAGCCTGACTGATCCTGACCGAACCTGAAATTCCTCGTCTGCTCCGCGACCTTCCTAATTGTTTCGAATTCCTACGTGAATGCAGGAAACGAAATTAATTTTTTTCGTCTCTATTCATCTCTGTTATTTCTGTTATTCTCCTATTTGTTAAACTCTACCCCTGAGTACCTGAAACCTACGTTTTTCTAAATCCCAATGTACCAACTTATAACCCTTTGTTTGTGCTCGGTGTTCGCGTCGTTGTTTTAATCGAACTTTATGTATCACTTTATGTCCACTTAATTCTATGTATTTTTATGTATTTTATGTATTTGTCGTTACGTACATAGCGAAGTTCGGAATTGTGTTGTTTTCTCCGTGTAGGCTACCCGTCGCATTTTTACTTTCTGTGTGCTGCTACGCCCTCAATTGGGTGTTGTACCTGTTCGGGTACTTCTTCTGATTGTGTCGGTTAGAACCTTTCTATAATAGTACACGGAGTACCTTGAGGCTTTAGTTATGTTCATGTAAATTTGTGCACTTCCTTTCTATCCTATTTTGTCGATCCGGTACTTTGTCGACCTGCACCTTTGCATTTGCACACGCACGAATTCTCTCCACTCACGTGTTTTATTCTCCCACACGTCGGCTGTGACCCATTGAGATCAATAACTTATTAACCGACCTGCCATTTTAATAAATGATCGGTGACCTTCTCTTGAGTTTCAATTAGTTGGAACCACAGCCCGGTTGACCCGGTCACCACCTCTCGTACCTGAGTTCCTGGTAACCTGCTTTGGCGTCCCATGGGACGGCCCCGGCCGAGCACAGGAAAGGGACGCGGGTGGTGAGCCGAATCGAGTCGATTAACCAAAAATAAATACATTTGTAGTTATTCAATTCCCTTTTGAAAAATGATGATGAATTGTCGCTCGTTGTGAGCGTTTTCAATAAGGTCGAGCCTGTCGAATGTTCCAGGTACTCGCTGGGAGTCTTTCAATCAGACATCTGCCACGTATAAAAATTTTATTATGGCAATTCCAAATATTAGAACTGCGTGAAGTGAGTTCCATCACCTGAACTTGTTTTGTTCCCGACAGCACTGCAAAAAGGGTGTTATTTAAAAAACAGTATTTATACCTGACTACCTAAATCACAAAGGATGTGAAAAAGACATTGTTGTTTTGTAATAGACAAAAACGAGTACGAGAAGCAACGGCTGGGGCACATCAGCACCTTCTCACAGGTGTTCTTTGGTTAAATTTTTTTACTGTCGCCTAGCCTCAGTGGGGAAATAATCGGGAAACAGGTCGGAGCAGTTGTAGTGAGCACGTGTTGAGTGAGCGCAGTCTACCTGAAAACCCAACAGGAACACCTGTTGACGTAGTCTTCAACTAACTATTTAAATATACTAAAAGTTTATTATTTGTACATTACCAGATGATAACAATTATTATTGTTTAACGGTGAGCTTTGGTGTACAAATAATTGAGGTTTTTATTTATTTTTTACTTTTAAACAAAGTGAACAGCTCCAGAATCATGTACGTTATAACTACATAAAAACCAAGTATACACATGTTACATCCGAAATTTAATTGTAAATTATTAATAATTTAATTATGTAATTAAAATACCGCTTAAAGAACTGTACACTACCTGCTCGATCGTGTTGAAGGTGGACACGGGTAAACGTTCTACGGTATACTTATATACAGTATAAACTGACTGTAATATAGACTATAAAACATGATCTTGAATATGTCGGGAAATTCGATCGTCTCACTACTGTTAATTTCCAGAAAAACCTTTCCGCTCTTCTGCTCTTTACCTTTCCTTCCAGTTGTGGAGACGTCGGTGGACACGTCGGAAAGTCTCAGAGCGCACGAGAACGGAGGACTTGGGCCAAGCGTTTTCTTGATTTATGTACAAGTGAGAAGTGAAAATCGCCGAAGGAAACGATACGAAAACGGGAGCCGTAACATTTATTATCCGGAATAATTTGACGGTTAATAACATGGAAGACAATCGCCGCGTTGAGTTGATGTTAATTTAATAAGTCTTAATAGCGGGGACTGCCGAATTACTGCCGGGGACTCATAGCCACGGCATAATATTTATATTACGTGGAAACGGGACACTTGTTCGACGTCAATGCCCCCCCCCCCCAGCCCAAGCTCCTTTTCCATCCCTATGGGACTTTCTAGATTTTTTTTCCTGTCCGGCTACCTGGGTATTTAGTTTGTGGTTGTTGTGTTCTTTCGTTGTCGGCGAAGTTTTTACATCCGGTTATTACATTCTATTAGAAAGTAATCGTTTTGAATTATTTTACGATGCCCGGAGATTTATTTACTTGTCGGGTTCACACAACAAAAACTTCGGCTAACTTTAATAATACAGGTGTTGTTTGCAGTACAAGAATTCGTACGGTTCTCAACCGTCCAGCCATTGGTATTGGTAGAAACGTGACAGGAGAGTCGCGTACAGGTAAGAGCAGGTTCTCACGGGTGCGGATGTCAAATCGTCGAATGAAGAATAAGGGAAATAATGGAAAGCTCTGCATGGTCATTCTTGGTGTGTAAAGCTGTAGCATAAGTACACATAGGAGTAAATATTTTAAATATGCTAAAAACTGAAACTTCAAACTTGTTGCGTGTCGAAGCGTAGGAGAACCGCAGGAACCCAGGAAAGGAAACTACCACAAGAAATGAACGTCGTGAGCTTTGTATGTGTGTTGGTGACAGGGCCCAACCAGAAACTACAATTACTACCACGGAAAGTATCGCGGTTTTTGGTGAAGTTTATACGTTCGACTTATTAAAAAATTCAAATTTATGTATTCATGCATTAGTAGTATTTATAATTGAGTTGTTACTGCTTATACATTGTATTCAGCAGTTACACTTTTTCCTCTTTTGTACCATCCTAAACTACCATTCATGGATTTGAATGTAGTAGTTAAATTTATTAATCATTTATAAATAAAGTTATTACGTCCCATAAAACTAACAACATAAACTACAAAACACAACGTGATAACAAAACCAATTACAAAGTTAGAGAGGTTACATAAATGAGCAACAGTTCCAGGTGTGTGACGGGAACTTGCCAGTACAACAAAAACTAATTATTAAAGAATTATTTATGTACCCCCTTCTATTTACATAACTCGCCACTTACACGACTGTCAATCTACGAGCGAGAGTCGAAGATGTTTAATTACAACAAACAGCTGGTTATTTTCCTCCGCGATGATTCGACACGTCACGGGTGTTATTAACTTAGGAGTGAGAGTCGTAAACACCGTGTCATCGTGTGGGCGCTAAACCGTTCACCATTTTAATTTCTTGTTCGGTACCTAAATAGATAGGTATCAGGTATTGCTCAGGTATTTAAAAAAAAACAAAGTCCGGGAAAGGAAACGCAGTGTGTCCCTGTGCGGGTGCCCCTTTCTTTGTTGCCACTGAACTCGACGGATGGGACACGGTCTGCAGGAGCTCGCGGTCGTCGAACGAGGAAACGAAACTTATTAATTAACTTATTGAATAGGTTTATTTATGTCCGAGCCCGTCCGAGTGCCCGGAGAAGATTCGATTACGTGAATAAAAGAAATCGATGTTCATTCATCGTTTTAAACGATTTCCACACCAAATATGGCGCCTGACAGAGGAGAGTGAGAGGACACTTCATCAACCGCTCGTCTCCTTTATTGTTCAATTTATTTATTTATTTATTTTTTCTTTATTTCGAAACCGTTTGAAACTGCGAGTCTCCCGCTGACGTCGAAACGACCGTTTTCATTCAAACCGAGGCAACCGATGACCGCCATTATGGGGGAAACGGTGAATGTTGTTGTCGAGGGAGACCCATTTCGAGGACAGAGAAGAAATAAAATAAAATAAAAATAAGTCATTATGCAAATGATGGTGCCGTTGTCCATTGATGAAGAACACCATCACCGGAGAACCCGATGGTGACACTTGTCATAATGACAGCGAGGGCGAAGCATCTCCGTGGGGGCCGCGGATCGATCCGCCTCTCACTCGAAGTACCTGACCTGTACGACAGTACTCGACAACAGAGCCGGTAGGTAAAGTGTAAAAAATAGTAGTTGTGCAAACCTAAGAAGCGAAAGAAGGGCGTGAAAAAGGAAGAGTACTCAGAGGGAGGTACCTGCAGCAGCGACAAATGTAACTTATGCAGGTAGTAGGTACTTGTCGTGGCAACAGCACTACAGTGTCAACAGTAAAAAGGTACCTAGGACACCGGTCCACCAGGTACCGGCTAAATTATGACGAAGGTACTCACCTCGTGAATACATCCGGGTAGTGAGTTCTGGCGAAAGCTTTCTCCAACTCCTCCAGCTGGAAACTGGTGAAAGTCGTCCGGTACCTCCTCTGCTTTCTTTTCGGCGCGAACTCGTCCAACTCGCACTCGCTGTTGTTATCGGACGCGTTGCTGCTTCCGACAGGATCCAAAGTTCCACCCTCGGCCATCGAGTCGATCATGAGACCTTTGGTGTCGATCATGGGAGGGGAGTCGACCTCCCTGGACTCGTCGTCGGGTTTGTTGTCTTCGGAGACTCCCATCTTGAGCGATGTGCCTAGGCTGTAGTCCTCGGTGCCTGGACTTTCCGCGTCCTCTTCGTTCTGACTTTTCAAACTGGTCGAGTGATCGATGGCCGACGTCGTGTAATCTGAACATAAAGAAACAGTTCGATTATTGATTTATCGAGTAGATCAGACAGGATAAAAACCATCTACGGAGGTACGACAAGAACCTGCGACATGTGAACTGCAATT
Source organism: Polyplax serrata (assembly GCA_037055365.1). NCBI lineage: Eukaryota > Metazoa > Arthropoda > Insecta > Psocodea > Polyplacidae > Polyplax > Polyplax serrata. The sequence goes on along the minus strand of JAWJWE010000038.1, from coordinate 4,000,203 downwards.
GCAAAACGTATATACAATAAGAAAAATCAATTTCTGACACTGGAAACGTCATTTTGTTCTGAATCTTCGGACTCCCGTCGACTACATAATTATTTTTCATCGTTTTTATCGGTTCATTATTATTCACGGTACCCAGAATGAAAACCCTACTTACATAACCAGTCACCTTCAAGGGTATTAAATAAACGAATGGAATGAACACGACATTAAATACAGGAATTCAAGTACCAACACGCACGAAATTATGTATATATGACATTAATGCTTCAGTAGTAGTCAAATTCTCATTTATGTTACGATGTACTAAATTATTAAACTTCTGGAAGAGATCAAGTCAGTGATCAGTGCGAATTACAAAAATATGTCAACATTATGTGTAGGGTCAGTGGGGATAGAGAGAGAGCTGACACATAACAACATAACACAAACACAAAGAAACATAACCTAACGTAACTTACTAGAAAAACTATTTGACCAGTGTCTAGTTCTAGTAGATGTTACTTTATGTAATGAGCAGAGGGGAAATACATAAGAGTCAAGGAACTGCATCTGTGGGAAAGGGTTATGGGTTCCGCGTCGACGTAAACCGTTTTTACGTCCTATTGAATGACACAGGCACGTGTTTAATACTCTCAAGTTCACCGGGTACCCTGGACACCTGAGAAAACAATTAAACCGCGAGTTTCTTGGACACCTTAGGGTACGTGCTCGCACCTGACGACCGATTTAATGTCCTCGGTGGCGTTATGGTGCGACGGTTCTCGAGCTCATTTGAATGACAAAACCCGTGGAAAGAGACATGGAAATGCTTTTCCTACTCATTTCCTCTTGACCAACTAAGTACTTCGCCTTGTTCGGCAAAGGAACCGGCAATGGGGGAAGGGAGGAAGCGAGGAGCGACAACAACCGCAGGTTTGGTTTTTAAATAGGAACCTGCCAACCTGAACAAAATGAGTGGCGAAGGAACAAAAGAGACGCATAGCAGCACATGGAGGAACCGCACCATCTTGCAACGCAAAAGACATAACACAAGAAAAACAAGGAAACACCTATGTAGTACGATTAACCATGAGAACTTGTGTATAAATAAGACATTAATCACCAAGAAGGAACTACAATTACTACCTAAAAAGAATGAAAGTATCCAGAAGAGTCGCTAGAGGCGTGAACAAGTAGAAAACTTTGAAATCAGGGAAATCACTAGAGTGTGACAAGACTAGAGCAGAAGCAGGTAGGAGAGAACAGAAGAAGGAAGTACAAGAACCAGAAGAAATAGAAAAAATGCCAGTGAAGACGACACTAAAGGAAGAATGTCACCTTGCAGAAGAAGAAGAAGGTAGTACCTGTGAGTCATACCTGAATCACACCTTACAGACGCGGACAATCTTAAAACGTAAGAAAAAGTGTCCCCTGGTCCTGAAAACAACACCGACGATTGTCCCGTTACCGGCGACGGAACACTTTACCTTCAAGGTACGCCAGGTATGACACAGGCGGTACCTGTCATCCCCTAGAAAACCTACTCCCTTGTCTGACGGACAAATTTTAATAGGAGCGGACGAGGAGAACTTCCACTGGCAATTCTGACTACTCCGGCTACCCTTTCACACATGCCCACACACACGCGGGTACAGGTACGGGTACCGGTACGGGTATCGACCGTTGACTCACGTCAGGGTGTTATCTTGATTTATTCGCTTTTAGATGGTTTCGGATGAAACCCAGGGGCCAGACCGATCTGTGACCACATCGAGCCTCGTACCTGTCGGTTTCCACCATCTTCTAATTTACCTTGTACGAGGTACCTCCATGCGGTGATGTTCTTCCTTCAGAACCTGATTGTACCGCAAGATCCTAATTGAAATTTGAACATCTGTCGTGGGCTTTGGTACCTGGTACCCGTCGAAAACTATTCGCTAACTGTCCTCTTGCCTCCCAATATGTTTTCTCACTCGTTGCAGGTACGTACCTGTTTGTATTCTTTCTTTAAACTTTCCTACCACAATAATCAGTGTGCCCGTCACGGTTTTCCCACCCCTTCTGTCACTTTTTGTTGTACCAGGGGTCGCAGGAGGCTGACGAATTTCAGGTTCGCACAGGTACAACATTTCTTGAATTTCACTACACAGGACAATAAAAAGAGAGGAGCATGAACGAACAACCTAAACCTGACCAAACCGCCTTTGTTTTTGGTCGTGGCATGTGACTAATCCACCGGCGCCTGAATTCCCAGGTACGAGGCATTCAGGTCTCGCGTGTGGGGTCCGTTCCGGGTTGCGGGGTACTCATTTTCGTCGCAGAACCCGGGTTGTTCGGAATTTCCGGTGTCCTTCGGTTCCCTCCATTTTTTGTCATTTCAATTAAAGCGCGACACCCGTGTTCACGCGATACCTGATCGTACCTGATTCCTTTTTTCTTGTGAATGAATCCGACCGTACGAATCGGTCATACGTTTTTTCTCTCCGGCACACACGTGCCAAAATCCCACGGACCATTCATCCACCGGGCCGCAGTCGTACCTGAAACCCGGTGTACCTGACGCATACCTCACACGATTAACTGATGGATGGGCTCTCGGACTGACTCACGGGTTTCCAGGTTCCACTCATTCCTTTTCGTTACACTTATCATTTGTCATTATCTGACTCATCCGAAAGTTCACCCGTCCTTTTTGTCACCGTACCTGTTTATTCCTCACCACTTCTCCATTTCACCGTCTCAGTTAGCATCTTCTCTGCGTCACAAAGCATGTCATTATTTCTCCGTACCGTCCGTTACGTTACGGTCTTCCCCACTCCAGAATTCTTTTACAGTCCTACGCCCTGATTCTCTTCGATGCGACCACCTCGTGAGGGGTAGAAGACTCCTCGACTCCTGGCAACTCTTTGGACTGATAAAAGTAACGAAGCTCAATATATTATAACCCAATATATTATAATATATTGTATGTGTTTATGTATGTAAGGCTATTACAGGTTTTTTTGTTAAATTATGACTTCCAGGTGATTGGTTATGTATATGGTTATTAATTTATAACAGTATACATAACCCTGGGCTGAGTCTCTTGACATTTACATTCAATCGTATACATTCTAAATAATAAAGAAGGATTGTCTGGTGCGGCATATACCATTCTGTGTTTCTCTTTACGATACCATATTATTATTTATTTATTAATACATGTTTAATTTAAAAAATAATAACAAATAACTTTTTATAGAATTTATTGGAGGTGAGAATCCACCGAAAGCCCTGTTTACTTTCAGTATTATAATATTATATTATATCGTACTATATTATATACGTCATATTATCGTTTGTTCCAATATTATATATATATAGACTATGTAAGTTTGATTTTTCTGTGCGTTCACCTGCTCTCGAGACACGCGAGATCACTCATAAAACCGAATTGATCCAGACGGGATCTGAACATAAATCAGACTGATCTGATCCCCGTGCGCAAGTGGACAATTAACGCGCTATAAAAAGGCGCCAGGTCGGAAGGCCCCACCGTTTGATAAGTAATTTTAATGGGGTCACAATAAATGCGTTTTTTTTAAGGAAGCGGGCGGTCTACGCGGTCGCTACGCCCGCGTTTAAAAGCTTTTCCACTCTGCGTTTTTTCACTTTTAATTGAAAGCCCTGTTTGAATGTTTAATGGCACTCAGGGCGCCAGAATTGGACTCGTCAGGTACGCGACAGGCACGCCCGGGGACTTCGTAACTCGGCCGTGTTAAAGGGTGGTCGTGTAGGGGATGTTAGGGGGAGAAGATCTGTTTCACGGTTTTATTTTTACCTCTAAACATTTTACTCTTTATCAAATCAGTACACACGAAATACTAAGTAAGTATTTCAAAGTTAGTACCTGTGCAAAGCATTCTTGACGCCACGGCACCTGGACCGACACGTACAGAAAATTTTGGGTATCAGCCTTCTTCACAATGATCGTGATCAGATTTCGATGTCATGGCAGCTCCTTCAGAAGACACCAATTAAACTGTTACACCTTCTTAATGTGGAATTCCAATAAATCCTATAAGGAGCTTAGCGAACATCCTTGATCTTCACGTCCGGAGTGGCGCAACATTCACATCGCAGGTAAATTTTTTCTTCACCGAGGAGTCAGCTCCGTGAACGAAGACTTTGTCATGTTCTGTCCTTGGTGCGAGAAGAAGAGTCAAGTGGTTCTACCGATCCTCAAATAAACCTCCCATCCCACGGAAGCGTCAAACGGGTAGTACACCAACAGAAAGTTACTCAACTCGGTTAGTCACCTGTTGTAGTGGAAAAACCTTCCGACTGTATAGGAAATTAACATAGGATTTGAACTCGGTACGTCAGCAAACTGTCAGCTTTAAGTTAAATTAAGTTATAGTGAATTAAATTAAGTTTCAAAGACACCACATTCATGTTAAGTAAGCTACAGCAAAACTGTGTTAGTTTAAAATACAAAACACAACTTTCCTCCTAGCCAACAAATAATCGACAGGTACCGAAAAACACATACCCCAATCTTCGTTTCTCCAACCTTCCCGCCACCAAATTTCTATTTTTGGAAACTTCAACATAAAACCCAAAAAAATGGTAAACGTAAAAGAAACCAAAACCAAAACGTCAATACACCAGGGGTACCAAGTGAGGTTCGAGTCGCACTGCGAGTACCGGCTGTACAAAGCTAACCAGCAGCGTCGGAACAAACCAGGTACCAACCAGCGTCACCGCACAGCGTCAACATCTCGGCATACACATACATTGACATACAAAACAATACACTAGGACACGTGTAAGGCAATGTACAGGTACCAGTGGAGGTACCAGGGCTGGGGTTGACCGCAGGTCTCCCGTACGGGTGTCTACGAGAGGGTACGGGACGTAACCGACTCCATCCGACCCGATTAGTACTAAAACCGTATTTAATTACAAAAGCATCGTTTAATATAAACGAAGGTGCCCAACAAGAGTCAACGAAGGAGGAGGAGCCATTAATGAAGAACATGATAATGAGTTTGTGATGAATACGCGTTTCGCATGGGAACAACAATACAGGCATTAATATTAATGATAAATGATAATGATAAGACGGCTATTAGACACGGACGGTATAATCGTCGTCATCATTATCATCGCGGGCTGCCGTCCTCCTCGATCTATTTTCTATTAATTGTTCTATTCCCTCATCTTGATGATTATCAATTTATGTATTTTCGACTTGGGTTATCATCATTACATAAAACGGTTTTAACATGTTATTTTACCTCTCCTCTCCTTACCTGCTGCTCCCAACGCCACTACTTTTTTTTTATTAATTTCCTAATGTTTTGTTAATTAATTTATGGGAAACGGAGGAAACCACCGTGAAAAAGAGTTCGGGAGAAGTCGGAAGACGTTTTCCTTTTTCCGGAGAAGAAGACCCACAAAGCAGGTGAGAGATCAGGAAGGGGTTGAATGACGAGGTGTCGAGACAGCAAATGTAGAAAACAGACGGAGGAGGTACTGTTGCGTACGTAGCTCGGGAGCAGTGAATATGAGTTACGATACATAGACAGTGCAGTGTGTCAAATGTTGAGGAAGAAGCAGGTGGAGCATACAGAAGAACAGAGAAAGAACCTGCCGGAAAATAATAGAAAATACTAAGAAGCTAAATGAATAAGTTAGTGAGTCGCAGTAAGTCCACAACTGTTTAGTTCTTAACTTCTAATTTATGTAAACAAACTTAATAAACAGTTTAAAAGTAAACGAACATAAATAAAAAATAGTAAACAATAGCTTTCTTACCCAACGGTCACTTACACAAATTATTATTAATTTTCTTTAAATATTTACGAAAAATAGTTTATAGTTTGGTTAAAAATTAACCGCAAACAATATATTGTACTGCTTACCCTAAAAGTAGAAGAGAAAATTAAAAACTAAGACATGGGAGAACATCTGACTGTGTAGGCCCGACTGCTTCAGTCCTTGTTCTATCCGCACCCGTAGTTACCGGTCTATTCACCTTTACAGAACTACAACCCAAAGTTCTTATCTAGTGGAGTCGCAGAAGATTCAGCGTCAGGTCGAAGGTAAATAAAAACGAGACACGGGGAAAATAAATTCTCACCAGATCTTAAGTAACTCCTTGAAGTGGGGAAAAATTTCCTATGAACAATATTTCACGCGAGATCAAAAACCGTACGCGATCAATAAGTGGAAAACCGGAACTATTAATAATTTTCCCTCGTCTGTCGGGACTTATTAAACATTAATTAACTTCCTCCACGTCCGAGTCTTTCAGGTTCGGACGACCGGGGACCCGGGTGTACTCAATCCCTGGCCTTGTCAGAATTCCTCGCGGGTCCAGGGACGATTCAACGGGTAGCTGAGAACCCGGTTGGCCCGCAAGATTAATTGGTTAATTCTTTAATTTAAATTAAATTGAATTAATTGAGATTATGCAAGAACGTAAATTATAATTTTTCTCGCGGACGGAAAGACACGCGGATTATGACCGTTTAACATGGTCTCCACGCACGTACAACGATAAATCACGTTTTTATTTAATGTTTAACCACCCCCGATATCCGCGAGGGCACCAATGCCGTGATCTGGGAGAGATCGCGTGTTCGCGGCATTTCCCACCGATCCTTCAAGAATTAAATTAATTACGATATTCGGGTTTAATTAAAACACGATCGAGAAACGTTGCCGGGTACCTGCGACAAACCGACATTTCACACCTGTTTGAGAAAGTAACACAAATAGGAATGACACGAAGTTGGCGATCGATGTCTCGCCCAGATCCCTGTACTGATCTTTCGGGATTTTTTTACTTTGCAAACGATCTCGGAGCCTCACACCACGGCAACTTTGCCTTGCACCTGCAAAACATTAAGATTGTAGGGCTAATTGTAGATTGTTGTAGGTGCTGAATATTCTGTATCGAAGGTAAGTCGTGTTACCCAAGCAGTTTCTGTGGCAATAACTCTTTATATAAATTTATTTAGATATTGTCACGAATACAAAATACAAAACTGCACAAACCAGTACCGAAAAAAGGTACAAAACGGCCCGTACGTGAAAAAGGTGACGGGAGAGGCTGGGGACAATTTGAAAGTCTTCATTTTCTAGTGACACGACACCGGACATTCGTGTTTCACACGGAAAATCACTTAATGCCCATTAATTACCCGACGGATGTGTCCAGAACCAGGCGAAAATAAAACAAAAAAAAGTAGGTACGGCGGGTCTTCCGTTCGACTCGGCTTTCTCACGTGTCGGTACCTGCCTCTCCGGGTGGGTTGACACACAAAACAAAGACGGGTTTTGTCACCGACGGCGAAACATTTCCTGTAACTCGGAAACTGTTTTAAAATTGAAAACCACTCCGAGCGGACGCGGGGGAAAAAACCAGGGCCAGGGATGGGTACCTGCGGGTACCTGAGCCGAAGGTAAAAGTCCGTACGCGCGCGTACCACCTCCGAACCCCACAAAACACTAAAATTTTTACAGGAAAACACCACACAACACTCCTCCTCTGTATAAATAATAATAATAATAACTGAAAAAAACCACGCGTTTCCCGGAGTCAAGGTTTAATAACTTTCAATGTACATAAAAAGACAGAACAACGCACTTTTCTGTATATAGAAAATAAGCAATTCATTTCGCAACACGAATCGAATAATATTTTATTAATATTTACACGAATGATATTGTCCGTAACTGTTCATGCGCTTTTATGTAAATTAAATTCCCAACCATCGTTTTGACGTATAAACCAATTACAATAATGGATCAGGTTAATAATAGTGCACAATATGACATAATAATAAATATTGGATGATACAAAGCCAGACCATTAAAAACAGGTTTCGACAGACAGTTTTATCTCTTGATAAAACTTGGTAACGAACAAACAGAAGGTGGCACGTTTAAGTACCGTACAATTACAATCCAACAACGGTTATTATTATTATTATTATTATTATTATTAGCAGTATCGTTGTTATTTTATTATTGATGTTTAATAATTGTTAATAATGAGTTAACAGGTGTGTTTAACTTAGCGAGAAGCACACTGATTTTCCCTGGTTCTGATTTATTTAAATACATTATAAAGCGTAAACGTACCAGTGGAGGAACTACGTAATAATTTCTGTTAAATTTATTTATTTACAATAATCATTGTAATACTTTTACTGCAGATTACAAATGTGAGCGTCAGCATTATATTTATTACATGTATATAATAAAATATATATATGTTGTTTTTATGTTCAATTCGAGAGCAATTTTGTTTTGTTAATTTATCTTTTTAAGAGGTTGACTTCCTCAGCGAACTTTCTAAAATTTATAAATTTCTGTATGTGTTATTATAAATGTCTTTGTCTGTGTGGTATACTAAATAATAATATTAGTCAGTAATCATAAAAAAAAGTATAAAATGCAAAGACGTCACATATTAACACCATAACTTCATTTATTATTATTAGTAGTATTATTTATAAATTAGTATTGTTAAAATTATATCAGTTAAGTGAAGGATTGTATATAAAAATGGCATGTTCATATGTAGGATGATTATCACAATTTATTTTAGTAAAAACGTCAGACCAAAAGGAAATTATTACTACTATTTGATAGTAAGTTTCATCTATTATTTATTAAATTATAAAATCTGAATTTTCGAACGTCGGCTGTGTTGTGTTAATCCAGGAAAGTGTGGTTTCACTTTAGTGTGAAGTTATATATGCGATACTAAAAGTGCGTCATATTTTTTATAATTATAATATTACATTTTTTTATTGTAATACAAAATAATAGTTTTGCTTTCTTTCAAGAACATCAAGGTTTTATTTCTCTACAACGTCATTTTAGGATCTTTAATAATATTATTTTTGCTTTATTTGCTTTTTTCAAACGTTCGTTTACTTACACTTACATATTACAATATATAATATATTATATATATATGTAGGTGTACAATATGTGAAATATATTTTATTAATTTCTTGTACTTGCATGTATTTAATACAAATTAAGAGACACATCCTCGGGCCCCGAGTGGGACGTAAACTGCTAATAATAATAATAATTATTGATTTATTTAATTATTTTAAATTGAATTAAATTTAAATTAAATTAATAACCATAAAACCTCAGTTGAAAATAACAACTCTAACCAAGTTCTGTCGAGGACAATCGAACGAAAAAAAAAGAAAAAATCTCTCAGACTTCGATCGGGTTATGTGTCGGACCGTGTTACTCGTTACCAATTATTAAAAAAAAAAGTTATTAATAAATAATTCGTTGGAAAAAAGTTCACGACACAGGCCAGGATTGTTAATTTGCAAATCATCGGCCCCGAAATTGAATTTTAATAAGATTCAAACGTCGGACACAAGGAAACAACGCAAATTACCATTAATCAAATTCTAAATAAATTCTATTAATCTATTAAGGTTCTCCCGGTTCTTAAATTAAAATGAAATCAACGCCCCGGCGACCGCGCGTTAATCAATCGAGTTATGGAGTTAACTTTTGTTGTTGTAATTTTTATTAACATAAAAAGCGCATTAATAACGGCATGGAGTGGAATTAATTAAAATTTGACCGGGCCAATTTAATTCACAAATTTTTCACCTTTCGTCCCAGGGACCGGCCTTTTCTCTCTCTCTCTCTCTCTCTCTGTCTCACCAACCTTTCACACCCCTCGACCGAATTAGTTTTTCAAAACTATTAAAAAGGAAGGAAGCGAAAATTAGTTGGACCGCTAATGAATAACAGGTAATTTCGTCAGGGTCGAAGAAACACATTAAGTGATACTTTTCGTTTGACTTATGGTCGTCGGGATGGTGTCCTGATTCTTACTCAGGTACTGACAAAGGTTAATTTTTTTGTCTGACACAGGTACGCACACCTGTACTTTTATATACTATTTCCCATACAATACAATATATATTGAAGGTTTCGTCGGGTGTCGAAGCATTTGAAATAATAATAATAATTAACGGGTACGAGGAAGGTAGTTATACATCTGTGTCACTATATATGTTTCTCTGTACGTGTCCGTTTTTATGGGTTATAATATAATAATATGATATTGACAAACCGTAGAGAATGACTTAGGTTAATTTTGCAGATAAGTTAGACCACGTGGCGGAACTTATACTTCGGTTAGTTAATTTTCATGTTAAAATTCCGGACACCGTTCGTAAACATAAATATATTTATGCGCTGCACATATCGTGTACAAAATAATGTATTAATTAATCATTCGGTCACTTAAGGAATGAAAAATCAATGAAATTGTATGTTCAAGTAAAAGTAACAGTTTCAAATGATAATTTATTAAACAACTACATGTCTGAGCGTGTGAGTCAGCACATTAATAAATAACCTAAAAAATATATCGTGAGACCACAAATAAGAAGGAATAAATATTCGCAGACACCAAACTCAAATAGTTACTTAATAAATAAACTCTTAAAAAAAATAAAAAAATTAATACAACCGTAGACAATTGAAAATATCGAGGTGAAGGAGGTAACACGAACTCATCAGTGGTGGGAATATCAGGTGATAGGAAAAGGTTCGGGTTCGGAGTGGCGGGGAGGAGCCGGAGGGGGGGGGGGTTCGCAGTGACCTGACCCAAAACAGTTGGACCCAATGGAAAATTTAAAAAAATAAAATAAAATAAAAGAAACCTGGAATGGAAGGTGAACCGCGCGGATAAGATAGAAGGCGCCATTCTGAGGTAGCCAGCGCGTCTTTCCAGGTACGGTCTCGCTCGGTTTTTATTTCCACCAAGGCACAAAGGAACGAGGCTCAGATAGGAACCTGGCGGGTAATTGATGCGATCCCGCCGACAAACACGACTCGTACATTACTGTTAGCCAAAAATCCACTTTTAATTATGTTTCCTGCAATTACCTGGACGAAGGAGGTCGAGGGAGGAAAATTTAATGGACTTTAATGTACTGTTTTGTATGCGTCGATCGGGTGACGTGGCAGAAGAAAACACACCCTTTTCCCTCGGACAGGAAACCCGGAGACGAATAAACCTGGGAGAGCGACATTTTCCGACACGGTCACCGGTTACCGAAAGACCAGGTTCCCTGGGTACGCGGCGAGCTCCAGGTACGTGCTGCGCGAGTGACGTCACTCCTTCAAATTATTTTTCTATTAATGAGACGGTGGTTAACTTCGGGGAGCTCGGGGCCTGGGCTGGGGGGGTTGCACAGGAAACGAACAGTTCGGATAGTTCGCGAGTCGAACGAATCCCACGACCCTGCTGAAACTAGTTTTTAATAATAATAATAATAATAATAATAATAATAATAATAATAATAATAATAATAATAATAATAATAATAATAATAATAATAATAATAATAATAATAATAGTAATAGTAATAGTAATAATAATACATAAACTATTTTCCGGCGATGAACGCTAAGTGACGGGATGTGTCTCTAGTTGGTCGACTTATGTCTAGTCAGAGTTAGTTCTGTCTATAAGAAACTACAAACTTCTTTTCCTCACACTGCACAACTATAGTTTTATAGTTATATTTTACACAATTTTTTATTTAACTCAACTCATATTTCCGGCTTGTGTTTTATTAATAAAATATACATAATTTTCAAGTTTCAATATTTAATAATTACACTTATTCTGAAGTTAAAATTAAGCGTCCGGCAAGAGAAGCTATGTATAAGGAGGTTTGGTTTTGTGAGTACTCCTTCTACTGTACAATACACTCATCATTTTATGTAAAAATAATACCAAAATATACATAAATAAATATAAATAGTAGAAAAACTCTATCACACACAATTGGTGCATTCTGTGCCAAAAATTTTATGACTGAAAAAAAAAATACTAAATACTTTATAAAAATACTGTAATTGAACACTACATACTGTTGCAGTACAATACTATATTCTATAAGATTCTATATATATTTTGTCTACTATACTGCGTACTGTAGTACACTACACAATATTACACGGTTACAACTAAACCGCTAGTACAACTACAATACTGTATGCCCTAGCGAACATAATATTACGCGTCCTACGCTCAAAAATCAACAATCCACGTTCCGTGTACATCCAGGTAATAGGTAACTCGGAATTTTATTAATTACTTTATTAATATAAACAATAATAAAATATTAGTGGGATAAATTTCGCAAAAATTCAGAAACACTCCACTCGAGGCCTGGGGTTCTTCACACAACCACGCAGGACAACCCAACCAATTTGTGACGAACCCGAATTTGCTACCTCATGCACTCCTCATTTATTACCTTATTTATTAACTGCCAATAATTGAAATCGTGTTCTGCGTCTGCGTGTTATTTAAAAATAAATAAAAATAAACACTCGGGTCGTGAATACACACCCGGGACTCGGACAGGAAAGCTCAATAAAGTAACAATTTATGTACGGCGAGAGGCGAGGGCTCTTATTGACCGTTTTAATTACGTAATAAAGGGGTAATTATTTGTAATTTTTCCTTTAATTAAGCGAAAATCAATTACAACAATTAAATTTTCTCATCTCGTCGTCCTGGCGCGCGGTCCGAGGGCCCCGTTAATTGTTGTCCTCATTGTTAACTTCATTCTTAATTAGAATAGATAATTACCTGTTGGGAGAGGTGCGTTAAGACGTTGAACGCGTTGCACAACCGATAAATTTTAATAACGTTTAATAAACCCTTATTTGAACGGTTCGCGGCCTCGTCTTACGACACTCGTAATAAGAGAAAATGTAGTTTTAGTTCGTAGGTGAAGTGAAGAAGCAGTTGCGACACCACGCAGAGAAATTATCTCTGATTTGTAGTTACCCGGCCTGTTTTCTGTACATACCTGGTGAACGTGCCATTTTATGTAGCGGTTACATACTAACGATTTCTGTACATAACTGCAAAGGCAGTAGTGCAGCGTAGTGTGCTCTCCCTGGGTAGTACCCGTGCGCGGTTTCCAGTTCTTTCTTTGGTAGGAAAGGAAATAATCCTTTATTTTACTTTTTTTCAATTAGAAGTTTCGAGAAAACCGAATGTTTCTTTACCCGGTCGGGGTTAATTGACTACCAGGTACTTTGCCCTCACTCTCTCTCCTTCAAGCCTTTATTACTTCGATTTCGGCCACAAAAACAAATAGTCTTTTATTAAAGAACAAAGAAAACTCACCACAAACGCTAATGGAAATCACCATAGAGAAAATTAATCGACTCCCGGGGGTCGTCTCGGCTCAACTTCTTCTTTCTCGGCGAAAAGAAAGAGAAGGTTACGAACAAAGGAAACCCGCACGAGTTGGAGTACTCATAAACCAGAGTACGCGAGTACACCAGTAACACGAGTACCCGAAATGGGAAATTTTAATAATAAAGCAAATTAATCGAGACGCATCGCGTGTGTGGTACATAAAAGTTTCCAGATTCACAGTAGTTACAAGTGAGGAGCGAAGGTTTTGCATAACTGTTGTCAAACAAAACATCACGTACCGACATACGTAACATTGCAGTTTATACAAACACAAGACTACTCAGAGACGCCTTACCGAAAACTATGTTATATATTTTTTTTACAATTATATATAACCCCAAATAAAAGTATTGCAGTGATAACGTCATTGTAACAATAAAATTCCACAAGTAATAAATTATGTTTATTCCTGAATCTGTACATATTGAACGATACGTTAAACCCACTTCGAAATAGTGCCAAAATTATAGTAACCAAACCAAACATAGCGTAACCTAACCTAACCTAAGCAAACCAAACATAACATAACCTAAACCTAACCTAACCTAACATAGCGTAACCTAACCTAACATAACCTAACATAGCGTAACCTAACCTAACCTAACCTAACCTAACCTAACCTAACCTAACCTAACCTAACCTAACCTAACCTAACCTAACCTAACCTAACCTAACCTAACCTAACCTAACCTAACCTAACGTAACCTAACCTAACCTAACCTAACATAACCTAACCTAACATAACCTAACATAAACCTAACCTAACATAACCTAACCTAACCTAACCTAACATAACCTAACCTAACCTAACCTAACATAACATAACCTAACCTAACCTAACCTAAGCAAACCAAACATAACATAACCTAACCCTAACATAACCTAACATAGCGTAACCTAACCTAACCTAACCTAACCTAACATAACCCAACATACGCAAACATACCTAACCTAACAACATAAGCCTAACCTAACCTAACATACGCAAACATAACATAACCTAACAGCAGTTCACGAATTACCTACACAATGATTTTTCTAACTGTTAATTTGTTAGTAGTATTTATGTACGGGCAAAGTTATTAACACGAATTTTCATAAATTTCTTATAATCATAATATGGTAATAATACTCTACACAAAAACACCTTAATAAAACATACTGCAGTAGGGGTAGCCGCGTCAATAAAATTATTACTCCTAGGTACTACTGACTCAAAACCCAACGCAAGTACCCAACTCCACGCAGTACGAGACCCTTATGGGACGGTCAACAACACCCGAGACCGGGATTAAAATTTTTCCAGAAATTATAAATTACTCCATTAAAATTTCGGGCATTCCGACGTGTCCGAGTCGGAGATTCTCCAAACTTCTCTTAATTAATTTCAGTAATTAATATCGTACCGGTGGTGTGTTACCCGGAGGGAGAGTGTACCTGTACCACGTCATATGTGTGAGGTGGTGCCCCGGTCGAATGGTAACGTACCGTTAATGAAAATCATAATTATTACTTCTTTTTTTTAAACGCGTTGCCAAAGCGATTTACTTAATGAAAGGCCCCTTGAGACGGCGAGTGGAAAAGTGGAAAATGAAAAATTAAACAACAAGAAAAAATGGTCGTAGTGAAAAAAAATTGGTACTAATTAACGGACGACCATTTGTCATACCGCAAAACACCCGAAAAGTTTGACTTTACACCGGCGAGAGACACGCCACCGGACTCTCACCGTCGTCGAGCCTTGGTGGAGTACCTGGACTACCTGCCAGCAGAGCACGGGCGGAGCCACTTTGATTTTAAATCTAGCCGTTTTCGATGTATCGCCAAATAATTTTGGCCCAGTTTCCGTGGGTAGAACAAGTACCTGAACCTGAGAGAGGAACCGGAAGTACACGATCGTTTTTCTTCCATTTTCGGTGGGTTTCTTCTCGACGAGGAGTAGCCGAGAGGTGCCCGTGTTTGGTTTGTTCCGCTACCTGGACGGTACGACACACGAGCGGATGTTCCGAAGAGAAGAAATAAATCATTTCCAATTATGGAAGCCCGGAATAGTTTGCAGATCTGAGTAACCATCGTCAACGTCTTCTCTAGGTATTCTTGAACTCAACAACCCGCAGAAACAACTGAAGAACATCCCAGGCACAAAGAACTAATACTAAAGCCGCGGTAATAATACAGAGGGTGAAATGATTATATTTTTATTTCAGTTTACCTTCAAATAATTTAAACTTTAATATATAATAATATAAATAAAGAAATATTAATAATACTAGGTCGGGAGAGATAATTAGTTTACTTTACCATTGGGGTAACCAAATCTTCAAATAATCGTGGCTGCAATCGATTTATAGCATTGAAAAATTTAATGAGTCCCACACATATATAGTAATCTGTCATTATATACTAAACATAGTATAAAAGAGGAAGTTAGACGCGAGCTCCCATTGACCATTCTCAAACAGATAAACCGAAAATAAAACTGTTTAATTTTGTTGTATAACAAGCGTGTCGGAGTACTCCGAGGAGTCTGCTTCCACGACACGGTGATTCGACACCGAAAACTCGCATTAACTCTGCCTCTTTGACTTTCTGACATGTTTCTCCTGTTTTTTTTTTATGTATGTCTGTCTCTGTCTTTCATCGTGCAGATATCCGAATTAAAGAGAGAGAGAGAGAGAGAGCATTTCTCAAGGCTCGTTAACTCATAACCGGACAGAAACGTTCATTAGCCCAAAATTGTGTTTCTTGTAAACGAGACGAGAGCACTTCAAACTAATTATCGTGTGCAGATTATTCTTTTCCTAGAACAATTAATAAACATGTGGTGGTCTTCTACCAGGTTCTAATCAGGTAGAAAAAGACACCCCCGAAGTAACATCCCCAAAGACAAATTAAGAAGTCTGGAAGAGAAAGAGACGCCACACGCCTAACAAGAAGTCGATAGTTCTAGTATAATACAGAAAAACTCTGTTGTTTATATTGTAAGGTAACGTACGACTGAGTTAGCTTCTTGGTGCACCATTGAGACAAGTACTGGGTAGTACCTAGTTACTGCAGTTATATGTACAGTCGGTATTGTTTATTTGGCTTTGTGTTACATCAGCCTTATATCTAAAGGTCTCGCAATGGCCGGTGCAACAATTTCAAGGGAATTCCTGTCGCTGGGAAGAAACCAGTCCTTCAAGTATCAAGGAAGCCATGTTTCAGTCTTGCACTTTTACTGACGCCAAAGGAAAACATGCGAAGAAACACCGAGGAAAACAATTTTTAAAAATACATTATGTATGATTAAATAACTATGCATTTAATCCTGATTTCTTAAGATTTAATATTAATTTCATGCTGTTCGACTCCGAATAAGGGTACCACTAGATCACCGCTAAATGATCTAATGATCTACTGATCGCCGGTGCCTTGTGCTAGTGACGTCACACTGCAAAGTTATATAGAAACGTGACACAATGTAAATAAAATAAAAATAAAATGATCGGGTGACGTTTGAAGAGCAGAAAATTCCACCGCATTTTGATCTTGCGATTGATCTCCGATCTTTCCACCGTGTGAGACAACTAATTCATGTGAATTGCGGAATTATAAAGTCAGCCTCACGTGAACACAATGATTAAGGTAATTATTTTAATTTGAAGAGTAATTTTTCCCGTAGGTTTTGTTACACAGGTTTATTGTTCGTGGGTATGCCAGGCACTGGAAGTAGAGGAAAATCAGGTTCGAGAGTCGGCTCAGGTAGAGTTCCCGCGTGGAAGGTTTAAAGGTAGTCGAGTCCGGTGGTATGTGGAAAGGACAAGAACTGAAAAGTCCTGTATAGTCACGCGCACTTGCGAGCGCTTTGTTGTAACAATCGGACGTTAATTAAAACAAAAATCCTGCTAATTAGAAATGGCTTGGGATTAATTGCGCATTCACCGCGTATAATTCTACACCTGCACATTTAGTTCTGCGACAATCTTACGTTTAATTTTAACTCACTAGCCGAACTCAAACTCATCTACATTTGTTCTCTACCGAAAAATTCAACAAGATGTCCCGGCTGAATGCGGAAGACACGAAAATTTCAAACAGAACTATTAATATGAATAATAACACAAATTGCGATAAATAAACACCGAGACAAGTAGAAAATAAGTGTGCTGGCATTTGCAAAACACTAGAACGTAGACAAAACAGAGTGTACCAAGACAAAACAACGGGTAAAAGCACGGATGGGGAGTACAAAGGTACGAAGAAAGAAAACACAAAGGAGAGGAGACAAAGGCACGGAAAATTACAAATTCAAAGGAAAAAATGCAAGAAAAACAGAAGAGGGAAAAGTCAAAGGACAACAGGAACGAGAGAAGAGCAGAAGCTCAACGGGAAAAAGGACAACAAAATCAAAGGAAAAGAGCAAGAAATAAAAAAACCGACTCAACCAGTCCAACAAGCGATCTGAGAGTGTCAAAGATCGGTAAAAGAGCTGATCTCGGACGATGAGAGATCTACAAGTTTCCCTGCTCCTATTCCGGGGGCAAGGGCAAACAAACGCCACGTCAGGAGAGAGAGAGGGTGTAGCGTAAACCCCCGCGTACGGAAAATTAAAAACCGAACTGTACACCTTTCCAGCTGTGGCTTACGTACGCCCGCGTAGGCGAGCTCCCGTCACGACAGCCAGCTTATCCCCACTTTTATTAACTAGTAATTATTATTAGGAAGAAATCAGCGACTCCTAGTTAATTACTCGGGTAATAATTTTTAATTAATGTAATAATTATTCATTACAAATCTTAACGATTGTTTGAGCTGTTTACCACTGTTTTAATTAATGCTAATTAACGCGGGGAGAAACCATAAATCAATTCTTCTTTATTCGTTTTCTTGTCGAGTATCTCGGAGGTACCCGACAACGACCGGGTACTCGTTCCTTCCCTTTTCCTAATTCTTCCACTATCACCTGAATCAGGTGAACGAGTAAACGGATTTTCGAGGTGCGAGGGCGACTTAGAAAACTTTCCGTTCGAGTCCGAGCTCTCGCTTGTGGTGAGTAACCAGGTGACACCACGAAAAAAACCGGCAATATCCGTGAGGGTGACGACGTTCGACACCATCAACATCATCCCGTGCAGACTCCACCTGAGTGGTTTTACTTCTAGTTTTATTTTTGTGCCATTTTGTCGAAAAACGCACTTATTAAACCGCAGCCATGAAAAAAACTACAGTTTAACCTGCCAACAGGTAACCTGTTACTAATACTTAAACTCTTTACAAACCGCTACAAAATAGTGGTAAAAAAAAACCGAAGCTTACATTTTTCTACGGGTGAACCGTGCTAATCAAACTATTGCACACAAAAATTGTAGTTTGCAGTTTTTTACGTGATTCTGGGACTAAAACAACTCAAAGTCAAGTGGAGAAAATAGTAAACAGTATACTACAACTTGGCAAATAGTTGGAATTGAAATTATTGAATTTTTGTGATGAAAATAGTTTGTAGTTTTTGTAGGCTTTCGACGAAAAATAGCCCCTTGAACGAGAGATTACAAAAAATCATTTTTGTAATATGTATTATTCTTATTAAATTTACATTATTTTATAATTTTCATTATTATTATGTTTATTTTATTTTTAGTATTTTATATTAAATACTATTTCTTTATAATATGATTCTATTGTACGGTTTCATTTCTATTATTGTAGAGAAGTATGCGGTTTCCACATGTCTATATTTATTGGTTTATATATTTCTGGGTTCATACATAGTTTTGTTTGTAGTTTACATCTTTAGCACTTGGAGTTGCACACACCCCCTCACACGTTTGATTAATACCCGGCCGGCAATCAATCAATCAATCAATCAATTAATCACGTCACGAATTTACTTACACGAAGTAACTCCCTCTTAAATTAATGACCCATTCAAATTACAAAGGATAGTTTTAATGGGAGTCCACCGTCAGAATGACTCGGGCCAGGCATTACGTCGACCGAAATGAAAAATTAATAAAAAGCAATTTATTTATTAAACTTATTAAGTGGAATCATCCAGTCACCCTAGCGTCTATCACTTCATTACCGTACTTGTGAACTACCACGGCTCACTACAATAAATAAGTACACACCACCGTTGTTCACTAACCATGTTTAATAGAATAAATGCTCCCTTTATGTACTGGTATTTAGCGTACCTGTCAGGTACCAACAGGTACTCGTCCGACTGCCACTCACACAGCCACTGTACACGTCAAACAATCAGAGTGTGGAGATTAAGTAGAAACTTACCGGTGGAGCGGGTTAGAAGAGTTAGATACCCAACAGTGCAGTACTTTAAGTTACGAGTACCTGAAAGCAGGTTCTCAGGTACTCTCTCTCACCGAAGAGAGAGAGAGAGGCGAACGCGTGAAAGCATAAATTTATTTACCGTGAATTTAAATTATACATAAGTTGTCTTCTGGGTGACATTAACAGTGGCAACGAGACGTGTGGGCCCCATGACGTTTTTTACTACTAAAACTCGAATTACGTTACGCTACCGCTCCGTCGGGTACCGTCCGGGTACCACACGGCCGCCGGAGTACCCGTCGTAAAAATTTGTCAAAAAGTACAAATATTTGGACCGTTTCGACGCACTCCCGTTTCTCTCTCTCTCTCTCTCTCTCTCTCCCATCAAACGAAATCTCTCGCGTCAAAACTTATAGTTATTATAGTTTTTGTGTTGCCTCGTAAAATTTTAGTCACCTACGACGAAGCTATTATTTTTTATTTAATGTTCGCAGCCTGATAAATAATTAAAATTGTTTTCATTTCAATAAATAAAGTAAATATATGAGTCGGAGCGCTGTCGGCGGACCTTAACTTATTAGTCAATAATATTTCACGGTGGCAAACTATTTACACTATCGACAAAGAGGGAAAATTTAAGACGGAAGTTTTAGACTTGATAGTGAAACTGTGACGAACGAATCGATAGTTGTCGACTAAAATGTTTAAACTGAAAACTACGTGTCGTAACTGCTAGAGAAAAATAAAACTACAAAATACAACTGTTTCGTGGTGTTGTGGAGACTTCCATTTTGTGAATGTCCATTATTTTAAATAGTTTATGTAGTTATAGTTAAATAATTTATGTAGTTGACTAATTAAACTAGTTATTCATTAGTTACTATACTTTCTTTTATTAATCATTATGACAATTCTATTGTATTAGTTTCCGTTAAAAATAGTTATTCAGTAGTTTTAGTAGTTTCTATTAAATTAATTATTCGTTAGTTACAATATTTTCTGTTAAAATAGTTTGTTTTATTAATTTTTAAATTATTTAATTATTAATTAGCTTCTGTTGCGTTAGTTTCAATTACAAAGTTATTGCGTTACTTCAAAAGTTTCTATTAAAAATAGTTATTCCATAGTTTTAGTGGTTTCTATTCAAATAGTTATTTAATATGTTCCAAAACTACCGGGCATTATTTTAGTCCACCTGTACTGACTGCAGGCCACCTCCGGAAATAAAATAATTAAAATTCATTATTAATTAAATTTTTATTATTAATATTTATTTATCCGTCTCGTTGCTTTACTTCCGCCCGTTTCACGTCTTTTTTCATTGAAAAATAATTATTAATCTTGCAAATTATTAACCTTGGATGAAGACCTTCATCCCAGCCCGTCCCATCCACGACCAGCACCATCGACTACATGTCTTGTGTTACTTAAATAGTTTGCATTGAACTTGTTCCCATTCGGCAACTATTTGAGTAATGTAAAGTTTTTATTAATTTTTATACCCTTTCGTTACATAAGGTCCACCAACTTTATTAATTATTATTACATACTACAAGTGCTCCGAATTGACTTGTCACTTTATCACACACTACGCCCTGTCTAATAAATGGAGGTATCACTGATCAGGAGTTAGGTTTCGACACAGAAACTGATGTTCCAGTTGTTGTTCTTTGTCCAGCAGCTTCAGACAGTACTACAACCTTAGCTAAAATTATGTAAACGACACGAGGGTACGAGTAGTAGTACCCTGCAGTGTGTAATTAGAGGGGTAGAACAACTTTTTTACACAGTACAATGAAAACGGCGACACCTCACCGATTTACATACACGTCAGGTACGCTTTCAGGTTCTTCTTCTTCTTCTTCTTCCTCGTCAGGCAGTCAATCCTGAGTGAGCAAAGACGCACCTGCAGGGCTCGAAAAAAAAGATAGAACAAACCCCGAGTGACTAATAACCCTGCTAATCAGGCGTCTAGGGGCTCTGGGACCGTAATCAGGGTGTCGTCGTCCTAGTCCTAGAAAAAGGAATAGAATTCGACTTGGCAATTACCCCACTCCCACCCGAGGCCTCTTCCTCTCCCTCATCATTATTATTCATACCGTCATTATTATTACTCTGAGCAATTTATTTAATAACAGTAGTTAACTGGTGAACTTCAATTATGGCTTTAAAAACTTTTAGAAAATGTTTTACACCCAAGCTGTGAAGAAAATCGGTTAATCATCGGTCCCCGGGAAACTTCCATCTTGTGCATCTGCATTTTTTTTTGTTATTGAATAGTTTCTAGCGTCATTATCTAGGGTCTAGGATAGCCACGGTACGCGGTTTGCAACTTGTTTTCTTTTCCTTTTTGAATGAGACGGCCAACACTTGCACGCCTGCGTTCTTACACTTAGGTTCTGATTTTATTGATGACGAAGGTTTTTCATAACTTCACTGCTGACTTATGTTCCGTCCGAGTACTTAACTTATTTACGAATCCATTCAAAATGGGGTTTTATGCATTAACTGACGCGTTTTTGGATGCTGAATGTTTCTGTGCATATACACGGACTCATACACACGTAACATACACACGTTTTGCGTAAACATACAAAAAAGTTATGAAAACGTGCGATAACTTATATCAACCTCCGTTGAACTAATTATTTAGGAATTTATTTAGAATACATTTTTTACAAACTTTCAGTAAACTCCGGATGAAACAGCTTGGTGTAAATTAAACATCGGTAAACTTATTGCTCGTAAATTATTTATATATTGCGAGCGTTGTACACTTAATAACAAGCCTTGCACTCAGTGTTAAGTTAATAATATTTATTTTTATTTCGGTAGTCTTGAGCACACAAATAAAAAATGGTGTGGTATTAATAAGAACCTGTCAGAAATTAATAAAAGCGGGAAACCAAAACACGTGCGTGTAGATTTATTAAGTTATTAATATGTTTTTGTTAAATACAACACATACAGTTATTCTGTTTTATTATTATTATTATGTATTTTAATGTAAGGTTCAGTGAGTCGAATTCCTTTGTCTGGTACCTCACTTATTCACTCTCATTGCTCTACTAGCATTCCCTCCTACTTCCGGCTGTATGCCGTCGGTGTTGCCTCTACAATCACAATGTATTTCTGTACAATCCATAATGTTAATAAGTTGACGTGTTTGACGGACGACTCAACACCAGGCGGAGACAGTTCGGTGGCGTCTTCCATCGCCGCGGCCGTTGTTTCAGAGAAGAAACGCGCGCGGACGTGGCAACCAAGAAGAATAAGAATAAATAGTAGTAGTAGTAGTAGTAGTTGTTGTTGTAGTAGTGGACGAAGACGACGAAGAAGAACCAAAATAAATAAAGCGTCCATAATTTACGGCGTTATTAAATTTTTCCGATGGTTTTGAAAATTCGATATTTTATTTTATGACTTTCTCGGCCGGACATAAATGACAAAGTTGGTAAATTATTTATTTATCCCGTCCGATCGCTTCGTGCCCTCCTCCTGAGCTTTTCCACGTCGTGATCTCTCAGATCGTCAAACTCATCAGAGTCGATCACGGTCGTCCTTTCCTTCTTCTCTCGACTAATTGAAAATAAATGTTTTAATAAAGTCAGAACGCAATTTTGTCTTCTTCGCCTAGAAATCCGCCGTAAATCACGGGAGTCTCACGGCCCCCCGTCCCTGCTCCCCCGTCAACCCACTACGGGCAGGCACTCCCCCGCCAGTAAAACAAATACGTTCGTTAATAAATAAATAAATAAATAAATGAAAAAAATTTTTTTATTAATTTTTACGACCCTGAACGTTATTGTATGATTTACAACTCCACCGGGTTCGTAAAAAACCAATAACAACGACAACAACAACAACAGAGGGAAATGAGTGGATGAAAGAATGAAAAGTTATTATTTTTAGTACCTGGTACCCGGGTACCTTCAGCCCCAGTTGGAGAAGAGAAATTGAAACGGATAAGGACAACCGGACATTTTCATTTATATTAATAAATTAAACGAATATGTAAATCTGACTGTGTGGCCGCCGACTGGCACTGCTGCTCCGTCACCTGGTACCCGGTACCCGATGGTACCCGGACTGATATTCCACTAAGAACTACACCGTAGACTTATCTAGAGTATGTATTGTCGTCTCTTGCACCGCACCGATTAAATAAGGTAAGAGTAACGTGAAAGAAACTTATTGATTGAATAATTAATAATATTGAATAATAAATAATGACTTCGCATATGTACGTTATTTTTTTTTCTGAGTAGTTTTTCTTAGGGGTGAGTGATTCATTATGTATGAAATAATTTCAATAATTCTATTTGATTCTTTAAGTTTATGTTATGTAGAATTATTTTATTTGTTTGTTATACAAAACCTTAGACAACGTCCATTTTTATAATAAGTTTTATTGGTGAGTGTTTTTTTATATTTTTTTTATCTCTTGTGTGCTGTTCTGTTTTTAATAATTTATGTATACTTATGTAAGTGTACAATTGTTATTTTCACTGTATACAGCCTAACCCTTCCACTTGAACTCTTGAAGGTAGGTGTCTGACAGGGAAGTTCTGGTTTCCCGGAGTTGTTTGCAGTGATCTGGTCGATTCAGCGCATGATCAGATCCCGGGGCGGAGCTCAGATCTCCAATTCCCACCCTTGGCAAATTCAAAACTCACGTGACAACACTTGCCATCGCCACGCAACGCCGGCGTTTCGTTTCTTACAAAATCGGTGAACTAATTGACACGAGTGAAAAACAACTGTCGTGACGTCAGGCGTCATCGACCTTTGAAAGAAAAAAAAGGTACCCGAAAGGTACTCGGGTGATGGCCCGGTCGGGAAGGTTTCATTCATGCCCTTGTACGACGTCACAGGTACCACAGGTACGTCCAAATGAATGGAAGTGTCAAACGGGTAGCAGTTCATTGACGGTTTTACACCCCTAATTATTTCAACCCTCCCGTCCGTCCGTCGGAGTGAAAGTTTGCTGCTTCGTCTATCGCCGCTCTGATTTTACATTTCCCCGTATTTTACATCCTCCGAGATTCTTTCCACACTCACTCACCGGGTTTTGTAAACGACAAACTACAAAATAGTGCGACAGTTGAAAAACTACACTCAAAAGTTGAACTTGTGTAATTTATGGAGCGTGAACCAATTAAAAACTTGTAGTAAAAGTTGTTGTGCACAGACGTTTGAATTATTTTTTATTAACTCATTATTAATGTGTTTATTTTTGTACAAATCATGTAATACGAACACAAGACTACACAGAGGCACACACTGGGGCTGATACGAAACCTCGGGCTTCAGAAATATACAAAAAAATATTGAAATACTATTATTGAAAATATTGAATACTAAATATTGAAAACCATTATAAATAAAACGAAGATTTCAGTGAGTATATAAGAAACAAATAAAATAGAACTTGAAACACAATTACACGTGTCGTGTATCATTGTGGTAACTTACCACGCCAATTAATGTAATAATTAATGTAAAAAGTCATCTCTAAATAAATACGAAAGAGACATAGTATAAATATAGTATAAGGTTAAGTTCACGAATCACCCTACTGTACACAAGGCGTCACCTCAACTCATTTCGTAACTTTGTAAATATTCATCAATACTCCCCCATTCTTTCTTGATCGACTTGTATCACTAGCAGACAGAATGCTATATATTTGTCCTTATTTGTCTAAATCTAACGTGTTTATTTTAAAAAAGTGTACAATAATATATAAAATATGTACAGTATATAATAATAAATAAATATACATATAGTAGGCATACTTGTAAGAATTTTCTAATTTTCCGGGTTAAGTGAAAGACTCCTGTTGAATGATCTCGAGTCTTTTAGTTCAGTATGTCATACATACGTCTTTCATACATAAATATAAATAACGTACATAGGACGGTTAGTGTGGTATAGAATAATATTTTTTGTTTGTGACGAACATAATTATATGATTTGGTTATGTTATCCTTGTGAGGAACCTGGGCATCTCTGCAGTGTTTTGTCTTATGCAGGGAAAGGCATATCAGGTACGAATCACGAGAAAACCGTTACTCTCAGACAGAAATCTTCTGTACGCGTCTTTCATACCGAAAGTTATGAAACGGTTTCACTTGTGAACAAAAGCAATTACACCGGAGTTTTCACCGTCACGCGTTTACCCTCCCATTAAAAAATCGGTGGAAATTTCCTTACGGTCGAGAATATTGTCCGCGTTACACTTCTCAACTTAATTTATTAATCTCGTTAATTAATTTATTACGAGCGAGAACAACGGATTAATAAAGGAATTATTAAATTAATGCGGCGAAACGAATTCCCCCGGGTTCGAGTGGGTAAGAGTCGCCGAATGAGTTTCCCGTCCTGGTACCATCGGCTACCCGTCCAAGTACCCATTGTCTACTCCATCCCTAATGATAGTTTTACATAATTTTATTTAATTAGTTTTACCTCGGGTCAAAGTATCGTTTCCTCAACATTTCGCTAGTTTTTTTTTACAACTTGGAACTGGAAATATTTTAAAAAGTAGTCACTTCACCCGTCAGTTTTACTCAAACGGGTATTCTTCATGAGTTTATTGATAAGAAACAATAAACTAAAAATAATAAAAAAATAAATTCTAAAGGTAAACGTTCCGTTCAGTTCGAAATGAACTAGTAACAGTTACCGCACTATACCTAAACAATTAACTTACCATTAACATTTACTAATCGGATGATTAATAGAAAAACAATAAATAGAAGAACAATTAATGAAACAATAAAGAAAACAATACATAGAAAAACAAAACCACAAAACCGATGTAATAGAACGATGTAATGGAAAATAGATTAAGGTCTCTTAGTAGTAACGTAGTGTTAATTGCAACCAAACTACTATTAATTTTCTATTAAAAAATTATGTGTACATTACTGTACATTATGTAGCGTTTGGAAAAGTTTACTTTAAATAAATAATTACTTTAAATAAATAAGCAATGTCTGAGAATAAGAAATAACAATAACAAACAGAATAACAAATAAGCAAACATAAATGAATAATTAAAATTAAAATTGAAGAAAATCCATGCGAAATAAATACATAATTTTTTAATATGTGTAAAATAAATACATAATGTTATGTTGTATGCGGATTAACCGGCTTGCGACTTGCACAATGTGTTAATTGCATAGGAAGAAAGGTAACCAGTGAATCGAGAGAAACTAAATTGGATGAATCGACAACAATGTGGGCAATTAAATTAATGCATATAATAAAATTAATAAGCGGGAACAATAAAATAAACTCACATGTAGAGGCCAACCGAAGGTACATAACGTCAATAAAAGAGAAACTGAACAAACCGGTATCGCGCCGACCGTCCGACGGAAATAGTTTTAAAAAACTACGGTCAGAAATATTAGCTTAAGTTATTATGTTTTTGTAGTGTTAAATTACACATGAAAATAAAATTTTTTTCTTTACATTAAATACATAAATTATTTATTGATTTTCAATGTTAATTTATTTTATCTCATTGTGTTAAGTATTAATAATTTTATATTCTCCTATTGCCGAAGCTTGTTGTTTTGCCTTGCAGTACTTACTTTTAATAAATAACAAAGGTTAAACATATTATCTATCAAAATGTTATTGAAAATATATTAATAATAATATATTTATTATTTTACGTTTCTCGTGAACGTCTTTTTACCACTCAACCCAACGTCTTATTCAGTTTAATGGTTCTTACTTGTTAATGTCACTTAATATTTTATAAAATTTTTCCTTCACGAGTTTATTCTATTAATCAATACATTAATTATGTATGTATGTTATTAAACAAATCAAGCCTTATGTTATATTCTATAACATAAAACCGTACGTCAATGACTTTCACCTTCCACATTTATGGTAAACCGATGCTTAAATATTTTCACAATAAATCTTTAGTCTCTCTTGTGTTATTATGTAAATAACAATTTTTGATATTTACATAATTTAACGTATTGAGAATGTAGTATATTAGTTAAATATATATTAATAAAATCCAGAGTCCAAACATTAAACGCCTAGATTCATTGTGTATGCTTTACAGTTAGTTCTGACTCAGAGAACTGCTTATGTGCACCGTACATAATATTCATTTAAACTCTTAATAGAAATCCATATATTTTTATGTAAATTTAATTATTTATTAAAATTATGAAGGATACAGGAGCGGATTATTATATATCACATGTTCAGGTGTGTAGGTTACGACTGACAAATTGCTACCGGAGGTGTACAGGCTGTATTATTTCGGTACATAAAACCGCATATTTGACGTTTATGTATGTCTCCATTCTCAATAACTATTTGCACAACTATGTAATTGATTATTAATCGTTAGGAGGAAACGGTAAAAAAATTTCAAAACGACTCACCGGTGGGGATGTCTCTGCCTGGATGTCGACAACACCTAACAACCGACACAAAAACTTTCACAGCACCGTTCTTTTCGACGAAAGTAGCAAAAGTACCGGGAGTATTCAGTTTTGAAAAAAAAACAAGGAAAGAACGAATCAAACAAACGGACAGACAGACAGACGAAAAAGCAAACAAACAACAAACAGAACAATCACAAAACGATCAAAGCAACGGACTCGAAGCGGCAACACCGACTACTTCCATAACACTGGGCCCGACTTCAGGTACGTACCTGCCCCGTTTTTCTGGGTACTCCCCACCATTGGGTTCGACGCTCGGGCTGGGGCCCCTGCCAATTGGGGCCTTCACATCGCGACCAATCCACGTCTGGCTAGTTCAATTTGTCATCGGGAGGACCGCCGGTTTCAGGGCCCCCTTTTTTTTTGGTATGCGAAAAGAAGTCACCCTTTTTTTTTGTCACTTTAATTATTTCTTTTTCCGCGAGTGGAAGCCCAACGGGTCCAAGGGGGCCTCTTTCCAACGAAATAAAGAATGACTGGACCTATGAGGTTCCCACGGGCCTTTTTTGGGGGCCCCCCTGCCAGCCGGGGCCCATTCAAGTCGTCCGCGACACGAATTTTAATTTAACACGCGTTGACTGCAATTAAATTTTTTTTTTGGTCGCTTCATTCAAAATCACACGGAGGTGGTTGGAGGTGCAACCAAACACTTCTTGACTGCTCCCCAAGATCAGACGAGTAGTTTTCAATAATTAGCGTGGTCCCTAATCCGCACACATCTCCTCAACTCGGTTTTTGCATCTTAAGCACTTCAAAAGAAACCAGTTAACACTCTAGGACTATATATGATTTTACATAAGTAAATAGTCAGTACCCGTAAAACAAGGAATGGCCGTTAATTAAAAGGCACATTAATAAGCTAAAAGACAGTAAAAGAATAAAAGCAAAAGACAAAAAGTAAGTTGTCATCACAGTCAGCATGACAGGACTAAGACGGGCACGGTACAGACTAAGTATACATAAATAATATAATACTCATCTCTATACTATAAAATTGAGCATTATACACAACTGTAAGAAGCTCAAAATTTTCAGGGGATATGCCAACCCTTCTAAGGAAAATTTCCATATTGCCACGACGGTTAAGCACCAGAGGTACACAATATATTACTACATAGGTATTCTATATTATTATCAATAGATATTATAGAGGACCTCGAGCTGCAAAACGGAGGTGAAGAACCAGACGACACCAACTACAAGAAATCTTTAAGAAAATCTACTACTTCAAAGAAAATTTAAAAAAATAAAAAATAAACAAAAATCCTAAATATTAAAGAAACTAAAAGAACATAAAAAAATAATCTTTAATTATTATCTTTTTTATATGTGCCTATATTGCTTACATTATTAAAATAATCGAACATACATAATTGTCCATAAGATGGATGTAACACGTGACGTCGTGGGGAATTTGAAAGAGCACAAACAAAAAATAAAAACGCTTTATGCGAATAAGTAAGGATGCCGTTTAAAACATAAAAAATAAAATACATTAATAAGGAACCATAAAATCCATAAGTGTAACGACCGGCGTGAAAAAAAAAACATTCGCCGGAGTCATTATGTACATAAGACAAAGGGGCCCAAATCAGTTTCGAGTGGCCAGCTGTACGCTCACTAATAATCACGGCGTTTATTTCCATTAAATCCGGGGTTATTAATTAATCGAAGGCTCGTTTATTAATGTAAATTTAAATTATTTTTTACTCTTATTAATCTGGTAAATTAAGCAACGCCCGGGGTAATTGCACGGGGTGCGTCCCCGCACAGAATGTCCCGTTTAAAGTCAATTAGTATTTAAATGAGAAATTTTAATTCGTTTAAGGGAAAATTACTTCTCGGATGGAAATCCATTAAGGACGGAGCCTGGACGAGGTACCGGATACCAGGTACCGGGTACCGGGTACCTGAGCGACCAGCCACCGGAAACCTGGGCGTTAAATTTTCGGTTGAAAATTATTTATCGAACAAAAACAAAAAAAAAGTTATTAGAGAGGAGAAGGGGTGAGTGTTTACGGGCGAGTGTACATAATTTATGTACATAGGAGTTGAATGAAAGTCGATGACAGGTGCGACGCCGCGTTTATTTTATTTCTATTTCTTCCGAACCCTCCCGGGATGAGTTTTCATCAATTTAATTTTCCGTCGTTTTTCATAACTCCAACCCCGACCCCGTCAACATTTTCGGGTTCCTCCGTCAAATTCCTCAAAATTCTTCTTCCACGTAAAGTTTAAATACAATAAAATAAAATTCATCTGTGGTCTGAGATTGAGCACAGGTGCGGTTTTGGAATGTTCTCCTCGGAAAAATTACCCAAGGTGAATAATTTGATTTGGTGTACCTGTTTGCAAGCTCCATGTTCTGCCTCCTTTGCTCTCCGTACTTCATTATTTACATTATTTTTGTTTGTTTGTTCTACTCTTAGGATTTTTATGCATTTCTTTACATCCTTATGTATGTTTTTTTCTAATTATTGCGAAGGTTATTTATAACGTTGAAATCCTTTGGTTGTATTTATTTGTATGAGATTATAGTATTGTATTAGATTAAATACTTATATTATTATCCGACTGTAATATTACAATAATGATAATAATGGTGATGATGATGATGATGATGATAATAATGTCCCCGGAAAGGGTAGTTAGTTGTATATTTTCATATCCTTCAGTTTTTCTGCTTTATTGTCCTCGTACCACGCTCAATAATATTAAATATGTAAGTCAATAATACAAGTAAAAATTACTATATTACCATACCATTATTATCACACGTATACATATAAATATTATACGTAACATAAATAGTGTATTAATATCTTTTTTTTAAGTTTTATTTCTTGTCTTAGTTCCTTATTTTTTTCAACTGTTGTTAGTACCAAACGCCTATTAGTACAAACATATTTTTTCCTCCCTTCACGTTACACTTATTTTCTACTATTCTCAGTTTCTTAATCTCTGACATTCAACGCTCATTGTTTTTTATTTTTATTATTACCACAGGAAAACACGTCAACGAAAAATGAAATTGTCACACATCTGTCGGATTAGAAATGCGATTGCTCCGGCTCTGAGGGGATTTAATTTATTAATTTTATTATTGAATTTTTGGGGTTTCACGCAAAGAAACTGAATTCTTTTATATGCGCGTTGAATACAAATATTATTATTATTATTTACGATAATTTATTAATGGTATTAACCGTTGAAGTTACTCAAATTGTAAATCGCGAATTTAGAAACGTTCACTTCCTAATGAACAATTTCATTCGAAAATAAAATTCTAATGAGTCAGGAGAACGGTCTGTTCTCCGGCCGTTACAAAACTATTCGTCGCCCCACTCAAGAGAGAACTATTGTTCTCGGAAACTATTTTAGTTTTTCAATGCTTCGTTCGCCAATTAACGGAGACTTTACATTTTCTTTACGCAACAAGAGAGAGAACCTTTGTGTTGCGACACTTAAACGATTATTAACATGACTTGCACGACATTTGCCAGACGTTTGAACTTGTCCCGAGTACCCGTCGAGTACCCGTCGAGTACCCGTCGAGTACCCGGGTAGAAGAAATGAAAAAAAAAAAAAAGAAAGGCACTTAAACCTCAAATTAGTCTCTTTCGGTAGGAGAAATTAAAAGGGGGACCTGGTAATTTGCGTACGGGCACTTGAACGGCGCGTATGTACGCGCGCGTAATTGTCCGCGCATATTCGCCGCATTAGAAGGGAAAATTAACCTCGCGAAAAAAAAGAGACTAATAAATATTAATTAATAATTGAAGTTATTAACCGGGTGCGAGAAGGATACATTCAAAACGGTGCACGGTTTTATGTAAGACGGAGGCGAAACTATTTGGCCCCTCGTTACAACTAGAAATTGCGCAACTATTAGTCAAACTATGGGACTCTCTCTCCCTCTCTCGCTCTCGTTTTTCTATTTAAATAAATTAGACTATTAACTCGTAGAAAATTCTCTATTAAAATTTTGGAAAATTACATAAATACGAAGGCGGTTCGTGTTGGAAAGTGAAATCTCTCCGAAATTAAACTACGACGTAGTGCTAGAGAGAGAGAGAATGTGAATTTGTAGTGTGACGTTTTACTCATCAACACATCACTCAACTTTCCTGGTTTGAAGGAGCGAACCCACCCTTAGTAGTAATAGCAATAGGTGGGAAATCGGTTTCTTATTAAATTACTTCGGCTTCTTATTGGAACTTGCACGTCTCCTACGTACCACCCAGGGTCTCTGATTATACACGAAACCGTTACTCAGCAACAACTCAACCGTTTCTCTTTTAAACGTGTCTGACAATCTTCAGAAGCCCACGGACAAAGATTGGATCTCCGTGGGTATCGCCGGTTGAGAAGGTACATAATTCTTTTTAATAATTTTTTGCCACATCACGACTTTATCGAATACTCACATTGTTAATTATTTAATGGAGCGGCGTACGCACAAACTGGACACTACACGTAGAGTCACACAATTAAAGTATTCCTTACGAATAAATACATAATATTACTTCGCGTGGTGGTTTATTATTTACTTTAATACAAACGTTCTGGAAGTTATGTGTGTTCAGCTGGTACACAACTCCGTGTGTCGATAACACGGAAAAAGAACCAACGGGGCCACCATTAATTAATTATTAAGCGATGAGTACTACTCCAGGCAAAAAACCATGAGTTTTTGTTTTCGAGAAATGAGATCCGATAACCAATAATCGAACTTACCAAATTAATTAGATTCGATCCGTAAAGGTGCAGACTCATCCTGAGACAATTTACCAGTGAGGGGCTTTTGTTATTGCACCGCGTGTGGGTACTCGTTCGCAGGGGTACCCGAAAATCGAGTTTATCAAAAAAAGAAAATTAATAATTTTAAACGATGACTATCGTACATAACTCGGAAGGCCAGGAAAATATTATTAAATCG
The DNA here is from genome assembly GCA_037055365.1 of Polyplax serrata. Lineage (NCBI taxonomy): Eukaryota > Metazoa > Arthropoda > Insecta > Psocodea > Polyplacidae > Polyplax > Polyplax serrata. The sequence goes on along the minus strand of JAWJWE010000038.1, from coordinate 3,967,250 downwards.
ACCGTTTCTAATTTAATTCGATTTGAGACTGTTATTTTTTTTTTGGTTTGCCCGTACTCGTCCGGGTACCAAATTTCCGAGAGGGAGTCACGGGTACCATCGCTCCTGGCAAAAACAGTAACGGGGCGACAATAAAACTATCGAGTACTGTGCCCGGAGGTTGCGAAATTACAAAATTATGCGTACTACATTATTATTATTCAAATTATGTATAATAATTCAGGAATTATTAAAATAAAAATTAAGGCTCTTTGACTTTAACGGGTGACTTTCACAAAGCGTACCTGAAAAGCAATACTTGCAGAATCCGCAACATTTCAGACGTACGGTACATAAAACTATTTTTCTCGTGAAAGAGACCTCGGTGTGACTGTACACGGAATTACCCACCAGACAATAGAGCCTGAAATTAAGCCTACCTGGAAAATCAGGTACGAATAGCATGTTCGATACACGGCCAACGAGAAATGAATGAAGACAATTCGAAGAAGTCGAGTAATGGATCAAATAGAGTCATCCGAACTGACCAGTCAGGTACTTGCCAGGTGAGTCGTGCCGTTTCCACCGACCAACGGTTGGATGGCCGAAAAGTCAAATCATTCTCTTCCCCCCATGGAAAAGTACCACTCGGTCCCGAAATGACCGGACCGTTCGGAGTGAACGCAACGCAAAAACCTGACACGGGTACCCCGGATTAATGACGCGGTTACGTTTCGTACCTGCCGCCCGAGCCTAATTAGAGAAATTCATTAGACGTGCAATTATTCCCATCTGGAAGCTGAAATTCGTTTGTAGCGATTGTTTTGCGCCGCAGGTCTTTCGAAGGGAAACGCGGAAGACGGAGAGTTCGGTCAAAGACCGAACTTTTCTACCTGCGACAGGTACGTACCTTAAAAGTAAAACTAATCGACTCCCTCAGTCTGCGAACTGTAATATTCTTTTGCATAAACTGGAGTATACATAAGAAACAATACATAAATAGGAAATAGACTATTAACCTATTAATCAATCGGTTCAATAGTTACCTTACTGTAAGTTTACATAACCTAAATAACATACATAACCAAAGCATTATATACATAGATACTGAACCTCTCAATATTACAATTTTAATAAAAATAATCTTACAGGTAACTTAAGGTGATGATCCTATGCATAAGACATAACCTTGCGAATAGAAGCAGTACCACACCTCTCTATTAACTAATTGATCAGTTAATATTATTAACTTGCTTCCAAGTAAGTTCATCAACCCGTACGCGACTTAGACAGCTCCCACAGCTTTAAATGACAAATATAAAATAAGTAGACGGATGCGTAAACTCTACATAATCCAAAACAGTGGCAGCAGACAAAACAAACAGTCCAAATTCGAAACTTCAAAATGAAATTGAAGTCAAATAAAGTCAGGTACCATTCATTCTCACCTGTTTTGTCGAAAACAAAAACGAGTTCTGTACCTGAAGAGAAGACGAAAAGGAGGAGGAGAACAAGAATAATAAGAAGAAGAAGACATGGTTTGATATAAAATGTAAACCACTAATTGATATTCTGATTAAAAAATCCACGGTCTGCTGCACTTCCATTTTAGCATTTCACACGTGGGTTTGACGTCTTCAAACGTCACTTCGCAAGCGACGAAGAGCAACCCTGACACGATTGCAGTGGTGAGTTTCATCCAGAGACGTTTTCTTGGGTCATGACGAAACGCACAGCCACTCCATTTTTACTAGGCAAACAGTCGTCCATTTTGTTTTTCTACAACTCCCAATTTTGTGAGGCGAGAAAGTAGTGAAACCCGCGGCGCGAAGTAATTAATCACCACCGCCAGGACCACTACACCACTAATTATCATCCGATCTTGCCATCTTGCGAATATTAATTTTTCGAAATCCACCGATCGATCGATTGTTCCATCAAACGGTTCGGTAATCACTCAGCTAATGAAGTTATTCCCCGCCATTTTACACTTTTCTCGCTCGCAAAAAAAACAAATTTGCAAATTCAAAATGGCGACTCCTCGACTACCGGTTATTCCCTACAAATGACACCTAATTTTTCTGCTCTCTCGACTCGTGTGAACACCGAGTAACTAAAAATGATTAATAGTGATTGAAAAGCGGAAACGGACAGACCAAAAAAACCAAGATGGCGACACCCGTGCCAGGAGGAAAGTCCAAATTTTAATTACATTTCACGTTTATTTTTTTCCGACCGGGAAGTAGCAGACCGTGGAATAAGAACAGTGACATTAATAATTTTAGTTTTGTTATTAAATAACTGTTAATAAATGTAAATAAATCGGTAATAATTAATAATTTTAAAAATTGATCTGATTCAGGCGGGAGAATTAGACTCGCGCAACGAAAACTGCGAACCACGTGAAGAGACAACCAGTGAGGCAACCACAATAGAAAGACAACTATCCATAAAAGACATAAATAGACCTATACAGACGCGTGGACTGACATAGAATAAATAGACATACATGAAGTTGTTGAAAAACTTAAATAATTCGAGGCGAACCAAGTGATGCCCATGAGGAGATGGGACCGGAGTGGGAGAGCACTCAAAAAAAAAAACCGACAACCGAAAATTATTAGAAAAAAAAATTGTAGAAGGCGAGTAAAACAAATCTAGGGGATAGGTAAATAGACAAAGAACAAATATAATAAAGAATCGAACAATAATTGATTCGAATCGATTTCCAAACGGCTGGCACCGGAGCGAGCAGGAGCGTTGCTCTGCGGTTTCATTTCCTGCGAAAGACGGAAAAACCCGTTGATGCGTGCCTGTACCTGGATGGAAGTGCCCGCGTTTCCAGGCACGGCTCCGACCGAACCGGTTTAAATTTACTGAGTTTAAGACAACAACAACAATAACGACAAAAAAATAGTAATTCAAATGGAAGAGAGAACAGGTGTAAACAATTGTCTATTTTTCTAATTATTGAACGGTGACTTGCGTCGTACCTGACTTCACGCCGTTCATACAGAACTTTATATTATAAATATATATTATACGACACGAGTGTTACAGCCAATTGAAACTTGTACATATACTCCATTATTATGACTCTGTAGTACTACAATACAGCTTCCTGTATTGCTATTTTATATATTGACAGATAAAATCAATAATCAACCTTGTAACGAATCTTATATATTGTGCCTGTCATCATTGATCATCACCTTCTACTCTTTACCTCACCACTCTAGTACAGTACGGTTAAGTCGTAAAACTAGAAGTATTTATTTACGTATGAGACAAAACTATTTACATTCTATTTATTTTCTATTATTGAGCTGTAGTACTTATTTATTAGTCTATCAAATTCGCTACTCAAAAAATTTTAATATATTCTTGTATAAAAATTAAAGCACTAGTTCATTAATTTTTTATATATATTAGTATAATATTAGTTTAATACATATTATATATATGTTAAGTAACTTACAGTAAATATTATATGCTTCTAAATAAATTATAATTTATGGTAAACAAGCTCGGTTAGCTTCCTTGATGAATAAAATAATATTCAAGAAGAATTATTGTATTATGTCTTTTCACTGATCTTTAACTTTTATTTACTAATCGTATTTATTATATAATATAGCATATTTATACATAAACAGCAGCCCTTAATTTAATTTAACTATAGAAATACATAAACGTATACATAAGGGAAGTAATACAATAAAAAAAATACTAAAAAATAAAATGGGTTAATAAGTGCACGGCTACTTAATATCTCGTCAGTCATGTATTGTATTGTATTTTATATATAATTTATGAAGTATCATAACAGCACTGTTTACACTGCAATTCAATCGACAGATGGAATTTCAAAACGTGTACCTGCGAGTACCTGACCACGCACCTTAAATTATTTTTCAAAAAAACTAAAAAAAAGTACACATCGAACAAACGAACGGACGTTTACGAACGTTCAGAGATTAACACAGTCATCAATCGAACCTTCCATTCATTTAAGAGAGTTCAACCGCGAGGTCCACCTCATTTCAGGCTCGTACCTGAGGCACCCGGTCCACACTCAGACTATAATGTTTGTTTTGTAATCGTATCATTTTCAGAACGGGCATCACGTCAATCATGTGATAATTCGATCGAATAGATTTCATCTCGTTCCATCTTCACTCCGTCTCCCTCTCCGACTTTCCAGGTACGGGGTCCATTTTTATGGTTTTGGGTGCTTGCCCGCAAGAATATGTGTGTGTGTGTGTGTGTCTGTGCACCGAGGATGTCGAGCAGTGCTCACATCGACACGGATGATGGTCATTTTATGTGTGGTTGAGACACACGTCCGACCTAACGAAATGCACGCCTCGACAGTAAATTTCGGTTTGCGTTCTCTCGTTAATGGCGTACCTGATTTTATTGGAAGGAGGTGGACCTAATGTGCGTCTGCGACCACGACTTGTCCTCCGCATCTCACCATCTTCCCGAAGAGTTTAGCAATTCCGACCAAATTGGAAGGACTCCCTGCACTTCACCGGGTTCTCTCGCTGCCTCTTTCCTCTGCGGCTTTCCAACCGGTTCGACGACTGCGGTCAGACCCGCTACTCGTCCAGGTACTCTCCAACCCTCGTTTTGCGGCTTTTGAAGTTTTCCAACCGGCTGCCGTAACACCGAACTCCCGATTAATCGAATAATTACAACTCGTCCCCGAGTGTGGACGAGAGTGTCTGTCATCGGTCGGAGAACCCGTTCACGTGCGGTCAGGTACATCCCCGACACCTCCCGAGCAGGGTGCACTTTCCCCATGTGTTCCCAAACAAACAAATTTCTAATTTAATTAGGTCGGTTCGACCTCACGAAAATTCCGGGAAGGAAATGGTCACAGCTAGAATTATGTAGTGTATGTGTAGTAATAGAGTTAATAAAACACGCCACGCGTGATTGATAACATCAACTTCTTCGAAAGTCCAAAAAAGTAAACCTGTTTTTCTGTTGAACACGAGCAATCGTCCCATCCCTTTGTCGGGTGGGGTCGACTTCCGACTCCGAGTTCCGAGTAATCTATTTACTAGTTCTATTTCTGTTGTTCCACGATTTTCCAGCACTGCCACTAGAATTAATAGACACCCTCTCTTATTATCACCGTTTCGTCGGGCCACACGACAAAACCCAGCGCTACTCTTTGGTTGGTGTTGTGCCTGTACCTGACGTTCCAATCGACATCCCTGGAATTTCTCAATAAACTTAACGTGCGGACGCCTGACTCTTTAAATAATTACCTTTCAATTCAGTTACAAAAGTTGTGAAACCGACCGACGTTAACGGTCTGTCGCAACGGTCAACAACTCATAATGTTGCAGGAGTAATCAATATTATTATATATTATTTGTAAGTTACTATGTATTTATTTTGTGCATTTACATTTGTTATAATTCTGGGTATGAGTAACGTATACAGCGAGGTAAAGTATAAATAAAGTAAAGGTATAATTGCAAAGTTACAGGAACAAAATATTTATTCTACAGATTGGTGGCGATTGTTTATATTTATATTAATATTATTTGAAATTTTGGATTAATTTTTTATTGTGTATATACGTCAGCGCATAGTGTAGAAATAAATGACCGATTATTTGTACGTTAGCATACCACGGCCATTTTTCTGTCTGTAGTAAACACTGCGTAGAAGTGTAGTGATTTTAGTGAAGTACACTATATACTGAAAATGTTGTTTGAATAATATGACGTGAGAGACAGGTGAGCTGCGGTTACAAGTTACCGACTTGACTTCACAAAACCCCAGTCCAAATTATCGTCGATCTAACAAACCGAATCTTCTTTTCGAGTAATTTCTATTTCTTCACGGCTTTCATTATTTCACAGTTTCATTTTCCACCCCTTTGACGGGGGTAATTTTAGTCCCATTAGGCAATTAGTCCGTCGAAGAACCTCGCGGACGCCGCAGGTGTGTGGCGATACCTGACGGTGACAGTTGCATTGTGCTCTACCGAAGCGGTACCAGGTCGAAGTGCGTACACGCGAGTTGTTGTCGGGTATTCTCACAACCTGCACCTTCCGTACACCAAAACTACAACCTGGGTCGTAGTGTCCACGCCCGGGGGTGGACGCGAGAGAGAATTCTTAACTCTTGCTCACTGGAAGTCGAACGCAACCTCAGGTTTCGTAACCCGAACCTTCTGCTTCTACTGTCGAAACATCTGCATGAGTCTCAATTTGAGTGTTTCCGTTCTGGCAACTACTTAAACGCTCGTTTCTCAGGTATGTGCAATTAGCACAGGCCACGCTCAGGTACGTTCTCCGGGACCAATCACCGGCGTGCCTGACCGTAAGTCAAACGTACAAACCTGACTGCTAATGTCGAACATAATTTATTTGTCGAACGAGTGAAGGGCCGAGTCGTGCTATCGATTGCACACTCCAATTAGAGAAACATACTAGTCGAAAAATGCGTATCTAGTAATTGGTCTGGCTCAGTTAAGCGTACGAATAGTAAAAAAACTAGAGAGAGAGAGAGAAAAAAAATAGTTCCTCGTGAAATTCCATTAAATTAATAACCGAAAACAATTCAATTTCCCCCGTGGCCATTCGATTCGATCTCATTTGAATCGCGACCCGAAATTATTTATTAATTGCGCCATTGGCAACCGAAAACAAAGAATAGTTTGCGTCGTGCCCGCAAAATAGTTACAGGAAATAGTTACATCACGGCAACATGGCGGACGGAGATGTAGCAAATAGACGGTGGGCGGAGTTTACCTTCGAGAGGAAGTTTACCGGTCTCGCACCTATTGCCAATTGCATTTAATCAATTTATTCATGAACGGTACGCTTTGTTATTATGTATTCGGACGTTATTAATTAATAAAAGACTAAAATTTTTAATGAGACCCTACTCGAGGAGTAAACTCACAGTGCCACACGTAGAACTATTTGGAAGTTAACAGGCAGTCGCCTCGCACTAGGTTTCGACTAGGACCAGGCAACAGTAAAACCCAAAAATAATAATATTATGTATATATACACGGAATTGAGCGTCTTATGTGTACAAAAAACATTTCTACAACCTTAAACTGAAGTTGTGATGTAAATATGTTGCAGTCAGCTTCCTTGTAAAATGCCGAGGAATAAAAAACTCAGACTGTTGTACACTTGAACAAATATTTAGCAGAGCTTTGCTGCGGATAACGTTGCTACTTATGTAACATATTATTAATTAATTACACTAATCTGCAATAAATGTATTGACATGTTTTGTAAGGGTCGAGTAACATTAAATCATAAGAAAACTCTAGATTTACGATGGGCTAATGTTAAACAATATTTACAAAATGACAATGGAAATAAAACAGTACTAGAGTGTAATAAATCAACAAGAGTGGTGCAGAAGACAAAATGGAAAAACAAAAAGTGTGTCAGATCGTTAAACGGACAGCAAATCCGATGAAAAAGTGAAAAACAGACACGAAATTAATGAGGCCTTCAAAGAAAAGTGAAACGTTTCACCTAGACGATCACCCAAAGGGAATTCAGTTTTATTGGTCTAGCTTTTAAGTATTCATTCACAGATCAATAGATAATCCATTCATAAGTAAATAAACGAAGTTGAATACATATGTAAATCATTTTATTGTTCGGTAGTTCTCAATGAGCTGGTTAATTTAGCAAGAAGATGACGCCACAAAAATGATCTCTCAGAGAGAGAGAGAGATAATCTGCAAGATCAGTTCTCATCCCAAAGATCATAAATATCATCGAGTTTGCAAAAGCAGGCGGACGCGAGTCACGAAAAAATGAGCAAATTGAAACGAAATTTCGCATGCGAGACGAGAAGGAAAACAACCGACGAGTGAGACGTCGTGGCAGTAGAAAAAAAGAACACTCCGTGTCGTAGAGTCGAAATACTCCGTTAACACACACACACACACACACGTAAAACGGAGTTATTTAGGATGAGATGAAAAAAGGGGGAGGAAAGTTACGAAAGACAAAAAAAAAATAGTTACGCTTAGAAATCACATTAGTTATTGGAATAGAAAAGGAATTAAGAATAATAAAAAAGATATATCACGGGAGGGAGAGGGATGGACCGAGGCAAGACTGTAATTTGAGGATTCAATTAGACCTTAATTCTGGCTTTATAAAAGAAGTTTAACCTTTCTCTGTTCATTGTGATTGGTGGGACTGCGAGAAGACATTAAAAGGTGATTATTTAAATAAAATGCAAAAGGTACCTTTCGATTTGGACGGGTACTCGTTTCTTCCGAGGGGACTAACGTAGCGATCGACGAGTAATTGCCGGGTACGAATCGATTGTTGTTACCACGAGAAACTCGACTTTGTGACTCTCGTGAAGTACTCCGAAGTACCCAGGACCAAGTGACGTGTGGGTCTGTCTTTGTCTTCTCGACGGGTGTACCTCACATCCTCAACCAGAAAAATTCCCAGAATCCTCTGGCCACGGGAAACGCGGCAAACGAAATTCGCGGCAACTTCTGACCTTCACTTCCGGTGAAATTAAATTATAATCACTTCCGGCCGAGCCAAACTTCGGCATTAACAAGTGCTTTTTGTATTTAATCAACTCACCTGAAAAGAAAAGAGAGAGAAAATTGGCTGTTAATTACGGTCTAATAGAAATCCGCCGGGGCTAAAGAAGAAGAAAACTCATAAAATATTCATCGAATTTATATTAAACAACGAAATCATCATCATCACCGTCATCATCGTTATAAGCAAATTTTTAAAATGGTTGTTGAACACAGGAGACGGCGAAATTCGAAATGCAAACGAACCCTTCCCGTACACATCAACTACACGTGATGTACGACGTGTTTATGTACGTGTATGTGTGTAATTAGCAGAACAATGTAACAATTAGTACCACGTTTTTATTTCAATTGCGATTCACGTTTATTTATTATTCATAATTACTCATTTATTAATTAATTAATTATAATAACTCTACGCTACGGCACACCTGAACCGTTCCAAAAGTGAAGCGCGTTTATTAATATGCAGGATCGCGTCAGGAAATAATTTCCCTGCTACAATGTTATTTTATTTATTTTCTTATTATAATTATGTATTTATTAGTGTATTATGTTTCGGTAACACGTCGGTACGCACAGACAAATAAACTTATTTATTTATACCATTTAATAGTTCTACTTCAGAGGTACTACTGAGGTAACATGGCTTTTTAATATTTATTAGTATTGCTGGAACGAAACTTGTTACTTATGTATTGTATTACCGAACTAATTTTTATTATTTTCATTTTATGACTTCAAAGAACCTGAAACACACACAGGTACCTGTCAAGTTGACCCAAGTCTAAAACAGTTGCCTGCATTAAAAACAAAATTATATAAACTGTTTTGTACATTTTTCAAGTTTTGATTCAGGTTATAGTACGCTTCATGAACCTGCAGACACCTTAACTTCCACGAATGAGTATTAATATAATAAGGAGTGATGGGGACTGTCCGAGAGGTGGACACAGGTGTAGCACAGGGAACAACCAGAAACTATCCGACGCAGTTAGGTAACACAAAGTACAGTAGGAAGAGGACTCAACATCGAAGAGTACACACTTATGTTACGTGTTGTTGGTACACACGGTTCTTTCTCGGAGAGTCCCGCGAGTTCTTCCCCGGTGCGTAAACGGCCAGAAGAAAAAGAAACAACAGTTGTCAACCACAAATTACGGATGAGGGGAGAGAGTAGAAGAGGTCGCCGAGAGGTAGAAGAGAAAAGGACACGGACGCCAACGATAGGGAAAATAATGTAAAGCCACCTGCCATGTGAACGGGTACCGGGTACCCAGGCACCCAGGCTCCGACAATTGAAATTACACGTTGGGTAATTCGATTTTAGGATGGAATAGTTTGTCACTCTGCCGCCACCCTCACTAAAACGAATAGTTTTACGCCGGAAATGGAAAATCGGTTTTGATTATCGGCGTTCGAAGTCGTTCGATTCCATTGTATATATCTTTTACTCAATGGGAATTATCGACCACAAAATTATCGTTTGTTAAAAAAGAAAAAATAATAATGGTTAAGGCCTTCGTCTCTCTTCTTCTTGGTGGACAGCCGTGGGTACCCCGGCTTGTGTCGCGTACCCGCCGAAAATGAAAAAGGCCAACACTCAATTAGACGTCTTTCTCAGACCGGAAATTGCAATCCATTTCTTTCTTCTGCTTTTTCTTTCTCATGGCTCATTCAATTCAATTTCCGATGAGACGATTCGGGTTTGACGTCGCCTGTGTGGCGTGGGTGGGAACCTGCGGCCTCTCAAACCATCCCAGAAACTATTGTCCGCTACGGAGAGACCGCAACGAGAGGTGCCAGAGGTGTAAGACCCCGGGAGAGGAAGTCAACTTATTAATTTCATCACCGGTTACACCTGGACTTGGAGAAATCATTTTACATAATAATAAATAATACATAAAATTATTCGTCTATCGGAAAAACAAGCCGGCTCTACTTCCACGTAGTTTCCCAGGAATTGTATTTTGGAACAGAGAAAATACTTTTAGTTTAATAAATTTAAATAATAATATTAATCCAATAATTTTGATTTTATTTAATAGTACATACCATTCAATATATATTATACTATAATAGTTCAATCAATAGTTTTTATTATTACTATTTTATCTAATAACTTTTAAGAAATTTATTTAATATTTTTCTAGTAATTTGTATTTTTTTAATTTTATTTTGTTATTTAAGTAATCATAAGGGTATTTATTATTTATATTGTACTTATTACTGCCGTGATTTGAATGACAGCCCGGCAACGCAAGAGAGGACAGGTAAAAAGACGTCAACCGCTGCCGGGTTGGTCACGTAAGACATTTACAACATACATAACTTCAGTGAAATTATGCGCCATAGTTTTGAAACACATTGAGCGATGATAAGTGTACGATGACGGTGTAGTATTTTCGGAATTACTGTTTCTACTGTATTAACGATGTATTTTATATATGGCGTAATTCTTGTACAACAGTCAACGCGTACGTGGACACGACAATCGAGCACGTATTTTGTAGTGTTCACCGACGCATACAAAAAAAAAATACGCCAAGTAGCAAGCCACCCTGTCGTTATAGTTTGTTTGAATAATATAATTTCATACTTAGAGACTAAACGCGACGATTGAGACGCAACTTAAACAAAGACTTAAACGATGGACTGTTTGTACACAACAAACTCAGAAGAGGATAAACTATACAACAATAAACACAAATTTTTATTCAAAATATAAGAGAAAGCTCAGAAAGATTTACAACAGTACAACCTGTGACACAAACAACACTACACAACGGAGAACTAATATACAGCGATACAACAGAAAATTAACAGCCGTAGACACAAGGAACAATTCTTACACGTTCTAGACCCACCTAGACTCCAGGTTGACTAAACTTAAGTCAAAACTAAAAACAAAAGTTCGTTACAAGTTCGCGTGAAGTGCACACCATTCCCAACGTAACTAACAACCGATATAACTCACTTATTTGTACCCGGTCCTTCTCCCGAACCGAGTAGTTTTAGTTTCACCATCGAGGTCACGACAGCGAAAATTGCGCAATTACCTTTGTGAAGGAGAGAAAAAAAACGAGGCGTACAGGTAACCGGGTTCATTACGATATTAGGAGAAGTTGAATTATGGCGGTTAATGATGTCCGGTATATGTTATACTAATTAGTTCGTTTTTAGTTTACCGGTTGGTTGGAAGTCAGAAAAGTACAAAAAAGTGAAATGATTAATTTTAAGGACCCGGGAGAAACCGGCAATTTACTTTCGGCTTAATCGAAGGCGGAAATGTCGTTCCTAGAATTTTTCTACGCGGCCGTACCATCTTCTACCAGGAATCCGTATATAACGACGACGCCATTCGTTTTAGACGACTTTTAATAAAAATAATGAATCAATTACCCGTATACTAGTTTTCTCTCCCCAATTCTCTCTCTCTCTCTCCCTTATAATTTCCCGACTTTGTCTTCTCTCCTCTATGAGTTCAGGACGCATTGATAGAATTCGCCATTTTGATTATTTCGGCTGTGGTCGTTTGCTTGTCTTGTAGTCGACCAGCTTAATTTTCGCTGAGGCACTTGATGGGTCAAACCGTGTTGGTTCACCAAGACGCCATTTTTGCTTAAATTTTACATTTTTTGGTTGTAATGTGTTGTGCGAGTATTCTATTTACCTGAATTTCACCTCCCTGACTCTACATCTTGTCCGTATCAAACCTAGATAAATTCTGTGATTGTTTACTTTCCTTCTCCTCCCTTTCTCGTTCCTCAGGTCTTAGTTCTATTTTTGTTTGTTTGTTTTTTCTGTTTTCCCTGGCTAATACGAGAAACACTACTTTTGTACGAACATGAGATTTTTGGTCATTTTTCTTTCTTTTTTCGTTTATTCATCTCTGTATTTTTTTTCTTTCTTGAATGCTTTGCTCATTGGAGAGTATGGTTTGTTGTTTCTTCTACACGTGACTTTTTTCAAGTTAATATAGTCCAGTTCTGATGTAGGTCCTTTTTGTACCCGTAGTGTTTTGACAAAAGAACTCATTTCTGCGATGTGCAGGACGAATGCATTTCTTGTACTCCCTCTAAGTTTCAATTTTCCGGCAACAAAATAACACAAGAGAAAAAATATATACATAAAATCCCACGAAAAATACTGAAAGTTTAATGATATCTGTGGTTTATTTTTCCAGTAAACGAAAGGACACTTAATTTTTTTTTTCGTCGGGGCAGAGGTGGCGAGGCGGCTTCGCCGGAGACCACCCCGTGTGACCGTTTCTAGTGACACGGTAATTCGGCAAATTGAACGTCCGTGTGCGGGCAAGGAAGTCGAAACTTAAAATTTGGCAAAAAAATCCCACGGAGAGATAATTAATAAAGGTGTTCGTGCGTGAGTGAGTACGTCTTTGCGTGTTAGCGTGAATGTGTCCGGAGCATTTATGTACACACACACACACAGACACACACACATACACAGGCACAAGAAGAAACATTAAGGCTCACACGATTACTCGTACAAGTCTAATTGATTTCAATTGAAATGTGGGACACCACGGTTTTTTTTCACCTCGACTTAATTACTTTTTAACAGATCAGAGAAGGACCTGCCTGAAACATCATCCGAGTGAGTGATCGGTCGGTGATCTTATTCACCACCATCACTACTGTCAGCTACACAAAAACAAAGTTAATATATAAAAAATATTAAAATTTATATTGATTACTAAAATTATTAAAGATCTCTTCGTTAGTTTGATTTTGCTGGAGATATTTAGAGTAAATAAGGGTTGTTAAAAGTAGTTGTAGTGAGCGTTAAGTTGTTTGAAAATGTATTAAATAAGTATTTTGTTTTAGTATTTGTTTATTGTGTTCAATATAGGTTTCTAGACCAACACGGTTCGATATTGCCAAGGTGACAGCAAACTAACGTGGCAAAATAACCAAAAATTTCACTACTATTTCACTGGCGTAGTAAAGTGTAAAACTACACTACAAAATTTACGCATAATAAAAGATGTTAATAACATTGAAATTGTGAGTCTTTAAATGTCGGTGAAGTACATAAAATCTCGATTAATCCAACAGCAACAATTTAACTCGATTTCAACCATCGTTCCACGTCTGTTAGCACAATTTTCCTGCCACGTTTGACCCGAATTTGCCACCTGAACTCAACCGCGTGAGCGACCCAGGAAACTTAACTAATGAATACATAAATAAAAATAATGTTTCAATCACGGGGCAAAGGAATCAAAATTGAGCAATAAAACTGCGCTCGCCAAACTATTTATTGTTTTTGCACCGTGTCATTACCGTCGTCATCACCATCATCATCATCATCATCATCATCGCCGTCGTCGTCTTCGTCGTTATTCTCCCCGAGAGGGTTTTACCTTATTATGGTTACCACCATCACGGTTCCTTACGGAGCAGAAATAAACAAAAATTATTCCTCCTAATGGGGTAATAAAATAATGACGACCGAAGAAACGAGAAGAGAAGTCATGGATTCACAAACTGCACTTACAAAACCCAAATTAAGATATATAAAAATACCAAATTGGGGCCCTTCGCACACCGCAAGTACGAAAGGCACCTCGTAGGTATTCCACCGCCACTCACCTCCGGGGGACGGGGGACCCTCGAACTAATTAATGATAACGTGTCTTTAAAGAGGGAAAAAAAAGACGGGGGAGAGGAAAAGAAGTACAAGAAACACAAATCCAATAAAACGATAAATAATAATATCAATTTACGCATGAACGGATGTAATTTACCAGAACGCACAATTTAACCGGACGACCATAAGAGAGAGAGGAAGAAAGGGAGGGGATTCGGGGCCCTGAGAAAGACGGATAGTTAAGGGCCCACAGAGAGAGACGGAGGAATAGAAAATAGGTGGAGTAATTGCATTGCTTACAATACTTTGTGGCTGGCACCGGAGTCGAAATAGAGAAAATTATTATTTAGATATCGAGCATGAGTTGTATATTATAATAAATAGAAATAGGATTATAGATTGTAGGAGATCTACTAGATAAATCTACGGGGGTTGAAAGGACACAGGGAGACGAGTGCCGGAGTGGTACGAGTTGGCAGTTCTCAGGTGACTCCAGCCTGTCCTTCCAACGATCTCACGTCGACTCGTACCGGTGAGCAGTACCCGTTTCTGACGCGTCCATCACACATAAAAACTAATAGACATAAGTTTTAAATCCACTTTGCGGCTTTCAGACACCTTTTTTTCGGGTGTAATTGCGTCCGGTTTCGATGAGCACCGATCACGAATCGATTTTTGAAAATAATCGGTTGACATGTCAGTTTCTTTTTATAATGCGATTGCGTACGAGAACCGCAAGTACTCGGTACCCGAGTACCGGTTTCCGAATTTTCTTCATGTGATTTCGTGTTCATTCATTTCGGTAGCAACGGTAGCCTGCGTAGCTGACGTTTCACTTCCTTCCGCACACTTCCATACGATTTTTATACGTAACTGTTAACGTTGCTGTTATTGGACACGGGTAGACTACGGACAAAGACAACTACCCATACCGTACTTCTTCAGAACCTGACCACCCAAACCAAAAGTATATGTAGTCGTATATTAAATATTCTATAGTACTCGTTCGATCTCTACAACAGCCTCTCAACATCAGCCCAGGCTCGTAGAACACAGGTAGCTCTCCTCTAAAACAATCAAACTACCCACTTCGTACACCTGACGTGAGAGCAATCTTCTTTCGACGTGTTTTTGTCACGCAAAAAAAATCTCCTCTCACCGGGTTCGTTCCGACCCATCAGATTTCTTTATTCGTTGCCAAAAAAATAATAATAATAATAACACGAAGTCGGTTAGAGTTTTCTGTAAAATCATCGCATCCGCTTATTAGGCACAGGTAGGGAAGGTTCGTCGCAGGAAGAATCCAATCAGGTTGAGTAAACACATCGAACCGTATCGAATTATCGGATTTGATTTGAAATTATTTCGGGTGTATCTCATTACAGCATCCGTTTTTGAGAGACGCGGACAGGAGCCTTTGTAAAAAACCCCGAACGGGGAATGACGAGACGGAAAATGGTCGCGTCAGGTAGAACGGGAGAAGGCACACCTGACGGTGAAACCGACCCGGGAGAAAAAGTCCAAAGGTGTTTCGGGCCGTGTGGCAAACCGACCGGAACAGGTAGAGAGGACAACTTCGTAACAAATTAATCAAATTACTCTCAGGTGTTCCGCGAGAACAGATGCGACACGGACGAAACCGGATGGCGTAAGTGTGTTGCCCATTTCTTCTCTTTTTTTTTAGTATATAGGGAATTACATAATTGGTCAGAGGGTTTTGCCATCGAACAAAAAAGTCAGAAACACCCCCTGATGAATCTTCAGAAATCCGCCAAGGAGCTGGAACTTGTACGCACGCCATTGTGCGATATATACACAAATGTATATACAAAGTTCAATAAGTAGTAACTGCACCTATGTACAATAAACCGCTCAATTAATACCTTAAACTCATGCTTTTAATAAATTAAAAAACCGTGTCTATGTAATTTTACTCTTGCGTACCCATTACTTCATTAAGTCTCAATTTTAATATAATACGTAATACATAATTCCGTCACAAGTAATCTGTAATCTGAAATAAATGTATTAAAATAATTATTATAAATATAAAAAATACATAACATCAACTTCATATCAATCAATCTGGCGGCTGTATGACCCGCAGTATAGCTACAATATATATTTTATAATATCTTGGCGTTACTTTAGTTTTATAAATTTTACTGACGCTTAACATCGAAGCTGTCATTCTGTAAATTATTACATAGTTAACAATTAATTAATATAATTCAGTACTTAAAAACTGTTATGCACTATTATTACGTCTCGGACTACTGATATTGTTACTAGCTTGTGTACATGTCTCTTGTCAGCGCGCTGTATTTATATTAAAACTATTTTTGAATATTATTACGTGTTATATAAATTTAATAAATAAATCTCATCGTCCGGTTTTGTTTAGCCTCGAATGTTCTTAAACGTTTGTTTCATTTCAAAACCTCCTGAATGATCTTGCAGATCTCGGACGTCCGTTGCGCTTGACGAAGATCCCACCGCGAAACGGCCGTCTTTTCATACATTTTTTTTTCAGTCTGATCCTAGACTGGAGGTTTTCAGGTACGTTCGGTAGCCAAATTGGATTTGGGTTGATTAGGTTTGTGCAGGTTTGGGCTGCCACAGATGGAGAGAGAGAGAGAGAGAGAGAGAGAGGGAGAGACGGCCCTTAGTAGTGCACTTTGCGGTTGATGATTAGTTTTATTTTTTCCGGTCGAGTAAGTCGCTAGTAAGAAATGGATTTATAAAATAGTTATTTACAAATTTATTTTTATGTCTACAAGTTTAGACGGGTAAGTCTCGATTGATGAGTTGCGGTCAATATCCAAGTTCTAGACAAGGACAAATCATTTAAGCAAGGAAAATGTCTCTCTCTTTTTCTGAGAATTAGACGAAGTGCCGGAGGTAACCAAGTAGAGTGACTGCTTGGGTCGTGTACACTAAATAAATAAAATTCAAAAATTTATATTAGTACAAAATAGTATTATAAGCATGCAGAAGTACAACATATAGTATATGTTAAGTACTTAACAATTAAAAGTGATTCGATAGGTTCCTAATGAAAGAATTGCAGTAAAATTTAACATAAATTGCGGGAATTATAAAAGTTTTCAAACTTTGCATTAATATAATATAATTATACGCATGCTAGCTAAAAAACTAAAGTAGATAATATGTAAAGTTGGACACTAAGTTAACTTTCAACATTTGAAACTTGCAGTTGTTTGCTTATTTAAAAATACAATTACACAAGCAACAATATAGAAGGTCATAAGATGTAACTACACAGTTAGAATAGTAAATTTCAGATAAAATATACAGTATATCTAATCTTATGTATAGTTTTACGTTGCCGCCTTGGATACATGTATGACCAAGGATAGAACATTAACAAGAATTAAAGCTGCAACTGCAGGAAATTAACTATTACGTATGCGAATAGTAGATGACTGCGTTTAGAGAGTCGAACAGCATTTTATATTTTGATGAAAATGTAACTCATGTAATGAAATATACTGTAGAAATATACGAAAGGCATATACGAGTCCCACTGAGAAAAGAACAACTTCCATTGTACAACCTGCAAAGTAAACTAAACAATAACATCAATTTCACATAACAAAACCATAGAACACACGTTTTACTAAGGATGTAACATAAGTATTTATATAATATACACGTTTGTATAATAATGTAGGTAACAAACAGCTGTTTTCAATACTCAACAAAGGAGAACTCAGTCACACGTTTCAAAAAACTAAAGAGTACTCTTCCTTCCCACACAATTCCCCCATACAAAAACCTATAAAACAAGTAAGAGTGTATAAATCGACGGCAGAAAGTATATCGTTGTAAATGTCTCGCGGTAATTTATATTAGTATCAGTATTAAAATTATGTTACGATTCACGGGTTTGTTGGTTTATACCGAGTCGAGTCGTAAAAGGGGAAATTCCTTCACTACAATGTAAAACTTCCTAACTGAGTATACCTGGGAGATGATTTACGAGTCGAGTACTCGACGTTACATAAATTTATTTTACTGTATGCAGTGCGTCAAATGTGATACCATCACTTAGAGTGCTATTACTCGTTGACTTTTATTAATAGTATTTATTTGCACAGCCGAGTCTCGACATGCAGAGTTGTTTTACTACACATCAGCCCGAACTCGACTGTGAACTGTAACTGTCTGTCTGCAGGGACACCGTGAGATTCCACTTAGATTCTCAACGAACTTGATGACTTCCAACACACCAACTTTGAATTTTAACTTCTTTATTCTATTATTAAACTTCTGTGAGTGAGTCTGTTTAATAGGGGTGTTATTAATGGATATGTAGGATGTTTGACATGATGATTAAACCTAAAGGGATGTTGGTGGGACTCAGTGATCTGTGTTGATCCAGACCAATCAGACCCAGAAATGTTATTGTGCTTCACTAGGTTGTACTGGTTGTAGTGTACAGTACGTAAAATACAGTTAGGCAGAGCTACACCTAGATTTTTCTCTTGTAGGATGGGAACTAGTGTAAATCTAGTGTAGGACACCAAGCGTCTTATTAAAAAGTTTACATAGAGTAACATTACGAATGGAAAATAGTGTAATTTAAAAATGCCTAATAGTAACCACTGCCTGAACTAACATATAATATTTATATTTCTATTCGACACTTCAGAAATTGGAAAATACATGCCTGAATTATTAACTTAATAAATTATATTATTAATTAAATCATATATTGTAACTCTCAGTAGTTAATATATTTTACTACATTTCGGTAGTTCCTATTAATATAGATAATACATTAATGTAATAAATAATGTAATATAATATATACACTAATATAATAAATAATTTATTATATATTATTTTTATATTTATTCCTTATTATTTATTTTTATACATTTCTTTTCTTTTCCTTGAATACTTATAATAACTACTAGAAATATCACCGTATATTATACCCCACGTGTAGTTCTACAATCGTAATATACTAAAGTACTGTAAAATAAGACTTTAAAATTTCTAATGAAACACCTTAATAAGTGTGAAACCCTGTCGGTAATTTATTTATCTCGCATACATAACGTGCCTACATATATTTTAACTAATGTTTACTGGGTTGCACTTCTACTACCTTACATATACTGCTTGCTTCTAAAAGACAAAGTCCTTGAAGACTTATACTTGGGTACCCGTTCTTTGTCTTGGCATACTTCGTTCGGATCCAATCAGTAACTCGTCTGTCACGGAGACCTCTATAAAAGCAAACATCGGAGCCGCCGAAAAAAAAAATTGTCTTCTTTTTATACGACTTCTACTAAAAGCCCGGACACAATAAAACCCGAGTCAAACGTCTTGTTAGTCAATTAAAAACAACCGGGAGACAGGCGTAATCGTGCCAAAAACCCTTAATAAAAAAAAGAAGGAACTAACAACTGCGACGAAGACGACGACAACGACGAAACGGCCATCGTCAAAACGATTACATTTATGTACATAAAACCAATAAAGATAATTTTATAAGTAAAGCAACTCGCTAATTATTTTCCCATTGTCGTTAATTTTGCCAGTCTTTTGCGGGTTCCCCATCTTTCCCATGCCGTTTTATACGACTGTTCTATATTAACTGCCCTTCTAATAATAGTTTTATGTACAAAATATACTACACATATTTCTTTATGTACTCGTGAGTGAGATAAGACGAGTCTTCCACGACTTCTAAGGAAAGCTTGAGGTTTTGTAGAGTAACAATATTTTGGTACTTCTTTCAATATTATTACTAATAGTAATAATGTTACTGTTATTAGTGTAGTGTAGTGTATTAGTATATTATATAGTAATAGTGTGTTGTGTAGTACATTAGTATGCAGTGTATTTATAGTGCACCGTGAAGTTCCTTATTACAACGATGTACCACAGAAAATGTACCATACACATTTGCAGTATACATAATTACAATTATTTCTTCAAGAAATAATTATTGTCCTACTTATATGTAAATATTTAATAATTTATACACTCTTAAAACTTAATTTATACAACGCTGAACGCAAACGAAAGTATAGTAAATTGATTTCATTGATGTTTTTCTCACTGTGAGGCTTCAGTACCCGACAGCATCACTACGGGCAGCATCAGTTCCACAACAGCCTTCCTTTCTTCTACAGTTCTAGAGATCGTTTTACAATGGTTTTGTGATATATACCTTAGGTAGAGTCTACAGTGAAAATGAACCAGGTACTGCTTCGGCCATCTTCCCCAGCAAGTGACTACCCACATATTGCCAAAAAAATTAGTCGACTTTAACAGTCGGTACCATTCCTGCTACCTACCCGCCACGGACGCCCGAAGGTCAGGTATCCAATTAAACGGATGACGTGGGTGTCGCCGAACCTGGGCGCCTCAATTTGAATTCTTTACTTAAATTAAAATTTAGTCGTTCGCATTGATCGGAAAACGACTTGTAAACACCGTTTATGTAGTGTAATTAATTACCACATCGTTTGTAGTGAACTCTCTGGGAACTAGACGGTTCGTAATCGGATTCCGCATACGTAAGACACCTCGATATCGATTGGATATCAATAACGATCGATAATTTACCGAAAAGCACTCCGTGTAAATTCGTATATAGTCAAATAACCAATATTAGGAACTCCGATTTATATTTTTAACACGGACTTGACTTCGCTAATGGCGGTAACCCCCTTCATTTATTGGCGCCCATAAGAGAGAAATACATACGAACCGTATATTTACCCGTACATAGGTACATAGGAAAGCGTGACGTGTGAAATAATTAAATTAGCCCAGCGTAGATACCATGGGAAAATTCGCCAAATTTAACGAGTCAATAAGAGCACATGTGGCCGCAAAAAGAGAATTCTGAACGTTTTATTCCTTTCCGGAGATGTAGAATTACGTAAATTTGAGAGATCTGGATCGATCCACAGATCGTTTAATATTTCGGCTCCCACAGACGCCGTTCAAACACCTCTCGGTGCCCGTTTAAGTGTTTCGGGTGAAGAGTTCCGACCATGAAGTACCCGAGTGCCAAATTTTGCACGTCGGACTTGAACTTAATTTCCAACTAATAGCCAACTATTAAGGGGAAAATAGTGATGGCGGGAAGAGTGTGCAATAACCTTCGAGACGTTGGCCCTGGTAGTTGAGAAACTGAACGACTCGACTCGTCTGCTCCAGCCAACTGTGACAAATCCTCCTATGTTCCATAAGCACAGTTGCACATAGGAACTTGGTCGCAGTGCTTCTGATGGAGTCGAGTCGTGAAACGGTGGCAGTGAAACTGTCTGTGAAAACAAAACGGGTGTTCGAACATGTTTAAGTTCCGTCTCGACGACACCGGGGGCAACCGACCACAAAACTTAACACTCAAACAAAAAAAAAAGAAGGAGAAAAAAGACGAAGTCATCGGTAAGGAAGTTTGACAGATTCTGACAGGGAGAGAAGATAATCGTCGCCCGGGTCATGGTATTTTTATGGAATATTCCTTTTAAAGGAGTAAATCCACTGAGTTGAGAAGTGATATTACTCCGGTGGGTCCTCCGAAGAAGAAACTCTAAATTAAAAAATCGTGTCCGAGAAGAATGTTAATAGGAAATCAATTGATTTATGAGTTCCTTAATGGAATCCAGTTATCTAAGGCGCGTGGTGACAACCGAGCCTGTCACTCGGCATTTACTTCAGACACCTGGAAATCGTCTCATTTCTAAAACTGACGAGTATCTAGTGACGCAAGTAATAACAACCGAGTACTTGACTTAAATTTTACACGCAAGTTAGAAGTAGAAAATATTAGGTAGGGTTCAATAAGCAAGAACTTCTTCATATATAGTTGCTAGGTAAAAAAAATCAACAGTTCTAGTGCGGCAAGGAAACTGCAAAGGAAGTCGCCTCCAACGAAGACTACTAAAAAAATAATGTTAGTACAACGCCGGTAGCATTAAAAAATCGATAGGAGTAGTCAATAACTGGGAAATTATATAGTAATGATGAATAATCTTAATGAGGAGGGGTTTGGGTTTTTGCAACGAAGTTACTCTAAGGTTGGATACCGGGAGTAGTCAAATAGAAATACGACATATCTTACTATACATCTCATTCCATATGTTGCAAGTTACCAGTATTTTCAAACAATGCAGCTTGATGCAGTGTGTGACACTACAAAAATTATACAAAGTAATACATAAAGAAAGCGTAACAGTGTTCAAAGTGTTAAGGAAAGACTCATAAAACGAACAGAAATAAACAGACGTGCGTGACAGACGCCGTGTTCAACTCAAACAAAAGAGGTAGCACACATATTAGAAACGTTATAGATTGACAAAGCAAACATTGTGGTCGAACTACGACGACAATACAAACGAAACAAATGAGTTAGGACCTAAATCGGTTATTAAAAAGCGAACTATACAGGAATTATTCACATAAATAAGGACGTCACGCTGTCACAGATACCTGCAGGTGAACGGCCAACAACCATCAAACGAAATAGTACAGAAAACGTGAGACGAGTCCCAGCGTAGAAACGCGCGCGTTATCGGTCGTACACCGACCTACGATCGAGGCATCGTTACAACCGGATTCGTTCGCGATTTGTTTTAATTAAAATCATTAATTACCCGCGGTTGGAGTTTCGGATTCGCTTTCCTCGAAACGATAACGAATTATTATTAATTTTCAACCCAAAGTAAAAATAAACAAATAAAATTTATAAGAAAAAAAAAAACAGTGATCCGAACCTGAAACCTGACGAGGAGATCCCAAAAGAAGAAACAGGACACGAAATGACCATCTTTTACGAGCGAAGCCTGAAAATTACGAGGCACCGGCTCGGAGGTTCCTAACGAAATTAGACGTGGAAGAAGACAGACGGGGAAAAAAATCAGTTCGATCAGTTATTTAAAAGCCCGTAGAAACACAAAAATTGAATAATAAATTGATGGGTTTTGGGTCGCCGTTAATTTCGTCTGGAATTCGGTCTGCAACACAACTTCTGTCTTACTCTCGGTGTCATTCGGCCAGGTACGAGGAGCGGCGACTCAGGTACGTCCACTCGCGTCACACACACACACACCCTCCCGGTCACCGCACCGGCCTACGTGACATTTAATAGATTCATTTATACCTTTTTATTTTCTATCGACATTCCATTTTCCTAATCTTTACACATGTTCAACAGCTAATGACTCCCCTTTTCTACAATAAAAAACTTTTTCAGTCGACAACAAAAGGAAATTCCTCAGATCGTTGATGTTCACGGGTCGGCAATTACGCACCGTTGTAATTTACGATCCGTCCTCGAGATCCACCACAATTTGAATCTCATTTTCCCTATCAGTTATGTATGCTTTCTTGTCTGTTGACCCGTTCGGGGTGAGAACCAATTTTTTTTTTTTTTGGGTGTCGAGACCGTCGCCATCTATCTTATCCGGTGAGGAAC
Source organism: Polyplax serrata (assembly GCA_037055365.1). NCBI lineage: Eukaryota > Metazoa > Arthropoda > Insecta > Psocodea > Polyplacidae > Polyplax > Polyplax serrata. The sequence goes on along the minus strand of JAWJWE010000038.1, from coordinate 3,943,626 downwards.
CACGCGAGCTGTCTGCATCCTTCAGCTATCGTCTGCAGTTCGGTAGGCGAACTGTCACGTGACACGACATAATATATATATATATATATATATATATATATATTTGTATATAGGACATATATTAATATTTAAAATGGATTTTCCTCTTATGAAAGAGCTTTCCTTGTGTTAATCCTTCAATGAGATCACTCCCTCAACAAATAATTTAAACATTTGTGTTGCATGACTTTTAATTTATTTGTACGATATTTATTTATTTTTTACTCTTGGTTTTTAATAGCTTTGCATAAGCATATAAAACACAAAACAAAAACAGATACAATGAGTATGACAGACAAAGACAACAAAAAAATTAAAGGCCTTCGTAATAGTAGGAAAGCGTTTCATTCCCTCAGGTAGTAGTCCAACTTAAACAAATTATGTTGTTAGTTTTCTATGCTGTATATTAACTACCTTGCCGTAACTCAATTGCCTTAATATAAACATGAACTACGCATACAGACAATTTGTAACCCCGCTTTGACAAGTACTGAAAATGCACTCGCTACATGCGCTAATTCATTTTAAGATTGTAGAAGAGGGACAGCCGGACGAACACATAAATCCCGACTTGTTTTAATTATTAATAGAATTTAATTAACAAACCGATAAGAAAACAAAATTTACTTAATCGTCTATTCGGTGGAAAATCAAATAAATAAATTCACATTAGGAATTCAAACCGGCGATTTGATTTACGGCGCCACGTCTCCGCGTTTTTCTTCGGGGGCCAGGAGGGCCCCGAGAACCGTGGGCCCGGGCCCACACTCTCACCCCCGTGCGCGACCGGACCTTTGTTCATTAATAATAAATTTTAAAAATGAGTGATTTCGGCGGGTTTCTTCCCTTTTTCATTTGTTTGTTTTTCTCATTGTTGGATTTCCCGTCGCGGGCACAAATCGAACAGTCAAAGTCGTTCAGGTTCAGGCACAGGAAACGGGAGGAAAACGGCTCTCTTCCCCGACTTACTGTACGAACGTTTACTATTTCTGTAAACGTGGCAACTGACCCGGGAAATTCTATTAGTGCTTCTTTAACTTTCGTGCGTCACGATATAAATAAACGCAATTTATTGGTTATTTATCTTTCGGCACTTTCGATTCCTTTGACTTTGTTCGCCGCCAAACACGCGGAGAATACCTTAACGAAAGCCAAAGGACTTTGTATTTAATTAATAATCTCAGGTGTCGAAACGCCAATGGATGAATACCTCGGCGACGACACGACATAAAACCGGATTTGACGATTGGAAAATCTTGTACATAACTTATACTGTACGATACTGCAGTGTACGATACTACTTTTCGAGTTGTTTCGGACATTAAAAAAAACCACGGCAATACATCATACTAATACATTACAAGTGTTTAAAAAGCTACGTGCTGCATAATTTTGGATAGTTAAAAATAAATAGTATAAGATATACATTCCCGAACAATTACGTGCCGTCTAATAACCCTACAGTATTATCATACCTTAATAATATTATCAATTATCGTAATAATATAATTAGCAATATATGTAAAATACTTAAGCCCCTATTCTAAAATATATATTGCACTTATTTTTGTTCAATTGTTAGTAATATTTTCTATATTACAAAAGCAGCGTTTATAGAAAATAAAAAAAAATAATACAGATGTAATCGAAAAGAATCCGTTTAATGGAAAATAAATAATAAAAATTTTTACGAAAGGAACTTCATTGTAGGCAGTAAAGAAAACCTTGTAAAGGAGTACAAAGAATTAATAAATCAAAAATAGTAGAGCTTCCCCTTTATGTAACTTCCTATTAAAATGAATGTACAAAAATAATAATACCGTTAGTATTTTAACCACATGGATGTATATTATACACTACATGGCAACCATTAAATTTCAAGTCATCAATTAACGGGCTCGACTTAACCATAAAACCATACGTCTATTTTATAAGATATACGACACGGTATATTGTACCATACAGTGCACAGCAGTGTAACACATAGCCACTTCCCAAGGAACTCATTTATTTTTCAGACAAAAAAAAATTTATGTACTTATTGCGAAATATGTTTGACAAATTCACCGTATAAATTTATTGTGTAAGCATTTAGTATTACAAATTTAAAGCGTCCACGAGTCGACAGGTGAAAACACAAAAGAGGTCAGATTCGATTAAAACAAATATCCTTTGTTGGGCTGAACCATATAGCCGCACTTAAAGTTAGTACTCGGTTATTAGAGGCCCGTGTCTTACGGCTTAGACAAAAAAAAAAAAATAGAAAACATCACTTAACCACAAAAAGTCAAAAAACTATGTGGATCCCCAATAGAAGCGTGTTGAAAAGCTAATAGACGACGATTTGATTCGATTGGTGCTCGGTCCCCTGTGAAATTATTACTTGGTTAATGGTTTTCTTGACTTTTCTAAATTATTTTCCAACTCACTGGGTTCTGATTGATTACGTCACTTGATCTAAAGACGGGTGTGTGTGTGTGTGTATGTATGTGTGTGTGTTTGATCGAATAGACACGATATTTTGTGTTCAACTATTTTTAATCTGATTTTCGACCAGTTCCTGCGGAGGCAACCGGGTTTACGGCCGACATCCATTTATATGTATTTTTGTGTTCTGTGAGGGGGACTACACCCGGCACCTGAACCACCACACGTAAACTCACAACTAACACAACGAAATTAATAATTTACGTTTTAATAAGTTGTCGACACCCCTGTGAGTGTTTTAATGCGTTGCCTATCTAACCTTATCACCATTACCAAAGAAATTTGCAATATCGGAAATTTACACGTTAGAGAGTTACTCGAATTCATCAGCAGGATTATTTCTTATTAATACATAAGTTTTGGACCTCTTACCGGATGTTTATGAAATTATAAATAAGCAATTTCAATGTAAACGTTTCCCTCAAAAGTTACGCAGGCGTTTTGCCTCGAAACAAAATCTTGTGACGGATTGTAATACTTCAGTTTTTTTACTTTTTTGTTAATTTTCTTACCTATGTATTGATTAATAAGCTGCTAACCGTTTAAAATTCCATCTTTGATTAATGTGTACTGTTTGATTAATGTTTAATGCGCACATTACACAAATTTAATAAAAATCAAATTGGAATTATCTAAATTTCTCTTTCTAAATAATAAATTTCTGTTTTAGAAATAATAGCTAACTTAATACCCACTATTAGTACTTATAATTATTAAAACTACTACTAATAAATTGTAATACAAATTATAAATATTTAAGATAGAGAAACAACTACCCAGTATTTTGTACAATTGCAAATATAATTTCGTGTTTCCATCTCTTGCTCTCTACCCACCTATCCTACATCTGGCTCTTCGTGAATATTATCTGATACTTATAGGCTTTTATAATGTTATTGACTACTACCGCATGAGTACCATCGATACCGTTTACTACGGACCGCTCCAAAGATCTCATTACTAATTATAATGTTAAGTCTCAAATCAAACTACCACTACATATTGAGGAATATAAAGTCTGCTCCTCGTTATACAAAATACCAATCCGACCGTGCTCAATTTTCGGTCTACCGCTGGTGCCACGCTTTCAATTCTTCACCTTTCATTGATTATTTCTCTTGTATATATTTTTGAAAAGAAATAAGTGGTCATTAACATTATTAAAATAGACCGAAATGTGTAAAATCAACGACCATAAACGCCTTTATGGTGCTCATTACGGTTCTTTATGGTTTACGGTGCTCAAGTTCCTGTTTATTAAGCAAATTAGATCACCGCAAACGAGAGCACCACAACAACAATAAGAAAGTTTAGTTAACTCAGAGATTAATAACAAAAAAAAAGCAAAACTTTTCACCAGCTCCGAAGAAAAATGTCGAATGGAGGTTTGTTTAGCACGAATAGTTCGGAACGGGTAATCGACGGTGCACATTTCGCAAAACATTTTCTCAGCTACACCATAAATCACATCCGTTTGGTTAACTATTTAAGAAAATTATTATTAGAATTTGATTTCAACGGGAGTCTAAAAGGTTCAAATAGCGCCTAGACAAAAAGCAAAAGAAACGCGTGACGTTGACCGCAGCAAAATGGCGGAATCCGACTTCGTAGGTCGGATATTTTGCGCGTGGAACAAAAGTCAGTCGTCGTCCATTAAAAGGCAATAATTGGGCAATTATTAAAAAAATATAAGAAATTAATAATTTCCCAGAATCATTTGTGTTTTCTCTCTCTCTCTCTCTCTCTCTCTGTCTGTCTGTCTACTTGTTCTCAAAGGTCACTCCGGAGGAAGGCGCACGAAGGCACGAGAAAAAGGCAGACGGGGCAGAGGTACGGCTACGAGTCAGACGGAGACAGCCAGGTAGGGAAATGAGGAGTAAACGTTATTAAAGGTTTCAGGCACGCACGGGAAACGTTGAAGGAAACAAATTGCATTCGGTAATGGCCGGAGAATCGACTCAGAGAAAAATCAATAAATCAATTGATCGGACGCGCAAACGCGGCCCGTTGTTGGTAGTTTGAAATGTGATCGTTTAAATAGAAAAGAAAAACAATGTATTTGTTTTATTTTTATTTTTTTAATTAGGCACTCTCTGACCGGGGCAACAGATCGGAAAAGGTTGTCACGGATGTTCGGATATAGCGATGGCACCCAACTCTTCTCACGTAACTTGTTGTGAACGAGTCGGACGTGGCGGCGGCACGAAACGCGGCCTTACCAAAGATTAATGAGTCAGAAAGGAGTCTTCCTCCACTTCTTCTTCTTCGACGAATTCTTTGTCTGCATTACGTGCCACGAGTTAATTAAATTGTAAAATAATGGATTTCGTTATGACAATTAGCAACCGGTCAGATATCAGTGCGCCGACAGAAACGCACGCGTGGGAAATCTTCTCGAATGAAAATCGACAGTGAGACCGAGTTCAAGGCACCGGAAGTTATTTAATTAGAACATTAAATGACTTTTAATAACACGGGGGAGCTGTGGGATTCAATCGGTTGCTCTGACTCCTTGCCATTTCTAGAAACTATCAGTTTTCTCTATAACTATTTACTTGAACGGGAGGTCAAGAACTGACTTGACGAGAGGTCGCGTAGCGAATCAAATGAATTTCCAATCAGGTCGTCGCTACTCAATAAAAACGACTAAATAATACTTTGCATAAATGAAATTATCTTCGAGGATAACAGGATAAACCTATTAATTATGCGTAGTTATTAAGATAGTAAGTAAAATAAACAGTTCGCAAGGAACACTTCGAGTGTGGGAGTGAGACACAGAGCGCTCTTACATACTTCGTATTTACTAAATTAAAAATTACATACTTCTTTATTTTATTATTTACATACTTGAGTAATTATTTATTTTGTTCGTCGCTTATTCAATTAATTATTTATTTTGTTAGTTTCCTAGGCAATTATTGGAAAACCTTGGTCAGAATTTCAACTGGAATTTTTAATAATAATAATAATTACAAGTATTATTTAAAGTTAAAAAGAGTCATTTATCTATTAATTTTAGTACTTATTTAATTATTTATTTATTTATTAAGTTACACATTTACTTTTTTAGTTCTTTATTTCATAATTGAGGGCAAGGGTGTAAAGCAAAGCAGACCACGGGAATTACACACGGGCTTAATAAATTTGCACTTCAACAAATTACCGGGGAAAAAGTGTGAGATGAATCCATCGCCTCAACCGGCTTATTTACATTGTGAATTAGCTGGCGAGTAATTAATCGTACCTATCGGTACCTGAAAATACCTTCTTCCAAGTGTCGGTCAAAAGGCCACGTATCAGTGTCTACTTAGTCATTTACATAAAATTGCCCGTGCTATCGTCCGGTACGTTTCTCCCCTAATGGGAAACCCCAAATTGAAAAATCGTCTCTTTTATCTTTACGAACCCGTAAAAAGGAAAAAAAAACGGTTTACGCGTCGACAGGTCGGCAACCTGGGAAACCTGACATTTGGCCCACCGAATGGTTAACTCCCCCGACAACCGAAAAACAGTGGTAATAATTTTCTGTTAGATAAATACTCACTCTGAAAGGGTACAAATTGCCGGGTCGTTAATGTTCTGTCTGGCGGCTCTCTTCCTGGTACCCGTCGAATTCTTTCGGGGTACCCGCTGCCCTCAAGACAGTTAGGATTTTTTTTACACGTATTGGTCCTTCCTCAAACACAGAAAATTTGTATTTTTAATTGCCCGGCAAGAATTCGCCTAATTATTCACAGACAAAGAGAACTAGACAATATATATATATGTGTAGGTGAAACGCATAAAACAAAAAGGAAAGAGGCATTTGCCGTCGGCCATTAAAATTTTTTGCCTAGCCGTCTCTCTCTCTCTCTCTCTCTCCGTGTGTCTAATTGAATTTATTTATTTATTTATTTATTTATTTTCGGTTAATGAAAAGAATGCCAGCAAACATGATACCGCGCTTATTAATTTACCCATTTGTTTGTTTTACGTGGGACACCCGCATTTGCTGGCGTTCACAGATGATTTACCTGTTCGAAATTAATTTTTTTTTATGTTTTTGTTGTTGTTGCCCCGTTTCGACTAATCAAAGGCCTTTCCCAATGTTTCCCAATGTAGAATTTAATTTTTTTTTAATTGACGGACATTTCCTGAAGGCAGCCGGTGGTTGATGGAATTTCGACTATTTCTTTTTTGGTTGTCTGTGTTGTTCTTTTTGACTCATGTCTACATTTCGTAACGAATACTCGTGGGCCTTGTTTACTCGTTGTGACACACACACACACACACACACACACACACACGCACACGCACTCCTGACTTAATTTTACATTCTGAAAAACTTCAGTTACTTTTCGTGACTTATGTATTCATGTATACATAGCAGCCTTACTGCACGTAAAAGGACTGATACGTTGGTTAGCTGTATTTTAAGTTCGGTACACAAACAGTTCATCGAGGCTGACAAATTGAACCGATAAAACATAATATTATTAGATTCGTAATCTCAAGATATGTTCAATATTTGAATTAATACTGTAATAATAACAATAACATACATCAACGGTGGAGTGTTAAGGAGTGATGTAAAGTAAATGTTTCATTCCAACTGGAACTTTTTATCGTTCTTAACTAAGGTCTGGTGCTTAGTATTTAACTATCCAAAACCCCAGATGCACGCGTAGACTTGAAAATAATAAAAGCACTCTAAAGTACTTCACAAAAGGTACGTCATAGCATTGCTACTCTATGAGAACTTGTAGCATAGTTAAAAACGCAAATCAGTGGAAAGTCATAGGTTCTGAGTTTGGGAAGTAGAGCGCCTTGGAACCAAATCTATGGCAGGAAAACAGCAAAAAAAAACATTCCCTTATGTGCGGTCCCTTCCGGGCAATGAAACTTCGACAAGAAAAATTAAGAAACGAACAAAACAAACAAATTAAAACTCACCCAAAGAGTAGTAAAAATTAAACTGAGGGATTGCTCAAGTAAAAACCTGGTCAACCTGCCGCCAGACAACCCGTGGCACTCGTGTAAAATAAATAAAACAGTTCTAAAACTATCGCTTTAACCGAAACTATCTATTGTCGCTTTTCGAACCTGAGAAAACTCCCTCGGGACAACCGCCGTAAATTAAACGTTTCACCGTCCTGAAATTCTAATTTTTGCTCTCGCACAGGACTAGTTGCTTTAATTAAGTTGCGTTTTATTAATTCACCCTTTTGACTTTTGCTCTGGCGAATCCCACCCGCTCGACTCCTCGGTCCCCCGAAACCAAACCGACAGCAATAAATCAGGTCTCACGTGGAGAAAAGGGAGGTCTAATTAATAATTAACTGCCGGGTAATTGATATTAAAATTCGATTCGGAGTATTCCACCGGTGAATTTTACGACTCGGTAATTGACCAGAGCAAAACGAAACGTTTGTTTAGGCAATTAAAACCATTAGACTCGTAACCATTCGTTAGCCGGGACAACAATAAAAGATGGAAGGGAAACACTCCCGGGTTCGCGAAGTACCCGCCGCACACCTGACGCACTCGAAATGCACGTTATGTAGTTCGCGATAGGCCGCCTACATTATAATCTATTTATGTACTACGACCTGAGAAAGTTCACCGAGCATTGTATACGTTCGCTGCGTGCCAGCTATAAAAAAAACCATTGTAAGCAACATTGTAACGTGTGAACTGCGTCTGCGGTTGTATGCCATTATACATCCAATTAGTCGTGTAATAGTCAAATAGACGCATTACACGCAGACTTTTATATATCGCCAATAGAAAAACTAGAATTATTTTTCTAATTCTTAACTACGAATACTTTACCTAATAAATTGTTCACTAAAGCGATAAACATTAAAGTTGGTTCTGATGTACGTTCAATGCTGTTTTATAATGAAATAAACAATCGAGACACAACTCATGTAATAAATAAAAATTCTATGTATTCGTTTGTTCGAATGATATAATAATTACACTAAGGGAGAAGCTTTGAAGTTTTTCTCGCAACAATTTTGCTCTCTCTCTCTTGTCGGTCTGCTTTATATTGTAAGTAGTATAAACTAATTTTATTATGTCTGTGAATATTCGTATTAGTCGTACAAAACATTCGTGTTGCATACGCCATGTAGCTAAAACCCAATTATTTACGTAACCAATGGAATTATTAAAATATCTTTAACCAATTTACCATTACAAGAGATTAACCACGATCGGTTGTGGTTATAAGTTTTTTAACAAAAACTCTATACTAATTACAATACTACTACGATACCTACAGTGGTGGCAATATTCGTACAGTAATAAACATCTCTCAAGTAAAATATAATTTGAGTAAGCAGCTAAAAAACATTGAACGAAATAATTTATTTCACGATTAATTAAAACAACCTCGCTTCCACACACTACACAAGTCAGTATAAATTTATTTATTAATAAGTTATATTTATTTTATTTGCATGGTAAGCAACTACAACCGCTTGACCACTTTTCAACGAAACCTTTCCGATAAATGGAACAGCGTAAATAACTTTATGTAAATATGCGCAATTGTTGTTTATTTATTGTTTTTATTTATTTATTGTTTAATAAAATGATGAATGAATAAATAAAATTATCGAGCAATTTAATTTAGGGTCAGTAATAAAATAATTCGCGCGATGAAAGCGGGGTCTTTGCCGTGTCGCATTAATTTTGCCAAATTTTTCTTTTGTTTTCGTAAAACAAAGAAACGTTACCGTGGCGATAGACAAATTAATAGAACGATTTCTATTTGTCAGGTATGAAACAAAATGAAATTTAACGCCCTTTAATAACACTCACATTAATAAGTTGAATTTCAAGGAGGGGTTTCAATGATATTCTCTGTCTCTCTCTCTCTCTCTCTCTCTCCCTCGGTGAAAATGACGAAACGGACACGGGAAAACTACAACTTTCTTTGCCGGTCCAATCCCGAAAAGCGCACCTGTGTATACTTCACATCGAATTTAACGCACTGTTTGTCACCAGGGAAACTCTCAGGTAGGAACGGTAATGTAGCAAAACGCCACACTTTGATGGCCACCGTGTCCGAAGCGAAAACTGTTGAAAAATATCAACAAATTAGATTTCTCGCTTATTATTTAATAATCCGAAATTACTCCGGCGTTAAATATTTATTTAACGAGTTCTGAGTTAAGTACGCTCAGGTGAACTTGCCAGGTCTAAGAAATCTAAGGAAGAAGAAACAACACGACACAGACCGGACCTTTCTCCACTACTTAAGTTTTGAATCGTTTGAACACACGCTTTTGCTTAAATTTAGGCGGATAGTGCGGAATAGTTTCAAAACCGTACCTGACACTTCTTACTACTCAAATATAAATAAGCACATAAAAATAAGTCCAATTCGTGTAACTAAACACTGTTAAAGCAACAAAGAAGAAAACTAAGAATAAGATATGGAATGAACATAAACCCAGAACAAACGGAAAAAAAACTAATGCACATGGATGACCGAATTTTAAAAATTACAAAAACCTATTAACATAAATATTATTTAATAAATATCCTAATCAATCACAAGTTGCATTTAAAAAGTTATCCATTCCATCGATTAACTCGTCTTTACTCATGTGTGTACTAAAATTTATGTACATAAAAATAGTGATAAGTATCATAAAATTATCGTAAAGATAATATGAAACTATCAGACATTACTACTGTTCTTCTGTAATGTTTGTTTCGCTTATTGCGTGATATTTTATAACCTGCCCGATGTTCTTTATCAACGGGTACCAACGCAACCGGAAGATGTTATGGATTATTTCAACAAGAATCACAGCCTGATAAGTTTAATTGGTCGTTCTACCGAGGAAACATCTAATTGAATTGGTTCAATGTAATTTATTAATTTGTATACGTGGTTTCTTATTATTAAATGAACAACTCCGGGAAATTACTTTGTTACGTGAGACCGAGGTTTGAACGTCTTAGTAGTTTTTTACCGTGTAGGGCGTTTTTCATACGTAAAGTTGGAGAAATGAGAAGTTCACAAATGGGAAGACCACTAATATAGCAAGACTGCGGCTCTTCTTATTCAGCACTACAAGTTATTCAATATTCCAAATAAATAAATAATTATCTGAACAAAATGTATACGATAACTATTATTTATAGAAAGTTCTGATTGACTTGCCCAGTGGTAGTAGTACACTACAAGTCATTTTCTGTTGGTCTCATTTACCAAACTCATTCGCATAAATTTACAAATAAATATCTTTATATTAATCAACCTCTGCAAACAATTTATTTTAATTAATGTAATAATAGTACGTTCAGTGGTACAATCATAACTTTGGGTTGCAGGTGTGGTAAAGAAACGTTTTGCGAGCGTACCTGGGCATTACCACGAGAAGCAGGAGGACACACACAAGCGAGAGGAACAAATCCCACAAACGGGTACACTTCAAGTACTTCAATTTAAGTTAAAAATTTGAAGTGGTACTTAAGTAAGAAATAAAAAAAAAAGAAAATCATTTCACGGCATGTGCCCAGCCAGCAGTGTGCCAGCCGAGGGCACTCCCGTTGGGCAAGTTTCACATTGTGAACTTGTGGTCAGACGTACTGCAGGTACTCAAAAAAAAAAAACAAGAAGGAAATGACAGGTATCAATGAGATTTTTTAATGTTGACTTGCGGACATAAACGACCGTCGTATTGCGGCAATTAAATTATACTCAATGCTCTTTACAAACCATAATGAAGCAAAAATAAAATAAAAATAGAAACTCGAGCTGCGAGCCACACCACTACTTTTAGTACTCGCTTTGCGGAATTCTACAGGAATCGTACACACGCAAAAGACAATTTTAAAATCTTCGACAAAAATACAAGTTCTGAGAGGGCTTAGTGGCCAACTATTCGTCTGCCAGAACTACTCTGACTCAACCGTGTGAGAAAGAAAAGAAGACTTTCAATAAAAACATAAACCCGAACGGGGAGCCGGGAAGGAAAATTAAACGACTCTCTCTCGGATGATATATGAAAACATAAAAAAATATATAATACAAACAATGGCGTATTGATTGTATTGATGACTCTATACATAAGATATTGTTGATGTCTCCGCGTCTAATAAATAAAGTAATTTATTAGTGTATAAAATGTATTAATGAAATTTATTCTTCCCATTTTCTACCGCTCACTCAAAATGCCAGTTAGGAGAGTATAATTTAATGGAAATTATGAGGCACATAATTGACTGGAGCGTCATTGTCTGACTCTCGGTTTGTCTGTCTGTCTGTCTGTCTGACTGTCTGCTAGGCCAAGGTTCAAACCTGCAACGTGCCGTGTTCCTTTACGGGCACACCTCGACATACCTGTGTGTGAAAAGTTTGTCGACCCTAAGAGAGATCGACCCTTCCGAGAAACTCGAACGAATTGTTCGACTCCGCCACATGCATAACTTATTTAACGAACATTAATAATTTTTAATTAATCCGAAGTAACGCGAGCGAGGAGGGATGTAAACGCCATTCGCTCGGTCGACACGCACGCGTTCGATGGATTTCGAGAATTTCGAGAACACTCCTTGTTCGCGTACCTAAGCAACAGCGAAAGTGTCGTTGAGTGATGTTTGTTTGATTGCTGCCACACTTTTACAACGTTCTAACTGCTGTACATCTCTTCTGGCGGTCTTCTCCTCAACTCACACAATAAGTCAAGACATTAGTTAGTTAGTGTTACTGCCCACTACCATACGAATAAATATCTAGTGCTGTTAAGGTTCATGGACTTCCTATAAACCCAGACCGTTGTACCCATTATGTGCTATTATGTATCATTACGTACCCTCACCCCGTTAAGAGTATGTAAAGATATTTACAATTTGTAAAAGTATTTCACTAGAGTATGTAAAAATATTACAATTCTACTTATGTTAATTTGACAGATAATGATCTCCACTTAAGTCGAGCAGCCTGCCTTACTTCAAGTTATTACAAACGGAATATTAAATACTAAAAAGTTATAAAAACTAAGACTACAAGATACATTAAGTAACAATACGTTGGGAAATAAGTATGTTACTACAACTACAATGTGTGCGCTACAAGGGGAACAATAAATAGTTTCAACAATAAGGAAATTTTGTTTTGCTAGAGTTTACATAACTAAAGTAAATTATTGGACTACAAAAGATTACATAGCTAACAGAATTAATATAAAATATTGTAGTTAATAGAAAATATTTTAATGTGTTTCCCAAAAAGACTCCAAAAAGTCTAGATGAGGGTACTAATCGTTAAGTATAATGAGTACGAACACCTACCTAACTTAAATCCCCAAGCAAATTTTAAATTAATTTAGAAACTACGTAACATAACAAGAAAAAAATAAATTACATAATTCATACATCGTCGGAAGGTACGAAAATACAAATCAAAGACAGTTACAAATACTTATATCAAAATTAAATTTGACTCAAATAGCGCTGTGCGAGAACTTGAATCACAAAGAAATTTTATGTTAATGCGACTACTGCAAATTATTAAACAAAACGCTACATAAGTAATCGTGTTAATAGAGAAATATATGTTTCCCAAGGTAAGAAGCACCAAAGTGAGGTACAACAGCTTACTTCAGAGTCTTGGAAAGCTTCAACTTAAAGTTTAGATTACTTTGTTAATTTAATTTAGTTAGTTCGGTTACCAGGTCACTTCTGATTACGACGAGTAATTACGACGAGAAAAGTGTAGAGTGCGGAACAGTACTCACAAAAGAAAACACACTACACGAAAAGTAAATAATATTCCGGTTGTAGGGTCATGTACTGGTTCAACAGAGATAACTCATACACACATAAGTCAGTAATAAGTACAAGTGTCACGGTTTAGAGATGTGTACAAAATATACAAACCTTAATGATACTCTGAGTACAAAAACTTAGAACTTGTTGAGGTGGTTCAACAATGAAAGGAAATAGAGGAAGTTGTCGGTGGGTGAAGTAGTTAACTTTCCGGGGCGACCAAGCGATTGATTTTAACAATACATCATTGGACCGGTGTAACAAAGACTAATAAAGAAAAACAAGGTAATAAAAACCGTAACAATGCGCTGCCGCTACAATTCGACTCTTTGTTTCTTTAAATTCAATTACCCCGCCAGTCTTCGGATGTCAATCAAGAAGTTACCATCCTCTTTGTTATTTAAGGCTCATTACACGTTGTAATTACACCGTGGACCGTGATGAGATAAATTAATTACTCGGGTGGTTACCTCTTTAGGGACCCATGATAAATTATTTAAATTAGTTATATGTTTTTAAATTAATTTCGTACGTAGATGAATGATCGGACGGCTGTCACAATTAACCTCATTCTTAATAGTTGAAATACCACAAGTGCTACTTCAGAAAAGGCGTGCACTACAAATGCGTTTTTTAATGCATTGTGCTAGGACGAAGCTGTTCTCTTTTATTTTCGACTATTAATTTTTGGTTGAATCGACTCGGTTTCGTTCGTCCGATGGAACCACGGGGAAAACACGTGAAACTGTAGTGTAATTAAGGGAAACCAAACAGCCATATTTAAAATTTTTAATTGACGAAATTAATACCCGTGAGAGTCCTGTGAAGTCGCTCTGCGAGGTATGTATAAGCGTGTTACGTGACACTTGTTTTTTCTAATTTATAATAAGTTAGTATAAAAGCCTGAAAATGTATGCAGTTGAGTAAAAATTGTTCGATGGTCGCATAAATGGGTATTTCAATACATAAATACAACCGATTTTCTGCATTACATACCGTTACTCTCCTATTAATGTTCTTATGTATTAATATTTAGTTATAATACGGCTGCAAGCATTTGATATAATGTGATGTTGGATTCATACTTTTTTTATATATAACTTTCAATATTGAGTTATAAAAAAATAGAACAAATTTATTAAAAATAAAAATCTCCTGCAACTGCAGAAGCATACCGAATAAGTGTTTGTAAATTATTAATACAATGTATCACGCAAATTATTAATGCTTTAGTTTTATAACTTTCGAATGACAGAGTAAATGCTTTACGGTTTTATTTAATCGGATACAAAAATTATTTTATACTTCGTAGTTCACTTAAGCTCATAATTATATACAAACAATAATACACAATAAATAAAAAATTTGTGCATCAATAGTGTAATGTGTTGTTCGTATTGGTACGCATATCTATGTGTAATATTAATATTTTTTAGAATATATACGGCTATATATACAGTATGTACGCCACTTAAGGAATTTTCTCTTTCGTTCCTTGTAGCGTACCTGAATCTTTTTATCTGTCCATTACTTCGGTACCTGCTGCACCTACTAATGCCAACCAGTTTCCTAAAACTTCCTAAAAGATGTAAGTTTCTTTTAATTGAGGTAGGAGTTCATTTTGTAAAACAACCTGTCCGGCTTCTAACCAGGTGGGCGTTTCAGACCAACTGCTTCTATTGTTTCAACTCTAAGTAGCCAGCTAAAGATTTTCTCAAGCATTCTCGTCCTCATCGCGTAATAACTTTATTAGCAATTAAGACGCAATAAATAAATTTTATTTTATTATTCTCTTGATCGAACCACACACCGTCACCAACCAATCAATTCGCATTGATTATTTATAAAAAAAAAAATGCAGCGTAATGCGCAAAGAAAAAATAAATTTCCCACGCGAATAATTAAAAACCTCACTACAAACTACAAAGTCGGTCGAGATTCATTACTTTTTTTTGAGGTATTGAAAACCCAATTTAACCGAATCCTCTTCTTCGGGGGCCCCGGTGGGCCCACAAAACTCAAATTCCACCCGGCATCACGCTGGGCCCAACTTACAGACCTGAGAGGAAAAAAAAGTTGTTTAGTCAATATCTGACTCGCTGAATCGAAGTTTTTAATAAAATAATTTTGTTTTCTCTTACGCGGGCTCAAAAAAAAATAGTTTTCAACTATTTACGGTCCTCCTGGTTCTCCTACCTTAGTGTAACACACGGTAAAAAAAAAAACTCACGCAGGGTGACGGTTGTTTGTCAACAGTTGTGAACTTTCCATTCGTTGACGCGTCGTACTTTGCGTTACATAAGTTCTTATTTACATAACATTGTGTTTTAAATAATAGTTTCTACTCGGGGTACCGTTTATTTTTATGATAAGTATTCAAGGCTGAGACGGAGAGGAAACAAAGCAGCGACGAGAAGCAAATAGGATAGAAAAACTATACGAATGTAGAGTACAAGAAGTTAGAAATAGGTACGGAAAAAATTGTAGCATAAAATAAATAATAAATAACTTTGTCATCGTGCGACATTAGATACACATAAGTACTGTCTGCAGATTTCAAAATCAAGCAACCGATTAATCAGAAGTTATTCCAATCATCCCAAACTTAATTTTTACACATGCTACTTATTGTTATAAAATTATTTATTTTTTATATATCCGAAAAACCATTTTCTGACTACCCTTTTTGCATCACCCTGAAACGAGAGTTACCATCAGTTGAAACTTGCACATAGTTTGTAATAACAATTAGTATAAATTTACGTAGTTTAAAAAATTCTTTCCGAAGCACGAGACGTACAGTTTGAAAACTTTCGTTAGCGATTTCTACGCTAGATTTATTCTATCAGAACACTTTAAAAATCAGACAGATTTAACTATCAATATCAATACTATTCGCTTCAACTTCCGGTTCGTCTATTATTTCGTCCGACGAAAGAAGAAAACAATATTCGGACATGCTGACTGGGTAAACACGAAGAAACGTAATAAAGAGAAACTAGGCAGAATGTGGGATATTTAATTTTTTATTTCTCCTCCGTGATTTGCACTCGCTCCAAACCCAATACGGATACTATTAAATATTATAAATTGATACTTAAATCGGTTGTAACTGGTGACTCGAGGGTTAAACTTGCGGTTTCTCAAGAACCGGTTTTTCCAATTTCAATTGTGCTGAACGTTTTTTTTTTCTCTCCCTCGCCCGGTTCTACCATCGTGAATGCCATAGGTTAACCGTCCCAATCCATCCTGTACTTAATTAAACCTGTCTGAATTTAGTTGTGGGATGCGAAAAAATTTCAATTTGAACAAATCAATTTTGGGAGCAAATGCTCAGACCTCGAGGGGTCCCGTAACAGACGGTTTGACTCGAGAGAAACCTGTCCTTCATTACCGTTGATACTGCTACGTATGTTGCCTGTAAAAACTACCATTTCTGCACAAACTATTTGTGTGAACTGAGAGTGTTATTTAAGAGTGTTACTTATGTTAACCGCTACAAGAACTATTAGTCGAAACTACGACTGCTGTAGGTACTACTAACACAAGAGCTTTGCATAAGCTCAGAGAAACCGAGTTTCCTACTAACGCTACTCTTTCCAAATATGACCATAGAATACGGCTACGGAGTAACCTCATTGACTGCACTCAAGACTGATACACCAACAAGATTGACAAAACTACTGAGTTGTAACGACGGAAGATCAGAAGAACTATTTTCCTCAAACAACCGACCATCACGTCTCCATGGCAAGGAACTTAAAGTTTTTCAACTGCTCTCTATTATCCAACATTTCGCGACGTAAAAATTAAAAATTAACCGGAAAATACTCCACTTTATGGTCAAACACAAACGAACAGTTGGAGAGATAATACCCCGACTCTTAGACCATGAATGGTTAAGCAACACAATGGTACTGAAAATCTTCGAATTAACAACATTGCAATTACGTTAAATAACGCAGCTTAATTGTTCAACGAGAGGTCATTACGTCAAATTATTGGCCAATCGATTAATAATAATTTTCGATCGTTGGCCCACATATCGGGCAAAACCAATCGGGTCGAGGAGGTGAGCGGGAGTTAGCCGGAGTTCAGGTACCCGAGTACCGAGACACCCGTGACACCGCAGCACGTACCCGTACGATGCAATAAAACCTCACCGAAGAATTTTAAGGTCTGCACAACGTGGAAAACCTACGGTCAACAAGTTGCTCTACGTAAATTTCATTATTCCGAACACCGCGAAAATAATATTTAAATAGCATAAATAAAATTTGCATTTTGGCGCAGCGTTTCCGGGTTATTAACACCACGGCAAACAATGTGCACAACCGACGCCACGCAGGCCTTAAAAAACATTAATAAAAATCGGGGTTTTATAGTTACATAAACGCGCTCGAGTCTCGTTCGTTGCATTTTGTCACAGACTTTATGGACGAAACAAACACACGTCGATAAATTAGGGACCGGTTTCGATGAGGAAAAGTGCGCGGAGACAATGGAAGAAACCCATTGGAAAGATACGTACGTGGTCATGGGTGAGCCTAGGAGAAAGGACTAGAAATCGACTAGACATGTAGGAGAGGTGCTCTAATGAGAGAGGTCGATGGGATAATTATTACTGAGTATTAAACCGAGAAAGCATTCTGCGGTCGCGGAACCTGGAAAAACCTGTTGCGCTTTCCATTAAATTTAATTTTTTCATTGTTTACGGTTAATTACCTGTGAATGCAACGTGTGTGCGAGTGTATGTGTATGTGTGTACGGAAGAAAAAGTTGGAGTTTTCGTAGGTTTGTGTGAAGTTCGAACCGGTATGTAAGAGCCACGAGCTGTCGGTACCCAGACCTGTTCTCCCCCGAGAAGGACTTTCTAAAAGAAAGGTATATGTCCTTCACACCTGTTAGTAGTGTTACCCTTACGTACATAACAATTTATTGCATCATGCAGGGTCATACTTATACAACTTATTAAGTGTTTATTACTAGCTCCTACAAAAAGTACAGTGGCAGCAAAGAGTTTGGCTGTATTCTATGTAATCTATGTATTAGTCATCACTGTATGTTCTTTTTGTCAAGGATACTCCTCAAATAATAATATGTATAGAAATATATATAGAAATTTTAAAAATTCCAGACATCGCTGAATTTCCCTAAATTTATTAATTATAATGGAACGTTAAGGAAATAAGTATTGTAATTCTGAGCATAGAATCAGTTGGAATTTGCACATAAGTTGCAGCAATAATTATTACGCATACGCAATACCTAAATAATACCTATGAAATATTTTAATAATAATAACCCCCCTTAATAAAAAAATTAGTATCACCATTCTCATGTACCTTACTAAAACTATTACCACGCAGATATTTACGTATGCGATAAAACACCCGTAAGAATACCTGATATTAACATTCCACATTTGATTAATTCCAATATTTATTTATTACATTATCGGATTACTGCAGACTTTTAAATAAATAAGAACTTCCCTATATATAAGAAATTGCAAATGTGACGAGTAAAACGACCGCTTCCAAACTTCCAAATGTGCGGTCTTGTTTTCAGAAAAAGTAATAAAAAGCAGACATAAATGAAAATTATGAAGAGACAGGAAGGAAGGGCGTGTTCATAACGAAATGTTATTTTCCGTAATAAATAATCATAAATCAGGGTAAGAGAATGAAAGAAACAAAAGGGAAAAGTTCAATCAGAGCAACCCGATTGAACTTGTTACAAATAGAAAAATTAATAACGTATCATCACCTGGCATATTTTTTGCAATTTCCATAACTCAATAAAAGAGTTAAATAAGTCATAAATCGCTTTTAGTAGATGTATTAATAATATTACGCGATGGAACGCAATTATTTCCCCGCTGCTCAGTCTAGCGCGTCTCAAACGAACTGAATTTAAAATGCATAAAATTTGCTCTCTGAATCATTCGCTTAATAATCTTATGTTGCGTCTATTAATTATAAATCACGTTATGTAAGTAATTAATTTCGTGGACGTCAGTTCCCCGTGTTTTTTGTTTAACTGACCAGACATCACTCTCCTTATCGTCCGGCTTATTCTGAATTATTAATTTCAGGTTTTCAGGTTCGTCCCAAGCACACAACGCATTATTGAGAAAAGCATGGGAAATCGATCGGTAGTAATTTATTTTAGAATAAATTTTTATTATACCTTGCATGGTATAGAAAGCTGTATAGATAATACGTTCGTTAAGTACGAAGACAAAATTTCTATCACCAATGGATCTACCCAATTAATCTCTTATGTATGCAATTCATATTTAATTATGTTACTCTCCGACTTGTATTACAATTCATATGTCCGCCGCCATACCAATACAACTATAATATTAAATATAAGATTGTAGTTTTTCATTGTAAATTATACAATATATGAAATGGACACACGACAATACATAGACCTATATATAAGTGTTACATGTACCTATAACGTTTCTGTTCGCATTATATTATTGTTTGTAATTTATTGTTTAAGTGTTTGTTGTTAATAGATATTTTTTCTTATATGGAAGCTGTTGGGTCGCCTGTTGAAGTACGAAATTTAACAAAAAAGAATAAATGAAATAAGTAGAATACCGTATGAGTCATGGTGGTAACGTCAGAGCTGCAAAACATAATAAGTATATATCCGTTGAAGTGGTAATTCACTACACACTTCTATAGAACATAAATTTAAGATATTATTTAAATATAAAAATATATTTTCTGTGTAAGGTCACCACAATTTTTAGTATCGGTAGGCCTAAATTAGTAATCCCTTCATTTACATATACAACTATGGGAATACCTATCTTTGTCTTTGGACAATTGAAACTACCGCAACTACAAATGTACGTCAAAATAACTCGTTTGTCTCTGCGCTGCATACATTAATAAATTCTATTTAAATTGATTACACCCGAGACTACGTAATTTACCACGAACGTAATCGCTTAAGAAGAAATATCACTCTCCATTCATTTCATTAGTAAGTAAGTTCGTTGCTTCAGTTACTGCAGTAACGGTTCAATTGGCACACTAATTGCTTTTCACATTAGTTTTTCTGGCACCTGAAAAACTGTCACGCATCATCGGACACCTTCCATTACAGCGTACAAATAAATAATTTTAAATAAAGGAATGAAACGTTTGTAAATATTTGACCGACTGCCACACTCGGAGTTGTGCTCCTCTTGTTTATTGAGACGTTACATAAATACATTTTACAATTTATTTTGCGCTTTGTGTACTACTTTTTCTCGGCTAGAAATTAATTTAGAAAATACACTACAAAACAGGTAAATGTAACACTTTTGGTATGTTATTCAGTTACATTAGCATTTGTTAGGGGAACATGAAAAATTGCTAACGGGTTTCTTAGTTATCGTTCCGCAACTGTGCAGTACAAACATGAAAATAAGTTTCCCACATTTTTCTAAAGTATTTAAATCCATGTAATTTTCCACATTTTGCTGACAAATATTGCCTCGGGTGCAATTGAGAAACCTACTAGTATTAGTTCTACAACACAATAACACAGATATAATTCTTCTTCTGCAAGAACCCGACAAGAAACAAACAAGTGTAATAAAAGCAAGCGTAACAAAATAGTAGTGTAATTATTATAATAAAATGAATGTATGTGGAATAATATAATTTTCTACCATAATTGAAATTGTAGTTTTTATTTGTGTATCTGTATACTCTTCTACTTTTACGTGAAGTTATTGCCGTTATGTTTCATTACATCATTATTTTTTATTATTAATGACTATTAATAAAATATTAAAATATGTATTTTTATGAACGACAGGGTGGTAGTTCTAGAAGATTTATTTATCACTTATTATCCATTGTTTTTATCAATTTATTACTATAATTATATAAATTTACTGCTATCAGTACCTAGCGATGCTGTCCATTAACTAGGAAACGAAAACATATTTTTTATGCCTATGTAAAACTCCTATATATATATATATATTTTACTTGTATTGTAACTGATTCATTGTAGCGTTGAATATTTGCATATCTTTATTATAAAACGTATTCAAATACTTAGGTTAGACTAAGCATTTTCTATGTATTTATGACTTATGTAGATTACTGCTTAATATGTGACTTTTATGTAACTTACCGTCGTATCGGCGACTTTTGTATTCCCCATTTTCCGTATCCTCGGCCACATCCATCAAACTACGAATGGAAAATATAGATTTAGCCATTCGTCCGGTTTTTCCTTCACACGTGACGGGACGTTGCCGGGTTGTTAAATCCATTTCACCCGATTCCTTTGTATTCCTGTGGTTGTCGACCTCTTTCTCGGGCATACGTCCACCTCTGATAATTTTTACAGGGTCACGCAGATACAGTGATACCCGTCAATACAACTAAAAAGCACACTCGGCAGCTCAAAAACTCGAATTCGTGCTCGACTTTTTTTCTCTAGTGAGAAATTTTCCTCATCGCAACGTGTTTCCGGCGACCGCGTGTTCGAATTCCCGTTTCACGAAGGATTTACACCAGGCAGAAGATGCACGGACACTAATTGTTACCTCTTAAAGACGAGTTTCACTTCGGATAACAAATAAATTCGACCAATCGTTGTCGAGAGCACGCCCCGTGTTTACCTGTCCTACCTACCTGGGAAGGAGGCCTCCAACGGGCACGCGATCAACGGCCCTCTTTTCATCAACATGGCGTCTGACTAAACGAAAACCTTTTCCTTCCTATTTTACAATTGCTTCATTCATTTCACATTTCGCGGCTTGCCGTCCCGGTCGTACGGTAAATTTAAACTTCTCTCGATCCGGCCCGGGTACTTCGGTACTTTGTCGGTATTTTTCAGGTTTGTGCGGATTGAACGTTTCGCACATCTTCCAACTCCACCTTTCTAACACTCGCTTTGTTGTTACGTTTTTTTTCCTTTCGCATCGGAAACTTCAACAAGTCTCACTACCCTGCAATTAAATTTTGTATTAACATAAGAATTTTTTTTATTCATAGATTGATTTTTATTGACCCTACAGCTTTGTTTGATATTCTGCAACATAACCTAACCTTATTAAATCCCCACATATGTAGCCCTATTTTATACAATTGGAAATTCTTGTTGCACTTTCTGTTCAGACAGAAATCTAAACATATTTAGAACAGCTCAAATCCTTATGTATGCTCACTGACATTTATTCAGGAATATTTTCCATCTATGCATATATTTAAAATAACACCGTACGTTAACTCTATCAATTTTAGCTTACAACCAGTACCCTAATCATACCTCATTCTAACAGTGAAATATAAATAAACCTATTGTGTCACACTATCCATCTAGTAGAATAAATGACAATATAATACCTCCTCTACATAATATCTAACATTATGTGAGGGAATTACTATTGATAACCATCATTGACAGTCTTCACTTCTAACCCATCAAATAATAAGTAAGCCCCAACTCTAACAAGTAAGCAACACATTAAATAAATAATACAAAGCTAACGTTTATTGTGTAGGAATAATAAAAGAAATACTTTATTATTATATGTTATTATTTCAGTTGCTTTCGCACCCTAAAAAAATTCAGCAATTGAGTAATTAATAAATTCAAGCTGCATACAAATTTATATAACCATTAAGTTATGAAAAAATAATAATAGCTTGTTGTGAACGTGGATTTAGCCCTGAAACCTGTTGAGGAATACAAAGAAGTTCCCATTTTCAGTTCTATTAGAGAACAAATATTAAAATAAATTGTTACGAGTAATTAAATCGCAAGGCATACGGTCAACCTTCAGATTTTTTCATAAATCGAACTCACACATATTATTTTATCATAACGTGGAGCCATAAAAATTTTATTGTAGTTAGTTACCATGTCCTCCTTCAACACCTGAACGGTTCACGTGGGTACAGCACAACCCCTATAGATTTATTAATAAACCTGGAAATTAAATACATTTAAATTTCGCAATTTACTCATCGACAGAGAGAGTCCATTAAATTATGAAACTTATTTCACCTACGCGAGGTTTAATTTCGCGACGCTCGGTAATTAAACGACGAGACTCTGACAAATCGGCGTACTTCTTGGGAAAAAAAGGTACGAGAAAGAGAAGAGTACCTTGCGTGAAACACATTATTTCCTGAAAAAGGTACTACTAACAGCGTTTTATTACTCCTCGTGTAGTGCAAGAAAGGTAATAAAATCTATGCATCGTAATAATCGTAACTTCGGTTCAATTTACGGCCTAGTACTTACCATAAAGTGCACAGATTAACAATAAATTTGCCGAGGATTTTCAATAATTTAAAATGAATTTTATTATTGATAAGTTTATTTAGGTGTCCCGTAAAGTATGAACTGGTGGCCTGTCCCCATACCTTTAGTATTAATTAAGAAAGGAGGGCTTTTTAAGTTAATTAAATTTACTAAATATTTTTTGTAAACGCTGTGGTTGTGTTACTACTTTCATACAATTTATGTGTATTTCATTATAGAAGTCATCAGTATTTATAGGCGATTTCTGTGCACATAACAGATATGTGGCGTTGCTATTAACTAAATTAAACACCATGATATTTTGTTTTACGTTCTTACTTACCTTGCATGTAAACAAGACATTATTTCAGCGTACTTTCTAGGCCGTTGCTTTATACTTTGTTTTTGGTATTCCGTTGATCAGATTAACATAACCTATAAGTGCAATCACGAAAAATAATTACAATGGTCAATAACTATTTCGTAGTAATAATAATTGGTTTCACTCTTACGTACCGATACTATACTTACTTAACACCTTTAAATACATATATAATAGAGAGTAGCCACCTTGGTTGGTGTTAGTGGCATCTGTTTTATCCAAGAGTTATATCTACTGTGTACCTTCCCCCTCGCTTAGGGTCCATTCAGGTAGCCAACGGGCAGTAGACACCTGCGGACGAGGACCATCAATGGCGTACACTTAATAGCAGTCCTGGAATGAAAGTGGATTCTGCGGATCTGTGGGAGTGTGCTCAATGATCGCACTAAGTTTCATAAAAACAGCAGTACTGACAAGCAAGTACTGACCAAGGATCGCGTTAGAACCTAAATTCCTGTTCCAAAAATGAAAAAAAATATCATCGCGGTCTACCGCGAGGCATAAAAACTCACCAGAAGTCTTTACAAGTTTAGACCATTTACTGTTACGGCATGTGTTCCTAGTGAGAAAGAAACAGTTGGAGCGTACAAGTGGGCGAAATTGAAGAATTATATAGGGGAACCGTGTGTTTTTGACGCGTGTTGGTCCACCACAGTGGAAAATTAGTTATTATACTTATTCTGGTTGTTATTATTATTATTGCATATCCATGAACGTGTGGCCGTTTGCCCATTGAAAACGAACTTCATTGTCTCTCCGCAGCCTCCGCTGAAACGGACTTTCTTTTACACTTACCGTTGTTATTGTTCTTTTACAACTAAAAACTATTAACCGATTTACACACGATAAAAGACTTGAAAAATTTTTTAACTAACAATTGATATTACTTTTACAGAAACAAAATGAATTGATGAGTTTAAACCGATATTAGGAAACTATTTAATGCAGAAGAATACGTGGTAGGAAAAATATTAATTCAATTCCATTCGATAATTATTAACACTGAAGTGCGGTAACGATACAATTTCCAACTATTCACTTTGCTGACATTAAACTATTAAAGATTAGGCGAAATATTCGGAGCGCCTGAAAAAGTAGATAATAGAAAATAAGTAGTATTTGGAAAAATATTAATAATGTATGGAGGTACGGTTGTAATTGTAGTACCTAATTATGTTTGTAGGGATATTCTAAAATCTCAAACTGTCACCATAGGACTTCGTAAAACGGTTACTCGTGTGTACCACATATTTGTTTTAACTTTCTCATGAACTTCTTTTCGGTCTTGCAACTTTTAATATTTTTCAATTTCCATCGAAGCGGAGTCTTGAATCTTAGGTGAAGCTCTAAACGTCATTTTCACAAAAGGAGAGTACAATTTATAAACTCTTGAGATACACGAGCAGCATCACGAGGTGGGACAACCTGGTAAACAACAACAAAACCGGTATCAGTATTATTTAAAGTCAAAGAATGAGTATTTTAATAATATTAATAATAATAATAATAATAATAATAACAACAACAATAATTTATGACGAACCAGAGTCGTAAAGAACAATAAATTTCAGGTCTTCCATCAACAACTCATCAAAATCTAATTTTTTCGTTGTAAACTTCCGCCAGAAGTAATTTATTTTGGTCTATTTAACTTCCCGCTGACAGATGATTGCACTGTGGAAAAAGTAACGTGGCTGACAAAAGTTTTACGACCTTTAATGATTTTCCACGAGAGAAGTAGTTTCACAATGAACTCCATTAAAACCTTTATTTTATTAATCTGAAAAATTGGAATTTGAATCGGAGGAAGCCATTGAAGACGGTCAAACAATTAAATAACGAAACGGTGAAACTCTCTCAACTGATCTTTGTCTGTTTAGTTCAATGATCTACTCCGTGACTGTGTGTATGTGTATGTGTGTGCGTGTGTGTGTGTGTGTGTGTGTGTGTGTATGTCTGTTTGATGTATTGTGATATTCACCGGTACCAAGAATGTCGGTTTAAAATGGTTTTAAGGCCCGACACCATCTATGAAAGAAACCCACGCCCAAAATTATTGCATGTGTTGACCCAAATGCAAAGGGTATGCGTTTCTCAAGTCCGGAAGGTATCGCCCATCTTAAGAATGTGTTCAAACGACTGCATGTGATGGATTGTGACAGATACAACTGAAAACAATTGAGAGATTCTCAAAATTAACAATAATAATGTACGTAATAGTGCGTAACCGTTTAATACAAGGAAAATAAAAAATAATAACAGTGATAATAATTTTTACTACTATTTAATTGCACCCGATCCGTAAATTTATGTATCGGTGTACATGGGTAAGAGTAAATCTTTTAGTTAAATGAAAACTACAAAAGTTAAATGTTAAACTTAAAATTAGATTAATGGGAGCAAATAGTAGGTACCTACTTTTATACTAAAGCAATGTAGAAAACTACTTAAAACGGGTAGTCATTAAGTTAGTTAAAGATTTTAAACAATATCAATACCTACTAAGTCGAAAGTCATATGTTCTTATTGGTGTACACGGATATTGAGCAACTTATGCATTGAATGAAATTTTATACTTATAGGCATGTTTTAATAATTCAGTGACTGTTTACAAATCATATTACTGTATCTATTTCATGCATTAATTATTTACTACTCATTTGTAATATTACAAATAATATGTTCTATTAGTACCACTAAGTTGATGAAGTTGTATATTATACTATTTTATTTCCTGAACTATGTGGTATTCGAACTTGGAGTTTGAAATTTAAAGTAAATTTTTTTACTTTCAAATCGGTCAAAAGATATCAGAAGTTGTTGAAGTATATTTAAAAGATATAGAAATTTATGTTGTAAATTAAAGAAATACAAGTACTAATTTGTGGAGATGCACAATCACACGTTTGGGTAAGCTCTAGAAAATGATTTTTCATTTGGAAATTTTCTATTATGATCTTAATGAGCCACGATTTAAATCGAGTAAATTTAAACACTGCTCGCCTGTTCTATTAATCAATTGATAGAAAATCATTACAAACATTATAAATAATATTATTTTGGCGTGGTCGTTTACGGTTAATAAATAGATTATTAAGACTTCGGTTTACTTAACAGAATTTAAACTACTTAAATTTTGCTTCCTAGCTCTCGCTCGTACACCCGGTCATCATTCAACATACCAGAAAAAACATACATCTTAACGAGAGAAACATAATGATGTTTTAGTTGTTTACAATTAAATCGCGTTCATTTTTAATTACACAAACTGTGTGGAGAGGGTTCCTCCTACCGTTCGACCCGATGATGAATATTACCACACTTGGGTCTATTTAATTAACAGCTGGGCAGTTCACACGGGAACCACCGTGTGTACGCGTCACAGTCCTACTACCGAGACTCCACACGAAAAAAAAAGCAATTTCGTGTACCTGTACGAGAGGGAAGAGGTTCACGGTTTGGCCACGCACGTAAGCAAAGTAGCAGAGCCTAATCTAATTTTATTGACTGGTCTTTCACTCATGAAATAGACAACAACCCAAAAAAAAAATATTATATTAAAAATTATCGACTCTTCAATTTAAAGCAAACAGAAAAACCGTCGTCTAGTTTGACGTGTAACAAATTTTCGGCATTAGCATCCAGTTCAATTACCCGGCAATTCATTTATGTAAACATAAATGTGTTCGTGCAACGACGCCTATTAGAACTAATTAATGTTCTTTTTGTTGGTGTTGTTCGTCGTGCCATTAATCCGTGAGGAGAAACCTACATAGCAAGCCAGCAGGTCGAAAATGGTAAAATCCGGCATCGAGGCGTCAGTGGGAAAAAATCAATTTCCAGGTGTTACGCCTATTTTTTTTTTTTTTCAAAACAGCGAATATTTCCATTGGCAATGTTGGGCAGTCGAAAAATTACTTTGGATATTTTACAGTAATTATAATTAATATTTGAAAAAAAACGAACTGGTTTTAAGGAGCAACAGACACCACGTGTGTCTTACACGAATTGGACTGTACGGGTTCCTTTGGCGAATTCTCACTTCCACAGGGATTCTGCAGGGTACCCTAATGTATCAAGGTATCCTCACTCGGACTCTTCTACCGAAATCCGACCGTCCAACACCTGATGGTTCACCCAGTGTTTTGATTTTAAAGGAGTCACGATTAATCGTCTTTATCGGATTACGATGAAAATTAATAAGTTGAGAAAAGTAATAAATAATACATGATGGAAATTAAGAAGAGGAGAGACGCGTTAGACGTTCCAGCAAAAAAAAAGGAACACAAAGTTCACCTGTGGCCGAATCAGATTTAGATTAAAACTAGAGGTCTCTCAGAAAAAATAAATTTGTTATACTCCGAGGAGTCCGCCGTGCCTTTTTACCCCACAGTGAAAAAAAATGCCAAAAAATGACTGGTTTAATTTAACTCATAATTAACCATCGTTTTGAATGGTGAAACGAATGATTGATGGGGCCCTGGGTGACATGGGGGCCCCGTCAAACGAAATCAAAGGAACACGACCAGTTTTACGGGGTCCCCGGGTCCCGGAGTATCCAGCCGGGTTCCACCTAAGGAAGTGCAGGTTCTCCAATTTAAAATTCGATATCGAGCGGCGTCGATTGTTAGTCCATTTCGAAGTCCTTTCGAACCATTTGTCAGCCATTTTGATGGTCAGGTGTCAGGTGAGATTTTCCGGTCGACGCATCACTCTCAGGTGAATCTCCTCTCCCATAAATCAATTAATGGAACGCTTAACATTGGTATTGTAATTAATTTATATATAATGAGTATTTACTCAATTACCGGAGCGGGTAGTCCGGGTATCCGAGATATTTCTCCCGAGGTGTTTCAACTCTGACAGGTACGGGTTATAACAAGCGGTCATCATTCATATTGTCGTCGATTTGTTACAGTAAATGAGCTCACCTTGTTTTCTCTGTCTCTCTCTCTCTAAACTTTGTAAACCCGTCGATGTGGTTTCCATTTCCGCGGGTCAGACATCATTCATTCGCATTATCGGGGGATACCTGAGTTATGCGTCGACCAGCAAGTTCCGGTACCCTTCGTAAAAGAAGTGAGTGATGTTGAAATGTTTGTCACGGCGCCGGTATAATGAATGAATGTTTATACACATAAATTGGTGAAGATACACAAGGTGGTTGCCGATCATCTAAACCTTATCGGTGAACCGATGTCTGTAACTTTCAATACAACGTCAAAAACAATATATAGTTCTGTGTACAACTCGGGTTTTTAACAACAACGCCTCACACGGACGAATATTTCTCCCAATATGCGTGAACCGTACCCCTATGTATAAGTTTTAACTACAGTGAATCGTTTCAGTTAATTAGTCTAACATTAGTTAGAATATATTTTTAGAGATAATCAATAATAACACATATCAGCTGACTTTTCTCGGTACAAAATACTTGGACTTCTCGAGAACGACATTAGACTAATCTTCCACTGCCCAAGTTAAACAAGTGAAGGAGTGAAAGAGTGAAACAGCGGAGCAAAATTAGTACCTAATTGGTTACTTAATGTTAATAAAAATCCGAAAGTAAAAAATGCAAATGAGATTATTAGAACAATTTCGTTTCTCCGTGAGACTATTATTAGTTGTTATTAACTACACAACATTCACAGTTTTTTGTCTTGCTTTCTGAAAGGCGCAAAGTTTTTACCTGAAAGGGTAACACAAGTTTAATGTTACTTAACTATGATCAATTCACATGCTTTTATATTAAAACCAAAACAAACGGTACCCCGATGTATCGTAATGACCAGACGACTTGTCGAAAAAAGGAAGGGAACCAAAGGCTCACAAATTGCTTAACACAACAATCCTGTCCTTACGAGCACGGATAAAATAACAAACCGGAGGAAGGTGAAAGAAGTAGAAGAAACGGGGAGTACTCACAAACGGGATTTTACCTACACCCCGGGCCACTTCCAAAAATATCCCCAGAATGAGGCAAACGGAAATAAATTTGAATTTGACAGATTTAATTTTGGTAAAAATGTCAAGGTTATTGAGTACTGTTGAGTAATTTTTAAAACTACCAGACAAATCTTACGACTAACCTCTAACAGTTTGGAATGGAACATTTCCCAAAGGAAGTGTGCCTTAAACAAAAACTTCAAAAACATAGTCTTGTAAAATTAGTTTGAGAAATATACATAAGTGCGTCTGACGAATTTTAATTGTAAGAATTTCAATTAATCGGATTGTACCAAAAATAGCCTTCAAATTAAATAAATAATTTATGTATTCGTGGCACAAGACTCGCGGTCCTTTCTTAATAAAAATTTCTACAATACAAATAAAAAGATCTTCCGATTATTGACTGTTATTTATTAAAATATCTTAGAGCAGAATTATTTAGTTCTTTCTCGCTCGGAGTGCTGCTGACTTAGTCTACCCACTAAAAGCCTTGACTTCTTTTTATTACCGCTTAACAATAATACATAGGTAGATTCGACCTTTTGTTTTGGTAGCTAGTGTAAGTGTGATATGTGACGGTAACAGTTTGATAAATAAATTTTGCAGAGCCAGTCGGAGACTTCCAGTGGAAATTAATAATTAATACATCGGGCGTGGCTCACACATGACCGAAGTATCGAAACGACCATACAAACCGACACTTGGGTGTTGCTGGAACTTCGACAGGTAACTCTTCCACGCACACACCGGTAGTAAATTAATTTTAAACATCGGACAATCAAACAATTGTGTTCACGTCGTTACAAAGTCGATAATTAATCCGGAATTACTCGGCCGGAAGTAATGCTAATAAAAACAAACAAAAAAGGTTCCGAGTTACAAGACCACCGGAGGAAGCGATAAACGGCGAACCTTAAATGGACAATTTTAAACGGGGAGGGCAGATACCCGAGGCCATCAGGTGGAACCTTGATGGGTAGTGTAGACACAACAATTCCATAATAAAGCCATTTCGCCCTCGTTGAACGGGCAGAAAGCGAGTGTTTCCCATCTGGTCACCATTCTTTTTTTTTGTCTGCGAGAGCCCGGCCACAGAGCCGACTTCCGAGGAGGCCGCGTCTTACAAAAAAATGGTTGCTCTGCCGGTGAAAAAGTAATTATTTCGAGGTCCATTTCGTTTTGTACACGGTTTAATTAAACATGTGCTCGAACGATGGTGGTACAGATCTGAGATAAAACGGACCCTTAAGAAGTCGTTTACCTGGAAGGCAACGGCGGATCCCGGAGGCGATCATCTGATTACCTGTAATTATCGTGAGCTCCTTGTTAATTGTTACATGCCCACTACGAAATCTAATTTACAAAGTTAACTTTTTTGTCGGTTTCGGTGTCCAAATCGAAAATTGGTTACAGAAATTGGAATTATTGGGGGAGAAGTAAGAATGAATTACTGCTACCCCTCTGTACGTGTGATATTTCACCTTGTGAACATTAAATACGAAGACTTAAGTCCAACCATTTGGACGAGTATTAACAAATTTTATTACTGCGTTTAAATTTAAACGTCACACTATATTTGTGCGCTTTTTTGTGGTTGTATTATAGATGATTTGTTTCATTTCTATTTTTGGTTGAAGTTTTCTTACAATTGGTAAACCTCGCCCGTAAAGAATACGTAAATAGACTGAGTGAACATGGTTTAATTTCAAAAAAAATCATGTGGGTCTCAAGTAAATTATACTCATACCTAAATGAGTGGTATAAATATTGTAGCACTATTACGAGTTCATAAATGAGTGTACTACAATCTGTCGCTTCAATAAATTACATTTCATAATTTATAGCGTTATTTTTAGTACCGTGTAGTAATTTTAAAAAGGAGAATAACAAAAGCTGACAATAAGAATGACACAGTTGTTGTAGTGTAAGTTAAAGAATTATGTTTACGAATTATGACTAATTAATAGTTATTATTATCAATAGTAATCTCATTGCAATGGGAGTACAAAGTATCATTGTACGAAAAAAAATAGTTGAATTATAAGTCGATGCAGGAAAAGCGATAATATAAAAATTAACCGCTCAATTTCAACACGGCTCCCACGAGCCCGAAGATTAAACTTCTCAATCGGAACAATATATATAAATATGTCGTATAACTGTTTTTTTTTGTACAACAATTAGTAGACCATTCTCTATTTGGAATCTTTCAAAAAAATCGAAAATTTCCCGCAACATACACACACAATGCTGAGAAATTAAAAATTTTAAAAATTCCCTCCAAATCGTAGTGGAGGGAAAACGTTTTCAAAATGGCCGTAATTGCGGTATATCACTTCCGGTCATTAGAAAGATTGTAAAAATGTCGATTTCTTAAAAACACTTCATTGGGAAATTCGATTGTCCCCCGGGAATTGCATTGAATGAACAATGTAATAAATAAAATTTGAATTTTGCTTTAATTTCATTGTTTTGCCCTTTGGGCCTGGGATGGGAAAGTCTCGCCAAGAAATTTCAATTATCGCAGGGTCGGTCGCTCTCTTCTCGAGTGTTTTCACGTCGCCACGAAAATACATGTCAAAACAGTCGAAGCGAAGAGGATCGACTTGATCAAACAAGGAATAATAAGAAGATCTAATTTAAAATGGTGGCCCACCCGCCGTCCCGTAATAAGATTATGTTAATAATGGCATGGAGAGATGCTGATGGCCCTTCACAGATAATATTACGTGTGGTGTAAATTGATTTTTAAATGAGTTTGAGTTACCAACTTGACGCACCCTAATTTCAATCTCGTTCAGGTCCAGAGAAGGTTTCATATCAAATCAAATATGCTTTCAGGTATGGTTCAGGTACCCGGCTCGGACTGGCTCCCACCCACTGTATTAGTCTCGAGATGAGATCTATCCATTTCCTACATTCTTCTCCGATTATTATTTCCTACGTCTCGATTTTTCGTGCTCATCCAACTTTTCTAGCATTTTCACTACGAAAAAGTAAAGCAATTCATTGTCCATTTCTTAAGTTCTCTTTTCAATTTTAAAATTCTAGTATTTCTCTCGCAGAAAATGAAATTGTGCAAAATTTCAGTCACTGTTCTGCAAGATATTGAAATTCTTAGAGGTGGCAATTAATTCTCCAAAACTTTTACAAAACTGTTTCGATTTATTCGGTTGACTAGTGATATTTTCTACTTCTGCCTCTACTGATTAATTAATCGAGAGAGCTTAAAACGATCCATGTGAACTGTTACATACCTCATTTATGAAAATTTAAGAACTCAACCAGCAGTCAACCAATAACCCATATACATAAATTTTAAATCCCTCACAATTGCATTTCTTCGAACAATAATAACGTCATGAATGCCATGTAAGGTCGTACTCATGTATTTACTAAGTATTATTGTTATTTAAGGGCTGTTACAGGTTTAGGTAAAAAGCATGTGAGTTTTGTGGGTTCTGAAAATGGAAAATCATAGACATCTTGGAAAGTGTCACCTCATCCTGACTCAACATGACGACATATGCAGTTGTACATACTGTGATAATATATATATATATACTCCCTCGTTAACACTTGGTTATTTTAAAATATGGAACCGGTGTACAGACCTATACAGTTGTGTTATTTGGGGGCTGTACTTTAATGCTTCTTTTTCACAATTATCTTTCACTTGTAATTAACAACGGCACGGTAATTTTCTTCCTCATTTCTTTACCAATTGACTTTTTACGGTTTCAATTCCGGTTCCAAATTTTCACCTCGTACATTTCAACGTTGGCAAACCATCTGTCATGTTTCTTAATTTATGGTTTTATGGCAAGTGTGTGTGTGAGTGAGAGAGAGAGAGAGAGAGAGAGAGAGAGAGAGAGAGAGAGAGAGAGAGAGAGAGAGAGAAACAAACACATACAAAAGGAGACGGAAAAAGAAATTAGGGTGTTCGAGGGAAACAGAGGGCTATCAAGTTCAATGTTTAGTGATAAAGCGTCACTATTACCCACTTAACGACTTTTTTGATAGCCGTAATGGTTTTATTTCGGTAAATACATACACTTTACGGTAGAATGGACTAGACAAAACGTGGCAAAATCAAAATATGGCACCCAAATGTGTTTAGTCTAATTACATTGTATGTCTCACAACAATAAAACATGGTGGCCGTCCCAAGTTATGTGAAAAAGTACCGGACTGTTTATTAAAAGGGTGCCATATTTTAATCCTAAAAGAGCTAAACCACGTTTCAACAGTCCTCGATCCATACGACAAGCACCAACACTTACCTGGATGACATCCAGACTTTTTTCTCCTAAAATTTCGGGGCTGGGATTTAATGACTCGGGGTGTACCTTATTATTATTAAATTTATTTCGTAATTCGTTGTTTTATTTCATTCAGAAAGGGCGGACCTCCCAACTCTCTCCCATTCTATCAATCTATCGGTCTCCTCTCCTCCTACTCCTCGGTACCTGTGTCACACACACACGCACAAAGGCAGTCAAAGCTCAGGTAAAACAAAAGAAGCATAAACTGCAATTTGAAAGTCGATAATGAAACGCGATGGAGGAGGCCATTGAGAAAAAATAAATGAAAAGTTGCTCTCTGAATTTCAATTGATCGAGCCGGGACGGCGGTACTGGCACCGGTACCGACGTACCGACACTGGTACGGCACTTATGAAAAGTTAAAACGTGATTGTAAAAGATGGTTATTAGCAGCCATTACCAATTCCTAATTCTCCTCGGATTTCAATCGACAGACCCTAATTAACATTCGTTGCAGAATTCGGTCGGAATTGTTCGTTTCACAGGTGAAGGACAGTGTCGCGAGCCTTGTACCTGCGTGAACGTCACCATTTCGAATTCAACCTTGGGGGTGCAGAGTGCAACGGTCAGCTTGAACGGAGTTACCAAAAAACATTTTTCTTGCCGACTGGAGATGTGGAAGTACACACGAATTTAAGGAATAGATACATGACTCGAACAAATGATACAGAAGAACATATTTAAAAGAAGAGTCATCTTACCTTGAGCGTCAATCTTCCCATGTGGGCTGTATTGCAAGTTGCTCGTAATATTCACTTGAGTATGTCTCGTTACTTACTGGATTACTGGTATTTGGCGATGATCAGTATGATATTACTGCTGTATTGCTAATAACTTTTCATCATCCCACATGTCTTCCATTTGTTCTTCTAATTGTTCCACCTGCCTTTTATTTGAAACTCAAATTTCTTAAGCATTTTTCGACGTTTTCAACTCAAGAAAACATTCCTTTGGGTTTTCCATACATATTGTGGAAATCCTAACAAAACAAAATGCATGGTTAGAAATTATTTGTAAGAGTAATTAATAATAAAACGTTGGCGCCCATAACCTCTTTCACAGTACAATTTGCCACGCAAAAATGATTTTATGTGTAAGTGAAATGGAATTGTAATGTGTTTTGCGGTGACATGACCTCTGGTGTTATTCGTACCTTCGTTGCTCGGAGGTTTTCATGGGTTTCCAGTGTAACAGTTCGGATTCATTTTCCTTAAAACAGATTATTGAAACATCCAACTTACAAAAATTGGAGCCCGGGAACGTGGCATTAGCCATGCCGTGGCCACGAAATTTGCTTCGTTCCCATGACAACGTTTTTGGCTACAAAGCAATTCTTACAAAATATTTACGTTCAGTTTGATTTGGTGTGCTGTCATTGACATTTAGTTAAAAGTAAAGTAAATGGCATAATGTCAGTCACAGGTTCGTATAGAATTATTTGTTTTATTGGCACTCACCATTCAAAGAAAAAGTTTAAGCCGTTTGATTTAGTTTTTAATGGTTGAAAAATTAGTTGCTGTACATGCCTGTTCAAATCATTTTATTTAAAAATAATTTTCTTGTTAGTAAAATAATGCCATTATTTGATTATGGTTTTATGTTTATAGTCTAGTATACACAAATAATTAGAAACAATTTATTTAATTATTTTACACTTGGTACTTTGTTGTCATGCAATTTTTTTCGCGGTAATTAATGTGTAACATACGAGTTCAAATAATTAAAATTTTTATTGTTGAAATTTGGAAAGTATGACTTACAGATTTTACCCACTGAAGTTTTAGTTATAAAAAAAATTCATTATTCCTATTAATCTGAGTTTTCATGTGAAACCCTAGAAATTAATAATAAGAACCACGGGGAACATTTTTAGACAAAAGAAAAGTTTAATAACAAATATTCTTTTTACAGATACTACAGAATCTAGTCGTTCAAATAGAGATAATGTGGTGCATGAATTGAATTTTGAAGATGCTGATCAAATAAAGGAAAAAAGAGACAAACTTGTAGACTTAAATTTAACTGTATCATCCAATTCTGAGAGCAGAATAAAATTCTCAAAAAGTCAATTCACATTTGATAATGTTGTAGGTCACCTAGAAGATATGCTAATAGGTAGCATTTACCTCACTGAAAGTTTTTACGTAAAATTGTACTGTGCACAATTGATGGACTTGATTTGCTTACCTTGTTTACAGATGAAAATTTTCACAAGCTCCAGACTAGTTTCTTGGAAAAATATTGGCAAGAATTTGAAGATGGAGATGAAAACAAACATTCATACATGCCAATATTTAAAGAATATGTAAGAACTTTAGCATGTTTGGCATTTTGATTAGATGATTTTGATTTTTAAATTATGAACATTTTCAAATCTGCCAGCAGTGACAGATAATTTTTGCATAATAGTTGAATTTTGGTTCTTGTTGCTGTTCTAGACAAATAAAGTGGAAGACTTCATTACATCTTACCTTCAGAAAAGAATAGGCAATTTTAGTATGGATGAGTTTGTGACAGAACTTGAGTAAGTACCTACCCACTCAAATTTATATTTAATTCGACTAATTAAATTTTAAATGGGCATCCAATGAGAATTTATTTATGTTTAGCTGTCATGACAACATGTCATACATCATAACTGTTTTAGATTTAGTGAAAACTTCTACTAGTGAAAACTCAACATATGTTTCATTTTAGGAAGAGAAAAGACAATTTAGATGGTGAAGTCTTTGAAGTTCTGCTTACTCTCTCTGATTTTACTGCTTTTAAGGAAATTTTCTTAGATTACAGAGCTGTAAGTTTACTGAACAAAGTTTTTAGACAAATCTAAAAATGATTTCAACTGTTAATTTAATTCCATAATACTTTATGAATCTTTTACAGATGAAAGAAGGCAGGACAATCGATTTGCATCAATCATTGTGTGTATCATCAGTTCCCTTGTAGTTGTTCTTTTATAAGTCATACTTAAATGGTGAAACAGACATTTCTAAATACATTTTGATCCATTTTTATGCATTTTGAATAGCTCCATTTAATCAATCCAAACTCCAACAGCACCTTTTAATCAATCATTTAATGCCATTTGAAGTCAATAATTAACTTCAGTGTTGGTAGAGGAAAAATTACAGTTGAAGGATTGTTAAACCGTAACATTTGTAAGTCAGTTTTGTATTGATAAGCTTATTACACTGATCATAGTGGCAGTGAAAAAAGACAGAGATTTGTCGATCTCCTGGAAGTAATAACTTTTAATGCATTAGAATTTCCATTTGTACCAGGCGACTGTTTGTATCCCCTTTCATTCTGTACGGTATCGAACCAGCGAAATTGGTTATGGCGGAAGCTTTCTCCGTAATATACGATAACATTTGTTGCTGTAAATATAAGAAAAAAATATTCGTAACTGTGGATCTCTCAATACTGTTAAATAAAAATACATTTTTGTTTCGGCACGTACTCTCTCCCGTGACGATTCCTCGAAACGTCCTCCAGCCGGTGAACTTCGCTCACCGCCCCTCGCTTTATTGTACTGAATTTGCAAAATGTTCATCGTGACCAGCATAATGTCGGCAAAATGTCGTTTCACTTGATCACTGAGCTTCTTGAAGTTGAAAACTCTTTCAGGCACTTCTTCCTTAGTCATCGGAAGTAATTTCGATCTGGTTATGGTCTAAAACAAAAAACAAGATTTAAATAGTATTCTCAGAGAAGATTCGCTGCACATCCGAGGATCTGCTGCAGCTAAGCCCAACATACATTGAGTGCCTCCACATAGTGTTCTGCATGATACTGATCAAAGAACGTCATCAGATCTCGAAGGAGAAAGAAAACTGAGGCTGTTTCGGCTGAGCACATGTAATCCAATCCGCTGTATCTAGTCGATATCATGTGGGCCAGAATTTGCATTCGAGATCTTAGAGATCCTGTTTTATTAGGCTGCGTGAGTACTTGAGTCATCAATATGTTCATTATACTAAGAACTTTTTCGTGCTCCTGTAATTTTGTAATAAAAATATAGTGGTGGCAGAAAAATCACGTCCTACATGAAATCACTAGAGCTTAAAAAGTGTTTCATTACATTTGCCAAATCGTAGAGGTTAACGGCATCTTCCAAATTGCCTTTTCTTTCACATTCGGATGCAACGTAGCGTACAATTTCTGTTGACGACTGTTTTAATCCCTTGAAGAGATCTATAAGTCCAGGAGTTCTGCAGCCATCGGTTTCTAGACGACCAAGAATTAAGTCGAAATCCCGGCTCTCTTGGACGAGATCGGACACGCATAATGTGAACATATTTTCTCCTAAATGATTTTGCATATCCCTGAAAAAAACAAAACCGAAGTTTACATTTGCGACCAAAAAAGTCATACTTTACAGAAAATTAATCTGAATGAAATCAAGAAGAATTTACCTGAGGAAATAGAAATAATGAATGGCTTCTTTGGGATCTGATACCTGGAAGGGTTGCACGTACAATGTTATGAGTCTAGCAAAATTAAGTCGTCTCGCTGGGGGTTTATCTTCCTCTTTAACACTCACTGGAAAAGCAAGAAATATTTATTGGTACAGTAATGAATCCTCAAATAATACTGCAGATGTAGTGGTGTCATGTGTACTCACTCAAAGCTGCCCAAACACTAGGGGGATCAGCCAGTAATCCCATTTCATGTAGAGCTATGGCAATGTGAACAGCATGAACCTTGAACTTTCCAACTCTATAGAGAAACTCTATGGCAGCCTCAAACTGACCAGTCAATATTAACATTTCAAAATATATGTGTGGCTGCTCGTAAGCTTTGTAGTGAGTTTCACCTGAAATAAGGTACATACACAACGTTTACCAAAATTATTGAACAACAGAAGTCTTTTGGAAATTAGAAAACAAGAAATGTATTCTACCATATTGTTCCAATATGAGACTTTGTAGGTAGGAGTAAGACATTCTTTCTCCTTTTGTTTCTGCATTGTCTTCATCATTGATTTGACACAGCTTAAACCACAAGTAGTCATCAGCAGTCTGGGCTACTTCCTTGTGCTCATCATTCACATCACATGATCCAACAACACAATAAACAGCCTTCTTAAAAGGATCTGATGTATTCCTTATGTACCTCCTATATTGGGCCTTAACCATTTGCTCCATTTTTGAGCTTAGTTTACCTGTTGTCATTTTCTCTAACACCTGACTGAATTCTGCAAGTGAACCCCTGTAATACATGATTACAATTAAAAAACAAGTTATTATGTTCATAGCAGAAATTAAAGGAGGAAAACTTACTCTGCTTGGAGAGCAACTTGAAGGGCAGCATTAACATCTCCACAACGTAAGCAGTAATAAATTAAGGGCCACACAGGTTGACCATCTATACAGCCATCTTCAAGAGGTAAATTTGAAGATACTCTAATTCCTACAAAGCTCCTCACCAGTGGGTAAGTACCAGGAATACCGCCTCTCATTGCCTTTTGCAGATTGGTACTCACAACATTTGTCATAAAGGCACGATATCTAAAAAATTTTAAAATTGTATAAAATCATGTAACCTGTATCTCTTAGATGTGAATGTATTTCTGCATACCTTTCCTCCAAATACTTCTTGGCTTGTGAAATCAAGGTGTTCTGAACTGCTTGTGTAGCTCTTGCTTCAATTACATCACCTACAGGTCTTGGTGGTATGTCAGCCATATACTTAACCATTTCCCACAATTCTATAACTTTCTGTTATAAATATAGATGGTATTAATACTGTTAGAAAAATACAATAATACAATAATGTGAATAAGAAATTACTAACTTTATCATTGAAACTCTTGCTAACTGCATAAAAGTTATTAATCAAATTTGGGTACACCAATCCTGTCATAATGGTCTTATTGTATTCTGCAACTTCTTTAGCATAAACCATTTCCTCATGACTCAACATGCTTTTAGCAGATGGAATTTCTTGAACAAAACTCTCTTCCACTGGTGCAGCAAAATCCAAATAAGAAGTCTTCGATTCAAGCATTGCATTTGCAATCTTATTCTTTTCAGTTTGCCAAATTCTTTTAGTGTGACTCCAAGTTGTTTTTCTTATGTTTTGAGCACTCTGTTTTTGATTTAATGCAATAACAGATAGAATGCCATTTTCGTATTCATTTTTTAAGAACAATTTAACATCTATATCAGCAATGGGTTCCAGAGGTTGAAAAGTCTTCCTTGTGCTTAATGACTGCAACTTCTCTGTCATCTGAGGAATATCAATTCCCTTGGGGGCAAGCAGTACATTGCTACAAAATAATAGACATTTACAGACCGAGCGATTTAAACCCGAGTAAGTATAACATGCTGGATGTAACTTACGCCTGATTTTCTTGACCTCCCGCCTTTGAACCAAGTCTGGTCCACATTTCCTCTGCGGCCTCGGCCAGTTGATGAATTGTCCGATTCCATTTTGGAAGATCGCCACTTCCATCGGTATCAGCAGCCAGGAGCTCCGCAGCATTAAGAAGGTCATCGAAATCCATCGCATCAGCCATATCAATGATCATTGAAATGTCACACAACTATTGGAATAAATTCATGTTATATGGAATGAAAGTTTCCGTTACGTTTCATAAACGCGCACACACAAGGATAGAGTAACAGGTTAGCCGGCTCGAATTTCGAAACACTTGCTGTCGAAATATTTTACGTAAAGACTGTTGAACTACTGTTGGGTTTCGCTAATGAGGACGTGGCGTGTATAACAAATGCATAAATGCTTCCTCTTGGTATCTTTATAATGGACAAAATCCCTTAAAAAAATTTAGCGGGTCGCCACACAGAAAACACTCCTGTGAATCATTTTGAGGTTAAGTTGCGGCCAATCGCAGTCCGACAAGTTGACAGTGGCTGCAGCGTCTGCTTCCACGACCGCATATTGTTTTCAACTTTATATTTGTCACTTTCGCGTAATGTTTCTTAACATAATAAATAATTCCATTACCGATTCCTGTTCACATGAAGCATGATTTAGGAAATGTTTTCAGGGTGACAATTATGTAATAAATTCAGAAATGGAGAGGACGCGGTAATTGTTCATTTCCATTAATGTAAATTTTGCGAGTTCAATAAATCTTATTAGCGTGATGTGACTATTACTTATTGCAGGTTCTCTCTCTTACTGTTGGAGCCTGGGGAAATTTACTTCGAAGACTTCAGCGCGTCGTTATTTCCGTTTAATGTTAAACAGGAAAATTTCGAAGTGTTCCGACAATTGGGCAGGATAAAACTCTGCTCCAAGTCGCTCGTCTTCGACCCCCAAGACTCCAATCAGCCGATTCTTAAAATTCCGCTCCAGGATTGCTTGCATATAAATAGGGGGAAGCGCTCTTGGACCTCAGAAGAGGATAATGTTATACAAATACAATGCTCAAGTCACATAGAAATGCTCCAGGGAAATGTCATTGCAGCCTATAAGTTCAAACAAGGGAAGACAACATTTTCATTCCTCTTGAACTATGCCAAAGTTGATGACTGCTTGTCCCAAATTTTGCAACTCTACAGGGCTTCCACTTTACCTCCTCCAGAACAAAGTAGCATGGTGAGTACCTGCCAATGACTTATTTCTTATCTTAATTCATGTCCCAGAGGGGTGGGTAAAATTTTTATTTCTTAATAGTTAGCAGCAATAGTGTTTTCAAAGCAATCCAGAGTTAGTTTTGATACAAAATGGCTGGAAGATATATATGAAAAAGTAATAGTTGAAACACAGGCCAAAAAAATTGCTCCTTTGGTAGTGAATCCTGGAAGGTTGGTCTTGACATCTTCAAGAATTTATTTTCAACCTTACAATAACATTGACTCAGTAAGTTTATTACATAATCACTTTTTATTGGATAATTTTGTTTTGTTGTTGCCTAACTCATTTGTGATATGGGTTTTCAGTATCCTGTATTCAAAATTGATTTGAAAAATATTACTAGGATAATATGTAGAAGGTTTCTGCTAAAACAAGTTGGTATTGAGATATTTTTTAAGGCCAGATTTGGAAGTGATGAAACAAGTCATTTTTATGTTGCAATGAAATGTAAAGAAGAAAGGGATAAATTTTATGAGGCTATTTTAAATCAGCCCAGCCTATCCCTTATGATGGTTGAACCAGAAATAATGACATTAAAATGGCAGAATAAGGCTATTTCTAATTATGAATATTTATTGTATCTCAATAGGTAAATTTAATAGATTTTTCAAATTGTTTTTTCTGACTGAATTTAAGTTTTCTTTAGCTGAATTTTTACACAATTTGTTTTCAGTTTGGCTGACAGAAGTTTCAATGACCTGACACAATATCCTGTTTTTCCATGGGTGTTGTCCAATTACATTTCAGAAACTCTTGACTTGACAGATACAAATGTATACAGGGATTTAAAAAAACCAATTGGGGCTTTAAATGAAGAAAGATTACTTAGACTGAAGGAGAGAACTTTAGAAATGCCAGAACCGAAATTTTTATATGGTTCACATTACTCAGCTCCTGGCTTTGTAATCTTTTATCTGGTAAGGAAATTCCCTCATTATATGCTGTGCCTTCAAAATGGAAGATTTGATCATCCTGACAGAATGTTCAACAGGTATGCCCAGGATGATGCATTGGTAAATTGTTATTTGTTTGTACAAAGTATGGTTTATGCCTTCTTCATTCTCCTTTTTGCAGTGTGGCAGATGTGTGGAGGAATGTCATGGGGAACATGTCAGATTTTAAAGAACTTATCCCAGAATTCTATGACACCTCTCAATCAGGGGATTTTCTGTTGAACACCTATGGCATTAACTTTGGGTATAGATGTGATGGCTCTAAAGTGCATGATGTTGCACTCCCACCCTGGGCAGAAAATGCAGCAGATTTTGTTTCAAAATTAAGGCAGGCCCTTGAAAGTGATTATGTTTCAAACAACTTACATCACTGGATTGATTTAATATTTGGTTACAAGCAGAGAGGGGATGAGGCCAAAAAAGCAAATAACAGTAAGTATTTTGTAGTTTACAATTACAGTTTTCATCAATCACACACTTAATTTCATCTACTTTAGTGAGGAAGCTTTTAACATATTGAAATTTGTTGAGTGTGGTTAATTACTGAGAGCAAAACATTGATGTTTTTTTATTTGATGAAAATATCATGCAGTTGATGGTTCTGGAGACTCTTAGTACATGAAAACTTTGATTTGTTTCAGTTTTTTATTACTTGTGTTATGAGGGAGCAGTGGATATTGACACTGTTCAAGATTACAATGAAAAACATGCCCTAGAAGTTCAAATAATGGAGTTTGGACAAGTACCCAAGCAAATTTTTAAAATTCCACACCCCCCCAGACTGCAGCCACAACCTCAAGTTAGTTTGAAGGACTCGACAATAACGGGTAAAATTTTAAATGTGGAGACGTGCTTTTTGCCGTGGGTCGAAGAACAACGTAGACAAGTACTAATTACTTGTAGATACTCAAGAAAAGGCACAATACTGTTTGGAAAACGTTGCAAACATGACCAGAGTCACCGAGTTGGGACATCACAAGGATATCGTCACTTCCCTTGTCATATCCAACAGCAACGAGTTTATTTTGTCAGGGAGTAAAGATTCGACGGTGAAAATGTTCGCAACGGGTAGCCAAAAACAGATCAGAAGCTTTAATTTGGAGAGCGTCGGAATATCCTCCTGCATTCTTTTGCCCGATGACAATATAATCGTTGCGGGAACATTCGACGATCAAATGTATGTAGTCGCCTTTTTAGATTATCCAAAAAATTACGCTCGAGTCGACTCCTGGTCTCTGACTAATGTGCCCGTGATTCAGAAAGTAATGTCAGGTGGATTAACATCGCCTTCGGAATTTCTCTCAAGGCCGTTAGAGCTGACAAATATTGGGAGATGAGATCAGAATTTGACAACCTTGCCAATATTTATTTTAATTCAATTCCAGCATAGTGTACGATATCAAATTCAACAAAGTCATAGATTCCATCGTTGCGCACGAAGACACAGTGACGTGTTTGTGCTGGGGGTCAGTTTCTCGCTGTCTCGTCTCTGCTTCCTGGGACTGCACCCTCAAGGTCTGGCACAACATATTCGAAAATGAAAAATGGCACAGGTTGAAGATAGGCTCGGCTGTGAGATTCGACTTTGACTCTAGGATCATGTGTTGCTCTATTAATAGGTTTGTAGTGCAATTATTTTGTGCTTCGAATTCATTGTAACTTTCCCGCAGTAATTTAATAACGTCCTTGTAGGGATAATGCTCTCGCTGCCGTCGGGACCGAGGACGGAGACTTGATCGTCGTTAACATAAGTACCAACAGCACCGTGTTGAAACGAACAGCTCACAAAAGTGCTGTTGGTGGCGTTAGCTTCAGTCCAGAGGCCAGAAAATTAATCACGTGCGGTTGGGATGGCAGCT
The DNA here is from genome assembly GCA_037055365.1 of Polyplax serrata. Taxonomy (NCBI): domain Eukaryota; kingdom Metazoa; phylum Arthropoda; class Insecta; order Psocodea; family Polyplacidae; genus Polyplax; species Polyplax serrata. The sequence continues at coordinate 3,898,970 of JAWJWE010000038.1, read as the reverse complement.
TCAAAGTCTACGACCTGTCCACTGGAATGGAAGTTTACTCCAAAACGTTTCAGGCTCGGCTGACGTGAGTGATTGATCTCATGTTCAGGTCAATGTATCTTGTTATTCATTCCGAACCTAATCGCTTCCTCGTCCTTTGCAGGTGCCTTGCTTGGGATGGACTAACATTAATTTTAGGTTCGAATTCGGGCCGTTTATTTCTCTGGGACTTCCTCGAGGTCAAACAGCTTAAGGAAATCAAGTGCCGAGGAAACAGCGTGTGTTGCGTGTGCGTGTCAAACAACGGCCGGATGCTCATAACCGGCGAAGACAAAATGGTTGTAATGAGAACCTGATGTCAGGTTGCAGTTGCGGTGTCACCCAATTATTTATTGATGAATGCAACAGCTCATAAATTGTAGAATAAATTTTGTGATAATTGTATGAAACGAATTTGGGTGTGTTGCAATTTGATGGGGAAGTGTATTGCCTTCGAGAAGTTTCCTTAGTGATGGTAATAGGTAGTGAATAACAAATTGCTAGATTGTACTATGTAATATATTAATTATATTATGAAAGTTTGTTTAGAATGTTATGGTTATGTTGCTGGAACTCTTCCCTTTTTTTTATATGGGAACATTAGGAATCTGTTCATACGAACGTAAGAAAATATTCATCCGCCGGTGTTTTACATAACTAATTTTTTTAGTCTTTGTGCTTACTTTCCCTTCCCATGACCAAAGCTCTCAATGACGGCTACGGAAGGTAGACCCCTTCTGTTGGAGAACTAACCATTGCTGCTCCCAAGAAATGGTCCTTACCTTCAGGCAAACATTTCAATATTCTCACACATTATTTTTAAGATTTTTAAATAATTAATAGGCCGAATAATGTCTTTGCATAAACAGGTTCCGAATTCCCAAGTGCATCATCAGACCGTTGAATTAATAATTTAGCAATAAAATCTCCGGGTGTACGTTTTCTCGTCGCTATTAATAGAAAACAAGTTCTTCGGAGCAAAACTATAGTCAATTTCAAGGTCGAATGATGCAATTCATTGAGCAACGAAATATGTAAAAAGGGAAACAAGCACTGCGAACCGTGGATTGCTTTTAGTTCTATTACCGATTTATTTTCCACTTCGGTCAATAGTTAACGAAATTATGAGTGTAAGATTTTAAAATATTTTTTTCTCAAACATGCATGTATGATTCCTTCAAGGATGATTTTTACATGTGGTACCCGAAAAATGATCACTCGTTTCTGATTCATGCGCTTAATAGTTTGTTTATCAAATAATGTAATTAAATCTACAAGGTCAATAACTGAAATAATATCTGTTTCAGGACACCAATGAGAAACTTATAAAAAACATGATTTCATACTTCAATGAAACAAATATTACAGACCAGTGAGTTTCCAGAATTTGACATTCCATTAATTTTACATTAAATCTTAACATCACTAATAATTTTAGATTGAGGAAAGATTTTTCAAAAATTGTATGTGAAGATGAACAATTCCAAGCAAAGCTAAATCAGTTGATGGATGAAAATAAAAAACCAGAATGTGAAAAATTATGGAGAAAAATATTAGAATATGAAGGAGGTAAGATCACATCACAAAATTTAATTTAATATTACCATTTCATACATATTTAATATAAATTACATATAGAGTCAAGTATACATAAAAATTTGATCACAATACATCAGATATTTTATTTATTAATGAAGCTAACCTGAGTTGTATAACTGGGAGAATACTTTTTTACTTGTAGATCTTTTATCAAAGGAAACAAAATCAAAACTTTTCTCATGTTTCAAAGATGTTTTGCAGCCAGTTTTTAAAACAGAAAACCATTAAAGAGCTTATTGTCAATGAGTTTCAATCATGTACGATGTCTGGCACTTGAGCTTGAACTAGGTGGCAGTAAATTAGCTTCCTCCATTAGGTAGGTTTTAATTTTTTGAAGTAGTTCTTTTTTAACAGTGTCAGGAACAAGAGCTGAAATTTATTTATTATTTGAATAGTTAAATAAAAAATGTTATTATTTGTTTAACAAAAAAAAGTCCTACCTCTTCCCTGAGGAGTAATTTTATCCAAAATATCATCAACTGTTAATTTATTAACATCACTTTCTGCTATTACTTTCCTACAAAGAAGAATCATTTCATCCCTCCAACCACATTCTGCGAGTCTCACCCTAAGTAATTCTCTCATCCTGTACAACAATAATATAAGATTAACAAAAATGATTTTCATTTTTAAATGTGAAAAAATGGGATGTGCTGTAACTTTCTAGATGTGAGCTTTGGTACAGATTTCAAACTGCACCTTGCTTAAAATAAAACACCCTCAAAATATAAGTACAGGAGATATTAGTTTTGTTGACTTCTGGCAAAAAATTTCTGGCTATCCATTAAAATCAGATTACCTATCTAATTCTCCACATGACATCATTTGTCTTTGTACAATATTGGGTTGTTCACGAATAGCTGTATCTCTAAACAGAAAACAACACTCTCATTAAAAATTGAACACAATGTAATGGTGAGAAATTATAATCAATCAAACTTACATTATCATGACAAATGCTGTTTTAAAATCATGGAAACATATAATTCATCAAGAATTACTATCACAATAGTCGGTGCATCTACAAAAGAACAACACCAATATAAACTATAGCATATTTTAAATTAACCATTAATTTATTACGGTGAGTAAATAACAAATGTTTCCAATTTTGGTGTAATATTCAATTAAATGAAATTAGGAACTAATTTTCCAATACAACCTGATTTGAAAATTTAAACAAACAAGTACTTTATAGAAATTTCTCGAACCTACTTGCGAATCCCTGCCGTATATGTGAGCTCTGCCAAAGTACAATAATATAATAAAACAAGGACCTATTAAACCTTTATTATTTATTGACCTATGAAATATGAAATGTGTCTAGTTTAAACGCATTAGACAATACTCGTAAAATATAACCCCCAGACCGGTGTCAAATGGGAACGTAAACATCAAGTGAACGTTAAATTGTCGCAAATTTTAAGTTTTTGCTTTTGCGGAGTTCCATTTTTGCTGGCATTTAGCAATCGCCACTGCTTTCTGGAATTCCATTTTACGTTCTTGCTGCTTTCTTCGGAGACGCGTCGTTTCACATTCTTTGTTATTCCTTTTATTATTGTTTTCTCCGCCAGGCGATAACTACCAAGTCGTATTCTGCGGCAACGTCTTGTGATGAAGGTGAGTGAACGGCTCTTTTTTTGTCGGTATTCCGTCGTAATTAACGCGGCGTCGTAAAGCAACGTCGCTCCTTCGGGATTTTTTTTCTCTCCTTGATTTCCCACCTCTGGAACCGTGCGAGAAGAAATCGATATTTCCAATTTGTAACAGTTGGTTCTCTTTCGTACTAAGGCGGTAAAGAATCTCGTTTAGGCTTGGCTTCGACTTCTTCGTGAACGGGTGAACGCCCTGAAGTCCTCATTCCAGTTATAGTACTCGAAAACAAGCAAGTGACCATGCCTAAATTAAAAAGCTTGTTTTGTCTCTTTCGCCAGTGAAACGACGTTTTATTCCTCCAGATAAATTTCAACTCGCGTACCTGAAAAATGGAAACGAACCAGCAGTTTTCACTGCGGTGGAATAATTACGTCCAGCATATAACCTGTGCTTTTGACAATTTGAGAAGCGACGAGGACCTGGTGGACGTGACGCTTAGCTGCGAAGGAAGAAAAATACTCGCACATAAAATGCTATTGTCGGCATGTAGTACTTATTTTAAAAATGTTTTTAAGGTGAGATCCGGCTTTTTGCCTTTGTTATTATTTACAACTCTGAGTGTTGAATTGGCATGCATGCGGTTCGGAAGCGTATTAGGAGACCTAATTTTGCGGTTACATAATTTTAGGAAAATCCGTGTAAGCATCCTGTGATCATATTCAGAAATGTAAAGTTTGAAGATTTAGTAGCAATTGTTGACTTCATGTACCATGGAGAGGTTAATGTTGAGCAGGAGCAACTATCTTCATTTCTTACAACTGCAGAAATGTTAGCAGTTCAAGGACTAACTGATGGTACTGGGCCAGCAAAAGAAAATTTTAAGGAAGAGGTAAGTCAGTGATATTTTTATGTCACTATTACAAAGTTACCTTCCTGAAGACATTACAAATTACAATTTTTGAGACTTAAAGGGATTCAATTGAAAATTTTTTGTTTGATATTCCAGAACCGTAGAAAACAATTTTCTCTGCTTGAATCATCACTGCTTGGATCAGTCCATGAGCCAGTTACAAATAATAGACAAAATCACCAACAAAAACCTCAGTCTAGATCAAATATTTCTCATTCTTCCACTCCTGGTTTGTTACCAGGTTTTTTTAATCAACCTCAGTCAAATAGACCAAGCACACCCACATTAAATAATAAGAAAAGGAAATTCAGCCCAGTTAAAGTTGTGAACAGTATTACAAATAAAGAAAGTGGAGATAGTGAAATTAAGCAAACGAATAAGAAAAAACTCATCAGAGAAGAAATGGAATCTATGGAAGTTCCAGTAGTACCTAAAGTTGAAGTGAATGATTTTGATGACAATGATAGTAGTTACAGTGAGCAAGAAAGTGCTACAATGGATATTAGTCAGCATACAGAGAAAAATCAGGAGAAAGATAATGTTGAGATATTTAGTACAAATTCTCGAGATTCACCATATCCTGCCACAAAACAAGAAGGAGTTCCAGCTTCTGAAATAGGTAAGTTGATGTAAATTTTAATTAATTGTTCACTTCATAGAAAGTTGAACTTTGGATGAGTTACTTACCCAGTGCAGTACTTCTTTAAAAGGAGTTTCACAAAACACAGTTTAATGCACTCCAACCTCAGGGTAGAATATAGAACCAGTTATGTTAGAAAGCTTTTCGAATTAGTCAGTGAAACTGATTCTTTCCAATATTTTTTAATCTACACAATTTAAATTCAATGTGATGTTAATGGCATCGTTGTCGTATGAAGACTCCTGAATATTTAAAACACTTCGTTTTAAGTGATCAATATATTTTGGTACCTTTCAGATAAAGGCATAAGCCCTGTACCAGAACAAGCCATGTTAAAGCCAGGACCGTCTGGAAATGTCGACACGTTGCAGGGTAAGTCTGTTTAAAATTTCTTTTCTTTATTTTCCCTGCTAATGTAAATGCCAGTGCTGTCACGTAATTTTTGCTGTCAACGGTTAGTAAGCAGTAGTAAGACGGGCCATGCCATGTTAGGAATACTCCTCAGCTTCTTTGAGAAAGCATTTTGAGAAAGAATGGATGCCCAGGGGCGAGGTCCGCAGGCTCCTCGGGTCGGATAAAAATGCCCTACCATATCCCCATCTGAATTTCGATGTGTAATACAATAGAAATTTCATCAGAAATTTTCCGTCTTTATGCCTCCCCAGAGAGTGATTTCTCCTTAATGGTATTGTCTGTTTACTCGTCTCACGAGCCCGAATCGGAGCTTTCGAAATTACTCTCCACCAGGCTATAGCTATTCTAATTGTAGTTACCCGAAATGATGTACGCCATTTTTGGCGATGATGGTGGTGGAGGGGCCCAAGTGGGAAATTCTACCTGAGGACTCCAAAGACGATGCAATTTTTAGTAGGATTGCCCCCGAGGTACCTAGGGCCAGGATCTTTCCGAGAGAAAATTAACCTTTGCGTGATTGCACTGGTTTTTTTGGGAATCGTATGCTGCCAGCTTCTCTGAGTGTGTGTTTTTTTGTGTGCGTTTTTATGCTTCCAAGGAAGAAATCCATGGAAATTTTCATTAATACACAGACAAGGGGGTCTTTCCTTGGGAAAAAGGACTTTACCATCTCCCTGCATTGAGACTGAAGTCCCACATAAAACGTGTAGGAAAGATTAGGTTTTTATTTTTATTGCAAAATCTACTTCCCAATTACGGGAGAGGTTTTATACCGTCTCGAGACTTGGTTTGGCAGACTACTGGTGATGAGACTGAATTGACCGAGGACTGAAAGTTTCAGAGGACTTGAAGGAAACGTTTTTATAGCTGGAGTTTGAAACGAACTTTTTTTAGTGTGCAGCAGATGGAACCTGATTTTTTGGACTCCGTAAATAAATATCAAATTACTCTTGGACTGCCTTTGAAAAAGTTTATTTTGTCAAGGGTTTTCGTCGAAAATTGCAAACGAAACACTATTTGCATAAAGCAGGTATGCAGTCAAGAGTTCAAAATGGAGGAAAAAATATGGCAAGTTTTTTGTCACTTCCTACAAGGATTCCACTGTTGTACGCAGTAGAAAATCAGGTTTCTTAAACGTTCAAAAATCCTTTACAAACCGGTCGGAATTCCTTTCTGACATTTTGTTTTGCGATTCTGACCGTGTCATGGTTTGCTCACCATGACCATTCATTGCTTGTAGTTAATAAGCCAAGAAAGAAATTGAAATCACTCGGGTTGGAGTCACCCGGTGGTGAGTTTGGGCGCAAATGGTTTAGCAACCCTGCACCTTGAAACCTCACTTCTGGTACCTGCCAAAAAATTGTCTGCCTTTGTTCTCTTCTTTTTTCTTGAATTTATTGTACCTTGAGTAGCAGTAAACTCCCCATTTCGGAATCCAGAAACGAGTTTGGTGAAATATCCCCGGGCCAATTTATTCGAGATTCCATCATGAAGTACAACGCCTTGCCAGGTATCCGAATGTTTCTCATTCTCTTTCTCTCTCTCTCTCTCTCTCTCTCTCTCTCTCTCTCTCTCTCTCTCTCTCTCTCTCTCTCTCTCTCTCATTCACTCCCGTGTAGTTTAACTGGACAGCCAGTATGGCTTAGAGTTTGGTAGATAATAATTATTGTTACCTTAGGTTCTCCGACAATTAATTACTTCATTGGAGCAATGGTTTATTATGTAATTAAAATGTAAAGAAGCAGTCGAAGTCGGTGTCGTGGGTCTGTACACACGCATTTAAAATCGAATCTGAGCCGTTTCATATTCCTTACTTAGTAGTGTTGTACGATAATTTGAAATGTTATGGAGGGATGCATGAGGTATGACAACCCCTTTTACCGATGTATGGAAGATGTTAGTACCAAGAGTTGCAAAAATTATTTTGTGCCGGAGAGACTTTGTATAGGACAGATGTTTTTCTCCAAAGCCGGCTACTTCGAATATAAGTTGTAGTTTTTTGGATCACATAAACTAATGGTTTATTTAGTCAGAGCACATAGATCATTGCCAAAACAAAAAGTAGAATAAATGCTTAGGTATACAAGGAAACGGGTATTGGTTTTGTGGAGGTAACTTGAAGGCCGAAAAACGCAATGGTTGAAAGCGAAATGAGTCTTTTTTTGGACGTACCTGTTTGGGAAGGTTCGCAGGTAGTCAGAAGGCACAAATTACCAGCTCTATTGAAGAGAATTTTTTCATTTTGGAAATCGTGAAGGGTTTTTGGGTGGCCACAAATTTTAAGTATGAGCAGTTCGATTTGGGTACCATCCACTTGTCAGACGTCTCAAATGTAATTTCTTTGGCATTGAACATGTTAGGAAATGCAAGAAGACCCAACTTTCCCCCAAGCTTTGTATTGCAGAGACGAAACAGATTTTCAAGCAAACACTAAAAGGGAAGTGACAGCCAAACAAAAGAAGGAAAGCAGGTGAATCCACACTAGAGAGCCATAAACTGTGGTAATAAAATTCCCTCTATTTTTTGGCTCTGATTTGGATTGAGTCAGGTCGTGGTGGAAACAATGGATCCTGCACAAGGGACTCGGTCATTCTTTTCTACCCTTGTCACCGTTTTCTGGGTTTCTTGGCAGACCAAAATAGTTTTGGTAATCATTCGCTCTTACCTTGCGCCATCTTTCCTACATAATTTATAATGGATAAATGAAATTATTTTTATATTAATTTTATGGGGGAGAAGTACGAGTCCCAAAAGTAGTACTCGATGGACTCTGTGGGGGTAAGTCAGTTGTGTGGGTTGGTAGTTTTAAGTGTACTTGTCCGAAGAATATTAGTTTCACGAGAGTGCATATTTTGACTTTTTTGGTGACTTTCTGCATGGTCACTTGTGACGAAGACATAATTATGAATTTTATTCTTGCTTGACACGTATGAGTTACCCTTCTGAGCATTCAGTCGCTTACCAGAAACCAACCTTTTGGGATGGGAATGAACTCCCAGAAGGAATAAGTTTTGTCAGCATGGTAACGGCCATTTATAATACAAGCGCGTTCGCTCCCATGGGATTTCCTTCCATTCGGATACGTCGTGTCGTATTCTCCCGGGGGATGAAAAGCAAAAATATACAGTAAAGCCATTTAGGTCCACATCCCAGAGGAATCAGTTTTCATTTGAATTACGATGCTGGCAGCATATCGATTCTGTTTTTTAACTCTCCATGCCTTTTTTTTACTTTATATATTTTTTCTCATTCTTCCGCCTGTGGTTACGCAGAGGGAAGTTCAAGTCAACCTCTGTTTTTTTTTGCTGTTTCGTTGTCATACGAACGTATAAAATTGGATCATTGTAATTTATACATTTTAAGTTTTTGTAATCCAGGTGTTAATTGTTGTCTTTTATTCAAATATCTTCGGAATATGGTTTCGTTTTGTTTTATATTGATTTTTTTTGTTTCTTAAAGTTATTTTCTCAGTGACCTTTGAACCCAGAGCCCTGTCAATGACAGGACCATATGTCCAATTATAACCCGAGCTCTTGTCCATCTCAATAATTAAATGTCCAAAAGGTCCGAATTAATGAATATTCATTCATTTACATATGCATCTATTGTGCTGGAACGATTCATACACCGCTTAAATGCTTATTCAGCTTCTGGTGCACAATCTGCGATTATTAACCAACTGTTTATTGGACGGGGACAACAGCCAGGTGGTGTGAGGAGCGGGTCACGGTAGCGAGATTCAGCAGTAGCATTTGGGTGGTAATCCTGTATCCGTCATGTTATTCATTACATATCATTAAACGTTGTTTACAGAGAACACATGCTTAGCAATTAATGGCTTACGTAGGACGTACATTTAATAAAAATCAATATATATAAGTAACGGGTTTCACACGTATACCCCCTGTGGTATTATCATCTCAAAGCACTGAACAATCTCTCTGCCGGGACTGTCTCACTCCCATTTTGGGTTGACATCCCCATTCGGTTGCCTGATCTCTTTGATGAAATGATTTATACATACATAATTAATATTTATATCTTGTATCATCTCTCTGTGTATATTTGACGATGGTGGTGGTGGTGATGGTGGTGATGGTAGCTTGATTTCTTTGTTGTTTATAGGTAAATTCAATCACTTACTTCTTTAATACTGTTACACATGCTATTCTGCTCGGTTTCGGTTGAAAACGAAAACAATGTAGTGTAGATGATTGTCTTATTAGTACTTGTAAAGTTTTGTTCTGTATATACAAATACATAAAGGAACTCGGTTCGGTTTGCAATTTTATAACTTATGTAAATATTATTGTTGACGAAACGTTTTTTTAAAAACGGGTGAAGATGAGTGGTCAGAATGTGTTTTGAACAGTTTTATTGTGTGGTAAGGTAACAAGAGTATCGTTCCTTGTTTTATTGTAAAAAATTGTGCGTAGAGAGACAAAGAAAATTACACTGATACCTATTGTGTATTGGTAAGTATTGTACAATCATCAGTGATTTGAAAATTCGATGTACCCGCGTCAGATACGAAGTAGGTTAGATATGAAATTATTTTATAGAAAAAAATTTTTTACTGCCTTTGTTTTTAGTTTTTATATGTACGTATACATATAATAAATTTTGGAGCATGCTTGGTTTGGCATCACCCTAACGTATAACAAAACACTCATTATTTTTTTTTCAATAGCGCTTAGCTTAACAGAATCTTGCCTGTGTTCCACTAGACAATAATTCCGAAGAATTCGCTAATGGTCATCACGTGAAATCCGCATACACCTTTCTTTCTCCCATATTGAAAATCACACAGTAGGATTGTTTAGAGGTAGGGATGGCGGGAACTTTCGCTCCCGAATGAAAATTATTTAGTAAAGGAAACAAAAGACAGACAACCTCGCCGCAAAACGGTCAAAGGTTAAGGAGAGCAGGGAAAAGATAGTAAAAAGTAGTATAAACCTGGAAAAGCAAAGTACCATCTCCCAGAGAGAGAAAGGACGTTGAAAAATGAAACTGACTCGAATTTCCAGGTAGCGTTACGGGTATAAAGGAAGAAATAGTGAAGTCGCCGGCCCAGCCGTTCCCCATGTGGGTATGTGAAATATGTGGAAAATCCTTCAAACATAGGGACTCACGTCGTCAGCATTACAAATCGCACGAAGGAAGTACAGAGTGTCCGATCTGCCACAATGTCCTCAGCAGAAAGTATGAGCTCAAAGTTCATATGAGGAAGAGGCATAATATAATTAAGTTTTGACCGGATCTTAAAGTGCGCCAAATCCGCCGAAACCGTCCGACCGATTGTTCTGGTCTTTTAATTTTGTCTAAAAGATTTCCTTCCTCTGAGTTAAAATTGTGTACGAGGAAAGGGTTGTGATAAAGTAAAGAGGCGGTAATGTAGAGTCTATGGGTAGTACATAATCCCTCTTGGTGAGGATATATTCCAACCGTAGGTGTAGGTTTTTTATTAGCTGCTTACGGGAGAGCCGTATATCTTGTTAGTAGTGTGCCATATGCGACTCTTAAAAACATTGTACCCTTAAAAGAGGGTGCCATTAGGTCTCCTTGCGAGTACCCAACCTGTGAAGCAAACACAGTTTTTTTTATGTAGGAGGTTGTCTGGTAGTGCGGTACTTGTTGAAGAAGCAACCCCCTAGTTTAGAAGTGCCTTATGCCTAGACGGCAAAACGGTCTACCTCAGGGTTTATTATCATGTTAAAGGACATGTGGGCCGCTTTTACTGAATTTGGCCGGGTCTGATTCGGTCCCTAGCATTTGTGGGTTACAAAATACTCGTGTTTTTTATTTAAATATTAAAATCTGTCTCTAGCTGGCTAGATGTGTTTAATTGTTAAGGTGTTACCCGAAAGCAAACTAAGTCAGGCTCTAGGTGTTCACTGAACACTACCCCATTGAATGTATTTTTCATCACTTTAGATTCTCGGTGATGGTTGTCCTTTCGTACAACGACTACTCGACCATAATCATACGGAATTCGCCATTTAGGTTCGCTTTAAAACCTGTCAGTACCTGCTAGCTGTATTGAGAATGCAGAAATTTGTGATTGTTTTTTTTGTCCTCTGCAGGGGCGTAATTATTATTATTTAGTTGATGTTTTAGATTTAGGTTAAGTAACTTTCAGTATTGTAAGTCCTCCCCTCCCAGTCTGTGTATTCTTTCACAGTTGAAGAATCGAACCAAGCATGACGTTAGGAAAAACCATTGCCTCGTGCGAAATATGTGTATCCATTGGGGGGCAGTAAAAACTAATAAGTTTTAATGTATACGTCTACACAGCAGAGGAAGTTTCCTCGAACCGTTGTCGCAGGGTGTTAGATTTTTGGGTAGTCACTTAGTACAAATACAAGTCTTGTCGGTCGTTCCTACTTCGTTTTGGGTTCAAAACAAAACATGTCAGGTGCCACGAATATGTAGTAAATCGATAGCTTTAAGTCGTCTCAGGTATAGCCGAGTTGTGATGCGTTGTAGTCAGAACATGTTTTGTTGAGCTTAAGTCCAGTTAAGTTACTACGGCCTTTTGGGGAAATAAGGAAGACGGTTGCGAGAGAAAGGCGACGGGAAGTGGGGAAACAAGACTCCGTTCGGGGCGTTTCACTGCCGGGCTGACCGTCCCGGGTAGTCGAGGTCCCACGGGACTACAGGGGAAGGATTTCCCACTGGGATAATGAACAAGACGCGGGAATGGAGGTGACGCCGTTTCTTCCAGAAATGGGCCGAGCCCTGGAATTGAGAGGTTCCCCGATCCTACCCCCGAATTATGTTGCTTCTGAAGACCCTGAGAGGAAGCCATGCGTGGTCCTGGTCCCGGAATCTTATTATGTTGACTGTCCAAGAAATGAGCAATGAATCTTCGGGAATAGTTTTGTATATACGAAATACCGGTGAACACCTCGTGATTGCACACATATGTATAAAAACGCACGGGGCAGTGTGTTGTCACATTCTGTAACAGCTAAGTATTTGTCAAAAGAAAATTTCTTTTCGTTCTTCATAATTGTTAATTTTTTTTATGTAAATCGAGTTTATATATATACATAGATATACAGAAACATATACATATATGCACAAAATTTATTAATGAAATAAAGATCTAATTTGTTTTTATTGAAATTAGCTTTGGTTATTTTGTTCATTTTTCTGTTTACATTTTTTTAAAATTTCTATTAACATTAGACAATTTTTTTGCGTTTGTTCGTTTGTATTGTGTTGTATGGAATTGTTTTTTTTTTGTTTTCGCCGAAGTGATTTTTTTCTGTGTGCGAGTGTGTGTACAGGTTTTTGCATGACACGTGAAGTTTGTTTTTTTTTATATATTAATTGGAAGGCTTTCGCTTCTGTTTTTAAGTGTCAATGATTTGTTCGTAATGAATCTCGAGGTCTCCTTCGTTTGTGGTTTCTCTAAACAAATGAAAGGTAATGTAGTGAATTTAATATATTTATATAAATAATAATAATAATGTATACGTGTTTTGCATGATATTTTTACACGGTTTCATAGTGAATTTTATAGTAATAAAGCAACGGGAAATGTACATCGTGACGCTTCCGCCCGAACGTATCGCTCCATTTTCTTAAACAATTTGATTTTCCTTGTCTGTTGTTCTTCTGCCTTTTCATTTTTGTCTCTACCGTGAACGGGAGCGGCAGAATTCAGTAGAAGAGCATAAGACTCGCAGAATTTATCGAAGGTGAATTTTCCAGGGAGACTCACTCGCACATGACTGAGTGCCTGATGGTGAGACCGCCTGTGATCAAATTGAAGAGCAAAATTGTCACAAAAGTAGGAAACTAGAGAAACTAGTTGAAGACGCGGGGTGCGAGATGATTGCGAGAAAGTTCTGGGAGATTTCAGTACCCGGGGCAGACGATAATCGTCCGTTTATATGCAGGACTCCTGAATTGAAATGAATTTATTTTTGGGCTAAATGGAAATGTCGAGGCTTTTGTGTGCTGGGGAGTACCCGTCCCGGGGGAGCGGCACTCTGCCGGTCTTGCGATGTAGGAATTTGAGTTTCCAAAACGTAGACCGTAGGGAATGAACATGTTCCTGTGGCCGGAGTGTAGAAATGAGGAAAATTAACATAGAATAGGTTATCATTGCTCTGGCACATGTAGGCTTCATCAAACTGGATACAAAAGGGCCTCCGTAAAAAAAAATATTCGGGGCAGAAACACGGAAACTTCATTTAAAGTTGAACATTTCAGAGAAGCAGCGTTGACCCTAAACGACCGAGTGGAAGAACCGAAATGTCTAAAATTCGAACGGATTCCTCGAACTTCTGCCTCATGCCAATTAGATAATTCCTAGAATATCGCAATCAATACCCATCCACGACCGTTTTGTAATTCTTCCGTACACAGCCTGTGCTTCTGTGCTTTTGTAATTTAATATAAAAATAAAACTGTTTCCTCTTACTCTGATTGATCCATTGTCATTCACTTCCAGTCGGTTTTATCTTCGGTAAGGTACATCACATGGGTCGTACCAGTAACTGGGAAACTGCAATAGAACCATAGCAAGATTATGTCATATGTTTTTTGTACAGTTATGGCGTGTTTAGTTTCTCACGCCAAGAATATTGCCAAAGTGAAGTGTCCAATTTTCTTTCTAACGGGAAAATTTTCCAAACTTGGGTAGAATTAATATGTAAAGTATATGTTTCTGTCAGTACATAAATTGTACCTATCAATGAGGGGAACCTTCGAGCTTATGCATTACATTGTGGAGAAACTGATTTATTGACGTACGGATTATTTGTATATTTGGGAAATGCGTTTTACCTAATCGTGGCAGGTTGTTCGTTCCGTTCGTCGTTATTGTTATGTATGTTACGCATAATAGTTATGTATATATTTACAGCTTTTGTACAATTTACTGCTGCTCCTCTATTCATTGTGATTATCGTCACAGATTGACGAATTTTTACTGTGTATAATAATAGGGTTTTGTGTGAGAAAAAGGCAAGATAAAAGTAAAAAATCGATCGATTTGTCATTGCAAAAAACCCGTTCGTCGAACTGGTTTGATTCTGACACATTATTTTATTACAGAGTCGATTTTCGGGGAAATGGAAGAGGAATACCTGGAGGAGGATGGAGAAGGAGAAGCAGAAGCAGAAGGGGGAGATGGCGAATGTGAAATAGCGGAAGGAACGACAGAATTTATTATAATAGACGAGGCCATCGGTGAACCCGAATACCTGGAAGAAGGTACCGAGGAAGAAATTGAAGAAGAGTTGGACGAGGAGGACGAGGAGGACGAGGAAATTGGTGAAGCAGAAGGGGAGCACATCGTCGAAGGAGAAGAAATCGAACTGTCGGAGGTTCTGGCTCTCGGGGAGGACGAAGGATTCACATACTCACCCGAAGTCAAGTATATATACGCGGAAGCCGTGAACGAGAACAATGAAATTATAATCGGGGAAGTGCCAAAGTTCAATTGCAAATTTTGCGCGGCCTCTTTCAAACGACTGGACTCGCTCTACAAGCACAACAGCGTGCACAAGGGGAAGACGGTCTGTCCGGTGTGCAATGCCGTTTTCAGCCGGGTGGCCCACAGGACCCGACACATGCGACTGAAGCACCCGGACGTCGAAGTCATCCTGACGAGGAAGCGAGGCCGGGTAAAACGGCAAACGGAGAAGGAAATTAAGCTGGAGGACGTGCAAGGCGATTCCTTCAATATCCTGAACACGATTTAAAGGTCGTACCTGACGTAGCAGCCGAGTCGTCGGGTACGGTCCGGTTACCCGGTCAAACAGGCCCCAAGAAAAGCAGAGGCACGGTGACCGCCGTGCGACCCTCCAATGTAGGCATGCAGTAATTAAAATAATATTATTACCTAGTAGTTATGACTCTTATCTTTTCACTAGTATTCGTAGTAGTGTAATCGTAGTTAATCTTTTATACTCTGTACGTATCTTCTGAAAATCTGACTCTGTAGAGGGTAGTTCCGTCATTGTCTTTCAAAACTAACTCGACCGAATAATCGCAGATGAAAAGACTTCCAGGATTGTCTCTCCCCCCCGGCCCCAAATACACACACACCCACACCGTTGATTTCGTCATTCTCGTAAATGTACCGACCATTGTTGTAGTTCTCATCTAACGAACCCCTACTGCTATGATTCAGGTGTTGAGTTTAATCCAGGGCACGTTTGCTCGGAATGCGGCGTCATCTACAAATCGTATTCATCGCTCTATAGCCATATGCAGTTACATCGGGACATGACTCTCTGTGAGATCTGCCAAAAGGTGTTCAACCGGGTGTACGACCTGCGACGGCACCTGCGAAACGTTCACAAAATAGAGAAAATACCGATGAGATTGCATTCGGGGTACGCGAGCCACGTGAACGGCTGGAAAAGCCAGCACCAAGGGAAGGCAGAGAGAGACCAGGTGGACCCGAAGGAAGCCGAGAAGTACAGGAGATTCAGCACGTCATAGCGGAATCCGCAGAACCTGATTTGAGGGGTCGACGAGGACGATGGCGACCATTCATACGACGATTATTATTTACATTATTCCTAATTATTAGTATTAAACAGGGCATCAGAATTAATTCTTTAAGATTTTTATTCTCGGGGAGGGGGCACATTTCGCCCTCTCCCTACGCGTGTATCGTAGGAATATTAGTGATTAAGATAAGTGCTCAGGTATAGTCTAGAAATCATGACGCGGCTGGAAAGGGAAGGAAGTGCTCCGAGCACCCGGTTCCAGCGTGAAGCCAACGCCAAAGCAGGACTGCAAGTAGGCCATAAGTTGGAGGGAACTGCTTCCTGTAAAATTCTATTTTTAGCTAGTTTAAATAAGATGAAGAAAATATTTTAAATTTAAAGACTTTGTATTTATTTTATTTTATTTTTTTGTTGGAAAAATTTAAGTCACCACTCACCTAGAGAGATGAGAAAAATCGAAGTTGGGGATGAGCAGAAGAGTCACCGTCGATGTAATGTAACGACTGTAAGTAAACTATGAAATGTGGATATTGAGGCCATGGTCGGTCGTGACGGGTACCTTTTGGTTTCTGAAATTTAGAATTTTTGCAGAAATAAATTAACGCATCTGAGATACTCTTTGAAGTAACGTAAATGTTGGTAATTGGAAAAACGCGAAATTCTGTTTTCAGTTATTTATAAAAAGAGTATAGCGGTTCTTTGAAAAGGAGGAAATTCAAGCGGCATAAATTTGAAATTTAAATTAATTGGTTGGACGACGCGTGAGAGAAGTTACTAAACTGAAGAGTTGGCGGGTAGGTCGTGTGGTCAATTTAAATTGATCTGATCACGTGAGAAGTCGATAGTTTCTTCTGTGCAGAAGTGGTCGACCGCGGAACACCGCCATCGCATAGCTCAGAACAAATGTAGAAAAAGTATATTTAAATTGGAATCAAGTCCCTGGACAAAGGACAATTTGAATTGTGGGAAAACTAATCGTTGAATTAATTAATAATGTCGTGGAAATTAATTGTTCTGTCACGCGTTCACCACGCCAGGTAAATACCCAAAATGTACACCACGTTGTTTAGATACATAAGGTACTTTCGATTCGATTTATGTACCCTTATTAATTTTATTGTTGTGTTATTCGGGTCGAAGGGGTCTACCTATGTACCTAGGTAGGTAAAATAAATTCACGCACTCGCGCTGCAGTTTTCAGTCACCTTGTTGTTGGTGCACGTGACTTTCGCTAACCGATCGACCGGATCGAAACCATCGAAGGTGACTCAATTTAATTTCAATTGAAATTATCAATCATCCCCGACTTCGGTCCAGGATACGTCCATAAGCGCGAAGAGAGAAAGATGTCGAATCGTCAAAATCTTATCGAAGTTTTAGAATTAAGTTATACATGATTATTATTAATATTATTATTAATTTCGAAAAGACTGTTAGAACTTCCGCCGGAAGTTGTCTGAAATATGTCAAATAAAGGAAAACGTTACGGAAAACAAGTTAATTTTGAGAAATTCCCTTGCCACCCGGGTTTTACGTCAGTTGTGATGTTTGCAAGTTTTCCCACCACGTCATCACTCGGTAAAAATCCGAGGGTTTTTTTTTTTACCAATTAAGTACATTAATAAACCGAACAAATTTAAATTATGTATTTATTATGTTGGAACATTTATACGTGTCGCGTAGTTTGCGTAATATACTTCATCAAGTTTACAAGTGTAAAAGCGGAGTACTTGCCAAATTCCCCTTGTCTAGTTGTAATGTTTCGTTTTTGTAAGAACATGCAGGGTGTCTACAAAGTTAAGTTTTAGTCCTCGACCGCGGTACGGTTTAAGAGGTAATAAATAATAAAGCACCAGTTAGGGGGGGTACTGCCCTGGTACCAGTTGCACAAATTGTTTGGTTCTGTGGTTGGGTAATAGGAGACACTCGTTGACTTGTAGACAGTGAACTGTTGACTAGTTAAAAAGGTTCCAACATGGTGTTACTACGTCACTTGCTGTGAGAAGACTTCATTTAAAAATAATCGGACCGTTTTTCACCTGATTTCTCGGCCTTGGACTCCCACGTCATCCTACCGTGAAAATAGTTCAGTTTTATTTTATTTATTTATTTATTTTTCTATGATTTCACCCAGTAAGTTATTACTACTATTATTTTGTGTATATTTTTTTTGTAGTTTTGCCTAATGCTGTTTGAGTCTTTTTTTTTATTCTCCGTCCTCCCCGATGTATTGCCCTTCTTCTCTCTACTTGGTTCTCATTTCAGACCGTCTCCGTGGTTTGCCGCTTTTTTTCGAGCCGAAAGTGACTTTAACCATACCGAAAACGAAGAAGAAACCTCTCAAGTGCATAAAATGCTCGAGGGAGTTCAACCACAGGGCTTCGCTCGAGGCTCACAGCCGGGTCCACGAGAACGAGATCGAGTGTCACATCTGCGGGGGAATCTTCAGCTCGGACTATGCCGTCATATGTCACCTGCAGTTCGCTCACAAGGACAAGGAATGATGATGGTAGCCGTGCTGTTGCTGTTGATGGGGACGAGCGAGCGCCAGGAGACCGCGGAACCTTTTTCGTTTGACTCCTTCGCCGGCTTTTCTTGGGCTTTTCACCTCTGGTTTTATTCCGATTTTGTACACGCTCGAATACTTGCCCAAATGCCGCCTGTCTCTCTTCCCCCGAAATAGAGTTTTCCCCATTTCTGTTGATTTATTTATTTTTTTTTTTAATTTACACCGCACGTGGAAAAAAACAACGGAGCTGTGGATTGTGTGAAGGTTAGTTTTGCATCCACTTGTTCAAACTATGCTATGTGGTTTAACAAAAACTATTATTATTACCTTAAAAATTTTTTTATAAATTTTTACTTTCGCTTGATTATTTCTTCTGGTGCGGGGTGATTTGTTTAATGTGTTTGCTGTCAGATGAGTGTCCCGTTTGCAAGTGTTCACATAAGTTTCGGGTAATAATCCACGTGGCAAATGTGACGAAAGGCTCCCGGTGGTTCACCGGGTCGGACGCGGTCGTGTGAATTTCAAAAGGGACATTCATCGTAAACAGCGAAGACTTTAACGTCACTACAAAATAACGAGATGAAAGTTAGGGTTTTGTGTTCGTCCGCAGGGAAACTAAACCGTTTGAACGTTTTCTGTTGCTCTTAGCATGATGAAAGCTATGCTTTGGAAAACTTAAAGACAAAAAAAAGAACTTTTCCGCTTTTTGAAAGGTACACGACGGGTTTCGGGTTTCTTGTGTACGACAGATGCGTAGAGGAAGGAATGTTAAATCGGACGACCCTACCTACCAGGAGTACTCATGTGCATCGACCGAACCGACTTGACTTTTGAGAGAATTTCAGGAGAACAAACGAATCTGATTTCAGACTGGGTTGTCATACCCGGAAGAGGACTGCTTCGTAAGTGTCCGATCTGTCGGAAAACTTTCGCTCAGTCGACGTCCATGAAGCGACACATTCAAGCGACGCACATAAAAAACTCGGCCGCGACGTGCAACATCTGCGGGAAAATCTGCAAGAACAAGTACACGATGTGGGTGCACAGGAGCAAGAAGCACAGGCCGACAGCACTGCTGAGAAGGTTCCTCGAAGAAGATGAACTTCAGGCCAATTTAGAGTCCGATAGCAAGTAGGAGACGCGCCAAACGCAAAACCCACGAACCCACCTGATTTCGTCATTTTTTCCTAGTTTTATATTAAGAGAAAAAAAGCGAAGAGCGAAATTATTTATTTTAGGATAAACTTCGATTGCATTATTTAATTAATATTTAATAATAAATCGATGTAGTTAAATTCAGTTATTGTAGTTGTTTTTCCTACCCCCTTTCGACATTTTGTAACACCCGAAGGCCTCACCCTCCAGTCTACGAAACCTTCCGTGTTGTTTGTAATACCTTCAACATCTGATCAGAAGAAACGATGTTTTAGACACTCTTCTGATGTTTTCATTAGTTCAAGTTCAATGATTGAAATCTGTACACTTTCACGACGAGGAAATTAGGTCCTTCTTTCCTTTTTAAACCGGAGCGACCAAAACTGTTCGATGGGAAACAAAATTTAATTTGATTTCATACCACAATACTGAACAAAAAATATATTGTTATTATTATGATACACAGACTTCAACACTCCTCTTAGGGTTAAGACAGGAGAGACAATTTCACTGCTTATTTACTTTGCTGACGGGTTGAGACTTCCAAACACTTCGGCGGGTACTGCTTTTTCCACGGGCATATCTACAACAAATAATTACAGCTTGAGTTAACTTCACTAACCTGAATGATTGCTCAACACAATAAGTGTAAAGAATACTACCGCTTGGTTTGTCATCTTCCTCCTCGTCATCCTCTTCTTCTTCGTAGTCGTCATCGATGTCGATTTCCTCGGGGTTGACCACCTTTGATGTGTCGACACCCGCCTTGGTGGGAAGATGCGTTTCGCCTCGAACGAAGAGAATGCCACTGCCTTTGGGTAGTTGACCAGTGGAAACGGACATTTCGGCAGCCTTCGCCTCCAATAGTCGCATTCCGTCTTTGGCACCGGGTGCGAGATCTGCTACAGTTCCAGATATACTGCCGGATGCCGAGAGCATTTGGGCGGACATCATGTTCACCTAAAAACATTATATTACAAAATTAATAAGATTATTAAACTCTCCTGCGTCTTCAGATTCAACAAGCACTCCCTCCCTACCTGTGTGTTGTACGTTGCTTGTACGCTTCTCTTTATCCGCAACATTTCCCTCATGGTGTCCTCGTTACCATGTCGAATTTCGAAATCCTTCCACGTTTTCCAGAATTCTGCAGTTACCTGTGACACAAAAAATAAACCGTGAACACGCGTAAAAGGCAGTGGTAATTTATTATTAAATAATTTGCTTACCCTAGGATCACACATTTGACTGCAATGTGCGTATATCGCTCTAGCCCTGTCGATTTCTCCCAATTTGTTTTCCATTTCGGCGAACCTCAGGCACATGTCCCGAGCACTTGTCTCATCCAACACCTCAATGGCCTTTTCGTAAATCTGACGAGTTTTAGGTAAACCGTAGATTTCAGCTGCTTTCTTTATATATATGTTAAACATTTCGAACATTTCTTCCGGAAGTACGGCCGTGGTTGCTTTCTCGTACACGGCCATCGCGTGCCTAGCCATTCCGTACTCTTCCTCCAATTTGGCGTACAAAAGGTACAACGTTTTTGCAAATTTGGGGGGACATTTCTCCAGGCATTGTTCGAACAAATCTCTAGCTCTCTCCAGCTTCGTGCCACCGAACCGTTTCAGAAATTTAGTCAGGTACGTGTTCCAAATATCGTACACATTTGGCCACTTGAACAGTGCTATTCCCTTTTCATAGGCACGGAAGGCTTCTTCGAAATAGTTGTGCTCCTCTAGGAATAGACCGTAGTTTATTATGATCTGAGGAGTTGCTATCTTTAAATCTATTATCCTGTCGTAGACCGCTTTGCACGTCTGAAAAGAAAATTTTTAATTACGACAGTCATTCTCATCTCCACCATTTTGGAGGTTCTGTCATTTACATAAATAAATTTAACAAATAATAACCTTGAAAGTGCCGAAGCTTTCTTCTAAATCGGCATACATAGACCACGTTTTGAGCGATTTGTACAGTCTGTTTTGTATCGTTTCAGACTCATCCCTGTAGTCCACTTTCCTAGGAGGTGGAACCGTTGCCCTCTGCATCAATTTCAGGGCTTGCGCGTAATTCCTAAATGAAAGAAATCAAAAAATTAAAAAAAAAAACAACAGATTCACCCTTCATTACCTCTGAATAAAATACAATAAATTAAACTTTCAGATATATTTCGTGCATTTCGTTCGCTCGACAGCCTTAAAACTGGAGGTGAACGATCACATTCGCCTTTTTTTCATTCATCATAAAGGCTGGGTAACAGACTGACGGCAGGTGGGTGGTATTTACTCTGATCCTGTACTCACTCGTGCCTAATTTCCATTTCCGCCCACTCACACCAAATCGATGCTAAATCATCCACTTTTGTAAACGCGACTTGGGTGGCCTTCTCAAAGATCAGTCTGGCATCCTCGATCTGGTCATTTTTTTCGTAAAATTTTGCAAAGTTCACCCACAGGGTGTGGAGTTTGCCAACCGCCAGCTTCGGATCGACGGTCTGCACAGCTTCTGTATACGTAGCAATGATCTGTAATTTTTTTTTATTAGTAATGAGTCGTCACATAAAGAAGATTTAAAGAAATACAAAAGTGAACTTATTAATATTAAATATTTACATCTAGTGGTTTTCCATCATACAAAAGAACCCTTTTCTGCCATTCGTGCACATTATGAGGATTTTGCCTCAGAAGGACGGAGTTCAAGAGAAGTAGTCGCCTCTCCATGAGATGTTCAAACCTAGCCAGACGCAGATCCAACTCAACGTCATCTAAAAATAAATTAGAAATGAAATGCAGGTATTAAAAAACAACACTTCTAAGTTACAAATTCTAAAAAAATTACCTTCTTCACTAGGTTCTGGATTATTTGACACTTCTTCCATTCTTTTACTCAAACTCAACTCCTCAAACTGTGCATAAGTATCAAAAATTTGTGTAAAATCTCTTACTGTTGTCACTGTCTGTATAGCCTCCTCATATATATCTCTGGCCTAAATCAAAAAACTTCTTGTAAAAATACATTTTAAAAAAATGAATATCCGAATATATAAGATGAATACTTACTCTCTCAAAGAGTCCACTTCGAACATAGTAATCAGCCAATGAATTCCATAGATGCCCCAATTGGTCCGTGTATTTTCTCAAACCTCCCCTAATAATTGCCTCCACATTAAGTGACCTTCAAATTGAAAATTATATACAGTTTTTAGAAACATATTACACTGCACATTGCAAACAAAACTAAAAACCTACCTAATTTTTGTCGGATTTTTTGACAATAATTCACACAGTTCATTCCATAATTGATGTTTTGATTTTCCATGCTTTGAGACAAAATCATCAGCATTTACAATGTAAGCTAATTTTAAGGCTGCCTCATCTAATCTATCTACAGATATTAAATATTCAACATAATCTTCAGTGTCTTCAGGGCACAGCTGGAATTATAAAAAATATTTAAGTAACTAGTCAATAATTAAGCCCACAAATTAATAAGCTGAATCATCAGTTGATTAATCCTTATGCCTAAGCTTGTGCAAAGAAAAACTAAAATTGAAATGTCTATAAAACATTACCTTCAAAAACCTCCTAAAAACTCTGACAGCTGTCTCCGGAATATTATGACTCTTTAAAAATTTTATATACAATGGCCATATTCTATGATGCTGGGTAATGGGCAAAGCTCTCAGAGCTCTGTCAAATAATTGCCTAGTTCTTGTTATTAAACACTGATCTACAATAAATTGACAATAGTCCAACCAAATCCTTGGCATCTGAATGAAAAAAAAAGTAACTTGTTTAAGGTAATACTTGACGGCACCAAAACTCAAACTGTTAAATCTTTACCTTATGCATGAAAACTAATGATCTCTCAAATGCACTGTTGACATCCTCATAAGCAGGGTCTGTCACTTTCTTACCCTTAACCTGAGCTCTCCTCAATTTCAAATAATTGTACCAGAGTTTGTAACTGCCGGGTAATTCTTTCAACGCCCTTTCATACGTGATATTTATGTCGTTATCGGGTCCATATTTTTTATGTTCTATATATCGTAACCAATGTTTGACAGAATATGGATTCTTTATTATGTCTTCTTCGTACGCTAAATCTTCCTCGCTCTACAAGCAACAAAAAGAAAACACGAAATCACAGGAAAACCATTAAGAAAGTACTGTGGACAAGTCGACGTGAGACAAAAGGGACACTTACAAATATAACTATATTCTCTTTACCGTCCTTTTTCGTGGTGCCCTTCATTTTGTTCGCCCGATTTAATTTTAATCCGACGAGAGGAGGGTTTTGTTAAAATACAAAAAGAAATGAAACGGTCCTTTAACTTACATCACTCCTAACCTTTTCACATTTCGTTGCGGCGTTTCTAGTTCCACGATAAAACTCACTTTTGCCGTTAGCGCAACCGAGGGTTAATTGTCACTGACAAATTCACTGGATTTTCGTTCACGGCAATCGTTCAATAAATAAGAAAACCTTCGCATAACTGAATAAATATTCAGTGCAATTTTATTAAATCTGCAGCACATAAATCATTAATCAGCATTACTACGTATGATTCGTGTTCGCATTCTACGGACATGATTTCGTGTAACAAACCCTAAGTTTAATAATTAATTTGGTTTTCGCATTAATATTAGAATAATGAAAATACTGATATCTTATGGATTTCAACCCACGCATGATTTTAAGAGAGAGAAACATTAATTTGCATAACCACGCCGCAATGGTTACTACTATTTTCAACCTTGCCACCTAAAAGCTTTTTAAAAAATCTCGATGTATGTTTATTTTATTACTATATTTATATTTATTAATGTATTTATTTTATTACTGCAAATTGTGATTACCTGGTATTTCCATTTATCTGTCTCGCTATAGAGGCAAAATGTTACATCAGTCACCCTTTTTAAATTCTGCCTAATAAAATTAGTGTTACGGAATACAAAATAATTTCGCTTATAATTCCCCAGGAAGTTATTTGTAAAACGTTGCGTATGACAAATTTGTTATAAAAAAGGTAATAAGAATCCAAATTTGTTGTGTGAAGGAGTGGTAATAATAAATAAAACGAATTAATAAATAATATTGAAATTTTATATTGAACAGAAAAAATCATCTTTTATAAATACAAAAATTAAATAAAAATACAAATGGTATTTATATACCAATGAAAAACGAAGAGCTTCGATTATAAAAATTACCATTTTAAAAACGAAATTTATCTCTAGCGAATGTGATGTCATTTTATTTTCCTACTTAATCGTACCAATATCAACATTTCTCTAGTAGAGTGGTAATTACTGATAGTACACCCCTAAAAAAGCACTTTGTTAAATTAGAAAACGACAAAAAATGGACGGAGAGAACCGGTCGGAACGGCACGTTGAGGAGCCGCACCTTTTCATGCACTTCGGATTTGTTTCTGCTAAAGCAAAATGGAAGACTATGGCATGTGAACAGTGGATGAGCACTAAACCCAAGGAGTCCATTCCTGCGGGATGCAAGAACGTCAAACCGGGTCGATCGTCTGCTTCTCTTTCCTATACAATTTCATCTTAATTTAAAATTACTTTCTAAATTATTGTTCAAATAGTTTTAAAAAAATTACTTCTGCCTAATTATTATAAAAATAAATTAATTACTTCTAATGCCTTGCACGTTATAAAACTCTATATACATATATTATACAGTGAAAACTGAATGTGGGACCCCACATGGAACAGACACTTTCAACTAACACAACCGAAACAACGTGGATAAAGTCGAAACAGGTAAAAAAGTAAAATAAAGTCAACGGAACGTTAGCAAGTCCAAAAACTAAGGCACTTCTGTAGGTGGTAGAGGCAATGAGTCGCTTCCACGGGGAAACAGAAAGTCTGAAATTTTCAGAATTAAGTTCAAGTCAGTCACGGATACTCTCAGTAGCAGGTACCACCTTCGTAGAGTTCTTCGCACTTCTCGAGAAGCCTCAGCACGGGATTTATGTTGTACGGGAACAGTGCGCGTTGCACCAGCCTGTCAATGGCGAGCCTCAGCCGTATAAAAACAGACATGGTGTCATCCAGCTCGTGGCCGCAACAGCTGACGAATTCCGACCAGTTACGACGCATGAACTTAAGTATTCGAAGCAAGTAAAGAAGGAAGCAGGTCTCATTGGAGACGAGCAAGTCGAGGAGAACATCCGGATCGTGGCTGACGACGTGTAGGAACGCTATCAGAGTGCTCGTAGGACTCAAGGCCGGATTGGGAGTCATCGTCGGACTGTAGTAGAGGCCCACAGTGACATCCAGGCAGCAAACCATGGCTTCGATCAATGCGTCATCTTGGTCCGCAAATAACTGTACCACCCACTGGGCGAGAGGAGTCTCCGGATGGAAGGGAAGAAGTTGCTTCACGCAGTTGTCTAGCTGCCTCAAAACCTGACAAATAAAACAACGATTTAGGTAAATTACCATTATCAACTCCGACACCTACATTTGGTCCCGGGTTGCCGGACAACGCAAGAAAGTGGCGTCTCGAGTGCGCTCCTCTGCACCACATGTACAGGTATCCCTCCCACATTACCTCGCGAATGCTCCTTTCTATCACTGCCATGTCGGCGTCGACATCGTCAGCTTCGGAGCCCACAGATGAATCACTGGAGGACTCGTATCTGGTTTCCTTAACTGTAACTGCCACGCTTTTCAGCACCAGCAAGGCCATCTTCTGCAGGAGCGGTCTGTCACCGTCACCGTGTCCACCTCCAAATCGGCCACTTCCACCTCTGAAGGGTAGAAGATCAAGCAAACGCCAGTCTTTCACGCTTCTCATTACATGGTGTGCGAGAGCACACGGTTCTTCCGCTAGGCATTCCTGCAATGGTAAAGAACATCAAGTTTAACTTGTAGTGGTACGTTATATATATATAAAAGTTCAAGTAACTAACGTATCTTCGTACGCACCTGCAAAGCGAGAGTACTTCCATAGCAGAGAACTTCGTTGAAAAGATTCAGTAGATGCTTCCAAATGCTGGAGGGCACCGACGAATTCAGCACGACGACGAAACTGTACAAGTTTGAATAGAAAGGCTTCGTGTCGATTACGGACAAATTGGCCTTCACCGAAATTATGGACTCCCAGAGTCCGAGGAAGGTAACGATTGCGCATTCATTTTCGGATGTGTACGTTGATATCATACTGTCAACTTTTTTAACCAGGGCTGGCCATTTTGTTTCTAATACTTTTATGCAGATACATTTTACCTAAAACGAAAATTTCATTGTATCGTTGTGTGTATATATTTTGTGTAAATCGAAACATTAAAACATCTTTACATTCTTCTGACGTGACACGGGGCCTCCCGCATGTAAACTCACTTCAGGGAGCAGCAGTTTACGGCCGAAACGACCGCGGATGTGCCCACAATTGTGAAAGAAAACCACCCCTCAATTTACTTACACCAATTGCTACCTACTATCCAATTAATCGCCACCAACATCCTCAGGGCTAAATAACATTTAGCCCTGGGACCTAACCGAGTGCAGCGTTGCCGTATGCACTCAAACCCCACGACTCCGCTTCGAGTCAGTCGACGGCATGCAACAAGAGGACCAACAACAAAATAATAGAAAGAAACAAATCATCGGATAATGCAAACGGAAAATTACAAGTTCGGAAATGCGGTACGGTTCGACGAGGAAATGTACGACCTGGAGAAAAAAAACTAGTTGCACTTTTTGTTCTGCAACATTAGCTCTACTCAGACTGTACGAGAGTACGAAAGTCCGAAAGTACGAGAGAGAGAGAGAGAGAGAGAGAGAGAGAGAGAGAGCGAGCAACGGAGCGCGCCAGAGAGTCAGTGTGAGAGAGAGAGAGAAAGCAAAAGAACAAAGATGTACACTCCGTGCCACAAATTATATGTGTACGCTGCCAGTAATCAAATCCAAGTTTCAACAACTCCGAAAATTATGCTCTAAATACACACAGAAAGGTAGAAAGAGAGGGAAACCCGTAGAAAACAATTACCCAACGGAGAAATCTTTTTCATTCTCTTTTATTTATTGTTTTTATATATGTCGGATGGTCGGTTCAAAAAAAAGAGACCGATTATTAAAGTAATTTTCTTGGTTTTTTTCCCCACTTCACAGTTCGGATCCGAAGGGTTCATCTCCAGCATAGCACAACGCAGGCACTCCTGTACCTGTGCTCCGAGAGCCTCACTACTACAAATGCCAAAACTACTTCTCTGCACACCTCAATCTTTACTAGGTAAAAGTCACCGATACCCTCAAAAGCCATCCTGGAAGTAGAAATGCAAAGATAAATACAAACACACACACACTCATACGTCGGAGATAATTACACGTGAAGGTACCCAGGGTACGCACGCCTCGTACGAGTTGATCTAGAACATAGATTAAACCCAAATAGGCATCGAAGGTATTGAGAAACGATAGATTCTGATTTAGCTGCCATCGGACTCGTGTCTTCTTCCGTTGATTAACGATTCATTATTGAAATTGGTAACGCCGAAATATAATTTTAAAAACCAATTGGGGCCTTATATTTTCTACCAGTCAGGTACCAGTCATCCAGTGGGGTTCGACCCGGAGATTGAGAAGACCAAAAAAAATAAAAAATAAATAAATTTGCTTCCTTCACCTACCGCGGCATTGAACCTTTGAACCGCTAAAAACCTGTATCATCTTCGTCGACTAATTGTCGAATCCGAGTATGTGAAAAACAATGAAAAGAATCACGTGAGAAGCAAGATGACGGCCAAGTACCGAGCCTTTCAGATGATCTTACAAGATAGAAACCCGGGAGGTAGTCAAAGAGAAACCGACCGTAACCATCATGAGAAACAAAAGGTACAGATGTCACCGTGGGAAGTCCATTCCGGACAGAGAGACAACTCGAAGACAAAGACAAATTAACCAAACGAACTGCGACATCACAGCGTACTTTCCAAAATGTGAGCACAACTTTTACTTTTGTTAGTTTTCTATCAGAAAATGGCAACCGTCAGGGCAAACAGTCCAACACCAGATGTTTAAGTAAGAGCCCAGAACCTTCCACGCCGACAAGTTCGATTTGTTCACGTTAAGGTGACTGCTACCGTCCAGATTGTGCACTTCTTCATCGCTACAGTTTTCAACGGAATTCTCAACCATCTGGTCCCCACCAAAAATTTATCGAAAGGAGGAACTTTGATATTTAAAACAATAAAAGTGAAAACAAATGGCAATTAAACAGAACGAAATCCGGTTTGCTTTATTATCAAGCCTTCAATTAATTATCCCTCACGCTGTACTTCTCCATACAACTTTTCCATTTGTTTCAAACGATCATTTCCACATTTATGTAGTCTCTTAACAGTAATAGATTTTACTTTCGCTTCGTTTCCTTTTCGCTTTCTGCTAACAGAATTCCATACCTCCCCACACAAATCGTTTGAAGTGGAACTTCGAGGCACAGCAAAAGGAGCAACTCCTCTCGACCAGTTCCGCCGAAAGGAGACCTCAACCCAACGCTCTCGCGCACATTTACATCCCATAAATAGTTGTCTGCGATCAAAGAAATGGGGCATTCGTCCCTTTTTTACTTTCCTCCTTGTCTATTTTCTATTTCGTGCTTATCCCGGACCCAGACGGGACTTCAATCGTCGTTTCTCTTTTTACGACGGGAAACCATTAAAATCCATAACGTCCCCAACGAAACTCTCATTGATGTTTTTCAAGTGTCGCGTTATAAACATAAAATCGACTCATTCAAATGTGCCGAATGAAACATTAGACCTTCCGTAAGATAATAATAAACAGCTCTTGAAGGAGCCAAATGTATTTCTTCTGAGGTGGATTCGGTCAAGCGCAAGAAATTTACTGACTGACAAAGTTAGCAATAAAGCCTCTAGGACCAATATGGAATAGAACAATTAACATTTCCGACTTAATTCAACGCCCACATGGCAAAAACTGCATTTCGCTTAACCACAAACTTCTTGTAAGTAAATAAAAACCTGTGCAATCAAATTGACATGTTTGATGTGCTTTAATCAAGTTGTAAAACGCAACAAAAATGGCCTTAAACGAAAAGCAACATTTTAAAATAAATAATACTCATGGAGGGGGTCCATGTATGTGTGTGGCTAGTTAATGTTCGTGTGTAGGTATCAGTTTCAATTCCTATATTTTTTTCAAACTACAAAATGGATATTCGATTACTTTGCAGGTTAATTAATCAGGTAATTTTTCTTTCCATTCCGTAAGATTGTTCAAGTATCTTTCAATTCCACCAAAACGTGTACTTCGCCCAGAACGAAAAAAAAGACAGTGCTCTCTTCAATAGACCAGAAGACATCACAACTCTTTCCAACAAGAAAACTCCTACCTACTGAATTCCCCCCCCCAAAAAAAAAAAAAAGAAATGGAACCCTTTGAAGTAAGGCAATAAATCCACCGGCTACCAGGAGGAAAAGTCCAGGAGAACCAGTCCTCCATACTTGCAGAGCAATTTAAACGAAACAATAAAATTGCACCGCCATTAGAATGACGAAGAGAGAGAGAGAGAGAGAGAGAGAGAGAGAGAGAGAGAGACGTCTTAGGCTTAAAAAGAAACAAAAATCCGAATGAAAGGCAATGCCCAAAAAGAAAACAATTCACCATTTTAAGTTGAGACCCAAGAGGCCACGACTGCAACAGGGCGAATTCATAGTGCCAGTGATTTACTAGGAACCGATCCACACTGATTGCCCCCTAACAAGCCAGGATAATACGAGGTCACGTATTCGAATCATCACGACCGATTTAAACTAGGCCCTTATCTTATTGAACCCTCTTCCATCTTTTTTATACTCATTTACTACCAACGAGAGAGAGAGAGAGAGAGTGAGAGAGGGCAGGTCGACTTGGGTCGTCGAGCGCGTACCTTCTTTCCTAACCCGAGGATAAATGAATGAAGAGAGGGATGATAAGTCTCCTCCTTCAGGTCCAGATTTCGAGGAACAAAAGGGCCCATCTTGAAGATCCATTGTACCTGACATCAACACCTGGCACGAGACAATGAAAAACCAGCCGACAATTTCAACAATGTAATGAGTGATTCTTTTGGGATTCGTGTCTGTGTGTGTGTTTGGGGGGGGGGGGCACCATCTTGCACCGTGGTCCTTCTCTCCCAACACACAAAATGTAATAAATTCCGATACCGATAAATCAATCGTTACATTTTTCGACCAAACGCTGTGCCTCTTATCCGTCCACCTTCCCTCATCCTCACCATTTATTTATCTACATAACTCAATGTGAACCCGAAAATGCCAATTACGGATGACGAACAAACAGCTACCCGGGCCAGGAGTACCCAAGACAAACCTTAATGGCACTCGTCCGTACGTCTGCTGCCCTCGTTAAAATGGTTTATGGCAATCGTCGGACGGATTTGATTTTCGTGTGCCGCGTACCGGGCCTTTGTCAATGTGTAACCCAGCCGTTGCCTGTCCGTATGCCTATTTTATATATATCAAATCGTGCACTCGAAAGAGGTCGACCAAAGGTGCCGGGAAAGAGCATCCTCCATACTAAGTCAGAGAGAACCTGGTCGTTAAGGCAATTAAGATATTTTTTCCAACTCTTCTTTTCCTCCATCTCTCTCTCTCTCTCTCACTCTACACCCATCTTGTTCTTACTCGCCTCATCCAACGTTCTTTTTTTGGGTGGCAGTTTTTTCTTGCTTAAGGCTGATTAATGAAGACCTTAGGTCGGACGGAGTAAAAGTTGGTGTATCCCGTGTGTATTGCTCGTTTCCTTCCCAAGAATAAATAAATCGACTAAGACAAACTTGTACTTTCTTCTCCTGAAACGCCCACATTTTTTTTTGACTGCCACAGGACAAATGCCAAAATATAAATTTGAGTATAAATATACTTATTCATTTATACGGGCACGTAAACCGGTGCTAACAAACGAAATTTATTAATTGTAACTCTGTAGACAAAAATTCCTGTCTACCTCTCCTGTACTAAATTTTCTATTCCTTCGCGTTTTAAGGTCAATCAAAATTTAGCGATATCTTTCAATGAGACCTGACCTATTCTGTTATCGCTTAGGAGCGTGCTTTAACTGCGTTTACCAAAATTCAGGTTGACAAATTCGAACGTCTGGCGAAACCATATGGCCAGTGTTAAACAGGAATTAATAAGAGATGCAACCAAATCGCTACAGTGAACGAGGAATTCTGAAACCCCTTGTAAATTTGTTTACACGCTTTTTTGTTTGGAATATCAACTTTCGAAAATAAATCCGAGGTAAGTTATTGATTTATGAACGTATCTTGTAGGACGTCTTCCTTTAAGTATATCGGAGCAATCGAGTTCAATGTTTCTGTGGGCAAGCTCTTAATTTTTTTTTTAGTAATTTAAGGATAGATTGGCAGTTACATTTTTGCAGCATGCATCTAACTGTATTGTATCACCACACAATGTGTTTCTTGTATGAATAGAAGAACAATGTACTAGAGTTTAATCCAAGTCATAGGAAATAAGGTAACATCTCAAACTGGCACCCACGACAAGTGGAATAAACTAAAATTGATTCGAATATGATTCACATAAAATTCAAATAATGAGAAAAATCATGAATGATTATTTTCACTTTCGACTGACAAGACATATATGTCAGTTTTTATGGCTACTGTTGAGTTTTTCTAAATTTGTATATTGTGATCAATACCTGACTATTATAAACCTCAAACAATGCAATTCATGAAAGAACTAAATTCTTGGCAACTTAACAGGTACCTCCATTGGAAATATTGTGTATGTCAGTAGAAAATGTGATACCTAGAGCCTATCTGTGTTTTTTGTCAAGCAAGCTTAAATATGACCCTTAAAATAATTACACAGGATTTTCTTCCAAATGCCTAGTGGGCAACAAGTCTGAACACAACTGTGTATAATTTCAAGTGAAACTGACCTGTACTTTAAGAAAGGAACAATGTGTGTGAGACTGACCTGTGGTTCCAATAAAACACATTCTCGTAAGTAATCTCAATTTTTGCAACTTACCTCTGAACTATCAGGGCTCTCTGTATCCATAAGACTAGTGGCATTGCACAAGGGATGCAACAATGTTTGAGAACCACTCCCTCTGTCCTCCAAAGGATGTGTATTATTGTCCTTCCACTCAATCACTCGTTTAACTACATCCAGTGATGTTGACATTTTCCTAGGGACTGGTGTTGTTAATGCATTGTCTGCTATTCTTTCCAACCATTTTGTATGTAGATTACTTTTACAAATGATAAAGAAACTGCTTAAAGCTTTGCATGCAGAATAACATATGAACTGATTGTTGTGCATTAAACAATCCAGTATTTGATCAACTAATCCATGTTCATTTTTAATTAAAGCCTCACAAACATCACTTATTCTAGAACAAGTAGATCCCTCTAAATTTTGTTTTATAGACACTTCACATAATACATGAATACATGTGAGAAACTTTAGAATTCTGTCGACATCCCAATGGGAGAAATTAATGCTTTGAAGCTGCCCATTTACATCACTACTCCTAGTTTGATGTTGAAATGATTTGTACAAGGTTAATTCAGGCACACTGCACAGGCAATTCTCCAGCAAACTCTCCTGAAGTATCTGGAGATCATTGTCTCCAGCATCCTCACTATCATCACTATCCTCTCCCCCATTAACTTTGGGCTTCTTCTTGACCGGCTCTTCCATTTTGGGTACCGGAGGTACAAAACGTTCCCGTCGTCGCACCATTAACACGGCTTTTTTTGGACAGTTCACAAATAAAAAAAACAATGCCACTTAACTAAGCGATTACAAGGTACACAACGTCACCAAAACATCCTTTCGAATTTCCCTGCTTCATTCGACGAAAACATATTGTTATCCATAATAAAAAAGTATTTTTAACAAATCTGAAAAGAAATGAGTACATGTTAGGGGTTATAATAGTCAGGAATAATATTTATAAGGCAAAAAAAATTTGTACGTAATTTCTCCAGTAGCATTCTCTCACTTACCTTGGTTTCACGGGCGGTTTACATAGGTAAGAGGTATTTTTATACACCACGGATTTCTTTTTCACTTTTTCACGTTACCTGCACGTAAAAATGATAAAAAGCGTGAAATAAAACTACACGAAAGTATGAGAAACGGGTATTTTTGAACTGGAAAAGAAACAGTTCCCTCGATAAAAATGTTTATTTGAGTACTACATTCCTCAATCCACCATCTTGAACAATATGATTTACGTATGACGCTACACTAGAATAGTGACGCGAGAATCTCCAAATGGTGTTTTCACCCCTGTAATCCTACTTTACATTTAGCAAATTTTACTCGACTGTATTTTTCAGCTTCGGACGACTAACCATTTTTCCGGAGCAACCAACACAAAAGAAAAACGCGGAAAACACTACGGTACCATCAGTACCTTGTGCGTGTTACGTAGTACCCAAAGAATGCAGAATGTCAATGCGAGTTAGGGAACTGAATTTTAATAATTTTTGACACAAAAATATCTGGATATCACAGAAGGAAAGTCATTTTTACTGAATTTCAGGTTCCAGGCAACCATCGCTTAAAATTAACGCTTACAATTCCGATTTGATAAATGTGCTTGGTAAATTTGACAACCTCGAAACAAGCAACCTAAATTTAGAACTTTTGTTTGTTGTGTCTATTAATTTTCAAGAAATAAAAAATAAAATTAAGTGTATGAATGAGAGTAAATTCTCTTTGATAAAATTTTGCAGATTTATTTTTCGTAATTTTAAAATTGTATTGAATGACAAGCAGATGCCATTAGAAAATTAGAATTGGCAAACGCGCATCGTGATCCACACTCCCATAATTCCGTGAGTGACTCCAAGGTGTGGCAGCCATATTTTGGTAAGGCTAGAAGGGTCAAATTCAATGTTTTTTGTTTGGGCATTGCGATCGCAATTTATAATTTTTGAAATTTTAACTTTGTTAAACGTGATTTTTTAAATTGTGTCAGTTCGGATTCGAGCTTACATGCGGATCATAAATGATCGGGAGAATATCCGTTTCAGTCTGTAATTAAAATACGTAGGTCGTGATAAGGAAGGAACTTCCTAGCTCCAGTGAGTCAATTCATCACATTTCATTTCACCCAAAAATCATTAATGTAAGATGGAATGTAGCGAACGTCCTCTCCTAACTAGAACATGGTTTTTGCCAGATCGCCGTTACTTTTGGTGAACCAAGTCAAAATGTTATTTTAAACGTAGCGGCGTTTGATTTTGCAAAATCATTCTTCATGTATGCTGGTTTCAATACTTTACCGTCGTAACGAGTTAGAGCCCGTTAAAAACATGCCTTGCAAGTCTAGTGTCGGTAGAAATACATCTCACAATGTTCCCCTTGTGATATTAGTGCAATTGTAACCATTTGAGTTCGAAAGAACACCAAAACTGTATTATTTTACACCGTGCAGTTACTAATTAAATAATTTGAATTTTCCAATTGAACGAGTTTGTATTAACACATTACCGCAATGGCGTGGGACTTAAAAAGTACTGACCGCAATGCCTGTTTTTTCTTTTTTATTTAAAGCAAAAAATGTTTTGGAGACACCTGTGTTGGTAATACTTTGGGGTAATGTGCCTCAATGTCTGAAGTTATAGAAAAGTTGGCATCAGAAACTGGAGGCCATGGAACCACAGGTAATTTTTCAAAATTTTTTTATGTCTGCATTGTGAAATAAATTGTTTGATAATAACAATGAAAATGTTGCGAACAAATCACCCAAATACTTTCAAAAGAATGAAGAAGAAAGAAATGCAATTGTTGACCCTAAAATTGCTTTGAATATTTTATGTAAACATGCCTTTAATTTTTAAACCACAATTGTGAGATGCATTTTTAAAATGCACTTTAATTGGATTGAGTTCAATTTCAAGTCCTCCATTGTGTTTTATTAGGTGAGAAACGACTACAGCATCTGGAAGCGTTATTTTTGGGAGGTCCCATACAGGGACAAGGGCAGTGTTTTAGTCTTGAAACACTGCTAGATATTTTGCTTGTCCTCTATGATGAATGTTGTAATTCGTCACTTAGGAGGGAGAAGGCAGTGTCTGACTTTATTGAGTTTGGTAAGTTTTTCTAATTAAATAATTTATATATGGAGAAGTTAAAATATACTACTGACATTATTTGGACATTTAATAGTTGACTCTTTTGACCCTTTGTAATTCAGTCTGATGTCGAACAAGAGAAGAAATCTCTGTGATTCATTTAAGACTCCATTAACTTCATTGGCAATTAAACAGTGAGACCTATTAAAATGAATGCCTACATTTTAATGTGGTTGAATTTTTGAATCCTCACAAATTTAGGCCTGTTTAAGTCTTATTCTCATTTGATTCACTTAACTTTTATAAATGAGTGAAATTAAAATTGTGACTTATGTTTCAGTGAAACCTGTGGCAGCATGTTTGAAGAACTTCAGACTTAGCAGAGATGACTTTGAAATCATTAAAGTCATCGGTAGGGGTGCTTTTGGGGAGGTGTGTGTTGTTAAAATGAAGGGATCTGACAAGGTTTTTGCCATGAAAATTTTAAACAAATGGGAAATGCTGAAGAGGGCCGAAACAGCTTGTTTTAAGGAGGAGAGAGATGTGCTTGTGTACGGAGACAGACGATGGATAACTAATTTACATTACGCCTTTCAAGACGACAATAATTTGGTAAGGCATTTTTCCTGGCAGATGAAGACCAAATAAGGCGTCTGCGTTTAACTTCTTATTATGCAAATAACGCGAGCAAGCGATAAATCGTGCATTCTAATGGACATTTACAGTATTTGGTTATGGACTACTACTGCGGAGGAGATCTCTTAACTCTCTTGAGCAAATTCGAGGACCGTTTGCCCGAAGACATGGCCAGGTTTTACATTGCCGAAATGATTCTTGCCGTGAGCTCTATACACGAACTGCGATACGTCCACAGGGATATCAAACCGGACAACGTGTTGCTCGATGCCAATGGTCATATTCGATTGGCTGATTTTGGATCTTGCCTGAAGTTTCTAGAAGACGGTACAGTTCAAAGCAATGTAACTGTGGGAACGCCGGACTATATATCACCAGAGATCCTTAGGGTGAGTAAAATGGGTCACCCTTGAACCAAATTGAGGCAGTGTTGTAATTCAATATCGCCATCGTCTTATGTAGATTGCCGAAATTAATTGTTCGTCTATTAAATGTTAATGACACTTGGACTGACACTTTAAATTGAGTATAATTTTTTAAACTGAATCTATTGTGTTATTTTGTGAAAGGATGTACATGATGTTTATAAAACTTTCGTTCTACCGAATTTCTTTTTGATGAAATTTTTCTCATATCTGACGTCGTTTGGTGGTGATCATTGATCTAGTTATTTCACTCATTTTCACTGATTAATTTCAATTGGTGTTCCTTATGTTTCAGGCAATGGAGGACGGGCAAGGACGATACGGGCCGGAATGCGACTGGTGGTCTCTCGGTGTTTGTATGTACGAAATGCTTTACGGGGAAACTCCCTTTTATGCTGAATCACTCATCGAAACATACGGAAAGATCATGAATCATAAAGTAAATATGCCAGTTTTAGCCAGTGTATCCCTTGCGGGAATCCAAGACTAATTTTGGATTCTAGACGTGATTGATTTTCTTTACTGATCCTGTTAAACCGTTCATGTTTCAGAACTGCTTTGACTTTCCTCAAGACGTCGGTTATGAAGTAACGCCAGAAGCCAAAGATCTCATACGGAAACTTATTTGTAGCGCTGAATTTAGATTAGGTCAAAACGGCGTTCAAGACTTCAAGGTAAGTTAAATGACCATGGAAATTGTTTTCATGGTTTTGGTAGTATACTTCGTGTATCTCTGTGTTTTAATACGCCTGGAATGCCTAAAAATAAGTTGCTCCCTATTGGCTTACCATAGTCTAACTATGTTCTTTTTCTTTGGCATGATCAGAACCACGCCTGGTTCACGGGGCTTGACTGGGACTCCATACGTGACAGCCCTGCTCCTTATGTACCAGAAGTCAGTAGTCCCACGGACACATCAAATTTCGATGTGGACGACACGGACATAAGAGCGTCAGACGCAGTTCCACCGGCCGCAAATCCAACGTTCAGTGCTTTACATTTGCCTTTTGTTGGTTTTACGTTCACACAGGGAAGGTAAAGTTCACCTGAGATCTTAACCTTCTTTCTATAATTAATTGGATTTCAAATTTGTCACATTTGAGTGACGCTCTTTAACCGTTGCCATAGTCACAGCTTATCAATTACGTTTATGCGTTACAGTTGCATATCAGATTTATCTTCTATACCGATTGGTAATACTCAATCAAATAAAAGTCTAGTCGAAAATCGCGTCAAGCAACTGGAGGAAGAAAACAGGCGTCTAATCAAATCCTTGTCAGGTAGAATTATTATTCTCAATTGAATCCTTTTTGGTTTGGTATTTACATAGGTGACATTTTTTGGAAAATAAATTTTCAGAAGCCAGAAGTGTAAACAACGCGGGGCAGGTCTCATCTGAGTCGGGAACGGATAAAACGGACTCAGGCAACGGTACAAGAAAATTGCAGGACGAAATTAACATGCTAACGAAAAGGAATTGTGGTAAGTTATCTAATTGGAGAACCTTCATTTCATTTGTAGTATATTTGGGATTATTGGACAAAGAAGTGAAATTATTTCAGAGTTGGAAATGCAACTTAATTCATACGAGCAAACTTCGAAAACCAAAAAGGAACTTTTAGCAACGGCAGATCCGGAAACAGGGGACAAAATAAAAGAATTAGAAAAAGTGATAAAGTCACTTAAGCAAGAGAAAGACTTAGCGCAGAAAGACAAATTCGACGCCGAAGAAAAGCTGAAATTGCAAGATAAAGAATTAAAGGATGCTCTCTCTCAACGGAAACTAGCAATGGCAGAGTACAACGAGGTGACCGACAGGTAGGTTTCGACCTTGTGCGCCACAAGATGAGCACACCTCACACCGTTGTTTACTTTAATCTCTTCCCTCCAAAATAGGTTATCTGAATTAAGGCAGCAAAAGCAGAAATTATCACGTCAAGTTCGAGATAAAGAAGAGGAACTAGAGGTGGCCATGCAAAAAATAGATTTTCTACGGCACGACATAAGGCGTGCCGAAAAATTAAGAAGAGAACTCGAGGGAAGAATAGAGGAGGCAATGGCCGAGGCTGGGAAAGAAAGAAAATTGAGAGAAAGGAGTGAAGAATACTGCAAACAAGTAGAGGAAGAGACTGAAAAAGTGAGACAGAGATTGGTGGTCGGCGATAACAGCTCTGCTCAGGCTCACACAACTCAGGAAATATCGAGGTACTTGACTCTCGTACTGGTTGAAAAGCGATCGGTCTTTTTATAAATTATCTTATGATCGAACTATTTATAGATTGCCGAACCAGTTGCAAAATAAAATATGTGTTTAGTTAACTTCGTCATATTTCTAAATCGGTGCCTTGGAGACGGGCCAAATGTTAAAAAATATCAAATGAAAATTTGTCACAATTTTCCAAAATAATTTTGCATGTCATCCATCAATCTGCGAATGACTTGAAATCTAAAAAAAATTTATTTTTTTAGGTTGAAAGGTGAAGTGGAGAAGTTAAAAGTGCAATATAACGAGAATTTAACGCAGCAGCAATCTAGGTATAATATTGAAATCGGTAGTCTAAGAGATCAGTTGCAAGAGGAGCAGGGCCGACGCGAGATGTTGGAGAGAGAGATTGAATTAGCCAAAGAGAAACTAGACGCAGCCAGGTTAGAGAATTTGACGGATAGCGAAGAAACAATTTCGGAGTTGACCAGGAGACACGAGAGGGAAAAAATGCTTCTGCTTGAGGACAACAAGAAATTAATGATGGATCTTGAAATGGTAGGAGGCGTGAAGCTGTTCTGATATTGATTTGACCCAAATCTTCTGAACGTTTCAAACGTACTTATTTGAATTTTTATAGCTCTCCGACAGTGTTGATAGAATTCAAAACGAGAGGCGGCAACTGGAGGAAGAATACGAAGAATTGAGAAACAAAAAAGACGCAATAGCTCAGTGGGAGGCTCAGATTACTGAAATAATACAATGGTGGGTCACGGTTTAGGGACCTTTTAATTCACAGATGCTGGGAAGACTTTATTTCTGAATAATTTTTTATGTTGACCAGGGTCAGTGATGAAAAGGACGCCAGGGGTTATCTTCAGGCTCTGGCTTCGAAAATGACGGAAGAACTAGAATTTTTGAAACACTCAAGCGGACCCAATTCAAATTCAATCACCGATAAGAATTGGAGGAACAGACGAAGTCAGAAGTTGGACAAGATGGAACTCTTGAATCTGCAGAGCAGTTTGCAGTCCGAGATTCAAGCAAAGCAAAGCATAAGCGAGGAACTGACGAAGACAAGAACAGAACTAATCGCAGCACAGAAGTAAGATCAGCGCTGAACAATTTCGATAATATGTGTGTTTTTAGAGACATGCCAATGTTGTTTTTGTTTTTGTTCTTTCCAGGGAGCTCAGAGATTTCCACGCAAATTTTGAGAGTCTGTCGCACGAGATCAAGCGGAAGGAAATGCAAATAAAGGAACTGCAGAGCAGATTGGAATCGGGAGATGGATGTAAGAGCTTTTTTGAATACTTTGTCTTACGTATTCGCGACACGTACGCTTACACCTTGCACTCAGCACTCTCTAAAGTATTGAAGCTATTGAATGAAAAACACGGAAATTTTGTCGGTAAATCCGTGGATCGTGTGATATCTGAAGTGGAACTAGAGCAATAGGTATCACGAAGACACATAATATCAGAGCAAAATTGTGGTGTTTTTTGTAATGATGCTACGCCCTACCTTTAACTATTCTCTTCATTTGCCCGTAATCGAATTGAAAAGTTTTCGTGATGGTTAGGGAAAAAGGTTACTCCCACCCGAAGTTTTGAAAGGTACAGTATGCACAAAACTTGTCTTCTTTCCACAATGCCAAGTTTATTTTTTATTTTTTTGAATTTTGTTGAATCTTGTTATCTTTCTTTGGTAGATTCTCTAGAGTGTAAAGCACGAATGGGAACTGTTTGACTTCTCCTAGCATAATTATTCTATCCTTTTTCGGTAATGTAGTTGTTCTCTTCGGTGGCACTAACCTCTGAGCATGTTTTCACTGACTGCACTAATTCCTTTCATCTTTTCCATTTATGTAACGTAATTCTGTTTATTATAGCATGACGAATCTTTGTTTTAGGCGGTTGAATTTTTCTTTCTCCGGCTTTCTTTTTGATGTTAAGTCACTTCTAGTTCGTAATGTTTTTCGTTACAAATTTAATGTGTTTTCTCCGCTGGTTCACGGATCTGTTATTGCTCTACCATAATTCAATAATTGGTTTATAAAATTAAAAAAAATTGTGGTGAAAAGTTAATGTTAGGGTTATTACATTACGAACGATGCAGTTATGTAATATACATAATAATTATTTTATGTGTATGTATATAAGCTATATATATGAAATGAGTCACGTGCTGATTCTGGTTTTTGGACTATATAGTTTCTTCTAAAAGCCAAATGCTTTCAATATGCAGTAAATATATTCGCCATGGTTGCTTGCGGTGTGGTCGCTTGTAGATTGGAAGTAAAAAATAAAATAGCCGTTCGTTTGAACCTCAGCCATGGTAGTTTTATTTTATTAGTTTCTCGTTTCATAATGTAATTTTGAAAGTAGCTCTAAAGCCATTACAATTTTTTGTGACACATGATATTTGTGTTGTTTAGACAAAATGCCTCTGTTTGTTGGTGTTACCGGTTGTCTGTGGGGCTTACTTCTGCTCCTTATGAAAGTGTATTTTTGAAAAGTGCTCCGGGTTACCGTGGACGCTAGGCCCAGCCTCGTCAATCGGTAACGTAGCCTTTGTTAAAGTACAGTTTGTTTACTTTTGTTTGAATTTTTGGTAGCTTTATTTATGTGTAATTCATTTGTTTTGTCGCTTATTATTTCGAATTGCAATAGAAGAGAAAATGGGGATAGCCGTGAGCATGTTGAGAGGATAAATATTTGAATGACTTGTATGAATTGACGTTTACTGACCACTAACAATTGATTGATTGATTGATAATTAATCGATGAAGTAGAATTTCGTGAGTTATGTGTTTTGTGTGCAGATTTCTTGACTAGTACCTTTATGTCCAACCGGAATAAGGAGCTTATTATCCGGTGACCTTGCTCTTTTTTTACGTTTACTTTATTACTTTTGCCCTAACAAACCGAATTAACGTTGTGGAATTGCCAAGTGTGTTCTTCAACATTCTTGTTCGTGTGCACAGAAGTTGTGTGAAGTCGTTTCAAGTTATGGTAATAATCCTTCGTATGAAGTTTCTGTGTGAGTTAAAGGGCTTTAAATTTGACCACTGGCCGATTTGTATTGTTTTATGTATCATTATAACTAACTGGAACTTTTTTCTATCACGGTGGTATAACATTGAAAGTGTCTTATTAAAACTGTTTCAGTTTTGGAGAGGCCGTCATCGCAAATGTCTTACTTGGATCACTTTCTCAAGGAATCTTCGATGCGCCACGGTGGCTCGGTAGAAAGCGAAGAAGGAGATGTAGAAGACAACAGAGCTCCTTCCTTCGCGAGTAGTAAATCGAATCTCTCAGAACTTAGCATAGTAAGTTGAAAGAATTAATTAATTACGCATTGAACGTGTCGAGACTAATGATGCTTTGAATTATAACTTTCGTTCTACTGTTCTTCGGTGATGACAATTTCTCACTTTTACTGATGTCTCAGTCAAACTATAAATATTATTTTGGTGTTGTGTCGTCTTGTCGGCTTGAATGTGTTGAGCAAATTAAACACTGAATTTTTTTTTGCCTACAGGACCCTAGCTCTCCATTAGAGATACACAAACCATCATCACATTTAGCACTTCACTTGCCACCGAAACCTAAATCACATCAGTTTTTGGTTCGGACATTTTCATCGCCACAAAAATGTAATCATTGTACGTCGCTCATGGTCGGGCTGACACGCCAGGGAGTCGTTTGCGAGGCCTGTGGATTTGCCTGTCATTTGGGTTGTTGCGACAAAGTACCCGTCATATGTCCCGTACCTCCCGATCAAAGTAAGTTAAAGATACCATTACCCACGGACACTACTTTTGATGAGGGTTAACTAACGTGATGTTCTATCGTGATGTTTCAGCTAAAAGACCCCTTGGCATAGACCCTACCCGAGGCATCGGAACCGCCTACGAAGGCTATGTGAAAGTACCAAAGAGCGGAGGTGTTAAGAAAGGTTGGATTCGTCAGTTCGTCGTCGTTTGCGATTTTAAATTGTTCTTGTATGATATATCCCCCGATCGAAACGCCTTGCCTTCTATTTACGTGTCACAAGTATTAGACATGAGGGATGAGGATTTTGCTGTCAGTTCCGTTAGGGAATCGGACGTGATACACGCAACCAAAAAAGATATTCCATGCATATTTAGAGTGAGTAGTCTTATCATCAATCAAAAATTTCGTCAGAGCTGACTCAAACACTTATTAATGTTCTCCCATTCTTGTAGATAACAACATCTTTAATGGAGCCGTATGGAACTAAAAATCACACTCTGATGTTGGCAGATAGTGAAAATGAGAAAAGCAAATGGGTTGTTGCGCTTAGTGAATTGCATAGAATATTGAAGAGGAATAACTTACCAAATACAACGGTAAGTGGTCCTTACTAGTACTAGGAGATCCTTGAAATGATTGTAATGAAATTATTTATGGTGATTATTTTTAAACTTTAAAGGTATTTAAAGCGAAAGAATTGCTGGACAATACTTGCGCTTTCATTAAAAACGCCATGTCGGGAGTCATTATAGATCCGGATCGACTAGTCATTGGAACAGAGGAAGGACTCTTCTGCTTAGATTTGGATCGATACGGTGAGTTGTTGGTTCGAAGGAATGTTTCCATCATGATGTG
This sequence comes from Polyplax serrata, assembly GCA_037055365.1. NCBI lineage: Eukaryota > Metazoa > Arthropoda > Insecta > Psocodea > Polyplacidae > Polyplax > Polyplax serrata. Next base: position 3,855,640 of record JAWJWE010000038.1, on the reverse strand, counting down.
ACAAGATTGCCTTTATGTGCAACCGTTCTTTTTCAGAGATGGCCCGAATAGGAGAAGGAAAGAAGGTTTATCAGCTGGAATATATCCCAGAGGAACAGTTGCTGGTTGTGTTGTCTGGAAAACAGCGACACGTTCGATTCGTACCGGTTCGAGCATTGGACGGAGACGACGTTGAATGGATCAAAGTTGCAGAGACGAAGGGTTGCATTACCTTCGCTGCGGGAGCAATGAAAAAGAATCCACTGTGCTACTGCCTTTGTGTTGCAATTAAGAAACAGGTATGTTGTGGTGACTGCGCTGACTGCATGGTGACGGCGTAACAACTGGCACTACTACATCGTTTATTACTTCTCTAGAATACATCCCAAATCATCATATATGAAATAACTCGAACGAAAGCTCGGCATAAGAGAATGCGTGAATTGATGTTACCCACTCAGGCACAGGCGTTGACGGTTCTCACGGAGGGACGACTTTGCGTCGGCTACCAGTCTGGGTTCACAGTGTACAGTATAGTAGGAGATCATCATCCAGTCCGTAAGTAGTGTGAGATGTATGATAACTTCATTACATTTTTGAAACGAGTTAGTACATAAAATTCTTTTCTGCAGCTTTAATTCACCCGGATAATCAGATGTTGGGATTTCTCGCTTACGGCTCGGTGGATGCTTTGCGTGCCATAGAATTGCCGAGAGGAGAGTTTTTATTAGTGTTTCAAACTCTTGGCATATATTCCGATTCGCAAGGTAGAAAATCACGGGATAAGGAGATTATGTACCCAGCAATACCACTGGCAGTCAGTAAGTAGTGACTCTGCAACAGTCGGCAGGACTCAGACCCACAAATATGCAATTTGAAGGAAGTTCAAATTAATTACTCGTTATTTCTTGTTCGCAGGCTGTCTAGAAGGGCATGTTTTGGTTTATTCAGAGACGCACATAGACGTATTCAACGCCAGCACGGGTGATTGGATTCAAACCATCAATGTAAAAAAAGCAAAGCCGTTGAATAATTCCGGAAGTTTGAGCTTGTGCGTTATAAACGACCTGACTTACGTCATGTACCTGTCACACATTCATCAAAGTAAGACAGTATTTTAATTTCGCTTTGTAAAATACGTTTTTATGGGTTAGAAATGTAATACGCAGTGATGTGAATCATTTTTAGAAGACGCTCTGAATGTCACATGCCTCGATAGTTCAGGTATGCAAACACCGGTGAGACCTCGAAGAAGGTTTTCTCTTCGTGAAGGACACAGAACTGCCAGAACGTAAGTATTTTAAACTCGATGAAAATCTCAAATCATTGTTGTTGTTTGTGCAACTTTGCCTGAATTCAGAAATGTTTTTGTTTCAAGCTTATTACCCAGGTAAGTAGCTTGTCAAAAACAAATTTATTATTGTAGTACTGCAGTTTGGGAGCCCTGAAAAGTTACTTGTGTGGTCCTTGGTTATAAAGTAGCAATTTTCCCTTTTTTCAGGACTGACAGAAGGTCGAAAATGATATCGGCTCCGTCAAATTTTAATCACATTAGTCACATGGGCCCTGGGGAAGGAATACAAATTCAAAGACTTATCGATCTTCCAACAACCTTAGAGACTGCAGATTCACCGAGTATATCCAGCCCACACTCGTCGATCACTCCACAACCCACTCAGTCAAGAGTAAGAAAGGGAACGGTTGCGATTGACTGGAAGTTAAAATTGATTAAAAGTGTAACCAAAGTCGCTTGCAAATTTTACAGATATTTCATCCGTCGGTAGCTCCCCCTAAAGTACCCAGTCATCCACCGTCGATGTCACGGACGTCGATGCTCTCAGAAGCACAAAGACGACACCCTGGGCATCCGCCACACGGGCAGGGGTATCAGATACATAATGGTAAGTGCCACGGCAGTGAGAAGAAGTGAATTCTCCTAGCTCCTTGGCAGTTCGATGATGCTTTAATATAACTTTCGTTCTACTGCAAGCAGTTGATGAACCTTTTTTTCTTACTGAGTTCTGGTTTCATTTGTTAAATGTTGTTGTCTTTTTGAAAACGCATTCACTCGGTGTTTGTTTTACCGCAGGCGCCACAAATATTATCCGAAGGGCGCCGCCGCCTCCTCGTCCATCCGTAACACCTCCAGCATTACCGAGAACTCCGTCGGATAACGTGACTTCTGAACTCTCCCACGTTGGCATGGGATTAGGATCTCTGAATAATGCAGCTAAGGTAAGTTACATTATTTGGACGTCGTAGACGTGGTAATTTCATTTTATGAAATTAATTAATGACAAACGTTGAAGGAACAGGGAAGCAGTGGTAGTCCACGTCATTCAATAGCTTCAAATAATAGCAGTAGTCCCAGCACGCCACCCAGTCCGGGTCACGACCACGGATCATCCAGCTACGACAGTTAAAGGTAAACTCCGGAAAGTTGGGATTGTAAGGTACACCAGACGGTTACTCGTGCTGAAGAATAATACCTGCCCATGCCTGAAGTGAATTGTTAAAAGGAAGAACGGAAACAACTTTTGTCAAGTAATATTTTCGATTGTCGAAACAAACCCGGTACAGGTGGGTCCTCAATTTTAGAAATGTGGAGGCGAGTGCGGAGCGTAAGTCTGTGCTTGGGTGGTTTTTTACACATTGAGAAATTGTACTTTTTTTACGAGCATCTGTTGAGCAGCTTTTAAGTATCACGTAATTTACTTCAGGGTATCGCTTGCTATTTTTTTTTTATTTTTTTATTTTTTTAACAAAATGAAGACATTGTAAGAAAGTCAATTGATCTGAATGAATCTCAGTAACGACAGATGTTGAGGGAACTTTGAAGTTTGAAGTTTCGTCGGCTCTCCAACAAGGAAACCTGGGCCAGCCTCTGATTCCCCAAAAGCTTTTTTTTGTGTTGTTATTAATACGTTAATAGGTCCGCGAACGACGGTGATGACGGTGATGACGAATGCCAGTATTAATTAATTAATTTATTTGTAATAATTGACCGCGGACTTTGAAACGTTCCAAATGAAACTTGGGCCAATTTAATTTATTTAAGAAAATATTCACGGGGAGGATGAATAAAATGGGAAACGTCCGGGGAAGTGTCCGTTTGATTTTTGATGAAAATAATCGATTATTATTTTTTTCTTAACACACAATTCGGTTTTAAAATTTAATTTGATTTATTTGACGTTTAATTGTTGGATGCTGATAGATTTATTTTGAATTTGATTTCCCTCCAAGTGGCAACGAATATTTTAGATATATTATATATATATATATTCGTATATAAGTGATAAAAATTTCGTCACTGTCCCATCATGTCGATATTGCAACTACAAGTTGATGTAAATTACTCATGTAGAGGTGTGGTGTTTTTTTTTTAATGTAAAAGAAAAATCATCTCGCATACATGGAAGTAATTCAGCGGTGCCAAAAACCGTTCACATAGGTTTATTTGAACGCTGGGTCGGAACATAAGTAGTTTATACTTAACATAATGTCGGTTCTTAACGGGTGTCTTGTTTTTATGAAAAGGACAGCCTTGACGGAGTGACAAGGAGGGCAGTTGTTTTAATAAAAACAATCGGATTAATGGAGTTATTGTCCGTCCTTTGGGTGAACTATCGAAAATTTACATTCAACTTAAATGTTGTTAATAATAATTATTTTCTCGTTCGTTTGTACCGGCTTTAAATTATGTATTCTTTTATCTTTTATAATTTTGGTCAGAAACAGACAGCGAGGAAGCAGGTCGGTAGCGAGTGGAAGATCTTTACCATTTAACCGAGTGAGATTTTTTAGTGTTAAGGGAGGTTGAAATCTCGCGGAGTAGAAAAATGTTGAGGACCTGATGTTCCACGTGGTCTCCATAAAATAAATCACTCCGGGTATCGGTGGTAATTTTCAATTATTTTTTTTTTTATTTTATTTTACTCTCTTTTGAGTGAATGACTTGAAGTCTGAAAAGCACAAGGATGCACACACGCACTCTCGTGTATGTGTCTGTGCATGTGTATATAGCGTTCTACTACGTACATCTGGCGATGTAAAAACATTAATTTTTAAACAATATTATCGTACGATATTGTTTCAAGTATACAAAATTTTATGGGGAAGTTTTTTATTTCACGGTGACGTACCCGAATTTTAAAAAAATTTTGTTCAACACATGGGTAGACGAAATAAATTTGTAATTTTTTTTTATTTATTGAATTTTTATAGTTTTATTTTTCATGTGAAACATGACTTGTGTTTGACGCAATTTGAAACGGTCAAAGGGGTTTATCAACCCTTAAATTGTATCGATGCGAATTTAACAATTAATTGACAATTTAAATACTCAAAAGGTCGGTTGAAAGGTTTCACTTTACCCGTTCAAATTCTTTCCCAGTTCTAAAGAGTAATTCTTTATTTGAAATTAATTTTCGAAGGATTAATAAGAAATGACGCGGAGCTATTAAATGATATTTCATTTCGGATTTTATTGGTTTTCTGTTGCTTCTACTGCTGACAAGATCTGAAACTACGGGAACCGTTCAACCCGGTCGACGGCGTTCGTTATCAATAAAATTTTTTACACTGTGTGTTACGCCATGTCACCCCTTGCCTGGTACCCTAAGATCACAGACTGACCCCGTGGAGAGTTGGGTTGGGTCTGCCTGGACCCAACGGGAGAATTAACCTTTTCCGGGTACCCGTCGGTGACTTGACTTTTGTCCCGTTCTTGCCGCTACCAGTTGTGGTACCAATGACAAAAACTGTTACAGTATTACTTTCAGTATTATTATTATTATTATTATTATTTTACTTTTGTTCTTTGGTCACAAAGCGAGCTGACTGCATGAAAACGAAAATTACCACCCCCTAGCCCGGAGTTTATATTATTTCTCGGTCACATGTAATACCAAGTTATGTTCTGTACGGACGGAGGGAAAATGCCTTACCAGGGGTTTTGTGTCATCACAGGGGAAGGACAGTTTTCAATATAATTAAAACTAAGCAATTGATCTGAATATAAAATCTGCATAACAGTCTCTTAAATCCCACAACCTTATAAACTTGTTATATGGAGTTACAGCACATATTTCTTTCAATGCGAAAGAGTCAAAACTAATCAAAGCAATATCTCTAAAGTATTCACAAGTATTGCCATTAAATTCAACATTTCTTAACTTTACTTTGTATAGCCAAGCAAACTGTGACAAACACATGTGAGCAGTGGATAAATTATAAATTTTAAAAGGCTTAACCTTCTTGTGAGCTATTTCAAACACTAGCTGACCCATATGGTCTAACTGGACCACAGAAATTAAAGTCTTTTTTTTTATAATACCAAAAATCCTCATCCGTAAATGTTTTCTTTTCTATGATACACAGGTTTAAAAGACCATGATTAAGACTATTATAGTCTTTTGTCAATTCCACACCTAAGTCTTCTTCTTCTACTATTTTTACTTTGCATTCAAGGCCTTCAGTTAATTCTGATACCAGTCTAGATGTCTTAGGTCCACTCGGCCCACAATGTCCTTGCCCATCCAGACAATCTCAATAGTCAAATGACGTGAGAGACATGACTTTGGATGCAGCTGTTCTCAAAGGATCTTGATAGTTATCGGCCACATTGCCATCGGAATCAATTAATCCTAAGTTAATAAGAGCAGTAATTCTCTTGTCAGCAGGATAAAATGTGGCATCTATGGATATCTGTAGAAACTTATCTACTTTAGCGATATATATACGTGTCTGTCTGTGCAAAAGAGTAACAGTGGGGGTGTGTGGGTTTTTATTTTTATTTTTATTTTTATTTTTTTTACCGACGACGTGTGGGAATTCGTTTTTGAGCAGTGAAATTCGAAAATGTTTCGACGACTATGATTACGACGGTAATGATTTTTTTTTCTTTCATAACTTTTTTTGTGTGTTATTTATTTTTCGCGGTCGAGGTTCCGATCATCGCAAAAATCGTCGACTTTTATATATATATATAAATATATACATACTTACAAAAATATAAATAAAGATATATATATATAGAAATGAATCTATATAGAAATTTAAAAAATAAACGGTTACGTAGGTAATAAATTTTGAAAGATTGAGTATTTTTGACGGTTAATGAATTTTTAGATTTAAATAGAGAAAAAAAAGACGAGACAAACGCGGGGAGAAAGTCAAAAATCGAGGGAAAACACCTGAGAGAATGGTACGCGGTAGAAAGGGCGGTTGATTTACCGATTGATCGGTTTTTTCGTTTTCCTATATTGTATTATAATATTAATAGTTTGTTTTGTAATATTCGGTTGATTGGGAAAGTGAAAAGCCCTCTCGATGTAATCAATTGATTTACTTTTTTTTTTTTAAATTGAAAGTGTCGTAAAAGATGAATCGAAAATTGGTTTGAGTGACAGGAAGAAAGTTTGTAGTTGAGAGAAAGAGAAGATGATTTTGTAGAGCATTTGCAGATTTCTTTTTCAATAAATAAACATTGAAAATTATGCCTTTTATTGTGTGACTCTTTAACCTTTCCTCTTCGTCTTGAAAAACTTTGCAGTTATCCGTGTGTGTGTGTAAGTCACACTGTCGGGCTGTACATCTTGGTTTGTATTTTTCTGTAGGGAATTGAGAGGTCATTTAGGGTGGTCCCTCTGGGAGGGTTAAAGTCACTCAGCATCACTTAAATTGGGGTCTGCGCGACCCAAAAAAAATGCCCAGGCTCCATTCCTAGGCTAGGAAAGGTACTGGAGAAATAAATAAAAATCATTTAAATGTAATTTATATTACAAATTAATCATCGAGAACAAATACAACTACAGAAGTGAAAATGAAACAAAAACAAATGAGAAAATGACGGGCGGTAAAAATGCCTTGCGTTCTCCAAGGGATGGGACTCGGCCACGGGGGTAGCACCCACATCCGACGAGGTACCCGTCACACAGGGATAAAAAACCAAACGGTACTCGTCGACACGGTCATTTGTTGGGGAGTTAAAGCGACTAGAGACGAAAGTGACACAAAGCAGGCAGTGTGAAACAGACAAGTGCAATCTACGAGACGATTATAATTTTCTACGAGGACTAAATAAATCACTTGGGTCAACTACTTGCAGACGAGGAATTTTATTTTTACCGCGAATTTATTCCTTCGTCCGTTTTGAGTTTGATGAATTAGACCTAATCATTCGTTCAAGTATTAAATCTTATTTTTACCATTAACTAATTGTGTCGTACTAGGTGATAAGTTTCATTTTTGATTTGTAACAAAATCAGTACACCGACTGGTACTGGATATCACGTGTCACAACACTCTGACTTGGATTCGAAGGTTGTTGCTGCCTTCTCGAGACGTCGAATGAAACAATTACAATCCTCCGTTGGAAAAGTTCTTGTCTAAGTCTAAACTTGAATGTGACACCTCTAGTTAATAAATTGCAAATTCGGTAAATAAAACAATTCGGTGAGGTTCGCATTACCTTATGGCGTAAGATGTTATGTAAGTTATCATTTGATGTTAAAAACATACAACTTTCTGGTACTTTGTATTCGAATGAAACAATTCGACAGGATGAAATCATCAGGCTCACATTTAGTTCTAAACGAATAACAAAAATTTTCCATCTTCAATGGCTCCCTTTGAACAGTTAATAAATAAACAATGTGATATTAATTAAATAATGGGTTTGTGCACCATAAAAACAATAATCGACATCAGAATTCAAAACTTGGTCACCCATGAAGACCAGAATCCTATTGTCAAATGTTGATGGCACAACAAGAACACTAGCATCAGGCAAAACGACCAGAATTGAAAAAAATTGAACGGTTAAATATTAGTTCATTACAGAAATCACGTTTCAACATCTTGTAGCACAGCATTACAGAGGGTCCTGTTTTTCGAAGAACAATAATGCAATAACAAATCAAAACATAAAAAGTACACAGAGTGATAACTAAATTTGAGTGAAAACATCTGACTCACAGATGATTCATTTGAAATATTTTTCACTGATAAAAAAACAATGGCTGATAATGTTGAATATTTTTCATCAAAATTTTCACAAATATGTGTTTGATTTTCATAATAATAAATAACATTTTATATATATATAATATTTTATATACAAAAATCTTCTTCGATTTGAGTCTTTAATTTTTCATGTACCTCTCACTGGTACACAAATAAAAAGCTCAAATAATTATTTACCTAGATAAATAAATAAAAAATGTATCTCATGCAATACATTTTTTTTATTTATTTACATCTTATTTTATTAATGGTTTAAACCTTCAAAGATGATGATTAAACCTTATGGCAAAGAGCACTTTATTTCACATAAAAAAAACATATTTGACTCGCTGATCCTTTTTCTATTGCTTCCCACTGTGTAGTTATCAAAAAATTTTAATTCTGGGGAAATCATCCCAACTGATTGGTGGTTACCTCAATAATTTGGCACAAATTGAAAAGTTCTCAGTGATGGATTCCAACAAAGAACTTTTCTTCTTCTTCTAGTGTAATCACTCGGCATCTGTACAAATTGGACACACTGAACTTTGGTGTTTTATTCATGGTAAACAACTATCATTGGATGGACTCCAATGTGGATCACTAATAAAATAGATAAATGTGGTGGATGATTGGAGGAGTGTGTCACAACTGTTACCACTTACTCTTGCTGCACATTTTAACTTGGAGGCAATGCAGAGAATTAATGATGCCCCAAAATTGGAATGGTGTGCAAATTGAAAATTGAACGATTACATAGAACTTTGATCAGATGCAGATGAGTCATGGTGTGAATTAATTGACTGCTCTAGCGCCATGGGTGTTAACCATCATCTTGGCAAATATCATTGAATAAATGGAACACATGAACTGAAATAAGCTAAGCGATTAATCCAGGAAGGTATTTCTACACCACAGAGTATCTGCAAAGAGATAATAAAACAATTTGATTACAACTGACTGAATTGATATCCTCTTTTAATCTGCAGTCATTCACCTGTGTTAAATTCCCTGAGAAATGGTTGCAGTTCTTATTAACCAGGTGGTATCTATCGCCTCTAAATTCCTTTCCTAGTTCATCAACTATTTTTTCAACTTCTCTTTCCGTGAAGTCTGTGTGTCCAATTTGAACAGACTGTCTGAAGCGATACTGTTCACCTAGTTCATCGGCTCCCCTTGGTGGAATTTCAAAAACTCCTGAGTATGGATATGGATGTCCTCCATATGCATATTCAACTCCGTAGACTTCTACCCCGGAATGGTACACCCCCAAGCCAATACTGGTTGTGTAGTCATTCATCCAATTCTGCACATCAGCAAAAAAATAAATGGTATGATGCGAGGTTCTCTCGATAAAAATCGGAGAAAAAAAATTTGTCACAATCCAATACACTTACCATGTCGTACACGTTTAAAATAACAGGTTCTCTGGCCATACTTTAATTTTAATAAAAAATATTCTCTCAAAAGATACAGACGGAATTAAAAGGCAATCGACAAACTGCACTCTGCAACCTTTTCTCTCACAAAATTAGGTTGTCGAACGTTGTGTAAACGTTGTCTTACTCATTCGTTCCGTTCGACTCTGTTTATTAGTCGCATTAAAGTTAAATTATCTCAAGGCAGGGAAGAATTTGATTTAAAATTGTCTACAAAATACGCCTAGGATATAATTATCCGACCGCTGTAAACTATTTCGGTGAACGACGAAAAAAGCAAATCGTTTAAAGCGATTAGTCCAACGTTTTTCATTATCATTACCGAGATAACTCTTACAGGAGGACCGAAATCTCCGTTTCCCTACAACTTCTAATATTCTAATATTGACAAACAGTACTGACTCCCTATCGAGTTACTCATTGACCAATTGGGGCATTTTAGCCTGCGTTGAACTCGACATTGTCCTTTGTTTAAAATTCGATTCCTTAAAAAAGGTCAACTAATTATTTCTCCTCGCTGTCATTTTTATTACGATGAACTTTATGCTACGAAAGAAATAAACAGACCCTGCAAAAGTTAACTTTCTTCGTTTAAAACTTAATATGCCACTTGTCGTCGTCTATGACATTAGCATAGAGGTGAATAAAATATTAGTTCTCAATTTTAAATGTGGTTACCTTTACAATGTACGTTTTACCTATGGATTTATGTATTATTAGTTAAATATTACATTTCCGGGCGTGACGTTGTTGGACTTCTTATTAGTTTTTATTACTTATTAAATCCAAGTTTCGAACCTTTTTCAAACGCTCAACGGTTTAACTTGGAGTACATAACCTAATCTGGTTTGAAAATGAAGGGAAAGCAACAGGGTGGCATGAAAAGTCATAAAAAAATTGATGTACATAAGAATGACTCGATGAATACCAAAACGTATTTCAAGTATGACTCTGACGAGGATGGTGGTGGCGACGATGATGATATCGTTGAGGATAAATCTAAAATTTATAAAAAATTTCAAAGCAAAGGTTTTGGGAAATGGTACCAAGAGTTTAAATTTGTAGCAAACAGCGACGAATCAGATCGCTTGCCACCGGGAGAGATTCAAAATTTAAAAAAGCAAGCCGGCTTTGTATACAATGATGCTGTCATTCATAACAAATCAAGTAAGTTCTTAGTTTCATTGAGTTCAAATGTAACATATAAATATGGAAATGTGGCCAACAATTTACTGGATCTGTTTATTTTCAGAGGCACCAAAAAGTTTGGCAAACTCAGACTACACATGGGTTAAAACTGTTCTATCAAAGGGAACAAAAACAGATAAAATAGCTGCTTATACATTGTTGATTCAAGATGCTCCAATTTACAATATAAACCTATTAAAAAATATTGTTGAAATGGTCAAAGTGGGAAAGAAGAAAGAATGCTTTATGGCAGTTGGTTGGTTTCATTTATTTTTATTCTAGAGTAAGTTTAGAGTGTCCCAAGTGAGTGCAAATATTTACAGTCATTGATTTTTTTGATTTCAGATACTCTTTGTGAGTTGTTTTTGAATGACCTTCTACCACCTGATAGAAAATTACTATATTTCCCTGATCAGCCTCTCTCAAAATTAGGTGAGCTAGCAGGCAACGCATCAGATAAAAACAGAAGACTCCTATTGTGGTACTTTGAGGATCAACTTAAATCTGTCTATTCTGATTTTGTTAATCTCTTGACAAAAATTGCTTATGACTCTGTTGAAGCCAACAGACAAAAAGTCATAACTGCAATGTACAAATTGTTGGAAGGAAATTCAGAGATGGAAAGTGTAAGCATTTTGGAAAATCAATGATTCATTTAATTGCACTTTCATAAGGCAGACACCAATCTGATTAGGTAATTTACAATTTCAGGTACTTCTCAACAGCATTGTAAATAAATTAGGAGATCCAAGTCGGAAAGTTGGATCAAAAACAATATATGTTTTAATGAAATTACTGCAGACACATCCCAACATGAAGGAAGTGGTTGCAGCAGCAGTTGAAAAAGTTATCTTTAGAAACAACATCAGTAAAAGAGCACAGTACTACAGCATTTGTTTCTTGTCACAGTTTAGTTTATTCAGCGGAGATAATGCAATTGCCAAACAATTACTTTCAATTTATCTGTCTCTGTTCAAAGCTTGTGTAAAAACAGTATGTGAAGTTTTACGAGTAGTCGAGGGAACCACACCATTCAAATTCAATTCACGATGTTATTTATAATTTTTCATAGGGTGACATTGATTCAAGGATGATGAGTGCCCTTCTGGCTGGGGTGAACAAAACATTTCCATACATAGGAGATGATAGTAGAATGATTCAAGAACACATCAACACTCTTTACAAAATAATTCATTTAAGTCACGCTAACATAGCAACACAAGCGCTGTCGTTAGCCCATCTCATATCTAATCATTCAAACAGTTCTGTTGATAGGTAATTAACATAGATTCCCCAGATTATTAACGTATCTATTAAAAAATTTTAATAAATTTATTATTTTTAGATTTTATTCAGTTTTATATAAAAAAATTGGAGAAGTGGAAATGTTTCAGGCCACGAACCATGCAATGTTGATCAATTTAATTTACAAATCAATGAAAAAGGACAAGGAGAAAAATAGGGTTTATGCATTTATAAAACGATTATTACAGGTAGAACACCTCAATTGATTCGGATACTGAGGGTGAGAAATGTCAGGTGTAATAATACTCTCTTTCTTGACAGGTGTGTGCTTACATACCCGTTTCCGTTGCCTGTGGAGTTTTAATTATGATCTCATCAATTCTAAAACAAACAGGCGTCGATTTAATTCAAGAATGGATTCCTAAGGAAACGACAACGATAAAACTGGAGGAAGACGACAGTGACGAGGACGGGGAGCACTACAAGGACGCACCCGAAGATAAGGTTAATTCACCACCGTCCAATGGTTTTAATTTGATCGGCACGACTTGTGTGGCCGTGTTACTTTCATCGGCAATTTTTCTTTTTCCATCAGGTCGAAACCCAATCCGAGGAAGTTAAAATAAAGAACGAAGAGGAGATTGTTCAGGTTGATGAGAAGAAATCCTCGATTCGTTTGCTTAACGTCAAGACTGAAGAGGAGAAGAAGGTTTGGTCAAATCCGGACAAATTCGGTGTTAAACCGAATGAAATTCGCGATTACAACGCGTTCGTTAGAAATCCACTTTATGCAGGAGCCCAGAATTGCTTGTGCTTCGAACTTTATGAATTGGTTCACCATTTTCATCCGACCGTGGCTCTTTTCGCTCAAAAAATCATAGATGGTAATTTGCATGTACAATTTTTTAGTTGTGTCTCCTCTGAGACAGACGATTGATGTAACGTCTCTGATTTATCAGGTGAAGTCATCAAATACTCCGGAGATCCGTTCTTAGACTTCACGCTCATTCGCTTTTTAGACAAATTCTCATTTAAAAATCCAAAGGTGTTGAAGCCGGACGACGAGAGAAGACTCACCTTCACAATGTTCAATAGGAAAAAATATTACGAATCGACTCCGATTCGTAGATTAAGGGCAAACACAGCCGAGTATTTAAAATTGAATGAGAAGAGCATACCTGTGGATGAATTATTCTTGTACAAGTAAGTCCCGAAATGAAAAAAATTTGCAGTGCACTAGTAGTGTTCGAAGCAGAGTGGAACACTTTAATGAGATTCTTGCACTCTCAGGTACATGAAAAAGAAAACGGAAAGCAGACCGATTTCCAAAGGCGAGGATAACGACGATTTGGAGAGTGTGGGCAGTGATGAATTCGACGACTTGATGAATGGAATAATCGACGGGAAGAAGGATGAGATTGATTTTAGGACCGAATTGGGTCAGCTTCCAATGAAGGAGTTCAAGACAAAAAAGAAAGGTGAGTTTCTCATTGGCCGTGAGGATTTTTACTGGAATTCTATGAATTTTTTATTTAAAATTCGACGCCTGCATTTTAGGAGTTGATGCCGATGAAGATGACGATGATGGCGACCTTGGTGGTGGATCTGATGGCAGTGATGATGATGATGATGATAATGACGATGACGATGATGGTGGTGGTTCAGATGATGGTTCTTTTGCGGAAGATTTTGAGGGAGACGAAATCGATGATTTGTCGGATGACAATGATTTATTGGGTGACGATGACGATGATGAAGCAGAGCTGGAAGCCAGTGGATTCAAACTTCCCGATCTTCCATGCTTGAAAGTAATTTACTTTCGATTAGTAACATTTTTGGGTGAGGCACTGAATTTCGCTTCAAAATGCCAACTCAATGAAATTTATTCATTTTCAGAAACGTAACAAAAGTAATAAAAGGAAATTTGGGGATGCATTCAAGGACAGTGTTTTCGCATCAGCAGAAGAGTTTGCAGAACTTCTTGAAGAACCGGATTATAATGATGGTGGTTCTCACGCTTTGAGCAATAAGGATAGAGCAGGTGATGTATTTTACCTTATTGATGAAATGACATTTCTGTCCTTAATTTCTATCTGACCACTAATTTATTTCGTTCAATAGGCGTGAAACAATTAAAATGGGAGAGTGATAGGGACAAATCGATCAACAAGAAAAATTTTAGAAGTAAAGGAATGAAAAAACCAAAGTCACGGTTACAAAAAAACAGTCAGAAAGCTTCTAAAGGTTTTAAAAAGAAAAAGAGATTTTAGATATCAAAAAGTATAAATACAATTTTTGAAATGTAAAAACATAGTAAATGCTTATTTTGAAGTTTTAGGACTAATTTATCCTTTTTCACAAATTTCAACAAATTACCTGCCCGTTCGTTGCTTGGTGAGACTACCAAGTGCAGTAATAACACTAGGATTTCTTATTTTTACTCAAGAATTTGGTGACGAGAAGCCACCCAAATTTCAATTTCTGTTACAAAGTTTTTAAAGTCATGCCGTTGCATTTGAACGTTCGGGTCAGGAACCTAAACGTCGTGGCAGCAATCAGGGAATAGAGTTGAGGAATTAGGTTATTTTCTTCATTGTAATTTATACAATTTACCTTTTGTAAATGTCGAAAGCCGGAAAGGCTGCTTTGAAAGCAGCAGCAGGAGCTGGTCCCCGTCTTCAGGCACCACAAAAAAATATTTTTAGAACGGAAATAGAAGCTCAATCAGCCGCGGCAGGACCACCCTTGGGACCCCTACTAGGAAAATACGGTATCAATATTGGCAATTTCTGTAAAGACTTTAATGAAAAAACAAAACATATTAAGGAGGGAGTTCCTTTACCCGTCACGGTCCGTGTAAAACCCGACAGAACCTACAAGTTGGAGATTCACACACCTCCTGTCGAGTATTACTTAATGCAGGCGGCCGGAATTGATAGGGCGAAATGTGAGGGAGGTAAATATTAATTTATTCTTACACTTAAATAAACAAAACAGGTGGAACCTTGATAATATGTAAATTTAAACTTCTCTGTCATTGTGAATTTCAGACACAACTGCAGCAGGAAAATTGACAATAAAACATGTTTATGAGATTGCAAAGATTAAACATGAAGATCCTTTCGAAAAATATCAACTATTTGAACTTGACCAGGTAGTCAAAAGAGTCAAACTCATCGCAGACAACATGGGAATTGAAGTGACAAGAGATTTAGATGCTGCTGAATATGAGGAATTCTTAAAAGCGAGATTTGCTTACCTGGAAGAACTTGATAGGAAACTAGAAGAGGAAAGGCTGGCTAAATTGCAGAGGACTTAGTAGACACAATTCAGATTCAGAATTTAAGTGGAATTAACCAGTGTTGTTGGAACTCAAAAAGTGTTAGAAATCTTGTCAGTAAGAGAAGCTTTCTGAAGTCATCAGAAATTACCTGAGAGGTAACAAGCAGAAGAGACAACATGGACAAGATGTTGTAGTAAGAGTGCTGCACTTGTTATAGGAAGAAGAAATGTAAATGTTGAAATAGCTTAATGAAATAAAACATAAATGTATAAATTATTACTTAAACCAAGTAAGCAATTATTATAATTTTCCTACTTATTCGTTCAAACAATCAAATATTTTGTGAACACTTACAAAGGATTCTGAACAAGTGATAAATTTATACATCAGAATATTATCTAAGAAATTTAACCAGCTTTCATTTAACAGTTAAGATACATTTTAATAATTTGAACAATTAAAAATCTATTTTAGGCTACTAATCAGAATTTTTTTAGGTTTGGAAGTAAACCATAATTATAAAAACATGAAGTAAGAAGATTTTAAGATGTGAAAAGTATCAAAAAATATGCTCCTTAGTTCACACAAAACTGTTCAACTTTTGGTCCCATTAAGGCAGCCACAATTTTGTAAAATTTACAGATAGAGGGACACAGGTAAAGACTACACAATATGGATTCATGTATATTCAATTGATCAGTGTTTCAAATCGACAGAGAAAAACAGCCGGCTCTGCTTCCACCACTGATTTTACTGATTAAAAATATATTTTGAAATTTGAAGTGTTCACAGCTGTAGCCTAGTTACAGTCGATTCATGGAGGACTTGAAATTTCAAGAAAGCTTCAGTACAATTTGAATGAACACATACACTCGTTGTACTTTGTTGTACACATATTCGTACCGGAGCGGTGTCAACGTAAATTGAGGATAAGATAGATTTGACCAATCAACAGAAATAATTTACGGGAAACATACAATTAATCACCTCCTTAAAATTATTGATATTCGGAATTAAGTGATCAACGCCAAAGCCGTACGTCACCGTTGCCTACCTTTTCAAAATATTATACTCTCGGCGAGTGATTTAGTACGCTGTAAAATTTGAAAAGTGAAAAACCGAAAAATTCAAAGCTATTAACAAATTTATAAACAATTCATTATTGTTCTTGTTATTATTAGGTTCGACGAGATTACGGCGTAAACAGTCGGAAGCATAAACCCACGGAAAAATGACCAAACAAACCGGTGCGGTAAAGTTGACCAGAAATTTTTTACAAACAACGACCTGTGACGAAACAAACCGGCAGGGCTTAAATTATTGGCAGGACACAGTGAAAAGTAAAAAAATTTCAAAGTAATGAATTCAAAGGCTAAATAAACAGTCAGGAAAGAGATTGTCCGCGTTACTTATGACACGGTCACGGTCGCAGTCGCAGCACACTGAGGGACATTAAACAGTTTCCATTCCATTCGCAGTAAGATAAATCTCAGCTAGATAAAATGAGTAGTTGAAACTGTGGAACAAACTCAGAACTACAGAACAAACGAAATGTTTTGGACATTAATACATTTGACTAAACTAAAATATAATTGACCGTGACTGCTAAACTTAATGTAATTGACAGCGGCCATATTGACTTTTGGGTTGGTGAAGTTACTTATTTTGTAATTTATTTAGGTTACCTGCGTAAAGGTATATTCCAGGTCCACAGGACATCCACCCGGCTTCCTCTACGAGTCTACCTGGTGGCTAAGCATGTGCTTTCACGTTCGATCCGAATACTTTTTCTTCCTGTCAACCCTGACGCTTGGGAAAAACTTTTTAGACTTATTTACGCGTGTCCTAGGCAGCCGAACCTGACGTTACGATCTTGTAATCTTTACGACTCCGGGCATCCGGTCGTCCGCGGAATTTATGACGGTGTTATGAAATATGAAAAAGTCAAAAACCGAACTGTTTGCTTCGTGATTGCTCTCACGGTTGAGATACGTCAAAGTTTCGCCGGAGAAAAAAAATAATCAAAGTTGTGTAAACCGTTGGAAATTACCTTGGGAAGAAATTATACAAAGGTTACCGAAGACCGTTTGCAGATACATACATACATACATACATACATATATAAATAAATAAATGACCTGACCTAAAATTGTTCAAAATACAAGGCACCACGGTGAATAAAATAAGAAGTAGCGAAATACAATAAGTAATAAAATAGTTAATATTCCAATAAAAACTACCGGATAAATTTTGTCTACGAATAATTAAACTTGGGGACGCTATGAATAATTTAGATTTAAGGTTAATAACTGTAGAGTTAATAGCTGTACACTTAATGGTTGTACAGTAAATTTTCACGTTTATGAGGGCCAGTCAGACGGTCTACCTGAGCCAAACAGGTGATTTTTCTATTAACGGTCACGCTTGTATTGTTTTTATTTAATTCGTCGTGTTTATCTTTAATAATTTGTACATATTTTTATTTTAATTAATACGGGGTATTGTACTACAACTCGCTGCCGGAATTATACTCGTACATTATTTTTATGACTGCTGCTTGGTCCGTGTGACGGCGGAGTACCTCGTGTCGTACAATTCGAGAGCCTTCGAATTCTTTTACGGGGAATGAACTTTTTTTCCTAAGTCAAGATTTTAAAATTAGAAAAATTAATTTTTTTGTATTTGACTTTGTCTGACGTGTGTGCGAGACGAACTCGAAGAAAAGCAGAGTCCGTGGTCAACATCGTTCGTGTTGACACAGAGAAAAGATAAATCCGTTGGAGTGAATATTAAGGCTGGTCAGATGTTGTTTGCACAGTAATGTAATCAAAATCTTACTTTTACTCAGGCTCCCATCCAAGATGCTCATTCAAAAATTTGTCTATTTGTCTATTTCTTTTCAGTGTGTCTAAAATTATGTTTTTTGTCTCCGTTATAAGTTGCATATGTAATAAGTTCGTTGTTGACTATTAATTAGTATTTTCAGGTAATGTACACCAGAAAGCATTCTATTGCATACATAAATCAATGGGGAAACGACAGGTGGGAATAAGACGTTGTAGTTCCAAGTTGAAGTTCCGTGATTTTAGTTATTTTATTTAAAGTTACTCTTTCTCTGTTTTTAATAATTTGCCCGGAATGAAGGTTTATGTCTCAGAAGATCCTCTTCTTTATTACGTACTCTCTGGTAGTAGCTGTTTTTTATGTTCGCAGACATCCCCACACGGCTATTTTTTTCTACTAAACGTGACAATGCCGTACCTTAACTTCATGGCGCTTGAGGGACACAGGAAAATTTGTTTTTCTAAGGCTGAAGACGACGAGCGACTTCGGCGGCGGTTCCCCGCCATACGTCAGACTCCGATACGCCCGCGTTTCCCCGCCAGCCTAACGATACCACGCATATATACGTCCGTTTCAAGTGGACTTCCTCAGTAGACAGTTTGTCACCGGACGCAAACCCGACGAGAATGTTTAAAATTTTACTTTGTGCGTTTTTGGTGAGTCTCACCTATGGTGACGATACTTGTTCGGTGCCCACGTATTTGCAACAGGAAATCAAACAGTACCAGGGACTGGCCAACAAAATCGTTGATGCGGTGATAAATGGCGATTACAAAGGATACTACTACAACGATTTGGAGCTGTTCATAGATACTTACGGAAGCAGGTTGACAGGTACCGTACTACCGAGGAAAGGCACTCGAACACAATATCAAAAAATTGGTTATTTTTGTAAAAATAACGTCACTTAGGTCGTGTGTCCCTAATCTAAGTGGTTAGGTTAGGTCGAACTGTACACAAATCAAACAATGGCTACCCGCTACCCGCTGTCCCATAGATGTCACGACGATTTTTTTTTCAGGAACCAAAAATTTGGAAAAATCGATAGATTACATTGCCAATAAGAGTACAATCCAAGGACTGAGAGTACGCATGGATCCTGTTCTGGTGCCGCAATGGATCAGAGGAGATGAACAAGGATTCATGGTATCCCCTAGAATGCACAAATTAAAAATTTTGGGATTGGGACCAACGCCGGGTACCGAAACCACAGGGCTCATGGCTGACGTTGTAGTCGTCTCCAGCTTCGATGAACTGAATTCAAAGGCCAGCGAAGTGAGTTGTTGACAAGTTTCGATACTTGATAAACCTTATCGTACACACACGCATACACACACACACACGCACACGGGGAGGACACCGTTGACGAACGTTTTTTTCTTTACTTTCAGGTTCCTGGAAAAATAGTTTTGTTCAATTATGAATTTACCGATTACGAGTCAACGGTTCAATACAGGGTCAAGGGTCCGGCTGCAGCAAGCAAACTGGGTGCGGTGGGTGCTCTGGTCCGTTCGGTGACGCCATTTTCCATCGGCAGTCCGCACACAGGTGGTACCGAGTTTGGCGACGAAGACAAGCCGATACCTGCAGCTGCAGTCACACTCGAGGATGCTGACCTTTTGAGTCGCCTGTACCTTTCAGGTAGAAAGGACGAGGTGGTGGCCCTGTCCGCGAGACCCTTGCACTACTCTCCCCATTGTAAATTTTTGGGTGTTGTTTGCAGGACAGAAAGTAACGGTTTACCTGAAAATGCACGCACACCAAGGCACGGATCAAAGGTCGAGAAATGTAGTTGTCGACTACCTGGGTGAAACGCTACCGAATCAGTACATGACAGTGTCGGGTCACATAGACAGCTGGGACATAGGTCAGGTAGGTGTCGATCGAACGCAACGAAAAGTTCCGATGCCGAAAAAAAAATTAAAATTCGGACTGGTCGCAGGGAGCTTTGGACGACGGAGTGGGCGCTTTTCTCGCACTTCACACCGTCTACCTTCTCAACACGCTGTCCCTGAAACCCAAAAGAACCATACGAGCCATTCTGTGGACGGGCGAAGAATTCGGGTTCGTCGGTGCCAAGTCGTATTTGAACGACCACAAGGGTGAATTTGAGAACTGGACAGCGGCACTGGAAGCCGACGCGGGAAGTTACAATCCATTGGGTAGGTTCAGGACCAGGACCAGGACCAGGACCAGGTACCCGCCCCTGGATTCCCCAACTCGCAAACGATACGTGACACGAATTCTTTCTGCTGACAGGTTTGAACTTCGCCGGTAGTCAAGACGCGTATTGCATCATGGTGGAAATCGCCAAATTGTTCACTCAGCTGAATTCAACGACGGTGATGAAAACGTCCAGCGCCGGTAGCGACATTTCCGTCTTCAAATCACAAAATGTGCCACTTATGGAACCCATGTATGCTGAAACGCCATATTACTGGTTTCATCATTCGGATGGTGACAGCATGAGAACTCTGGTGAGCGACGACCACCTGACTATGCAAGTTCTTCGGGCGATTGTCCCTAACCCCGGTCTTGAACTTCTTAATTGTGTTTTTGACTAAAACCACGACTATTTCTTAGTATCGATCCCTAAATTAAAATGGCGGGAAATTATTTAAGAGTACTGGAGAGCGTTTCTGTAGAGTACCGGAAGAGTACTGGAGGAATCACCCGTTCTTAAGTTTGTTCATGTTTTACTTAAATACAACAACTCTCAACGTGTACAATATTTTTCTGAAAAGTTCCAACATCAGAACCCGATGGAAGAACATCCACAGTATTTACAGACGGAACAATTCATCCAACTGTCTCAACCGTCCATTTAACCGAGGACGAAATTTAACTTATTAACCGCAATCTCCCTCACACTTTTAGTTTTTAAAACTTCTCGCTTAGGTTTTAAGTAATAATAATTAGAGTAGTAATAATTACTATTATTATTATTTTTTCAGAATTCTGATATTATGGATAAGAATTTGGCTTTCGTCGCCGGAGTGTCCTACATACTCGCCGATTTGTCCGTGCAACTGCCAAACGGTAAATAATAATGAAGTCAACGACATCAGACGTGAACATCAGGCTACATAACAGAACGGATAAAAACCTATGGAATCACATGTCTCGGAACAAGTTAATAAATTCATCTGTGTCGCGGTGTTACTCTAAAATGCCACCTGTAGACTAAGACAGTTTGCTGCTAATAAACATTTTCAACATTTAATTCGTTGCGAGGACAATATTTATTTTAATAACCACCGTTTTTTGTTTCGTATTCTCCTATTTTTCCCGATTACTCCTAGTTAAGCAGGTTGGTTCACATCGGATGTTCACGTTTTATTGCCATCGGTGGTAGACAACCACGAAATGAAATTCGGCTGTTGGTGGGCCACGTCAAAACAAACAACAAACTAAAGGTAACACTAAGTTGGATGGTGTGATGACTTGCTGCGGTTCTTTTCCTTGCGTCCATCACAGGGAGTGATCTTTTAATTCTGCGACTTTCACGCCCCGAGACACCCGCAGGATTTTGATCTGTTGGCATGTAACACCAACCGAGTTTACCTGTTTCCTCGTGAACCTTTTGAACTGAGTGCGCTACGCGCGAGGCTTCTCATTTTCATCATTTTTTTTCGTTCTTCAACGTTCACTCTTGTGTGTGGTCCTCTGCAGGCTGGGAAGGTTACTTCCTTGACATGTTGTCTTTTTATGCCTTTTCCCTGTTTGGCTTCACCTTTGCGCTTACTTCGAGAAATGCGATCAATTCCTTTTCTGTGTCTTTATTTCCTTGCGACAGGTTCCAATGCCTGGAACTTTCTTCGTTTTGATTGCTCAGTACGTTGGCATACGTGCAGGGATTCCACACTTCACTTTTCTCTACCATACTGAGGAGGCTGGGTCGTGCATCGTTGAATCGATTTAATAATGACAATGTAATAATTTTAAATTTTAATAACTAACCTAACCAACTCCATCCCACCTTACCCTATTTTACCCAAACCGTCGTTGACGGTTACTTGGTCGTAGTACCCACCGTTGGAGACAAGACAAGACATAGTTGCTGCACATTGTCTCGTTATATATTATATTAATGCACAATTAATAACGTCACACTAATACACTATATTTTCTACAATAATCATTAAGAATAGTAACGGGTAGGAGCAGGAGAACTGCGACTGCCATCGGGTACCTCCGAGTACCACGTCTGGTGGGACTTACATAACAGTACATAACTCCATACATAACTGCTTGTTCGCGTCGGTCACACCGCCTTCTGTGACGCCTCTCTCACTTGTTCCCGAGGTTTGGCTCTCTCCCACCTTTCCACGTCTAAAATTTTTCCAAGAATAACCATTTTCGCTCGACTGGTAATCTCTTTTTAGAAAATTTACTCGAAAGTTTAACTTTTCTTTTCACTTTCACCACCCCTCCCACACATACACAGAGAGAGAGAGAGAGAGAGAGAGACTCAACCCTCTCGTCGATTTCTCGTTAAATTCGGTCGGCTTTATCTCCAACCCCCGGGTTGATTGCTTTCCAAGATGAGACCTCGTTTCTCTCCAACTTCCACCAGAGGTGTCTCCGGCTCAACAGGGAAAGGACAGGGAAAATTTCCACATGCTTTTCTCTCGCCGTGCTACTTCAACACGTTGTATTTTATGTTGTATGTTATGTTTACGCCATACATATAATGTACGAGTGTGTGTATGTGTGTGTACATAAACGCTTTCCTGTTGGAAGATTATAATCGGAACGACGGTGTTTGCCAAATTTCGTTTCGGTTTTTGGGCGTGATAGCGTTTCAAATTTTCATGTTTGAGCGAATTCCCATACATATACATATATAATTTGTATATATTCTTTTTAGTTGTGAAATTTTGTTTCGTTTTCCAACAAAAATTGAATGGTACCTCTTTCTTTATTGTCCAGAACCGAATTACATCGTTTGTTTCTTGATGTTCGTTTTTTTTGTTGTTGCGGTACTTAAGTACATAAGGTAACATAAGGGGAACGTACTATGTACTTCTTGCCGTCTTTTCGATGGTTAGGTGTGGTCAACAGCCGGTAGAAGCATCGATTTTTATGTAATTTTGTCATTCCCTTTACTTTTTTGTGATTTATTTATATCTTCTGTAGGTTTTCGTAAAATTTTTAAATTTTGTCTTTCTCTGGATTTTTACTCGTTTGCCACCCTACGCGCAAATGTCCCACAAAATGGCGTAAAAATGGTTTTCATGCCGTTAGATCAAATTGAGGTATTTTTGATCACCTTACGACATATTTTCAGACTGTTTGTAATTGTGTAACTGTATGAGGTGTAACTTTTTTACAACTTGTAATGTTTCATAACTTTGACGTCTTTACTGGCAACCAGTCAGATTCTGTTTGGTCAGGAACAAAACATTGAAATAAGGCGACAGTGGTGAATGATATCCAAACACCGGCAGGAAAATAGTTCAACACACCTAGATCGACACACTGTACTCCGCACAACGGAATTATTACGACTATATCAATAATTTATATTATATTATATTTTCTAGATGTGACATGTAAACCGTCTGCTCGTACATCACTCGGTACAGAAATAATAATAATAAAAAAAAAAAAAATACGGCAGTATGGGTGGTAATTTTCGGGATCTTTCTGGTCCGTTTAAAATTTTGGATGGATCGAGACGAGAGGAAATTAGGCCGGGCCACCCAAAATGACCCAACCGCTCACTTTCATTCACGGAATAATGTAACTATTGTTGGGTTTATTAACTTCATTTCCTTTTATCGAAGATCGCAGGTGAAACAAAAGTTATGAAAAGTTCACGGACTTCCGTTCTACCGAAAACAAACACCCCAGAGTTTGACTTCCTCAGGTTACACAGACGGAAAGTAAAAAAAAAAAAAAAAATATTTTTGAACCGGCAAACTCCACCATGGACTCTTTGAAACGTCCATTTTTGAAAGGATCCAATTTCGATACAAGTATTTGTATCTTTTTTTTATATATACACGTCCCTGAATGTTAGGCTCTGAATAATAAGAAGCATCGGAAAAGGGTCATCGTTGGTAATAAACAAAGCTTTTATCTCTGCTTATCACGGCATAAAATCTGCGGTATAATTTGGGCATCCGCATGGAAATTGCTCTGAAAGCTCGGAGCTTTGCGCCCCCACCTAAAGCTTCTTCATTGGCTTTTAGGGGATGTTCTTTTTCCTTAATTCTTAGAGTGAGATTGACTCTCGAAGTCACTCGAAAGTTCACCCGGGAACCAGGGCAACCTGCAATGCTTTCGATGGTTTGGCTGTTTTTGTTGAGTTCCGTGGTCTAGGATAGTTTTTCCCAGTTCCACTGCATCTCTTTTTCCTTTTGATTTCTTCTTTCTAGTCCGTTTATGCACTTTTACGGCTGGTTTCGTGGGGAACCTTAATGTAAATGTACGATGTCAGCCGGGTCAATTCGAGTTTTTCGCGTGGTGTGAATTTTTACTAGTACCCCGTTGGCGTGTAAGAACCCTGAAGGTTGATCCTAGTTGTATATTAAATTTCACATGTATTGGGACAATAGGGCAATCGTAGAACACCTGGAGGGATTCTTGTTAGTTACCTCGACGTCGGTGTGTGACAATAGTTATAATAATATGAGTTTCGGTAGTACTGGGAGTACTGAGTTCGGTACAGAGTTCGGAGGAGTACTGGGAGGAGTACCAACCCCTTGTTAACCACTTGGTGAAATATATTAAACAAATAATTAGAAATGTCAATAGTTATATATCAATAATTAAATAAGACAAAATATTAATAATTAAGCCTGTGTAAAATAATTAGTAAAATTATATTCAGTATATGTGTTAAATAAATAATTAATAAAAAATCAGGCACAGTACCCTACGGTACGTATAGGTTACCGTGAACTTCTGTTACGTCGTGTTTACGACACGCGAAGTTGTCTACACGATCCAGAACATTGTTAATGACACGTTGTTAATAATACCGCACATAGCCTTTACACCTGTACAAATAGAACCACTCCTGTCGTGACAAGTAGACGTGTTCGAAGAGGATTTTAGCCGTGTTCGGTACAACACCGAGTGTGCTAAAAACTGTTATACAATATAGGAGTATAACTAAATAATTTCAACGAGCAATAAATCAAGGCATTCGACTCAACAGAAAACAAATCGTTCCGGTGTAACGCGAATAATAGTAATAATAATAATATAGTATATAATAATATAATAGTAATAAAAAGGCCAACGATGTAAATGCAACCCTCGGAGTTACGTCCTGACCGTTAATATTTTTCAGGGGTAGTCTAGAAAAGACACGCCGTTTCGTCGAGAAGATGGGATAGTAAGCCGGGGTAATAACTTTTTGTACAAGAGTATTTGTGCAAAAGAAAAATCCACATTAAATTCTAATTTAGAAGTCGGAAAACAACGTTTTCGGAGGTTCTTTCCTATTTTCCATTTTAACCTTTTTTCCTGCCTTTTCACGCCACCTTAATTAAACCTTGTGTATTTCTTCGAACACAAAAAAGGATTGCATACGAACTCCTTTGTGTGCTCGTCTACGAACACGGGCCTCTCTCTCTCTCTCTCTCAAAACCCCCCCAAAAAAAGGGAAATAATCCGCGAGGAATATTTTTTCTGTTCTCCCCCTAAGCAAAAAAAAAAAAAATCATCCCTCCGAGCCACCACAATCGGTGCTCTCCTAAGGGTTGAACGATGCTGATAACTTCGTCATCCTCCGGTTTCTCTCGCTCCGGACTGTCTCTGACGTTTTATTAAAATGCGTCAGCGATTCCCTTTGGCAAATTACATGCCTTCAAATTAATTTCTGTGTACGTTAGTGAACCTTGCGAGAAAAAATTATAAAGAAGAATACGGTGACGGGTACGACGACGACGACGCGGACGACGGAAGAGACAGACGGAGGTTGGAAAAGATGGGTGACGTTGACTGAAGGGGATGATAAAACGATAAACCTTAAATGGGGCGACGTCAAAAAAAAAGATTGTCATTTAAATTGATTTCAGAGGTCGTGAAGGGTTCCTTTTGCCGAAAGATGACTGACAGACAGGTAAAGGGTAGTTGTTTCGGTAGGAAAAACTGCGTTGTCGTGGGCAAGTGGGTGTCGGTGAAACCGAAAAAAAGAAACATTGGAGTTAATTGAAATTTACTCGAAAGTACTCGTACCGTGACACGTGACAACCCTTAAATAGAATTTTATGAATTTTCTCTATTTATTTAATTATTTATTAATACATAAATGCTTCGGTCGCAAACACTTACAGAATCAAGTCTGCGTGTGTCGGGGTGGGTAGCCTGAAGTTCCGTTACTATTTGGCTGTTCTTGTACGTAGCAGAAGGGTTTAGGTTAGTGGAAAGAACTCTTCACAAGTAAATTAAATATTATTAATTAAAACCAAATAATGTAATATTTATGTAGACAAACTTGAGACAAAAACACGGGGTTCAAATATTCTCGTTCCATTAAGTTAGCAGACTTGGTAACACACAAACCAGTCAATCGTGGGGAACCTTCTTTTCGTAGGAACGTCGTTTTATTACTCACCGTGTTTTGGTGGTAAACTTCTATGCTCATTGTTCTGATTGTAACATACATTATTGTATTTATTGACTGATTTATTAATTACTCGTTGCCCTGGCCGATTGATGAAAAGAGCCACTGGACGTAATTTGTTTATTAATTAATATAAACGGTAATATCGATTGTTAACAATGAAAACTATTTTATTTGTTTTTATTTTTTTATTTTGTTATTATTTTTTTTATTTTATTACTATTTTTTATTTGGATTGCCAAGAATGGTTTCCTACAAGTCCCATAAGTCTTGGTCTAACTTGGTATTATCCTTTTCTTTTGTATATTTTTATTTTTTATTATACAATAGTTTAATTTATTTTAGTTCCTTATTTTAGTCCTTTGCGCCGTGATCACATCGCAGAATTTTCAAATTAAGTCTCATTGTTTTTCTTTGATGAGCTAATTTAAGAGATATAATGTTACCTAACAAAACACGAACACATAAAACATTATACGATGGATGTGTTCGTGGGTTTTGTCACGTTCCTACAGACACATAACAGACGATTGCACGTACAGTTCCCTGGCAGTTAGTTCGCGTCAAAGGAAACTTATGTACCCCGTTCAATAAGACACCCAACTCTTTTTCGTGTGTAACAAGTAAGTTAACCAGAGTAAAAATAGTTTTGAAGGGAGGTAGACTAACTTGTTGACTTAACCCAATTCAAAACGATAAGAAAAATAAAACTCTCAAAAAGTTAGAAATTATGTTTTTATGTAGGAAAAAGACAAACTGCGGACCGATGCGAGGGATGTTTTTTTTAAATGACCGATAACGACTGATACGACATCTGATAATAATTGCACAGGTGAACTTAAATTAACATGTCGAGCAGCATTCAGCCCAAGGTGGAGGTTGAGTGTCACCGGAGGTATCTACCTGTCCACCTTTTCCACCTGTCCCCCTGTCACTTTACACGTCACGTACACTTCACTCAGTGATTTCCAAGAACGGGCAAACACCCGGGAGCGAACGCTCAGGCGAATCGTCGTCCTCCACCAGTTGCCAGGTTTTGTGCACGTGAAACCGTACACTCGACGCAGGAATAACGCAATTACTCTTTTGAAGTTGCTGTCACCGGACAAAATCGATCAGTCAGATAGTTGGAGTCATCAACAATTCAGACACAAACGAGGTCTAATTGGACGGGTGCCGGAGAAAATGCAATTGCCTCTCAAGTTAACACTGTTACTTACAGTATATACAGTTACACTGTCGTGCGTTCGAATGCCTCTCTCTCTCTCTCTCTCTCTGGAAGAGCTGCGATCCTTGAAAAGATCTCCAAGAAGCTACACCAACAGACAAGTAATATTTGAAAGTAAAACGGTTTAAATTGCCAGCTCGCTTTATTTTTATTTTTTGTCAACGCTTTCGCTCTGATAGACAGCCAACAATTCGAAGAGTAAACCGTCTGTTACACTGAGAGTTTCCAGGGATTTCAGTTTGAGAGACGTTCGACCTGACAGGAAGAAATCTTCTCTCACACCCATCCGGAAGATTCTGTTTCGTAAAGAGCTCCGATCAAACTGCCAAGTTAAGCGAAACGGGACTTCTTATTGGATCAACCCTATCCTAGCGCACCTCCGCCGCCGGGGGTAGTTCCCTCCGGTTCTGGTGTGGCATGGGGCAGTTCACCTGTCGGGTTGGAGGGGAGGGGGCGCTACACCACGACACCTCCATGTCCGGCTCCGGAGAGACAGTCACGAAAACCTAAAGTTAATAAGCAGGTCCGAAGAGAGAGAGAGAGATATAGAGTGAGACGTTTCCTAGGTGTCTTTCTTTCCGAGAAAAACAGTTCGGATGCTAATGACGGGGTACCGAAACGAAATAAAATGTTTTTTAAATGCCACGTGCTTTTCGTAATTGTACCATTTCACGGGGAAACGGTCGTGAGGAATGACAATTCGTAATGAGCAACAAAGATGTCTGCCTGAATGCGACCGAGTACACCCCCCGGGGGCGCGTTAGCCCGTAGAGGAACGCGGCAGACATTTTGAAAATTATTAAGTAGTTACGCGTGTGTATGTGTGTGTGTTTTTTTCCTGTTCCACGAAGAGGATGTTAAAGTATTTAATGAAATTCATCCGAAGATTTTGTTAATTGTTGTGGTGGGCGCAGCGTGGCTGTTGCGACCTGCACTGCAGACCTGAGTCTCCGACAGTCTGATGTTCTGATTGGTGGCTGGTCACGTCAGAGTGTTGAATGTAAAAAAAGGTTCTGATTGGTGGCTGATAACGTCAGAGTGTCGAATATAAAAAAAGGTTCTGATTGGTGGCTGGGTCCGTCACTCGGTCTGACAAATTTTATATAAATACCAGGTTAATTGAAAATATAATTCAGAATCCTTGTGACATTAAAACAAAAAAGGGGAATGTTCCCAATCAGAGAGTTTAACAAGGAGACAACTCATCGAATCAATTTATGTAAGATGTGATAATAAGGCGGCAGGGGTAAGTGCGCTTTCATACTTATGGGTATTTTTATGAATGAATTACTCGCATGCCACGTGGGATTTAGTTCGTTTTTTTATGTAAAATAACCACAAGTCTACCGTTAACTAGAAACCCCATCCTGGGTTTAATTTTACATTATTAAAGATTTATTAAATCGGTTCGGAAAACAACCGATGTTATTTAATAACGCACTCTTATAAATGTATACCGAGCATCAGATTCAATCGTTTATTATAAAGTTATTAATACGTTAATAAGCAAGTTTCTCGTGGTAGGAGTGTTAATCAGCGTCTTGTTATGTATGGTACAGATAAGTAATGCGACGCAGTTTATGTATTCTAGATCGTTAGGGGTACATATTATGCATAAGGTACAAACTTCCAATTAATTTGCAGAGTACGTAAAACTTTGATCAATCCAAAATGGGTAAGTTTCCTCTGTCGAATCGACCTGATGTGACCGTTTCGATTTGCGCGACAACCCAGGACTGTCGGCGACACGTTGGGGGTTTTCGTTCAGGTTTGAGTTTGAAGACCTCAATGCTCTTGGTTTTTTTTTGGTTTTACTTGGTTTGGTTCACATCTCGAGTGTTGCGCTTTGGTAGTAAATACTTGGTCGGGTGTCTTGTTATGTATCCGAACTCTCAGAATTTATTAATGTGTGAAAAATGAGTTCTCAACGGGTTTTCTTACCGCCTTTTGTTGAAAATGTTGGCACCCAAACCGGCACTAAGTAGGGAGGGAGGTTGGTGGTTCAAACTTCTAAGTGCTGCAGAAGTGTAGAGTGAGATTCTTCAAGTTCCGATCGCCTAAACCGATTTGCTTAAATTTCTTTTCCGATCTTTTTGTGAGTTGTGAGTTAAACCTTTGAGTGAAACGAAGTCTCCTCCGGTCCATTGCCCACCGCCCGTGTGACCGTCTGGTTTGGTGGCTTTCTAACGGGTTTCATCACCAGAAAGACGGTTATGATTACAGTGAGGGAAGATGGAACGTGACAGTTAATAACTTGGGTTAATAACGCTGCGGTGTGGTATTTGAAACACACAAATACTTTTGTTGGCAATATTTATATACATAACTTGTGGTGAAAGGCCCGGATTAGGCCGTAAGACTCTCTTCTAAATAACAATATTTAAAAACACTTATGTATTATTAATTATCACCCGTTGCGGCTAGGGTTGTGAGCCGTGAAACACTTACCTACATAGCAGTGTTTACAAGCAATAGAAAATTACTTTACTACACCTTATTATTCATTATTGCTTATAAGTAACTCAGTCTGTATATAATTGGTAGTAATTATGTGTGTGGCATCATCATCGGGTCTATGCCCAATTCATCAGAAACATATTCTCTTACTCAACATCTACAAGTAAAATGTAATCCTTTAAACATTATTAGATCCATTTATTTTTTACACTGATTTAAAATATGTAGCAAAATAAATACGGAAAAAATAATTAAAACGGACACGTAAAAAAATGACAACAACAAAGAGGTAAATCAATAGGTAAATAATTATTTGCAGTAAAAATATTATTTAATAATTTTATTAATGTATATGTGGTATGTAAGTGTCGCCATATTTTGTACAATTCACAAGTTATACTACAATATTACGTATTATGTACTTATGCGTTTGAGAAAAAGTGTACGGCAACGTTTTCTCTCCCTTGTACTATTGGAAGAAGTCTTTGTCTCGGGTACCCAATAAACATGGAATTATTAGTAGTTAATAAATCCACCTGAATTTATCAAATAATTTATAATTATTTATTTTATTTAATACATTAAATAATTATCATTAGACGAATCCAAATTAATAAGTTGGTAATAACTCAACGAACTATTTATTAAACAATTAAATCTTTTTTTGATGAACTAATATTCATAAGTGATAATTACATAACTTAATTATTATTTTACAATACTACTATTATTATTAATCTTAAATAATTAAAAAACTTTGTAATTTGACGATTGCAGTCTACATTGTTGTAGAGACAATTCCAGGAGGGATTGTTTTTCTTTAAAACTTATGTGTTTTGTTGGAATTCATTGTATAAACTGTATACGAATCCCAACTGTGGAGACCTTAGACCTTGCGTCTGAATAAACACAGGCCCAGAAGGTAGAGAAGGAAAACAGAAGTTGTTGTTGGTGTGGAAGACGTCTCACCAAATGAGCGTAACAATTATTATG
Organism: Polyplax serrata; assembly: GCA_037055365.1. Classification (NCBI taxonomy): domain Eukaryota; kingdom Metazoa; phylum Arthropoda; class Insecta; order Psocodea; family Polyplacidae; genus Polyplax; species Polyplax serrata. Next base: position 3,824,396 of record JAWJWE010000038.1, on the reverse strand, counting down.
TTGATTACAATATACGATATATTATTATAGGAGTAAGAAACCCGAGTCGAATGCGCACAAATTAGTTTTGTTATTCTCAGTCATTATAATATAAATTTCACGTGAAAGTAATAGATATCATTTCTATGAAATCGTTCGGGTATCAATCCAAAAAGAAAGTCTTTCGTATTCTTCCACAGTGCTCGTTACAATCCCGGCACGGTTTCCCTGGAAGATGCCGCGTTGTTTTTCGGGGGTCGTTCCCGGGACAACTCCCCGTTTCCCCGGACCTTTTCTAATTTTCCATCTTCGGTCGTTGTAATTTATCCAGGAAAATTCATCTCGCGAAATCAAAGGGAAATTCAAATGCGAGGAGACAAGTTTGGGCACGCGTTGAACCCAAAAGTCCACGGGACCCCCGGAGAAAGTCACCCGGGAAAGTTTCCTTTGGCTTTTTTTTCTTCCTTTTGAAAAGTTGCATTTTTGTTCGCCGAGATTTTCCTTTCGTACTTTGGTTTCTTTCGTCTCTGGCCTTTCCTTCTCTTCAACTTTGACTTGCAGTTGTACTCCTGCTTTGAATATTTTTAGAAGATCTGTACATATCCGTGTGTGTAAGATTGTAGTTTGTGGTTCGCAATCCGTGTGGTGTTTTCTTGACTTCAGTTCGTCAGTTCAGAAAGGTGGAAAATAGTTGTGTTTTTTTTAACAAACTTTTTAGTGTATGTTTAGTGAGTGATAGAGAATTCGATTTTGCTTAATGAAAGATTTTGTGCAGGAGTAGAAAAATTTGAATTTTGCCCTAACTTATTTTGTAGCTTTTTATTTATTCTTTCTATGTTTTCCCCCCTAGTACCATGTGGTGCAGAACTCTGCGTTCGAGCATGAATATAAACAACAATTGTTATTACTGCGCAAGTGTTTTTATATACAGATACCTGACTTCTAAATCCAAGTGAACACGAACGTACTTGCGCTTCTTTTATTTATGTACATATGTACAGAGCAAATAAATGCCTGATAAGAACGAATTCAGTCAATAAGTTAGTGGTCCGCAGTTGGAGTGAAGTATGTAGAGTTCAGAGTATTGGTATCGACCTTAATATCACGAATGTACTGGCTCAACGAGGCTAACCAACTACAGCGAGGTTCAATGGTAAAGTAGGCATAAAGGACAATTATTTATCTATACAGCGAAGGAGAACAGCCTTTCATCTGCCTAGAGCCAGGGTAATACTTATTGATGACGTCACAGGTGCCGGCTTAAAGTGTCAATCGACACGACTGTTATGTTCTGTCACACATCTTATTAGTACACTTTATTTTCTACATAATTAATACACCAGATCTCCTTATGTATAGTAATTATAATGCTTAAAGGGCCCGCTAATATTTTTTTATGTTTTTTTAATTTCCCCGGGCACTCTCTGCTGCACATTCGTGTTATTTATTAAACCCGATATTTACATTACTGTTTGTAGATCCATCGCTGTCGGATTTTAATTCGAAGTTAATAAAATATAAATGTTGTCTTACATTTTTTTGTTACAACCGGTAAAACTGTGAACTTTATTGACACATTAAGGTATATTTTGAGTAGGTTTATTGTTGTAAATCAATAGTTTTTTTTAAGTTAAATAAAATGGAATTCAGTGAAGTAAAGAGGAAGCGAAAAACAAAATATGAAGTTGACTCGTGTGAGAGTAAGTCAGTGGTTATTATTAATGATAAGTTGCCGTGAACGAGAGCAAATTTGTTCTAATTGTAGCAAAATTCGGGGTGAACGACACGGTGACGAGAGCAACGAATTCTTTCCGGTTGATTTCGTTTTAACGAGCTTTTAATAACAGCCGGTCGCTCTGTTGAACGACGTCCAGCGTACCTGGGCGACCGTCCATTGCTACGGTCAATGCAACGCTCACCACGTGACGTTTCACAGTCGAGTGGAGTGAGCAAACAGTCGCGTGGAGTGTCAGTTTCACGGTTTACCCTCGGACTTTGAACGGCCGACAATTAATAAATGGAAGGGAACCTTCTGAAAAAGGACAGGATAAGAACTCATGTCCAAACAATGAGATTCCCACAGAGGTTGTAGACATAACAGGTTCCACTTCCATCATTTTCTTTCTTTTTTTTTTTTTTTTTTGGTTTGCTCAGTCAAATAAGGGTGGGAACCTCCACTTGCTCTTCACACCTATTCTTCCTCATTAGCAGGTTTCGGTTCTGTTTGGTTTGACCGTCTCAACCGAAGTCATCTCGTCGAGGTTGGTTCACGTCATGTGTGTGGCATGGCGTTGTCTATTTCTCTCAAGTTTACATTGGGTTTCCTATATAACGTTTGGTAACTCTCACTCACTCTCACGTAGTTTCTATTCCTACCTGTGTACACTTGTCAATAATACATTGCGATAATATACATTATGCTATGCTATTGTGTGATATTACACAATCAACTTTTGAATTTCGATAGTTTATTTTTTATGTTTTAATAGTATAGTTTTATACCAACTGTACTATTGCAAATATTATAAGTATTACTTCTTTTGCTATTATAATTACTACTATTACTGCTAGTCTTTACAGGATACCTAACATTAGAACTATTATTAATGTTTTATTAAACGTTTATTATATATATTTTTTATTATTATATATTAGTTTTATTTTCCACTTTATACTGCACTTGCTACGGAGGTACTAAAGATACTGACACTGCTTTACTTTAATATTTCGATTTAGTTTTTGTCATTGCACGTTGTACGTAAGTCAGGCTACTCCTCGCCATTTATTCCTCTTCTTCAAATGTTTGGTATTGTCCACTCCACGCCGGTATGAAAAGGTAGATGGTTGTCGTATCGTTGCCACGCCGTTTTTATTAATGTTGTAGTACCAGTACTATTTACTTTTTTTTAAACGTACTTCGAAGGAATCTCAATTTGTTGGACTAAGTTACAAGTCATCCATTTTGCTGGTGTCAATTGTTTCCGGTAGTTTCACACTTTCATTTAACCGGAGTTAGACGAGGTCAGGTTTTACTCGAGTTGTACTGTCGTCGTTCGCTTAACGGTCCCGTGTAAAGTCGCTTTTATTGCATTCTCTCCGTGTGAAAATTTCATTCCGACCACAAAATGTGTCATCATTAACACCGGTTCAACATTTATAAATTCTTCCACTGGAAGACTCGTAGTTTGGTCGTGGTCTACCGGACGAAACGATTTATACAAAGCGAAACAAAGTTTAAAGACACGTGAATTAATTCTGCCGAAGCTGTCGGATGGTTTTTTTTTTTTTTACTACCGAACAAAATGACTTTACCCGTTACGAATTTTACAACTTCAAAGCACTTCCCTAGTTAAATAAAAAATAAAAATTGCCAAGTAAATATTTACGAAATGTAGAAGAAAAAAATACCAACACTCAAACTCTACAAACATAAAATTTCTATTAATTTCTGACTCCAGGCAGGAAAGCTATTGCCTGAAAAATTATTATTAAATAATATTATTAAAATATAATATTTTAAAAAGTCAGAAAACTTCTATTTATATTTTTAATCATTGTATTATCATGGTAATGACGGTCAGATTGGTGACTTATTTACTTTACTAAAAATACAATAGGTTCAATAGTAATGTAAAGGACGAATAATTTTTCTCGATACCTGTAGTAGTCAAAACTTAGGTAGTAGGTGTGCTATGTACCATGTCTGTTGAATACTAAAGACGCCACAGATACCGTAGAAATACTGTAGATTAGCATGGGAGGCAGTCGTGTCATTAAGCAAGAAAAACACAAGATGGAGACGAACGTGCGAGAAAAGGGTAAACAGAAAAAAAAACAAGTGCGGTTCGACAGAGTCAAATCAAGCGAAGAAATTCAATTTGAAGAAAAGGATTCGTCGTCGATCTAGTCAATTGAATCTAGGATTTGGTTGTTATTGTTGTTGTTGTTGTTGCGTGCGTATGTGTGAGGAAATGAAAATGGAAGGAAAAAATCGTCGTCGTCTGACAAATCGCTCCCACATAAGGCAGAATTAATAGAAAACAAATAGGAAAATAAATAAGTGCAAAAAAAAAGAAGGAGGAGGAGAAGAAGAAGAAGAGACTCGGTCGTCCTCGACAGGAAGGAGGAAAAGGAACATGACAAATTTGAGTTATGAAAGGAAACGACGTCGGATCTTACAATTGTCATCCCCGTACAAATTGAGCTTTTACGAAAGCTCAACTCTTGCCTTTCCTCAAGAGTAGCACAGACTCTCTGCGTCGGAATTGTCTCTCGCTTCCTCTCCTTCCTTCCTTCCTTCGATTGGATTTGAACCTTTCGATCGATGCAAATTTGAACGATTAACGTTTTCCACGTCCTCCGGGTACCAGTAGTTGTGAAATGGTAGACGAACAATTAAATCATTCGCACCGCAGTCGAAATACCATGAGACGGAGGAGGATATTATTTAAGTATTTTACTAAGTGGACGTTTCAGTATTTCCACGAATATGTACCCTACAGCAGGTTACATACAAATTATATAAATAAATATATGTACTATATTTTATGGTTCCTATTAGATGAAATTCATAAATATTTTTGTTGGGTTTTGTGTGGAAACTCCGGATTTATCAAGTGAATCTTAACAACCGATTAAAACTTAATCAAACTCTATTTATTTATTTAGTTATTAATTAAAATATGAATCAAACGAAGCAGTGTAATAAATAATATTTAAAATAAAAATCCCCTGTGTTTGTTGCTCATTTCATAGAGAACAAAATTTAAATAACAACTGAACACGTTCCCCGGCACACAATATTATAATAATTTGTATATTATACATATATTTGTATACATAATTAATATCGTCAGTCTAAAGTGTTTGCCCATTTTACGTAAAAAAACATTTTATTACAACTCTGTGAGGTGCTGTTAATTTAAATATATACGAGGGAACAACCACCCTTTCCTGTCGGGAAGTAGTAGGAGAATACATAAGTTGATAAGTTGTGTAAAATGAGTGTATGTACTCCTGCGTGAGTTTTATACTTATACATTTTAAAGACTTGCGTTTACGGTCATACATATATTGTAGTACAGTATAAACTCATCGTATTTTAATAAATACTAAAATAAAAAAGCAACACCGTCTCGTTTTGTTTGAAGTCGAGAGTTTTTCATTTCGTAACTTTTTACGAAAGGAAACAATCGCACCGTTTGTTACGAAACCGTCACGAAGTCCGAAATTTGCAAAGTTAACTTTCCGTTAACGTAAGGAACGCATGAAACTGTACACTGTACGCTAAATATTCAGGCGGGCTCTTTAAATTCAAGTTTTGCTTACTGATTTTATACAGTTTTTCTTTTTTTTGAATGGAAACGCCATTTTGTAAATAATTTCAACTTAACCGAAAGCACAAGACAAATAGAAAATAAATGGATTGATCAGGAGAAGAAAAGCAGCGATCGACCACGCTTAAGAGAGAGTTTTATTGTTGTGGTTTCGCATGAGGGGGGACCTGCTTGATGTGGTTTGGGGGTAGCAGCAAATAGAAATGGTAAAAAGGGGGAGGACGCCTATTTTGGATTTCTACAACCCGGTGGAAATTCGCTTGCCTCATTTGTATTTTTTTTTAATGGAAAACCACGGGGACAGGAGCTGTTGGGAGGGAGCTTGCGCTCCAACCCCCCAGGGTGGTAAAATTCATTTCACCGCTTATATTTACTATGTGAAAGCTTAAGTCAGCCGAATGGAAATGAAAGTGTTTGGAAAGGAGAAACGATTGACAGTAGCCATCTTGAAAGGTTTGACGTTATTCTTCAGGACTCGGATTCATAGAAAACTGCAACTGAATTCTCCTAGTTTTGTTGAGTTACAACGAGAAACGAAGGACTGCCTCATGTAATTTCGTATATAGTAAAAAGAAGTTCGTTTTATTAGGGAGTCTACCCGGCTTCTGAGTTGAAGGTGACGTTGATTTAATTTTTACTACCCAAACTCCCTGCGTCGTCTTCTTTTGACCAAGAAATTTATTAATAATTACAATTATATTCCCAACACAACGACATGGATCTTCGTTAGTTTATGTTTTTAGATACTACAGAAATTAAATATGTTTACATGTTTATGTTTTCGGGTGTTTTAAAAACGATTACCCACATCGGACAGTTTGATTGTTTTGGATTATCAATGGGTGACTGCTCGTCACTTTTTTTTTGTAACAGCAACTGACGTGGTGTTACCATCTCCTGCATTCTCCGGAACTCTGTCAGGAAGCTGATCTTCGTGGAAGACAAGACAAGGGTCCACCCCGTGTCTTGACTTCTCTCAGAAGTATAAGGACGAATTCCAACATCCTCGGCCTCCGTTGGCGCATGGCGTGAGTTCCCTTTGAGGATACCAATTCCACAGGTTGCACCTACACCAGGTTGCACCCGGGGACCACATGGGCACCACAGGGAGAACCTAACCTAACCTAACAAAGTTGCAAAACTACAACGTCAATCACGAGATGTGAACTTTCTTCCACGGGTTACAGTCAAGTGTGAAGTAAAGTTCGTTTTGATTTCGCCACAGCTCACCTTCCCCGTGTAATTCAATAATTCGCAATCTTATTTATAGGGAAACACGCGTGCGCACACAAATAAATCCGCCTTTTCCATGCTGGCGAATTTATCCAGGTGAAAATTTTCGTTTAAAAAGAACCGGGCACAAAAAATGAAACAAAATTAGAAGATGCCTTTGAAAGGGGTAGCTGTCGTAAAGCAGAAAACCCCAGGGCGTGTTCGGAATCGCGTAAACATACACACAAACACACACAGACGCACACGCACGCATGCACGCATTTATAAATATATTTATATACAAATTTATATAAATATAAAAGAGACGAGGAGTCCCTTTGAAAGTGTTAACATTCATAAAAGCAAGACACAAATGATTTTCCGCGAAGTGGAGGAATTGGTAAAAGCACCCGCACACGGGTCGACGACTGTGCCGGGAAGGACGCACACGTTCCCAAGTACAAATACTCTTACGGGACGGGTATTCATGTCGAACGCCTGCGTATTTCAAAATTTTACATTTACAAGAGAGGACGTCGGATGTTTAACGTTCGGGAGGGAACGCTGTTGAAAACAAAGCACAAGTTGACGTGCAGGAAGGCCTGGTAGAGTGATGGCACCGGGAAATGGGCGAAAAAAGGGCAAAGCAGACGACAGACATGTCCAATCCCACCCCGGGGATGGCATCGGGAAAGGCACAGTAAAGGGTGGCAAGACCAAGTGGTCGATAAGAAAAAGCAGAAAATAAAAGTCGGATGAATTACCATCCGGAGGAGAAGAGAAAAGGTAGGAGGAAGCAGGTGTCTCCACGGTAAGGTCCCGGGGGTGGGTCTCCCCCGGCCAACCACCCAGCGAATTTCAATGGGGGTTGGAACATTCTTTAAGCCAAATATTGGAAAGAACGTTAATTAATTTCCCAGAGTTAACTTCACCAGGTTATTAAGTTAGCGAATTTTCTTTGGGACAGGTTAATCAATTCGGTTCCTCCCGGGAATATCATTTGGTTTTCGTCCAACAAGTTATTTTTCTATAGAATGAAAACGAAAAAGGGAAGGAAGTCACCACCACCCCGGAACACCGATTTTGACTCTGTTTGTGTCGAAAATGTAATTCGGTCAGGAAGTGGTGAGAGAGAGAGAGAGAAGTAAAGAACTGCAGAAATGTCGATTAAATTTCCCAAGCTACTAGACTTTTGCTAGACACCTGAACTTTCTATATACACCTTCCCTAATAGAATTTGTACAAGTTCCAAGGAACTACAAGCCTCACACCGGGTGTTTACAACGTTGTAGTGCAACATACCCCATGTCTTGAGAACTTCTGGTAGACTTGCGTTATTTTTTCGGTTTGTATTTAGTCCCTGTCACGTCGACGTACGTGACGCCAACAACCTACCCCGTTGTAAGAGGGAGGAAACAAACGAACATAATTAGGAACAACCGGCAAGACCTCCCAGGGTGTAACTACAATTCTACATTATCTGACTATTACTTTTGGAAGTTGTGAACCGTACAGACAGATTTTCTATTAGGTAATTCGGTACTGGCGTTTCCGCCAAAGTACCTGCTTACCCCCAGGAACAGGTGAAAATTCGGGTCAGGTACCGACACAAACGGCCGGGCCCGGGGATTTTGGTGGGTGGGCACGGGGAGTCGCACAAGGAGACCGCATAAAACAGCAATTACAGACGGTTCCCTCGTATCTTCTCGTTCGAAGAAAGGCCATAAAGAAGATTTAGAACGGAACCATTTCTGCCGGGGAAGACATAAAAGGTTCACAGTTGGCCGGCTCCCTCGAAACCCGGAGAGAAATTGAACCGGAAGTACATGGCAAACGCGAAGTGGAAGAAGCGGAAATGTCGCGCGCAATCTCCCAAATTGATTTCTTCGGGCGGGCGGACACCGAAATCCGCCGGGGTCTTTCTGCCTGTGGAAACCTTTGTTGGTAGGCCGGCGTCCGCGACAGGGGAACCTTCCCAAGAAAATACGAAAAAAAAGAATTAATAAGAGAAAAGGTTGAACCGGGAGAGCGTTAATTGAAACTTAATAAAACCGATCCTGTGGGAAGAGAATAAGTTAATTGGTTGTCTGGAAGCCGCTGATAGTTAGGGATAGTTTTAGTTTTGTTAACGTTTAACTTTTGTTAAACAAAAGTTAACGTTCGACTTGACCGATCCTTCGGGTCGAATCTCAGGTGGTTGCAGCCTGGAAATGAACTCGGAACAGGTGGCGTTGCGGGTGGTGCGACAACTCGGGTACCGAACTATCAGGAGAAAAAGTTGAAATTTTAGGTTTGTAGTTTCTTAATTGCGAGTTTGAAATTTTAAATGCCCCCCCCCCCCAAACACACACACACACACATACACGCCCATCCTTCTTCCCTTCCCCTCCCGTTCCCTCACTTGAACGTGTCGGAAATGAAGAGATGGCATGCCTGAACAGGTTCGGGTCGTGATGTAATTCGGGTGCACAAGGAGTATCCTTGACATTCTATCGGCTACTGTGGGCACACACTGGTACCTACCCCTGGGGCAGGTACTACCGGTTGCAGGCGACTCGAATTTTTGATGAAATCCGAGCGAGTGGTACTCTCGCGTGGTGACCCCAGTGATGAGAAGTGCCGTGGTGATGGGTGACGTTCGACGGTGCTTTGTCTATCACTACTTCATCCGCGTTGTAGTTCGTCGTGGAACTAGTTGGGTACGACTGAGTACTCCTCTCGAGTCTTGTTTACTTATTTGTAGTTTACTCACGGTTTTTGACAGTTACCACTCAACATCCCAGCCGAAAGTTCTGCTAAAGAGTTGTGTACTCGATCTAATACATAAAACCTGTGTATATATAAATTACATAATTTTGTCGTCACTAAGAAACCTACCTGTCTTTCATCACATAAAATAAATTAATAAACAACTTATGTATTATATTGTTGCTAGTATTTCATTTCGCCTGTACAGATATTCACTCACATGTTTACAAAAAACAGATACAGGGCCTTAGACGGCTTAGAGTTTTGTTATATTTATGTATATATTTATACATTGTTTATATATTGTTTTATTTATGTGTACATATTTATGTATACCACACGTGTACTCTTGGTCTGTGTTGAATCACCGCGAACTTCCCTCAAACTCAACTTTAAACATACAGTTGACGTGTACGGTATAAGATATTATATATAGAAGTAGGTGGAATGTGATGGACCCGCACAGTCTTCTCCTTAACAACCCAAATATATATATACTTATATATATATATAAATTTATAATATCTGTAAACATGTCAAACGTGGTGTATGAGGCTTATCTGAAATAAGCATATTGCCTTCTAAACATGTAGGGAAAATTCCGGGGGAGTGAACTACGTGTATATTATACATTCAAACGCATTATCCTGTTTTTCTTTATCCGTTTGATCCGTACACCCCTGCGAGGTTCTATAAATACATACATAGACATATGTATACATAAATATATAAATTCGGCGTCGCTGTGACTATTTTCCATTAGTCGAAATCCTTTCCGAGGGGCCCATTCCTAAGAGACCTTTTTAGGTTTTCACCAGACGCCGACTTCCGTTTCCGCTTTACACTTCCTTCCGTCTTTGTCAGACTCCAAAAATGAATAAATATGTACTTATTTATTTATTTATTTATTTAATAGTATTTAACGTACCGTTCGGATTTAGGAAGCGATTTAATTTCCTACGTCTTCTTCTGCCTTTCTCCTGCGCCTTCTTCCCCGATTTATTTATTTATTTATTTATTTATTTATTTGTTTTTTTTGCTTACTCCCCTGGCTTCCTACCTCGTCGCCCTCGCCCTCCCTCACCATTTCGAGGGAAAATTCTCGGGGGTAAGCGGCGGGATATTCTTCCCGGTTATTTATTTATTAATGTTTAAATATTCTCTCGCTTTATGTAAAGTTCGTCTAAGTGTCTGTATTGTTCTTCGTTTTTTCTCTCTCTCTCTCTCTCTTTCTCGTTCTTTTTTTCCCACTTTTCTTTCATTTCCACCACCATCACCATCCTCCTCCTTTTGCGGTAAATAAGTTGAGAAGTTTTGCTGTGTTTGGAGGGTTCAACAGTGAGATTATGCAAAAGTGTACAGGTATTCTGTTTGGAATAATCGGAAGGGTTAACTTCTTGTTCTTTTACGTAGACGTACTACACTCTGAGATTGTAGTGGGTGTCTTTCTTTTGTTGGGTCTCTCGGTCGGACGTTTAGCTAGTAACCGCCGAAACTATTAATTGTTTGCACTATACAACAGGACCAAGAGTTAAGCCGAGAGCAGCACCGGCAGGGTTTCGTATCAAGTGCGGCTGCAGTTAAGAAAAACTCGGGCGATGGGGTAACTTACGGGTTCTTACCCCCTAAAATTTGTTAATTTTTTTAAGGGTTAGACAAACCCTCGGGGTTAGTTTGCCGTTAAACGTTTAAAATCTTTTGAGTTGGACTCATTCCGTTTGTGAAAACACGCGTTAACAAATTGTTTCGCAAACTTTTCAACCTCGGAAAGATGGCCGCCGACCGCAGGTTTCGACCACAGGCAACTGCATAACGTGTGCCCCATCTCGAGAGGATGGGGAGGAAAGAAGGAAAACATCAGACGGCAGGACGACGGGGCAGTTGCAACTTCCGTTGCTGTGGAGTGAGGCCAGGAAGTTGAGAGACGCTTTTGGTTGCGCTTTGGTCTGTGAATCTCTTGATGGGTTTCACAAGGGCCTTCGCTCTGTTGTCGTGCTGTTGCCTTTACTTCCCCAGCCCCCAAATCCCTGGCCTCCTTTTCACTCCCCTTAACTTCCACCAGGCTAGGCTACCTCTAGTGTACTATTTTCTGTTTGACAATTTTTCTGCCCCTTGACCTGTACCGTCACCCTTCTAATTCACTGCGACGTACAGGATGAAGGAGACCTACTCCGCTTTTCCCGTTGACATTTTCCAGGCGTTTGACAAGCGTCAAGTCAGCGGAATTCTGTTTTGACAAAACTCCAAAGTGTTTCCGCCGGAAACTGCCACCGTTTACGAATATACACTTTTAATAACGCGCGATAACTAATTTTGTCACATTTGGCGTTGAAAATTGTCTACGGCGCCAAATTTTTCCCGACGAAACTTTTTCCGGGCGATTTTCCAGTGTAACGACACTCACCCCCCCCTCCCGTCGGATGTAAAACGTTTGAACGGGGAAAAGATGTTGGGCACACGGGGTACCTTAGGTACCCAACGGTGTCGGACCAACGGTCAGGTTTGATATTCTGCAGGACGTAAAATGTTAATTGAACAAAATGTTAGAGACAGAGAGAGAGAGAGAGAGAGAGAGAGAGAGAGAGATAGAGAGAGAGAGAGAAGAGAGAGAGAGAGAGAAACAGAGAGAGAGAGAGAGAGAGAGAGAGAGAGAAACAGAGAGAGATAGAGAAAGAGAGAGAGAGAGAGAGAGAGAGTGAGACAAGATCTAAAAGGACACGTTAATTCCACGTGGATTTTGCGACAACGAGATTTAGTTTTCTATCTAATAGTTGTGATAGTTTCAAACGTTTGGTTCAGCCCTGTCGGTTTTCCCACATCCTCCGCTGTCACCTGTCAGGGTCCCGAAACCCCGGAACTTAATAGAAAAGTGGTGACTTACTTGTCTGGGATAGTTTCCCTTCTATTAACTTATTTATTAATGTTTATGTCTTCTTCAATATACATACTGATCCGATGTGTGCTAAGTAGTTTTAGGTTTTTTTTAATATTCCGTGAACACATATATTTATATTTTACATTACCCAATATATATACAATATTGTACGGTGTTGTTGTAGTATTTGTTCAAATACAATCACGTGAATCAGATACTTCTGTTCTATTTAGTATACGTTTGCATATTCTTTTATAATATACTAATATATAACCTTTAAGTTTATTTTGCTTCATAATTTCTGTATTGTCCCAACAAAAGGAATTTTATATCTCCTAATATATTAAATATTATAATAATATTATAATTTTTTATGTATTATATTATAATAATTTATATACAGAAAGCACTAAGTGGATTTTTTTAATTATAATATTGCGTAGAGTAAAAGACAGATAGGCAGAGAGGTACTCTCCGTTACTTTCTTACGACAATTAAGAAAGTATTACGTTTATTACTACAACAATATTTTTTAATTAAATAGTATAATAAATAAATATTAATAAATCGTTAAACATTTCTTATTTGCAAAACAAGTTTGGAAAGTGGTGATTGTGCGGTACCACTAATAGTAATTGAACTGACGATATACACACACAGTTTCGATGGGAGGAATTTCTTATGTCGAACCAAAATATATTATATATTATTGATGAGTTAATACGAATTCAAATTCTATTCGAAATGGGCCCAACGGCATTTCAGACAAATTGTCTTTTCTATTTCTCATAGATGCGGGAAGGAACAGACGATTTCCCTTCGACATTGTCAATCGCTAAATTTTTCATTCGAACGAATCGATTTCGTTCTATTTCTATTTGTTCGTCTAGTCTATAAGTTCTCCGGGGGTAATGTGGTGGTGTACTGTTGGGGGTTGCGTTACAGACACGGCATTGTTTGTCTACTTTTTGACGCTTTTCTGGTCTTTCGCTTCTTCCACGGTCTCGCAGTCTGTTCTCCCGTCCTTCCTATCTGCTACCAGTCCTAGTTCCCGGACTACTAGAGTTGTAGTCTATTTGGGTCCCGCTACATTTCGGTGTCCCTCTGCTCTGTAGTCGTACGAAAGGTTCGATGGAATTTTACTATGTAAAGGGTGCGGTTGTAGTACACCGCCGAAGCCGCCGTGATGAAAAAACCAGGGGTTATGAAAGTTGTCGTTATGAAACTGTTCGCAAGTCACGTCTCTTCTTCTTGTTTGTTTCTCCTCTGTAAGGTTTTACGAAACTTTTATGGACAATTAATTAAAAGCTTACAGAGTTCTGCCGGGGAACGAGAGGAATATTTTTCAAGATGGCCGAACGAAAACTTTGCTGTCGTTCCGCCGTCACTTAGTTCAACGTATCGAACCCGATATTTTCTTCTATGTACATAACTCCTGATCGTCTCTCGGTGACGACCCGTTTGTCTCGAAGTTCTTTCTTTTATTTTATTTTATTTTTTTTCAGCGAGCATCTGACAACAATCGCTTTTGTTCTCACATCTGCACATCTCTATTAATTATTTCTTTCTGACTACATCTATTGTTCGTTTTATTAGTATTTTTCTTCTGACACTTTTTTTTTCCTCTCTCACTCGCCACCGTTCCATTCTTTTCCTTTCAGGCTCACTCCTCGCTCTTATGTCTCCTGCGAAAGGGAATAATCGAGAGGGGCTGTGGTTGTGGCGATGGTTAAATTTTCGCCCGCTCTACTTTAATTATTTATTAACGGTTAGAACCTTATTTCAGACCTATTTTTTTGTGTTTGTCTTTCTTTAAAAACGTTCAACACACTTTAATAAAGTGACGTTTTGAATTCATGAATTTCTTTCTAATATACTCAATACTATGTTTTCAATATGTCTTATTAATCCAATTTATTTTTTTGGATTAGGGACCCTATTAATATTTTAATATATTACCTTTATGTAAATAATTTCACGTTTAAGAAATGGAGTGATATCTGAGATGGTCAGTGTCGAAAATTTCCAATTAATATTAATAATTATTTACAAACCTCAATAACAAACAGTAATAAATAATAATAATCATTAATTTACAGCATTATATACGATAAGAATTACCTATATTATTACTTAAATAAGTATAATACAAAAATTCATGTTATTTACTTCGAAAAAAAGTAGCTTATATGTATTTATTGAAAATAGGTAATTGTCGAATTTTTGAGCGTTAATAAAATATTTTAAAAAATTATGTTGATGTTAAGATAGTAAAAAATTAATTTATCAAATAAATCTCACACGTGTTACTTACTTATTGTAGCTCTTGTAGTTTGGAATCAACTAAACAACAGAGTACCAATATAATCCGGGTGAAATGAAAAGGTACCGGTGGGACAGGTACTGACCTCTCCAACACTCCCTCCCGTCTTCCCGTGACGACTCACCTTGCTAATTACCCGTTAAAAGGGAAAATTAATTTTCCCATAATTCACTTTACGTCGGACCAAATTTTCTGTCAATTTTTTTGTTTCAGCCGTAAACAACAGGTGAGAAAACTATTAAATTTAGTGTGTGATTCGATAGAGCGGGTCGGCTCCCAAAATATCCAGGTACTCACGAGCCGGTACGTTGTGAACGTTCTCTCGGTCCGACCTGGGTGTGTCCTGAGAGAGACAAAAAAAAATGGGACGCAGAGAACTAGAAAAGACTTTTAGCACCTTTTTCGTGTTGTCTAAGAGCGTCGTCGAGGTGTTTACTTTTATTGGAGTGATCGAACTTTTACTGATCGAACATTTCAATCGACATTTTATTTTATTTGTAATTTTTCGTGTAACGAACCGCTCCAACGACTCCATCACGGATCGCAGGCCGGAGACCAAAACTCCACTGAGACTACGGAGTACCTTTGTAGTAGCAAATAATATTCTTCAAAATTTCAACTCGCAATAAAACGCCGGACTGTGTACTCATTATTCAAACCGAAATATTATACTGTAGGCAATACTAGATTTTTCACAAGTTGAGCAAAGTTTTAAAGTTGAACCACATGAAAATTTCCTTTTATGTGGTCCACCTACAGAGAAGCTTCCAAAAACGAGGGAAAAGCCTCAGAATTGCGGCGACCAGACGTCGAAAACTATTCTAGAAATTAGACAAAGTCATTGCGCTCATTAAAAATAATTCGGTTGTTTTGGCCCGTAACGGCCGTGTGTGTGTCTTGGGAGTGCGGGAGGTGCCCGGCCATTGTCTCCAAGAAGACACAAGCACGTCATTAGTTCCAGATGATTCCAAAGATGAGTTCTGGAGTTCCGTGTGTACTCGATGGACCGTTCACACGTCGCCACACATGTCCACTTGGCCTGTTCTCGCCGTGAGACCCGAGGCTGCCATAAAATAAAAATGGCACGGTCATGTGTGACTTACTGGGTTTGTTTTGGACGACGGTAGCGTTCTAACATTATCCACGCTTGAGTACTGTATTACTGTAACGTAAGAGATGAAATGACGAGAGACGAGATGACTGTATCTGTATGTGGTCACTGCCATTTCCAATTGATCCACTCGTATTGAATTTTCCACGGGGGAAGTTAATTTTTACCTGTGCAATTGAATTTTTTAAGTTGTTGACATCTCGAGCAGTTCCCCTACAACAGTACCGGACCATATACCGAAAGTTTATAGTTGGAATGTATAGTTGTAGTAATTTATAGTTTGCATTCTATGTAATATCGGGTTATTACCCCGGACGGTGACTTATTGACCACGTTAAAAATCATACACTCCACACGAGAGGACAGCTGGAAGCAACGAAATGGAATAGAATACCCATTTTCTATAACTATTATCTATTTTTACTAGTTCTGGCTTATTAAGGTGGTGTCGGGCATGCGGGCCGGGACCCGACGTGAAGCAGCCGACGTCATCAGGAGATGGTCGCCTCGTCTACTTCTTAATTTTGTGCCTCGTGGGACGGTCCCGAAACGGTCCCAGAACTCCATGGAAAAGTAAAACGTTTTAATTTCGAGTTAATAAGTTTGTAAACTATAAATAATTGAAGTGCATTGAAATTAATTAGTCGAAATTACCGTCTCTCGGCCGGTTTGTTTTAATAAGGTCACTTCGGGCGTCTTTCTTGTGCTGCTCTTTTCTTTTCTTTTTTTTTTTGCTTTTTGCCTGCCTTGCCTTGCCTTTCCGGGGAGGATTTCATTATCGGATTGTCCCGGGGGCACCACAAAGTCCGGTTGATATTAATAAATAAAACAAATTAATAATGGTAGCGGTGAAGCCGAGCGAGTTCGGTTCGGTTTGTTGAATTGCCCGTCAATAAATTATTTCTCTTTAGTCCGTGCATTCGTACAGGTAGAGTTCTGCCGTGCCTGATGTTCGGTAGTCGCCCCTCGGTCATTATTAAGTGACTTAATTTATTGAAATGAGACCGTAATAAGACACCATAGATAATTCAACACTGTGTGATTTTGTGTTTTCTTCGACCTACGCTTGAAGTTCGATAGAGACATTAATTTAAGTCAAATTGTATAAATACAAACTATTTCGTCCGTGTTTATTACAAGTAATACTGTATATTAGGGGTATATTTACATACTGTTGTATTAGTAACACATCTATAACTGAAGTATGCTTCGGTTATTGGAAATTAAAAGTATATTTATTTATTATACATTCCTAACCTATTTACGTAAGTTATTTTTAGTAGAACTATTATAAGTATATTGTTACTGTTATTAAACTGTAATATTTTTTTTGAATTACCTGGAAGTTTGCTGTGATTAATGTAAAGCGTAGAATACACATGGCGTACTATTTAAATATTTAACGGTGTATATGACTTACGTTATTTAGTAAATAATCTTTCAATACTACATTACAATATTTAGTATTAAATACATACTGTTTAAATATTATTTATCACAATTGCTTTTCGTTACCTTCGTGGTTATAAATAACGTATAATATAAAGTTTCGTGGTGTTAGACCATTTGACTAATTAGTTAATTCGGTTAGTGGGTAGTAGACCAGCAGAATAAGTGTAACAGACTGTAAAAGAGACAATTTATTAATAGTTAAGTATTGTCACGTGGTGATTTTGTGACTGAAACACCTGCGTTTTCCCCAGTATTTTCGGTGTTTGTTTTCGAAGCCTTTGGGTTGTTCGAGGTCACATACAGCACGGTGTACTGTTCTATTGTGCATATACTTTTGCCGTATATGGGAACTCATCCACTGTCCTCCGTTCAGTATTGTCCTCTTCCTATTGAAAATTTAAATTGTTGCAGTCAATTACTTATTATGTATGCTAATTAGAGACGTGTTTTCGATAAGTACAGCCGTCAGTAACTGGTCAGTTAAGTATGATAATTTACCAGAAGTACACCCACAACACAAACACACATTTACCCATGTATTGACCCGTGAAAACGTTCAATAGATTCTATTAATAGGCGAAACACGAATAAATGCGCCGGAAGACAAAGCCGGGGGGGTAGGAGGAGGGAGTCCGATCGAGAAAATGCGGCAAAATGAATCTTCTGGCCGTCGATCACGTTCAAGTGCATGCGTGTGTTCCTCAATTTGTTTGGCACCCAGAGGTAGTACGAAAGTAAAACAGTCGAGAAGAAGAAGAAGAAGAAAAAGAACAGGAGCGGACTATCAATAAGACAGAATCCATAAAGTCGGGGGAAAGCGATGAGAGGAAACCCGAAAGAGGAATAACTTAATTACTCGGTAACCGCTCTGATCCGGCGGAGGAAAACGAGTACCCAGAAGGGGAGGGTGGACGAGAGGGGAACAAAAACAAACATGGAATAATAGTAGATACGAGGGACCAGGTAGTACCCGAATGGTACCGGGTAAGGGTAATACCTGAATCGTGCGCAACTCGGTAGACGGGGCCCCTTCCACTCCTTGTGAGGTCCACTCGCGGGTACTCGACACCTAAGAAAAAGACTCCTGCCGGAGTCTCGCCACGTTCTCCAACTCTTTTCTTACCCTGGTATTACTTTAATAAATTAAATCCGACGTCGCCTACATGAGAAATGGAGATCATGACGATGTACACATTCATTACGAAACAATTTAAAAATTTGAGATACCTCGGAGGCCTCGAAAAAAAAGGACCGGACGGGCGGGGTAGTCGGGAAGAGGATTTTGCCCTTTTTTTATTAGGCCATAAATATGGTACCCGTGACAATGCATCGACTCCCGTGTTACTTACTTCGACGAGTACCCATTCCTACCCGTGTCCGATGTTACACGGCCATCGATTTGACGAGTCCGAGTCATCACACGCACATCCGTGTATTTTTTCATGCACAGGAGACGATTTGGTCCACCGTTACATACAGGCTACGGTGTAGTGAGAAAGTCAAAGTGATTACGTGTTTTAGCAACTCTTACTTTTACTTTGATACAGTACTGCCGTACACACCAGAATAAACAAGGGAATAAACAGCCGTTCACGGTCGGTATTATGTATCTATGTGTCAGAGAAGATTTTAATGAAGAACTGGAGCAATGATAATAAAAAATTTTTAGTGTGTTGCAGAGGTATAGGTAACTTATGTATTGTAAGAGCATATACAATTTTGATGCAGTAATGAATATTTAATGTATTAAAGGGTCTGAGAAGTGGAATTGCAGTGTACAGATGAGAACATATTAAAAAATGAAATGAGCAAAACAAAAGGACATAGAGTAAGAGAGAGTGAGAGACAGACAGACAAAGAGAGAGAGACAAAGACAGACAGACAAAGAGAAAGAGAGACACAGACAGACAAAGAGAGAGAGAGACAGACAGACAAAGAGAAAGAGAGACACAGACAGACAAAGAGAGAGAGAAACAGACGAGGAGAGACACAGACAAATAGAGAGACAGACAGACGAAGAGAGAGAGATCAATAAGTTGTTGGGATAGGTCAGTTTATGTTAACTAAAGATATTAAAAGAAAGATCTCGCTCAACCGTGCTTGATGGAAATATGTGAAAGTTGTACAGAACGCTCACGGAAATTCTATATACAAAAGAGAAGACGAATTCTCGGTAATTGTAAAGAAGTAGACAGGCACACGGTTCAAGGTACAGGTTGATACTAAATTAATATTTACGACGCGAGTAGAAGAACTTAAGGATTAAAGAAAGACAGTGTTTACATTAAAACGAAAACTAGACCAGGGACCAGGAAAACTAGACAAAGAATAACAAGAAGCGGTCAGTGGAAAGTACGGTAAAATTTGTATATACGAACTATATACGCGAGACCAAAGTTCCATGTTCGTGTTGAAGTTCCATGTGCGCAAGTGACTGGACTCATCCGACAAATTAATTTCCACCGGCAATTAAATTGATGAATTAAATTGTCAGATTCCGTCTTCGGATGCCATTTGTAATAGTTCGACAAAAAATAGTTTGAATTAAACTTAGAGAAAATAACAGGTACTCTGATTGACTTTAATTGGCGGACACAACTCTAAATTCATTCTCACTCTACACCGATTACACAGTTTACTTTTATATTATACATTTATTATACATTTTACATTGCAGTTGTCTGCTCTACCTGTCTCTCCTGCCCAGTACCGCGCACTACAAAACTCACGGACTGCTACCTCGCACGAGTAACTCGTTTTTGTCTCCTCCACGAAACCGTCACATATGACGCGATGATCAATCGGTCGTATCTCGTCTCCGAGTTTTACTTTAATTCGTCCATTAATTAAAAAATAAATAACATAAAAGAAAAAAAATTAAAAGAACTTTCAGATCAAACACGGATGACATGGAACGGATTTAATTTCCTGTTAGGGAGAGGACAATCTCCTTCGTTCGAAATACCTGGAAATTGACTTGAAACTTTGACTCCTGAACCCGAAATGGGGGAATTGCAGACGAAGGGAACGGGATGTACAGGGTACAGGAAGTTGGAGGGGGGGGGAGTCCGAGGGTTGCTATGGGAAATTGTCGTTCGTTTGTGTCTCTTCTGCGCTGCTACCTGAAAAAAGAAAAAGGAATCTTAATTTATGTAGTTGAGTAGCTTTACTCAAAAGTTATGTATCTGATGTACCTGCACCTGAATGTAAGTCTGCTTAACAGAAGGTGTATATTTTGAAGGTTCAGACATATGATTTTTTAGTAGCTTATGTACATTTATTTAAATTTGACATTATCAGTTGGTTCATACCTGAAGTGCACTGAAACTGCCAGGTTGTCATTGTTAAACTCCAACAAGAAGGTTGGCTGCTGGAGGAAGAACAGGTACCTGAACTACCTGGAGCGGTTGTCCTGTAAAAGAAGAAGTGCTGAGGTGCGGAGCCGTTGGTTTTCAGGTTTCCCCAACTGGTACCTGACGAACGAACAATCATTCAACAGATTCGCTTGTTTCTGATGAATTTAACTGCGCGACTTTCAGGTTCAGCGTTGCGGACGACGATTCAGAAGGTCCTGCTCGTCGATCTCTCCCGTTGTTGCCGTTGATAGGCGAACCTCTTCGGGTTGCCACCAAATTCATTTTCGGAAGCTCTCACTACTTTCCTCCTGAAATAGTTTTCAATAAAATGTCAAAACTACCGCCAGGTAACCTCCCCGTCTAGTTTCAATAGATACCCGACCCCGTGTAGTTGGTAGTCGTGAAGTCAGGTTCGCTGTTATTTTAATTTTCTATTAAATAGTTGGGAGACCCCCGTAGCCACCGGAAGCGAACTATTTTTTAATCTCCTAGACAGTCGTGTCCTTTCCTAGACTATTAAAAATAATTACGGAAATATCTATTAGATCATTTTCTGGCTATTACTTCATTCTCACTAAGTTTAGTTCGTAGTTGATACCTCGTGGAGGACGATAGACTTATTTATTAATTTTTTACTTATTATGTGCATTCAAGAACGGATAGAATCACTTCTTTTATCTATTATCTAGTACATATAACCGGGAGATGTTTATTTATTTTTTATTAACTTATTTATTATTAACATTATCATTCTGTTAGCATTGTTCCGCGAAAGGCATTCCTAGTAGCCTTTATAGACCGACTCACCCCTATTTTCTATTATTTAAAACTAGATGACGTCACAAAGCTGCACTTTATGTAGATGACTGAGTAGGTAGGATGTGTTTAGTGATGTTCGCTGCACATTTCGAACATGCGTGATTTTACGCACGCGTTTCCCTGCGTTAAGAGCAAGTCACGACGACCGCTTTCTTCGCGTACTTCCCCCCCGTCCCGATTAACAATTATCCACGCTTGGTTATCAACCCCTCCCATCCTATTTGAATACCTGAGCCGTTGCTTATTTCTACCTGTGCAGTTCGTTTACACGCACAATTACATACCTGGTTTTCATTAAAAGAACCTGAGTTGTCTTTTAAGTACCTGACGAGTGCGTTTTCTCTTACTTTTTCGTTCTTTTGGTACACATCCCGCGTTGCTGTCTCAACACTGCTCAAGTCCAATTCATAACACTTTCATACCCCCTTTTTACTGTACATAATAATTTCGTATGCAATGGTAAGCCATGTTTTTTTATGTATTTATTCAAACCAAAAACGTAATGTATATTACATAAACACGTGACTTCAATAACTTAGTATTAAGATGTATCTTTGTATAAATCTTAGTGGTGTAAAGTATACGGTACAGAACCTGTACTGCACTTTTATTAACTTATTGACAAGCTATTATTAGATTAATTAATAAATGTAAAATTAGTTTATTAAATGAAGTATATTAAAAATATATAAACACTACAGCCTTGTAGGTTTCTCTTACAGTGTTGCGGTAGGCACTGAACTGGACGTACGCCTTTTTAATAGAGTCTATTAATAGAATATTCTTATGCTATGGTACCCATTGAGACGGTACTCGAGTAGATATTTGTTATGAGTTCTTGAGTACTGGAACAATCCCCAATTTCACTTTCATATTAAGTTCATTTACATTGTTTTAACAAATTTTAACGGTACAGTCGAACGATTCCATTTCATCATCCGTTTTTTTTTATAAATTTAACTTTGAGTACTCGTCTCAAGGTACCTTTTATTTTATTTATTTCATCAGATAAGTTACTCGATGAACTTTGAAAATTTTAATCTTATATTGTTTCGAGAGAAATATCAATTTACGATTCTTCCTTTGAGTGTTTGATTATTTAAAAGGTGTGAATTCGCTCGAACAACTCAAACCCATAGATTTATGTATCGAAGCGTTCATAAATAAATAAACGAATAACATAAATTTCTCACCTCGTCTCGAAATAAAAATTTAAATAAAATTTGAGTTATGTAGACGTAGCGAAAAATAATAAATGTTTGATTGCGGTACCTCCTACACGTCTCGTGCAAAATATCAACATTGTAATTAATGTTAATTTAAGGTTCGAAGGTACGGCGATGAACTCTGTACCCCTGAATTTCTTTTTGTTTTTCACAAAATGGCGGCGACGGTGGCTATTCGGATACTCGGTTTCGAACGGGTACCCAGCCAACAACCCGGCTCAATTGAACCGTTGCATCATACCTGACCTTTCAGGTTCGGTGTTATTTCGGTACTTCGTATCCTGCTTTGTAATTATCCGGTAGTTAAATTGCTATATCGAGAGCTCTGTCGTTGCGATTCATCACACTTCTCGGGTATCATTTCTGGTACGATCCTGCGTGAAGGATACGTACGGGTACTCTTGCTGTGTGTGATGTGATGAACGTTGTCTACCTTCTGCTGTGCTTACCCATGAGAGTGCAATTATTTATCCGTTGCCGGGTTGACGTAAACGATTGGTGAGTTGCCGACAGATTTTACGCCCAGAAAAGAAACAGTCTGATACCGTCACGTTCTAGACGCTCTGAACTTATCATTGTATATGTAAATTGGGTACGTGTTGGTCGGACAAAATCAACTCTCAGATTTTACACCTCATAACTCCTTGAACGCTACTTAGCAAGAGTAATTGCTGTTTGGGTGAAACATGAGAGGACGCCAGAAGTGTACTTGGTACTAAGTGTACCTCCTCTGTGGGTTTTGCACTCTCCCACAGCTTCATGTAAAGTATCTAGAACACCATATATTAATTCAATATATGTTTCTTAAAATAAATAAAATAAAATACACATAAAGTGATTGTACCCTTCACCGAGTTTTGACAACATCGACTTGAAACTGAAATTAATTACCCCAATATTTAACCTACACACTGTTTTGTATTATATATTATTTTAAAAATTCATCATGCCATTCAACTTATACGTTACTTAACAATGAATTTATATATATTTGTATGGAATATTACTGAATTTGTTAACTAAAATTATATTTTTACAGTGAAATAATCATGTTATTTGTAATAATATTAATAATAATAAAGACATTTTCGAAGCGATTCATACGGCTAACTAAAATAATGTTTTTTTAAAAATTTATTGATGGTAAGAAAACACACGATATGGAAACATCAAACGATGAAGTTATTTGATTTCATTACGACCGTAGATTACTTAAAAAAATAGAATTATATTTTATTTTTGTGCAACAGTAACAACAAAAACGCAAATTTTTTATTTAATAATGTTTTTTCTACAAGGAACTACACAGATTACAAGGGTAAGGTTTAAGTTGAGTGCTTTGACTACACGCATTGTTGACTTGCATGTGGATTGACCAGTCGTAGCTGAACTACTACGGTAGTGATTTTATTACAAATTCCGACTACAAGATCTGAAATCTATTAATATTATTTCCATAAAGTTAGACGAGGTAGGACTAATTGTACACTTGGTTGATGCTGAATGCCAGTAATTACTTTTGCAAAACTTGAAGGTTAAGTAAATTAGACGTCTGCTGGTAGTTCTAGAATTTTCTTACATGAGTAGTATCACTTTTGGTGGATAATTTTCTTAGTATCCGAAGTAGTATCGTGCTAATAGTTCTAATAGTAACATGTAAATGCGAGGTATCATTGACAGGTACAACAACCACTTGCCCTCTTCCTGGGCCTGACCAACTGGCAGAAATTTTCCAAGGTCGTGTCTTTCAGAGGCATTTAATTGCTTTCTACCGGTCATCATGGTCTAGTAGAGCACCTACTCCTCTGTTTCCCTTGTCTATCCGAAACAAAACTACGAGCACGGTAGGAGTAAGGTACGAGCTCCGGCACGAAAGTCTCGAAATAAAAATCAGAACGTGGACTCGCTTCTTTTTATTTATTAATGTGCCACCTTCTATCTGATGGTATCTGATGAGCCGGTGTTATGGTCTGTCGATTTCTCGCGTACCTCCATACCTGAAAAGCAACGTGACCGCCCCGTTTGACCACGCCACATCGGGCAAATACACAGTCGTTTGCACGCACGAAAGGGCAAAGGGAGACGGCCTTTCCTCGCGTCAGAAAATTCATTTTATTTATTAAAATAACCTAACTCAACCGAGCATCTATTGACGACCCTCAAAAATAAATAAACAAATAAATGTTGTTATTTAATTTATTGCACGTGACGCCTACGTACATCGTGACACGAAGTTATTATGTATAATTTTATATTACAAAGCAAAGTATCCAAATTATGTAATCAACAAACGCTAGATATTAATGCAAGAATAAATAAGTTTAATAAGTTGTATATAATTTATGTGACCATTAACTTCCAGATAGAACATTTATACGTGAATTTGGTAAAAAATATTTATAAAAGTAATCAATTTGTTATTCAAATATCAATAATATTAATAACCATTTTAATTTATCTAGTTCTTGTAAGTGTACTGTTATATTATTTCCAATATTTTTTTAATAACTCTTATATTTAATAGTAATTCTAGTTGTACACAGTATCCCGCGTTGTGTCTGAGTTTATGTTCAGTATAATAAGATTCCAAAATCGATATTATAAAACCATTAGCAGCTCTGTACTCATTTCTGTCTTTTACTGTAGAGACTCAATTAACTCAGACTTAACCCATTTCGTATTCGGCGTGGTGGGGCTTGGTGAACGCGGAAAAAAATGACAGCCACGAGGACTGATTGAAGTCAAGGCAGAAAGAACATAAAGAACGTGATTGTTAACGCACCGGCTTACATAATTACGGAATTATTAATAATCAAATACGGGAAAAAATAAATACACGGTCGTTTTTGCGGAGACCGAAACGAAAGAAAAAGTAAAGAAATTGGAAAAGCAGAATACGTGGAAACGGTATTTGTGTGTAAACATAATTACGAGGACGACGTTTTCTCAGAGAGATATTCAATTTGTTATGGAACGTATGTATAAATGTATATTAATAATGTAAATAGTGAATATTTTCCTTTTCGGGTTCAAGTCGAAATTAAAAATCTGGAATTTTATAGAATTCCTGCCGGAACAAAAACAGGGAGTGACAGGGATGTCTTGGGAAAGCCGGTTGTTATGTAGTTGCATTGAGTAGTGTTTACTTGCATTTACTGTACGTATATCGCGGATATTACAAATGTTTATTATATAAGTAAGCTGAATGTTTTTTTCGATGTTGCTGCTGGTCATTTTGTAACACATAATAATATATACACTGCATGCTTAAATCTTACCGATCACCACATTAATTATTTTTTACCTGTTTACTTTTATTTTAGTAACTGTGTTACGTTTCTTTTGTTTACATTTATTGTTTGTGTACAGTAGGTAGACTTTTATTCTGTACGTACATGTGACATGTTACATTTATAAGATCTGGTGGCTTTTACTTAAGGGTTGAGGACTACGCCATGAATTAGGGGTAGCTGTTGTGGGGTACACTACCACTTCTAATTATTACCGTTCTGATGATGTGTTATACAATAACTACATTGTATAAATTATATAATACAATAACTGTAGCTCAGGTGCTGTTTCTAGACACGTAGAATATGCTTTTACTATGTGTATATCTTTTGCTGTATATGTTAAAGAATAAGAGAGTATTTTGTTTATGGTAAGCATAGAGTTTTGGCACAGCCATTGTGTGAAATACTTAACTTATTTAACGTTTCCATACAACCAGCAACAGTCACCATGCTAATAATATATTACAATTAATAAAACTGAACTTTGGATGTCACTACCCAGAGTTAAAAGTAACTTTTATTTGGTACATTTTACTAATTACTCCGCCACGTGTGTAAGAAAACAGACAACATTTTTAGCCATTGACGTGTTTTAGTAGGTTTTATTGTACGTCAGTTGCCTGGTAAAGCTTATGCTACTTACCATATGTATGCTACCAGCTGTTTTTACCCCACTGATAATATATTATAGTAACAGTACCAGTAAAACGGTTGCTTTTTCTGTTGTTCACCGAGGTGAATGTTACTGCTACGTTTTCGGTAAGTGGTGAGGTTATGTTGATTCGAAACACTTGATTACCGACTTGTCACTTTTAGTGCACGTTCACTGGTAATGTACAACATGTACGGTAACGAGGGTAGAGAGAAAGTGTTGGTAGCTGCAGCAGAAGTCGTGAAAATAACCCACAGAAAGAAATAAAAACGCAAAAGGCACAGATTGAAAACGAAACGAAAGGAAAAACGCGGGAGGGCCCGGAGGTTCCAGGTTTGTAGGGCAGGCGCGGAGAGGAGTCCCGAGGACGCGGGGAACGATGCGTGCGGACGGAGGCCCCCGCGCGTATCACGGCCAGTCTCTGCTCGAGTGCGGTTCGCGCCGGAACGCCAGCAATCGAATTCGCCGTTTCGAGATTTCACGTCGAACTCGAAATCGAAATTTGCGCGGTTTTTTTTCTTGTTGTGCGGTCTTCTCGCTGTTGGAATTTCGCGTGCATCCGACCCGGAAAACCTGGAAAAAAACCGTACGGGTACGGGTTTGGATTCGTTTTTTGAAGTCCCGGTCCGCGGAAGTGAAGTAAATCGGTCGGGTGGTACCCCCGTCGAAAAAAAGTATGAGTGACAAAATCGAGTCGGTGAGAATTGCAAGCAAGTTAGGTTGGAATTAGAAGAAAAAAATCGTTGCTGTCGGATACCGTTGGTGTTTTTCGTCTCCCTCGAATTAGGTGAGTAACAAATCGGTTATTTTAGTAATATGTGGAGTGTGCCATTCCCGGGAAACTCACCTCTCTCACAGTGAGACACCTAGTCCTGCGGTACTATTGTACATAACACACCTGATGTACAATTTGCTTAAAATCGACACCCTCAACTATTGAAATCATTACCTATTAAAATTCAAAATAATTGAATTATTAACATTAATAAATAGTTTTATTTCGTTGGGAAGTTCTGAACCATAATAAATTCATAGTCGAGTTGCTTCGCACAATGGAACACGGATTTATGTTTGTCCAAGGTCGTAAATAAATGAATTCGCGTTACTCGTTACCCCGTGTCTGTTAATTAATAATCAATAATTAAAACGTAAAATATGTATCGGAATAATGTTTGAAACGAGTTAATTAAACGAGTCTCCGCGGCGGTCAGACCAAGTTTGATCAAGTCAGAGTAGCAGAACGTTGAGCCCTTAATTAATTGACACAATATAAATAACACGGTCGGTTACGATTGCTTTCGGTTATTAATCATTTAAATAAAGTACCCGAGTCGCGAATAATATTTTTATTAGTTTATTTCGAGGCGTCGTTATCGATTAATCAAAAAATTTCGTTATTAACTTAATTTGCGTTTTGTCTCCATGTGGGGTCCTCAACGAGTCTTGGCGCGTTTCGCCTGCGAGAGCCAACGCACCGGGTCAATTCATAATTAATAAATACATAATTGATTCGACCGTTGTGATTGATACTGTGAAACATAGTGTTTTCCGAATCATGTCAAATTATGTATTGCGTGTAACGCTGTCAAAATATTTGTATATTGTACCATTAATACTTCGCTACGACTATGTTGAGTGTCGTACTGTATGTGGACCTGCTTATTCGGGTGTACATAAAAACTTATACAATAAAATGTGTGATGTGCATGTCCACACACTGTCAGGTATTTGTTTACGAATTATTTAGATTTATGTAAATTTATTTTGTCGGCCGTAAAGACTGACTTATTGTAATAGCATTTATGTGTTGTTGTTTGTTTATTTCCCCTGTCAATGCACCCCGTGGTGTATTTTCGGATGAGAAACCACACCCTGTCACATCTCGTGAAATGTCAATCACTCCTAGGTGTACAGTCGTTTGTGTTGTGTACGTCACAAGTATGAAGTGTACGTTTGCGTGAACCTAACGTATAAATGCAGTTAAAACTTAAAATACACATGATATTATGTGTTTGGTGGTGTGTTAATAATAGTAAAACTATTTACTCCGGTCCTTGAGAGTTTCTGCCGATACTACATGATTATTGAATATTAGTGGAATCATGTTATTTATTATGTAGATAAATTGGCGAAATAAATTGGTTTGAGTCGTCAGTTGGTTGCTGTACAACTGTGAGTTTTTTATTTTTTCTCTCGCCATGTGAGCAGTAGAAGTAATTATTATGTATGGGAATGAAAGACAAAGGGTGTTGAATACAAGAAATTGTTTACCGCCCCCAGTTAGAAATGTTGCCAGCAGTACCAGGTACTGGTGCCCCCGGGTACTTGGCAAAGGGTTGAGCGCAAAAGGGTAATTAAATTGACGGACGTCGCTACCCGTCATTATGTCAATTCTCTTGGTCGAGTCTCAATCAGGAGGTACTCGGCGGTACCTGTCCATCGCGGCCGCAACACCTGTTGACTCGAATTTTTCTAATTCAAGGTTTCAGGTTTTCTGTTTATTTTTTTGCTTCCTTCAATTTGTTTCAAGGGAAGTGACAAAAAATTCTAGGTACCTGACCCGCAGCCTAAAAAAAAAATAATTGAATTTTGCGGATTGATGTGTGATTAAGTCGAGAAACTCACCGTGTGTTTGTACACGAATTCGTTTCAATCGAGTGATGTAACAATCGATGAGTGGAATTATCAAAATGGCGGAAGTCAAGTGAATTGCATTCAAATTTCTATTGTTTTACTCGTGATTTCTGTAGAAGTATGTAATAATGGAAGTAATTTGGTTGTCAAGTTGCTTCTTAACATCAAGAAATGTTATCCAATCAATTGTACTCCATCACAAAAGAACTTGTTCTCACGGGAGGTACTCCAGAGGTACTAAACGTATCCCTTGATGTTTTCATTCTTTCTTCTGCTTGCTTCTACTTTGTACTCGTACTTGTACATGTCTGTTTGTCTGTGTTGCGTATTATAATGTGTGGAGCTACGGTATACAGTTACTGAAACGTGTGAGAATATTTTAAAGGCTGTGCCAATTAATCGTTTTCTCTTGCTCCTTACACTTTCTTATTTCGTTTTTTTTTATTTTTCCATCATTTTTGTCTTCTTCTGTCGTCTTCCACTCTTCTTCCAATTGTTTTCCCTTTCGTTCTGTTTAATTTTTTGTGGTCTTTTACGGAGGGGCGTCCTCTTTAAATTTCATCGCCGTTTAACATTCATTGTTTTTCCTTATTTTGTTTACGCTCTCTCTCACGTCACCGTCAGCTTTTCCCCTAAAAAGCAATTAAAATGATAAATTAATTATTTTTAAAAGTTATTAATGGTCTTAATGTGGGCTGTGAAAATTTGCACGGGGGTCACGGGAAAATCAGTCACACACCCTTGAACTTTGGTGGCATGAAGTTATTTGTAGATTTTATGTATTATATACGAGGTCAGTTTGTACACACAACAATAACAGTAAACGCTATCGCTTTATTATTGAGTACCGCAGTACCGTTTGTTAATTGGTACCGGGGGTGAGTACACAAGGGGGTGGAATACACACAGCTTTTTTTTGTACAGTTTCCCGGTTAAATTAGGAAATAAACGTTGTCGGTGGTTTACGACTCACATTTCCCTTTATTGTTGGAGAATGTATAAATAATGACAGGTGTATACCGTACTGTATATTTGGGTGTACGAGTAAAATGAGATAGTGGCACCGGGGTCGATTTTAGCCGAACGGTTAATTAAACAAACATGGAGCTTTTTTTTGCACCCCCTGCCGGTGCCGCTCTCACCCCCAGCCAACGCGAGTCACAATAAAGGCGTATTGCTTTTACGTGGTGCAAATTTATTACAGTAATTATACGGCAGAGGTTTTAGGAGAGACCCCGCACGATCGCTTTGCGGTCAAACAAGTGCATAAATAAATAAATAAATAAAATTTTATTTAAGTCGGTGTTTCGTTTTTTTTTTTCTTTTTATTGTCGAGTCCTCTTCGAGCCGGGGAAATAGAGAAAGAAACGTCCATGACGAACATGAGGAATGAGAGTAAGACATTGCGAATCGGCGATTTATTACCCCGGTAATTTATTTAAATTCGCATGCCTTCGAGTCGACGTCGGGTGTATGCTTTGCAGGTAATAAACAAATATTCAGGTGTTGTGCGGTTTCCGGTGCGGTTCCGACCCGACCGAAAAGACAGACGGCAGTCGCGGAAATTGACCGCGTAACCGCATGTTAATAATTAATAATTATGTAAATAAGGCCATGACGCGCTGAGCGCCTTTAGACGGGTCCGAGGTGACTCTGCGATTTTTTGGTAGGTTTGCTTTCTTCTTCCCCCCTCTCCGCCCGAGCAAGCAATTAAATACATAAATAATTTATTTGTATGTCATTTGTGCAGGTTATTTTGAAGTGTTATTAATCGTGTATTTAATTAATGTAATTTGGATTTTCACGTACAACCATGTCATCAACAGATTAAGTTTTTTCAGTGCAATCAGGCATCTTAACCATTATGTATAATCATATTTATAATTATATTTATTGAAAATAAAGCATAACACTTTGCATTCTTGAGAAAGTGTATTTAGTTGTAACTTTCTCAATTGGTAATTACAGTATACTACGCTGAATAATAACTGAATTGATGAGTAAAATGTTAATAAATGAATGTTAATGAGTGATAAAAATGTTGTGTGATCTTTTCACAGCTTAATGTAATACAGGATTGCATGTTGACATTGGTGTACTACACTTGTAATGTGTTATTTCGAAATTTACAGTACTTTTGGTTGCGTCTAAGCAATAGTAGAACTACCAGAGGATTTCTGACGGCATCTCACCTGTTCGGCCATTAAAGTTTTGCGATGGCATTCCGTATATTGCTTCTACCCGTAGTAATTATCATCTCGTACAATAAATAAATATACACACCGGAAGAATAGGAAAAAGAGACAGCATGAAAGGAATGCCTCCGCGTTCGTAGAACGGTCTGAACAGTCGAGAAAACGTCACTGTTTGTAGTTAGAAGAATGTGTTTAGTCGAGTACATGGCAGATGCCTTTGTTGTGTCGCACTTTGAATTAGTGTGACAGGTTAAATAGTTCTGCCAAGTGTGAAGGGCCGTTTCCAACTAGAAAACGAGAAGCAAAGTTGTAACCTCACGAGGTGGCGGCGTGGCGGGTAAGCGGGGGGGGCGAGTCGGAAAGAAATCGTGAAGTTGCGAACGCACGCGTACGCCAAAACGGTTAACCCGAAATTAAAAAAAATAGTTAGCAATTTGCCAGGTAGAAGAAAGTCTATCTTCACCGTTACCTAACAGACGATAATAGAACAATCGATTCAAATTTCGGTTTAAGAGGAGTTAGGTCGTGACCGCCCGTTCACGCGGAGCCATTAATTGATATCGAAAGCGTCTGATCATGTTGTAAGAGGAGAGATAATCGGGGAGTGCGTACCAGAATGAGTACGCACTCGTAGTAGTGACGAAGTAACGATGTCATAAGGCGAAAGTAAAAAGTTTGCACTGGGGGGATTGGTACTTTAATGTGTTGATGTATCTACGAAGGGGACAAGTACTCGTTACCGGGTGTCGTACACCCCCACAAAAGTCCTTTGGTACTTCCCTGGGTACCTGCTGATAACCAGCGTTTTCCGACTCCGCTTTTCTCTCTCTCAAAACCATATTGAATTTGGAAGCCCCGTGAACAAGTTACTGACTAAACTCCTGTCAAATGAAGCAATTAAATAAATATTTATCGTCGGAATTTAAATTAAAAGTTGAATAGTTCAATATTTACAGTTGTTTTGAGAAAACAAAAGGTCAGTCTGTACCATTGACTTCAAATTAAAGTTTTTGCTATTGCTCCACGTTTCAAATGAATATTTGAGCACATAAAAATACATTTTCCATGGAAGTAACAATATAAGAGATGATTTTGTCGAGCTGTAAAAAGGACGGCCATGGTAGCGGACCGTTGCAGTAGAATTAATAATACTACACTGTGATAAGTTTTGAATTGTAGTACATTGAAGACGTCGTAAGGAGAGGTCTCGCGGTAGTTTTCGCATGACGGCAAGAATTTACTGGGTCATAAAAATAAAAATAAGTTTAATGACAATGATCATATTAAGTTATGTCTACAGAGTTACGTGTATGGTTCGTTCCGTTATTTTAAATATGTTTTAATAAGTAAAAGTTCTTTAAACATGAGAGTAGAGAGTTACCAATGTGCGGATTATGTTCGGCATAGAACAAGTAATAACAACGTATCTTAAATTGTATTTAAATTTTTTACAAAATATTGCGTGGTGCAGTAGTCCGTGGCCGACTTATGTACGAACTCTAATTTACAAAAACAAGGGAGAGCAACACATGTATATGAATAAATTACTAAGTAACAAAAATGACTGAACAAAATTTTTGGACATAATTTGGACAAAACTCACGTAAATTAAATTAAATAAAATTAAGCGTCATATATTAGACTTGTTTTACATTTTTGGTAAAAAGTAAAATACCAGGTAATAATACAAGGCACTGAAAACTAGAAAGTACCAATCAAACAAATTCTAGACTTGTCTACGAGTCGAAGTCAATGGGAAATGACTTACAAGTACAACTAAACAACTAGGTAGAACCACATAGAATTATTAGTGTCAAGTACAAGTACTAAACCAGTCTAAAATACTGAAAACTTTTATACTGATAGTAGTCTATATAATATACTGAATAATATAATCAAATATACTAAAGACCAATATTCTAAAGTGAAAAAACAGAAACTAAAAATTAATAATAAAACACATAAAAAGTAATTT
Organism: Polyplax serrata; assembly: GCA_037055365.1. Classification (NCBI taxonomy): domain Eukaryota; kingdom Metazoa; phylum Arthropoda; class Insecta; order Psocodea; family Polyplacidae; genus Polyplax; species Polyplax serrata. The sequence continues at coordinate 3,791,210 of JAWJWE010000038.1, read as the reverse complement.
TTTCGTATGAATATTTATTTATTGGTTATACCAAAATAAAAAACCGAATACAACATAAATAGAACAGTGCACATATTAAAGCTATTGAATGAGTATAAACGCATGAAAAGGTTACCGAACAATACACTAGATAACTACACAAATAGACAGCAGAATTAAATAAATGTATTTAAATAAGACACTAGGCAACTGCATAAATTTCTATTGAATTGCAATTAAGAACTAATAAAAGTAGAGTAGAAGAACGGAATAGTGTAACAATAAGGAAAACACAGAATTCGTTCGATGTTACATAAAGTGAAGTATTTCCATAATTGTCGATGAGTTATTATTGTTTATTGAAAATTGCCCCTCGTTACGTAAATTCACGTGACTCCAACCTGTGACGTCTGCCATGCAATTTGCTTGTTTTTTTTTATATAATGTGACTTTGCACTCGTCGTCATGTTCGGTACCATTGAGAATGTTTAAAGTGATCCATCGCGTTAATTTTCAAGGTGGGACCCACCTGTCCGAGCACCGCACACTCGTGTAATTTAATATGGTTAATTGGGTAACAAAGTTGTAATCCGGGGAATTGCGTGGCTACCCGACAACCCGAACGTCAGTTAAGAAGTATGGCATGATGAAAGTGTTCAATATTCGTATATAATTAAACGAAAATTGAGGTTTGCATTTATGTAATGGTTGCACTTAATAATCGGCCCGGAGGTTGTGATGTGCGCTTGTGTATGTGTGCGTACCTGTATGTGACAGGTATCACGGTCTCATTCAAGGCCGACCACCTCGTGAAGTACTTCACTCATTCGCGTATGCGATGAGTTATTAAGATCGCAAAATAGGAGATTTAGCCAACAGCAATGTTAAGTTGCGAACAAATTTAGAAAACAAATAAAAATAAATTAGTTTTAGTTTATCCTTGTAGGTGTCCCAGGCCTTCTTGGTCGGTTGTACAACCACAAGAAGAAGCCTCAAGCATCGAACTACTTCACGCACTTCACTCCAATTAAACTTTCCATCCAGCTGATTAATTCCTGTACTAAAATTTTGTGTTTTTTCGATTAATTCTGGCTACCGGGAAGGAGGAATCCGGGACACGAGAGAGAGAGAGAGGGAACAGAACGGTACCTCCTCCTGCAGGACAAGACAAATTAGCCTGTTGTTGTACTGCCGTAACTAAAATTTCACGCCCTCAAAGTGGACGCAAATTCAATAATTCTTGTGATTCCTTGCTGGGAAGGAGTAGTTTTCCTTTGACGGAGCCTTTGAATTTATTTCCTTTGTCCGTTTGAACGGATCGATCGTTGTATTGACCGCCTTGTATGTATGTACACGAAAATGTTTGACTTCTCGTTCACTCGTTAAAATTTCATTAAAATTTAATTTTTCTTTCCGGGAGATAATCAACAGGGGAGAGAGAGAGAGAGTGAGAGAAAGAGAGAGATGCGAAAGGTAGGAGAGTGTTGCGCAATGGACGGATTTAAATGGTAAGAGAAGAAAGGCGATTGTTTTCAATATATACATTAGAATTATTAATACACGCGACAGGCGTTCCCTACATAGAAGCGATGGAAGCGAGACATTTGGGAGAGAAAGAGGAAAGGGCCGTAGGCGAAACTATGAGACACAATGGCAGGTCGCACATTAATATAAACAGGAAAAGGATGAGGAAACTGAAAAGATGAAGAAGGAATAAGACAAAGGACAATAGAAAAGCAGTACAAAATTAAACCTAAACCTTACTCACTACACTACTGACTATAAATACAAAGACTGCAAAGTAATGCAATAAAATTACAATATTGTGTGTAGAAACATGAAGAATGTACCACTAGAATACTAGAAACTACCAGAAAACAGATAATGTAAATTTACATATAATTTACATTGTTGAACTATTTATTGTTTATATTTATAAATGTAGCCAAAAGACGGATCGGAAAGTTAATTGAAATATGTGACCGGACACTAAGGTCATAACTTTTAGTATCGTTACTAGAAAAATACATATGTTTTAATAAATATGTAAAAATACTTGATTACGAAAAATTCAAAATATATGTATTATAAAATATTGAAATATAAAATAATAAATAACGCAAGTAAGAAAGGGCGAATAATATATACGAATCGAATGTAACCTTTTGGTATTTTATATTGTTTATTAAATGTTTATTAATGCAGTTTAGAATTATTATGTTATTAAAATATAAAGAATACTAAATACAAAAAGTCAATAAAATAAGGACAATGTAGAATAATGTTACTCGTAGGAAGTGTGAGGCAGTAGGGCTGCTTCCCGATGTCTGGGGTACTAATGAGTCTAATAAATAAGCAAGTTGCGGAATGGATATGTAGTTGTTGTATGTGGTCCGTGTGTTGTACCTGGAGGAATCTAAAAATTGTACGTCATTTATCAAACCGAAATTAGACATTTGATTTGTCTGCTTTCTTCGTTTTCGGCTCGTTTTCTAAAAGCACAGTTTTAGACATTTCAGACTACCTGACAATCACCGGGCCTCCGTCCGCGGTCTACCTGTCACCTTCACTCCTCAAATTATCACTTCTAAATTTGTATCGTGACTACATGTAAAATAGTATTTTTGCGGATGAAGTTTCGTTGTGTTCCCTTCACCTTCGTTCCGATGCCGTCGTACCTGTCAGGTGCTTCGCATACCTGAAAGGAGCGATCCGAACACCAGCCTAGCGTGTAGTCGAGACTCATTTAGAATGTTCCAACAAAAATTTCAAATTGACAAACAAGGCCTTGTTATGCTCTGCCTTGGTCCCTACCAGACCTGTCTCTCTCTCTCTCTTCCTTCCCCCCCCTTGCGACTTGTGACAGTCCTAGACATAGTTGACATTCATTCTCTGACCGGACAGTTGGCTTCCTGAAGTGTTAGGATGTACAGGAATTTATTGTCCGTGGTGTGTAGTTTGTTGCCATCACGTCGAGTAGTGGTGAGTACCGTTGTACTGTTGTCTAGGCACACTGCAGTAAGCTTAGTAGTTCTACCCTGAGCAGGTATACACCCGTGTGACAGTCTAAAGGTTGAGTCGTGTAAAATTATATATACAAACGAATGTGTAGTTGTACGATCTGTGGGATTATTTCTAGAAGATATGAGATGGTGCCAGGCTCCAAGTCGGGTACGTCAGGTTGAGGTGGCAGGAATGCAAAAACCGTTGTCAACCGACAAAGTGCACGGGGAACAAGAGATGACTCGGCGGAATCTCCGGCCAGGTACCAGTCTTGAGTTACTCACAGGAAGCGGTTCCTTGTGGTTCTTTTCCTACGATCTGGTTCATCTGCAATTCCGAGTACTCGCGTCTCTGATTATTCAGACTTGAGTTTCGTGTAATTAAATCACTTCCGAGGGTTCGAGTGTTCCATCGTGGTCGTCGATCCTTAAATCGCAGGGACCTGAAACGGGAAAATAAAAGGTACAAACGAATAACAATGGGCTTTCTTTATTAAATCAAGCTAATCCTCACTAATTGAAGTGGAGTTTGGGAGTCGAAGGCACAACCTTTTGCTCTCCTTCCACGTCACCCGCGGTATTAAATGTCTTAGGAGTAAACAGAAAAAAGGATAGGGGGAAGACGCGGTGCGGCGCAGGAGTAGGATGGAAGGAGAAAAAGGCAGGCAAAGGAAGTCATGTCGGACGGGGAAGGCCTTTGACGATGAAAGAAGAATAATAATCAGGACGAAACAAGTGGAAGTGGAAGTGGAAGCAGAAAAGGCGGAGAGGGAAAAAAGGGCAGTGGCAGAAGACCCGAAACTCCATGAAAGATTTAATAAGTTTGACTGAAATTTTTATTTCCCACAGAATGAGGAAATTTTTATTAAGGCTATTTGCGCCGGAGTCGGTTAACAAAGTTTTTCGTTTCCGGTTGAAAGGAGGAAGAGGTTCGCAGGAAAGGAAGTATAAGAAGAAGAAGACGAAGAAGTGGTAAAGTAGGGAGAGAAAGGAAAAATTAGCCAGCAAGTGTGAAAAAGCTCTCTTCTCAGTCACACGAACAATGGCTTAGAGTTTAATTAGTGTAACTGGGTCGACTGTATAGGGGAAAACAGCCGTGAGGAAGCTGTGCCTTAAGTTCCTTTCACCTGCAGCGCGCGTTTTAAGTCGAAGAGGCGAGGTGAGCGGCAGTGAACTTTGACCCAAAAAGTACCTTTCGGTGCGTTTCCGAACGGTCGGTAACGGTAGGGCAGCCACGCTGTGCCAGAAGCTCTGGAAGTTGCAGTTTTTGGCAGTGTTTGTACTTTGTATATTCTTTCTTGTTATGTGTACGTAGCTTGTGGAGGAGACATGTCGGATTTAAATTTCACTCAATGAAAATTATGTTTACAGTAAGGAAAAAAATGAAAGTTTGTGTTGCTTTAATAAGGCAATTTGTCGGCGTTGTTTGCCGAATTTTCAAGTTTTTAGTTTTTCTACAAAGTGAAAACTACTGTCCTCATCAACTAGTTGACATATGTTGATGACGTCACTTTGTCTGCGGGAGAGAGTCTTGCTCTTGTTGGTGTCTATTTTTCGACGATCTCGCCTACATTTTATTGTTAATTTGATGTCGTGCATCTGATTGGATTTTTTTGTTCTCCTGCCATTTCTCATGCTGCTGACTCCCCTGCACGGTGGTACTCCTTCTCCTCCCATTGATCGTGGGAATTTGATGCCGATGCCCTGGGTGATCGAACAGGTGTTGATTACTCTCGAATTCGTAACAAATTCCAAGTGTGAATCGTGAAACTTTTTTGTTAACATCATGAAGATTTTAATTTCATTAATTACAGCTTACAATCCTTATGTACCGTAGATTAACTACACGAATAAGTAATATTTTTAGACATCATCATTTCATGTTAGGAGTAAAAGAGTGCAATAAGTCTCGTTCAAGTTCTTCATTAAAATTTAAGTACAACAGAGTACAAATGCGTGTGTGTGTGAATGTGCATACGCAAATAATCAATAATAATAAGAAATTATTAAGTAAATGCTTATGTAAGTACATAATTGTGCAACACTCCTTTGTATTGATGTTGAATGGAAATGGTTACATTTTACCAATAATTTGCGAGATCGTACACAATTTGACAATTTTTTTAAATTTATTTATTTATATTAATAATTATTTTAATGCATTGATTACAGATTCTAACTGGCCTTGTGTCAGAAACACTATTTTACTATAGGCTACATTAAATATTAAATAAAGTAGATTTCCCGAAAGCCACACATAAATCGTATTTAAATAATGTGTAATACACATAGAACTAGATAAATGGACAAACAGTTTTCTTAATTTCGTTAATGCCAATTAATAACTTATTTTACTACAGTACTACATAAACAAGCCAAATAAAGAACGATCTTGTTTCTTTTTTAGGAAACTAGTGCGAAAAGCCTTATGTAGTAAAACAATAGGGAAGTGTAATAATATGCAAAAACATATTTATCGTTTTGGTTTTGTTCATTTTTGATGAAGAAGCCTCTCTTTCCTATGTACAAGTCAGCCACGTAAAGTCAGACTATCCAACTGCCGTTCTTGAGACGGTGTTTTAAGTAGTTTACAAAACGAAAGTGTAAAATACAAATACAATAATAGAGAGAGAAGGACAAAAATAAAATTCCCGGAATGTGCGGTGAAATGCCAGTGGCGTTTTTTAGACCTTCTGCAAGAGATGATAATAATATATCATTACTTAGAGCGTACGCCTTATTGCCTCTACAAATAGTTGAAATAGTCGATCGTTGAGAATATTTTTACCGAGAAAAAGCAGGTTTTTTATATTCGTTAGAACATAATATTCTATTGTGCTACACTTTTAAATAGACTGCATGACTCATCTGTCACTTGTCAAGATGGACCAAGATCATTCAGCCCTGCCAGATGTTACGTACATTGAAATTGTTCTCATATTATATATTGTTGTCATTGTATGAGAGTAGTAGTACTGGTAAAATGTTGAACTAAATACAATACCAGGAGTGGAGGGTTCGTATGAAAGAGATGTAATACAATGTAGCACCATTCTAACAGTTGTTGCATATTATGTATTTGCTAGGTAGGAATTTATGTTTTGGTAGCGGATATTATAGTATTTTAATATATAAATTTGTACGGTGAATATATTCCTCTTTTAATATTATTTATGAGAGATACAACACCGTGGCAGTGCTAATGGTTAAAATACAACGACTATGCAACACAAGTAACACGGCAGTTTTTGTATATTTTCTAAGTGGAAACTTCGATCATAGGTACACGTGAAAACCGGGTTAGTACTACATATTATGAATCGTTATTACTTCCATTTTTTGCGTACAACTTCTGCTCTCGTGTACGACCGCTCAGAGACAATGTCAATAGTTGTTGGTGGTAGCGTTTCAGGGGAGACGGATGTAACGCACCGACTGAGGAAATCAGCCGGGTTAAAACAAATAAAAAAAAATTCTCCAATCGGACTGTGTCAACATAAATCAATGAATTTAAGAGACGTTCACGTTCGTATTGGAAATGAAGAAAATGAAAAATCTACGGGAAATGATAAATTAGATATTCATTAGATATTCTCTTGGTTTCCTTCTTTTTCTTGCAAACGACACTGGCGGAGAGACAGAAAATCATCAATTTTGGTTATTGGAATATGATGGAAACGGCGAGTGAGTGTGTTTTGCGCCCTTTCATTATTACCCCAGGTAATAAATAATTTCTGCCACCCCCAAAAGAGAAACCCACCCCCTTTCCCGTGCGTACAACTTTCTGCCAGAACTCCACTTTTACTCACCGGTGGAACATCCAAAGTTCCGCGGGATATTGGAAAACGCTTACCGCGGCCATGTTGCCCGTTTTCTTTGAATGTTTTCCTTGGGTAATAAATTTTGAGAGATGTAGAAGTTTAATTTTGCGCCATTAACGCGTTACTTTTTTTTTATTTTTTTGTAGCACGTGCAAAACGCCAGTTTCTCTTACACGTGTGCACACGCATGAACTTGAACTGGCGATAACTGCGTTGCGTTTGACTAGTTTCTTGTACTGTTGGTTGTTAGAGCGTTGGAACTTGATGTTCTGTCATGTACCCAGTTGCCGTGCACTTGTAGTGGAAGTACAGAAGGGCAAGAGAAATGGTTGGAAGTACGGCAGTTTTGCGGAGGGACACCTTTTACTTGATTTTGTTTTACTTTCTTGAAACTGTAAGTTGCGTATTTGTACCTATTTCTCGCTTGCTATTGTTCGAACAACAGAAGTACTGTATACCTTACAGTATATCTTATTTGGCACGGGACCGCAATGAGTTGTAACTTCTGTATACTCTGTTACATAAGATGAGGCATAAGATGACGTAGTTAGTTGGAACTTGTCAATACTTTATTACTTAAGTTGATACATATATTTATGCTGATAGTATTAGTATACGTAAGATACACAGGACCGTAAGTTTACGGGGTGTACAGTACGTGTAGTGGCTGCGTTGTTCATACGTCGTTTTGTTGTCTACCTAAAGTATGTATAAGTACTTAGGCACTGCTTCTTTACTGTGATTTCCGTATATTTGCCCAGTGATTCCACCGACGCATTCGACGCATTTAGCCTTGCCTTGGCTTCGATCAGTGAACTAAATACTCCTATCTGATGTCCATACCGATTTCTATGTACATGACGTCCACGATTTGTTCCCGCTCTCACGAACTCAACCCGAGACGTATGATTAAAGCCGTTTTTCATATTCCTCCACGGTCTGACTTGTTCGCGAGTTTACTATTAATCATTACATCACGGGTACTCGTACGGGTACTAAATTGGAGTGGAGGCAGGAGATGATGGCGTCAGGTCGAGTCAGGAAAGGTCAGTTCCTTCAACCTCCGGTCGGTCTGTTATTTATTTATTTTTCAGTATCAGATGTTAATGCGAGTTAATAAATTGTACTCGGGAAGAACTATTTTCTACGAAAGGGTTAAATAAAAAAATTAAATTGCCCGTGTCGCGATTTCGACAGGAGACCCATTGAGAAGAGAATGAATGTTTCGGTTGGGTAGTTTTTATTGCGTAACTATATATATAGAGTTATTTGCTCTGGGTGTTCGCTCCGATATCAATCTCTTCTATTTGCACGGCTGTTTTGCTTCCACTTACATTCCCTTGGTGTTATCGACTCGCCTAATTCCACGTTGACTTTCAGCAAATGCACAACTGCCCTCAGACCACAGGTAATAATTTCATATATAGTTCTGTAATATTTTTTTACTGTTTTCAATCAGGCAACCTCCTGTTGTGCGTGTGTGTGTATGTGTTTGTGCAGCATTCGATTTTATTTCTGTCGTTCCACCTCGGTGAGTTTTCTCCTGGAGCAGTCATCCCTGACAGGTGAACTTTTGAGTCCCGGGGGTTAGCCACCGGGTGTAATTTCACCACACTCCCGCCGCCCCGGGGATAAGCAGCCGGGTCAGGGAAGTATGGAATTTTTTTTGTCGTATTAATAAATTGAAATTGTCTATTGAAGCAAAAAATTGCAGCCAAAGCTCTAAAGCTCCGCGTGCCTTCTTTTCGTTCTAGCCGATTCCCACCCCTCGTAATTCTATTACTCGAAAGTCGTAATTGATGTTCTGCTAGACGAGGATAATATGATTTGTGGGAATTATATACGATGTACGGTAAACCGCTACCCGAGTATAACTGCTGAATTGCTTTGATGCTATAAAATGTCAAACTTTATTAAGTACTTAAGTTATAGTTTGTTGTATTGTGATACAATAACGCAATACGAAGCCGTAGGATGCTCTGGGTGACGCAGTGTACTTGTGATCCAACAAGCTCGGTGTGCACGTATCAGAAGCTTAGTTTCACTCTTACTATGAGTGTGTGTAAATTATGGATAAATGAAAAATTTAAAGTAATATAGTCGGATGAAAGGATTGTAAACGACAAAAAAGAAAAGTTTTAATTTGAACACAAAGGAGGTGTTTATATTAGAACGTATGAAGGTATGTATTTTTACATAAACACCTTGGGTAAATATGTACATGAAAATCAACTCGTTTCAACACCACCGCGTCACAAAGACGGGTCTCTGAGCCGGGCGAACAATATCTGTTTTTTTTTTAATAATTCATGTATTTTTTGAAAATACAGTAGAGTGACGTCTAGACAACAGACGTTTTGAGAATTCCAAACGGTTGGTGTTTCAGGTCTTCAGTGTGGTACATAAGTAACAAATACCAGATATATTAATACCAAAAGCACCAGTTGATTTTTTAAAACATGAATTAAATAAAATATAAAATTTAATACAGGTATTAAAATTAATAATATTAATTTTTTTAATTTTTTATTATTAATAAAATTATGTGTAATAATTTTCTAATAATAATGTCACTGGGTATTGAAATAAATGCAATAAAATTATTACTATTGTAAAAAAAAATTAGGAAGGCAATATCACAACCACCCAAACATCGGTGGCGCAACAATAATTATTTTTTTAAATATATATTAAACTTGTCAATTATACCTTGCGCAGTATATATTATTTCTTATAAAAGAGTACAGGTTGTGAAAAGGTGCTAGGGACATTCCCAACATTAATAATTTAGTAACTGTATGTTTTTTGTAATATTACTGTGCGCCACCGTTGATATTGTTTATATTATATAGATATGTACCGTTCATATTTTAATATATTGAAAATAAAATATTATATAGGCCATAAAACTTTGTAGAAGTTACAAATAATAATATAAAAATTTATTTATGGTCATTAAACAAGTTCCACGGGTTGCTTACTAATATTAGCTATTATATAATCGGTAACACTGATGCACAATAATATTGATTTAATATTAACAATACAATTATACAAAAGGTATAATATCGCAACATTAATATATTTACTATTGTAGAACTTTCTCGTTTATTGAGAACCTATTCTCTACATTAATGGAAGGTATGGGGGAGAATGTACAGCAGAAAAGGGTACAATCACCGTTTGATGTTTATTGACGTTTTTTCACCGTGGTTAGTGAAACGTGGTGTTAAGGTCTTTGAGAACATCACAGTCCCGGGCGAAGAGTGGAGAGTTGGAAAACTTTCTACCAGTCTCTTCTACCGAATAATATATTATTGTACTCGTTGTAATATCAACATAACTCATTTCCACTCCGTCACCTTTCCTACTATTTTTCCATTCTCCAAAGTCTCATTATTGTGCGTACGTCATCATCACGGTGAACCTTCCACCAGATTTATCACTCGAGAGTTTTCTCCGTGGATATTCTTCTTCTTCTTCGTTCGCTAACTAACCGTCTAACAGTTAGCGGGTAACAGTCCCTCGGCACTGTCACTCGACCTCTCCGCCATAAATCCCCGGTTGAAAAAGTTATCCGCGCGGTGATAAATCCCGGGGAATTGTTTTGACGTCGTAACGTCTTGATTAGTCTCATTCAGGTTCGGGACGAGTCAATAGAAGAAACCTGCGCGATCATTGAAGTTCTCGGAAGTTACTGAAAGATCAAAATAAGTTTATTAATAATAATGTTGATGATGATAATAATAATGGATTCGAGAAGAAAATAAGAGTCCACGGGTGTAATCAAGGTTTAATCACCGGGTTGGGGAGTTTTTTTTGTGTCGACGTGGAAAGAGAAACCCACACGGGTGGATGAGACAGGTTTCAGGTTCACGCAACCGTGAAATCAAGGAATTGATCCGTCGTATAGAAATAGAAAAATGTGTTCTAGTTGCTAGTAAGTGTGTGTGTGTGTGTGTGTGTGTGTGTGTGTGCGTATGTCTTTTGCGTTCGCTCTGAGTTCCACGTCTGGAAAATTAAATCTTTCTGTCTTTTTCTCTTTTGTTCTTTTTTTTTTCTTCTCTCGATCGGCTGAGTAATAGTTTTAGATTGAATAGATAAATGCCCTTTTTCTAGGTATTTGCGTGTTTCCTACGAGTCAAATCAAAACGTCGAGGTCTTTTTTTAGACTTTCTTTATGCAAACGCCCGGTCGATTGATTTTCATTCGACTTTATTCTTTCGGCCGTTTTCCTCTCTTTTGGGAGTACTGAAACGAAATTTTCACGTTGAGGGGATTCTTGCAGGTACCTGGGAGTCACTTCAGCCTAGAACCCTAAGGTACTATTTAAAGCTTTTCAAGTTAGATTTGGCTCTTGTGTTTACAAGGGTTGAGTGGTGCACTTGAAAAGTATACGTACAGTTTCCTTTATATAATTATGGAAATTATTTATTATAATTTACAAGGTGACTGTACCTCCACGGTACCTGCACGGGAATTGTCACTTTTCGAGGGCACATCCCGCGGTGGCAGCCATTGACCTCAAATTGATTATACATTTGCTATCGTGGCACACTATTGTTACGTAGATTTAGTAAGAGGCTGACCACTCCCGGAGCCTCGGGTTAGGGTGTTCTCCACGTTTCCGTTTTATTGACGAATTCTTTTGTTCACGAGAAAATCAAGGTTGATTTGACCAATCAAAATCACGCGTGATATTAATTGTGAAGTTGAGGTGCCCGTTGGCGAGAAAGTACCACGTGCAAGAGATAATAATGGTATTGCTGCTTTCTCCAGACAGTTCCAGTGGGGTACGACAGCCCATTTCAGGTATCCTGTAGACAAGGGTTAATGGCAGAAGTATTCAAACGTAAGTTTGGTATCGGCGGCGATCAGGAAGTTCCCTTACTTGCAAGACTGCTTCGGACTGGAGAACACTTACAGATACGTGGAGTAGTATCCCTAAGGCTATAGAACTAAAGTAACGGGAAAGACATGGAATTTTCCATAAAAGAAGGTACATAAAATGGTACACGACAGGAACAAAGTTTCGGTACATGCTACTGTATATAAAAATTTGACTTTATTGATTGCACTGATGAAGTAATAATTTCTAGTGATTTTGTCGACCAGGACCAAATTTGAGGACCAAATTTCGGCAGGACCAAACACACACACGCAAAGGGTTAATTATCTGGGACTGTACAAGTAATAACAGCCTGTTAGTTCCCCAAAACTAGGAAAACTCCCTCATCCCCCCGGTGTAGTCGTTCTCTTTTATTATTTCTACTACCACGACCAGTTTCTTTTTTCTAATAGAAATCTCTAGAAAATTTTTCGGATCGTTTAAGCACAACGGAATTGGCTCTCCCTTTCTTCGGACATCTTTCTTTGTTCCTTCAAATTCTGCGGATCATAAAATCTGTTTACGAGTTTTGCTTGGAATTTTCTCCATCGTACTGATGGATCCTGATGGGAAATTTGAGCACGTCCTGCAGGAAACGATGAAAGGGAAATGAACCGCAGAAGGGTACTTTGGGGAAGGGTCCAGTCGGTCGGTAACAGACCGAGGTAACACTACGAGAAAAGAATGGAAACTACTCACTACAACTGGTTGCTGAGTAAGTCTCTAGTCGAACTCCTTGCTAACTTTCTATATAGTTGAATGACTACTTGCTTCCATCGAACATACAACAATACAATGAATAGCACACCGGCTACTGGTGTTATCACCATAGTTGAGAAATGCGGGAAGTAGTTGGTATAAAAAACCTATGATAAGACACTCCGACCGAGGGTGGGGAAGGGAGTTAGCGGGAGGTTGTGTTTGTCTTTCTCGAAGGTGAACCTCTTCTCTGGAGATTACGTACTTCAAGTTTTACATTCCCCAAAAGTTCTGCTTCCATGACTGACAGGATAGTTTGAGACAGAATTAACCGCTCGAAAGTAGTAAAAATGGACAGTTTTATCGAGGATTAGACGGCATTGAAGCAAAATAGGAAAAAAATTGTTGTTCTTCTTCTCGTAGTAGTGGAAAAACCTCGGTGTGGAATGTTTCAACTGTTATTACTATTATTATTGTACACTACTCTCTACTAGTTTGTTATTTTACTTTTAGTATCAAGGTCTTTCGCCTCGTGGGTACCTGAAACTTTATGTTCATTAAGCGGTGCCTAAGTGTCCAGTTTCAAGAAAATACAATATAATTTTTTAGTAATGTACGGTACTCTTTATAGACTTGCCTCTTACAACAATTTCAAAACAATTTAATTTTTATTATTATTACTCTGTTATTTTATTTATTTGCTTATTTATTTTTGCCTTGGATTGTATTTGAAGTAGTAAACATGAATTGGAAATAGGTTCCCGTAGTTTCAGTATAACGTAACAAAACTTTTACATACATCTAAGTTTATGTAGTTGTACTTACGTACTGTAGTATAAAATGTACTAAAAGGTGCTTATGCTCTATGAGAGTGTAGAGAAAGTTAATTTGTATTGTTGACTCTTGACTAGCAACTGGTTAATATATCGTATACAGTGAATCTGTATCGCCATTTTTGACGGGAAAGCAAACGTGGAAGTTCTACATAGAAGCCGAATGACTTTTTGCTATTCCCGTCAATCTCATTGTGCTCGGTGGCTTATTGTTCACGGAACAATACAAACGAGAAACCTTTCCCATCGAAATGTTAATTAGCGAGTTTCCAATTGGAACAAATAGTTTGAAAGGGACGAGGTTGGGCGAGTTGGTTCCCCAGACTGGGAGTAGCTCTCCGGGTACCTGTTAAACATCCCGAGAAACAATATAGGAGTGTTTGGCTTGGTTTCTTCTGGTGGGTGGCATCCGGCTGCTCAGTGGTTAAAACTGACCTTTTCTAATTGGTAATAGTCGGCTTTAAGGTTGGTAGTTGACTCCGAGTCAAACCTTTAATTATGTAGTTCGGTTTATTTAAATAACTCAATCGGTTGGACTTCACAGGAGCGTTCACCTTGCTTTGTTCCGTTGAAAACGCGAAGAGTCTCTTATGTAATTTGCCCTCTTTGAAATGGTCGGCAATTTTATTGTTTTCAATTTCTGCAAATGTGCACTCGCGCAAACGTCAGATGATTTGTTTCCATTTTACTTTTCTTTTTTTTTTTTAATAGTTGCATCTATTTCTGTCGAGTTTTGTATTTTGTCGAAAGTCCTCGTCTCATTGATTGGCAGACGTATTGATTTGGTATGTTTGAGGAAGAAATATGGATGCTCTTAACATGCCCACAACGATTATTACTAAGTAAAAACTACTTTTACATTTTTATTTATTAATAATGTGTAGTATTCTTATGACATGTATAATTATATGGAATACAAAACATCTAATAGCTAGGTATGCTTCTTCTATTCGTGTTGGTGATAATTTATTTGCAAACCAAAATGATTGCATTAATAATTTATTAGGTGTAAATGTAGTAATTAAAAAAATGTATAAAGTTTAATAACTTTATATAAAAATGGGTGTATTTTTACCCGAGGCGTGTCTCACTTGAATTACTTACATGTACAGGAGGAGACAATACATAAACAATACATAATTTGGGGCCGATGATTTTATTTATTATATACTACTTTTACGCGTAGTATGTGTTATGTACATTGAAGGATTTATTTACTTATTTGTAAAGTCTTTACATAAAATATAATTGTATACAAAATGCAGTACATAAATAAAAAAGAAATTAATTGCGTTCTGTCGGACAGTAAATTACTTGCGCTGGTACCAAAGTAGAGTTTTGTTTAAGTTCGTGTAAAACAAACTTCGCAGACAAACTTTGGTCTTTCGGGAGTAGTCAAAACGGGACAACAAATAGAAACAGACAAAATCGGATGAAGGAGAGACGATTTCAAAATGGAACTCAACTCCATTTTCGACGCATAAAGTAGTTTCCACATGAAGTGGATTTTCCCTCGGAGAACTTAGCCGTTAAATTCCTGTTACGCAATGCAAATCCGCGACACTTTCAACCGCATTAGAGACAGAGAAGAAAAGGTAGAAGGAAAGTGAAGAAAGTAATAAGAAAGTAGAAAGTGGTGGTGTAACCGTATGGGGTTTTTGGCAGTGCGAAATCCACCCTCTCCAATTTTTGCCATTTCTTTACTTCAGGTAAAATAATTTCTGTATGTTGTACTTCTGTCTGACGACCTGTACAGTCTCACTCGTGGCATCTTCCCAATTATATTTACCACTGCCCAGTTCTGTCTCTCTGCTTCTACGTTACTTTACTGTATATCCTTTCTTTCTGCTTGCCTCGACGTTCAAGTTCCATTGTTTACCTTCTTCTAACTCTTATCCCATTTATGTACACTTCTATCAACCTGCTTCCTACTTCTTTTGTCTACTTTTCCATTTGTATACATCCCGGGTCATCTCTCTCCCTAAACCTTGCTCGGTTTTCTTTATTTATTTATTCGAAGCAACGACCGAGAGGTGACAAGTCGAGAGTAAAAGTTTGAAAATAGTTAAAAACAAAAGACTCAACGGATTTTGTATGAGCCTGTGAAATGAACGAGGTCCTTTCATACAGAGAGTTTAAATTTAGACAGAGCTCTTAAACCTTGTTATTTATTTATTTCACTTCTATTTTTAAAGAGTCGCATAATTTGGGTGTCGGAGGAAGTTCACGCCTAATGTAGGTGACTTTTGAATAAAACCCGTAAAGAAATTATACTGAAAAACGTTCCCTACACGTCACAAGGTTCCCTTGTGACGTGTAGGGAACGTAGATTTCCTGGTTTTTAAGTAAACGATATACATTACGATATACATATACATTAATATATATGTATTAATATCTCGTTTTTTCCAAGAGTTTTATGTAAAAACTTTAAAAGACCAAACTCTACATTACGTGTGTATGGTTCACACGGTTTACCCTGAGAGCCCAAAAAATAAGGTGCTCCATTGGGTAATCGGTTATTATCACATAATTAACGCTTGTGTAACTCTTTCTGGTACCATTTAAACGTTGCAGCTGTGAAAGTTAAGTGAGAAAGAATAGTTAATTGAATATAAATTTAATTTGGTCGCGATTTAAACTCCCCAACTTATAGTTACAACACAATACAATAGTTTTACAAATAAATCAAACACGTGTAATGATAAATTTTGTATATAGTAAGTCATAATATGAAATTCCTTGTTTCATATCAAGAATCCCTACCGTTTTCAAAACGAATAATATATTATTATATTAAATTATTAAGACAATCTATTATTGTCTTCCAGTTGAATGAAAATATTATAAATAATCTTTGAAACAATATTAATTATAAATTTTTTGAATAATAAATAATAATAGTAATATAAATTTTAACTTCCCCAGCATATAATGCAGAATGTCATTGTTTATGTTGTATTTTTGTCACTAATATTAATATGACGTCACTGTACGATATTTAACTTTTTATGATATCCGTTTCCCCCTATACAGATATAGATACATCCCCCTATAAATACAATGTCTTGTAAAGATATATAGCACATAAAGCATATGGACTTAGTATATAATCACATATTTTCTTTTTAACTAGTTCTCACGGTAAAGACGAAAGTTAGCTCACGAATCAAGTTAAAAAAACCTGATAATGCCAAATATGGTTTATAATATATTTATAGAATAACACAGGTTATTATATAATTATAAATGAAGTCGAGTTAGAGATTATACAATTATCCCATGGGAAGCACACAACTACTCTTTTCCTGCTTGTAACATTTCATTCCAGCAGCACACAACCATCTTGCCCTCGCTCCGTCTCTTTCTCCCCCTGAAAGTTGACATGTACTCTACTGTGTATCAATATGCATTCGTATATGTCCACACGTGAATGATTATGTATGTCGCGCCATTTCTACGTGACACATAGTCAGTCGTACAGTCTAAATACAATCGGGTCGACAGCCCGGGAAATGTCTCTAGGCTGTTACATAGACGTGAAGTTGTGTTCGCGAAGGAAGACATATTAGTACGTTTGATGGTTTGTTTGTTTATTTATACATAAAACCGGGGGTTTTCCGGTGCGGTACTCCCCCCCCCCCCAGAAGCGCCCTTTCGAATTATTCAAATGCATCCGGTGGAAGTAACTGTTACTCCGGGCGTTGCTTCCACTTCAATCTTTCACGGAGTTTATTGTAATGAAATTTCGCAGCGTTGTACGATCCAAGAGTGGGAATCGGGTTATAGTTATGAGATCAAAGACAAAGAACGCTCCGTGTGAAAAAGTTGAGAGGAGTGAAATTAAGTCGTGTCGCCTTTGTGTGTGTGTGTATGCGTGCGTATGGGGAATTGTATAGGGAATTGTAATGTAATTGACAGATCTGAGGTACACACCGAGGTGTAGAGAATCGTGGTGTGATTGCGATGTGGTTGACTTTTATTGGTTGCCTCCTAATTAAAAAATAATCAAAATAAGTTTATAAAATAGATGTGTATAAGTAATTATTAGGTTCTATGTACCGTGAATTATTTTTACCTCCTGCTCTTGTGCCAAGTTCCCACTATCCCACTAAGTTAATTATTGTTACGATTGGAATTAACTTCTAGTCGGTATTAATATGTTATGTAATTTGTTAATAAGTTTTCACTCCAACTAATTTTTTTGAGATTTGAGATAAAAACATATATTTTTTCTGTTTGTTCTTAGTCACTACTAATTGTAAGATTTTATTTAATTTTCAATCTTACGTTTTCACAACTCACCACCACAGATTATTATTCTGCAGTAATAACATACTAACTGGGATTACCACTTAATGATAAGCTTCCCTCAACTTTGAAATAATTATTTTGCAAAGAATGACTTTGCCTGTATATTAAATTTTAAACTTTACATCACAATTCTGTATCGTGAATTATACAAAACCATATATTTATATCGTAAATTTTATTTATCGTGCTTTTACAAATAAGTAGTACTGCTACGCTTGTTGGTTTTCACTCGGAGTTAACCGTTCGGACTTGACTTCCTACGTCTGCTCAGTAGAAAAGAAGTGGAAGAAAAAAATCTCCTCTGTTACACCGATGTACTTTGGTAAAGGTGAAGATTAATTTGTTCCCAAAAAACGGAGGACCCAACCGATTTTTTTTCTTTGTTATTTATAGCATTTAATTAATACCCGTGGTAGCCAAAGGAGTGAAGTGATTCGTCGAAAAAAAGTACTCACCGGTTTCCCCTCCGAGGCAGAGGCTTCTCCTGTGGTCGAGTGCCGGGTTGTCTTGCGTGGTGGACAACTTAATCATAGAAATCATGGTTGGTTGTGTGTGGTGTGTCTACTTCCGTTGACTCTGCAGACCAGTAAAGGGGTGGATTTTTGTATGTTTTTGATGCATCATGTGTGAGGTTAACGAAAGATTACTCTTGAGGGTTGTCGAGGGCGAAATGCATAGTTTGGCTGGAGATGCGTAGTTTGGTCGACGCCATGGCACATGGCACCTTCCCTTTCTGATTTTGCTTAAAAAAAATTTTGAACGGTAGCGAGACCAACAGACATTTAACCTACGAGTAGTGCAGCGGATAGTTTTGAACTTGTTGCGGTTTTTTCTCCCCCGCGGTAAAAGTTTTTGCGACAAGTTATCTTTGTTAACATCCGTTAAGATGTGTCAAGTTGGTTTCAACTTCCCCCTGACCTGTTGCTGTGCTCAGAATTCCGGAGAGAGACGTCTGCTACGAGAAAACAGGGCAGATTTAATCAAAAGTTTTGCACCGTCGAGTTATAGTTTCATCGATAGTTTTTGGACTATCGCAAGAAATGCCAGATTCGCCGTAACTATTCGCTAACTTTACGGAGTGGTGTTTCATTTCTGTGTCTTTTTACCTACCTCTGCTATCTTATATGTTGACTTCTGCTTTCCGTGGACTCGTTTCCCGTTGTATTTATTCGGAATGAGTCCTAACTTAGTGTGGTCATCTTAGTGTTTGGGAATTTATGTAGGTTCAAGTCATGGAAAAGTTGCAATAATTACTGGTGTTTTCCTTCTTGAACTAAATACAATTGTATTCAGAACAATATAAGCATTTAGGAAAGCATAAAAAATCTGAACAATAACTCACACTACAAATGATAAATTATGAAACCCAAAATAATGGAGGTATCAGAATAGTAACACCGTAGGTAATAAAAACAAATTATTAATAATAAAACATTATTTTTTAATTTAAATTATTTACCTTAGTGCGTTTCACTACATATATAGAAGCTAATAAAATACAATGTATATAGAATAAAAGAAAAACATTGTCGAAGTCATTTGCAAGCTAATTACCGTTTTATCTACACATTATATATTGTGTATCATCTACACAATATATACGTTAGTAAAATTAACTATACTAATAAAATTGAGTTATTAAAACTATATTTGGTGTTAGAGATATTTTTATTACACCGTCGACTGTGGACTATTCACATGACTGCAGAGAACAGGCCCTCCTGTACTTTATGTATTTCTCTTTCTATATTATTTATTAAAATTTACGTAAGTACCTACAAAACTGTAGAGGTAAGGGGTTAATGCGAGGATAAATTCTGGGAGTACTGGGTCGAAAACCACGGGTATCCATTTTTTGCGTCTCATGGATTTTAATTCCTCATCAATAGCCTCACGATGTCTTTCAAGGCTTCCTCTAACTACATAATAGTTTTTTCTTCCATTGTAAATACACGTTCTAAACAAACTAGTCATTTCGGGGAGGAAAAGCAGATTGTCGAGACTAAATCGAACATGAGGAAGGAGTCGAAAAGGAGTAATAAATTGCAGGGACCGTAGAATTGAGAGCTGTAAACATTTTATATTATATAGTTTGTGAAAAGTGTTATTCTTTTCTTCAAATGCGACGTTTTAATTGCCTGCCGGGCGGAATTACGTTCGTCGAACGGTTCGACTGGTACCTCATTACTTGTGTTTTATGACGGGATTATTACGAACGTCACATGGTGGGACACGTTCGGTAGAAACTCTCATTTGAAACTTGCAGGTTTTAGGGCGAGATTAAATTGCTTGCCAGCACCTGTTGACGTACCTGACGACGAGAAATAAACAAATTATTACTCGTCCAGGTTCGTAATGACACGGCCGGTGGGTTACGCAATCTTCACTCGAGCTTAAATCAAGGCTTTAATTAATATGGGCGTCTGGTCCGGGAGATCAGCACTGATCACCTCAAGATTGTAACGAAACGTATTGAACGCGTATCGGAGATTTGCGATGGTTATCAATAATTAAATTGTCATCAATAAGTGGGAACGTAAATGGAAATGAATGGATTTCTTGGACGTATATTTAGTTACTTTTTTATTATGGTTTACGTGGATTGGAAGGGATGTATGAGAACATAGCTGAAATTTCAAAAAATTGTACTAATGTAAGGTTAACACACAGTCGGAGGTTGTACGCACTTTATTAAGTTTATTAAATTAATAATTTGTGTGCGTGGGAAAATTTTAATCAATAAATTAGCTAGCGGTTAGCTCCTTATTATATTATTCTGTATTGTATTATTCTATATTGTATCTTTGTCACACTGCCACTTATAATTGGGCGTTTTATAAGCATGTGTTACAACTATAAAAGTAATAAATAATAAAAACTATAAAACTATTATATATTACAACAGTTTTTCAATCGTAATATTCTTTGATCATAAAATTATGAATGAAAATAGTATTATTATTAATAATTTATAATAATAAATATTAAAAATGTATACGTATTAACAAAATACATAATATGTATATAATAATAATAGTATATTTTTTAGTAAACCTTGCCTAAACGACTACATGCTCTACCAGAGTAAGAATTAAAAAAAGTTCATTAAGTTCAGGATTAAGAAACCTGCTTGAGATTTGTTTCTTCCATGTAGGAGATAAAGTTAGGTCTAGAAAACAAAAATAGTGACTGAAATATGGTAACTACAACAAAGGAATCTTACAGAAGTGTACGCAAGCGTGTGCAGTAGACATAGCATCGTCAACTCTTCACCTTACCTGTACGTTGGTACAATGAAAACTTAGCCCAGTTACCAGATGAGTGCGACAGACAGTTAGTTACTCTGAAACGTTTAATGAAAGACGAAACTATCATATAAAAGTTAAAAAAAAATCGTAGTTACTACTGTACTGCTGGAGAAAGCAACTTAAACTACTGGACAACGTGACTCAACTTGATCTTGTGACTTGTTTTGTTCGACGTGGAATTAGACAAAAGTTAAATTTTAATTTCTACTCCCCTAGAGAACACTTCAAAACCTTTTTTGCAGTCGATCTGATTGATTTGCATTTAATTTGCTAAACCAGTCGGGCAGGTGGGGGTTGAAACGAATCCCTCGATCGATTTTTAATTTTCCCACTTAAAATTGCCGCCATTCTTATTGATTGGGGGGAAACTTGCTTTTGCGCTCGGATTTATAGTTATTTACTTATTTTCGGCAGTTGACTTTTTCGACAGCTACCAACTCTCACAACTTTCAATATTCGTTTAAATCCTCGTCCTATCACAACAGGTCAGCTTGGTGCTTGGGGGTTACCACCTTTGCCGTCGATTTTACCCATTTTCAGTTGTCTGCCCTGTGTACCTGTACTTCACCGTGGTTTGTTCAGTCCCAGACACGCCTCATTTTAGGTTTGATAAATGTACCTTGACTGTCTTTTTGAAATAATTGTTTGAGTAATTTACATTGAATGGAGGCGGTTCACATGATCCTCCGTGGGTATTCCGCGATCTCCGTGATCACGCTTCGCTCCCCCTCCCCCCCTCCCTGCGTAATCTCTTCTTTTAATTATGTCTGACATAATTTATTTTGGGGGTGAGAGGCGGAACGGCTCGTGGCGATGCAGAACAGACAGCAGCAGGAAAGGGCAACCTTTCGGACGAACACGTTTTGCCGGGGCGCAGTCTTTTGCTCCCGGCTGAGACATTTTTGCGGTCGTCAAATCTCCCTCTTCTTTCTCCCCATTCTCTTCTCCTCAGAAGCAATCGAAGTATAACAGATCTGAAAAAAAGATATAAAAGCTCGAATTATGTAAATGATGGGCCGTTTCAGGTCTCGGGCTATAAATTTTTCTAGGTTTCTTACCGGCTTGGCCCACCCGACTTGGCACAACTGAATTCTTCCTATGAAATTGATCGAAATCCCCGCGATCGATCCGAAAGATCCACACCCGAGTGCTCCAAAAAAAAAAGAAAGAATTTCCAGTTTCATTTTAATGTTTGATTTTTTTTTTCTCGTCCGGTTGTAATCCGGTGGATCTGTTTTTAAAAGGCGATATTCATCTAACGTTTATCTACGGATTTGTTACACGGGGCCGTGACTCGTCAAGTTGAAAACCGATGAGATCCGATCTGATTGATTTATACAATTAATTAGACGAGTGAAGTAATCGCCGGGATTTGTACGGTCGATGATTTCGATCGAAGTTCTCGTAGAGTCGAGCGGTGAGAGAGAAGAGGGCCGACCCGTTCACGTGTTAATTCACTTTCGTCTCGATTTCGATTTGCATTGATTATTGATCGGCGATCAAATCGAACTCTTCGAATGGAGACGCTGGGCAAATTTGCGTAGAATTCAGGATCGTTTGCGAGTGTCTCTTTTTTCGACTTCCTCACGTGTGCCATACCCCAAGTTGTGAGGTTTTTCAGCTTTGGTTAAACGCGACGCTTATGTACGTTGTACGTTTTTGTCCATTAATGTATTCAACTGTTGCAACTAAGAACACAGCAGCAGCCCTGTCTGCTGTCCGAAATATTTTACCGAAATATCTCTACTCTGTTGAATAGTTGAAACTATACTGTTGTTTACCTAACTTAATTAAATTTATTAACTTTCAATTTTTATTAGGAATTGTTTTGCAGTTGTATTTGTCTATAACAGTCGGTACACCGGTTATTAAATGACCTTTTAACTTTTATTATTAATTACTTAATTATTTATTGCGTTTGTTAAAGGAATGAACTTTAAGTTGGAAACTAAAATTTTAAATACTACTTAACGGAAAATAATAGTTTGGTTAATTAGCAGGGTTATTTATACTAATAAACATGTAATGTAATACTTAAAACCGGTTTAATTAATAATAAAATTAGGTGGAAAGATATTTGTTTGGTCTTTACTCGTTCTTATTAAGTCAATATTACAAAATATTGCAATTTTATGGTGGACTGACTTCCATAAAAAATGCATCGCCTTTTGTAGAAATTTCTATGAGTAGATGAAGTTGAAGAATAGGGAGGACGTGGTTCACAGTTAATGTAAAGTATGTTTATGTATATTTACATGAGTTGTATAGAACAGAGTATGCCTATTAGTAGTTGTGAATATTAGGTAAAGAACACATTTTCTTCATTGGTCACATTTACATAGGTTTGATGCAGTTACTTGGCTATTTACATACATAATATTATTATTATTATTTATGGATAGCAGATGATCTGAGTCATTCTTTTCAACGAAGATTAATTTCAGTTGAGGGAAAATATGTTAAAAGACGACTATAGTATTTTGTAATTTTATTAATAGATTTCTATGTAATTATTTTAGTCTACATTAAAAGTTTCGTCCTCATGCAGGAATGTAGTAATTACTCAATGCCAGGGAAAAGTTATTAAGTCAGTGGACATGTGAAAAATGTATATAGAAGCTGCGAACCAGTGGGAGACTCTTGAGATTTTTTGGTTTTACG
The DNA here is from genome assembly GCA_037055365.1 of Polyplax serrata. Classification (NCBI taxonomy): domain Eukaryota; kingdom Metazoa; phylum Arthropoda; class Insecta; order Psocodea; family Polyplacidae; genus Polyplax; species Polyplax serrata. Next base: position 3,767,705 of record JAWJWE010000038.1, on the reverse strand, counting down.
GTGGTCCTCACCTGTGCGCTCACCTGCCTCGTGTAAAGTTGAATTTTGGCATTTTTGCCCGTAGGAGCTTTCGTTTGTGAGGCAAAAAAGTACCTTAAAACCCACCGGCACCTGTTGCCTTGTCCCCGTTGTGGGTCGTTTTTGGTCAGTGGGTGGTACCCGTTTTACACAATATAACCGCCGCGTTCGACTTGTTGTGCACGGGTTCTAATGGCGAAAAGCCGAGGGGAGCCTGCGTGGTGGTCATTCGGATCGCCCAAGAACCCGTTTATCATTTTCATTGCAGACGAGTACCACCGTCTGGTACTCGGTCTGTTACTGGTTCGGGTACCCTTGATTTATTCCCATTTTTTCTCCAATCGCGTTGTCAATGTGGAATGAGAAAAGAAATCTCGCCTGCTTTCTCTTTACACGAGATATATCCGTCATTGTTTCTTTATTATGTTATAACTTGTAAACCATTTTTTTATTTCTCTTTTACAGATAGACGAACGTCCGGACAAGAAGCAACGGGAATGTTGCTCATCGAACGCGACACTACCGGGTACCAAGTGAGAAGCACTGCCGAAACGACTGGCGGGCGTCGCACCTCAAACCTTCTTTCATGAGACTAAAACTATCATGCTCGTCTAATAGTGCTATTTCGGTTCGGTAGCGGTCAAGTGTTACTGTGTGTTTTGTACTGTGCTAAAAACATCGTGAATTGGATTACCGGATGCTGGTACCTGGATACTAGGAATCAAGATGTCTTCGTGGTGTGTCTTAATTAGGAATCTTCTACTGTGGATCGTCGCAGCACAAGGTGAGTACACGCTTTGACAACTACCGTCGTATTAATTTCGACTGTTTAACCGTTCCCAGTACTCTCCAGCGTTTGCCATACACTCAAGCTTTACGTTGGCACATTAACGAGAGCAAACAGTCGTTATCTGGACTTGTATTTTTTCTCTCTCTCTCTTTCTGTTACTCTTTCATCCCTCTGAAAGATTTTCACGCTTCCGCGGATAATGTATGGTTCAGCTGACATGTAAAATAAATACAATTTCCAACGTACAAACACTGGAACCCGAGTATTTAAAAAGTTTTGACAGGTTTCTGGGATGTCAAAAAGAAAGAGGAAAGTCTAGATTGAAAAGAAAGTGAATGTTTGAAGTATAAAAAAATGTTATGTACTCGTGTGTTTAAGAGCTTAAGGTAATAGTATACGAGGGAAGGGTAACAGTTTATGTACATTAAAAGTTTATGGGCATTAACTAGAGAAAAAAGTTAAGAAAAAAACACAAATTAAACACACAGTAAATAAAAAACAGGTTTGGTTAGAGGTAATTTGCCATCTTCTACAGCTCAAAAAAAATAGTTAAATAATATTTAAAAAATATATTTTATGTAACAGTTAGAAATAGCGTGATTATGTGTGTAATGACATTTACATAAAGTAAAAGAAAACCGCGCCGTTCGTAATAATTCTCTCGTTCATAAGGTCTACAAATCGTTAGTTATTGTACTACAACTTAGTAATTCCGAAAATGCGGGATACAAACGTTGTTATAAATTTTCGTGATAGTTCTGGATACTTAAAAGTGCTCCCGAGTTATTGAGTAGTTTCCGGGGTTTTTAAAACGGCAACAAAAAATGAACATGCGGACAAGGAAACTCAATCAGTGTGTCGTTCCTGCGAAATTAAAAAGCAAAGTCAAAACAAAGGAAAAGAGTAATGATTTATTATTGATACTAAAACTAAATATATAAAAAAAAAACTTACAACTATTGTCCTGCTTTCCTGCCAGATGATTAACGAAGTGCAAAATAAAAGCACTTGGTGAAATGCGGTAACCTAAAAGGGACAATTTATCAAATGTGTTCTTTTAATCTAATGCCACGTCTGAAACAACTCGCACGGACATTAATTAAAGTAAGACAAAAGTAGTTCTCTCTCTCTCGGACGGGGACACGAAAGTGGAAACATTTTGTGCCGTACAGGTCTGTAGGAATGAAGGAAAACGCATGGGTGCATGGGTGCCGGTAACGGGTACCGACGAGTACCTCCGACCGATGGTACCGCGGTGATTAATGAACGCTGCATCAAGGCCGAAAACTATTTTCTGTTCGTTAATAAAGTGACGTTACTCGCGTTCTCCTGTCGTGATTCGGTCAATTTCTTGCACTTAACGAACCTTTAACATCCTCCCCCTACCCCCGTGTTATTTAACACCCCTGAACGGGTATTTTATTTCACTCCGGTTCATTAGCCGTGGAAGACGAATTATGTTACGAGTATTGATTATTTTGTGGAGAAACTAAAAGTTTTGGCCGTTTACGAAGTGTGTAGAATTCAGGTAAACGTTCAAGGTGGATGAAGTACCTGGTAGTAAAACGGGCGGGCAGGTAGCCAAATGACGGGTACCGTTCCTTATTTGAAATTTACTCTTTTGAGGTAGTTCAACCGAAAGTTATTTTTTTAAAAGGAGTTATCTATATTACAAATTTCGGGAAATTCTTTCCATTTTGTTTGATTTTTGTAGTACGCGCTTAGTAGTTGCGAGTACGTACGCGTACACACGCTTACTTTTGCAGAAAAAATCCAATCACAACAACTCTCAGTCAATTTCTGGAACTTCGATTTCGGTTTCATTGTTTATTAATTAGCCGATTTGATAATCAATCAACCCCGTGAGCGAGCTACCACCCGTTACACCCAATTTCCACCCCCGTTTAATTTAATCTTGAAAGGAGAAACCCTTTAAGTCTTTTGCTCCGGAAAATTCCATCTGATTCCTCATGCCCGATTTGACATAGGCATAAGTCACTTCCAGCTAATTTAGCATGTATGGACCTATCGGATCTAATGGCACGATTTGAAAACCATTAGGAAGCAGGGGGAAGGGGCGCGGGTGGACGGGAGAATCGGGGAGGGTTGACTGTGGGAAACGTTAAGACGTGGAAAGATTGAAAAGCTCAAAAAAAGATTCGTGAAACAAAATATGAACATATTAAATAGTTTTTTGCGTTTGTTGTAGTCGTGTGCATGTGTGAGAGATACATAAATTTATTTAGTCACCCCTGACTGCCAGGTGATAGTCTATAAATAGGAGAAGTAGAGTAAGTTCATTATGTAAGTGTCGAACAACCTATACTACGGGAGACATAAATAATTCAAGGGATTCGTACTGCAGGTGTTTATTTTTAGTTGCTGATGACGTCACATTTCGACACCTACAAGTTCAAAATAACGTGGGGCCCAACAAACATTTTCTCAAATTCTCAAATATTGAATTTCAATACTTTGGGTACCAGTTCGTACAAAACGGATCAACACAGGGCGACGTCGTCACCAAACGTGTCTTACTTAACTCCATTATTCCGCTTTTTAATAAAACACTACACTATACAATAGGAGACGTAAAACAAAAATCGGTGACAAGTACCAAGGTACTGGAAGTTACCTAAAACTTGAAGAACGTCGAGGCTCCGACCCGTTTGGCGGAAGAAAAGATTCCTCCTAATCGACGGGTGACTTATGTGAACATTTATAAATTAAATATAATGTAAAATATGTAAATATAGTCACTCGACGTGACCAAAAACAAACAACTTAAAGTAAGCTGAGTTGACTTTAAGCTGAGGAGACGCGAAGGAAGGCCGGAGCCCGTGAAAAAAGGACCCGTTTTATATGAGATGAGTACCCTGTACACCTGACCGCGCGGTAAAATTAATAAATTCAATGTAAATTAACCGAATTTATTTGTCTACCTGTTCCTGCGCGAGCGATAAAGGTGAAATTAATTGAAATTAATTTGAAATTTATTTTAATTTAAATTGTAACGGGTAAGAAACCAAATTCAAATTAAATTATTTTAACGATGTGTCCTTTTTTTGTTCCGCTCTAACTTTGTGCTTTGTTCTGAGAAGATGGAGTTTGCATATATTAATATCAATTTCCTCTTATACTAAGATAATATACATACATATATATTTACATTATATTTGTGGATTTGTACAGGTTGGACCGATTCGGGTAGTTTTTCGTTCGCGTTCCACCCGCATCCACCTTCTTTTTTTCACCCACTGTTTTATTTTACTTTGCTTCGCCTTTTGCGAAAGACACAGAAAATAGTTGGATAGTTCTGTGTAATCCTATTAGTTGAACGGCGTTTGTTCTATTTATTTATTGCCGGAACTGCCGAGAAGGTGAAGATTTAAAAGTTTTGAATTTTGTTTTTTAATGTCTCTCAACTCTTTCCGCTTATTTTCCTCTTAGTCCCGACTACTTTCCTCGACTTATAGTTTTTACTGTGCCCGTTTGTTTTTATACACCCTGTGCTTGAGTTGTTGTTGTTGTTGTTGTTGTTGTTCTTCAGTATTTTGTAAGACTCGAGTTTGTCTACCTTTCGGATGTGCTTTCCTTACTCTACGAAACAAATAATCTTCATAGCACTCTCGTTAAACGCATTATTTATTTATATATAAGGTGGGGTGCTTGGGGTTTCCTTTGGTGCCGTCTGCTTTACTATTCGGAGATTCATTACTGTTTATATTACCTTGTGTATTTCGTGTGTCGTTTTCCAAGACACTTGTGCCTGTGTTTCCCATCTTACGATCTTCAGACATTCGTGGTAATGCACATGAGACTGTCTGAATGATAGGGTGTGTACTTTATATACTAGAAATACATAAACATTCCATAGGTAGTTGGCTGTTTGTCTTGATTACTTTTTTCTAGTATTGTTGCTCTTGGAAGATGAGTACTTATTGTACCATGTACTGATTATTATGATATATATTGTTTAAGTTATCATATGGTTGCCACCTTAACATAAACTTCGTATTCGTCTGTCGCTGTTGGTGTGCTTCTTCTGCTTCCTCTCCAGTTTGCTGTCCCCTGAACTTTGGTCAGGTTCTTGTACTAATTCTAAGCTCCATCTTTAATCACGTGGTAACCGGTCCAGAACTTGATGATCTTGTTTATTCTTTATTGCGTCACCCGATAGTTTTATGGGAGAGAGGCAGGGCGCATGGAATTGCGTAAATTAACTATTTCTTCAGATTGCTGAAAATCAATAAATTATCAACGGAACGAATTAAATTGAATTGTTGCGATCAATGGGGGACTCCATTTTAAATTAATTTATTACGATCAATCGATAACGGGTCAATCGCCGAATTTGTTTTCTCCTTTTGCGAAAGGAGTCCATCTAACTATTGTAAATAGTGTTGAATGGAGGAGGAATGTCTGAGTAGTTGAAACGAATTCGAGTTGGAAGTGAAATGTCTGGCCCGAGGACTCAGACGTCGAGTATCGACTGGAGGAAGAAGGTGCGACAGTTTTCTTTTTGTTTCTTCATGATACCTGAGTTCTAATTAAGACATATGAACGGGAAGCCGGGAGGCTGAGACGCCGGTTCAGGTTCGGGCTCGGGCTCGGACCCCTCCTTTGGCGGCCATCGAATGGGTGGCTTTGGCACCTTCGCCAGGTACTTTACGGCCGGTTGGAAGGTGAATTTATCCCCCGAGTTAAATTTTATTTGTTTGGAAGGGTCGATTAATAATTTGAAAGTCGCTCATTTTGCCATTAATAGACTAGAAATAAATTTATTTGTTGTGGGTTACGTCCGAGTCACAGAATAGAAGGCTGGTTGGAGTAAACGTAATTGAACCGCCGACTATTAATTGGAATTTTGTGTGTTTATGTTTGGTTCTGAGTTAGCCTTATCTACCATTATCTAAGATAAATGTCTTGTTATTATTGTCTTATTAATTCAAAATGCTGAGCCCTCGAACACTCCTTATGTAAGCTTCTTAGTATAATAATTCTGCTGATTTAAGTTCAACTAATTAATAGCTTAGGAAAGTCACTGGTAACTATATACTTTTAATTATGGAAAGTACGTCATTTTAGAAAACCACTTCCTTGGTACGTATGTTCTGGGAGTTTTATTAAAGTAAAGGTTGTACCTGTAATAATGGGAATTTATTAAACGATCACGACTATTACTAATAGTAATAACTATTCAAGGAAATGCTCTGAAATGTCCTTACAGACAGAAAGCAGTATAAATTACAATGTTACAAGGTGTAGATAACCGCTCTAGTCTAAGTACTAATAATTTGATTTTGATTTTGTATTACGTTGGTACTGTACAAGAATGCTTCATGTGTGGTATATTTTTTTTATGAAAACTATTTTGTCACAATTAGATAAATAGACATAGTACGTAGTATACTCTGTGACGATCAGAGTAGACGCGTTCAACTTCCGTTTTCCTGTCATTAATAATTTCCCACAGTCGTTTTCATCCGAGCCCTGACGTCTTTCTAAATAAAAAGTAAGACACCGGTCGTGGGTCGACGGGAAATTTTGTTTTTTCCCCTCAACGGAAACGGAGAAAAACGTTCGAGAAATTGGAGCGTTTTTCATAAATAAATAAATAAATAAAGGTTTGTGACTCCGACGAGCACCCAAGCAAGGAAGGAAGGAAGGATAAGCGGAAGTTTGTCTTGTGTCAAAAATTGTGTTAGTGGTACAAGTCGAGGGAAAAGGGAAAACGTGAAGCGTCCCACGGGAAGAAGAATAAGAAATTTTTTCCCTTAGGAAGACATAATTTTACTTAAAATTTAAATTCTTCCCGGAAGGCCACGGAGGCGACTCGAATTCCGGCTTGAAAAATAGTAAAACTCTCTATTTATCTGGGTCTATCCCTTCATCTCCGCCTGAGATTTATTCCCTTTTCCAATTACAAGTTGCAGCGACGATGATGCTGTCGCGCTGTTGATCATACCGGACGAAAACCCAACAAGAACGGGGCGCCATTTTGAAAGTGAAAGTTGAAATTTCACCAGGCTCGACCCGTCCGTTTCGTCGCTTTCTTGTCTTTTCTTCTTTCACTCCCCACACATTTCCCCGGGTTTGCCGTTTTTTTTTGTGCGACGAGAGCCTTTTCCGACCTGTTTCCTTAATTTACGAACGTCGGATTAAATTTTACGTTTGAATCCTCCCAGGTGCTTTTTCCACTTCCGGTGATTTCTAATTACACGACGGGACGTTGATTTTCATTAGAGGGAAAAGCGAATTGTCGAAAGGTCGTCGGAATCGGTCGCCGGAGAGCGCGCGCGCGCTCGCGTATGTTTGTTGGTCGTCGGATGGAAATTAATGGAATAGAAAGAGGAGGACAGGAACGCACGCACGCAGGCGGACACACATACGCATGGAGACATGGCAAAAAAAAAGAAAAAGGACAGAAGACAGAAGGACAAATCACTGTTATTAAGTTCTCCGGTCGACTTTCCTTGTGTGTCTCCGTTATTTCTCTACTTTCCACAGGAAGTTGACTTCTGCTTCCCTCCTTTCTCTCTCTCTCTCTCTCTCTCTCTCTCTCTCTCTCTCTCCCAAACCCAAACTGCCTCCTTTTTACCGTTGCGAACGTCTTTTAATTTGCTAACATTGAGAGAGACAGGAGCACGTCCTTCATTAGACCGGAGTGCCTTGAGTACTTTTTGTCCTTCGGATGTTTGCAAAAAAGCTACAAGTTGAGCATCCGCAATGACCGGCCGTCCTTGGTGCTCTCACAGGGTCGTGACGTGCCGTAAAGTCAAGAAAAAGAGTCCCTCACGATCTGTTTTCCGTCTTCAAAGTGAAAAGTTCACTACACCCTACAATAAAATAGCCTGTGTGGACGTAGAATGTACAATAGGAGCTCTTAAACCCACGGCTGTATATGTTACACATAATAGTTAAATTCAAGACGCTAGAAATGTAGACAAAACATATATTATGGTAAATGTTAGTAAACAACGCCATAGACTCCGTCATATGTTATATATATTTTTAATATATATAAATATATATATTTTAATATGGTACGCATTAACCAGATATTTAAATTTGTGTGTGAAGCCACAAATATCAAGGAAGTGTAGCATTTTAAATTAAAGTTTTATACTTAGAAAGTTATGTACTTAAGGCTGAAGGAGTTTGTATTCTGAATAAATTTTTCTATATATAATTTGGTTCTTGAGTGTTGGGGGAGCAACAAGAAGTTCCTGGTTCGAATTACTAATAACACAAAGGCTGATAATGTATATATAATTTAAATTATTGAAACTTTGATCAGCCTCTCTCTCTCTCTCTCTCTCTCTTCCTGCGATGACGGGGGTAGAATATCGTTATAAGCGAAAATTAGACTTCTCGCGGTTGATTCGATTGCAAATTAAAACTCCAAACCATTTGGCAGAGCACAGAGAAGCCCGGTGTTGTAATTTCGGAGAGAAGAATATTTCGGCGGTTTCTCTCGGTCGGTCGCCACGGCTCGTCGGAGAGGGAGATGTTCCACCCTTTCGTTACGGGGGGAAACAGAGCACAGACACATCAGACATTCAGTTTCTTCTCATTGGAAAGTTTGAAGTGCACGAAACTGTTGAACCATCCGGCGGTCGTCCAAGTCATAAATCTGAATTCGTTTTAATGGGTTTCCGCTCAAATTTTCGAGCGGAGTAATGAAATAGGCCTGGGAGTTTGGTGATAGTTTTCCCGAAACGTCTAGGATCTAATTGTCGAGAGAGTTTTGATGGGTACGGCTGTTGTAATTCGAATGAAATTCTCACTCACTCCCGGTTTCCTTACTCTGGTCCAACTGCTGACGACCAGTTCTCGTTACCCATACACACACACACACACACACACACACACACACACAGGCAAATGAATCGAACCGTTTCCGGTTCATTGGAAATCCGACCTTTGACCCACCCGGGGGATCAATGGAATCGAAACGATGTCTTAACTAGACGCTCACATTCGATGAGAATCAGTTCAATAGATCAATTTGTTGGTTCGATTAGAGCGGCCGTTTCGATTTTTCGTCGTGGGTGTTGGCAAACGAGCCGGGTCAAAGGTCACGAAAATATTACGGTTGCACTGGGTCGTTTACTAATTGTATTTATCGATTACGCAACCGATCGATTTATTGATTTTGCGGTCGGGGTTCAGTTCAGGTCGTTGGTGGTACCCGCACCCGCGGATTCCAGGTGGTACCTTCTGCCCGGGCGAGCCGATTTCGTGTCGGTTGCAAGCGAAACGCCTCCGCACGTTTCGTCCGGAAACGGAAGTTCCATTCGGAGTGGCAGAAAGGCAGGAAGTCGGAAAGAGTTTATTCTTCTTCCGTTTCGTTTGGAGCACAAGAGCGGCGCCCATTTCGTGTCGGGAAAATCCTCTTCCACGTCTCTGGGTCTCTGCTATAAATACGCACACGTTCGGTTTTTATTCTTCTTCTTCTTCTTCTTGTGCGCCCACTTGTTTCCCCCGGTCGCTTTTCATTAAAAGCACTTGACATGTCTCGTGTGCTATTTTGTCTATTTCTAGCGCTACGCCCAACCTCACACATCCGAATTTGATCGGAGTGAGCTACCGTCGAGTTCGCACCTCCGCTGCTCGGTGTAAATTAGTTTTCCACCTACCTATCACCTGACTGTTCCCTCCCAACCCCGCAGATCTGACTCATTAGACTTGTTCCATCAACTTTGACCTCTTTCCCTCCCCCCATGCAGAGACTGTGATGGATTGACGGCGTATCGGTAGTGGAAAGAAAGAAAGGAAAAAATGTAAATTTGAATAGATTAAATCCATTCGAAAATTAATTTCGCCGTGAGAACCGGACAACTTCCGGACTTGTGTATAGGAAATTTTGTATGTTGACCGCAAGTGGTGCCCTGAAACGGGTGAAGTCATCTTTGACAGGGTACCGACCGAAATAAAATAAGTGATACTTGTACGTGGGTCGTCGTACTCGACGGGTACCTGGTAACTGTGTCCTTTTCATCGGTTCGTTGATTGAACTGATGAGTCGAGAAGTGGCAGGAGAAAAGAGTCACATCGAGGATGTGCCCCTGTGACGGAACCATTCGGTTCCCATTAGTGAGGAGAACTTTATTTTTGTTCTGTAATTTTGTAGTTAACTACCACGGTACGAGACCGACTTTGAGATGACTAACGGTGTTGGAACCTGATGGCGCCTTGTTAGTCCGAAATAAAAGTCACTTAAGTATTAATATGTTTCACACAACGCTCAGACATTTTGATTTATTACTTGAGCGTATCTCACCGTCTTGTGATATTTTGCATGGAAAAACACTGCAACGAATAGTAAATCCATAGTTTTACACTGGTTCCGTTCTTTTGACTATTTCCCAGGTTTGATGACTGCACAGTCTCAATTTCTGGCACGTTGTATTCCACGCACTGTACTTATTGTTAACAGATCCCAAACAGAAAAGTAATCGCTTAAATAAACTTAAATAAACCTCACAGAGTTAAACTCTATTCATTTCGAAAATATTAACAAACCAAGAAAGTGAATTTATATATAATAAAAAAGATATACTAATAAAAAACATAAATAAATAATGAAGTACGTAAACTTTAATTGCATACTTCAACACGAGATTTTAGATTTAAAGCTTGTTGACATATTGCACTAAACTATCAGATTATGTAATAATAAATAACTGTTAATGTGTTAATGTAAAAAGTATCAATGACATGGTACCCATAAAAGGCATATTTAATCAAATATTATATAATAATAAAAGAAGTACGTATAAATTTTAACGTGTCACACAATAGCCGTAGCCCGACGTTTAAGTTGTTTATAAACTACAACTAAATTTAGTAGTTTTGAAAACGTCCGTTCAAGTACGAACTATAAATTCGAGTCGTTCAACTATAAATCCACCGGGAGAGACGTTAAAAATCAAGGTTGGAGTCGCTTTATTGGAAACTGGAGGCAGAAGTAAGAGGAGGAGAGGAGTACGCCGAAAGAAAAAAGGTCCTAAACTTTTTTTTGGGAACAATCAAAGTCTGGTCCTCACTCACTCCACAAGTTCACACCTACCATCGACACGACCGCGTGACAAATTACACGCACAGTCGACTGTGTCAATCGTGCGGAGCTGCGGTGACCCCCTCGACCGCCATCTTGACTCCCCTAGTTGTTCTATTAATCATTGCCTAAAAGGTGAAAAAGTTGTAAATTGCCGGTTGATACGAGAAAAAGGCCGGGGACGAGGGGTGGCGGTGGTGGTCAAGTTAAACGAGAGAGGACTCGTAATAAAACAGTAAGTTATGGAGGCATTCATCAAAAAATCAGGCAAGTAATGAAATCTGCAAAGATTATTGATGGGCCCAAGTCACGAGAAACTATGTTAGTTCCAAAGTAGTTCGCCGTGTACGATGGTCGGTCGCCCATTGCGGCTTTCAATTTTTCACCTGTAACAGGTGCGTCGTTGATTCGGTCCGATTCGTGCCATTAATGACGACGACGATGATGATGATGATGATGATGAAATTGCATCTTTCGTTCCCACTTCTTCCCTCGGGCCTAGTCACATTGTTTACCTATTTTCTGTTACTATCATTTTAATGCATTTTAATTGCCGATGACTATCGCCCGAGTCCCACTAATAACATTAATATTCAGTCTAAATAGTTGTTCAGTACGGTTGAGAGCAGCAGGGACTGCAGAATGCGAGGAGAGGGTTTACAGACCGTTATCTCGTAGTGTGTAGTCGTTGTTGTTGAATAAGGAATTACAAAGTTTGGGAAATGTCTGACAAAGGGTAAAAGCAAAATACTTCTGTATTGAGAAACACACTGTTAATTATTATTTAGGATTAACGGTTATTATTGCGAAGTTTAAATTTATTTAATAAATCGGTTATTGAAATTTATTGTTAAGAAGGGAATATTAACAATGGTTGCCGAATATGTAGTTCGCGATATGTCTAAGTTACGTAGATTTTTTTTTAAATATATATTTTGTACGTGAGAAGGAAATATTAATGGAAAACCAAAAGCAGCAGTGGGAGGAAGTTTGGAAGAAAAATAGAAAGAGGGACAGAAGACGAGAAAGGTGGAGTGCATACCTTTTGTGTTGTATTTGTGTGTGTATTTGGAGTGGCAGAAACGGAAATGATGGAGGATGTAGCAGAGAGTTACAGAAAGACGAGACAAATCGGTTGGTGAAATGGAAACTTCCACAAACTCCGCCCGTGGAAAATTCATTTGGAAAAGCAAGGAATTGAATTGAAGGTTTTGGATAAAAAGAGAGAGAGAGAGGAGAGAGAAAAGGCACAAAGCATTTGGGTTAAAGCCAAGTGAAAACTAATTCTAAAAAAGGAACGAGTAAAACATATGCCAAAAGAGAGAGAGGAGCTTAAATGAAATGACTGCAATCGCCTGGAAATTTCTATATACAATTTCTATACATAAAATATAAACGAAACTTCTGTTGACCAACCTTCCGTCGTACAAAGCAGTAATTAAATGTCACTCCAGCCGTGATACTGAGTCAGAACCTCAGTAACAAGTGTACCTTGTGACTGAGACAGTGCAAAAGATGAGTTCCTGCAGGAGTTTCGAGGAAATCCCAAAACACAAAAGTTCGAAGTGAAGTGCGACCTCCTGGCCCTCTGACTCCGTCTGTCATCAATGCTGAAAAGTAGCAAATTACGGTTGTTTTTAGCGCACTCGAAATAAATAATGAAGAAATAAATGAATCAAAGTGGAAGCAGAACACGTAGTGAAGTGTAGCCAGAAGCAAGAAGTGAATGGAGAAAGAAAAAGACGGAAGTGGCCCCAAGGCCCTTAAAAACCGCTCGATTGCCAATTGGACGAGAGACAATGAGCCAAATCCCTAGGAAATTAGCGTTTTGAATGACTGAATGATTGAATGAAACCGGTCTGTGTGATCTTCGCGGAAAGAACTTCCAGTCGATGGACCCCGAAGAGTCTTGGGGACATCACTAACAGTTGTGGCAAATCCAAATCCGATAATTAATAATCGTGCGGTCGTGGCAGCAGCAGAAGAAGAAGACTCATCCACAGTTGCCCTGTTTAATTGGTCCTGCGATTTAAGTTCCCCATTTTTTTAATTGAAGCAATGAATATAAGTAGCCATGCGTGGCGGAAATAGCGGAAACAGGAAGCCTTTTGCAACGGTGCCTGGGCCCAGGGTCCGAACGTTTCATCTCTTCTGACCAGGGGGCCCTAATGGTCCCTCATGACCAGCCAGATCCATTTGCCGTGAGAGACGGGTGTTGGTGGCGTGTAATAAAACTTTCGGTTCAGTGGTGTTCAATTTCAATAAGTCAATATTGATTTTTAGGGCCTGCACCTTTCTCGCAGGCTGCCCTTTCAGGGGCTCTCAGGCGAAGACCTGACCCTACCCCGTCCGCCTGTTTATTGAAGAGATTTGAATTAATTATTATCACTTTGGTCGAAGGACACGTGAAACGTCTTGTACTTGTAATTCAATGGATTTTTCTTTTGGAGTCGTGGCAGAAACGCAACCGTTGCCATCACACACTACCCACCTGGCAGAGAAAGACTTTCCGAAAGTGGGAAGTGACCCAAATCGTCGGTAAGAACACAGAACGCCGTGGTCAACGCCTTTCCTCACGGCTGTTCGACTTCTCTTTACAAGAACGCTGCTGCCACGATTTGCTCGGGTCGCTGCGAGCCTCCGGCGTAATGTCTGGATTTTCAGGCGGACTCGCGCTACCTGTATACATACACAAATGCTCTGTAATAGCGGATAAGTGCCTGCAATCAATTGACAGGTGGCAAACTCCACCTTGGATTTAATTGATTTACAGTGTCTCTAGCAATCCTCGACTCCCGTTTATGTCGGACATCCGATTTAATGGCCGGCCCAAGAGGAAACCATTAAACCAGGGTTGGTGTGTCGCGTCCGGCACACGCACGAAAACGACTTTAACTTGGCGATTTGGAGTCGTGAGGCGGGTAACGATAGAGCACTGGAATTGCGCTCGTGGAAACCATTCAAATCACCTGAATTGAAGTTGGTGGAGTTGCCGCCACCAGGTACCCAACACAGGTAATAATCGAGCAATCTAAATCTATAGCTGAGCTGTAAAAACTTATTGATTACGGTTAACGTGCTGCGATGGTTTTATCGCTCGCGACAAATTGTAATTATACACTCCAGGTAATTAAATACATAGCGTACGATCGTTGGGGTCCGGTGTTGGGTTTGTTGGGTTGGTGACCGAACGAGTCCGGGTGCGGAAACAACCGCAAACGAAAGCGATTTCTACACTTTGATTACGTCCAGCACGGAAAGGAATCGTAGCGATAAAACATCTAATTTCGGTTATGAAAACGGGTGCCTTAAGGAAAGCGAAGAGACGTAGGTAAACTTCAAATGAAAGCTGTTAAGAAAACTATGGTTGTGAAAAGGAACCAAAACGTTAAAAACCGAACGTACAGAAGGCGCCAGCAATTAGAAGTAAAACCTATACTTTATTTATATTGGCAAAACTTTATCGTGGCAGAAGAATAAATGAACTTGTCTAGGGAAAGAAGCACTCTTGAGTGAGATTTTAACATATTCCTGTATAATTCCCTTCACAGGTTATGATAGACATCGTTTAAGTAAAAATAAACAGTTATAGTACCTGCGCACTTCTTCTTGTGTTTTTATGAGGGCACGAACTTCAGATAACCCCACAGGGTAATTAATACATAGTAGATTACTACAAGAAGAATGGAGAGAAACGGAGAAGGTACCTGAACCCTAGGAATCAAGTCGAAGGTTTTGTCTCGTTCAGGTACTCAGCAGTACGAGATAAAGTCGTTGGTGGAATGCAGGTACCGTTCAACCCAACCCGCGTTTTATCTGAGCTGCCTGTTACCACCGGAGTTTAATTTAATCGATACGTATTAACACACTTATGTGTCTATGATTCGTCTAGGATTCTAGTTTTTCGAATGGGTGGAAAAAAATGGGGTCGAGAGTGGCAGCTGGGATCTTCGTTTCTTAACTTTCTCGTCCTGAAAATATCCTGTTAATAGATGGAGACAAGGTTATGTACGTTATTTTATGTAAATAATTATTATTTATTATTAATTCATGGCAACGACCGTGCATCCTATTTTATTGTCCTTTTTACCCTCGTTAATGTTGCTGTAAACAAAGCAAGTTGTTTTCTGTGTGGCGAATTGCATTCCTCTCCACCGAAGTGCAGTGCGGTGCACATGCAGACACAATGAGAGTCGTTGCATAACGAAAAGTGCACGGTACGAAGCGACCTTGCCGACTTGTCGTTTTCCTTTTGGAATTTAGGGTAACGTCAAGGGTTCCCTAGGCTCCAGCAGATGAAATTTCTCATTATGCAACTTTTCGGCATTGAACTCTCCACCTGTTCGATTTAATTGCGATGGAATCCAATCGAACAATTGAAACGTTCCAAGTGAAGCGGAACGTTACTTAATTTAAGGTACCCAAGAGAAACGAGGCCTTGAACTCCCTGAGTTTCCAGGTTGAGACCTGAACTCTCCGGATTCGTTTTTTTTTGTCTCTCTCTCTCTCTCTCTCTCTCTCTCTCTTTTCTGCACCTTCTCGGTTTTCCTCTTGCGTACCTGATAATCCGTACGGTAGCCGTTCTTTTTTACGACACGCACCGGTGTGTGACACCACACTTGTTGAGTCCTGTCCTACTTTGATCGGTTCGGACTCTTTGAATAGTGCCGGTACTCCTCTCTCGAAATAGAAGAAGTTGTTTGTTCCCTTTCACTTTTGCCCGACCTGACATGTCAGTTTTGTGTTCTTTTCTTCCCGACAACGCAGACAGCCTTTTCCAGCTAATGTTGAGGTCATGTCCGTGTCTCCGTTCGTTTGGTTGTACGTTCAGCCCGATTCTTGTCAGTTTATTGACATTTCCATCATTCCGTCTAAGTTGTTTGTAGGAGACAATCATCTGCTACTTAGCAAGCGGTACGTAGATGTAGAACAGATCTGGCAGTCTCCTTACAACCTACAAATTGGGAAACATGTCGAGAAACAATTGAAATATCCGATATAAGTTGAGCAGTTGGGTGCTTAAGTCTAAGATGAGATCAGTACAGGGCTTCTGTATGAGTTTATTGTAAAGCTGAATTACATGGAGTCACGTGATTATTTTCGGAAAACAAGGTAGTGCCCTGCTGAACTTTTGTTATGTTGAGAGGGGGCGATGCTATGTGCGGAAGCATCCCCCGGAGAGGCATCCACCGCCCCGACAAAATCCCATTTTTCGAACCATTAAAATCTATTTTTTCATGTTTCAAAAAACATCAAATTCTATTTTTTCCATTCAGGGGAATGGGGCGGTATCGCATTGGGGAAAGGAAAATTTCTTTTTGCTCAGTTTGACTCGCAGCAAATCGATACCGGGCGATTCCGTTTTGAATTTGTACGGTTTCCGGTGCTTTCTGGGTGGCAAACACAGGATTTTTGTCCTGTGTGACACGCACGCGACCCCAAAGGTGAAACCTTCTTGACACACACACACACAGAGAGAGAAAGTGCGACCGGCGAGTTGGGCATGTTAATGGATGGTGAGGTCGCCTGTGAAGATTTTGAAAAATCAAAAATGACCGAACCACAAAGAAATAATCAATTTTGTATTTGCCAGTGAAATCGGCCACCCTCTCCCTTTCAACCCCGAATGAAAAACACAAACTCGGTTGCACTGGTCGAAAGTAAAGTGAAACTATAAATATTTATTAGTGTCAACGAGGAGGATATATGTGTGTCTTTGTTTTGTTTATGCACAATTTATATGTACAGTCGTCGTTGGTTTTTCTACTTTTTATTTAGAAAACACACGCGGGAGACATAAATTATAGATTAAAGGAATGCATGCATGTGTCTATGTGTTATGTGATACTTATGTATTCAATAAGAAGGGTGTAAAATCACTTATTCAATTTTTATAAAAGCAATCATTTAAAAAAACAATTGATGTATTCAAATTAGGGTAGGTTGTAGTGTTACATTACATAACGGTTCTACAATTTCAGTTGGATGTTGTATAAGAACATAAATAGTCGTTTGATTTATTCACATGTAATTTGCAGTTTTTTTTATAGAACAATATCGGTAGCTATGGTGGTGTATGTGTACTTGGAGGGGCACTAAACACCCCCATCTCTCCAATACGTGGACGTTAAGTGATGTTCTCGTGGGAATCTTCTTCTCCAACGAATTTGTTCTCGTCCGTATTTTTCGCGTCTTTCTGCAGGGTCGTGGCCGACTCCTTGCATCTTTTTACAATTGGTGGTTGGCGGAGCTGGCGAGTGCGATAAAGAGGAAGAGATGGGTAGACGGGTGATGTTGCCCGGTCCAGGTGGCAGGAGAAAGAAAACGGTCAACTGTGACGACACGTAGTCGGTTTATGGTAGCAATAAATAATAAGTTGAAAGAAAGGGAAAAGGAAAAGGCATACAACGAAGAATAAGAAGAACAAGTTACACGGGCACGGGGTCACCTGAACCGTTGAGAGAGAGAGAGAGGTATAAGTCGCGGACATGTGACCCTCCCGAGTCAAGGTCAGGAAAATGTAATAAAATGGCGGTGACCCGTGATGGAGGCAGTACGTCGTGAGATAACAAGTACTTCATGGAATTTCAGAAAAGAATAAGAGAAGCATGTTGAGAAGCGTCGTGTGACCTCGGGGAGGACCCCGTACCTGGACTCGGCGATGGTCACTTCAAACGTGGCTAACAAGATGGTGATTTACTCGTACCTGAAAAGTTGCGTGTTAATTCAGGACCATCCGGTCGATTTTCGTGTGTTTCCGGTTAGGCGAGCAGTGTGAATGGGTGCACGCGGGCGTAACACGGTGAACATGTGGGGTCAGAACAGGATGGACTTGTAGGAGGTACCTGACGAGTTGCTGTTGTAAAAAGGAAGAAACTTGAAAATTAAAAAAAAATTAGGAAGTTTGAAATGCACGCGTACCTACATGTGGTCTCGACTACCTGTCAGCAGTGATTTACTCCCATGATAGCCACATTAAGATTTCTATCAGGTAGTTCTCGGGTAGGTACCCAAAAGTTACATCCCTTAAACAACCTCAAGAAACTCAGGCCATTGAGATCGGAAAGATCTCAATGATTCATCTTAATTATTATAACTTCAACTGAAAAACATATATAATCCACTTTATCAGACTTCGCCCCGGTAATAAATACCACGGAACAGGTACGCATGGAATTATCGACGGGTAGCAGAGGAAACGAGTGAACACCCAAGAATTCCGACGACGAGCGTGTGTGCATTGAATAATGCAAATGTCATAAAGACCTCGAACGAGTACTTAATAAATCAGGCATGATACCCAGAAGTGGTCGGTCGTACGTCAAATACCAAAAAAGAAAAAAAACAGATGAGCGTGACGCACGGGTATCCAAGAAAGGTACTCACAGTATTGGTTTGACAGTACCTGGAAACGGTTCCAACTTAACTCTATCCCTGACTCTGGGAAGGTTTAGAGCAGAAGGACTCAAAAGAGAAGTTGGTACTCGCTTCACACAGTGTAATAATACCTTCTGAGTATGACTGGAGATGCAGACCACGGAGAGTAAAAGTTGACCACATGGGAATTACTTGTCGTAGACAGAACTAGGTTAGGAGGGAGAGGGTCCCAAAAGACAGAACTAAAGTCAAATTGTGGAAACTTTGGGTGCGGTCACCACACACACACACACTCATTTAGATAACCGAGACGTGGCCTCCTTGATCTATGAATTTTTCAAGGTGGGTCCTCTCGGCTTTGCTCACCGACACGACCGTATTCTTGAGAGCCACACTGGATTTTTATATGTAGCAGGGCGTGGAGCGATGTATGCGAACGGAATGGGAATTTATTCGATGACATTTCTCTTAACTCACACGACGGGGAAGGGTGAGACGGACGGGGGACCGGGGGAAGTGGCGGTGGCGGAGGTGAAGTTAACCTCGAAGAAAGGTTTGTCTTTTATGCACCTCATGAAAAGATGATAAATCATAAATAGATGGATAATTTCGATTCAGGTTCGATGGTACCCAGGCACCAGGTTCGTCCGATGTAATCCTCTCATTGTTAATTCACGGGAAGCGGAGAGGGTTTCGCCCGTACCTCACTTCGTTTCCCTCGTAAATTCCCAACGATTTTGTACCTTGTCATCCTTCTCCACCCTCCAGAACTAGTCCTGACTAGTCCTAGTGAATAATAATAGATTCATCGCTCATACATCACGCTTATAATTAACGCTTATTTGCTTAGAAGCCGTAAATTTGGGGCATCCGGCGCCGACGTCTCTCTCTCTCTCTCTTGCCTCCCCCCTCACTCCGTGTACCCTTCACCCGCCCGTGAACACCTGGCAAGTAGTTGTACCCGTCGTACGGGCCCGTACCTGAGTTTGTGTATTTCCGGCCTGTAAATAAGAACACCATCTAATCGAGTAAATAAGACATGAGTGATGTTCTTTTAAGTGAAATTATAGGACTGTGTAGGACCTCGCTGGGAAATTTATTGTCGCGCGGACGGTGTCACCGTCCAAGTTTCGCCGTTCATTAATTTTCAGGTGTCAATAGGTACTTTATGACCGGTTTCGGGTATCACGGTTTGGCAATTAGGTACGAAACACGTCGTCGTGTTTGCCAGCGTTAATAAATAAAAAGGAGTTGTGTGTCGGTTTGAAGAAGGGAGATTGAATCGAGACGGAAGCGACGTGGCGAAGGTCGGCTGGCTGTGTCGGGGAAGTTGACGAGAGAATATTATAATATTGTTGAATAATATAAAGTAATACCGAAAGAAAATAGAAAGGTATGTTGGCTGAGGAAAGTGCAATTGAGAAAAATGTATATGATACAGGGAAGTAAGGTTGAGAATCGTACAGAAAAGGATGTGTAATTTTTTCTCATGCAATCTGTGAAATCTCTGACGTGACTGAGTGATCTTTGAGAAGTTATGAACCAAGTATTGAGTATACTATATTATATATAATATACACAAACGTTAAGCTCTGTCTAAATGCTTTAGAGTAGAGCTACGAGGCAGGAGAATGGCGATTGTAACAACCCACGAGTATTCATGACAAGTTCCCGATCAATCGATACCGTAGAGTTATTTATAGTTATAGTTTTACTTATTTATCAAGTGCTGGCTTCATATCTCACATACAGATTATAGATTACTCTTCGTTCGCCTTGTTGAACGGGTACCTGTCAAAGTTGGTGACACTCGTATAGGTGGGTACCTCGTTCACCCGGTCGAAGTTTCACCGCGTTCTGCTTCAGGTGCTCCCGATGGGCTAAAAGAAAAAGACAATTTGAGGATTCGGAAGGGAATTAACCGCCGAGGTACCTGACGGGTACCCGAATAATTGCAAATTCTTAGTGCCCGACTCATACCGCAAACGATAGATTTGATACGTGACGGGTACTCGTCGGTCAGATGATTGTGGGTGTTTACTAGTTGCATGTGAACTTCTTTTATTGTATTTCTTGTATGACTATTTCGCCGTGACCTCTATTCTACTATTCGAACTATTTCAAGTACCGTTCAGTAAGTGTGCCCGAACAAGTTCAAAGGTGCACACAGATTGGATGTAAACAAACTTAAGTACGAGCAACACAACTGAACTCGTAGCACTATAATTTATGTAGTTACATATGTACAGCAATAACAGTAAAAATTATTAATAAAATCTAAGCAAATACGTGTAATGTAACATAAGTAGGCAATCATAAATAAAGGTTACATAAACTAGCATTACAGACATAACAGATAGTTATGTATTTAAAGATAGAGACAGGTGGGAGGATTACTTTTGGAGTAGAGCCGATGTTTTGTTGTTTTCTATTAAGCATAAAATACACTTATTATGCTTTCTATTTATTTATTTAATTTCTTTTACCGTTTTAATGTGTTGTGTTTTGGGGGTACACATAAATTCTGACGGATTTAATAGACTTGGTGCACTTATTAACAATGTATTGTCTACTGCCTCATCGACTGTGCTTTTCATCAGTATCGATTGGTACTGTCTCAAGTACTCGTTTTCTTATCCCATCCACGCCTTTTCACCGTAGCTGCCCATCTTCTGAGGTTTCGTGATGTTCACTGGGCGGTTCTCGTGTGAAAACGTTTTTCTTATTTCCAGTTCTGAGAAACCCAATTTCGTTCTTTTACCAAGTAAGAAACTTCTTCTGACTTCTGTTTCTTTCCCGAGGGTGTTGAAATTCCGCCCCGAAGAAAGGAATTTTTTTGTGTTTTTTTTCTCTAATATTACAGCTGTAGGTTGGACGGGAGCCGACTCGACCCCCTTTCCATATCTTCATTTCGATTAATAACAACCTAGGCATTTCTCAATCAGTCAATTCAATCAAAATTGTTCGCATGTTTGTAACTGACGAAACAAGTGGAGGTTTTATGTTAAACGAAATTATTTAAATTACAACCGGGAGTCGGGATACAGCAGAAAGGATATACTGTAAAAATATTACAATAATCAAACGGTTTGAGATCATATATATTTTTACAGATTTTTAAGTATTCAATTAATGGTATATTTTGTTGCGCTTCAGACCCCAGGTACTAACCCATGTGTTGTCTATCGTACTCAGCACTCATGGGAAGTAACTTCACCTTATGGTCGACTTATTAAGTCTAATTAAATAAACAAGAGCAATTTGACAAATGAATAATACATAAATAATACTCACGAGTGTCCTGTTAAATACCTGAGTTACATTTCCAGGTATCGAGAGTCTCTGGCGTTTTCCAAGGTGTGAATAAATCAATAGCGTGGGCCGTTTTCGTTGGGCCTTTTTCTCGTACACCTAAGCCTCGGGTTGGATTCTCACACGGGTATCGTGTTCAGGTACTCATCAAGGTGCGAACCGTTTCGTGTCACGGAAAAATCGTACCTGGCTGGAATCCCGGGTTAATTATGTCAGAATGATGGAAATCCGCGGTGTTTTCCTCTTCATCATTCCCCCGTTTAAATTTCTCGGGAGAGGAGGGGGGTGCTCTTGTAGTCGGGTACTTTCAGGACCGGGTACCGACCAGAATGTTTAATTACCTGACTTTTTCGTGGTCCATGCGTGACCAAACTCCCGACTTAATTAATACGTATTTAAACACACAGCCAATTCTTCCTCTTTAGCGTGTCTTCTCCTTTCTCGGGGACGTCACGTAAGACATCTTAATTTGTCTGCAGTAGCGTCTCACTCCTGTGCGAGAATATCAGGAGAAGTGTAAGTTGCCAAGCCCCTCGGGAAAACAACCCCGGCGAACGTGACGGGGAAGTTCCAGGAGCCGGAAGAGAGTCCCGCTGGTAACAAGGAACTAAGAAACTCCTTTAACTTACTTAAAATCTTAAATATTATTAATGAACAATCTCATTATCGGTCACATAATTAAATTATTGATTAGTTAATAAATAATTTAAAACCGAGTTTACTGATTTAATTAACTTTTACTGATGGTCTCTTCAACTTGTAGAAAGTTATCAGTCGGTTTGGGATGTTTTTAATTACACTAGTCTCTTCCTCTCTCTCTCTCTCTTTCTCTCTCTCTCCCAAAAATAACAATTCATTGTGAGTAATTGTAGAAACTATTCTGCTGTTTATGACTAGAAACGACTTCCTCGGTTTGTGGTGTAAAATTAATAATTGGATTCTTTGACAGCGGTCTTTTATTTTGTTAAACAGTGAGAGCTTGAATTTTACTTCTTTCTGTGATTTTTAATTACATAAAACAGATTGTATGTTGAGTCCTACCAAGAAGTGAAGACGTTCACACTGTTGTTAAACAGAATAACACAACTGACCATACATAAATGGGAAACGCAACCCCTCAGTTACAACAACAGTCCAAACACGAACTTCTGTATTTAGAAAGGAACTTCCACGAACTTCCTGTCGTCGTGTGGCTAAGTAAAAAACGTATATCGTAATTTCTTTAGCGTTCCAGTATAATCTGCAGCTCCATCAAATCGTAACGAACAACTCCCTGTCCAGGTAGTTTAATAAATTCCCTAACCCCCTCGTCCATCACCCGACTATCCGTGTGTCACGCGTTGGTTGTTTTCTTAACTTGCTTTCTTAACTCGTGTAGTTGTTGTTTTCAGGTGAGACAATGGCAATTATAACTGAGGTGAGAGCGCGGTTTGTCGTGACCTCCGCGATTTTTTACCACTCAGATTCGTTACAAATCACAATTAGTGCGACCGCGGAGAAGGATGGGGGAGAGGACGGGTTGTGGAGAAATTGCCAATTCGCGTGAAAGGCAACGGCATAATTCGGTGATTTGTAAATGCGTTCGGAATTAATGGAAATTAACACGGGGACCCAAATTCACTTTCTAGAACCCAGCTGCAGAGTAAAATACGTAAAAGTTCTTTGTCTCGTCACGTCCCTCCGCTACATCCAAAACTAATTGGAAATTGCCTTTTGGTGTATGAAGAAGAAGGTCAAGAAAAAGCGACAAATAGATGAACTAGAACTAAATAACTTCCCGGAGAGCGGAACTCCTTGTAAAAAACACACACGTTGTTACGAGGAACGGTACGGGAAAAGAACGCGGAGAAGTTCCGGGAAAGAAGAGCCGCGATGCGGGATTAATACCTAAGATGGAAAATACAAAAAATTAATAATTAATAGTAACAGAAATGCATAAAATATCTGACGGAAAAGTTTGCGCTCGGGTACACAGGGAAACCGAGGGAAACGTGAACCAAGAAAGGGATTTTTGAAGAATGCGGATTATCGGATTTAACGGTGGAAAATGTAGCGAAGAAAGTGGATGACTGAAGTAACGAGGAGATGGATAAATAAATAAAAAAGAAAGAAAGAAAGAAAGAAAAATAAATAAATAATAAATCGGATTGTGCTAAGTAACACGACGTGGGAGCAGAAAATTGTAAAAAATGTCTTTTTTCATATGGAAAGTAACCCCGGGACGTGGAGCATGCAGATATTGCAGTTTTCTTTTTGTTGTTGCGTCGAGTCCTTTGTTAGAGTGAAATTGAAGTGAAGTCGTTGCATTGAATTTTAAAAATGTGCAAGGGAACGTGTGCAAAAAAGTCGCTGACTCACTCACCTTCCTGCTGAATCGGTTTAAGTCCGTTTCTCTCCTCAAAGGAGACGTACCACAACAGGTATCCGTTTCGTTACAGGTATTACAGGTACGCCAAGTACATTTGCAGTGTGAATGATTCATTCGTATTTATGGTTAATCGGATAAATTATTTCTTATTTGTGCCGGGGCCTGATGAGAAATGCACTGTAAGAAGTACATGTGAGAGAGATTATGTTGGAGAGAGAGAGAGAAAAAAAAGTTGTGTTGGAGAAGGAAAATTTAGGATGTAGAGAGAGGAGAAAAAAGGGACGGGAATGTAGGAGGGTTGTGCATTGATACAGGGAAAAAGATGAGTACAGAAATATGTGAGAGGTACATGAGAAGAAGTACACAGGGAGAAGGAGAGGTTTGCAAAGCGAAGTACACCGACGGTATACTGAAGAACCACGTAAGAACTACCAAAAGAATATATGAAAAAAACGTAGGGAGAGTGGCAAGCAAACCTCTTCAGGTTGACAACTAAAAATATGGTGAAAGGAACTTTTCACTTGAAATTGTCGTGTGTTAAGGAAGATAAAGAGCAGATTGTTGAAAGTTATTTGGTCATCAGTCGATGATTTTGTTAAAAGAATGGAGATGATGAGGAGAAACCCTCGAGAAGCGATCGGAATTGCTAAAGGCGTCTTCTCAACAACTTGACATGTTAGCTGCCACGTCCAACTTGCTTCCTCTTCAATAGGAAACCGAAATTCCATACAAGTACTTCATGCGTCTTACTACACTTACTGCGACGGGCGACACACTACAAACTGTATAAATCGCATTCAGTTACAGAACATTAGTTTAATACAAGAAGAACTCTCAATAAGTATTACAAAGCACCAACCAAAGTTATTAGGAAGCGTCCAGGAGTGACAGTCAATTACAATAATAATATAATAATTTATTATTATTAATATATTCGTCAGTGTGTCAAAAGCAATTTGACATTTTAACGAGTGAAAAGTACATGACAACCAAATAAGTTAAATTAAAATTTGCAATTCATTATTGGCAAATTTAATGTAGTTATTTTTGGTGTTTTAGCCGGGAACTTAAGTAGGTGTGCGGTAGTTACATAGATTTGTTTTAATAAGAACATTAACATTTCCACGATTGTACTAAATATACTAAAAAAACACATATACTAAAAAAACACTGCTATTATTATACGTTGACATGATACGTTCAAACCATTTGACATGTACTGCAGCGAGAATAGCAACAATGAAAGTGTTTGAAATCAATAATTATGTAGAAAGAAGAATTATAAAAAAGTAAATTTGAATACAAAAAATAAATGCATTAATAAACTTTGATAAATACGTGGAATGTATACTTAGGGACATCCGAGTAAAATAAAATAAAAATAAACACACATATCCAGGAGACACAAATTAAAAATAATAAATAATAATAGATAAAAAATATAAATAATAATTTATACAAATAATTATGAGTTAAGTAAATGAACAAATAAATAATGGCACTAATTTTTATTCGTATCATACATTTAAAAATTACTTAAAATTATTAATAATTAATTATAATGATTGAATAAAAATAAAATAAAAATTTAAAGAATAAAAGTACACATCTACATATATGTGAGTGTAGATGTAATAAAAAATAAAGTGCACAAATTATGCATAATGATACACAAACTGGTGCTATTTTATTATGGAAACCCACACGAAGAGAATTTAATTTATGTAATCGACCACAAGTCAAAGTAAAACATGCCGAAAAGCGACTTCTGGCAATTGCCGAGCTTCTCCCACAGAGGTGGCTTCCACAGTTGACCAGTTGGCTCGCTAAGTCAGTTGGTTTGCTGTCGAGGAGGACCGGATCGACAGAAACGGAAAAAGGAGACGGAAACGAAGGGAAATTACACGAAATGATGATCGGGCTCATTTTCGTGACATCGGCCATTTTGGTCCGACTATTATTAACCCGCTTAGTTTCTCTAATATCATGTTATTTAATAACTAATAGAAAGGAAAATAATAAGAAGAGGAAGAATAAGATGAAAAGATGAAAAGAAATATGTCCGCTCTCTCGTTGGAACGTACGAAAAATTGAATTTCAACCTTTTTCCTTGTGTCCGCCCGCGAGCGGACGCGCCATCTTCTAGGAGTCCTCATCTATGAGTTGTCTATTTTTAATTTAACCATCGTCTATGGCTACTTTGAATTCGGTAAAGTTTTCTAGTCCGAGGAGTGTATTTTCTATAGCGTGCAGCCGTTCCAGAGAGTGCTGTAAATCTAAAAGCGAATGATCCGTACGATTCTCATCCGTTTTATTACAGACCTATTAATTTCGAAAATTGACTGATTAATTTATTAACGATTCATTTATTTTTTTATTTTGTTCGAAACTATCGTTTTGAATAGTTGGGTAGCCGTCGACTCAATCAAATCGCACCTGTGGTAGCAGTTTTCGAAATTCGACGAACTTAATTTCTTTTGTCTCTCCCTAACTTCTTACTTACCTTTTCTTTGACTACTTTCCGTTTCATAACTTTAATAATACAGGTATTTATCATAGTTTACAACTCATTCATAAAAGTTCACGGTGACAGAGAAGTGAGTAGCGACATGTGTGCCAATTTCTAGGGTCATTACTTTTCCGAGTTCTTCGGCCTGTGACTTGAGTTCCTGAGTACCTGGGTACCCGTCATCAGTACGGAACGATTTGTCTTCTTCTTCTTCTTTTGTTGATTTCTACTGTTAGAGTTTTTAATCAACAGTTTTCTATTGATGTCAGAGAAATCACTCATTGACCGGAACAATGTGTTCCATTGACTATTTGTCTTTCTCCAGATGCTCAACTGGTTTGAAAAGTTTCCACCGAGCTTTTTTTGCACGTCGGCGGGCTGATCCTTCCATTTGAAATTCAAATTTCGTTGTCTTTGAAAAGTTGGTCTCCGTCTCTGGTAATCAGTAACTTAATTCAGTAACAGTCATTTGACAAATTATTATTCATTGTGTTAAAAAAAACGATAAAGAATAAAAAAAATGGGACGCCATTTGTCATAAACAAGGAGTCGAGCGTTCAGGCGGTTGTCATGTCAAATCGGTAGGCAGTTAATAAGCGAACGAGTCGAAATTTCTCCTCAGTCAGTCAATCAGTCATTCGTTCCATTCATTCCCGGTAATGATTCGAGAAAATTACACCGGTAGCAGAAAATATTATTGTACAAATTTCACAAATTATTATTTGTTTCCTCTTTCCTATTGAGAACTTCTCCAAGGAAGTTCTTCTCAACCAAGTATTACAAAACACAATCAAACTGTTGAATTAATAAAACTATACATAGATTAAAAATGTAATGTACATAAGGTTATTAACACGGTTTTGTATTTTAATGTCGTACATATTTTTATTAGTTGTCGGACTTCATGGTTAAATTTAATGTATAAATAAGAATGAATAAGAGGACTTGTATAGGCGTAAATGCTCATTGCCAGTCATTCTTTCATTCATTCATTCATTCTATCAATCAGTCATTCACGTGATGATGAAACCAATCTCATGATGAAACCTCAATTCTATTGATTCGATGTGTAATGTTTTTATTGATCCGTTGTGATTCATTGTTTTACTTTACTTTACTTTACAACTTGACTTTCATGTGATTGAACCAGGAAGTTTTTGCTAATAACGGACGACTAGTTTTGCCTTGTCTAAAGTATACCTGTCACACCTGAACCTTTCGATATGCCAAAACACAAAGTCAACATACTCAGACACGTTGTCCATTCCTGTATTACTCGTCTGAGTTGACGATATTACGTTTTTATGTATTGTATTGTTGTGTACTCATCTGTCTGTTATTCTTTCTTTTCAGGTAAGAACGGTCAGGTTACTTTTGTTTTTTTGCTGTGGAGGAACTCCGGCTTTTATACCTTGCCCATCGTAAAACGTGTGATGGTGACTTTTTGGCTGAAGGTGTCAAGGACGAAACTGAACGATCAGCGAACCAGGCAAACCTAACAGGTAGACCCCAACACGTATTTGAAATTTAGAATTGTCTTTAGATTGTACCTGACTCACTGTTTATTGTTTTACTACTCGAGATTTATTGTGACGAAGAATGACACTTCGGAAGGGGGGCTGTTAAAAGTCAACAATTTGGAATTTCGGTTTTCGGGTACTCATTCATTTCATACCTTGTTTGCGAGATTTATTTGTATATTGCGGTCTCGTTGTACCTTAAACAGTAATAAAATATACGGGTTTTACGATGTTTTCAATTCCTCCCGGCTTTTATTGGGGCTTAATAAAGTTGGTCGTCGCAGTGTTGGTTTTCGGGGAGGACACCAGACAATGGTGGTAAATCAAAGGTTACTCGAGAACATACCGCACACGTCGAACGTAATGTTTCTTATGTATTAGCATTGTATAGTGTAAGGTGGTTGTTGCGTGAAATGACTCGAAGGACCGTAATGATGATGCGTATAAGGTAGTAAACCTTAAAGTGCGTAAAGTGCGGAGATTCGCGGGAATCTCAAGAATGCGTAAAAATGCGGAGGTTCGGAGGAACCTCAAGAACTTGCGTATAAATGCGTGCGTAGGTTCGAAGGAACCTAAATGCGGAGGTTCGGAGGAACCTCAAGAAATTGCGTATAAATGCGTGCGTAGGTTCGAAGGAACCTAAAATGCGGAGGTTAGCGGGAACCTCATGATGCGTACGAATGCGTGAAATAACTGCGTTGCACTGTTGCACTTTTGAAAAATATTATATTAAAATATGTTATTGTACACTTACATATTACACCGACACTCACTGACACTATCACTGCTGATGATGAAGACTGACTGCTTGCGTGAAGAGGTTGAGGTTTGGTATTTATAGCCATCCGCGCTTCATTCATTCGGGAATGGAAGACGCGGAGGTTATGGTATGAGTAGGGTTGTCAAGGACAAGGAAAGGTTGGGTCTAGCCTATTGTCTAGGAAGGCGTCGGACTTGAGTCGAAGGATACAGGCAGAATAGGACCGGCTACCCGGCAATAAACCCTTGGATTAGATCTTTTGACGAGTAGCTACGGTCGCTATAAACCTTATTGAGGTATTGGCAGGAAAGGCAAAATTACAATAGGCATTTATTGCGGTCGACGTCTGATGCGTGACTCAATGAGTATGAGTTTTTGTAAACTGAATTCCATAGATTATTGTTTTACCTCCGATTTCTCGGAATGCTGGGGGTGGAGGGTTTTGTTCTTGCGGGTAACAATTGAAAATGGTAGCTAGTAAACGCGGTAAGGCAAGAAATGCGCGGCTCACAAAGAGTACAAGAAAAAATATGAAAAACGACGTTAACATAGCCGGGCCCCATGAAATATTTTAAAAAAAAATATTTCGTAATTCTTGCAAACACATGCAACTTGTAAACGGTTTTTTAATCTTGAAATGGTAAGATGCACAGCTTTGTCAAATGACGTTTGAGTAGTTTGTTGTTTAGGCGAATTGTTGCGACCCCGACGATGCCATCATCTCCTGGGTGAACTTCTTCGATTCTTGCGAGCGGCCAACGATTGTTTGGATATGGTACATCCTCCTTTAGAATGACGACTGTTCCTGGCTGGAATTTGACAGAGGGTTGATGCTGCCATTTTACTCTTGATTGAAGTTGTGTTAGATACTCCTTTCTCCAACGGATCCAAAATCGTTGAATGATGTCTTGAATAATGTGGAACCTCTTTGCGTAGTTGGTTTGCTGATCTACTTCTTGCTCTGGAAGTGAAACTGGGTATCGTCCAATGAGGAAATGCCCAGGTGATAGAGGTATTGGATCCGAAGGATCATCGGACAGAAGGGATAAAGGTCGAGAGTTGAGGATCATTTCAATTTGGCACAAAATGGTTACAAGCTCCTCATACGACAATGTGACGTTGGCAGTTGCGCGTTTTAAGTGATGTTTTACACTTTTTATTCCTGCTTCCCAAATTCCGCCGAAGTTAGGTGCTCTTGCAGAAATGAAGCTCCATTTAATTCCTTCGTTGGCTAAGGAATTAGAAATGGTGTTGTTCTCCTTCTGCAAGAACTGATAAAGATGTTGTATTTCTTTGTGGACACCTATAAATGTCTTGGCGTTGTCTGAAAAGAGTTGGAGTGGTTTCCCTCGTCGGCTTATGAACCTTTTTAGGGCTGATAAAAAAGATGATGTGGTTAGATCCAAGACAGCTTCCAAATGCATTGCTTTGGTGCACAAACATATAAACAGGCAAACATAAGATTTGATTGGTTTGGCGTTGCGTGTGAATCTGTCTTTGATAAGAGATGGACTAGCGTTATCAATTTCCATGTGTTGAAAAGGGAAACTTGGGTTCATCCTTGTTGATGGTAATTTTGGTAATTTTTGGTAAATTTCCATCATGTATGTTCCTGATTTTGGTTTGTTTAAAAAACACACCTTGCATTTTCTGATTGCTTGTTTTGCCAGGCTTTTGATAATTTATTTCTTTCTCCTGTAGGTTGTTTTGTAACTTCTGTCATGTGCCCCATTTGAATATAATTTTGCATGAATTTGACATATTCTGACCACAACTGGGGCGATTGAGATAGCTTTCTTTCTAAGCCGTAAAATATTTTTTGTGCTTGCGTAAAAGAAGTTCCTAAAAGATGAACTTTGTCTTTAAATGGTTCCTTGACAGTAAATATATCGTCTTTTCCTCGTTTGATATTTCGTTTGAAGTGTTCTTCGCAATGTTTGTCCTCTTTAGTCATGGACAGAGGTTGATTTGACGTTTCTTCCAGTTGCCGAAATTTCTCCCGATCGAAATTAGGCTTCTTGACCGCCACGCAACTGATAGACTGATGTGAATCACTTGGTAAGCTTCCTCCCACGATCCAACCTAATTTTGTTTTTTGAAAGGTCATGTTTGTTCCATGAACTTTTCGTCTCTGGGTGTCTAAAACGTCCCAAAAAACAGAACTTCCCAAGAGTATGTCAATTTTCTGCGTTACGTTGAACATTGGATCGGCGAGTTGACCGTTGAATGGAATGTGTATGCCTTCCGTCTTGAATGATTTTAGGGGTATGTTACGTGTGATATTCTTTAGCACCACGCAACTTAAGCGTCTTCTGTACTTAAAGTTAGTACTTGCTAATTGTAAGGTTACTTGGCTTCTTGATAATTCGTTGGATTGTCCGATTCCTGATAATGAACAGATGATGGAAACTTGCTTTACCCCAAGCTTTTTGCAACATTCTTCTGTAATGAAGTTTGTTGTAGAGCCGCTGTCCAATAAAGCTCTACATTTAATATGTTTACCATGTGCGTCTTTGATCAACACTATGGCCGTAGATAAGATACCGGAGTCCTTGTGCGTGTAACTTGTGGAACTAGCCGCAATTTCTTCAATTTTTGCGTTTGAAGAACTGGGTTGTTCGCTTGAATTGATTCTGGAATCTTTCGTAGTTTCTTGATGAAGTAGTGTGTGGTGCTTTTTTCCACATTGTTTGCAGTGATGCGATGATTTGCACTTCTCAATGGCATGATATCCGCTTAAGCAATTAATGCATACACCTAATTTTATTGTTTTCTGTCGCCTTTGTTGTGGGAGCAGTTGGAGAAATGAAGGACACGTGAACAGCCGATGGTTTCCTTTACATTCGCCACATTGGTTATTATTTGGTGTTGACACATGCGCGGCGTGTTGACTGTGCCTGTACCTTTCATTCTTACCAGGAACTGTATTTTTGGTCTGATTTGTGGAACAGACCGCCATACTTTCTAAAACTTCGCACCTTTGCATGACCAAGTGCAGAAGTTCGACCAAAGAATTATTTTCCTTATTAATAGAATGTCTTTCCCACTCCCTTTTGGTATTGAAATCGAGTTTATCTACTATGATTAAAACAAGAATATCGTCCCAATATTCTACGGGTCTATTAAGATTTTTTAACGACTGTAAATTGTTGTTTATGTTGTTGTAAAGATGTCGTAAGTCTTTAGGAGATTCCTTGTGAATTTTAGGAAAATTTAATATGTTCCTGATATGCGTATTTACTATGAGGTTGTTCCGTTCGTACCTCTCGACTAAAGTTTTCCATGAGATAGCGTAATTCTGTGCAGTTATAGGAATGGCTTTGATCGTTTCCAAAACATCATCCTTCAGTGATGATCTAAGATAATGTAATTTTTGCACGTCGTTAAGATGCACATTGTTATGAACAAGTGCTAGAAAACAGTCTCGGAACTCTACCCACGAATGGTAGTTGCCATCGAATTTTGGTACGTTGACCGCTGGTAGATGAACAGGTGATGAAACTGCATGCCAATTGCTGTTGCTGATTTCTTTTTGATCGTGATTTTCTGCATTTTCAATAATCCTTTGCAGCCGCGCCCATGTTTTTAAATGAAGTGAATCAAAGTCAGTTCTTTCTTGTTTTTCCTTTTCACTATCTTTAGAAAGGTTCTCAATTTCGGGTTGCACCTGCTTGAATTTCTTTGCAACTGCTTCTAATTTTGATAACTGACACTTTGCTTCCCACTTGTCAATAGGTTCTTCTGTGTTGTGAACCCATGACACTATGCTAGTGAGTTCTTCTTGTTGTGCCTTACGTTGGGCAACGAGATTGTTTAATTTTGCCATGTTTGACTATTTGAAGTGTACTGGATTTGTGAAGGAAAATTGGAATGGACTTACCAAATCTCAGTTTCACTTGATCTTTTGAGCAATTTGAAGACTTCTTGATGAATCTTCGGCGTTGATGAATGATTCTTTGCTACCACTTGAAGCGTTTCAGTGTTGTAGTTACCCGAATCCGGCTCGAAGGACCATAAAATGTGTTGCGTGAAATGACTCGAAGGACCGTAATGATGATGCGTATAAGGTAGTAAACCTTAAAGTGCGTAAAGTGCGGAGATTCGCGGGAATCTCAAGAATGCGTATAAATGCGGAGGTTCGGAGGAACCTCAAGAACTTGCGTATAAATGCGTGCGTAGGTTCGAAGGAACCTAAATGCGGAGGTTCGGAGGAACCTCAAGAACTTGCGTATAAATGCGTGCGTAGGTTCGAAGGAACCTAAAATGCGGAGGTTAGCGGGAACCTCATGATGCGTACGAATGCGTGAAATAACTGCGTTGCACTGTTGCACTTTTGAAAAATATTATATTAAAATATGTTATTGTACACTTACATATTACACCGACACTCACTGACACTATCACTGCTGATGATGAAGACTGACTGCTTGCGTGAAGAGGTTGAGGTTTGGTATTTATAGCCATCCGCGCTTCATTCATTCGGGAATGGAAGACGCGGAGGTTATGGTATGAGTAGGGTTGTCAAGGACAAGGAAAGGTTGGGTCTAGCCTATTGTCTAGGAAGGCGTCGGACTTGAGTCGAAGGATACAGGCAGAATAGGACCGGCTACCCGGCAATAAACCCTTGGATTAGATCTTTTGACGAGTAGCTACGGTCGCTATAAACCTTATTGAGGTATTGGCAGGAAAGGCAAAATTACAATAGGCATTTATTGCGGTCGACGTCTGATGCGTGACTCAATGAGTATGAGTTTTTGTAAACTGAATTCCATAGATTATTGTTTTACCTCCGATTTCTCGGAATGCTGGGGGTGGAGGGTTTTGTTCTTGCGGGTAACAATTGAAAATGGTAGCTAGTAAACGCGGTAAGGCAAGAAATGCGCGGCTCAAAAAGAGCACAAGAAAAAATATGAAAAACGACGTTAACAGTGGTAATTAGCATGTGAGTGGACCTACTACCTGCAACATATGACAATTTATTAATGATATTGCTTACAATAGGAAGAAGAGCATGTATCTTGGCTAGTTGAAGTGTCACTTAAGTAAACTACTTTACCAGTTTTGTAAATACGATGAGTTTCCACGGTATCTGTCCGTCTCTACATCAATAATAATCAATAACTTCACTATCTACTCGTTCCGGGTGAGAGATTCAAACCCCTTCCACACCCCTAAAGAATCCTAGCGACATATTTACGAACGACAAAAGTACAATGGACACTGTTTTTTTTTTGAGGGAGGAAAAAGACGAACCGCGGTTCTTTCCATTGCAAAGTTCTCCGTCATTCGTCAAAAAAGAAAGAAAATGCGGTTGTCAAAGGAAACTGACACGGGTCATCAATCGCTAAAAAGGTGAAATTATCCGCGGGAGGAAAATGCGTCAAGTCGAATGGAAGTTGATTAGACGGAAAACGGATAGCGGAGGCATCGCCGTCAAAGGTATTTTCCTTTCCCCGGCAGCCATCTTGTCTTTCCTTTGACAAATTTATCGGAGCGGTAATGGCTAACCGATGCCTCTCTCTCTCTCTCTCTCTCTTGTGTTTATCTGTCTTTCTATTTCTCTTTCTCTCTTCGGTCCTTTCATAACTTTTTTGTCTGTCGTTTTATCCGATATTTTTTGTCTTTTAGAAATGGACCGTTTAAAAAAGTCGACTTTTTGTCTGTTTTTCTAGGAGTGATCGATTATTTTTTTTCGACGGCGGGACAGGGAAAGGGGAGGCGGGTAGTTCATTCCTGGGTAAACAAAAAACGAGTTTTTCTTGGTTTCGTTCCACACAGCTTTCGTGTCGGCCTGACAAAAAAAAAATGGAAGAAGTAAAACTTGCAGATCGCACGCTAATCATCACCGGGCTCGCACTCGGTTCTTCACATTATTTGGACGAACAGTTTCATAACCCTTTTAATTTATTAATTACGTTTTCTACCCCCGGCTTACTAATGAATCATAACTTTAATAAACTGTTCAAAACGTTATTATTTTTGTTTCAAATAGATAAGACCTGTTGTTTCTATTTCGCGCACGGGTGCCTTGACAGGTTTCAGATTACTCCCAGATCTGACGGAGTGTCGGTGGCCGGGGTGTAGGGGTGGAAGGGTTCGGTAATTATTACTTGGATGTGTACAAGTATGTAATTAAAATTTACAACTAATTAAAATATTATGCAGCAACCGAACTCCGACACGTGTAATTTATAAATTAAAATTAATAAGCGTATTCGATGAACAGTAATCGAAGTTAACACCCGTCATTAGTAAAACCGATACAGATGTTACTTATGGCTATGAACCCTCCTTGGTTTTCGAGTTCTTAACGCTAGTTTTTTTGTAGTTCACTCGGAAACTATCTCGCAGGGCAGTTATGTTTCGTGTGACGAATGTTTTTCCTCGTGTTTTTTTGCTTTTTATTGCCTCGCATGTGGACGAGGACGGAAGTCGCGTTGAGTGCCGGCTGTGCTTACCTGTGGCTGCCCGACATCGCCGATTGAATTCTCAGTTACATCTTTTTCTTTGGCTTTATAATCCTTTGTTTTACGACGTTTCCGGTCGTGAGAGAAGAGACTTCATGCCTTTGCGTTTGTGTAGTTTGTCCGGGACAAAGAACTCGTATTGTTTCACTCGTTCCGTGTCACGTTTGCTACAACTTGACCATAACTTTGTCTTACGGAACGACCACATTTATGAAGCGACACACTTCAACTATTTTTACTTACTTCCCTGGCGTGTTTACGAATCCCGGTTGCTTTCTGGTCTTGTCTTTGCTTTATTTGACTAGTAATCGCTGTAGGCTGCTCTACTTGTGAAATTGTAGTACATTTCGTCTGGAGGTCTTCTAACACCCGTCGACGGCATTCCATAGAGCTCTAAAGAATTTAATAAGTTCAGAATGTCTGTGGTGTTTGCTGTTGAATTGTACGACAAATTATTCAGCTCATTTGTTGCATTACCACATTTGTAGTCACTTCGTAGAGTATTGCATTGCTGTGTTCTCTAGAGAGACAAAAAATATAATAAAAAAGTACAAGTAAAATCAGTCTGCATAGAGCAGCTAACAATGTGGTTTTCCTATTATTTTTCACTTTCTTTTTTGTATTATTATTTTATATTATTTATATTTGTATTCTTAATTTTTACTTCATTAATTTATATTTATTTATAAACTTTATTTATTGTAAAACAAAGTTAATGACGGTATGTGTAGTTATATTGCTATTATTTTATTCAATGTAACTACTTTACGCCACATAAAACTCTTCTATTTATAAAGCGTAGTGTTGCAATGTCGTGTTTTTCAATATAAAATAAATAAATTAGTTTAGATTTACAGTAAAAACATACTGGTTGGCTCCTGTAATATATATAGAATTATTTCTACGAAAGGCATTCTATAATGTAAAGTGGAGTTCGGACTGTGAAATCTGCTGTAAGAGCACTAGTATTAATTAAATCGATGAACTTGTAAATTTTAATACTGCATTTACTAGAACTAATACTAATACTGTACTCGTAAGTAGTAATACTATTGAAGTTTAGAATTTGAATGTATATCATGGTAACCTACAGTTCACAGTAAAGTATAGCTTGACCGGAGGACACCAGTACGATTCAACAGGTTGTAACAGTCCAATAGAAAACGGTAGGACCTGTGGAAAGCTCACGGTCAACCGGGCAACTATTTGACGTTTCTCACCAGTTAGCATTTCCTGTTTTTCATAAACGTCAAAAGTTTATATTCAATGAAGTGTACTCCCCTCATGAGTCGAAGGGGTTGTTATGAAAAAGCCGCGACACGTCACGTAGTGTGACAAGTTGGTCAGTTAAACGTTACAGGTGAATTTTTTACATAAATTAACTTCTGTCCCGTGCAATTAGTTATCGATTAAACCTTTCAGGATGGTAATCGGCCGGGAGTTATTTATCGGCCGCGAGGGCAACTAATAACTTGTTATTTATAAAGTTTTTTTTTAGTTTTTTTCTTAGTTTTCCATGATTTGTAGTGTTCGTTCCGTCTCGTTTTCGTCGTCCAAACTCACGCCCGTTTCGCTTCAGACTTTTGTTTCGGTCGTAAATCACGTGAAAAATTGTAACGAATCGGCTCACATGCCATTTACCAATATGTCGACGCGCGTTTGCCTATGTATTTAATTCCTGCGAGTTAATAATTTATGTACGAATCGTCGGGTTTACACGGGATTTGTTGGCGATCTGATTTGTAGGTGACGTGCTTCATTCAGGTGACTTTGGGGAATTTTTTTTTTATTCAGTTGGTTTTAATCTCTCTCCTGGTTTCTACTCAGGTTTAAGGTAAGTGTTGACCGATCCTGAAAGAAAAGAGATCTCCTAAAAAGATCTCGGTGACAAGATTTATATTTTTTTGCTACCGTAAACTGCTAGGCTCAGCAATTTGTTTCACATAAGTAAAAAATCTTACAGGACCAGTGACCGTCACCCAAACTTCAGTCAGTCAACAAACCCAAACCCAAAATAAATTTCTTAGAATTTTTGTATTTTAACTTATTCTTATCACCATACATTAAGTGTAGTGTAGTACGCGTAAGTAGTATATATACTACGTACTACATTTTAGATACATCGGTACCTTATTTTAAATTTTCATGTACAATATTACGCTTTTTAAATTTGTTATTGTCAATTGCTTTAGGTTTGAGTTGTATTAATATTTATTAATCGAGGAGTTTATTAATATTTATACAGTACATACAGTACGTGGTTTATTAGCATATAAAAGCAACTATTTCCTGTTTTGTTACTTTAAATTCAACCTTATGCTCGCCAAGAGTAAATAGTTGGCTACCTTTAACGTGTGAAGTAAAGTATAAACTATAACGTATGATGACCCCTACAAAAATACAACTTATTAATTTTTTCCCAGACCTATGTATTCTATACTTGGTATTGATTTCACAAGAATATATATATAATTTAATATACAATTTTCATAACGAGTACCGCCTAATAGATCAGGTTAAATTTTGTGTATAAAAGAACTAGTTTAAGTGGAGCACACCAGGAATCTTCTGATCCTCCACTACATTGTTGTAGTGAGTAATTACTGGTTCGTCGTGGCACAACTACATTATTTTACTTTAATTACTTAATTAATCAGATTAATTGTTGCGAGTAGTAGTTAATAGGCTATAAACATGAATAGGAAAGAGACAAAAGAACGTAAAAAGTATTGAATTTAAAACTCGGTTTATTCTGTCCTGTTTGCTTTAGACCCCGAGTGATTGCTTTCAATAAAATTTTATTACTCGGATTTTATTGAGTTTTTGTCTTCCCTTTGATTCTTCTTCTGCTTCTTCTTCTGCTCCCGTCGTTTTATTCACTTATTTATTTGCAGTTTATTAAAACATTATGTTTGCTTTCAATTACTTACAAGCTCGTCTTTCCCATGACATGTGAATATTTAATTCGAAGAACCTCTGAATCGACTCCTTTCTACGGGTGCACTCCATACTTAATTGATAGGATGGGGTTGGAGTACTTTGGTACTGTGGATTTACCATTTATGTATTTGTATTTGTGTCGCGAATTCGACTCCACTTCCCTGCAGCTTTTCCACTTCCATGGTTAGAGCAAATAATCAATCGGGCAAGTTCCATCCCGTTCAAGTGTTTGTTCTCGAGCTTTAAGTTTTTTCCAATTCGGTTTGGTTTCTTTTAATACTTACTTTTTATGTATTTACTTAGTTTGTAGTATTTACTTGCCGGCGTGTGTCTGCCTGTCTACCAGTTCTTCAATTTACTGCCGCACTGGTGGACGTGTCAGCCAAGGTTTCCACGTTGTCGTGGAACTGATACTTTTACTACGTGTCAACTGATACCTGTAGAGCTAGAAACATTTCAATTTTATTGTATTTTTTCTCTCACGGAAAAATAAATTATTTATTGGTAAATGTTAAAAGAAGGAAAAGTTTTAAGCAGCAGTGTATGAGGGCAGTACCATTTCTCAACTCCAACTTATATGTAATTTTATATTTTTATTAACATAACACCAACATCAATATTTACATATAATTCTTTATATTATGTTGACCCTTTTGAGTTTTACATATAGTACAACGTTTCATATAATACTTTTATGTATAATTGATTATGTATATTATGTATGTACTAGGAATATATTACAACTGTTCTAATAGTGCCATTAATAATCCATAAAAAGGTTGCAAGGTTGGAATATCATTCGGTTAATAACCATTTATAAGTTAAAAATTAATAATGCTTTTGACGTAATTTTTGTCGTTCGCAACAAGGTTCCCGTCACCGAAAAGTTTGTATTTTTCTTTGGTTAATAATAATTTATGGGTTAATAAAGCCCGGAACGATACTTTAGTATTTTTCTACATTAATCAGTAATAAAAGGTTTTATTTTTTCGACGGGACCACAATGTGGTTTATGAATTTCTCTTTTACGGTTTCGTTTTATGGTGTCTCGGATATTCCCACTTATCTTTCATTTGATCTTTCTTTTGTATTTTGTAT
Organism: Polyplax serrata; assembly: GCA_037055365.1. Taxonomy (NCBI): domain Eukaryota; kingdom Metazoa; phylum Arthropoda; class Insecta; order Psocodea; family Polyplacidae; genus Polyplax; species Polyplax serrata. The sequence goes on along the minus strand of JAWJWE010000038.1, from coordinate 3,728,483 downwards.
TCTTTTTTTCGTCGTTTTGTACATTATTTCCATATAATGTTTCATTGTATTATTGTGTTAGGAGGACAGTGTCCACAGTTCGCGTTCCTCGGTCAATGTCTTTTTACTTGAATTTTCCCCTCGTGGGTAGCTGTCTGATGTTTTCAGGAGTAGTTTGTATTCCGTATTATCTGTCGTCTGCTTCTGTCGTTTGATTTGTTGTTGTGTACTTGTTTGATGTGTCTTTCAATGTTATTGATATTGTATTTTGTATTCAAGTACTCAATGATGTAGTTTATCATAAACTCGGTTGCCGTGCGTCTGAGTTGTTTTTACACTCTTCCTGAACCGGCAGGAGATGTCAAATGTCCTCAGCCGAACTTTCCATCCATCAACCGCCATCCGTAATCATTTCGTCGCTGCCTCCGCGATTAAACAGTTGGCTTCCGTGCTCTTTTCAACGCGGAATTATCACATGAAATGGATCAAGTTAAATCTCAAGCAAGCAGAATCCGTCGATATCATCAATTAAGAGGCAAAGTCACATGTCATACGATCGGAAACGATCTGTCTGATTGTCTTCTGCCATTCTCTGACTAGACAATCATCTCTGTCTTGCAGAGTCTCATCTGAAATTTACAACCGATAATGAATCACTGCCTCCTACATTTGCAATGCATTACTCCCTCCTCTCTCTCTCTCTCTCTCTTTCTCTGTGTGTGGCTAATGATCACTTCTTCTTCTTCTGCTGATGTTCTCTCATTTTCATTCTTCCTCAATCTGGTTGTTTTCTATTCTGCGCTCCATTCGGCGAAACGATTGGCTTCTTCGTCTCTCTCTCTCTTTATCTACCAGACAAAATCCGGAGAGCTTCTCCCTCAAAGTATAATTAATCTCTGTCTTATGGAAGTTGTTTTTCTTATGAATTTGCCTTATGAAGGAATTGTTATGGCTGATGCCTTATTTTCTTATGAAGAAAACAGTTACTGATCCTTCGGGAGGAACAGTTCCAGGTCGACCTAAACTTTTTCCACACTTAATATAAAGATATATTTATATATATTTTATAATTCTTGTAGGTGTTTGCATGTATATACGGAAAAAAGAGTTTAATTTGCTGAGTTCAAAATTCATCATGACTCCGTTTCATTTCCCGCAGGACCGACTGATTTTTCCTTCCTTTCGGGTTCTCTTTTACCACCACCACCATCGCCATCCTCACCACCCCTTTTTGCCGTTGGTTTTCTCGCCGCAGCAAAAGTCGCGTAAATCGTCTGCATAATTCATTGATTTCGTCTTCTGCCACGAGGAAATGGTTTCTTCCGGAACTCGCGACCGAATTTGCTATGAATCGCTAATGGGAACTCGAACGGTAGACGACGGTTCTTCTTCTTAAATTTCGTCTGGTCGTTTTTTATTGCCCACACCTTCTTCTAACTCTTCCAGCGAAATCTTCTGTCTCTGCTAACTGGGAAGGGGAGAGAAAAAAAAAGAAGGTCTCGCTCGTCAAACTTGGAGTGTGTCCCTTCTCCTCTCTTGTGTGATTGTCTCATAATTTTTACTACTTCGGTCGTCCTTTTTCTTGTCCTTTCCTTACTTCCTCTTCCTCTGTCTTTCTCGTAGTTTCCTCCCTCCCTCCCCCTCCCCCCTCTCACCGCCACACGATAGTTTGTGTTTATCTATTTTGCCTCTTTACTGTTATCGGCCGTTTGGGGACCCAGGTTTTCTCCAGGTTATTGATTTCCCCGGTGATTTGTGGTGTGAAACCGTCGAATGTGGATTTGGCAGATATTAAAACGCAAATTACAATGGAACAATGGAAAGAACAACAAAAGATTGGATTCTCAGGGCGAATGGAAGTCGTGAACTTGTCGGGTCATTGGAATTGAAATTGAGTTTGCACTTCGATTGGAATATTTATTGTATATAAGAAATTGTGTTAGTCGATTAACTACTTGCGAACCGTTGTAACAATGTATTACTCTGTGTATGTATGAAATTTACGTGGCGTTTGCAGTGCACGCGTATTGGGAATATTCCGGCAGTTTTTATTAGTTTCCATTAGTCTGCGGGATTCCGTAATCGTTTCGGTTTTAATATTTAATAACCCTTCCATCACCTCCGAAACTTTTTCCCGGGTAGCTACTGGATGATGGTGATAATTCTAGAATTAATACGACGCCTGCTTTGTGTTACCGCACCGTACATAGATTCCAAATTGCTGAGACATTTTCAGTACCGTGGACGCGTTGTAAAAATGTTTAGGAGTTAACATTCTGCGGGTCTGTAAAAAATAATTTGAAAGTAGTTAAAAATAGTAAGTAGTAGTAGTTCACAGTGTGATGCCTACAATACTTTGAGGGGGTCATGATACTAAACTTAGATGTTGGATTCCATTGGATGAGCACAGGGTGTAAGAAAATGGTGACAGTTTGACGAGTAACGCGGTCGACTACGTGGGAAAGCCCAAAAAAACCTCATTTTCTACAGGTGAATGTTTATCCCCCCAAGTTCACCTCCCGTGGGCTTTTCTTCCCGTTTCCGGTGTGTTTCTTCCCCCGGATGAAGTGGGAAAACATTTTTTTCTTGAGATAAGGACACATAAATTGCAAAGGAATGACGTGCACGTATCAGGTTCTTTTCCAGGATTTTTGTACATTAAAATTCAAAGGGGAGTTCCCCCTGAAGAAACTTTTTGGAAAATTCCACACAGGTAGGTAAGAAGTGAGAGCTGGCTGGCAGGTATGAGTGTAGCCTTTTGTCCCAACGGTGTACAAACTTTTACACATTTGCTATCTGAATTGTTATTGTGGTTTATCGGGGAGGGTGACCGTGGGGAGGTTTAAGGGGGCCAGGTAAGAAAGCGGTTAAAAAGTTTGCGATTAAGGCCGGGAAATTGCTAAAAGTTTGCCTATCGTGGTGCTTTTGCCGGGGGATTAAGATCCTCCGCTGTTGGAACTTTGATTGGTTTGTATGTACTTATTATATTAAACGAATTGCTGTTGTGCGGTTGGTTGTTTGACCGGTTTGCTGGCAGTTAATGATTCCATGTACGGTGTGTGTCACCCTGTTCGGAGGATTGGTTAGTTTTAAAACCACACAGCAGGTCTATTCGAAAATAAATAGTACACTTGAACCAGAACTCAGTGCTTTTGTACTATACAATTTTAAGTTTCACAAAACGTAGCTCTTTCACAGTCACGCCATTATGACATTGTTGAATTTTATATTGTTGTGTGGAACCTAAACAATACAATAAATACAAAAAATTATACTCCACAGCTTAATTGCATCTCTGTTACTTCAATAACATGACAACCGATTAATATGTAGATATGTATGTTGGTACATAGGAGCGTATCGTTGCAATTGTTAATTATATAGATGCAGTACATATTTCTACAGTAGTAGATAATAATTTTTAATATTTAATAAGCTTCTCTATGTATTATTGTGTGTATTAATATGTAAATTTCTCGTGTACTGGTGTCCTATTATTACTAAACTTAAGGTTTTCTATTAATTTAATTATTTAAAATTTAATTTATTTTACGTTCCGACATCTTATGTATTATATATCTTATGTACTATATATATATTTTTTTTTTCATTCTCTACATCTTTGTTGCACTTATATTATTCACGCGGTTGTATATCGAAGGATTTTACATGTAAGTATTGTACGTAAGTAATAGCTACAGTATTAGAGCGTAACCGGTTTTGTATGTCTTTTTTGTCGTCTTCTATTGTACTCTTTTATTGTTGGTCACTTGAAGCACACCACTAAGTACTTCCGAACAGAATAGATGATTTTTAAATATTGGAACGGGCCCAGGTGCTGGTTCATTGAGCTCAATGAAGTTCGTTGAAGGGCATTTGTCAACGTTAGAACAAATCTGTTTAGTCCGAGAACTGTACGGTACCGATTGTCTTGAATCCTACATGAACATTTGTACTTGTTAGGATGTTTGGAGGAGTGCCATATTGAAGCAATTCAAAAGTACCGTTGACGGGCATAAAAACGAGGCAAATTCATTTGCTGGCTACGCCTCTGCCATTATTCAAATTAATAATATTTATTTATTTTCGTGGGTTCAGGTACGCGCGGGACAAGACAGAAGCACTCGTCGGGAACCCGGCTTTTACACAGGCAAAATAATAATAGGGAAATTTAGGCAATCTGTGAAACATTCCAAAATTGCCTAATTCCTTTCGTGTCACCCGGTCGAACCAAGATGGCGGATGAAATGACACTCGAAAACGAGAAAATCAGTCGTATATTACAAGAAGCGTTTAAAAAACCATCCAACTATCGAATTTCATGAGGTTGAGTTTTATGTTTTCATCGTTTGTGGAGGAACGACGGCCAGGTACCGATCAGGTCTCACCAGGTACCCGTGAGAAATGAGAAAACGAAAGGCTTCGGGTGAAGAAGAAAGCAACCAGAGATGAGACCCGGAGCCCACAAATTTATTTTTAGAGAAAAAAAAAACTCAAAAAAAGTATTAAATAACTGGATTGTAATAGAGCCGTACCTGTTCTAGGAGTGTGTGTGTGTGTGTGTGTGTGTGCGTTTGTGAGAGAGAGAGTGTGGGTGTCGTGGCAGAAGATGAACTTGTCTTTCGAAGTAAGGAAACGGTTGTCGAGTCGTGACGGAGGGTCCTGTCACGGTCGACAAACTACAAGTCGGACCGATCGCTTAGTCGTAACACGTTACATAAAACTTTAACAATAGAAATAATATAAGTAAATAAACTAAGGAGAGAAGGAGAAATGGGAAAAAGCTCGGAGGCATCGTTCGTTTGCCTAGGAACAGACCAGTCGGAGAGAACGCCAAAAAAGTTTTCGGACTGAGTGATCAGGGCCCGTTTGTCCTTATCGTTTTGGGTAGGCGGGGGTGTGTCTGTGTGCCGTGCGTTAGGAGGGGGAGAGAGAGAGAGAGGGGTATCAGGTCACCAAAGGTCATCGCCCATTACCATCTAAACTACTTTCGTTAAACCGTTGAGGCAAATAGAAGTAGAAAAGATAGTAGAAAGTAAGCCGGGAGTAGACTAAGTAGGACGACTTCGTGATTGCTCGCGTCCATGTTTTCGCATGTTGGAAATTACAGTTCCCGCAAAAAATTGCCGACGGTCGTTTTCTAAACTATTTCATCTAGTATTTATTATATAACGTAGAGTTAAGCACCTGTTACGGCCGGGTACGAGTACCCGGTCCGATCGAGTATCGTCTCATCGAACTCGATGGATGCGTAATCGATGCTTTCACAACTGGTCGGAGACCTCGAAAGTTGGCGTAAATCTGGGAATTAGAGACGTAAAAGCAATGGATTACGGGTATTAGGAGGTATGTAGTTTTGTTGACGGTTGAGAAAAATAAGTGGGTTGAACGGTTCATTGTTGATACGAGAATTTTATGGTTACGCGCGAGAAGTGTCAGTCAATAAGATTCGGATGTCGGACGCCAACAAGTCAAGGTACAAGAGTGAACTCCACGACTCGGGAGAATTGTCACTACTGCTGCGTACCCAGCCACAGAACACAACGCTCAGATAACTTGTCTGCTACATAACGTTTTTCCTATAGTGTTCTGCATAAAACATTCTTTTGTGGCAGTGGAGTAACAGTACTACCTTTCCCACACCAACCTTCGTTCACGCAGCCGACTTTTGTGTAACGACCAGTGACTAACAGAAATTAGTTGAACTCCTTTGTTTCCGCTCAAACACCTGATAATGAGTTCGCAACCTTGAAATTCCTACGAGGAGCGTACATTTACTTAAACTATTTGTGCCATTAGGATTCAACTATTTGGGACGGGAACACTGTTCGGGCGAGCGGAGTGAATTCACGTGTGGAAAACCTATACAGTAAAACGACAAATTATTTTCCAATACGTTTCCGAATCGCATATTATTATTATCCGTATTAATAATACCGGGAATGGAGCACACGGCGCGGACGAAATCATAGACCTAGAACTATTAAATTAGCACTATTTTTTTTTCACCAGGACCAGAAATTATACGTACACCCCCGAGGGGTACGAACTTGAGCAAATAAAAACGCGGAATTAGTGTAATTTTGAGTTGTACGCCTAGATGTTTTCGTAGCGCCTTTCGACGCCTCCACTTCCCCGGGACAAATAAAAAATTCTTATCTAGGAGGAGAAGAATAGTTAAGAATAGAACGATCAGATTAATGGAGGGCAAAGTGTAGTAGTGAGCAGGGCCCAACACACACACACACATACACAATTTACAATAAAACTTACGAAAATAATTCCGTGGAGAAGACATGACATTGCGGGAGGCCCAGGGGTGGTTTTCTTTAAAACGCGAGCGTAGTAATTACGCACTCGTAGTAATTAATTCCCGTCGTACCGGTCCGAGTAATGAATTTTCCGTTTTTCACTTATTTCTTTTGTGGAAAACTCGTCTTCCTCTGTACCGTCTGCAGTCCGTCGTTAATGAGTTGCTGCGGTCGGTAGGCAAAATTTAATTAAGTTCTACGACCCCCACCCCCTAAAAAATGACTCTCGTTAGGGTTAATTAATTGATTTTTGGGTATCGATAGGCCGGGTAGGAAAAGGAGACAGGCCGACGGACTCAAATTAAATCATTTGAACTCCGAAGTACTCGGTACGTGAAGGATAGAAAATTACACACGGGACGTAAATTCGTGTGAAGGTGTATTATTAATGGGCCGGTTGTGTACGAATGCGTGTGCGTTGGTATACGCGCGCGGAGAGGGGTTCGTGAGTCGGCGGCGGCGGGGAAAGCTCTAATATTTTCAAATATTTGAATTAATGTATAATTACGCGTGACATAAAATGAACGGGCGTAAATGGGCGTTGCATCGAATTAAAGGAGATGGCAAGTCTCTAGTTTCTAGGACCGAGCCCACGCAATGAAGACAACAAAAGTCTAAAAAGGAAAGTAGACAGAAAGTACAACACGACCGAGTTGAGGTAATTTCTTCTACGTACGGCTACCTAGCAAGGTAAAATGTAATCCATGTGGCCGGCACAGGTGAACACTTCTTACACCCCCAGAGGATTCGGGGGAGGATGTCTGTACAGGAGACGTGCTCTCCTGTCTCTTTTCCACGTCGTGGAAGTATACAGAATTTTTACGTACTCGACCGTGGCAGGAGAACGAAAGTAACGGTTTCTGGAAATAATGTAAAATTAACTCTCGCAACCGTGGCTGTTTTGTACACAATCCGTTCTCGGTAGTTGTCTATTAGTTAAATAGTAAACGTTCTTTTCACATTCTCTCTGACTCGCATCAATCAGACTCATAATTTATTCTGTGTACTGCACTCGGGTGAGCGAATCTGGAACGGTTGGACGGAACCTCGCAGACAAAGAAGTACAAAAAGTGGTTAATAAATAATAGACGCACGGTCGGCCATGTTTCTTTTATTGCCACAATTTTTCCACCGTTTCACGAAGTTATGTGGTTTTCTGTTTAATTTCTAAAAGGTTTTTCCAAGGCTCCAAAGAGAATTGTTTATTTATTTTGGAAGAAAATGCCGGACTCACCAGGAGGACTAAGACTATTTGCTTTTTGTCTATTCTGTCTAGGAGTTGTGCTTTTTTTGTTCTCTCCGGTTCGTCCTGGTGTTCTGGTACTTCTGAAAATTGTCTTCTCGCAGGAATCACTCGAAGGTGCTCTCTGTGTACGCCCGCTTCCTCTGCCTACTCGTCTGCTACTCGTTGTGTTTCCCCGGAAGTTCACTTTTCGTTAAAAATAGTTCTGACCTCCGTTTTTGAACCTCCCTCTCTCGTATCGAAGCTTGTGAGTTAATTCTTTTGTAATGTTTCGAACGATTGTTGATGTCCTTCTCTCAATGTCTTATTCCTTGTGATATTTTCCTGCACTGTGTGGAGTAATAGTTGGAAGTGTTACACACACTCCAGTAGTTTTGGAGCACTATTTCTTGGTTGCAACAGCACTTCCTCTTCACGATATACCAAATTTGCATTTAGTGGAACCTCACGACCGTTGGTGTTGTCCTTGACATCATACAATACCATATGTATTTTGTATACATATTATTTGTAGTATTCTGTATATGTTTTAACGTCAATAACTTGACGGACACGTTTTAGATTTCTTTTTCATGTTTTGATTACAAAGACTATTCCCAGGTGCAATAAACAAAATTCATTTGTAAATTTTCTCTTTTTGTCTCTCTCTCTCTCCCTGTGTGTGTGTGTGGTGTAATTAATTTACTCGGAATTCCCACGGTGATCGAGACGTCAAATAAACGATTTGATTATTGAAACAATACGCCATTTTGCGTTTTGAAAGAATATTTATGAGATGATACACATACATAATGTTTGTGTGACAATTAGAAATGAAATTTTAAACAGGAGGCGAGTGTTAATCTATCACAGACCGACACATATCTTTTAATTATTTCTTTTTCAATTTTTGATCGTTACATATTTACATAATGTCGTTACATAAGTCATATTTATTTGTACTATTTATACGTGGCATGACGTGTGCTTGACTTTTACACAAAAGATTTTTCTTCAGCTTGATAGTTGTAGTTTGGTTGGCGACTTTTCCCCTAACAACGTAGTAATTAATTATTAGTTGTATTAAATATATTATTAATAGAAGCATGTAAACAACGCGACAGTTATTGATTGACTAAAAATACATAAATAAATACAGTATTGTAAAATTCGTGTAGTGTACGTGAATTTTTTGCTGTAAATCAATAACTGAAGGTATCGTAAAAATTTAGTAGTTCAATTACTTATTAATTTATTAATTTAACATAATTAATAGATTTTTTATTAATTAATTACTTTTTATAATTTTGAACATTTTATTTAAGTATTCAATTAAGCGTCGTAGTTGTTTCTTCCTTCTTCGTAAGTAAATTCCACGCATTGTTATTACAACTGATGCCTCAGGTCTGTAATTGTAGTGAGCACACTGTCACGCGCTCCACACTGATACTCCTGTAGTAGTCCTGATACTCTCCTGATACTCCTTAATGTAGTATACCATCTTAGTAAAATTTTGTGCCGCTTGGTGAACCTGTGAAACTCACACTCATTCTTCGCCATTGTAGTCGATTCCGCTTGAGTTTATTTACATAGAATTATTCACGTAGTAAATAGTGTGAGAGCAATTGGCCGACAATGGTCTATTATTACAACACCTGCGAGATTAGTTTCGAGTACGAAATGTGATAGTTGGACAGACACGAGGCGATCGAGCGTGAAGATCAACAAAATAAATCGGTTTGTCATTAAACAAACAGAACAGTCTCGCTCTACTTAGTGACTGGGCAGTCTTTTCCAGGCACGGGTTGTGTACCTGCACACTCGATCGGTCAGTCCTTTGAGTTTTCACAATGGAAAATTCTTCTTTTTTTCCGTTTTTTACCTGTCGTCGCGGGGCTGTCACCTGGTGGGGTGGTGTCAGGTGGCGTGAACAAAAGTTTTGTTCGAATTATGCAAATGTTACATCCGTACATAACTTCGTGACTGCGTGAAATCGCTCGTTTCTTTGCACGACTTGGCTCAGGTACCCAGACATGTTTTTTTCATCCACCGGGATAGTGTGCCCTACGAGTTCTAATTCGTAAGGTAATTGATTTGAGTAATCAGACCGACAGCCAAATGATACCCTTCAGGGACAGTAATGTGAGCATCAATAAACCACGTGATTAGCAGAACTCTGGGAATCGATCGATCCATCGATTGATCACTGATCTCGAACACGTAACGAACAAAGCCGTTTATATATAATAAGATAAAATAGAATAAGACAAAATAAATACCTACTGTAATATTGTAAATTGTGCCTCGCATAGGCGTATATTACAATAATACAAACTAGTATAAAGTAGAGTACAATCTAGTTGTAGTGTTGTATTGGTAATATTTTATATTATTATTGTAATCAATGTAATACGTGAATTGATACAATAGGTGAATTTGTTTGAATACAAAAAGTATTCAATAGTCCTCAGCTTCTCTGAGTTAAATTTCAGAATGTATCTTATTATTTATAATGTAATAGACGAGAGTTTAAGTAGAGAGAGATGTAGTATCTCTCTTGTATCGATGATTATTTTGCTATTCTATACCACTACATACCATTACATACCCTTATATATATATATATGTGTATGTATTCCTGATATGTTGTCATTAATGGTTCAAACACCTTACATTAATTATTGGTATTGACTACCGAAACACCTGACTTGTCAGAAAGACAGGTACAATCTACCGGAAGCGGCGGAACACGCAAGCGGAAATGATAAATTTCCCAATCGACTTCCGATTCGGAGAGCAATAAGAATAGCCTTCAATCGGGAGACGAAAAAAAGAAAATGGGAAAAGTTTAAGGGGACGAATCCATTCCTGAATTTATTCACTCATTCATTCACCTTTTTTCCATTGGTTACCCCATCCTCGGCTTCCTCATATTAATTACAATCTGACGACATTTTGTCAGACCTACAATGGTGAGACGTTTATTATCAACATGTTCTCAAAGCAGTGTAAGGTGTTGAAGTTACCTCCAGGGTGGAGGTTGGGGGAGGGCGTTAGGAGAGAGATAGAGAGAAAAAGGCCAAGTTCGAACATCCCGAAAATTGCACAAATACGTTCCCGATGGCCCGGAGGAGTTGGAATGAAACTTTTGTGCGGTTGAGTTGCTATGTAATATATAAAATTTTGTATCGGAGAAACGGTTTCGTGTATACACTCTTCAACTATGTACTTTCTCGGTTGTACTTTTACCGCGGAAAGCATTTCAACTGCTCCATTTTCAAAGTTATTTAGAGTATGTTATATTTATTATTTTAGTTATACGGAATACAAAGCGTGGTGGTGTTGTAAACACCAAATACACAACCAGTCCTTCCCTGTATATGTCCCCGTAGTGGATAAATAGCACAGCGTATAATATTTTTGTACTACAATAAGATGTTTCGAGATTGGGAAAGATATATATATTGTAATAATATCAATGAAAGAGACAGATATTGAAGGTTGCCCACGACGTAGATTTGTTTTATAGCTTTTACGTATAGGTTTATTACAACAATTTCCAATACCCCAAGGCCCTGAGTCCGTTAGCCGTTCGGTGTACACAACACTGATGTGTTTACACAATAACTAACTTAATTACATAGTTAAATAAGTATATAATTTGCAAACGTGTTGCGTTGTTAAACAAGACGAGAATGAAAAGGTAGAGTAGAGGGCCATTATTTCACGTCATCTCGAGTATCCATATTTTTTATGGGGTATACATTTCAATATATGTATATATATATATATATAATTGATTTTGTGTGTTATCAGGCGTTCGTAAAGGGTCAGGGTTTACAGTTATCCAGTTCCAATAAATTGATTTTAGCTTATAAAAGAAACAGGTTAATTAAAAGCGAGTGAATGCGTTGCATAAACCGAAGTATATGTACCGCCGTCTATTTCATGCGAAAACTCATCATTCGAACAGTTTCGTTAATTAACATTGTTGTATGTAGGAAAGTTCGTGTGTGGAGGCATTCAATCGATGCATTTTGTTTCCGATAAAATCAATCAAGTTCGCTAATTAATCATTTACAAATTTGTGTACCCGCGTTTACATTTGAACACAACCGTCCCCGGGGGTGAACTGGTTGAGATTGGGGGGGGGGGTGTGTTTTTTGCTCACGTCTCACCCACGAAAGGAAATTGATCAGGTCGTGCAGAACAATCGACGATTGATTTTCTACCCACAGGGACGTGGGCCCCTCAAAACTAAATACGAAAAATCGTCAGGGCTCCGGTACGAATCGGCCAATCAATCAGTCAGTCATTCATTCCCGGTCGATCGCAATTTATTTGTCTGCGTGCCCGTGAAATAACTCAGATGTGCGACACTCCGTGCCCGTGAAAGTTTAATAATATTCTTCCGGGGGAAAACTTCTGATTAATTTTCATCCTGTCCAAAGTGTGGAAAAACTCGCTTCACTGCCGTTAAGGGATGTTCTTAATTAAAGAATTTAGGGGTAGCTGCACCCCCCGCTCATTTTCCATGCCCGTGCCCACGTAAAAAAAAATTATAACTTCGATGGTCGTTATGCTTGGTAAGTAAGCAGTTGGATAACTCGATTTCGAACTCAAGTTCCTCCTGCGAAATATATATATATATATTTATAATAATTTATGTTATATAATTTAAGTATATACTAAGATGAGAAGTTAAGGGGGTAAGTGAACGGTACAGAATACAAAAATGAACAAGAATCGAGTGAGGACGTTGCTATGTGGTTAATAAATAATACTTGGGAGTTATACACAACAGAAGAGCTAGAGTTAAATGCCCACGAAGATCAGAAGATCACCGCTGATCTTTTAATTCTCTCGACGATTTTCACAAAAGTCTTTTTCAGTGTGCCGGACGCGAACTCACAGTTATTCCAACTCGTTTTAATTTAAGACATTTCTTTCAAAATTAAGATCTCTCCTCGATGATCTCCGGCGATCCGCGGCAAACTCGTTTTCGACAGGCGAATTTAACGACAGCGATCTGTCGCGGTGAAATATCAAACGGCAATCAAACAAATCTCAAATTATTTACATTTTGGTTCTTCTCCCTTCGAACCTTTTAAAATCTTTTTCCTTTGATCGTTCACTGAATCATCGGTGCAGGATGTCATCATCTTTCCTTTGTAACTAGAACGATAGTGCGGAAAACTACTGCAAGCGTTTGCTTTCCGGGGATTTTCCCCGGATGAGGCGTTTGACACGGAAGTTTACCACGGTTTTCCTCTTCTACAGCGGTAGGTAGTCTGTTGAGACATTTCTATAACCGTGGGCATGCCAAGAGAAAATACTGCAGACTATAAATGAGAGCAAAAAGTCTGGAGGGAAGTTTAGTATCGCATAAGTTAATCGCACACATTAAAGTTGTAATGTATATATACCCAAATTGGGATACTTCATTAAATGCTCTCAAATCCCCAAACTATTCTTTCAATTATTTTTATTTTCTCTGTTTTCTCTGTCATTTAACTGCAGAAGTTGTAATTCTGGTCCTTGACGTACGACTAGACAAGACTTACACGTTTCTGGTTTGTCAAAGTATCTACAGGTAGTTACTACGTATTATACTAATAGTTTTTTTTTAATTTATTGTTTATTTCAAAATATTTAATAAGGTATAAAGTATAAATGAACCTTGGTAATGGGTCAATTTGATTAGTGTCACTGATCCATTATTACTGGTTAGAGTTACAAATAAAAATAATATTAATTTATTTTAAATTATGGGTTGCACAGTCAATTGGTTAATAGTACTAGGACAACATACGTTAGGTTGGTGTAATTTTAGGAGAGGACTTGTCGGAAGAAATCATTCTTGATAATGCAAGTTCATATATATAAGGAGATTACAACAAGAAGGTTAGTGTAGTTAGAAAGATTAAAAAAATAAGTTGCGTTAATAATTTATTTAATTTAAGTAATCGATAGAAAATGATATGTAACTTAAAGAGTTTGGTATTATATTTATACACTGAAGTAGAGTGAATATTTTGGAGTGTTTTGGTTTTTTTATGAAGTCATGGAGAAAGGACTCAGAAGTCACCGGACAAAAGTCGTCCTTTCGCTCCCGGCGCAGATTCAATAGAAAAGAGAAAATCGGCCACTGCCGAACAGAAGACCGAACGGTTCCGTGTATTGGAAAAAAAGGTGTACGCGTTTTCATTGAGAAATGTCCAAAGTAAAAAATTTGTGTTCGACCTTTTCGTCGTAAGAAAAGACGGGTCGGAGATGACCGAAATGGAAAGTTCGGACAAAGAAAATTTGAAAAGGCAGAAAAATAAAATTGAAAGAAACGTGTTCAACATTGGAGATGAGATGAAAACATGCAATAAACATTCTACGGGAAAAGTGCAGAGCGTACAGTGGAAACAAAGGCTTTCAGACAGAAGTGGATCCTTTCCATCAGAAAGGTTCCTTTTGTCCGCGCTGTAGAAATACTCACGACACAAGTTGAATTTTTTTCCTGAGTTCTCTGTTCGATAGAACCGTGTACACTCAGGTGCACACCAGGTGGGGGTTGGGGACTCACTACACATTCAACAAGTTCAGCAGTAGTTTTAAAGTCTCACTTCGTGTAACGGTTGTCTTGAATGAAGTTACTGTACAGGAACCTATACCTGGAAGGTATCGAGTCGCATGTTAAAATTGTATATAGTAAAAAGACAGAAGGTTCACGACTCATTGGTAGCCACGAAAAATATAAATCACTATATTTGTGTAATTAAGTACTTAATGTTAATTCTGACTACGTTTTCTGGTATCAGAGTTACTGTACCTGGAATTCGTACCTGAGAGAAAAAGTTGATTGTTCTCTTCTTCTTTGGCTCACGTTAGACATTTGTAAATTACACGGTGAGATGTGCTCGGATAGTTGGATTTAAGTTTCGGTACTCATTACTACTTCCTGTCGTCAAAATACCCGTTCCCGTGTAACGTCTGTTTCATGCAAAAATTTCCAAAGGCACATTGTTAACTGTAATTTATTGTGCGAGCTCGGATCGGTCAGGTACGTGCCTGGAAATGTAAAACCCGAAAGGTGTTCAATTAAATTGTTCCACGCACAAACTGCTTCCGGAAACGGAGCCTCCTTAATCCACCTGAATAAACGGGAGAGTCGAACGCGTACCTGAAAACCTGAAACGGACCCGGACGAGCTTTCCACTTTCGAAAGGACCCGAACCTGACCGCTTGCAACACATTCGATCGGTCCAAGTCTGTATTTTCTGTCAGTACGGGACGTATAATTTAAGTTAATTTAAGTTCGATGATGAAAATTTGCGGTTTTCCGACTCATTCGAGGTGAACTCGTCCTTTTACTTTGGCATACTTCACCGTTTTTTTTTTGACCGAGCAACACACAACGTCTATTATTAAACATAAATTATTATATTATTTGTCTATTTATTTGAGAACTTAAATAATACGCTTCGGATGATATCAATTTACTTACTCGATCGTAAGTTGAGGAATTTTTATTAACCGAACTTCCAATTGAGATTATTCAGTTTATTATTGGGATTTGCATTTATGTACCACCTAACTTGAAATGTTATTTAGAATAAGTGTTAATAAGTTAAGTTCACTGGGTTGCTTTTCGCACAGAAATTAACTTCAGATCTGTACGTGGCGTAGAATTTAAACAGTCAGGTTGGACGGTGAGATGTCTAGTCTAAAAAATTGCAGTGCTCGATAAAAACAGTGCTTGATAATCAGCTACGAGTAAATAATTTAAGCTAACAACTTAAGTTCATGGCACTGGCCAAACGAAATGTACATTTTTACATTTCTTGTATGCGATCTTGAACACTGTTACTTACTCCTAGTTGTCAGCTCTTGTCTATTGCTTTTTAAAATAATTTTAAAAAAGGCCAGACCTCGCTGTCAATTCTTTAAGTTCATTAAGCTCTTTTTATTAAATAAGTTCGTTTTGTACAAATTCTATTTTAAACAGGTATTGTTACTGATTCAGAATTTATTGGAGATGATAATAAGTTGTGGTCAATAAGTTTGACAAAATTAAGTACATAACTTGATGTGACCACGTCAGTGAATGGCACACGATGAAAGCCCAAAACAAAAATTTTGTAGCTTAAATGTTGCTCTGGGGAAAGGACAATGCGAATTCGTTTACCTTCGTTTACTCCAAAAATTAAGCTCTTATGTACCGTTATTAAGTAATTTTATGGAAGTCCTGAATAAATTTCGTGTTGTCCAAATAAAAGTCTAATTGCCGCGGCACAGATCACCCGGGGGGATGAAATTTAAATTTGGGGTAGGTTCGTTGTGTCGGAGGGGAGTTTTGTGTTTATTCATTTTCGCTAATGTTTGTGAATCCTTTACCTTTAACATTATCAAACCTTTTTCAAACCTTTTCCAAAAGTTTTATGCTCAAATTATTTTTTAAAAGGAGCAACCCCCTCACCCACACCCTCAGCGACGGCTCCCCCGCTCCCCTGCGGAAATATTCACTCTAATGACCTTTTCACATCTCTCACGTTCTTCTTGGGTTTCTTAACCTCCCCCAAAATTTTCAGATTAAATGGTAACTTGAAGGTTTGCCCCCAGGGGTGCGTATGTGTGTGTTTGTGTCGGGGGTTAGGAAAAGGGAGGAAGGGTGGCGTCTGCAAAGGTCAAACCTTGTCAAATTTGCATGGAAGATGAGATCTAGTTTTTCTCTGTCGTTGCACACCCCCTTTCACAATTATTTCTGTGTTCCCGTTGCGTTTTCTTACACGGTTATGAATCCTTGCCTCTTTTCATACCTTTTCTGCAAAAAAAGCGCTTCCTGTTGGTTACAGTCTGTGCTCGTTGCAGTCTCTGCATTTCACGGTGGTTTTTCATTGCCCCCCCGTCCGGTTCTTTTGTGGCGTCTCTTCATGGTTCTTTGCATTTTTTTTTAATTGTAAAATTAAAATTAAAATTATATTTTCCTTATCTTTCGTTTGCTGTCGTACAAACGCACACGAGTTTATTTACCCGCCTATCCTTTTGCTGTCGTCAGAGTGCCTTTCTGTAGGTCCGCTCTCACCTCCGTCTTTCCTTAAACCCCTCGTGTTGAGTACCGATGGCAGGTAACATAACTTTTACGAATAGATCGGAGTTGCGATCCATTTTGTTGATCTCTCTGTTGATCTGGAGGTTCACCACCACCATCCCCCATCCTCGAGTTTGTACCTTCGTCATCTCATCGACCCCGTTTTCGGTTTAATTGTAACGGAAACGGTAAAATTGTTTGTACACGGCCCGTGTGGCCCGTGTGTGTGTGTGTGAATTATTAACGCGAGCCCACACGGTTTCCCTATCCTTCTGTACACCATTAATGACCTGCCTAATTTACTTCCGCCCCCGATAGTTTGAAATATTTTTTAATTTTGAAACCTTCTGAAAAGTTGAAACTTTGAAATTTTGAAGCCTTCCGAACGTTTTGACGTTGTGCTAGGGTCCCACGCTTCCGCCACCGCTCTGATCTATAAAAAAATTAGACTAAATTACACGTGAGGTGTAAGCCCAGGGGCGAAATCGAAATTTTCCCACAGTCGAGACTGAAAAAAAAAACAGTTGAGTACACCGAAGTGTCG
This sequence comes from Polyplax serrata, assembly GCA_037055365.1. Lineage (NCBI taxonomy): Eukaryota > Metazoa > Arthropoda > Insecta > Psocodea > Polyplacidae > Polyplax > Polyplax serrata. The sequence goes on along the minus strand of JAWJWE010000038.1, from coordinate 3,711,348 downwards.
GGGATGGAAAGCATATCGTGGAGGATGTTTCTATTAATAGAAATGTTAATAATTTACTTGATGGAAACGCACTGTAAGAGACCGTAGTAAATAGAGAGAGAGAGAGAGAGAGAGTGATTTTGTTAACTTATTCCTACTCAAAGCAGTTGTACATCGCCATTTTTTTAATGAGAAACTGTTCGACACTACAATAAGCCAATACAACGGAGCTCATAAGTCTTATTATCTATTAAATTAATTATTTACATACATTGCATAAAAATTGACCTGCTGTAAATGCATTATATGTTTCTAAGTAAAAACTACATTACTGCTAGCCCGTGTGGGGGAATTCGACTACCTGTACGTATAGAACTAGACCTCAAGTCGACGTCGTATACAAATAATGTAATAGTTGCAAAACTAGTTGAACACTGAGTACATTAGTCGGTTCGTACAATTTTTACTACTCTCAAGTGTCGGCTAATGAGTTTTGTCACCTTTGAAGAGAAGCCATCTTTGGTACATGGTTAGATTTCCTGGGTACTGGTGGAGTACACAAAGTTCATCTCCCAGGCAAAAAGGCGTCTAATTAACGTCACTCGAGTAGTTCTATAAATTTGTTATAAAAATTGGAGAATTTCATTAATTTTCCTGTAGTTGTTGTGCGGTTTAGTGGAGCAGTTGTTTGAATTCATAGAATAACTTCTGTAGTTTTGTTTGATATAACAGATATTATCTTTTTTACAATGGTTGTTCTAGAGCAGTGGTTTTCGCAGCACTTGGATATTATAGAAAAATCATTAAAAATTTTCAGGTTCTTTTCAAATCACAAAGATCTTTGTTTTATACTAATAATACTTAATAGAGTTTATGTATTGTTTAAGGGTTCTAATAGCTTTTAAATGTAATAGTATGCATGCCCTAGTTTCTAGATATAACTGGAACGCATTACAGAAATTTTTAGCTTTTGCCCTACAATAGCACTTCTTATACAGTATACCATTTTGTACAGACACCTGGAAGGATTCTGGTATCTTCAATACGGACTAGACACGGACTAAAAGTTAAATGCGTTTGCTGTACTCCTTGACACACATGGGACGTCAAAATTCTGCAGGTGCCTCCTCTGCCGCATTGGAATGTTCGGTCCTGCACACCTGAAATGCAATCCTGATGTTTTGCGATCGAATGTTATCAATCAAACCCCCCCCCATCAACCTTCTCTCACCCCCTCGGTAAATGGTCAAATAATCGGAATCTCAGTTGGGGAATTCCATTCGGCAACTATTCTCGAAACTCGACGTGGAAGGTTCGAGATTGTGTCGCATAGAACGGAGAAATGCCACCAGACACTTTCAGTGATGTGTGTGATGTGACGTTGAAGTTATCAGTCACAGTCAGTGACCTTTTCTTTGTTACCTCTCTCGTTGCTGTTTACTTCATGTGGGAGAATTCTTCTTGTTTTTCGTCGGTAATTTCCGGTCAATTAACTTTGTTTTCGGTAATTAAGACGTATTTCTCTTATTAAAGTATTGTTATTAAGCAAATAACATGTTCAACCGCTGATGATAACATGTGGTAATTGGTTGCTTTAATAAATGATTTATTACCGTTTGTGGTTAAACTATTATTATGCATGTAGCCTAGTTACGACCAGCCGGACACACAGGGAAAAAGGCAACCCTCGTGAATTGTCTTACTGCCGTGTACAGAAGTTTCCGTACAATCTCGCGGGATTGTTTGTAAGTTGGTGTATAACACATCCCTAAGGAACCATTTTCGGTTTTGGGAAGGAGAGAAGTGTCTAAGTGTTTGATCGATTTAAAAAAAATGGAATGTAAACACGGAAAGAAGATTAAAATACAACATTTTTCAAGATGGCGACGTGGTACCCATGGTAAGGTCTCATCGGAGCACAAAAAGCCGAGTTGAAAGTTGGTGGTGGAAATGCTGCAGTCTTATACGTGGCGGAAGGTTCAGTACCTGGGTACTGAAAATCCCGTCAGACGCGGTTCGATAGCTCGCACACTCGGAGATTCCCATCCCGTGAATGGGACGATTATTTTGTCGACATCGTACAGACCGGGAGACATAAATCGCTGCGGAAACGCAGACGGGTAGACGACCGGAACCCGGAAAACGCATGCGTAATAAAGTGTACTGATAATTAACGATAAATAATTGAGGACGTGGGGACAGTAAAGAACCTCTTCCGCGGACGCACGCAGTAATTGTGAGCACGTGTTTTGAGTTTGTTTTGAAACGAAGCAGCAAACGGGCAATTTCCCGCGGAGTTTCAAGACCTCCCCCCCCAAAAAAAAAAAAAGAAACAGAAGTCCCACCCGGACGGAAGAAAAAAATTCGCTCTGTGAAGTTTCCCAAATGGACGGAAAAAGGTTGCACTCGACTGCAACGCAATAAATTCGATACATACATAAATAATGTTTTACACGGTGCAGTCCCTTTTCTATTTCTATTGCTATCGCGTTATATTTCTATTGTGTAGGTCAGACGTACGTTCTACATAAATACATAAAAAAACACGCACATAAAAAGCTAAACCCGAATGTAATTCGAAAATACAATAATTCTTTGTAGTTTATGTACGTTGGATTCTATTAAAAAATAACGTAATTAAAATTTAAATAATCAATAACAAGTGTGTAATAAGCAAACAAGACTTTCTTCCAAGTCAGGTCTGATCTCATTTATTATGTTTTAATTATCGATTATAAATATTCCATTCATTATGTATCGATACATTGGTAAACTAGATAAGTACTGCGATCGGTCAATATGATGATTGATATACTGCGTAGAGTGGATTTTATGCTATTTATAAATATTTTTTTGATGATGTCCATTGTGGAATTATGTAGTTTTTGGTGTTTGTTGGGTGTTGTTAACTTTGAGAGTGCGTTGATTGATTTAACGTATCGACCTGCACGTTTCCTTCTCTGCACTCGTGTCATTGGGATGCCTGCAGAATATGCCAGAAATGCCGCGTCGTCAAGTTCGTCTCCCCGAAACTGTACGAATCCTACGCGAACAAAAAAAGTCGCGTTTGTTCACACAGGGGAGTATCAAAAGACTGCGGAGAAAAATGGGGGAGAGAGAGAGAGAATTGAGTTAGCTTAAGCAAGAGCGTAAACACTTTAAAATGTAAAACGCGCAAGGAATTTGTGAATTCATTTGAAGTTGTTGAAGAGGTGGAGAACGTCGAAAGGAAAAATGGCGAAGGAGAATCAGTAGAAGATGAAGACGGTACAAGTTTCATTTAAAAACAAAGGAAACTCGAATCGGAAGACAAACAAGCAAGAAATATCGAGAGAGAGAGAGAGACGACTTGAGAATGTGTAAAACGAATTGTATGAACCCCGGAGAAAGACTATATAGGGAAAATACCATTACGTAATTATGTAAGTTGAGCAAATTGAATCTGTTGGGTTGCCACTCGAGACTTTCGCGGTTTCCCAGTTTTACCATTTAATTCTTTCTGGTTTTTGGAATGAACTTCTTTTTGTCTTAACTTAAGTTCAAGTGGTTCCGAATGAAGGGAAGAAAAAAAACGGAAGAGAAGTATAGGAATCGAGGATTAGTGGACGTTCTCATGCGGGCGGTTCTTTCCTTAAGAAAAACCTCTCGAAGGAAAGGTTCGCGGGAGAGAAGGAAAAAGGTTAGCAGTAGAAGATGAAAGGATTATAAGAAAACAACCGAGATAACTTCTTCTATATATCGTACAACTATTTCAGTGACCTTCTAAGTGAGATATATTGCTCTTATCTCTACCACACTATTGTATGGGATATAAAATTTGTTCCAAAGTCTCATTCTTTCAAGATTTTACATAATTTATTTATGTAGAATTTATTTGATTTAAAATTTTTGCTCTCGAAGCCCTGAAGTGTAACATTAAAGTTTGACACAGCGTGGAAAAGTTTAGTTAAATTTATTATTACAACACTACAAGTATTTGTACTCCTTTTATTTTTGATAGAGTAACTACACTTTTCGTGAACGTAAAGTGTATGTATGTACTGTATAATATATTAATACAACTAATCTGTTGAATACAGTTCAATTATCTGTATATTCGTTTTACCCAATTAGAGCTACTAGTTCCTAATAAATAACACAATTTTAAATTCTTAATTCTTCAGTAGTAACTGACGTAACAGTAACTTCTTGACTGAAGTATTACTCCACTTATCTAGAGCTTCCAGATTAAATGTACTGTTCCATTCCGGTGTAAGGCAGGAGCCGTACAAACTTCGGAACAAGAGAACGTTCCGGGGATAGTTTTAGAGGTCCCGTCAAGTCGCACGGGTACCACGAGTTCGCGTAATTTATTTCAGGTATTTGTTGAGGGAAAAACGGTTGCTCCAGACAATGAGCAATAAAAACGAAGTGATCGGTACCGATGGAAGTCAGACGAAAAAAAATGGAATTGAACTTAACAGAGTAAAAGCATCGGGAGAAGGGCGAATGTGAACGGGAAGGCTCTTGCTGGCAGCAAAATTTGAATTTTCCTCTCTGAAACGAAGCAAAAACGTCCTTTGCGACAGTGAGTGGGAGGGGGCGGCGGTGGCGGTGGTGGTGGTGGTGGGCCGTGACGAGGGTCTTGGAACTTTTGCTGAAAAATTTGAAATTGAGTGTCACATCCATTCGATCTGTCTTTAGTGTGTGTGTGTGTGTATGCGTGCGGGGTGTGTATATCTGCGGTGCACGACCATGAAGAATATATTATAAGAAATCACACAGCAGAAAATGTATATTTGAAAAATGGCGGAGTTACATTGGAACCAAGTCGATTGGTTTTTATTTTTTATTTTTTTTTTGTGAATGGAACCACCCGAGCAAAAGATTTGAATTCAAGAAGTTTAGTACTCCAAAATTTGGGTCAACACTTGTCTGCTTTCCTACATTAAAATGACACACGAGTGTATGTACAGTACGGAATGTATATATATATATACTAAAATAGTAATATTATAATTAGGTTGTCCTCAATGTTCCTTTATTAAAGGCAAATATGACAAACATTCATTTTGTATTATGCACGCCATTTACTGTATATTTTACGCGGTATAAAATAATGTTTTATTAGTATATTACAAGTAGATACAGTCTGTAAATAATATGAAATATTTACCACTAAATGTATTAGTATTATTAGTATTACAAGTATTGAAGTTTCTGTAACATCTGAAACGCATTGGGTTTAAACGAGAAGCGAAATATTGTAGGGGATTATTCATGTTACACTCAGACAGGCAGTGTTAATTATTTAATTGTAATATACAATAATCCTACAATACAATATTGTAATCTAAATATAGTAAAAATAAATAAAGTATAATGTTTAAGTAAGTTAACTTACTAACTAGTTAACTAAGTGTAACATGTGTTTGTAACAGATTCTCATTCAGACGGTGTGTTTAATAACTATGTATAGTCAATAACAAATATAAAACGTAAGTGTCACGAAGTCGAACTTAAGTTCTAATTAAGTTTTATAGAATAAGTTTAAAATACATTAAACAGTTTGTAGGAGGAACCCAAAGTTTCCCATACAGGCAGCACGTAATTGTACAAAATCTGTATAATTTGTTATAATACAAGACATTGTAGAATAATGTAAGACTGCTTAACTTCACGGTAGTGAAGTCAACTGGACAAGTCACTAGTTTCCTCCATGTTTGTATAACGCCGTGTATAAATTCAGGAACTGCCTTGCTTAGCTTCTTAAGAAGTTCTCCGAACGAAAAAGTTTTCCACAGACGTAAATCGCTCCATTTTTAATTTGAAAATAAAAGTCGAGAGAGAAAATAACCCGATCGCCGGTTAACCGATAACCAATAACCCGAAGAGACAATATTCTAACTTCATAGGTCTTTTAATGTGATCAATCAATCACCTCAATCACCTCACTCACCTCACTCGCATCACAAACTTAAACAACCGTGTCGCGCCGTAGAATATTCAACCAGAGCGGAGAAAGAGAAATGTAATTTACCAGTCTTATCTGGAAACGAGTGGACCGCAACGTTCGATCAGTCAATCAGTCAATCAATCAATCAATCAAAGGCAAACCCGAAAACCTCCTGTCGTAGTCGAATAAATCAGCGGTCAGACTAATTCGGTCAGTCGGTGGAGCGCGTCACTTGACGAATTCAACAGATGGCTCATCATCCAGTCAATCAATCAATCAATCAGTCAGTCAGTCAATCTGTGCGACAAATGGAATTATCAATGTTTTATTTACTTTTTTAAATTTAAAAGGAACTACCCGGCCTGTACCTGCAGGTCTCCGCTTTTGCTGTCTCCCCAGTTTGACTTTCTACCTGTGCCGCACCTCACACGACAGGTGGACAGTGAAGTGTGATGAATTGGTTTGACGCAAGACTGTGTTGCAGTGTGATGTAGTGTGATCTTCTTGTTGAAGAAACGCTTACAGTGACAGCAGTCGTACAATTCAAACATCACCGCATTGCTAGTCTTACATTTTCCAAGTGCGTACCGTCAGTACCTTAAGAGGGAGTACCAAGAAGCCTTACAAATTTTATTAAATAGTTCAAAATAAAACTATTAACTAATACTATTGACATCTTAATTACGATCACGCTAATAATAATATAATAATAAAAGTATTCTGACTTAATAGTTGAGTTAAAAGAAAACTATTACTGGACTCAATCTTTACTAGAATTAATTATTTAGTAATTTTTTAAGTTGCGTAATTAATTATTAAACTCCCGAAAAATTTTTATAACGGTGAATTAGTAGTTAATTAAATTAAATTTTAATAATTCAGCGTATTAAGCACTGCAGACATTACGTTGAAGTAGTGCCAAGGCATTAAGAGGGCAACCAGGAAGGTTTTCCTTGCGCTTAAAGTTCCATAAAACTAGAAGTAGTCAAATAGACAAAATTCGATTTCTAGTCGAGTAGGAAAGCGTCTCCCGGTCTTTATATTCTCCGTGGGAAAAGTAAAATTCGCGTAGTTCAATTTCAACCCTTGGAATTTATGCCACAGGTAACTCACCCTTACCTGGCAACTTTCCCGTTTCTCCGGTGATCTGTGAGATGGTTCGATCTCGAGATCTCGGCAGGTAGTCGGGTACCCAGGGGTCGGTTTTAGCGGTCGACACGTCGACATGAACGCCTTCGTTTAGGGTTTCTGATGGCCTGCAGATGGCGACACGTTCGGCGACTCGGCAACCCCTACCCTACCCCGGTTTGTCGGTTATCTTTAAATGGTTCCCACGTTGCCCGGAGATTTAAGCAAGACTTTTTTCACATTTGCGACAATTTCGTGTGAGTAATTTTCATTCGGTTCCCAAATTCAGGTCGTGTCCCACAGGATTTGAAACCTTTCGATATCGCCCTTTCCCGGCTTTCCACCCCCTCTCCCTCCCGTCGCACCACACCCGCCACCCCGTAAAGTTGTCTGCTTACACTTTTCAATCCCGTTCTTTCAAAAAAGAAAGAAAGAAAGTTTCTTCTTCCTAAGATAGATGGATAGATAGAAAGTTGTGATGCCGACGCCATTTTGCGCCTGGGAAACTCCTCAAACTTCACGTTTTCTTCTAATTGCAGTTGAGTTGGGTTTCCGGCTAATTCGCCGTTTGCCAAAAGAAAAAAAAATCATCGACAGCATTCAATGGAAAACGAAGTTGATTTGATTGAAGGAGGGAGGTTTTCCAACCTTGGCGGGTGGAGTGCAAAATGTGGACGCAACCCTTCTCACTCTCTCTCTCTCTCTCTCTCTTAACTATTTGTATATGTTGAAAAATGATTTTCCCAAAGGTTCGATCTCTCAAACTATCAATCGACAGTTGGATTTTCTAAAAATTAACATTTTCGACTTTGGGACCGAACGGTCAAGTAGGCTCCGTTGATAAATGGCGTGTTTGTTCTTTCCTTTCAATAGATTTTCCTTTCGCCTTTCCTTTCGACAGGAGTCAAATTTTTCATTCTGTGAGCGAAGTGCCAGTTGTTTTTTTTCCCTCAGCCTTTCTGCCTGCCGGGGTTGATTTTGACCTGCGAATTTTCCCACCCTTTCTTCCCCCTTTCCTCCGTCTCTCTCTCTCTCTCTCTCTTTGAGATGATGGTGAATTTTCTTCGGGTTGTTTCGCCCAGCTCCAGTCGTCCACTGAAACGAGACAGCGTTGAAATGACGTAGAGTTGCACATTTTCTTGCAATATTTCTGCAGATTGCACTTTTTTTTGTGGGGGGGACATGTGTGACGTCATAAACCTTTCCGCCATCTTCTTTTACCCTGTGCTATTATTATTTACCCCTGTCGACAGGTATTCAACTTTTTTCTTTTGGGTGCTGGAGCCCATGTACATTAACATTCTGCCCTACTTATTTTGTTAGACTGATTTATTAATAGAGATTTATTTTTCTAGCTTATTTTTGTAGAAATTATTGAATGAGAGAGTGTCGGTTTGCGTGTGGTACTCAATATTTTTACACATAAGATGCATTTCTCCATTACTTCTACTATTCATTGTTGTTCCTTGGTTAGAGAGCAGTTAGTTGGTTACATGAAAATATCAATACCATTTAGAATTGATACATCAATTAGAATCAATACAATTCAGAAAATAATTAAAATTATTCAACAGGTACGAGCAGAAGGGGTAAAAAAAATAGAAGATGGAACTTATTAAGTATTTACTCTAAGTACTGGAAGCAACTTTTATATATAGAGTATGTTGAATTTATATTGAGGGTTAAGTGTTAAATAAATAATTGTACTAGTAATAATGGTTAATGTTTATATGGTAAATAGTAAACAGTAAATGTTTTTAAGGTTCCATATTCATCATTGGTGATTTGTAAATGTATAACAGAGTTAGAATAACAATAACAATTTAACCATCGTACAAAAAAACAAATGTCTTTAATAAAATTTTTGTGTCATTCATTGAGTGTTGAGTATTTCATTCATAGACGAGGAATATAATTGAATAATAATTCAACAAAAGTAATATTTTTCTTCGTGTTTTATGGTGCCATTCTGTTGTTTTATGAACATTTAAATGGGATGCATAAGAGTCGACCGAAGGGAACTGTTGAAATCGTCGCAGGAACGCCATTACTTGCACATGCACAAAAAGGAAAACATTTAAAAGTTCGCGAGTTAAATTCGAATCGTGTGATTTAAGGGTGAAAAATGTAGAATATTTAATGTAGGAAAGGGAGGGGGATGAAGAAAAGGCCATTATGGCAAGACGCGAACATCGCAAAACGGGAGAAGTGATTTAGAAAAGGGCAAAGAATACTGCATGAGTTGTGGGTGTCGCGTCTCCCGCGGCAATGAACCCGAGCAAAAGCTCGCTGCGGGCGAGTGCGACCCCCCAAACGTGTCGTTTGCTGTCGTTCACAGACCTGCACAGCCCAATCGTAGTGAAATATTGAGACATTTTCGGTCAGTGTCTCATTCGCGAGAAATGTTACTTGTTCGTCAGTGATTTTTATACACCGACAGGTGGCAACACCGTTGTAAAAATCCGCATTTGCTACGAGTCAGAAATCCCATTAGAAAAATGTCGGTTTGATGATTTGTTGATTTTTCATCCTTTTCGACGAGAGGTTCCACGGGCGACCAGTTAAGGTCGGGGGGGCCTAAAGAGAATCCAAGTTAATGAAACGTGAATTCTCAATTCTGTTAATAAGTTCCATAGATCCTTCCGTAGATATGTTTTCACAACTTCGCCCATCATCGTGATGAATGATACGAGGCTTAATTTTGTTTTCTTCAAATGGATTAGTTAACTTCTCCTTTTTTTTTATTGTTCTTTACGTATTTGAATGAATATTTCGATTTTTATGATCTGTGATCCGTGCCACCTGTGGCGTGACAAAATTGTACGATTTCAAATAATAACTTGAAACGACATGCTGCTACCATTAGTCGTAGTTAAGTTACAGATCGATAAAAGTGTAGTGTCGTCACTGCGAGTTCATGGTAAAACAAAGAGCCGTAACGGAGAGTCGGAGGTTAGTAGGTGTCCTGCGGATTATCATAACTCAATTTTATTAAATAAACCTGAATTCTTTACCGTGAAACAGAGGATAATTATGAAAGGATCAGGTCAGGAGACAGGAGAAGACGGTTCCAGTTCGAATTTAACGTTTTTCCTAATGGCGAAAGCAACATATTTCTTTTCTTTGGGGGGTCCGAAGCTCACAGAAGATCGTCCAAGAGGTTGGAAGTAAGGCTTTTGTGTGAGAGGGAGCGCGGGAGAAGGCCGGCAGCGGGAACAAAACTGGGACAAAAAGGACGATTCAAAAAGGTTCTACCACGAAAAGGCGAACCGTCAAACGCTGATGTTTGCCTCCGCGGTTTTCCAGTCGAAACTTCAACAGCAAAAGGTTTTCGCTCAATTTAACATTTTCTGTTGTCCTCCTGCGGCGAGTCTTTGATGGTGGAACATGTCAAAGAAGCAAATTCCGTCGAGCCATAGGGGTGTCTTTTAATTCCTGTGTGAGTACCGGAAATTTCGCTTGCATTCCGGCCTACCTTTGACTATCAACAACTACCTACCAATTTACGTACGTTAAAATTCACTCCGTGTAATTTTCCTATACAACTCTTTGTGTGGTTACCAAGTAGCAAGGGATGGTCACCACACGCTCGGAAATACTCATTAAGGGTGGCAGTGGGGAGGGGGTGTAATGACAAGGAGTAGTACAGAGCAGTGTCACTTTTGAGTTAACACCCACACATTCCCAGTGGTACCCGCAGCCGGACGAAGAAGACTTAATTTATTTTTTGTGGATATTAAAAGTTACACCAAGTTTTCTATTAAATTTAACCAAGAGAATAATGCGACGTATGAAAACTATTCACAAAGACTTTACTACTGAAGTTTTGTAGAGGACCGCACACCAAAGAGAACTTCTCGGTCGTTTAATTTCTGTAAGAGAACTTTACGACATTCAATAACTAAAAATGTGGAAGTGTGCGAGAAAAAGAAGTGATGTAAATAATAATACAATATATATGTAATATAAAGTATATACAAAATAAATACAATATGCCAGTTGTATATAAATTGAAGTCAAATCAGACTTAACACAAAGTTTAGCTGAGTTTAAAAATACTATGTAACGTGAAGTTCATGTAGCTTTACTATGTATAAAAATATATATTTTAAGCGTTTTTAAGCATAAGAGGACGGTTATTAACTTAAGTACAATCAAATAATTCAGTTGTACCCTAAATTTAACAGTATTCGGTTAAGGAACGAGACCAGAAATACCTGGAACCGGTGTGAGTGGGGTCGTTAGCTGCCTCTACACACTCCACACTGGCTAATTCTCATTCAAACCTCGCGTCGTCATTGCGTACAAGCCGACAAAAGATGGCCTTCAGGCAACTAAGAACGGAGTAACAATAATAAGATACGCATTTAGAGTACTTAAGTGGAGCACTCTATAGAAACTGTTGACAGGCGAACCGGTCAAGATCGAACCTGCACGGTGAGGAAATTGGTGGTACTCGCCACCAATCACTCAAGTGGAGTATTGTCTAGTAGAAAAATTCTTGAGGTTGTCACACGTCACGTCAAGAATTAGCCAAACGTCCGCGCTACAATAAAGAGCACTTTTTGCGTTACACAGCAGACGATATGTTAATTACAAATATTAATTCTAGACTAAGACATAAACACGTGAGCTACACATCACTTGGTGTCGTTGAAAACAGTTATATTTTATTTGTGTAGTCACCCGGAGAAGTTTTTTGCCAGTTACTTCTAAGACACTCAAACTCATGTTCCATCAATATGGGATTTTCCTATATAGTAAAATAAGTTACTTTCCAATTATCATGCCGTCTCTCTCGAACAAGTTTGATACTAAGGAGATACTCAACCGTATACTGTGTGTTAATTGTATGTGTACGTGTTGACAGAGACCAAGAGGTCTAGTCATGGCAGTTACCTGTAGCAGAGGATCGTTTCACAACCAAGTAGCAACTCCGTTGAGTTCAAACCTTTTTGAGTACCCGTAACGGGACGGAAACAGTACACCGGTCCCGTGACGGTTTTTTTTTTGGACTAGCCCACCTGAACTAAACTCTACTGGTACCCGTCCCTTTTTGAGTAAACAACACAAAACGGCTTTTAGAACCTGACACAGGTGTCACGCAAGCAACGACCAGGTCATTAAGACAACATTGAAAATGAGAAATAGTAAAATAGGCGAGGGAGGGTTGTCCGTTCCCGCAGAGAACCCGGGTCACCAGAATAGAAAACAGACGAGAAGTGGAAGGTGCTAACAATGGCGTTGAAGGTACGGAATTACTCTATTAAGTTTCCAGGCTTAATGACCGAACGGTTGGATTTTATATAATAGAAACATATTTTATGGTCGCGTAGGAACCCAGACCCTCTCTCCCTCCAACCCGACTCTCTTTTTGTGTCAGAACCAGGTACGCAACCTCGAACCTGAATCGAAAGAACCTTAGCGATTTATATATAGTCATCATGAGATTCTTCCTTAGGCGTACACGCGTGTTCTTGTCCTCACGACAACTCGCGGCCAGGTACCTGTCTACCTTCGCATTCGGCTCTGGTGGTTTAAATTAGTGAAGACCGTTGGAATTAAGACCTGACAGTCATTAGTAGCGTCACCACCACCACTGCCACCACCCCTTTCTCCACCATCATCAACATCGCCATCATCCCCGAAGGAAGTTGAAATGAGTTTTGGCGGTTGTTTGTTTTCCCTTTACCTGCCATTTTTTCTACGGGGTTTTTTCTCTAGTCTTGTGTAGTTAATATGCTTAATAAATCCCTGTCTGAGTGTTGATTGAGTTTTGGTATTTGATTTTTTTTATTTAAATAAGTTATGGGTTTTATTGCTGTTCTGGTATTGTTCCACGAAACGAGCAATTCTCCCACGTCTAGGAAAGGTACACGGAAGTGTGCAAGCTTCTGACTCTCTTCCTTTACGAAAAATGAGAACAACACGGCTATTGTATTCCTGTATGTTATTTTTATTGTTCTTAACGTCGGCTATGTTCTTTGTTTATTTTCTTGTACAGATCGGCTCGTCTGTTGTCTTCATCTCTGTCGGTTCTGGCTGATGTGGTTTTCTTAATGCAACGGTTATTCAATCCCTCGGTTGTGTTATTTATTTTGTTTCGTACTCTGCATAGTTTTGTTCTTAATATCCACCGTCCTACAGTATTGTTTTTTGTTATTTGCACGTACTAGTCTGTAGTAGTTCTTACTTAGTTCTTATAGTAGTAGTAGTTAACTTAGTAGTTGTTCTCCCGTAGTTCTCTTTCACTTAGAGTTTTACGGTTCCCATTGTTCATGAATTTACTGTAGTTGTGTTCTGTTGTCGGAAGCATAGCTCCCCTCCCGTAAGGTTCTGCTCATCTATTCCTACAGTTTGTTCATATTTCTTTTCCGTTTGTGAACACCTGTAAACAATACCCGACGACAATAAGTCCGAATGACTCGTTGGAAAAATTAGAAAAAGGTCGGATAGAGTCTTCAGGTGGAAGTCTATCGTTCCCGTGATTAATTAATTCCTCGCAGTCGAGTAAACACGGCAAATCGTCCGATCACCGAGGAAGTGTCACGTGTAATTAACTATTTCTCCCTTAAATTACACCGTGAAATATAAATACAGAAAGGGATAATTACAAGTTGGGAAAAATTTTTCGCTTTGTCATCCGGGCATTTCAGGTGTGCCACGACGTTACCAGCAAGGTACGAGACAAGCAATGACGAGCAAGAAACGCTCAGAAGTTTAACTAAAACTATTCGAAAGACCAACTGTTGATTCTGTCAAAACTATCAATTTTGAGATTTGTCGTGGAATTTGTAAGGCTCCGGTGTAAGTTTCCCGCCCTGATATCCGTTTCCGGTTTGGAACAAGGCGGTTATAAAATTAACATAAAAGCATCGCTTGTCTACCGGAAACTATTACGGAAAAGGGGAAAACTAATAGTTGGGATTTACCCTGTCGCATGCGTTTTACCTGTTGAGACGTTCGAGTGGTTCCCGTGTCGTTGAAAGGTTTCCAGCCTTCGGGTGGATGTTGCAGGTACTGTCCGGTACTCAGTGCACGAAAGACCTGAAAGAAGAAAGAGTTTCCAAAAACAATTAAGAGAGGCGGTCGGGGAAGAGCAATAAACTCAAATTTTTGTCACCACCTCCACCGTCGTATTTTGAAAATTAAGACTCCACTTAAGTCCGATACTCAACTACTTAACGGTCTAAGTGCCGGTAAAGTACTCACCCGAGTACTCCGGATCTCCTTGTTAAGGCCCTAGTTAACAGTCTTTGGAAGTGTACGAACTCCTTGCTCGTCAGATGTGATGACTCGACAGAGTCGTCTGCCGTCCGTGATGGAAGAAAATATATTTTTAATTATTTTAAAAGGAGCGGTTGGTTGTGAGGTGACGCGACCATACCCAATGCTCGCCTAGTTAAAGTCTTGTCTAGTTAGCGAAGAACAGTCACGTTGCGTCTTATGCGTGCGGATCTAGTTGTTTAATTGATTACTTGGGTGTTTCATCCTTATTGATTCGGCATCAAATTTCAGGCTCGAATTAATCAGGGTGATTAGTAGTTAATCGGCTCGGGGTAATGCCGTGATTATCGCGGAGGCTTCGGATTTTTTACTCACGTAGAATAAGTTGGTTGTTAAGGCCGGGAGAAAGGACCGTGAAGGTGATCTTGTCAAGGTTCGCGGGGTGATCTACTCCGTAATTCCCTCAAGTGGCCATCAAATCACGAAGACTAATAGTTTATGTTTGTGTTGGGGGGGGGGGGAAAGGTCGGAGACGGGAGGAAATGTGATATTTTAATTTTGGTCAAGTTGGCAGGGATGATAAATCAAACTGAAAAAGTCGCCATATTTCGTCTAGTCCTGTCGTTGGGATCGTCCACAGCTCGGAAACAATCGAAACCAATTACAAATCGCTGACTGGTGATCCGTGACGAAATTGTCTAAGTGACGATGGAAAAATGAAAAAAGGTTGGGGGATGGGTGTGGGACTGGGGTGGCGCGGGATTGGTTGGTCGGGGGCGAAAGATCTCGAAGGGATGCTGGAGAGGAGAGTGAGATCTCCCGAAGAGAAACGCCAAAACAGTAAATTCGATCAAACGAGATGTCACCAGGGAGAGCGTCGGGACGTTCCAAATACGCGTGCGTTTTTTTTTCGCCACGCAGCCCGCGGATTTGAATCCTGTGAAAACCTGATGAGAAGGAAAGACGTGATGTGAAGGATTGACTGAGGATTACCCGGCAGAAGCTTTGAGTTAAGACTTTTAAGGGCTGTATCTGTCTCGGCTGCCTCCATTACGTCGGAATTCAATCTTTGGCAGGAGAAAAGAAAAATACTCTTGTTGTTTATTTTATGACCTTTCCTTGGAAAATTTAGACCTTTCCTCCTCCGGCTGGCTCCAAGGTAAACACAAAAATACTAAAACAAATACAATGAGACGAAACAATTCGGGGGTGGATGGAACTTGAAAATTGCTACGGTTGAAGGAACCGAAGTTGGCGTTTCCTTTAATAAAATCCTATATAGTTTTGATTTCGAAGTTGTCTGTGTACACGGATCCCGACTCCCGAATTAAAAAGTATTTAAATTAGAGTCCGAAACTCCCACCTCGAACCGACCGACTTCCTCGACTTTTGATCTAAAATCAATTCGACTTCCTTCCCATCATTAATTTTAATGATTACGTCGTCATTATCGTCTTCCGAAGCGATCCGACATGGCTGCCAATTTCACGAAAAGTGAAACCGAAGTATTCACCGATCAGATCTTAGAAAAATCTGTGATGTTTTTCGTTGTTATCAGAGATTATTTCTGACTCGTCTATCACCTGCGAAGTAGAAGCTACCTGGCGGTTTGAAGATCTCAAGATAGGTCGTGAGATCAGAGATTTCTCGTAGCTCTCTCTCTCTTTTTCTCTCCTCTCCACGTGCTTCAAACCTTAGAGTTGAAGAGGTTCACCTGACATGACGAATCGTGCTCAATGTCGAGATGCCCGAAGCGCAAGGGATCGTTCGTATTCCATTGATGATCGGTACGGATGATCCGGTGATCGTTGCGGGAAAAAATGACTCGACCTCTGACCCGAGAATTGTTGGTATTTTGTAATTCATCCGCAGACAGCCGGTTCCATTGTGTGATCTCTTTGACGTTTCAACTTTTTATTCTGCGGTCTTGACAAACAATAAAACCGGAGATTCTTGAACGTGTTTCCTATTATTACCGACATCGACTCCGGTTGATCTCGTCAATTCGTAAACGACAATGACTTGATGTGGCTGACGAGAAGTGAGAGATCGCACACGCGTCGGAGATCTGAGAAGCCGCGGCGGGTTTACGCGAGTCAACAGCAAGGAAATTATTTATGCTCGTCTGACCTTCTTCTCTTATTTCATTTATGTATCCGTAAATTATGTTATTGCAAACGTTTATGGTACTACAACTACAAACAGGTACGAAAAGGTGCATCATCGCTGTCCATTCAGGTGTCAAATGAGTATGGAAGATGATTGTTTGTATTTTTAATTCGTTCGAGAGCCTTGAAGGCAGCCATATTCGTATTTAGTAAATGTGTGGTTATTATTTATGTATACATAAGTAAATTAATTTCTATGTACAAGTTCGTATTTACTCGAAATGTACGAGTACAAAAATTATGTATCCGATAAACTGAAGATGTTATTAAATATAAAATAATAAATGCATTTTGGTTGTATCACATTGCATTGAAACGACTACATACTTCACGCACTTACATAATATTATACATAATATAGTACGTTCTATATTATAATACGGTGAGTATATACATAATATGGTTGATACATAAGCAGAGGGTTCAGGTAGAAAGTGTCTAAAGTTTCAATATTCATCGTCAGGCTTTGTATGTATAGTTTTCTTCATTTTGGTCAACAAGGGTCACTTTGTCTTCGTTCTTTTGCAGATGAAACTTTCTCTCTCTCTCTCTCTCTCTCACTCACTCTCTCTGTTTCTCTCCAGGCCTGACTGACCAATTCGTCCTTGACTTTCCGTAGACGAAACCCAAAATTTGTTGCTCACGACCCGGTACTTTACGAGTTTTCCTGGGATTTTTCCTGTCTAACGCGGTTTCAGACAAAAAATAGTACCGGAGTTCTTCCCGTGAATTTACTGCGATTTACGCCACGGTTTGATTGATTTTACTGTGCTGCTCCACCGGACACTTTCGTCCAGGTACTTTTTTTTTACTGCGGGGATTCTTTCTCATCGACGATGTCTTTTCTTTTTCAGGTGAGTCTCGTTGACGTCTTCGAGCGTAGGAAACAAACGAGGAATTTCTCTTCCGTTTCCGGTTTCCTTTTCGAAATGCCTTTTGTCTCATCTTTCCCGGTTCGAGAGGGAAAATAAAAGGGCAACCGGCACCGAGAAGAAGAAAAAGGTATGAAAATTCGATGGAGCTCACAAACGATCCAAATTTAAATTCGAATCTTCGTCTTCCTGCCTTCCAGGGACGGATAAAAAATCCGTCTCTTTCCCCCATTTTTTTTTTTGAGCGGAATGAATTGATCTTTTTCCTTTGTGGAAAATACGAGGGTTTCAGACATGCAAAAGCCAAAAAGGAAAGAGACTGGTGAGGGGTAGCCGGCGAAGTAATTCTGGACAGAAGGACGAGGAACTTGAGATGCGATTCCTGATGAAACCTTTCCAGGTACGACCCGTCAATAAGTCACCCCGTAACCCTGCTCTCGCAGACGAGTAGTAATCTTTTAAACAGGGGATGAAAATTTCAAGGAAGGGTTGACGTAACCCCCGACCATCACCACCCGCAACCATTAAGAAGGCATTACCCTGAAGTATCTCGCTGAAAATTTCCATTGCATTGTCGATCTTCGGCAATAATCGATAATACGTGGGAGATGAGTTGATTTCAAGGCTTCGACTCTACTCCGAAGTCCCCCGAAATTTAATAACGCAATTACACCCGTAGATGTAATCAGTGGATAAATTTGAAAAAAAGTAAATTACCCGAGTTGCAGTACCGCCCAAGATAATTGTTATTCGATACGTTTGGATTAAAAGTGTAATTTTGTGGGTTTTTTTGATTGCTTAAGACGTTGTGCTTGACTCAGTTAGTTTCGGCTTGATGGTTTACTTATAGTTCGTTAGTGGGTTTTATCGATCGCGGGACTGCGGTCTCTTTGGCACATCTACACTTTGTGTTTTCCACACGGATTCATCCGAGTAGTTGTCAATCGTTCAATCGAACCTTATGTTATACTTACTTAGTAGGTGTCCATTTTGGAAGTGTTTGCATTTATAATAAAATAAAATAGTATGTACGGGTTCCAATTGGCTACAAGTCTCGTGTCAGATACAGGAAATATTAGTTGTGCTCTCTGGGTACTCACCATCTCAGAAACTCATACATTAGTTTCGGTAAACTGTGTCAGAACTATGTAAATGATTTTGTGTAGTGCTGTTTCTATTTTTCCCTCTTTAAACTCAACTCAGTGTGTGACTGACCTTTTGATTTTCTTAAATTTTTCGTTACGTCAAATAATTAGTAATTAAATTATTACGAGTCAGTTTTCTCTATACCGCCCCACATATTATGTATTTGTTCTACAATCTGCTGCATTGCTCCAAATAAATTTTTGTAACGTGTAAATTTTTCTACAAACAATAATAGCCGATAGGGGTGTGGATTAAGTTGTGAGAAGAAACAGTACAGGAACCAGATTATTGTTACTAATCATATTGCGGAAAGTAGAGAAACGGTACAATTGTTTAAATACACGATATGTACATTACACCTATATAAAAACGTATAGCCACCATTAAAAAATAAATATCATTTATGTAAAATTACATAGGTTCATTAAATTTTAGAAATATGACACGATTAAGTTGTAAGTTCCGGCAATCGTTTTGTTATTTTTGTAATATAGGAATTATACGTAGATAAATTTATATCTGTGCTCCGAGGAAACTCGAACGGAGACTTACCTGGACCTTTTGTCAAATTTTGTCACTTGGAGACTTCGTCGAAGACCCAAAAGCACAGACAAATGACAAGTGTCGTCTCTGATTAGTCGAGTAGTCAAGCGGTCTTAATACTCGACGGACTCCGTCGCTAACTATTTCTATTAGTCTAATGCGGTCGAGATGAGACGAGATTATTCGGTTTTGGGACCGGACGTCGAATTTTGCACCCATTTACCTGGGGCATTAAATAGAATTATCTAGGCAGTCGGCGCGGATAGGCAGAAGTAAATGCGTTTCAAGGAAGTTCTAAAACAGGAGATTGTACTCGGGACGTTGATTTTCGACCGGATGGATGGACATCAAATATTCATACCGAGGTCTGACGGTACTTGAGTACTCGACACCTGCTTGCTCTGCGTCCGCCCTTACCCGCTATTTTTTTTAGACGTGTGTATTTGCACCCCGTTAAATTTCGGGGGTTGCAATAAATCAAGGCTCTTGGTCCATTTCAATTTTCAAAATGTCCAGTAAGTGACCTTTCCAGATCCCATTTCCGTTTTTAACCGAAGTGTTTTTGTAACTTCCCTGTACATCTCTCCCTGTCTCTCTCTCTCTATATTCGACTTAACCAAACAAATAGGTAAACATCCATCAATTCTGTTTGTAGTACGGCAAACAACAGCAAAAGCGGCGGCAGGGACAAATGTAATTTACTTGTAATTTAATGCCTTCCTGCTTTCAGATTGAAAGGTCTCTATCGCTGTAAAACTTTTATAGTGTTTCCTAGTTTTCGTTAACTAGTTTTCATCATTTGTATTGTGTCGGTTCTTCTTACCGCTCTCACACCTTTTACCAACCTTTTCTGCCCGCTTGTAATTTTTATGTACTTCAGCGCACTTGTACACTACACCCAAAGCAGTTAGAACGTCCTACAATTAGGTAATTTTTCTTGAATTATGTATGTAAACACACTCTGCATGTGTTATAATATACAGAAATTGCATACAGATATGGAAGATGTGAGGAATACGATTTTACTTCTCGTGATTTTAACTTCTTATTGTGAAAATTTACTCCTTCACTTCATAATATAGTGAAGAAGTATAATATAGCGGTGAATATCATGTTCGTTTAAAAATTTCAAAAATTTTTCGAGGTGCAAGCCGGAGACCCTCGCAGTCCGAAAAACTGTCAGACAAACAGGAAAATCTATTTTCTCGTCTAGGTCGTTTTTACGGTTGCGTCAGACGGTTTAACTTACCTGAGAGGTACGGCGCCGGGAGTTGTTAAACGATTAATTAAATTTTAACTCTTACTTTCCCGGTTGAATGTTTAAGGAGGGCGAGAAAATTCGCTTTGAGTGCACGTGGGAATGAATTCCCTGAATGCACCGTTGCATCATGGTGGCAATGCATCAGGGCACCTTTGCGCTCGATAATAAAACGGGAGACGAAAGTTGTTTGTGTAATCAGGCTGGAGTACGTGATGGTACGTTTCTATACACTGTAACGTACCCACGAACACGTGACTTGAGAACTATATATGCAAATTACGCTGTGTTTCACTCTCAATTGAATTGAATTTAATAAATTGAAACCATCAAAACCTTTAAGTTGATTTATCGGTAGTTAATTCGCCACGAAGGTGAAGTATACCCCTGAGAAACCTCCGTCATCTTTTTCGAATCCATAAATATTTGTATTAACCAATGTTCTGGGTTACATACAACTTGACAGTAACTCCCCGACACATCTCTAAGGGTGACTGGTGCTAAATAAAAAAGTGTAATGAACTGTTGTACTTACTGTTCAATTATACAGAAATGGCTCCCAACTGAATTTATGACCCAGATGTAGTTTCTCATACTGTAAACAGACGTACTACCCAAATTGTTTTCCCCGGGTTTTTCTCGTGTCTTAGAGTAGAACCTCACTACTCGGATTACTGTTGCGCGTTCAAACAATGTCGTTTCACTCCGTTCCTTTCCCGTATGTACATACTCCGTCACTTATTAATATTCGGGTCACGGAAAAAGTATATTTCTTGTTTTACGAACCTCATCAAACGTGGATAAACTCCATTAAGGGATAACTTAAGTTCGGAATTAGAGAAGGGCAGAAAAGAGTTGGGCCCCGGTTGATTTCACAGTGGAAGGAGATGCACCACGCGTACACACACACACACACACACACACACACACACATGCACGAACTTATGTACAGAAGCTCATGTATACTGTACATGACGTTATCTGTATAAACATTTTTACCCGCTGACGGGATTAGGAGACGGTGATGGCCCCCAATGAGAAAATCCCACGAATTATTGCACATAATCTCCGGACGAACAAAGCCGTTTGCTGTCGTTCACCGATCCAGCCCACGCCGTTTTATTTCGTTCAATTATTTCTCATTTGCTCTCGGTGTGCATGGTCCGTGCCTCATTTCCCCCCCCCCCATTCTCCCAAACCCCTGACCATCTCTCCCTCTGCACACGTGTGCTTGTGTACTACACCGTGCACAGGACAAATCCGATTACGGGAATATTCAATAAAAACGGATTAATTTTTTTTTGTGTGTATTATCGATACTCGAGGATTTCACGGGTGGTATCAACTAGTTTTGTTTTCATAACTGTTGTAATTCCCCGGTGGACTTATGAAAAAAATGTTTGCGTGTTAGTTTTATACGGTGAACAGGTGAGGACAGGTGAAATGTATGTGTGTGCGTACTTAATCACTTCTCAGTGGTCACTTAAAGTTCTGTCTCTCTAGACTTTTCAGCATCATTTTCCTGTACACTATGAACTGTGTGAAATTTAAATGTTAGTACCAACTCCCATCGAAAACTGTACTTTTGTGTAGTGTGTGTTTGTTTTAATTCATCTGTACGTTACCTCCAAAGATATGTCTCAACCGGTTCCGCCAGAATACTTGCGGATTGCACAGGAAAATTGCACAGGTAAAAAAGGAAGCTTTGGCAGAGGCCAAAACTACTAACAGTACCGTGCACTTTGTTGTGTCGAATTTGTATTTGTATTGTATACACAAAATTCGATAGTCGAACGTCACAGTTTTCAGTTGCATCTGGTGCGAGTGAAAATCACCTCTTTTGTCTAATTGACAGGTAGCAAATAGTTGAGCTGGGTTTCTCTTTGACCCGGGTCTTGGCCGCAGGCAATCGAGGGAGACGAAGAAGAAGTCGAGAACAATCGAAAGTATCGATATTGACAAACCATCAGTAACACTCAAAGTCTGAATTTTTGCTTTCCTTGCAGAGTGGTTGCATGCGAGTACTGCAGCAAACTACTCGTCCCACCGAATGCGTGAGCGTTCAAAGGGAAGATTTTCTTCAAAGTTGACAAAAATGTTTCAAAATGGCTGTGTGAGGCTCGCGTCAGATCTAGTCGCAGTACGCCACGTTTCCTGTGTCGTGTTTCCTACTGCCTGACTAATTTCCTTGTTGCTTTCATCTAAGAATCTTGTCTATTTCTGTTGCTCGGCAACGGCATCTTTCCTTTGACCAATTCGAACCTGGTCCCTTTGATTCTTTCCCCTTTCCTTTTCTTTCCTTTTTTACATTCGACGTTTAACTAGGTCTTGTTTATTTAATCTCAGCTCTCCTGAAATGTAACCCTTTCTCCTTTATGATTTTGTATTCTGTTTCGTTCCAACTAGCTACTATTCTTAGCACATGGTAGTAGTAGTATGAGCAGTTTTTCACCATGACAGTTCTTCAGCTATCCTACTCGTTTACCTCACCCCTTGGAACGTACTTATAGAACAAGAAGATACCTTTGGGATGGGTCTAAGTAGAGTCGCAGGTCTATCAGTCGTGTTGCAGCGTATTAAATACAACTACCAAGTGTAGTAGTTGTGTAGTAAGTAACAATTGGAAAGTAGGAGAGCTTACTTTCATTTTATGTTTAATTCAGATATTCTTTTACCTTCGGCAAACTCTCGTCTTTTACTAGGAAGTAAACACCTCATCGTTATTGTGAGATACCTGCGATGCAAAGGGCTATCGCTTAAGTAGTGATGGTCTATGATTATTTCTAGTAATTTCTACACCTCTCTCCCCCCCTTTGTTGTCCCCCCACCGCCAACAACGGCCCCAACCCCTGATTCGTTCTCACACCTACATGTATGTAATGTTAATAATTTAACCTAACCAATAAAATAATAAAAAAAATATATATGTATATATAACTCGTGGTTAGGTTCATCTTTATTTGGAAAGTCCATCCTTTCCGTTTTTTTTCGTAACTTCTTCTGGTCCACATCGATCGTAGACCTCTCACCATCGCACCCAGGGAAATCTTTTATAGGGACCGTCTACTTATTTCTAAAATAACCGAAAAGGTGAAAATTTTTTTTTGGGATCCCAAGATGGGAGATGATTCCAAAGTCGTTGTGTGAAGCATTTAAAGTAAGAAATTAGATTGTGGTAGCTGAAATTGGAGGTGAAGGAAACGGAGCGTGATGCATGCTGAATGAAGCTGTCTCATAGCAAAAGGCTCAACGCAACCGTCACGCATCGTCTCCTCTGCCTCTCTTCCTCTTTTTTCCATTCCTGTCTGTTTATCCGGTCTATTTTGCTCTCGAGACTTGTACCTGTCGGAATCTGCCTACCTGCCTGACGTCGGATCGTCTCATTCACCCGGGGAAATCCAAGACACGAGTTCTCAAACCTTATTTATTTATTATTATTTCCTTCATCGGTTGCTTAGTGATCGTGCCCGTGATCTAATACCGGTCCCGATGATCTGACGGATCATGTCGGGATCGGTCACGACCACGAGGTCATCCTTTTCACTCACCGACTCATCCCGAAGCCCGGCGAAGCAAGGAAAAAAAAGTGCCCGGTTTGGCTAACGTCAGAGCATCTTTGTTTGTTGTCTAGTCATCGTAATAAACTATCATTGTGACGTGTTCGATTGTTAGTCAAGTAATAAATCTGCCGCCATTTTGCATTTATAATGCAATTAGTAAGTTGAAAAGGAGTCACTAGAAGGCAGTGGGAGTGCGACCTTGCACTACAGTCAATGCTGCGAAGGCATCCTATTCAATTTTCTTCGATGGTTTTTGTTAGTTGGTTTTGGGTACTCGGTCGTACACTCGCGTACTACCCACACACCTGGTTGTGCCAACTTTAGTTGTACTTTCTCCATTGCACTTTAAGCTTCAGATGTTTTTGTTCGATTATTTGTCTCCGGTTTAGAAGTTACACTTTTGCTCTGGTCAAGAACCTTCAAGAACCACCAAGAGTATTCCACTTAACAGTTTTTTAACTTAAAATTTGTCCTTTTACATTTATTGTACATTCATTTATATTCATACTTATTTATGTTACTTTAATTCTTTCCCCGTACCATTGTTCATTCCTTCTATAAGGTAGCATTTAGTACTTTTAGTAGTTGCTTCTACCCCAAAAACTATCAAACTGTACAAGATGACCTATTAAAAAGTTATTTCTGCAGATATTCAGAGGGTGGTTTTAAGATAGTTTTCATACCCCATGTCATCTGTTTTGCATTTTTGTAACATAATTTATACTACACAAACGTATATTATAGTTTTAATATATTATTATCGATAACACATAAGTTATTAGTTTCAAGACTACAAGAATTACAAGAAGTTGTAATTCGATTCCACTACGACCTTCCCACAAATGCCACGTTTTTATGTATTTATTTTATTGATTATGTCTATTATTAATATGTTTACTTTCTTCAGTTGTCACTAGTTTGTAAAATTGTCATAATTCTATCTGTCGAACTCCATTCAGGCCAACTTATTCCAACTCTCTATTAAAGGTACCGTATAAAGTTCCGCGTCGCCATTTGACTTTTCCAAGTTACGTACCCGTGTCGGGTAATTTTTTTCCACCCCCGAACGACATCTTAATTATCCATCCGTGAGAATGCAGGGCATTCCGGCACAGCTGTAACCGTTCCCTCTCCCTGTTCACCGCTTAATCGAACTTGACAGGTTGAGTATGAGAGTTTAACCCCCGCGAAAGGAACGACAACACAGAATTTCTCAAGTGGAAAATTGTTTCGAAAGGGAAAGGTTGAGAAACACCTGAGCCTTTTATTAATGGCCTCCGGGAACACGTTTGATGTGTCTTAAAACAAAAACAAAACTATATTTTCAGGTTTAATGGTGTCTCGTCGTCCGTTGACCGACTCATTAACTTGTTGGACGAAAAAGAACTGGCCCGGGGATGGGGTTGTTGGCCGTGGCGGTGGCGGTTACGGCAGCCTACGTAACGACAGTTAGGAAACCTGTTATTTGCCTTGCGAGAGCCAATAAACCCCTAAATTTGTTTCCCAAATTGCTATTAGCTATTGATTTGCGGTCCATGGGTGTTACTCGACCGAATTAATAAGCTATTTTTAATAATGCAATCGACCCAAGTTTATTATTTATTTTTTTTTACACCAAGATTTGAATATTTTACTTACCCGCGTTTTATTTATTTAATGATTTGCTTTGGTTCGACACCGGAAATTGCTTGACCCAAATATGTAAATTTGCTGGTAGCAAAATTCTAATACCCGTTTTTAGGGGTTGAAATATTTGCATTTTAAATCGCGGCGGCGACGGAGAGGTGCGTTCGCCTCCCCGTGTTTCTGCGGTAAAATGCAGGTTTCCGAAGTTCGTGCCTGTAAAAATCAGGCACGCGGAACTTTTTGCCGGTTGTTGTTGTGTCCTTGCAGTGTACTTTGGTGGATCACGTGATGAGACGTCCTTGGACCATCACCTTGAGAAAGGAAGAAGGGAAATTGTGTGTTTGAGGAGTAGAAAGCTTAAGAAACCATATTGAACCATAGGGTTGTCCACAGGGTTTGTCTAGGGTGGCTTTCCTTTCCGAAACTCAGACTGACTCTACTGGCAGTTTGAGTACTCACATGAATCAAACTCGGATCTCAAATAAACCTCAGAAGGATCGGTTAAATAGAGAAAAACAACATAGAAAAATAGTGTGTGATTTAAATAATGGCCTGGATAATAGACAATGGGAGTCTAAGGGTCCCAAATATCCAGGGACTCGGAGCTCTGGTCAATCGTCCCCCTTTTATTTATTGTCCGAACCTAATTGTTTCCATCGGTTCGTTGACTTCGTCTCTATTAGATTTGACTAGAAAAACCGTTGATGGCTTCGAGCGGACATCTAATAGAAAACGGAAGCTGAAAAAACGTTTTTAGATTGAGCTTGGAGGATGTTTGATTCATTCGTCTTCTTCCCTCTGTGACTTCTGACTTGGCCAGACGTCAGTCCGAACGGTCATTAATCACCGGCACTTGATTCTTCTTCGTCTTCTACTTCTGGTTTTTGTCTATTTTTGGTGTACAGGCTCCGGTCTGGGTCTACGTGAATCTGAATGTTTGCTCGTGTGACATACTGAACCGCGGCACTGTTCTTCAGGGAGTGTTCTGTCCTTGTGGCAGTCCGTTGACCGTTCACACTCGCCTGCTCTCCCCACGGACTTCCTTGAAACGAACGGTCGCGTTTATTTAGCAGTCCGGAACATGATATCCTTTTGCCTATTTACTGTTTCCTACCTGGACTGGTTTTGAGTCTGTGTGAGTCCATATTGTTTGCAGGGAGCCATGAAGTGTGAAGACTTCTTGTTTTTGACCGTTTTCGTATGAATTCTGGTCGGTGGTTATTGTTACGTTCGAAGTTGAGACTCAGAGAAGAAGGGGAGGGGTTGCTGTGCTCCGTCGGGAACTTGATGGAACTATCGTCGAGGTCTCAGTATGTTTGTGATGAAAGGAAATGACCAGAAACTCACTAATAAAAACCACTCACATCCCTGCACGAATTCACGAGGGAAACATGGTTCGATGGGTTTATGAGATGAATGGGATGTTGCCACATAGCGAAGGGCTTAACTCCATCTATGTCTAGTTCTAGCCCTATGAACAATGTTCTGATTAGTAGTTGTTATTCGTATTTTAATGTCCCTAAATAGAAACACGACGACAGGAAAGAAACAACTTCTTTGAATGTATAATATACATATATATAGAAATCTTACATAAAAAATATAAGTAATAAATAATTATTTAACTATCTCCGTTACAATAATCTCGTGTACTTCTTATATTAAAGAGTAAATAAGCAGTAATACTTCAGTAAGTAAAGTAACAGATTAAATTCAATAAATAAATCAAAGTACATAGCCTCTGTTTAAGTGGCGCAAATGCAAAATAATAAAAAATACGTAAGCATTTTGTTGTCTGTTCTTTGATGGACACATGCGACTTCTACATGTGTACTCTACACAAATAGCGGTTAGCCTTATATAGTACACTGCTCTTTATTCTGAAATATACATGACGCCTGCGGTTCTGGTACTTCTCACAAGAGTTGCCTTCACCTAGAAAGAACAAGGATTTAAGGAGTTGCTCGGTGTATTTGAATGCTGACACTACACTTCTTATATAATAAAGAAAAATAACACATAACCGGTAAGGATCATTTGCAAAATTTATACAGTTCAGACCGCTTTGTTGTTATCCTTACACGTGTCTTATTACGTATATAAGTTTTTGTATATAGAATTTTCCGTGTATTATTAAGTCGTCGAAAGTATTTTTTAGCGAGTTGTATTCAATTTTAACTTACGAGAGGCATGCACGCGTCATTTATCTGGGTGTTACTAAAATTAGCATATATTTAAGGTACCTGCGTCGGAAACCAGTCGTAGGTAATTAAACGCGTTGCCGGTAGTTTCCGAAGACAAAAAGCCCAGTACCTCGTTTTCTCAACCCATGTGATTAGAAATCATTTGACGAGTACTCGTACGAAGAAACTTACCGAATAATTACAATAATTCCGGGCGGGCATTTTGCTCGTCTTCGACCCGTGAGAAGAAGATCCCCCAAAGATGGACGCCCCGAAGAAATTACAAATACCGGTAAATGGTTTGTGTACCCGAGTCGGTCTCATTACTCCATCCCGAAACCATATATTTATCTTTAATGGTCGAAGAAGTAGGAGAGAAAGAGAGTTTGCTTAGGTCCGAACCGAAATTGAAATTTTGGACGACGTGCGAATAAACCGACTGATGCTCGGGCTCATTCATTCGGGCGGAGGCACGTGGAAGTAGAAACCCACAAGGGTGTAGTGGTACCGTGAGTAGTACCGAACTACAGAAAAACTATGTGTAACCTGTGGTGTAGAACAAATGCCGTTTACTTTACTCGAATGTTTTCGTATACAGTCCGTTCGAACTACATACTAACTTTATGGAGTACACTTGAGCATGCGTTTACGCTCGGGGGGGTACCAATCGGCCCGCGGCGTGTACCTGCGAGTACCAAAACCGTCGATAAACTCCGTCCGTGTCCAATCGACAAACAAAGAATCGATCGATTGATCATCTCACGAATGGACAATTTGAATTATTAAATACAAAAAAGAGAAGAACAACAACTGTAATAAACCAAACAAAGAAACCTACCGGTGGTGCACGTCATGCCTTGAAAAAAAAAAACAAAAAAAACCAAATCTTTTTTGTCTTTGTGCAACATGCAGACGGAGCGTCGGGAGGATGCAAAAAGTGCAGGGAAGACGATGCAATTTGAGAAATTGTCTCTCGTGCGTGGAATAAAGTGCAACCGGGTCGGACGACTCCGCGTGCGTATCCAGCCTGCGAACACACAGAGGGAATCGATTGAAGCGTTGTTCTCGGTTAATTAGTCACAGGGAGACTCAGGCATGATTTACCTGTACCTGAAGAGCTTGAGGATCTGTTGAAGTTGGACACAGGCAGGGGGTATGTTCCTTGAAGCAGAGAAGTACTCAACCATGGTCGTATTTTATTAATTTATGTATTACTGCAGTACAGTTATCATCAATAAGTAACTTATTTTTACACAATAAATAAATGAAAACTATTTTAATATTACGTATATATTGATTTATACGTAATGATACTATTATAATATCTTTTATTAATCAAAAGTAGAGTTCTGTAGCTTGGCTTACGTTAGCTGAGTCACTTTCTGTATTTTTTAAAAAAATTGTAGACACAAACGCACGCGTAGTTCGCCTTTCACAACTATTTATATTAGTTATTACGGCGTTTCCTGCTTCACAAACTCATGGCACCGTGACTCGGTCACGGCGACAAACTTTTAATTAAAAGCCTGAATTTTATTTTCCTTAATTATAGGTATAGATTTAGTCAATTGTACACAATTGATGGGTACTCGGGTAGTACTCCTCAGATGATAACTTTTTTATGCTTTTATTGACGGAGTGTCATTACACGGGAACGTTTACTTGCTAAAAAAAAATAAATAAATAAAAACATCAGAGTATTAAGCCGTGTTTCTCCCACACAGTCGCCTACTACACAAAGCTACATAAGTGTAATGTGACGAGTAAACACAACACACACTTGAGTAATTTATTAATTGTATTAATTTTATTACAATTAGATTATATTTTTGCACACCGAAAGGGTGAGATACTTTGTGTACAATAAATTTAACTGGAAATAAGTTCCGTCTCATATTGAAATATCAGAAGACTCAGTACACCTGAGTACGACACTTCTCTTACGAACAGTACAATAATTCAAAAGTGACAGAACGAGGAGAAACTTAAAGTCTTCGTACGATACTTCCGTCTATTAAACTTCGCCATCCCTCCCCAAAAAAAATTATTGTGAGTTGGCGGAAGTTAATTAAAGGTAAAACTAATCAAGGGAAACGGAGTAATAAGAGAAGCGAAGAAGAAAGTCAAATTTATGTTTGAGTGCGAGAGGGCTCGTACTCGAGTGGGTAGAAGACAATCGAAGTTGGTCGGTTGGTTGGTTGGTTTTTTTGATGAAGTGAAAAAAGGTTAGGGGGCCTGGAAAAAGTCTCGAAGAAAGTTGAGTCTAACTCGGGTGAAAGTAGGACCGCGCGACACCTTTGGTGAGTTAATCAACACCTGAGATGGAACAATTTCGATTTGTACAAAACGTAATAATAATTATCATCAACCCGTGATCTCTGCATTATTTTTTTTTTCGTGTTACATAAATTCGTCCGGGTGTGAGTTCAATGTCAAGATGGCGGCGTCCGACACCTTAATAAACGCGGGCATTACCGTTAGGATCACACGCGTTTTATTTTTATTTCGTTAGCGTAATAAGGTTTAATAGGTTAATAAGTAACGCCGAGGAGACGAGGACACGTGTATCCGTTCGCACGGGCGCGGTGAGAATAAATTCGGTTGTTGTGGAGGTGTGATGGAAAGGTTAAAGGTGAAGTGACAGGTCGGTGATTGTGCGACACCTACGATGTATCAGGTAGTTTCTGAATTAAATTATAATTCATGGGTGAACACCCAATTTAATTAATTGCCTTTACATTTTTGGGCCCATTAAACTCAGGGTGATGGATACATGTTTTATAAAATTGTTGTCGTGGTGGTATAATGTCTCTCAACCGGGGTTGGTTTACTCCCCCGGGGTAGGTGGCTGGCCTTAACGGGAGAAAGAGAGAGAGAGATAGACCCGAAGTTGCTTGAGCTCGAAGTTGTGCGACGACGTCTCCTCCAGCAGGTGCCAGGTGTAGAAAATCCTGAAAACCTGGAAAAAAATTAAACGATAAGTTAAAACTTTGTGCCAATATGGCGGACAGGGGATGAGGGGGTGAGATCGAAGCTGCAACTTAATAAAACTTAATTCCCTTCATTTTTTTTTAATAATTTAATTTTATAGCTCTTGAAAGTTTTGATTTTCCTCTCGTTGACTCTTCTTTTCCTGGTCCTGGTGCCGCTTCCGTTGCTGTGGCACTTGTGTTCTGTCTCAACAACCCCGTCCGGGAGAGGTGAAAGTGAGAAATAAAAGAAACGGCGGTGGTCGCAAGTGCTGTTGATTATATCCCCCACGACACCATCATTCGGTAATAAGTTATAAACTTGCAGCGGAAAAAGCTTTTAAAAGAGAAATTTTTCTTTTCGACGCCACAGTTGGAAAGGAAGGCAAATTAAACGTCGCGAAAAGAGTGAAACTTTGGCGTCGGCCAGCAGAAGCGAAAAGTTTTAGAAGGTGGCACAGGGTCATGTGAACGTTCGACTCATCGTTCTGAGTCAAAATTTACCGAGAAAGCAACAGAACTAAACTCCGGGGTACCCGTGTGACTCAGGTACCTAATTATTTCTTACATTTACCTGACTCCGTTCCTGCTCTCCAGTGATTTCACATGAAGAACAATAAAAACAAAATGGCAGGGAGTAGCCGGCTGTGCGTAGACAGCATGAGAGAAGTTGAAAACCTGGAAATTCGGGTACTCCAAACGAGTACCTCGTTAAAAATGATTTTACAGCATTCTTGCTACATGAAAGATGTTTAATTTCAGGCACTCGAAATATTTCTCTTTGACTACTTGACTTGATGACGTAAACTTGTGATCGTTTGAGGGATTGTGCCGGTAGAAGAGTTTCTTACCTTTTAAAGGAACTAGTTTCACCCGGCTGGTAGGCAATCCTTTTCTTCGGCCAGCAGTACAACAGTAACAGTAAGCTCACGCGAGCTGCCAGTCTCATGTCCATACAGACACTAAAAAATTGAAGTAGTTTCCCAAGTACCCCTAAAACTCAACTAATACTTCGGATAGAATGTTCATACTTTCCCTCATTTCTGGAAAAAATGCATCGTACTCGTCGACACTAGAAAATAAGAATAGTTTAAAGTTTTGTGGCGTCCTAACACGACCAATTTACATGGGAATCTTCTCTCTCTCTCTCTCCCGTCGTACAAAGTCCCGTTTGGTTTATTGCTGTAGTTCGAGCAATTATTTACAGTATAAAAACGGGGATACGTCAGAAAGTTTCACCTGAAACTGTCGTTTGGAAGCCGCGGAAGAAGTTGAACTTTTTAGGGAATTTTATTTGAGGAGTAGAACGACAGAATGTTTCGTCACATGAACGACAGCACAAAATAAACAGGTGAGGTGGCGTGGGGCACGACGAGACAGAAAGAAATTAATTTTAGCTAGTCTGAGTTGTCTAAAATGGGAGAAAGCGAGGCCGAAAATAAAGACGAGATGCGTTGAAGACGCCGCAACTTGTTGGATGTTTATGAAAAATGGGAGGGTTATGAAAAGTTTGAATGTAAAAATAAGAAAGTGGTTATGAAAGACGCTCGAGGGAGGAAAAGGAGGATGAAACCTAAAAATATACAAACTCAATAAAGCCCGGGGAAATATTAATTCATAACTGCAGATTGTAGGACGCTGAAGGCGGTTATGAAAAATATAGAAAAGATTACCGTAGGGAACCTAGACAGATTATAGATTAATAGTTAACACAGGTATGTGGAAGGTTAAAGTAAAGGTTGACATGTAGGAATGATAAGGAAACTGTACCGAGTCCATTTAAGGTTGATTGGAAGGTTGGTGGTGAACTACTGGACTAGTCGAAAAACTAAAACTACCGATGTGAACTTCTGCGGTTACGAAATGAGAAATAAAAAGCAGAGAGAGAGAGAGAGAGACCACTCCTTCGAGCTAAATAAAATACTTTGGGAATTAAACTAATTTTCCACTTTGGAGCCTTTTTCAACCTTCCGTTCCTTTTTCGTCTCGGTGTCACTCGACCGCCGGAGGTTTTTCCTTTCTTTTGAATTTTCAAATGAGAGGAAATTAAAAGAAAGACATTAAGGCGAAAGGGACAGAGAGAGAGAGAGAGAGAGAGCAGAGAAAGCAGTGTCAGAGTAAATAAGAGAGATCTCGATCTCGAAGCGAGGAGTCGAATGAAAAAATCATGGCCGAAAGAAAATGGCGGAGGAAAGGGGAAAACATCGACCAGTACCCCAGACCCCACAGCCCCCGCATTAATAATTTTATTCATTAGAAACTATTAAACCCCCGGGATGAAAAAAAAAACAGAATAATTGATACGACGGGCCGGGAACGGTGAGAGGTTGAGGCGAAAGATCGCGGAGGCCGCGACCTCGCCGGCCCGTCGAGCCTTTCTTCTCATTCAGCCAAGGCGAAACGGAAGGGAAAATCTATTTCCGATTGAAAGGCTCCATTGAAAAGGTTCTTTTTCAAAGGTTTGAATCCAACTCTTCGAGCTCGCCATTGTCTCAGAGAATGCGAATAATTAACGTTATTCTTTTTACTTTACGTGTCGACTTTCTTCTCTTCTTTCACGGCTGAAATGAACTATTTGTGACGTCACTACTAACTAGTTTGGGAAACTGACGGGGATGATCGGGCCGGGACCCAACTATCTTCCCCTGTATTCTTCTTCTTCTTCTTCCCTTTGTCTGTTTGTCTTCTCCACTCGATGGTGTTTTTTGTATAATTTATGTATTTTGTTCTTATTTGTACCGATCTGTAGTGGGCAGCTTCCCGTAAATCTTCCAGATCGCTGAAGATCAGCTCATGTATTGAAACTATCTTTCTGCTACTTCTGCTACATTTTTTTTGCAACTGTGCAGTGTTCGATTGTGATCGATTTTAGTTGTTTTACTTTGTTGTTTTAACTATTGTCACCTCATTGTCGCTTGAGATCAACGCGTTTATTGTGATAAAGATCAAGATCACTTCATTCGTGTCACGTATGTTCCTGTTGCGTAGCGTAATGATATTGTATTACATGTCCCCAAATCTCACCTGATCATCGTCTGTTGTTACTTTCATCATCGCTAAATAATAATTTATAAAAACGTGTTTACATAAATGCAATACATAAAACAATTTTTTAAATATTTAACTATCAATAAGTTGTCGTTTATCTGACTCGAACTTTCATCTTTGGTTTGCCCAAAGCTTCGCATGCTGACATCGCAGAATATTGTCCAGTATTTACTCTTCTATTTTCTGTTTTCGAAATTACTAGGCCAGTTGTTCTGACTTGTTTAAAAGTTTTCTCCCTGTGTTGAAAGGTTCACTCGTCTTCTGTCGAGCTCTCATTTATTTTAATATAAAACACATTAGTTTAATTAATCATACAAAATATAGTTTACATGCTAGCGATTTGTAGTTTGTGATTTGAGTAGAGCTAATTTTCTAGTGCTAGTTCTTTTACGATTGCTTTCGATCTATTCTACTTTGTGGAGTAGTTTGACCTTGTGGTTGTAGTTACCATCCACCGTACAGTTTCCATTTAGTCCACTTGTTGCGAAGTTGATGAAATAGTTATCTATAAAATGTACGGACGGTCGAGGAATCTCTGTTATTCAAGTACGGTTTTCTAAAATAAAAGCTTGATTCATCAAGAAGTACCTCCGGTCGGGTACTTTGGTCATTTCGACCATTCCCTAGATACCCAACGGTCATGGGAAGACAAAGGGAGGCCACCCCTGAGACGGTCGAAGGAATGCGGTCGTCATGCTGCCTCGTGGTTGTTGCACCGGACCCTCGACGGTTTCCTCTTCGACGAGGAGTTCATCTTCTTCTTCTTCTTCTTCTTAGGACGAAGAAGAACGACTTAATCTTTCATCCATAAAAAGATGAATTTCTTAAAACTATTCCTCTACCCCCGGCCCGTCCTTAAACGAGTAGTTTTCTTAATTGAACTCAGTTATTTCCTCACGGGTACCTCCGCATCATCTTCTTCCTGCCCGTCCGTGGCCTGGGGTTGATTTTTTGGAAGTTCCGAAGCTTTTCCTTCGCCCTCCTGCATAGTTCTGTGATGTTTTTATTTATTGCCGGTCGTACTGTTTTACTATTTTTTTACTATTATTATTACTGTACTTAAATTATTAATTTTTATTTGAATTAATGACCATTTACCATTCCTTAAAATCTTGAGTGCTTCAAGTCTGCATGGTTTACTATTCTCATTGTATTGAGATTGGTTCTATTTTTTTATATCTGACTATTACAATTTGTAACTATCTGGAACTATTTTTACTATTTAAATTATTAACTGTATACCGTTTGTTAAAATGTTGACTACTCGATGCCCGTAGCTTGAATTAATTCCCGTTTTTTCCTATCTTATTGTTTGAATTTATTAATATGTTTAGTATTTGCCTACACTATTGCGACCATTTTTATTATTTGCACAACCATTTAATATTTTTTTTACTATTTGTACGATATGAATTTATCACTGTTTACTATTTGTGAGTTGTGCAGTTAGTAGTGTGTCGTATTATTTATTTTTACGGGACTTCATTATTTTCATTCGAGGTGGCACTTACAACCTCCATCATTCTCTCGTAGTTTTCTTAGTACGAACTATCAGACCGTCATAAAACAAGTTGTTTATTTTTTTATTATATTTTTTTTTGGGCTGTAAATAACAACCGTTCGTTCAACCGGAATGAATAAATTTCACGAGGGTGACGAAGTTATTAAATTTTTTTGATGAATAAATCAGTGAAACGGAAGACTACGGGTCAGAGAAACCATCGGTACCCAGACGAAGGTACTTGTGCATCTCTGCAGGGGAGGAGACCCACAAAAAACAACTTGGCCCCCACGCACAAATTTTGTGTGTGATTTTGCGGGAGTTCCACCGCGTGGTTTCGTTTCGTCAAACGAAAACGAGTTCTCGTGGATGAAAAAAACCATCAGAACTCACTTGCACGTCCAAGGTTAGCGTATAAATTATACAATGACGGTGACTAACCCATTACCCAATAAATCAAATAAGTGCACACGGAGAAGGATTAATAAAGAAGTATTATTTTAGTTCCTGGAATTTTAACAAACCGTCTGGATCGGGTCAGAGTTTAGTTCGGAAAATTATAATTAGTTTTTGGAAAGATTAAACGAGGAGAGAAGCATTTAATAACACGATGTTAATGGCGAGAAATGCTATAAATCAGTACAGCAGGTGAGAGGATTTGACCTGTGACATTTGCGCGAAATCCCGGAGTGGTGGGCACCCCCGTCTAAGGGTTCCTGCTAACTTAAAACTAGGAACTTAAAAGAATCTTTGATTTGTCTGTGTGTGTATTTTTTTTTAAAGCTCTAGTCTGTTGGTTTCTGTACAGTCTTGGTCTCCGTGCAGTTAGCGTTTGTAGGCAGTGATGTTTAATTTTTTTGACGTAGTTCTATTCTATCTATGACTGTTGTATATATACTTCTGTATGCATGTTATCTGATTTTTTATTGTTTACCTTGTGACCTTTGCTCTGTCTGCATTGTTATTGTTCGTCTGTACCATACATATCTGGTTTTATTTTCTTTTATAACTCTGGTTATTTATTTGTCAGAACACATATATGTTTTGTATTGTGTAGTGTGTGGCACGTCTCTGCTACATTCCTTTTAAGTTCTATGTCCTCTGCATCGTCTCACACACCACCTGTATTCTATGTTTCCGCAGCACATTTTAACTACTTAAAAAATTTCAGTTAATAATTTAAGTCAAGTCGATTTAATATTAAATAACTTAATAAATAATTAATTAAAATAAGCTGAGTAAATAGTTATCATCTGTAATGTTATATGAATGTAACATATGTTGTAACTAACATTTGGTTCTGAAACTGCTCACTCTTTCATAACTAAATAGAACTTTCATTGTTTTCATCAATTCGGCAAACGCTGGCAAAGGAAAATTGTTGGAAACAATACGTAACGAGCACAGACTTCCATGAATTTGTTTAGAAGCGACACATGCAAAACTCCCATTCATCAGAAACTAACGAAACAGTTTCGACGGTTTTGTCGGGTTGACAAAAGAGAAAACAAAGTCATTTGGTCAATCGAACCCTCTTTCAGAGTTCACCTACTTAACTAGATTCCCCTGGAATGTTCTAGGCCACCGTTAAAACCTTGACAGAAGATCGTTGTAGTAAATCTGTCCCGCGATCAGATTTATTACCGATCGAAAGCACACAAATTCCGTGTTCCCGAGTTATTCCCGGACTGGGAGATTTTTATTTTATTTTTTTATTTTTTTGTGGGGGGGTTCTCGTGCATGTTCTCGTTACTCTTCGTACCTTAAAAGGATGCCCGTGAGCCGGCCTGGAATTTATGCTCGGTGCTCGATTTTGTTCAGGTAGAAAACCACGAAAGCCTCCGCGTATTTTCCATTCTAATTTTCGGACTGGAAGATGGCGGACATTCACGGAGTCATGGGGGCCCCGCATAAATCAACAAGTTTTATGCTCTCGTACGTTTCCCATAAATAAGACGTTTTGCCCGAGCAGGAAGACTTTGGTGCCTGAATTTTAGTGTTCAGAACTAACGCATGAACTATTTCAAGTTTTCTCTCGCGCCTTCGTGTCAATTTGACTTGAATTATTAATTGATGACTTATGGATTTCTGGTTTTGTTTTGTTAAACCCAACCGAACGAATTTCCTCTTCTCTTGAGGGGTGAGAGTCAAGTACAAACAGGACGTACAGACGGGTACACTACAAAACATGAGTAAAAGTAAACTATACTAGCAAAGTACTTGCTAACGTGAAATAGTTGGCAGTAATTATTTATATGTTCAGCAGTAAGCAGAGTTGTGATGGTCAGTACTTAATAAAGAAGTAATATACACTTAATTGTATTGATTTAATGTAAATATACAATTTACATACCACCAGATTGACCACAATGGACCACAATTTAATGTATGGTGTAGTAGTATTAATGCTTAGTATGAACTTCCTTAACAAATATAATTCCCACACAAATCATGGTGTGCCTGTTCAAATAGCTAATGTGTAGTTTAGTTGTACAGCATTTTACCCCGCTTTATGTACGAATTCATGAAATCGATTGTGGAACAATATGTGGAACAAGTGTGGAACAATATAAAAATCGACTCACAATGGTCTCGTGTGTCTGTGACTGTGTAGTCACCCCATTCCATCACGTTGTAAAATGTAGCAACTCATTCGCGTTTTACCCATCCTCCACAATGTGACTCATTAGCGCACCACCAAACTATTAATAGTTTTACCGCGGGAAACTTTCCAAAATCGTCGAATGCGACATTTTTCGCAAAATCATTTTTCTGCGACGGAGCCGAATCCGTGGACCCAGGCAAAAAGTAGGCGAACGACGGAAACGACGTAACAATGCAGGTACCCGAGTGGTCGAACGTTCGGTCCGTGAGACCACGTGGGTCCTCAAACGATTCAACCGGTCACGAGTTTGCGTTTTCATCGAGTTGTTGTTGACATGTAGCACGACAATTGTGGTAAATATAATACAACGAATGGTAACTACAATAGAAAACAAAAAGGATGCCAGTACGACGTAATAATCTGATAATGATGTCGATCACATTTTTCTGGCGCCTCGGGTAAGAGAAACGTCCGCGTTTAGATTTACGCTCGCGTAATTTGTTAACTTCTTTCACTTTTTGTTTGTTTAATTGTTATTATACTCATCGTGGCACTTCTTTGTCGGCCGCGAAGAGAAATAGTGAACGACCGGTGGCATGTTACGACAACTGTATGTTCGTACATAAATATATTAATTTGAGTACAGACAAATGTCATTGCCATTTACGCGCGTTTAAACAGTTTTACTATAATATGAAATTAACGCGAGATTCGCTTTGATTAGACGTTAATTTCCAAACCGGTTCCATCCATTAATTAATACACTTAAATAAGATCAGTAAATGATTTAAGTAAAGTTAGTGACTCGGGGCACACACAAATTGAAATTTATGACGTCAGAACGGTTGACACAGACACAAGGAGAGATGTGCTCGGGAACGTCGAATATTCTAGATGGAAGTGTACGGTGTGACGTTCCCCGGATGTAGGACAGACAGCTGGCAGGACGTTTGAAAGAATGCGACGGGACACTGGGAACTGACCTCGATCAAGACGTTATATGGGGTAGTGCGTACCGTGCAATAAATTCAGACTGTATAATCAGCTTATCCCGCAAACGATTGTTGCCGTACACGACGTTGACTCGGACAAAAGAACCAGGACCTGAGAGAGCCAGACTGTGCAGTAAATGTATACGCGAGAAAATACAAAGAGACAGAAGTAGCAAAATGGAAATCCCACTGAATACACGCTGCGAACTGTCGTAAATACAAATATACTGTTATTTATTTTTTGTACTCTCTTGTAGTTTGTCAGAAGTGAAGAAACCTGATCTGACACAAACTCTCGTATTTTCGAATGAAAACCACAGGAATGAAATAAAAGCAGGCCTTTTTGAAAATATAAAAAACCCTCCCCATGCTCGCACTCCCAGACACATCCCTTAAGATTGTATACAGGCAATAATGCAGTCTCCGTATGTGGCGAAATTTTCATCAGCCAGGGACCGAGACAAGAGAAAAATGTTGAAAAAAATTAATAAAGGACGGAAAATAATGAAAGGCACAATGTATATATATATATAAACACTCGTAAACCACTCGGTGGTACGTGTGGTACAATGGAAGTATGTGAACATGGGCCTTGTGAAAAGATTAAACAATATATGTTTTAATGTATGTGGGATGTGGGAAGGAAGTCAAGACGGGACCGGTGAACATGTGTATGTGTACTTTATGTAGTTAGGCATTCGTAAACATAAAGAAGTGATAAGAAAACCGGAAACCCTGTTAAGAGAGTGTCCATTCGAGCAGACCGAGACGAAAATTTGGACTGATAACACTGATTGCATGATAAACGAGGGTCCTTTGGGAGGTTCTCGCTCGCAAGACTCAAGACAATAAATCAATGGAATGTTTGGTCTTCCTGTAACAGACGAAAAGTGTGGACAATTGGGAAAGACTGCTTGAACCGAAAGCAGAACAGAAGCCATTTAGACCTTTCCGGATCTGGCATGTACTAAAAAAATACATATGTATAGTAAAATATATTGTATAGGATTCAACATACACTAAGTTCAATACGTCCTTCCCGAAGAGTGTGGATTATGAGTGTGTGACCAAAACGTGTTCTAAAAAATAATATTATAATGTCACAATAATATAAGATAATAGTAAATAAATGTAATAATATATTAAATAATATAAGTAAATAATAAATAGTAAATAAATATAGTAAATAATATAAGTTGGTAGTATTGTCGTGAAGAAGAGTCTCAGTTCTCTGTCGGTTTTATTTTACGTTGAGTGGAGGGTAGTTGAAGTAATCAAGTACTGTAGAAAGTTGAGCAGGATAATCCTTATTTTCTTAAGAACTTCCCCTTTCTTTCCCTTTTATATTTTCATCGTTTATACTATTATATTATCAACCAATCTTGCAAGATCTCAACATAAAATTTTAACCGACCGAAGTGCTTTAATATAAGTGTACACGGCCCTTACACGGGTACATGTTTGTAAATGCATTCAAAGGTAATAATATATACGGTAATATGTATGATACTAAAATACTGTAAATAATAAAGAAAAACACCTTACCATATTTTATAATACAAAAATACATTACAGTGTTTTTCTTCATAATTTAAATAAAAGGGGAGCACAACATTTAACTTGTACCGATCGACTGCGAGATCACCGCTCACTTACATTATCATATATTATTTGACGTCAGCAAATCTGCTGCCACGACACGTGACTTCCTCTTGAAAGGAATCGAAAAATTTGAAAATCAATTTCTTGCCGCAACTCTTGTCCCCCCAGAAAGGGTCTCATCCCCTGAATAAGAAACATCAGGGGGAAATACGTGCCGGTGAG
Organism: Polyplax serrata; assembly: GCA_037055365.1. NCBI lineage: Eukaryota > Metazoa > Arthropoda > Insecta > Psocodea > Polyplacidae > Polyplax > Polyplax serrata. The sequence goes on along the minus strand of JAWJWE010000038.1, from coordinate 3,670,784 downwards.
GTGATCCGATCGGCCTAGACAAACCGATAGAAATAGAAGAGCCTGGTCATTAGGCTTCGACAATTGTGCGAAACGCCACGAACGGGTACATTGAGCGCATAAATCCGCGCGCGGAGTGTGAGTACGAAGTCGTTTATTTCAAACTAGACACCACTTATCATACGCCCGAGTCCCGTTTCCGCCGTTTAAAATTCAAAATTCTGACCGAAATTTTCTCCATTTTCTTTCTCACCCCACGTCAAAAAATGTATGGGTGATGGGTGTGTTCGTACATGGGCACACACACCGAAGAAAGGAAAAAGAAGCAGAAGAGGAGAATGAAGGAAAAGGAGGAAGAGCACTGGAAAAAACACGAGAGCCCTGGAAGAGGATAATAAATATATATTTATGTATATGACAGGGTGAGGCGAGCCCATAAATAATGCAACTGGGTGTATGCGAGAACATTTTTCGTCAACGACAGGAGGGTGAAGACATCCCCCGAAGACGAAATGGTTTGAACGAAAACTGGAGAAAGAATCTGTCAGAGAAAGACTGCAGTACCGTCGAAGGTACCAGAACACGACGACACATCACTTGGCAGAACTTACTGTATACGTTTTTCCTTCGTATCCGTACACTTCTCCGGGGTACTTCTTTTCCTGTACTTCCTAACTGTCTCAACAACCACAGGAAAGTTTCTTATTAACCGTCGAAGACCAACAATCGCAATCACAGCCAATCAATAATTATATAAGAAAAGTACCAGCGAGATATTCATAAATTATTCTGACGTTTAGTCAGGCAAATTAAAAATTCGAACCTTCTCAGAAAGTCTTTGTCAGATTACGGGGTTTTCTGTTGTGCACTGCTGCAACTCATCAAACTGTGTCGCCTTCTGACTTTTTGTTTACAACCATGTAACAGTTGATGAAAACGGAGTGTACAAAAGAGCAAGATATCAAAATGGAGGCACAAGCAGAAGACCAAGAGGACCACGAGATTGATCCTGAACATTCAGCGTTGCCTTATGTAATAGTATATATAACATACCGCGACATATAATAGTATACATGCGTACGGGGGTGCGAAAGGTCTCCTCCGAACAGTAGCCAAGGTGGTGAGCGTAGTGAAGTACCCGACAGAAGAAAGGGTTGAACACGTTACCGTAGGACATGATAATGAATATTCATCAGGGCAAGTTAAAATGCCCGTGTGTCGGTAACACGGAGAAATATATCCGGTATAGGCTGAGAGAAACAACGTCGGGAGGAAATGAAGTGAAAATTATAGCTACGGGAAAATAGCTGTGTAGCTCCATGGCCGGAAGAAGTAGAAGAATGGACAGAGTGAATCGATGATGACGGGCGAGGGAGGCAGAGCGGAGAGGGTGAGGGTGGAGATCTTAGGGGTAGGTCGTCGGACACGCCATAAGTTAAACTTTGATCAATAACGGCCTGTTGTAATATTTTTTTTTGTCGTACGGACGTGCGTTCTGCCCGATTAAATCCGAATTAGTTAGAGTAGTAATTAACCGAATACTGTTGTAGTGACCCTTCGAGAGGGAGAGAGCCCTCCTCCCGCGTAAGAGCAACCCCTTCGCTGCGGAACAGTTTGGCGAATTGAAAGGTCACGAGGCAGGGTCGAAGGTCACCAGAAACAAGGATTTGCAGAAAGAGAGGGAAAAGTTCAATTTCCGGTTGAGTCTCGGCCCTCGGCACTTTTTCTATGAATTCCTAGATTCGTCAGAATTCATCATGAACGGTGTCGTTTCCTACGAGTGAGGACCCGTGCCAAAAAACGTCGGAGTCAAAATTCTCGAGCCTACGTGACGTGACTGGAAAAGAGAGGAAAAAGTCAAGTAGTCTAATTCGAGTTTTACCATGTAGGTGGGTTACAGAAGCCGTACAGATCCCACTGATCTATCCATTTTCTATTCTATCTATTCTTCATCTTTCTTTTGTGTCGTTTTTCCCGTGGTGCCTTTCTCGTCGGTTTATTGGGTTTTATCCTGATCTTCACGTGAATTTTGCAACTTATTACTTCTACTCGGAATTTTTAGAACGAACATCTGTAACTACTGTCTAACTAGCTGACACATATGTTGATATAATTTACTTAAGTCTGACCAGCAGCCGACTTCTCTGACGACCTGCGTGTACCCCGGCCGTGTATATAATCTCATGTATGTTTTTACATATCGTCTGCTTGTACTCAAAATGGTAAAAAGGCGTTTGTACTATTCGATGCAGACAAGTGTATATACAGTCTCTTCTTTGCACTTCCGCCCGCTTGCCTTCAATCAATCTAATTTTAATTTTTTTCTCTCTCAGCGTGTGTGTGTGTCCGTGTACATAAATGAATAATTTATTTTGTTTGTGTTCAATGTCGGGTTATCTCCGTTACAATCACACCGATCAACACGCCAGACAAATATATATCTTGTTTACAGGAAACAATACGATGAGTTTTGAATTTGGGGTAATTGAAAAGCAAATAGCACAAGTCAAATAAAAAGGGGAGTGAATGAAGTGTTATGATTCTTTCATAAATCTCGTTTTCGAGGGTGTGACGTGCCGCGAATGTGAAGGTAAGGACGTCACTGCACGGTAGTTTTGTGTGTGTTCGTAATGGTGGTCGATATTTACAGTTGGACAGGTACAGATCCTAGATCTCGGTGACGGTATCGATTTTTCGGTTACCGATTGAATATTTGGATATACGGTTTATTACGTGGCAGCAGACTGTTGAGTAGCATTACGTGGCGCCGGTGCATTTGCAACCCCCCTAGCTTGAGTCAATAAAGTAACTTGCAGCGGTTTATGTCGGTACTTGTCACCGCTCGGAGAATTTTCCAAATTTGTTTTTATTCAAAAGAAAAAATGGAGTGAGAGAGAAAAAAATGGGTCACGAAATATCCAACGCCTTCACCAGACTCCTGAAAGTTAGAAGTGCCTTTTTTTTTGTCTGACAGACCATCCATCTCATTACCTGTAGTCTACAATTCAATTGTGGTAGTACTTATTTCCTATATCGTTCAGTTAAAACTGATTTAGAGTATGGGAATGAATCGTTTAGATGAGTAACATACCCATTTCTTGGAGGTTGTCACGCCTTCTTCACTGGAAGACGTGATGACAAGTCTACTGACGAATGGACACATGTTGGGTAGCGTACTGTTTCTGGCGTGCAGGCATGAACGTACCTGCTGGTAGTCAGATGTTACACCTTTTGGCACAAAAACACAAAACGTGGTTCGAATTTGAATGTGACGGGTTGCCTAGGTGACGTACAAGAGAAGTGAATTGAACTATTGCACAACTATGTACACAATTATTTCTGCTGTTACTGACTTATTCTATGTATATTTATTCCACTGAGTGCTTGTGATATTAATGATGAGTTAACTGTAAGGAGTTTGATGGGGCACACCATGTGAGTGAACAACTACTCTCAAATAATTATTGTCGTTTACTACTACTAATACTACTATTAGTACTAGAAGTATAAGTCACCATCCCTTTACAATATAGTCTGTCCACACTCTTTAATATTATTCTTATAATCCCTCCCTCTAACTTCACAGTGTATTATCGTTACTATTGCATCTCTCTCTTACAAAATGGCGGACCTGGTATTCCCAATGACAAATATAATATATACAGACAGGTCTTCAACATGTCTGACTGCTCATTTTAAATTCGATTGCGCTCTGCGTCAAAAATCAAACGCGTCCTGTCTAGCTGGCCCACACTCTGCAAGTCCAAGTGTGTCTGACACGAGAGAGAAGCTTATTATTGGTAAGAAGGACCTGCACCGGGGCGGTACCCGGGCACCGAGTGACTGTAAAAGGAAAGAATACCAGAAGAGTGATAATAAAGAAGAAGTAGGGTAATAATTACGGCGGCATTGAACGAGGAAGTTAGTGCTTGTCATACAATACTTTTATGGTTAATTACAGGTTACCGGAAGGTTTATTAAATCCGTGGGATGCGCATTGTCTGCGTACAAACCAAAACGACACTGTTGATTAGATGCTTCTAGAGAAATTTATTTTCTCTTATTACAACGGTTGTTGTTTAAAATTTTAAATTGGTCAGTTCGTTGGCCTGCAGAATTTTAACTTTCACGTGTGGACGGTGTGAAACTTTACTCTCGACTGTCTCTGCTCCTCTGTACTCTTCTGTAGTCTACCTATTCATGTCCGCCATCTTAAAACTGACAAATTTAAAGAGCCCTGTGTACTCTACCTGTAAGGTTACCAAATAAACACACTGAAGGTCCTCCAGATGGCCTTAATATTGTAGTTACTTATCACTAACTTTCTTCCATATTCTCCGAACTCTACTAAAATACACGCAGTGTATGTTGTACACACACAAACATACTACACCGTAGCAAAGAAAATATTAACGGATTTGAATAATAGTTTTTAATATTAGTAATATTAATATGTAGCAATGTATATACAAGTTCCAACTGGCCTGTAAGTTTCTTGTCGGGTAGTATGTTACGTCTTGTATGTATATATTTTACTATATACGAACAGTTACAGTTAGGTATTAGGGTTGAGTGACGGTTAGGGGTATGTTTCCATCCTTTGAGTGCAGATTTGAGTTTTTGTTCTCTCGTTGGAACTTGTTGGAACATGAAAGAATCTCAAAGAAAAATGTAATTTCCACTTTAGGGGAAGTTTGTTTTTCTCCTGCAGAGATTTGTGAACTTGGATTGTTTTCTTTTGGTTAGACACATCGAGAGAGGTCAGTGGTATTATGTAACTTATGTATCAATTAACGTGACATTACATAAATAGAAGGTTTCGGCGTTGTTGTTTTTTTCTAATTAGAAAGCAGACGGAAATGAAGTCATTACTAAAAAAAAGACAAGGTAAACAATTTAACTGGTTTCGAATGACGGGTGTTAACCCCTGGAACGTAGGGGTGTGTCGTCCGGTTGAATCCGAAAACGCAGCGGGTACCTAGAAACTAACACAAACTATAAAACAACCAACCTCGTTCCTCGTGAACCCAGCCGAAATTAAAAGGGGCAGACGGCCAGGTAAGAAATTAAGGTAAGTTCAGGTTGAGTTCAGATTTTTATCTCTTAATTGCGTTGTACCTGGATTATCATGTCGAATCGACGTAATTTAGATGTCAGCGAATTTAGAGGGAGAGCAGAGGGTCGTAATCGGGGAAGACAAAATTCGCCAGGTACGTGTGAGAGACACAAACTGGAAACATCGCGTGTACATACTCAGTAGGAAGTAGAACAAGTACGAGAGAACCTGTTACTTCATTGCAAAGCTGTGCAATAACATTTAATACATTAACAAAGTGTGCGCAGCAACAAAAGTTAGCCATTTTTGTTTCTAGAACATCGGTACAGCAACCAGTTAACCGAGAAATTCTTTCAGGTTTCGTTAAAAAGGAATAAGTTTCCGTAGAGTTATTAACAAGACGCGAGAGACTCTTGTCCCTTTTTCTTATTAATTTCGCCAGAAGAATGTTACTTCATTTATTAGAGACGCGTCAAACGTATACAAAGTCTTTTTTTTTAAAAAAATAAAAAATGGCTGAGAGGAAGACGCAAAAAAAAATAATAGAAAGAACCACGGAACTCGGACTCGGCGGGGAGTTGAAAAACCGCAGGTACCAGACAGCCAGTCGAGCATGTAAATTTTCCTATATACAAGTATAAAACTAGACAAGTCAACCGGTTTGTGTGTGTTGTGTGTGTGCACGGGGAGCGGGAGCAGACGGGGTAGGTGAGGGGTTGGAAGAGACAGAAAGATGGTAGCCGAACCTGGATGTTTGAAAAATTCATTAGTCCGCGTATAAAATCGATTAAAAAGTTCGGCCTGCGAATGTCTCAGGTACCAGGTGCACCGTCAGGTACCAGGTCCCACCAAACCGAGAATTTCCCACATTTTACCTCTTGGTGTTGGATTAAGTCTTCATCAATAAATTACAGGTAACACAAATCATTGTTCCTGGTTTTTTGTTTTCTTTTCGTTATTGAATCTCTCAATGAGTCAGGTGAGAGAGACCGCGGAGAGGTATCATTAAGGTACCCTTCTTTTTTTTCCTCCGTTCCTTCCCTCTTGCTCTGTTTCCCCCCCCACCTCCCCAGTCAATTTTCTTACCCCCGGATTTGTAAACTGATATTTTGGTCTCGTACAAGGTAACGAACGCCCCTTCGGCCACCCCCGCGGTTGAGCAACCCTTTCTCAGGATCAACCCGAACTTCTGACTTCGTAGAGGTCGGCCATTTTGTACGGAACTTACCCGTGTCGCAAACCTTGGTAGTTGGGACAGGAATGAAACTTTTACTTTTAATAATTCCATCTGTAAGTCATGTATAAATTACTGTACGTGTACTTATATGCAACGTAACAATAACTTGCCTTTAGTCAAGTCTACTACTAAAGCATTTTTCTATTAGTTTATTATGTATATTATTAATCTTTGACAACTAGTAAAAGTAACCAAGTTTTCAGTAGAGTATTAATTTGTATTCGTGCACTCACACACAATTATTTTAATTTATTATGTTACTAAATAATTAGCCTAATTGTTTATTAATTAATTGGTCTCTTTAGTATTTCAATTTTCTATTAAAACGGTCCATTTTTAATAACTAATTTTCCATAATTATCGTATTATAATTATTCAAGCTAGTATTTCAACTGTTATCGTTTGTACAGAACGTCTACAAGTAACAGCAGGTGATTTACCGACGTACCGAAAAGTTTTCCGAATACTTTCTCTTCTGGTCAACTGCTGTGTAGTGTAGGGAGGGAAAGTAACGAAGTGGTCACTTGATACGATTCGAAAATGAATTGTAGAGTAGTGGAAGATAACAATTCACAATTCGTACTCAATGTGTAGTCCAAAGGAGTCTTGAAACGCGAGACAGTTGTTTGACTGAAGAACTGAAGTTAAGGTGGAACCCCGTGGATGTTACTTGAAATGAACGAACCACACAGTCGGTGAGAGAAGTGTTAGAGGAAATTACATTACATTAGAGTAGTTAAATACAAATATTAATACTCGATGATAAAAGAATGAAAAATTTAATTACAAAGTTCCCCGGGGAGAAGATCACGATCCAGAGATCAGAGAGATGTAACATAAATGCCAAAGATCTAAATAAAATAATAGTAGTAGTAGTAAGTGTAGTGCAGAAATGAAAATGAATACGAAAATTTAGCGTTGTGGCTTCTGCGGACCGTCTGAAAGTCACAGATAAATACAAAATGGCGGACAGAGTAAAAGAAAGAATGAATTCGTACATCATGTTCAGGTTGTACGCGGGACAAAGAAGAAGTAAAACCGTAAACCACAGAAACCAACTTGAAAATTAATGGCTTAATCAAGCTAGCCGTGGGTTCGGTTTTCAGGTACGCCGCACGAATGCTCAGGTACGCCCAGCCTTGACTTAGCTGCGGGCCCGTCAACGCGCGCGTTCCTCTCTCGTTCATAATTTTTTTTCCTGTCTGGGACTAAACGTCTCGGTCATGTGTGTTGTTGTTGTTGTTGTTGTTCTTCTTCTTCTTGTTATGAAAAATTGAAAAGTTTACTTCCATCAGGCTACTTACTCCCCCTGAGCTGACACGGGTAATTTCTGGCACTCGTCGGGTACCTGCACGCAGCTGGATGTCACCCGCACTTTCGTTTCAGGTCCTCCGCTGCGTGCCGGACGTTGTGGCCGGGAACGGGTCAGGAAGAAACATCTCGCGCGCGTAGGAAGTCGATATGGGAGTGATTGAATGAAAGGAAGACTTCAATCTAAAAATAGAAATAGAAATAGACAACCGGTAGGTCTTTACGTTTCGGTGTGGTCTCGTTTGACAGTCGACAGGTACGGTTTTCTAACAAAGTCCACGCCGGAACACCGACCTGGTCCATCTGATTTACTGTAAATCCTGTCACGTGTGACGTCACTCATTTGACGGGACTGTACCTCACCACTGTACGTGACGTTCAATCACTACACTTCGATAAATGGTTTTTCATAACTCTAGTACACATCAGTAAATAATTAATAAACTATAGTAAAACTATATTAAATAATAATGGTAGTAATAGACGAATGCGATACGTGTGCGTTGTAGTTTGAATATTTTTGTATATACGAAAGTAATACATAAAAACTTCTTTGCGTATCATTCCGCAGGTTGTATTTTATTTCATTTCATGTACTTTCTTTTGTTTGTATTCCAGAACAAAGTTTTTAGTTAAGATTCTGCAGACTTCATTTCTTTAGCGTCACTACAAGTAAAATAAATTCTTTTGAATTTTGTAGTTGGTCTCTGAAGTTGTAGTTAATTGTAGCATGGTGTTGGAACGTTTATTAGCAAATCTCAAAGATTCATTTCCACTCACATAATTAATTATTATGCTATGAAAATAATTTATAATAGTACATAATTTGATAATTAATAATAATTTAATCTTCTTTGTAGTGGTACATAACTCCTGTACAGTAAGCAGCTAAAAGTTTCAAATAATGTAAGCGCGTTTAACGTGTAAAATAACTACATAAAAATTGTGCACCCGAAAGTGAGTTTTCCACTCATTTATGTATTCATAATTTATGTCTGGTTTGTACTACGACGAGTTGACACCATTCGATAGTTTGTGAAAATACCACGGTTGAAAATAGTTGGTTGAAAATCCCAAGTTAACGAAATTGAGTCATCCGAAAGAGACCCGAGGGATGGAAAGAAACCCACGCAGGTGCCTAAAACTTCTATTAAACAATAGACAAACAATTATGCAATCGGGGAGCGGGGGGTTAGATGGGGGTGGAGGTTGTACCTGAACGAACCTGGCTAACCTTTCATCTCAATCCCAGCCCTTTTCTCAAAATACAGGTTTTTGTGTCTATTTCGAGTTTCATCTTCATCGCTCGGAATGTTGCTTCGGGTTTCATGTAAAACTACGCATCCGCTCAGGTACGCGGCCAGGTTCACTCATAGGAAAGGATCGGATGTCTCGAGCGACCGACGATGTCCGAGTCCTTACCAACAACCAACGGTTACTTATTAATCTGCTCGGATTAATGAAAGATGAGAACACACGGCGACCCTGAACCTTTCTGCCTGTAGCGTACCTGAAATATTTTCTCAGGTACGTGTTACTCTGCTGCAACTTTTTACCTCACATGGGCAACTCCTGTGGACTTCTGTAGAGGAGGATGAGTTTTTCGGGAACCTTTGTGCTGTTGCCAGGTACAAGCCACCAGGTACAGCGAACGAGCTCAGGTATTTAAGCGTACCTATCCGTTGTAGGTACCTGACCTCCAGCAAAATGGCGCGCTCCCTACGTACTTTTAATATTCCGTTTTGCTCTCCTCCACCTGCGTTCACCTCCATTTTGTCTATTTTTGCGCTCGTTAGTTTTCATTTCTCCACAGACAAGTTTTGACGGGTTGAAACGGCTGGAGTTGGATTTTTCTTGCCCAACCCTTTTTGAGTTGTTTTTCCTGCAGAATTAAGAAGAGCCGGAGAAAATCGGAGAGAAAGAAGTGCAAAGGGGAAACCAAGTGAAAGAGTTTAATGAAGAAAATAAAAATTCAAGGAAGAGCCTTTTCTCAAGCGGACGAGAAAAACCTCTTAAGGAAATTTCATTGGTCTCTTTTCTTTTATGAATGTGGAAATTCACACGTGGGCGAGATACCCACCAGGTACCCGTTCCTTCGATCTGTTGAACATCCCTTTTTGCCAGAAGGTGCCTTTCCCGAACGTTCGCCCTCTTTCGAGGTGTGAAAAGGCGCGAATCCTTTCCTTGTGATTTCTCTCTCTCTCTCTCTCTCTCTCTCTCTCTCTTCTTCACCATCTTGTTGTCCTCTACGACTTTTTTCCTTCATTTCACTCGTCTTGTCTTTTCATGCGAAATTTCAAAATTCCAGCCTTCTGGAAATGAATTAATGAATTCAACATGAAAAGAAACCTTTTTTTTCTGAAAAGAGTTTTGTAAGGGAGGACAGGGGGGTCAGTCGAAACCTTTTTGCCTTTCTCCCTCGGTTCGCGGGTTTCCTTGCGAACGAGAGCAAAAGGTCCGTTTTTTTCCTGCGAAAGGAATCCCCCGGCGGATGCACCTTCCGCGGACTCCTCCTTTGAACGCACTCGAGTTGCCGGAAAAATCCTGAAGTGATTTTGTTGTGCGCAATGATTTTGACTTCGTAGATCACCTCAGATCTCTGTGGTGTTCTCCGTGTGATCTTTTCGCGACGTTTACGATCAGTAACTTGTCGGACAATTGTGGAATTATATGTGATGTAGGAATAATGTAAATATTTGTCTCATTCTCTTAAGAGGAAAAGGTTGGCCCATTCTGACTCTATCTCGAGATCTCGAGATCTTTTCAGGTGCACAGGTGACAGATCATTCCATTGTACCATGTCCGGTTGGTCTAATCGGATTTGTCGATTCGTTCGGAACTTTATGGTAGTCCTGTCAGTGCAGCGTCCATAGGCCTCCTGCGATCTCTGGATTTTCATGGGGGGGGGGGATCAAGCTCGGCTCTTTCCCCTAAAATTTCTTTTACAGTCTTTCAGCGCACTTGTTAATTCATTCATTCATTCAGTCAGTCATTCCTTTTATATTTTTTTCACGTCCAACTTCTCACCGAGGCAAATTCACTTAAAGTTTGCTTTCATTACGAGTCTTTTGCATTTATTCATATTTTGCTAACCGAGTTTTTTTTTTATTTTCCACTCCGTTCCTTTCGTGCTTTTCGGCCTCCTCTCTCGATCCTCCCCGCCCCCCCGTGTGGCAGATCCCCTTCTCGCCGTCGCTCCTTCTCTGAGGGAAACTAACTTTTCCGCTTTTCAATACAATATTTTTAATCATTTTTGCCGTTCAGTTGGAAACTGATCGGGCAGAAGAGATTCCTTTCTCTCCGTTGAGTAAAAAAATTGTCGAAGTCGGGCGAAAGGTTGAAATGATCGGAGAAAGGCAAAAAAGGATGCAGACCGTGTGTCGGATGGGAGAAAGTTACCGAAGAGGATTTCACAATTCAAATCTGTCAATATTGAATTCTTTTTTTCCCTCTTACATCGAACAAGTTAAATCCTTCTTTTATTTTATTCTCGGGCTCTTCTTACTCGATGCCCCGGGTTCTCCTTTTGCTCACCAGAAATCCTCGACGGTCCAAATTTGTCCTCCTCTCCCTTCTCCGAAGGAAAGTAAAAATGGAGAGGAAGAAAAAGATGGAGGAGAAAAGTTTCCCGGAGAGCGAAAATTTAAATTTTTCCATATGTAATTTCCAAAAAACTTCTGCCGGGGGAGAGGGGAGACGAGACCTGTGGTTTTGCCGGGGAGGGCAAGGGGAAAAGGCCTTAAAACTTGAGCTCCCGCAGGGATGCGACAGACACCTCAGGTCAGAGGAGAAGACGTTTAAGCAAAAGATATTCCGCTCGGTCTCGGAACTTGCCAAGTGTCTCACATCAGCAGCAGAAATAAGAATACCAAGAAGTGGAAGAAGAAATGGAGGAGTACGAGGTGGTGGTCGAGGTTGGGGAGACCGCAGAAGATGAAATGAAAATGTTTACTCCCACATTGAAATATCTTCTTGGTAAAACTTTCTTCTGCTTCCACTTCTCGTGCTCATTTTTTTTTCTCTTCCCGGGAATGGAAAACTTTTCGTTTTTAACATTTCAATCGAATTTAAATTACACGAGCAGGTCCCTGGGTGAGGGAATTTGGAGTGCGTACCTGTACAGGTGCACGTTACCTAGTCCTGGGTTTAATGTATTCATACTACAATTATGTAGTCGATGTTGGGCTCTGGTGAACGCACAACATTCTGAACGTATCTGAGGTAGAGAGATCAACAAGCGTACGTCTGCGTTTTATTTACTGCACACCGTAGTTGTTCTCCACCAGTTCAAATTACACGTATACCATAAATTTTACTGCAATAACTATACTTTACACTTCTGTGTACTTGAATATACATATTACAAGCACATGATATATTATAAAAAATGTGTTCCTGTAACCTGTATCGGAACTTCAAAGATGTAGACAGAATTTGTGTATGTGTACGCAGCGCTTGAACTAATACATAAGCATATTATTAACATTTGGACAACTTCTGGGTTATCAAAGTGTTCAGATCCTTAACTGTACAAATCGTTCCACCTCGTCCGTATGTGTTTGAATGATATATACAGTTATATTCTTTACTGTACTTTATTGTATAATTAACATCGTGTGTTCTGCAAAATACGGAGATCATATTCGAAATATCAGGAGAACCGCGAGGCGGCAACACTTACTTCATGTACGCAAAATGCTCGGACCAACTGTACACACTGACGGTGTGTACCGGAACATGTCGGAACAATGAGAAGTTCCCAAATACGCGAGTGTGTGTCATTAGCATTTGGACAGAGGAGGCACATGACAGGCGGTGCCCGTCCAAGGGAAACGACTGATTTCGTTTAATCACTTTAATAACATAAATTTTTGAGTTTGCCTGGAAACGGAAAGGAAGGGAAAGGAACGTGGCGAAAGATGAGGACCACGAGGAACAAGAGGAAGGAATAAAGAAGTAATTTAATGGTTCATTGATTAATACTCTTTAATGCGGGCAAATATTTATTATCGTGATATAACGTAAACATTAATAATATGGCAGCCGATTCGATTGTTTCTAATGATGGAAGATAAAATGGAAATGCCCGAGTCGTTACACGGTTATTAAAGTCATTTTGTCGGATTACTTTGATTGAGGGTGTCCAGCGAGTCCGTCGAATCTCCTCCGAGATATCGGGATGTTCACTCGCGGAAGGTGGACTCATCGGGAGAAGGAGAAAGGTTAACGAGGTGAAAGCAGTGAAAGTCCGGCTTTGTTTTCTACAGGCAGCACCTGACTCCCTGACGGAAGGAAACCCATCGAGATCAGCACACAGGTAATTGTTTAGAGGTTAGAAAGAGATAGAAAGAGGCAAATGGAAGCGTCGAAGAAGTAGAAGAAGACGCACGTATGAAGTAGCTCCCACAAAAAAAAATTATATATAAATGTTTATTTGAAGTGAAAACATTTGGTAGGAGCGTCCTGCAGGAAGATGCCGAGGAGATCTCCAATTTGGAACTGTTGGGAAGTTGCTAAATCGAAATCCGATACTTACGAAGTGAAGACAGTAAAACCAGAAATTTGAAACGCAATTGTACAATTGTAGTAAATGACAAGTCGGTGACATGCTCACCTATTTATAGGAAGCAAGTAGTTCAACAGCCAAGCTTCTGAAACAAAGTTTCTGCAACGGTTTTGTAATAGACAAATTGAGTACATAAATTAAGTAGAAATACGTAGGGAGTAGAGACCGTAGAGCGCAATACATAAATTAATGCAACAATTAAGAATCTTCAACCATAGCGTAAACTATAAAATCAATGGTAACTTAAACTGCAGGAAAATTAGACTAAAATCAAAGTAAAATAATTAAAAACAAAAACTAAAACTTTGTCTTGGTGTTATTGTAGTGCAAAGATTTTCTGGTGGCTGACGCTGAACAGTTTTTACTTAGCATAGTATTTAGTAGTAGAGTAGTTTTTACTTGGTATAGGTTTTTAGCGTGCGAATCAAGGGTTGATAGTTTTAGTCTCCGATGAATAACACCAAACTAAAAAAGTAACCCAAATAAAGAGAAATTACATTAAGCCTTTAATTGTTGCATACTGAATTTGTAGTGTAGTGATAGTGTGTGAGAGAGTTGATAGTTTTGTTCGCCTCCGGAAAAAACACAAACCGTAGAAGTAACTTAAACCACGACCAAACTAAACTACAAACTAAATGTTTTGTTACCAGCAGAGAGTGTGTAGTGTGAGAACAGTTGACAGTTTCGTTCTATGTCAATCGAGTACTATTTGAGTACTTAGACGAGACGGTACACATTTTCAAGGTGAGGAGTTGTGTGGGAACCGAGAGCGCACTGGTAGCGAGTCGTTGTGTTGCACCTGCCGAAGAAATTAACGGATTTATTGGCACTCATCAGAGTCAATAAGCTTCCCACAAGAGGAAATGCATCGGTCGGCCATTGTGCTCTTGTTGTGTAACTCCAACAAGTACAATTTAAAATAATGCGACGTCGGAGAGGAGCAAAGATCAAGTCATTTTTAAAAGCCGTTGAAGTCTCAAGGGAACACCACGACCGCCCATGAATAAATTCTTCTTCTTCTACTTCTTCGTCCGTATTCTTTTTTTTTTTCAGGTCGTACCTAAAAGAGATTTGAGGGGTTTGATTAATTTCGGTAATGGCGTTCCTCCCTGTTTAACCATCTGGTTGTGTTTTTTTTTTTTCTTACTCCTTTTCTTTTCTCTTCCTGGTCAAAGACCAAGTCGTAGGTTCGACGAGTGCACCGTCATGTCCACTTCGATCAGGTGCACTCGACAACCTGAGGAATAATTGTGTAAACAGTGAGAAGTGCAAGTACAAACAATTGTACCTTTCCACAATGCTTGGAAAAATGTGTGGAGAGTTTCGATTTGTCGTTCCCACGACGCGCTGCCAACTGTTTGTTTGGAATTTTTTATTTATTTTATTAGCAATGTTTTAATAATGTTCTTTTGTTACTTATGTGTCGTGAAAATACATACATATTTGTATATAATAAAAATTGTTTGAATTTGCAAAATTTACACATTTGTCATGTGTTGTAAATGTCTGCTTGCAGTTACATTACCAATTTTATTATGTACACTTTATCCAGGGACTGCTTTGGTCTTCTGAAATATCCAAACGGGACTTTTGGATTATTATGTTTGATCTAGTTGTGTCTGTTGTCCATCTGACTATCTGTTAGTTTTACTTGTCCGAACTGTATAAATTGAACCTTTCGTCCTCCTTCTCTCACATTCATGTCCCTGTCTCGTCGTCCAGATGTTGGTCACTTCTTACTTTGTATTATATTATGTTTATTACATTCATATACGTGATGTATCAGTGTGTAATTCGCTGCAACATAAAAATATCGTACAATGTATGTAATAATGTACGATGCTGTATATACACAGAAGTAAAACAACTTTCAAGGCAAAAATAATTAAAACTCGTTTCTGTTTTGCTTTCAGGTACGTAAAAGAGAGTTTTCCAGGTGTGTCGACCTCCATTCCGGTTCCTGTCGTCTAAACAAATCTTCTCCTGTCGGCTGGTGCCACGTCAAAACCACAAAGAAAAGACAGTAAGAAAAAGCCGCGCTGTAATTATCCGTAGCAAACCGGCGATTTTATGTTTCCGCCATTTGCCTCATCCATTTCCGGTCGCCAAAATTTTTAAGAGCTCGAAACGCAGGAATGGGAGTTCAATAGCAAAAAAAACCAGGTTTCGACTGCAAACTATCAAGGTAATGAGAGCGCGTTCGCGTAGGAGTGTCTGATTGGAAGGCGTTCGTACCTGCAGGTACGCCGCAACCTCGGGAAAAAAAATCATACAGTTTTGTTTGCTTTGTTTTGGTGGAAGTTGTTGTAGTCGTGGCGGTGGTAGTTGTTTTTGTTGTTTTTGTTGTTGTTGTTGTTAGCATTATCATTACGTGGCAGGAGGATAATTAGATGAAAGGGTAAGATGGAATTTTTACGGTCATAATTTGAAACCATTGAAAATAATTAATGAAGGAAATTATCGCTGGTAATTGCGGCATACGAATGAGAAAATATTGACAGGATGAGGATTCCTTCCTCTTTTTTTGTTTTTTTGTTCTTCTTGCGGTGCCTTGAATTCCTTGAATTTCGTGAATCGCGAAGGCATCGTCGAGAGAACGTCCTGCCACGTTTGACTGAGGACAAACGACTCGAAAAATTTAGTTTTTTTTTTTTCAACGAACGTTTCTTCCAAAAGAAGTTTAATCGTCGTTCTGTGAAGCATAAAAACGTCATTAAAACGGGGCACCCCTGCCTGTACGTACCTGAACGTACCTGAACGTGCGCGCTCCTCTACCCACCACCTTTTTTCTCGGTATATGAATTTTCCATTTTCTCCTTTAAGGCTCCTGTCAAATGTCCTTCCTTCCCGGTGGGTTTACTCTCGTTATGTGTCGTTTTCTCTCTCTTTCTCTCTCTCTTTTATGGTCTCCTTTGAATGTGAAATTTTTTTCTCTAAATTAAACGTACCGTTTAATGCGTGACGGTTTTAAAATGTCATGTTCTCCCTAACGTCTCGATCCGGGAAGGTTCTCAGAAAGAGAAAACCGAGATCCGCAGGAGGCTGCGGCAACATTTGTTCTTGCTGCCATTTGGTTTCGTTTTCCGTCACAAGGTCCGTGCATTGCAACCTTCCAGGCACGTCTCTCATTGTGTTTTTACCCGGGAGACGTCCTTGTCTGGTCGAATTTCAACGAGGGACAGACTAATATTAATTAACATCGCCACGTTCGAACACTCGGCATCGTACCGAAAGTAGAGCAACTCATGTTTTCTAGGAGTTCCTAGTCTCGGTCACCCAGCTTCCGAGAACTAACTCTTGACGCATTCGCCAGAAAGTTCTCCCCTACAACCACGCACTTTATGATTTTCATGTATGACGTGGTAGAACTCGTCATAGTACCTAACCGCAGTTTTTCATAACTTAGCAACTTAGACCATTTTCCGTATTTAACTTAATTAAGCTTTGAAATTGCAACGATACTTAGGCATCGACGACGTTCCAGGGTGAAAACCAAGGGGTGGAGAATACCCCGAGAAAGAGTCCGAGTCAAAAAGAATTTCTTACGTCTTCGGAGAGGAGAAGTTGACTTTTTGCGTAAAAGGAGACGTTTAATATTACCATAAATTCGATTTACATAATTAAACTTTTCATTAGATAAGAAAATTAATTGTAAATTTGTAAACTTAATTGAAAGAAAAATAGAAAAGGAGATGAATGAGTCTAGGTAAACGAAATTTCTCGTTATAAAAGGAAGTTGCAAGTTCGGGGCCGTGGAATCGTGCAGAAAGTTTTTGGGGGTGCCGAAGAAGGTGTTTCCGGTTTCCGAGTACTTCCGCCGACGTCCAGGTTCTTCCATGGCGAACCCTCAGGCGATTCAACGTGAAACTCTTCTTGTACTTTAAGTTTTACATTTACTCGGTGTTCTCTCGGAGCATCTCCTTCCGGTTGTGAACTTGGATTTTTTCTCTTCCTCCAATTCTCCATCTTTCTTCGAGGGCAATTTTCTTTTGATTTTCTCGGTTTTTTATCTGGGGGGGGTTTCGAACGTCTGAGTTGCTGCCACGACCACCGCCGCGCCCGACTCTCTTTTTGTATTCCTCCGCGCTCTCTTGCACGAGCGAACTTAACAAATTTTCTTATTCTCTTCTGCTCCGGAAATTCGTTGAGTTTACGATTGTTGTTTTGAAAATTTTCCAGTCGCGTGTTTTCCACCGGGTTTTTCCCGGTTTCTTTCACCACCGTCACCGCCACCGCCACCCATCCCCGCCGTGGCCGCCGAAAAATTTGTCCAAATCAGACTCGTTGTTTTGCTTCAAGTGCACCCGGTGGGTATTTCCAGCTGAGAAAGCTCTTCATAATTCAGACCGTGGAACACCGTGAAGTTGTGAGGAGTCGACTGAAAAACAAAAAAAAAAGTGATGGACGAAATTTTTTTTTTTGGCGGGAAATGCCTGAGACCGATTTGACAACCGGAAACGTTCACCTTGACGCAAAACTTTCTCCCGAGTTTCGGCTGGCTGTGGGAAAAGTTTTGCGTATCGCAGCCGCAGCTGTCATTGCTGTTGTTCTGAACTCTCTACTCGACAGGAACCTTTTTCTACGTAACACAAATAAGGACGTGTTCTGATTGTACCCTTAATTGACCACACTGCTGCACCCAGCACGGTGCCACACAAACTACTGAAAATCATATACTGCACGTAACAATACGTATTAATAAACACTTGTTGGAAACAAGTAGCGGTTGATAGTTGTGTTGAGTGCCAGTTACGGTAAGAGACTTGTGTGCACCAACACAAGCTTTCAATTAGAGGAGCAATAGACGTCTCATCATGATATGAACTGATTGGCGTACCTGGAAAGGTGGCGAAAAATTAACCAGCGAATAGTGAAAAATAAATGTGTTGACATGATCGGCGGCAAGAGTTTAATTAGCCCTTTGAATGGCACGCCGACCTAACGCATAATGAAAACTATATAGGGAACGAGTCGTTACTTGGTGGCAGGCGTAATTGCTAACTCATTCAACGTCATACCGAGCTCGTTTTATTATTTTAACGCCATCGACTTATGTGGCACCGGGTCAAAGGTCATTTTATCCAATATTTAAAACTCTTCCTGTCATTGTAA
The DNA here is from genome assembly GCA_037055365.1 of Polyplax serrata. Lineage (NCBI taxonomy): Eukaryota > Metazoa > Arthropoda > Insecta > Psocodea > Polyplacidae > Polyplax > Polyplax serrata. Next base: position 3,652,523 of record JAWJWE010000038.1, on the reverse strand, counting down.
CACCTGCACCCGAAGAGCAAACAGAACAGGTACACACGTACATCCGTTCAAGGAGATAAAATGGTTGTCTTCGTCCGGGTCCCTATGTAGTTGCGAACTTACTCGTTGTATATATGTATACATTTCACCGGACGTAGCCTGGAGCCTTCGGAGTTTCGAGCTTCCTCTCGTGCGGGAGAGCAAAAAATTGGTCGTAGCAAATCCGCCAAAAGTCCCTTTCTCATTACTGAAAAGCGCGCACTCAGTGTCTGAATACGAAAAAAAAACGAACGAAAACCATCGTGAATAGAGAAAATAATTGAAGAACAAGTTTTGAAAAGTCACTACACTTTTTTCCTCTCTTTAATTTTAAAAGTTTCGAAAAAAAGTTTTTCCTAAAATAAGTTTTGCGCCGTAAAACATTTTATACATGTCTTTATCAAATAAAACGCATCAAACCCGACATGTGAAGTTGTGAGAGTCTCGTAACTGCGAAAGAAATTATAGTTATGATAGTTTAGTTATGATGATTTTGATGATAAGCAAAGACTCAAGGAGAAGGATTAGCCATGGGAAAGTAGTTCCAGTGCGGTACTATTATTAAACATAAAAATAAATAATATCATATATAATTATATTGTAATTTATTGTATTACTACAACGTAATTAAGTATTGTATTATATATGTGATTACATGTAGTGACATATTATGAGAGTACAATAGGTATAATTTATTTATTGGACAGTAGGCTGTGTGTTGGATAGTATAAATAAAGTATAAACAGGCTGTCGAAGTAACTTAGTCAGTAACTCAGATACTAACCGGTCACCCTGCCTTGTTTCGAACTTTTGTTACTTGCCGTGTTCGAGTGAGTTCTCAGAAGGAAGGTCAAACCGAACAGTAGAAAGTACGCGGAGAGAAACAAAGTTTGAAAGGGAAAAAGAAAATTATATTTATCCGTAGCGGTCCCGGAGTCCCGGGGAGGAATTTTTTTGAAGAGGAGCATCGTCGGTCCGTCAGGAGAAAGCCATGGAGAATCCTCATGGGGAAATATTACACTGGAAAAAAATTACTTGAATTGACTTTCCCGTCACGCGAACAACAGTTGGGAGACGGAGAGACAGGAGGAAAGACCAAATGCGGAAAATAAAATTTTGCGTGTGCCGCGGAGAAAGGCCTTCCTGGAAATTACTCACAACGTCCCACAGGATGTGGAAACGCGGAGACAAATGCGCTGGAAGAGGAGAAAAGTGGTCGGGGGATGAGTAACCGAGGGATGAACGGGAGACAGAGGAGGTTAACAACCAAAACAAACCGGGAAGAAGGAGAAGGAACACAAAGCGACCACATACTCGGGAGGACAGCTTTTCACCCGGTCAAAACAAACCAAGGAACGCTCAGGTACAAATCAAGGTACAAGGGGATGAACAGACAGGAAAAGCAGACATGGGAGAGAGAGAGAGAGAAAAGAGTCTCACAGCCAGATAAAAAGAATCGGACGAGAGGTGAGTGATGATGTTCTAGGAGTGGAAGAGGAGTAATCAGGTACATGTAATTATCCGGTCCAGGTCCGATGAACCGATTCTTACAGGAGAATTGGCCATGGAGGCCTTTTAATAAGAAGGAATCGTCGGGCCACCCACGTCAACGACCGAAGACATGACAAAGCGAGGGCTGGCCGGCCGGCCGGTCTGCACGACCCGAGAGCTGAACAAGCAGTGGCACCAACCTGACCGAGGGACCCTTCCCCGGTCCCAGGTGTCGGGTTGTCCCCACGTTGTACCTGTGCGCCCGTCCATACCTCCCTGCCTAAAACAAAATCCATTTTCTTTTTTCTTTTTTTCACGTGTGTCATTCATTACACCTCAAATCTATTTTTTATTTTTTTTTTTCAATTCCAAAAAAAAGAGTCCATTGTGTGGTCGCGGACGCGTGTGGACGGCCGGGGAATTTCATGTAGGAGTATATAGAATAAAACAGATCTACTAGGGTGGTCTAACACAACTAGACGTCGATTAATTGGCAACCCTGCACATGGACAAACCGACTGTTTGTCGTACTCGTCTTTCTTCTGTGCGTGCAACGCGTTTTCGTCGTGCTCGAACGTCAGACTTGACTCTCTCGAGATTTAGGTCGGTCAGCGATGTCACCTTGTCTTACCAAACCCCACACACACACACCAACCTTCTACTCCGAAAAGAATTTACGCTTTCGTGTTTGTTGAAATCCCGTAATTAAACTCTTTGTTATTATTTATATAAAAATTATATTAATTGAATAATACCTGAGTCGTGTTCTCGTTTTGATCGAACCTCCCAAGATTTTCTTGATTGAATCAGGTCGTGAACACGAATCCTGCGCCCTGTTTTTTTTTTCTTTTACTACATGTCGTTTCTTATTTTTTTTTTGTCTTCGGTACCGGTGGTGGTTGTTGTCTTGTTGACGAGGTACTCACTTCCCAAGAAGTACCTGCGCCCTGTTTTTGCTTTTGACAGGTACGCTTAGCCAAACGTTTCGTACCTGATTTAATCCGGAGTTGTGAGGCTCGTATAATTCAGGTATTAAACGTTACACTACCTGACGGTTGTTACACTGCAGTTACTTTATATTTCAGGAGTGTACCTGCCACACGGTCCCGGTACACACGACTGTTATGTATTAATAATATTAATTATGTGTGTAGTTCACGTGGTTCTACTTCATAACTTCAGTCATCTCTCTTCTGAAAACTTGTCCCTTAGGAGTTTACTGTATGGACTGTATTACTTATTATGTATAAGTAATTATTCTATTAGTTTATCATTTTTATTTACGTTTTATTTAACTTATTTTATTCATTAAAGCGTAATTCATTCACTTAAATATGGCCGCTTGCCGATTTTTTATCTTTTTTAACACTCAGGTTAACCACTTGCACTCATCCATCACTTAATAACCGTTTATAATAATAAATTATAACATAATTATAATAATACATGTCATGTATAACATTCAGAAGAAACAAACGGTACGAATTTAATAAGACGTGGCTGTAGTAATTATTCACCCGCAGATGAGAATACATATGTTTTTAAACGGATGTCTCACATCTTAATAACTTATCGAGTGCTTGTAATTAATAAAAGCGTCAAATTAATAATGAAGATGCGAGGTACACTTGACACTGTTTGTACAGTAAACATCTGGCGAGACGAGACAGAGGTTGAACGGGAAAACGCCGCGTTGTTATTTTAACAGTAAAAAAATGTTACCTGTGTTATTGTTCTATTAATTATTAAATTACATAGACATCAATAGTTGTGAAGTAATTAAAGTTTGGAGTAAACAGCCGGAGGGAAAAGGAGGACAGTCATGACCGAACCGAACGGACTTTACTGTCGGATTTTATGTACTCCCTGAGAAAAATTACATAGGAAATTAATAGGTGAAGTGTCTACATAAATTGTAGTTTTCGTAAAGTTATCGGGTACGATGAAAATCAATTAACTCAAGTGCACAACCGTCGGGCGGCATTGATAGTTTTCTGGGGAGGAGACAACCGCCACGTTTTCCTACGTCCACGAGAAGTTTGTCAATTTTTGGTTGGCTCCAGGGCAGTGAACACCTGGGACGCACACCCAAAATGAAGAAATCAATCTCTGGAACTTTTTGGTCGTCTTCGTTCACTTCTCTCCGGGTTCTCTGCATTCTTCCGCCGGTTCAAGTTCATTTCCACGGCGGTTCGTCCTCGCCTGGAGGTTCGCACGATTTACTTTTCATTTCGTTTGACCGACTCGTCCTTTTTGCGTCCTTCGTCGAAATTAACTTGTTACTGCTTTTCCGTGGAAAAAAAGGTGAATCGACGGATTGAACGGCCAATTGTTTAGGACGAGTATTTTCTGGTCGACTCTAGCCTTCCTACAATTCACCTCGACACCACGAAAGTAATCGCGATGCCCGTGGAACTATCTTTTATTAAGACAGTGAGAGAAGTCAACCGACCAGTAAGACACACATTAACTTCATTAATAAGTGACACGGACTTAAAACGCGTTCAACAATAATACATAGCTCCCATAAAATTCATCTACCTGTTGTAGTATCTGAGATTTATAGAAAACATTCCCATTACAAACACTCTCTGATTAAGAACTGCACTATTACGGCCAATGTAAACGACGGTATAATAAATATAATAATCAATATTATTCAAAATAAATAAACAAATAAATATTAAATAAATAGTATTGCATTATGCCTTATAACAGTACATAAGTTGGTATCTTATAATGTTACATTGTAGTAAGGGGCTGTAGTCTCCTGTGGTGAAGTTGTACATCAGTACCTACAGTTGCCAGGATTTGTGACAACTCCCAGGGGAAGTTTTGCTCACTACAAAGGAAAACTCAGCACGAAAAGTCATTTCTTCCAGGCTTTTAAACGTAAAGAGAGGTAGATAGATAGGTAGAGAGAGAGAGAGAGAAGGACCTTGAAGGGAAATTCATTAGCCAGAAAAATTGAAAATGATTTGATTTTATGTTTCATCACAGTCACCCTTTTTTTTCTCTAATTTCCACGGATAATTACAAGGGTGGTTTCTTGAGTTTAATCAAAGGGCATTTGTCTAAGGGCGTGGTAAATTCGATTTGAGGAGCGACCGTTTGAAAATTAAAAGTAAAAAAAACCAGAAGTTTGTTGTCGGTAAGAAGTTGTGCGTATCCAACCGTAGAGTTGGTTTTATTTGATTGTCCCCCGGGTTTGAGTACCCGGGTACCGGCCTGTGTTGTACTCGAGTCCCCTCCTCCCGACTCTTCATTTCTCAATCATATTGTTATAATATAATAAAATGAATGAATCTCTCAACCGCTCTTCCCATCTCGATTGTCTTTCATAAATTGACCGTGAAGAAGAGGACCACTGAACAAGGAGAGAACAATGGACAGAAGAAGTTGGGAACAGAAAAAAAAGCGTTCCCTCGGCTCCCTTTGCAATTAGTCACTGAGTACTCGTACTCGGTGTCGCCAAGTACTGAGTGACTCGTCTCTTCCCGAAGTAGTGTAGCGACCATCGCTACCCTTTATCCGAATTTCCTTTCTTCACCTAAAAATAGGTCGACCTCAATAACTGCCTATTGTCATTTCGCCTTTTCTGTCTGTCCCTGACCATTATATCGCCAATACCCCAATCAGGTTTATAGCGACCACGGCTACTCTTCAAAAGACTTAATCCAGGTTTATTACGGAGCCGGTCCTATTGTGCCTGTATCCTTCACCTAGCCCACCTTTCCAACAATAGGCTAACCCAACCTTTCCTTTCCTTACAACCCACTCATACCATAACCTCCGTGTCTTCCATTCCCGAATGAATAAGCGCGGATGGCATATATACCAACCTCAACCTCTCACCAGGCAGTCGGTTAGTAGTTAGTTACAGTTAGTTAGTTATCAAGTCAGTCAGTATGTTAGTCTAATCAGTACTAGTGTAATCAAAGTGTTCAACAGTGATTGTGATACCAGTGTTAATATAGTGTACAATATAATTCTACGTACATCGGTAAGTCTACACGTTCATCATTCATTTATTTACCTCCACATATCGTTACCCAAAGTAGTAAATGTACTCCGGAGGTGTACAACCAGAACTTGTACCGCTCTGGAACTGGTACTGGTGGATAACTGGACAACAACAGACTGGAGTACTCCAGGAACTATTCCCCTTCACTGTTGTTCCACAACGTCGCCATCGACGTAATTGTAGTGCAGTGTTTGTAGTTAATTGTTTCGTCGCTGATTGGCGGTTTAGATCTTGTCGAACTATCAGGAACTAGTTTTTATAGTTCGATGGGTGTTTTTTTTACTTTGAATAAAAGTTTTATTGTAATGGAAATGTCCACTTTGATGACTCCTGATAAAGAACAATCGTTGTGTTCACTCGTTAAGGAGAAATAAAATGAAGTAGTAGCACAGAGAGAGAGAGACGGGGACTGATGCGAGTACAAGTACCCGTTGAGGTACCCGCGTAATGGACATGTCAGGTTAACAAGGTTGTGGGAATGGGAGGGAGTTTAATTTAAATTTCCACTTGCACCTGCTCACCCTCGGGGTGGGGAGGTTTGGTACTTCATAAAGAATAATGGTAACTTTGCAGCGTTTATTAATTTATTAATTTGCTTAAAGTCAATTTAGTTTTGCGCAGAACCCGTTTGATGAAGTTTATTTTCTTATCAACGACGGATGAAGCGAAGAATCTCTACTTTGGCGGTTTAAGTTACCTCAACTTCATTTCTTTATTAACTTCTTCCGAAGTCTCTTCTACGTTACACATAGATATTTACATTTTACATAGCTTTTTCACAACGAATTTTAGGTGTAACAAAAATCGATTGAAAATTAATCTGTGGCGTGTATTTTTTATTTATTCATTTGCAATATTTCTTATTATAGATTTTAGTATAAAATTATATGTACAGATTTAATATGGCGATTGGCCTTGTGTCTGTGAATATATCTATGTACTTAGTACATACTGCTACATGTTCTTTCGTGCGGCCAAATAAGCACACACATGCCCTCCGCTGTAGTGAATGTGACAAGGCAACAGCGTTGCACACTTATGTACATTACTTTTTGCTACAATACAATAAACCTAATAGATATTACGCGGTATAAGAAACTCTTTAGTTGTAAGTAATTTAAATTTATTTAATTTTATTGACTTTATAGTACTAGATTACATTGGTACTAAATACAAGCAAGTTGGGGTATGTAGAACACACAATGTCGAACAAGTTATAAGATTTGTAGTGGTAGAACAGGAAAATAATAATAAATACATAAGTTGTTTGTCGAAATAAGGCACTGTACACGACAGAAGACAAGTCCAAGAGAGAAAATAAAAATTTGTTTAGAAGCAAAACTTGCAAGTTGAGTAAAAAAGTTTTGGTAGTTGGAGAAAAGTTCCCGGTGAAAAGGATGGGAACTAGAAGAGGATGAGGAAAATAAAAACAAGTTCCAAATGGCCACGGATGAGCAGATGAGATGTGAAGTTGCTAATGAGTACCTGAACTTAATTAAGCTACCTGTGTGCGTAGGTAGGTATCGGTACTGTGACACCTGGTACCTGTTTTGCCGAGCGTACCTGCACGGTCACGGCCGATTATCTTCCGATCAACAAGGCAAACATTCAACTATGCGAAACCTGTCCATCCATCCATCCATTCTATCTATCTTTGTATCTATTCAATCATGTCTTCTATTGTTCCAAAACCCTAACTTTCTTACTTTTTACTTCTTTTCTGACCTCTTCTGCGACTTTTCTACTTTATTAGGTGTTCTTTCTCCGGTTCCTTCTCTCTTTCACCTTTCTTCTGCTCTTTCTCCTCGACTCCGTCTCAAAGGGAAATCATTTCGCAAAACTTTTTCTTCCCCGGGAAAATGATAAATTGTTTCCTCGATGTTTTACGACATCTTCATGATTCATTTCTTTTATCTTGACTTTCTCTACTTCTTTCTTTCCCCTCTCTGTCTCTCTCTCTCCTTCTTTTCTTTCTGTCTTTCTCTCACCGGGCCGCGTCTCGCTCTCCTCGTTTTTATTTCTCTCCACTCTTTTCTTTCTCATAAAGTTTTAAAGCTTTCCTGAGAAGATAAAAATTATTTAAAACTGAATCAGGTCGTATTTCTGCTTACCGTTTTGCTCCTCGTCTTACCTTCTTCTTCTTCTGCTGTTGCTGCTCATTCTTCTTCCCCATTCCCGCTACGTGACTTTTTCCGTTCCCCACAAGTTTCCCCTGCGTTCTGTCTGTAAACAAAGAGTAATTAATTTGGCGAGACGTTTTAATTTCTCCATTTCCGACCATAAGTAGTTATGTATTTATGTTTTCTTATGTTTATGTAATGAAATAGATAGATAATCTTTCTGGAAAGAGAGAGAGAGAGAGAGGCATCCTGTACGTCGTCTCTTGGGCTTTATCTACTCAACCGGTCTTATCCAATATTCTTTTCTCTACGGTTGGATTCTTTGTCTCATTCGGATTTTTATTTCCTTTTCGCGGAGTAAGTCTTTGTACTTTATTTAATCACACTCGATATCTGCCATTTCCTATCATATCCCATTCAATTTGTCTAGTAGTATCTGTCCTCCTGCCTATCCTATTCTCCTTGTCTCGTTTTAAAATCTCTTATCCTTTCTGTTTTGTACTGCTTTCACAACAAGGAGTCCTGACCATTGTGTTTACTGTTTTACTGGTACGTTTGAGAAATCCACGACAGGACGACAGGAGGTAGGGGTCAACACAAGAGAGTGTATTTCTTTATTTTAATAATGAATCAGTAAGCTCAATATATTTGCATTCCTCGCGTGACTCTTTTTTTTTAAAGTAGCTTCGGTAAATTCTGGTGTTTGTTTTTACTCAATAAAAGATGGTGTACTGTTTTTGGGGAAGAACGTTCAGTAAAACGCTGAGTGCTTAGCATTGTCACAATGCAGTAGAAAGTGGAGCAACGTGATGAACTGACCGTTCGAGTGACAGACTTAACTTTTTAACCTAATCTAACTTGCCATGGCGTAACATAACCTAACACATCTCCAAATTGATAAATTTATATATAATAATTTGTATGATTTTTCTTTTTATGGAATTCTATGGAAAGAAGTTATGTATTTCCCTTATTAACGGTTCACACGTGACACGAAAAATACTTAAGCGTGGCTCAAACAGTCGGGGACGATGTTTCTCTCATTTGTGTTCTGCTTTCTAACTGTTCGATCCCACCCCACGAGCCTTTACGAAAGAATACAAAAAAAACCTTCCCTCGTTAAGCACGCGAATTGTCGATTATCAAAAATACCCGGCCGGTAATCGTCCGGTTCGGTTTGCTGGTCGAACGCCGTTCGCCACGCGGTACGCTATTTCTACACCGAAAAATCGCAGAGGAGAATTCGCGTGCGTCTGTTAACGTGTAATTGTCTTCTTTCTCCACGTCGCATTTGTGTACTTTTCTCCCATCCACTCGTCTCGAATAACTATCGTCCGTAATAGTTCGAGCATAATTGAAACTTAAAACTTAAATGGGCGAGCGGTCGGGTGGGTGGAGTGGTTGGGGGGGACGCCCCACGACCCGCGGATACAAAGCCAGAAAACTAACAGACGTGTAATTTTGTTTGATTGTTTGTTTACCCTTGTAGTCGTATCCTTTGAACTGCCCACAGACCTCTGAAATTGTTATTAACATGAACTAATAATGGCGGAACGTGTACACCACGCACATTTCACTAAATTGAAGTCGTGGCTGGTGGGGGGGGGGTAGAGGTAACGAGGGTGGAAAAGGTTCAAGGTCGAAGGTTCGCCAAGGTTCCGGGGCTGTGGTGACCCAGCCGACGACAATGGAAATTTTGGTTTCACAAACCGTTTTGTCTGGCAGAACGAGACAGAGTGATCCTCCACATGTAAGGCGGCCATGATGTCGTCACAATCAATCGACTTACAAGGCTGTCTGAGCCGAGTACCCGTCCTGCGGGTACCTCACCAACCTCACGTTTCCCCCAGGTGGTGGACCGACCCGAAAAATTCGGGTTTCGTGTGAGAGAATGCGACAGGTTCGTTGTCGTCCTCTCTCACCTCGAGGGAGCTCTTTGCGTAAATGACTTTGTGTTAATGTCGCACCAGGTACCCGTTACCCGTTCTATTCTGCCGTGGTTGATGGTCTCGAATGAACCTTTCTTTGCGTCTCGGTGTCTCCCATTGAAATTCATCTTTGTCGGCGGCTCCCACGTTGAATTCCGGCTATTTATTCAAACGATTTTATATTGTATACGAAATTTCTATTCTAAATAAAAAACGCATGGCTCTGACTTAACGAATTCTTTCATTCCTTTGGAAGTTTCTATCAACGATAGACGTGAAACTATTCTGATTCTGTTCGAATAACTTCCCTAAATAAGTTCCCTCTACTCTTTCACGAAAGTGAAACTGTAAAATACGAGATGAGCATATTAAATACATATATACACTAATAAAACTGTTATACTTGTGTGTATTCGTATTACAAAAGTATTAGTAACATAAGTAGTTAACAGTAGTAATAAAGTAGTTAACTAGTTTCAGTTCAGTTCAATATAAAGAACAAGTAGTAGTAGTAAAAAGTAAGTATTATTAAAAAAATTCAGTTTACGACGTCTTACGACCACCCCGAACCGTTTAACTTAAATAAAAAGTAAAAAAAAATAGTTTAAAAATTAAAGTACTAATAAATTCAACGCTACAGAATAATCTCGACAAAGTCCTGGATTACAAGTTATTTGTAATATAAATAAATAATGATCTATCCAGATTGTAGAGCAGTTTAACAGGATACAAAACCTCTCCGTGTATATGTACGTTACATGTTGTAGTGCTGCGATGTCACGCACCTACGCGTACGTTCCTTTCTAAATTTCGAGTCAGCGTTCCCGTGTTATTTTAAAATTCAATAAATCATGCAGCCAATATGTATCGATTAAACGACGTAATGAAACAGGTTTCGTTCTCCCGTACCGGTTTGAATAACTTTTTCCATATCTTTCGCTTACAGGTAAGAGAAATGGAATTTTTCAAGGAACACCTGCCACGACGAACTCACCGGGACACTCGTAGAAATTGTCCCGTCGCACGTTAAACCCGAATCGTATGGGAGTGAGTAGTTGTAAAGTTTAGCTGGCTGATCAAGTACCTTCTGAGGTGTCATATCTTACATTATTATTATTATTATTATTATTATTATTATTATTATTATTATTATTATTATTATTATCATCGTTATATTTATTTATTTATTTTTACTTAATTTGAGGGGTGTACTGTTACCACCAATGCTTTAACTTGGTAATTTTTTTATGTATGTATGTATAAGATGGTTTTATTTTTAATTGAATTTGTATTTAATGTCGTGTATGTCATTCTTGTTATTCTGATTTAAGTCTTAATCTACTGTTTATTGAAAATAGGTTTCATTTACGAGTGTCTCGTAAAAAGTACGCAAGCGTAAGCAACAAATTGCGCCTTCTGTTTTTTGGTTATGTTTCCCGTCATACTCTGCGTGTTGTCTAAGTCTAGTCTTTTAGAAACAGAAAAAACGCATAGAAACCTGATAGTTTTCAACAGTTGCAGCCGTGATATTTGAATACCTGGAAGTCGTGTACCTGGTACTTACTACACGGTCGTGTACTAGTACTGAATTTATATTTAACAATAGGTGACATTGATATAGACTGATGTAGACTGTAGTGATATTGACCGTGATACTGATGGATGTCACACTTGCGTTTTTGTCTTCCCTATTTTTCCCATTTGACTTCTCGTAGAGGATCTATGTAGCAGTACCTACCAGGTACTCACCGCATACTTCTGCTTTCTCTCAATTTCCAACCTACGCAATACCTGGCTATCAGTCGAACTCAGATGTTATCACCGCGCCATTACAACGTGTTAATTTGTCGGACGTCATCGTTCCACCTATTCCCTGCTATTCTTTCATAAACAATTACTCATTTTGAAGAATGTCTGCCCGTGACCGTTTCATAACTCACTCAACGTCGTCTCGGATGCCCATCAGGTACCTCAAAAAAACGGGAGGGAAAAAAAAGCGGCGGTGATGGGTGGGCGGTTCGTTTCGCCGGAGGTTCACAAGGAGGACACTGGCAACGAGTGCGTGAAAGAATCAATAAGATTGATCGACCCTCGAAAACCGAAATTTGCATAAAAATGCCAAGTAGTACTCATTACGTATGCGAGTACTCGGTAGTTGAGACGATAACGACCGATTAATAAGCCCAACCCGAAAATTTAATTAATAAGTTACATTTTTAAAATGATTTCAGTTTTATTAGAATTTGGAAGAAATAGAAAAAACCCGTCGCGGGTTTTTTCAACGAACGAGTACCATCCGAATTTTTACTTGTTCTACCCAGGAAAAGACACTTGAAGTAAGAACGTAGGAAGAAAGGAACCCACTCCGAGACTCGGGTACTCACCCGGGTACCAACAAGTACCGAGATCTGATCATAGATTTATCACTTAAGATATACTGTTACTATGAGAGTCGGCAGGTATCCTGAGGGGGAAGTGAAGTCAAAGCATGGAGGCTAAGGTTAACTGATGCCACGAGTACCTGGTACCTCTTCAGAATGAGTCATTTAATTCAATAACTCCATTATTTATTATTTAATAAATAAATAATTTGATTTCCTTGGCCGTAATGATCTGCTCCGTTTCAATGGGTCTCCGTTCTTATCAAGAACCTGTCGCTTCATTTATTTTCATAACTTCATAACGTCGTTTCATAACTTAGTAATAGGTTGCTAACTGTCTCTATTAATAGATTATACATAGAATATCAGATTAATAACAACAATAAGAATAGTAGTAGTAGTAGTAGCGGAACCAAAAGTCATGTCCATGAAAACAATGAAGCGATATACGTTTTACATCTAACCAGAAATCCTAACTCAATCACAAAAAAAAACACAAACAAAAATAAAAATAAAAATGATAACTATAGTTTTGTGACTTGTTTCATAACACTACGCTCTCTCTCTCTCTCTCTCTGTCGGGTCATGAAAATTAATTCCGTTCGAGGGGAACTTCAGTTGGTGTTCGATCGAAGCAGTCGAGACTATTAGTCAGTACGAGGAGGTTAGAACAGAGGAAACATGCTGACAGCAATGAACGAGGAGAATAGTTTTAGGAGAAATAGTTTTGCACACTAAGAAGTCAACACGATACGAGCGGAGAAGTCGTCAACAACGTAAAAATGTTGAGCGACTGATTTAGAAATTTCAATCAGTCAATTTAAATCAGTATCGAATCAATTTTTAATCGAATTGGAAATTGAATTTCAAACAGCAGTCAGTCTCTCCCTGTCTCTCTCTCTCTCTCTTTTCTTCTTTCTCTCCTAGTCGAATACTTCGCATTCGTCCCGGTCCCGAAACTTTAATGAAAATCGGAAAATCTTCTCGATATGTAAAGAAATAGAAATTCTCCAAGTTATAGTTACAAATTTAAATTGAAATGTCGGCATGGAAACTTCACGAGATGAAAAATCGAATATGAATTTAATTACAAATATCGAATTTGATGTTTCTGTAAATTCGTTTAATGTACCTTTCGGTGTGTACCTGTCTCGTACACTCCGCTTTCGTACCACACGCTTCACTATATGTATATTGTATATTGTAACGGGATATTCATGTTAAGTTTAAACTGGCTGTTGACATGAAAATTACCTTTTATTGGTTACCAATATTATTAATGTAATATTTGGTATGTGAAGTTCTTTGCGAGTACTACAATTTTTACTACACGATGTGAAATACCACTTTCAATGAATGTGCAGTTATCATATTGTAATAGTTCGTATATTTTTCAATAATTATAAATTGTGTGTGTGTGTGTGTGTTCACTTGTCTTGTTTTATCGTCTCTTCTGAAAAAATTTTGATTTTTCCGTCATTTTGTCGGTGTTAGTGATGTTTTTTGTTTGTTGCATGAGTACTTTATTGTGGTTCATCATGAGTCGGCGTTCCTTCAGTACTTGGTTAGTTACCTTTGGAGGTACTTGTGTGCAGAAATCGTATCTACCCCGGTGTGGTAACACCCCGTGGTGTGTTAGTTATCTTTCGTGAAAGTCGGTAACGAACATGTGGTTTACCTGTTTCTGCATGTTCATTAAATATTTCTAATTATTTCTTACTATTTTTCTTATTATTCGTTTTCTGAGTGTTTTTTTCGGTTTCAGTACCCAGGTGTGAAGTCTGGGATGGTACCTTCGAGGCCTCCGGGTGAAGTTCACTGTTAACACAGACGGTTGACACTTCTTCCCCTGACGGGTATTTGCCAAACTTTGAAGTTTTGAACTCATTTTACTTTTTTTCTTCTCGAACGTTTCGTTCAGAAGATCGGATTCGACGTGCTTGGCACTGAGTACAGTATAGTACCCCCATACAGACACAGTACAGTCAAAAATTCAAATTTAATTTCAAAGAGCAGAAATGCCCGGTAGAAAGTGTTTACCAGTCTCCCGTTTTATCACCTGTCGTTAATCATCGTAATCACCTGAGTTTAAGTAGTCGGTTCGAATATTTGGCTTGAGTGCTCTGGGCCCGTGTACCTTCCCTCTCCCTCTGTCCCCAACTCCGAAATTACACGTCTCAATCAGAAGGAGTCCCCTGAACCAGGTTTACAGGTGCACTGCCTCTCCTGGACGTGGTCAAAAATCCACTCTAACCGGCACAGGTGCAAAGGTTAAATTGAATTGAACGTTTCTATTATTGTTTTTAATTGGGAAGAAAATCATTTATTTTGAATTGTGGCGGATCTTTCAATGTCCGCAAATGGCGACCCGGTGGAGGAGATGGGGGAGGGGCAAAAAAAAAGCACAGTCGAACGCCATTAAACATAATTTGAAACGATTAAACTGATTTACGTCGCTGCGTTCGGGTCCATTACTGGTAATTTCAAACGTTTCAAACAGATTTCGAAACTTCCAATTCGACTTATTTATGTACATGAGAAGTAAATAAGTTACGTATACGAGCAAGAGTATTACGAAGTCGTGGCGGAGGATGGGTAGGAGGTTAATAAGACTTCTGCCACTCCGTGCTGCACGGCCAGTTGGAATATGTCTAAACACTCCTGTACGAATCGCTCTGATCGCGTATCCATCCGAACGGTACGGAAATAACACAAAACGAGTTGAAGTCGTGGTGCGGAGCTGGCGTGGCAGTCGGTGGTGAACCGAACAGTACCAAGTAGTTTAAGTAGAAACCGTACCTAGTACATCCTCCGGGAAGACCGTACGCAAACAGAGTGGAGCATTAGCATGTGAAAGAGATTCCGTTGACAATTCAATAAACAAATAGTGAAAAAGGGAGAAAGAAGAACAAAGAAGGTGAGATGCTTTTCCCTAAATAAAATTACCGTTGTAGTGGTGAGGAGTGCGGCCACATGGAGGAAACTAGTGTGGTCCGATAAAAATTCCTAGTTGAACTCTGTCTAATGCGAGTCCGAAACAAAGAAATGAATAAATTTAGATGGTAACAGTCCGGAGAATGTCTTTGTGCCAGAAACATTTGCATGCAAAGGGTGGGTGTCTCGGGGGGGGGGGGGAGTCGAGGGAAGAGGGATAGATGAGCTTGCGTGCGGGTCAGATCACCAGATCTCGTTCCAGGTGACCCCGGCGTAATCTTAACTCGTCGTCAAAACCTCGATCAGACCTTTATTATAATATAATAACAATATAAATGATAATGAACGGATGGAGAGGAACCGACGCGACCGATGTGTGCCTGCGTGTGAGGTACCTGAAGGAAGTAAAACTCGACCCGTGCCCGACCCTGACTTTCCCTGATGGTATCTGACATGTTGGGAAGAAGACACGGACTTGTTCCATGCAAATGAATCTTCTCGGATCTGACAAACGGGAAGAAAAAACCTTTTGGGACGAGTGACACGGAGGTGGCTGCTATCCCACAAGAACTCTCCGGTCGTGTCTTTAAATAGTTTCACTTCGGGGGAAGTAGAAGAGGAAAAAGAAGATGTAAAAGTAGGCCAATCGGTTAATGCGTACATAAAAGCAGAAGAACAATACGTATACTGTAATAAAACGGACGGTGGAACCAAAATCAAAAAATCGTACCTGTCTACGTGTGCCATTAAATAGGGAAGCACAAATATGGAAGCCAGTGCGTACAGGAGCGAGAATAAATTGAAAGGAATAGTTGTGCGTCGAATGGAAAGGGAAACTGTGCACACGAACAAAAGAAAATATACAATATACATGTAAAAATGTGTGAGTACTGGAAGAACGAAAGTTAAATGTTACATTCGGAGAGAGGAAGCGATCTGGAAAAATATAAAAAAAGCAAAGGACCACGGAAAAGTAGTGGAAGAACTAACGATGTCGATAGTTGTAAGTTCAATGGATAGTTTGAATTGACAAGGCACCCGGAAGGAGTCCGATGGCGTTAGTTCGACTCGTATTAGTTCCAATTAACTAACTCAAAACGAAACAGTTAAATCGTGTACGCACTGTATGAAAAAAATACAGAATAATCTATACTATATTTATTTTAAATTTTACTGTATTCATATTTTTTATAATATACATGGTAAGGTTAACTTTCTTAAGGCAGCATGAAATGAAATTACATAGGAAAATAACACCAGATTCCGTTAATGAAACGGAGAAATAAGGTTAATAAATATGTATTTATTAAAATCTAACGTACCATTCACCTATACTAATGAATCCATTAATATTAATATAATAATAAACGATCAATATTAATTTAAGCATCGCCGTTTTATTATAACTTAATATTATTAAAACATTATTATAAATTACTTCTAAAAATAAATTATTTATTTTATACTCTTATTTATATTACACATCTCCGAATTATTTAACGGGTTTATATTATTATACATTATTTTGTTATTTTTATATTATATATTTAGTTTACTGTATATAATAAAATAATAATAATAAAATAATAAGTATACTGTAAATAATAATGTAGTCGTAATAATTCATTACGAACTGAGGGGACTGGTAGTCGTTTTAGGGTTGATTAAATGTTTTATGATGAACCCTGTGGTGGAGAGAACTGACGTTCTCTCACGTCAATATTCGATCTCAGATCTGAGATCAAAGATCTAGTCGACGATGAAAAAGATCAAGAGCCGTGAACTTCTTGGAAGTTCCACTCACGTCAGTCGCCCCGTTTTTTACTCGAAACAAGTCCTTTACGATTTTCTTTTTCCTTGAAGTCTCCCGTCGATTATTTTACTAACGAGCATATTTAATATATATATATATATATATTATATACTGTATAAAGGAAACAAACTAACCGGAACCGGTGATTCCATCCCGTTTTCATAACCCTGTTAGTTTTTTGTTTTCTTTTAGAGGACGAGGCACTAACGTAAAGCTCAGTTTTTGTTTTATTTTTCCGATTCCTTTTATTTTTCGGCCGACGCCCCTGTCGCTTTTCTCTTTGTCCTACACGAAAAGCCTTTTTTTTTGCATTTTCTGACTCGTCCGTCGCTTCATCGAATCTGACGGTTTGAAATAAAAATTGAATTTGTTAATCGAACGAAGTACCTGAAAGCTTTCCATTCGATCGAGGAGTAACGTGCACATGTTTGATGAGTTTCGTGGCTGCTTGACGGATCGTGAACTTCACCATGATTCTACGGGAATGCTCATGTATTTATACTATAACGCATACTATAAGACGTAACATAACATTATACTATTACACAATATAACTAGGCTTTTTACCGTTGCACGTTTGATACGTATACCAAACTTCTAACTGCTAGTACACCAAATATTTTTTTAAATTAAATATAAATAATTTAATTTATGTATATTTATAATAGATTTATAGGTTTAGGTGTATGAAAATGAAATTATTTTACTGTTACTATTAACGTTCTTGAATGGTGCAGATAACACGAAACACATTATATTGTTGTAGGCAGCACGGTAGATAAGTTAAACACTTAGAAAAGGCAGCTTTATTTTAGTATAATAATAAAGGACGGGGTGAATTTCACTATGTAATAATACTTTATTTATACTTTGTATAATACTTTCTTATAATAAATAGCCATCTTATCTTAGCTGGAACTTGAGGAAATGAAAAAGAATTGAAAAATATTGACAAGATTTGAGTTGCTGTCATTAAGCTACGTTTAATGTGTAATAAATGTACCATTTAATATTAAATATATATAATATAATATGACACTGAAGTATTAAAATTGGCTACTACTGAAGTTTAAATTATTTATTTGCGATTTTTTTTACTTTTATTATGCAAACTAAATTTTTATGTATGTTTAGTTCTACATGTGCGTATTACGACGTCATTCTTGATTTTGATTTAGTTCGGTTGGGGCTGTATAATTGCCGGTACGGTTATTTCCTGTCTTCATTTTCTGTCCTCTTCGTCACGACAAAGGTAATTTGTCCTACATACTGCTCCGTTCTTCTCTTTTCACCTGAGCTTCTTTTCCACGAAAACACGACACGGCCCCTGAGTTCTTTTCATTCTGCTTGTTTTCTCACCTCACCTGCTGTACACATAATCCACTGGATATTTCCAATTACATAAGGTTTCGGGTAGGGTAGACTGTTCCACCCTCTTCCTCCCTGTCTCTTTCTCTGTCTTTCTCCTTGGAAGAAGATTATTCCAGATTAAAAGAACTTGTCCCGGCATTATACAAAACTTTGTAATTCCGATTGAACGACCGAGTAATTAATAATACTTTGCGAAATAAGTTGGCCGCATGGCGACTATCCATGACGATTAACCGACAGAAAACGGGAAAATCTGGAGAATTCCCAGGAAAGCGTTGTTAATCCGGACACGTTTTCAGGCATAATATAAAAAGAAATAGATAAATAGAAAAATAGAGTATTGAACGCCGGCGGCCGGCGGGCAGCAGCATCCCACACACGAACACACACACTCCTGTCATCTCCTGCCCCGAAAACCATAATTCTAAAACCACGGCACCGACTCCTTTATTAAGAGATAACTTTTAGTTAATAGCTCTTTGTCCGCGTATAATTTTATAAGATGATAATAAATTATATTATTTTATACGGATGAAAATTCTCGAAAAAGGATTTGCGAAAACCCTTTTTGTGTGTTAACCCGTCTGCGGCAAGGGTGGAACCTGGCCGGAGGGCCTTTTCCTGGGCCCCAAATTTAGTTTTTGCTCACTTCCGGTCTCTAAGAGCTCGCAGGGCATTAACGCGAGGAGCCCGCGTTTCCGGTGCGATTCCTCAAATGGAGACTCTCGGCGAAGAACAAACTGGAAGTCTTTGCAGTTCTTTTTTAACACATCCGGAGATAATATGAGTAAGTCTATGCGTGGGCACTCCACACATAATAAGTTACTTAAATTTACGTTATTGTGAATAAAATAAAACGAGTACAGTTACAGATACAGCAAATACAGAATGTTTCATTTTCATATATACATATTCATGCGAATGCAATGATTTATTTACCACGTACGGTAACAATAGTTTGCTTCACGCTTTTTATTTTTTTACTAAAAGCAAGCTCTTCACTTGCGAAATATTATTTATAGAGCCTTGTATTGTGCATACAATGTACAGTTCTCACAGGGGAAAATGGCGACAATAAGTTATTTACTTTAATGTTATTAAAAACCTATTGCACGGCGAACGCTTGGAGAACTCGTATATATAAAAATTATTATTATTTTTGTGTGATTGACGCAGGAACAATATTATACGTTGTGTACATGGTTTGATTTGTCATTTTATTGGAAATTGTTTTTATGCAATTGTTTAACAAATGTTGTAACAACCCCATAAGCAAAATTCTCAGATAATTACATTTTATTTATTTATAATAATTATTATGAAACATTTATTACAGACTACATCCTCACTCATAGCTCGCGCTTGGTGCATATCAGACTAAAATACCACACAGAAAAAGACAATTTATAATAACATGCATAGAAATTTCAAAAATTTTCAGAAACTTCGGCTGAGGTAGTCAACCTAATTAAATAAAATAAATTAACAAAACAAAATTGCTCTCTAATTGAACTGAAAATACATGTATACATTTCTTTTCTTTTTTTATGTATTTATTAAATATATTGTAATTCTGCCACAAGGCTTATGGGCAGGTAGAATCTGTAATGAATTAATTATAATAATTATTATAAATAAATAAATTTAAAAAAAAATGTTCCTCGTGGTTACGTAAAGTGCCGTTAATTATTCATTAATATTTTACGTCTATTGTATTGTAATAAGTTTGTTTTGTAACGTAGGACAGCCTGTAGTAGTAGTAGTAGTTGTACATTAATACAATATCATCTAAGTATAGATGAGCTCCTCGCGCGGCAAACACAATTTTAGTTTTGTATTTATTGAATTTATTTGTTTTTCACTTGGTTTCGTATTATTGCGATTTATTTACTCTGTCGACGAGAGGTTTCTAAACCCCCCCCCCCAAATGGGCCCCATTCATTCACGTTCTTTCTTATTTACTTCTTTGGTTTTTAATCTCCTTAAACACTTCTCCTCGTCTGAAACCTTTCTTTTTTTTGTCTTCTTTTACTCGCCTGCTGAAAAGAACATCTCAGATTATCCATTGGTGACGTCATCGTTTTTCGACCAAGTCTTCCCACCGAGGCATCGAATTTTTTTTGTGATTTCTGAAAAGCGTACAGTTTTTAATAGTTTCTTGGAATTTGAATGTATGACGTCACGAACAGTAATGCACTGTTGGTTGGTTAACAAGTGACGTCAGAGGTTGTTGAAATTCAAGGGGCAAAACGAAAAACTCGCGGCCTTCGCGTAGGATTTTCCTTTTTTCCAATTTGTTTTTGCGTAGTAATCGACCGCTTAAAACATTTAAACGGGCGGTACGTATGTACATAATATTCTTAATTATGTCATTTTAAAATTTTATTGGATTCAATTAAGCGGAACACCCGTCTCGAAAGCTCATTTAATGAGCGTGCGAACTTTTCCTAATGTAATTTGATGTGAGTGGGAGGGAGATGCACTCGGGTGCACATCGCAAATGCACTTTTCAGGAGAGAACAAACAACCCCATTTTCCATCCGTGAAAATGCCAAGTGAATTCGTGAAGAGGGCAAAGAAAGACCCTCTCATTCTCCTCCACTTCCTTTCTTTTTCTTTTACTATACTCTATTAATACATTTCGTAAAGTAACTTCTTTTTTTTTTTTTGTAATTTCCCTTATTAAAAATACAACGTAAAGAAACTAATGTATTATTGTGATATTGACGTTAATAAATTTAAAATAAATAATATTAAGTTTGCAGAAGGCCACTAATCAATATACATTCTATTTTTATTTTTTCTTTTCTTCTTTTTTTTTTTTTTTTTCCTTCTTTTTTTTTTTTTTTTTTTTTTTTTTTTTTTTTTTTTTTTTTTTTTTTTTTTTTTTTTTTTTTTTTTTTGAACCGCCAGAAGCATTACTTTTGAATGTACTTGGGCTTTGGTCATTTTCTTACTTTTTACTTTTTATTTCCATACCTTTTTTTTTTTTTTTTTTTTTTTTTTTGTCTCCTTATTTGTTATTTATTAATTTTATTTTTAACTTTCCTTGTTAGTACTGTTCTACAGTACCTGTCAAAAGTGTCCCAAGCATTTTGGTCTGTCGAGATTTTTTCTATGATATTGGGCAGGTCAAGAGTCCCTAATGTGTCCGTTAAATTTCTTCTGTCCTTTTCCCACGCGGGACACTCAGTCAGTGTGTGGGTGCTTGTTTCTTTTCCTCCTGAGCAGTGGTCACAGTTTGGGTTGTCTTTTTTGTTTATTTTGTATAGGAAATTATTGAAATTCCCATGTCCTGTGAGCATTTGTGTCATGTAATAGTTCAGTTGTCCGTGCTTTCTTTGTGTCCATTTCTCAAGGTGTTGAAAAATGGCGTCTACTATTGGTTGTCGGTGTTTTTTCTGTTTCAGGTAGTTTTGCCATAGGTCAATGGTGGTTTGGATTTTGTCGTTTTTGCTAATTTTTTTTCCTGCTTTGTTTTGTTGTCTCTTTTGCTCTAGTAGGTCTGCCATGATGTGGCTGGGAGGTATACCAGATAATACAAATGCCGTGTCAGCTGCAATTGTCTTGTACCCCCAGATTGTTCGTATTGCCACATCTCTTTGTAACTGCGCTGTGATGTTCTGCAGTTTTTTGTTGTTTTTTATCCTTTCTGCCCAAATCGGAGCTCCGTAAAGAATGCTGTTTAGTATTATTTGATAATACAGAGTCCTACTTTTGGTTCCTGGACCTTTTGTGTTTGGCAGCAGCCTGCTTAGCAGCAGAGACTTCTTAACGATATTGCTTTTTATTGATATAAAGTGGTGGTGAAACAAGAGTTTGGTGTCTATTGTCAGACCCAGGTATTTGATTGTGTCCTTTAGTGGTATGTGTGTATTTTGTATCTGTAGTGTTTTATTTTTAAGTATTTTCTGTTTTGTGCGTCGCGGAAGAAATGCTGTTGCCTCTGTTTTTTGTATTCCTACGGAAAGCCCGAGACTTTTTATTGCCTCTATAACTTGGTTGACGGTCGCTTCGGTCTTCCTAATCGTCGCCCCGATTTCATACCCCTGCGTGATGATGAGTGTATCATCCGCGTAGCATAGCAGGGATGTTCCAGGAGGCAGTGTTGTGTGGAGTATTTTGTCGTATGTTAAGTTCCACAGTAGAGGACCCAGAATGGACCCTTGTGGTACTCCACAATAAACTTTTCTCTTGTGATTGTCTCCGGTTTCCGTAGGGAATATGATGCTTCTGTTATTGAGGTAATCGTTTATTATCCTCTTAAGATATTCCGGTGCTTCTGTTTTTTTGAGCTCTGCTTTGATCATATTCCAAGGCAATGAATTGAAGGCATTGCTTATGTCGAGGCTGGTTGCTATTGCAATTCTGTGATTAGATGTTATGTTTTGTATCGTTACTTTGAACTTGTGTAGTGCGTCTATTGTTGATTTGTTCTTTGTGAACCCATATTGGTTTTCTGTCAGGTTAATATGTCGTGTCAACCGATCCTTGATTATTCGTTCCAATACCTTGCCTGTTTCACTTAAGAGGCATATCGGTCTGTACGAAGATGCCTGGTGGTCTGGCTTACTAGGTTTTTTCAATAGCACTAATTTTGCTTCCTTCCATGCAATTGGAAATTTTCCGTCACGTAGACATTTGCTAAAGATATTCGCTGCTAGTGATGGGGCGATGGTTAGAAATGCTTGTATGATCGTTTTTGGGATATTGTCAGGTCCCGGTGCCGTTTTTGCGCGTTTCCCCAATTGTTGTGCGACCTGTAAGATTTCTGATACGGTAACATCCCATTTTGTGTTCCAGGTGATTGCCGGGCAGGTATAAGTATCCGTGATATCCTGCCCTGGAGGAAATAGTTTATCTATTATTTGTTTCAGCAGAGGTTCTTGCAACTGGCTCGTTATTGGTGGGGCTGATGGTATGAGCCTCTTCATAACGATTTTGAAAGGCTTTCCCCACGGGTCAGAATCTATTGTTTCTATTAATTCTTCCCAGCATTTTTGTTTTGATTTTTTAATCATTTGTTTAAGCGTTTTTTTGTTGTTTTTTAGCCGTTGTTTTGCAAGTTCCGTTTCTGCTGAGTTTACGTCACCCTTCTTTCTTAGTTTCGTGAGCAATCGCCTGGCTTGTATGCATTCCTGTCGTGCTTTCTGAATTTCTTCGCTCCACCAATAGGTGTTCTGTCTACAGCGGGTTCCTTTTCGTGGCATGCAAAGATCGCATATCTGTGCCATTGTCTTATTTAGCCATTTGGCTGCCTCGTCCGCGGAGTTGTGCTGCGGAACAAGTATAGTGTTCAGCCTGATAGCCTCTTGAAGTGCTTCTTCGTTTAGCTTGGCAAGAGCCCAGCCCTGGACTGTTGTGTTCAGGGTATTTCTTTTACTTGCACTGAAAAAGATATACGGATGGTCTGACAGGCTTTCGGTGTCGTTCTCGATTCTCCAATTCCTTATTATATTTACTGCCTCTGTAGTACCCCACGTCAGATCTATATGTGAGGTACCCTGCGGTCGTATGCAGGTAGGCGAGAAATCTGAGTTTATGAGAAAGAGTCCGGACTCCGAAGCCCATCGTTCCAGCAGCGTACCCTTCGCAGTGTTCATAGGATTGCCCCATGACAGTGACCTCGCATTAAAGTCTCCAGCAAGTATAACTGGCGCTCCCCGGTATTTCTGAACAAAGGAAGATATTTCGTCTAGTGTTGCCTCGAAATAAGTTAGCGGCTTATTTGGTGAAATGTAAGAGGCAATTATTATTAACTTGTTTATTTTTGCCACTACGAAACTCTGCCCTGCAAGTATCGGTGCACACGGCCCTGAGCAGTGCATATAGGTCCACTGTATTGCAACTGTTCCTGTTGTGTCCACTATTTGTGTGGTGGTCGTGCTTTTCAGGTATGGTTCTGAAATTATTGCTGCTGATAATTTTCTGTCATTTATCGTGTGGTGCAAAAGATCCTGTGCTTCTTTTGCATGGTTGATGTTAGCCTGAATGAAGTTGTCCATGATTATTTGGTTTTATTAATCCTGCTTGACTGTTCGTTCCGTTTGTCTTTTTGTTGCGTACAGTTTATGGTCCTGTGGTTCTGTTGACAGACCAGACACTTTGCTTTACTCCTGCAATCCCTTGCCTTATGTCCGGCCTCGGTACAGTTGTAGCAGGTCTTGCTCGTGTCCTTATTTTTACATGTATTAGCCATATGGCCAGGTTGCAAGCACCTAAAACAAGTGTGAGGTCTGTCTTGCAGCTGTTTAAATTTAATCGTTGTCCATCCTAGCCTGCTGACAGGGGTTTGCAGGAGCGGGGCAACGATATTCGAAGGACATCTCAATATTATACTTATTAAGTACATGTTAAAAGGGTGACAGACACAGTGCCCTAAGCTAAGTCTGTTGAAGGGTAAAATGTAAAAATTATTTTTAAAAAATGTATCGAACAGTAGTAAGAAAGGAAAAATAACTCTGATGCAGCTGTATTATAGTGTATGGAGTATAAATAATGTCAGTGTACTAAAAACTACTACCCTTCAACTCGTAGTACATAAGTAGTAACACACATAAGTATGTAACTATGTGACTGCGAGAGAGACCTTGTTTTTTACAAATTTCTAAATTTACACTTCTACTCCACTGATATTTGTTGATATCTACTTTTGTATTCTTTTAATTTCGTTTCAACAGTTCTGGTCTTCGTTTTCCTCGTGCTACCACTCTCTTCTGCTTCTCTTGAGTTCGCTTCGAGGCGCCTGCTCTCGTCTCGTCAACCCGTAGACGGGAACCAACTTGTTTCTTCGTCGTTCTCGGTCACGTCCCTCGCACAGCCGTCTAGAAAATTTGTCTCACGCTCTCTAAACATAATTTCACTCGGAATTTAATAGGAAAACCCCGGGGAGGGGGGTGGTGGTGGTGCGAAACGAGTCGAGTATTTAAATTTTCTGCAGGCATTAGGGCAACGTGCGCGACGTGTCAGCAGCAACAGCAGAAGTCCAACGGCAGAAGAAAAACTCGAATAATGAATTATGAAAACGACTTTTTCTTCTTTCTGTTTTTCTTTTTTTTTTGTTGGGGGGAGGATGCGGTGGAGGTAGGAGAAGACGAGACGTCCCGTGCAAATTTCAGTTAGATTCTCGATGAATTGCTAAAACCTAGGAGAAGACTAGGAAAGAATAGGAAAGGATGAAAGAAGGAGCGGTTAAGTAACCGTGGAACGGAGTTAAAAAAATGATCCATTTTCTATAAAGCCCAGAAAAATTAAACGGGAGGAAAGGATGTTTGAAAAACACTTTGGTCTTCTGCTTCTTCTTCTTCTTCTTCTTCTTCTGCAGACGAAAAGTTAAATCCATTAATTGAACGGGTGTCGCCTTTCGGTGAAGAATGTTAATGAATTGCCAATGGTATTTCATCCCTTGAGGGCTATCGAACGGTATAATTGATCCGAAACAAATGGAGATTCTGTTGGAAAATTGGGATTTTCAAAAATTTCCCTTTCTCCCATTGAAATCCGACGACGGTTTTAAATTATATTTACGGTTTAAACCTTTGAGAAAACAACGTTCGCCCGTCCCACACCTCGTCAACTACTACAATTGTAAATAGAAAATTGTACGGGAAATGTAACAGGACGAGGTCAGTTGACGAGTCGTATCAAATGAAATTCAACACATTTTATACGTAATGATAAAAATATAATTACTTTTTTAATATTACTTATTACTATGTTACTTTTGGTAATATATATTTATAAATTGATCGCGTATGGTCGTATGAATTCGTATGAATTGTTAAATATTTCCCAGACACTTCACGTCACTCCATAGCTAAAAAACTTCAGCTATTTCTTTATATATGTTAGTTTTATTCAATATTTTTCATTATATATGTAGGCGAGGGAGATAAGAATTGAAAGAAGGGATGACAGAGGTTCTGAAGAACGTTCCCAGCATAAATCTGGTTCAAATAAATAAACAAAAGTAGTTATGAAGAAAACAGCAAGTGGCTATCAGGAAGGACCCTTGCCATAAATCAGGGTCAAATCAATAAACAAAGGGCAGGGTGAAGAAAGCGAGTTGTGGGTGCAATTAAGGCTTCATATGACAAGATTAGAGGAGTGCCATTGGTGGAGAGGAACCAGGTTTTGGGCCAGGGAACAAAGACTGTAAAATAGATGAAGAAGGTTTTTAGGATCATTCTGAAAGTGATGTTTGTAGCGTTAAGTTGTAACTCGTTGATGAAATTGTGAATACGTGAAATATTATAATAAATTTGTAAAGAGTAATGGATTTAGGACAATCATTACCCGAAAGTGTCAATCCATCTCCAACATATATAATACAATTTTTAAATAATTTTACATACACAGTCGGTCACGTTTGTACTTAAACAATCAATAAGTTCCGAAAGATATTAGACAACTTACCTAAACTGCTTCTAGTTTTTATAACTATTTCTATTATTACATATTTATTTATATTTTCAATAGATGCTCATAACTTTTAAAGTCATTTCGCTTAGGTAGGTCGTCAGTGTGTCACACAAACACACACCCCCGGACAAGACTGTGTAAATTTACTTAAGACATGAATTTAAGGGCACAATCGTTCATATTATTTCTCTGTATCAAAATTTAAAATTCAGTCAGAAAAAGAAAATCGTACACAGGTGAAACGGTGGGCGGTAGGAAAGTAAGATGAATGAGCACCGTGGAGGACCTCGTCGGATTGACACCTTCACCGGAAGCCCACTTATTTATGTACATGGCAGTTTTATTTACACAGAACGGCAGAAGAGATGTGCATACGTATGATATTTGATTCGCACGCAGGCGCCAGCGAACCAGACGAGTTCCCGCTCCCTGACAAGGAAGATTCAAAGCAAATATTTGGACGAGAAAATCGGGAACAAGAGTTAAGTTCCTCCCGAAGAGTAATGGTCGCATTGGGTTTGACACTTTGAATTTAAAATTCGCACGGCTTTTTAACGATAACGGAAATAGTTTTGGGACCAGTCTCGTAGGAGGAGGAACTCTTTCTAGGAAAACGTTTCCAACGTTCATCCGGGAAAAAGTCCCTGTTTTTTGTGTTGTGGCACCTGAAATGTGCGGTTACTCACCTGTCAAGGCGTATAGCAATGGAATAGTCGCGCCATACTCAATACAATATTTTATATTATCTATTACGTGACAGTATACACGTCGTATGCGAAGCTTATAACCAGCAGGAACTCTTGTATACTCTGCATACCAACACTTTGTGTTATTATATACGTATTGTGTAATGCTTTTTACGTGTAGTCACTTCCAAACACTTCTATATATTTTAATATTTTGCTATACTGTTTTTATTTCAATCACAACATTTTATTACCACTACTAGAGTATCATACAAACGGTATATTATTTTTATTGTTACTATTGTAGTAAATTAAACCTCTAGCCGAATCAACACTGTCACATTTAACGTTTATTGGTTTACAGAGCGTGTTATTTATAAAGATATATTTATGAATGGGTTTATGTGGAAAACCCTAGAAAAAGTAGAAGTTTGACCACGTGAATAATTCGAAAAGTCTGCTGTTGGTACAGCGACTACCACTGGTCGCCCATTCTGCCTTGGTCGGCGTGCAACAAGATGAGAGAGGTGTACTTGTACTCCTATTTGCTTATTTGTATAAGTGTAAAGCGTTTCTGTATGTGGAAGACTTAACTCTCGTTGCTGTGTGCTGAACTTAAGCTAGAATGATTCTACAGAAGTGTGTAGGATTTTTAGTACTCACACTGTAGTGGATCCGAGGGTTTGTCGGTTTGTCAGCCATCGTTCTGCTACCCGAAATGAACTTCGAACTTAAGTTTTAAGGCTTCATTCAAGCGGAGAGGCGGGAAAGGGGTGGGGGCGGGGGGTTAACCGTTTTCGAAGAGAATAATAAACAGAAATTGCAACGGTTCGTACAAAAACCAGAGCTCTCTCAAACTTAATTAAACCTAATTCGAGCACGACCAGAACTTAAAACTGGAAATTTACACTCCCCTTAGGTGCATTGAATTTAACATTGCCCCGACTCAAATAAAATATATTTTACTTTCGGAGAATAAACAGAATGTAAATTTTAAGTTCTGGAAAGTTTCAAAAGGCGGGAGAAAGAGCGTTTCCGCCGAAGAAAGTTTATTCATACAAAATAAATAATGGGAATGATTAAAGTCGGTGGCAATGCAATGGTAAAAAAGGAAAAGGAAACGAACCCTCTCTCTCTCTCTCCTGAAGTGCACCATGAATTAAATATAACGAATTAACAAATTGAATTTCGCTCATTAAGCACCTAATAACGTATTTATGACTTAATTAGTTTGCTTTCATTATAAATTTAAGTTTGTTAAAAACAAAAATTTCACCTGGCGAACGCCCGCAATTACCGGGTTATGCAACATTCAGTGCTCGCGCCTTACTCCACGTATTGATTTTTCAATTTAATAATTTATCTCTTTTCGGGCTTATTAATCCTCGGAGGACGACGATAAATGCATTTATTGAAACCACATTAAATACGTTTGACATGGTTTAATAGCCGTGCTGAAGAGATTTATTTATTTGCACGTTTCACGGACTGGGAAGTTGAGTTGTTCCCATCCTGAAAAATTGTGTTTTACCTTTTTGTACATAATCACTTTTAATTATTTATACTATTATGTAGTTTACAGCGGCGTTCACCACTAGTATTAATAAGTTATATTTGTGTAAATTAATAGATGTAATAGAATCTGTATTTTGCTAGTGGGGATACCATCTGTGCCGTACGAATGTGAGGAAGTCTTAAATTTGATTTTATATAATGTTCATATAATATATGTTAAATGTTACAGTATATGTTACACATAGTGTATTATTGTACACTCAGGTGACTGTGTATCTGTTAAGATAACTGTTAAGATCTATTTAGTACAAACAGGGCGTGTGATTAGAACTGTTAGGGAGTTAGGTGAAACACTTCAAAGTGAACAGGGGTGGTCACTAACTTAGAGAGGCAACCATAGAAGGCCACAGAAACCAGACACGTGGTCGTGATCCATCAACTCGATACATAAATACTACAATATATTTCACAACAACATTGTCGTAACATTTGTCAAGTAGTGGAGCACTCAGGCCTAAGAGAAGAGAAGTTTAAAAAGTCTTGAAGTCTTGAAGGCGGACGCAACGACTCCCCGAAACCGAGTCAGGTGGTCGCAGTTCTGTTTGTTTAAGTAATTTTTGGCGGTAGCCCTGGAGGTTTCAGACAGCTGTCAGAGTTGTAAAATACAAAGTCGACCGGAAATGGAAAAAGGCGGATGAGAAAAAAATTACACTTTTTTCCCCCATTCACCGGAAACAATTTCCTGTGACCTTTCCAACTATGGCAACCTCTCTAACTTTGTGACTTCGTACCGGTCGGCAAATTATTAAACTTTTTCAATTATTCCACCCCCGGAGAAAACCAGGGAGAAGGGCAGGTGCCGGGTGTGGCGGCGGCGGAGGCAGCGTCGGCGGGAGGCCGGGGGGGGGGGCTTAATGGAAAGTTGAAACTGTCAGAGATTTGGGTATCCGTTGCACGAAAGAACATTCCGCGGAAATTAGAGGCAACGAGTCGAGAAAATAGACAAATTAGTTGTGGTAGACCAAGTTGGAAGAAAAAATGGAATGACTGAGAATTGAATTCAGTCAGTGAATGAATGAGCGAGCCACAGATCCGTATCCGGTGGATCGCGTGATCGATTGTCGTCTCCAGGGAGCACAAATACTAGAAAGTAATATAAATTACGTATAAAACTATATATTATAATATAACCTCTATTTTTCTTTCCTTCTTCCCAACTACATTCAAGAATCTTGTATTAATATATATGATACACATATTATTAAAATATATATATATGTATAAGTTAAGCACGATGTATTACCCCTGCATAAAATATTACCGTAACGTCCTATATAATAAAAAAACAAACGTCAACAGCGACCAGTTGTTACAAGAATGGATTATGTTTACGTAATTTTAAGTATTATATAATATTATATTTTAAGTTGAAAATAATCTTATGTATATTTTATGTAAGAACCGGAATTCTCTTTTAAGATGCGATGTTATAACTTATGTGGAGCATAAGATAAATACACTATAGATTGTAGTTGAACGCCAAGGAAACTCCAAACATAAAATCAAAGAGAATTTTATATTAAACATGCTGTTGCTTAGAAAAGCGAAACACAGTAAAAAATTTATGTTTATCTCTTCTTACAGGTAAGAGATCAAAGAACATGGGTGTAGCGAGATCGGAAGAACAAGATCTGTCGGATAAGTAACATATGATATATATATATTATTCACAAAATCGTTAAGTTAGTTAATAGAATGAAGGGGTTTGACGAGCTCTCGTCTCTCGGCTGATGTCGAGGAAACGACATTAATTCCGTGTGAAATGAAGCTGTCGCACTCGCACGAATCAGGAAACGAGTACTTTTTACAGTTCAAATCCTACAGGAGCGAAAATGCCAGGGAAAACGACTTGGATTTAAGTGGAAAGGCCTCGGTCAACAGAATCGCTCGGAACTTTTAACAGGATAAAGAACTTCGGGTGAAATAACACGAAAATGACAATTTTCGCTCTCGTTGAGCTCGGCTCTTACGGCTGAGTCGTAGCCGCCACGAAAGAAACCGTCGAGGTGTGCTACTTTTACTGCTGCCACGTTCCCATTAAACTGCACCGATCCTGAGGGACCCTTTTTTTTATTTCCTAGACGGTTCTCGTTCCTTCCTTCGTACATCCCCCCAACCCCGGCACGCCACGTCGTCTGCTTCCACGTGCAGATGCTCAATTCTGCTACGGGAAAAGTTGGAACAACTAACGAGGACACTAAAACATTTAAAGAGCGTTGTATTTCACAAGGGAGAAGTGGAACAGAAACGTGGAAGTAAAAAAAAAATGTGAAGTACACTCGAACGCCATTCGATAAAAGTCGTCAAATAAAATTGTATAACAGTGTATAGATTTGTTGCGTTGGAAAAAAAAAATATTAAGTCTTATCGCCTGTTATCGCCCGATAGTTTTTTTATAGTTTCTCCGGTGAAGAAAATTTTTGGGAGGGCAGGTGCAAAACAACGCGACATTTCCTTGCTTAAAAGCTCCAGCAAGGAGTTGAAGCCTCCATTAGCACGTCACAGTTCGTTTATATGTCTGTTTCTGCTGTACTGTATGCTGCTGCGTGTCGTTACCCGAAGAGTCGCACAGAAGTCTGTTAAGTTATTGGTACGGTTTTTGGTTCTTCTGTCTGGTGTTGTTCTCATTGTGATTGTTTGGAACTCATTCGCCTCCCACCAGAGTGACTTGGGTTTTCCTGCTTCGTGGCTCTACTTACCGGTTGCAGATCTGTATCAGTTACACTACTATTTTGTTACAGTAGGCCAGCTACTATTTTTTACCCTCGGAAAGTTTTGTTTACGACAGTGCACTTTACACCTTGCGACAGTAGAAACTGTACGTTTCACCTGATTTCCGACTCCACAACTGTCCACCTGTACAACTACGACATAATTCTATTTATTTTTCATTCATAGCCTAATATACGGTATAGTTTTCTGTAGATGTTTGTAACTGCAGTACAATATGTTGTTTAAAATTCAACTACTGTTTATTTAGCTTTTACAACAGGAATCCTGTTTGTGTGTTCAACTATCATTTCAATTACTCTGTCTGCATCTGCACATACAATTATCGATGCTCTAGCCGTTACTGCAGAACTGCCTGTCTATGTATCGTTCGATATGTAACAAATATACATTTAAAAGTGTCGGTGCTCCTTCCAGTAATTTCCACAACTCTGCTACCTGTTTATTTAGAACTGTACATGCATGTAGAACCACATGTAAATTTTGAAAATTTAAACAGCAGTAGAACGCTATTGTCTGTAATTGTGTCTATTCTGTCTGAAACATCCTGAGAACAATCACTTCATTTCGTACATCTGTATGAGACAGTCGAAGGCGAAGTAAAAGAAAACATTTCGACTCGATCCAGCGAAGGCGGAGAACCTCGGGCTCATTTTCTGCCGTCTCTTTGATGTTTTTTTTTTCTTCACGAAGCATCGAATAGCTTCATGTCATTCTAATTAATGATTGATTGATTGATTGATTGATTTTGTTTTGGAATAATGAAATTATTTCAATGGATATTGTCAAAAGCGTTTTCCATTTTCCTTTGAAAGCTTCTTACTATCTACACAGCTGTCTTCCTCTCCCCACTCTCTCTCCGTTTCTACTGTCGACGTCGTCATCTTTGTCCTTTTTACTGTCTCTCTCTCTCTCTCTCTCTCTCTCTTTGTTGTATTGAATATCACGGCACAAATTGATTTTAATCGCCTGGAAAATTTCACCGGAAACGTGGCATTGTTTCCGAAAATTATCGTTTCATTAAAAGTTCCAGTTAGAATTGCACGCTAACTTAGGTCGATCGTAATTCTCCGAAAACAGGTTTCCGGTTTTAGCATTTTCTTTTTGTGTGACAATTAAATCTTTGATTGATTGATTATTGATTGAATCTCGAGTGTTTTTTTTTTGCTAGAACGAAATGCGACAAGGACAAAGAACAATGTAGGGTTTCGTGAGGTGACTCGTGAGACGAGCGACCGAGGAACTCGGAGACTCGGGTTTGAAAGGAAGTAGGAAAGTTACTGATGTTGTGATTCTCAATAAGTTGTGGATATGTTTAGATGATATGTCGAGACGGGGGTTGTTTATTCCAGCGAGGATTTACAGGTGTCGGACAACATCTTTTGGCGAAGGAGCTGACAAGATTGGGGTGGTTTCATCCCTCGCTGTCCGTTCACCTGCAGAATAATCATTATTAAGAATGAGCGAGCGAGGGTGACAGATGTAAGAGAGAACTAATAAATAAACGTGGAACAATGTGGTAATAATACGAAATGTCACGATCTAATTGATCGATTATCGGCAGCGGGAACCGGTGACAGGAAGAACAGGACGCGGTATCCGTGTCATCCCTTAATTAATAGTTTTGGGACAATAACTGGACTTACGGAAAGTACCCGAAACGGTTAAAATAGTTGGAGAATGGAAAAAAACCCGCATGAAAGAGAAATCCCCTCCGGGGACTCCAAATATTTTTGTGATGAAAACTAGCCAGCACGAAGAAAAATTTGAGTGGAGACGCATAATTGCGGTCTGAAAGTTTGAATTTTTGCTGGGGTTAACGCTGGAACGACTCTAGGCGTCAGCAAACGAAGTTACCCGGGGCGGAGTGTCGAAGTACCCGGGACCGGTCCCGTTCCTTTTGTAATTTCCATGAAGTTGAACTCACAAAGGCTTTTGTCTCCCACAGTTGGAAATGTAAATTTTTTATTTTTGCTACCGTTCACGGATCCGTCGAGTCGTGCTCTGCTTGTGACTGTTGGCACACTTCGTTTCTCTGTAACTTCCTCCCCGTCATCCGTCTGATCGTGACGGGTAGTTGGGTTTTGACGACGTCACACGTAGTCTTTCGACTGAATCGCAGCAAAAAGGCGGTCAAGATTTCGAAGAATGTCGGTCTAACCTTCGGAAGTGACCTCGTTCCTCTTCCAGGAGTGAGGTTAATAAAATTTCTATTAATTCTTACTAGTACCGTGCAAGTTTAACGTAAGGAAGCTTTATGCAAAAGCTCGGACAGTATTTTATTGTTTTAAACTTGCACGTAGTTCTGTAACACATTAATAAATTATTTATTTATTTATTTGTAACTTGTAAGACAGTCCTGAGCGTTAAATTCATAACCTTTTCATAACTCCGTGTGTTCGTAACGAGTGGTGGTGAGCTTGAATTAACGCGGTCACAGAAAATCATGCAATTTTTTAGGTCGTAATTCGTTGGTTTTGTATTGGCTGGTGCCACGTGTGCTTTTAATTCCAACAGACAAGGTTGTAATTCTTCTGGGAAAATTAACAGTTTCGGGAGGTTTTCACGCAGGTACACGTCTATTATCTATTTTACTTTACTAGTCGAAAATCCGTTTGAACGAGGTGGAAAGTCTCCCGACGGGACGACGAGACGTGAGTTTGTTGTCGGTTTCGTTTGTGGAATTGTCCTTTCGTCTCTCGAAAAAGGTTGACGCCGGGGACAAATCCCGAACTTTTTATTTATTTATTAAAAGGTCGATTCGAATAAAGCGACTGACTCCCATTTTGTGGACATCTTAAAAAGGAGTCATTTGTCTGTGGGAGCACTCGCTCTCGGGACTATAATTCCAGGTGGAAATCCGTCCTTAACCTTTTCCGGGGGATGAGCGGGAAGGGGAAGAGCGGTGGTGGTTGAAATCACCTGCGATGCCTGCGACCTGAACCCCACCGAGGTCTAATCAAAACCTTTTTTGTTCCGCTTGTTAATTACGAGACCGGTTACTACGCAAATCATGAATAATTGTTATTAATGGCCGGGTCCCAGGTTTTCGACGTTGAAACCTTAAACCTTAAACCCATTAAGGTTTTCCACCTGACGTAAAAATCCGGTTTCCGGGAATCATTAGCGAAAACGTGCACGAACCCCCTGCTAATTCTCGCATCGGAGCTCCCGCAAAATTTCCCGATTGTTTAGGTTTGTCTGGTGCCACGACCGAAGAGAAGCGAACTGTTGTAGCACTTGTAGCACTAGGGAGACTTGCCCGTCATTTTTTGAGTGTGTAGCATTGTAGAGTGTTGTAGAGTGTGTAATAACGATAATGTTAATAATTAACATTAATAAAAGTGCTACGCCGGTGATGTTAACCTGAGACGTGGTACCATCGATTGATGCTTGCAGTATTTGTTGTGGTGGTGCCATTTTGAATTCTGATGGTGACAAATTTGGTACATTAATTAATTAATTAATTAACCAAAACTTGTACAATATTGTTCTTTATATTGTTCTTTATACGTAAAATTACGGTGCTCAGTGGCGTATCGAGGAAGAAAAAAGGTTGCAAACAGCTCATCACAACACTTTTTCTACACACTCTGGTGAACCCTTCACAAAAAAAGCACGTGAAACGGTCATTCGGTGCAGGCAACAGAGCTACCTCTGTGCAATAGAACTAGAACTTGACTAGTCATAAAATAGAACGAAATAGAAGTTTCACAGGTACCGCCTAACTTGCCCAACTAAAAACTGTTTGTTCCACACACACCCGCCCGCCGCCATGTTGACTCTAAACTTAAATAGTTTACCGCACTATATGGGAAAATTTCTTAAAACTTAGAAATTAAGCTGCTAGGAGCTTGGAGCTTTGTTTAGCGGTAACCGGAAGTCTATTTTCTAGTTATTTTCTAGTTAACACGGTTGAAAAGCAAAAAATACTTGTTGTACCAAGGATAGAACGAATACCGTGTGATTTTTATTGTTTAGGTGGGAAAGGGAGAGTGGTTGGGTGTCGGGGTGGTGGTTGTGCACCCCGTGAGTTATATTCTCTTCCAACAGTAAATAACTGTTGTACTTTTCTCACTGAATGAATAAAAAAGCGATGAGAAAGGAATTTAATACCGGGTACTGAGTCTCGGGTATTTGGAAAATGCCAGGAATTCGCAACATTTTCATTAACTGAGTTTTCACTCGACGTGTAAGTCGAACACTCCTAATTCCACGTTTAATGCTTCCAGGTTAGAAGTGTAATTAGTTCATCGGCGAGTATGTTTTCCAGTAAATTATGTTCATGTTTCGGGAGTGAACAGTTTTGTTGCAGTGGCGACAGTTGAAGCGATGGATTTTTGAGGAGATCTCCCATGGTGAGGGGATGCTGTTGAACTACCCTTCCTTCCGTGACACACGAGGAAACACGTGCCCGAAAGCGTTTATTGACTTATTAAACGTACAAAATAATAATAATAAATAATTAATATTAATAAGTGTAAAGTAAATGAATAATAACTTTAGGGAATGTATGTAAAGAGGCGTTGCAGACGTGGCTGTTGGGTGGGTAGTTAATATTTTTTTTTTTACACAACGTCCAGGTCAGACGTCTGTTTGGTCCAGGCAAGTGAAACTTTCCTTCGTTCTAGTGCCACTATCTAAACGCTGGGTCGGATTCGTCGTCAGATCTGTTCAAAGACACGTGGACGACCAAATAAATTAATGAAAAACGGCTAATTAGTACACAACACACTTTTGATACGGGAAATTAAAAGTTTGAGAGTTGGTGTCGAGAGAAGTTGGCTCCTGATGAGACGTACCCAGGTGCCGGAAGTAACCGCAGAGCGAGACAAGAAATGCCACCGAGTTCGTGTTCACTACAATACATCACACTTGCGAGTAGGACTAAATCGGAGGAGGTACCCTACGGCCACTCAAGACCGGTCGGAGGAAAAACAGGAAAGGTTCTCTTCGAAAACAATTTCCTTTCGCTGCAGTCCGAAAGGTTAGTTCCACGTCAAAATTCACAGGAAACTGTGCAGAGCAGGGCAGTTCCGGTTGTTTCCTCCTCAGCTGGCTGGGTCACGGTGTACGGCACGGCGTTTGTTTTCAAAACTTGAAATTTCAATTCTTTTCAGAGTTTTTCCTTCGGTTTGTTTTTTACCGGCGTGGCGGATCGCCTTCTCGGAAGAATTAACTGCTTCCACGTTGCTTATTTTTTCGTAATTATTTGTTAATAATTACTACCCTTAATTAATGCCCGCTCTCTCTCTCTCTCTCTCTCTCTCTCTCTCTCTCTCTCTCTCTCTTGTTCTTCTAGTTCTTCTTCTTTGTGTTTCCGGCCTCTTTTTTCGTAACTTTGTCTATTTGTTTTTTTGCTGTTGTTAATTAGGCGGCTCCGCTCCATCGCTCTCCGTACCTTTGACGTCATCACTCCTCCGGTACCTTTTTTTGCTCCTAACGGTTCTTTTTTTCATTCTCCTCTTCTCTCCCACGGGATATTCAATTTCACTTTGTTTCCTTTAATTAAATTCTTTTTTGTCGTTCTTTTTATCGAGTTCCACGCCGACCGGGAAGTTACCTCCTTGTTTCTTAATCATTTGACACTTCTCGAAGTGTCGGGTGCGTGCCGCGACGTCAGAAGAACTGAACTTGTTGCCGTTCAACTACCACTCAGAATTAGTTCTACTTCCTTGTGTGGTCTTTGGAGGTCTTCGGTAGAGTTCCCTGAATGCATGGGGTCCTCGGTACTCGTCCGACACCAATGTGCGATGTATGGTTATTGAGTAGTTCTTTTTTCCTTGTTGTTAACTTCACCATTTTTTCTTTGTCTTGAACGATTGAACTTGTCTCAGTTATTACTCGTCCGGTATTGCGATTCCGTCGTTTTGACGTCAAATTTATTACCGTAATTTGTATCTTCAATTAATTACTTCGTCACTTGAGAATCGACGAACGCTTAATTGTTTAGTTTCTTGACGCGTAAACAAACACCGGAATTTTGAATTTTTATTTGATTTAACGAGAGTGATGTGATATCCGTATTTTTTTTTTACGTCAAACAACCGTGTCAAAATTAATTATGCCTCGCAGTGAAATTAAAGTAAATAAATAAATGGTCATGTAAGACTTGTAATTAATTTAAGCGAATAAAGGGCTGCATAATTTAGCAAGAGCAAATGTAATCGCGCCATTTATCACGGGGGAGAAAGTTTAATTACTTCCTGTTTGATTCGGGACGAATTGACTCTTCCTTTAATAATACATAAACGGTAAAACAAGTTCTTAATGATTGAAACTGACCCGGTCAAAATTGAACGGCCCCATCGTGTGACGCTGTTGTTCTCCCAGAGCTGACTGGCCATTGCAATTCGTAACTTACAAAATTATAACAATTTCAATAATAATAACATTGACGATAAATAAGAAAATAAATAACAAGCTTATGTACAATGTTCGGTAACGTAACATCGCGTAACACTGCATGTAGTACTTAAACATAATCAATATATGTGTCCACACATGTCGGAAACTCTCCAGTTGCCTTAGTCGGAAATTCCACAGTTAGGTCGTAATAGTAAGATACAGGAGTCGGTTAGCTTCAACAGTTGTATTCTGACAGTGGGTTCAAACAGGATATTCTTCTACTACAATTAGTGTCCTGAAGAACACGTCCTTTTCATTCGAATCTATATTTTATTCTATCATACAACAATGCCTCCACTTTGCTACCGCCTTCTGCTGTTCCGCCATGGAGCACGTCAGCGAACTGTCTCCTCTAAGACCACTCATTCTACACTCTATGGTCGCTCCTACCCGACACGTATTTTAATGTACTTGTCAATTTTAAAACAAATTTTATGTAATACGCAAAAAGATAATAAATAAGTATGTAAACAAATAAAGAAGCAGCAACAGCAGGTTATACATAGCTCCAGTAAAGTTCCAATAAGAAGACTACTAAGGAAGAAAAGAACAAATTATTTATTTATTTGTAATATAAAATATTTTAATAATAAAATTCATAAGATTAAAATAAAGTATCATTAAGAAATATTATAAATAGTAGTGCAATATATAAGTAATAATAAAAAAGTTGTGTTTTACTGGTTCAACTCCTGGTTCAATACAAAGCAATGTAAGTAAAAGTTATGGTGTAGTATAAGAGCAGCGTTGAACTGTCTGATCTCTCTGTGTGTGTGAGTACTGTACTGTAGGGTGTACCTATTAAATCGTGCCTTCTAACTAATAGCAGTCCCATACATCATTTTCATCACCACTTAACCTTTCATAGAGCTTTCGCATTTCTTAAAACGTCGGTGGAAAA
Organism: Polyplax serrata; assembly: GCA_037055365.1. Taxonomy (NCBI): domain Eukaryota; kingdom Metazoa; phylum Arthropoda; class Insecta; order Psocodea; family Polyplacidae; genus Polyplax; species Polyplax serrata. Next base: position 3,613,722 of record JAWJWE010000038.1, on the reverse strand, counting down.
CAGTTGTCACGAAGGCCGTGATGATAACGACAGTGTTTAAATTCAGAATATAAAAGCTCTTAATTTAATTACCTGAGAGAGAGAGAGAGAAAGGTGAGGTGACATTTAAATTCAATAAGGACGCCTCTCCGTAAGAATTAAGAATTCCGTCAGCCTTTCCCCGGCAAGGTTCATTGCTTTTTTTGCAGGGGAAACCTTAAGTGTAAGAGAGAGAGAGAGCGAGAGAGGAGAGGCAGAAGATGAAGAAGAATGGTACTGGAAGAAAGTCAGAGACAAATTTAAGGAATTAACAATCGCTTAAAACTAGTCCCGAGAGCTTCCATTGTTTCATAACTTAATTTTTCCTCCTATCATAACCCTGCCAGCTTTTTTTCCTCTTCTTTTCTTTCATCCCTTATTTTTATTGTCCTCAGATACTATGTAAATGACAATGGCGGAATTGATGGCCACGGTCTGGTGTTCTTGCAGGGCACTTGGAAAAAAAATTAAACGGTCGGATGACTGTGAAGAAGGTCAGGCATGCAAGTGATAACTTCGATTGAGTGGAGTTTGATTTAGCAACGAGAGCCCTCAAACCTTTCCTTTGGCAAAAGGCTCGACTTTCCATTGAAAGGCCTTGTCGGACGATCACTCGACGGTTTACACGCTTTACGTTTTCATAACTCAATCCGTCGAGTTTTTGCGTTTCATTCATTCTTTTCCTTTTCCTTTTTTTTTTTTTTGAGCGCGCGGATTTAATTTCATGAACGCATTTCACGCGCGCGTATTGCGTTTTAACGGACGTCCTCTCGTCTTTCAATTGTCCTCTCAATTGTCGTCTCTCCCTTTGTACTCTCACCGTAACTCTCGTCGTTTCGTCACTGAACTTCTCCGTACCGATGCAAATTTGCTTTATTTCCAACTCGAAATGTTTTAATTTGGAAGGAGTTTGCTGCGATTTGACTTTTGCTTTTGCTTCCGTTCGAGCCCACTTGACAATTGATGAGTTGTGAGGAGAGTCATTTATTTTGGGGTTTGCTATTTTGCAAGTTTTACTATGTCGCAAGTACCTGACGAACCATTCTTGTTACTGTACCAGAATTACTACTATCACACCTACCACCACAACAATACGAAATGTGTACTGTTAATCCTTCCTTTGACTCTTTAGTGATAATAACGTGTAGTTTTGCATTTTATTAGAAAAATAATTTTCAAGTATGTCTATAACAATCCTTCCAGTGTGTTTAGTGTTCTCTTGTGTCCGTTATTTATGGATGTTCTGATTTGTAAGTGTGATGAATAGTTGAATAATCAGAAATTGTGTGAAACTCTCACCTCCCGACGGTTCCTTTTATTCTCTTTTGTGTTCCCAAAAGATTTAAGCTCAATAGAATTCACTTCCAAAACATTAGTCCTGACCCCCGGGCTCTTCTCCTTCTTCTCGGAAAGACCTTCTTACTTTTTTACAAGAGCAACAGTAATAATAATAATAATTCGATTTGAGGAATTTACTCGGTTCGCCGCCCATCGGCAAACAAGCTGTCCTTTTTCTCTTGTCCTCTCTCGAAGAAAAGAAAGTTCCAAACAAAAAAAAAAAACGGGGAAAAGAATGGCGGCAGAAGAGAAATCTGAAATTGCCGTCGTCCATCCGAGTAATTTTCCCTTTTCCCGGTAAAAAAAAAACCGTTTCTCCTGCCCCGTCTTTTTCCCTTTTCTTCTTCCACTTGTCTCTTCGCCGTTTACTTTTTCCTTCAATTTATTAAATTGATAATGGCGTCGATTTATTAGGCCATTATTTTCTATTGTAAGCTCTTCCGCGACATTTGCCCACAATTGTACGTTTCGACGTGGAATCAGAAAAACCTGGATGTCGTTGGTGAACGAGCGGTGTCATCTCTCTCTCTCTCGGTACTAACTGTGACTGTACTTTAGGATACACTTACATGTATACTTAAGGGTATCGTGTTGAATTTATAGTGTCGGAGATGCCTTTCGGAATGTTAGAAGGCCCAACAAGTAGGGTGCTACCTCACCTCTACTGCTCCTACTATTTCTACATGACACTACCCTTCTAGTATCAACCCCCTGTAAATATTTACTGGAACGATATATACCAAAATGTAAACAGTGACGCGGAGAAAGAAGAGTTTTTAGAGTATATATGAAGCGAAAACCACATTATATATTTGTATTAAACTACATTTATTTATAAATTTATATTATATTTGTAAGAATATTATGTCTTAAATTAATACTTAAACTAAAAAAATAATAGTATAAATATAACAAATATATGATGTATTTGTAAATGACGAATATAAAACATAACGAAGGGAAATATTAATGGTTTGTGTTCGATAGCCGTAGTCTTATGTAAATATATTAATAAATGGAATTAATAAAATAGAAGAGTCGTCATGTCGGTTACGAGTTAATAAAAAACCATGTCTTACATTAATGGAAAACGAGAGTATTTTATGTACCTAAGGAACTCAGTTTTTTTTGGGAAGTTGTCACCACGTTGTAGTTGAGTTGTGTGTGTTACTATTTTCTATGATCTGTTGACTTGTCTAGTTAACTTCTCTAAATGTCTTTAACTTTTCAGAAGTGTTTATTTTTCATAACCGCTCTTTCTTCCATCTCTAAACCGAAGTTACAACTTCACACGTTTTTCGTGTTGCGTCAATCAATCAATCAGTCAATCATTCACCTAATCACGCCGTCATCTTTTTGGTCAAAATTGAAAAGTTCCATCGATGGCAAGATGATCCGAGACCTCGTTTGAATTTTGCAGTGGAAGAAGAGAGCTTGTACTCCTACTAAAGAGAGTACTCCTTGTACTCCTATTAAAGTATTAATAATAATAATAATATTTATGTTTCGCATAATTTCAGGTCTACTCGTAACGAACGGTTTGCAAAAGTTCGACAAACAGCCCGAGTACACGGAAGTAAATCCGGGGGAGGACGTCAAATTGACGTGCACAATTCTCAACAAGAGAGGAACGTGTTCGTGGCAGAAGAACAACAAGGTAAGAACCTGCAACGCAACACCGTAAAACCGCTACGAATCCTACTCGAACCGCCGGTAGTAAAACACCTAGGTAGGAAAATAGAAATAGAGCAAAATAGTGTAAGTTCGCAGACGATAATTTCTATTTGGAACACTCGACGTCTGAGTCGTCGGAGCAGAAACCTGCGGTTTCCCGTGCAGTCTGATTACACTTTCTTTTCTTTTTTTCTTTTCATAACAAAATTTCCAGTCCCAGGGGAAAGTTCGCGGGAAGGCTTCCTTCTCTAGCTTCGTCTATTAAAAAATAAGTTTTCTATTTAATTTTTCTAGATAAACGAGGGCGGCATTGTAATTGCGGTCGTGCGCTTACAAATGTTTGTTTCATAATTCACCGGGCAGAACCTTTTTCTCTCGACCTTTCTTTAAGGAACGAATTATTCACGCCGGTTTGCAAAGGTTTCATTTTAAGTTAGTTCTCTGTTGTCTTATTCTTCTCCGAGACTGTTTTGGGAGGGGGTGGGGGGGGGCAGGGCAGGTGGTGGAAGGGGGTAGAGAAAAGCAAATTCATTCGTCTCCCCGAGAAAGGAAATTAAATTCTAATGAATGTTTAAGCTATAGTTTCGTAGTTTCCTCTCGAATCCGACGTTTTCTTCTTCGGCCCTGATTCATTTTCCTACTCCTGGTTTCTTCTTTTCTTTTTTCTTCTTCGTAGGTTTCATTTATTCACGCGTAGGCCCCCGAACCCGAGCGTCCCGTGCCATTCCCTCGGGAGAGTTCTCCCCTGCAGAGTGCAACTATTTGCTTTTCCCGTTTTTTCTTTTTCGTTTCGTTTCTCCTTCTTTTTTTTTATTTCTACTTCGTCGCTCTCGTCGTTTGAATTTTTCCTGTATTCCTTTTCCTGCAGAAGACGTAGACAATGATGTGGAAAAGTAAATGTAAAGGAAAGGCATCTACTTCCACGGTCGTTTCGTCGTGAACGTGGGACTTGAAGGAGGTAGGATCTAACCGTCACCCCCACCCCCCAAAAGAAAAAGTGGTGGATGAACGTAAATAAGTTCACACGGGAGTTGGTAACGTCTCAGGTAGACACCTGAGAGACGGTTTCATAACGTTCGTTGGCTTTATTAACCGACTTATTAAAATCAATAAGTTTATGTATCAATGCGAATCGAGTTACCTCGTGTAAATTGCAGTACTGTAGAATTAAACTAATGAGTACGAGTCCGGGTAATGAATTGGGGGTTGTGGGCATTGCGTCACGGTGATTTCAAGGTAGTTTTCAAACTAATAACGGCGTGGCAGGAGTGTAATAATACATTTTAAATATGGCCGCGGGTGAATTACGAGTGGGATGTTCACCTGAAATAAATAAAACGGTTTGCAAGAGTAGCATAAAAAGAGAGAAAACAATTGCTGTGCAAACAATGAGTTAATCCACCGGTTTAAACCTTTGATTACCTTTAATGGCTCCGGCGATTTTCACGCAGGTGTCTGCTGACACGCCAACACCCACACCTGTGCGGGCCCCAACCTGAACTTTCTCTCGCGCACCTCCCTCCTTCTCTCAACCGGTGCCTGAGAAGGCACCCTGACTCTCACTCTTAGACGGTCCCAGGGTTACGCGACCGCTCGTCACGAACTTGCTCTCGTTCTAGTGACACGACGAACGAGTTAACGACTTACTCATTGATTAGAGTGTTTTAACTGTTTGATTTAATCGTTCCGCATAAAGAATCCAGAAGTTTAACATAAATAAACCCGAGAGGGTACATAAATAGAATCCAAACCGAGATAATATCGGACCGAACAGTTAATAATAAGGCGTCCCTCCCGTCCCCCGTCCTCGTTCCCGTACCCCGGAAAACGGTGGTAAACTGACGGGGTGGTTCCTCCGCAAATTAATGTCTTCAGGAAGAAGTCGGTTACGAAAAGTTATTGAATTCTCGCGCTGGAGAAGTTCTGAAAAGATTCTTTTTCATTTGACCCGAAGTTTTTGTTTTTCAACGGAGTTACCGTCTGCAATTAAATCCCCACGTCACGTCACAACTAACTACAATTTACTTCGAACAAAAAACAAGAGTAACCAGTATAAAGTAACCATCCTCAGTCTACAATTTCTCCCTAAAGAACTCACCCACGGAGCAGTTACAATATCTACTACAGAAAGTTCACTTGGTTAACTTAAACAAGGTTTACACAACTCGGTCCTTTTTTACATCAGTGTGGTACAGCGTAGTATAAAGTGTAGTTTACAGGGACAGTAACCGCTGCCAAGAAATGATCTGTAATCCAAAAAAAAATGTTTCGCGTCCGATCTACAGAAAGAAATCTTATGTAAGCCGATTTTATTATTATTATTTCACTTATTACATTAACTACCCCAGTTGCACACTTAATAAAAAAAAATAGTTTAAATAGTTTTTAAATTTAGGATCCATTGATACTCGTAGATCAGTTAAAATATTACGCAAAAACTCCTGCAGAATATTAAGTCTTATTTACATAAATTAAGATACTAAACTTTATTACCACATACTCGAATACACTCTAAAATCTTGATAATTAATTAATAAATATCATAATAATCATTATCATTAATTATCATCATTAATTAATTAATATCTTAATAATAATTTAGTACATGGAAGAACATATATATATATATAAGTAATTGTAATCGTTTAGAAGGTTACCACTACCATCAAAAGTGTTTCCACTAAAATAGACTCTATTAATGTAGTGCTGTAATACATACTAGAGTATAATATATAATAACATAATAATATTATGGATATTAATGTATGATATTTCCGTAACATTCGTGTATGTCAGGCAGTTTTACACGACACGGAGGCACACGGAGAAGACGGTGTTAATTAATAATTAGTAACGGGCAGAAAACGGAAACGTTCACGATTTGTTTCCGGTTTCTTCCTTCCGCGTGGCGTAGCCATCCGCCGGGGCACCCCCAACGGAACCAACCCTTGCGGTCGCAGGCAAACGGGGGTGGTGCTCGTGAGAAACCCCACCGTACACTGAACATATCCAGAAACAATACGTTTTGGAAGGAAACCGGATTCGTCGCGGAGTCAGAAATTTATTTTTGGGAATCAGACGACCGGAAACGAGGCAGAAACTCTCGGGGACTTGTGATAAGAGTGATAAGGACGGATGCGACGCGTGGAGAGGGCGTGGCAGGGAAAGTTATTAGGGAAGAAGATAAGGGAGATATGATCGCTTATTGTTATTATATCTAAATTGTTTTGTTCCAACTAAGTTGCAAAATGGAGACGTCAACGTTTTAAATAAGCCCCGGGGTGAAGTTGTAAGTGTCGAAGCATTAAATCACGGCTCCAAGTTTCATTTTGGTAGTTTTAATTACTACTCTCCGGTTAATGGCTACTTTGTAATTGAGATGCGAGTACGCGTGCACCTGGGTGGCACAACTCCGAGCGGTCCCTCACCTGAAAGTCGCTGACACTCGGGGTGAGGTTGCGGTCTTGTTTGTGTGTCACGCTACTTGAAGTTTCGCTTCTGTACGACACGTACACTACTCTTGTAGTGCTGCAGAAGAAAAGAAAGTTTCCTCCGGAGGTCTGTTAGTTGTGAAGTAATGCTACGCAGTACTAGTGACAGTCCTTACCCTTTGACAAGAATACTCTTCTCTTACTCTGTGGCATCCGACATTTTGTTTTTGCTGTTGTTGCTGTTGTTGTTGTTGCTGTTTTTTTTTGTTTTGTTCACCTGGCATTGCCATCTGTGAATTCACTGTCCAGTTCTTTTTTTGTTTTCTTAACTTCTGTTTCCGTCCACCTTCCTGTTTCTAAACTGCTTTGTTCTATTTTTTTGTATTTTTTTATCTTTCACTGATCATTCTTTGTTTTTCTTTACATAATTTTTGCTTTGATCAATTTTCTTTTGCTTGCCGTTACTTTCTACGTTACTGAAGTGTTTTAGTTTGTTTTCATTTTCTGCAAACCTCTTTCTTCCTTCCTTCCATTTCTTTTTTCGTTCCGTTTTTCTACTTTCGGTTGTGTCTCTCGGGTCTTGTGTACATTCTTGGCCTTTCTTACTTCGCCACCTCTCACTCTTTTTTTCTGGCTTTACTTGACTTTCTGCTTTTCCAGTTCTTCTTCCATGTATTTCAGCATTGTTTGATTTTTTTTGTTTTTTTTTGTTTTTATTTGCCTGTTTTACTTCATTTTTCAGGTCTGTGTCTTTCTGCGTTGTTTTCCGTTCAATCTTTGGATTTAACTGTTAGTTTGAGTAACCTTTTGTTGATCTGCCCTCTTTTCTGTTGATCTTTTTCTCTGCTCCTCCTTTTTGTTTTACACGTCTGCCATTTTGTTTTTCTTTTTTTTTGAGTTTTTCTTTTTCTTTACCTTATTTTTTAAATGCTTCATGTCTTTCTTTTGTTCCGTTTTTGCCTCGTTTCTCGTAACTGTTATTTACATTGTATTTCGGCTTATTTGGTTTTTGTTTTGTCATTTCTTACTTCGCCCAAGATCCAACTTGTTCGAACTGAGTTCTTACTCCGACTTCCATTCACCACAGTTTTTCTCGTTCTCTCGATCGATCTACTTCTCCCCTACAGGTGTGTCATTGACTGACGCGTCCTGTCAAATTGCCTCTTCTCCGCCGAAGCGAAACTCTCGTTAATAGCCGAACCCGGATTTTTATCATTCAATTTTTATTGCCGCCATTTCCCCGGATTAATTTATTAAAATATTTTTTTTTATTACGATTATTATTCATAACTTTTCAGCCGAGAGAGTTATGAATAAATTAATGGCGGAAAAATTATGACTAATTTACGGAGTCGAAATGAAATTTAAGAGACACCGGAAAGTGTCAAGAAGCGACCGTTACGCTTCTCTCTCTCTCTCTCTTAAATTTCATTACGAAATTGAATTAATCGAAAGTTCAATTAGTTTAACTACTCCCTTGAATGCCCAAACTATTTTGTTAGTTTTAGCAAAAATTTAACGGGAGAAATAATGATTTCAATATCGGTTATACTAACAGTCGGCGCGCCATTCAAATTCTCCATACTGTCCTTTATCTGGTCCGTGTACCCCCTGCTGCTGCTGCTGCTGCTGCTGCCGTCCCTGCTGCTGCCGCCACATCTTGCCCTGTTTAAAAGTTTCATCCTATTTATTTGCTGGCGTTCAACGTTCCAAAATATCTTGAGCTCACCCATATTTCGAGCGTACACGGAGGTTTTATCTGTTGTATAACTCGGAAGGCGCTTTCATTATTCCACTTTGTATCCTTTACGATCTGTTTTACTTCAGACTTAACTAGGGAAATCTTGCTTTATTTATTTCTTCGCGTTTCTAGACCCAAATCCCCCCACCACCACCACCACCTCACCTCCGCTCTGCCTACAGCATACACACACACACACACACAGTCACCCACATACCCTTGTCCTCTGTCCTCCTGGAATTGATTTTCCATATCGTAAACATTTTTCAACGTTTCTGTGACTAGTGTGAGAAATTTTTATTACTCGTCTTGTCTAGCGTCAGGTACCGCCTCCCCTGCATCTACCTGGAGTTTTATGTACGTCTATGTATGTGTTTTCCCCGGTTGAGTATGTGTTTGTGACGATTTTATGCGTTTGTCTCGGGCTTGAGTTACTTTCGTGTGTGTTTCGGACTCTTTCAGACGTGTCCTCATTTTGTTGTTAATGCCACAGCACTTTGTACGTTAGCCTAATTAAATGGATGTGTACAGTAGTTTGCTATCCGAAAATTAATGATAGATTTTTGTGGGTTTGGTGAACTTTTGTCTGCTAATTAACGTAGGTTGTGATGTTGTTAGTGCACTTACTGAATCGTTGGGATTAAGACGTTTTGTCTGTGTTTAGGTGGACATAGAGAGAAAACTGGAACTTTAGTTAGTGCTCCAACGTCACAGAAGTACACAAATTGTGCGTATGTAATGAAGAAAAGAATTTATTACATTTGTCTATTAACTTACATCTCAGATAAAATAGGAAGTACCTAGTGCATAAAGCGAGAAGCAAGGTAATCATGAAGTAAATAAAATATACAACTGTATACAATATTTAACATATATTGTGGTTATTGCGTTGCACTTCAATGTACTTTCTATTTCACCATGTCACCTATTTTCATAGGTGCAATTCAGTATGTTACCCACGCGTGTAGTCAGAGGCTTTACTCAGGAGGCGCAGTAGTTACTCAGGTGCTGCCGCGTATGAACAGTTTTAAACAAAACAAACGCATGCGTGACCTATAAAATAACTTGTAGTAGTAAATGTAATAGTAACGTAATAATACGGTAAAGTAATGAGTAAACAAAGCAAGCAGGGTTATAATAACTCGAGCAAGTGTCAATTAGTTCGCACTAAAGAAAAACATTTAATTAATTAAATTTCTTGAATAGAAATATTACATAAGCATACATAAGTTCCTTTGGAACTTGGTAGGACGTTAATAAGAAGTAATTGAACAACAGGAAACCATACGCCACGTTTTTTCCTAACGTTAATTCATATATTAAACCGACTTACGTAGTTTATGTTACGCTGCAGACGCTGCGCGTAACTCTCTGAACACAAGAAGAAGAAGAGGAAAAAAAATTTTCGGGGCAACTTTCGGGTAATTCCTTCCCTCGATGTTTAATCAAAGGATTTCTCTGTCTTACCTCGGCCAGGTAATATATCTGCGTGATTTACACTTTTTACGGTTGCGAGTTGTGAAAATAAGTTTTCATAAATTCCAATAAGAGACCCCCTTGCTCCCGTTTCCCGTGACTCGCGCAACGTTAAGAAAAAATAATATATATAATAAAATTGACTTCCGGTTTCATTTTCTTACTTTTCTCCCGAGTTGAGCACTCGCATTAGACGACTTAAGTGCTGAGTGGGAGTTGAGTTTCAGTGGCTGCTGCCGTGTGTGTGGGGGGCGCTTTTTTTTTTTATTGAAAAAGCCATTTCAAAAATATCCGGTTTTATAGTGGCAGCACCTGGAGTGCGCGCCCATTTAATAAATTTTTTGTTTTCGATTTTTAGCCAGCCGCCCCGGAGCAACTCCGCCGAAGAAGTCGACGCTCTCGGGGTACTTGCCATCCTTCCATTGGAAACTTCCAATATCAGCAAATGTCGAAATTGGACCGGTTTAATTTTCCTTTCCAACGTCGGACGGCGGGGGGTGAGGGACGGGGAGGTCGTAAAGCTCCCTCGTCTGGCACGGGGTGGAAGGCCAGATATTGCGCAGGGAACAAGAAGAAAGAAAGTGTATAATATGTACATAGATTGTAGTAAATTGCTCCTGCCCGTTGTTGCTGTTGCTGTTGCCGTTGTCGGGAAGGCGAAATTAACCGCAAGATTTCCTTCCGATGTCTTGCTGTTGTCCGCAGCTCGCAGAGAGTAGAAGAACACGTGTGTTAACATTAAGGGATGACAATCGATTTGCCGTAGCTGAGGTTGACGTAATTGTGATGATTAAGTGTGCGACAACAGAAGTTAGTCGTGGAGGGTAGGTGAAGTTTCACAACTACCCCCGTTAAAATTATTTATTATTATTATTATTATCATTAATATTATTATTATTATTGAAAGAGTCCGAGTGCGATCGTTCGACTCTTGGAAAATAGTTAATTAGAAGTTAGGAAGAACTTTTTTTCACAACTGCATAAAATTTAATATTTCTCAGATTGCGTGACGAAACACGGGAACTTTTGCCATTTCTTTTTAGTCGTCTCCTTTTCTTTTCCCTTCTTTTTTTTAAGTCTGTCGTGCGAGGAATTAGAAGGAAGAGCAGGAAAATATAAAAACTATAATAACGTTATTATTTCACATAGTTTTAAAACCGCACGGAAACTCTTTTCGACACGTGCCAGAAGAATTCGGTTTAAACGTCGACGCGAACTGGAACTTATTATTCTGTCACAGTCAGTAGAAAGATGAACGGTAATTACTATTATTTGTAAAAAATTGTTATGTAGAGTGAATAAATAAATAATAATGATACATAAAAGGCAAAAACTCCTGCTATGTAGACTTGTTTATTATGGAGGATAGGTCTGATGCATCTCGTCTGCTTGTTTGTGCTCTCTGCTGTTGATTAAATTGATGTACATCTTGACTGTTCAATGGTTGTGTATTTGAGCTGTTGTCATTTACTGAAAAATTACTTCACGCGAAGGTTTCTGCGGTGTCAGATGTTACTTCTGAACTTAGAAATAATTATGGTGACTGTTGATCCCTTAGGTCCGAAGCCTGGGAACTAAACTTACCTTTGACTGAGTGCCTGGAACAACCACCCGGTTGCTTTACTTAAGTCCACTTACATGAAATGGTTTAAAAAATGCTTCCGTCACTACCAAAAATAATTAACCGAGGATAACCTAATGGCACAAAACACAAAGTGCGTGTGTGTTCGTGTGTGACGGTTACGAAAAAGTGAAACTTTTCATAACTTTGAAATCCATGCCAAGTTGCGGCCGAGGAGGCGAGCAATTCCAACTCACAAAAGACGGAAACAATGCGTCATTTTGAAAATTCTCGTGGAAAACTTTGGAGAAACGCTCCGTGGCGTAGGTTTCGAATGAATAAGGAATGCTGTCGGGGGGGTCGAACGATTTCGCGCTGCCTCCTGGATGAAAGGAAACCAAAGAAAGTCGTCGTCGGGTGGCTGAAGAGGAAGTCGCGTGTTGCGAGTAAAATCAGGTCGGGGATGGTTAACTGCTAAAAAACGAAGGAATTGTCACTGGAACCTGAGGGACAGGTGGACTTAAGAGGACGGCGACACAAGGCGGGCGGTAGGGGTGGGGGAAGGGAACCGAATCGCGGAGGCATCATCGAAAACTTAATTTCTCACACTCCAATTACGAGGCAAATCGTTTTCTTCTTCCGGGCGCGAATTTAAAATTTAAACTAGTCCCGTTGAAATTACTCAATTTCGTGAACATTCGCATAATTTTTATTTTCCATTTCCGTTTAACGACTCAGTCAGGTAAACATCGGACACCTTTCCTGTAGGAAACTCACCTGGGGATTTCGCAAAAACGGCAAGTTTTGCACGGGCGCAGATAAAAAGATTAAACTAGATTGACTCCCGGTGATTTTTCTTAACTCGAGCCCGCCTCCCTCGCGGCTCATCCAGCCCGGAGGTGTTCTGACGAGTCACCAGCCGTCTGAATCAGACGACCCCCCCTCCCCTCGACTAGACAAGAACTAGAGATCTGAACTATTTATTTTCTCGCGATAAGACCAGACTAGAAGTCTCTTCTCTCCGGCCGTAAAACGGATTAAAACAATAAAATAAAAAATTGCCCCCTTGAAGGTTATCTTTATAGACTTTAAACCGGTGAGATGGCCACTTTAAATTTCTATAATTTTTTTTTGCAACCATCCCCTGCTCCACCGCCCTTCCCTGCCTCGGGTTGCCCGCGTCTCGTAGCAAAAAGTTTGGAAGAACGCAAACGAATAAGAAAATAAGTTGTTGCCGAGATTGTAAAAGTCCGATTAGGGTGAAAAAGGTTATCAAACACTTATTACAAGGAAAGGGAAATGAAAATGTCGGGGAGGAGAGAAGGTTGTAAATGCAAATATGAAGGGAAAGGCAAACGACTGGAGAAACTATAAAGAAACTATAAAAGAGGAGGTTGATGTTCAGGGGGAGCCGGTAAACCACGGGAGAAGAAATAGATCACCGGGAGAAAGTAGAAAGTTTCACTTAATTAACGCCACCAACAGTAGAAAAATGCAAGGGCGAATTTCCCGGGGTTTCCTTTCGGGTTCCAGGTCTCTGCAAATTCAGGTGTTTTAGTCGTCTTGTGAATAACCTGGACATGTGGAGTTGTAGCTGACTCCGGGAGTGAAACTCGTCTTGTGCGGTGAAATGGAAAGGAAAAACACGTCGAGGAGAAGTCAAGTCGATTGAGTATAAATTACAAGAGGAGCAATAAAAGAAACCCAGGTTGAGAATTATGCGAACTTCCTTTATTGCCGGGACGACAGAAAAGACGTGGGAGAAAAGACAAACGGCCACCGGAAATGGAACGATCAATTTCCGTAATTTTGACGGGTGAAAGTCCCCGGAAGGATGAGAAGGACCAGCGGAAGAATAGAAAGGCCCCGGGTGTGTGACCCACCCCATTCCGTGGGCTCTCGTGGGTCCTCGGCGCGTTGAAGTTGGCCGGATTTTATTGAATTTAATAAAAGGGTTATTGAAAGGTTAAGAAAGATGGTGGCGAGTGGTGTTGAGAGGTTCCTTTTCCTACCCCAGGGTAGCAACCCCCGGCTGAAAATAATAAAAAATTACGGATGCATCCCAGCATTTTCTTTTACTCTTCTCGGTCGAGACGAAAGATTCATTTCCCCCGTGATCGACTCCATTTTGGAACGTTGTTGACGTCCCCCCGAACCGAAAATTTGCGCTTTCGCTCCAACGGAAGGTTATGGATTTTTCATCTGCTTATTTATTTTTATTTTTACCCGTCTTTGATGTTGCGACGAAGGTTACATAAACAGAACCTTTCCTTTCTGAGAGCTTGTCAAATGACGTGTGACGCAGTTCAAACTTTGAGAAATTAGAAAAATGCTTCTTCTACACTGACGTCTAAAGACACTAATTTTGCTTTTATTTATTTATTTATTGACGTGAACGTTAGCTGTGTACCTGAATGTACCTAAGATGTTCACGTACCTGATGTCACTACCGACGGCAGCAGTTGTCTAATATACACTATCGTATATATAATAGTAAAAATAGTAGAAAAACAGTAAATTTTATATAGCAAAGTAAAATACAGGAGACGTTCTTTTTGTAGATTTTACTCAGGTGTTTGAACTTACAAAAATATTTCTGGTGACTGTGAATTATCAACATCTACAACTCAGATCGAGCAAGAGGACCGATGGCATCTTAAAGGTCGGGCGACATAAAATTTGCGAGCGATTAGGAGAGCGAGTGTCCGTGAGTCGTACCCAAGAGATAGAAAGATGGTCGAAGAATCCCGAAGGATCAGATCGCGATCTCGGGGTCTCGAAACGACAAAAGATCTTGATCGGGAACCGAAGTTGAGAACTTGACTCTCCGTTTCGACACGGAAAACTCGGCGACACGGAAAGACTAAGAATTAATAACAAAGAAATTGCTGATTGCTGACACCGGCCGCAATTGTCGCGCAAAATCTTTGCTGCAGCAAAAGCGGGAGAGTCGTTCTGTTTGATGTAACGTAAAGAACAACAGCAGTAAATTAAAATTGCAGATTGGAGGTTTAATTACACTCATTGTTATCTTAGTCCATTTCGCTTTATCTTTTCACATCTCTCTCTCTCTCTCTCTCTCTCTCTCTCTCTCTTTACTTCTTGTCCTCTTGGTGTTGCCGTTTCTGTAGAGGAAAAAAAATTTCCAGAAGTGGCTTTCTCCGGGAAAAAGACCGCAAATCCGGGGTGACCAGGAGATTTAATGACCTGCTGGATATTGTTAACTTGTCCCAGAGATAAAATAACACGGGTAGTTACTATATACAAAGGTGTTTAATGCTTCGGAGGAACACAAAGGAACCCATTCCGGTCATCTTTCTCACGCTTCTCTCACTCACTTTTCTTCTTTTTTTTTTCTATCTGGTTACAGCCGGTGGGCATCTACAAGGACAAGTACGAGTGGGCAGGCAGTCAGGAGGCTGGAGATTGCTCTCTTCTCATAAAACACGTGACAATCGACTTCGACGACGGAGAATGGGAGTGTCAGGTGACGGCGTCGGAGTTCACGGCACAGGACGCTCTCACGTCGACACCTGTGCGACTCGTGGTCAGGGGTAAGTACAACTATTTTACTATGCAACTACCCGACAAGGAGAGTATTCCCTACCGATTATGATACTTAACCTGCGGGCGGGGTCAAAGGTCACGGGAATTTGCCAATTCACCCGTAGAGTTGTTGATTTTTCGTGACAACCACTGCTGCACTACAAACTATTTTGAAAGTGAACTTACAAAAGAGTACAGCCAGATCACCAGTGATCGAGAACGGTCCATCGATACGAAATCAATCGATCGAGCGTCTGCAATTAATCGAAAACATCTTTTCACCTGAGCCCCGTTTGCATGTCTGGCAGTTGAATGAATGACGAACGTTTCTTTGAATGGAAAGCCAAAAACGGAAACGGAAATTGCCCAAAGGAAATAATTAAAAGGAAAGAAAGCGATGTAGGGGATGAAATTATGCGACTGAAAAAGGACAACTATTATTCTCCGAGCGATAATTCGAGACGATAGTTGAACTGTCCAACTACTCCGACGTGCTCAGTTTTATCCAGGTAATTTTCGATTGAGTCCTTTTTCAACCGGCCGGACCTTTTACTTCCCGGTCTCGGCTCCTATGTAACACTTTTTATGTAAAGGTCAAAGGTTTTCCACACCTGTGACGTACCCAGAACACCCACGGTCCACCTGTCGGCTACAATTCAAACGGTTTACACTCTGTTTACGTGTCGTTTTTACAAAACTGAAGAAGTAAAAAAGTTTAACGGTCGTATAAGTCGGAACGGTGGTTGTAAAAATGTAGTTGAGCGTCGCGTTTAGTAGTGTACAAACGATATACACGGAAATTAAGTTGAATGACGTTGAATGGTTGGGCTTGTAGTCGAACACGTTGGATTTCTCACTTGTTTCTGAAAACCACCCTTGCGGAGTTGCGGTTGTAGTGCTCGTCCCGGTTGTAGTTGGGGTGTTTGAGCAGGGGTAGGCAATCGAACCCGGTTTTTCCGAGTCGTGAAAACGAACTTTCTCACCTTCCCCCTAATCTCTTCTCTTCGCTGGCCACCCCCTCAAAAACTACAAAAACCTTAATTAAAAGAAAATAGTGAAGTTGTAGGGATTTTAACGTAGACGACGGGTGAAATGCATTTTTGGTCGAGTGCAGATCCGGCAGAAATCTCTTCGGGAGATCCTCACCGGCAGCACCGCAGCGGACTTCCTCTCCGCCTCAACCTGGTCCGGATGAGAGGAACCCAACAATGGTTTTTCATCTTTGAAAAGAGTCGCCGGGTCGACGGGCAGGAACACGGGGGTAAAACCGAGATTAAACCTGAATGGGAATTAAAGGGGATTCAAGTCTTGTTCTTTACGAGTCCTTCCCGGGGGAAGATAATTGAATTCATCCCAAATGGTGAGCAATTAACGTGAAACTTTATTAGTGGTAATAAAGGAATCGGGGCGACGCAGAGGCGATAAGTGGGCATAAATCAAGTCCGAATGTCTCGCTATGGGAATTTACGAGCCGTTTTACGGGAGCGAATCGAATGGAAAGGTGAGATCCCGTTAGATCCCCGGGACCAGTCGCAAGTGTTTGTATGATTGATCGGCTCCGAGGACGTCTACTTCCCGTTTGATTACCTCCGAACGAGGGTAACATGAAGTCTCCTTGGAAGTGAAATTTTTACGAGGAGGACCTCTCGAGGTTATTAAAATTTAATGTCGGTGACGGGGGTGGTTGTCCGGGGGTGGTAGTGTATCCGTAATGTCGAATTCTTATGTTAATTAAAGTCAGGTGTTCCCTTTCTTCTACCCACGGGGATCGTAATATTTAATGGGGATGGAATGTTCATCCCCACCCACCCACCGTGTCTTTTGTGCTTTTGAGGAGGACCGAAGAAAAGGCTTGGTCGGTCGTGGAAATGCCACGGTGCAGACATATTTTCTATTTGACTATTTCTAGTTTGAAAAAGTGGATGAGGTTTCTCTTGTTGCTTCCAAGTGGAAAATTCGTCGAATGCTCCCGTGAAAGGGTTCCTTTTGATGTGAAGGACGAAGTTTGGTTAACACCCGACTACCTTTGACTTGCTTGCCTTTCCTCTCCTGTGACGGGTACCAACCGCGGGGCAGGACACGTTTCCCTCGCCACCACAAACACCGGAGCCGTTTATTAAATTTTGGTTCCGACCGGTCCCTCATAATTGTATTTTCTCCCACGAAAAATTTCACCGTTTGAGTTTTGCTTAACGTCGTGGCAGAAGACCGTGGACGATGCTCGCCGAATGTTTTTGTAAGTTGGGTAAGGAAGTGAGGGAACCCAGACAAGGTAGGAACAATGCGAGGAAGTTAAGAAAGTGAGAGGGTAGGAGAGAAAAACAGAAGAAAAATTTCGAGTGAAATCCTTACAGCGCGCCATTTGCAAAAATTTAATTAAATCAAAATAAGTTCTCGTTCGGTTCAACCTAAAAGATTTATAATATAATTTTATACTACTTTTGTAATGTGCACGTCGTCGTGGCACCTTTTGTAAACCCGCGGAGAAAAGAAAGAATGCTACGAATCCTCTTCTTCTCGTCAATTTTTCTTGTTCTTTATTTTAATTAAAATTGGTTCGTAAATGTAGTGCTGCACGTATTTATTTCACGTTAAACTAATTCATTTGAATACGGTTTTGTAGTTGCACCCCCGCTGACCGCCAGAACAGTTTTACCGGCTACACAATAGACGAAGTGGAACGCGGAGGTCACTGACGGCCCCGGTGAGAGATTAGGGAGGTACGATTTATGTACATAAGGTATTAACGCAGTTGCTGAGCTCGGAGTTGCAGATTTTATTCTGTCTATGTAGTGGTGAACAAAGCATAAGTCAAGGTGTCCCTGTGATTTTTTTTCTATTTCGACATCGCCTACAGTAAAGAACCGAATTTCGACGGCCCCGTTCGCGACAGGCTGATTTTACATTTTTCATTCCTCCAAAAAAAAAAAAGAGGGCGGGTGGAAGAAAATGTCGGAACGAAATTTCGATGGTCGTAATTAATTTGTCATAAGCGATTTCCTCATAGAATATTTTAAAGTTTAATGAATCCAATCGATGACATTCTGAATTTGATAAGGGTTGCGCTTGAAACGCTCAAATTGACGGGTTTGAGTCGAACGCGTTTCACATGGAACCGGGAGGGAAAGGGAGAAAATTGTCTTTTTTCCCGTGGGAAAAACCCGGGAAGAAAAGCAAAGCAAGTCGTCAACGGAGGACAAATCAACGGAAAGACTTGGTGTGCGTTTTGACCGGAAAGAAGGACAAGTCGGAAAAGGCGGGAAAATTTGAAATTTAAATCGGGGGACTAATAATTTGAACCGGTCGTTGCTGCCACTTGCTAATTTGACCGTTTCGCCAACTTGCTCTTTTGTTGGTTCGAGACGACGTCCGCGACAAAAAAATTTCCCCAACAGGTAAAAACTATTCGAACTGTTGTGGCTGTTCGGTAGTTTCGCGGAGGTTCCCCGGCACAGGTAACCCAGGGATGGTGTCCGTGTGCCGGGTGGCTGTGAGTTGGAGTAGGAGCGAGGGAAAGTACAGGTGAATGGGGTGGGGGAGAGTTGGGTGTCAGAGGACAACTTGCTAAATTCCGTCTGAATAGACGCAATTAAGAAATGACATCGTCACCTGAATTTGAGAAAGACTTTTCCCCGTTGAAGAATTTAAAATATTTACAAACGTTTTGAATTCCCCCTTTTTGGAGTCGAAAACGAATTTTGCTAAAAACGGAACTTGTTATTATTCGCAAGTCACCCGATTTTAGCAAGTTTCCCAGGGAAATGGAATGAATGCGACTGGGAAAACAAGTCGACGAAACCGCCAAGACAATTTACCTGATGAGCATTTCTCTCTCTCTCTCTCTCCCATCCCGTTACTTTTTATTTTTTTTTCAACGACTTAATAAACCGTCTTTCCTTTTATGTATTTACGTATTTATTTATTTCTCCATTTTTCATTCCCTTTATGCCCGACGACATAATTTAAATTATTTAATGGTGCAGCAGGGAAGATTCGTCAACCCTAAAAAAGGGAATTAGAACTCGTTACCGAAAGATTTAGATTTCAGTTCTGAATGAGTCAAAGGGAAACTTTTCAGTATTTTCCAGTAAGAAAGTCTGACTGACAAAGGAGGGAGGGGTGTATTATGTACGTTTTATTTATGTGCTCCGCAGCTTCCTGCCTTCCTGCCGTATGAATTTGAAATTTTTCGGCAGCGTGCCCCCATGGCCCCCACGAAATGTCACACACCTCTCTTTATTTATCCAAACTCTTAATTATACATAATTATATTTGTAGTCAGGGTAATGTCGTCGTTGCGAAATGTTAGTCTGAACTGTTACTGTCCTCGAGTTAGTTATAGTATATATATTAATGTGCGTTACTGAAATTCAATGTTTAATAGGTCGATGAATATATTATTAAAGTGAAAACAATGTAAATTTTCGAGTTAGGTATGATACTGCTCGCATATATATGTATATATATTAAGTTTGAGTATTTATTTATTTTTAGTACTGTGCTTTATTTATTTATTTACGTTTAATAATCTTTTTTTACACTCTGGATGAGTCGAACTTACACTACCAAGAGTGGTGTCCTACAAGTCCGACGAGTCTTCGTCTAACTTGTTTCCATAACTAACTATCTTCTTCCATATACCTGCTTTAGTTTTTTTTAATATTTCATATAATTTGGTTTCTCATTTTAGCCCTCATCATCTGGCAGAATTTTCGAAATAAGTCACGGAGTAACTTTTAGTTTGAACGAATATATTTTCTAAAGAAAGTTCTCTTGTTTTCCCCGTTTTTTTCGCCCAAGTACCGAAGTACTCAACATTATTTTATTAGTATAATTTGCGACGCTCGTTGTGATTACCGAGTGTGACACCTATTTATTTATTTGATCCATCAGATAGAGTTTGTGTAATCCGTAAGAAACATACGTTTTGTAATACCAATATTATTTTTAATATCATTAAGAATGGATCCGTACGACCGAGCGAATAAATGTTTTTATGTGTCGACGGTTGAGCACAACTCGGGCACACTTAACGAACTGGTGAATTAATATAAAAATATTGAACGGGATGAAGATGTTTGGCAGGGAAATCTCTACGGAGTGTCAGATTAAAGTATAAATAATGAAAGTTGATGACGTCAGGGGGTAAATAGGGGGAGAAAGCGTTATTTGGAAGAATAGAAAAGTAGGTGAAAGGATGTTGTTGGTTGTTGAAACGTTGAAACCTACTACCCGAATAAACGGTTTATTGTGATATATTATTATTAATATATTATTGAAAGAAATAATTTTTTATTGGCACCCAGTGTGGCAAACCAACGTCTGCGGTTTATTTTTTACGATAATAAATGTACTTTAATTTAAATAAATCGAACTGATTTACGTACATAAATCTCTTGAATAAGATTAATAAAAAAACCGAAAGCTTTGGAAAGCCCTCGTTTATTATGTTATTTATGTTATTTATGTTATTTATGTTGTTGATTATATCAATCATAACTCACCCCCTAAGGAGTAGGGTCTAATGAGTTCTTATCAGGGTCTTATCACGGGGTGAATGATTTCTCAGCAGAAAGTTCAAAAAATTATTGATTAATTGCCGACGAATCGTCCGACACGTCGACAATGGTTTTGTCTACTTCCGGCGACAATTAGAATTCCGACTGCTGCCACTTGTTCCTGACGTGTCTTCCCTTTTGTTCAGCACTCGACCATTCACCTGGCACCGACTTGTCCCATTAGTTTGCACTTCCCTTGTATTTTCTTTTTTTCACCCTTTCTCCTCTCGTCTTTCTCTCCACTCGTGACGGATTTTTATTTTAACGAGGAGCCGACGGAACATTCACTCCAAGTCGACTTTACTTCTTAGCCACGCGTCCGGTTCCGGTGAGTTCTTCAAGAACCAATTTTGACCTCTACGGAGAAAAAAAAGGAAACTTAATAAGCAACGTTTTATTACGTGAATTAACAATTCACGGCCGGCTTTTATTGCAGGGGTAACGTCTTTTATTGTTGTTACATCGCTGTCGGTTTTATTGTAGCGGCGGTTGTTGTTGTTGTTGTTGTTCGTAGAGCCGTCCATTTTTAATTCACACGAGACGTACAACGCAATAAAGCGGTCAGTAATTGCTCGGCCGGTAGCTGAGTGACTCACAGACAGGCGACCAGGTAGAGCAACGCCATTGAGGGGTGCGTAGAAGCATTTCGCTTGCTGTCGTCAAACCGCCACTTACGTGTAACGCGTTTAGAGGAGTGGTAACCTTCTGCTTGAGCAACACAGGGAGTCGAGTGAAGTATCAAAAAATTTATTAAGATGATGAAACGGGTTAGAAGCACGGGGCGAAGTCAAGAGATAACAACGAGTGTCTTGGAAAGAAAGACAAATGACGGGAGAAAGGAGGGAAAGAAGAAAAAAAAAAAGAGGAAGGAAGCCGAAGATTAAGGTTAAGTCAGAAAGACTGGGAATTTATGGGTGGCCGAAAAAGATTAGGATTCCAACAGGAAGTAGAAGTGGAAGAAGACGGAGAATAAGGAGAAAAGTGGAAAGGCAAAGAAAAGGCACGCGAACGAGATGGAAAGAAATGTTGAGAATTATCTCCGGCAAGCATCTTCCTGGTCCATTACCATCAGCACCTTTGACTTTGTCCTCCACATCTTCTTCTTCTTCTTTCACGTCGCAGAGAAATAAAATAATTGAAAAGATTATTATTTTTATTCGAGCGCCTTTTCTGTTTACCAAGTTTCCCGAGACGGTAAAAAGAAAAGGAGGAAAACTGACAAACCGTAAGGTGGAGGACCGGGACGGTAGACAGAAAAAGGTTTTCCTCAAAGGAGGAAGATCAAAGGATAATGTCGAGTGACACGAGGAGTAAAACGAAACTTTAATGGGGTTTTAAGAGATTTTTTTTTATTTATTTTCCAGTCCGGGAGTACTCGGATGGGGGGGGAACCCTCTCCGAACGAATGGTACCCGGTACTAAATCTCCCGCCCTACACTCCCCACCCCCTCCCAACCCACAAAACTAAGATATTTTAATTAGACGTTACGAGTAGATTTAGAGTTAACTGTTTTGTACCCTCGTCACGAGCAATAATCCGATTATCGATGAAGAGGAAACCGAATAAAACTGAGCTACAAATTGGGTCTCGCTCCTACTTAACGACAGTCCGGGTCCCATTCATCGTTCACCTTATTAAAAATGTATATAGCAAGTTCCAGATGTTTCCTCTCTATTGTTTTATCGGCGTTCGCTTAGCTAGGAAAATAGGGGATGGGAACGGGTTTGGACTGCACCGGCACGGTCTCCTCTCATCGTACAGGCTTCGTCCTGTGCTTGTCTTTCCAACGAACGCAACGTTAGCCCCGTGTCTCGATTTTCCATTACATAAGAGTGTAATTTCTTTTATATGGTACAATACACGAGCACGTAATGAGGAAAATAATTTTCACACCGTGAAGGAGACAGGACGAATGCTCTGCTGGGGAAAGGAAAGCAACGAATGCAAAACCAGAAAAGATACGCGACAAGCGACAAGCTCAGATAAAAATTAATGTGACAGACTTTTAATGTACGGAACGAGAACGTAATGATAAACGAAGTGAAGGAAATGAAAAGGAAAAATTCTGAAGAGGAAGGTGTCGACGAGGAAAACAATCGGGTGAACGACTGGTCTGGGAACGGGAAGGAGACGGAAATTGTCAGCGATTGTAATGTGCGGGCTAACCACACTACGATACACTACGTGATACCACTGTTTGTAGTTATGCCGTAGTCAATACTAATAGAGTAATAAATTTAGTATTTTAGTAGTTTAATAACAAAATCACTAGGTTGTATAATTTATAGACGGCTGTGAAGTCTTCATTAAATATTATTAATACTTAATAATAATAATAATATTATACGATAAATAATTTATTATATATTATAAAATATCTCACGTGTAATTAATAATGATTTTATAAATGTTGTATTGTTAGACAGGAACGAATAAATCACGTGACGGAAGCATTTTAAAATACATAAATAAGTAACAACTAGGACTTTCACCACCTTCAGAACAGGGCTGCATCTCTGTGTGATTACTGTAAAATATTATTATACAAAATTATAAAAAAGAAGCGAATAAAAAATAGTGATATAATTATTAATTAGCTGCGTATAAATGAAGTTTAATATTGAAATCAATAGAAGCGAAGTAAACACTTAATTTTGTATATAAAAACCCGAAGGGGTTTGTTAAGTAAATTATTACATAAATACATAAAACTGGAATTTTATTTAAATTAATATCAACATAGTTATTACCCTGCTGTTTATTTTATTAAGGTAGAAATCACGTTCTTGTATAGTAGTAAATGATGTTAAGTATGAAATTATGTACCAAAATGGGGTTGTTCGTGTCAAAAGACTTTCGACGACACGGAATAAGACCGTTCGTCTATTAGTACATAATATTATGTATACTCAACCGGGTTTTCTGTTTGTTTACTAAACCCCCAAAATAGTGCAGCGTAAGCCACGAAAAATATTTAATTGCAGAGTCGAGACTATTGGGACTGTTGTAGAATTCCCACAGGAGAGTTAACAACGAGGTTCTGAGCACGTGTAAGAAGTCCATCGGAAAACTCGCAGGTGGCAAGCAACCCCCGGGTTCTCCAAATGCACGTACACACACACACACACACCCCGGCACGCACACCCCCAGACAACACACCACCCGTCAAACAATTTGAAACCTCAAAAACCAATTCCGCTTTTATTGTACCCGAGCGGAATAGACGTAATTAGAAAATGTACGCAACATGTCCGGCTATGGTAAAAACAGGATTTGAAAATTTAATTCTCGACCGCGGACGGCCATTAAATAAAAGCTCGTGGTACTTGGTACGTGATCATCGGGCTGTAGTGCCGGGTAGTACCCGTCCTTCCAGGTACAAGAAAACGACACCAGAAGATGAAAACTAAAAAACTGTTTTACTTTTCACTTCGAGTGGCGGTTAACTGAAAATATGTTGCTGCTTACCGCCCGGAAATAAATTATCCGGCAGTTATCTTCAGACTTGTCTTTACCAGGCTTATCCTTCTCTATGTTTCACCCATTTATCTGGATAAATATGACGCGGGGATGAATGTTTAGGGTGGTAGAAACCGACTAAAATAGGCGCTGTACATGTGTACTCTCCTACCTTCTCTCCACTTGATTCAAAACTGGTGTTTTATGTTGTTTGTTAACATTTTCAAACTTACGTGACATGTAATTAGACGGTTCGCACACCTCCGCGGGTTACCTGAGCTCTCAGTGAACTAAATCTGAACCGTAAATTGTGACTATTACGAAGTATCGAACCGTCAGCGACCGACGATCACAACACTCCTGACCCAGATCCGGCGTCTCCCACCGTCTTCTGCTTCCTCTCCGTCGATGACCTCTGCTTCCACTGCGGTCAAAATCACCGGACTGTCATTGACAAGTTAAAAAAAAAATACGAAAACAAAAAATAATATATAAAATTTATGAGGATTTCGGAAGATGGTCGGACAGCAGAAACCGGAAACCGAGCCGAGGGAAAATGGCAGAAACTGGGCATTTTTTTACGATGTCAAGTCAATTTTTCCGTTTTACGATGGCAGATAGCGAGTTTGAATAAAAAAACAGAGAAGATGACTCCGGAAAAGAGAAGAGAATTGAAGAGAGAGAGAGAGAGAGAGAGGAATTATCGCAATCAAATAGCGATGAAGCCGTCCGTTCAGAGTCCGAAACGACAGCAGAAACTGAAAAACCAATAACATCAGCAGGGAGGTTGAAATTCACATTACAGAGAACCTCAATTTTTGACTGCGGCTGTTGTCATACAGCAGCAAAAAAAAAGTTTCATTCAAAGGCACCCGAGTCAGACGACAACAAACGAAAACTGCCGTACAGGAAAGATCCCGGAAGACAGACAGGACAGACAGAACGTTGGTGAACGACAGAGCTGCAGAGGAAGCGAAAGTCAGAGCTGATCGAGTGAGGAAGAATAAGAAAACAAAACGAACGAAGGAAGTTCCTGTGGAAGTAAAAACGATTGTGTACAAAAACCGTCGGGTCTCCAGCAACGGCAGTAAAAGACGAGGCAAACTGGCTAATCCTGTCGGAAAATAAAAAAACATGAAATCATTTCCATCATCCGCATTACACACATTTTTTTCCGCTGTGGAAAATGTAGGTTGTTCTCCAGAAGACATTGCGGGGGAATTTCCTGTTGGTCGATGAGGAAAAAATAAAACAAGAAAAAGGAACGGTCTAAAAGGAATGAAGTAAAAGGAAGGAGGAAAATAAAATTCGGTTTGACGGGCAAAACAAAACCTTTGAAATCTCACGTCCGAAATACTGGAGAATAAAAATTTTCGACTTTTTCCAAGAGAAAATGAAAAGTTTGTCTATTTTTTTTCTCTCTCTCTCTCTCTTTGTTGTCTATTAAGGCAAGTCTTGGATTAACGAACGGCGCCAATTTGGTGGTCACCGATGAGAAATCAAAATCTCGTCGATTGGTCGCTTTTCTACGACCCTATTTTTTCAACTATTCTACTTCTCAACCGATCCGAAGAAGAAGACAAGCCATCTCTACAATTGACGCCGTGTGATTGATTTCCGTCTGTATGTGTCACCAGAGAGACAGAATACTGAACCACCTGGCGCAAAAACTTCTGCTGGTGACAAAAGTGGCGCGGAATGTCACTGTCGCCGTCACAAAAATTACCAGACCTCCCAGACTTCCCAGATGGAGTTGGTATTTAGTACAAACAGACAAGTAGAAATTAATGGACAAATTGAAACTCACAAGCACATCCACAGGCGTCATACGACTAGGAACAGAGCAAGTGGAGGTCGCACAGTTGGGGGTTTCCTAACTCTCCGGTACCAAAAAAAGTTAAACATCCAAGTGCAGATGGTCACGACCGTAGATAACAAGAAATAAAATATAAAATAAGGGTAATAACGATAGACGTAGTACAAAGATGAATAGAATAAATAGAAAAAATTGAATTTGCGTTCCAAGTAAAAATAGTCATGACGAGAGACCAAAAAGCGCAAGGAAATGAACTTATATTTCATAGTATAAGATAGAAATAACACAGAAACAACAGGAACAACAGAAACCTAGAAAACAATATTTAATAAATGTACAAACTAATGCAGTTAACTGAACCCTGAAAAATGATTCTACCCTGATTTGTGTCTGTTGCACGTCAGAAAGAAGAATCATCCCGGTCTACCTACCTCCCTGTGTCTCCCTCTTGCTGTCTAAGAAAAAAATAGCATAAATAAAAAAAAATTATTATTAAAGAATCTTATACAACAGGAATACTCGGCGGGTAAGCCATAAATCACGTTGGTTGGTTGGTTTGCACAAGGAACGCGCACAACAAGAAATCGCACAAAATGCACGGCCGCAGTTCTGCATATTTCCGACAGCAAAAATAAGGAAAGACAGGCCGGTAGCGAGAGCAAACAGCTCGACCGACGCAACCGTCTTGATTTATTGCGATGATATCGGCGGGAGTGAGGGAAGCTCGTACCTGCGTGAGGAACTCGGCACATCGACAGAACGAATCTCGTCAAAACGGACACTCCGACAGACGGAAGAAAACGTAAAAGTTATGAAAAGGGAATGTTTTCGTAACCGTTCATCAAACAGCACCGGGTTCATCACTTTCCTCATTCTTTCCGTCACATACACACACACACACACACACTCACGTACATCAGTCTCGCTCTTCCTCCGACTCCATCTCATTCGCTGATTCTTTTCATAATTAATTTTTTTTTCATAATTAGTCGACATCTGCTCCTGAAAGTGATTTAATAAAAAGTACGAAAGGAAATTTGTCTTTCGACGACACAAGCCCCGAAGGAATCGATTCACTTCACAAAGGACGCACTTTCCCTTGAATTATTCCATTGACGACGGGAGCGATCAGTGGAAAAGCGTCGAGGCATTTTCTTTTTCATAACTCTCGAACAATTCTATTAAGAAAATTAGGTCACGGCTTAAGACCAGTCTCGGAGTCGATGTAAATCCGCAAAAAATTCAAATCCTCCGCCCGTTTGACGTTTCTTCTTGTGACGTGTGCGCGCGTGATGATTTCGATAATTTAACTCTCGTTTTCCTTTGATTTGTTTCAGTTGCTCCTCAATGGCCACGGATCGAAGTCAACAGCACCATTGTACCCCCGGGGAACAACATAAGTTCCGACGTCGGCAAAACAATCACGGTGAAATGCCTGAGCAGGTACGGGAATCCTCCCGCTCGTCTCAAGTGGTTTCTCGGTAAGTTTCCTTTGTCTAAATTAAATTGAATTCTTTTTTTTTTTTTTGATGTGAGAAAAGGACCGGAGAAATGAGAGTTTAATTTCGGTTTCCGGGCACCTGGTCAGGTGAAGACAGCAGGTCGCGAATTTTTGTTGGAATGCCACGGGGAATCCCCGCAAACCGACGACAAACGACAGGGGAGAAGAAGTGAAAAATTAAAAAATCCACCGGATGAAACGCGGAGGGAAATCGTTCGGAAAGCTTTTCCTTTGTCGCCAGAAAAAAATAAATATTGTTTTTTACCCCCCCCCCAGGGGGTGTTGATGGGGGGGAGTAGGAGAACGTGGGAGCTCTGACGAGTTTCCATTGACAAACCGAAACAGATGGAGATTTCTCCGGTTCTCGAAGACAAAGGACAATGAAAAAAAAGGATTTCTCGTAAGCGTAATTTTGTCTGTCGGGGCAGCAGAAACGAAGCCGGGAGAGCGAACACCCGTGGCAGAAGAAGGTGGCGGGAAAAGAGAAAGAACGTTATCAATAATTCATGAAACCATTTTCCATTTTTCCATTTTCGCCCGGCCAAATTTCCTGTCGGGTGCCCGAACTCGTCAAATTAAGACTTTCGTCCGAGACTGAAATTTCACTCTTTCCTACCAATTAAACAGAGGGAAAAACGATCAAGCAGTAGAAGATGGATTTTAATAAGTCGGCCGCCGTCGAATTAATAAAATCCGAATACATAATACGTATGTTGCGAAAGCTTTCGACACGACGGCAGTGCGACAGGGAATCTCAATTACCCTGATCGAACATTATAATACTAGTGTGGAGAGGATGAGTAACTTTATATATATAGTACTTATACTATGTACTCTATATATAAATGCACACTAAGGTTATATGTAACGTGGCAAAAAAATATAAAGGTTCCAAATAAAAGCCTGTAGAGTAAAGAGTGGACTTGTCTCAGGTGTGCCAATTTTTTAATTAACGTTAACTTTCTTCTTCTGTATGCTTCCGAATTATAAAATCTTACGCTACGTACTGTAAAAAATGAACTGGAGACACTATTGAAAAATTGACAGCGAAGTAAACAAGAGGAATATATGTTTTTAGTGGAGAATTAAGATGCGGACGGTTTTTAACTTACTTATATTGAAAGCACATAAGGAGAACTTTGCAGGATTTTATGATGTCACGTGGTAGTAACCCAAAGAGGCGTACAGGTTTTATACAGTACAAGAAGCTATTATAAAAATGGTTTGTCTTGTTGTGACATTTTTATGTGT
This sequence comes from Polyplax serrata, assembly GCA_037055365.1. Classification (NCBI taxonomy): domain Eukaryota; kingdom Metazoa; phylum Arthropoda; class Insecta; order Psocodea; family Polyplacidae; genus Polyplax; species Polyplax serrata. Next base: position 3,585,351 of record JAWJWE010000038.1, on the reverse strand, counting down.
ATGAGAATCAATGTAATTTACCTAAAGAATTTAGTTCATACATAAGAAGTGGAGAAGTTTCAAACGGGACGTCACAAGACAAATTCTCACGACTAGAATTTTAATTCGGAACTGCAGGACTGCAACCTTCAAGGTAGAGAAGACGAACACATCGAAATAGGAAGGAAAGTACCTGAGAAGAAAATTTTACTGAACAGGCAGAGGAAAAACCGTCGAGACTCTGAAAAAAAGGGTCCAACGTCACTTTTAAAATCAACTTCTGGCGTCAAAGTGGAAGTTCTCAGAAGCCTTCTCACCTGAGTGAGGAAAACGAGTCCTTCCTCAATTGAAGTAGAATTTTATTTCAGGAAGTCGAGGAAGGTTCTGTGAGGTTCTCTGCTAGGGCCAGGCTTGAGCCTTTTTATACGATACGATGAGAGGTTTAAGAAAGGATCGAAGGTTAAATGGACGACGAAAATATAATGTTACTCGCGTGAGATGTAACGTAACCCGTGGGGGGATCACGTTCGACTTCCCTGGAGGTTGTCGCACACTTGCAAAAACCTCCGGTCCCCGTCGTTCGCTCAATCGAAGCCAAACATGTGCACTAACGTTGTTTATGTTGCAGGTGACAAGGAGCTTTTGGTGGGAAGCAAACAGAGCAACGCTCCCGAAGTGGACAATAACAGAACGTGGGTGGCGACCTCGCTGCTGGACATTGTTTATACTAAAGACTTGTACGGGAGGACACTTCGATGTGTCGCCCTTCATAAATCGTACCCGAAGGAGTCGCAGGAAGTGCAAGTTCGTCTGGACGTCAAATGTAAGTTAATATTATTCATTATATTATTATATTCTCGTCGCGAAGGAAGATCGTCACCTGTTCTACACGCATATCCCCCACCATATAGCTCCGTCGTGTCCCGTAGAACCCCAGTGTACATAAGACAGCGGGAATGCTAACCACATACCGATGCTTAACGTCATTATTAATAAATAACTAACGATTTAAAATAGTATAAGGTTAACGACACAAGTAAATTAAAAACACTACCAATATATTTCTATAATTTTTAATAATAATAACAATAACAAATAATAATGACTATAACTATAACAATAATAATAATAATAATATAGTGCAAGTGAATTTCATAAAAACACAAATTTATTAATAATAAAATATTATAAAAATAATATTGTTTAAAAAATTATAATCAATACTTTGTTTATTAATACGAGATGAAAATTAATAAATAATAACAATAACAATAATAAAATGGACGTGTTTTCCAGTTAATAGGTTCCTATTTTATAGTTCTGACACATCGATAATGAGAAATAATAAATAAATAAATAAATATCTTGGGTGATAAATAGTAAAAGAGTGAGTGCCTGCCTCCGTTCAAAGGATGTCACTCGTCGTGAATTATATTCTATTAATAAATTAGTGGGAATCTCTTTTTGAAAACGAATTACAGGGAGGGAGCAATCAATGAATAATTGAATTTGACTGATAATTAATAAATCACGATGATTAATTAAAAAGATCACTCCGGTCGACGTCGAAATAATTCCCGGAGCCGGTAAAACACCGGACATAATAGTTTCTCGCCGGTAACTCGGTTTCAATAATTTACTTTAATAGGTCGCGCGAAACGAAGCCGATAAAGCCGAGACTCGCATCCGTAACTTATTGAAAATTAACTGAACGCTTGCAATTTATGTAGACTTCACAGTCCACGGGTAAAGTAATTAGTTAATAATTTAAAGTTTTACAGGGGGGGTTAACAAGAGAGACCGAAAACCGTGAGAAAAAAATGGAGATGTTCATCGGTTAATCGATTCCCTTTAATGTGTTAAAAGGTTTTGCGGTCGAAACTTTCCTACTCGGCGGTTAAATCGTCGTCCATTGTGCTCCCAACACAATAACAACCCTTTCGACTCGAGTTGCCCGTTTAAAAGAAGACTAAGAAGACTAGGCGGTAGTTGGGGAGGAAACTTAGCCTTTCTCTCTCCCCCGCGAAGAAGTAGCTATTTCAAACTTGTTACACAAATGCCCTTTGTGGTAAGACATTTTGGGAAATTTAACTCGTCCCATCGCTCCACTAAACTTTTCGCTATTGTTACCCTGGAAAGCGATTAATAAGACGCCTCTATTATGTACACGTTTTCCTATACACTCGACCGTGAGTTTGTTTTTTTTTTATGTGCGCTTATTGATCGTCTACCCCGGAGAAGTAAAACATGTTGGAAAATGTAATGCTGGGCTGCGATGTGGTCGATGATGTGTAGTGTAATAGTAGACGTTAAAATTCTGGTACGTAACAGTTGGACCAAATGTTTGGTATTCACCGGTCTCAACAGATGCCAGGGAAACTGAAAGACAGAGAAACGACAGTGTGTTTTATGTATTTGTATGTATATATTTTCATCGGACGACGGACGGTAACCTCACCAACCGGGTGGTCAAATCCAACGCGACATTTTAATTTCGGGCCGGTGCGGTGAGGTTGGGGAATGGGGAAGAACGGGGCGGGTGGTGATTTTGCTGTCGTAAATGTCGCTCACCTACAGTGCCCGCTGGCTCTCACACTTTTTTCACGCCGCCCATCCGTTTTTGTTCCGACAGAAATTTGCTTCCATTCGAATTGAATTCGCACAGAGGGAAACTAGTAATTCTTCATCGTTCACGCTCGTCTGTTATGAATAGATCCGCTGCCGCCGCCGCCGCCGCCGCCAACCCCGTCTGTCTGTCTGCCTGTATAAAATTTTAACACCAGTTTTTAGACAATAAATTTTGGCGCGATTATAACAAAACGAAAACGGACAATGCGACAGGAACCGCTGTTTTTATGTACATAAATAAATATGTTTCCGTTTGAGAGCGACGGGGTGAACGAGCTGAAGAGACGCCGCAGAATAATTTTGATTGTTGCTCCGTCCCCCATCAATTTTCCAGTAAAACAATATTAGCAAAAAAAAAATTTGTTTTACTGTAAATGACGAAAAATTCGGGGTGTTGCTACAGTCGGACTGTGCCGAAAAACGTTACAAAGTACAGTTGCATACACCGGACACGGTACGGTGTACGTGTAATTTTTGATCAAACGCGAAAATTGTAATGAAGAGGAACGTAGGTGTAGGGTTGTAGTGAGTTACACAATGTTGAGATGTTTCATTACAATATTTAACACTTGCTGTTGAGTTAAATGCGGATACGCGTAAGAGTGTGCACAATAAAAGAAATAAATAACAGGAGATATTCGAACAGGAACTTGTCGAAGCTCGCCCGGGAACCATAATATTCATAAATAATAATAGTGTTAATAATAACTATAAAAAATTACTTTTTGGATAAATAACGGATAAATAAATGTTAAAACGAAAAAGGCAAATGACACTTTTAGGTGTATAAAACAATAGGTAAACTTTTACCTAAATCTTTGGTCAAGTTTACTGCTGGCGAAAAACAATGTTAATTCTGCGACATTGTAGTTTTTTTTTATTTATTTATTTATTTTGCAATATAACGTCTTGCTTTCCGCGCACCTCCCGTCAAGATATTTATTTTATTTTATTTTTGTTTAACATAAACATAGCAAAAAATTCGCAATCTGACCTAGGACAACAGAAGCTGTGTTTGGGAAACTTTGACATAATAAAACTACAATACAATAATGGCTATAAAACAAAAGATGCAAAAATAAACAAAATGTAAGAAGAATTCATAACCGGATGTGTGGCAGAAGTAGGGTATGAAACTTATTTAACGAAATTTAAATAAATAATAAAAGACAAGGAAAATTTCCATTTGCACAATAATAATAAATTAAATAAAATAAAAGAAACGGTAAGTCGCAGACAAAATCACAAAGACATCGAAAAGAAAAGCTTCGGGCGATCGCTGAATCCGCTAGAACCAAGAAAATAAGAAGTTAATAAAAGAAGTAAACAATAAACTAATTCCATTCCTTTTCCTTCCACGGAAAATAATAAATAGAATTGTTTTGAAAGAAGGAAGAGAAAATTAATTATGTACATAGGTGGCAATAATCGAGAGGAATGAAATTTCAGAGAGAGGTGAAAGCTCAGGCTCGCAATTTACGTTTTACTCGGTGAACCTCGTCGCCAGTTTGTCAGTGCAGAAAACCTGCTTTCGGGGGCTATTTTGGGGGGTGACAGGATTTTTGGCGGGAGGTTGTAGGATTATGAGGGGTACCTGCGCCCTTTTGCTGCCTCCGAGGTGAGACGAGATGGAAAATGCCCGTAGGTTTGAGTCGGACAGTGCCGGGGAAAGTAACTTCTTCACTCTGGAGAAAGAAGTTCAACTCCTGCCTTCGCCTATCTCCCCGTCACTTCTTCTCGTCTCGTCTCGTCACTTCACTTCACTTCACTTCACTTCCAATCTCTGGACTAGAAAGTTACGTATTGTTTAATGAGATTTTAAAAGAATCAGGATGAAATTTTCTCGCTCTTTCAATTCTGCATCCCTCCCGGTACCACCCTTCATCGTCACCATCATCATCACCGCCGCTGCCGCTGCCGCCGCCGCCATCCTTCCTCTTCTTCTTCTTCCACTGTCATTAAAAAAAATAAGTTTAAATTAGACAGAATGTCAAGCACAGAGACATAGAAATTTGACGGTTATGAAAAATGTTTGAAACTTTTTGAGAGAACAAAAAACTCACTTGATGAAAGGGGCGGAGAGGAGACGAGAGGATAGGAGAGGAGCGGGGAAGGGGTGAGAAAGCGGCGACAGACAGAAATACCGAAGAGGTAGCTAGAAGTAGCTCTAGGACAGAAGGTGAAATAGGAAAACTTTGGGGATCCTCAACAGCTCAACCAGACGTTTCAAACGTAACCGGAAACAGTTTGAAGGTTCCCAAAACAACCGGAAATAGACCGGAAATAGATAGTTATTATCAACATTATTATTATTATCGTTATTAAAATTATTTTTATTATCGGTCAACGACCTTCCGATTATTAATAAATAAAAGTAAAAGCGCGACTTACACGTTGTGTTTGACGTGACGAGTTCACGTTTTTCTTCTTCCACGACAAAACTCGAAACGGCGTTGTACTCTGAAGGTGTTTCCGACGTCCCTAAATCCTTTTATAATGCCATTTAATGTTCGTCGGATCGGTCGAAATGTTTGTTTCTCAATAGCGGAGGCAACGCTAAAGAATCTGCACAATCTACTCACTTAGTGTGATACAGTTGTTAAAATTTTTATGGGTACGACTGTTCCTCGGGTAAAACAACAATGAGACCCGAAAAGAGAAGGTAACACGAGAGGGAGAAACTCCGGGACTTTACAGCGGAACTTTATCGGCCTATTAAATGCCGTTGGAAAGCTCTTTGCCTACGAATCAATCAGTTAATAAAATTTCGGTGGGAAATAAAAAACGGGGCAACCACTTACTTTAATGAGTCGGAGCAGGGGAACAGACAAGGGAATATTGAAAACGTGACGCGGGGAACCGTCACAGAAAAATTAAGTTAATTAATATTATGTAAATAAGTAAAACATAAAAAAAATAATTAACATATAAGTAAGAAAGAATATACAGAAAGTCGAGAAAGGGAAAAACAAAAAAGGAACAAACGAAACAAAATACCCTGAACTGAACTGCTCGCGACTGTCGCAACAATACAAAAAAAAGAACATTTCGAAACGACGGTGGGAAGGAAGAGGTGGTGGTGGTGGCCGATAAGGACAAATTTGAAATTCACCTGCGAAAGAGAGAGATGCAGAATCGATAGCAAACGACCGGAAACCGGCGAAACCAAAACCGACCTCACCCCCAGCAGCAGCAGCAGCAGCACCCTGTACGGAAAAAAAGGACAAAATAATAAAAGGCGGTGATCGGAACAAGTCGGCGGTGCAGGGATGGAGTGCGGGGGTGGGAAAAAATTGATTGGAGCCGTTTCCGTTTGAAAAATTAAAAAAAAAATTAGAAATTTCTAGAAAAGCTCAAGATGTTGTGTGTGCAGCGGGTGGTGTGAAATTTCCCTGGGGTGAGTTGCCTTGTCGCGAGTACGCAAAATGGAAAGCGTGGCGCGACCAAACAACAGGGCCGGACGACGACTTCAATTGACGGCTCGTTTAACGGAAGGTTCGACAGGAAACGGAAGTCGTGGGTGGAACCGACCGGATGGACGAGCCCCAAAAAGTCAACCCCTCGAGCGCTCGCGTGCCGGAGGAAAGGCTCCGATGGAATTGAGAAACTCTTCATCCGTAGAGAAATTGATACTCTCCAAGATGTTTATTGAATATTAATAATCGCCAAAGCAAACGGTTGACTCGTCGAAACGCTGAAATTCTCCCAAAATTAATTTCACCTTGTAATCTGACAATTTGAATTCCATCGTTGCCAACTACCCAACTGTAGTTTCTTACTACAAAGTCTTGAGCACCCGCGTATTTTTCACTCATCCTCCGGGTCCTTTGCATAAAGTTTGAATTAGCCTGAAGACAAACTAAAAAGCCTGTAATAAGTAAAAGTAACTTAAATGCCAACTACTGCCACGTTATAATTATGTGATATTGTAACTACAACAGTAGTTTTTCGTGAAAAATGGTTGGGTGTCAGGTAAGAGGAGAGATTCTATTTTGAACACAAAAATAAATACAACCATCAGACGCAACTTGTGGTACTTAAAATTAACAATTTTGAGAAGAAAGAGCACCAATTGTCTATTGTTAACTATTTTCTATTTTATCTATTTTGACTGGCTCTCTTGCGTACAGAATAGTTAATGTATAAGAGAAGAAATTATTGTCTAAATAAAACTTAACGTGCGGTGTTTACATATATTTACACATATACTGTGGCAGATTACATTAATACTATTTTATTTAGTTATGTATAACAAAAAGTATTTTTATTATTTATTTATTTACTAAATTTTTTAAATAAATACGTGTTCCAATTTACCGCAAACGTCGTGTCCCGCGGGTAATTACACTGAAATACACCGTCGATTTGAAAATTTATTTATTTATTATGTACTTTATACTTTGTGTACCACAGAATTTTATGTCAGGTCGGTGACACAACTAGAGTCTCAGGTAAACTCACCTTCGCGTCCATCCTACTCCGTAGAGAGACACCCCAGGAGAATATACTATTTCGCAGACACTTGTTGTGTTCTGCCGTTTGCGCAAACGAAAAAACTTACCTTATGGCGTCACGTATTAAATTATTCTTATCATTTAATTAATTAATAAATTACATCGATACCGTCGCTGATTAATTAAAGAAAAGGCAGGTGCCGGCATGAAAGTCGACTTTGAGTTATCAGTGAATTTTGAAAAAAAAAAACAAAAAAAAGGGACATCCACCTCGTCCTCTTCGGGGTGGGGCAGACACGTCAGGACGACTGAAAAGTACCCGGGTACCTGTCGACACGGTGGATAGGGGGAGGGAGGTCGATACCTGGTTCCAACCTGTCAAAACCGCTAGAAGCTCGGTTGAGTTCTCTGAGTTAAGTGAGTAGCAGGTACCCGGTTGTGGTGTCGGTCGAGTACCTGAGTACCCGTCACATTTCTCTAAGGTTCTGAATGCAAAAGTTTATGTACCGGAGAGAGAGAGAGAGAGATGTTGTCTTTCGGGTTTCGGGTAGTCGATTGGTCTCGAGTTAACTTAACTCAAAGAATGGGAATTACACAGACTTGATAAAAGTCGAGAAGTAGTAGAAAAAGTCCTACTCTGCCGCGCGAGCCCACCTGCACGCGAGGTACCTGTACTTTTGCTCACCTCCAATATAAATTTTGCTACATGTGTGATGTTAACAGACTTGATCGTCCCACTGGTGTTGGTCAGTGTGGGCGGTAGCCAGAAACGACCGACAGTAAGATTTAAACATCAAAAGGTTGCAGATAGTAAAACCACCCTTTTCTTCCGATCCGAACGGCCGCCATTTTAAATTATTTTACGGGAAAATCGGGTTTGGATCAAAAACTCGTCAATCGACACCCAAAAAGGTTGTGGCCGGAAAGGTTCGCCGTGCAGTAGGAGATGATGAGAAGTTTTAAAGGGATTTTATGGTAAAGCGATGACGCTCGTAAATGCAATATTATGTATTAATATTTTTTAAATTATACATAAATACGTCACAGTCATTTTAGGGGAGTTGCCGTGGGTGTCTGCCGATTGAGTCTCACCAACTTAAAGTCAGGGTGTTGGGAGGTTCGACTTCTTCCTCGACGAATTCGCCGATTTTTTTGTTTTTGTCACCGAGAACGGCTTTGAGGATTCCATTCCAAAACGCCAAAGTGTCCAGCTTGAGGTCGAGGGAAGAGACGAGGTTTTCTCCGATGTCGAAGTAGTTTTTGGATTTGGGCGTGAACGGCAGCCACTTCTTCGGGATGATGTCCTCCACGTCGGGAGTCGGATTTCTGAAAGAAAAAAAAAACAGAAAAAATCAGGGGATGGACACCAGGGGAAAGAAGTTCCCGTCACGGGTCGCTCACCCGGTTTTGGCAAAGTTCGTCCACATCCTGGTCATTCGGTCTATCATGAGCTCGTCCTTGGGTCCTGGCTTGTTACTTCCTCCGGCGCAGTTGTTGTGGAAACCTGGGGTGTAAAACAGGTAGCCCAGCTCGTCTGCGTGGCTCACTCCTGGAACGTCGAGCATGTTCGTCGATGCCTTGTAAATGCCGTAGCCGCCGTCGTAGGTGAAGTGGTAGTTGTACACTGGGAAGGAGGAGTGCTCTGCCATCAGACTGGTGGCCAGTTGGATGGGAATTATGAAGTTGACGTCTCCGATGAGCTGAAATTATACATAAATACATAAATGTATTAATCTTCCTGCGGTTCGGTGTGACGTCGGTCGTCCTGGAACGAGGAACTTCGCCTTCCTGGTGGACACTCCCTTTGGTGTCGAAAGACTCATTCATCAAGTTCCATCATCGGAATTATGAATTTTTACTAAATTACTCAAAGAATGAAAAATGGCGTTTGCCCGAGTCTCACCTCGAATATTTTCGGCATTTGATGCTCGTTGATGATTTTATTCTCGAAATAGAACCTCGAGATGGCCTGGTGTACCTTGGAAGCGACAACGGAGAAAGGTCTCAGGTTGAGTTGAGCAGGTGCGAGACGTGACAGGTCCATGCCCAGCAAGGTGAGAAGAAGACCGGTGAGGCTGTTGTTGCGGAAAGCTAAACACGGAGAAGAAGAAGTTCGCTGAGTACCCCGTTAATTAGAGGGCCACGTGAGGTACTTGTGGATGCTTCTCACCTGGGTACAAGACCAGTCCTTCGTGTGAGTTCGATCCGATGATGGTGGGAACTTTGGTGAAATTTCCAGAGAATAATAAATCGGATGGTGAGTCAGACATGAAAGCTCCCGGGTAGTTGGGTTCGGTCGTCGGTTCGAAAGCAATTACATTCATCGAAGTTAAGTCCTGTAATGGGTAATTTAATAGGTCTGTAGAGACTAGTTGAAATAGATTACGGCTAGAAATTCTCACGTTCGACTATCCTAGGACGACCCCTACGAATCGTCAACCCGACGTTTTCCGGATGCCGACGATAAATCGTTTGATAGGTTAAGCGTTGAACAATTCACCTGCAGAGAAAGAACCTGCTGTTGAGATTTTGCCAAAAGATCTGCCGGAATCTTCTGCAGACACTCGAAGATCTGGTTAACTTTGCCGGTTTTCTTGCATTTTAAATTTCCCGCCAATTTCTTTGCTTTCTGCAGAGAGGTGGACGGGGAGGCGTGAGCCCAGGAAGAGAGAACGCTGCCGCTTTCCATGATGGCGCCCTGAAAGAGTCCTGAAAGAAAAGGGTGAACGGTTCAATGGCTGTCTGCAGGTGTCGGTTCCTGTCCTTCCTTTCCAAGATGTCTACCCACCAGCCGATGCCTTTGACAGAATGTGGTAGTGAACGGAAACGGATCCGGCGCTCTCACCGAAAATGGTGACTTTGTTCGGATCCCCACCGAATGCTCGGATGTTCTTCTGCACCCACTTGAGTGCCAAGTTTTGATCCTTCAGACCGGCGTTTCCGGGAACATTTTCGTTTTGAAGGCTGAGAAAACCTGAAAGGATGTGTTTTGTTAAATAGGCGATCGTAGGCTAAGCTCCGGAGGTTCCGTTTCCGGTTTTGTGAACCTACCAAAGGCGCCCAGTCGGTAGTTGAGCGTGACCAAAACAACATCCTGCTCGACGAGGAAATCAGGTGCCGTCTCTCTCTCAGAGCTACTGCCCATGATGAAAGCTCCACCGTGGATGAAAACCATGACGGCTTTAAGAGGAGTTTTGTCATCCTCCAGGTACTTAACATTCGGGGTGTAGACGTTCAGGTAGAGACAATCCTCGCTGAAGACATCGTCTGTCCCACCGTTGTTGTCAAACGAGCCTTGCATGCATCCCGGACGTTGGAAAGTCGCGTTGTAGACTCCCTCCCAGCTACCAACGGGAACGGGGTCCTGCAACGGAAACCGTCCTGAGATTCACACCTGGTCGAAGACCTGAAAGGTATCCAACGTCAACCGGCGACTCACCCTGAACCTGAGTTTTCCCACCGGCGGCTCCGCGTACGGAATACCACGGAATCCGGCGAACTCTTTCCGGTTCCTGCACGTCGCTCCAAGGAATCCCTTGACGAATCCACTCGTCGTGCTCACTTGCAGGTGTTTCTCGTCGAATCCCCGGTATGTCGCCGGTATGACGGTGTACCCGTGCAAAACCTGAACGAAACCGAAAATAAGAACGGCCGCGACCAAATTTCTCATTGTTTTCGCGTAGACGGAACTTTCGGAGTGTGATAATTGACTGCGGCCAGTCGCTTCTTATTTATATATATAAAAGTGTGCTACCCGAAGACAAACACACACAGACACACACACACGAAAAAAACGGGGATCTAAATAGATTAGATTGCGAGCATTAAGCGGTGTGTTGTTTGCCGGGTGGATTAACCCGGTGAGCCATTGTCAAGAGCAAGGATATACCTCAAAGATAAAGAATAATGCGGACCCCGTGACGTACAAGTTGGGAAGAAGAAAGGTGAAAAGGTCAGCGAGAGAGAGAGAGAGATTTGCAAACGGATAGTAGTCGCGTTGTAGTGGCAGTGATGGACCTGCAGTTGTTTGGCGTCGCAAGTTGTGTTTTTCTTTGAGAGGTCACAGGTTGGAACTTGTCATTTGTAAGAAAAGTTGAGCGAACGCCTGCGTTTCACAACTTTCGCACGGTTCTGACGACGAACCAACTTCTTCTGTGTATGGTTTTTTTCGTGGTGGTAGAAAGTTTTATGCTCTCGAGATGAGTTGGGTGAACGCTGTCCTACGCATTGAAACGTCTTCTTCTCAACAATAGTTTTTTTTGTTGCGTATTTACGTACTTCTCTGCTTTACTTCGAGTCTCTCGCTACCCTAACTTGTACTTCCTTCTGTACATGGAACTTTGATTGTGTATAATTTTTAGAAACACATACGTTGGGTCGTTTAAGGAGTGCTGCTGTGTTTAATAACTTCACGCACGTTGTACTACAAGAATTATGTATATTGTTCGCCGTGGGTCGTGCTCTTCGGTGGCGTCCGATCTGTGTCATCGTTTTGGCAATTGATCATTCAATCACTTTTTAGTGTTAATTATTACTTCGTTCGCGGACAGCAACGTGATGTTTTGCTGATAACAAAACATCAATAAACCGCTAAGCCGAAAGAAAATCATGCGATCTTATCTTAAGTCTTTTTGTCTGATCTGATCAGACTAAATCCTCGTCGAGTTTTCGCTCATTAGAAACCGATCGAATGTCGTGGCTAAGGGCCGTTATCCCTCGCACCCTCGTTAAGTATTAGTATATATATATTTTGTAGTAATGTACGACGTGTTGACGCTCATGTGACATAACCAATAATTGTAATAAAAATTTAAAATGGATATGCACGAAAATAAATACATAAGAGTGGGGACAGTATGTAAGAAGATGAAGAAACAATTTATGTGTAGGTGACAGGTACAACTGTACTTGAACTTATGTGCTTAAGTTGTACACGAAGGCTGGTGTCCTAAGTACTTAATTATTAACATACATAAATAATGAAAACTTTAATCAAATAACAATAAACCACTAAGTAAGATGAAGATTTTTCTGCTCTACTTAATTGTACTTAATTATATGTAAAATATATATGTATATACTAGATGTGTTTGAACTTGCTCAAGTTAACCATAATTCGTATATAATATTATGTTAACTAAAATTATGTGTAACATAGGGAAGTTGGTATTTGGGTCAACATCCGCTTGTAACGGTACCGTCAACACATGCTGGTTCTCCTGTCTTCCTGTCCATCCAGAGCGTGATTTATTCCCCCGTGTGAACACCCGATAAGTAAACAATCCGAACTAGTTTCTCCTAGTTGTCCTGAATATTCGTAGACGAAGGAAAGAAGCCGTGGTGCTGAATCGTATGATTTCTTTTTCAGATGCTCCAGAGGTTCGAATCGAAGGGTTCCCGACGACGGACCTCGAGGAGGGTAGGGACACCGTCGTGCTGCGGTGCATCGTCGACTCAAATCCTCCCTCGGTCGTCCGCTGGAAGTTGGGGGAGCAAAGGATAGTAAGCACGATTGAAACACTACAATTTCGTCCCGTGAAGAGAAGAGACTCCGGGTCGTACTACTGCGAAGCTGAAAATTCAGTTGGAACGAGCAATCCGCTGTCGGTTGTCATAGACGTCAAATGTAAGTAGACGAAGGGAACACGGGCGGGGGGGTAGTTTAGGTGGCTTGTGTGAGAGGGGGTGGGGGTGCATCTTGCAATGTCCGACAGAGAAGTTGTAAGAAGAAGAAGAAAACTAAGTAGAAACGAATGAACAAATAATTAAATTAAAGTTTTGATTACAATTTTTCACGAGTGAAAATTGCATTTGCCTCAGGTGGTTCGTCTACACCTCAGCGAACCTGAGGGATGAAAGCAACCCCTGCAGAGTGTGGGTTGAGGGTTTGGGCGACGGGAAATTCTTGTTTGATTAATTTTAAAGGTTTCCGGCGGTGTAGTTAAATTTGAAACTTAGAAATGCTCGAGATTGATATCGAACGCGACGACACCTCGGGTTAAGTCAGAAATCACCCTTCGATTCAACTTCAATAGAAAAGTAGAAATTCCTAGAAAAAAAGGGAGACGAACAGGATGAAGAAGGTGAGCGAGGTCATTGACACAATCTTTGATGCGATCGTGGAAGCGGTAGAAGTACATAACAAGAACGCGAATAATTGTATTAACCAAATTAAAGTGTTCTATTTACATAGGCGCAACGAACAGTACCCCAAAAAATGACAATATTATTTTTAATATATCAAAAAATTAAAATAAAACAACAGCAACCCACTTTCCAACCGGTTAATAATGTTATAAAATATAATAAAAATGAATAAAAGTAACGTAACATTTTAAAAATAAAATTTATCCATAAAACAGATCCACGAAGTTTATCCATTAAGGTGATTCTTATTAAATAAATTATTTTTTACATACATACATAATAACAAAAAGAGAGCTAAAATATGCAATAAACAAATAACGTGCAATAATCCACATTGTAGAAATCAGATATAATAAAACAGAAATAAAACGACTGGTAATGGTTTACGTTGAATAATATGAAATTATAACTACAGATTATTAATTAATATGATAAGAGATATATAATAAAAGTTATACATAATGTAGATGACGTTCCGGTACCGGTATAAAATCATCATTTAACTTTTTTATTTTTTTTCTATTACGTTTAGTTCCATTTATATTATTTATATTATTTAGTTTTTATTTATTTAATATTATTATTTAATATTTATTTTTATTATTTAAAATATGTTCTTTTCAAAGTACATTAACGTTACTGTGATGTATTGTAAATATATTGTAGTATATAATAATAATAATAGATAATAAGTTAAAATAAAAAAAGGGACGCGTTGTAGTAATTTAATTTGATGATTGTAAATATATTGTAAGTACCGGTCGGGCACTAAAATTGTACGTGGCGTCGAAAAGAGACATAACACAGTGTGAAATGTTTAAGAACTGAATTTTTGAATGACACCTTTGCGACGATGACGCCACGTTACTTTGTGGAAGTATCTTAATAAGTTATTAATACATGTAGTGATGGAGTTGAATGTTACTCTCCGACACAGCCGTTGGAGTTCGGAGTGTTCTTTCGGCCCGCAGCAAACCCTACCGCAGACTACAAATCCATCCCTAAACATCCGCTTAACACAAATCGATAAATAAGTTGAAGGTTAACTGGGAAACGTTTACAGATCTGTCAGATTAATCTAAGACAAGTCTGTTTATATCTGAATGGATTAAAGAATAAGACGGGCAGGAGCCAAACGTCCTCACCCCGTGGGGCTACGTGAAACTTCCGATAAGCGACGGTCGAACTACAGAAAATGGATCTTCGTCTATGTATTTTATGTATCAATAAGTTGCTACCGGAAGTAGATCTGCCTTCTTGAGTTTCTCCTCCAGTTTCTACTCGTCCGATCAACCACTTGTCCTTTTTTTTTATATTTCTAGTTTTTCGGTTTTATGTAAAATTTTGCTTTTATTATGTGTTTCTGTAACTCATACATGGAACTCCTTCGGCGTGCACGACCTTTTTATGTATTTTACATTTTTGTTATTAATTCTTCTTCCATTGAATCGTGTACTGGAGTTCGCATTTACCGGAACGTAAACATCCAGCCAACAGTCGCACTTTGGTATAGAAAATTGTATTTACTACTGAATTTATGTACATAAGTTATGTCTTATTTAACGGGTAGTAAGTACCTGCGTGTAGAATTTCGAGGGTTCGCACCTGTCGCTCCTTGACTAGATGGTACTGTTCTCTGTCGGAGCTGTGTCTATTGGTGGCTTGAAAGCTGCTGCTACTTCTTGAGGCAGGTGCCCGTTGAAGGCTAGTTAGTTGCACGAGTGGGGAAGTAATCTCTTAGATAGAAAATAGATCGTCACTAGACATCTGTTCTATTAATCAGGCTCTTTTTCTTCTTATTATTGAAAAGTTTTGCTGATCCGATTGTATTAATGTGACCCAATAAATTTTCCAGCTGGAAACCTCCCATTAATCATACGTCGTACTTTTTCAATTCTTGTCACTTAACCCGCAACCCCCGAGTACTACCCCCGCCTCCAGGGAGTTTGTTCATTTTTTTGTTTTTTTTTTTGTTGTTGTTTAGATCCTCCAAGGATACGAAAAGTGGGTCCTACACGTCTGACGACGGCTCCACTCTACTCCGAGGCGACCTTCAGCTGTGAGGCAGAAGGAAATCCTCCGCCGAGCTACAGTTGGCTGCAGAAAGTGCCCTCCGCCGGAGACACCCTCTTTACACGGGGCTCTGAGGCGAAACTTCGAATTCTCAACATCACCTACGACTACCAGGGTGAATACACGTGCAGGGTGTCGAATTTTATAGGCGGAAACGAGAGAATCGTCGAAAGCGAGTCAATAACAATACAAGTTGTGGGTGAGTAAACACACACGTACATGTACAGTTCATTAAACATTACATTTATTGAGTCTTAATAATGTTACGTGAAGTCAAAAAACGTCTTGTTGTGTCGTCTTCTGACTCAAGAGACCCGGGCGATGCACAGGAGACCTTTCATAGTTCCTAGTTAAAAATAAATAAAAAATAGATCAAAGTGTTGTTTACTTCGTGGGCGGATACATAAAAAACTTTATTATTGGTTTATCTGTTTTTCTACTGAGGTCTACCGTGGGTGAAGGTTTAAATTCTTCGGTGTTCCTACGGTTAATAACTCGTTGAGTGTTTATTTAAATAACTCGGGTAGTAACTACATAATAATTTGTTTTATCGACACGTTGAACGCTCTCCGTTAGGCTAGTGAATTGTTCGTGTGGGATATTTTATTTAAAATTTAGTATTAGTCAACTATTAAAATATGGCCATTAACATTTCGTTGAATAATTATTTAATATTTGCTTTCAATAACTCGCATTTCGCTAAAGTACACGATAACAAATTTAAATAAACAATACAAATAAACAGTAAACAATAAATGAACAATCCTTGCGTATATATATATTTTTCATTTTATTTAATTAATTATTTAATAACTTTTTATCATTTAATAATCATTTATTATTATTTAATGTTATTCATTATTTTCATTTTATATGATTAATTATTTAAAAACTTTTTATTATTTAATAATTATTTTAACATCATTTTAATATTATTCATTATTTAATAACGATTTAATAATTCTGACTTAATAACTGACTCAATGGTTGCAGAAAGATTGATATTTCGTCTGAAAAAAATTCGTTTCAATAACTACTCCTGCGTTTCGTTTTAATAATAAGTCGAGCAAGGAGTTAATAGTATTTAAATAGGTAATAATATTTCTTATTTTAAAAAAAAAATCAGGTTTTGGTTGTTATATATTTTAATAATTCGCTTGGTGATCGGTACAAGTGTCAGTCAGTGGTCTACTGCTTAGTATTTTCGGGAGGTAACACATTGGTGCCCGGGTCCTCGTCAAACTGTGTGACTCTCTTTGAGGGGAAACATGCCGCCGAGACAGGTGAAATGCAAACATCACCACCCGCGGGAGTTCACTGCTCCGGAGTCAGTGCAAATGTTAATTTCGACCGACAAATATCGGTGAGAAAAGTTACCGAAGTTATGAAAAGTCTGCGGGGAAGAAAGTCACAAGTTAGCAACATCTGAAATGTATACGGTACAAGCTGTTCACTTTCTCCTTTTGTACTTTCTCCCCGTTCTCTACCCGTCGTCTGCCCGTCGCAAGACCATAAAAAGTTATGCAAAGAGGTTGTAGGGGGGAATAAACGGAAACGGAAAGACCCAGAAGGAAACATCTTGAGCTTTCAATATTTATGTGGAGAAATACTTATGACAAACCATAAATTACGCGGGAAAGCCGGAGGAAGTGCGCGAAGAAGTGGAAGAACCTCCGAGGAGGAAAGAAAGTTTGGCGCGAAAGAAAAAAAAAATACACGAGAGCTCCCGTAAAGAAGTTGCCATGTTAATTTTCGTATATAGTTCCGTGGCGGTCACCGTCCGAACATGCTCCACTAGTCCTCCCATCTGCTGTATACGTTTTTTACGTTTATTTCACTGTCCTCTGCCCTCCTCTGTTTGCCTAGTTCGGTTTTTGTCTATTCATTTACTGTTTCACCCCCGTGAGTTTGTCCTGAACTTCACGGTACTGCACTTTAAGTGTACTTCTTTCCTTTTTTACTCCAGTTACCGCCTGCTGTTGTTGTCTTCCAACCATTTTACTTTATCTACTTCTTTCCACTTTCACCGTCTATTTGCTCTCCTTTGTTTGCAGACTTTCTCATTCGCTTTTACCCCTCTCTCTCTCTCTCTCTCCCGTTATGTTTGTTCCAGATGTATTTATCTTTTCCTTCTCGTGCATTTACTTTTTTTTTCAAATAACCTCGTCCTGTACAGTTCACTTGTTTCCCTACAGTCATTGTTCTCGTAACGGCGAGGCGAGATGTCTAATAGCGAAAGTCGTCAGCCAACGACTAGACATCTACTTGTTTCACTCAAGTCTTATCGCATCGTTAGGAATTTCCGTCTTTTACACTTAGACGAATTCCAAAATGGAGTCTGTTGGTTTTTATCTGTCGGGTAGGAGAATTTTACTGTCTAACCGGAAGGTCGTTTGCTGCGTTTGTAGTGTTCGGGCCGAATGCTTTCACTTTATTAATACAGTTTTTGTTAACCAAATTTATTGGACGTGTTAAGTAGCCCTTAACTGAGCTGAGGTGGTGGTAACTGCAGTAACTTTAAGTATGGATGTCTTGTACCGGACAGAAGAACCGGGTCGCACTGTACGAACTTCTTATTTAGCTTTTATATATAAATTTCCTATATATTTTTTACATTCTTGTTTTCGTCTTGCCTCTACGGTAGTACGGAGACCACCAGACGTTTTTTGGTCTCTTACAACTACCCCCGTGGGGTTTTTCCAACCCTTCAAAGCGCGAGTGAAAACGTTCAGCTTTCCCCTACGACCCTCAAAAGTAACATGTTTAATTTGACAGGCAATTTAAACTTGTTGCCTAAGTCGGTTAACGAAAAGAGGAGTTGTTATTGACTTCGGTGAGTGTCTTACAGAGTCAAACTTTTTACCCTGTACACAACGAAAGTCGTACGGTAACTTTGTTTAATGAATTGGATTAGGAAGTGTCTTCTTTTGACTTTGTCTCTCGCAAGAGGAAAACACCGAGGAGAACTACTTGAAGAATCAGTGTACACTGATGCAATTAAGGTAATTAAAGGAGGACGTGTACTAATGGGATTTCCATCGCTTTTACATTAAATAAATTTCTACAAGTTAAAATTTAATTCCAGTTAAATAAAAACACATTACAGAATACTGTACGCCACAGATACAGTACCAGACGGATTGTAGTAAGATGTTTTTCAGCCAAACACAAGAGGCCAGTACTTTAATAGGCTGTTAATAATTTTGACGTGTGAAACTTTAACACGTGTGGAATTCACACGGTCGATTATCCCTACACCCTTTACTGATTTTATTATTTAAATTTATAGTTATAGTTAATTAATTATTAACATAACATTTATTAACCCTACAGATTACTCTCACGTACATAGTTTCAGGGTTTTAGGGGTTTGTCCCCATCGCAGGGTCTACCAAAACTATACGAACACTTTGGTAGCCTTAATATATGCGAAAATATTACTGGAATGCAACTTAAAGAAAATCTGTGCGACAACTGTAATAATAATAATTATAAT
Organism: Polyplax serrata; assembly: GCA_037055365.1. Classification (NCBI taxonomy): domain Eukaryota; kingdom Metazoa; phylum Arthropoda; class Insecta; order Psocodea; family Polyplacidae; genus Polyplax; species Polyplax serrata. The sequence goes on along the minus strand of JAWJWE010000038.1, from coordinate 3,566,574 downwards.
AATAATACAAAAAATTACAGTAAGCAAATAAAAAAATAATAACACACAATAGTAGAAAGAAGAATAATATCTAATAATAAGACTGAAGAAAAATAAACAATACATAATTTGAGTAATAATTAATCAACCCCTTATGTATATCTAGCCCCGTACATACTGTACACGCCGGATCACAGCAGGGTATGTGCGGTGGTTGTAGAGAAGACCCAGGAAGAAGAGAACGTTCTCTGACGTGGTCGGTGGCAGGTTCACAGCACCGGAGAAGGCGGTGGTTTGTCGAGTGTCGCCAGATTTGGAGCAGACGAAATCGAGTCGTTGAGTGAGACGAGCGTCACGGGGTTGTCAGTACAGCTAGAATTATTTTTGTCACCCTCGTCCTGCCATATTCAGTATAAAAACGAAGTGTCCGACATATTTAAAAACATTACGGTTATAATATCTGTAGTATTGGTGAGAATTTACATTAATTTGGTGTGCAAAAGCGTCCAGCACGGTAACTATATATATAAAATTGTATATAAAAATCATGTGCTACTTAATAGAATGTTCCATAAGAAGTCGTAACGAGTTTGTGTACGTGTGACAGTTCACACAGTCAGGTGTCAGGTAGAAGACACTTTATCCTAAGTAAGTTACAATTGTAATAATATTATTGTTATGACAGGAGTGGGAGAAATGCTTTAGTCAAACAAGGACAAGTTACCCACGTCCGGGAACGAAACACAAGAGGAAGTTACTTCATTTTCATCTTTATGATTTCTCTTATTCTTCGTCATTTCGCGTTAAGCCGAATAAAACGAACATTAGTCTCGCCCGGGACGGCTGACAACCTGATTACCATCGTTCCTCCTGCCATTCATTCATTCATTCATTCCCGCTGAGGAATTTTCCCGCGGGAAGGAAGTACATTTTGTGACGATTATAAAGAAAAAAAGCGCGACAGGTCTCTCCCGAAGAGAGGAACGCGGCCGGAGTACCTGAGCTAATTATTGTATATACGTTTTTCCTATATAGTCGCAGATACTGTAACTCCACGGTGCTGCAGAGCTCATTACCATTCCTCCGTGTTTTCTTCGACTTGTTCTTTTCCCCTTTGAACATTTTTCTTCGGACTAACTCTTTTTCATCATTATCTTACTCCTTTTCCTTCTGGCGCCGTTCAACCCCTTCATTTTTCTTTTTTATCTTCGGCCGCGTATTGTGTGTTATCGTGCCGTTTCATCATACTTTTTTCTTCTCCAACAGCCTTTTCTCTGTTTCTTACTTTTTGTCCACCGTCGGAGTACGAACGGATTGATTTCCGCAGAGATTAGCTTACGCACAGGAAAAATATATATGTTTTATTTTTATGTTACAGGAGCTCCTCAAGTTCTCCGTCACGCAGGTACCAGGGAAGTTCTTGCCGTCAGGGGTGAAGAAGCTCTTCTCCGGCTGATTGTCTGCGCCGACCCAAGGCCCAAGCGTGCCATCTGGGAGTGGGGCTCTGAGTTTGTCGAGGCAGGGAAACCCAACGGGAGGTACCAGGCCGAATTAATAGACGACGAGAGGGAAGACTGCTACGAGGCCAGGCTCCACGTCCAAGACGTCGAGCCGTCCGACTCGAGGAGCTACTACCTGGCAGTGGAAAACGAGAAAGGAACGGACAGGCATGCCGTTCATCTGACCGTCAGGGGTGAGTCTGTCGCACCTTTGCGTACTTTTTGGGTGATTGCCGAGCGGGGGTCGCCTCGACGACTGGGGGAACTTGCATGGCTTGCGACCGTGGAGGACCAAGCGGTGCCTCAACGGGCCCCATCCGACACCATCCTTTTTATTTGTTCTCACCACCCCAGCCCCACCCCCCAACTCACTACACGGCTTGGGTTGAGTACCCGAAGGGATGTAAACAACGTCGTCAGAATCACATAAAACCATGGACTTGAACCGGAGAGAATTATTAAGATTTATGTTTTCTCACACCCGTCAACTTTCCAGAGGAGCAAAATCTCACTGCTCACGGCCTTCTAAGTAATGGGGTTGTTTGCAGAGAAGAAAAAGAAACATCAAAGAAGTTAAAACGAGGACATGTAAAAATTCTTCTTCGTTTGTACTTAAAGTCAAACGTCAAGTTTTCAGCCTCCTCTCCGCGCCCTCCCCCCCGTCCGCCCCTCTCGCCATGCAGAGATTTCATAATTTAAATGCAAATATTTTCTCCTGGAGTCGTTTAGTTTCACATAACCTGTCTCTCTCTCTCTCTCTCTCTCTCTCTCTCTCTCTCTTCTGTCTCTCTCGTGAACGTTTTAATTGAATTTTTGGAACGTCTTAAATGACAACTTGCGTGTGAATTAATTACGAGTGGAAGAAACTTGAATTTATTAAAAACAAACTGATGCATCTCTCGACGAGTACACTTCATTCTTTCAACACATCAGCTTCCTTCACGTTGCACTTGCAGTAAATCAATGGAGGACAGAACTATATAAGACACTTAAAAGTAAAACTAGAACAGCAAAAGTATTCACTGAAATGACGTGAAGACTCCTGTCTGATGATTAGGTTAGGTTAGGTTAGGTAGTAGAACCGTTGCAGGACATGCTGTCGCGTGTGCTCATCTCTCACACCCCCGGACTTCAGACAAAAGTCATATTTCTGACGATCAGCTCGCCCGAGCTTTTGATAACAAAAAAAAAAAGAAAAAAAAGAGCAGCAAACCGAAAATGAAATGTTGAATTCTAACAAACAGGAAATTCTTCACGGTCGAAGCATCCGAACCTGGTCAATCGGACGGAGAAAAACCGTTCTTTTCTTTCCATTGCACGACCGACAACAAAAAAAAAATGGCCGAAAGAAAAATCAAAAGAGTCGGAAAAATGGGAAAAGATGGAAAGAGCTTTCCATTTCCGGTTGGCCATTTTTTATTTTTCGGACGAGAAAAGTACGCGCTCGTTTCGGGTACGCACACCGGCGCCTCCTCCCTCTTTTAATCAACTCGCAGGAGCTTTTACTTTAAATTAACATTTGAAAGAAAAATGGCGGCCGTAGGATAATGACAGGACGTGTCCTCCCCGGCACCGTGCCCGCGTTTTCTTTTTGCGTACCTGCGAGAAACCGTCGACTTGTTGTTTTAATTAATTCTGCCGTAATTTTTCACGCGGCTTCGGCGAAAAGCATTCCATCCGCGGGGGTAATAAGAAATGGCGTAGTATTTTTTTTTTTTAAACGTTTGAGTTCCCATCACTTGGAAAAACGAAAATAAATGCGAGTACGCTTCAACGGCCATCAGCCAGAACTTAATGAGATTAACAATATGTAGGAAGCGATCGTACAGAAAATGTCAGTCGGTGTGCGGGAAATGCAGTAACATCACAACTGCCGGCCGCCATTTGTAGTGATTCCACAAAGTCACTAAATAACGTAAAAATAAATCAAATAAGATAACTAACAACAGGAATGGCTGTATATTTGAGATGTTAGGATCCGTACTACAACTACACTTGCCATAAGTCATTAACTTTGGTTGTAGTTTGTAGTCGGTTAGTCTATGCGGAACTTGTATATTCAATTCAACATGAAAGTTTTCTTCTAGTTTTACGATAATATTTTCCGTATATACACTTGGTAACAAGTAAACTTATTACATTTATTTAGGGTTGTAGTGTTGCGTTCTTCTGCTTCTTCTTTCCTACAGGTGTAACTTTGGTCAGGGCCAGACTTTCGTCGACTTTCTTTCAACTTCTTCCTTTTGTGAAACGGTGACTTTGTCAAATTTTTTCATATCGTTTCGTCCTGTCGTTCCGGTTTTTTTTTATTATTATTATTTCTTTTTCTTCGTCTCCTTCCTTCACCTTTTATTGTCGCCATTTTTTCGCCCGTTTTGCCGTGCTGCGAGGAAGGGAGAGAATTTCCCAGTGAAAAGAACGCGCATCCGTCCCTCGCTTTATCTTCCACTCGTTTCCTTTTAATTAGCACACGTTTAATCTCCTGTTGTTAAGTCCGTCTCACTTCATATCTCTACGTAATTGTAGTGTTTTGCGTGACGGTTCTGCATCCGGTTAATCCAAATTTCAAACTTTTACTTGGTGATCATTTATCAACCGAACTGGTTTGGGGCAGGGGAGAGGGTTGTGTGTGTGCGCAATCATCCTCTAATATTCATCCTGTTGACAATTCCAAGTACAAGTGATTAACGCATGACGAATTGTATACGTTTTATTGTAATGAAATCGCTTTTTGTACGTGTCTTTTGTCACTTCTTTTGTCTGCGAGTGGTTCTTGAGGAAGTGTGGACGTGGAAAGGACTTGAGTGTGACGACAGCAATCCTAAAACACTGACAAGTTGTACTCTCAATCTACCGGGCGACGTTAGGTTGGAGCGTTACCAAACAGCCGGTCGTTACACACGAAACCACTACAACTACAATTCACCACCCCCGTCACACACGTCTAATGTCTGCTCGTTTCTTTTTTAATTGCAGAGCCCATGTGGACGACCACGCTTCTCAGCATGATGCACCACGGTATGTAGCACCGGTGTATTTGCACCTGGCTTTTGCCACCATTCATTTTTTGCTTTTGCTACACTCACGCTGCTTTTGTTTTACTCATGTTCTGAATACATTTTTTTGTTTTGTTTGTTTCATTTTCTCCCTCTCGAACAGAACCGGTGCCCATGACCACACTCATAAGCATCGCCGCCGGATGCCTCGTCATTTTCCTCTTCTGCGTCTTCGTCGCCATTTACGTCGTCCGAAGAGAAAAATGCTGCTTTGCGAGTAAGTCGACGCTTTCGTTATTTATTTATTTATTTATTTTTTATTTAAATAAATGGTTCGCCCGATGAGTCGGACCCGTGAAACCCCGTACCATTTCCCTTCAAGTTTAATTAAATTGAATTCAATTTCGGCAGCGGGAGCCGACATGCGATGAGACGAGTCGAAATTGTTCGGTCGAAGTCAAAAAAAAAGAGCTCCATTTTGACAGGTCAAACTAATTTTATTGCGTTTTAGTTTTTAAATTATAGTTTGAGTCAATGCTGACTCCGAGAGTAATTACGGATTGTAGTAGCAATCAGTGAAGTTGTTCGAACACACTAAATCAGTCGAATTACCGAAGGAAGGGAACCAGATTTTCCATCTGCAGCGTTTGTTTGTCTCTTCTCAGTTCCATAATGTAGTTGATTGGGTTTATATGCAAACATAAGGCTTTGAATTTTTGTGTAGTACAAAAATTTTTACACATAAAAATAAAGAAGCAGGAGTAAATAATTTTAAAAAATTGGTTTCACAGTAACTTAACAGTGTGTTCTTTCAAGTAAAAGAATTGTAGTTATTATAATAACACAAGAATTTTTTCCGAGGTCAAACATATATTACGTATATTATGTTTGTGTACACTGTAACTATCTTTTAAAATTATTGAATTGTTAATTTAGTAAGGGAGTAACCTTCACACCAAGAAATGTATATTCCCTGCTATTTATTTATAATTCTTTAAGGGCTTATGAACTCAGCGTGCGAACTTCTCATTTGGTTCCTGTGAGTCTCAGACGATCTATACATTTATTAACCTTTGTATAACCGTTTATTTATTAATCGTAAACTTTATTACGAGACTGGTATCGATGTCATTCCTAAAAATTTGTAAAAGTTTAACTTGAACAAACAATAATAGCGATAATATATACTTTGAAGTTCCTCGACTCCATGCATCTCTAAAAAAGGTCTACCATTGACACTCTTTGTAAGCAAGAAGTTATACATAAACATACTGTTACGTGCTTATTTATTGTATAAAAATTTATTAGGCTGAACTGAAACTAACTAAAATTATAACGACGAAAGCTTTCATGGTGACCAGTACGGCTGTATAGAAAAAATCCATCGATGGTGTTGTACAGGACGGTTGTGGTTACAGCGACCACCGGGTCATACAGTCGGTCGAAACTTGAAACTCAGACTCTGTCACACCAATACGATCTGTCGTTTTTTCATACAGGGGACTTTTCCCATCGAACGTCTCTCTCCCACGAAAACGAAGTGTCTGGAGAAAAAGTCTTAAAGGGTGAAACATTTCTTAAATCCCGTTGTTGATGATAACGAACATTTTGCATTCTCTGTATATAATCCCTTTCGTCGATTCACTTTTAATTAATTACAGTTTCGTGTCTCTTTACAGGAAGAGGAGATTTTCGGCCGACTGATTTAGAAAGGTAAGAAGATTTCACGTGAAAAGCTCCCAGGTCCCGCTCCTCCTCCTCCTCCTCCGCGTTCCCGAGCCCCTAGCCCACCGCCTTTACTTTCTGTTGTCTTTTTTCGGGTCGGAACGTCCAGTCCGGGGAAAGTACCCGGGCGAACGGTTTAATTAAGGGTTTTAGCTGGGAAACGTTTAGAAATGCCGGGGGTGCGATACCAAATATGCCTCCGGCTGAACCGGAATTAATAATGTTTGCTTTGATGGTTTTAATTAATATTTTGCGGTTTCCGACCGGGACGGAGTGACCGACAGGAAGAAGAATTGTTTTTTTCGGGTGAACGTGAAATTTAACGAGGAAGGATGAACGTCTCGTCAACCTGCGATACGTCCGCACACCTTCTTAAGCCGAGCACACCTTTTCTCTCCTGTTTCTCGCGTCCTACGTTCCTTACGTTTCCATTAATTTAAGTTTACCTTTCTGTTTTTTCAGTATTTTTTATTAACTTTGCGCCAGGTATAGGTTCCCCGTACTAAGTGAAACGGTTCTCCTGCGACCGTCGTATTTTCATCGAAACCCTTGAAAACCGCCCTACGTCAAGAGGCCATCAAACTCGACTGAAAATGATGAAAAGTTGAGAAATCTGTAAAAAATTTCCATTAACTTCGGATACGTTTACGACACTTTCCGCGTTACTTTTACTAGTTTTTCTCTTTTCTTCTCAGATTCGACATTTTACCAAGTCAGCATAATTCAACACAATAAACTTTTATCTAGTCGATAGACAAGCTCGGACGAGAAATTTTTTTTTGTTTTATACGAAAACTCCGCTCCGGTCCACGAACGAAATTACGGGCGGGCGCGCGCCGGTTCATGCCGGCGTGACGTCACAGGTGAAAGGCTGCCGGTGACGTCACCGGCGAAACATTTTAAACCTGCGGTGTCGAGACCAGGTGACACTCTACGACGTCGGAAATGACCGCTTTGTAAATTCGACAAGTCGGAAGGATTTCTTTTGCGACGGGAACTCTTTTGACCACTCGACAAGAGTGATAGTTTTCGAAAACTCTACAATAACTTAATTTCTTGGTTTTTATGGTCTTGGAATCTTTAACCTCGCTGTCGGAGAGACGGGCTTAAGCCAACAGGTCGGCCACGACCGCCGCGCCGAATTTATTTCTTACGGCAAACTCAAAACGTGGCATTTTTTTCTTTCTGTGACGTCACACGGAGAAATTTCCAACGGTGGCCGTCTCCTTCGACTCGAATCCCACGAATTTATGACCCCGAGCATTTCTGTTCACGGAGAAAAATTCAAAACCCGCAAAATTTCAAATACGTAACATCCACCACCGCGTCACGACCAAAAAAAAAATAGTAATAATAATACGAGACAGTAATGATGATGATAATAATAATAATAACAACGTGTGCAATAAAAAAAATATTTGGGCCACATGTTTCCGGAATGACGTCATAAATATTTTAAAAAACTACTCGACTACGACGTAGGAGACCAAATCTTGCACATTTATAACGTCTAAAATATCTGCCACTGAAAAATAAAAAAAATAATAGGAACCGGAGAAATTCTACAATGACGACGTGGAAAAAACGTTGGGAGCGTGTGACGTCACGGATTCCGCCATATTGGAGGTGCCTAAGCTGTGGCGCTCTCCTTGATATTTTAATTATTTTTTTGGATTTTTCCTAAACGTACATTAATAGGAGAAATTTATCTATTAGAAACGCCTCCGTGTTATTCCGCTACATTTCCATGATATTTGAGTTGTCTGATGGGTCACTTCCCTCTCCCCGAACAACAGCACCCCTCACCGTCACTCTTGAAGTTTTCTTCAGTAAGGCCAAGGAAGGTCGGGACGAGACCACGTGGACAATCATAAACGTTTGATTATTATTAATATTATTTTTGTTTTGTTCCAGCGAGAAAAGCGACTTGAACAGCGAAATCGGACGAAAGCAGCAGCCGTCCGTGATCGTCGGAACGGGTCCGGTGACGGCACCGACGGACGCCATGTACAACCCGTCGCCGGGACGAAGGCCCCACATGATCACGGCCCACGTCGGAGGTTCCCCAGAAGCCATGAAGGTGAGGCTTGCTGCCATGGTCCTGCAACCACCCACCCGAGTTTAGCTGCCGGATAGAAAGATAGACAGCACGCCTCACAGCATATACAGTCTATACGTTTGTTGATGTCTGCTCTTTCTCTCTCTCTCTCTCTCTCTCTCTCTCTCTCTCTATTTGTGTTTTATTTAAATCCGCACACGTCAATGTTTTACTTTTTATTTAAAAACGATTCAGATTATTATTTATTATTATTATTTGTTTTTATTATTTTCTGTTCATTTTTATTTAATTTTTTTTTGTAATTTCGGCACCTCACGTGTAACCACATCATCAAGAATCCTCTACAGTTAGGGTGTGTGTATATATATATATACATACATATACAAGTACATTGTCGGGACGAATAGTTCAAAGTGAACCTCACGGACGATCGCACGAACATAAGACATACATAAGTACATGATCTCATTTTGTATCGGATAGTTTTATTGTCTAGTTGTTTGAATTGTCCGAGGGGGTGAAAATCAGGGGAACTTAAAGATGTGAGTCAACACCACACAAGCCCGTGTACAATCAGAGAAAACCCCTAAACACACACACACACGCATATACACAAACATACATACGTAAACACGTAGCCACAGAGTAATTGCGTGTATAACGGGAGATCACCACATGCACCCGAGTGAATTAAAAAAAAAATATATATATATATATATAAAATGAAACTTGTATAGACACGTGTAAACATGAGTATGTATTAAAAAGATTTTATATTTATATGAATACATAGACAAATTGTGTTATTATGTGGTTCATCTCGCGGTGTGATTCGTTTAAGACGGAGGAGAGACGGACGGTTGAACGAAGTGAATCAAAGATGTTACCAAAAATGTTAGAAGAAGGGAAGTGCGACGTCGTGGAACTTAGAATAGAAAGTCAGTAACAAAGACGATAACTAAAAACGAAAAAAAAAACACCACCACGACTTCCTCGACATAATTTCCTATTAACATAAACCGTTAATAACTTCGGGACGAATATTAACGTTTGTCGTCTTTAACATTGAGCGAGAACGAGCGAACGGCCTCTAGTAATACGGCTATTTGTATTATTCAATAGGTGGTATCATATTAATAATAATAATAATAATAATAATAAATAAGTATTAATAAAAAAAGTGTTTTGATATGCAGTAGATGCATAAAATTTGCAATTGTACAACCGCGGAGTTACTCGTTTGCCACACCACCACAACCGGCACGTACACACAACCCTGGGACCGGACGTATGTACTTATGTATACATAAGCGGCCCGTGAAGGTTTGGTCGAGTACTGGCACGTACGTCCGGTCGCAGACAATCGAACAAACACACTTTTGTACTCAATTTGTAAATAAAATACAAAATACAAAAAAGGTTTGAAACTCACGGTGTCGTTTATTTATTAATAGTTTTATTCATTTGTTTGAGTTTATTTTATTTTCCTTTGTTTGTTTCATTTTGTTTTTGTTTTTTGTTTTTTTTTTTGGGGGGGGGGGATCTTGTCACCTTGCCTCTTGTTCCTACCCACAACGCGTGCGGACAATGTTTTGTTTTGTTTTGTTTTGTATCGTTTTTTTTTATTTGTTTTGATTGCTGCACTGCACTGCTCACAAACCGACCGTCTCCTCGGTCGCGTGAAGTTGGTCGTTCGTCCACGTCCACAGTTCCTCCTATGTGTGTTTGTGTCTGCAAGAGATGTGTTGTGCTTTCTGCTCACTTGCACCGTGTCGTACCAAGTAAAAGAACTGTTGTTTTGCATGAGTTTCAAGTCGGCAGCGTTGGGTTTCATCATCAGAGGGTCTACCGGTATGGAACACGACAGCAGTCGTGGTGTACGTAAACAGAATCCCTTGAGATGTTTGTGCCGCCGGAAATAGAACCCCAGTCGACGTTTTAGCTGTTTGTTGAAAATTCTGTCCGGGGGGGGGGGTTCGTTCGACTCATTCATTAATTTAAATGCACCCCCACCTGTCATGTTATACACTACACGTCACTTATTGTGGGTACAATTGGTACTTTCTGTCGATGGACTTGCAACACGCGAAATTCATCATTTTCAAAGGTTGGTTCATGTCTCGCCAACTTGCCAACCTTTCAAGGTACCTCTTGGGACCGAATGGAGTCAAATTATGTACTTCGCACACCGCGACAGGTAAGTTTGTGTTTGCCTGTGCCGTGTCGAATCATGGAATGTGTTTTTTTTTCTTTGGGAGCTTGGTTGACTGTTCACCCCAGTAGCACTCGCACACGCCACCAACTCAACCCCACGATGGACTAAAATCCTTGTGGATGCATTCCAGCGGAGAGACGGGAAAAGTTCGAGGAAGCTGAAGAAACAGACGACTCTGACGACGTCCTGCGGGTCGATAGAAAAATCACCGACGGGATCAGCGAGCACGACCCTGGCCTCTACCCCGGGAACAACAACGACGACAGCTTTCCTACCGCTGGACTACCACAACCTGAACAAGCAAAGACAACAGACGGGAAAGTCGGACTTTAAAGTGCGCGGAAACACGGACTGTTACTACTACTCGTGCATGATAGAAACGGGGGGGTCTGGCAGCCAGCAGCGGAACAAACGACTCAGCGATTTCTCACCTGACAGACACTCCTTCTCGAAGGCGGTGACCAGTTTCAAAAACTCCAGCCTGATGAAGAGCGTGAGAAGCGAGTCGAGAAGAAATGAGTCGGACTACTTCGAGAATCCGCAGAGAACGCTGGACCACTCGATCACGCAGAAACTCTTCGATGACATGGGTAACATAGCAGGAAGCAACGAGAACAACGTTTCCTACTACGCCAACCAGGGTGCTAATTTCAACAAGGTGGACAAAGGGAGGGGAGCACCGTTCACGGGTGACGAGGGTCAAACCTACGCGGACGGCACGTACAAGGGAAGTTACCAAGACCGAGAAAACGATTTCCTCTGTGACGATATCGGACACTACAAGTCGAACAGACGAGTAGCACCCATTTACATGCAAAACCCGTACGAGCCTAACAGCATAGACAGGATGGAGATATAGAAGCGAAGTAGACTGCGTAGGTACGCGCTCACTGCCAAAAACCACTAGAACAGGACTAGAACTTGGATCAGCTTCAGAACAAACCAATCCCTAACGAGTTTAACAGGGTTGTATTCAACTACAATACATAGCAGACAGAACCAATGCCTGGTACCTGGTACCTGCAATGCTTAAGTCCACGCCCAGTGCCACCCGGACAGTCTGCTGGATGTTTAAAAAATAAATTCGCGCCTTACGTGCCTTAGAAATTTTTTAGTATGTGTCTTGTTTGTACTATTCTCGCCATTATGCAAAGACAAATTTTTTATACTATTGATAGTGTATAATAATATGTTACTGTAACATAGATTTTTATATAAATAAGGATGCGATATCGACGGCGCAACGCAATCCCGCGCAATTATCCGTTCAATTTCCAAGTCAAAACTGTTGGACAATACACATTAGTACAGATATAATATATATATATATATATAAATACATGAAATTAATAATGAAAATATAAATTACGATTTAAATAAATATATATATTACATAGATATTGATTTTTAAAGAAACGTTTGGGATAAAATATATGAAAAAAATTCTTAATTGTGTTGTTTCAAAATTAATTTAACGATTAAATTGTTTTCGTACAGTTCTTGTTCCGTTGTTTATTTTTCTGTTGTTTCGCACCTGAAGTACCTAGTTCCATTAACCATACCACACGTATGGGACATAAATCCGCTGGCAATACATCTCGTGAAATTGATAATCTGCTCTTTTGGACTTCTAGTCTACATAGACAAGTTGAGAATCTATGTCAGCATCAACTCATAAAAATTTATTTACTACCTGCAGTAAGGGGTCCGAGTGATTCCAGAAGCCTGTCACATAGAGTATGAGATACGCAACAAAGAAGGTTGCCTAAGTGTAGTGCGGTGAGTTCCCTTAGGTTTCCAAGAGAGTTTTGATGAGAGACATCTTACGGTCAGATTAGACACCCCTTGCAATCATACGCTTGGGGGTGTGGCTTAGATCAGGCAAAAACTTTGAACGACGAAAACTCATTTACCTCCTAAATTTTATAGTTGCCTGATACTTCTAGCCTGATATACGAGATATTCACTCCGTTCTTTTGTTGTGTTTCAAGTCACCATTTTTGTCACCCCTTGAAATCAAACGCTTGGGGGTGTGGCTTAGATCAGGCAAAAACTTTGAACGACGAAAACTCATTTACCTCCTAAATTTTATAGTTGCCTGATACTTCTAGCCTGATATACGAGATATTCACTCCGTTCTTTTGTTGTGTTTCAAGTCACCATTTTTGTCACCCCTTGAAATCAAACGCTTGGGGGTGTGGCTTAGATCAGGCAAAAACTTTGAACGACGAAAACTCATTTACCTCCTAAATTTTATAGTTGCCTGATACTTCTAGCCTGATATACGAGATATTCACTCCGTTCTTTTGTTGTGTTTCAAGTCACCATTTTTGTCACCCCTTGAAATCAAACGCTTGGGGGTGTGGCTTAGATCAGGCAAAAACTTTGAACGACGAAAACTCATTTACCTCCTAAATTTTATAGTTGCCTGATACTTCTAGCCTGATATACGAGATATTCACTCCGTTCTTTTGTTGTGTTTCAAGTAACCATTTTGGGTATCCCTTCCTGTCAAGGGGTTTGGGGTGTGGCTTATATCTGGCTAACAATTTTTGAATGACGAAAACTGTTTTACCTCCTAAATTTTATAATTTCTTGATACCTCTAGCGGAATATTTAAGAAATGCAGTCGGTTCTTTTTGTTTTTCAAACCACCGTTGTGGCACTCTTTGGTGTAAATGAGGACCTAAATCATAAGGAAATTTTGAACGACGAAAATTCCCTTATCGCTTACATTTTATAGTTGCTTGTTAACCACACCATGTAGATTTAATAATAAACTTATTAATAATAAATAACTCTTTTTATTCATCTTTAAAGGCAAAGTCCAAAGAAAATGGTATTTCAATACAAAATGTTACCTGTAGGCTACATAGAACCACAGAGTTGAAAAATCAGGGTGTTTTCACACAGGCTGGTACAAATGGATATCAGGTGATGACTTTGACAACTTGTTACCAGGAATCTACTCTTGCTTATTATACAGCATAATACACCATATCATACCATAACAAATGTGCTACCACCTTATCGTAGTACATCATGAATCCTTTTCTGCATAAAAAACCGCTTGACTTTTAATCAGTAGTAGTTTAAGTAATTAACAGTGTGGTATTAACAGTAAGTATTCCATGAGTTAAATATTGAAACCAAAAATAAAATTCTTATGTTGATAATGAGTAAAAAAATACACTGAATGCAGGAGAATACACGGAAAGTTCCGAGTGTAAAAAAATGTCGCTACGACTTCGTAGGAATGACCTTGGTAATCACGGTAAGTTATTATCGTTTTCTTAGGTTGTAATCACGAAAATAAGGAAGCATGACAATCAGAAACGTCGAATGAAATGTGTAAACTCATTCTCCCTTGAACTGTCTTTAACGAAACTCAACAAGGCAGTACACATGAAGTCATACAGCACACGAAGTGTCGAGTGCAAAACGCAAAAATTTGCTGCGGTTCACGTGTGTGATTCAATTAATTCAAACCAAAATTTCGGTACTTTAAAAAACAATCAACAAATTCAGTGACACCATCGATCGGATACTTTTCCGTAGTTTCCAATTCGAGACTGATCGAATTACTTTCGCCTGATCGAATCCAATCAAATCGAATGAATAATAAAAGAAGATACCCTCCCCACGCCGTTGAACACCCTAAGCCCACCACATAGACAGCACACACCCTAAAAGAAGATAAAGGGGTGAACCCTTCCACCCCAACGAAACGACCGCCGAGACAGTCTGCTATGCGGCCACGTTATGTCTTCGTGCACACCTGTCTCCACTTTCCACCCCCACTATATATAATCACCCGCACAGTACCTACCATCTACTAAACCCCCTCTTGAAACACCCTTTTCCCGCCCAAACAAATTCCCAGGACACACAAAACCACACACAAGGAAAAGCTCCGACATGGCTGGTTTAGTTGACGGGTGGAAGGAAGTAGGCATTCGGCGGAGGTTCAACATTGGAGAGGAGTTCACATTGGTGGAAAACACGCCGTGGCAAAGCACCTCATTAACTTTTTGTTAGAAAAACAAAAATTTAAGAAGTCGACTCGGGACCGAATTTTCGAAAGAAAAAGCAACAGAAACGAATGAGAAGAAACTCATTAAAAATACATTAAATCGTCGAGATCGTCATGGAAAACGCTTCTCCGTAATTTATATTAAAATCGTTTCTCTTGTTGTTAATTACATTTAAATATTCGAAAAACCGGCTTAGGATTGATTAACGTCGTGGCATCAGATGACGATTAGAACTATTTAATTATTAAATTAAGTTTTCTCAAATTCGTGCGAGAGCGAAGAAAGTCGAGCGACGACTCAAAACCCATACAGCTGGTCTCTCTGTGGTTTTTGTTTAGGTAGTGAACTCACCGTTTTCAACTGAGCAAGTTCCAGCACGCACGCGAGAATGAGTAGTGTCGCGTACCCACATACACTCATATTTCGGTTTCGAATTCCGACAACTACAATATCACCACAATTGAACACGCTCCGACCGAAGTTTACCTTGTCCCGAGCCTCGCTACCTCGTAGTAGTAAATTTCCCAGGTGATTGGTCTAGTAAAAGAGCCGAAAAGCTGTTGTACACCTGTGCTGGGAACACACGTCGCTATCAGTAACCTGTTTAGTTTTAGCGGGCAGTAAAACATTTGAGGCATTTACAACAGTAAACAGGCCCGCCAGAGTTGTTTGAACGGTGCGTACCGAGGTCAAGCAAACTTCAAAGCTGTTGTTCTATCTATATAATGAAATTTTAATAAACTTCTAAGTTCAGTATACAGGCGGGAGACTTTTGGCTAGCCATATCCATCGCTAGTTGGCATGAATATCTTCACACATTAAGAAAGATCTCGCTACAAACATCAAATTGCACACCCGGACTATTGAATTGTGTGAGAGAGGCGATTCCCACACGGTACGGGTTCGTTTACAAAGTGATGTTCCGATGACATGAGAGCACTCAAGACTTAAACCTAAACTTGGAAACCATACAGGAATGTACGAACCATTTACGTACGATCTAAATAAACAAATGAAGTGAGTACAGCCTGCCTAATCACACACCCAATACTTCAAATTTATGGAGAAGTAGAAGAGAATATAAATTGTCAACAGACGAATTATAAAAATTATACAATCGTAACATCTACAAGTATGTAAGTACATTAAAAAGAAACACAAATAAAAATCCACGAAGTGAAAAAAGTATGAATCACCTGAGTAAAACACTTACAGGTGTTCTGTCGTCACTCTCTATTTGTACTTGTCTTTTTACTTGATTGTACGAAACACTCGGAACTTATCACCAGAACAATGTACGAGTAAAAAATGAGTAGACAGGTTCTACCAAAAAATTCTAACCAAATAGCCACAGGTACCCCTTCAATTTTCCTACTCATTTCCAGCTTGTACTTTCACAACTGAACTTAGTTCTCCCAGGTACGTAGTTTCCACTCGGTACTTTACAATTCACCGTTCGATCAACGATCTCGTGCACTGATCCCCGAGTACGAAAACAACGCACAAACAGTAAATAAGTACGCAAACTACAAGTAAAATTGCGATTGTATTTCATAAATAAAAAAAAATAAGCGGTACACATGCGATTACATCGATTCAATCTCAACTGTTATTATTTATGTATAAAAGTGTCGCACACTCACAAAAAAACTATTTCAACTTAAAATCCGTGTTCTTTCCCGGGTTCATTGAGAGGAAAAAAAAAATAAAAAATAAAGTAGTCAACAAATTTATATATATAAATATCTCATTTCTCTAGGAAACTAAAATAGGAGTTCCTTCGTGAATTCCTTCAACTAGCCTTTTCCACCAATGACACAGAGACAAAAATCAAACGAAAACGGACTTGTCATCCGAAGCGGTACTTATATAAAGTTGATTTATATATTGCCGCACTTTTATCGATTCGATTGGTTTTATTGATCGGTCATCGGTGTTTTGATTTCGGTCTCGTGAATTTTATATATAACGATATATAAGTTTTCTCATAAGTTTCCGTCAAACCCGGGCCTACTTCGAGCTTCCTGTGCGTTTTCCTAGTTTCGTCATTTCTCATTGTACTTATTGTTACGTTACAATTACTTCGTGTTAACATGACGCTCTCGGTACTTTCGGTCGGTAAAACAAAACGGGATGGAACTTTTCGACTGACTCGACGCACTTCGGCACTTCCTCGTCCTCCCTTTGTCTGCTTCTTCCTCTTCTTTCGCTCAAACTTGTCGTTTTCGACTCGTTTCAGTAGAGCAATATCCGCTTCTCGACTTGTTTCCTGCAGATCGGACACTCCGACATTCGATCACCGCACATCTGACAGGTTCCGTGACCGCAGAGGAAGATCATGTTCTTGAGACGGTCCAGGCACACCGGACACATCGTCTGAAAATATAAAATCCCAGTCGGTCAGTCAGCTGTTCTCCCGGCTGGTCAGCCCTCATGGCAACTCCTTTGAGTTGCTCTACCTGTTCTTTGATGTCCTGCAACTGTTGCTGCAATTTCTGCACGTCCGTACTGGACACGTCTCGACTTCCGTTGTTCATGAGAGCTCCACCAACTTGCTCGACGATGTTTGTCGCGGCTTCTTCCTCGACGTTCTCGACGTCTGGTTTGGTACCTTAAAAGAACCGAAAAATGTTTTAACTTCCTCTACAACGCTTACACACACCTGGTACCTAGGTTGACATTTCCAGAGTGAACACGAGAGATGAACAAAAATATTTCACTACCAACTAAACCATGGAAAGGTAAAACGGTTTTAGGGCTGTGTGTACCTGAACCACCACAGCAGACAACGAAAGGAACCATTTTGTCGATCTGAGTTCGACACTGCACGCATTTCTTCATGAGTGGAGCACACGACTCGCAGGCACAGAGGTGAGTGCACGGCCTGAAGAGAACGGAGGCTTTCTTGTCGGAGCATACGACGCATTCTTCAATCTGAAAGTACAAAGTAAGGAAATTGGTACTCGTCTGGGAGGTGGTCACGGGTACCTGCGACCCGAGCACCTGAAACCTCACCTTGACTCTGCCCCTGACGGGTTCGCGACATATGAGGCACTTCCTCACCCTCGGAGCACAGACAGAGCAACATGCCACATGTCCGCAAGGCATGAAGAGGACGTCCCGCTTTAGGTCGGAGCAAACGAGGCATTCGTCCAGAGTCGAGCTTTCCCCGATGTTGTCCTGGGACGGAGGCTCAATTTGATCCCTGGAATAAATCAAAATTGTAAAGTTTACGCATCGAACGAGGAGGATCCGGGAACTGCTTTGCTCCTGGAACAAGTCGAAGCGTAAGCCTCCGCCATCTGTAAAGCTCCGGCCGGAGCTTTCGGCAGTTCCCGGAGTTTCCGCTGGAGTCTCTCCGGGAAACTTTCCAGCGCAAGTCTTCGACTCGGGTCGTTTCCATTCCGTCGACTCCGTCAGAAACCTACGTGTTCTTGTCCTTGTGACATTTGGCCAGCGCTTTGCAGAGATTCGGATCCGGACAGAGATCTAGCGGAGTTTGTCCTTTTTTGTTTTTCAGTGTCAAATCTGCTCCGTTTCCGGCGAGGAAACAGGCGATCGAGGCCGATGACTTTTTATCCGCTCCCTGACTTCCGAGATTCATCAAAAGCTGAGAAAAAACAAAACAAAACGAATGAACGAGATGCTTTCAGAACATGTTCAAGTGCCTGAGATATTTTTAAAGCTGCTACAGAACTTCGGGCCCTGTACACGGACCCTCAACTTCTGCACGAGTACCCCGGCTGGTACAATTCAGGTGACGTCACGTCGTTAACTTAAAAATAAGTAAATAAACCCCTGAAAAAAAGATTCATCGACTTTTCTATTCGTGCGAACGGTAACCCGGTGAACTAAGAAATAAGGAACGACTACTGGCGGGGAACAACCCCGAGGAAACTCATTGAACTCCTTACGTACATCCCCTGCCAAGTTTATACAACAGACGAGGTGGTACAGTAGGTCGTTACGACACTTCAATTTGCATATACCTACCCATAAGTTGCTCGCAAAATGTTAATGAGATTTCCTATATAGCAGGTCTCGCTTTCGGAAACTCGGATTTTAACTTTTACTGTTAATGTCGGCGTGGGGAGGTAATCTGCATAATAAACTAGGTTTTACAAAATCGGCAAAGGTCCAAGTGTAGAGCAAATGGGAGAGACAGGGGGTAGGTCTGTTAAGCACACCCCCCCCGGGGGGAGGAGGTTCGGGGGTGCGTCTGCCTCCCAGGTGCCCCCGGGGACCTCGATCGAATTGAAATCACTTAAAACTTCAACTGCAACAGTTTAAAAGTCGGTTTGATTTTACTCGGAGGTGCGACCGAGTTAATCTGCTGACACGCAACTGCTCCCACGTCTGGACTGTTGGCCTTCCGAAAGCTCGCCAGCCCGAGAGAGCAGAGACAATGAACTCTGGTGAAGTCCTCACGGTCCTTTCAGTTAATGACTTCACGCCTCATTTGATACCGCTAATCTCGATTTAATTACAATCAATGAGAGATGGGACACGGTGGTTGCTCTCTCTCTCTCTCTCTCTCTCTACTCACTTTGCCCACGTCCTGTACGTCTTGCAGCTGGCGGAGTTGCGACAAAGTGTGGTGTCGAAGAGCTTCGTGAAGCGGAGTGTCTCCGTCCTTGTCGGGGATGTTCAGGTTGGAGCCTTCGCGAACGAGAAGCTGCAAAATAAAACGTCGGGAAGTTACTTCTTGTTCCTACCTCTTCTACAATCCACTACTCATACTGTTACATTATTATTATTATTATTATTATTATTATTATTATTAATGTACATAAATACGAACAGTGTAGTAATGATTTAATAGATAAATCCATTATTACTAAAAACTGACATTAAAAATAACTTCCATTCCAACGGCATAAGTGCAATGCATTCACTAATCAAAACAGTTACATAATACTAGTATTTATTAACTTTAGTTATTTTTCGAACGTGTCACTTATTTCTCTTTTACGAGTGAGCTATTATGTAACATAAATTACATAGATACGTATGTTTCTGTTACATTTGTTTGCAATATCCATCCATCGATCACGTTTGAAATAAAACGGATAATTTCAACATCTCCTCAAATACGTTCCGTTATTTTGTTTTGATGTTATTATTTTTCGTTAAATACACTGATTAATTAATTTAAATAATTATTTATTAAAATATCGCGTGTGAATCCTACCAAAATAAAGTTTCACGAATTTTAACTTTACTATTTTACCAAACAAAAAATATAGTTCCAAGGTTCAGTGTGGATTATTCGGTTTTTCTAAAGGAGCGATCTGTCTCGATCGCACACCAAAAGATCACCAGCTCGACATCGCCGTACATGTTTAATAAATAAATAATGAGGTTCGGAACGAGGAAGGATGAAGAAGTGAACTTAAACAAAAGACAGCGCTGTCGTGTCCATCGTCTCTCTCTCTCCCTCACACGGGGGATGAAAAGAAAGACGAGACATAAAACGTGGAGGGTGAGACAGGACAGCTATACGACGCGATTAACTTCATCCCTCAGGTGTTCACAGGTGTTGAAGCGTTTCCGAACAAAAAAAAAGCGGAAACATGTGGAGAAAGGTCTCCTAGTCGGACGTGAGAGCTAAAATAGAAACTAGTAGTTGATCCGTGACGTCACAACTATTCACCCCACAAGGCAACCTGGAGAGACGAATCAGGTGAGACCAGGTTAACTTGGGAAAGTAACACTTCCGATCGGGGTGCACATCAAAGACATCGAACTTTACGAAATAATAACGTTTAATAGATTCAATGGAGTTATGAAAATGTAATTTTCCGTAATCCAACATCCCGTTTTTAATTATTAAAGTCGATCGGAAAATATTACTTAAGTAACTTTCTTTAACGTAACAATGAGATTATTCTTTTAAATCGAACGCGTCTATTCTCTTTCTCTCTAACAAAATTATACAGTTACGTCTTATTAATTCTCTCATACAATTTATTTCGAGTTTAATTGCCTTAATTATATCCGGAGATGTTCAAAGTTTTTGCAATTTTCTTAAAAAGTTTCCATAGTTACGCATACACTTCGGATAACTGAGGTTGAATAGTCGAAGAAGTTAAGTCGACTTTGCTAATTCGGTCGTGTACTTCGTCGGAGTAGTTGGTACAGGCCCTTCCTCAGATGACCACAACAATGTATTTGAGCGGTGGGTGTCGTCAAAGTTGGACAACCAACCTAACAGTTTCTCAGCGGAGAAACACAAACCTGAACAAAAGTTCGTACACGACACGTAGAGCATACATGAAGTTATGCATAGGAGAAACAGTACACTGCGACACTGTAGACGACCGCCAGTTCTCTGACATTCGAACGAAGACAGAAAAAACGAGGTAGAAGAAACTGCACGATGGATGAGGTGAAAAGAGGAAGACTTTGACGGTTGTGGCGGCTCGAGACGTCTTCAAGAACTAGAAAATCAGACAGAGCTACCAAAAAACAGTGGCACCTTCTCAGCTAAAAACTAATTTCTGTACGACGGACAGAAGTCAGTCAATCGAACGAATGCCAAATAAACACTACTACTACCACACTACAATATTAATATTCTGTAGTAAACTATATGTTACTACTACAAATCACAATGGCTGTTACGTACTACTATGCGTTAGAACTGAAATAGAGCTTTTGTAGTAACTCTAAAAAATAATATACAAAGTTCAGGGTCAACAGGTCAGAGAAGACCACCGGGTTAAGAAATGGTCACGTGTTAATAAAATAACACGAGGGATGGTATCTGATGGTCAGAAGAATCCTCTTCTCGTGAGGTGGTCACACGGGGTCAAAGGTCACGGGTCACGGAGGCGGCAAGTGGGTTGGGGGGGTGAACCGAGCACCCGTCAGTTATGATAAGGTAATTGAAGTATGAAATGGTTAAGATTACAAATTCATAAAAACCCGGGGGATGCTGACAGGGAAAAGTCTCATTTCAACGACCGCCATTAATAAACGTCCTCCTGTGCGATTCGGGTCGGACGGGGTTCTTTTATAAAAGAAAAGCTCTTGGTGAATTTTCGCTTGAGTGACACACCCGTGTGTCTGTCCCCTGCCACCACGGCCCCGTGTGCGAGCGCGTTTTGGGGGCGCAGTCTGAGTGTGGGGGTTAAATCGCCACTTTTCGTCTAAATTACTGCCATTCACTCTGACAGGGCCGTTTCACGGGAATGAAAATTCCATTGGAAAATCGGATTTTCGCCTAGGAAAACGATTTAACCGATCGACGAGAGCCTTTCCGGGGGAATTTTAATGACACTCTAAGATTAAATTTCTCACGGAAGGGGTTAAAATCGCACTAAAATGAACGAGGTACTCACGGCGTAGGGTCGTGTGGTCGCGTACGGCAACAAAAAAAAACCGAGTTCTCCTGCCGTTGCCACCGACACCCAACTGCGTACTCACCCGTACTATTTGCGTGTGCTGTCGTTCGACGGCCAGGTGAAGAGCCGTCTGAAGGTTCACGTTCTGAAGGTTCATGTCGGCTTTACCCTGGCGAACGAGCAACTCGGCCACTTCGACGTGGTTGTTGAGAGCGGCCAGGTGTAGAGCCGTGTACCCGTCGTCTTTCTTCTCGTCGACTATCCACGGCCTCGGAAGTTTCATCAGGAGAATTCGCATGGCGCTGAAACATGACAAATCAGACGAGGTTAGACACGTGAGAAATCCACAGGGTAGCCGAGAGCCGTAGACGTCCTGTGACCACCCAGGAAAACAGGTAGACGTCCACCGGTGTACCCACCCGCATCCGGTGCGTCAGACATTTCCAAAACATCCGTTTCCGGTTTACCTGTTTGTACGAAGTGCACCTGAATATAAATTAAATAAGAAGAGTGAAGAAAATGGCGGAGAAGGGAAATTTATTGAATTTTAGGATTACGACTGGCCTCCCTTCGCGCCACAGCCCCGCCTCCTCCCCTATCCTCTCCTCTCCGCAACTTTCCACTACTTTTTACATAAACAATTTTAAGTGGTTTCGCAATAATTGGATTTTATCCTCGCGAGTGGAAAATGTACAAGTGAAAATGGATGACTCCGCTTTAGAACTGTCGATTAGACGGAAGATAAGTTGGACGATAACTCGGATAGAAATGGAAATTCAAATTTTAACGGTCCGGAAGAAAAATATTTGGAAAATGGGACGAGGAGGAGGAGGAGGGAAAAAGGTTTGATTTTGAATTTGGAGGGAGAAAACGTGGCGGACCTTCCGGAACCGAGTCAGCAGCCCTTCTGTCGAACGATCGATCGGAGAAAACGAGAAAGTTTTCGTAACTAATACATACATAAACTGTAATGTACATACATAAACGTAAGTGTTACTCCCTAAATAGAAAATCAATTGACTTTTTGTTAAAGCCGAGAGTCGAAGGGACGCAAAAGGTTGACCAGCACACCGAACAATCACAAACCTTTAATACACCTGTAATATAATTATATACATATGTATAAGTATGTATGTATATAATTATATGGCACAGAGGATATATTTAGACATTTCGTGTGTTTATTTGAGAACCGAACACCCTTTGTACTACTGCTGTGCTCACCAAACCAAAATAACTCTTGCGATCTTGAAGTGTACCTTTATCCAGACAATACAGGTGACTGGGTACTGTACCAACTCAAACTCTACTGCGCTTAAGTACTATACTGAATAATATGAAGTTTACGATGTATTATTGAACCCGTAGTTTTTTGTATATATTGTAAATCTACTCCATGCTGGGGAGTTGGTCAGGTGTCCAAATCTTAATAACTACACAGCACATTTTCGTAGTTGTAGTTGTGCACATTCGATTTGTTTTCTGTCGCGAGTCCTTCCCTACTCGGCACAGTACGACCGAAAACGCCGAACTTCTTAATTAATGAAAAATAAAATTTATTGCCTCTTCATACTCGACGAATTCCTTTCCAGGAGCTTTTACATAAAACACTTTAATTTTCATACAGTGAAATATTTTACCACGAAACCGAGACCGGGGGGAAAATTAATGGCGGCTTTTTTCTGTATGGGTATTTAAACCCTGTAATGAGCGTTCTTATGCCGTTCGCCTTTGAGCAAATTTATTGTTTTGCCCCACCTCCCAACGACTTTTTTTGCCCCTCGCGCTAATCCTCCTGCCTCGTGTTAATTGCGTATATTCTTTTAATAAGACTCAATAGCTTACATGGATGAAGTGCTCTGTCTGCAGTGTCCCTGCAACTACCCAACGATTCTTATGTATTTTGTATTTATTGCTCACTTATGTAGTGTTGCAGTACTGTTCCTCCTAGATGAACAGTGTAGGAAAGCAGAAGACAGGAGAGCATGACTGTGCACGCCCCTCTGACTTATACTGCACTGTAACAGTTCAAAAGACTTGAACCGAAAGTAAACCGTCAGGAGGACACCCTTTGTCTGGTAGATGTCTACCAGACGAATCGGATAAATTTAGTTTGTCTCACTCCCTGCGAAATTAATAGGGCAGTTAAAATAGCTTGAGCACCAACAGAGGAGAGTATATATATACATTTCTATACAAGAATTTATGCGATGCCACGAGGTCTTTGACGTGCTCCGAGCTTTTAAAATTAGCCTTTCCTTTCGGGTCATTTCTCCCGATTCATTTCTCTCTTGGTACAGGTAATTTCCGTCTTCTGCCACGTCTCCTACTCATATAAATCCCCCCGATTTGTCAGTTGATTCGTTTCACTCTGATTATAAAAAAAAGTCGCGACCATTCAGGAATTCGATTGGAAATGTCAATGAGAGCTCACTCCTCTGTTGAACGCCACGTTCAGGGAGCAATGCAAAGGCCAAGTAAAATCCATTTTAATAAAAATGTAAAATAAGTACAGATACGAGAGAGAGAGAGAGAGAGAGAGAAAGAGACCATTCATTCTAATTTATCCTAACGCAGATAATATTATATATAAATATATATTGTTATTTGTGTGGTAATCACCAATATGGATACTGTTTGTCCGATAAACTCGTTTAATGAAGTCTAACGGTCCGTTGTTTCAGCGCCCAACAGAGATAATAATACTGTTACAACACGACTGTACACTCTCAATATAACTGTAAACCACCTGTCGAGTACAACATAAGTATTTTTCATTTCAGTAAAGGAAATGCCGGAAAAAGACGAGCGGCCTACAACAGTACTCACTAGAATTTTGAAATCTCTCGTCGGGAACACATCCGCGACAATCATACAGAACATTGTCGAGTATTGGATGTCTTTCGATACAGTATAATTGCCCTTGCTTTGCCCCTATTATTACTTTTCCTAGTCTTTCACACACGTGACCTTCCTGTTTGTTTAGCATTCCACACACGAGATTATTTATTACGTCGTACTTTAATATATAATATTTATAAAAAAAAGAAAATGCGTCTTATTAAAGTATTATACAATAAACATTACATTATTATTATACATTATATGTTACACGTATGTTATGCAAAGTGTATTAAATATTATTATTTATTATTAAATATAAACTATTGACAACATTTCTATTATTATTTGACTAATTTAATAATTTTAGACGTACAGAAAATAATTACGGGCAGTATTTGTTGGATTGCAGGTAATTTACACATTTCTACTATTTTATTTTTGATACTTGACGAATTAAATGACAAAAATATTAATTAATAAATATTAATACATAAGCTTTGAAAATAGTAGACAAATAACGGAAATGCATTGGCAATCAAACGCGGTGACCAACAATAAAAATGCTTAATGATATTTGTTATTATCGTTCAATAAATTGTTTGAACAACAACAAGAGTACGTACAGTGTAGTACGTACTGTATGTGGTTTAAAATTTCTGAAGATTAGACGTAAATAATGAAAACACTGCCCAAACTGGACAGTTCCCTGGACAGTTTGCTACCTGCAATTGGGTCGACCCGTTCAAAAAACAACCCCCAAATTGCCGTTGCCGTACCTTCTCCCCGCTTTCTTCTGTCTGATTCCGTCCCTCTCCATTCCCCATTGCAACGTCGACTCGTACAGATGTCGAGGGGAAAGCCTTTGTTTCATTCACTCTTAATTACTTCCATATCATTTACCAATTTGGTGATTTCGTTTTTATGAGTCGCATTCTTACCACCCCGGCTGCACGACTGCAAGCCCAGCCACCTCCGCGACATTTCCCTCTCAGACTTCTCTCTCCTCTTCATTAACCCTAATTACTCATTTAAATGAAAATTAGACTAAAATTAGAGACGAAATTATTAAAGTACTGGAAATGATTGATGTGGCGAAAGGCGACGTTTCATGCTCTCCGCAAAAATGTCGAACCTGAGAACCGCGACAATTCGAGCTGCAAGGACGACCACGAGAAGTCATATTTGTAGTAGGGCAGAGACAGTGTTCGAAGGTAAGGTGAGGTTACGTTGAAAAACAGGGGCGAAACTAGTAAAAAAAAAAAAAAAAAAACAAGAACACAAAACAAAACAAAGTAATGGGATGGAAGGAGCAGAAGACAGGAAAAGGCGTGTCACTAGAATCAGAGGAGTACCCATATTACTCTTTGTCTTCTTTGGAATCTTAACCTAACTAATAAAGCATATACACGAATAGGTATAAGTTTCCCTTGAATCACGGACTGCGATGCTACTACTATTAAAATGACTTCTGTATGTTTGTATGTACTATTGCAGTACCGCATACGTAAATAATTCTTAGTAAGACAGCGGGAGGAACGATGAGAAAGGTAACCATCAGAATAACAGAACATCTCTTACTTCGGTAGAATATTTTGGGAATCTTCAGAGTCATCACTACACGGTATTTGGGTCACACATTACCATTCATTACACGTAGTAGTAAATATAGTTGTGGGGTAACTAAAAAGCCACAGCTTCAATAATTTATACATAAATTACGGAATGTATTGATATTATAATAAACCTTTGTTATTTCCCTATACAGTTGCCTTCGTTAGATCATTTCAAAGAATACAATCACTCTATGTGAGTCCAACAAACAGATGTACAGAAAAATTATTAAATGCAAAAAGGACTGAAGGTCTGGAGCAGAAGCGTATTCAGGTTTCAACAAGAAGTACCCAGGTTTGAAAAAATATGACAGATAGAAGAATTATTTTTCGTAGTAACCGGTTGTCAAGTGGACGTGTTCCTTTGAGTACTGGAAACTGAAGTAGTTGACAGATAGTTTCCAACCGTGGTGGGTTACGAGGTCAATTAAGAAAGGAAATCAATAAGAATCCAACTCTTGAAATCGAGAAAAGAAAAGTAGCAGACCGGGAGAGAGAGAGAGAGAGAGAGAGAGATAAAGCACGGACCACCACACACCACACACACACACACACACACATACACATACACACAAAGGCAGCACCATACTAATTGTCAACAGTTTGAAAGTCCTTGGATGTAATAAACAATAAGTCAAAGAACCCAAGCCTGTTTCAGTTCAGTAACTGTCGGACGGGCCGGGACAAAAAACCCAAACTTTAAATCACCCGGTTTAATCGTCGAACGTCATGTGTCACTGGATTTGACTACTTGGACGCTCGATCGTGGGCAGAGTGTTAACCAATTTTTTTTTCATTCTCATCAACTAAAAAAGTGTAGTGTTGTAGTGCGTGTAGGTATGGAGTCCGCATGAACCTAAACACCCTGCCTAAACAAGATCTGACGTTGTGTTACTCTACTCCCTCTAACCATGCACCATATTACCACAGTCAACGCTTACAAGGAACCTACAATGCAACTAAAACAATAACCTCTCTCCGGTGTTGTCGCCAAAATTTTAGTGTACTAACGCAATATTACTAAAAAACACAGCGGGTTGATTGCAGCTGAACCCGGATTTTTAATACAATTTATGTAATACGACCAACAACTAAGTGAGTATGACTGTGCACTGACTACATTAATATAAGAGAACTACACCACAATATTAAACAATTACACCGTTACATAATTTTTGTCTAGCCTCGTTTGTATACCACAAGATAATAGAAAACTCTACAGTACTATATATAATAAATTTTTATATATAATAAACACATGTTAGGGCCGTGACTCATCTACAAGTACCGTAACTTTCTACAGAATAATCCAAACGACTAAATCATGTTAATAACTCGAAAAATAATCCATAAATTGAATTTTAAGTACCAGTCTTCGGTATATTGTTAGTGAAAGGAACAAAACCGTTCGAGAACAATATACAGTCATTTAATTACATCGGTTGGAGCATTTCTTAGATTTCAATTGTCATGTACGAGCATGTATATATATATATATATATATATATAGACAGTGGAATTCAACTCAGACAACTTCAAAATGAGAACGTCGTCAGAGTTATAATATATATATTATATTCTCAGGAAACAATGTCACTTGAACGGGCTCCAATTCAATTGTGTCACAACCGGCTGTCACCGTATTTATATAAGCAACGGAGGCAAAAGGTTAAACTATATATAAATTTATATATAGCACTCGTTCGCGGGCGCGTTCTTGCAAACTCTCAGACTTTATATTTTGCCTGTGCGCGAGCTCTGGTCTAATCAGAACCGGGTCATGAGACTCGAACGTCTAGAAAGGGAAAAGTTGGTTTCCAAGTCGGCGTCAGGAAGTTGATTATGCGATTGCATCGGATACAACTGTTTCAAGTGAAAACGGAGACCGGAAAACAAAACTTATCGGACACGCATCTACGCCATGAACACACGTCTGATTTACCCCAACTCAAATTGAGTACTCAGCTGAGTAACTGACAGGTGCCGGGTAGGAACGAGTTCCCGAGAAAAATTAAAAAAAAAACCAAAACCTCATCCTAGTTCCAACGGCAGGGAACACACACACACACCAAACGTCAGCAGAGAAAACAAAGTTGGGAACCCTTAAAATCCCTCGGCTGTAGGGTGGCCATTGGACCGACTGCGAACTTCTGACCCTCTACTTTTTAGTTAACCTCATAAATGTTAAATGTAATATTATAAGTATTGTATTACAATGTAGGTTATGTCACCTTGCCAAATTTTGGTTGTCAATCATCAGCGTAACTGCGTCACAGTTGGAAAAAATTATAAATAGAATTTCAATTTATCACGGAAACGGAGTGTCGCGTTCCATCCAACAGTTAGAATAACCACACAGTAGTAACAGAGTAATAGTTACACTCACTACACCACATTGACGCACCCTGTGACTACTAATTAATTAGTAATTAGTAATTCGTAATTATCTACTAGAGCAACATTTATATCAACATAAAAATTAACTTAACTAAGTTACTACATAAATAATAATAACTATACATACTAGGTGAAAAAGATTCAATTTTCAATCCGAGTGGAATTCATTTACGTAATTTAAGTACCCGAAAATTACATAAATTTTTATTAATAAATTTATTAACTGTAACGTGTAACTTAGTCAGTGGACACGGGCTGAGTGCCTACGAATAATGAAGATTATAGACTAGCAGAATCCGTCGTATCGCATACAAACAGTCATTTATTTTAATATTTTCCTTTAATACTTTTAATAAGTAATAAGTAAAGTTGTTAAATAACAACCCGAGTGTTACTATAAATTGCGTGTAAGAAAAGGCAAAGGTGGAAAATGTGACTTTAAGTCCCATCCGCTGGAAGATACAATTATTACGTTGTATACAAAGTATATGTTTTTGAGTACAAGCTCAGGCTATAATTTATAGAGCATTAATATCTGATTTTTGCAAGTTTTTATTGACCGCCCTTTGAACAGGCAAAATGAACGTGAAGGAACGCCGAAAAGATTAGTTGAGTCTTCTATAAGAAAACCTCAGTATTTATAGTATAAAGTGCAGAGTAAAAACAAAGTAAAATTAAACGCCGCGAATCCAACTTGTGTGTTAAAATGCAAGTTAAACGAGTTGGAAACGTCACACCCGCCATCTTGACGGAATCGCGCTATAAAACTCTACACAAACCGAATTAATAAAATATTTCGCCGAATGATTGATTTATTTTTCTGATAAATAGAATCGGAATAGGTAGAAGAGGGGTAACGACGATGGAGGCCTCCATCTGTATGTCATTTATATTTATATAAATATTATTAGACACTTCGGCTGTAAAAAACGCGGCTTGTACCCGTCGTGTGACGCGACACTACGCTCTCTCTTGTGTTGTTAAAGCCAACATGGGGAAGACACATACGACAAGTTCGAAATCAATTTTAAAATATACACAGACTTACAACCGTAGTAATAGTTCATCTCTAAGAATGGAACCACACCAAGAAGTCTTCTTAAACTCTACAAATACTTGTAACAGTTCCACACACGAGTTCCAAACAGCTGCCAGATCTAATGAATAATTTTAATAAACTTAGAATGTTAACGAAGGAGAACAGCACACTACCACACTGTACCTGTACAAAATCACATTTCTATGTATACTTTGTACAGCACGTACATCTTCGTTTAAGGAATAAGGCCTATGTGTTTTTCAATAACATAATAGTAAAAGTAACTCAGCCTTATTTCTTAATAAGCTATTTACTGCGACAAGAAAAACACCGTATGTCCCACTGTAATTCTTCTAACAGAGTACAACATAACAAGCAACTAATCAACTGCTAACTGTAGAACAAAAATTTAACTAAATATTTTTGTACCTGTGTACTTATCTAGAAAGAAAGTAACGAACCTGCTCTTCGAACCCTCACACCTGCACGTCTAATAAAGTGTAATATACTCATGAAAGTCACGTGGTCGTATTAAAGAACTTGTTCTCACCTACAAAAGAATACGAGAACTACAAGTTGTTTTTGATTGTACTACAAGGGTGAAACTTGTGTATTCATGCATAAAATGTTAAATGATGTAATGGCGTGCTGCATTTCAGAGGGGTTAATTAATCTGTCTCTCCTTATAATCCGACTCTTAAAAAAAGAATAAACCTAATTCGGATTTAATTTTACAATATTGTATTTTGTATTCTCCCACCGACTATTTCTCAAGTACACTTAATCACTCTATTAATTTCCAGTTCTGTATGCGGAGAGAATTAGGAGGGTGGAGGTTGAGGCTCGCGTGTTCCACGTAACTGCCAGTTTTGAGTTGTTTTACTGCCCCCCAGGGTGGAGGTGTGTGTGTGTGTGTGGTGCATCCAAAGGCCCAGAGCAACATCGACTCGCCCCCTCCCGAATGGGTCCTCATTTGAATTTCCCACACGAAACGAGCTTCCGGAAAATTGCCCCCAGGCTCCCGACAGCAACAACTGCAGCGTGACTCGGGGAGTAACAATCGAACGTGCAGAAACACACCGGAACCGACGATGTTGAAGAACCCAGTTTAATACTTCTTCTAACAAGGGAAAAGCACTAACAAATAGTTCAATTTGATTTCTAACTTCTCGAAACAAACTTTAAAACTGTTTTCCATCGTATTAGAACACGTCACGGTGGAGAAAACTTTTAAACGAAAATCAGTAAGTTAACGGAACTGGACAGCGAAGGTTACCTGCGACAACGGCTCGTGTACAACATCAAATACAATAAAATACATCCGCGCAACCACCTTTCTTATGGGTCAGAACTGCTCGCAAGAAAGAACCTACCTGTACCTGACAAAGACAGGAAACTACAGGAAAGAAAAACAGCAAAGAAAAGTAATAGAATAAAGTGCAAAAAATAGATAAGTTTACAAATAATAAGTTTACAAAAAAGTTATGTTCAGGCGGGTACGCTAAACTAACCAAAAATGACCGTCACGATTACTTGGATGGCATCGTAGAATAAATAAACACAAATAATCCTCCGATAAAATTATTAAAATTACTGAACGACACCTACAAAAACTAATACTCGACATTTTGGTTGACGACCTACAAACCAAACAAAAGGTGACCGCTCGCTTTCTCCAACCTTTCGTAAAACGCAAAGAATTTCACATCTGGCATTTAAATTCTGTCCCGTGAAGGCGACAATACCACAAGGAACAAAGGCGACACCCTCGCATTGAAAGGAAAGGGAAAGAAGATCTTTACGGGGATCACCAACGCAAAACGGGTAAGATCAAAGAGATGGCAGAGGAAGAGGAACGAAATACAAAAATGAAATGCAGGTGCCCAGATGATTCGTTAGAGGACCACAGGTACACCGTGTGACGTGTAATACGCGAATTAATTAAGTACATAAACGTATTCAAGTGGAAGATAAAAGAACCAAAAAACCATACGCGACTGATAATTAGGGGGTGGTTTCTCCACGTCAAAAACTCGACGCTAATTACTTTACCCGGTACGAAAACAAACAAATACATAAATAAATAAATAAATAAATAAATAGGCTGAAAAAATAAAAACGAGATATTACGTCTGTTTATAAATAAGCGTGATTCATGTTGTACGTGCCGTCGTTCTGCTGTTTGGCAGATCCCCGGAGGAGCCGTCCTCTGTTGCCCACCAGGAAAAGAAAAAAAAAGTAAAAATTCCTGTCATGTGTGAGTTTGGGTACTCGACAGCAGACGTAAAATAATCTGCGTCCGCAAACTTTTCTCCAGTTTTGGACTCATTTGGACACGTAACATGAAGTCAATTTGTTTCTAAAAATTGGGGGGGGGGCCAATGACCCAGTCGAAGCTCAAAGCTAAAGGAAGGACGGCTGTTCCTGTCGTTCTTTCTCTCGGAAATTTTCAATTAACATGGCAAAGGAATAATTTCCAGAGCTCTTAGCCGGTTCGCTCTGTCTTTTAATGCCATTTTTTTCCATTATCCGTTTTTTTTTTCGTACATCTCCTTTGACCCCTTGCATAACCCCAACCCAGGGGTTCTAAGACAAAGATGTCGGCCTGTAATATTTCAGGGCTGTTTTTCAGTTACCCTGAGGGCGAGTACCCTTTGATGGATGTCGCACGGGAAACTAAAGAAATTGTTCAAGCTACGGTTGAAATTTTAGAGTCGCAATGAGGGCAGAGGCAGAGGCTGCTACCACCTTGAAAAAATTTGTGACCTTCCATGAAATTTTTAACTAACTCGAGTGACGTCACTTGAATTACACTGACAAATCGACTATACAAGATGTACAAAAAGTGGTCGCAGTAAATATTTTTTTTTTAATGAAGAACATTTCTCCCTAGTCGTAGACACAAAAATCTAGTAGACTTTAGTTTAGCTAAGCTCGAGGAACACACACCGTGCTCCGGAGGTAGCACTCAGATGGATATCCAGCGCAACTAGCACATGGAAAGGTTCTTGCACTTACTAATACGTAAAACAACGTATATAGTTTCTCCAGCGGTTCACAAACAGTTGATGAACAACATGGCTGACTAAATAGGGTAAGTACGGCAAAGGTAAAACTATAAAAATAATTAACGAATGGACGACGGGACATCTACGGCACAAGTCGTCGTAGAAAAACAAGTAGGTGATGAAAAATATAGACGATCTATTTCTCTCTCTCTCTCTCTTTATCTATCTGTCCCCTCTCATTTGGATCTCGTTCAAATCGCATAAACTCGTCTAAAAGATGAAAATTAATTTCGTAAACGTCTTTCGTCCGGTTCGTAACGTCCGTTTTAAAAAAAAAAGAAGGCCCACCAGGCGAGTGTCAAAGTCAGGAAAGAATTTAAATTGCTCAGAGTAATTGCTGTTGCTGGTGCAGTTGAATGAAACGATGACACCATCAATTACCCAGGCTAGAGAGAGAGAGAGAGAGAGAGAGAGAGAGATGAAAATGGCCGCAAGAGGATACGGGTCCACCACACGGATCACGGGCGACGTTCGAACCGAGCTAAAATGGTCCTTGCCATACGTAGACCGATCTGATCACGATATATATAAAATGACTCTGTGATCGGTCACTTTGGGCGAGATGCCAATGCATTCGAAAAACCAAAATCAAACAAAATGGCTCCCTCGGGTTTTGCTCAACTTCTTCGTTTGGCAAGCCGTTCAACACCCGTTCTTAATGATGAACATGCGTGGAATGTTCAACTGCTTGGAATAACAACCGACAATTTCGTGGAATTGTACGATTTGCTTGCTGGGAACGCTCTTGGTGAGACGTCACTTCCTTCACACTACGATCCGGCACTACAAACTGTCATTGTACACAACTACTTATCAGTTGTACTCCTCAGTAATGCAAATAAAAACTATTTATTGCAGTTTAAAACCAGTCTAACTATCCCAAATACATAATTGTAGAAAATCTTACATGTCATACAACATCCTACAATTTTATAAGTACAATTGTAACGTATACAATACGTAAGTAAGACGA
The DNA here is from genome assembly GCA_037055365.1 of Polyplax serrata. Taxonomy (NCBI): domain Eukaryota; kingdom Metazoa; phylum Arthropoda; class Insecta; order Psocodea; family Polyplacidae; genus Polyplax; species Polyplax serrata. The sequence continues at coordinate 3,532,790 of JAWJWE010000038.1, read as the reverse complement.
GTGCGGGACAACTACAAAAGCTGAGAGGTCATAGAATGGTAACATTAAAGCTGTTTTATTTTTAGCGAAGGTTAGCCAATAATTGAATACAACAATCAATACATAAATATCTTGGGTAACTGAAGGTTCAAGTTACTATCAGGGAGTTTCTCACCTCAAAGTTGAGGATACAACGGTATTACACGTGGCATTGTTCGATTGTAATGAGTAAACGTCAACACATGGCTCTCATAGACGTAGACGTAGACACACGGAGTCATGGTCACATGGACAGGCTTGACACATCGAGTTCAAGAAATCCATAAAACTCTCTAGGAATAAAAAAAAAAAGCGCAACCGAGTTCGATGTGCAGGGGAATGCATCCGTCGACTAGTTTTCAAATCATAGACGAGGCTGACTGTAGCCGACTAGAAATAGGGAAGGGTCTCCTACTAGCAACACATGGTCCAAATCCCCCGGAAAGGTCCATTCATTAGACGACCCAACCTATGAGGGAACGTCAACACATGGCCAACCCCAACAACTGAACCTAAACATCGTCAGGAGCGTCCATGTGTCTCTTCTCTCTCTCTCTCTCTCTCTCCCTCTCTCTCGTTCGTCTATGTGTGTTTGTCTATGTTCTAGGATGAGACCCGATGAAGGAGAGAGGAAAAAAAATGTCAGTTTGAGAAATTTCACTTCGGTTTCCGTTGACATGTGAGAGAACAAAAACAGGAACCGGGCAAGATGGTCGCCAGATTTTCGGATTTCTTGTCGGTTTCTCCTAACTTCACCGGGTGGATTCGTGCGGTTCGGTTCGGTTGTGCGACAAGTACTCGCGTAAGTCGTTTCGGGTACCCGGCAACCGTTCGCCCTTACTGGAACTTGCTCAGGTACTCGTTTGGAGTTCGAAACATCGGCAAGAAAACCGGGGGGACGATTTTTTTGGCGTGCAGCGAACGACGCCATTGCCAAAACCGGGAGGATTTACGCTTCTTCCTTTACTACGAAAAATTGGAAAAAATAATATTTGGGTGAGAGGACCAAAGAGAAGTACATAATGTACATAAAACTATGTTCTAACCTTATCTGTAGGTCGTACACAAACTTGCGTGCATTGGTTACTTAACGGGTGTACAGGAACCATACAATTCCGTTTAATCCCATAAAACTATCACTTGGAATGTATTTAGAAGGAATTGCACCTCTTTATTGTTATAATATACAGTATATTATATATTATAACTTCTCCAGAACCGGTAACGGGTTCCTTTTCGTGCTTAACCATCAGACGGTAGAGTTAAGGGGACAATTATCTAAGTTTTATTAATTAAGAACTCCATTTCTACAATTATTTTGACTAGTTAACTAACATTTTTAAATATATAATGTGCTCCTCATATTTAATAATATATACTATTAATATTTGTGTCGCTCAGGTGTCACAGCGTCAGTACAAGTAACCGATTGGTATTTTTCAAGTTTGTTTGGACGTTGCAGAATTTTTATACTTGCATATTCGGTTTACTATTGTACCATTTAACTATTAGTTTTTAGAATAGTTTTTCAAGTGTCTGAACAAAGTCCTTCTTCTACCCATCAACTTCTACGAATTTCAATAAATTCACTTGGTCTGTCCGATTTTGGCAGACAATTTCGACTTCGTTAACGGGGGTTCCGAGTCTTTTGTAAGTTACAACGTCGGATTCAAACGACAAAGTCGGTAATTTTATTATTCGGTCTGGTCCGCTTAGGAATTGGGATTGCCCGGAGGAATTCTGACGGGAAACTGGGATGACAGTGGGTGGAACAATGAGGAATTAAATAAGTTTACCCCGGGAACGGGTACGAGGAAACCTTTCACGAAAGTTGCCTTCCCTCGTCAAAGACGGCACAACTTCGCTGAGGACGCGTACCATTTCCCTGTCCGACGTGATTCATAAGCGGGGATCTGCTCGTCTGCTGACACGTCACCGCAGAAGTACTAACGCAAGCATTGAAACCAAAAGAGGAAAAGTAACCGTGGTAATAGTAGCAACACCCGAAATTAGGTGAAGTAGTTCCTTCCTTCACATCAACTCACACTTTTAGTAATTGTAGTGACAATAAGGGCAAGAATAGTAGGAGTAGTACTCGTGGAAAAACAGCAGTGATTGTAGTAGTAGTAGTAGTAGTAGTATAAGTGTTCCATATGATATTTCATAGTAACAACAGGTAACAGGAATAATAGTAATAGTAGTAGTAAGAGTAAGAGTGGCGGCAGATACCCAACCATCAGTAACAGCAGCTGTAGTTTTTTGGTAGCAAAAGTAGCTCTAATTCGCTCCTTTCTCGTGACCGACAGGACCCTTCCTTCCCCGACACATTTCCCTTTGTGATTTGAACTCAGCTTTCTTGGAGAAACTCTGCGGTTTTCATCCGACGCCGTAATCTTCTTTTCCCACGGTACCACGATAGTTTTGGTTTCGTCTGCACGGTGCCCATCTCCGCCTCACACTCAGGGAAACAGGAAAATGGAAGAGAACGAGGAGGAGGACGAGGGTTGAACACAAATATTTGAGGGAATTCAAATTTTCAGTCGCAACACTCGACCAGATATCTGTTGGAGATTTGAAAGAAACTCCCTGTGGCGTCTATTGCCGTTGACCACGTGATTTATTGGCGGTTATTTGTTTGTTTCCTCATTCTACTGCCCCGAAACTTTCAATTCGTTGCGTTCCAATGGTTTTTGTTCGAATACGTTCGACTCGGCCGTTTTACATATTTTTTTCCCCAAAAAAATTTTCAACTCAAAAGTTGAGACTTTTGTGTTCGTGGAAACAGTGGAATTTTGTCCCTTTCCAGATGTGTACAAGCGTCAGGACGGCACGGCGTTTCATCTGCAGCACTCAACTCTACAGTCGTTCAGTAAATCTCTACGACCTTTCCAAACCGGCCGACAGCAGGGTACATTTCCCAACAAGTTCTCGGTGCCTCGTCCAGATTGTTCTCTTCAGGTGCGAGACTCAACCTCGGAGGTGACACGTTCCGAATTCTCTCGCCTCTGACACCTCCTCAAATGGGTTTCCGATGATGCAACCGACTAAAAACTGAAATCCGATCTGCCCACCGCGAATGCTGTCGAGCTTTCAATAATAACTTTCGTTCGATTCCCGGCGGCTCCGGGCGCAATAAAAAAACGTTTCCCGACTCCCTGCCCGTGCCGCGTTACATCACCGACGATGGGCACCTTTCCAATTGAATATCATTTCTGCAGTGGATGTGATGGCGGCGGTGGCCAACACCACCGACATCTTCCCGATTCCTTCGAGGATGCTCTTGGACCGAAATCAAAATCTCCTGCTTCGCTCGCCTTGGCGAACGCACCTCATTCCAAACAATCAAAGACGGAGGATTTCGCATTCCCAGCTTGTGTTACTTCGTCTGCCTTTACTTCTTTTTGGTACTCTGAGTTTACTTAGCAGCCCACAAACACACTACATCGTAGTCGTGCACAGTTTCCCCAGGTCCCCTTCGCTTCCCGCACACTGCCTACGGTTTGCCCTGTAACACCAACTGCAACTTCTCACCATCCGAATAGTTTACCCGATCTTCTACTTCTTTTTCTCCCACACCACGTTCCCTCCGGCCTTTGACTGACGAATTATTTCCCGTTGACTTTCTCCAGAGTAGGGAATTTCCCTTGAAATCACGAATCGCGACCTGTTTGTTTCATTAATTACTGAAAGCTTTATTATCCCGAGCTTTTTGCAGCTTCTAAATTGAGTCGATTGTTCTTCGTCTAAAACAGTCTTCCTTTTGAAAACGCAATTAACATTTCCATGATAATTCCATCGCTCTTAATCTTCTTAGTCACCCGCACTACGCCTCGTCTATTCTTTACTGTCAACAGAAATGCTTTTCGTACCTTTTTTTTTTATTTACGTGAAAAAAACACACCCAAAGAATCCTTTGTTTATTTTGCGCTCTTCGACTTTCCTTTCCTTCTTTTTTTTTGCTACTATTTCCTGTGCTTTGGTGCGACAAACGCAACATTGCAGGGAGTGACGATGACAATGACCATAGCACGGTAGCACTGTCACCTGGTCAAAGCCCTGGTTGTGCACTCCAAATCGTTTTGCGAGGCACCTGACACCGGCCTGCCTGCTTCACCGGGCAGTGTTAAATTTGTGGGAAAGTTTCCGTGAAAGTGTCAGCAGAAATTTGAAATTCAAAGACTCCTGTCGACAAGAGCCCCGAAAACTACTTGAAATATTTCACAACAGGAATTTCCATTTGCGCTCCGAGTATCTCTTTTTTGGAATTTATCATGTTACTGACTCGTGGCATTATCAGGGGAGACCTCCCCGCGGTTCCGCTTCTCCTGCCACGCTACTCCTTCCCTCCATCCCCCCCTCTCTCTCTCTCTCTTCCCCGGTCCCTCTCCCATAAAACCACAAAGAACTGCCTTTTTCATCTTCTTGCGGTGTTGTTTTTCGTGACGGAATTAAATTCCTCTGTCTCCTTTCCGTGGGCAGACCCGACTCTGACAGTGACACAAATTCTAAACACAACAGGCAAATTGATCGGACATTCGATTTCTAGTCCTACGTCTAGTAGACAACAAAAAAATGTGTCCTATTTCCGATCCTAGACTCACAACCCCGAGGGTATCAGACCCTCCAATTACAATCGACATAAACCGATCTAATAAACTCTACATAGAAATTTATGTATCGCAATCTTCGTTTAAATGCTCGGATGATGTTCGAGCGTACAAAAGTATGGATGTCTCATTCGTTTTTTATGTTCAAACATAACGTTAACATCTCGAGGGTAATTCGATCGGGTCGGTCCGTTTCGTAAACGTCACGATCATTTGGTCTCGTCAATCAGTCAGCTCACATCCGATCTGACTCCGTCGGGGGTGCCAACCATCGTTAGCATGCGGAAATCATCCACCGGTCAGCATCGATCCGAAGGGAATCCGATCGTGAAAGTCGTCAGACAGGGAGACAAAAAGAGAAGTTGAGGGAGACCGATTTGGTAGCGAGAGAACGCGTGCGTGACGTTCCCTCATCCGCAATGTCATTGCCATAATAGATTAATCGAGATGTATGAACCAGGTCGATCGACAAGATGACTTCTTCTTCTTCTTCTTCTCCGGCATCACCATCTTCGGGCGGATATTCCATTCCGTCTAATTTTAATAAAATCACAAGGTGTGACTGCAGCCGGGAGAAAAGGGAAGCGGCCAAGCGGACACATGCGCAGTTGGGTCCTCGGCTTCGGGTATAAGACACCCAAGGGTGGGAGACCCATCATCCATACCATGTGGAACCATGTGCGTTTTTTACTCGACTTCTCAAGAAATTTTCATTGTCGGACTGCGACGTAATCGCCATGTGTCTGCGAATTTTCGGGTCGCGAGTGCCGGAACTTGGACGAGTCTGAACCATTTTAATTCACACCATTCACGGATTGATCGCTCGTCGGATCGAGGCAAAATTTCTCGTCCGTGATCTGTTCTCGCCGCCATTTTATTTAACGGATCTAGGTAACAAAAAAAAAAAAGGAAAACACCAGGTACTCGTACAGGTACCAAAGCCAAGCACTTGGAATCCAGACCTAACTACCATTTACCTTTTTCACTCACATGAAAAAAGAAAAATGGCGGCGTACCGACGACTAAATTCGACCGAGACCAAATCGGAAACGGAAACGAATTTTTCCTTTCCTGTCTTCCGGTCGAGTGAATTTTCCCGTTGTTTTTCCATTTGAAAATCAAGAGTCTACCTTTCCTGGACCCACGTTAATAGAACCTGACATCCAGACGAAACTATCCAAATGCATCCACGTCAGTCTGTCCGCCCTTCTCAACTGTCTCGTTGTGCTTTTAATTTTTTTTTGTTCACAACTTTATTGTTCTATTTTATTTTAGCCTCTAAAGGTTCTGTTGGTTTTGGTTCCATTCCCTGACCGGGTTTTAGTAATTTGCAGACTCTCCTAAAATTGTAGTTGTTGCCACTTCCTATTTATGTAATTCCGAATAGAAAAAGGTTGCTCTTCGGGCTAGTAGTCGTTCGTTGTTTCCTTTTCTGTTTTCAATTCATGCAGAATTTATTGATTGCTTCACCTCCTGTTCCTACGTCCGAATTAGGGTGTCCCCCGTTGTTAAACTTTGTCCTTCCGGGTAGTGGAAAATTCCACCGAAGTCTAGCTTTTTATTTATCCTACTCTACTGACTAATTATGACGAGGTCAATGTTTTGAAACAATTTTTACTCCTGCTGCGGGTGCAAGTGGTCCTAGCCTGGGTCAGCAGTACCTGGGTGCTTGGGACTCAACAGGCCTTTGTTCTCCTGACACGTTTTCTTCAATCTCTTTCTTCCGTCGCAGTCCTCCTCTCTTTCTCTCTTTCCCCGAGGCGTTCCACTCGCATTCATGCTATTCTTTGAAAGCAGTTAAAATCTGTCTTCACCAAATCTCCATAAATCACGCAACTCCTTTCGATCTCGCAGTGCTCCTCCATTATTTCATTCTCCTCGGATTTTCATTTTGCTCTTTCCGTGTTTACTTCTCTACTCTCTCTCTCTCTCTCTCCCCTTCGCTGAAAAGACCTCTCGCCTTTTCCACCTGCATTCGTTATTTTGTCTCCCAGTCATTTCTTTATGCGTTCAATTTTTCTCAGTTTTCATCTTTTGAGAATTTTATTAATTCTGTTTCTGGCAGGCATCAAAATTCGAAATGCTAATTTCTCAATCTTCTCCAACGGAGTGACTTTGTCATCGTGGCCCGGAGCTCGTGTCCCGTGCTCACGTTAAAAATGAGACGGTCGACGGGTGTCGGACGGAGGCAGTGCTGACCAACTCACATCGATCACCACCGGAAACAATACAATTTCATGATTTCGGGTCAAGAGTTGACGATTTGACATGGAAAGAAGACAACAACGCAACTTCGTTTTTTCTCTTTGTTTCTCTGCGGCTACATGGGAGGACTCGTGTCCAGCCGACCATGTGTGACTCTTGTTAACAGTGAAACGAGTCATTCCTTGCAGACCGGGTCAACCAGTTAATTGCTTCTTCGGCTACGAATCGAAAGGTCGGACGACAACGGCACACACCCCCGTCCTAACTTTCCTTTCGGAGGAAATTAAAAATTCCATTTCATTTCGACTTCGTGTGCTAATGAATTAAATTAATGCATTAGTATGATGCTTATTAATTTAATTAACCCCGCTTCTCGGATAAAAAGTGCTGCTGTTTTTCTTCTTTTTCGAATTACCCGAATTGATTCGCGACTACGTCAACTTCCCATCGAGGGAAACGCATTTCGCAACGAACACGCATTTAAGACATTAAAAAATTAATAAACACACATCCTTCAGCTGTCTGCCGTTCGGTGTGCCCTTAGACGACCATCAGGAGAGAAGGAATTCGTGCGAGAGGAACCATCTTGTACCTAACTCCGTTTGCTTCCTTAGGGGAGGTTATATTTATCTTCTTCATAAACAACTTAGTTGCACTTCATCCACGAGCTTTTTCTACCTCTCTCTCCCCTCCTATCCCACCCCCGTTCCCCGTCCACCGCATGTCTACGTGTGTCAAATCAAGTTCGAATTAGCGGAGCCGTAGCAGTCGTATTCCCGACATTGAACCGGCCACCTTCATCCCTCCCGTTAAAATAATTTCTTTGAACTTGGTTTTTTGGTATTTACGTCACGTAAGGAATCCGTATTTTTATTATGCCGTAAACTCTACGACAAACATCACATTTTTACAATTGTATCGTGAGTTTCGAACGGAGGTGGCTCAAAGAAGGAATTAAGTCATGAGAAAAAGCAGACCAATTACAAGACACCAAAGTAACTTGAACTAAAATTAAAGAAACTAATCAGACGAAGAAACTAACAAACTAACATAAAACTAATAAAACCGTGCATTTACACTTCAACCATTCTTAGGTGTTCGATTTCGAAAGTTACCCCCACATAAAACAACTCCAACGATGGTTAGTTACTCATCTGTATTATTCTCTACACTGCAAACTAGAAATCCCGCGACACAAATAATTCAAATCTTAAAAAAGAAAAAAAAAACAAACAAATTAGGTTTGCTACATCTAAAGAAGTAATAACTTTTTCCTTTGGGCAATATGAATTAACTTTAACTTGTGTACAAACTTTTAGTTACAAATAATTAAGTATAAAAAAAAAAAAATAAAAGCGAGGAAGAGGAAAAAAGCAAAGAATTCAAAGTTCTTAAGAAGAAGTTTCCGAGATATGGAAGTTGGGCGAGTAAGAAGAAACTAAAATTAATCAAAATTGATGTCGAGCAGGAGAATCTTTGATCTCTGCAAAACCACCGCAAACAGTCCGGTTTTTTCTGTTTAGTTTGCTAACCGACGTTCAACTCGTACAATACCTTAATCGATCGGTCTTTTCGACTGTATAGGAATTTATTACGGAGGCTGTCGGGTGGTACCGCGACATTTTGAATAGAACCAGGATTAGACAGAGGTGTTCTACCAGTCAAGCATAAGTGGTGGAGACGAACATGAAGATTGTTGTATATTTGTTCTCGAAGTAAGATGGCAGTGACGAGACGAGTCCGCGTGTAAGGGAACACTTCCAAGTGCTCAGAATAACCCGCGTACAATATATCATTTTCATTTTTGGTCCTTCAGCAGCGACCCTTTGACAGAAAGTTAAACATAGAGAGAGAGAGTGAGAGAGAGTTGGGACCACCGTTAACCCCAGCAAAGCTCAAGGAACTCATTTTTAAAGGGGAGAGACGAAGGAGAAGGTGAAAGCAAAACGGGAGGCATCGGATCCCAAGCTTGGGGCCCTCCTGCACTCTTCGGAGGAATCTAAATCGGTCCTCGACCACGTGGAGGAACCAGATACCCACCTCTGGTGTGGGCCCAACACACACCAACCACAGAGTTATTTCGGGAAATGACAAATTTGGTCGAAGCTGGCAGGGCTCGAGACTCAAGTAGGGGACCACACGGCCAAGAATACACCAGAGGATCCATTTTTAGCCCTGGGCTGGGCCCCGCCTGGTTCATTTCCAACATCGAGCTTTCAGTCTTGGTTAGTCTGCATCCGAAGTCCGACGCGAAACAACTCGAACCTTCTTCCACATCTCAACCAAACCTCAGTTGCTGAAAATGTGCGTTCAGATCAAGTGCCGAGAAGTGTTTTTTTGCCGACGAGAAAGAAGAAAATGAAATCAGATGTTACTCCGTCGCGAGGATCGGACTCATCACTCCACGCAGACATCAAAGTGAACTGCCTACTACTAGGTCCGTGCTTCCTTACTTCCCATATTGTGATTAGATTATGGAATGTAAAGAAGTATGAAGCCTGTACGGGCAATTCAACGGATACTACACGGGAAGGACAAACCCTGGAGAAAACATCCGCCCAACCGTCAACCTCACACTCTTCACCTATCGTAGTGTCTTTAAAAGTGTTAAAACCAAACTACAAATTACTACAAACACAAGTGTTGGCAGGTAATTAGTGGTCAGCAACCGGTGAAATATTTACACCGCGGCAGTTATTTGACTCAACTAATCCACAAACTATTTTTTTTCTAAAACGATTTAAAGTTTAACTATTTCAGAGTATCCGATTTAATGCAGGCAGAAATCAGGAAAATACTAACAATTCGCATCGGGAAGTAATTTTAATATTAATTATTTGAATTAACTATTCGTTCGGTATTTCGGAAAGAAAACTATCCGATTCCGGATTGAAGTATAGACAGTTTGAGTATAAAAATGTTCCACGTACATAAATATGTAAAACATAGTTTGTAAAACAAGGATAGTTACTGAAGTACTACGCACACCGTTGTACAGAGTGCGTACCGCCGTGAAACGAAATTCGTATTTTCTCTCCTGGTCAGAAACGCATTCAATTTTCCGCAAAACCGTTCAATTCAAAAGAAATAGTTTTTAAATAGTTTCCCAATCAAAATGAAATTTGCACACGCGGAGGTGAACACAGGAGGTCAGAGGAAAATGAAAACTATTCGCGCCAATCGCAATTGATTTACGCCGGCAGGAAAACACAACTAGTCGGTCATTTCCGGCGCTGACGACCGTCCGACATTTTCTAATTTATTTCCGGCGAAATTTGGAATTTTCGTTAAATATTTCAAAGCTGTTTGTCAATTTTTTTTCGCCCTCTCTCCCGCCGTTTCTCTACGTTTGTCTGCGTCCACGTCGCCCGTGAAAACTCCGACCAGATGTCACGTCCCGGAACAAACGAATTTTATAGTCAAACTTTGCTGCTGAAAAATATGATAAAACACGAGAAAACGTTCACCGTTTACCGCGTGTGACGGTGAATTAAATGAAAAGATTTTGGTGACGAACTTTATACGAGCAAGATATCTTATATCGTAATTTATCATGTGCCGTTTAGTTATTGAATTAAGTCTGAAACTAAGTAGTTAATTAAATGCGTGGAACAGTGGGGTGATGTGTAGTTACCTACGACTTGTGTAAACGGTCCAGAAAGAAATTTCTGACTACAATCGGGCCAGAAGTGACATCACTCGATTTTAAATAACCAAATGCCAACAGTTGAGATCGATGGATCTTCAAGTTGATCGCGTCACTCGGATTCTAAGAAGAGCACATACCGTCCACGTCCCCCCAAAAAAATATAATTTCGTTTAGAAAATATACGATACTCTATTTAAATTCAGGGTCTGTATTTTTGTATTTCACCACGGACATGATAATGTCATGACAAACCCTATTTAATATAAATATAAAAGAAATTAAGTTGCGATGGAAAGGGGGAGAATATAAGATAAGCAACACCACCGACACGCCACAAAAAGGAAAATTTCCATCCAAATGGACTGTTGCTACGACTCCTCTGACGTAAGCCTCTACGAAATGTCTAAAATTAATGTTAGAGCAATTTTCGACAATTAAGTTGGAAAAGGTCAGAGTCACAACTGTCCGCGGTTCTATTCCGACCCAACAGTTCACAATTGAAAATTACAGCCAAGGGAAAAAGTCAAACTGAAACCTACGACATAAATACTTAGAATAATAATACATAAATTGTATATGATTTTGTACAATAAATAATCTACTGAAATTAATAAATCGTTTTTCTTATCAATTCAACACCTTCAATAAATTGTATACAGAGGTGAACGAAACCAATCAATCTGTACACGTTCTTCATTCTATCTCGAGAATATTTATGTTAAGCATTCCTCTAGAACTCCATTAACTTCATTAAGTTGAAGATAGTTGCTGCCGTTGCTCTTATTGTTTAATACATTATGTAAGTTAATTTAAGCCTTGTCGAAAGTGTTTCCTTAGTTAAGTTCAATAGGTCGGGTGCTACAGCGAGTTATGCAAAGGTAAGTTTCACAGATCGCCCACCCTAAGTTCTATTCCGGTAAATGAAACAAAACCACCCGGTACGTAGGCTGAATGACGTTAAATAACAGAATAAAAGTGACATTTCTGATAGAAGAAAAACAGACCAGACAAGTAGGAAAAGATAGAAAAAAGGGAGAAAATACAGAAGCAGTGAAGCAACAGAGAGACGAGAGCCAAATCTTTAAGTTGTAGCAGAATGATTTAGAATGATCCCATCGAATCCGGCCGGAAAAAAAAGTACGTCAGAGCATAACTCAGGCCGTGCGACAACCTGCTGCAGGTAGCCAGACAAGACAGAGACAAAGAAGGTTATTTCTTCACTGGCAAAAAAAAATGGCAGTACAAAGAAGGTGGAGAAGAAGCGGTGCTACCGGAGGAACCAACTTAACATTCTTTTCTTCTTCTCCATCAATTGCGCGTCTCGGTACTCGGAGAAAAAATTTTTTCGGTTTTCCTGCAGCAAAAGTCCGTCCTGAACCTTCTACCCGCGACTTAGATCTCTTCATTTCCTTTGTTTCCCGGCATTAAAGCAACTGGTCGAAAGGCACAAAGGGTTCTCTCGTCATTGAAATTCCTTCGGGCAACTACCTTTCGGAGGCCTCTGCTCCCACACAGCCTCGTTCGTTTTAGCAATTTTTGTCAAAGGAGCGTAACACAAACACGCACACAAAGCCTGCCCGGTAAAAAATTCGTCCTTTTAGCAGAAAAAAAAAGGAAAAGGAGATAGAAAAGTTGTGAAAGCCTCACTTGGGTGGAAATAAAAAATTGCCGTTCCGGTAAGCCACTCGAGTGAATAATGGAACTCGGATGAACACGCCGGGAACTTTCAACTTCCCAGGAACCTTCTCTAGGAACGTTCTAGGAGTCAAATGTTCTATGATTAACGACGTGACGCCCAGAATTTTCAACCGATACGAGAAATTAGATAAGATGACACCAAGATTAATATGAATCGCCGAAAACCGTGGAAAAAATTCTTTCGGTCACAATAAATTTTTTAACCTAACTTTTGCAACAACAACTCGCGAACCTGAGGAACTGGACGCTCAAAGGTGTTTACTTAGAATAGATGCCCGGAAGTAGAAGTAGATACGGGTCCTAGGGCATATATCATCAGACTTACGACCCAGCGAGATTGTTGACGGGATTATGTAGTGTAAAAGGCACGCGAACGTCCTATGTATTGACTTCGTTTCTCTGTACTTAAATTCGACTACAAACTTACGAGTTACGTGTATTCGTCACGAAATTTGAAAACTTTCTACATTACCTGAAAAATAAAAAGAAAACTATATTAGAAAAATAAGGTTCCTTTTTGTCAAAACTCATTTTGTTCCGTCTACACCCAAGATAAGTATAATTCAAAACAATCCTTAAAACACATACTACAGTATGTATACTGAACAAACCGTGCAACAAATTACTTAAATACAACACTAGAACTGCACGAGTTCAAAGTTCTTGTGTCGCAGATTATCTGGAAAACTTTTTAGTGGAGTCATCCCTTCAATTTTAAGTTCGCGAGAAGTATTAATGAATATTTTCCCTTGAACTTAACTTCGTACAAGACCAAAAAAAAGAACTATTACAACTCAAAGTTTCATTAACTAGTGAGAAGTTCTCAAACATTTAGGAGATCCGCGCGGAGATATTCACAGGTAACGTTACTCCACTCCAAAAGTTTCTTCTCTAATAGTAGTAATTACACAAACTATAAAATAAGAGTGAATTCTACAAACAGTGGATTCTACGTGAGCACAGGAAAGAGGTTTCAAGGGTGAAATCCGACACGGGGTAAGTAGTTATGAGAAGTTAGCAAAGTTTTACGCATCACACGTTTCAATGTACACGCGCGTCCGTTAAATTAGACTTCCATACATCGGCGCACTGTTCACTACACCACCGACGGTATGCCAAGTAGAGTGACCGAAGAGTATCCGTCTTTATTAGAAACATGAAACAGCCTCGAGGGTTTTAATTTTAATAGTCACGCGTTGCGCCCACAACCTCGCACCCCCTGGTTTAGTAATGTTGAAAAGGGATTCGTACTGTGTACATCCACAGGACGATGACCTCAATTTGTTGTGGATTTGCGAGTACGGCCGGAACCCTGGACACTTGGGTCGTCTGATGACACTTGAGGCGCTTCTTCAGCAACGCTCCGATTCCTCTTTCAATTCATCGGTATTCGTATCGCAGTGTCCTTTGTATGAAAACGAATAACGACGGGTGAAGTGGATCTGTCTCGGTATGTACAGTAATTGCGTGACGTTTGTGAGGTTTCACTTGGGTTAGACTCGTCAAGTCTTGTTCAACTGACCGAGTGCCAGTCTCTTGGCTCTAATGTTCCCTCCCGTCCAGGTCCTTCTGTCGTATTTGAGTTCGTGCGTCTGCTTCTTGCACTTCTGACATTCAATCATACATCATACTCTTCCTCACGGCTGTTTCGTTTTTCCACACTTGTCAAACGCAGACGCAACAAAGTTACCAAGTCTCCGCCGGAACTTTCCAAGCTCAAACACAACGTAAAGTCAGAGGAGCGACAAGAAATGAACCTAAACGCTGTCAAACTGGGCTTACCTTCTGTCGGCCGACATCTGTCTTAGACGACGGGATATTAAATTTTCCCTCGGGATAAAACGTAGAAAGACATTTGTCACCTCACAGGAATATTACGAATTTTGACTTTAATTTATAACACGCGGAACATGATTTGAATTTTTAAACGGACATCGCATTCCGGTCGGGTACGAAGAAGACCAGAGGAAGTAAATTTGCTCAAAGGCACTCCAACACTCCATTTCCCACGTGCAAGTACCTCTGGACGAGTTTGCTCAGCGATTTTTTCCGTTTCCGGGTCCCAGCAGCAAAAAAACAGGGGAGCAGCGAGAATGAGCCTTTTAATCCTTCCATCCTGTCCGCCCCCGTTTAATTTCAGTGGTTCCTTCCCTTAGGCTTAGACATCCGGATATTTGGTGAGGGTCTTTTCAAATTAAGTTTAAGTCCCCCCAACTTTCACTTATTGGTCAAAAATCCTGTCGTCCAATCTCACCGGCAGTTGGAACAAAACCGAGAAAGGAAATGTCGCCCCGATTTCATCTGTGGGGGAGGTAAACATGACAATTAACATCTTTTAATGTTTTTAAGTGTCTATTAATAGACAAAACCACCTAGGAGGGCGAGCTGCGTCTTACATCACGCCGTGGCTTACAATTCTGAGTCAATTAAGAGGGCGTTAAACGATCCCAAAGATTTCCAACGTCCCATTTCCGCTATATAAAGACACGTTGAATGCATTTTGACCAAAGTACAACGCCCGGAAGTAATTTGTAGTTTGTTAGACATTCGACGCGGGGCAAATGGTACATACGCTCGCCATCAACATGAGAAATGAGTAAAGAAACACAAAACCCTACAGCTAACGTTGTGTAGTGCAGCCGCTGGAGTGCACAAGAACTGAATGTAGTACAACACCAAAATAAAATAACATGAAACTCTAACCCATTCAAAGATGAACACCGGGTAAATTAAATAATCAACAATTACATAAACTACAAAAGTAAAAAATACAAAAAAAGATACAACCATACCCGTGAGATGATTAAAGTCTTGATATTATTTCAGTGAGACACATTTTTCCACAGCTAACTGCACTACAACGTATAATGACAATAATTGAACTATAAAAATACAACAAACAACAACCCAACTTTTTATTAAAGTCCGAGGGAAACCTTCTTAACACCACCCAAAAACTATTTCACACAAACTCCTAAAAACTAGCGAAACACTACACGCACTGTATGTATACTGTGGGTGGTATATTTGTAGTTAAATACAAATACAACGGTTACAAATATGAAACGTCAGAGCGTGAAAAATTTGTAAAAAAAAAAAAGGTTCAGAAACAATTCCCATTGTAGAAAGTGTTGAAGCGAAACTATTATACGTTGTAAGTGTTCTAAACTATAAGAAATGGTGTACTACAGCGGTCCTGGACACGAGGTAGAATTGAGGATTTAGACCTTTTCCTGAGGACCCGAGGAGAGCTCTTAACTTTTCCTTTATTTCCCGAGAGTTTCAAGAGGCCAAGAATAATATCCTTTGTTTCCAGTTTCTCCATTTTCCACCTTTTTTCTTCCTACTTCGATTGGGATTCATTTCCTGTTGGATGGCACAAGGCGTCTGCTCTGCACTTTACACTTTTTTTTTCACATTCCGTGGGAGAGACGCGGCCCCGAGGCAACGTTTTAAAATTCTTCAGAAGTTCACTTTTAATTCTGAAATGCCTCTTCGGTCGCGTTTCCCTTAGTCAACTAGATTTTTTTTTGTTCATCTGGAAACGAATGTGTTCATTCCCACCGTGAATTATAGGTAGGCAAGATAGGAAAAGTTCTAGGGAGAGTTCCTACTTCTAGACGTAGACGCACGACCTCGACACAAGAAATTCATTTATAATAATAACGAATGATCTGATGGATAACGAACCAACAATGTTATGTACTCCTAATTATAGAGCGATCTGAGATCTGATCTCGAGTCCCCATCGACTTACAAAAAAACATTCCAACATCATCTTCAGACTTTGTAGTGTATCCATAAAATAAATTACAAGATACACGTTCACGCTTAGAAATACCAAATAATTCGCAGAAACTATATATATGTAAATGAATAGCATTAATATTTCAGTATGTCTACATTTACATTAATCCAGACAGTCGAGTGTGATGTTAAAATAAGTTCTAAAAGGCTAAACAATGTTATTCAATATGAATTCTTTTAGTATAATGAGCGATATTACAGGTAAACATCAAAGTTAACTAATACAAAATTTACTTTTATTTACGCTGAAGTGTCGGTTGTTACTTAGACAATTACGTACGGTTCAAGACGAAATAATTTTCAATAATCAAGCTGGAAAGCTCTGCAAAGTTTTCCGAAGGCAGTTACATATTTTTTTATATTTCGCATGGAGAACGGAGGAAGGAAATGGTTGATTCACTTCGAAACTCAAACAGTAAAACCCACCTTGAAATCCACCTCCCATCGAAAACTCAAATATCAACAGACGAGACCACAACCTGAGGATTCTCCCATAAAATGTAGAAAGCTCGGTGTGGAAAGGCCGAATAGAGAAGTGAAGGAAAACGCTTACAAATATTAATACGTCGGCAAGATCCAATGAAAACCGCATTAAACGTAATTTAACCTCGTGTTACCCCCAACAATATGAGGCCAGGGGGGGGGGGAACATGAATGAGAGTACTTCCCGCAAACGGGCAAGAACCAGCAACAGAGAGAACGTTAAAAAGAAAACCCGAGAAGAACTCATTGTGCTACCGTAATGGAAGAGAACCTTTAAATGCTTTCCGAGGGACACACAGACATGCAATGACTGCAGAAGAAAATGACAACGGCAGAAAGGTAGTTCGTGGAAGAAGAATAAAAGGACGAAGGCGAGAAGGCAGAAAAAGTTTCCATTTTATTTGCAGCCGGCGGAACGCGTTACCTCAACTTTTCCAATTTAGAATCAAGAACTCGGAACTGGACTTTCGGTATTTGTTCCTGGCAATTTTCTTTTTCGTACAAGTTTGATTCCCGGGGTGAAATTTACGTGGCCGTAAATCACGAGAAGGGAAAAGGCGCAATGCGTCGACCTGATGGTCGCTCCGGGCCGAAACTGCGGGGCAGCAGAAAGATTATTCCGGACGAACTCAACGTATAATAAGTATGAAAATACACTAACGGACGAAAGAAGAGAAAATCTGGCGTGTCCAAAACAAACGCGAAACGCCTGCATTTAAATATTTACAATGGATGTGCGACCAGAAGAGAAAAAGAACTGTTGCAACTCCGATGCAACAGCGGAACATCGTAATAACCGGATTTTCTTCCTGCATCCCCTTTGATTCTAATTTCTCCAACAGAATTCTCCAAGTGGATTATCGGACTAGCAAACATCGCACGAAAAATATTTAAAATAACAAGAATCGTGTACATGTACCCGTGCATGCATGCACGCACGCACGCACGCACGCACACGTACATACTTCACAAATTAGTTCCGAAAAAGGGAAATTAAATTTGTTAGCGTTTGATTGGCGGACTACCTCACTCTGTCATTTTGCCCACATCAAAGTGGTTTTGAATTTGCATTAATTACAACTCACTTTCGGTTAAGTATCGGTTCGCCGCCAAGGTTCCCCAAAAAAAGGTTCCAACAGTCAATTTCAGGTATTCGCAATTTAATAGACAACGAAAGCAACTCTTGGAAAAGTCAAAGGCTCAGGCAACCATGATAATAATAAATTACAGGTGAGTTAGCGTAACACAAAAGTGATTAATCGTTGCTAAAGGTGGGAAGACGAGTTGAACCAGGGGCAGCAGAAAGTTACCCTTCGCGAGGCTCCGTTCAAAGGTTACCGGAAGTCAGTCATAAACCACGCGGCAGAAAGTTTCATCAATCTAAATGTACGCGTCAGCGGGGAATAAAGTTGAAAAAAAAACAACAACAACAACCGACCTACTCCACAGCAAAACAAATGCGACGGATTGTGTAAAAGTCAGAGTGAACGACAGGGTGAAAGTCGACGTAAAACAAAAAAAAAATAAACAATTCGAAAACAATGCGAAAAGAAGTACAGGACGGAGAGAAAGAAATTAAAAACTAAACAAAACTAAGAAAACAACGGGAGCAAAAAATTAATGAGAGCAAAAGCGACGAGTAAAGCCGAGAAGTGGGAAGTAAACAAAAGGCGGAAAAAGGATGGATGAATGAAGAGACAGAGACAAAACAAGAAGGAGGTTTAAGCATGAAAAATTTGATTAAAAACGAATTAGCAGCGGACAGGCTGCAGGGTGACGAGGAGTAAACAACAGGAGAGGCAACAGGAGGCAACAATGGCAAAACTAAAAGTGTGAAACGCGGACGTAGAAAAAAAAAGGGCAAACAAAAAGAAACATCAACATCAACATCAACATCACCACCGTCGATGTGATTAAAAAGTCAAAAATCTCAACTTGCTCGTGGAAAAAAAGCTCATCGAACGACTGCAAAATCCTACAGCGAGTTTTATCGTTGCTGCGGTACAACCTAGCTCTGACTATCGATTTCGGAACTTGTACCGGTTAGTCCCGCTCCCCAAAATCGCACAACTCGACCATTTCGACTGCGGGCCCAGTCATCGAACACAAAAAGGAAAACTACGTAAACTACGGTTCGAGATCTGAGCGCGAGATCTTCCTGACGTCCGATCGTCAACAGAAATTTTTCTACAACTTTCAACACCAGAGCTGTTCCCCATTATTTTCAGATCATTAGTCACGTTATGGTGAGTAGGCTAGCCTGGGGGCATGTTTCTCGAAGCAAACACACACTACAAAACACTACAAAGCAGTTTGGAGGAATTTCAACGAAACTGCTGAAAACTTTTTTATTTAAGGAAACCGGTGATGCTCTCGAGAGCTCGAAAGGTTCAGGTTCATTAGTAAAATCAACGACAGAGACAACAGAACAGTCTGATGCTTTTCCAATTCGAAAAGGCGGAGCAATTGATTAATTAGGAGCCGTAAGAACCATGAAATCGGATGTTGATGGCGTACTGATTCGCTCAGTATTGGCATTTACATGCTCGATTTACTCTCTGACGTAGATAAATTGTCTCTGCGCCGTACCTTTTTTAATTCAGTCATGAGTCTGTCAGATTAATGGATTCAAAAGGATATTTCGCCGGGACGAAGGACAGAGAGAGAGAGAGAGAGAGAGAGAGAGAGAGAGACGAGAATGAAGGACAGCAAAAGAGTGGGTAGACAAAAAAAAACATCAGGAGAACTCGCCTTGTACTCTGTTAATTAGCCTGGATTATGGCTGGCAGCAGTGATCCTTTTGGAGATTTCTACATCTCCTCCGAGCCGTTACCGTAGTGCCTAACACCTGGACACTACACAGGGCATACTGTCGTTTTGCCTTTGTAACATCACCAACAATAAACTAACACTAGACTCTGAATTGAGTACGAAAGCGTACGCGTGACGAAGTTAACAATTTCATACAAAATTTCTATTCCACGAAGTTATTAGTCTCACAGTTGAGAGTTTCTATATTGAAGAAGACCAATCATCTTCCTCTTCGTCGTCACGTACCAAAATTTCCAACTGTTTTCTATCAGTCACCAAATTACGTTCATCGATATTTTAGTCCTCGCGTCGATTCAAAACAGGGTGGTTGGCATCGCCTACGGGCTTTACCAACCCTCAGTGGCACTTCATTGATACAGCAACAATAAAAACATAAATAAATTTAGTTCTCAAAGTTCCAGTAACATCAGATCGCCTGACTTTTTCTGCTGGTCGTCGAAAGATGGCGACCGGACATCACGGACTCTTCCTCTAATTCGCGTGAGGTAAATTAAGCACAAAGAACTTTTTAGTAAAAAAATGAATGGCGTAACAAAGTAGGCGTAGATAAACAATGGAGGAAAAAAAGGTAACACATTTGTATTCATCAGAGTTGAGTAACGAACCAACTCCCGTTAAATTTAATCATCCGGAAGGTTAGTTGACGACCCGGGTAACACTCCCTGCAAAAACTTAATCACAAGTAACACACGAGACAAGAAAGAGAAGGGTGGAAGGTAATATTCTAACAATTGATCGCCTCCGATGAATGGCAAACAGATCGCTCAGATCTCACTGCCTAACCAGACAACACCTTTGTGTTGTGCGATCTAAACTTTTTTTTTGAACAAAAATTTCCACAAACGACACAAAATAATGGCAAACTGCAACTGCCTTGCAACAATTTCAATTCTAACCTTTTCCATTTCATAGTGGAAACTCCACAAAAATCACTGAGGTTAGGACCCGTTTATGTGGACCCCTTCTAAGGGTCATGTTTTGCATGCGTCATCCGTCTTGTTCAACAGGTGAGAGTAGAAATAATTCCTAGAATTTATTGTTGACGCTTTGTCTAGGTAAACTAATTAATCCACCAAAACCAGAGAGCTGGAGGGCTACCTACCGTCCTCCGGTTTCCAATATACAAATAATTATCACTACAACATATTTTACTGCAAGTAATGCAGTGATACGCACCCGCAGAAATAACCCGAAACATTTCACCAGGCTAAAACTGAGTAGCAACCCAGTAATGAGAGGCTTAGAGGTCGTATACAACGCAGAACTGCGTACATAATCGGATGAATACCCAGAAGATGATGTGAAATTTAACAACGGGACAAACAACAGTATAAGAAAGAATATATAATGACAACGAATTGAAAATTCCAGAAAAATGACGTTGGGACTGCCGGCGGAACAAGTTTCTCCTTCAAGTTTCCAACTTAAGCCCGCGTTTCACGGATGAAAGCTTATCTTCTCCAATCAGACCCAGGAGAAACTAAATATTAGTCTAAATCTCTCATAGAAGATAGCAATAAATTCAAAGTCTAACGTTTTTCACGTTCCCGAACAACCGTGACTTTCTTGACTTTGTTATTATAGATTTTATTATGTGCCGGTAGATTCGGGCGGACTCTCGACGATTCATTTCGAGAATCAATCGAACCGTATGAAACGCAAAAGATTTTCAAAATGATGGATGAATCTGAGAGAGAGAAAGAGAGAGAGTCTATGTCTTCGTGAGAGAATGCTACAGTCTTCGGATGATGCAAACTCCCAGTTCGTCCTTTGTAATTAGCGCAGTCGTATTACTAGAAATATTCAACAAACATTCCTTAATAAGTACACTTCGCCATTTATGATGGTCGTACTCTCGGATATCCGTCACTTTGTACTTCAAACAGCTCAACACTCTTAAGAATAAAAGCCTACAAGTACATAATCGGAAGACGTCCACACAGGCCCCTACACATCGTAGCGTTCTACAAGAGTGAACATCCTAACGTGAACCACCCAAAAAGAAAATCAGAGGTACCAGTCGATTGACTCTGACTTCGGTTTACCTCGGTGATTTACCTCAACATCAACATGTATTACCACCTCACTAGTTCAAAGCAATCATCACTACAACTCAAGTTATATAGAAGTCGTCTAGCAAGTTCTAGCGTGCTACCTGGGCGTCGTTCCTAATTCTCACACCACTCCGTGAGTTACCTGCGGCACCTCTCAACTATCCCCCTCCCCCACACTACACCACCACCCCATTTCCAAAACAAAAGAGAGAAGGGCAAAAAAAAGGTGAAGAAAAGTCACGGTTTCTGCTTGGCTTTTTAATTTCCGTCTCGGCTCCGGAGGCAAAAACGCGTTTCAAAATATTAATCAAAAGACGTGGGAAATCCTTAGGGTAATGGCATCCATCTCCGAGCCGTGTCTACGAGTGAAGGAAGTAAAAAAAAAAAGAAAAACACCCGAAATAAATAGGAGAAAGTAGAAAAATGTCGCAGCCGAGATAAAAACCTTAACGTTAAGACATATACGACGATCGCGTTTTGTTTCTAACTCAAATGAAAAAGTACTCGCCTCATTTTTTTTTGTCTCCCAGTATTCTTCCATGGGACATCACAAGTACGCGATAACAGTAAATATATATACAGTAATTTGCATGATAACCGACAGTCACGTATGGGTAATCCCGTCGTTTCACTTGGTTTATTAACGGCCAGATTTCTATCGGCCACATAGCACACACACACACCACACACACACACACACACACACACCACCACCACTGATTTGCCGAGGAAGAAAGCGACTACAACTGTCTTCTCCCGAGGGACCGCGACTCTCAGGTAGATGTTGGTAGTTTGTCGCATTCTCCTTTCTCCGAGTACGTGTTCGCTCAGGGAATGTCGTGCACTGTATTTGTTTTGTAAATTGTGTTACTTATTATCTAGACTCGAAGAGAACTTCATTTTAAAAACCTCTTTACGGGTACGTACACGAGACGATTCACAACGAGAACACTCGGAAATTGGTGTCGCACCGTTCCATTTACACGTACAGGCAAATTACTTTATTTAAGGTACATCTAACAACTCACATATTATTTTCCTCAAGCCCGTGGTCATCGTCACCAAAATCATGATAACTTTACGTCGCCTTCTTATACTTTTTTTACACCTGGTCTTAACTTCCCTACCTAATATATCTTGATTACAGTCGTCAAGATACGATACTACAACAAAATATATCTACTAGATAATCATTGTAAGATTTGTTGATTCACATAATTAAACTGTAACATGTCGTTAGAAATGGAAGAAATGAAAGATTGTGTGTATAATTCCACAGAAATTTAAAATAAATCAGAGCAAAGTGTAGAGCCCACTTAAAAGGTTAAAAAAAAACATACTTCCCATGAATACTAATTATATTCTTTAAATGTTCTGGGAGCTGGGCCGGTGGAGTATGGGTGGGTGGTTGCGTTCCGTCGGGCAGATCACACCAAATTGCCAATTTGAGCAGCAGCAATCAGTCTCATTTGCATAGTCAAACCCCAACACTAATTTCACACGGCACAGTTGGAACATAAAAACAATTTCAAAGTCGTGGGAGCAGAGCACTCCGAGAGCTCGGAGAAACTTGCCAAGTCCGTCACCCCCAAGCATAAGGAGAAGTTGCTGCGATGAGAAAAAGAGAGAGAGAGAGAGAGAGAGGGAGAGAGACGTGAATTACAAACCGAGAATTTGTCTTCAGGTGATATCTAAAGGGACGACAGCGACAGCGTTCAAGGGTTGGCAGGTATCTCCGGGAGAGTTGCGACAGAGACCAGACCGCCCATTCTTATTTTTCTTTCCGTCCGAGAGCAAACTTCCAAACCGTCGAACAAGTGAAAAATTCCAATTTTGATTTTTCCAGCTCAGCCGGGCAATCCGAGCAGCCGTACGGTTTTATCGGATTATCGCGTTTTAGTGTTTTCCATTTGCTCGGTCGACAGGGAGAGACCTGTACGGAGGTCAAAAGTTACTGCTGCAGAGTGGTCGCCACCCCCGAACGCTTTCCTGTCAAAGAAGCAGACGAAATCTCGGCTAGCCGACCGCCACACCAATCAATACGGTTGTGCATAATGTTTCACGCACTCTCTGCAATCACTTCGAAAGGTTTCCACCCTCAAACCCCCAAACAGAGACGACATGACACGTTAACTAACTTAAAAAGTCATCATGCAACCGAAATTAAAGCCGTCAGGCTGCACTTCAAACGGAACGTGACTCCCGGCGAACACAAACAAGTGCAAATTTTATACTTTTATAATGTGCAACTTACAGACAGACCAGACAGAAACGTGTAACTCTTTTGGAGGGTATGCAAACCCTCACGAGTCACGACGGTTACAAGACGTGCCACGAGAAATATTATTCCCGTATGTGGAATAAATAATTTAATTACACCGTCCTTTTTAAATAATTTGTACATTAATTACACCTAAGTGACAAGTACCGTCACGTGTCATTTCAGGTGCCACTGACACCGCACTACAATTACGGTGAAGTTCTTTCAATTACCAACGATGGTATACAACGAAAATCATGGAAACCCGGACAGAAATAACAGTAAGAGTCGTCCAATTATAATAAGTGTATACAAAACTTATACAGAGTATACTGTCCCTCAACCTTAGGTATTCTTTCTGCATTTAAATTTCTGACAACCCTACAAAATAACCATTATTAAATTTGTAATAGTCTACACTCGACAGTATACTGTGAAACATTAATAGTATATTTAGTACGACGAAGTGGAATGTACCTAAGATTGTTTACGCGTGACTTCGAATCGAGCCAAACGGTACTATTTTATACTAGAAAGTCACGTAAAATAGTTGACATTTTTTTGGAATCATAAAAATAACTTTCTTTTGAGGGGGTGAAATGGCAAACTCACTTTCCCTGATTCAACCCAACGGGGCCAAAAATCTCCGGGTTTCCGTTTCATCAGTCTGCCATTCCTCCGTTCGTAATATGACAAAAGTTTTTGAACGGTTGTAGCTATGATTTATAACAGCGGTTAGAATAAAAACTAGATCTTATCGGATTCTACCGTTTCGATACAAGAAAACAAAACCGGGGTACGTTTGAAAACGGCTGGAAAAGAGTAAAACATCATTTTTACAAGATGGCAAAACGGCGAAGGGCAATTTAAGTACTTGAACGGTTTCGATACGTTCCTGCAACGGTTGCTACAGAGCAGTAACTGCACCTTAAAAACTACCAACCCGAATATATTATGTAGCGACTGCATAACTTCAAAGAATGAAAAATTCAATCTTCCTCGATAAAAGTCACTTCGGCATTTACAAAAGCACACACGAGGCGACCTAAATGGAGGAAGACGACCAAAGCAAAACAAATATGACAAAAAGAAACTTCCAAGATGGTCGAAAGGTTCCACCGCGGGGCAGAAGAACAATCAATTGGTAGCCGGGACGCGGGGAAGAACGGGAAAACAAAAAAGAAACGCCAAAGGGCAGTAAAAAGACAAAGAAGAAAATGGCAGGAAAAGCAATTTGCAAATGGGAGTGAAACTCCGGTCAAAAGACTTAGGAAACAGACGTTTCGATCGAAAGGAACAATTCGGAGACAATCCGCGGTTCGGCTCGTTCTTTTGCAATCCCCGAAGTGACTAATGAGATTAAATCCACAGTTGTGAGGGTGCGATGGCAAGTTTAAGAAGTACATTGCTAAGAAAATCCAAAGTCTCAATCTGACGTTACAACAGAAACAATGCTAGAGGGTAAACATAAACATAATTTAATAAGTTACATATGTCTGCAGTTGTAATAATTCATATGGTAGGGTATTTACAATATACAGGCACACATAAAAGTTAACTCAGCCCTACAAAACAGTTAGAAATTAAGAACTACGACAGGTACACTTTCCTTCCAAGGCCCAATTCCATTTTTCTGTCTCATCCGGCCAAAGACACTTCAACAAACAAGTTGAACAGTTCAGAAAGCACAACCGAAACTTCTTTCTACAGCAGAAGACCGAGTCCCAATCTTCGGGTTCAAAAGGTTGTGAAAGAAGGATGAAAAACCCCTCTCATCCTCAGCGTAAACTTTTAATTGCAAATTCGTTTCTCCGTAGAATCCGATAACGGGGTCAAGATGTGAGGGCAGAATGGGGGGGGGGAGGTTAAAAGTATAATTTCAGAGTCACACGTACGACCAACTACAACCGAATGTATCGAATGTCAATATCAAGTTCCCAAAAATCTGCCAAAAACTTTCTCCGTCCGGCAGGAAGAGAAAAACTTTGAGCTCCCCAAAAAACGACCCACACGCAGCCCATTGGAATTTAACTAATAGAACCTGATCCATAAATAAATGAGTAAATACAGATATTTAAACGTAACCCCCAAACCGCAAGTGAGTCTTCTATCAACACATCCAAAGTTCAGTCGTACAATTTCTGATAATTTCACTCCAGAACGAGGGCCTCATTCAACAGTTCCTACAGCACCTTTTTGTATTTGCCTGGAGTGGAGCACACATTATATAAAGTTTTCACACATGTTCATATCCTTTCTTTCATTAAAAATCAGTTAAGCGTTTAGCTTTTGTACGCTCTTACGTTATAAGTACACTGACATTATCGAGTCATTACAGGAAGCAAAATAGGAACGTCCAGCTTCTGTTAAGTTGGCTGTTAAGTTCAGAATAACCCGGTCTGCCCACGTACTAAACAATGAACAGTGGAAAGATTTCTCACTCATCTATCTAATAGAATAAGAACTAAAAATGGAACTGCAAACTATTTATGACTCGCCAATCCCTCTCTCAACATCTCTCTACCACGTACATAAAAACAGTAACAGTGCACTCCATAAAAGTAGCCATAATACGGGAATCCGTAACGAGAGAAACACTGCTGCCCAAAATACCTACTCCTCGTGCACAACAGCGAAACTTCTCGGTAAAGTAAATTTCCAAAGCTTAAAATCGAACACGTCACGGTAAACTTAACAACAAGTGAAACCAAATCAAACGCTAACTGCCCCAAAACCGCAAATCACGTTGATGTTATTAACAATAAAGCGAGAAAACTTGCTTGGGTGAGAGCCCAAGAATTCCCATTCCATGGAACTTCATCCTGTGGAGAGAGAGAGAGAAACTCCGTTCGCAATGAAAACGGTTATTCGAAACACCTGGAATGAAATTTATTCGCGACACGGGAAGAACGGGGGTGGGTTGCTGGGGGGGGGTCTAAAAACGGGAGCACCATCCGTTGCAACAGTTGAAATATTTCGACCAAACTTGAAACTCCCAGCCGAGTCAAGAAGTAGCAACCTGATAGGCCAGAAAGGTGCACGAGAAGTAGGCAAGTATTCAAGTATGCCCGCGTTATATAGGTTATTAACATTGACTCTTGCTGTAAATCAAACCCAACTATTCCGGAGTGACTCCCCAACATTCCCTCGGTCGTACATAAATACACAAAGGGGTTTAAAGGTTTCATTACGGTCTATGGCAATTAAAGACGGTATAAAGACCTATTTATAGATCACTGCTCTGTGTGTGTGTGTGTGTCGATTCCATTCAAACCGTTCGCTTCTACTAACTACACCAATAAATTTGACTGGATTATTGCCGACAAAAAAAATATTGCAGCTTTCTGTAACCCGTTCGAGTTTGTATCCCCGTGCGATGGCGTTCGCCTTCTCCCTTTCTCTCCTATCCTATTTTACAAAATTACGCCCGCGATCCCATTCGACTTTAATGTCCACATTCTTCAACGTCGTCAAACTTCAAAATCAATTCGATCGAATGTGGAAACAACCATTTTATAGACAATTACAAATGAATTATACGAATTCCTTTCGAGGGAACTGCACGATAAATCAAGAGCGCACACGACGAGAAAGGAAACGATTTTTTGACGTTTCAACTGCAACCGATGACGCCGGGGGTGACCTACTCGGAAACTACCCGACGGAGGTGGTGGCCCGAGGTCGATTGTGTGATCAGAGAACGAAACATAACCGGGTCTCATCCCTCCAAATATTCCGAACTAATTGTCAATTATTTAATGGAGTCATAACGTCCCAAAACGAAAACGTGTTGATGTCGACGACGTTCTCCTACCTTCAATAATAAAAATATAAAATGAAAGGGTGTCAAGTACTCATTAAATAATGATACACAGGTAACATTACAAACACAGTAGGATGAGAGAAAAGCAAGCAAAGACGAGACTGTGTTTTGAATTCATTTGGTACTCTCCAGTTAAGAATTCTGCGACACACGTCAAACAGGTAAAAGCAACGGTGGAGGTTTTTAGGTTTCCGTAGCAGGAAACTTTCCATCGTCTCTTTGCCAAGAGTTCTTAACCGTACTAGCAACCATGATGATGATAATAATAATAATAAAGTCGAGTAACAACTTCGGGAAAAATTCTAAATGAAAGAAAAACAAGAGGAAAAGGAAGGAAGTAAGAAAGAAAAACATAAATCATCCGACAAAACAATGTGAAATTAGACAAGATAAATAGAACGAAAATCATTTATTAATAGAACAAAAATAAAAGGCAGAAAGGAAGAGAGAGAGAGAGAGAGAGAGAGAGAGAGACAGAGAGAGAGAGAGAGAGAGAGACAGAGAGAGAGAGAGAAACCAAAGCAGACGATCTGGGAGAGAAGCACATGAGACGACGGTACCCGAGCTGAAAACAAAACTGGGAAAGCGCACGACGGGTTTCCTTTTTTTTCCTCATTTTCTTACTTTTTAGGGCCGGAAAAACAGAGAGCGAACAAAAACAAATAATTAATAAGAAGTTTAAAAGAATAGAAAAACACTTAAGGAAAACAATGAGCTGCGAGACAGACGACGGAAAAGAAGACAACGGCGGAAAAATAAACCGGGGAAAAGCGCTCAATGGGAAAAAAAAAACTGAAAACATGCGACGATGGCGGCTGAAAGAAACCTGAAACGGTTGGAAGCGAGAGCCTCCCAGAAGTAGACGATTCGTCGCCATTTTCCCGTGTAAAGGCACACGTCACCAGCGCGAACGGGACGGAATGTCGAGAGAAAAAAATTTTTTACTCCAAGTTGAATTCGAACGCGTGACCTGTGTACCGTCGGGTAAGAAGCACCAAAACTTGGTTGGTTCCTTTTTTAGTTTTGTTTTCCAAACTACCCTTAGAAGATCACTAAGATCTGTCATTTTTTGGGGCAATTAAAAAACATGTGTCACGAGAAATTGTCGTTTTGTATAAGATTTTTCCACGAAATCAAATAGGCCACGCCTTCAAAATACTGTATAGGCAATTCAATGCAAATAGAAAAAACCTCCAAGAGAATTTGAGTTAATTAATTTTCTAAAGCGGAGCGAAAATTTGAAGCCCAGGGCACTCAAAAATTGGAGGTAAGATGGCAAAAAAGCTCCTCGAACTAATAATAAGGTTTAATATAACGATGACCAGGGCACCCGAAACACAATACGTGGCGTCTGAAGTTCCGTAAGCGGACCACAAAAAAACAAGTGGTAAAAATCTAAATTCCACGAGTTTTCGAATTTTTACAAAAGACAAAGACACGTGACGCGGAAAGCACAAAGTGAAGATGCTTAATGAAAATGCCTCCCAAGTACTCCCCGGTGAGTTTCAACGGGAGGAAAGCGCCCCGACATTTCGAAGTCGTCAAGGAGTCCTCGTCGCCGTTTTCCAAAGGACAGTCCAAGTGCATTGCCTGCATTTCGCATTGCAACCGCGTCCTGGAGCCGTGCTGGAAAGTCTCCCGTAGCGCCACTTTCTCATCACGAAAAATTCTCATTTCCAGGCGAAAAGTTTGCATCTCTTGAAATGCTCGTTACCGCAATTTTTCTTTTTCTTGCGGGGCTTTTCGCTTCGAAAAAAATTTCTAAAACTTTTCTCGTTTGGCACGAAGTATGGTAGCATTACAAGAAAATTCTCTTCTTCTTCTGCCACGTCTGCTTCTTCTTCTTCTTCTTCCTGCACTCCATCTACTGCCACTACTTTTTTTTTGTAATATAACTCTGTAAGAATCGCCCCACTTCCGGTCCACCACTCCTTTCAAACTCTGGTAAAACATACTATGCCGGGTAATTTGCAGTACCGACCATTCTCTGCCTTTACCCATTCCCGCCATCCCAGCCGAAAAATGCAAAATTTTAAATTTATGCAAATAGTATTTGAGAAACTGCTAACTCTACCCGAAGTATTTCTTGTACGTAGTCCTATCGAAGGCGTATCGAGTGTTAGAGCAAAGTTGAGCCGTCGATGGCTAACATTAATGGTAACAACCTGAACCGGTTCAAAGTAGAAATCAAATCAATATTTCAAATAGGTTTTCATTCCCATTTATTTACATAAAAAGCAGGAGGAAGAGGTGGAAGAGAACGAAGAGGATGTGAAATTCATTGCAATTTACGTGAACGAATGTTTTCTTGTTGCTGTCTTATTCTTCCGCTTCGACTTCCTCTAACGTAAACAATTATTGTCGACCTGACGAGTGAAATAAGCAAAGCCGGATAACTTCGGGTTGGGAATAGTTAGAGAAATCTGTGTATTCGTTTTATAGATTGTAGATTAGTCTACAATAATAGGATAGAGCATAATACAAGTCTGTAATAGACTCGTAAGTACGAGGAATACTTGTAATACTTGTGTAACACAATTGTACGCACAATTAGTTACCACTAAAGAATACATAAAAAACCGAACGTAGGAGTACTCTAAAGAAATATTTAGGAAACAAGAGAAAAAGAAGAGGAAGTAGGAAAAAAACCAATGTAGTAAACCATAATATGACATACAGAAGAAGGCTAAAAGATCACAAGCACGCAAGTAGAGTAAGAAAAAACCTCAAAATTGTTGTTCCGACAAAACGAAATCTTTTTGTACGAGCGGATACGCTGTGTGTGTTACATACAAATCAGAAATATTAAAGTTTTACGAGTAACGAACAATCACAAAGCACTTCGCTGCGGATGTCAAATAAAGTAATTAACGAGTGCCAGCAAAGAGGAGGATAAACTAAAAACAACAACAAAAACAGCAACAGCAGCAGCAGCAGAAGCAGAATACAAAAATAATTGCACGGAAAAGGAGTCATAACAGTAAAAGAACGGTCGTAATAAGATGTAATAACAATAACAAAAGTAATGATGACTAGAAAAACCCAGACAGAGGTGGTTACTGGTAACAGAGTAGATTCCAGTTGCAGTTCCCGGATTAAGGTAAATAAGAGAAGCGGATGAGATGCTGCAGACGCAAAGATCTGATCTCCGAGATGAAAATAACGACAGCACGTTGAGCTCACAAGTGGCCGAACAACAGGGCTACGTTTCTAAGAGTCAGACTTTAACGACTTTCCATTACGTAGGGTATCTCCGAGCCTTTTCAAATGATTTAACCTTTTCCTACAGTTTGAATATTGACGTAATCCGCTTTATGTAACTCGAGTATCTTCCTACCCGTTACGAAAATTGAGAGGGCCTGAACGTTTTGAGTTGCAAAATTTCGGGCAATAACAGTTTTCCTCAAGTGAAACGAGTTTATTTTTATTTTCCCTCGAGTGAGATGGAGGGAGATAACTTCGCTCCTTTGTTTCAGGCACGGACGTCTTTCTTTTCCCCTCTCCGAGTGGCGTGTGGATTCTTCAGGAAGAGCAGAGTAACAAACACCTGAGGTTCTTGTCGCTCATTCTACAGCCTTCCGTCTCGAGGATTACGTTCCTGATTTCTTTACCGGCAATAACAAGAGCAACAACAGGAACCGTACAGAAGTCGTACAGATTTCCCTGGTCTAATATGTAGACTTTCTCCTGTAGTGAAACACAGGTGTTCTACTCGCCACTTTTGGCAAATACTTCACAAGTGTCAACGCAAACCCCAGTCATCCACGCCGGCAACTTCCCACCCAGGACTTGTCAGGGCGAAAGCAAATTTCTCGCCGTGAGAGAAGTCACGACCAAAAATTTCCCTCTTCTTTTCTCAACCTCAACTTTCTTTTCCAAAGAGTAAAACTTCAAATGTAAATTACATAAAAAATTATTACCATTTCAGGGGCGGTAACGAATTACGGTAAGAAAAAAGAAAGAAACGGAAGTGTAGCAATAAAAAAAAAATTCTTCCAAGGTCCCCTCAGAGCTTTCACAAGTTCCCGACTCACACTCTTCGCGGTTAACTTTTTCTTCGGTAGGAGGAGAGACATAAAACTTACTACCAGATAATTTTCTGTCCCGGCCTTAAATATCTTACAGAAACTTCTGATTAAAAATGAACTCCTTACCTGAAACAAAATAAAACGGTCCTATTAGAGAGGAGACATTAAGATTTCATTGGATTCGAAAATTAAAATGAACGTTCACCTAATGTACTTGCATAATATTTTATGTATGTAATACATAACTCCATAAGATCCTGCAATCATCGCATCAATAGTCTAAAGTCTAGGGAACAAGTCTAGAAAATAATTATTCGAAACGTAAACCAAACGGTTGTTGTACGAAAGACTGCACCTCAAATTTAATACACTCTGATATGTTACTTATTGATTAATACATTGATATGATAATTTTACTTGTTTTACACCTGATGCTGCTTAAAATTTAATTAACACAAAAATTATACAGATATACGTTTTATTTATAAGGAAGATGCAAATTCCAGCCTGAGCAGTAGAGGGCAAAGTTCTGGGACAAGCCACAGGTATCGAAAAATGTTCACTTCTATTGAGGTGAAGCGAAGGGACATAAAGTACCTTTTCAATTTATTCCAACAGGAGCAGGAGGAAAAACCAGAGAAAAACAATTAACGCAATTAACCAAACTTTAAATGAGCCATTCATTTCCGTTTTTCCATCGGTTATACTCCACCTCCACCACCGTAACAAAGAAGAGTACCTGTGACTAACATCAAGACGGTGCTGTTGCGTGGCGGCCGTGGTGACGATGTCAAAAAAATATTCAGAAATTAGCACATTTTCTCCGACAGGACCACGTTCGGTCTCTCACCAAGCTAAAGTACTCGACCTTAACTTCCATTCTTCGACGGTCGGGGTCTTAACAAACTAAATCTCATCATGCGACTTTCGTAAACAACCCGTAACCTCTTCACGTACTCACATTATTGTAGTGTCGTTCGCTACATGTAAACATAAATCTAATTTTGAGCTTTTTTCCTGACTTGTTCAACTGCCCCGACCGAAGCGTTCAACTCTTCTTCCACAGCCGAAGAACTCTGCCGAAAATTAAACAAACTTCACGGCGGAATGGTGTGATTATGCAAAAACACGAACGGAGGACACAATGAGAGTTATTTAGCTTTCCCTAAGAGATTTAAGACTTCCGTTTAATATATAACAAGAATATATTACGCGTAAACATAGCTTACGTGAATAAGCTTAGAATTATAAAACTATTCGAGGGAGCAGCACAAGATATTAAGGTCATACACACACACACACACTCCCTCTCTCTCTCTCTCTCTCTCTTTTGTTTATTTCTCTGTGGGATTTGTGAAAGTTTCGTCCAACTTGTTTACCTGGACGTGGACACTTCACCCGAGCACTAAACCGGAATATGGTTTAATTTCCAGGTGCTGGCACCCGCACCCGGTCCCCCAACAAAACCCCCACTCCCAGTCTTTCCACAACAGCTTTCTCATTCTTTATATTAAACTTTATTAATTAAAAAAATTACTTTATTACACTTTACTGCTTAAACATGTCTCACAGAGCATGAAAATTTCCCATTAAACTCCCAGAATGAGGAAGGTTCCCGGTCTTAATCCCGGTATTTAGGTACCGGTCGTACCTGATGAAAACTGTACAGAAGAATTTACTTTCCACATCCACAAGTCTTTCACGGGTACGAAAATATACATAACTGTCTCACATATTCCTTGGAACACGAGACACGAGTACTCAGGAGAGAACGCGTTCGACAGTGTTCGACTCCCAATACAAATGATGCGTGTGAAAAAAACTTTGAAGAATACTTTCTCGTGTACGCTTAGGTTTTCCGTTTGTACGAGGAGGTTAGAGTTAAAATCCTAACGAGAGGAGAACTTTTATAATAACATTATTTTAATAACATCAACTCGGAAACGAGAATTTGAAAGTTGAGGAAAATTTCTAACATCGTTTTCCAAAGTAATAACAACAGGAAAAGCGTACAACGCATAGATGAATTTCCCTTTATATTGAATTCTATTTTGGAAATTAATACTTACACTACTTTTTTATCTATGGCTTCCAAAGTACGAGCTCTTTGTTTTGCTTCAAGATTACTATACTCCATGCAACCCGTGTGTGTACTTCACTTCATATTCAATTGTATTTAACCGTAATACTTGCTGTGTCACACAACAGGGCTGATAACATAAAAATAAAATACCGCGATTAAAATATCATAAAAAGAGGCCTACAAAAAGTACAGTAGTCACGGAAGGTAGCTGAAACACTAGAAATTGCCTCTTCCCTCTCTTCAATTTCCAAAAAAATTAAAAACCTTCGAGAACATTTTAAAACAATACAAACAAACACCCTAATGATTTGAGATGTTAATAAAGAACCAACGCAAGTTCTGCAAAACTATAAAAATGAATAGAACAAGGGGGAAAGAAAACCACGAGAAAAAGTAGCTCACAACGAGTTCCACGGGATTTAGCAAAACTCTGGACGGAAGAGAACAACAAAAAATGGAATGACACGAGGAATAAATTGGAACAATCGCTGGAACAACAACAGGAAATCTCGACAGACCGGGTGACCACCCTTAGAAAAAAAAACCGACTCCTCAAAAGTAGAAAAGTTCCGGGCGGATGGCTTCAGGTTCCAGGCATGTAATTTTCAGCTGTGGGCCACACTCTAAATTATTGCTGATAAAATTACTTACAAATCCCCGCATGCCCTTTAAAACTAAATTAAACACTCTGCAGCGAAATTTCTACAGCGGAGTCACCAAATGAAATTGCACCCGAGTGGATCGTTTCCAGTAATTTGCAATTTAATTTCGAGAAAAAAAAAATCATTCTTTATGTTTCGCTGATAGGTTCGTGTCACCAGTCAAAACCTACAGTGAACGAATTATAAACTAAAAGAAAAAACTTTCTGATTATAGTGGCACGAAGCAGCACTGCCAACTGAAACTCAGACGAGAATCTTAACTAGTTAGTGGTCACATGAGGACTGCAGTACTACAAAAAGACTTGATAGAATCCATCTAACCAAATACAAAGATTTGTCACAGGTGGTGGACAACACGAACGATATTATAACATAAATTTCCTATATAGTAGAGCAACAATTGAACTCACAACCACGACAGCAAATAACGATACATAGATATTATATATTGCTTTGAGCAAAGGTTCTTTTGGTGTATTTGGACGTACCTTAGACATCCTACATCCCAACAAGAACCAACAGTTGTTTATATGAGCCGTACAGAAAGGTCCAGAAACTGCTGAAAAGGTTCGTCTTTGTATCGAACCCTATAAAACCGTTCAACCTTTCGGTTGCTATCTTTGTCCCCACCTCGTTTCTCCCGATCCCATCTCATTTTTTCCTTCTTTCTTCTCCTTCCTCAATGATTTACACGTAACGCCACACGTCGAACCGGTTACCTTAGGACCATACATCATTTACAAATCGAGCGGGTGAACGGAATCCAGCGGAAAAATGACAAAGTCCCATTCGGATTTCCAATAAATCTCATTCGCAACCTTTAATAAACTTATCGGATCGGGGAGCAGGCCGGCCGGCGGACTGGAGAGGGGTACATAAATGTAGATGACGCATGAAATTGCTTTCCTCCTGGAAACTCTCTCCTGCTAGATAAAACCGAAAGGGACCGAACAAAATGAGCAGAAGAGAGAGACGGTGAAAGAGCCAATAAAATCCGGGAAAGTACAAATAAAATGAAAATAAACGGTTAAATAAGTTAAGTAGAAATTATTGACATAAATTCTTTATGCTTAAGGAAAATTAGATGTGACGAAGACATAAAGGCAAGTAGAACAATGTGAAGTAGATTCATGAAGAAAGAGACGCGGACGAGAAACGACACCACCTCCCGTGTGTACTGAATACAGGTGTATACATGTAGCGAAATCACCTGCATATGCAGGAATTCCACTTACACGCCGTGCAATTCAACTTCTCAAAAGCAAACGCCAAACTTTTAAGATTGCGCTCCAGCAAAACTCCAAAGTGCATTTAAACCCGGTTAAAACTAGAGAGCTTAAAAATTATATCGTTTTTATTACGGTAGAGGACGAGAACACAGACAGACAGGATGAGACAGAATGACGAGAGAGAAGCCAGGAGTGGGAAACTTTCTGCGCGGGTGCAACCCAGACGAAAGCAAAATAAGTTATATAAATCGTGATAAGAGGGAAGTGATAACAACAGAACCGCTTAAAATCACAGAGGTAGCTGCCGGTCTTCGTCTTCTGCGACGTTTAAATTCTCCATTTCAACTTGCCATAATCTGCACGAAGCTCAAAGCTAATTCCTCACGATTTAACAATGAGGAGTGTAAGACGAATGGAACCTCACTAAATCAGCGTCACTTTCTCCATCTTAGAAGAATAGACTCCAAGAAAAAAGTTGGGTAATTAATTGAAAAAAACGTCTTAAGAATGAGAGATGGATTGGACCGAGAGAGGAGAGAAGAAACGGAAGAAACGGACAAAGATGACACGCCACGGTACCAACTCATTTTTCAAACAAAACTTTTCAAATTTCTCCAATGGGATATCGAAAAGACATTACCGGTCGGACGTCACCATCGCCACCGCACGGGGTAATTGAAATTCTTCCCTACAGGTAAGACCTGACACAAAAAAAAACCAGAATAGGGTGGAAAAATTCGGCAATCAATTACCGACCGATAGCGAACCTGTCGCAGCCCGTGACTTGTGATCCAACCCCCTGAAGCAGTGCTTTTTTAACTCGGCTCCGGATATTACGTTGTTCCTTATAACGGAGAATCCATTAAACGACTCTGTCTGTCCTTCGAGATGACACGAGACCGGATATAACGAAGAAAAGGACAAAATCGCTTTATCTACCACCTGAAACGGATGAGACCGACATTGGTGCCATTGAATCCCCTCCTAGTCCCGTAGTTTTATCTAGTTCCCGTCGTCTGCAAAAAACGAACGATACCAGTGACAATTACTCATATTTTACGGGATAAGAACTTCTCTCCGCCATTTTAGGTCTGTCTGGCTACCTGCAAGAGCAAAAGCAGATCCCACCGTGTGAGACCAATCGACGTTTTTAACCTGAAAGGGACAAGTTCGTGTCAAACCAACAAAAAATTTTAAATTCGCGACTTTAGTTGGATGGTGTCCATTTGTCCCTTGTCGAAGGCGTCCACCATTCATTCCTAAAGCGAATCAACCCTAGCGAACGCACGCGAGATTCTCTCTGAGCGATGGAATTTTAAAAACGTTGGCCCGTAGCAAAAAAAAAATATGAGGCACCGTGAGCACGAGATTGATGAGGCGAGAGGAAGTTCGGCAAGAAAATTAGAAAAAACCGGAAACAGTTCCGTGACAAATGTCCCAATTCCACTCGTAAAAGTCGGAACCATCCAGGGAGCGCCGGAAATTCAGTTTGAGACTCGTCGGATGTTCAACCAGAACATGGGCACAAAAAAAACGGCTCTTGTTGCCGAAGAGTTTCGTACAAGGCAAGGGAATATTGTTTTTCATTTTTGTCTCTCTTCTCTTAATGGCTTCACATCTTCTGTGAAATTTCAGAAAGCCAGATGTTACTACCCGCCGTAACAGAGCCCTAATGGTGATAGTTTTGGTCAACGGAGCACGTCCCACCGAAACACCACGGGTGCACGAGTTGTGTTGTAATCTACAAATTCAATAAAGGGCACCGGCAACAACAGCAACAATCACAACCGGACAACTTTCTCTAAAGTGAATAAGTGTACTCGTAAGGGTTGCATACAAGAATTACTCAGAGTGTACAAGTTCACAACAATAACCAAAGGAACTTCGAAAACACTCGCCCACGGGTAGCAAGTACCCACCCTGTTCCATAAAAGTAGTAAGTAGGGTGAGCTACTCCTACAGCCATGTCAATCAAAAGTACTTTGCAGAGAGATAAACAGGAAGAACTAAGAAGTCGCTTAAAACTACTACAGGTGGGAAGGTAAAACTACAACACCTGACATACCACGCCTAGGCAGTAAGCAACTTAAGTAAGAACTGAAAGAACAAAGTAAACCAACGGTCCTTCAGGTACATCCTTGCAACATCACACTCCCAACCGTTGCAGAACGCCACAACAAGGTAAACCTTTCTGGAAGTGAATTTTACGACAGTTGGAAAGGAAAAAAAAACGGAACCTTTCTTGACAACATCAACAAATCGATTCGAGTTAAAAAAAAGGTTACAGAAACGAAGAGGCTTTCATTTGTAATCGCATTACAACTTCCTTTTCGAAATGACTTGGAACTTTTTTTCCATGGAAATTCTGCGACGTCGTCTACAATGTGAACCGCCACGGAACAAGTTTACGTTTCAAAATTTAAATTAAATTTCACCGCTAAAATACAAAATACACTAATTTCCCTATATACTTGAGTACACCGGCTCGCAATTACACCGCACAATACATCACTCCTCTGAGTAAATATCATCTCGTTTAATTTACACCCCTGTTCTGTGTCTTCACTCGAACGGTTCTGTTTCTTGTTCGGGACACGTACAGAACAACACTTGACTGTACAATTTATTTTCCTTTTTCATCCGCCCAACATGTCTGCCCTCTTCCATTTCTTAAGGTTTTCGGTAAGCATGGCATCGTGTCAGGTGACTTACGTACGTGTCAGTTCAGACACAGGGAAACGGTTACTTATTAACAGTGCGCCATTTTGGTTTTCATGCAGTGAAAGTTCTCCATAAATTATGCCAAGCACACTGTCATTTCTTTTTCCAACATCAAAGAAAATGTCGCTCACTACGCATTTCGCAGCCCTGATTTATAGTTTTAATATATTTGTGCACGTATGTCTATCGATATACACGAATTGTGCGCCGCTGCACCCCCCCGACACCTACGGCTACCCGTGCACGTGCACATTCAACTCACGTGTACAGTCAGCAGACGAACTCGAAAGGAATTTGCTGGGTCCCGGGGGACCGGGCGAGATGGGCGCCCGAAAAGGCAGAAGACGGGCCACCCGCAGGACGTGCTCCGGGGGTGGTTTTAACATTTCGAATTGCATTTTTCTTCTTCGAGGACGCATCTTCGGTTTGCGTGAAGTCTGCACTGATTTGGGTCGCATGCCGGAAATGAGCACGGCAGGTTTATTTCTGGGTCGTGCGAGGGTAGGCGCCCACCACGCCCCCAGGCGCAGACCCAAGCGGCGCTGCTGACGGTCTCTCCCGGCAGTCAAACGCGCCTTCTCGCCCCTGACAGTTTTAGTTCTCAGCTAGCTCTAACCGGGTTCGGAGTTTCGTACGGGCCGGAGGAACCGGACGGACCATCCGGCGCTACAGCAAAGCACAAAATGGTCAGCTCGGAGCGGTTTGCTGCGGTTCGCGATATTCCCGGAGTCGTTGCGACCACCGTGTCGATTTCGCGAAGGAGTGCAAGTGTTTTTTTTTTCTCGATCGCTTTCCGACACCGCATGGATCACACACAGCAGAAGCAGAGGAAATCTCTTGATTACAATAAATAACGAGGTTGTTAATCTGTCAATAAGTCAAACGCCGTCATCTTGTTAACCAGTAACGAGACCTTCTCAAGTTTTACAGCCGTACGAAAAAAAAATTTGTCATCTGCCCCAAAAGTGTTTTACATCCTTGACCCACATCACCCAATAACCCAGTTAATAGCAACCCCAATATCACAGATACGTAACTCCAACAATACTAATACATTAAAGCTTTAGTTAAGTTTACACATGCATAAATAAATTACATTACTATTGTTCAATAAACCCCTGTCATATTAAACCGATTACAAAAGACCGACGACCACAGTTATGTACCTGTCTAACCAACGTTTAGTCACTTCATTTATGCAGCAGTAAGGCGTCTCTTATGTGTACATAATTAACTATTCGTCTAAGTTGCAAATCACTGACGTGGCGTACTGATCTTTTACCCTTACAACAGGGGAAACTACCACGTCACGGTGTTGACTATCAGATCTGAATAAACAATTAAATATCAAATTAGATTTATGTGTTTTCATTAATATTTATGCGGTGTTCAATTCGCCTAACATTATCAGAAAATAAAATCTAACTAATAAACATTTCTTTCGTGGGGAACGTTCTATGTACTCGCAAACTTAGGCGTTTACACCTTGTGCTTAGGCGGTTGGCACGTGTCACACGTTTTCCGCAGAAGTTCCCGACCGGTTTATGTATTTTGATCAAACACACATAAATAACACGGGTTATTTAGTTAGGTTCGTAGTAAGGGAAACCGAAACCTACTCTTAGTTTTTATGATTCGCCTAAGTCATAACAAAAGCATTCCGGCTACTTCACGGCGGGCCAACCCCTACGGACAGGGGTTTAATTTCGAGGGGTGCTAAATTTCCGTTTAACTCCCCTAGCTAAGTTCACCATAACTTTCATATCCGTGCCTTTATTTATAGTTACCTACATTTGAAATTAAAGATAAACACGAAATTATTATTAATAAGTTGTTATTGTTATTACTACAAAATACGAAATGTGGATTATTATCATTTCTATCAATATACATAACATTAAAAACATTAAATATCAACAGGAGGTGGCAGTTAACCGAACACAATTCTCTTACGCTTACTCTCTTTAATAATTCGATTAAATTTCATCGTGTTGTTATTAACACGTTCTTTAATACTGTGACTTTCCTCACGTTAATAAATGACAACATTTCAAGTTTGAG
Organism: Polyplax serrata; assembly: GCA_037055365.1. Lineage (NCBI taxonomy): Eukaryota > Metazoa > Arthropoda > Insecta > Psocodea > Polyplacidae > Polyplax > Polyplax serrata. The sequence continues at coordinate 3,492,570 of JAWJWE010000038.1, read as the reverse complement.
TTGAAAATATCTATATTTTAGGGAAGTGACTCGTTTCGGTAATTGTCATGTGACCTTACGAAGCAAAACACGTGAGACTCACCGCGAACACCGGGTTTTATTATTTAATATCTGATATCGAGCGCCACATTAGTGTAACTTAGTTTTCCTGTTTAGGGAAGTGTAATTATCGTCGCGTTTCAAGTGAATCTTGAGGTTTAAACGTGAGTTTTACTAAACTACTTATTTTCTCATATACATTTGACTTCTATTCCAGACGTACATTTACATAAACGCACCGACGAAAGGTATTTGGTTTTTAAGTATATAATTTATAAGTGATTTTCGTGATTCAAGCAGTAATTTAGAGTTTATTAAAGTCAATGTCTAACGTTTCCAAAGATATTTAATAGTATTGCTTACCGACTCGTAAGCGCTCAGCAAGTTGTTTACGTGGGATAATTATTTACTGATGGTATAAATTAGTCAAACGACACAGACACACACAGTCGTAGCAAGTGGAAACATCGTCACCACACAGAAGTGTCGTTTTAAAATTTAAAAAACTACTAGACACCTACTAGATAGTTCAACGATGAGAAAGTCAAAACTTTAAACGAAGTGTGGAAAAAATAAAATATTTAAAAAGACGCAAGAGACGTTGCATCGACATGAAATATTCACGTTTGTTTTTTCCGGCATCTGTTCATAAGTTGAAAGATAGACGGAGCCGCAGAACTAGGCCAAACAACAGCAACCGGAAACAGGAAATGCGCATACGAAATTTTCTCCTCATCTCCCGCACTCCATTCGATTCAAATTAATTTGCTTTCCGTCTGTGTGTTTATTAAAATTAAATTTTAATGCTGCAGACGGTTCAGAGTGAACCGCAGCAAAAAGACACCGTAAAGTCGGCTAATGAGACTTGAACGACGAGGGAAATCAAACACGTAATCATAGCTAAAACCGAACCTTGTCAATTATTCAAACTCTGTTATTTTGGGTATTCCGCCGAAGCTTTTTGTCAACTTTTGCTGCGAGTCATACGTCGGCTCATTTTGAAAAAATAAATCTCACAATCGGATAGTCTCAACGTCTACATTTCGTAGAATAGAAACTTTTCATGTGCAAGAGCTACAACTTTGCACTGTTCACCACTCCCAATTTTTTTTTTTTTGGCAAAATTTTGCCAGCTTCCCTTGAACCGGCCTTTCTTATGGGACGGGAAGGGGGTTGCTTCCGAGAAGAAGCAAACCAAACGGAATTTACAACGACGTACAAAGTATAAACCCTCTACTTGTGCACCACCGGAGTTCCACGAAGAAACTGTATAGGGAAATTTGGAGTGAAGGAAGCCGCAGAGAAATGACGGGCGAACGAGAGCAAAAGCAAAACCGGCAAAAACCTGTGCGAAACGATTAACCAAATTAACTGTGTAAACGCACCGTTTATTTTATGCCTTTTTAGAAGTCGCATCACGCCTCCGGCATTTAAGCAGTACACCATTTAATTAAGTCCCCATAATGAATAACGGATTATACTTTTTTGTTTCGTCCCGTGGAAGTAGAAAAATTTTATGTTAACGTGGGAGGCAGTCGTGTGGGAGACGATGGGAACTCCGACCGGGAGGGAGATAGCACCCTCGATCAATCTTAAAATGACGAAGTATTGATCACCTCTAAGATCACTTCCGAGTAGAATTGACGAGCTCAGAGATCGACTTTTGTCCGGATTTGCGGCGGTGAAAGGGCACGCATCGCCATTAACCGGCAAAATGGAAAATATCGCTTCTGCTGTTCGGTAGAGTCACGCAATGGTAACATCCCTGGAAATCTCATTCCAGTGTCTTCACCTTGAGGGTTGCGTACGGGGGCAATTCCTCGGCACAGGACGACTCTCCGATTTTCCTGTTTGCTACCGTACGATTTTTACAATTCGTATAATCGACCCGACCCCGGCCAAAGCATAAAACGAACGTCCTTGCGTTCTTTCCGACTGTTAAACGTAAACGTTGAGTAATTTACAACTGCAGCAAAAGGAAATTTAACGTTTAACATTAAAATTAGAACTAATAGTTCCAACTATAATGATTTCTGTACGAGGAGAACTACATTTAGGAAAAACTATTATTAGGTTTAAGGTTCGGTCTTTTACACAGACAGTTTTCCTCACCAATCTGCCCGATGTACACAACATTGACACTAAAGCTTTATTAGCCGTAATGATAAGCCTCGTCTCACTAGTTTATGTATAAATAATACATAATTCTCTTAAAATAATAAAAGTGTAATTGACTTTTCATTAACGAACTACCAAACTTGTACTCTTTACGTAATTTACAAATACATTAATTAATTACGTTAATGTTGTTTTTTACACGTGTTCAAGGGTTATTTATGTATTACAAACGAGATAGCACCGTTCTAATTAAATTTACAAACACCACAAATAGACAACATGTAGGGGAGAGACAATAGAGGAAATTCACACGAGCTTTGGCGAAAGTTTCACCTCTGATCAGTTGCCGATCGAGTTCCCTCACAATCAAAACCGCAACCGCACACAAAACAAAGCCCAGAAAACCACTGCTTAGTGTGAAGTTACTTTTTGTGTCTTAAAGGCATTACGTGAACCAATAGGCTTTGATATTAATTGCGTGTTCAAAGTTAGAAGTTGTTTGTTAGCATTTTCCTACGGTAAAGTGAATTTCGGTAACGGTCCGAGCCGGCTTACATTTCACATGTTTCACAACTTCAAAATGTACAAAAGAGATGAACTGAACGTAGTGGAATAGTTAACTTTGAAGTTTTGTGTGTCTAAGCAAACGATACGCAGATTTTGAAATTAATCAAAGATGGCTGCCGCGCATCAAAGCCAACTACTTTTTCCTGTGGTTATGCGTTACTCGGCGGTAAGATAAACAACGAGCGCACATGTCGGTTTTCTAACATACTACAAAACTGTAATGCTTTCTTTCACGACCTATTTGTATTGGATAATTATTATGCAGGTAGAGAAAAGAAACATTTCATAACTACACAGCCTTCAATTATTTCTTTCCCAATTAAATTTAGTTACGAAGCTTTAAAAAAACATTCTGAAAAGCTCTCAATTATAGGGGAGAATATGTAGAAAACTATTCAGACGACAGGTTCCCTCAAGTTCAAGTCTATAGTTGTAAAGAGAAACTATTTCCGGTTTGTACAAGACCCTTTTCTCTCTCTCTCTCTCTCTCTCTCTCTCTCTCTCTCTCTCTCTAAGAATTCCAATTCTCCGACTTGACATTTCTAATTTTTGTTCATTCACATCAGACACAGTAAAAACCTATTATTCCGCCGCTGGATTTCTACAGATCGACTACCGACATCGTCGTCGTCTTCGTCGCCGCCATCGTCTTCCCAAAAGAAATAATAACAATAAAAAACGGATTTACTTTAACTCGAATCGAATATGGCGCGCTCCGTTGAGACGACAGCTCGAAAGAATTGCTTTTCATCCCATTCAATTTCTCAAATATAATCGGGGGTGGTGAGTCTGAAAGCCGAAAAAAGGCACACGATGCACCCCCATACCACTCTCTGCAACACTACCCCCAGAACCACCCCATCCGCCCCCCTGTTGCAGTTGCAGTTCAATTGCAAGTCTGCGACAAGTGGTGATGGCACATTACACGACTCAAACCTGACGAGAGTTCCGCGACAAATGGAAACCGGTGGCGGATGAATCGGGTTGCTACGCGGGTTGCACGGAACTTAAAATAAATCCTAGGTGGAAACCCACGTAAGCGTAATGAAACCGTAAAAACGCAGGTAACGCAGAAAGGTATCCGCTTTCAAGTATGCAAGAGTTTCCCTTTGAAGCTCACGTCCGGACCTGTCTACATACAAAGTTTCCCATTATTTTTCCCCATAGAGAACAGGCCGTTGCTAACCCCGCGCATCGCCGAAGACTAGAAACTAGATTAAAAATCCGTTACATTTTTCCTAGCTTAGAAGGTTATAAGGGGATCTTTTCCGAGATCAAGATCCCTCCATTCCATTATTACCTTGACAGCATACAAAGTGCAAAAAGACAAATGTAAAATACTGTTATTACATTACTACCAAGTGTAATAAATACAACATTCCTACAATATATATTTTATTACGCAAGCGATTAGTGCTATATATTACGGTATTTATTAGACAGAAGTTTCTATTACAAACGCCCAAAGTACTCAAAATAGGACTGCAACAAATATTTTTAGTGTAGTTGTAATAAAAAATTACAAATATATAGAAGACGAATACAATGATAACCAAACATTTTAAAATGTCGTGTATTTGTTGAGGTTACGTACTAAAAGTTACAATTCACGTAGTTGAACAAATTTTCATTTCCTAAATGACATTTCCCACAACGACACTATAAAACTATTATTATCCATTCCAGAGCTAGCGGCATAAAATTTAAATAACCGAATCGATAGCTTGTAGTGCTTTTAAAGGAAACTTCTCTAGTAGACCGAAGTCACTTCAAAGTTTACGTTCCCGATGATTTTGCCGATTTTTCACCGGTCATTTTCCTTACGGCAGAAATTAGAAACCATGAAAGGAACGGAAGATAATCAACCTTCTTAATTACTAAGAACCTTTTGACGTCTCCTGTAGGAATATTTCCCAAAATTTATGCAGGAACCCTGTGGGGAACCGTCGTTCTTTTGCCCTACCTCAGATCGATAACTCTGCTTCTCAGACCCCCCCCCCCGCCATCCCCCGTACCCAGAAAGAATTCATTGATCTTAAGATCGCCAGGGAAAAAGATCCCGGGCAGAGATCTCCACCCGGTACTAACACACCGAGAGAGAAAGCTTAGTGAGAAGATAGTTTTAGGGCAGTAAAACCATTCTCCATCGTTTCCCTCCTCATTCCCCGTGTCCCTTGGTCTTTTTCCCTTAGAAACTACAATGTAGCAATATTTCCCTACACTAATACGATAAATTAACCGAAACAATTTGAAACCCTGTTCGATGGACACAACTTGTTAATAACACACACGGGAGCAATGTACGAATACAATCCCTTTAGTGCACACCTGGTTGCTTATTAACTTCAAACTAACAAGTGTACGAGTTTATATACTTCTCAGGGAACTACTACATGTATCCAATTGTACCAAAGTTCAATCGAACAAGTGAGCAAACATTTTACATTGGTAGAAACATACAAAACACGATCTATTCCCAGACTACTTCGATGTGAAGAGTACTCACATAAATAGTATGATATTAAACTGAACGGTAATAACCCGTGTGAACGTAGAGTAATTTTAATAATTTAAATAAAACTGCGACAGTTCAATTTCAGTCTCTAATAATATAAGTAACGATTAAACATGTCCATCGACACGTAATTAAATGATACGTGAGCATCGCTCCACCCTGTTCGATGCCTGTGTGATTTTAATAATGTATAATACTTTCCAAAGCTCAGCGTCTCTGTTAATACCGAAGAAGGCACTTTATCGCGAGCGGATTTAAAACAAATAATCTCAAAAGTTTCTAAAATTCTACTGGATTTTAGAAAGCGCCAAGTAGAAAGTCGCATCGCTACTGTAACTTCCCAAGATGTGAAAATATCACCTGTTCCCATGCCTGATATTACTAAACGTATATTCATTTATTACACTGCAGTGGAACATGTGCGAATTCCACCTGACTGTGGCCATCTTGTGAAGCGTAATATTTATTATCCATTGCAAGCTCAAATTTTGACATTTGATTCTTCCTTAATATAAGTTCTACAAATTTGTTTACAAAATACCTTTTGTCGTAATGCATACGTAAACTTTAATATAAAACCTCCATGACTTGGCGTTGTCTTTCACCTTTTTAGTATTCAACATAGGCGAAAGTTACACTCAACGCAACCGTGAAATTCCTGTCAAAAACATTGCCGGACAATGGGCAAACATCCCTCTGACGAAACCATGGAAACGATGGACATTTCTTCTCGTTTTCAAAACCCATGGAATACATTAACCGGCGAATTATTATTTTTTTTTTTTGTAATCCAACCTTCACAGAGTGGACTAACATCTGATAGAGTATCCAGAGGATTAACCGTGGAGGAAATTAGCCGGCAGAATAACCCGACGGACAATGGCGTCTCTCCAGACAGACAAGTCCGAGAGGTAAATTTTTGAAATGTAAGAGACCCGACGTGGGTTCCTCTCGTGACCCCGTTCGACCTTTTCCCGAAGTCCCTGAAATAATTGAAGGTTTCCTGTGGGAAAGCCCACAATTACTGGTGTGTCCTGCGACCAACCCAGGACCATTTACTTCTAGGAAACTTGCAGGACCGCTGCTCGAGAATGAGAATGGAAAAAAAAATACCACAGAGACAGATAAAATTAATTACTTTTCTCGTGGAAGAAAATTTGTGCGGGTTGATACGTAAATTTACTTTCTCGAAATTACTTCTTCAGTTTGGGAATTTTGAAGAGAACAAACAACCTCATCGTGATTATTTCTAGGAAACCAATTGAATTACCTAAAACCTAGAAAATGCAGCAAACAATGAAATGAGAATTTCCTTAACTACAGACTCAAACTTAAGTAAACCACCCGCGAGCAAGTGAGTCACACACCACAACGTGTACAACAACTCTATACCGTTTGTTGACATGGCTAGTTGTTTTTACTACTTAACATTACACAACACTCAACACAAATCTACCACCTTAACGATTCTAAGATAAAAATATGCAATAATATATGGAGAAGTGGAAGCGTGACGAGGGACTACAGCGATTCGGCATTATTCACCTTATCTAACACCCAACTCGAGAAATTCTCTTACAAAAATAGACGTATATATTTCTTAGATAACCAACACCAAGGTCGTCGAATAATTAAAGTAATTTATTCACTAATTAATTGTTCCAATGAAATGTGTGTATGCGTCCAACTGGCTCGTGTCAAACATTAAAGGATTCAAGGGGAATAAAAATAGAGAGCAACTTTGTCGTACAATCACATCCCGCGTTAAGTAACTCCACGCCATATTGAATATTACGATGAATATACATTTTTTACGACCACAATCGAAATTGGCACAAGTTTGTGGTGTTCACCCGCCACGAGTAAACGAGCGACAGCAACTTCAAATTTGGACGACAGTGACGACGTCTAATTACCCTCTGCATTCTTTCTGCTTCGGCGAAACCAAAAATAAACGTCACTGACATTGTACGTGTGGTGGACGTTGTCACCTTTATTAGGGTCAATTCGTTCGGTCTGGTTGACCTCGACGAAAACATCACACCACACGTCAAAAGAGCCCCGAGGAATAAGGAAAAGAACCGGATGAGAAGTGAGGACGAAGGACACGCAACGGGGTCGATAAATTCTGATGATATTAAAATCTTTTTGATGTTTCCATGGCGATGCTAAGTTATTGAGCCTCACCCACTTGACGAGTTAAGTGAAGGGTATTTTTGATGGATCCTCATTTTTATGTACAAAAATAATATACACAGTGTATATGTACTTACATACACACACACACATAACGTAAAATAACATACATGTGAAGAAAACTTGGAGAAAACAAAGAAACACGGAATTTTTTTCTCTAGCCAACGAACCGTTCAAATCATCAATCATCCGTTTTATTGCTTTTGTTTTTCTTATCATCGTGGCGAAACAATGTATCAAAAGTATTTGCAACGAGTGATCGATGATATAAATGCTCTGTCTTAACCATTAAATTTCATGGTACAAATGGTTTCCCTGATAGTAAGGAATACCGACGGAATAATTCAAAGAGAGGAAGGAGAGTCAATATTTGCATGACTTTTATCAGTCTCTGTGGTCCCCCGTCCACCAACATGACTCCCCCGAACTTACAAAATGGTCTTATTTCGTGTCCCACTTGAACAAAACACCGCGCACACGAGTGAGGTACAACAGTGCCGTTCTCTGTTTGCACACACGTCAATCATATTTACCGATACTTGTTAGTTACCCGCACCTATGTTCCCGTCCCAGGGGACATTTTATTTAAAAAATCACATAAAAATTCGGGATAGTTCGACAAATCGGAATCTGCCGCTCGTTCGACCGAACGCAAATCTCGAAAAAAAAACAACATCAAAGAAAAACATAAAAAAGAAATAAAAAGTATCACTGGGCTTTTTAGTCGCTTCAAACCCGCATCGGGGGCGACGTGATATCCCATTACAAAAAAAAAAAAATCAGAGAAAAGAACTGAAAAATGTGTGAAAAGTTCTAAACCGTAGCAAAAATCTAAAAGTCTCTTGCGAGAATGACAATAACAGCTAGAAACGCCTTGACGAGGGATGAAACAGAAAAAGCAAATAAAAAGTACGAAGGAATCTGAAGAAACAACCCCCCAAGTGTTTGTTTACACCCCGTCGGGCATCCGGCAGCCGTCTGCACACAGTCTCCTTCCCCCCCCTCCCCACTGAAACTTTACGGCTCCGTCAGATGAGAAAAAAATATATATAAAAGCAAAAATGGTAAGGAAGTGCATGACGACAGCAACGAGAGTTAGACTAACGGTGTCTACAGCCAACAGCTGATATTATTTTCTACTTCTTTTAAAATAGACCCAAAGAACACGATCCTCGGCCATGTGAGGCGTCTCTTGAAAAAGCCAAAATGACGTCAGGGCGAACGTTTCACATGTTACAAAGTGTAACGGTAAACAAAAACCGTGTATTTTTAACCGCGGCAAAAAATCAAATTCGAGTCAAATCAATCGGAGTACCGAAGTGCGGGAGTGAGCACGGAGTGAGGAGTACCACGGTAGTCACCCGAAGACCAAAGAATCATGTGGAAAGAAAAAAAGTGATGTTAACAGTGAAGTCAACAGGTAAATAGTGACGCGAGTGCTGGCCCTGCTGTGAGAAAGCAAACGAGTGACAACGCCGGGAAAGAAGAAAACCTACTCGACCCGCTCTATAGGATTTTAACATGTGGACTTGTGGATACCGTGAACCCTTCCCTGCGGCAGTAAGTTTTACGAAAGTTTTTCAATAAGTTCCACTCTCCCACGATTTTCTCATTTCATTTAGAGACCGTCCAACGCTCAGACACAATAGAAAAATCGATGGCAACCTCAAACAGATAATGGTTCCGATAAGGGGGAAATATAATTTGTCTAAAAATAAAGTTATTGTAAGAAAACACGACAATGAATGTCAGCAAGAAATGACAGCAGCCGAATCCAACAGCAATAGGAACGGTATCTGCACAGAAACCCTATACTTCGGCTGAAGTTACGAAACAACACCAGCTTATTTCCATTTTCCCCTTGGGTACCAGTACCGCGCACAGGTACTTCCAAGCTATTCGCCACGTCACCCCTGCTTTTCTGTGAAACTTCATTCCGCAGGATCGTTGTCTTTTCCCGACGATTCCACAAATAGATGCAACCCGAAGCCCTGCAGAAATTATTTAAAGTTGAGACCCGCACGTGGCCACACGGCTCTGATTCATTTTATTTATTTTTTGTCAATCTGTTGAAATATTTGCTGGCGTTCACTGCGACCGCCACCTCATGTCCTTTCTCAACCGTCTAACTTTCGGTTAAATACATTTGACTGTATCTTTTGTTAGGGTAGTTTCTGCAAGCTCCAACATACTCCTTTAAATAGCTCGGAGTGAAACAGACTCAATTTGGTTGTATTAAGTCTAGCGGAACTCCAACCGCAGAAACCCAATCTGTGCGACAACGGGGCGAGTTATGAAAACCGAAAAAAAAAAAAAGACCTCGAGTATTTCAAGTGATTCTGATTGAAATATCCGAAAGTCGAAAGCTCATTTTTTAAATAAAAAAAAAAATAATTAAAAACTTTGTTTATCTTTTTGTTAAAATACTTGGTTGGTTTCTCATTGGTAAAGCGCAATTCCAACCGCTTTCATAAAATAATGAAAACCTTTCGTTGCCAAAGTCAATTGTGTCGAATTTTGGGCTGCGGGCAAAGCAAAACTTCCTGTCATATCTCGCGAACTCTTTTCCGCCGGGAAATTTGGTTGGAGTTTGATGGAAAAAAAAGAAAAACGAAATTTAGTTTTCAATTTCGGAGCAATCGTCGAACTATTTGACTACCCAGAAGTAGCAGTGCCACCGTTACAGAATATCCGATTTGTGAAACCTTAGAAACGCTACTTCGCGAATATTAACCACTACAAGAAAAAAAGTAGAAAAAAATACACTACTCAGAAGACAAGTTGTATTTTAATCGATTTTCTACCAAAAAGGGTGCCTTATACCTACACCTATACAGTACGTACTTTTCAACAACAAACCACACTACACTCCAGTGCGAATGACAACCCGTAAACTCATTGCCAGTGTGTGAATATCGTGCAACCGTACAAAAAAGGGTTTCTTTCATAACTTTCTTAACAGTTACGAACCACCGTCTAAGGGTTCTTTAAGATTTAAAAAAAATTTTTGTTTGATTTCCCTTCTCCCGGTACTACAATAAAACTGCGTCGCCTAATATTGTCAACCATATTAACGTGTACATACCCTGAACTACAACTTGATAGAGAAAAGAAACGTGCACGTTTTTTTAATATACAAAACTATACATAGTTCTGTTACTACTACTCCTAACTAGTCCCAAGACAAAACAGCGCACCATCCACCACTTTTATTTCGGTTGTTTCCCCAGTTCAAAGTAGGAAACTTCCACAGTCGGAGGATAAGAAAAAGCAGAAACGGAGGGAAGAGGAGATTAATTGCAAAAGTCTTTTCGTTAATTCAAACAACTTACTTCGTCCGTCAGGTACTTCACTTCTTTTCAACTTGATTATTGTTTTAAGCGAACATTTCTACTTTTTTGTTTCCCGACTTGTTCCAACTCCTTTTAAGTGACTCTTTCTCGCGACTGCACCCTACATCATTACCCGAGATCGTTTCATTTCGCAAGAAATACAATTAACTGCACAAAAGCCGTTGAACGAGTTTAATTCGACAGGAATAACTTTTGCACGGAGTGTCTTTCCTTTTTTTCCGCCATTACGTCTCCGACTCGAAACACAATCTTCTCTTTTAATTAAAAATGCAGATAACATTAATCAAACTTTCAACCTTTCAAACGGCAGTTTCGCTCCCATCCCAGCCCCGGAGACTTTTCACTACAATTCGTAGTGTTCCGTATTTCTCAACATCTTTAAACCGGCTACATTACACCTGTGACAATAGGTCCTCCACTACCCCCCCCCTGCAGCACTTCTATTCGTGTCGACGCGTTTTCCCTTTGACATTACCAGCACCTTTCGTTCTCCGTGAAAATCCCTCGGGTCTAATTACTTCCCTAATCGAAAGGAACGTTTGCAGGAACACGGACGAAAAGAATGGAAAGCAAGTGAAAAAGATTTGCTCGGGAATGGATACCCCAAGAACAACCCAAAAATTAAACATTCAGCTATAAAATTGTGGGTAGCTTTTACTATTTGTAGTGCTACTAATAGTTTCTCAGTCGACTGGTTAGAAAATATAATTTTAATTATTTCAAGTTGCTCTCCTGACAAATTTTCAAGGTGTTCTATCTTTAACCACGAATAAATTAGTTATTGATGTCTGCCAAAGAATTTTAACATCAAGAGGGCAGAGCTTAGAGTTCGACTAACGTAAAGCAAGACTTTCGGTGGTACTGCCTCCGCCATCGAAAAACCAAGCTGACATAATTAAAACTTCTGCTCCAATTTCCGTCATCCGAAATTGGGCCATTGTCGAGCGCCAAACCGAAGGAGTTGGATAAGTCGCGAAAGGTGAACAGTTTGTCGATATTCTTGACTTTCCGAGAGGGAGAAGATTAAATCAAAATCCGATACCTCAGCCACGTCTACAAAACTTGACATTGAAACTTCTTATTGAATTCGCTTCAACGATAACTTGTGTTTAACGAACCGGTTAAATATGAAAGGTTGGGTAACAAAGAAGGTGGAGACCAGTTGAAAGGCAGACAGTAAGACAGTCGGAGCGACACACGAGCAGACAGGCAGGTTCGCACACAGATAAAGGAAAAAGTCTCATTCGCTCAAAACGAACTACAAAATTCTCGGTTGACTTGGTGATTATACCTCCGGGCTACCGGTCCGGTGGTCATTCAATCAGTGACCGATTGAAGATACAGTCACTTACAGTAATTCAAAAACGATGAAAATGGCGATGGGAAATTAAAATTAAACTTTCAAAATTACAATAAAATCACCCAAGACCCGAAGGTGTCAGAGACAGGAAGAGAGGTGCAAGGTGAAGTGGTACACTCAAAGGAAGAATTCGGAAAAGTTTAAATTGCACTCGGATTTTGGCTTCACATCCGTTTCCGGTTCCCGCTAAAATCGTACGTGAGCAGAGAGAAACTTTCGTTAGGACGAGCTTTCCTTCAGATCGAACTTCCCGCCATTTGTTCTTTTTTAAACTTTAAATGTGTAATTTCCGGATAATCGAAATCGATTTCATCTGGTGTGTTTCCGGTTCCGGCGAGTGGCGATTACTCGCCGCGAAATTACTACACAGATTTATTATCACCGAAATTCCTTCTTCTGCCACGGCATTTACCAATTTTTCATTTTTCTAATTATGAGTTTTAAGCCGATCCGACAGCAGTCTAAAAATGGATAGGTCAGAGGTCAAGGATCGAACCGTTTCTAGGTGTTTTTATTTCAATGCACCAGGTGGAAAAAGAGTACGCGTAACTATGAGAACTATTTCCTACTTTCTTCAGACTATTGCGTCATTTCTCTCTGAGAGAAGACCATATAACGCTGAGAATCGAAACGTAAACACCATTGAAATAACTCCAAATAGCCTTTTAAGAACTTCCTCGCCGGTGAGCGCACCTGGCCTACCTACTACTAGAAAATTCAACACTTCACCCATTCCCTGATGTCTCCGATGTATACTCTGAAAGTTCTAGAAACCGCATTCCATTTCCTCTCGAAATGCTATATAGGAAAACTCCAACGGGGTGAGATTTTGCCCGCCGGAAGAAATCTCTTCAGTGAGTCAGTACGGTTTCATCCATTTCGAGATACTAAAAACTATTATTCCCACACCACAGCCGACCATCAAATACGAGCATCCCTCCAACAGCCTAGTGTATGGTCTCCTATTACCTCGGTCCTCAAATTCCAAGTCCTTTGTCTGTTATTCGCATTAAATCTACGTCAACACGGGCGTCTCCAATATTCCACTACAACGGTCGCGTTAAGAATGCTTAACTAATTACAATCGCCTCCCCAACAGCGTAAAAAACGCTACAGCGAGCTAACATTATATAGTCACTTACTTGAATTTGACTTTGCAACTTTTACACGAAGCCTTTTCTAACTTTTTTTCCCTCTCGCCTCACCAATTTCATTTCGGTCTAAACACCTGTGAGTTTCCCTCAGGAAACTGCTAATTGAAACCATACGGTCAACTACCCGGCATCGGTTCGCAGACTTACCTGAAATGTAAAAATTTCAATTAGAAAAATACATAAATCATTTTAACTGCAATGGGAGCCTCTTGCTAACACTTTTGGTTTTCCTAGCTGCGTATTTTCATCCTCTCACGTGTCTTCTAAAACTCCTGACCCGACATGACTGTTTTCAACGTTTAATCGAACCGAGACCCTACACTCGAAACGCTGTATACGACCATTTAGATTGTGACTTAAGTAGCCACGTGCACGTCACTACAAAAGCGTTCATAAATTCTAAGACGCAACCGCGAGACGGATTAAAAAATTATTCAAGAGTTTATTAACGGTAAACAATATTAATTCGTAAAATTTCTGGGACAAATTCGGAGTGCAACTAATAAAAGAGGATTATCCCGGAGTGTTAATAAGAAAAGCGTTAGACAGATCTTTATTGTATAAAAACAATGCTCGTACAGTTCGCTCTCCCATCAATTAGTCATTCACTCGATCTGTCTATTTTTACGGAAACAGACCACCATTATTTCACCATGTGTCGTTGGTGAACTTATTTCTCCTAGACCAAACAAACGAGATCTAGAAAGGTCGACAAGTAGGTGTATAAGAGCTGGACGAAAAAAAAAGAACACGTGAAAAAACTCTTCGGTGTTAATCTGTCCGAGACAGGAAATTCATTTTTCTTTCTTTGTGACCGGCCCAAAAATTCTTATTTCCCATTTTCCGGTTCCTGAAATTTCAAGATATTTCTGTCGTTTATCTGTGGCATCCTCTCGACAGCAGCGTAAACTCGGAAAAATAATTTTTTTTTCTCTTCACCTCCGGACATGGTGAAATATGAACACCGTGAAAAAAAATCCTTTCCAATTGAACTGTGTACACTGGATAAACATCCAGGAATCGTGTGCCTCTATTATTAGGCACAACTTAAGTAAACCACCCAGTAAAAAAGACAACTATTTTTCTATTTTTATACCACGAAGCAAGAGAAAGCTGTTCTATATAAAACTAAATGGAATCACACTCCCACACGATAGACCATATTTAAAATAAACATCTTCATTAATAGTTTTGTTACCTCATCAACGCGGTATTACTTACTTAAAAACCCCAAAATAAATAGTTATTTACCAAGTACCTTTACGGAAACAATAGTGTTTACCACGTTACAAACTCATCAACTAATAATGTACATAACCTTCGTCAAAGTATCAAACACAAATATTTTTCGGTTTTCCTTACAAACAAAACTCTTTCACTTTCCATTTGACTAGCGTACATCTCACGGGAGGCTTTCCACCTCTGTCTTCCCGCGCTCTCATCCCTACTTATTTCCGCTTGTTATTTTCAACTTAATTAAGTAATTAATTATTGAGCCCGGAGAGGCCCGTAAGAAAGGTTAAAAGGTAAGAAAGGCTCGGCGATGAATACGTTTCCCCGTGTTCGCGACAGCATTTTACTTTCGATGGGAAATTACATGTGGAACGCACTCACTCCGGGGATTCCAAACCAAAGACATGTCGCTGTTGTTGTCTAACAGAGTTGCCGAACTACTTCCAGAGAGAGAGAGAGAGGGAGACAGAGAGAGCGGAAGCAGATGAAGATGTGTGATGATTTTCTGTAGGAGTGGGATGCTGCATCTGACAGCAGCAGAATTCGCGGCATGGCAAAATTGTTACACGTGCAAAGGCCGTTCCCGCCATTAAACGACATTAATAAAAACCAGCGTGGAAAGTCATAAATTTTCCAGGCATTCGACGGACGGGCATTCCTGCCAACATACCGAAATGTACATGATAAAATGATTTAATTAGGGAACAACGCGCTACTCACACGACATTACACGGTCGAATGAATTTGCCAATCGAAGATTTATCAGTCAATTTCCGGAAGATTACACAAAAAAGTACAACAGAAACGACAGCGCGAGCGAGGGAGACGGGAATATGGGCGACGTTCTTCTAGTACCACGACAATTAACCGGAACCGGAACTAAGAAAAATGCGAATTGAAAAATGAAAACCAAAATTCAATTCCGCTCCTGCGGACTCGATCGTCCCTTTTTTTTCTCGGGTTTTCCAACAAGTTTCCGACCCTGACTTTTTTCCTACCCGAAATCCCCCGACGTAGAAACTTCCAACTCAAGTCGAACTCGCAAAATTTCACATTCAGAATTTGTAAATAGCTGATGGTCTCCCTGTAGATCCATTCGACCGGGCTTCTCTCCTACGGAAAAGGTTTGAGGTTTTCGACCTTCTTCCCTTGTCAGAAATAAAATGATTTAAACCGCGTATAAATTCTAGACGGGCTCGATTGAATATTCAAAAGTTTGAATTTGAAATCAATTTTTTCTATTCCTTTCGTTATGAAAAGCTGACTTTCTATGACGTAAAGAAGAAGAAAGTGAACGTCTTCCTCAACGTCTTTTCCTGCGTCAGGCAGAATTCAAATTCTTCATGTACCTCTGCTTTCCAGTTAAAACTAACATTTTTTTTTACACCGAGCACATCAAACTTTTCGTGCACGTCAATAAAATGCCCAACGCATCAAACACAATACTCCACTGTGAGAAATATATAATTATTTATAGTATTAAACAACAATTATTAATACTTATAACAATAGTAAGTGTTATAAGACAGTATAAACAGTATAACAGTTATTTACTTACTCAAGTTTTTGCATGCCACTCTGGTACATGTATATAAATATAGTTTAAGAACCTATACATTGCCTATTGTCAACTACTAAACTAGAAAACACTGACAAAAAAACTATATGCAGTCGTATAATTAGAGACAAAAATAATAATTGTATACCTTCAAAATGTATTCAAGTAAATTAGAAAATTTATTGAACTGCGCAACAAAAAATTTTTAAACATGAACCCAAAATGGCGTCAGGGGCTTGACTAAACGGTTCGGTGAATTTTCAGTAATTGGGAGGAAATATAAAATCACTACAACTATAATAAATCCCAATCCCCAACCTACAATACAGGAGGGCCTGCCTACAAGCATTATATACACGGGGAATGATATATACGTAAAGTTCTTGGGTATGATGTCCCTCATAACTGTTGAGTTCATCCGGTTGTGAAAATGCTTTTAAAATCTCTCGATATCACTCGCAACTTCTCTATTTCTCATCGTTTTACCAGAAACTCCAGCTAACAACTCCGGTTGTTACCCGTCATCCCCCCTGAAGCCATCGCCGTCTCCTTTAGTATAATTGTTTCCGTTTTTGCGTACTCCACCAAATCGTCTCGATAAAATTCATCCCTTATTTCCTTATACTTCTTAACTTCCTCGACAGTCTGTAACAACTCGAAATCAATAGCTTCTGAAAGAAAAGGGAGAGAAAGAGAAAGAGAGAGAGACCACCCCCTCGGTTTTTTTTCTTCTTACCGCAACGCAGAAGAGAAGACTGGGTAACAATTTAAAAATTGCTTCCGCGGCAATTTTGCTACGGCGAACAAGCAAAGGATAGGAAATAAAATTTGCCAGGATGTGAGGATGGGAAGTTTAAAGAAGCGAGAGACAGAGAGAGCCGTGAAATTGAAGACCGGAGATTGGAGACAGACAAAAAAAAACCAGATAACTGCATGGAAAAGATGGAAAGAGAAAAAAAAACATGGCGGAGAGAAAGTTAAATGTCAACTAAATACCAAAACGGAAAGAAACTGAAAGGTAGCAAAAGGTTTGACCGGTTCAAATTTGTACTCTCCGACAGGAGTTGACTCCTCCCCTGGGGTGAACAACAGCAAAGGTCAACCTTTTCCTCAGCAAATGTTCCATTCCACCAGGGCACCCCGTGAAATGCTTTACCCTTCCGTCAGACTAGACCTAGTCGCGTCTATAAACCAGATCTAAGATAGTCACAGGGCGTGTAACACCACCTAACGATCCTAGTCGTAGATAACGATGAATATTTACAATGCATCCCCGTGTTGCCGGCCTTAACTTCCCCACAAACTAGAAAAAAATTTCTATTTCCGCTTGCTTTCTGTTTTTAATAACTCTCATTGAATATTCATCATAGTTCACTTCCTCTTTGCTACCTACCCAACCCACCGACCCACTCTATTCCCGCCAAAACTCTGGCACGGCGCTCGAGACATTTCCAACTGCTGAAGCTTCCTCATTTCCAGACTTTGACTTTCCCATTGGTTCCCTTTTCCTTAATTGCCATTATCATTTTTTATTACCAGCGACCATTATTTACAATTATTACTCATGGCTCTGGAGTTTCGTGTTAATTTCTTCTTATCCGTAATAATAATTTCTCTCTAGCTACAACTTTTAATAAAAATCTATCCTTGTTTCATTCCGGTTGAGGCTTTCGGTTGTGCTCTGGGCGCTTAAGGGATGATACCTCACGGTACGATATTCTACAATATTCACAACAACCGGAGATTATGTGTAGTAACTCCTACAGTATAGCAAAACCTGAGTGTCACAGTCTTTTCCATGACGGCGCCCAGGAGAGTCAAAAACTATACCAGTAGTCCGGTGACAACCCCACAACATAAAAATTTAATCGGAACACTTAATGATATTTCAATCAATTGACGAGTGATGTAGACTAATATGAAGTTCATAAAAATATAAAAACACGATTTACCAGTATAATATTGAAAGGGTAGAACTATGTCCTTCGTTAATGACGACACATTCATAGAAAACGTTCGCTGCATGCTAGCCTATTAAACATGTGACGGAGTGCCGCTTACAAAAGGTGTTCTCGTAATAATAAAATAAAACTTAATAGATGCCAACCGTGCTGGCTTGGCGGTGTTATTACTAAAATAGTTTTCCGTGTCGCCTTCTCCTGAGCGTGGCAATAATTTATAGATATTATTTATGCACATGAACGACTACGGCATTTCCAATTTAATTCCCCCGACGCAAGCCAATTACTTTGATATAATAGCAATGTTATTAATATGATAAAATTCGATTAATGCAAATTCTATTGGAATCAGGCCCGAAAGTCAGTTGCCGCGATAGAAATCTGTCGACGTGGGAATCTCCGCAGAGCAATAAAATGAGAATTGCATTATGTACTTAACATAAATAGGAACAAGCACAAATGAACACATTTTCCGCGAAGGAATGAAAGGCCGAATGTGCCGAATGCGATATATAATACAAACATAGAGTCGTAACATAAAATTAACAGACGAAAATATTCATCGCAACAGATTAAAACTGTAAAGCTTCAATTAGTAGTAATTTTAGTTATTAGGCATTCGTAATTAGATATCGTGACCGAGACTTCACTATCGAATGCATTAAAACACTCAATTTTACGCATCAGAGTAGATAACTTATGTAGATATCAATAAAACATACGGTAGGACTTATCTAAGTAGGCCGTGTACTAACTTAAAACCACTTCCATTCTCTAATTATTATTATTCATCCAGCATGAGAAACCCGCCAGACAGTTAGCTACCTCCTAGTTCTGCCGGAAGAAAACACGTCTATTAATAGGAAACTATCGGGAATGTAAAACGGAAACGGAACACCGGAAATTTTCAATAAAACATGTCAAAACGTCGGCGGCCTTCTCGTTAGACGTGGAAGAAGACCGGTCACGTCACAAAGGAAAACAATAAAAGGAAATTTACGCCCTCCTCCATCGTTACAAACGAACGTGGATGAAAGTCGAGTCGAAAAATTACGGTTCCCGTTTATAACTCTTCAATTATTAACCCAATAAATAATCTAATAATCCGCAATTGAAGCTTTTTAATATGTTTTATTGAATCGTTTCGGGGCAGTAAACCACAGTTCTTTGGGGTTTTCGGCCATTGTTCCCTCCGAAAACTCAGCACATCACACTTCACCTCTTCAACATCACTCGTACCCTGCTGGTGCTTCACTCTCTCTCTCCAACTCGCTCTGTAAGCTCAGTTTGTGAGACAAAAAGGGAAATTTAATATCCTTTCGAAAACAAGTTTTCCCTTTTTCGAGAGGTTCATAGGTGGCAAGCCAGGGCAGAGGCACGGCGTAAGCACTTCGGCCGTTACATAAATTAACTCGCCGCGCATAAAAAGTTATTAAAACCCGGTGAAAAGGAAATTTCTCTACGTTTCGTACGGGCAGTCGGCAACTCAACCGACTAACGTGGCAGGAGAAGAAGGTATACGAGAGATGGATGACCGGGAATAACGAGAAGATGATTCCGACTTTTTATTAGGCTTTCCCTCCAGAACGAGAATACGAACATAAATCCCTGTGTAATGGTCAGCTGCCCGACTTTGAAGTAAAAACGACTTTTAAAAAAAAACGGAAAAACGGCAACTCTGTCCCCGCAATAAATCTGCAGGGTACGGCATCCGACAGAATTTAAATCTCTCAAAGAAAACAACCCTGAGTGAGAGACCCTGGAATAATCGTGGCGGGTACTTCTCATCATCCTCGATCACCCTAGAGAAAGATCCGTTCCAGGGGTTATCTACTTGCTTAGAAGAAGGTGATGCGGCGCCAGAGATTCACCCTTTAAGAGGTAATGAAATTTTCATGCTAAAAAAGGTAATATTAGAACGTAAAACACTACCGAGACGTAATAAAAGGTGTACTCAACGGCAACGACCCCAAGAAGAAAACTTTCGTTGGAAGAGCAAAAATCGTACGCGAGCACATATAGTCCATAGTTTCATATTGTCTCTTACTCCGAACAATTGTATTTCTTTGAAATATTGCAATTATTTATTAAAATGGCTCAATTAAAATGAACTTCGTTGGAGTATTACATTTAACCAAAAAATTAACTTATTTCATTGTGGCTTATTTTATTTTTTGTACTCTTTCATATCTGCTGTACAATTACCTACATAATTTATTTATTGTTTCAATATAAAGTCAATAATACACAGATATAGATCGATACTGAAATAATCGCTCGTTCGTTAAAACTTAAAAAATACACTAATTTCGTTTCAAAAGTATAAAACTTCAATATTGTTGGGCGAATGTCAATTTATCTGTCTAGTTATTAATAGTTTTGATATTTTGACAAGTTTCGTGTCATCAGGTTCAGAAGGAATGAAAGAAATTGTCGTTTGAATTTATTTCACTCAAGAGGTGACAGGCGGGACAAGTAAAAAAAAAAAGCAGAAAAAGTGCGGAATTCGAACTCTGAACCAGAAGAAAACAAAAAAAAACGGGTTTTGCTACAGTTCAGTGCAAAAAAAGGGAAATTCTCAGCCGTAAAAAAAAAATGTCGGGGACAGCGGGAAGGCTTCGATTCCGTGCCAAATGAATTTTCTAAACAAATTCTCTGCTTTTTCCACTCTTGCTGTGTTTCTTCTCCTTCTATCTCCCCGAAAAATTCTTTAAATTTTAGCTTCCCAAGTTATTGAAACAAAAGACCCGTATCTGAGGAGTAACGAGAGAGCGAGAGGTTACAGAGGAGAGAGTGAGAGAGAGAGAGAGAAAGAGAAAGAGAGAGGAGAAACACGGCCAAAGAGCGCATGTGAGCAAAGCCAAAAGAGAAAACAGTGCGGCAAAAGCAACTGCGGAAATGAGACTTGGATTTCCCAACTTTCTTCAAGTTTTTCAGCAACGTCAAACGTCCTCGTCGCTCAGGGCTCTCCCTCTGCTGGCGACCGACTGAACGACCTGCCCGAAGTCCGGAACGATAAACGAAGAGTAATGCTATTCTTTAGCTGGTTGACGCCGGGCCAAGTTTAGCCGGTTCAACTCATTTGGTCCCCTTCAACCAGCTGTAGTTGGCATTTAAAGCAACGTACGAAGCAGACGAGAAGCCAGAGGACGAGAAACCCTGTCGTCTACGTTGAACACTTCAAGAGAAAGAGGAATGCTGTAGGTATGTTGAAGGACCGGTAGGTAGGTCATTAGGCACCCCACGCAACCTAACTAGAAAGTCGAATATAATTAATCATATCTAATGCCTTAGCAGTCGTAGCATACGTACCGCCATATATAACATTGACTGAGAGGAAAGTACGACTTGAATTTTTCTCAATTAAATCAAACGAGCCGTAGTTTCATTAAAACCAGCCGTACGTTAAGTCCTACTGCCACTAGTCACAACATATTCACGCCTCTTCCCACTACACCGAGAGTCAAAAATGGAAAGGAAAGTATCACAAGGACAATAATTAACAACATACACACGAATACCATCCAGCGACAGGAAACATTTATTACATAAATACCTGTCGTTACACTACACCCCTAATATGCTATTACTCCAAGGTACAACAGTTAAGAAGACTGACAGCACTCCCACGAGGTAACGCGTGCCCTACTTCCGACACAAAACGCTACATTTAGCTACGTAGATCGTGACAATCGGAAGTTACCAACAAAAAGCGCTACACACAAGCGACATTCCCACCAAACTATAAAACTCAACGTCAGCCCACCGCCCTCACTCAGTCAAATTGGTAAAGTTCGTACTAACGGGAAATCACATCGAGTTTGGCCACGTTAACTTCCTTGGCTGTGGGAAAAATCAATTTTCTACCGAACCGCACTCGGTGAATGAATAAAAATCCTAGATAAATCTAGATTTAGAAGAGCTGGAAGAGGATAGAGAGGGACCGGGAATGAGAGACACTCGGAATGCGAAATTCCACAGAGAAGCAACAGAAAAGTTGACTTAAGTTTAATCGAACAAACGGACCGAAACGAAGTAAAAGCGAGAGAAGATAAGCCCCTAGACTTCTCATGATGAATCCTTATTTAAAATAACTTATTACTATTTTTCTAATAAGGGTTTCGGGGTTAAATGTAGAGTTACGAATGAAATTTCAAAATCCACTCCTCCCCAACCCTGGAATTAATGATATTTTCCATGCTCCCGTTGTGACTCTCGCTTTCCCTACATCTTTCTCCTCGAAAAAGAATTAATTACGACCGTTATAAAATACTTTCCCGCGCACGACGCACCGAAGTGAATTGTTAGAATGAAACAACGCGAAATGAACTTTAAAACTGTTGTCGGCAAGAACCGAAACTGCCACCCGGAAAGTTGGTGAGCGCCCGCAAAACTCACTCTCGACTTACTTGAGCACGAACCGAGAAGATTACTTGCAATATTTTACTTTTGATACTCGGTATTATTTTATAATAATATAATGTATCGCGTAATATTATGTTGATAAATATGCCACCGCGATTACTGTTAACGGCAAAATCATACTATTAATATTCATATCGCGGCACATTTAACGAGACAAATTTAAGTTAAATTATGTGTGGCAAAACCTCGAAAATTGTGAATGAAAACTATTTTTTAAATTCACTACAATTACACCTCACAAGCATATCATTTTCTGTGTTTCATAACTAGTCGTAAGGAATTAATTATTATTAGGTATTGTCAGGTTCTATTCTGCTATTCTGTTTTGTAATTGAAAATTCTACAGCACTACTACCACGTCAATTTAACGGAATGTATTCCGAGTACTGCCAGTGCATCGCAAAATAATAAAGCGGTACGTACCAGCAGGCAACAACTCGATACGAAAAATACGTGAAATCAAATGACAGGGAAAGCAAACCTCAATCTGACATGTTTCAACTGGAACAAAAATAGACGTGGTCGAAGAAAAATATAATAGCAAAAGATAAACCTCTCGTGGAGGAGAATAATAATCGGAAACTAGGCTGGGAATAGCTGCCACAACAAAAGTTCCAGCGAAAGGAAATAATACTAAAGAATAGGATATGAGTTATAAAAAAATTCAATAAGGGAAAATGCTTTCCTGCGGTTCAATGCAAACAGATAAAATCGTAATAACGGAAACGATACAACTGCACAATAGCATATACTGGAACATAACTTAAAATTAGTGGAACTTAAACTTAAGTTTACGCAACCGATGGAAGGACTCCGACAACCCAGCCATTTGCTGCGGTCGGAGCCATTTCCCTTTTCCCTCGACTTCGTCTTCGTCCTCCTTCTCTTGCACATCATCTTTTCAAAGTTTACCAAACTTTCCAGAGTCAAACTTCTTTATTGTCACTGCCGTGAAGAACAACGGGAAAAATGCAAATGTGAAAAGTCTCCAAGGAGGTGAAAGAGGGAAGAAAGAGAAAGATATATGTAAGACATTTTCTCCGATCAATGTCAGTAATGACCGGAGATCATTGCTCGATCGTCCAGGGACGTTCAATAAGTTCCTTTTGGAGTTTTCGTTTCCTAAAGACACAGATGAACAAGTGAAAGTGCTGCAGTAATGCTCAGCCGTACACCCACATTACTACAATGTGTAGAACGTTAAAATTTCAGTACGAACTAATAACAACCTTCTAAAAAGTCATCATAATTAATATCCAATGACGTGACGGTAGTACTCTACAATATTACAAAGGATAATGTATACTATTGTAGTTTTCATTTGAATTGTAGAGTTCACAAGGTTCTCCTACAGAAGCAACCTTATTTTAAAACATCCATAAAGTTACTGTTTTTGTGGTACGATAAATGATTCATTAACAACGTCAGGAATAACTAGGCATCAGGTATCCTTAGGCAAACTAACTTAACAAAATAACAAATAAATACATAAATAAATAAATAAATAAATAAATAAATAAATTAGCAAACTTAAATTTACTGTACGTTTCCCAATGTTTAACGTATGTAGTGAATTCTACGAAAGAATATCCAATGGATCCCTAATCCAAGTATAACAAAATTTAATTGAACATTCTCTTAATAGAACTCAAAAGAAACAATCTGGAAGTACATAAAGCTGCCAGAATCGCACAATATATATCCGACAAAATTGAAAACATAAATAACATGGAGCTGCGGCGGACGTTAAGATGGCGAAAACCTCGGAGAAAACTGCCACCCAGGAGCTTCTGCAGACAAGAGCCTTTCACAGCCGGCTCTTCTTCTATTTTTCTAATCCATCTGCTTCAGTAAACACTACACAAATATGGTGCACTTAATAGTGAATAGTTTGGGATTAAGGGAAAGGCAAAACAAAAAAAAAATGTAAAACTGTTGGTCTAACGAGTTCATCAGCAACTTACTGCTGCCTACTGTCAAATTCAAATCGTCCAAAAGGGACGAAATCACCGTGGGAAAACTCAAATCGGCGGTTTGTCCATGTCCAGCTAACAAATTAAATTGGCAAACTTTAGTAGTTTTGGATCTAGTTGGTTGGAGTGAGTTAATCGGCCGTAGAACGAAGTAGTTTGTAGGCGAAGAACTGGTAGATGAATTGAGGAAAGACACGACGAAGGCGTTCTGGCACCAAGAGAATGGATTTGACCCGTGTGCGAGTGTGTGTGATGTTGATGTCCGATTCCATGCAAGCCCAAGGGGCGGTCAAAGAGTTTCCCGGATGGTTTATGGACACCGTCTCTATGGCGATGGCCGAAGGAATCTCAAAAACAACTGTCGGACAGTTTTCCGACCAGGACTGATTTATGGACAAAATTCAGAAGCCAATTTATATTGTGAGAAGAAGGTATTGTCCTGTCACTGACCACCGGCTCCGTTGTTTACCTCGACACCTTTCGGGTTTCAAAACCGTTCATTACGTTTTACCTGTTACAAAGTGCAGCCGACGAGAGCAAAGGAGTTTGCTGTACGAATGATGGACCACCCGCCAAACATTGATTGTTAATGTAACACAAACGAAAACTCGTCAAAGAGATTTTTGATGATTTTCAACACATTTTTCCAACAACAGCAACTTTTATGCCTACAGAGAAATATTGAACATTAATCTAGGGAATTCACTAGAAGTAGACGTGTAAGAAATAGTTGATAAATTAGAGTTTTCCCACCTAACCTAAATTCATTCCCACCTAACCGGATTTTAAAAGTATAATATTCTAACGATATTGCATAATAATAATATAAACAACAACATATAATATATTTTAATAAGGCACAACAAGTAGTGCCTCTGTATGATTGAAAATGATTTAATAAATTATTAATAAACAACTAAATTAAGACCGACAGTTTAAGAGTAAATATCATATAAGATTTTATATACATATTAATAGAATTAAATAACTAATTTCGATCTACTAAATATATGCGCAGACATTTTATTGACTTAATACATAGATTTAAAAGGGCCGCACCAATTTCACCCTATTTAAAATTCCTTGAATTTTTAATTATTCCTATACAGGTAACTCTTCGTAGAAAAAAAAACTAAAAAAACCAATACCAATTTTCAAAAGAACAATTAAACAGTAAAATATGCAACTACATCACGAGCTACAACAATGAGGACCGCGGATGTAGCCCAACTCTCGGTCACATGTTCTACCAAAACGTTTTTTCTTCTCTCGTGCGCAACATAAATCAAACGATTGGCGTTAGCAACAGATCGACCATTCATGACAAAAAAAAAATGAAAAAGTTAATTTATTGAGATTGCCAAATAATAATGAACGGAATCCGTGTAATGGATGTCGGAAGAAGTAGATGATTTAAAAACGGAATACAAACCAACTGGTTCAAATAAATAAAAAAATAATAATAAAAATAAGAACACGGTTAGACGTCCGATTTATTATAGATTCTGTGCATTCAATAAGAAAACACGAGTCGAAACTTGACGGGAATGCCAGAAGGGAACTTCATACACAACAAGTGCGACAAAGAGGAAGAAAGAGAGAGAGAGAGACTTGGATTTATAATGAAACTCTGCGAAACATTGATGAATACACCGTAAACTAAAGATAGAAAACGACTATTTACATAATTCAGAAAATGATTGAGTTCAGGGGGTAGAAAACAAAAAGTAATTTTCATAAATAAACCGGAAGGGGTTCCGTAGAATCGGTCGACAGTGAGAATATTCAAGTACCGCAAATCAATACAAGAAAATAATATCAACAAGAAGCATGTAATATATCTTACTAAATAAAATAAGAAGTTAGACGTACAGAAGAGAAAACAATAAATAGTTTTTAGAGAATGCAACTAATAATAGTTTCGAAGAAGCGTTACCGAAAAGGACGTTCACTTTCCTCCAAACCTAACAATAAGCCTAATGTACCTGGGAAGAAACTCATAAAAATTTCTCTCAAGTCTTTACAAATCCTCGACAAAATAAATCCTAAAATAAACAAATTTTATTTCTTTACGCATTCCCAATTCATCCACCATTTTATTTTGTACCACATCACCCCGAACTGATTAATAAGCAGCCAATAAAAAATAAATAAAACTCTACACAAAGCACTACGTTCGGGATTCATTGACTGTAATAAAAATACTACAACCGTTTTGTAGTGTTTCCTCCACCAAATGGGTGTAAGCAACGAAGAAAAAGCAACCACCACGTGTACATTCTAGCAGAAGATTACTGGATTAATAGTGAATTCAATTACTAAATAAACACTCACTGCACTAACCGCTAATCCCTCTAATAAGTTTCCGCAATGGAACTCAAAGGTCGAGCGTGAAAATTTTAATAAAATTATATGGTGGAACTTGCATTTTTGAAATTTTCCTACGGAAGAGAAATTTGTTTCACCGCCCACCCTAACTCACCTTTCAGTAATTCTCAAAGAGCTCGTTGCCCGGTACTAAACACCAAAATGAAATTTATCTTACCTGAAAAGAAGTCAAAACAAAAATTAGTGACATAATAACATGTATAATAACCGTAGGGAAACAACTACGGCATCGATAACGTTACACATTTGACTGTATATATTTCTGTACAATAGAACAACACGTGTTACTTTCTGTTATATACGAAAAGATAATAAACAAGAGATTGTACTGTAATTTCACGCGCTCATCACGAAATTAATGAATTGATTAATTCAGTAAATCCATACGCGACCGGAGGAAGGTCATAATCGCCGCATCAATTACTCCAGTACAATTTTAATTAATTTAATTAAAATTACAAAATTGATTTGAGTACTAAATGGAATTGGAAACGAACGCTTTCTCGAAGCAAAAATGAATTTCCGATCAGGTTCCCCATCCCGACGTTCATATTAATATGAAACCGGAACGCTGACATCCGACTTCAAACAATCCAATTCGACCTTTTTGTGAAGTGATGTGACGTTTGTCGGAGTGATGAGAGGGAGAAGAGAAAGCCCGGAGTGGAAGTTGAAGGGACGAAATTTCCATTCGACAAATTTAATTATACAAAGATCCGTCAGTGGAGCAAGCAGGTAGGGTTTTTCCCGGCAACATCCTCAAACAAAAACAAGGGTTTGATGAATCCTGTCACTGTGTACACTTTCGACCTTTCAACCATTAACTTTTAACCATAAGAAGTGAAGGCGATGTTTGGAGGCGGTTGTGAAGTCTACAGGTGAGTCTTTACCAAGGACACTCAAATTAAATTAGAGAAAACAGACAATATCAAGTAACAACCACAGAATTTATAATTCACTCCTTCAGTGAATGAACATTTAAAGCTCGAAGGCAACATTTACGGGAAAACCACTACAATTTAACGTGATCAATGAACGGAATAAGATTATATATATCAATACACATAAATCTATACATATGAGTACCTCTGCATCTCTTAAACTATATACTACATAATAAAAGCACAGTTAAGAATGACTTCTTGGGTTCCCGAATTTTGTATTTTGAAATTCCATATTAATGATAATTCATGAAAATAAAAATTTATGAAGAAAGAAACAAAAAGGAGAATTTGTAAGCCCCGTACGAAATAACAAAATAAAAATATAAAATATGCCTTTTTTATTTTAAATGTGCTATATGTTGTACTACAAGCAAAAAGATAAATAGTATTAGTCTGTGAGTTCAATTACCCTTACAGGTAAACTGCTTCCTTTATAGAGCAACCTTAGCGACTACAACTTATGTAAAAACAGGAACAGTGGATGCAAAAAAACACTACAAAGAAAACGTAGAAAATGGTGTCCGACATCTTCGTGCTCCGCTGCCAAACCCTCTGACTTTGACATCGGACCAGATCAGCATCAGATCAAATGCACGACACAAATTGAGTCAGTTCGACGAGGGAAGAAGTATTGATTCCGACGTACGACAAGTCCCATCAAGCGCAAAAGAAAAGAAATAACAGGAAGGAAACAAGTTCCCGAAGGAAAATGTGAAACGAGTGTGAAAGAAGTACTGACGACAAGTTCAAAAAACCGCGCAGCCATCGAGTGTATCCACGTCTCTCGCACAATACGAGCGAGTAAATGATTTGAGAAAATTCCTGACGAAAAGTTCAAGATGAAAACCCTTAATTCTGTTCGACTTCCGCGATTTTTCCTCACTTCCACGTCTATTCTTCTCAAGTCTTGAGTGAGAAAAAAGAAAGTTTACAATTGACTTGAGAGAAATAGTCAGAGAAAAGTACGGTGAGACTGAAACCCTGGAAAAGTACACGGCTGATTAAGAACAAAGCATTACTGCACTTCTCGCCGGAAGTGAACATCTAGAAAAGCAACCGGAAACAGAAGAACCGCGAACAGGTTCCGGCTACAGCAAAACAATATAGCAGGTGCAAGCAAAATACGCACTACTATTAGTTTAACTACTGATTATTACTTGTCTATGGTCATGGTCCTATGCTTCTGACTAGTGTCCTAGGATTAGTTTCTCATCTATTTAATATTTAACTGTTCCATATACATGCGAACATTTAAATTATCTGCAAAAGATAGTTGAACTGTAACGCAAGAACTGATTTCAAATTTTTTACCAACCCGTTTTACAATTTACTACTCTGTGTAATTTGAAGTGTTATGAACAACAGAGAAGTACACTACTGTTCGGTACCTGTCCTAGACAATTCTCTACTTTAGTCAATCCATAGTAAAAACTGTAGCGACCATCGCTACCCTTTATCCGAATTTCCTTTCTTCGCCTAAAAATAGGTCGACCTCAATAACTGCCTATTGTCATTTCGCCTTTTCTGTCGCCAATACCCCAATCAGGTTTATAGCGACCACGGCTACTCTTCAAAAGACTTAATCCGAAGGTTTATTGCCGGGTAGCCGGTCCTATTGTGCCTGTATCCTTCGACCTGAGTCCGACACCTTTCCAGACAATAGGCTAGACCCAACCTTTCCTTGTCCTTGACAACCCGACTCGTACCATAGCCTCGGCGTCTTCTATTTCCGAATGAATGAAGCGCGGATGGCTATATATACCGAACCTCAACCTCTCACCAGGGGCAGTTAGTTAATCAGAGTTAGTTAATCAGAGTCAGTCAGAGTGTTAGTCTGAATCAGTACTAGTGTAATCAAAGTGTTCAACAGTGATTGTGATACCAGTGTTAATATAGTGTACAATATAATTCTACGTACATCGGTAAGTCTACTCGTTCATCATTCATTTATTTTACCTCCACAATCGCGCTTCCCAAAGTGGTGACCCCGACGTGATGTGAACACGCAAATAATTAACGAAATTCGCAACGTTATCCGATGTACAATGGAGGAAATCGCGATTTCCCGAGGCCAGAGACGGTTAAAAGTCTCCGATTTTTGGGAATTGTGGAGGACTACAGGCGGTTTTCCCCAGAAGCCGCCAAGAATCACGCCTCACTCAACGACATACTAAAGGGGAACCCGAAAGCGAACACCACGTTGGCATGGTCCGAGCAAGCCACAGCAGCATTCGATCGTGTGAAGGAGGCCATCGCATCGGCAACCTGCCTAAGCCATCCAACGCCACACGCATCATTGATTTTTTTTTATCGACGCATCGAACACCTCGGTTCGAACGCGAAGCAGACGAATGGCGACCTCTTGGATTTTTCTCCAGAAAATTATCCAGCGCCGAACAGAAATATTCAACCTACGATAGAGAGCTCCTAGCCATCTACAGCGCCATCAAATACTTTCGACATATGGTAGAGGCTCGCTCTTTCATTGTCTTCACCGACCACAGGCCCATAACGTTTGCCTTCAAGAAGAAGACCGATCAGTGTACTCCAAGACAGTTCCGATATCTCGATTACATTGGTCAATTCACCGATATTCGTCATATATCGGGCGCAGATAATATCATCGCAGATGTTTTATCAAGACCACACATCGAAAAACTCGACTCACATAGTTTCGCCGCAGCTCAACGCCAAGATCCCGAATTGCAACAGTATCTCCGCAACAATTCAACCGGTCTGCAGTTGCAATTGCGCACTTTACCAGGATCCAACGACAAGATCTATTGCGACATCTCGAACTCAACAATCCGACCTTTCGTTCCCGCGACTCACCGTCGGGCCATTTTCGACAAAATCCACGGATTGTCTCACCCAGGAGCTAAAGCTACGGGCAGATTGGTAGCACAGAGCTACGTCTGGCCAGCGATGCGACGCGATTGTCGTTCCTGGGTCAAGCATTGCCTACAATGCCAGCGATCAAAAAATTACTCGACACGTCTCAACACCTTTGGGTACCTTCCAATCGCCATCGATTCGAGCGATTCGAGCATGTCCATCTGGACATTGTCATCATGCCACCATCTGAGGGATACCGCTATTGCCTAACGATGGTAAATAGGTTCTCCAGATGGCCCTACCCGTACCCACGAAGCATCAGGAAGCCGAAACAACAGCTAGCGCTTCCTACGACACACTACTACCAACGACAATTGCCGAGTTTTGCGTTCCGGCAAACATGTACATTTTAGTTTATAAGTCCTAGTTATAGTTTAAATTCGTTCGACGCTTATCGTTGTCACTGGTGAGGGAGTCCTGTAGCGACCATCGCTACCCTTTATCCGAATTTCCTTTCTTCGCCTAAAAATAGGTGGACCTCAATAACTGCCTATTGTCATTTCGCCTTTTCTGTCGCCAATACCCCAATCAGGTTTATAGCGACCACGGCTACTCTTCAAAAGACTTAATCCGAAGGTTTATTGCCGGGTAGCCGGTCCTATTGTGCCTGTATCCTTCGACCTGAGTCCGACACCTTTCCAGACAATAGGCTAGACCCAACCTTTCCTTGTCCTTGACAACCCGACTCATACCATAACCTCCGCGTCTTCTATTTCCGAATGAATGAAGCGCGGATGGCTATATATACCGAACCTCAACCTCTCACCAGGGCAGTTGGTTAGTAAGAGGCAGTCGGTTAGTAGTTAGTTAGACAGGCAGTTAGTTAATCAGAGTCAGTCAGAGTGTTAGTCTGAATCAGTACTAGTGTAATCAAAGTGTTCAACAGTGATTGTGATACCAGTGTTAATATAGTGTACAATATAATTCTACGTACATCGGTAAGTCTACTCGTTCATCATTCATTTATTTTACCTCCACAATCGCGCTTCCCAAAAAACCACGGATAAAATCTACATGGCTGTACGCGTCCCATACACGGCTACCGAATTTACATTTAATTACTTTTTAATCGGACGCGAGTCCCAGGGGCATGTAAAACAACCCCAAAATTCATCTACCTGAACCTAATAAATCTGTTTGGTCAGATCCAGGGCATCCCCCAGCGATAAAAAAACAAGGTTTAGGTAGACCGACAATTAATTAGGTCGAACCTGTCCGACTGATTTACTGCTGGCATGGAAGTCTCCATTTTCAATCTGCTACCTTCTACCTTCCAACTTCTATTTTCTGTCTTCCACCATTTTCATTTTTCATCTTACACTTCCTACTTGCTGCCTCATTCCCTACCATTTCACAATTGTCCGTCCATCTTCCTCTACCGTTTCTATCTCTCAATTTCTAACTTCCACTTCCGATCCTCAAAATTTTTCCAACTCCCCGTCTTCCTCCTTGTTGTCTTTTTCATTCCTCCTGCCACCCTCTTTTATTAAGCAACATCTTACGACCGATTTGGATCCTTTCCCTTTATTTAACGAGCTTAATTTATTTGGGTTATGCATTCCCGAAATATTCTCCCGAGAAATCAACCGGGCGAGAAAAGTCATTTCTTAGCTCAAATTCAATTTTTCCACTTTTGCTTTTCCGTTTCTGCCGAGGCCAGCAGACGCCATCCCAAAAAACTTTCCTTCTCTCCCTCTCGAAAAAAAAAACCATCCCGGTCGAAGGCATCGATGGTTAGAAACGACCCGACTGTGTCGATCAGATTCTCGTTTTCATGGCACGGCAACGCATCCGACCATTTCCGATCGATCTCTAGAATCCTCTGAAAGATCTGACCCGATGACTGACAATCAAACCCGTCGAAGAAACAAAAATCAGCAAAAATGTTTTACGTTTGAGGTTTTTTTTTACATTTTTTCTTCCTCATCATATTTGATATTTCAATATATACTGATCTAAATACAATACACATTACGGAAAGGTTGAACAAAAAAATTTTCAAAGTACAAAACGTTACGTCAGGTGCCACAAAGCAAGACACTCGTAAAGCTTCGTAACCGCATTTTAACTCTTGTAATTACTAGTAGTAAGAATCATTTACGTCTCTTCGTTTCCAATAATGAATCTAAACTGAAGAAAACTATCATCATGTAAACTACTTTTCATAATTTCCATGTCATAAACAAGTCTTCAAGTTCAAATTAGGTCGCAGATACAATTATAAAGTTTCGGTGGGAACTAAATGCATGGGCGGTGGGCAGAAATAAATCACACGACCAAGAGCACCAGGGCAGTTAGTTTCCGCTTCGCTTAAGTCATCCATTTCATCTATCACACGTAGGTCAATACAACTGTCAATTAGGAAAGTTTCAAATAGAAGAACTCTTTGTCAGAACTTTTTGAATTAAGCAAAGCGAACAGACGAGTTAAGTCCTTTCGTGGCGTACTTTTAATCGGACAAACTCATATTGTAATTTGCACTTTAAAAGGGAACATAACGTCAGTAATAATAAATGTCTTCAACCGTTAATAAACACAGTGATAGAAACAGCACTTGTTACCAGCGTTGTGACCTCTGCTACTGTAAGTAGTAGACCACAGGCAAAAGGTCCAAAATGAAGGAACCGCAAGTAAAAGTAAACCAAAAAAAAAAAAAAACTACACTCGGCAGCACCTTTCGTGGAAAATGTGAATTGCACAACTGCAAATGAAAAATATACACTGAGCAATAAGAACCGTTTTAAAAAATTTATTTACGGTATCTGCTCGGCAGGTTTAGTCATAAAACCATCGGCAGTCACATAAAAACTCAACTCAAAAATGAGACGGCACAAAAATTCAATCGGTCGCAAAATGTTAACCTAACGGAGTACTGAAACTTGAAGTGAGAACTGGAAATGACTACATCACACCTACTCTATAGGGGAAAAACCATACACAAGTGGTACATTACAAGTTAATTCTGGACAAGACAAGACCATTAGCATTTCTCTGCAATATCCGTTTTCTATTTCATGTACAGAACATTAATCGTAACGCAACGACTAATAATACACAGACTCAACATAAACCTACATAATACATAATGATATATACTTCCGAACTATTTGCTTTTCATGTAAACAACTTGGGTTCCTACACCAGCACCACCATACTTGTTTTTCTCAGCATTTATATTCACATCAAGAAGCAATCACTCATCACGCAAAAGCTCACACAGGTACCAAAGTACTTAACATAAATATAATGTAAAACAGCCTGAAAAAAATAATTTTACTATCATCCGTTATGTATTTAAAAATTTATAACATCAGAATGGAAAAGCCGCCCCCAGTCATCATCCCAAAACTTCTAGTATTCGAACCTTACGAACCTAGAATTTCAAAAATTCGGAGTATTCAAATTTTCCGGGCACCAGTACTCAGGTACTCGTAGTAGTGCAAAACAAAACTGCAAGGAGAGCTAACCGGGGTTGGGGTAAGAGACAACAAAAACACGGGGCACATGACAGAAAAGTACAAAACCAACGCGGAGAAGATAAAATCCATTCATTCCAGGCATTCGGGGAATTTTCCTTGTTTTTTTTTCCCGGAGTCATCCACGTTCGTCCTGTCGTGACTTTTCACAAAGAACATCATCAGCAATATGAATAAATGGAAAATTGCGACATAAAAATATTCTAATGAAGACGGAAAATTTCGACGGTTGCCAACTCAACGTTTTACATTTTTCACTTTGAAGAAACGTCGACAAAGAACAACTTCACATATGGGCGACAACTTCGGAAGAAGACTTTTGTCGACGGGGACGACAATAAAAAATTTCAATTTGATTTCTACCGTACGTCTTATCGGTCAAACAACTTAACACAGCAGTTTCTCAATAGAGTAAAATAGACGTCAATAGATTTTTTCACAGAGGGTGCGTGTTATGTAGGCTGAAACGCGACCATTGCACCGTTAAGACCATTCAGACCGAAGTAGACTCCACTCCCCCAAAAACATACGTCTACATGTAATTGAACACTCGGTTTTAAAAGTTAAAAAAAAAAACCTTTATGAGTACACTTTCACATCGGTCATTTAACTCGACACCGCGACAAAACTTAATTATTGTAATTAAGTATTTCGTGCCGGTGAAATTACTCACGGTGCCGTGCAATTTTTAATTCAAAAATTAACGCCCCGCTCCGAGTTGATTGTCATAGAAAACCTTCAAACTACAACAAGATTGGGTGCTTAAAGTTTAAACTCATGCTCCACAGACTTCAAGTTATCGTTTCACTACTATGAAACTGTATATATATATATTGTATAGTTTCATGATATTCAATCCCGCACACCATTCATCAATGGTATTCTTTTCCTTTCCCCACTATATCTCTCTCTTTCACGAGTTTCTCCATCATTGTCCACCACCCTTGTTTTCTCTACAGTTAAGTCAGCTTTTTGAAAAATTATGAGAAAGCGAGAGAGAGAGAGAGAGGGAGAGTTCGAAAAAAAATAATAGAAAAGGTAGAAAAAGCCGAGAACCTGTTGTTTGAATTAATTAAACCTTTCTTCTCATTCAGTTACCTCCTTCTTCGTGTCCCTCGCCTTTTCTCCAGACGACTGTATAGGAAACTCAAAAACCGGATATCCGGGCGGGATGGATAAAGCGGAGGTCACGAAGTCGACGTCAGAAAGTTGCCACCATTGAAAAATTGAATTCTCACAAAATTTTCTCAAGGGAAGGTCATTAAACTCTACTTTTTCTAGGATAGAACGATGGGAGAAGGTTTGTGGGTGAGTAGGGAGTTTTTTTTTCTTTGATTTGAAGCAGAGAGAGAGGAGCTGATGATAGTCGTAATTAACGTATTCTAATATTTGTCGACAAAGATGAAATGTTGGACTTGCTAATGTCGCCATTGTGGAAACGGGTACTCACTGAAAGGCCCGTCTCATCCGTACAGCGTTTTCAACCCTTGACTTCTTGAAAGTGCGAGCAAAAAAGTTAGAAATTGAATTTTATAAACTTTATAAATTTTATATATTATATGAATTTTATAAACGAGATTTTTGATTTACTTTAGACGTTGAAGCTCGCCCTGAAAATCTCAACAGCGCCGGAAATCACAGAAAAACAGAAACGTGAGAGTATTACGTCACGAACTAACGTTTCTCTCCTAGTTAGAGTTTGACCCAACTATGAATTCTCCTACAAAGCAAACAAGCAGCAGTAACATTTTGTAGACCTTATATAAAACACTAACAAAACACAAAACTATGTCGAACATTACTTTTACGTCCCACCGACATCCATGCATCACTTATTTGAGTCTTACATATTCTTTCAACAAGACGCATTAGATTATGTACATAACTTCATATTGTACATAGTACAAAAATTACGTTTAATGAAGTACTTGAACTCACTACATTCTCCACATGCAAGGATTCATGAAAAGAATTTTTAATTTCTTATCCTTACACAAAATTATAACCGTGACAGTTGTCGTAATGTTGAAATAACACAAAAAAAAAGTTTCGTTTCAGCCAGTAAATTCGGCTCGTCCAACAAACAACATGATGTTACAAACAAGATTAGGAGAAAGAAGTTACACTAAGAAATACACAATACCTGCTTCGACTTAACCTGCCCAACGTTTAGACATGGCTGTAGGATGAGTAGACAAACCTAATCTTACATCTCTGCTCTTGCCTAGGTGGCGTAGACTTAACTTCAACATATAGTTAAATATGAAATGCAGCACTAATCCAGTACTGTAACTTCACCGTTAAAAAGTCTCCGCCTGCGTTTGATTGCGATAGCCTTACACATTGTGTGCATGTATGTTGAGATATGCATCTCCTAAACTATATTTTTTATATTTAAAAAAAGCCCACGGGTTCATGCGATGTTGTTTTTACATAAGAATCCTCAGCTTACAAGAGAATTACGACATGCCACCCAGCTGTGCCAGAAACCTCTGTAATCCCATTTTCCATAATACAATTCTCAACCTTTTTTTTCTTCTGTTTGTTTGTAGGCATCTTAAAAAATTATCACCGACAAGAAGAGTCGACAAAAGCAACATCTCCCAAAGAAAAACGCTACCATTTTTTCAGAATCAGAACAATCATTTTTTACTCTAACTAACCGCGTTCCTGAGTACTTAAATGAAAGGGTTGGACATATCACCTATACATTAGTTACATTAGAAACAGACATATCTAAAAACCCCTCAGTAAACCGTAAAAAAATAACACAACAGCTCCACGCACTTCACGACTAACCTTCGAAAAGAACAACCAAGCTGTGTAATAAAAACCGATAATTCAGTTCCCTGACCTACACTCCTGCTACCACAGAAAGAGTGTAGGTAGCTACAAGTCGAAGGAAACTACTTGCAATCAAAATTCCTGCAGGTTCTACTGCTTCTGCTAGACACCCTAACCTTTAAGTAACAATTCCTCCCGGCTACCCTTACGAAAATTACTCAAAAATAAAAATGAATGATTCCCATAGAAGAAGAGGAATGAGTCGGGACACAAAGAAAAAACAACAGTCGAAATTACAATTTCACCCACGAACGAGGGAAACATGGCCGGACAAAGTCGTGCAAGGGATGAAGACGGCCCACACGTGTCTCCTCGGAATTAAAAATGTCGATCACGAACAAGATTCATCAGAGTCATTCTGCCGTGGATCAAACAAACAACAGAAAACACACACCCACACACAACCGGTCGTCACTTTTACGAAAACGAGTTATGAAAACGGGCCGAGGCCGACGGAGCCCTTCACATGAAAATCACACACAAACGTACACATGCACACATCACTGTGACGAGTCCGAAACGTGAGAAATTACGCAAACGTTTTAAATAATTACTTGTACCCGAGCGGATACGCCAAGCACCGTATTTCATGCCAGGAAAAGGCTGAATTCTGCGGAAAACCTTCTGATTAAATTTATTGCTGTCGCCTTCGGGCTGCTCCTTCTCACCGCCATGTGTCAAAAGCAATATACCAGAGGATAATCTTACGTGTACGACTCCACGTGGAAAAATTTATACTTGGCTAAATTCTGATGTTCAAAAAAAGTTTCCAGGTCAGCTGATTCCGTTCCCCTTTGTTAATCTCGCAAAGCTCTTTTACACTGTGCACGATGCTGAATAACAATGGAGTTATGTCATGGAAGGTTACTCTACAACTATGAAATAATTCATTTTGTAGTTATTTGGCATTACTCGAAACCTAACCCTAGGAAGAAATACCGGAGAGTTTTCTTCGCTGCAGAAAAAGTGGCGATTGACCAGCAGCATTACCTGGCAATATCCTGTGTGGTAAGTATAACCTACTTAACAATATTACTCACCAATAGTAAAGCATCATAACATACGTAACACACAATATTACAAATTCAAACGTACAGAGAACTAAAATGGGGAAAATTTCCGAAAAGATGAACCGCAAGAAAAGTGGTGGAATTTAAATTCAATCCCCCAGCTCAAAATTCAATTAACAATCGGTTTACTCATCGTCGGCCCGTGTGATCCACAGTGGTAGCTTCCACCTTTCCATCTCCGGATCTGATCGGACAAAAAAAAACCCAGAGAAAACGAGAAAGAAGCAGATTAATCAATTATCTTTCAATCAATCAAACGCGTTTGCGGATGCTGTCGACGAGGAGTCCTCGTCTTCCGCCACGAAAAAAAAGAAAAAAATAGGAAAAACTTTATTCCACCTATTGATCCCGTCTAATTCGTGTCAACCGCAGGTGATCTCAAACTTTGCTAAATAATTACCTGGGTTATAATGCGGCATTGACACTGGGCAGATCACTCACTTTGAGAATTCAAAGAACTTCCCTTTCCGGAATCACCTTCGAATTATGTAAAGAAAGGGAAAGGATTTGGAGACGTCACCAATTGAACAGATTTCTCTGGTTTTGTCTGTCGCCCGTTCTGTCCATTCGACTGAATACAAAGAGGAAGGAGAAAATAGTAAAAATGACGGGACAAGTGCATCCAGAACTTATTACCTACAACACTAACAGAGACGTTAAAGAAAACCCAAGGGGGAGTCTCCTCAAGAGAGCACGAAATTTTCAAATAACCGCAGAAAAAAAATGAAGTGTCCCTAATACATAAGTCAAAAGGTCAAAGGTTAATTCGGATAGAATACCAAAAGGTGAATAAACTGAAAGAAAATTAATGGAAAGAAAAGGAGATTTGTATTTCAATTCAACGTCAATCCTGTCGAAAGGTCAAAGGTTCACCCGATAGACCCCTGGCCGTACCTGGCCAGGGCAAATTTCAACTTTTCCAGCTTCACGTTCGAGTCAAAACCGGAAACAGGAAACGCCTCCATCCAACAGGAATCGACAAAATAGTTTTTTCCCTATTGCACTACTATGCGACTACAATTCTCAATAGTTGAGTTGACTACATTTTCAATATTATTTAACGGTGTCTGTTTCTTATAGTTGCAGTATTACAATTAACTAAACAATACTCTTTAAATTATTTTACATTTATTTTAATAATATAACTATTTTTCTATTATTGTGGCTAATGTATTATTATTTGTACTACTTCAAAAAAAATTCTAATAGTTAATAAATAAGACTTAATAGTAATTTTAATGATTTTTAAACTATTTTTAATTAAATTTTAAAATAAGATAATGGAAACTTTATTTAATTTAATTAACTACGGTCGGTAGGAATATTAAATTATTTATTCAAAAGAGTAGTTGATGAGATTTTAGAATAAATCCCCTACGCAGTAGTGAGTTGAATTTTTATTAATGTTTAAAATTAATAAGCGAGTGTGATCCTCAAATGTATATCTACAACACAGCTGATCAGTTACTTACCACGCTTTGTGCTAAGAAGCATTTAAAAATTAGTAAAAGTTAATCTCTAGAACAGATCAGCGACTAGAAATTAATACTATTTCTCATTAGTTTTTCTTAAATAACATTAAGTAGTGGAATTCAATACTTTTGAATAATAAAAGTTAACAGACTTCATCGAATATTACTACAAAAAATAAAGTATTTAGTATAGGAGATCGTGTAGTACAGTCCGAAGTCATCAAAATCCAGACAAAATTCCGTCCATTAAAGATGAGCTTGACAGAAACATTCTGTACCGATCTATTTCATCCATCTCATCTATCATTACGTCACGTGATTTTAATGCATTTGAATTTTTTGTCCGTCACTCTCGACAAAGTCGACAAAATCTTTCGTTCAACATGATTCGAGGTCTTGGTCGACTTTTACACTTCCAACCTCTTGGTGACCTCAACACCTCGTTAACGTCAAGTTGACGGAACGAACGATGCCCCCAAAAAGAAGATTTATCCCGGTGAAATATGTTTGTGTTGTGCAAAATGAAGTGCACCCAAGGAGTTCCCATCATGCCTTTCGGATCCTTCGTTTAACGCTCCAATGATCCGTGATCATTTTTGATCGT
Organism: Polyplax serrata; assembly: GCA_037055365.1. NCBI lineage: Eukaryota > Metazoa > Arthropoda > Insecta > Psocodea > Polyplacidae > Polyplax > Polyplax serrata. The sequence continues at coordinate 3,452,425 of JAWJWE010000038.1, read as the reverse complement.
CAAACGGCAAATACGTCCAACTTCCTTCTTCCGAGCGTCACAACCCCTCCACAGGAATTTGTAGAACTGTTTTCCTTACTTCCTTACATGCAGCAGCAACACTTCAACAGCAAGACTTTTGATACCGACGTGTCTAACGAATTGTTTCAGTATTGTCGTTATCCCTACAGATCCTACAGTTCTTACCCAAAAATTCCACTAACATCATTTTTAGGAGACAAAGGTAATGAACTTTTGTAATTCCTACATTTGTAGGTTGCTGTGTAGGAAAGGAGGAAGACCTATTTAGGGTAGTGTAATACTACAACTACTAATACTACAACTACAGCAGTAATTCTATTGTATTGTGCACTATAAATTGCACAAAATAGTTACATCAACAGCAACCAAAAACGTCGAATCCATTACTTGGTCTTTTCAATGTGTTCTCGTGGGCCCCTTCAACATTGTCCTTTATGAAATATAATCGACTATTAATACAGTGTTCTTCCACTTCCAAATAAGAAACAACATTCTGAAGGTGCGCTTTGTGTACTCCAGGAAAATCTCGTTATTTCCGTCTCCGGAACTTAACGTCTTCTCAATTTCACTTATTGTCGCGCCTCTCCCTTTGAAATTAAATGAAATATCAATGGAGCCATAGAAATGGAAACGTAAACTGGAGCACCGCGATGGAGAGAAGCAAGGCCTCGCCTTCGACACGACGAGACAAAGAATTGGAGATGATGTGGAAGGTACCCAAACTAATGAAAGCAAAGAAGAAACACATTAAACTACCCTCACTTGCGTTACTCCGCCATGATGGCGATTTATAGGCGACATCCGCCATAACACAAATAAGCAGGATATGATGAAACGAAAATGGAGTTTTTGTATTAAGAAAAATGAAAATTTTCACTCTTGTTTTTCTCCCTACAATAATACTCTCAACGTGAAAAGAAATATAACCAATACAATGGAGTTATGAAAACACTGGACTCGTGAGATAATCATTCCGTGTGGAAACCTTACAACTCGCCACATACGTCACTGCTACTTCTATCAAATTCTACTAAGTGACTGGAGCCAAATTTTGCAATAAATCGTTCTCCGAATCTACCCTAAAAGAGCCTTTTCTTCACCGCAAAAGAAATCCAAAATTTAAATCCTCGTCTCGATGAATCCGGGTTAATTAACGCACGGATTAAACGGGAAAACCGTTTACAACTGAATAATTCAGGGCGTGAAAATGGCTGCACGGGGAACAACCAGCGAACGAGTTATTAATTCTGGAAACTATCGGTTGGACTATCAGAAACACGCCTAGAGAATTGCCGGAGGTTTCTACGAGTCCGACAAAACTCGAGGAGTAGTTGAAACTATGGGAGTGTGTGTGTGTGTGTGTGTGTTCGGGTGGCAAAGTGGCGTCCTCCTCTTCGGTGGCAGACCAAGACCGAAGACGGGCGAAAGTCTTCGGTGAAATCCCGTTAATAATGCACCAGATGCAAGAGAAAATGGGTTCTCAACTGTTAAGTTCGCATCGGTTTACTTCTCCTTCCAACCCCTCACCTTTTCCACTGGTTACACGGATACAAGCACCCACATGCTGGTTCTGAGCTTCTCAGAAAAGAGACATTCACCCATCATCAATAACTGTTTTGCAACATCTAAACAACTTAATATCTACCTAACTTTACCAAAAGCTCCGTATAACTTTGCTCAAAAATCACACAAAACAGATGTTAGTTCTCTACACAGCAGAACAAATCCTCCCCAACTTTTCTCCTGCTTATTATATTTCCCACGTTCTCGGTATACCCAACTAAATGTCTCTCCATTTTTTAAATATATCTTTGTATACATAACTATATATACATAGTTCCATATCATCTGACAACTTCTGAACATCCGCTGCATACACCACAACGTCATAATCCCACCAATCTAAACAATTCACCACAATATAGTAATAGTTACTTGTTACGCTTAACTTAGGTGTTTAATGTAACGTTGATTGTCTTTGTTGTAGTAATTTTATACAACCCCACACGGTAAATGACCTGACAGAGTATGGTAGTCTAACGTGCTCCTCTTATTACATCCATATATATAATGTACTACTCCTATCGATAGCTACAATTTACACCATTGACAGGCTGGCAACACTTCTCATTTCTTCTACACAAGACTCCTTTCAGAAGTTGTCGGTTATGCTAGGTGAGGATTTAAGAAGAGAAACTCATTCTCAAAGTGCAATAAAACAAATCGAGAGACATTTAAAACGACTTGTTGTAGTTTATGTACACAACCAATAATGTTAACCAATTGAAATAGTTCACCCTTTACACGCTCACCCTCACCCTCTCTCTGTCCTAGAAGTAGACTTCCGTAGAGCCTTTACGTGCATGTGTGCCATGTCTCTTGTAACTAATGAAGTGTAATAAAGCTTCATCATTTTTTCTGCAGGATCTCATTTTTGAAGTCATAAACTCTCATAAAATTACCATTTTCCGGAGTAATTTTTGAGAGAGAATACATCTTGGAGTCTTTTATTTATTTCACTCTTTCTCCCTCTCTCTCTCTTTTTCTTTGGCTTACCTCCCACACCTCAACTGTGCGCACTCTACTTGTACTTCCACCCATTTGAGTCTTTCTCTTTGAAATAAAACTCATTTAATATCTAATTTAAAATCACCGATATTATTTATTACGTGACAACAGTGTCTTCTCGCAGGATAAAAAAGGAGACCAACGACTTCTAAGTGAAAGCCAATAGCAACTACCGCAGCCAAGAACTTATTGGCTGTCTACTCTTACATTCATAACTTTAAGTAAACTTTTATTAAAATATAAAGGACGCGGGCAGATCGGCATTATTTCATTACATTGTATTATTCTTAATAGTGCATTAATTTATTTTCTATTGTGTTCACTTAATAATTTGGTGTCACCCATAACAAAACAGCCAGTATCGCCACGACAACAAAGCATCAGTTGGTAGCCCATTAGACAGTACAACTGTCTACCCTCTCAGTCCTCTCACCTCAACGAAATACACAACGGGACGGTGTCCATGTGTGAGTGCCTTACTTTCAGTTTCTTTCCAGTGTCCTCCGGTTCTCTCCAGTAAACCGACAGAGAAAAAAAAAGAAGCAAACAATCCTTTTTATCGACTCCGAGTTTTATATCGCGAAAAATATTTTTTTCCCCGCGCGAAAATTTCCACGCCTTTCTCGCAGCCTCCTGGATTTCAATGGAAAGAGATGTTTATGAAGCCTGGAGAAACGTTTTGAAATAATTGTCTCAACAAAAAAAAACAGTCGAAAACTCTGTTTTCACTTGCCTTTTCTTCCTATCCAATATTTTTCCCGTATATTTTATATTCGGAAAATTTATGTCTCACTTCCAAGTCGTAAATTCCGTTGCGTCAACTTCGGATCGTAAGTTTTCCGACTCCACGCCGTGTACATCAAGTTGAAAATAAACGCCCGCGTAGAGAGACACTCGACTTTTCAAAAAAAAAAACCGTCATAGAGATATCCGTATCACGGAATCTGCACCGTGACAAAACTATTTTCTGTTTTTTTTCTGTGAAATCCAGCAGAGAAAATGCTGTTTTGCAATAAATTGAACAGTGCGTGACAAGTACTAGTACAATCTCTCACTGTAACTTGATTATTAAAAACTAATCAACAGCAAACTTACACAGATGTAATTCATTACCAACAGTATAGATACGTTGCCTACATACGACACAACTGTTGAACTAACTACAATGTAAAGTATTAATCAAAATATCAAAATGACACTACTAAAATATAAAAAAAAATTGGCAGGAAACTGGAGTAACTAGTTACACCTGTACTATTCATTGCTAACGAAATGTAGTGCGTAAATGTAGAAATAAATAAAAATTTGTCATGAATTATTAAAACCAAAAAGGAGCACAACACGTGATCACGTGATCTTAACTACACTTACATAATTCATAAAGCACTCACATGTCCGTGTAATGCTGCAGACAAAAGAGTCCCAAGTTAAAAAATTGAAAACAATTGAAACGAGTAGCCAATTAAGGACTTCCTTAATCTCCTTGAACTTCATTTTTCCTTTCTCAACCTTCTCAACCTTTGTCCTCGTCATTCTTCTTCTTTCCTTCGCCATGTTCCAACCGTCAAAACACTTCCATCATCCAAGCCTCTGCTCTACAACTTGTTTTCCTTTTCCCTTATTGCTCGGAAACTCCGACGTTTTCCCAATTTTATTCCAACCAGTTTACCATCCCCCTTGTATAATTTTCCTCCGGTTATTACAGCAAACTATCTTTTTGCTTTTTTCGGAGAGGAGTAGGAGGCAAATGTGGTTCTCGTCATCTTCTTCCTCCTTGTTCTTATCGTTCATCCATTTTCCCCGGATCTCTTGAATTTAATTCTAAAAAACCTTTTTGCTACTCGTTACTGTTACTTGTCATTTCCCTTCGCGATTTTTCTACGGCAAATTTCCTCAAACTTTTGTCGTCTTCTTCCTCTCCTTTATACATCTGAAAATTTAACAAGTTTCCCTCATCGGAGGATCGACAACATTCTTCTACGACACTCTTCCGATGTTCCCCCAAAATCTCCTTTCATCTTTCATCTTATTGAAAGTGATCGCATGTGCAGCCGTACCAGCACATGATCCAAATTACTTCACTCGTTTGGCATGCCCCGGGCACTGTTATTAGTCCTCCGTAGAAAAAGAAGAGAAAAATCCAGATACAAAAACACAGAAAATAAATAACAAACTCTCTCTATCTCTTTCCGAGCTTTCTTATATAGCCCAAGAGAAAGCTCCGGTTGGCTGGGATTTCGAATAGCAAAAAACGAAAGCTTTCTCCTCTGTGACACGACGATAATGATAATTGTTAAGAAAAACATTCTGAAAACGGTTTTTGCTAAATAGAAATAAAATTCCATTAGTAAGCTGTGCCGAAAATTTAATTACGAAACTTTTACGGTTCACAGTCTCGGTTGCTGTTGTCTAGTCAGCGGATTTACTGAAGAAGACTAGAAAACCAATGTTGAAATGGAAATGCAAACAAGAGATAGGGAGAAATACTTGTCTCTGGATGCGTTTCAGTCTTTCCCTCGAAGAACCTTGGCTTTATCAATTCCTCACAAACGTACACACCTCGAACTGTTTACAGCCTCTCTGCTGCCTAACAGACAACACAAAACGTACTCACATCTCACGGGCTGCAACATATGTGGAGGATGAAGGACTGAATGGTGGGAAAACTAAATATATGGGGAAATGAAAAGATAATACGAGAATCAATCGACTTCCACCTCAAATTGCTTGCCATTCCTCCGCAGGTCAACTTCCTCGGTAAAAGAGCGAGACGAGTTGGGTGGGATGTCGGTGGTGTGACTAGTGACGTATAGATAGATGTTTTTGTTAGTGTAAAGTACTCTAAAGTTTCATTGAAATGTGAATTTGATGAGAAACCTCAATTCAGTCGCTGGATGGTAGAGAAGCAATAAATTTAAGATACACACTACACTAAAAGATCAAACAAATAAAAATAGAAATGTGCAACAGAAATGTCTTAGTTACTTATTTAATTAAATTTGCACTGCGAAATGATTTAACAGTCAAAGGCAAATGTCACAAAACAAATTTCTCAACAGCAGTCCTAACTTCTGAAATTCCTCCTACAAAACTCATCTTCGTAACCAACAACAAGAGCGAATCCGTGAGTGGATGGCCACTACGACAAATTTACTAATTGAAAAACAAACATTCGGAAAACAACTTTTCATGGCTGGAGTAAACAAACTGCACGTGAAACAGATTTCACAACGCACAAAATCCTTCAGCATCACAAAAATCTATCGTACATAACTCCTACACATTGTCCTACATACCCCAATAATAGGAGAGTCATTCTACAGGAGGAAAGAGGTGTTGCATGTATGCACAAAAATCACCTAATGGAGACAGCACAATAAAAAAAAAGATAAAACAAGCAATATTTTCGTATATAATAAATAATGTGTAGTATCTATAAATAAGTAGGAGTAAGTGAGAGAGAGAGTGAGAGAATGATAATAAAACAACTGCCCTGCCCTACATACAACCGCAATCATTCAACTATGAAACAGTAAAACATGAGTACTTGTACAAAATTCATACGAAATGAGCTCAAGTTCCAGAACTAGTTCTCCTGCAATAGTTGAATTATTCATTGGTGCAACCGTTAAAGCTGACGACTCCATTTCTGGCTATCGTCAACATAATAAAGGCAATAAATGCACCCAACAAACGGGTGGAGCTTAATCTTAGCAATCCGGGCTTTTCCTTAAATTGCTCTTAGCGGGTTTAATTATTTTTAGTTTTGAGTAATTAAAAGGCATTTCTGTAATGAATTTTTAACATTCGGAAGTAGAAAGTGCATGGAAACGGAGAAAGACAAAAACGGGAAGAGAAAAAAATAATCAGAGACACGACATTAATTACTGGGGCAATCTTCGGGCCATCCCCCATTGTGCACTGCCTCCTTCATTTAATGACCTGAAACGAGTTTCTCTTCGTCTGGAAATTGTTATTTGTTATCCATGAGACTCTCAACTTTGTTTACGCGACTGGAAAGAACTGCCTTTCCCTTTGAGCACCACCCGAACTTTCAGGAAAGTCGTACAAGTACTAAAAGACGAGGACTGTGTGTACCTTGGAACATGTAACTACAGCTACGTTGTAGTCGACTTCTGCCTGAGCACAGCCGAAGACGAAACGTGTGATGTAAAGAAGTAAAAATTAAACTTTTCAACATTCCGACTCTAAAGCGTAAACCAATTTAAGACATCAAGGCCTCTTATTTGAATTTAGTTTTTTGAATGTTTTAACTTAATTACGCATCGTCGAGCTCTTTTCCCGGATTTCTAAAACTTTTTTCCTACTTCGGAGTGAAAGCTCGCAGCACGCGAAACGACAGACCGACTTCCTCCTTTACAAGCATCGCAATATCCGAACTCTTTTTACGCTGAAACACCCCCTAAATGGGGAACCAATTTATTATGTCTAATGCCTTCTCTCTGGCTCTGGTACTTGCCAAATTTAATGATTTCCATCGAAAAACCTACTTCCACGTCGTTTCCCGGCCAAGGAAGGAATATAATAAAATTTTCAAAAATAACTTGCCGTCGAATTTATTCCAATGAGAATTTCGAATGTTGCAACGAAAAAAATTTCACCTGACCTGAAACGTGGCAGTAGAACACAAGCCTTACGTCAACAATGTTTGCCCAAAAGTAACGGAATTAATTCAAGGCCACCGACGTTTCTCAAAACTATACAAAACAATATTTTAGTAATTACGTGCACCTGTAACTAACAAACTGCATGTTCTGCTAAATAAAATCGTAGTGTTACGTAGCAATAACGTGTAAAACATCCATGGAACTACGAAATATAAATACAATCCCGAAACTATTACATCAACTGCCTTCCTTTATTGCCCCTAATTCATTAAACATCAACCGTCTTCCGCTGTAAGTACTTTATAGTTAACAAACAATGGTACTGTACATTCTCACCTCCAAGGGTTGTATACTACAACGTCAATAATAACCTCATTTACTACTACATCAGAATATAACTATACGATTTCAGATTTAGTTTCACTACAAATACTTTTGCGTTTCAATCCTTGTCTGAAATGAATATAAAATTCTTAACATCGGGCACATAAAACACAAATACACACAATGCCTTCTCTCAGATGAGTGCTCCGATTTACTTATCATTTTCATACACAAGTTTCAGCAATAAATTATTCTACGATTCAAACACGATTCATCTCTGTAGAACAATAAAACAAGTTCGTCCCTACAAGAAACTGTTTGAGCGAGGACAAAGTCCGAATTTCACCACACTGAGAGTACATAAAAGGCCCATAAAAAAAAGGGAATCCCGGCAGCAGAGTCGACTAATAAGAGTTACAAAATAAAACTGCCGTTGTTTGTTTACATTCCGACTGGAACGACAAAAAAAAGGATTCGCATGCAAATTGGATGTATAAAAGCCAAAGTAAAAGCCCTTATCCCGGAAGAAAATGGCTTTTTCACTAGACGTTTCGTTTATCGCAGTCAAATAGCAAAATAAACATCTCGCACAGAAGGTAAGTTCCTGTGCTGAGAAGCCCGGGGTCTGTGGCAGATGTGCTACTTGTCAGCGAGTTGTTCTGGTACTTCAACGAAAATGGAAGCACAAAAAAACGGCTTGAGTAAACAAATATATATAATAAAATATGTATTTATAGCGGAGGCAACTTATAGCCGGTTGGGACTTGAACGCACTCAAGCATATGATTCGATATAAATGTACACATCCATAAAATATGTATGCATGCATCAATTAACATACATAATAGCAGATTCCTTTAATTTTTTTCAGTCCGACTTCTAAACTACAATGACTCTTTCCCTACGTCCAACGACAAAACCACTACAATGTGTAAATTACAATTGTTATAAAAATTTCTCATTACACTAGAAATTGAAATTACTCGTTTCAAAAGTTGAATGAAGTGCACTTTGTCAAGTGTGACACAAACGTAAATTATGGACGCCACCCGAACGAAAAATAATTTATTTTTCAAAGTTAATTACAATCTATGTAACATCAAATGAAACTTGAAAAATAACTTGGGAACTTTTAAAAGAGACTCAAAGCCCACTCGCACGAGCTCTAAAAACGAACACACGACAAAAAAAAAGAGTCCCACGAGTCAAACGGGAGTACATTTCCAGTGCAACTTTCATTAAAAATGCACCTTTTGAATGAAAATGCATAATGACGTTTTCGCTTGCTCTAATTCCGGCGAGTTCAACGTACATAATCCCGAATGCTTACGCCTCCAAAATGCTCATTTGCACTCGCCCGCAGCAAAAAAAAAAGGACAAACCTTCCTCTGCGACACGGAAACTCTAAATTACGGATTTTACTGCGGGTTCGGTAGCAGGTGCAAAACCAACAGGAAAAATTGGAGTAGTCCCGAAAATAAAAATCAGTTTAATACCAAACTACAGGTATGTAGTCGTCACTGCAGCAATCTTCTAGAAGGCTAAATAACAACTCTTGGAGCAAAGTAGAGAGATGCTTTCTCAGAAAATTGTTGCTATTAAATAAAAGTAGTGGACTTGTGTACATTTTCTACAAATTTTTGATAAAAGGGTGTACAACGGAAAAAGTCAACAAGAAAAACTACAATAATAACAGACACAACATACAAGTAGAATAAATTTCAGCTCTACCAAAGGTATGCAGCCAACAGAACATCACGCCACATCAAGTCGTCAACCGATTAAAATTAAGTTACCGAAATATCTAGAAAAAACGTACTACAAAATTGTCGATTGAATTAGAAAGAAAGGACCGAATGCAAAACTTTTTTCAAATGTCACAAAATCCGGGCAATTCGACAGAACAACACGGCCGATCGCAGTCCATTTAATTGCGAAGCCTTCGACGAGGAGTCAGAAAGAGAGACGCACAAGGAAGAAAAAAGACTCGAATTGTACGATTGAATCGAAATCCAACTCCAACAGAAGAAGAAGAAGAAGAAGAAGTTATTAAACACATATCGACTTATAGAAGAAGGAAAAATGAAGGAAAGCGATTTTGCAGACGATGACGGAAGAAACTTAAGAAAAAACGCTGCGGTGCATAAAAGAAAATGAAGAGATCTGGCGCTCGGTTCTGCTGCCACTGCCACTGCCGCAGCCCCTGCCTCCGTCATCTCCTCCTTTATTCAGACCATTTAACTTTCCTTTTTCGAGAATTTCTCTTGTCAAAGCATTCAATTTCGCAAACGCTGATTGTCTAATTTCATGGCCACTGAATACTTTCGTCATCAAAAATCAAGCAAACTGCCAGAGCAAGAGAGTGTGCTGACGATCGCGTACGCAACGTTACAAAACGCGTGCGTTTTTTTTTTTTTTTTTTGATTCTCCCCCGTCACCTCACCGACTGTCAACCCGTTCTTCTGCCACGACGACAGTTTTCTCCCTTAAAAAGCATTTTCGGGTTAATCCTCTCGTAGCCCACACTCTTTGTTCTCTCATTCGATTACCTGTCACTCATATTTAAAGACTTTTTTTTTATTCCACGACAAGATTCTTCCGATTCCAACCCTCTCGCGTTCGGTCCATCCGCCCGGAGAAGAAGGTGAGACAGAGAGAGAAGAACAAAAATAGAAGAAGAATCTTTTAATTAGCTGATTGAACGAGAAAGCACGTTGAATAAAAGAAAGAATTCTGATTGAGAAAATCTCTTGAGCGGAGCTTTCTGCTTCATCCGAACACAGACTATTGTACGTCTATGGTTACCTACCACCCCGACAGCTCTTTGTACCATCTCCGATCAAAGGAAATAAATTACATTTCTTGTTAAGTATGATTCGATTCTTTTCCCTCGGAATCAGACAGGAAGTTTTCCTACTTTAATTTCTACGAGTATCGGGGCTGTTTTCACAACTTCATCCCGCTAGACAAACAGATACCGTCTGACTGGAGAAATTTAACTTGAAATTCCGGCGATGGAATTCATGCCGCGCAACAGACATCCCTGCGTCTTGTCAAACTCTGTGTAGTCATAAATCTAAGACTTGTGAAAGACAATTACACCGCAACTGCACTGTAGAGATTGAAAATTTCCTACGGGACGTTCTATGCGGAAACCCTTAGACTATATTTTCCAGTTTTTGCTGCGGGAAACTTCCCAATTTCAATAATAAATTATACATGTTTTTCTGTGGTTTTTTTTTACTCGTACGAAATTGATATTTCGGTTTCTATTTTTTGTCCCATTTCCGAACATTTTTGATACTATTCATTCATACTCTCTTGACGCTTTTTCAATGTAATGTTTTATGTGACAGGGGTTTCGAGTATATGCGTTGTCCATTCACAAAAGGCGCAATATACTCAAAATAGTTGACAACAATGGTACCTACGTTGTCATTGTGTAAACTTAAATTATTATATGTTAAATTCATAGTATTCTACTTTACTCAAATAACACATTATTTTGTGTAGTCGCTAAGAAATTTATACATTTCTTTCTGTTGCGTATTCGGCTATGAGTCATTTCAGGTACACACACATCCCTCCTGCCACTTTTGTGCACAACAACACGTCATAGAATCATTTATCAATAAAGTTTAGTAATAACGTTACCAAAAATGTTATATTATTGTGGGTGTGACAGTTGTATTTAGATAGCGGTCACAACATTTTATATCTTAATCTTCGTATTCGGTCCACACGTCTTCGACACATCCCACAATCCCTCTCAGACAACGAAGAACAAAAAAAGTAACAGAGAGAACAAAAGCAACCGGAATGCGGAGCGATATCCACTTTGTGTACAGAGCTAAGGGATGAAAATCGGGAAAAACGAGAAAGTGGAAAATGCATATAAACGGAGCCTTAAATTGTATTCCGGGCATAATTTAAAAAAGTGACGGAAACAAAGGAGAACAGAAAAACCATTACGTTCCGTTATTCGTTTCCAATTTAGCTGACGTGGGTGAAAGAGATCAAAGAGCACAATTCTGTTTCCACGACGTACCTGGCAAATCTTTGCCTTCAGCGCTGTCGAGGACTCGGAATTGCCACGAAGCCTTCTCCGTTGTTATTCTCCCGCCCCCCTGACAGGCTAGACTGTGTGGCTTAGAGGAACTCATAAAAACTGAAGAAACTGTAATTTATTCACTCAGAGGTCAATTGTGGATTTTAAAAGTGATTTTTATGGAGAAGTTTGAATGAGTCAAGTCAGATGTGACACGGATACCCACCTACCCGCTTTCACAAAAGGGTTGCATGACTTTGTGCCGTGAAATGACCGCACACACACACACACACGTACACCCCACCATTTCAAACACACAAAGGCTGCAAACACACACAAAAGACATTTCAAAACTCGTTCAAGTTCTCACCGAGTAATTCCCACTTGTAACATATGGCGAAATCATAAAACTGAAAATTATTACGGGACTCTTCAAATAAATTACTCCAAGACGAATAAAATTAAATTAATTCCACCCGGTTAATGACACTGCTAATGACGGACCGTTAAGAAAATAAAGTTTAAAATTTCAAAAGAGAAAGAATGCTCCGTTAGAGAGAGAGAAGAGAGAACTCATTTCGTTTCATTACCATTCCGATCGGATGTTCTCCTCTACAAAAACTCAATCAAAAAGCACTCCCGAAAAAGGATCCTCATCAACTCTAAACGGATTAACTCAAACAGATCGAGGGAGAGCTCCAATTACAGGAATATGAATATTAAGACTGTTTACCAGGTGCTAAAGAAGAAGAACAAGAACACTTAAAACTAACAGAAGCGGATAGCAACGCAACGAGACAAAACAACCGCCTGAAAAGAAACGGCAACAAATAAATATATAATCAAATTTACAAAAATAAAATAAAAAACTGAAAAAATGAAATAGACACAGAAAAAAAGAAAAATACGGAAATAGCAATAGAAAATAAAAATGGCGGAGTAAGAGAAAATAAATAAGTAAAAAGAAAAATAAAATAAATTACATAATAGAATAATATAAAATCGAAAAAATAATAAAACAATATAATAGAAAAACAGAAACTCAAAAAAGAAAATGGAAAATTAAGAGTAGGAAATAGAGAAAGGGGACCATACAACTCCGCGATCAGCACGTACTAGTCGCCATAAAAATAACCTCCCAAATTAAACAGTGAACTTAGTAAAATAATATTTCAACCTATACATCAGACACATTATGTACGTTGCATATTCATGTGCAGGTCGCACGATTCGATAGACGACATGCCCAAAAAACATCACCAGAACAGACATTTTCGCACTTCTCAGACTCCTCCCCAGCAAACGAAAGAAAAAAAGAACCGCGAAACTTTCGCGTCTTCTTCCACGTCCCATCGTTCCCGTCATCATAAAATCTAATGCAAAAACTTTCAGAATGGGAAAAGAATAAAAGAGAGTATTCCAAGGGTTGTCGTTCGACCGTTTCTTTACGGGCCCCCTACACATAAATTGACGAAATAACTTCGCCTTACCTACGTCCGTAGCGAACGCCACGTCTTCTTTTTGCCACGGAAGAAACGCAACAACAACAGTTTCCATCAATATTTTCTGATTCCGGGCGTCAGCAAAAAGGAAAGAACGGGAGAAGAATAGTTTTTCGGGAGCGCCTAGTTTTTACTATGCGTCGCCCGGTAACTCCGGTCCCGAAGAGAGACAGAGAGAGAGAGCGAGTGAAAGGAGATGCGATACTTTCTCATTAAAGATCTCCCGGTGAAGAGCCTTTTAAAAGGCTTTCATCCTTTTCTCATCTCCTTCTTTCTCGCACTTCATTTCTCCCATAGTTCCGAGAGGATGGCTCGAAAAATGAACGCCTTTCCCTCTTTTCTTAACACTTTATCAAGAAATACAAGAGTCAACTATACCGGGCTTTCTCTTCCATTTCGCCGAGGAGTATTAATAATATTTGTTGTTTTTACACCGAAAAGAGTACTCTTTCCCATTATAGTATTACACAAGTTCCTAAGAAGATGAAAAAACTTACATTTCCTAATGTATATAGACAAGTATTTTCCTTTAAACTTCCGACGAAGACATTAAAGTTATTATTCTATTAGCTATTCCTTTCCTACTTATACATCTGTAAGCAATTTCTCCCTATTTCTTCTAAAAATACAAAATTCCAAGGAAATTAGAGCACTACTTTTTATAGTCAAATTATGCGTAGTTTCCAGAAAAAAAAATTACAGGGTTCCAGTAATCAGCTAAACCAACCGACATATCTACTCCTCAACCATAGGTGTCTAATGCCAGAAGTAAAAGTAACGTCAAAGCGTCGATCGCCAGAGTGCCGCCAAATATTTGGTTGGTCTCTGTTCATTGAATGGAGGGTAACAACACACAACAACTGGAGTTAATCAAAGTGAAATGTCGTCTTATTTCCTGTCGTCTGGAATGCAAATTAAACTACTTCATTTAACCACCTCATTAAGTTAACAATTAATATGTCTTCCGCACATAAAACGTTTCGCGTTCACACGACATTCGTAAAAGAAAAATTTTACTTTCGAATGAAGTGGATTTTTCAAAAAAAAAATTTTCCCCCAAAAAAAAACCACGAAACACACAACGACAGAAAGAATTATATGGCGTGACTCGTGTCACACGACAGCAGCGAACAAAGGTAACGGCAAATCAACGGAAACCACGTTGAATCAGTTTTTCCATTTCGACATGAAGAAAAAAGTAAATGGATCAAAAACTCTTTCTCCGTTGCCAGAGCCGTGACAGAGCCTTCGGCAACCTTTTGTTCACAGATGTGTAGACAAAGCACTGCGCATTGCGAACCTTAGGGGTTGACCCAAGCTGTACATTCGAGTACTTCCCGGAACCATTGCTCTTGCATACATACAAAGGCTCTTGTAACATTGCTGTATTGCAGTAATTGTAACAAACGTTTCCACTATCGATATATTTTCTATTATTTCAATCATTCTCTTGCCATTTTTATGTGCTAAGCTGCCAGTATTGTGTACAAAAGTCCAACAAACAAATCGACTCACAATTACCGACAAAAAAAATACAGAGTTAACCCCTCTTGTACACAACACGTTTGTAGCAACCACATCATGTGTCATTGATTATAATTATTACATAATAATTAACATATAAATTAAACCAATGGCATCGACGTCTTTCCCAACCCCCAACGGAAGGAGAAAAACATAAGGTTTTAGCAAAAACATTCGATGTGCGCCCATGAACACAAAACAATATCATAAACCTCATGCAGTCAGGGATTCACAACCCCCCTAACATCATGAAAAAGAATCAGACCAAGTCACTGACAACAAACAACAAAACTCAAGTACCTTCGTGTTCCGCAGCAGTACACAGAGTCGGTACATCACGTTTCCAACCCCCAGTTCCTTAGACCGTAATAGGCAAAAAAAAAGAAAAAATAACAATAACAGTTATTCCGAAGCGAGTGAATTTCGGTCGTAACAGTTACCCAAATCCAAGACATAAAAACTTTACTGATTACGTCAAACCCAAAAAGGGGCCCGTAATGATAACGCGCGACCACCTCTCAAACATGGAAAACTTCCTATTTAGTATTACTGGGTCGCTGTTGCTACATCGGCTCTTACGTCCGCTCTAATCATTACTATTACCGCTGTCGGTGCTGGTAATTTTTATTCCTTTTACATTTGTCCCACATGCGAATTTCCAATTAATAACTATACTCGAACGGCTTAGGTTTTATTGATTTTGATATTAGCTCCTATCTGATTGAAAAAGGGAAATTGTTGTTTCTTTCTCTCTCTCTCTCTCTCTCTCTCTCATTTTACAATATACATTTCTTCATGGTTCTACCATTCAACTGGTTAAATTCTACTGCCCTTCTCATTTCTTCGGACGTTTCAAAGAACCCAATCCTTTTCTTACTCTTCAGCTTCTTCGTCTTCTTCCACCGTCTCGTCTCCTCCCCACACAAGCCTCCCCTTCTGTTTGCGTGGCGTATCGCTTTTAATTAATTTGGTAATTAATTACGCCTGATAAATAATTCTAATAATATCAGATTTGAGTAATTATAAGTGAAGTTAATGAATGAGCCGGTATTTATTAGTGGGACGTGCATCTTCAACTTTTGCTTTTTAACGCTACACCAACTTCTTTCCTACTTTCCTCTTCGCCGGCTCTTGCCTTTCGCTTTTACAAATTCAAAACGGCCTTGTACTCCGCGACTTGACCTTTCACCCCTGGACTTGTCGATTGATCGATCGATCTAACGAATTCTCGATTCTGCGGAAAAAAAAGGCACGTTCGCACATAAATATGAAAAATAATCGTCTCGGCCATTAGATTTAAAGCTTTTTTATGGTTTTATTTGGGTTTTTTTTCTACCGTCCCCAATTCCCTTTACCAGACTTTTCTACCACCAAAATCAGTGCAAGAAAAATTAGAGCTGCATGGGGAAGAGATTTACGAGGAACGTAGCCTTTTCGGAGGCAAAAAAAAAATCCAATAAAAACCTGTACGACAATGATGTTGGTTCCATTAGAGCAATTTGAACCCCCAGTTATGTTTTTCAAACGGGAATTACATTGGTTGAATTCACTTGAATTGTCCGGTAAAGGAGAGGTCAGTACTTCTCACCTGTCACCTGCGCGAACCAAAACAAATGCGACAGCAATTAATTCTATATTTTCCTCTTTTTCAACCGTACCTAATCCTCGAAGCTTGCACAAAAAAACAACCACTTGCGTTGCGATTCAATCGATTCCACTTAACTATTACTCACGGTCATAAAAATAACAATATAATTACCCGCTCTAAGCAACCCAAATTACATGATTGGAAATAGTAAGAGTTTGGTAACCAGCAAAGGTTGGCACAATTCTTACCCAACTAATTAAAGCCTCCTTCCACGAGCCATTTAAATTCTGATTGGGTAAATTTTTCTACAATCAAATAACAAAATATATATAAACAAAACACGCGAAGTCAGAAGTTAAAAGATTATCCGGAAACCTGAAACCTAAACCAACGGTTTCCTTTAAGGAGAGCCGAGTCAGACTAGACAACAGTACCTGAGAAAATCTGTTCCATTTCGCGTTTATATTAAATGTAAGAAACAAAATATACAACGGTTCGCACGATGATGACATTCTGGGTGTGCACCTGTAGACAAGACAACCTCTCCACAGGTAGTCACCCCTGAGACATCACAGCTGTCACGTGATACGTTTCCATTCTCCAATTCAGAAAAACCACAAAGAAGAAAATCAGAGAAAAACGTCATCGGACGACGTACAAAGCGGATTCATTCGGAAACCCATTTTTCCCAACAAAAACCTTTCCGACGTTTCCTTTAGAAAGGCTCACTCCCCGGCGTTTTCCCGGCGTTTCACTGTGGGAAAAGCCTTTGATTTCACAAAAGTTTGCTACCGACATTCTTCACTTCCGTTGACAATCCCCAAAAAATCGAGTTTTCTAGTTATTTTCTGGGTTCTTCCCACACCCGAAGCCTGAATTTATAACTACGCAGACCTACGCGCGCGTCTCCTACTTATTTCGAAATGCAAAACCTTCGGCGATTGATCCGGCAACCTTCGCATGCATTCACTGTTTTACGTCTACTTTTTCTACTTCTCATCCACTTCCTCCCATTCATCTTCCATATTTATTGAATTCTCTTCCTGTCTTCTCGGAGCAACGTAAAATTAACTTATTTTTACTCTCCTTTATACATTTTTATAGCTTTCATTTTATTTTCCAAATATCTTACTCCACCTAGTCTTCTTCTCTTTCTACGCATCATAAATTTATTCCATCAAAATCGTCATCCGTTTCCGTTGGTTATCTCCTGGCCTTGGACGATTTCTCTGTTTACACGACCTCAGCTGGGAAGCCATTTTTTAAATATCTCAACAGATCGAGATCTTCCATAAAAGAAAAATCTTCCAGGAAAGCATCCAAATTACTCTACGTTTTCTATGCGTCCACCACCTCCGACATCTTCTCCACGTGTTTATTAAAAGGTAGACAATTTCCGTCAGTTTCTCCTCCTCAACCTCCTTCCTTTCTTTCATTCCTGTCATTTTCTTTTTCGAATTGAACCTGTCCGTTTCCTTCCCGGAACAGACCCGTCAGATCTTATTTGGTCCGTTTGCATTTCCCCAGAGGGCGTTGAAACAATTTTTACAATTTCAACTTTTTACGACGTTTTATTTATGTCGACATTCATCTTTGTCGCGCGATCGCGAATCGACTACATAAAACCCGGTTCATAAAAATTCATTCGCCACCTACATCAATCGTTTATATTCGCCCTTTCGCAGAATCCACTCAGGAGCAAGCAACTGTCATGGATATTTTTCAAATGGAACATCCGAGAAGTAGTAATATTAAGACTGCAACTTCTGCAAGTTCAACTCGAACGACGGAACTACATTTATTTTCTGCTCACAGTTTGATGTTCTCCAAATACCGAAACAAATTTTCCTCCGTTTGACCAAGGCAAACGACTCTGATGTTCTGTATATTCAATGTAAACCCCTGGTATATGGTTCATGGACACTTGGAATAAGAGCATATTCTACTACAAAAATATATAAATATAAATACATCTAAACAGCAACAGAACAAAAAACTTTTGTAGTTTTGTGGCGGCTTTTTTACATTTTATAATAAATTCTGCATTACCAAATGCATTTCCGCAGCCGGACATGGCGACGTAAAAGTTCCACAATTAGGCAAAAACTTTTTTACATATCTCCATTAGGCAATCACAGTTAATTACAACGGTTTGAGATATTTAAAAAGATGTGACATACAAATTTTCAGTTAGGGGGAAACAAATTCCACATCACTCACATTCAATTACATCGTAATTTTACTCGATTCAACCGTAATGCAAATGAACAGATACTTATTGTACTGTCACACATGGACTAGTTAACCCAATAATTATTTTCCCACACATACAACTGTAATTTTATAAAATAAAAATTTATTTCACCTTTCGTGGAGTCTAATCTCTGTGTTACTCGACAGATGAGACAATCGAAGAAGGAGCGGGACAGCAGAAGACGACAAGCGACACACAAAGTAAGGCAGATTACGAAAAGGTAAAAATCGTACACATACATAAATAAACGGGGGAAAAAAATTGTGACTTTCAACAAAGGGAAGGTAATCTCGCCGTGAAACAGAATCGCAGCACGGGAATTAACGAGGATTTGCCACAGAGCACAAGTTAGAAATTTCACATTTGCAGATCTGTGGAAAACCCACGGCACGGACGATAATCTCCAAATATGAATTTACGACGCCTCCGACAGGGCAGACACATCGCCAACAGAAAATGACAACCTTCCTACTCGGGAGGACAGAGCCAGGAAACCACAGGGAGAGGTACGACACCATCCTCCAGAGTTGCAAAATCCACAAGGTTTCTTCGGCCCTGAACCAAAATCAAGAACGAGAAACCATTCGACCGTAGAAAACGTTTCACAACTTTATCTGTGAATTTATTTCATCAGATAGTTTTCCCTCCCGTTGAGTAGGATACCTGTAGGGATGCTCAACTAGACAATCTTAATGCACATTAAACCTTAAGTAGGCCTTAAATCACCCCCCAAGACATTTTAAACGTACTCACATCCTATTTACCCAAACAAATGCGTTCGCTCGAACGTATCAAAATGATGAAGCGTTTCTTACCTGAAAATATAAGAAAACAAAACGAGTAAGTAAAGATAAATTACGTCAAAATTAAGTGTACAATTTTTTTACCGAGTCAGACCATTCCACTCGATAATTTCAATGCAAAGTTCGATTCTTTTTAAATTACTTCCAGATAAAACTTATATTAAATTAAAGAAATAACCGAATTCAACTACTGTTAGTACTACTGTTAGTTGCGAGACCTAAAAAGCTAAACAAACGAGGTAGGAAATTCAGAATACTGCCAGAAATTTTTACTAAAGGAATGAAAGGTATCGGCTAAATCCTTTTGCCTTGATGAAACATTAAAAATATAAACAGTTATGAAACGTTGTGGAGGAGATTAATGCGAATACTTTTCTTTTTAAATATCCTAACATTCAATCACCCCAATAAGTAGTACTAAAGAGGTGAGCGGTCATGAAGATACCTCGTTCTCTTATTTCCAGATGAATAAATTATATTTTTCACGAAATAATAATCCGATCAATTTGAATAGAGGCGTAAAGTGTTACGAAAATGAATTATAACCAGCGGGAATCAAGTTGTGAAAAGGAAAAGGAAAGGGAGTCCTTCACCATTGGACCAATTTTGAACGCATTCGACCAGAAACCTCTTCAATGTTGAAGGAAAAGCCCGCAGCGTTCGTTCAAAATGGCTTCATTTAATGTCTATTAACAAGTAGGTGAGATTTTCACTCTTTTCAATTAGAACATTCTCCTCGTTCATTCCCATTCCCATTCCCATTCCTCCCCTCAATCATTCCCATTTACGTAGGCTCACGCGTTGCACTTTCCTCCATATTTTCAGGGACCAAACGGCTTCTTATTCCTAACCGACTGCTTTCTTCGACCTCTCACCCAGACGTGTTCCAACTATCTTTTTCCATTCTTCTTCATTCATCCCTTGCATCAATCACCCCCAGATCATTTTCTACCCTTTTCATTCATTCCGCTTTCGGTTCTTCCATCTCATCCGCTCCATTTCATTCTCATTACTCCTTATTTACATTGTTTCCGTTCCAATCGACGCTTTCTTAATAACTTCATACTTTCCCAAGTCAAGCCGCGGTTTCGCTGCCACCTCTCCGATTATTAATTCCCGTACCAGCGTCAGGTGATTCTCCTTATTCGTGTTTTTCTCTGTGTCCTGTGACTTTTTAAGGGTTAAGGCACGGGGAATAACTTACACCTACACCTCCTCGCACAATCGTAATTCTACGTTGTTTCCACTGACGGGCAGAGTTAACCAAACTTAAATTCCGCCCAAAACCGAAATTTTCTTACTCCCATCGGTTCCGCGATCGCCTCATCGAATCTGTTTACTCTTCCACGGGAGTAATTTATCACTCTGTTGGATGAGGAAATTAATTTGTTATTTGAGAGATCACCCGGCAGAGAAATAAGTCATAGACCGTGATAAATGAAGAATAATTCTTTATGGGGAGGGCCGAAGCAGTCAATCAATCCGATTTCCGGTGACCTTTCAATTTTGCACCGGCGTTTCGTTCGTGCCCGTCGTCGAAATTGCCTTTTAAAAATTTCATTACACTCCGTCCAATTTAATTATTATTAAACTTTATATTTGAATTATCCGTAACTCCCGCGCATTAATTCGTTAAACTTTAAATCGAATTAATTGCTTCAAAGGGATCGAACAGCTTTTCCCAACCGGAAATCCCTCCACGCCACTGATTTGTTTTACAATAAATAAACACATTTTTCCCGAATAAAAAATAAAAATACGCCTGCGTTGTGTGCCCTGCCGTGTGCATACATTCGCGAGACGAGAGCGTATCACACGACTGTACTCCATTTTGTATATTTTAGGTTTTTTTTTCTCCTTGTTACGTATTCAAAGCTTTACGGTTCGTAATAGGCCACATTAAAGCCGCTGCCCATTTCATCCATCTGACGCATATAATTGAATCCAGATGGTGGCGGCAAATACCTCCCGTCTCTCACTGTCCTCCTCCTTATGGGTGTTCTGATATTTCATTTGGGAAAATAAAAATCCGGCAGTTTTGTTCAAGAATCTCCGGTTATACGTGTCTAATGCTCTAATAGAGTATTATAAAGAACCGGCAACCTGTTGGAACTTGTACGAAGAAGAAGTTACGCTGGTGTAATCGTACTATCGAAGAAGTTACAGACTTTAAAGGAAACTCATCTTACCGAGTTAGTAGGGTTAGAACAAATAAACTCACTTCGACTGCACAACTTAGGTTGGAATTATAGTTCGAAATTTCTCCTTAAATCCCTGGATAAAATGTTTTGGTAACTAGTTTCCGTTTAAAATTTTAGATTTTCATTGTACTCCTTCAACTGACGAATCTGACTCGTTTCCTTCAGTCCTTCGACTCACCATACCTTTGCTTGCAGAATGAGGACCGAGAAAGTACTTTTCCTGTAAAACGACGCCCTACATTAAGGTCAAGATTATTTAAGAAAATTTTAGACAAAACGCGAAACCGCAAGAAACATCCGAGTGATTCACTGACGGAGCCTACGCCTTAAGAGCTTTCCCAAGCTCTCATTTGCTTAATTTATGAAACGGCGGGTGGGTACTCTCTTGCATTAAACATAAACCGAGTCAATTCGCCATTCTGACAAACAAAAACACAAACCCGTGTCTTAACACACGAATGTCGCACGCTTTCTGCGTTTTCTGGTGCCGCGACGTCACAATCAGACAGCGAACCTCCTCGCGTACCCGGTAGGAGAGGAAACAGGTTTCCAGGTAGCCGTTTTATGAAACCCCGTTTCCAATTTATGAAAGTCATTAATTAAAACAACAAGGAAAAGGTAGAGAAAGGGCCACGGGCGAGATATATCAAAAGTGTTTCGCTGTTCTTGACTTTTCTCCAACTAAACTCCACGGAAACGCGTTTATTCCTCACCGGAAATAAATTAAAACGTGAAAATTGTCTTCAACATTTTCCAATTTCCTCTTCGGATTACGCCAAATCGTTTTGCCCAATGCAGCCGAAAATTTTCAATGGGACAGAAAACTATTAATTTCGAACCATTAACCAGTGCAGTACATTATTTTTCTTTACTTGGTGACGAAGTACAATTGTTGAAAAATAAGACTGCAACCACAGCGGGCGAACCACGTAGAAAATATTTTAAATGTCACGTTAATTACCAAACAAAAAAAAAACATAGTTCGTACTGTAATTGACATCCAATATATGTTACTACACAACAAGGTTTCAGAAACTATAAAATATTTCTCACAAACACAACAAAGGCTACCACAAGGTACAGTCCTTCTATAAAATTTGTTATAGTATCACCGGCATTCCTGTCTTACATTGTAAAACCACGACCTATTTCTTAGTCCTATTAAAAGTTTCTTATATTTTCTCACACAATACACTACGAATATATAAGTTTTTGACTAATATTATGATATTATTAAGAAATAAATAAGAAGAATCTATTTAAAAAACTATAAGTTTTAAATCATAAAAGAAAGAGGAGTGTAATCATCAAATAAAACGGAAAGCCCTGTGTTCCTTTCCTAATAACTGAAAATAATTTTCGCAAAGATTTAATACCTGCAGGAGACATTATTATTTTATTATTATTTCATTATTATTATTATTGTTAAAAAAATTGTTTAAATATATAGCGCCCTACCGTAATAAATAACAGAAACGTCACAAATTCTGAAGGTGCTCCCTATCTCTGCAGCCCAGACCGATTCTTGAAACACAAGTGATAATATATTTACTAAAATAATATACTTTTCTTTATCACACCTTGGGTGTTCAATGAACCAATTGATAACGCCTTGAGCTACTTAAAGGTCTGGATTTTTGAGTACCAATAAAACATCGCATCGAATTTTAGAAATTCCACAGACAGTACAAGAAGCAAGAACAATCTCTGTCCGAACTTTCCTCTGCCTGTTCAATATATACGGCTATGTACTGATGTAAACACCCTCAAGATAATTCCCTGCCACAGATGACCGTGGTGAAGACTACCTAAAAAGACAAAAACCCAAAAACCCCTACTTCCTACCTAGCCGTGAGCGGAAACTACAAAACCATGACAAGTGAAGAACAAATATCCAACGCCGAAATAAAAACTCACAGGTGTCCGTGATACGAAAAAGGGTAACCTACAACTGGTTGCACGTCCTAGACTGCTTCTATCCTAGATACCGTTCAAGAGTAACAAAATCAAAATTTCAGTAAAAGCGTGACGGATCTCAAAGTTTTCTTCAAACGACAAAGGGTCGACTCTAAATTATAAATGGCGTCGAGACATCGATCGATTTGATTTACGATTCTCCGGTCAATTTCATTTAATTGATATTAATTCAACACGCAGACGAAAAGGATAGGGATTAGCTTTTGGGAAAATCTGACGGCGAACCCCTGTCCGAATCACGATAAATCACGGAGGCATAGAAAATTCACGTGTCAGAAGAGAATTGCCGCGGATGAAACAACCCCGGGAAAACCGTGCAGTTTTCTCATTCAAAAAAGAAAAAAAAATGTCAAATAGCTCAGGTGGAGTTAATAGTTTTCTACGTCGCAAACTACGTATCCGGAACAGAACTAATGGCGATGAAGAGACAGACACAGACTAAAAATATGGTTTCACTCTGATTTCTGCATTTCTGCGACATGCGAAATTCAGTCTGGCCAAAATCGAAAACACTCAGCTAAATCTCTGCTATTTCGACACTCACTGAAAATACTTTACAAATACAAATACTACAAACGTAATTATGAAAATTTGTTGTGTAACCTGTTTCATTAATTTAATTAACGCGTGTCATATCGTTAGATTTTACCCTAAGTGTTTTCCATTCTTTTCAGTGTACTTTTAATTATGTGACTACACAAAATACAAATATTTAAACGAATGTAAATAGAACACCATAAACCGCATATAAAATTGTATTTTCCATCTTACATTTTCTTGAAATTCAATTATAATTTTTATTACTCTTGTAGAATTAGGCAATTGTTGCAACATTTTCCTGTGGAGCACCACTGCCACGTTCTCTCATTTCGATACAACCTCAGTAACCATCATTAGATCACCTACAAAACAATCGCTATACTTCACTACAAATTTCGTAACGTACGGTGCTTGCATCGAGACAGTTACACTCTACATGTGTACACCTTCTACATGGCAAAATGAAACGCTCTACGATGGGACAACTCTCATCGAAACCCGTCGGTGCACGACACACAACCCTGGCAACAGAATACACCTGCAAAAAAAAATTATTCCCGTATGCATCCCTGAGAATTCAATCCATCCAGTTGACGAGATCTGAGGGCCGGAGCTCAACCTTTTCCGACCAATTTATCACCGGAGGAATTCGAAAGCAGGAAAACAACAAAAGGTTCAAACAGTAGGAATTCTGGTCGGTGAAAATAATCCGGGTAACTGAGTTACAACCTTCTGCTGGTGATTCCATGAATGGCACAAGTTAAAACGCACGAGCTTGTATCAATTAATCTCATTGTCAAACTATTCGCTTCGACCCCCCCAAAAACCCCTAACCGACGCAGGCCCAATTAATTTCCTATCCTTTTTCTAATGCCTTTTCACACGTTCCCGAATTTCCCGCCTCGCCTATTCATCTCATCACTAACGTTTTCGACTGTCTCTCCTTTCCCCGGTCGCCTGTTTACAACTTTCAGATTGCTCATAAACGTGGTAAATCCTCCAAAATTTCAAAAGGCTTCAAACCAAATTATCCTTAAATGTTTGTCATTTCGGGGGTTTCCTCGGGCTCGAGAGAAAGCGAAGAATTGACGATGTGGAAGATGACGGCATCTTTTAATATCACTCCTTCCGTCATTGTCTTCGCATGAATTATTCTATTTAATAAGCAACGATTTATTGCCGGGAACGAGTTAATATTCCGTTTGATGCGAGGGAACGGAAAGAGTTCGACAATCGTTCACTCCGACACGTACGCGACGACAAAATTAGAGAAAAACGGAGAAATCGAACTAATTGACAGGTAACAGATAGAAAGTGGAAAATGTGTTTTAGTAGTCAAAAACACCCGAGATCCCGAGATTGAGGGCCAGAAAATTTATTTTCCAAACATCGCCTATCGATAGAAATCTAACACGAAAACATACGACATTTCTTCTCCAGAGAAATCTAAAAGTAAACTTCGTAACAACAGCATTTCTCACCCGTTGAAAAATGATACATTGCAAAAATTAAAATAACTCCTTTAACTAAATATTTTAGTAGATGTACAACAATAAAGATTTACAAAAAATAGTGGCAAGGGAATCGCTTAACACTCCCCTCTCAGAAACAAGACTGGTCTATTCATGTGAGTGTCAAAAAATCAACACAACAGAGCCTTCCGTTATTAAAAAAAATAAAAAATTCTCGAGGGGGTCCCTGTAAGAACGGAAACGGAAATGTTCAAATTTCAATCGGGAAAACTTCTAATAATCCGTGACAATTCCGACCGTAAAGTGGATTTTCCGACCGAGTCGAGTTTTCCCAACACAAAAACAGATTTACAACGTTCAAAGGAGTTTATCCAGCTTTCGACATTAGAAAATAAAAGAATAAGAAACCCCATTTTTCCATGGAATGTGTTAATAACAAGTTTTCTTCCTTTCTCCTCTGCCGGGCGAACGAGGAGAGGCAGGTAGGGCAGTTCACAGGAAACGAGTGAAAAGCCCAGTGAAATTGTGCTATATATAATTTTCCCAAAAGTCCGCCATCAACGTCTCCTTCACTCTGAAAAACGACCTTCTTTTCCGAGGGCCCCGAAAGCTCACAACAATACGACGGAATGTAAAGTCGACAGGAAAGTTTATGAGAAACATCTGTCGCCACCTTGGAATCGATTTTCCTTCTCTGGAACGGAGAAAAACTTTACCAAAATGTTCTTGTTACCCGAAGAAGAAGAAGAAGAAGAAGAAGGAGAGGAGGAAGAAAAAAAATGGAAAATATAACGCCTGTTCCGTTTGGCTAATCCGTTTTTGGCTTTTCTTGCCCTGGACAAGCCTGGAACTCCAGCAGAAAATGGCACACGCCCACACTGAAATTTACATCCAAAGTGAAACTTTTCCATTCAGAACCATTTGGAACTGTCGCAAGTTTTCTGCAGGCCTTGAGATGAGTTCTTTTATGATTGCTAACATTTCACTTTACCCCAGACCAACCACAGCCTGCTGCAAATTGAACTTTTCAAATTGCGAACACAAAAATGAGAACGTAAGGCAACTCATTAACATAAGCCACAGCCATTTTGGCATTGCCTGAGTCTGGTTACACGTGCTATTAACTGATATTAAAATCTGGACATAACTTCGTATCAAACCTTATGGAAACCAACACAAACTATGTCTACGACCTTTCCAAAATCGTCCAATGCTTATAATAAACAATGAAAATATTTATACATTTCTTCTATTTATTTTCTTTTGACCAATCACCACAATCAACAGGAATAAATTCTGCGCAACTGTCAAAATCCAAATAATTACACCTGAATTGCAGAATTTTCCTAGGTCATTACACTTCAGCATAGCCAGGGACTACAAACTTATAACTACCACTAATTGCATAAAAAAAACACCCCACCCCAAAATTTCGCTTCAACGACCGCGTACCAACCTCCCCTTTTAATAATATTCCTCTGGTACATCGATGCTTTACCAAAGCGAAACAAACGGTTCTCCCAAACAGTTTCACTACAATAACCCTTGAAAATTACCTGCGGTCATTCAGGGATAATTTTCAAAGTTTCCACGTGTTTCAGACAGAAAATCCAATATTATTCGACGCTTACGGGACAACCGTGCACATTGCAGGTGTAGACAATCCTGGCGGATTCGTCACTTGACGATTTCCCAAGAAACCCGGAAATTTTTAATGTTTCCATCAGGTTCCCGGGGAAAATCCCGTCCGACCGTCTTGGTCCAGACGAGGACTTTACGATTTGTTTCACCGGATGAAATTAAATGGCGAATGGCCGCGTCCGGTCGCTCCGGTATCTCCGGCATCCTCTCTCCCTCTTTCTTTCCTACCAATTAAACGTGCGACCACGGCCAAATCTATTAATCTGAATTTACAAATACTTTATCAAAATTTTCGGGATTCCGGACTTGAATAATAACTGTTACGAATCCGCCGCAAAACTTTCGCCTCTCGGATAGGAAAAAAAAGGATAGAATCCGACTAAATACGTGCCCGGCTCACCGGCTTTCCCATTTTGCCCAAATCCCACCCGGAATAATAATAATAAAGCTGTACATTTATCTTTGACCGTACATCATTTCCAGCTTTCACCTCCGGCCGTGCGTTCTTCTCCAGATTCCCGCAGCTTCCCTGAGACCTTTCTCGGATGTTCTGACAAAATTTCTTAGGAGAGTTTTCCCTGGGAAACCCGAGATGGACGTTGTCCGGATTGACGGTCTTAACGCCACATCAATACCATTTTTTACGGTTTCCGTTTTTATCCTTTGGGAACGCAGCCGGAGGTAGGCAAAAATAATTACGTGACCGATGAGTACACCTCATATTCACGCCTCCGGCGACCTAAATGCTTTTATCTTTGTTTTAGCAATGAGGAAAGCAAAATCTCGAACTGCTAAGTTCTAAATACACGATGAAAGAGTACTATCAAACGCATTTAGTGCTATGAAATTTGCTTTACCTTCCCCCGTAAATACTCGTTCAATTGAATGAAGTAAATAAAGCAGACAGAGGATTGTTCTGCTGTCCACAAAGTTTGATATTAGCAAATTCGTAATGGCGAACATAAGTTATCATATGCAAAGGCGGGAACAATACCGAATGCCTCCACTCAGGACTCCTGGAGAGCATGAGAGCTAATTTTCAAATGGCTGATATCTCAAAGGGAAAACACTCAGGGGTGCGGAGAAACACACGACAAAGAAAAGAATTTAATTTTGGTGCGATGTACCGTTTTCAAGAAGAGGTGTGAAGACAAAACGATTTCAAAATTATTACAAGGTTGCAGGATCGAAACGACAAGACCTCATT
This sequence comes from Polyplax serrata, assembly GCA_037055365.1. Taxonomy (NCBI): domain Eukaryota; kingdom Metazoa; phylum Arthropoda; class Insecta; order Psocodea; family Polyplacidae; genus Polyplax; species Polyplax serrata. Next base: position 3,424,127 of record JAWJWE010000038.1, on the reverse strand, counting down.
TCCCGTACCTCGGTACATGTCGTAAGGTACAAATCAGAAATGAAATACAAATTTTCAGGTGCATTCGAATGAAACAAACACAAGCCAACACGTAGTGAAACTTCTAACGCGACGACGGCGGCGAACTTGGGAGAAGAAAATTGGCTCTTATGGGCTACAGAAAGCATTTTTCAACCCCGACGCGGGAAGACGACTGGGAGTTTCGAGAAAAACCCCGGGAAAGTAAAAAAAACACCCCGCTTAAAAATCTAATAATCGGATCCCTGCGAAATTTATACTGAAATATCCTCTCTCTCTTTCTCTCTCGGCTACGAAAAAAGGCTCATCTCATTACTTATGAAAGGGAGAGAGAAAGAGAGAGAGAAAGAGAGAGGCGAAAAAATACGGCAAAATGCGGACGAGACGGCAACGAGAGCCAGGGAGGGCCAGAAGAAAGTAAAAGAGAAAGAGGATTACACAGGAAGAAAGTTCGACGGGAGAAACAGAAAGCAGCAGCGGGGAGCAACATGAAAAATAAAAGAACAATACAAGAAAGACATGGCAAGTTTCCCGTTACAATGGGCGGACATAAATCTTCCTGGGGACCGAGTTGAACGTGGAAGCAGAAAAACAAAACTACATTACGCCGAGGCTGAATAATGAAATTCCTCTTAATGAAATATACTAACGTCCACATTTGACTTTATGACTCGAATCTTGGGCCCACGACGTTCACCTACCCGTTCGACGTCTTACCAATTTTTTCCCTACAAGAACCGGAAACTCGGTTCGAAGCCGCCCGGAAACGGCCCTTTTTCCGTCGACGTATCAACGCATGCCCTTTTCCCCGTAACAAATAAATTTAATAAAGGAAATTTTATTCAATCTATTTGATGAATTTTCTTGTTTTTTTGCTTCATCGCTACAAGAAATATTTTCACGTATTTTTTTGTCTGCCAATAAATGAAGTATTACAAAAGCAAATAAATCCGATTGTGCTGTATACAAAGAAAAATTAATTTACGTCTCGGGAGGCACTCACACAAAACATGAAATTATGTTTTTACTAACTACATAAGTATGCTACGTTCTATGCGTCGATTGTTATTAATACATCTGTGTTGATATCCTCTTCCCGATTAATGTAGATATTTCTAGTAAGGAAAGTAAAACTATAAAATAAGGCCCTGTTGTAGACGAGAGTCGAAAACTCAATGCGATGCACACATTTCACCAAACTACCCCTCTCAGTAAGACACAATAGACAGAGGAATAGGACAAAGAAAAAGAAGGAGGTCCAGACAAACAAGAACAACCATACATAACAAAAAAAAATAACAAAGTTTAGTAAAAAAAAAATAAGAAGAAGAATAGTCCTAACGAAGGGTCTGTCCACCGTTTTGTTATTAACCTTGGGTCACCGGTGCTATTCAACTCAGATCGTCAACCAGATCAGGGACAGATCGCCGTGGAAGTCAACCAACCATTACAAATCCGAAAATAAAATAAAAGCCAAGAAATCGGCAAAAGACTTGTCACCATGTCAGTCAAATTAAACCGAAGGAAATAGTAAACTCCGCAACGGGAGAACCCCCAACATTTTGGGGTTGCAAAACTTTCTCCCCGACCGATCCATAACTTCCAAGCGGGGACCGTTCAATGGCGTTCTTCATCTTTTTCTTTCCTTTTATTGAACGAAAGAAACGTCGTCCCGGACAAAATGACAAACTTGTTCGAAACTCTTCCCGAAGTTCCCGATTCTGACAAGTTCACAATGCCACGTAAGGCTCACTCTTGACCTCCTCGCACTCCTTACCGACGCCAAATCATTTTCGTCCATAACCGACATGGAAAAGTCACAAGTTCTCTCTCTCTCTCTCTCTCTGGAAGTCGCATATGCGAGCACATACCCACGCAGGAAGGCATTGATATTCAAAATCTCGCAATTGACAGCAACTTATAGGAGAAGGAGAGAAATCCGAAATTGAATTTAAAACGGAAAATCATTCAAAACTTTTCTTCTACTTCTGCTCCTACTTCTATTTCTATCCGACAACAAATTTCCCAACATGAATTTTTTCTTTCCATTTCTACTTTAATAAATTTGATTAACATGCACGCCGAATACGATTTATTTCCAAATTTTCCCATTTTTTCTGCTTTTCTCCATTCACAGGTTCCTCTTTCTTCTCTCCTCTCTCTCTCTCTTCTTTCCTACTACAAACTACAAACTTTGTCAGTTGTACTTGAAAAGATTAAATTCAATTGTTGAATGTGCTTAGCACCCGGCACTCGGCACAACTCGGTTCCCCGTGGGCTTGAGAAACTTTGCCTTAAATCTAATCGAAAACCATACTCACACTCGATTTCCCCGTGCGACAAGGCAAATGATACTTGAAAGGAATGTGAAAAGACATTCGAAAACACACACACATTCACACTTATTTCTCTTCGAACGTGATAGAACGAGGTGGGTGCTTCTAAGACACGGTGGCAAGGTGATAATAAATCTGTTCCTGAATTCTATTGAAACTAGACCGATAATAAAAGCGTATTAACAACAAAATACAGCAGGGATACAAATAAAATTTTATTCTCGTATGGCTCAGGAACTGCACTTTTAAATATTAATGCCTACACGTACTTGTACGTTTCCTGGACAGCAAAATTTAACCAAATAAAATGATTTGACGTTATTCAGGTGTTAGTACAGTTTCTTTTACACATAATATTTTGCGTATTATATAGATTATTCCAGATGTAATACAAGTCATCAAGCAGTTCCCCAGTACTATACAGATGAGTTATTACTATTTATAACCTGTAAGTAGCTGCCTTCACACTGAGTATGAGACGTAACCTGTCAAAACATGATCGATATGTATAAATTTTATAAATCCACCATTCTGAACAAAAACGTCAAAGGGCATCTATTAATGGTAATGTAAATCAATCAACTTTTTATAAAATAAATTCTACACACCCGTCTCGACAGCATCGGCTATTCACATTAGATTTGTGTAATTAATAAGTCAATAAGTTTAGCGTAACTGTAAATCACTAACTTCATAATAAATTACTCGTAAAGAGCACACGACAAAGTAATTCCTCTGCGTATAGAAGTGATCTTTACCCATCTCGTAGATCAAATAACTATTGAATAACATGGTCACACAGTTAGACAGTTAACCTTTCTACCAAAGGATTCCCCTTTAAACACATAAAAAGAATCCGTACAGTTTCGGTTCTTGAACACCGAACGATTTGACTGACAATACGTAACATTTTCAATTTTCAAGAGGCAAATTTGACTGTCGGTCGACTTTCCTGAAGAAAGTCGAAGGGAAGAAAGCACGAGTAGTATACAGGATGACAGATTGAAATCAACTTCCCAGAACAAGGCAGCCCGAGAAGGGTATTAATAGCGTAGGTGCCGAGTAGTCGTGACAGACCCGAAAAAGTCGGAAGCAGTCACTCAAAACGGAAGTTGGCATCCGGTGAGGAAGACACGCATCTGCCGCAAAGAAAGTGAGACATCCGGACAACCTGGGAACCTCATCGGCAAAGCCTCGACACTTGCAGTTTCTGACAGAACTCTTGAAGCGAAACAAACTGGAAAACTTAATTCGACTGAGCAAAATTTCTGAATATGAAGGGCAGCACACCAGCCAGCCAGCCAGTCAGTCAGCCAGCCAGCCACCCACCCACACCAGCACGCGCCGCCAGCCTTTGAAAAAGGTTGACATATTAAGATTCGGTGACTTGAGCGCTCGGCAGCAGACGCAGCGACAGAAACAACAGCACTTGGGTTTTCCCGAGCTTTAAGGCCTGACAAAATTTAATCGTTTCGTTTCAAGCGTGAAAACCTAATTTCATGTGTGACATAGACGACTTACCTCGCGTCAAACGTAACGAGAGAGAGAGAGAGAGGAGAGAGAGAGAAGTTGGAAGAGAAATGAAGAGAGAAGAGTCGACTAATTTGATATTTCAGAACCCAAACGTGAAACTACAAACATCAAATGGTAAAAAAAAATAGTGTGACGGTTGTTTTCAGTGGTGGGTTCCACAACCACCGCGATAACTGGTGACTACTTCAAAACAGCAATTTCATTTCTACTACCGACAGCAATAACGTGTTTTTTACTTGATGTGTTTTACTCTATCATATGAAATCCAAATCCAAATACCATTCTCTCCTCGTACTCCAGTACAATCGTCAGGTGTAACTCGTAAATAAAAGCCCATTCCGTCAGGGCTGCAGCTTCCACCTTTTTCGACCTCGTGGCTGTTCATTCATAAAATCAATCCCTAAAAAAACAACTCGGTAGAGAACAATGTAAAATCACGTGATCATCAGCACCTGTTCGTTGTAAGCGACCATTTCAGAACGAGTTTGTAGTTCTCATAACAATTAAGACAACGCGTGCGAACGTATTGAATTTTTAACGGGAGATAAAAAACGCGGGTTAAATCTACTCCATTCAACTGTTTCCACGTTCGCCCTGAACCACCAACCCAAAGTAACAGTTCGATGTAAAATGCAAAAAGTCACCTCGGGTCACTAAGTACACGTCAAATCGTAACTTAACCGTTGAATAGCTGACAACCTGGCATGAGGTATAAATCAGACGAACAAGAACGCACTACCATACATTTGGGTATACAATGACGCGACTGACAACCGTGCGCTGATACAACACGGTGAAAGCTTGAAACCTTTTTATTACAAGCGAACATTCTAGTCATTGCAGAGAAAGATCGTGGCAGCAGCACAAGTGACCAAAAATAGGCCCTCCGAGCAGTTAAGCACTCTACGATACCTTCAGGAAGTAAAAAAAATAGCCGCACGAAAGGTAAGAGGATTAAGCCGTTAAAGGCGACAGGTACTCTTGAAATCGAGATTAAACGCGTGCGTTGAAAAAGCTCGAGGTACGCTCCGATGGATTTTTCGCCAACGTCAAACACCTCAAGACCACGAAGAGTAATTGCATCCCTTTAAAATTCTGGCAAAGGGAGCCATTAAGAGAATTCCGGATTATTAAGTCGTTAAGACGGGATAAAGAAGAGACTCCCGTTATTGCCGTCCTCCCAAGGTGAGATCCTATTCTTACTTCCCTAGACAATGAGGTTCCTGCTGGCGTCTGTTTCACCTCTTTTTGTCTTCTGCCACGGTGCACCACCCGACAAAAATGTTTGATAATCCGCATGACACCAAAACTTGGGCAGAGCCATTGTTCCCGAATAATTTTCATTCCCAGAGGTTCACACGCACGCGTATAAAAGTTGGAATTATATATCCGTAGGAGAAGAGTCCGCCATTGGAGAAACTTTCCGATGGAATAGAGAAAAGTTCTGGGTATTAAATTGTTCCCGAGCACGAAAATCTTACGTCCGCGTATTAGCATACTAGGCAATTATATTCAACCACAAGTTAGATTATAGAGATAGATTCGGCCGCAGACACTCTACGCACAGGTCACATCTTAATCATTTAAGTCTTCCGCTATTTACTATTTCCCTCCCAAGCTACGTTGATTTCTAGCGGACTTATATTGCCCACAAGGGCTCTTTTATTTGCTCTAAGCCACCCACAACACAACGCTCGTATTTACATGTTAAATATTATTACAGGGCCTTAAGCCTTTTAAGTGAGCCGTTTTGTTTACAAAGTCATTTCTTCCAGAACTGTTGTGCAGAAAAGTTTTTCAACAATTTCATGGCGGAGCATTTACGGAACACAATAAAATTAATACAAAGCACGATGACTTTCTTTTGACTTCAATCAATGGTGAACATGAACCTTTTTTTTGTCCCATTGTAATTCCACGTTAGAGGTGCCTGTCTTCCGACTTGCTCACCTGTCTGTACGTATCTTCATGAGTGCGAAAAGCTCAAACGAAGACGTTGATTGAGTTGTCAGTGTTGCCACAACCAATAACAACCGATAATAAAACCACCTGTGATGCTATAGAATACGACAGAAGAAAATTTCGTATTCAACGAAAAATGCAAAAATACATTAGCCTCCAACCGACATGGTTGTGAACTTTCGTCTCAAAAGTAGTGCAAGTAGTCTAAAGAAGTAATTTCAAAAGTAGCAGACAAGAGAAAAACAAGGCGTTCGGCTCTCTGTCTTAACAAAAAAAAAGCAGGATACAAAATTTAATTAAATTAATTGCTTCCCTAAAGCTTAACAGCACCAAACTTTTCCACAAAAAATGAAATACTAACAATGCAATGGTATTAGTAACATAGACAATATATAGCAAGATGACGGCATCTGAACGATAATTACCTTCCCATATATATTATTAAGGGACTGCTGATTTGTAATTCGATCAAATCAATTACCGATAAGAAATATTCATTTCCAACTGAAAAGACTTTCATAATAATGCTTTACAGCCTCGTTCTCATGATGACGATGATGTCAAAATGTACCACAATCACTAAACTATGGTTAAAACAAAAAACAAACAGCAGGAGCATGCGCAGTGGCAACAACAGAAGAAGACGTAAATAAATGAAAACCGTGTAAATAATAAATATGTTAAAAATAAACGTCAAGACGACTGGTAACTAACCCTTTGAAACACTAAACACACACAAAGTAATAGAAAAAAAAATAGGCAGCTAGGGCTGCTTCAGACAGGTACTACAGAACAGTTTTATAAGTGTACTACTACTAGTAGTAAACATAAATCAGTTCGAATACAAATAAAACCGAACAAAAATACATAGAAATTTACATGAGGTAAAAAACATGATGTGACGTACATAAGATGCGACCTAACTAAATTCGGAAACAAATGCTTGTGGTGGTCCTTCAAATATCTGGCGCCAGGAAAAATAAAAATAATGAATAAACACAAAGTAAAATAAATACCTAACAACTCAATAAACCCCGAGTAACATGAATAAAGTTGTGTAGAGTCAAAGAAAAATAATAACACGGTTTAGCAAGTTTTGCCAGGGGAGGACGTCTAACTCGAGTCAACTCCAGGAAACGTACCAATCTCATTTGAAATCTGCAATAGACGTTTAAAAGGATGGAAGAAGAAGTGCAAGAGGAAAATCATCCACTTTGAGAGAAAATCTAAAACGAAGACATGCTTCTTCTTCTTCTTCTTCTTCTTCTTTTCTCTCGTGAAAAGAAGAAGTTCTCCCGTTGAACAAGTCGAAGGATTCAAATGGAAAATCTTGGGGAGGCTGCCTCAAAGTCCTTAGAATTTGGACCGGTGCCGAAGATCGATATCGACAAGACGAATGACCGAAGTCTCCCCAGGGAGATAAGTCAAGGAGAGGCAATCATTTGAATTTTAATTTATAAAACAATTTTTCATCTTCTTTTCCGGCTCCAAGAGTTGGCTTTATCTCATTACACTTTCTCTTTAACTTTTCTCTTGTATTTTTGGAAGTTCATAAAACGTAGGAGTACGTGGGAGGAGACTGTCGTTGCGTAAGATCGAGGACGGTAATAATCAAACATCCCAGACGGTGAAACGACTACAAGTCGATTTCCTATTCTCAACACCATCCGAAAAATAAAATCAAAATCAACACTTACATAAAATATAAACAAGGTTACATCTCACCTAGGACAAATGTTAAGTCCATAGGTGAGTTAAGAAACTAATTAAGAATCACGCATCCGCCATACAGCAATTTAAACTTGGAGCAAAAGTTTTCACTTTAACTATTACAAACAACAACTATTATTTAATAATAGTCGGCACCATTAAGTTCAAACGGTTCTCTTCCTAGACTCTAAACTTGTTCGGTACATTAAAAACCACGGATTACTCCTCAGTAACCTAATTTTCCACTACTACTTTGAGTTATTAATTTATTTACAAACACTTGATGTGTTTCACTTGCGTTACAACCAACCACTTCGTTCGATAAAAAGCAAATCAATAAGTCTGTAAACTGGATTAACTCCGACGGCAAACAAATGTAAGAAACATTTCGAAAATCAACGACATTCCCTTCCACTAGTAGACTAATCTATAAAAATCCAACTCCTCCAACGACCTTTCTGAACTTCTTACACTGCTGGTAATGTTTCACCGAACCATCAGACACTGCCTTTTCCTATTTCTTACCATCCTCATACTTCTCCTCCGTCTCCCATTACGCTTTTCTCTCTTGCCTTTCCATCGAGTTACAGATTTTTCGGTTGTGAATATTCATGAACGGTGAAAAAGGAAACAACACCAACGACAACCGGACGACTCGTTCCACGCACGCGTTTTCCAATAGAAAATAAAGCAGCTCGAGACCTGAGGCCCTTCCTTCTCCCCGGAAAAAGACACGTCCTAAGTTTTCTCTTAACAAAAAGTACACGAGAACAATGAATGTCACATTGTGAGAAGATGAGAGATTTGAGTCCGCTAAAAAGAGACAAAAGGGAGAAAGACAGGAATGTATAAGAGGAAAACATAAATTGTATGAGCAAGACGTGAGCAGTAGAGTCTGGCAATAAAATAAGCAAGACACCAGGGAAACTTCATTCAATAAAAGAAGCGTACGATACAAAAATACAAATACACAAAGCAGGATGAAACTTAAAAAGAAAAGAAAGATTGAATATAAACCTAAGTAATAAAAACCGATTAAGTAATATCACAGCGTACATAATTAAAACCAATGAAAAGGTGGTCGCGTGGTCTACACAACTCCTAACCATTCTCCCAAAACTAACAGTTGACTAAGAGTACTTAGGGTCCACACAAGTATTTGACACAGCAATCAATCTTCTGCAGGCGGTATCTGCTCTGCGAATGAATCACGACCGGAAACAAGACCGTGAATTACTCACTTCCGTCCGCCGACGACTTCCGGAACCTATTTTTAGTTCAACTTCATAGAACAGATACTCTATAAATTCAAGCCCGGAGTAAGTGTCTGTTGTAAACGACCTTCCGTACACTCCAACTTGGTCAATTAATCTTGGGGTAGTATGGAGTGGTACCGGTCGGTGCCGCACACTTCCATCTCTCACACAATACGACTACCCATCGAGAGGGAGAGAGGCGCGAAAAAAAACGCACCCCCACCCAAAAACAAAAACACAAAAAGCATTAATAAAAGGCAAAACCAAAAATTGCAGTTTAAACTGATTTCAAATTGGTCGCAGGTCGCGTACATAAACTCCAGAAATTGTCATCCGCAGATGTGTTTTCTGTAATTGTTTCTTCTTCTGCACCCCCGGGCGAAACTCGCTCTCAAATTATTTTTTAGATGCGATCAATGGCTTTTTGGCTGTTGCGACCATTAAAACTTTTCGCATGGCGCCGCGTACGACAATTCTGGACGCGGGACAAACTTTCCGAACGAATGTGCAACGGGGAAAACCAATATTCCTCTCCCGTTCAACCTTTTGGACGAAAAGTGAAAATTTGAATCAAAACTCTCCCAAAATGTATTTCTGCCATTCGGTACCCACACAGCATACAAATTTGGATCTCTTCGATCGCAGAATTCATCACCTGCACCTGTTTTATGTTATTTTTTTTACTATTCCGTTCTATATTTCGTAGCCTCCTCATGCTGCTTATATATCAATCAGTTGTAATCAATAAAACTTGAACTTCAAGAAGTATAATCCTGGAATATTCTGTGTCAGTCACACTCGTGAACTACCTGTTCCTAACTACCTCGTATTTTACCTATCCATTTTCTACTTGTCTACTGCACTCTCTGTAGAATACCAAGTTAACTCAACCATGCTGACTTACCACTCGCTGGTCTCCACTACATGAAAGCTCAACCGACATGCCACGTACTTCACCTCCATTAAGAAACTTTTCTCATCCCAACCATTTCTTTTTATATAACTCCACTCGTTCTTGCCATCTTTAAAAAACCGTTACAAGGTTTTATTGGAGACCGAAAGGCTGAATGAAAAGGTTAAGAACGTTGAGACATGTGACAACACGTAGAAAATGGTTTCTCCGGATGTTCCATTTTAATGATCGAACTTTCTCGATCTTCTCAACCCCTCGGTCCTCCTTACACCCAACCATTTATTTATATAACTATTGTTTAGTTTTTCCGCCGTTTCCATATAAATGTGACTTACCTTTGAAACAAAAGAAAAAAAAACACTAAAAGCAGTGTTGTTTTCCACCGTTTCACTCCTTCCACGTTTTACTTTTACCGTCCAATTGCCTATTTTTTGTTTTCAGCTGCGTTTTTCTTCTCTGAAGAAAAAAGAAATCACCGGATGTGAGTCTGACCGACTTTTATTCCCGAAAAAAAAGATGGCTCCTCTTTCTATTCCTGCAGTTCCATTGGTTTTATAACTCGACTCGTTTCCCAGAGATTCCGCGGTATGTCGCGAATGCAAAAATTGCGGTTAATCACTGGTTGTCTGTTTGGGAACTCCGGTAAGCTGTACAAAACCGAAGCGAATGACAAGTCAACGCTTCCAAGTGCCAACCTTTAATCTGGCACTAAAAAATTCCATCAAAATTACGGGCGAGAAAAAAAGTACAACATCCGTCACAGCCATCCAATCATCACGACGAACCTGTGAAAGCAACAATTGACAATATACAAATATAATGGAAAATTACAGAACAGTTTCTCAATTACCCCTCATTTGAAAACGGATGGTGAGTCGATAACTGCAACACTAAAAAGGGCCAGAATAATTGAGTGGGACTGCACTGACTTACGAAGCACCACCTCGCTACTGATAATCCGAGAAAGGAGACACAGGAGTCAGTTACAAGGAGACCAACACCACCACCAATAACAACAACAACAAGAGTAACAAGAAAGAGGAAGTAATTAGGTCGAACTCAACAACTCCGTACACTTTCATCCGGTCACGACTCAACGGCACCCGTAGAGGAAACGCAGTTAGCTTAAGCCAATGGGCACCATCCGAAAAGTCAGACTTAAAACTCGAAATTTAATCTAAACCCACTGGTCGTGAGACCGGCAAACAGTCGGCACCTGCCACGTAAAACGGAAGAATCATCAGTCTTTTTCAATCCAACTTCAAGACTTGTACGTTTCCCAGGCAATTAACTCCTCGTGCCCGAATGAAACAAATAAGATCGGAAAAATAAAAAAAACAGCAAGACAAAGAACTGGAAAAAGTAAGAAGAAATTCTAAAAATTCTTCGCCCTGCTTCTTTTTAATATAATCAAAATACGATAGGACGAAAACGGCGGAGCCGTTAGATGGAACAGCAGAAGAGAAGAACTTCAGAAATTCAATAACCGGCGAAGAGTGCCGGTAATAAATCAACAGAACAGACAAGGGTGTGAATTACACGATAGGAAGTAAGAGAAACAAGAGAAAGGAAAGTAGGAGGGGAGAGTATCAAGGCACAACCTGAAAACTGAAGCAACCTGACGGATGGAAAACCCGACACGGATACTTTTCCAGACTTCAATTTCTGCCTTCCCGTGTCTGGAAAAAACTTTAAACCTTTTATAGCTTCCTCATATGGAAGAACATGATCATGGGGGAACAACAGCTGCAGAGACCATGATGTGCCTATCACAATTACCACCCAGAACGGTAGTAAAACTCCGGCAATAAACCTGGCAGACACGGTACCTGCGATCGGTTTAATCATCAAAGCAGATGCTTTCTACGAAATCATCAACCTCACACGTGCTGGACTGTTTTCTAGCAAAAAAAAAAAAAAAAAAGAAACAGGTCATGTCTGGGTGTGAGAAGCAGCAACAACAGCAAATTCGTTTGCAGTGATGTGCAACCAAAACACCTCCAAATTCTCACCACCGAAAACTACACGAGTGCACTTTCCAACTTTACAATTACAAAACACCGCCACAAGAGCAGTCACTGCATTCATAAGACATTCCCCTTCCCTTAACAACCCATCATAATTTACATAACAATCCGAAAGTGGAAGGAAGGGAGGAATTTGTAAACTTCTTTGTACTTTACCGTGTAAAATTGGCGTTCCTTCGAGAACGCCGATTAAAACAGCGTTCAGGAAGTTACTCAAATACATAAACGCAGACCTGCAACTAGTAACCTTAAACTAAAACACAAAATGACTTCTCCAATCGTTAATTGCTCACAAAATTCTACATTTCAACAGCGAATTCTTCTTCCGTTCCTACACGACATCACACCTCAGTATCACAAAGCTATGTAACAAAAGTCATCAGCTACAACATTCTGTAGAACACTCAGCAGCGGTGAAACACTCCCAAATTATCCCCAGTAGGTCAAGTTAACGGAGGAAACTGACAATTTCTTTTACTACGAATTCACTCCCCTAACCAAAGCAGACGACAACTCCGGAAAATGATTAACAAACGGACAAGTGTTTCAATAACTTAAGCCTAAGACTTAAGGAATGTGAACTTAACCAGAAGAAAACGGATTTAAACGGAAGGAAAACAACATACTGTGAAATCTAGGAATTGGTCAAACTTCTCCGTTAAGGAAGACTCAAAGAGACTGTAATTTCGGTATGAAGAAATAATCCCGGGCATAAATCCATAAGCTATTTATACAGTTTCGGGTCCTCACCACTACAACGCTCCTTCTTTCCCTTTTTCCTCATCGACCAGTCTCCGGCCGGACAGTACCACCCCGGTCGCTTTCTCAACCGTCACCCTTTTGTGGAAAATCCTTAAATGTCGATTCAAAAACGTTCCCCGGACAGTTTCCAATTAGATTAAAATTCTTTGTGAAAATGGAAAGTGAACGTTTAACAGATATCTTCGTCAAATTCAAAAGAATGAAAAAATTTCTTTTTTTATATAAAATCCTGATTTCAACTTGCCCTTTTCTACAGGCCAACTGTGTCCTATCAACGAAAGAATCGACAAAGCCATCAACAATCAAAATTTCCAGAGCAATACTATAAAAACTAGGTATATCAGTTCATATAAATATATTAGTACAACTCAATTACTCCTGTCAGTATATACTTTTTATCCGTGCATAATTTTTTGTTTTATGTAAATATAATTGTAGAAAGTTAGCTCTGCATTATTATTGCAATTACATAATAAATGAGTTCCAAACATAAATTATTGATTAGTAATGAACGTAAATTAGTGTTCACTATGTTCGACTAGTTCTAGGTACTAATTCGACCTGCCATTCGTAACAAAGTCAAACATCATTACTAATATTTAGTAAGTTTCGTATATAAAAACAATTAAATAAATACGTCATTGTGTAATTATTATCAAGAATATATAGACGTTTAGCCAGTTATTATTACTTGGTCAAATTGGAACTTCTAAACACCCAATTCTATACAATTCAGTACACACATTTAAATAAAACCACTTGGATATAAATAATGATATCTTGAACTTGGTCAATTATAAAAAAATTTTATGTGAGATTCTCGGGTGACAAATGACCGAAGCGTTTATACATTAGCTATTAATAAAGAATTGTGCGGTTATTTATCGAAATAATTAAATTTATACTCTGAGTTTTCGTGTTGTGTAAAAACTATATATACATTATTCGTATTATTACAAGCTATCTTTGGTATAATATATTTTGTTATATAATTCATTACACAAGAAGTGTAACATTGTTTATCTTGTATTTTATTTTACAGATAACTGCAATTTTATATTATAAAATGTGTTTAATAACGTGGAACAGTTCCACAGCAAAATAACCGCGGTGCCTGGAACTACTTGTTGTTTGATAATCCCTTTCAACTTTTTCCCAACTCTGCGGTTGTGAATGCGTGTGCCTGTCCCTTTGTCTTTTGTCAGCACTGCCCGGAGCAAACGGGACAACACAAATAAAATACATACTAGCAACGATCTTCAATTTATACAGTAAGCTGTATTGGCTGACAAATTTCCAATTGGACGAATTCGATCCTGCAAAATGTCTCAACTCTCCCGTTTGTCGTCCCTTTCCCCCGTCTCTTTCTGTTGTTGTTGTTGCTGTTGCTGTTGTCGTTTTCGTCGTTTCCACGTGTTAATCGAACTAGCAATTGTCCTGATCGTTAACCTCTCGCTTCAATTCTACGGCGAACGTGCGAGAACGCGACCCGTACGAAATCAATCGGTGTCGATTGATTGATAGCAAAAATTGCTACTATTCGATGGCGTCAGATTTTTTCATTTTCGCACTCGCGACGAGAAAAATTGAAAAGCCGGAAACGAGCCGGAATGTTTCGCACGGGAGGAAAACGTTTGAGCTAAAACAAAATCAACTTCCATGAAGTGCGATCTGCAGGAAGATCAAATACATCTGGCACGCGGTGACAATTTGTTTCTTTTATCTTTGTAATTTTTCATTTGGAATGGGTATATTGTTTTATTGAACACGACAAAACGAATGTGATTTCCGTCCTATTTTTGCTTCCAGAATTTCTACCAGTCAACATGATCTATGCCTACTAGGCTCAGGCACAATTTTTTCCGACCCATAAAATTTTCCAACGTGAATAAACATTAAACTTGGACGGATGGAATATAAAAAACAACTACTTAGCCCATGAAACTCAAGATCTGAAACAGAATAATAGTCGACCTTTACCAATGTTCACTCTCCGGGTACGACTGCAATCGCTCACATCACTCAAACATTTCATTCTATAAAGTGTCACACACTTCAACTCAAGTTTTACTTATGTAAAACTCAACTTAATTCCTCGCCAAATAACTGAACGCAATCATGGCGGATTAACACCGTTCTCTATTACTACCATCTTTCGTCATGAGACTCGAGTGATAAACATGGTACATTAAACAGTGTTAATACTCGACTACTTAAGATCCCAGTACTCAAAATCCCTCTTAACCAGTTCGAACCAATAAAAATACAATACGTGTCTAATTCTCGCGATTTTAATCCAATCAAACCTGACGGTGGCGGTTTACCTGAAGAAACGTCTTCAGGAATTGGCAGCATCCTCGAAATCCGCAATTTAATCAAAGTTAAAATTAGTTTTTCCACAGACATTATCCTACAGTGAAGTGAAGCCACATTCGCTTGCGGCTTTCTCCTTGATAAATCACTCTTGCGCAAATTCGATTTTTCATTCAAATCATTCCCTCTGGAGCGGAATTAATACTGCGTCCTGTGAAAGTCGTCCCGGAACAACGACGGGATGAGTACTACGCCAGGTACAATTTCCCAAATTATTTATTTTTTTGTTTTACACTGACGACCGCTTTTAAGAGGATCCCTGCAATTTTCTAACCAAGTGAAAAAGTTTAAAAGACTGAGAAATAATGAAAGTCCGTCATTCAGTGGAAGACAGAGCAGCAGGTCAACATCCTCTCTAATGAATGCCCTCGACGACTACCTTTCAAAGGTAATTAGCTATGGAATTCAACATTCCCGACCATTGAAAAAGGCATTCGGTCCGATTGAGAAAAGGAGTGACAAAAGAAAGGGAGGGCAACAGAGAGAGAGAGAGAGTGAGAGTCAGGGAAAATCAAGAGAAAACGTCGGGAAATACTTTCCCTTTCACAAAACGCCCGTCACGAGTGCTGAAAAAACTGAAATGAAAAAGACAAACGTGAAAAAGGTTCAGCGGCACAGCGGCACAGCTCAGAAGAATCAAACAGCCGCAAAAGCTGCCTCCTGGGACACGTAATAATTTCCTTAAAACCCTAAGTTGGCAGACCTTGTGTGCCTATTCCCTAGATACACGTACCATAATTATTACTGAAACCAATAATCACTTACGTAAAATGCACGCTTATAGTGAATGCCTGTTTTCTGGGAGCCATGATAACCAGGTAAAAGAATTTAAAACATTTCCTAATAAAAACTCTCAATACGATTTAAATTACTGATTTGGTACTCTGCACCACAATTAAGTACTTAAACACCCACTCTATTCAGTACGAAAAAGAACCTATCGAACAATAATTTTAATTTAAATGTACAGCAAACTAATAAAACTAAAACTCCATGTAAACCTTTGCAGCTCAAAGCAGCAACAGCACCATTTCTGCATCTCCACAAACGACGTGATATTTGAGCTGTCGTCACACGTCACATTTTCATAACACAATTTTTAAAAGTAACATTTCGGTGACAATTTCCACAACCAATAAAATTCTAAAAATGGAAAAGGTTCAAAGTGTACGACTCGCACTAAAATTACTTCTGTATATAGAGTCAGAGTGAAAGTAAATACTTGTACGTAGGGAAGTAACGGACGAGTAATAAAACTAGACAGCTATCCGTCTAAATTTTTACCTTTTTATTACTAAAGTCGTAGGCTTTTAGTAGGCAAGACATGATGAAGCAGTTTACAACCACCAACAAAAAACATATTAGAACTATCAGAAATACTATATATATCCATATGTACCGCATTAAAAGTTCTAAGATATTGTACCTTCCTGCATCACTACAGGGCACCACACATCGCTTTCTAACTTCCTCCGATTTCCTACAGCAAAATGCAAAAGCAAGTTTTGGCTACAGAAAAGACAAATTTAATAATGTCGGGTTGTAGCTCGGCGATACACTACAACACGATTTCACCACTACGCACCTCTTCGTCTTCCCCTGTTGGATACATGGTTGGATACAGTTTTTAAACTAGACTAGACAGTCTGAAGTCTTTCAAGTAAAACACTACGCGGCGAAATTGATGTTTTCTCGCACACGTCGCCTCGCAGGAGGTTAACTCGTTTACTCTGTCATTGTGACATGGAGATAAGAGCAGGAAAAAGTCAGAGGAGTTCATCCAGGAGGAAAGTGATGACACACCTAATGGAGGACATCACGAGTGTGATAACTCTGATGAAGACGAACTCATAAATTCTTTGCCGTGCAGAAACAACAGCCGAGGGAAGAAAAAAGATTCGAAAATTTCCATTTGAACACACATCTCGTGTTCGGGAGAAAGCAGACGTGAAAAACGGCTTTCGGAAATGGAGTCTTTCGCCTTTCTCCAACACACTTTCACTTCCCTGAAAACTCCATAATTTGACTCTTTTTTCTGCGATAAAATCTAGCAGCGGAAAACCCTACGTACTTCATTCCTATCCATCGACAGAATATAGAAGATGGAAATTTTTCCCTGTCCATCACGTCCAACACGCCTTATTAAAAATTTTTGTATGTAAATAAGGAACCATTACTTGCGCTACTACGAACAGAAAACTATTAAAATTTCTATCCGGGGTACTCAATCATCTGTAGCTAATGTTTCTGTACAACAAGAATCGTTCCCAGAGTGCCCGTAACCAGTCGCTGATGAAAACTAGAACCTAATTTTGTATTCTTTAGGCGGCTCGTTCTTAACAGCAATAACCCATGTCTCCACATTTACTCCTACATTATCAATCCGTCTGAACCGGGGCAGAGGAACTCACATAACAATAAATAATCCGTTAACACAAAAGTTTTAATTAAACGTCCCGCAGAATTTGATTTTACCAGTGAAAACAAGCTCATTCCCAATAAATCACAAGTTCGGGGGGGAGGGGGCACGTGAACTATACACTGGTGACCAAAATAATTCCATCTCGCACAGATCACCTGTTTCAGATAGAAATTATGTGCTTGAAACACCTGTCAATTTCGTCAGGTGTCACCGAACTCCATAAGCTTCCAGACAAATCCAACACACAAAATCAGGGCCGACACACTCATCTGCCACCCAATCGCGAACTCTTCTGCATGACTGACTTCCTTTCACACGTTACGTGACATTATCACCACCTGCCATCGAATTTTACACTAAAAAATATGAGTGCGTTACGAGTACAGGATCTCTCTATTAATACAAAATCCATTTCGTCACTATTTTGTTGCTGTCGCACACTACAGCGTGTTGGTTCGGGGACAGCTGCGGTTCAAAATTACCTTCTTGGTAGAAAAGTACTCGTTGCAGTCAATGGTAAAACTCGTGACTCTTTTGTTGTTGTTTCACATAATAAAATGTCTAAGCCAAATTATATTTACGAATGAAGCCCAAAGAGGCCAAACAAGCAGGAAACTACTATTGATGTTAGTCCACCTAGACAGAAAAGAATTCCAATGAATTGACTGTTTTTATGCAGTGCATTCTGCCACGACGTCACCTCTACAAGTTTCAACAGAAGAAGCTCCATAAAACATAGCTGAAATTGCGTCCGGCACAACGTACATAAACATTACATACGCCACGCCAATGTTTTCAACATCAAATATATATAGCTCCCAGTTTCCATGCAAATTCATGCAACATTTCTCCAAATGAAACGACAACATAAAACCCTTTCACAACTCACAGAAAGTTAAGAACCGCACTTCGCCTTTGGGTTATTTTAATGTCGATGGAGGTATAAAACCGCCTTGCAACCGATTAGTAGAACAATGAATAAGAAGCTCGTGCATGAAACGATAAAAAAAGAAAGGCATAAAAGCAAATTTCAAATGGTTTTAAAGAAAAAGGCAACTTTTTTCCCGTTCTCTGAACTCGGCGCGCCCTTCACGTATGCTATGAAATTTATTGCTACGTTTTTCACTTAATAAGTGAAATAATAAAAAAGAAACATAAAGAAAAACAATGAAGACGGAAAGAAGCGCCACCATGAGAAAATTAACTTTTTAACGTATGGTTTATGTATGCGGAAGTGGAAGAACATGAACCTTCTCGTAACACTAACAAATAAAAACTACATAAACCAAACATCGATCACGCAGAAAATTATAAAAACAATCCATAATGCTAACACCAGAACATAACAAAAATAAGAAGAATAAAAAAAAAAGAATAAATGAAAAAGAATAATAATAATAATAATAGGTTACCAATCCACCGAAGCAAGGGTACGATTTATATTTTGTAACTCATTAAAAAAAAATAGAAGTGGTGAAATTCTTTGTAGGCTAATGTAATAATAATAAACTATTAACTACTGGTAACGTTCCTATACAATTCGTCCATTATAAATAAAAAGTCACCTTTCATAACTTTTCATGCGTTCTGTACATAATAAAATACATTTAACAGTTATTAGAAATCATTTATACTCCTACGCTGAGAAACTATTATACTTTTATCATTATCCCTATTTATTGTAGTGAGGCAATACACCACTGTTACAATTTATAAAACGACAAGTCTAAATATTACTAATTCTACCAATTAATATTTTACATACAATATTGAGTAACTGGAAATGTATTGTAAATTACTGTATTGTAACAAAAGTAACGAATACTCTTATTAAACAAAAGTGACTAGATCGTAAAGGCTTCTCACCCCCTGAAGGGTGCTTCCTTGCCCCACACCCTCCGAGGCATCACTCCAAAGTATTAATTTTAGAGGCATGAAAGTCAATCAGATGAGTGCACTGAGCCATCACCTGCACATCCCAGGTCCCGTGGAACTTCCAGATCTTCCCCAAGGAAACCCCACACCAGATTCTCCTTTGATTCAGCCAAATAAATCTTCCCCGGGCGAATTTATATCTTATAATTTATCGGTTCCAGATACCGCCGCCAAAGTCAGCTCCTTTAAATTAAAGAAAATCGTTGGGCAGAAGAACTACACGGAGATTTCCGTTTATTGGAAAGTACAAACCAAAAATCCCCCGAGCAAAATCAAAATATCCAATTCGAGTTTCTGCAAACAATATAAGCAAACAAATGGCGTACGACATCACTGCACTCGGCAATTTAAACCCAACAGCCATATTTTAATCTTTTAAAATTTGAGTCCAACCAGTGTCAACTCTATCAGAACTTTCAGAAATACTACTGCTTTTTACACTTTGTTGCGCGACTTGTAAGAGGGGAAATTTAATACGTACACCAAGCAATATATTATAGTCTACCTACAGTACAACAAGTCAGTTTATATATAAAAGCACGTATGAGTTGTACGCTAGTTGATCCTGAATGTATTTTAACAGAACAAGACAAAGAGACCTCCATGCAAGCATAAAACCCATTCATCATGACGCAACAAAAGTGTCGAGTCAAGTTCTTTTGAACCGTTCAGCTTTGTCTACGAGCCCGAGTTCCAGAGGACAATAATTCAATCTTCCACCTGGATGTGTTCAACTATCAGTTCCGTGCTAATTAAAAATTAATACAAGAAAAGTAAAATTCGGGTGTTTCAAAAATCATAAAAATAACTCAACAACTCAACTCATCCGAAACGACTTCGCTAATTAACGAGATTAATTTATGAAAAGTATTTATGAAATTTTTCTCGTCTTCCTTACAGTAATTTGTCACCTTCGTCTTCATCACGTTGGCCAGGTGTTAATTAAGTCCTGAAACAGCAGACGATTATTAAGGACTCAGACGGACGGCGTGCCACCATTGAAGTTTTCATAACACAAAATTTCATGGAAAATGAACTTCACCAATGTAAAACTGTCCTACAGCTGGGCACCCATCTACTTCACGGCCCCTTAAATGATCTACCCATCCACATCCCTCACCCTCCACGCTTGTTCAATTGAAACAAAAATAACTCGCCACGAGTTCATCAATAGGAAGTAGGAAAGTCATGAACGGAAAAGTCAAACCGCAGTCACAAAGGAAGATGTGTCAGGATCAAAAGGAAAACCTTTAAGACCATGAAGGAAAAAGTGAACGTCTCAAAGCAATCCCTCAAAGGAAACCTAGGTAACCATTCAATGAAACAGAGAGAGACAGAATGAGAAAATAGTCAAACCAACAACCACTAGAAGATATGAGAGAAGAACAGAAAACACTCACGACGGAAAAAGGCATTGCATTGAAGTTAGAATCGATAAAATCAAAATAACCCTTACCAGTACGAACAAACCAATCAACATCACATTCAGGAAACATCACGTGGTTCTAGAAATTGAAATTCTTACCTGAAATAAAAAAAAACAACGTTAAGCAAATTGATTTGTTAATGTTAAATAACACTGCAGACAACAAATTTTTATCGATATTAACAATATAATAAATAATGTCACATTACAATAATATCATAAATATTAAATTAACGAACTAAAAATAAAAAATTAATCCAATGACTCCCTAGGCAAACAGAAAATGGGTCCATGTAACGGAAAGAAAATTACAATTGTTACATCGTATGAGTCAAAAGACAGCCACTGGTGTACGAAGGTTTGCTTCTGGTCTGACATAGGACAGCAGATATACGTATGGGGATGAGATGGCTTCGATAGCAAGAAAAAGAAACCAAAGAAGACGAAAAGAAAGAAAGAGGGTTTAGGATAGCTCGCGGGTTCACCATATAAATTTTTAAGAACAAAAAAAGGTCTCCGGTCGTAAATTTCCCACTCAAACCTTTTTCTGCCTTTCACTTCGGGCAGAAGAAGTAAAGTGGAATTTTACCCGAGGAGATACATAAAACTTATTCATGTGAAGATATTCCCTGTTAATAGGCGTTCTAAAGTAATTTCTACGATTCGGGAGGACCTGGCGTTTGCTGTGACTTGGTGAGGACAACCATAAGAACGAGGAAACGGGGGGCACACCACTCCGAGGGAAGACTGCCTTAAAGGAAAAAGGCTTAAAGGGATTTAATGAGAAACCGGAGGTGGATTTTTAGACGGCGAATTCCTTTTACTGAAATTTCAATCCCGTGTAACTTGGTTTAAAAGTTGGACTTGCATCCTACGGAAACTCCAAGGCATATCTCAAATTAACCGCAGTTTCCTCTGTCTTTTTTAAGCGGAATTAATTTCTAAAGTTTTTGGCACTTGGGAATTCCTTTCTGCCCAACTACCGGGGCTACCAGGACTTCGGAAAAGCGACAATGCTCAACCGAGTCCCAACAACTGGGTAACCTGACTTTTTCCGTTCCGGGGAAGGTCCCTTTGCCGGCGTGTATGAGACCACTACCACCCACCCCGGGCAACAGCAAACAGCCAAAGGAAAGCACGAAAAGGTTTCAAAGTACAAAATCCTTTTCCTTGTTCTTTTCCCCTGGTTAAATTCGGCCAGTAAACTTTTACGATGTTTCACTTGCTACATTTTATTGGTTAAAATTGTGTGTAGAAGATCCGGGAGATCGCCAAGGGAGAGGAAAAAAAAACGAGCACGAAAGGAAATGGAAGAAGATGCTGCTCTCTTTCTACCCAACAGAATTTTGTCATATTTCATTCAAAACGAATTCATACGGAAATCTAAATAAAAAGGGAAACTGTGTTCGACAGTAAAGGTTTTTGTTACAGCGTATCTCATAACTAAAAATAATACAAATACATTTTAACGATTTGGTGCTACACTACATGGACTCACACTACTACTCTGTACTCTGTAAACATTTGCGGAGGATTCTCTAAATCTTTCTTCTGTAAATGTATCCGACATGTAAAGTTCAGTTTTACAGCAGCACTGCAGAAGTCGAACCACTCCCATCGAGTAAGGTTGATACCATAAAACTGTTGTTTGTACCCAACAACCACATCTGAGCGTGAGTACCCAACACGCGAACTACCCCCTTCTTACCAGATAAAGAGCATCTCCATGAGAAGAAAAAAAACCGTCACTTTAACCAAAATGTAACGTTAGTCATCTCAAAGTTTCTCAAACCAGTACTTTCAGTCCTTCCAGTCTAAGAAATAATTCAAATAGAAGTCTGACAACATTCATTTTCCGCTGATCCCGTTACCTCATCTCAATCCCTTAAAATGAGTCTAATTGGGTTTCATTCAAAATTTACTGAAATGAAAGTGAAAAAGGGATTAACACATTCAACTCGGATGTAATGTCGGTTGATGTTCCAATAGTAACATTACTGAAGTGTCAAAACGAAAGAACCAACCTGAAGAGGTTTTTGGCATTTGAGCACCTGCCATTCTCACAAACTAAAAACCAACGCGAAAATTGGACACCCGTGTACCGGTGTACTTTTCGGCAAATAACTCAAATCAAATATTTCCATGATACCCAAACGAATACTTCGGTAACTTGTTGGTTGGTTGGTGCGGTCTTCAACTTACCACGGCGAATATTAAGGAATTCGCATACGGACATAAATCATACGGACCGGAAGGAAACGAGCATTTATTTCGCGCCATTTACTTTTTTTAACTTTATATATACGCACCTCCTAACTGAATTCCTCAATCATAAATCTCTCCAGGAATTTTAAACGAAGCTTTTATGAGTTTCTCGGTGAAAATTACGTTTTCCCGGCATTGGGAAATTCTTCTGGTGAAGTGACGACCAAAATTAAAGCCGCCACCTTTCGTTTTTCGTGTGACAAACGATCCCGTCCAACCGTACATAAGTACCTAACTAAGAAATTGTCTTCGGAAAATCTACATGGACGTGCATAAACGCAGGGTGACTTCCACTACAACTACTACTCTAACATTTATGGATTGATTACAAATAATAGACGCCTAAATTATAAAATTAAACAATAAACAAATTAAATTATGCAGATGCCGTAATACGTTACGAAATAGGGTGCATTTATTACCGTAAATTCCGAGTAATAATTCCATACGGCAACAAATATTGAAATAAAAATAGTCAAACGATTTGTAGTGCTTGGACGATTTTTAAAGTAACGTAAAATTCCACATACAATTATTATAAAATAAAAAACGAACACTTATTAAAAATTATGGGTTCCTTGACAGAAATGTGGACTTCGACATTCAATCTAACCATTCGAGTTCATCTTTTCTAAATTTTAGCGCTGGCCAACAGAATACGTAACACGAGCGAACGGTCGAATCATGTCCTCAAAATCACCGATGGCAAGAAAAACAAAGCTAAAAACATAGTTGAAGAACACCAGTTGGAGAGTAGGAGAAGGAAGTTGTCCCAAGAGTGAAGTGATGGCAGATGCTTTTACACGTAGGAAAACGTGAGACACCTGCCGTCGACCCGACTGAAATCCCTTTATGAATATGAATTTTCCAGTAGGGTGGCAGGTGGAAAATCTAACTAATTCCACACGCCCCGGCCGCAGCTTTCCAATAATTCCGATACTAGCGCGTTATCTTCGAAAATTAAAGGGACTCTGGGACAACAAGACACGTTTCTACACGGAAAGCCCGAGTGCATAATGAAAACTGCAGGACAATTGCAATTAGGTCCTTCAGTTCAGAAGGTCCGGATCGATTAGTGCCACCAACTCTGTTAAGTAAAAATCAACTACGAATGACCGCTCGTGGACTGAAAACAAGATGGTTTCTCATTTCTGCGGACACCAACTATAATTACGAACGGAGAACAACACAAGTTTCCAGATTTGTTTACTATACTTTTGATTTTCTGTTTGCTTTGCCAACGAGCGTTGGAAAACATGTTCCGTTTCCGGTTAGAATGTTGTGCACACTTCGCCCTTTGGAACGTTGACGAACGAAATGCGTACGTGAATTGCCTTCGCAACTTCTTACTTATTTTCGGTTCACCTTCTGAACCTTCCTCGTCTTCTTTTTCGAACGAGTTTTTGTTTTGCTTTTGTCGGATTAACCGTAAATGAACGACATCAACTTCATTTCTGCAGAATCAACAACACGGCTGATGAATTTCACGACACTCTTCTAACTTCATGTCACGGCCTTCACATCTACCTCGCCTGGGACATTACTTCTACGAGTTACTCTGTTTACCCTTCCTAATTAATATCCTGTGTTTTTATATTTCCACATTATTCAAAGCAACAACCCGACCTCGCTACCACTCTCTTAGCCTCCTTCCAATGCAACTCGTCTCGTCTTTTTCCCCCCCCGGCTTCATTCATTAAACGACAACATTATCCATTCAATAAATATTATGGATTCGGTCATTGATCGTTATTAACAAGGAAAAACTACCAACGAACGTCGGCGGACAAAATCAACATTCTGTTATTGAATTTTCCTACTTCCGTTTCCCATCTCTCTTGAAAACAAATATTCAAAACGGATATTCGAAACTTATGGGGAAGCTCCCGGAAAAAGGTTTTAAATTTGTAAAAATGAAGTGGAACAGGACAAAGTAACTCCGGACAGTGGAAAAACTCATTTGCCTGAGGTAACAGAGATCAAATTATAACGAATAAAAATTGGTTTTTGTGCTGTGTTGCTTGGCCAAAGGGAAGGTTTCGAAACCTGCAGGACTCCGGAAGAGGAAGGGGAAACCCCCGAAAACAAGGGAGAAATTTGACAAGGTTTCTACTTGCGCACAATTTTATGTTTGATGGCTCAATGTACGTATTTTCCGTCTATTCTACAATTCTGCGTTCCACCCGGTACCCAAACCTGAACTCTTAGCGAATGATCAACCAGTACGAGGAAGAAATTCCACAGTTCGGGGTAACTTCTAAGTTCCTTCCAAGTTCTCTCGTAATCAATTTTTAGATCTACTCACTACAAATTTAGACATATTTCCACTAATTCATAAGTTCGTGCGCTATTCTTGTCGCCCAGAACTCAGACTCCAATTTGTGTTTCCTAAAACCTTTCACCTGTAGGCTGCAGTTGTGTATCATCTAACACTTCACCCACATGCTTGACATTTAATTAACTGGTCTAGTAACGCGTGGGAGACAGATTTTATTACACGAATCACAAGATTTATATCCGTTCTACCTTTGATCAAAGTTATTCTTGTTGACTAGAGACTTTATTATTCCCAATGAAACAATTCAATATTTACCAGTATTCCCAAACTCCCAAATCGGCACCACTAAATTTTTCTTAAAATTTTTACGACGAAACCATCGTTGTGCGCACAAAAGCAAATATACAATCCGTTCAATTTCTTTCAGCCACAGGAAGACATAGAATAGCCTGCACTGCATTGTACAGTTCTGCCTTTGCTGAATTTTGAAAGCTCTTTTGCTACCAACTCCATTCCTTCCCTCTTCGGAAAATACACTTCGAATTGACTGACAAATATCTCTTCCTTTTATTTTATATTTTGTCTCTTTTCAACTGCCTCACACCAACGGGTCAAAAGTTAGTCACTTACTTAATTGATCGATGCATTTTCCCTAATCAAATTCAATGGGCGCTCTGTCTTCGTTTAATAAAATAAATTAACTGGGGTTTCCAACATTGAAATTCACCTGCATTTGCAGAGGAGAAAAGGCTCTATTTTCAACCTGGTTTCCGCAAAAAAAACTATTACAATTAGTACAAAATAAAAGTATTTTCTTTCTAAAACACTGCTCCCAAAAACAAAACCTTGTTCTTGGGGGCAGTACTTTCTGGTCTATCGATCGCAATTTTGTTTTATGAAATTCCAGTTGAATAAACATGTTAACCGACCCCACAAAGACCCATTTCAGTATTAGTTCTGAAAAACTCAAAAGGAAGTCAATTTCCTTTCTCTGAATTAGAAACGGAAAAAGCCTAAGAACCAGATACGAGTAGAGAGGAAACATGCGACACTGTAACGATTTCTAATACAACTGAATGTAAGTGCACCGCATACCAACATTGAAGATGTTAAGTACAGTGTTGACATTTTCTCGAGGGGTGGAAGTTGCACAACATCAATATTACGTTGAAACTAGTTATGCAATAATATTCCACAATTAGTATATTATATACATAATGTACAATTACTAATGGAAGGAAACAAAATAATGCAGTTATTGAAGCATCCCTTGCAAGTGCAGCTCAGTGTACCGTGCACTACGAAAGCTGTATAAACTACAACTTGAGTTGTATTTTCGTACACTTCCGACTTATTTCCATTTAACTAATAAAATTTCACATTTTTCGGCTGTGCAACATTCATCCAAATGGAAAGTTGACTCTTATGGATTTAAAATAGAGAACTGCTTATTAAAGAGTAGCACAAAGGTTTCTGCCAGACCTAACGCACTATTCGGAAGTCGAAGAGCATTACAAGAAACGATCGAACTATTTGAAACTATTCAAGAATCTCCGAAGTGGACGGACGTGTTTCCTACTTGACCTGGGAAAAACTCTCAAGTAATAGAAAAGCCGAGTTCCGAATTCAATCTAAGTGTTATTTACGCCTAATGACCAGATGGTATTTCTTCCACCAAGTTAAGCTTTCGACACTAAAATTAAAGTAATAATAGCCAATGGGATAGAGCCAATAGAGAGAATACAACCACACGTGAAATACAACTCAAATCCGTGCTATAAATTCAAAATGGTTAAAACGGTCGACTTAGGGACGCGTGAAACTTCGGCCACAACTTTTGGCTGCAATAAATAAGGCGCAAATGAACTGTTGCGGTCGACAAAAAAGGTTTACAGGTAAATCACTTACGATGCTCGACTCATTTGAAAAAGGTTGAATTTCGTTCAATTTTTTGTTTAAGATATCAGGGCGAGATTAAAACCTACAAAACTAGACATAAATTACATCTAGGAGAATTCCAACGGTCAACTTAATATCAAAACCACCATTCTAACACACTTAAGTATGGTTGTTCTTGCAGGAAACCATCAACATCAAACTGTTTCGGTTAAGTCACACCAACCACCACATGTCAAAGCCGTTAAGCAACGACGCTCCAATCGAAACTCATTAAAAAATTGTTATTTTCAATCGTTTCCGGGTTTTCTTGTTAATTGCTAGACTTCCGCTCACATTCCAATGAGAGAGAGGGAAACCGAGGGAGAAACTACACAGAGAACAAAGTGGTGTCAGTCCTTTCAGTCAGATTCGCCATCAATCACTGATATCACGTGTCACGCCCACCATTGTCCATCATCCCGCTTGTCTAGACGTTTCTGTCGAAAAAGATATAATAAATTAATAGACCTTTGAACTATTCGGCTTTGATTGATTCGTAATAAATTGCACTGCCGTTGACGTCGACTTAATTTGTCAACTCGCTACAGAGATGCCTCTCCTTAAAGGTACTTGTACACTTCCTAGTACACTTTCTGTTTCCCTCCTGATTTTGATTTTCAAAAGGTAAAATGCACAAGCCACCTTATTAAATACCAAAAATAATTTCTTCTCCTCAACTGTATATTTCTCCCCATGTACCACTTCGTCTGATATGGTATAATACTCCTACTAATTCCATTCGGTACGGGCATGTACCAGTTTTCTTTGATAGAAAAGAACTGAACTTAACTAGGAAAATCTGTAGTTGTGCCTGTGTCCATAAACTACCTCAGCAAGATAACTAAAAATTAATTAATGCCTTACAACTTATTTCCATATATCACATTCCTTCAAACAATCAAAGAAACTCTTCAAGAATCAATAGAATACTATATTTCTTCGGTGTACGTTTTCTATTTAACCCAGGCACCATTCTCATCTCCTGAAGCCTCTCAAAAGAACAAATGTCTCCAGTTATGAATCGCGGCGAAACACTTTTATGGAGAAAAATTACACACATTTTTTCCCATCTCTTTCTCTCTCCCCGGCAGACTTGCACAAAATATAAGTCCTAATTTAAATTTTATGAGTTTTGTGCTTTTGAATGGCTGGGAAAACTTTCCGAGGAAAACAGGAAGAAAAAGTTGTTTCTCGGGGGCGCAACCCGTGAGTTTAGTTAACCAGAAAACGCACAAGTGGATGGTTGAAAAAGAGCGCCAAAAGAAAAACTGAAAAACACAGTAGAAAAGATGGGCAGGGTGAAAATTTGAAAATATGAGTTAAGTTTTTCAGTAAATTTTTCATTTGTTATTACACAAACTCTCTTTGCTCCTTGTTCCCCGGGCGGATTTATTTTAAAACACAAAAATTTGTATTAATTCCCTTCCGAGACAGAACACCTCAGACCGAGAACAATATATCAAATCACCGCGACGCACACCAGTTATGAAATGGCGACACGAAGACACTGATGAGGAAAAATATAACAATGGTAACTCTATATGTGTGCACTCAGAGCTTTACTCGGATGCCAAAAAATCCAGAAAAACAAGTAGAATGTTTTTAAGTACAATTTACTCTTCCTCTCCCAGAATGTTCAAATCAACTCGAATTTCGGGAAAGGTACTACCAACCCCGGAGGCAAACTCTAGTCTATTGTGACGAAAACTCAACAGCTGAAACTCTTAACATAAGAAAAACAACCCTCGTAGATTTCCTATAAAATAAAGTATTCCCTGACTGAAGACAATAAAAAAAGATGAATTCACGTTTATTGAAAAAGGGTAACAGAGTGGAATGTGCAACAAAACAGTATAAAGAGGGTTCTCAACTTACCTGAAGAGTACACTCGGATTATTGTGGGCAAAATAACCCTAAAATTTCGACTAATAATAATATAGTAGTAAATCTGACACTTTTCCTGTACTACATCAAACCTCCGACTGCTTCACAATTACACTCCGACTACCCTTAGTCCTTGTGTGATATTATCATGAATACATTAATTAAATATTATGATAACGTTGCCAAAGGTACTCCGGCTGGACAAATTAAATAATCAAAACACGGCAAACATTTTACGAGCAATTCCTCGTGACGTTTCGTTTGTTTTCAATAAATGTACAAAACAAACGAAGTGTCAATCATCGACTGAAATTTTATTGAAAAAATAACAACAAAAATAAATTGGGTTTCATCTCGCGCGCTCCTGTCCATCTCCTTTGTCATCAAAGTTCATTCGATTTGCAGTACAATGACCACGATAACCGTTCTCTCTCTCTCTCTCTCTCTCTCTCTCTCTCTCTCTCTCTTCCGGGAGCTGCTCTTCGTCTTTGTGGAAATTAATGAAAAGCAAAGTCAAAATTAAAACGACAGCAGTTTGTCCTGCGAGCTCATCCATCAAAATCATCATTGTTGCGGGCATTTACGATGATCAATTAAATTAAATTGAACCCAAATCGACAGCCGACAGAATGTAATTGCGAAAAAGTGACAGACAAGTAATGTGTTATTTTCTCGTAAAGCACTACAATTCGAGAATACATCAACTATATATACAAACAGAAAGGACCCAGGTATTGGCGTACACCATCATAATAACCACTGTGTTCGGATTGTCTTCAACTAATACATTATTCTCATAATTATCGAAGATCAATAATTCTATTCGACATTTACTTGACCTCCACAGAGAGTTTGTAAGAGAACAAAATGTCGTAAAAAGGTTTTTGAACGTCGGTAGCGAGATTGAAAATTGAAGGGAGAAAAAAAACAACACAGACAGAATAATACCCTTTTACGGGGATTACAGTCAGTAGATACCTGCACTTCCAGGTACTTTTTTCCTATCTCATTTTCAAGTTACTTTGAGTTACATGTTTGAAAGACAAACCACAAGCACGGCTCAAAGGTATTGTGAAAATTTCTACGAAAATGCCACGCGGAGGTTCCCCGGGGAAGAAAAACCAAAGAGGGCAGAAACCTGCAAGAAGAAAGCTCGGGAGGCTGTGGTCCTTTTTTAAAAACCGGTAAAACTAAGATAAAAGTCATTTTCCTCGTTTCAGTTAGCCCTTTATGTCATTCGCTCGTGATAACTCTCGTCCCATGAGAGAAATCAACTTGGAGCTCCGACTGCAGCTCCTTTTTTCCTTTTCTTTGCCTTCCTTTATTTATTACGGAAGAATATTCCTTCCGGGGAAGAAAACTCCTATCGCGGAGTCATTCCTGGCAAGCCAAAGCATAGGTCAAAAACTGTCCTTGTCCGTACACCTTTACCGTGCCCATGTAACTGTGCGAATATTTAGATTACACGGCCAAAAGCAAAGCAATAACTCAAATATGTTTTGTAATTTTCCTTGGGCATTATTACTTTTTTTTGGAAAGAATTCTGAATAATGAATAGACACCCATACAAAAAACTCAGGTACATTACGAATGGGCAAAATGGATAGTTCAAGCCTCAAAATGTGAAAATGAAAAATCAAAAAGGCTTGAAATATTTCCAATTGGGGGAAAAAATACGTGGCATAAGACGAGACAAAAAAAAAGCGGTTCAAGTAACATCATTCGCAGTCGACCCATTCGACTGCCGAAAAAAGAGCCGTAAAAATCCAGACAAAACACCAAAGGGATGTGAAAGGACCTCAACCTTTCGTCTCCTTTTCCCTTTCAAAAACATTTTACAATGGGTCCCCCCGTGCCACTTCTTGGCTTCTGAAACAAATTTAGAAGCGAAGGCCCCCCCTGTCCCCCATTTCCTTTCTGAACAATTTGGCAAGCGTTTGAAACGAATAAATTGACAATTAGGCAGAAAGCAATACAGACAATAAATCAATATTCCACTTCACATCATCTGCTTTGCATTGTTGTCATTTTACCAATTTCACATTAATGTAATTTATATATATATACATACACACACATATATATGCGCATATACGCGCGCGTACATATTAGAGTGCAGCAATTTATTTGTAATTTATAGCAGATCCACCCTTTGAGTCTATAAACTTAGACGGATTTACCGCTCAAAAAATCAGGTTTTGCACTTAACAATGTGAACGACATTTCGATCGGAGCGAACAAGAAACGGGCATTTCCCTCTATAAATTCAAAAACACAAAGACTTACTTTTGTGTATTTCGAATATTTCCAAGTACCACATTTTCTAAGCCTTCGAGGTACAGGTGAGAGTTCTCTTACGGTAGCACACAACGAAAATGATTAATTACATTTGGACTACTCTAAAATACAAAACAAAGCATACATCCGACATGCGTTTCTGTAGTGCGTACCTTGTCTCCTTTCTACTTTCCACGTCCATTGAGATTAACATCTAGATTGCTTGTTTTGCATACCAGTATAAGTGCGATACATACATATATATGTCCACAAGCAATAATTATAGGGTGGAAACTGACTGTTTCCTGCTTGTGACGTTTAACATTATTTCTTCTTTCTTATAATGAGTACTTTGTGTTTCAAGACAATTAGCCCTACACAGACTTGAGTTACAAGTCCCACGTCAACCATTCGACGAATTTATATGAAATGGGAAAATAATACGAAATCTAGTGCATCACAGGATAATAACAGTTGTGTATTAAGATCACCTTCATCTAAACTTTCACCCACCCCCCCATTTCCCAGTCTACTAACTCATGGATTACACATACAGTACAAAAATTTTTACAAAACACAGTCCGTGGATTTCTCCAAATACTGAGCCACTCCCTGTTTTCCCAAACTTTGGTGAAAAATTTTAACTAAATACATCTCAGAGTCGCGCGTTACCATTCTTCAACTTCTTACGTACCAATTTACTACTCTACTCCAAATTCTTAAATTCTTCTTTAACCCCTTAACCCATCGATGGAATTAAATTACTTTTTCTAACCCGTCTTTCTTTGAAGAAACTTTTTCTCACCCCGTCTTGACATACCAGGTACTTCCACAGACTAAACGCCTTTGTTCTTTGCTTTGTCATAAATTTTCAAAATTTTAAAAATCTCTTCCTAACCTACCAAAAATTTTCCCTTCAAGACAGGCAGGCATTCCTTTCACCCCACACATTCAATTTTTAAAACTCCCCAAACTGCAACCCTCTGACAAGTCCATCATTTGCTTTTGACGAATTTCTAAAACACTAGAAAAGTACATACCGTAAATAATGCAGTTATAAAAAGCCAAATTTTCTCGGTATCTTACCTGAAATAATAGAAAATAATAATATTAATTTTATGCAAATGAAAATACTATTCCATTAATTTTGGAATTATTTACCAAAACATTTATTTATACTACATATTTGTACAATTTATACATTTTATGCTGTACAAGATACTCAGGCTCGAATGTGCATTGTCATAAAGG
This sequence comes from Polyplax serrata, assembly GCA_037055365.1. Classification (NCBI taxonomy): domain Eukaryota; kingdom Metazoa; phylum Arthropoda; class Insecta; order Psocodea; family Polyplacidae; genus Polyplax; species Polyplax serrata. Next base: position 3,391,561 of record JAWJWE010000038.1, on the reverse strand, counting down.
GATTGTATTCATTCGATTTCAACTCTATTTGGTCATTTTAATTCCCAACTGTAGTCGAAATAAAAATGTTTTTCGCCATGAATTTTGTCGTCAAAATTTGAATGCCAACGTTCGCTTCCGCTGGACGACTGACACGCTTGCCAACTTTGAACGATTTATTGTCCTATTTGTTCCTTCGCGAACCGGCCAAATTCTCAACAGTTTCGACTCTCCGTTTTTGTATTCTCTCTATCTGTACCTTAAAATAACAGTCCCACACGTACAAAGGAAGGTAAAAAAAACTGTTGTCACCTGGTTAAACCGGAAAGGCACACATTGGGAACCGTGGTAAACGAATAATTGCCTAGGTTAAGTAGAAAAAGCAACAACGGAAGAGTACTTGGGTCAAGTCATGGTTTCCACATTGAAATGCAACGCGTACAATCAAAACACAAACATCCGTAAAACTTGTTTTGGAAACTCCACAAGGAAGCACCACGTTCTGGTAGAAGTGCGGAAATGAAAAGACGTTGGGAATTAAAGATCGAGCAGAGCGGATCACAAATTCTCGGATGAATTCAATCGGTCATAAATATTCGATTTTACATCGAATTTCCAAGCCATTTCGACGATAAATCTTCCATTTCAAATCCAATTCCCGAAGTTAACCGGAACACAAGCAAACTTCCCAGGACGATGTGAAATATTAAAATATACCGAAACATTTTTAGGCCTTTTACGTTCGGGATCCTCTCTTTTTCTCTCTTTCTCATTCTCTCTCCAGACAGTCCGAACGATACAATCGTCGTAAAAACTATATGTGCGATCATAAAATCCGATATTGTTAATAAATAATAATCGAATCATCGATCAAGGTTCGATTTGAAAGTCGAAAAATTTTTTCCTCATTCGTATCGTAGGGCAGACAGAGATAGCAAATTTCAAACGTACATGTAGTTCACTAAACATAAACGCTTAATAACGAGGCCAAATTTATACACAAGAATATTTTACATAACCAACGAAATACATCTCAAGTCATATATAAAAAGGTGTAGGTGATAGTCCTACAAAACAGTACAAAGGCTAAAGATAACACTACTCCAGGAAAACCTACTAAAATATTAAACTTTTTGATTCTTTCTGATTCAGCAAGACCGTGTAGACAATATCGAATTAACTATATAATATACAATAACGAAAAACATGAGAAACGTCTTTAGCAAATGTGAATAGGAGACATGAAACAATATGCTGTCGAATACGAAAATGAGTAAAATATAAAAAGAAAAAAAAAGGGAGCGTAGATTACTTTGGCGAAAAGGAAAAATACATTCAAAGAGGCTATTCAAAGGATGAGAGAAAGCTCCAGAAATGAACTGTAATGAAAAGCAAGCAAAAAACTATTGCGGGAATAAAACATGAATGAATTGGAAAAAACGAAATAGCAAGATTACAAACAAAACTACAACACCAGAGGTGGAAGTCGAGAGTAACACTTCCTCCGGAAAAAAAAACACAAATTGGACGACACACTAGTTGTCAAGGGTGAAACAACAAATGATATGCAAAATAAAAGTAGAATCAGCAGAAGCAAAACGGTTAAGTTACACAGCGGACAGGAACATCGTAAAAAAGTAGTTACACAGAAGCAGTGCCCGCTCAACGAAAACTATCTAAAACTACCTTTCTTTGTCTCCGTCTGCACAGGCATCCCAACTATTTCGTCCCTTGCAAAGTTTACAACTTATTTCTTTCACACATTAAACAACAACTTTAAGTTCGAGTGCCGCAACATTCTTTCTACGGGTTTCTTCAACGACTGGACCGCCACACTCAAAAATTTACGTCTCTTCCAACACCAGATTCTTCCACGACAAACATGGTATTTTAAGTATCTGTTTCGCAAATGGCTCGAATAGACCAATAGCAAACCTACCAAAATATTTATTTAAATCCTTAGTCTAATCACGAGTTGGGATCCTCTTTAGGATGATTTCCAGAGCCTTCTACCCTGGAAGAGATGCACCTTGGTTGTCGGCTCTCGGCTCCATGACACTTTCCACGCTTTATTTTTAACTTTTCCACGGTTATTTATAAACGTAAAAGTTTTCTGCTTTTCCTTGAAATCGGCATAACCTACGCCTTAATAATCGGATTCAGTTAATAACAAACACTGGAAGGGAAATTCTTCAGAAGAAAATCACAGCTTTTGTTGTGTTTTTTATATGATCGGGCAGAGTGCCGAGGGTGTGGCGGGCAACGCATTATTTTCGCCATTCATGCAACATGTTTTATGGAAGGAACAAAGAACAAAAAACAGCATAAGCGAACGCTGACGGACATGCCGGGCAAAAAGGGCAGTTCGACATTTCGAACGGCCCCGTTACACTTAATAGATGGCTTCGGGTATTGAAATTTATTTTATGCATATTGTTAGTTTTCAATCGGTTACATCCGATCGATATTGATTTATTTTACATTTTGTATTTTCAACTCTAGTTCGGGTGTCGTGTATCCATTGTATTCTTGTATGTATTGTTTTTCATCCCTTTGGTAACCCGACAATGACAACAACCATCGCGTCACAAATAGAATATCAAAGCACTTCAGGTACAAGAAGTTAGTGCACTAAAGTGTACAACGCCCGTTGCTTCTCAGATACATGACCTACTATTGAAATATTTAAACTTAATAATAATAATACTATTGAAATATGTTTAATTACATTAAAATGATTGCACCATTTAACATCATTAAAATGGTTTAATTAAAATGGCTGAACACATAAATGCTCTAACTGACTATGAGCCATATGTTGTACCGCCACAACTGCAGGAAACTACTGTTACTGGTTTTATTCAATTCCTTGTAGCGTTCAACTGTTCTGGATAACATGTAGCTCTACAGATAATCTCTGCTAATCTTGGCACATCTTAGAGGAAACCCGAAATGAAAATCCAACGCACCTTTTGTGTTGGCAACTATTACAGTAAATAAACAACCTCAACAACCTATCAATTAATTAGATGTTAAATTTTCAGAACAGTTAATCGACAAAAACTGTAAATGGGTACTTGAAGTAAAGTACACGTAAGATGAGTAACTTCTACGCAAAGACGCAAAAGTGTTTCCTCAGGTACACGAGAAATCAATCAACTGAAAGAGAACCTTTCGCTGAAATAGGATTTTAAATTCAAGGCGCAGCTTGCGTAAAATACTATAAAAGTTACAGGCACGCTCGCCCAGATGAAAAAAAAAATAGAAAAAATAAATAAATAAAACTATTTCGGATTCCATTTAAATAAGCGCGGAAGAAAGTCATGCTCGAGTTAGTAAATTGAATTTTCCAGGCCTCTTCAATTCACTCCCACAGCACACCCGATGGATTTAAAATCAAATTCAGACAATTTTTGAATTATTAAAAACGGCGTCTTCTCTACTACCGATCCTTCTGCTGCTGGTGTTCCTTCAGAGTGTACGGAGGGAGGCTTTTGATTTGAAAGATTTAGAGTTCGCTGTCGGACGGTACGAAAAGCCGATTAAACCTCCTAGGGAATGGCTGGCGCTGTGCAGGCATTCGCATTTCAACGAGGATTACACGCCGGCGTTACAAACATTTTGCAAAGGGTACGCCAACATTCCTGGATATCTTTTACATCAATGACAGGGATTAAAGGATTTCAAGAAAAAAACTGGTCCCACGGCGTAACAGTAGCATTGAAGAAATTCACGGATGTCGTTTCTGTCATCCTCCTACAGTTACAATCAACTAAACAATGCTAGAAAACGAAACTAGACATTTCTGGTGTTGTATTATTACGTATTTTGCGCTATTCCCCGCGGGAACAGCACTTCGTGCATTAAGAAGTAAATAATTGTAAAACTAAGAGTTCACTAAAACACATTCCATATACAGAAATATACAGACATTTACTAAATACTCGAGCCTTGATGACAACCAACTCCACAAATTACAACTCCTAAAGAATCTACACGCAAAATCTCCATTCTACCCAAAATTCTACCCCTTCCAACCAGTCCATCACAACCCTCGTGTACAATCACAAGTCGCCGTTGTTCATCTTTCAAAACTCACTACCTAAACTACTACAACGTGACTTCCTCCATCCTTCGGAATTATAGTTTCACATAATTAGTTCAACGGTTCTAATGGCAGGCCACAGCGACCTGCTGGGAAATAAAACGATCTCTAATTGCCCAGAAGAAAGGGGTAAAATTTTTAATGTCATTGCGGCCGTTTCAAATGGTCGTACTCAACAATCCGAGCAGAAGAATTTCAACGTAGTTAGGGAGATACTCCTAGAAAAATAATAATAAAAATTTAATCGGCTCAATAAGAAAAACTTAAAGTTTTAAATTCCCCCTAACTTTAATGTTGGAAAAGCGATAGGTAATAAAATAAGTTTCCCTGTCAAGGGTCGACTCTCTGGGATCATCGCCTTATTGACAAATAATTAAATTTTCTCCTCCCACAGAGCTTCCTTTGTACCTGTCTTCTCAATTTTTTACTTCCTGTAATTCTCTTTGATTTCCGCTGTCGTCAGACAAAGAACTCCTGGAATTAATTACCAAATCGAGTTTTAATTACTCTGCAAATTAATTTAGTTCAAGGCAGTACAAAAAAATCATGCAAGTCCACCGCGAGACAATTTCCCTAAGACAAGTGGTACGACATGCTTGATGTAACGAGATGTTGCACATATTTAAGGCTTCGTTAACGGTCCTAAATAAGTAGGGAGTATCACACCACGGGCACACGACTAAAAAAACTATCATAATTTGACAATCATTGAAACGCCGTCATTCCTTCCAATACGTCCTATGTTCCTTGGTTACACTTTCTTGCAAACAATAATTCATTAAACGACGATATGTTCCACGGATCTAGACAACCATGCCAATTTGCACTGACAATTCATCGAAAATGACAAGTTCGCAACCCTGGCGCGGACTCATCTCGTCAGAACGAGTTAAAAAGCAATCAGAAAAGTTGGATTGAGACGTCGGAAAGTTGTATTGAAAAATCTAGTAATAAAAAAAAAAATAACGAATAAAAATTCATCATTGAAAACTCGAACGAAGTGAAAGGTCTTTTGTGCGGTAAAGAATTAAATCCGGGACAGGAACTTGATTCCATAAGTTGAAACGTTACATAGAGAATAGACAATTCAGAAGAGTGGTATCGGCACTATTATAACTCTGACAGTGACATTCTACTCAGGAAGGGGAATGTTATGTACGCACTACAGAACACCTGATACATTTTCAATAACAAAGAATGGAAATAATAACAGTGGTCCAGTAGCACCAATAGTTTCGATGCCGAGGGTTTGAATACCACAATTGACGCTAAAAATACAATATTCTTACAGCAATCGTTCACCATATACTTAATGGCACATAAAAAAAACTGACAGTATCTAGACAATTACTGGTAGTAAAAGAAAAAAACCGTTCTCGCAAAACTATTTCCCAACACTTTCAATACTGGGGACATTTTACTGCAGATGTTCCTAACTACCTGCTGTTGAAATTTAATATTTATAAAAGCAAAGTTGGAGTTTCCAGGTTCAGATTTCTGGGGTTGAAGATTTCAAGGTCAAATTCTGCCCAATTACCTGAGTTCCTGAAACCACAAGTATAGGAAAGTATAAAGTTCAGAACTTCAGCTAATGATTTTAAAAGACAGTGGCATTTAGCCAACCCACCGAAACTAACAACAAGCAAAACCAAAGTATGGAAAAAAAAGGGGCCGAAACTGTTCACCAGCCTCTGCTGCTACACTCCATTTAAAACGAAACCCTTAAATTTGGGCCTTCCCAAATAATCCAGAAATTTCTTATTTGACGAATATTCATCCAGCCGGGATTTCCGGTCTTCCCTAGGGCTATTCTGTGACGTTACCGTTCAGTCAGTTGAACTAACACGAAACTGCTGACTGAGAGGGACCCATTCTATGCATGCCGACCTAACTTTCAGTAATTAAAAGAAGCAATTATTGTTTAATGTAGCGAGATGAACCTGACGTACATTTACATATATATTACGACCACATCTCTATACATGTATACGTTTATAATTTTAATTTCGCACTCTTTCGAGCAAAATTTAACAAATTCGTCTTGGTTTCGGTGGTCCGTGAATATTTTCTCTACGCCCAAACCTAAATTCCCTTCTTCCCAACACAAAAAGGCAACTTTTTAAATAGAAGTTTCGTACTATGAAACTCGTCATTTTAGAAATTTAATAATAATATTCCATAGAAATGAATTCTATGGAAAATGAAATTTCACAAAGTTACACCGGACTTGGATTATTCCTAGCCAAAAAATCCCTTTCAAGTTGGTTTCAAAGACTTCAACAGGTTTATATAAAGGTATACGTGGACTCTGGGCATGATGACGACTATCTCAGTAGAGAGGCAAAAGCGTTCGCTTAAACTAGCCCAGATCAGCTAGTAATAAATCCAACTATCACCCTAGTGAGAAAATCATAATATCATCATAAGAGGGTACTTCTCTGTAAGAGATAACCCACAGAAGAGAACTTCTTCACTTTGTATTTATAAGTAGCAAGCATTTAAGACAACTTACGACTACCCGATGGAACGAACGAAAGTACTCATTAGTCGCTTTGGCGATTAAAGTAATTAATTAATGATTTATCAAATCATGGGGGCGGGGTAACAACACGCCACGAACCAAGTACCCGACACGAAACTCCAACAGAAATTCGACAGATTTCATTTCGATTGTGGTGGAATGACTGAAACAAATATAAATAAATTTAAAGATTTCATTTCCTTCCACGATCACGATTGGGTCACGCCTAACTACTCCCAAATAAACTAATAGTACAGTTTCCGGAGGAACCATAAACTTGAGCTAATAAGTACTTTCACGCGTTTCTATGAAAAACATTTACAGAAAAAAAGAGTGACGTAATGCTAGTTACATTAAGTGCTGTTGTGGTTGTTAATCATCGGTAGCATAATTACAAATGTCATTGGAGTATTAATTCAATTGAATTATTACTTATTTCTTCGAACTCCTGTAAATGCCATAATTTCACTTTTTAGTATTCAATAAAAGTGTTTCGCTCCGAGCAAATATCATTATATCGGGTTTTACGTTAAATCTAAAATGACTGAGCAAGTAGCTTTTGTCAACAAGGGCCATTTCCATACAAATCAATCATCCCAATCAAAATGACATTCTCTCGTGATCGAACATCGGCCCGTTTCCTGCAACAGCTTACGGAGTTCTCTAGCAATTTTAAAATGTATAAATCATTTTCAGATATGGCGGGACATCGCCGTGTTCTCTTACATCCGAAAATTGATTCTGACATGAAAAAGTCGCACAGGGTAAATCCCAGGAGACGGATTACTGGCTACCTCATTTTGTTAAAATTAAATTTTCCAAAATCTGGCGCAAAAGGACGGTCCTCCGGCTAGGATTGTCCCAATGGACGAACTTCACTCATTACTCCCTCTCTTCTCATCCTGGTACTCCTAGCAGCCACGTCATTATTTTTTCATCATTTGACTCGCTGACATGTTGACCAACCTTTTTGTACTCCCATTAAGGTGGGACTCCCAGTAAAACAAGGACCTAAACCAACAGACCACAGAGTGTAGATCATAATGCGTTTAAATATTTTGATTTGCTTGAGTAAAATTACGTGAGCCATTTGTCGTACTCAAGAGTTTAAATATTCGTAGCCAAGGTAGACAGACAAGGTTAAGCAACCCCCCGACTGGTACCTAACAAAGAGATGGAAGTCAAAGAACCCGTTCACGTTCCTCCATACGAAACGAAACTCATTTCCACGTCCAAACAATCAACTCTTATTAAAAAAATTTTTCTTCATTACCGTCAAAGCGTCCGTCCTCTTCAAGAAACGGAACAAATTAAAAGTTCCTCGTTCCCAGTCGGAAATCATTTGCTTTTTCTTTCTTGAGATTTCTTCTAGACAAAAAAAATGTAGGGGAAAAGGAATGAGAACAACGGACAGAAATCGCACAACTGTTGCGAACAGAAATCCGTTTCTCCGCTCAAGGAATACAAATCACGTACTGTCGCAAAAAAAAAGAAAAAGATTTCTCCCTGGGAAAAAATTAAGCGTAAAAAGAAAACATTTAAAATGCAAGTCAAAGAAGAACAGAAAAGCAAAAACAGAGAGGAAAAAAAACTAACGGGAGTAAGAAAAGCGAGAAAACCGACGGAAACCAATAGAGTGTGCTGTATCTCGTTAATGATTCCGCAGAGGAGAAACATTTCCAAAACTTGATGGAAACATGTTAGGGAACAAAATTACGATGAACCAAAACCGGAAATGAATATAAATAACCAACCGGAAAATGAAGTGCCGACCGAGCCAGACTAATGAAGGAAAACCTCCAGTAGAAATGCAAATTCCTTGCAAACATTACAAAAAGAGGAAGACAACAGTAGTGGAGCAGGACCGGAATTTTCAAAATCCAACGTTTAAACCTGTTATAAGAAGAACACGTAAAACTCTTACCGGTAATGAATGGAAATTAACAACCATAGAATGAAGTAGTATGTAGGCACCCAAATAAACTTTAAAGCATGTTGTTGAAGTTGAACAGAAATATTAGAACGGCCGAGAAGCCACTCGAATTTTGCAACTAGAAATGCATTGGAGAACAAAAAACTGCCCACAAGGTTTGTTGTTACGAATTTTAGTGCGAAATGTATACTAATCTAAAAGAAAATACTGCAGTTCCTAGGAAAAGATTTGAATTTTCAAAAATAGTAAGGATGTTAGCATTGTGTGTAAAGTATGTGTTTGATTATGTAGAGAAAGAACAAAAAAATCGAAAAAGTCATAGGAAACAGTGAAAATTAAAAAAACAGCAACCGGAAGTGAACAAAAAGGACGTACAAAACTCTGCCACATCCCGTTGTTGTAAATATTTGATCGAAATAAGGATGACTAAAAAAAGATTGCAAAAACACTACAAGGCTAGCTCTGAAGGAAGTAGACACCACCGGAAGTTCCCTCTAACGTTGATCAAGCGACACTGACAAAAAGAACTCCCATACGAACGCCTACACGAACCTGACCAGCTGTTGTGGTTTAAGTCTGGAAAGCGTCACTTCCGGCCAATTTTTCGACGTGAAGTCGAACCGGAAAGTAGGAAAAGATAGATTATCCTCAGGAGAAAGAAGAACGGTCCGGAGGTCAGAAGTCACGGGTCATCGACTCCTGACCAAAATCAAGTTAAATTATTTCTCCACGTCCGTGTCTGCCTTCTTCATATCGCCTCTCTGGCATTCCTATCCATCTTTTTCTCGCACCTCACTTTCTCCATCACTTTCTCTCACTCTCTCCACCACCGTCATCCCTCCGCCGTCTATCTGCCCTTTTATTGTTCCATATATATTTGAGTATACGTTTCTTGGCTTAGTTGAAAAATGGCTCACGTCGCAGAACTTCCTATTGTTCTTTAATTTTCCGCTTCAATTCTTCTTTGATTCTCCCTGCACCTTATGTTTTTGATAGAAAAATTCATTGACTTTCTTTCCTTGGAAAATCCTACGCTCTTTTCCCTTCTCTCTCTCTCTTTCTTTCCCCCACGCTGAAATTCGCCAGCTTCAAACGTTCTCACTTAATTTCTCTTATTTTCTTTACCATCATTATTATTTTCACTTGACACGGTAGTCTCAAATCCCATTTAATACCTTTTGTAATGCTTGTGCAAATAACTTTTTATCTTTTCCACTCGAAACAAATAGGAGCGCAGACAATTCAAAAACGTAATTGATTCTCTCTCAAACTGTACACCGTGCTGCTAATACGTGGAAGATTCACGTCGACCGCAACATTGCAAAACAGAAAACCACGTACCAATACAAAAACATAGTTACGAAAAGTCTAATCAATGAAACGCATGAATATCCTGCGAACTGGTATGTAACTTTGTATCAACTCAAATCAGTAATTACCAGTTTCAGTGTGTGAACATCACATACTGACCCATCAAATATAGCTTCATGAAATCCACACAGAATATTGGAATGTAGCCCAGCAGTAGGGCAGAACAGAGCGTATTACAAAGAGGCGGCCACTAAATTATGTCCACAGTTATTGTATGAAAAACTAAGACATAATAGATTACTAAAAGGAAGAAAATCAACCACACTATTTTCTTGTAAAAGAGATCATAACGGGCACTGCTTCCATCCTTGTTCTAATAATTCTTCTCACTTCAAAGTGACTTATAGAATCCCCTCATCGTATCCAACAACACTATATAATAACTCATTACTACATGTTAACATAATTTTTTGCAATGCACGCAACCTTCACCGAATTGTTGGTACTTTGTTTCCCGGAGCTTCATGACGAAGTCGTGGCACTAAGCTCGATTTTTTCACCACTTTTTCCCCGGGAAGCCTAACTCTCCGACAACATAAGATAATATTAATAAAAATAAAATGGGTCAAATAAAAAAAACTGTACAAACAATATTCAGTAGTATGTGTGTGTGTATGAGAGAGAGCGAGAGAGAGAGAGAGAGAGAGAAAGTGAAAGAGTTGAAGAGAAGTCCATTTGGGCAAGTTCCAGGATTGAGCTTAATTTTTTGGCTGCTGATTTTCGGGGCCCAAAGATTTAAGATTCCTCATCGTCTACAGATTCGCCTAACTGCATTTTCTCCAAATTTATGGTTCCGGTTTCGCTGCTTGCCATGAGTTATGTCGCGTAATAATTTTTGCTTACTTTTTTTCCAGACCCTCCCCTGATAGCTTTCGCCTTTTTTCTATACACTGGAAGGTTCAAGTTTCCATCGGCTTCCTCAATTTCGATTTCACTCTTCCCATTTTTAAAAACTGATTACAGCACTTGATACGTGTACTAGAGTAGCACAAGTTGGGCAGGAGAGACCGAGAGAGGGAGACAATGACAGGTGAAGAAGGAATAAGCACTAGAAAGCCAGGCCCGTGAAGTACGATGCCGGTTTCTCACCGCACAGTTACACGGTTTCTCTTCGTGTCTTCTGCCATAAGCAAAACTAAAGGCCTCCTCCTCAGGAACAAGACATTCTCAACATTCAAACGTAAATATTCCTCGTCATATTACAATCTTCTCTCACATATATATGACCCGAAAGTTCAAAAGGTCGCATGCGTTCGACTCAACAACCCCTTTTCAGACTGGCCTCCACTCGAAAATGACAACAACAAATGAAACAAATAACCGTTCAATTCCAAATTCCATTTGGAGTTCACTCGAAATTTAGCCTACCTGTATAGTAACTGGTACCACTTTTCAGTGAAGGATTTACAAAAAACCAATCTGCTTACCTGTAACAGAAAAAAATAAACAAACTTCATTATAAGTATATCACAAATAAATAGATAAAAAGTACAATAAAAATCCAATAGAGCAATAAAACAACGGTAGAAAATCATATATACATACAATAGTCTAATTTTTAACTGTCATCCTATGCGTTACATTAAATTATTATTTTTTTTTTAAATGGTTCCTCAATGCCTAGACAAACAGCGCTACACGGAGTTGTTTCGCAGTTGCTGAACTGAAACATTCAACCGGTAGTGACGACTCCAATAAATAAGCATTTGGCGCGAAAACTGCACAATTTCCGAGTTCAATTTGAGCCGCATCCCATCTTTTTTTGTGCTTTTCCTTTTATTTTGTCCGATTCATCCGGTTCCGGTTCATTAAATAGAATAAATGATCCGGCGACAGGTCTGCATTTTTCTCGAAAGCTTCTCATTAATTATTATAACTGTCTTTTAAGCTTAACCTTTATTGCCGCGGAACGCTTCCACTGATTCCATTAATTACGACGAGCGGGGGAATTTTAAATAGAACGGAAAGGAAATAAAGAAACAGAAATAAAAAAAATGCCTGTTCGAAGCAGGGGGGCCCCCAAAGAGCAGTGCCGGAAACTGAAAATTCCGACTAACAAGACTTATCCACTGGGAGAAAACAAAAATAATGTAGGAGGTTATACAAGTACTGTAGCGAACACCTGACCTACCTAAATACACATTTATGTACATAACACAATAATCCTGCATCATTTTCGAAAGCCACGTGTCTCCTTGACGTTTTACATATAGTTCTACCGGTCTAAATTCACTGGATTTCATTTCCCGTACCATCGGTAACCCCCATCATCCCCCATCAAGTCGGAGGGAATCAAAAGTAGAGCAGCGTGTGAAAGCAGAAAGGACCAGTGGGAATTTATACGAAATACAAATGTTAATTCTATAACGGTTTCTCGGGATTAGGATGAAAACCCCTTAACAAAAACACTCACCGCTCTCTTTAAAAAGGTTTAAATAAGCGTTTAAGCTTTTTACGCTCAAACCACGACGCATGCACGCGTACGTACATACATAAATACATGCATAAACACACACAAAGACATACAACCAAAGCGTTCTTTCTCCTGTATTTTCTCTTCTCTCGCGATTTTTTCATTTTCGGTCCTCCGGACGTTTGAGCTCACTTAATTTGAGCAATCGGTAATAAAAAAAAAGGGCTGGGATGGTGAGACTGAGTGAAACAGAAAGCACTTTCTCCGAAAAAAAGACATCGGAAAATCTCAATGCGGAAGACCGATAAATTGGAAAGATGCGATTTATGTTGATTGATTTATGGGATTCTCTTTTCTCCCGTTCTTCTCCCTATATATACACATTGATATTATCGCCATTTTAATTCGAGTATCGATTCTGTGGAGTAACAATGGGAAAATTCGCAGCTTCGAGTGGGGGAGAAAAAAAAATTCAAACGAGGTAAAAGTCTCATCCGGACCCATCTAGCCTGTTGTTGAACGATCGACAAATGAACTTCCAAGACAACCACTATTTCTTTCACTTCCGTTTACTATTTCACCTAGTCACGATGTGAACTCCGATGAGTATCAATCTGATGTTACAGCATACATTGTATCACAAAAAAGGCAACAAGTCAAAATAACTCCATAAAATAACTTTATGGTTTTTTCTTTCCAGAGCGGAAGGACATTAATGGGCACTTGTGTATTGCAGACAACAAATAGGGCGAATTCTATTTTACGATCCAAACAACAGCAGAAGCCAAAGATTCCGTTACTCGATGCTTGGGTCGGAGGCAATTGTACGGGGAAAAACAAACGCCACCAAGGCAAAATCAGAAGAGATGAACAGTCGCATTTTTACGTACATTTAACGTGAGTAAAATCAACGTACGTATGAACAACTGAAAAAATCGTATTTGAGCAAAATTAACAAACAATTAAGGAAATTTAAACTAAAATGAACGAAAACTTCAAAAGACAATATTGTACTGTTGGCGCGTGAAATGGCGTAGCAAAATACCCACAGGATTATTTACTTTTATTTTTAATGTAAAACCTTCCGCTCTTTGGTGAACTTCTTAAAAGGTTGGTTTTGGCTTTGTTGTTTTGCCAGGTTCGCATCAAACACTTCCTGTTTATTTTCCATCTGACTTTGGCACAAAAATTGAGCACGTGAATGTAGTGATGAACGAAAAGAAAATAAGAACAACATAAGAATGGTTTTGTGGACGCCACAAAGAGTGGTGACGCGTACCAGGCAAACCGAAACTAATGCAAAGCAGACTACAAAACAAATCTGGTAGTTGTTGTACCCTGTAACGATGCTCCAATTATTTCTATTCGTCTTACTCTATACTTCCATACATAAATGTATATGCATATTAAGATTTAAAATAAATTATTAATTCTTTTCCACAATATTTGTCAGATTTGGGGTGCGAATAAGGACCAACCCTTTGTCACCGTTCCACGGAACCTTTTAAACCTTCCCGCCCTCAAACATTGAATATTGAGCGGTGAAAAACGCATTCCCCGTGTGATATTCCAATTTAATTTAATTTAACGTTTTAAAACATCATCCGGGACAATGATAGTTCGCCGACCTTTTCCCTTAGGTTTCGCCCTCTCACGAAAAAGGCTCTTGGATTTAATTTCTGACGGTAATCTCGATCGCCATCGGAGAGAAAACTCCACAGGATCGTACACGCTCGGGCAAATTTTTATTCTTAATCCCAAAATCCGTGGACCTAGATAAATTTCACTTGGGATTCTGCCGGAGAAACGTGGCTCGAACGAGAAGAGGAAACGAGCCTTTCAAAACCACTCCCGCGCTTATAAAAAGGCTTTGTTTTATGTTGCTCTCGCCCGGTCGCAAATAACCGACCTTATCCGCCATTTTTCCTTCCTCTTTCCTTCCACGTGTCTTCTTACGACGCGGTGCATGCCACTTCCGGTTCTTTCCGCCTTGCCAATCTGATGCCGTGGAAGTCGCACCAGCGCACCAAATACGGGAGCAACAAAAAATTTTGCTACGAACGAAGCTTCCTTATCTGACCCGGGGATTATTTTTTCCCCTTTGTTAGTTTCAAATAAAGAGCTATAAATATTCTTTAACGGCTTTAAGTCTCTACTAAATTTCAAGACCGAATGATTAATTTCGGCCGCGATTAATCATTTCCTTCCGACTTTGTTGAAATTCCTAATAACAATTACAACCGCGAAACCGTCCTGAAGAAAAGGACCCCCACGTGAAATGTGGACCATTTTTTAAACTGGCCTGCACAATGGAGATGATGAGTGGAGGCCTGGTAGATAAGATGATAATAAAAAAAAAATAGAGAAGCCACGGGCTGCATCGATAATGAGGGGAGGCGAACAAGGACTCAATACGAATGTCACGCTGCCTGTAGATATACATACATTTTAAAAGATCACATAGAACAAAACTGATATGCTGCGTAGTTCTTTCGAGAAAGTCTGGTAAACCCAGATGGTTTTCTGTAACTATTTATATTTATCTAGGTATCTGCCCTGTTCTCGTGTTGAACCTTTTACGCTACCCCATTAGAATACGTAAGAACATGAATAGGTACGAAAGTAACTTCTCATGAACCTCAGACTATTTTGTCTATTAACGGTGTAGGAGTTCAAAACTTAACACGAACACTTGGAATCAAATTGCAAGAACTATTCATCAGGCATTCGACCCTAGACGAACCAGGCTATGAAATTTGGAGATTATTAGTAAATAATAGTGATTAATAGGGAATACATGAATTGTAAACAAACTAAAAATCTGGCAACCTGACCTGTTCAACCTACAGGTACCCAATAGACAGGTTTCCATTCCGGAGGAGTTTCACATTCGAATTCAAAACGGGACAGAATTTCACTTCTAAAAACCCCCCTCATCTTCTGAACACGTCCACCCGGTATCTCTCCTAGGCAAAAAATCGGACTCGGTTAGACCTAGAAAATAATTCACGGTTAAATAACCTCACGACCCATCCTTCTTCCCTGCTTCTCCAAAGAAGAAAAGTAATAATTTAAGTAATGTTTGGAGTGTGAATGATATATTACAAGTGCTTGACGGTTTTAGTAATGGTAAAAGAGCAAAAAAAGAAAATGCAAATGTCACTGCCTGTGCAGATTCCTTAAGATTTACCGACAGGGCGTCCTCGTAAAGAACAAGAGAATAATTGTGGAAATTGTGAAAAGGGAAATTTAAATTAAAGCCAAAGGACCTAATTTATGTAGGTGAAAGGCGTCACAACGAACTATGCGACTTTGAAGATGTTCAAGAAGTTTCACTGGACTGGGCTCTTTTCACTGTTAGCATCTTAAGATTCAAACTTAAGCCTTATTCTTTGTAACATGTGATTGTCCAAAGAGGTTACCAAAGTATGCAACAACTTCATTTCTCCATTACTAACAATTATTCCACACCAATGTCTCTCACATCGCAGCACTCGTCTTTCAGTAGCAACAGCAGAACCACTGAAATCTGCATTGTAACATTGTTGTTCAGTCGGTTTCTACTCAATGGTAACCTAACGAATCTTTCGCGTAACGTTTTAAAATTCTATTTCCAAAAAAAAACGAAAGTAAAAAATAAAATGAATCCAGGAAGATGGACGTAACAAAGGAGACAAAATGGATTTGTATTCGAGACAAAAGTGTCTCGTTTATCCGGCAAGAAAATGGACATAATGGAATGATGCGATTTCAACTTATAGGGGGAAAAAAGAGAAGAAGACGAAGAAGAACAAAAACGTCTTTAGGATGAAGTGGAAGCGAGCATGGAAGGGCAAAAGAAAGGAAACGAGTCTGCGAACGAGAAATTTCATCCGAATCATCCCAGGGGTCAAAGAATTTCGAAAACTATTTCAAGAAGCTGCATTTGAAGCGAAATAAATCTGTTTTTAATAGCTCCGACCGGAAAACACATAACCCTTTAAAGCAGAGAGAGAGAGAGAGAGAGAGGCAAATCACGAAAAGAGAGCTCAGGAAATGGGATGAATTGCTAAGGTTGATGGAAAGGAGTGAAAAGGAAGGCCGACGAAACTACCACGGAAAAAGAATAATTTATTTTCCAACGTGGAGAAAGAAGAGAAAAGAATGGAGAAACTTGGAGCACGGGAAAACAGAAGATAGACAGTTGGAAAAGAAATAAACATGAAATCAGACAATCGGGGCCACGAAATACGGCTATTGGACGGAAATTTAGGTACTATGTAACGAATATGGCCACACCTAAAGCTCCCATACAAATTTGCTTATATATAAAAAGGGGCTTATAAACACAGATACCTATATAAAGGCAGTGTACCCACTACTGCCCAGATCTTTATCCTCTGAAAGTTAAAATACAAGGCTCCGACAACTGGCACACAATACTTTTCATACCGTACAATCTCCAGCCATCCGAACCCTTCTATACGACAGATAGAACTACGACCGACGAAGAAAGAAATCGACGGTAACTTGAAAAATAATTTAACTCAGCTCCATCTGATTTTTATTAATTCCACTAGCAAAACTCTAAATGACTTTGGAGTTGTCCTGCGGGAAAACGAGCGCACTGCCTCGAATTAATTCGAAAGAAACAAAAGAAATTTCTGGCCGTTAAAATAAAATCTGCAGGCTTAAAACCGCCCCGAGTGTACAAATGCAAAAAAAAAGTTAATCCTATAGAAAATCCATACAAAAAAATTCGATTGGAGTTACCACCAGACTATAATTTTACATAAAGCTTTTAGTCGCGCTACAACTTGCTAGCGGGAGCTTTAGCCGCTGCCTGCGGGGCACAAACGTGCTTTCCTTTTTTCCCATTCAAATGAAATATATTATTTCGAAAAAAAAAATATAGAGCAGCATTGAAGAAATTTATGTATGACAAACCCAAATGCCGGCAGGTAAAAAACCGTCGGACAAGACAAAACAGTTCCCAAACAACAGGGCACCATCACCAATATTGGGTACTGCATGGGTGATACCCGTTCCTGGTACATCCACCCTCACACGCATTGTTAAAATTTAACTTCGCCCATAGATGTCCTCGGCTAGAAACTTCACAGTTAGATAAAGCAAACAAAAACAGAATCTTTCTTAATTAATTCTTTTTAATTTTTATATTTTCCTGCTTCTTTTCAACTAATCAACGATCGGCTGGTTGAAGGACATGAAAAACTAAAATAAACGAACGGTTAGAAACAATTGGGCGGAAATCAAAGCGATAAGAATTTTCATTTCGTCCCTGAAATAAGTTTCCCAATAATGCCGAACCCGGGAAAACGTGGGGATGAACTAATAGCGAACAAAAAGGCAAGTTTTGGAAAAAGTTTTCCAGACATCCTTTTCAAATTGAAAATAACGTTAAGGTTTTCTCTCCAAGCGAAACAAGTTCCTCTGGAAAACTTTATTTTCTTCTTCTTCTTCTCTTGAGTCCTCTTCCGTCTCGATTCTACCCCCGGCCCCTCACCATCACTCCTTTAAACCTATTCTAAAAGTTATAGAAATATTTCGTCTAATAGTTTTCCTCCTTGAATAGCTAGAGATAATGATGACGAGAATTACATTACCGAGAAGGAGTAACGAAAATGATTAAGTTCGAAGCGTACAATCATAAGAGGGAATGAATACCAAGACTAATGCTAGGAAACAAGAAGTGCACGTGGTGCACATAAAAATTAACCGAACTGATAGGTAAAAAAACCCACGAGAAACCCAGGCAGTCATTCCATTCAACAGTGATGTCGAACAAACTTACTAACACTACAAAACCGTACAGTTAGTGTACATAAAACAGTTAAAACTTCATACATAACCAATTTTTAATGTAATTTTAAATAATGTAATGACTAATTGCCACTACCACCTCAATTTATCATGACATTATCAGAATGACGAGAAGGTTCTTCCACGATTCCCATTCAACCGTCAAAGTAACTCTTACGTACCTTATAAAACTAGTCTTCGATCGAAACCGAAAACCAAAAATACAAAACCCGCGAAATAGTCAAAATGAGCGACACGAAAATTAGAAAGGGATTTTCAAATTAAGAAGTAAAAACTGTTTACGTTGGTGCTTTCCCTCTCATCCTCAAACGTAGGAAAACATCGTAAAATGGAAAGAATCTCGCCGAATCATCCGTAAAGTTTGTCAACCCCCGAAGCTGACATAATAACCGGAGAAACTTAATGAATTTACGACTTTAAGCAAACATCCGGTAACTTGCTAACAGAAATTTTGCAAAAGGGAACACGAGATTTGAGTGAAAGGGACAATAAACTTAATTTCAGACGCAAAATTCTTATTTTTTAAGTGCTAACATTCGCGCTGGGAGTTTCTCAACCGGAAAAGTCCCTTCTACCTCGTCAGCAGAGTTTCCGTCAGCAATCCTTTCGCCGCCCTGTATATTTCTATTTGTCGAGGACCGGGAGGTAAGCAGGACGATCACGACGACTACACCTGGGAAATAACATTGTTTGTTTCCGTTGATTGCCTTGGAAATCTGAAGAAGGTCTAAAGCAAACAAAAGGCAACTGGAGTATGTTACGTCATTCGGATTACCGCGGCTTTCGTCGCACTTTTTAAACTACTTGCCCCCGTTACTTTGCCGGATGTTTTTGCCGCAATAAACCGACTACAGACAAAACTATATGTTTTGCCGACAGAGGAACTCAAGTAGGCAACTACTCATACCAAGAGTATTTCACTTAATGAGTATCTCTCCCCGGTGAGTACTCCCCTTACAACTTCGAAACTCTCAAGAACTCCGAGACTTTACTTTTCTACCAATGTTTTCTCAATTGTGCGACACCCTCGACACCAACTTGTCCAAAGATGAACGCCCCAATTTAACCGATCCGACTTTTCCCACATCTCAATCTAAATCGAAATCAAAATCGACTGCGAAATGAAAAGACTCCATTTATAAGCCGAATTCCAATATTTTATTGTTTAATTTCATCGTGGGTGGTTACCTGCGTTTTCCCCAAGTTCCTTTTAATTAATTCAACCAAGTTTTTGAGAATGCCCAAAATGAGTATGGAACACTCAATTTCAAACTTTTGCACTTCACCCTATCAATCGGCATTCCTCATTTTCACCATCGAATTTCTATTTCGTCACCCTTTCCGACAGGGAAACTTTCTGCCCGATCTATTTTCTCCTCAGAACTAAAAAAGGGTATAAGGAAGTTCAAAAACAAAGTCATTTGACACAAATCGTATCGACAAATGACACGGAAATGAGCGAAAGGTGAAAAAAAACAAATAAAACCAACCACAAGGGTTAAGTGTACCAAAAAAAAAAATATTCCACACAGTACTAGTGTACTTTATGTACTCTAGAAAACGCAAACTAAACTCCGGCACATGTAAATTCTTACCAAACAATTATGAAAAACAACTTTTGGGAGAACAAGACAATAAAACATCACACGATCAGTTCAAACTATTCGATACGCAGCAAACCATTCGATTAAAATCCAACTGGGAATAATAAAAATTAAATTTGAATCCGAGCCCAGCAATCGAAGCATAAGGCCAGCAGTCCAATGACGTGAATTCCTTCAAAATTCGACAAAAAAAGAAATAAGGCAATAAAAAAAATAAGGTGAGTAGAAAAGTAGAAAACAAACGTCAGAGCGTAAGCAACATAGAAGGAAGATGCCAAATTAGAGATGGACGAATGAAAAATTCAGCAAAATTTAATGGATGAAAGTGAATTCGGGTCTCGGAGTGTAATTGCTTCGATATAAAAAAAAGAAGTAGTGTTCTTTCCCACTAATATTTTCCTTTTCCAATTATGAAATGGTAGCAGAACTAGAGTAAGACCAGAGACGAGACCACAAGCAAGGCAACGGACACCGGTGGCAGCCGAAGCGATGGCAACCCCGACAGCCACCGCAGCAGGAAGGAGAGAACAACATGAAATTTATTAAACTGCCACGCAGAAGGATGCTCCTCGTGTCCGCCGTTCGAAGCGAAATTCTTTAATAAAATAAAAACAGAAATTGGCAGGCGAACTGATTTTACACAAAACGAAGAAGAAAATTCCTTTTGGCCCGTTGCAAAAGCATATTTTCAAGGGAAATTTGCCGTTCGTGCTGCTGTTGGAAATGCGACTGCGAAAACAACCCCAAAAGGATCGTTAAAAATTTGCAATAATTGAGAATGGAGAAATCTCTCAAAGTCTGCAGGGCGTCCACAAATCTATGGATTTAGATCACAACGAGGTATTACTTTGAACTTTTTATCAACTTTCCTGGAACGGCCTGTGGTTAGATTCCCTATAATGGTTAAACTACACGTCAAAAAACAATCTATCAACGACAGCTTATTCACGTATTCGTCAACACGAAGGAAACAAGACGCTAGATTAGAGTTGTCTAAATTTTCTCCTTCCAGACCAAGGGAACATTCAACCCGGAGGAACTTCAGAGAACATCTTTCAACTGGGTGGTGACCACTGAAATATTTGTCGCATACCTTAGACATCCTACAAGGGAAATTAATACGTCGCGATTTGTGTCTACAAAGAGGAACTAGGAGTCCAACAATAGAAACCAACATTGCTTTGCTATTTTTTCCAACGTCCAAGTGAAATACAACTAGAGTACTACTGTGTTAATGAGATTCCTGTTTGATATCTGTATGCAAGCGATTAGTACGCTTTTAAATTTCGGCCAACAAGTTCAGTATTGAAGAAATAGACCTCCAATAAAATTAGAGTTACACCACAAACCTTAATATACCCCTCCTTTTCAACACTATATACAAAAGCCTGAAGAAATTTCTTGCACTTAGGGTGAGTAAAATTCCGAACATTACTTTAATAAACAATAAACACGGTAATGCAATTCAAAAAATTATGAAACACAACCTGCTTAGTCGTCACAACCTCAAACCTCAGTTGTCTATTTCCTCAACAAATATGAGAATATTACTACGTTTCTCCCAAGGAAACCAAAACGAAAGTTCGAAGGAGAGAATAACAAAAGAACATTCAACGACAGACCGAGAAAAATGGCTACAAAAGCGCTACAAAAGAAAATTTGTGTCCACTTCAATTTTCCTTCAATTTATACGAAGGCGACGCAACTACGTTTGAAAAAAAGGCCCGTGTCTCTCTCTCTCTCTCTCTCTCACGCACACGCACACGCACATTCTTCTACGCGAAAAATTGAGAATTGCACTCCGACAGGATTATTGTCACTATAAAACAATTTTATTAAAGAGACAAACGGGAAAAAGAAATGCGAAAGGTAACGCACTCGTAGTCACATAGAAAAGGATATATACAACAAAGACAAACCATTTCGGGTCGCATCATTCACACTTTGAAATGCCATTAAGAACCCTTTGTCTCTTAGACATTGTTTCTTCCTTGCCTCTGCCACTCGTAACGGACTATTCCTCTGCTACTTCGACACAGATAACTCCATGATGATGGCTTCCTTTCTTCAGAAACTCACATAAACAGGAAAATAAGGGTTTAACATGTTCCCCGAGTAACATTAAGGCAGAGGAATAAAACTTAACGCATTGACGTCGGCCATTTTCATTAGGAACTTGATATTTTCCATAAGCGTCACTTGTTTCCTGTGGCTACATTTCCTCACGTCCAACTTAATAATAAAGCAGCACTCACTTTAGAATAATAACTTTGCAAAACAGACAACAAATCACAACAAAAATCTCTACAAGATTTCTACAGTCAAAGGTTGAGAAACAACGTTACATATAAACCGAAGAATTGCATAGGGCTAAGAGTCAGCTGACAGCCAATGGTTCCTTCGCACTAAAATCCAATTATTAGTGAAAACCCAATTTCCGGGGGAAGTAGATATCTTACGTCAATATAATAAAGAATTGTGTCGTAGAGAGAAAAGTAAAGTTTTTCTTTTCTTCAATAAAAAAGGCTCCTCTGACAATTAAGAAAGAGACGTAAACAAAGAAGCTTAGCTTGACCTCCTGTCATGTGGCATTTGCTCGTTTCAAAGTTCCAAAAAGTCAAATACGCACAAATAGGCACCAAATAGTTCAGAACCAGACAAAACAGATCGTTCAGTCGTCTCCTCCAAATGTGACACCTTTCTTATCATTTCTACTTAGGACGGAGCCTTTCTCTTTAAAGAAAAAAACACAGCTTCTCGTGTAGGAAATTCTGTCAACCCAACCTTCTCACTTTTGGCATTTTTACGTTTAGGGATATCCTACTTAAAACACTGACTCAACGTGTTGTGGATGAACTCCCCGGAGTCTTTAAGTTTGTAAACAAAATACATGCACTACGAGCTCGGAAAACTGAAGTATGTGGAGCCAAGAAACCAAGTTGCAAAGTGTGCCTTTAAGGTTATCTCACGCTGAGATTAAAGCAAACTACAAGATTAATATTCACTAAGGGAGTAAATCCTCAGAAGGGTTCATAATTTTGTTCCCTTCATTTTGTTCTTCAACGAAAATCAGAACCCACTCATAATTAAGGAACTGGAAATTTAAGGAACGATAAATTTCTTTCTGAGTAAGAGGCGACAGTTACCTGTACAACAAAAAGAAACAAGCAATGTATTACAAGTACTTCACTGTACTATAGCACCAATCGAACAAATTAACCTTCAGCGTGAGTAATCGGTCGAAGAAGTTTTCACAACAAATGCATTAAAGTACATATATCATCTGATATATAGTAACCTAGTAATAGAGGTGTACAGGTACTCCAAAGAAGTGCAACATTCAAGAATAACGGAGAAAATGTAGTGCTAGGGCTACCGTCCTTCCTACGCATTGGACGAAATCATGAAAAGAACACATGACTGCCAACAAACTATATATCTCATTGGCTTCCTTATGTTCTTGTTCATCCCGGTGTTCTCGCAGCTAAACTTTCACGAACGCACCTTAAAATTCGCATTTAATTGAACCCGTTCAGTTTCTCCGGCAAGTCACAACCGCCACCACATTTACGACCAACGGTCCAAATTCAATGACAGAAAATGATTACAGGGAAGAAGTAGAAGGAGGGAAACTGGAAGAAGACGAACAAAACGTGGTCGAATATATCTGTAATCAACTTGCGATTCAACTTCCAATCAAAAGCACATTTCCCCCGGTGCGCCATTCGTACCAAATGAAAGTTCCAAAGTCAAAAACTTTATAAGAGCAGTCTTACGTTCCCACAAAAAAGGAAAGTTCGATTATTATATCGTTACAAAACGATTTCTTTCTCTCTCTGTTGTTGGTTTCTAATTGTTCCCATTGTTCGCGTTCGTCATTCTGAAGGCAACCCACCGAAGTCGATGCCATTCCCAGGTCCCCGAGGAAAACCTTCGGTGGTAAATACCCCGTTAAGCCAGGATACAAAACATGTGAGGAGGTTTCGAACGAGGTAAAAATGGAAACGACAGATCTCTGGAAGCCTTCGTCAGGAGTGATTCGAGATGAGTTTGAACTGGTGAAAAACGAAAGGCAAAATCCCATTTGCAATTTTCCACATGAGCAATAGCTCAAAAAACTGTCTAGCAAAACTTGGGGAGAAAGAGAAAATTCCAATAAGAACAAATGATTTTGCGTTGGAAATGCCATTACATTAAAAACGGAATGTGTCGTGTCACCAGCCTTGCATTAGACAATAACACCACTCAACAACTACTCGTTTGCAGTGTATCTAAATAAAATCCTATCAAGTTCAACAAATCAGTACAGCACCGTACATGAGTACCCTTCACCAAAATATACACCATTAATTAACAATAGATTATTCAACATACTCCCACTGTAGAAAGGACTCGTCGACTGGAAGATAACACGAAAATTTTAACATTCGAAGAGAAACTCACGTGTGGGACGATCAAATAAGAAAAACACAATGACAAAAGTATTAAGTTAGCTCATACACAACAGACAAATTTCACGTGGGAGCACACTTTTCCGGCTACACATTTAGTGTGTAGGCATCGCTCAAATACCAAATGGAATTGTAAACAAGCGTTTAGATCGAACAGACAGTTTTCCTCCGGGCTCATTCAT
Source organism: Polyplax serrata (assembly GCA_037055365.1). Classification (NCBI taxonomy): domain Eukaryota; kingdom Metazoa; phylum Arthropoda; class Insecta; order Psocodea; family Polyplacidae; genus Polyplax; species Polyplax serrata. The sequence continues at coordinate 3,367,179 of JAWJWE010000038.1, read as the reverse complement.
CAATACCCATCAATCCAAAAGGAACTCATTCAAAGCGATGATTGTGAATTTTGACTTTTCAATAATATCTTTCGCTGATAAATTAGTATTCAAAAGTTTACTTTCATCAGGTGATTTTCACTCTGAAAAACTAGAGTGAACACGAAATTACAGACATGCAATTTATTATGTCAAAATATCAACATGTACTCTGCGAACTTCCATCTGTTTAATTTTAGTACCGCATGCTGAATATTTTTAATTTTGTTTATTTAAGTTAGTGTTTATAGTTACATCCTAATAAGCATACCGTTCCTTTGTTGGCCACTTACAATTACTTGTAGTAATTGTTTTGCTAGTTATCGTTAAGTTTACTTGTAAGCTATAATCATAAATTCACCATTAACTTCATACATTAAGTACATGGCGTTGGTTTAATAATTTTACATCCCATGAGTTCTATTCACCAGCTAGTGAACCAGTAGTAAAACCACCGCCTAAATAATACACCAAAAACGTCTCACATTTCCCACACTATACTCAGACGTGCCTGGTATCCAACCGACACAGACAAATAAACTATTTACAATTTCTTGCCTGAGTACTAACTGCGAACTGTCAAACCTCCACGCGGCCTGAAACCAAAACCTTAACGCGGCATTTCCTTTTCCGAAAGTAAAAACGCGAGAAACGGAGAAAGACGACAGGAAAAGCCTCAAACAATAGCTCTTTCCAGTTTCTATGCTCCGCTTTCAAACGAATTTTATTTAGATTCTCCGTCTCCTGCAAGATAAATTCCGGCAGAAAATCGTTATCGGGACTTTTCCAGTGACGCTAAATAAATAATGAAAACTAAATAAATAAATAAATAAATAAAAATCCGGGGGAGTCATTTGTTTCCACACGGTTATTTCTTTCACTCTAATAAAACGCTAGGATTCTGGTGAATGTCTGATGGAAAGCTTTCAAAGTGTTTACTGGAACCAGACTGGAAAAGAAGACACACAGACAGGGTGAGACGAAGCGATCGCTTCCATTCTGCACTTCTTCTTACAAGGACAGGATTACGACCAAAAACGACACGCTGAGGATAACTCTTCAGTACCATCGTGAAAATTACTCCACGAAAGTCTGGTAAATCCCTCTTCAATCAATTTTAATAGTTCTAATCGTAAATTATACTATATTATTATATAAGAAATTTCCTTAAATCCGACTATAATTCATCGGGTCCTGAATTTTCCAATCGAAACTATTAGGAAAAAACTACTTGAGGTGAGTGCTCCGCAGGATTTGTTTGCGTGTCTGCACTCTCATCTCGGGAGAGAATCTTATGAACTCCAATTCCGCACAATATCAGAGTATTGTAGTGCCTTGTAGTCGCCTATTTAACATCAAAATGCATACAAGTGTACTACCCACTCAAAATCCTAGAACACAAAAAATATTTGAGGAACTTTGAGAAGAAAGCCCCGAGAAATATGTACATCGCGAGAACAGCCAATTCAGTTTTGTTATTATTAAAGCGTTCCATTTACGTAGATTGTAGTACAATGGAATCATTTGTCATTTTGCGAGAACCTCACACTGTAATGGACGCGTGTATGTGGACGGTGGAATGTTTCTTGCAGACAGCAGCAAGGAGCCCGCAATTGAGGGTCTTTTGACTAAGTGGAGGTTGAGTGTGAGGCTCACCCTGGAGTGATACCTTCCCAAATAGAAACAAAGCCCCACCGCAGCAGAATCTCCTCATGTAATCCCCGTTGAGTGTTTCCGCCGTGTATCGCAGAAAAATCTGTCGGAGCATGAGCTGGACAACAGAGACAATTACGAGAGAATTTTAGAGAAAGCGAGAGAGAAAAAACCATGAGAAATTGACTCTTCAACGCGATCGAATTTGAGATTCTTCAAAACGACCTCATCACTCGAACTGATCAACTTCACTTGCCCTGATTAAGTTCATTTCGTCCGATTCCTATCAGGGTTGTCATTTTCCTTTAAAATTTCCTCCCTCTAATAGTCTTACGTAGTCAGTATCTATTACCATCTATTAAGCTCGTCTTATTTATTTGACCTTCTTCCGACTCCCTTCAACCTCGCGTATTTTAATACTGCAATTTTTGCCTTGCTCCGGGCATTCATGATCCTTCAACTTTTCCTTATACTTCAATTTTCTGGGGTTTATGTTCTCCTCATTTTTCCTGCTATCCTTTCCATTTTTCTATTCGATTTACTTTCATGTCTAAAACGTCTCAACCTTCTTCCTTCCTATTCGCTCAATTTTTATTTTCTATTTTTTTGCATAACCACCAATAATACTGATCTTTGTTGTTCGTATAGGTGACTACCCATTCGGTATTTCGTAATATTCTTATCCTGCTTTTCTCTATGTCCACCTACATAAAATACAACTAGAATGAGGCTACATCGAACTTTTGGGAGCCTTCTTCCCTCATCTGGTCACATTCGTTCGACGTATCTCACGTTATACCTCACATTGTAATATTAATTTATTTTACTTTAATAAATGCAAATTTCACCAATTTCCATAGCCTTCGATGAATGAAAAGAATTCCTATGTACTTCTCCTTTATTGCCAATCAATCAATTTCTATCTTAATTTTACACTCGCTCCAGTCAGGGAACAACACAATCACGCCGATTTTGGCACTACCGACACTTAATTCGTATGCAGAAATTCCAACGGCCCATTCGAGGGAATAACACTTATTACCCATATGATACGAGTTTGAGGAATTTATAAAACAAAATTGGAATTCGATGGAAATTTTATAAATTATTACCCGAACGTAAATTGCATGTAAATTACCCTTTCCTTTCTAGTAGATTGTCTAATGTGGCAGTGCCGTCCTCGTCCGACTCAACCTCTCCTCCTTTATTGATTCTGATATTTTCCACATCATCTGGGTTATCTACCTTACGTCTTTCACCTGATGTTTCTACTGCGAGATGTGCAAGAGAGATTTCTCCCAATGATCGAAATAATCGCTCGTCCGTGGCGTGTGTTTTTCCACGAAACTCTATCCTAATTCCTTCCCATTTTTCACAACACTTTCCGCATTTGTTTTATTAAGACCGCTCCTGCCATGTTATTTGATTGCTTATTTACAAAACGTGCACAAAGCTGTTTAGCAAAAAAGCTGTTTTTCCTACTTCCTACCTCCTTTGGTTGGCTCCTTTTAAAAACGCCACAAAGATGCAAACAAAGTAATCAATCTTCCTGAATAATTAACGAAAAAAAGAAAGTGATGAAAAATAATAAAATCGAATTTTGAAAAACGACCGAAACCGGGGACAACACTTGTGGTGCAGTTTACAAGAGCTTACACTCATATACAAAACAAACGCTAATTATACTAGGGAATGCAGTTCGAACTACTTTTAAATAGATATGCTCAAATTAATTTGACACACAGTGTGGTAAACAAAGACTGGCACAGATGCAACCTTTGACGTTGCTCAAATGAAAGAAAAATAAACCGAACGAGACGGACCATTTCGTCAGGTAGAACTCAGAAAGTTCCCTTCAAACTTGGAAAGGGTCGGTAAACAACTTGAATTTTTTGGCTCTTTCGTGGCTAGTCATCTGGAGAAAAACGGCTAGGTTAATGGAATTTATTTTAGCCGAAAATTTTGGACTTTCTCCAAAGAGAATATATCAAACGATTTCAAAATTCGATAATTTCTTCCTTTTTTCCTTTCCACCCGGGGTTTTCACTTTTCTCTTTTACAATTTACAGACACACACATGCACATACACCAGCATGAAAACACACACACACACAGACAGACAAAATTCCCTTTCGTACTGTCCTCTTCAACGTGGCCTTATTAAATGAGTCGATAGGCAACCTCTATTCAAACTCGTTCCCTTCCCTAGTTAACGTAATTTGAATTTACGTTCTACACCTTTCGGCACGTGTAGTGTACGAGCCCGTAAAAAATTTGGGTTCTTCCCCCAGAGGTGGTCAGACCGCCTCATACGTGATTTAAATTTTGGTAAACCCTTTCGTCGCATTTTTGGTACGAAAAGTCTTTCGCAACTTCGGTGGACGTTCATCAAACGTAGACTGATGGAACTCTTCTTGTTTCCCTGACGAAACCGCCCACGAGACAATGAGATGGAATTTTTGCCTTTAAAATCTTTCATGACGATTCTGTAGATTCGCAAATGAATTAATTTTACAAAAACCTCTGCTTCGAAAACAGGTAATGTAAACCTTACATTAATATAAAAGACATGCTAGTTAAACAACATTAAACCATACGGCGGTTACGAATTGTACACAAAGCTACTAAAGTTACCGGAAGGAGTAAAAACAGTACTTTGCTAAGAAAATTTGTGTGGCAGTAAAAAGGGAAGTAAAATGACAGAGGAGCGTAACCGAATTTAAGGGAAAATAAATATTGTCGTCAAACAAGTACGGTATAGTACGCTTAGGGGGAGAAATAGTGTACTGTAGTACACAACTTGAGTCACAGATGTAACCGATTCAACACAAAAATAAGAAATAAAACTTTTACGAAGTATTTCACGTATTTTGCCACAAAGTAATGCGACATCAGTACGACGTATCATACAGGGATATTACTATTTGCAACGGCGAAACTATATTCGCAAAATTGAGGGATTCATATTTACAGAACCTTTCAAATTCATGTTACCTGAAGCAAGGCTCACTTTGAACACGGTCTCTTACAGAGTATCAATTCATCGACCTGACAGCACAATCTGCCGTCTTCGGCTTTCAAATCCGACTTTTAAGGCGCTTACCCGGCATTACTCTTCGTGGGAACAGAAAAGGAGACATATCCAAACGAATTTTCCAGGTTAAAAATACCATAAAACGGAGTTTTGGAGAACGGCAAAATGTGCGGAAGGCACGCGGCCCGTCGCGGGCCACCTTACGAAACCCCAAAAAAGTATTTTCCCCGATAAAATTCAATAAAACTTTGTTCATTAATTAGCCGATTGTTTCTCATTAAACTATGCGGTGCTCGTTTTAACGAGTTTCAACTCTTTGCCCAAAAATATTTTGTCTTCTTTCGGATCGATGAGCACATGGAACGACGAGGAGAAATATGTCGGATCCCTTCCGTCGACATTTTTCCCCGGGAAAAAAATCGTTTAAACACGAGAAATATTTTAATATTGAGGACGAGGAATAGATGAAGAGGAACGTGGGCAGAAGAGGGGCAGGAAAAAAAAGGCATTCCTCTTTGGTCACATTTTCCTTTCAAAGACCTGTTCCACAGGTAAGAAAAGAAATGAAACCGTGAAAGGTTGTGAAGGAGTAAAAAGTGCAGAAAATGAGAATCAATTAATTACAAGATTCCGATAATGAGCCGTGGTCAATTAGAAGTAATATCGTCATTAAACAAAATTTAACTCTCTCGCCGGACCATTCATACATACATTAACAAAGATCCTAAGTTAAACCTTTCAGATTCTAACAAAAAACTTTCTCGTCGGACAAAATTATGCGGTGCCAGCGTACTTCTGGCGTTGGCCCTTTAAACCCCACCCAAATTGATTTCAATGCTGTCTTTCCCCGTTTTAAAGTTTGTTACATGAACAACTTCTCAACTTGCTTAATTGTTAACTTAACATTTGTGCATTGACCATCGACATATTCTACCACCATTGATACATCCTTGACTATTTCCATCACACCTCTTTGGAAGGCCGTTCTTCAAGAACATCTAGCCAAAGAATGAATTCGTCTAGTTTACGGTTGAACAGAGTCCTCCAAATCCAACTTCCAAGTACCGGTAACTATTTATAAGAGCTGCAGGAGAAACAAATCAACGCCAAGAAGATATGTTTCATTACAGAAACTCCTCGCTAACTAAAGCCATTACAAAGAGAAACAGGTTTCTCTTATAAGAAGTTTCATTTCTCCACCGCGAGGGTTAATGGCTTTTTTAAATGAAACCAACATTAACAAAGTCTTTTCATTTTTGTCTCCCTGCCCAAGGTTCGCCGCTCTTCGGCTCAAAGCAAACATAAACGTAATTATAACTATAACCGATGCTCAACTTTGCTCTCTCTCTCTCTCTCTTTCTCCCGGACTAATCAAGTTTTCTAATTGTTTTCTTTGAAACCTCCATGTTACAGTAATAGGTCTAATAGGAACACAAGAAAATGTGCCATCTATCCTCCGCAGAGGCCCCGATTGGTTTAGCAACCGATGCTATCAGCTACGCCATTGCTTCGCAAAGGTGTTGATAGAATAGGACCACTGCTTCTCCTTTGAAGGATACGGCCTGTGAGTGCGCCTGGGAGAAGAAAAGAGACATGAACTGGCTTGGAAAAACCACCCCGGCCACAGCGATGAAAGCTCCAGGGAGACTGCCATCAAGTGAAGAAGGGTCATTTAGCCAGGTGAGTGGTAGTGAGGTATGGGACATAAAAGTGAAGGGGCTGAGCTTACAAAGAGATCGACGAGAGGTCCATCACACAGGATGCGACAGGTCCACCCTAAGGGCTGATGCCACCGATTCCCTGGCATAAAGACCTGTGTACTCCTGTTTTTGTAACTGTACACATGTAGTGCAGGGTGTCAGGTCGAGTCACTGGACCGTGCAACAGTGGCAGCCAGTGATTCCCATGACTCAAGGAAGAGATGGAGGACAGCAATCGCTCTTTAAGGCGACGGGCAAATGAGCAGATCCACAAGGCGTGGTGGAATGTGTCCGCTCCGTCTACGCAGTGCACGCCATAGGCATCCCCGTGTACTAGTGCCGGCGCCAAAGCTCGATGTCGATCGGCAACTACCACGCATAGTGCCTCGCGTGATGGACATGAGTGGTCCACGTCCGCCCCGTATCCAAGTGGACGCCCAGATACTTGACTGAGGCTTGGACATGTTTGGCTGACAGGGAAACGGAATGGTCATAAGTGTTCTTGGAGCGGGACGAGTCTCCCTATACCGTTCGGCGCCCACCACTGGATTAGCGTCCGGCAGGGAATGGTCGCAGAACCTGTTCAACTGCGGCTGCTGGGGTAGAGCCTCGGGAGTATGGGGGAAAATCACCAGAATTGCAAGCCTTATTGTGTCCCTTCTGCCTCATGGGCCAACTGTTTGGTCTTCAGTGTGAGTTAGAGGTTCCACGGGGATCAGGTCAGGTCTGGAACTTACACCTCAATGAGTTGAAACACCGGGCAGCGAATCTCGGGAGGTGGGACGGAAACACTAACAAATCTGCAAATTACCAACTGCTTTATCATCAACTTTAAAGGCCTAATAGAATGACTTAATTTTTAACAGCGCACGGGAGAATAGGAAGAGGGAAAAATACGGAAAACTTTAAGACAATTCGCTTTTCCCGTCATTTTCTTTAGTGAAATTTTGTTTGTTACAGCTTTCGCTAAACTCGCCGTCATTTTATATATTTCAGAAACTCACAATTTAATTTGAATTAAAACAGCAGAGCACTTCTGCAGCTCCGACACTGCGCCAAGGGAAAATAACAACTCGCCGAGAGTGTGAGCCTGCGACCGGCAAAAACTTCCACAGGTTTTCGAGACCGAGGACATTCCTCGTCGCCCTATAGGCAACTCCTATCTGTGTCATTTTCCACGGCGATAAATTGTTCCCTGTCGCAGTCGAAATAGAAACTAATTTAAGTTTTCGCTAAAGTCTTTAAATTCCACCGCTGAAACCATTGGGAATCCGACAAATAGAAATAGAAACAAAAGTAGTCGCAACAAACGGAATTGTTCACTCAGAAGGAGGCCTCTCCCTTGTCCATTCAAATACGTAATTTCTGATTAAAAGAAAACCTACTCCTCAACCTTAATTCCAACATATAAAATTTCGTTGGAATTAAGCAATTTGACATTCTCTAACCTCCCTAAAAGCTTCCTGTCATCGGATAACTTCTTTCCTTCTCACCTTGTCCTCATACAAACAGTTTAATTTTCGGTTATGGCCCTATTCCCAAAGGTTCCGCTACTTTGCCCATAACTATATTAAACGACATAGAGAAAAGTACTTCCCAAAGCATAGAATGAACATTTTGGCCTTGTAAAAAGTACCGAACGAACTTTGGACATCATCCTATCCAATTTATTTATGAAAACCACTGTTGGATGCGTTAGAAAGCAAGGCTCTCAACTTAACTACAATATAAACAGAAACGAATTCAACCAAAGTTTAAGGGATGTTTAATTTTCTTCCGGCAACTTCTTCGTTCCCTCGTTAATTTTAACAGACCTTTGTTTCGCAAAATCATCCCTCACGTTGCCCATCCCCCGATCGAGTTTTACCCGTTTGAAAAATCTGTTCTTGGCGCAATAACTCCTGCTAACTTCGTGCAGGAAAAAAATTGGATGAATCAACATGACAAATTGTAAGTATCAAGGGGTGCCGGATAAAGAAAGTAATTATAAATTTCTTCATAAATTGCTTTCGTAAAATTAAATGTTAATTATGTTACACACTAAGGTAATTGATTCCAACAGAAACGAACTACAGCAGCAGACCAACAATAATCAATGAATGGGTGATTGCGGATCAGGATGTGAAACAGCAACCGGAAACATCTCTCCTCCATTGTAATTCCGATCAAAGCACATCGACGGTTCATACAACAGAAAGAAAATTGGTTCCCATAGAAGAAGATCCGTAATGATACATACGACAAACCGCAATAAAAAATAATGGAGAAACACGAGAAAGGAGTTTGCTTCGCCATTATCGGAGTCCGCGGCTCTATTAGAAGAACTTTCCGAAACTTCTACTTTACTTCAATCCAATAACACATAAATATAATTTTTAATTGCCTTTATTAGCACTTAGAGGAGGATAAACAGAATATTTAGTGTTAAAGTTGGCGAATTTTCAAGAGGCGAATTTCCGGACGGAACCACCACCGAACAGGGTGGAAACTACCCTGACTACCGAGACATAAAAAAACAACCCTTAGCTAAATTGCAATTCATGGGTGAAACCCTTTCGACCCAAATTAAAAAGGACCGGAAATTTATGAATTCAAGCCTTTTCTTCGTTTGTCTGTTCGAATTTTACTGTCCCCCCTCCATTCCTGGAAAAAAATTGAAATTTCCTAGCGTAAGAAACTTCTGAATGAAAGTCATAGAGAATGAATTGTGAAATTCATTACTCCTTTTCCGGATTTATCATAAAAGTTATGTACACTACCATGCTTCTCAAGAGACACTAAACTACTCACCACTTTACACGCATTGAGGGGTGGCTGTGTTATTATTTCTCAAGGCAGTAAAAGAAAACCAGTGAGGTACAACAATGAAGTAAAGAACCTACTCGTTGTGAACACCAGTTAATTTTTGTTACCTACATCACTCCCGTTTACTTCACTTCGTTCCCTACATAACCCTTATGTATCTTTGCAATTCTCCATTTCCCAAAAGGTTTGCCTTACGTCTGCAAATAAAACCTCCCTGAATTAAGGTTCTTCCCTGGCAACCCTTTCCTCCGTACGAAGAAGACGAAAAAGCTCCAGAGTTGGAGAAACAAACCCGTAGCTTTTGCAAAAGTTTACGTGAAGGATTAGTCTCCGTCTCCCATCTATTTCGTCTCAGAGTTCTCTTCCTTTGCATGTATTCCTACTTATTCTCCTTCTTCTTCATCGCCTTGTCTCCTCCCACAATCTCCTATGTTAAATCCAATAAAACAGTACGAGACTTGAGAGATCCGGTTTAATTTTATTCTTCAGATTCCTCCATTGACGTGTCAAAGTAAATAATTGATGGAATGCAAAGAAAGAAAATTCTTTCAATTCCTGAAACCGGAATTTCTTTCTGTTTCCTTTTTTTCTCTCTCTCTCTCTTTCTCTCCCTTACACGAACACAAACACACTCTCTCTCACTTATGCTAACACACATACTCTCTCTCTCTCTCTCTTTCTCGAAGGCAACATTTTCTCTTACGTTTTATGGGCAGTAAAATCGTGTCGGCATCTCTGACAACACGTTCATTATCGACACCGATGGTGAAGAGCCTTCTCATCAAGCAACAGATCACAAGAATATTACCACTAAAACAAAGAATCACAAAGTACTTCTGTTAGAAATGGAGCACCCGACGTGTGAATGCCAGACGACGTGTTGCACTCGAGCTTTTCCTAGGAAAATTTAAGGAATTTCAGAAAGCATTTGCCAATGTCACAAATACGGCAAACCACGACCCAACTCTTCCACTAACGACACTAACGACCTTTCAAATTTCTTCCTAATGATTACGGTAAACTAATGAAGTGATTTTAAGCATACCATTCAATAATACCATTCCTGAGCTAGTAAAGTTCGGAGGTGACAAAATGTATAAACTTGCCTGAATTATAAATATGTTGCAACCCTACAGGAAGCACGATTTTCACGTTAAGATATAAGCACTAGATCTCTTAGTTTTTCGTTGCTCACCTTCCTTTCTGCTTACTCAACCTTTCGACCTTTACACTGATAAATTCCCGGCTAAAATATCATTCTAATCGCGCCGGTGTTAAGTAAAAGTCAAATAAAACCCGTCGGGAAGAAAGCCAAACACAGAATTACTTTCAAATCTTTTCCATTTTGGCTAGGTTCCCATCCAATAAGCCGAAAATACCCAAAATTTTTCCAAATTTCGTCCCCGTCACGTGCACCGAGAGTTAGGAACCTGGAAGAATCCGACCGGTGCCTAAGCCAAATCATTTCAGATTTCAATCTTTGGAAATTCTGTTGTAAAAATTTCACAATGGAAAAAGTGTTTCACTTGACTATTTTCCCAGTAGAACAATCGTCACTTCCTGTACGAGAAGTTCCCACACTAGAATTTCTTGAACCACCCTATAAAATTTAACTGTTTTTTTGGTCTCCACAAACGCTCACATATTTACCAACACCTGTGCGCCAGTAGTTGGTAACTAACGAACAGCAGGAACTGACAAATAGAAAGCGAACATAAATTAAAGATAATCTTTTTGAAGACTTATGTCTACCTATTACTGTATTGCTAATCTAATATAGTTCCCAGTACCCACCCAAAAACTAATTTAGAAGCGACACAGGTCGTGGTCGCTGACGGTGTCGTCGCAAAATTATGAGCCTAAAAATTAGAAACCGTAACAGAAAAATGGCCAAAAATAAAGCCTGCCATAGAACAAAATTCAAAAATTAAAAATTACATGAACCCTAAAAATTAAAATAAGGACGTTAATTACGAAGCGGAATTAGAGAAGAAAATTTAAAGTGCGCAAGGAGATGGAACTCAACCGTAGTAAAACAAAACTACAAGACAAGTCAGCGTAAGAATCATAGACCAGTAACTGAATGGGGCAGCTGTAAAAGCCAACATCAAAACAACATCTTCTAAAGTCCAAACGGAACTACTGGTGTACCGAAGCAAAGACCACCAAATTATTTGGCAATCCAGTGGCCCGAAAATGTAACTTTCCAGGAATATGTTGGCGAAACACTAAACTACCACTGCACTACAATGGCACCCCGGCTACAACCCCCAACGGCGTTTAAGCATTAATTTCCCGGGGTCGCATTTATTTCAACTTTGCGTATAGTAAAAACGACAAAAAAATTGCTCTCCACCAATTGAATGAAAAACGCATCAAAAGCAAAGTTTTAAATTTCCGACTGGAGACAATTCGCTGCCCATTATTTTTATCCGTGACATTAACCCACGATCGAACCTTTCCTCTGCGGTCTCCCTCTGCGACACCCTGGCTGTACCCCCGGAAAAAAGGGTGGTTCTCATCCTTAATCTCCTCCCAAAAAGCATCAGAAAGTATCCGAATCGTCCAGTTTGTTTTTCGACCACGAATAAGCAATACACCGAGCTAATTCTATTTTTTCAAAAACTAAAATTTTTCTAATGTGATTGTGTGAAAACCAAATAACCAAATATGAAAACAACATTAAAAGGCATCTGGTCCTTACGGAAAGATATGTTCCACTATTTAGAGTCTGCACGCAATGAACTCTCCGTTTCCTTACAACAACTCATCACCCCTATGTTGACAAAACGAAAACTCAAGGCGAAGTAATCAGAGAGAAAATTAAAAGAACTACAAATGAAAGGTCAAAGGTTATGCAGGTATAAAATAGCATAAAGAAAACCCCTTGAATCCGTCATGAGGCGCTTACGATACCGGACGATACCACACACACACACACACACACACACACACACACTTTTTCTTCTTCAGCAGCTCTTCAACAGCAAAATGGTAAGTCAGAAAAGTTATCAGGGAGTGGTAGAACAGAAAATTACTTTTTGAAAAGGGCTGAACTTAAAAAATGGCGGCCAATTTAAGTTAACAACGAGTAGGCCGTGGGGGGTGGTACAGGGCCTATCAGTCAGTCTGGCCTTCCATTCAACCCCCTTTTTTGCCTTCCTAACCCCGTCATTCGAAATAATTCTATGTAAATCGGACGAATTAAATATTAAAATAAAAAAAATAATTTTTTCCTCGATTTAAACGTGTAGGAGAAAGAGAGAGAGAGAGTAAAAATGGACGTCAGAAGAGAGCTAGTAAAGTATTTTCGAATTCTGAAAGCATTCGCGATTTTTAATATCAAATCAGTTTTTTTTCTGTACCGAGTGTCTCCTAAATTTACCCAAAAGTCCCATCATCTGCATATGGAAAACGCAGGGTGGAAACACCCGTCTCGAAAATTAAGCTTTTTGTATATGTACACACATACACATATACGTACCCGTCCAAACTCACACCAGGACATTCATGACCAGACGACCAGGCACAAGCGTTATTTTTAAGTCAGCAAAGCATGAAATCCTGCTGAAATTATTCAGCGAATTGCAAATCCAGCGTCAACTTACCGCCGAGCCCGACTCTCTTTTTCTAGAGACTCAAGCTCCGGGACAATGTAAACATGCGAACATATCGCCTTTTCCCTTTTGTGTCCAATAGAAATAAAAATGCAAGACCAAAACGGATGGAAAAGTACTGGGCCGAAATAAGTTAAGGAGGACCCAGTGACAGTCTGCATAGTAAGCTTTAAGCGTTTTTGGAATAAAGGAAACCGACAGTTACAGGTATACAACACCTCAAAACAAAGGTACTATGGAATGATATATCTTCATGTAAGCAAAATTAAATCAATCGAAAACATGTCAGCGATTACGGCACATTCAATTACGGCAAGTGGAATTACTAACGTAAATATAACTGACCGTTTTTTTTAATAGATGAAAAAAACCGTAGCACAGACGCCTTTGGAAAGGAAGTCGAAGGGTCATCGAATATTGTCAGGCTGTCAACATGAAAAAAATCACCCGAAACCATTGTCGCCTTCATTACCTGAAATTTCTGTCAGCCGAGGCCGATCCTCTAGTGAACACCGTGAACAACATCACTGCCTTCTAATATCTCCCAGGACCGTAAGAATGAACACCAACATTCCGGTACCTTGTACTTGAGGTAGTTGTAATCTACTACCCAACAACCACCACTGGGACCATCCGGGGTGCCCGAACCAAACAATCTGGTGAAAACATAACCCCACCTAACATAACTCAAGCCTAATATGACATGACATAACAGAACACAACATAACACAACGCAACATTAATGGTCACCAAATAAACTGAATACATATATAACAGATACCGCTTTGTATCTGACTGCAGCACTAATATCAATCATTCTACACGAATTATCCCACAACATGCACATGTGTGTATATATACATATATATGTGTGTGTGTGTGTGTGTGTGTGTGTGTGTGAGTGTATGTACGAGCCAAAAACATTGAATTCAAACGATGAAAAAGAAAATTATATGTAAAATTATTCTAAGCAGGAGAGAAATTTGAAATTCGACGTGAAAGTACTTCTAAGCCTTCTTTTTTGTGCCCGGCAAAATGAGAATCAAAAGAAGGATTGAGCTTTCGAATTAATTACGGGCGTTAAGCTACTTATCAACTGTTATCAATTTTCATTTGCATTTAGGCGAACGTAAGAACGAAATTTTTCTCATAAGTCATTTTGGATACTCCCAAAAAAAAGATGTGCAGTGTTGTTAAATAGTTCAGAATCAAAATTTGGTATATTCAAAAAAAAAAAAAAATATGGGAAATCAGATTTGTGTCAGCATGAAACTTACGTTATTCACTACAATTGCTCCTCGAACATTGCCATTCTAGACATGACTTTTCCTACGCCAATAACCCAATTCTTACAATTTACCTATATTATAATTTTATTCTTCTATATTTATACAATCTGATTGGCTGAGTTGGAAAATTATGTGCGTGACTTAGTGCATTAAACGAACTTGAAAAGTTGAATGTGTCTTCACATTCAGACATCAACTTTTGTATTCTTCCAACTCCTGCCAGTGTTTTCCTTCCACCCAGACGAGGGATCCCTTGTGCCCCGAAAGAAAAATGGCCGAAACTGCAATATTTTCTCGGCATCAGTCATAATTCATTCATCGTTGGAATTCTGATACGACAGAAAATACATGTACGCAAAACAAAAAAAAACGTAATAAGTTATTTCATACGCTTTCTTATGTGACTTGAATTTTTCATGAGGACACGTGTTACTCTGGGTAACTTTCTCCGTGTTTTTGCTCTTGTTTCCTAGGATTCTACGCTGAGCCTGCTGCTTCTTCAGGGGGCGCATCGTGACAGGTCTTGACCCTTCAAGACCTCTTCCACGGAGTACGGCTACGGCCGGATGGAAACTATTGGAAAACCTCCCCCAACCCATACACGCACGCACACGCACACACACACACACTAGACTAGCGAATTTCCTAGCTTTGACCCCCTTCCCTTTTTTTTAATGCCTTTCACAGCAACATGGTTAAAAAGTTAACTCCATAAATCTTTCACATCCGGACCTCGCCCGAAATTATTTTCCAACCTTTCTCGCCTCTTTCTTACAGCTTTTTTGCCATTTCTCTTTCTCTCTCCCTCTCACGCTCCTGTCGGATCTATTTATATTTTTTGTTACTCTTTTTCAAATCTAGACGTTGGACACATCTGCAATTGAATAAATTCGTGTACAATTATCATTATTTCAACTTTTATTCTCGCACTACCACCCTACGTTCCACGTCAGTGCCCTGTGAGAAGGGTGAGCAATTTAAATGTACACTGATTTAAAGAATACGAAAACTGGCACGACATACTGGAAAACTCTTAAACTGTCTGAAGAATACCAGATACAGGAACCTGTACCTCACAACAAGGTCGAATATCTGTGTTTTGTTGCTAGCAGCACAAACCTTATAAGTACCCATATCGTATGATAGCCCATTTACTGCCTAATGTGTTTCTTATGCAAACAGTAATTTTTTTTGTTTTAGTATAAATTTCAATATGTATACTACTAATGTCCGTACTTTCGGTTTCATCCAAGCCTGCGATTTGAAATTCAACAATACTGACAGAGCAAAGGTAGGAAGAGTATGTGACACAATGAAACAATAAAATTAAACCAAAAATAATAAAAGCAAATGTGTGTGCATGCCTGTCCGTTCCGCTTAATTCTAATGGACAAAATTTCCAGCCACGTTGTTGCACACCTGTGGTGTCAATGTGACAACACCGAACTGGTTTCCATTTCTTATCGAAAAATATCCAATGATAAATAAAGTACTTTACTATCACCTCCATCAATGCTTGGTACATGTTTCATCCATTCTCCCAAATTATTAAAGCCGCGTAATAGAAAAGAAAGCACATAAATTCGACGAGACCAAAGTCGTCCGTCTTCTCCTTGCGACTCCTAACCCAACCAATGAAAATAAAACTACAATATAATTCTTAATGATGACACGGCAACCCAATATCGTCCGGAAAGTTGCGTTTCACCGGAGGAAGAAACGCATCAAATTCTAAACAATTTTCCCTCGTTTCATCCCAGTCATTACCGGCGACAAAACTCCGCTCAACCTTGACCCATCTTTTTCTGCACCCACTGCCACTGCCATTTCTCCTTCAGATGTTCCCGCTGCCAATGCCTCTACCTCTGGTGTTGCTCATACAAAAAACTAAATCTTGTTCTTCTATTCGTGCGCCCCTAGAGCAGCCTAGTCCTTTTAAAAACTTTAATTTACGAGAGTGAAAAGGAGTTACGGAAAAGCTGCGGATTATGGGGTTGAGTCTTGAGCTCTTATCCGGCCCGTGGCATCATATCATTAGCGAAGAGCTTTCTTTACAACTGACATTTATTTTCGTTATAAACTCAACTACTTTGCGACTTGGAATTCTGTTTTATATAAATTCGCAGCTACTCTATCTCCTTTCGCCTCTCTCTCTCTTTCACTCTTTCAACTTCCTCCCCGCTTTCTTTGAAAGAATACAGATTACCCAAGTTTCTGATTAAACTGGAATTTATATTAACTTTGATCTAATTTTGCCAGAGATAAACTTTATAAGCTCAAAGTCTATTATACAATTTCGATAAAAGAAATAGTTGTTTCTGTTTTTATTTTTCCCTGACATCCCTGTTGTTACCAGTCAATTTTGCGACCGTGCAGAAAGAGATGCAGGAAAAGGAAAGCTAAACCCCCCCCCCCCGAACAGAACAGAAACAAATCAGATTGAAGGTGGAGTTTACAACTTAATGGAGATTAAGCGCACTCACTGTCATCGATTTCATGTTCCTCCCGACGGGAAATAATAACTACAAAGATTAAGAAACGGTAGTAAATCAACAAACTTCATGAAATTCCCAGGGGAAAGTAAATATAGAACAAAAAAATGGTGAAGAATTGAACGTAATTGAGCCCAGGTTAAGTAAAATTATCATTTTATAGTGTAAATTTAAATTTTTGTAGCGCTTAATCCCATAAAAATGTTTTACGGTGTACTCCTCTGTGCGAATGTTACCTTTTGCTGCACTCAGGTAAGACAATGTTTTAACTTTACAGTTGTTCTTCTGGTATTTTTTACGGAGTATTACACCTACAATATAGAAATATCGGGATTGCTTTTACTCGACCTTCCTTCTCACACTGAAATCACTAAGAGCCTCGTTAATTTTTCATAACCCACCATTTAGTCTATCTTTATATTTCCGCTTATTACTATAAAGTAGCGCCAATGTAGAAAATAACGCGTACAAATTTTGTGCTTAAGAAACAATTTAACACGTTCGAGAGTATGAATGAAATATTCACACATGCTGTGGCTAGATAAACACAGCCTGTACACCTTTTACATTAGAGAGGGAAACACCACGGAGAGCAAAAGTAGCGCTACAAAATCATTGCTACCAGTAGCAAAAAATCGAGAGAAAAATCGTCGAGAAAAAACGAGCTCGCAGGAGTGGGAACTGCCAAAGTATTTTTTCATTCCATTTAATCTCGGATGACTCCATTTGGCGTCCAAAAATTTCCCGGCTCCCGAAAAAAGGCCACGGCACTGGTGAAACTGCTGGAAACGGCTACGGGAACGAGAGGGAAGCTCCAGAAGAAGTGCACAAGTTTGGTAAACAAAGGAGAAATATCAGAAAAGAAGAGAATGGGCGGCTGCGGGGGGGCTTAGGGGACCGCTCCAGTGGGGTATATTGCCCGTGACGTCCTTTAGCTGCAGTTATATAACTCTCGTGATATATGTCCTTATTTACATTTTCTATCTGTAATTTAATCTCTATCTAATGCGTGTTTCCAACGAAAAAGTTTTCCCCGGGTTTCTACCCCGCAGCCAGCACCCAAACACATACACACACCCGAAGCCAGTGTTGGAGGATGAACGCTCTCGGGCAGCCATTGTTCGAAGGGTTATCCATTTTTATAAATTGGATGTATCTGTAATTTTTCGTACGACTGCCTTTCCCTTCAGCGACTGATTCTTTCTGCACAAAGCTTCTGTGAGGAATATATATTAAAAAATCAACTAACCAAGCCTCGAATCTAACGGGTTTCCTATCTGACAACGTGACATCAATCACATACTTGAAATTACCTTATTTCAACCAATATTTCAATGAATATTTTTGACAGACTACGCCGAAACTCGAGACACCAAACTACCAACTAATTTTCCAAACCAAAATTGGGTTCTCTACGTATTGTAGGCACTCTGTGAATACTCTCAGGTTTTTTAGTAGTCGTTTCCTTCGTCCAAAACTTCCACATCAGTCATCTTTATTATACTCTCTACCTAACCGCTCCTTCTTCCATTTACCCCAATTTCGGGTTACGATTTATCCCCATAATTTTCTTTTACACTCTTCCTTAACCTTGCTTGTAAAGAAGAAACACCACTCGAGCGAAGCATCCGCTTTTACTGCTCTTCCCATCGTTTCCTTACTTTGTGCTCTTTCATCCTTCCGAGGACTCCGCTGTAAATGTTTTATTGAAATAGCTTTCTTATACAACAATCTTTGTACTTCTTATACACACGATCGAACCACTTCGGAATGTCTTCCACTCATCGAACCGTGAGAACTTCCAAGCGGAATATGCAGTCGCTAAGTGTATTTCCAGCTGCCAAAGAGTTCGGTCCACGGATGCCGCCCGTGTACATAGTCTAACTAATTTTGGAGTCCTAGAGTAGACGCAAATCGTGCGGGGAATTCCAAACGAATTCGACCAGAAACCAACAAACAAAGTCGTCAAATAAACAAAAAAATGTCCGAACCATGAGGTCTTCTCCAGAAGGGAATGGGCAGGACCCCGAGGTCTTTCTCCAGAGGGAAGGACGGACCGAAATTAGGTTGTACTCAAGAACCATCCCCAACAATAAAATAGGATTTGGCGCCGGAAATCCTAAGATTACGCTTTCAAAAAGAGACGAATAGGATTTATCGGCTCATCAGAACCAGTCGGAAAGAAGGCATTATTCAGGATTCGGCAAAAACCAAAATTGAAAAACACCGAGAGAAGAAGCAGAAATTGTCTTCGGCTTTTTGATTCCTTCGACATTTTTATTGGGTTTCGGGTGTGGTTTTTATATTTTCCTCGCTTTCGAGTTTCAAATTTCAAATCGTGACACTTTATCCAAGCATCACGAGGGACGTGAGGTACGAGAGTAGTGAAGCGTCACAGACTAGGTTCGATACCGGCTGAAGCGATGTCGATGTTATAAAGACTTAGTGAAAACGTCAAACAAAAAATCAGAGTAAGGCAGCACTTCATAATATAAATAGCCAGTAAACAGATAAACATATACATAGATATATATAGGAGATGGAGAAGGCTTTTCAAGCTGAAAATCAGCTATATAAATACATAAGAGGGATGAATATAAAAGAACAACGAACGACTGGTAAAATAAATAAAATGGGTAAATAAAATGTAGGGTTAGACGGTGCGATGCACTGCAACTTCCAGAATTGTATATCATTTGACGACTGTGGATCATGAATATAGTAATATAATTTAAATAGAGGTTAAACAGTTTGAATAATACTACAGTACATACAGTTTAACTACATAACAATAGTTATATTAGTTTAACAAACTAATAATTCCTATTGTAGCAGTACCAGTCATTAACGACATTTACATAGCCACTCCAAAAAATTTAACGTCTACCAACTTCGAAAAACTTATACAGTGGACTGCCTCACACAGACGTTTTCTCTCCCAGCCCTTGACTAGATCCTGGCGAACTTGTAGAAAGTCTAGTGGCAAGGTTAGATACGTCCAACGTTAAATTTTATTGGATGTCACTCGACGAGTTTGTACCCCTCCAGGTTAAGGTTGTAAATTCGACAAAAATACGACAAGAAGCAAAGCGTCAAACAGCATCGCGACGACTTAACGTTCCAGTCAAATTACATCAATTCGCGGAAACTGGAATTAAAACGTCAAATTTTGAAATTTCATAATTGAGAACACGCAATATACATGAGTGTATATTTGTGAACACACGTATGAGTGCGTGTGTTTTTGTTTCAGGTAAAAAACATACAAAACAACGGTGTGAACTACGGCCTAACTTATTTAAATACAAACCCGTGTGACATTTTGTTCTTCCACTTTTATGTACGAAAAAATTCAGATTCTGCTTTGCCATTGTATTTAGATGTATGTACTTTTCACTGCGGATATCTACGGCACTCTTTATTTATTTTTTTATCTGTGCGTACATACATTCCGCTTCGGTGTTAACGTAATACACTATAAATGTAGCTTATCTTTCAATAATTTAGTTTCTCTTCTTTCCGAATTATACGATATTTACGTTTACCTTTTGCGGCTCCCGTTTATGTATGAAATCATAGATTCGGTCGATGTTTGTATATAACACGACTACAATATGAGAAATATTGCTGTTGTCTGTATTTATAGACATTACATGTAAGAATAAGTGAAAATTATGATTCTGCCATTAAAGCTTTTACAACCTGCACCTGACTTTCTGTCTGCAATTATTGCTTAATTATTTTATTAGTGTTATTTTATTGCTCTTATTGTGCTGTTTTAAAGTTTGGCCAATTGTATGATGACTGTGTAACTCTTACTCTTTTACCTAGACATATGCACGTATTATATTTTGCAAAAGTTAGAGACGTACTTGATTGTTCGACACTGAACCTTGCCTACTTTACACATAAAATATTCAATAGCTTTTCATAATTAGTCAAATACAATCATAGGTATTACCTGTCACGCAAAGGCTAAACCCCTGTTGCCTCACAAGTTACTTACAATTTAAGCTCTGTCTGAAACATTTCCCACTGGGGATTTACTAAGCGTTCAAGAAGGAAACGTTAACGTAAAAGGTCAACATTTTTCTCATTCAGAACTACACCTACATGGCATTAGTCAGTCCGAAAACAAAAATAGTTGACCAGAAGTTTTCTTCCGTGACATAAACCAAAACAAATACCGAAGAAACAAAAATAGACACGGGAGTGTGAAAATCGTTTGACAGGTTTGGAAAGACAATATTTTCCACCCGTTCGTTCAGTTTGCTTCGGCGTGAAGGGGGGGGGGCGCATATAGTCGAGATCCTTAACAGGAAATTAGACTAGACTATTGCAACTAGCAGACGACAGAGAAAGGAGGAAGAAATGTCTCAGCACTTAAGGGGTCACAACGAAAGTCTTTCAAGCTGTCTAGAAAATCCAGCTAGACAACGTCGACAAGACGCGGCAGCTAGCATAAAAAGTCTTCGATTTTCTTGTCGCATTTCCTCCAGTTTTCCCCTGCCCTGGACATTATGCATATTCACTTTCCACCTTCTTCTTTCTCGACTTCGACTTCCTTCCCAAACGACGGGTTGCACGCGAATTTTCCACTGCGAAATGGTCATTTATCACTGCTGTCTGGCCACCGTATCGCTCGAGTTCAAACGAAATCGCCCAAAGGTAAAACGAGAAGATATGGCCGAGTACACACAGGAGGCTCCCCACCGAGCGGCCCGATCAATTTTCAGAATTACATAATTAGAGGTTTATTAATGACGGCAATATTTCTTGAGTCAATCTGCGTGTGGCTGTGAATTACTGTTAAGTCAAAGGGAGGGAATGATAAGAGACAGCCGAAGGGTCAAAAGAAAACGTCTACCTCGACTGCAGAAGACGGACATTCAAAGCGAATCTACAAATCTCTGCGGTCATCCATTTGAATTGATAGACGTCATCCTATTGTACCACGACAGCTAAAATAAGCAAACTGAATATTCACCCTAAAGTACGTTACACAGTATCTTACATTCTTCTACATACCAAAGCTTAAATCGCCAATCCTTTGTAGCAAGTTTTACCGGTCTAAAAAAAATGTAAATTCTTACCACTATTTGTAGGGTTATGATGTCATCACACTTATATTAATACTTAAGTTTATTAAGTACATTATAAAATGTTACTTTCTTACGCCGCGTTCAGGGCAAAAAAGAGAGCGTTGGAAGGAGGAAATAAATTTGGTGAAACTACACAAAGTTTACAATGACCTTATTTATGATGCCAGACTTATATGACACTTATATTAGAGTCAACTGCTAAAAGTGCGACATATTTCGCAATAAATTTCTACGATGTAAATTTACTAATCAAGTTTTCCGTTTTTCATCGCTTCGTCCACCTAATGTAATGTATGAAAAATCTAGGAGACCCGGACGAAACAAAAGGAAAATTTTTTACAGTCATGGCATCATTGAAATTCTAAAATAGTTAAGCGGAAAATAAGATTTTCTACTTTTAGACTCCTTCGCTTTCCTTAACCTTTAACCCCAATATTTCATCCTGCCATCTCATTCTCCTTTTCTTCCATTTCTGTTCGTTCATTCCTGGACTTTTGTTTCCAAATTTCGCGAACGTTTTTTCCTTCAGTTAAAAACTGCCATTCTCACTTTCCCCCTCACCTGGCAAATGCATTCGCATTAGCCTATTGTTTCCAAAATTGAAAATAAGAAATGATGAAAATTTTCCATTTCGAGACGGCGGGACCGGAAATAGTTTCATAACTTCCAAAAAACTTAATCAGTTTCTTTTAATAAAAAAAAATCTGAAAAGGACACATAAGATGAACCAAAATAGATAGCAAACTGAGCATTTCCCTTGGATTCCACTAATCCCGGGATTTTTCTCAGCAAATTAATAACTAAAGGTCTGACAATCCCGAGGGGGAAAAAAGGACCTGGAAAGCAGAGCGAGTGGCAAAGAGACTTCCTAAACAGTTGCGGTAACAAATGGTAATCCTAAAAAGAAGCAAAAATCACCGGGAAAAGAGCCGAAAGTCATGTTTGCACACCCTAAAAGTCAGGCACAAGAGAAGTAGAAACGTCCAAATGTGACACGGGTTTTACAGAGCGATGGTTCGAAGCTCTTTGAAGTCAACTTTTTTCATTACCCATCCTGATAACCCTCCGTCGGTTCATCTCCCAAATCTGACCTTTTGCCTAGGACGAGATTTCCAATTCTTACGACCTCCTGTTTCTCTGCAACTTGTATTTTAAATTCTACTCTGCCTAAATAAACCCATTAAAACCGCACACGAGTCTGATGATGGAAACGGCAATACATTCGTCAGAATTTAACTCGCAGCTTTACGACAGCAAAAAAAACGTCGAATTTTCCGGTTTCCCTTATTGGATTTTCGAAGCGAAACGCAAAGCAATTTCCTCCACCTAGAGAATTTTTCAAAATTGCCGTTATTACATTATACTAATCGTGATACATTCTCATTTGAAAACTGATGCCAAATTATCTATCTACGGGGAACCGACGATTATTTCAATCCCTTCATCAAATAGTCGAATCCTGGTTACGAATTTGCAACTGGAAAAAGGAGGTGGCGATCAAAATCTCGTTCTATCAAAGGTTGTTCCTGCGGGCCGAAAAGCTAAATTAAAAATCATTGAAGAAAGTTTGTACTGAAGTTGCACAATTTCGATGGAAGGTATCCAAAAAAGTACTATTGAAACCGAATGAAGTTTGTTACCACCGAATCTTTTGTAATGCAATAGAAAACTCCTGACAAATGCCAGTTGAATATGAAAAACAGATGACTAGCACCCTTTTGTAGTTAAGGTTCTATGCAACTGCGATAATAAGTTAGCCTTTTGACAAAACTATACCATTGGAAGACAGGACCACTACAATTTGACATTTCACAACTCCGGGCTTCTAGAAAAAGTGTCCTCCTTCAAAAAAAAAAAAAAAATGCGAAGGACGTGCGTTTCAAATTCTAAATTGCTTCTATCCTGTTTTACACAGCAATTCATTTTTCAAATTTGACCCCGCCACATTGATAACTCATCCAAAAGTCATTTTTCTACGTCCTGACACATTCTAATTTCTCTTGTAAAGCAGACACGGGCGACGAACCAGACCTTCCAACCGAATTTATTACGAAGCACTTGTAACATATATCACACACAAGTACGTATTACAAGGAGGAGTGTCTGACCGATACCCTTTTTTCTAAGAACAAAACTATACGGGGTTGTTCAAAAATAGTTTCAACCTCGTAAAAATTATTTATCTTCCCGCTTTCAGTATGTATAATCCGGCTTATATGTATTTATATAAAACTAATAAAATTTATGTTTAGGTCACCGTTTGAGAAACACCGAGGCTGCTTACAATTAAATTACTGATAATGAACAAGTAAAATTATTAAATTTTTAATTAAACACGCAGAGTCGCGAAAGATTTGTGACCGTAAACGGTTGCGAAATGTGAAAATAGTTTCCATTTTTGACTAAATTAATACCCCGGAATAAATTATGCACTAAAACAGCAGACCTTATAAAGAAATTCAAAAACATTAATTTTTGATTTAAAGTTTACTTCACTCCCAAGACTATTGAACTTCGGGTTATTCGATACCTGCCACTGTTTCTATTTTGGTGAAACTACACAAATTGTAGATTGAAAATTACGAACTGTCTAGTTAATATATTTTAATTATTACAATTATAATTATTATTATAAAACATGTATAACTCGGTGCGCAGTTATGCTTTATGCGAAAACCTACAATGAAATAATACACAAAGCACTTCTAAAATCTAACGATCGAGACATATAAGTTATAGAATTTTATTAAAGTGACAAGGCAAGACACACATATCCAACATCCAACGCCCAACACACACACACACACACACACACACACACACACATTACAAAAGTTCCGAGAACTTCTTCGTTTTCATCTTCGCATTAGTAAAAGGATTGGAAATTAAAGGAGGGGGAGAATCAGATTTCAAAGTTCTAAAATTTTCCAAAACGACGCAAACGGAACTTTATAAAACGCGAATTCACGTTAAATGAAATTTGTAATTTGGTAAGTTGAAGTTGTTTGAAAGCTTCCTTTTCCACGACCATATTGGTGTTCGATAGCAAATGACATGAAAAACACATCTCCCCAAAACAGCAGTGAGAAAAACACAAAATAATCCGGGACTACAGACTTAGTAAGTTATCATAAAATTTTGTTCCTGTACTAGGACGCAAGGATCACCACGAACAAGTAAGGAGTTACACTGCAAGCATCTCATAAAGTACAAAAGAAACCTTTTAACCTAATTATCCGAAGAAGGTGTTAAAGTTGGTAACATTCCATACAACAGGAGTAGGAGTAAGACCTTTTGTCATTGACCAATAAACTATGTATTTTACGAAATCAAAGCCAGGAAAACAATAGACACGAAACTAAGGAAAAGAAGAATAAAAAGCAAAAGTATTGATGTTAGCAAAACGGGTCCCTGGCAGCAGGGCGGAATTGCAGCATAATTTTAGGGCCTTTTTTAGGGCCCAGAGACTCTTTTATATCTCCAGACCGGAGAGTTAAAAGATAATAGAAGAATTCCGCTCTGGCGGAAGCGTTTAATGTCCTTGATTATCCTATTTAAAAGCAAAATCTGGAAAAAAAAAGTTCCACGAACTTTCCATTTTCAATTTTTCAACGATGAGAAAACGGTGGACTTTCCATTTTTCGCCGGGGAAAATGTCTGAGGCTTATCTGGGTGGCTTTGCCGTCTCTTTTTACGCTTATAGGGGGCATTGCGGAACCAGCAGGCTCCTGGTCGACCACCCCAAAACGCCACATACTGTCAGACCGTTATTTATTTTCATCAAATATGTAATATAATTCATCTCAACCCAACAACCTACCTGACTTGCCTGTCCAAACACCAATACACATAGCCTCAAATGAAGTTAATTACCTGAAATCTACAGGGCTTCGCCTACTAGCGAAATTCTGACCCCATAACTATTTCAAACTCTTGACTAACCACATAACTTCTGGTTGAACGTCTTTGATTACGTCAACTCATCGTTTCACAAATATGTCCCATAAATGTAAAAGTCAAGCGTTCTCCCTTACATTATTGCGCATTACATATTTCCTCCTAGACTGTAAATTACGGACCCCGGATTACTCTATGATCCTAGCATTTCTCTACGACGCCCAAAATCTCTCTGCTTCTTTCTCTACTTTCCCGCCAAAAAAATGAACTTTCTATCTTATTCCAGAAATCTTACTTTTTCATTTAAAAGCTACTTCTTAAGTACCAAATTCTCAGACGTAATTTGTATAAAGAAACTGCTATTTCTTTTCGCTCGTGTACAAATTTACTTTTTCCTTCCAGTAATTCAACCCACCCCCCACCTTGCTACTGCTTTCTATGGGTCAGACGTTCTTCTTCGCAATTTGACAGTGCAGGGTTCCGCGTCCTCTGTGACCAACGCTCGACTTCAATGTATTCTCAATTTCTGCTTCTCTTGGAGGTAAAGAGACAGGAACCTCCATTCTGGTCATTAAATAGAACTTTAGAAAAACAGAATCCGATCCTTTTGTCGACAAAAAACACATACGAGCAAAAAATGCAAATGCGAGACGGCAATTAGCAACTTTTCCACGGGTAGTTTTCTTTTATCCAAACCACCGTTGTCAGTTGTGGTCATAAACCATGGTATTATTGAAAAAAGAAATTAAATGAGCTGTAATTTGCATTTTTTTCCTCTTGCTAACTCTCTTCTCTCTCTCTCTCTCTCTCTCTCTCTCTCTGCCCACGCCACTCTCGCATTAACACCAGCAGTTGGCAAAAGTGTAATAGTTTCAGAAGTGGTCACCTATTTCTGCAACTTCCCTATGATTCCCGACCAGAATTTCATTCACCAACTACATTAAAGACTCTCTCAAGTAATTATCTAACGATGGTTGTCCTCTTCGTTCTACGCTCACTCAAATTGCTTATCTCAATTTTTACATCCCGGTTAGCAATTAACAGCAGAGGGTTTGTCATGTGCACGAAACTCGACTTCACATTCATACTGAACCTCTTAGAATGACTTCAACCCAGTTGATTTAAAAGCAAACTAATTAAACAAACAACTGCTTCTCTTTCTCCTCTCAGTTGAATTAAACAGGCGAACTGCGGTTCAGCAGCAAATCTACCACTCTCAAATTTATGACGGTAAGAATCATATTCGTATCAAACACATCTGATTATTTTTTTTAACATTTTTCTTCGTCCCATCGATTATGATTTTGAATGCGGTCCCCAATGGTACGGAAAATTATGTATGATAACGTACTTTCCTGATACCCTAAAGAACATTAACATAAATTGTTGTATCATTTCATTAACACCCAGCATTAAACGGATATTGAAAAACTCTGTATATTTCCTTGTATTGTCCAATACCGTCAGAATTTCCACCTGAATTTTTATACAAAAAACGTTAATTTCTTTAAAAACATTTTAAAAATAATTATTAACTCAGAAGGATTCTCCACCTATGTTTTTAACCTCTACTAATGCTACCTTTTTAAATATTATTTAAATGGCAATCTTGCATCGCCTATTTTAGTATGCCTAATTTTTATACATTTAATAACTGCAAATCACTCGGCCCTGACTACAGTTAAAAAATCTCATCTATCGGTCACATATTTTCAATTTCGAAGGAGCAACGGCAGCAAACTAGTTGACGCCTTTCTTCAAACTCATGGGAAAAAACTTAAAAGATAACACAGAACAAAAGGAAGAAATAAAGTCAGAAGTGAAACATCTGGCAAGTTTTGACCGGCCAAACAAGGCACGAAGCTGGGGAAAAAAAAGGCAATTGGAAAAGTTTCCGACGAAGGCTAATCGAATTTGCAGACAAGAAAAAGCAGCAAATATGAAAGGGCGGACATCCGTTAGGTTTAATTTCCCAGGGCCTTCAATCAGCTCCTCTTGTGTCCGGGACTTGACGTTTCTATTTTTAAGCCGGCACGACATTCGGGGTCTTAAATTATGATATGCCCGGCGGGTAAATTAAGGTTTTCCGGTCTGGCCCAGACCAGAAAGAGAAAGATGAAAAGATAGTCATTTTAAATGGGTGTAGTTGAACTTACCTTGGATTGCCCCGAAGTGCCGTGTGGTGCAGTGCGTTGAATCCGTTGTTATTTGTCAGCATGATGTCCGCGTTGTGATCCAACAGAAGAGTCAACATGTCATCTCGCTTTTTACTGATGGCATCGTGGAGGGGTGTATCGCCCTCCGAGTCCTGAAATGTAGCAAAAAAAAAGTTAAGTTGATTACTTTCCCAAATTAACTGCCCATCAGATGGGACTAATTGGATGAATACACTTAAGATTGATCACGGAACCAGTTATCAACGCGGGTGAAAAGTAAGACTCTGAAGGGAAGCAAAAATTCAGACACTGGAGAACCATTAAAGAGATTACTAATCGAAAAGTCGAATTTTGCTTGCATTTGAGATTTTCACTATTTTCTACGTGCTTTTCAATTTTTATACATTACATAGGTTACACTACAAATATAAAATGTTACTCTAACGATCCAGATAACGTAGAATAAATGGGTAAAAAAGTAACACAGCAGCAGAATAACGATTTCAATTTAAGGAACACTACACAAATTTTGCATTAAAGCAAATTTCTCAATCGTTTATTGCTCTCCTCAGATGCAGCAGCGAAATTTAAAAGTATTTTCAACGTTCTGCGACTACCAGCGGCAGTCAAATCCCACACCTGAAACCCCCGAAACGCACCGACATAAATTTGCTTATTTACATATATTAATTGAAAACTTGCCGATCGACTTTTAATTTATACACCTCATTCTTCTGCCACGTTCTTTATCTCCCTGACCGTTTGATTTGGTCATACATTATTCGCAAACGACCGTAATGCCATTATGTTCAGCCATTCGGTCTCCACGAGCACTTTTTACCAAGTATTGTTCCCGGATTTTGAATTATTTCGCATTGTTGCAAGTCCAGTTGTAGAGCTCATGTATGTTTCCCTCGTAATTAAAAAAAAAAAAACAACAACTCCCGCTAACCGAAATTACAGAAGGCATTGTTTCGACAATCACTGCGAGTGCTACCCTGCAAACGAACCGTAACACAACTACAGACAGTCATCGACGGACTCCACGTGCCATACCTGAACAGTAGCCCTCTAAGGTGGGAGGTTCGACATCCATGAAAAATTAGGTAAAAAATAGAACCAGTAAATGTTCGCCAATGATTCTCGAATCTTTGAGTAACCCATAAAAATGTTCAAAGAAACCCTCCAGCAAATACAACGAAATTTAGGGCAAACAAAAATTACAACACGAGTGTCAAAAAAACGAATCGACTTGAGCCCCCCAAGGGAAGAATTCTGCCATATTCCCACCACACCCAACACGGGGCAGCAGGCGATTTTTCCAGGCAACTTTCGGTCTCCATTGATAAACTCATAAACCTTTAAGAAGAAAAAAGTCCTTATCTTTGAAAACGTTTTCCCATAAATTTAGAGAAAAGAGAGAAAGAGAAGAGTAACAATTTCTCCGCTTGCAACCGGCGAGACTTTCCGTCCACTCAATCTGTCTCATTCTTCTTACTCTTATTTCCCATATAGTTTATCCTTCTATAAATTAGTTTTGTGTTGTCTTACCAACTTCCAATTGCTCAACTTTCTATCTAACTCGTGCAGACCGTAAGATCAACGTTCCAATGAAAGGATAACACCAAACTTGGGATTAAGAACGGATTTACTTCTTTACATGAGTTCTGAAGATTTCTTGCAACCATTCCACTTACCTAGCTGCATGTACACGTAACGTATCGTACGTTCATCACTCGTAAAAGTATGCCTTATTACTACTTTCCACTAGAGCCTGGACTTGTCGACTAATATTTAAAAATCCCAGTTGTCTAGTTCCACGTCAATATTATTTCTTTTACATACAGCTGTACATCTCATTCATAGTATTCATTCATTCATTCATTCATAGTAGAAAGTAATAAAAGTATGAAGGGTTATTTACATTAGGGAGTAACGGCTTGCTCTACTAAAATAATCGCATCTTGTCTGACAATCCTGCCCTGGTGGTTTTCTTTGCCCAGATAAACACATAAATATAAAGCGAGACCCAGAAAACGACTAATAACATGGACAAAAAAACAGTGGCGATGATTTCATCACTACAACTCCTCCCAAAGCCGACTTTTTTATTTTACAATTCCTCCCCATTGTTTCCTACCGAGAACTTTCTTTTCATTACGCTTTTCTTATTTTTCTCTCACAACATTCCTTTCGAACCTCGAGTGCACCGTACAGGGTTGTCGGGAGAGAAAGTTCGAAGTTAGTCCCAATTTAGACGAACCCAATGAAAACTTATAGTCCACTTGGCCTTTTCAAGGAGCTCTCTAGTCTTCCGCCCATCTATTATTCTATATTTATATTATTACACACGGCAGACAATGGCGCCGTAACAGAATAAAAGAAATTATTCTGCGTTATTAAAGGTCAAAGCGTGTTATAATTTGAAAAGACCGCCTAATTATCTCAGTATTAATGTTGGAAAGGTTAGGGGATGGCCTTGATAGTTTTTCCTTCGCTAATTTTACATCTGACACAAGAAGAAGACCCAGACCAGTAGAAGTCGTCACACGAGGCACATTTCTTAACTTCGGTTAAGGGCACTTCGAAGAAGCGAGGAATTAATTGTCGCCGGCTCATGAAAATTTAATGCACTACTCTGAACCCGTCAAAACTGTCAATGGCGGATGCCGTCAAATGGATTAAACTCATTAAGGTGAGTTTGCGGGTAGTCCACCCTTAACTATGCGAATATTGAATTTGCGAGTTTTCAGTTCGTGAAAATTTCGTGAATGCTTATTAACCAAAAGCCATAAAACAGTTCCTCTCGCTCACTTCGCCTCAGTGAACTATTTATTTTGGCTCGCAGGCTCGTCCTGAATGATTTTCCGGCGTGGAAACTACCTGGCGAATCGATTGTTATCGACAAAAACTTTCACGTAATAACTCTGAAAAGTTTTAGGTTGGAAACGCAATTCGAGTCTCGTGCTCAGGCTACCATTTTCATATCCGCAAACTATTCCGCAGACCTTAACTAGAATTCACGCGATGTCAATTCTAATCGAAATAAATTAATTAAAACCGAACCGATTGAGGACAAGAATGCTCCGCTTAGATGATTACCTGACCACCACCGATAATAAATAATATTAATAAGTACGAAACTTAAAAGCAAATTGTTACATTAGAAAGCGGATCACATACATAGGGACCCACGATCCTATTCTTTCCTTTGAGCAAACTATTTACATACCAGCACTCAATAAGTACTAAATTTTTTCTAAATTTTACTGTTATTTACGTTTAACGGTCTCCAAAAGTGGATTTAAAATTCTCTTTCCGTTACATTCCACTACATTTCCCACGCATCCATTTCAAAATGTTATTACCACGATTGTCGACGACCACATCACATCCGACAAATAATTCGAAATGATTTCATCCTTTGCAAGACATTACCTTACATTTACATAATACGCAAACGGAAAAGGCACACGGGGGAGAGCGGAAGCACAACAGAAATCCAAAAGTTATTTTAGTGCTGGCCGATCCCCGGAGAGAAATAAAAAGCTGATGCTGCACGGTCATCCCACTCGAGCAAATCGGTTTAAATAAAATTTAAATTTCATATAATTGCACATTTGTTTTGGGCCCCAGTCGGAAAATAATTTCATCCCCCCCTATGAGCTACCCTTAAACTACGCGCGCCACCACCCGTTAGTCTCTACGACCGAGCATACAATTAGCCATTTATTTTGGGAAAATCAAATTTCCCATCAGAATCGAATCTGATTTCGGTAATAATTCTTACTTTTTAAAAACGTTAATTTCACCCCTGCGACCGTTTCGCCGGATGCAACAACCTTTTGACTACACACATTTTCCCCTGAAACTAACTTTTGTCTATTTCCATTATTATTAACACGTCCCGCGTAAAAACAAATGATGCAAATGGCGGACTGCCTCGTTTCTCATTTAAGATATTAAAATTTAAATTACGAAAAGGAAATTATTAACGGCGACAAATATTTAAAAATTTGAACAATGTCGTATCTTACAATCTTCATTTGTATCCTCCTTCACACTAATCAGTGACCCACGTACCAAGTATGTATCAGTTGATGAAAATGTCGATATTTACCCAACACAACTAGGTACCATTACTTCGAATCATGAAGCAGACATTATTTTTACAGATAAACATCAATACATCGATCATATATTGATTCTTTAAAGTCAAAAAATCACCGACGTAGACGACAATTACACCGAGGCTGAACAAATAGGAGAGTCCAACTCTCGTCAGACAGCATGGCATACTTAATCAATTGAAAACAGCTAACAGTTCTCAAAAAGAAAAAGTACAATAAAAACAACAACAAAACCAGGGCGGTCGTGCGACATTCCATCCGTCAATAACGTCCCATTGAGTTAATATTTCTTTTCAGAAATGAAAAATACTTGGAATCTCAACAGCCCTCGCAAACCTATCTTTTTTTCCAACATTCAGAAATTAGCAATGTAAATTCTTCGGCCATTTTGAATAAAGTAGAAAAACTGTAGGCGAGAGTAAATCTCACATTTAAACGATTTTCCATATTCGTTTAACTTTGTTTCATTCATTCTGGAAAGGCCGCGGGGCTCAGATGAGAAAGACGACGCGATTGGACTACCCGAACCTGGAACTCGGTCTAAAGGCATTATTTGCGACCTTTAGGGAGCGGGAGACCAAAGGTGCGACACGAATTTTATAAATGTTTGGTTTCGGTCCAAAGCAATTAAATTCTGACAACCAGCAATGGGACAGAGAGAGAGAGAGAACGGAGCAACGTGGAGTAAAATCCATGTGAGGGACAGAGAGAAGGATATGAATTTCGTCTCATCTCTAAGGCCCGGACTTTAAACAAAGAGAATTTAGTTACCCAGAGATTAATTTAACCGATTAATTATCTAATCTCCATTTTCTACCCCCGCCACACAGATTATTACATGAAATAAGGTTTTCCGACCTTTTTTTACCACCTCTCAACCCCGAGTCAGAACTATATCGCTCGATTTCGTTATTATTACGTACTGCATTATCTTCCATTACCATAAATAATTTTCACGTATATCTGCCAACGCTAAAAATTTATTATCATTGGTTCTGGTCATGGAGTGGGAGGTGAGCAGAGGTGGCAACAGCGACCTTACCCCCCGCCCGCCCGACCAAACATCAGCGCAAGATACACAAAATCAAAGGTAATGCTAGGGGGAGAAACCGCTGGGGAAAGAAAAACCTTTTAGAGCGACGAAGGTGTACCTTTGAAAATATTGAAATTCGATTTGTAGAGGTGTCACATGAACTATGGAATACTCCGGAATTGTTGTTCTCGAAAATCCGATATTTCTCGTTGCTTCTGCCACGAACATCGAATCGGGAAACCTGCACAACTGAAATGAATTCAAAAAGAGGAAGATTTCCAATTTCCTTCGGAGGGTTAAACACCTTTCGGAGGAGTGCGTTACGTGTGTCCGAAGGAAAGAAGTGTTGAACCGTTCCTTCGTCTCAAATGAGAAGACGTAGGAGTCAGAGACGCTCGTCGGACATAGGAGCGGGAACTCGAGGAGAAATGATGAAACACACTTTAAGGGCTCCCACGTGCGCGGATAATGCATGCGAGTTTGCTGCCGTCCCGGCACGACATGTTGTGTGCATAACTCATTTGCTTGCGGAAACCGGATGTAGGAAGCCGAAACGTTTCAGAAGCAAATGTTGCACATAACTCACGGAAGAAAATAACGGTTTTCACAGCCTTTTCGGCAAACGAGAAAGAATCGTTTTACGTGACACTATTAAAAAGCAAATAGAGAAAGAAATTGCTTTCAGTTTACCAGACCAGAAGTCCAACATGCACACACTCACAGACGCAAGCACACACGTTCGCAAACAGTAAGAAACATGCTTGGGGAAATAGAAGCGAACTGCCCTTTATTCGACCGCAATTGGATGTACCCAATACGTACGCTTTCTTAAAACGCACATGAAACAGAGGACCAGTCCTGAGCGAGTCTCTGAAACGGTCAAAATAAATGGTGCATGGTCTCCACAATGACCCAACACGATACAACAAAAAGCAAAATTACACTGGGAACCACGAAAAAAAAATTCGAAATAATTTAAGTGTGAACGACGAAAAGCGTCAACTCCGTGCAGGAAACAAATATGCTGGTAAAAATATGAGAACACGTACCAACAGCAAAAACAGTTCTGTCTCTTTCGACACGCGTCAACCAAAATTTCATTCAGCAGGTGAACGATTTTTTCCCAGTCGACATTAGGCAGATGAAAACTTTCCTCTACATCTACAGGAATGGAAAAGCAAAAAAAAAATTCGGTTTGGTTTCGCTCACGAAACCGTTGAATAAATTCAAAGTGCAATCAAACAGTCGAAATTACATGGAAATGGCTGACGAAGAAGCCGCAGCAGAAGAAAATTTTTACTTCGGAAAGAATCCTTTTGCCGCCTGCGAGTGCATGTGACAAAAGCACAACGTGAAGCTCCTTTTCATGGCGTCTCGGACCATCACTTTCCTTTGTCGTTCTCACCTGAAATCTCTATTATTTCGCTAAGAACCTTTCAATATATTTATTTTTTGCTTTCCTTCACAGGTTCTCGCGCTCTCTTGACTCTAAATGTTTGATGAGACTGCAGTCTCTTCTCTCTTTCTCCACTTCGGAACCTTTTTTCCTTCAGCTTTTTCTCATGAATTTTTTATATTTCCCCGCCGTTCTTAACCAACGTCGAAATTAATTGCCACTTTGATATCCTTTTTATTTAAGTTTCTTTTTTTAAACCGTAATGTAATTCTCGATTCCCAACATTTGTGTACTTGCGTAGAACCCAATTCGACGGAGGAACACCCGATATCGGATTTTACTACAAGAGAAATTAGAAAACTGAATACTGTATATATGTATAAGACCGTGTAACTCGGTCTTGGTCACCACTCCTATTAATTATTTATTCTTAATGATAAGGGAAACGTTTTCG
The DNA here is from genome assembly GCA_037055365.1 of Polyplax serrata. Classification (NCBI taxonomy): domain Eukaryota; kingdom Metazoa; phylum Arthropoda; class Insecta; order Psocodea; family Polyplacidae; genus Polyplax; species Polyplax serrata. The sequence continues at coordinate 3,332,403 of JAWJWE010000038.1, read as the reverse complement.
TTTTCGTTTTGGGTGCCTCTGATTCAGTTTTCCTGTCATCAACCAATGCGGTTTTTCATTCGGCAAATTCAATTCCTCCAGAAACATTTTGTGATAATTAACTACTGAATAATTATAATGAAAACCTACAGTGAAAGCAATTACTTGATAGTGGGAAATCTCCCGCGAGACTTTATGTGAACAACTCAATCTGTCAAAATTTATTTCATTTAGAGAGAATTCGGTCTTTCTAACAGCGGGTTGTGCCATTAATCTCTTCTTCTTCTTCTTCTCGTTCTTCTTCAGCAATATTCACTGTATTGGTTTTCCCTTTTATTTCCTCTCTTACTCCGTCCTTGTGTAACATTCACGTTCCTGTTTTTTTTTATGCTTTTTAGCACTTATTCGACAATCTCCGAGAAATATGTCTGCCCTATCCCCACACTCCGTGGGTTGTCTGGCTTGATAGTTTGTTTGCGCTCTACACTTCTGAACAAAACATTTACATTAAATATCCGCTACGTCCCAAAACACAGGATTTTCTTATTGCTACAGGCTGGTTGTTATAATGCCTGAAAAATGTATTTTTTATTAATTTTTTTTTAACATGGACGAGTACAAGAGACGATCCACCGTTATCATCACTTATTATTCTTTTAATGTAATTAGATTTTGAAATTAAAGTAAGTCCCTTCGCAATCAATTTCGGCATGCTACTTTCCTGTGGCGTCGAAACGGAAATTACTAGGATAAGAGGTTAATAGGATGGCAGAGGTTGACTTGCACTTAACCTTCTTCACACGGAAAAGCTTATCGCTAATCAACAGAATTTTCATATCTACTGTTATTAGCAGCGTACATGAAATGTGGGTGTTCATACCAGAACCCAACGGTTGGAAATTCAAAGAACAAAGAATTTTTTTTACTAAAACGACAGGAATCAATGTGATCCACTGATAAATGATCCCTCGTGAAAGGTTCCAATCTGTAAGCCACTTACAGGAATGCCCAAAAAACCAAGGGTATGAGGCAGACCGCAAAATATAAAAAATTGTACTGCGGGGATGCAGAAACATTCTCACGCAAGTGTGAAAAAATCTCCGACTAAGCAACCCAAAATTCTTTCTCGTGTGAAACGTACGCTTCAACTATTAGAATTAATACGATACTATTATATGGTAATAGATAGCATTACACCCTTGTAAAATGAAAGTTATACAAATGGGTTCTTCAACTTCAGCTGTTTTACCCCAAACTATCAAATTACTTTAAAAACACTATTAGAAGTTTTTGCTATTTGCGAAGACTTTAAGACACCGGTTGCTGTTGCAGCAACGTAAAACACACACAAGTGTATCTAGATACCCACTTAATGAGTGTTACATACGGCAACTAAACCTGAAGCTTAGAATCGTTCCAATGGTGAGAAGCTCTACAAAAGTTATGTAACCCAGAATTAATAAATTGATTGCGTGGCGAGAATGAGACTACACCTAGGACACCATATATTTCTCGGTGTATTAAAATTTGGCAACAAGATAACAGCAAATGGATAGTATATAAAATTTTGCGTTACACATCACGGGAAATGTTACACACGTGAGAGTAACATCTTCGTTACTAATAAACATTTCGGTTCGGTGTCTCAGACGTAAGCGGCAAAACAACGGCATTGTTATTCTCATGTCGAGCAACAAAAAAAAACTACGGTGTGAGAAAGCTCTCAACCTCTGAAGAATTCAAATGTAATTCGAATTTAAAACCGGCGTGCGCCAGAAATCCTTTCGGCTCCAGAAATCCTCGAGAAAATCCCCTCCAGCCCTAAACTCCGTGAATCGCTCCGTTAATTGAATTCCTATGGATTTCACTTTGAGAAAAATAATGTCCGCCCCCATGAAAAAAACGCGACATTTTTCCCGTTCACACATGCCTGTTTGCGACACTTCCGGCCTAGATTGATGTTAATGCCTTTTCCATTCGCGCCAAAAGTTCAAACTCTCCGAGACGGTTTCCATTAAGGTTTTAAATATTTTTTTTCCTCCGGCTCTCATCGCAGCATTACCAAATCCATCGAGATCATCGTCTCCATCTTATTTTCATTAGTTTACATTTTTAATTATCTTATTAATTTTTATTTACCAATCGTGCCTTTTTCCCGGCGGATGTCTCAGCCTCCCTACCAACATTTATGCAAACTCCATCTCACGACATTCGGATCGTAAATCATTTCCAATTAATCATTCATGGCGGTTTTTTTTATTGGTAATTAAAAGCGTCTTCTTATGCGCAATTATAAATGCGTGGCGTGGAAACATAAAAGATGAGTAGTGTCCTATTATAAAAACAAGTTGGATTTCCTGTGGGACGCTGAGCAGATGAAGTGTTTTATGGACTTCCGCTTTAGTTTTTATTGCCATTCTTGGACAAGTAGACTGGTGATAAACCACGAACTACATGTACGGATCTCCTTGTCTCGGTTGTCATCTGGCCGTATTCAAAATGTTCACGCGGCGGTCTCTTGTTCAGATTCAACAAGAGCTTTGAAACGCTCAATTGTACATCACATCGGGAATGATTAACCATTGCCATAACTATTTCTTTTTGCAGAGAAAGGAGACTACAAAGCACATCTTCCATCATGCGTATATCACGGTATATCACGATGTCTAGAATCCCAACAACACTTGTTTCCGTTTCCCGGGGGTTTGTATTCCTATTTTTCACGTCGAAGCGTCATCAATTCTCAAAAATTTCAAATCTCATAAATTGCCCCTGAGGTGTCCATGATTTGTCGCCGACTGTAAATAAAGTTCTTAACATTTTCGCTGCCATCCCATTCCCATTTTCCCCCCGTCCCCGTGTCGACAAATCTACTAAATTCAATACAAGAAAAAAGTAAAAGGCACAAGACAAGGACAAAGCTCAATTCAAAGATTAAAGTGGCCCTGCGCTTCGAAATGTTTTACCCTGAATCAAAGATCGTTTAAGCATCAACACACGTCTGCGGAAGAAATGAAACTAGGCATTTTACCCAACTCAAAAATCAATACCTGTTTTCTAGGAATGGAACCGGAAAACAGAATCGCACTCAACGGAAATCACATGCGTCTGAAAAATAGGGAAACAAGCAAGACGAATGTGGAATTTACGCTACGAGTAGAAATTTAAATTTTACATGACAACATACCCATTGACTACGCAGCCAGACAAAAGGATGTCAGAATTAATGGTGCCCTTTCATTTCCTAAGAATGAAAGTCAATTTTGAATTTCAATCGTACACGGCAGATGCAAAACAGGGTACGTAGTTAGAGGAAATGCTAAAACTAAAATACAAACTAACAGCACCCAAGACCTGCCACCAAAGGGATTTCTATTAGCCTTAAAATAGTTACACTACGTAAATTCACCCTCAACCACATAAAGACGTCCAATGAGCAAAAGCAATTGAACCAATTTTTTCTTTCGGCTTTCTTCAACCATTCTGGACGGGACCAGAAAAAAACTTTTTCCATTTATTCCTCTCCGCCTTTCTGCAGAAATAATTTCGGGAAGGTTCACCGGGTGGTGGTTGTTGGGTAGAGAAAAATTAATTTTTCCAATTTTCCTTTCAACCCTAAAACCACCTGAATTATATTTCCAGACGTTAGAAATTTATGAAATTCAGAAAAAAAAAGACCGACGCAATTGTGAAAACGGAAACTCTGTCTTTCTTATGGCTAATTCGTTGCGGAAGAAGCAGAAGAAAACGAGAAAGAATCGACATGGGAATATTCGCGGGTACAACATTTCGTTGATTTTCCTCATGACGGGCACTTCGTCACACCTGATCGGCTATGAAATTTCCTTCCACCAGATTCTATTCATCTTTTACCAATTACAAAAAACAGCTTTAAAATATTCAATATCATTTTGTATTATTGATTTATTACGGTTCCCTACAGTTCCCTAAATTATACACCAAGGTACTCATCTAACAGTTACTAAACTCAAAGTTGTCAAATTAACAGGGAGTTAAAAAAAAACCTCGCCTGTGTGGCAGATGTCACCAATCAGCTGTCGTCTGAGAGTCTGCTGAGCATCACAACTATTTCTAGGTACAAAAGAAATTCTGCACAAATTGTTGGAATCCTGTCTAAAGGACAAATCTCCTTTGTTAGGCCTCCCCGTGTAATTTTATTTGCACGAATTCAGCCTCAAACGCTTATTTCTTTCCTTACCAATTTTATTACTTGAACGAAATTCGAATTCTTTCCAAAGATTCCTGGGGAAAATTTGCTCTGGGAAAAAGGTTCAACACTTACAAGATTAAAGGAAGCTCCGAAGCAAAGCAAAACCGGAATCCCGGCCGCACAAAATCGGACCTCCCTTGTTCTTATGTTCGGTTGCATCACAGCCTTTCCATTTCCGGTAAAAGGTGTACGAGTCAAAACTCGACTTCCGGTTAACATAAAAGCGACAAAAATTGACCTGAATCAAACACCGTCCAAGAGGGAGGCGTACAAAAAAATGGCGGGAATTTGCCGCGAAATAAAGTCGTTAATGATTGCCTTCCACGACTAGAGAATTTCAGTCACATCTCAGAAAAGAACTCAAATCTAGGAGATGAGAACGAGTCATTGGGTAAAATAAAAAGAAAAAGTTTCAAATGAGTCGGGACAAATTCGAAAAAGTTCACGGGGGCTCAATGAGAAGACGAACAAGAAGAAGAAGAAGGAGATGATGAAGTGAGAGGATGAGAAGAAAAAGAAATTCATTTGACGTTGGACGTTTGATTCCTTTTTGACAAGCTACTAACGTAGAAGGATGAAATTAGTATTTGAAATTCAGAACAGGAACGAGGCGAGACGAAAAGGCAGAACACGAAACGAAGAATGCAATCGAAGAAACGAACTAAAAAAAAGTTTAAATATATAGAACCGAAGAAATTAAATTACACAGTCGACTCAACCCCGCACCGATAATTTCAGATGAGAGAACAATGTTCGATGTGTTGAAAAGTACTGGATGAACAGTAGCTAAATTACCACCATACACAACAGTCATCTCTCAGTCCATTAGGCATACGTACAAACAATTTACAATGCAACTACATATCCCAGGATACTATAGGCTATGTTGACTACAATAGAAGTATCTTGAGAAAACATCTTGTTCTTCCAAGTACTTCCATAAAACCTACCACCATCAGGTCTAGTTATATCATAGGCCGGGAACAAGAGAAATCCAAGCTTTAAAAATATCGAGGAAAGATAACCAGCCGAAGAGGTCAATGAATCAACTTAATCCTTAATTAATAATACCGATTAAGTTTCTCAAATGTGGTATTAACTTTTAGGAAACCCTTTTTTCAACGCTTATCTAACACTGTCTATTTAATCCTGAAAGCACAGCCGACCGCAACCCAGGAAATTAGGCCTAAAGGTGTCAAGTTCTAAAGCAAGAATTAAGCACCAACACGTACTGTATAAGAAATATTGTACTTCCTTTTATAACTGACGCAAGATTGAAATTCCTTTACGCGCTATTTCTTGTCGGTCTCACGTAGCTGTAAGTGAGGCAATTTACAATTTCATCTCCACTTTGATGAGCCATATAAGTATTACGAAAACTGTTACAGAAACAACGACCGAATACCAGTCTAAAAAGAAATTAATGGCATTTGGTCAGGGAATAATTGCAGTATGTAACAAACTCACATACTGTTGTATTGTAAATATAAGACATATTGTACATGTATTATTATAAATGTTATTGTAAATTTCTTTTCTCCTATCTGAAATTTGGCACGCAGAAGGTATGCACCACAACAATAACCTTCTTCACGGCTAACTCGTTTCAATTAGTAGTTTTAACTCCCCGTACAAATAAATGAAGCAGAATGAAAGCCTCCTTAAATATGATCATACGAATGGTACTAATTGAATTGAACCCTCCTTTCGTGAAACTTGAAAATTTAAACTTTATGGATTTGTTTGTGAATATCCCTTTATTGGAAATAACAAAGATTAATCGCCCGACTTTCCCTATATAAATTCCACATTGTAAACAATGAAATTTGCTCTTTTCCAAAATGATCCCGGTAAAACATTCGACGGACGAAAAAAGTTGGGAGTCTGACAATCGAATTTATACGAGCAGACCATGAAAACCTCGGAAGCTAGAAGAGTGCAAGAAAAAACAAGACGTGGGAAAAAGATAAAAAAATTTTAATTAAAGTTCCCAACAAGATGGCGGATATCACCTCAATCAAAAGTGTTTCACTGAAATAACAGTTTTCTTTCTTGAATCAACAACCACGGGGAGAAATGATAATCTTAAATGTGAAAGAGTGAAAAGTAGATGAAAGCAGATGAGGAAACGTAGAAAAAAAAGAGCGTCGAGCGGAGGAGCCCTCTCAGATGAGATGTTGGTGTGTTGGCGTGTGTTTGGAGAGAGTCGAAGAATGAGAAAATGGCCAGTTGGAGAGAATGAAAAAAAGAGAAATCGAAGACTCTTCTAGGAGGCCAACCGTGAAACCGTGATGACCGACAACAATTCTCGAAATGTGCAGAAGATTATGTGGAAGAAGACGAGCAAAAGGAAAAAAGGCAGAAAGTTCACTCGGGCAGAAAGAAAATTGTAGTTCAGTGGAGAATTTTAAAATTTTCCAGGCAAACGAGAGGAAACCATTTGAAGAATCTTCAGCCTTCAATGGATACCTAGTGATGACGTCAGAAACAAAGAGTTGGTTTAGGTAAAAATTAAACCGACAGGAAAGGTAATTTCAAAAAGAGAGCCAAGACAACCCCAGAAATAGTCCCCGAGGACAAGATGGCGGCCGACAGATCTAGAACCACGTCAACCATTATTCTTGACTAATCATCATTCTTCTATTAATAAAGGTATTTTTCTATCCCGTTCCTACGTCTTCTGCCGCCTCGGACTTGTCTAATTACCTGGTCGTGTCAGAATATTTTTCACGACTTCACTCTGTCAGTCACCAACCACGGCCGGATCCACATTGCCTTAAAAAAAATAATCTTCCCGAAATGGCGATTAATCCCGGTCAAACCGTACGTCCGCCCGTCCGTTCGTCCGACAGAAATGACGCTAATTTATTCGGATGATAGAAAATTACATGTCAGCCATTTTATGAATACTTGCTGCCTCGGATTTCCCGTCTCATTTGGGAAACACACCCGTTTCTGTCTCGTAAAATAATTGTCTAACCTTCGGTCCTCACACTACCCCTGGCTCATTTCGTTACGTTTCGCGTCCCACCGACGACGACAAACCCAGTGAAAAATGTACTCTCACCTTGGTACATCTCGGTTTTCCCAGGTGATGAAATACCTGCCAAAAAGAACCACCCCAGCGGTTGTCTTTAGTCGTACAAACGCCTCTCAGTGTTCACCACTGATTTTTCATAGAGACAACTTCATTCCTCCTTGTCCTGCATCGCCCTCTGATTTCCTAAACAAAGAGTGATATTTCAAGTTTGAAATGTTAAAGGTGAGGACGAAATAAATCCCAGAGGTCTTCTGGCTCATGCTTAGGTCATCTGAAGGGGAAAAATATGGATGAAGGTGAGAGCCTTCTTATTTACCTAATTTATAAACTGATGAACTAATGTTCTACGAATAATGAATAATTGAGCAATAGTTTGATGTTTTTGTATCCCTTTAATATACCTAATAAATGTAATCGACTGTCCTAGATTAATAGTAAAACTATTATTCTTCTGAGAAGCCTGATAAGTACGGTTGGTACTTCCGTGTAAGAATGTATCCTCTACTCAGTATAACCATTAACAATGTTTAACATTCCATAGCTAGACATTTCACAGCGTTGACGATGTACGCACAGGCGAAGTTTTTTATTCTTCCCTTGCGTTCACGCCTCCGTTTAATTTCAAAAAATTCCTTCATTTGCGGAATTGCCATTTACACGCAAACAGAAGTCGCCGCTTTTCACGACAAAGCCGACATGATATTAGAAAAGTCTAGAGAAGAGAAACCGAGGGAAAAGAAAAAGAAACCACACCGAAGAGGGCGTAAACAAAAGGCAAATGAAGTAAAAAAAAAAGGAAACGGAAGTCAAAATGGGACGCGGAAGGCAGCGTGGCACTAGAAAATGGGTGACCACAAAGAACAAGAGGAAGGAGAACACAATGATTTTTATTATTTTTCCTCTGCTTTTAGTTGGATCGCTCGAAAGTGTAATTGGATTTTTCAAAAGATTAATCCTTCCATCCATCCTCCCTGGCTGGAATGTTCAACGAAAGTCACCCAAATTGAACTATAAACCGTAGAAACTCTAGACAAAACTATGTTCCCTCATTCTTTCGACATAAATTTTTCGGCAGGAAAGCGGATGCAAATGCACTCCAAGTTGCACACAAATCATTCCGGTCGAGTTAATAAAGGTTCTCCACTAAAATATTCACCAACAGACGAGGTCTATTGAAGTACACAGAGGGGAACAGCAGTCCTGAACCTTTTCCGTGCAGCAAAAACCTGGAGTTCGCGGTCATGATTTATCACCAAAGACTCCGACAGCCAAAGAAATCCCCCAAAAAAATACACAATTACTTCCAATCAGCACTTTCACCTCAAATAGTAAAGCAAAACATAGGCGAGTAAAACTCATCAACGTTTTAAATAAGTTTCCTTCCTAAATACAATAACTTTACCACACAAATAAATTTCGACATTACAACAATTGTTTCCGTGTAGGCGAGACAAAATCATCCACGTGTCTTACAAAGAAAACATTTTACCATTCACTCCCCACCCGCGGATGCAGTACAAAACGGATACTTGAGTGAGGAGAATTCTAAGAGACGTCTAAGCACTTCCGAACGGTAAAGATGAACAAGTGCAACACACAGATATTAACACGGCTGAGTTGTGACTTCGACAATAACAAAGTAATTGCAAACCTCCTTTAAATAAATGAATGGAAAAGCATGAAACAATTAAAACGACATTAGCGAGTACGTGAAAACGTAAGAGGCAATATTATGTACATAGAGGGAACAGATTCTTAGGGCAGGTAATTGTGTGTATTCTTCCGCATCTACACGTTCCACATGCTTCGATGAGACAGCGTGTAAGAAACTTAAATCACACAATAAGTCACTTAGAAGAGTAAAAATGGAGACGTACTTCTGCAGCAATCATAATAACAAGATTTTATCGGAATTCCTTGTTTTATGTAAGAACTTTTATTATTATGCTTCCCATTTAAGTTGATGCGGTGATAACAGCATCTTTCGTGGACTACGGGGGTGTCTGCAGCGAAGCCGGAGAAAGTTTTTGATTGCGTTTTAAGAGTTTATATTACACTATTGTGTTTATTTACGGCCATAAATTTAACAAATTCGCACGGCCATAGTTTCCTCCCGCCACCTCCTCCTTGCTCCGTCTTCGAGGCAGCGAAAGTAAACGCAGAATGCGAGACGGCGACTTTTCTCTACCCGGCCGACATTTTCTCCTGCCACGACATAACTGGAAAACATTCTGTTAAAAGGAAATTTACCACACAGTAATTAATTATAATTTTGCTATTCCCATTTCACGTCGGGGATTGCGCGAGAAAAGCAGAATTAATTTGTTGATTTTTGAATGAGGCTCCGGCCAAAGTTGTCTTCGGCACACCGAGAAATGGGAAGTGCACTCGGAGAATTTCCCCTTTTCCGGTCGTTCGATTCATCCCTGCCCAGAAATTTTGGCGTGAATTTTAGGTGGCAAGTATTTTAAAAGACCCTTTGGCCATATCGATATCAAAATCGGGGACGAAAGCAGAAATTCCTAGACATCCAAGAGGTAGACGTAACTTCAGACAGTACAAAAGACTCCAGTACAACTCAGTACGTATAAATCAAATTAGCGAGAATATTCAGAATCATGGAAGAGTTGGCACGAAGAAAAAAGGTCGAATTATATTCGAAGCAGATGTACGCAAAGCGAGACCTGATTCTTTCTGAATTCCTTCAAAAATAATTAACGAAAATCTGATCGAATGTTAATTTGGTTAATCAGCAAAGGAGAGCAGGAGAACGTTGAAAATCTCACAGCCGACACGAATATTTCCTGCCGTCTACCAAGCGCTGACGGTGACACTGCAGAAATATCAAATTAGCAAGAAGAATCGTTTCGTTAGTGTAACAATTCGACAATGATTGCAAATTGCCGACAACAACGGCCTTTACTCTTGGCGTTATTCAGTGAAACGACACGCTCCTCAAAACTGCAACATTTCAGATTTCACAACCCAAAATTTTACAAAAATAACAACTAAAAAATGAGACTTCTCAACCGCTCAACTCCTTCCTCACGCGACGGCATAAATCAGCGTCTGTATGTTTGACAATGAAATTCAATAGAAAAGGATTAACAACAGCTACAAAAACAAGAAGACGCAGCAGCAGGAGCGCAGCAGCGACAACGGCAGCAAGAGAATAGAAACGTGTCGTTATAATGCAGGGACGTATATGTGACGGCTAATTAAAATTCGAATGAAGGCGTCGCATAATTAGCCATCCCTCTTAAGTCCCTACCCTTTTGGCAACTCCACGTCGCCACGTTCTTCAAAACTTCTTCCAAGAGGAGAAGAAGCGGCAGCAGTAGGAATTCCCCCTGTGGAGGATTCTCATCCCCGTAATGAATTTCAACGAATAAACAAATATCTTTTGGATTCTGTTTGTACTTTTCGTCATGAATTAAGCGAAGAGAATTATGATGGGATTTTACTTCCTTTCGTTTGCCAACATTACGTGAATGGAACTTCGTTGTACAAAAATGGCGATCAAAAATAGCGTGCTCTGCGCATTGAAAACATTCCGTGTAGACCCATTTCCCTCGACTTAAATCGCATTTGCTACTTCTAGTAGAGATTAAGTCGCCATAAAAACTGGTGTGAGCCTAAGTTCCGGTCCGACACTGGCTCTGACACACTCTAAACTAGACAATTTATCTATTTTCCAAAAATTACGTTCCACATAAGGCGAAATAAGATGTAGAGCCATCCATAAATTTCGTAACCTGAAAACGCTTTCCAACTTCTCGCTGAATTCTTCAGACCCGAATTTATGAATGTTTTAAAAACGTTTCAGACGACTTTTCCTCTCCTTCGTGTGCTTTCGATTTACCTCGAAAGAAAGACTCAACTTCGTCTCTAACCTTGCCAAAAGTCAGAATTTGACTTCCTAATGGTCCAACTCAAATTCCGAAACACGAGAAATGAGAAAAACCTTCATTTTTTTCGATTTCGTCAAGCATTCCTCAATTTCCCAGTCAAAGTTGAAAAGTGAAAACTCTTTATTCGAACATCTGAAATACATTTTTTCCGGTTGCAGACCCATCGCACCCGTTCCCTGCCTTCCAACGACTGTCTTCAAACGGAAAGACTACGGGGGCGAGAATCGTTTTCCCGTAGCAACTGCAAACAAAAACCGTATTAAATTCTGTCACGAATATCCAACAAAAGCTTTAGGATTTGAGACTTCTTTCCGACGTTTCGGAAAGAAATGAGAGAGAAACTGTGAAGAGCTAGGCCTAAGGAAAACTTTTAGAAATTTCGAATTCTGCCAAAAACGCGCCACACCTCTCTCTCTCTCTCTTTCTCTTTCTATCTCGCTCTCTTTGTTAAACCTCAAATTGCAAAACAAAGACTGAGCAGTTGATGTTTTGAATTTAAAAAAGTCCTTTATCCTAATCGGAAATTATTATTTTCAAGTTGTCCTGCCATTTCTTTTCGTCTACCCGTCTTACTTCCAAATAGATTTACCGCTTTTCCCAAGTCTATTCGTGTTAAAGGTTTTACAAAAACCTGACCTTCCGCTTTAGGCGCTGAAGTCTTACGTCCTTTACGAAAGTCTCAACACTTCGCCCAGAAGTGAGTAAACGCCGAGAAAAAAATCCATCCAACCAACTCTAACGCATACTATATCAGAAAACGTTCGACGGCTTACTAACTAATTGTAAACAAATCTAAACTACCGTGGAGGAAGTGTAAAGAAACGCACTGTTACGAAACAGACAGTACAGTGTCTACATTGTAAAGAACTATTAAAATAACATAGAATAATTTACGCGGAGAGAATGAGGAAATCGCGGCAAAATCTCCAAATCTCCGTCAACCCTTGAGGCAAAAAGGACCGCCCCAACTCCGAAAACAACCCATCCATTAAACCTTCGTAAATAAACATAAAATAGAAAACGTTATCGAGTATTAACCGCACAACACTTGATAATGAAAATCGTTCGAGGTGGTTTAATGGCTCGAATAAAACAAATATAAACCCAAAACGATTTTGTCAGGCTCATAAAGGCAGAAACACAAAGACGAATTACAATTCGACATCGTACAAATCATATAAATCAATTTTACATTTATTAAAATTCCGAATTTTGAATTGAGCTTCGGCTTTGAATAAATTAAATAGTTAATGTATGTGCTTATTTAATATCCGCTTCGCGAATAAGTCCGCGGTGAAATCATCCATCAGGCTATTTTTTTTTAATCGCAATGACGCCGGCGTTTAAGGTCCAATGACCTGCGTCACAAAACAAAATTGTATAAACGTTCGTAAAAATAAGCTGTTGTACTGTGTATGACTGCAATTATCAAACCTCACGCTTCGAGATCATGGACATATTCGATCACTCTACAACTATGTTCATTTACACATCTTCTTCTTAAACAGTACGCCGCTTCCTGAGTGTCCTTTCGTTCAGCACAAGTCAATTCGTTACTTCTGAATCTCAAGACAGAATAGCGGCGACGTAAAAAGCATTGAATTTTGTTTAAAATAACCTTTCCCAAAATTTATGTTTCATTTTAGTCTGATGACCCTGCGTGACGGTTGAGAGCTTTGAAATTAGTAGCCATTGTCCACTCCCGTAAATTTGTAACACAACTTCTCTTCAGTAGCCATTTTGTGAAGCTATAAAACTCGGTAAGTTTTATTTACACCTGCAGTTTATTACAGCTCGATGTCCATATGCAAATGCCGTCTCTCGGTTTTATCTTTCGACGACCGTGAGTGCCGTCGTGATTCTGCACCTTGAGAAACAAAAGCAGCATTTCCAGCACTCGTCTAACACAACAGTAACCCAACAGCAAATAGACAAACGACCGGATAACCTCGCAATAATTGCCATGTCAAAGAAACCCTGCACCTTGCGGCCCGGCTGCCCGAACCTTTCCATTTTTTCCTCAAAGAACCTTTTCCGTACGACGGCAACAATTACCATTTATATGGCCGCATCAGAGACAAATCTGGGTAGGTCGACCCGGACGTAACCCGACGTACATTTCTTTTCTTTTTGTCAAGCTTTCCTCCCATTGTATTCGACTCAAATTATTGCCAGGCCATTGTCTTCTGCAGTCCGTCCGTCCGCCCTATTTTCAACCCTGTCCCGTTAGAAAAACTTTTAAGTGCGGGATTTAGTTCCAAACATAAAAGCAGAACGGTAGTCGGACACGACAGGGTTGTATGGAGTTGAGAATAAAAAATGAATAGAACGCAAGGTGGAAATTATGTGTAATTTGAATACCAGTCGGAGTGTCCTCCCGTGTGTTACCCTTGTATTACCGTTATAAAAACACTCCAAATAAAAGAGTTACAAGACAATAAAGTGAGCAATTCTACTTTCCAAATGCATTGCTACCTGCACCACCATGTATCACACGTTCTAAGAGTAGCAGCATCAACCTCTAAATTAATGAAACCAAACGACACTGGAATCTTTATAATTTAAATTTGCCTGCACATCCACCTCCTGTAATATCACAACAGACATTTGATACCTTAAAACGTCTCTAGATATAAGTCCAATTCGCTACACATTAACGAGATATTCAATTTCAATATAGCAGCGATGTATTATACCCTACATCGTACAACTGGCAATGTACCTAACCAATATGGTAACAACAGGTGCACTAAAATGAACATTGTAATTTTTAGCAGGTAGAGACTTAGGGCCTTTAATTGTCTACTGCGCCACACTCAGTTTTAGTATAAATCATTCTCGCGGTTCGTAAGCTTCCGTCAAGTTATCAAATAAATATAAAACTTTGTCAATGACTGCATTAAATTTAAATTTCTGAACGAAAGTCAGCCGATTGTGGCATTTTCCACGGTGAAGATCTCTGAAATTAAACCTCTTGTTGAAAGTATTAAAGACCATAATTGACTCTCTTGCTAAATTCATTAAAATTCTAACATAAATGGCGCTTTACTATAAGCTGATTCCTGTTTTTAACAATTCATTAATTCAATCTGTTACCATTGTAAGTTTTGTTCAGGTAATTTATGAATTTTCATGTATAGGTGAAATATAGCGAACAATCAGTTTAGCATCGCAAAACATCGCTGCGGGTGAATTATTTTAAACACCAGTCTTCATGTTCAGATTTTCATTTTTATTTAATTCAAATTAAGAGGTAATATCTAATTGTTCGTTAATAAAAATTCCTTTCCGACTAACAGTAACCTTATAAGGATGTTTATATAAACACCTCACAGATTGCGAACAATTGTGCCGCAATCAAGAGTTTAATTTTAAATTTTACTCCTAAACCAAGCAAAAACATCTTGGCACCTATAAATAGAATTTATTGAAAATTCATTCACATGAAATTGTTACTGCTACACATTAATAGCCCTGACCCGAATTTATCATATCCGTTTTCTCTCGATATTAACAGAAACTATGTACAAACCTACAGGCTCTGAAACCGAACAACAATGCAAAAAAAAACAAACAATGCTCCAAGTTGACAATTAATGGAAGCAAATCAGAAAAATGGAGGCGACAGAATCATTACAATTTTAACGTGGCAGCAAACACAAACGCCTTTTGCACGGTGACACAAAACTTTCCGTCAGAAGAAACTCCCGTTCTTTTCACTGCAGGTGTCTGCCATAACTCAGGTAGGATGTCAGCTTGCAAAACCACGCGATGGCATCCTCCCGAGATTCCTCCCCAAAACGTGGCAATTTAATTTAGGCGACTCAATTAGAGAGAAACTCAACAACACAGCAGCAGCAGCAGCAACAGAAGAAGCAACGGCAACAGCCCTTTTCATTTAATAACCACACTTTTAAAATCTTAGTGTCACAATTAATTTGTTTGTTTTACATCAAGTTTTTCAACTGCCGTCCTAATGCCATCAGCACCTGACTGCCACGTCGAGGAATTTAAATTTACATTTTGCCATTTGAACATTTCTGGGGGAAGTACTTCGACCGGAAATTATACCCTAGCCTTTTGCCTTCCTGCGTGTCACTATATTTGCAGAAATCTTTCTATTAGACCGACGCTGACGAGACCTTTAACAGAAGCAAAATGAAGAAAAGAAGTCATTTTGGTTTTCGGCAGAAAAAAAGACCATCCTCTCTCGTCACGTCATTCCGTCTAGCCCAGAATCAAATTTTTACCAAAAATTCATTCTAACGAGTTTTCCCAAACCAGACAAACTCCCAAAATCATTAAAATTCCTGAAAGGTTGCTCCTGTTTATCTTTGTGCAAGAAACTAATTCCTAAATGTTTGTTTTTGAACCTCTCATTTTCTATACCACAGAACTTCTTTTTACCTAAAAACTTTTGCCTTCCTTTGTTTGCCTCGCACAAAAGAATGAGAAACGTAGCAAAGGAACTGCACTCACAGCCGCGAATTCCACTCCGGAGACAAAAGGCTCTAGAGGTTCCCCTGGAAAGTCCTTCGCGGCGAAGGTTTAACCTTTATCGCACGCTCTTAATGTGAGAACCCGTTAAAATTCATTCTCCCTGATTCGGAAAGTTTTCTTCAAATCATCGGCACTAAGAACTCACTTTTCTTAGGGAAACTACCATTAAAGCAAAACAATTGCCCTGGCAGAAAGAAACCGTAGGCTAAGTGAAAAGATGTTTTCCCGCGGAACCTGCACGCTGATTTGTCTATAGCTCCTTTTTTCTCAGCAATTCCTTACGAAATCCCACTTCAACAGAACAATACACGTAATGACCCGTTGCCATCCCTGTTGACGGTCTTCACTATAATACATAGAAACTACTGCGGAGGATAATAAAAGTAAAGACACGAAAGGAAATGACTTCGGAAAATGAGGTGTTCCCTTTAATGGCTGCGGGGAGATTCTCATAAGAATTTTAAACGTGTCAACTCCTTAGAAAGACTCGAGAAAATAAATGATAAAAGAACCAAATTTTATTTCCTCCATCAGCACGCTATTTACGGATAATTTCAAATGTTTGGTAAAGCACACAGCAGTCAATAGTAATTACCCTTATCTTTTTTAATTGTTAATTCTTGTATATGTACATTTTCATTTCTTACATGACATCCATATTTGAACGAATCAACTTTTTTTGTTTATTACTATTATTTGCGTCATTCGGGCCTTAACATTGCGTTCCACGATACGTAAACTTGGACGACACACCTTTTGTTGTTTTTTACCTACTAATTGCATTCGTTCGTATTCAAAAAACATGTAAAATCTTCTACTTTCACGTACTGTGACGCCTATAACAATCGTCCTCAAAGGATTAATCTCATCCCTGAAGAGAATGGACCAAACCGCCCAATTGGGACGAGATTACAACAACAAGGGCCGCAGACTCACCATGTACACCGAGGGTTCAGACATTCTATCTAGGAGATGTGACCGCAGACCTCTTCTGCATTCCCTAAAGTCCAAGTATCATCCAGACAATTTCGCATAGTAAATAGTTCACTCTAATATATTTCCGTTGTAAACCATATAGAAATTTGTTGTCGTATTAGTCGGTTCATCATTTACAGTAAAAAAAAACAACTTTGACTCGATGGAACGGAAAAGCGACGCCAAAGTCAGAACGAAATGAAATGCTGAAAGGCCCAAAAAAAGTCCAACTTTCTTCGTACCAAACTTTCAAATTGACAGCAGCTTAGTAGTTCGGCCACGTAACCTCCCATTGTTTGAACAAGTAAACCTTTTCTCCCGGACGAGTCCTTCCCGAAAAGAAAGTTTCAATTTTGAACCTTCGAATAGAGCCGAAAATCTGTCCGTACTAAAGAAGAACAACTCTGCCTGTCCTCGTGAAGAAAAAAACTCGCTGGAGATTTCTCCGTGAGGTATTAATTTCAGACGGTGACGTGATACTCTTTCCCAAGGAAGACGACACAAGAAAAAAAACTGAAAAACTGGCTGCGCAGTACGACAGGACGTAGAGAACATTGTCAGGTCACAACTTGAAAAACATCCACGTTTTTAATTAAAACCGTTCTTGTCACTCCAGACAGGTCATCACAATGCTACAATCTTAGTAACCATTAGAAAACATTTTAACTCAACTATTAGTTGGACAGAATGATTGACGTCACCAGCAGGTCAACTTAAATTTTTTTTAATGAAATCGACTTAAACTGCACTCTTAACTATTATGGTAAAATGTACGTAAAACCTTATAGTTTCGGAGCCCTGGACTGTGACCGTTTCAACAATTTCAGCAAACGTAAAAATCAGATAATATCTGTTACCTAATGAACAACCGTTACCAAAATGGTGAAAAATATTATAGACGACCGAATTAAATAATGAGTAATTCGATCCGAGATTCAAAAGTTGAGCTACAACTTTAATTCACATGTGTAACTGGAGCTGGGAAATCAGCCATGTTGAAAATTCTTAAATTATAAAGTTCAAAACCGCATTCTAGCTAGTTTGTTCCAGTCGACTGTTTCCAGTTCCTGCCACCCGCTTCTCATCGACTCTTTCCTTAACTTCTCTCCACGCATTATCTATTGTTTTCCCTGGCAGAGACCGTTTAACAACGGTACAAAAAAAAACCGGCCATTTAATCAAAACAAACAGAGAAAACGGTCTTGTTCTATTTCGTGGCATCAGCACGCAGGGGATGATCTTCGAATGTGAATTACCAACAAGTGAATCTGCCGCAGACCGAGTACTTCCGACTTCCAGGTATTTCCAGGGTTGAACGAGAGAGCAAAGGCTGCGAATTGTAATCAAATCTTTCAAACGAAAATTTCAAATGCACTTCGATCAAGAAAGAAACTACGTGATAAGCATAGTTCTCTAGACTATCATGCCGGGGAATATACGTGTGAACAATACGTGACCGGTTTTTCTGATAAAATTATCATCACGTCGCCGCCCTTTTTCCTTTTCTTCGTCTGCCTTTCGCCCGCCGATTGCCTTAACCTTTTCCCTGCTCCCGGAGACAGTCCTGCTTACCGAAATTTACCCGGGGAACCCGAGTCGAAATCCGTCGCAGTTAGGCGCTGCCCACGAGCTCCTCGAGCTAAATCTGTCACGTACCGACCTGCTAGGACAGAATTATTGGATTCGAACATGTCCCCGGGAAACACCTACCTTTGTTTAAAAACCGCTGCAGTCAAGTCACAAGTCAGACGTACGACGCAGGATTTGCCACAACCGACCGAAATGTGGTGAGTTGAAGATGACTGGGAATCACTACCATCAGTGTGCACAGATACCACCGAAAACAATCATTAAATTTTTAGACAAATTTAGTCTAGACGAGTTTAAATCTCACTCCACATAAAAAGCTAATGAAACATGCACATTGAAAACAATAACAAGCTCTCGATCTGGCTTTACCTAGCCCGCACGCTCGGAATTCTTTTTTGATTTGTTCGGATTGTTCTTTTTTTGAATAAAGCACATGTGAATGGATTTGCGTTGCCAAAATGAAATAGAATTTAATTTCCTGTTAATAAAACACCAAAAATAAATTCAATAATATTACCAGTTAAGTAGACCGAATTAGAAACTATTCTCTCGCCCATAAGTTAATCCTGAAGAGCCAAACAGTACCACAACCGACTAATCACCACTACACCTCAAATTTTCTATAGAAACGTTCAATTCCAGATTTCTGTAGAAATCTATTTTTATTCGACCGGCAGTTGGCCATGGCATTAATTATTATCGGTGCAAAAGGATTCGACTTCAACGTACGTGTAACATACCGTACTGCAACATATTGAACCGCAAAAATCAGTGCTAATAATACAAAATTGATTAACAATTTACAGTTGGTTTTAAATTGAAAAAAAAACTACGAAATTGCCCTTTACATCATTAAATTTTATTTTTCCTAATTAAAATGTAATAATGTAAACCGCACAAGTTTTGCAGGCATCTGCATGTAAGTATTAGGCACCGATGAATAATATACTTGTAAAGAAGTACAGAACGTTTTTGAGTAGTACTTTTCTCTACAGCGAACAGGTACGGTCCCTTTTTGACGACAACCAACCGGCCTATCTGTTCATCCGTGCATCCCCAGCTACATCCCTCGCAAAACATATCATGGCAACAACCTCAAGGGACCTACCGCCACGAGATTCAATCGAATTTATGAAACATTTCTCTAACAAGTCTCCATTGTCGTATCGAATCGCTTTAAAGTCTCTCGGATTTATCAAATCCAAGGTTCATGTCTCTCAATCAAGTCTAATTGCTTGAATGTTTTCCGCCCTAAGCCCGGAATGCCGTCCGGATATAACAATAAAAAAAATTCGTGAAATTCCATTACATAAAATCTCATATAATGCGACTCGTTAAATCCGAGACGGCTGTTTTTAAGACCATAAAAATGAAGTAAGATATTATTGTCACCCACAGTAGCTTCTTCTCGGACAGTTTACTAACGGCTCCTAGTCCTTCCCGTGCACTTCTGC
Source organism: Polyplax serrata (assembly GCA_037055365.1). NCBI lineage: Eukaryota > Metazoa > Arthropoda > Insecta > Psocodea > Polyplacidae > Polyplax > Polyplax serrata. The sequence goes on along the minus strand of JAWJWE010000038.1, from coordinate 3,312,723 downwards.
TTCGTTCTCTACGGTTACTGCCTTAATACGGTTTTAGCCCTCGGGGAAAATCTAACGATAAAAATAATAAGGAAAGAACGGGAAAAAATATATATATGTAACACAAGCGGAGTTTAAAAAGATACAGGAAACCGAAAGGAACGTAACTGGTGTCGCACCGTTTCCAGATATTCCCTCTCTTTCTAGTTAAGAACATTTTCCAGACACTGTAGTGGCACCATCAATTACCCGAACAGCTTGCATACAGATAGAATTATTCTCAGACACTTAGCGTTATTAGACCGAGTGCGCTCCCTACGAGTCCCTTAAATCGTGATATTTGCCAGAAACCAGAGACCGAATCGTAAGTTATGAAAAACCTAATTAAATTATTAATAAATATTCCGATTGCAGGTGAACAATATTCTTGCAAAAACTTTGAATTTTGCTGGTTTGCCTTTCCAGAGAAAAATCATCAAGTGGTGTTCTGAGTTGACGATGAGTACAACTCCATGTCACGCTTGACTTAATAGATTCCATTCGTCTGACTATGAACCATAAGCCTCATTACAAGCATTACTGCCAAATAGAAACTTACTTTGTAAATAACAACCAAAATTTCGAATTGGTACAACGTTACAAAATACTTGACCTAAACCCAAACGTTATGTATTAGCAGAACCACAATAACTCAAAACACATGCAACCACCACAAATAGGATTAATAAAAAAGGTACAACCTCCTTAGATGAGGATTTCGAAAGTCGTTTTTCCCTTCAAACCTTACCCCAGTGAAACACCACCAGAGTTTTACTATTATAACAAAACCTTCAAGAAACAAATTACGAATTGTATTTAAGCTTGCAATGCTACTGAAAATTGGAGGAGTGAAATTGTATACATTTTAAAGGCATAATAAACGTCCAAATATTGTGATACCAGGTAACAAATCACTGCAGCTGCTGTACCTTTGTCAAGAAAATAATATTTGCCGAGAGAGAAACTATTCATTTAAGCGGACTCGGTACCGGAAACAAGTCAGCAATTAAGAAAAATTATATTCCAGTTTCATTCTTATAAACTTAATTTAACGGTTACAAGCACTAAATTTTTACTTTTGTCCAAACTTCCCTTGAAATCCATTGTGCATATATTTTTTTACAGAAACTTACAACTTTTTTTTCAAATAAGCGACTAATTAATTATAGTGGAACTCCCCCGCTTTACCGTGCCCGAACCCAACAGATGAAAACGTAAAGACGAGTTTTTAATGTAATTTTTAACTGTCGGTTCGTCCCCGGTAAATAAGGAACAATTAATCAGAACGATAAATAATATCTGTCTTTTTACAATTCATATTCCAACGGGTCCTGTCAAACTCACTGAAACTTCCAACTCGAGCTTTTATCATTCACTAAAATAAATGTAAGATTGTTCCAGAGTTTCAGAGTAATTAACTCCAAGAGGTGCCACCCTTTCTCCACAGTCGTCCGGACAGTGTTCTCCTGACGCCATGAATTAATGGTGAAGTTAGCCGAGTCAACTCTCCGACCATACATCATCCACTATAAGTCACCCCAATTTGCTTTTCGGTCATTTCCAATTTTCATTTATATAAAATTCCTGTCCTTCTTGTTGGAAACTTTTCCGCTTCTTTTTTCCGACGGTTCAACACCTCTGACCGGAGCCACAGCTTCCTCGGAACAAATTTCTGTTTCCGATTTGCAGCAGATGTTGCACGAACTAAGAAAAATCGTCCTCCTTCGACTCCGCGGATTCAAAATGAGAGTAAGAAAGAGAGAGGAATTTTAGGATGTCGACCGCAGAAAATTAATCAAAACCTCTTGCTCGAATACCTTTGGGGGAGTTTTGGGCTAGCGAAACGCGGTCATCTCCCAAAGAAGTATCATCTGTGCGATCTATTCGAACGATCTAATGAATCAAAGAATAATTAAATCGATTGGTAGTTTCAATGAATAAGGCCGTTCCTCTTAGTCTGGGGTAACCACGGTGTCCGCGATCAAATTAAATAGGAAAACTAATTTTTGAGTAAGTAAAAATTCGAAGAAAAATCCCTAACTTTACTTGCGTCTTAATTATTATATTACATAGTAGCAATAATATTTGAGGTGTGTTGAATATATTTCACAAAACCTTTAATTATATTTAAATGCAGGGCCTTAACTTGCGAAAAATTAAAATGGCGGAAACAAGAAGAAGAAACAAGCAGGCAAAGGTGAGATAATTGCCGTTTCGGAGGAACCAAACCGATTTGGCAGCGGACTATTGGAGTTTCTCACTTAGTTTTTGACTTTTCTTATTCTCGTTTTGCCAATTTTTTTTCTCTTCATAACCAAGGAATCGATGTGCGGTTTGATGGGCTCTAACAGAAATTGAAAAAAAAGTCGCGGGTTTGACAAACGTGGCACTCTACCAGGAAAAACCGAAATTTCACGAGTTCGTACTGTCAACATTAGTCAATATGAGTTTTGTCAACCAGAAAATGACTTAAACTTTAGTTCATTTTATAATATTGCTCTTGAGGAAAAATCCGTAACTTTTTTTCTGCACACAACGCACTTGTAGATTCACAAATATTTTGTAAAGTTTTTAATTTTACGCCCTAAATGAAACCTCAAACAATAATTTAGTTTAGTTTCACTAAACACAATAAGAAGGTACGTTTTCCGACGACTTTCTCGAAGGTCAATACACGTCAAACTCAGAATTACCAAAGGCAAACCAGTTGAAATTGATGGAACAAGTATTTACACGACAACATTTAAGGCTCCCTGAAGGTAAACAGGGATTTCGGGGTAAAGTAAAATGTCGAAAATGGCGGACGTAAATACAAAAAGAAAACGTCTTACAAAGAGAGGCATTCTACAACTAGACTCCAATCAGAAAGGGATAATTCTCGAAAAATAGAAACCCTTGGATTGCTCAAACCATAGAAAAAAATTTCATAAAAGAAAAATAGCGAAAAGGATTAAGATGAATAGAGCGGACTAGTTACACAGGGCAAGATCCTCCAGATTACGCGTCGAGGGAAATTCCTACACATAATTATTCACTCTTGAGACCCGGCTGGAGCGAACCTTCTGCAAGAAAGGTTACTTCTCTTTAACGCCAGCAAATTTTGCTCAAATTTAAACAGTTCCACGTTCCACTTTTTTTTAAATCAGTTTCATGCCCGAGTGAAGAATTTCAAACCGATGGCGATCACCTGCATAGTTACAGTTGAACGATGGAATGCAAGAACCCCATCCAAGCGCGAAATTCTTTGCGGAAACTAATCCGTCATCGATGTTCCGGATGACAAGTAAATACCCAGACATGCTTCTTTGTCAAGAACCAAAAAAACAATTTTTCTTTGCCGGGTGCCTGAGAGAGCGAGTTAATTCAATATAAATCCTCAATTTCCCTATATTTTTGTACGGCACATTATTCATTCCGACAGCGATTGTTCTATGTGGTTCCTCGTTCTGCTCTGCTTTTTTGCTGCACACAAGACAGACGTTCATGACTTTCAACTTGATTCAGACAAATTGAATCTCAGATTTGTCAAAATTCGAAGGTTGTCGTAAAGAAAATCAAATTTCTTACTGCAACTTTTTTTATGGGTTACAATGGAAAACAAAAAAATTTCACATGTCCTGAAGGGCTGTGCACCAACCCGTGACACTTGTTGAAACCGAGTACCTACACCTGGCGAAATTTTTGGCAACAGTCAAAAACTCGTAAAGTAAAATAAAATCCAGTAGCGATGAGGGATGGAAGTTGTACAGGTAAAGAGGATTTCATATACACAACATACAATCACACAGGAAGAAACAAACAGTTCTACGCAGGCAATGAATATTTCCTACGGTACCCCAGCAGTAAAAAAATTAGAAAAAAAATGCACTGAAACTAATTTGGAAATGAGACAAATTGAAATTGTTACGTTTCATTAAAATCACTATCACTACAATACTAATGGCCCATACATTTGTCTCAAAGGCTACTTCTCCACGACCTCCCGTCTCCAACAGTCAGGCACCCAAAAAAGTAGGTGTAAATCAATCAGGCTAGACACTCAAGTTCAACATGTACAAGACTCGACAATAATCTTCACTGAGTTGAACGTAAATCCGTTCGAAATCCGTTAGATCGTCGATGGACATTCCGGATGAGTCGACTCGAGTTGAGAAAGAAGATAAAGCACCGACACTATTTTCTAGTGTGGGCCTAGGCGGTATTACTATCCTCCCTTGCAATTATTTCTCAGGGACTACGGCCCGAATCATAGAAAAGTGCTTATCCGGGAGTTAAAACCTCTATCTCTTTCTGTCTCTGTCTCTCACTCTCTCTCTCTCTCTCACACACTTTCTACTGGTAGTAAATTACAGCTTTCAAATTTCCTAACAGAATTACATTACTTTCAGATAGGAGCTCAAGATCTAATATTAAATCCTTTTCTGGAGAAATGCTTTGTTCACATAATATATTCCCTTTTCTTGCCCGTGCACCCTTGCATGCACCCCGTAGAGAGTCCTCTTACCATCAGTCGTTTTCAATGTGGCAATTAAGAATAATGAAGTACCGCAAAAGCCGAAGCTTTGCCTTTGTCCCATGCAGAGGCTCTTTGCTCTCCTTCTCCGTCGCAAATTTTCTTTTTATCCTTTTTTTTTGCTGTGCGAAAACCGATTCTCATCACTTTTATTGCTGTGATTTCTTTTTCTCATTCTCCGCGAAATGGCCCATTTTTTCCATTTCTTTCTTATTTTAAAAACGACCAGAAAATACCCCAGGATTTTGTCACTGCTATTGTTTCTTGTTAATCCGAGAAATGTAAATAAAATAATAACATAAACCAAACTCTGACGTGGAATTCCCGAAGAGAAGACTTTCTTTACAGGTAGGATCGATCGGCTTAGTAGAAAAAGGTTTAACATGGGCGACGTAAAAAATTTAAATTAAAAAAGTTGTAGGAGGCCTGGTAATAAGGCAAATCCGTTCGTAATGGCCCCCCCCCTGTGAATACATTTTCGGCTGTCTTATATTTTGCATTTTCAAAAATCCTCTCGTATTTTCCAAGTCCATGTTGAAAGCAGAAACCTGAAAAAAGTTCCCCAGCTACTGTCAATCTTTTCACGTACCCATCAACCAAAGAAAACTGTTGATGTGCGAGCTGTTGTACTAAATTGTATTTCTTAGGAATATTTCCTACATGTAACATTCAAATTAAGTTGTCTTCGGTTTCTCCTGTTCTCTGGTTTGAAGTTCATTTTCAATTGTAGTATCATTCTGACTTGGAAAATAGTGCAATAGTCTTCTGACCAGAATTCCCCATGGGGTGTTGCAGTCTTTCTTCTATGCAACGTAAAACTTTCTCAAACATAAGGAAGTATTTGTTTTAACACTTAGGGCAATTACTTTTCGGTACTGCACCAGTGAATTAAATCACCATCAACTCTTTAGAGTCCCAAGGCACCAGACCCGAGTTTATGAGTGGTGTAGTAAACCTTCTCGCACATTTCTCATTCTCTCATCCACAAATTACCAGGCTTCAGCGAAGTCTATTCGTTTTCAATTTCTTCACTTCCATTCCGTAAAAAGTACTGCAAGCGAATATAAATTATTAGTTTTCAACGCGAAATTGGCGGGGGAGGTTTTTCTTCGTCTCGTGGAGCTCCCAAACTTAGCGCCAACATTTGCTCGACGTTTGCTTTCCCTATATTTTTCAATTCAGAAAACCGCCCGGGGATGTCCGACACTCCGCTTCCAAAAATATTCTGATTATTTGATAAGGTTTTCATTTCGTTCCAAAATTCTTGATTTTCCATCGAGAATTTTCCAAAATCTGTTCTTCTGCTGAACTTCTTGCTGTGAAAGGCAATGAATGGTTTGGACCATCATTCTCACACCATTAATTTAGATGCGTCGAAGTGCCATTTAAGTTCAGTGGTGATGGTCACGTGACACATGAAAATAGTGTTGCTCTTTGTCCGAAGAATTATTGTACACGCCATTGTTCATCCAACTTTCATGCTTTATAGGTCCCAGAACTTCAAATCGCAATGTCTCCGCTATAACATCACACTGCACAGTGTGTATCTCTTCTTCACCTCTTTCCTCGCGTTTTCACCTCCACCTCCATTTTTGGTACAAACATATATATAATTTTCAATTTCGTAATAACTTTATTTATTGAATTTCTCACGTACCCGGTGGCTCCCACCCCGACGTCGGCCCGGGCAATCCATAATTTTTATTGCTTTTTCTTCTACGTGAAAGGACCCGGGTAGTTAGCAGGGCGATAAATTCTATTTTAAAGTTTCCTTAAAAGCTCTATCAGTCTTACACGTGCCATTTATCGTCGGACGATTTTTAACCTCTCAACCCATTCAAACCCAGCCACGAATTATTTATTGATATAACTTACATTTTTAGAGTCAACTACTCCACATCTCCATCCACAAGCATAAATTCAGGTTGTTATTCAAAAACAATCACCTAGTCTTCCGAACCCTTGAGGGAAGCGAATTTTCCAATAAATCACCAAAGAAAGAGAAAGATAATCAGAATAAAAAAATTAAAGTTATAAAATAGTTTTACGACCAAATGACGAGAGAAAAATGAAGAATCAACCGAGTGATTCCCACTAGGTACCACCCCAAGGAGACGTCTTATTAAAAATCTCCCACCTATAATTTCCAAAAATATCTGAAATATCTTGGAAATTCTAAAATTAATTACAGAAAGGTATTTCAGTAATAAATTTAAAGATGGCCACCACCGAAGTAATAAAATTGCAAAGTGACTTTCATTGTATGAAAAAAATGAAGAATATTCTGGGTGGAAAAGAGCTTTTTCGGGTTAAACTCGGTAGTTAATGCATAATACGTAATAAAAAAATTATTACTGCAACAATAATTTTACTCAGTACTGCATGCAACCACTCATTGAAATTCCTGTCAGCTAAATAAAAAACAACATCAATTCTTTACGCTTGGTTTCCTGCAAATTATGCAAAACTGCAAAATAGCAGAAAAACGACTTAAAATAAATAATTTCTGATACTCATAAAATTCTTTCAACAAAGTTGAAAAACAAATTAAATATCAAGACTTGAAATCGCGTTCCTATTTTGATTACAACCTACAGGCATTGAAGATATATTAATCAAAAATTTGTCCACAAACTCTCTCTCCACAGTAAGCTGCACCTGGGGCAAGTTAAATCCCAAAATTCCAACACCAAGTCAAAAAAAGCAACGGTTATAAGTTGCAGTTTGCCGCAAAATTGTAAACGACAAGTTCCAAGCAAAAAGATAGAAGTTTACCTATTTGAAAATGCATTAAATTATACATAACAACTGGTTGTCAACATATAAAAGTGTTCAAATAATCTTAACAATTAGACACGAGAATAATGACTTCCATAAATACAGTTTGGTGCCATTGCAGGATTCAACAAAAGAGATTTAGATCCTACCTGTAACGATGGATGACAACCTAATTCAAGCAGGGTCTTAACGACTCCAACATGTCCCTTATTAACGGCAATGTGCAACGCAGTTTGACGACGTTTGTTCCTAGCATTCAAATCGGCTCCAGCAGAAGCCAACAGTTCCATGACACCGGGCTCGTCACCGAAAGCTGCGTGGTGTACCGCACGATCACCATCTTTGTCCTGAAAACAATTTCATTACACCGTCTGAATATTTACTTTAAGTAATTGATATTAACCTAAGTAAAGATAAGTAAGATAAGATAAGTAAGTAAAATGTGAAATACGAAAGCTAGACCATGTAAAGATCATATAATGAAAACTTTAAAAGACAACTCAGCGAAAAATAAGCGACATAAAAACTCCATCCCTGTGAAACAAAAGAAAATAAAAAAATAGTAATTAATAATTAAATTGTAAAAATATATAAGGTGGAGCGTAAACAAATTTATGACTAACGAGAGTTCGTAATAGACAAAAATAATATTCTGATTCCACTTAAACGTAGGAAATTTGGGACAGAATGCTGCATATTTTGACCGAACCAACAAAAAGAAAACATTGAATTCTAATGAAGGTCTGAGAGCCAACACAAAAAAAAATAATTTTTAAGCTTTTGAGTGGCATCGAATTGTCATACTCAATTCCTCCATGACAATGTTCTCTAAGTAACTCCCAAAATGAGTTATTTTTTAATTGGATACGTGATAAATTATCTTTTAAACAGAGTAGCAAAGTAAAAACTAAAACAACCATCATTAGACAAAGTCTTAAAATGTAAAATATTTAAAAGTGTCACTGTCACGACGGCGATGAAACCGTACAGATGGATGACTTTCTAGAACTACTATTTGTTGCCGGCCCGACCATGGATGTGATACAGCAATAGAACCCAGTTTTTTACTACCTCGATTTCAACGTCTGCATCCTGTCGCAATAAAATTTTGATAACTTCTAAATGACCGTTTTGACTAGCCGCTTGGAGGGCGGTGTGACCCGCAAAGACGCCGTTGACGTCCGCGTCCGTCCTTTTCAATGACTCCTCGCACTTTTGTGAGTCTCCGTTGGCAGCCGTTTTGACCAGTTCCTCGTTCACATCCCCTGACACGTGTGTTTCGAACAGTTTTTTGAGAAGTGCACTTAAACGCTCTGAAAATATAAAAACAAACTGAGTACTCGGGAATGCGCCCAACGGTGCCTTTGCTTGACTTTGCTGACCTCCGCTCGAAGTTCCGGGGACGGTTCCGTCACTGGACGCTACTTTGGTCACTGCTATGGGACTGTACGTCCAACTCGTCCCACACACCTCTACTTTTAAATCATTGTCGTGATAGATTTGCTGCACCCGACCGATTTTACCCAAAGTCTGAAATGACAATATAAAATATTATTATATAAACTAATGCACCACAGGTGGGAGTACCGTAATATTATCCACGTGGATTCTAGCTTGTCGTCTAATAGAATATGTTTGCTGTACATTAATATTTAATTAAAACAATGCAATTGAAAACAAAAATGTTTCTCATTAATGGATTTATTAATATCCGTCGTCTATTAATGTATTTTTGATTTGTTTATTTTTAATCATTCACGCTACAACAACATAATTAAAATTGTACAGACTCCCTACCACAAATATTTTGAATGATGTATTATTTTTTCAAAACGTTTAACAAATTTTATTCGTATTTTTCATTATTTCATCCTCTATATTGTTAAACTATTTAATGTCTAAGCGGTCTATACAGTCCTACGAAAATAAAATTTTAACGCAGTCAAACAGAAATCTCCTAAATAAAATATATCTCTGGTTATTATCCTATTATTTGAAAAAAAGACTTGATAATCATCTATAAATAGAGATCTATAGAATCAATAATTAGTGACGTTGTACATGCTTGGTATTACGACCCTACGAGTAGAATAGCTTAAGCCTGCTCTTATAATTTTCCACCTGAACCTAAATTGTAGCAGGCTATGCTCAACGGTAATTTTTCATTCAATAGTATTTTAGAGAAAACTCTGCACATACTACTAATCCCGGTACAATTAGGAAGAATTAATTTAATACGAAAATCCTCACCGGAGCCATTGCTTCCGCCCATTCCCCGTGACCTCTTTGAAGTATTTTTATTCTCTCCAGGTCATTACAAATTTGAACCAAATCTCCAACGGCAAACTGTTGCTGATTTTCATTCGGCGATGTGCTCGGGGGAGCAACAGCAACTTTCGTCAACACAGCAGGGTTGAACGTCCAACGGTTTCCGCTGGGGTACAGAACAACAATGTCGTGATCTTCGTCGATACCTGGAGAAACAAGCGCGAGGTGTGTGTGAATTAAAAACTTGGTACTCAGACCTTTCCATCTACTCGAGACTTGCACTGACCGACTATCGTTCCGGTTGTTCCTAAGCACTCAAACATTCCATCCGTCCAACCCCCGTGTCCGTGCTGCAGCGACTGAACTATTTCTAATTCCAAGTCTACGTTGACTTGGTCGTTTACTTGCAATCCATGCGGCCCCGTTCTTCCAGGGCCTTGTTCTCCTAACAATGGCAAGTGATCCCTATATACAGTTTGTCCTTTAGCATCGGTGATAACTTTGAGGTCAGCCTTAAACATTAAAACATTTATATTACCAGTGGTTAAACGAAATAATAATACAGTTGTTAGAGTTAGGGTGTAATTCACAGATTGTAGGAGACATTGCTTGATAAGTGGAAACAAGGTAAAGAGGGACTTACCTTGTGGAAACACATGGTTCAAAGAGAAAATGCTACATTATGGCAGTGGTTGTGGAGCAACAATAATCATTTTCAAAATACTTACCATTCCTTCAAATCCAACACGATACAAATTCTTTGCCCCATTGTCCCAAATAACGTAAGCAGCAGACCTGGGGGAAGCCGCAGACCAATCCTGAATTTCATTAACCTTTCCTCTGCGCCCATTTCCTCCATCCTGGTCCTCCCACTGCCAGTCAACTCCACGTACAACACGTGCACCGGGAAATATGCCCCGGATACCTATTTTCTTGCTTTTCCTCCTTGGTTCGACGAGTACCCGATCGCTACCGGGAGTTGTTATCCTATAAAATCTGTGCCGGAGGTGATGCTTGTCACCGTGGTAGCAGATAGAGCACAGGTCGTAGTTTCCACATTCACCGCACTTCCACCTGATCCCGAAAATCGGCTGCTGACGACACGTGTCGCACATGGTACCGTCGTGTTTGACACCCGTTGGTGCACTGTCTAAAATTCTAAGGTCATATGCCCCGAGACACCGGTAATTGGCAGCAGTACCATTGTCCCAAACCACAACCACTTCCTCTGGTGACTCAAAATTTCTGATCGTTCCGACATGACCTTCGCCACCGTCCTGCAGAGAGAGAATAAAATGTTTGTTTTTGACATGTGACATGCAAATTGGTAGGGAATGGAAAAATGAGTCTGATGACTATGACCTCAGACCAATAAACAATTTTAGATTAAATAATGAAGCGACAGTCATTCTGTGGCAATGATTTTTTCCCCCTGTGTGGCCCAGACAATGCTACATTCAGAAACAAGTAAAAACTGTTAATCAAAAATGTTGATGTAAAATATTGAATGTTTACCAGTTTTCAATATTTATTTCACTCAATAAAAAAACATTGTACAACATTATTTATTACAAATCATATGACTTCATTTCATGTGAAAATTGTAAAAGTATATTTGTTACAATACAATTTACAAAGTAATAATTATTTCATTGATATTACACCTGCATGAAAGCAAGCATGATTCAAACAATGATTCAAAATTAACATTGCTTTAGTCTGCAATTTCACAGCACTCTTACTCATTAGTTCTGCTTACTATTTAAACCAAAGCATTTTTGAAATAATCAATATATTTTCACTGAACCTCTAATTTCTCATCAATGTTCTCAAAAAAAGTATTTGAGTATTTCATTACCATATTCATGCTTCAGTCTCATTTAAATATATTTGAGTGTACAATTAAATTTGAGTAAATGAAGCTGTGAAGTAAAATGAATGAGCAATGAATAACTTTCAATGAAAATTCAATGTTGTTTTTAATAAAACATCTCTAAGGTAAATTGATAGATGTTAAAATGTAAATGCTTGGACTCTTCCCATTTTTTTGAAAAGGCAGCTGGAAATGGCATGAATATGACTGATTGGTGACTGAGAATAGAAAAAAATCACTGGTTAGTAATTCATATCTCGCAAAACCCTCAGCTGCTGTAGAAACAGCCCAACACATATTTTTAAATCTTCAAAAACCTTAATTTAAGAAATATGTAATTGTAACCTGTGCCAAACATGTCTTTCTCTGTGTATAATTGATTGACAGATTTAACCTTCTCAATTTGAATTATCAGAAGTGCACTTGTTACATTCAATGCATGAGTCTTTTCAAAATTTTTTGAAATGATGTTCATGGAAATGGCACTACCTTGAGGGGTATAAACATTTTAAAACATCCTGTGGCCCTAAAGTACTTTAGAAAAACGATCAACAGCAAGTTCACTGTTGGTTTCGAACCCTACCTGTTTACCCCACTTCCAGTCTGGGCCTCTAATAACACGGGCCCCAACTCCTTCCATCATGAACCTGATTGTTCTCGACGGAGGGACAGCACCTGCCTCCATTTCAGGCACCCGAATCTTTCCGATGTGAACTATTTATTTGTATTGTGTACGTTAACCGCCACGAAAAATTAAAACACTCCGAATAATCCACTCACGCGATTCGCCATTGTAAAACCGAACTGTGCTTCGTAGAGGGCACTGATATCAATTTAAAATTGCGCCAATTCTTTTCCCGACATTTTCTTCTTGCCTTTTCTTCTGATGCCCTCACGACTGCGATGACCAGACGGAAGTCAAACGAAAAGCAAGTACCAACCCGCAGGCTGTCAGTCGAACGCAAAAACTCCTGTCCGAAATTCGAATTTTCTAACGTCAAAACCGAGCTGAACAGACGCTGACATGACTCCCACCGTCCATTTCCGGCCTTCAACTCATTGCGTTACTGCAACTTGTCCACGAGTTTTCTATTTCTCTTGGAGGATTTCACCGAAAAGAAAGAAGGTTTCATGTTTCGAATTCATCGACAGAAATGGTTTTAAATTAAAATTTTAACCTCTGTGTCTCACTAATGGTGTCACGTTGTTTTATTTTCTCACGAGTGCAAAATCAACCGAGGAAAGAAGACCACCAAATTGCTACAACAATGGGATATCATTGTGAAATTAAAGTGAATTTGTTCGTTGGAAATACAATAAATTGACTTTACAAACATTCCACAGTAAGTTGTGGAATTGTAGGAAAACATTTCTGAGTGCCAAACGGCTACGCAGTGAACTAATGACAGTGCGACATGCCCGGAACGGACGAATCCAAGTGCAATGTTTACAACGGTATGGAACTTGAGTTGACTCGCGTATTTATCTTTTCCCACTCGTCTGCTGCAAAATGATCGATGTGAAGCAAATGAAAACAAACAAGACGGAGGAGGGAATGTTTACTCAATTTGTATTGTGACTTTGACATGGCAACGTCCGTTCGGAAAACGAGTTCGCGTAGAAGAATTGCGGCTTTGACTTTCTTGTCGAATATCTCGCTGGACGGCACTCATCGCGATACAAAAATGTGTTTGTTTTCCCGGTCCGGCACGGTGCACAGTCAAAATATGACGACGGCACCGACGACGACGACGGCGGCTTCGGTGACGGCGACCACGAAGTCGGACACGATTCTGGAAACCTTTACCAAAATCGACGTGACTCCGTTGACCAGTGAAGTGATTAAAATCCGATCGAACACTACACCCGATAGAATTTCCAACAGCCCCGGTGATAGTGACATAACCGTAACTCCGCTAAAAGACCGCGAGAACTCCGGCTCCGTTCAGAAGCTGCCGGTCTCTATATTTAGCACTCCGTTCAGAGAAAGGTTAGTTTTGACGACATATTTTTTCAATAGAATGGCAATACACACTCCCGTGCTTTTCCCAATGTCGACAAAAGAGAAGGCCTGTCTCAAAGAGGAACAAAATCCTAGACATTTAAAGAACAGCAGTAAACATGCTACAACTCTAAGTGACCATCACATTGCAGCAATGTTGAACCTTTACAATTCAGGCACAGTCAATGAATATCATAGCACTAATAAAACATTCATAATTAATTCAATTTTCAGTTAAAATTTTTTTCACCTTTTGCTTGACATGCATTGTTCATTGTACAGCAGCAATCACACATTCAGAGCCTGGTGTAACATGTGAATTCTTTCTCATTGTGGTGGATAAATTATTAACAACAGAATTTTCCTGTTACATTTTAATTGGGAAAGGAACTTTTGAGTAAATCAAACATGTATCACCTAAAATTACTCTCTTGATAACAGTGACTGGGTGATATCTGGGCACAAACAAACTGTTGAAAGAACAAATTTTCTATTGGTACACAATAAGCAATAAATAAAATTACGGGACACACATCCTTGACTTTATCCTGGTGTAAATTTAATTTAATGGAAGTGTTATGTGTAGGTTGTGTTGCTGTATGCATTCCATTACTGTTGTTTTTTATTTTCAATAAGTTTCACCTGCTTCCACCTGGCATTGAGAAATTAGTAATTTAAAAAAATTCAATGTGTGACATTTGGTCTGACTACTCCACTACTATTTTCACTATACTACACTACTGACATCCACTATACATTTTCTAGTGAACTACTTGTAAATACTGTAAATAATGGGGTGAAACTATGCAGTGAAACAGTCTCAGGTGGGATTAATTCTATTTCCATACCATAGAAACAAGATAATATTGATTTTCTGGAAAACTATATAACTAATCAATAATCTAACTTTCAGTTTCTAATTGTAGAACTTAAATTTTTACGGCGTACACATGTCTACTTATCATTATTTTGTTTCGCATAACACCATGTCCAGTTTTGGTGACGGGGGTTATCCCCCTTCCCAAACGTGTAAGTATTATCGCTTTAAAAAAAATGTTACCACTGATGATGCTAGCAGCTGGGAAAGCTGGCGAAAAATTAAAATCACCATCACAAACAACCATGGGGAAACAAAAAACATCACCATAACAGGACAAGGTGTTATTCGAAACAAAATAATGATAAGTATATATTTCAGTTTCTTATTTTAAAATTTTTTTATGTAACTTTTAACTGAAGTTAGTTCTGACATCCCTTCTTCTTTGCCTGCAACGCTATGTTTCTCGGCTTAGACCCTAATATATTTTTAGATTCCCGTCGTATGTCCTAAATGCTCACGATTTTGTATACTTCTCCCTAACCGATATTGTTTTCCATTCTATATAAATCTTCGCATTCAAACATAACTACGGCACCTTGTCTTTGACTTACACGTTCACATCATGATCGACTTATGTCAACGTATGCTTTAGAAAGTTCTGCAGATAGATGAGTGTAATGTTCTGTTAGCAAATTGAACTATGAGATTTTTCTCAAATTTGTTATTCTTAAGGAATAGAATTCGTAGTAATATATGTTACATGTACTTATTATTATCATCTATTAATGATTCAACGGATCTGATTGAAGGAAACCGATGTTCGATATAGGGCACCGACGCAGAACATGTTGGAGATTCTTTTTACCTTTGGTCCACTCTTTCTCTATAAACAAAATCAGTCAAAGGTAAATTAGAGTCGAAAGTACCGGTTTAAAAGGTAAAGAACTAATCATTTAACTTGTGTAAATAATAAGAATAGATTAATCAGATAATTAAAATGAATTAAATCCGGGAATCCGATCGCAGACATTTATGCTTAGATAATGGATCCACTCTGAATTATGCGCGTTTCATTGTCGTCGATATGTTATTACAAAGCACACAAACTAGTCCTTACAACACCTGTAAGGGATAATATCAATAATACCTGACTCGAATGTTTAGTCAGGGAGTGAAAGATTCATAATATTTTACGGTCTTTAACAAAAATCTTTCAAAAAGCTAAAACTCAGGCCTCGCGAGTCATTATCAGAACATTCCTAATTGATTAACGATTACGATTAACGATATTGAGTAATAAAAACAATGTGAACGTACTAATATTGTCATTTCGTCTGAGTTTTTTTCAATTACGACAAGGAGAGTAACTAACATGCTTCAAATTGTTGTGAAATATTGTACCACAATATATTTTGCGTTTTATATTATCCGTTACAACTTGTAAGTGAAACGAACAACCGGTTATCCTCATCGAGGGTTAGCAGAGTTGAGTTATTGCAGAGCCTTGTTCGACCTATTCTAAAACTGTCCACTTTGCCAAATTCTAAATATAGAAAACCCTAGTTCTACATACCCAAAAAGTGTTCAAAATCCTACTAGACAAATTCTAAATATACAACATCGGTAGGAATATTGAATTACCTACGTTCTTATTTAGTTCAAATGGTACTTAAATGTCGCAGACATAGATTCCTCTGCCGCAAAAAAAAAATAAATGATAAATAATATTTGGGTGAAGTTTTAAAAAAAAATAGAAGGCCTTAGTCATAGATAATCGTTACAAAAATACAAAAACTGTGATAAACCAAGTAGTAAGGTTAAAACAGCCGAAATCGATTGATCGACTTAAACGAATAAGATGAGTGGTGAACCGAAACTATTATTGACTATTACAAATAATCGTTCCAATTTGGTGGAAACGTTCGGTGATTGCGTGACGCTGCCGACCAAATTTCTAGTGCCCTCATCGAAACCCATATTGACAAAAGTTAACGTTATTCAGTTACAAGCATTGAGTATAATATTTCGTACATGCAAAACATATTTTTGGATGTACTGAAAGGGAAACTTTAATTAGGCAGGAGTTCTCTAAGAAGCAAAAACCAGGAAAATAAATGCAAAGGTCAGGCGGTCTGGGTCATTAAGTGATTCAGATTTTAATGAAAATGAGAAATTATTAAAGTTCTTAGATTATAGAACTCAATTCCTGGCATTAATTAGTTACATATGATATCGAATGCATTGGCGGCGGCGACTGAGACATTTTTTTAAGATTCAGATAAAGTAGTAAAATAGTTCTTACATATATATCTCTATTATTAGAGGCGTTAGTATGCCTTAAAGTATATACAGGGTAACTTTTTGAATTCCTATCACATGCTAGAGACCAGAGAAATAATATAAAATAACCCATATCGTAACATCGTGGTTCTAGTATTACAGGGATATTAACAGTGAAAGTTTGTGTATGACATAATAATATTTTTTATGACATATTTAAAATATGTTACTGAAGACTATATTTCCTCAGAATAGTTTTTAAATAACGCAAGACCTGTGACTTGGGGTTCCCACTACGAAAACTAATATTTTACTCAACATAGTAAAAAAATAGTGTGCAAACTATTCACGGTTTCTTAGGGACTTTCCTCTTGCAAATGACGACTCACAATTTTTTTCGTAATTTACGTTTATTTATCTTATTATACCTCTTTTTATCGACGATTACCCAGTGTCTTTTATTATTTATTTATTTATTTCAGTTGGTAAGATATTAAACTAGTTGGTGCTAAATTTAACAGCTTGCTAGAGACTTTACTGTTTCCCTTCTGAAGAGTAACAGTTCCCAGTTGTTTTCGTAACTAATCTTACTTTTCCCTTTATTTTTTCACAATTACTTATGGCGAAAGTTTCAGTAGGATAGATTTAAGGGGACCAGAAATTGAACGGAGGCTTGGGTTCTTCCGAAGAATTAGCAACCCAGTCTATGAATATGCAGCCATTGAACACCCTAGTCATCACTTAACAGCAGTCAGAAGTTTAATCTTCGAGCTTTCGACTTATCCATCGGTCGTATTTACTACAGTGAGAATTAATAAAGCAAATAGTTTGAATTGGTCTTATCGTGCGATAGTAGTGTCGTAAAAATAACTACAACTAGTATTTTTTTTTTGCGTGCCAACGAAAAACCGGCGGAAGTTATTTTGGCCTGGTGGCATTTGCGCATTGCCTTAGGGGTAATTAATTAATGAGTACCTGTTTGGAAGTGTCCGTTGACCGGTGTCAAGGAACGGGTACTCCGTCGCAGAATTCACTTCTGAAAGCCTGACGATCAGGTATTTTTGTGTGGTCCACCATGGAAAGCAAGTGTAAAGCCATGGAGGAAAAGCAAGTGTGGCAGAGAAAATAAACGGATACCGTTTTTCTAGTTTTTCTTCCTCGAGTTCAAGGACAGCAACCTTACCGTTTAAAATTTCATTATAATTCTAATGTTACTCGGCTTTTGTGTGTGTATATATGTCGATCCCTGATCTGTTGCAACACTTACGTGTTCGTTAGTTTGTTTATTTTATTTTAGCAATATTTACGTAACATTGATCGAAACCGAATCACTCCAGGAGTGATAACTTGGTACCTGTCGCGCTCGATTACATTTTAAACTCTCTTTCTGTTTTGTCGAACGAAAGCTTACGAAAAAGAGACTCGTGGCAGAAAGGGAACAATTTTAGGGCATTGACAACTTGAACGCAGGTACAGGAAGGTTTCCCCGTATTCGGAGACTGAGAAGTAAACTTAGCAAGTTTGCTATTGCTGAAAGAAGCGCAAAAAAGTAGTTGGCCTTGAAAGAGGTTCCAGGCTGCTACCGGAAAAATAAAATTGACTTCTTTACAACCATAAATGTCCATAAATGTATAGTTTTCAAAGCGATATCCAAGTGAGCAAAACTAATTACTTTTATTTTGATCGGTTTCCGTTCGGTGAGTCTCTTCTTGCTCTCTCTCTCTCTCTCTCTCTCTCTCTCTCTCTTTTATTCCTTTTAGCTAACATTCCCGGCTTTCCTATTGAAACGGTCAACCGAAGGGTCAAAATATTTTTGAGGACTTACTCCTAGGAAAGTGAATGAATAATAAATATACATATAGTTTTTTTTTGATTGAGAGTGTTCAACCCATTTGCAAATACACGTTGCCTAATTTTTGTAGTAAGAATGCTACCTGGGATCAATTAAACTTGGCGGTATTTCTTTCTTACAGTTCCACACTTTAGCGACAACACGTGTTTTTCGAGTGTGTGTCAAAATGTCTAAGAATAATATTTTGAAATTATTTCGAGAATTGTTTCGTCTATTTCACAATAGATGAAAAATTTATATTCAAATCCGGACAAGTCTAGTGTCTACTACGACTTTTCTCATTCTCATCTCGGATCAAACTTAATTTAATAACAAGATTAACCGACGACGTTCATTAACATAATTGTTATTTGATAATAATTAATGGCTTTGGTATTTGATTCGGCGACTCGCACAAATTAATTACAAAGGATTGATTTCACCTAAAACGTGCGCAATAGCTGAAAACTATCCGGCAATTTATCTATTCGATTCAAAAGCGTTTAGAAACTAAACTCCTCGACAGTGGGCGCAAATGGGCGTCATAAAAGATTAGATTGTTAGGTAGGAGTAGTTGATTGTAAAGAAACAATAAAGCAGTTTAATTTATCATCGAAAATTGGAATAAGAATAAAACACTAAAAAATTATAAGCCTATTGTGAGGTTCCGAATCATTCACTCACGATTATTTAATTATTATTGAACTTTATTATTATAAATTATTGAATAAATAAAATGCAACTGTTCTTAACAATCTTATATTTTCGTAAAAGGTATGACGGATGTATAAAAATACCTTTAGTACACTATCATTGAGTATAATTAGTTTGTATTTCGCTCTCGCTTTATAAGTATGGTGTAACTTATTTACGGGTATTTTCCCGCACGAGAAACTAAATAAGGTAACTGTAGATTTGTGTCTCCTCGTCGACGACAATCTATCAAAACCTTCCTTCACGAGGAAGTTTGCAAATAATTCAATTTTTCTCATGAATCTGTCACAGTTGGGTTAATTGTCTGTGAAGTGCGAAGCCACGGCTTGGTTCATGGTGGTGCATATAGAATATTAGGTCGATGCGAAAGCCGCAGTTCTTCCTCGAAACGACATAAAACCAGAGGAGTCATATCGGACGTGATCGAAAACGGAAACGTTTCGACCAGAGAAAATGAAATATGTCCGGGCTAGACACGTCTGATTCCAGCAGGTGTCAGACAAGTGCCAGAAAAAAAATGTAAATAAGTCTAATTTTCGCGGTAAAAAATTGACTGAATAGGAAAAATTGAGAGTCGTCTAGCCGCGGCGTAAGCAAAATTCGTTAATTGGTCATCAATAACCGATTTTCCGTTCTCTCTCTCTTTCTCTCTCTCTTTATTGGACCCCCGCGAATCGTTTTACACACGTTTACCATATCGGAATCTAATTGTTTCGGATCGAATTTCTAAAGGAGCGTCCGCTGAGGAAAATCGCTGAGTTGTGTCAATAAATCGATCGGTCTCAGGAAGTGCTCATAAATGGAAGCAAAAACTGCTGAGCTGGAGCTGACCTCCTTAACACAATAGAAAATTAGTCGTGGGTTTCGTTTTTGATGGCGACCCTCGAATTCTACCACGGGAGACTGCTGGAAACGAATTCACTACCTGTGAACTACAGGAAGTAGTAAATAGAGTTACTCCAAGAAGTAGGACACCAAACTAATAAGCTCATACATAAGAAATACTTAGTTAATATGTGATTATATTCGGTTATGTCAGGTGAGAAGTTCTTTACTTGGCTAAAACACTTCTGGATTATGTTAGATGCAAGTGCCATATTTTATTTTATATTTACACATGTTTGTATTAATTCACATAGTACGGTACGTGCAAATTTCGAGTGACTTAACCTTGCTTAAAATATATAAACTGATACATGCAAGTCACGAGAAGCTGTTGAATAGTTACTATGCCTTACTCTTCCTGATCTATTGTATCTTGTTTTTATTATTGGTTTATAAGTCTAACGTCAGGGGTTTATGTTTTTTAATTCCAATTTTTTTTTGTACACATTATAGATACACGTTCAGCAGTGCTGTATGAATGATTAGTGAAACTGTTTCCAATAGAACACCACTATTTATCCTAGGAATTCCTTCCTATTGTAAGCCCTAGAATATATACCGTAACATTCACTGGAACCTAGCGTACACAAAACAACATTGTTTTTCTGTTCTGTTTTATCTAGTCTATTTTCACTATTTCTACTCGTGAACTTTTGCTTCACGAGAATTGTATGTTAGAATATCCAGCACTCAGATCATAGATTTAAGCCTAATGTTTTCATCTCCCGGGATAGCAACACGCGTTTCTCATGACAACATCCTGCTCGTGTGGTGCGGTCAATGAGTTGCACCTTGTCACTGTCTTTAATGATTGGCTGTGTTGCGATTCGTCATTTGGTTAATCCGGCTTAGGAACACACACATTTTATTATTATTTCATTTCGTATTATTCTAAGACTACATGTCTGTCGTTTCCGAGTGATCGAGACACAACCCGTGAGTGTCCTCTTGTCGAGCTTTTTATTAAAATTAGTTTTTGTGTCGGTTGTCTTTCATACGTGCATTTTTATTACGTAATAAATAACTTTCTCATATATATAGACACATACTGATTAGTATTTATAAACGTCATGCCATAAAGGAGTTTACAACTGATTACTTTCGATATTAGGACAAATACTACTCGCAACATTTACAAATCTCGCTATTGCACCGGGGTTAAATAAATAAAAAGGATGTACACATCCCTATAGCACTGGTGATGTACAAAAATGCAACGAAGTTGTCACATCGTGACACCAACATTGAAACCCGCAAAGCAAGGAGTACTGACCAATGACTTTCGAGTCCTGTCGAGTACTTGTAATTTGAGATGAACAAAGCTTGACTCGTACTAATCTGACTGACCAAAGAATAACGTATTCAACCAAGAGAAATAATAACTTTTTAACGTTCGCTTAACCGAACGTGATGAGTTCTCCGGTTCCATGTTGTAATGGCTTAAAAAAATTTCAGGAATGGATTTGGATTTTTTTGCACAGAGGACCACAAAGCGCTTTGCCTTGTGGTAGGTCCGTTACAATGCTTGAAGCACTTTGTATAGGTTAAAGCATTCGTGCGCCTGTTCACACATTTCAATCGGAGGCCAAGAAACTTTGCAATTGACAAAATGAATGCTCTTTGCGCGCCTTGGTGGGAGGTGCTGGGATTGACCACTTCAAAAACTAACAGGAACAATAGTGTTTTTTGCATTAGTATAATTGAATTCATCTATCATTAGGTTTCCGTATTCGGTCGTGGCAATGACAGTGCATCTAATTTTTAGATGAGGCTTCCAGGTTTCCCTCGACACATTAAGTTTTTTTTAATACGTTTCTATTATCATTCTCCAAACGATCTGTTACTTTTCATGCATTTCTGAACCTTCCCTGACAGAACTTTTCAATTCAGGTGATGACAGCTAATGTTAAACAACTTACGTTCACATTCAAGTACATTACTTCGGTGTGCCCTAATGTAGAAATAATTAATAGATAATGACAAGTAGAGACCAGAAAAATGGCATTGAAAGGAATTAAATCGCTTAAGGAAGAACAAGAAGAAGAAGCAATTACTGAAGTGTTTAACGGTTCAACGGACTCGGTCAACTGACAAAATTATCTAACCCCTCGTGGCAGTAACAATTAAAACCTTTGATTTATAAAAAGAAAGATGTTCTTTTTTGATTAATAGCTTTTAATGTGGTCAAACGACAAAATTGCCAGACTTAAATAACCTGAAAATGCCAGAAGGTCTATGTAGCTTACGAATTTTTCATTAATAGTGTTTTACAATGACCGAGCACTCCCACACCAAACATTAGGAAGCTAACTAATGTGGTTAATGTGAATTATGTACATATTCAAGACTGAAATTGCTCTGAAATTGTTCCAAAAATTTTCTACCTTCGTCATTTAACCTGTTTCTTATTTTTGTGTAACAGCCATATATAATGTACATACGAGCTGGCACATATATATATACACAGATAGTTCTGGGGACAATTTTTTGTAGGTGCAATCTTGAATATTTCACGAGGCAGTAAGTTGTAATTTCTTGTAACTTTTTCACATCATAATATTTAATTATTCCATCAGATGAGGTGATCTTCCTCCGACACATCGAAATATCTAAAATTTCTCCTGTTTGATAGTAAAATTCCACTTGAGTCCATTATAATAAGCGATATGTTTTACTGTGTGGAATGCAAAACGTCGACAAAACCATTCATTCGGTCGGTTCGGGAAAAAAAAGACGGGAAACTTTTATTGTAGGGAAATGACAGTAAAAAAGAAAGGAAAGCATCAAGACCTCGAGAATGCTGAACCGTAGAAATTCAAATCATTTTAGTCATTGTTGGTAAACACAGGGATCGGGTTGCTTCGCTTTATTACTCGCCATGTTCGCACATTTTTTGTCCTCGAGTAACTAAACCCACGTTTCAAGGCCTTGACCCATCTGAACATCGCGCCATTTTCTATCGCTGCCCTAATCCCTGAGAACGTCCATGAATGTTGGCAGTACTTGCAGTTCCTATGCATACTACCGTAACCACTACACCCGTATTTGGTTTCAGAACCGGAACTGGGGGCAGCGACCATTCCTTCGACCGCCGATTGAATTCACTTAGCTACAGAAAGAGAACGCTGGGTCACCAGAGCTCAGTTCATCAAGACAATGCACCATTCAGTAGTAACGAGAGTCTCGGAGGTCGAAACAGCGTGGCAGGACGGCAAACCCCTGTGGCCATACCCGAACAACCGCCAACGAACGAAATACGGATCGTTCATCCTGTCAAAGGACAACTGTTCAGAGAGCGAGACGAAAGACTGGTCATTGTTTCTAGCTCTAGGATACCCATCGTAGTATTTTCTTCACTTCCCTACAACAAATCCTGTCGAACCGGACGGTGAGCTGGCAATGTTAGTTTTGTCTAGTCCAGAGAACGAAACCGGACGCATAACTACCGTTTTCTTTATCTACAGGACGGAAGTTAAGAAGGATGGAGGACGAAGAAGAAACACATCAGGGCCCAGACCACTGTCATCCATAGCTGATGGAGCAGATCCTTGGTGTCTGTTGGGCTTGGAGCGAGGTCAGGACGGACAAGAAGTTTCTTACGGTAGACTACTGGTACCTTCGAAAAACTATTTTCGGGAACGGAAATTCTACTCGTCTGACTGCGAGTTCGGAGAGAGTCCTGCAAGTAAACATCACCTAATAGCAAGGTAAGGACAATGTTCGTTTCAACATGTCCCCAAATAAAGGACACCTTGTTTTGTCACGACCGGTACGCTCTTGTTGTAATTTTAACTAACTGAGCTTTCATTCCAGCTTGACGAAAATGTTCACATGGCAGCAACAGGACAAATGGTAAATGTGAACGTAAAAAGATGAATTTGTTGTGCCTCGTTTTTTGGATTTCTATTATAATAATAAAGTAAAATTAATAAATAATTCCCCAGTAACTCAATAACCAAACAATAGTTTGTATTTCTTATACAACTTTCTAACCCTTTTTTGTACGTTTTTGTACTACAGGCCCGACGCCATTCTGTAATACCTATACAGTACTTCTGTAATATCTTTATTGTAGTACTATGCCTTTACACTTCAGCAAATGCTTTCGATAACCCATGAGTTTTGACTTCAAGCATGGGTATTTCTTTATCCGAGTACATTTCGATTTAATAACTTTATTCAATTTCATTTCATGTGTGAAATTATTAATATACGATGGTTAATTCTTTTAAATAGATTATTATTTTGAGGGTGCTTTCGAATTTAATTGCCCGGACTTAGGCTAGTGATATTTATGTTTTGTAGATTTTGCAGTTGGCTTAACGAGTGATTTCATCATTTTGCATGCAAGTTATTTTGCCGCTTTTAAACTGCCTAAGTCACCTTCGTTCCACCCGATTTAACTTGCATTTTAAACAGTTTAATTTGGTTTTTACGTTTGATTTTGTTTGTTTTTTTTTTAATAGAAAAAATTTCAGAAGAAGTGATTGTGATAGTTTTAGTAGTTTTTATTAGATGAAAGAAATGGTCGGCTATCTGACTTGTATATGCGGAACTAATTTTCGCAATTTGTACAGTAAATCTCCGTCTTTTGGGATTGTAGGAAACTAGTGGGATGTAACCTTCTCGTTCAAAGGTGCAGTGGAGTTGTCTGAGTCTTTTCAACCTTTTAGATTGAAATTTAATGACGCCTTTTCAGTACCCGATTTAAAGTACCTAATAGGTGGCAGAAACACTTTGCCACCATCTTAACAACTGTCACCCGAAGAGATTGTTCAAAGACCCAATTAAACAGAAAAATAAATATCACAGCAGCTTTGCGAAGGCCATAGTAAAACTTGTGACGTCGTCGTGCTAACACAACGCTACTTAAGTGGTAACAGCCACCATGTATAAATGACACCACAAGTGAGGGATCACTGTCATCCGAGAGATCAGTTGAAATGATCAGTTTGCACATGCATTGAATTTCTTTTATACATCATTTAAATTATGGAACTTAATGGATTGGGTGAAAGCCATTTTGAAAATTAAGTCGCCCAAATGATGCAGAATACTGTACTTATATGCTGTACTGGTACCGATATACTTTGCTCCCCCCCCCCCCTTTTCAGTATTGTTGCGAAAATTTTTAATTGCACGAGACCTGTTAGTGATTGACGAAATCTCAAAGACTACGACTGATAGAATGCTAAAGTTTTTTTCGATTATTTCAGGTGTTTCTCGTATGATTCAGCACCTCATAAGTCTACTTCTCATCCACCTTCTGCATCACCACCCCCTCCACATTCTGAAGGTAAATGTAAGTATCCGCAGAAACTGTTCAGGTGCTCGAGATGATCGTGACTACCTCCATTAATCCTGTTTTCTTTCGACAGTTTTTGACTGGGATGACAGTTCCTCCCTTACTCACTCACCTCTGCCACAGTATCATCCTCACTTATTAGACGATCCAGAATTGATCGCCGGAAAACATAGGACTCTATTAACATTCACATCCTACATGGTGAGTACATATAAATAACGCACCTCACTCATCGTTCTACAGGAAATTGTGTTTATTTATTTATTGATTGAACGCGATATGTATTTGTATGTAGTAATTTGATCGATACCGTGGAACCGAATTTGATGGTTCGATCTTACCGAACAGTCACAGTCGCGGTTATTCCCCTGACATTTCAACAACTAAATTAGTCGGGTTCGATTATTAAGCGTAGTCACAAAAATAACGCAAGATCATGAGTTCTTGGTTTACCTAACAATAACATCCTAGGGCGGATTAAATAGAACATAATTAGACCCCAGAATTGTGTACCCCAAACATTCATTTTTTGTATGTAATTCAAAGTAACTACTAAACAGTTAGCACCATATGAGCAACTCGTAGTCTTAGGTCAAAGAGAACAAGTACAAGTTATCATTTGTTCCTGCACAGACGTCCGTCGTCGATTACGTTCGTCCGGCCGACCTTAAGAAAGAACTCAACGACAAGTTCCGGGACAAGTTCCCGGGTATCAAACTGACGTTGAGTAAGTTGCGGTCTCTCAAACGGGAAATGAAGAAGATCGCTAA
Source organism: Polyplax serrata (assembly GCA_037055365.1). Taxonomy (NCBI): domain Eukaryota; kingdom Metazoa; phylum Arthropoda; class Insecta; order Psocodea; family Polyplacidae; genus Polyplax; species Polyplax serrata. The sequence continues at coordinate 3,286,666 of JAWJWE010000038.1, read as the reverse complement.
AACCGAAAGCGGAATGGATTTGGTCGCAGTCGCCCAAAGTTACGTCTACTTCGAGAAGCTCATACTGAGGAACCTAATCAATAAGGAGAATAGGAAATTATGTGCGGGAGCATGTCTTTTGCTGTCTGCGAAACTCAATGACGTCAAAGGAGACAACCTGAAATCTATCATAGAAGTGAGTCGAAATACTTAGTGCTCGTCGATAATTTAAAGGTCGACCCTTTTGTCACTCGTACTAGAATGAGTAGTACCCGTCTGAGTAGTTGACATTTTCTCGTGCACCGTCCAGCCTGTGCCGCTTCTGGTGGTTGTACTTTTCGTAACTTTTAGATTTATTATTCTTGACCAACTTCTTCTATTTTTTTTGTACTTCTGATTTTATTTGTTCTACTTCCACTGATATCTACTAGAGTAATACTTGTATTGAATTTAGAGTACTTTTCACTGTTTTCAATACCCTACATAGTATTAATTAGTCCTACCCTTTGAAGTTGTAAATGTCACTACTTGTACTTGCTCTTTATTTATTTCTACCCCTTTCCTAACAGTTGTAGTACTTGCAATTAACTTTAATTATATTCCTTGTTATTGTAGTTAGTGTTTTGTTAGTTATGGTTTTTAGTTGTACTAGCCTTAACTACCATTGACTTTCCTTGTCGCTATCATAGCATTCGTAGTTGCAGTTTTATATATTATATTTGAATAAGTACTCTTGACTAATTCCTATTATTTTCGACAGAGGACCGAAAACATATTCAGGTTGAACAGAAAAGAACTGATCGCATCAGAGTTCGCAGTTCTCGTCGCCCTGGAGTTTGGTCTCCACGTGCCAACCTGGGAAGTTTTCCCACACTACCAGCGTCTCATCTACGAGTCTTGACCTCTGGGCCTTCTCTACTTGCAACTTTCTGACTTTGGTCGAATCAACGCCAAATCGAATTTTGTCTTCGTCTAGTGCGGTACCGGTCGCGGAAACCGGTACCTTCACCGGAAGTGTGAACTGCACAGTCATCTCCGAACGGATATTTAACTTCGGTCGGCTGCTGCTGTTGCTGCTGTCAAGAAAATACTCATTTGGAATCCGAATTTTACTGTTTACCCCGCGGCGCAGGTTCTTTTATAAACGTTACTTTATTTTAAGTTTTAAGTACTTTTTTCACTTCAGTTCGCCTTTTTTGGCGCCGGATGGTACTTAAGTAACTTGCTTAGTTGTTTTACTTATTTACCGCAAAGGCCGAAGTTTCCCGGAATGGCACACCTCAACAAGGGATGCTCGGTCACAAGCCTCGGGGTAGCTTACAGTTTTTATACTTAATATTTTGCTTTTGTGAGGACTTAAACCATCTCTGAAGTTTTTTTTATTACTCTGTAACTCTTACGTCACGTGTTTTGTTCAGTCTCTTCCGCATAAGAAAATAGTTTTACAGTACTCAACAAGGAATCCGTCAGAGGTGTTTGCACCTTTTGTTCTTTAAAAGAAATTCTCCGTATACCTATGAGCTTCTACTTAATATTCCGCAAAAGAAAATTAACTTAAATCGAACTTTAATCACGTCTCAGGAGTAATGGGAATCCTCTGAGCGATCCTCAAACGAAATATTCCGTTGCTAATCATTGAATAACTTTTTTTTTGCACAGTTTTCTGAATTATTCAACGGCGTGTACTTTACTAATTCCGGTGCGACAGTCTTTTTGAACTAATTTTTCAAACTTAAACTTATTGTTCGTGTTTTAGCCTAAACGTCAGTTGAAACAGAAGAATATGGTGGGTGGGTAGTTTTTTGTTTGTGGGGCTCTTACGGTTTGGGGCTCTACAAACGCTGCGACAGCACGTACTAAGATGGCTCAGTAGTTGGTTACAATTTAACTTTAATTTATTACTCTTTTATTAGTCCGTAATTGTTAGAGTCTACCAAGTTGAACCACCCCCCCCCACCCCGAAAACGACCAAATTTCATTGTTGTCTTTGGCGGTGGCGACCGCCGAAACCGAAAATTGTAGTTAACTAGTGAAGTAGGCAGATAGCTTTAGTCGACCTGTTGAAAGTTTTTATTGAATAGCAAAAGAATTTAGTTAGTTACGGTTTAGGGTTGGGCTCTTTACTGTCCCAAAACGAAGTGCAATCCAATTTTAAAGAAAAAATATATATATATGTATTATGTGTATATATATGTATTGGTACCGAAGTTAATTATTATTTTAATGAATTATTAGAGTGAAAATGAATTTAAAATTTAAACTTGACGGCGGGGTACTTCTGGCCAAACGCCAAACAGACGTATCATTGTTTCTCCCATTCAGTTTCGAAGGACTTCCATCTGAGTCTGCCAGGGATACTTGAAAAATTAGTTCAAACCCCACGATGTGATCTACAGCTACGAGAGAGAGAGATATATTCTTATTTGTTCCCGAACGACACCGCATACCCAACTCTGTCCTCGAGAACTAAAAAAAAACTATTCGGTACGTCACACGAACAACTGAAACTAAAATTCAGTTCGAAAACTATTGAGAGAGTAATATAATTGATTGTGTGTGAGACTTTTCAAGTACAAAATATATCTAGTCCTTATGTGAAGTTTTTCTTTTTGGTTTTTATTAAGTATAATTTGCTCATTTTTTTTTTTTGCTTTTTTGTTTCGACAATGTATACCGTATGTTTTTCTGTTAATTCTTGATTATTATTATTATTATTATTATTATTATTATTATTATTATTATTATTATTATTTTATACTTAAATTCCTTTTTTATTATAAAAATAGTTTGTTAATTTATGTGTAATTGTGTTTTTTATAGAATATAAAAGCAAACAAATACATATTTATTAGTGTTATTAGGTGTTTTTTTAATGAACATATGCATGGAGTGTAATAAATGATTGTACAGAATTCAGAGGGTAGGGAGATGTAATGATTTTTTGTTTGTTGGCCACCCCTTGGGCTTGGGATGATCTGTAAAGCATTAACTGTGACTGTGAAAGATACTGAGACTGTTGGACTTAAATCATCAAGTAAAGTAAGCAAAGATTTAAATTATAATGTGTTGCAAGCTGTAAAAAGTTGATACAAAGCACTTCAGGGTTAGGTCAGCAAATGTGCAAGAACTGTCTTGAAGAATTAGAGAAAGGGAAGGTTGCTCTTCAACATTGATGAGGTTGTCCAAGTCCAGGAATCCTAAAAATACTCATACAATGTAGTTGAAGGAAACATCAAGCAGTCTGCAGAGTTAAGTTAATTAATTTAGTTAAGAGTTCAGGTACTTTTAACTGGTGGAACTGAAAAATTGAATGCTTGAGGTTGTCCACTATTTATAATGAGGTCATAATTTAATGGTTATAATATAATTAGATTGTCTAAATTGTCTTCATCTTAGCGTTTCAGTGAGGTTCTACCTGCATATTCCCAGTAAATTTCTAATAAATACATGATATGTAACATGGTCAAAATGTTAAGTTCTAAAAAATTTACTACAAAATTTTCTAATTTTTATACTTTGGAAGTAACTTTGGCATTGATACTCAGTGCCACAGCTGGACTCTACAGAAATTTGTTAGGAAGCATTCCTTCATGTAACTGTCAAAGTTAGTAATTGGGATGCAATTTGTTTGCCCATCACCATTTCACAAATACATTGAGGAAATAAGTATTGAAAATTGACTCACCAACACCTTTTCTGATTGAACTTTCAATGGCTTTCAGTTCTTTCAGTTTTGAAGTTGCACATCTCTCCTTTTCTCCTTTCGACTCCACCAACGTCTTACGGTTAATCTGCATTGTTTAAACTGATCAAAAGCACCAAAAGAGTACTCGACACTAACATAAATAATTTTGGCCCAAAATTTTCTTTCAACCCGCGGCTCTTAGAGAAAATTCCCAAGATTTTTAGCGGTTTATTTTCCCGAGAAAAAAGAGAAATTTGTCGCAATCGCACAAAATTTAACGAGCGCCCGAGGCAAGAGACAGTTTGTAAATAACAATGGCCGACACTGTTAACAGTAGAAACAACGCGACAGAGTTTTCACTGACGTTTGAATTGTTCGCGTGAATGTTTCGGTTGTGTCGGATGCCACAGGAAATTTTGCACGGTCATGGGTTCGACGGTTGATAATCCCGGGGAAAAAACAATTGACGACCTCCCTGACGAAGTTCTGGAGTACATTTTGAGTTTGGTCTCTCCCTACAAGGATTCGGATTCTTGTAAATTAGTTAGCAAAAGGTGGTGCAGGACCGTAAACAGTAAGTGATATTCTATGACATCTCTGCGGAGTACATGTGTGATCGGCTGGAAATGAATTGAGAGTGAGAAGTGATGCAAAAATTGTTAATTACTTGTTTTCTTAGGTGTCAGTTATCATTCAAAAAATAATTTGTACAGATCTGTTTTGAACTGCAATATCGTATGGGAACGCCTGGTGCCAAACAACATAAGGGCTACTGTAATTACAAAAAGGCATTCTCATGCTGCTTGTTACTGTGGTGAGTTAACATTTCTGTTTTTGACAAATCCCCCATTCATCTGATGAATCGTTTTCATGACATTAAACTCAAGGTTTTAGAACTATTGAACCTTATATTTTCATGTACACATATTTACAGATAGTTTCATGTATGTATTTGGTGGCTGCACCTCCAGGTTCACCACATTTAATGATCTCTGGACATTGGACCTGAGCAAAAGAAATTGGATAAGACTGTTCACAACAGGGTCATATCCATCTCCCAAAGCTTGTGCCACTCTTTGTACTCACAATAAAAATTTAATTTTATTTGGTGGTTGGACTCATCCACCGACATTTCCCCTTCACCAGGTAGACTTCAAGGAATTGTGCAGCCCTAACCAGTATACAAGTTTCAAATCTTCAATTTTAACATTATCTGTTGTAGACCTTAAAACTTTTCAATGAACTTCACATATACAACATAACATCAAACAAATGGACAGTTATTCATACCACAGTTACACCACCATCAATGGCAGGTCATTCTGCCACAATACATGGCAACCAGATGGTTGTCTTTGGAGGCTACCAAACTAGTGAGACAATGTTTTACAGAAGGTATGTGTTTTACAACAAGTTAGAAGATTATATGTAGAATAATGACATTCACTTAGGTTTATTCAATATTCCAGTTCAAATAGTGTTTGGTGTTATAATTTGGAAATGGAATGTTGGCATCAGCCGAAAACATCAAACCCCAAGCCTAAGTCTCGTTATGGTCAGTCACAGATTTTCCTAGATGACAATAATCTATTGATAATGGGTAACTATTTTTATTTTAATTTGAACAGTTTCAAGTCGTTTAAATGATTGGACCGTCCATTCCTATCCATTCTGATAAATTCATTTCTATCTTGCTTCCCATTTAATATTCTTTTCTTTTCCATTGGTGCCACAAATCAATCAGATAAGATTTGTATTGTTTCTTAATTGTGTGTTTTGAGTAAATCCTCAATGAGTCTTTTATATTCTATGTGTGCATTCTCAAATGTAGGAAATGTTCTTAAGCTTCAATTCTATTCTCTACTTCTAGGATGTCACTGCTTTGTGTCATGGCTTCCTATACCTACCCCAAATCAAGTAGTTTTACTTTTAGGGCAATGCCTTTACAGTTGTCATCTTTATTTAAGACGTTAGATCTCCACCTAAATACTTGCCATTTCTTAATTTAAATTTCTGGGTGACATACCAAGAAGGTCGTCACTCAAGTTTCTTATTGGAATGTTTTCCTTATCAGGGGGTTGTGAAGGTCCAAATTCAATTCTTGATGATGTCTGGCTGTTGACCATCAAACCTGACACGTGGACGTGGAAGCAAATTGAAGTTCAAAACCCTCAATGGGCAGCACCACACATATGGTGTCACCCTGCCTGCAGGGTCGGGGACGTCGTCGTCGTTTTCAGCCGAGGATCTCTACAACACGTCTCCCGTTATTTCTTCGTTAGTTCGACCAGTGACCACGAGTCCGACATGGTGGATGACTCGATTCCACCCGAAGTATTGGCCAGGGTGTAAGTAGGACTTGCCTCATTCGAGATGTCTCTAGGACCGGTCTCTGGAGAACAATCCTAATTTTTGTGTCTTTGCAGGCCATCTCAGGGACAACTGCCTTACGTCAAGGATGTTAACGTCAACGGACACCGCGGTACATTAGGAAAAATCAATAGGCCTTCAAATGAACCCAGTAGCAGTTCTTCAAGCTCTAGCCGTACGTATTCTATTTATTAATTCATTCTTTTGGAGGAATTGTTCAAGTGGTAGAAACAAAGAGGTGAATGATATGAAAACAACAAATAAGCAGGAAAATTTAGAAAGAGAACAGAGTTACGTGTAAGACGAATTTTGGTTGTAAGTAGGTAGAAACACAATCGAGGTAATTCACCAAAAGCAGTGGTTTTTCTTACCCAGATGACCCACATCCGAGCACGAGCCAAAGCTCACGGAGGAGCAACGTTCTGTTAGGTCCGAAAGACGCAGGGCCAGGACCCTTGAGCAACTCTCCGAGGTCTAACATGGACATTCAAATGGCGGCGTTTCAGGACCAAACGACCACACACCGGCCGGGTCCAAGTTCCAAGAACCGAATGAAGCAGCTGGAATGTTTGAAACGAATGGAAGCAAAGTACAAAAATACTCCGAAAGAGGAGGAGCCGAGCAGGAAAGCGGACGGTGACGAGGATCCGAGCAATCCGAATCCGGGACCTTCCGGTTCCGGTAACGCCGGAACCAAGATGAACATGTACGTTCTGGACATTTCCCAAGTGCTGACTGAAAACGCGTGCGTTTCCTGGAGACCCCAGCGATCACACGCGAACGCTCCCCGTGAGAAAATCCTACACTCCCTCGTTCTCGGAAAGGGCGAACTCATATTATTCGGCGGAGTTCAGAAGAATCCTTCCGTTTCCTGTTTCAAATACGCGTCCAATACCACGCACATAATAACGGCTCCGCGAAACGTAGTTTGAAAATACACACGCCAATTTCAAATCTTGGCATTTGTATCAAATTCATTTACAAAAACCACACAACCGACCCCATCGAGCAGCGTCACCTGTCTCAACCTCCCCAGCGCCAGGGCACCAGAAACCTTTTGTTTAGTTAAGAAAAACCTACAGAAAATAGGAAAAAAGTCAGGATTCATGGGTATTGGTCCAAGCGATCGGTTGCCACTCTGCCGACGTCGTTTTTTGAAAAATGACACTCGGCTTCAAACTTGAACATTAAAAATATATATTTCGTATACAATTAATAAAAAAAAAACAGTAACTGGATCACGAAAAGTTACAAAAATAAAATTTCACAATTCAAAAAAATAATATTGGCTGCTTAGCAAGGTACGAGTTCACTATTTTGACTTTTGTAACTTATACTAACATAATCATCTTACATATCGTACACCTGTACATATGTAGAGGACTGAATACTATGACGATGAGCGATACATCACTACTGACCAGATTGGGTAAGTTTAGACGAAAACATTAACGAGGTTTCCACGTGTTGCTCTAGAGCAACTGCTAGGAATTTGTTTTGTGATGATTTCTACGTGTCACACCTCTGTCGCTGCCACCGCTGCAGCAGCAAAACGCCTGAGTAAGCTGCGACCTGAAGTCGTTCGGACGGTGTCGTATGGTGCACTCGGCCAGCGAAGATGTGGCCACGCTGCAACCTTCCCCTTCCGGAAAACCCTCGATGAAATCTCGAATTTCGGACTGCATGCAAGCCTCGATTTCACCTCCTTTTATCACCTCGTAAGCGTCGACGATTACCGAGACGAAGAGCGACAGCACGACGTAGATGAAGAAGGAGATGAACGTGTACAGGTAAATGCGACAGAACCACCAGATCAACTTGGATTTGGTCGGTTCGAGAGTGCTGAACGTGCCGAAGACGTCGTCACCGTTGATGAGAGCGAAGAGACACTCGGAGGTACCGGACAGAGTTCGAAACTTTATGTGGTAGGGCCCGAGGACCAGCCACCCGCAAAATGTGAATCCGGCGTAGATGAGGAGAACGCATACCATGAACCTGAAGAGTGCCGGTGCGGCTATCTTCAGCGTCAACATGATGACGTTGTACGTCTTGAAGAAGCAAAGGTACCGCAGAACACTGAACCAGACGAGGAAGTTACCTGTACCCAGAATGAGTCCGCACAGGTTCAACTCATCCCCCGAAAAGGTGTTCTCTTCTATCTTCTCCTTCATCGCGGATCCGACAAGTATGAGAAAATCACTGGCTATCATTGTGACGTACCACAGATTTAAAAACTCCCACTTGACTTCCCAACCGACGGTTCGGTTGTAGTGTCGCTGGAAAAGTGCAACAGTCTTCTGTTTCAATATCTGAGCCCTGTAGACGGCACGCAGGCAGAGGAAACCGGAGAGAAGGCAAGCGGTGATGACGAGCAAGTTCAGCACTCTCAAGAGTATAACTTCGGTGAGTGACCTGGCCGCTTTGTGGTCGCTTTTGCCCTCCACCTCGTCCACTTCGACGTCCAGGGCAATTCTCATCTGTCCGTCGAGTGCTGCATTGTCGAAAACGAGGCTCACGTTGAACTTGAGACAGTGCGAAGGCACAGACTTGAAATTGATGGTCTTCACTCCGAAGGAGAGCTTGGCGTTCGTCAGACATGCGAACCGAATCGTCACGTTTTTCTCCCGGAAGTATTTCTCGCTGGAGAAATTCCGGGAAGTTGCGTTCGCCGCGTTCACGACTACGCACCTCGTCACGACCTGATTGTCTTCCGTGTATCCGTCGTTGCTCAACAGCTTCGAACATTCTTTGAACTGTCTCAGGCAGAATTCCATTGGAGCAAGGTCGTTGGTCTCGTCGGCGTAGCTGTACGGTCCGATGGCATCGTCCAAACTGGCGTAGTTGAGAACGGCGAAATCGATCACCGAAAAAAACTCCGAAGTCTTGTAGATGGCCAAAGTGCCTGACTGGGGCGGATAGGTGGTGATTTCCCTTGACGAGTCCCATCCCTGAAGAAACAAATGGGAGAATGCGATCCGGTTGTCGAAGACGTAATCGATGAAGGTGGTTCTGTGGTGCGCGAAGAAACACAACTGAATCGTGACGAGTATTATTTTACTAACTAAAAGTAAAAATTTGTACGGGAACCGACGTTTCGTCTGCCATTTTTCCACCGGGTTCATGAAAAAGAATTTCAATTTTCTCCTCAGCTTCTCCTCCTCAATGCTCTTGTCGTCCAAGAGGGCCGAGTCGACATCTCTCAAAATGTCGTCCTCGTCCTCTTCCTCATCGAACTCTTGACCCGATCTCGTTGGATTCTCCAGAGAAGTCGGGTATAAATTTGAATGTTCCTCCATTTTCAACGGCAGCACTTACTTATGAAACATCGTCTTCCAAAATATCTGAAAAAGAAGAGAGACCATTTAAAACCAATAAATTCACATTAGACATGAAACCGACGTTTGAGACGTTCAGCAAAACACCCACTTTAACTTTGAACCAAATTTCTTCTTGGGTCATGAGCAAAATTCGCAAATCGGTATTGTTTACAAGGTCGACTACCTGCTAAAACAAAAATGGCGAGTCCTGCACACCGAGTTTGGACAGAAGTAACCCAACCAGGTCATCGGGGACTACGCAGAAAGTCTTTTGTTTATTGTAACCATTCTCTCTGCAGCCACAGTAAACTCTTTCCTCGTTTTCTTTTGTTTTCTTCTTATGTAGAGCAATACGCCGTTTGGGTATCACAGTTTACCACTTGTTATGTTCTACATCGGTTGACTGAAGCCCAGACGCACACCTGACCTTCTTTCATCTGTAAATGGTACTCAATAACTGCTATGGGGTGAGGAAAAACACCTGGTTTCTACGGCCAATTCCTGTCGTGTTACACTTCCACCACTATCGACCTATACTGCTTCGTGCTTGGTTGTAATCGAACACATCCTTTAAACCATTTCCCTTCCTGACGTTTTAAAAATTTGACTCACAGAACCAAGTTCACCGACGATTTTCACCGACCAACCCGCAATTTTCCGTTGTGCTAACGGGGTGAACCGAGTTCAAAGGGCTTAACATCCCAGATTAGAATTCTAGGCTTATCATTGTTGTTGGATGCACCGATTCATTAGCAGCAACATTAACTATGATGAAAATATTTACATGGGGTCGAAGTTAAACGTCGTACAAAAACATTTCAGGAGTTGTTCAACTTCCACTTCTCTTGACAAACCGAGAAAACGATTTTTAGATTTCTTTCTTTTCTACTATTTTTTTTTTTTTTATAAGAGACAACTAAAATTCATTTAGCGTAATACAGGCTAAATTCTGCCACGAATTGTGGTGAGAATAATCGTTAAACGGATTTAAAAAAAAATAACCAAAACTCGATCTGTCGTTTTTGTAACAACTGAGCAAATTAGAAACTCAATGTAAACATAAAAATTTCCGGCATAAAAAGTGATTTAGTAATTACACTCAACTTGGCTAATTACGACAGTAATTAATTCATTTTCTCCGAAATTCATAAACTTCGAGCTGGCAATTAATGTAGTAAAACTACACGTGTGGCAATTGAACTTATGTAACTCTAAGCTAATTGGATTCGACCGTTGTTTCTACCGGTAATGCTGAGTTGATTTTTCGTCTACGTCTCAAGAAAAACTTTTGAGGAGTGTCCTTTTTCCTATCGATGTCGCAATAAAACCGATTTGGTCTGGGCTTCTATTGAAACTCTAATTGTTAGCCGTAATTGTACTCGATTGTCCGTCGTGTGTCACCCAGTTAGTCATTATTGAAAACTTTGCACACAAGCAAAGTGCTGCCTGTCATCATGTAAATAAAATTCATTAAATTCTGTTGAGTCTGCAAATTTGCTTTTGAGAAATGTTATACGTTTTACATTCTTACACGAAATTATTTTTTACATGACTTATTAACTCTGAAATCCTAATTAAGAATGAAAATAAACTATGGATGACCTTCATGTGTGTGTGTGTGTGTGTGTGTGTGTGACTCCATAAATCTGACGATAAGATTCTCCAAAAAAGAAACAAAGAATTGACAACAGAAGCCTAAAAAGGTGGTGTGTCAGTGAGACAACACTTCTCTTAATACAAAATATTTTAACAATGGAAAATGAGCGAGTCTGCGAAATGATGTCTCAGTGGAATATCCAAAACATTAAAGCTTAGTGGGTAAACAAGGCAGAATTAAACACAAGGAAAAAAATGAAGAGAAACAAGGAAATGTTGTCAGTAGCAAAATAATTAGAATAACATGATTTATCTGATAAGGGTACAGCATGTGTTGCTGATAAACAGTTGGAGCCTTAGGCCTTTATGAATCATTAATGTAAAGCAAACTACCCACTGCGTAGATTAAAAGCTGAGAAGTTCTAGAGATGACACAGAGGTGTACCTGAGGTAAGATTTTTCAAACTGAGTCACAAAAGGAAATTTGCATTTTACTTCGCTTTCATTTAATGCAAAATGCTTTGAGAGCAATTACATTCAATTAGGCATTTCCTTCTCAATTTGAATTGAATTTAACCACTTGTAAATTCACAACAAGTTCGCAAAAAAAAAAAAGACAATGTGACACTTTAAAATTCAACCAGTACATTCACATCGATCAGAGGAACACATCCAAGTGTTCAGCATAGTGGCTCACAGACAAGGGTCACAAAGTTTGTACACAATATTTACTGAGTTAACCTTCTAACAATTGGTACCACATGACTGAATAGATTTATCCTTCATTTGTCTCATTCAATAATTAAATTAAACAAAATTTAAATAGTAAAATATATCAATTTACCTTTAAGGCAGCTTGAACTGTACAGGTTTTGTCATCCATTTAATCCTTATAATTTCAAGTCATGGATTATTTTCCACAATCCAATCTGAAAATAAGTATACATGAATTTTTAATGACTTATAAACTTATTTTACTTGTTTCTTGATTGAAATTTTATTTTAAATTTCCACAGCTGGTGAGAATTATTTTCTGCCCAACCACAGAAAATATAATAAATTTGAAAGTAGTCTGAGATTAGTTGATTGCAATTCAAAAGTGATTTTATTTGGAGAAGACAATTAAGGGATAAAACAAGGTTTCTCAAATAATGTGGGTGGCGCTTATAAATATCAGTTACATAATTAAATTACAAAGAACACAAAGAAAGAACCACTTAACTGGTTAATAACTGAGAAACCCACCTTCAAGAGCTGATTGAATGCAAATGGTTCGCTGTTTAAAGGAGTCGTTTGTACTTCGTCCATCGAAGAACAATGCACGATTGCTTTGTTTGTTTCCATTTACTGGTTTTCATTCCAGATGATGAGTAACTTGATTGATTAAAACTGACTCTACCACTTATATCCTCGTCCTAGTCTCTGACGCCGTTACACCCGACTCGGACACTTCCTCGTCATCCCGCCCCCGTATCTCCTGAATTTTTTAATTTTTTCTACAGATTGAATCGGAGCACATGAAACCACTTCACTTTCGTAAAGTCGACTTCTCCAAGGTTACCCATGAATTGTTCGTAGCCAGCCAATGGTCCCTGTTTGTTGATTTTTCGTTGGCCATGACGTATCGAAAACATTTAACTTTTTCCCCGGGCGTCGGACGAAGGGAACGACCGATTCTTGTCAATGTCACCGATGACGCTTCACTTCCCCTTCGAATGCCTGAAAATCATCATTTAATTATTGAAACTTTTAATTGGAAAATTCGTTTCTTCGAGTCCTTTTCATTTAATCTGTGGAATTCGTTCGAACGCACATTGAACGTGACTTCTATGGACGAATCACCTTACTCTATGCCTATTATGCTTGTGACGCCATTTTCAGTGCAGTGGAAATCTTTGTTCCATCCAAAAAACCGTTTCCACTGTTACTGAACCAATATTTTAGTTTTAATATATGAACTGCAGCATCAGGTGAGTGGGTTTCGATTCCTTTCGCGTTTTCCCCGTCGTTGGACACCCTACGGGTTGTTTCGCAAGGATGTGTCAGTTCCAGGAAATGGTTCCTGCACTGCTCTTCTCATGTAAATATCAATTGAATTCATTGTCAGTTTGAGCGGGTTTCAGATGAGTAGTCCGCTACCTTCGCCGAGCTCTTCTCGAACGAAATGCTCGTTCGCGAGTCTTTGGTATTTCAGCCGAGATTCTTATGTGAAATTGGGTTAGTTAGTGCTGTGGTGAGCGCTTCTTTCTGACATGCTACGAGTACCGTGCGACAATGTTTTGCGAAGGTATGTCGTAGCTAACGGTTACATTTTTCATTTCGCAAGTTGTATCGTGTGTGGATTATTTGAGAGCATTGCAGAATTTTTCCTGGGACAACTTGAAACCTTGTAAGGCATTGCGTTTAAAAAAACGCTGACTTTCACAACGATATTTCCATGTATCCCCCTTCACGTTTAGAAGCACACTGAGAAAATTGAGAAATTTTTAATCTGAAAATTTTCTCCAATCCTAATATTAATGATAGCACTACATATAAGAAGCGTTAACATTTGATAAAAATTGAGGTTATGGATCACCTGATCTTGCACAACCTACATCCATTGTTACTTTATGGTATTTTAGGTTAGACCATTGAATAGAAGAATTTTTTAAGTGCAAAACTTCACAGATAAATTAAATTAATTAATTTTAACTAACATTGCCATGGTTGGTATTACCATTTTTATGTGGCATTCAATAAATTCCTTTGTTTAATTTCAGGAACCACACACAGTCTGAATGTTCTCACCTGTTAGGCTTGTTCCAGTGCTTTCACTGCACTGAAGTGGAGAGGAGGAAGATGAAAGTTAGATCAGAACCCATTACATAAATTTTATGTAAGAATGTGGCCATCCCAAATGCCTCCCCAACAGCAACAGCAACAACCTCCAAGAACCTTGGGGATGACCTCAGCAATTAGCTTAGCACATCCGAAGATAAGTGACATTCAAAAGACAAAGGAACTTGAGGAAACTTTGAAACCTTTCAATGTGTTTGAAAGTGATGCTGAGTTGAATTTTAGGTTTGAACACAGCCCTGGAGATTTTAAATTGCTAATTTCCATCTCTGTTGTCCCTGATAATACAAACACTTTTTTTTTCAGGATGGAAGTCCTAAGCAAACTTAACAATTTAGTCAAGGAATGGATAATTGATTTAAGTGTGAATCAAAAGAACATGCCAAGAAATGTTGCTGAGCAAGTTGGGGGGAAAATCTACACATTTGGCTCGTACAGATTGGGAGTGCATCAGAAAGGAGCCGACATTGACGCTCTGTGTGTAGCTCCAAGGCACATCGATCGCTCTGATTACTTCACATCCTTTTACGAACTACTCAAAGAACAAAAAGAGGTCACCGAGCTGCGATCAGTCGAGGACGCATTTGTTCCGGTTATTAAAATGAACTTTGACGGAATCGAAATAGATCTGTTGTTTGCTAGGCTGGCACTTAAAGAGATACCTGACGACATGGTGAGACACCTGCTCCCGAGCGAATTCTCATGCCACCGGTTGTAGTGACGGTGACAGATTTGAAATTTTCTTGCAGGATCTAAAGGATGACAACCTCCTGAAGAATTTGGATCCGAAATGTGTGAGAAGTTTGAACGGTTGCCGTGTGACAGATGAGATTCTAAGACTGGTTCCCAACAAAGAAAATTTCCGTCTTGCATTGAGAGCCATCAAGTTATGGGCTAAAAGTAAGTCTGAGTTACATTTGATTAATCCATAACTTTGTGGCAACCCTAAAAATGACAACAAATTATGTACGAGTAGTATCTTTGCAAATTAGGGCACTTGTCTAGAAGAGTTACTTACTTTTATTGCTGTCCCTTTCAGAACACCGCATTTACAGCAATGCGTTAGGATACCTGGGCGGAGTGTCTTGGGCGATGCTCGTCGCCAGAACTTGTCAACTCTATCCGAACGCAGTGGCTGCCACCCTCGTTCACAAGTTCTTCTTGGTGTTTTCGAAATGGAAATGGCCCCAGCCGGTCCTGCTGAAACAGCCGGACAACATGAACTTAAATTTTCCTGTTTGGGATCCCAGAGTGAGTAAAACAATAGTTTACACTGAGTGATTGAAGTGTACGTCGGCATGTTAACGATGAATTTCTTTCAGGTAAACATCTCGGACAGGTATCACTTGATGCCCATTATTACCCCTGCATATCCACAACAGAATTCTACTTTCAACGTTTCGCTTTCTACAAGGTCGATAATGCAGGAAGAGTTCAAGTTAGGGTTGTCCATAACCGAAGATATCATGTTGGGAAAATGCGGCTGGGAAAAATTGTTCGAACCTTCACACTTTTTCACCAAATACAAGTAGGTCATTCTTCTCTCGAGTTTGAAGGGTCGCTTGAGTCGTTTATTTTCTACTTTTCCCACTCTCCGTTCCAGGCACTTCATTGTTCTCTTGTCTTCTTCGAACTCTCCTGAGGATCAGTTAGAATGGTGCGGATTGGTCGAGTCGAAGATTCGATTGCTCGTCGGTAATTTAGAACGAAACCATCACATAACGCTCGCCCACGTAAATCCGGATAGTTTCCAACAGCCGCAGGAACCGGAGTCGAACGTTCTCTGCACCATGTGGTTTATCGGTATCGTCTTTGCCACGACCGAAAATTTGAACGTTGACTTGACGTACGACATAATGTCGTTTACAGATACAGGTAGGTGGATTTCCTCGGATGGATAGTTGTCGTTGAAGCATCACGAAACCTTCGTCGTCGAAACCTTTGTCTGATATTCGTTACGACACTTACAGTTTTAAGGCAGGCCACGACAAGCAATATATGGAGGGAAGGAATGAAAGTGATAGCAAAATATGTAAAAAGGTAAGTTGAGACAGGCAAATGGTACTGTCACTCGTCGAAATACAATTTTATGGTGGAAGCAACTTTAAGCACAAATTTTTAATTGTAGGAAAGAATTGTCAACTTATTTGTCGCCTAGTGTTCTCAAGAAAGAAAAAAGGGTAAGAAGTGGATTCAGCGGAATGTTTTTCTGCAAGCTGTGGACACATCGGACGCTTAACGACTTCATTTTTTTTCCAGTTGAATTCAACAGTAAGCAATTCGCCGGGACAGAAGAACGGCGGCGTTCACGAGGGAAACAAAAAGCGTCGAATTTCGGAAACCACGTCGAATCCAACAATAAAGAAATCAAAGTCGACAGATGAGAATTCGTGTCACGTAAGTCGGTTATGTCCGTTTTCGGATGGGTCGGACGGGTGAATTCCCGTACCTGGAGGGAAGGTTAAGCAGAGTCGTCATGTTGCAGGGCGACGAGTCCCCGACGAGTAAAAGCAGTTTAGTAGTGAATTGTGACGAGACAAGCTCAACGTTCGATGAAAGCTCTAGTGATAAAAGGGAGGAAGTCGAGGAGCAAAGTTCTAACATACTCGCGACACACGGAAAAGAGGTGAGTTTCGTTCGTTTTGCACTTGACGACCCGACACCGTTCTGGTCCCTAACTAAACGGCGGGATTTACTTTTCAGGAAGGATTGTGCACGTGACCCAACGGAATCGGTAAGAATTCTACTGTTGCCCAAATTTGCTGTGTACAATAAATAAAAAGAAAAACCGCGTAACAGTCCGAAACCAAACCCATTTGGGAGAATTTGAACAGGATGAGACAGACGAGGCGAGCGAGCATGTGGTAAAGCGGCATGGGTCCAACAGGAGACAGAGAGAGAGCACAGAGAGGTGGCAGACATCAGGAAAAGACGCGTGGATCGATCACGGTGGACACTGCGGGAGAAAATGACAAGAACCCTCCGTAAGTATTTTCTCTTGCAGTAGCCGACGCCGTGCCTGTTGGACCGACGACATCCTGGACAAGTTTGAAGAAAACGTGATGGCTGCGGGGGCGACTTCCGTTTCCGGAAGGTAGTCACGACCCATGTGCTTAGACAATTTTAGTTCTCTCCCGATCCTGTCGGTCGTGGCGGACACGCACACACGCGTGAGATGTCGTTCAGTCTCGACATGTTGAAATCGCGTGCGTGCACGCGTTCATCGTAGTCATTGTTGTTACGGTTTTTTTTTTCTTTTTACATTCTTCTCGTGCGTAGCGGGATTGTACAGTCAGAACGTCGCCCTTCCCCAGGCCAGGGGGCGGGGGCGGGGCGGGGTGAGGGCTCTGCTGGGAAAAGTCCGGAAGGTATCCGCCACCGACTTGTTCCCCGTCCCATTTTAAAGACAATCCACGGAGATCTGCAGATCGAACAGGAACGCGTTGTGATTTATTGATTTTACGTGTACAAAACGAATTTATTTTTGCTTCAAGAGAGTAAGATACCTAATGAATGAGAGGTAGGGACGAATCAGAAATAACTTTTAATTTTTTTTAGTACCCTTATGCTGACATTACAATGAAAGAAAGGAAAATTCTTTTGCTTGAAACGGAAACTGTGTGGATTTTTATTTATTTTTATTTTATTTCGCTTGGGAGGACATCGCCGAACACCCACATCCCGCTGCCATCCGTTTATTCCGGAATTTGTAACTCACAGTTTTTATTTTATTTTTTTTTTTTATCAATTGAGTTTAAGGCCCGCGTCCAAGTACTCGAGTACTCGTCGGTAAACGGAAGTTCGCCGCGTTGATTTGTATTTCCCATTTCCGCCCGGCACTTTCCGGTTTTCGGGTACTTTGGGTACCCCCTAAATGTTTTTGTTTTCTCCTTTGTCGTTTACGTCAAGAGAATGTCGAATGTAGTGTTATTTTCAGTGCCTTTGTCCGTGAGATCAACGAGCCGTTGAAATCGATCGATTTTCATCTGAATAAAATAGGTGAAAGGTGTTGTTCTGTCATCAACTTAATTTTTACGGGGGTTTCGACTCAGAGGGACGCCAGTAGCACGTTGTCGTCACTCTGAGAGAAAGCGTTCGAATTTGTTCTCCCGTCGTGACGTGGTCTATTGGTCAGATCGATGCGAATGCGGGTTGAAACGGTTCCACTGGGCGATCTGCGTTCCATTGGAAGTGTTCGATTTACGATCCGAATATACACAGATGAAAATAAATTATCATGTTCGTTTTGTCCATCCGATTCCGAGCAGGAGTTGCGAACCTGCGACGACTCGGTCGATTTCCAATAACGAATAAGATCACTGGAAATTCGATAGAGTACCCGAAAAGCGAGTACCCCGGGCTGTTTAAGTAAAAATTTAAAGGAGTTCTTTAGCGATTCACTCTGTGGTGTCCGCTTTTAGTTTTGGAGGGAAGAAGATGTTAAAATATATATATATGTATGTACACACGACAGCTGACTCGTCACCGTCACTTGGTGGTTGCCGGCAAACGACAAACAAGTTGTGGCAACCGTATGGCGAAGGAGGAAAGAAATTCAGATCTCAAAAAGACACTGCATGTGAATGTTTTTGTAAGTGGGTGATACCGAGCAATCGAAGAAAAATAAATAAAAATATATACATAAAAGAGATTTATATGCGAAAAAATAAAATAAATTCCCATTAATTGACCAGCATCCGTTACAAATAAAGTAAATTTTGCTTTTTCTCTTTCTAGAGTTGATTTATTTCTTGTGTTTCGACTGGTTTTTGTCTTTGTCCGCTGTCTTTTTTTTCCCCCCCCCCCCAAAAAAAAAAATCCAACTCTCCACTCTTGTTAAGTCATTTTTTATGAGTGCAAATGCCTGGGACCTCTCTAACTGAGAAAGGTTTGGCTCGAGGGATGATTTTTATGATAAAAACAAAGGTCGGCTTCCACAGGGTTGACGGGTGCCTTTCGATTTCTTTTTGCTGCCGGGCTTCAGTGTTTTTTTGGGTGGTTTTATATTTTCAAGATTGTTGCCCCTGACGGCTCCAATCAATGCCGATGAAGTGGATTCCTTCATTATTAAATTGACGGGTTTTCCAGCACGTTTTCATTTCGGTGATTATTGATCTTATAAAGGATTCAAGATCAAAACCGAACACGTTCTACTCTCTTTGGGTCGAAACAGTAGTCGAACAATCTCATCTCCATATTTTTGATTGAAGCTTCAATCAAAGACTGCAGTTCCTGTCTGTCAACCTCAATGTTGATATCAGATATTGAACTGGTTGTTGCCATTTTAATAATAAGATTTTCTTTTATTATTACTCAAACAACAAAGGCAACTCAAACGCATCCATTGTTGTCACCATTACTATTGTTACTAGTATCGATTGATTGATTGATTGATTGCGGTAGTTGTTAATTTAATCAAGGAGGTGTTGTCGTTTGAGATTGCGGTCAGCATTTGTTTTTCATTTCAATTCAATTCACTCTCGTTCATAGATGCGTACATAGATATTTTTCATTTTAATGATTCGATTTATTTTATTTTCCGCTTGTGTTCTTTTTTTTATTATGTATATAATAATCAATGTCCCAAGAAGCAATTAAATGTGATCGATGAGTGAACGGATGAGGGGAAGGGAAACTAGGTATTTTCTTCTGGAAAATAGGTAGTGTTAGGTACTGACTGGGTACTCACCAGGTATTTCCCACGGGGAATCGCGTACCTGCGGAATCTAAACTGAATCTTTCGCTTTTCGTATTCGTACATGTGTTTGTTCGTTCTCTCAAGTGCTTATGGATGTGTTGTCACCTGTCAGGTTTCTCCATGCCCTACCCACTGCCGAATATTGTGGTCAGTGTTTTTACGAACAAAAGGAACCTGCCTGAAAATATCCCTCATCTTGTGTCGCGCTTCTTTTCATGTCTTCGAACCACTCAAATTGTCATGTTCGACGGATAAATCATTTTTACGTTATTACTTTTACTATTAGTTGGGTTTTGTCGTCGGTACCAAGGAGCTACCTTAACGTACCCATCAAACTTCGTTACATAGGTGTACCGACCGGTTACACCCGTACCTCAGTATTACATATTTGCCTATTGGCTGTTACTCACAAATATTTTTGATTTTAATTTTTCCGGGAGTCGGAAACAGTAACACTAGATCTCTGACTTCCCTTTCGCATTAATATAGGTTAATTACTTAATTAAGAAATAAACAAACAAACAATTTTTTAGTTCGTGACAAGTGAATTTAAATTCGGAATTGCGTTTGTCCAACGGATTCATGTTAACTTACGGTTTTTACCGCGAGTGTATAGGTTTTTTCTCGTGAACGAGGAAGCAGCTTGACAAATTGACATTGTACGAACTCTTTACCTAATATATCACATTGTAGATTATTTGATTTGAATAAAAAGTTTGGTTCCGAATTACAAAAGAGCTGGTTTTTTTTTGGTTTCTCCTGTCTACGAACCTGCCTGACTACCGACCTGTACCTGCAAGGTTGTCGAATGCTTTGTGGAAAAGTAAAGCAAACTTCCTTCCTGAACTAGACAGCACTACAGTGCTCTACACACCATCGATATTCGATTTATGATTTCATTTCATGCATTTGAAATGTTTGATATACCCCTGTGGAACATAATTCTCAACTGGAGGTGTTAGCGGCCAATGTCCAGCTCCCAACATACAGACATATTTGTATGAAATAAAGTTCTGAGTAAGTAAAATATCCTAACCAACAAGGAATACCTCAGAAAATATTACTCCTAAACATATCTGGCTTCAATCCAAAGTAAGTTGAAAAACTATTTTGCTTTAATATTTGATGCTGTTGCTGTAGGGTGCTGTACTGATTAATATTATTAGAAATGGTTTGTTTAACCTAAATCTGGTGCAGTCCACGAAATAATACCAAAGCAAATGGGAGCACAGTCCATTTCTTATTTTTTGAACAGTTCATTTAGTTAACCTAAAAACAATTGCAGGAGAATAAACGTAAATTTTGTAGTCGTATCTAGAAATTTCTAGAAAGCTACTCAAAGTAGTTTCTTTCGTGTCACTGGTAAAAATTTAAATTTTTAAATTTCGGTTAAGTCACCGCATCGAAAGGCGTGCTTACGTAGAAGGCAGTGGAATTTAAAATTCGCTTTGAAACTTGATTGGACGGATTTTGTCATGGTAAAGCCAGAAGGTTTTGTCTGATGGATCTGTTGATTCCACTTTCTTTCTCTTAAACTTTTTCCTTCTAGAGAACGAGAGTCATTCGTTTTTTTCCGTTTCTTGTGAACGTGAACAAATCCGCAGGTACTTGCACGACTCGTTTCGTTCAAACGGGTGCGAAAATGACTTCGGCCGGGGATTTGAATTTCCTCAAGGAAAAAGGTACGAAATTCTCATTTTTCTCGTGACAGGCCGTCTCGTAAAAGAACAGATGCTCTCATATGAATTTGATCGGTTGCAGAGAAGTTTCTGAAAATGTCAGATGATGAAAGGAGGAAGGGTTATAAGGGCAGCGTGACAACGTTGGATCAGATTGCAAGCTGGGACGGTTATTTCAGTGATAAAAAAGAAAGACTGATGAAAGGTCCGTAAAAAACTTTGTCCTTCCCGTTGACAAGGACGGGGAGCGTGATGTCAACTTAAAGCATAGATGTTTTTCGTACTTGTTGCAGTTAATAAACAAACCTACGTTACCAGATTCAATATACAGCAATATGAAAGCAAACCAGATTTGAATAAGAAAATCTCACTGTGGGAAGGTGACATAACTAAACTAGAAATTGAAGCCATTGTAAATGCGGCCAATAATTCTCTCCTTGGAGGTGGTGGAGGTAGGTTTTAGTTTATGATACTTGACAGGTATGACAGCATTTTAGATAGTCAATATAAGATAAGGAAGGATGGGTTTTATGAAACTGACAAAGAAAATGAGGGAGTAAAGACTCACAGAAACCAGAGCAGATGTAAAATAATGCATATCATGCAGAGAATAAATACACACAAGGGAAACTCACCATCTTATGATTCCTAGTAGATGTAGTTATTGTACTAAAAGCTCAAAAAGTATTCAGGAGAAACTGTACATTTCCTGAAACAGAAGCAATTTTATAATATCATAATATAATATAATATGTAGTCTTTCTACTTGGCAATTATTTAGTTCTCTTAATAGAAAATAAGGTACAATTATAAAATAATTTTTTCCAAAAAAGCATTTTGAGTTCCAGAATATAAACTCATCTTTTTCGTGTGTATAAAATCACTCAATTCTATTATCAAATATTTTTTGCAGTGGATGGAGCCATTCACAGAGGAGCTGGGAAATTCCTGCTGGAGGAGTGCAAAACATTGCATGGATGTGAAACTGGTGATGCTAAAATTACAGGAGGCTACAATCTTCCAGCCAAATGTAAGTGAAAAGAAGAACCTATGATTATTGATATGATTCATAAAGTCAGTTTCATTTACAAAATATAATCCTGCTCATAAATACTATTATATGATAGAAATTATTTGTTCTTAACTACCAAAATTGTTAAAATGTGTGTGTGTAATTTATTTAGTTTTAATTCATGACTAAGTCACAGAGGAGTTTAGTTTAGCATTAATATGTTTGTACAGATGGTTTAATGTAACTAACTCATTTCGATATTTCAGATGTCATACATACAGTTGGACCTCAAGGTGAAAAACCTGGACTATTAGAATCCTGCTATAAAAATTGTTTCCAGCGTTTATTGGATAATAATCTCAGATCAATTGTAAGTTACTTAAACAAATAAAATCAATATTCAATAGCATGACCAGATCAACTTCCAGTGTTTGAAAAGTTACAATAATAAATATGCCTATGGGCCTACAAGTATCTTTTTAATAATCTTTAATTATTTTTCAGGCCTTTCCTTGCATATCGACAGGTATTTACGGTAAGTAATTATGAATTTTTGTTTTACTGTTACACCTGTGCTTCCATAGTGTTGACTAAATTCTGTTTAAATTTTTAGGTTACCCGCAGGATTCGGCAGCTAGCGTTGCCTTAAAATGTACTAGAAATTTCCTTGAAAAAAACTCTTCAAAGGTAAATTCATGTTAACAGGTATGCCATGGCATTGTGACTGGTTGAAAAATGACTAATGGTAATATTACATTTTTCCAGGTTGACAGAATTGTTTTCTGTTTGTTTCTGGCAAAAGATGTAGAGATCTACGAGACTATGATGCAGTCCTTTTTTCCCTGTCAGTGAACCACTCTGTAGCTCAGGAAATACTTGCTGTTGTTTGCACAACAGGACCACTTAGCCTTTGTCTACATAAAATACACCTCAAAAACAATGAAAATTCGGGAACCTCAAAATGTCCAACAATAACTCAACATATAAAAGAAAATATCATATATAAAATAAACCTTTTCTAAAATTTTCTGTTGATGTGTTGAAACCATATGAATCTTTTTACTTCCAAATACCCAGATATTGCGAAACTCAAGTGTAGCCTGTGTGCAAGGTACCCAGGTAAGGAACTGGTACCCATTCAGGGAGTTCATTGTTCTACTGAACTATAAAATTTTATGAAATAGAATATTCATAATTAGGTTTAAGGCACATACCTCTTAGCATTATGACACTTGATTGACTGTACTCTTAAGGGAATTGACACATACAAATTCAGGTAGTGGGTGCTGGAAAATAAATTCAAAACAAAATGATGTTAATTGATAGTTTTTAAATAATACTGTATTGCATAGAATTGTACACAATTTGCAACCCTTCTTTTGTAAAAATCACAGTCTTCAAATAGTGGAATTCAGTAAAATAGTCAGCCTGTCACATTGGTTAACTGTAATCAATAGGTAGCTGAGTATTACCTGTACTGTCATCTTGTTTCTTCCATCAGCATCTAACATTTTGAACAAATGGTGGAATGCCGCATGTCTCCACTTGATACTTTTCTATAAGCTTCTCCCAATCTTCCATGCTTAAGGTCAGACAAAACTGGGAATTTTGTACTTTTTGAACGTTTCCGGTTTCCGGTTTCCTGACCACGGGCTCCACCCAAGGCATCCCTTTGTGCAATGTCATTTTGACACTTCCATCACGGACGAGAAACGAAAAGTGAAAGATGTTCTGGACGGTTCTCCAGTAATCGTGGGGGTCGATTACGAAATTGAAGTAGCTGATTGGTTTCTTTTTGTTTTTCGTATATTCCCGGACCAGGCACCTGAGTATGTGTTGGTACACGTCGGTACCTTCTTCTTCGGCTTCCTCCCGATCCGTCTCACTCGCCAGTGTGTTCTTTGGAGCCTGTTCTTTTTTCTTCTGTCGTTCTGCCCTATGCTTCACCTGGGTGCTTTGTGAATGTTGTTCCTCCTCAGCCGAGAGTGGTTTGAGTACCAGTGGTCCGAGCATGAATGTCAATGGATTCGACTTTTTGAACAGGTGGTAGGTGTGCGGCGCAAGGCTTTTCCATTCCTCGCCGGCCTGGGTGGCCCCTCCTGAATTGTGAACTTTCTCCAGTATACCTCTCGTGTATGTGTCCTTGTTAAAGCCAATTAGGTTTGTGGTGAGTTGTGATACATTTGTGCTCACCAGGGTTGTGCCGACTTGTAGAATTTTAGCATCCACCATGATCTCACTGGAGCAAGTTGAATTTTCCACCATTTTGCTGGACTCTTTTATAATTTCTTGTGCTCGTGTCACACATTCCTCATTGTTCTGGACATTCTTTTGTATTTCTAAAATTTCCTGAAGGAGGTCGTGCAAGTCACTCATGTTGCCCTTTGAACTCAAGTCATCCATTTTCAATCCTCTAGAACATAAAATGTGTGATGCATATAATACTTCAGTTTCATGTGACAGTTTTACTATACCAGAAATTTAGAATTAAATGTTTAAGGGATTGGACCTTTCGTTAGACTTTCAATAACAAATTTTGTTTAATATATTGTGTGCCAACATTCAACAATGTGCAATGCATCTCTCCCAAAATAAATATTACAAGCATGAACCTATCTTTTAATCAAGTAACTATCAAGTGTTGACTGTTCTAAGATTTGCCAACATTAAACTGTTAACATTAAACTGACACCTTTAAAAAACATTCATAATATCCAGATTGTAACTTTTTCTCCTTCATCATTTAGCTACGTACTTTCTTGATGTATGATGATGATTATGCTCAACTTCAAATCACTATTTTATTTTTGACTGCTTCAGATTTTTGTCAAAAAATATCCTGTAGATGTGGTCTTCGAGTTAAAGGAACGACAACAACCTAAAAGGTGGATTTTAAAGCTCCTTCTACTCACTTTTTTCTTTATTCAGTGGTTCTCGTTTTTATATTTCATTAATTGTCCCTCCAGATCGAAATTCAACGTTGTGCATTTAGAAAATTCCTAGAGTTTTGTTCCATTTTTCTGAGTTAAAATACTCATCGAATTGTTTTTGGTTATTCTTTTTGGGTGAAAACGCGGAAACGCCGTGGTGATGGTTCAATTTGTCAATTGATTCATTTAAATCAATCATAACTTTTTTAATAATTGTTCGAATGCTATTAAGAGAAATCAAGTAAAACCTTTGAAAGCACGAGAGAAACGTTATATTCGAAACGTTCATTGGCTGACAAGTGTTACGTCACTGCTGCCATTGTTGTCACGTGGTCTACCGTTAATTTTCAAAATTCAAAGCTAAAACTCAATTTATATTGCGGGCAGTAAAGTAGAAATAAAAAAAATTAATATTTCAAGAGATTTTGAGAAGACGAAAAAATATTTGGAGATGAAAAGGTGACGGAAAAACTGCTTCCAAAGAAATAAAATTCTATGGATATCTGTTACTCACAGTAAAATATGCTAGCAAATGAAAACTTTTTAAGTTTAATTTAAACAATTAATTAATTAAATATCTGCAGTCGAACATTCTGGTTCTTATTTTAATAACCCAGGTATGACAGGAAGGATCCCAGCAGTAGATCCCAAGGCAGTCCCTGAGAGTCACCCCGTTCTTACAACTTTACAATGGCAATGCTCGTGTTGATGAATTGAGGAAATTGTTTGACTGTATAAACAAAACATTTAAATTTGCAATTCTTTGAGGTGATTTATGGGTCCTTGGCGGCGACACGCGGTGCATAATGATACGGTCAACAACTAAATAATCTCGGAACGCGTGCCTTGGACCAAAGGCGAAGACATCTGTCACGCGTAGAAAATAACACCAGTTCGGGTACAAGTACCCGTTCTGAACCACAAATGAGTACCTCAAAAATTTCTAGGTTGAAGTTTTCTAGAGAAGATGTCAACATCTGAAAACGGGGTATCTTGCCAATCTAGAGAATCGGGTACTTGAGGGATTTGAGTGACTTAAGACATTAATGAAATTAAAGTTCAGAACTAAAATAGGAAAATGGATTTGATACCTTTAAAGTGGGTTTCTATGTTTTCATCAACCCAACTGCAGGTACGTCAAACTTAACAGTAGGAAGGACCGTGACGTTCGTATCTGTACACTTCCATTGAGATGATCAGAGGAACCTGAATCTACAGACCGTGTCTGATAAAAGACACCCTGGAAAACAAGTAAAACGTACAACTAACGGTTCAGAATTTCCGCTTGTTTCTCACTGACCGCCATAAATCAGTCTGAAACTTCGGTTCCGCGAAATTTTCCAAACGTACCTGTGACGTAAGCACAAGTGCCGTTCACCAGAGGAAAACTTGGAAGTTGTCTTCGTCATGGAGAGGAGACATTTTCCCTTCATTTGTACTTCTGCCAGCGAATTGCTCGGGTTCTTTGTCGTCGTTATCATCGTCGGGTTTTCTTGACTTATCACACTACGGTCAGAAGTTAATTTTTTACAGCCACCGGTGAGTATTCAAAAGTAAAATTCGTTTTTCTTTCGTAGGACTTCACACTTTAGGACAGTTTAAGGTAGGCTCTCTTAAATTGTCGGAACGTTTATCAAATTATCTAAACATTTCGCCGTTTTCTAGTTCAGTGTTTTAGTCTACTGCTTTACTACGATCTTATCTTCCTATCTATCTTCCAGCGAAATATTTCATCTTATTAGTCCTACGTTTAAAAGTTATTTAAATAAAACTACGTTTTACGTATGTATACTTGTATTGCGTCAGGTATACGGTAGTACGGTACACCAGTAACTTAAAATTTAAATATACCCAACGTATCTCTTGTCGTACGCAATATTTTTTTGAGTGATGCAACAGACCGTTCTGTAAGCAGATGTAAACATTGAAAATCCGCAAAAGTATCTGTAAATCGTAGAATTAATGGTGAAGAACTAAAATAATTAATCTAACCGTTGTTGTGATGTAAATTTGACTTGTTAATTAATTATCATCTAACTGCCTTCATTCATATTTCTTTGGGTCTCTCTAACAGAACGTAAATTCCACGGCGCACGGTGTACGGCATTTTTATAATAAATCTTTATAATTATTTTTTAAAGTGTTACATTCATTAAAGTACATTTTAATTACATCGCGTAGAGTGAAAATACACAATTGCAAATACGTGTTAAGAATTCGTTTAAGAATTTATTCGCTTTGTATACAATGGCTACAAGTGAAGTGGTTAATCATTACTGCGTTTTGAATTAATAAAAAGAAGCTAACTAAATAAATATCACCCACACTCGAAACATTTATAAATTATATATAAGTATGACACGGCTGTTTTCTCTAAATGAACATAAAAATTAATTTTTATTGACTTATTAATTAATTGATAAATTTAAAATTAAAGCTCTCAGTTGTTTCATCTCTCAGGTACTGGGTAATAAAAGACCAGCAACGTTTGTTAATGGTAACTAAATGTTAGCGTTTTTTTTTTGAAAGGATTATTTTTGGATTATTATTTATATTTTTACGTTGCTATTAAGTAGGTTTTATTGTCTCGTGAGCTGCCAGCTTCTTCAGACCGGAAACTGTAACAACAAAAAAAAGAAAAAACCATATATTTAAAGTAATACGTCAAAACAATAAATAAGATTCGTGAGATTATTATCGTTTTAAAAAATTAGTTGAATAAATGATAGCATATAGTATAATAGACAAATAAGTAATGGATAAAATTCAAAATTAGACTTTTCAATAATTTGTTAGAATTTTTTGATGTTTGTTAATTAAAAGTGTTACAATGGATATATTCACCGATTTTCAAAAATTCCGAATTTCATTATTAATATCAAAATATTTCAAATATTTGCTTGCAACACGACATTTTTTAAGAATAATGACGATTCCAGAACCGGTTAATAAGCTTACCGTTTTTCGATAACAAAATCATTGGTTTTCATTTAAATATTTTATAGGTATTAATTTGCTGGACAACACATCAGGTTGCTCATACAAGTTACGTCTCACTCTTACATAATTTCTCTTAAGTACGAAAATGCGGTCTGCTTTTTGGTTTGCTGAAGGATTCTGGTTAGAAATATGTGTGGAACCCGAAATCACCGCCGTGACAGTGTCACAACCGTGGAAAACACCACTTGTTATTATTGAAAGAAAGAGAAACTGAAACTTTTCTTGACCTGCAACGCCACTAACCTGTTATGAGTTTTGCCGGTCCGGTCGGTTTGTTCAGCTTCATTTTTTGCTTTGTGAGTTTCCCACGGTGAACGCCTAGTCCGGCTCTAAGTTGCTGGTAGTAGCCAATAGGTATTGGAATGACCGTGGAGGAAACGGGCAAGAGAACTGAAATGAAAAAATGAACTTTGCAGAACAACGACCTGTGAAATTCCGATTTCACACCTAACTTATAGAAACGTGCCTGGTTCTAGCTTGTCGTTTTCGTTTTTCATGTAAATTGTCGGCTTTCCATCGGTCAGAAATACTTCTCCGAGGAGAAGAACACACAAAAGGCAGTACGCAAGAGATGACATGGCTTTAGAACTGCTTCTGCAAATAGAACAGATGAAATGAATTATACAAAGTAATTAGCGAGAGAAGTAGTAACAAGAGTTGTCATAGTAGTAGTATAGTAGTAGTAGTAGTAGCAGTTACAGTTAAGATTTAGCCGAGTGGAACAAATTAGAGAAAGCGATACTGTATATTTAAAGAGAAAGAGAGAGAGGGAGAGACAGAGAGAGAGAGAGAGAGAGAGAGTGTAAGGCAGTAGGCGAAGAAGCTAGCAAATAACAACCATAAGAAATAAAGTAAAATTCAAGTTACCACTTTTTAGTTTTCTCTAAAGTAGGGACGGGGTACTTAACTATTAAGTTCATCCATTTTAGAACTCTTAAAGGAGAATTTATAAGAAGACAAAAGTACTGTTGACGTGAGGAAAAGTAGGAAAGAAAGTGGTTATGAGTGGAAGAGACATTGCCGCCGTTCGGTTTCAGGTACTTAAGGCATCACGAATTAATAATAGAAAAAATTGAACGGAATTGAAAACGTAGCGGGGACTAGATAAGAAGATTCATCTAATTATCATTGTCCTAATAGTACCTATGTGTGGGATATGTATATATATGGAAAACAGGGAATACTGGGATTAAGAAAAAGGAGTACATAAAACTGAAAAATTAGGACGGGTAGAATGATAATAATTATTTCAATGACTACCCGGTAAATATGGCAATAAGTACACATTGTACCTGAACCGAAAACTATCATTCTGCCTAAGTTTGTACAACTCCATCTCCTTATTAAAGGGCCTTACAATTTTTTGACCCTGCGTCTGCTAATTAAAGAGTGACCACCTTTTAAAATTTATAATATTAGAAGAGAAATAATTATAAACATTTTATTTTTATAATTTCCTGAAATTTGTATATATAATTTATAAATTCCTGAAGATGTACAGAGTGTAAGGTCCAAGAAGGATAAAACGAAAGGAGTACAAAAGTACATCACTGAAAATTGAAAAGAGTGGAGTTCAGAAAAATAACACATTCGGAAAAAGTCAAGGCCGACAAGAAAACAAATATGAATTTACAAAAATTAACAGTGCACACCATACATTAAAGTGCAAAAAAAAATAAGTACCACTTATTTAAGTGTAAGTATCTGAAACCAAGCGACAGAAACAGAATGGGGTAATGTGTAATGAGCATTTCTACACGAAATGGAAATGGCAATTTTAGTTAACCAGTTAATTTGGTACCATTGAGGTACCACGAGATACAACCACGATTCTAAATATTTATTTCAGTCATTGAAAATTAGGAAATGGAAGTAACCGAAGTGTCAGTGAGATAAAGAAATGCACCTGGCGGGTTAATTCGTAATCCTAGAAATCACAAATCAAATCGTGTTATTTATGCGACTTGATAAAACAACAAAAATTTTTGTACAAAAGTAAAACAAAGGGGAGACAATTTGAGTACGTTTGTAGGCAATTCATACCTGAAATTTTGGTCCAGCACTAAAGTTTCGAGACACTAGTGAGAAACAAACAAAATTTTGATGTTAGTTAACATCTCAAAAAAAAACCGTAAACACAAATGAGTACAAAGTACGAAATTATTAATTATAAATGTACCGCAAAAGATCAAAATGGAAGGACAATGAATGTGAAGAAAACAAATAAAACCGGAATCAGGTACACGTCATGGAAAGCTCGAGAAAAAAGATATAAAAGCGTGGGAGAGAAAATTCCAAAATGACGCAAAAAGTGTTGCGTAGTACCTCACCACCTGAACTGAAAACCACCTGCAGAAAAACAATGACCGGCAACAAAAAAAACGTTTCAACTTCTTCACAATGACACACAATAATCACTTATCAATCAACCTGTCTCCAAATCTATTGTTATGAAAAGTGCAAAATTGATCAAACGGTACTTACGATGGGAGGTGCGGAACACCTGAACCTTGGAAAGTTTCGTCAAACAAAAACTCCTTTAATTTTTTAGTTTTTCCCTCGAAATCAACCCTAAAATTTTCCGATCACTCGATAAACCTGCATTACCCACAAAAGACGTAGAGAAATACCTAGTTTCGTGAAAAAAACGATACGGTGCACCTACCTAAGTACTGCGAATAGCAAACCTGAATGAACGTAAGAAGATCATTCGAACCATGGGCTAAGCAAGCGACCTGGAAATTCTAATGCACCTCGAAAAGTGAATAAAAACGTGAATTTCATTTTCGTACGAACCGTCGTCTGCTTTTTTCTTTAAGGACACGAGTAGAAGAATTAGATTTCAGGTATGGAGAAGAGTAAGATGAATCTCGCCGGACACGCCTGCCCATCTTTTGGGGAGTTCTTTTTAAACGATAGTCTCTCCTATCAGTGAAAGTCGTTTTAAGATGGTCATATGTTCTTGTCAATAAGGGCCTTATATTGATAATCAAAGTATTTTAAACGTGTACAAGATCATTTTCCTAAAGACGTGGATCGCGAATGTCATCTTATCTACAGATATAAGACATTGGATAGTGATTGTTATTGAAAATTAGATCAAACGTCGTTTTAACCGAAATTCCACATTCGCCTTAAGTTTAATGTCCGTTTCAAAGCGTCATTTAACGTAAGTTTCCGTGGTGTAGTGGTTATCACATCCGCCTAACACGCGGAAGGTCCCCGGTTCGATCCCGGGCGGAAACAATTTTTTTTCAACTATTCAGTCGAATACGACGAAAAAGTTGTTTACTTTGTTCCGTGGTGAAATTATGTTTTGATGTGAGAATTACAGCATTGAAATGGTAGCTAGAGGACAAACCATGTATTGCTGGTCTCACTGCCTAAGTAATGGATTGTGTTCGTAGAATTATGCATACCTTAAAATAATTTCAAAGAGTTCGAAGCGTGCAAACACCACTAGGCCTCTTATTTCTGTGTGTTGCTTTTTTCTATAGAATTGATAAAGTCATTTAATTTGGTGCCGCCAGTTTCTTACCTACTTGACACCTGTGCTACTTTAGGATGGATAAATAAAAAGAGAAATTTGAACTACAAATCATTATTAAGTAAACATTGAACAGGGACTTTTTGTTCTTCTCGGTCATTGTTGAATATAGAAGTGTACAACTCTATTATCAGATAACAGGCTGCCCGCCTCTTCCACAGAACTCACTAACCTGAAACACAACTGACTTGAAAACCCAATCCTGAAATGCATTCATGTTAACTTCGTTCTTTCGTTAACTTTCGTTCATGTTAACGTAAAATAACTATCTGATGAAATCTGTGATTACCATATCATGTGTACATCGTAGGTTAAAAAAGAATTTGTTTCCGCCCGGGATCGAACCGGGGACCTTCCGCGTGTAAGGCGGATGTGATAACCACTACACCACGAAAACGCTTGAGTATTTCTGCGTTGTAGTTGCACCACAGAGAACTTTTCGCACTGGTACTTTCATAACTGAGAGCAAAGAATGTCCCAGAATGATTGTGCCAAATGGCTACTACGCCACAGACTGGATAACTCGATCAGAGTTTCCGTGGTGTAGTGGTTATCACATCCGCCTAACACGCGGAAGGTCCCCGGTTCGATCCCGGGCGGAAACAAATTCTTTTTTAACTTATTAATATTATTTTTTTTGTAGAAAAATTTACAAAAAAAGAATTTGTTTCCGCCCGGGATCGAACCGGGGACCTTCCGCGTGTTAGGCGGATGTGATAACCACTACACCACGGAA
This sequence comes from Polyplax serrata, assembly GCA_037055365.1. NCBI lineage: Eukaryota > Metazoa > Arthropoda > Insecta > Psocodea > Polyplacidae > Polyplax > Polyplax serrata. The sequence continues at coordinate 3,254,279 of JAWJWE010000038.1, read as the reverse complement.
ACCGTTAGCGGGTGGGGCATTATCTAAGCAGGTAGATGTAATGCTTCAAGATGTTTTACTATCAAATGTAGCCTCATACTAAACTAGACGTTCGTATGTGTTGAGTAAAAAAGTAATGAAAAACAAGTAAAATAATTTTGTAAGCAGTTCATGCATCATTAAAAAGTTTATGCTTTGGTGAAAATGAAGGAAACATGTTGGAATCCTTGTAATCGAATTGAATAAATATGTACCACTATTTGTGTTGTTATTAAAAATTTCTAACTTCCAATCGATGTGTTTCATATTATTATTATTATTATTATTAATTACCAATGGAGGTTGGGTGGGTCTTAGGAATTCTTAGTGTGACCTTCGTCCCCTCTTCTCTCTAGATCAAAAGCTGTGCAAATAATGAAAAAATAGTAACACGGAACCGTCGTACAAATGAACTGAAAAGACCACTTCAAATTGTTCAGAAGTGATGTCATACAATGGGGACACCCAGTTTCCGTGGAATATTAATCGAGGTTTAGGTTCGCTTCGATTGACAATGTTGGTCAATTCGGAGCAATTGGTTTTGAAATCATCTCGATGGTTGCATGCTTCTAATAACAATACAGTCAAGCAAGTTATTCCATCTCTTTGCCAAAATTCTAAGCAACATGTGAAACAAATCGATGCCAGAATTGCGTAACCTCAACACACCTAGTTCGTCACTCAATCAATAGTGTTTCACTTTTGTCCCTTCATAACAGACCATAAACAACGCTAGCATACGATAGCAGAGTATCATCTCATCGCAAAGATGTAACCTGTATAATAACTAAACATATCCTTATAGAAACTGTTATTTACTACAATCAATATATTCGTCCAACGCTCTAATGTATATTTGTCTCCACTTGTCAGCAACACCTGCACTTAACATTAGGTAAATCGATGTACATTGACAGGACCTACCCTTAATTACCCGAGGAGAACTTATAACGTCTTGGTCGTTCGTTTAACTATTCTTCTCTCACCTTGAGTCAAACGTCAAGCTCTGTAACTTTAGTCGCTAAGAATACTAATAAAGACGCAGGTTTCGGATATCAAAGAGTTCCACACCACTTGTGTACCTCCTGAAGGTTTTTCCTGCCTCATCCAAAATAAAAGCAGTTCAGAGTTAAATAAATAAATTTATATTCAACGCGTTCCTACGAGTCTACTCATCAAGAAATTTAACTGACCAAACATTTAGGAGTGAACCACTTTTAGCGTATACAATTTAGTTGCCAAGGTGACATGGTAATTATTACGAGGATACACACTGATTTTAAATTACATGTAGCTTTCGGATTAACTCGATCGATTAAAATCGATGACAAACCTACGTGCCCTGTTATATTTAGGATTTTAGTGGAGTTTGATCCAGCACTATAAATTTGAGCTCAAATCTTGCCCACTACTGTACCACTTTAACTGCAATAACGGAATTCTAAACTGTTATTGCAGCCTTGGATATTAACAGAAGTCGTGAAACTTTGTCACTTGGTCAATTTTACCATTTTTTTGTCAACTTGACCTCCTCGACATTTCATTAACGCTTTTATTGTCTTCCTGTTGACATACGTTAATTTTACAAGTATCATATTTATTGCAATATTACACATTCTACGTAATAGACTAATGATAATCCACCGGAGCCAAAAAATCTAAATTTTTTTCTACAAACAAAAGTATTTTTGTTACGCCATTTTGGTAGACCGCAAAAAGTTAGGGGAAGAAGTTCGAGTAACAGTTTGGTTACACCGGTTATGCAACTCAATGGAATTACATATATAACAGTGAATTATTACAATGGATTTGGAGGGTCTGCACACCATATTGGTTGCCACTATTCGATTGGAATACTAAGTGTAAGCAACTAGTTGAAATCGTTAGGAAACATTAAAAGCTAGGGCAAACAAATACGTCAAAAAATAGAATTCCGAGTGTCCCCTCTTAGGTACTCTCCCACATAAGCACGCCTTATTGTTACATAACCATAAGAAAATTTTCAATTTTCAATTGTCATCGAGTCATTCTGAGTACTCAGACGAGTGTCGCCCGCGGTTTAACTGCTTCTTGAGCTTTTCGCTTCAGTGAAGAATGTCGCGTTGTGAATGAGACACCCCAAAGGAAGCTCGAGAACCCGTGGTTAAATTAGTGTCGTGAATGTGTGGTATGCAAAATTAAAAAATATATATATACATTGTTTGCTCTTCGTTTCAGTGACACGGAAAAAGAGTTAAAGTTTGTTCAGTGTAACGCGTACAAGGCAGCAATGGAAGGAGAGCTGACGGCAAAGCTGTATCAAAGACGGAAAGAGAAGTCTCAAGAAGAAGTCATTGAGGTATTACATCGGGCTGTTTTATCTTAGAAAACTAAACTTTCAAGCCATCTCATAAAAAATCCCACTACTACTTGATTAGTCTAGTTTGCATAAGGGTTTGGTACAGTTGGTAAATCTAAGTGTCGCATATTTTTACTCAAATATAGAAAAACCAAGTTCCAATAATTAAATTAAGGATTTGTACCAACAGTAAATAATAACTTCACAACTCGTGTTGTTCTATTTGTAACAGCACAAATATGTTAAGAATACAACACAAACAGAACGGAAATTCAAATGGGGCAAAGGACTAAATGGTGAGTTGGACATGAGTGGTAAATTCATAAAGACAATCTCCGACCTGCCGTCTTGCTGTACAAATCCCAAGGAGGACCAGACAGAAGTGCAAGAATTTTACAGGGGTGTCAATGTGTTCATAACAGGTGAGCTGAATAATCCTCCATTTTTAATTTCACCTGAGTTTATCTCACCTTTTGTCCCCCTGTAGGATTACTTTAGTAGTAGCCTAAACGAACGATTTCCTACTTTCCAGGTGCCACGGGTTTCATGGGTAAAATTCTAATAGAAAAACTTCTGGTTTCTTGTCCAAATATCGGGAACCTCTATCTCCTCATCAGAGAGAAGAAGGGAAAGACACCAGAGGAAAGATTTGATGTTCTCTTTAAAGATGACGTAAGTTGCATGCAGTCGAAACTACAGTATACAGTATACGTATACAGTCGAGGTTTTTTTTCCTACCTGAAAATTCGTTTCAGATCTTCTCGAGACTTCATAAACTTCATCCCGATTTTCGAAGCAAGCTGATAGCTGTCAATGGTGACGTGACCCAGTCGAAATTGGGCATGTCAGACTCGGACTACGATACCATCACGAAGGAGGTGTCCGTCATTTTCCACGGAGCCGCAAATGTACGTTTCGACGAAACGCTTAAGTCCGCTGTCAACATAAACGTAAAAGGAGTATTAGAAATGTTGGAATTGGCCAGACGATGTTCGTCACTTAAGGTGAGCGTTCTCATTAAAATGTTTTCGTCGGTCGACCATATTTGCGAACGTCCTTATCTGTTTTCAGTGCATTATGCACGTGTCTACCGTCTATTCGAATTGCACGGTTCGAAATAAACACGTTAGCGAAGAATTCTACCCCGTGGCATACGACTATAAAAAACTAATAGAGCTAGTCGACACCGAGACTGATGAAAATTTGACGAAAATGACAAAGTCTTTCATTGATCCGTGGCCGAACACTTACGCCTTCACCAAACAAGTTGCTGAAGATATGATACAGAGAGAAGCTAAAGGATTGCCTCTGGGCGTACTCAGGCCTGGAATAAGTAAGTTAACAAGTTTTAAAAACATTTCGTACATTGTCACGGAAAGAGCACTCATTTCTTGTGTCCTTTTTAGTTATTGCAACCTACAATGAACCTATCAGAGGTTGGACAGACAACATCTACGGACCCACCGGTGTAATCGTTGGGGTTGGAACTGGGGTTCTGAGGGTTATAAACATTGACAAAGAAGCTGTGGCCAATATGGTACCTGTGGATTTGGTGGTCAACGCACTGATTGTTACCGCTTGGAAAACGTTCGAAAATTTTAAGTAAGCGCTCAGTTGAAAGCATGATCCGTTTGTATTGCTATTTATTTAAGTAATTTTGTATGACTTCAGAAATGGACAAAAGAATATCGAAATATACAACTACGTGTCAGCCTCCCGAAACCCAATTCATTGGGGTGAGTTCTCTCATTGGAATACAATTTACGGACAGAATTGGCCGACAGTTCTAGCAATTTGGTACAAGGAATTTCACTTAATCAGAAACAGGCTGTTGTTCCTCATGTTGGCATTTTTTCTGCATACCTTGCCGTCATACATAATTGATGGTATATGTCTACTGTGCGGAAAGAAACCCCAGTGAGTCAAAATTATGATTTCTTTTCTTCCCAAAAAGGTGCAAGGCTATTGTAATAATGTTTTTACTTAGGGAAAATGTAAGTAAATAAGAAAGTTTTAAGAATAAAAGTACTATACATTGAGACAGGTTATCATACGACCAATATTCCCCACGACAAATGCAAAGGTAGAGAAAGTTAGAAATTATATAAACCTCTCGACATTGAAACAACACTCTTACTCACTTCAGAATGGTCAAACTCTACAAGAAAATCGGTAAATTCAGCGAGGTCATCACTTACTTCTCCACCCACACGTGGACTTTCTCCGACGACAACACTCTGAAATTATGGAGAAGCCTCTCGAGCAAAGATCAAGCCATCTATCCATTTGATATAGCAGACATGGACTGGGATTTCCACGCACAAGCTCACCTTCTTGGACTTCGGGTGTACCTGACAAAGGATGACATTCACACTTTGGACAGCGGAAGAAAGAAGTGGAAAAGGTGACTTTACATAAACAAATCACCCCTAAACGTCGTACCTTAGTCTTATTTACATTTCTTTTGCATTTCCAGACTGAAATACCTGCACAGGTGTCTTCAAGTAGCGCTGTTGTCTCTATTCACATGGATAATTTACAAATTATTTAATTTGGTTAATAAATTTACATAAAACATTAGAACTGAATGATCGTATGGAGTCAATACATATGAGGTCATTGCGCAGTACATTGGCTTACCGGCCAGGTTTTCTTACATAATCAAAAAAGTGAACAGAAGGAAGTAGAGGTGTAACGAAATCGTGACGGTGACAACACTGTTAAATAGAATAAATTATGCCTAAAATGCATGCATAATAATCTTACAATGTATCGAAATAAATAAAATAAATATTATTTTAATATTGGCCAATTGGGCCTTAACGAATTTGACAAGTGTTTAGTTGCTTTCCTACGCCCGCCATATTAATTCCTGTATATAAAAACTAAAATGATTGTGCAAGTCACTGTACCAGTTGTAGACTGTTTCTGTACCAATTTAGTAAAAGAAATAGATACTAAAACTGTATTGTTTGCATTAAAGTTGAGAAGTACAACACGTATTGCTACCTTCTTTTTTAAGAAAGAAAGTAAAAACTATTAACTGCGGATATTAAATGTGTAAAATGGTGCAATAGTTTATAGAAAATAATAATAATTCTGCACCGTTTTTGTTCTTCTTTTTTCGTAGAAATGAACTTTAATCGCGTCAGAAAACATGAAAGCAAAACCAAATTTTCTCGGTTTTATTTTCGAAATTTAACGGTCTCCGAATTGTCGTGGTAGCAGATGACGCATGCGGACGGGGTGCACGCCATGCTGTGTCCATTTATTATAACGAATTTGGTTCGTTAATCTGTATGCTTAGTATTGTTCCTGTCGTTATTATCGTTACAACCGTTTTGTTTTTGTTTTTTTTACTACCTTATCGGAGCAATATGAGATCGTCAACATATTAACAGAATAAAAGAAGGATCTCAAGTGTCGAAAACCGGAATCTGATTACGTTCAATATGAAACATTACAATATTTTTAAGTTGTTTGCTTTTATCCTGGTTAATATCTGTCCAGTTATTTCAGAGGGCTACATTATGTATTGCCCATGCATGGGTAGGTTTTTTTCTAAATGGTTCTAAAATTCAATTTTTTGATTGTTACTAGCGAAGCTATTACGCCGGTTTAGGCCAAATTCCTATTTATGAATATTGCTTTTCAATTTAGGTAGATTTGGAAATCAAGCAGACCATTTTCTGGGGGCACTGGGTTTTGCCAAAGGTCTCAATCGCACATTGGTTCTTCCTCCATGGGTGGAGTATAATCAGGGCCAGCCAAAGTCTGTACAAGTGCCTTTTGACACATATTTTAGAGTAGATAAACTGCAGGAATTCCATGATGTCATAACAATGGAATCATTCATGGCAACCATTGGACCTGAAATATGGCCCAAAGAGAAGAGGATCTCATTTTGTTACACAAACCGTGGTGATTCTGATGGGTGCAATGCAAAGGAAGGAAACCCATTTGGCCCCTTCTGGGACACATTCGATATTGATTTTGTTGGGTCAGAAAAGTATGGACCACTTCAGTTTGATGTGTACCATGGAAACATGGCAGAAAAGTGGGGTCAAAAATACCCACCTGACAAATGGCCTGTTCTAGCATTTGTGGGAGCACCAGCAAGCTTCCCTGTACAAAATGAGAACAGAAAACTGCACAAATATTTGGTGTGGACTGATGCCATTAAGCAAAAGGCAACAAATTTCATTAAAAAACAGTTACCAGTTGGAAGTTTTGTTGGAATTCACTTGAGAAATGGCATAGACTGGGTGAGGGCATGTGAACATGTCCAACACAGTCCCAATCTGTTTGCTGCTCCCCAGTGTTTGGGCTATCAGAATGAGCATGGCTCTGCCACCACTGACATGTGCATGCCTTCTGCCAAGACAATAACAAAGCAAATAAAAAGAGTTTTGAAGACTGTCAAAGATCCTGCATCTGTATTTGTTGCCTCTGACAACAATTACATGTTGAAAGAATTAACAGAAACATTAAAACGATTTGAGGTGAGTGCGAGAAAACACATCAAACTAAAACTGGAACGTTAGAGCATCTTAAAACAAATACAAAACTTACAATTTCAGGTGAAGGTTGTGAATCTGCAGCCACCCAATCCTCATGTGGAACTTGCCATTCTCGCTCAATCAAATCATTTCATTGGCAATTGCATTTCATCATTTTCAGCTTTTGTGAAACGAGAGCGCGACGTCAAAGGCTTGAAGTCGTCCTTTTGGGCTTTTCCAACTGAAAAGAAGAAAAAGCAACATGACGAACTGTGATTTTGTGTATTCCTTCAAATCATCACGTATCATCACAACGAAGAATAGCTATGCTTATATTTTTTTGTTTTTTTTTTTTTTAAAACAAACTCGCTTCTGGTCACTGAGGATAGCACAAATCTACTTTGCCAAACATGTCCACGCTAGTGCCTTAGATATTTAAGAAAACTATCGAAGCGAACAATCGGATTTAATACTCGCTTTTTTAACTTTTTTTTTTTATTGAATACCACTGATGTTCCTCAGTATTTTTAACTAGCAAATTTAGTATTTATTCGGATTTCGTAAATTTTTCAACGAAATTATAATAAAAGAAGAGTATACAAATCTATCAAAAGATTTGAACACGAGCTTGTGATTATAAAAAATGATATTGACACTGCGATTTAATTTACTTATGTTGTAATATTTATAAGTAAATAAATCGAAAACATTTTACAATGTAAACGAATCAAATTGCTATGACATCCTATAACAATTTTCTATACAAGAATTCCTGCTGAAGTGACAGTTAGGTGACAGTGTGCATAGTGTCTCAATGCAAGCTACAACCCTGAATCATTTCGTACGGTGGTTTATAGGCCCTGTATTGAATGTTCGGGCATTGTACGTCGTTTGGTTAAATGCAACAGTATACCGAGGGGGCCTAGATGTACAGTGCCGCATCCAGTGCTACAATCAGCAGCACGTGACCATCAGGTGTTTGCGTGCAGGGCAACGGGTAATTTAATAGGCCCCCCCAGTAGGAATTTTTTTTTCAATTCCATTATATTATTGATCGGATAGGATATAAACAGAAAGAAATTCACATGTCGTGACAAAAGGGAAGCATTTCTGTGTGCGCAGGTGATAACCGTCTCGTGGGCTTTTCCAGTTGTTATTCACATCTCCTTAGAAACGGCGGACCTTTGCTGTCTCAGACCTTTGTCTTCCCTCCATTTTGGCCTGTTTTATGCATTTTCTTCAGTTGCGAGACGGCGTCCGAGAGACTACGGTCATGCCTGTGAGTTTTTCATCACAAGTTCAGAGAAAAAGCGCGAGTGAAATGTCGCAGGGCGTCGGAGAAAGGGAGAAGACGTTCGCTTTTTGCAAATGTCACACGGCTCTGAACGGATTTTACTACCCGTCCAGGTTCAAACGGTCTCACACGGCGCCCGACTTTAAATTCTTTTCCGGCTACGGTAAGTTGAATGAGATTTCTACCCATCCTTATCACTTCTTATCAACGAACATTCGAAAGGAGAAAGGTTGCCACAACAGCGACATGAGTTCGTCGCTCCTTGTCGATAATTTCTATTTACAGTAATTATTACTCATCGAAGTTTTATTACTCCTAAAAGCAAACCTTTTGAAAGTGGTGGACACAATTCAAATTTACAGACGGCGCCGTGTTCCACTTCGGATATCAATCAAAGCAATCAGGTCGCTCAGTTTGCTATTAATGCGTAACGATGGATCGATTGTGAGGTTATTAATATTAAGTTCGCAGGGAGCACTTCAAAACATTGATTTTTAAAATTACATAACAATATAACGAAGTGACAAGGAATGGCAGCAAGCTTGAGAGAATGAATTACGGGGAGTAATTCGCAGAACTTATTAACTTAAATAAAATTATATAATTTGTTATTGTTGAGCAGTAACAAAAAGGGTACAAGTGAAATCCTTCAGTTTTTCAAATGAACTTAAGGTTTTGGGTGAAAATAAATAATAGTGAAATGACTACGAGGATTGAAGACATCTCAGAGAGTACGAGTTTGGTAGAAGGCAATGGAATGGGTTCTAGGGAGAGTGATTAGGGGTCGAAGCAACACGAAAGAATGTATACTGCCAACTACTAAGTACATGTAAACACTAATAATGAAATTATAAAGGATCTACTTTTAAGGTTTTTTAAGTTCGGCGTGTGCTTCCACGATGTTGAAGCATAGAAATACGTATAGTTGTAATCTGCTGGTCTGCTAACGACTACAGAAACTAAACAAATTACAGAAACATTAGTCTCACCGGATTTAATCACCTCACAACTCCTTAGAGTACAAATGGTACGTGGTTCGTGCACAGGAAATAAATGGTAATTCTTTAAAGGCTGTTAAACGTGAACTGTGATTTATAGACACGTTCGATCGTTTTGGCATTATCCATTTGAAACGGAGACTCCGTGTCGCACTAATGGTAGTCATTAGGTATCGGTGCTCCCTTAACAAGGTTCTCGAACAGGAGAACTTTTAAGTACCTTATTGGTACTTGCCTTTTACCGAGTTGATGATAGAAGTAGTTAGCTTCGCCCATTCTCTTCACGGGGACAGTGAAGAATACTCAAGGGAGAACATTTATATCTTGGTGAGTAGAGTCACACGAGCCGGATGATTCAATGGATAGAGTACCAATTGCAAAATGTGGCATCTCACCCGACAAGAACCTCATCTCTCATCGTATTACAAGTCCTAGGGGTAAGTAAGGGAGGCAGAGCGTTTCTACAAGTTATGCGGTACGCCTGTCGAATACAACTGTATCTTTTATTACCTATTATTTACTAAACCAGGTATTCTAAAAAACATTTACATCTTTCATAATACGCGAGGCACCAATAAATCAAATACGCAGACTAAATATATTTTTATAATATGACTCGAACGTGGGTGGGTGGTATCTAAACTCTTGCACAATTTAATTTAGATTCGGTAATTGCAATTTGTTTCAATTTGAATGCGATTTAAATTTCGATTGAAAAAACGTTTGTTTGATTCGAATTGAAATGTCGACGCGACGTTTCGCGCGGTTTTCCACGCATTCGTCGGACCGGACTTTCCACGCAGCATCCCGAACGTCAGATGATTTCCGTCTTCCGTTCAGAGAGAAACGTTTTTTTTTTTGCGGTCTGAAATTTTCCGCTCGCGAAATTACGACCCCGTCATTGTTGGTATCAAAGTTAAGTGCGCACTCGTTTTTGGTTTTTACGGTGTATCACAAGTGTAATGAGATTTTGGGCTTTGCGGCCTACCACCTCAGTCGACTCTTCTTCATCGGACATCTGTCTGATTTGGTCTTACGGTACTCAAGAAACTTCATTTGACTTCAGTATTTACTCATCTACAAACTTACATTCTGGTTTCTTTTACTTTTGACTTTTTTTATACTTTAAAGTTACTTTAACTCTCTTTAAAGTACGTCTTCGTCGTTGAGTAAACACTTCACCTTTATTTTTCTTCTTTTTATTTTCTTAGAACTTCAGACAGTTGTTTTTGCTTTCATCCTGTGTTTGGAAACGTTATACACCCTTTTTTAGTTTCCATTTGTATTTCTTTGAACAAATCTATCGTCTCAATCTTTTTTGTTCCGCCTCGAAAGTACTACTCTCGTATTATCCGTTCGGTTGGTTTTTCAAATGCCGGTATCACTTGATGCGAGAATACATTACAAATATCATTAAATACAATATAATTTTAATCTTAATGATATAAATTCAATTTGAGACTGAAATGTTTTCCATTCTTCTAAAAATATTAATAATATTATTACACATTATTTGACTTGCTAATTGATTTTTGATGAATATTGATTGTGATTATTGATTATTGGTGAAAGCATTATTGCTCGGAAGTAGTACTGAAATTCTGCCTGATTGAAATATTTAATTTGGATTTTTCGAAGAGAAATTTAAATTTAGGGCTTTGTTACTGTTTGCCGTCATTAATCTTCCTCGACTTTAACTTTTTCTTATGTTTGTTTATTTTTTATCTGATTCACATTTCATTGCTTCACGATTTTTTTAACGAAAAAGTGTTAATAACACATACGTCACTTATTTTTTCTGAAAGACTCTTGTCCAATGGCCCTCGTGTCAATCCTGCACATCCCCGTTCAACCCTTAAAACTATAATTTACTGACTCGAATTACATGCGGTGGATTTCTTATACACCCGTTGCCTTATAATTGAACTACTTTTCTCCCACGAGTATACCAGATTTACAGTTGTTCGCCTCATTTTCGGGGTGTGAAAAAGATGAAATAGCCATACTGGCAATTAAAGAATATAATAACATTATCACCCCGGTCGCAGACGTCTAATGAACTTGATATAAATTAACAATAGAACTTTCCCAGTTTTGGTAATTATATTCCGCCTCCCCGGTTTTTTGTGTGCGTATACATTAATCAAGTTGTAAGCTTCGTCTGTGGAGTTTGAAAGAAAATAAAACTGTGGAGAACTTTAAGGGACGGATTAGTGTTGCAAGTTTTCAATTAATTCCCATTTTAATTAAATTTTGTTTAAACTTCGATTGCGGTAGGGAAGTTAAAATGTCGGCGCAGTCTATTTGTTTTAACTAAGTGGTACTTCGGAAACTTCATTATACTTCAAATAACGAATTTTTGTTTGCGTACGGCTGTTTTCCGAAGTTGATTAATGATCATCAAAACCTATAGTGTTACATTTAAGAATTATTAGGCAAATGTTGGAATATCTCCACTCATATTTTCAGAAAGCAAATCACAGAAACTTTGGTCCCTCGAAAAGCGCATAGTTACGATAAATTAAAATGGTAAAAGTTCGGTCAATAATTTAAAGCCTGGAACAAAATAATTCATATCGAACAGCGTGGGAAGCGAATTTTAGAATGCACCTCTCTCCACACACTCTCACACGCTTTCTACTTAGTTAATCGGAAGCCAAGTGATTATTTCCGGCTGTTGTAGTAAAACCCTAATTGTAATTATCAGCCATAAATTGTCAAGTTCGTATTCAAAGGGAATTAACGAAACATTAATTTACCATCTCAGTTATACGTGAAAAACATCACGCACGCACAGTACAACCAAGTCGAAGAAGAACTGCACATTTACCACTTAAACAGTGGGGAATAAACATAACAGACCTTTTACTAAGTTTGCTAAGATTACTAAGTTACTGAAACAAAATACCTAAAAAATTGTATTTTTTTAACTAGTTCAGCAGTGTCTACAACTTCAGATAAGGTTTTTTTGTCATCCTGGAAAGGTTAAGCTCTCCTACGGTTTTAAACCAAAACAAAAGGTGCCACGATTCTACAACTGACCTTTCACCTAATCCTTTTACTGAGCTTTTTCTACATGGAATACTAACCACAGAAACCCAGAAGAAAAAACTTAACTAATTCCGTGGGTATGAGAACGGTCGTACCCTGCAGTGCACTTTGTCCAAATGTGGAAAACGTTTGACATAAATTGCCTTATTGATTCTAGAGTCATTTTAATTAATCCTCTCACATTTTATTATCTTTATTTAACAAGTAAAAAACCTCATATTTTACAATTTTAATTTAATAGTTAGGTACATATTTTTCTGCATTCCGTTACATTTTTAGTTAACTAATTGAAGAAACTTCATATTATTAAAATGATTTTGTTAGAAAAAAATGCTCTTTATATATTTCCATATATATATAATTATATTCGTATGCAGGTATTCGTATTATATATTATATATATATAAGTAATTCGTATTCATTTTGGATTAATCAGCAGACAAGCCCATGGCCCTGTGTTCATGGTGTGAAAGTAATAATTTCGTGAATTTGATAATTACCAATAATGTGTAAGTAATCATTACACATTATGTACATCATGTACATAGTACATATGGGAACAACTGCCACAGTTGTAGTTTTAATGACTCGTGTTTCACACAGTTAGAGAATGGAGTGTAAAGGCTGCACTGTGGATTACATCGCAGTTAGTTCTACTACTAACCCAAGGAAAAATTTTGACTCCTTACAAATTTATAGCATTATTACATTTAAATATTGCTAAAACTAATTATTCGCATTCTTTTCCAGTTACCTTTCATTTGATTACTGTGGCTGCTGTCCGGGTATAAGTTTTTGCAATGCAATACAATCATTTTGCGATTTGTGCCTTCAGTGATTTGATTTTAGAAAGACTGGAACAAATGAATAGGTTCGTCTTAGTTTTCCTAGGTATATGTGGAACAGTTTCTATGAAACTGAGTTCTAAATACTAAACTTGAATTTGTATGTTGCGGTAAAAGTGGCAAGAGAGCACCCAGCTCATCTTTAATACCCGTATTCTATCGTAGTTCATTCAAGTCATTCAAGTCATTCCTTGAATACTTGAAAGGATTGCTTAAACGTATTGAGAAATACGAAACGATATTTACTTCTGAAAATTCCATTGTTTTCAAATTCCATCGAAAGCACAGTAAGCTCCTTAAGAATTAGTAGTTGTACTACCACAACAAGTAGTGGCAGTAGTGCAAGTTGCGAAATATAAATCAGTGGCGTAAACTCGTGAATATTATGTAATATTACGATCAAGCACGTTTTCGTAAACGTCTTTCACACCCAGAAGCACAAAGCCTTGTTTAAATTAAAAATTAATGCCTCGGCATTTTTGAGTTGCCTGTCTAATTACATTTGATTATTAATATTTCATGTACATTCTAAGCAATGTTATTCGGTCTAATTTGATGGCAAACAAACCGGCTGAAAAAAAGTAGATTGAAAACAGCAGGACCGTAACAATTAAAATAGTTGACATTATGGAACCTCACGGGGAAACATAAAACTCTTTTAATTTCCACTTACATTTTTCTCGTGGCAGATGGGGTAATGTAAATTTTGCCAAAGTTTCAATTGAGAAAGTTTGTACTCTTTTAAAGTTTTACGTTGCAGAACTTAAGAACAGATTCTCAGGGTTTTGCTTTTTCTGTTAACCCACGGCAGGGGGATTATGTTAATGAACGAATGAAGTATCTTAAGCAGCCCAGAACCTTATTGGATATTAATGACGGCAAAGTGGTTGCGTAGGGGTGACTAGATCTATGTGGAATAAAACAATGTGTAAAGTACGTAAAAATAATAAATGATATGTAAAGGAAATAACTTCAACTACTTATTATGTACGATGTACTTACTGAAGGACAGAGAAAATTTAATGACGAAGAATGTAATTAATGATTGATCCTAACTCCTACGAATAAAATAAAACAATTTATTGTTTAATGTATATACTTTTTGGAAAATACTATTAATTTTTTAATGTTACTCTGTCTGCATTGGCTCTGAGTTGGTATGCACCCGCATAGCAATTCCCAGCAATTCACAAAAATTAATAATTGTATTTACTACCGAATGAGTATTTCAGTCGATTTTGTGAGATCCTCTCAAAGTGTCCCTCTCATTCAGAATTCAGTGGAGGGTACCACACAAAAGAAACTAACTCTCCCCCAACGTCTATTATTAACACTCATAACAAACTACTATTCAGGCAGGTATTTAGTCAAAGATACCTGAAAAATTCCTGGAAAAGGTTTTCCTAAAACTTGAATAAATAAATTGGGGATTTTATGCGAAACACGCGGTCACATGCCAAGGGTACCTAAAAGTAGAAAATTAGATACCGGTGTAGGGTCATTAATTCGGTGGCACACGGTTTCTCATCAAACCTGAAAAATTTCTAGGTTTTCCGAGAAGTAAAATAATAAAGTTTACACGCGGCGGGAATAAAAGTGAACGACTTGTGTGACGTTAAAAAAGTAAACAGGTACGGTGTGCATCTACGACGGTAGACTTTCTCGTATTGTGTGCACAAACAAAAAAAAACTCGGAAGTGTCGTCGTACCTTCGAGGCAGGGTAACCCTCACCTTAAGAGTTGCACAAAGAAGGAAATAACGAACCCGAAAGAGAGAGAGGGAGCCAGAGAACTGAATACCGGTTCAGTTGCCTGCCTGTATGCCTGTGCGCCTGGGCCCTGACTTCGTGCATGTGTATGCGCCTGTGTCTGTGCCTGATCAACCTTGGTGAGAGGCGAATCGTACACCAAGCCGGTTTACATTGGTTGTGTGCGCCGTGAAGATTCCGAGGCGATGTTAACGGTGTTCTGTCAGATGGTAAACAAATTCCCTTACGAATTTCTCGTTTTCGGGTCTTTCCTACCTGTCGCCCGGTCTCAACTATGATCAAGCTTAAAAAGAATGGTATAGACAAGTCAAAGCTACGACTGAAAAAATTCTCGGATGTGGTGTTGTTCAATGTGAATAATAAAAATGACAAAAAGGAACTACTTGCAAGCACAGACCAAATCGGATTGGATAACCATCGATCTCAGCAGGACAACCGTAAGTATTTAACCCGTGAGAGGTACTCATTCGGTACCTACCTACACATGAAAGGTTTTCCTCAGCCGGGTTTCGCCGCTGACACACATACCACAACCAGATGTTAATTAAAACAATTATATGATAGCTTCAATCGAAAGTGAATAACTTCCAGTCTCGTGGTACAACTCAAGCCAAAGTGGGTCCAAGTGTGTTTAAGAGCGCATACAAGGAATATACTAAAAAACGAGTTCGTTACGAGGGTGCTAGGTACCGGTAACGTTGTCGGCAAGGAGGAAGTTTCGCCAGGTACCTGCCGGTGGTAACTGGGGCAGTCGGAAATTCCGCTTTCTTATTTTTAACATCCGTTGGTGAATATTTATTATCCGGCAATTGTTTTACCGTTCCCTTCGAAACCATTCTTTCACCTGCCAGCAACTCACCTTGATGTGGAATACCCGCTGTCTTAATTACCTCAAGAAAAAAAACCTAACAGAAAACGTAACTCAAAACTTGTCTTCAAGGACCCGTTTGTGCTGACATTCTAGAAATGTCGTTTATTACTCCACGCGGGAATGTCCCTTACAAAACGATCATTAACGCGAGCGTTTTGCGGACTCTAAGGTGACCACCGAGATGGGTGAACGATTAAAGAATTGCTACTCATTGACCACTAGTAGCGTTGGGAGAATAACGCGCGCAAATTTAGGAATTTAAAAAATGTAAGACGTGAATGTATATGAATAGATTTGCACCGCGATCGGTATTGTGAAAGTTGTAAGGCATCGGAGAAACTAGTCTACCCGGAGCACAATAGACAAAGTATTGTTGTTATGATTTTTATGAAGCTGATAAATGATAGTGACATGTTTTTGCTAGGAAAATTTTCTTGGCGGAAAACTATAAAAATTGATATACAACAGCCAAACGTTCATAATATCTGACCTGGAAACTTGTACTCGATATATATTTCATTATTAATCACTGTCATATCCGGAGAAACATAATACGGTTGATTTCAGCCGCTTGAAATATTAACTGAGTATGTGGAGTACTTAACAAATACTTCTTCAGAAGAAAGTTTTTTTCTAAATATAATAATAATATTAGAATAAACGGAATAAACGTTTTGTGCACCGCTTATTGTATAATTAGAAGTTGACTTTAATAAACATAATATATATTTAGATATTGAATCATTGATCCAGTCAAGGTTATCCGGACATCTTTGACTCGGTGGACTGACACAAACCCAGCTGTAAAAACACACCAATACGTTCACGATTTCTTCGTTTGAAACCATTAGCTGGACTTAGTAGAAACGCCACGCATTTTTAACTATTTAACTTAAAACGAAATCATGCGAATCTCTTGGGTAGTCATTAATATCAAAGAGGCCTATCGTCAGAGTTCTGACGAAGTGGTTGCGTTGTTGTGGCTGTTTTGATTTTCTGTCTGAACTGGGTGAAAGGAGGTTGGTGACCAACATTGACGTTATCACTATTTACCTCGTAGTCAGAAATATAATACTGACTTATCGGATTGAGTAAATATATCAGACAAGAGAAGTGAATTATTGAGGACAAATACATACGAAGAACGAAGAGAGGAAACCAAGTAATCATAAAGAGACCAAAGAGAGTATAAGAAATCGTCATTGTTTTACTAAATGGTTGTAAACCAAAAACTAAAATATAATTTTTGGAATTACAGAAAGCAAAACTGACATCATTACGTTAGTTTTATTTAACATGTTTTAGTTTAATGTTGGCTTGTTGTAAGTCGAGTTCATTTCGCACACGATCATGCCATTATTACTTATTAATTTGTAGAAAACATTCCAGCGTTCGTTTATAACGAAAATCATTGTTCGTCTTGCGAATATTTAGTATCATTACTTAAATTAGTACTTCTACCGATTCGCGAAGGTTAAAACATTTTTCGTCGTGGGAGCCCTGCATTGTTATCTAAAAGACCGAAAATCAGTGATAATTGGCAGGTCGAATTATGAGGACGGGATCGTCACCCTGCTGGGAACCTGGAACCCGATGAGGTACTTCACCTGTGCAAAATGACAGCTGACATCAGGAGAGCCTGAACAGACTTAACGGTGTGCCCGAAGTTAATTATTACACGTGAGAAGGGGGACTTACCGAATTTTGCTATTCGACACCGAATGTTCTCGATCTATATTCTCAGTTTGGTTGTCACTATCATTTTATCCTATTTCTCTACTCTATTAGTCTATCATAAATCTATCCTTTTATTCGCACTTATACGGATGTACTGATACTTTTATGAGCAAGAAAACATAAAGAAAAATCAGAACGAAGCATATTACATGTACTACATTGTCTTTTTATCCATGGCAGACTATAAATTTAAATATCGGTTTCATCTAATAGACGCCATAGTTAAGTAGACACCATAGTCATCCAGTTTTACGATCGTAGGTGTGATGGAACGGAATTCTTTCCAAACGGTTTGATCTCAAACTCTGTTACAGGTGGTAAAAAGGCAATAAAAATTAAGGTAATTGAAGCAGAAGAAGAGTGCAAATTACAGTCTATTGCACCATTCGATTTCGTCTGTTAAAAAGCGCGGGAATTTTTTGCTTTTTAAATATTTAATCCGGCATTCCGGTTCGAGGATTGAAAAAGGCAATTAGGACCGAAACTCGTTCGACCTGTTTTTTTTTAATATATATATTACTATTAAGGAATCGTAAAGGGGTGGGTACCAAGGTCTTAGGTACCTGTGGGTAGATACCCCACCGACTTTGCCTCCTTACCCCATCCGACATTCCTTTTTCGTTTTATTCATCATCACGATTTTTCGGTTGAGATCGCTCTGTCCAGTCTTACCGGTGCCTTCGTTATATGCGGTTTTTCGTTTTTCACTTTTTCAAGCGAATGTGCTATTGTTTTATATATTTTTTAATCTTTTGTTGACTTCGATATTGATTGGTGATGACAGCTGATATTATGGGAGGATCAGACGATTTGGAGTCTGAAGAACTCGACGACTATTTCGCTACTCATTTGGGTATGTCACATGTTATGCGGTTTCGATGCCGGGTACCTTTAAATGGTCGGAAGTGTAGCACGCTACTATCTTTCTAGTGTCCTGTAACGGCCGGGGAATACCCGTGGAATAATTACTGGGGTGGCTTTTATTGTCTCTGCTTCACCTTCTACTAATAGTGTCGCTATTTTCTGTACCTTAAGGATGGTACTCCCTCACCATCTTTAATCTAATTTGAGGACGGACGCACATAGGTTAACGTTGCTTGTTCTTCGCTTTTCTTTCTTCCTGCCAACACTATGTTTTGGGCTAATTACGTGGGTTGCTTGTACAGCACGTAAAATATCATAACTATAACTAAACTAACGTGTCCGATTTATAAAATTATTTCTTAGTTAGCTTATTTTCAACTTGTTCGGTTCTATTGTTTTGACATTGTTTTAACTTTGGCGCAAGGCTGTTGTTCTTCGACTGTTTTGCTTGTCTTGCTTAGTACCATTGCTTCTAAGAATTAGTAGACTTCTAGAGCATCTTTAGCATTTAATATCCTTTATTATTCCTTCTATATATGATTTTTACTTTACATAAAAACGACTTTTTGTTTCTCACGTTTGGTCGTTGTTTGCTTGATGAAATACGCGTTCACTTTACATTCACGATACCGATAATTTTGTAGCGTGATTCGTCCAATTACCTCCGGAACTCCCAAGTAGAGTTCTTCGTGGTTCATCATATGCGAGGGCTTGTGACGATCTGCACAGTTTTAAAACTAACTACGACAGGTTCCTGTTCCTTAGGATTTCCTTAAATCCTTTCAGTCTTTGTATACGTCACGTTTTTGTCATACCTTTCCTGAACTACGTCTAAAAAAATTTTGAGATTTTCACGTATTTTCTTCACGTGGGTCAACTCCTCGTGGGTCGCAGGCTTTGTTCGCTTTCATTCAATTTCTTCACGTTTCTTCGGTTTCGTTCTCTCCAACTCTCCCTACCTAGAAGTCTAGTTTTGTTTACCTTTATAGTTGAAGATAATTGTGTGGTCTCGAAGTTACTCTCGTTGCATCGTACTACATTGAATTTTCATTGTAAATATTTTTACCGGGTGGTATCCAACCTCTTTCAGTCATCCATGGTTTCATGGTAACCTGGTTGCAGTTTTGTCTACGTGGTCTCACGCGACCTTTAATAAATGCTTTAATTTAAAGCTTATAAATTTTCTTGAAGTTCGTGCACACAGGCCTTCAACCGCCGCAATAACTTCCTTCCACCCAACCTTTTCCAGGCGAGAAGGTTTCAGCCTTTTTTTAAAGTACAAAATGTTTTAAAGACATTTATTTCGTCTGCTCTTATTAATATTTAAGCGGAGTCGGAAGCGGGGTGGAAACTTCCGGAAGGTAACCATTGCTCCCCAGCCTTCTTCTGTTGATCTAGGACCCAAAGCAATATTTGCTTTTTTTCATCTTCATTTTCGTTATTCTCTCTTTTTTCTGCGGTGGCCAAAGAAAGACTTCTTAGGGAGTGAAACAAATTCTCTTTTTCTTATATTTTCTCTCATTTCAACCCTGCAGGGCTTTGAGCAAAAATGTTACCACATTGCCCGCGGTCTGCTGTATGTGCTCCGCATAAATTTGGCATCCTTGTTGGTCTTTCTAGATTTTATTTTCCCTCGGTTGCGTTTCGCCAATTTCTAATCATACATTTTCCAATACCCGATGCATTTCTTTCTTGTACACAAAACTCGAGATCTCTTCTTTCTGTTGCCCGATCATTGAAACGTTTTCGAAATTTTATGGCAACCGGTCTCGCAAGTATATAATAAAAATAATTTTATTATTTTCCAATTTCTGAGTCAGCGACTCGTTCTCTTCTCATTTCCTGTCTGTTTGAGTTTTAATAGTCTCGGTCGCGATTTGTAATTGAAACGGAAACCGTCTAATAATAAGAACTGTACCCTGACAAAACAACAAGGAACGATATTTAATTTAATACTTTTGAAAACTTTTTTTAATATTACATTTAATTTGACTTGTCGTCGGTGAACAGCGGAGGCATCGCATTTAGTAGATTTAAGTCATTTTTTTCTGTAACTTGCACGGCTTTGACAATTTCTCACGGTTTACTATTCTAAAATTCCTATAGTATGGTAGAGAGAGAGACTACATTTCTCTTTACTTTATTGTTTCTCATAATTTTTTAACAGTTGAAAAACTAAGAAACGGGTATTATTATACCTTAATAATAATTATTACGTAGACAATACAACAAAGCGAAATATTTCGTGTGAGTTGAAAACCGAACGATGCTTTATATCCCGTATACTTTTCTAAATATACATAATTACGTTCAATAAAATATTAGACATACTATTTTTTTAGTCTTCTTGTTTGCTGAATAACTTTTTATGTGAATATTCATGTGTAAGTAATATTCGTAAATATTCAGAAAGTCGGGTCTGGAATTTCAAACTTTCATCGTTATGTTAAAATATATTATATCTCTTCATAACCGAGTGAACATTTCCAAACTGACTCTCTAGCGCCTTTCTTAGTTTTATTAAAATTTACGGGACGTTTCAATTAAATCAGCTCCAGCAGTAATGTAGGTCAGGCCTTTTGATTATATTTTCCCTTTATCCTAGACAAAATTCAAATCAGTTAATTAAAACTGACGTTGAGTTAAATGAAAAATTTACAAAGGAAGGAATAGGCGAAACGTAGAAAAGTTTTTTTGGCATATGAAAATAGGAGTTCTGCATGAAAAGTATGTTCATTCATGCACCTTTGACTTTTTTCTTCTGCGTTTTGTGAAACTTGGGTGAACTTAAGGGAAACCGCTGGGAGTTGTTTTGGGGCTTGCAACAATTGCCCTTTTTGGCTTCATCGATCAAACATTTCATGTTCATCTTTTTCCGATGTTACATAATATATATATATTGCTTCTCATTTTTCTCATGAGTTACCGGTTTCCGTTCGTGTCATACGCAACGAAATAGGTCGGGATGTTGAGAAACGTTTACCGGGAACTTGCTTTCCTCGAAGGTAGAGTAAAAGTTCTCAATAAAGAGTAGATAACTCGCTTCTAGTTGCAATTATAGTTTGAAATTATATATAATTGAACTGAAGTAAATGAGCACCTATTTGGGAAGTGCATTTACCATTATAAGAAGCATGGGACTTATAATTTTTCGCCTGGTTGATATGCATATTAGTAGAATTTATGGTTTAGAATGGTTCCGTTTAATGTTTTTGTAGTATTGTGGTTAGTAGTAATGTTCTTGTTACATGCAAACAGGTGTTTGAGCTTAAAAATTATATGTAATCCCTAGTGCTTTCTTTTTCACTCATACAAATTTAGTAAGAATCATCGATTAACATCACAATGTTTCTCAGCAGGTTTATCCCAATTAAAATTCTCCTGCAAAGTTTCTTTATAGGAAATGTTTCAAACTTAAAAAAGATAATATTTTGATGTGTATTAGCATGTAAAAATATTCAAATGGTTATTCTGATCGAGTTAGCGTTCGTGGTTTGGTTGACCTGCTTTGCCCCCGAATATCGTTAAGTACCAATTCTGTTAGAGGGCACATTATTTGACACACTAGTAATTCGTTGTTTTCTTAGTACCGGTGAGAAAAAATTAAAGAAACACATGCCATTCACTTTCACGCATTCATAGTTCGAAGGAATTTCATAAACTATAAGTACTTCAGTACTGGTAAAAGTCACAAGAGATGGTAAGAAGAGCGCAGAAACATGATTTGTGGAAGATTAATAAATAGTTTTAAATCACAAACCGTCCAGAGGCTACCCACTTAATCTAGGGATTTGTGTGGTAATGGGATGTTAATGATGAGAAATCAATAGGAGATTACTAATAAAACGATTCTAGATGTAACGTGACCACATTAAAAAATGTAAATATTTAATAATCCTTGGCAAGTAAGGCTTAAATTAAACGTATTAAACCAAACATCCTGTACTAGTACCTGTACCAATCTTGTAGAAGTAGAAGGTCCACTACACCCGATTGTACGTAAAGAAGAAACAAAATAGTTTCAAACTGTTGGTTTGGTGAATGACCGTACTACAATTTTGGTTTGCTACACTTACTGCAATTGGTTGACCACTTTACAATTAAAATTTCTATCTTTACACATGAACGTTTGCATTGCCCATAAACTCTAAGATCAAATGTCTGATCGTTTTCCAGCGAAAATAGCCGAACAAAAACAATAAATTAAGTAATTTCATCCATGTTTATCACTTTTGTTCCAATCCCAAAAATAACATAATCTACAACCTGTGCGGAAGAGACAATCACCTACAATTACACGTTTGTAATCACGTTCCACAAGTTGAGTTCGTCTGAGTGAAATTTCCGATTTGATGAAGACTAATCCGGTCAGAAGAGATTGTGGGAGGATGTTCAGAAGACGAGAGATTCGCCATTACCTCTATTCTACCAATACAATTAACCTTTCTCACGTAGATGTTCAACGTAAAACAGTCTTAATAACACGAGAAATGGGTAATAAATAACGAGCTAAGAACCGATCGATTGACCGTTCTATTTTAGAAACCTCAATACCAAAAGTTACATGTTTGAAGGAAAAGGAGTAAAAACCCAGACATTGAGAAAGTAGAAGCCAAGACTTATGATCCGATGCATATGAAGGCAAGAGGCACATCATAGATTTTGTGATGGCTATACACGAAGAGACAGGTGTAGATACTACAGAGAGGAGTATGTCTGTAAACATTAGACATCAAGTTGTTAAAAATTAGACACCTATGAACATGTAGGATGGTATTTAAACAAGTGAAGTATGCAGCTGGAAGTTGCACGAAGTCTCCTTTTAATGTCGTGTATCAATAGACTGCTACATATAGATACAAGCTGGTTGCTATGGTTTGTTTTATTGTAAAACTTCCAAGAAGTCACCCTACAGACAACGAGCATAGAATCTGTGTCCCAGAAAAGGCACATACAAGGCCACTGGAAATGACATTCACGAAGAAATAAATCAGTCACTCCTAGTGGAGGAAACATCAGAGGAAACAGACGACAAACAAATAAAGTTGTTTAGTGGCACAAAACGCACACTCGCATTTTCCCTTTTTGCTTCCCTTCGGTGTGATGTTTTATTTAAAGTAAATCACACAAATTTCATGAGGTTTGCCAGAGTCAGCTGGTCTGGAAGGTTTTGTTGGAAGACCATAAAAGAGAACACTGGTGGAGTTCTCTTGGATGTCATCCAGAAATTTTGAAAACTCGGGATGTTCGAGAGGAAAATAGTTTTACAATATCTGCGAATGCCAAGAAGTGAATTTATAGTCCGTGGGACATTTTAACTTTCTGCAGATTTTAACGATGTTGACTGACGGAGATGGATTTGTGAGAAGTACTACTAAAGAAAAGGTCTTTCATACGGCGAAGTCGTAAAAGACGTTTTGGTGTCTGCAACAGAGGAGAGCAAGATAGTGCAAACTCAACCGAACTAGAAAACCATTGCTATTTTTCATTTAAATTTAATAGAACAGTGCATTTTTCGAAAAAATTTATTACTCTCCGATTGAATACGTGATCTGGGTCATCAACATGACTTTATTGAAAAAATAGAAAACGTCCAGTCAGCAGTATCATTGAAAAAAATCATTCACTGAATAATATGAATTTAACATAAGAACATATATTTTATGGGTCAAGATATTCCGGAGAGTAAAACAACTTCCTGCCTACGTCAATTAGCATCGCCAACTTTGGAAAACATTAAGAAATTAGTAAGACAAGAATAACAGAAGATAAAACATCAGGGACAGCAGAAATGCTGCAAAGAAGCGATTGCACATAAAATGCGGTAGTACCTCACATTAAAAAAAACACTTTATGGTTATTTATTAACTGCAGTAATTTCAAGTAATCAAATTTAATCGGGTCTCTGCTCAGCTTTTCAGAGAACAGACAGGAGCATTAATATAACTCGTGTCGTGACACACGTCAGAAGGTGATTGTCAGAATGTCACCGAGTAAACGAAAGCACAATCGAATTTATCAGTGGACAATTTGAATTGTACATCTGTACATAATTAGGCTTTTATGTATATGTTTTACGCGTCCTGATGTTTAGGGTAAAGGAAATAACTTTCTGCGTTCTGCATCTGGTTTCTTCTCCGCTATATTCGTCACTTATTTGAACTTCTCCATTTCGTTCGCATTCTCTTATTCTTCGCTCTATCCCACTCTATATAATTAAGCCACGAGACCCCCGTAAAAATTCCTGCGTGAAACTGCTGATTAAGACTCATTGCCTCGTTAATTCTTGCACTGCCACCTTCATTCATATAGTTTCATCGGTTTAACGCGTTTGACACGCTCATCGTCTTCCTGTCGCTATTAGAAAAGTTCACGGTTGTTTTTCGACCGTCCAGTGTGAATTGCCATTTAGACTCATCTTTGAGATGCACTGGAATAGACTCAGAGGAAACATTTCTTTGGGACTTTAACACGACGATCACGTATGTCGAAGGTATTGTGCTTTGATGGTTGTACCTGAAGTGAATCAGTTTGAGAATGCACACGTGGAATGATTACTCAAGATGGTAACAATCAGATATTCGCGACTAATAATCTACCACTAAAAACCAAAAATAAACAATTTCTCATTTATTGCATCAGAAATATTAATAGAATTTAATAGGCTTTTGCCTGGTGATAAATTTTTAATAATAAAACTGAAAAGTGCAATAACTAAAATATGCAAATCAATTAACGCGTATTTTTACACGATTACATAATATATGTTTGGTTATTTCATTATTTTGCTACCTATATAGTATCACATCCTATTCGTTGGACTGCAAAAATTAAAAAAAATATATTTAACTGCGTTACGTTTTTAAGGAGGAAAAAAACCTCATTCTAACATTTGAAATTGCTTTTGTTTATTATTGATGTCCCATTTAATACAACTTTGCCGACAGAACAACATAGTTCTTGTCAAGATATTCGAAAGGATGTGGTTGAAGTGGTTACAGATCGCAGCTCAGATCTATAAAATGTATGCAGTTTACATTTAGACGAGAAATTTTTGTAACACAATGAATTTCTCTTCTCGTTTTTCTTTTTTACATTCCGGTATATATTTGTTTATGCGATTTGAAATATAATTTTTTATTTTCTGACGTTGTTAACTGTGGTCGTGCGTAAAAGTCCAACGAACTTGTGGTTTGCAATCAGCCGGGACTACTCCCGTAAAATAAACAACAAAAAATAGCACGGTAATTCAGAAAGAGTAAGAGTAATCTTTGCAAAGCCTTTTCTCAAATACACGGAGGAAAATTTTTGACATTGACAAATGACTTTCGCCCACTTTCACATCCAGTTTTCCCTTTAGAAAAATGCAATCCAGTTCAAAATTGATCGTTACATATTGTAACAACTTTTTGATAACTGTCGGTGGAAAATATTTTTTATAGCCCCACAATCAGATACAACTGAGCTCTCACACAACCTTGAAATAAACAGACTTAGTCACACGAGGGAAGATCGATAAGAAACTTAAAGGGCTACTGAAAAATCTCTAATCCCTGCAAAGAGCAATGAACTCACAGTCAACAACGAGTTGTAGTGTTTCTTCAAATCACTCGTGTATACTTAAAATTGGAATATTACATAAAACCTATGTAAGAGTTACTTAAGTGAATTCACCGGTTATTGAAGTTGTTTGTTCCGGTTATTAACTTCCTGTGACGCTACCTATTACGAAATTTGTATATTCATTATTACTATGCTTGTCGGGTCATTACCAACAGAAGTTCAGCTGCATGTTTGGGGGTTAACTACTCTGCAGTTCAGGACTAACTAGGCCAGATGTTGCATCCTCAGTGATTCTCGCATACTCATTCTGTGGTCATTCAAAGGTTTTTTTCGGTTTACCGCACACTGCGGCGATATGACGCGGACGAATCGCCCTAATACCATTGATTGATTTTGCCAACGAATTTGTGCGAAAGTGAGCGTGAAATCCATATCGAATCCTAAATAAATTCAACTTAAGCCGAGAAAGTAAAGGATAAAACCTGAGTCAGAGTGAAAAAGACAGTTCTGACGTATTCGGATTAACCTAAAACCGCTGCTCCGACTAAATCCTTTGCCAGCATTTCCAACCGCAACTAAGTGGAACTCACCACCAAGGACCAACAGAATGTTAATAATTAAACCTAAATGCGTTCCATCGCAGAAGTGTGAACTGTCTTTTATAATTTAATCTTTGCGTAGCGTTACCTGACACCATAACGGGTCATGCATAAGTAAATGGTAATGACTATTTGATAAGAATAAACTCATCAACTCGTACACCAGCTGTCCGATGGATGAAGACATATGAAACAGCAATTATTTCACTGTCCAAAAACTGATGGAAGTCAGTTTAGGTTGTATGTGTCCTAACATGTAGGCGCTTGTTCCTTCACATACAGTTAGTGCCAAACATCGTAATATTAATAGCTAAATGGTCGCAGCTGACCAGACAATAGTTCAGTGACATGAAACTGAATTTTCACCTGATGTGCTAATAATGTTACTGTATTAATACACTAATTTAGTAGACCTCTCTTTTTACCTACTAAGTCAGGTTCATCTTTATTTTTGTAATATCCATTTATTGGTTTTTGAAAAATTATATTTAGTGAAAAACTTTTACAAGGGGGAGCTAGCACCCGTCACCCGTCAATTTTATACAATTCGACCAGTTTTATAAACAGTTTTGCCTAACGTTTTAAATTCCAGTAACGAAACTTTATCAGTTCTTATTAATTTTTATGATTTTTACTTATGTTAACAGCTGCCTTTCAACACGTTCGTGAAAATTTAGAAGAATTAAATGATGTTGGAGCCAATGAGACTGATCTACTCTTCCTCAAGAGTCTTCTCGACTCGCCTACCATGAGGTCACTCATCAAGGTAAGTTGTAAGTTAGGTTTGTAGAAAACTCGTCTGATACTCCAACACCCGGCAATTCGTCCACGATTTGCGACGGTCGAACTCAATCATTGTTGCCAAAGTCTAATAATAACTAAACTTGCGACTTTCATTTTTATTTCTCCGTCGTCTTGTTTTCTACTCTGACGTAAAACGTCGAACGAAAACGAATGGCATGTGTTCGATGTGACGCGGATGGGTACGAGATGGTACCGTTTCACATAATTAATGAATCGATGAATCACCAAATTGTTGTAGATTTAGGGTGGAGATATTCCAATGCTAGAAGGAATTTGAACTATGACACAATACTGACATGCCATCCCTCCTAATATTCTTACTTTCATTAGGTGTCACTTTTACGTAGCTGAAAAAGTTAGAAGACTGCCTTTGTTTCAGAATCTAAGGAAGTACATGTTGACCACCACATTATTTCATTTTCATGAGTAATCATATTATTATTTACTTCTAATAGAAATCTGGTACTCCCACTTAGTGTAGGTAGAAGCGTTACTGGTTTACGTATAATTATTCTAATTTTTCTCATACTAAATTAATTAAATGCAACGTTACTTTTAGTTATTCTTATGGGTCTCCTAATTTTTTAAAAGCACCGTTACGGTTAAGTTTTAATGATTCATTACATTAATATTTCGCTTTTCTGTTCATTAGTGCCATTACTTTGAAATTAACACAGGGTTGCAACCTTTCGCAGAATTTCAATTACGATTTAAAGTCTTTGGAAAAATATCGGTTATAAGGTAATTGGACACGAAGTTGAAGTGGGCCATTTCCTATTTAATTTCTGTAACAGGTAATTACTTCTTTGATAGTAACTAATTGTGACAATTTACTTCTCCAGTTTTGTGGATGCACGGAGTCGTAAAACTGATTTGATAGCCAGTAATTCGTTTCGATTGATTTCCTCGATATTAATTATTGGAGCTGTTTGACAAAGCTCTTGTTTACTACCTATACGACAAGCTCCATTGTACAATGATGCAATTTCTCAGGTCTTGGTTCACTCAATCAGCCGAAATGAACTGACAATAGAAACGGTATCACGAAATTTATAATTGATCGAATGAGAATGAGAGTTCGTTTGCCTTAAAGGTGTGTGCGGTGCGTACTAAACTTTCTCAGATGTCTGCACCATTGCATACAGCGTAATACTTTTGCGTCGAACCTTCTTTGAACGTTCAAGCAAGGAAATCAGAAATAAATTGTTAGGAAGTGGTGGCTTAATCGTTTGTACAGCTGCAAGTGACCTCCACTCAATTACATTCCTCTAGCGCGCAGCGAACGTTGCATCTTGCATCTACTTGGCCATCTACCCTGTATTCATGCATTTACCGCGATCTTATTATAAAATCATAGTTCAAAAAATTTAAGGCTAATGACCAACTCTACCATAATATTACTGATATTGCGGTGAAAGAGTTGACGATATCTAAGGCATAACGGTTCATCCGTTTATTTCGCGAATACTCGGTTACTCTTACCCTAGTATGTATACCGTATTACTATTATCATACTTTTTATTAATACAATCTCCAGTTTCTGTAAGTTGGTAAGTTTAGGTCTGCCTTCTTGTACCGTTTATCCTGAGTAATGTTCTTACAGGCAACCATGGGAAATGTCAGAGTGATCACAGACTGACAAACTGTCAAAGAGTTTGTCGAGCGTGACGCCTAAATGAATTAAACCGACTCATTTTCTCACATTCAACAACCTTTCCACGAGTATCTGAAGCAGACGACGTTTAATTTTCACAGTAGAGTTTGCTTTACGAGAAATTACGTGTGGAGCGAGCGGACAGACATTTATGTAGTATAATTTGCCAGAGGCTGATTCAACATAAATCACGGAGATGAATTACGGTTTAATTCAATGGCACGAACTAAAGAGATACATTAGGAGCGAGAGAGTATTGTATACAAAACTTACGTACAGAAAAATTCAACAACAGTGTGCATGTGCATGTACGTAAAGAACTTCTTAACTTTCGTGTCAAGATGGCCTTCCAAAACTGTCTCATCTTTGGTCAATTTTCCTCGCTTCACGGGAAGTTAGTCCTACTTCAACAGTCCTAGACGATTTCGTTTTTGCAATTTTATTGGTCTCTTTGATTGAGGTTAATTGCAGAATTAGAACGATATTAATCACATCTTCTGTCATCGGAAACAGGTCAAAGTCGTAACCACACCGAATTTCCTCTCCCAAAATACAAGTTTGGAATTTTACATGCGACAAAGTAGTTGTACCGAAGAATTTAACTTCCACAATGTCCGACTTAAAACATTTTTAATGTACATAGCAGAGAAGAACTTTCAGATTAAATGACCGTGATAAATACCGTAATAACGATGGTACCGCGGAATGGAGAAGTTGAACTGTAACAGGCCGTACTAACGTGTTTCATACAGTTCTGTCACAGAAGCATTCCACTTTAATATTAAATTTACATTTCAACATCAGACCCAGGGGAATATTCATGTTGCAAACTCCGACTGTGGCATTCGGGTCTATTTTTAAATTTTATAGGAGCTCTCCTTACAATTCATTAATTATTTATTGCACTTTACATTGTCTTTATTCCATAGAGATTGAGGGTTTTATACCAATTAACGTGAAATAAAAACCTGCACTTAAACAGCCCTTTTGCGTCCAACTACCTATGTGTGTTTAGAAAGAATGTAACACGTGAAAAGCTAGTATGCACAAGAAGACGTAATTAATATATAACAAAACTTACATGTAAATCCGCGATCGCTTGAAAAAAAATTTTTAAATCGGTAAATCTCCAGCATTGTTGGAATTAGGCTTTCCACAGCGTGTTAGCAAGTATTCTAAATATTTCAAACATCCGGTTCGCTTTGAATTTCAAACATCCACTCAAAGGCTTGTCTGTAAGCAAACAAAGAAACAACTGTTGAAGCAATTCAGGAGACAAAAAGTAGACGAATTGGTGGTGTGCCTGAGTAATTTGGAACTTGTGGAATCATGGAAACCAGGTTCCAGACCCCGGTGGTTAATTGGCAATTCAGTCATAAGAAATAATAACATTCCTTTTTACATGATTGGAAAGTAAAACTTTCGTTCGAAGCGAAGCGAAAGGTCTGTGTACGGGGGCATTAAACGGGGGCACCGGAAAATGAAAAACTGCTGAAAGGTCAAAGGTTAAATTTTCGGTCGCAGATGCACAGGAACCCTGCCGCGCTCCACTTCGTCTCATTATGAAACTTTCAACAAAGAGCAACAATGAAAAAAAGTGCACGGAGGAAGCGGAAATCGCATTAATCCAATTCTGGGACTTTCGAGCTTTTTGTTGAATGAAAAGAGCGCAGCTTTCAGCTTGAAGAGAAGTCTGTTGCATGTGGGCACGGGGTTGAAAGGTCACGTATTTTGACCCTTTCGCCTTGATCTTAAGCTTTCCGGAAGGAATTTGGTTTGGCAAATTCTTCTGTTTGAGAAATTCGGTCATAAATTTTTAAGCGAAAGGCATCGCAAAATATTTTTCTTGCCTTTTCTCGAATGCTACCCTCGACGGGTTGCAATTTTCCGTTTCGATTTCTCTACATTCATTCACAAGAACGATTCAAGGAATTTTTTTTTAATTCCCGGCATACCTCCGTTTAATTCAGAATGGTTTGACTCGGTCAGGCATTCCTTTTGGAAAACTTTCAAATTGTACTCGAGTTGACTTCTTCCTTTGCTTTCTCGTACCATCCACATCTTGCATTTATTCATGAAATTGTGCATTTAAATCGTACAGTCGGTGGAACGATGCTTCGGGGAATATCCGAGAAGTAGACTTGTTGTACTACAGCGTAATAGTCGACTAAACTAACACTTTCTACTAATGTACATAACAACCATTTAAACCAGACAAAACCATTACCATTAAAAATTATGAAACTTTTAGGTCTTCCTACTTTTGACATTTTATGCGCCAGTACTTAATACACGTTGTATATATTTACATCCACAATAATCAATTTTTAATATAAAAATAATATTGCGGGAAGATGCAAAATGGTAGCAAGGTAACAATTAGAATTTAAGAGAATTTAAGAAGTTTTGCCGTTCCTTACCGTTTTGAAACTGAAGGAGAATACTGAAAAGTTAAACCAATTATTCTTTGTCTTGATATTTGTTTTTCAAGTATGTATGAAAGAACAGAACCCCATAGGACCTGAATAATATTTCAATGCAGTCCGTGCAGGTCGGGTGCATCGGGTAGAGTCCAAAGTACACAACCTGTAGTAAACTAACCTTTTTCCAGCAATTCCCAAGAAAAATTTATACAACTAAAAGGTTGAAAGTAAAGAGCTCAGATAATTGGGCATGTACCCATCATGAAAATTAATTTTGTGGCATAAAGTTGATTGGTGTTCAAGAATACATTACCCGCCATCATCATACATCTTACGTCTTTCTTGGACGAGTCCATCAAACACAACGGGAGTCCCAGGAGTTCCTGGGGAGCCGTGGTCAAAGTACAGAAGAAACATGTACTCCAAAGTACGAGAGAGAAAGACTTTCCAATAAAAACAGTACTGACACAAGGACCAAACACACCATCTGCGAGCGCCAAATATTTCTTTGAAGTCTTTGTCGGCGACCACCGACATTTCTTTGCGTAATAAACAATACACAGAACTTTTGATCATCGAAAAAAAACAGAAATTTGTTTTTGTTCTGGGCAAGATATCGGAGACAAAGCAGTATGCTCTATTAAATTGTTATTTATGTAGGAGAAGGACAACGACGAACAGTTGAGAGAATACCCAAACCATTGCCACAGACCTGTTTAATAAGCCTCCGAGAGCTTGTTATAAACTTCAGGGAACGACAATTATTTGTGTGGGCTGAATGTCCATTACCATTACTACTATTCTAGAAAAATCCGAAACGCGGTGACCCGAATAGAATTTTATCAGCTTCATTTCAAAACTTAAACGAAATTCAAGTTTTTCATGCATCAAAGAACCTGACTTTTCAGCGTACAAGTCCGGCAGTATATAAGTAAATGTATTATTTCGACATTGGGTAGTATCCGCAGTCATTTGTATTTGTACAGGAACTTTTTGTTGGATAACAACACCTGTTAGGCTACTTGTCCGCGACTAAACCCGGCCCATTGATGAACCTAAACGTTCCGTGCCGTCTTATACAATAAGAGAGAGTGGTGTTACCGCAGGCACTCACTAATCTATTCCAATGTACCGGGTTCGAACCTAACGAGACAGTAATTATTCTTCCTTGTCCTAGTAAGGAATTATAGGCTTCAGCTGATCGAATGCTCACCTAAAATACGACGCATTACCCGTTCATTCACCTTTTACGAGGAAATAAACCTTTTCAGGTACGATTTGAAATCAAAGCCCTGTCACAATGGCTGCCACAGTCTTATTGAATTCAAGTCGTAGGGACGGTCGCCAGACGGTCACATTCTTCAGGTTGCCATTCAGGTTCGTCCCTTACTACAAGGCCGAAATATCATACAAAAAATTCTTCAACCGATTCAGTTCGTTTTAAGTCAGGATTTCTCAGGTTTGCAGTAAATATTGTTACCAGTAGGTCTCGCCCCTATTAAGTCTAACACAAAGCCCGGAACTTTCACATTAAACATGTGAGAGAACGTTTCCGTTACATAATGGTGAAGAAGAACAACACTAAAGGCCGTTTTGACTGAATCAATAAACGAGCTTTGGTATCCGAATGTACCTGAATGAACCTTCCAAAAGGTAGACAACAAACATTGCGACAGCTCGGCAGTCTCGTGACGAAATAAAACCGTACTCCTTGCCAAAGAGAAAATATTTCAAAACGAAAAACTCCATACGGTTCGTAGAAAGACATTACCTGTACCTGAAAATACCAGAGCCGATGTTTTCAGGACGGTCTTTACTCGCGCAAGTGGGCTTGGCCTACGCGTCAGGTACTCTCAGTCTTGGTCTTAAGATTTTGCATCGAACACTGAATTTAAGGTAGATTTTATTTGCACGTTTCTCTTCTGTTTTTTTTCTCCAAAGCTGTGTTGTCTATCCGTGTCGTTATCGAAGTGACGAGACCGATTAATCGAATTTCTTGTTTCGATATAAAATAAATCGCGCGGTACGGTTCACCAGAAACGAAAATCCAGAAATATTTTAAGGTTATGGTGACGTAACGGCGTGAACACATTTGTTATTTTGCGAAACTGGGTCGGAAGGGATTCAGGTATCGGTTTCAGGATCGCCTATTTGTTTTCTTATCCGACTCCGGTATTCGAATAACAATGTGTGCTGAGTGTTGGCGGAAGAAAACGTCAGAGGGAAGTGATTTTGAATCTCATCCGCACTGTTTTTGTTTGGTTACCTTTCCAGGCGCAGGACAAATTGGAAGAAAAATCGGAGTCGAGCGGACCACTGTCGACAGGAAACATAAATTTAATCAATGATATCAACAAGTACTGTCAAAAAGTCATCGATTTAGATGCACAAGAGTTAGTCAGCATACTGTCCAAGCCTCATTTCAAGTCACTGTTGGGGACGCATGACAGCATTGCAGAAAGGTACAACTTCCCATCGTCACCTGATTTAGCACCTTTAGCGGAAATTGATTCGATTGATCTCTACCCGAACGGCACGGCCATGACGGCGGACGCTATAAGAGTCATAGGTTTAAGGAAGAATCCCAATGAACCACTGGGATTGACTGTGGAGGAGGATGAAAATGGGAATTTGGTTGTCGCAAGGATTCTGGCTGGAGGAATGATAGACAAGCAGGTGGGTGAAATTGCAGATATGAGTGTCGTTGTCCTTGTCACCTGCATGAACTGCTACACATGTGACAGTCTCAGTCTATGTGAAGTTACTGACAAACAGAATTAACTTAATCGCTTTCTTGCAAACTTGTAGGAAATTTGATTTTAACATTTGTTGTTTGGTTACAAATGTTTTTTGTATTCAATATTTCTTAATGAGCCTACTCACATGGGTCTTCTGCAAAAGTAAATTAATTCTGTTTGTTTTCAAATTAATTTCAAATTAAACTTTAAAATCCTGGAGAGTTATTTAGAATGTAAGAGCAGTATTACTGCCTTCAACCAAAGTTTGTGGTATTCAGCAAATATTCTAGTTTCATTTTTATGTTACATAATGTATATTTGAAGCATCATAAAGAAGTATAGGTGATTCTTAGATAATTTAAAGACAAGTATGACTTATTTTTAACACAAACTTAAGTGAAGGTATGTGCCTTTACGACTGTTACACAACAGTTGATTGATTTTGTCAGTTTTGATTGTCATATTCCCAATTCAGGAAGTATCAATAGATATATTTGAGATGAATTACACAATGTTGATAATATCTGAATCAAGAGTGCCACTATTGAACAGATTTTGAGGGATACATATTTGAATATTTCCTATTCAAAATACTTCAGTATTGTACATGTATACATTTATATATTCTTAAACTTAAGCACATCCAAGAACTACAGTGTAATTTCAAATGTAATTAAATTGGAGTGTTAAACTCTCTGTAAATTGTGAACTTGAATATATTCAAGGCTCTCTTTAAAAGCATTAATGGCTAAACTTAAGTTTTATTCAGCTCCTGAGGTCACATACTCAACTGACTACTAATTCAAAGCAAAAGTTTTTCCCAGGGTTTTAATTCATGGGTTTTTCCCTGCCTTATTGAATTCAATACCTTTACAACTAAATGATTAATTCTTTAACTCTTCTCAGGCCCTTCTAAGCAAAGGAGACATCATATTAGAAGTCAACGGAATCGCCGTGACATCCCCGGAAGATCTCATCACAGAAATTGCCAAGTCAAGAGATACAGTTACCTTAAAAATAGCTCCCAGTTTCGACGATACATCGGCAATAACAGGCCTTCAAAATGGAAAAGTCGTCAACGGTTACGGAGGAAATGGAATCAACACCATGGTAAGAAAAATGCCTCACGTAAACATTGAAAAAAGAATGTAACTTTCTCCTGACGCTTTCTGTTAGAATTCTTTCTAGAAAAGTAGGCTTTGCCAAAGCGAAAAGGCGGGAATTTGGTTAACGAACATTCCAGAATTAAATATGGACGACTTGATTGCCTAATTTCATTAATTACTTTTTGAAAATAATATTACTTATTTATCATTGGAATAAAACTTAAAACGACATGAAAATTAGTAGAAAAATATGCATTAATAATATTAATAATCATATTAATTTCAATTTGAGGCAGTATTAATAACACGACAAAACGTGGCCTGACGACATTTAACATTGCTGAAAGAGCGCAAAAAGACATTTAGAATGTGGCTAATATAACAGTTCGAGTTTTTTCAATGAACAGATAAAGTAATTATTACTCTCTCAATTGCAAGTGTTTCCTCTAACCATTGTTCGTGGGAGCCCGAGACTTGAAACCGTTAGAAATCTTATCGTTTGGAAAATAAATGCCCGTGCATTTATCACAGTGATTTATGATAGCAACGTGATGAATGATCATTTTTTTTTCATATATATCACATTTTCTTTTAATTGCAGTGTGAGCGTTTTAATTAATTATTCCAAGTCGAAAGAGAAATTCTGCAATCCCTTTTCGTGTTGAAGAGTAACTTTCAGGGACACTTGCCAAACATTGCTGTCACCTTTTGTGCAACACAGGAACTGTTTTTTTAAACAAATTCTGATCTTGTTTGTGTATTAGTTTTTTTTCCTCAGAAGTCTGTTAAGAATGATTGAAAATCGAACACTTGCCAAAAATCCAATTTCACATTGAATATCAGCTATTTACAACTCAAAAATATTGCCATGAGTTACCAAACATTTCACTACTCATCTATTTCAGATTTAATTTATAGCTCTCTATCCTAGTAAAAATTAAATAGAATTTTATTACTTTTCTTAATGGCATAGAAAACCATTAAAATTTTGATTTTATTTAGCAACTTATATTTCCATTGGAAAAATCCTTCTGATTGATAATAATATTTTTAATTTTAGGTTTACATGCGAGCACTCTTTGATTACAATCCAAAGGTAGACACTTTGTTACCCTGTAAAGAAATTGGTTTGGAATTCCAAAAGGGAGATGTTCTTCAAATCTTGAACCAGAATGATCCAAACTGGTGGCAGGCAAAGAAGGTTGGATGGAATGAACCTACTGGTCTGATACCATCACAAGAACTGGAGGAAAGGCGGAAGGCCTTTGTCATTCCTGACCATGATTTTGTACATAAAATTAGCATGTGTGGAACAAGGGTAATTCAATTTATAGTTTTCATATTCTGTGATAATTTAAGTCAGTTTGTGTATTTTTGGGTAGAGTTTTTAACAATGTGTTGTTGTTGATAAGTAATGTATCTTTTGAAAATCATAATTTGGGTCATCAGATTTTCCTGAACAACACTACATCTATTTTTGACACAGTACATTAATACCTACTCAAATTAAATTCTAACAACTACAACTATTTTCCAAGTGCCTTCTCCTATCTTGTTGCATATAATGAGCAATTTTTGTTTTTAAAGATTTATGACATGTGTACTCCATGTCTTATAACAACTGACCACACAGTTTATTGTGACTATTTGAACAATATTAAACTACTGTGGTTTATCTAAAAAATAAAACCTATAAATATTCAATGAAATTTACTTTACAGATGTAGGATGTAGTTTTAAGATTTAAGTTCTACGTTGGGTAATGACGTGGGTGTGTACAAGTTTTACCAAAACTAATTGGGGAATCGAAAATCCAGTTTTTTGTAGCCAAATCTAGAATTTCAAGTTACTATGTAGTTTAAAAAATGTTATGGAGATTATAATTTTTCTTTGTGAACGTATTTGCCTTCAACGAGAGACATTTACACAGTAGATGTGCAACGCAAAGCAACTGTATTCGATTCTTATTTGTAAATGAATCCAAATTATATATTAGTCTACCACAAATGCCCTCTTAAGTCCTTAAAAAAATTGCATATAAAAATTTTCAGACCACTGGTCGAAGAAGTGGTTATCAATTTATCTTTCTCTTTTTGTTTCAGATCTCGAAAAAGAAGCGGAAAATTCTTTACCAAACGAAAACGAACTCTGAGTTCGATAAGGCTGAACTGCTCTTGTACGAGGAAGTCACTCGAATGCCACCGTTCAAGAGGAAAACCCTGGTCCTCATTGGATGTCACGGCGTGGGCAGGAGAACCCTGAAGAACAGGATAATAAACAGCGATCCGAACAAATTCGGAGGAATCACCCCAAGTAATACTGAGTATTAGTGTTTCTTTTAATAGCACACTCTAGAAAATTTAAATTTTTGAGAAACGTTTCTGCTTTGTCCTGGCCCCGGTCCAAATAGCTCTAAGACTTAGAAAGCCCGATTGTGCGAATGTCTTTGTTGAACATAACTAAAATTTTAACACGTTTAAAGTTCACGCCCATTTATTGTAATTGCCATGTTGTGCCAATACAAACATACAAACGTAACCCTCGTAAACACGTATTATTATTTTTTCTGGTCCACATTTGTAGAATGCGATATTTAGGTAGGCTGTTCTTGCGCGCGCGACTACCTTATGGTTTGAGACGATTATGGTAGTAGATAACAATTAATGACGGTGGAACTTAATAGAGCTGTAAACTAAATTCCCACACAAAAATTTTAAATCTGATGGCTTTTGTATGTTTTTCATCTCTCAGTGGTTCGTCAATGGATCCCGGCTACCACCTACCGAAACCATTTACATTAATAAATAACTTTAATTTAGTTTAATGCTGAAGTTCAATTCGTGTTGAGGTCACCGCCGCATAATATTTAAATTCAAATGGCATGAGTAATACCATTTCAAGGTTAAATCGTATTTGTGTGACTCTTTGGTTTCATTTTTTCACAGCCAGGGAATTTGCGATATTTTGGCATAATTGAAATGATGTCGGAGTTAGACCAGTTGGGAGAGCGTTATATTGGTGGATGTATAAATTAGGACCCAGTGCCTTTATGTAAAAACGTGAGTTTTGTATACCGTAACCATCAATCTGGTATTTTTTACAGTCACATCCAGACCACGAAGAGAATACGAAGAGAACGGAAAAACCTACTGGTTCATGGACAGAGACGACATGGAACAAGACATCAGAGAGCATAAATTTTTGGAGTACGGTGAGCACAACAATCACCTGTATGGGACCAGCCTTGATTCCATCAGAGACGTCATAAAGCAGGGAAAGATGTGCGTGTTGGATTGTAATCCGACGGCGTTAAAAATTCTTCACAACTCATCGGAATTTATGCCTTACGTTGTGTTCATCGCTGCACCCGGAATGGAACAGTTGAAACATTTGTACTACGAGAACAGACCACTGGGAACTTCCAGTCGCAATTTAACGGTTAGTCGGCTACTTTTATCGATCTACCTCTGATGGGATGAACTCTCTCATCTAAAATTTAATTTGTTTGTTACAGTTTGATAGGCAAAGTTCTATCAGATACAGCTCCCGCCGTGCGAGGACATTGGAATCACTGGCTTCCATTTATGAAGTAAGTGGAAAGGATTGACGGTTCCTCTCCGATTCTATCCCCAAGTCGTAAGAGTTGTTAAGCATGTACTTACACTCTCGTGATCAATTTCAGGAGGACGATTTGAGGCGTACCCTTGAGGAGAGCAGTTGCATGCAAAGAACGTACGACAAGTACATCGACTTAACCATCGTCAACGAGGACTTTGACGTCACCTTTAGGAAGGTGATCGAGGCTTTGGATAAGATGAGCACGGAACATCAGTGGGTTCCGGTAAACTGGGTCTACTGAGCATTCGTCTCACAGATTCATTTCCTTCACTAGTGTCTCAAAAATAAAACTCTTGCGAAGGTTTTTACCTTAGAGGACAACCTTCCGGCTTTTAGGTGTATCTTTTCTGTTAAATTTAACAAGCACACGGGCTACTTTTAAACTTTTACAATTTTTAAAAATGAATCTGACATCGGCCATTGTTTTTTTTTTTGTTTAAGACAGTAAGATCCGCTTGTAAGTGTTCAAAGGTGTTTTGAATTAGATACGGCAGTGTATAGCTTATATTCCTTCGTGTTGTGCAGCAGAAACTTTGGGCCACGGCTAATGGAACGAAAAATGTTTATATCTTGGCACTTGGTTTTAACGTACGTTAGCTAGCCAACTAACGTAACTGGTAAATAATTTAAAATTTTAGTTTGTTGTTCGATCGTACAATTCGTAACTTTCCACCACTTCTTCCAAGCGCTTTCGATCATTTTATTTTTTTATAGATCGCATTATACCTTGGACTATTCATTGTATCCGTAATAAAACTTTGAATCTTATGTAGCTGTAATAAAACTGACAGCGTACGTATTTTGTAAGCAAGGATACAGCCCTACTATTCGAAGGTTTTAATGATCCAACCTCTGCTTCTATTTTAGGTTAAAAAACCGTATTCAATCCGTCCATTATTTGTAAGATATAATTACATTTTGTATAAAGGCCTTGTACAAAATTTAATATTACGTGTACTGAGACGAAACGTCATACATGATCAATGAAAGTTTACATAATTTTTTATGTATCGCTTCACTTAAGAATTATTTATTATTAATGCGTATTCGCACATGGGTGTTCGCACGCGCTCTAATTACTTTTAACGTTAGTTACATACCTCGAGATGACCTTTCCGCGTTCCCAACCGGTCGATTAGTCTCGCTTACATAACTTTGACATTGATTATGTAGTAGGAAAGAACTAGTCGTCTATTTTAGTGGGAAAGTGTTTTTTTCTTCGTGTACTAAGAGA
Organism: Polyplax serrata; assembly: GCA_037055365.1. NCBI lineage: Eukaryota > Metazoa > Arthropoda > Insecta > Psocodea > Polyplacidae > Polyplax > Polyplax serrata. Next base: position 3,214,256 of record JAWJWE010000038.1, on the reverse strand, counting down.
AAAACTATATTTTTTTATTTTTTTTAATGCCGGAAATGAATGATTCGCTGCTGCATAATCGATGACGTTACATTTCGTCATCTTTAAGTAATGTACATTTATGTAAGATATATATATGTAAATTTCAGACACTCGCAATACTTATAATATAGTATAATGCAGTGGTTAAGTGTACAACGGGGAATGCTATAAATATTTCTTACAGAAATAGTTGAATGGCAGAACTATAATTTATTGACTTTTCTCTTGCCGAACTACTCATCTATTATTTTTTGTCTGTTTTACAAGTTTTTATGTTCGAAAGGTCCGATTATTTACTATTTGATGTAAGTTTTTGGTCATTTTTGGAGTACAGGTCTTTTCGTTGCACTATCCCCCGGGATCCTCTCTCTTTTTGTTTGGCGTCACGTTTTTCAATTTTTACCACGGGAAAACTACTGTCCAGTGTTGTCTATCCTGGACGTATCCGTCGTGAGTCTCGATCCATCATTCTTAGTATCTTGTCTCCGGAAATTACATAGAATTTTTCATTTTGAGGTCACCCCGAAACTTTAATGTGGTCTCAGGGTCTTAAAGTTTTCCTAATTTTAGTTTCGTGTTATTATTATTATTATTTCTCATCAGAACTTCGACATTTTGTTTCGAAGTGCGATTGTATCATACTTTGAAAAGTTTCCAAACTAAACCTACAATTAAAATGTTGCACTGGGAAATTACAAAAATTCCAAACCGCCTGCCCTCTCTATGACCCTGGGACGCGTCGAATCGAAAGAATTTTCCAGTTTCCCTTTAAAAGAAAAAAAGTAACACAAAATACCTGAATAGATTTTCGGAAAAAATAAGGTTCCCCGCCTCTTAATAGAGTATTCGAGAATCGATTTATTGACAACTGAGTAGAGAATTTCTTTTATCAAAACCACCATATCTGAGTTATAATTGAAACGTTGGGAGCGAACTCTTCTCCTAGAGCTTCTGGCCAAGTTCGAATGTTCTCCCCGGACGTTTCTCTCTCTCTCGTCACCTTTCGAGTTTATCTTCCCAGGTGATGTAAACTTGAGAATACGCGTAAACATTATTTCATTTTTATTTTTATAATATAAATAGACATTAAATAAATTTTAAAAGTTTTTAACTGAATGTTTTATCTTACTATGTTTTTTCTCATTTCTTTCCCTGTTTGGCATTTTTCTTTAACTTTTTAATCTCTTTGTGATTGGACAAGGAGGACTTTGTCTGCGTGAGTGTACTGAACTTGCTTACATAAGATACTTGTTATTTGCAGGTGTGATTCATAACTTTGGCATTGTTTTCATTAAAAAGTACAGAGTTGAGATTGAAAAATGAGATGTGAACTACACAACGGAATTTAACAAAATATAAGAAAGACTGTAGAAAACTCGTATACTGACACAATAAACATTACAAGACAACTACACAGCAATAATCAATACATTACTACGTCTCTCAGATGGTTTCTTGAAGAGATATGAAACGCACCGAAGAAGAGGAATTAAAATGAAAATTAAAAACAGTTAATAAGACAAATAAGAGGAAATCGTACCGGGAACTAGATATTGTTGATGAAAACATTATTATGTATTAATACATAAATATGTACATAAGTCCAATGGAATTAAAGTGGGATAATTAAATAAATTAATAATAATAATAATTAAGTACACAAGAATTCACCCAAATTCTATTTGACGTTGGACAGTATATAACTAACAGGACAAAAAGAGCAATAAGACAAATAGAAAGACAAAAAACAGTTACTGAAAAGGAGAAAAAGGACCAAACAAAATGTGATAAATTTCAAATAAAAAGTTTCCCTCTGATAAATCTATAGTTTATTTGACACTAACAAATACATTGATAAAATTTAAATTTAGTCGTTTCAGAGTTGCCAAAAAAAACACCAAAAAGTTTGTATCAGTCCCCTGTCAGCGGTGGAAGAATGCAGCGGTGGTGTGTCACCTAGGTACGACAAGGCAGAGTGGAGCAGGTGTGGACCTGATATTTTTGTCGAACATCCAGCGAGGGGCGGATGTGACCCTTGTCTTTAAAGTAAGTTAAATTTTATTTTTTATTTTTCAACACTTTCTTTATGCTGAAGGTACCGCAGTACCTGACAATACCGTGACTCAAAGCCTTAAACCTGTACCTGGTGATTTTGGTAGTTTTGACCGAATTTGAGACTCCGACCGTTTGATGGGATTGATTACCAGTCGTACTGACGGTGACAACCACTCAGGGGTTTCAGGTGGTCAACCTCAGGTTTTACAACAGAGGGCTGACCGAAGGCTCCCGACCTTAGGCCACGGAGCAACAAATTTCCCATGATAAAAGAGGTAGTTGAATTCGGTTGGTCCTTTAACCAAACCCTAAATATACATCATATATTATACTTAAAACTACATCTAAATTATAAGTAGTGGTGACAAAATTACTCCCCGAAATTGACACTTAAATGTAAACATGCTATAAAACACATACAAAGCAAATATTCTTAATGAATATATATATTTTTTTTTCAATATTGATAAAATTAATTTTTGTACGTACTAATCACTTAATAACGACCATGTAGCTTACGACAATACTGCAATTTAAAAATAGTATTCGTATTCGTTAGTTGAATATAATAATATACATATAGAATTTATGGAATATACTCAGCGAAACAAGAAGAATACAGTTTTTAGCCAACAATAGAGTTATATTACTATTAGTTTGATTTAAGAACTCTGAACTTCATTGTATTCGTATACTTGGTATAATGATATATATTATACGTGGGAATACAATATAAAAGCTCCAGAAAGTAACCCAAGGGGGTAGTATATGTTTTCAATTTGTCGTTTACACGTGCCTTCCCATATTGTACGATGATTTTCTTGACCTTAAATGATTTTTCATTGCAGTATACTTATTGGTTTTTATGTAGTTTTGATTATACCGTAACTGTGTTCTGAGTACCGCGCTGTTTAGTATTTATGTGGTTTTGATAGAAACTTGATGGTAATAGCGATCCTTAAACCGTATTAGGTTTAAGACTCTTTTTTTAACAGTAACAAGTTATCGAACGTCAAGTACAGTTTGCGCACAAACAGCTCGGACTTGGTACATAATATTATTTTATTCATTTAGTAGTCCTATTATTCAACCTATTTTAGCTGCACAAATTCACAGAGTACAACTGCATATTCTTTATGTATGGGACGCACATTTTGTTTGAGTCGTATAATTAAGGTATTGAATATTCGGCGTTAATCAGTGCAGCCCTCCGGGAGACGTAGATCCGAACCTGTGATTACAATAAGCTTGTCTTACTCCTACAAAAAGCTGTCTTAATATGCGAACAATATAGCTTTTTATTGTAATACTTTAAACGAGTTACGTTAGTTTAATCAAGTAGGGAAGAATATCGCGACATTTTTCAATTAGTATTGTTGAGATAAACCGATGTACACAAGCGTGAAATATGTATTAACGCGATCAGATCAGTGATCTTGATCCATCGTGGGTGGTTAAAATAGCCATGCGTTTTCGCGAATGATCCGTAGATCTTAACTTTATTAATTTGCGTTAATATTGCGATTACAGCGATCAGTGACCCTTAAGATCAACTGCGATCGGTTCACGATCAGTTCAAGATCAGTAAATTTAAAGTTCAGAGCCCTTGACACTGCGGTAACGACCGGCAGATGCGAATTTCCTTCGGTTGAAAAATGAGGAAAAAACTGTAGCAAACACTAGTTAATCAGGGCCATTAGTAGCGCTTTCGTTTGCATACACAAACTATAAAGTATGGTTGCTTTTATACTAATAAGGCCACTGTTTAGTCGTGCGTTTTGCTGTCGGATCTGTTCCTGGTCGTTAAGGACGCCTTCGGAGTATTGGGGAAACGCGAAGACGCAGACGAAATGCAAACGAAAACGATGTCTTGAAGAAATAGACAAAAGTACAAACGAAAAGGCGAACTATCGTATATGATTAATTTGTACTGTGTTCAATAGGAGAGTTTCGAACGTTCACACTGATACAAAGTATCTGGGAGTTGTCGTGAAATTTTATAGTACAGCCGAAACCCGTTGTAGTGCCCATAGAGGCAGTCGAGTGGTCTCCACCATTCAACTTCATCAATAAGAGAGATATGTCTGTTGCTCATGATGTTGAGTTGAAGGAATTCTTGCGTGATGGAGTACATTTATAGTAGAGTATGGATGCGGGAACCACTCTCAGGTACGAAACCAAATGTGCGATGCGATAGGCACTTACAAGCTGTGTAGATATAGCGCCGCATCTAATGTTCGTTTTTGTCATTCAACGACGCCGTGTGTATGTATTATATATGTATGTGACCGTAGAACTACTTATATATTAACGCATCCTTGCTAAAATTATTCATTTGTATTTTCTTATTCGATTATCAGAGGATCCGTGGGAGACGTCCCGCTGCGATCAGCCCCGCTGTGAAATCGAAAAAGCTCCATTTATTGTAGCGAATATCTAAAATTATAAGAAAGTAATATAAGCTATATTACAATGTTGAGTATAATTGCATTACAATCAGACCAATGTACTACAAAACAATATAACTGTGCTACTGTCGTAAACCGTTAGACAGGTGAAGTGAATACATTTTCTATTAAATAACAAATATGAATAAATAAATTCATGTTCACACTGATGAGTTTATATATACAAAATATACTTATTAGATAGAGAAACGTTAAACGCTATAAAAATATAATGGTCATACTGAAACGAATATGTTAGTCTGCCTCGGAGCTTGTCTTGAGCCGCATTATATGAATAAATAAGGTGCATTACAGTAATAATTAATTTAACGAATTAAAAAAATAAAATTATTTTTGTATATTTTAGAAAGCGTATATGTACTAAAAAAGTATAAATACATAAAGTATAAATACAAAAAAGTATAATACAAAAAGTAAAAAATAGTATAAATAAATATAAATATCAGTTAATAGAAGTGTACTGCTGACAAGAGACTTTTATGCATTCTCTATCATTAAACTTATTATTATTATTATTATTATTAGTATAATTATTATTTATTGTGCATTCTTGACTTTATTATTGTTACTGATAAAATGAATGAATATTTCTCTATATTTATGTATAGAACATTACAGAACGTAATAGAACAACATACATAGAAGATTACAGAACATTTTAAGCTTGACCGGGTCTGTGATTTTGCCTTTGCAATTTTCTCCGACCAACACTTCAAAGTTTACATAACAATTATCACTCAGTCTATGTAAGTGTGATTACATACATTTACATAAGTGCAGCTCGGGGGCTGGCTTCGCGAGGCGTCGGTAAATTAAATGCAAATCGTTTTCTTCCATGTTAATTAAATGTGCGGACGTTAATTGCGCTCTTGTTTTTCGTTATAATTAATAATTATTTTTTATGTTATTCGTAAATTAAATTTATTAAGCTTTCTCTCTCTCTCTCTCTCGGCAGCGCGGGCCCTTGTCGGAGTTGGTAAATTATTACATTGCAAGTTGCGCCCCGAAAACGTAACCATAGGTTTTATTATGTGTTGGACTTTGACAATAATGGAGAAGTTATTGTCGACATATGTGACACGAACAATCACCGGAAATTATGTTAATTCAAAATAGGCGCATTTATTTATTTATTGAATTACCGGAGAGTAGGCTGTGGGTTCCAACCGGCGACAGGCCTCGTTTCAGTTCAGGTATGCAGATAAAGGGTGGAGTAATTAATAAATCAAAGATAAATTTATTTGTTATATTAGTTCTTTAGTAAAGAATTTTGAACTTCCGTACGCTCTCTCTGATCCTTCAGGAGAACTCGTGAAACGCAACAGAAAGTAAAGGTTACAGAAAAGAAATGAGAATGACCATTGGGAAAAGATCCTTACCAGTAGAAATATAATAAAATAAAATTTGCAAAACACAAGTTAGAAGTCGACCACTTTCATTAAAATATTCACTTTTTAACTACAAAGTATAATAAGTAGTTTCGTTTCATTACCTTAGTTATTTTCTCCTTTTAGTCACCACAAATTTTTATCAAATGGTCTCTTCCATCAGTTACAGAATGCAGCAGGGGCTGAAAAACAAGAAAAATAAATTAGATTGTTCGCTAAAGTGAAAGTAGTAGTATTAAATAATTTGTACTTTATTATATTCATTACAAATAACGCAGTACATTAATTAATTAAAACAAAGATAGTTGCAAAAAGTTCTATAATAATAGCACCGGTAATAAACATAATCAATTAAATAGCCATTATTATTAAAACTGTGTACCAAGGTACATATACTGATATTGATTTAAATAAAGAACGCGATGTACAGAATGTGTGGCACAACCTAAGTGCTTAAAGTGCAACTATTTAAGTTCCCTTTGAATTCACATAATTCTATTTCTTTTAGTACTGTCATGTACTATTATTCAATGTCCGTCTCGAATGATTGAATTCACATATATAATTTTCTATTTTCTTTTACTTTTTATTGTGTATTTGACACGCGGTCCTGAGGAATCGAGAAAGCAGTTGCTACAAATCTCATTTAACGTTCTATGTGCCCTACACCTATTTGTATCTTGAAAAAATTTTTTAAATATATATTACAACGTGATATTGTATATTGAATTAAAATCCGAAATCTGTATAATGAAATCTGTAATTTCTCGACTACATACTTTGTACTGTTTTTATTGCCAACTTATTTTGATTACACACCAATAGAGTAATTCACAATTTCGTATTGTACGGTATGAAATTATTCTTTATAAGATAAGGTAAATTAAATTTATTATATAGCTTAAGAAAGTCCTGAAATTTTAAATTCAATTTATATGTTAATAGCGTTTGAGTAATTGACACACTCCTCGTATGGATTATACTTAACATAAATAATGTACATAGGATAACTGTATATATTTGTAATAAACCAAAATGAAGGCAACGGGCTATGGGCCATCCCCTTGATGAACAATAATATAAAATTTAAAATATTATTTACAATAAATACCTGTACATATATAAAATGTCTCAATCTCCTGCTAGAGTAATATCACTCCCCTGTTGAATTGATTGCCTCAGATAAATGCTTGACGATAGAAATGCAAATGCGTAGAATAAAATACAAATACTAAATTACGGAAAAAAAAATGTGAGACATGAAGAGTGACGCGAAGCTTTGAAAAGAAACAAAAAGAAGGACTGATAACTGTGAAACAGAGGAAGAATTTATAGAAAAAATTGCAATAGATGATTGAAATAGATAAAGAAAATAAATAGAAAGCTACCGAAAAAAGTTAGAAAAATAGGAATGTCAAATTAAAATAGGATTATCTATTAAACTATGTGTAGTAGGTTTTTTATGGCAGAAAAAGAGAAGTCGTCATGGATACTCAGCATGTTAGGAATAGTCGTACGAACATTTTTACGAATGCTATAAATAATTGTTTATTGTAGTTTATTGGTTATGTCTAGTTACTGATCCGTATAGTATTACACGCAACAGATGCAGAATATTACGTACTACCTCCGCAGAAGTGAAAATTGAACTGTATACATTCTGGGTAGATGGAAAGAAAAAAACTGTACAATTATACATAAATTACGTAGGTGTAAAGAGCACCTATCTTGCGGTACAGAGTGCTGTTCGCACTCTTTGTTCTAATTGTATGGTCTGTTTCTGCGATCTCGTTCTACTTTTACAGATGTACTGCCGTTATTTGATGAACCTTTACTCCGACTCACTTAATTACAGTTCCCAGCACTACTAGAAATGGTCTCTACATTAATCTACTTGAAGTATACGAATAATTTACAGAGACGGCGAAAACCGTAACGAACGCCGTTGATGACAAAGAGGAAAATTTAAGGCCTCCAAACGATTCTATTTGACAAAGACAAGTAAAACTCCACGAAAAAGTAATTCATGAGTCGCGAAGAGAGTTGACGAGGAAAAGCGGATGAATGGACCGCATCTCGAGTTTAATCGTGTCGAGAAAAAAAAATTAAAAGACAGGAGAACAGAGAAAGGTTGCAGAGAAATTCAAAATGGCAGAAAAACTTGAAGAAGAGAGATGTCATCTCGCAACAGATAAATGGATTTAGACAAAAACGCATGTCTCGAGCTCGATCTAAAGAAGGAGATATTTATTTTATTTAAGGGCGCGACGTGAAGGAAAGAAGAAAGAGAGAAAGATAAGAAGTCAAAAGTCGGAAAGCATAAATTGAGAAGAGGCAGGCAGAGGATCATCAGAGGAAGTAGTTAGAAGAAGAAAACTGCGGCAGACAAACGGGAAAGCATAATGAAGCGGAACACTACGAGTCTAGGTGACCGTCATTCAAAATCCGGATGCTGTTACGTAGACATAAACAGTGTGGTTAGCATCTTGGCAGTAGATGACACTTGGACACAGATACTTGGAGAGGGAACAAAAATATTACCGGAAATCTGGAACAAAAAGGGAAGGACCGAAGATAAATATGGGAGTAATAGTGGTGATAGTGCACAATAATAGTGAAATAATAGTGCAGGAGTTTGCTTGAATTCTAACAGTCCCATGTAAACGCCGACGAAACGACTTCCAGGGTAAAAAGAATTTTTGCAAATTCTCATTTTGATCACTAGATCGATCTTCCAGATCACAATTAGAACCTTTCGCTTTAGGTGATGAATATTTTGTGGAATCCTCTCACGTCAGACAGATCGCCTGCGTAGGTTGTTAAATGTGAAACGTGTGGGTCACAAAGCGACAGAGGACGTACACTGCGGACAGCGACGTTGGAGGGTTAAGGTGAGGTGTAGGGGGCGGTGCTTTGAGGGTTAAAATATGGCACCAGGGTGGTTCCAAAGATGAGCTGTCGAGTGGTATCAGATATAGATCAGGAAAAAACCCAAGGAACACATGACGATGGAACGAGGCTGTAGAACAACACGAAGACGCGAACGCATCGTTTCGGATTTACCTAGGTTGAGGAAATAGATAAAACGGAAATAGAAACATGGAAGATGCTAAGTAAACAGGAAGGAAAGGATGAGGGGAAAAGCAAATTGATGGGTACGTAGGCAAACGTTTAAATTTTTTACCAGCAAAAGCAAAGTTTAAAAGACAACAGCAGAGCTTACCAGGTACCTTTAGGCAGAGTTTCCGTCCGGATCTCCAGCCGAATCATTTCCGGTCGCAGTTTCGTAGACGCTTTGTTAAAATCAAGGAGTAACTGTCGGACAGGTAACCTTGCTAACTGGTTACCAAATCCAATAGTTACTTCCCAAACATCAACATTTAGTTCGACGACGACGACGAGTGTCCAGAATCCAACAGAGTAATTCTCCTGTTGTTGAAAATTATAATTAAATACCGTAAACCGAAATTTATTACTTCCGGTTCTTGGGCGTTGGGGTGAATTTCGGGAGGGGGGGGAGGATGACCCATCCGCAATTCCTTCGTTGCCTTCATCAATAAACAACTGCGGGGAAACAGAAAAGCAGATTATACCAACCTGTCGACAGGTCCGGATAAGGCCGGTCGTGCACTCCGGAAATGATCCGGAACGAAACCGGAAACGAAGTAGTCAAACTAACAACTAGTAGAAAGACATGAGGCGAAAAACGAGGCTAACCGGTGGCCAGTCCTTTCATCCTCCTCGTTGGAGAGTTCGTCTTATTCGTCTTAGTGAGGTATCTTCGATGCGAGCAAAACTACAGAACCGGATGCGGATGAATCCGGATGTGTTTCCGGTTGGAGGTGTGGAGCCGTGAAAACTCCGTCACAGCGACTAAAAATTGTCTTTTGCAATTTACAAAACGCACAGATCGTAGACTATGAGATTGTTCAACAAACCGATAAAATCTGATACATAAATTATACATAAGCGACCGTAACATAACTTAACGGGGTTACAAATTATCAAATAAGATTATTGCGGTTTCCCGTCGGTGATCTCTTTGGAGATGATTTGTCTCGTGCTCTTGAGGGGGCAAACACATAATTCATTGTTTCGTTTAACGTACAGGTGTAATCGCTGTACGTCAGATAGTAAAGATCGCGGTATCCGTTTTACGTTATTTTAACACCTGAACGAGTGATCTTTTTGCGTGACGCAGATCTGTTAAAATGGCGGCCGGCAGATCAACTCAAGTTCGAATTGCTTTGCCATTTTCAAACGTCCGGGTTCATCGAGCCGTGTGATTTCCTTTGTCAAATCTCGTTTGCCCTCGTCGCCGAGATGAAATTCATCTGCCAGATCACCGATCAAAGGTATTTTTTCACCGAGTGATCTCGCTCAAACCGAAAGATCAAACTCTTCGGGAGAACGGGCGACTCGCGTTGCGTTGCCAGATGTAAAATTGGGGCACCAATCCGTGGAACGCCGTTGGTTACAACGCGCGCGTTATATGCGCTAGCCCTTAACCAATGCCGGTGAAACTCGCTCGTTTCTCCGACTCTCCGGAAAACTTCAAAAAGACAAAAACGCCCGCGAGACCGCTTCGTAAAACTTTCGACCCCCTGCGCTTAAGACAAAAATGAAAAAACTTACAACTAAACAACTAAAAACTATGGGTTAGAATCGGCTACATCTAGTTTATGTACTTATGTATCAATAGATCCAAGGAAGAGGCCGTAGACCGAATCCTTGAAGCGAAATCATACAAATAGATTAATTATAACTAAATTAATTTATCGATCCAATTTTTTAATCATTTATATTAAATATATAATTATATGTACTATATTAAAATCTAACACCAATTCACCCCTCTTCTTGACTTTACTAGTAAAAATAAGGTTAGATAAATATAAATATATTTCTCATATGATTAATGAGAATCCTAGCCTAGTGAGAGATCGTTTAGAAATTACAAACTAGTCGAGGAGTTAAATCCTTTTGTACGTCAGAGAAGGTTGGATGACATTTTCTTATGTATATGTAAACTGTATATATACACGCTTACGTATATATATCTGTATAAACGTTTTGATTAATGCAAAAAAACGCCGGAGGTTGTACCTTCAAGTGGAACGTGAAACCCGTGTATCTGGGCAGATTTGTATACTGAAAGACACTCGGGGGTGAGTTTGCGTTGGGGTGAATACTCGATTTAGCGTATACTAATTATACTACTTTCTGAAGGGAAAGAGAAAACCAAAATAACGGGAGAAGTTGAATTAACGGGAAAGATTCTGTAGCTGTGTTTTATATACCCTGAAGGGTTACTTGACGATGACTGCACATTAATAGACGCGTTAGACAAGAAAAATACCAAATTCAGTTTCAAGTACAGTAGTGAAGTTGATAAACGCCGAGTTGGCTATACAGTAACTTGGAGAGCGTAAAAACGTACTTATTTTACGACTGCATCCCTTCATATAGCTGTAAGAGGCAGGTGTTCATGATCTACAGCTATTTATAAAAGGTACTGTGCGACAGATATATAACAGTAAGGTACTTAATTGGTGTAGGGTGATCAAACTTGAGGAGAGGTACTAAGAATATTAAAAAAACACTCCTGACAATAATAAGAAATTGACATACAATCAAAACAATATATGAAAACTTTGTGGCAAGTGGCATTTATTCTACAGTACAACCTCCCTATGCAATTCATCCGGACGCGTACCGACAGGTAAAAAACCCATACAATTCGACGCGTCACCCAACCCACTTCTCTTTTTGGCCTTTCTTAGTGTCAATCTTTTACGACTTTCTTAAGTCAACCTCCATCTGGGAGGACCAGGGTATTTCTCTTGGTTGTAGTTTCCCACTTCTGTTCCACCACGCTCCGTCGCACAACTACGAAAGAGAAATGCAACGAGAGAGAAAGCGAAGCAGAATCAACTGGAAACTTCGAAGCCTCCTCACCACGACAAGGTGGAAATACCAGCGAGGAGGAACTGATTGTTTTATTATTATTAAAACAAAATCTATATTGACACATAAATATTTACACGAGATCACATATTAATATATAATAATATAAAATATAAATCAATTCTACAAATTTTATCCGTATAAAAATTTGGAAAATTCAGGCACGGTTTATTTGTTTGCCCAGGTTTCAGGCACCCTTTTTTCTTCTTCTACACTTGTAATATATAATATTAGAACAATAAATAGATTATTATATTTTGGCTTTGTGGAATGGCTCCGTCATATGAATACCCGAATCATCCGATCGATCCAAAAAATATAGTTTGAAAAGAACACATTTTTTTTTAATTTTTAGTGTATTTACAATATGTACAGTTTAGTAAATGGCAGAATATTAACCTCCGTTCAACAGGTCACAATTTCTAAAAAGTTTGGCTCAAACAGAAAATGAATCTGACTTCGAGAACTACAACTGTAGCCACTAAAAATAATTCTGGATTTCTTAAATAGTGAACGAATGGTTCAGGCGATTGTTTCAGTATACTCCGCGGACCGTAGCTACTTGAAATTGTTGTCCTACTATTTACATAGTGGACTTTTATATTGAACTATACGTATTTACGTATCATGAATGCGTTTATTTATTTACACTTGTAAATAAGTACAAGAACGAACTACTAGGATTAATTAATCACTTTAATTTTTGAACTATTCATCATACTCGTCAGAAACTTCAAGGTAGAACGTGCTCGGTGTTTAATAATGCGAAAGATAAAAATAAAACATAGGTAGAAAAAAATTAATACACAACAGAGGGAACAATAACAACATTAATAATAGGTGCAATAAAGATAGTAATAGTAATGATACGTAATGAGTAGATTCAAGTGTACAATAAGGTGTAAATATGATAACAATATGCGGGCCATATATACAAAGATTGCTACATGTAAAGAATATAAAATATGAAGCAAAAATAAATCAGAAATTATCAATAACTAAACTAATCTAACTATTACTTTGTGGTTACATTTAGTTGAGTGTAGAAGTAAAAGAAATAATTCAAGAAAAAACATGTAGCTTTGGAAAAAATTGGATTACAACACAAGTCTTAAAATATATTTATATATTAACGAAACATATAAATGCGAAGTATATTATTCGGAATTCTTACGACCTAATAAAATAAAGGTTTTATTTATTTTCGTATTAAACAAAAAATTTAATACAATGCCAAGCGATTTATGTAAATTATTAAGGGCGAATCCGTTTAAGTTTACCTAATGGATGATACTTTAAAAATTTAAGTGTAGGAATTGATGACGCTAAGGAGTACCAACGTTTTATTTTATTAACATCTGCAATACACCAAACAAAAAAAATATAAAAAAAAAAATTTACCTTCCTACTATTTCCTAGCCGATAGTACTGAAGAGGAAGAATCTACGAGGAAAGTTTTCTATTTTCTCTTACTAAAAACTTCTGTCACTTAAAAAGTTTTTGCTCTGCCACATCTTGCCTCCTTCGATTATCATTTCAGTTTTTAAGCATTTTAAAACTTGCCACGAGTCGACTAAAACTTCTAAATAATTTTCTAAAAGTTTGGGAGTGACCACCCGGTATAACAAACATTCAAAATGGCAAAACCTTTGACGTTAAACGTTTGAGTCGTTAACGACATTCAGTTGATTGAAAACGAATCTTTGACCTTTCCCAAACTATTAGGAGCAGTCTAAAATGAAACATCCTTGGATTTATCATCTCCCAATACAAACGGGTAGTTCCGACTAGATTTCAAATATCCAAAATCTTTGGTGTGGTCTTTAATGACATCTAGCGGATTTAAGGTGAGTCATCAAAATATCCACGAAAGTATCAGGTGCTACGCTTGCCTGAAACCTCCTTAAGTTTTATCATCTCCTGCTACAAACATGCAACACCCTCTATTGGAAGCATGGAAAGTATTACAACAGCGAAGACTAGAACCTTTCAGTCGGTAACGACATCTGCTGGATTTTAGACAAATGTCATCCGCAATGGTGTCAGAAGAAACACAAAATGTTTTCTTGCTTTTGCTTTCCAACTATTTTAGACACATGCACAACATTAAAAAATATTTTTTATTAATCGTGTCGATATTAACTTATTAAATTGTTCTATAACATGTTCGTTTAAGTAAGAAAGTCATCCAGAAATGTTTAAAGGTAATAACCAGGAAACTACAAAATAAGTTGAAAAGTACTCTTCGCTACCCAATCGATGGTTCGATTTCATCTATCATTTTATCCACTCCCTGACAGAATATATAAAACACCTACATTCAATAGAGAAATGTATACGTGGTTTCTTGTGCCCCTTAGGTTTAGTAGTCTGGATTTTTAAATTTTTCGGACTGAAAGTTCTTCATCGAATATAATTACCGTATATTAATGTACATTCTAAAACTCATTAACACGGGAGAAGATTAATAATTATTTATTCCTAAAGCGTCGTTTTAACTAATTTAATTAAAGTTTTCCCTATTCAAAAGTGTGTTTCCTTTGATTACTTTCAAGTTAAATATGGTTTCGACTCGCGTCATCCGGGAAAAATGACGTCCTTTGAACTTACTAAAACTTGAACTTCTCAGAAACCTCCACCGACTATTTATTTATTTTGTAGTCTTCTCCATTTTGAAATTGACAACTTCGGGGTGTCTGGCACACATCAGGGAAACGCGTTATTTTCCCGTGATTTTTTTGAGGAACGAAATTCTGCAAGGATACCGTCCGAAGTCTGAATTTTCGCACTGCTTTGATGGTTGACTGTTAGATCGCCAAGATCTTTCTATGTCTGACACTGGTAAAGTCAAAAAAAAACCGATGCGTTTTCACTTATCCGCCACTGACTGACTCTCTTTTGTCCCGTCAAAGGAAACTCCCCGAATTTTCACGCTCAGATAAGGGAAAACTTTCGACAGAGAAACATGTGTCTCATCCATTAGACAAATAGACATCTGATGGTACTTACTTTCTATTCTTCATTTCTTGTCAGCCAATCGATCGGAGTGATCTTGAGTTTTCATCGACTACATCGCACTACCACGCACTCCCTCAGTCTCGGAGCACACCACTCTATACTACTATTAATGTTACATCAAAACTCTGAAACGACGCGACAGTTCTATCATCGAATTACGACTAAACATTTCGAACTACTCACATCGTTTTAACCGGAATCCGCTCCTGCTGAACCGTTTAAGCGGTAACTCAAGTTTGTCGACTCGTATACACATCGTACGACTGCAAAACATCACCTATTAATAAGTACGCTAAGTACAAGTTTAAATATGTACAAACGGTATTATATTACAGAAACTTATTAAACTCTAACGAATACATAAATCGAACGACCGACTTAGTTTACACACGTAGATACAGAAAGTGCATGAAGAAGGAAAAAAAGCTCGGAAAGTTATAGTTAATGTACACAAGATCCCAGTTTGTTTTCTCGCAAAGAGTTCTAGCACCTCTCGATTTGGCCCAATACATCGCTATAACCGGTTTTTAGTTGGAAAATGCAAGCGTCAGTAGTTTTAGTCGAAGTGTTGGTGAGGTGACTGGGATTATTAGTAGATGAGCGGTCGTTCAGTTCACATACATGACCAGGGGACCAGAGGAAGAAGGAACCCAAACTGGAAACCACAGTCCTGCAGGGGGAGAGTCGACAGCAACAGAAGAAATGAGAAAAAAAAAACGAAATTTTCAATTTACCCTGACTGAAAGTCAAACTCCGACGATTTCGTATCGTTTGCTCCTGTGGTTTCCACACTCGACCTGTGTGCAAACAAAACAAAAACAGAGTGACAAATAAACACAGACAAGGAGAGGGAAGTTGTCTTGCACACGAAAAACCGGAAATAGTTGGACATCCGCGCGACGCACTGGACTTTTCACTAAACGACTTTTTCCTTCTTCGTTTCCGTTTCCGTTTCCGTTTCCGTTTTCCGTCAAGCAAACAAATCAAAGCGGAAATGTAGAGTTCAATCGAGGAAGCGTGAGACGCGGATTTGTCGCAAAAAGAAAAAAAAAACTATTACAAACATTTTTGCCTCTTTTCCATCATCACCGTCACCATCGCCGTCGAAGGTCGTCTTTTTCTTCTGCTTTTTTTTGTACTTTAGGTGCTGCCACCGTTGTTATTATTCGAATAACAAACAATAAACCTTTTTATTTCATTGCAAATATGTAAAATAATACGAATGTGTTTCTAACGTAAAACGGAAGTTCGATCACCGAGCCGATTGATCGAAGTTTTCGTTTCCGGTTGTGTCCGAGTTGACACCAAGTCAAGTCGGTAGAACGACGGGGGTACCTCCCTTGATTCTTACCGAAAAAATTCGTACCCTCTCTGGGTACAACTCAACTCTCCGTGAAAGTATTGCGTATGCTTAAAAACTAATACGTGCGAACCTAGTGAGTACTGAGCTACCATCCAACTAATCAGACCTTTCCTTCCATTTCTATCCGACAGTACAAGTACTTATCTCTAAGAATCGTGTCAGTGTTCGTCAACGGCACAAAACGTCTTTTATATCAAGTATGAATGCGTCGATTCTGGGGTTGGTGTACATGTTTGAATCAATGTACTTCCCCGTAAGTTCTGGGAGTACTATTTTACCGCCAGTAAGTGTTGTTGAATTAATGCTTTGTTACTACTCAGGGTATGATTTTGGTAAATTTACTAGTAGTATCTAACAGGTAACTCTTTTCCCCAAGTGAGAACGTTGCGTTTTTTCTTAAAACAAAATAAATGAGACCCTGTAGGACGTGGATTGGTTTGCTACAGCAAATGTTGACAAAATGTATCCCACTACTGGAAGTATCATCTTGCCGTGTCAAATTCTGCCAAACCTGTACTCTACCTATATTACTGGCTCCGCCATTTTTCACTTGTTATCGTCACTTGTAATTAAAATTTTGATTCGTCTGAAAATTAAGTAACAACTTGCTAATGAACCTTTTGGAGTGCCAAAAAATTAAAGAATTAACTTTTACAGACGAAACTGTTACAATTCCAAGTTGGTCGAATTCATGAGGGCTCACCCTTCCCAAAGAAGAAGAAGAAGAAGAAGATACGAAAGTGGCAAATTCTTTTGCTTAAATGAAATTTTAATGGGATAATCTAATTTTGCGAAAAAAGAAAGAAATATTCTAATTTCTTTTTCACAAAATCGCATCTAATTTCATTTGGAACAAAGGGTAGTTCCGCGCAGACGGAGTAGTTGTGAAAAATTGCCAAAGATCCCTTCCTTAAATCGGATCAGAAGATCGCTGCAAGATTTGCTGTGCCGAGACGCCGTGGGAATGTGCAGTTGAAGGTCTGATTTCGCCTCTGGTAGCCACCGCTCAACCGTCCAACCCAAGGGTTGGTTTTGTAAGTTTCCTACAGGTACCCCCCGGGTACTGTTGTTGGGCGAAGTTTTTGTGATCTAAAGATGGTCCGAGTTGAGTTCGTGTCGCCGGAACATCTTGAAAACTTTGTTTTACGTTAGAAGCCCGGTACCCACTCTCCGAGGTGCACTTAGGGGTAAGACATCAATGAAAAATAATGCAACTTCGTGTGGACGAATTGACGTATTTTTCAGTTGGATAACGCAAGCACGCACGCACGCACGCACGCACGCACACGCAAGCACGTCCGATCGGTACATGGAAACATATATAACGAGGACATAAAATAAAATTTTTTTTTGCACCTTGAAGTTATTCATAGACAAATAATACTCGTCCTCTGTCTGACTGACGCGTACCCACCCTCAGAGAATCTTTGTATATATGAAAATTTTGTAAACTAGTAGACGGGCTCTAGCCAAACAGTACACGCCGTACAGAAGGAAGTAGTTTTAAAACGAAACGCTTGCACAACAGCCCGTCCGTCGAAATGAATTATTTGATTAATAGTTTAATTTTTATAAAATGTTCACTCATTCAAAACATTATGTATAGGATGAATAGCATCAAAATATATTAAGGAATGCCTGAGTCACAGATGTTCGCCTGGTTGTTCCATGAACTACCCTACCTTGATCTGAAGTACAAGACGCGGGTTGTTTATCGCATTCGGGCAAACAGGAGATTTACGTAAGTTATTTTTGCAGAGATTATGTACAAGTGAGAAATAGAACAAGAACTAAAAGTATTAAAATACTGTTAGAAACCGCTAACTTTTTAGGGGTGATCAGCAGGGATCGTATTCGACACTGACCTCACATCCGTTAACTTTTCCCGAAGAAGTAGAAAAAAGTTCGATTGACGCAATGCAGAAGACTGAAAATTCACGTCAAATTTAAGAAAGTAGTTAGCTAGAGAGGGAGGACGAAGACAATTTACTTTTTGATGGCCGGCGAAATGGACAAGTGGGGATAATAAATTAAAACGTTGCAAGTGCAAGAGTCAAGGAGAAGTAATAAATTGCCGGAGTGTTGAAAATGAAAGGAAAACGACGACAGTGGAAAGTAATAAAAATGAAAACACGCACCATCTGCTAGGAAAACACAACAAGAATAATTAAAAAGAAATATGCGGTGAAAGAGTAGGGGAAGAACGTAACGATCAAGGCGAGGTAATAAAAATTTATAGAGATTATAGCGACGGAGCTGTAAAATATAATAAGGAACACTCTCTCGTGGTGGAGTCGTACGAGGACCGACGCCTCAGCGCAGAGGAGAGCCGAGACAGAAAGAGAAATAACAGGGCAGGCCCAAGCGGCGAGAGGAAAAGAAAATGGTAAATGAGGTCGACAGTAAAGTACAACGAACGAAAAAAAAGAATAAGAAAAGCAACGGTAAGAGAAAATATATCAAAGGACATAAATTAAAATAAAAACCAAATAGAAAACGGGGGAGGTCAGTTAAGTCTTGACGAAAGAAGATGAAAGACGCAGCGGTAACCACGGGGAAACGAAATTAACGTCCAGGGAAATACAAAGAAAAATGACGTGAAAGATGTGAAAGAAATTCAAAGGAAATGATGAAAGTCTAAGAGGATAGTGAAGCTTTAACGGTGAAATAGACAAACCGGTCTGGGGGAGAAGGAATGGGAGAAAAGACAGATGAAAAAAGAGGGCAAAGAAAGTTAAGAAGACGTTACATGAGGAGTACGCAGAGAAAAGAAAAGGGTAAAATAAAAAAAATAAAATAAAATGACTAAAAGGGCCAAATAAGCCGTGGAAGCAGAACGAATCGAGAACGGAAATTTTGCCCAAAATTATTGACGAAGTGCGAGGTAACGTAGAAAATAAAGAGAAGAAAGGGAAAGGAGTGAAAAGAATGAAAAATTAAGAAGAAAAGAAACGGTCGTGGCAGTAGACGGGTGAGAAAAGAAAACTCTCAGGTTTTCGACGTTAATTAAAACTCGTGACCCCAGCCGACGGAGGGCGCGGGAAAGAAGCAAAACTTGCAGAAGTGAGAGAAAGGAGGTACAAGAAAGTAACAGAAGAGGAGTAAAAAACAGAACGAGAAATGCGAGAAGAAAACGAGCAGAAGAAAAAAAAACAAGAGAAAAAGTAAAAAGCCGTGGAAGCAGATGTGTGGGGTGAGAAAAGCAAACTCCCGAGTTTTCCCAACTGTTGCTGGAAACTTGCGATCTCTCGGCGATCTCTGCCCTTTCAACTGTCGACTCTCGCCGATTATTTCGCGGGAAACCCCCGTAATTTATTTACGTCAATTAAACTTCAAAAAATTTTCTCTGTTTGAGAGAGCACCCCGAGCAAATTTTACCCCATTCACCCCGTTCACGAAATGAAATTCCGCCATTTTTCCACGATCTGTCAGTTACCGTCTATTTACAGGTTGCCTCGCTCGCAAAATAAACTGTGAAAAAGCGATCTGCTCGAGTCTTTTCACCCTGGCCTGATGGTTCGAGCCCGTCGATGAGATCAGACATCACTCGAATTCAGTCCGAGATCTCTAGCGTTTCACGATCAAACCCGAGAGCATTAAATCGTATTAGACCGAGACAAAATGGCCAGACAGAGGACGAGATTTGTTACAAATAAGATGAGGCGATCAGGAGATCACTCTGTCGGGGATCTATCAGAGTCGGCTGTTTCCAGCCGTGCGACCCCATTTCTGATCGCATTGCCCGGGAACAATGCCGAAGCGTTTCATCCGGTTACAACGTTCTTTTTCTTACGTTTTTCTTCGGGCCGGTGATCGGTCCGTCGATTTTCCACGGATGACTGACAAAGAAAAAAAGGTTTTTTCCGGATGGTCTGAGAAGCGGATGTGAAAATTACTTGTACTCGGAGAAGAGATCATCCCCTTAATAAGAAAGAGATCATCCTCCTAACAAGAGATCTCGTCTCGTCTTCATCTGCTGAAATCTCATACTTCCTGAACGGGACCGCTCCTGCTGTCGTTTCCTGTTGAAGAGAAGAAACCAACTGTTAAGATTCAAATCAGGAGATGTTGTTCTGACTTTACGGGAGCACACAGAAGTACCACTCACGTGCCTCATCCAATGAGTCAAAGCGCTAAGTTCAGGTGTCGGTTGTGGTCAGTTGAAATTTTATATACAGTAAAATACATTTTGTGTTTCAATATTGAAAGAATGTTATGTACATAAGTTTTAAAATTACATCCAACGTCTAGTAGACTTACTGTACTTTAATTCATAATTAACCTTTTAACTTAATTTATTTTTGTCTCTTTAAGGGGTTCAATTAAACAGGGAAGTATGTCTAAGAAGAAAGTCATTCCGACACAAGGCTAGCGGACAGTTAGAATCTGTAATAATTATTATAAATAAATGAATTATTAATAAAAAAAAATAAGTAGAAAAGTAAATGGAATATTCCTGCAATTGGTACAAAATGTGTCGTTCATTTCACTCTGGCTCTGGTTACCACCGCTGGCTACCCCGTGTGTGCACCAACACAAACGTTCCGAATAATTTGTTGTAAATTTATGAAAAGGAAATGTTTGGTAGGTTCACGAGTACCACGGGTACTCATTTTCGGACCTTACAATTAACTCACGTCGGTGAGAATGACACTAATGACCGGAAAGCTCGAGTGTTGTACCCGAGTTCTTTCGCACCTTACCGAAAACTTATTAAGTGTTTTTTCTGTATGATTTATGTGGTGAACGTGTTCCGACTGAATTCCTCCCGTCTTCGCACGTACGTGCACAATCTATTTTTTAAATAAATTGAGTTCGTCAGGCAATTTTCTGACGTAATCACTTGAAAGTTTGTTCTGATTTATGGTAAGAAGTTTAATTCGATGAGCGGCGGTGTACACACCGAGAGTTTGAACACACAATAAGTTTATTTAAACGTAAATTGTTTTTATTGTAGTAGTTTTACTTGTGTAACAATACGATGCCTTCTCGAACATGTAAAAAATTGTCGACTTGTAAATTTACCTTTTGGAAGAAATTTAGAGGATCGGCCGAAATTGTCCGCGTCCTTAAGAGGTAAGTAGAATTTGTAGGAAAGTGGCGAAAGTAAATCGAAAATACGAAGCTCAGAGATATTTCTGGGAATGTTCAAGACACTGGGGAAATTGAAATTTGAACAAATCCCCCTCACTCCCTCTCTCTCCCAACAAAAAAAAATAAGAAGACTTCCTTAGGTAGGTGTAAAAAAAAGCAAACAATAAAGAAAAGGTTTGAGTTGTGAAAAAGAAATTGAAAATAAAGTGGAAGAGAAATTCGACGGGAACCACCACAAAGGATCGCCACTTTGAAGTTTCCGGAAAAATTGGAAAAATCCGAGACGTGAAAACGACTGAAATGCACGAACCGCATCATGGAAAGTAGAAGAACAGGGAGACGAAGAAAAAGAAGAGAATTCAGAAGTTGGAATACATAAACATATTTATGAAAGAGGAGGTTGTGATAACCGTGGAAAATAAAGGAGAGAATCGATTTTGTGAAGGTGAGGGACAAGAAGGCAGGAAAAATTTTCGGAATAGGAAAACGTGGCGCTATGTGAAGTGTAAGCAGAAGATGGTGGTGCTTGAAATATTTAGGAGAGTCAGAATATCGCAAATTGTAAAAAATAAATGACGGATCCCGGACGACAGACGTGTTCTGTTGAAATAAAAAATGAAGAAAAACAGCAGTCGGTGGTGCCGTAGAACACGCGACGACAATACACAAACTACAACCTACATTCATTTCATTACAATATAAATGATATTTTGAATAATAAAAAAATAATATTAACATTATACAAATCAATATTACGGGATTGTAATAATATATTTTCTTTACTAAATTTGCTAAATAGTATTTCTTAATATATTATACAAAACTAATACAATATTCAATAAAACATTAATTTAACCCACAGTAATTATAATATTAATATTACAGTACAAAAATTATATTTTTAAATTAATATAATATAATAATATAATTGATATAATATGAATTAATTGTATTATATTAAACAAAATTAAACGCTTTTCTCCTGAATTGGTACTACTATGCTAGACGAAAACTTGTACATACTTAGCACGTTTATAAGTGCAACAGTGCAAGATTTTTATATTAAAAATTATTGTGAAAATATAAAATATATATTGAATGAAATGTAAGAACGAACCTCAGCAGCCATGACGTTAAATTTAAGCTTTGGTTATCCCTCAGAGTACAGGCCTTAGGACATAGTCAGGGCTGATGAGGTAGACTGTTGAGTAATTTTTATATATTTTTTAGTATTTTATTATAATATAATTTTTAGTATATTTTTTATATAACGAATAGAAGTTGTTAAGTATAAATACATTTAACGTGTATAATAATTATATTGGTTTGAAGCAATTCAATTTTTCCTTGGCTATAGATTTTATTAAAGCATAAATATTATTATATTAAATTCCTTTGTTTAGGTTTAACCTAACTGAACCGGATGTTAGTGTTAACATCGGGCTGTGTTCCATACAAAGTTCCACGACCGGATTATATTAAATTCTTCTCAGAACCGGAAACGGTGAAAACGACGGATGCTTGAGGGCACACGTCGGAGTCGTTGCAACTTCCGGCGTCGACACCTGTCGTTTTATTTCTCACGAAACGCGTTCGTACCTGACGCCGTTTCTATTAGACAAAGTTGCGGGGAGACGACATTTTGTGGGTGTGTGTTGCTAGAAAAAACGTCTCCGAAAGGTTCCTGAGTCTGACTGTCCTGTCGGAAAAACGGCGCCTTTTTAATGAACAGAAAGGTCCCTGCCAGGGCTTCCTGTGGCTGGAGGAAGTTGGCCTGCGCCGACGAGACGAGAGGGCCGTAAAGCGAAAGCGCCGGGCAGAGGAAGACAAGAGGAATCGAACCGGCGTATCAGAGACTCTCATCAGTGACCTCCGACAACAAAGATGGCAGACGGGGTTGGCGGAAACGCGCGCGTTTCCGCCGATCGAACTGAACTTTGCAACTGTGCAAACGCGGCAAAACGCAACGAATTGACTTTCGTCAGGTACCTGATCGTGAAACCTACGTTTGGTAACAAATGACGTACGCGCGCGTGCAGGCTTGTACAAAACCTTTTACCAAAAGGTTGTTGTTTTGTCAAAACCTGAGACATTTCGCTTCTTGAAAATTACTCCCTGGAAAATTATTTTGTTTCCTTCTTTCCTGTCGGGGACTCGAACTTTCCTTCCTTGCGAGCCTTTCTCCTAGTAGTGTCACCGAACCTTTTCTTTCGACCTTTTCCACTAGCCATTGTTATGCACTGCTTTTCATTATCACAAACCTTTCTTTGCCCCCAAAAAACAACTGGGCGGACCGTTAGTTCTCAAGTTTCTTTAGGAGGTTGCTACTTATGTTTAAATAGTTTTTATTTAATTATACATTATTTTATCTCTCTCCTTTATCCTCCCCCTGTTATTAATTTGTACTTAGAGTATCACGTTCCATAAAATATTAGGTTTCTTCTCAGTTACTGTAATTACACTGAATTGTATACTCAATAATATTCAGAGGATAGCGAGGATCCTACTGAAAAATCATTCCTGCTACGCATTAATAACGGCACGATGTATGTAACAAAATAATTGTGTATTTTTTTAACTAATTTTTAACTAGATGCCTAAACACTCATTGATATAAATATTTGTCTCTGCTGGTGCAAGATACAATTACATAATATGTGATACATAAATAGGTGTAGGCAAAACAACATTACGTAATTTCAGTAGGAAGAACATCGGGAAGTTCCTGGATGAAAGTCTCTGTCACAAAACTATATAGGGAAAATACATGCATTGGTAGTGGAGTACTTGTCTGCGAGTAAAAGAGGTGAAGAAACTAATGATTTATTACTCCGGTTACGTGACCCGAGACCATCCATGCAAGCTGTTGTGGGAGGTACCAACAGGAAAATTATGATTTCATAACTTTACTTTGAAAATAAATCCGATAGAGGAGAAGTAAACACAAGGAAAATCACCTTATTTTGTTACCCTTCTTGTTTTTCAGGTTTGAGTACCGGCACCGAGTACTTCAGTTATTTTTTTTCAGAAATTACACCGCGACAGTATGAAACTGTGTGGTCACCTTTCCTTTCGGGTATCCACTCAGGTGCAAGTTCTATTTTCTTCTACTTTTTCTATTTCTGTTTCTGATAGTATTCCCATGTCGAATCACTGCTCCTATTTATTTCTTCTATTTCTAGTTCTGTTACCACTCTAACCCTTCCTGCTTCCTCACTCTATCACCGGAACCGGTTTGTCTTCCTTCTCCACAGCACAATGGCGGTGAGTTGTGTTCCCCATTTTGTAGGGAGGGTCTTCGTCACATCAGGTCGGAGTCGTCACACTTCCCGGGGCAACCAACACAATTATTTTCCACATTATCAAATGGAACCTGGAGAAGAACCAGAGTGCCTTGGGAAGTTCAAGAAGACGATTTCTAAATTGTTTTGGGCGAGGAAAGAATCACAGGACGAGGACAAAGAAAAATTTATATAGTCAAAATAAATTTCCAATTTCACAAATAACCCAGAAACCATTTTTTCCTCCGTCAGTCTTCGTCTTCTCGAGAAGCACTCCTTCCCACGACCACGACCACCCCCCCCCCCGCCGCCGCCGCCGCCGAATCTTCCATCTCCCCTGTTCCATCCCTTTCTATTTTATCTAATAGAATTTTCTCGAACCGTGAGAGTTTAGGGCTAAAAGATAGAAAAATTATGTTCCGAACGACTCGGTTCAAAAGAATAAAATGAAATATTCGGGATGGAATGCGATTGCGTAACGAGAGTCGGAAAATTTTATAGATTTGACTAGATTTTCCCGGTTCGTCTAGGATTGAATTGGTCTAGGAACCGACCCGGTCCCCTGTTGAATTTGAACCAATCGAATGACGACACAGACGTAACGTCGAACTCGCGAAAAATCACCTAATTAAAAACCATTTCCGATTTTTCCTGGTTAATAGGAATAGAAACTTCTTCGTCTATTTTTAGACATGGCCGTCTTAAGCTCAAGTCATTTTAAGTCGACGTTTATTGCTTTTTGGACGCCAGAAAGTCCACGGTTTTGACAATCAACCTCTTTCTTTTAGTTCTTCCACTCCCCGGAGAGGAGAAGGACGGTTTCTTGACATTTCAGTTAAGTGACAGTCACCGTCACTGTCGCATAAATTATTTTAAGAGATGACGTAAACAATGAAGATCGCCGCGGGGATCGTGATCAAGATCTCCGACTTTGGACGTCTCTCGTTCGATCGCCTGCCGGAGCCTCGCGGAGATCGTACCTGTCCACTCACTGTCTATTTGCTTGTCTGCTTTGAGCGATCTTAGCGATTTGGGAGATCTAGGGGATCCAGATCGCCGAGGGATTTTGATTGAGCCGATCGAAAATTTAATCTGACGACAATTCCCTTCGGTGTCAATTCGATTACTCTTTCTTTAGTGATGTGATGCGATGATTCCTTCACACTCGCTGAACCTTTCATCCATTTTGGTGATCTACCCCGGAGGATGAAACCGCTCTTTTTCTTCTCGGTTTCGCCGGGGAATTCTTCTGATCTGACAAGAAGATCGCGTGCGCCTCATCGCCTCCGCTGATCTTTCCCGCTCACGTCAAAGTTGACGACCTACCGGAACTAATACCCGATTGTCTGACGGAGGGCATGAAATATCTACTTTATGATTACACATAAGATCAGCCCGCGGAAAATCAGATCAGTACGAATACTACAAACCAAATCTATTATACTCCTGTATATTAAATGGTGTGAACAAGATGTGAAAATTCTTAACTAACCAGATGTAATTTACACCTATCTAAATTATGAATAAATAAATTTGAAAATCCGGTCGGAGCGTTGGAACTTAAATTCCCATTACTATATATTCTTCCGCTCAGTAGTTTTGCCCTCGGTGAAATTTGGTTATTAACCCGCATTACTGTAATTTGTCTAAAACATTCAATTACCCTTCCTCTGCTAATAGATAAAGAGACCAGAACAAGACTGAGGTACAATACCGCACTTCCCGTATACAAACTATACGAAACGTTTGAGTTTAATAAATGAAAAATACTGAAAAACATACGAATTATTTTAAAGTAAGAATTAATTCGGTTCTCTTATTATTAACTCCACTGAAAACCTACATCAATTATAAGGATAAGTAACATCTTACACTAAGATGGAATTTAGTCTGAATCGTGATATAACATGTTCCTTACACCATTCATGGCTTCTATCTAAAACCTGCGCGAACTTTAGCTACTGATTGGCAGCACTACAACACCCTGATTGTTAAATGCGTTACAAAGTAGGAAATCAACTTAAAAATGATATACAGCATCGTAAATCAAACTAACGGGTGAGGTGATGGCACGTTATTTTAACATAAAGAGCCGTTTTTGTTGTGTGGTTTGGTGACACGGCAAGGAGAACCCCTAGACGCCCACCACACAAACACAACTTCAATTTATTTCTCTTTTTATTTATTTAGATTTAATGTATCAAATATATATGAAGATATAATATAGAATACATCAATGATTTCGGACCAATAAAATCAATCAAATAGTACAGGGTGAGGTAATTATTTTATTTAATAGTGTAACACAAGTAAAACACACAAAATCGTATTGTTTAATTTTTCGTTTTTAAGTGAGACTTAAGTTGTTAAGCAGGGACAAACAGCTCCGGGTAGTTTACATTGGGTGAAAACGACGGGACGGGTCACGTCACAGGGACGATTACTGCGGAGGCCACGGACGACGATGGGAACGTGTCGGAGGGCTAAAACAAGGCGGTCGAGGGCACCTCCGGAACTCTTTCGAACGCCCCAAAAGGAACTTTCAATTGCCCGACGTTAAATTAACCGTGGAAAGTACCGGAGTCAGTCAACCGGAATCGAATTCGTTGGAGAAGTTTTCGGGGATAATCTCGAAAAGTCTCGAGTGACAATTCGGGAGAACGACAGGAGAGGAGGAAATGTTGCCCCGAAGAGATTTAATTTTAGAAGGGAACCTTACGAAAGGTGCTCCTTTCAAGATGGCCTCCGCCATTCAGCCTTTTCCTCCACTTTTAGATCTTCCAGACGTTTCATTCACCTTTCTCATCCTGCGGGTGTTATTTCTGGAGATCTCTCTTTCCCTCTCGCTCTCACCTCTCTCTCTCTCTCTCTCTCTCAATTTAAGGTGAAGCAAGCGTTTTAAAATTTGCTGGGATCTGCGAAAAGAAAACGATGATTTGCCTCGGAGGAAAATGGCGAAAGTAAAGGAAAAGTATTTTCCAGTACGAGACCGAGGGGTCGGCGTTTGTGTTTGCGTTTCTCCAGCCTTTGAAATTACACTCCCCTTGCAACCCGAGAAATCCTATGAGATTCGACGGCTCGTAGAACCGGGAAAAAAATCTACTTTTTTTTTTCTATTAGATAAACTAAGCACAGGTTCGCGGAGATAAATTCCTGTTTGACGTTTTCTTATCTGTCGAGCGGCAACTTATTAAGTTTAAGTCTTTACGTGTTTTAAGTCACGGCCGAGAGCTTTAGAGTTATGGAGACCGTGTTGTCTTTTCATTTTCTTATCCTTACCGGTCCCGTCTGTTCTACCGATGTAAACAATACAACAAGGGCGGGATTAGCAGAAGAAATTGTAAAAAAGTAATTGTATTTATCAGTGGGTACCAGCTTTTTTTGGGGGGGCCGGACAAATGGGGGAACAGGGGACTTGTGGTTTGACAACTTGTTACTACTTTTGTAAGTTTTGTATTTTAGAACAGACATGAAATTGTCCGTGTAGTATTTCGGTACAGGAGTGTAGTAGTGAGACTGTACAGGCGGTACAGGAGTGGTAATAATACGTAATTCTGTCTTTTTATTGTGCTTACTATTAATTGTGTGTTCTGTGCGTGTGTAACTGTTATTGTGTGTAACTGTATATTCTTTGTACTTGACCAGAACTACAGTTGATGTCCCCCGAGATATGTTTACCTTGCTGCGACGGTAACTTGACCACACTCTCTAAAGGCTATGTAATTGCGACGTGTAGCGTAATGTAATAATAAACGGTACTCTTCGTCGTTTCCGACTGTATGTAATACTCACACGTGTAGTGGTGATTGAGTTACTTGTTAATGAAATTTAACACTCGTAAAGAAACTAAACAAACACTCCCTTACAGTATTAATTACTTATACACTTTTACTTACAGTATACGTTTTTTTTTCATGTTTTGACCGTGTCGGTCAGTCTGAACGTTTTACGCTACAGTGTGCTATTGAATATATTAAAATGTAATAGGGAGGAAGTATTCTGTAATACAGTACAGTTACATAAGGTTATGTTTTAACTATTTTGTACACCGCGTTACTGGCAGCCAGTCGCTTACGTGTTACATAAAGTGTTATAATATTAAAGTATTGTTTAATAATATCTAAGACATCTCATCGTATAATTTGTTATGGCTCTTACATATATGTAAATAGAAATTAAATATATATTTTTCCGTTTTAACTTTTAAACATACCACGACAATTTCAGTATTGAAACGAAAAACTAAGACAAATGCAACTCATTTGCTCGATTGTATTTATTCCTTGGCTTCTCGCACGCTCTCCGAATGTTTGGAAAGTCCCGGAGTGCGGCACATCCGGGGGTTGAAACCCAAGGGATGAAACAACCGTAAGGAAACGTCAACGTGTTGAACCCAGTCGAGCATGAGTAACGTTGTTGTTGTTCTTTGACGGTTATCAGGTCACGGTTAAATCCGCTGTTTACTTTCTGAGTTGTTGGTAGCATGCGGGTTACATAGGCTGCTGCATTGACAACGTGACTTACATAAACGGTAAACAAGTGGAGTAGTTCGTATTGTTCCAAACTCAAACTTGTATTATTGGTATTGCTTTTTCCTAGTCGCGGCACTTACAGTTTCCCTTACATTATTCATTCAATTACATGTTCATATGTATTATAATAATTTTTATTACGAATTATGTATAAATTCAAAGCGGCTATGGACCTTGTGTCAAAATTACTCGATCAGTTACTTGTTGGGAAAATACTATTACACTTTATGTAATAAATACGACCAGTAATAATAACCTTTTAAATAAAAATATGAAACTCAAGCCAAAAATATTTCTCATTAAATAAATAAGACACTTATATTTAATAATGTGTGCATTTAAATGATCTTACAGGACTGTAGATTAATTTTAACAGGGCCGTGAAATTATTAAATGTATGTATTATAATATAATTTAAGTTTACCACCCATTATTTAAAACAACACAGAATAACAATTCTTTACTAAGTAACCCAAGTGTATGTATTATATAATGTATAAACATATATAATATATATGTGAGTGTAAGTATTACATATTATTATTATAAATAATTATTTTCTTATATATATTTTTTCAAGCAATAAAAGTTTCATTATTTGTACAATATTATTTTTCAATTTTTTAATAAATATTATTTTTCAATTTATTATACGGGTGTTACCAAACCCGTAATTATTTTTTTGTTTAACCATCACTAAAACTATAGCTAAACACTTTGTAACTTTGTAAACTTGTAAACTGCGCGGAACTAATAAAATACATAAGAAAAGAAAAGAATTAATCGGACAGAATTCGTGAGGACAATTTTTCATTGTCCGTCCATCTTGTCTTTCCGACCTCTTCATCTCGGTTTCTTCTTCTTTTCCTCGGGACTCGCACGCATAATAAAGTACTTCTATGAAAGAATAGTCCGGAGGAATCTATAATATCTATTATAGTAATTGGACGCGACCCGGGAGAGAGGGCAAAACCGATAGAAAATAGACGTTGCCGACGTCGTCCATCCACCGGATTTACCCAAAATTTTCTTCGCATTTTCTCCCGAATCAGACCGTCAAATTTCGGGGACCTCCGACTCCTCGACAAAACGACCCGTTCCCGTCCTTTCGGTTTTCCTTAACAGAAATTTAAATTTACGGCAAAATTATGGAGCCGGGCGGTCCGGGGTAGTTCAACCTGTCGGCGACATTTTTCCCTTTTATCGGACTTTCCAGTCAAACTTTCACCGTTCATTCATCAAACTTGACGTGTGGCATTCCAAGAGGATCCTCTTTATTAAACCCCTCACGATTAATTAATATTAATAACTTTGTAAACAAAGTTGCTCATATTGTGAGATGAATCCTCTCCTTACCACCACCGCCACCGCCCCCCTCGCCCTGCGGAACCGAGGTCGTAGCCCGCCCAAAAAGTTCACTCCAAATCATTTGAGAGTCAAAACAATGGCAGGGGAGGAGTACAGAAGAATCTGAACTGTTTTTGAAAGTTATGTACCAAGTTCCACACCTATTAAAGAACTGTTAAAAATGAGTGTTGAGTGAATTATTGTTAATATTATGTTTAGGTATTAGTAGAATAATTTTATATTATTCTTTATATATTAATTATTAATTGATAAGGTGATTCCATTATGTGAACAATAAAAATATTGGTTAACTTCACTTATAATCTGTGTAAAAGTATGGCGTACAAGTTTCAAATTTAAACTTCAATTCGAACGATTAGGTACCTGGAAGTCTCCCACGCGCTTTGCCCAGGTGCGAGAACTCCGACTCGCGTTTCAATTGGATTGCTGACACCTGTACGAGTCGTGCACAAGGAGAACCAGAACATAAAAACCGTGACCGTCTCGTCTCTTAAGGTTATTTCAGGTATGTAAAAACGTTGTTGGTACTCGGTAGTGGGCAGTTACGGTTGGAGGTACACGAACCTCTGACGAGTCAATACCGTCACTTTTGTTGGCTCAAGCGAAGGAACCGTGTCGCGGTGGCTCAGGTGTCGCACATTTGACAGATAAATTATATAGAAAATATGTGCCCATCCGGGGGTACTACCCGGATCCTAAGTCGAACACTTCGTCATCCAAAAAATTTTAAATTTCAACAAAATTCAAATTCTTACTCGGGTTCGCAATAACATGGGAAACGGGTACTAACCACCCGGGTGTGACGGGTACCCTTCGATCCAATTCGGTACTCGTTACAGAGCGTACACTTTCCTTTACAAAAATATATACACAATTTTTAATGTACGCGAAGTTATAAAGAACGGATTTGATAGAGTTATTTACGGTTCTAATATTTTCTATTACGATCTATTTACTATTTTACTACAAAAGTTGGTACAGTGCAAGGCGTTGGTACAGGGCACAGGAGAAGGTCAAGCCACTCAATTCGTGAAAGTTTGAGTTCGTTGAATTATATACCGTATTATTACATACTTACTAACTAACTAACTAACATACATAATCTAATTTTAACCATTTTTAACCAAAGTGCGACTAATAAAATAAACATATAATAATAAATAAATAAAATAAACAACAGGTGCCACTACCATTACCACTACTAAATACGTATGAACACAGTGCGTAATACTAACAGAAAATTAAACTATAGACTAAGTAACTACTATGTCCTTACAACAAAAAATACTATTTTACGTTATCTTCGCACGATGCTCGTGAGAAACTACAGACATTACCGTGCTAATCCGCACAACAGGTTAGTGATAATAACTTGGGTAGTACTTATGTGTATATGTGATAGATATATGACGTAATACTGGTATTTATGTATTCAGAATTACTTATTATGTTTTTATAAAAACTTTACAGTATTACACGGAGGCAGATAGATTAAAGAGAGCAAGAAAACTACTATAGTGCCATTAACTAATATTAATTATTGTTATTAACATATTAACACACTAACATAAAATTATTAATATATTAACCACGGTTTCAAACTGTTATTATTAAGGCGTTAAATCTTAGCTTCTGACGAGGTGTTCGCGTCGCGTATTAATTGGCGGGAAGTACAATTTCGAGCCTTTTCTGAGTAACCTTCGTCTGCTTCACGAAAGGATGCCACAAACCCGGGGTGTCAACCTTCGAGCACGGTGAAATGAAACCATCACGACCCGTAATAATCAGCGATAAGCCGAAATCCATTGAAATTCGCATTACTCCGGCTGCGTACATAAATTTTAATTGTAATGGGTCGTACCGCTGACTGAAATTAAATTTCCGCCTTGCAACTTAACGTGGAACATTCTCGAAAACAGGTAAAATCCCTTGGTCCGAGATTTAATTAAATTTAAATTTCCCACCTCCCGACCGATACGGCCCAATCGCTCGCCAGGCAGCAGGAAAAACGCGGGAAAGCGGCCATGTTTTAATTTCGAGTTACTCAGTCAAACCGATGAGAAATTTTGGTTAAGTCCACCGGCATTTAAGTCAAGCTTTCAACTTAAATTTTCATTCTTTTCGCTGTTGACCTTTCTTTTACACATCTCTCGTCGATGTCGCTTTCCTTCTACTTTCCGACAAAGTTTCCGAGTTGATTCGTTCTATGAAAAAATTTTCTTTTACCCGGTGTATTTACCGTGGTTACTTTTGACTTCTCACTGAAAACGTTCCAAGTGTAATTGACTTCTCTTTTTGATTCCTCTTCTTATTGGTGACAGTTGATGTAGTACAGTAGTAGTAGTGCAACCACCACAAATCAATTTCCGTACAAAAAATGGTTCCCTTTTGATTTATGTCTTCTCACGAAATTTATTCTGCGTACTGTACAAGTTCTTCTGTTCTTCCACCAGAGTGGTGCTATAGAAGAACTACAAAATTGCACTAATGTAAATTCATTTGTTTACCTTAAGTTGTTTAAGCTTAAAAATATAACTCTTTAATTCATTTTCTATATAGAAAAATATAAGTAGTTTTGTTAAATCGTACAATCTCCTTGTCTTTTAGGTGCAATGTTTGGAATTAGTTGAATTCTCTTTTTTTTTGGTTCACCAGCAAGTTCTTTTTGCTGTTGCTGTTGGGTGTCCAGCCTTTAACATGCACTGCACTTAATTTCGGTTAACTTACCTGTGTGAGTTCTCTTTATGTTAGAGGCAGGTCAAAGATTTCCAATCGTCTTCTTTGAAATGCAACCGTTGCATTCCTTCTCATTCTTATTCATTTTAACGGTGCGACTAGTTCGGAATCGAATGTAACGATAATTTCGCATGCAGTAAAATTTTAAAGTCCTTTCACGGGTTTTTCATTTTTCTGGTTCCCAGGTGGGAAACCTTTCTCCGTCTCCGTCCATCTTTTTCTTTTACGCAACCGCAGCTTTGCTTCTCCGATTATGTGATGGAAATTTCTAATTGCGGATTGAAAACGCGTGAAATAATTTTTTCTACGGAGTTAAGCAGTGTCATAGACGAAAGAGAGAGAGAGAGAGAGAAAGTCGAAAACAAAAGTCGCGAAACACAAAGTGAGTCTAAAACAAAGTGAGAAATTTTGCTTTAATTGAATCGCTTAAAAGCATTATGATAATTTAAGTTTTCAAATTAAGCACGGGGAATGGGATGGTTAAATCCTTCCGTCTCCGTACCATGAAACCACCCCTAAACACCCACGTGTAAAAATGGATTAAATCGTTTCGCAGTATTGCATTACCCAGCACCAAGTTCTTGGTAAAAGGAAAAGGTGTTCACTTTCGACACAGGTGCAATTTCATTCATTGATTTTATGCGGGAGATCCACCGGATTTGAAACCAAGTGGTTTTGAAACCCCGGGACTAAAGTTTCGATTAAAGTTTATACTAAAAAGGCAGACTGCACTACCGAGGTCAAGAGACCGGCCGTTTTCAATAAATAAATAATATAAACACTTACTGATACTTAAATTCCACGTCTCTCTGAAGCAGATTTCCTGAAATTGAAAGAATTAAATAAAATAATTCGCATGAATTCAAATTACCGTAAAAAAACTTTTTATGTACATTCATTTATAATTACAATCAATAAAAGATCGCAACCAAGATTCATAACCTTATAAAAAAATAATATTTATTTTTTATGTAATTGTTTAGATAGCTATGGCTTCCATTTTGTGATATGTAAATATAATCCACAGTTAGTGTCTATAGTTTATACACAAGCTTGGTAATTTATAGTTCGTTGTAGTAATTTGTATATTTTATCTCTCTCGTGACATTCGGTAATAATTATTTTGTTAATTCGTTTCTGAATATTTTAAAATATGTGTAAAATAAGCTTGTGATCCACGTGAACAGATCATAGTTAATATTTCAAGTTGTAGTGTAACAAACGGGTTATCCATAAATATTAATTACACTAAGTCAAATAATAGTATCACTGATTAAAACTTTTGACTGATTCACAGTAGAATTATATTATTATTGTTTATTTTTATTTTGTTATAATTTATACGTATTTGTTAAAGTAAATTAAAATAAGTTAAAATATTTGAACCACAAGATAATATAAATTTTATATACAAGTAGTCATTGAACTGTACGAATCGTACACTCAACGTTGCAAGTTAATAAAATTATTTGTCCTCAAACTGGTTCCCACAACTTCTTAATGTCAGCTTATTTTCTTACTGCTAACCATCTCACTCACTAAGTGTGTTCCTGTGTACGAGGAAATAGACAGGGATGCAAAACGGGATGAGGGTCCGACATTGTAAATAACGATATATGAAAAGTACACACTGGGGAAATGAAAAACAAATTTATCATTTCAGACGGTAAACACAGACAAATGTAGTTGGGAAACGGGCGGTAAAAGTATCACGTCTCGGGCATTGCCACAGTAACGCGGTACTAAGTTTAATGTTTTTAAGTTACTCTCAGTCTCTTTCCACCTTCCCGACGTGTCCCACGGTGTTGACTCAAAACGCATCACGCCTTACTCAAGCTAAATACGTAAGGTTTAAGGTACACCTTTACATCGACACGCAGAGTATTGTATACGTATTTGCGAGGAAAAACTTGAAAAAAAAACTCCGAGTTGTGAAAAAGTCGAGACGGAAAGAGAGAGAGAGAGAGAAAGAATACATAAATACATAAGAGCTTCTTTACGTATTTCGATTGAATGAAAAGTTTTGGACGGGAGTGTGAGTTGTGAAGTTGCAGAAGAAGGGAGAAAGCCTTTCGCCTGAATGGAAACATCTGAGTCACTACATTACACGAAAGTGCACACAACTACAATTAAACCAAATAATTTTTAATTTACCTTTATTGTGTCACGCAGAGTAAAATGAGACAACAAAATACAAAATACAATACACTAAAATAAAAACACATTGAGTAGAAATAAGGCTGCAGTGCTTTACAGTACATACTACGAATACGTATTATTGCAATAATATTATTACTACATACAATACAATGTTTTTATTAAATCTCATAAACATATATTATATTATTAAAATATATTACAACAATGACTTTATTATATTAGCAACAAATTATTAATCCATCATCAATAAATTACGTATTATTACCATTACAAATGGTTTATTATTTGTTTGTGTCTAATAATTTCTACGAATACGTTATGTATTGGTTAATGTAAAACCTCTGTATATTTGAAATAAATTTACATATATGTTCAGACAGATTTTCATTTTGTTTATACTTTTTATTTATTATTTAATTATTTATTTTAATCTAATTATTTGTTTATTTAAACTTAATGCTCACTACGAGTCAATTGTCAAACGTAAAATACATGTGTATTTTTAAAAACAAAGATTTTAATAAGTTATGGAAATAAGATTTATCATAATATGCTTATAGGTAGTACTCGTTGTAGTACTCAAAGAATAATAATACCACACTTAATAAAATAAAAAAAAAACAATGTTAACCTGATTAATAAATAACTCCTTCTTTAGTTGTTGCAATAATTCTTTTTAATAAATATTTTTAATAGTGAATTAATAATTTTTAAGCCGTTATACTGAGGCAAACTATTAAATGTAAAAGAGCAATATGAATTAATGATATTGTCGAATCTCTAAGGCAATAGTACAAGCCGCGTCATGAAAAATTTAACTTTAATAAAGGTAACAGATGCTTCAATAGGTAACCTATTTTAGGTCAATAGATATTTCAGGTGTCACTTCACCCATCCAAGTTGCATTTAAGTTTCTTTATGTAAAACAGATCGGCTCGAATTTTTCTCTGCCTTGTAAAACCATGAATTTTGCAAATCCGTTAAATAATTAACGCGCAGTAGGCTCGTTGCCACGTTAATAAATGATGAAGTAGCACAACGGATTTGAGACGTGAGGATAAAACGAAAAAGATTAATACCTTATTGATGAACAAGTGGGACGGAATGTATTAAGTTCAAGCTTGGCGTGGGACCAACACCTAATAAATAATCAATTAAAGCTGCAGGTAATTGAGACTACAGAAACGGATTCCTGCAACGTGCACACACCTCGAAAAAAAATGAACAATGGAACTGGTGGAATATACAGAGAATACTGCAGGACCCTGCTACGTTATTACAATATAAAACGTATACCGTATTTATCGTGGGAAAGACTATTAATAAAAACGATCAATAATAATAAAAATTAAATAATAAATCAACACGTACTTTACTCTACTTTCGGCAAGTGCTCATTTACGAGACACAGACATTCATTTAATCTTAACATAAACAAATTCTCTATACAAATATTATAAAGCTAAGGTACGTATAAATATGAACAAAACAAATACAAAGGAGTCTGCACATTGCAGAAATAATAAATTAATAACTTCTATTGTACGTTAATAACGCACAGAATGAGTAGTACAAGAGCCAGTCCCCAGCTAAGCTAACAACCTAATTATTTCTAATAATT
This sequence comes from Polyplax serrata, assembly GCA_037055365.1. Classification (NCBI taxonomy): domain Eukaryota; kingdom Metazoa; phylum Arthropoda; class Insecta; order Psocodea; family Polyplacidae; genus Polyplax; species Polyplax serrata. The sequence goes on along the minus strand of JAWJWE010000038.1, from coordinate 3,177,184 downwards.
ATTGCAAAATCATTAAAATTATTATTAATTCTTAGTACAGTACGATATGTACGAGTTACAGTTAAGTCTTTAAGTCTCAAGAATAAAAGTAAAATAAAAAACTGTTTTAAGTTAGTTAGAAACCGTACCTGCTGTAGGAAATTAATAAACACAACGAGAAGCGATGTGACACGAGGTGAATACCACAGAATGGCACGGGTAGTATTTATTATAGTGAAACTTAAAAATACTAATAAAATAAAAAAAATGACAAAAATATCGTAGTGAAAAGTTCAACAGTGAGAGAACAGAAAATCAGTGAAAAATTTGAAGTCTCGAGAGAATCGAAGAGCTCACATCCGACCACAATCAGTTTAAATGAAAATGTACTTTTGGCGATGGAAGAATTCAATCAGTCGACTTATTAATTAATAAGCAATTAATCAATTAATCGCGTTCCTTTAATAACTCAACATTAAAAATGTAAAGCAAACAAACGGACTCGGAGTTCGCAGGAGTTCGCATAATCGCAGCGTCTCGGTCGTTAGGTTGACGCGTACGTAACGCTTGCGTTAAATCCGCGAAACCGTGAAAGTGCCCTTTGCGTTTTTTTATTTTACATTTTTTTATTAAATAATATTTGAATAATTCATGCACCATTCCGAAAAGAACCTCTCGATCGTACATAAGCAAGTGTAGAGAAATAGTTCCACCCGGTTCTATTACTAGTCACCATCCCTAGCTCCGACTGGGTGAGATACATACAAATAACATAATGCTTGCTGAATGCGTAAGGTTTATACATAATTTGCAATTCTTATTGTATTGATTTATTTATTAAATTGTAGCAACTAACGAAAAACTCTCACTCTCCAGCTGGGTTCGTGGTCCGCTGCTAAAGTTCAAAAGAAACTGCTCCCCTGATGGAGATGGTTTTCAAGGCACCCACGTCACCCGAGCAAAGGTACACTTACATAATTACATAACCCGACACATGACGCCGTGATAGACTTTAATAATGAAGAAAAAGTATGCGACGCGTGAGTCTGTTCACACAAAACAGCGTGGATAAGAAACTCTGACCGGGTTTTATTGTCGGTTCTCGTCTGTTCCGTAGTTTCCGCCCGGGAAACCGGATTTATTAAGTTTTTGATTTTTGCCAGGGAAGGACTCGGATATTTGAACGTAAACGGCCGAACGAGTCAACACACAAAGTTGAACGTTTCCCTTGGGGAGCAACGGCTGAACAACAACCGGCTTCCCGTTTAAAGCGAGAGATTGAATTTTCTGTTTTTGACTTCAATGTAACTTTGGCGAAATGTAGAAAGTGCCGACCGAGGGTGGTGTCAACCCTGTTCTTTTTATATCTTAAGGGTGGAAGGGTAGTAACAAAGAAGAAAAAATGCCAGGGGATCATTAAATCCGCGAATTATGCACTTTATAATACATAAATTAATGCATAATAACCTGGAGTTAATTTCATAATTACGTGACGCGCAGAGAGTACTGGAAAAGTTAAATGTCTGATCTGTACAAAATAAAAAAAAAATTATAATAATTATAAATATAATAAATGTTTTAAACAGCCTTACGTTTAATAATATAATAATTGCAGTGAAAGTTAATATCTTGCTACGATCGTACAGAAATTTTTAATTCAATTTTAAACACTTCGAAAATATTACACAACAAGTATACAAGTTGATTTATACGAGGCAACTAGTTCACGCCAATATATTTAATATATTAAAAATATATTTGCTACACGAATCACGATTTTTTATTTACATTTATTTATATACTTATATTTAAGTAAAAAAAAAACATTATTGAATTTAATTTTTCATTTTCATACGGTGTACTGTAAGTAGTAGACCACACATGGACAAGCGCGTGTTGCGGCAGTTACACATTTACGTGTATAATAATAAAATATGTAATATAATAAAATATAATAATATAAATTATTAAAAAAATAGTACATATCCCTATACTTCGTAAGAGGGCGTTTTAATTGTAGTGCACGTAAATTGGTATTTTGTAGTACATTACACAGTATTATAATGCAACCTTGTATATAATATATCTACAAGTACATTTTGGTACATTTTAGTAGTACAAATTTAAAATTTTGTATTGTACTTTAGTGTGTGTGTGTCTGATTTCCTTCCGTGAGGTAATTCACTCTTTTGACATCACTTAAACATTCGGTGAGCAAAAAACAAGTTTTTCCCCTGGGATTTGAGCTGAAATTCTCAATTCGGTTTTTCAAGTACGACTCTCGCATAAATTTGTAGTCCCACGTGGATTGCAACGGTAAGGAAACGTCAGAGATTGCCGTTAAACAGCACGTTGTGTAAATGTAACATTAAATTGTCTGCGAAAATTTCTCCATCTTTTTCTTCTTGTTCTTCGTCAGGTGAGAGTTTAGGAAAACAGGTGGGAAGGCGAGCAGTTGGGTGAGACCGAAATCACTCGAGTTGCTCACCACTTTGAAATTCAACGCGCCGTGTGCATTTATGTACATCGTAATGTTAATTTCGTGATTTTCATCATCTCCCATTGATTTCTGTTCGAAACTCCATTTGAAGGATCCAAAGAACGTGATCCCTTCGCGACTGTTCAATTAAGAAATGAGGCGATCTGTAATCTACACGATCGCTCAATAAAAATTCTTGAATTTCTAATCCGATCGATTTCCTTATGAATCCACGGGAAACCTGATTAATTTAGAAGGAGCGAGTGCAAGTGAAGTGAAGAGAGTGACTAAAATAGTAATGACATCACTTCACTAACACACGGTGAACGTAACGTGATGTCTTACGACAAGTCGTGTCCGGGTACAAAATACAGAGAGCAGAAACAACCGATTTATAGTCTGTGGTATTTTTTACAGGTTATGAAACTATCCAAGTTTCAAAGGAAACTATCAGAATAATTTAAATTTCTAGTTTTTGGATAGTACTGTTGTTTCTAAGAGATCTACTTGTCGGGTGTTGGAGTTCACGAGGAGATAGCAGAGCCTACGTGCCCACCGGTCAAACTAAAGGAACGAAGAAGTGCATTGCTTCCATACAGTAGGGTGTAGTATTCAGCACGGGTCGTTCGCAAGTCGTTTTTGGGCACCTGGGTACTTTCTCTTAGAACGTGTACCTTCTTTGACAAGTACGGAGTGACAAGTCACGTCACGGGATCTTTCAGGTGTGGAATTAAAAAAAAAGTTAGAGAGACGCAGGGTTGAGTCAACCGTCACCGAAATTCAACTCACCCGGCGAAACTTCGTTGGGGACCCTCGCGAGTTCAACTGTAGACTTGATTGAAACCGGCAATTACTTACTTAATTATTACTTCTGTTCTGTTATTGGCGAGGAAAAAGTGGAAGAATGTCCAACTGGGTGGGAAAGGACTAATTTTGAAATTGTCACACGTACATAAGAAATGAAACTAATTGAAAAAAAATAGGAAAGCACTGAACATTGCAATACAACCTGCCTATAATTATAAATATAAATATGAAATTGATACACAACTGCATTCCCATATTATTAAGATCATTATGTTAGAATCACGAGTTATTAATTAAAATTTTTGGGAAAAATAAAATCAATAATAACAACGTTTTCCTTGTGTCCAAAAAAACCACGTGACAAAATCCGTCTGAAATTCAATAAATACATAACAGTTTTCTGTTATCACTTTGTGTGATCAATGAGCTATGTATGTTTTTTTCTATGGATCTATGTAATTCGTAACTCGTCTGGCAAACTTCCACGTTAATCACATAGATATATTGCCTTCGTAAGAGTGCAAATTGAATACCCGTGTTACGTGAATTACATTAACTGAATGGATAATATTGATTTTCCTTTTCTTAAATTTTTTCCACAAGTCTCCTTCTACTCAAAACCACTTCTGCACATTTACATTTTCTTATTCCCTGCAGAAATTCTTTTACTGTTGTTCTTGTCGTAGTTATTCTTCTTCATCAAAACTTGACCATCTTCCCTGCAATGGTTTTAAAGTAAAACGAGATTTTGTTTTCTTTGCCTGTTAATGATACTTTGCCGACGTCCTCGTCAGTAGGACTAGTCGTAAACAATAATTTCTTTTGTATTTGAATTACTCAAAGTTTATTAGTCGAGTGATTCGTTTACTTCAAATTTGAAAAATATTATAATGAAAATTACACCGCGCACTGATCTTATAATTGTATAATCCTATAATACATGTAATAGGAATTATTACAAATAATTATAGGAGTTTATATTAATATTATAGAATGGAATTACAAATATGGAATTACACAATTTTAATTACGCAAATGTGGAAAAGAATTAGCTTAAGCGTTTCACGTTTTTGTTAGTATAAGTTTGCACAATATATAAAATGAATAATACAACTTAAAATACCTGTATTATAGTAAAATAATTTACAATACAACTCGTGTTACTGCTTGCTGCAAAATAATACAGTACAATAAATTAATATTGAATACCGATTTTTTCTTCTTTAAACCAGAAAATTTTCAATTTTTATTTAAACACGGATCCATTGACTACTCCTTCCCGCGACTGATTTTCAAGCAAACACATGAAAAAGAGTCTAATTTTTGTAGTGTCAAAAGCAAAGAAAACCTTGAATGGGAAATTATCCAACGACAAATCGAAAATAAATTCAATAATTCCGAAGGTTAGACCCGTGTAAAATGAATTAACCGACAGCCTGGGATATTTTCCTTTGACTCGTCCAAATACGGGAGAAAAATACTTTCCCGTTTGTTTACGATGGCCAATCGATTTCTGTCGATGCCTAGCCGTGACGTAGAGAATCACTCAATTTAAGTGCAAGTGAAAGTGATCAATCATCGATTGCTGGATCTTTAATTATTCAAATACTCTGAAACCGGGTGGAAGTGAAAATACGAATACAAAGTACATTTATACCAACACTTTTTGTTTAAAAGAAATTTGTGTTCTTGGAAAGTTTAATAACAAAAAGGAGAATTCCACGTATTATACTATTAAATACGTTTCATTATTTTGTGTAATATGGCCGTACATGACCACAATTAATTAAAAATCACGTCAGGGTTATAACAAAGCATGTAAGTTATAAATTTGTAGTTGTAGGTAATTCTTCCCGATAATTAAGTTACACACGAGTTGTAGTAGTAGTTGCTGCTGCTGCTGCTCTTGTTGTAGTATTAGTAGGAGTAGTTGCTGCTGAAATATAAGTAGTTTCTGCTGTTGTTGTTGTAGTAGTAGTGTCAAAACTTCAATATTGCCAAGAGTGTAAATTAACAATAAATAGTAACAATAACTAGTAATACTATTAAGGATTTAATCGTGGTGTGGTACTTAATTAGGCAGTTGTAAATGGTAACAACATCTTGGGAACTTCAACTTGGGAAAGGCTAAAAAGGCCACCGTGTTCAGTGTGGCATTCGTAAAGTATAAAATGCAAATACAGCTAATCAATCTTTCTTCTTCCTAACAATCTCCCAGTTCACCGATGTTGCACATTCAGTATCTGGCACATGACTCTAGTAGTTCTCTAGTCTCACACACAACCACCCAAGTGATGGCGAACTTCAATTTCCGCGTCTTCACATCTCCCAGAACGGGAGAATAAGTACGTCGAACACTGACCACAGCACCGAAATACCAGACAAATGTAAGCACTGGGTGGTTGTGACCCAATCGAAAGTTGTGTGTATGGGGTATACAGTCCGAAAAGGAACTTGCCCGACAAAGAACGACACGAAACTGTAGACTGTAGGCGAAAGACCGTAAACGAAAACCAGAATAAAAGGAACACAAAGTAACGGTAGAACAAATCAATTCAGCAATGCCACGAACCTCATTATGTGTTATTAACATAAATAATGAGAAAGACGAGTTGAAGTCGACGTTCAAAAGCGAAAACCCAGAACCGAACAAAAAAAATTAATTAATTAATGGCTTACGAAAAGTCAGCTCACGTAAAAATGATCAGTTATCACAATCGATTATGTAGATTACACGGAGAAGATCACAAGATGAGAGAAAATTTTGTTTTTTACCTGGGCAGAATAATTTCCAGGTGAGGACTCCCGTGAGCGTTTCCAGCGGATATTCAGTTGTAGGGACACGGAGCCATCGCGTACGTTGGACGGCTCGGGTAATAATTGGGCGGTGATTGATTATGGTAAACAAGGAGATGGGTCGTTAAACTCGGAAAAGAAGTGGATGACACCGGGAGAAGTGAAGATTGGATTTAATGAACGTAATTTCTGGTTGCGAGAACTACAACTTCGAAGGAACCACGTTGTGGTGCTGTGTGGAGTAACAACAAATCCAAGTACAGTGGGTGTGGAACGGGCACTTGTTCTCGAAGGAGTACTACTTTTACTTTGTAGATTTTATGTCTTTGAGTACGCGTACTGCTCCTTTCATCTTTTGACCTGTCCATTCACGTCCAACAACCCTCCCGGAGGGTATGCTGCGATTTTAATTCATCTTATTATTACTACACAGGGACACAACCTTTTGTGTTTTTATCATATTGTTTTATTCCTTCGTTAATAACATTTATCTTTTGTCATTTTTGTATATATAAATCGCATGTTTGTAAGCTTAGTGACAGTATAACGTGTCTTTATATACTTAGTACCAAAATTATGGTGGCTTTTCTGTTATCACAGATCGTAACATGTGCGTCAAGTGATAGTGTTGTCTACTTGTCTTGAACAACTTGACGGTGTGATGTATCTAAAAAAATAAGTTTTTATTTTTATTGTTTGTACATTATGTCACATCGTTATGTATACAGTAGTGTACATTATATTGTGTGTATATGTACGATTAATAAAACCGTTATGTTATGAAGTTGAGGATCCTAAAGGTATGGTAGTATTTTTATAAATCTTAGTATTCAATATTTAGGTGTTCATTGAAGTGTTTTGTAGTTCTATTAATTATGCCTGCTCGTGATTTACAATGTGTTGATTTATTCGGTTATTGAACCAAGTTTGTCTTTCCAGTTACCCTGGAATATATTAGGAATTTATGTGATATTAATTTAACGTCCACGATTGACTCAACAGTAATGTTAAACTGTTTGAACCAGAGCCCTACCACGGTTCGTGAGATTGGTGTATTATAATATTTGCTTGTAGATATGTTTTAAGAACATTAGTCAACGTAGTAGTGATCAATTGCTTTTGATGAATTCGGGACGTTCGGTTTGTTGCTTCTAATAAAATAAATTAACCCGATATCGAACCGCAGTTCTGTTGTCGCACTTGTGGTTTTATGTTTCACTATTGTTTTTGAATTAATGTCTATCCCTAAGAGTCCGCGACCCACTTCGAAACGGTCCTACAGACAAGTCATCGCAATAAACCGCATCCAATTGATCTTTCAATACAATTGCACAAATCCATTTGTTTAGACGAATTCGTGGTGTATTAATCAGACGATGCGTTCCATCAGCTGGTTGATCAAATAATGAGCTGCTCATTTAATCAAAATCTCTTCCAAGAAAATCCTGTACGCGATCGATGTATGCAGATCGCTCACGGCCAAATATCACGACACACAACCCCTAAGTTGGGCAGTAAACGAACGGATTCCCAGCCGTCAGCCAACTTCTTAGTCTTTTGGTTAATAGTTTTATATTATCAAATGAATGATTCGTTTTAAATGAAGAAAAATACACTTTGCTCTTGAACTTGAACTCATCTCCATCGGTGGAAATTTCAATCACCCGGGTCGGATCACCCAAGACCATGACCTACCACAATGCGTCCGGGCTTGAACACGGTCAAACATTAAGTCTATTTTTGGAGAAGTTCTATCATTTCTACACTTCATTTGTTCTACGAAGTGTTACTTTTTGCGTTTCTCAGAGACCAGAAAGTGAGTGTAACTTACCTGCGGATCGATTCGGAGAAAATCGCCGGGATTTTGCCATCGTTTCAAATTTAGGTTCCGACTCGGAATTGGCACCTGCAGAAAAAGAACAGAACATCTTAAATTCAAAAAAAAGGGAGACACCGAAATGCAATTAAAATTATGCCGATTTTCCCGTCACACGTTTTCATATTCAATTTCCACGAGTGAACCTTTTTAATTAAAAGGCTTTAAAGCGACGACACCATCGCTGACATCAATGTCTTTCGTGTACGTATCAACTTATCTACTTACCTATTTACTTATCTACGAACTTAACATCAGCGGTAAACATGACAATGTGCGTACGGTACACACACAGAGACATGCTCAACTCACAAAAGAACTCATACTAATCTTCTGACCCATAGCAACATTATATGCTTTATTGAACAAGTAAAACTTATTTAATAACGATTAATAGTTAACAAATTGTTTACGGCCTTGCAGAACAATTCCCCCAAATTACTTAAACTATTCGTCTTGTTTAAAAATTTTAATATTCGTTGTGGTGTAGTCATAAATTTTCTACCCGATGAGTTTAATAAATAGTTAATTATATTTAATTATCTTATACTTAAGTTAATATTATTACGATGTTTATTAGGCAGATGGTGTTTTGTATTAAGAGAGGTACGGGTACAAGCGTCTCAGCCACAAAACAAATGGACGAGTACGATAAAGAACAGTAGGACGGATTGATTTTATAAGTAAATTAAAGTTAAATTAAATATGTTATGTTTTAATAGACCAAAAGCTTCGGTACATAACTCGAGTCAAAAGTGTTCGCCTGGTGAGCTTGCGGTTCAGTCAACCTCGTCTCGTTAAAAATTAATGGCACTCAGTCTAAGGCCAATTATTAATGATTTTATAACATCCCTACTTAATAGTTTTCCAACTTTTCCAAACATAAGTGAAAGTCGGCGTAAATATTAAATGAAACTGTGGGATCGGACGGAGCCCATGCGGCGATCGGTTGCTACCATTGCACTTAAAAGTTTTAAATTCTTAGGTCTCGTAAAGTCTTTAAAAAATTTTTTAATATGTTCAATAAGGGTGGTGAGTAGCCACCGGAAGCACCCGAAGGGTAGGTTTTCACTTACTATCATGCCGTCGACTAAATCGTTCTCTAATGTTTTTGCCCAAAGAAGAGAGTTCAGTACGAGCGAATGTCTCATGCCTAAATTTATAATTTATTAATATGGCTCTCGGTTACAATGTGCTTTCTTTTTCACGATGAATTCACAATGGAAATACTCGAGTCTCGAAGACATTATTTCTCTAAATTAGGTACATTTTCAAAATTTATTAATGTGTTTTCATACTTTATAATGGAATTCTTTCTCGTTTTGTGTTTACGAGCTTTATTACGTTTCACATATGCGTTAAAAAAATATCTTAGAACATTTAGAGTAACCTTTCCTTCCATTTTGTGTCCAATAAGTACCGCTCTTTGAATTACTCGTCGTATATTTTTTTGTTTTTCAGAGCTCGTCTTGTGCCTGCTCTACTCCAGACTCCTTCATCTTGTTAACTGCCTGAGTTTTGTTTATATGCCCGTTGGGTTCCTTTTTTTCACTTTACGTTTTTACTTAATGTTTCGTAGCGCTACATGTTCTGTCGGAACTTTTTTATTTTCCCTACCTTGCCTCGGCCTTTTCCTATACAAGCTGCGGTGAATTCTGTTAAAAGGTTCATGGCGAATGGGAATCTGTACTCTGTCTGCAGTAACAATTATTGCAAATTTACATTATTTAAAAAAAAAGATTGGTGCTCGTCAATAACTAAATTTAACGTGCCGTTCTAACCTCAATCCTAATCTCTCAACTTTTTTAACTTCGCACATTTCCTGCTGCACATTTTCGTACGTGTCATTGAACACACGCCAAATTTCAGATATTGCCACCTTATCAATTGTTTTGGCGTATTATCACGGCCAATCGATTTCGTCTTTAATTGTTCACGTGTTAGTCTGTTGTTGGAAACTGTTCAGACTTCCTGCCAAATTCGTTGAAAACGGCCCTCGCATTTTCCTCGGTATTTTATTATTTTACAATATTCAAATCGAATCGGGCGCACTTTCTTGAAATTCAGATCCTCTATAAATTTACCGTAAAACTTAAAGGCAGTGCAAAAAGTTTTAAGCAAGCCTAGAAAAACAGCGAAACTGCATGGGAGACTAGAAAATGTTGTCAACAACGAAAAAAAAACAGGAAGTAAAGTCAATAATAAAAGGAGAATGACACCTGTAATTTAGAATTCCAAGAAAAATTCCATTCATTAATTGATTAAAACCAGTGACTGAGTTTGCACGGTATTCCAAAGTCTTACAATTTATTCTTCAGAGGCAGACGACCGTTAATTAAAACAAGACCTATTAAATATTCAATGTTCAAGACTTGAATTTCGTCGACAAAAATGTCGGGAGGAGCGAGGAAAACCCGCGAGGTTTTACGCGGGAGGACGAAGAAACAAATTCGACGTCTGATGGAAAGCGAAACCTGTTTTCCTGTCTTTTTTTGAGGGGGAATTCGGTCGCAAGACGACAGTTCTTGCCGACATGGCATGAAACGTTTCATTTTCGAGGTCGTTTGCTGCGGTCCTAACTCCGGCAAAGGGGGAAATTAGAGATGAGATTTCACAAAACGAGCCGTGTTCGTATTTAGTTCGCCGCTAACGGATCCGATTAGTTTTTAATAATTAACGAAGAAACTAATGGAATCGAAAGTTAAAAGGGAAAATATGAAAGGTTATTTTTTCCCACCGTAAGTCACTGCCATTCGTGACTTAAAACGGAATTCGAGCGGTTGAATAGAAGAGGGCGGTGAGAGCGCTGACTGGCCGCTAACAAATTAACAAATTCAAGATGGCCGACGCGGATGATGTCTTTTTCTCTCGCTCTTTCTCTGTCTCTCTCATGCTCAATCACAACCGTTGTCGTATTCTTTCTCTCTCTCTTTCCCTCTCTTTCGCCATTTTAACGGTTCATTTGACTTAACCGACCTTTGTTTTATTTATTTAACCGATGAATTTGTCAACGTAAAATGTAAATGGATTTGACGATGCTTCGTCGCATGAACCTTACAAAACGCTTTCCCACGGTAAGAATGAGGACGTCGAATAAGTAAGCTATGAAACGTATTTTCCGACAAGAAAAAGTGAGGATCACATGACGAGATTCTGGTACCGAAGGTTCGGTGGTGGCGTATCATGTGGCCCCACACTGATTTTTATGTCTTTCATGTGGCCTGGGTTTATCATATTTATCAGGGAACACATAAAAATCCCCGGGTCAAATGTGGCCTGCCTTTGGTCGATGGTCTTTTTTTTCAAGCAAAAAAACTGCATTTCATTATCATTTGCATTGGTTAATTGGTAGTTGGTAATAAAAGTCAGACCATAAAGACGGCCCTGCCTCTATTTCAATGGCCTTTTGCTTTGATAGTTAAATGAGGAGAGATAACAATACTCCTGAAATTTTTGTATCTTATTAATATGAAACTGTTTGCCTTTGTAATCTGAATTTCTTTTTATAACCAGACTTGTATAATAATTGAAATTGTGGTTGTTCATCAGATAAGCATTTTGAGTTATTGAAATTTCACAATCTGTAGGAAGAAATGAGAGAAAATTACACTAGCAGTTTTCCCCAGCCTATTATTATGATGGCACTGTCCAATTGTTTTACTGAACATTATTTATTGGACCAAAAATTGCTGTAGAATTCTCTTTGGTGAAACATTTGTTTTCCCTGCACCAGTTTTGGTCAACTGCAGTGCTCTGTTTTAAAAAATTTTTGCAAGCGAATCAGAAAAATGTTTTCCCATCAGTTAATGAAATTCTATTTTTGAACTCAAAATTACAAAACTTATGCAAATATGAGTTTCATGTATTTGTTGCCCTGCTTGCATTTGTGGTGAAAATGGAGGCTCAGCATATTGCCCAGAAATGCAGCACTTATGTAAATTAATTAAGTGTTGATAATTTCATATACAGTCTGACATAATAAAAACTGTGGGCTTTGGGTTTTTCGCAAGGAAAGGGAAAATTTATCACACATGCCATGAATTTCCACGTTTCACACTTTTATTATACATATATTTTAACCACATTCACTGGTGGTTGGTATTTACCTAAGCGCAAGACATGTTTTCAATTAAGCAAATTGGCAAACAGGTTTGATAGCACCATTTTTCTTGGAAAGTTAAGCATACTTCCCAATGTTACCTGAGAGTAAAATGGAAATTTTTTTTAACTTTCTGCATGTGGGTGGCGGTGATGGTGCACATTACATTATTACTGGCAAAAGTTTTCACACAGCTTGGAGAATTATTTTTAACATTTTCATTTTGAATTGCATACTTTGTTTTAAATTGTACTCACTTCAATGCATCAAATGACTTCTATGAATTAATAATAATAATAATAATAATAATGATAATAATAACAATAATAATAATTTCACTGGGTTCTTATCACTTTGAAGTTTTGTCAACCCTGAGGTTTGATTACACAAGGCTGGCATGAATTCACCACTCACATACCTTGTTCCACCTGATTAGAATGAATTAGAATTTACTTTTGAGAATTCCTGAATTGATTCAGGATGAATTCATCAAAGCATCCAAGATGGAGACCCTTAGGTCTTCCTTTCAATTAATAATATGCGTCTTTCCCTCTCTCTGTCTCACCTAATATCTTGGGTGGAGTTGCTGTCCCAAGGCAATAGAATCACGAATGTAGTCGCATTTCGCGTTTGCCAAAAATTACGAATATAAATTAGCTGAAGAGCAACATTTGAAATTATCTGAAAACTGAGTTTGTTGGCTTCACCACAACGAAATTTGGTACCGAACGCGAATCGATTGCCCTTCAAATTGGTCAAGTTCCGGGATGATTTTATTGAATTGTTTTTTTTTTCTCTCCTCCATCCTTTTGAAATCTCCAATGGGAAATTTGTTTATGTTAAGGGAAAAACCCTGTGTGTGCTGTGTGTAGGACCGACTGACAGCTTTAGGAAGGTTTGGTTTGCGTCTGAGTGAAACTAATATTAAATCCGCCTGCAGGGAAACCGTTCAAGTCGACTCGAGCTCTGTCTCTTCCTGAATGGCCATGGTGACGCATGCAGTACAGGAAACAGTCAGATAAATGCACTTCCCATCGGTTACACGTTAGAAACCGAGTAATATATATTTATCTTCGTATGTTTGTTTTTGGGACGGAGTGCGGTTTCTACGAGTGACATCCGGACTAATTGCAGGCGAAACAGTCAAAGGTTGAAGTTTCAGAATAGTGCAAAGTGTTTGATTAGTCCTTTAGGGAGTCCTTTAGGGTGTAGAGAGAAACGGGGTATCGCTTGTTTGAACATGAAAAATTCTGAAAGAAGGTGACGAAAACTTTTGAATTGAACTTAATAAATAAGTGCTCTGCTTTAATGATTGTATATTAAATTGCATATTGTTCGGTTTTAACGATAGAAATAACCAAATTAAACGGGTGATTTTCTGGTAGAAGTTGTACGGATTTCAAAGTGGTTTGTCGACATCAGAATTGCAAATAATTCCACGATACATTTCATCCGTCTTACTTTTGGTAATTAATTGTAGTTGTCTGTTACATTACTACTGTCTAAATAAATTGGAATTATTGAATGGACGTTCGATTGCATGTCACTCGGTTGTTTTTCATAGGGACAGTCGCATTTAATTTTAATTAGAGAGAGACAAAAAATTGTTGAGCAATAAATCTTTCTCGTTAACAAGAAAGCGTTTTTGTAGTGGCAGTCGAATGGAATTGAATGCTATTTATTGCTACATATTTCACAATTAAATGAAAGGTTAGGGATTAATTTAATTACTTTTTTTTTCTAACATTTGACCTGTGTTGCCTCGGAAACGGATCTATCTCTATTTGTAATGCCACAGACGATGAAAGTTACCGTAGGATTTGAACCTCATTTGGTCTGTTTCATTGTAGCGGCAATACAATTTATCTTAATGTTACTCTGTTGGAGTTTTCAAATGAAAAAAATGTACCGTAGTAATGTAAATGAAAGGTATTCTCAGTAACAAAGAAAGTTCTATATTTTTTAGTTACTTTTTAGCGGAACTATTTTTAAAATTGAGGCTTTTCTTACTCAAATAGAACTTCGATTTTTTGTAGTTAACTCTTAATCAAACTATTCTATTAGTCTCATACAGGGATTGTGCAAATATTTTTACGGCTCAATTAGTTAGATTTATAAGAATACAGTCTTCAGATTGATTCATTTGTTATTTAAATTTAATAGTGTTTGTTTTTGTTTCACTCGACTAGTTCGACGAATGTGTTAAACGCAGAAACCTGAATCAATAATCAGACTCGACTCGTAATTCCGTACACATATTATGTATAACTTACATATAAATGGTGTCTCAAAGGTTCTCGAAAAATTTTACGACTTTCTTAGGAAACGATCGTAAAATTTAATTCTTTGAATATTTGCTTTGTGGTGCATCGGTGTGTTTTTTTTTGTGTGTATATGCTCCTATACAAATTTTGTCACCATTCATTTTTCATAATGTAGGCGTCTTTTCAAAAGGGATAATGATGTGTCAATGTATAGGAAATAAGATACACAATATTAACGCATCAAGTGGCTTGTTTCGATATAAAATTTATTATGCAAAATGAAACAGGTTAAATTGTATGGAAATGTAGCCGTTAACCACGAACGCAGACAATATAAAAAGTGTACTGCTGTGTTACCGTCGATGCTCATGGTTTAATCCGTACGACACGTTATCGAAACTTGTAGATGTGTCAATTTATTTACAAAACTTGTTCTAGGGTCTGTTAAAGTTTAAACATCTGCTACATATTGATTAATGTCGGTTTCATTCGTAAGTTGAGAACAGTAAAAAATTGTTGTAGGTACAAGTACCATGACGTGGTATAAATCTTCGTACCAGAAATTTACAAGTACTAGAAAGACCAAAAATGATTTGTTGTATCCGTTTCGGTTAGTCTGATTAGCGTGCAGGTTTTATTATTTTTTTTTGTATTTTATTTCTATGTTAATTGGTTTTCGTATATATTTTATATACAGTGTAATCTGACAACCGCATTAGTAGTTTTCATTTGTAACTGGATACAAGTTACACCCTAAAGTAAGGTTCAAAAAATTGTTGATCATTGAATATCGAGAAAGCCGAATACTATATATATTATTTGGTAATGTAATATTGAGCGTGAATGTACGACATACAATTTTCTATATTTATTCAAAACCTATATGTTTTTCTTCATTTCATTGCAACAACTAGGGCAGATGAATAATTCACCAAAATAGATTAGTTTTTGGACGAGGTAATCCTACAACGTTAGACTCCTTTTGCTTCTGCGAAGGTCTACAAGTTGCTGTCCAGACGGTAACCTCGAGAACAATGGCTCATTTGTTGTTTCATTTCCGTTGAACAGTGTGCCTGAGTATTCAAGCGGCTTTGGTTACGAAAAATTAAAATTATGAAATAAATGGTCTTGTCAGTTGGTCAAGGTTCGTGACATTACGAGAGAGAAAAACGAAAACGGGCAATTTGGTGGCCCTTGACAGTCAAAACGGTGGACTGAACGATTTCTGTTTTAAAATTGCAAAATCCTCCTGCGACGATATGAGAAGGACGAATACTATTTGCCAAAAAATCAGCCTAAAAATTGGTTTACCTAACATGTCTTTTTAGTTGTGTCACAACATACTCCATGTCGGTAAAGCATTGTCTTTATCTTAACTTAACCTTTTTTAACGGCCATCGACTGAGGATGTGCTACTTTGTTCTACCCTTGCCATAATTTAAAATTTATATTATTTATATTATTTTTATTATATGATTGTTTTTTATTAGTTTTATATTTTTTTTCTCTTTGCTAATTGTCTTGCAACTTTGTATTTTATATTTTGCTTGGCAAGTAATGTTGTTTACTATTGCAGTTAATTTCTTTCAGAGTTAAAACTTTTCATAATTTACATACACAACACTGAGGAAATCAATCCTAATATCGTTATATGTAACTACAGGAAAATATGTCAGTTTGTTTGTTTCACAATTTTTTTATAAATTTTTTAGATAGAGGGGGATGAGGCTGGTGCTTTGGAATTCGTTTCTTGTTTCTTCCAAAAAATGTATTCAGTCCGTTTCTAACGACTCGATCACGTCTGGTTAGTTCGCTACGTCCAACTTTTAAAACGGTAACGAACTTCTGACTAGGACAAGAATGACAAAAATATAGGTGATATTTTTTCTATTGAATCAATTTTGAAATGGTTTCGGGTAGAGACTGGTATTCTTTGGCATTGCCGACTGTTTCAGCCATTCATTCGGTATTTTTCCTAGTCTCGTCCTCAAGTGTTACACCATCACCCTCCAAATTTCACTATTTACGTTCCGATACCAACGATTTTTAACACGTGACTTCAGTCCTATTGTCTTTTGTCTGAAATCTCTTTTTTTGCCGAGGGCCTGAGGGCTGGCAAACTGGCTGGAAACGGAAAACGCCGGGTTTTCTCGGGCTTTAATAAAATTGTCACGTTTCCTAGATTCTCGACGTTACATAAAAAGAAGTGATGAAAAAGGATTTCTCATTTTCAACCTGACGCCTGTCCGCGTTTTCCAAATGCTTTTAATATTGCACATCCCCGGAATTCGTACGCCTTTTTGGGAGTAGAGCAAACACGGGCAGCGAGAAAGACCGGAGGAAAAAGAGATTTATATATAAATGATTGAATTAACTCTCGATATCGTAGTGTTTTCTTCTCTCTTTCTCACACTGTTAATGTGTAACCAATATCGTGTGCGTGCGGTGTCTGCAGAAGTGCAAGGAAGTACAAAAAGAGCGATGAGATGCTCCCTGGCGAATGAATAATATATGGGACTGTGCTTTTACCGCCGTGATAGATATGTACATGTGAATTAATGGGAATTAATGACAGAATAGTATGGATAATGTCCTCTGAACAATACGTAGCTCGCGTGCATCCACGAAAACCTCACTTTCGTATTTCGCACAAGTCAGGCGAGTCAGTCGACGAAATTTGTCAGTCCTTGACATGTGCGACCTGTTCCTGACTTAAGAAAGACCATCGTCGAATAGAACCAGACGGATATTGGACTTCCAATCGAATTCCCTGTATTAATAAAACCCAGTCACACTACCGTTTTTGTGAATTCACTCACACCACTCGTGTGTAAATAAGCGGGTATGATTTCTATTTATAGTTCTTATTCTATGTAATTCTCATTTATAATTCGAAGTATTCTTCTGTGAAAAGATTTGCTTGAGCTGACCTAAAAACTAAACGCCAGAGTTTTTCGTACAAGTTGGCAGGCACGAGCATTATTTTTAATTAACGTGGCGAACTGTCTTTTGGAAGTTGCAAGCGTTTCTTGTTAGAGCTTTTTTTTCCCCGGAAGAAAGGAAGGAAACGAATGAAAATTTCGATGTTAACGATCATTTGTGAATGGCAGTTCTTCTTCCACTTTCAACTACTCGCACTATTTCACTTGCCTGGGATAGGAGAAGTAAAAGTAAAAGTAAAGCAATTGTATCGTTTAAATGAGAGAGAGAGAGAGAGACAGAGAGAGAGAGAGTTATAGAGCGGATGAGTTAAGTACGATAAGAATAAAAACACTTCAACTTTAATGTCGAGATAACGCACTCAGCAATTGTTAGCCTTTTCTATCCTTTCCCTGTTTTTTTTTGTTTCGCCCGGCAAAAAATATACGTGTAATTACTGGAAGGTGGAGTGTCGGAGGTGATACAATGTGGGCTCGATATGAACCAGTAGGTCGAACCGCAGGAAATTGGAATCTACGCTTCGATTCTGATGGAAGTTGATCATTCCAGTGACGCGCAACAAATACAAGATGAACGGTTTAGTCAGTGGTAGACGTCTGAAGTTGACCGAATGTAATTCCCCTTGGGCAAGGGTTTTAATGTGTATTTTTGTGTGTTCTGGTTCGGTGATACTGCGCTAAACGTCGCCATTATGATGGTGGTCGTAATATTTCAGCGGCGGATTTAGTTAGAAACACCCACAGTTTCGTCGGCGTTGATAAATTAATCGTGTGGCGGATGTTGAGAAAATATTTGCATGCTTTGCAACCGTTTTCCGCATCCGAAAATATTGAATTTTGTACTTAATAGCCTCGACGTTATGTACTTGGTGTGGACAGGAAGTTATGTGTGGTATTGTTCCCACACCAGACCACCGGTTCGAAATAGACACAACTTCAGTGAGACAAGTTTAAGTTTTAGTACCCACGGTCATTCTACTTCTCAATTATTCCATTTTCACTTCACTGGTCCGGTTATCACCTTAAAATTATTCACTGTCTATTTTTGAAAAGGTGGCTGGTTATTCAGAAAGTTATCGATTGCCGTACACAAGAAGGGGTTAAATTTTGTACACCTTGAAGGGTTGCAAAATGCACATTCATCACAGATTCGGTGAACCGTAGGGTAATTCCATTAGATAAATCGGCGAAACTATTACTCTTAGACATTCGATACAAAGTAGGGAGTAGAATTGTTAGTGGTGGTGTAATGCAATAATGGTAGACAATCAAATTTCGTGCTTTTGTTCGCCTCAAGTTAGCAACTTCAACTCTTTGTCGTATCGACTCCGCATTACAAGTACATAAAAGTTGAGTTTTTGGCAATTCATTTGACGAAGCATTTTCTTTTCGTTTTAGCGTTTTTTTCTTTTTAGTTCTTATTTGAATTTTAGAAGACCCGGAGATTGAATTGAGCGGTTAACCTTAAGTTTTTAAGTTCTGCGTCGACGCAGATTGTCGATGCCCAATTTGACACGGTTAAACTGTCTGACTTTTGTCTCATCGGATGAATTGAATTTTTTATTGTCTCTTTCAAATGTCGCAAAACTACCAAATTTAATATTTAAATTTTGAGAAGGGATTTAACTAAAATACCGCAAATGTGAATTCCAACTACGGCCACATAGGAATTGCTTGTTCTGTGCAACTGCCGAAGAGTTAGTGCCTTGCTTGATTTACAGTTTGAGACTTCTTTGTTGTTCTTTTCTTTATTCCGCCTTCTTTTGTCAACTTAATTTTCTCTTTTTGCATTATTGGATTCTTATTCCGTGCCAAAATCAATTTACTCCACGTCGCAAGCGTCTTAAGCGTACATCCAATTTCCATTTGATTATTGAGTTTTGCACTTTCCATTTCTTCAGTTTCGCGATGGACTCGGATAATTTCCCGTTACCGCAACCTCAGGTTTATTTTCATAACTTCTTCCGTTGTTCAATCTGAAGTCGTCGGTGCGAATTTATTCTAACGCATACAATTGGACTTTTTACATGTTCCCTTTATTTATATTTAGTTCCAGTTAAAATTTTTATTTTCGTACCAATTTAATTGTACGTTAATTGTCTAATTTGTCCGCACACGCGAAGTTCTGCGTTTATCATAGTAAGGATCGAAACGATAAGCACAATTACATATTAATATTTTTGTTTATTTACTTATTTTTTTTTACTTCTACAGGTAATTTTGGACAGGAGGACAGCGCGGGCGATGGAGGTTACTGCGATGGTGCAGGTGGGTACCACTTCTAAGTCAGGTTCATGTGTTAATATTTAATACGGCATCACGTGGAATATTTAATATTTTTTTATCGAACTTAATTAACAGTTTCACCTAAAATTCAAATTCCTAGGGTATAAATTGTAACCTGTTTTAACCTAATAGGAGGTTCCACATGGAAAGTTTTTAAAAGAAATTGCGTTTCACACGATCCACTATTGAAGGGAATAATAACTTACGATTCTCTCATCTTATAATGAACGAAGGCCTTTAAAGAATGGAGTACGACCGCGGAAGAACTTGAAGGTGTACCGAAAATTTGAATGGTAAACGATAATAATAGCTTATTAATCGAGGAGTTCGGTTGTGAATATGGAAAAGTGTACGATTTTTTGTCTTAGTTGTAGACCATAAATTTCCAAATATTGTCTCCCGGCACACACACACACACACAAGCATTTTACCTGATCGTGAAGCTTTGGGTGTGCCGATATGATGCCGAGAAATAAATTTGTTTCTTCAAAGTCTCGAACTTTCCATAAATTACAAGGGGAACTCTGCTTTGTCAGACTTGCAAATTGCAATTTATTTCTGTTTTATTCCAAAGTAGAGTTCGGCAGGTTCTCAGGTTCGCGTCACTTCGACGCCTCCCGAAAGGTTTGCCAGGGATCCCCGGGGAAATTTCCCGCGTAGGCAAAAGGCAATGATTGGATTGTTGCGGGGTACAAAGTCACTCGTTTTACGGCTGTAAATAATCGCGTGTTGCCATAATTTTCTTTGCCTGTCTTTGACTGCTTAAAATTCCACCTTGGGAAAATGTCTGCCAGTTTATTTACATTGTACGCGCTTTTGCGTGCGTTTTCTGGGTACACTCTCCGACCTCCGACTCATTTCAGGCTCTGTGAGTTCTTGAACAGGAAAGGCATGAATGTAGAGGCAGACTGGTTATGTATTGAAGTGTCCAACAGTGACATCAGTTTCCTCGTTGCACGTGAAAAGGGCGTTGAAATGTCACGTGCATGAATATGTCGTAAAATTGCAACCCCTTTGACATGAATACACTTAAGTAAATATTGTTATTAACTACGTGAAGCATTTTTCTTCAATTTAGATTTCAAAAGTAACTCGAAAATGACTTACAAGAACATGTATTAATACATGAATATATTACACGACATGATTTATACGAATACAGAAATGCAGTAGTACACGTATAAGAGTAGGGCAGTTAACGAATGCATTTAAATACGAAATACGGGTGGAGTTTCCGAAAATAACTTAACACTCGGTGGGAGTTTGTAATTTATATTTCGGGTGACATTTTAACTGACGAAATACCACTTTGCCATTAACGTGGATATCGATGGGGTGCAATCTTCTCTAGAAGAAGCCCTGTGGATTTCATTCGAACTATTGAAATACAGAACGCGTAAAAAGCACAAATTGTTCGGTTAAGTTTGAAATGTCCAAGAAAACTAGTACAGCGGTTATTTAAATCTCACTACAAGTTTATTCCTACCTGCTGTGGTTGCAAAAGTTTTTACGACGTATCTGTTCATTTTTACCTAAATATCATAGCTAGAAAAGTTTTTACTTTAGATTCTTTTTAAAGTGTTTTTTTTTCAACGGTTAACGGTTGGATTCTTCAGGTTATAAAGTTATGGGCGGCTTGTTTGCTAAAAAGAAGAAATTCAAATCTCCCCTTGCGGAATGGGTTTGTTTTTCTGGGTTATTCGTTCGAAGAGAATGTAAAAAAAAATTATAGAAATTTTAACAATGAGTACCTGTAACATGGGAACAAGATGCGTCTTAGATGAGTGAACAGTTTCAGGTTTGACTGCCAGACTGACCACTCACAACCGGTCGTGGCATTGCATGTGAACGCTTGACCGTAATTTAAATTTCAGGTTTTTATCGATTAAGTAGATTTTACTTGTGCTTTAATTCTTAAGTTACAACTGTTACTTTTGAATTTTATGATTTTCACTTGCAATTGTGAATTTCTATTATTCTTCTGAGATTCTTGAATAGATTTATTACCCATAGGATGGGCTGGAAAACAATCTATATTTTCATGAGAATTCTCTGAAATCTTAAACTATTAATGCTAATTCCTGTAAAATTCAAACGGAAACTTCACGTGCGGGAGGTCGGTTGGATTAAACAATGAGTAACGTGTTGTATTCAATATATTACCTCTGGTTGAGACGAACAACAAAAAAGTATTTCGTGTTTAGCAATGAATACATACACCAACGCCATTCGAATTTAATGGACAATTCTAACGAAGATATTCCAACTATTCAAGCCGCCCGTCAAAAAACCTACTTGTATTTATTAAACAATGGAATTTGTACGTCATATTTACGAGATGTTTGTCCTTAAAAAGTCATAAAATTTAAAACCGACTCACGAAAAATGTATTTGTATGCATCTGCTACTTCTGGTGAAGGAATTCCAGTGTTGATTTCATTTGAAATTTTCATTTTAATTAAACCGCGTACAGTGTAGCAAGTTATGGAACTTAAAACATAAAGGCTCGTGACAAGGAGCAGTATTTAGAATGCTATATAAATGCGGAGACCTTTGGTAAGATGGCATAAACATTTTGAGTATAAAAATCTCAAAGGTTTCCAACTTTATAACTTTACCTAGCTTACGTTAATCCTAAACTCTCCAACAAGGATTTAATAGGTCGACGAGTAAAGCTCTAATTCTCGGTAATCCTTCTGAACGGGAAAAAATATCTCAAAGAAGTGCATTTCGGATTGAATCTGTGAACCTAATGTCTTCATTGGTGCCTCAGTCTACAACGTAACTAACCGAATGTAATTTTTTAATTAAGTTGTATTTAGGACAACTTTACCCGAGCAAAGCTAACAAAAACCGCTCTACATAACGAAGAGTCGATTTTAATGAAAGTAAACTCTTGGGTTGGAAAATAAAAGTATACTGCAACCCGAACTTTATAATATATTTAATAATACTGTTTCAGTTTATAATCCCATGAAAATTATAATTTAATTAATTTCAGGGCAATATTCCCCAGTCACGTGGAAGAAGCTGCAGAGTGTGAAGAAAGGAAAGAAAATGAACTTCATGTGAGTTTGTTTTTCTTTTACAAGTGGAAAGTAATGTCTTCAATCAAACACGGCAGTCAGATGTTGCGGTGAGTAAGTTCAATAAAATTTTCCAATTTTCTATTTCACGTATTCCAATGGCCCAATTACGGGATTTCGCAGAATACTGAAAACACATTCTTGTTTTGAATTGCCTATTAATTCGATTAGTAGCAGGAGCGCAACAGGTAATGGAATTTTTATGGTATTCGATGGGTTGTAGTGTGTTGTTGTTGTCGTTTGTACACCAGATCGGACGGAATGAAAAGTACGTAGTGACGCAATGAACTCTGAAATCTGTTTTGTGGACTTGAATATTTAAATGTTAGGGAATCTTTTTCTTTCAGACGATTTAACATCAGTGCGGTTTATAATTTTCTTGTTTTTATTTCGTTAGTTCCATTTGCAATGGTTATCATCTCTGGTGTGGGTCCTTCCTCTCGTTTCAGCATTTGTGTAGTAATTAAACCAGAGTTGAGAGATTAGGGTTAGACATTACAAACAGTCGGTTTGAGGATTTGGTGGCCGTAGGGTCGGATGCCTGCCCGTATGATATGAAGCAATAAATTGTCCTCCATTTTGTGTGTCCACCGTTGGTTGAACAATTCGCAGCATTTGTGTTTAATTAAACTCAAAAATAACTGCCAATGACTACATCAACAGCTAATTGATTGTGGTGAACGAGAAAACAATTTATCAGAGTATACCATGTGCTACTTTGGTTCGACCAACATCCGTCAAAATCAGTTCGCGGATTATCCTGATTAGAATTTATTTTAAATTGTAAGACACAAGCTTTAACTACCGTACGTTGAAACGATGTTGTTTACAGTTTAAAAAAGCTTTCGGTCTGCTATCTAAAATAACACTTCTGTTACGTCAATTGTTCGAGGTCAGTAACCCTGGTTGAGAAGCAAGTCATGTCGTTTAGTGGACCTCATCTGGGAATTGTTTTCTTGTCATTGTTGAAAGGACATAATGGAAAGGATATTACAGAGGTAGGCAGTGCAACCAGGGAGTGCCGGGAATTTGACGTGGCAGCATTCGAGGAAACCTGAAGGAACACCCATTTCGCGGCTTGCTAATTTATCCAAATTATAATAATGTGGGTGAATGTTAAACTTCCGTTTCCTCTGGGACTCTAATAAAAAGTCACAAAAGTTGAGACATTCCGTGTTTTTTTAATAACGAACCTTATCGATTGGAAAGTTATTAAAATATAAAAGCGATTTAATGTTATTCAAGGGAACCGAACCTCCGTCGGCGTTGCTACGTTAAAATTGCTTTCCCAGGTGTCGAAGCCTTTTTCCTTTTAGGTGAACCATTCAACCAAGCGAGGCTTCAAGGTCGTAAATTCTGCTGCTTTATTTGAACCACACCTCTGGGGCTAGAAAAAAGTATTACGGTCTGAGTTTTCCGTTGCAATGTTTACCACGTTGAGTAAGGTTTCTATATATGTAAGGTGGATAGTAAAGAGCTTTTTGAATTATTTGGCACTCGCGACCCTAGGATATATAAGTGGTGCAAATACATTTTCGTAAATTGTACAAACATTTCTAAAGCAAATACATTTTATTATGAGAATGAGTAAATTAAATGTGAGAATCGGCGCCAAAGGTTTTCACAGGGTTTGAACTGCGCTTGCCATATGTGGCTTATGAAAAATAAAACGAACCCAAATTTATATTTTATTTACTATTTATGATATACATGACACTTTTACAAATTGCCAGAGTCGTAAATAAAGGCTTACGCATTAATAGCTGGAAATTTTAACGATAAAATTAATATACGATTGTGCATTTATGGGCAGTAATAGGAAAACCACTTTTCTTGTTAACTGCGTTACGTCGACACTTAACTACTATGAAATTTAGTTTACGGGATTTACTAATTTTATTAATTTGAAAATATTGCTGGTGGTAATAAACGATTTTGTTCTCGCCATCCCCTAAAGAGAAATGTACGTACGATAAATAAAATATATTTTTAGGCGTTAAGGAATTTGACAGTACACCTGTTTAAATATTATTGTTAGGGAATATATAAGTTGAATTATTTATTCATATATTTAAATCTTAAGTTTATTTGATTGCGTCGCGTTTACTTAGAAGTGAAGAATGCGTTTATATTCAGACGCCGTAAGGAAAATTATAAATTGTATTATATATTTCAAAGATTCTGGTAGTGTTATAGAAATGATGCCATTAATTTTACTACATTTATTTTTATGCAGTGTACTAAATTCTATTGGTGAGTTGGTTTTGTAGCAAGAGGCAAGGCACTCGTGTAATAATTTATTGAGATAACTTAGTATCCATTTCCACTAGGTTATACTACACAGGATTTTAAAAACGAACGTTTTATGACAAAGTTCTTATTCGTGTTTCAATATATTAATCTTATTTGTTTGCTTCATAAAAAAGAAGAAAAGGTTCACGTTATAAGCTGCTTAAGGGCTTACCACTTTGTAACTTTTAGTTATGTAGTCAGAATGTGAAGTTTTTTTTTTTTTACTCAAGAGAGTCTTTTGAAATTGACAAACGTTTCCTTAACTCTTCTTAATTACATATGACGTTTACTTTTATTAGAAATTTAAAGAGATTTGTCTTTTAAATTTAGAACGTCACTTCCTTTAGAAAAGGATTCCTTTTACAATTTTTTAGTGTGTGCCGCAGTTGTGCTTTGAAATAAAAAATCAGAAGGAAATATTTTTATGTGAAACATAACGCAACGAATAGAAAAACCTGAAGTGTTATTGTTTTTAATGTAAATGTTGAATAATATTTTGGTGTGGTAAATGTATTAATACAAATAACTATTAAATATAACCGTAGGACTGATGTATTAAACATTTTACTTATCATTTTGGGTTACGTATTTTTCGCAGTGCGGTGCACGGTTAATGGATTTTTAATTGTTAACTTATTAATCGGTAGGAAAGGTAGAAAAGGAAACGTTTTATTCCATTCGTGTCACAGATTGTGTTTTCGTAAAAAGCTGTAAAATAGAGCTTCTTAATTAAAGCGACATTCATAATGCGGTCGTGAAATTGGTGAATTTATGTATATGTAAAATGAGATAAGATTGTGCAAGGGAGCATGTAGAGGAAACGGTGGTGCAGGCATTAGACCGTGGAGATTAGCAGGATGCATGGAACAACCGTGATTTTACCTTGCCAAATGTCATTAAAGAAGGTGGAATGGAACATGCACGGGGGAGTAGCAGTAGTCTGGGTGGGGCTTTAGGTAATGTAATACGTTAAATTTTACGATTTTCGGGTTATTTGCATGCTACCGTAGATGTCTGGGGTTGAAAAACCTTTTAGTTGAGTTACACATAGTAGTAATTGGTTATATCAATGTCATTTCATCTTCCGTCTTGAACGGTTGAATTCTGGTTCCCAGAATGGTTGCGGAGAACTTTGACGGCTCTTGGAATTGCTGTTTTTGCTTCGTTTTCTGAAAACTTTTTACATTACTCTCAAGGTTACTTAAGTTCTGGAACTCTCAGTTAATCAACTCGCAAGGAAAAATTTCTTTCCTTGTCAATTTGAGATAGGTTAACTTTTTAGCACTACTACTATTAAATAAATTGAAGTATTACTATGTAGTTTTTATACTAGTACGTATTAATTTGAATTGTGCATGTGAATTTACCATAAAATGTTTCGTTCTTTTTTACTTCATGATATTAATGCATTTTAAAAAAGTAACCCGCAAGAGGCGGGTATTACTACCATGTGTATTAGGAGGAATGTGTTAACTCGAGATCATTATAAACTTATGTATTTTTGTAATTTGATCGCCAAGTACCGATCCGTGGTAGTTTAAGTTATTTATACACATTCATTTTACCCTGAAATAAATTTGTGAATCGTCGGTTATTTAAGTTGAAGTGGAAAAGTGTCAAAAAAGACCCATCAAAATTTAGTTTAACACCTTTGAAGACATAAAACCGTCAAACTATAAAAATAATATTGTATGGTGTGTTATTGAGTTTATTACACGCATACATAATCTACATTCTAGTGTTTTTTGACACTTTCCTCTTACGTAAGAGGAGTAACTAATTTGTGTATTTATGTCGCTGCGTCAATTAAAGTGACTTCGTACAACGTCGACCAAATTTACTGTACAGGTTCAATAGTAAGGGAATTGAAACGCCGGTTCATTCTTTGCCAGTTTCCTTACTCATAGGAGTTACTTAATTTTGTTATACATATTTTTCATTGCTGAATGACTCCCAATGTTAGATTATCCGATTGGAAAACGCCTAAATCTGGACTCACGTATATTTGGGTCGCATGCAATGTCCCCATAATAACTTCAGTGCATTCTGTTCCAATCCACAGCGATATATTTCAATTTTTTTGTGATAGGAATTACAAAAGGGCGAATGTATAAATAATCAGTAATCGAACTTTGGTGTTCACCATGCGGAAGTGGATTTTTTCGAATAATTGATTGATTCGAATAATTGAAACAACCCTAGCTACTGATTTTCCACGATACGCTATCACGTTATTTTTGGGGAGAATGAAACGATTAAGTTTGCCGTGAAGTTCAATCGTAGGTTCGCGGGCACTAAACAAGTAATTTTCACAGAAATTTACCATTATTTTTTAATATTTTCATATTTGTATATTTTGATAAGAGTTATTAGGAACACAATCAAACGGACAGGTACTAATTTAAGCATTTAAAGCTAGTGTTAGTATATCAAGTTGTACAGTAATAGTGATATAGGTACAAAGCAGTCTTAGTCGTGGTATATATAGTCTATTTATGACTAATTTATATGTTACATGTTTTCTTTAATGCAACAGAAAAGGTTCTTAGCCTTCTCAGTCATTAAGTTAGTAACGACTGATTTTTTTCTGTAAATTGTGAGATAAATTTTGGTTTTGTTTGCGTGTGTTTGGGTGACTCAAGAGCACACAAACCAACACCGTAAAAGGGAGTACCGCTTTGAGAAAGTTGTTGCCTGTTTTTATGCTAAAAATAACGGTGCTAAATAAAAAAGCATTTCATGCTTCATTTCTTCTTTGGAAGTTTTCGAAACTTTCATTTGAAAAAAATGTACACTTAGGTTCGATGGAAAAGTTTTTTCCCGCTCCTAAGTTTAGATCAACTTCAGGTATTAAATCCTCTAGGAGTAATTTCTTACATAGAGAGAGGAGAGAGTTACCCATATCTCAAGTTTTTGAGGTCAAAGTATAAAGTTTCGTTCAGGTTCTACCCAAAGAGTGAAATCTGACGTTTCAAGGAACACAGAAAGTCTGATGCTCTTATACTTTATTGTATGGAGTCGAACACCAATCTATCTTTATGGTTTTCCATCATCTCAACTGTAAGCTCCTTCATGTAGCCACACAATCGAAAAGAGAAAGACTGATTCCAGAAAAGCTTCATTGTTTTTCGATATTTCTTTTTCTAACTCACGAAAATAGTACAGTGATAAAATGTTGCAAAAACAAACAGCCGGATGACATCGACTTCCACTTTCCTCATCCATTTTGGAATTAAGTAAATATTTTTCTATTTTTCTGGTTGCTTCCAACAAGAGGCGCAGAGCAGAGAAACCAAACTTTTACTATTTTAATAATGATTCACGACGTGTTCGAGTAAAAATCGGAAAGAATTTGGCATTTGGCACGGACTTTGCGATTTATTTTACTTTTTCAATGAAATGCAAATAAGTTGCTGCCAGTGCGGAGAAAACACTGTAAATTATGGCAGAGCCAATTAACGTTTCTGTCTGACTTGAAAGGTGACTTAAAGTTTAAACTATGCACTTGTATTTAATTCTATTTAAAATGGGAGATTACTCGGTTGTCAGTCGCCAGTCCTCTGGGCGCCTTTCAATTTTTACCTCTTTACCTGGATCTGAACGATGTTAAGCGTCGGTTTTCTGCCTGAGCTATGTGCAATAATTTGCAGTCGTCCTTCGCATTACTTATAATTAATATTTCTTCTTAAATTATTTTCGCCAATGAAACAGTGAAAGAAATGAAAATCATTGAATCGTGTTTTTCCATATAGGAAAAACCACTTTGTTTTACCAGGTCGTTCTTCGTCTCTGCGGATTTCCCACCAGCCGAGTGGAAGTTTGGGAATTTTCTATCAATTGGGAAACCAAGTTGAAAAACTTTTTCTGAAACATTTTTCGGCCCGGGGAAATTAATGGGAAAACGTATTGGAAAGGTGGAAAAGTTATTACCAAAATTTATCGAACCGTGTAAAAAATTCGCGACTTTTATGAATGACCATTGTACGAGAGATTAATGGTCGACGGCGAGTTACCGGTCCGAAATTCTTTCATGTCAACTGTTGGGCCTGTTATTTTACACAAATGAAACGAAAGTTGCGGTCTCGACGGTTTGGAGCCTATTGAGAAAGGTGTGAGGTTTTGATCCGCAGCAAAAGATTACCACATCTGGTTTGGTGTATACACAAAGGCAGAAACAGTGTCAGCAGACTCGGCTCATTTCAGCGTAATTGGAATTTTAATGAATCAAATCCGCGTTTAAGTGGTGTTAATGACATTCACATTCAAGTTGTGAATTAATTGATTTTAATAATTCGCCGGTGATGTTTAATCATCGTATGACAGAGTAATGTGTTCTTGTAGTTAGCGGGTTACATAAAAGTATGTATATTTGATCAATGCGTGCTGTGTTCCCGGAATAGATTTATTTATTATTAATGCCACAAATGCCTGTTCGTGAGAATACATTTGCGTTTTAAGGGACGCGTACAAAATTTATTCAGTTGGTAACGTTTAGCTTAGCTTACCGGAGAAGTGTTGTAGATTTAGGTGAAGGTGTTTGCACAGTTCGCGAATGAGGCATATAATGGGAAGGAAAGTCTACATAATTTGGGGGGGGGCAAAATAAATTAGTTAAATGGGCTAATAGGAATCGAGAAATAAGTTTGGAATCCGCGGAATGAGAAGGTGCCGGGGAGAACGGTATTCTGGACATTTAAGGAATGGAACAGGGTCGAACAGTGGAGTAGATGTTAGACGGATATCGATGACTTAAGGAAAGTGATTGGGTTTTGCTGAGGGCAGCAGATGGAAGAAACTGAAATGAAACTGTTACT
Source organism: Polyplax serrata (assembly GCA_037055365.1). NCBI lineage: Eukaryota > Metazoa > Arthropoda > Insecta > Psocodea > Polyplacidae > Polyplax > Polyplax serrata. Next base: position 3,147,467 of record JAWJWE010000038.1, on the reverse strand, counting down.
GTAGGAAAGGGTGTAGCCTCTGTTTCCAGAATATTTCAACAATAATTTAATAATGGGAATAATTCAGTGAATGTATGTCTGGAGAATGATTGAATATCTCGCAATACTATATATTTATGGGTCTTGGTCACCACAATGAGCATGTCCAGTAAAAGTCTAATCTCTCGGGACCTTCAAGACCCACAATTTTCCATTCAACGATCCAACATATCAGGAAGCATTCAATGTTGTTAGCGAGGTCATCACCGAAATGGTTTCGCGATTTTTTACGAACACAATGAATTAAATTTGGGCATCTTGGGGCCAACCTCAGGTGACTGCCTCGTAAATTTGTCATTTTCACCAAATTTTGTATGTTGCGACAGCCATACTGGCGAGTGGTCCGAAGGTACACCTTCGGATTTAAATTATCTAACCCGTGCACGCTTGGTAAAAGTAGCTTTTTCAAGGGCTTTACCGAAAAGAAAAGACTATTCGTTATTCTCCAGGTAAGGATTACTCTAAAACCGAGTGATGCTACCGTACTGGAATTAATGTCCTGAATACCTTGTGGACTTGATTCGGGAAGATTCCTGGTGATTTATGTTTCGTTTAAGGGAAGAGTTATGAGGCCCTGAAAAAAAGGTACTTGACAAAATGTCCGACGTGATAATCTCCTACCCAATAAATTAGAGGGAAGGTAAATTCGAATGTGCGACACAGGTAACTAATTATTGAAAGTCAACAGAATTAACTTTTGTGGAGTTATTGTTAATTATTGATGAAGGTGAGGTTTGAGTTCGTGTCGATGGAATGAAGTTTGAAATTTTTTTGAGGTCTAACCAACGGCATTTTACCGTCTAGGTTGTTCTATTCGTATGATGCGAAGGGCTTTTAACTTTGTAATCGTTTTGTTTTAATTTGTAACCATTTTTTTTTCTATATAGACTGCGACACATTTAGTCATTTTAAAAGGTGTATCTTACTCTAACTACTTGGAGCATTCGTGTTAGACTCAATTAATAGTCGTTGTTAAAGCCATATTTAATACAAGAGTGGTTAGGTAGGATGTAGTGACATATGTTGATATAATTGACACAATGATCAATATGGTCCAATAATGTGGTTACGATCGATCGGACATTGAAGTTTGTCAGATAGCGTCGAGCTTGATAAAGACGAAGCGAAAAGGTAGAAAGAAATTTTCACTCAGTAGGCAAATATTCCGATGTTGAAAGTGGGATTGAGAAGTCAAATTCTTGTTGGAACAGAAGCCAATACACAAAATAAATTAGATGAGAGTCGTGAAAAGAAGGTGAAGGTAAGCAAGACAAACTTCATAGGTAATAAGTGACATCAAGGATTCTCATCGTCGATTTCTCATTGAATGGAAATTCGATTCATTTCTTCTTGATTAAATGCACAAAATGTGATCTCTATGTGATTCACAACTTAGTTTTAGATGATCTGTCAGATGCATTCTGTCGGATCAGATGAGATTCTGCTGGGTGAAAAAGCAATTGCGTCTTTCAAGTTTACGGTTACCAGCTTTCAGCGGCGTGCAGTCGTATATCACTGGAAAAAGCCACTCGCATGTTGAAATATTTGTTTTTTTTGTATACAATTCACGACAAGAGTTTTAAACTACCTTTACTAGTAATAATATTTATGTAACAACCTAGGTGTGTTATTTTTAGTTTCTGAGAATTGAGTTCAGGCAAAAATTGAATATTCAAAATACAAATATGTGGTCTAAATATTTAAAAGTATTTATCGATTAGTTGAAGTATAACATTGTGTCATAAAATTTTCATTTCGGGACGTTTTCACGTCGAACGTGAATTCATGCACGGACCGGGGCCATTTACAAAATTCGGAACTTTTACAACAGTTGCATACGAGTTTTGGCCCTTTTTCAAACTCTGACGCTTTCCGCAACGCCCAATCTTCGGTTCTATCTATAAGTAAAAATGCCGTAGGAAAATATAGCGGTAAAAATGGCTGCTTCTGGTGCCTCCGCGATCGACCGTGACCCCGAGCAACGGCCCTGAAAGTCATTACCGAAAAATTATTTCATGGTTACGGCATTTGCTGGCAGCCGGGATTAACATGGCATCCGAGGTTCATTAACTTTCTAACAATAGAGTCCTATGATTGTGTCAGTGTTTTTTTTTCTTTCGATTTCAATTACTGGTGTGATTAAACCAGAAACCTTTTAATAATAATACATGTAAAGGTAGAAGGCGAGGCAGTCGTTAAATTAGAGAACTAAACAAACTGTATGAGGAAGAGGTTTAGCAGTGCAACCATTTTCTATCCGTCCTGATTCTTGTAAACTTATTACAATAGCAGTGAATTTAGATTGTTACTGATAGTAGAATAATACAGTTATACAACTGAGCTAAAATTTTAAGAAAAGTGATGATATAGAGTCATACAGTCGTGCAAGGTTTTCGTAAAGAATAATATTGTTTCATGCACAAATCTAAGCTACAGTGATACGCAAAAAACGTATACTGATAATAGTAATTATAATAAAAATGTAAGCTCTTGGTCCGCATATATGCAATTTTAACTATTTATTACCTGATAATAATTTCAAACATGCAGCTTCGCAAGCGTTAATCAAAATTTACATTTACTATAATTAATAATAATAATTTGTGTTGTTTTGAATAATATTAGTTTAGGTGTTTCGTGGTATTATATATAACAGTCTACGTATATAACGTTACGTAATATAAGAAACACACCACTGCACTACAACCTGTAACCTTATATTATCTGAGAGATATATAAATGAAAACGGTGCGCAATTATTTTTCTGTGGAATCAGCTTATACTGTACTACTTTATACCATTCAGCTTGTTTGGATGAATTCAATATTATGATTTTTTTATCACGGTTATTGTCATATACATAAGGGACTTGCACGGCGAGATGCCGCATACCAATAAATGATACTCGTCGATGAAGTCGGGTGTTTCGATTGGTTAACTTTCTCTCCAGGGCTTAAACGACATTGAGTGGCGGGTTTAATGGAACCGGACCAAGTTGACTCGGTTCGTGAAGCAGACGATTGGATACCATTTACATTGTGTGGCATTTTTATTGGGATAGCCTTCGGAACTGCAAGGTTGTGATTTTGGTTAACTCGTCTTTGATGTCGTTGTACCTACCCGATCACCTTTTAGGCATTTAGTCTTTTGATAATAGCTTGCTTGTCCTCCATGGGATTCCACGAATACTTAAGGCATTATTGTCACAGACTTCCGGCGAATTCGAGGTTTGTGCAGTGTGACTGACCTATACGTTGTCTACTTTACTAAATAATTTGTGTCAAAATATTATTTCATAGGGTACATGCACTAATTTGCAATTGGATACATATACTTTATACGCGTGAAGTGTATTAGATCAACAAACCTTTATAGTATGAAGAGATCTTAAGGCTCCCTATAGTTTCTTCTCAAGTTAAAATTTTTTTCTCGGCATTGGCAGTCTCCCAGACGGATTCTGCAATGAGAAATATTAAAACGTCATGTCGTAACAATAAATTCGTTTTGTGAACTGCGGTCGAACCGGGTTGAATGTAAGTTGCAACCTGAATTTATGAGATTTAATTTTATTGTGAACTAATTGATTGTGGTGTTGATTTAACGGACGGTTGGGTTCGTGTATGATTAAGGAACCGAATGCAACGCTCTTTGAAAAGGTGAACGGTCCGGTGGAGAACTGATGAAATGATGCATACATAAAAAAATTCACAAAAAAAGGGTTTCCTATAAGTTAATGGCTTTTATTTTCATTTCTGCACTAACATTAATAATCCGTGTTATTATTATTCTATATCAATAATAAGCAGACAAAGTAGTTTATAATGAAAAGGGAAGGTAGAGTAATCCTCTTGGCGATTGCCCTGTTTGACATCTCAAGTTGTTCAACAAAATGTTTTTAGTTCCCCAAGAAGACGCCAACTACTCGGTCATTATTGAAGGCATAGCTCTTGTCAAGAACAGCTTGACAAAGCATATTCAAAAAGAAGTTTTTTTTTACGAGTTCTCAACAAGTTTTTTGGTACATAATAAAGGCACATGTATTAGGTACCTATTCGGGGGGACATAGAAATGTGGTCGTTGCCACACCGCGTTTAAGATAGTAATCAAGTTTATCGACCTTTTTTTTTTTGGTAGTGGCAGGCTAATGGGTATCATCGGTATCAATATTTGTTGGCATCAAGTTGCAGATACTATTCAATAACTCGTTGCTCGAGTAAAAAATTACCCGGGTTTTGACTCGGATGGTTTTCTTCGGATGGTTCGCTTTGCAGCCCCTCTACCACCAGGTGTATGAATTTGCCCAGAGCTCGGAAGAAATTAACCGCTCTAATGGCTGCTATAAATTTTATAGACTGTCATAAATATGAGTTTTTTTTTTGAGAATTTTGAGAAATTGGTCAATCGAACAAACGTAGACGTCGAACGATAAATCGTTCGGTTCTTTTTCTCTCTTTCCTCTGTGTACTCTCGCACCTCAGGTTTTCTGCATACGTCTAGGTCGTAATTTCTACCACGAACTATAAATATAGCCCTCATTCGGAACATGTCTAAATTTCTATTAATAACGCATGCATCTTTTCCGACATCGCATTTCGATTAATTTTTGCACTTGGCCTTGTGAATCTCGGGTTCACACCATCCGCGTTAAATTATAAGTAATGAACGCACATATTAAAATTGCATCGTTATGTTTGAGGGAACCATTTAATGAGGTAACGTCATGTTGAGATGGTCAGGGACAATGAATTAATTGTAATTGTCGTGTTGAAACGTACTGTTTTCTAGTACAACAAAAAAGAACAATATAAGCGCTGTACGTATATTTGCATATACGGAAGTATTTTAAATTTCTGTACAGATAGTGACGTGTAAAAACTGCGAAGTCATATTTTTTTGTAGAATAATTGAAGACCGTTATGCAATGGAGCACTACATCATTTATGATACAAGATTGAAGTAGTTGAAGCTTTCCAACAGCGGTTGTTGTTGTTGGCAGTTCACGAAAAAATAACGAATTTCACGTTAATAAATAATTTTTTGATTTAAACTTATTTTAATTTGTGTGAATACATTTATTACGGCAATAAATCTATATATAGTTTTAAATAGGGAATTATATTCCGGTCGGAGAAATTTTTTGTATTATTCTTCGTGGGTGGATATTTCTACAGTACTTGCTGAGTTATACAGGCACTACTTCTAATTTTTCTCTTGGTAATATGCTTCGCAGTGTATTTGCCGATTTCAATCCTCAACGCGTTTCTTTCAATATTTTTTTTATTAAATATCAACCTAATAATAAAAGTAATCGAATCACAGTCATAACGCTGGAATTGTTCCTTTGGGAATCATTTTATAACTAACTGTTAACAATACTTAGTTTGGTAGGAAATGATTGCAAACTGTTGGGAATATCATGGATGGATGGAGAACTACCACCTCACTTTATTATTCTAAAGAACAATCGTTGTAGGAATTATTGTTTTCCATCTAGTGGATATGTTTCACACTCTTAAATAAATTCGCAATGTTGTACAAATTGGGATAGATCATTGTAATGGTGAAGAGTTGCTGGACAGGAAAGGAGTTAAAGCAATTCGTATCCAGGGTACTTGAATTCCTCGAATGTACTTAATCACATTAATTAGAGTGTAATTGTTCTAATCGACCTGGTAGCACACTAATCACACTTTGGGTGTGCATTTTGGTGATAATTTTAATGCTCTTTCTCCTCCTCCTCATCCTTTACATTTGTAGTTTTCTGTACATTCACGTCAAACTTATTTTATGACTCGAACATAAATCAAGCCACTTGGTAATTTTACGGGGTTTAAAGTTGCACAAAAAGCTGTTATTTAAGCACATAAAAAATTAATAATGCTTCCCTTATTGTCAAAAAATCGTAGTTTCTTTTCTATTGGCCAGGAGAACAAGTACAGGAGGGTCTGCCCCCCCCCCATTTCTGGTTTCCAGTTGAATTTTGCTGCACCTTCTCTGATTCGCGTACCTGAAAATGCGGGCACTCCTGAACCGATTTCCATTAAAATTTTAATTGGGTCGTTAAAATCAGAAAAGAAATTTCTCTTTGAATATGTTCCATTGTTACTTTGTAATTTTATTACCGGTAAACCAAAAGGGTTTTCGGGACTACGAATTTGTGTCTTCCTACCTGAAAAATCGAAGAGGAGGACAAAATGGCGCGGGTTTGTCAGCCAAGCGCTCTCGGAGCGACGTTGCACGAAATGTTTACAAAATCGACAACGTTGAACTTTGTCATAAACTATTGATCGGAGATAGTTTTATTTTGGTTTCTACTGCTTTCACAAGAAAACCTCAGCAAAAACACCTAATGTAGTGTACATAACTGTCGTACGATATGCAACTTTCGGAGAGTTCTGTAGTGTTCCGATGTATCGAAACGTTAAAATATTACATTTTTCATAGTTTATGTTGTACGGGTAGTTTCTGTAGTTTTCCAGTTACAGAGAAAAAAGTAGTTTTCTTTACTTCTGTTATTTAATAAACTATGGTTCTTTATCATTTCGTTTTGACATCCTTGAAAGTCTTTATTAATACCGTAAACTGTTTTGTAAACTTTTCCTACAATTTATTTCCCGAATGGAATTACTTCAGGAATTACTTTACTTCTATTAATAAAGGAAATGTTTAATATCGTGCATGAGAATTTTATTGTGATTTTCAATATCTGAAAATTTAAGTAAATTTTGTATACTTAAAAAGCAAATGCTAATAAATGGGAAATAGGAAATATTAAATAACTTAAATTCCGATTGCTCTCTTCTCTTCTGCAAATGAAAAATTAATTCTAATAAATTGGGGATTTCGATGTATTGCAAAAACAAATTAAGTAAGGCAAAAATAAATTGTGATAATGGAATGCCTGAAATTAATGTTAACAATGTGTATTTTATTGTTCCGGCACGGCAACGAGTTTGAAATCTGTCTGAGATGCATTGTGTTTTATGTTTTCTTTAAAAAAATCTCGGTTGCCTGTATCTCCCAAATGACTTGATATGTGAAACTCATAAAACCCTAAAAATTTTATCGCTAATATCAAAGCCCGTGGCTATGAAAAGAAAGGTCAACGACTCGAGGATCGGAATCGATGTTATCTGTACGAAATGTCGAGTTTTAAGATGGTTGTACGGTTATGTACGGAGCTGTAGAAATAAAAGAGGATGAACACTACGAATTGAGTACTACAGATAAAGTAAAAATGTTTAGAATTATTGTTTTTTTTTGTAGGTATGCGTGTACCATAGTGTATTCTATTGTACATGCACCATACTTAGATGAGGAACCTTCGTAAAAATTATTAATAAAAGGGTTAATAAATTATTTTATATATTATAAACTGTGTTGGAAGTTTATTGTGATGTACGCGAATAGCATTTAAAACAATATATAATAACTGGTTTATATGTGTAAGCGTTTACAATACTGCAAAGTAATGTGTTGATGTTCACATTAAGTTGAATTGAAGGTATTTTCAAGTTGAATCGCGTCGAGAAATGATAACTTACATAAAACGGAACGGAATAGTTTTTATAACAGGAATTCCGAGTGCATTAAATTCAATGCAAAGTAATTTCCGACGTTGTTCGGGTCAGTTCATTTCTAACTTTCGCACGCCAGAATTTACGACTCGGAAGCGGAAGGGATAAATAACGGTGTCCGAAGAGGTAGTCAGTGCAATAGAAGAAAGTGAAAGAAAGATCATGGAACCGTTGAGAAAGATCAAGTACGAAACAGATGGTGAGAGACGTGAAATAAAAGAAATATGGAGGACACTGTGACCAGAATACCTCGGCGCACATTCGGACGAAATCAACTTTGCTTGTCTGTCTTTTCACTCTTTCTCTACCGCATCTTCAACTTCTTTTAGGGAAAATTTTGTCGCGGGTTTCTGCAACTAGACAATTGTAATAGAGGGGTAAAGTGAAACACTGTTGTTTTTTTCCAATTTGCCAATGTTATGTACATATTTCACTTGCGGGAACAGGTGACCTAAATTGTTTTTCAATGTCATTCGACGGTCTCACTTTTTATAATCGCATTATATCGTTTGTGTTCTCACAGCTTATTAGCAGTAACAACAGCAATGATATATTAATACTATTAATATATACAGTATTATTGCTTTTGACGGTAACTTATTGAGATATTACAACTTAAAAGTCGTGCGGCAAGTCAACTACACGAATGATATATTGAAGCAGTTTTATTGTATTCGGTATTAATCTGTAGAATTTTACAGAAATATAAGAAAATATATTTGTAGAATACAACAATGTAACAAGAGGAACATATTAATGCCGTGCTGTTGTATTTTAAAACTGATATATTCGGCATTTCTATGATTTCAGGTAGAACATATATATATAAAATGAAGTCGTGCAATTTTATTGTTTCACGGAATGCAATTTTCGAGATGCACTTGGTCTGTGGTATTTAATTCAATACCGATTTTTTGTAGTTTATGTTAACCTGGCAGAATTTTCGTATAGAGAACATATATTTATTAAGATGTAGTACACGTAGAGTGGATGACATTTTACAGTGCAAGTTGTTTTCTGTACGTAATTATAATACGTAACTAATGTAATTGACGTAAGGTTTCAGTTGTAATAATATATTGAAAATAATTTTTCTAAACGTAACGAATGCTCACGGAATTTAATTTAAATCTCTCTAAAATTGCTAACCACACGTTGAGGTCCACGTCGTCCGCATTTTGATATTTTGGGAGCGGTGAACACTCGCACGTCACGCACAAGTCAACAAATTTGCTAAAAAAAAATGAGAGTTAAATAAAATTTTATTAACTCGGTTATCATGGTCGGACTGATAAGAAGGAAGTACAATAACCAATCATCAGTCGATTTTAGAGATTTCGCCTAGGACAAGCTAGAAGATATTAGATGCGGTGCAGACGAAAGACAGAGAACGTGAGACTTAAGACGTGTTCTGCGTCGTTCCTTCGTGAGGTTTGCTTAAATTCCTGCTGCTTTGTGGTGGATTACTCACGGAGAGACGGGAAATTATTTCGATATTCTTGCCGTATCATACTTTGGTACCTGCACTATCAAATTTATAAGCGCCATAAACGTCAGACGGCAGCTTCTGACTCATTTTATATATTATATTCATAGATGCATTATCATATATATTGCAGGCAGAATCGAACTCATGCGGTTCAGGTTTTTTTTAAAAGGAATGGCGAATATTTTTTTCACTTGGAAGCATTCCATTTAATACATTTTTTCCATTAATACTTTTTGTTGATATATTACAGACGATTGCCAGTTTTTTTTTTGTTGGAAGGCATACGTTTATATATAAAATAAATATTGGTGTAATTTTAATACAATTTCACGCTAAATGTCGGACTCTGAACGTATTTATTAAAAGCGCAATGGTTGTAGAACAAAGTCACAAATACTTGTGAAAAATATTTTTAGGATAATCGCAGTACTTTATATTTTTAATAGTTTTTCTTTTTTTTTCGATGGTATTCATTAAATGTTTAAATTCCGAAAAGTAAATTTCGGTTTGAGAAATGTAGTGCATCAATAAATGGTGGACTGTTATTATTGAGGTCGTGGAATGAATAAAATTAACATTCAGATGTAGAATTTATAAGGGGACATAATATAATTGATAAAGTAAAATATGTTAATAGAGTAATGCCACGACTGTACGTTAAACTTTATATAAAACAATCATGGTAATCGTACTCGAACTGGAGCAATGAATGTTAATTCAATTTGGAGTAATAGTTGTTATTATGTAGGCCGCAGGTTTATTATGTGACCTTTTCATTCATACATAGTATGTATCTTAGGTTTCTTATTATCAAAAAAATAAGTTAATGTGTAGGTATTGCCTTTGTGTCTGTAGCACTCGGTTAAGTTCACAATTAAATTTTTAACTGATTATAAAGAATAGTAAATACATATATTAAATACCGTGTGGGAATACCAAATGTATTGAACATACTTCTGTGGACTGTTGACGGGTATCAACACGTCGTACGACAAAAAGTAATTGTTACCAAGCAAAAAATGGCAATTAAAAATTCAAAAATTGTTTTGTCGCTCTACTGGAACGCAGTAGAATTACGTGCATTTGGTGAAATTAAAATAATTAATTAATAATTAAATTTACAATTCTGAAACACATAACAACAATTCATCTATTAATTAATGATTTGATGAAATGCTTGACTAGTAAACAATTCATATATGGTACCTTACGGCATGATTGTGTAAACTTTACTTTTGAACTTCACACCATTTGAACATTGTGTTAACTGTTTGGCACCTACCAGTAACAGTTTGTATTCATTGAAGCTATCGGATTTTATCAAGTGAGAATTCAATTGCATTTTTCGCAGGCAAAAGAGTGAGCGATTAAGGCCTTCTCTACTTTGGCCTAAGTTGATAATTGCAATCTCTTGATTGTCAGTCACAAAGAGAAGGAGGCGGAGACGAAGAAATAAACCGAAGATTCGACTGCGTAGGTTCATACTCGGAGATACAACAGTACAAACAGTGAAACACATTGTCAAGTTTTATAGTTCCGTCTCTCGTTATTCGTGACTTTTAGGGTGTTTTTATTTGCTCATGCATTCTCCTCTTTCTTCTCGAAGCCCGCTCGAAAACTATTTCACTAGTGAGGAAGGGCAGTCTATCGAGGTTAGGTTAAGTACTGGGAATGAACATCCGCATTCAAATCAAGACTTAAGGTCATTCCCTTTGTTAGTTTGCCGTAATTATCGTGACGGTGACTCGACTCAAGGGTAGACGGTAGTACTCAATTTGATTTTGAGGAAAAATAAAAGAGAAGAAATTTTTTTTTCTTGGCGTGAGAGAACAAAGGCACCAGGTGAGAAGTGCTCAGAATTCGAAGGTGCAGTTTGAATTTAGGAAATAAATTCTCTGTTGGGATAGTCCCAACCCTGAAAGAAATGACTCCCAACGGGCTCAACGAACCGGGTCGAACGAATTAATTATGCATTCTGAATTTTTTCACTTTGTCTATTTATTTTTGTTACATTTACGTTTGTTTACTTATGTATTTATTTATTTATTTATTTCCGTATATTTCGCCCAGTTATTCAGACACTGTGCAAACGTTCGCGGGTAACCAGGGAAACGAGAAAAGAAATTAACCGCGTTGTATTGCTCCTCAGCGGGTTATTCTCTTCAATTATATCAATTTTAGATTTTATAGCTTATAGTGTTACGTACTGGTCGTACGGAGCCTTTTCGTTTAATACCATAACCATAACTACACGTTCGGTTAACTTAACAAAAAAATTCTGTACGTCGGAACTGTTAAGTGAAATTAGTTTTCTTTGCAGAAAATATTCGACGGTAGGAAAACCTTTGCTGGAGGTAACTGTCTGGAAAAGAGGGGTAGCGGTGCGCAAAATTTTTAATTACGTTTCCTTCGTAAGATTAGATAACTTTTCAGTAACTCGTTACTGGTCTTTTTCACGTTGCACGTCGGTTAAAGAAGAGCGAATTAAATTACGCATAGTTGGAGGTTCCCGTGAAATAACAACTAAGTTAAAAAGCTTGAAGGAAAACCACACTAAGAACTAAACTAACGTTTGCTGTTTTATAGAAAGTTAAGGCAAACGTAAGAGAGATGTTGCAGGGTCTGAGTTTTCTGTATTTAGTTTTGTAAAAAAATATGAATGTAATTATTTTTTAGTACCGAAGCGCAGCGTTCGGGTTTATTAATGTTTACTAGAACCGAGGGATCTTAGAACTCTGTAACGATTAAAGCCAGTTCACCTTATGAAATTTGTTATAAAATCTACACTTTGAACGGTTGACATGGAAATCAGTTGCTTTGCGTCGTAAAGTCACTGCTATTTTTGTAGGGAAACTACCACGCAAGAAATGAATTAGTTTGTAATGACTTAAAGTTTTGTGGTTAAACTGCTAATAATCGAGTTATTGGTGTTAGACCGAGACATATATCCAGCTACCTAGGGAGTTAATTTCTTTAATATATAAATATTGTCATGGGTTTTTCTGGTTAGGTAACAGCAATAATAATTTCATGTAAAACTTACACATGTGTTCACCCATGTGGTGGTGCTAGATTTTGTTGCCTCTGATTTGTGACCGCTTCTTTGAGAAGACATTCAGAATTTTGAACAGTACGCGAAATCGCGAAACCGGCTTTTAGCGGAACGGTCAGTTCGTTTCACCGTTAAATCCGCACTTTTCGTTTATCGAATTTTTCTACCGGTGGAAAATTCTCGTTTCGACTGACCCGGCTGGAAAATGGAAAATTTATGCGTTCATTTGACGCGACGCGGTGTACGAAGCAGGCTTTGTTCACCCGGAGACAAAAATTAGTTTTTTAAGTACTCGTTAAATCGGCCGTTTCCTACCTTCTCGCCGTGTAGGAAAATGTCGCAAGCATTTTTCTCCGGTGTTTGCACAGAAGAAAGCGATTTTTCCGTGTTAAAATGATTTTCCCGACCGGCGATTCCACTTCGATCAACGTCATGCCGATGGTTGGCTACGTTCGCAATGGTATGGTCGATGGTATTTGGACTGTGTCCTTCCGACTTCTAGTTGGACTGGTAGTGAAATCGCTGCTAGAGACCGAATGAGAAACGGGCCAAAACGAAGTAAAAAAGGCGAATGCGCTCCGTGGTTTTTCCTCTCTCTCTCTCTCTCTCCCTCTCTCGAACCGCGTTTTCAGTGCTTTTTTGGCCTTGCCATGTGTCTGTCTCTGTCTTTAGTGAATGCAATCGTCTGAGCCGATGAACCGGAGAGCGACAGGGAGAGAGAGACAGAGAGAGAGGCAAAGCCAAGGAAAAATATATAGAGTAAGACAAAATGGAGTGAGAGAGAGAAAGAGAAGAGGAGGAATAGACGCCGAGTATGCTCGCGTGGGAAGGCAAAGACTAGGGCCTTGTCGGACAGTTGAAAAAACCAGTAAAATGCATAAGTTAACGGATGCGGACGCGGGCCAACTTAGCGAGGAGATTTTGTCGTAACGTTGCAAACCACTCCAAGATGGCGAAGAAAGAGTAGTGGGAGCAGACGATGTCGGTCGGGCGCACGAAGCGACTCCGCTCCGAAACTGCGTTTTACGGCGTGCGTTGCAGTTCAATTCAAATTGAACGTCCGCAATTTGTCTACTGTTCTCCCTTTTCATTTTAAAATCATTACTCGATGCGTGCGTTTTGTCTTCGCCTGCGTTTTGTTTATGTTTCTACTTTCTCTCCTATCTGTTTTTGCATTGCCTTGTCCACGCCCAACACGATCCTAATGCCGTGTTAAAAGGAAACCATTTTTCATTTCTTCATCGTACTCCTCTTCTTCGTGATCATCATCATCATCATCATCATCTTCTTCTTCTTCTTCTTCTTCTCCTTGTTTTCATTCGTCGTCAATTCATTCTTCACTTTCCGTCAGATTTGATTACGTCGTGCCCGAAGGAAGAAATTGATTGGATGACTTGGGTTTTTTGATGAATATCTAGAAGAAAAATTTTCGAAATCAGGGCTTTAGCATTATTATCGGGTGCAGTCGCAAGGGATGATTTAGATTTATTCTGAGGATGCTGGGCGTTGTAAAAAGATGAATGCCTCGTTCGGGAATAATGTTTTGTTTGCTTGTGTTCCAACTATAAAGGTGGCAGGGAACATCGCGAGTGTTCAATAGAAATAGGTTTTAATAAATAGGTGAATGATTTATGTTGCAAGATTATTCGGTATTGTATTTAGAATTTCCACTTTTAACTTTGGCTACTTTTTTAAGCAGCACTTTAGCATCAGAAAATTGGCGTCACACTGAGAAAACGGACAGAAAATAGGCTGATTGTTAAATATTTGAAAATATAAATGTAATTGTACTCATAGAATGTCCGAACCGTGCCAACTTCCCGAGGAGTACTGTAAAACGTAGTACTCAACGATGTTGAAGAGTGTTATAATCGAATTATTCCTCTGCACATGAACAGAGTTAGTACTCATCATATACAAGTAGTCGTGTACTTCATGGATCAGTCGTGGGATGATAACAATGTTGTTGGCGTTATCGTATGCTACGAGTATTTTCCTGGTTGGAGATTTTTCTGTTTTTGCTGAAAATACAAAATTGTAATTAAGACAACACCTACCTAATGGGTCAGTACAGAAGGTGCCAGGTGTATTTCATAAAATAATAATTTGTATTCAAGTCAAGTTTTAAAACTTTTAAACCTCTTTCTACAGTTGGATGCAAAAAATTGAATTACTCTATAATGTTTATGTAGCTGTTCAATTTACCAATTGAATGAAGGGACTTCTTTAAGATTCATTCTTATATGCGTAACAGTTAAACATTTTATTACTTATTAATTGCCGTCAACTTCATTAGTATTTTTTATTATCTACCGTTAACTACTGTATATTTATTATTATCCGTATTCAAGCAATTTCGACTTAGTTTAAATTATAAAAGCCGTTTTCGAATCGTTGGTTTTTACCATTGGTTAAGTTTCTGAAACATTTTACAGGAGTGAGTCGAACTATTAAAGAAACCTAACATTAATTTTACATACATTAAGTGCTATTTGTTTTGTTATTATTATTTATAGAAAATACAATTTTGGCGTTGATCAAACAAATTTAAATGAAAACGCAATTAGTAAAAATAATGAGAAATTTTGCGGAGCAACATGATAAACTGTATTGTTCCACGGTTCATGTTGTTGGCGGTAAGACAATAACGTTAGAAGTTAGTTGAAAATAATTTGTTTTTTCCCACAAAATTGAAATGTAATTAGGTAATTTGGTCGTGAAGTTAGTTTCGATGAATTGCACTGGTTGTAAGAATGAAGAAACGCAAGTTGGTGTAATTACTTATACAATAAGAAGAAAAAGGAGAGTGAGTAAAACGAACTTTAAAAAAAAGTTTCGAGGGAATTTCGGGGGGATTCGCATGAAGTCGAACGTTCCGACTCGCTCCCCAGCCTTTCGGGCCCGATCTTAAAATCAAAGATGAGAATATTGGGGTTGATCGGAAAAAGGAAATGAGGAGAAAGGCTACGTGAAAAATTAATTTGAAAAGGAACTTGAAACATCTGCTAAAGTCCTTAGAGGAGAAAATAAAATGTCGTGGGAAAAGAATATTGAAAAATTTGAAGTTTGAACAGACAGGAAGTTGAGGAACCCGTTCGCTTATACTAACCTCCTCTATATAATGTGGAGGTTGTTCAAAGTTACGAGTAGCTCCGACCTTCGTAGTAATTGATTTTTTTAAACTTGATTTTATGGAGTTATTTATGTGATCGTTTCAATATAATCATTGTCGGTCGATTGGAACCGGCGGTGAAATCGTTATATCCGGACGATCGCTCTTTCTAGAAGCTTTTCGTATTACCATCTGTCCGTCTAATCCATCGAATTATTATTTCCCACATTATCATCTGGCATTTATATATTTTGTATGATGATTCTTTCGTCTGACTTAACTCGTTTCGTGGTGACATTGATTAGTTTGATTTTTTTTCTTGGTGTGCTTTCTCCTTGTCCTCGTCGAAGCTATTTTTTTCTTCTTGCAACTCGTCGCATCTTGACCACTGTCGCCAACAGCGGAAAATCATGTCGCACTGCATTTAACTGAAATAAATTTGAATTAAATTAGTTTTTGATTGTTTTTTTTTGTTGGTTTTGGATGGATATAAAATGATATAAAAATGAATGATATAAAAAAGTTGAACTTAATTTTATTGGTCACTTTGTGGTACCCTGCGTGACGGGTACCGGAATTCTTTCGGTTTTTGCACCTTACCAGCCAGGGTATTAGCCTTAAATTTGTCTAGACGTTCAGAACTGAAACAACGGCGGTGCGACTTAGATTTTGTGAGTTCTGCACTACCTTCGGCCTACCTTTGCCCAGCACTTGTAGCGTTCTCATTATGGGTTTTGGCGCGTTCACAAACCACACGCTTGGCCACCTGCCACACCAAGATTTCGTTTGCCTTCAAAGTAACGCTAATGTTTTTTTTTCTGTAGACCTTAACGATTGACAGCTTGCGGTTGTAGTGCTTTACGCCAGACTTACATCGGATGCAACCTTACTCCTCTTGAGCGTGTGTTTCAATCTGTACTGAATAGTTAATGATTAATAAACCCCTCACGATGGAAATAAGTACCTTATAAATTGTTTTCAGGCACGTAATTGGACCTTAATTACCTGGTGCAGGTCGAAGCATCGTACGGCGAATCAAGTGGTAACCTCCGCCATTTTTTTGTTAGGTCGATTCTTTTCAAAGCAATACGAAAATCTTTGTCAGGTATCCATGTTCAAAGTTGAAACGATTTCAAACTATTCCGAAGGGTGGAATCGGTGGATATATTTGTTAATGTGGTAGTTTGAGAAACTCATAAAATTTCCTTCAATGATACATCACAGGAATATTAACCTTCCGTAAGGTTGCTTTTTACATCTAAAAGCTTCTTTCAGAACGGTCGACATCGCTGAGGCAAGTTTTTCTTTGAGACAGAGAGGCTTCCAACCCATCTGAAGCCTTTTGCTTTCAAAAGCGTGAGAACATTTGACCTCAAATCCGAATTTTTGGGTTGGGTTTTTTGGGATGTTTGCCTTTGTGCACGACCATCCGCGTTTGTACACCAAACCTTTGACCAACTATGGTATCGGTTGTTCTGTCTTGTTACAAAATGCATTACCAGGAAGACGTAGGTTTGTGTGAACTTGTTTTTGATTCATTCTACGTGTATGGAGTGGTTACTGTTTTAAAGGCGTTTCAGTAACGGACAACTTTTGTAGTTTCTGGTGGACGTACAATAAATTAATTACTAAATTGGATCTAATGCGACTTGCGAATAGAAAATGTACAATAATAAATAAATTGTGGAATAAATATGACGGAAGTAATATTATGTATATAATGAATAAACTATTATTACGAATACATTTTATAATAACCGAAAGCGAATGTCCTTACGCACTGCCGCTGGTGAATTTGTAATTTACATTTTACAGAACATTAAATCAATAAATACACAAATTTTAAAGCTACAAAACTGTACATTTACTTATTATAATTTTTATAAGGTTAAATGCCAACAAGCCTACACTTAAGTAAACTGGTTCACTTTGTACTATTAATTCACTTGGATGTCATAACATAAGACATTCATAACTGGAAAATTAGTGCGGAATTTCTCGGGTATAAGAATGCGAAAAATTAATTTTACAATATCATATTTTGTAATCTATTTTATTAACGCTTCATTAAATTACTTTGTTATTTTCTTAACAATTGCCTAGCTAACTTTTTGCATTGAGTTAATTGAATAATTTGTTCCAAATGAGTATAAGAATCAATGTAACAGAATACTATGTGAGGCTGAGATACATATAAGTAAAAGTAGAAAAGTTAAAGAAGTTTCACGTATGAAGGCAGTGAAACGTAATGTTACGTAAATACAAAACTAGAATTTTATTATATTATTAAACGGTTATTGTACGCCGTTACTAAGAGAACAAAGTAACATTAAGTTTTTTTTATCGTGTGATATTGAGTGTGTGCAATCCTTTAGTTTTATACACGCACGATACATTTGCTTTTAATACATCGTAAATCCCGTCTGAGACTTTTCCGTTGGACAGCGAGCTTTTGCTCTCCAGTCTTCCCAGGGCATTCATAAATCCACTCGGGTCGTTGGTAGCAATAAAAAAACACAAATTTGGTCACTTTCTGTTAGTTTGTTAGTTCGTCGTCTCTTTTCCCTTTCGCCATTCCCGAAGCACTCCCGTCACACTGTCTTTCTGTCTCGTTCTGTCTAAAGCCGCTTTACACTTGATGGCGATTTTAAATTACAAACTTTTCGCTTTTATGGCTCGTAAACCGGCGAATCCTTTTTAAAGCGTGGCCCCCGTGCGCTCAAGTGTGGGTGTGTGCACATGTCTAAATTTTGTGAAGTGTGCGTTTTAAAAATTTAAAAAACGGGGGGCGGCCCTAAACGAAGAGTAGGAAAAGGCAATTGGTATCGCCTGGAAGTGCCCGAGTTTCGAGTGATGAATTCGCCAGAGTGAGAGTGGCGAAAGGACTCCTAGGGAATTCATGAAAAAGAGTGGAGAACCAAGTGAAAACTTTGTTTCAGTTTGTTTGTAACTTTACAAAAGATGGTACCAAAGTACGGAAACGGAGTTATGAAAAAGAGTCCAAAACGAAGTGAAAACTTCATTTTGTACAGTTTGTTTCTTCACGTTGGATTTGACTCTATTTCTTGGTTTGCCTTTTTTCAAGACGAACGTTTGACGAGTTTAAATTTCTCAATAGAAGTTCTCCTTTGTTTATTCGTTTACTTACATCTTTATATGTTTGTTTACGTATTGAGTTGTCCCTGCTTTGCATTCCTCTTCCAGTATATAGCCTTGATGACTCGTGACAATGTCTTTGACATTGTACTCTCATTCATATGGCGCTCAAGGAAGCACTTTAGTTTTAATAAAACGAGTTTGTCTGTCGAATTATAATCACATTAAATTAATATATTCCTGACAACAGGTGAGATATTAAAGTGCTGTCTGACAGTTTCGTACACCTAACGCATACATGGTTCTACGCATATCATTAGTTTTCATAAATTTATTTAATAAGTTTTAATTTCAATTTAATACAGGAATACATTTGTATTGTGTGAGAATGTGATTCAATTAATATGCAGGATCGATATTAATCGTACTTGTTGTATTCAAGTCTTGGTAACTCCGACAAGAGGCTTGTAGTCAAGTATAACGCACCCTAAGATACTAAAATAAGTGAAAACTAACCAAGCGAGGATTTGTTTTCGCCGTCAGATCGTCAAGTTATTAATAAAAAAATATTTTACTTTAATTCTTCCCTTGAAAGCGCGAGTACCGTAGAGAATTCTTATTCTAAATCCCTGCGAAAGTATTTAATTGGAGTATAATGTATTTAATGTATACTTAATTGCGTTGCCCATTTAAAAAAACGACTTTTAATGGCTTCGATTGTAGAGGAATGTGTTTAGAGTCTTGCAAAAACGATGTGATGAACCTCCGTGTTGAAAATGGTTTTAGTGTACTCTGTATTACGGCCCATAAATAAAAATTGGAAGCTGGATTTTTGGAGAGCTTGCACCGCTATTAATATATACTGAAATACAGCACAGGAGTATTGGGAAAGTTGAAAAGTGGGAGTGTCTGACGCATAGCGTTCTGCCGCAGCTGAAGGTGAATGTGATTTGTTTTGCATTACATAAACTTTGAGACTTATAAATTAATGACTTACAGAATTATGTAAATGCTCCGTAATAATCCACAATAAGGTTTTTGTGTGAGCGAAGATATTTCATGTGGTACTTTGAAGAAACTGCACTTGCAAAACTTTAAGGAGGGATTATTTGCATTCTACGAAACGCTTAAAATAAATAAGTTTCAATGTTATAGTGAGTACCAGTGGTAATCATGAAATACAGGTGGGTGAACATGTGAATTTATCTAAATTCACGGTAATAATAAGTAAATTATTAAATAGTTTGGAAATCACTTAGAAGTTGTCAGTACGAGAGATTCGAACGTCGTTAATAAGATTGTAAAGTCTTTCAATGTTTGTTGACTGCAGCACTTTTTTCTCATCTAACTAAAATACTTTGATAACTGCCTGCTGAATATAGACTATATATATATACTGAATAAGACGCCGTATTATAATGTTCTAAGAAAAACCGAAGACCGAAGTACTTGAACATGTCATGTAGCAACATAAAACAAAAATATTATTAATAATAAGTATAAGTTTGCAACGTGGAGTCTTTAGTTAGGTTCTAACTTCTAAAATTCCAAGTCTACTTTTGAGTTGTGTGTGTGTGTGTGCATGTTTGCACAAGTAAAAGTCTAGCACGTGGATGACGGCAAGAAAGACAAATTTTGAAGAAAAAAAAGTGCCCAGGTTGAATATTCGGTTTAGAAAGTTTTTAGGACACCTGAGCCGTTGCAATGGAACATTGCAGAAAAGGCAAAGTGGAACCCTCATTAGAGGAAAGTAAGGTCAGACGAAAGGTTTCAATTTTGCACATTTATGATGGGTTTAAGAAGTTTCCTCTGTGGGGTCACGAAACGCCCGGGGGTAAAGAGCCCGACTATAATAGTCTGGATAATTATGAAATCACCGTGGTTAGGACAACTTGAGGCTGGTTTCGGTCCGGGTTCTACCCAGTTCCAATTATCTTATCTCATCCGAAAGTTGGAAATATCAAAAAGAAAAGGTAGCCTTGCAACCCGTCGTCGTCGCCATTACTTCGCCAAGATTTACGCTAAAACTTCATCCGAAAAATAAAAAAGATGTAGTCGAAAGAACATTTGTATTTGTCGTGGAAGCTTCACTGGCAACGGTTCAGGTTTCGGGCCGGTACCTAATCGACATTTTCAATACGCACGCATACGTATATAATAAGTGTGTAGAAGTATATAAGCAATAAATCCCAGGTACGAATTGTCTCTCGCTGGGTTTATAATATAATAAATCGCATGATTTGTAAGGGTTGTCGACGACAATTTTTTTTTTACGGGACCACCTGCCGAAGCCGAATCTTAGCTATCGTACCTGAATTGTTTTTACTGCCTGACGAGATTTTCATTTGCGCGTACTTTGTCTTTGGTAGAAATTACAGAGCACGAATGTTTGGGAATGAAATTTCCTTTTTGGTTTTGGGTCTTGTCAGGGTCTCCAGGAGATCGATGCTTGGTTTGATGCTTAAAAAATGGAGTTCAATACGAACCTGAACCTGACTTGTTTGTTTACGTCGGTACTTATCGTACATCTGATGTATAGCTGGGTAGAGATTGAGGTTTCTAATAGTATGCTTATTTAACTTATCACGGGTATCCTTTCTACACGTTGATTGTACCTGGGTGTAGTTCGATTTGACGGAAAGAAAAAGGTTTCGAGAACCGGCACGTACCTCGTCAAGGTTACGGTCTTTCAAACGGTGCAACTATACGTTTAATCACAAACTAAATTATGTATGTTTTTTACACTTCCGCTCACCGGAGATGCTCGCCTGAGGCCGTCTGGATTTTCGCAAGGGTTCAACGTACCTGAAAATTGTATGTAGACGTATAATGTCGGGGCTAGAAAACATGCGAGTAGTACTTGGTAGGATTTGGATGAAATTTGAGCTTGTACCTTAAATGGAGTGCATAAAAACAATGTTGGAAATCATCATTGAGCTAGTTGTTTCCCTGTGTTCCCGACAAGGTCAAATATTATCAGTAATAGTACACGTAAAAATAAAATATGTTTATAGTTAGTACTTTAATAAAATAACTATTTTAATTAAAAATTCTAACAACCCTTTAATAAATAATCTATAGTAGTCTTAGTGCACGTTAGTTTAATGGCAATGACCAAACCAACAAGATTTCTCGAAGTATGCCGTATCAATAAAATTAATAACACAATAATTTATAATAGGGAAATGATTGATTGATTAATGTGTTTAACTGTTACTACTGGACCTGGTCAAAGTAGTACAATTTCACGAGGGCAAACTGTCGCAATTTGTCGTCGTTGTTTTCCTTTTTCTATGTCACATTGGTGGTGGTGGTGTCCTCGTCCCGGTGGGGCAATGCAAGTTGATTTAAATGAATTTTTTTTAACATGCACATAAATGTATGCAGTACTGTTGCGATTTTTGCGCTATCTCGTTTGACCTCATTTTTTGTTGTTGGGTTTGTTGTACGCTTTCCATTGGTAACTCGTTCACGCATCCGATTATCGATTTTCGAGGTCGTCATAAAGTGCATTTGGAAATTTAAATTGAGATTCAAATGTCAGTCATTAGAATAATACTCCGTCACACGGTTACCATAGCACGTTTCTTTTTTTTTTCTTTTCGTCGGTTGCACCGAATTGGTTTGCTAATGAGGACAGTTAGCCTTTCAGAAACCAACCAGAGAGCGAGGAGCAATTTCGTTTGGAAACGAGGACCTTAAGTACCTCCCAAACGAAACGAGTACGTAGAGTGTTGCCTGTACATAGGAATACAAACTTTCCGTCAAATGCTAAAATAGAGCAGAAAGCTTAATTAAATGAGAAATAATCAACTAGAAAATTATATCTTTCCGTATAAAATTCAAGCCGTTGCACTGGAAGTAGTACTGGAATCTTTGCTTGATTTAGTATGTCTGTATTATTCAATTTAAATTCACTTAATACAAATACTTGTACAGAATACAATTAAAAAAGCACTTTCAGGAGGTTTGACAGTGTTAGTGAACTGTGGTTGTGTGGGCTTCTTGAGGTACTTGTTTCCATTCACTCTCGTACACATTGTAATTTCTGGGTGGCTAGGGCGTCCACTGGGTTGTATTATCTATTTTTAAAAGGGTATCTACAATTATCATTTACTTTTTTGTTGTTTTATACCCAAAGGCGGTTTAAAACACGATTATTTGCTACCTGTTGCAACGTGGAGTCACCTTTTTGTAGAGGAAACGCATTCACACTCCGCCAATATATACGCGTTGTCATTTGTAGTGTCGTTCATGTTTTATTGAGTAAATCACTGGGAAAGTTACTAGTATATAAATTTCTTGTACTGAGTGTAAAGTTATACTGCTCCTGCAGCTGGTATACTTTTCATAAGAGTTAATGGTGGAACTTGAATCTACTCTTTTACATAAATTAATGTAAATGTATTGTAATTGAATAAAATTATAGGAAATGTTATGTTAGATTTTGAGGGTGTTTTGAATTTAATAATTTAATTTCTAGGCAGCGTAGATAAGCAATCACAGGAGATTCGTATTGTTGTTTACATGCTGCAGTTTTCCTCTGCAGTTCTAGAGTTTCTTTGAAGAAATATGGCAATTTGAATTCGCCAGAGAACGCGTTCACCTCCTAGCCGCACATGCCGCACGAATATCAAAATTTTGACTTGGACGGGATTTTTTGCTGTTGCCAGACTCGGACAGATTGGCGAGGTCATAAATTTGGGCACTCAAAGCCGCAGGAAAACATAAACCTTTCTTTCCTTTTTTTTTTATGTCTCACCCAAAGTAGGGATTTTTCTTCTCGCAGCCTTCAGCAATTGGTCGTACTGTCCGTCGCGGAGTTTCCATTCCTCCTCGTCTTCCAATAGGTCCCTTGACTTTTTGCCGGACCGATGATGTTCACCTAAAAATGATACAAAAGTCTCTGTATTAAGTACATAAAAGTCTCGCTCACGGTCGAGCAAAATTGGAGATCGTATCAGCGTGGGAGTACGAAGTACCCGGTGATGAGTACTGATTTCTCAATCTACTACTGATTAAACGGTTACTTCTTATACTTGATTTGGTGAGATTAATAAAATTATTTGGCGTAATCGTTGGCCGATGGCAGTCGATAAGCCTCAATAAATTTCCATTTCGTTTTCGTGTTTCGCATCGACCGGGACATTTGAATCGACGACTCGAATAGAAATTACTGATATTAATTCGTTTCGTTGCAATAGAAGGAATCTTATTTCAGATTTGTGACGTCACAATTCGAAAATCAGTTGTCTCGTCGACCGGGTGGAAAACAACCCTGTCATGCTTTAACAACTAAAATGAGAAATCTAATCCTGTCAAGGTTTGAGATTTTACATTTGGATGGGTATACGTCTCCTAGTAACCGAACTACCACTAGGAAAAGATAATACCGGATTACAATTAAGCCGTTTATATAATTTTATACCTTTCCAAGCATCTTGAAGTGTATTACAATATTTCATCAGTTTATCAGTTAGATATAGAGATTTTGTTGTTTGGTTGTGATAGTAATATCACCGGACCCAGAGACATGATCAGTAATGTGACAAGGCATGGGCTCTTGGCTAAATATAAATTATTCAAATAATCGATATTAAATGGAATAGTCAAAAATCCAGCGTTGTTTGTGTGATTAGATTTTTATATTTTTGAATTATTAAAAACATACACGTTTAAAAAATTGCAAACATAAATGAGTATTTGAACATTTTATTAAAGCGGAAACGTTAGAAAACTCTGCTTATTTAGCAACTTGTTTAAAATGTAGCGCAGAGGGAATTTTTAGATTTGTACGGATATTTGTGCAGCAATATAGACATGAATGATATGTAAAAATAATATATAAACTACATTAATTTAATTGAGACGCTTCGCCAAACACTTCACGTTTCTGGAAATTTAGCATTGGAATGTAAATTTTATTCTTCAACGTATAGCTATATATAGAATTAATGTGAGACCATTATTATTGACATTACCCGAAGTATTTGACTGGGTTGTTTCTTACACTACATCTCGTATTATTAATGCTTTGAGTAAGGTGCCCCATGTAACAACTTCATTGTGTCTCGTTTCTTTTTAGTTGTTGTTGGTGTTGTTGTCGTTGTTTTCCATTTTTTTTAAACCCCTTCATTATTTTCTCATTCTGTCCTTTTTTCCCGTTTTTCTCTTTTTTAGTTGCTAATGCTCTTTGTAAATGTATTGCACCATGCTCGAATGAAGTTTATTACGTTACATCCGAGTCCTCGCTTCTGTTCTTTCGTAAGGCTTGTTTCAACAGTTCCTGTCGATTTGACTGCACAGATGTTTTCAGTAATATTTATTGATTGTCGGAGCCAATTATCCGTTGGGTCACTTTGAACCCTTAAACTAACTGCGTGAACTTGAAAGTTTTCATGTATTTGTTCGTATCGGTTGCGGTGTCGCAAGTGTTTCTAACATTTAGTCGTGTTTGAAGTTTTTAACGGGGTTGTAAGGGGTTAAATAGATTTAAAGGGTTGAATTTTATAACTAACATCAAACGTTCGTAAATTGAAAACATTTCGTTGTGTGCGGCGAAAAGTTAAGAGTTTGACCCATTATGTCTACATTTTAATAACCTATACTCCAAAGTCGTAAAATTCCCAAAGCATAGTGGATTCATACTTTGTTCGTAAATAATAAAGTAATTCTGCAGCGATTATTAATGTAATAGTACTACATTGGTAGTATGTTACGTGAACATTACACAAATTTACCTGCTTGGAACTTTAGAGTACATGTTTTGGGTGTAAAATCTAAGGCGTTTGTAGTGAGGATAGGAGGTATGGTTGCTACAGCTACACTATGTGGGTAATGGCACATCATAAAATGATCTGTCTCTAAAAATTATTTTTCAACTGCCAAAATTAGGTCTTTGAACTTGTACAGTTGAACCCGTTTAATCGACTCCCACCACCGATTTAGATCAATTGCCACGAGCAATAAGATTAGTTCGTCTCTCTCTCTCTCTCTCTCTCTCATAATGCTATGTGGTCGCTTGCCATTCGAACGTCTGTCATTTTCCTTTGTATTTCCTTATATTTATTGGGTTAACATTTAAATATTAATTGGATTTTTTTCGTCTTTGCCTCATTGGTATGCATTTATTTATGTATTCTTCTGTCATGTTCTTTGTCGAACCATGTCGAAACACGGCCGGCACGTAATATCAAAATGCATACACAGCAAAGGAGAGCGATAATGCATTTGCGTTTCAAGGACGTGTAATTACGCTGAGACTCTCCGAATGTGTGGCGAAGTGCGTTTGGTTAGTTTCGCTAATTCATTGTACAACGTCAAGGATTCGAACGCGCGCGTGCGCCGCTCTGCATATGCAAACGCAATGGCGTGCGGAATGCTTGAACGCAAACGCAAACCAATGCCGAATCGGATGGCACAGACACGAACCCTCTATTTATTAAATATCATACCACTTGAAGTACCACAAGAGTCATTTGTGTGCACCAAGAAGAATCACATAGAGTAGTCTACTCGTCTACTTCATTGTTTGCTTGCATAGATGAAATCTTATGTAACGTGGAGTTCGGGGGCACCGAACCGATATTTTTTTTTTGCTAACTGCAATTATATAGTTTTTCATTCTGTTTTTTTGTTTTTACCGAATCGTAATTGTTGAGGCTTGCAGCCCTAAAAAGAACCTCACGAAAGAACAACCGCAAAAATTAAAGACTCACAGCTCAGACAAAAAATAGTTACAAGTTTGCCAGACTTGTACGTTACGGGTTTTGGGGGCCCTACTCTTTGGTCTTGTAATTTATAGTAAATCACATTTGTTTACCAAATTTATTTCTAGGTATTGTCAGGTACTTTTGAGATATGTATGGTTTTTGAGAGTTTTTTAATCCATTTTGTCAGATGGGGTAAGTCTACTCTAAATCAGACTGATTTTTAACGAGCATGTTGCATTTCTGATGTTCGTGCTCTGGCTCTGGGATTGACGCGCTATTGAAAGAGACATGTCATTGTACGAAAGCCGAGGTATTACCTGCGAAATATCTCACTCCATTCAAATGATAATACGAGAGTAATGACACGTACGAGGGTTGAAGAAAGTGCTGCCTTTTTCTCCCTATCTCTCGAATACACACGCACATGTTGGATTTCCACGATACCGGTTCCCTGTTTGGAATACTCGGGTATAATGAAAACACCGACAGATGTTAAAAAGTTTACGATTCAGATAGCAATAGAAATATTTAATATTAAAAAAGGGTCAGTGGTTCGAACGAGTCTGTAAGTATCCTGAAGTTTAATGGATTGCTCGATCGCAAAATCGTTCTCATTAAATATGCAACGGTATGTTGGAATGATGTGGAGGAGAAGGCGGATGGGTGACTCGTTTGGTACCTTAATTTCAGGCCTCTGCTTCATTTCCCAGAATTAAATGAATAATTAATTGAGTTCTTATGGCGCTTTCTTACCAAGTCTCGAGACGAAGAATTAGAAGCGCGACAAAATTAGAAATTGAAAATGATTCTGACTTTGCTTGGCTCTGTGCGAGAAACTCAGCTTCCGACAGCGTCTTGCATACAACAAGAATAAAGGACAAATCTCGCGTACTGGCAGACAGCGAAAATGTATTACTTAATGTACACGGTACGTCCTTTATGCTATTTCTGTATTTGTATGGAACCCAGTTGTCGCTCTTGTATGTAGTTGACACCGATTTCAAATTGCTTCTTAAATTCTAGGTTATTGTGGTCGTATTCTTAATTTAGAAGTTATTGTTCATTCGCGATCGACTGCAGCACTTGGGACAATGACAATAAAACTGCTTATTTGACAGTGGTAGTTGAATTTTAGGTATTTGCAATGTTAATGTGACTAATTCTGTTGTCCGTGAATGTTAGAACGTGAGGTTCTTCTCGAGTGGCAGAAGAGTCTTAGCGGTTACTTGTGGAAAATTTCCAACGGTGGAAACTCGCTTGAAACCACGTTTGATTATGCAACGAAGTGTCTTAAACCTAAGCACTTGCAATATGCCTTATCAAGGCTGCGTCCTTATCGTAGCCCCCCCCTCTCTCCCTCTCTCTCTCTCTCTCTCTCTCTCTCTGTCTCATTTTGCACAAGGTTGATTGTCCTTCTTGCATAAGTCGCGTGTTCCACATGCATATGCATGTATGTGCAACACGATTGGACAGTTCCGGGAGCCAATTATTCGAATAATCGAACCGCATTAATTTGACATTGGCATCTACCGAGAGGAAGAAGGTTTGTTTTCTTTATTTTCGACCGCCGTCACATCACTCCAAGGAAGAAAAAGGGATTTTCTAAAGGTTCACCATTTTCCTTTTTTCCATTGTCGAATTTCCCGGTCCGAGTCCAATTAAAAAGTTGAATTCAGTTTGGAGGGAAGAGTTTCGTTCGCTCGTAAAAGTTTCGAGTAGTTGAATAAAAAGTGCGGAGTCCGTTCTGGTGACACGTTAGACTATGGAGATGTCCACGGGCAGTACACGCTCAGGCGGAAAATTGACTTTGTTTCACCGGGAACACTTTTTTTTCTGGGAGCGGGAAGGAAAACCTTTCAATTATCTGTTAGTTTTTCTTCTGTTGCCACTGGACCGTCGAATTAGTCTATTTCCATTCGGAATTAGGACGTTGTTCTTAAAATGATAACATTTATGAAATAAAAGTCGGATTTAGATAATTGAAAGTGGTACAGGCGAGAGTGTTTGTGGATTCGATTGCACCGAATGCAATTGTGCGTTTTCAATTTGATGTAAAAATGCTTCCTTGAAACAAGTCTGGTATATGAAGCTTTCCAATTGCTGCTATTTCATAACTACAACGACTTAAAGTTGAATATAAATTTAAACATTAGCTGTCGCGAAAATGTTTATTGAAAATGTACACTATCTACACAGGAAAGTTTACGATTTTAAAGTTTGAACTTATTTGAACTTACAGTCACTATTGGTTTCGCGGAAATTAGTTTATTTTTGTCTATACACCACTACTTTACGACTGATCTCTTTTGTACCGTCGCTTCTGCAAAATGATATTTTTTGTTTAAATACCACATTGTTTAAATTGCGAGTTTATGACCATTGAAAATTGGCAAATCTCTAGATAGTTTCTGTATTTCACATTTGGGAGGTCAGGGCGTAACGATGTCCACGATGTCTGCGGAATTCAGCGATTAAACCATTGATCTACAACCGTACGTTTGTAGTGCGGCTGCATCAGTGCGAGTATTAGCGAGGGAGGAAAACTTTCTCGTCCGAGCAAAACTTTCTTTTGCGGTCACATATGTTTCATTTAAAAGTTGCATTGAGGACCTTTTCTGGGACCGGTTTGGGTCATTAGTGGCGGCAAAGCTCCCGGAAAGCAATTATTAATTGTTGTTATTCGGAAAGCATTTAAATCTCAATTATTACGGGATTTATTACTCGGGCGTAAACAAGCGTTTTCCGGACCTTGCGGAGGAGGAAAAGCAGGAATTAAACTCCGGAGAACGCGTACAATCGGATAAATGCGTTTCTAATGACGGCAATGGTCAGGTGCCTGCACAAGTTTGGCGTCCGCTTAAAGTTTGGCGGTTAGCGAAGCGGACCATCGTGAATTTGCAGTTAAACATAACAAAAGCGGCTTTCTGTTAACTAATGTCAGTGCAGAGCTTCGCAACCGAGTGCCACACCTGTCGCTTTTTGGCAAGTGGAAAGCGACCTTTAAATCACTTTCATACGTCACGTTCTGAAGAACACGTACAATTGAATAAAAAGTCAAATTTATTAGTATTTTAACATGATTATTGGTTCGATACGGCGAGCAGAATGCTACCACAGTGTTGATAAATAAGTTGAATTGAGAAAACTTCGATAGAGACTGGATTTTTAATTAATAATTTGGGCCAAATTTGGTTGTTTTAATCTAACTCTTATGTTATCTGACACCCGGACCTCTCTTGTATTAAATTAGTCGCCCGGTAACGTTATGTGTTTCAATTTACATAACTTACCCGCGATTTATTAATTAACTTGGCTGTTCGCTCGAAGCAGTCTAATTTGAGTTTAAATTTATTTGATCGAACTCATTTATTTTAGTTTGATTCTTTTGTTTTTTTTTGGGGGGGGGGGTGTTTGGATTTTCATTTTAACTTTGTTCACCACTTTAATGGGAAATACTGTGAGTGATGTTGACGACTGTTAACTTTTTCTTAGTCTTTTCTGCCTGGGAAAATTTATTTAAGGAGTCAGAGGATATTTGAGGCTTTCCTGTTGTCAGTTATCGAAATAACTATTGAACTTAGTCATTGTTCTTATTTTCATTCATTATGTAAATCGATTCAATCAACTTTGACAGTCCGTTTGATTGTTTGTGTTGGTTCTAAATATATATTATATTTTCCTGTCGTTTGATAATATTTTTTCAAACTTTAATTTTTAAATTGATGATTACTAAGTGGGCGAAACATTTGTTCGGCTTAAATGTCATTAGCAAGCGTTATTTTTAATTTTTTAAACTTTCTGGCCTCTGCAAGTAAAATCTTAAGCTTGTTTGTTTTTTCTTTCATTTCTAGATTTATTTATTGACCCATTCGATTACCAGCAATAAGATTAATAGATCTGTATGTGCTTGTTATTAATCTAAAGCTTGCCAATTCAAGTTTCCAAGTTTCTTCCAACACATTTGTTCTTCGTCTCATCACATGCGTGTCAATTTTGTCAGTATTAATGGAATCGTACCGATAAGAATACATGAAACATACACGTAATACACAGGTTAGAAGTATAATGTCAGGTGATTCTCCTAGGTAAATTGATAATTACTCGTGTGGAGGTTGGAACACACAAGGTAAAATCAATTATAAGTGTTCGTTGTGCCCTATCAAATCCGGCGTTGCACCTCCCAGTGTCTAATATTTATTCGGATTCTCCGTTTGAATTGTTATCATTCTCGGTTCGTACTGTCGTTTTACCATTTACCAGCCCACATCGGTTGAAACGTCCCGCTGCGATTGTAAATGAGCATTATATAAATAATGCAACTGCTCGTTTCTGTCACTGTGACATCGGTATTTTAATATTTGTGGGCCGTGAGCAGATGGCACACGCGCATATTTGACGGCCCACTTTACGCCCCGGGAGCCTAGCAATTAAGCCTTCTAGAAGAAACAGAAAATTTCAGATTGTTGTTTACTTGACTTATTACCCTTCCTAGTAAGTGGTGCCAAGACCACCTTTGAGAAAAAATTTTCACCTGACGCAGAGTGACCTCCTCAGTCTTCCACCTCTTTTGTCAGGTCGGAATCCGTCGAACGGTCGACCGTAAAATTCATGCTCTTTCACTTCTACCTGCCTGCCACCGTTAATTATCAT
The DNA here is from genome assembly GCA_037055365.1 of Polyplax serrata. Taxonomy (NCBI): domain Eukaryota; kingdom Metazoa; phylum Arthropoda; class Insecta; order Psocodea; family Polyplacidae; genus Polyplax; species Polyplax serrata. The sequence goes on along the minus strand of JAWJWE010000038.1, from coordinate 3,116,740 downwards.
ATATTTGTGTTTCTTATCAGATTGCATCGAAATGTACACGCATTATATGTACTGACGTGTGTATTTTTAAGTTTGCGAAAAAAGGTAGTTGAGAGACACGACCTCCAGCTATAAAATCACGGCGCAACGTCAGTATTATTAAATTATTAATTAAATGACTCCATTCTATTACGAAGCATATAATATATTATTTTACGCAGAGAATCAAGTCACTTGAAAGTTTTCTACGATAACTCTTGTAGTTATTTACATTTTCGTGTATAATTACATATATTACTGTAATTTGTAATTTATTACCGGACTAGAGTGAACACCGCAAAGTATTTCGAGCAACGGGGTACCAACTTATCGATAAAATTAACAACAACAATAATAAAGTGAGTGATATAATGAAGCTCTCGTTCGGTATTAGTAAAACTCACTTTTGTGTGATTGGTGCGGATTTATGGCCGTAAGCAAAGCATACATAAATCAACATAAATAATGAAGTCTGGTCAAATTAAATTAGCAGTACGACTGTTCAGGTCCCTCAGGTTTCGTGTCAGGCACTTGGGGTGAAGGTCGTCTCTCTTTGGTAAAGGTAAAGACAATACGGGCAATGGGTTGTTAGCATAGGATTCGAGGTGAGTTTGATTTTGAAAAAAATGATGACAGTGCCTGGGATATCGTTTCTTGGCGGAAGAAAGTTGTTGCACACGTAGCAGTTCTAATAAGAAGCGACTTGTTGTCCGAGAATGATTTCAATAGTCGGCGATTATCTTGACTTTTTTTTCTCTGAAAATTCATTGAAGTTGTTAGCACGTGATCGATCGATCGTACGGTGATCGGTGATCGACCGCGAAACGAACTTCGATCGCGAAAGATGTGCAAAACGCGCAGTTTTGCTAACATGCAATTGGGCTCGGTTTTCTTTCGCTTGCGTTTTTTTTTTTTTTTTTTGCGTTTCTCTTGGTGAGACAGGCGTGAGTTGAAGTGTCACATAAAGAGGATAGGCCTGGGTGCACTCTCCTGATGTGTAGCAAACGGTGACGACACCCGCCTTTTGAAGTTCCCCTCGAGAGGCCAACGATCTCATCGCGTTCAAACGACCCCATCTGACACGTTTGCTTTTAAATCGAAGGGGCCTACAGCAATAGTGCGAGACTGATAAGCGCCGTGTTTATCACTGCAATTGGCTAGTGATAGAAGGTCAGAAAGTGGAAAATATGGAGGCGACGGGTCATTCGTATAAAATTCGTAAATTGGACGTATGAATAGAGCCAATCAAAAACGATAAAAATAGTAATGAGGGTTTTACATTTGAAGGCTGTACTTTCTCTCATTCCATGAATGAAAGTTAGCAGTTGGATGTACTGGAAGCATCACTAACGGCTGCGACAGTAGTATACTAAAATGTAGTAGTGTAGTAAATGTCCTTCATTGTTTCCTACCGTACAGAAATGGTTTAACCATCGGAATAATTATTGCCTGTTTCTAACTATACATAAATTCGCCATTGCTATCCGCATCTTTTTTTACACAATGATCTTTTTACATAATTAATATTATTAAGAATAAATTGGTTAGTTTATTATTATTATTGTTATTATTATTCTCATGGCGTTTTGTTGAAAATTTACACTTATATGGGCTTCACGTTGTAATAGTTCTGTAGCCGTTGTTAGAATACACAGACAGTGTAAGATCACCTTGAATAGGATTAATAGAAATTGACCCGTGATTTTACTCGAATAATTTCCGGGAATATGAAAAAACCATTCGATTTCGATTTTTTTAATAGCAACGAATAAATATTTACTTATCTGCCTGCGATTGATTATACTCTCATTGTTATTTGGCATAGTTGAACGAGTGCAAGTTAAACATGGGCAAATTAAAAGAGTTTAAATAAATTCCCTGCTAAAAAAATGAGGAAACTTGTGTATTTGCTTCTTTGGGTGGAGTGTTTGTTTATTGACAAAAAGGCATTCTCGGGACTAATAAAATTTCGAAAAGGAAATCCCTTTCGTCATTCGAAATTACACCACTTCAAAAATGACGTTGAGAACACGTCGCTCTTTTTTGTCGAACTCTGAAAGGAATTAATCAAATTGTAGGAAACAAGAAATACAATTATGGACGCCTATCTGATTTGTATGGGCTGCCTTTCCAGTGTGCTCATTTCCCTGTGATTATTTTATTAATAAATTTTTTCCACTCTTCTCGTAGCGTTTGGATTTATGCGATCCCCACAGGGAAGGTTATGTTCCGCAGGAAGCTCGGGACGTTCATTGTCCGACACGCCAATCGGATGTTGCCTCCCCTGATGATTTATTATTATTCGGAGAGAAAGGTTCGAAATAAAGGAAAGCCAGTTTCTAGGAAATGCGAAAAAAGGTTACCACTGCCCGGCAAATGAAACGTTTCAGGCGGAAATAAATGGAAAATGAGACGGGTTGGTTACTTGAAGAAACAAAACGAAAAAAAGGCAAATGAGTGTGGGGCGGCGTTTTGATGGAAAGTTGAAAACCCGTGTGGTAGTTGTGGGATCTTGCATGTTCAATAAGCCCCTAGGGGCCAATTACTCTGGTTGTTCCTCAATCAGGCATACGCTTTGATTTCTCTGAAAGATTCCGTCAAACAATGCGATTAACGACGTGACAATACTATGTTTGTTTGTCCAACAACCCGCAACCGGAAAGATGTGTGTGTGTGTGTGTGTATGTGTGTGTGTGTGGGACCGACGTGAACGCTCCGAACTGTAGTGTGACGAAACGAAGAAATAAAAGGGTGATGCAAGAACGGAAAAGCGTGACATATGATAGTAGGGGGGTATTTATTAATAGAATTCTGAAAAAAAGGCTGCCCAGGTTAGGGAAGCTGTAGCGAGGCAAAAAGAAACGAAGAGAGAAATAAGATGGATGACAGGTGGCAAGGACGAAGTTTTGAAAGGGTAGGAAAGGGAGACGCGTAAGTAGGCAGTCGATTGCATGACGTGGCAGCAGAAAGAAAAGACCTTGAGTTTACGAAAGGAATTTTCCACCTTTGAAAAGCTGAAGGTTTCCCGGGCGTCGAGGTCGTCGACCCGCCTGTTACTGAACGGGACGAAAATACCTGAATTTCCGGTTGCCTATACCTGAATCCCCGAAATTTAGAGGGAGACAGCGACTTTCCGTAAAAACCAAATGACGAAAACCCAAGTGAGAGGAAATTCTCTTTCAAGAATTTGACGGAATTCAATCGGCAATACTGACCTAGGCCAATCGGATAATTGTTGACCGTGCGCTTGTATCACTGAACTCTTGATTTATTCATCCGCCATGTTTCTCTCCCGCCATATTGCCGCCGCCATTTTTCCCCTCCATGCTTGTTTTTCTGTTTCTAAGCCTCTCTTCCTATCTAATCCGTCGTGCTACAGCCTTGTTTTTTCCGCTTTTAGACCTCCACGTCCCTCTGCTTTATTCCGGGTCTGTTTCTTCTCTTCCACCACAGACAACAACCTCGGATTACTTTTACGTGACGTCACGGTTAATTCGAACGGGTCTTGCGAACACCCGCCCGCTTCCATACTTAGTTGCGGCCTAAAATTGTCTATCCGTCGCATCGTCGCAAAGAAATTCAGGCCCCCGTTTATCTTATCTAACAAGGATATTAGAAGGAAAACATGTTATTCAAATATAAATTTGCAAAACAGTCTAATTGGGTCGGTCTGCACGACCGCAAATAAAAAATTGAACCGTAATTTGCTGCGTTTCAAAGCCATAACCGGGTAGAGGGATTTTCGGGGAAATCGTCGCCGCCGCCGCCACACCCCCGGGTTTCGGAAGCAAACCCTAGCAAAAGAAAAAAAGGAAAGCAAATTTTGCATAAATGACGAAACCCGGTGGAAGCGGTTTTATCCCAAGGCAAACGGAGCAAAGAAAGTTTTGCTGAACTTTTGCCTGTAATTTAAAAATAAAAAATTAGGTTTTCCCGGAGAAAAAGAGCTTCCGTCATTGGCAACGTGTTCTGTTGTGGGTGGGAATAAGGTGATGTTGCATAGAGTTGAAACAAAGGAAACAATCAAGTTAGAGCTAAGGGACGGAGTAGAGAAACTTGATGGGGTCTTGATCAGTAGAAACGATGAAGACATTACCAAATTGAAAGAGAAATTACTAAACACTGCAGATTGAAAACTCCTCTACAAAAGAGTTCTACTAATTCTAGTGCTACAAAAAGAGGTCTCTTTGTTTGGAAATATTTCGAAATGCTACGTGAAGGCAATTTAGCTTATTCAGAAAACGTCAGAGGCTACGATTGAATACACGTTTTATAGCGCTATAACGGTGGACTTGTAAATATGGTTACAAGTTGCTGTGCGTTAATTTTATTTATTTGTTCAAGTGTACTGCATAATTAGAGTGCACCACTAAAGCAAAACTTTGCAGCAAACCCTAAAAACAAAATTTATAGCGTTTAAATAATCCATGTTTACGGAGTCAATATTCATTCTTCGTATTATCGGTTTGCTACTACTCATAAGCAGAAAAATTTTATTATCCTGTATGTACAAAAAATGTAAACATTAAAACATTTATTAAAAATAACGTAGAGCAAAATGTATATATAATAGAGAACTGCATGGAGAATAAAATAGAGTTTAGGCTACAGAACTATGAAAGAGTAATAAGTTGTATAGCCATTAAATACATAATGTCAGATTTTATGTTTTTCCAATTGGTTTTAATAGTCCGACACTACGAAAAATTAAGCCCAGAATTTCGTTCATTTCGTGAGGAACCTTCTCTAGAGGTGAAACCGTTAATTTCCGGTAAGGGTAAGGCGTATATGTTACTGAGTCATAAATATGTTGAATGTAACCACAGAATGTATAAGTTTTCAAGGAGGAGTTCAAATGTGTAACACTGAGTTTTTGAAGTTCATTTAGGATGCCCGAATATCAATAATAAGTTCGAATAAACTTAAAACTTTTGGGTTTAGTACGTATTATTAATGCATGTATGCTAAAGTCTCAATTTTATATGTATTCCATAATTTTTAGGCTGTTGTAAGTTATTTATTTTTTGTTATTTATTTTTTGTTATTGAATTTTTGTGTACATTTTGTACGCTGTTCATTCATGAAAAATTGAGAGTGATCCATAACTTATGTTAATTTTCTAATAATGTGTAGGGAAACTGTATTGTGTGAACGTGGACAACTTATTTCGAGTGACAAATTGGTTTGTTCAGGCGCTGATCTTATTTTCACTCAAGCGAATCCGATTTATTCTGATTCGCCTAAGGGCCCAGGTACCACCTGGGCTTTAGTTGGGTCATGTGAGAGGTGCATTAAACCGGTAGGGAAGAGCAGGTGAAGCTGTAAATGCTTGGTTGCCTTGTTAGACCGGGTACCTACAATCTCGATTTGTCATGCTTTTTAGGAAGGTTTTTATGGAGTTGAAACTCGGATACTCTGGTACTTCTGATGCGGGTGTCAGTTAATCGTCGAGTTTTTAAGCAGGGTTCCCTCACCTTTCTTGGGTTTTCACTTGCGCCCATGTCACTATTATATTCGTCACGGTGACGACCAGAAGTCTCATTTGAATTAATTAGCGGGCTAAAATATTCGCTTCCTCTCAAACGGTTAATAATGCGATGTAGAACTTGTTAGTATTGTTGCTCGGTATACTATACGTTATATATTATTATTAATGTTTATATGTTGTGTTAGAGTCTTCATCTTAGGCAAAGTTAAAAGAGCTCAGTCTTACTTTTTATAATTATATTTATAAATGGGTTATAGTTCAACAGGAAAGTTAGTAGGGAGAAATTTGACAAGTTTCCTTTTTATTGGTGTCGCCTCGCATAATTACCTAAGAATGAATTAATTAATTATTTTGTATATTTAATAAATTAAATAGTGCCACACAAACCGATACCCAAAAGCTGGCTGCCTGTCTTTAAACCTAAGTGAATAGAAAATAGAGTAAGCCTAGAGCTCGTGCCGGTTCATGTTTTTCGTTAGGCAGACATTCATTGTTCGTCCGCTTCTCTCCGCCTTCGTTTACCATCTGCGCATGCGCACTCCATTCCACGTCCTCTTCCTATGCGTTAGTGTGTTTTCAAGGACTGCGTTTGAAGAGATAAAAAAAAATGTCTGCCACCGTATCGGCCCAAAAATTATTGCTAACGTTTCTTTTCTTGCCTGAAATTCCGGTTAATCGAGTGTCTTTATTTTAAAAATATGACAAGTGCATCGACTTTTACCAGAATCTTGCGGTCGTAAACGAGGAAGGTTAAGGAAGGCACGAGGGCCAAACTCGTGCCGCCATTTTGATTGCAAGGATTTTTATTATTCCTACTGTTAGGATTTGACTCGGAGTTCATTTATTGAACGCTTGTGGGTTTTATTAATACAATTCAGTATTGAATAATTTGGAATGCGATTTTTGGCTATTGTTGGATTGATGTCCTTCGATGAATCGAAAAAAATGCTCGAGTTACCAGTAACTAAAGTAAAAAATTGTGTCAGTGATTATTAATTGCATTGTATGCTTTGCACATATGTTGCAATGAATTAAATTTATGTGTTTAGTATGTATGTTTATAAGGGAAATGACTCTCTGAGAAACTCTACGTGGTAGCAGTGTTGATTTTCTACCTTCGTGCACTCTCTTTCTTCCTGTTTCATTCCTTGGCTTATATGTCTATTGCAGTTTATTTATTAGACGTTCTGCTGCTGTTGTGACAAATGTATTATTCCTCTGGCCGTGTGCGACGCAAACAATGTCTGTCTAAGCTGCTGGAATTTCGACCTTTTCCGCTCGACAGGATTCCCTAAATGGAATCGTCGAACTGAGTGTTCGACTTTTGACATTATTTCAGTTTTCTATTATATCGTAGCATACATGTTTATTTTTCAGAGATTTATTACATTATGCTTTATTGGCGCTCTCGATCCCCCGGCTGTGTATTCTAATTTTATTGTTCGCCGCCGATTTTTTGTTGTTGTTGATTTTCTCGTTCGTTTGGAAGTGATTCGAGAACGAAATTGAGGTTGAGTTTCTCTGGATTCCATCTCACATGCAGAGAAGCGCATAATTCAGAAACAAGGATGTAAAACTGGAACGAAAAGCTGCTGCATTTATGGGATTTAGATTTAAAGCCGACTTTGAGAAAAAAGCTTTCGGGTATTTTTCTGTTAGGGAGCAATTAGCTGCGTGTATTTTCACCTGTGGAGAAAATGGAAAAAACCTTAAAAGGAATGGCAACGTAATAAATAAAAGGATTTTTGTCGGAAACCAGAAAAATTTACTCCTGCATCACTGTTTGGATGAGAGTTACGTACACATGTTATGTTATGTTTCACGCGTGAAACTTGAGAGGTCATTTACGCTAAAGTTCTTTAAGGTTCACTGAGTTAAAATTTGTGCAAGTGCATCAAAATGCGTAATGAAAGAGGCCACATCAGAAAAGGGTGCAGCACCTTAAAAGGAGGTCGATGAAAAAGCGTTCGAGTGAACAGTCTAAGTATTTGATTCTTATCCATTAAACTGAAACGTTTTCTCAATTTCCTTTCGAATTTTTTTGCTCATCCATTTGTTTTAGTTTGGGCCTCAGAGTTAGTAGAAATCGATTCGATAAATCTCAGGCGAGGGGCTTGAAATGAATTTCACGGCCTTTGGAGGGCCGTTTCGCGTCGAAGGCAACAGAAAGGAAAGGCCTAAAGCAAGTCAGTCCTTTCATCGACTTGGAATGTTCGTAACATGTTCGATAGATGGATAAAAGATTTTGCACTCGGCCGTACATCAGAAAGCATTTCTCTTGACTCTTTTCACCCCAACAAGGTTTTCAGGTTTCCACATGTTTCTTTTCCCCGGCGAACGTGTTTTCATCAGGGGATGACGGTGATATTAGCATAATCCCAATATTTTCCCCTCGATGTGGAAAAAAAACAGAATTGTCTACAGCAGCTCTCAGCGCAAAGTGAAGTTTTTGTCGAGCTACCCGTGCAGAGTGCAGGTCTCCTCGGCTAGTCGCCCGGGTACCACTCGTTGACCTGCCCTTCCACTTTTCAATCCGCGTGTGCTAATTAAATTATCGTTAACTCGCCGAAATGGAAGAGACGACGAACTCGTTCCAACACCGGCAATTACACGCATAAGTTGTTAATTGTTCAAAAATGCACACGCGATGCAATTTGGCCAACACATGGCGAAAAGTAGGAATGCACCTTTGTAGACGTTGCAGTCCACGCTTCGGATGAGGGTCGGACACATCGAAACCGCCGTGGAATTCACGAAATCTCGGCAAGCGTGTAATTAAACTTCAATTTGCAATTATGGCTTACAACTATATTAGAAGGCCGGGGATGGCATCAGTGACCTTGCACGAGACTTTTTCCTTCTGGCCAGCCCGAGACTCGTGCAATTCTCGTAACAGCGAAAGAAGAAAAGCCGAGAGAATGCCGTTGGTGGTGTGACGACCTCGTGGATGTTAACAGACATGTAAATATTTAAAGATCTGTATAGTGTAGGATAATGTAAACTAGTTGTGTAGTCTATGCATAAAATGATGATTGTGTAGGAACATGTTTTTTGCTGTGTCAGTCTCTCGCATTGCGACTTAAATTACGAGAAGTCATTTTGGAGTTTTCACTATTCTGGATATTCTGGGAATATCCGCATAGAACTTGTGTGTCTGACCAGGAGAACTCCTGGAAGAACCCGTTTTGAGCTTCTGAACTTTATTTTTTCCAGTTCCTGTTCTTCCCTTGTGCTTTTCGGTTTTCTCTCTTCGGCATTCCCTAACAGTTGCGTTCGATTTGTCGTAATCTTGTTGATCGCGTTTCTTCTTTTCTGTTTCTCTGCCTCCGATTTTACGACTGACTGTTTCTTGCCATTTACTCACCCGATTGTCTTGTTTGTTTTTCGTGTCTTACTCGACTTCCCTTACCCCTTTGTCTATTCGTTACTTTTCTCCAAACAAAAAAGCAATTTCACTCTTCCTTGAAATCGACTTAACTAACTTTTCTCCCTCAAGTAATCCTTTCTGATTTTCTTGTTCTAATAAACGTGAGCTTCGAGTTGTCAGGGATAGGCGGATGTCGGGTGGTAATCAATGACGGGGATGTTCGTACACAAATTACACAGAAGTAGTTTTATTAATGGTATAGTCAATTTTTAGACGTTTAGATTTACGACTTCACGATAAATTTTAACTTAATTGTAAACACAAAGTCGATGGGTTGTAGAACATAATATTAGAATAATAATTAATGAGTGAATACTTATTTTTAATATCTCAATAATTTATTTGTGATGTTTCGAAGTATGTAATTTAAGTTTTGTCTGAAATATAAATGAATAACACTGGCAGCCATTTTCAACGCGGATTAACACCCGAAGCCATTTTGTTTTTAGACATTTTGGAATCATTCGTAGCGTGTACTTACTTTTAGAAGTAAAGATGGTGGCAGACGTCTCCGACCCCCAAAAATAATACATTTTGAAGTAGCCAAACCAGGTTTGGCGGAATTTCATCCAGGAGTTGTGAAGTATTGCTGTAGTATTTCGTCGTGGGGATTCCTACGCAGGCGTCGTTGCATCCTTGAACGGGCGTATTCCATTTAGAAAAACGCGTGTGAAACACAAATAGGCACACCGGGACACTTCAGGCACTCACACGCACATTAAATGAGACACATGCACCAACGGTATACGCCGTTTACGTTCAGTTGACGTCGAGTTACGAACAGAAGTGCTAACCTTTCTTACTACCCCACGGACGGTTATGGAGGATGTAATGGAGAGTTCAAAACCGGTGTGAAGAGGTCGGAGTTTTAGTTGGGTGAGGAAACCCCAGAGAGCGGTGACGACCCTAAAAATTCTACCCTTGTTCGAGGTGTACCAACCAAGACGAAGGCTACGGTTTTGATGGGCTTCCCTTCTTTCGAAGCCTTCGTAGTTCCGTAGGGTTGCTTTTGTACTGCAACGTTGTTTCTGTTTTTTGTTTGTATATTTCGTTGTGCTCACGAGGATTTAATTTACCATAATATTCAATGTTGTTTAATTGTACTGCTAGATATAACAAAACATTTTTTAACACTTCAGTTTCTTGCAGTAACTGACAGTTTCGCATGATACATTATTTAACAGAAGAAAAAACACACAAATAGTAGGCATTACAAACGAAATTACAACGTGGTTTTATATTTTTGGCGGCTATAAATCAATTTACTTATTACCTGAAATCAAATTTGCATTATCTAGAGACTAAGTGATGTCCCCTGTTTTTTTAAAAGTCCCATTGTCTCTTGTTCCACGAGTACGAAGTTAGAAAGTTATGTATCCGGGACACGCTTCCACACCAACAGGAAAATTTAATTTCTCACAGCACACATAAACTCCATTAGGCGAATTTTAACGTGATGGAAGAGTCGTAAACCTCCCTAAAAATCCATTAAAAAATTCTTAGGAGTTGCGAAAGTTTTGTGTCGTCGACACTTGACTCCTCAGGTGACCATATGCAGCATGTCCTTTTGAAATAGTTTTTAAGTTAGTTCTTTGTTCTCGGAAAGAATAATTCAGAGTGTGAGGGTTAAACTTTTTAGACAAACTCTATTGCCGGGTGTTTTAGAACTGATTTGTCTTTTGAAGAACCGTCGTTTGAAATGCTTTGGTTGCCGGTTCTGGACTGTTAGAGGTGGTTAGAGTAGTTTTAAGCAGTCAAAAGCTTTTGAGGATTCTGGCAGACCAATATACGCCGAGATGTTACGGTTTGATGAAGGTTGCAGGAAATGCAACCGGTCGGCTAGGAAATATTTTTGTGCAAAACTAGGGAGGCGAGGGAGTGGTAAAAAAGGCTCCTGCGTTGGGTCGATAGAAAGAAACGAACAAATCGAGCCAAAAAAGGAAAGGTTCTGCTGATGCAAAGGTTCACCAACAACAAAGTGGAAAACTGAATTTTCTACTTGTGCATATTAAACATCGTCATTTTCTCCCTCGTTGCAATTTCCCGTTGGTTTTCGCAAAAGCAAAACTTTTCGGATTCGATCCCTGAATTTGTTACCTCACGATTTGGTCAATAGTTGGCGAAAAACTACTGGCACTTTCCAGTGAGGTGTTAGTTACATGTACCCGAGAGCAGAGTCAAGGTGTTACTCTTTTTGCGAAGTATTACGAAATTCAGTGAGGCACAACAGCTGGCCGAATTCAAAGTGTAGTGCTTAAATTATGGAATTATATGCGATACATTAGATTAATTTGCACTTTAAATTATTGCAAAAAGTTAGTTTTGGTGCATTTTAATAAGCAGTATATTTTCGGCTTCTTTTAAAAGGTGTAGTTTCTTTTAAAACTCACCTCGTCGAAGTTTGCCGGAAAGTCGCTTGGGAGCGCATGGCTCCCTTTCACAGTTAATCATATTTAATTAAATTTTTATTATTTAGTAGTTGCCAAGGTACATAACAAGGTTTTATGTGGTTTTGGAGACCGTTACAAGTACACGGTTGGGTCCTTTTAAAGTTATGGTAGTGATATAAGTATAAATATAATAGATGTACGTATGTAGAGGAGTAATATAAATTTACATAAATACGGTAAAAATTAATAACATTATTATTAAAGTTTCAGTACGAGTTCATTGTATTGGTTGGTCAAAAGATCTCAGGGTTTATTTTTCTACTCAGTTTCCACTGCCTGTCACAGGCTTTCGTTCAGACTTCTCGGTCAAGACTTGGGGGTTGTACTTTTCATTTCGGTCTGTCTAGATGGAACTAAAGCGAGATATTGAAAAGCATTTTTAAAAAAATCTTAATTGACATAATAACGGGTAACGCGTTGCAAAGTGCACGTGGTTGGCAAGGTGTGGCGGATGATGATTATCTCACATCAGCGATTGTACCTGGGCTGGTTTAAGTGTTAAATCCGACATGGAAATACTTTGAGTGCATTCCCTGGAGCGGGTCCAGTTCATCACCAGGTTTGCACTCGCCAGGTAATGCAAATGGAATTGACTTGTCATCGAAACCTGATTGTGCACATATTTAGAGCGATTTTTTCCAGCGGGTGAGGTGGGCAACGTTTCGTGAGTAAAAAAAAATGTTGAGGGCATTCCAATTTCCTAATGATGTGAAACCTCAGTGAGGGAAGGAAAGGGCTTGAAACTCTGTTAAGTGAATCCTGCTTACCTGGAACTGTACCAGAGGTGTTTCCGGAAAATTCAAATAATTTAATAATTTCAATTCGTTCAAAGTTACTAGAATTATCAAGTTGTACAGTTACACAATTTTTATATTATTAATTAATGCAGTGTAGTTGCCTTAAGGAACTTAAGACTTCTCTTTACGTATTTGTATATAATTGCTTTTTAGTCTGTAGTGTGCTTTTTCTTTTATCATTTGTTTTCTGCAAATTCTTCATCTTGTCCTCATGCTTATGTATTTTTCCATGTTTCTTTATGTGACTTATTTTCCTCTTACCTTCCCTATTACAAATTTTTATATTATCTTTATTTCCCTCAAAGTACTCAAGCGTTTGTTTTCTGTAGAATCTTCGTTACCTCACATCCTAGTTTAATTGTTTCACCTTTAGTAATTTTCATTTTTAAACCATCTGGATTCACTCTCGAGTAATTAATTTCGATCCTTTGATCGTAGGCTTGGCAGTACCCTCACATTATGAATAGATTTTTTTAGTAGTTTTGCTTTCGACAGTCGTACTACTGCTACCTTATTATTCATGTTTAATTGTTGTTTTTTTTTATTTCCGTGTCTCTCTCTCTCTCTTCAAACAGAGTAATCTGTCATTTATTCACTGTACTGCTGTCTACATCTCTCCTACTTAAGTGATCACTGCGTTTGTCATCTGTCCATTTCGTTGAATAGAATTTTGAATAAAATTCACGTGATTTATTGCTTCATCAGGCAGTAAACGCTAAATTTTAAAGCAGAAAACATTGGCGTCGCATCTCCCATTTGATCCGTTAAAAACTCACGAGGCGGTTGAAGATCCTGGCAGAATAAATCAACCGCAAAAAAGCACTTCGGCCTTATCGGATTTATTACTTTTTAATACCGTAATAATTTATAACCTTGAGACGTCTTATCATCTGCCTTTGAATTTAAAAGATATACATTTTTATATTTATTAACTCCCTTGCTTTTATACACACATCACCCTCTCTCTTTGGCGTGTGCGGTACTTCTACATCTCCCTCGTGGTTCTGTGCCTGACGCAAAGTATGGAAAATGAATCAAACTATAAAATATTGTAGATAACCACGAAACAATCGCGGGGCAATTGCCGGACTCATTCGGTATACGTTTTTATTGTTTTTCGGTGAGGTTGTTGTCAGTTGAAAGTCATAAGTAGTCGGACAGTGATTTAGAAGTGCACGAACCTTTCACAACCCACACTGATTCCAATACCAATGACCCAGTGGTGAATCTAACAGTATAGTTTTGTCTTTTGATCTGTAGGAGATTACGCTTACGTAATTTATTGATTTTATTTATGCTTAAAACGTTGGCAGTTAACTTTGGGTTAACTAATAACCATAAACTAAGCCAAATAAGAAAACATAAAACTAAATGAGTTACACGATACATATACCCTTACAGAGTATTAGTACATGTATTACATTATACAGAACTTCAGAATGCTACAGTAAATTCACGTAACAGAATCACTACAGGCCACGAATACCCATATCGAAAAGGATGTTTTGTAAATGTTATATATAAAGTAATAAATACTTGTATTACGTACAATAGTGAGTTGTACAATACTTTGTATATACAATTTGCCAACAGTTCATTGAAACGTCTCGACTCTTACAGAAAGCAAAAATTTGTGGGTACCTGGTGCATGGGTATGTGAGTGTGCCCAACGTAATTGTTTTACATTCGTACTGAGAGATGAATAATCCGAATCAAATGGTTTCAGGTAATAATTATTAACTTGAGGTACCCACTTAAAAAGTTGGCTTGCCGTTGATTGGTCTCCCTCGTTGAATTTCCGTGGAAGTCGTAAAGAGTCGACGACCATTTACAAAAACAAGGTTTGACGTTCTACTTGCCTTGAACCTGATTTTATCGACCTGTTATGTAATCCTAATATAACATGTGTGAAAAACTAATCTCCTAATGGTGGAAAATGTAGAGTCGTCGGGTACCGATAGTTGCTCGTTGGTGGTACTTAAACTAATCTCAAGCTAAACTTATTTTTCCATGGCGTGTACTATTTCATACGACTCATGTGTTACCCCTAAGAAAGTGCATTTTGATATTAATTAATTTGTATTCTACCTGGTTAAGAATAAATAAAAAATATTGCATTTAAGAGAAATGATCTCCATTTTAAAATATTTCTAAAACTATTAGTCTAAAACTATTAGTAAGTAGTATCTTCTAATTCTATTTAGTCAAGTATTTTTATTACTTTCTTTACTGTTTACTAAGTTTCGGGCTGGTTTTTCAGTCTTTAGTATTTAGTTAGAATTTGAGTGTTTCCCCTAAAATCCCTTTCATAGTTTTGTCCGGTTCCTCTCTCAGGTTCCCGTCTTGTCGGCTTCGTTCTCTAACGGATCTTGTGGGGTTTACATACGGTCCTGTACGCTGTTGAAACCTGAATGCTCTAACCGACTTGTTCTTCTCTCAGAAACGTTACTGGTAGATTTATGTCGAGTGTTCTCACAAATCTCAGGGACCGTGCCAAAAAAGGTCCAACGAATTTTTTTTTTTTTCTATCGTCGAGATCATCTGGAACGCTCGAAGGGAGGATAACTCGCTTTTGTCCTATCCATAGGGATTCCCAGGCTTCCAGCCAAAAAAAAACCGATTTCAATTTTTGTTCTTCGAGCACGAAAGGTTCTGTTCAGGTCACGTTTTTTTATGGGGGGGTGGGATGGGGGATTTTGAATTTATCAAGCACGTCTCGGCCTGAGATTTTGTAGAAACATTCCGGGGTTTGCCGGAGGAAGGAAAGTTTTGTATGCTCCCCGTTCTCCAGATTGTTTCATTTCGAAACTCACTGGGTAGTTCCGAGAACTTTGATGAATTTTGATAATTCGGAATGTTGGGCAAACCATCAGAATTTTGTTGATTTCCCCCGTTTCGGTTATGTACGGTTTTATTTCTTGTTTGTTGGCACATCACTAGGAATTCACTTGAAAAGTCTGCAACTGCATCGTATCTCACATCAGCCGGAGGTGAAACAATGCACCTGTCACGGTGTCACCATCAATGACCCACAACACCTGAGGTGACTCGTTTACTGCCCACTTATTTCGGTCAACTGTCACTTAACCGAGTCATTTGTCATTTCCCACGTGTCACTTCGTTGAGTTTATTTTTTTTTCACGGTCTCTGACTTTGACACCTTTGGAATGGATACAACGAGATTAGAATGATAACAATTTGCGGGACGCTGGTGAGGTCACGAAGTTGTAATATGCGCTGGGTGGAAGGCTTTCGAGTTCCATTTTGCGTTTATTATTTTTTTATTCGGTCCGTTTGATTTCACAACTTGTATGCCCTGCGTAAAGGACTGCTAAAGGACTTGATTGCAGTGATTAATGTTATACTGTACAGATCAAACAGATCCGTGAACCTATTATTTGTAGTACAGCTGTAAATTGTAGCTGTTTTTCTAGGTCTTATTTTTTTGTCACTGATTTCCTTCGCTCTGCAGCTTAACTGATTGGAATAGTTTCCTTTGGTTTTTTTGAACCTACGAGAGATGAAGTAACTAATTGTAGTGCAAATGGAAATGTCATTGTCTCGATAGGTCACCTTTTTCTTACCAGTAACCATCCGCAACCTGGAAATTTTCTTAAGGGAATGGAGTAGTTTTTATGATGTTACCCACTCATTGCATTGAAGAAGTGTGCAGTGAGGAAACTGGTGAAGACTGTACTTTTTCTACTTTTGACTGTCTGATAGGCCATGGATGGTACAGACCTTAGCGTGTCTGGGTCAGTCGAAGCGATCATCTAGTCTTTAGTTCTGTTGTTGTTTCCGCCCCTTTTGCATCTTCTTGTGAAGTAACTATGCTAAAACTGACAGAGAGTTAGATAAAAATTAATTTTTGACATAAAACTAACTTAAGTTTCGGTTTCTATGTGTTGTATGCTTATTTTTAGAAAGCTTTCCCACGAAGTGACAACTCGGAAATTGTTTTATATTGCATAAAGTCTATTTTGTATCAATATGAAATTGAATTTGTTAAAAATTTATGACGTATCCTTTCGTGACGGAGCAGTAAAATATCAATTTTTATGATTATTCTTGTGACTTTCTTCTTCCCCTGTGTGGGCCATTATTTTACAATTTGGTTTCTTTTAGAAGTTTAAATACTTTGGTTTTATAACTAAGATAAGCTGTTTCTCTTTTATGCAAATACTGTTTTTGTAGCTTCTGTAAAAGTTCAAGAAGGACAATAAGAGTTCTGACTGTAGGCAACTGTAGTGTTGAGGTAAATGTTGCAGGACAACTGCTGTATCCTGCGTAGGCCTGATTTCTTGTTCTAGTGAGACATATATTTCCATTCTGCATAATTTGCTTTGTGTCATGTAATAAAAATTCTCTGTATATAAAAATTCAGTGCAATTGTAATATTGTAATTATGATAATAGTTTACGTAAATATTGTAAGACGGACCACGGTATGGCTTGCTGTGTGTGAACTTGAAAAGTTAGAAACTAGAAATACTTCTTGATGTTGAACTTATCAGGTAACCTGCAAAAACAGGTAGTAATCAATGTTTTACTAGATACAACTTTAGTATTGCAAATTTTATATATAAACAAAGGAAAATGTAACAACAATTTCCGGTTGTAGGCAATTTTGTATTTTACGAGTATTTATCGTATTTGAACTACAAATTGAACAACTTCCTCGGGCGTCGAATACTTTTCAGGTTTCCAATAGAGTCAATGGCAGCATTGATAAGAGAATGACGAACGAAAGATGGGCCGAAATTTAACAAACCGATGACTCGTATAAACAAATAATTCGTTGAGTGACAGAAACTGAGCGTGAAATCATTGGAAAGTTCTATCGGAACGACGAGAGGAACGTACGGGTGTCGGTTATCCCACACCCGATACGTTCGTTTTGGAAATTCATCTTCCGCATGATTTCGTCAGAATCAACACCTAGAAAATAGGTACTAGGTAAAATGGTACAAAAAGCAATTTGAGTCCGAAAACCGCAAAGAACACCGCTTGAGGCCGCCGAAGAGTTCGGTGAGAAACCATTTTATGGTGAGGCTAGAAGATGGCAAGTGACCTTGCTGTTACGTGACCTGGGACAATCCACTCTTTGTTGGGCCCTACCAGATCTCTCTCTCTCTCTCTGTCTCTCTTCCACCTATTCCACAAGGCGTATATAGCGTGCATCCGTCTCTGTTGCTCTCACGAATTGCACGCCGTGTGCCCGGCCGAGTTGCGTATTGAATTTCCTGCCTGTCGGGGGGCGGACTGGGGGCTCGATTTTCATTGTCTCCCGAGGGATTTTCCCTTTGTGCCTTCTCCCGCAGGATCCCAAGTAGGCGGAGATCTCCAGCAGATCCGGTTAAAATTCGAATGCGTTTGCAACAGTTGTGAATTTGTTTGCTTTTTCTAGCACTCACTCCAGGGTAGACCTCGACTTCTGGAAATTCAGGTACTGCCTCAACGATTTTTTACAGCCGTCTCCTCTCTGCGCATGAGTACTACCCGGGTGGAAACCTTCCTTCTCGTCTCCTATGCAGTTTCCCATCTTTTCGTCCACCCGTAACCGCTTTTATCTTATATTTTTCCTAATCTTTTCCTTTTCTTTATTGTGGACACCAACGTTCCCCTTTTTTTATCTTGATGGTTTTTAATCGGTCGCATTCCCATAAATCTACTCTTTCCTCGTGCCACTATGTGCTCATTAATAGAGACTTCTTAAGTTTCTTCATTATCTTTTTATTTATTGTCGCCGCTAGTGATGGTTTCATGATTCCGACATGTGTTTCCCGGCTTTATGTTCTCTTCATTACCGAGCTGTTACAAGTCTTGCTTTACGGAGCACTTTTTTACATTATTTTTATTAATTAATTTAATGTGGTATGTACAATTTTCAACCACGAGCTTATGTGTAGTGTAGTGTAATTTTAAAATTACTGTAATTCTAACTGCAGTGGATCATCAGGCAGTAGTCATCGGGCTGTAGTACTAGGTATCTAAGTATATAATACGCATGTTGCTCTGTAATACTTTTTGTTTTATTGTTTAAATTCTACGAGTTTTTTGGTGTTTGGAAAGTTTTTTCTCGGTGTTTCAGCTTCTTCCGTTTGTCTCGCCATTTTTTTTATTACCATTGTTCTCGGTTCCGTCTTAAGCGACAACTCTTGTGTCGGACGATTGCACTAGTCTGCGAGTCAGCGCTTGCATGTAATCTACAGAGCAATATTAATTATCTGGAGTGACACAGAGGCAGGAAGTCGCGTTCTTGACTGTTACATTTAGTTTCATCAAAGTTACATAGTTTCGTTGAATTTAGAAAAGGCGGAACTCCGACATCTTTTAATGCCAAACCTCTCCTCCCGAGGCGTCGTATGATCAGAAGAAATTTCGCAGCGCGTAGGAGCACATGGCGGCAGACAAAATTCGCTGTCGGTCAGTGTTCCCAGATTCAAATACACAAATAACTGACTTTAGGGTAAACGATCGCTTCTCGATTAGGAAATAAACCCTTTGAAGTCTAATGAGTTTCCCTTTGAATGTGAAACGAATTCCTTTGACTGTCCAGGAATTAGGGCTCTAGGACTAGGAATGAGATCGATTTCACCGGAAACTTAATTTTTTACGGTGAATTGGAAACACTTTCTCGCTTTTTCATCCGTCGATTCGAAAGACAGTAAAGTTCTCGAGTGAATAGGGAAGTACTGTTAAGGAAAGTACTCAAAAGTCTAATTAAAATCACTAGAACATTCGAATAGTTATGTGTCGTGCCGTAATTCTTTCATCACCGTCGTATTAAGACGTTCAGGCAGCCTAGGCCAAACGTTAAATCCATCGAAATTATTAATTTGTTTATGGAACGCGGGGTTGACTTGTTATTAAATAGTCGACCGATTAAATCCCTTGTTTGTTTACCCTTTTGATCGCTCTCAATGCTTTTTACCATTTCTCACGTCTAGGAGTGAACTTAAGAACGTTTAAATCGATCATTACGATCGATTCGATGGGAAAATCAAATCGTTTGACAAGGACCATTTCCTCCCGGGATGGGTCCCGGATTTAAAAACTTGGATGTAATAAATCAATGTCTCTAGCCTAGTGCAATATTTAGACCGGAACCAGCGCACGCAAACACTCGTTAACTCTAGAAATGAATTATTTTGCTTATAAAATCTAAAATTCAATACACAGGAAGAGGACAGAATTTGTTTGTCGGATTACCATGGGGAATTAGCTGATGGTAGGCATGAATGTTTAAAGAATTTTTCAACGGTTGGCGTTAAAATGTGTGGTTGACTTCCCTGAGAGGTACCGAAAGGATGGGTACCTTTCCATTATCGCCCCTTGTACGAGTAGGAAGTTGTTCTTCCTCTGGGGGCTCATCTTACATGACTACAGTGGGCTTAGGCTTTTTTGGGGCCGGCTTCCTCGTCGCCTGCTCGCAACTATTTCTAATTCATTAGCAGGATACATAATCGTAAAAGAGAGTAAATGAGTTTTTATAGTGCAATAAAAGAAGGTTGTAAAAAGATAAAAGTAGAAGTAGCGTAAAATATAGAGGTCGGAAGTCAAGACGAGACAGAAAGAAGGAAAAAAACTTTGCAAGTCAAAAGGCTACGAAGCAACAGGGAAATCCAGAAAACGGACAGACAAAGATGTTGTCGTGTGACTGTAGGATATGTTCCATCTCGAATTCGGATGACATTTTGTACACATGAGGGATGTGAAAAGCGTTATTTTAATGAGAGGGTGTGTTTTCACTTTGTAAGGTACTAGAGAGAGATCGGTAATTGGAAAAAGAAAGCATGACGTAAGGCATTGACGTGCAAAGGCGACAGAGAATGAAAGTTTCATCCAAAGAATACGAAAGCAGATTCGGAGAGCAATAGAAAGCACAAGACAATTTGTATGAAAAGATTAGGTGGAAGTAAACATAAACAGAGAATGAACGATGGGTAGCTCAATTTGACGAAGAACATTACAAGTAAACTACTGATCACTAAAAACGAATAAGATGTCTAACGGAAACCGATAGCGTGCAGGAAAAGATGTTTAAGAAGACAAACGACGTAGGGAGAGGTCAGCTTTAGGACAAGAAAAACAAGGTAGAAAACGAACCCAGAATAACAAATTTGTATTTGTAGAAACCGAATAATCACCCAAAACAATAAAATAAAGAAATAAATACATATAGGTGATAGAGCAAAATAAAGAGTTTATTGTAGTACTTTACGGCACGTAATGGCGTATAAAATAGTAAACACGGTTTTATTTAAATTTTGATTTTACTGCATGCAATTCTTACTGCCACTTGCCTACGGTTAGTGGACCTTTGGGGAACCGACCTCAATAAAAAGCTTCTGTAAATCAAAGGAAACCTTCAGTGAAACTAAAATTCTCCTACAGCTGAGCAACGGTCGGGTACAGGTCTGGGGTGACGCACATTACAGGTACTTGTTGTTTGCTAACGATTATTAAAACCATGAAAAATATAGGTGAAAATTGCAGTTTATGGTTTTTAGGTTTTCGTTCTCCTTACGGTGGTCTGGCAGTCAATCGGTCGTGACGGGCACTGGTTGACCGATCGCAGGAGATGAGCAGAAGAAAAAATGGCGGAAATGGCATTCAAAAACAGATTATTTCCGCTCTTATTGTCTGAGGCTGTCTGATTCTTATTAACAATTTTATATTAATTGAACTATTATTAAGGTACGAGGTACTGACACTACCAACTAACAACAATAAGAAATGAAAGGTGCCAGACCGTTCGCTTTGCTTGGTTTCCAAAATGTCGAGTTTCATTCTGTACCTTTTATCTGCGGTTGCGTAGAAATACTCGTGACAGAAATGAATTTCATTCTTAACAAAAAATTCAGTACCGATGAGTAAATAGGGAAAATGTGAACTAACAAAGAACTCAACTCAAAAGTAACAATGAGACCGCAAGGGTTCGAAGAAGCAGTACTTTTTGAAAAACGAGGGACAGTCCCTTTCATGGGCATTTACGTTACCCTCAGTACCCGTTTGACAGTTTGATTGATGTTTTGGGTACACATGGAATTTCAGTTAATTTTTTTCTGCTTGAAGGGTCATCAATAGCTGCCCATTGAGATAGTAATATTCCTGTTTTTAAGTGAGTCGTTCAAGGTGAAGATCATCTGAGTACCTTTCTGGAAAATCCTTCCAACAAAAATTTCCACCAGGTCTAATTAAATTATTTTAACAATTAATCTTGAAACTTGAATGTTTGGTTCTGCATAAATTTACATTAGGTCATTGTGAACTTAAGTGCTTCCCGTAACGTGAGTAATGATTATTTAATGACCGTGGAGAACGTCACACCACTTAAAGTCAGCTCCGAAAGAAAACTTCCTACTAGGAATACAGACTACTAAAGAAGAGTAGTGTGACATTGAACTCGATTACATAAATTTCAAGTTCAGTAAGTTTTAAATGAAAATCCGTTGAGTGTCACGTAACAGGTATTTTTTTGTTTTTAAATGTTTCTACCGAACTGCTACGAACAGCCGGGCTCAATATGAGACAGTCCAATTCTCCAGATTGTAAACTTAAAATAATATCACTCTAACACTCTCAGAACCTAAGGAAAGCATGAGGAAGTTAATTCCAACTTAATTACTGTAACAGCCTGCATGAGAGATAAGAAACATATACAAATGGAATGCATAAATAAATTAATATTAAAATACTACTCCCCCAAGAGGGTTGCAAAAAACACAAAAGCCTGGGCAGATCTTAAGGCAGTAAAAGGTTCCTTACGTCACTGCTTCAAAAGAAAACCTTCAAACAACCAATCACCGAAAATTCACTCTGTGTCCTCCTCGAATGTTGTCCGTTTGGAATCGAACAATTCGATTGGTCTTTGTTGTTAAAAAGTAAAGATGGATTCTCATTGGTTTTTATTATTTTCTTCATGCTGCACTATTTTGAGGAGTACCCGTTGTTTAGAGAGGCAGCATAGGAAGTTCTCGGAGGCGAATAGTTTTACTGAAAAAAGTAGTAACTTATGGAATGGTACTGAAGTTCAGAGGAAAACATAAAGACCTAGAACCTACCGAAGAAGACAAAAACCCAAACCAGACGCGTACCGCAACACAACCATGAACAGCCAGAAGGTTATGACAGATCCGACTGGATTGCCGTGTTTGACGTAAGTCAGGTACGTCAGGTACGTCTGACCTGAGCAGACAAGCGGTCACCAGACCAGGGTCACTTCGGCCGCGTTAATTAATGAACGATATTAAAGTGTGAACGTCATATTTTCATTAACAAACAGTAATCAGGTTGACGAACTCGCACACAATCCTGAATTTCCGCACCTGAGGTCGTTGCCATTGCCGGGAAAATCAATTCCTGTTCACCGAGAGCTTGACACGTACGTGTAAATTACATTTCTTGTTGTTTGGTTTTTCTTGCATGTTGTGCTTCGTCGTACGTGTAATAAACTCCCGGATGACTTTGAACGCAGGTGTGGAAATTATGAGAGAAATTTCGGGGAGTGTACAGGTTCGGTACGATTGGAAAGGATTGAATGGGACGATTGCAAAATCAGCAAGAATTGGTTTTTCAGTGTTTATACATGTACATATAAATAATATCATACCTGTACCAAACATCGATTGTTAACAGTAACACCAAGTACAGGTGGTGTACCTGGGTACATAAGGTACACATTAACATCTTACATATTGAATTGATGGTTAAATGCTTATTAAGTTTCAAGTACTGATGAGTACTTACCGCAAATGACTAAGTAAAACTTGAATATATTTTTTGCCAGGTTGTGTTCAGGTACTCCTTGCCTTCAGAGCGTCACCTATTGCAATGGTGGTGTAATAAGATTTTTATAATTCACGCACGTTAAACAGAATTTTACATTTGGGTAGTGTCGTTCAGCGCCTTTTAAAATCTAAAACTTACGTGCCGATTATTGTACCTGTCGCTGGAAGATAGGTGTTCACCAGTACCAAACGAAGGGAGTAATATCATTAGGGTTAGAATGTTGTTGGGGAGACATGATCCGTAATTGTACCTGATACCTTCTGATTCTCGAAGTGCAAAACCGCCGTCATACCTCAGGTTCACCTGCAACCAAGTGTAATGTCGGAATCATTGATTACGCACGAAATCCCAGCCCGCGAACATTTCGTCTGCGAGTTCTTTGTGCCTGAAAAAAAATTCACTCATTCGTTTCCCGCGACCTGACCTTGAGGCAGGTAAATGCCAAATCATGGTACCGCATAGGATGACTTTAATTTCTGTCTGGGATGGCGGAGCGTTTCAAACCATGGCCTACACCAATAAGAATGTAACAGTAACAAAATGTTTCTCTTTGTCCGAACTGTTACTGTTTTCTTCATACCTCCAAGGTGGTTCCTATTGAATGTCATTGTACCTGCGGCTTATACCCGAGTTATAAATCTCGACACGCGGACCAGTACCTGGTTCGTATGAAAGGGCTTTGCGACAGCAGTACTTCAATACTGGTGATTTAATGATGTTTAGATCCCGTTTCCAACCAGTCATGGATGTAACTTTTTCTTCGGTGTGATGTTACTCAGTCCCATGTTGTTGAGAATTTTAAGAAAACATTGCTTTGTTTTCGTACAACTGACATTTACAACAAAAATGTTTTACTCTAAAAAAGGTTTGAACTTGAGGAATTCAGACGTAGACTAGACCTCTCGCGTGTTAATTTTTGAAGTTTTACATTCATTTTCTTTTTATTTTTCGACAGTTATTTACATATTTTCAATTTCTTAACTGGTACTGTTGACATTGTTGCTTAAAAATTTACTAAATGGTTTCTTTAGAGAAGAAAGAAACAACAAAATCGTGGAAACGCTCACAGTGCTTGGGTACTGATGACGCCAAGGGACAGACCACCCTCGTTGCCATCTGCAACCTTCAGTCAATAGGGGAGATAAGTTCCTTTTGCGAAGGAAACATAAAACATGTCCTGTCCATTAGTGACATTCAGTAACAATGAAACAGTACGTTTTCGGGTCGGACCTTTTTCTCCCCTATTTTTTTGACTGTTTATTATCCCTCTCTAGGATGTGGAATTTGCTATTGAGTACTGTCGTATTCTGGAAACGAATGGAAATGTTTCTCTTATTTCAGTACGAATATTTGTCGATGTATTTGTATATCACGGCGAAAAAAATAGTGATTTTATATTGTAAGGAATTAATTTTTAAAATGAGGAGATAGTTCAACACGTCCAAAAGTTACTACATATAAATAATGAACAACAAAACGGAAAACAGAAGATTGGTTCATTGTATAAATAGAAATTATACATAACAGCAACACAACTATAACTAAATAAGTACAATCTATTATAACAGTATAGTTAAGAAGTTAAGTAATTCTTACAGCACAACAAAATACAGTAGCACTTCATTCAGTAATATTCGTATTTCATGTAGTACATAGTTTAAAGACGATATTCTTTAGTGTAATACAGTTACAGTATAGCTTATTGTTGACCTTGAGTAGAAAATTATTTTTAATAAATATGTGTGTAAGGTTAGATTTTACGAAAGCAGTACCCGTACTGGTAACACTAAAGAACTCCAGATATGTGAACTTGCTTGTGTAAGTTTCACATGTCTGTCACGTTAATTAATCTTATTGGATTTGGATTACCTGAGATTTATTTGTTCTTTTTGGTTGGTCTTTCTCTACCAGAAGTGATAACTGACCCTGACTGCCTGGCAGCCCTGAGACTGGTACCGAATCGGTCCATTTTTTCAGTACAACCTTTTCTGTTCCGTCTCGAAAGCGAACGAGTGATCGATTGCCTTATCGTTCCTCTTCATGTGAAAAATTAAAATTTTAATTTTTACCTTTACGGAGGTCTCACTGGAGTTTTCCCACGGAGTTGAAAGATTCACAGGTGAATCGTACAGAAGTGCGGTGCTTTTATCAAGAAAAGATGCACGGAAGCAATCGCCTGGCACTACCTAAATGTTTCACATTTAGTAGAACTATCGATCTTTGGTAATAGTTTTTGTTGAACGATCGAAATGATCACTCTTTGGAACGTTGGACGCCAAATACTTTTTGCGCTGAATAGTTTTACTGTTGGATTTTCCATAAGATACCTCACTGAGTACTGCAAGAAAATTTCCATGAGTGTGAGGACATGCATGTGTTAATTTAGAGTGTTTTGACTAGTAGTTGAATAGCGTGGAACTAGGTACTTCAAGTAACTCAAGCAGAACTGAATAGAAAAAGAGAGGAGATTTAAAGAAGGAAACGTAATAAAGGAGGTGGTGTGATGTGGTGACGAATTAACACAAAATGAGCAGACGGACAGGAAGGACAAATAAAGGAGCAAAAAATTCGTGTAAAGATGATTCTAACGTAATGTTGCACCTGTGGCCACTCGGCAGTTTTCAAGGTCTTGTGCCTCACCGTTTTGATAGAAAGTTTGTGTAAGTTTACTTCCTAGTTGTCTCTCGTACCAACTAAGCTGAATTAAACCGTTCGTGAGAATCCTTGAAAGTCAGACTATTGACACTGTCGGTCGAAATGCCACCCAACTTCCCACATGAGCTAATTTGGTAATTGCCAACTCTTGTACGTTCCCTTTTTTGCTCCACGTTACGTGCAATGATTCAGTCAATAGCTATGTGATATGATAATTAGTTATGGTATGTGAGTCGTGTCGTGTATTTAGTTCCTGCAGGTACACACCTGATATATAATTTCTAGAGTTGTGTATTAATTCAGGAAAGACTCGCCATTCGTAGCGTGTAGTGCACCGTCCTGCGGGCGGGTACACCATGTGAAATGTCATCTGTAGTGCCTCCGCGATTCGCCTTTTTCCGAACTCGAATTTAAATTTCCCCAGGAGGTTGTTGCACTTATTCCAGGTATAGGAGGTACGTCCGAGCCCTGTGATACACAACTCGAAATAAAAATCCTGTGGGATCTTCTTTCCCCTTGTTGTATTCAGTCCCCGGGGAAATTTTTCAAAGCCGTTGAGCTTTGTTTCAAATCGGCCCGCCCGATATTTTAGAGCTTTTTTCCCTTTGGAGGGTTCTGGTACGATTGAAATTCAACAAGATGTGGCAGGGAGTGTGTGAAATTTTACAGCACCTTTTTTTTCATTTACCGTAATCCTCCTGAGGTTGGTAGGCAGTGGCGGGCAAGAGCAAAAAATGGAAGGTTCGTTGTAATTTTAGTCGAATATTCGACCGTAATGTATTTTTTATAGCAAAACTACGTAATCGAACACGACGTAAGATTTTTTTCATTAACTCGCAGTTTTTTTGAGCAACCCTCACGACTCATCCCTCCATTTGGTCTGTTGGTCTGTCGCACCCGCTCGGGTACTCTTTCTCCAACGCCAAACTTTTTTGCTGTTGTCCGTCACCATTCACTCTGGACCGAAGTAACCCGACTATAATAATATAATAATAATAAACTTGACCATTCCCAAATTCGCCCCAGTGAAATATTCAACATTAATCTGTCAAATTAGCAAAGTGTGCGGTATCCTTGCAAAAATTTGCTGCGGGTCATAATTTACAAATGTGCAACTCGTAGAGCAGACCTTGGAAACAATAAATTGAATTCAAAGTGGGCAGCCAGGGGGATGGGGGAGAATGAGAGAGAGAGAGAGAGTATAAATGTATAAAATAAACCCACGTCACAAAAACCAGAAATTTTCGCCCTTTCCTGCTGACAGGAGGAACGCAGATGGCGACGGGCTGGTGTTTTGTTTGGCGAATTTGCGGACGTCTTCAGCCAAAGCAAACAAACAGACAGACGAGACATGAAATTCGCGGAAAGCCACAGAAAAAGACAGAGACGCGTGTGTCACGGCCGCAATTCGATTAGGGCAATTAATCAACAATTGCATCAACTACAATTACAACCCACGGTTAATTTGTAGTTAATAATACGTGGAAGAAAAAGTGTAGCAAATGCAAATAGAAAAACCTAATTGCTACGGAAATTATACTTGTTCTGGTACCTGTTTAGTTACATGAGTAGTTGCCGTAATAATTGCTTGGATTGAAACTTCACGTCACGGCATGTCCGTCTCAACTCTCGCAGAAATTATTTTCGCTTTGAGGAAAATAAAAAGTGGACGGATGACAGAAAGGTGGAGGTTGTTGTGACGTTGATTATGTCAGGAGGAGACGGAAACGCGAACCCGAAAACGAAGGGAGTGATGGAGTCGTTGCGATGACAAATGTGCTAAGGACAAGGACAAGGATGATAAATACGATGTCAAAGCGTCGCATTGCGACTAGAAGGGCACCGTAAGTTGTAGGAGGACAAAATGCCGGAGCAGAACGAAGTGACGAGAGATACGAAAATGTAACATAAGGAAAGGCGACAGGAGAAAGGACCGCTGGGAAGTATCCAAGACAATGACAAATGAAGCAGGAGAAAGTGCGGTCGAAGTTTCTAAAGAAGAAGATGAAAGATAAAGGCTTTGTATGGGAAGGAACAAGGGCTCCACTACAAAGCTTTTGTTGTAGTTTCAAAGTATAAATTTACATTAGAAAGCATGCACGCGTTACTTTCTAATCGGAGCGGTTTTAAGGATTAAATTTTTCATTTAACCGTCGACGTAATTTTCACAGCAAACACAATTTATACGATATATAGTATAAATGTATATATAGAAGCGGTAGAGTGTGAATGCATGCGGTTACTGAGTACGCAGGCCTCGCACTCACATAATGTAAAGTTATTCAGCGGCAGCCGCGTTACTACAATCTCTCTCGTATTATTACCTTCATTTCTTTTATTACATTAACACACAACCCCCGTAACGGGGAGATGTTTTCTCTCATGTTCGTGTTAGCCCAGAAATGTACACTTGCCGTCTAAGTGAAAAAGGTGGTGTGAAATTTATAATATAAAAGAATATAATATAAAGGCAAACTCGGCGGGTGGGTGGCAGCGTTAATAGGATGAAAGGATGACGATTATGTATTTTTTTTTTCTTTTACCGGCAAGGTTTCCCGTTCTTCGCCGTCTTCCTTTGGGAAGTCCTGTGGATTCGTCAGGTGTGCCAGGACGTCTCGTACCTTTTTCTCTTCTCTGCTTGCTCGTACTACCCCTCGAAGGCATCGCGGGGTTGTATCCGACCCTTCAGGAGAGGTGTCGTTGCCATGGCCACGACTTTATTAATTATAATCAAGACGTGAAATCTTAATGACTTTCTTCTCTGATCAAAGCTCTTGGTCGTCCGTCCTGAAGGAGAAGATTGTTGCGTTAATGTAGTCGATTTTTCACCTTTTTCGGGGGAACTTTTTGTTTGAGATTTTCCTGGTGCTCAGGGCTACTTGTCAGAGTGCCAGAGTTACAGCTTTCTGTTGGCGCCGAAACTATCACTAGTAATAGCGTCCTAATACCGGTCCACTCGAGAATATAGCTAGTAATAAAATAACAATGTAATGGCGGTAACATGTGACATTTTTGTTACTTTTTGTTTAGAATATGTTGCGCAAACTGCTCTTATACGTATTCTTATATACTATGTATATTCTTATAGATTTCTTAAATATTTGTTATTTTAGGAATTAAAAGAAAATTTTTTTGCACTCGTGTCTCTTCTTTGGTACGTCTGGTACTGTGCACGGGGGCCGCCATTATTCATGCCTTCCTGTGGCTTTATTAAAACAAAACCAGAAACACAGGGAGGAAAAAAATCGAAATAGACAGAGAAACCAAATTAATGAAAAACCACGTTTCAGGGATTTTCTCGCATCGGCCATTTGCATTTTTCGCGTTGATTGGATTAGTTTCAATCCCGGCTGTTGGTCAATTTTGGACGGAGTGCTCTTTTGGACCGTGAGAATAACCCAACGGGTGACACCCGACATGTTCGTTTCGTTGCCGTCGTGATCATCGCCGGGTTCCGGTAATCCGAGCTGATGTCAGCCACGGGAATATCTGACTTGATGACCAGGTGTTTGCAATGCTGGGAGAGTTTCAAGAACCGCGGTACTCCCGTGGGGTACTTGCTTGTCCTTTTCTTCTCGCATTAACCCCACCTGTCCACCCACCTGTAAATCGTAGACATCTGAAATTTACCCCCGGTAGAGCTTCTACTGCGAAACTTGTTAGACTTTTAATTAAAATTTGTTTTTGTTTATTCTGTGCTCTAAGATTTCATCTCAGGAATTCCGTTCTTGATTTTTCGCCATCGCCATTGTTCGAACTGTTCACCGCTTGCTAAAAAAACACAAATCCCTTTTACTTTTGTTTGAAACTTTGTTTAATTTCAATTATTGTGCATTAACATTATTTAATTTTTCTTGCGTCTCGTAAATTCCCGACGAGTAGGTCTTATTTTTAGTGTTCCATTCATCGATTGCAACTTGGGTCTCTTGAGCTCTGTGCCGTCACCCATGTAACCATTGCATTCTGCATAAGCATGCTTAAGTGTACTTAATACTGCTTTTATTGTTCAAATCCTGGTTTATTTTCTTTCTTTTGAGGTTTCGTTTTGTGTCTGCTCAGTGCTTCACTAAAACGTTTTCTATGTTTGTACTTCACACGGCTTTCCTATTTCCTTTTTGCCAGTTCGGTCGGGTAGTCTTTTCGGTCAGCGAACGCAGCATTTTTCGACCGAGTGCCGTTCCGGTGTAATAAATCTTTAAGCGGCGTACCTTCCTTCATCACCGGTAGCAGGTCGGGACTAATTGTTTATTGCCGGCAATTAACACTTCTTAGCTCTTGGCTGAACGACACGCCCACGGTACCCGAGCACTGGTTTTTGCATTTCTCTCCGATCTCATCAGTCCCCCGGAGTGACCCCAAGCCCTGCGCTCGAAGTGTCACACAGGTAGCCCTCGATAGACATCTCGCAATTCCCACTTGTGCCTGCACCCGGGCATGACGAAACACGAATGCTAATGCAGACATGCATATGTATGTTATTTAGGTAGATTTACTAATTAAAACAGAGGAGGTGGGTCTTGCACGTCAATCAAAGCCGACGCATACAGTTAAAGATTACATACGCGAAAACATTCGGTGTTGTTAGTTCTGTTATGTTGTAAACTATTATAACAAGGGTGAAGGAGGTGGAGAGTGTGTGGTGACGGAATCCAGGTAAAATTGTTAAAGACCAGATGAGTCAATCAATCTCGCGAAATCAATCATGTGAAGTGATTCGGGCAATTTGTGTGGCAGTTTCACGTCCAGGTGGGTGTGGCAGTGTCGCCAACCTCAGTCTCACACACGACAGAAGCCCTTTGTGGTTTTTCTTCTACTTAAAGCAACGTGACCAAGATGTAGTTTCAGAAAGGCGGAAAATTCATATCTGCTCACTTTCCTCAGTGTGATCTTCTAGAAATTAATTAAAAAAGACGAATTGTGGGCAATGTGCAATGTGACACGGTAGACGGTTATTTTAATTGGAATTTAATTGTCATGTATTGGTTGAGGCGTGTGGCGATTTTTAACAGGAAATAAATGAATTTTCAGTCTCCAAAGTCTTGGCGATCCGATCTAAGATCAGGGGAACGTTGCAAGACTCGAAATTCAAGTCGGAGTCAATCCAAAGGCAATTCTTTTCGGTTACACTCGATCCGAACCGAAGAACAGAAAATAAATAATTTATTGATGGAATTGGAATGATTGACGTGATTGAATGAAACATCCTTCACGTGGAAGGGTTTCCTCAGGGTTGATGTCAAGTTTTCAGGATGTCAGGTCGATGGGGAACAGACTGTCATTCACGAAATATACAAAACAGCGATGTTTTCTCTGAGTGTCACGTGACTTGAGTAAATACCACAAGTTATGCATTGTTATTGGTATGCATACGAAAAGGAATGAAGTGATGAAAAATTGTTCAGTTCCTGAGAAATAAATTACACGAGAATTACGTAGTGTTTTCTTCTGTTAGAGTAATACAAAAGAAAGGTTATGAAACAGAAACTCGACATGCGACATAATAAATAAATAATTTAAAAAGAAAAGCAGTTGCGTGTAATGCCAAAACGTAGAGAGTTAGGCTCAGAAATACTTTAATAAAAGTGCAATACTACAAGTAAGAGTAGTAAATTTAGTAACAATAACTGTCATTTTAATACAACAAAAGTTTTGAAACAATGAAATAGTATTTCATTACATTAAAATCTAGAAAACTACTACTGCCGGACCTGTACATAAAAATGTGTGTTTTGTGTTGAGAGCCGTGGCAGGACAGCCGAGTTGAATGAAAAACGGTCAGGTAGATGGCGGATAGTTTTGCGGAAAACTATCGTAAATTAAATTTGACGAATGGAAACAAGCGAGACAGATAGATAAATGACAGATAAAAATATAATTTGAGGAAAGGGCCTTTGCTGAGCTGAGCGTCAGCTCGGAGCCAACGTAAGACGATCCATCCGGTCGAGCTCGAGGCTCATCTGAAACGTTTCCTCCATTAATTTGGCCGTATGTTTGCGCAGGACATTGTTTGCTTATCGATAGAATTTCTTTTTTTGGCTTTCAAGGATTCGACGAAGGCGACGATGAGCAGGTTCAAGGAGAAAGTTGAACGGCCCTGTTGAGAAAGTTGAAGCGCCGAGTGTTGGGAGGAAAGACCTGGGGCCGCAATGGGTGCAGTCGCCTCCTTCGGGAGTACCTTCCCGCGTATCGGGTTCGCACCCGTCAGAGAACCACCACATCAAGTCCACAATTATGTCAGAACTTAAAAATCAAATCAACATAAACAATTCAGTAGGAAACAAGTCGGCACGAAGTTCAAGAAGCGAAACAATTTCTGCATGGAAAAAACGTGTCCGTACAAAACCAGACGCTCGCACGGTTGAATACATAAATATTTTTTCTGCGTTTTGTTTAGACAGTAGCGAAAAGACAGAAAGAAGGAAACGGTCGACCGCCTGCCAATTACGGTAGACAGAGGAAACGGAAATGATTCGTTTGTATTGTTAAATTGCTTCGGTGTGCGGTCAACGAGTTCCCACTTCACTGTATCAATTACAAATTACATTTTTGCATTTGACTGTATAAAAGGGTGTGTGTGTGTTTTTATACAGAAGTAATTTGTATTTCTGTTTGATCGCCTTTGTGTTGCACATTTTGGGTTTTCCACTTGTTCTTCTGATATAAGGTAGGCTGTCAGGCTGCAGGGTAGGGTTGAGACAGAAGTTATAATCCGTAGAAGTTTCCACCTGCATTGTGTTATTGTGAGGGAAAACAAAGAGAAGTCGCCATTGTCACGATGAAAAGGACTCACGGATGGATGCAAACCCGAATTTGCCGATTTTGGGGAACATTAATTTCCTGTTTAATTGGAATTTCCTCCTATTATCTTGGTGTATGCACTATAATAATGTAATAATGAATTTTGTGGAACGGGCGAACGCCAGCGATACGAACTTGAGTTTTGTTTCGACCAGGGCTTCTCGCCAACTTAAACAGAAGGAATTTGGGGCTCGTGGATGTTGGGTTTCACTGGATTTCCTTCCTGTTTTTAAGACGACTTTGCTGATTGAGTCGTACCGGAAATGAAACAGGCCACGTGGAAACCATAAAACCGTCTGTTTATATACTAAGAGTAATATGTGTGTTTGAAACATAAGTGTCTAGTCGGCTTATTGTCAGGTTATTGGACGACCCTACCTTCAACGTGCCGGTCACCTTCTTCAATGAGTAAAGGCACCGATACTTAAATTCTAAAAAAGCTATTGAACTGTTTTATATGTTTCGTTTAATTGCTTATGTTCACTATATTAAAGATAGATTATGTGTTGATGTTACATAGAATTAATACAGATAGTAAAAAGTAGTTTAGTTGAATTGCATCTTGCTTGATGTGCTTGCTAAAATACAAACGTAAAATATGAACTTATTACGAAATATATGTAAAACATAATTAACGCGGTTGTACGTCAGTGTTTTACAAAACATTTCAATAATTTTTACATTATTATACATTAATTAAGGAGAATGCTTCCTCAGAAAAGTTTAAAGGAATTCCGGCTTTCTACCCTAACTTGGTTCACAACTTTGTGATTCGCATGTTTCTTGAACAACATAACCTTCTTGGACTCGGAGTGTTAGTCGGTATTTGTTAATCACCGCAGACCGTTATGTACGTTTTATGTAGATTAATAAAAATATAAAAACAATGCAGCAAGTAACATACATGCAGCATACACATTCAATATATATTTTCCATTACGACATTGTAGTTTATAACTTTTCTCCCCGTGTTGCTTGTTTTTTCTCATTTCCTGTAGGAGTGCGCAGGGTATTAAAATTTGATTGTGGTACAAGTTGGTGTTAGTTGCGCACCTGCGTCGTTTCTTCGGTCATATTAATGTTTATGTTCGGCTTGTGGCATTCGAAAAGGGCAATAATAAATTTTAAACCGGTGGAACCCGCAACTCTGACAATTTATTATTACCCGGCCTGCAGAGTTTTAACTTGGTTTTATTACTCAATTATTACTCGGGTGCCCAATGCGGAGAAGGAATAGATAAGAGCAGTAATATTTCGGTTTTGATTGCAGATAAGTTAATTCAATATGTTGAACCATTTGACCGAACATCGTAATTTTCCGTCAATTAATCTTTCGGAGGAATTATTTCGGGACTTGATGTGGAGGAGGATGGTACTGGACGTGGGGTACTTGGCCGGAGGCCCTTAGGGTAAGTCGTTTATATTGTTTGTACAGTGCTGGGAAACAGAGTTGTACATCATGTTTCTCTTCTCAAGGCATTGCTGATGCCTGTACCCTCGTTCCCTGTTGAATCAAGGCATTCTGGAAGGATGGTACAGTGAAATTGAGTGAAAAAACAAAATCACCACTCGTGTTTGTTGTGATCTTGTCGGTAAACTTATGCTTCGTAACCAAAATGCAATGTGGAAGTGCCCTGATACCTGCTAGTTCTCATGATCATAATACGACACTGCGGATGAAGTTTACTTTGAACTTCTCCTGCTGGCACCGCAACAGCAGTCCGCTTAATGCGTCAGCCATCGCCTGTCTGCCCATGGAGAGTGTGGCAGCAGACATCGCACGGGGCTGCTTTCCCGCTCCTTGTCTGAGCCTCAACCGCGCACGACAAAAGCGGCCTACGACACGCCTACAAAATCCACGAGGCATCGATTCGCCTTCAACGTCCGTGGCGGTGACTGGGCCCATGGAAGTCAACCTGAAAGACGTTGAGGCTGGTCAGGATGGTCTGATGCCTTGGCGCCGGCTCGAAACGCCATTGAACTCCCAAGTCTCGACGTTGAGGACTCCTGCGTTTTTCCTTTCCATTCTTCTGCCGAATTTGTCTGCCGCTCCTCACCATACGGGGTCTCCGTGATGAGCCTTAAAAGGTTTACTTTTTCCACGTCTGGATCCGTGGAATCAGGTTACCTTTTCGAGGCGCTTTCTTACTCTCTCTATGTCTAAAACTTCTACTGGTCTTGTAGATGTCTAGTAGTTGGTCCGCGTGGAGGATTGTAGACTTTGATTTTCTGGCATTTGCCAGGTATCCGTAGCTTTTGTGCGCCATATCCGTCGTGTGAGCAGGTCGTAATGTCCTGCAATTCATTTCCGGTTTGAGTTACTTCGCTACCGCCTGGATCATCTGCGGATTTTTCTCGTTCCTTTTCCGTTTCCTTTCATTTCCTTTCCGTTTCGTTTGACGGCTATTTTACGAGGGACATAAAAATAAAAGTCACCGAGTTGAGTTGCGCTGCCATTTTCGGTACGCAATTAAATCGTCCGGTCCGTTTCTTTGTGATTTTTATTTACTTTTATTTTATTTGATTTCTTTTTTACTTTTTGCATTTCGTTCCACGTATTTTCAACTTGTTCCCGACACTTTGCTACTGCATTGTGATTCCTTTCACAGGCTTCTTCACGGCCTCGTTCCGCGACCGAACTTTCACTTCCTTCAGAACCTTTTTTTTTCTCGGTGCTTCCGTGGCGACCACTAAAGGCTTCCTATTCGCTTCTTGAATTCTTATTTTCTTCCTTTCTTACTGACTTAATTATTCTTGTTGTCATTCTTCCGTCGTGATTGTTTTATTTAACAAGTTTGTGATAATGTCACAATTCCTTTACTTCGCGTCTTGTACCGCAATGCTAGGGTTTTCTTCTGTTCTCCTTGTGTTGATACCTAAATTGTCCGAGTATTACATATTACGTTTCCGTTTCTCTATGTTTTTTATTTCTTCTGTGTGGGTTCTTCTAGCAATTCGAATGAGTCCCATTGTACATTTTATTATCATTTGATTGCTTCACGCAAACCTTCTCGAGACCCCGTTCTTTTTTTCACATAACTCTTCTTTTCATCTTCATTATTTTCAAATGGAAGTAATTTATGGTTTCAGTTAAAATTATCCGTTGCAGAATCAGCGCGTAAATTACAGCAATTACTTGGATAAATTTCTGACATGCAATCATAACCGAAACGGTCTTTGGCGTAAATTGAAATGTATTTCTGATAGAGGGAACGACGAGAGGTTAACCGAGAAATCGAGTTTCGAATGGCAAAACAGGTACTTGGTGCTGAGTACTAAATTTACGACAGGGTTCTGTTTCCTTCGACGTGATCGTTCCGTCGTTTGCGTCCCACCAGGGGGCTTCGTCTCGATTTGCTGGCTGAACTGTGTCGTTAGCGTGTCGAAAGGCATTCAGAGAAACCTAAGGATTGAGACCTGGGCTCTAAGGTTTTTTTTTCCAACCGAAGGATTTCGGTTATTGTTGTCGGCTCCGGCCATAACTCAAACACAAGACTGGAAACAATGACTCAAGCCGCACATAAATTTATTACATAATTAGGTATGTACGTCTGTTTGTGCTATTTTTTGCTCAACTTTCCAAACCCCTTTTGTTTTTCGTTCTCTTGTGTACTCAAATTAATGTGACAATTAAATTTTATTACTCCTTTTATTTTTCAATGAATTTTTACTCCGGAGTTTTTGAGTGAATTTTTCTAAATAGTTCCTTATTTTACTAGCAACATATTTTACTTGATAATTCCCCCGTCAAGTTGTTATTCTACTGTCAGGTATCTCTCCTGACTCTCTGAGGGCTCGTCCTGTTTTCTTTGCTGTTGTATTTATTTAGACTGTCATAAATAGCTGCTGTTGTTATTTTTGTCTTACTTGTTTCTATTCAAGAAGTCTTCTCCACCCGAATGGAAATGCTTCACAGCGATACTGAAAACATCAAGTGTGTTCAGTATAAAAAACAAAAAATTTTGTGGAGTAGTTATAGAGAAGTAACCCACGCAATTCATGACAAACCGTAATGAAATGACTGAAATAATAAATCAATATTTGGTGAATTAATAACACACGTTACGGTCAGAATCCAAAATACATCTTCTTCGTCGTACACTAAATTTATTTGTACGAAAGTGGGAGGGAAATTTTACTGAAACCGCAGTGGGAATGACTGCAAATCGTTCAAAGGAAAGAGTTAAAAATTGGAGACTAATCAAAGTTGGCCACTTGACAGAAGGTGAATAAGATTTGGGGGGCCGTAACCGGAGGATAATTCAAAGGAACTGGAAAAACGACAATTACTGTTTTGACCGGGTCAAAGGAATCGAGCTTCACCTGGTAAATGAAAATAATTCACGAGAAGTGCGTTTCAAAGGTCACGTTTCACCTTCAAAGGATTTTGTTTGGCTCCCTTTGCCGTGGCCGGTCCTTTTTCCCTTGGGCTTTGACCAATTCCACTCGAAGTTGGAATCGCGAATTATTTTCCATTGAGTAATTGGAGTTTTCCTTTGGGACACCATTAAAAACAAACGGTCAATTAAGTTCTTCCAGGTCATTACTAGGACATTTAAATAATAAAACATAAAGGCAAAGTTCAATTAAAAAAAAAATAAATAGGAAAAGGGACGTTAAGAAAATAATGGCGCGTCCGGCGCCGGAAGTCAACCTCAGACGTCTTCCTTCATACGCGTTTTGTCACCGCGATTTGGCGACGGTTTGAATAAAACAAATGTGCTAAATTTAATGGAAAATACGAGAAGATTACGTTTAAGAAATATCACCGAAAAGACTTGCCGTCTTCTCACCATCGACTAACTCTAAAAATACACATAATTGCAAATGACGGGAAAAAGAGTTGACTCGCAAGGCGAATGCGTGCATGAAAGACTGAAACGTAAAATTATTGAGTTAAGAAAAGAGTAGAAAGAGAAATAAAGGCGAGACGACAATAAGAAGAAAGGAATATTTGTGTAAAAGTATTTGCATTCGAAGTGCGTAGAACGACAGGCAGGGGCACGAAAGTGAGGAATTGAATTGTCGCAAGAAGAAAAAGTGATAATTAGTGTGCATATCACAAAAACACAATAAATTAAGAATCTGTACATCAAGGCAAATCAGTGAGAATAGGAGAAACGCGAGGATAATCAAAGGAAACAAACCAAGTCGGTGGGATGAGAGAAATTGAAAGACACCAAAAAAAAAAAAAGGGAGGCCGAAAAAAGAGACGACGTGAACATAACAGGGTGAGAAACATTGCCGAACGAGGACGGAATGAAAAGAAGAATTGAAGAACATCAGATGCACTCTGCACTCTGAACCCTCGAGAAGACAAGCATGGAAACCATAAACGACAAAGACATAATTCAATTCTGAAAAGGAAAAGCTGAGGAGGAAAAAGTGGAAAAATCTGCTCCCGAGACACCTGACACCAATTCAAACGGATGAGAACAGATTGTGTGTCGAGTCGACATGGAAGAAGTGAAAAGAAAGTAAAGTGTCCTTTTGTAGAAAATTTTTGGGACAATGGCGGAGCGGCGGCGCCGGATCGTCATCATCCGCCCGCAGCATCCGTCCGGAGCATCCACTCGGGATGAAATTGTTTTAATAAACACTCGACACCGTCCAACATTTTGGAATTGTAAATAATTCAATTTCGAAAGCTTTTTTTTCCGGGGACCGAAGTGAAGAAAAAGCTCGGGTCGTGAAGTGGAACAGTCCCGGGTCGTCCGGCACTCGTCTACCCGAGCAAACGCAATTAGAGCGGGAGGTTTCGCCGAGATTTCTCAGGTAGAGCCAAGACAGATGGAGGTGAAAGCACTCCAGAGGGTTGGTTTTTTTGGGGGGCAGCCGACTCACGTCGATTTTGCAGACGTCTTGTGAAAAATGAAACATTTCCGATCCCAGACGGGAAGAAAAGTGACAGAGTCCGTCTCAGGCGATGTGTGGTCTTTCGTGAAATAAAAAATCGACTCAGGTGGGACGTGGTGGGACCCAATGGAAAACCCAAAAATACCCAAAAATTACATTGTTAGGGTAAAGAGGTAAGCGTCACATAATTTTTGGTGACATTCCTCTTTTGTACTCTTTATTTTTTACTTAATTAAGATTAGTTAGGTGGAGTAGTTGTGGGTTAATTTATTGGTTGACATTAGAGGACATTGGACGGATTTTCAGGATATTTGAATATATGGAAAAACAATTTCCCGTCAGCGAACCTTTTTCACATTTCATTAAACATTGTTTTTATGCATAAAATTGCTTTAATTAAGGACTGGTGCGTGTCCCTGTCTTGTCGTGTCCCTTGCTGTTTTGGTGATTTTTCTTTGTCTTAGTCTTGGAGATGTAATCCCTTCACTAATCTGTTATCCGAGGAGGTATGTTCCCTTTTCCTTTCCAACTTTTTCCAGCTGACCCATGTCTGCCTGTCTTTACTTTCATGTTCCTCTGCGTTGTTTACTTTATATTATTTATCCGCCATTTTAGTATGCCACTACCTTAACATTTTCATGGTGTTTCGTGTGTTTCCTTCAAGTTGTCTCCTTGTAGTTATATTAGTGTTGCTTGTTCGCCTCATACTTTCTTCAATATTTATTGATTATTATTTATTCTGTACTTCAATTAGACCGCTGCATTTGACTTTTTTTCGTCCACTGGTGTACTTCGCCTTTGGTTGGTACCACAAACCCCCAACGGCTTCACACGTTCGATTTAATTCAGGGACCACCTTTTTGTTATTTTTTAATTACCCCTGAGATTTCTGGTTTTTTCATTCTCAAAAGGACTTTCCAACGGCAATGTGTCTTTAACTGCATGTTCATCTCCCTTCAGGTTTTCGTAAAGTGAATTTTCAGGTTGAACGAGCCACCCGTAAAAAATCCTTTTTTCCCCAAACAAAATTGCAAGGCAGTGAGAAAAAGGGGAAATTTAATTCGATGTTTTCGATCAAACCTTAAATTACCTTTAGCGGCAATTAACTTCACCGAAACTTTTCCGAACCTTTCGAACTGGAAATACGATTTTCTTCGGAAATAGTTTTCTTCTCGCCCGGCGAAACTATCGGCGTTTTGACAGCCACATGTTCGAATAGTTCGAGACGACGTGTTTTCTTACTCCTCCTTATAACTCATTCTATTCAGGTGCCACTCGTTTCAGCACCCGGTACCCGACGCCACTTTACACTTTTTGGTGCCTCGTCTATGGCTTTGTGGGTTTTGTCTGCTGTTAATAGTTTTTTTTTTGTGTCGATCTTATGCCTAACGAGTACCTGATCGGACTTGAGGAACTTTTATGATACCCATTTGTATTCCTGCCGCGTTCCTACGGGTATTCACTGCCTCTTTTGTATTTCTGTAATTTGGCGTCTCCTCTGAGGTATTTGGCCTGAAGTTTACGTACAGCTATCTGCTGTACCGCTTTGCTTCTCTCCCTCTCGCATTCTTTTCTTCTCGTCTGCCTAGTTCACGTCTATTTGAAGACATCTTAGGTCCCGCAAAATTATTTCATGTGTCACGTATTTTCCGTTCACGTTTTCCCATCACTTTCTTTCCCTTTTTATTTATGTGACCCGTCGCCTTTCCGATTCATTCTTCTGTTAGTCTTATTTCGATTTCGGTCACACTTTTCTCCTATCTTGTTGTCCGATGATACCCCGTCGAGTTTTTTTGGCTTTCTCGGTTTGTTTTATTTCCCATTTACTTTCACCGGGAAAGGCGTGTCTGTGTGAAACAAAGGAGACGACTTTCGTTCGCAACTTTCTATCGATTTTCCATTACGAGTTTTCCAATCTCGACGCGCCCGGAATGGGTGTTTTTCCTAGGCTTTATTTTTCCGTCTTCTGCTTGGCTGACTTTTCACATTTTGTGAAAATCCGGCGGTTGGTAGAACCGGCAGAGACCGGGCAGGAAGGGAAACGAGTAGCATTAATAAATACTCCGGGACAGATAGTGTGAGAGGGAAGGAGAGACACA
Source organism: Polyplax serrata (assembly GCA_037055365.1). Classification (NCBI taxonomy): domain Eukaryota; kingdom Metazoa; phylum Arthropoda; class Insecta; order Psocodea; family Polyplacidae; genus Polyplax; species Polyplax serrata. The sequence goes on along the minus strand of JAWJWE010000038.1, from coordinate 3,076,359 downwards.
TACACCAATAATCGCCACACTTTTTTATTACTCCTTGGATAATAGTTTTGTTCCCGTTTTTTGAATTTATCACTTAGAGCGCCGTACTTGCAGACGACAACGGCCCTGATAAGGGAATTGAAAGGCACGCTGTTTGACTGCGTATGGATGATTATTACTTTATTATTACCGTGGTAGAATTTTTGATTTTGTAAAGAGCTTTCCATTCGTTGTCTACAGACCTAACCGTCTATTTACTTTCACATCAGACCATCTGAGTTTCTGTTTCATTATCTCTCTCTCTCTCATTTTCCTTTCATTTCTTCGTTTCTTTTCCCGTTCTTCCTGTTTTTTCTACGACCATCCTACTACTTAGCCATTCACACCTTTCTTTCACTATCTGTTTTAACGGCTTCATTCCATTTATTGTGATTACCTCTGACTAGCCCCTTCGTGGAGCATTTAAAAACTGTTGCATTCTCTCTCTCACTCTCTCATTCTCCTCAAGCGGTTCATTAGACAATCAAAATTTAATTACTCTTTGTATTTTAATTATTTACACTTTTATTACTTATCTTAATTACTTTTTATCCGTACGTTCCATCTCGCACCGTGCAACCGTGCGCGTAATAATTTCTTATAGTTTTTATTATTGAACTCAGTCACTGTAGTTATGGTGAACATACATTTTTTCCAGAAATGCTTCCGGTGGTGTGCTTGTGTTATATTATCTATTGCTCCACACATCATTGTCTCGCGTAAGGCATTCGGAAATTATCATTACATCGGTGGTTATATCTGCATGTCGTGCATACTCGGGCATAACACGTATCAACTTTTTGCTTCTAAATGTTTTCCCGTGTTTTAACTTCCTAAACAAAATTAGAAGTGAGAAAGAAAGAGAGGTATAATTTTGTACTAGCCGTGTGTGCAAGTTAGGTAGATCGTAGTGTATTTGTAGTGTCCTAACTCGATCCGGAAACAGAACACTTTGGCTAATTAGAAACAAATTGGATATCCGAAAGGAAGAAAATATCAATGTCGGGGTATATGAGTATTATCATCGATATAAGTTCTTTTACGAGGCCGTGTTTAACACCGACGGGGACTAACGGGTACCATTGAAGAAAAGGGCAAATTTTGGAAACTTTTCACGTATCCATGCGTATGGGGTTTGGGATCAGGGGAAGGCAATTCAATCTGTACACGAGGATTTCAGTTGATACACACTTTTTCTAATGTAATTTGTAGACGATCTCATAGAGTTTCCCACGGGGGAAATTAAATTTCCTTCCGAGCTCTCAAGTTTTCAAGGGTAATAACTCAACATTCGGGAAAGGGATGTACCTTATTCTTGGGAGGGAGGCACCGAGAGGTGAGAAAGAGTAACGCAAAACCCCGAAATTGCAGTCCCGGACGGATACAATGAAATGGAACGTAACTCATCTCGTTCGCTGCTTAATAGTACCTAAAACGATTAAAACTAATAGACTGTATAACGACTTAAATTTTGCGTTTAGTCACAGCAGCACACAAAATGTTATTAGCGAGGGCAAATCGGAGGAAGGATTAGGTAACCGCGGGACAGCAAAGAAGGTTAAAGAACTAATAAAGCTGTTAATAGGCCTAAAGTACGTTGCGGGTTGTATGATTTAGAATAATAGCACAGGATGAACACATTTTTGCTATTTTTGGAAGTATTCTTCGAAGTCTCAGGATTACACCTTAAGGGGAATTTATTTGAACGTTTAAATAGCTTTAATAAAATACTAGAAAATTGCTCCCTTGCGAAATTTACTGTGGCAAAGGTCTCGCAAAGGTCTGGCAACACAGAAATACTACCCGTCCTATTTTTCGTTCCTCAAAACACAGAGGACCTAACTACTTCCCAAGCTGCTTCGATAATATTTAACTGTAATATAATGTGGGAGGGAGAGGGAAATGAGCTGGGAAAGAACATAAAAGCTGTAGCTAGTATGTATACAAACTATGTATGTCTATATATGTATGTATGTATATACGACATTTTACTACATTACACATTATATTAACTACACTTATTGCGTATTAAAACTTTTTTGTAGAAACTACATGTATACTAGAATTTATATATTAAAACAAAAACACTTGTTTTTGTTCAAACTTTTCCATCTTACAATAAGTGGGTGGCCTCTGACTGTATATATAAAGTTTTTCAATATGTTGTAAATAAATCAACTGGAGAACATTAAAATTTGCTATAAAAATAGTAGCAAATAACGTTGAATACATTCACAGCAGAAATAGATGATTATCAATTATTAGTTCTTTCAAAAGTATGTTTCTTAAGGATGATGAATAAATGTTTGTATAATAATTTATACAGTTTATATACAGTTGTTATTATACCACTATACCAATAATTTGTAGTTTATTACATATATTTTTAGTTCATTAAATGCCGAACGTAATGTGCAGACTTCAGCAAGTAGTGGCCTTGTACACAAACCGGGCAGTTTATATACAAACAGAATTATTATATACATAATATTTTAAATTATACATACATTGATATTAATAGGATATCAAAAGAACGATGAATTATAATTTATCGCTTTGCGTACCATACATTATATTTTTATATATGTTATGTTTGAATAAATTTCTTCTCCGTCAAGGTGTAGTTCTTTGCTTCCACATCGCGTAATTCACTTTTCAAGCTTTCACTTTGATTTTAACTTCCTCACTTTTCTTTTCTTCTGAACCTCTCATTGCGTTACAACACTACAAAGTACTAAATCATAGTTCCATGTATTGTATAAAAGTGTTTATTTTTTGGTTTTACGTTAAAACGTGGAGTAGATGCCCTGCAGTTCGTACTTTGTACTGGACGTGGAAGAAGAAAAGTACCCCTTTATGGCATTCCCAATTTCAGGGGTCAGCTCAAATGTCAGGAAGAGTCCGTGTGAGTCGTGACAGCGGAAACATAAAATTGAATTTTGATACTCGGTTTTCTATTAAAATGTCAATTCCAGAGGTAAGAAAATACGCAGCAGGTGGGATATCAGAGAGGAGAGTCTTGAGACGTGTCCAACCTTAATTTGAAAAGGTTTAAAGTCACATCCGCTTCTGTGTTACAATTTCTTGTAGTTAATTTGTAGTGCCAGTTGAAGTCCTCGAAGGATTTGATGGATGAGATGCTGCTGGTGTGTTGGTGAGGACTGACACGTTCAAATTGGGCAAATTTTGACTTTTTTCTTTAAAATTGGTTGCAAGAAAGTTCTCAACAAGAAGTTGGTCTTCCACCGAATTTTCGTGACGAAAATTTGTTTTTTTTTTACTGTATTGTTTCATTCGCTTTACTGCTGCTACACATTCTTTTTCTTTTTTCTTCGTAGGGCCTCTTATCTGTTGCATCAATCTTTTCTCCTTTTACTTCTCAGCTTTTTTACGGCGCTCATTTAATTTGCTCTTTAGCTTTATTCTTTTTTCGTGACACTTTCGACTCTGAATCATTGGGTCTTTTGTAGGGATGCTTTCAATGCTAGAACAATTCCTTACATTGTAACACAAAATTCTAGGCAAAGAAGATACGGATAATTGTACGTGTTCAATAGTTGAATACTCTCGTTTGAGTGGTTGATTTGTTAAAGTATAAACCTCTCCATCTTATTAATATAACTTATTAATGGCTTACGGTTAAGGTGTTTGCTTACTTCTTAAGTTAGTCTTTCTAGTAATAATAACACACATTCCAATTGTGTTTCATACTGTTGGTACTTAACAGCGTAACTTACTATAATAAATGCAGCAATTTATAAAGCAACTTAAACACTTATAAATAATTGTATATAATTCTTTACAACCACTGTAACAGAAGTATCAGATTTACTTAAATTCCGTCGATATTTCATATTGCAGTTGAATTGGTTACAATGGCACCACAGTCTCATATTTTCCGACCCCTGGCTTTTTCTCGAAGATTTTCCTAGGCCTAGGGCAACCCGATTTTCGTTTCTTCGACACGGGTTACTCTTTCACTGACTTTTAATTGATGACTTTGAATTGGCCAAAGAAAGGTTTGTTTTGCGTAAGTTTTTGCTTTCTCGCTGTCTTTCTGCCTTTCCGCTTGGTGGTTGTTCCGTTTTAGTTTCTCTCTAGGACCTGTCTCTCTCTCTCACGAAGTTTAAAAGCAGTAATAGTTTTTAAAATAAAATTTAAAACTTTCAGGTAAGAATATTTAGGCAAATCCGGGCTTCGTTCTCGTTCTGCCGCCGTATTTAAATTCAATTTTCATTTTAAACTTTAACGAGGCACACCGCTTGCAAATTTTAAATTTAAACGTCTCGTCCAAAAATTCCGCATTCGGTACAATTCTCGGTTGCCTGACGACGCTCCTGAATATTAATTTAAGACTGGAAGGTCTGGAGGTTTCGCGTGCTTGTTTGTGCATGTGTGCATGTGTGACGGAGTAAACTGAAAACGACTGGAAATAAGTAGGAAACGCCTGAAACCTCGAAAGGCAAAAAAAAAAAAAACATGGACTCCCACCGCGCGAATAAGTGGCAAATAAAGTAGAGTAATGTGACATTTACATAATACATAAAATGTGATACGTATGCAACAACACAAGGAAACTATTGATGTGTGAACTTCGGTCGGTCTGAATTTGACCAAGAAGCAGTCGATTTTGGTGTAGGAAAAAAAGAAAATAGTTTCTGTCCGTCGAACCCGACCGGAACGGGACAAACACTACTGTTGACGTAATCCCGTTTAAACCATTAAAAATTTAACGTCGTGGCAAAAGACATAAAACAATTCAGAAATTGATATGACAGACGACTTTCTTTCAAAGCACCAGACTGACACCATCATCTTGTTCATCATCATCGTCTTCTTCTCCTTCTTCTTCTTCTTCAGCATCACTGCCGTTATTGTTGTCGTTGCTGTTGCTATTATTATTATTATTATTATTATTATTATCATCATCATCATCATCAATGTTTGGATTCGGTCGTAAAAATTATTAAAATCGAGGAAAGTCGCAATTAAATTTTATTTCCGTTATTCAGTTATTAGTCCTGGTGAGATGAAAAGAGTCTGCTTCCCCGACAGACTCGAGCCACCCACCGTGTCTCCCTACGGAAAAGGATGGTCCCTCACGGGAACCGATTACTGTCGGATCTTACATGGGTAAACAACGAATAAAGAAAAAGTTTTATTCGTTTTGCAGGGAAGGCAGCCAACTTTATTTTTTTTTTCGTCTTCCTCCACTTCTTCTTCTTCTTCTTCTTCTTCTTGCTGTTGTTTGGCTCTGGCAGGAGAAATGTTACAGGCAACGAGCCGTGTACGAGTTTAGTACTTTTCCCGGATGACCGGAACCTTAGCCGGTACTCGAAACAAGGTGGATGGTTGTTGGTAGGTGAAGTGTCTCTCTCTCTCTCTTGTGTTTTCCCTTCTCCTTCCCAGTTTTTAAGTCGGTCTATGTAAGTCATTAATTCTCTCAAAAATCTTGAAATTTAACGAATTAACACAAACGCTGCGACTAATACTTTAAAACAAAAGTTAATATTGGATTACCCAATAACATGGAGTTTTAAATTATTTTGTAGTTTTCAAATCACGAATTGAGAACCAAATATTCTCACTATCTTTTACTGTCGTCGAGTTTAAACCGTAGTCTTAGGGTATTAACGTCGGTTATAAATATGCAGGAGAGGAGGTACGTTCTTGTGAATTCATCAACTCGTGAACTTCATTTAAACTTGTTGTTGGTGTATTTAATTGAAATCCGCAACAATAAAAAAAAATGGTGTACGGTTTGGGTAAAAGAAAATTATATCGGTGTAGACGTAGGTGAAACACGCTTTTTCCTCGTTGGTGTATGCAAAAATCGCACACTTCAATTAACACGTCGGGATGATGGTGAGATTCTTATAAAATTTAACTTTTTAATAAACACTTAAGGTGAACCCCGTGCACTCGAAGGCGAAACGAGGTTACGTACGCACTCGACGGACGAACTTTTACTTGAAATGTAAATGGAAAATGTATGAGAATGTAAATTCGCTTGGGAGAACATGGAGAACCTACAACGTTTGTCATTAAAATCCTTAAACCACGAAAAACCAAACCTCACGCTACACTTCTTGTTATTTGCATGACTCTCTGGTGTTTGATTAGACCTTGAAGTTCGGTTTGTTACAACGCAATCATTACTTAATTATTGAACTATTAAAATAATTGAACATGAATACCTCCTAACCGATCACGCAGTATCGGATTGTGAAGTCTCAGTAAAAGCAAATCAGTTATTTAAAATAATGCAACTACATCTAGAACAATAAATTATGTAAAATCTACAATAAATAATTAATTTAAAACGGGAGTAAAGTAACAAGTTTTCAGAATTCAAAGTAAAGATAAATTTAAATCAATGTTTTTATTAGAAATGTTAATGTTTGGAGTAGTTGGAGGAGTCGTCTTGAGTAGAAAATTAATGGTAATTCAGTTGACAAGAAAGTCAATTGAGAATTAAAAAGTAATTTTTTTTATCATCTTGAGGGTGGAACATCGGGGAGTACATAAAAGTGGCAGCAGAAACAATTGCGAGTGCCAAAGTGGTCGTTCACCCCTAAACGAAAGGGTTGGTTGTGGTCCTAGTTTTGGGGTTTCCCTCCCGTTAGACGATGCTGAGACCGACTTAATGGTTTATGCAAAATAATTACATATATAATTTCATTTGGCATCGGTCAGGAATATCCATAGGAGGACTTTGATTGCTGGGAAAGTGTCGTAGGACAATGAATGACGCCAGTTGCTGATTCCGGTTTAGTTATAACTCACTTAGTAGTCATCCGGATTGTAGTTGAAGTTGAGAATTCACGAACATTTAAAATAAAACAAAGTTGCGCCTTATTTACTGCAGAATTCGGCCCCGTTACGCAGTTGTAAGTGGAATTCGACCATTTGCAGAAACTTGCGCGACAACAAACACGTCAATAGAAAGTGTAGACAGAATGTGACAGAATGTTTGTACTGACAAACTACACATGACGGGACGGGAGCACGGAGTACCCCTCACGTACACGATTAAAATTTGCTACAGTCGAAACAAAAAAATTGCATAAACTCGAAACAAAACAATAAATAAATTCAAAATTGAAGGAGATGAATTTAAAAAAAATAAAAAATAACCGAGTTTATGTCTTAGATGACAGACATTTTGTTTTGCGGGTTTAATTCGTCGTGCTGGCTGGCCGTGAACAATAAATCTGTTTATCAGGATTTATCCGAGCACCTAAGTTAACCAAGACGTTAATAACGACGCGTAAATAAATACGTAAATTAATAAATGCATAAATAATTAATCCGTAGATTGGAAGGCTGACAGCTCGCGGACGGGGAATTAAAGAGGAAGGAACTTCAGAGGTTTAGCTTTGGAAGAAAATAGTTCTGGGAGGGAATTCACTCGGATGGTTTTGCCGATGGTCTAAATCTAAAACGAATGAGTTCGATCAAGTGGAAACAATTCGGGAGAGGGACAGAGACGTTGATGTGGGCGGAGGTTGAGAGTGACAGGTTCGGTCATGAGAGTTTAATTATGGAATTATACACTCAGGTTGTTTCCAGTAATAACTTTGAGAGAAGCAACGAAACAGAAACCATCGCTGGTACCAAACGAAGCGGAGTGAAATGAGGAAATGATAGTTGAGAAAACATGGATGCCGACTCCTGCCGTCAAGAACTGCTAGTGAAAACGGTCGTGCTCACATGTGGACGTTTAAACTTCAGCATCGAGTCGTTTTATGTGCCGTTTTCCAGTGTGGCTTTATTAAGGGCAGTTAACGCCACATGTTGCGGTATGCCGGTTTGTGGATGTGACACGGGGGGGAGAGACAGAAAGTCACAAAGAATTTGACAGTGAGGTGGTAGTTACAAGAACTGAGCTTATGTGCAGGTTACGTAGCAGGTCAGAGACTTAGGGGATGGAAATTACAGAAATGTTGTTTTCTGAGATGCGAGTTAGACGGGAAGTAACATCATGTGCCCGATTGAATAGTGAGACGTTAGACAAGCTGAGTAGTTTGAGAGTTAGCACTCAAATCAAAGTTAACTGTAACACCTGACTCCCTTGAAGTATTTCCCTTCTAAATACAGTATTGCAAATCAGATGTGTGTTCGTTGTCCGTGTAAAAATTGAAGTGGTAGCCAGGCGTTGGGAATGACTCGGTGGTTCTTGTCTTCGGGTTTATGGAACTGTTCGTCAAAAGTAGTTTATTTTTTTATCTTTGGAGTAGTTTTCTATTGGACGTGTGGCTTGCATTCTACCGAGTCGGACGTTAAAAATTTTACGAAAGGAATTTTTTTCCATGTTAATTGAGTAATTAACATTTCAGGAGTGTTCTAACGGTCCCGACGACGTCCGCCATATTAAACGATGAAAAGTTAATCTCTTTTCCGTGAGTTGATTTCCTAACTTGAGAAGCGAGACACTTAACGCAACGTCCTCCTTCTAAACGCCACGGTCCGCCATCTTTCTCCCTTTACGAGTAGTAAAATTTAATGTTGGAAACGGTTTCTACCACGAAGATTTCTACCACCCATCGAATTTGTCCTCCTCCCGGGTGGGTGCCTTTTCCTTCCGGCACGAGTGTCTTTTTTTTCACTCGGCGGATGGAGGGCAACCAGCTTTCATCTGATGGGGACGTCACGTCCTCTAAGGTTGGAAAATGTCTTCCCGGGCAACAGGTACCTGTCGGTTAACTTGCCGAGTACTTTCGAGCACAACTCACTACAGAAATTTGTTTTTTTTATTCAATATTTCGTCCGCCATTTTGGTTTACCACTTGACCGTACCTTTCTTTGGGTCGTTCTAATGAATCCAAACTTTTCTACTTCTCGAAGAATAATTTTTCAGAAAATTATTTTCTTTTTGGAAAAAAAATTGTACGTACCGGTTGTAACTGAAGGAATTATTTTATTTTTGCTCGGTTCCCTCTCATCCACGTACCTTCTGTAGTCGGGAGGTGTAATGAGAAATCTTAAATGCGTCCCCGGAATAATCATTCCCTTCCTCTCTCTCTCTCTCACTGTCGAAAAGATGAAAATCCGATTTTCCATTTTGATTTTTCCAACCGTAACATATTCCATCACGCGATGAAGAATATTAAATTTTTCCACGACCGTTGCAATTTGTATTCGTCCGCCGAAATAAAATTCAAAATTTCTGACGGGAAAATATCTACACTGAAATTTTGTTTCATAAAATTAAAGATGAAAATAAACGAGTAGGTACCAGTGAGTGAGGCGGTGAGGCTTTTTTTTAGGCAGCAGTGAAGCACTTTGGGTTCCGAGTGTCAGCACACCACAAACTGTGTTAGTCGTAGATTCTGTAATGTATAATTTTGGGTGCAGTGTGCAAAACCACAATAAATAATAATTTATTTATGGAGTGTGATTAATATATAATTAAATACTAGACGTCGTGTGCTGAGACGGAGGTATGGAAGCTTTTGTGGGTGATGCCGGGAAGTACAAACGTCGTGGACCTAAGTAATGGCTGTGATTTTTTACGTTTTGGTTTACTTTATGTATCATTTGTCGAAAAGTTACAACGGTTAAAACTGTGAGGAAAAATCTCAGACGCTGTAGTTTCTTTCCAAGTTCCAAACATTCTTTTTTCTGTCTTATTTTCTCTTTGTCGTTACTTTTTTTACAACTTTGGTGTTTTCGCCGAGTGTATTTCTTCGCCATGTCATTCCCAACAGTTTCTGCAGTTTCCAACTTTTGTTTTCTTCGTCCTCTCCATCAACTTCTCTTTATTTTTGCCGTTGACGGTTTATATTTATCACTGGTTTTCTCGTTTCGGGTCAATTCGAGGACACCAGTTATGCATTCGTCCACCCGGCAAACTCGACTTATTTTCCATAAAAACTAGGCGTAATAAAAAAAAAGTAAGAAGTCGAGGAAAGTAGTTCCGTCTCATTTTAACCGGTTTGAGTCGTCTTGGTGTTTATCGGAGGCAACGATTGTCTTCTGGTAGGTGGAGACCCTGCAGAGGAAGACGTGGAATCAGAAATGGCAGAACAGTTTCACATGACCAACTTGCACTCGTTAAAAGTAGGCTGAGTTTTCTCACGGTACACCGAAAACTAGACGTCGACGTGGAAATTCAAGTGACACCTCGGTGAGTACCAGGGTACGAGTATCTGCTGGCCCTGAACGGGTTGATGTCAGTACGAATGAGGTTGCTGGCATTAATGGCACTCGACATAAGGCAAATCAGAATTTAATAACTTGAAATGTGGTTCTTAAATGTGTAAAAATTTTTATTAAATTTCTAATAGTTCTCTTACAGCCTTCAAACGTCAAAGGTTAACTTATTATGTATATATAACTTATATAGTACTAATAGTCGTGTGAATCGATCTGTTTCTGTTATTATTTTTCCATATTTAAGATTTAATCTAAATTTTATTTATTCTGGTGTACAACTCACAAAATATACTACATGTATGTAGGGAAACAATGTGGGTAATGTTCTGCGTCCCATGTAACTTTCAAATCAAATGCAGCACCAGAAGACCTTACTACTTGTAAAATGTTGTTTTAAAGGTACTGACCACACGCGACTCTCGTAGAGTACCCTCAAAAATTGTGTCAGTACGCTCGGAATGGTTGAATTCAGGTAATTCTTTTGTTGTGTTGAGTCCCTTGTGAACGCTCCTTTTATTTTCGGATTTTCTAATTCTCCTGGTAAACACATGTGTAACCTTGAACCGAATAGTTTGAATGAGAAGTGCATTCTACCCTCACACATGAGAAATCAGTACCAAATGTCCCCTCGGAGATAATGGGCTTTCCGAAAAGGAAAAAAGGTTCGACTTCCAAGAAGGGACTGGAAAATGTCAAATCAATCAAAGGCCCTTTGTTCACCGGTACTTTTTGAAGGGTACCGGACGACCCTTCAGTACCCTCTGGGTGTTTACCGACCTTTTTCACACATTTATTTTTTTCTTTTGAATTGCAGGAACGCGGGAAAAGGGGATGTGGACATGCCGAGCCGTCGACCAGTACTCAAAGTACCGGTAAGTGAGGCGACTTATTTAAAAAATTTTTTTGTCTTGAAATTTTTGTAGGACAAATAGTGGAACAACTAACTCAACATCTAACATGTAAATCTAAAATAATTCAAAGTACTGCACTGTACGGTACGGTAACCACAGAGAACCACTAAAACCTCGAGAAATTAGTTCCTTGCTATTGGTATTTAGTATACTTGTGTGGAGTTTAGTAATTGCAGATGGTTTAGGAGTTGCATTAGCTTCTTGTAGCAGTACTTGTGTAGCACAGTGTAGTTACTCTTGTTTTGTCGTCCACAAAAGTTCTTTTACATATTTACAACGACCGCAGAAAAACTCCAGAACAGCAACGTCCACCTTCCCTTTCCTGTGCTTTTTTTCTTTTTTTTCTTCCGATGTACCCTTTTTTAAAAAAAATGTCAGGTAGTTCCGGTCGGTGAGAGTACCTCTCCACAAACTGCAGTTCACGAAATGAAAAATATTTAATTTTACCTTGGTGGTTTGATGGCATGCGGTTGGAATCCAAGGGAGCAAGGGAGAACGTTTCTTCTTGTTCGGTTACCACCACTTCTGTTTTTGCTGTTGTTGAGTTGGAGACAGAGAGGCAGACCGACAGAGAGAGAGAGAGAGAGAGAGAGAGGGGGAGAACGTTAATGATTTAGATTTTATGTAAATTTTGAAAATTCAAATTGGACTAATAAATTTTGTGATTACTGGATGGAACCTCCGGATTCGTTCCGTCCTGAAAATTGGAGACCAAAGCCTCCTTGTTTTTGGTGGAGATTTTTCAGAGTTGTGTTCATTTCCGGTTTTGGAATTTGCTCTTATTTAACTGTACGCGTGTGGTACAAGTTTTTGCGGCCCGTGTTGAGCACTGTTTCCTACGAATAGGGTGCTTAATTGAAATTCGTTGGTACGGAGGAAATGAGGCTGTTTTTATTGAGCAATCACCGAAGGACAATTAAGCGTTGTCACATTCTGATTATGTTCGATTGCTCGATGGTTGCACCCGGGTAAATTATTCAGTTTCGGTCATTACCAGGGAGACTGGAACTGGAACTTGTAATTAAGTAACACCTACAAATCCAAGACCCCACTTATTAATATTTATAATAAATCACTTAAAAATAAGAATATTGTAAAACACAGGTAGTGTATTAATGTAAATCGCGAACCGCAAAATGTGAGATTAATTAAATATTAATTAAGAATTGTAATTAATTGTATGTTTGATTGACTTTATCTCGGCAAGTCATCTTTGAGCACAGCAAGGTATTTTTTCGAGAGGTACAGGTATGAAAACATGCAATAGTGAGTTTTGTGATTTTTTTTATACAACCAGAAGTGTTACAGTATTGGTGCGGAGTTATACGGCATGGTAGGGCCATTAGACAGGAATTCTGAACTTCAATGTCGGTATATTGAATGTGGTGTTCGATAGCTTCTTAAAAAGAATAAGAACTTGGACAGCGAGAAGTTTGTTCTCAACGGTTGCAGGAAATCTTGCAGAAGGTTCTGACACATCCCTGCTGTTTATACATTGAATAGTTCTGAGAACAAGAACTCGAAGTATTCGATTTTCAATTGTTCTGGACCACGTTGAGTTGTTCCGGTGTATTTCTAAAAAGTTCCCATACAGTTCCCGTATTTCTGCTGTTACTCAAGAAACCAATTTTTTGTTCACATGTATTACATGTTTGGATTAGAACTTTTTTGTTGTAACTCTTTAGTGAAACTTCTGTTAGGATTTTTCCCATCGTTTGACCAGCTTCTTCGGCTTCTTTGTGTACGAGATGTGTAAAGGAACGTCTGAGTTCGTCAAAGAACATTAAAATATTTCTTTTTATGTGTACACAATATCATTTTTATTTTATTTTTTGTTTTATGTTTCATCTTTGTATTATCCCTTTGTTATTACTATTTTCATTTATGGATTCTTTATATATTTTATTATTTTGTTTGTGTATTCAAACGTCGTTATAATTCTTTGTTTCATACGTTTTTATTGAGTATAAATTTCAATTGTTTTTCTTGAGGTTTCATAAAAATCTTTACGATTTCAGTAAGAAGTGACTAGTACGAGCCAAGAGAAGTATTTGGTATTTTGTGCCAGGGGTACCTGTTACGATGATGTGGAGAAACCCTAAATTCTAGTACTGAACCTTTTACTAGCCCCGGGGGGTAACTCACATGCGAAGAGGGTGGACGCAAACGGTGACTGATGAGAAACTAAGTACCGGATATTTCCCTAGGTAGGGTCACGAATTACTAGTTTTTAATACAATAATAAAATTTCCAAGAAAAGAATTTAGGAAAGAACCCGAGAGTCACATACGCACGCACAAAGGCACGACCGCATAGACACGAACTAGAAAAACTAGTAAATTGAGTTTTGATGTCAGGTACAGAAAACGTAGGAGTCGAATTTGCTCACTTCAGGTAGGAAGGAAGACAGAAAAAAAAAGTTTTGTTCGGAAGGAGTTGGAAAGAGGAATTGGAAAATTTTCACCTATCCCGAAAGGATGGGATTTGAAAAAGGTTCAAATAAGTTTAGCTAGGAAATAATTTCTAATTGACAAGCACCAGTCCCTGAACTGTTTTGGGCCCCCTGACAACAACAGCCGAACTTCTCTTTTTTCCTTCCCTGCTGTTGACTGAAGAAGTTCGATAGAAATCATTCGATTATAATAGTTAGAAGGCTATTAAATGTTAGAAAAATAGATTACGTGGCAAGGTTTATTATAAAATCGGCGCCATCTTGTATTTCTTCGCCTGGTAGTTTGCCACCGTAGTTCTTGTAGTTCACCGCATGCAAGTTTATTTTCTTATTCAACATGGTTCCTAGACTCACACTATAGAAAAATATTTCAGAGGTTAGTAAAAATGTGACTATTCGTCTATTAGTGTGAAGTTAAAACTTTTTTCATTCGATCTGTCCCCTGTATCTATATTTTGTTTAGACACTTAGTTATCTATGTATATATGTACATTGTTTTTTGTTTGGGTACTTTATTTATGTATATTTTGGTTTGTAGGAAGGTTTTCCAATGATGAGGTCATCTTTGTTTTTTTCTGGTCATGTTTTTGTAACACTGTGAGTACTTCCTTTGGTACTACTCGCTTGAGTACTAAGCTTTTGAGTTTAAGCACACGATCCGTCAGGAGTAGAATTTGCAGGTAGAATTTATTAAAAATGGATCGAACAGTTTTCAATTTGGAAATCTGTCGAGTAGAACGGCGAAACACTTTCCAAGCGCTTTTGCCTGTAAAATTAGATTTTTCGTTTTTTGTTTGTTGTACAGGTACTCAACGTGGTTGATTAACCTTTTTAACGTGTTTTGTTACCTTTCGATAGAAAGTCGATCTCGCCGACGAGCATTTTCCAACTTTCAGTCTGTTGTTGAACGTTATTAACACCTTGTTATTTATCTATTGGTCCTCTATGAAATTAAACTGAGGTGCCGAGTGAGTAAAACCGAAAATTGTACTCGTGGGAGACAAAGAATTGATGCGGGAGTTGGTAAATACTTTGGAGACGAAAGAGACCCTTTGTTTGCCAATGGACAAAGGATAGTTGCATTATTTAAGTTGATACATAGGAAACTTTGACTGAATGGGGCCCTGACAAAGAATAGTTAGGTTAATTATTGTTTACACAGCTGTCTGGTTTCAACTGTCTTATGTTGGTCGACTGCTGGTCGGTTTTTTAAGATTTTGTCCCTTTAGATAAAATTTTTCGTTCCTCCAAATTTACCGTAACGTTTTCTTTTTCTTAAACGACTTTATCACCACCAACCAACTGTTAAAGGGAGCCTGTCCCAATGTCTGGGTGATTGGACGTGAATGTTAACGTAACGCTAGTAACATTTTTGTATTAAACACAAATATTAGCATAATTATTATAGTCTAACTTTATTTTAAAGTTTTTAAAGTATATAAATATATATAGTTCATATATTTTAAATATATATACAATGAGAACAAAAGTTTTTGGGAAGTAACTAAAAATGAAACTCTAATTTAACTTAACTATTAAGGTGCATTGATGTAATGATGCCGAATTGATTTATTTATATTAATAATAAATAAAGTATAATTTTACACATCGCAAATGTACCATTAATCAGCACTGTCAACAACGAAGGCTTTGTTACAAATAATGATATACGAAATTCAATAATATTTCGTGTGCGGACAAGAACTTTCAAAATATAAAATAAATTGAAACAAATTTCATTACTGATGATCAGTGATTGATGAATATATGGCATTAATAATATTAATAATATCATCTGATACTTAAAATTTTCAGCTTGTCGCGTACAATTTGGGTTTTCGAGGGCTGTAGGCGCAATTTTTTATTATACATATTTTTTAGATGTCACCAGCAAAAACCTTATATTATGCTGATGATTTATGGTAGTAGGATGGTCGATAGAAACAGGTGTTTGTTTTCAGTAGTTCAGGTATTGTGACAATTTTAACGGGAGGTTTTCGGGTAGTCTGCCGGCGTATTGTTGAACACCTGCAGACAGTCGGATGGATTAATGGCGGATTAATTCGGTGTTTTTGTCGTGAGCTACGAAACATGGCACGGCGTTTTATTTGTCTTTCTCTCTGTCGATAAATCTTCTCTGTTTTCTTATCTGTTATCCATTATCTATTTTGGTCGCTAATCGTAACGGTTGACGGCGAATGTCAGGTGCAGTGCCTTGAAATTAAAAATGGCGGAAAGTCGTTTTGTTAAAGTCGAGTTTAGACGATTTGATAGATTTGATTAAATCGATTAATCGTACGATTCGATTAGTTGTCAGTTTAAAAAAGGAGGTGACTCATTTTGTGACCCCGAGGTCGTTCTGCAGTCAACGACCCGTCCCGTTTGGAAAGTTCTGCGGTAGAATCAGACATGTTGTGTCTGGGATCTAATGGACGGAAAGGCTGCGTGAACGTGCAGAATTTATTTAGAAAAAAAATAGTTTGAGGGAGGCGAGCCGTTAAGGGAGGAAGTTCAACGCGCTGCAAAAGACAAAATTGAATATGCAAAAACGAAGTAAACAAATTTTCGTTCAATTCGTTTAGGTAGGGCTGAAATAAAAAAAAAATTCTGATCGCCTTGGGAACAATCGAATTTTTCCGTTGCGAAGGAGACAACGCGCGCGTATTAACCTCCGCGGTGCGTTCACCAGAGAATTTTTCGGGTTTCGTCTGATGGGCGAAAAACAGGAGGAAGCGAATTTGAGATTATCTTAGCGACGAGTTGTTCGGGTACGCGTGCGTTTTTTTCCCCCTTTCGCATTGTTCTCAGCTTGCAATTCCCGGGGATGAGCACTTGGTTTTCATCGCCGGCGTTCTCCTCAACTTTTCTTGTCAGGTTCAATTATCTCGTCACTTCGTTCGACCGAGTCCTTTCATGCAAAAAGCTCGCGAAAGCCAAGCCATTAACGTCTCAGGTGTCCTTCTCTTTTCATTCGATAAAGGTTAAGGAATTAGGAGGCTGCGCAGGGCCGGATGAAGGGAATCCTACTAGTGAGGGATTGCTCGCTTTTAACGTAGCACAGAAAGCAATTCTCGAAATGAAACAATTAAAAGTAATCATTTGGGCGTGACTCGCTTAAAATGCGACGCATAGTTCAGTCTACGATGTGGGGTAACTCCTGGAGTAAAATGGAAAGACACGATGTGTCCTTTAACGAAAGCAAAAATAATGTCGAATCATATGAACGAACACCTGGAACTGGTATTCTGTTACGTAGTAACCAGTGATGCGGTTAAGAATATTCGAATCGCTATTAACTGCTGGAAACATGTAGTAGTAAAACTATGATAAAAGTTAAAACAACAGTGATAAAAGTTGTTTGTTAACAAATTACTAAACTACCAAGTACTATAAGTCAGACTATTTTATCGTTATGTATACGGTAAAATGGAACCAGGTATGTAATACTATTAAACCAGGACATTAATATTACTGGAAGTTCTGTGCGTGCGACACAAAGATATTCTTCTTTGGAGTCATTTCGGTTGTACGTTTGCAGAAAACGGATAATCAAAAGTTATGTATGAAGTAAGTGACTTACATAAGCGAAAGTTCCAACACGTTCGTTACTTAGTTTACGACTCGAAAACTTAATTAACGAATGAATTCATATAATTCGCTTTCGGTTTATTAACTTGAAAAAAGTAGTACATTAGGTTCGTGAAAGTAACACAAAAATAATTAAAGTTACGGCCCTGCGTGAATAGTCACGTTCGTTCGCAGTTTTAATGATAAAAGTAGTGTCTTCTTAGAGCCGAGGACGGTTATTCAATGAAAGTAAAATTCTAAGTGAAAAGATTACAACTTCAAACCGAAGCATCGTTATAAGCGGAACCGTTTGAAAAACATCAAAGATCGCTGGGTTGACGTGACGGCTTCTTCCCCCACAGACCACGAAAATAAAAATGAAATTTTGGCCTTCGCATCAAAGCGATGGACAAACAAAGATGAACGCACGCACGCACGCACGCAAATGGAAACTTTTGTCGCCAACGCTCAGTTTTCTTTTATTTATTTTCGCATCAAGTTTATTTGTCTTGTAAAAAGTTATGAAAAATTCTTAACCCGTTCGAGAAGGAGTTATTACTCACAAAGGCCGCATCTCTCTCTCTCACTCTCTCTCTCTCTCTCTCTCTCTCTCTCTCACTCTCTCTCATGGTTAGTAAATGGTGTTGAGTACTCCGAGCAAGTAAAATTATATAGATATATTTATGTTTTTTTGGGGGTGTTTGAGTTACATAAGCTTTCATAATTACTAAACTATTGTAATGTTGTACTCGGTGCGAACACCCGTTCTACACCGTAACTCGTCCACAAATTATTAATTGAGACTTGTAATTTCCAGCGGAAAAACTATCCCCTACCACCATAACTTTTTATGAATTATGAAGATTTTGAATTGGAGGGAAAATATAAAAAATTAATATGTTATTGAAGGTTTGTGATAGTTTTGACGGTGGTGACTGATTAAAAGGATAGGTATAATAAACTGTATAATCATAGGTTGTTAAGTTCCCTCTTAAGCAGCTGATTGAAGAGAAGCCGTCTTAATAACAAATACATTTTACTGTTAACTTAAATAAATAATTATCTGACGTGTTCTCATAAGCATTTTATTGTCGTACGAAGTGATCAATGTGTTAACCGTGTGAGTGATTGTAAGAATATAATATATAATATATAATATATTGAACGGATGTCTGTGCTGTGGAATGAATATACCATATTTATGAATGAAAATGTAAACAGTATTGCGAAGATTTAGTATGATTAGTTCTTTTATGAATACTTTAATAAATACAAATTACTATGATATAACCACCGAATAATACGTTTTGCAGAAAATAGGAACCTCTTTTGCAGTATACAGTTGTAGTTAGGGTCGATTTGGTGGAGCAGAAATGTTTTCTGGTAGAATTTTGTAAGTTCGGGGTGGTGGCAAATATCCCGCCGGTTCAGTCGGCTTTTGTACAGTCCAAGTTTTTCACAATCTTCCTTTTTTTTTCTTTGGAAGAGGACGAAAGAACAAATTTGATTGATTGCATCACAAACAAACTCGTTAGAGGCTCCGTCACGGGAACATCCTCTGGGGGTTGCCACAATCGAGTCGACACACAACTCCATTTACTGCGACTTCTGCTAGACTTGGATTTTTGAAAGCAATTAGATGGTACAAAAGGTAGAATGACCGTCGTTACAAAAACCAATAAACGGGATTTCCTTTGGATTTTTGCGAGACTTGCGACAATGGCGAGATGTGTAAAAAGATGTTTTGATTTTTTTTTTGTGGAGAGACGTACAGACGGATGGACATCAGCCTCTGAACGCACATTCTTCTTCCTTTTCATCTTCTTCTTCTTATTCAGAGGCCTTAAACTTTTCTAGTTTTAACGGCGGAGAGACCAATTTCATCTCGTCTATTCCTTTTCATCGCTTTAACAAAATGGCTGAAATCGGATTTCCGTTAAGGATTTGCTCCAGAATGGAAATTGGAATCGTCATTTTTTATTGCTCGATCGATGTCGCTCCAATTTCGTTATACGGCCTTGTTCGGAAGCCTTCCTTTACACTTTAGAATATTCGAGTTGGTTGAGGCGATCTACGGTCACTTCAAGATCTTTGATCAACCGGTTAGATATTAATTGCAGTTCTCGGTTCTCAGATAAATTTTGATGGTTACAGAAATTTTTGTTCTGCTGTAGTTTTTTATTCCACTTGGCACTAGTACACCAGTAGGTACTTTGGTGATTTCCACTTAACACAACATTTGTTAACATTACAGCGACCTGTCGAGTTTCAAACAGAAAGTTATTGTATTTGTAACAATTTTGTATTGATATTTTTGCGTTCTTATACTGATGAACAGTTATTTTTCTTTTGACTTGAATGTACTACAATAGTAAAAATAAGATTAGGAATGGAAAATTTTAGTTAGTAACAGTCTTATACCATACATTATATACTTAGGATAGCAAAAACGTGGAGGCGACGTCTGAAAGTAGAAAATAGTTGCGATTCACGACTCAGCGATCTATTTTAAGGGCTTTAATACATTCAAATTTTGAGGTCGCGTTTTCCAGCGCTATTACTCCCTTAAACTCGGCATAAAAATGCGTTTTGAAATAGTAAAAACTAATAATCTGCAATTGTCCGATTAAACGCCGGGACGCTTTGGAACGGGAGAAACACGAAAAGTCGTAAACTACTCCTCCCCACCGGGTTCCAAGACCCAGTCTTCCTGTTTTATTGGTCACATTTGTTGTAATTATTGTGCTTGTAGCTTGTACGAGATGCTTGTTTATATGCAAATCTAAGAGTGTCTCCAGGAGATGGAAAAAATACTAAAAAGGCAACGTTGAAGGTTGCTCCACTATCGCAGGGGTTCTAGTGTTTTACGGCCTCTGGAGGAGGTTCGTTTGTGTAGTTCGAATTACAGCAGTAGGCAGATCGTAGATTGAAGCACATCGGATGATTGGAGGCGATGGAGGAACGGCCGCATATTGACGACACATTTGAAAAAGTGTCGAAACAAAACGAGTGTTTGTCGTATTCATTTCAGTCGGTTTCGCCGAGGAAAAAAAAAGAAACCTAAGTTGAAAGACGAGTCGAGGACTAATGAGACAAACGAGACGAGAACGCCGGCGAATCAAATCAAATAAAGTCGATGATAAATTTGTTGTAAGCATGCCGTTAAGAACGGTAATGAGACAAACAACAAACACTAACGAAGAGGTAGCTAACGAAGGGCAAATAAAGTCAAAGATAAATTTGCTAAATTTATACCACCTTTGGCGAGTGGCACGCTGAGCCGAGAACGCGCCGGGAAAGAAAACGCCACGTCCACAATTGATAATTTGACAGCGGAAGTGCAGAAATGAGAAGTTCAAGGAAGCAAGAGGAAAGCGACACGATGGAAGAGTGGCACCCGACAGTAATGAAGACGACGAAGGAACAGAAATGACTATTTCTGTCGGAATAATACAACCGCTAGTTTGTAGTTGTCTGTCAGGAATGTTCCTAATTCCTAATTTGTCGGTGGGCCATCAAAAATTGTACTTCTCTTAAAGGGAGCAATTGAAAACTGTTTTGTAGATGTGCGTCACCTGTCGCAAACTATTGGTTTGTCTATTTTTCTATTCCTATTTTCTTTATTGCAATCCACACCTTGGGGCCTCCGTTAGAAAATAGATATTTGTTTACGTGTTCGCCTATTTCGACTGCTGGACGTAACAAAAGCCGTGAACTAGTCGGGATTAACTTGCTCAAGTAGTTTCCAGTGTTGGTTGTTTAAATAACTCCCTAATTTATGCCATTCGAAATGAGGAAAAATCTCTTAACCGTTTTCGTAATGGGAGCTCGTCAGACAACGTTGAAGTTGTGGAAAGGTCGGGGAGGTCGGATGTTGAAAGTCGCAACTCCCCCGACGAGTGCTCTTTTTATACATTCTAATGCCACGACACTGTTGAAAACTTCTCGAGTTCATGCTGGAAAAGAGTGATTTTTTTTCCCGGTGAATCGCAGGAAGAGGAAATGGAGCGCACATGTGGAGAAGACAAGGCGGCGACGCTGTCGCACCCCGGCAAACTGATTTAGATAAGTCGCTGACTAATTTTATTTCACCTGGAAAGGAGCGACAGCAAAAAACTTTCCTTTCTCATTTCTTCTCCTTTGTCTGAAATCTCGCCGTTATGCAAGTGGGGGTCATTTAAAAGTAAACGGTCCATTATCTGCACCTGGAGAGTGGTGGATCGAACCGCTTGCGATCTCCCCGGGTAAGCCGCGATCCGACTCGAGATCCCGGCGATTCCCTTCTTGCCTTTCGCACTTTTCCCGATGATTGCTCGTTCCCGCCTCTTTTATTGTTTCTCCAGGTTTCCTAGAGATCACCCCTAAACGACTCGTATTAGTCTCGCCATCGCTCCTATTATTGTTATATTTTTTCCTGTGCCTTCTTTATTTTAACGTCCCGGATTTTCTCCCCTGGGAAATCTAAGAGCGCGCCAATAATCGAATGGATAATGGAAGGAGAGAAACGATTACTCGGGAACGCGAACTGTTATTAATTTTCACGAAAAGGCTCGTTTTAACCGGAAAATGAATATTCAGTAGAAGTTTTCTAGTTCCGTTCGGCCCGGCCCTCGGGCGCAGTAAAAAGGGCCCTGGAAGAAAATTCGGAGTTGCCTCGCCTGAAGGCCCCCGAGAACGAGAAGTGAAATTTTCATTTGCTTCTTCTTGCAGATCGCCTCCCTTTCCCCCCTCTCTCCCCCCCAGTTGCTTAGAACCCGTTTAATAATTTCCATTTAGTTTGGCGCGAAAATGTGGAAAAGAACAATATTTGCCGGCGTTAAATTAATGGGCGCTGCCGCGTTGTCCCGAGAAAAGCCGTAAAAAATAAATTAAAGGGAGGCTAGGTGTTTGGCAAGGTGCGTGGAAGGAGACAATCGGAAGAATTCCCACGGGGCCCCAATTTGAAACGATGCCCCCTCTCAACTCTGCCCCTCCGGTCTGCCTTTTCGTCGTCCACCGTCCAAAGGTTTGCTGTGGTTTATTTCTTTGCTTCCTGTTGTACTGCCCTAACGGTTGAACCGGATTTTCTGTCAGAAAATTAACTACTTCTGAGACTCCGGATTTATTATCAGAAGTTTAGTGAATATTTTGATCTGATGTATGTGTAACAAGAATTTTTTCTAAACTTTAGAGTACCTCAAAGAGGTCACTTAAAGGTTTTGTTTATTTAAAGTCTTATCCTGGTACCACCGGAAACACTTACTCCTGTTCAAAAGATCCAATATTTACTGCTACTTAAAAAGAGGCTAGCAAATATTCATTCAAGTAGTATCCGATTATTACCAGTTAAAACCATCTGATTGTTTTCACTACGACATCACTATTTCAATTCTATTAATTATGGTGCGTACTCGAAACTGTAAAATTTGCGATACCTGCTGAATAAAAGAGGAAATGCAAGGTGGCAGGACTTGTTGATTCCGTACTTAAAACATTTTCGTCGTTTGTTCTGCGCTTCCGCCAGAAGTTCCCATCGCCTTCATTTGAAATGGAAACGAATACGAAGACAAAAGTTCGTGACGGCGCCATATTTGCACTCGGGCTGTTCAAACAGGCCAGACGGGGTACCACCCGAAAGGCCAACAAAAGACCGAATGAGGAAATGAGCAGGGGAACGAAAACGCCGGTTTTTTGCTGTTCGGAATCGAAGAAAATTTCACATAATGAAAACGTAATGATGCAAAAGCTCTGTTGTTGGATAAAACGATTACAATTCGCAGATAATCATCGAGTCGAATCATTCAATCTAAAAAAATATTGAAAACGATTTCGATTAAAGACGAAGAAAAAAAACTTTTTCTATTATTTATAGCAAAAAGGGAAGAATTTCATTGTTCCTTCCAATGGAAAACAATTAAAACTCTTCGCCAGCTGATTCAGCCCTCTGCTTTCGAATTTATTTCCGTTTTGTCAGACTGTGTCAATACACGGAAAAGATCTCTCTCTCTCTCTCTCTTTTTCTCTCTCTCTCCCAACGCAAACGCAAGCCATAAATCTTTCGTACAGTAATTTTTCATTACTTTCTCGTGCTTTGGAAAGTACTCGTTCAATTTCCAACTGGAAGAAAGTTGGAAGATTTCTCGGAGTGGGACAAAGTTGATTTTCCGGATTAGAAAAGATTTGGAATCAGCGGCAGGTGAGAGAAATGCCGCGGAGATTAGGAAAAAAGGTGGATTTGCTCCGGCAAAAGGTCGAGGAAGAATGAATAATTTTTTGAACTTTGACAGAATGAAAGGGAATTTTTATTATTTAAATTTGATTTTGCTGTCGTTCTTGCTCTGGTTGTTTTCACCGTCCAGGAAATTAGGGCGGGTTTTCCGCAGCAAATTCACTCGACTGGTGTTTTGCCGTTCTCAGAAAAGACAAGTGATTTAATCATAATGTTGTTGTACTAGGAACAGGTGAATTGCTGGTTTTGCGGAAATCAGGTGTCACCCCTTTTGTCGCCACAATAAAACTACGGCCTCGTTCATAAATTATTTAGAATTTTTGGAGGGACGGCGTCCTTCACAACAGTCATGGTGACCCAACAGCAGATGAAATCGTTTTATAGAGTTTTCCGATGTGAGTTGAGTTGCCTTGAGATGCTAAAACTCTTTAAATACATCGTCTGCTTCGAACGAGACAGTTCCAAAGCTTTGAGACAACGTAAACGAGGGCAACGTAAATATTAGCTCTCGTTCACTGACGTTTCCGTGTCGAATTATACATAAGTTGTTTGTCCAAGGGGTCACATTAACCCGAATCCGACTTCTTCCGTCTGTGATCGATTCGAGTTCAAAAACCGATCACCGATCGAACGTCGATCGAACGAAACCCGTGACAAGACCCGACACCGAATGATAAAACTACGGTAGTGTGGCAGGTTGTCGCAATGTCGGAACATTCGACAC
Organism: Polyplax serrata; assembly: GCA_037055365.1. Taxonomy (NCBI): domain Eukaryota; kingdom Metazoa; phylum Arthropoda; class Insecta; order Psocodea; family Polyplacidae; genus Polyplax; species Polyplax serrata. The sequence goes on along the minus strand of JAWJWE010000038.1, from coordinate 3,052,321 downwards.
GTAGACCGTTTTTGACCGGTTTGGAACTGTCACACAAGATGAAAGATACATAGATACATATGTATGTACCGTCGGTAATTGTGTCCGACCATTAGAGAGAACAGTCGGATTCAAACGAATTCAACTAATGTCATTATTAAGTAGAATTCCCTTTAATGTTCAGAACGGCCTCGCAACGCCCCGTCCGAACTCGTAATGGCCTCTTATCACGAATGGTTTGATAATTAAAAGCAGACGAAGGAGGTACGTTCAGTCACCGGAAACGGTTATTAGTTTAAATTATAAATGCGACGGGTACTACGAGACGCTCTACCGGGTACCTCACCGAGAATTCCTCTGTTATTATTGCATTTTAATTAGTATTTTGTACTTCACTCGTTGGCCATTTTGAAATACTTTAATTATGTTATCATTTCCGAATGCTTTCAATCAAAAATGATTTTTTCATTTTCATTCAGGGATGAAGTAGCACTCGATAGGGTGATGTGGTGTGAAGAAGTTTAAAGGGGTGTGGGTGTTGGTCAGTGTAAAATCCAGTAGCTCAAAGTGTTCAATCCGGGTTGTACGCGACCATTTGGTGTATGTTCTGCTTGTTGTAGTCGTAGTAGGATACCTAAAAATTTAGCTGCACCCGCAGGAAAGGTGTCAATTTGAGAGTGTACCTTCATCCAGAAAAACAAAACTTTGACTTCACGACTGCATTGACAAGGAGAGACAGGGAAGATAACCAGAAGGAAGATGACAATGAGATTTAGAGATGTTAGACGATGAGTTGGTAGCATGTGGTGAGAAAGAGCTAAAGAACGGCGGTGTTATACGATGGCAGGTCTTCCTATTTTTTCATATGAAGTATAGAAATTTGACCAATCAGAAACCTCCATTTTAGACCATTCAACTTGATCACACATTCCCTGGAAAATTTATTTGCTGCCGTCAAACGAAGGTTGTCACATCGGCCGTCTCTCCCCGTCAATTCTCGAGGGTGGATGTTTAAAAAGAAACTGTTGATCTGGTGGTTTGCACCACTCGACTACCCAATTAGGTGTCACTTGTCAGACTAACCGGAAAAACAATTACTACACGTCGACACCTGCGTTTTGCCGTGGCAATATTTTTTTTTTCAGCTCTTTTTTGCTCTGTCCGTTGCTCACCCCAAGAGGAACAGGACATGTTGTTCATCCCCAGGCATCGTGTCGGTGTGGTTTGAATTAGCATTTGTTAAAAAAGGGAAATGTAATTCCAAGTTCACCCTGGGAGAAAGTTTTCCGCAAAATTCAACCTTTCACCGCCCACTGATACGGGTAATTAGCATCAACCAAACTTTTCTTCTAATTAATAGCAACGAATGGATTTCTGCTAACTAGTTTCTTCCTCTACATTTCATCCACCTGTCTTATCCTCTCTCTCTCTCTCTCTCTTTTACTCTCACACTTTTACTTTCTTCTTCACTTTCTGTCGCTTTGTTTCTCTCCCGTTTCTCTCTTTCTCCCTGTGTTCCCTAAATTTGTCTTTTCGGGAAATATTCCTTACCTTCAACAATTTCCCGCCTGGAAAAGAACAAGTTCATAATGCAGAATTAATTTCAGAGCAGAGAATTCCACTCGACGAAACCCTCCGCACACACGGACATACATACACACACGGAGGCAGACGCTTGTAAACATAAAGACCAACATATTTGTATCTTGTTGTGAAGACATTTGTTCGTTTATTACGGTAATAAAATCATTTTCATCGGTCGCCTAGTAAAATTGTTTAAAGCTGTCGTTAAGACAAATCGAGGACGTGCTGCAGTCAAATCGACCGAAGCGACTCTGTTCCTCCCTAAGTCTTTACAATGGTATTTATGTATATTTCACATTGAAATTCTTCTCACAGTCATTTCATTTAATAAGTTCTTACAAGAGACATTATGTAACTGTTGGTTATTAACGAGTTTTTAATTATTTTATTAAAGTTTGTACGAGTTTTGGTCTGACGAATTACGTTAATCGTATGGCTAATGCAGTAATAATGATTTATATTATCTAGGGTTATGATCTTGAACAAGTTGAAATTTGTATGTGCTGAATTGTAAGAATTTATGCAAATAATGTGTACACATAAAAAATATAAAATAAATAAATTAGTAAACTAAAATATATAAGTATAGCGTGTATTTTACACTGTATACTACTCTGTAGGTGCATTGTATATTAGCAACAATTTATTAACATTAAATAAAGAGATTTAACTTAACGGATAGGTGTAATAACAGCGGTATTAAGTTTGATGTTATTTCTTCATGCACAATTTATTACCGGAGTATGTGTATGTGTGTCTATATATGTCAGTGTAGGTCCCAAATAGTCTCAATAGTTAAAATTGTTACAACGCCTTAAAGGAAAGACGTCTACTTCGACTTCCTCTTTGCTTTACAGAAGCAGTGGAAGAACTTGTGCTGAAGAACTCAGAGCGTTACGGTTGTGCCGATTAGAAGTACGGACTCGTCACGATGTACTTTGAAGTCAAATACTTGCGTTCCAGAAACAACACATTAAAAGGTAAGGGTATTAATCACGTCTAGCAAAGGTGGTGGGGCTTGATTTATCTGACTGGAAATAAATTAAAACCTGCTGTGGAGTACCCCGTACTCAGCCCTCTCCGAACGTGTCCATTTTCAATCGGAACAAATTTGAAGTTTACCAAAGTCAAATTAATTTCTATACGAAATTCTTGACCAAAGGACTCTTTTGTACGCACAACTTGTTGTTTCGTGTGTAAATCGCAGCAACAGGTGAGTTGCACGGCGGTGTGAAATTCAACCTCGGGACAAATGTGTGGAAGGAATGCGTTTCGACGCAAAATTTTTGACAGTTTTATAACACCGTGGGTACCTTCGGTAGGGTCGTAGCTTAAGGGAACGCCACAGTTTCTAATGTATAGTTTAAGTATATGATGATTGTGATGATCGTGCTTGTCAAAGCCCGTACAGGTGTGATGGAGAGTCACTTGTGAGATGTGAGACATTACCTGAGTGTGTAGAATAATACGAGTAATAGCAAGAGATACCCGTACGTGTAGAAGTTAAACGAGAGGGTTAGGTAACTCGTTCTCCATTACTAAATAGGTAAATGGAATTATTTTTTATGAAATTGTATGTAATGAATGGGGGAGTGTTCCACCGGAAGAAACGCCAAGTTTCAATTGTTGACTTGTAGTTCCACTTGTAAACCTTAATACCATAAAAGGTACGACACCGACATCTCCCTATCTGCGATTTATATTTTCTTTCCAAGAAATGTCTCACCTGAGAAACTTGAAAACGAGACGCTTTTGTTCTCTGTCCAAAGAATCCAATTTTTCTGGGATGTATTACATTATGTACGGAATTAGTAATATTGTAAGAAATGCACAGGGAAATTTTTTTGTTTGCTTACACTTTAGTTGATTATGTGACAGTATGTATTAATGACATAGTTCGAACTAATTTTATGTAGAAGACCAATTTTAAGAATGTAGAAATACTTGGTCAATTAGTGTGGTAGGTCTTGAGTCGTGGGAAAACTTGTTTGAAAACCAGTAACACGTTTCAATGTAAAAAATGCCTTCAGTGTGTTAATACTTATACTGTCTAGTTATTTTTACCTATCACTACCAAAAATTGTGCTACTCATAGAAGATTTACTAGAGCTCAAATCTGTGAGGATTCACATAGGTTTTCGTCACCGGAGAAGAATTCGCTTCGTGGTTTACAAACACCTCTTTCTATTTTTCCCTTGTATTTCTCAGCGTTTTACCTCGCTCCCTGTCTTTTTCCCTTGACAAATTCAATTCGTGTAAGTTCTGAGACCTCAAAGGAAACACACTCCAGCCTGAATAGTAATAATCTGAAAGTAAAAAGGAGAATAAGAATTAGATTGAGATTCAAAATTCAACTTTCTTTTTTGTTTAATTACGGGGTAATGGAAGTTGGTGGGACACCTTCGAATTGAAATTCGTCGCGGATGATATTTTTTTCTTGTTAGCCAAAGGCACAATTTAATAGAATCTTTTTGAAAGTTTCAACCATTTCCGTTTTACCTTTTTTTGCCGTCCCTCGTGTACGGACTTTGAGTACTTCTTTGACGGATCAAAAGCAAATGTCAGCGTAATATATTTAAATACTTTTCGTTCGCACAAAGAGTAGTGATGCTTTGCTTCAGTGTAGTGAATGGAAACCTTCAATACTCAGCAATTTTGTACAACCTGCACCAATTCGTTTGAGTACTATTTCCGGTTGATATGCAAATGTAATTGAATCGAAGGAGACTCAAGCTTTCTTGTACTTCACCCGAAACGTTTACCGCCAGACCACGACTCGTGGCTTGGTGGCATTTCACAGGGTTGTGTTGGTAATTTATTTACATGATTTATTTATGTATTGCAGAGCTCGTGTTTTGAGTAATAAAGTCTAGAAATTTGAAGGAACGCAACATTTTAGTTGAGCAGTGCGTTTTTCTCGGTGTTTGGTTTAGTTCTTTTCATTTAGTGTACCTCTTTAAGTTCTGCTTTTTCATGTGTTACTTAATTACTTTGTTATTTAATTAATTTGTTTTACAAAACTTACACAAACGTAATTTCATTAGGTGTATAATAAACGATGTGAGAAACTGATGATCTACAGTAAGCCTTTATGATTGGAGAATAACGCGGTCACAATTTTTTCATAATTCTGTTTTATTGTATTGTTCGTTGGTTCCTATCATAATTCATAACCTCTAGAAAACGTATCGCACCTTTTCTTCAAAGGTTCTTTAAAATTTTTTACAATAACATTAAAACACGTTGGGCGGGGCCAAGTAAGCCAAAATTGTAATTATTTTGTAATCCGTAGGGTTTTTTAAAAGTAATTAATGTTGGTGTTGAATTGTTCCTGAACGTTTGCTAGGTACAACACTACGATGTAATAATTACATTTTTAGTGGATTTATTTGGAGAAGGACGTAAGAAGAGGATAGAGAGGAATTATTGGATTGGTTCCGCATTTGACACATTATGTGTGTGTGTGTGTGTGTGTGTGTACAAAATGTAAACTTAAAGAGGACAAAATTGTTACTTGGGTTCACAAAAAGTACTACTTAGACACATATATTTCATAAATTTTGTGATAAATTATTATTTATATTATGAAAACCGAGTTCAAACTGTAACGTAGGCCACCAAATTCGATAACTGCACATCATTCTACTTAACAAAATTGAAAATTCTTAACTTTCCGCTTGTAAACATAAAAAACAAAATATCGGTGTGTGCCAGATGTCCCGATCTGGTCGATGGTCGACTTCCGGCGTTCCCATTAAACGACCCTGAAAATCCCGTCGACACAACGTTCTCATAAGCTAACAACGTTTTGTCGAAAGTTCGACACTCGTGCAATGGGAACGACAAAAAATAACGTCGCGAGGTTGACGGAATTCTGTACCAGGAGAATTGAAATGTCGCGAGTACCGACGTACGGGTCGACGGGTAGCACTCGAGAACGACGCGTACAACCCGAAACGCATGGGAAAAAAGAAACGGAAACTTCGTCGGAAGTGCGACGTCGCCATGCTAGCAGATTCATCCGCCATTGACGATTCTGATTGGCTGAGAAACGTTCGGAGTGTGGCGTCACATGATTTGTTTTTCGCTTTGGTCAATAGCGGAGAAGAAACGGTTGACGTATATTCACAAATAGTTAACGCTTTGAAATTCGGTTGGGTCAGACCCGTTCAAATGACAAGTTAAGAAAGAAAAATAAGAGGCAACATAAAACGAAGTCTATTTTATTTTTTTCGGTAATAAAACAAAAAGTTACGGGAGAATAGAGAAGGTTTCGTTTGATTCGGTCGACAAATAAAATGGCCGAACGTTTCTAATTTCTAACCTTTTATCTAACGTTCGCAGCTAAAATTCGTTTCTACAAGCTGTGCTCTACTGGGTAAAAGTTCCTTAATATTTTCTGCATGAAATCCTCCTCAATGCGTTTTAAATTTTAATTAAATTAAAGCGGGTAAATCGCATTTAATCGTTTCCTTCGCACATTTATACATTGTCATAATACCACATTATTTAGGTAGGGTTTCGTTCAACGACACTTTACAATTCCCTAAAAAAAATTTAAATATAACACGAATTCAGTTTTAAAGTTCCCAATTTAAGACAAAGTGTTTTATTAAATTTCTTCAATAAAGTCTTAAATATTTCTGGCGTACAGGTAGCTGGCTTTATTAATATAAAGAATATAAGAGTGACATTAACTGGTAATTTAGCATATTAGCATATATTGTAGGCGCGTATTACAACAGAATGTCATGATGATTGGGTAAAGATTCTAATGCATACTTAGGTTAGTGTCGAAATACATTTTTCCGTGAAATATCTGCTGTGATTTAATGTAGCAAAGATTGACATTTGTAAGACGAACGGGATTTAAAAAGGGCGTAAATTTAAATTAGTATTAAAATGAAAATAAAATTGAATAGTTTGTGCAAGTTCCAGTAGTTCTCATAAGTTATATTTGTTCATTGCGTTTGGAATCATAATTACAAACCAAAACACTCTTAATGTACAATAATGTGTTACCTCTTGCTAAAAACATGTTGATTAATAAAATATCGTTACGACACTTTAACTTATTAAATAGAAAAATAAATACATAAATAGGTTTGCAGTAGTTATACAAAATAAATTTCGGAAGTCGGAGCGTTTCATGAACTTTTGATAGAGCTGTCAATTTGTATTAGGGAAACGTTGATTTAGCACGCTTACTATTTAGTTTACAGAACGTAAGAATAAAAAATAATAATCTACAATAAATAATAAGTAATGTCCAACAATCTGAATTTAAGTATTGTCGGTTGCTTTTCACCAATTGATTCTCCGTTAGGAGAAGAACAATAAAAAAACACAGCTGGCTGTTGCAATTTTTTCAGTCCATAAAAATAAAAACAAACTAGTCGTTAACTATCGTGAAAAAAAAAATAGTAAATGTCAAAGTCGGAACATGAAAAGAGAGTCAACAAAGTCGAGAGGGACTCCCGTTTTAATATATTTTACATTAATGAGTCAATTAATAAATGAATAGCTGTCAATTTAATTTATGTGTCCGGCGCTATTAATCTTGTCAGGAGACAATAGGCTGACAGTTTCTTTTTCCGAAGGCCGTCGTTGAATGTGACGGGAGATGTTCCGAGAAGAAAATGCAATTTTGCTAAAAACAAGAGACTCGATTTGTTCATTTAATTTATTTACCGAAGCAATTCGCTAATAGAAGACAAAACGTGAATAATTAAATGAATAATTATTAAGGACGCTTCTACGCGTTCATAAATATTTATCTATTTATTTATTGCGAGTGAGCAAAACCGTTGAAGAGAGAAAATTAAATTTCATTGTGTCGGAATTTTATCACTGAAGCCTTGCCAAATGTTTCCCCGGTCCCGGACAAATTTTGTTCGTTCGGTAACGTTGGCTAACGACCCGTGTTTTGCTGCAGGAAATCGCAATGTTACCCGATAGTAACTTTTACTAGGTTCCTATGTAAATAAGTGACATTAGTGGCCCAACGTTTCGCACATTACGTAAATGGAACGATTGGGAGAGTCTGAAGACACATCTTCTGTAGGAATGTACTCCGATAAATACGGAAACACAGTGATCTATTAATATTTGTTATTATAAATTTATACTAATGTATATTATATATTTGTGGTTTTTTTTTTATAAGTTGACGATTGAAGTTTGAAATATCAATCATATCAATATTTTTTTCAATAAAATTCTTTCAATAACGCAATAAATTAATTATAACAAAAAAATGAAACATGCTTAAATGTAACAACATTTATAAAATAATAATAATATTAACATATAATATAATATTGTGTCCGTAATATCACTATTAGTAATACAATACAAATATATAATATAATATTATAGTTATATAATAACATAATAAACTCCCAAATGAACTAGCGCGTAAGAATCACAACTTGATTTTTTTTTTTTTCTACTTTACGAAAGATTCGTATTTGACAATTATTAATGCTTTTACATATAAATTACATAAATAAATCATTTATTAAGGTATTTTCCAAGGGGATATTTTCAATTATTGGTTACAATATTTGTCCATTCTGGTAAACAGTTTTAAACTATCTTGTAAAGCCGTATTAAACACTAAAGTTTATTAGACACGTCAGAGTTGTAAATTGACTGACACTAAAAACTAAATTGGACGATCGTAAAGTGTAGTAAAAACTAGTGAAAAGGAAAAGAACAAAATGTTGAAAGGATGCCCAGCTGAGAGAGGTTGGGGTAGAGAAGGGCAGTTTGTAGTTTAGGCGAAGACGGTCAAATTTAACGAGCAAAGAAGATAAAACGGGGAAATTTATTAATATTAAGGGATAATATTAATAAATTAATGTAATAATAATAAAATTATTAATGCTGTCAACGCGAGCATATTCACTACACTACTACTTTTACTTCTTACATAAAAATTAGACTATGTCGTACAGTATGGGAAGTCACGTGATATTATGAATTACAAATGTATTTATTTTTGTATGCTTACATTATTTGTACTCGGAAGCGTGGATGTCTTTGAACGTGGAGTCTATCTAGGGTTAAAGACCAACTTATGGTTGAACCTACAATTTTACCCATTCAGTAAACTGTGCACTTTCGTAGACAAAAGTAATAGTTTTGTTTAGAAATGAACAAAGAATGTTTTGTAACGTTAAAATTAAAACGAAAGTTAAGTCTCTGAATGAATGACTTGTTGATTTCGTCTTTAATAGGATTGTCTTATGTAACGGATGAATTATAAACCGAGAAACCTTGTTTTTTTTGTAGTGTAAATTAGAAAATATGAGAAAAGCAAAACACACCATTGAAATCCGACAGAAATTAATAAAAAGTCATTTTCCGTCAGGCATCGAACACAACTACCGGCCCATAAGTATTTTTTTTTTATTTATTTATCCAACAATTCTACTTTTTATTTTTTCGTGTCTATTTAACACAACATCGTTTCTATCGGTTTTCTATTTGCTAAAAGGCGAGTGTTTCCCAGAAGGTACTCAGTTTAATTCACTCACATTTTCCCCGAAATTGAAAATGGAGTCCGGTACTTAACGGCAGTAACAATCCTGCCGAAGCAATGAGATGTAAAATTCTGTTGCTGTTTTTCTGTTGTCCAGCGACATTTCCCAAATTGTAACTCAACCCACTGGGTCGCAGGGAGTTCCGATTTGGGACCCGGACGGATTTGATTTTTGACCGAACGTTTCACTTTGCTGACGTTCAATTCATTAAATTGGGTTAAATTGGTTTGCTTTATGAATTGTATAAAAGCGGAAATTGGGCGTTTCCATATTGTGCTCGTAGGTAGTGCGAAGTCGAAAACGACACGACAGCACACTGCGGCCGGCAGTAAAAGCGTATTTATAAATGGTGGTAACGGCGCCGGAATTCAAAGTTCAATCAAAAACATTGAATTCTGTGATGAAACGTCCGAAGGAATAATAAACCACGGCGGTTTATGTGCGTGCCATTGTGCACGAGTTGAAAGCGTCCAATTTATTAATGTCGGTTTTAACACATACAAACTACAGAGTTTTTCTCTCCTCGTCATCCTAATCCTTTTTATTTAATGTAAAGTTGAACAAAGCAAATTCATTTACGTTACAATTAACCTACAATAGTAGTAGTCTTCCCGTGGCAATTAAAGGTTGTTAAAAATGTATGCTTTTACAAGAATTTATGAAATTGAATATACGAGAAACGAGTGAAGGTTAGTGATGTTAAAGTGCCAGAACTATTGAGTCGAAGGTTTGGAATACATAACTAAAAACTGAATAAAATAATGTAGCATAATTTCCTATGTAATAATGTAGCAGCAATAAAGCCTGAATACATAATGAGAGGTTTTTAGTCGTGAGGAACTGCGACGAAGTAGAATTTACACTTATGGCTAGTTTAGTCTGAACCTGTTGAACACGGGAGATAAAACTACTTTTTTACTGCTACAGAGTCTGTATGTACTGTGTAGAGAGACAATAGAGTATTTATTTTATAAATAGACTGAGTCATAAATTTTAGTATTCGGTAGTAATGCGTTTTTCATGAATAGTATTAGATTTTTATAGTATATGTATATATTATGTATTCAATGGAAATTTCTTCCCAGCCAAGTGATCGCATTTCCTTCTGCGTAACGGCACAAGCAAAAAGGCACATTTTTCCTCGGGAAAATAACTTGGTAAAACCTACTTTGCATAATTCAATTTCAATAGAAACCTTTTCATTATGTAATTAGGGAACTCTTTTGAAAGGCTCTTAGCCTTTCACCCCCTTTGTCGGGGAGCTTGTGCCTTGAAAAGCCGGGGATTGAAGTCGTTTTCTTCGCGTTTTCTTCGACTCTGGAATGTGACTTTGATTTATTCGCAAACGAAATGGCTGCCATATCGGTCCGTCTTTACTAATTAACACTGATATTGATTTACGGTGTTGTCGGGTACCGGTAGGAAAGTCTGCCCCTAGAAGACCTGACACATTTAAGTTTGGGGTCGACGAGGGAATTTTCCCTCTCTCACCCCCAAGACAAGGTTACACCGTAATTAAAATATATTATAAAATGGGCGGGGGACCGGTGTACCTGTCGCCATATATCATTCAGAAAATTTGAATCACTCACCTTTAAGCAAACCATAAATTTCAATTTGTCTGTCGGGGGGAAGAAGGCGAAAGATTTATGTGTGCACGGGCAAAAAGCAAGCAAGTCTGTTGAAACGAACTAATGACGTTTCGGATAGTTGCGAGTCGCAGTAATGCGACTTTACGTCAGAATGCAACAGGAACATTAGCCAAGCAACTAAGTTATCAGTCCCCCGTGTCGTGTTCACCTGTTAATGTAGCAGCTATTTATTATTACTACAGGGATGTATATTATCATTATTATTATTTTTATTGGCGAAAACAGCGTGATGTTCTGGCGAAGTTCGTTTTGGCGAAAAAGACGACTCCCATCTGAGTTTTGATTAAATTGGGCTTTGAGAGAGTTCTCTTTGTGCAGAAAGATGAGCTTTGTCCGTCTGTTGTGTCGAACGAGGGCTATCCTTGGGTTATCCGCAAAAACACAAATTAAATTCTTTTCTCAAAAACGGAAAGGGTCTGGCCGATTGGATTCAGAAACTGTCAGGAGTGAGTGTGATGTTGGTGAAAGCAGTACGAAGTACGTGGCAGGTACGAGGCAGGTTCAGTACCAAAGGGGGAAATTCTAAAGGTGGAATACAAAGTCTGAAGACCTCGAAAGCTTCAAGGTATCGAACTACGTGGCAATATTTGTAGTGCTCTGAAGTCAAATTTATTTTATAAGGATGTAAGAATAAGTAAGAAAATATTTGAGGGTTATAATTCAATAGAAACGCGGAAAATGAGAACTGAAAAGAACGCTGCAGTTCTAGGGCACAACAGTAAAAACGACGTCCCTGAAGATTTTAGGAGCAGACGTGGTACGTCTGGTACGTGTTGTACGACGGGTACTTAATTGTAACGAAGTATAAGTGTGTTATTTAATTATAAGTACATTAAGTTATTAAATAAATTTGGTCATCTATTGTTAACTACCCATATCTTAAGGGTAGGTAACCCCTCCAACAAACGCAATGCACAGTAAAAGTAGCTAGGATTTTTAGAATAAATCTAATAATAAAAACAGCACAGTAAATTTGTGTGTAGGTACAAAACTTCGATAACAAAAAATGCTAGGAAGAAATAACGTTGTCAGTACTGAAACGTCTGCCAAACTTACTACAATACTACAATCGTGTCAGTCATTCCGACAGATTACAGTACGAGTGATGTTTTGCTATCGTTGAATATCAAATATGACAGGCGAAACAAAAGACTCCGTTATTCTCTACTCTGCAGAACATAAAAATTGACTGATTTATTGCTTTTTTTGCGTCTCCGTGCAAAAATGTTTTTGTAAAACTCCCGGATTTCTCCAGAGTGACGAATGTATTTTGTAATTGGAGTTTGAACCGGTCATTGTTTTGCAACAGCAGTAAACAAATCAGTCGTGAATTAAATCGAATTGCAATTCAACAGGAAGGGCAGATTTGCGAGCGATTGCATCGTCGTCAAATGCCTGATTTTGAATTAAACGAACTTTTTTTTTCTCACCTCTCTCGTTAAAGCTCGACTTGCGAAGGAATTGTAAACCATCTGAAAGGTGTGTTTGTTAAATTTTAAAGGATCGGGGAATTTCTAAAGAAGTTGGAACTGACAGAAGAAATAAAATACTTCTCGTTTTGTTTTCGTATGGTTTCCCTCTTTGTTTTTTATTATCCGGTTATTTTCATCATTTTTTTAATCGCGCTGAAACTTTTCACGAATACCTTAAATTGCCCCTCGCGGCTCTCGGCGAAGACGTTAATTGCACCCGGCACCTTTTGTTTGTCTAATAATTGAGTTTCTTACTTGTAACGCGCGAATCACTTAATGAAATTATTGGTTTTGAAAGATTTTGGAATGGTTTTAAGATGAAATTTTGCACTCGATAAAATCAAAATGAATTCTCAGTTGAAGGGTAACAGTTTTTGACGTGTGACGTATTTCTTGTCAGAGTTTTAATTATTGAAATTGACTGTAGAATGCTTTGGGTTTAGAATATGGAGCATTCATTAGAGTGACAAAATATTACTAATAATACAGTAAATACTTCAGAGTAACCGTTTTTTCGTTTTTTTGTTCAACTTCACCAAGATGGCCGACGATCACGTGTTCTTTCTACGTTTCAATATGGTCGCCTCGTCGTGCTTGCAAGGGGCACGTTGAAGGTTTTAAAGTAATTTCCAGTTGAGATGTTGGCGACAGAGTCGACAGAGACCGAGAGACATGGCAAACGTAAGAAGAAGAAGAGATCCTTTCTGCAGGCGCAGAAAAGGTACGCGAAGAAAGGGAGCTTCGGACGGGGAACGCAACTCAGTCAAGACATGTACGACTACTTTATTAATATCATGAAAGTGATGAACACGAAGAAAGACGACGAAGATGAAATGCGTGAGTAGATTCGATTTGCACAGTAATAGTCGTCGCTGACGCACGCTTATCTTGGTTATTAATACCTGAATTATTTCCTAGTTGCGGACGGAGAAATTTAAGGTATTGGAAATAATCCAATTAAGCATTTTGACTGGGGGTTTGGCAGGATCAAAAGGACTTTGTGTAGTCGAATGTAGTTTGCGTAATGGGTTCTGAACAATGAAAGTTATTAGGAAAAGCGTGTACCTGCCCCAGGGGCCGTGAACGTTCAAAGCGAAACGCAGAAAGTTTTAAATCGAAAATTTTTGACCATGTGCTCCGGGCAGTGTGGAGAGTAAGTTCAAACTTTGAAAAGCCACGTGACGAAGCTAGACGAAACTCAAGATGTACTCACGTGAAGAATTTCTGGTTTCAGGTGTTCTCGCCTCAAACATATTAACAGAAATTGATGGAAAAGAATCGGATTACTGTTGCAATCAGATCATATCCAGAGCAATGGAGAATTTACTCCCATTCACTGATGACGAAGAGTTTTGTAACTTTATAGAGAAATTTGGTGAAAATCTCAGGCCAATATTCAGTGACACATTCGGAAGTCATGTTCTGCAGCAGTCTTTGATTGTGGCATACACCAAATATCAGAAATGTGTTGCTGATGAAGAATCTGAGAAGAAACTGAACATAAAGTTTTACACTTACATTATGAAAATATCAAATTTTTTATTTAACAATTTTGAAGAATTTGTTTGGGATGTGTACAGCAATGCCATAGCTAGAACTGTTTTTAATGTTTTAAGTGGGAATCCTGTTAAGGGAGAAGTCAAACCTTCAACCTCAGTCAAAACAGAAGATGAAGTGAAATTTCCTGATGAGTTCAAGTCACTGTTACATAAATTTGCCAAAAGAATATTGTCATTTCCACAATTTGAAGAATTCTGCAACGATCAGATACAATCAGGTCTGTTGCAGAGTTTACTGGTTGCTCTTGGAAACTCAGATGAATGTTATGAACTTATAGATAAAATAATTTTCTATTATGGCAATAATCAGTTAGACCTGAGCGATGCTGCCAACACACCATTTATAAGACTGGTCGAAGGTGTTTTAAGTGTTGCGAATAAATCATATTTAAAGAAAGTGTATAAGGTAATGTTGAAAGAAAATCTAGTGGAACTGTCAAAGTCAAAGTCTGGGAATTTTGCTATTCAGAAATTGATTGGGAATTGCAATAGTAAAAAAATGTTTGGAAAAATATTTGCAAAACTCGAGAGTGAAATGGAAGAAATTTTAAACGCTGGAAATTCAGGAGTTCTTTTGGCTGTTGTGAAAGCTTGTGGGAGATTAGAAATATGCCAAGGAGCCTGCATGACAGTAAGTTTGTGACATTCTCTTTTCAATGATTGACACTTACCTGCCTGCCAGAGTTGCATGATGATGACACATAAGTCAGACAATGATCTTTCTAGTTGAGTTAGCGAGACATGCTTAAGAACAACATCTGATTTCTCTGGTGCAGCAGGCTGATAGTTTTTCCTCTGTAAAAAATAAGTCAGATGTCTTTAATTGTTACCATATTGTTTTCAGATGTTATCAAAAACGTTCCACATGAAAGATAACAAGGATATTGTTCCGACATTGAGCTTAATGACGCCAGCAGAAAATGTTAATTTCGAGGAAGGAACATTCAATATTCATGGTTGCCTGGTCATCCAGGAAATTTTGGGGTTTCGTAAACCTGGTAACGTCGTCCGAAGCCTATTGGACATGACTGAATCAAATGTAGTGAAACTACTTTGTGATACGAAGGGGTGTCACATAACGGACGCCTACATTAAGGGTCAATATGTCGGAGAGAAGAATAAGGATAAACTGTTTAAAAAATTACAGGTGCATTGAACTCAATGGATTTAATTTAACTTGCGGTTTTACTCAAATTGGGTGATTTTACATGGATTTGTTATTCACAGGGCCACTACTTAGAATTAGCCACTTCGAAACATGGGTCTCGATCTCTTGATGCCATCTGGTCGGTGACTGGTGTGCAGCAGAAGGCACTCCTCGCCGATGAGCTCAAACTCAACCAGAGCAATTTGTACGCCAGCGTGTATGGTAAAAATTTTGCCTGGAAAATCCACTTGGACAATTTCAGGCGGAACAAGGAGGAATGGATGAAAGTGTTCAAAACGTCAGAAACCGCTGAGAAATACTTTGCCGACATTTTACCACCTAAACGACAGAAGACATCTTGAATTACATTGTCATTTAAAAAAATTGTTATTCATTCTTTTATTTACACTGTTACTGTCTCATATTGACTAATAATTTTTCTTATTTATTAACAATTTCCAAGTTTGGTTTACAAGGTACAAGAGTTTATTCTTCTTCGAGAAGAATCAATCATATTTCCCTTAAGTAGACTTTAACTTAGGAAACTGTTAGCTCGAGTATTTTCCTATTCAAGGAATTTAGTTCGTATCAGGCAACGAGTACTTTACCAGGTAGGTCTAAAAGGATTTTTAAAAATTTAAGGAAAAGTTTCCATCACACGTCAGCATCATACATTTCTAGTTTGAAATTGATTTTTTTCCATAGTAAGACGTGATGTTTCTCGAAGACAAAATGAATAAAAAATTCAATGCAAAAGTAATTGAAAATTTAAGTAAACGTGGGGTTTACATTGAGTTCGAACAGTTAGCCTACGGGGAATAGGAAAAATGACAGGAATGCTCGGAAAGAACCAACGTGAACTGAAAGTTGCTTCTATTATTAATTAGGGTTCTCAATGGTGATTGAGAGTGTTAAATAATTAAAGGCGAAATCCGATTTAATGGGAAATACTACCGTCACAGTAAAGTCGAAGGACAGGCTTTTATCAATTTCATGTCAACTTCCACAGGCTTGAGGCACAACGGTGTTTCCGTGGTGTAGTGGTTATCACATCCGCCTAACACGCGGAAGGTCCCCGGTTCGATCCCGGGCGGAAACAAATTCTTTTTTTCTACTTGGACGTCACACAGAAGCAATGCCACATGGTTTAAAACTATTTTAAGTGGTTCTAAAACCTCCTCCGAATCAGGTAAAATGTCATTTAGTAAGGGGTGACTCCGCTAAGCCTTTGCCTCGCACAGCTCAGTGTTTAATTTTTTAGTCTTTTAACAAGTTCGTGTAGAATCACATCTCCGTGGTTTTGTTTTACAAAAAGTATTCTACTTGAATTCACCGAGAAAGATAGAAAAAATGAAAAATTTGAAGGAAAAACCGTTGTGAGCCAACTACTTTGATCAGTTCGGTTTCTTCTCTGTGAAAACTCGTTATTTTGTGCATTTTATACATTTACGAAATGCTTGGCATTTTATGGAGACTGTCACCTTCTAAATATTTCATTTCTTGGCTCATAGAATGTAGACGTTTTTAGTTTTTACCAGTGCCTCTTGCGTGACTTAAAAATCTCTATTTAGTCTCGTAGGAAACGCGGCTTCGATGATCGGCCACAACCAAACAAAATGGCGGTAAGTCGTGTTGCTTTTTGTGATTGCGGGTACCGAAATTCTTATATTTCTGTTACAAAAAATCTTTAATACCGTGATCCATTACTAGAGCTATTGATTTTTAGTTTATTAATAATAGTACTGTGCTAATTATTATTTCCGCCGTCTCTAATCTTTGTATTTGGTGTAAACACATTGTACACATTCCTAACCTTGTTTATTTAAAGTATTTAATTACTTTAAGCATTTGAATTCATTTTATAATTAATTAATTAATTCTATGTAGAATGTTGTATAGCACAGTTGCAATGTGTTATTTTATCCAGTGGGACTCAAGGGAGTGTACTTTCGTTGCAGGGTATAGCTGCTGCTAAAATCCAAGAAGTGAGGGAAATCACACACATAGAAAGGATTGGAGCTCACTCACACATTAGAGGATTAGGTCTAGATGACACCCTCGAACCGAGACCCGTGTCCCAGGGTATGGTGGGCCAGAAATCGGCCCGTCGTGCTGCTGGTATTGTCCTTGAAATGATCAAGGACGGAAAGATAGCCGGGCGAGCGGTTCTCCTAGCCGGTCAACCCGGCACCGGTAAAACGGCTATTGCCATGGCCGTTGCTCAGGCTTTAGGTGCCGACACCCCGTTCACCAGTATGTCTGGATCGGAAATTTACAGTTTGGAAATGAATAAAACGGAAGCGTTGACGCAAGCAATCAGAAAAAGCATCGGAGTTCGTATACGGTAAGTTGTAGAGGTTAGAATTTGTTATGGAAGCTGCATTGAAAGGAAGCAAACACATTTTAATTCTGAATTTCCACAGGGAGGAAACCGAAATGATTGAGGGAGAAGTAGTTGAAGTTCAGATTGATCGTCCCGCATCTGGTGTGGGAGCTAAAGTTGGGAAATTAACACTTAAGACTACAGAAATGGAGACCATATATGATTTGGGCACCAAAATGATAGAGTCACTATTGAAGGAAAAGGTAAGAAGAATCAAATTGCTTAACTTACTCAAATTGTGGAATAGAATTTATTGAAACTTAATTTAATTGTTCAAGGTACAAGCTGGAGATGTGATTGCTATTGATAAAGCCACTGGTAAGATCAGTCGATTGGGACGCTCATTTGCCAGAGCAAGAGATTATGATGCAACTGGCCCGCAGACAAGATATGTTCAATGTCCAGAAGGTGAAATTCAAAAGCGTAAAGAGGTTGGTTTTAATAGAAAACAAATTATTTTGAAATATTAATAAGTGAATTATTTTTGGCAGCTGTAACCATCCTGTTCATTTCCATGTTATCTTGCTCTTTAGGTGGTTCATACTGTTACTTTACATGAAGTAGATGTTATAAATAGCAGAACACATGGTTTCTTGGCATTGTTTTCTGGTGACACAGGTGAAATAAAAATGGAAGTGAGAGAACAAATTAATGCTAAAGTAACAGAATGGAAGGAAGAAGGAAAGGCAGAAATAGTACCAGGAGTATTGTTCATTGATGAGGTACACCATCCTTCTGTTTCACTTTTTCATTTGAGAAAATTCTCAACAATTCAGTTTTTTTTATTTTATTTGTTCAGGTTCACATGTTGGACATTGAGTGCTTCTCATTCCTCAATAGAGCCCTTGAGAATGAAATGGCTCCAATTGTCATAATGGCCACCAACAGAGGAATCACAAAGATCAGGGGAACAAACTACAACTCTCCCCATGGTATACCCATAGATCTTTTGGACAGAATGATGATTGTTCCAACAACTCCTTACGAAGAAAAAGAACTTAAAGAAATCCTTAAGATAAGGTATTTGCCCATTTAGAATGAATTTTGAAAAAAAAACTTCTCCTTAAACTGTGCAACACTAGAAAAACATTTTTGTCTCCTCCTCAGATGCGAAGAAGAAGACTGTGAAATCTCTGAGGATGCTCTCCTTGTTTTAACGAGGGTTGCAGTTGACACATCCTTGAGGTATGCAATACAATTGATCACAACTGCTAATTTGGTTAGTAAGAAACGAAGAGCAACTCAAGTTGAAATAGAAGACATCAAAAAGGTTTATTCACTGTTTTTGGATGAAATGAGGTCTGCACAATTCCTGAAGGAATACCAGATGGAGTTCATGTTCAACATCAAAGGTGAGCCACATTACAAATATTTCATACTCTCAGGTCCATCCATCATCAGATCAGTGGTATTCGCAAGTTATTTATGATGTCTAAATTACTCTATTGACTTATTTATATTTACATAGAGATCTGGTTGAATCAGCTGCATGAGATAATGAATGACCCTTACATAAGTTGACTTTTCTATTTAAGAATTTTTCAATTCCAAAGTCCAAAAATCATGACTGTAAAAATTAATAAATAATTAATTTCTTCCTTGAATTTCAAATGAAAGGTCAGACAATGTTGTAGTGTTCCATTAACCATTGAAATTATTTCTCAATTTGGTAGTAATATTAATAAATTATATTTATTTATTGCAGAAGAAGAACAAATGGATGTTACAGTAAATTAAAATAAATGCAAGAACGAAACACAGATATCCCCTCGAGGAGTACTTAAATATTATTATCAAGAAGAAGTTACTGCACACAACACTTTGAAGAACAAAAACAGATTTTTAGTGTTGCCTCCAATGCTTGGCTCACACGCATCTTCTTAAAGGTAAGAGGACTTTTGATTTAAGTTCACTGTATTCATAGAATTTTGTATGAGTTTTAGACAGTTAAATTTTTTTTACCAAATTTAATTGTCTAAAATTTGTTGGGTGTTTTTAATTTAATTTATTTGTGTCAATCATTGAAAAATAGACTTTTTTGTAGACTCCCATTCACCGGAAAATGCTGGCGCTGTAAGTAACTAATTTGAGAAATTTGATGTTACGTACAGAGAGCTAGAAGAATGTTTCTGAGAATTCCATGATTATTGATTTATTGCAGTGAAATGGTCAAGGCAAGGAAATCAAATAAACAGAAAAATAATGTTCATTGTGTGCCAAGAGTTTCCAATAAAGTTTTATCCGGTTAATAATATAACTGCGTAAATTTTTTAAATGTCCGTTTTTAAAAGTTCTGCAGCTTGTCCTGGTTGTTTACCTCGGAATTCTTTATGTTACCTTCCTGGTGTGGGGATTGGTGTGGTTCTTAAAAGACTGTTGCCTGTGCTGTTCTGCATTGTATTCATTGCAGTGAATTTGACAAAATAAAATACGAAACATGCAGAGGTAACTCTCCAAAAAGGAAATAGTGCAGGGGTACAGTAATACAGACACTTTAGTATCAAGATGGTTGCTATACCCCCATGAAGCAAGGTAGTTTTGCAGAGGAACCCAATGCCTGAGAAGGTTGAAATAGGAAGTTTTGTTTGAAGTTGACCACAAACAGATTCAATTTTTTGGTACAGTAAATATCTTAAATGCAACGTAATAACCAGTAATACTCACAATAAGTAAATACTTCATTCAGTAAATACTTGCTCTCTAAACTCTCTATTAAACTCTCTACCCCTGAACCTGGTGCCTTTCAGAAACTCTGTTTCAATATTTTATTCCAAATGGAATTTAAAGAAAAAAAGAATTTGTTTCCGCCCGGGATCGAACCGGGGACCTTCCGCGTGTTAGGCGGATGTGATAACCACTACACCACGGAAACCAGTTGGTTTCTTACCCGTTTGTGAAACTCCGTGAGGTACTCCTACTCGTCTACCAGTAGGTTTATATGTTATTTGATGACCCGTGGCAAGGAGAACACCTTCGACTATTGTTCACCGGCCTAAATAACTGCAAGCGTGTCGTCACACTGGGAGAAATCGCTGGCCAGTCGTCGGGTACTGCTTTGTCTCTCATGGTCAGTACAACCAGAAATGAAACGACTGTACGAATATTTACAGAGTCCCACATTTGCCTAGAGTTCTCAGTTAGTCTACAAATGTAACCGGATAGTTAGACGTACAGTAAGAAGGTTTCAGTATTTTAGAGACAACTTTCATCACCACT
This sequence comes from Polyplax serrata, assembly GCA_037055365.1. Classification (NCBI taxonomy): domain Eukaryota; kingdom Metazoa; phylum Arthropoda; class Insecta; order Psocodea; family Polyplacidae; genus Polyplax; species Polyplax serrata. The sequence continues at coordinate 3,031,782 of JAWJWE010000038.1, read as the reverse complement.
CTGTCACGCAGGATTGTAACATTTACCTGGACGCAACCACAATAAAAATCGTAGCGGGTGTTCACATTAAAGAGTAAACAATACATGTAATATATAAGTATATGTAAGACATATAAAAGTGTACAAAGTATAGGAAACAAAAACCTTTTCGCGGCTCATTCTGTTCAATGAAAATAAACAAAACAACAATAATTGTTTATTTAGTAATTGTCTGTGGATTTGGTAAGCAATTCGCTGAATCCACCAAATTCAGCATCCCCCACACCCGCCAACGGTTTCCGTGGTGTAGTGGTTATCACATCCGCCTAACACGCGGAAGGTCCCCGGTTCGATCCCGGGCGGAAACAAATTCTTTTTTTGTGTCGAACGACTTTTAATACACGAAATTGGAAAACAGAATAGTATAGGAATATATTAATATGCTCGGGAGGGCGTCGGTTTTTTTAAAATTCTTTTTGACTTCCCTCAGGATACCGCTTGTTTGTTCACAAAATGTGACTCTCCAGCCAGTGCCAGGGTACCTTGTGTGTACTCAGGTGGGTACTGCGCTACACATTGGCTTTAGAGTGACCAGGCAACTGCTCAGGCTGTGCGAGTGTCAGTATCGGTACCTTGCAGGCTCAGTTTTGGGCGTTGTCTTTCGTCAACATTTGAGGGCGTGATAACAACTCTCACTTGACCCAAATTTCTCTCGATTTGCCGGGCGTTACATACCTACATATTTGTACTTATCTGTAACAGGGTTTCCGTGGTGTAGTGGTTATCACATCCGCCTAACACGCGGAAGGTCCCCGGTTCGATCCCGGGCGGAAACAAATTCTTTTTTCCTATTTCGTACGGATGCACTGAGCCTGACGACACGGCAGAAAACACCTGTCGCGTCAGCTAATGAGAAAGTCACGCGAAACATTCCGCTCTACCGCGACTTCCATTTTAGTAAAGTGTGAGGGTAAAAAGCGAGTAATAAAACGATAATTGGATTCTATAAAAAATATATTTATACTTTCATAAAAACAATGGCACAATATCTATCGATGTATATTGCATTGAAATGTTCGCACACCAAAAAATAAAAAATAAAAATAAAAAGTTAATAACCGTATGTATGCGTATACACGAAAAAGTCGTTGGGGAAAAACATTCATTTTCCGTTTTGTTTCTCACTAAATACAGTATTTATATATGTACAGTATGTAACCTACGTATTACAATGAAAACAGGTACTTGGTAGTATCTTATAATTACTCTCTATCTAACTAATTTCTAGTTGCTTACAATTAAAAGAGTAACTCGCTTGGTGTCCGGCAACAAGCAACGAGCCCAGCGGAGTATCCCGCGGGAACGTTGCTTATTTCCCGGAACGGTCACGCGCACACACACACACAAATCATTTGACAAATCTATAAACTTAATGGAATTTATTACTTGTTAAATTAACTAATTAAATAATTTCTTTAACTTTAATTTAAATTCTGATGTTTGGAGTCGGTTCGTGCCGCCCAGGTTCTCTCCCTGTTTCGAGTACTCCCGCAAAGGTAGTACCCGGACGAGTACCTGACGACACGTCCCGGTCCCGGACTTCTCAAACGGAAGGCAACCCCAAAAAAAAGCTGGGCGGTGGAATATTCTACCGGGCCAAACGACCAAAATTTCAAGTCTTTTCATTTCGGGAAACGGGCAGAGGGAAGTCGCAAGGGTAGAACGGGTACCGCGGAGGGGGTTTAAACTAAAATTAAATAAGTCTCTTCTCTCGTTTATTTTAGCAAAAATCAGTGGCGAATCGAGGTTTCTTACTCCCGCAGACCGCCCAGGGTCGAAGAATTTGAATTGAAATTGAAAGCGACGCCGAGACACCGACCGACGAGACAACGAGAAAGGCTGGGAAGTCGTTGCAGCTTTGCAGGAAGTCAAAGTCAAAGCAACAGAAAGTTAAAAACGCGGGCAGCGGAGGAAACTCCGGTCGGAGAAATCAATTGAACCGGAATTGAATGTACATGTAGACAGAATATTAATAAACACGAAAAAAGTATGACTGTATTGCAACTTTTACTGAAGTCAAATGAAAATTGGTAGAAGCCCCAATGTAGCTACGTTTTAAGATACTTGGAAGTAGTTGCATAATAAAATCAATGAATCGTAGCTGGGTGGTAAAAACAAAAAGTAGCCAGGTGGTAAAAATACAAAAAGTAGCCAGGTGGTAAAAAATACAAAAAGAAAAAATACAAGAAGTAGCCAGGTGGTCAATACAAAAGTAGCCAGGTGGTAAAAAAACAAAAAGTAGCTAGGTGGTAAAAAAATACAAGAAGTAGCCAGGTGGTAAATACAAAAAGTAGCTAGGTGGTAAAAAATACAAGAAGTAGCCAGGTGGTAAATACAAAAAGTAGCTAGGTGGTAAAGGAAAAGGCAATTGTTACTCAAAGAACTTCAGATTAATACAAACAAATCTAAATGTCCATAATTTTGCCGGACTACAAGAGAAAAAGTCACTTTAAAAGACACTACCAATTAGCACTAAACTAAAAGCGAGTAAAACGTTACAAAGAAACATCACAAAAATTGTTACAATTTTACGAATTTTTGAAGAAATATTAGAAAACAGAAAACTATTATGGTGGTATCGGGTGCTTCCCAACGTTCACCGGGAATTGTAGTCATAATAACAACGGTGTGACCGGCGGCTGGTCAAGAAATTCCCCAAGGTAGGCTTTGACGAGTGGCCACGGCACAACCGCCACTCCAATGGTAGTGACACAGAGGACTCTGACAGCGAGTGAGAAACCCAACTTCGGAGGGTATGGTCCGCTATTTTTGCCAAAGCGGAACGGCAGGCGCCAGACTGTAGCAATGCCAAGGGACCTCTATTGGAAGACGAACCATTTTGGCGTGGCCAGGCAGCCCCGGCTCGAGATACTTGTACAAGAACATAACCCGGATATGAGAGTTCTGACAGTAGTGGTGGTCCTGAGGGTAGCCCAAAAAAGGGAAAAGCCCAGGAGGAGGGCAGATGGCCAGGGGTTACTGCAGGGGATCGAATTAAAGCCGACCCTGGAGCTATCGGGCGGGCACGATGATAAACCGGCGGCTGTTGTGGTTGTAGGTAAACAACTCGACTCTTCGACAGCGAGGTTCTCCTTACGTTAAGAGATAAACTACGGGGCGTCTAACTTAAAACTAACCGGAAATTGTAGTTGTAGAGGGCAGTTTGTGGTCTTTCCCAAAGGTAAACGTTGTTGAGGAGAAGAATGAGGTAATCATCGTTAAATGCGGTTTTTAACAAAAACAAATTGAGGATTGGACCTGTGAAAGGCGAACGCCTCACTTGCTGTACGTCCGTTTCGCGACAGAAAGTCCGTTGACCACTGCAAGCACTACAATTAACAACGGTCTACAATAGGCCACACGCCAGTAATGTCTCTCTTGGTACATACTCTTAACTTCTACTCATATCCAAACGGTTGCAGCCTTTGGTACCCGCCAAACGAGTACTCTCAGATCTAGAAACATCCTGGTTTGTACCTGTTTCTCCTGTCTAGCTAGAAGTGTGTACTTCACTACCTGTGATTCTTCCCAATGAGACTATTACCCCCCAGCCGTACCGTCTGAGACGTTCTGAGGTATGCGAAAACGACAGAGGAACTCAAATTAGAGCTCTACTGGACATGAGCCGTATCTGACATTATCAACTAAGTTGAGGTAGCGTGCAAACAAGGATTTGGAACGGCAGGCAGTTAATTGGCTACAGAACTACAACTCCATGTCGTAGAGCTAATCAGTCCCCAGGAGGTACCCAAAGAAGTACCCTCTGCGGAAGGCTTTGACATCAACGCACTTCCTTCGCGAGAAACGGATTGTCGTACAGTAAAAACCTACTGTTTACAACTTTACAGTATACAAAATGAGCATTACAATTTTTCACTTGGAATTATTCCCGATCGAATTCGACGAGATGCGTACTGAATGGTTACCGTGCAGTTTTACACTCCGCTGCAACGGAATGTAGTGTCACACCTTCGATCTCTTTCATTCGCAATCGACTGTAGATTTGGAATTACCCCCATGAAATCGGTTGGCATTGTGAGAGGTCTGAGGTAGGTCAACTACAAGTGAATTCTGCTATTTCTGTCCCTATGTGGCAAGAGCAAAAACAACGAGAAGTTACTGTTCAAGGGGAGCTAAACCTATACCCAGGGCTCCTTGACATGTGAAAATACTACGTCGATTGAACTTAACAGATCCCTTTATACCTACACTACAAACCGAGCACAGCATTTGTGCAAATTTTACTGTTACATAAAGTAACTACATAGTAACAAACGTGTACCTCTCGTGTACCTGCAAATCATTTTGCGACCGAAGTGTAACCGTTGTAGTGATGTCCTCCAACGGTACGCACCCGTTCGGCCAGTGTCCGTCGCAATTATTCTAACTTAATTTACAAAAGGGCAGTACCTTCAACAAAACTATTGATACAACTACAACAAGAGGAGAGAAACAACTAACTTCAAACCGTAAAACTACACTGTAAGAAATGCAAGGCTAAGTGACAGACAGAAACAACAGAACACATCCTTCAATGATCTGTCACTACAACTGAAGGCGTGGTACAAGCAAGTACCGCCGAATTCAGCAGGTGGGAGAGGCAAAACAAATGGTAGAAAACTAACGAAGACACAAACAACGGTGGTAGAAATTACAATTCCGAGTATTCAACTCGTAGAAGTTCAAGGGTAGTGGCAATGGCCAGCATCGGCACGTCTTACAATTTCTCCTAACTATAAAAATACGCGAACAGTGTTCACTCTACGTACGAAAAGGCAGTATACAAATAGAAAAGAGTAGCGTTCTGTATGCGCGTTTCTAAATACATAAATAATTTAAATAAATGTACATAACATACAAAAACCTGTCGGCACACACCACACCGAATATTACAATTACAGTGCAATACTTGTAATATTCGTCAGTGGACTTATTTTACGTAAAAGTAGTTAAGGGAACTAAGATCTCCATGTATGACTGCAACCATATAAGAATTACCTTTTACATACGGTTACTTCAGTACTTGGTACTGACCTACTTTTTGTAGAATGGAAGCGATCAAATCAGTTATGTTTCCAACTGTTTTACTCGGGTTTGGGTACCTTGGTGACTTCAGTCATGGCTGACACTGCCCTCTGTACGATTTCCAAGTTCCACCGACAGAGGTACTCGTTACTGGTGTCTAAACGGGTTGCACTCTTCTTTCTATTGTGTTTATGCATTTGTGTACATTTACTTAATCTCCGAGAGATTTTAAACCGGGTGAGAATCACTTTGTCAGATTTCTAATTAACTACTTATTTTAGCCGCTGAGAAATAGTCTGTCTCTACGGGTACGAGTACCTTCGGCTTGAAGAAACTCAGAGGGAAAAGAGTAAAAAAAATTCATGCACAAAACTGTTTTTGCCTGTTACGCCTATTTGGTTTCTGGTTGAATGGCTTGAACAGGTTCCAACTGTTAAGCCTGGGAAATCCGTTCCTTCGGCGAAATTTGCAGGTTTGGAACGGACGTTCGCCCGCCGAATACTCGGCACTTGAGGACTGAGCCCAGAACTCATTCCGTTCCTCAGTCAAACAATCAGTCAATCGATCCATCGACGTCGATGTCGTACTGTCAAAGCATCGAAGTTTGGTGCTCGTGGGAAAGGCACTCGTCGCAAGACTCGCTCCTGTGTATCGTGACGAGTTTACCGAGTCCGGCTGTGATGGAGGACGACCTGGACGAACCGTCATGGTTTCCCGTCGTAGCAGGATTGAGAAGAGGCATCCAGGGGCAGGTGCCACCCTGAGCGGCGTACCCATTAGGAGAAAATACAGAGGAAGATTCGTCAAAATCTGACAGTACCGGCGGAGGAGACGGCTCCGACTCCTGTGACAGGGACTGATTTCGATTTTCTCCTCCGGTACCTTCCTCGTACTTTGAGTTTGGCGTCAGCGAGAACTTCCTCAGGCTCTTCGGAAGATTCAGCTCGAGCTGACCGGTGTCTTCGAACTCGACAGAAGAAATTGGAACGTCTAAACACGGTGAGATTAATCTGGGATTGTTTGCGAGGAACTCTACAATTTCGGACGCCTGCGGCCGTTTTTTGTATTCCAAGTTCCAACATGACTTTATGAGGAACTCCCTGAAAGACAACGAAGGATCAGTGTTTTCTTGGGCATCGATGAACGAGTAGCCACAAATACCCAAATACTTACAATTGAGGCTTGATACCGGCGGGTATTGTTATGGTGTTACCCTTATTGACGTGCTTCACAACTTCATTGTTGCTGAGACCTTGGAAGGGGAAACTTCCGAAGGTGATTATCTCGTAGAGAAGCACTCCGAATGACCAGACATCGGAGCTGGGCGTGAAGATACCGAGGGCCAAACTCTCGGGGGCCATCCACCTAACAGGCATCATTCCCTTTCTTGTGAATTTGTAGTAGTCGTTCTCAAACATCGATCTCGTCATTCCGAAATCTCCTATCTTGACGACTCGAGCGTAGTTGATGAGACAATTTCGACAGGCGATGTCACTGAAACAAAGCAGAAACTGAGTACCTGCGAGAACAACAAATGAGTACCCAACGGAGAACAAGTAGGAGAAAACACCCACACTTACAAAAAAACCCTTCCCGTAGAAGGTACCAAGTACTCTTTGACCTAGGGAACTTACCGGTGGACATATTTCAGTTGTGCCAGGTAGCTAAGACCCCTGGCGACGTCCAACGCCATCGCCGTCAGCTTTTTGCTGGAAATCTCGTCTGACTCCTCGTGCATTTTCTTATTGTTGACGAGGTGTCTTCTGGCCAGCAGAAAGGTTTTCAAGTCTCCATAAAGCATGAATTCCATTACCGTGTACACGGGTTCCTGTTTCGTGCACACACCCAACAATTTGACTACGTTCTTGTGATCGAACTTCTTCATCATTTCAGCTTCGCTGAGGAAGTCCAATTTTTGCTCCGTCGTCGAGTTGACTTTCAGTGCTTTGACCGCGGCAGCTACCCAACCTTTGTCACTAAAGTACGCTTCTCCACCGTAGACGGTTCCGAAGGCACCTTCACCCAGTTTCCGGTTGATGACCAACCTGTCTCTAGGAATCTCCCATTTGTCCGAGTCCAAATTGGGTGCGAGGAGATCGAAACCAAGAGATTTCATCAGTTCTTGAGTCTTTTGAATTTTCTGCATTTTTTTGTCGTACCTGCGACAAAATTTATTCTTTAAGACGGACTGAAGGTCTCAAAAAAACAAAGAAGGTTCTAGTAGAAAGCGATGCTTACCTGTGTTTGATTATTATGAATGCTATGATGACCAAAATACCAAAAAGGCTGATTCCCATGACATTGGCAACGACAACAGCGACGCTGCAGTCAACATTCATCAGATCTGCAAGAGCCTGTAGTATGCAGGTTTCGGCTCCATCGCCCGGCTGCTTTCCATCCAAAGTCAACCAAACAATGGCTGACACGTTCAGCTCGAACCTGTGAAAAAAATTGCACCTATGAAAACCTAGAAACCCAATAAAGAGAAACCAATCACGAAGAATTCTCACCTGTGGTCAGACATGGAACCTGAGGAATTTGGGTGGAACGACCCGACAATTCGAGTCTTGTTGTTCACCCATTGCACAATGTCGATAACCGTCATTCTGGAAGCACCGGAAATGAACTTTATCCGACCGGAAACACCGTTAAAGTCTGTGTTCTGAATGATTTCGACGAACTGCTCGGTTGATTTTTCCGAATGGAGTTGAGCCACGGCGAACGGGTCCATCTGGTAGAGTTTGTCGATGGCCAGGGCGTACACCCAAACGGCGTCGTACGCAAAGCCACCGTAATCCGAAGGCATTGCCGTCTCGTTCGCGTACTTCTTCCTCCACTCCCCGACAGTAATATTTTCCTGCATGATCGCATCATCCGGGGCAAAGTACGAATGCGCGAGTGAGAAGTACCCGTTGATGGCCTGCCGGTCACACAATAAATCAATCAATCAACCATTCTGTCCTTCTTCTGTCCCATACCCAACCGCTCGGGTGCCTACCTCCGCCATTTGCCCCGTGGAACATTCTACCCTCTCGTTGACATTGAGTGTCGGATTTATCTCGTCCGTGTTGTACCAGTTCTGATTGAGCCACTGCGGCAGGAACCAGACGTAGCCTTCGGCTGCGGTCATGCCCAGCTGATAAGCCGCGCACATGACCGAACGGGCTGCTGTGTCGTAAACGTCGGCGATGATTATCCTGACGAATGATAAAACAACTCCAATGAGTAATTCGCGGAGGAGAGACAGAACAAAAAAATATTAAAAGCTGGGCCAATGTCAGATGGAAGAAAGGAAATGTGGAAATCGGGTCAACAGTGTGAATCATATTTATTACCCGTAATAAAAAAGTCGTAAACGATGCACGAAGCGAAATACGTCAGGGCTGGACTTGAGAATGCATTGGGAAACCGGATATAGCGATGTGTGTTCGCGAAACGTGTGTTAGACGTAACCAAAAACATTACATCACACCGCAACATTTCCTTTTTTGCATTCCACTTCTGAGAACCGCCTCAACTTCTGCCCGCAAAACTATTTAACCGTGTAAAAGCAGTTCAAATGTGTAATTCGAAATAGAAGAAGGTGAACTATTATGTGCCATAAGTTCTACTCGAGCTGAGCCAGCATACAACTGTAAAGCTATGACTGTTTCAAAGAAGGAGAACACCGATAACTTTATCTGTGGTATTTTGCGTACTCCATTTTATATATTGAAATTGGATACAATGCATTTTTAGTATTTTTGCCTGAAGTAAGGAGAATTGAATAATTAACCTATCAAATGTATACAAAGGCTAGGTTTTCTGGGTTACCCCGAAGTGGAAGAGTTACAAAAAGGCATACGGGTCAAGTAAGGCTTGGAAGGTCGTAAACATCGTCTGATTTCGGCGTACAAACCAACAGCAGAGGTGACATTGACCTAAAGAACGGTGCCTCGCCTGGCTGAGGGTATCCTCAATCCGAAGTGAAAGCCCAACGGTCACGTAATATATTTTTGATATCTACAGGTCCTACCTTGAACCTGCCCTTTCACCAACCTGGCTCTTTTCGCTTTGAGATCCTCCAAGTAGGACTTCATCGTGTGGTTGACCCTCGTTCTGGGAAATTTGCTATTGGCGACGAACGTGAAGTTGTAACTGTTGAGTAAGTTGACCAGGTGAGGTAGGTACTCGGTGTACTTCTGTCCGTCTTCGGTTATGGACGATATCCGCTTCCATCCGAGGCGTTTTAGAAGGTTTAAGTAGACTAGACTGAGAAGGAAGGAAGCGAAAGAATAAACGCTGCTGTTTTTGTACTCCTCCTAACCTAATCTACCCATCAATCTCATATATACTTACTTGTATTCCTGATTTTCCCCGATGGTTCGAAAGAAGTACGGGTACTTTGATCTGTCGGAGAAGACGGTTCCTTCAGCGCTGTAGCTTATGGCAACAGTACGAAAATATTTACAAGCTCCGATGAGGGATTCAACGGTGTCTGAGCAGGCAGGACCTGAAAAGAAGAAAAACCGTAATATGAAGAATTAGATTAACGAAACTATTTTAGTCAACATGGTTTTTCATCTGAAATAGTTTTCCCAAAAACAAGTAGTTTTTCACATGTTCCACCTCCAAACACGCTTCTTTTCTACTTCTACTTAGCTTAATAGCAAGACAAACTAAGTTAGTTAATTAAACAATACTAACCCAAAATTCCAATAAGTTTCTGATATTCATTCTTCTCCAAAACCGTCTCTATGAACTTATTCATAACTATGTCTGTGTTGCACTGTCCATCGTGCTTTTGTATGACCAAAGTGATGTCTCGTAGTATCGACGAGTTGCGATTTATCGCGTCCACCGCCATTTCGGCAGCATCCGCAACACCCGCTCCATTGTAAGAAGATCCACTGAACGGGAAAATCCCTAGGATTTTTAACTCGTTGTTATCTCTCACTTGAATCCAATGCTTCCAGGTATCCTGGTGGGTTTTCATCCAATTGCATGCAATGTCCTGATGCGACAGACTGTGATTGGCGAGGTAATCCTGCAGTATGTCTCGGTACTGAGCATAGCTGAAGTACATGTCATTGACCGCCTATATAAAGATAATGTACATAATGTAGGACAGGACAATTGGAAAACTATGTACCTATAAGTTTACCCCTTGGTGAACAAAACATGCCTCCTAAGAAATTAAGTATTAAGAAAAGGACATTTATGTAACAATCGACAGCATTCACTCACCTCCCATGCCTGTCGAGCACCTTGGGCCAAAGTCCTCGAAGTCGACTTGACGAGCCTTTGCAGTTCGTAGTGACACCCTGGGGTCAGAACAAGTTCATTCTGACACGGAGGAAAGACAACAGACACAAACTCTCCGGAGGCTGTTATGATGCTTGGCGTCCACGACAGTATCACGATGGGCTTGTCATTTCTGCTTTCGATTAGCCTGCTCGTCACATTCTTTAAATTCGGGCCCAGCCAGATGACGCTGACGTAAAGGTTGAGAGATTTGATGTCTTCAATAACGAATTTGGTCACGTCTGTTAAGAAAAGCGTTTCTAATTAACTGAAAACCAGTGCGGGTTACCTAAGCAAGTTTTCATTTCAAGGGGACTGACCATAGTGTCCGGCAAACAGCAAGGCACAGGAGCCCTTGTTCGACTTTTGACATTTGTCAGGAATGAACATTCCAGACTGGCAGATAGGACTCGGACAGAAGTAGTTTTTCGTCTCGGAGTCGATAGCATACTCCAGAATTTCGGATTGCAGGAGGTCCTCATCGACGCCGTAGTCTTTGGCCAGATCTTCTTTTTGGAAAACCTTCCAGTGAATACTGTCGAGAGCGCTGTCGATAACCGCATATCTCTTGGGTATGAACCAGCCGAATCTAAAAATAAGTAAGATATTAAAAACGTAAAATATACTAAATAAAGAGTGTTCTCAAAGTAAGTACTCAATATGATAAACTTTCAGTTAAGACAGTTAGAAAGGACTGAAAGAACTTATAAGTTTAAACATCCTACGCCGGTTTTAAAAGGCGACTGTTAAATATATCAGAAAGTTCCTAAACAGGAAAAAACCAACATGTGGACAGCAGTTAACCGGTAAAACAAACTAGCAGCAGTAGACGTCCCGACCTGATTGCAAGAAATTTTGTACATTAATCAGCAGAAATGACTAACGGATATGAAAACGTAATTTATTCAACTCCCAAAGGGAGAAAACGTGTGAAAAAACGTCATTCATCACTTAAGAGAGATTTATACTACCGGGAGGAAATCGGTAACCTGTTTCTCACCTGAAATTTAGAAATAACCACTTAATCATCAAGATACAGTACCTCACCGATGCCTCAGTACCTCATAACACCCTTGGAATTGGCATATAGTACTCAACAAACTAGGAAGCAAGTACTGCGAGGAACATTTGCTGCTTTGCCGTACCCCCACGTGGCACGACACAATCTGTACGTCTGTACAGTCGAACGCTGTCAGGTGATGCAACAGGCAATCAATCGCTGGGTAGCACACATGAAAAGCACACAACGACTAAACCGAACAGTAACTACATTGTTATTTTTCCAAAACACGTGCGATCAATTGAAATGTGCACGTGTACAAGGGTTACGTTCCCGATCGATCGATCGATCAAAGTAAGACGTCTGGGCGAAAGACATTCAACACCTGGGTGACAAAAACAGACAGACAGACAAGAACTTTTATCCGAATACAATGACTTGTTGAGCAACTATAAAATTTTTATTAATCTTAAACTCCATTTTTAGGAAGCACTCAGAAATTTATTTAGAGAGAATAACATTCGTCTGCACCTCCTTCCAAGGTGTACACATCATGTGAGACGCCAAATTGGAATACGTACTCCTCGACATTTTGTAATTTCATTTCCCTAAATTTGAAAATCCAACCTCTTGGGTTGGGCAAACAAGGTCTGAAAATTATCTCGTCAAAATAAAAGGAAAGCGAACAATCATATTAAAAACGGAGGGAATGTAAAGGTACAGAAAAGTACAGAACCCCACGAGATAGACAGAAATTCTTCCAACACGCTACCCGTCAGGTACTTGCATCGTCAAAGAAAAACCTTAATGTCTACCAAGAAGAACTTCCTTACCTTCCGGGTGGTGCAACCGAGCCCAGCTGAGGTGGTAGCTTCTTTTTCTGGTAGATTTCTTCTTTCAAGCTTTCATAGGTGGTAATCCAAATTTCCAAATTGATGGCTGCCGACGGACACCTGAAAGTAGATCCGGAATTTCAATTAGTCCGATCGATAGAAATCGATTCTCGGAACGGGTCGTTTGCGTCACTTGCAAAAACTATGAGAGAAGGACAATGAGGACGAAGGTTGGAATCACTAATTAATTTCTTAGAAAGAAACTTTCTTTCGCGGGAAGGACTTTGCTACCTGCAGCAAACGAACTGCGAACTGTCAAGCGCAAAAACCGACTGGCGGACACACCGAAAACGGTCGAAGAATACAAATTAGCGTCGATTCGGGTAAATTCCACAATACATTAATATTAATAAATGAAGTTTACCGCCGCGAAATGTTCAATGTCCGGTGTCAGCTGTTGTCCATGGCGTTTTTGGTCACCCCAACAGGAACGGGTACCATGTACCCAAATTAATGTTATTATTTATTAATAAGAAGATTTAATAAATAAAAAAAACCGTCCGGGTGAAAACCTGAATTTACTAGACCGACCAATTTTACATGAGCCGCTAAAAATTATTTTACTTACGATTTCAACAGTTTTATTTATTATTTTATTAGTGCCCATTTTAACACAAATACCTCTCGAAAATTGCCACGCCATAAAAGGAATCTCAAAAAACGCCCCGGAAGTTAAATATATGAATTCAAATCGTAGTTATTCTACAAATTCTTCTGACGTTTCATTCTTTACTTAGAAGCGGCTATGAGTTATTCGTAGTACCGTTTTAGGGTAGGACTTCTAGGAAAATAGGGTTTCTACGTTATCGCTGCTCGAAGCATCAAAACGTGATTGATTGCCTCGGGTTCCTTAATAGAAGCAACTAAATTTTGAAAAGTCAACTGCCTCATTAATAAACTTTCTCACGTGTTTTCAACACTTTTTCTACGTGTCCCCATCTGGCACGTTGGACTTTCATCCGACTCGGGGATGTTTCTCTAGTGGTTTGGCCTGAGTCTAGTCGGTCACAGGGGAAGCGCAGTGATGAAATTAGTGCTTGGTCTCCTTGTTAGGATAATAATCGCAGTGTCATAGCTCAGTAACTATTTTCCCTGAACAGGTAAGTGGCCGCAACTGTTTAAATAATAATGCTGGAAGACAGAACTTTCAACACTAACAACCAAATGTAAATTTTAGTCAGTACAACAAAAGACCACCATCACGGTGGTGTCCGCAGTTTTCGATAACACAGGGACATTCACTGCCACAAGAAGTTCTCTAACGCGGAAGAGGCATTGATTGAAAAGGGAAGTAGTTACAATTTAGTCCTTCTGGAGGAGCAAAAGCGGAAATTAAAGATTAACAATAAATAAAACAAAAAAATTTCCACCGTATACATAACAGAGAAAATCGTAACAGGAAAAAGATAACAATAACAAGCAGGAATGTCCAACGTTAGCCAAAGGAATCGGGCGCGACAGGTATCCCAAGTGACATGCCAAAATTAAAAGGTACCACAAGGTGCTTCTCGGAAATGTCCAAAAATCACTTCGTACGAGGCACCCACGCCCTCAAAACACTCGCATACCTTCCGTACCTGAAGTGGACGCCTGCCAACAATTGACCTGATCTCTGCCCGTTAATTTCCACTTATCGGTTAGGTCAATTTTCGGCGATTTTGGGCGATAAATCTCGTTTGTTTTGCGCCTTATGGGTCACCGACATTTTTTGAATTCCTCGATCGATCATTTGATACGATTTAAATGCTCTGACATTATTATTAGACGTACACGAGTAATCGCAATCACTCACCTAATTGACGTAGATTAACTGGACGGCTTAGAAAAAGAAGAACTTAATTGTGATTTATAATGCCCAATCGACGATAACCATGGAATGCTTTTCACCTTAAAGCGCAGTTTTAACCGAAATGTAACTGGGCCCCAGGTATGTAGGTATGTCAAAAAAATTGGTTTTTAATAGATTTAGTACTACATGTGACTAGAGAACGTTAAACATAAAAGTCCAAGTATGAGAGTTTAAGTACCACTGTTGAATTAAAAAGAGCGGAAAGCAGCTTTAGCTGTGCTGCCGTACCGGCAAACCAATCAATTTCTTTCCTAAGAGGGTGGTCCACACAAACGGCCGCTCGGTTCAAGTAAACAACAACAACAACAACAGGAAACAATGGAGTTTTCATCGAGTTAAGCGGGTTACCAAATGGGCGGATTTTATGAATGGAAAAACGAGCCAAAGAATGAGGCAATAATCGTAAAAAGCCCAAAATTTAATAATGACGTCAATAACCAGGGGGCAATAACTCCGGGTGATTTGGAATGTAATGAATTCGCATGATTCCATTCCTAGCAAGTAGTCTACATTTTAAAATTCAAAGCAGCCAACGCAAATAAATAAATTTTTTGGAGTCTGCACAGAGGTACCACCTTTTTACGACGTCGCTCTAACTACCACATAAGAAAGCATTGCATTACACCAAGCAGTCAGACAATAAGTTCTGATACGTACTCTACTACAGACAGTTCCGACAGACACGAGGGCACAGCCCAGTACTAACCTACAGGTAAAGAAACCCGACAAGGCTACGAACACGTAGCTCTACTGATTGTACAAAACCTACACGTAGTTTGCTAAAATAGTGTACATTCGTGGTACCCATAGGTTCAGGTAGAAACCTCACAAGGCATCAAGAACATACTCTGCTCCTAAAATTCCACAACATTCGAAAGAATTCGGAATAGAACTTCAATAGAATCGCCGGTGAACGTCAAAACAATAAAAATTCTTCTTTTCCCAGAACAATCACGACCGTTGAATTTTATGGCGTTGGTCACCGGGAGACAGACATTTGCACGTACAGAAGAAAAATGATATTTAATGAACGCCCTCAAGACTACATCACTACGGTAAATTGAAACGTGAGAGACAAATTTAATTTCGGTTTAGTGCAAACCGCCGCAAATAAAACGACGACGCTGTTGATGTCGATGACTGTGCATGTTGGTGGTGGGTCGTTTGGCGTAGGCCACGGTAAAGCTCACGACCCGGTCGGTCTCTTCGACTCTTCTTCCAATGGAAAAGCTTCGAGATCACCTTTGGCTGTCTCGCACAGCTACAAGACCTACACGTCTTTGACGGGTCCTCCGACACTTCCGAAACACCAAACGTCAAAATGTTTCCTTTCAATTGTCTCTAATATCGAATTGTGAAACTCGATTTCACGTTCGATATATTGCGCGATGTCACTTATTGTTTATCTTTCTCATTTTGTTTTCTTAGAGATTGCATTATTGTTTTCTCATGTCTGTTGCATCAATGCGATTGTCGAGGAAGCAAAAAAATGTGGCACGTGTAACCGACACAACTACCAAATGTGAGGAAAGCAAACTTTTTCGTGTCGGAGCAAAGACCTCGCAACTGCTCTCTGCTGGAATGCCAGCCATCTTTGCCTTTAGCCTGCCTGCTCAAAGTTACAAACACCTTCCTTTTCTAAGTTTTCCTGACGGGAATGTAGGCCGTCACCCGAGTGCCAGACAGTCCTACAAACGACGCTTTTTATCCAAATTCGCTTGTCAACGAGGCGCAGACGAACTCCTTGGAAAAATAATAACAGAACGCACCTGCATGAGTACTGACCTTGTTTGAATGTCCGCCTGGTGACGTTCTACGCCGTCTCCCAGGCCTCCTCTGCCAACATTGTTTTCCTTCTACCATCGTTCAGTTCCTGGGGCCTTGGCGAAGCGAACCACCTGCGGGGTCTTAGCCCCTGTTATTAACTAGGAACTATGTTTTTTTCCGTTAAGTATAGGTGCCGTTCCCCGTACCTGCTAATGCATGGTCTCATCGAACCAGTTATTCCTTGATTTCTGTTTACTTTACCTAGTCTACCTAATTGGTAGCTGTCTAACCGACTATTATCACATATCAATAATAAACAATGAGTTTGTTTTTGTCAGATATGTAAGAGCATCCTCCTTGAGTAGAAATCATATCTAGTCGAACACTTTTTCCGACTTAGGACCGCCTAAATATGTTGCCGAGTTACTATCGCCTCTCCTTATCACGCTATCATGTATTATCACTTTACTGTCACGTCTTACTAACCTACCTCCACAAATAACACATTAACTTCATGCATTCCTGTTATCTGTTAAGGTAGCCAACGACTAGCCTAACAACCCTCGTGTAATTCCATATTAACATTTCACTTGGTAAATGGACATGTTACCACCTTTTATTGCTTAGGCCAATAGGAAAGGACAACCTTCAACGAGAATTAGTCGAGCTAACCTCTGGCACGGAGGCTCATTTCTCCACTTAAAACTCAGATTTCCGAGGTATGTGGTTCACTGGCAGACCACATGCGAGCAAACTAACTAACCTTTAAAATCATAACTGTGAGTTCCTCCATTTTGGACCGACCGGAGGACCAGGAACCCATGCTTTGCACTAACACGTACAAATATTTATTCTGGAAATTTGCCGATTCGTCAAGCGACGGCATCGCATTAAAAAGGTTATCGAGCACCAAGTACTCGATTTCCATTGAAATAATTAAATGCAAAATGGTTATGGTTTTCGCCGAAATCATATTTGGTACGTGATTTGGCCAGAGGAAGCCGTCCCTTGGGACCTGCTTCGACGCAGAGACCCATGTAGGCGCTCGTGGAAGTCCAAGAGTCAGGAGATACGTTGTGACGCACGTGAAGTTCAATGTTTTGCCTAATAAATTTTAGGATCACTCACCTGAGAGAGTCGTCATAGGACTGGTAGAAGATTTTTTTGTCTTGGAGACGACTTAAGGCAAGCGTCGAATTAAAGTAGTCCTTTCTTTGGACGATCTCGACCGAGTCGTATCCGATGACTTCATCCAGAAAGATCTTGAAGATGTTGGAGGTTATGTTGTGAGCGATCCGCTCGGACGATTCGATTATTATGCTGCACCGCTTTCCGTCAACTGTGTAGAACCATTTCGGGTTGACTTCTGAAATGTAGACATAAAACGCGTCAGATTTTGAGTCAGAAACCCAGAGAAACACTAATCAGGGAGTTGATGTGATACCACCGAACAACACGGTTAGTTACATGAACACTCCCCTTGTATTTTTACGACATAATACGATCACTTCGAGCGTCGGTTTCCGGATATTAGCACAGACATCTGTTAACCAACCTGGAGGTATCAGGTTCAACTCACACGTAATAAATTTTGTATTTAATTTGAGTCTCCAGATAGTCCAACAGACATAAACTTGTAATTTGATTTACCAATTCCAGATTGCCTACATCGTTACATTTTATAGCGAAATAAGCCGTTATTGGATTAAATACTACGTCTGACGTTCTTTTGAACCGAGTACGAACACCTCTTATTCTTGAACCTTTTGTTCACAAGGTTTCTCAACTACCCCACCCAGAACATTCACGACACAAAGTAATGTCTTGGTGATAAAGAAAGGCGATATTTGCAATGGATTAGTAACATTACACACTGCGTTACAAATGTGTAGCATTATTAATACTAGCGTTCCCACTACTTCTACATACAAATATCCATAATACGAACATTAAGATGAAAGTTGAAACACGCACGCTGCGACCCCATATTGCGAATATGCAAGATTTTAATAAATATATGACTGCAGATACAAACAATTTACATATATCGTAACAGACACTAGAAAAGTTTATATCAATTGATCACACGAAATTGCACCACGCAAAATTATTATAATTTTTGTAACTAACATTATCGGTTGGAAAAAATTACAATGCATATTGGGGCAAACTAGCGAATTATACTACATTAAACAATAAAGAACACCCTTTTTATGTAGGATTTTCATGATTCCGAGCATTCGCTTGGCCTCTAATAGTTTCTAATAAATATTTCTAATAACGGGTGCTTTTAAATTATTATCTAAATGCTCGGCAGAAGTGCTGTTGTTCAATTAGTTGATTACCCTAATGTATACTATCGTGATTCTTTCCGGCGAGCCTCCACCGGGAATAAATAAACTGTAATGTTAATTGTTTCGAGTTAATAATTTCCCAGAACAGACAATTATATTTTCTCAATTGACTTGCTGCAGTAATTACTTAATTTTTTTATTACGCTCATCATTGTGTACACTTCCGTCAATAAGACAGTCGACGGGAATTTTGTTTTGTGCGGGTTCGATACAAATCAAAAGTTCGTTTTGACCCAGAGCTTGTGACGGGAATCAGCAATTATTTCGCTCGCCCTGAAATTAATTTATCAAAAAAAATATAATAACTCCCCGTCAATTACCCGGTTTAATTGGTGTGTTACACGAAACGATACGGATTATTAAGTTGTACCTTCGCACCTGTATGGTGTGTATTATCGCCGCCTGAACGACATGTGTCAGGCAACCTGCTACCTACAACCTCGATACCAAAAAAACTCCCATGCTGCATCCAACTCAGAAGTTTCCCCTGGTGGGTTTTCACCATGACACGAATCATTACAGTAAACTATTGGTTTCACACAGGCACTACAACCGTACGACGGGACGATAAGAGAAATACATCTCAAATCAGACACTCTAATCTCGTCTGGTGTCTATCAGTTGAAAATCTAATGGAATTACCCTGTAGCAGACACCATTTGTAATTTGTTTGGTTTAGGTTCGGAACCTAATTCACAAACATGTGTACCCTGGACACCTGACACTCTCTTACTGAGAGAGAAACAATCCATGACTGACATTCTCTGAAAGAGAACCTATGAAAGCTCGCAGAATGATAGTAAGCACTGCAAAGCACCCACAGCATGGCCCATTGGTCTCGAAATGAATTATTCAGGGTGTTGACATTCACCACATCTGGAGGTGATGCACCACACAGATTTCTTACTGTCTGACTCCCTCGAGGTTAACATTATCAGCCATAGTCGCACAACAGTCACAATTTAAGAGTGCAAGTGAGCAGGAAAAAAATGTCAACCATTCGAACTCGTAAATTTTATGCAATTCCCACGTGACAGTAGAGCCTAAAGAAATTTATAGTCGAAGTCTGCCGTGAGATCCATCCGACTAATAAACTCGCTTACTTCATTCGTTTTAATGCTGAAAAAAATCCAGCACGAAGACATAAACTTTCAATTTGAATTTCCTACATTTTCGAAATGTTTTCGAATTCGCTTGCATGTGATCAATTGAAAACACGTTGCAACCGTCAAGAGCACTTCACTAAAACAGGATTTCAACAACTCCATCATGGTAAACAAATATTTAAGCAAAAGTTAACCCCGGGCAATAAATTTCCGTCAGCTTCCGACAGCAGCATCTAAAATAAACGCTTGCGAATCCAAGAAAAATTGAGGAACTACCAACGAGACATGCATTGACCGCAGCAGAATTCCGAAACTGATGCACACGTAACAAGAGAATTGTTGAAGGGACCCACATTAAGCTGTACATCTGAGGTGAAAACTAACAGTCACGATAAAAGGTGGATAAGTAAGACACAAGAGATCAATCAGAGGAAATGATAAGATGGGAGAGAGGAAACCGAATACTGAATGATAAAGTCAGGGAATGTGTGACACCTGAGTCAGGTGTGCAACACATCTAAATGCCTAGCAAAGGGTACTACGAGTTCACACATTCCTACACCGTTCATGTCTAACATAAACAAATATAAATAAATTATTACAAAGTGATATTTAAATCTGTTGACGGCTAAAAACATAGGAGAAAACAAGCATATAGTTTCATGGGGAATTCAACAGTTAAAATTTATTGCTTGAAGCTGCAGAAATAAAAATGCAGACGAGATAACTCCAAAATGAAACTGCCTGGAAAATAAAGTAAATTTCAAAAATACGACCAGACAAAACAGGACCAAAACATTGAACATACATTTGATAACTGACGATGTCTGACGGGGAGAGCACTGCAGTCAGACATAGCGAAAGAAGGAGTGAAAACGTACGCAAGCGCGCGTAAACAAAAACCAGACAGACGGGCTGTAGACAGAACAGAAAAGAGACGAGACCAAAGCCAAAATCAAAAAACTTGAAAAATTAAGTTTTCCAACGAAAACAATTCAACGCCTCCTCCGTCTATGGTAAAAGAAGAAAGGACAGCAGAGTGACACGACAACAACAACACCATCCTCCTTCAACAGCACCAAGACTATTTCATTCGGACGGCATGGGGCCCCAGACATGAAATCGGGGGCCCGAGGGCCCCTCGGTCTCTCCCAATCGGTCTCAGACTTGCTAATTTTATCAATGACTCCGAACAAAATTTTTATTACCATCGGTTTTCATCTTAACGACTATTTGCATAAATAAAAATATGCACATAACTCTTTGAAAGAAAATATACAATTGCTTTCTTGGAATTTTAATTTTCTCCAAGTTGTTGTGAAAATCAAACGAATTTGATCGGCAGCCGACACCCGGGAGCAAAATCCCTTAAGTTTCGTCGGTACGTCCCAGGAGTTAACAACAACCGTAAGAACCGTTCGTAAGCCACTACACCTGGGCTAAACATAAACCGTCGAAATACACGTTAAGGAAAAAGCTGCCCTCAAACGCATCTATTCTATGTAAATAAATAACATAACATGAAATTCATATTACTGCGAAGTTAAAATTCAATTAAATAAAGAACGACAGTTTCCTCATCCGTAAATCTTTTACACGGAACAATACTTGGTAACCTAAAGATTAAATAGTTACTAGTGGAGGAGCAATAACAATCACGTTTTCGACAGGACGTACCGATGAACACAAAAGCAGACACCTCCAAGCCTCGTTCAGCAAGCAGTTTTTCCACCTCCAGGACACACATGCAGAGCACCAAAGAGCAAAACAAACAAACCTAAAAAACCTAGTATTACCATAATTACATAAATTAATCAATTAAATAATTTTTTTCAGAGCATATAAAATGCTGTATGAATTTCTTATAATATTTCATTACCATTCATCGATTTGTACGGTGTATAGGGTAAAAAAAAATCGACTACAACAAAATGATTTGTTCAACAAGAACCTCAACAGGAAAATGTTTTGTAATCTAAGGAAAAAAACCAGTGCCGTCATTTTTCCAGTTTGTTCCTCTTCCGGGAACATCACCACACACTACCGACTTACCTGGCAAATGTGTCAAGCATTTTCCACATCCGAATCCGAACAGCATCGCCAAGTGACATAGAAACAATGCCTTCTGAGGTAGAGACATTTTTCTTTAGGCTTCATGTGCCTGAAAATAGAAAAAGAAAAATAGACAAATTAGTCATTTCCGGAACACCTTTATCTCCTGTTGGAATCGTAACAGTCGGCCAAAGGTGAATCGTCTGCACCTATTAAAACGTACGCCGTGTTGGCCCCCCTCCCGAAACGTGGCTTCAGGTGTATAGTTGGCCGTTGGTCTATCGGCGGGGCGGGGGGGGGGAGAGAAAGGGGCTAGACAAATAGAAAAATTAGCCTACGTCTACGTGAGTGAGAGGCGCCATTTTGACGACTGAATCGCCTACTGAAACTCTTTATCGAAACAGGGGACGCTACAATTCAGACTGCCAAATTGTTCTCCTCGAAAACTTCATAAAAAATGCAGTTGTTTTGTTAAACGAATTTGTTTTGGCAAGGAAATGGCGGGTTGAGACCTTCTCCGGTCAAATTGACTGACAAAACAAATAGAAGTAATAACAAAACTCAAGCCAACTAAATGGCATGGGTTCTAATTAGTTGACTGTCGGTTTTCTCCATTCCGACGGTGGGTACGTTGAAATAGAACAAGCCCAAAGTACTGTTCCTTCTAAATATTCATGAAGTAAAATTAAAACGTCAGTTAATTAAACAAGATGAAGTCAGTGTTCACTGCTTGATTTTTACACAATATTATTAAATGTATGCCGAGCGTATACGTATATTTCAATTTTTGTATTAAGTTACTATTATTTCTGAAACAGCAGTTGATATTTCCATTTACCTGCAGTAACTTATACTGAATGCATAGAGCACTTAGTTCACAGTATGCTTTATTCATATTAGGTTGAATTAAAAAGTGAAATAAAGTTCTTTTATGTTAGATAACTATTTTTGCATTTTAAACTAAACAGGTACCTTATCAATAAATGTAGTAAAACCAATTAAGCAACAACTATTTTTACAATATAAGGCTTATCTTTGGTTTGTATAAAATTGAATCAAACTTCATTAATCTAACAATATTATTATTATTTATTAAGCATTTCACCCAGACTACTAACGCTACTTTACTTAGAGTCTCACCGATTGCTTTCAAATCAAATAATTACATATTAGTAGGTATTAAATTGCGAAATTTTTCATCGCACTTCATACTCGTCAATTCCCATAAATCCATTTTTCCCTATAAGATATGGTTTTAGAAACGTATAAGGTAACTTATTATTTACCACAAAATATATATTACTTTTAACTAATGTTCATATATTATAGCGTGTGCTAATGATATAAATTAACTCCTAATAAATTTCGACAAACCGCCACGATAATAATAAAGCTAC
This sequence comes from Polyplax serrata, assembly GCA_037055365.1. Lineage (NCBI taxonomy): Eukaryota > Metazoa > Arthropoda > Insecta > Psocodea > Polyplacidae > Polyplax > Polyplax serrata. The sequence continues at coordinate 3,009,017 of JAWJWE010000038.1, read as the reverse complement.
TTCATTACCCATGTGTACATAAATAACACGATACCCAGAAATTTACCTATGACGATAGCGGACATACTTCAATAAATAAATTTAAAAAGTAGAAATATAACTTTAACCTACGTGTATAATTCTAGGTCTCTTGCAAAATTTAATTTATTTTACTTATGATACAAACAAATTGAGTTGCTCCATCCAAAGAGAGTCCCCACGTAGGGAAGTCAACAACAAATAATTTGAACATAAAAAATCAGACGCCAGATGCGTTTTATGTATAAAACACAACACGAACGTATATTAATGTATATTAATTCCGTATAAAAAAGTAGAAATTAATAGGTTCTTAAGGTAAACAGGTTATACCCGAATGTGTGCCTTCGCCTCCTTCCAAGGACTTTCTTGAAAAGAAGTGCGTAAATTAGAGTTGTTCGATCAGAATCGGCGCCGTTTTTCTTTAATTACGAAATTATTACCGTAATTACTTTAAAAATGAAGCATTCTTACGCGCGTTTAACAGATCGGATTTCACACTTAGGAGTTATAAAAAATGTGTACTTTCCAGAAACACAAGGCATGACGCAACAACGACACGACTTACATATACACGCGGAAACAGAATTGAAGTTGAAAGGACAAAGAGAAAACAGCGCTTTCTTAACGAGAAGAGAATTATATAGTATTTTAAGGGAAACAGATCCATAACTCCCTGAAACTAAGCGTACCAATACCATTACGGCAATCTTTATAAAGAGTGAACATAAATGTAAGAAAATGATCAAAGAACAATAAAGGGCGAACCAATAACGAACAGAAGTAGCAAGATAATTAATAAGCACGACTCCAACTAGGGGAACGCTATCAACGGCAGAAAATGAAAGTCCTAACCCTACAATTCCTGACACGAACTTTGCCTCGCTTGAAAAACGGCACAAAAAAACAATTGAAGTACAAAAAGCATACGGAAATGTAAATGGGTAGGTACGGGAGAGGTACAGCCGCGTAGTTGCTAAAATTTGAAATTACGCAAAAAGCCGAAACCGTCCACGTGGGTCTGGCACGAGGCCCACAAACTGAAAGGGCGACCCATGCGGATGGAACTTTACGTTGGCCACCGCCGATCCAACATTTTCAGGGCCATCGGAAGACTTTTGCGTATTCGCGGACAAGAGTGAGAGTTTTAGCTGTCGCCCACTACAACAAGTTCCTTTCCCCGTTGGACTTTCTTCGTAGCAACAAATAAAACGGTGAGACAGACCCATACCGCGACCACCTGCTGACGGTGATCAATCAAACCGATTCGATCGATATCAATCAAATGAATTTGTCTTTTCTTTGCGGGGGAAGACTGAAAGAGATTGAAGAATTGGATCAACTCAAAGATCGACTTACGCATTTGAAAAAAATTAAATAAATAAATTATTTTACACAAATTTAACGGCCAAAGTTATTTTGAAGTCTGGTGAAACCGTACACCGCTTGTCTGCATTGTGAGAGGTGCCAAAAATAAAACGCTACGATTCAAATGAATAAATAAAAATAAAAAAATAAGGCCCCCAAAATGAAAATTCAATGACCTACAAGAACGATTACCACTTCGCTAAGGCCCTTTTTGGGACGTCGATCACAGTAAGTGCGACATGGCTGCCGAAGAACTCGGGTCCAAAACAAAGCAAGTTGAGCCATCCAAGTAGACAGGTATTTGGCCCAACTGTCGTGTTTTCTGTACGGTTATTGTTCTTTTTGCTTTCTCTTCGAACTTTTCTACACGTTTGCTCCTTCGTCTGTTTCAGGGTGTATGCGTACGTCTCATAAGTTGCTTTCAGAATTATTACGACCTACAAGAGATTCTCAACGGATGGATTTGTCACACGCGTGAGCAATCGTCCTCTACCGAGTAGAAAACCGGAAAAACCAAACGACTTCCGACGAATTGCGAAAAGGTACCGACTAGAAATTTAAGTGCTGGTCCTACTCGTTAAATCCGTGTGCGAAGAAGAATGAAACGGATCGGTTGAGCAGGGGAAAAAACAATCTGGAAGAAAGAATATAATTGAACTCAAAACGTATTAATAAATAAAGGACCTGGGTGTAATAAAAAGCATTTTATTACTATTCCGGACATTCCGATGGCACAAGAGCAGACCTCAGGTCTTGTTAAAGCCAGAGCTCCGAACCGGGCAAAAAACAGTTCTGCCCGGATAGGTACCCGGGTACCTTAACGATTCCAAATTACTCCGCTGATTTTAATTAATTAAAAGGAGGCCAATTGGACCGATATTTACGGCGTTTTTCGCGATGTGGTCAACATGTTTTATCGTTCGCCGAAAGCAAAGGACACAGTGCGGTGACCTTTGGGTCTTTCTTATCAAATCCCTCACTCGGTGATGAATCCGCTTTCGGATTTTCCAGCAAGAGGAAAAGAAACACAAGTCGTTTTCTGTGGAAAGGATATGCTTATGGACGTACTGCGAAATTATGGAACCGATAAATAAATAAAAACGATATAAATACAACATTTTCGTAAGCAAAACACTCAAATTTAAAAAAAAGCTCACCAACAATATAATCTAATTACGTATTTACACATAATACTATTAAATTCCAAATATGACGCCATTCAAAGTCCTTGACTTGTATTCAACACGCCAAACAAATCAAAATATAAATATAAATTAAAATTAAAATTGCGTACATTTGGTCTAATTATTAAGGAACGCGACGTTACTAAAATACACTGACATATTTATTTTTTCAAAAACTACTTTTAGCTATGATATCAATCACGGATCCGATCAAAGCAACATTATTTATACTAATACGTCAATGAAAATATTGTAACACGCAATATCCCCTTTTCGTAACTTTTGGTTTTTGGTACATATTTACGTAAATACTTATTAAAAACAATTTAAATTATTAACCGAGAATGAGTACCATCAGAGCCTGGAAGTCCACAATGTAAGTACTACATACACCCCTCGCCCTTATAGTTTAATATTCTAACACTCGGTTACGGCTTATACAGACTCTATTATATGCATTACGGTAAGTATATATATAACAAAATTAAAATTTACAAAAACCCAAAGTATACTCAAACAAATCCAGGTAAGAGGGAATTCTGACCTATCAACATCCAACTACTTTTGGGAAACGCTTACATTCCATTACAACGCGTTTCCTAATTAAGAAAAACTTCGTTGTAGCGTGAAAGATATACAACCGTGTTTATTACAATATCATGAATCGTCGGACTTCAGAAATGCGGTCCAATTAAAGAGACAGATGAACTTCGCGACAGGTTTCCGAACGATGTTTTCCAATATATATTGCCAACGCCGGTGAAATTACACCGTATATTTACATATTTGTGAGTTCTAACCTATATGATATACAATTATACTTGTTTCAATTAGCTTTATCAAACTGTACGAAGACGGATTTCACGTAATTCTACTTGTTCCAACTTGATTTTTAAGAATGGCCAGACTTACTACTTGCAAAATCATTCAGATACCCGAAAACAAATTGTCTGTATCTCAACACAACTGGAGACTTCGCAGATTTCAGAGTGATAATTGCTAAGAATTATTTTATAACAATATATAGTTTGTCCCCAAAATTTTCTTACAAAAGTCCCACGGATCATGAATGATTTTCAAATGAACTAATTTGGGAATTAAAAACTCCTCCGGTCTGCCACACTGTGCTTCAAATGTTTGCATTTTCCATCTATCTCCAATTAGCGCTTTCGATTAAGGCACACCGAGTGAAGAAAAACAAAGCGCTGGCCTTCCAACTGATACTGATGAGGTAAAAAAGACAAAGCACTGGCAGAAGAGACTGGTGGCTGTCGCGTAAGTACCAAAAAGAACAACCGCAATCTCTGGACCAACTGCTTCTCCGATCAGCGACATACCTGAAACCTTTCACAATTTTAAACAGGTTCGATCAACAACTCTCCGACTCCGGATTCCTTTCCTGGTACTTGTCTTCACTTTTTTTTTACTTCCGTTTGATCCTAAGACTCGACCGAACAAGACTTAGGCGAAAACAAGTCTGAGGTTCAAGGGTTATCGGACTCGATTTAAAATTTTCTATCTGCAAGGACGGCCAACGTGAATGCGTGAGTTGATTCAACTTTACACCACAAACACTACAATTATTAATGAATTCGATTGAAAAAATATACAAATGTTGTGGACCGACCAATTACGTTTGTCTACCACCGGGTTCACAACGCAGTTTGGGTGGCAAGTCGGTAAGAACATGTCACCGGACGGTGAAATAACTACATTCTACCAGTCAACCACAAACGACCAGGCTGTAATCCATTTTATCTGTTTATTGGAGCGACCAAATTTCCAGAAGGACGTCAAGCAAACAACCAATGAATTCTCCCAATGTAGGAATGGTCGAGGAACAGTACTATAATAACCGACCCAACATCGGATACAAACTCCTTATCACTACAAAACTGTTAATAAAGACCACAGAGAAGATATACAATTACCATCAACTTAGTAATAAATATTAAATTACTTAAGTTACTAAACTCTACTACTTATACAATACTTACTAAAGTATATGTGACTTGTACAATAATGGCCTCACCAATCATGCCCACATTTACAAAAAATTTTATGTTGTAGTGAGAGGATACTTATTTCGTGGTCATTTATAAGAAGCTATAACTTAACCCAAAATGATAATAATGAAACCGATTAAATAGCAGGTAAATTTAACTAGTATTAAAACCACTACACAATAAATACATAAACTTATGCAGATTACTTAGCTCTTTCACCTAAAGTTATTCATCTAAAATTACTTTTAAATGGTGGCGTTTAAATATTAATAATAATAACCCAGCAGAACATTTTCAAGGGCTCACGTTGTCGTTTTACGTAGTAGAGTTGTAACATTTCTCATCGGATCAAGGTGTTAGAGTTGGCCTAACCGACTCCCATCAGAAAATCCGACTTAAAAATTCTCCGGAAATCCGTTTCTTCGATCCATGTCGCCGCCATTGTTGAATTTGACTTCGTCAGAAAAGTCTTCCTATTGTTCAATTAACATTATCTCATTAGTAACGACTCTAATGTGACTCTTTTGAGGAGAATAATTAATATGACGTCAATATCAAGTAAACAATCGTTCAGTGTCAAGGTGACGTCTCGGAGTTACTTTTTCTCCTTCGCCTTCGTCCCGTTTGGCGTTTTTCCCATCATTTGGTACCTGTTGTGGTTTTCACAGGTGTCTCGGTCTCATCCCGAACTGTCCACGTGTCTTCCTGTCATTACCGTTAGCATAAGCACGTCGTGCCTTGTCCCACGTCCTTCTCCGTCGCATTTCCCCAATTCTACTGAATGAATCAATCGCGAGATAAGTCTGTTTACGACGATACGCCACACACAAAAAAATCCAATTACTTGCAATCGATAATAGGCTGACTCAAATTCAAGAATAAGCAATGCTATTTTGAAACATGTTCTATTCATTCTATGAACGGAAACGGAGAAGGACTGAGAAATTCTAGAAAATGCACGTGCACATCCGTATTTGGTGTTACTGATTTTTTAGTCCTGTTCTATGAAAATAACACTCTGTCCGCTGTACTTTTGTTAAGAAAACCTCGAAATAGTTTCAGTTTGGTGCCGTACCACTACTACCAAGGCTACCAAAATGGGTAAAGACCATAAGAGGAACCACCTATTGAACGGTACTGTTTACCAGAAGGTAACGATGTAAAAATACCAGGTCCTAGTATCAGTAGATCACACCGGAAGCAATTGGTATCAGTCGGGTTACTTGACGAGTTTGAACCGGAAGACGACATACACACTTGTTTTATTTCGAGCATGGTCTAACGCGATGAACAGACACGGTCCGCAAGTTGTTTCATGTCTTGAAGGGCCTTAATACCCGGGAAGTCAGGTTGCACCCGTTATATTACTACTCAAATCACCCGTATACCTGTAAAGACAAACAGCGGTCTAGTAATATTTCACATGTACCCATGATGGCCGCCACGTAACCCAAATTCTTGGTCACTGTGGACGTTCCCTTCATCCTTGGCGGACCCATGCCATATTGACCGGCGGAATTCGCCAAACCCATCGGTAAAAAAAATCGTTTTGGGTATTAATTTTATTCAAATAAGATGCAAAAGTGTTTGAAGCTGTTTATGCAAATTGCTACGGCGAAACGCCAACGACTGAACAACAAAAAAATTAAGACGTTGCGGACGTTTCTTCGCTCTTTCTTTTAGCTGCGATTCATTTTTGCTGTTCGTGTCCACGTTTGCATTGTGGTTGTCATCAAGTCCACGTGAAGAGAAATAGAAAAATTGCGATGGTCGCGGGGCGAAAGTTCGCACTGTTTGCCTCTTTGGCTTTCTTTCGCTTTCTTTTTCCATCCTCTTCCTGACTTCTTACGATCTCTGACATTCGACGTAATCCGTGGCGTGTGTCAGGAAAATGCGTGTCGCCCACGGAATGAAGTGTAAATACGCAATTAAATGTCGGTGCGACTTCAAACGAGCTCGAGCTTTTACTATGTTCCCCCCTCCTTGACACTTAACAGTACTGATAGTACTCAGGGAAACACTTTGACTCCGGGTACTTTCGTACTCAGGTACCCGACGACCTCATCATCCACCGGCAGGTGTTGCACCAACCTTTATCGCATCACGCTCGATTCCGCCGCTTTCCTCGTTACAACTACAACTGCCCGAACACTTATTACGGCCTTGACTGGACGTCTTAATTTGTCCGGTACATCCGGAATATATTAACATATGCTTATTTAAGTAAAATCAAACATCCTGTAGCGTTTTTACGACGTTACAGCCTAGTACAAGTGTATAAAAACTGACCGAACCAATGCGACTGTCCATGGAACCGGGGAAAACACGCACCGCACTGAATTACGAAAGGTTAAGTTTACTCACTGCACTAAGGGTGAGTGAGTACTAAATGGACACATTCCCGTAAGGCTCATGAAATCGGATCTAGAAAAATGAGCATCGTCTAGTCGAACTATTGGATATTTTGGCTCCATGAGTAATCCGCTGGGAACAAATTCTGATTAAAAAAAATAACAACTTCCATCAAAGTTCCTAAACCATTCCTCTTTTTTCTGAAGAAAGATAATAGAAGAATAATACACATGTGTAACTTATTTGGATCGATCCGATGAATGACGAACAAGATCTCGAAATAAACATCGATTCTCGAGATGAATCACAAGCCGGGAAACGATGAAAATGGTCACTTTAGCTTCAGGAAAAAATATATCGACAACGACTACCCTAAAATAACCAAATAAATTCATTTTTTCCATCAACTCATTTCTTGTTGTTTTCAACAAACGACCGTGGAATTTCATTCAGGAAACCAATAACGTGAGTTGCATTTAGCAAAACTTAAGCACCCGACTGATCTACGCAGCCGTCATCTATTTCAATCATTCTAAGAATAACAAACCGATTCGTAGACAAATAACATAAAATATTACATTATTCATTCATACAAACTCTATAATCGTACATTTACCTTGTGACAGGAAACAACTTATTCGTCACACTTAATTGTGAATTAAAATAATGATAAGAATCCACCAACTGTTGCACTAAGTATATGTTGTAGTAATTAATTCGACGACATTGATCAAACTACTATAAATAAGTACGAACTTATTTCATGTACGTCGACGCATTATGAAATAAAAAATTGCACACTGCTCCAATGTAAATTTTTCGGGAGAAATTGAGTTGTCGAGCATAACTGCATAACTGCTTAATTACTTAAAAATATTAACTAAACGAACTTCATAACTTGCCTGGAATAATTTGCTAACATCAGGAATAGAAAAATGACAATCACTAATTCAAAAAGGTGGCAGTCCTAATGTCCCATAATAAGAAAATTATTATGCGTGAGCTAGGAAAACTGCATTTTGCATCTACCATCTACCATGCGAATACCACATAACCAATATTCCAACAAAGAACAAACCGTTATAATGTAAGCAATACAAATTAGCAATAAAGGAATGGAATTAACAATAAGTAGACTTTCATAATGAAAACACCATAGTCTACTAAACGAAAATTATTCAAGTTGAACACATTTAAATCCAATGAATGAAAATGAAAAAAATCCAAGTTTGCGTGGGTATAATGTGTGAATTTTCCATAATAATATATGAATGATGTTTATGCACTTAACATTTACTTAACACAAAATGCTTAGTGGTGACATGAGAACTTTAAATACCGCTCGCACAAATTAACAAACTGCGACCATTGCCCTTGGAAGAAGAAATGACGCACAAAACATAAATTGACGGCCTGTGTAGCTTGAGAGAGAAAAATACAAGAACTTCAACAAAAACAGTACAGGACACTAGCGTGAGAAAAAGACTGTAACAACAAGACGAAAGAATGAAACCACTTCTGTAAAACCATAAAAAAATACACATTTTAGTAAGTAGTACTTCTATTCTTGACTGTATTAATGGACTACTTTGTTTGCTTGACAAACCAATACCGACCAAAATCAATCTTCCCTGTCAGTTTCTTTCGAAGCCAGCTTAAACTCAGCTTTAAAGGTACAGAATGTTCGTTTAATCCCCTAAAATTCCTAGAACTAGATAAGCAACTAGTTAAAACCATATACGGGTTGAATACAACAAAAAAGGTATAAAAATGCGGGACCCAAGCCATATCTTTAACGGGTATTCCCATATGCGTCAATGAGTACACGAACCAGTTCTTGCGTGCAGTCCCACGTGTTCCCAGTTTCGGAATCCGACGTTCGCACGCAGAACACCACGTGCACGCGTGCAAGTACACCTTACGAATAACTAGACATCTCAACTAGGTCCAGAGTAAACCCACGAGCAGGTTTCAGGAGTACCGATCAAGCGGTACCAAATTTTTCAAGCTTCGGAAATCGAACGGCACCTGTAGCGCAACTTCATTTTAAAGAAAAACCAGGTACAACTTGAAGATAGGGTACACCTTCCTTGAATTCAACCCTGCTCTGTAAACACATCAATCGTCTACTTCCATTTGACTACTTTTTTAATTTTCCTAACAAAACTTTGATTCTGCATTATTATTTAGTCTTTTAAAATAGAAATAATGTTGCAAAAGAATTTATTAACACTATCAAGAATTCATTTATCCTTAATATCGGAACGGTAGTTTGATTCCAAGTTCAGGTACCAACCTCTTGGAACGTCTGTATAGTTCAAATTCGATTGAATTTGCCTTATTCTTATTTTGACAAGTCATTTCATTTCAATGATTACTATCAAATTACATTGCAAATGGCTTTTGAAATTTTCCAAGCATCAACCATATCATTTACTTGCACCACTTACAGAGTGTTTCCTGGCACACACAAGCCACTTATAAGCTGCATCTTAACTTGGAATTACTACCTTAAAAACTCTCAACACATACAGTAACATACCTGGGCCTTTCACAAGAAATGGAATCAAATCAAAGGGATTCTACAGAGGAATATTCCGAAACGTAAGAATCCAGTAACAAATACATAATTAGCAAGAAAGTTCGATTTCTTGTAGTCCGCTTAAAATATTAAAACTTTTATTAAAGGCATATGTTGTAGAATCGCGTATTAACCTTTGGAGAGAGCAGCATAATTAAGGTCAGGTACAAAGAAGTCTTTTAATTAACGTCTGACACGATACTCATTTGTGCAAGCCCTATTGTACGAATTGCTGTAAGTACATTTACAGAGATTTCACGTCAAGTTTACATTGGAAAACTCTTTTTCATCTTAAGGACTAGAATGTATTTCTACCTTGAGATAAAGCGAAGGAAATTGAACCTTTTGCAAATAAATTATTTTAAGGTTTAACAATTTCCACAGTGTTTGCCCAACTGTGATATGAGGCCATAAGCCGTCACGAGCGAAAGCTCAGTTCTCCGAAGTTTCATTTACGTCAATTTACTTTGTGGGATTCTGAGAACCTAGACGACGACAACAGAACTTTGTGTCATCAGATGACATCTTTCCAGTTTCTATTCGAATCTTTTCACCATCCACCATTGACCGAAGTAGTTTCATCCCGTAGGGATGAACTGGGCAGAAAGAACTAACAAAGACGCAGGAAATTGAATTGACTTCGTCAAAGCACTAAATTTTATTAAGTTCCTTGTCGTTCCTTGGAAAAGGCTCCACGTCGGGCTAATTACTTTCTGCTGAAACGCGTCATCCCCTGCGACACACAGGCTTATTTTATCATTAATCATTATCAAACTTAATTACTTCAAGGGGGTAATGAATATTTCACTAGAAAATGGACAATTCGCGTTGTTGCCAGGTGTGAGATTCTATTGTGTGGTGCAAAAGACGCCGACCGAAAGGAACAAAAACCAGACGTCGGGTTCTTCGCTTTCTTTAGAACCGTTTTCAGGCAGCAATTTGAAACAACATTAGTGACCCTGGCCTGGTCCAAAGCCGCCAGACAAGGACTTCTAACCATTTTCCGCTTTTTTGGTCTAACTCTATCGGTTAACCTTCGTCGCAAATATAAAAGTACCAGTAAACGGATTTTTACGTTGGAGCAGATCAGGCATGCACACATATGTTTGAGTCTTCAATTAGGGTCACCACGGTGACAATACGATTGTGGATTATTCAAGTGAAACAGGGTTTTACAAACCCTAAACTGGCCTAACACCGAACAGAACACAAGCATAAGTAAACTGGCCCTTAATGATTAATGATAAACTACTCATTATTATACGTTCACTTGCAATATACAAATGTGCGTAACCCAAAATTGTAAATTATTTAGTCATATTTTTATTTCAATAACTTCATCATATTAGTATAATACATCTATTATATATATACAACTCAATTTTAAATGTACATAGAGATAAGTTGCCGCACATTGATGGTGGGAGCAACGCCGCTATATCTGTATAACCGACAAAATGACACGAATATTAAATAATCTATTAAACAAATAGACGAGGCACACAAATTTAAATAGAAAATATTGACAAATTCCGTCACGTACGTACCGAATTCCACGGGATTAAGTTTAATGGTTCAATCCACGAGACCAAATTAACAGTAAACATAAATTTTAGAGAGAAACTCCAGGGAAGTGGACGTGCACCAGACTAAACAATGAGTAAAGCCGAGTTGTATAATACATAATATAATACAAAAATAATAAATATTGGCACGATCGAGAGTGAAAATTTCTAACAGAAATCGGGCACACGAGTCATTTCAGTAGGAACTGACCTTTCCCAAGGAACACGATATTGCGCAGTTGAACCGTTACTTTGTACTAAAGTACAAACACACTTACATTAAAGTACAATTACATAACTGCCTTTTCCTATCGCCGATGCCCCAGGTGACTTCTACGTTAATAAAATAACTGCTCTCGACTCGGTCTGGATAAATTGCTGTGGAGAAAACCATTAAGACATTAAGAAGACCAAAACAAATTTTATTGTTATTAATGAAGACTGTGACTTGACTCGAACAGATGTTATTGAGACGAATATGTCGGAGTTACCGACTAAGTAAGAGCATGTTTCTTAACTTAGGGAATACTTTAAAATAGTTGCCCTTGAACGCCTCTCTCTGCTATTCCAATCATGTCGGATTCTTTTTCGGTCTCAATCACCGACGAAATTGTATCGATTGGTAATAACAGAAGGAAATGTCACTTAGAAAGCGAGATTTTTAACGAGTCCCAAAATCAGAGAACATAAGAAAATGGCACAAGAATGGACCAAATAGACCACCAAGAGAGAACGCATTACCATGTAGTGAAAGGTCAGTGCCTCGCAATGGCTCTCACAAGCAACCACCAATATACTACCGAGGCATGTGTCAACGTACCCGACATTAAAAATACTTATAGTTCTGGTAAGTTCTGTTCTTTACAACTTAAACTTTCAAAGTTAGTGCTCAGAAATAAGTTAATAGTCCACATGGTCACCCATTTATAAATGGATAATGAGAAGGTCTTTTAAGAACCATGTTATACATCTGTACATTATGATTAGCAAAAAGTACAAGCTCTCTTTGATATTCGTAGGACCAACGAATATGTCGAATGTCGGCCAAACACTAAGACTAGGAAACCGAGCTGCATACACAACAAATGTAGCTTGGACAAGGCAAAAACTATGATCATAGTTCGAATAATTAAAATGGGGTCGGACGCAGGGCACATCGGCTCTAGAATGTGGTCAGCGGCATTGTGACTGTGTGTCTTTACTCACTAGACCACACATGGAGATCTCTCAACAAGCTTAACGAACACAAACATGGAGAGTGAAAAAGAAAGAGAGAGAGAGAGAGCTGCATGAGTAAAGTTCTGGTTCACACTTCGCTTCAATAGATAAATTCCAATACCTCAGAAAACCAGTCGACATTTCCTTTCAGGGCAGCTCTCGCAGGTTGCTGTGCTTTTGCATCCACCGTCCAATAAATTTATTTATTTTATGTACTCCACATTTTTCACCCTCAGTCAACTTCATGCACATGGGAACTAAAATTATTTATGGTACTTCAACTCTACATATTTACATACACATAAATATACTACCTGTATGCATACTTATAATGTCTTAATGTATAAAATTCCTATCTGCGTCTTCCATAATTAATTTTTTTATTATTCGTTGTTAATTACGGTAGCTTTGTTATTATAATAGCTGCCAAAGGTCATTTTGCCTACAAAAGCCGCCATTACCCATGTCGAGGTATGTAATTTTTTTTCCGCTTTCCTTTCGAACCCCTACATTTTACAACCATTCACGATAAGCATTCTTTGTTGATGTATACATATAATATGCATGTTACATAAAGCCATAAAAATCTGCATTTTAGTATTACAGCCTAAGATTATAGCGATTCGTCTCTTTACAATCAAACTAGAGGCGGTAAAAACCTTATTCCAAATGTAACTTACCAAAAAACCCTGGTGTTTTTTAATGTTAAATTTGAAATTAATTAATATGTTTAATTGCGTGCAATGAAATCAGTACAATCAGTCACTCGGGGTACCTGATATATTACGGAGATTACAGCACTTTGCAGAAATTATTATGTAATAGTTCAAATGACCAAGGATAACAGTTTTTTAATTAATTCCCCATTCAATTGTTACAGGAAAAAGTTTCCGAAAACACGTCTGCTGTACGTGTTATATTTAATATAATAAAATATACATTTCGGTTATTTTATATTTAAATGTAATATTATATATAGCATTTTTGTAACGTAATCTACGATTTTCAGATTTAATTTAAAACCTATAATCTTATTATTTTACCTTGAAAGAACGTTTTAATACACAAATGTATTTAAAACTGTGAAAAAATTTAAGAGGGAGTCACCTCACCAATGCAGAATAACAAGAATTTTGATGTATACCAACATCACTTGTTTTAAAACACAACTGAATCTTTTTATATTTCCTACAATTAAATTATTCATACTAATACCAGAATTATTATAACATAAAAACAACCACGTTAGAAAAATTTAAAAATAAGACTTCAGTTAGACAAAAGAACTTAAAGATGGTTGAATATCCTGTTTTCTGCTTAAATTGGCGTGTAATATAAATACAGTATAAGGCAATCTTGGATATTTTTTATACTTAATCCATTTCCTTCAGATAACGTAGTAATTAAAAGAGAACTATGCAAATATTTATAAGACATGCTCAGAGGCTAATACGCCAAAAATAATTACTTATGAATATAAAATACAACCCGTCTCTACTTAACACATTCAATAAGCATTCATATATTATACAAATCCTGCAAAAACTGACTATTACAACTACTCCTTTAGGATTAAGTGCTGGGGTCACACAGGGTGTGTGTGTGTGTGTGTGTGTGGTATCTGGCACGTAACACATCTCCATCTAATCATGTATCTAACACCCTTGGCGATTAATATTTAAATAATGAAATAATAATTCACGTAATTATGGCAAAGTAAATTAGTTATCAGATGAAGGAGCGGCTTGGTGGACCGGTGACGATAGTTACGTAGATGATGGCATTATTTTAACGGTCTTGTTGAAAAGTTCAGAAGTCCATTTAATCGATGTACAGGAACACAAGTGAAATGCATTCCGGTATTTATGTCATGTGCATTTTTGCCTTCGACTTAGGTCATCATTTTAAAGTCGAACACGAAGTAATAGAATGTTCGACGTCATCAACTACTCGAAAACTATTCGCTTGGTAATGCACAAGCAAGGCCCGGAACTGGGTACTTCGGTACTTTACCTAAATGCTAATTTAGCCATCTGTCTAATTGCCCGTGAGATACCTTCGGAAGGCCTGAGCTTAGGTCCAGACTCCGTCCGCGGTTCGCGTTGTCACATACAAAATCCGTCCGAAGGATCTCAAGGATAGCAGGAAGGCTTTCTTGTTTTTCTAGTTTTGTTTACGGCCGGATACCATCGAGAGAAACCCGTAAAACCCGCGACGGGTTTTCCCATTTCCATTGCATGGAAAAATTTCGTGATCTACCCGATTTGTTCTCTTTCTGTTTTTTTTCTGATGTTCATTATCTGTTGCTTCCGGACAGGAAAGCGATTTCTGCGTGCCCTTGAATTTTTCCAGACTCTACAGTTAGAGAATGCGCAATTAAAAATACATAATTCATGAAAACTGTCATTATATCTTCCAATTGCATTGACTGAAATTTGATTTTGATATTTTACGTCATAAATTTCAAGTTTGTGAACCCTTGTGGCTGGTTTCTGCGTCATTGCACATTTGTGCTTGTTGTTGTTGTTGTTGTTTTCATATTAGCTTAATTTGGATATTTCGCAGAACACGTTAAAATTAAAATGTAAATTACATAAAACAGCATATTAACTGATGTGATACATGATGACGGCAATCTGAAATATTTCCAATTAGTACCCGTAACTTATAACGGAGACCCTTGGCACACAGTAAATACCTCAAGTTATTATGGTTGAATTTCTTATTTAACCTGTAATACTTACTTTTCCTGTACCTCGACCACTACCAATTTGAGTGTCAGGTGCATCGGAGGAATTCACATAACGAAGCGTGAGTCGTTGTTATACCTTTTCGTACCAGAATTTGTTATTCAATAATGTTTTATTCAAGATAATCAAGAAGTGTTCTCGATATATCGTGTTACACTGTCCGCTGATGGCCTAATATGGTCTCCCTTATACTACTAACTACTCCATAAATTTCTATGTTTACTTTCTGTGGCAGATTTAAACTGTGGAAGTAAAGATTCTTATTATGCAGTAAGTGTAATCGTAATACAAAATATTTCTTTCGTTAAAAATCGTAGCTCTTAGAGTTACTTTTTATTCGTGTAATTTGTACACTACATTGATATAATTTTTTTTAACTATATGAATGCTTTAAATTTTTTTCGGGTGTGAGTAAAATATTATAAATATGTAGCGGACATAACACGGCATGGTCTCGCCCTCCCATTTTATTATGAATCGACCTTACTTTACTTGTTACCAATGTTGTAGTGTTCAATGGTGTGGTTAAGCCGATAAATAAATGTATAAGAAACGATTCAGTCATGCTTGTCCAATATATTACACTTTTCTAGAAGCTTTTGGATATTATTTCACAATTTCTCTAACATGTTTCTGTTCTGTCGGCGCTGTTTATCTTTCACTTCTGTCCACTTTCGATTGTACCCCTACCAAAGATTTTTTTACGGTTTCAGAGACTTGACTTCTTCTGAATCCCATCATTCTTTGTATTTATGTCACACTTCGTTGACGGTCTGATTTGTTGTTTGCTGCTCAAATTCTTTATATTTTTAACACTGTTTCCGTTTGCCCAGCGCCATTTCGCCATCATTTCAAATACATTCTACTAACAACGATTAAGAACATAAATCACGATAATTTGTTTTTATTTTCTTGTTGTATTTTTATCCGGATTGTTTTTACACACAACACGTCTCTACTCTTGATCTATGTGATCTATACGCCGGTTTTACTATTTTTTTTCTCGGTCAGGTGAACCGCATACGAATATTACGTTTATTTAACGGCATTGTCAGTTTTGGAAGCCATCATTTCCCCAAGAACTAGTTCTTAATACCACAACATTACTCAGAGACGCGCTCTGTGTTTGTAGGTTGTTGTTTTTTTCTTAATAACGTCCATCCGTTTCGATTAAATACATATCTATTCGCTTAGTGATATTCCTTTGAACTATCAAAACAGACAATATCAACAGAAAGAGTTTAGTAAAATATATTGCAAAATAATCTCTTCTCAACAGATCAATTAATGGTAGACAGCCATTCATTTTCTAAATGAAAAAAGTTTGAAAAATACGAGTATTACCTTAAGTGCGAACACTTTGTGTTTTACAACACATGGTAAAAAACCATAATTTCAATCCGCAAAAGAACATAATTAACAAATAGATGTATTGAGCGGAAAACTATGTTCATGCCGACAAACCCTTAATCACATCCTACCCAATGCCTTCAACTACAGGTTTTGCAGGCAAGGTAGGAAATTATTAATTCAAAAATGAAAATTTGCCTTCGATCATAGTTGTGCGAAAATTTCCTTAATGACTTATAATCAGAAACCAATTTAAAATTATTAAAAAAAGTATTACTTGAACTTTAAAGAGGGCAATGTAGTCGAAAGTGTACGAAATTAAAAAGACAACTGTATATCTAACAAATGCGCCATGTTTTTGCAAAAATTAATTTCAATTTTTAATATATTGTACAGTAAAAACTTTGTTAATGCCATTATTTTTCTACTCAAATAATAAGTTTCATTCGTAACAGTAAGTTAACAACGACATACCTACTTTGTTATCCTTCTGGGGGGCCATGATACGACATAGGTGGTCCTAAAATTTTCTACATTTAATGATTCTATATATCACTGCAGAAATATTCAGCTGATGATTGACTAAATTAAAAGTGAGGTCTAGGTAAAAGCTTGCAAATGGGCTACTGTTCGAAACGCCAACGAACACCTGAACTATTGGCACAAAATCTGTTAAACTCAAATTATGCGGTCAAAAGTACGCTGTGTGCAAATAGTTAAGTCAGTTGCACATAACTTGATGAGGAATAGACAAAGATTTCATTGTTACGACTTAACAAAAGGCTAAAACAAAGTTGAGGACACCGCGGCTGATGGACCGGACAGGTGTGCAAGAGCCCAACAAAAGGAAAAGCAAGGCGGCGCCTGTGGGAATCGTCGCCAGACAAACCAATTCCCTTGACGTGTCTGACAAAAACAAAAAATTACAAGCTTCACGCCCATCCTGGATTCTACCTCCATTGACAAATACATAAAATACTTTATATACTTTTTCCCACACTCGAAACATAAAGGATACTGACCCCGGTGGCAAGCAAACACCTATGTCGAAAGCGTCATTTCCGTTGCAGATACCCGCTGATAAATACACTCCAAGACAAGAATGAAGGATCGATGGGTATCACACACAGGTACTAGTAAAACGTCAGTGTTTTTCAACGGGTTCAACACAGCTATCGAAAAAGAACGGATCGAATACGGTACTTTTCATAATTAATAATCAAGCTATAACTTGGACATTTATACATAACATCGCTTAAATTTAATTTCCGCACTATGAGGCCAATCTAATTGACTCAGAGCCCTCAAATATTTTACACTACACCTTCGCTACGGAGTGATACCGTTCTTCCGAGAACCGCAAGTCACACATCTTGCGATTGGTACACTTCCGCCATTCCGGAAAGCTGATGACTACATTGAGAATCTTCACACCCATTCATCCCAAAGGATGTGTTAACTGAACAACTGATAGCAATAACTCAAAGACAGAAAGCTACCTGCTATGGTTCGACATGTAATACAATTCCAAGAACCAAGAAATCCAACTTAATCGAAGCAAATTTTGAATAAGATTTACATAAATTTAACAAACTAAATTTAGCTAAAAATGAAAATAAACTAAGGGTTCAAGTGAGGCCAAATGGATACTAATATTTGCCTTACATGGACGAAACAACTAAACTTGCTATTGTGAAAAAACAACCTTTAACGGCATGATTCCAAACATAATTAAAGTTACGACGCTCATTCCTAGATGTATTTAATTAATTTCACATTATCTGTTGGTTGAGGTACTCTCTCGCATGAAATTAACCGGTACTCGCTACAGTTCACTGAAAAACACAAAACCCGGTATCGCTTAATTAATAATGATTAAAGCGTTTCTCATTAAACAAAATTCTCGGAACTAAAAACAATAAATTGCCTATTAGCAATTCAATTAATAATTTTATTGTTATTATTTACCCGGCACATCAATAATGTTTTTAGATTTGTTTATGTTGAACGCCACATTCGTACTAGTTTTATTGCATACTAAAAATATTATCGGTATTACCGTCGAGAAAAACCAGTAATAAATCACCTTTCATTCTTCGACGCTATTGCGAAAAATTTAATCATTTTAATTTTGATATTATTAAGGAAATTCTCATTGCGTACAATTATTCTAATTTCCCTTGCTACCGTATCATCCTTTCGTACAAACATTATACTTTTCCGATAATATTATAATGTAAAAATCGGTAAGAATATTTATACGCAAATGCGTAAAAAATTACTAAATTCAATATTGTTAAATATTACCTTAAAGCTCAAAGATAAATTTCAAATAATTGTATTTATGTATACTATTCGTTGTGTACAAGATTTCATTTATGTATTACCCCATTCACGATGTATATATATATATATAATGGTAGTAGTATTTAACTAATACCAGTGTTCCTATGGGTAAATGCAATAACCAAATTGACCCACCACTAGAGGTTCATATATATTGTACACCTTGACTATAAAAAAATTTGCTATTTTTGTTAATTTATTTACCCCAACCAAAAAGGTAATATTAAGAGGATGAGAGTATAAAATACTTGTTAATTACCTGGAGAGGTGAGTACTTCTTCGCACGTAATGTAATACCTGAAAAATGAAACCAAAAATTAAAATTAAGTTCCGAAAGTAAGATGCCCAACACAAATGCATAAGAATTATTTATTAATTTAACTAGTCATACATTGAGGTATCTTAGAAGGAAATATTGGAATCGTAAAAAATCGAATATCCAAGGTTAACAGAATCGTAATGGTAGGTTTTCTCCATGTAAAGTACGCGAATAATATTTGATGTGTAATTCTGATAGTGCGTCGACTAAGTTACGGCAGTATACATTCATACTACCAATGGTTAATGAAACAAGACGTGAGATATGACCACCATTTATTACTATACAAATCAGCCGAAATACTTTTAAGATTTCCATTTCGCCAAAACAATAAACAACAATAAAACACAATAAATGATAAAATAATAACAAATTGCCTTTCTTATATTTCGAACACCAAATTCTACATTCATAGCATATAATTATTTAGTAGGCACTTGGTCATCCTACCCAACTTATATGTCTTGTTTAGTGGGTTCCGTAGTTTTGCCAAATGTTCCAAATATGGCACAATAAGAACTTTCAAAGAAGTACAACTTGTTTCAAAACATAATTCCCCGAAAAACAAGGTGCGAGTGTGTGCAATCGGCGCAATTCTTTCCTTGAAGGTAGTGGAAATACCCACAAATTTCTCACTCACGTGAGGACCAGCTAGAAAAATAGAACCAAGTAAAAATCAAAATAGAAATGGGAAAAGACAAAAACAGATTAACAAACAAATAGAAGTATAAGAAAAGCTGTGTGTTTGTTTTCGTTTTTCAGACAAGTCTGCTGCATTTGCGCCTGCTGGGCAAAAGTACCAGGTTTCACGAGTACGAATTCATTCAGTATCCACGTTTTTTTTTAACGAGTTAACTCCAGTGCCAGACGTTGGATACAGACAACCTGCATGTGCACCTGAATAACTCACACTTTATTACAACTTTTGAAGCATTTTTTATGGGGGTCATTTTACGGATACCATGAAATGCACGCGACCCAAGCCTATCAGGTGCCGACTGAATTTTCGTATCCGTTTACGTTTTCACAACTTAGAAAGTCACCCGGTTATGAAACGCATAAATGCTTTCCCGACTAAACAAACTATTTTTTCCTTAAGCCTTTACTCATTCTCCCATTCCTTGCCCTTGTACGGTCATTTCTTCGCCTCTGCCTGACTCCTAGTAAAACGGTGGTTGTAGAACGCCTTTGGACGCTTCCACATTTCCTCTAGCCCTACGCCTCACCATTATATAAAATAATGTCCTCCTAATAATTTAAAAACTAAAACGTTATCCAAATCTAATAATTGCTAATTTTTTCGTAAAAGTTATTTCTGGCAGATGACAAACGTAGGCGATGTTGTAACATTTTAACGCCACCCAGGACAGTTGACTAACCCGCAAGATTCAATTGACTCCTAGTGAAGGATTAACACCTTTAAATAAGTGCTTGCAGTACCAAATAAAGGTTATTGGCCAAGACTAGGTGAGCGTTCAAGTCGCAACATTTCAAGTAATCCAATATATTGTAGAACCATGAAGCTAATAATAACTATAAAACTAGATAATTGAAGTAGCCGAACAGTCAATAATAGACAATGCGCGCTCTCAATGTTGTATTTAAAATTATAAAACACTCTTTTAAAGGTATCATTCTTATTTATTAATTATTTTACCAACTGTACGCAACACGTTTCCATTACCAAGTTCATCACTTGATGAAAATGTACTTTTATTAAGTTTTATTTATGAGGAGCATTTGGCACGGTAACTAAATTGTTTGCTGACCACAAACTGTTTACCTCATTCAGTATTCAATTGAATAATGTAGTTTGACGCCAAATTTACTAGTAAAATTTGTGAATACTCCTCCAATTCCTGTTCCGAGGTTTTTGCCAGGTACTTGGTCTCCGGTAAGGTCAAAGGTGATTTGTTTCCTTTCCAAAAGAATTCAAAACCTCTGATTAGAAACTAAACAACTTGAGGACGTGTTCCATTTCGTACATATTTTTTTTATTTCCACTTTCGTAATTACCAAAAAGGAGGTGGCAAAAATAACCGTGAAACAAATTTATATCATTTCTGCTCTCCAGGTAACAAAATGCATAAATGCTAGTTCGCGCCACCAAATTTCTGGTGCAACCTATTCAAGATACCAAACCACTAACAAATTTTGAAAGTTGATAGGTTATATGCCCCCGATGTTCGCATATGCCCTACAAGTGCAATGTCATATACAAAAGTGTAACTTCTGATTTATTGCTTCTGGACCATAACTTTACGGTGTATAACGTTGGCAACCACTAATTCAGCCGTGTACAACTCCAATTCGAGACATAATAACCCTGGACATGCACTTCTAATATATCGAACATCCTCAATTCGACGAAAAGTTTCCTGGGGACACATTAATTTTTCAGATAATATACGACGTACGGGCCGGTAATTGCAATTTTTTGACTTAATAACGTCCGATACGAAATTTCCCATTATTTCATTCATTCCTTTCTGTCTATATATATATTATTACGCGAGGTGTGAACACTCATTATTTCAATTTCCTTTTCCTTCTCCACCGTTTACGACCACACATAATACCAAACGCGAAGGAACAGTACTTAATGTAAGTCTACTGTGCATAGATAAAATCGCTCCGACGACTTAATTTAATTAATTAAAATTAATTACATTCGCTCGTCTTTTTCGTATTTCACACGCCACGCACGTAACCGCCCGATGAACTTTGCAATTTTCATTACATTGAGCCGGCGCCTCGAACTTAATTGCAATTATCATTGCCTTCAATTAATTATTCACAATTGATCTTGTATCGATTGTTTGCGAAGGACCACGTCCGACATGATGCCACTTCATCAGGCAATTCCTGTGACTGCAGGCGGTCATCAGATCTAAGTTCATTTAAGGGTCTCCTGTTCCTAGGTAGTCGTAACAGAAGTCTGCGTATGAAAGCAGTCAAGGAAGTTCTACGAAAACGACTTCTAGGATCTATTCTACATGAAAGGGAAGAACCAAATACTTGATACATATCTAATTACCGAGCTATTATCATTTTGTCTATTCACGCTCCTCAATTTACCACCTAGGCATGTGATCAGAAATGGATGACACCGAGCGGTACCGGACAGCCATCTGTTCAGGCATCTGTCCCTCCGGATATCTGAAATTAAGCACAGTCAAGGACGCTAAGTGTATCATATGTCCATCTCGAGACCCCCAAAGTCTCAGAAAAAGTAGATGATACCCGACATTTGTTTCTTGCTACCAGACAGTACAGTCATTCTTGCCGGCAAGTACTGAACCTGTATGAGACCGTAACACCTCAAAGTGCCATCCGCTAACAGTTAACTATTCTTGAAATAGAATTTCACCGGGCAACCGTTTCACGATTTGTACCAAACGTTAGACAAAATTATGGATGGAACAAGTCAAGAGAACCTGACCGCACGCCACCCAACCCGAATCGGACCTCGACGAAGACAATTAAATTCAAAACTCAATTTATAAATTATTCAATTTTCAAGTTTTCTTCCAAAAGAAAACTCATCAATGAATGTTCTCTTAACATGTTACCTCCTTCAGTGAGATTCTTCTGGAATGCGCATTCGCGAATTTATCACCTTGTTCGCATTCTTTCAGGTACCAGACGGCAGGCATTCTATCGTTCGGAACCGCTTGAACCAAATCGGATGTCCCAAATTTACGAATTTTTCTTTTTTGTCGACGACCCTGCCCGTGCCGAGTACTATTTCTTCTATGCTCAATCCGTTCGCCGATCAGTCAATTAATTTAATTTCGATCACGATAACCTGACTCTTATTAATCTCAGTACATACCAAAATTTTCGACTGTCATTATGTAATTAGATTGGAATTTGAAAACTGTTTAACTCCCAACCAACTCTTTTCCGGTTCACCAGGCCATTGCAACCGCCACGGTCTTTTCAATACTTTGTTCCTCATGCATAAATGCATTTTCTCATGTTGAACTTTATTATCGACTTGAAATTCCGTATTTTATTCAAACGTTGTGCCACTGCACCACGATAAACGAGTTGGACCTTTTACAAATTGTACACGTCAACTTCCTTTACCTGCAGATAAATGCAGAAATCTATTTTCAGTTTTTGTTGTCCACCTGTTTCGAGTATACATTCCAAAAGTTTTATCACGCTCTTGAGATTTTTTTTTGTTAAAATATCTTTGCCGTTGTAGTCGTGAGTTCAATTTAAGACAATTTCTGCCATGTAGCCTAGCTACAAACCGGGTCCATTAGTTCAAACATATTTATGTTTCTTCAACCTGGTAGGCAAATAAGTATGTCTTTCGACCGGTTCTAGTGTATTGGTTTTATTGGAAATCCCACACTTCCTGTTAGGATACTTTATATTCCAATATCGCCGGTGTATAAGTAACACGGTATACATACGATTTCTATGCCAGCAGGTTTCGTTGAGTCGCAATATCCTAAAATGTAGTATATAATCCTATAATCCTTAATCCTATAATATATCCTAGTATGTAAAGTAAAAAAAAAAGAATTGGTACCGTTAAAATTAGTTCCATTCTCAAAATTCATTTCTATCACAAATATATCGTTTATGTAGTAAAAGTGCAGGGGTCTACAATAATATTTCTTCCCGTTCTCAAGTTGTAGTGCTTCGGTAATGCTCTGCGATGTGCCCTTAGACGCGTTTCAATTCATCACCGACTGACAAGCATGTAATCACTTAACAATGGGATGATTACCGGATAGAAAATTTATCAACAGGTGGCAACACCTATGCGCTAGGTCATGAAGACGGAGGAATAAGAAGGAGAAGCGACGTGTTCTACGCATGCTGACTTTTTGCAAATAGATGAACATTCACGTCGTCTAACGTAGATTCCAAACAATAAGAACTGGCGAGTAACAACACAATGAGCAACAATTAAAATTTTAAATGCTTCAGTTTCAGACGTGTGAAAATTGTCAAAGATACAGACATTTCAAATGACAAGTTATGCACAAATTATGTGATTTACAGGACTGCCCGATTACACGAAACCATTTGTTGCAATTTCAAGTAGTTACAATAATATTTAATTATTTAAAGGGTGCTCTATTTTGTGTAACATAATTATAAGACTAATTATAATTCAGTTACAAATTCTAAAGCGCAAAAACTCATTAACAAAATTTCTTGCTGGTGTGTAATGTGAATGAAAAAATCATTGTAAAAGCTGTGTAAAGTTTGCCCTCTCTTCGGTTGCATTCGTATGATCTGACCCATCACGTCATATTTCATCATTTAGTTACAACCTAACACTCAAGTTAAGTACTCGCAAGGAGTTCCACTCCCATCAGCATATGAATCCCTCAATGAGAAATGTCCTCTCCATGACGGGTTAACAGCAAGATATACTTAAAATAACTGTAACGAAGACCTTGACTCAGGCTATTACACTCAAGTGATCATAGTCAATTACATTTCAGATCATTAGATATATTCTTACAAATAAATATATGGTAATGAATAAAAGTAACGGTCCCCGACGGTTTTGTATCTCTCACGAGTTAAATTTGATGTACGAGCCCCCAGAATAATATTTGATTATGTAATATTTAGTATAATTATAACGTTCTCTTCCGTTATTACAATCGTGTACTATGAGTAATCACTATATTTATAATTAATTATACATTGGACGAAAGAAAGCCGCATTCTGTAATATTAAGTAAGTACCATTCATTGTAAGGTCAGAGACCGGACCACCTTCGCAATTCCGGGGAGGTCCGGCCTCCCGTAAAATAATAATAAAAAAGCAGAGGCTCAATACCATCAATCGGTACTACTCATTATTTAATTAATTTTACGGAATCTATTGCAATTGAGTTATACGAAAAGTGAACGTATTAGGTACTTTGAAATTATACTTAAGCTGGCAGTTATCACTAAGCATCCACCTGGTGGTTTCACATCAGTACTTGAGTACTGATGCACTCGATGCAGTCTCTTGACAGGTTCAGTCGGCCGACGCGAGGAAACTACGGTCCATTACGTTTTTTACAGCCTCCACGTAGCCTGCATACGTTAACAACTGGGTGACGCTTATCACATACTAGCAATTGTAGCTCTACTACCCAGACCGATACCAGATACTGTCGTTTTGATAATGGAATCACCTCGTGGCGCCCGTTAATTCAGAGTCCCCAGATACCGGGTATAGGAGTTCGATAGCATTGCATTGTCGCGGTGCAACGGGTTCTAAGCTCAACCCGGCGCCTGTCAACAACCTTTATTACCGTAAGTAATTATTTGTCTATCAATTTGTACGTTGATCTTTTTTTATCATGAGCTTTTACTTAACAGAGGTCGCACTTACTTGGTAGTCAATGAAACTACAAGTCGCAATCGCAGCACCAAAACTATGAATCGTCCACTGGAAATGGAATCGGGCATGTTTCTTCGAGGACAATACCCTTCGAAGAAGGTTAAAACAGTCGGGAACACATAGTGGGACGATAAGTGTAGTCTTTAACGCAACAACGCAGTAATACTACTACTTGTTACTGCCTCTTATACTGCAGCCTCTGTTACCCATTGAGTACACCATCATACTTAGTGGCGCCGCTTAGGGTATGAAGAAGAACTTTGCTCTTGAAACGTATCATTTTTATATGAAATACCAGGAATCCTAAGCAGGTAGTACAGGCATGACTGCCACTGCTATCAATGTCAAGGTCCAAGACATTCTTTGCCTCCACAACAAAAGTCGTTACTCCTCTCTCTTTTTCCCTTATACTCACGACCTTACTTG
This sequence comes from Polyplax serrata, assembly GCA_037055365.1. Lineage (NCBI taxonomy): Eukaryota > Metazoa > Arthropoda > Insecta > Psocodea > Polyplacidae > Polyplax > Polyplax serrata. Next base: position 2,983,161 of record JAWJWE010000038.1, on the reverse strand, counting down.
ACCATAAAGATGTCAGCGACCGGTAATATATATTATAGATACTTTTCATACAGGACAATTTCTTAATTAAGAAAACGACAGAAAAACTGTGTGTGTGTACAAAACGGAGTGGTTACTTGAGTTGTGTAGATTCGTACGCCACGAAGGTCGAAGGTTCAAATTCCGCTTTATGATTTTGTTGATGACCGATGCAGAAGTTTGTACCGTGAGAACTGACACAGATAATACATATTCTTGATGATGTAGGTACAAAAAAACTGAATAAAATAGGGCATGCCACATTATGAAAGAATGTTCAATCGTGATGTAAGACCGAAGCGACCACAAAGTTCTACAAGTATTGATAACCAAATTAAATGGAGTACTTGTAGCGTGCGATGAACATAAGTTTAAAACAATACGAGATAAATCTGTTAGACGTCATCCTAATTCGTAAGTATTGCAAAAAGTTACGAAATTTAGCAAAACGCTAAACACCACCTTAGTGGCATCGACTGCTCCTCTTAATATACATGTAACACTTAATCCAATTGCAAAGAATTTTACACTAAAAGAAATTGAAAAATTAAATCAATCACCACCGCGATACTCAACATATTCATATGAGACATTTCAGAATGTTGGGTATCCACAAGGTCTCAGACAACCCGGATGTGCTAGACCATAAAACGCTTGGCTTTTTGATAACTAATCTGCAACTGTAACAAGTTATTCTTCCTCAACTCACAGTCACTCACTTCTAAACACGTCAAAACTATCTTCCCAGGTAAGGGCCTATCCTACTACTTCATAGGTTCACATTAGTTTGTGTGTCAGTCCACGGAATGGGCCGAAGATCAAACTGTCCTTGACCACCTCCTTAATTTAATTTCCTTCTCCACTCAACAAACCTCACGTACCCATCTACTCTTCCAGGATAATCTCATGTAATAGACTTTCGGTGACCACGCCAAGTGGGAATTATATTTGTTTATCCAATAAAACAAGAAACAGATTTGGAGAACGTCTGAGGAAGAAAAAGAACTGTGACAAGAAGAGAACTCACTTTTCGGGTGAAGAACCGTTCCGGAATGTTCGAGGGGACAAAGTCTACAATCAAAAATCTGATTTAATAAGTGGAACAAACGTGGCGACCGCCAATTTGTAGTGTTTTAGGTGAGAAAACAGAGATCAAAAGGAAGTGACTGACTCCAACTTGTAACAAACTAGTTCGTGTCACTTCCAATACACACCACTACGCCATTAATCTCGTTTTGAAAAGTGCACAACTTAACAATCGCATTTCTGAAATTCAACTCACCTGTCTCGGCTAACGCCAAGTACAAAATTCGGGGTACAAGTTTTTAAAATTAACGCTTTATTGACACTACTGAACAGACTTTATTACTCGCCTTCTCACTTGTACAACTATTAAAAATAATAATTTCGAATGCTTTCACAAGTCGATCCTCACTCTAATAACATTCCAAACCGCAGGTAATAATTTAATCAAGAAACAAATTGGTCTGCGATACGCATACCTACATGTTCTTAACGGATGAGGCACAGGTGTGATATGAGGTCGTCAACATTCCAGATACGGAAAGTTTTCCTTAAGTAAAGACAAACACTTCACTACAGTTTACACTTTTCTCAGTCCTTTCAAATATTCGGATTTGTGTGAGACTGACCCGAGAGATACTTCAAATTATATGTTTAATCATGGGTGTAAAATAAAAAGATGATACGAGACGGCAATGCAACACCTCGGGGAACAAGAATGAATTCTTATATAGGCAAAAGTAGTAAGATGATTGACTTTTCATGCAAGAGATCATCCAATTAAGACCAGTTTCCTTATAAATTTATTGCTTCTGTTTACCACCATCCTGCTGCTCTCAAAAACTTACCGGGGGATAGAGCACATTAAGTATCATTTTTATCATTTAAGTATCATTTACTATTTATTTCCTAAATCGTAAGCAGGGAATCCCTTCAAAGGAGAAGAATTAGTCCTTTAAGTCGCCACAAATAAGCCACATCGAAACTGTAGCTACCAAATTTCTCTCCCAACGTTATTACACCCCGCGTGATTTACGTCGTGCTACTGGAAGCAACTACTTCTGGTTAAGGCCATTTCTAATAGTTTGAGCTCGAACTTTCACAAGCAAAACGATACAACTATAGGCAAACTTTCCTTATCAACAGTATCCTTAAAACAGTACTTAATGTTGCAAAGTTAGTGGGCGACAACACGGCAAACTAATGTTTACGTAGTTTGTAAACGGTCTCTCTAGGACACGCCCAATAATCAATTCGAAACCAGATCAATTAACAGATTTTACGGAAATATCAAACTACAAAAAATTACATTTTTGTCCAACAGTTAAAAAAAACAATCGCTTGAGATTTCACAACGTACGACTAAGATTCTAAGATTAAAATTAAATTGTTAATGTGCAAAGTGAAACTTACAATAGTTTGGAAAAAAGAAGAGTGATCAGAAACCGGAAACAATATGTCTTTGATATTTCGTGCAAATTGCGGTACCCAAATATTCAGTACTTTTCGAAGAGATCCTACTCATTCACCGCAACCTTTGAGGTACTCAAGAGCGTACCTAAGTACTCGTTGATACTCCTAATCACCCTCTTACTCAGCCAACTGTTACTTTCGGCACTACAAACATCTTCATTTTGAATGGAATTTCCGTTTCTACTCTTTTCTGCGATGGTTACTCCCCATTTTTATCTCGTTTCCTGCCGTTTACTACTCAATAAGTGCGCAAATTTCATTACGCAATTCTGGAAAAATAACGAAACCGGTTTCGAGTTGAACCACCTTTGAATTCTGCACTCATTAATCAAATTAAATAAGACGGTTGATGGTGCCTCGGCAAATTTATACACCGTAGAGAAACCGCATGTATCTTATTTCAGGCACATGATTTATGAACATTAACAGCGTCACTCATTAGCGTCTGATAATAAGTAATCAAGGGATGATTAATCCAATCATTTCTCATTAATATGTTTACCACAATAATTAATGGTATGGGTTTGCGAGAAAATTCACGACCTTACAAAGCAACGTTTTGAGTGCATTCGAAAGTGACCGTTGTCCTGACCTGCAACTTTTTCAGGCTTGCATTGTCCTCCCGTCATCGCCTCACAACAATCCTGCAAAATGAACTTTCCCACAGTCTCAAGATCGATTCTTTCTTGAGGTTCAATTCAAAAGTTGATAGGTGTTTGGCTTGGAAGAATGGATTGCATGGAAGATCAAAAATTCTACATTGACTCCTCATTAAGCACCACTCCTGGTACTACATTCGTCTACTACTTCTTTTACGGTTTTATCTCAAACTTGGCAAGTTCTAGTGCAGACATTCGCCTTTGCATAAGATTACCTAAGCAACGAAAAGCTGAATAACAATGGTCGCATAACGGAAACGCATGTGCAACTTCAGGTGTTCGACAGACTGATAGTTCCAAGCCTTGCTACGTTATACTCTAATTAAAGCGTGCCTTAACGTAATTTATCATTCATGAAAATATAACCATAAAAAAAACAAGATGAATCTTTATTTGCTATAATAGATGTATTATTCATTCAAATCCATTCATTCAATCCGTATTATTTATTTCAAAAATTATTAATTTGTAGTTTTAACAATGCACGGAATGTTCTTAACAGAATCTCTGGGGGTCGTATGCAGGAGCTTTTAGATTGCCCTCTGGCACATCAGGTACACAGAAACATATTCCCAACACTTCTCGTACACCGATACCCAGTACCTAGACACCCAGACAGTACCCAGACAAAATATTTAATTTACTTCGGCAAATATTATTCATAAAGATTGTGAGGAGGGGAACCGACATCAAAGAACGCTATTAAGCGTGTGTCCCTCAAATACTTCACAACAAGTGACAACAAATCGACCGTAAAGAAAAATGGCTGGACAATTAAAAGTTTATTCAAACGACTGAAAAGCCCATTCACTTCTCGGACAGGGAATCCTTCTACCATTTCTCCAATCCCGGCCTCCGCGATGCAACGGCAGAGCTTTTAAGAGTTATTTTTATATTTGATTCGACATCCTCGGATTATGTTACAAGTGGTGAAACGGTGGTCTCCTCGAGACTAATAGAATAATTCTTCTTTTCACGAATTCATTCATTTATATATACGCAGAGCAATGTTTTTCTTTGCCGTTGCCATAGTCGGCCCAAATTTCTTTCCCCTTCTCGCATTTCACGAAATGTTCGAGTCACCCAAGTAAAATTAAACATCAAGTTCCAAATGGAAAGCACCACTATTCTCGGGTGTCGTGTAATTAACTATTAACTTTAAATGAATGCAAGCAACACGCAAATTCTTCCTTACAACCGGTATGATTTAATTAGATCGTTAATTTGCAGTAAACAAATTCGAGTGCATAAGTTAAATTTCATTCATTTCCCGACGAGTTTGGGCAAAGTGTTGCGTCACGTAGTTGTAAGAATTCATAGAAAATGACCATTTCATCTATTCACTTCCCAAACGAGAGCCTCGAAAACAATGAGATTCCAACCAGGAATGCCTTCGTAAACTACAACGTTACAGTAATAATTAATTTATTGTCATCGATGCACTTTCGATACGAGGAAAAATGTTCTTTTCGAAACCAAAGAAATTTTCTTGTCACTAAAAAAAGTTCAAAAGTCAGTTCAAACATAAGGAAAATAGTTGGAATTTTTATTGTTTTTCGTCACGTAAAGGGCAAATGACTAACAGACATTCTTCACGGTCACACGGTCTTCGGTCATCTCGCACACATTATTTTTACAGAGCAGACTGCCAACGCTCCGAGATGGGTCCACTTCCACCCATATGGGCCCACCCCGTTAATTCACTACATTCTTCCAGACCAACATTGACAATGGCAATGTACTGAGTGCATTTGTCTGTGACTATTTGGCACGAAAGCGGGCAACAATTACCCGGAAATCACTGGGGTCACATTTCTTACTAATAAGGCGACAGATACAGTGTGACATCGCTTCTGACTATGGCGTAGCAGACTTCCACACTTTGAGACAATCAACGGAAATCATGCCACAAAACGAACATTTAATTCGGAAACGTCAATCCCCGAGATACAATCAGAGCCATACACACACACACACACACACACACACACACTCACACATACACATATAGTCGCAGACACAACTAGAAAACAGACGAAAAAGAGAGTAGTGATAGATAAATATTCTCTAAAATGTATTCAAGGCCTTTCTCCCATTAATTTTCTATATTCAAGTCGTGTGTAATAAGAGTGACAGACTGAATGAATGACTTATTTTAACGGAATGAAAACGTCCTTGTTTTTAAGTTGTCACGAGGCAATGCGTAAATTACTGGGATACCAAACGCGCAGACTGAAACGCAATTGCCTGACGTTTACCTGCCATACGTGGAAAACAGAAACCTTGGACGTTAGGACGCGTGCACCTGGAAGAAGTTCGACTCGTCCGTGATATTCCGACCAATAACCCAATTCGTTTGGAGGTCAACAAACGTGCACCTGAGAACATCTGAGTTGACGTGCCGGTACTCGTAGCCGTACCTGTGCGCCTATCAGACCGGGTAGGAGGCTCGGGACAGACTCCTCTCCCGAGAAAAACTACTGATTAACGATGAAAAATCCAGATGTCCGACCATGCCTTCTTATGTACCTCGCTCCCAGAATGGATTCCCACCTAATTCCCAATCCACTACTGTTTCTTCAGACTCCAAAAACCTGTTCCGGACAAAACCTGTTTCACGCAAGCCAAATTATGGCTACGAATTGACTCTTCAAAACGATCACTCTATTTTATTTTTCACATGAATTGAGGCGCAATTAAAAGTACTGCGCAAATATTTTGAAAATATTTTGCAACGTGATTTTAATTGAATGGTAAATCAATCTGAATCGGAACCTGAACCTGGAGCGCTCTGGATACACAAAAAAAAAATAGTTAAAAACTACAACCCAATTCTGCGTAATTTGAAAGACAAGGTGGGCAAAAAATTAATTTCCGCGTAGAAAAAAACTTCAGAAACCAAACCAATTGTAAAGGGACCAATCACGCATGATTTGCGATTATTCAAACCTTGTTTCGATTATTAATACCTGTTAGGAGTGGATTCGGGCCGAAACCAAAAAAAACGTCTAAACCGTTTTGCTCAAATTAATAACCCAAGCGTAATTAATAAATTTCGGATACTTATAAATACTAAAGCCTTTTTTAATTAACCGAATTAAAATTGCATGAACTCACTCGACTTGTGGATTTACCAATAATTTCGTCTGCTGATACCACCGGCACCGGTGATAATAGGTAGCCAAAAATTCTACTTCTCGTTTCGGGCTGGTTATTAATTTCATGCGAGGGGCAAACGATTTGTTAACTCAAATTCACATGATCGTAAAACCGAGTGCATAAAACGCGTGTTAACCATGTCTATCTTAACCATCCTATATATAGTTGTCGGTTATCGTTCATTCAATAATAGAGGCGCCGGAAGTAGTTTTTGCGCTCGGGTTCGCCCACTACCTTCGCATCTTGTCGTGGGTGCGACAGTGTCAAAATCAAGTGAAAAATCGAGGTGGGCGCTCTAGACATGATCCTGTACAAGAGTTTGGGCGGTCGCAGAAACGCGGGCGTTTTTTATCCTGTTTCCTTCGAAAAATCATGTCGGTAGGGAGACAGAGCAGGTACCCGTGAAACTCGTGGTTTTTAATTCCGTTTTAACGGTTTCACGGTCTCGCTTGCACCACGCCAATTAAAAATTAGTCAGGAAAATGAATGGAAATGGTCATTTTCGGCGTTGTGAACCTTCAAAAACTTCCTGGTCAATGACTTATACGACGTCGTAAAAATACAATTACACATATATACAATAGCATTTCGCGTTTTTTTCCTGAAAGTATAGCTAATAACTGCTTGGCAGGTAACGCACGCCGACATCTCTACAGTTAAATGGAAACGTAATGTACTGATACCAGTACCAAAGTTTCATATAAGGTACTTTAAAACAAAACCTAATGTGTATGGGCACCTTCAAGAGTAAATGGAAACATAACAACACGAGTAATAACAGTAACAACCTTATAGCGAGTACCGCGTTCCAGAGGAAAGGCTTGTCGCATACTGAAATATTCAGTTACAGTGAAATTTCTACCATTACCTTGTACTATAAATAACGAATTAACCCCAGCCCTTGAGTGGCACAACGGCAATACGTAACAGAAACTACTGAATGTAAAGTAAATGAGGGACAGTCTCAATGATACAAACTCTTCACACATCTTTTAAATGTAAAGTGAAGTTAAAAATTAATACGTACTTGGAAACAAGTACGAGAGATGCAAACATACAACAGGTTAACAAATTTATAAGTGTCATAATATTATCCTACACTCCATTAAAAATAAGACCTACGTATAAGTCACAATATATTTATACTTCTCATCGTACAAACAAGAAATAAAAACCCACGGACAAAATAAAAGAATTAATGAAATGTTGTATTATATAGTTTCTTGGCCTCCACAATTCATCAACCCACTTTTACAACTCCTCTTTAAACATAAATCATTATATGAATATATATAAAGTTATATTACATATATGCTTGGTAAACTACGTCATTTCAAAATGACTTAAATTCTTTCTCATGTGTATAATAGTCACGTGTGGGGTGACGTTATAAGATGTAATTTCTCTCTATGTAACTATAAATATACAGAAAATAGAAAATGTATATGCTGCGTTAGATCTCCTCGCACCTCCTCATGTCCTACACATTTGTTTTCCCAAGCCCGTAAACAGTTATTTGATTACTAACGTATTAAAAGACCCGAAGACATATACCCGTGATAGCGAGAAACACCTGTAGGGCAACATGTTCTAGACCTTGTTGAAAAACACAATTTCCACGCCTGCGTTCATTCAAAGTGGTGGAAATGAGAACGATCGAACACGCAAGAAAACAACAATTCCTGAATTCCTAAAGGAAATCCCAACTTCGATTTAAACATTCGAATTGCAAATTTGAACCCATGAATGCACTTTGAAACTGATTTAAATTTTCCAGGGCCGGCTACTATTTGACGAGATTCAAATTTGGACACGAGTCAACCGACCTCCTGAGAACCGTCTTAGGAATGTCTTCATTTAAATCGGAATCTGATATTTTCGTCTATTTATGGTAACTATTGGGAAGCTTTAAAGGCTGTTGAGATTGTGGAATTTGTCAGGTAACCAAAAAGTTCAAAACGCAATACAATTTATATAAATTCTGGTTTAATTTATTCAGTAGCCGTCCAAAATGGTGGAAAAATTACCTGTAAAGCACTGTGGTTGTTTTCATGAGGGTGTTCGACACCTGGTTCGCAACCCCCTAAAACTCACCGACCCTTGTTTTGTGCCATTCAGGCAGGGTACCATTTTACCAAATACCATTTATTTCAAAGTAGAAAGATTTAGCAACCCTTGTCGACACATATTCGCAATAACAATACAAGTAACCCAGTAGGCTTCATATGACTGGCTTTGGGTAGCAGATAAATTTTCCTGTACAGGGTAGTACCAACCAGGTCTTATTCTGAATTAATATTTGAAATTTGGAATATTTTCCTGTGTTCTCGAGATGTTTGGCCGTTTTTCGCAGGAAACCGCGACAAGCCTTGACCTTTCGTAAGACCGTTGGAATATTTCGATGGAAGGGATACCCGGTGAAGGCCGCAAGCTCAATAAAACGGTTCCGCTGGTTTAAAAGAAAATAAAGCTTTCGACTGGATGAAATAATTTCTTCCCACTTGATTTTGTCCAAAGCTCGCTCCTACATCCTTTGGCAAATTGAGAATGTAACGAGCAATTTCGGTCGTTTAAATTCCAACCGAAGAAACGTCATCGCTTCGCCGAGGAATCCGATGGGCCAATGGTAAACACTGTGTTCTTGTACGGGTACTTTGACATGTTCTTTCCCACAATCGCGACTGCTAGTCAGTCAAGCAATGCAGCACCAATAATACCATGCAACTGTAAAACAACCGAACTGTTTACAAAGTGCCATTACAATTGCTAGTTTTACTATTCCCGGCAAGCCAATGACGCTTAGAAGCATTTCAAACAAACTTAATAGTTTTAGCGTATGGGGCACGCTCACCAATGTTATAGAAAGTGTGATATCTCCGTGATGCGGGTACAACATTGTCAACACTAAAGTCTGAGGGACGTCCTACGCCAGGACCACCGCAAATTCTACAACTAGGAACATTCTAGAGATTCAATAGAGACCCGCATTATCATGCTCTAGCATACGTGACGTCATTCGAAATAGTAAAAAAACCATTCGTCGTTGCAAACATTACAACATTCTCATTATCGGTTATCAGTTCTCGCAGTCACAAATAACCCAAGGAGACCGGACCATGTAAGTCCTTCTCTTTTCTTCTCCTGGCAAATACCGTCGCATATGTCTTCCTCTGCTTACCTCGTACACTTTCAAAAGCACTCCTTTAAACACTCATCTGATTAATATCAATTGACGAACGACCAGACAAGTGTATGTCAGAGAATTCGTAGCAATTGAATATAATGAGATCTTGAGGTCCGGGTAATTTGCAAAAGAAAACGACAATCTCGTCTGAGGACTTCAATTCACCGATAACCAAATCTAATTGATTGATTCAGCTACAAGAAAAAGAACCGCATTAATGAATTTAAATCAGATTTGAATGGAACTACGCCCGCGGTTCGGAATGCTTCCCCAGTAAGTCGAATCCTGCGTTATGCAACTTCTTACGTGACAGTTGGAGGAGTTAAATGTGTAACTGTCATCGAGATAAACTCCTAGCTAACGTTGTCACATCCATTTTTCTATCATCGGCCCTGAGTGTTGCCCGGGGGTCATACGCCACTGTTCTCTACGTTTTTTTTTCCTCTTCACTTCGCAGAAAACAATAAACATTAAATTCGTCGTTTAGGAAATTATGCAGCGAGTATACCTGCGAGTAGTAGGCGGTAGTAAAATGCAAATAACTGGATTCGAGACGTTGAATGCTGTGATACACGTGACGAGGAGTAAAACGTGTTAAAGTTGCACAGTTTGTACTGCAATCAAACCCAGATAAAAACGATTGTTTGTAGTAATATCTGGCACGAAGCATAAGTTCTGTCATGTTTATCAAATTAGAGAGTACGGGTCGTTGGAGAAATTGCGAGGTGTAAGAAGAGATAACTTTGTGCTACATCATTTAACCACAAGCAGATTGATCCTGCCAAGTTGAATATTCATCACGGATTCATACATGGAATTCCTTCTAGATAAGGTAACATGGAATTAAGCTGAGACGAGTTCAAGTTAAGAAATTTGAAAAAAAGTAAAGTAAATTTGACCTATGCAGAATAAAGGAGAATTCTATGCAGAAAACGCGTACCAGGTGACTCACTGACATAAGATCTTTAATATTCTGCAAACCAAGAAATGCAGAATTTTTAAATAAAAAAACTGCTTGGGTCTTATAACAACATAAAATAGAGCAAAACAAGCAAAATAAACAATAACTCTTTGTACAATTATTTATCAATGTTTTCATAATTATTGAGTTACGTTATGGTCGACTATTATTAATTTTCCATCAGGTACTATCGTCATGCATACATATATTTTAAATATTTATATAAGCAGCATTCATTGCAATGCATTCTTTCATGTTGTACACACACAACACAGGTAAAAACTACCAAATGTGGAGAAATGTGTGAGAAATGTAAACATAATAAAACAAATAGAATAAGGTATTTCAATCACTATGACACTTCAAATTAATAATTATGGACCTCCAAAACAAATGTATATGAATAGATACATTTTCAAGAACATGACTCATTAGCACTGTAAATGATAAAAAAATTCAATTAGTACTCAAAAAGATCAAAACAATCAATGTGCCAATTCTTACATACCACCATGTTGAGCTAAAGTCTAATTTGTACTAACTTATTTAACACTACATATAATGTAAAAATATGTAAAACTTATTAACATAAAGGCTAATTTAGAAATGTGAATTATAAATTTATCAAATTTTAAAAATTAAGATCTAATAAATACCAGACTGAAAATAGGAGGAATTATCTCATTACAAATCTACTTGCAGAAAATAATTAGCTTTAAACTGTTGTCTTATTGTAGTGTTATTAAAACCATATTACATCTCTCACTGTCATAATTCAAGCATAAAGTACTGAATATAATAAATACAAGAGAAATGCACCGTGACCCATTCTACAAAAGAAGGAATTTGAATCTGGTGAAACATCAAATCTAATTAACAGCTAAGCCAACAGCTTAAAAGGTAGTATTTTTCCCAAATTCCTAAACTAGATAAAAGTATTTATATAATATATAAAATGAAATAATTAAGTGCTTCACAGTACAAAATTCCAATTCAATAACTCCTGTATCTGTACCAAGCTTAAACTTCATTGTCACATTTTATTTTGTTTCATTTATTTGCAATAAATATTTGATAATCAACTGAAAGATGGGCAATTTGTTCAAAGAATCTATTTGTCTAAAGAGAAGTATCAAAAGGCAGAGTGTAACTATGATAAGAAAAAATGCTTGCCTGCTTTGAAATCAATTTTAAGAAAACATACTTGCATAAGTTGCTGAGTCAACAGAAAGAAAAAAAAATCGGGTAACCACTGCACTAATTGTACTATCAAAAAATCTTTGAAAGAGAATAAAATAATGCACTGCAGAATCAAACCTCTGAACTCAATTAATGCATGATAGAACCATGAATCCATAAATAATTATATGGAAAACATATTTGCCATAAATAAACTGTTCTGGTTCTGTTTAAACATGTAAATTTTTATTCTTCTAATAAGCACTAAAATACCTGGATGATTCAAACAATTTTTCATTTACTGTTTGACACCTTTAATGTTGTTCTCATGTAATCCACACCAAAAACATTGATGTGAATGATAATTAACATTAACAGAATTACTTCAGTTGTTGCGAGACCTGATTTCCATGTAAGAGAAACCATCTCAAGTCCTACACATTATTATTATTTTTTTCTCTCAAATCATAATTATCTTAAATGAATCGTAACTAAAAATTCAAGCAAATGTAAACAAACTTTAGTGTTTACTATCAGCATTACAACTGTTAAAAACAAAATTATTAACCTCTACATTAGAATTTATCTGCACAATCATGAAGAAGCAGGTGAAACAGTCTGCACACACTCAAAATAAAAATTAAAATATCAAGTAAACAACTTACAAAAAAAAGGTGATTAGCCCACCACAAGCAAATTTTTGTAAGGTGACTAATTAAATCTAATCACCTTTGCCATCTGAATATTCTAAATATAAAATAACAAAAATTTCCGAAAGGGTCACGTCTCTCACATTCAAATTAAAACGAATGAAAATGACCGACGAAAACAACGTCGATCGAGTTTGCATGGATGGTATTCCAGAAATAACGTCTTACGGTTCCGTTTGTGTGAGTGCATGTTTTTTGTTTTTGCATTAATGAAGAGGGATAATGTGTATGAATGCGGCGTGATGACGACAGTGCCAGTGATAATAAACAAAATTCCATATTTTGAGAACGTCACACATGTGAAATTGAATGAGAAACGCCTCGCGTTTCCCGTGGTCCCACCACAGGTGGGAACGGGCAAGCTGCGAAATTTGTCAACCAATTTTCAACTAAAACAGGAGAACTCGTCGGGTGTGAATGAAATAGAAACAAATTCAACAAACAAATTTTTGATAACAATCTACGAGAAAATCAGAGTGAGAGAGTAAGAGAGAGAGAAACGTAAATAATCAGATGAAACGTAGAAACCGTTAATAGGTCACTCGCAGCACTCCCTGGGATGTACTACGGAGTAAGGTGAATGAAAGTAGAAAAATAAAAACAACTTACGTTTCCACGGATCCGTGCACAGTTTTCTTGTCGAAATCTAAAATCGTTCACGTATATGCAGCACGTACACGCTTGCACAGACACTCACACACGCATACACACTGACACACACAGAAACATTCACTGGCCACAGCAGGAAAAAAAACCACGTATTTAACTGCCGTTGAGGGAACATGAAAAAAAATCGAACCGAACCGGTGAAACGAGGAGTTGAAAAGGTTTCACAAACATGGTTTCCTGGAGAATTCCACGGACGTAATTTTTCCCTCCGTCGATTCCTTTGAAGCTATTTTACACGAAGACGACCGCTTCGCCGTTGATAATTCCACGGTAAAACGGTGCAGATTGGATGCAGAAAGAACGCGATCGAATGAGACGTCGCAGAAAAATTTAACGAGAATGCTTATAACGAACTCAAAGAAAATCGCGAACAAACTGTTTTTGTTATCGTTGCACAATCGTAGGTGATTCGTTCGGTCGGAGTCGAGTCGTGGCAGCAGCGAGTGAGTCCGTGGCTTTCCGTTAAATTCTCAAACTTAGCATATTGTTTTTCACACTTTTCACTAAACTCATTCATTACTTACCATTAGAACACTGTAGAAACACTGAACACTTAATTAACAATACCAGATAGTGGAAAATACAGTTCGTGTTTTGGTACGTTGCACAAAATCGAAAGAAACAAAGCTACGAAGAAACGTGTATTTCGTTTTGGTTTCGAGTAACTTTCTTTAAATTAGTAATACTTTTTCAAAAACTTTTTGGCTTTGTTTCTAACATGCCCTGCAGTGTGTGTATTTTAATTATTAAAAAGTTTCCTATTCATTCATTATTTCAGGTTTTGAATTTTGCACAGTAACGCATGATAATGAGTTTCTTTTAATAATTAACCTCATTAATTAAACACGAATTTTCAGAAAGAATTTTACATAAAGACGATGATTTTTGTACGACACATAATCGTTTAAAAGAAGTATATATCGGAATACGATGGATTATTATTAAATGTGTAACAACTTCTATTAAAAAAAACTAAATTCGACTATAATTTCGATTCATTCGTAACTACATTTTACCGAGTTTTTCCAATACAATCTTAGTGTGTCATTTTCATACAAAATACACAATTTTACATAGAAATAAAATTTTAGATTAGTGAACTGTCCGTGTAATTTACTGTCGTGGAAATTTGTGTTTCCGTCTTTTTAAATCCAGTACAATAATTGCCACAAATGGGCAAATTTTTAGAAACGTAATTGATGAAGAATGTGTTGGACTTACTTATAAAATAAATAAATTCAAAAATTAAACGAAAGTATCTTATTCAAGGAAAGTGGACTTACCGAGGTTTAATGTTGACACAGGGTACAAGACGATTGAAACGGTGTTGTGTCCCGCTCACCGAACCGAGGCTGGTTCACCCTTTTCTTTTTTTCTCTTTGATCTACTTGGTGAGTAGGAGTCAGTCAAGAGGCAATGTTCAGGTACAAAACCATGAATTACGAATTTGTGACTCAAGGGTTGAATATTGACCCACGATCGGCACCCCCGTCACACTCCCGACATAAGCCCTTCCAGCCATGAAGAAGTATAAAAGAAGATTGTTATACCGGCAGTGGGTAGTAGTTAGTGTAGAGTTGTGGTTGAGTGGATTGAAAGAAAACCAATAGTGCCGATTATTATAATAAATCTCAAAGTGAAATATAACGAATTGAATAACCAGGTTCATAGAATTATTTGAACTCGAGAGTCGGCCACGACAACCACGACTGTTCTGGTTCCACGGCATTATGGCTGTCTTGTGTATCGTGTTTTGAGCCCAAAGTATATTGTAACTGTATAGTACATTTTGCAGTGTTTTGTAAGGTAAATTGTGAAAATGGCTGAAGAAGAGGCCAAGGAAAAGAAAAGTAGAAAAGCCGAGCACAAAGAATCGGGAAAGGACAGTAGGCGTGATAGATCCAGGAGTAATGAAAGAAAAAAATCAAAGCGTGACAAGAGGGATAAAGACGCCGATTATGATAGACACAAACGTTCTAGAAGAGATTCAAGAGAGAGATCTAGGAGTTCTGAAAGACGACCACGAAGAGATAGAGATAGGGACAGAGATGAGAGACGATACTGGAATGATGATCAAAGTTCTTTGTACCGTAGAAACAGTGATAGGTACTGGAACAAATACGCTAGAGACGACGAACAGGTAGTTGGGTCCCGCTATTTTGATGGAATACCGGTTTCAAGAAAAAGAAATCGATCATATACTCCTGAAGAGAGGTCCAGTCGACGAGAACGGGACGAGAGAAATGGAAAAGAACAGAAGAAAAACAGTTCCAATGACAAGGAAAATGAAAAAACAAATTCTGAACCCCAGAAACCAGAAACTGGTAAGAAACCATTAAATCCAATAACATCCAGAACTGGAGGAGCTTATATACCACCAGCTAAGTTGAAAATGATGCAAGCAGCTATAACCGATAAATCAAGTAGTGATTACCAAAGAATAGCATGGGAAGCATTAAAAAAATCAATACATGGTTTAATAAATAAAGTCAATACAAGTAATATAGGTGAAATCATTAAAGAATTGTTAAAAGAAAATATTGTGCGAGGCAGAGGTTTGCTATGCAAATCAATTATACAAGCCCAAGCATTATCTCCAACTTTCACACATGTATATGCAGCTCTGGTTGCTCTTATAAATAGCAGGTTTCCAAACATTGGTGAATTACTCTTAAGAAGATTGATATTACAGTTTAAAAGAGGGTTCAAGAGGAATGATAAAAATATCTGCATGTCTTCTACAGCATTTATAGCTCATTTGGTCAACCAAAGGGTTGCTCATGAAATAATAGCTTTGGAAATTTTGACTCTACTAGTAGAAACACCTACTGATCATTCAATCGAAATTGCAATTTCATTTTTGAAGGAATGTGGCATGAGACTGTCAGAGGTCTCTAGTAAAGGTGTTGAAGCAATTTTTCAAATGTTAAGAAATATTCTTCATGAGGGTAAATTAGACAGAAGAGTGGATTACATGATAGAAGTAATACTACAAATCAGGAAGGATAACTTTAAGGACCATGAGGCTATTGTTGAGAGTTTAGATCTTGTGGAAGAAGAAGATCAGTTCACACATATTATCACATTAGAGGACCCAATGGAGCCTGAGGATATCCTGAGTGAGTATGAAAAATTTTAGTAGGCCTTATGTATTTTATGGTATTGTAATACATGGCATGTGAATATCTTAAGCCCACTACTACACATTTATTTGAAACTATTTATTTTTTTATTTCAGATGTTTTCAAGTTTGACCCACAATATATTGAGAATGAAGATAAATTTAAGGCTTTAAGCAAAGAAATGCTTGGAGAGAGTGGTGAGTCTGGTGATGAGTCAGATGAAAGTGGCAGTGAAGATAGTGATGAAGAGAGTAATGAAGAGGAAGATGGTAGGTGCACTAGTAGTAACAATGTCCAAGTAGTAAGTGAATTCCTTAATCTTTGTAACAAATTGCATCATTTTATTACAGAAGAAGAGAAGCAACTCATAATAGACAGAACAGAAACAAATTTGGTTTCCTTGCGGAGAACCATATACCTTACCATTTATTCAAGTTTAGACTATGAAGAATGTGCCCATAAATTGATGAAAATGGAATTTAAACCGGGTCAAGAAGTTGAACTTTGTAACATGATACTTGACTGCTGTTGTGAAATGAGGACTTATGAAAAATTTTTTGGTTTACTAGCACAGAGATTCTGCCAAATTAACAAAATGTATATTCCTCCGTTTGAGAACATGTTTAAAGATTCATATGAGACAGTGTACAGGTTAAAACCAAATCAGCTGAGAAATGTAGCAAAATTCTTTGCTCATCTGTTATTCACTGATGCCATATCATGGGAAGTGTTGAACTGCATCAGACTGAATGAAGAGGATACCACAAGCTCTGGGAGGATATTTATAAAAATAGTATTTCAGGAATTATCTGAATATATGGGGTTGATGAAGCTTAACGAGAGAGTAAAAGATGTGTAAGTATTGTAAGGTTTTGGGTTCTCTTATTCAATAATTTTTCTTCACTGTTTTTAACATTCCATGGCAATATTTGGTTAATTCCTTAGAAGAATATAAATTGTTATTATTCTGGAAAGATTCGCTCCGCTTCCCAAAACTGAAGGCCATTGTCAATTTGGTCTCTCCTCCCCTGTTGACAGAGGTTCTAATGGAAATATTTATCAATATGTTTCAGGACTCTACAGGAAGCCTTCTGTGGACTCTTTCCAAGGGACAATCCCAAAAATACCCGCTTTGCAATTAATTTTTTTACTTCAATTGGATTGGGCGGACTGACGTATGTTTTATTTTTAAACAGGGACAAATTGTAAATTTATATACAAATAACAAAATTTTATTACATTCTGTCAATGCGTTTTTAAATTCACAGGGATGATCTTCGGGAGCACCTGAAAGGACAAGTCAAAACGGAAGTTTTTGATGTTTTACCCGCAGCACCAAGCAGTTCGTCTAGTGAATCTGATTCTAGTTCGGACTCAAGTGAAGGTATTATATTTCCCTCATCTTGCTTTTAAAATGTGCTTTGTGCGTTTATAATGTATGAATATCCAATATGTTAGAATGTACGAAGCAGCTTGCTTATTATAGACTCAAAAGGAGATGAAGCTTAGAATGTAAGATGAATTAAAAAAAATTCAATAAAATACCAACCGTTTAAATTTCAGATTCAAGTGAATCAAGCGATAGTTCAAGCAGCTCATCAGAAAGCGACAGTAATCGCAAAAGCAAAAAATCCAAAGGTAAAACGAAGAAATTAGAAAAGGCAAAGAAATCGAAAAAGTCCAAAACAAAGAAGAAAAAAGCCCTGAAAAAGAAGTCATCGAAGTCGAGGCGTCGCGAACGGTGAATTAGAAATCACTTTGTAAAATACAATGAACTGCTAAAAGCCGAAATTCGGACAGAGTACTCTGCCTCACAAACAAAACGTATCTTTGATACTCCAAGTGGGATGTACTCTACAGCAAGACACATTTTTTAATGTGATTTGAACTTGGGTTCGCTCGAATCCAGAAGAATTTTTTGTAGCTCTGACTAATTTGTAAATATGTAAAATATACATCGAATTGCGTAGAGAATAACACAATTTGGACTAATTTATGCCTATTATTTATCCATTCAATGAGAATTGAAAACTGTAACATAAATATATGGTGCTTCGAGGTTGGCAGGTTCAATAGTCAGGGCATTAGGTGCACCTCTGGTGATTGATGCTGTCTTGTACAAGAGAAGACGATTTTGCAATGGTTGCAACGTAGGGGCCTGACCCATTTGAAAGTATCGGGTATGCTATTTAATACGCAAGCCATATTATTCCAAATCCTGTTGATTTGCATTTTATTGTTGTCTTGGTCTATTGTTGCTTTAGTTGCATTAAAATTCTTTTGTCTTTGCCTTCATCAATACATAGAAAATGAACCATAAGTAAGTTATCCGACATTCTACTTCTTGTTTCAAGTCCTGCTTCAGATTATGAATGACATTTAACTTTGTATACAATACCGAATACCAGTGTAGTAAAATACTAAACTAGAATGCGACCGCACATCGAATTAAATTCCAAAGCTAGTAAAGATTTGGCAACGTGCTAGTCTTGTTGTTCGTCCCCGGAAGTAACCATGTGTAAGAAAATTTAATATGTTTTATTAGTACGTAAATGATTTATACATCTTTCCAGAGTTCCCTAATTTCTATCTTACGTTGCATAAAGAAAATTTTATACGATTCATAATTTTTTGTACGCTTTGTACACTCGTTGGTCCAACAAATTTCGAAATGTTTCAACGGAAACACCACCAGTCTGATCAAGGGCATGGCCTTCTTGATAGATTTCTTCGAGTTCTTCTTCGTTTAGAGTCACTCCGATTTTCGCAAAGAGCTTACCCAGAAACTCTTTATTCCTCGGCTGCAGTGAAAAGAAGTCAGCATATTTCTTTCCGGGGACACGAAAGTACAAAAAAGGAATTCGGTTAAATGCTAACCTTCAAGAAATCCCGATGGCTGAGACCGTACTGGGTATATATCGACGGGGATATCAGCGCTCTCGCCGTCGTTTCCTGTCCCAAATGGTCCATGTTGACAAGGCTGTCCTTATAAAATGGACGGGGGGCATCCAGCCGAAATGTGGATTCTCCGGCTCTCGGCATCGAGAGAATCTTGTAATCGTCTTTGACGTCTTGTTCCTCCAAGTTAGGATCCTTGTACATTTGAAACTCTGAGGGCAAAATGTCTGCAAAAGGCATTGTTCCCTGTTTTTATTAATTCGGGTGCTCCCTTCTAGCAAGTTCACACTGCGGGAGAATTCCATAAATAGAACTTAACCCGAGGCTGATCTCCTGAATTGGTAGGAAATAAATTGACGGTTGAGTTTGAATGAGAGTTGAACACATCAAACTCAGATGTGGGCTACTATACAATGCCTCAACTTCTACTTATCGTATCCAATTCCACCTCATACGAGGAGAAAAAAACATTTCTTACAGTTTTCCCTTTTTAGCTCGGGGAAGACGCTGTTCTTGTCGATGAAATTAATAAAATCTCTCACTCTTATTTCGAAATTTTGATTGAGGAGACCGAGCATCAGGAGCAAAGGTTCCATTTTACTTCTGTCCAGGAAAACCCCATGTCGTCTCATGATGCGTTCGACGCAGTCAAAGTGCACAATGCAATCTTCTGTCTGGAAAAGTTACAAAAAATTGGTTTTACATGAGGTAAGGCGGTAAGTGTTTCACTGTGGCATTTAACACTCACACTGTCCTTGCCGTCATTAGTCAAAGAGGACATTTCGTCAAACAATTCCTCCAACTCCAGTTCCCCTGTGCTGATCTTATGTGAAACGTTATGCCGCAGCTTATTTGCACACGCCAAAAACGTCAACATGTCCCGTCTCATCAAACTGGGAGGACATTCACACAGTAAATCCTCGACACCGTAAAAGCCGGCAGGAGTGGGTCGACCAAAAGTGTAGTCACTTGGTAACTTGTCTGTTACTCCAGTTCTGAAATATGGAAAAATGTGGCGTCACTTCACCTAAGCGACTCTAGCCTTTAATATGGAATGTCAATACTCTCACTTGTCAAGAGCTTTTCCTAAGGGTGGAAGCGTTCGGTTTCGTACCGCCGCCAACCTTCTGCTGACGTTGCTGAGTGGATCGTTGTTGAACCATGTGAGGCATCGTCTGACGTTATTTCCACTATCGTCTTTACCGGAAGATTTTCCGTAGAACTTATGTTCGTTGAATGGCGGTGCGTAACTACGAGGAAAGAGAATCCCCAGGGTAACTTCATGACCGCAACCAAAATAAAGTTAATAAATTCTGCTGATCAGGTACCAATAATTCCTCTGCTTCGAAAGACTTGTTGAAGATCAGTACTATGCTGATCATTCAGTTACAACGTCGTGATCTTTGTATTATTGAGGTACAAAAGGATTTATTATATTTTTATATCCTCAACACCAATACGTGCCACTCGATTACTCTTATCAATAAGATCACTTGTAAGTGTTCTGATCCACACATCTTACTTTCTTTTAATTTGCTCTCCAGAATAATAGTTCTGATGCGAGAAGGCATACAAATCGTGGAAATCTTTTTCTTCCTTTTCAACTAATTCTGCAGGTTTCTTAGGGTTGATCGCTAGACTTCCAGGTTCGCTAGACTTTGTCGAAATTCCAAAAGTGACCTCCTCGGGTTTCATGCCAAAAGGAAGGCCCGGGGTGGCATCACGCGATTTGCCGAGGGGTTTGTTCCAATATGAATCATAAATGGTATTTTTGATCTCTTCGTCCATACATTGAAACTGCGTCGGCACCGGTTTTCTTAAACAGTGACGAATTTCCGTGAAAGCACCGGATACGTCCAGATCAGGACCTTTGAACACGGCACTGCACAAGTCCTTTGAGTCGACCACGCCAAGGTCTCTCTTCAAGGCGTCTATTTTGTCCTCGAGTTTAACTTCTTGCAGAAGGCTTTTAACACTCGCTCGGGGATCTCCGAAGGATTTCCCGGCCTGTGAAAATGGACACAGGTCAACAGACATAGGTCAGTTGAGATCTTGCTAACCACACGAATGCCATTCTAAATATACCCATGCGGTTGTTAGACTTGATTAAGTGTGAAAGCGTGATATTGGTTCAAAATAACATGCATATTTGATGATTGTCAGAATTAACATTATTTAAAATAAACGTAAACGTTAAACGTAAGAATTCCAATTGGTAATGGTTAAATGGTACAAAATCTTCGCTACCGTAATTGAAAAACTACGGGCAGTTCGAGTAAGTTTGACTATTAAAAAGTTCATTTTTTATTAATGTTCGCAGAAATACTCGACTTCATGTGGTTTGGAAAACCACCCCTTGTGGTTGTTTACGTACTGTAGACCTTTCATAACTATTCGTCCAATTAAATCATAGGTGGGAAACTGTATTTTGCAATACTTTTATAATACTAATAATTATATAATACTGCTGTATTTTGTTCAGGTTATGAAAAATGGCAGTAGAACATCAAAACGTGCGGTACCAATAAATAATTAAATATTATTTTTGACTAGTTCAGTGTAGGTAGGAAATAATTCTATATTTAGAGATATTTTCATCTAGAAGACATTCGCACACAAAGACACTTACTTGTCAACCTGCTGCCTAGATTATTGAAGAATGTTGCAATTCAATTTGTCGTTTTAGGTCAAGCTAAGGCCACGTGGTTTCACCTGACGCCTCAGCTCTCACGTTGACGGTCGGTTACAACAAAACGGACAGTCAACGGTCAGGAAGGGCGTGGTGGGGTTGGAAACTCCCCGAAATCTCATTACAATATTAAAAGCGTTGAAGCGTAAAAACTATAACACTGTTTATAACTGTTTAAAACGAGTTCATTGTCCGCGAAAACGTGAAAAGACATTCCAAAAATTACCCTTGGAGGAGACTGATGAACGTGCATTTCAGTAAATCTTCACCAAAAAGGGCGTCCATTTCAGGTACCGTTACTTTAGTGGTATGGTGGTGGGCAATACTGATGTGGATGCCCAATACCGTTAAAATACTGCTGAATGTTTTTAATACCAACCCTTCAGAAAACCGGACTATCATGTCCTAAGAATTCATGTGGAGCCTACAGCACTATCTATATAACCTCAAAAGAACGGTATACAATAAACATCAGATTGAAAGTTTAGTTCTCAATATAAATCTTCGTTCATATTCACAATTACGTTTGTAACTATTTAAACCGTGACCTTGTATATGTTCATTATCTTGTTTAAGATGTGCTACAGAAAGAGTAAAAGAGAAAGAGTGTTTTTCAAAAGATAAAAAAGTTCGAGGTATACTGTTTCCCGCCATTTTGTTTAATTTTACGCCATAATTTTTCAACTTTTCATTGAGAGGAGTGAGAAATGGTATTATTTTATACATACGGCGACGATGCAAGGATTCCTGTCGACATAATGATACCGCGACATTCTGGTATTGTGATACTCTTGCGGCAATGGAAAGCACGAGTTTAAAAAATTTATGATAATAAATATTTACAAAAAGTGATTTCGCCTTTGACGTAATCCGAGCGAAATCGGTTCGTCATCGAATCGGCTGCCTGGCAGCGAATCGATTATTTTAGAAAAATTTGGTGGCTGCAAATCCGAGAGCCGAGAAGGGAAAAGGGAGCCACCGTTTGAATACCAGTCACTGAAACGTTTTCTAGGGTTATTTTATTTTTGTTTGTAACTTTCGAGTAACAGCGTATGAGCAAACGAATCGTCCCCTCGCGGGATGATTCACGAACGCAATCGTCTTGTTGCACTGTGACGTCTGCGGGTTGACGGAATGTAGTTCCGAAAGCGGTGAGAAATTACGTTTCACATTGAAATCGATCGGGAATTCGGCTCAGTTCGAGGTTCCAATTTTTCACATCCGTCTGGACAGTTCAAGGGGGTTGGTTTAGCGAAAACTGACCGCGTCGGCAGGAACGTAAACGAAACGGAAATCAATTGTCTTCTCGCCTTTTTTATTCCACTTAATTAACAGTCCTGTGCTCGCGGATGAATATTTTACGGTACTAAAATGCAATAAGTTCACAGTGGAGGGTGGTGCGTTCAAATCATTTTGTATATTTTTCCAAGGTGCTTAAGAACTAAAAAAATACAAATTATTCAAGGGAATTTAAGAAAAGGTAAATAAAGATTTGACCGAGACACTTTCGTTCTCGTTGCTCGTTCAATTAGGCGTAGTTTTGACTCGACCACGGCCTTTATCCGCTCGGATGAGTATTTGGAAGTGCATATTTGCTTTCGTCGTGTGATCTCCTCTTGGAAGTGGGATTTTATCGTTTTTCATTGCTTTATTTTACCTGGTTTGTGGTTTGCTATGTGTCCAGATTGCGGGACCAACTTTTGAGTCGATTCTGAGAAACGGTAGCCTTAACATTCGCGTTAACCTCTCGCTTAGGAACGTAATATTTATTTAAAATCAGTCAAAACCTTGAAAATTCTAGCCTATATGGCTACTGTCATTGTAATTTAGCAGGAAGTCAGCTGACAACGAAACGTTCCACAAGTAAATTGTCGTTTATATAAGTTTCCTCGAAGTGTGAATCGGTTTCGGAGACGTCAAATACAGGATAGCTTGAATTTACTTTAGAAAAGCCCACTCTTTGTGTTTTATTAGACTAGGTCGCATAACTGTTTACATGCGCTTTCAGTCATCAGGCAATAGAGAGAGAAAGACAAAAAGCAAGATATACTTTCATTGTTTCAATGACGTTTAATCCGTGTCTGGTGTCGTCTTATTCACCATCAGAGCTATAACGTGATTATTAAAAATTCCAAGTGAATTTACCATAGTTGTGGCTTGTAATTTCA
Source organism: Polyplax serrata (assembly GCA_037055365.1). Classification (NCBI taxonomy): domain Eukaryota; kingdom Metazoa; phylum Arthropoda; class Insecta; order Psocodea; family Polyplacidae; genus Polyplax; species Polyplax serrata. Next base: position 2,959,249 of record JAWJWE010000038.1, on the reverse strand, counting down.
ACTGCATTGCCTAATGTGATAAAATAAATTAAATTTGAACATGAGTACAGATCACATTACTTGTTTAATGTTTCTCCTCCTGCAATTTATAATTGATTTGGATATTTTTGGTACTTTTTTAAATTAAATTCTTTAAAGAGTATGAATTTAAAAATCAACCTATTTAGTTATAGACCTACTAACTCCAATTAATAATTTTACTCTGTGTTTTATTTTATAAAAAGGTAGCCTTGGTTAACAATGGCAAAGCGGAGTGGTACTCCTCAGAGAGTTTGTGCTTCACTACTCAAAGTTCACCAGTTCAAACTTGTCCTCTTGGGTGAATCTGCAGTAGGGAAATCAAGTTTGGTTCTTAGGTTTGTTAAAGGACAATTTCATGAATTCCAAGAGAGCACTATAGGAGGTATGTGTTTAACTTTCATATTTTCCATTTCCATCACAAAAAATAAAGTTTAATTTTTGTTGTAATGAAATCTTAGCCAAGAATAATTTTTTAATAATTTTTCATTAAATATACATTTTAAAGAGAACAAGGAAAACTGTTACCTATGTCAAAATGTTTTTATCAACATAAGTCTTGGAAAAAAATCTGATAACTTACTGTTTGAGTTTTGATAAGTATTAATTGACAAAAAAACATTTGAGAACAGGTGATTTGATGAGTGTACTACCTCACAGCATTTATTACTTTTGGGACAGGTTGTAGAATGCTTTTTTTCACTGTGTTATCAAATCTGTGGTTTTTCTTAATGGATTTTCATGGGAAAAATTCAAATGACTTATGCTAGTTAAAAGAATCAGATGACTCATTAGAGAAAAAAGAACCTTCATAAGCAATATGAATGGTAAAATGATTATAAAGCAGTAATTACATATTAATTTGAATTGCATCCATTATTGTAAAATTAGTTAATAATTATTCAATTGAAAAATATGTGTCATATTTGTATATATTTTGTTTTGTTGACATTTTGAGGAAATTTCTTTAACAGTTTTATAATCACTTTCTATTGTAATTTAAACTTTCCAAAAACTGGATACCTGTTGATATCTGATTTTTTGCTTGACTAATTGTCGAATGGCTTCAATAATTTGTAATTTATAATGTGAAGCACCATTATTTAGAATATTACAAATTTTAGCCAGTGTATTGTGTTGGGGAAAAGCTGTTACCTTTCAAACAATTTATTCTGCTTACATATGCTTCTATCACATTAATGATTAAAAATAAGTAGACTCTGTATTTAATTTGAAAATAAAATAATATTTATTAGGTTAAGAGTGATCAATAATAAAATGAATAGTGATTATGATTATTTTTATTTTCATTTCAGCTGCCTTTATGACTCAAACAATATGTGATGATGACTTAACTGTCAAATTTGAAATTTGGGATACTGCAGGTCAGGAAAGATATCATAGTTTAGCTCCAATGTATTATAGGGGAGCCCAAGCTGCAATTGTTGTATATGATATACAAAATGTGGTAAGTACAAATGGGCCATTGAATTTTGAAGTTTGAAGTCATGTGAAAACAGCAGAATAATAAATATATAAAGCAGCAATGAATGAAAATATTTTTCACATGCTCATGGTAGGTGAAAATAAAAACTTTAATTTAATTTCAGGATACCTTTGGCAAAGCTAAGCTGTGGGTTAAAGAACTCCAAAGGCAGGCTGCGCCAAATATTGTTATAGCCTTAGCAGGAAATAAAGCAGATCTTTCTGACAAACGAATGGTTGAAACAGAGGAAGCCCAAGCATATGCCCAAGATCAAGGACTTCTTTTTATGGAAACCTCAGCTAAAACAGCAATGAATGTCAATGAAATATTTTTGGCAATTGGTAAACAGTCATACATTATTTAACTCTGATTATTTCTAACATTTAATTTTGCCAAGGAAAATATGATATTTCTCATTAAGTTCATTATATAAATTTTGTGGACTGCCTCTGTCAAAGGGCATGCTGGTTCTATCTTTAATCATTCAATATGATTGGAAAATCATATTTATTCAAGCATTGTAGATCTGTAATCCTGAATTCAAGACATTCTCACACATTGATATTTGAATGGTATGCCTTCTACCAAATGCATGAATGAAATGTAAGAATATCAACTTTGAGAGTTTGGAAAATTGTGTAATCACTACATTAATCAAATTATAATTTGCCCTAATTTATAGATAAGTGCAGCTTTAGCCCTTCATGCATTGTAATACCTTCAATATTCTTTTATTAAAGTAAAGTTTGAAAGGCCAGGTATATAACTCTTGAGAAATAGTGTGTACAATCAGACTGATGAAATCATTAAGTGTAATATGTAATGTGTTCATAATGTGTAACATAATTAGCACCTCAATTTGTTTAGTGTCGTTGCGTAACATTCAGGGGAACCCCATTACAGCCAACAATGAAATTCAAATTTTTGGGTTCAAATTTGGATGAATTTGGCAGTCTATTAAAGATGAATCTGTTTCAGTGTGGGATTTAAAAAGTCATAAATTGGTGGAAAGGTTTTAGAGTTCCAACTTAACAGCAGAATGTTATTTTTAATTTCTTTTGTACTTGGTAGTGTGGTATCTATTTTGTGGTAACATTCGCAGTTGATTCCCCAAAACCCAATTAACGTGGGCCACGAACGGAACTAATGAGTTATTGAAGTCTCAGTCAGGTGAAAAAAACATTCTTGAGGAAGAGAAATAAACAACGAGGAAACGGGGAACATGAACTGAAGGAATAATAGTTTGAAACTGTTAAATAAAAAACAAACTTTCAACTATTTAGAAAAATTATGTTTTGTCCCATAAAAACTGTTAATAAAAGGGACCAGAAGCTGATTAACACAATTAATAGCAATTTGTCGGTATTAAATGAGGTGTACCTTAGCAAGCAATTGACAAATGACAACCTACGATTTCTATAGATGCAATATAGAAAGCAAAACAAAGTAGCAGTGCCCATGAAATAGCAAAAGAATGATATTTTTACAATTCTTTTTCTTAACTTGGCTCTTACCATTTCCACTTTCTTTTTCAGCAAAAAAACTGCCAAAGGACGATCAGGTCGGTGGTGCGGGGACCAGCGGTCAGGGACGAAGATTGGTCGAAGGAGGAGACGGTCAAAAAGCGGCCGGAAATTGTTGCAAGTGATCCTTCGGCCGCGTTTCTCGTCTTTTCGGATCATCGGGTTAGTTAAAACTGAGACAACATTGCTGGGTCGTTATTCGAGCGATATATAAACAACAATAATAAAAACAAACAGACAACAGACAATTGGTATAAACCAAATGAATATGAGAAAGAGAGGGAGAAGCAAATAAGTACTGAAGAATAATTAAACAGAAAAGATCATGATATATTTATACAAGTATATATAAATAAATAAATGAAATTAACATTCCTGGCGGTGAATAAATAATTATAAATAATAGAATTATATATAAAAAAGATAATACGAGATATGTGACACAGACACAGACGGACAAAATATGAAAGTATGAAAAAGTTTTTATCGTAACAATGCATGAAACAAAAAAAATATTTTTAAAAATTTATTACAAAAAAATATAACGAATGAAAGGTAATATTTATGCGTTTAAGAGAAAAAAAAATATATACATGAAGTTATTTCACAATGTCATTTCTTCGGTGTACACGAACTGATTCTTCATCAGATGAAAAGTAAACTGAGGGATAAATAGGAAGAAGACGACGAGGAGGATGAAAACACTACAGTACATAGGAAGACGACGATTATGATAATGAAGTGATTGCTTAGAGCAAAACAGTTTCATAACCAAGTGGTCTGGATGGATGGCTACGTTAATACATATACGTATTTGTGTATAAAGTTATATATACTTATATATATGTATATATATACACACATATATAGAGATATATATTAAAATATGATCAAGATGGATGATCCATTGGCGTATATATAAATATATAAAGTATATATAAAAGACGACTTAAATGTATTTGATACATGCCAGTTACATCTAAAGTTAGGAGAGTTAATGGGCAATACAGCAAGTTGTGCATAAGAAAGAGAAATAATGAAATAAAATATATATATGTGTATATATATATATATATATGTTAGAGAAGGATTGACCCGTTCGGGTAATGATTGTCCTAAATCCATTACTCTTTACAAATGTATTATAATATTTCACGTATTCACAAATTCATCAAAGATTTACAACTTAACGCTACAAACATCACTTTCAGAATGATCCTAAAGACCTTTCTTCATCTGTTTTTCAATCTTTGTTCCCTCGCCCAAAACCTGGTTCCTCTCCACCAATGGTACTCTAAATTTGTCATACGAAGCCTTAATTGCACCCACAACTCGCTTTCTTCACCCTGTCCTTTGCCTGTTGATTTGACCCTGATTTATGACAAGGGTCTTTCCTGATAGCCACTTTCTGTTTTCTCAACAAATACTTTTGTTTATTTATTTGAACCAGATTTGTGCTGGGAACGTTCTTCAGAACATCTGTCATCCCTTCTTTCAATCAAGATATTTTATTTATAATTCCGCCGACATATATATATATATATATGCAGACATATTTATATACAATAATACACATTGGTATGCAAATGAATGGGTAATTTTTTTAACAATTTTTGTTTTCACACACGAGAGCAGCAGAGAAATCGAAAAGTTGGGAATTGGAATTTAATTTGAAACGAATTCCTATCTTCACAATTTTGTATTTTATTTCTTTTTCTAACTATGATCTTTTGTTGTTTGTTTTTGTTTTTTTTCGTCCTGAAATATGTCGCGTTCTTTTTATTTTTGAGGTTTTGAAGAATGTATATGTAAAGGATGAAGATGATGATGATGATGATGATGATGATGATGATGATGTTTGTAACTGACCTATAATAATAATTATATTAAATCACTGGTTTATTGTTGAAATTTATGTACATGTGGGAAATTCTATCAGGCTGTTTATTACTATCACTTTTTTGGGTAACTTCACTACAAACATGGACACGGGCGCGCGCAGACGAATTGAATTTATTGTCTTATGTCGAAATCTTTTTTAAATCTCTTTAACCGTAGAGCCACATTATGTAAATTTTTAAGCGACGCCGTGACGTTCGTATAGCGTTTAAATTTAAAGAAAAGCATGGCGAGTGTAAAATTGGATTGAATTGCATTCATATAAAGGAGGGTAAATTGTTCCAGGGGTTCATTAGTTCTATTGTATATCATTCTCAATGTTTCTTTATATGGCTTGCCCGTTTTCGATATTACCGTTCATTTCATTTACATTACTGTTAATTGCCACGTAAAACATGCAAACCGCGGATCGGATTACTTTTTCGTTAACTGTTCATTTTCCACACAACCGAACTTCTTCAATTTTGATGTTCAGACATTGTTTTCTAAACCATGGCGATTCACTCCACCCCCCAAAAAAAAATATTATGTAATGCATTTATCCGCTTTATTATAAAACAATAAATCGAACATATAAGTTACAAGTAAACGTAGTCACGTTTTTAAGCTGTCAGTCCGTGCATTTATTGCAAAAAATAATGCTAGGTTCGTGAGTGACACCCAAGAATATGAGGCAATTGACAAGATCAATATAAATATTCTGTAAAAAAATTCAGTCAAAAGAAATGACCACGCGTACAACCAATCAACCAGGGGACGTTGTTAAATTAAAAATACGAAATTTTTAAGTTTGCAGCCGCAAGCAAGAAACACAACATTTATCTGGGGAAAAGAAGTTTTTAAAAACATCGGGAATATTATGTTTCGGTAGTGTTTACCAAGAATGTAATACGGCTAATACCGGCTGCGCAACCGTGTAAATGATGCAAAATGTGTGTATGGTTACGTGTGTTTACGTGCACCCATCAGGTGGAGACGGTAGATTCAATTCAAATATCATCATGATCAAAACAGGAAGGTGACCTCTTCAGGTGTAATCCTCCCCTCCATCGTGGCTCTGACCTCCGTCTCCCTCCCACATTCAAATTTCCCATACCTGAAACCACTTGGGAACCCTGAACTTTTGTTTTCCTTACGTCTACTTTACTACGTTGCAGCCCGTTGTTTTCGCAAAAATTTTTGAAGAGATGGGGACGCATCAGGATTGCATTACACTTTTCCGAACATGCAACACAAAAATGTAAAATTAAACTGCAAAAAAAGTGAAAAAGAGATATTGAGAATTTTGTTAAAAAATTTATCTAATTGATATTTTATTACGTAATAAAATTTTAAAAATTCAGCTTTTTATTGATCACATTACATTGCTTCATTACTACATCCATATAAAGTTAGGGGAACCTATGGTTCAACTTAGGTTTGTCTCCTGCACAATGGTTCTGTGCAAACCCATATGGAATTTACAGGAATTTACAACATAGTAAAAACTAAAAGTTTCTTTTCCATCAATTTTCTGGTTTATTAATAATTAAAAAAAAAACAGTGAATAGGATGTTACCCATAGACTTCAAGGATTCTGTCTTACAATCTCTGCATTTCCATATTCATTATTGTAAAGCTTGAGCAACTCTGCTGTGAGGAAAGAAAAGCAGTAGAGGAAGGAGCCTACATTGACAAACAGAAACCTTTAACTGTTGCACAAGAGTTATGAAAAACATCACAATATTCAGATGTGCATTTCAAGGTTCAGGAAATGAGCGTTGGGTAAATTTGAAAACAGTCAGAAGAAAAATGTCCCAATTTAAATAAGACTAAGGTAAGTATTGATATTATGGTGAAATGATAACTGAGAAAGCAAATTACTCAACAAAGTTTCTGTTGAAATATGATAAGAGGATTTGAAAACAATAATAACCTTATTAAAGACTTGCAAACATTGGTGACTCACTAGATACAAAAATTGGATTGTAATACCCTCACAGTTACTACTATTACAGTTACCACACAGTTACTATATTTAGTGTAATATTGTAATAATAAAAGATAAATTCATTGGTTTAGTGGGATTTAATATAACCAAATCAAATAAAAGCTTAAGTGAAACTTTCATCAGGGAAATTTTCCCCCATTGAAATTTAAAGTATCAAATAATTACATGTAAAAATAAGAATAATTTCCAGTTTATGTTTGATTAAATTCCTGTTAATTGAGTCATGCTTCATGTTTAAGCTGGCTTAAATATGTACATTGAAAGATATTGAAAGTATTAAAAACTCTCCACAAGCTCATTACATTATAATTTATTTTAATTGGTTCTCTTTTACCTTTATTCTCAACAAAAATTTATTCTAACGATTTGAACAATACGTTATTTTATTGTACTACATTATATTTAAATATATATATAAATGTGTTAAAAAGCAAGAAAGTTTCTTCCCAGTTGTCAGAAAGTTCCTGACACTCCACGTTAGTCTAAGGTCATTTGTGTAAATATGGTCCGTAATATTTATCCACAAAAATTGGGTGGTTATTTATTAGTTACTTATTTATTATTAATTGAACACATTTTTATTTTAAATGCAAGAGTAATATGTTAAAGGACTGAATTTAACAAAACAAAAACAGTTTTACAGGTGTTAGCTTGTGAGACGAACTCGAGCAGGCTGACCAACTACAACGGTCGAGGGCTCCCAACATTCGCTCTAAGTTGTCATGCTCAAGTTTTGTCTGTAAAACGTATTTTATTTTAACATTCTTTTAAATTTTTCTTAAACGGATAGTAAAAATGGTGGCCATCACGTCTTTTTCAGAGCCTCCACAGCAGGTTCGACACCGTGAACCGAATACAACCGTTTATGTTAATGATAATAATTTAGGAAAGGGTACTTTGTATATAGCAGAGAGGTTAGTTTTGTTGAGTGACTTTAACCGGTCAAAGTAAATAATAAGTCTGTTAGAGATGCAATGAAGGAGTTGTATTTAGGATATGTTTTCTTACAGTCAGCTTTCGTGGTGTAGCGACTCGGGCAACGGGTTTTCCTTGGAATACCCGCATATTAGTCTACATGCCATTTCTAGAGACATAACGGCGTTTCCCCGAGAATGTATTTTCATGATGCTCGACACGGATTTTAATGGGGAAAGAGAAAATAACTCCTCAGGAGATGATGATGAGCAACTAGACGAACCTTTATCGACTGAAATGAGACTTGTACCTGATGACAAGGGGATGTTAGATGCCATGTTCAATGCTTTGAATATTTGCCAAACTCTACATCCTGATCCAGAGGACAGTGTGTCAGATGGTATTGTTTGTTTGTGATTTATTGATTACTACCTACAATTACATACTATCTACAATAAGAAATCATTCCTGTTTTCATTTATATTTTATATAAAAAGTTTGAATATCAAATCATTGAAAAGAAAAATTCATTATTCTTGTTTTCCATTTTTTTGAATAGATGGGATTTTTGAGGATGCTGATGAGGATGTGGATGACAACTTCACAGTTGAAGAAACAGATTCCCGTTTGGCAGGATGTGAGTGTAGAGTTATTCAGTTTCTGTAAATTCCACTGTTATAAACTTTTCAATCGAAACACCACTTTTTCTTTTTTTTCAGTGAGAATAAGAAACAGGGACGAGAGACAATACATGGGGGGCATTTTGGTGGACATGGACGAGGACATGGAGGAGGACAGGGTGGTGGGCAGGGTGGCGGACATTTCGGAGGAGGACATGGTGGAGGACAACATTTTTTTGGACAAGGAGGAGGAGGAGGAGGAGGACAGCACTTCACACATTTAGCTGCTGGAGGACACCGCGGTGGACAAGGCGGCGGTGGGGCTGGGCAACATTTGATACAGGGGGGAGGTGGACACGGCGGCGGACAAGGAGGAGGACAACATTTTGGAGGTGGACATGGCGGCGGACAAGGAGGAGGACAACATTTTGGAGGTGGACATGGGGGTGGACAAGGAGGAGGACAAGGAGGAGGACAACATTTTGGAGGTGGACATGGGGGCGGACAGGGAGGAGGAGGAGGTGGTGGAGGAGGACAGCATTTACATGGTGCAGGAGATTTAGAGCAAACTTTACACAAAAATTTTGGTGTACAGAGTTTTATACTTGAGGAAGATCCTTGTGAGTTCATGTTGTATGTGTCTCGAGCACTACCAAGAAAGCTGAAATTATATATTTTTACATTAGTGTAAAACAACAGTGTACAATGTAAACAACAGTGGGCTGTAAAAATTTCTGAATGCTGAAAATTGATTTTACCTTTGTAGTAGTGTAATTTTAATATAATATTTCAATAAGGTTTTTTTAAATCCTTTGGAGGGTACTTTTCAACTCTTGCATCTCAGCAATTCTTGAAATTGAAAAATAGTTTACGTATACTCCAGCGGTGTCGTTTCTCCCGGTACATACTCCTCTTCTGAATGTTTTTCTGTGGTTAATTAAAGATTGAGTAAGTCGTGTCCAGTACCTTTGAAAATAACTTTTTCTATTTTAAAACTATTTAAATTAAATAGGTGTAATTTAATTTAAAAAAGTTTCCAAGAATTTTTTACCATGTTCATTTAGGCATTTTCGACGGGTTCTGTCGTTGGGTTGTGAAGTTTATCCTACGTTTTTTATGTTCTTTATATTTTTTTTGGAGAACTTTCACACTGAAATTTACTTAAACTAAACTAATTTCGAAAGTAAATAAAAAAAGAAAAAACCGCTTTAAAGAATATCGGAGAAGGCGGTGACTTGCCGTTTCACGGGAGACGACGTCAGTTCAAAGACGGCAAATCGAATTCGATGTTTACCGCGTACCGAATAATGACTTGTGGATTTGTGAATTTCATATAATTAACTCAGTTTTATATTGAATAAGGTGGTTATCGAATAAAATTTTATTTTCTACTTTCGAATATATGTTAATTTATTGTTCATTTGAAATATTTGAGAAATTCTAACGCTTCTCTCCTGGTCACCTACCAGTCGTTTAAAATGGTGAATCGTTTGTTAACCTCAAAAACCTCTATCTGAAATTTATTTTGACGTTCTTGTTTCAGGATAATAGAGTAAACTTCGATATCTGATTAGTTTTCCATTATTCGGTTCGCAATGGGAGAAATTGAAGAAGAAACCCCCGGTTACTTGCAGTTGTGCACCCTGAGATTCAGACTCCGTCTGCCAGAATTCCAAAACAACAAAGAAATAATTAACCAAATCAGAGAAGGTGTCATGCAGTGGAACATGGCACCCTATTACGAGTCACTTTGCGATGAGTTCAACTGGCCGGTGGATGCAGCATTTTTGAAAGCCATGAAAGATGAAAATGCAAAGAAATTTGAAGAGCTTGACAAATTAGCCAATCAAATGTCTGACCCAGATGAAAGCACTGGCTCAATTGCCTGGAGAGCAAAACTAGATTACCTGTGTTCAATTGGAGATAGAAAAGCTGCTGAAGCTTTAGCTAATGAAAAATTCAACGACCAAACATTAGACAAGACAAAGAGAACAGATGCTGCATTTGCTCTATTTAGAATAGCCTACTTTCATGGCTGTGACATCAAAGCAATGGGTAAAGCCATTGAACAGGCAAAAGAATTAATTGAAAAAGGAGCTGGAGATTGGAGTGCCAGGAATAAACTAAAAGCTTATGAAGCATTGTACTGCCTGGGTGTGAGAAATTTTGAAAAAGCAGCCAAGCTGTTTATAGAAGCAGTTCCAACATTTGAATCATATGAATTGTTGGATTTCTCTAGTTTAGTGCGCTACACAGTTGTTGCTTGTGCAATAGCTTTGGACAGGAACCAGCTGGAGGCTCAAATGAGAAAGGGAATAATGGCACAAGCATTAAATGCACCTCAGGAGAGACCATTTAAATTATTTTATGAATCATTTTACAAATGTCAGTACGGAGACTTTTTCCAGCATCTTGCTAGAATAGAAACAGATTTGAAAATGAACCCACTGCTTAATCCTCACTACAGATATTATGTCAGGGAAATGAGATTGAGAGCTTATGCACAACTCCTTCAGGCTTACAGGAGTCTGAGCCTACAAGTCATGGCAGCAGAATTTGGAGTTTCTGTTGAATTTATTGAAAATGAAGTAGCCAAATTTGCAGCTGCAGGAAGACTCGCAGTGAAGATTGACAGAGTGGCAATGAGAGTTATTTGTGATGCACATGCAGAGGGATGTCCAGCTGTTGCACAGCAGAGAGCACACCTGTATCAAACAATTGTAAAGAAAGGTGATGTTTTGCTGAATCAGTTGAAAAAGATTGCTAGAGTTATTGATTATTGAAACATTTTTCCTTACATGTCATTTACAAAATGCAACTTTTAATAAATTTGTCTTATTTTCAAATTATTTATTTGATTTACCTTTTGTAAAAATCGAAATTTTGTGTGATTCTTTATTATCACTATGTATTTCACAATTTGTATATTCTATTGTTCTTATTATTACTCAAAGAACTGTTTGCCTGTGAAAAATCAATTTATAAATTTTTACTTTTGTTTAATTTATTCTTCACTATTTATTGAAGCCAAAGATGGCCATTAGTACATTAGTTATGGCATAGAGTGAAAGATGAGTCTTATTATGTAAGGGACATCACACACCAATAAGTGAACTTTTATTATCAAATTCATAATGTTTTTAACCTATGATAATTCTTATGTTCTTAATTTCATCAATTTCTTCAAATTGACGATTATGGGTGCTGTCAGCAGTTAGTGAAACGAACCTGCCAAAGAAATATCGCTCCCGTACTAACCCCTGGGAAATACGCAAGTAAACCCGGAGAATAATGGTAAACTCCAAGAGGAAATTACTTTCCTCATTCGTTTTGTCAAATAAAATTCAATTCCACAAAAAATGAAATACCTCAATTTTTTAAGTCGATGTAAGTAGAGGAAACCAAAGGGAAATGAAAGGTCAAGTGTCACGTAGGGGACACGCAATCCCGGATAGGAAATGGAAGTTACATAGAAAGTAAGGAGGAAGAAAACATAAGTACTTAAATGCTTCACCGTCAATCGAGTAGTTTTTAGGGTAATCAAGGGTTACCAAGGTGTCGCACGTATGAAACCTAAAACCAAAAAAAAAGCACTTCGAGTCGGAGTGCCGGAATTTGAGACACGGCCCTGGCTAGAAGTTTCCAATTTAAGGAATTAATCAGCCAACGATGTTTCCAATAATAAGCAAAAGAAATGCTGCTATCGATAAGGGCCGTTCAATAATTAATTTTCACCTTTAGATTAGTATTTAAAAATTCCTCATTGCCTTTCACAAAGCACGAAAACTATGTGTTTAATACATTTGATAATTAGTTACGTGAGATATGTATTAGTACATAATGCTCTTAGCTTTGTTCTGAGCCGATGTTGAAAGTAAAGGAAATGCAATTCCGCTAGTTATACTTAGTGCAACCATTACTGGTAGCCATACCACGCAAATCAGATTAAAAGAACATCTCCGAGTAAGCTAATACATTCAATAAGTAAAATTATTTATTAGCATATTTTTTTCACCGCAACTTCAATTATTTATTCTGAACACGTTAAATAATTCTTTGCAAAATCCTCAATAGTTATGCTCTAAACAAACAAAAAAGGCGTGGAAATTGTATTGATTGTATTTGTATGACAACAAAACCGATGACCCGGACAAACTTATTTATGCACTCGACAATTTGGGCCAAGTAGTACACACGACGGTGCCATCAAAGCAACGTACTTATCCTATTTTTCTCAACGACCCAGGAGGGTGATGTCAAACATTTGGATGAAGGACGAGATCAGGTCACCAGCTATCGACACGAGGAATTAAATTCAGGTGGAAATCAAAGGAAAAGTACCGAAGAAATGCCCACCTATGTGAAGTGAAACGAAGGTGGAATGATAAAAGGTGAGATGAGATCAAAAGACAAGTGCTGCGTACAAATGAAAGGAGATGAAACAGGTAAACTAAAAGATAAAAAGTCACAAACAGTTTTGAGTTTCGATAAAATAATTAGTAACTCCTTAAAATGACACACTTAAAGGCAAGGGCAGCTAACAGCGAAGGAGCGCCTCATCTTTTTTGCTCAGAAAGGTCGCTTGCATACAGAAAAGGATGTGACGAATGAAACAAATCACTATTAATCACTTAAATATTCTTAATAATTTTCTACTACTGCTAATAATAATGTAAATATAGTGGTGGTGACATTAATAAGAGTATTATTTAAAAACATATGTATAATGATTACTATTGAAGTACTAAAGGCACTACACATAACTTACACACGCACACGCACATTACAAAATGCACCTGTATTTTATTGAAGTACTAGACAGAAAGAATATATCGGGTGCAATGCACTACAGAGGAGTGGACGCCTATTTAAGGGTAGGACAAAAGAGGGTTTGAAGCCGATTAATTTTAAAGGCTAATTACCTGTTCCTAATAACTGAAAATTTTGTGTCCAATGTGCTGACACGAGTAATTAATAAATTACGAAGCTGAGCTGGCTTTTAATAAACACTTAGACAACACGACAGAGACCAGAGTAATAAATGGGTCACTTTAATTTAGTATTCTGAAAGCTGGATGCGTGAAGTGACGATAAATGGTAGAGAACTACAACAGGAAGCCGGGAAGATGTACTGCCTGGACATGCTTTCTAAGATATTGTTCTTATGCTCTTGTAAATGGTAGTGTTTGGTGTTGGGATCCAAAGAGATTCCGAGCGTGAAACGCCTGTGAGGTAGTCAGAAATCGGGAACTGTACTTTGTACAACACTACAGAAGAACATAAGGATATGAATAAAAAATTGCAGACGTAACTAGACTTATTGTAGGGCATTAATTTTCGGTTAAACCTTAAGTCTAGTTGTAGGTTATGCTACTTTACTTTCTATATTCTTTTTGTGTAAATGATAAACACTCAGCATCGTACTAAGGTACTGCTATGTCTATAACAATTTGATAAATTTCAATATTTGTATTTGTATTGCATACAAGTCGGTTAAGTCGAATTTTGCATAATAAATATTGAAGACATAAATATTGTACTTTCTCTCTAAACTGTTTCATTTTATTGTATACCTTATAATACTCCTCAACCTAATTCTAAAGTAGTACCTCTGAAAGTTAACTTACTCCCGGTAGCAGGGTCGCGGGGAACTAATAGAGCAGTTCAACTATTAGTAGTTGAAAGCTTGACGATCGATAATCGCTACAAGTGAAATATACCCCACTGCCGTCAACAACTACAAGATCAAAGAGTCTAATGCAACGCTAGACTTTACGTGACGTTGGCAAAGTTAGGAGGAACCGTCCATTGATGTTTCAGGTAATTTCCCAAAAACTGCTGAAATATTTACCGGTAATTTATTACTCAAACAATACGTAAATCAACCGGTAATTGAATGTCCGAGAATTTTTTTTAGCAGACAACACCCCGTGGGAGTGAGACTCGTACCAATTCAAGGAATCTGTCCACGAAACATCCGTCCGCTTATAACGATTGCGATTATGTGTGTGCCCTAAACGGTGACGTCACACTATTTAAATCGCGTTTGAATGTTTTGGTCGAGTTGGCGTTCAGTTTAGTGTTGAGTGTTGGTTAACCGCGTGCGTGCTAATGAGGCAGATAGCAGCCGTGTTAAACGTCGTCTCTTTTAGGGAAACTTTCGTTGGATTTTCTGGTTGATTCGCTTTTTTTCCTCTACGCACGCACACGCAATAACGCGCCCGTACCGTCCGTACGCGCGGCCTCGTCTTTCCTACGATTTAGTCTCCGTTTCGCACGTTTTCCCGCGGTTTTCCCTTCGACCGGGGGTTTTTTCTCATTTTGCGAACAAGCGAAATCGCTCGCGACCAAAAGGATTTCACCTTTGAGTGGGATGCTCTGCACTCCTCGTCGCCTTCTGAGTTCGGACATTTCCAAAAGGCCTAGGAGAGGATCTTTCAAGGTGAGGCAAGCCCGATGCACTCCTCTTACCGACTTGCTTTTCCGTATTTCCGCATTCATGTCACGACTCTGTACCGTGCCTATCATAATGATGGATCAAACCCCGAGGGGATTCAAGGGGTGAATCGCACTGAGTACCTAGTCTACTTCAAGACGCGTTAAACTGTTGTAATTAGGTTATTGTAAATCATCCAAATACTTCTGAAAAACTTTGCCATCGTTTGCCACAAGCACAGTAACCTATTCCTGTCGTACCATTACAGTAGTACGATTTTAGCCTCAATTATTTATTCAATGCAGTTTCACAAAACTATCGTACTACTAGTATTAAAGATACCTCTTACGACAGTCCGCGCGATTAATCCTTTTCCGATTACATACCACTTTAGTTTACATACTAGTTTAGTTTTATTGTGAGTAGTTGGTAGAGGCTGGAGAAAACTCACGTTAGCGTGAATCACACAAACAATTCTTCTTCGTCGGTATTTGTGTATATAAATAAAAACATGTATTGATTCTCATCAAAAATCTTAGAGAAAAGGGTAGTAAATTTTATTGTTACACCTGCTGTTGTGACAGAAACAACCTGTAATTGTAATACTGAGCTACACTTGGACTGTAGTTTAGTGTGCGAGTGGTAGATGATAACGCCCAAGTGTGTGTGTGTGTGTGTGTGACTGGCCTTGTGGTAGGGAAGTTAGACCGAGGTTGTCTTGTTCTCTTCAAGACTTACACCGTCAATAACAGATAAGGGAATGTTTGAAGATAAATAAGAAGAATAATGTTAAATGTCCGCTTAATCTCTGTCAAAGTTTCAAGTTAAAGAGCCTTGTTTTGAACTTAAATTATTTCACTAATTAATTAAGTAAAAGTTGAAAATTGGCACCAGGAAAGGCAGACGTTTTGCTTTCAGTAAATATATACTGCTAGAAATGCACTACAAACATGTTTAACTCCGAATGAATTTCTTATTTAACATTTTTTTTGGGTTGACACGTAAGTGTGAAACTATTTTCCGTTGAGCATCCGCACTCGTGTTCAGGATCAAGGTAAAATTGGAAAATTATTGATTTTGCTTTCGATAAAAGAATTTGAAACAAGGTCTAGATTGTTAGTGTTTAGGCAATCTATTCTGATGTGTTTAATGCTTTACGTAAAATAAAGTGGGGAGGTGTTTTATAATAATTATGTAATGCAGTCTGCCATCATCGTGTATATTTTATATGCTTCTATATTGCGTACATGGTTTTTAATCACTTAAAAATCATTCAAATGATTGAATTTTATGTTCAATTTCTATTTAGTGACGTTCTTACCGCAATCTGAGTTTCATTAGTTTGGTAGGATTCCTCCTCAATATAAGTACTATTCATAAATACAGAGCTACAAACAAGTACATATACAGTTTAACATTGAGTTTTTAGAGCAGCAGTAATGTGATCTTAAATTGAGCCTAAGTACTGATTTTTGAAAATACTTCAGCAATAAACTTATCACCTATTTTACTACTTATTTTTTCGAAATGTTTTAGCAAATATTATCCCCATAATATTAACTTTCTGTATAATGTACTGCGTAAAAGCTATTTACTTTTCAAATGAAAGTCACATCTCGTGATCTTCATCTTCCCTAAGAATGTTACTTCACAACCACCTTTCTAAAATAACCACCAAGCATACAATAACCTTATTTATGTTACTCTGTGGTCGCTCCAGGAAAGTAAATCAATTCGTTTACAATTTAAGTTCACAATTTTATAATTATATAGTGTAGGTTATGAACCAGTTGAAGCGCGATGTTTCTGGCATTTCCTTGAAACATTTAATACGACTCAGTAAAAAAATAAAAAATCCTTATTCATTAATAATATTACAGGAATGTAACTTAATAATGCTTACATTTAATGATGGCAGTATAGTTAAAGATGGTTTCTACGAAATGAATATTAAAGGTATTCATAATTCCTCTATAAAAAAGAGAAACCATTCTTCAGCGAGTTTTTCTTTACCAATTCAATCTTCCACTTCTTTTTAATAACAAAATTAAGTGCCAAAGCAGGCGACAACACTTGTTCTCGGAACTCTCCAATACACTCAATGAAGTAGAAATGTCTGAAATAGTTTTCTCACACTACCAGAAATTAAGGTGTCAGAACAAACGTTTCCTTTGATGTGGAAATCTTGTAAGGTGTAAGGTGCAAGTTGAGTTCACGCGTACCGACGAATGCGAAACGCAAAATAAAATTTCAGGGCAATTTGGAGGAACGTTGCAAACGTCAAGGGGATTAGCAGAACTTGTTGACGTGGTGATCCGTCAAAGGGATGGTCACGTAAGACGCACCTGGAAATCAACCTGAATATGGTGAAATGGAGCTGTGACTTGACATGCGGAGTGCACAATGAACAACGCCACCAGAAACGTCACTGTTGTCATCACAACGAAGGCCCGCCACTTCATTTCCTATTTATTTTTTCTCCTGTACAGTTACAACTAATTAATTTTCTTCGTATATTAGTTCAATAGCCGATCACAATACTCGTGTTCGACATGTTATGTTGTACTCCTTCCCGTTATCCCGAGACGGCTTTCGAAGCAGTCGGTTGCACCCAACTAGCCGGCCCGACTCGCCTGATGGTACCTGGTCCCCGGGTGATTCGTCATTCGTGCCAGGTCTGTCAAGCGGAAGTCAGGTCAGTCAACGGATTTCTCACAGGTAGGCGAAAATTTGGTGTGGCGTGATTTGCAGACGATCTACGTTGACATATCCATTTATATTTACTGTGTAATTGTTTAATTTTTTATTAAATAAGCACAAGACTTTCTCCAGTTTATTAAAAGATTACACTACCGTGAGGGTGCGGATTAAGGCGGAAGAGACGTAACATAAGGTACTCTTCGGGTTGACAAATACACAAAAAGGGTAATCGAAGGAGACTCTCGACTTTAATCGTCTTGGGGCTCTCATTTTCAGGTGTCATCTTAGATTTCGATTTGCTACATCCTGTGAATAAAAAAATTAAATATACACAAATGTCTAGGCTGATTGCCATTTTAAGGTTGTAATCCGAGGTTGGACTTAAAGCCGGACGGTACACCGACATAGTTCTTTTAATAGTTAAATCGGTAAATAAGTGTATTTACCAACTAGCTGGGCCCTCTGTTTCTCTCTTACTATCCAATGCCCCACAGATAAGGTAAACAACCTCAAGGTTGACTCGATCGGTCCTCGACTTTATAACCCGAATAATAAAAGCCCCCATTTCTTCTTATCTGACGAGTTTACTGGGTAGTCGCCCATTGGAGGACCTTTGATGAGAATCCAACCAGGAACTCTCTCCTACATACCTAGGATGAGCCAAATGAGCGAAAAGATTTCTATTTTTACCCATGAGGGATTTTCTGACTGTCAAAAACCACAGTTTCCACTCCTGGTAGTATTTTTGAAAGATCATCCCTGCAGGGGATGAGTTTTGAAACCTTGCCAGGGTGCACTGACCTGAATGTTTTTCTCGGAGACATGCAGACTCGATTCATACGAAAAATTATGGACAAAAGTTAGATGTTGTATACCGCCGTAAAAGTTTCTTATGTTTTCCTCCTGGTCGTTCACTTGAACCAATTGCCCGTACAAACTATATACATACTATTAACTATAACTAAAACCATAAACAACCTAAATCACGAAATATTGTTTAGATTAGGAAATGCATACTCAGTTCTCGCGTCGTGGTTGCTTCTTCTACTGTTCTGTAACATAACCGAAACGTTTAAAGAAGTCCGAGGTTAGCTTCAATTAATGCCGATGAAAATCTGTTCAAGGTTGATCGAACGGATATTGACCGGGGAGTGTGACACTCGTTGACGATAGTCAAAACCGAATGATAAAACGCGTGTGATCATATGATCGCTCGTTCGCGGCAATCTTTGAGAGCATTCGGTCGCAGGTGACACAAGGGGAACCCGGTTATTTCGATAAACAAGATTTGGATAGCTCTTGATCTATGAATAGATGAGATGTCAGCCCTGACACAATTACCAGAAATCTATTCCAGTCGACTCTAAGTATTCATATATTTTTTTTCGTCACCGGTGGTTTGCGGCGCCATTAAGAACTTCACAACTTCTGTTAACTTATAATTGGTAATCAAATAAAACGTCTAATTATTACATAATTGATTTAATTAAATCTTATTTATCGCTTGGAGACTGTCGAACTCGGAATAGCACGACTCATTCATACCAAGTCGAGTGTTTAACTTGTATTGTAACTGTACGTTGTATCACTGTTAGGTGAACTCTTGATAACATAACATTGAATAATACTGTGGAGGAAGATTCTGTAAATTGTGAAGTGGTAGATGACACATTAACCATTAAAATAAACGTATATTGTTCGACTAGACTGCAAAGTCAATTGCAATATAGTGTATATCTTATATCTTTTCGCTAATGGGCGTAATAAGTTTCAACGTGTCTGTGTACAGAAACAGGCACGAAGGTCGGAAAAACAGATGGGTCGATAAGATGATGACAGAATTGTTTTCGGCAAACATAGAATGCTTTCAAGGTGACGTCCGTCAGAATATAAAAACCGAGTGGATAAGGGAAATTCTGTCGAAACTCGGAAATCCACGGCAATCCCGTCGAGGATTCATTTCGCTGCGATCGGTGACGTAGCAAGTGAATTTGCGCCTATGTGTAAACGACCGAAGTGGTGGAAAACAAAGTTTGAGTCACAGAGTCAACAGCATTTCTATTAATCCCTGACCGAAAGAATACAAACAGTTGTGGACATGAAAGATTGAAAAACTTCTGATGAGAAAATTGTATGTAACGGCAGTTAATTGAAAATCGGATGGTCAGTACAGGGTCACCAGAAAGGAGAAACATGCATACATAAATATAAAATCTACAGTTTATGTTTTTCACATAGCCGCAATAATTGCCGGAACAACCGCGGCGGCAGGTTAGGATGTCCACATTAATTATTAAATTAATTATGGAATTTTTTTTCAATTGGAGTGTTTTATTCAATATTCTCTTAATAAGTATAATCTTCATTACAATTAGTACTTTTGATAAGCACGCTACTTTCTATATTAACCCATAATATTTGCAATTAAGTGATTCATCTTATTAATGTAATACTTAATAATTATTTTACAAAATTAAACTCATATATTTTACATCTAAAATAATATTGCTTGCGGATTTCACTTATATTATACTCTAAAATAGCTTTAATTTATACTTCAAATTGTACTTAATACCATATTAAATAGTCAATTATTTATAATATATTAAAAATAATTATTTATCCACTTCAGAGTAGTGCAAAGTGATAATACGCTCGGATTTGCAACTTTCTTTCATATCTTTAACGAGTATAATTTTTTAACAAAACACAATTGCTCAAGGTAGTATTTAATAATGTAAAATACATGGTTACTGAGATTGGTAGTAAAAATTACGAATCTCCGTACATAGGTCGTTTCACTGTTTACCAGTTAAATTTCAACTTATTGATTTCATTGAGAAGTACCTGATGCGTAACAGACAGCAACCGCAATGAGATGCTCACGGACCGTTAAATACTTAACCTTATTTATTTACTTGTGCGTAAAATTTTATTTACAAAACTATAAATTATAAGATGACGGCTGTCCAAATTGTTTTCGATTTGACCTCAAACCCGCTTCCGTCAATTCAATTTAATTGTAGTAATAATTGTAGTAGAGGCTATTACGCCACATTTTATTAACGTGCATGTAACATTAATCCTGTCAGCAGGAGTTAATATAACGTAACTAACAAAACATTTACAATCTTTGAAGTTTTTAAATTACTGCAACGGAACATTCTATTTAATAAAAAAAAATACATAAATGATGCGACCAGGACTGGACTAAATCTACTATTTGTGTTTTGCTAAACTGTTTATAAGTGCGCGTCAAATCTCTCAAATGCCTCTCGCCCGAATCTGGTGAAGTTGTATAATTATAGCTTTCATAAATTGCTCAATTTTCTCATATTCTGCGAGATTTCTTTCAATTTGACCGCTTATTAACATATCATGTGAAAACTGTGGACAATCCTGCAGCATCCGTGAACTGTCGGTTGCGGAGAAGAGGGCCGTCTCGACAAGTGAACAGGAAGCTGTTGCATGTGCGAAAAACAAAAAAACTGCATTATCTCGTTGCAAAATAACAAATAAACAAATAAGCGTGACATAACGCGACAGGCAGAACCATTTGCAATGCAAAATGCAACAGAGAGGGAAAGGAATGATCTGACAATGAAGTTATTCCACTCGGTACTCTCCTAACCAATGCCTCCGCTGTACGGTTTTGTTTCGCCGAGACGTGCAAGACAGAAAAGGACGGAGACATCCTTGGCGTAATGCGACAGGAAGAAATTTCCCATTATTAAGCAATTGCCGAAAATTTTTGTCTTTCGCTTCGAGAAAGACTGGTCGGGATCTAATTGGACCCTCTTTAGTGTCCTAGTCCTAGGTTCCGCGTTCTATTCCTATTCGAGTTGATGACTCGTACGTCCACTGAACGAGATTGGAGTCTTCCTCCTTTCGTCCGGTCCTATTCGACATGAGTAATGCTAAACGGCAGCAATTTGACGGGTTACATTGTGTGATTCATTTCCTTATCGCTAGAGTAAAATGTTAACATTACACAATTCGTAGTAAACAATATATGTGTGCGCAAAACAGGTATGTCTCTCCATAGCGAACCCTCAACAACTTCCATCACTCCTCATAGAGTAGACAAGAACAGATGTACTAAATTTGAAACCTTTCATTGTGGGACAATAACTTGACATGATGTATGTCCACATGGGCAACGTTTAAGATAGTTATTGTACAGGAAAACGGTGTGTAGTTCGTACAGGGCATTACATGTAGTCGAAGACAAGAAACAAGTCAATGGGATTTACGGTGCCCCATTGCCCGTTCATCGCTCTATTACAGTTGTTTACGTTTTCTGACCGTAGGCAAAGGACCCATGCCTCGGTCGTTGGCTTTTGCTTCTGGTGTCTCCTGGTCTCTCGGATTTTTTGTACTTGAGAGTTCGTCAGGTTCGGTGTCGGACTGATATCAAGCGAGGGGGATTTCCCCCTGGGGATCCATTGAGCACAAAGTTGTTGGCTTTCCACGCCACTCATCTTCTTCCATTCAACGCAACCGTCCGTCCATCCATCCATCCATCCATTCGTCTTCCCACTCTCCAGGGTTCATTCAACCTCCACATGGCTTTTTGAGAGTGTCGACTCGTCCTAACAATTGTACGGTTGGCAAAGGAATGTCGCCGTTAACACGGTCATCGTAAAAACATAAGTAATTGACGGTTATGTAGCGAGAGAGGAAGTTTGTATTTTCCTTCTTCCATGCCCAAAAAACTGTTACTTTTGGTCAATTTGCTAGAGTTCAATGGTTCACTGTTAACATGGTTAACCGTCCAGAGAGTTTTATGGGGTCGGTTCCCATGGTAATGTACAATTTATCCATAAGTTGTGAGCACTTATGAAAGCAGTTATGTTCCTAAATTATATGGATACGGGAGTTGTAGTGTTATCACACAAATACTAATTCTATTTTACACTTAAGTAGTGACTTGCATACTTGTTAATAGCCATTACCAACACTTGACTAACTCCCACAGTAGATTGTGTTATGTGCCGACGAGTACACAATAAATAAGTATAAAACTTATTTTGATTGCGATTTAATATATAACTTAGTACAAAGTAATTAAACTATAACAGTACAACTCAACTTCTTCGGTTTTTATCTTCCGTAGGTCTGGTGGAGTCTTTCCAAGAGCTTATGTCTCGTGTCTTATCTCTGTTGTTTTCAAAACAAGTTGAGTGCATCTCCCCCAGATCTCTAACCCACATTTTGGAAGTTTTCTTTGAACTCTTTAACGGACTTTTTCCTTCAAACTCATAAATCTGTGTTATTTCTATAAGAAAAGGAATTGAACTTGGGTTTTCTCTCATTTGAATCACAAAAGGGTGGCTCGAGTTGGAGGTGGATGGGGGAGACTAGAAGAAGAAGAAGGTCCGGCACACAATTGATACCTTCGGAGTGGGAAGTACCGCCAAACCTTTCGAGGTATGAAATTGTCCTTTCACGGTTTTATGTAGAAACTGTAAAGGCACTCCGGGGAATTACAAGCACTTCAATTAGAGAACTGAATCATTGTCTGCGTGTAGCGGAGGACGGTTTTGCCAGTCCCTCAGGGCAGCATAAGTATACAATGCTCTCTACACATAGTAGTAATGAGTACTACACCCACGGCAGAGCCTTTTACGTTCGTCGAGTGTGTACAAAATTTGAACCAGACACAACTCTCATTACTAAATAATTTCAACTATCCCGCATATTACTGAATAGTATTTTGTATTGTTCCAGATTGTCCGGATAACAGTCAGTGACAGTGGTCGAAATCGCGTTTGAAATGGAGAAAGCAACAACGACATTGTTGAGACAAGACAAACAATTACCTCGTCGTGTAACGGTGACGATCCCGAAAGTGAGAAGTTGATGAAGTGCCCTATGTAGTGCTGTTTTATTATTATATATATATTTAAAGGTGCTTGTATATTAGTTGTGCAGCTATGGAATACAAAAAGCGAATGGGCGTTTACGACACGAAAAATGTCAAATTTGCGGATATCGAGAACATACTCAACAGTTCATTTCTGTAAGTACTGTTTATATATTCAATTTTCAATGAGAACCCCGTAGTATCTTGGACAAACGTATGGTTGAAGAGAAAATCGAAATCATGGCTCTGTACATACACAGTGAGTGAATTGTCACGGTGTATAGCCACACATACCCTCACAGGTGCTGGAACACCTTTACATAAGAGGAACCCTCCGATGTTCATTCTCTACTGTGTGTGAATATCAGAAATATAACGCCACAGTCAAATTATGTATTATTTCTTTTCTGCTATCGACTAGTCTTCCTTTCCCTTTTTTTTTCAATAAAACATTTTTTTGTTCGATTCGACTTTTATCTTTCCATGTCTTCCTTATTAGTAATAGGATACTTTCAGCTATCTTAACAGGATCCCTTTGAGGATGTCCCAGATTCTGAAATAAATCAAGTTACACGCTCGATACATGACACTTATACTCTTCTCTCTCTATCTCTCTCTAACTCCGTGTGTGTCTCTCTCCTTCTCTTGTACTAACAAATCATTAGCAAAGAAATTAGGCATGTATATAGATGTTATGATTTTATTGGACTATAAAACTTAAGCAAACATCAATGTATTTACCCGGGGATTTTTCACGCGCTCGCATCTCCGCGTTTCTTTTCAAAAGGTGAGATTTAGCGTAGTCGAGCAGGTAAAAAAAAATTAGGAATAAATGTGAGCGAGTAGTAAGTTGCCGGGAAGAGCACAGAACACAACAACCGGTCTTAGGAGACGGGATTTCGGTTCGGTTGTTTAATTGGGAGCAGTGTGCCACAAGGGGATTCCCCTCGGACAAAAGCTACGTGCAAATGCCACGGATTAAACCGCTTTTGTACATGTACATATGTATTTATGTATGTACATAACGGTTGACTACGAAGCGAGGGACAGCGAGACAACAGGCCGCCAGCTTATTATGTCATAAGCTTAATTCCATCAATTTAAGGCGAATTCACTTAACATACTTTCCATTTAACTCAAATGTTCATTTGTTAATTCTTTTCATTTGGTGAAAGAAATAAAAGCCAGAGTTCTCGAGGACGGAACGGACGAAAGGATGCGTCACTTTTTCATTCGTCAATTGACCCAGGAGGAAAAAGGCACTTGCGATCGCCTGCGGTCGTTGCGAAAGGTTCACAGGTAGAAAATCCCAGTCGACGGTTTTCTTTTTCTATTCAAATGAACACAAGGAAATTTCTGTGGTGTAAGGTGACTTCTACGTGGTTGGACGAACTGAGCTCTTCAACTTCTTCTGCTGTTTTTGACATACTTGTTGCATCAAGTTCCCGTGTTTAACTGTTTATTTCTGATTTTATTTTCGAATTACAATCAAATTGGTTTCCCTCCGGAAGAACCGGTCAACTTAATGCTCGTGGTATCTCGTAACTTCCTTTCTTACCCTGAGATTGTGCTGCTGCTCATTAGAATCACTCAGGTCGTGTAATCTCAATGAAAGAAACTTTATCCTTTCTTTTTTTCTTCTACCGCAGTGCCAAGTTCGAGTTTCTTGTTCTCCTGTAGACGGTAGCAGCTGTCGGTTATCGAACTTCTAGCTGTTGCCAGAAATGTTACGAGTTGCTCCCGACTGACCATGGGCAATTAACGGTGTATTGAATGTCCTTCTCAATGGACAAGAAAATAGAACATTCGAGTCGGGTCTCTCGGGAGGTCTCTGTGAACCCGGGGAAAACTGCCAAAAAAATTTCAATTCGGTTCGGACGGAGCCGTTCGAAAACCCAGTCTTGCGTTAGTCGCGTGCGTTGGAAAATGAGTCGCCGCGTTTCTCTCGCGTTTTGAAACCCCTCTCCCCCCAATAAAAAAGAAAACCGTACAATTGAAAGTGACAGGTGAAGACAGCGGAAGAAATGAGTGAAAGCAAAGGTAACACCAGCCCGGACTCGACGACGGGCTCTATGAAGAATCGCTTCACGCGACTCCTGTCGACCATACGGGGGTAAGTGTCCTCTGTCCAACTATATACGAATTTCAGTGTGTAGAAACGCGGCTCGCAGCGAACTTCGCTGCCCGAACGTGATTGAGTAAATTTAAAAATAGAAATTTAAATCTGTTCGACAGAATATTTTCGCCATTTAATTTGAGATTGTCTGCTCGAACTGTTCGAACGGCCAAATGCGCATTTTCCGTGAAACGATGGTGTGTCCTTGCCCGTTGGAACAAAGTGCAGAGAAAGCGAAGGAAAACAGTGCGTCGGTTTGCGTTGCAGGAAGACCGTACCCTTGACCATAGACGGCACGTCTATTTTCCTTTCGCCGGCTTTTGTCACTTTGTTCAATTGTGTTTTCTGACTGGCATCCAAACTGGGACCGCAGTAAAATCTGCGGAATTATATCTGATAGTATAATCGTCGTGTTTTGACACGTACAACGCATAATTCCTCATTTGTGCACGAACTTGACTCCGTTTATTATAATTTATCGTCAATAATAGTTACGGTCGTGTAGTTTCCCATTCTCGTGTGCCCTACCGCAACTATCCGATCCTTGAAACCGTTTAACGTAACGGCCGATCGTCCGTTTTCTGGCAATTCGACAGCGGATGTGGTCCGAGACGAAATCCGGTTCTCATCAGCAACCAAGGAAAATTACACGTCTTATAAAAAAAGAACACCAACATTGGTTGAGGAGGTCGAAAGCCAACAGCGAAAGTTGATAGTTGGACAGAAACGTGAGACAACACGAATCCGACTTTGGTTTTCATAACTCAGACCTACCGGAAAGAGAGAGACACGAAAGGTCACTGGATGTGTACCTTTAGATCAAATTGCAAACATCTAAAATTACGATATATAAAAAGTACACTTACTTCAAACCTTGGGTTGTCATGTATTTTTTTTTGTGTTTACTCATGCAACTCTAGATGGTGTATTTTTGGCCTGTCGGGTGTCGGTCAGGTGTAGGTGTTACATATCGAACCTCGAAAGAAAATTCTGCATCGATGTGGGACCGCGTGGAATTTCTCCGAGTCTTCAAGACAGTCCACTTATTCCTCGATTAATTGGTTTTCTGTTGCGTGACGTCACGGGTATTCACCGCCACGCCTCTGGAAATGCCCCCTCGTTGACATTCGGGTGAATACTGCAAAATTTATTGAGCAAACAGGTGTGTCACGTGTGTCCCCCTGTTGATTCGAAAGAGTAATAATTTTCACGTGAAATGCATTTACCAGAAACAACGTTTCAACACAACAGAATTAATTACATAAACGTCGTGGGGGTAAACATTGACAATTAATCAATCTCCCCGTCTGCATC
Source organism: Polyplax serrata (assembly GCA_037055365.1). Lineage (NCBI taxonomy): Eukaryota > Metazoa > Arthropoda > Insecta > Psocodea > Polyplacidae > Polyplax > Polyplax serrata. The sequence goes on along the minus strand of JAWJWE010000038.1, from coordinate 2,932,366 downwards.
CCTTCGGACCATGGACCCTGACACTGGCAGATCTTGTGAATGATGGCTCAATCGGACAAAAAAGATGTATGGGACGAGCTTTAGCAATTCTTCGGATTTTGAGTGTTTTAATTTCGACCGGTAGTTATTTTGAGGTTTCCTTTGAAGAACGGCCATTTTCAATGATTTCCACAATTTTTGTACCGTCAACGGGTGTAAGGTCTGTAAGGTCGCATACATTTGTAATACAAATGGTAGTAGTACAATGTAGGTAACGTTAGAACGATTGTTTCTTATATTATTGCGTTGTGTAGTTTTTATTTAACTTGACCACGTTTCCATATGCAGATTCTCTTATGTTGTGTATCATACATAACTACTAACCTGACTACATACGTAACTTGACTCTGACTATACATAACTAACACAAAACACAGAGGGTAAGCAAGCAGAACAACAAAAATACTTGCTACAGTACTTCTGTAAGATCGCTCTGTATTACGGTAGCCCAACAATATTTATTCCAACAGGCGGTTGTTGTGTTTTCTTAACACTTTTCCCAGATCATTTATCTTACTTATCCGTGGTGGATTTTCCGGCGATGATGAATATACATTAAAATTAAAATTTATGAATGTCTTGAGATTTGGTGAGGAAGACTCGTTTCCTTAACCCCCGAACTCTTTAGATTCCATTTTCGAACTAAAAGTATCGAGTGCGTTGTAGGATGTACTTCTTGTACGATCCGGCGATCCATCAATGACAGGATTTTTTGGTCGTCATCATCTCTGTTTGTCATTTATATCAATCCCGAATCCTTTTCACGCGTCAAAATTCTTTGTGAATTTTCTGAATGTCACCTAGGTATGGAAATTCCGTTACTCGTTGGAAAGCACATGACAAGGACGTGACAATGAAGTACATGACAAGAGGAATTTAAGTAAAAAAAAAAAATCTACGATACGAAGAAAGAATTCGTCAAGCTTTTATTTCAACGATTTATTTTGAAGTTGGTTAAACACGAGACGTGTTTGCCTTAGCCCCAACTATTTACTATTTATTGATGTTATTAACGTTTAATCAAAAGCTCTTTAGCGCGCAAGGTTAGTGTTTGTTAAAGCGGGGAAGATGGTAAACATTCCAGGGAAACTGATCGTGTCCTACTGACACATTCTTGTTGACCGAGACGTTCTTGTTTAGTTAATAGTTTAAAGTTAATAGTTTATTGGAATTTTAAGGAAGAGGTATTGATAAAACCAATACGCGCAATACATAAACTTTATAAAACTGATAAATAAATGCACACGAAAATAAATAATTATACTGAAAAGATATTCAGACCAGTGACAATTTTAAGAAAAACTGTGGCTTCTTGTCATGTATCCATCCCAGGAAATGAAGAATAGTTCGAATTCGGTGAGGCGTTTGCAGTAGAGAAAACTATTGATGTAATCTTTAATTAACCTAGTTATTTAAAAACTTCCTGGTGTTCGCTCAGCGATGTGAAGTTAAGATACAAATGTAAGCGATTGCCCGACTGCTTTCTAGAACATTCTCTCTGGTTTAAGGAAGGAGGTCCGTTTCGTTGTTTACAAGTCACGAAATAGGAAAACATGAAAACCGTTCAATGTTACATGAAGCAAACCTTTTGCTTTAGGAGAAGGAAAAAAAAATTACACCTTAATTAAGCAGAGTGTTACGATCGCTTTAACCGGAGTTGGGAAATTCGTCGCTCTTATGGAAAACCGGCGGGAAAGGGTCTTGTTAACGCGTTTGCATGACGCCTAATTATCTATTCATAGGAAACGCTTTCGGAAGCGAATTGCCGGGAGCAAAATCCTAGGGATTACTCTTGCCCTTTGACCTTACACCTTACATTATAAAAAGTGCTGAAGTGACCTGGAAGAGGCATATGACCGAATTCCAATTGAAGACCGGTTCGTCACTCTTACCCGTTCTCAATTAATTTACCCGTGCTCCACCATCTTCTTTCCGAAGCTTTACAATGACACGAATAAATACGATCCATTATTGTCGAAGCCAGCTGGATACAATGATCATCCAGATCGGTAAGAACCTTCCGTTCTTCGGGGTGTACGCCAATGAATCAAGAGGTACGAGTTAGAGAGCTGTGAAAAACGAGAAAGAAAATTCAGGGGAGTCATAACAAAGGAGGGGTGAACCTTTCAAATTAATCCTAGAAATACAGTTGAATGTACTTCGTGTCATCCGGAATGGTGAAAGGAAAACGAAAAGGATCACTTTCTTTTTAAGGGAAAAGGAAAACCGCCGAGAAGATGAGCTTTGAACGGTTTAAGGACCTTACCTGAATAATAAAGAACTCAATCGGATTTGAGTGATAACAACGAGTTTAGAGAAGTAGAAATTTACGTTAAGCGTGTCTTCAACGTAAGAAAGTGCAGCTTATAAACCCAATTTGAATGGAAAAGCTTTCACTGGATCAGATCTGAGCAGATGATGTTTGACACTCGATTGCATTCTGTGAAAATTATACAGGTACAAGTAAATACCACCGATCGATTCAATTTCGCCGATATTTCGTTCATTTTCAATTCACCTGAGCATTTGACCGGTTCCTTTCATTTCTCCCCTTTGAAATTATCGGTCTCATTTCAAACGTTCGAGTTCAAATTATCTCCTGTATGGATTTTTGCTCTCGATGAATGTAACGATCTTATTACCGGCAAACTTTTACTCCGCGTAATTGTTACCCAATACATTTTTACAGGTAACAAAAAACGCGGTGCGTAGGTCAGTAACCCGAAATTACTTATTGTTTCCGCCGTACAGTCGAAAGAATTTCATAGTTTGCCGGGGTTAAAACGTAATTTGGGTTCGAGTAATAAGAGGCATTCGGTATCCTTGTCGAACGTTATTTTGTACTGTAACAACGACTCACTTTCTCTGTACGATCTGAGGACTGCAAAGGAAAGTTCCTTGTTGGGTAACAAAACGAATAATAGAAAGAAGCGAATCTGTCAGAATGAATTTTCGTTGGAATGTATTTGAACGCAAACACTTTGAGAATGGCAATGACGCTCCAAACGGTTGACTTATTTATAGCAATTTATATGTGACTGTATGACATAAAAAAGACGAACAATACGGACGCGTTGCTCCATGGCGAAAACTACAAGCCTTGCCTCCGGCGACCCTTGCGTCGTACTCATCAAATGCATGAAAAGGAAAAGGTAGACGAAAATTGTTTGAGAACAGCCTCCAGGTAGTCTCCATTAATTCTAGAGCACGAGATTATCGGAAAAAGGCAGGTATGAAAGGTTTGGGGCTGAAAACTGCAAGAAATGAAAACGGGCCAAAATCATGATAGAAAACGAAAGCAATACTGGAGACTAACCGCAGTCAAATAAATAAAAAAAAGTAAAATGAAAATGAAAAGAAGCAGACGGAAAGGAAAAGGCACGCGTGTGGTCCAAATAATTAAACTTTAAAGGTGAGAGAGAGTGAGAGAGAGAGAGAGAGAGAGAAAAGTTTTATAGGAAATGACTTGTAATCCACGGGGAGACGGAGGACTCACCGGAGGTTTTTATTGAAAAGTAGACAAGAAGAGAAAAACACAGAAAAGGGAACAAGAGAGAGAGTTTAACATGCAAAAAAAAACTGGAAACAATCACGAAAGTGAAGTAATGTTTTACAGCAAATAGAAAAATGTTATTCTTAGCAAAACTGGACGATGAAACACAGCCGAGGTATCGACAGGGGCATTAAAGACGCGGAGAAGCTCCAGCAAAACAAAATATAAAAATGGACTTGACTGGAAGCAAAAAAATCGTAGCAAAATTTGGTTGAACGCTTTTTAATGTTTTTGCAGTTAATTAAAAAAAACAACTTGCGAACTTGTGTCGGGGCCCTTTTGGGTCCCTCGTTTTAGGGGCCCGCAAACACCTTTTTCCCAGCAAACTTTTAATTACGTTTTTTTGCAGAAAATGTCACAACGTTGAGATGAACCAGATCAATGAAAAAATCATTGATCCGATGGATTTTAATTAATTTGCAGAGTTGGAGGCCATGAGTACGAAACTTATTGATTGATAATTGGGCCCATATTTTAGTAATTATTCTTCTAGACTAGAGTAACAAAATTGTACTGACTTGTCGGATGACCTTCAACATCTCAACTCTGTGTGCTCTTTTATGGAAGTCCTGTACGTTAATTTCCTGTGCAGTTCCTGAAAGTAAGTCAGCATGTGCATTAGTACTACTAGTTACCGGTGGTTTACGTTTACCCAACATTTCCGGAACTACAACCGCAAATTTTCTATTACTTACCTCTACAAGTACTCATTTCTATTATCGGTTTGTGAATGGAAAGTTCAATCTTCTGTGCAACAAATTTATATCTTTATTGATATTAATCACTCAACAACAAAAAGATGAAGTTTGGGAGTTTTATGGAAAATAATAATATTAATATTATTAATACGTTTATTAACTTTAAAGTATTTATTTAATGAAATATGAAAACATAAAATTACGGGAATATTAAAGCGTTTAAGCATAATAATTGAAGCATAAGTAGAGAATGAAAGTTGTCATTACGTTGAGTTTTTATCTAATAAAATAAGACAAATTGATATTTTTAAATATTAACATAAGGAGTGTAGAGATAGAAATTTTAATTTTGCACAACATCTGCTAAGATCTCGTACTAATTACATAAATTAAGTAAAATGCAAACGTAACGAACGTGGCGCTTCAGATTGAATTATGTAAATGAAAATGCGAGCGGAATGTATTTTATGGGCTGCAAGCGTTAGACACATGTCCACAATATTATTTATATTATTATTTACTTATATATAATTTTGGGGTTTTAGTAGAAGAAGCTGGGCACTTGTGTTTTCATACAATCTCCCGTTAATTAAGTCTAAGTCACACCGCGGAATACAATTTCGCATGGGAATCCTTCTACCCCTCAAAGTGTCTCGAAGTCCTTCAAGTTCTGGGAGGTTCCACATTCATTCCACTCTTGTCCGGAGCACAAGGAACTTGGGCGTGCACGGTGGATCAGAACGAACTTTTCATCCCGCAAAAAAATACAACCTTAGGGAACCGCAGATTGTATTGGGAATCGAAGTTGGACTTGTAACCAGTGCAATTAAACGACCGAAACTTTATTTTCGTCCGAAAATGCCGCCAACATAATGTTAACAGACTTTCATAGAAAATAGAATCATAGAAAATATCAGAACGAAAGAGGGCGATCGTTCCTGTACGGGGTGTCTCCCTCCCACACCTATTCTACAGCTTTTGTTTCAAATGTCAAGGACGAATTTATTAAATGGCAGGAGAAGTGTAGGTTTTACGTTGAAGTGTAAAATTTGAACTGACATAAGAAAGTACAACACTTCCAGTGTTGCCGTAACTCATGGTCTGTAGTACAAATGTTTATATTAGTCACAGTAACTAGACCAAGTTAAGCTTACATTTGTATAATCTTACAGGCATATTGTTAGGAGTTGGAAAGGGTGAGGCACGTCAAGTTATGAATACATAAAATAGTTCCTGGAAAGGTGTGATACGACGGCGCCGGGTGTGAAATAACGTTAATGTTAGCCCCTCGGAGATTTTCAAAGTTCGAAGTGAGAATTCAAATTTCCCGTAGTAGATCAAGTGCACGGTTTGACTACACAACACTACGTGTAGTGATTTCACGTTCAAAATGTCGTTTAAAAGAACAAAGTACTGACTCACGTTTACACCTGTGCAATAGAATTTTTGAACTTTAGCGGTACATTCTCTTTCTTATCAGTTGAGTACAGGTTCGGGAACAGCATTGTCGTATATACACACACACACATACACCTACAAACACACATGTACACGCTTGTTTCCTTCGTTTTGGTTACTAGCAATGTCAACAACATTGTAGCGTTTCTTTACCTATCTCTTGACTTCGTGGAGTCATACGATGTGGGCGGTTTATGAACTTCGATTTTACGGCCGAAGGTTTCGATCCCGAGGGAGAGCAAAAGGATTCCGTTCGAGGGAAGAACGACCACCTTCCTGGAAGACCAACTTGTTAGAGAACAACATCACGTTAACATGTAATCTTGCGAACTTAAACGACTCTTTCATTTGTTGTAAATAAAGCAAACAAAATCAAACACTCTAAAGTTGCGTGCTGCACCCTTTGGAAGTTGTGTTTTCTTTTTTTCTTTTTAAATTGCGGTTGCTCTTATCCGGAGCAAAGTAAAATATTTACAACGTAAGAGCTCTAAAACATCCTGCCAGATCGTGTTAGATTTGTGAAGTTATAGGATGGGAACTTCCAGGCTTTTACATGCAAAACAAAAGATCCGTGAACTGGAGGTACCTCGGGTGACGCTCCGGAATACATTAAATTAGAAAAATACAAAAACCACTGCATACATTTTATTGTTTAATTGAAAGTAGAGCAAATGTAAACGCTTCTATATATGTTTTTGTTTGCCTCTCCGTTTTACAACTTAAAAATGTCATTGTTTTTTTTTTATCTCGATTGAACCATAAATTCGAAGTGAACATCGGGCGTAGGAACGACTCCAGATATTATTAACGGAGCAAAAATCTACTCGGTGCAATGAATAATTTATTTATTTGAGCAGCAGTTACTGTAAATTTTAATTGCGGCCGAACGAATTCGTGAGTTACGACACTGTCAGGAAATAGAAATCCGAAAATGATAATTAATTTTTACGTAATCGATGCAGTGAACGATAGCAAAAACAGCCACGCAGTGTCGAACCGTCACAAGCTTTTGCATTGAATCTCACTTTTATATCGAATTAGGCAACATTGTAGTGCAGAACTTTTTTGAAATTAAAAAAAAACTTATCTATACAGTATAAAACAAGTTACAAAACAGTCGAAATTTCTGAATTATACAATAAGATTCCATGGTCGCAACGATAATATTCTTGATATAATATATTTGAAATTTTTGTGTGTACTTGCCTATACTAAAATTACAGCAGTGGCCGAATTGCTCTTTACACTTCTGTACCTCTTCCAATTGTACTTTGCTTTTTAAATTTGAAGTCACATACTGTATAATCCAATTTGGGGTGGGTATAGCAAATTCATTAGAGTGTCATACTATAATTAGGATTCAGGTTCACTCTCGCGTGCCTTACAATACAATGGCAAAAATTCAATAAACCTGGTCGCGCGACTTTGCACTCCAGCCTTTTATAATTATATATGCTTAATTAACCTGCGTGGGAGTTAGAACCGGGTGGTATAAGGTGATTTACAGGTGTCACAATGGGTAATATAAAAGTTGAAAGAAATTATACAACTCCACGAAATTGCACTTTGATAGCGGCAACAGGTTCATTATGGATTTTACAATGGAAGCGCCTTACATTAGACTACACACGGGCTCCTTCCTTCTGTACTTCTCATTCCCCTGTAAAATTTGTTTACTTCGTGTGGTGGTACCCTTTCGTGGGATGTAATCGAATTGTGGTGTATGTCTCCTGCAGGAATTGATCATCATCCCAAATTCCGGACGGGTTCAACCCTAACTTCGGTCGGTTGCAAGGTACCAATAAGTACAATATTTTACACGTCGACGACAAACACACAGGAAATATTAAAAATAAATCAGTCCTAGTAGTCTGTCACAGAGTCGCTTATTAAACTGACTGACTTCAATCGGTTTCGTTGGTGTCCGTTTCGTTTGACCTTTTTCTGTTGTGAAAGTCGACCCACTGAAATCCAATTGTTGTTGAGGCCTCAAACCAATCCAAAAGAATCTTAGTTCAATAGTTCTATTTTGTAGTTCGCTTTGATCGCTTGGTAGTTGTTTGGTGGTGCTCCGTTTGTGAAATGTGAAAACCAAACCAAAACAACCGTGTGTGTAAGTTAGTAGTTGGATATCAAGTTTTAGACAATAAGGAACGTAACTCTCTGGTACGTACAAGTTTTTTTTAAGTTTTTTACTTATACCGCAGGAGTATAAGTAAGGTAGTGAAAAGCAGAAGCCCAGCGAGTTGGGCTAGGTACCTGGATCTATTCCATTAAGGTACGATTATTTTGCAGCAGGTACCTTCCACCGTTGCCTACTTTACTACATGGAACTTACACAAATTTAATAAAACATTCAATAGAGTAGATTTGATTTATACTGTAAAACTGACAAAGTTAATATTAGTCCAGTGGTGTACGGTGACTTAACGGTTAAGTTCTCAAGACAAATTGTTTGAATTCAAGGGCAAACAACAAGACAATATCTGTTTCTCGTCGCGCAATAAGGAAAATTGATTGCCACGTTGCAAATTGACGTGGTTTCAAATAGTCAAAAACAAAAACCGCATTGCTCTGATCGAGTCGAGCGATCTGTCAGATCGGTCTGGCATTTCCCGAGTCCCACGTACCACTCGAGGGCACCTAACCTGCATTGATCTTGGTCTTACCGAACATCCCGCCGATTATGCCGGCGCTATAATATAGCTCTATAGAGGCGCCGTCAAGTCGGTCTCATCTTATAACCAATTGCGTGTGCGACGCATCCCGTTTTAATCCAACATAAACATCTCAAAAGAGAGAGAGAGAGAGAGAGAGAGAACAAACCAAATCTTCTTTATTATCCTCTTTTATACGATATAAGATACGCATACGCCGGTTTCTGACATGTCAAAATAAAAATTCCAGGTTTTACGTGACGAGTCGCAGTCCTGCAGACCTGGACGTTTGTCCTTTCAAAGAAATTAAACCACATGGAAATTGATGTCAGCTCTAAAAAAAAAATATATGTAGAAGAAAATTAAAGGTGTTAATATGGAAAGGAGCGTTCCCGTGGAAAAGGCGAGTCGAGTGAAAAACATTAAGTGAATTACAAAAATTATACGTTGGGAGTGACTGTTTAATACAAATGTTAAGTTACAGGTGTCATTCAGTAATTAAGTGATGATTAATAGAGAGCAGGGCAGGGGTGAAGTACAAGCGCCGAATGAAACCGTAAAATATCCGATATTTGTAGTAATTGATTGAAAAATGTATGTATAGGAGTTTGCCTAGGTTTAAGGGCTCAACTGTAAATTCGGTTGACACAGTTGTACGATTTCCTACTTGTCTGTTTGTCCTCTTGTTGGTTGTAGAAAGTTTACTCAGGATTCTCTACTCGAGTCGTCGTCGATCGGTTCGAAAGATTTTACTGCTTCCTTTACGGTCACTAAATTGTGTGCACTTAGAAGGTGCGGCTTACGTAGTCAATACAGCAATGAGACACTTCCATGATAGTTGTGTTAGTGAAATATAGTGGAGAGAAAACTACAAGTCACTCTTGGAGGCCTCCTTAGTTTGGTTTTACTTGGTTGGTACATTAATAATGCAGATTTTTCTTGAAACATTACGTTAGGTATGTAGCAGCATTTGCAGTGTATTGTGGTACTTCATATATTTTGATTTACGGTTACATACGAATGTAGTTACTTTTCATTTGAGATTTGGAGTCTTGTGAATTAACAGACAGCATGTCCCACAAAGTTACGTTACATATAAACGCACAATTAGCTTTAAACTTGTTATATCGTACAAATAAATACTTGACAGCAGTAGACAGTGTGACGTGACACAGTTGCGACGAAAGTAACTGTTTGAAGGAAACATTTCATTCTGTTGGTTATTTACATTCACAATGAATTTCTTTACGAACACAGGTACAGGTGTTTCCTTTCCTTTCATCAAATCCACTTAATGTACATAATATATTTACCGTTTATTCGCTTTTAGAACGTGCCATTCAAAAAAGCTCTCGCTTTATGTCTGTGAAAATATAATATTAAATTTCCTACCAGGTAGGGGTTGATATTTTCAGGAACTTAAACAAAACAACCCTCGACTACCATTCAATTTGGTATTACCCGGACGAACACGTAGGGTCTGATTTTTGCATAAATGTTCGAAGAGCCTAGATGTTTGAAATTTAACTACCCAACTTCAGTTCCCCTTTAGTTAGATGTTACAAAATAACGTTGCCGGTCTCTCGGAATGTGGTCAACCCCTTCTCAATAAGAATTATCATTGTTCGGTCCGGTTCACCCTTTGCACCCTCAATTATATTACTATTTATATAGACATTATTGCATTATTATGCGAACGCCGCATTCGTGTGAGAAAACTTGATTCACATTGAACGGCACTGGTCCTAGTGGTGATTGACTGCATTCTGGACAAAACGCAAAACGCAACGTTCACACAGGGCTGACATGTCACGATCTAAAGAAAGACGGTTGTGGCAGTTCGCGCGTCGAACCACAACCAGAAGCGAGTAGTCAGATGTTTCTGTATCCGTTTAATATGCCTGGATAAAAGTCAAAATAGTCTTCTCTCTTTTCAATGTACAGGCATTGGGGTTTCCCTACTGAGTCCTAAAAAAATAAACCACTTGTTAGACTGCACCCGTGAGACAAGTGGCCGTGGCTCCATTTTGGTACAACTGGCAGGTACAAGAGTGTAACACAACTCTAAAGCGTTGCAGTACGACAAATCCAACGACAACGAGTGGAGATGACAAGAAGATGGAATGTGCCAGATGGAAGAACACAAATCCTGTTAGATGAAATGGAAAACATGAAAGGATGATATTATTAAACCCTTAAGGAACGCCGTTTTCTATTTTCCTGAAGAAGTTGAAGGAGAAAAAAAATTATTCGGCAATTTGAATAAGAAAACTCTGACTTTCTTGGAGTGATTGCCGAACCCAAGAGGAAAGTTTTGTCTGTCCTTTCATCTTTGAAACGAAGTTAGCATGCAGAGAGTGAGAGAGAGAGAGAGGAAGAAGTTGATTCGAATTATCCCAATCCCCGGCAGATAATGGAGATAGCAGACATGAAAATTCGGACATTTGATACAATTACCGACCGAAAACCCGATGTAAATCAACTCAAGAGGCTGTGGAAGGGTTGCTCGACATGCAAAACAAAAGTCCAAAGGTCAGTCGCAAGGGGCAGACGGGATCGATACGGGAAGTTAACCTTTTACACGAAATTAGTGGAAATCAATCAGTTCCGGAGAGTCGACAATCGCCGAAGACATCAGTGACAGACTTCGATGTAAAGAGACTTCAAAAGGGAAAACGACTGCGTTTGATGTGAAGAATAAGTTTTGATGAAAGATAAGTTACGAAGATGTAAAATTCCACGGTCGATTTAAAGAGAAAATCCATCGGATTTAAAACTGTTTAAGTAAATTGGAACTTAATGACTTAAATCGAAAGAAAGGGTAAGCCTTCGGTAACGAGCTAAATGCTTTGATATAACTGAAATGGATGAAAGATGAGTACTTGTGGGATGATTCAAATCTTTCATAATTTGAAAGGTGAGGTGCCAGAACAGGTTGACACACAGAAGGAAGTCAATTAAAACGCTTTTCATAACTTCACTGATTTTAAAATAATTCAGGTTCAGACAAGAAGGGTGAACTTCAACTTGAGTACGAGAGAGCTATAAATAAATTCAAGTAAACTTCAACAGCTGGTCGTCTTCCTCATCAGACAATCTAACAAACCAGAAATGTCTTAGATCTTAACTGTTAGGAGTTCCCGAAATTTTCAATAGCAACGAGTGTAACGTTTCTCGTGTAATATACAGTTTATACGATTCCGTACAACTTCCCACTAATGGAAATGAAGATGACAATGGAAATTCGAGAACGCGAAAGTGAGTTTTTGAAAACCAAAGACAATAAAGTATTAAACCGCGTGTGAAACACATACGGGTAGGGTTCTGAAAAGCAGAAGCGACACCGTCACAAGGTGAGTTTCTGTAAAATGTAGGCGTTGAAAATCAACATACGCAAAAAAGAAAATCAAGGAAGGTAAACTCAAAGGGAAGGATGTAGGAATCCAGGAAAGGCAACAGAAGAGAGAGAGAGAGAGAGAGAGGTTGAAGTGATGTGAAGGTGATGCCATGTTTTCCAGTGTGAATAGAAAATAAATAGAATTAGCGATCGATCGATCAGAATAATTTGATAACCTGGAGACTCGCGAAAAACTGTCAACCAATACCGAACAATAGAGTTTTTCTATTTATTTAAACTCTGATGTAGTCACTGATGGTTGTCTTGTGAATGGTAAAAATTCTATTTACTATTATACGGGCGAACAATGAAAGTAACGTTAACTTAGTCTTAAATACTTACACCGCGTGATAAAAGTTATGATTCTGTTGCGCTCGAGCGGGAAGTTATGAAACAATTTCCCCTTACGCTTGCTAGACATCAATTTTACATGCAAAATAGGACTACACAGCTGTTAAACGAATGGTTTTGAGATAGCCAACCGGATGCCAATGTTAAAACAATATACGATACTACTGTATCACTCTATAAACTCTTTGAACTGATACATATAACTATTTACAACGTGTTACACTGTAGTTGCCTACATAAGACGTGGTACTTCTACATTAATTGAGTTTTTATGTTTCTTTTTCGTAAGAAGCACAACAATTTTTTAATTTCAGACGAAACCAGAAAATTAATATAATTAATCTCTAATAAAATCAGTTAATACGTAAATTAACTATTACAAAGGGTTATGTGTATATTTTTATTAAAGTACATTTATTTACGAAGTATATTTTTATTAAAGTAATATAAAGTGTGGATTCCATTTGGCTGTGAACGTTCTCTGCATGCATAATACATAGATTCTTTTGAAGGAAGTAATAGACATAGTAGATATTAATTATTTATTTAATTACGTAAATTAAAATGGTAGTGATGTTAATAGCATGAATTGTAATAGACTTCTAGAAAACGTGTGATTTGTAGTCGGCGGCGAAACAACGTGAGTTTTCTCAAGTCAAAATCCGAATTTAATTTTACGTAAATAATGTCACAATTATTTTAATTAAAATTTCCAGTTTTTACAGATTGTTTACAAAATTCACAGATAGTTTTAATTCTTGAATTGATTTGTAGTTAATTATTAATTCGCGAAATAAATGCACACTACAATGACTGCCAAAAAGAGGTTCTGTGGTTCTATTGAAAAACAAAATTCTAGACGGACTTTTACGCCCCTGAAGAAATCACGAAACGAGTGGAATGCACCTGTTGAAATGTTAATAACCTCTCACCCTGAATTCGGCACTGCGAACCCGAATCGAACCCTTTCGCCGAATTCCAAGGTTTCAAGGCATCCTACCAAGCAGGTAGGCAGGCGACCGTTGCAAATTTTTTTGTTGTTGTTGTTTTGCGCTTGGGCTACCCCGTGAGTGTTTTTTTTGTGTGTGATTACGGACAGGTACGTGGAGCCACGATCAGACCTGATCCGATCCGATCTGACCAGATCTCCGAGTCTAAAAACCGATGTGAAAGGTAGAGGGAGCGCATGCGGCCCAAAGATCAATAAACGGAGTATCGCAGTCGCCGCCGGAGGCTCAACCCGTCAACTTGAATCCGTTTCCACGTTCGTCCATTTTGTTTTTAACAAGTCTTGTGAATCGATTCGTTTTCGCTTGAAACGTGAATTATCGTTATAACCGAACTCTACTCGGCTCGTTTCCTCTTCTGCCTGACTGGAAGTTTCAGGTAAACACGTTTTTTTCCATCCCGTCAACACCGTCGCTTTCCGAGTGGCGTCCACTGGGAAGACAGCCGCTCTTGTGCTCGTACCCAAAACTACCCGACTCGGATGTCTTCTGCCACGTTCGCCTGCGGATAGTTGAACCAGCGACAAGTTTCGGCGAAGAAGGTGCGTGTGTCCGCAATTTCTATTCATGTGCGAGTGCGTTCGACGCCGGCTTAGCCTGCCGCGTTGTTCTCGTCGTGGCTTTCCGTTTGTACGCCGGTGCACGGAGTGCTCGAGGTGGTGACCAAGAGGTTGAATGCAAAAGGTGGTACCCGGGTGCTGAGGTACCCGAGAATATGTCCCACTTCCTGACCGAGTAACACGAGAGAGAGAGGAATCATAGAAAACGAGGAGAGTGTGCACGAGGCGGGAGAAATAAAAAAGAAACCGTGCGCGTTCACCATTTTTGTCGCTCTCGAACGACAGCTGCAAACCAAATTTTTGCCCCCGTTCACTGCCTTCCGCATTTTAACCGTTTCGGATTTGAATGAAGGAGACAAGAAGTTGACACCAGGCGACGACGAGGACGACATAACTGATCAACTAACAGGTGAGATGGAATCTTTGTACCGGGTGACCCAAACGCCAAAAATAGAAAAAAACCATCCGGTCGGGAGTTGACCTACCCAGGTGGTCGCTGCTCTCCTAGTCGAAACCTATTTTTTTTTCACTAGGCGGACACAGCCGTGTGCAAGTGACTGGTGACCAGACCATTACACTCTGAGGAACATCTGGTCTCCGTGCCGGAGTGACCGTTGAAAAATTTCCGAAATTTGGGCACCACGTGGTGGTGAGCCCAACGCTAGTTCCTCCTCGTCTATTTCAACTAATAGTTTTCGTCCGGGGTTTCGTGTCTCTGTTTCGCATAAATCGGCAACTCGAATTATTTTATTTATTTCATTGGCTTTGATGTCGGAGCACGTGATTAACAGATATTAATAGAAAATATGTTAACCGTTTTCAACGGAGAAAGACCGCTCTCGACGACCCACTCTTACTTTTTAAAAATATATTTATGTGTATACGTAACATTCACACGGATACAGTTTTACGCTTCATAACTCTTCGCCTCCGTTGTATATTTTGTGCAACTATGAGTTCGTAACTTTTTCACAACAATTCGGCGCGAGGGTTACATTGTATTTAATAACATGCAAAACATAGCCGGCTGGTATTCTGGTGGGTGTGCTCGATGCCGGACCGTTTGTAATATTTTGTTTATAATAAATATTATACGGAATGAAACCGATTTTACGATCTTCAACTTGAACTTTAAGTTCGGGTGTTCTCTAAAGGAGACACGTAAATCGTTGAGTGATGCCAATTGAATGCCATGTGAAGGAACTTACAGCTCACACAAACTGTCTGACTCTAAGTTATATATATATAAGTTATGTATTAAGTAAAGATGCAACGGTGTGGAATTTTTGTATAACTTCTTAATGCCCTGATCCTTAAGGAGTTCGCAGACCAGAGCAGGAATCGTTTAGTACATATTTGCACCCCTCCATAACTACATAATTCAAAGTTATGTGTGACGTATTGTTCGTACTTGTCATAGGACAAGGGCCAAGTTATGAGTTAACCTTGTTGTCTCTTCGGCCGGTTGTCCTTGACAGCAACCAACAAGAGTAAAACACGAAAAAGAAAAAAGCATGAGCGGAAACATTCGCCGAAAAATTTATGAAAAAAAAACAAAAAAAAATAGTTATGAAAGCCGAGATTCGAACGGACTAAGCCCATATTTGGCAATAATTCCCTTTTATTTTCCTCATAGGCGTCGAGCCTGTGAGTTTCGCCTTGACCTTAACCCAATAAAAAAATTATATTAGACCAAATTGATCGCATAATATGCGGTTTTTACGATTCGATTTTGTTTTCGACTCGTTTCGTGTTGTTCGCCGAAGTAATTTATAACCGACGACAGGGCGAGTACTTTTTTTGAAAAACTATCCGGGAAAACGCGAGTGCCTTCGTGAACCTCCCCAGACTCTGCCCGGTGGGTGTAACTCGAACACTTTCGCTTTCGGTACAACTCATTATATAGGGGATTTTACCTTTACGTAATTTCTTTTGCCAATTTCGTGAAGGCTTCCCGCGATGTGACGGTGCTTGTTAGTAACTTTTTGAAAAGTTTAATAAAAATGTTAAAATACAAAGGATGTTAGCTTTTAATTAAAAGTTGGAATTCTCAGAAGTAAGTAAAATAAGTGTAGCGATGCCTTCTCGAGGATAAGACACAGCGCCGGTTGTCTCACTGAGGGACAGCTTCTCCTGAGGTTCTCTTAGCTTTTTTCTACGGTGCGAGACAGGTTGGGGAGATGTCAGCAAGTACCCGATGGGTAACCCGGTGAAGGCGTACGGGTACTACCCGAAGAAGTGTGATAAGTTCAAACAATTTATTATATTACATGTAATAATATAAGTGATGTACATAACGATCATCAGTTTACGTCATCGGCTATGTACTTTATGTAATTCGAATCAAAACTTATGTAACATCAGTCTCTGGATTTAAGTAGGTAGGAGTAGTCGGAGGTGCGGATGTTTTTGCTTTTTCATAATTGAAGGGAGCGACGTGTCCGTCCGCCATTTTTTGTGTTTCACGATTTTCTGCCGGTCCAGACTTTGAGTTCATTTCATGAAGTAGACTCCTTTAGTTGACGAACTACAAATAAAACGAGTATTTTAATGACGGACGACTAGGAAGCCAAGTCCTACAAGCGTTTCCATCCACGGCTTCAATTGACGTAAGCACTACAACGGTTATCGAATACTGCGGCCGGCCATTTGTAGTTTCGCACATGATTTTCTTTTCCGCATGTGCAATGTCGTCTGCACTTATCGGTATCTCGAATTTATCAGCTGACATTCTCGCGCGCGAGAGGGAGAAAACAATGGTCCAACCGAAGAAATTATCAGTCAATTTACGTTGGAATGTCGGTGACGAATTGCACGAGAACACAACATTCAAATGACGGAGGCTGCGTCAGGGAAAAAGTCGTCGGATGTCGAAAGTGCGACTTGTTAACTTCACGGTAGACCTGCGTCTAGAACGGGGGTGCCTGGGGGGGGGCAAAAAGTTTGAGTCTACTAGACGAAGCGAAAGCTGACTGGAGTAAAACAGAGGAATGAGGAAAATTCGGAACTTTTTAACTCATAGACAAAAAAAATAGGCGTCGACCTTTGACCTACACTACAATTATTGAATTTGCGAACAGTGAAGTGATGAAAACTAGAAAAGTGAACTACTAAACTACACTTAGGATGCATACAGCTCGCTGCCAGCCTGAAAAGTTCCTTCGTTACCCTTTTGATACCCATCTGTGTGACTAGAGGAGTACCCTACTCGGTGAGACAAATGCCGACCTACCTGAGTGCCTGAGTGGAAGGTCTTGTAATAATATTCACCCAGTTGAAGTTGTCTTTTCTTAAAACGTAACTAAAAGGAATGACAGAATGAGTAATGAAGAACAGAACAGGTAGAATTTAGGGTCTGTCCAAGACCTCCTACACCTACGTTAGACTATTTTCTATTTCTTACTAACTTCCGATATTATGCTAAGTGTAGTTGTGTACTACTTCTTGTTACTCCCATTCTTTTGTTCTCCTCATCTGTGCACATTCCAACACATGCCGTGCCAACACGCGAACTTTGTCTTCGTGTTTTCCTGCTTCTTTTTTATTGTAGTCTTCTTCTTCCCGTCGAGCCGTCTTATTTTACGACAACTGTCTACATTGGTTGGTTCG
Organism: Polyplax serrata; assembly: GCA_037055365.1. Taxonomy (NCBI): domain Eukaryota; kingdom Metazoa; phylum Arthropoda; class Insecta; order Psocodea; family Polyplacidae; genus Polyplax; species Polyplax serrata. The sequence goes on along the minus strand of JAWJWE010000038.1, from coordinate 2,915,037 downwards.
TTTGTACTGTACAACCTCACTTTTTCTTATTTCCTCCTGTTCTTCCTCACTCCTCTTTTGGCGATTTGCTTTGACGCAGCTCCTCTCTGAAATTTGTTGATGTTGCTCCACAACCTCGTCGAGATATTCCGTTAGACTGCGAGGAATCTCGTAAAACCCAAAACACCACCAAGAGCGCCGCGGGCTTTGATTTTCAAAATGGGAAAACGCATTTTCCTAAAAGGGAAAAAAGGACAGATTGAATTTTCCAGAGCTCTTCATTGGAAAATCATTAACTTTAGGAAAAATGGGGAAAATTTATTTCGTCTAAAAAAGTGGAAGCGGCAGGAGAGCGAGCTGACCAACCTGTCGGGGAAAATCGAATTAGCCCAGACATCTACTTTTCCTGTAGACAAACTTTAGCTCCTTTTTTTTCGTTCTTCGGTCAGTCAAGTGAAACTTATCCTACAGGATGAACTTTGCGCCAGGTTGGAGCGCCGGAAACAGCCGTCCTTCTGCGAAACTCTACTTTTTCTCCATTTAGATTTTTCTGTATATAGTTTTTTTTTCCTCGTCTTTCTTAGATCGTCTTTGGAAGTTCTTTTATGTTCTATTTACTTAATATTCCTCACGGGAAATGCGTATTTTCCCGTTTATTCTTCGGCATCCATCCTCGTATACATTATTTTTTTTCTTCTGTGTATCAAACAACTTCGTCCGATTCAATCAGACTTCCTCTTTCCCCGTGTCAGTCCTCGGATTCGGTTCTTGCCAATAACATGACTCTCCTTTTATGCTTTTTCACCGGTGCCTCCTCGACTGATCAATCGTGCACTCCGATTCTCGATGTGAATAAGACAAATGACTTCTCTGCCGAATCCGATTTACTCGGATTATAATTTTAACAGTTGGGACTTGTGAACTCTTCGCGTTCAAAACAGAGCTGTAGTTGTCTTACATACGTCACGTGACTGCAACCTTCGCGAGAAAGGTGACCGAGACCACACAACCCAAATTCTCTCATAATTTGCAGTTCTCTTTTAGAATTTTGTTCGCCGGTTAATGGAACTCGGTAGTTTCGAATAGTTCGGAGATTTCGTACATGCCACGGAACAAATTGTACAACAGGGACGGGTGAGTGTTAAACGTAAACGAGACGTACAGAATTTTTATTCGTCCACAAAAACATTCCTTGACTTCCCGCAAAAACTTCGTCCCGAAAAAGTTCCAGTCGCGTTCGTGGCCTTGGCTCAGGGTGGAATTTCAGGGGATGAAATCTGGAGAAGAGGATCCGGGCGCGAGAGATGAACTCTCTCTCTCGTCTGGAGTCAGTGCCCTGTTAATTGCTTTTCATTGGGAAGGGAAGGAATCTGTTTCTCTGGAGATTTTCAGTCGGACCAATTTCGTTATTAAAAGAATGGGAATCCATTAGACGGGTGTGCCAGACAGGAACAACACCAGTTTTAATAGTTTCATGCTCTGCTCTACATTAATTAGGCCAGACTCGTCTGATTCCGGTTCGATTAAACGTGTAACTCAATTCCCGACTGGACCGAGACGGTTGTAGAACTTGTAAAGTGATCTGCCCCCACGACAAACGACAAAACACGAGAGAACCTAGAAAATAGTAGATAGACAGGGATGTTTGAGTGGTCGACCGGACGGTTCACGGACACGGGTGCTTGGGGAGTGACTTCCAAAAAGAAAGAGTTCCAGTCTAGCCTGGACATCCACTAGGGGGGGTAGTGTAAACACAATTTCCAGGTTTATTTGCGTAACGCTACACCCGTTGTCAGCTGTTAATTGCTGTATGTTGCACCGATGGAACTTGATTGGTGGCTTTAATGCGAAAACAAACACGGGAAATTGAAAGCTGTGATTTATAGCGCGCTATAAAATTCGCTATAAAATGAGTTTTATAGTCTGAGACACCGAGAGCGACGATTGACGTTGGCTGGGTTTTTGTTGTTGTTTGTTTTCTACTTTGTCCCACGACAGCAGAACTTCTCTCAGGTGTTGCTGTTGTTCTTTTATATTTTTGCTTCGTCTTTCCGCCTGCCTAACCTTCGCCGTCGTGTGACGCTCCACTTTGCACTTCTTTCACGCGATTTCACACACGGTTTGTTTCGGTCTTCCCCGCGGTCCAGTTACTGGTACTTTAATTAGTTGAGTTGCGGGTACCCAGGTAATTCGGTTTCGCTCTACAAGCAAACTACTGCTGTGGTTAATAACCTTTGATGCTTTCAAGGACGAATTCAGAAACGCACAATTTGAATACCAACGAGGGTACCACTTGTGTGACTTCTGAGAGGACCCGTCCGGTCCACTTCGGACGGTTCATTCACTCAGTGACTGACTGAATGAATGAATGTCAAGGTATTCTAATGGATTTTTGTCGATCCTCCCACAAAGTTTGTCTGTTGCGAAACTCGCTCGCTTCTATTTTTCCTATTTCTAACGGTTTTGCTGCCTGTTCTTGTCTTAACTTGTCGCCCGGAGTCTTTTTTTTCTCTGGTGTTTCCTAGTCGAATCACAAGAACATTGTCGGTTTATCAGAACTTCCGGTTGTTGTTCTTCTCATCCCCCGTTTCCGGCGTGCCGACTCACTCGACAGCACCGGCCGATTCAAACGGACTCACTGTGTCATTTATTTTTTCATCGATTAATGGTACGATTTGACCTTTACATCACGGCATCGGACATGTTGGCTGGGAGAAATGTCCCTGCTCTACTTGGCCAGGGTGGTTAAATCTCTCGAGGCCGAATTTCACGTTTCAGCAACCAACTTCCTTTCGGTACCTTAAAAGTATATACGAAATTTCTACGAGAAGGTTGTTTTCGAGGTCGGGAACTCCAGAACTCGATATTTGTTATTGATCTCTTCCACACTATCTCCGGGAAGTTTGTTTTCGCCTTGTTGCTCATGTCTGCCAGACTTTAACTTGTGTTTTTCTTTATCATACTTCAACGCCCACATATATATACATACACGTTTTCCTACCTCACAACTTTTATCTTATTGGTTGAGTTGACCTCTTTTCTGAGAACTTTTTTTAGTTGGGGAACTTGAGAGAACTTTTCTCATAACTTTATTCTTTTGACTCTTGTAACTCTTCGCCCGCTGTAGTTGTGTTTGAGGCTAATAGTTCTGCTTACGTTTTATGGACCTATTCTATCGTTTCTAATACTGTTCGTCTATAAAAGTTTTATTTATTTCATTCTGACAGCAGTCGCTCTGCTCCTGAAGAAGTGTATACGAGTTTGGGATTACTTCGGTATAGTTTCGCACTTGGTACTGCTGTAAACTGTGGAAGTGACAGTTAACTTCTTCGTTAGGTACTTGTATATGGTAATTTTTATTATAGTTTACATTTTTTCATACACTGGTAGTGAATTATCGTGTTCGGGTTTATCATAACTTTCCTACTCGATCTCTGTATTTCGTCATGTGTACGTATTACAGATAAGATGGAACAGTAGTTGACTGCTGAGATTAGTTTTATAAGTCAGATCGACCTTTGCCAATTTGGTTCCAAATTGGCTCGATGTTAGACTGACTCCCCCTTCATTAATTGTAATATTTTGTCTGGTTGACCACTGAAAAAAAATTGGCAATCAAATGTGTATTGTTCTATCCGCGGGTTACATGACAGGATACCAGTAGAATGTCGCCAATCAAATAGAGAGCCATATGAGGTGATTACATATGCAAGACGTGTTAGTAAGATTTACAACTGTATTTATTACGTCGTAAAGGATGCAGAATCCATTAGGCGAATTAAATGAAGTTTTTGTTTGAGTTGGAGTACCGTCACAAGGAGACTACAACTACAAACTACTGGCACTCGTGTTATTATTGCCATGCGGGTACCCGAACACCCGAGCACCAAGTAGAAAGTAGAGTTGTGCTTTCTACTCTGAGTTTAATTGAATCTCAGCGACTCGGAAAAACACGTGTTCGTCTTAAAATGTTTTCCTTCACCTCACATTGTGAATAACAATGACTACACGTCGGAGATTAGGTTTATGCAAATGACGAATCAGAATTACGCAGAGTGATGTTTTATAAGAAGTTTTGCACCACACACACCACCACAGGAGAACTAAATGAGAACGAAAACTTAAGTGAGGGACAGCTGACCTTTTCTGCAATGGTTTTTCCTATATAGTCTCGCCGAATCAAATTTCTGGACTTAAGGTACGCCGGTGTTTTTACTCATCACATCACAGATGTGTTTGCTTGTCATCGAATTGTCAAACTTGTTGACGAAGTGCCTTTCCTCACCTCGAGGTCTGGAGAAGTCAATTTTTCTCCATCTGTCGGTTGTCCTCACACAAGTCGGGGTACGTTGCATTCAGTTTGTCAGTGTCTTACGCTAATACATTACATTAACCACAACAAAGAATAACTTTTGCCTTTATTGTGAAAAAGTGACTCCAAACATGTGCTTGGAAAGCGCCTAGGGAAGACTTGTGAACTTCCTTGTACTACCTATTTAGGCTACGTACCCTAACTCAACGGCGCTGGTATGAACTGCACTAACAGAACATATATCCACGTTGTGGTATTTGAATGTGTAGTGATGTAGGGAACAAATTTCCGAGTTTTATCAACGTGGCTCAACGACCTTAAAAGTAAAGTTCTGAACCGCGTGTTTTATTGTATTTTATTAATTTTTTCGACTATAATTTTACTATTACATTGTACAATACATCAGTAACATAAGTGTAACTGTTACACGTCTAACTATCACGTATGACACGTTAGCTTACAAATTTTAATATTGATCTTGGTTGATCATTGCTGGTGTCTGTGCTGCAAACCGTTCCACTCGTAAGGTTCCTTCTTCCTGGAACCGATAGAAGAAAAGTGTTCACTTAAAGCTGATCAGTTAGAAGGTCTTCCAGTGAACTCGAAGACGAAACGAACTCATCAAGTTTACATTTACGGTTGTCGTCAAACTTGGAGGTGACAAAAAAAAAATTAGATCAGAGCTCAAGTCGGTCGCTCGTTTCGAGGTGAATTGTTTGTTTTCGAGCGAAACCGTTTGATTCATCCAGTGGAAAAGCTCGTTAAATATTATTAAGCTCTGAATTTACTTGGTTATCTCAGTTAGCAGGGATCGTAAAAAATTTAAGCTCTCTGCTAAAGCTTCTGTAATTTCTGAAGTGTTTGATTTCTTCAGGAAGGCTCCGAGGCCATCGTAAAGTAATTTTATTATATATAGAATATTCACTGCTACATGAATTGCACACATGGACTCGGAGGAGGAGACGAGGTTTACGTCTTCCCTTTCCGTTTCCGTCCTACTTGGGCAGGAAGCGTTAAAACTTCTCTTTGGCGTGGCCAGAGATCAGTGTGTCGCAGATCTTCAGCTGCTAACCTGGGATGAGCTTTCTGTTAGCTCAAAGCTTCGTGTAGCATTACTTATTCATTCATTCATTCATTCAAGTTGCCCGTTTCCCCGGTGAAATATTTTCCTTTTAAGTCGATTAAAAATTGATTGAGAGCTGATTAATCGAAGTGATCGAATCGTAGACTCATCAGGTAGCTCATTGGGGTTTTCGTTCCACCGGACGAGAACCGAAACGCGTGCGTTTTGTTTATTTACCAGCGTTTTTGTGGTTTATGGTTGACGTACTTGATTGTTTACAACAGGCGGGTGGCACTGGTCGAAGTGAATTTACGGAATTGGGCAACAGAGGGCGAAGCTCACTCCGAGAAAGATCAGAGATCGATTCTTAATATAAAACTATCAAACAGAGATCGAGAGAGTACTTTTAGGAGAGGACAAATAAAGAAACTTAAAGTAGCCTTCTGAAACGACTAGGTGTCATAATTCAGTGTAGCAGGGATCAAATCAAGAGATCATGATCGGAGGACCAGAAAACAAAACCTTGCAGAAGGTTCAAATCGAGTTGAAAAAGTTTTTTTCAATATCGCAGAAACATCGCGATCAAATATTGAAACATAGTTATCGAGCGTTCAAATAAAGATCATTCTTTCGGAACGATCAGATCGGAACCTTTTTTTACGTCTAGATCAAGTAAAACTTGAAGGTATCCAAAGAGAAAATCGAAAGACACTTCTGTGACGATGAAAAAAGTAAATTTTGCAAAAAAAAAATTTAAGGAGATCTTGAGAAGGATCAGTGATCGAACTGACCGTGGGAGAAGCTCTGGAACAAAGACCCCCACCAGAAAAGGTAACGTTGAACTCATCAGCGTGCGTAGAGGAAGAAAACTATGAGAAAATAGGAAGGCAGTTACCATGGGCAACGTCGTATACACCGCGCTTAATGCAATTGGTGAGACGGAGACTTTTACGACACGTCAAACGTGAGAGTCGAGCAGAAGAGATCTCTGAACTCTTCAAATATTATTAAAATAATTTATGTGATACGATAAAGTGAAAGGAAATGTCTTGCATCTACTATTTGCGAAAGAATAAGGTGACGGGTTTCAGTAAAATAAATAAAGGACTTTGAACGTAACGCACAGAACCCTCCAGTTGCAATTTAACTTGAGTTACGTTATTGAATTCTTGAAACGCACACCAGTGTTACTACCACGAAGTGTTAACTACAAAGAAGTAAAATTTTAGAAAAAACCGTACACCAAGAATCAGTGTTTTAGAAAACAGTGCAACAGCCACCACAGCTACCACAGGGATGCATTAATGGAACTACAATGATTGTAACAATAAAAGTAACACTACAATTTACTCCTGCCATCGTCAAATGTTGTAATCTCCCTACAGCAATATTATAAACTGCCACAAATACTACAACTGTATCAGTAAAAACGGCAACACCCTACAAAACAGTAAAAACAGCTTTATTAATTTAGGATTAAACATATTATTATTAATAATAATTATTAATAAAGTAAATTAATAGTTTCGGTAAGGTTCGTCATTCGTCCAACATCAACATGCGTTGCAGAGAACTACATTTCACTACATTTAATTAAGTAGAAGTATGAGTACTGAGTAGAATATAATATTACTTGCTGAGTAGTTAACCACTAAGCTAAGGTAAATTAACTTACAACATCGTTTCCTGCATTACGGATGATTAGTCTCTACTATTAGATATATTACATAACTTATTAATTATAGTTACATAGGTGTTTACAGCGTGTTACATAGGTTTCTAATGAAACTATGCATACATAAAAATACGAGAGTGGGAATACAGAATTTAGTTCTCGTTTTGAAGCACCATTCCGAACCTCGGATCAAACATAGATCTCTGTGATCTGATCTCGACCACGTGGATGAGAATTAACAAAGTACATTATGTGACACGTTTCCCTACGTAACGTCAAAGTATCGTCTCGTTTACGGTAGTTTTTGTGTGTGTCTACATTAAATTCATTTGTCTAATCAGATAACCATAAAATCATGTATCAATCGACGATTTCGCCGTTATCAATCAATTTTTTATTGGTTAAATTTGATTTCGACACTTCCAGTCTTTTCTGACGGTCTCGTTGGGAAAGTTCGAGCGGTCGAACGCGTCCAACGTGTATTTTATTCTCACCCGGTGTAGTTGGATAAGCGAAAATGAACGAGTACAAGTAAGTACCCAACCGAGAGGAGTTGCCTGTGTCCGTTCCACCGGTTGAAACGAAATTTTCGATTACTCGAACCGTTTCGTTTCGATTAATCGAAATAGTCAAGGATTTCTGTTTTGTTGCCTTCTGGCAGTGGCGAGACAGACATCGGACGGGTTCTCGGGTACCCGGTATTCGGGTTTCCCGGGATTAGCCCCGTAGTTAACTACACGCTTAGAGTTAATTGATTATGTATTAATAATTGATAAGAAAAATGTGTACAACTTGCTAGTATATAAAAGTTGTTGAGGAGTTTGGGTTTCACTTTCTCAATTGGAATAATTAAGTATTCAATTTACTAGGGTGCAGTACCCGGTTGGGGTACTGTTGCGTGCATATTAAATGGAACTGTACGGCGTTTATTAAAAGGTGTTTTTACTAAACTTTAATAAAAGGTTTATTGAAAGTTAGATAAGGTCACCTACAATTGTAATGATTATGTACGGTGTCATATAACATTTTGTAATTGCATTTGGTAATTGCATGTGATTACAAGTTTTTGTTTAAACTAATTGAAATTACTCTCTTATTTCTGCTATTTGTAGTTGCAATTTATTTATGTAATTAAGTACTTCAGCGGTGGCAAAAGACAATGATAATGAAAAGAAAATGATTATATTTTAAATCGCATAGAGTGCAGTACTTTTATGTAAGGTTACGCTTTTTTACTGCCTTTTTACTGGTCGGATTGTACTGCCGAGACTTTTTCTATTGAAAGTTTACGGGTTACTTTTGGTATTAGTGTTTTCAGTAGTACAATTTGTGATTCACCAATGTACAATAATCAAAATTATGTTTACATATTAATAGTAGTTTTATTTTATTAAAACTCACCCCCTTAAAGAACTGCACCGCGTCTCCTTCATAAAACAGTAACTTAAGATTTTTATGCCGTCGCACCTTGTTGATCTCTCCTTTGACATCCTCCAGTGTCCTTTAAACTGAAGAAATCAAAGAAATAATAAAACTACAAACTGATTACATTGAATGGGAATCAATACCAAAATAGTATCGAAAAGATAAAAATAAAAAAAGTTGCCTTATATATATGTACATAAATATTTATGTGAGAGGACGATGAGCTCCTCGTTTAATTGGCAAGGGTTCTGTTGATGCTTTCATCTTTTATTTCGTGTAATTCAACGTCGATTTTAAATTTATTGATGTTATTAACTAATATTATTGACTGGTTATGTTCAAACATTTGAAAATATCCTCGGTTGAAGTGATGCTGTTTACTTAAGCGGAGCTCGTGTTGTTTCAGTAAATTTGTTTTTTTACGTTGAGTGCGGAGCAGTACCGTTGGATTTAGTGTGGGAAACAACACTCGTACTCGTACGAGGAAAAAAGCGAGAAGCGAAGGTCTGAGCATTTCAGTTGAGTAAACCAGTACACGTGGAACTCTTCGTGGTACTGAAAAAAAATACCGATCGACTCCCCGTGGATGACAACAATTTTTGTATTACGTGCTCGTGGACTTCACCGCTTTAGCAATCAGATTAATCCCCCGTCAGTACCGTGGTACTGACAAGAACATCTGACAAACACATTGTGACACTCGATGATATCAACAATGTCGAGAGATAACACTCAAAAGTAAACCAAAATTCCGCGAACAATTCAACAGTTTTAATTATTAAACGTTTCTGTGGAGTTGTGTGAATGAACAATGAACATAATACAGTGGAGAAACAATATGCGGTTTACAGTACCGCCCTTATAAAATTGTACTGAAAGCGTATACAGTGCGTCACAGACAATGAGAAGTAAATAAATTCATCCAGAGGTTTTAAACTACAGTTATTGTATCCGATTTAACTGTAGCAAGGCTGTCGTGGTACTTCAGCCAGTTGGAAATTGTACGTAATCTACTGTATAAACATCATATAATGATTTTGTATATTGTGGCGTTATTTAGGTTTGTACACGTACTGTACATTCTACAATTTGTAGTTTACTTTAAATGTAGCTTAAATTGTATGTGTTCGCAGAAGGTACGTTCTAGGGGAACTTCACAACTCAATTTGTCCTATTTATTTTTCTATTTTATGGTATTGGTTCTGTGTCTACATTTATTTTCTAATTATTATTGTTTTTATTTTTTATTTTGTTTTAAACTTCTCTACGCCGTTGTGTTTCGGTCTTCCCTTTCTTACTGTTACTCTTCTAAGTTTGTTTTCTCACTCACGTGTCGCGTGTGTTTGTTCTTACCGTTCTACCTCACATCATCTTCCATCCCAGTCTGTTTAATGTCTTCCGCGTATGAGTTCTTGGTAAAAGTACTGTTCTCTTGTACGAATTTATTCTCCTCGGTTCTCACTTCCTGAAACTCGTGAAGAGTTTATTACACCACAGTACCAAACTCAAGAACAAGATATTAGAATATGTAGAAATTCATTTGGTGAACTCTTTCTTTTATCTGTTTTTCAATTTCCTGTCAAATAATGATATTGCTTTGTTGAAGTACCCGAGTACTCGTTCTTGTACGTGTTTGCATTCTCGGTGCTCCGGTTCCATTTCGTACAGGAAAATCGACACATGGAAACTATATACGAATTCACGTTGGCGTCCTTAGGTGTTTTACCCGAGGTTAATTAGCAATCAACACGCGAGTGGATTTACTATATAGGAAGAATAACATTCGTCCGGGCTCAGGCGTTTCAAAGATGAGATCATTGCCCTTTCATCTCCATGTTTTTATTTTGTTTTTCGTTTAAAAGAATCTCTGAAAGGAGACACAGTCGAGGAGAAGAAGTCAACTCGGAATTTATTCCTACGTTAAGGCGTACACAAAGGAGTACGACACACTCGGCTAAGTCTTTTACGATGCGTTTTATGTACTTTAACGAAGTTGGACATACACCGAGAGCAACACCTCGAAAATTCAAGCGCGGGAGACGTGACCTTTGACCTGCCGGAGAACCCGACTGCGGTTTTTACCGCGCCAGCACGTCATTTCCAGTTGTAGGTTGGCTCGAAGGAGTGATGTTTGTGCTTGCCCATTACAAAATTGTAGTTAATATCGTGCACTCTTTAAACTTTGTTCGTATGATTGATTGGAATCGATTGATTGATCCCGGTCCCGCTCTCTACGACGAAAGAACACTCAAGCGAGTCACAAAAAATAAATATTTTTCCAAGAGTTGTAGTGGTAAACGGTAATTATACAGTGAACTGGACGAACATGTGAACCGACCACATGTCAAATTGCGATTTGAACATCGGGTACTGTCAGGTACTGAAGTTGAGTGGCCTTTGAGTAGAACAACCAGAAGACGAGTGGGTCGTCGTACCTGGCCATCTAAGTGAAAACTATTTGATCGTCACCTGTCCGTCGTCTACTCCAATTATTTACCTATTATTTCTACACAATTAAAACATGTGAAACATCACTCGAAGTGATTTATAGTGAAGTGAAGGAGAGGTTTAACACAAATGATGAGGTAATCGCATTCCGGTGTGTTATCTACGACCGCAAAACTTATAATATCTATTGATTAAGTTGCATTACATATTTACTTTCTTTCAAACACTCTCTTGCCCACTTGCAACTACCATTACTTCTACTTATTAAATATTTTTATTAATTCGTTTTAATTGAATTTATTACTCCGTGTACACCTAATGATTTTCACTGCAGGACCTTTAAGTTGATCAACTTCGCTTATGTCACTTTCTGAAATGATTATGTTGGTTTCAATACAATACGGAAACCATATTAATAATATAAAAGTATAAATAACTACAACTCTTGTGTGTTTTAAACGTGTTACTCTGGCGTGCCTGATACGATACGACGTTGTTCAATATTGTTCGTGCCTGAAGTTGGAGAATGAGAGCTGAACGTTGTGTTAAATCTTCAACTTATACATAATTATATTAAACAATTACAATAAGTACATTCCACACGAAACATGGCGTAGAAGTAGGATGTGTTTGAGGTCATCAGTACGACACTTGTCATTAACTACAAATAAACAACAGCAAACGATAAAAACCACCAACCCGAAAAGTACAACTCATACCTGCGACTTATTGACAAATTGCTACAATAATTTATTATATATTTTTATAATACATTATCCTAAATAATATAAATAAGTTTTAAGGTAAATAAGTAATAATTTTTAAAAAATTATTTATTAAAGTAGTTAAGAAATAAAAAAATCATAAAATTTATTTTAAAAAAATTGCTTTATAAATTACGATAAATAAAAATATAAATAATATAATTAATTTACCACTTATACATAACTGTAAACGAAGGCTAAACATCCCAAAAAATGTAAATAAGTGTAACTTAAGATGTTCGGTTCGAGATTAATAAGTGTGTCGTGACTTAATAATGCAACAGCGTTTCCCACGTTCCTTTTTTGTAGTTGTAAATTTTGCTAGTTACATCCTTATATTGTTAGCGGTAAACAAAATATAAATAATATATGTATAAACTTTCAGTATCATAATTTTTTAAGAAACAAGAGAATAACGTTAAGGGTTAACTGCGGGATAGTTTGTACTGACGCAAAGCCCACCGTTGACTACTCCCGTCCAACCAACCGTAGAATTCCTATACAGTCCGGATTATCGGTCATTTTGAATTTTACGTAGATTCGGTACGTTTTCACGTGACAGGTGATGAAGAGAAGTTAATTACATTAGGAATTCGCAAGAGATTTACATCAGTCACACCGTGCAATTCGTTAATATTTGGGTAATTAGTTTCCGGAACTATTCCACCCGGGTCCGCCGACGTGATGCGTCCACGGACAAACTTATCTACTCACCTGCGGCATTATCTACGATAATTGTCTGGGTGATCGATTGCTAAAATCAATCGAAATTCGCCGCGGTTTTATTTCGGTGGCCCTTTTACCTCGTGACCGATATTTGTCTAACAGACTTCTCGTTGTGCCTCTCTCGAACCGAAGACTTCGCACGGGTTGTAGTTTTTCGTGGGAAAGAGTTCACCTGATGTTGTTCTTTTTTTTTTGCTCCCTCTTTCTGTGTTTTCATACGGCGACACGACCTTTTTCCCTCTTTGTCTCGTTCCCGTTCGTTCCTGCAAAAAGGAATAATTCGAAATGGTTTCCTTTGAGATTGGCAAAGTCTTGAAAAAAAAAATGATGGTGGCCTGTGCGCGGGTTCACGTCCCAACGGAGAGAGGAAAAAGAGCACAGGAACTTGTACCAGTCGAGTTGTTTGCTCCCGTGTGGAAAATTAATTTTCAATTTTCGAAGAGAAATAACGTCTCACCTGTGCGAGAGGAACGTAGGAAGTTTTCACTATAAAATATTATATATGTTTTTCGCTAACCAACTTCCTGTTTTCACTTTACGTACTACAACAAATGACCGTACCCTTCGTGGCTCCCAACAATTGTTGGTCAAAAGTACCTCTTGCTTTTGCAAGGAATTTTATTAACGTCCTTTCATTTTATTTTTATTTAAATATTTAGTGACGTCTAATACAATTTCATTAGTTTTATTTAATCGTTATAAAATTAAACTCGGATATATATTAATTTTTACTTCATTTAACTATACATAAATTAATATTAGCTTTTATTTGTTACAATTGAATAATCTATGACTATTACATTATGTAATAATATGTGAGACTAAACTAAAAGCAGTTGTACTTAACTAAAAAAAAAAAAAAATAAACTGCAATTTCTTACTAATATGTTTACTATTGGAATTCTATTTAGGTGTATGTTTGTGTGAATTCATATAATACACGTGCAGGTACCCACTTGTTACATTTGAGCAAATAATTAATGATACAATTGACCGGCAAGTTAAGTACAGTAGTAATAATATTAATATAACAAGTGTATGAAAATTAAACAATCCGAAAATTAATAAAAAGTAAATAATTTAATTGAATACCAAATAATAATTCATAAATGATGTGTATACGATTATATTTGTCTATAATTTACTAAAATTTGAAAAAGTTTTATAAAAATCAATTTTGAAACGTGTTTACAAAGATCAGACGCGGTAAATTATTACCGAAAAATTTGTCAGAAATGCCCGGGACGTTTTCGGGTGAGCTCAACAAACAAAATGTCTGCCGATCGTCCGACATTCCTAAACAATTGAATAACAATTGAAAAACAGTTGAGTAACAAGGAGGGAACGTTTTCAAACGGAATAAAATAAGGAAACCAAGTTTTTGTGAAGGTTCAAAAAGTTACGTGCATATAATAACAAATAATAAACGAGGGTAAAGTAACATTAATTATATTTTATTAAAGTTATATACGGTTACATGTTGTGTTCGTTTCAACTACTCGAAGCGTATAATATAAAAAATAAATAATAATAGAGACAGTATAGAGTATAGATAATACAGAGACAGAGAAAATAAATAATAATAACAGCGTAATTGTTGTTACTTTTATTAGTGTCGCAGGTTATTAAGTGACATGTGAAAGAATGAAAGGTACCCGAAACAACAATTTCCGGGGGGTCTACCTAAGATACCTTAACAAACAATAAATACATGAATAAATGTAAAATAAATTAGAACACTCGAACAGGGGAATGAATCCATCCTTTCTTTATTAATCCCAAATCCTCATTTAATTGTAAAATCCAATTCAGTCGGAGAATATCCCTCACCATTTTGATTAGGTACCTGACTGGAATTAATTTCTCTGAAGGTTCAGGTGTGGGCTACACACGGCAAGTACAAATAATAGAACTTCTCTCCTTTAATCGGGGGTGCGGGCGATGGGTCGGTAGTGGGTTCCGGGTGAAACCGCATAAGTAAGGGAAGTTCCGTACGCTTAAACACATCAAACCAAACAAAGGAAATGGGATTTTCTCGGGAGAAAGTCGAACTTTAATTATCGGAGAATCCGAGAACCTGACTTGAACGTTAAAGTCGTGTTTTTTTTCCAAAGGAAAAGGAAAAAAAAAACCGGAGCCAAAATTTGGCGCTGCGACCCCACGCAAAGGACACGAGTCGGAGAAAGCAAAGTGAAAGTCACGCAAAATCCGAGACAATGGAAAAAAAGAAGTCAATGGAAACTTTCTGACGCCGGAAAAACTCCATTTTTGTACTTTTCCGGTCTTTCAACTCTCTTCTTTCAACTAAAAGTTTGCATTTGTATTTCTTATATAATTTTTATTTATATTTTTCTAAACTTGAGTAAACAGAACTTGTTTCTACCCCCGCGTCAGTGTAACTACGTACACTCAAGTGCGCTTAGAGTACCGTAGAATATCCTGACATGAGGCTTACAGCCAGTTGGAACTTGTATATACTCAATTATATGAATTCATATAACAAATAATATAGAACATGTAATACGTAACGTTTAATATAGAAAAATCCGTAAAAAGGACAAAGTATGCCTTTGTGAGGTACGAGTGTAAATAGAAGTTCGGTATGTAGTAACATAAAACACCTGGTAATATACCGAGACCACTTATGTCGTATTGTAATGTAATATTAAGCATGTGTATATAACACATATGTAACAATATGGAGTGATATTTAACCAGGTATATATATTATATACCTTATATATTATATGTTTATATTTAACATCTCTTCAGCTACTCGTTGTTCTTAACCAATCAGAACTCTAGTTGAGTGTGGAATTGAGTGAACTCTAGTTTTTCTTTTGATTTTCCTCATTTCCAGGTGATGTTGGACAGGTAATGAGATGTTCCACAACATCTTCTGACACCTTGTGGTTTCCATAATTAAGTTTTGGTGTTAATCAGACTAAAAATTACGCTGTGGTGTAACTTTGATACTGTTACAGTGTACTGGTAACGAAAATCCAACATTGTATACCAACTTGTAATTCAATTTAGGATCTGTAGACCTGAATTATCAACTTATGTAAAATATTATACACATGTTAAAAATTGTATAATTTTTGTTGGACGCCATATTATTACAATAACCCATAAATATTTATTAATACTGTACAATTCAAGTGTACGCTGCCTCGGTTGAGGATCTGCCACTGGTCCTAGAGAGTTTAGCTTGTGGAGGGATCACGAATGGTTGTGATTTACCACGGTCTTAGAGTAGTCTTAGATTGTTTGTGTTATGCATGGGAGTAGCGAACTAGAGTAGTGAGACATAAGCATCTTAGCAGATGATAATGTAGTATAGCATCAGATGTTATCATCAGAGTGTTACTAATCTTTGGTCTGAATCAGTACCGACGCCTTCCTGAACTCACTCCTAATTGTACGTGACATTATTTAACTAAGTTTAACTGTTGTAGTTAAGTATAACTGAATATTATTGTAATATATACTTTACAGGTTTGCTGACTCTGATATTATAAATCCGTAACAATGAAATCGGCAGGAGGAGACTTAAAACTCTTAATTTAAACGTACAGTGGAGTAGACACCCGAAAATTCTATGTACAACCTATACATAAGCGTATAAGTTTAGAATATACAAATGTATAGTTTCACACAATTCTTTTTCTGATTGCTTGGTTTTGTCTATTAAGTTGACTTGTTGTTTTTGGGTTACTGTCGCACTCCCTTTATTCGGCCTATACAGAAAGAAAACAGCTCAACAATTTTAGTAGGCAAAGAAACAGTGGAGAGTTGGTGGCGGTCCAACGAACAAATGTTTGTCCCTCGTTGATAGTTCGAATGGGGTCAAGTGAACTTTGCCAAAGACATTTATTTCTAGTCGGAGGACTTAAATCTGTTGAGTGGGATAAATCAAAGATGAACGACATGATTTTTCCTATGTAGTCCCGGTCCCTGAGTTAACTTTGTTTCGCGCCTTCCGTGAATTATATACAAAATGGAGTCTCTCTCTGTCTCTCTCTCTCTCTCTCTCAATCGTTAAATGTTAAATCGATGAAATCTAGTCAGTTGCCTTTTCAGAGCATCTTCTCTTGTCACTTACTGCCATTCCTTTGTTTCGCAAAAAAAAGTCTCAAAATGTCAGAGTCGACTCTTCGCTGTCACTCCTTGACGAGACAACAGTGTAAAAATTAGGATGGCAGTGTCACAAAATACCTCACTGCGATAATGCCGCCTAGACAAAACAGTAGAGCAATAGTTTAACAGATGAATAACTAGTTGTAACAGTACCGGCAGAGGAGCAGAACAAATGAAGCGTCGGGAAGGAAGGATAATGTGAGTTGTGTACGTGAAACTTTAAACGTAACGAATCCTCCACTACTCGTCTTTGTGAACTTAATCAATAAGAATGATCGTTCCCTGACAATCCTATTAATTATTAGTACTTAAATTATGTAGGTATTAAGTCGGATAAATATTTTTTTTAATTTTCTTTTTTCCCTCGGCGATAAACGCGGTGTTGCGTCCGAATTGTAACAACTGTTGTAGTACACATGGTGCTCTGGTGTAGGATTAACCAACCTTTACTATGTAGTTAATATATATTGCATAGACACATATATATACTAACGTAAACTTATGTTAATTATACTCTCTTAAACTCTAATTAGGTGTTATGTATATTTTGTTTGAAGGTATTAAGGTCGCTTAATTCAACGCGTGCAGAATTCAAAAATTCGTAAAAATTCAAATAATATTTACAATACAACATTACAATAAGTATATTACAAAATATCAATTGAAAGCTGTTACATTACATTTTACGACCTATTTAATACGATTAAATTATCACTCTTAACAGTAATTGTATTATGTGATTAGCAACATTGAAACGTAAATTGTACTATTGAAAAAATATTGTGTTTAACTACATTATGTTCATTTAAACAGGTGTGATACTCCGAAATTAATAAGTCCGTGTTAGCAGGTTTAATACCTATTTACTTACATCCTTTTTTTAATTCATGATTTTTTTTTAATAACAAGGTTCACAGTGACTAACTACAAATAAAGCAAAAATAAGTCGCTTGGATTAATAAGGTATGGAAATGTATGAGGAGTACGACACGAATTTTATGTAAGTGAAATGCCGGGAAGGGAAACAAATGGGATTGTTCATTCCGTCACTTAAAATCAGACGAGAAAGTAATTACAAAATAGGAAAACTAAATTTAAACTTTAATAACACTACAGTAGACGAAGAACGAGTGCGATTGCTGCGGAAATTGAACAAGTTGGAATTGCGGAAAAGAAGGCGGTATGTGGTACTTATGTACCACACGATCAATAGCTGTTCCATACATAGAACTTATGTTGCGTAATGGTGGCGGTTCCCGAGAACCAGACACATAATTTCTTAATAATACCAATAAAGACGCAATTTTAATAATAAGACGAGGAGACAGCAACGATTGACTCTATTTACTATTTACTATTTTGATATTATCACAATTCATTACGTGAATCTATGTAATTATGTACTTGGTACTGTTACTGGTCGTCGTCGTTTCTTTCGTACACTTTCTGGTTACGCGGAACACCAGCAAATGTTTTCTAAACGCAATGCCTCCTTGATTTAGTCCTTCTGGGAAGTATGACAGATCTTTGGTTGGGTGGGGGTGAGTTTGGGGAGGAAGGTTTCTACCTGGAATATTTCCACCTGTCCCCGTGGGATACGGTTGATTCGGCCTTACTTTGGCTTGTTCCTCCAACTCGATCACCTCCGCTCAACGACATTGACCAAACTACAACGAGTTACTCGTTCAAGGGTACAACTACATTAGTTACTCTGTAGATTACTTATTCAGCTGTATATATGTTTCTTCTAAGTAGTGCAAACCCAGAGAACCGTACTAGCAGATTTTGTATATTCTTTTTCCAGTTCTTCCTAGCACTTCCCCCTTCTGTTTTGGTGAGCCTTACGTTCTCCACGAGCTTTACCACTTGCCATTTTGTTCATTCCCTTTTTGTCTTCTTCGGTTTTATTCGGGGTGTTTTAGCTATTGTTTCTCTTATTTTATTTGTCTTAAACACCTCGACCGTTTGTGATTTATGACCACCCATAAATATATATAATCTCATTTAATAGTTTCATATTTTTCATGCGAAATTTTACGCTCTCTCATTTTTGTTTTTTAAAACTTTACTCATTCCGTTCACTGAGGATTTGAGAAGGGAACGCACTAACCTGAAATCTTTTACACAGAGTTTCCCATTGGAAAAATATACATTTATATTTATAAATAAAATAAATACGATAGAATGTGCATGAACTCCAACTGGCTGGGTCTCCCGCTCTAGTAAGCCTCCCTGTAATAAAATATGTAATAGAAAAATTTTTGATGTTTCCCTTAAATGGATAATTATACTGTGGTAACTCTGTCTAATATTATAATAAATATTAATATGGTACCGTTTGCAATATACAAAATTTTTATAGGCAAGTAATTTGACTTGCGTGATGCTCAACTCAAGTTTAGTGTTCGGAGTGTCACAGGCTTGCACTTATTAAAGCTCCGCATTTCCACCAATGCTTTATTATATAATATTATATATTATATGCTGGTTTATAGGTTATTAAACATGACTATAAGCAGGAGTCACTTCTAATAAAAAGACTGTCTAACGAATGACGGGTGGTATATATATATATACTAAGTGTTATGTGTATGTAATAAAACAGTAATTATAAAATTACGAACAAAGTATAATATGATTATGAATATATATTAATATGTGTGTTTATTATTATCATTATTTTTGCTGTTGGAGAACTTAACGATAAATGGCAACCGTATGGAAAGTTATGAAAACAATTTTAACTAACTTGGCCGCCGTTTTGGCTTAGTTGAACCGATTTTATATTAATGTTTATTTGCAGGCCTTGGGTCATGGATCCAACTCCGGGCGACGACGAAGCTCCCAGAGATCCTGGGGCTCTCAAAATCCATCAGCCGAGCTACACGGACGAGGATTTCGAGGGTGAGTCCACAAAATCACATCACTAATTGTGATTTACTACTATTTAGAAACAGAGTGGGAAGTCAGGGTGGTTAACTTCAGGTGAACAGGCCTGCGTTTTCAGAATTGTGTTAAATCCCGTTGTGATCCAGACGAGTGTTCTCTACAATTTTTACATATAGGTAGGGGCATTCCTTTCAAGCAGCCGTAACACAATCCTGCAGTGGTCTTCTCCGAGTTGTAGTGTTTTCCATTACCTTCCACGGCCTTCTCACATGTTGTTGGGAGTTGAGGTGTTACGCTGCAGGAATTCCCACATGAGAGAAAGTAGTGGTTTCTAATTGAATGTAAAATTGAACGTAATGTAGGGAGTTGTAATGCTTCCTACATACACTACAAAACCTGATGTTTTACCAAAGCAGTCAACTCAAGGGTTGTAGTTCAATTTTGTTTCTTTGTTTGAAGTATGTCGTTGTGAATTTCGCGTACGTGAGTTGCTGTTATTCGATTTTGTAGTGATTTTTCCTCAACGGTAGTGAAATTGTGTGAATAATTCAAAACCGTTAACGATTTAACGGAAAATGAATTTGGCCGTCTCTCTCTCTCTCTCTCTCTCTCTCTCTCTCTCTCTCTCTCTCTCTCCTACTCGGATTCAAAGTGTTGCTTTTTAAGTAAACAAAGCTTGAAATTGAAATTATACTTCTAAGTAATCTCATTTATTGGTAGGAATGAATTTGCGATTGAAATTGATTTTTAATAAAAGCTCTGTTTTAGAAGGAACACAGTATCAAATTGTAGAGAACCGTCCCTACGAAATAAGTTTTGGTATATTTCTCATGTCCCTGTATAATATCAGTCCATGTAACTACCTAAGTAAGTAGCGTATAATTGAGAAATAATGTACCGGAGTCAGGTGTACATAGGAAAACGGCGTTCACTTGGTAGTAAGCTTTGCAGTTCATTAATGTCACATTGTTTTGTAGTGCATTGAACAAGTAGATGTGTAGGTGTCCACCTTTAGCATACAACCTTCGATACCTGTCTGAAAAGATCACTTGTCGGTTTGTAGGATTTGACTCGAAGCCGCAGACGTCTACTCTGTAGAACCGTAAGGTTGAACCTGTACAAACCTTAAGAAAGGTGTGATGGAATTCACACGAGCGGTGATGTCAGATCGAATGCACTCGGTGCATCGGATGCATTCCCCTAAAGACTGAAGTTTCGTTTCGAAAACATTCGACTCGTTTCACCGTTTTTGTTCGTTACCAGAGGTTGTCTAATTAAAATCCGACACGACTTGTCTAGTTTGCATTTTATCTAGGACGTCGTTTCCGTTGATTTTTAATTTTAGAGTTTCTGTTTCTAAAAAAACGACGAGTGGAAAGAACGTCGCATGCGAGTGACCGTGACAGTGGCACATTGAAAAAGTCAGTGGTTGTGCACTCACGTGTTGTGCTTATGTAGTTTTCCCTATACAGTAAAATACGAATTTCAGAGTTGAAAGAATGCTAGAATATTTGAGACATACATAAATACATAAGTATAAGTATTCTTTGTTTCAAGTGAGTAAACTTCACTTACACTGGAACGTACATGAAAATCAGTGTACAATAAATAGGACGGATAAATAAAATTCAATGTATTGAAGTGTACATAGCATGTTCTACGAGTTATGTAATGTTATTCGTTCGCTCGTACGGGGATTTATTGAAGTTATTTATTTATTAAAGGAGCTACGAAGGAAAGGTTCAGCGTCAGGAGACCCTAGCCAGTAACACGTGTTAAACGCCCTATATAGTCCGTCGTAGAGAAGTGAAATTTAGGGCAAGGCCAGGCAACCAACTTGTAAGCTTGTTCATGGCCGAAAGCAAAATCGGAAGTTGTCACAAGCACGACCGGAAGTGTCAGTACGGTCCACCTGTACGGTTCTGGCCTCACCTTGACATCGCCGTGCCTACAACGTTTCTGACTCTTCTGTAAATTTAATCGAGTCGAAAAAGTTTAATTGAGGATGTAGAAAATTGTATTCTTAGATACTCCGAGGCTGCGTTTCTTCCTCTCTTGTTACTTAAAAATCATTTAATTGATTGGTTTTTCATCGATCTGATCGGGAATTGTTTTCGTTCGCCCTTTTGCTTCTTCTTCGAGGCAAATTGTTTGCCAGGAATTTGTCTAAATTTAAGAGGAGCTCCTGGGTTTTCTTGGAGTTTTCGCGTTTGTTTCATGTCAAATATCAAATTTTGAAAGTTTTAACTTAATATTTTAACTTTATATACAAACTCTATAGATTTTGTTTTTTTTAGTTGAACTTAAAAGAGGGTGATTTGTTGCGTACACAACTGCCAGAATTTCTGATAAAGTTCTAGAATTTTCTAATGTGATCTTAGTCTGGGTGTTAGGCTACGTCTGTGGAAGTCGGGACCTACACATGTATACTATAAATTATCATAAATAAATAAATAAATTTACAACAAATAAATAAAACATAATTTTAAGTTGTGTACAAAACATGTGTGTTGAAGTACTAAAATACAGTAAATTGGTCAAGAAGTTAGATTTAAGGGCATGTAAGTACAACACCGTACATCATCACATTATATATGTACATTATGTACTATATTAGGTACCTTTAGGGAAGCACTTGGAACATGTTCTACTAATGCTCTATTAATAAAGATTTGTGTTAAGTGTTGTGTATAACAGTGATTTAAGACTTACAGTTAAGCAATCGTAGCCATAAAATATACATTAAATTATAATATTTTACTTATACTATTACATCAGGAGAACTTGAATACATTCCTATTGTTGGGCTCTCATCTCTCTCGTTTATACAAACCTTCGTTTTTTGTGTGGGTATTCCTCCGTGTTTGTTTTATCATCAGAACCTTTCACTTAATTTCTTTTATTGGCCATTACACTTTGTCATCGCAAAAAAAAAACGAATCCTCCGGTCGCGTCAGGTTTTTACGACATTGTAATGGACACTCAAGGACGGAAGCATGGGTGACACTCAATTTAGGTGGGGACTGGAACTTTGGGAGTCGTTTGGGATAAAGTCCGAACTCTAAGAATAGAACCGGACTGAGAGGGAGCTCTGTTTGATAAAAGGTTCTTAGAGTAGACCACCAGAAGACCACTTCCTTCGGGAACTACAATACAGTGGTAGCTTACAGCCAGTGCATACGAGAACCAACCAGTACACAAGTTGTTGACCATCAACGTCCAGTCTATACATTTTCTATCATACATTTTACAATACCTATTGAATCTGCTTTTGTTCCTCCTGCCCGAAATAGGACAGATCCTACAGATACTTGCTCGATACTTTGATCATCACGAGATGCGATCTGTCCGATCAGTATTGATCAAAAGTAAGTGATGCGCCTATGATAACCCTCACCACATTCTACAATTTCGAGATTTTGTTTTGTAGAAACAAGTAGGATCTAAACTCGTTCGAAAACCCAATTAGTTTTCCAAATGTGGCAGACAAAATGAGAAACTCTTACTTAAAACAACTAAACAGAAGAAAAGAAGACGTCAAAATGTCTGCCCTCTTTTGTATTCGATTAATTATTAAAATGGACAACATCGAATGACTCAGACTATTGATTTCCGTGACTTTTTCCGTACAGAAATAGTTTCCCCTATGAGGTTTCCTAGCACAATAATTTACAAAAACTATTTAGTTAGTTTGTAGAAGAACGAAATGCGAAAGACACTTGACTTTGTCTTAGAAGTCCTACAGAATTTCCACGGAAACTTCACTTTTTTGTACTCCGTCAGACCTTTTGACGGGATCCTTTCGTTTTTTTTTCTTCCCAGCGGTCTCTCAGCCTTCTACCTTTTCTTCTACTTCTCTGCTAATCGACAGAGTTCCTGAGATCGTCAATGGCACTCCAACAATGTCTAAGGAAACTTTTTCCTTATTACTTTTATACATTGTTAACTTCTCTTAATGAAATTCATTTTTCCTTGTTGTTCGGTGTACACCACACTGCACGGAAGTTTTCCTTAGGAGAGAGGAACTTTCCGACCATCGGAGTCGAGTAGTAAGTTGGGTATGTTACGTGTCATACAGGGTGGGTACTGTAAGATTTTACTATCCGTACCTAACGCTTCATGATTTTGTTGTACAAACAAAACTCCCACTGACTGGACTGTAGACTGGAAATGCGCGGAGGATACAGAATAGCTCGTGAAGTAAGTAGACAGACAGACGGAGAGACATGCACTACACTTATGTTTATGTCTCCATGTCCACTTACAGTTCGAATTTCCATCTACCTGGTTGCTTACACAAGTGATCTTCCCTGAGTAAAACGTTGCCTGCGTCTCCACGGGATTTTTTCCGGGAAATCCTTCAAACGTGAGAATGTTGCCTTTTTTGCTACGGTTCAGCGCAAACGTGACAGGAATCCGTGCTGTCGTTTTAATTAATAAGCATGCATGAGATGTCTCCGGGCAACAGGAATTGTGCTTTACTGAATTACACTAATTTCGTGGAAACTTCTCTCTGCAGGCAACTGTTGAGTACATTTTAATTGCAAGTGAATCTCCCCCACCCTGTACCATCCTTTGATTGGTCCTGCAGTACTCGTAGGTAAATAATGTGGCAGGTACTATGTCCTTTCAAGAATGTAACAGTACCAAAGTACTTTCCCTGATTAGAAGTCGTCTACCAATTTGAACTTTTCTACTTTACTTTTCAGGGCACAGAGCCAACACAGTTTTCGTAGGAGTCCACCTACCCGACAAGAAACACTCGCACCGTCGGCACAGGCACCACAACAGGAAGGACAGCGTCGACGATGCAGACGACAGACCGAGTAAGTGTAAAACAACCGGATCGAGTACTGCCGGACGAACTGTAGCCCCGAGTAAAACTAAAGTCACTTTTGTTTCTTCCGGATTTAACGATGACTCCGAAATCACAACGTGGCGTCGTTCTGTCGCGTCCCTTCGACATTTCCCTGTCGTTTGACTAGTCCCCTCACGTATCTGTGTGTTTTTTTTTGGCGCGTTCGTCTACTTTTACCTGACTCGTTGACCTGTAGGTTTTCTAATTAGGTTTCCTGCCGTTTCAGGACCCGTGGTGATGGGCCGTAGAGGAAGGCTCACGAGTATTTCAGATGATGGTGAAATATGTAAGCAAGACAAAGCAACTGTAGCAAAATCATTTAATACTTTTTCATAACTTTTATTTTTTATTTTTTTTACTGGGGCAACCACTAACAGATCCCCGGAGTCTTCTCTTCTTCTCCTCAAGTTCTCATTTCTTAACTTTTTTGTATTTCTTTCTTTTATCTAATCTGGCATGGTCGTCGTTGTTTGATGTTATTTTTTTTTACATTTTCCTCACGTTTTCTTTGTCTTCTAACTCACTCCCTTCATTTCGTTTGACTACCTTTCGGAGTATAACCTCAGGAGTTTTCCTGTTTTTCTTTTGCATGGTTACGTTTTGCGTTGACGAGGTGTTCCTGTTTCATCGAGTTATTTCTTTTTTTTTTTGCTCTAGTGAGGATGCAAGTCACTCTTGTTTTAACGGCATGGTGTGTTTGAATGTTGGTCTCTCCGTCTCACCCTTTTGAGGTGTCTATGATTTTTGTGCTTCGTCTTCTTTCAGTTACTCCACCTGCTCAAAGGGTACAGTTCATACTGGGAGAAGATGCCGAGGACGGCGTCCACGAGCCACATCCTCTTTTCAGCGAGATGGAAGAACTCGTGACGGACGGAGATCAGACCGAATGGAAAGAGACGGCCAGGTGAGGTGTTCTCTCCCCCTGAAGGTTCCCACCTCAACCCTCACTCGTCTGGTACCTCACTTTCCGGGTCATCGTTTCAGGTGGATAAAATTCGAGGAAGACGTCGAGGAGGGTGGCAACCGATGGTCGAAACCTCACGTAGCTACTCTCTCTCTTCATTCCCTGTTCGAATTGAGGAGTTTCCTGCTCAACGGAACTGTCATGTTGGACATGGAGGCGACTTCCCTCGAACAAATTGCCGATCTCATACTGGACAACATGTCAAGTTCGGGTTCTTTGACAGCAGAGGCGAAAGATAAGGTGAGTACAACTTTGGAAACCTTCCCTGAGGCTGACATTCGTTTCCTGTCGGCCTTTCCGTGAACCGTAGAATTTCTGTCACTTCCATCTCCTAAAGACTTTCTCGTCACTTAAAGTCGCCCGCACTTTTGACACGAAACCTAAACGGAGTACTCGCCTGTTCAAAACCAACAACAGTTACAGTTTAAATTATCTTAAAAATTCTTCTGTCCGAAGGTAAAAGAAGTTCTTCTTCGACGTCACAGGCATCAACACGAGCACAGACGTAAGGAGAACAGTTCGACCAACATGTCCAGACTTCCACTCATCAGGTCCCTGGCAGAAATCGGTCGGAACCATTCGTCTTCAAAAAGTAAGTACCCGTGCAGGTACTCCCCTGTATTTGTGCGTCCGAAACCGTCTTCGATCACGTATGTGTCTGTACAGTTAGATGAGAGTTACTCGTCCGGCTGCTGTTCAAAACACAACATCCGTTTTGAAAATACCAAATATACGATATACAAAACTATACACAGTTCTTGAAAACACACTTCGTACTGCTTTAAACAAACACAACAACCTGACTGTTTTGAGATCAGTTACTGTACTTACTTCAGTCTGGGTAAGTTGACAATCGTAGTAACAATTTTAGTAATATTTAGTGAAGCAGAAGTTTCGTCCCGGTTAAAAGAATAATTAAGAAGTCGTATGAGGAAAAGAATACAAAACACAACTACCGGAGGAATTTTAGGATAGGAAGTAGTTAGAGTAAATGTCTCGCAATGTAAACTTTAACATAAATCTACTATTTGGACACGTCTCTGAGAACTGTACACATAAAAAGAATAAGATGGTATATGGTACTCAATGAAATACATAAAGTCTTGGTGGTTAAAATGTAAACAGTAGAATTTGGTACCCCGGGCATACAGCAAAAACAACACACACCTAAAGTAATAATTGAGCGTGATGAAAACGTATACAGTAAAATGTCACATATGTCCCGTCAAGTCAGTCGAAAGGTTAGCCTTAGCCGAAGGTTCAAAATCGATTTCTGCCACGTTAAACATCCAATCTGATCGGTTGCGATTTAATTTGGGAGTAAATGAGATTTAGCAGAGACCGCCACCTGACACGTTGCCTCTTTTTCGGAGGGGGTCGGCACCGACAGGTCTGTGCATCCGTCGAACCTTTTCTGGTCATCGCGTCAGTTCCAACGGGTCGAACTCCTTTTTTTTTTTAAATTGACCACGAATTTTCCAGCTCTTCACGTGTCAGCAACCGCATCGAACGTTCAAGTCGTTTTAAGAAATCCCGCGTCGACAAAGGCGGATACCATTTTGTCTACCACTGCCGATGGAAGTAGCAGTGGTTGTTCATTAAAAAAACCGCCAGGTATTTCTTTTGGGGTGGGCGGGTAGCACGAACACAGACACTCACACACACACACACACACGTACACTAATCTTCATTCGTGGGGGCTGCTTGATGTTAAAGGACCCAGACACTTTGTGTACCTTCGCCATTTTGCTTTTGTCATGTCACACAGTACACCTCCCGTCGTGGTGAGGTGTACCTCCCTCCTGGCATCAGTACCGTTTAGTACACCTCGGCAACGTCTCCC
Source organism: Polyplax serrata (assembly GCA_037055365.1). Classification (NCBI taxonomy): domain Eukaryota; kingdom Metazoa; phylum Arthropoda; class Insecta; order Psocodea; family Polyplacidae; genus Polyplax; species Polyplax serrata. The sequence goes on along the minus strand of JAWJWE010000038.1, from coordinate 2,887,951 downwards.
GCTTATGTCGGTATCTTGGTATTTAACACAAGGTCTTGTGGCCCCCCTACAAGCCCTACTCCTAAGGGCAGTACACCCTTACAAGGATTGCGTCACTTTGTAAAACATAATTGAGTTCCCAATTCCTCGTTTTTGGGTACTCCCCCGGGATATATCAGCCAGCCTCTAAGGGTTCTTACAGATGATGCCGATGGGGTACCTGTACATAAGGGCAGTGGGGTTACTGAACTCGTTTTATCACATCTGTAAAGACCGCTGTTTTCTGTGCAACCGTTTGTCTACGGGGGGTAGTTGGGTAGTACCCGAACGTCACGCTCCCACACTCGACGCTTGTGCTGTACTTCCGATGATTCCGGTTATACTGGCATGCTGTGTGACCGATCCCGGGACGTTACGCACTACTTTAACAAATAGTTAACACTCGCTTTCCAGCCGGACACTCGTCAGCGTTTCTCCCTCTCGTCCGTATTTTTGTTATCTGACTGACTTTTTCCGCAGTTGAGGATGCTCCGCCGAGCAGCGCTTCTTCCGCGAACCTAAACAAAGCTGCAGAGGAAGCTGTGACCGGTGGTCGATTCCTATCTGTCCCCGGAGCTGGTAACCGTTCACTAAGTGCTTGCTACCGCTTTTGTAAAGATAGTTGTGCGAGACCACACCACACGCCCTACTATCCAGTGCCTACGTCACTTCTCTTTCATCCATCCTCAACTTCCTCGATTGATGTTGTCCGTTGCTTTGTGTCTTATTGCTAGCTGTTGCTGTTGTTCACCCACAATCGACCGACTCCTTCCTCTTTGCTGTCTTCTCCTGTCACAACGTTCAGTACCTCTTTTTGTTTCCGTACGAGTTTGTCAACATACTTCAACGTACTCGATTTAATTTTTTTTTGTTTTTTATTTATTTCGTAGTACATCCTGTAGAGTTATGAATGTTGTTGTGTTGTTCCCCGTGCGACTTGTTGGAGACACCTGTTGTAATACGTCTGGGTCGTTTCTAGGTGCTGGCAACGTTCAAACTGGCATGGACAGAAGTCCGAGTTCTACTTCTATAACTAGAAATCACAGCGCCACGGGATTGGGAGACGGAAACGGAGACCATCCAAAGGTAAGTGACTCTGAATGTACACCTGTGATGTTGTTTACCCCGTTTAATAACATAATTTTGTTTTCTCAGGGAAATACACACTTCATGAGAAAAATCCCACAGGGAGCAGAGGCCTCCAACATTCTGGTGGGACAAGTCAATTTCCTAGAGAAACCCTTATCGGCCTTTATCAGACTCAATCAGGGAACTTTCCTCGGAGATCTGACAGAAGTACCTGTACCTACTAGGTTCTTGTTTATATTGTTAGGACCGACCGTGAGTGTTTGTCAGTGTTGTTTCCTCTGCCGTGACTCGTTCTCGTCTTTGCTGACGTCGTTCGTCTCTCTTTCCAGGGTGGCATCACCGCTTTCCACGAGGTCGGACGTGCCATGGCGACTCTCATGTCCGACGAGGTGTTTCACGACGTCGCTTACAAGGCGAAGAATCGAAATCATCTGCTGGCAGCTGTGGATGAGTTCTTGGACGCCGTTACTGTATTACCCCCCGGTGAATGGGATCCGACGATACGAATCGAACCACCGGCAGCCATTCCATCCCAAGTAAATATCGGTACTCCTGCGAGAGTAGTTTTCCAGACGTAGACGCTCGCTAACCTTAAACTCGTTCCAGGATCCTAGAAAGAGACCGCCGGAGAAAAATCCAGTGGAAGAAGACGAGGAAGAAGAAGAAAGGCGTTTGAGAGAAGAGTCCGGTCTCTCCAGGTCGGGCAGGCTCTTTGGTGGACTCATCAACGACGTCAAGAGAAAAGTGCCATGGTGGGTACTTGGGTACTTGGGTACTTGGCTCAGGTACTGGACGTAACTCCGACTTACTCAATGTGTCTATGGTTACAGGTACTGGTCCGACTTTAAGGAAGCCCTGGCGATGCAGTGTATCGCCTCCTGGATATTTTTATACTTTGCCTGTCTGTCGCCGATCATCACCTTCGGAGGTTTGCTGGGTACCGCAACCGGAAACAATATGGCAGCTATGGAATCATTGGTTTCCGGTTTTGTTTGCGGCCTGGGCTACGGATTCTTTTCAGGTCAACCTTTAACAATTTTGGGATCAACCGGTCCAGTGCTTGTGTTTGAAACGATCGTCTACGAGTTTTGCCAGTGAGTACTCTGACAGTCCAGGTCGTCTGGACTGAGTACCGCCGTCCTCATCACGTTCTTTTCCCTCTCGGACAAATATTTTCCTTTTCTTCAGTTGAAATGTTTGTTGTTTTATTCATCGTTGAACTGCGTTTACTTTAATTAACTTATTCTCCAAACTTTTCTGCCACGTTTCACTTCTTTCTTTCTCTCGAAGCTTTTCCTCCTCGCCGGTTCATTGACATTCTTTTATCAAATTTTACTCGGTCTTATTTTGGTTCGAAGCCAGTTAGCATCTAAATATTCTATTCTCTTCACGTTTCAGAGGACGGGACTGGGACTACATGTCCTTTCGTCTATGGATCGGAGCTTGGATTTTTGTAATTCTCTTAATTCTCGTCGCGGTCGACGCGAGTGCTTTGGTCTGCTACATAACTCGCTTCACCGAGGAAAACTTCGCCACACTGATAGCTTTCATATTCATCTACAAAGCGGTCGAAAACGTCATCAAAATCGGTGTCAAGTACCCGATAGAGACGGGAGGAGCCGCGGCAAATGTCTGCATATGCGAACCTCCCAAGTTGGACTCGTCCATGTTGGGAGACCTCAACTGGACTCTGCTGAACAATGAAGACTGCTTGGTGGGTAGTAGGAGCAGTAGAGTACCCGGAATGATACGAATCACAGTACTCAGAGGTGTTGTCTTTGCGTTACAGAAAAATAATGGAACTCTAATGGGAATGGGATGTCCTGGCCACGGTCCTGTTCCAGACGTTTTCCTCATGTCCATTCTGCTCTTCGTTGGAACTTTCCTCATCTCGGTCGAATTGAAAGATTTCAAAAATGCACTTTTCTTTCCCTCTAAGGTACGTCGCGAAGCACTGGACTGGACGTCGGACAACGGTCTTAGGTCAGTGCCGGGTCTCACGTATTCGTTCCTTTTTCCAGGTGAGACAGTTTATAAGCGACTTCGCCGTCATCATAGCCATCTTGTCCATGTCACTCGTCGACTGGTACGTCGGAATCAAAACACCCAAACTGCAAGTGCCGAGCGATTTTAAGCCCACCTTGGAGGGTAGAGGCTGGGTGATAGCACCTTTCGGCAGAAACCCAATTTGGTCCTGGGTGGTAGCCGTGTTACCCGCTCTCCTGGGCACCATCCTCATATTCATGGATCAACAAATTACGGCTGTTATTGTTAATCGGAAAGAAAACAAATTGAGAGTTAGTACCCGAGGCGAGAGTACCCGACGAGTACCATTTCTCTACGGCTAACGTTTCTCTTTGTTTTGACTCTTTGCAGAAAGGCTGTGGTTACCATTTAGATTTATTTGTCCTAGCGCTTCTTATTCTCATCTGTTCGATCATGGGTCTCCCATGGTTCGTCGCCGCCACCGTCTTGTCCATAAATCACGTCAACTCATTGAAATTGGAGTCGGAGTGTGCAGCTCCGGGTGAAAAGCCACAATTTCTAGGTGTCAGGTGAGTCCTTCTCCGAATTGCGACAGTCGCCTTGATGTGTCAAGTGTCTACCACACCACCAGCTACATCTCCGTGGCACCGTTACAGGGAACAAAGAGTCACTCACATCCTCATCTTCTTCATGATTGGCCTGTCTGTAATTCTGACTCCGGTCCTGAGTAATATTCCGATGCCGGTCCTCTTTGGAGTTTTCCTCTACATGGGAGTCGCTTCTCTCAAGGGACTGCAGTTCTTCGACAGAATACTCATCATGTTCATGCCGGTCAAGTACCAGCCCGACTACATGTTTTTGCGTCAGGTTCCACTGCGACGGGTCCACCTCTTCACTCTTATTCAATTGATTTGTTTGATTGCTCTTTGGGTGATAAAATCGTTCAGTTCGACTTCTATACTGTTTCCGCTGATGGTGAGGACCTGCTCTGCCCGTCACGTTACTCGCGACACCCTGACCGTTGGAAGTTTTACACTTTCCATTTAATTTCAGTTGGTCGTCATGATCGGAATAAGAAAGTCGTTGGATTTTGTCTTCACGCGTAGAGAATTGAAAATATTGGACGATGTCATGCCAGAAGTGACCAAAAGATCGAAAGAGGATGAGTGGAATCTAAAAGGAGTAAGTAACAAGACATCAACGAAAAATTAGATTTTAAATTTTGCCCCATGGGACAAGGGAAAAGAAACCAAGAAACATCTGACGGATTTGTATTTTACATTCGTAAAATTCAAGAACCAGGCGAACATAAAAACGTATTTAGCAGTGCAGGACAATATTTTTAGAAATAGTTTTCAAATAAGAACAGAAGCATCAACACAAAATTGTATGCAATACCATTCAAGTTCCATGAACCATGCAATACTTTTACGTGTATTGTAACTACATCAGAGAGAATTTTAGCCGTACGCTGTAGTACAGGGAGAATTGCATGCACTGAAATGTAAACAAGAACTTTTTATTTCCCTACTTTAGTTGGTATACGATAAGTAGTTGGTGTACGGTTCCTACGTACTTCTGAGCCTTGTGTTGGGAAGTAGAATATCAGACTGACACACTACAATCTTTTCTCTAGGAGGAAAACCAAAACTTGGAATTCCCACCTGGTGGCAATCTGCAGATTCCTCTTGCCAACGGCAACATAATGAAAATTCCTCTCGCCTCCATAAACATCTCGGAGGAAGTCAACAAATCCGGCGTATGGAAAACCGTCAACGACAACAACTGCGACAAAAGTAAAAGTCAGCAAAAGACCAGGTAGGCGGGAGTTCGAATTAGTCGAACAGGCGACGAACAAGCAGTACAAGTTTTGTTTTTTGTGTCCGTTTCAGTTCGAAATCGAAGCGACGTGGCAGCAAGAAGGACGCGCTTTCTGACGAGGAAAGGAGGCGGTTGTCTACGATGAACGAGGCCGAAGAGGACGACGATGCGCCACGCTGTGGAATTACAATTAAGGTGGGAGCTGATTCTCAGGTGGAGTCGCAGGTCTAGCCAGAGCCCCCGGGTGGACAAGCCCGGGCCCCGCTAGCAACGGAGGACTGTGAGTATATAGTCAGTCAGTTTTACTCGTGTACCTTCGTGTCTGCTGGTTTTCCGACTTCGACTTCTTCTGCTAACAAGTACCGTATCTCAAGTTACTGTCACGCACATAGCAAGCCTAGTAACTGAATGTGACACCTGCACTGCATCCGCCTGTCTCTCTTACTGTCTCTCCTCTCTCGCAGGACGTTCAGGACGTTCTCCGGCAGGTAGAGCAAAGAAATCGTCATCATCTTCCTCGTCGGACTTGTGTCTCTCTTATTAATCAGTAACTCCAGTAACAGTAACGCCCTTCTCCCACGTGACAATCTCTAAAGTACCGATTTTCCTTTTCTTTCAGGTTAATCCAGTCAGCGCTGCCGAAATGATTGTGAGTGTCAGTAGGGAGGACTCCGAAGGGCACCTTACAGAAACCTCAGTGTAGTTTCATACATCACAGCAACAATTTTTTTTAAAATAAATAAATCTATTAATAAAATAAATTAATAAGTCAATGTTAAGAGCTGGTAAAAGAACAGCTGGACGCAAGTCTTATTATTATTATTTTTTTTTCTCGTGGAATGTTTTAATAAATGATTGGCGGTGATTCTTGTTGTGAGATCACCCGGGTTTTTAAATAATAAATAAATACATACATACATAAATAAATAATTAATTTATAAATGAATGAGTCAAGATTAGCTGAAGCGTTTTATGCCATTGAAAATTCCAACGCTTTCTGGCAGTCGTCATTTCCGTCTGTTTTTTTTTTAAATTTTTTTGTTTGTTTTTCATATTAGGAAATTTTGTTACTAATTAAATAAGTAAATAAATAAATAAGGAACAAAAGGTGTTACGTAAACGGTAAACGGTATTGCTGTCGTACATTTAATTCACACATCATCACATTCTGATTTTGAATTTTATTTAAACAATAAAAAAAAAAACGTGCGGCAAGAATTCACTTGGGATTTTCTTGTATTTTAAACATTCTACTTTAACCATAACTTCATCTTTCGATAAGTTCAATCATAACCGAGAGAATTGTAGAAAAGGGGAGAACGAGAAATTTAAGTGAGTACCACTGAAGTACCCGTGAGTATCATTACACTACGGACACCAGCGAAACGGTTTCGTTTCTTCTGAACATACAAAATGTAACGTGCGGTTGGGTACAATACTGTGTACTCAATTCTTGAGCCAATACTGTTACTAATACGTCACTTAAGTTTCTTTCAAAGGAATAAAAAATTTTATTAATAGCTGGAAATGCTTAGTAACGTGTGTTAAACAGAAGGAACTCGTCAATGCTGAGTCTTATTGTGAATTGTAGTATTTATTTTTGTTGTTATTTACTGTTGTACCGATTTTGTTACACCGTAGCCAAGTTCTGTAGCTTTCGGACAAAAAATAATTTATTAAATTGAGTGATATGTCATTGATTAGTTTTCAATTTACGTGACGCATCTACAAGGGGAATGATGGCGTGCGTCTACGCTAAACAGTAAGGTGTAGCATAGTTCATGAAGAGTAATAAGTGATAGTTGGTTAATTTCGGTTTGAGTAGTTTGACTATTTAATGTAGCAATAGGTGTGATAGTTTGTTTACAAACTAGTAGGGAGAGAGTGTGCTGAACAATTGAAAAACTTTGGGATCAGTACTGTAAAGGAAACTTAAACTACATCTGATAACAGGTGCTGCATAGGAATTTTGAGGGGGAGGTTCCCTGAAAGGGTGCAAGAGCGTAGTGCCACTCAACTACCAATGTAATTCAACTATCATACATGTTTATATACAGGTTTGCTTAAACACCGAGCGGGTACGAAGACAAGACTGCTTTTCGGTAGGAATGTGAACTCATCGAAAGATACTTCTGAGACTTTTCGATTTTCAACTTTTTACCCTGTTTTCTAGTTGCGCTACCAAAATCAGACGATTGCTTCTTTCTACAAGAAAACGAAAGGCAACATGTCGACATCTGTCAGTCTCTGTTTTTCCTATTTAAAATTCATATACTTAATTAATTGTACTTAAAACTCTGTGTCAGCTCACTCCCATGTCTCATGGGAACGCCCGTTCTTGTCGTTTCGTTGTAACAAATTTGTAGTTATTCAAAAGTATTCGCATTTGTTAATTCGGGTCGGAAACTGTGGACAGGAAGAGCAGACATGCATCAAACTGCTATTAACTTCAGGTTATGAAAAGTTTAAGTACGAATAAATGAAATTTGTCCGATCATCACAACCGTTTATTTATTTACTTGTCACGAACTATTACTTCCCAAAAAAGTGTATTATTATTATTATTACTATTATTATTATTATTATTATTTATTACCGCGGTAGTAAAATACAATTTTTTTAAAACATGAATGCTCTGCATTTCGTAATTGTGATTGTAAATATATATTACGATGATAATCGAATAAAGTATTTATAATTATAATTAGAACATTTGTCTAGTTTTTGATTTCCGACCAAAAAAATGTGAGCAAGGAGAGCTACCGACCGATGAAGTACTGCCACCTTCATTTTTATTTTTATATCCACGATTCCAAAAAATGTTACACCTGTTTCAGTAAAACAATGATAAAACACGCGGAGTTTAAGGTGATGAAGTTCGATGAAGATCCACTAGATGTCAGTACAAAAACATTGGAAAATGTTTTTCATTAGAAAAGGGAGGAGCTTAATGGTAAAGATGGGTTTCTTAAAAATCCGCTTGATGCCGCTAGTTCGGAGCAGATTCATGGCTTGAATTCGGACTCTTCTCCTTTGTTTTATGTGACGTAAGCACAGCATTTGTATCAGGCAAGTATAAAATCACAGGAGGTATCAGGCGACTTCGGCTTCTGATACTCGAAGGGAGGAGCTTAATGGTAAAGATGGGTTTCTTAAAAATCCGCTTGATGCCGCTAGTTCGGAGCAGATTCTTGGCTTGAGTTCGGACTCTTCTCCTTTGTTTTATGTGACGTAAGCACAGCATTTGTATCAGGCAAGTATAAAATCACAGGAGGTATCAGGCGACTTCGGCTTCTGATACTCGAAGGGAGGAGCTTAATGGTAAAGATGGGTTTCTTAAAAATCCGCTAGATTGCAGAAATTTCAATACAAATGAATTCGTTGCAACTGTTTCATAGTGTTGCACGGGTGCCATTGGAATTGAGTTGTTTTATGCTGGACTCGAACAAAATTAGGTTCATTAAGCCTTTCTTTCAGTTTTCTACTGAATAAGTAAATAAGTTTACACCAAATAACATTAATATTAAATAATAATATATTGATAATTTACAATAATGTTGAATAAATTATTGATAGAAATACTAGATGGCGCAACATGTGCAATTTATTGAACTTACACTATTGCACAATATTCGCGTTCCCAAACCCAATGGGTGTGAAACTGCAGAAATTAGAAACAACTGTAAACTGCTAAAGAAACATCACTAACTTGTAAGTAGTTCAAGTACTCTTTAACCACAACAACCTACTCTTACAACAATTTATCGTCTGAGGTTTTTTCTTTAAATTTCGAAAACAAACAGTTACAAAACTTAACGATCCCTGTGCTGCGTATCGATGGTAACTGCGCAGGAGTATTTGACCAGGCACCAACCAGAATGCATGTAAAACTGCATATGATTTAATAGAAGATATTTCTTTTACTTAAGTATAATAGAAAATATTACTTAAGTTCATTATATAGTTTATTAAGGGCAACGTACATAACTTCCCGATACCGAACACCTTCCACACTACTCGTATCAGGACGTTAGTTCTTCCCTTTCACACTTACATAACAACTCGCAGAGGGTGGTCACCTGCACCATAAAAATTTACAAAGGTTATTACAGAGGTTCGGTATGTAACAGAAACAGGCCAGTTCTTTTGCAACTCGAAGAGGAAATCACTGGTTAAACACTCGTTCATTAATCTTTAATGACTCTAATAAGTCAGAAGTGAACATAAATAAATGGTGTTTTACCGGTGATAGGCCAGGTACGCAGGTGGAAGTCAGGTAGCCTGCCTTAAGGTGAGAATCGTTTGCTACCTCGATTGGTAATTTTCTTTTATTGCTTTTCCACGGCGGCCTCAGATAAGGGCAATCATCAACTATCGAAACAGCATGTTCAGCGAATCGAAACTGGTAGTCGTTCGATATCTCGATTGAGTGTTAATTAACAGTCACACTGCGGTTCTTCTACCTTTCTCACCTGCGCTCCGCCCCCACCCGTGTGACTTTTCTCTCTGGTACCTGGTACCCGGTTGTGTTTAGTAAAACCCGCTGGTACCCTCGGACCGGTTAATACAATTTAATTAATTGGGAGGTTAGCGCTAAGGCGGGATTATTCTAAGTGTAAATGTTTGTTTTCAACTCTTTAACACTTCAGGTTCTTCCTTGGGCGGAAGTACCAGTCTTCTTTCAAACCAGTACTTTACGCCTTATTAGTATGAAATGTTGTATTTGTGGTACAGTTGAGTAGTTCCTTGACTGGTTTATTGTAGTAAAGTCAGTTACTCTTCTTATTTCATTCCCCTGTAGGTCAACTGTGAGGTGCTTCGTACCTTCTCGAAGTCTCTTCCAAGAGTACCTAGGGAGTGTAACACCCTAGAAAATTGAGTTTAAGTTTACATACTTGTCAGTGATGGTGCCGTTGCGCCTGTTGAAGTTCAATCAAGACTTTAAGTTCCTTTCAATTCCAGCTCCTTGCAGTCCCCAGTAAAAACTTTCGTCCTCACCTTTCGGTAGGATTTAGATCTCTGTCGTGAGCCGTCCGCACATTACTGTCACACTGTCCTTCTCCGTACGTCTGTCTGTACTCTGCACTTTTCCTGGCCTTTCAATCGGTCGATTAGGTTTCTTATTTATCCGTTACAGTCCAGTTGGCTCGAGTGGTCGTGTCCGACACGCAAACCCCAGGCCAAATGCGACCCAATTTAGATGTAGACATGGTGGTCCTTTGCAAAACGTGCACCATCAAACACGCGTCAGTTTCTTTCCAAAATGTCTGCTTAACGCGAAATAATTAACAGTAATAAACTATAATAGTTTTTCTGTGGTCCGTCGGAGCTTGGAATATTCGGTCAATGGACAAATTTAACTTCATTTCCCAAGAAACAGCCCACATGTTGAAACTCGTGCTCGCAGTAGATGTGCCGAAGTACTCGTCTGTTGTAAGAAGCAGAGATTAGTGGTGTACACTAAAAAAAAGATTAAAGTATTATTAAAGCAATACGGACAAGTTCCAAACAAACTTTTATTCCGCGCCTAAAAACGGCAGAATTGATAATTAATTATGTGTATTATTAACTAATTAACGAAACTTGTCCCACCGGCAAATCTAGTACATTGTCGGAGCCAATCGGAAAATTCGATCAAACTACAATTCTATGTAAGGAGCACACGGGTTGATTACAAGCAAGAACGACACTTCCGCTGTTTTGTAATCGACATTAATAAAACTACAATTGATCGGCAGAAAGGTAACGACATAGGTACAATAAAATTAGTGCATAAGTACAAAGTACTTTAAAGTTTTGTCAGAAGTTCGCCTACAAACATCACGGTACTCGTGACGGAGTGTCGAATTCAATGGATAAATAACACGCCGTACGAACTCGAGGAACTACACTGTGGTTATCCCGTCATTTTCTACTTGGCTTTTCACTTTTTCTTTTTGGTTTCGCCGGGGCAGGTGCTTTTATTTCGTCTGCTGTGCAGCCCCCGCGGGGCACCCACTCAAAGCCTAATCCTTCTCCTTGTCAAATTCTCACACTTTCCTACCTGACATCTCCTCCTACGAAGAATTGCAAAAATTCAATTCAACACCACGACGCGATGATGTGCAATAAGCGTGGGAGAATTGCAAACTCATCGGGGTGGGTGGGTGCCAATTGAAACGATGCCGCAACACAAAAGTATTTTGTTTTCAAGTTCAAAGGCCTCTGTCAAAGAGGTCATTGTAATGGAAAACTACAAAAAACAAACAGCCATCATGTCTGTGCAATTCAAAATTTGTGTACAGGCAAATCCCGTTTTGGGGGTGTTCTGTTAATTGAAGTATTTATTGGTGTTGTAATAGGAAAAAGTAGGCAATATGGTGTAGTAGTAGTAGTAGTAGTAGTTGTTGTTGTTGTTGTAGTAATGTATAATACACATTCTCCTTACCGTCGTCCATCTTCGTCCGTTTGTTCGAACTTAATAAGTTCTTGAGCGTACGGAAAATTAATGGGAATTCTCCATGCAATCTTCTAATCGTTTGCTACCCGGACCTTTGCAGTACCTCCATCAACCGGTACTTAAGAGAAGGCGTACCCATCCAGGTAAGTCACCGGAAGCTGCACCTACCCGTTCCACGTTAATGGTAGGCGTGTCACAGAGGAAAGAAGTTAAGCAGGTGCTTAAACACCGTTAAATATATTTCTGACAAATTTGCTTGGTACCCGTTTGATAAATTTTGGGGGCCGGTTTATTAGAGCCAATTCCAACCTCATAGACCCCCCCCCCCACCGCCGTCGGTACCCCGCAACCCTAGCAGAAGAGACCAATTAGCCGAAATGATCAATCGGTGCAATCAAATAAATTTTTAATTAACAAGAAGGTACACGTCGAGGTGGAAGGTGCCCGGCAAACCCGAAGGAAATGCGCAAACAAAACCCCCGGTAAAATAAATTGAACATTTAATTGATGTAGTGAAGTGATGTAGTGAAGAGATGACGCCCCCTTGAGCCCTCTTTCGCACCTCGTTACTGCCTAGAACTTCTTTATTGCCAACCTGCCCCCGAGGGATGACCCCATTCCACCCTTGGCACCGTGATTTATGCGCAGTTGTCCGGTATTTCGCAATTACCCGTTGAATCCGTTCAGAAGCCGAGGTACCCGGGGAGGTACCCGAAAATCAAAAGGTACTCAATCGTTTTTAATTAATTGCCACGTGATGGATTCGATTTCACCTCACCTTTTGCGAGGAGCGCATAAGTCAGGGGTGTTATTTGGAACTAAACTTTTTTTTTCTAATTAGTACGTACGCCCGCATGCTTCCTATTAAATAAAAGTTTTTCTACCGAGTGAATTTGATCCAGAACCTTCTCTCGCCTTACAGAGGAGTGAAATATTATCTAACGAGACTATAATAACCAGTGTGGTAACTCCAAAACACTGCTCGGTTGTGCATACGATACAGAAAAGTTCAAGTGGCGGAACATCACAGTAGAAAGTCACCGGGTACTACCCAGCAGCCATCCAGTGGTGGCTAAGAACCCCCAACATCACGGGATGCTTGTCGGAACCCTGCTACATGAATTAATAAAAGTTAACGAACATCGGCACATCTACGTGGGCAGGTGTAAAACTTCCTATCCGGTGGTAGGACACGACACGCGGGCGTTGCTGTGCATACGCACACGTACGTTGAAAAGGCGTCGTCGGCTTCGCACCTTCGAACATCTGCGAGCTACCGACTCCCCCACACACGCATAGCGAGAGAGAGAGAGAAACACACACGCGTACCACTATCTAAATAGATTTATCCCTTATCTATAAATCTATATAATCCGATATATAAATTAACATAATGATTTTATAATTTCCTCAGGTGTGAATCGAGTTTTCTTCGTGCGTCCTCCTAAGTAAACATTTGCCAACGCGTTTCGACTGGAAGGACACTTAATCTTTGGCGGATTTAACATCTTGTTTTTATGTATTTTATATACATAATTTATGTACGAGGAGGATGGGAGTTTCGAGCTTACGAAAAACTCTTGTCTTCTAAATTATAAACTCATATATCTATTTATCCCATTTAATGGGTGTAAAGTTGACATTTTGACGTGACGAATGACCAACGTTTTGTTCTCGGCGAGATACATAAGATTTTAAGTAACGAAACCTGCTTTTAATTTATGTATTATATGACAAATTTTCAACCCAACAGTATCCGTGTTTAATAAATGAATAGGAGGTCACCACAAAACTACAAGGTTTTTCTGGTTAACAAAATAAAGTTGGTTCAAGACTGAATCTACCGACATGAATGCATTAATACTGAACTTGTATACGAATTTCTCATTACAAGGCTTGGGTGCAATTTTGTAATCTTAAGATATACATCAGAAAATACAAAAAAAGGTGTAGGTGCACACAAAACAAATTACACTACAAAGTTTTGGTATTCTGCAACGGGAACCTGCAGAAAAACTTGTAACTTTACGCCTACGTAAACCATTAAAAACAGCCATAAAAGTGATGATTACAATGCGTGAGCGAAAGACTCCTGACATATTCTTGTTATGTACATTCTTTATGTATATTTATTATATAATTACATAGAATATGTCCACGTCCCAATAGGCCGGTGTAGCTTTCCGTATATACGTTTCCTGTATTGTCTTGTTAACAATAAACAACCCTAGGTGATTTAACTACATTCGGACGTAACACAAGTAGTAGTACGTAGGAAGTACGTTACAACTACATTAAAAATATCTGAACATACAAACAAACATATATACAAATTTATACGAAAGATACATATATTTTAGGAGACTTGAAAACACACGAGAAGCTCGGAGTCCTTCAAGACGAGAGAAACACAGTTCTCATTCCGTTTTCGTAACAGACGAGCTCACGAATTCCTGCAAGAATAGAAGAATAGAACAAATCTGTGATAGAACAAAAGCGAAATAAATTTTTTTATATTTGCTAATGGACACACAACGTCGAAAACGCGCAACGTTCAAAATATTTTTTTTTAATTCACCGTTTCTTTTACGGTTCGTTTATTTCCTGACACATTCGGTTTAGGTTCGGCCATCTTTGGTACACCCTGAGGACACCCGAGGATGGAGTCAATCGCACCGGTAAATTTGACCAGTTCTGGTCGCCAATTACTGTCAAGTTAAAATACTTGGGACGGGTACGAATGATACGTCTGACTCAATAGGTGACTTGTCGACCCGACTCGACGCCCTCACTTGCTAAATCGGACGGAACGTGATGGGAGAAAGTGATTTTTGGGAACTTGCGAAAATGGTCACTGGGAGGTTCCTGGAAGAATTTCGTATCTCAACTGATCCATTCTAGTACAGAAAAACTGTATATAATTAGAGTTACCAAATGGTACCTCCTACTTCCTTACGAATTGAAAAACTCAATATTTGCAGTTCTACACTATTGCAACTGGTACCTAGTCAACGTATACACGCTCTGTACTATTACAGTGAGTGTATTTTAGCTCTGTGTACGTATACAGTACATGTCATGTAGTACCTGCCGAGTTAAGGCGGATTCCATCGCTTAAGGGTGTGACTGACACACCAACAAGAACGTTCTCGGTGGTAAAATTAAAATCCCACGCTCTCTGAGTGTTGTGGTGCAACAGGTACCTCTCTAAGGTTTTCGTGATTTTCATTTTAAGGTTCAAAAGAACCTGACCTACGCAGGCGTACACGACGCGGACTACTCACCGACGGACTCTCGTTGCAAAATTTAAAAGTAAACACATGCAGGTGTACAATTCAATTTGTGAGCTCAAATGTGACAAACTCGAGCGGTCTCCGGTGGCTTTGGGAAGGTAAGAAAAATCCTCAAACGGGTACCAAAGCGGGTACCCGAAGCGCCCTAACAAACTCAATAAATGGACGACTCGGGTCAATGGAACTGAACAAAAGGGAAAGCTGCCATTTCCAGGAGACCACACGGCTTGCCGGGCTAATTAAGAAATAAAAATATCCGCCAAAATTCTGTGCAACAGTTGGAAAATATTCGATAGCGACGTGGGCACCTTGGGCCCTTCTTCGGGGCCCTCACCATCCGGTTTGTATTTGGTCCACAGAAGGAGAAATTCATATCCGTCAATGATCCAACATCTCGGGGTTTTAATCTCAGACAGTCGCTCCGGAAACGCGTCCGTACATTTGAATAATTTCCAATAAAACAGATACCTGTAACTTAAAGTTTCAACTAATAACTAGGATTTTACCAACCGTACGACATACAGAAAAATACATACAGTTCAGCGGAGCAGTGTGGAGCGGGAGTCGAGTTGGAAGTAACAATAGAAATAGCAAAAGCGAGCAAACTGGATGTTCCAACCTCCGACCGTACCCATGACTAGGCACATCAGTCACAAAGGAGACAACTTAAAAACAAGTAAAATCTTTTCTGACGAGTAAATAGTTGTTTATCCACCCCGTGGGCCGAAAACGGTCTTTAACTTGTCAAAAATCAAACCTCCTGGCATAATTTAAATAAATTCAATGAAGACATGAGAAAGGGAAATCGGATATTTAAAACAACATTGTCTACGAGAGACGATGCTAAAGGAAAGAGGCTTTTTGCCATGGCTACGAGACAGGCGAAAGGGTGGCAGGAACACGAGGGTGAGCAGGTACCTGCAAAACATGGAGGACACAAAGGTGGAAAACATCTTGAGGCCTTTATTTAATAATAATAAAAAAGAGAGAAACGATGAAATAATATAATGAAACAGACGTCGAACCCGTGCGGTACCTGAGTTTATTAATTCGGTGGATATCATTTGAGAAAAGGGCCGATTTCCGCGATGGAATGATTTAAGGTACCCGAGGGGTCGGATCAACCCTTAACACAAATATTCACGTAATTGGTGACTATCACCGGCCAGACTTCTCTCTTCTCTCCCTACCTGTGCCTACCTGCTCCTCGCACTAATTTCATGCCGACCTGTCTTGCCTGTCTTCTTATTTCACTAATCCTAAGTACCTGTATTTTTCTGTTTAGTCATCTTCTTTTCTTCCTCCTTTGTCCCTCGGGAGGAATTCGATTTGAATACCCTGAAAGTTATACACTGAAAATTATACTAATCGAGTCAAAGGGTTTTCTCCTGGGGCCTGGGGAACCGAACCTTCCCTTGACATCGCTCGAGTGCCGTTCGCGTACCTACGGCTAGACGAGAAACAAAGAAATTCGATTGATTTTTTACAATGGTCAATCAATAAAGGACAAGAAGTTGACAACAGTCACCACTACTTATTTCTACTTTTTATTACAATCTACTGTTATTCTACTATTCTTTTCTGTAATTAATATAATACATAATAACAACTCTGTAGAGTTAATAATTTCCCCATTTTAATTAAATTACTATTAAGATTTAGAGAGTAAATTAGACTTCTTAACAAATTTGATTTGATTTAATAATGTCTTTCTTGAGATTTATTGATTCTTAAAATAAAAAATTTATGTATTTATTGTAAATTCTTCAACGAGTCGTTATGTGAATCTCTTCGAACGAGTTACTGCTCTTTTATTTCCCCCTAAAAGTTGTTCAATGTTTTGTCTACTTTCTATTATTTGCTCGCACTGGTCCTCGTCAATTTTGTCCTTAAGTAAACCTACATGTATACAACCACTACCAATCACTACAATTAAGTTTATTACATAGACTGGGATGTACAATACTGAAAATTTATATCGGAATGTGTGTTCCTTTGTAATTATTAACATGTCACAATTTATTAAAAACGCTCAATATGAATTTATTTAGAAGTACGTTTATTAATTTATTGTAGTACACTTTTATACTTACAATTAATGTACTTAACACATGTAGAATTTTTTGTGGGCTTTTACTTGTGGTTGTAGCGATGCAATCACAGAACTCGGATGCGGATGGGCAAATGCCCACCTGAATGAGGCCGTTCGCTCCGAAAACACGAGTTTTACAGTTCACTTGTAACCTGTACATGAAAAGATCTATTAATCTTCTTTAAAGTACCCTACAATCGTGTCAACATTAATTCAAATAACAAACAGAATTGGAATTCTGTCATTGGGTCCGATTAAAATGGGGCATAAATCAGGTGGCCCGGCGTCGCCCGCGGAGAGAAAAAGAGAAATGTTTCAGACTTTACAACGGCATTTGTCTTCCATCTCTTAAGAATAAGAGAGATCTTATTTACAAATCGGATAAATCTCATCGAAAGGTAAGCTCCGATCTTTACATAATCCGCTCTGGTTTGTAGAAGAAGAAGAAGATGATGAAGAAAAACAAAAACAACAACAAGTTTTGAACTTCCGTCATGACTCGAAAGCACCAAAACAGTCACGAGATCTTTTTTTTGTTCGTCATCTAAAGAGTTGCGATCGATCTAGAGATCAGGAGTGGTCCGTTCCTATGGAAAGTGATAAGACCCGGAGTTGAATAGCTCAATTTAGAATGTACAACAGTGTCAAAATCAATTTTATGACTCTAATAGTCGTCCGAAAGGTAGAAAGCCCTGAAATGGA
This sequence comes from Polyplax serrata, assembly GCA_037055365.1. Taxonomy (NCBI): domain Eukaryota; kingdom Metazoa; phylum Arthropoda; class Insecta; order Psocodea; family Polyplacidae; genus Polyplax; species Polyplax serrata. The sequence continues at coordinate 2,870,511 of JAWJWE010000038.1, read as the reverse complement.
AGTATTTCACGTATAAGTGAAGTATTTAGATAAAAAAAAAAGTACGCATTATCTAGGAGATCTAACGCGGGCGTACGGTGAATGTTATTTCACGTAATTACAACGTTATTTATTGTTATGTAATTATACATATGGCTTTTGTGAGTTTTATTAACAAGGGATAAATACTACACTTCTCTCTCTCTCTCTCTTTTCCGCTTGGTTTTCACACTCGGATCCGATCCGATCTGATCAATCTGGGATAAACCGGCTTCTGGTGGGCAGCATCGCAAGAACCTGCTTGACAGACACACAGATCGTTAGGCGTGCCTGAAACAGTAAAGGAAACTCTGTCGTGATAGTTGAAGGTCTCCGGTAAAACCGTAACGGGATTGAGCATGTTCTAAAGGTTGTAGATCACTGGACTGACTTCCTGTTGGGGAGTCACATCAGTAGGGAAGCGGGTACCTGTCAAAACGGCTAAATTATGTTAATAAAAAGTACTACACCTTATTTATTAATAGTCCAGTGTGAAGTTAACGGCATTCAAAGAGTACAAGTAAACAGTTCATTTGGTCAAAATACGTTTGTTGTGCCACCCGAGAGAATTAACCTCTGAATATTGGTTAAATATATTAAATATTAATTAATTATGTAAATGACACATAATACATTAAAAACCTTACATAACACAGTTTAGAATCGATGAAGAGCAAAAATATAAGGCAACTACAGCAAAACGCCTGCGATCCATTACATCACTTTCTGTAGATCTAAAAAACGGTTAGGTGTAATATTATTCTATTAATTAAATATTAACATACTATTAAAAATATGATTTCTGTAATCACATATACAAAATACAATACAAAAAACATAAAGTTTAATGTTACGATTAAGAAGTTGCTTGCTATAACTTATGAAATACTTAAACGAATAAAGAACAAGAGAAAGGAAAGTAAGAGAAAAGAGTGGTAACACAAACAAACTGTAAACATCACGAGACAAACAAGGGGTCCACGCAAGAAAATTAATAACGACAAATAAAAATACTAAATAATAATATATTCATACTATAATTTTATAATAAAATAATAGAAGAAGCTAATAAAAAAATAAGGCACGTAAAACAACCAGAGACACTGGTTTTTTTAGTCCCGAGAAATGTAAGAAATTCAAACTACAAAAAACACGACCAAAACACCGGCGAGTCGATAAAAATAAAATAACATAAAATTAAATAAAATTAAATAATAAATAAGCATTTTATAATTAAAATAAAGTAACTAAAAATAGTAGAGGTAGAAATTTACATAAATAAAAATAAGTATAACACATAAATTTTGAAAACGCTACAACGCGGTAAATTAAAATACGTAAGCCGAGTAAAAATTAAGTACCATAAACATTTAATAATGTACATAGGTGCTCACACGTGAGTTATTTTATGTGATTGGCGGTAAATAAATCAAGTTCCTTGCATTCAATCGCCGACTCCTCGACTCCTAAAAAATCCCATAAAAATCGAACTGACTCGTTCTCCCAAAAATTCTATTCACATAATGATATTATTAATAATATTAAACTGACCTGGGTCAATGTGATCGGAGTGAATAATCCGACAGGTGATAAACGATTTCCGGTTTCGTGTCGCTCGACTTTTTTTTGTCTCCTATTTTATTTATGTATTTTTTTTTTCGTCCTGTTTAATTCAATTTCGCAGGTCCGCGTCGTCAACCGGGTAATTAACCATCGTCACACTGAATTATTTATGCTATTTATCAACATTAATTAGATTATTTTATTAACACTAACACGTTTGATACGACATTTCGTTTCAAAAGACGGCCCTCGAGGGAAAAATACAAACCTGAACCTGTCCGCCTCAAGAGTTTATGTTAATAATATCATAATTTCGCGTCGCCATTCCTCTACACGGGCCGGCGTCTAAAAATATATTTCCAATAATAAGTACACGAACTGTATTTGGGTTGGACGGATGAGAGGATGCTCTGTACATCGGACATATACAGAAGAATAATATAAATTTGACTTAATAGAAAGGAATGGTTTGGGAATAAGAAATAAAATTATATATAAATATATGTAGAGTCGATCAGTACAAATGCAATTATTATTTTCCCATGTAAGAAAGTCATCTTCTCATCATCAAAACATTTTGTTTGGGTATGTTATTGCTGGAATAATATAGGGATTTAATTACATACTATTAGTTGAAAAACAACGTTAAATATTACAGACAAAATTGTACGTTTTTAATTGTTCGATTTTACGTGAAGAAGCCCAGGAAAAATTAGTAACGCACACCCCTCCAGTTGAGTAGAAGTTTAGCAGAAGTTCAGAGAAAGGTATAATATAAGTAAGTATAAATATATTATGTTTACTTTTTTAATATATTTCTAGTACATTAACTTATGGAAAATGAGAGTACCATTTAGAGCGACAGCAAAGGGTTGCATGTGGTAGTCAAGGCGAATAACACAAAACCAGGGGTTTATAACTCAAGGTGCGTACTTTGTAGCCGGTAGTTTCGTACCCGAGTGACGTAGACAAAGAAAAACGCATCTGCGGCATAAGCCAAATAGTTTTAAGTAGACACGTGCATTTCCAGTAGGTTTAGTTCATCTCTCAGGTACCCCGCCAGGTGCATCTTCGTTTGTAGCGCAGCAGGACGGACGACCGTGACGGTGCAATTCTCTCAGTTGTACATAACCTGACATGTTCATTTATGTTTAAGAGCCAGTAAAACGTACATAGGATTCCTGAGAAGGGAAACAAAGTCCGCGTCTGCCTTTTGAGGATCAGATCCGTTCCCTTGACTGAAGGAACAGGAAGGAGACAACTCACCATGACCCGGAAGGTGCACCCTGGACAGCTCCTTCGTCACTCCAAGTCTGGTGAATCTACATACACAAACGCTCAATTTTTCTTAGATAGTGAATACATAGAAGACTCATGATGTAAACAAAATAACAAATTATCAAATAAATAATAAGAAAGTCGGATAAATCAGTGAAATACCAAGAAACCTTTTCAACTTATGTAAAGCTAAGTAAAACAGTATAATTTTATTGTTTTTAACAAATTTAATAATATTCATCGTATATTTAATTAAATATAAAATAAAATATAAGCTATTGGTGCACTAAATTTATTGCTGGATTGATTAATTGGTTATTAGAAGAATCACAAAACTTATGTGTGACGTAGTTTAATAACCGTACTCTCCACAATTATTGACCAGCTTTCTACTTCTCTTCTGTTTATTATACTTATTTTCGTACGTAAATAATATCACACTGATTGATGTAGTGGAATATCCGTAAGCTTTCATCGATCGTCTGATTGTAGGCTTCACTAATAACATCATTCATACCTTCGTCGCGGTCGTCCAACCTACCTGTCGAGGGTGAGAAAAAGGTCCGACCCGTCCACCCGAACGGCAGCCACAAGCCGGAGGAAAAGTCTTGTCCTCTTTAACGAGGTGTCTGTTCCTCGGCCTCCTTAATATATTCTATATTATAATCAATTAACCTTTCACGGGATTGGCATGTGCTCGTCTGTTTCCGCGGGGTTTCGTAATTTACAAAATGATCATCATCCAACTCTTTGATCGATCATCACCTCGAGTCACGGTCTCCTTCATCGATCACCGGCTAAAACGGTCGGTAACCGATGCCTGGCGATCGATACCTGACGATCGGGGCAGATGCCAACGAGAAAAAAGCAACCCGCTCTCGGATTTAATTTGGGGTTGACACCCTTGCCTATTCTGCTGATTTACGGCTATCCCGGACGTTCGCTCACCTCCCTTGAAAAAATAGAAAAAATAAATAATATTATTTGCTCCGAATCTATTAACATCCCAGACGAAATCTAGTTAATAGCTTCGGTTGAATTACAAAATTTAATAATATTATGTAAGGTATGTAACGATGGCTGAACTACTGGCGATTAATTACTTTTACAAATAGTTTTATTTAATAATTTTATTAACCTATTAATAAATATAACTTTCAATTAATTTCAGAGTTATTTTATTACTATTTTACGATAAATGATTATAGAATATTAAATTAGTCAATCCGGGGGAGATAACTTAAGCAAGTAGATGTACATAACTGTAAAATGCAGGAGGCACCACATGCCGTAATTTTATGTACAATTCATAATAATTTTATTGAGTCATTAATAAATATAATTCTCCAATTGAAATACGCCTTATTATGTGGCGGCGATTGATGACGTATCTAAATAACTAAGTCAAGTGTTTACAAAAACCAAATACATAAGTTCGGAGTCTTGTCGCGTTATCGTTCCGCTCGTAACGTTACATCGTAAGTCTTTTTAGCGGGTAATTTTTACGTGGTAATTCCCACATAAATCGTTATCGGTCGTCGGTCACTCGCGGTAACTCCACGAGCACGATCTATTACGCCGGTAATAAAGTAATAAAACTCGAACCAACCATAATTCCACGGATTTTCTACAGGTAAACTTTCACCGGGCTCATCCAGGTTTTTTTTATCGGCCGTACAGGTAATGACGGTCGCTACCTCGGAGGTGTGTCATGAGAGTCTCCGGAGACATCTTCCTCAGCAGTCGGGGAAAGTGTCAGTTTGTTTCGTGGGGATGGGATGTGCCACGGGTCGAGAGCGACTGATGGAAAAAGAAACAGAGGAATTGGTTTGTAGATGAGAAGCCCCGGAAGGCCTTCACGAGTCTATTATCTATCTAACAGGGTTATTATCGACACCAATTTTATTTTTCTCTCTAGTCTTTCACACATCCTCTTGCCCTCCGTCCAAACTCATTCAATAATTTATTGGGCGGTAAACAAAGGTGTTACCGTTTTCGAATTCCAATCGACACAGGTAATGAAAAGGTTTCTGGTAAACGTCGGAACTCACTCGACTAGAACGCATTTGTCTATTAAATTACTATTTATCTATTTGGAGCGCTTTGGAGGAACCGGGCAAACCCTCCGACAAACTCGAGCCCCCGTTCCCAGTCCAATGTATGTGACGAGTAAGTTATGTACACTTATTGTTTTCTTACTTTTACATTATGTACATTTACTTTCAAACGGAATTCGGGGTCCCTGACCGTGTCCGTCGAGTATTTTAAAGTCAAGATTTATGTATATAATATATAAATAAAAGAACTGTTTACATATGTATTGTCCTGTTTGTGGATGTACACATCTCTGATGTACTTTACCTGTGTCGTGAGGTAGTCCCCGCGTGGTTCTGGTACCGCTGCCTGATGAAAACACTTTATGCATGGCTATCGTACAACCGAGTTATGATATCGGAGTTGTGATGAAATTGTGTATGCTCGAGTCTTTATGTAATCGTAATATGTTAGTTGAAAGTGGTTGTAATTAAGTTGCGACGCTTCCTGTGCCTCCCGAGTTTCCTTCATTTATTAGTTTCATTTATCATTCAGTTATTAGTTTTTTATTACTTTTATTAGTACTTCTATTACGGCTAGTTACAGTTGTTTATACAATGGTTTATTTTTATTATGTTTCATTGCGTTTTGTGTCGGCTTGTAGTAAGAACTGTACATGCAGGAACATTCCAGTAGCGAAGTGTAAATAGCAGCAATAAATCTCAAGGCTTCAAAATCCACCGCCGTCGCAGTGGGAAACTCCCAGTTAGAAGTCTCTGGTAATAAACAAGCGGTGCAGTACAGTACAGTAAGTTAGCGTCTTCCTTTCCAAACCGGCCGATGCTCACGGTTGTTGACTTGAATTATAATATTGTAATGAATCAATAAAAATAATGTGTAGTGAGTGCAATACAATTACCCTGTGTCATCCTCAAGTCCAGCTATTAATAGAAACTGTTATTAACTATTAACAACAACTACAAAATACAGACATGACGTTGTCTCGTAACTCAAACCACTTATTGAAACGGGCAGTGAAGACCTGCAATCAGCAATAAAATAGAATAAATTTAAAATTAAATACATGAAGCGCAACTTATTAAATGGGTCAGTCGGAATAAATAATTAAGTGCTAGAAGGATTAATAGGTCATATGTAGAATAAATTCAATAACCAGACAAATAACAGGTAAGACTGTCACATACCTACAGCCAATTCTGAAAACTCATAATAAAATATAAAATAAATATAAATATAAAATCACAAATCATTAAAATAATAACAATCCAAAAATAAACATTAATTAAAAATATCTACTACAATCATGAGTACGAAAATAAAAGGTAATTAAAAATATGAATATATATGATACATTATATTACAAAAATATATTAATTACGTGAAAATAATACTTATTATATATATTGATAGTTTGAAGAATACTTACTTATTAATAATCAGCCACGTTTGAACTGCATTAATACATTTTGCGCACAATAACATATCCTTATGTACAGTAAGGCTTATGTATGCTTGAATGAATGCACTGTAGAGGTTGTTTGAAGTCTAAAAAAAAGAAAGAAAAAATAAAATCAATAAGAAATATTTGTCTAAAGAAAGGGGTCACTAAATAAGAGTAGTTCAGGTACGCGGTAGTTATTAATCGTCGACCTATTAGTTCTCGAGTCTACCTAACAAGCAGCGGAATGGAAACAACAGGCGGTAACCTTACGTGGCACATCAATAATTCTTTTCATTCCTCAATTAATCACATCAAATAGCAAGTTTTTATCAAATTCATTAATCTATAAATTAATCAACACTACCGCAAACATGAAATTTTGTGCCGAATAACTACCAGGGGAGTCACTACAAAGTAAAAGAGAAGCAAAGTGTAAGGAGTCGGATGGTTGGTACGTTTGAGACGTAAAACACCGTGGTACCCGTGACAGGTACCGATCGAGTACCCGGATGAAACTCATTTCTATTTAATTACCATCTTGTGTTTGCTCCGACACGACACCGAGAGACTTCATTTATCAAAATCTATTAGGGCACTGAGTAACGGTTACCGGGTACCCGGTACCCGGGCTAACGACAACCAGCTCGCTTTGAACTCATCATTGCGTAATTCCTTCAAATCACGGAGGCATCGGACACGATTCGATTTCCGGCTGTGTTACTCACGAGTAATTTATTACTGGTTTCGGTACTGGTAATGAAAAGTTTGTTACTTCTTAGCCCCGAGGGTAGTTTAAACTGGAAACCTCTGCTCTTAATTAACCCGATGTAACCCTGGTCAAGTACTAGAAAAGCCGCTTTGTAAGTACCGGTTGAGGTAGTAAAGTCCGACACAGGTGCTACTGCCCTATTATCTATTTCTGGGCGTACATAGACCCACTTCCATGTCCATCCTTGTGACAAGTTCTGGTACCCAAACTACTCCTGTGACACTTTGGTATTTAAAAGTCAAATCAATAGTTTTTTTTGTCTTCCACTTAAAATTTCTCACGATTTTACGACTACAACGGTTACAACATTCCTCTCTCTCTCTCTCTGTCATATATTTCGTAGCGCTTTCTAAGAAAAAAAAAACTACTTTACGAAAACTCGTTTTCAATAAAGGAAACTAACAAAACGGCATTGACAAGAGATTAAAATCCAAACGATCGGATCCAACAGATCGAACGATCTGCAAATTATGTAGGAAGGAGGGAAAACGGGAAACGCAGGCAACCCGTGGAGTGTCCTTACACGAAGGCAGAACCACTACAATAAGTAGTGTGTGTACGTGTCTCTCTCTCTCTCGACAAATACCTGTAAATAAAATCTTCTTAAGCATCCGATGAAATAACCACCGGATGTGAAATATCAGTAATTAAGTACTCGTCGAACGAAGTGTTAAGTTTTTAAGTTAACACACTGGATAAGTGTTAAACTAATGACGGGAATAATTATAGCTTTGGAAATGATTTCACGCAACCGTTGCAGTACTTACTTCCAGTGGAAATGTCTAGAAAAGAAAAATGGCCGATCGATCGAGAACATGATTTTATTTGATATTAATATCGCTACTTATGTAACCCATTTTTAAAGTACGTTTAACTCTCCTAGGCAACTACAAATCCAATACAGTGGTGTGGCGAGAGACTACACTGAAATTAATATGAAACCATACTGAACTGCAAGGTAAAAGAAATCCAGTTGAATACATAAAATTATATATGTATTATATAAAATAATACTGCACGGTACCAATAATGTAATGATATATAAATATTAATATTAAATAAGTATTAATACTGCTAGTAGTATTAAAGTAAGTCGTAGTAATAGCAAAAATAATAGTAGTAATAGTAGTAATATTATTAATATGCACAAATAAAAAACACTTGTTGTATTCAATCCATTTAAACAATTATTACATACAAAAATATATATGTAACAGCTATGTTGTTGTGATGCATAGCATGTATTATTATTTAGTAACAAATAATATAAATACCGAACTTCACATAAATTTAAAGTACGATTACATATATATTGACATTTTCAGATAATATCTCTAGCCTCTATAATAACTACAGAGCCCAATACAAGAATTTGTAGTCCGTAAAAAAACACAAAACGTTTTCTGGAAGAATGTAAAACTATTTAATTCACGGGTTAAGTAGAAACAAAGTAAAAATTTAATATAAATAAAATTTGTTTATAAAATTTATGAATGACATTATGCGCTAGAACTTGTTAAGAGGTGTGACAAGATAAGAAGTGATGAAAACTAACAGAAAAATAAAAAAACGGAAATGGCAAGGAATAGCGAAGATATGAAAAAGAAAAAAGGTTAAGAAAAATATCCGACGGTCGTTCGAAGTTATGAAACCCAAGCAAATGCCCGACCCGGTAGGATGAGGACATTGTCCAAGCTGCGAACGATTTATCAACGGGTTTCGGGGTCGAGTGACCCGGTAAGCAGACGAACTGGAGAAGTACAGGTAGGTAGTCGCTTCCGGTACCATCTGCAGGTACCAAAGTCGTGTACCGAGCGGGTACCACGCAAGTACCACACGGATGTGTGACGAAGTCTCAGCCCGGTCCAAAATCAGCAAAATCCATCCGACTAGATTTCATCTAATGGTAATTTTCTAGATAAAAAAAAACCTACTCGGGTACCACTGTGGTACCCGGTAATTTGATTTACGGTCCGGGGAAAGTCATTCATCCGTCCTCCTCTGGTCTTTCCCTCTGTGTCACTTTTCTTTGTCCGACGTTATTTATGTATGTTTTGTGTCGTTACACTTTCGGTGGGTGTCACAACTATTTTTCTTCAGTTGCTGTGAGTGCTCTCCACCACGAGCTCTATTTTTGGTGGAAATTTGCCCGACGGGTACTTTCCACGTCGGTCGGAAACAAACGGCCCTTCTTTCCATGTCCTCTGCCTGCCCGTGTGAGAACATGAGATTTTCTTTGCAGAATTCGCAAAATTTTCTCACTCCTACGAAATGCCATTATCTTTGCTATCACCGTTGAATTATTAATATATATTATTTCTTCTATTAAACTCGACACCTGACCTGTTGACCTTTTTCACAGTTCGATCTTTAACATTTGGCGAACTCTGATAGAAGACTGATGGACCGGCCCGGATTTCTAGGCTCGTTCTACTTATTATTATTATTTTTTTTTGGGCAGTTTCGATTGCTTCAGTCCTCTCCTCCTCCTTCTTTCTCTTCTGCTAAGGCCGAAGCCACAATTTATGTGTTGTTGATGACCTCGTAGAGACAATAAACTCTTTGACGTAATAATTACAACCGTAATAATTTAACGTTTTGTTGTCTGAACCGCGCGGATGGGGAAAATGATGTGTGGGGACCGGTACTAAAATTAATAAGTCACTACAGATACGTTAATTATGTATAATTTGTTATAAATTAAAGAAGGAAATTAAGTTGAACTTAAATTTGTTAAGTGGAAGTTTGCTAAGTGGTACACGAAGTTAGTTTGGAAGTACTCCGAAAGTACCTGAAACGCGTCGTCTCCACCACGCTACGTTAGAAGATGAAGGCAAGTTACACTACCGAACACTTTCAGATGACCAGAGCATGTAAAAGGTTCAATAAGCCAAACAGTCATGTACAACCGTATACAATACACATATACAGCATGATATACATAGTACATTGTAGTATATACATAGAAAGAACGAGAAAAAATAAAGAAGTATTTATAAAAGTTATGTAACAAATCAACAGAGTTTCTCTTAAGCAAATAAGGCAAGATACCGATCTTCTGTCTGAGAGGATGTAAAACCATCAGATCACACGCTCTTCAAACTTCTTTAATAATCAAGTTCTGATCTCTCAGAAATGTTTCAAACACAACCCTACGAGGAGTCCAGAATATTCTTCCTATCCTCCGGTACACCTCTGCCTAGACAAAACTCATTTAAGTATACTTGACAAATGAATGAAATTTTGAAAAATGAACCAGAGACGGATGTATAAAACTTATGTACATATCTAACATACGAATGTAACCCCATAACCAATAAAAAATTAATAAATATCACAAGCAGGTACCGATACATAAGACCCATACCACGATTCCTACTACTTACTTCTTTGCCTTAATAAATAGTTTGAACTAATTTAGATTACCTATGTACAATAAAAATAACAAATAACTTGAAATTATTGGTACATAAATAAACTGTATATGCGCCGAATAAATACAACCGATTTGAAGTTTAGACTGTTAGAGAAATTATTATTATTGGCATGAATAGCCCAGCAAGGGAGGAGTGATTGGCCATTCTTATGTATTTATTTGTGTTGTACCTGTCTCAGGTGTGCATCATTATTTCAGGTACGAATGCTCCCACTCAAATCGGATAATAACAGGTGGACGTGAGATGTGTTTAGGTGCCTAACATTAGACATGTAAATAGTTCAACCACCTTTCATGCTAGAGAACAGAGTCGTGTCCACGAATTATTATGATAAATCCCGAACCTGTGAATTCCAGGTCGTTGATCCTTTTCCCATGTTTTCATGTGTACCTGTCACGATTTCGCGGTGTACCTGTTCCCCGTCTGAACCTTCTTCATCCTCCCATTAACCTGTTAAACAGTTCCTAATTTGAGAAAAATCTCCAACATTTCTTTGCGCCGAGTTCCTCACGGTGAGTCCGTGCCATTTAAAAATCGGTTTCGTACCTGAACCCCAGCAGGTAGGTGGGTAGGAACAGTTGACGAGAAACCAACCGTTCTCTCTTTCCAGCACAAATTTCCACCCGCTTGCACGTCGCTTCGTGCCTCGTTTCACACCTGGGAGGTTGGACCAATTGATTTTCATTATTTCACTCGGACTCTTATTGTTTTCTTACCAATCGGACAAGAAGATACCAGAGGATTTCTTTCTCGGTCATCACGATTTTCCTATTATCTATTTGCACGATGAACAATTTTTGCACAACCGACTCTTTAATAAGTAAAGAACTCACAAGGAAACGAGTCGGTACACCTCGATTTATCAGTGCAATAGAATTATTAAGTTATTTACATATGAATGGAACAATCTCAATCAAACAGGCCGTTACGCTACATAAACCATACACATCATGTAAATAATATGTAAATAATCTCTCCTGGGCGGTGGTTAAACAGTCAGCACATAAAACAGTTATGTAATAAAAAATAAAAAATGTAAATAAAAATATATGTACGGTCTTACATATTATATATCCATTTTATGGATATAGATTAGGAGGTATTAAACATCCATAAGTCTTATTGAATTATACATTTTAGGTTACAGGCTTTTAGATTGGGATACAACTGTATAGTAATTTTTTAATTAGTTAATGGTTCAGTTAATAATATTAATAAGTTCTTAATAACCATGTGCTTAGTAATTAGTAAATAAGTAGTAGTACGTAACTAATAACTAAGTAATAATTTCAGTATTTCTCTCTTTCCTCTTAAAACTTCTCTAAATATATCAGCAGCGAAGTTCAATGTAGTTTATGTTTGTACATAAATAACTATTATGTAAAATCTCGGCAGGGGATGCGTTAGAAATCTCCCTACCAAACCTTCTGAGCTTGATTAATAAGTTCTGTGATATATTTAAATATCACTTTTCCAAGGGTAAATAACAGCGGGTGTTATTAATGAGAAATACATAGATACATTAATAAAATATACTTCCAATCTTCGATTTGTTTATACATAAGTACTTGTGTTCATTTATTTTTATGGCGTACTCCCGAGTGAAACCAAACGTCTCGTCCTCTTTCTACCCGGTGAACTTCTCAATTATAAAACATCCAATTTCGACTTCGTAACGAGAGTCTGCTCTACATACGTTAAATACCTGGGGAATTCAGGTCGAATTAATTAATCGAGTAAGATTAATTATAGAATAATAATTGCTTTACGACACTCAATAATAAATCAAAGTTCGATTGGTAATCGGTAAACTCAATCGGTCCGAGTTCTATTTATTGTCGGTTTTAATAGTTCGGGTTCACGACGAGACATCCGGCATTTTGGAATAATTCGACTGCACAACTACACTCGTACTACAACTCTTTCTTCGGTGCCCGAAATTTAGTCGTCACCTGTGTGTGTGTGTGTGTGTGTGTTCCTGTTCCGACACGTGCGAGCACCCACGTGCAAAGAATTGTAACACTCTGCCTCCGCCAAAGGGTTCTAAATCCGTCAGACAGATGTTTAAAAAAGTCGTTAATTTGAATAGAAAATAGTAAATAGTAAATAGTAAAAATGAATGTTTTGCCGAAATTTTCTGCCTGACGGGAGGAGAACTCTTTTTCCCCGCGTAAAAAATGCATATATAATAGTTTGACACGAATAATTTGGTGGCGTGGCCCACCCGGGGCTCCTAACAAAATAAAAAATCCCGAACTATTTCATGTAACTTATTTATTACTCATATCTTCAATATAAATTTTTAATTCGGAACATTTCAACTTTTAACACTCCAGTTGTGCAGGCACGTCCATTGTTTACTTGCCTAGGACTTGAGTACTTCCTAGATACTCGCTTACCGGTCGAGTACCCTGTCACTTTGTCACAAAAATGACACACTATTAATACCCAAAGCATAGTAATAGTGTAGTATAATAATATAACCAAATTTTTGAGATTAATTTTACAATTGTTCAGTAATGCAACGGTGCTACCGACGGGTACTACCCGACTACACATAATTCCAAACTCCGATAAAAGGTTATAATGATATATCTGAACTATTATGTAAAACTATCGTTCAGATTGCACGTGGACAACGTGTGACGTGCAAAATTTTTGCAACGTCCACGGTCCGCATGTGAAGAGAAAGAGAAACAGTCACAGGTGTCAATCAAGTTGACCTGATTCGAAGTTATTTAACCGACACGCGTGTACATTACAACCATTTCAGTGGGAATAGTGCTTTACTACAACTAGATATTCACAACTTCAATCACCTCACTTCACATTTCATTACTTGTTTACCTCCGTTACAATAATCTATTAGATTGTCTCGACTGAAACCACGGCTACTAAAAAAAGCATACCCTGACGGAATGAACTTTACGGGAAGAGGAAAAACTTGAAGAAAAGAGTAAAGTTGGTCAGCCATAAATATCATAGCAAATATCAAAGCAACAGAGAGAAAATATGGTAAAAACGGCGCAAGTCAATGCTACTTACACATAATGAAGGCCTCGTGATTGAATCGTGTCGGTGTGTTGGCGTAGAAATGGTTAGCTACTCAACGAATTAAAAATACTTAAAGTACAGTATATATACACGATATCTTATATTTCAATTATATTATGAATTATTGTACCCAAATGCTCTCCAGATATGAAACCCTTATTTAATTTCCTATCAAACTTAACTTGTAACATAACCAGAAAGATAAGTGTAGAAAATACTCCAGACGTTCTATATACTGCTATACTGCAGAATATATATACATATACTGCAGAACATTTATGGTATAATAATACTGTAAATGAATATTCATTATAATTATTAAATATTAAGTTCGTAATCAGGGTGGATGTCAGAACATATTTCAGTCGAGTGCTGTTCTACGAGTTCCGGTGATTCTGATGGCCGGTTTAAACGTATTTTTCAACTCTCTTGTTTTTTTCTTTGATCCAGAAGATCGAAACGAGGTTAGTAAGAAGTAAAGACTAAAAAAAAACAAAGGTGCCGTCATCACGTCGTCAGTGACCCAAACATCATGTTACCCAACACCAGCCATTTCTGTTTCGTTATGAAACTACTTAATTTATGTCTGATTCATTTAAGTAACAAAAGAAAACCCCGAAAACGAACCAATAAATTAGATCTGACAGGAGAATCAATAAGAATTTGTGTGAGAATTGGAATTTTCGCTCAGAGAGAGGGAGAGAGAGAGATGGACGGATGCTGTGCGCTGGACCAGTCACATCGCGGGCTTTCGATACACGCGAGGGTGTCATTTCTCCCGTCTGTCTCTCCCTCATTGTCTATTTTGCAACGGACGATTACCCAACACGGGTACCAGATATCCGGAGAGGTTACACGGAGTTCAGGACTGAAAAACCAGTACCCAGGAGAAATTGCACAATGATACACTTCTCGTTTGTTCTGTATAAATCAATTTAATGGCTCGATATTTTCCTGCGTGAACCTGTCCCGTGGAGAGTGAGAGTTTTGCTCTATGAAACCGTGCGTGTGCCAGAACAACAACAACAACAACAACAACACTGTTGCACATCATGCCATTCAGTGTGTTTGACAGTATCAGTCGGACTGTCAATCCATCCGTGGAACGAGTGAGGGCAGAGGTTGCGGACACGCCTTTTGCCATTTAATTTTCCTATATAATGACTTACGTCATCGGATCCGAACTGTACGCACCGAATAACACGGTTGAGTTGTTTATTTGTCAACCGACTGGACCTCCCGTGCTGCACGAAAGTTCCGCGGTTTACGAATTCGAACTAAGAGCGAATCGAACTGTACAGTATTGTTCGTGATTGTTACTGTACTGCTCTCCTACAACGAGAAACTGAGAGTAATACAGTGGAACAAGAACAATTCAGGGGTCTATCAGTAACAATAAAATAACAGATTGTGACTTAAGAGCTTAATAAAACGCCGCAGTAGGTTTAATAATTAAGTAAAGTATCTACACTATTAACTACTCATATACAAATATATATATTAAAACCTTCAATGAATTGTATATAAAATATATTATCCAAAACAAACTTCACAAGAAAATTAATAATCAGAAAGAATACATCAATAAACTAATTGGTACGATGTGAATAATATTTGTTATTATTATTACTATTATATATAATATTTATTATATATACGTAATATTTATGCCCTACACTTATACTGAAAATTTCATTTTCTCAAAAACGCATATTTCTGTGCTGGCGCTTCAAGTGCGTATGGATTCCTCCTACTTAGATTTCAGTGATTTATTTAAATAAAATACCCAACAAATAAATCAATAAAGTTAGTAGAATACGATTAAATAAGAGACCGGGGCAATGTTCATCAATAATGTTACGAATTTTTATGTGTTATTAATACAAAATGTGTGAAGGGTAGGACAACACCCGAGAAGCAATTAATAAGTTCACGGATTTATTAACGGAACTGGAGTGATAAAACCTGCCAACTTGATAATCACCGGGCCTGTTATGTGAGGGAATACATAAATAAATTGTGGAAATATTCAAATTTATAACACAGGCAGTTACGCTGAGACATCAGCTTTAATAGGTGAATGACATGTCATCGCAGCCGGGTATTTTTAACACAACTCCTTCGTGTGATACATAATTAAGTTATACATATAATACATAATTACAGTTCAATACAATACAGTTGGGGGTAGTAAAGAGAAGTTATGTACCGTTTGTTAATAACAGGAGACGTGCTCGAACGAAAGTTTCGTCTCTCTCTCTCTGACCAAATCGTGATGGATAGAATTTATTAATTGACATTTTACGGAATTCGTTGACTTCTCACCGTCCTCACCGATGGGAATTTCGTATATACAACAATTTGTTGATGTCTTTGTTTTGAAAAAAACCACCTTTGGCGTGTCGATTAATCACGAATTTCGAAACTGAGCTTTCTCAAATGGTTCCGCCATGTCGGAAGGTCGAAGGTCAAAGCGTTTTGTTTCAATTTCAAAACCATTGGGGTAGACGTAGGTGTGTGGTAAGCATCGTCACTTACACTCACCTGTGAAGGCTTCACGCTACGTATGTTATTAACCAACATCCACAGATTTTATGTATTTGTACATAAGGTTATGTGGGTGTTGGTAGCACATAAAAGTATACTGTAGTGTAGTAAAAAGTTTATAAAACCTTATTTTAATTTTATTATATACGTCAATATTAATATTATTTTAATATTAAAGTAGAAACTCCCTTGAAATGTGAGTTGTACAACCGGATGTTGGTTTACCTAACGTAGGTACTTCTGTAAACTCGGTCTTCGGTAGTTTACTACCAGGTACTCAGGTACTCCACACTCGTTGACTAATTGGTAGTAACAATCCACTAAAACATTGATGGTATCTCAGATGAGTACTCAATATATTCATTAGCGAGCTAACGTGATATATAAAAAACTGTTCTCTCGTGGCCGTCTGCCATTTGTACTACCTTGCAGTTCCTCCCAGTGGTACCTGTCAGACGATGAAAGCATAACGAGACATGCGACGAGACAATACCCGTGAAAAATTCAATTGAACCGGCGTAAAAAATCGACATCTCATCACTCGAAGTAGGTTTATTACCCGGTGAGGTTTCAGGCTTTTCCACCAGTTCGGGGAAGGTTCGAACGGGTACAGGTACCCGTACCCGGGTTCCACGACGAGATGCGCGGTCCTTCTACAAAAATTAATTTAATTTTATTTGTCGGAACCAGAGAGAATTTCAGCTCATTAAAAGTCTCATCGTTGATAATTTCACTTCATCAATCACTTGGTAATAAGAAAAGGTACTCACACGGGTACCACTCGTTCCTTCTAATTTGTGGCATTTTCTTGATTACAAATAATCACGCTCTATTTGGACAAGTTATAGGACCAGTCTGGTCCGTGGATGAAGTTTCAGAACCCCCCCACCCAAGTGTTCCCTTCGTTTGGGTACTCAAGTACCCACGTTTTTACCCATTTTCCGTTTCCAGAAGTAGTTCACCCGTTTTTGTTCTTCTTCTTTCTACCTAAACGCCACCGAAAATTAAATTACCACCTTGCGGTGCTTCGGTAAAGGGTAGGAGATGATCAACTCGCTTCTGAGTTATGAAATGAGCAGATGTCTCCCTTGAAATTTTGTGAAATATTACAACGGAGGCAGCGGCCAGATGATGGTGGAAGACGTGCCCCTTTAAACATGGTAATCACAGAGGTGGGTACTCGCCGGGTGTAAAATAGTTTCTCGTCTATAAATTAATTTTGGCACGTCGACGGTGTTGGATTGATTCATCTAGTTGACTCTAGTCTACTCAGACGATGAGATTTTATTAAATACAATTCTAGACAAAATTAACAAATATTTTCGTTACATAAAAATTATTAATATAATTACAACAAATAGAAGGGCAATAACCAGAAACAACAGTGTCTCCTATTGTAATAATGTAATTGTTTAAATTATTAATAAGTTGTTACTTACTAAATTATAAATTGTAAAAAAGTTGTCTAAATAAACATACATAGAATAAATACAAGTTCCTACCGGACGTATTGACCTCGTGTCGGATACTTGAAATGTATTCCTTGTGATTGTTACTCTCATTTAAAATAGAATAAATATATTATAATATGTAGAATATATAAATAATATTCTATTAAATAATAAAGATAGGTTTGATGAGTTAAAGAGTTAAATGTTGTCCTATGTATACTTAACAAAAAGAATTAGGGGCGAGGAATGTTTTACGTAATAGAAAAGCTACGTATTAATGAAAAAAATAAAGTTTTTAAAGTTTAAAGTTTATGTTAAAAGTTTCAAAATTCGGTAGTTTGACTGTTTGGTTGTAACTATTTTTCAACAGCGAACAAAATACTTGACCGATGACATCAAGTACAAATACTTAAATTATGTATCGGTGATTAATTAATGATTTACGTAGCAATATTTCAATTTTTTTATTTTTGATTAACTTGATGGTTGTATTCTTTACATTTTAATAAATTTTAAATAAAATTGGTATTCGATTTAAGAAATACAAATACAAAATTAAATACAAAAAGGTATTTAATAGTTGATAAGTAGCAGACAAAAATACTTTTTCTTGGTTTTAGTTTTGGTGTCGTTAGTTTTTTTTTTTATGTAAATTCGCCGTACGGTGGAACCCAGTATTGTGTAACGAGATTTACATTATTTAATAATAATTAGTTAATAAAAGACGGTGATACCCTATGCAAATGGACCGACTTCTGCAAGGGAATGTTAATTATGAATATAAATTTGGTATTAATAGGTTTAATACATACATATAGGTTCGTACATAAGTCAGTGAATGTTACATGAGTTGGTCAATATATTTTTATTTATGATTGATGTTAACAAACTTTGCAGTTATTTCGTGAATGCTGTAATAAATCATCGGGAGTAAGATTTTCTCTAGGCAGTAGAGACAAACTAGACTATCGCGCCGATTGCATTCCACTAGATAATCCGTTTGTCACTCTCAAAGTACCACAAAGGTATTATTAATAATTTTGTTTTGCAATGCAGTTCGTTTTGTTACAAAATCGTTGGAAATAAAAAATATAAACTTCGTGCCGGGTGGTCGCCAAGACGTCGTGGCGAACACGACGGGACTTTTCTATTTAATATTTTGCAATGTTTTTCGTACAATGTTATTTTATTCTTTATGTTATTGGAATGATTTTAATAAAAAAAATAGTAAAAATGTCTCTTGTCCTCCCTTAAATAAAAGTAATTTTATTTCTGTTAATTTCCTAACCTTAATAATTTGATTTTTTAGTAGCTCTACCGAATTTTAATTTTTTAGAGTTACATAAATTATTGATTTGTTATTGATGGTGTTGTTAATTGTGCTTCAGTTCCATTTTATGTACTATCTTATCTTACCTACTAAATTTCGCAATCTACTTATCAACTAAAAATTCTTAATAGAAACGTTTATGTCTAAATATATATTAAAGCATACCAGTACATAACCAGAGAAAAGATCTTGGAAAGAACTCAATTATTAAATAATTTATTAACATTATTTTTACGTCTGGGTTATCTATTTATCTACAATAGATCCGAGGAAGTTGCATGGAAATTACACGTATCGGTACTCTCAGTTATCAGTCTTGCTTCTTTCACTTTTTGACAAAACAGAAAAAGAAGGAACTCGCCAATTTCAAACACGAGAGGGAGGTACCCACCCAGAGGTACCCGCAAAGAGTGACGGAAACAATTTTTATATTTGGTACTCGAACTCACCTCACCTGCAATTTTAGTTTGTCGTGTGAAACCGCGAATTTGAGAGAAGAAAAGGGTTACCAGGTACCAGGTACCGGTACCGATCGGATGATCCTAACAACCAAATAGACACACCCCAGAGTTCGGTTACTTTCGATTTTATAAAATTTACGTTTGACTCTCTTCGATTGTGATTCTTCTACTTCTATTATTTATTCTACGCTTAGTAATAAAACATAAATATTGTGGTTGGTGTTTGAATAGTTTTTCTTATCCATGACAGTCTTGCAGTTCACTTTTCTCACTCGAAAGGGACATGAACTCATTCGAGAAACAAACAACTTTAAAAAGTTTCAATATAATTTACTTCTTGCTATAATATAAGAGATAAATACCTCTACATATAATCAACTTCATATATTATGTTGAATACATCATCACACCTTTACGGTGTGATTATTATTATATATTATATACGTTATTAATATATACATTATTAATTTATTATATACGTTTATTATTATTATACTATTTATTATTTATTATATACGTGAATTCTCTTATAGTCGTATAACTTAGGTGTACAGTTTTCTGAAAATCGTATAGTGCTACATATTATTATCTGTATAATTTTACATTTTTCTAGTCGTGATCTTCTGATCGTGATCAAGCCAATCTTTTCCTATATTAAAAATCAAAAAAGTACACAAAAGTACATAATTAAGGGTGACTGAGCCAACATCAACTTGATGAATCATTTACCCCCCGTACCTGCACGGGCTGGTCGAAACTTCAGTATTATTGTCTGGGCGTCATACTGAAATACCACAACCTGAAATAATATTTAATAAAAATACTCCCGATGAGGCTGTTTTTCTTTGAGCTCCCATTTCTATTTATTTAACCCTTCGACACCCGAAACCGCTCGTGCAAGATGTTCCTTTCGAGGACGTAACACCCAGCAGACGGATCCGTTTCACCTTCTCCTGGTCGTAAGCTGAGTCTAGCGGAACTTCTTCAATGGGCGGACTCCGAATATCTCGTTTCTTTTTCGAATAAATTAAAAATCTCTTCAAAGCGTTACCGTTAACATCTTCATTACCATTAATTACAACCGGAGTCGTGTTGAAACCGGATTCACTACAAATTATTAGAGCACAATATATAGTATATTTATATGTAGTATATTTATGTATAGTATAGTTCCCGATTTGCCGAATTCGGGCGTTCTCACACACGTATGACGTAACTACTTTACCAGTATTGTTCTTCATCGAATCTTATTACCCGAGAGAAAAAAAAATTAATAACTTAATGAAAAGTTGTAGTTGCACAGGTTTAGAGTAGATTTTATCGGGGTGTAGTTTGAAAGAGGTTCAAGAGGTCATGGAGTGGACGCAATCGTGTGAGAGGAGATGCCTACGAACTAATATTATTCGATGAGGCAGTACTACAAAAACCAAGTGATTTGTATATAACGAAAATTTCAGTTAGTCTAAGTCGGTTTCTGTGTTTCACACAGAGGCGAAACTCCGGTTCTGGCGTACTTGTACTAATCTACTAAACTGATTTTTGAAAATAAGGTTTGACTCTCCGATGAGGAATCTCGTTTAGGATCTTGAGAATCATCGCGAGCAAGTTGAACAACTGGAATACACACTCGCATGTGAGT
Source organism: Polyplax serrata (assembly GCA_037055365.1). NCBI lineage: Eukaryota > Metazoa > Arthropoda > Insecta > Psocodea > Polyplacidae > Polyplax > Polyplax serrata. Next base: position 2,849,468 of record JAWJWE010000038.1, on the reverse strand, counting down.
CATGAAATGCTTCTGGCCCTTTCCACAGAAGTAATAATAAAAAATTGTATATAGGAAAGTGGCCACGGTGTAAAAAATAATTGATTCGAATTAATGTGAATAAGAATTCACACCGAGTTGGCTCCGAGGTTCGTTCAAATTACCTGACGTCTCCGATTTAACACCTGTCAAAAAACGCTTATGTAAATAAAAATTAAATACAGCAAAGAAGAAAAAAAAAACGGGATTTTATTAATACATAAGTCCTAGCTCGGGGTGTTACGCAACGCGGGGAAAACAATCGTGTGACCGGCGATCAAATCGCCTGCCACCATTGTAATTAAGTTTTTATGTGTTCATTTAAGTTGGTACTCGCTACGAGGTACTCGCCGATGAGTTATTTCGAGCACATCGATACCTTATTAACTTACAACAGAACGATTGAAGTTTGATTAAAGGAAATGCATCGATTATGGACAAGCCATGTTTTTCCCTCCGGCCACCGTCCATTTGCGTTTCACGAGTTTTACTTTTATTTTGAGAAAACGAGCGCTTAAACAATTTGACGTAATTAAGTCAAGGTAAGAGTCTGAATTGGCCAAAGCACGGGGTCGGCTGGCAATAAACTTTGAAACAAAAAATGATACTCATAATAATAATAAATAAATAAATAAAACTAAGTTTATGTACCCGAACTGCATTTTATTTTATTTTTCTATTGCCACACAACAAGCCGTGGGCACCTCAATTTTATTATTTTGTGTTTTTCCAAGTGTTGCATCGGACTTTGTGTTGAAACTTAAATTAAGTACTAATTAGAGACGTTTCGGAAGTACCATTTTTATGTTTTATTTATTTTAAAGTAGCCGCGAACGTGATGGGTTACTCGAAAGTCTAGTGAACGACTTCCTACTCACCCGTTGCAGTCGAATATGAACCATAATAAGCACCTAAAGTACTTAAAAATACCAACGACTAAAACATACAACAAACCTGCGTACACGTACAAGTAAACTACAAAGTGGAACTTATTGCTGGTTGGTGTTTTGGTGACTACAACTTATTCTGGTGCCTCATCGTTGAGCTCTAACATAAGCAATACAAATAGAGGCTTAAGCACAGCGTGAATAATGCGAGTGTACATCTCTACAATGAACACAACTCGTTATTTATTTAACTTGAGATTTAAGTCCTACGCTTCGTTCCACGAAATGATGAAAAACCTCAACTTAACTAACAGGATTCCAACTTCATTCATCGAAACCCAGAAGAGAAAGAGAATCGCACGTTTCCCTCCGAAGTGTTTCGCCGGTCCAACAGTTAAGAGGATCAAATTTGTCGAGTAGTTTGCAAAAGAAGTTTTTCCAACACTTGGTCAGGATTAGTCATAAAACCGAAAACACATTACTAATTTTATTAAAATATATAATTCAAAGTACAGAGAAAGGTTAAAGGTAGATCCGTAATAAATTAAACGGGCAATCGGCGAATAAAATACCCCGTGTGTCGGCGGAACAGGTACAAAGACACCAAATATACGACCGGTGGCATCTTTGTAAATTCGAATATGATAATAGTAATAGTTATTTGGCGTTGTGACCTTCCCTAACTTTGCCCTCATCCTCCTCCTCTCAAGTATTTAAGACAAAAAAAAACAAACCGCGAGAAGACTCAGGTGTAGTTCCTCTCTGGTCACCCACGGAGGCGTGCTCGGGTTGTGGGTACGCGACGAAAAACCCACGAAACCTCCTTTGTCTTAATTGGACGAGCATCATCCTAGAGAAATAGTTAAATTGTAGTTTGATAACTTCGTACGTCGAAGAACTTTCCGTAAATGTGGACGGGTACGCCGTGGGAGACTGCACGCGATGCTCTCACAACCCGACCGATCGACAATAAAACCATCAGGAACACCTTTCGTGTGATCTATGCAGGTGATCTGAATCCCCTCCTGCTGCTCCCTCGCCTCCCTACGTATTACATCTAGTAGTAACAACTGACGGGAGAAACGAAGAGCCGAACTAATTTGCAGACTCTGTCATTAATAACGCTAATGGACCAGATGATGCATCCTTTTGTGCAAAGGGTACGACCTCCTACTCCCGTGACGGATTAATAATAATAGAAATAGAGAAGCTCTCAATGGGAAGAATGAAAAAAAGTTTTTAATAATATACACAAACTGTATCAAGTGTAGTGCTCCGACAGTTACAACGGGGTGAAACGTTTACTAGAACATTGGTTCTGTTAACTATGTAACTTCCATGTGAAGTGACATGAAAAAGGGAAGTACGCCGCATAACAAATAAGAGTTAGGTTGCCATTCTTTAGTGACTCTAATATATTTCTTTTCATATTACGAATGAATAATAGTTCGTATTAGTCCACAAAACAATATAGAGTACTTATAGTACTCTTAATTATTACTTAGTCGAATATAAATGCAGTGGTAGTATTTTTGTTTTTTGTGTACTCTCCGAGCTACGCCGAGTTGTAACATTCCTACTTAATATCGCTTGCCACCCCTTTACAGGCGTTATATTAATGCTATCGGCAGTACTTCATGTTTATTTTACCGCAGCCCACAAACCAAAAAACAAGAACGCAAGGTCACAGCTGAGTGAAACACTTCAAAATATGTAACATTCTGTAGGAATTATAATTGAAATTTTATTCAATCGGCCATCTCAACATCGTAGAAAAGAAACTATTTTCCCAGCGGGAGAGAATCAAAACCCTAAAAGAAAGCAATTTCTCTCGAGGACGTACCCTCCCTAAGTGTTCCATCAAAAATTTAAATTTCCTACCCCCCTCAAAAAAAAAAAAAATTCACAATCGAAGCCTCCGAGATGCAAACGGCGGGGAATTCAATTAAGACCCGGGACACGGGGTTGAAGCCGACGGCACCGAAAAAACAATCACTTAAATGGTGGGCGCAGGGTGATGATGACTCAGGGGGTGGCAGAAACCGATGGCGAAGGTGTGATGTGACCGGTGGACATGAAAATGAGCGAAAGATAGAGAGAAAAAAAAAGAGGTCGGTGGTCCCGAGCGGAGCCCCGGGAAAACTATTCCCTTCACCGTCAAAACTATTTAAAGTGAACCTGTCAGGTGTGAAACGCAGGCATAAATCATAGTGCGCGTATCTCTTGTTTTATGTATGCATATCACCTGGTTAAGATGTCCTTATCTGATTACCATCTAACCGATTAAACCCGTGTTTAATGCGCCCGTTTATTTACATTAATTGATCAAATTGATTTAAAAAAAACTGAAAACTAAAATAGTGCCCCGGAGAAGACCGAGACGGTAAGTTAAATTTTTGGTTTTTTCAGGTATCAGGCACTCGGAAAAAAAGCGATGGACTACGCCCGTGAATAAAGTGCACTACAACACGGTACCACAGACTACGGGTTTCCATAAGGATTATTTTCATATAAATAAATAAAATTACGACAAGACGTTATTAATATTTATGGATCTACGGCAGCCTTGATAGAAATGAAGGTAGGAAGGGAAGACGAGACGAGGTGGAATAGAAAACCCAAAGGAAGCGAGCACAAGAGGAGAGTACCAGAGGAAGGGTCGTAGAAGACAAGAGAGGCACGAAAGGAAGACAGCAGATGATAGAGAAGAGAAAGAGAAAAGGCAAGAAAAGGAGATGAAAGAATAGATTTCTGAATAAGATTCAAAAAAATACAGAGTAGTGAAAAATAGAAGTAGAGAAAGACGGGTACTATGACGTGTGTGTGAGTACTACCAACCACCAGAGTATCCCTATACTGAAAAATAATATAAAGAAAGGTGTAACAAAACTAGATAAATCAAGACAGGGACGTAGAGAAAGAAGTCGACTAGCGCCGGTGTGCCACAGGACGCGACACCAAGGTACCCAGGTACCCAAATTATTCTCCCTAAATAATCCAGCGGCCTTGACGAGCGCCATTTGTTTTTTGTTTTATTGAAATTCGGATGATTTAAGTATTTTAACGTGAATTACGTGCCGTGCAATTATGTACATAATTGAAAATAGTCAGAGGCCACAGGCGAAAGGTAAAATTATTGGTAAAAACCTGTGTCACGTGGTGGCCAGGCCATCAATCAAATTCGAACATCAACCCTCTCGGTGGTGGTGGAAAAACCTTTTAGTGGTGTAAATCATTTCTTGTGTGCGTGGGGTGAGTCACCGTGGAGGAAATCAGCTGTTGGTGCTGCTGCTTTCCATTAGTACGGCATTCTTCTTCTTCGTCTTCCTCCTCGACGCCCATTCTGGTTCTGAATGGCAACATGCAAAATCATCGCCCGGCGTGGCGGTAAAACTCGCGGGACCAGCAGGGGTACCAAAAACTAGTTTTTCTTCATTTTCCAGAGCTTCGACCGGAGCACCGAGGGAAGGCAAATTTTTCGCAAATTAAAAATTTGGCCGGTGGGCGCGACGCGAATTGAATTCTTCTATTCATCTGTCTATTCTGTTCATCTTTCTGGTTTTTCCCTGTCCGAAGTGTCAGGTACGGGTCATTTTCGTTCCGGCAGGTGCTTTGACCTTGACTTCATCGAACAAAAACTATCAGGTACGCTTTTAGGCACGGGATGGATACCTTCAATTTCGGCCGGCACCGATTCATTTCGTTTACGTCGTACATAATTAGCTCCCTTAATTTAAGTACCCATTGAGTACCCGGTTACTTTACTTTAAACTCATCCCCCTGCAAATTTTAAATAAATTTTATGTACATTTATGTACTGACGAGTTGTTTTTGACACGCATGAGTGGAAGGGAATGAATTCGGAGACGAAATCTTGCTATGTTTACCTGTGTTTGGGTACCCGCACGGAGGTACCTCTGCAGTATTTTGTTTCACTTAAGTAGAAAGTTATATGGTGGGTACCCATTAAGGGTCAGCGTTTCGAACAGTAGCATACTTCTAATGTCGCCTGTCACTTTCAGAACGGATTTAATCGGCACTCATTCGTTTCTCCGGTTGTTGGGTGGACACCTGTCACGCACGCGTGTCACCGTCACCGTCATCTTGCTGGTACGAAACAGTAATAGATGAGAAAGTAAACGTCTAATAAGACACAAAATGTCAGAGCCGGGTGTAGCACCTGAGAGCCACAAAAAAAGTGCGAGGAAACGTGGTTTACACGTGTCACAGGTGGGCGGGTAGTACCCGTTCGGCAATCAGGCAAGTGACGGGTACCAAGCGAAGCACGCGAGTATCAAAGCGGATGACACGCGTTCGAGACAATTAGGAAAGCAAATTTTTTTTTGGTGTGTGTGTCGCGTGACCCGATGGAGCGGAAGACTCCGATGGACTCCGTGACAGTCCCCCATCCCCCAAATCGTCTCGGGGCCTTCTCAATTTCTCCAGTTAGAAGGGCCCCGAAAAAATTAAACGTCAAGTTGGATGATCCGGCAAAATTTTACTTTTGCACGACACAAACTCAAGTTTTGCCTCACGTGCCGCATGTTTGTCTTTTCCTACAGTCGTCTCGTGGTGGATTGATTTTCATCTATTTGACTATTAGTTGTAGTTCCCAGGTAATTTTTCAAATAGTACGATGGGTCACCGAAAAATAGATGGACTAGGTAAGTAGATCAACTCGAATTACATCGACGCACACTTACACGTATCACACGACATGTTATCTGTGCATGATACTATTGTATTGGTGTTGTAGTATTTTCATACAATAAGTTAACTCCGTTTTTGTCTTTTGGTTTAATATACAAAATTTAATATAAACTGATATAAAACGCAATATATCGTGTGTCTTACAGTTATTTTCTACTCCTAGAGTTTTACTGTGCTTTCTAGGCGGATGGTTCATCCACCCTCATCCACCGCATAACACTCGTTCACCGGCACTTCCAAATAAACATTTTATCAAAACAAGATGGCCGGGGGACGAGTTTTAATACGATGTTATAATTATTTAAATATTTAGGAGTAGGAACTCCTTCGTTCCGCTTATTACGATGTCACCTGACAAAATTAATTGTGGTTTTATTCAAAGTCATTTTTTTTTGTCTCCTCTCGACGTTTGAATTGCAAATTTTTCCCCTAAAGAAATTTGCACTGCATTCTTCTTCCGTACGCCTGCGTTTTTTTCTTTCCTTGTTGTTGTTGTTGTTTCTGCACACGCACCCGTACACGTCTCGTTTTCACCCGGAGGCCGTGAAGTGCATTTTATAAAGCCGTTAATAAATCTGCGAGCTTATTTTTCGTCGTGACGTACGCGGATGTACGCACTCGTAATTGGGTACGCGTTGCTCTGTCCTACGACACTTCCACGGAGGAATCCCGACATGATTGATGAACATTTCGAAAACAAGTCGCAACCGATGCAAGAGGAGTAATCCGAGTTCTCTTTACCTTTGCATTTTACGCCGGCTATTAACCATTATTAATAATAAAATACTGTTTACTTTGTCGTGAATTGACAAATTATTTAAAAAAAAAAAAACCTGTACCTGTACCTGTCTGCAGGAAGAGACGGGGACAAGGCCGGTGCTCGCATCTCTCAGAATTGTCTATAGTCTTTTTTCTGTATTGAGAGTTTTAAATATATAGCGTTGCATACATCATCCTGTCGACTTTCTTCGAGACATTTTCTGTACAAGCATTATTAAAAGAGTATATTTTTTATTGTTGCTCGAACTCTGCCTCTGAGCTATAGAGGACGCCTGACACGTTGCCTTGACCCAAGTTCATCACACAACACAGCCTGGAACGTTAATAAATTCTGACGGGCAAGGCTTCCTCATTGAGGCAGTACGAAATAAAATAACCGGTGGCTTGAAGAAGGGAAAAAGTTGCGTAGAGGCTTAATGATACATTTAATAATAAACAAACTCTACAAATTGCACTACATTTTCTGTTTTCCTCTTCTGCTCTCTAGTTACATCTAAGCCGCAGACCGAGATAGAAGTATAAGAAGCTCAGTAACATTGTAAACATCTCTTATTTTATACAGTTTCTATATAGACTTTTACACTGGCGCTTGTAGTATACACTGTACTACATTATTATTAATAATAGCCAAATAAAAATAAATAACTCTGTATACATAATTTATACATTGCACTTGTGTGGACAAGTAGGCGTTTCTTACAACTCTCTACTGCTGTAGTATTCATAAAAGTAGTACTCTTTCCATAATATTGGTAATACTTCGTAGTAGTAAGAAAGAAAAATCGCATTTACGCAATAACAATAATAATAATAATGACAGAAGAAGAAGAATTAGTTGTAGTGTAAGAAAGAGGGAGAGAGAAAAAAACAATTTTACTCTCTGCGAAACGAAAATTCCGCCATCATTCCAGTGAGTACCTGGTACCTTGTTAGTACCCGTGCCAGGTTGTCAGCTGAGTCTCTTCGGCAACACCCAAAACCGCGTAAATTCGCATGCGTTTTCCTATGCAAATTTCTCATATTTAAAGTGGTCCTCGTGACAGGGCTGACATGACATACCTGACAGGGCTAACATCCTCGGGTACCCGAGCGGGTTGCGTTTCTCAGGGCGCAACGTAAAATTCCAATAGAAAGTGTTTCATTGTGGGTTTCCCTGTGCATTCAAATCCCCGTTGTCTTATCGTTCGAATCGAATTATTCTATCTCTGCTATCTGAGCGCGAGATTTCCCAACTCAGGGTCAATTAATTACACACATTATTTATGTCTATATTATGCTCCGCCACGTTTTCCTGTACGCCTTTTCAGGTAAGTTTCCTTTACCGCGTGAGACAATAATTTACTAAAACGTAACGCTCTCTATGTATTTATTATCAGATCTTAACTTTGAGATTTATGTATTTCTCTCGATCAATTTACTTCAATTCTGTGTTTTTCACAACGTGATGCTTTTCATTGTCGGTCGTGTCCGGTCGTGTCCTGCTGTATCAACCGGTGTACCGTTCGGTAGTTGCACAGCCGTACGACTTGATTTATAGTTCCACCAGTTGTCTACTCAATCAGACTCACTTGCCTAGTTCAGACTAGACTTCTGTTGAATAAAAATTAATCATCCACTGGGTTTCTAGTCAATGAAACTTTTTTCTACGTAATGTACTAGTTTTCAGTATAATCAGACTTCTCTTTTGACCTGTTGTTTTATTCGTCTGTGTTCTGCGGTTCAATTTCAATTAATTTTCTATTCGTTCTCTATTTTTTTTTATAGTTCATTTTTTCAATGGTTCTGCACACGATTAGTCTGAGACTGTTGGTTTGTTCAGTCTGCATCGATCCGTTTAATCAACGCCACTTCAAACCATCCTGGTCGTTTCGTACGCGATCAGACTTCCATGAGTTTTACGTTGAGTTAATGATACTTAACTATTTTAAATAGATAAAGTCTAGTGTTCCCCATTTCTTTTTATTTATCCACAGCAAAGGAACATGTCGTTTCTCCGGACTAATTTATGTTGCGTTTTGGGCTATCTTACGTCGTCGTTCATCGCACTTTCTGTACATTATTAGCACCTTATACTTTTATACTAATATTTTGTAGCTTCCCATTTGAGCAGTCGTTGACTCCAGATTTTAGGACCACGCCTTTCTTATCCTATAAATTTGAATGAAACAGAGATCTTTTTATATTTCCACACTGAGCTGCGAAATTTTTACTTCTCCTAATATTTTTTTCTCCCCAGATTGGTTTTATTACACTCGTTCCAACGTTATACCTGTAAACGCCGGTATCAGGCACGACTCGTCTCACCGTTATCTACGGGAGATGTATAAAAATTCCATGTATGTGTGTGTGTGTGTGTGCATGTGCAAAAACGCGTGCGTATGATCACAACGTTTAGATCTAATCATCGTCATTAATATCAGAATCAATTTAGAATGCAATTCTAAATGAAAACGGGTTTTTAATTTTCACCGCCCCCCCCCCCCCACCCCACACATTCTCTTCTGCACTCCACACAGACACACGCGATGCAAACAACGTTGATTTGATCGTCTCAACGAGGCGAGTACCTGAACAAATTGCTCCGTACCTGAGAAGATGGCGAGTGAAACCGGACAGGAAACGGAGGGTCGATCGATTTCGGTTACTCTTACGTATTTCCTTCGTTCGGATCATAAAAAACGCTGGCGTTTTTTCCTTCCCTCCCCCTCCTCCCTTCTCACAAATCAAGCGAACGATCAGCCAATTGATCAATTAGACAGCCGATCGATCTCGAGCGATTCCAATGCGATCTCCAAGCCGTTTTAGCCGATTTATTTCTCTTTTGTTATTTTTCTGTTTATTTATTTCACTCCCGGCGTGTCCGGTACCAGGTAACACGTACAGCGCGCTGTTTTCAGTACTTTTTTTTCAACACAATAGTAGTTTCAACACAACGAGTTCTAACGCTTGCGTAATTTAGTCAGGTGCCGGAAACATTACGAATTTGTTGGTTTATAATTATGGATTAATAATCTCTTGTTGTTTCCAATTAACATTCTCAAATTGATCGAGCCTTATTGTAATAAAGTTTAATTATAAAAAAAAAGTTAATAATTAATAAGTCCCGAAGGTGTTTTGGAGGTTAAACCGCATTTTGATGCGGAGGAACCACAAAATGAATGGAACCGTACGCCGCGTACAAATTTATTCTTTCGTTATTATTAATAATTAATCGTGTTGCCCGTGATCAACGCCTGTGTTTGTGCACTTCCCACAGATTCCCCACTGGGTTACCATTAATAATTTAATTATACATAAATTTCCAAATTGTATTAAATTAAATCATCAGTCTTTTCTTTCGCTATTGACTACCTGACTACCTGCGTTTTTTAACACCACAGGCATTCCAACGTATATTGAATCGTCGTTTCTTGTATTCTATAGACCCACTTATTTATTTTTTATTGTTATGTATTTGTTTGTTTGTCGAGTTGTAGCAGGAGAGTTGAATTCCTAGAGGATACTCAAACGAATTGTTAGTAGTACTGTTAAATTGTTTATACAATATAAAGCGGTTATGCAAAAAAAATAAGAAAAACCAACACTGCTAAAGTACCAAGAATTGTAGACGTTTTTTAATTAATTAATTTATTGACTGTTAATTATATAATTTACAATTCCTCAGTCATAGAAAAGGACCCTGCCGTGTTGTAGTATTGCAGACAGAACTATATTCTACATATTATTCAATAAATTCATTTCCATTTATTAAGAAAGTTGTATTTTTTTATATTTTATATTTTATATTTTATATTTATATTTATATTTTTTATATTTATATTTTATATTTTTAAATGCAATTTCATAACTTCGCCGAGTCACCAATTTTTACTCTCCGTAAAGCCGTGAAAAACAAGTACTTCACACACGAGAAACACAAGTACTTCTTAACTAATGTTACATAAATGGTATCCACATATTCGTGTATGTTATACATAGCAGAGTTATACTAATTAATAATTAATAATCAATAACGGAGAGTCAAAAAATTGAATTATGATTTAGAGTTTATTTGGAAGGGGAAACCAACAGCGCAATAATACAAACTATCGCCACTAAACTATCATCGGTCAGGTATCGGAGTTAAATTAGCAATTTCAAGCGAACAATGGCGAACTATTCATGGCGAGACGAAAGTAGACAAGTTCAGTGATAGACAAAAATAGTAAACTGCAGCGAGAGATAAAAAAAGAAAAGATTCGATCGCGACCGACGAAGGTTAGACTTTTTACTCCACTTAACCGTTACGCTTTCTCCTGCACACCAACCCAGGTGAAGTCCTTATGCAATTCCATGTGACGGGTTCCCCCGTACAGGTACATACCTGGACGATTAATTTGCCGACCCCCTGTGCACCCTCTCCCCCCGACAAGTCGTTGCTTAATTTTTCATTCGATCCTAATTGCCGGTGCCGTTCTGTGACAATACACTTTTCGTATTCAATAACAGGGTTACGTGCCGCGTAATAAGACCATTTCTCAATTTGATTTATCTGCCTCATCTCAGGTTTGGTAACGAGGGAATCGAAATCAGGTACGCGATTTTGAAAATCATTAATTAACCTGCGAGTGCGTTTCTCTTTACGTTCGACCATCGACGGCCAGACCGGGCAGAAAGGGTTAAAGACTGCCCTATTATTGACCCGTGTTGGAACCTGGTTAACGTGCCTACCGCTTGCGAAGGACCTTATTAATCAGTAGTCCGTTGTAAGTGAGTGAGTGCGAGAATGAATGAATGAATGAATGAATGAATGAACCTATTAGCGAAACCTTGAGAGCATGGAGAATTATTGCAGGTTTTTATTACTCGACAGTGCTCTCTACAAACGTTTGAAGGAGAGTCACAGGGAGGGGAGTTATCAACACGCACATAAACCGAATCAGTATAAAAATTTATAAAAACTACAACACACATTTATAAACATTTATAAACACTACAATATAACCCGACTCACGTGCGGGAAATTAATTTCGAAAAACAAAAATAAATCCTCTATTAAAATTCCATTCCATCAATTGACTTATTTCTTTTCATGCACATATTAACATTATTTATTTGAGGTTAATATTGTAGTTCCGATCGGAGGCTTTCGAACTTGTATACATTCTATCGTACAATTAATGGAAGTGTACACATGCCGAAGCAGAAACTTTGTACAGAAAACCAAAGTCGGACGGTACAGCGCGACCGAACAAGTTTAATAAATTAAATTTAAATAAGCGAGATATTTAACTGGAAAAAAACGGTTTTCGATGACCGCAGAATAAATAAAATAAGACAGAACTGGATCATCTCGAGAGTAATAAATCAGTTCTCGCGAGTCGCCTTTGTGATTTTAGACCCTCTGGCCGTCAACAGTTGGACTTTCAAACCACAAAATTAATAATATAAATTTCTATAGCACGGCGAAAAGACACCTACGCCCCGATTTTACGACACAACGTGGCTCAAATAAGAATGTGTCGACAATTATTTTTATTGTTTCGTTCGGTTTACTTCCAGTCAAATTAGCCTACATAAATTAATTTTAAATAAGGCCCCATGATGATCGCCTTCGGTGAGAGAAAAATATAATACAAAATAAGCGCGATAAACAAACTCATTTTCGTTCTTAATGTTCCATTGTGAATTACCTACAATCCCTGCATACAATTTCTATGTTACAACATTCAGGTTGTGGAATGTATAAAATATTTTCGATATTAAAACATTAGAATGTTACCACACAATGATGATATTTACTTATAATATCGTTGAGTTACACTTGTACAATATTTTAAAACACTACAAAATTATATTATTGTAAATATAAGGTAGTAAGAATCCCACAGGCGACTTATGGGAAGTTGGAAACTGTACTTACATCTATTGCATAAAATAATATAATTATTATTAGTTTATATATTTTATGTTATATTTATATTATTTAATTGTACAATTTATTTAAAATAAGTTTTAAAAATTAATACGGGAAGCGTTAAAATCCAAGCAAAAAATTTGAACTTCTGTACGAGACAACTAAATAATAATTCTATTAAGTCGTTATTACTAAGGGTTGTAGTAATATTTCTATGGATATATTAAATCTACAAGACAAACACCAGCAGTAGTACGTGTAAAACTAAGAAAGAACTTTGTTGAGACATACAGAAAATGGGAATGATACGAAAGAGGCTCCGGAAAACGAGGTCAGTTGAAATTTTCAGTAAGAATGGATGAATCAAAATTTCCACAAAACAGGTAGTTGTGGTGGGTCTGAGAGAAAGGGTAGAAGTAGTGCGATTAGCAGAAAAGCAAAATACAAGACCTGAAACCAAGTAATCGTAGACAAAAGCCGGTAGAATGGTTATTACTAGTTCAACGAGAGAGAAAAACCAACTAATAAAAGCCCGTTCACTTAACAAAATTCGCCAACCCTCCTGACACACAGGGGTGGCTAGGGTGGTTGACGTCGGCGGCACTGAATTGGACACTTTACAGATGAGACAGACACACCAGTAGATAAACAATGCGGTAGTCGCGTGAGAATTAATTCTCTTCTCGAGGATATGATCTGGACCATATTGATATCCACCCCAAGCGTGGGATCTCGGGAAATAGGGGTTGAAAAACAATGGCCTTGGACAATCGGGGAAAGGACGGATTGTTCCGGTACGCGCGCGTACTCGCACTCCTCTCCCATTGTTGTCCCGTTTTCGAGTACCCGCGACTAAATGTGGGAAACTTTTCGGGACAATCTGCTTCTTCTCCTCGGGTGTCAACCCCTACGCGGCGGTCCGGCGCAGCTTCCTGCGGACGTTCGCCGAACGCCGGCGAACCAATAATTTATTCAATACGCAGCTAATCGAATTAACTGAGGGCGGAGGTGGGAGAAAAGCACCCGACCTCGCCAGCCTTACTATGACCGTTCTATTATTCTATTAGTTAAGTGTAACTGCCCTTCCTGGTCGTACGATCGACTACGTTGTAGTTCCCACGTACCTTTGCGTGCACCATGCGATTCAATTCGAACGTTTTCTCCATGACTTTCAACATCTGCCTAACACTTTGATGAGAAAGACGGGGGCCTTCTGCCATTACCGCTAATGACCTTTACGCATTACTTTTTTTTTCTCATTACCAATCTGTGTGCACCTTGCAACCACGTAGGACGTGTACGTAAAAGGTAAAACTGGGAATAGAAATTACAACGGTACAACTCCAAGAAGTTTTTGAAATATTTTTCTAATCTGGTTAGGTGTTAAATTGTTGTTCCAATTCATATGAAGTTCCAGTGTAGTACAGTCCTTTGTTCCCACTTCGAAAACTCTCATCTTTGCTTATTAATACAAAAAAGTAAATCTTGTAGTGTAGGCGGTGGTGCAACCGCGTTGTTTGCGTTCACCAGGAGGAACACCTGCGACATCCTCTAAACTTTTTTTTTTATTTGGCAGTGATGGCGGACAACGAGCCGGATATTCTGATCCGATTAGAATGATCAACGACCGAGATTTGTTTCAACGGATTCCTTTGATCTGATCCACGGAGATACGCACGCAAATACCAAATTGTTGACGGAATCCACCGTGCAGGTATACCCCCCCCGTGACAAACGCGGGTGTCTCCGCCGGGAAGCGATGACAGTTTAGGTTTCAGGTACCGAACCTACCCGACCGTGTAAATTATATTTCTTAAACATATATAATTCTTTTTCGTTTTGACTTCCTTTCCGGAGCGTTATGAATCGATGTTCAACGGTGGCCTTTGAATCAGACATAACCGGCAGGAAACGGTTTATTGTACCTGATTAATCGTCGGTACCTGACTATTTATTAAATAAATGTTACTGGCAAAATTAAATTAGTGTACGGGATGATGTGAGAGAGTAAAGGAAAGAATAAGTGATTTTAGGGCAGCGGAGACTGTCGTTGTACCCATCAGGTACTTAATTCAGGTGTATTCAGTATAACCTACAGTGTATATTATACACTATTATGTTTTAGCGTCTGAGTACAAATGGAGGCGCAAAATTATCCGGACGAACATTTTGATACCTGTAAGGGGTACTAACCTGTTACTCAACGACACCTAAGAAGAAGTGGTAGAACACGAAGTGACATAGAATACTTGGCAATACAATACAATTAAAAATTAGCTTAGAATAAAACGGGAGACGCTTCCAATAGAATGAAAAAAATACTTGACAGTCCTAAGTACCGCCAGTAGCCTTAGGTACCCGTTGGTACCCAAGCCCAGGTAATTTTACATTCTTATTATTTCTTTACAAACATGTGACATTCTTATACTGCTGAACGAATGTATGATGCATTGTTACTAGGCGTAAGTACCTGTTTCATACTACCCATAGTACCCATCGGGTACCAAAATATAATTGCAGTATCCATTGAGTACCGCGAAAGAAAACCCAATGGGAACGACTCTCGTCCGAATTTTGTTTTGTTGTTTTAATTTATGCTTCTCTAATTTATTATTTACGACTATTAATAACTCCTTGTTCGCGCTATCGCATGCGTTTTAACGCTTGCGTAGCGGGCTGACAATATTACGAGTGAGTCGTTCACCAATTAATTAATCCTCCCTCCCCGCGGCCGCCTCCTTACCTGTTTACGTCTTAATTAATTTATTACCGAGTAATTTGAACGGGTTGCCGAAATTTCAGCGCTCCAGCGGGGGATCCCCTAAATTGGGCGGTTCGCTTTGTTTTACTTTTTTTCCGACGTTCGAAAAGAAAGAAGAAATCCGCCTCACACGGGTAGGAAGGTACCCGTGGGAGGTACCCGTGTGACGGTTGCCCAACGTGATGAACAAAACACATGGCAGTCGATTTTGCTTACCGTTAATTAAGTTTTATTGTCCCTTTAAACTGTGGTTACGACAAGCTTCGTTCTAACCGGTACCTGTTCAATTCTTTACTCCCCATGTGTCAGGTACTCAAGTAAAATAGGTACGCAGGTACAACCGAAATCTATTTATGCATTGCACAGGGTGGTACCCGAACTCGGCGAGTCTCACCAACATCCAAACCATTCTGCATACTTGACTCTTGTTTTTTCCCAGGCAGAAATCACTCAGAGAGTTCTTGTATTTTAGTATTCATTTTGTATTGTAGTTTTTTGTAGCAGTGACACTGCCGTTGGTGTTGTGTCGTACCACCGAACGTCGACCGAGTGATGCTTTGAAAATTACATACATTAGGTTGTGGTTTTTATATTTTCATTACATTTCTGATTGCTTCCAATATGTCTATAATTAAATAGATTTAGTTATGTAGATTTTGAGTGAATGCGGTTAGTAGAATAGATTAATTCTGCAATAATATAAATAAGTAAACTTGTGAAATACACCCATATTAGCTCAAATTGTTTCTATTTATCTTCTAGAAAGCCTGTCTTCCCTGAACAAGCAATACATAGGGAGTATTCAGTACGGAGCAGTGCAGCACAGAAATAAAACATTCCACGACGAGGCTTGTAACGTATTATATTATGCGCTTCAATATAAATATAGATGTACATAAACCAAACTGATGTACAAAATATTCATAAATATAAACAAAACAATATAAAATAAACAGTTTATTATATTATATTATATATTATATTATATATTATATTATATTATTGTTGTTGTTATATTTTATTATATTATTTATTTTTATGTTTATAAAATAAACAGGAAACCATGTATTCCTACACTTTTATTTTTTGGTTTATTAGTAAACGATTTTTCCATTTTGTATTATTTTACGGAGGATCTGTGAGGTACGCAAACCAAAAGGTAATGTAAATGAGTAGCGTACCTTTGGGAAAACGCTGGCGGACACTCTCCATAAATCATTGTTCGATTACATCGTGATATGTAAGAATCGGAACCCTAGAAAGTTTCCAATTTGCAAGTATTTTGCGTTGCACTTGGTGTGCAGGAAAACGTGGAAAATGCCTGAGTAATATGGAAACGGGTCTTGCGTCACACCTGTACGTCTCACCTTCAGGTACCCACCCGAGAAAAAAAAATTCTCACGAGAGTTCCGATAAATAAAAATTTGCATTCTCAATAAGCCATGAATAAGTTATTCGAGACTGTTTAATAAAAATTTCAGGGGTATCAATCACGGACATTTCAAAGTCGGTGCCCATAACAGCTGCCTCTCTCTCTCTCTCTCTCTCTCTCACCTTTAATTAGTTAATTGTTTGCTCATTCGCTACCTCTGACGGATGGTAATTTATTACCTTTCCGTAACAGTAATAATAATACGCAGCGGTAATATTATTAAGTTCAGTTATTTGACAGATAATTGTTTGGCATTATTAATTGATCGCCGGACGGGATGTCTCGCGGAAGAAAGAGATTAATGCCTATTGACTTATTAATTCCAACTTTATCATTAATAAGTGTTTTGAGAGTGACAGTTTTTAACGTGGAGCGGTGTCGCTACCTGAAGTTAACGAACTTAAGTTGAGTGAGAACCTGACAAGGTACATTATGTATTCTGCGTAAGACAATTGTTAAATTAGAATGGATAAATATATTTTATGGATTGCGGAAGTTTAGAAACTCAACTACCCACTTACATAAATTTATTGTGCTTTCTATTGCTAATAAGTAATTTGTTTTCTTATGCAGTGCACGATACTCGTATGAGTGTTACAAAAAATGAAAAACTTACGAATTTCTCGTTTTTCTGTAGTTATGTTCTCCCCCAAAAGCATCCACAATACTGTAAACAAAAACTAAAACCAACTAACTAAAACTAAAAAACTAGCAAAGACAAAAACTAAAACAAATAAATAACGAGAAAACATAACATAATGACGTAGATACATAAATGTAAACGAGTGACTGTTATAAATAAAATCAATTAAGTTAATATAAAAAATATACTGTGTAAATAAAAGAGGCCTTTAAATTGGAGCTGTCCCACATGGCTACTCCACTTGTTAACTTATTAATAAATAAAATTTAGCACCTATTCATTTTAACTGGCTGTGAGTCTCATGTCGGTTTAAAACGTTTTGAATAACATAACCTTATTATTAATAAATTTAATCAAGTTAATTAAATCTATGCAATTTTATTCCATTGTGTAAAATTTGTAGCCGTTAAAAATTTTATTAATAACATTATGAAAGAGTTATGTGAGAAGTAAAATAGTTGGATTTTGTAAAATAAAAAGTAGAACAACAGAAAAATTAATAAGTTCAATAACTGAGAAAATAAATGAATCAATAAGTGTATTGCGAAAATAATAAAGCGATAATAAGAAGCGGAATGCTTGGTGGACAGAAGTGCGAACGACAAATTATGTGCAGGCTACAATTGGACCAATATGATTAGGGCATTATTAAATTAACGATTACATAGGTTAATAACTTTTTAAAGTTTTAGTCAAGTTCGGTGGCAACCGTGGTCATTTAAGCGTGAGAAAGTCACAGTTGATGCTCATCTCTTCTCGCACTTCTCCCGGGATGTACAACGTCCATCAAACGAAACCAATAATTTATTGTTATGTATTAATAAGTTTTTTGGCAGGTTCGAGAGGAAACAAAATTACACCGCCGTCCAGTTAAATTAATGACGAATCCATCAAAGGGACCCGGTAAGTTCGTATGTTGCATGAGTCAACAGAAAAAAAAAAATTACCAATCACCTGGAGCATGGCAAATGGAGCCTTCCGGTGAGCCATAAAATTTCTTTTGCGTACACAAAAACGCACACGCACGCATACATACTAAATATCATTCGGTTTCGGAGGATTAAATTAGCGCAGGGAATATTTCTATATAATATTATAATTAATCTACAAGTAACGTAGCCTCCGGGATCCATGCAAAACTATTAATCTCTCTGTGTGTGTTTTTATGCAGAGGCAAGTTTGAATCAATGAAGTTCAAGCTGGGGAACTTGAGTGTCTCACTCCGTCTTATTTAGAGAATTTATTAAAACATAATTTATGGATGTCTGGCTTCCGGCCGAATTTGAATGAAATACAATTTGGTGAGTTGCACGCGGCTCAGTGCAGAACCACAAACTGTTCTTAATTGCTGTGGGACTCAAATTATGTTATTAAATACTATGTAACGTTGTGCTATGTAGAGGTTTACACGTGTCGCTTATTAATTTACCTATGTGCACATATAGAAAGTTTAAAGTTTGGGGTTGAGAGCTTTTTGCTAAGTGAAGTTAAGTTACCATCTACTTAAGTGTGTAGTAACTCAAAATGAGACAAAATTTACCATCCCAACAAGTTAAGTTCCTGTTAAGTTTATAGTCAATTTTTTTAGTTACAAGATAAGTTAAAGCAATTGTTGTAGTTAGGTTTATTAACTTTTTAAACAATTTTTTCGTTAAGGCGCTTAAGTCGTTAAATAATTTTTTCAGTAAAGTTTCACAACGGCGTGTTACTTCCCTGTAAAAAAAACCAAACCTTTCTCTCGAACCTTGATACATAAGGTCCGTAGCAGTAGCAATGACTAATAAGTACAAATATTTGACTGATAGGAAATAAGTCATCGCTGCTACATCTGGTACACTTTTTCTTCACCAAGTGCCCATCAGCGTCTTCCTGGGTCTCCTGAACGTTACACAATACCTTTGTTACATGGCGACCTGTCTGTTTCGAACTTCCAATCAAATCATTGTTTAATTACTAAATCACGAATATTTATTACTACCGCGTTCATAATTTCAATGAATGACGTTACAAAAGTTCCCAGGCAGAATTACCAAAGAGAGAGAGAGAGAGAGAGAGAGCACTGCCCGTTTGTAGTCGTTGTGTGCAGCACAATTGTCAGCCAATAAATAATAATCGAGTCGAGTTTCTAACACGTTATGAAATTATCATCAATTATATTTTTCTAATTTAAATAGTAAAAGTAAGTTCGTTTTCATCACCGCGAAGTCGAAGCGTTACACGCTCCCCGGCACACAACCTTCGAACCACAGACCTATGTAGATCGATGGCAAAATGTCGGACGTCGGGTACTCTCTAAATAATTTAATTTGCTCAAAATGGAATTCCCACGACGTGCGATCGCCTCGGAATGTTGCAAAATATGCAAAACAATCGCCTGAACCGTGGCAAAACTCTCCATCGCAATAGCCGGACGATGAGGCGTCCGTTCGGAGGTGGAGTGCCACTCAACCTGAAAAAAGCACGGCTCTGCATGGAAGTTAATTAGAATTCGAATGTCCACCTTCGGCGATTTACTAATGGACGAACATTATTCACGACTTATTTGTTTTTTCTATTGCTTTTAATCGATCTATTGATTTCTTACGGGTAGAGCAACCGGTTGTTTTCCACACACACACAAAAAATAACATAAGTTACAGGGGACGTTTAGAACAAACCAACCTCCACCGAGAAGTTTACTATTTCAGGCAACCTGAAGTTCTTACCGGGAATCGACAATTATTTACTTATGTACATAACTTCACCAAAACACACTACTTAGTAAATTACTTTTGACGGGAAAAAACTCAACGCAAAGCATACAACAAGTACAGTCGACGCCCAGAACATACCAGACGTCGTAAATGAGGAGATGAGCTGGGTAAAAATTTTGGACAGGTACAGGTACAGGTCAGGTAGACCTCGTGCAATCTAAATCGGCCATCTTGCTTTCATTCAACGAACCTACTTAATCCTTGTAAAATTTTATTCGATAATTACGGGTAGGTAACACCTGTGCGGATGATCCGTTTTTCAAATTCAAAACGAAAACGAGTGCCGCAGTGGGTTCTCGCTCTCTCCCCGCCCGACGGCTACCTCACCCCGCTTCGGCACAGGTAAAAGCCACCAGGTCCGAAGGTCAGCTCCCAGAAGAACCTGTAGAACTCGAGGTGATCCGGTAGGTTCACGAGAACAGTTCCCTTTTCCTCTAGGAGAGCAGGTTAATGGGAATGAAATAACCTGACGGTGAAATTACCTTAATTAGCCGAACCGCAAATGTCAATAATTAAACTATTGGAAAAGTATAAATATACATTATAATGGCGAACAATAATAAAAAATAAATAATAATAACAATTTATCGATAAGGGATCAATGGGTTAGACCCGTCTTTGACCGAAAATAAAACCAGTCGGTCCGTTTAGTTAAATCGTTTAGGGGGCTATTACATAAAATTATGATCGAAGAACTCAATCGATACTTTAATATATTAATTATTAACTGTCGTACAACATCACTTTGACGTTGGTTGTGGGGCACCTAACGACAGGAACATCACATGGAGCTTCCACACATCACACGGAGCTTCCACACATCACACAGTGCAGACTTTTCCTCATTATACTATTGACATATATATAGTAATCCTCGTGCTAATATTGAAATGTAAACGTTAATATAATTCATCTAGTTATAGGTAGGTTTACGTTAATTATAGTCTATTAACTATTAAAAATAGTCTATATAGATATAGTTAATTAGTAGTCATTGATAAACAATAATATATCTGTATATACAAAAATCTGCATTTGTAAGCATTAGTGATCATCACAGAGGTCAAAACCAATCACCTAAACTGAGCATCACAAGTGGAAGTTGTTACTCTTTACGTACCACATATACATTTTTTATTTATTTAATTAACTAGTTATTAATAAAGACAATTTACACTTCAACAGAACTACAGCCTACGGTCCTGCGTCTATGGTAAAACTAAGTGCTTTATTGAAAGTTTATTAAAACATTTTCTGTCACTTTTCTATCTTTGTTTTTCCTGTATATAAAATTCTGATTCACATTTATGGATTTATGTATCTTATTTTTTAATAAATACTCTTGAACTCGTTAGTACGAAATAATATTTTATTTTATTTATTACCCGAATAAATTGCAATCAAATATTTCTAATTTTGACATTAGACTTACGGTTGGAACTCATGTACAATCTAGTATTATATTAATACTGAAACTTCATATAAAGGCGTTGTCTTCATAACGTGAGGTCACCACAACTCAAACTCTCCTCGAGCGTGGCTCTACACCCAAGTTTATACTGGAAATGGATGTTTTTATGGCATCTTTCACTAATTACAAACTCCACCTTTGTTGCTCATTGCTTCTTACACTATAAAGTTTATAATGTAGTATGATAATAAACCTAATGTGGAAATTAAATATTTTTCAAAATAGGGTTAATCAACTCGGATGTACTCGTGATGTTCGATAACCAAGTGATGTGAGGACCGAGTTGTGAGGAGTCAGGCCGCGCACAGGTACGTCCGAGGTGATAAAGGTAAATGCCCAATAAAATAACGCGACATACCTGATAACTTTATTAATACGTACACGCGCCAAACGACCGGTTATGAATTTTTACCTCGCAACAATTATATATATATACATAAATACGAGGACACGACAAAGGGACAGTGTTCGGTCGGATAATTTGCGTATCAGTTAAAGTAAACGTCTCAGAGATTTAACATGGAAAAAGTATATATAGTTGCAGAGTTGTAAAAAGCCATTAGCCATAAAACTAATGACCTATCGAAACGGAGAGACATTTTTATAATCGATTTGTACGCTTCTCTCAGATTTATATGAGTCGACGACAAGTCGCTGGACCCTTGGACAGAAGACAACGTTTTTTTTGTCTCATCACGAAACGCACGCGTTTAAGGAGGAAAAACATCAGGGAATTGTGTTCGCCGCGAGTTAAAAGCGTCTTAATTTTTAAGTTGCCTACAGCGAGAGACGTGACGAAAGTTTGAGGTCCGTTCTTCTGAGTTTACATTCTTGCATGGGTTAAATGCACAGTAAACTAAAATATACAATAAGTCAAAATTATTAATTTAACTTAAGTACAATTTAAGTATTCTTATTGTCAATTTTGTAATGGAATTATTTCATTATTCTTTTTTTCGTACTTGCTTTTGTACGCTACATAAACGTAATTTATTAAACACTATTTATAATGTTATTGATGTATTCACTGTGGAAATTCAAGAAGTAACTTAAGTACAAATTAAGTAACTTGACTTACAACTCAATTAATTACTAAATATAAGTCATGTTTTGTTGTAATTATTAAACGTCTCCTTCCTCGTGTAAAGTAGTTATGTACATTTTCGTTGGTTGTTTTGGAAATATTAAGTACGAATTATGTAAATTAAGTAGAGATTAAGCGACTTAATTTCCTACTTAAGTGATGTAATAGAACTTAACTTGCTAAATTCATTGCGTTTATTTACCTATTTTAGGTCAGAAGCCAAAACTACAGAACACAGGTAATTAAGAGTCCATAAATAAAATTAAATATAAATTATATAAATATTGTGTAGCACAGGTTCAAATTTAGTTTATTATTGAGTATCACTAGGATATTAATAAGTTAATAATAATAAAAGTAGTGTGAATCAATTAAAATAGTTGTCAGGTGAACACAAAAGGTTTGTTTCCAGCAACCTCAACTTATTTATTTTATTTAGAAGCTTTGTATGATTTTATTAATCGTTTTCAGGAGTTGCAACTATAGGAGATAAGTGAAACTATTCAGCTTGATCAATAACCTCCAGGTGCAAATGACAAAAAAACTTACTATTGCAAACTAATTACTTCTAATTTCGGACTAACAATTACCGTGACACAATAATCAGGAGAAAGTGCAAATTATTTAATGTAATTGATGGAGAAATAGCCTGGTATTGTACTGTAAATAGTAATTAATACAGAACTATTACTATACTTTTTTGACTACTATTTAGAACTATTAATTGAGATAAATTACTATTGTCAATGTTTTTATGTAAATACATTAAGCAAGACTAAGTTGAAGCTTAAAAAAAGTGTAGAGTACATAGACCAGTCGGTGCTGGGATAAAAAATCAGCGAAACTATTGACACAAAGTCTTATAAAACTACAGGAGCCATTGTATCCGAAGGAAATAGTCAATGTCTAGTCCTAGAAATAGGGTCTAGTTAACTATTTCATAGGTAGGTTGGACTTTGATCGCCGGCAGAACAAACAAACACGTCAAGACAGATTACCGTCCATTCATTGGTTTCATTACGGAGGACAATGGCGGAGGACAAATGTGCACAAGACAACCAGCCGTCAACCCCAAAAGGGCGCAATAAAAAAAAAAGGAAAACTATTTGACAACTATTTATTAATCCGAAATGTGTGGGTAAACACGTCGTCGCGATGTTCTCACGGGATTTTCAACGTGGGCCCACCCCGGCAAGCGATTGCTGCCGTCGCTGACGCTGTTGTTCTCGTCCGTCACCCGTCCGTACGTTTTCCACCCTCCGACGCAATCGAACACCTCGCGTAGGGGTTGGTTTTCTGTTTACCAACATCCTCCGCGGTGCACTTGCAGATGTCCTGTACTTGACGTAACCAAACTCAAATCGAATCGGATGGTTTGTTTGATCGGAGTCGGATTCCGCGTACGAGGTTGTACAATTTGCTTGCGAGCGTATGTCCGCCTGCGTTTTCGTACCCTCCTTCCTCCCTCGTCTCTCCGCACCGCAACCCCCCCCCCCACTGCTCCCGATGATTGAGCCATAAGCAAACTAATCTCGGTTCGTGGATCTCTCAGGCAAATCCGCCCTCGGTTGAATAACTGACGTAATTGTTGCTAAGTACAAATATATTTGCTAATCATTTTTATTGGTTTTGTCGCCCCCGGGGGTTGTGTTCTCCATTTTATTTACTATCTTACATTGAATTTTATTAAGTTTATTATGTTACATGAATTACGATTTAAGAACAATAACTCAGGCAGCGAGAGATAAAAACAAGGCGCTGTAATTTAAGACGAAGTCTTCGGGTTTTCCGATAAGAAATTAGCCGGAGCTATGAACTCGTGTTGTTATTTTATTATTATTATTACTATTATTATTGATATTTAAAGATTGAGGACCGTTTAATAATGTATTGACGAATTCCTCCGGTGCGTACGTCTTAATAACTCCAGATGCTCCTCCGTTTTGTGAAGTTAAGTGAAAAACCATTGCGTAATTTTCATTTTTGTAACGTTACGAAAAAGAGAAAGTTATTTATGTATTCACTTCTATAGTAATTAGTAATTACACGTAGTAATTTATGTTAACTTTATCTTGTGATATTTGTTTTTTTTTTAAGTAGAAGTACCAAACGTCAGTGTTCTGAAATATTTCAATAATGCCATTTTGTTTACACTATAAAATATATAAATTATGTAGAAATAAATGTATATCAAAAACTACTCCTAATCAGTTGGTATAGAAGTTTTAATAAAGTATATTTTCATATATACCGATAGAGTTATACATAGACATCTTGCTAGATCACTTAGATCATAGCAAGATAAGAACAATACGAGACTTTTTACTAAACATGAAATACATAAAAATATTTATATTTGTCAAACTGAGTGATACCTGGACGGTTAAGTAGTGCAGGAACTTACACCCTGAAATTTAACTAAAATCAAGTAATTAACGCTAATATACATAAATAACAGGTGCACAACCAAATTTAGCAAGTTTCCTCCGGGGTATCAACCGAGTTTCAGTTTCGGAAAAGTACCTGTACCTGGGTACTTGCGCAGCGGTGCACAGGTACCCGGTTCTCTGGGTCGGCGAGCTACTCCCCGTTCGATCGACTAGTTAAATTCTTGAGGTAGTCTAGGAATTTTTAGAGTTAATTATGTGGAAAATAAAATTCTCGCTTGTTGTTGGTGTTGGTGTTGGTGTTGGTCTCCATGCTCTCGTTAAGCCTCCCTTCAGCCTTGGCCTCCATACAGGTAGGGGCGTTACGGACACCATTTCTGTGTCGTTTTCGTGACTGACTTTCCGACGCGGTCGGGCGTCAACTCGAACCTCTGACTTGTCATTGATACCTGAAAAATTTATAGCTCCGGGTGTTGTGTTCTTGGGATAGAAAAAGGGACAAAACAAACGACCCCCAAAGTAAGAGAATTTAAATTTCGTGGAAAAACAAAGTTCAAAGTGAGAAGGGATGACTGAGTCCATACACAACTATACCTGCAGCGTTTAATAACTTATTTTAATAAGTAGTGCACTGATATACCAAACGCATAACCAGTATGGTGGCTAAATAATTTTAATAGTTTATTTAATAACAATATATTTTCAGTACAAGTACCAAAAACTCTCTTTAAATTACACTGAAAACTTATAATCATTGGTGTATTTTGGTTTTGCATAATTTTATGTCAATAAGTGAAAATTAAAGTAAAATATTTCCACTAAAAAAAAATAAAATAAAGAATTACTATAAGAACATAACAAAATTACTTTATGTGTACCACAAATTTACTCATGAATTACTCATTCAGCAATTAACCTAGTTATGTAGGTATTAATAAATAGTAAAACTTATATAGTTTTAAACAAAGATATATAAATATTTAAGTATTTTTATAAACAAGCAAATAAAATACTTAATGTAAATACTTATATCAAGCAAAAAATGTATACAATGAAATGTAACAGGTACAAGGACAATTTAACAACTTTAAATTTCAGGTACTGAGATAGAATACACAAATTTAGCAGTAACAAAAATTTGTCTGGCACCACAACAAACTCTCACGGGTTGTCCTCGTTGCACTGTCCAAAATTCACAAACATACAATCAAGTCATTCCGAGTAATTCCCTGACCTAGTCAATAAAGTTCTGTTGATGGTATCGGCTTTGAGCAAGTGCCAGGCAGGTACCGCCTAAATTTCGCTCTCGAGCGGTGACGTCACACATCCATAAATTTTATTAGAGCTATTAACCGACCTACAAGAGTACTACACCGGTGCGGGGTACTTACAAGGAGCCACGCAAGCTACAACTTTTTGTTCTGTTTAATCGAATTCTGCCAGACTCGGCCAGCCACGCAGGTACTCGCACCCGACAACGTCAGCAGGGGTTTCAGTACACAATTCAAATTTCAAGTCTACTGCACCACTCATCCTGTCACGGATAAAACAACTTCAGCAGCTCCTACCACACGTATACAATATATCATGGAGGCGTATAACAGTTGCCCAGTATAAATATAAGCTGCTTCAAGGAGAGTCGGACGTTTTAATGGGCTCCTTGAATATTCATTAGTTTTTCGGCGGGTTCCTTATTAGTTTTCGCAGTAGTTTTTGACACATGGTGCTTTATTTTTACGTGGTGACAGAAAAGAAGGTTGAGACTTCTTCGAAATTGGGTGACAGACGCAAAAGCGACAAGCTTTTAGCAATGGCGATAAAAACCCAATGATAAATGACGGGCTTAACTCTCTCCTATGGACTTTCGATATAATAATAATAATAATAATATACGTTTAACTCGTGTACAATGTGGGTAAGAAGTAGCGAATACCCACGTACGCTTTGCCGATGAGGTTCGCCTTCGAAAAGGATTTCAAATATCGATATAGAATTGTACGACAAAGTAACTTTCCATCAGGAAACTTGTATATACAAAAGCAAACATAGAAATCAGAGGTAGGCGAATCCTTCCCAACATGACGAAATCCTATACAGTAAGTCAATCTCAAGTTTTTTACTTTTCGCAGTACCCGTACTCTACTCAGTGGTGGATCCTTGTAGTGATTTTTTTATTTGTAATAATTGTTACAATGGATTGAATATAAATTCTAGCTGGTCATAAACCTAGTGTCGTACATTAGTAGAAATGTAAAAAAAAAGGTTTCTTACAGACAGTTCTTTTCTATCATAAATTAACGTGCTGACGTATACACAAACTTACGTAGTGTACAGTTACCCTTTTCTGTAAAATCATACGAAGGAAGTCTCCTGTTACCAAGAACAAAGTATAAGTCACGTACTCAACTCGCACTCAGGTTTTGGGCTTTTGTAGTTACACCACAACTCCTTTAGAGAGTCCAAGTTGCTCTTGAGGCCACGAGGCTAACAGACCGTTGCCAGCAATAAATTTATGTACACAAAAAATAAAAGAGATGTCGAGAGCCGGACACACGTACAGAAGCCTATGTAAAAATGGAATTATATTGCGATGAATGCACGTTTTATGGCATGCTCATAGATCAATAGAGACGAAGAAATAAGTTGGGTTCCTGTTGGTCAGATTCTTCTCTTGCGAAATATTTCCAAAGTAAACATAACTCACTGATCGAAATCCGTTCTTCACAGTCAATCGACACGAAGGGGTGATGATTTGTGACGTGAGGAAGTGGGACACACCCGAAAATAAGTGCGTAAACATGGCGAATTGATTTTAGTGAAACACATAAAATCCATTACCGGGGTTCGAGGTCGTTTTTCACTTTTATAAAAACAAAATTGTTTCGTTTTTTTTTTTTTCCGGTGGGCCTTAAACCGAAGCAAAAAAGTTGCTGCTATCCTTTGAGGAAAGGATATTTACGACGACGGGAGAGCGCGTGTGCGTTCTGACGTGTCCTGTCCGTCGATCCGCACGCGGATCAAAGGTCTGATCAAAGATCTCATAAAATTAATTTTCGGGAAAACAACGCGGGTCGTAACTTCTCACATTGTACACCCGTCAAGTTCACATTTATCACCGGGTACCTTGTCGGCGACGGGTAGTTTACGATGAGCAGGAAGTCGGTCTAGAAGGTCCAGAACATGGAAGGACGTGACCGAACACAGGGAGAAGGACCGGGTGCCGGGTACCCGAGAGAAAGTACCCGCCATTGTGGGCAACGCGTTGTCGTGTAGGCACCCCGAAACCTGACGTTTTGCCATTCGAAATTTGACCCGAGTGACGGTCCACCCCCGAAAAACCAGGCTCGAACCTGAAACTTTTCTCTCTCTCTCATCTCGGGCCCGGTCTCACGCCGTCAAACATCGTTATACCCAGTTTAATAACCAATAACAATGCCTGAAATTCAAATTTACGATTGAAATGTCACAATCCGGCGATTAATTAAATCGTTTCCGCGGCCTTGAATTCGTGATCGTTATAGCCGGAGGTAGCGTTTCTCGTCATATAAACCGCCGTGTTTTCCCTTGAACTTATGCCCATATGTCTCGAAGGATGTAGCTTTCCTTGGCATCCCCGGTCGCGGAAACGCTGCGACCGGGTACCGAAAGGGTAAGGGTGTAGCGTCGGGTGGTGGTACCCGTGTGAGTAGCCGGGTACGATGTGGTACGCCGCGACGGAGGAGGAAAAACGCAAATTAAGCCAACTTGACGGCGCGAAACTTGATAGAGCCATTTAAGAGTTATTTTGTACTTTAAACATAGTAATTTTGGCAGGTTAGTTGTTTAAAGTTATTAATTTGACAGGCGTCGCGTTAAACGGGCCCAAAGGCCAGACTCAGGCCTATTGTTTTTCAAAAGGAGGTGCCAAACCTGTCGCGAAAATCCACGGAGGAATATAAAACGACGTCAACCTGATTTACTCGACAACACGGCACTACAACTTAACTTCTCCGTTCCTTTTGAACCTTTTGCGGAAAGACAAGTTGACAAGATCGACGCCGAAAAAGAGGAATAATCGAGTGAGTTACGTGGAATGTTGTGCACGTGAAAAGTAGTACCAAAGGCTAATTAACAAATAGTTCAATTAGAGGAGACACTCCTAGAAAGTAGAGTTCCATTTCCGAAAGGCCTACAAATTGGAGTTCAATTAAAAAATTGTATATAATGAAACGTAACATTGTAGCTCACAGCCGTATCGTGCACTTAACTTGTGTAATGATCATTGCGATCTGCAACGCAGTCCCCGATCCCCGTACAGATCACTAGATCGAAGCCTCTCACCGATCCTTTCAAATAGAAAAAAAAAGAACAACATTTTCACCACAGGCTTCTGACTCACCCAGCTTCCCACGCCTAAGATCTCAATGATTTCTTCTTATTTCGCCATTTTGTAATTACGATGCCGCCGCAATCCCGGAACCGACAATTGCTACCCGGTCCACTCCAAGGCCGGGTACCACGGGTACCTTTCCGTCTCGTTTCCGGTGCTCGGACGTTTCCTTCCCGAAAAATCTCGTCCGTTTTACCCGGCGCCATCTTCCTTCTTCCGAATTCTATCGGAGCGAAGCTGCGCAAGTTGCGCAAGGTGATCGATATTTATGACTCTATTAGATGTTCGACTTAAAATAATATTAATAACGTGGATACCACCCAAACGAGATGTAAATAACTTAAGTGGATCTCTTCTCCTCACGGGCATTCCCTTCCTCGGTCCCGGTGCGGTTTCACTTGCTCTCTGGCGCCGCTATAAACTTCGCCGATGACCTCCGTACCATCGGTGGCGTCTACCTGCACATCCGAGCACCAAAAAACGCATGCGTGTGTGGTCGTAACGCAGGGATCGTGAGCGGAAACCCAAAATGCTTGACCGCGGTCCGAGGAAGAAATGGCGAAACCTCACGCGATACACCCGCGGTTGTCCGAGAGCATCAGATCACATCACGATGAAACAATGACAAGATGATCCGATCAGATTTTTTTCACCCTATTCCTTGAATATTCCGTATAAGTACCGATCGCTTAAGGGGCAGATTATGTAACGTGCGAAGTGATTGTTAGCGCGCTTTCCTCGGGCTTGTGAACGATCTTTTGGTGTCACCCGGTTTTTTTTTTGAGGATGCAGTGGGATTTGTAGTTGTTTGTCGAACACTACAGCTGGAGTGTGACCACAACTAAAAAATAGTTTGATGTAACATTGCGTTTTTCAGAGTTTTAGTGGGTCTGGGATTTGTTGGGAACAGCACCGCACCTGTCAGAGTTCTACTACGCATAGGAATGTTTAAACACTATAAACAATTTATGTCCCATTTATATTCTACTGTACATAACTATACAAATCAACCTTCTTCATCGTTATACACTTCTCGGATATCCAGCCATTTAAAAGTCTCAAAGCTGACTATAAGTTTTACAGTGCGGACTTTCTTACAGCAATCATACAGACTTTTACTTAGCAACCTAGACAGAGTGTCTTTTCCCTGCCTGAGCCTCGTTCTTCATGTCCGTCCTGTCTCCCTCTGGATTGCCTACCCTCAGATGACATCTCTTCATCATCGATCAAACGAGATGAGTGTGAATTACGATGTTTTCACTGTTTGTTTTATGCTTTAAGTTCAGCTAATGAGCAATAGTGAAAGTTCCCATGCACCGTCACTAACTTTAATTACTTAAGTTGTGGATACTGGACGAGAGTCAAACTTAGAGAACTTTGACGAACCGTCCAGTACGTTGGTAGTACATAGCAGGAGTAAGACACATTTTATTTCGATATATATTTATGAACAGATTGACCAAGTTATCCGAGTCATCGACAAAAATTAATTTCTTTTTTCATCTCGCTATTAGTTAGACTCTTAAAAAACTAGTTTTTCTTAAATTTTAGTTGGGTTCAGGGTGCCGTTTGTCACCTTTTCATTCAACAGAGAGAGACAGAGAGAGAGAGAGAGAGAGAGAGAGAGAGAGAGAGAGAGAGAGAGAGAGAGAGACCGTTTAAAAGCATTCGACATTGATTGATTTATTTTCTGTCGTACGAAAAAAAACCCACATGGTCCATTTCTACACACAAAAAGCTTGTGGGTGCGGGAAATTGAATTTTTTTTTTCACTTCACATCCGTGGCGGACACGTTCGATTCCACGTGGTCCACGGAGGTTCTCTCCGATTGATGCGGCGCTGGGGCCAAAAGTCGCGTCAAACGTCGGGTACACCGGCGGAATTTCAGGTGTAACGGCCGAGTGGTTGCGTAGATAAAAAAAGAAAAACTTCTCCAGGTATTTTTCTAAAAATACCTGACGAATCCAGTTTGATGGTTGAATTTTAGAATTCGTATTCGAAAGCTAAAAAAAAATAAAAACTGGTCACGAAACCAGCGATGCAGAAAAATATACGGGAGAAGACGAGCAAATAGTCCACTTTCTACATTTCTAATCCTTTTACACCTGATCGAGACAATTGTGATCTATACGATCACAAGATCAAGATCACGTTTATTTCACGTTGCAATCGCACACTCAAAAACCGTACTAGTAACTTTTTTATGTGTATTTTATACTAATACCGGTACTACTGGTACTACTATTACTACGCCTACTACCATTACTGTTTGTACTACCAGAAGTAGGGGTACAGAAGTTCTCAGAAGGTCAGCAGAGGTGTAATAGATTCGATGAATAACGTGAGATTTGTACTCTGGACAAGTGTTACTAAAATTGTGAACTGTTGCTTGAAAGACCGAATGTTGCCGTGGAAGTAACAGCATCATAGAGAGGTACCAGTTTTTACTATTATCTACTAGTTTCACAAAAGAATGTATAATCCTCAACAGTTTCAGTATCAGTACAAGAAGTTCTTTGTCTTCTTCTTGGTTAAAGTTTAATTATAACATTAACAGATTTTAAATTACAAGAAATTTATGTTGTGGTATGTTCCCTACTAACTACTCATCACTTAACGAGAGTATCAAGGCGAACTGAAAGTCTTATCTGAGGATTGTGGTGTTCTTGTCGCATGATACAATAATTGAGACAAATAAACTAAAAGTAAATTATCGGGCCATTAGTGATAAGAGAGAGAGAGAGAGAGAGAGAGAGAGAGAGACAGACAGACAGAAACAACTTCGTGATAGGCCCCTACAATCTGGCTATTACTTTTTGAAAATGCACATTTCTGCCCACGTTCCCATAGGCGAGGCATTCCCGGTCAACTTGGCATGTCCCGCACGAACATGAATTTGCCATTCTAACAGGCTGACAACATTTGAAATTTAATTAGACACCTCACACGTGTTCTTTAAAGAAGATTTGTGTTAAATTACAGAACGAAACATAAAACTACAATAAACTAAAGGTTTACAGGAGACGCACGCTCCCAGGATAATTGTAGTCGGTCTGAGAGTCGAGTAAATACAATTTGCCACACGGGAACTCCACACGAAATTGATTTTTCAAGTCAACTAATGTCTGGTACTCGTACGGTGTATCATCCACTGTCTGTGCTCTATTTACCTGTACGATTATTTCACCTGTGTATAATTAAGTATGTTTCCTGAACGTTCACAAAATCAAATAGTGAAATCTTTGAGATTAATAAAACAAAAGTCGTAAAATTGACAAAGAAAGCACATTAATAAAAATAAAATTTTTATTGTTAATTGATAATTATTTGAATGAGTAAATTATAGTTAATAATATTTTTAATATTTGGTGTACATAATTAGAACTTTTAATAAAATAATAATAACTTAATAGAATAAAATTAATAACTAATATAATAAAATAATAAAAATTGTAAGATTTTAATAAAATAATTAAACTTAAAATAATAATATTTTAATAAAATAGTAAAACTTTAAATAATAATATTTTAATAAAATAATAACTTTAAATAATATAAGTTTTAATAAAAAAGGAAAAAATCTTCAATCTTCACGCGGATTACTTATACATATACTTCGGTTACAAACTATTATCGAACTAATCGAACAAACTAGTATTAACTGTTATGTATACTTAGGCTTATACCAACCGGAGCTGTTACATAATTTATTATATAAATTAATATAAATATATATTTACTTATTTATTTAATATACATTAATGTTAATATATTTCACCGAATTATCATTCTCCTCCCTTGTTAACTCTCTTTCATACCACTGCTATCTCCGATTGCAAGCCTCGGTCTCACCAAAATGTCACCAACACTGAATTGCATATATGTAATAAATTTAAAATAAGTTAATAATCAATAAAGTCAAAGGATCTGTGCCTGGAATGGTGAGCACTTACGGTGAGATGTTGAGAAACGCAAATTGAAACAGAGCAAGTGACGAAAAGCCGTGGAAAGTCGAAGCCGTCCACGTCCGATAGTTTTGAACTATCGACCGACTTACATTATGTACATGAGTCCGTTCGGTCATTTTAATTGATTACGTCACACTCAGACACGGGTCCGATTATTGAAATTAATAACGCCATTAGCGGTCGATCGCAGTTTTCTCTTTCTTTTCCAAAAACTTTTTGTTTTCATTTCCTAAAATTTCGGGTGGACCGGGTGGATTGCGCAAGAGACAAAAAAAAATAGGCGGACCGACGAGGAATTCGGCAACGAAACCACGGGCGATAGAAGTGATAATTAATAAATATTCTGGAAATCGATTGCTCCGGTCGAAACTATAAATATTGATAATAAGCGACTAATAGGAATTATTAATTACTCGGCGGAATTAATTAATGAAATTCGTTCGATTCGTTTCTTCTGGCATACACACGCGGTTACACAAAATGATTGATTTTCGGGTAGTTCACGCGTGTTTTTTTCCCGTTCTTTTAGTTTCAAGTAGTTTTTTGTAGTTTGAAAAATAGTTTTTACTCCCCGCGAGGCGTTCTCGGTTTTATCACTTCCCAGAACGCCTAAAAGTTGCCGGAAACGTGGAGTACATTGAGCAGGTGCAACAACAACCGGAACGAGAGAGTGCAACACGGAGAAACCATTATGTACATAACAAGTGATTTTTTTTTATTAATAGTAAAGTGGACAATCAATGGGTGGTCCTACGACCAAAGATCAAATCAAGCCGGATGTTATTACTGTAACGTTCCTATTCTATAAATAATCTATTTTCCACGAGTCGGCCTCGAGTTATAATTAAATTAAAATCGTTTGGTAAAATACGAAAATTTTTCGACGTGGGATCTCCGGTGAGATCGCTTTGAGATCTCGTTAAACGATGCTCCTTGCACAACTATATTCGCAACTTAAATTAAATTCCAAATTTAAATTTATGGTCAACTGGTTCACCTGTAGATGCCACGGGCCTCTCCTCCTTCCAACTATATATAGATCCACGGCTATTAACAAATTTTATAGAACCCGTGTACGTGTGTGTGTGTGTGTGTGTGTGTGTGTGTGTGTGTGTGTGTGTGTGTGTGTGTGTATGTGAGTGTGTATCGCCCACAATAACTCGACTCACCGTGTTCTTCTCTTCCTCGATCATGTCCTTGAAGGTTACAGACGCACACATACGTAAGTGTTTCTCTCAGGTCCGACCGAATCCTGTACCTTAAATCAAATTTGCATGTAAATGCAGCGGTGAAACATGGCACCGGTGAAAAACGTGACCCTGTTCTTTCTTTTTTCGGGGCTGCCATAAATTAGTTTCGTTCTTTTTTTTCCTCTTCTGTTTTTATGGTATGACTCGAAGGGACTGTTACAGGACCGAAAGAAAACTATACTCGTCGAGAGAGAGAGACACACACACACACACACACACATAAACGAGCGCGCGCGCGGGTGAGCCGGAGAAAGAGAGTGAAATTACCTGAAAATACACCTGAAAATCTGGGCCCCATTACATCAGGTACACGCCTTCCATTAAGATGCACAATAATAAAGTTGGAGAGTTATGCCATACTTTTCTTTTAGGAGGTCCTCGTTGCCTGCCTCCGGTCCGGGATATGATGAATCTCCTTTTGCACCGTATCCCTGAGCTCTACCTAAATCTAATTTTTCAATCATGAACCTGTTCTACAATTTATTGATGACACCCCAAGTGACAGGTTGCTTATTCATTTTTGTATATACGGGAAATACCACGGTGAGTTCGTAACCGTTTCGACGCCGGGAAGACTCCCTGTTAGGACAGGTAGCCGGAGCACTCAACGTTTTATTCTTTCATTTCACAATTTCTGTACCACTACAACGTAGTGGTAACATCTCGTGTAATAAGGTTGACCGACTAGAGTACGACTCCGGGTAAAGAGAGGGCTCCTGGCAGTTGTCTGACACGACGACGACGACGACGGGTCAGTAGCAACAGTTGAAGAGATCAAGTACAAAGCCTACGTGGAAACCATTCCACAGGGAAATAAACAAATTAAGCTGACAAGCGTGCCTGAACCTGAAACCTGACGTGGGGCCGTGTGAACTCCGACAAAACTACACGGGAACTTCCAAAAAAAAAACTAAAAAAAAAGGAGAAGAAATTCCACAGGTTGAATCACCCCCGGTAAGTAAATGAAAACATTTCAGAATGAGTTCACCTGTGCGTCTCACGACTCGAAAAACAACACATTAATCTAGGAGATCACTCGACATGTTTGAAAAATCTAGTTCGTGAAGTAAAAATCTCTACGTAGAAAAAAGGCCAAAAACGAGCGGATCAAGATCCACGATCTCACGGTGGGCCGAAGGGCGATGTTTGGCTGATCATCGTGGTCCACGGAGCTGGTGTCCCCCTGCCCTGACACCCGCTCTCTCTCTCTCTCTCTCTCTCTGTCCAAGATCATTATATTGAATATTAAAAGATCGTAAACACCTATCACCTGTATCGTACACGGCGCTGCCTTTCCTCTACACGTTTTTCTGCGATTGTACACACATACATTATTAATTAACGATAGAATTATGTAAATGCCAGAACGATTCCTTCCCTCGGGTACTACTTCCCTCCCCGCCTTTCCGCAACGGAGGGACCGTGTCCTCCCCGAAGTAAAAAACTAGTCCTTAACAGGATCGGTTTTTCTCAAGGAAACGCTCGAACAGGTGGGTACCTCGTAAAAAAAAGACAAGTAGAAGAAGGTGGTCCGAATGCTGCGAATTAAATCGAGAACAGTTCGATACTTTCTAAATGCCACTTTAAAATAGTTTTCAACTAACATTTTAAGTTGGCAGCGCGTCCAGTCGAGGTTGAAGAGAACCTGCTCGAGGGCGGAGCTGTGAAACCAAAAAAAAAAAAAAAAAAAAAAACGAAGTACAAGAAACGAAAAAGAAAATTAGTAAGCCGAATGAATTGTTTATTTATTATTAGACGCGGTTTCCGGCGAGTGGCAGAAGCTGACAGGGGTAATGGCGAGTACCCGGACCGAGTACCGATTCCGACCGGGGTACCCGGGTACGCGTGTTCCCCCGTGTGATACGTCTGACCCCCTGTGTCAAACCTACTCCCGCAGAGTACCCGGACAAGTTGACCTCATTGAACCGTTCCACGACTTCTTGTTTCCTTCCATCGTGACGTCACGAATTAAGGTACGTCAGAAATAATGTAAAAGGATTTACAGGTACCCACACGGTTGGCGAGTACACTCACGAGTGTGCATATTTTAAAAGAGAAGCGATTTGACAAGGTTTCAGTAGTTTCCTGACGAAAACGGTTGTCGGGTACTGCAGAGTTAAGTAAACAGTACCGATGCCCGAGAAGCAGAACTAGTAGAACAACGAAAGAAAACAACTAGAACAATTACAGTAACAAATGAACTGCGAGTAGTAGCAACTATTACGTAAGTTTCAGTAAAATCAAATCTCTAAATTTGGGCGCATTATATAAACTTATATTGAATTATTACTGAGTTTCAATAGTATAATGTTACCATTAACTACTTTGTAGTATTATTGCACCATTTATTGATAATTATAGTTTAATTGTATAATTGTAGTCGGCAAAAGGCTTTGTCTGCGTTTGTGTGCACATCGTGTAAGTATAAAAATTATAAATAAATTAAGTAAAACATGATGGAAAGAAGTACAAAAGTACAGAAGAAACAATACTCCAAATTACAATTAGAATTACAAAAGTGTTGTAGCAATTACACGTGGTTTTTGCGTGTGGTTAAATATAGCAATTTTTGGCAGTAGAAACGACGAAACAAATTTCAATTATAGCAACCTTACGCACTCGACTCACTCGAGGCACCGAACCTTGAAAATCATTGGAATTTCCACGTCAGGTGCACAAAAACATCAAAAGTTGGCTCTTTCGGGTTCGCGTCTCGTACCTTAAAAGAGCAGTTTGCACATTGCGTACCTGATTTTCGATGCTCGATGATAAAAAATAAAACATAATTAATATCAGATAAAAGGAAAACGTGAGGACGGCGAAGGTCGTCGTGAAAAACCACACTGCGTGTGTGTGTGTGTGTTTGCACACACAAAAAAAAGTTATCAAAATT
The DNA here is from genome assembly GCA_037055365.1 of Polyplax serrata. Taxonomy (NCBI): domain Eukaryota; kingdom Metazoa; phylum Arthropoda; class Insecta; order Psocodea; family Polyplacidae; genus Polyplax; species Polyplax serrata. The sequence continues at coordinate 2,812,165 of JAWJWE010000038.1, read as the reverse complement.
CTAATTGTAAATGAAAAATCGGTACCTCGTTTGAAACCTGTAAAGGTACTCACAATTGACTCGTGATAAGGTTGCCCCCAGAAACAGGTTCGACTTCTTTTTCGAGCGCAGACATAATGCACGAAACGGATTTTACCATTTAGCGTCCGCCATTTCGCCCACCAAAAGCCCAAGGAGCCGAGCGTTCACGGGTACCCGAGGTACCTGAGTTCAAGGGAACGGAGACTTTGAAAAATTTCACCTATCAAACGTTACAGAGGAAAACCTTAAAACGCCCGGTGGACACTCAAGGCATCGTCGCTGAATTCCCAGTGGTGAACGACGAGGTGACATTTGTCGTTTTCACTTCAGGGTGATAGCGACGTATTACGTAACGTTTGCACCTGTGTGGTGTGAGTGAGGAACAGGTACGCGGAAGGTGAAAGTGATTTTATGGTTGTAGTGAACATTGTAGTTTTGCCACTTTCGTGCTTATCGTTTAATGAGGAACGTACATTTGCTTTTCTGCGACGGTTTCCTCATTGTAAGAGCATTTTCTTTCAGCATAAAGACGCCGTGATTGTAGTCTTTGTAGTGATGTTGACTGTTATAATTTTTTTAAGTCGAAGATTTATGATTTAATAAAATGTTGTGCAGATTTATTTTTCATTCTCGAAGAGGAGTCGTGTTCAAGTCCCAACACCTCATTGTTGTAGCGGTTGTAACAAGCAGTGTAGTTTTATTATCTACACTTAGAGTTGTTGTTACTGTTCATATTATTGTTCTTTCATACAAATTATTTTCAAGCTGTATTCTAGTTACATGTTTTTGTAATTTGCTGTGTTGTAAGGTACTGTTCAAAAATAAACACTTCGCTATTGTAGTGATTGTAATGATACTATCACTTCCAATCTATGGAAAGCTTTTATTAAAAAAAGAATATGTGTGAACAACGTTTTATTCCTTTAAAAACTTTTCTTTTCCACAACAGGATTTTCGTCAAGAGACACAATTTCATATTTGTAATTTTTGTAGTGGGCTTTGTAGCCCTTCTTTTTTCGTTTGCTTGGAAGCCTGTGCATGGAAGCACTAATAATAAGGCAATATGACACGCATTTGAAACATTCTCGCCACGGTGAAAGGTTCTTCGTGAAAAACAAAACACTCAATTCTTGTAGTGGTTGTAGTTCGGTTTTTCCACTTTCACTTAAACTCAGTACGACCAAATCTGACGGCATAACAAAAGCTATAGAAAATGAAATTTCGTCTTGTTCCACTTAACCGGATTTGTCTTCGACTGCTCCCTTTTTCTTTTAAGCTCGTACCTGAAAATTTATTAACATTTAAGTACCCGTTAGTCCCGTACTTTTCCCGCGTTTTGTAGTTTCGCGGAAGTGCGTGCTTTTATGTGCAATAAACTCGGATTTAAAATTAAGCTCAACGTGCTCGAGGGTTTTAACTTTAACTTTCGCTTCTGAGAACCAAATCATTTCGTCGTTTGAAATGAAGTTATGTGCGGACGCATTAAACACACGCACGGGTACCATTCAACGATCTTGCATCGTTTTCTATGCATGTCGTTGCATGTCTATGCTTTCCTAGTTCTTTGCCGTCCGGGTACCCTTCACGGTCCCATTTAGAGCGACCAACTTCACGGTTAACGTCTGCTCCGGCTCTGCAGTCGCAATTTGTAGAGTAATAAACGTAAAATTGGGTAATAAATTTTCGAGGGGAGGGAAGGGTTACAACCCTGACGACAAGATGATTTTCAGATCTTGTCTTCGATCTTGAACTACTAACCTCATAAAAAATAAACGATTAATAATATTATCCGTTTTACATGGACGAACGAGGCTCGCGTTCCGTTCGATGCTAGCAAATAGTCAAATCGCTATTTTTCATAACAAGAGTTACGACCGCCCGGGGGGAGCGGCGGCGACTGCGGCGGAGGCGGCGGGGGGGAACCGACATCAAAGGTTAAACTAATACATAATCGATGGAGAAGAATAGGTGAAAAACTTGATTGGTAATAATAATTTTCTAGGCATGCAACAACTGTTTCTTTTCTATTAAGTAATTTGTGCCAGTGGCCGAATGAATACAATCGGTACTTCAAAGAGAAACAGACTTGGCGCTGGGGGTACCTGAACGGGTACTCGTGAGGTGCTCGGTTTCAGGATACCTGTACTCGGTTAGTAGGGCTACCCGCGAACACTTCGGTGAGGCTTATTTAATTTTTATGTATTATGTAAATATCGGACCATGCTTTTCGCCGGTTACACCATTTTTATTATTGTATACCTACATTACACGATTATTATTTAAGTACGTGCTGACGCTACAACCGCTGCTGCAATAACTCCTAATAACTCTACCATGTATCTGTAGTAAATAATAGTTAACTAAACTGTTGTATTTCTAACTATTTGTAATGTAATTTGTCGATTTTAAAAATGTGTACAATATATAATTATTATTAGGCATTGTTTTATTTATATAGAAATTTAAATATGTCGAATGCTTCTTCTATCTATTAATCAATACTTTTTTATTTTTATTTGTAATAATTATTACTACAGGTTCGACTACAGATTCTAAATGGTCGGAAGCCTCCTGTCAGAATTATTAAGGAACTATATTTATTAGAAAGTAACAACTGTCGTATTTGTAACCGTAATGTGTAGCCGGACAGTAGACAGTTTTTACAGTATTTTTACGTATTAATGTTACAGTATTTTTGTATAGATTAATGTTTTATTTATGTATTAATGAAATCACAGCTTGTAGAATATAGCAGAAACAAAAAATTATTTATTATTTATATCGTGTAGTAATTTTTCATGTATTGTCCGAGGAAGGGTACTTATTCACGTTTACCACGACGTGGGTGTACTCACACTACACTGTTGTATTACAATAATACCACTACTGCATAGTAGTAATAGTGTTTTTATCATAGTATTACCAGTCACACTATCAATAGTTAACTACAACTAATCGGATCCTGTACTTTCCAACAACTCGAAAAGAGTTCAAGTTTTTTCTCTTTTTAAAACTATCGCGTTTTGGTAGTGTTTTCGTAGTGCTTCTTTGAAAAGTTTTTTTTTTTTTAGGAGCGCCCGCCCACACTTTGAATATAAGCGAAAATCATGCAGAGACATTAAGTTCGACCTTTGTTTCATTTTATATTGTTTCCTAATAAAATCCGCGCGCGTTCCACTCGAAACGCATTAACCTGTTGAAAAGTCACAACTTTTTTCATCTATTCTTTGTCTACTGCTCTGGTATCCTTCTTCTATTCCCTCGTCCCGGGTCCATTTCGTATTCATAACTTTGGTCGCGTGGGTGTCAAACCGGTTTTCTATTATTTAAAATCGGTCTCCATGTACAAATGCTAATTTAATATTACGTAAGGCAACTTGTTGTTTAAAAACGTGGACTTTGGCGCCCGTCGAAGGCACCCCAAGGAAGTTCAAATCAGACGGGAGATGCTGACAGGCTCGTTGCAAAAATACACAGCTACGAGGTTGTAGTTGATGGGTAACGCTATACTTCCTATATATACCTATATATATATAACTATACTTCCAGTGACACAGGCTGATGTGTTACATTTTCAGAAACTTCTCCTGGTCGGGTTAAGTCCATGTTTCCAAAGTGTCACGCAGCAAAAGTCTTACACTAACTCTGCAACGTCTTACGATGGTGTGTAACTTCTACGTGACTTAAGTTGGCGTCAGTAATACGTTTTACATCTTATATTAAACATAAAAATAACTTAGTACCAATTTTAAGTTACTCGGTTATGTTAAATGAGAAACTAAATATGAAAACGGGCAGTAGGTTAAGTTTTAGCTTAAATTACAATTAACGTAATTCCTAATTTGAATTAAGTTCATGTTTTGTGAAAGTTTTAAATCATAATAAGGTAATTTTCGGTAAGTTGAAGTTTTTAATAAATTGATGTTTTATAGGTACAAAAGAGTTTAAGTGTGCTTAACTTAAGGTTACGACCAGTCAATTTCAATATCTCGTAATTCTGAGTTAAAAGTTCAAGTTTTTAATAAGTTACATTACATTGCCTACAAGATGTAAACAGTTTAAATTGTCCTGGTTTCAAGGTTTAATAGATCAAACCTGCTTCATTTTAAGTTGTAATGAGTAGAATTCAACGCATTGAGAGATCTCTAAATTTTAAGTGAGTGCAAGTTTAAAAACTTAAGTTACCTCGCGTCTAGTGATTACTTAAAAAATGCTGTATTAGGCGAAGCAAAATTCATACATAACATACTGTACTCATGACTTATTAAAAGTGTTGTGTAGTACCAACAATAGACCGTTACACAAGCCTGACTTCGTTGACTTAAGAAAGCCTGACTTAAGAATGAACTTAACTACATTAAAGCACCAAGTTTTAAATAAATTCTTCAACCAGTTACGGAAACTTAAGTTGACAACCGTTGTAGAGAAGTTGAATCGCAATGAATTTGTAGTAGAGACAAGCTAACTACAATAAATTTATTATCTACAGTTTAGAACATAAAGTTTATAAAACGGCTCAATGAAGACTCAGTCGTGAGGGATTTGCGTGCCGGTTAGTCAACTCAACTTGTGCCTTCTAAACAAACTGTTACCTCAAATCCATCACCGTTGATCTGTGATCACTGTGATCACCATCCACAAACGAGTTGTAACACGCAATAATCTTTGTGATTAATTGTGAGATGAAAACGTTTTACGCCGTCTCTGTCAAAAACACAAACTCGTTCCGGTTGCTTTTTGTTACAACTACAAAATTCGCCGGGAGATCAAGTCCCACGGTCGCTTCCATCAATCTCCTAACGACATCAACAGCAAAAAATTAACTTAATTAAAATGACCGAAATTAAATTCACCGAAATTAAATTCACACTTTGGTTGAACACAGCCGGTGATCTTTCCACCTGTGATCTGTTCACCCGAAACAGGTGAAAAGATTTCAAGTTCGGAGTCCCATGTAATCACGAACCAAGTTAACGTCTTATCGTTCATTTTATTTATTACTTAATTTACCACTTTTAATGGCGAAAGTAATAGTATGGTAAGACGAGTAATAATTTGAAAAATCTTTTAGTGGTTCGGCGGGAAAATTACTTTAATGGATTTTTTCTGTTTCCGGGCTCTATGACTTCCTCCGGGGTGTGACGAGTGTCAGGTGATTGAGGGGGTGATCTTGTGATCATCTGACGAAGGGGGTCGTCTGCAACATAATAATATTAGTAACAGAAAAAGACAGAAGACATTAGAGAGCCCAGATCTTAGGGACCAGGCATTCGGACTAAAGAGATCAGGCAAGAGATCAATTTGTTAAGAGATGTACAAAAGAGGTTAGCTTTTTATTTTATTTTTTATTTCTCACTTTAATGGATCTCTCTCTCTCTCTCTCTCTCTCTCTCTCTCTCTCTCTCTCTCTCTCTCTCACTCTCTCACAAGCTCGCATGTACATGATTTACTCTTTCGGATACCTTGATCGGTGGTAATTGACTGGTTTTTGACTTTTACTAATGTTCATGGGATCGGATCATCTTAGTTGGATTTCCCAATTCATTCGATCAACGGAATTACAGGTAAATGTCACCTGGTCGTAACGAAAATATGATTAATTCAACTTATTTATTTAACATAAGTTAAAGGCGTGCTTTTATACTTATCATAATTAATTCTCATACCAAGTACGTGTGAGAGTTATGAAAACTTGTAACTTGTTCCCTCGAAATATGAATTCACACTCAAACGATTTGTTATTGTGTTTTATGTACATTATGTAAATCTGTCGACCTTACAACTCGTTACCTATCTTTGGTTATAACCAGATAATATGCTTTCTTTTCTTATTTATTGATTCATTAACGGAAACATGACTTATGGAAAATATTAACCGGTCAGTTGTTTCTTAATTACCTACTGACAGCATGACTACCGCATCCTGTGTTCACATTACGCTACCGATACACACTAATCATATAATATTCGTATATGCTATGTTACAAAAATAATTACTTTAATACACTACCTAAACTGTATAGGAATGAAAATATGTATACAGACGTCTCCGTAAGTGGTAATGTAATTTCAAAAGCGACTGCACTTCTACAACATACTGTCAGAGACATGATAATAGTATTGTCAATGATTAAGCCAGTATAATATATACATATAATAATAATGTACGAAAAGTACAAAGTTTACGGTTTTATTTGAATTTCGACACGTGGATTAAATATTTATTTTCTTACATCTTATGAGACTATATGAGACGCCGCTTTTCTGTCTACAGATGCTGCTACGTACATCAGTATAAAATATATATATACAATACATAACGCCCTACAAAGTTAGGAACGCGCAACAAGAAGGTCAACGCCCCCGTGAATGAAACCGCACGCCGACACCTCGTCCCGGGAAGTGTCGCACACAACAGGTAGATTAGAACCATCAAATTATTAATTATTAATTTAATGCAGTGGGTTATTTTGCGAGGTGCAACAAAAACCCACTCGGGTACCCGGTTTCGGTGCCCTCGACTGAGTCAACCGCTGTATTACGAACGTTTTAAGTTATGTAAGAGGCTTTTCTTCTTTCAGAGTCGTCCCGGTCAAACATCAATTTGAATTTAAATGATTAATAACAGTGACACTTTATTAACCTTGAAACACGGAGCCCAGGTAGTTGAGTAATCAGTCAAATTATTTATTCCATTGTACTGTACAAATTATTTATCAACGAATTGTGATCTTTCGGTTTTTTGTTGTTGTTGTTGTTGTTGTCGTTGTCTGCTACCCGAAAAAGGTGATTAATCACGGGATTTAGGTACTCGCTCAGGTACTAAGGCCGTCAACCTGTTGTGGGTCCGCGGTTTTCATTCGGTGAAATTTGGTAGTGAAATTTGTCGTGTGGGTGAGGTGTTAATACTTACATAACATTTTATTGTCACATTATTCATTTTTCTTTTACTCGTTTGATGTCTTCGCCCAATGTTGCGAGTACATGGAAACTCCTATATAGTTTTTTTAATATGTTACTTTTTGTTGGTGTTTATTTTGTACAACCGGTACGTCTGTCTGTATAAGAGTAGTGTTAGTTCCTATATTACACTTATATATTAATTCAGTTATTATGTTATATATTTACAAATCAATGCATGCCCTGCGATTTGGTGCCTGGGAATGTTTAGGCAGGGTAAATAGAGTAATTTCAAGGGGGTTTATATCTGCGATTCTTTCCACTGTTTTTTATTTATTATACTAATTCGTGTTCTCCTCTTTCGTAGTTAATTTTGTATACTGTTCATGTTATTATGTTACTATTCCAAATATATTATATTTATAAGGTAGAGAAAATGTTATTTGTATTTCACACCCCGACTATTATTCATTTGACGTTTGACGTCATAGTTTCTATTGCGCTCACGGGTTTCACCTTCATTTGCTTTCGTTTTCTCAGGTGCGAATTAATTAAAATTTGATACTCATTTTAGCAACTTTCCAAATCCCATGAAAAACGCTCAGTGGATGAACAAGTTAAATTCGGATCGCCGATCCCCGAACTTTATTCAATTTGATCTGACATTAAGATTTGCAAGGTTCCAATTAGTTTTGTCGGTACGGGTGAAAACCTAGTTGTTGTTTTTTTTTTTTCATAATTTTTGAGGTACCTGATGAGGTCAATTAACCTGCCCCTTTTTTTCCGCGAGATGCAGACACCTGAGAGGAAACGGGCGACGCATTGATGAACCGTTTAATAATTTTCCCTAATAAGAAATCGTTTGGACGCAATTACAACTCGGGCCCCCGGGGGCACGACAACTTGGCAATTCGGTGACTCAGGTGTTGGGTACCCGACACTACAATGTGGGTACCTCGGCGCTCGGACACGCCAACAGGTGAGTTAGGTGCCTGGGTGTATGGAAAACAGAAATTACCTACCTTTGATCTTTATCTAACGCAATTGATCAATCACCGTTCGTTTTAATTTATTATTTGATTAACGTTTTACATTACAACTACATTTCTTACTGCTTAATTATTTATACGTTTCAAAGTGTGAATAATGTTCACACAGGTAAATACGTGCCAAAATCAATTAACCGTAATTAAACATGATTGATCAAATGGCTTATTGACGAGTGACGATTGATACCAAGGCAACCATTTCATTTTATATTATTAATATTATTCTTCTAACACTACAAATAAATTTTTTATACGTAAAATAAATATACATATGTAACGGGGAAGCACATACCAATAAAAGTTATTAATGTAATCCATCTAAGCCGTAAACTGTTGAATCTATTAAAAGTCTATTGAACTTACTGGAGCAATAATACCACCGCTACAAGTGTAGTTACTTTCTTAAGCAACATTCCACAGTGCTCGTCTACGCAGCACTCGCTTGTAGTTTTTTGGTTACACTTACAGTCCAACTAGCAGTGAGGAGTGCCAGAAGCAAAAAGCTGATAAATTACAAAGCGAAAAATTAATTTTAGTCCGCTGTGGATTTTGTTTACACTTCGATTCGTGAACGACCACTACTGATCTAAGATCAATTTCACCTAGGAAACCATTATTGGGACACTACCACCCGATTTGTAATACATGGTTGTAATGGTGATAAGTTGATGTAACAAATTGAAAATTTTCTCTGTCCACTCGTTAAGTCGAGGTCGTTTCAAATTACAAATTATATATTGGAATGATATAAATTACTCACAAAATATATTTAATATGGCAAATTTTATTATCATTCATTTTCTATTTCTTTTCAATATATTATTTAAATTTTAAATTAATGCCGAGGGGGTTACTGTCATACTGTCAAAATATTTTAAGGCCTCGAATAAAATTATACTAAATAATAAAATATTAGTTTTCTTCATCAAAATTTTTAATATTAATATAGTATTGCGTTAAGTGTATAGTCTGTATTGTAGTACAGTATATTTTTGAGAAGTATAGGAATTAATTCTATTATACATTGTACCGCTACTGATGGTATTTAGCTTGTCTCTTAAGGAACAAAGTATGTATAGTAGAATATAATATGAACCAAAAGTTTCGATGTTAAGTAGAAGTATAAATACAATGTAGAAAGTTATTATACCAACTTGTTTTCTAACCGATCTCGTAAATAAAAATCACGTAACCGGGGAAAGTGTATGTAAATAAAACCGCACGTAATAATTTAAGTTAATAACATCCCTCCTCGACTGTTACCCGATACCGGCGGGTACCGTTCGAGGTCTTTCAGGGTTATCCCAATAACAAATTTCCTATATAATAACGGTAGGTAAAACACGAGCTGTGCAAATCTGAGCAATTCTCCTAAACCCAGGTACACCTACCAATCAACTCTCGCGCTGACACCTGCGAACTCGGTCTCCTTATAATTACCTACCTGTCGGTGTAGGTGGTTAATAACAAAAGTTAATTAAATATCGATTATTAAACGGTTGCGAGAACGTCAAACGGTCACACGCGGAATTCCACGGCCCCCGAGATATGCCCAACTCTCAACTGGTCTATGACCCGTGGAGAAATAAATAGACGAGTTGTCAGGGTACCCGGGGATGCGGCCGAAGTTAAATTGAAAAACTATTAACTATTGGACTATCGTAAAAATTAATTTACAACGTTAATAAAAGGAAAAAAAGTATTCGACTGGGCGTTTTGAACTCGATTTAATGACTTGTTATTTAATGTCTCGTTACCGGACCAAATGAGTATTGATTTAAATTATTGGTACCCGTTTATGTTATTGGTACTCGTTTAAGTTCTTCTTCGAACGAACCCTCGCATACGTACGAATTAGTTCCATTATTAATTATTTATTAACACCGGTAATTAATAAAGTAACAAACCGACCATCGGAGAATTCAAATAAGTAACAATAAAATAAATCTGGATCGTTGAGACGGAGATCTCCCGGACGATCGCTGCCGCGGCTTATTAACACGTTGTAATTGTTATTTAATTAATGAGGCAGACAAGCCGTCGCGCGTTTAAATACTTGGAAATTAATTTATTTTATTGAAATGTATTTATGTAGGATCAGGACGCCGTTTCATTTATTTATAAAATACGTGTAACGAGTTTAACACCGACACGTACTTTTGTGTCACGTAAATTTTGTTTTTGGTTTCTTCTAACACTAGGACGCATATATTATATATATTATATATGCATATATTACTTTTTGTGACAGAATGAGAGGTTATTGGTAATTTTACTTGACATCATATCGTCTCGTTATCTCGTTCAAATTTTAGAAAGTGAGTTTCCTCTACGAGAACTACTACAAAGTAACATTTAGACAGTAACATAGCTATAGTATATAAAACTATAGCAAATAATATAACTGCTTAATTTGAACCAAAAGTTCTGTGAAGAAACTTTGCGACTTGTAAGATAAGTTCATTTACTTTCAGCTTTATAATGTAATATATAAAATATAATTTGAATACACTATAGAATCTGTCGGATCGTTTGATTCGACGACCACTTGATGCAAACCATATATAGCACCGTGTTTTTTTTTGTAATTATATTACGTATATAACTAATACTAGGTGACTTGAATGTATCTAATTTAAAAAATGTAAGGAATGCAATAATATAAGTCGTCGCTGTAGTGCGTAAGGAGTATACAGCTCTCATTAAATTATTTATACTGTTGTAGTATCCATCTATGTTTAATATTTTAACTGTTTTGCTGACGTAACTTCTCAAAAAGGCTGTTGATTCTTTGATGAGCCAAGGTGACGTGTTCTCAACCAGAAAATGCTAGTATTTAAGCAATTACACCATTACTATTTCTCTGAGAACTTTCCTAGTTTTCATAAAACAACTCCACCACCAGTCGCTTCCTACACCCGACATTTAAAATTTGTCCTTTCCTACTTGCCTTCCACTCGATAGTTTCTGGTTATTCACTTCTTTTCCCCGACTCAAACTGACATTTCTATTTTTCTCACGCTGGGCTCTCTCTTATTTATGACATTCATTTGTGTTTTCTCATCTCCTCGCAAGCAACTTTTCTCCACAAACTATTCACAATTACTTATTATTATACCTGAAAGGCGTGATTTTTATTTTTTTTTTTACTCTCGTAAACCATCACCCAATGCACGGGAAAGAAAAATTAATTATTTAAAATGTGGTCTGCAGTTGAGTGTCGTCACCTCCGATAATTAACTTCAGCAGAATTATGATATACTGTAATATTATGAGGGCAGTGGTCTGTATATTACGTGTACTGTTATGTGCGAGCCTAGTTACTGTATCAACATCCCACGTTAGCAGTACTTCTCTTTGTGTAGTCTGAATAAAATATCACGACTAATTCTACTCTGCATAGAATTCCATACAAAACAAGACGTTCATCCTTCCTATGTGGAAAATCCTATACATGTGGAAAACATATTTTAAGGAGCCAGCGAGCACTAATTATGTACATAGAAAAAAGAAGCTACATTCAAGAGAACCTGCAAAACGCAAACCATTTATTGTGAAAACTACAACTTCAGCACTTGCTCTATATATGCGAAGAGAATTACTAATAAAATCGTTTTGGTGACTTAATAATATTATTAAGCATTACGACAACATTTATTAACTTGGTTATAATTCTTCTTTTTGAGTACAATATATATAAGTTAAAATTATTCTCAAATAACAACTTGTAGTATCAAATTGTTTGATAGGAGAGGAGTACAGTTTGTGCACTGAAACCTATTTATCACATTAAATTTTTCTTTTAATATTATTTTATTAAAATATTTTAATACATGCGAATCTACGAATTTAAATATTTAAACGTTGACTTTCCTGTTAGTTCTTTATTTATTTATTTATTGTAGCTTATTCATGAGTTACTTATCGTTTGGGGTAATGAAGTTAAGTTCTAACTTCCCCTTTGTAAGAAACGCACAGTTCAGTGTAGCCCGAGTTTATCTGTCGTACCTGTTTCCTGGGACTACGGCCGGTCACCAAACTGAGACCTGTGACCTTGAAAACAGACAAAAATCCATCGTCTGACAGGTACAGGTTATTTGAGGGGAGCCGGGGCGGGTAATGAGACGGTAAAATTTCACCGGGGGAAAACAAAATAGGGGGGCAGCCATGTAAAGCGTAAATATTATAATTACATTGCCCGTTCGTTTAACCGCAAATTCAATATACTCCGTAAACGAGATTTGAGTAATAAAAATAAATTGATGAGAGTCCGAGTGTGTTTGAAGGGCGGTTTGAGGTCGCTTAACTATCTTTTAACTATCAGCTCACTGGCGAGCCGAAAACTTCGGTAATAATGTCGGAGTAACAGTTAGGAAAACAGTCGAAGAAGTAAGTGAGAAGTTCAGGGCTTGACAATGGCAAAAGGGAACTGTGGTAAAATGTATATTATCAGGGCCCGAGTCGGTTTAAGTAAACAGGCCGAGTAGCTGGTTTTAAACATGGAAAAACTAGTCTGTTGGGCAGGTCTTCGTCAGAGCGAGTAACACCATTTAAGGTAATAAATTTACGGCCAGAAAAAATTACTGTGAGGGAATTTTAACATTCGTTCGGTCTTCCTGTTAGCGACGAATTACGCCGTTTATTTACCGTAATCACCATTATTTTGTTTATTTCGCCCCCCTCCTCCTGCCATACCTCCCTCACCGTCAGGTCGGGTACCAGCACTAAAATAGGTCTTTTTCTACGAAGGTCGGTACCTGCCAAGGCTGAGGAGAACATCGTTTCCGCGTCGGATAGTCGGATACCCCCGGGGAGAAGGCACTCAAACGGTTGCTGCATACACCCGAACCGTTTTCGCTGTCATTATTATTATTATTAGCAGTTGTAACAGCGGTAGTAGCAGTTGTCGGAGAGTACCCGTTGGTGTGTGTGTCACAATTATCAGACAAAGTGCCAAAACGGTTGTTACACCTCAAATGCCGAGAAAAATAAAACTGTTACCAATAATTTAAGGTGTTTCGGTGAAGGCGCCGTGCATTAGGAAATTAAAAAATTAATATGTTATACATAAACGTGTTAAACACAGGTTGTAGTGCCAGACATATACCGCCGAGAGTACTTCCTATCCTTTGTAATAAAAGCTTTTATACGTACTAATTAATAGGGGAAGCAATTGACATTTTGCTATATAAGATGAATTGCTATCAACACAACAGTTAACTTATTGAGGCTTATGTAGTAGTTACTGAGTTATTGGAAAGTGATCCGAAAACAGTTCCCCACCCTTTGACACCCCATAGTTGAAGATGTAATAATTTCAAACATAGCAAAACAATTTTAGGCAGCAATGTGGTACGGTTGAGAGCAAGAAGATAGTTAAATAAATCACACTTCACTGAGGTGAACGTTACATAATACTAATAATAATAATGCGGTTATTTTGTAAATAAATAAATAAAGATGGTCGACGTGTACAATTAGTTTTATTTCGTCGATTCTCTCGTGGATTGGACTCAAATTCTGGTGCAAGTCATATTTTTGAACGGTTCGATTCCTACCGAGAGCGTGTGAAATTCGATGAATTAAATTGACGCGAGTTTTCCGAAACAAAAGACAAAACTAATAACTATCGAGGGGTCTAGTTGAAACCAACTGCGGTGTCGGTCACAACCCTGTTAATTAAAAGTAACCCAGTTACCGATTGATTTCACCCCGAAATTACAAAGTTTGATTAAAACGCATCGTCGTCCTTGAGTGTTCGATTCCACCTACTCCGATCGTTCTACTTTCACACGATCGTAAGATAGTTAGATAGATAGTCTGTGACATAATAGACGATCCAGCGGAAGTAGGAAAGTCTGAGGTCAGCCTTAAGTGGAGACCCCGGTGGGCCGGGGTCACTCACTCGTAGACCGGCAATTACGCGAATTTCGGCAGGAAATCAGGGCGAAAGCCTTCACGCGGTGAGTCGGTAATTATAAGTGAACGTAACCAATCGGCAAGTAGGTTACGGGAACGAGAAGAAGAAAAAGAAGACAGGTATCGATAGAGGTACTACCCGAGTACTCGGTGAGCACCCGAAGGTAAGCTCTCGGAGAAGCAAACTCTCGTTGATTCAACGAACTCTTAAACGGCTGTTTTAACTCATCGCTGGGGGAGTCTGATTCGTGGTGGTACCCAAACGGGTACTCGGTACACCAAAGTACCAACAAGTGATGAAGCAAACAAAAAAATTCGGTCGGATGATGCGTAATAACGAAATTACTTCCCCTGGTACGACCGTTCGACTCGGCCCTACAAAATTTCCATTCATTTTCTATTTCGGATTCATTGCCAAATAATCTTAGAGAATGACCCCGACGTGAACCTGTTCTTCTACGCGGTAGCTGTTAGAGTCAGGTACCACCCACTCCCGCGGTGCACCAGGCTAAGGAGAGTGAGAGACCCGGGACGGAGCGTACCTGTAGGTACTTTGCCTTGTATTTTCGGTAGCGTTTTCTAACCAACTCACCTCTTTTCTTAAATATCAAGTATGCGTGCGTGCGTGCGTGCGTGCGTGCTTGCATACGTATCTGTCCACCAATGTATTTCAACCTCACGACCCAATTTCCCAACGCCGGCGGATTCCTCCTAAATTGGCTTTTAATCCAATTCGCGGCCAACGTTCATTTTCTCTTATTACAACGTAATTGACTTGCTTAATGGGCCATTGGTTAATGTCGAACACTTTTTTTTTTCTTTCACATCCGCTCAAGAAAATTCACAAGTGCAACTAACTTCAAGGGCGTTTAATATCCTTCATGAAATTTCGGGAAGTCACTAAAACTTCGCTACAGTTCAACAAGTCGTGAAAGCGCACAAAACTGTAGGTAAAAGTTACCGAGCCGGAACTCGGTTTTTTCTACAATTCTGCGGCACAACAAGGAATCACTCATTTTACCACAGCAACGATTATTAACCCAATAAAATTTAATTAACCATCACATAAACTCAGGTTTTCATAATTAACCTCCACGCGGGGAACGGCTGCGATTAATAAACGTCTAGTTTGGTACAATGAAATTATAGTGTAGTGCACGGGAATTAGGCGGGGTGTACTGGTACCTAAACATATATACAATTCCCAATGACGAATAAAACTATTTACATCTTTATCTTTTCAGATATTATTTATGCACCCTTGGCAGAAATATTATTGACAAACAAAACATATGACATACCAAGTATTTGTAGACAAATATTTCCTGGAAGAGAAGTAAGGCAGAGTAAGGCTGAACCCGAAAGATCAAACTTAACGGGGGAAATACAAGCTACTGAAGTAAAAGTATAAATAACATACAGTACAAATACATAAAATAGTGAAATGCCACACAGTATAAATAGTATAAATGGTATACAACAGAAGAGTAGGCTGTTGAATTTAAAAAGCAGCACAAATTATAAAGAAAACCAACTTACTATATTGTAGAGAACGCGCTAAAGTATACAGTCAAAGTCAAAAAAATTACTCCAGATTTAATTACTCAGGTACCGGTAATAAATTCGCGATAAAAGCTTTTATTACGGGAATAAAAATCAGGACCGTCCTCCTTAGCGAAAAAAAAACCGGTCAAACGGGAAGTTGGTCACCTGCGAGAAATTTCAGTCCCGGCCAAGTTCAAACGGGGGAAAACGTTGCGAAACGGCCGGGTTGCTCAATTTTCGAGGAGTCACAGGTACCGGGATGAAAAAGGGCACTGGTACCGGTAACCCCTTCGAGTCGTGAAGCAATCAAAGAAAAAGCAGCACACAAAAACACCTGCAGTTGTGTTCTTGAGTTGAATGTCGGACCTGCTAAAGTCATGAGAACAGGTAGGTGGGTGGGTGACTGACCAAAAAGGGGTACCAACCGAGTACCTCCTGTGCGTGTGGGTAGCAGGGACTCGGTTATCAAACGTACGGATCGTCCGATTCGTTCACGGTGGCCTTCTGACCTGATAAAAAAAGATAAGGTACGACCGATTACTGTCAGGTACTCGCCGGACGATTCGTTGCCAATTACAAAATAAATTTGTCTCACCTGTACTTTGTGTTAATTTTGTTTTTGTTTGTGTTCTGAGTTGGTCGAATGGCTCCGAAACCCCGCTGGGTCGTCGATTGTCATCTCGTGGAACCCACGGAGACCTCACACGGTGGTGAGGTGTCAGGGTGCCTCACACCTACGACCAGCAGGCTGACCAACACGTGGAAAATGCCAAAAATCAATCGATTGCAACGATCAATTCAACATCACGGTGACGTTTACGGTTTTATCAGTCCACAAAACTACCCGATGGTGTCAGGAATGCGTCCAGGTAGAAACCTACGACCTGTTGGGGTGGTCCGCGAGTGATGGTTTCTGTTTTTTGCACTGATAAAACATCAAGAGTGACGTTTCACATCAAGATAATCAACGAAACACAACCAACGAGGGTGACCAGAAAAATTTTATGTTTTACGTAAAAAAAAATAAAATAAAAAAGTCGGTTAGTACCTGTGCACCTGAGATGAGTTTCAATCACTGGAATTTTCAAGAGCCGACCTCAAATTACGGGAACATCAACACTCTCAAATGGTACTGAAATGGTGCGGGCACCTGTTTCGAAGTTTGGGCAACGGTGAAAGTGACTCGAGTCATAACCTCAGGAGGTTAGGCACACTCTGGTACCGGTGCAGGTACCTGGGCGCTGGGTCTCTCACTTTGAGGTAGTCCCGTGTGAGGTGTTGGAGAACGTGCCTGACATTTAAATGAATTTGACCAAGTCGGTTCCAATTACTCAGAGGTACTGGGCAACTCTCAGGTTGTTACGCGTACAAGTGTGAGAGTATTTCGAATGCTCCGAGTAGGTACTCCAGGGAACAGGTACTCAAATTTTAAATAGGAGGTGTAAATTCGCGGAGTAGGTAGCCAGTACGGGAGTACTGACATTTACGTCCGTTTAACGAACGCGTCAGGTTTCCGTCCCGAGGGTTACTTTTCTTCTCCGTCCGCGACAACGTTACTCAGATAATTATAATTAATTATGTACTCTACTTTTACTGTGTTTTACCTCGGGGGGGTAGCAGAAGCGGGTATCTCGGTACGCAAGCGGACAACACGTACTTCACGACAAGAAAATCAAAATGAGATCTTATTTAATTATTAACATTTTATCTTTGTTACTTTGGGGAACTTCAAGTTTTCATATATTATATACTCAAGAGTAAACGCCTAATCCTCTCCGGCTAGAATTTTTAAATAAATAAATGTGACTTATTAATTAATAAAGCCCGGAGTCGTGTCCGAGTAAGGCTGGCACCAACCCTTTCGGTCAAGGCTCCGACAATATTATCAGATTCCTGGCCACGATAAGGCCGAACTTATTATGTTTCACGTCCGTACCTGTTCCTATGGTTTCGATGGATGGAAACAAACTCGTTCTGCCCGTGACGTGCCTGACAGTGTGGAAGGACAAACGTCAACGTTTCGCTACCTGACCTCTTCACCGGTCGAAATACAAACGAGTCTTATACAGTAAAACATACTATATATTATGTAGTAGAAATGCAAATAGAAATTTCCAGGCATTCGGTACCACTCTGGTAGTGTACCTGTGACGTCACACAAACGAAGGAGACATCCTCTCCTGACCTTACCAGACCTACCCTCCGCTCTGGTCAAAAAATGACCATAATACATGTGATGTTTAACAAAAAAAAATAATTAAAAATAGTTAATAATTGACAATAGATAACTATTATTAAACTATTCTTACTGCTCAAATGAAAAATAATTTTAATAAGCAATTTATGTAAGTAGTACACCTACACAGTATAGTTTAATGATAATAATAATATTATTAATTTAACATTATAAACTTTCGTATTTTCTACACAATTGTTAATTATTATCATGTTATTAATAATCATAATTATTTTATAATAAAAACCTTGTTAACATCACATAAGCTATACTCTTTCGTATTTTTAATATAACTAAAGCTCACTGGAGAGTAGTCTTGAGCACGGTAATACTAAAGTGTTGTATTTTACCAAGATCAGAGTCTCCGTTCGACGTAAAACATCTATTTATTGCGAATAAATCGTATTCTTAATAAAATTTTATGAATTTTTAATGGATAATTTCAGTTCAAACGCTCGAAAATTATTATTGTGTTAAGCCGTTTAGCCTTGGAAGTTGTGTTACCTTGGGTATTCTCTCGGCTCAATTTCTTTGTCTGGTAAACGTTTCCAATCAATAATTGATTTATTGGTTTGTATAGGTGTTAGGCGTAAGTAAAAGTCATGTCGGGTAGGAAACGAAAATAAAGGAAGAGTCTCGTAACAGGTCACCGGGGAATAATTTGCTTAAAATTACATGTTACCTTTGCGGTCGAACTCAGACTTTCAGACAGAAAATCGGGCAACGGGTAGGTAAGAGCCAAAAGTATTTACAGTACCTTAACGTGTCTGTATAGTGACTAGCAGTAACACGTGCCACGCACACGGGTATATATAAATTTAAAAAAGTTACTTGGATTTGCCGTGTTGCGTGAGTAACTTTCGACTGGGAACAGGTGAAACCTGGCGTGAAGCAAAGGTCAGGGCGATTCGTACGACGACTACTCACGGGGTACCTGTACAAAAACCCGGGTACTCGTTTGCAATTTGTGAGGTTTAAATAATTAATACGTACAATTAAATAAAAAGGAACAGTAGAAGTTGCACGCCAGTCGGTTGTGCCTCGTTCGTAGGTTTCCCTTTGTTTACACACGCGAAGTCTTTTTCACCGAACATCCTGTCACGTGGAGAACGTTGCAGTCAAAAACAGGTAGCCGGTCGTACCTGAATACCTTAATTATTAAGGATAACACAAATAATCGAACCGGACAAATCCCATCGATAAATAGTATTTTTCTTTTTTTCCTTTGCCACGGATTGGAGGAAAACCTTTTTGTCTTCGTCACGCGAGGAACAGGCTCGCCGGTAAAAGGTACAACCTGTTTGTCTGCACAGTTTACCTTCGACAAAAAAGGACAAACACCTAAGAATTGTCACTTTTATTTAAACCAAGTCAAATAAACCATTCATTAAATCTTGTCGTTCGTGTCGTGTTGGTTACAACTAACAGTAACAAAATCATAATTCAAGTTCCCTTCATTTAGTACCTGATACCTAAAAACAACACCTGTAGGGCGTGAACAATACTTCGTACCGCAGTGACGAATAAGCCCGTAAAATTGCATATATATTGTAATAAGTAAATACTTAAATAGAAGGTTTGCATATTAATAAAAAGTATAATATTTGAAGGGGAATAAGAATAAAACGGATGTTGACAATAACAGAAATATTTTTATTAATCTTCTAATTCACTTACTTAATAAATTGCGTGCAATTTTGTTACTTTTTCTTATTTTTATTTATCTGTCTTTAACGCTACCTGTTTATCTGTATTTAGACCAGTACTTAAGTATAATGGTTGACTTATAGGTTTTTAATTTACGTATTTGTGTGTACAACAGGGTCCTGGGTGATGTCTGTTGAAGAATAACATAAATAAATAAATAAATAATTATAATAAATGAATAATGAGAAAAATAATGTAGGCATAATAATATAGTTATGTATTATTTACTGATAATTCACATCAATACTGAGTTATTTTAAACCCCAAGTGTTATGTACTGTTTTATATTACGATAGTATTTTTATTATTATAAATTTATTAATTTGAATATGTGCAATACAGAAATTTTTATATTATTCGATATTATTAAAATATCGCAACGAACGGTTTCGTAATGCTTAATTGGAATAAAATTAATAAAACTGACTTATTAAAATTACAGGCCATTCTTAGGGATGTTGGTTTTTGCTTCAACTGTCAGGTACATAGTACATAAGTGTAGATGTAGGGCGTGGATATTGTAACCGTTGCACCGCAATGAATAAGAAATCAATTAAATTGAGACAGATGGCCATGTTTCTGTTCCGGTTAAAAATCTTTTAAGGTACCCAACCAAGAAACCAGTCCTTCAGGTGAATGTTCAGTGCCCGACAGTCTTCGGAGTGGGTTTCTCCACCTCATCAACGGTACACTGCTACCTGTACAAAACATTTTTTTATTAGTACTCATTACGAATGCCGAGAATTTTTCGAAATAATGAAAAAAACCAATTTGTTTGATTGTCCTTACAGGAGAATATTCCAGAAAACAATATAATTTGATTCTCAACTTCCTGGTTCCTCGGTGTTAACCTTCACCCGACCACAGCCAACCGAAATTCTTTCCTGCCCGACCCGCGTGAAAACCAGAAGTACCGAGTAAAGTGGGCGGGTACCGCGGCATACCCTTGCGGTACTCGCGTTATTTTTTATAAACAAAAATGACCACCGGACGATTGGAAATTGAAGAAAAACAATTTCGGGATTGATTACCCGGGAGAAAACACCAAGAGTGTTACGGTACTCGTGAGTATCGGGTTATACTAACCTAGACAGACTCAAAGAAGGAATTTTATAGGTACCCGGGTGCCCTGTATGGCTGTACCGCTTCTTAGTACCCGAAGTACCCGAAGAAACCATGAAAAACAACATGAACAATTACTTATAATGTAAATACATAAGAATATATATGTTAATACTATGCAACACTTACAGTTCGGGGTCGTTCGGTTAATTCCAATGAATTTAAATGGACAGAATTCATTTGAAGGACCTAAAAGTACCCGGCTGAAAATTAGGTACCGAATAAAAAATAGGTACGCGAGTAATAAAAAATCAAATTTGTGGTGAGCATCGAATAAAATATTACGAGTACAAGTGAAACCCTTAATTTTCCAACTTAAAATAAAATATATATATATGTTCCTAATATCATTCGTAGTTCCGTGTTTTACACATAACATTACCTCCATAACATACATAAATTCTATGTGCAACCATTAATGTAACGGTAGTTGCTTTACCATGCCTTGTACCTCTACTACTACAGGGGAGTACAATGTTTAGTGTCGTCGTCATGAAAACCTCCACGTCACTCATCACACCATTCCCTCCCATCCCGTGTATCGGAAGTTTGATGACGCAGAAAGGAGTACCTGTGACAAATCGGCTTAGCAATTACTAAGATACGTCACCAATACGTCACACATCACACCATCAACCCGTCGGTTCGGTCACCTCCTACGACACCCTGCCCATGGGCCGGTCTCTCTCGACTCCCCAGGTACGGTCAGGGGTAGCCCGAAGCGGTCGTCGACTAAGTGGCAGCAACCCACAGATAATGAACAACTATTATATTTCAAAATAAATAAGTGGTAATAATAATTATTACCCGGTCATATAAATAAATAATAATTATTATTTCGAGCAGTTGACACAACATTTACTGTTCTGTCGTGGCGACTGTAGAACC
The DNA here is from genome assembly GCA_037055365.1 of Polyplax serrata. NCBI lineage: Eukaryota > Metazoa > Arthropoda > Insecta > Psocodea > Polyplacidae > Polyplax > Polyplax serrata. The sequence goes on along the minus strand of JAWJWE010000038.1, from coordinate 2,790,778 downwards.
TGACTTATCACCGTTCTGTCCTGGAGGCTTGGCAGAAATGTCTCCACCTGCACACGGACAAACAGAATTCACTCGGGCTGGTACCTGATACTGCAATTACCCTAATTTATTACCCTCCCCCTCAATCAAACATACCGGAATTTTATCAAGTTAACTGTCCATTGTAGACTTCTCACTGCCATTGAGTCGCACTCGTATGGACACAGACTGACTTGGTCGATTGACCTTACTCGTCCGCGGACGTCCAATAAAACCCCCAAGGGGGGTAATAAAAGGTGAACCTATCAGGTAAGGAAGAACCGGTCAACCTGAATATTTCACATTGAAATTTCCATGGTTTGGCGAGTACCTCCACGCTGGCGCAAGTGTGATAAATTACTCTAAAGAATATCGAGTAATAAACGGCAATAAAGACCTCTACCACTCGAGTGGCGGAGGGAGTTGCTTTATCTTCGAGTTACCTGAGAACATCTGACATGATACCTGACATAGGCGAAGTCATTTAAATAATAACTGGAAAATGGAGAGTTGAGGTTGAAAGGACAAGGCGATGATACGGGCGATCGAGAAGTTCGTAACCGCGACGTATCAGTAAAAATAAGTTTTAATAGAAACTTCTCGGCATTAAGAGTTCGATGATACTGAAATTATGTACATAGGTACCTGAAGAATTGCCGAATTGTCACCAAAAATTGCATATTATTAACCTTACATTAAGCCGTAATCCGCGAGTACTTCCCTCTGAGTACTAAAACAAAAGTACCGTGGATGGTAAGTGCCAATTATCAGATTGAGAGTATCAAGTACCGGTACCAAACAATAGGCACCACTACGGCTAATACTTTAAATGCTAAATATAAACATTGAGTAAGTCGCTACGAGTACTGAACTCTGGATATGAACAGTCAGTACCGGTGCAACAAGCATCTCATTCACACAAGTATCACTTCTTAAGTACAAACGCACCACAGCCTGAGTGGTAAGCTCCAGGTACCTGTGTGAGTTCGAAAGGTACTAAAAGTGTTCGGCTACAAACATCACGTCTCGTGGTGTGAGTACCAAGCGGTAAATACTGAATTCAGTATAATATTTTGTCAGCGATAAATTCCTACGCTTAATCTCGACATTATCGTAAATGACCTGCGTCATGATCTATCAGATCGCGATCTCTTTAACCGCGATTTTGACATGTGCTGATCTTGAAAGTGAGGTTATTTCCCCTCTTCCATTCCTGCGCCTGGATTTACGTCTCGTTTTCCTTCTGTCGCGAATTAATCTTAAGGAGAGAGAGAGAGAGAGAGAGAGAGATGCAGGGGGTAGTGGGAACTCACCGATAGTAAAACTATCACAACTAAATTTTGGGAGGTAACGTCACGTTCATTTCACGGGTTTCACTCGCGGGTACCTTGTTGGTACCTCTTTGGTGTTCTTCTTTCCTCACGGGAGCCCCGGTTTAACTGAGAGGCATCCGAGGAAACCGTTCAAGTGGGTAGCACGGGAGGACTACGCCCCTGAACTGAGAAAAAAGTGACAAACAATTGATTATTGTCATTTCTGTTAATAAAAGAGAAAATTAATTTCAGGTACCTGAGTGTTTTGGGCGTCGACCGAAACGTTTCTGATGAGGCAGACAAATACGGAAGGCGAACCTGAATTTTTTTGTTTCTTCCGTCTGTCCGTCTGTCTGATCCACCTCACCTAATAACAAGGTTTACGACACATCCGAGTACCTTAAAACAAATTACAATTTAATCGTCGGATGAGTTCATTTCCTTGAGAACATGTCCGCTCAAAGCAGAATCGTCCAGGTTGTAGTTGCGAATTCTGGCAGGTGGTGGCACCTGGGCTTCGCATCAACCTGAACGAGGAAACCCACGTACCTGAAATCGGAGTAAACCAAGAGGCGTACAACGATCGGACAAGTGATTAAGACAATTTATTTCTACTTTTTCGACATTTTTGTCGACTTTCTGTCAACTGTCCACCATCCTCTTCCCAGTCCCAGCTACCTCAGCTAAACAAAGTTGTGAAAATAGTTTTTCAAACTATTTAAGTGTACTTAATTTGAAAAGGCCCTGATTATGGTAGTCCGTATATAATTATCATTCTTCCTGTTTATACAACCATACATAACTGAAATATATAACTATGTATATAAATAAAAACGTATTTTTATTACAAGACTTTTGTACGCTACTTACGAAGTTATTTTATCGTATTGCCATAGAGTAATTCTGAACTTCTATTATTTACACATTTTATTAAAAATATTAGATAGGCAACAATTACAATCTCATTACCATTTTCTGTGACATTTCATTTTTATTAAGAAAGCACTACAAGAGTTTTACACAGTCATGTCATTGAGCTGAGTGTCGTAAATTCCACAAATACAAGAGTTCAGTTGAATACGAAAATCAGTGCCAATTTCTTGTAGCTGTTATTACTCCTGTACATATGTATTAATGACAATAATATAAATAGAGAGTAACAATAACATCTTAATAGAAATAAGAACAAGTTAATAAAGAAATAAAAGAACTTGTACAAACACGCGGTTGGCAAATACAGACATTTACAGTACTTCATCGTGTCTGTGAAGTGAGACAAAAAGGAAAAATATTTACAGTGGATTAGGGTAGCATACAGTAGCTGCAGTGGTGTCGGTTGAAGGTGTGTGCAAGTTACAGTTGACATGTGTGATTTGTTACGATTGATGTTGGTGTTTAGAGTTTACTGTCCGATATGAGACGTCCGTTCGATGGTAGTAGAAACCAAAAGTTCGACTTTGACTGTTCCTAGAATCTAATAGGAGAGACACGTCGATGGGATTCTGTAAAAGGATTACAAGGGGATCATCGTCTGTTTCATGGAACTCCACAAACCTCGGCTAAACTCTTTTTTTACCTTTTTCTGTTGATAAAAGAAGAATTTCCTAGCGAAGAATTCGAGTTGGCAACAAAACGGATTTCACGGGGAGATGTTTAGAAGATAGAAGTTAAATAGAATATTTGAGGAATCTGAGGATCCGATAGGAAAGATGAAATGTGCCACCGAGTATTGTTGCACCAGCGATAAGTTAAAGAAAGGGAAGGTGCAAGAAAGATGATGAATAAAGAAGAATAGGTGACAAGTGATCTTTTGATCTGATCTTTGTGTACAGTTGCCCTCGACAAAAGCCACCGGATTACACGAAGCCACGGCTCTTCTCTCTCTCTCTCTCTGGGCCCCGTCTACGATCGCCATCTTTCCTTTCTTTCATCTCATTCTCATTCTTCCTTTTTTCTTCAATCAAATTCATTCAAAATGAAATTCTTCCTTTCTTCTAGTGCTTTTTTTACGACCTTCCTATTCACAAAAGAAATAATATAAATCATAGTTTTTGTCGGTAGGATTTCGCAAGGTGGCAGATTCTGTGACACCACCACCTCGGGCACCTCAAATATTTTTCACCTTTTCTATGTGACGTGGAATTCCAGCCCTCCCGGTCCATCACCCCGTCGTTCACCGTCCTACCCGGGGGTTGCTTCTTTACTCGTTTACCTCTACCTTCTACCCTTAAGCATCCAGCTACCCCGGGCTCATCTGTCCGTTTCTTCCACTTCGTACAGTCCAACTCTTAATTTCCATCCTCGTCGTCGTCTTCTGTCTCAACCGTTTTCGATGTCCGTGAAATCCATTTGGGTATTGACAAAAAAACCGTTCGTTTTTAACTACCTGAGTTACAAAGTACCGGTGCTGTCACAAAGACACCGAAACGCATTCCTTCATTTTTTTTTCGATTGCTCGGTTTTCGGGGGTTCCCCCAATCAGCCGGAAGTTTTTGCTCTCCTGCGACAAAGTTACCCTCTGCGTACGTAACTGACATCATTCGTGGTTTCACACTACTATTCACTACTTTTAGTAAACGTACAAAATACAAAATTCCCTTGCAGTACTTCAAGTTGACTGTTACCATAAAAGTAAAAATAAAGTTAGAGGGAATATTTTGGTTTTGGTGCTGTCGTACCGTTTGGTTCTTAACTTCTTAAAAACAAATAAGTTTATAATACATAATTGTTGTTGCTGTTTTATTTAAAGTTCTAGACTTCCTGCCAGAACTTTCTAGTTCTCGTATTTGGGGCCTGAGTTGTTGTTCGAGAGTTCATCAACCCGTTTCTCAAAGGACCGGGCCAAAAGGAAAAAGTCTCGTTCGTTCGAGGACCCGCTTCATAATTTAAATCAATTTTATGTGCTTAAATAAATAAAACGAAACCCCTTGGGACACGTAAGAGGAGACCGAGGAGCCCATTAAACTCCGCCGGCGTGTACGCGCGTAGCGTTTGCCACGGCGAAATATATAAAAATTAATTACTCCATCTACGCAGGCGTTTCGTAATTGAAAAGAAAAAGGCTGAGGGCTCGTCCGAGTGAAGGGTCCACCTGTTTAAGCAAAGAAAAATCATTCACCCTGTCCGCCTCCAGCTTTTTCAATAAGAAATTTATTAAGTTCGATTCGTCTGCTTCCACGACGAAGCCTTTCCTCGACTCGGAAGGAATTTGGCGCTCTTTCCTACGGTCCTGAACCGAATCCATCGTTTGCCCTAAGGTTAGTCATCGCCTTCAAATTTGGATTTTCTTCACGGCTCCCTCGGGGATGGTGCCCACAAAAACGTCCTATTGCGTCTGATTTGCTACCGTACATAAGCCATTGTAGTGTTATTACTACTTTTTTTTGGGGAACCGCCCAAATTATAAATTTACACACCTGTCTCATCGGGTTTGGCTGCCTTTTTTTTATCTCCGGCGCAATGTAAAAATCGCTCGCGTTTCTATTGCGATGTTTAGAACTCATTTACACTATTTTTACGCGGCGTGTTTTTTCCTGTTCCACCTTATGTATTTATTAGTGGTTTTTCCTTTTGCTTCGGTTCAACTTTTACTACTATTTTATGCTATTTTTAATACTCGGCGGTTGAGTTTTGAGCTGGACGAGCACGTGTTTCCTATTATCGTCCTCAGTTCGTCAAGATACGAAAAATTTATGTATTTTTATGGATTACTTTCCTTTGACGGTTTCTGTAACCGTCTTTTCCAGGGCAAGTAACCGATTAGGCGAAAGTTCTACAATAAACGATGGAGGTACACATAAAAAAACAAAGCACAAAATTCAGTAGACCCATTGAAGGACCATCTAAGAGAAAATGTAATTCTCATGGGAAATGTCGAATGATCTGATGGGAACTTCCCTTTGTCTCCTGCACTGATCTCCTCCTGGGTTCAAGAAACTATTTAGAAAAACTTTTATCTAGGAAAAAATAGGAACAAGTTGTAGAATCTGAAGTCTCAAGGCAAAACTACAGAGACGCTAGACGAACTGGAGGAGATTCCCTTTTTGCAGGAGTATTGTCAGGAAGCGAGGTCTGAGTGACTTAAGAAGCAGATGCCAAACATTGCCGGAGTTAAACCTTTTGGTACTCGGAAGTGCCTCCTTAATCGAAATAACATTCGATTACATTCTAAATGAAACTGTTAAAACGCGGTATTAATTAATTTAATGTCTAATAAAACATGAGAAGTAATAAACGCGCGTTCTCCGAAGAACACTCCACTCGGTCAAGGAAAACCCAAGTTTTTGGAACCCGCCAAAAACTAAAAAATCCGACACCGAACAGATGTAGAAGCCGTCGTTATCTCAAGTAGTTTGCACTTTCTCTGCCGGGTACCAGGTACCAGTACCGGTGAGAAGCCTTTAAAAATTAATGAATCACTTTTAAATAACAGAGACGGCCATTTTTTTTCTTTGGAATTTTTTTTTGTTGGCAGGCCTCGTATTAATTCATCGCCCACAACGTCGAAGAGTATAGGTTACCTGTCTGAAACGTACAAAAGACAATGTTTGTCAGGTGGCCGTGGGTGCAAAAGGTCACAGGTCCGGGCACTCCGTTTTGAAATTTGTTTGCCGAAAAAGTTGCGATGCGTCCTAAATGATACTCGTCTATTTTATTATTCAGCTGCCACGTCTAATGTCACGCCTTGCTTCTGTTTTTAGACTTGTGCAACTGTCACACTTTTTACAGATGAAACTACCGATGCGGTGAGCCTTCAAATATACAGGAATGGCACACACGCACACACAAATAGACACGCAAACCAGTCCCATATTGTTCTTACTATAACTTCCGATGTATTTTATGAATTGATAGACTCTACTTTCCGAGAAAACATAAATAAATTATGTAACAAGAAAATACATACGCCAAAAATCAAATACAGAAACATAACAACGCAAACACAACTCTACATCACATTTAATTAACAATAAAATATGTCACTACAATTACAAATTTATGATATGTACAAACCACTACAACCAATATTTTTCGTACGGATCAATAAGAACCTCAAATGAATGAACACCCAGTACCGAATCAGCAATCAGCTCCATTTATTCCTACACAACGGCAAAACTTCTCGCTAACAACTTCCTGCTCATCTAACCGAAGCTCCAATAACATCGATAAATATACATAATCCAATAAATCAATCAAAGAGTGACGTAATCAAATAAAAAATTAATACCAACGCGTACGAGAGGCAGCGAAGGACCGAGAGCGAAGACACGGACGCTCTCCTCGTAACATATCCGGCTACCCGATAGTTAGAGTGACTATCTATTAACTAGGTCCGTCCCACGTAACACAGAAAAACTCTGACAGAACTAGTTTTGATGTGTCCCATTAGATAACAGACGTCGAAATTCGATGAACTGGCAGAGGCTTCAAGGTGTTTCGGAGGACGTGCCAAATGGGCAATTAAATCCGTACGAATTCTAGAAAAATTTATGGCGCAATGGCGGTCCTTCCCTCACCCAGATAAATCATTACGAAAAAAGAGCGGAAAATTATATATTTATACAGCAATTATATATAAATGTATAAACCAAAGAGAGAGAGAGAGATTTAAAAAAGTGGCAAATCGTCTCTCCTCTGTGGTTTTGCCCTTGCTCCCGGCCAAACAAACCAGCGAGCAAAACTATTCATTACACCGCCCGAAAAAGTTTCATTGGAGCAAAATAGTCAAAAAATAGTTGTTCTTTTCCACGACAATCCTTAAATGCTTCAAAAATCGGTAATTGGAACTTTTCCTATTTCACGGGGCTTTAGCCTAATCTCATTCTTCTTTTTCGGCTTTCGGTTGCTCCGGGTGAGCGACCCGGGCACCCAAGTCCCGAGTACCGACCAACTACTACCCAACGAGGCTAACGAGGAGAATATTATGTTCCGTATGGGTTGTCGTGGAGATGTGACACGCAGACCCCCAGACAAAGGGATACGAACAGATGAAGCGGTCGAGAGCCTAGAGAAAGATCTGTAGATCTCGGGAGAGGGAGTTGAGCAGAAGGCGAAGGTAAGAAATCAATAACAGATCTCGAATGTATAATAAACTTTTATTAGGGTAATTACAAAACAAAAAAATTTTTTTAGTACCATTATTTAGCAAAATATCTAGTGCCTTAATGTTTCGGTATGAAATAATTTGTGCCTTTGGCAAAGTGTCCGACCATTCGATGGGCGTCAATTGCTACAACCCGCTCATTCATAAATCAAATGCCTCGAACCTGAATTTCATCACTGACTTTCATCTCGGTCTTTTATTTATCTCGTACCCGAGGTACCCACCGGGGTTGTTGTACCCACTGTTGACCCGTCGGATGACACTCTGACACGGGTTCCCAAAAAGGAATTTCCCCCCTCAGGGAAAAACAACAGGAACGCCACCCGTTTTGTACGCGAGAGAACTTTACCAAGTTTGGATGCGCAGGAGAATTTTGTGTTGTTGTAGTGCTGGCGAGAAGTTTCCCTTACACACCACGAGAGAGAGAATTATTAATTAAATAAATTAATAATAATGTATTATATTTTATTACATAATTGTAGTGGGCTACGTTTTTATTATCCAAGTCAATATTTAAGTTACCCATTGGTGAAGAATAGTTTCATAGTTTTGCAACTAAGAATAATCTATTTACTTATAATAATCTGTAACTATTGTAATTATGTAACTGTGAATTATTTGTAATAATAATCTTTGCGACACTACGACATTTTAAGTAATTTATTTACTTTTGTTATTCATTATAAAATAATCCACAGCGAATATTAGCGTTATTACAAAATAAGCTACTACAATTCTACCATATCTTCTTTGTTTACGTGGTTAACTTTTTTACGTTGTGTAGTCCTACTACTTTTTCTGATCTGTGTCAAAATTACTTTATGACTTATTGAATTATATAAACAAAAATTAAATACTTAAATACTCTGTAGTTGTTGTTCTATTTGATTAACATCACCGATGCGTTATGTCTGAAGCTGTTGCAATTAATACAGGAGTTGTTGTAATTAAAATATTTATTGTATTTACAATCTGTTATTATATGGTTCCAACGGTGACTGATAGGTGATAGAAAACGGACCGACAGGGAGTGTGGAAGATCAGGGCCGTACACGAAACGTTAGGTGAAACAAAAGGCTCCGTCACGGGCTCTGCGACAGGAGTTTCATTACTATTATTACTACTATTATTATTTCTCCTTTCCGGGGTGTTCCTGACGTTGTGATTTTTTTGTTACGTCGTCTTCAACACGGGTACGAGGACAATGGAGAACAATTCCAGGCTTAGCGTGCAATACCCGTTTCGACACACGGAGGGCTGCAAGGTGGAGAGGTGGCAGATGTGAATTGCACAAAGGAAGGGGTGTCTATGGACGCGTGCCGATGCCCATGGCGCACGGCACCAGAAATTATACAAATCTCTGCACCAGGCTCTCAACTAACTCACTGACTGTTAAAAACTATTCGGGAAGCGGATTTAACGAGCGGTCGCATGCTCCTCCGGGAACCCACCTGCTCGTATTCCACCCGACTGAACCGTGCGAGCTAACTTGCACTTTTTATTAGCGGCGTACAGTAGACATTGTGTACACTGTGACAACCGCGTTGTATACAGTAGTAGCTAGGTAGAGAACACCAGTTGCGAATACAAAATGGAGGTGCACACAAGCCACAACTTCATGCAACTCCTCTATCATTTACTTTGTTTGCTCGTACAGAAACTTACTCGAGTATAAATTTCCTGTCTCCTATGGTATTTATTAAGTCACCGTAATACCGAGTATTGCGCGTACTTATTTACATATTTAAACAACCGATCGTTACGAAATTAGTGTGCGGGTTGATTATGGTGATATTTACACTGGGAGTAAAGTCAACGGACGAGATAACATTGAGAACGGGCCGGGCTGCAGGCTGCACTTGCATCGTAAAGTGCAAGCGGTGCAATTAGAAAGGACTTATTCAATATTCATACGGAAACGCATTCGTTTAACCTTAATACCGACTTTCTAACCGTTTTATTTTCTTCTCTGTCAAGGCAAGTGTTTCTCAGGTACGAGTACAAACATCCGTTTTTACCCGCGTTCAGATCGGTCCCGGCCACTCTGGAAAAACCTTTAATTTATATCCTCAGACCGGTGTATACACCTTAATCATTGTCCTCGGGCTTTTGTGCAGTGTCCGCCGCAGAACGGACAGTTTAAATAAATAAAAACGTGAAGGTTGAACGCAACTCTCGAATGCTTCGGAGTCGGTAGTCAAGGTTTTATGACAGGACGGTACCTGTCAGTGGTAGTGGTGGTGCCGGTGCTCGAGTTGAAACTTCCCCTACAGTAACCATTTATGTACTTTGATTAACCGACCTATTGGGGACGTGTAATTATAACATACATAACTCAACTTCACGTAGTCGTGATGGGTTAATCGCGAAATAATAAATTCGTACCAACTATAATTTCGCCGTGCACTTGCGGCGCAACGCCGTGCTTTTGCGGTTAAATAAAGACATTTACACGAGGGGAGAACATTAATACATAAGTTATGTAAAACGAGCTCGAGCAAGTCGACGTGAGATGGTCTCTACCTCTGAACAATTCGACGGCCTTCGTGTGCCGGCACCCGAATAAAACGTTGTTGAATCATGACGTGACAGTACCCTGGTACTGAGCGATTTGTGGAAGGTCGTTACAAATAATTACAAATTGTTACACGCCCCCCCCCCCCTCTCTCTCTCTCTCTCTCTCTCTCCCTGTCTGTCTGTATCGGGTAACCTGCGACACGAAGACAACAACATAAATTTAAAACTTGTCAAACACATGAGGAACCTTTCACGGGGTGCCCGCCATCGCACCGCCTGTCCATCTACCTGGTAGTTACCCGTGAGCAGAGGTGGCACGTCTCCTCTTCGATTTACGTGACTTATGCGTTCAAATTCCGCTTCGATCAAATAAATTACACCCATGAGTGCAGTTGATGGTGGAAAACATCCGAGTGCAGAAGAAACGACCGTGTAAATCGTCTCGGTGCCTCCCATTCGGTCGAGGTACCCGGTGAGTACCTCGTCTCACTTCCTGTTTTCGTCGGGAGTGATACCCGGCATCCAAGTACTCGTACTCTATTCCTGATTATGGTTCGTGCTTGGTAGTGATAACAGGGAACGACACACACACACGTTACATACATTACGGGATATATAGTTAAACGGATACTTGGCGTAAATGCCGTCCTTCGGCCCGACCTTTCCATCTCTCTCGCACCCTCTCTCCTCCTCTCCATTCAGTTCAACTGGAAAACTTTTAAAGAACTATTTTTTTAAAAAAAAAAAACTATCGCATACGTAATGGGCCACGTTTAAAGGGGTGTGACATCTGTTAAACTAGTCATTTTTTCCCGTTTTTCCCACCCATAATTTGTTTTTCTTTCTCGATTTCAAAGTCAGTTTAAATTAAACGTACGCATTGAATAATTGGACTTGGTGTGCAAAACTATTTTCAATTAATTTTTACGAGTGGTGTGCGTTTTTTTTTAGTGATGTGCAGTCTCGCAGACTACAATAATGTAATGTGTGGCCTACATAAATAAGTAAATAAATAACTGGTGAATACGTTGATGGAAAACTGAGAGAAGATTGTTGTGCAGACCACATATTCCCATCAACATCATCATCATCATTATTATTATTATTATTATTGTTATTACTTAAACTACTACTACCACCACTGTACTACTATCACAATTAAGACTGGTTAATAATTTATTTTAAAAAGTAACTTCAGAGACCCAAATAAAAAGTTTAGACGAGAGTAATACAACTCCCTGTTTACAGACGGACTTTTAAGAACTTGTACTTGGATGTAGTGGTGTTGCCATCAAGTGTAGTGCCTAGGCAACAAGCTAATACACACTATACCAATAATGTACACAAAACAAACTACAAACTGTAAATAGCACTATAAACCCACACTACAAAACTGTGCAACTACGTAAATATCGTACAATACACATCAATTAAAGTATTTCTCTTTGGTTTTATATTTCTAATATACAACAACCCTAGTTGTAGTTTACTCTTTTAGTTAAGTTCTATATGCGTACAGCACTATATTACATTGTTGAGCCCAATAACTGGGGTTTCCACCGCCAGGTAATACCTCAGAGATAACAGGTTGAATTATCAAACACTACACCTGACCATAATAAACATTAAAAGAGTACTGAAAATGAGGGAATCAATTAAATAGTGTAAAATATACTACTCTACACTACTACATTACTCTTATACCGTACAATACTCATATAACTTACCCTTACGTACTTGTCATGTTCACTTTTTCCAACCTTCCACACTTTCCTATTTGTCCAGTTTTACAGCCAACAACACACCCCTAATTTAACTAAGTGTACTACAAACGACAGCGACCTAAGACACCACGTTCTGCACCATGGGCACCACCTGACTGCTTGAGTACCTGGTTTTCAATACGTAATTCACAAGTGACAGTATTCATACGTAAAAAAAAAAATAATCTGAATAATTCATTGCAGAACGTAATGAAAAATTATCCGGCTCGATCGTTAAAGTCCCGCCATTATCCTTTCACACTTTACCTAGTTATTCGAACCTGAAAACCGATACCTGCCATGTGTAAAAAATGTAATTGGACTAATTTGCTATCTCAATAATTATAATAATACAAAATTAGGTAATCACACATTTTGATTTTGAGAAGTCGACCTTGTCGCTCTCGCCCGGACAATCAAATAATTTGTCTAATGGAGTTATAACTGCCGAAAATGAGACGGTACAACAAAATTGTTTGACCAGCAACCTCATTATGTACATTAATTAACTTTGTTTGCTCAAGTATTAATTGCTCAGGGCTCCTGGCGACGACGTCGTACCTCTTCACCACCTGAGAAGTGGAACTCAACCGCCTGGAAACTTCTTCTCGGAGTTCCACGGCTGGAGTTAGAGAGCGAAATGAAAAGAGTTCCTTCCTGTCGTAACCCGCGATCGACCACGACGATGCTTAACGGATTGTAGTGAGGAGATCGGTTTATTCAAATCGTTAGAAATTTCGTGTGCGACAAAACAAAACTCGAATTGTCTCACAACTCAAACGTTACGTCATTAAAAACTACGAAGAATGTTAATTGTGTAAGAGAAATGCTCCGTACCACACATTAAACTAATTAACATGGCGGAATATCGGACCGTTGTAATTATGTTTATGGATAATTTTAATTATGAGGGAACTAAACTTGCAACACTTTTGATTGTACGGTGCCTTACTGACGGCGTGTTTTCCTTGGTGTCTGTATCCTTGGACGAAACGACTGCACGCATGGTTCTACACTGTACTGTCTATACAATTACATATGCGTACTGGTACACAATCTTGTCTCTTAGTAGTCCTTATTCAATCTGTATTTATGGTTCACCGTTCTCGTTCTATATACAGAAACATTCTTGTAATGCTGCTGTGCATCTTATTAAAGCGTAAAATGCATTTTGTAGTGAACTGTAACTATTACTACAACGTAAAATAATTTCCTAGACTCGTGCAAATTAAAACTGATTTTGTAGGGTCCTGTAAATATGCCAACAGGAGTAACATTTAACTGTTATTATTACAAGATGGTCTCCTGTGGTGGCACCCCAAGATTCGAGCCGACAATAATTACACAATTAAAATGAAGTCGGTGAGTAACCGACGACCGTTTTACGCACCGGCAGATCGGGGGATGAAACCGACAACAGGAAAGTTTGACGGTGAGCGTTCGACCCCGAGGAACGGTAAACCAAACCGTCTAACTGCTGTTAGAATACTTTAAATCCGCGGCTGTGGGCCTTGGCGAAAGGCAACATGTGCCCACCTTGGCTCACCCCAGTCCGACACATCGACATCCCTCGACCCTTGAAAAATGTACAAGTTCATTTTTGTCCCCATTTTTGAGGCTGAAATCCATTGAAAATCATTCTATTCAATAGTTTTGTTGCCTGCCGGTCGAAAAGAGCAACGGCTTCTCCAGGTTGCAACCCTCGGGATTTTACATTTTCGCTCACCTGTCTTTCAAGTTTTTTAAAATTTCGATTCGGAGCAAAATCCTGTTTTCTTTTTGTTTGATTTTTCAACGGTTGAAATTGCTGCGAGTTTAAAAAAAAAACAGGTCGTTAGCACAAAAAAATAAATAAAAACATACGGTACCGACACGTAGACGGGAAGCACCTCGGATGCATTTGCATGCAGCGAAGAGAGTCGTGAGACAGACGAAGAGATGTAGAGGCAAAGGTACATAAATTTACCTGGATGCATAAAACAGCACATAGTGTAGATAAATAGGACAACGTAAAGAGCAATGAATGGAACTCGTACAACCAGCGAGTGAGGGACTTACATAGACATCTCCGTATAGAAATGTACACTAATTTACATATATTATAATACATACAGATACATACAGAAATACATCGCAAATACATACAGAAAGTACGTAAACATACTTAATAATGCATTGAAAACTTCTCACGCAGCTATCTTTCATTCGATGTCCAGGATCGCAGTCGAGAATTAAGATATTACAGTACCTGTTTTAACCAGAAAACATAAAATTTCTCGCGTGGAATTAAAAAAATTATTTTGTGATCCTAGTGGAAACGCAAAAACTATTTCCGCTGTACTTGATAGGTCAACTATTAATTAAAACTTGTTTGGACTAGGCGTGGATGTGTTGAATTATGTTACAATTAAAAAACAACTCGTACCACCACGTTATTTTCCCTATATAGTCCCGTACTGTGGGGATTTCAACTGCACGTTTTATCAATAATCGCCGGTCGTTCTCCGAGACGTTAACCGTGATTGAATATAATACGCCGTCTTGGGCATTATAAATTAATCAAGTTATTGAATTATGTATTAAATAAATAAACATACATATTCACTCGGGGCTTTTTGGCCGGTTAAATGACTTTCTTTGGCAAAGGCTGTGCCTCCTGTCAAAACGATCACGAGTTATTGCACTATCACACGTACACAAAAGTGTTTAATTTACAACTTAAATGTTTAAGTTTGGTACGTCTATGTGTACATAGGTGTGCGTACAGGTGACTCATAGACCGCTCAGGTAAGTACCTTTCAAGTGTATGTGTGATGCAATAACCTTCGGTAAGGGTTAATTGGGGGTCATTTGAATCATTTCCTCTCCCGACCTAGATTCGCCACAGGTTTCAGGTAACTCCGCTACTCGATCCTAATGACGCAACCTGATACCTTTCATTATTAAATCATCGGTATTATTTATGGTAATCCGTGGATCGTTTTTTTTTATTCTTTTTTTTTCAGTTTTTTCCCCGCACAACACGGTCGGCACACAGGCACAAAACCGTTCGCTCCGTACGCATCCTCGACGGTGGTGTGTCAAGGCAGACAAAGTGAAATTGCCGTTGACCCGTTCGAACGGTTCGAACCGTGCCATTGCCACAAATATCACCCATGCCTCCTGCCTGTCATACACTTCATTAAAAAAAAAATGGGAGACAAAAAGAACAATAAGAAAAAAGTTGAAAAACAAAAATCCTAGAGTGAACGAGACAGAAGAAAGCGCTTAGAAAATAGAGAGTAGAAACATAATTTTTAAGGGTAGTAAAAATATATTCACAAACGGTAAAAAAAAACTATTTAAAAAACTATTATAAAACTATGAACCTGAAACCTGAACTAAAGACTCGAACCTACTGAAGTGAAAAATAAGTAAAACTATTACATCGAACTCTTAACTATTCGCCATTAGCTATAGGATATTAACTACTAAATAAATAACTTCAGCTATAACATAATACAGTAAATATATTTTATATTTAATTTATTATGTAACTTATAATAGTAATGAAAACTCTACATGTGAAGAACTATATATTATACCATATACATTATACGGAAGTTATCTACACTTTGTGACGAGTTTCGTAGGTTAGCTTCATACCTTCAAAAAGTTTCCATACTTTTACTACTAGTAGTCACACCTGTTAGGGTACTACTTAGATATACCACCCATGTACACCCGTTAAAATAACTAACGGTTTTTTATCTGTCAGTCTTGGTACTTGTTTGAAATTTGTTTTTTCTACGTGTTCGGTACTCGGGGTAGCGTCACATCTCGGTCGTCCCTTGGACCCATTCAAGCAGAATGAATTTGGGTCAGTTGCGAAAAGGTAGTCAGAGGTATCCCGGGTACCCGACAACTGAAAGGTGCAGAAAAACACTCGTTAAATACCCCAACCGATCAGATTTCCATCGATCGACGCGATTGACGTTTAAAACGAATCATAAATTTAATCCGGACGGGGATGCTGGGCGAAAGAGACAAAGAGAGGAGAGGCACACGTACGGTGTCGGTTGAAAAATATGGCAAATCCAACAATGGAAACATCCCAGGGCTAAGAGGTTAAGGGGGGGGGGGTTGCATGAAAATCAGGTCAGTCGGCAACAATCGACAAGAATTGTAAAGAAATGCACCGTTTGTTTTCGGGACGTGGAACCGGACAGGTGAGATGAAAGAGGGAGGAAGAGGAGTAGAGCCAGGAGGGTGAGGGTGCAAAAAATCAGACTGCAACGACTCGTGGACGTGCCACATCACGCCAGGTAACACCTTGGGGATGAACGAAAGCTCGGGCGAGTGGGTCCGAGTGTTACCTGTCCGTTGGGGTAGTCTCTCTGCCCCTCCCCACGGGATTGCATGTTTGGGTACGGCGGCCAGTTCACCTGGCGAAAATTCTACCTTTGTGGTGAACGGAGAAACCCTGGGGCGGTGACGGTGGCACGAGGGTTGGGGTGGAGGAGGTTCAGATGTTTGATAAACGGCATGAGCCTCACCTGTAGGCCACGCGTCACCCGCCACAATCGACGGATTCCTCAAATCAATCGGTGCCTTATGACGAGGCACAGCTGCCTCCAAATTTACATCTTATCATTCCTTCATTGTAGTCACCGTGCTATTTATAACGATGATGATCGGTTTAACCGTCACTTGACGGGGGAGCGTCGCCACGCACAGTTTGCACACACACGCACACGCACACTCGAATGACTACAATGTTTGTTAGCGAAAGTAGTGTGCCCTGACTCCATCCGGAACTCAAGCGACTTCTTTTCCTAAATTCTACAATTGTGGTTTGAATAATTCTTAACAACTCGGTAAAATTGTGGTAAAATAAATAATGATTTATAATTTAATTTAATATTTTCGTTACATAATTATTAATAATAATATTGGTAATTTTATTTGATTATTTGGCACCAGGTGCTAATAATTATTGTACAGAAATAATAATACATAATTAATATTATTGTTTGCAACGTTAGCAACATATTTATAAATATACAATTACTACACACTATTCTCCAGTGCTATGTACTACAAATGCCCGCGTTTTGTTTAAGTATAGGAGTCTTATATACTGTTTGCACTACATTGTGCTTCCTCGTTATACCATCTACAACGTCAACGTATAAGTTCACCCTTCGAATTGTAGTCTACTTGTCACATGTAGTGTAGATCGTCGTACAGAAATTATTGTGCCTAGTAAAAATTAAATTTCGTAGACAGGAAAGTCCGATGGATGTAATATTACAAACTTATTACAACTAAACGTTTACAGAACCGACAGAAGCACTACGATATCGGTCAGACAAATCCAAGAGAATAGTACAGCTGGATGAAACAAGTGAGGTCATCTGTTGTAATTATAGTTGACCCGGTTGTAATAATAATTTGATCATTTTTGTTGTCTTGCAGTATGCGACCCGTGATCGACCGATCAGATTTCTAATTGCGACTAATCTCGTCGGTACCCATCGATCTCTCTCTCTCTCTATCTATCTATCTATCGATCTATCGATCTATCTCAGTTTTGGAACCTGAACTGATACATAAAAATTACTTTAATGAGAGTCATGGGAAACATTAACTTTAATAACATTTAATTCAATTTTGTGAAATTTTGATCCGACAACTATCGTTTCGCAACGGTACCCGAGTGGGTACCTGAACCTACTACTTTTTTTTTTTTTAATTAAAAAATTGACGTTTTGCCTGTATTGTAAGTCGAACCAGAAGTTGGGTTTCTCGTTAGAAAGGTACTCATCTGTGTGGCCATAGTACCCGTCTGAGTAGTACTCGTTTGCAGTGACGATTCAACCCTTAATCTTTTTACCTTTTTAGCATTTTAACTGGGTACTCATGATGATAGAATTTCAAGTACCAATGCCCTCTCAAGTTACTTGTATGGTTACTGTTACGTAAAAGTTAGGACTTTGGTTGTAAATTATAAAATATTCCCACACTTGCCATGTGTTACGGAGAACAAAAAGCAGTACCTGTAATACTGATGAGTGTTAGTTTTGGTAAATGGGTACTTACATAATTTTTGCACTGGAGTACGACTCGGGGACTAACAATTAAATACTAATAATACATAAATCAGGTACTTACTTCAGAATTACTTTCTAATACTCCCCGAGTCAATGCGTCTGGTGCAGAATACCCGCAGGGATAAGGGGGCAATTGGTACTTGAACGGTACCACAACAACACGTACCAAATTGTTTCCTCCCGCCGTGCGTTACCGGGGAAAATGTCGGCGCCTGGGTACCTCGCATATTACGCGAGTACTTTGAAATTGGCCAACTCACCTGTATACCTTACTTCAGAGGTACTCGGTTCGGGTGTTTTCTTTTTTCTTTCCCACGGGTACGAGTGTGAACCACCCCTAGCAGTTCTTCACCCATTCCGCCCACACGGACACAAACGGACCAGTACAATTCACCTGCATCTCACACTGCTCCGATCTCCTGGACCCAGTACCATTCCCGCACGTTTAAAATGTCATGGTATTCGGGTACCGTGTACCGATACCCAGTAATCGACCTTTCAGTACTTTCAGGGGTTGCTCATGTGCAATAATTCACACCGAGGGGTGCAAAGAGTTGTTCATTAGGGTAATAAATTTCGATGTTTCTATTTTGTTATTCTGCGGGTTTCAGTAATTTTTTCGTGGTTAATTTTAACTTATTTAATGTAGCGATCTCCTCGACGTAATGATCGTAATAGCCGACGATCACGATCGACTGATCATTTATCGGGTCGGCGTTGTTCGCGTTTTCGCGGCTTTGTTCTCCACAGTTCCGACCTTCGTACGGGAAGTTGGTCAAGTTCTTCGTGGCGCAGTACACCTACCCTTAGGAGTGCCTTCGCAAATAATACATATTATGCAAATGTTTAACTCTTGAATTATTACAATTTCGCCATTTTATAATCCATTTACCTTTTGTAATCGAGTTTTAATACATTCCATTAAGTGAGATCAACCCGATTATCTACGACCCGGCAGACAGCTCTACCAGTAGAAGTCAAGTGACCGGTTTCAACCATTTGTTGTCGTATTTATTTATGTATTATATTTTCTTCTCATTTACGAACCTTTTGGCTCGTGTAGACAACAATCTCCATTTTACGAACATTTCTTTTCAATTCATTTGTTGGTAACAATCAACGATTAAGTTTGTATAAGTTTCAAGTACGCACGCCTAAACTGTAAGCCTCGGGTCAGGTGCATTTACAGGCGTACAGTTTATTTATATATTTTTATATTTATATAATTGATACACGCATCGTGCTGTGTAACGTTCAACCGACACAACCTGAGGCGTAAGATAAGGTTACTACGTATTATAATAGGTCCTCTACTAAAGTAAATATTATACTAGATATTATATTTTACTCCCAAATAATTATAATTTCGTATAATGTAATAATATTCGTATAATATAAGTACAATTTGTTTTTCATCTTATTTTTATTTTATTAGTCTTCTTTGATTAAGTTGAAATAACGTTTCCATTGTAATAATTAGAAGAATTTCTTATAACGTTTCGCTCAGTCTAGAGAAGTTATAGGTGTTATATATATTATCTCGTCAAGGGTCAGTGCGGTAGTGGCTACAGGGTCGCTGAATAGAACATAAATGTAATAAAAATAATAAATTAAATAAATATAATAAAATTAAAATATAAAATTAAATTTAAAATATAAAATATAAGTTTAAAATTTAAATTTAAACATCAAAACTTTACTACTTCAAGCTACCCCGTGGGTGATAGTGATACTACAAACGCAATTTTGATTTTTTTAAAAATTTTGTAGTGTAAACACTTCTCGTCCGTTGTTTCCATTCACAACTACATCGAATTGGAACGTTTGATTATTTTTCAATTTCCCCGAACTGTGTACACCACCCATCAACGTTTCAGTGCCGTCAGTTAAACACGCAGATGTATCCATAAAAACTCGAGAAACGCGTGCGTTAACATCATTTGTCAAACGCCACCAAACTTCCTCGGGTCGTAATTATTCACGCGGTGACGGTTACATAGACTGTAGTGTAGAGAAAAAGAGCAAAAATGCCAAGTTAATAAAATCGGAATACTTCAACTTATTCACTATTCAATTTATGTGTACCTGAAATTGTTTCTGGTAGGCGAGTAAACCACCTTGACAGGATTTCACAGGTTTAATTCTGTGCACCTTTGAGAGTGGCAAACGCGCGCAACAATAGAGGAAAGATGAAACGGCCTTCGTGTTAGTTTGAAGACAACTATTTATTTAACTATTTATTGTACCGTACAATTAGCCTGCATTAATTGTATCTATGCATCGTGTATTTAGTTATGCTATGTACATTATGGAATGTTGTACGAGAAATAGTTCAATGCGCGAGACCCTGGCGGTACGAAACTATTGAACTAGTTTTGTAGTTTCCAGTTGCTGTAATGAAATCCTTTCACTCTGACTTTGTGTTGGGGAGGAAGCGTGAGATTCCACTGTTTTGTCAAGTCTCCACAAATAACAGAAAACTATTTCCCTACTATTTTTGTAGTGTTTTCGCGTTGTCCGTGTACCTCAGCAATGGCAAAAAGTCACCTTGAAAAAAGGAATTTTCATGGAATGTTTGCTTCTCTAATGAGAAAACCGCGGAAGAAACCTTGGGATTAAAAAAATTGTTCTTCTTTTCGAAATTACACCGGGTGACTTGTGCATTGTTGTAATAAATAATGATACAATTAAAGTGGCGTTACAAGTTTGTAGTTGTGGCACGGGCATAACACTGGATTCGTCAGGTAACTCGATTTCCCATTGGAAAATTCAAAAATGAAGTCAGTGTGTCAGGTAGACGGCGCTGTCATGATCCTGACCGCAATTTAAATACTCAGCACCTAACCTAACCTATCTAAATGCATACATAAATAAATAAATAAGTGTTACACTTGTAATAAGGTAAGTTAGTTGGTCGACTCACTGAAAAAATGACCGAATAAAAGAGTTACGATTTCCTCCTAGAAGTTAAATAGTTATTTCTTAAGTCATCCTTTGTAGTTTCTATAAGAAGTGCCACTACTAATCTTTAGGAAACTTTGTTTATGTCTTCAGTCAACATCTACCAAAACAGTAAATAAATAGTGGCAGAAGTAAGTATATAGTATAATTAGAAAAAGTAAGATATAAAACTTATTTAAGTGCCATTTTTTTCAGTGTAAGATAAAGTCATTTGTTATTTACATATATAATAGTTTTATTATATTATATTGTATATATTGTAATATTTTAATTACTGCTTCATGTATTAATATAATTTGTATATTCCAATTAGACAACTGGCAATGAAGTTGCACGACACAAGCCGAATTTCATCCGACTGAAAACACAATTTATACACAATACGTGAGAATAGATTGTAGTGTGACGGCAAGTACCCGTTGTAAAACAAGGGAGATTAAACCGAGTGTGACAGAATGATTGATCGTCATTACACTCATCCGGTGTTAATTTCTCTCTCTCTCTCTCTCTCTCTCTCTCTCTCTCTCTCTCTCTCTCTCTCTCTCTCTCTCTCTCTCTCTCTCTCTCTCTCTCTCTCTTCGCGTCAATACCACTTTTGTAATTCAAATCCGCCGTCGTTACGTCACTACGCGTTACAACTTTACGCAATAATTAGCAGGTGAAATTGAAATTTATTTACTTACAACGGGTGCGTACACACATAGAGGCACACGAAAAGAAAAACACGGTGGAGTCGGTGCCCTGGCAATTTTCAACGGGTGAAACAGACTCGACTAAGAAAAAAAAAAGAAAAAGGGGGGTAATAACAGTTGTGCAGCACCGGGGATACGCGGCAATTACGTGTTCACAACGAAAAACGACGGCGATAATAGCTATTATATAGCATTTACAATGGTAATAAAACAGTATGATAAGGCTAGAAATCGAAACCGGATAAATGTAACCATTAATAATGCAAGAAGTACTTCGTTTTTTCGTATTATTATTTAACCGCGGTCGCGTCGACTCTCGTGCGTACCCAAATTACACGCAAATCCTTTGAAATTGCAAAAAAAAAAAAAAGCACCGGTTTCGTCTGACGTCGAGTAAACATCCATGAATACATACGTACATAATGTCAAATTACCACGGGAATTAATTACAACGAGCTATGTAAATCGGTGAGAGGGTTGCGCAGACGGAGTTCATTCATTGCAGTCGAACCTACATAAATTACAAATATAATAATGCAGCTGATGAGGTCCAGAAGGTGGCAAACACAACCCGATCCGAAGGAAGAAAGGGAGGAGGAAGGAAGGAAGGAAGTAAACCATAATGGGAGACATTAATATAATAATATAAAAGAAGCCAAAATCGAAATGGAAATTATAAGTTGGGTAATGAATAGAAACAGGACCGGCAGAACAATAAAGAAGAACGGAGGTAGAATCAACCCCCTAGACAGGGGATGAAGCAGGGCTGAAAGAATAGCGTAACTCTACGCTGCGTAGTCTGAGTGCGTCTTCCGGTTCGGCTTTACGGAGGAACAAAAAAGGGCCAGCTTCCTTCCCTTGGGCCTGGACCAAAGCCTGGCCCCCGTCGGAGGAAGCCACCGGATTTCAAGTGTCGATTTTGTGCATCTGCAGACTCTTCAACTTCCCGTTCGGAGCGCCCATTTCCGGTTTTGGCACACGACACTTTAAACTATTTTTGTTCCTCCTCGGCGAAGAAACCGCTCCACAACCCCTGCGATAGTTTCCGACTGCCTTGACGACTTCGGCACACGTCAGATTCTGAATTGGCAGAATAGTCGACGACTGTTCGGATGATTAGTTCCATACAAACTATCCGAAACTATTAATTTTATGTGTTGTACTGAAGCGAGATGAAATCGTCGTGGACTTTGTCCAGGGGGTGTCTCTCTCTCTCTCTCTCTCTCTCTCTCTCTCTCTCTCTCTCTGCTCCAGCACTACTTTGTAGACGGTTAATGGCCTATTAACTACACGGCAATATATTTAATACAAGTCATTAATCTTACAGTAATCGACAGGCGGTCGACTACCGTGTAATTTTGATTGTTCTGTACACCCAATAATTCCAGATGTTCTATTTATGTATTTATTTAAATATTATTGTATTTCTTGATTACTTAGAAACTTGTAAATGTAGGAAAAGGGAGGTGACACCCCACAACAAAGGGGAGACAGGTTCGTGACCGTTTTTTAAACTTCTTTTAGTCGAAAATTAACAGTTGAACCACCCAGCATTTTACACAGCACATAAACAGGTACTGACTTACGCGAATTAAATTATGTTTAAAATAAATTGCGGTATTCGATTAATAAAATCATAAATAAAATAAATCTGTACTTCTATTTTGCTGTTACTGAGTACGGATGTCTTGTATACATTTTTGTCGGTCCGTTTACCTTCTTGCTATCTTCCTGTTGTTCATTTTTATAGACAAAGTAAGACAAAGGCAGAATTAACGTTTTTCGTTCAACCCTCACGGGAAAACCGGGTATTTAAGTACTCGGGTACTCGTTGAGTTCACGACCTCGGCGGCGGCGAAGTTATTTTAATAATTCAACTCTTTATTTATTTTCGTTCGGTCGTAATAATTTCGTTTCGAACTTTAATAAATAAATAAACACCGAGAGGAGTATAGTTTCAATAACGAGTCGTCACTTCCTGCTGCAACACCTTGAGGAAAATGGCACGGAAATTTATTTACCTACCCTGTTACCTTTCAGTAACGTATATTGAAAGGAGAAAATTATTTACTCAAGTATTGGCCGGGAGGTGGAAGTATTAATGAAACTTACAAATAGATAGATAATAAATGTGGGTGAGATACGAGTAGTAAACATGTGATGAGTAACTCGTCGAGTAATAAGGAGGAGTACTACATAAGTTACATTATTATTAATATTTAAATATTAGCAAATTCATTCATTCTATTAAACAAGACGGATATTTTATTTTGACAGAACAAGAGGTTCTGCTTACCTTAATTTGAATTTCCTATTCAGCCATTGCCTACCCAAAAATAAAATAAATACGAGTACCAAAGGGTTTCGGGGGAGTGGTACCCTGTTGACAGGTATCCAGGAAGCAGAGGCTAAGTACCCCGGGACATTGAATGACAAATTAGGATGAGGTCGAACATCCGTTTCCTGCCACCGTTCTGTCACATCCCATGTCCTTCAAGTTTGTTTGTGTAGCCATTAAATCCTTCAAGATGGTCTTAGACAATGGAAGAGAAACACTTTTTTTTTTCGAGGAGTGAACAGGGACGAGTCGCCCTTGCAGTTCCATCCCCTTTCGTTTCTGTATTAAATGAAACTTGTTCGGGGTGGATCTGTTGGTACTGCCACGTCAAGTGGCACGACAACCGAGCCCGGAAGTCGCTGGATAAATGATACAGGAAACGCTTGTTCAAATTGTGATACCTAATAATTCTATTTATGAAAGAAGGGGTAACACAAAATGCAAATAACATGTACGGAAACTTTTACCAATTTCAAAAAGTGGTTGAGTACACCTCTAGTGCAAGGTAATGAAGAGACGGAATAATTTACTGGCTAGGTACACAAGTATTCCAGAAGTTACCACATGTATTAAGTAGTTAAGTGTACACCCTGGTTAAGACGGAGAACAACTTCTTCAAACCCCCAAATTAAAACCTCACAGAACAAAGGGTGGGTTCACCGAACACCCTTTGTTCGGAACTCGGGTGCCCGACAAAAACACTTCTCTGTTTGTTTTTCAAAAAGTCGTCGTCGTCGTCGTCGCCGCCGCCGCAAAAACCCGCCCCCTTTGAAAAGGGCAAGACTTAAATAAGTAATCAATAAGTTTTCAATGGAACTTATACCTGTCCCAACGGGAGGCAAGTGGAAAAAGGAAAACAACTGCTCGGAAGGAACAACACAAAAACAACAAATACACAAATCCCGAGAAGTAAATAAAAACAACGGCGAGGGCATTTCCTTTTTAATTGACGAGAATGACCAGGACGAAATGGTCGACGTCCGTTTCCGGCAAAGTGAAAGATCACAAGAAGAAGAAGAAGAAAAAGAACCTTCAGGTTGGCACCTGTGCCTGAATGAATCAGGTTCGGGTAGGAGCACAAGGGACGCCGTCTCACGTCATGTCGGCCACTCAATTTGTTTGAAGAAGGAAAGGCGGCGGCTACAGACAGCTCCACATCATCCAACCCGACTGTACCCCCCACAAAAAAAATACAACACCCGCTCTATTTTAAACTATCCTTAATTTTTTTTCCAATGTTTACTCCTAGATAAAGTCAACAACTTATCGTTACGAGTTCGTTGGACGAATTGACGGGCGCCACTCGATTCTGTCGGTTACTCAAATGTAACCGTAAAAATAAGGTGACCTCACCTGACGTGACAACTACAATCTCCTGCTCACCAGTAGAAAACGACGACGGGAACAGTAAAAGCAAACTACCTCAAACAACGGGAGGAATTTGACAGGTACTAACAGTAAGAAATTAAAAATAAAAAATTATATAGGAAAAATACATAAGTAAGACGCGACCTATTTAACTACAGAAAAACTTATGTAGTCAAAAATAATGCTTCTGCTTAATCAGAGCAAACGAAAACATACATACAGTACCTATCTGACGGTTAACTAAAATACATCAACACTAACTAACTAACCAAAGCGAGTGTGGGGTAGACACTACATTGTAGGTGAAGTCACTCCTCATTCGCAACTCTTCCACAAGGAAGTCTACCGCCTGAATGAAAGAAGAGAACCTCGGGGCAGGTTAAAGGAAAAAAAAATACAGGACAAATTATGAATAGGAGTGCTCGATTAACCGATTCACTGACTCCATTATTTTTTTACAAACAATAAAGTAAAATAAAATATAACTATATATAAATAATAAACCATAAAGAATCATAAAATTAAAGGGATTTAAAGGTCAAACGAGAGTTGAGTTGCGATTTACTTGGTTGCCGGCTAAAATTCATGTCCTCATTGCAGACGCGAACCCGTTTTGCTACCTAGACGGGTAGGTACGCAGAGGAAATGGCGGACGATAAGAAATTGGGGCAGTCCGGGATACCTTCCAGAGAGAAACTCGACGTCGATCAGGTGTGGGAGTGGAGCCGTACCGTTTTGTGGTACCCGCGAGCACATTGGCAATCACCGTCAGTGGGTACCTGAAACGACCGGAGGTTACCTGATGGTCGCACAACTCCATCTCGTCTAATGTTCAATTTACACATATGTACGGGAATTTGTGGTTCCTTCCGCTGATAGACAACAATCGGTAAATGTTCTTCTGCAGTCGAACTAATTTATCTGACACGGTTATGTGCGGTCGGACCATGAGAACCGAACCTTCGTATGGTACCTGTGGAGTGTTGCGATCGTTTCTCTCAAAATCAATCAACGGAGTACGATTTTTGGGTTTTTGTAATTTAAGTTGTGTTACACCTGTCTGAAGTTAGGTGATGCCGTTTCTCGTATCGGGTCATTTAAATTTGGTGGTAAGCCACAATACATCGGTTCCGTACAAATGGAAAACACCGTCAGTAAGTAAAAAGAAAAGTAAGAAGTAAGAAGAAGAGAAGTAAGAAGTAAAGAAGAAAAAGTAAGAAAAAAAAGAGTACAAACAAAGGCAACAGAAGACTAGAAATGTGTACAGAAGTGAAGTTGTAAGTCAAATAACACAAACTGTAAAACTGTAAATACAAGAAGTGAAGTAGAGGCGTCGTAGAAAATCTGGTGTGTGGTACTATAAAACTAGTTGACAAAGACTATATTACATTAACTATATTTAAAAGAAAACACTAAATTGGAAAATGGGCTTTCCCTATACAGGCACGAATGTATTTATTTATGTATACAGAAAGACTGCAAAAAAGTACTTGTACCCAGGGGTATTGCAAAACGTCTTCAATCGCAGGACCAGGGCAAACACCTGCACCTTGTCGGCGTTTCACAAGGTACTCAACTAGAAAGAAAAGAAATTGGATACTCGTTCGGGCAGCAGGTACATTCCGACAGTCGCCAGCGATGACTTTTACATAAGTTTGATGCAAACATCATAAAAATCGGATAATCGACAACGGTTTTGATGTTGATGACGGTGATGATGAGGAGAATGATGACTTTGGTGATGGTGGTGATTCTTCACGCATAACATCCTCTCCCTCTCTCTTTCTTCCTCCTCCCATTTAACGACATAACTCAGAGTTAATGCCTAAATAAAATAAAATATTTTATTTCTCATAATTATTTAAGTTAATCATTAACATAAATAAAGAAAAAGAGACCCTATATTGTAATATGTATTTTTATGAACAACAAATTACCCAGATAAATGAGACAAGATACGAGCCTGTCTGGGTGCCTGTCGACGGATGTCAAGCGGACAGGTACGCCATGGGAAGAAGAATGACAAGTGCCATAAAAGACTATTTAGAAAAGCCGCGAAAACGAGAGTACCCGTTCGGGTACGAGTACTCGTTCCGGCCAGACTTCATCTCCTTTGAAATATTTAAGTAATAAAATAGTTTTTATCACAGTTCGTCTGGTGTCCAACCCAAGTGATCTACTAAGAGGTAACACGTACTTAAATCAACAATGAAAATATGGACTTGTACTGGAACCGAACTTACTATTTAATTTCTATTTGTGAACTTACTTTTTATGTATTTCTTGCTTCCAGCTTCATAGACGTCAGAACTATTATGAATTATTTAAGTACTGAAACTACTAATAGTTTTACAGAAATGTACGTTAGAACGACAGTAGTTGTTTATGGAAATGACGGGATTGGTAGAGCTTCGCGGGAGTACTGAAATACAATTTTTTGTATTTTACTAAACCTTGATGATGAACCTGAATGACGAACATGTGGAAGCGATAGAAGTAACACGGAGTACTCAAGAGGTACTGAAATTCAAGTTCACTTTTCTAACTTTCACCTTAACAAAAATTACAGTACAATTACGGAACAATAAGAAAGTAACAGAATCAGTACGCGGCGTACTCTGATGTTCTCTTCACCAACTTTCACTGGTGGTGCAGTGGGAAGTTAGAACAATTAGAGAAAAGCAACACGGAAAACCTCACGAATGGAAAAAAAAGTACTGTAAAAACATTTGATTGCTCGAAAATAGCGAATTAACTAAATTACCACTCGGGGCGTTACACATTATTACATGTACATAAGTACGAGTTACTCGCTCTCGTCTAACTAACTTTAGGGAATATTTATATTGTATTTTTGTATTTCGCACGCGTAATCACCGAACACCCACACACACACACACACGCACGCGGGCAGACGCGGGCAGACGCAAGGTACTGGTTCCGTCCCGAGGAGATGAGAGGAGCCGTGGAACGACCCTCCAATACATAAGTTCAGATTTATGTATTCGGAGGAGCGGAGTAATTAATACTTAAATTAAGGAGGCCATAATATTTCGAGCAATAACTAAACTCTTTTGTGGCTTTAGGGACGCGTTTAACTGCTTTTTCTGCGACTGCACTCGCCGGTTCCATTATCCACGGTGGTACACCGCCACCTCGTACTTGCCTATTTGTCCGCCATTATTCTTCTAGGATAGATCGTGCGTTGGTCTCCTATTTAAATCCGTTCAAAATAACAGGGTAGAACGTTCTTTTTAAAATTTATTTTTTATGAGTTTGCTCTTGTGCAGGAGGAAAAGTGTGGAGTTGCGACAGTGGACGAGACGCGTCTACTTAAGTTCATTAACACGCCAGACTGCGAAAAAGACCTACACTTCACTCTACTCTGTGTGGCAGTGTAGACGTAATTATTGGTAATTTAACTACACGACACACCACTCTAGATATTTCCAATTCGGGCGTGTCTTGAAGGCACGAGACACTTTAAAAGAGCGACGATCGTTCTATTAACATAAAACCACAGATGGATGCTTTTAGGGGAGGTACATGGGTACAAGAAGCTGGGAGGTCCCTGCGATCAGGAGCCCGATCATTAAGTCATACATGGTAGTGAGCTGTCTCGTACTCACTACCACGACGCACGGTACTTGTACCGAGTGCACTTGTTCCCACGTGTGATTTTTCTTGTTGTTTCCTTTCGCTCTGGTTACTCTCCGTTGGGCGTCCGCGGAACTGCAACACTAAAACCGTTTCGCAACGTACGTAATGCAACGCTGAAGAAAAAAAAAACAAATAGTTATGCGGAGGGGAGCAGTCGAGAAAATAAAACGTCGCATCGCCGAGAGGAAAACAAAACGCATGCGAAATGGCAAACGACCGCGTTCCCTCTACTAATAAGCTTTCTGATATTTGAATAATAGCAAAATGAAAAGTTCACATGATATTAAAAGCCGAGTTTTCGCCAGAATTGCAAAATCCTTTAATTTGCGGTGCACAAAACCACCTTGATAAAGTTTTAATTAGAAGTCCACCCAAATTTTCAAGGATGAGAATGAAACTGCCCGAAGAAGTAGAGAAAAAAAAACCATTTAAGCCGCAGTTGCGAACCCGCGAGTACCTCGGGGGAGTTCGATTCACGAAAGAAAACCCGTGAAGACCGTAAAAACCGGGCGAGAGAGTCAGGGGGAGAGAGGGAGAGGTACGTTCGCGGGGCAGGTACACTCAGGTACCGCGGGTGGGAGCACCCATTATTGCCGTAATATTTATAAATAATATATTATTACTCCGAATGTTGAAATTAATGAGAAAATCGGAATTCCCGAAGGAGGTACGTTCGCATTCCAAACGGATCCACCGGGACGAGCGGGGAGAGAGTACCGGGTACCGATACGAGGCGGGTACCTCGCACGTACTTGCGGAGAAAGGTTACCCAACAC
The DNA here is from genome assembly GCA_037055365.1 of Polyplax serrata. NCBI lineage: Eukaryota > Metazoa > Arthropoda > Insecta > Psocodea > Polyplacidae > Polyplax > Polyplax serrata. The sequence goes on along the minus strand of JAWJWE010000038.1, from coordinate 2,761,174 downwards.
CTGTAACATCCTACCGGGTACACCTGTTCCCCGCGATAGGTCGACTTTCACCTAATGAGACGTCCAGTTTCGTCGAGGTACCCCAGGTACCCGAGTACCCGAAGTACCCGCTCGTCTGCTCATTGCGCAACTCCGAACGAATTCCTTTTTGCCTATTTTAGTTTATTTTCCTACCGACCGTGGAAAGAAAATTCAAAGGAACGCCCTTTTAATGTTCGCCATTTAATCGAATTCAGGTTGAATCCGGTTGGAGGTACAGGATTTCCTGTAAAGTCGCGATCGGGTTGATTCGGTTGCGGTTACTGTAACTCGCACGGTTGCAGGTTGCGCAGTGATTAAGATACAGATCGATGTATTAATCCACCTATTAATCGATCGACTGCTGAAATAATTACATCGAGTATTTAATATCCGGACATGACAGTGTTACAGACACAATTAGTTTATACATTTCTAATCAGACGTACTCCCTTGACTGTAACTCCTCGTGTATCTTTGACTTGAGTTCACCTCACATCTTCTGGGTCACTCTGTAAATTTACTCATAACTCAACCGTTACCTGAACGCCTAACTGTATCGCTACCTCTGCTTCTGTCTTTGACTGTACTACCTAACCTTTGAACCTGTACCTTTGTTTATTAATTTTTACTTATATATGATTACATATTGTTATACATTATATACTAAATTAGCATTTACTTGTACCAAATGCTCCACTTTTGGTTTGACTGTACTGTACTACTCCTCCCTCAACAACTCCATCGGAGTAACCTTCCTCGCGTTTTCATTTCCTGTAACTATTCTCCCTTTCCTTATTTAAGAATTATCTCCTTATCTTCGCTATTTATCTAATTTCCCTATATATAAAATTTTAATTTTCGACCTCTGACCCGAGAATTCCGTCCATTCTCTTTTCCAATTGTTATTAATTAATCGAACGGTCTGTTCACTGTGACAGATCACTCCATTTCCAACTGGTTGAGTTTCTCTTCGTACCCGTGCGAGTCATTTCCTGGTACCCGTGCACGACAACCCGAATCAACCTGCTGCTTACGCGACTGCTCACTTGGGAAATTACAGTCGAGTCGCAAAAACGAGATCGGATCAAAATCGATCTGATTGTTTTCTGCATTCCGACTCACCGGAGGCGTCAACTTTTACATGCGGAAGCAAAAATGAATGGTAAGATCGAACCAAATAATTTGATTACCTTGTACATCAACGTGATCGAATTACCAAATTCGAAGGCTGGGAACCTGCGACGTACGCAAACACGAAAGTTCTTATTCAGGTTAATGAAAATGCCCTGAGGTGTGGGTACTCGGGAGAGAAGTACCGATGGGAGCGACGGGTACACCACAGCTTGGGAAGTTAAGAAAGGGAAAATCACAAGGCGTATCTTTACCATGTATCTATGATAGTATATACACATTATACTATTAAACTTGAATCTAAGTCAAGATAAGACCATTAGCCAGAAATTACACTTCACCCCGAAACTATAGGAAACCCACAAAGGACCAGACTGTATCTGGCTGACAATGCACAAACGGCCAGAGGTGTCAGGTTGGCTCAACCATGCCTGAAAGATGAGCAATAGACAATGTATACAGTAGAAAAAAACTTTACCGTGGATCTTTTAGTAATCAAGTGTAAAACCTTAATCTGAGAGACCCAAATACATAAAAGTAGTTAAAACAAATAAAATGTACATACTACATATATATAGATATAATATACTCATAATAGACTCTATACAGTATATTTCGCAATAAAAACTTTATGTTTTGATGGGGGAATTTTTACATGTAGTTATGTTTATCACATTTTTCACTTTATGTACGTCTACTTTGTTTTATTTTGAGTTCCATTTCCTGTACGACGCGTTTCGCTCAACCGTGACGCACTCGAAAGGAAAAGTTGATGAGGAACTTAAGAAAAGTCACGACAAAGGTTGTCGGTAGTAGCAACCGGTGGGAGTAGCAGTAGTTGTAACTACAACAACTCTAACGCAGAGTAGAAAGTTACCTACTAATAGTTCTATTAGTTTTTTTTATAAACGGAGTTTTTCAAGCATTTGGAGAAGTTGCTTGCCTCCTTGTCTTCCAGTCAGATCATTTACTGTTAGGCTTTTTTAATTATTATTTTTTCAGTTAGTTAAATATTTTTCAACATTTTAAGTTAAAAGTATGTTTCCCGTCTCTCCTTCCCTCGTTTAACTCATACAAATGTACATCATGCATTAATTTGTAGTAATTACAAGTACATACGTCGCTACGTACATTTGTATATATAATATCTGCACGTATTCAAAAGAAAAATTTTATTAGCCCAGACCGTCAAAGCAGGCAAATTTTTATTAATAATATCAAATAAACGCTGAATTAATAAAGTTTTAACGATATACAAATTTAGAACCGGCATTTAAAAAATTGTTATTGTAAAAAGTTATGTTTAAGCTTTTCAGCTTTGTGGTCTCCGGCTCGACAGTAAGGTAACTAATTATAGTAACTAATTACTACGCTCAGATTGTAAATTAGAGATGTTACATACTATTACACGTGTAATTAATAAATAAATTTATTAAAAATGTGGCTGCGAGGTTGAGTTAAACCCGACTCAAACTACAAATTCTACAAGGTTAGGCCCGCTTATTAGCATGTTGTATATAATAAAATCAATATGTGCGGTACTTGACTACAATCTTTCTAGTTTCCGGCTCTACATTTACAATAAAATGGTTTGCTCTAGAATTGTAATATTAGTCCGGGAGTAATTATTACAAATAGTACTACAAGACGAATTAATAAATAACATTTACAAGAAGTAACTTTATCGTACAATAAATGGATTTTCGATTATTCATGCACTACACTTACACGAACCTCACGTTCGTGCGAAATAATGTAAACTTACATATCAGCAAATTACAACATCACTGCACCGATACTCTAGGGGTGTAATCGATCATATTATTTACTGACATCGTCGCGGTACTCATTGCGCGTTTCCCTGGATGGACACGCGTGCGTTTTTCTGTCACTCGAATTGCGACCTAAAGCAACCAATTTTAAACGTTGGTTTTGTCTTTTTCAGGTTCTCATCGGGCACGTGACCCTCCGTGGACTCGATTCACACGTCTCATCCGAGGCATCAGAATGAAAATGAGGCACTCGGATCGGGTACCGGTTTTTTATTATATTCTACATAATTATAATATGATACGAAATAGATATCAAATAATTGGAGCATAACTCACGTTTATGGAGCTCCCTGCCTTTGGCTAATTACAGTACTTCCAACGCGTAACCTTAATATTAATAGTGGGAGAGTTCTTTTTTTTATAATATGAAAACTTTTTAATAAAACGGGTATGTTGTGAAATAATTATTAAGCTTCTCCGGTCCGTGAGAGCTTTATTACCTGTCTGCGCTTTTATCTTCTACTCCTCAACATGTTAAACACAAAACGGCTTTGTGTGTTTACAAATAGAACAGCATTTCCCGGCAGAGGTGCACGGGAGCGCAACGCCGGCGTCGTTGGCTCCACCTCACCTCCGGCTCGCTTTCTCCCAACGCATGCGTTTCTGTTCCTTCGCCTCCCCGGACACACGCACGCACGCACGCACGAAGGCAATCCGAACGGATTGATCTTCCTCCTGTTTTGATCTCCTGGTAGAGAAATTTGCAGGTAGCGCCGCTAGACATGACGAACGCCGTTCGAAATCCTTTCGCCGGGTCATCTTCCCCCTCCAAAAAAACAAAAAAATTTTCGAATTTTCTTTTACCCGAAATATCATCATCGCCGCTTCGTTTTCGGTGTCCCTCTCCTCTATAATTACACCGAAATCGAGTGTTGTAACTTCTTATTGCTCTTGATTAGATAGAGGAGTTAAGATGAAGGTTTTGCTTGTTGTAATTATTGCCCTCTACAATCAAATTGCCGGTTAGAAAGTTCTGTTTTCTTCATCTCCTTCTCACCGGTCGTCGGTCGGTTGCCATTTCGTCTCCTGGCTCGTTACACGCCAGGTAAGGTGACCCCCGCCCCCAATCACGCACCAACATGCACCCCGGTGGACGAACCATAGCCCTCGCCCTCACCCTTCCCCCCCCCCCCGCCGCCGCGCCCGCCGTCATCTACCCTTTCAATTACACTAAGCGGATACGTTCAATGTTACGCAGGTGTGAATTAACCGAGTCCGTCCGGATGCACTTCACCTGTGTCCATTAAATCATTTCATCTATTACCTGTTTATTACTCGGATAACTCGTCTATTTCCTATAGCGAATCCAATTTGTGAGTGTTGAGATTACACCTATGTGCAGTGCTCAGGTGTAATTGCGTGAGGTCATTAGACGATTGCTTCCATCCCATTACGCACCTGATTTTCACTTTGAACGGTTGTTTGGGCCGAACCGAATTTTATTTTTCTCATGCAAAGGCATGCACTCGGTCAGGTGCACAACTCCAAAAAAAAAACAAATTCTTCATTCCATAGGAACCGTTACAGCGTCATCACTACAATGTAAACGCTTGCACTGTGCATCTCCCCTTTTTTAACTTGCGCGTTTCCACTTCTCTCAGGTGTCACCCCGGACGGTAGAATCGACCCGTGCGAACTCTGAGGGACACAACTTTCCCTGGGGTACCTCCACAGGTGTCTTTCCGACCGCATTCGAATCGAATTTTGACGCTTGGGAACAGGTACCTATGGGAGCGAGAACGTCTGAGCGTTCGATCGGGAGCTTTCTAAAAAAAGCTCCGTCGAGGAGCTTCGGGGCGTGACGACGCCGTCGTCGAACGCGGGCGCGTTGAGTCCGCATGCGTCGACCGCCGCTGGACTCCAACGCAACAACCGTGACAATTTCATCCCGACAACTAAATCTTTTAATTTATATTATTCTACTCACACAAAAAATGATTTGTAGTCATGCGGAGATCGCGGATTTTCGTCGCCTCCATCTTGAAATTTAAATGAGTGAAGAAAAGCCATTTAAATGTTTTGAAAAAGATTGTTGACACAATCGCCGAATACGAGAGTGGAGTACCCAGGAAGAACCAGTACCGGAGTCAGAACTAATTAACAAGAAACCTAGGTACGCAACGAAACGTAGGGATGTCAACCAGGTTCTTCTAATTGTTTCCATTACGTCATATTATTAATTAAAAACTTGTAGTTTTTGTGTAATAATATTACAAATTTTAATAAGTGAAGTCGTCTGTTAACGTTACAAGTCTTGATAAATTTATTGTGACGCGTACGACGATGAATTTTGCTTTCTAATTACAAGGAAGTGGACGTGGTGCAACCCTGACATGGTCAGTTGGGGAGAAAAGGTCACAGAAGTTACTTGTATGTTTTGTAGTACCAGACACCAGACAATGTAGGAACGCACAACACGCAAATTAAAAATCCTAAGTGGAATTCTGTAAAAGAAAACAGACACCCCAAGGTTTTATGTAAAGGTATATATACGGCAGGTATTATATTATACATACAGTATATGTTGTAAATAGATTTACACTAAATGGTACTACTCTGGCGGCTATGTAGTCACTGTAGTGACAGAAGTTCGGAGGGGATCTCTTCAGAAGTACATAAGAAGATTTGTTGGAGTATTTTAAGGTACTGTAAAACCACTACACAGTAAAAGACAGTTGTGATGCTCTGCAGTGTAGTAAGTAAGGAGCAGTTGTCTAAAACTATTTCAAAAGTGCAACTCACACTACAGTTAATAATATTAATTTCTGCAACACTTTCCACCGAGTCAAGTCAATTTCCGCAACTCAACAACACAACCCGCTCGGTATTTACATCAATCGCTTACATAATATTGAACTTTTATCGAACGCTTCGGTTGTAATTCGACCAAGTGCATTAGAACTTGACCTTTGACGGTTAAATATCAGACCGCTCGTACCTTTGAAAATTGCGATTTTGCCTTTAATTTGGCCGTTAATGACCTTCAACCGACGATGATGGTTACGTTTTAATATGTAGGAAGTGCACTACATTGTAATCACCGACTTAGTAGGCGAGAGAGTCGTTCCCTGCGCCCGGGTGAACTTCCACCCCCGGAGCACCACCCTCTGCACGGGTACCCAGCTATTTCCTTTCAATCGACTTGCCTAATGCCACGTCTTACGTCACTACAACGAACGACCTACCTATCCGTTTAATTTGTTGTTACCTTTCCTCAATCTGTCGGGTTAATTAAGGGCAAGTGATGGTAGTGATGAATTAGAAAGTGGACCTTAACGTTGACTTTAATATTTATCGGCGTGGAAGCCTAAGAATATTTCTTATTAATAAGAATAAGAAAACCCATTGGTGGCTGTAATAAAACGAAATACGAGAAAGAAAATACAAGAAAATGTTTTTTAAGTAGAGATAGAGAGAGAGAGAGAAACTATATACATAAATTCGTGAAGAAGGTTAGACACATCGTAAATAAAACACTCTTTACAGGGCCGGAGGCTTCTTCTTCATCATCATCTCCTTGTGGAACGTCTCTGCGCTTCTTTTCATCATTTTAAATTTCTCTACAAATTACAAGGTGAAAATTTACAACTTACAATAAATTAATTGATTATTCATGAAAGTACAGGCCGACTCAAATTTAAATCTTCAAATCAAATCGCGTACCGTGGTTAAATGTCAATTTGCTCATCGCTATACATAAGGTGAGGTAAGTTGTAGTGAACTTTCATCCCCCATTGTTTGGTATGCAAGTTATTTTTTTTTCTACACGATGCACACAGACTTATTCAAGTGTACTCATTACATGTGTAAACGTTCTGGTCACAAGATACTACAAATTTTTTACTTATGTAAGTTATGAGTTTGCAACGTCCATAAGAATACATAGATTGTTTATGTCTGTAAGTGTCAATTGAGTCTAAATATGTAGCAATAGAATTTATTGTTTAATTCCATGTAGTCGGGGTGTAGACGGGGTCCTTAAGTTAACACTGATGCATATATTGTCTACAAGAGTGCTAAAATCTAGTCACCAAGTCTGAATTCTTAAGATAATGTCTTATGTACATATTGTTGAATTGTTAATGAACGTATTTGCACGTTGCAGCTGACAGTAGCAAGAACGAAACTGTTAAAGTTTCTACACACGTTGTAGTACAACCCCTACGCGTCGGTTGTAGTCAAACGCAACTGCGCAATATTTGCATCGAACCAATTAAAAAATTTAATTAAACTGAGCGATATTAATTAAATTGTGTTTAACACTGTTTCTTTCACATTGTTACCGATGTTAATTCGCTCTCTCCTCCGTGCTTCTTACAGGTATCTCCCTTCGTACTTACAGGTATCATTTCTTGGCAATGAAGAACCCAATAAAAATTCCTGAAAACTCCTGTGATGCCCCCGTCACAAGCAGAATGCCTGGCTAATTCAATTAACAATGAACCCATAGGGTTGGACCTTGGACCTCACTGCTCTTATTGTCACGGAAATAATGACGCAAGGTTGAAAATGGCACTTGCTCGGTACCTGTGCGGCACCCGAGTGGAAAAAGGGCACGGTGCGGTTCCATTCTTCTGTCGCGAGCCGTGCACCTGAACCTGAATGAAAAGGATCTCTGACCAGAATAATTCAAAAATGTGCGCTACGGGGAGGAAAAAATGCACTCCCTTCGAACGGGGACGAGTCGGTAGAAGACGGGGACGCAGGTAGGCCAAGCGTGTTTCGTTCGGTCGTAAGGTACCCGTCACACCGCGTACCTGGATAGGTTTCTTTGCAAGCAGAGCATAATCCACTTTTTCTTTCATAGGAACCACTTTTATTTGGCCAGGAATTCTTCTGAAACGCATGAATGATACCACCTGAACCGAACGTTCTTTTGTCCGAAATCTTTCACCTTGCCTAAGAGACGAATGTAGGGTGGATAAGAAGAAAAATAACTTTGCGTACCTGGGTACCCGTGAAAACATTTAATGAAAAATAGTAAGAGCCGAGGAGAAAAACAGAGCTCTCGGGTTATTTGTTCAGGTTGAACCCCACGAAATTCCAGGGTCCTCCTTAAGTGACAATTAATTATCAACTCTCGAATCTTTTTTTTCTCGCAAAAGTACCTGGTACCCATTCGGTACGTACACTTTACTTGAACTCTGAATACCACATCGAGTAAATCACACCTGAGATTTGCATTGAGGTTTTTCGACGACCCGTGAGCCCCCAGTCCGGTGGGAAAAACCCATCCGGGTGCACCGACGGGTACCCGTCAGGTACTCGCGCTCCGACTTATCACGACGACTGATAACCAAGACCCATACAGCAAACAATACCGTGAATTGCATCCTCGGGTAGCGATGTTACCACGCGATAACATGAAAATGTTACGTTTACGTTACGAGCAACGTAACCAGAATTTCGTATGTAACCCCGAAACTAACCCGAGCGGTTTTGTCTGGTTGGTCTCGTTCTTCGCTCTCAAAACTTTTCATAACAAATAATTTAAATTTTGAAATTTATTTCTACAAATTTGTATTAATCTTAATGGGCTCACCAATAAATTCTCGGGCAAATGGAAGTGAAAGTGAAGTGGAAGACTCGACGAGTAGTTTTCCTAATGGTCACGGGTTTCTTTTTAAAAGGGGAAATACTCGTTCGGCGTCCATTGACGACTTAATACGATAAATTAAAGAATTACCATCAACGAGAATTAATCTATTTATCTATGTTTTACTTCTTATAATCCGGACTTTTCTCTTTTCATCATCTTCTTTTAATTTCGACCGGTCTCATCTGAATTTTTGGCGGATGCCTTCTGACCCGGTACCGACCGCGGTTTCCCATAGAATGAATTTAAAATAATCTTCGGGGTTAACTCCAACATCTCATCAGGATAGTTTTATTAATTATCTTATGTAATGTCTGAGGGTATGTTATTTTATTTATTGCACGCAAGAAAAGGCTCTGTGCACCACTGCACCGGGTGAACGTGCAAGACAAAAACAATAGTAGGAAGTATGAAGTAAAAACATTTTTTGCTTGTAAACGTAATTGACATTCTTTACCTTGAGCACCCGAAGTGCGTAACCTGGATGAAACATTCACATGGGTCGAAGCAAAAGGAGAAGGTGAAAAAAAGCACCTTTTCAAAGGTATCCTACGGGAGTGAGAGTATCCCGTAATTAAAATAACAACGGGTATCCGCTAATTTCAGTCAAGTTCACTCGTCTGTAAAAGACTTAACTGTGACAGAACAACCTTAGGCCGAGAGTCCCTGGAAACTCTCAATCCCCTGGAGCACGCATTGTTAGTTTCCGCGGCAAAAGTCTAACTTATTTACAGCCGTGAAACCCCAAAAGAGGAAGACGGAACGGAGAAGAAGAGAAAAAAGTTCGTTAAAACTATCGGGTATCGGAAGCCTCATTTGCTCTGCACAAACACACGAAACAAAAAAAAAAGGGCTCGAGTTTTAGGGATGCTGTGTGCTGAAGGAGACAGATGTTCCTTCTGAAGGGATGACGGGGATGGCTGGAATTAAAAGAAGAGAGGTGAAACAAGGTGAATGAAAAACGGAAGAACACACCTGCTCGGGGAAGAGAAGATGACGCGCGCCATTCGACTAAATGCCTTATGATAAATATTTGTAAATTTCGGATGGATCCCTGTGCCCGTGTCTGATATCTAAAGATCGATCAGAGTGCCAATCTGCAGAAGAAGTAGCTCCCGGGGCAGGTGACCACAAAACCGACCGCAAATTTCCCGAAGAAAAATCCCCAAAATGCATGGCCAACGTGTTAGTCCAAGTATTGTTATTCAATCATTAGTAACGTTTCTTCGAGTTAACAAAAGGACACGACTAATTCGAGGAATACTGCGACCACATGCTCTAGTGTTTGTATATATACTTTTAAAGATGACAATAGACAATCAAAGACCTGTGGGGACACTTAATGGTACAGTCTACTGGACACTTACCTGCGACGGCCATTAATCCTAAAACTCAAGGAAACTACTTGATTCATTGGAAAACTAAACTATTTGGGACTACAGTAACATTTAAAAGAACTACTCAGCTCCAGTAGAAAAGGGGTAAGGTACCACTACCAACAAGAGTGTGACAGACAGAAGCAGATACTACCGTAAGATGTTATACAGTGTAGCAGGTATCATAAAACAGAATAGATAAAACTATTTGTTAGAAGATTAATATAAAGGTCGAGTATATACAAAAATTACATGGTTGAACCTGATTGATGAAAGCACCGCGAAGAAGAGTTTCTGGATGAAAGTACAGTACTTCTGTACACACAGAAAATGGTGGTCAAAGGTGGAAAACCTGAACCTTCAAGTTCATGTCCTTTCCCTTGCCACCGGTGGTACAGCACCAAAAGTAAAAACAACAGCAGATGAATTTGGTACGAGTCAAACCGGGAGCAGCAGGTTTCATCCCTCACAAAAACCTTCTTCTGCCAGGATGGCGCGTTTCCTCCTCCGTCCATTCAACCTGGTTTTTCCCCAATCAAATTTTATGTATGTTTGTTCCTGATTATATAAAAAAAAAATAATAATAACAAAACAGTTCAGATTGAACAGACATCTGAAAGGTTTCTAATAGATGAGAGAGGGGGAACAGGGCACAAGTCGCAGCTGTTTCTTCGTCAGGTGTGTTTGACGGTAAGGCACACACACACAGGCCAGAGGCAGGAGTAGCACAGACGGGTACCTCTTGTATTGACTTGAAACCTGAGGCTATTGTCCTCCGGAGGTTTCTTTCGCTTCAGATCATCTTTTCTTCATCCTCGTCCCTCAAACCACAAGCTGTCTCACCTCCTCTTTCAGGTGTTACTCGACGGATTCAGCTTTCACTTGTTCCAGAATTTTGTTAGAGTAAACAACGGCCGGTCCTTCGGGTTCCCTGTCCGGCAGGAAGTGTTTGCGTCCTTCGGATGTTGTCAGTACTCAGATACAACTACCCATACTTGAGGACCTTCTGCATTGCTTTACTGTACGAAGAAACACTTGCAGGATGCTCTGCGGACATACTTTTGACCTGTCGGGTTAACAGAACCCGACCACACACAACTTGTTTGACTATAATTTATAACAACGTCAACTTAATAGACCGGAACTGAATAATACGGTCTTGTACAGTGTACAGTACAGCTGTAACTGTAATGCTGATACCCGATTGAACTTCTTGCAATGGATACGTAGAACAGAAATGAGCGGTTACATGCACATTAAACTGCATCGGCTGTAATTAAATAAATGCAATTAACTCAATTCCCTCGCACGCTGCACTCTGAAATTTCATAAATACTGAAATCCTTGACACAATATAAATATATAATATATAAGTCAACGGGGAATGCGGTGGACTAAGACAATGGGACAAAAGACTCAAAACAAGTTATTACTGCACACATAAACGAACACATTCTAGCAAGAGGTGATAAAAGAGCACTCGTTGGCTGGCAACAATACACCTCGACGGGTGTCCACGGACCCTGAGACGGTAGGTAACTCCGAACAATTCAGTGTACCCGTACCTGACCGCAAATGCACTCCACCAAAGGCCAAAGTAAATCAAAGAATGGCGGACTCAAAAGGAATTCAACACCATTCGGTGGAGTTGTGCTCTGAGTGTCGAGGGGTCGTGTCACGTGAGACGAGAGAAGCTGCACGGACGCACCGCAACGGTCATCCAAAGTCAACAGGGTCCTGATGAAGATGTGGACCGGAAACGGGTAGGAATGACTAAGTACCACCTGGCAGGGACGGTGATTAATCGCCGGGTAGATTGACATGGAAACCCCCGTTGTAAAAACGTATATTGCACGTCTCCGGTGAACTTCCCAACCGATCGGCACACACGTGGCATTGTTTTACACTGGGTGGTCACTCGCTCTCGGGTAATTTAACGATTTCTTCTTCATCTTTCCCTTGACAGCTGGGGTAAACAACAAGATGGTCGTTTTTGTCCTGTCAGTAGACACCCCGAGATAAATATCCGTCCCGTGGTTCTCTCCCGGAGCATCGGTCGTCCTCCATTGATGACAGACAAGTTTGTAGTTTCTGCCATTTTTGTCTCGGGGCAATCTCCGGGTCCCCGGTGACACCCAGGACACACACGCCCAACTGAAACTGTCCCTCCGCAGCCTGTGCACATTTTCCTATACACAAAGTAGTCCGAGAAGTTCCCATAAAAATTCGACGAGCCTCATTTGAAGAGAAAAACTAGCAGTTCCACTAGTTAAAAAGTTTCGTAATTATTCCGTGTGTCGTAATTCGTTCGTCGCCATTAGTGCCGGTGGAAGAGGCTACCTGTGGTGCTACTTTTGTAATTTTGTAACCCGTTGTAAACATAACCCTATAACCATTATCCAAATGCGACATTAAAATTATTTTCCAACATTTAGATAAAATATTATTTGAATTTATGGCGAGCGGTACCCACGTAGGTAGTCATTATCTCGCACATCCCATTAATTTCAGGATTATATAAATCGATTATTTACATAAAATACGGGAGCAGAGCGAAGTCAATTGGCCTTGCCAAAAAGGACTGACTGGAGTTTCACTAAAACGCTCGCGTCGCTTTTCCCTATATAGTTACTTTCCTGTTGTTACGCGAGAGGTTGCGGGCGGATAGGAAGTTGCGTGTGCCTCTACCCATTTAGATGTTCTCACCAGAAAGGTTTCAAAGTACCATAAATAATAATTATTAATTTACGCAGATAAGTAGTGTACGTAAGCGTAGTACATAAGTCAATGGTTTGATTTCATATCAACAGTTTTGTGTAAGTTATATTACAATATATTAAAACCTAACTGATAGTATAGTAAACTATGTATTTAACAATATATGATAAAGCATCTTAGTAATAATATAATTAAATTAATTATTTGACAAGAAGAAGTGCCATTATTTTATTGTTATTTAAAAGGTTCTAATTATTGCTTTTATTATTTTGTGAAAATATTAAATAATATTTATCTGAAACTTTGGTGAACTTAATGTTAGTTGTTGTATTAAAGAATTTAAGACAAGAAAGATACATAATAAAGTGAAATAGAATAGATTACAACTAAGGTATAAGAAATAATAGACTTATTGATTTATGGAGCTGTAGTTGGAGTCATCCGCAGCTGCAGTAGCAACTTATGTTATGTCATCAAAATGTTTTCCTTTTCTCTGTCTCTCTCGCTCTCTAAGTACTCATTTGCGACCCCACAGGCTTCCGAGGACCTTGCGGTGAAGTAATTGGGCCGTTACGAATTGGCGTTCCAGTTAAGACATTTACTTAAATCGCACGTTACTGTTAAGTTACTGAACAAGACCAGAGGGAGAAAGAGACGTTTGGTCAACGTTCACACGACCCCGCGCGCTGTGTACAGTTGAGTGTAATTAGCAGCGGGCTGGTGATTTCGTGGGTCCTTTCTTGGGTACCGGTAACCGACAGTACCCGGTCGGCGAGTGGCGTTCTCACTCCATGACGAATCGGAAATTAATTTCGTCAAAATAGTCAATAGGCAGACGCCATTTGTCTAAAATGGGAATGAATGACCGTCTCTCTAGGATTTATACTTCCACCAAACCCTGAAGTACTCAAATTTTCCGACTTATTTTTAAATGTCGGTAACTTATGTCTCTTATGTAAGTAAGTGCATGTGCATCAATTCCACCTGTTACAACCGCGTCTGTAAGTGACTCGTCACTTAAAGGCCACCGGATGACGTCGGTACTAATTTATCAAGTAACTTACTGACGGAAAGAACAACTTAAATAATTTAATTCTGTTACCAAAGATTACAGGGGCAGAGTCGGCGTCGCCAACATTCAGTAACTTCTTACTCTTCAACATAAAACCGTTTATGTAATTCATCGGTCAGGTACTGAGTACATTTTCTGACGTTGCGACACATCTCTGTTGTACCGCCGTTAGCACGTCGGCTCTGATTACTCCAGGCCGACTACTACCCGGTATCAACTCCTTATTAGGTATATATACATAATAGTTATGTTCACATCAAGGAATTTAACAATGAGTACCCACCTTCCCGATTTCACCAAAGGCAAGTGTAATTTCTCTTTTATGGTTTTCAGCCAGTAACCTTATTCTTCCGCCCGGTGAACCTGAGGATACTTCTCGACACGAAATCTCAAGGGACACGCACCACCCTCCTCGTCCCCGAGTATTTCTCTGTTCTATTGAGTCATTAGGAGTGAGCAAAACAGTAACCGACGTAACGGGTGAATTAGGTTCGGTACTGAAAACTTTTAAACGTTTTTCCTTTGGTTCAAAAGAAGAATGTCGATACGGCACCAGTAAGGGCACTTGCTCTGGACGATTTATGACACCAGGTACAGGTTTTTTCGGCCTTGCTGTTATGCGTCGGGGAAAAAAAAGTGAGTGAGAAAGAACTTAATTACGGGTGGGTACTACTCTTCTTCCAATTCGTACTTGTATCCATCCTTAAAAGTCCTCTTCCTCGGCAAGGCCGGAAATTTCAAAATGGTTGCCTGCTATTACTCGCAATTATTGGTTTCCTAATGGTAGGAAAGTCGAATTTCCCGGGAGCTCGGGTACCCGACAGAAATGATCAACTACCTCCTCCGACGCAGACAATATAGTTTTTAATTTAAGTTTAATTAGTTTCACTATCGCGTAGTTTTCGCATCGTCGACAAGTGCGTGGGCATTTCTTCACCAGGTGCACCTTTTCAGGTTTCGTTCCTTTCTGACTGGTCAATCGATACGGTTCGACCACCCATCGCGATTCCTCGGAACCGTTACGGGTACCTCTCCCCGACTTATTCCATCCTTTATTTAAAGGAAAAATAAAAATAAATAGATAACCTCCTTCTCCTCGGTCGAAATTACTTTTCATTTTACTTCGACTCTTCTTAAATTAATCGATGTGGAAATGATACGAACAGAAATAAATTCCTTTTTTACCGTTCGTCACGATTTGAGTACTCGCAGCAGTACCTGATTCGTAGCTGTATTTAGGTCATCGGGTACCTCCACGATAGGAATCTACCCTCCCTGGAATACCACCACACTCATCTGCCCGCGAGTTTGACCGGGGAGGTAGTGAAGTTCCGGGTGTGATGAACACACCACCTTCCGAGTAGGTTGAATGAGATGACGAGACCCTGCTGGTACCCGGTAGAAGGGTTTACTTGCAACCTTTTCAATTTTCCAAAAGGATACAGTGCCTTATCTAATCTCAACCCTTCTGCTTCTTCTTCTTCATCGCAACACAATCGCAACCTGTGCATTTCAAGTTCAGGCTCTTTCATCCTGCCATCTGTCCTTTGTGTTTGTCTGTCATTGTCCGACCTTTTACGGTGTGTACGGTGTCTGGAAATCTGCTTCACTTTACTTCATAGCCATGGGATGTTTAATTCTATTGACTATTGTTCAGGACTCTCTTTCAGAGGGTGGAAAAAAACACCGTAGGACACCTTGTTATGTTTTAATGGCACGAGTTCACTGATGATGGGGTCGAGGGAGTTGCTAGACAATCGCCACTTCCACACATCTAGTTGTGCCCTGTCGCAGAAGAATCGGGGAAAATTTCAGGAAGTGAGGAGTCCTTGACTGACTCGCAATTGGCAAAGCCACAGACAGCAACTTACAGAAGACTCCCATAATGGGAAATGTCAAGTTTGAATAATTTCATGATTAAAAAACACAACGCTCGATTGAAATAGTTCAAAAATGATAACACGAATTCCACTATTTCCCTCAAATAGAGCAAGTCCGCCAGAAAATAGTAGCGACCTTAACATTTAAGTTCCCAATTCGCGGAAAGAAACGAACCGTTTGTTAATAGTTTTTTTTTTTGAGGATGAATGACTTTGCTCCTACGCGGACCATCCTAAATTACCTGAAAAATTTCAACCGCCCAAACCTAGACACTTCCTAGCCCGGTCTAATTCATTCTGTAGAGGACCCTTGGACGGTTTTATTACATTATTATTGATACGACACCGGAAATGAAAGATAGAAAATTACGTGACTTTAAGGTGCCCCTACAAAATCCACGGTCACGGAAACCTCAGTGAAAGGTTCGCACCACAGTGTAGACCCAAAATACAAAAATAAAAGGTTAATCACTTAAAAAACTTGAAAATATCGTGTCAGGTGAGACAAGATGTAGTAAATTTATTATTATTGTTTCACCGATGTACAAATCTGTAAAACTCACGATAAACTTAATGTTACTTATGTAGCAGGTGATCTGTTGTAGTTGCTGTAATACAAAAAATCAAAATGTGGCGCCGAGCAATCTTTGTTTCTTAAATGTTATGTATATTTCATGTAAGCATGTATATTTTCTCGCAGTGGGGTTTCAGTCAGGAAGAATAAAGAAAATTAACCTAACCTAACCTAACCTAACCTAACGTAACATAACATAACATAACCTAACATAACATAACAGAACAGAACAGAACAGAACCTAACATAACGTAACGTATTATAATATAACCCAGGATAATGTACCTTTACTTACAATTTGTCATCACTCTAAATAATCTGTCAATCAAAGGGAATCAAACATGTACGATTACTAACACAGTACTATTAATAAAAAGAAAACAATAAGAAAATATACATAAATAAATAAGATAAGAACATTGGGCAGCTTATGCTTCGCAACACCAAATTTCAGGACTACGAACTGCCTCTAGTTTCTTATACACAAAACCATCAACCATTAATATATCTATTTTCCTAACGAGATCGCACAACTTGAATTTGCACGAGTTCCTTCAAGTGATCTTCGTTTGATCATCGGCTGCTCCAAATGACGGCAGGCCGTGGCAGGTCCTCCTTTTCATTTCGGTTCGGTTGCACAAGCTCACAAAACACCACACACGGTAAGGTCGACCGGACGAAAACAAAAAAATAAAAATAAATCAGAATGAGGAGGGCAACGGACGTGAACTGAGAAATAATTAATTGAATATATGTAATAAATAGAAAAAAAAAGTTGTAATTATTGCGACACGTGATCGAACGGTACGATCAGTCGGTTAATTAACGGTCGCAGATCACAGTCACCGACGATAGTTGTAGATAACATTATTATTAATGTGTGGTGAGTGGTGTTGAGGGTGGCCGGTCGTGATATATGATTTTCAGTGTACTCTGAACAAGCGATAATTATTCATTTAAAACTATATATAGTTTACAATTGCAAGTGGGTCAGTCGTGTCATTAGAAACCACATTGACAAATAATCGATGGATTTGTGTATTCAATCGGAACGGATTTAGTGGACCAAGGTGCCCGGGGTTCTGGAAGATGGACGGGGACAGCAGGCCGGTGGAAACAACTTGATTTGGAGTTAGACCATATAAAAGTATATATTGTAGATGAAGGCGACGACGGGATGCTCGTAGAATTACTCAATATGATTAATATAATGTGTATTAGAGTGATGCCTATGTTGTAGTGCTTGCTCGGCTTGCCACCCGTCAAAGCACGCTAGGTACGAACCTGATTTTCCCAACTCCTACCACTTCTCCATCGATTGGTCATCCTTGACGAACTATTTCATTTTCGTTCGTGTGGTACCCGTGAGAAACAAGTTCTTCTGACGGGTGCCCAGCATTCGCCAACGTCTCATGACGACGCTGATTTTATTTTTCGTCCGGTTCGATTTAAAACTTCCTTGCCATTTGTCCCTCGGGGGTGTCCTACAAGAGGATGTTGCCTTTTACCGAATTAGTTAAGTGCTACTAGAGGAGGATTAGCCACAACTTAGAACTTAAACTTTGGTTTTTCAATAATAAGTTTGTTTATATAAAGATTAAGTAAAATATATTAATATATTGTTAAGTTCAACTTAATGGCGTTCTTAAGTTTAAATTTAGTAAGTTCAGAGTTTAATAATTAAAAAAAAATATATTTAATTTTTAATAGTTTACATAGCGCTTTTTTACTTTAATGAATTCAACAGTTAATAATTAAGCTTCAGGTTTAATAAATTCAATAATTAGGTTTAAGTAGATTGCGATCTAGTAGGATAACTTGAAGTAGAAAATAAGTGGGAGATAAGTTAAAATAAAATAGGTGTAATAAATCTAAGTAATAAGTAGTAAATAACATTGTAGAATTAAATGGTCCAAACAAGGACCTCACTCGTAAAGTAAATAAAAATTTTTAATGAAAGTCACCTAATTTATTATTACGAAATATTTAGTAGAATAGTGAACGACATATTGGGTGATCTCAACGGTGTTGAACAGATCAGATCTTTTCTTACCGAGCAGTCGAATGGATTTCCGAGAGGCAAGTGCTCTTGACCGAAAATGTCTTTCATAACTATTAATCTCTAATTCGAGAGAGGCTTTTTATTATTATTAAATTTCAAAACGTTTCGACCGAGTCATTAGAGTTTACACTGCGTAGCTGCTTTTGTTGGAGGCGAGAGAGTTAAGAAAAAAATTGGTATCATTCACAACGAGTAATTAGTAGGCTTTAAAGGGCATTGTAGGTGTTATCACGTACCCTAACAACATGAGTAATTTCGAGTTAATAATCGTCGGGAAAGTAATGAAGGACCGGAGAGAGAGAGAGAGAGAGAGAGAAAAGACAAGGAGAGTTAAAACACGAGTTTGACTTGACTTTAACAGTACAAAATAAGTAACTGTTACTTATTGGTTCAGAAGAGAATTTGTGGCAGGCACTTGACGTTAGCAAACATGGGCACAGGCACCTCCTACGATTCACCCCTTCAGATAAAAAGTTCAACGGGGAGTTATGAAAAATAGTAAATACAAATTTTCACCGAACAAATAGTTACGTAACTCAATCATTTTACCTACAGTTAACAACTTATGAAAATATATGTGATTATCACCATGAGAGCGACTATTTATCTTAGCCAAAATTGGAGAGTTATGAAAAGCCGTTACGAAGAATATATTTGGATTTTAAAGAATCCCACAAGCACATCTTTAGCTTAAAGGCAACTAAGAAAAAGAAACTTGATTTCTGTGGAATTGAACTCTCTAATCGTCGGTTATGAAAGGAGTTGTGAAAACACTTCACAGGTTACGTTTGGTTAATCTAAAACATTTGTTGTGTTCCGTGAACTATCTCGAAGTTCTTCCCTTTGTTTTAGTTTTCTCTCTCATTCATCAACTCCTTCTCAACCTTCTTATCGTACTTTTTTTTCGTACCTAACATTTATGAAAATCTTATTTTGGTATTTTGCTATTTGTCTTATGACACGTAACGACTTCCAGCTTGGCTCCTACTTATTAATTTCGCAAAGATCAACATTCCTAACCCGGTCATTAAAAAATCTATTGAGTTTGTGTCTCATC
Organism: Polyplax serrata; assembly: GCA_037055365.1. Lineage (NCBI taxonomy): Eukaryota > Metazoa > Arthropoda > Insecta > Psocodea > Polyplacidae > Polyplax > Polyplax serrata. The sequence goes on along the minus strand of JAWJWE010000038.1, from coordinate 2,741,855 downwards.
TGCGATCTAAATATCTAGAAGCTTCTTTCTTCTTCTTTTTTATGAAACATTTGGAGGGAGGGCTTGCTCCGTCCTTGGGAAGTACCCAGAAGTACTTCATTACTGTAACTGAAGTATTACTGCCTTGTTATTACCTTTGTTAACTTCCTGAAATAATCTATGTACATGATTTGATTGTTTAAGCTTCCACTCAACTGTTCTGCGGTTCATAACCTCGGGATTGCTCGTACCCGTCGGTACTTCCTTACTTATTCTTATGGTTCTTATTCCTCTACTTCTGCCTCTTTTTGTCACACAAATTACAGTTATCTCCCTTTGCAGCCTGAGAACGCTAAACCCAACCGCCTTTCTAATCTGAGTCACACCAAGAGAGCTACACCTCTTTTCCAGTACCCCAGTACTCGTACAAATCCATCTCAATGGCGAGGACGAAATGATTGAAACAATGGGAGATTGGCAAATAAGGCGGTACCGTTCGCTCGATTTGATTGGCATTTAATTCGGTACCCCTTCGTGAATGACGAGTACCCGGTACTGAAGAAGTTGACGACGACGACGACGACGACGACGACTACATTGAAGGAGGAGGATGGCCTCTCGCCCGTTACCACCGAGGCAACGCCAGGTGTCGGCCGTCACGTTTAATTATTTTTAATTGAAAATTAAATTGTTTCGTCATTTTTATTTTTCACTTTCAATTACGCAATTTAATTCATTTTCATTTAAAAGCAAAGTGAAATTGTAAGTAATTTCAACGTAAAAGTGAATAAACACGAAATTGAACTCTCGGAACAGGTAGACGAAACTACAAGATGAATAAAATTTGACATTACGCGGTACATAAAGTTGAGAAACTTTTCTCTGAACGTCTTGGAATGTTTCAAAATGGTACGACACAGATCATCGAGATCAATCAATAAGAACAGATCACTTCAAATAATAAGACACCACACACGCACTGTCCGATTGTTTCGTCGTGTAAGTTTCCAGTTCCACGGGTACCACCGCTGGAACACAAGGCAAAAGCCTCTCCCCTGGGAAGTAGTCCACGAGTACCCGGGTCCTCAAATTTAATGAAAAATAAATTAATAACATTATTGTTCGTCTGATTATTGTTTTTATCAGAAGGAGGAGTAGGCGAGTTCGATTGCATCAGAATTCAACGCTCCAGTTCGGATATAACGATGGCGGGGGGGGGGGGTGAATCTAACATTTATTATGGGGGTCACCGTTTCACCGTTTAGTACACCTCGCCCTGGGAAAATAACAATTTGCCAAACGGACTCTTTTCAGGGCCGCATCCAGCCTGGGCTTCAAACACCGCAGGTTGGACACGCCTCGACTACACAATAAATTCTTCAAATGGCATTTTGCACAATGTAATTTACTCTCTCCGAGCTTTTAATTATTTCTAATTACTATAGTTAGGGATTTAGCGGGTGCGAAGCGGGTAGGACGGGATATGGGGGGGAGAGGGAAAGGAGAGAAGAGGAAGAACCCAAAAATATTCTTAAAGAAATTGTTTTTGAGGTCCATCCCGTGAGAAACTCAGCAGAAGACGAAATTCCGGTCCTGCCTCAAGTGCTACGGCCAAGAATTTGATTCGATCGGCGGGGTAACAGGTCTGATCTGAGGTGTCTTGCCTTTTCCGTCGAACAAAGAACGCCAGTGGAACAACAGTCGACTCGTTTGTGTCGTACCCGTGACAGGTGAGCCTGGCAGAAGTCGGGGGGTGTCACGCCTAACGAGTGAGATCTCCAGCGGGGGTGGAACACTTAAAAAATCTTTGGCCGGTTCCGAGTTGTGATCGAAGATCAATAATGCGACAATGTCGCAGGTACGCGAGCCGTGTGGGCTCAAGCAGGTGGGAGCACTTGAAGTGCTCGCACACAAGGAAATCCATTGTTTGATCTCGGCTACTTAACGGATCGTTTTGTGCTTGTGCTCTCCTGACTCCGTCCGGGAGATGAGAAGTGAAAGTCTCGGGAAAAGACAAAACTTTCGTTACGCCTCGTCCCACGTCAAACGTCCACGAAAAAGTGAAAATGAAATTGCGCAACGCGTGACGCACTTCCCGCAGCAAAAATACCTGATTCCGCCAGGTACTTCACGTAACTTAACAGGTTCCCGCGTGCAGATCGATCGTCAAGAGTTTCAGTTCTCGCCTTTCCGTTTTTTTACAATTGACGGAGATCCGCCCCTGACCGCCGCATGTTTACTCGTTTTTGGGATGGAACAAGTCCACAATCTGACGTCTCGTCTGCAAACATTTTTCGATTCTATCGTGCCACTACCGTTACGATTAATTTCGTGTAGTGCGTGTGTCGTGTCATTTACTCTAACGAAAGTAGTTTTTATTATATCACCAAATATTAACTATAATTTTTGTATTTATTAAAATAACTTTTCAAAACTGGGCTGGTCAATTGTAGTTCTTTTGACGTGATGAGTTGTAGTTACATTCTGGTAATGTTCTCTAACGGAGCAATACGCACAAACATCAAATGATCCACAACTTGATCTACTACAACTTGTCAAATCTCTACAACTTATAATAACTACAATAGAATGCATCTACAACATTTTAATCATTTCCCTATTAAAACTTAGAAGGAGTTTTGTCTTACTGTAATTTAATTCTTAATAATATTACTACACCTGTAGTATTTCATAGTACTACAACAAGTGACGTAATTTATTGTACTTAAATATTTTAAACTCCGCAGACTTGTACAGAATAAATAATTAATATAAATTTTTATTTTAATAAAACACACTAACTGTATTTTATTTTTTATTAACTGTGGTAACCGTTTTAGGAGACTACAATGATTCGACTACACCGTACCTGTCGCCATGTGTCACGAATATGTTGAATCGATTAATAATTTAAAAAAAAATAGATGAAAGTTGTAGTTAACGTTCCATTAATAGGAACCTCGTAGATTCGTTCCAATCAATAAACGAATCATAATTTGTTCATTAACTTGTTTATCTGGCCATTTATCCACGTCCATCTCACGTCTTTCCTCTGTGAGTTTCTCCATCTCATCGGCGACTCCCACGGTATTAATCAAAAACCGCGAAATCGTACGCAGGCGTAGGCTCTCCCGGAGCGTTCTCTTTTACTCCTTGGATGATCTCGGAAAGCAAACTCGACTCTCATTAATTTCAATCGTAAATAGATTACATAAAACGGCGTTTCATCTTGTCGGTTTTTTCTCTACGCGCGCGTGTTTGGAAGCCGAGCAGTACCCGTTTTACGCAGAACGCGAAACGGAAGGTTTTGAAGAGTTGCGAACGTTCTCCCGTGAGGAACGTGCACGTGTTTCGATCTCAGGGCGATCGGAAATTTCTGCTCGAAAATTGAAAACTCTCAATAAAAGAAAAACCGCAAGTTTCCTTTGTTCGCGTCAGAGGAAGTGAAGACGCGTCAACCCGAGCGTAAAAAAAAAATCCGTTTCGTTTTCCTAAGAGAGGAAGTTGCGGTGGAAAATGCCTGCGATACTCATCAGTTAGAAAAATCCTAAACAGTCTAGACAAATAGTCTGGACCACGAAAAGACTAGAAATCCATTTGTTAGTTATGAAACCAATAACATCCTACCAAATTTTCTGCACGACATCCGACTGTTTCATAACTTCCTCAGGCCACGACCTGCTTCCTGTACATCTATACGTATATTTCGATATATTTTAAATGCCTAAAGTGTAACACTATTGGCTTATTTTTAATAAATGACTCACCTTACACGTAGATGTTATTAACCGGACTAAAATCTAAAAGTAAATAATAAATATTTAAATAACGGTAGAGTCATTAATTAAAAGACATAAATTAATTCATTAATATCTCAAGCAACACACTGAAAAGAAGCAAGGACTCCCAAAAATTGTGTAGAAAAATATTAGAGTTATGAAAAACTTTCATAACAAACGAGCTGTAACAAGTGAGAATGAGGCGGCGTGAATAATAATTGCGAACTCTGCTGTGGTGTCAGGTACTTTACATAAATGTCCTCACTACGAATTATATGTACAATGAATTTGTTGGTAAATAAATTGTTTCCGAATACATAAATTTACATTAATGTAAATAAACTAAAATTAACTAAATATACCAAATAAATAAACTGAAATGAAACGGAGTAATGAAATGATTCGGAGGGAAAAATATATAGATAGCAGACAACAAACAAATTATTGAAATGTTATTAATTCCCTTGACTTTATGAACATAGGCTTAATAAGACAATTTATGTACTAATGTAGTATGCAAATATATTTAGGTACACTACAAAGAACTTTCTCGATGAGTTTTGTACATCACAACTCAAAACGTCACTCGGTTAGTGTTACCTGACTCGATGACTTGCTCCATAAATAAGAATTATTAATTTATGAAAAATTAATAAATATTTATTATTTACGCATCCGTGCAAATATTAATTTTAATATATGAGTATTTAATATGCTGATATGCTATTTTTATTAATTCGCGATTCGATACGGCTCGTCAATACTCTCGCAGCCACCTATTGAGATGATTATAATTTTTATTAACTTATGTATTATAACTCCGTCATGTTTATGAATCATACGTTAAATTTCACATTTATACTCCTGAAATTTTCACCAAGTTGGATCGGAGCCTTTTTACCTGCAACTTCCCACGATTGACTTCACATTTATGTACATCGAGCTGGTTAATTTATTGAAAGTTATTTTCCGAGTTATGTATCTGTATGAATCGACCGGATCTCGTACCTCTTGCCGTTACCTTCTTCCCCCGTACGCCACTTTTACTTAAATCAGCCGAGAGGGAACCCTACGCTGAGGTCAGGGATTCATCGCCAACATTAATAGCATACTAATTCATAAACAGGATGATGGATACATAAAATAAATCAATAAAATATTGGGGATACGCACGTAAGCGATTAACGCGCTTCAAACACGGGCACCGGATATAATTTTATACGGGTTCTATGGTTATTTATTTAAACTTTAAATGCACTCTAACAAATAAATAAATAATAAATGAATCGAAATTGAAAATTAGCATGGAGATGAAGAGAGAGAGAGAGAGAGAGAGAGGAATTAAACGGAGAGATTCACTATCGATCATTCAGCCTCCACGTTAATAATCGATAAAAACAAATACATAAATAAAAACCGGATATTAAAATTGTTGGAAAATAAAAACATTACGACTTCTTATATTCACTCAAATGAATGATCGTTAAATTGTAGTTTTTATATAAATAATATATAATATAAACGTCAGTCGAGAGAACAGGCAGTGCGGCAAGGCGTTCGGGGGCCCGCGTTCGAATTACCGAGAAGGCAAAATTTTTTTCTAAGGTTCAAATTAATAATGTGAAATCCAACGTACCTGGACTGAAATCTGTGCAGTAAGAAGTAGAGAAACTACAAAATTGTTTTTTATAAAATTATGGTTTTTCAGGTGTGGATAAGTAAGACGTGTAATTTAACTTCTGCAAGTGTCACAGTTAAAGTCCGGCAACCTCAAATATCTGGGAAACAATGGGGGGAGTTGCCTGAGCTGTAAATAAAACTGCGAGTTCATCAAAGTACCTGTACGGGTACTCATTACTCACACCACAACGCCTACAACTAATTATTATAATAATATTACACAATAATAATACAATAAATACGCTCGGCGGAAGGACCCCGAAGAAAAGGAAAGCTCAGGTTGAGAGTGAAACGGGTACCCGCAATGAGTACCCACAATGGTACCTGTGACACCCGCTCAATTGGTACTTCCGGTAATATCCAATAGATTTATTGAACTCGGTAATAAATTTCTCGGCGTTGAATAATTAGCGCCAACATAATTTATTTACATTTATTGATGATTCCGCCCGCTTACTTGCTCCTCGGTACCAGGTACCCGGTACTCTTTCCCCCAGAGAATCCGGTTTTCGTCCCATTTTTTTCTCGTTTGCTCTTAAACGGTTTTTTTTTGCGAAAAAAAACGGCTTTCCCTTTATCTGCGGGTTCATCCGTGTCAGAAAGGCTTCTCTGGGCGTGAACCTCACCAAAGACACGCTGAGTGCAAGTAGTTGTAGCGACCGGTACCTTTGCTACTCGGTGGGTGAAAGCGCCAACTCGATCGTGCTAATCCTTTCGCAGAGATCTCTCGACGTCGTACCTGACGTTTGTTTTGCGTCACGACGGATCTTTAAGCTCCCGATCGACCAACTACCAAACCACTTCTCACTACGCTGATTCTTCTTCTTGTCTCCTTACCCGTACCCCCGTTTCTCTCGTACCTGTACCTGACGAAAAATGTGCACCTGATAGTACACCAAATAAGAAACTCTGACTTGAGTAACTTTCACTTGGATTATTTTGGGTATATGTAAATTAATTGACAGCAACAAATTAATAAATCCTTTTCACTACTGCGTAATACGTAGACAATAGACGTGGACGTAGACAACGAGCTTGTTCTATGGGCAAGAGACACGAACATGGGAAACTTCACTTTAATTAATTTCTGTCACATGTCCAGGATGTCCATCTATGTAAACATAAATAAAACTATTAACCAATAACGATAGAGAGTTATCAGTGACTCCATAACTCCTGACTGCATTTTTCATACATAAATTATTTTCTTTTATTTCTCTCCTATTGTGAAACACCAGAAAGTAGTTAACTCGACTACCATAACTAATACAATTTAATAGTTCGAACTTAATTTGAATTCCGGAAAACGATCTTTGCACCTGCAGAAAATCCCAAATTAAAATGGTTCCACACAGGGAATACCCCACAGGTACCGGTTACGATGTCCCGTGAAAAAAAAAAAGACAATAAAATTTAATGTCCGCTTTAACTTTCGTTCGAAGTGTCCGCGGTTGTTGTTTGCCGACAAACATCAGAGTGCCGACAACCGTGTCAACCGTCTCTTTTATTTATATTCTATTCGTTACCACTCTTAACACTATTCTTTCAGGTCTTAATTTCAGGTACTCGTTCGATGTCTTCAGGTTCTCCCTGTTAATCTCAAACACATCTCCTTTTGTCCTTCTCCTCCTCGATTCTAATCAAACCGAACGAGTTTATTTATTTATGTATTTATTCTCACCGGAGGGCGTTAAATTGACCTCTTCATGCTTCCACGAACCCGGGTAAGGTGACATATTTCAGGTACACATCGGGAACCTGACTAACTTAAAAAAAAAAAAGTCCGGCAAGAGGTGTCTTTTTTTACTATATAGGAAAATACGTGTTGAAAAGGTGGGAGTTGTTGTTTTTCTCTTGTCCGTACAAATCCAGGCAACGTTTCTTTACTTCCATCATAATTTTGGCACCGACGCGAGGTGTTTCTCTCTTTTTGGGAACTGGGAGAAATCGTACCTGAACGAGAAAAAAGTGGGATAATTCCGATAAATCTTGTGAATTTATTGGTCCCCCAACGGAATACATAAATTCTCTCCGGAGTTGGTATTTTAATTCTGGTTTGGGTCGTCTCGCTTCCGCCGTACGATAATTCTTATTGTCTTGTTCTGTCATTTTTCACAGAACATTGTTATGTTTTCGGTTGTTTTCGTTGGTCTTTATGCGAAAACGTCCACTCACACCTATGCCGTTGACCAAACATGAAAAAATAGTTTCCAACTGCGCCCCGGGACGAACGGCCACGTCTCCCGTCTCGCACAATAAAAAATTGTCATTGCGTAACGTTTGACTTAATAAAAATGGGACCTTCTCTTCTTGGAGGAGTACCTGAACTGTGTCGGTGTGGTGAAAGAAAACACATACATTAAAAGAATACTTAGGATACTTATCTGTACGTAGGAGTGACAGGTATAATTACAATTTGACAATGCATACTTTTATTGTAGCTTTGAGACGATTTTTTCTTGTTTTCTTTCTGTCAACCTTCTCGGACCAAGTTGTACAGGTACATAGAGTGATACTCATGTGGAAATGAACACTAACACGTAACTGTATTGGTTGTAAAAGGCTTCGAGTTGCGACATACATACATGATATTGTGTACCTTACTAACATCCTCAAAGTTAATAGCTTTAATACGTGCGGTTACAAACTTAGTGTTGACAACTTACTAGAGAATAGAAGTACTGTACGGTGGTTGTCTGTAGCATTATTTTACGTACAGATCCTATGAATGTTTAGGCTAATGTATAAACTACAATTTGAAGTAAATCAGAGGCATGTATTCAATTTTATGTGCATTTGAGTTCTTATTAGGGAACTGGAAGTAACTTAAGTACAGTTAAGTAAAAAGGTAAGTAACTTCGTGGTGCAGTACCCGAACAATAGAAGCAGTACTTTTACGAGTACGTTGAGCTGTATTCTCAGATCATATCTTATGTATAAGTCTATTTGTAAAACATAAGAAGAATACAACAAAAACTGGTTCGTTAAAATAATGAGAAGTGTGTAGTAATTAATGTACAATCAAGTCACTGCACACAAGCAACGTGTCAGACTCCACCTATTCAAGCAACAACCTCGTCACTAACTACAATTTAACAAACTATTTTCTGTTTAAACGTCAAAATCTTCCGGCATTTTTCTGATCTGAGATCAGTTTCGAGGGGGAGAGAACTCCCCAGAAAACTTTCCCCGTTCGGGCGGGCGTGACTGGTCGTCAGCACCCGGTCAAATTGCCAATTTCGGCGCGGGTCCGGACCTCGTCCGGTGGACAGGTACTCTGGGTCTGGGGTACCACCCCGGGCATTCTTCCTTCTCTTGTCCGTGTGTCCGCACCACCTTTCCTTTGATGGTTTTTCGACCGTTCGAACGTGTAATTAAATTTTGCGTAATTCCGTGACAAAAATGGCGGCAAAATAACGCCCCTCTTCGGAATGCTTAATTAATTGGAACGTCGGTACCGCAAACAGAACTCACTCGGGACGGTGTTATTATTGTATTGAATACAATTATCAGGTACCTAACGACCGTCATTAATCTCCACGAGTCGTTTCTTTTTTTCTTCTTACGTGCTTTCTGGTACCACGCCATTGTTTCGCGGGCACCCTTTCGCAGATGGCATAAACACCTATGAACAGGCGGGGTGCTCGGTGTCGAAACTCGTTCGTCCGATTCTTCGGTCTTTTACGATTCGCGTGGACCCGCTAAAAGGGTACTCCTCGTCCCCCCCCCCTCATCTGCCTGCCCACACCAACCGCCGAACGGTCCCGTCTTCCTGGAATCCGTAAAAGTCAATAAGTCGCGTCCACGGTATTACGCGTCGATCTGCAGCAAAAACCGAAAACGCATAAAAATGAAAATCCGAAACGATGGCGAATAATAAAATGGAGGAGTAATAAAAACGAGTCATCGATTGTAAAAATATTGGAAATATTTAGAGGAGACAAAACGGATGGAAAATGTCAGTGTCGGACATCGGAGTCATCGACGGTGTCCAGGGTCGCCGCGATGGAAGTCACCAACGATAGCAAAACCACTCGAAATCGGTTCGTTTCGTAAGATTTCTTTCTTTTTTTTTTACTTTACTGCTCCAACCCTTTTGACCTTTTTCACACAGTCGGGTGTTTCGCAAGAGCAAAAAAAAAACACAATATATGAATTTCTGTATTATATTTAATGGGCTCCGGTAGCAGCGGTCGACCGCCGCAAAAGAAACGCAGACAGAGAGAGAGGAGAGGACTACCCGATCAAATATATGTAATTGTCCGTATGTAATTGTTGGGCGACCGTTTGGATCGGCCTTTTTTTTGCGCAAGTGCAGAAGGGCAAATGTGGCAATCCGTCCGTCCGGGGGGGGTGACTCTCTGTAATTTACAATTATTGATCAGTTGTAATTTCATTTTATTTTTACGGTTTAATTCACCTTCGGTTCGGAGGCGAGAATGGACAAATTAAATTAATTTATTTTTATGGTTTAATTGATTCCGAGTATTTGCTTTGAAAGAGTCCAGCGGGTCGGTTCCACACTTTCTCTGTGCGAGTTTTTCTTTTTTTTGCAATTTGGCACCTTGCTGGTGGTCTTGAGCATTGCACACCATCACTACAATTTAACGGTTGAGGATGGTTGTTCACCGTTTGTTATATATTCCGTACTACCTGTCTCGTACCAACTCTACCTGTTGTTCTCCCACTTTAGTTTTTCTTTGGGTGATTTCTTAGTTTCTTCCTCTGAGGTTACTCAACTACTAGACAACTGCCTTTTTTTAACTATTCAAGTCAGCTGGTGATATATTGGTATAACTACGGCACTTATATATTGTATTATGTTTATATTATATTGCTTTTGTTTAATGTAGTAAGGTTGTTGTCTGACAGGATAATATTTATGCCCGCGGTCCCCATAACTGCTCAATAAGAAGAGGCGTGCAACACTACAATGAATGAGAAATTAAAGGGCTTGTCGAGTGTCTACCCGTTGTAGTTTGGCCGACATAACACTCGGATTTTTATTATTCATAAAGACGTGGACATAAGGCTCGGAGATGAAGTTGTGAATTGGAATGATTGCAATAAAAGAAGTTGTAACTTGACTTGTTTACCACTTGTTGTGGTGATTAACCGATACCTACAGAAGAGCACTAGGAAAAGGATAGTGACGACTCGGTACCTGGTTAAGTCAAAGGTTTAAGGAATTGTCCTTTGTTGAAAATGACGTATACACACGAGCACGTTCTACAATTATTGCAAAATGAAAACATTGTCTTTTTCGACTTTCACTTAACCAATAAAAGTTCCACTCGGTTGGGTATCACTTACTCTGCGAACGGGTACTAATTACAAGGCTCGAGTGTAGTTTGCTTCGGTACCTTCGATGTAGAGAACATCAGAATCACTTCCAACATGTACATAATTCTGTGTAAAACACCTTTGTTAACGTGTAGTGTGATGTTACGATTAACTAACCGACTAACTCAAGTGTACCGACTCGAACTCCTTAAAAAAATTTAGGTCAGTTAATTTTTACGGTTAATAATGTGAACTCACAAGACTAGGCACGAAATCATAATGTTCCGGGTTAACTCCTCTCAGGCAGGAAACTAATTTTAGGTCTATGATTTTAAAAACATCCTTTTGCTGTGCCGCTACTCGAGACGGAGACATTTTTCAGGTACGATTGATCACTCCTACCTGGAATTTCACGCACTAAATAAATAGCACGGAGCTCAAGGTACAACGAGTTTGGGTATTGTAGTGTGTGTGTGTCTAATATACAAACATGTAGTGTACACGGACGTGAGTTTTGAGTGGATGTGTCTGTGTGGTACCGCTGCCTCGGAGATTTCCAAGTTCGCGGTCTCTCCCACCCAGCCGCCATCAGACAGGTCCGTTCGTGAGTCTCATGACGGATGTCGATTTGTATCTTAACTCATCGAGTACCGATGATGGTCCCTTTTCGATTAATCGATTATCGAATTTTCAATTTGAAAAGTCAATTTGTTATTGTCGGCTCGACCTTAAGATAAGACGATTCCCCAGGTGAGTGCGGAAAAGTCGGACTCGATGAGTTCGCCTTTGTTGTTTGACTCGGAGCTTACCCGTGGAGAGAGAGAGAGAGAGAGAGAGTGAGAGGAAGAAAACCAGTACAAAGGATGAGCACAATGTAAAGCTGCGTGAATAGAAAGCATTCAACGTAAAAGGTTAAGTTGTGATGATGTAAACTAGAACAATTGTAACAGTGAAAAGGTCAGAATATTCAGAAGAAGGAGAGAGAAAAAACTATATAGGGCCGTTACGTTGTGCAGAACCCAACTCACAACTAACTCAAATAGAACCTTATTTATTGACGTATTTCGCCACGACCATCTCCGTTCGGCTTAAACGAGGTGCGAAGAACGGTCATCCCATATTTTATTGTACCTCCTACATAATACTTATTATTAATAAGTAATAAAACCTCACAATAAGATTTAATTAGAAGCAGTAACAATAACACAAGAATGATAAAAGTTAATGAATCAAAGGGGCATTCTCCGAGCCGACATTACCCTTATTTGTTCTACTACACCTTGATATAAATAAATAGTTTGCGAGTCTATTATTAAAGTTATTAAACCTTCACCTTCCAGTGGTACTCACCGCGTTCATCCATGAGAGCGTAGGCGTTGGAAGGATAGCCCCCCTTAAGTCCGCGCGTGATTCTCCAGAGACACCTCTGGAAAGTGAAAGGACTTCACTTACCTGTGGACAAAACGCAATTAACAATTTATTAATTAATATCATTAATAGGTTCGATAAGGAAAACAGGTCCCGTACAGGTAGAGACTCGAACCCAATCTCTGTTTACCATTCTCGATGAACGGTGAAAGACGGTCTAATTAGGCAACATTCCTCCATGTTGATTATTCTAATTAATAAAGTCATTAGACGACCTGCTTCTTTCTAATGGACTTTACATTTCGGCAGTAAATGTCAGGTACGGACGACGAGGAGTCCTTGAACCTTAAAGTTTCAATTTGTTCTGCGTGAATTAAATTTGCAAGTTGCAAGAAGGAGAGAGAGAGAGAGATGGAGAAGGAAAACTGAAAAATGCTAAGGTACGCCGTCACGTGGGCAGTCGGGAATTTTCCCAGACGTTTTGACTTTTTCTGTGTGGGAGTACAAAAGTGGTACCTATCAGGTACGTACCTTACCGAACTTTCTTTGGTATGTGCCGGACGGTCCATTAACTCCCACGTTACCGTGTCACCTGTGCTACCGTCAATAATTGATTTGAATTTTTATCATTTTGACAATCCATAAATTTTCGCCTTTGTTCGCGTACCTGAAATCGCCGCCCGACGTGTTTCCTGCGTTCGGCTACAGGTACACGTGCAGGTAATCGCATTTACACTTGAATTTAAGTCGCGCGTCCTAAAGTTAAATATTTACCTTCATTTTCAAAACCGAATCGTACTGAAGTAACACGAAAGAACTGCATAAGCATCCGTCTCACCTGTACTGCGACAGGTCCAACGGTACCTCAACAACTTATGTTATAGTTACTGCGAAAAGCCAAAACCGTTGCTCCTGTTACACAAATAATATACAGTTAGTAATAATCCATGTACTTTATGAGATTTTATGAAAAGTAATACAAATACTGTAATTCATAACAAATAATAAGTCAAGTTGTAACTCGCACGCTTGGGTTAGATGGTATGTACCTTAGAGAATCTTATTGATACATAAAAAGATGTTCGATATCTACATAATGAAAGGAGAATAGTATACACTTCCTATTGTAAACACGCTCTTTGTAAAACGAATTTATCTAATATACACTACCATACAGTTGTAATTATTCAAATTACAACGTCTCTTCCTAGTTCATTCGGTAATAATTCTGTTAGTCACGAGTTATGTTTTAGAATATTAATTAATACTTATGTATTACTTCACAACTGGTTATTAAAAATTTATTCTAAAATTAAAATTTTAGAGGATGAGCTCAAGGTTTGTGAAGTTTAGGGAAGTTGGGCGACACTACAGGTATCGTAAGTTCTCCACCTCGAGTGTAGTGTAACTACAATTCTGAACTGACGGGCGACTGACTACGTGGTTTGAGTTAACTAAATAGGTCGCTCGGTGTAAAGGAGTGTACTTTCACTTTTAGTACGCGCTATGTTCAGGTATCCTGACAGGAGAAATCAGACTGTTTCTTCCTGAGAATCAGGTACGAACCTGTAAATAAACCGTACGGATCAGTGGAAATTAACAAACGATTTCACTTTTCACCCGCGCAATTAGCCACCGGTCACAATTTATTTTACCAAATCTGCTATTTACAATGCCATTATCGCAGCAATATACCATTTTAACGGTGAAGAAGCGCAGGTTCGGTACGCGGAGCCCGCACGCACGCGGACACTCACGCATGGGATCCCTGCACAGAGTCGTCAACATGAAACTGCGTCCTACGGACAGGCCCCCAACAGAAAGAACACCATAAAAATGTTATTTACGGCTCATGTCACGATTCTTTCTGTTATGTATACATGTGTATATATGTACATAAGTATGTGTACGTAATGTATTTTTATTTTTCGCGTTTCTCCCTCCGAGTTTCTATTAATTATTTTACCACTTAATAAATTTTACGACGCGATCCGTTAGATTGTGATAATCGATCCAGAGAGTGAAATTGTACTTCTTGGAAGTGTGATGTCCGCGTTTTAATTCCTGTTAAACTTATGTACATAAGTTCATGTATGATTATTAACATTATTTGAGAAGTATTTTTAGGGAGTGGAAGTAAGAAAACACCTCGTGTATACTACCGTAACCCTGCTGCATACTTTTGCGGTTTGTTGAACAGTTGATTTATCACAGTAATTTAATATTTATTTATTTAATAATATTTATTTCAAAGTTTACTTTAATTAAAATTAAGAATTTAACGTTGCACGATTTGTGAGGGGAGACCTCATAGATCCCACTAACTTGGTTTCATTGATTCAGTTGTAGATATTAAAAAATTAGATGTTTGACTTGAAAGGCTTTGGTAATTAATCTATTAACTAAAAAGTAAAATTAAATAAGTCTGACTGGTTGAAAAGTACCGGAACTAAGTAGAGCAGTAGGGAAAACACAAGACAGCATGTTCCAGAGTCACTAACTTTGGGTGCACGTAAGTTACCGCACAGATAAAACAGTTAATTAAAGTAATGTAAATAATAAATATATAGTAATAATAGTAAATAATAGTAAATAATAGTAATAATAAAGTAAATAAATTCTAAATTCTACAATAAAAAGTTTTACAAAACTACACGAGTAACCTGAAAAATTTGACTAACGTAAAAACTTCTGAATTACTTGAACTATTCAGGAGCAAAACTCCACAAAAAAACGCAATGTGAGGATCTGTGTTTGTAACTTTCGGGGAAACACTTTGAAGGCAGGACTTTTGAAAACTATTTTCCGTATTAAAACTATCAACAAGAAAGGAAAACTAAAGAGAACTAAAACTTAATAAAAAAAAATGAAAAACTAAAGGCAAAAGATGAAGTCAAAGACTGGAAGTTCGAGTCACTTCCAAAGAAGGAAAAAAGTGTGGTTTAATTATTTTTCACCAACAGTTGAGGGTTTTCACAACCATTTTGTAGTTTCGCTACCTTCTATTTCCTTCTACATACTTTTTATGAAGTTAATCAAGTACAAAAAAAAACCGCGGGAAATTTTAACGGAAAACGTCCTTCACCCGAGCAATTTGAGCAAATTGCAGTGCCATCGGGATGAGGAAGTGCATTCGAGTAAATCACAATGCAATTTGACAATTAACCGTCACTCCGTGGCCTGCAGTAGTAGTAGTAATAGTGGTGGTGGTGGTAGTAGTTCTCCTGACGTGTTTTTTGATGGTTTTCATAACTCTTTCATAACTTCCGTCACGAACCCAAACGCGACAGCATCGCGTCCAACTGCGCAGTTCAACTTCCTTAAATCGCCGCGAATTTCCCGCTTTTACGTCAACACCGAGCCTTATGTTTTAATTTATGCGAACATTAAAATTTATGATTTTTAATAAATACTCATAACTTTAAATAATTACGTGTGGACGCGCGTTGTAGAGTACATAAGTTGGAACATTTAGTAACTCGTCTTAGAAATTCATTGGCTACCTTTGCTAAATTCGCTTTAATTATGGACCGCTCCTGCTACTATCGACCGCGTTAGTTATTTAATTTGAACTATATTACAAAATTTTATTTTTAATAACTCCAAACTGTTATTCAACTTATAATAAGTTTATTTTCATAAATATTATCGGTGCGGTCAATGTAATTGCTTACAAATATACTGTAAAAATTATTACAACGACCAGCTGACACGGGGCTCAAGATCAGTTCGAACTTTTATTTATTACATAATTATTATACATTACATTGTATTTATTATTATGTTATTCTTAGTTTTTATTATTATTAATATAAAAATAAGTATTATTTTTACAACGAATGTAAAATAGCTCTTAACGATGAAGGAGGTTCTAAGGCAGGTTTGAATTCAACTTGTCGCCAATTTGACACCATCAGGCTCCCAAATTAATTGAATAATAATAAATAACTCGTAGAATGATATGTAGTACATAGAATAATATATTAAATAATGTGTAGTATACATTAAATAATAGACAATAAGTGAATTGTCTATTGGTACTGGAAACCACGGGTAGAAGTAGAAAGTGAGTTGACTCAAAATATTATTTAATCTCGGTCTGAGCTCTTAAAAATTTATGACTTCGAGTCTCACTTATTTATTTGTTTAATAACTTATTTATTTATCGTATTTCGTAACGGTTACGATATCTTATTTTCAGTTCGTATCATTTTCAAAAGAGCAGCACACGACACGGAATGTCACGGGTGAGTTCATCTCGGCATTGTTTCCTCGGCGTACTCCTCTCCAACCTCAACGGGTACCTTTCTATTTCTCTATTCTATTTATTATTTTTCACTATTTCTAACGAGTACCCGACTGCAGGTAACGAGTTCATCCGCTCGTGAATCCGAACGCAAAACTATTTATTAATTATTACTTTTGTTACCTCACGCTTCGCGAGGAGAAGAGGAAAACGAAAAGGAAAACACGTTTCGGTCCGGCCGGACTAACTGGAAATTCGAAATCGAAAAAAGGCAGGGATCGATCTGCAACCGGAGAAAACCGCAGATCAGAGATCTAACCGTGAATTATTGGTATTTTATTTTTTTTGTTTTTTATGTAAGATCAGTCGCTAGCATTTAAACTGGGCTAATCTTCTGATCGAACTTTTATTTAGCGTAACGCACGGCGGGGAGTTTACATCTCAACTGATCTCGTGTGCAGTTTATTGACGACAAATACCACCGGAGATCACCGGAAGTGATCTTCGAGATCTGATCTTATGGTAGTGCGTTGTGACGTTTTCATTTGTTCACACAACACGTACGGTTTAACTACAGTTAGTTGCAAAAAAAGAAGAACAATTTCGTTAAATCAATTCGGGTAGATCAAAGTAGTGATGATTACAATCTCTTTTGTAGTGTTTTAAGAGGCTAACAAACACGACAAACAGATAAAAAGTTAGAATGTTAGATTAGTAAGTTAAAAATTAGAACTAACAGGGAAATGATTCTTAAATCAGTTTTGTGATGTTTTACGAATCACACCTCAAGCAGAAGAGTTACGATTCGAAGTTAAGATTGGTCCGAAAACATTGTAGTGCTGTAGGGAAGTTAGTACGCATACCGGAAGCTGGACTACACTGTCATTCTTTTATTGTTTTTAGAAGTTAAGTACGAATTGTGAGTTAGCGAAGTTAAGATAGTTGCGTTTTCTCTCACGCCCATAGCACAAGACCTGTGGTGGAAAACAGAGGAAAGCTTCACGGGATCTGTCTAATCACTACATCACAATGGTAGTTACACATAATTTGTCTAATTACAATTTGATAGACCAACTCTAATCCGCCTCGACCTTACCCGGCCGGGTACCCGTTTACATGGTAAACAATTACATACATAAAAACGCTCAAGGATTCTGATCACCCGGAAATTGTAGTGTAAAATAGTGGAAACTCACTACTCGCACACCGGTGAAAGAACCTTAACCCAGTAATGGTACCCGTTGTTAAATTATTAATCTATTAAAGCGAGTTCAAAGCTGTATTAATAAGCGGTTAACTATGTGTAACAGCATTGGTAAGGTGAACTTTGGAGATTCACACGAGAGAGTTTGTTACTTCGTGCTCAAAGTTCTTTTCTCTCTGTAAAGAACCACCATTAATCCTCCTAGTCGAGTCTATTTCTATTTCTACGCTTTTGTTTAGCGATTTAGAATTCCTGACGAATCACGGAGGTTTCGGCGATGAGTCAGACCCGTTTTGTTCATCTATCACGGAGTTAATCTCGAAACCTTGTGTCCGTGCACAATTTCCAATTTAAATTATTCATGAAATAATTTTTAAATAATTTTCCGTATGAATAAAAAATATAATAAAAGTTGGTATGTCGTCTCGGTATGTCGGAAAGGAGGAAGATGAAGAAGATCCGTGTGTGTTTGTCCGCGCGCCATGGGTTGTTTCTTAGCGACAAGTTCTCAAAGTCGGGATCACGGAACTATATACGGTTTTTAACACGGGAAACGTTTCCACGCCGCCTTTAAAGACTTTCGAAGAGACAAACTGACCGGGTAGGAAGTCCTGCGAACCTGATTTCGGTCTCATTCTCACCGAAAAAACGTTTACGGGAGGCAGTGTGACTTACGAGGCCTTCGCTATTTCTATAAGTGTAATCAGATACACGATTGACATAAATAAATAATAAAAAAAAATCCCATGTTGTTTCAAATGCACTTTCGAATCGCGCGCGGTTCCCGCCTTCGTCTGCTTCTTCATAACTCCTTCTACCAGACATTTCCGCTATTTTTGCTGCCTTTTCCATAATCTAACAGGCAGTATTATGATACTGACGACTACTACGAACGGGAGTAAATGTGATGATGAACTTTAGAAATAGATAAATCCACAGATGAAATACTCTCTGACTGTTCATCAGGATATTTTCCTCTCGTGCCATTTGTAATTTCGTAATGTGTTTTTACAAGCGTATGTATAATTTATGTACCCATTGAACGTCAATAAAATAAGGAATAAAAACCAATGGTTAATTACATGAAAAACAATAAAATGTTTGATGAAAAATTATGTACGTTATTAAAGGATAGTATTCGGTCGAATGAGGATGTCATGTTATCTAATTAAAAAATACCACCAACGGTTGTCTGCGATGGTTTCCTTTGGAACGTATGGATGTTTGACCAATTCATTAACTTAATAATTAATAAATAAATAACAGTATCAATAAGTGCAATAATATTGTAATTCATTACTAATGCTGGTCTTATGCGACTTATCGCTTAATTCCTCTTATTTATTTCCGTTTTTATCATAGCATTGTATACGCACTTATTATTATTATTTATTTTATTTAAGGACTTCTTGGATATGTTATGTATTTTCTAAAATTCTATTCGTGCGCGGAAATCTGAACAGAATTAAAATAAATGGAAAAAATAAATAAAAAATAGAAACTCAGTACCCGTGAAACATCCACCAAACGACTTACATCCAGTTGGAACGTATTCATCCATAATTTTATTAATAATTTTTTAATAGGAATATCCGAAATACATGCAAATGCAAACGTGAAGTTATTCAAATATATAAATTCCTACGTATTAAGAAAGATATTAATATCTACACTTTCTGGTTAATAAGATCTTAAAAAAAATAATAACTAATAAGTGTCAGTGCAAATGTAAGACTTGGTACAGTACAGTACAGTACAATACACAAAACTAAAAAATAAAATAAAAAAAATAAACGTGACACATAATGTAATAACGCATAAGACAAGGGAATTAATTGATCTTAAAACGTATCTTTGAAAAATTAAATGAACAGTAATAAAACGGGGGAGGCACTCCACCTTGTAGACAGTTTGAACGCGAGTTATTAAAAATAATATTCATAATTTACAAAAGTAGGCGTCTCAAGTGCAGCCATGTCACGTCTAGTCAGAGTAAAACTATAAAAGAATGTGATAGCATGTGGAAATGATAAGTAGCGCTACGTGGGACGAGGAAAAGCACGGCAACCCGAAGCTTAAAAGGAAGGGAGAAGTACACTTGTCTTGCCATTCTATAAATAACGGAGCGTGTACATTCCGGTAAGTTCGAACACAACTTATAATATAGGAAATAACTCAATATGCAGATTCGATTGTAGTGGGAAAATCGGAGGTAGGTGGACCGCGACGGTTTGGGCAGTCGTCCAAAAGGAAACTCGATCCCAAGGAATTTCTCCAACCGTGAGACAGGTACCACGTTAATTATGACAGATTTCATCTGGAGATGACGGAGGCTCTCCGGTACCCGTCGGGTCAACTCCGAGTGAGTAGCAGAGGCAGGAGCTTGGGCTTTTCGCCAATTTGAAATTTAAATTTGCGGACGCGTTTCAGGTGAGTTACAGGTGCACTGGACCTTGGGCTCCGAACTAAATCCCACCTTGAGGGGTACCCGTGCGGTACCTGCCGCATCTTCCTGACCACCTCGTCGTACCCTTATTTCCTCATCCTTAATCTGTCTTTTTTTTTGTTTTATTATGAACATAAATTTTATTTTCCGTTAGGACATGAACTGTAAATCAAATGGTTTCTTCTGATTACGTGTTTATTGATTTATTTATTTTTACTACGCATCAGTTGCGCCCAGTTGAAAGCTGTGAATTTTTAATAATTTAATGTTTACCTGATTAATTGCGGACGAGGTACCCGAGAACATTCATCTCGGCCAACATCACTACAACAACGATGTTATGTATGAAATGACACACAAGTATATATATAATAAGATACATGCTAATAGAATAATTAACTTAGAGTCACTCAGCACTGCCCAACTATCAGTGAAAGTTTTGTAGTTCCCGACTACATTTTTGAATTTATCACAAGTTTAATTGATTTATTCTAAAATTTACTTTAATCACAGTGTTACATTTCTATTTATTTATTATTCATGTAAAAAATTAAATTACATCCGTGTATCAGGAGTGATGTAAAGATGTTTTATAAGTACCACGTAAAATAGCATAATAATGTATACATAAATGTTTTTATGTAAAATTAAATTTCATACCATTAAGTTTACTATACTATTTTTAATATACTAGGTTTAATACCATTTGTTGAGAAAAAAATAGTTAAGACTTATTTATTTACATTAATTAATATAACACAATATTAGTTCCTCCTGGCTGTAAGACTCCTTTCGGATTAGGGTCGCGTGCTGTAAAAGTCTAATAGGACCAAAATACGTCAGTAATAGTGTAATAGGATAAACGTACACATGTACATAAATAATGTAATATTTTGAACACCAGGAGGAACACTCTGAAACGATCCGTCTGATAAGATCGGAGGTGATAATGTCGCACTTCTTCCATGAAATTTAATATTAGTTCTAAGCGTAAACTATTTTCAAAACTAGTTATTAACGTAATCTAACTAATAAACAAGATACGTGTGAATTGACTTCGGTACATTTGGGTTTTTGTCAAAATGTCTGACAGGTGGAATGCCACTCGTGTTTTACTTACCTTTAGACGTGGTGGTCGTGGTGCCGAGGTTCTGGAAATTTATGTACCTCCTCGGCTGCTCCTTCACCTGAATGTACTCCTGGTAGATTATGGTTACGCCACCGGTACCGAGTACCCGTTCGAGTCTGCGATGACTTTGTTAAGGAATAAAATCAAAAAATTACGAGCGGATCACTGCGTCAATTATTTGGCGTTGGTCAACGACAAGACGGTCGGACAAATACTGACGAGCGTCACAACGAAAGAAACAAAGGATTGTCGAGTCGGGGCATCAGGAGCATCCTGTGCCACGTCATCGCTGCCACAACTCCTGACGGCCTCGACATTCCTTCGCAAATCTTCAATATCCTCAACAGACTTCGCATGTGCCACTTTAGTTTTACCCAAAATCCAGCCGTCCCACACCCACCGGCGAAATTTGACCGATTTCCTTGACGAGGTGTCACTGGAAAAGAGTCAAGTCGGTGTTAAATGCCAGTCGAAAATATTGTTTGAGAACTAGACAAAAAGAATGAAACTCACCGTGCGATTGTCCAATCGGACTGTGTTGCCTCACGTATGAGTTGAATAGGTTCCGAGTTATTTTGAACCTAACAGGTAGGCATATGTAGGCCAGCAGTTTGAAGGGTACCTGTTTTAGTTACGTCACACCCAGACTTAGGTGAGTCCCCTCGAGTGAAATAGGAAATCGACTTATTTTGGATGTCGGTCGTGTCAACAACGTAAGTAAACAACAACGCCAAGGGAACTTGTACTTGGCCCATCGAGGACATCCCCGACCGAACTACCCAACAATCGACTCTGTTTCGCGGTCTATTTCTTTCAACTGCAGGAGGTTGACCTTCCACCGGAGAGCAACTTCAACTTTCGACGAGGTTAAATTCTCCAAAGGACCGTGAGAATGCAACTGAAATGCAGAGAAATGCACTTCCTAGCGAGAGTCTCCTTTGAACATAAAGAAACGAATCCACTGGAGCATTAATCACGTTCCAACGTCGAGTGATGATCTCTTACATGTCGTTCGGGGTGACCGTATAAATCCAGGAGGCAGTGAAATGTTGAACTTGGCTACTGGTCATGCCGGACATGCATCTGAGATAACCACTTGTCTGTCAGCATTTCCCGGCCATCCATCAAATAGGAAAACGGACAGAAGACCATAAAAAGTTTCATTTCTTTTCTTCCTCATCTTTCTCTGCTTCCTCCGACTGCTTCGAACGAGTTAACTGGAAATAAAATATTGTCGCGGCGAGAAGAATAAAATTTTATACTGAAACAGTATAATTTATGTAACGAGCGCATTTATGTACGTGTCGTTTGATAACAACGCCCGTATCAGGGCTGACAGACCGTTTAGCGATAAAATATAAAATGTATACAAGCATGTACACATAATAATATTAGTATATATTTAAACGACAGTCTAATAATAAATCAACAGTCCAATATAAATAATAGAAGTAGTGTTCTTTAAGGACGCACACTAACACAATACTGTATTGTGAGTTTTAGAGTAAACTTCAATTAAAGGAAAAGGAATTATAGGAGCCATACTGTTTAATAAAAATGTATTACATTATATTATATTATACATTTGCAATAATACCTGTAGGTTTGTATATAAAGTTCTCTCGTGTCCCTAAAACAAAATACATGATACGAAATACTTAAACTCACTCTTAAAACACCACCAATTACATACATTATATTGTAACAAATAATATTTAAAAAATAATATATTATTGATATAGTTAAAGGTTTGGAGGAATGTAGCCTCTTCTTCAAGTATTTTGACGTTAAAAATATAATTAACATAGGCGAGAATATCGTCTGAAGTAATGGCAGATACTTAGATCTAAACGTTGTAGTGAAGCCTAGTGAAGTGTGAGGTGGCTAAAACCCAGGTGAAGTAGAAAAGTTAATTAAGATTTTTCTCCGAGCACGCGAATTCATTCGAATCGATTGAAAATTGCCAATAATTTTACTTTGAGAATCACAAGCAGACGTCTAAGTCTTGTTTCTTTCGTATACCTTATTTGAAGAAACCTCTCTCTCTCTCTCTCTCTCTTTCTCCCGCTCTATGGCTCACGAAACGGGTACTCCATGGTCTGACCGTACATTGCATGTCTTCGTCATTATACAATTGTTATAGGAACAATAACATCAAAACTGACGCTAATGGACTTGCACGTCTGATTTTTTCATCTGTTGAGGTTACACAACTCTTTCACGGGACCGATGGGTACAGGTACCACGGGTACCTCCTCGGTTGATTGCATTGTCTGCGAGGAAGGATGCCATGTCGGCAGAATCTGACTTCTTTCTTTGGCCATCGCTTGCTCAACCGAAGAAAACTTTCGTATGTAAATAGGCTGTCAATTTACATAATAATTCTCGGTTCAATGTGTGGTGCAGGTGTAGTGTAGGGGTACCAGAAACTAGTTCTCCTCGTTTCGATTTGTTTTTGAGGTCCCTCGGTTCCTCTACCGGTGCTCTCACGAGTCCCCGCGACCCCGACGGACGGACGGACGGTTCCCATCACAGTTTGGCAAATGCAACAAAGAAACCCAGGCATTGGCTCGTGGTCGAGTTTCAAGGAGCGGTGAACAGCCTCGGGGTAGAGTGCGGATGGATGAACGTGCAATTTCTCTGCGATCGATCAAGGTGAGATACCTGAGAGAAGAAAAGGACAGGCTGAGGTGTGTCACATCTTCGATTGACCTGCATGGTATGGACGGCTGTGGGTGCTACGCAGGCTCACGGGCACGAGCTTTCAGATCACTTGGGTGGGTTTGGAAAATTCAAAGCTTTCTCTCACTCTCTCTCTCTCTCTCTCTCTCTCTCTCTCTCTCTCTCTCTCTCTCTCTCTCTCTCTCTCTCTCTCTCTCTCGAGAGTCCTCGCCACACTATTTTAGTTATGTAACTATTCTCCATTTTATGCAAGACCTGACCGTACTCAATGCACAACTTGAGACTACAAGTCTACAACTGTCCTTGGCGTAAAGCATTTGTGTCCACCTGCGACGGTCCTTTAATTGCCCCTTGATTGATCTTTAATTTACATATCATTAGATTACGCCATTTTTGTTGATTGCTTTCCATCTGAACGCCCGAAAGTTGAATTTTAACATTATCAACTCTCTGTCTCTCTCTCTCTCTCTCTCTCTCTCTCGATTTTAATAGCAGACTGACACTTATTTCTCGCTTGACTGAACTTTTTCACAAGACTTCGATCAGTCTCCCCTGGGTACTCTCGCCTAGGAGTTCTTTCAGGTGAAGTTGAACTTTAACAAATGTCACTGAATTGAAAAAAAGGACGGGACGGGAATGGAGAGAAGAGTCGGAGTAGTTCGTACAAGGACTCGAAAACTATAATTCATAAGTCATGGCGGATCACAAACTTGTAGTGGTGTGGTACTTCTTCTCCGTATTTGTCGGCGAAAGATCAATAAGATCACCGAGATCGATAAATTGAAAATGGGCGCTCAATCAATCTATGTACTCTTTTAATCGAGTTCTATGTGATCGAAACTATTTAGTTCCAACAGTGACCTGCCGAGAACCTTTCAACGTCATCAAGCGTAGTACCACACTGTTGCGTCCAACAACTACAACTACAAAGTGAAAAAACTGTTCAATTCCGATTAGACTAACTACACAGTTCGGTTTCGAGTCACGAGAGTACCATGCAAGCCCCCAATTATAAATATTTACATACGAAAAAAATGATAGTAGATAGTAAATGTGTCTTCGTTAAAATTGTTCTCCGGCACATACAGTATATTGTATTGTGTACATCAAAGTCATCCACTTCCATGTGCCAGTCCCGTGAACGCATTCCATTCGTCCGTGTGCCACGACGTCACCTCTTGGTACTTTACAAACACTCGGAAACGTTTTGAGTATAAATTCAAATATTAATGTGTTGGAGACCCACACACACGGACGTTTCTCCCGCGCATCTCACTGAATTATTACTCTGACGTAAATAAATTTGCTCGTTCGAAGGTTCGCCCATGTAATTTGGTTTTATGCCAGGGCCATCGCGGACCACCCGAAAACGAGTCATAACATGGGAACAAAGGTAATAAACAGGTTAAATTGCCCCGTGTGTGTGTGTGTGCGTCTAACCCCGTGCACGACCGGTACACAGAGATAATTTCGCACCCTGGGCAACTCGGTGGTATCGGTAACCTTAATACTTTCCAATGGAAATAACATCAGGAGAGAAGTTAATGAAGGTGAAACGGAAACTAAACAATTATATACTTGTTCTTAGATACTTTCGCTTGCCGCGTTTCATTTTTACTCTTATTTAATGTAAGTCATACATAATGACAATTGTAGGAGTTACACAAGTTGAATCAAATAGAGTGAACGCTTTAAACATACATAACAAATTTTTTACAATATCACAAAGGTTGTTTACAATTTAATACATAAATAAATATAACGTATGGGCGCGGTAATGTACTTACACTACGAGATACTTAATTGTTAAGCTCAAGAATCAGAAAAATAAATATAATATATGAGGTTACATTATAAAATTATATTGGAAGTGTTGAAGATATATTAATCATTCTTCAACTGTATGACATTTGGAATTATAAACATTCAATGGTTAGTTTTCTGTCGGTTTCAATAATTTTGTCTCACTTGTTGACAATTTTAACTTTCCAGAAAAATTTTATATTAAATAAAATGTTAATTAAAACCAACTGGAATGTTTAAGGTGTGAGAGAGTACTAAATAATGTAATGAATAATGTAATAAAATTGCAAATGCAACATAGTTAGAACCTTAGGTCCATGAGGTAATAGTCGTCATGTAGTACTACTCAAACACAATTTGTAGTGATTTTACACACCACACTTCGTACTCTCTCGATACTTATGTATATTGTATACTGTATGTGTAATTTATGTCAGTACCAACACCTCGGCGTCAATGTTGGTACTTCAAAGTGTATACAAATTATTCAACTAAATTCAATTCTTACTCTTGTAACTTACACCAACAACATACCCTACTACAAACCCCTGTCTTTTACTACTTTCGCATAATACGAACAAAGAGACCTGACTTTGAACTGTCTGGTTCGTCAAGAACTTGGAGATCAAGCAGAGGGCAAGTACCTCAGAGGTGAGGAGGGAAAAACCGTAGGAGGACAACCGAAGAGCAATGGACCCAATTCGACGGGTTAAATTGACGAAACTAATTACAACGCTCAGGTCAACGAGAGAATAAACTACAAAAGCTTAATATTGTTCTGGTCTGCTGTGTGTCTTCGCGGGGTCTTTGGCACCTACCAAACGTTACACTTAATAAGACCATGGAAGACGGACGAAATCGCCTGGGGGAACTTAAATTACGAGCATCGGTCACCGCAGAACGAAATTGAAAATTCCAACTTTAACTCCGGCTGTGTAAAATTCGTATTCAGTTAATTTGAACTTAATATATTGCTAAGTTTGTCTACTTAATGGAACACAATAAAACTTAAAGCAATTAACCGGAGTGACAGTTCCGACCGGTTCGACTCCCAGCACAAATACAATAAATGAAAATTGATGAACTCGGCCGGGTACTCGGCCCAACGGGTACCCATGCACTCCTACCCGATAAATGAGTACTTCCATTAATATAATCGGATCGCAAAAAAATGAGAGAGAGAGAGACGATCGAAAACAAGTAAAAACAATTCCCTCTCGTCGGGAATGCGTGTACCTTTCGTGAACCGGGAGGATTCCTATTAACCTGGAACGACGCGTTATTAATATTATGTAACTATTAACTGATACGTATATGTGTGACATTATTCAACTATCGCTTCAACTTGTCGGCACTCCCATGGGACGATTAGGATTCTCGTCGTGTTCTGTCAAGTAAGAAAAATGCTCTAACAAAATATTATGTAATTTTCAAATCAATAAATAAGGAAAAAACAATTCCGGGACGTAACAATGCACGGGCCGCACGCCTAATAACAACTTGTGCTTAGCCACATAAATTATTTATTAAACATAATAAATAACCGGGCGAGATGGTGCCGCTCGGTATTTTTATGTACCTCGAAAGTGTCCGTGTCGTGGTTTGCGAATATTATGTATACAGTGCAATGTAACACGTCGGAATCTCAACATGATGGCGTAGTTATTAAATAAGTGTTATTAAAATCGCGCAGGAGGCCTATTGTAGTTTCAATAATCTTACGAAACGGTTCCTTATACAGTTTTTTCATTAAATATATTCACTTACAGTATTATTAATTAATTCTAATGCAGCTTGTGCGAATACTTTTGTACAGTAATTTTATATTAATGAGTTAGCAGTGTTGGTTACCACGCCATACATATTTTATTTTATTTCATACAATTATTTATTTCTTAGAACTTGATTCCCGATCTATCAGGTTTGTGTATTGTTTAATAAAAAAGATCACGCAAAATGTCGGGCGATTTTAAAACTTTATGAATCATTAAAAAAGTTTTTGTACATAAAAGGTGCGATGAGTAATCTAACGATTGTTTCATTTTTATTATTACATAAGCTACCTTCGTATTAATAGAAAAATTAGATGTTATGTATATGTGAATTAAATGCAATTTCTGTGTTTAATATGCAATGAATAGTATTACGTGACAGTTAGTTGGTGTTACCAATCTATTAAAATAAAGGTTTATTAAAAATACATCTCTTGGCACTTTATAATATCTACACTAATACTGTACATAATAATGCTAGATAATATTTACATAATGTTCATAATGTCTACTTGTACGTGTGATCTTCCGATCGCCAGATCACTAACTGATCTCTTCTTCTGCTCTATATATTTTTTTACTAACTCAGACTATTCCGGACTGTACAGGACACTGTATTTTTTGCTCGCTGGCTAGTTGAACGTTCATCTACTTCTGTCATTTCTGTATTTTTCGTTTCCGACTACAGAAAGTCTACGGTAGCTGTAGCTAACGTTCACAAAATTTGTGGCATTTCGCGCTTCAATTTCCTCGTAATGGTCGCAATAAAAAATCTTTATAAGATCATTACAGTAATAAAAGATGCAAATCACTCTTGAGTAAGCGTTTTCCTTTAAATTACAAAGGCGTTTTGTAATGAGGTTGGCGAACTGTGTCTTCTTCGTCCGGACTGGTCCAGGTACGCAGGCACGCGAAGGTACTGCCCGTGACGTGACTCTACCGGTGTTCCTTCTCGTATCACGTACTCCTCACTCCGCCATTGAAATGTATTTATCGCTTTTAACGTACAACAACCGCCCATTCCCGTTTTAATAAGGAGGATGTTACTGATACCAACTACTCATCGAGCTATTAGACAAGTTACCGAACTGTAGAGAAGGTAATCGGGTAGTACCACCTGTTCGGAGTACATCCACAGCCACAGCTCGTCTCCAGCCTTTTACAGCCCAGCTATCGATGACTTTGAGGCAAGTAACTTTTCGCAATATACGAAATGATTCAGTAACCTTTGGTGTCTTCGTTTCAGTACCTCGTCGACGCGCGCGCGTGCTTCTTCTTCGGATTGTAAAACTGGCAAGGTGAGAATTGCGTTAGAATCGATCTTCCAAAACCGTCTTTTCATCTCCTCACATATTTAATTCTTTTCACTTTTACCCGTCGGACTTTTATTAATGTAATTTAATTATTAACAATAAATTTAATTCGTTTTAGATGTCACCCGGTGACATTTTCCCCGTCGCGTTTCACAACCTCTTCCTAGCGGTTTACGATGGTTGACAGTGTCCAGGGTGAGCGAGGCATTCTACCCCGGAGGAAGAAGATCATCGTCGAGTTCATGGGAGGAAGTTCCCGTGCACGCGACACGAATTAATTCTATGTACATAAGTCTCAAGTCGAAACCCTCGGGGCGTTTACTATTTACCCGTTGGCCCGAGTACTACTCACTTGTTACTCGTCTCATCGATACGTCAAACCTTTTTAATTGCACTTGACTCCGCAAACAAGTACCTATAATTGCTCCGACCTTATTATTTATTTATTTATTTATTTATATTTCCATACCTGTTTCCATCACCGTTAATTTAGACTAATTGAAATTGTCGACACGCTTTTACTATTAAATACCACGCAATAAATTAGTGTCGTTGTGCAATTTTCTGCAACGGGAGACCTCGAATTTTTTTGGGGAACCCGTGCGAGTGCGACTCTTGCGAACGTTATGTATGCTATTAATAATAGAGTGTGTTATTAAAATTATGTATAGGCTTGTTGCAAACCGACAATGTGACTTAGATAATTCCTCTTGTGTTCGTCTCGTTTTCACTGCCCCCCTGGTCTACGTAACCACGTTACATATATTTATTAATTTATTGATTCATGTTTATTGTTCTCAATCGATGATTAAATTATATTTATTAATATTATTTAATGCGTGGCGTGTTTTTTTTTGTTTTTTATTTAAATCAAATTTATGCAACGTGGAGATGAAGAGTAAGTGGAACAGGTCGCGGTGGTTACTCAATCGAAATGAAAACGTTTGTCCATTTATGGATTTATTTTATTTGTTCTATTTAATGTCTAGGAACTAGTCCGTCGACTTTCTTGCAGAAATAGTCAACGGATGATTGTAAAAGTTAAGTTCAGAACAACTTAGAAACGCTAAACCTGTACATCGGTAGGGAGGTGTAGTACAAGTATGACAAACAAGTTCTTCGTGTTCTCTTCCTGTCAGGTACTCGAAAGCGCACCACACGGTGACAACAACGGCAAGGCAGACGGGATCATCACTACAAGCAAGCAAAATTGTCACTCGTCACGTTTGTGACGTGTCAGCCGGAAAAAATTTGACTTGTTCAATAAGCCGAACCTTCCCACCGGTGTAATTCGAGTTACCGTTTTTCTTCACGGGAGACCCTCCTGAATAGTCCAACTCCCAGACGCTATTTAACTATTAATAGGCTAAGTTTCAGGTTTTCGGAATATCGCGTTACAAATTCTCACCTTCGTCTTATTAAGTGACACCTTTCCCGTATTATGTACATTAAGAATTAAAAAAATTCTTATATAACACCGATTAGCAGGATGATAGGAGGACGAGTTCCTTCGTGGGGAACACGTGGCTTCAGTAATTTCATTTTGCAACGGCAGTTTAACACTTCAACTATATGACACTACTAAAACTCGCACGTTAAAGTAACATACTGTGATTAACATCACGAAAATTAATAAATTATTAAGTGAATAATAAATTTATACTAAGTTAATAATTCCGAAGATTTTTCTTAGTAACCAGCTGGAACTCGTACAAATTCTCCTAAACAAATTCGTGTAGAATATGGCTGTATATAAAAAAATATTAGTAATTATTTAAACTTATTAGTAAGTCATTAACTTGCACATTACATTAAGTTATTATACAATGTGATGTAGGTGTCTGATATTATGTACATATTGTTTAAAAATATCTGACTTGTACGATGTATAATTCGCAATTATTCTTAAAAAGTTTGTAAAAGTTAACCATGTTACCATCAGAGAACTCTCTAATATATTCGTTTCAAACATATAGTTTATGCTTACACTATTATTTTTGTTTTTAAAATCAATACATAATATTTTATGTAAATAAGTTATTACATGGAAAGTACGTTGTTGTATACCGTTTTCGTGAATTGCATGTTATTTCTAGAGACTTTCAATAAAGCGGAACTCACAAAAGTTTACCATCACGGTGGGGAATATGACGATGGACAAAATAGTTCTTCGCACAACTAAAAACCCAGTCGATGACCCAAACTATAAGAAAACTAAACAAAGAAGGTAACCCGGGGAAGATCCCTGCAACGGTCGGAATTTCACAACTGAAAACGTGAAGTTTTTCAAGTCACAACGGAACGAGTTCCAGGTCAAGAAGTGAAACAATTTTTCACTTTCCCTTCGCACCATGCCTCCTTTATGTGCCCACCCCTTCCCCCCCTCTCTCTCTCTCTGTTTGACTATTTCTCTATTACACCTCGTCTATGAGATTCTCTACGAAAATCCTAGAGACCAGCGTTCAACTCGTTCCATCTCGGACGCGTCGGGAACAAAGAACAAGTGAGGCTGGGAGGTGGTGTCCAAGTACCTGATGAAGTACCTGCACACCACGTCTAACAAGCCGTAATTTTATTAAAGAAAATGTTCTATTCGATTCGGTTAATAAAT
This sequence comes from Polyplax serrata, assembly GCA_037055365.1. Taxonomy (NCBI): domain Eukaryota; kingdom Metazoa; phylum Arthropoda; class Insecta; order Psocodea; family Polyplacidae; genus Polyplax; species Polyplax serrata. The sequence goes on along the minus strand of JAWJWE010000038.1, from coordinate 2,710,560 downwards.
AAATGTTGATTAAACATGAAATGTTGTTCCGCACGTAAGGAACATTCGCTAGAGTGGATTTCAAACGGGTAGAGCCGAGAGCCGGGTACGTCGGGTACTTTTTGGAACACTCGCGAGCGGAATGGATTTTTTCCGTTAATAAAATGTTATGTATCGCGTTAATTGTCGGACTCGGGTTCGTACCTTGTCAATAAACCGGAATGATTGACAATTAAGACGGGAGTGTGCCCCATGCTGAGTACAACGCATCTTCACGTCCTTCACATTTTACTTCTTCTCAGTGATTGTTTTTATGTATTACATAAAAAACTATTATCGTATGATAGTATGAGGAAATTCTCACACGTCTTATATTATATTATTTAACTATTGTTTTTATGTTATTTCTCGGAAATGTTTAACCTCTCTCTTTCTCTCTCTCTCTCTCTATCTATCTTTCTTTCTCTTATTCACCCAACTCTACTCTCATTGTATGTAATTTGTTTTTGATTTGTCTACATATGTATATATTAAAATTGTATGTATAGGTTATAACTCGTGAAAGAGAGAATGTACAAGTTCTAATTATTATATATATAAGTACTGTTTAATTACATATATAATGAAACGGCTTGCAGGAGTTCTGTCGTTTTATTTTAAATAAAGTACGGAGGCAGTGCAGTTAGTTGAACTTATTGATTGTGCATCAGTCCTGTTAAGTCGTGGAATTAACTTTTTACAGTGTGTGATGTGTTGTAGAATTTGTAATGCCGAGTAGAAGTTGGTCGGTTACTTCAACTTGGTTCCGGGTATTCGGTGGCAGTGCAGTTTCTGAACTTTACTACACCGCACCTGCTTAGCTGTGGTGTTGTGAATGGTGCAACTTCATCCAATCAACTAATTTAACGTAATTGGGTTTGTATTGTAGAGTTTGAGAAAGTTGGGGTACAGTTGGGAAATTGGGATGTGTGTTGAAGCGAAACACTACAATTTGATGACTGATGGACGTCAAAACTAACTTGCAGGCACTCCTCATGCTTCTTCTTCAACTAAACCTGCAGCCGTGTACTCTACTTATTACTATTGTAGTCCACTTAACACTTTTATTTAACTTACATATTTAAAACTTGTAGTGTTGCGCTGAACTAATTTCCAGTCCGCGATCTGTTTTTATTTTGTTTGACTGCGAACCTGAACTGCCTGCCTGCACTACCCACCAAGTTCATTTGCAAAACCTCTGACGTTGTGTTTACTTATTAACATAACTAAAAGTTTCCACGTCACTAAGTTCTGGTTACTTTACTTTTGGTAAAGTCCGGTTAAATGCGAAGCCTTGCAAAACCAGATATACAGAAGTAAATACGACGTGATGTATCTAATTAGTGGCATCAGATAACTTCAATGTTAATGTCAATTAACAATAACTTGAATTCTGCTACTAGTTTTTTTTGTCTGTAATTAATTTTGTTTCCGTTACTGTTACTGATTTCTGCTTCGGTAACATACTCGTACCGATACATACTACTTTACTTCGTTCGGTGAAGCGACTTACAACCGGTCTCGCCTAGTTTTATGGAATCAATGCTGAATTATTTAAGTTGAAGAGAGAGAGAGAGAGAGAGAGAGAGAGAGGGTCACTTACCCAGGGTACTGTAAGTAAAATGGAAAGGAAAGGAGTTATTAATTTACTATTTCCCGGTAAATAAATATAAAAAATAATCCGTTATTGATTATTCCTTCTTTAAATAATTGATCGAAAACATTCATTAATTTTATATTGAAGTTTCGTACTTTTCTTCTTCCATTACAAATAGCATTATCTGTAGTTTTGTAGTTTGCTCGTACTTCAGGAGTGAAGGTATACTACCACGGGACACGTGAAACACCGATGAGTACCACCAAATAGGACATTAAATGTCTCGCAAGTATTTATTATTAAATTATTAAACGTGTATTTAATAGACCGACCGTCTGGTGACTATTTGTTTCTCTAAAATCTATTTCACTCCCCCGGGGAATTTTTTGCAATTGAGGAAGGTCGATGCAGTAGGCCTTGGACACCACCGAGTACCAATGCGAGGTACCCGCCGACCAGTGAAATTCTACCAAAAGACAAGATCTGTTTGCCTCGGATAATCGGGTTAATAATAATAATAATTTCTATGTTGTTAACCAAAGAATTGAATAATCGAAATGGAATGAAGTACTCGTTCGGGGGAGTACCAAAAAAAAAAGCGGTCGACCGCCAAATACTCGCGCGTGATTATTTTGCATTGTGTCTTCCTCAATGAGGTACCAACGAAATGCTCGCTGGTACTCGACACACTCGCGGAAAAATGGAAACCGATCGACCGGGTAAAATTTAAAGTTCGCAGAAGTAGTTAGCCGCGAGAACAACATCATCAATAAAAATTGCGGCCGTATAACTCACATACTCGGGTACCTGGAGGAGTACCAGACGGATGAAGGTGGAGGCGATCAACTCCGGGAGAAGAACATTCTTGTACTTCCAGTGGAACCCGTAAAGAATCCCAATTACCCGCGACGAGGACTTTAATTAGCGCTGAAGACCAAACAACAAGATGAGTCCGACACCTGAGCCGCTGGGGTACCGCTGAGGAAGTACCCGAATTCCACGGGTTGCCACAAAGCCACGCAAACAGGTTGGAGGTACCTCAACCTTGCAAGGACGCTCGCTGTATAATTATATACCACGCTCGAACGGGTATCGAAAGGCATTATTTTTTACTCTGCCCACCTACCTACCCGTCGGTACTGCGAAATGTCACTCGATCGGTACCAATAAATCAACCCACTCAAGGAAAGTCTGGTCCGTTTGTGGAAGTAAATAAGCGCAAGATGACTGTTCATTAGTAATTACTGAAAAGTGCACCAACACCGTGAGCGGTAACAGTCCACATAGAGACGACGAGTACCTCATTGGTAATAATAATAATAATTTCCGGGGGCAAAGTCACCCACAATCACGATTTTCTACGTCGAGGTACCCAAGGGGTACTCAAACGCTCAAACGCGAGATTATATAAAAAGTGGAAAGTAAATCCGACGCATAAATCCAGTTGCATTTGAATTAATTATTGATAAATTGCAAATACATAAACATAAACAACCGTCGGCCTTTTTCGCTAAAGCACAATCAATAAAAATCTATGTACGTGAGTCCAAAGACAAAACGAGTTGCAGAAACCCGCGATACTTATTATATATACTTGTGTATACATAGCTAATCCCCGTGAAAGGTACTCGTACTCGTTCGGTCTCGGTCGCACGTACATGAAGTTGTAACTTCCACGGGTACCCGCGAGTACTCCATCTGAGTCCCAACACTTTGACGCACGCGTCAGCCTTTCAAAGACCAATTAACCGCCCTAAATGGACCGATTCTTTTTGGTGTGTTAATTGTCTGCACTTCAAAACCGCATAAAATAATTTGGCTTTTAATCGACGCGAGTAGTACCCAAGTACCCAACTAGTTTAAATTAACCAGGCTTTAACGGGTGTAAAAAAAAATAAATAAAAAGAAATGTAGTTTATACCCGTCAAAACAAAATGGACCTCCGAAGGTCGTCGACGACGACGAGTACTAAAAAGGCAGTCCTCAATTTGTTATGTACTTGAGAAATATAATTAAAAGTGTTCAGTACCAGTAACTCGAGCAGTCGGCTACAATAAATAAAAAAAAGTTAGGGCCAGCAACTAATCGACGGGTACTTCGCGTACCTGATGATTCGCAGAGACGCCATTAACCCACCGCCCGGTACTGTTCTTTGTACAAGTTACTGTACACCAGTACCAACCAACAGTCTACAACCAAGAAGTAGTTAAATAAATACCGAAACATAAACCTCAATATTAAACGTTTTCACTAAATCGCACACGAGTTGCAGTTAGCCAGAAATATAACGCAAAAAAAAAATCAGACGTTAATAAATCACCAAGTAGTTTAAAACTTTCATCCAACTATTATTAACTCGACTTCACTAGCTATACACCTGTTGTAGACTACAACTTCCGTGCTCACCACCGACCGAGTCGCTCTAGGTGTAATTAATAAGTTCTCCATAATAAGTTAGACCGTCCCGCAGTGTAAAAAATGTATATACACGAAGCTTCGCGGCGAGAACATGAAACAAGTCCAATTAGAAAAAAAAAATTGTAACTTCTACGGTGAACAGTTTTAATTCACTTTACGGTGTTATTAATGTAAGAAACTGCTTGATACTGTAAATTTATTGTAGTATAAATCCAATATAAGGAACGAAGCTTACCCAAAATTGAGTAAATAAAGTCACTGGCATATAAAGGAAACTATACATAAAAGGCTTGATTGTACTGCTATACAAACGTTAATAAGAAGATATCCGAGGCGCTGACACTACATTATAGATAAGTAGCAATATAAAATTTATAATATATCACAATTTACATGTGTAATATAAATCAAGTGTTTTATTTTGGACTGGTTCTGACCGTTGAACAAACACACACACACACACACACACAGCCACCTGTATAAACTGCCTGAAACCACATCCTTAGCCCTTTCCATCCAAGTTCACTCCCATTATATTATTTATAGTATAAGTGGAAGCTATCGCCTCGTTCTGTATAATTCCACGCGAAACCGTCACCTCGGATTAACCCGAGAATTTCGGACGAGTGGTTGTAGTCGGCAATCTCCCTCTTATAATATATTCATGAAACTAAACGGCGTGTTCGGACGCTTTCGACAGTTTTCCTTCTGTTTCAGTATACGTTCTGGTATATTTTCTGACATGGGAAAAGTGTCGGGTCGTGTTACCTTCGAAAACTATCGTCTCAACTAACTGAACGTGTCACTCACCACGGTAGTTTCTCGTGTCGTGTTCTCTAACCTCCACGGGTAGTACTCGTTTTGTTCGGACCGTTCAACTCTGTTACACGAGTTAATATCAATTTTAATATAACCGGACAATATACGGAAACGTTGTTGCAAGGCATGTCGTTAAACAAAATCAATAAACAATATAAATTAATGTGAAAGGATATAAAAAAAATAATAATAAAGAATTCAATATGAAAGCAACTTTGTTGAAATATATTGATTCTGAAAGATAAGATACGTGTACATAAAAGTAGTGACGTAAAATATTTAAATAGACACTGCTTAATATTATTTTTAATATATAATAAACATTGGTAGAAGTTAATTTTGCCCGGAAACGGTACCTTGTGTCCGCAACAAAGACGATGTAACAAGTGCTCAAACTCTTGCTCCTGATACTAATTTCAATATATTTTTATATACACAAATTTCTATTAATTCATGTCGCTCTACTTCGTTCCCCGTTGTACCTATTCCATCTGCCCCATGTTGCAATACTTTTCCTTTCTTTTGTATTCCTTTCCTTTAGCTTTGTCTTAAACTCCCGGAACCTGTTTTTCTTCTTTACAGAGACTCATTCTTTATCTTCTAGAGCTTGCTCTTCTGGTCCGGATCTCGTTCCTTTTCTAATCTTTGCGATCTTCTTGATTTATACTTAACCAGCCATTTACTTTTTATTTTACTAAACGTTTTGCTTTCTTTTACGTTCAAGTTGAATTTACTCTAGGGTTTTCCTCGTTGTGTTTCCCCACCGCTACATCGTCGTACCCTGAAATGCTATGTTCTTTATTTATAATATGGAATGCGAACTGTTCGACCTTTTAACCGTCAAAAATATATATTCTGCCGACTGACAACAATTTCACTGAACCTTGGAAAATTATGTTGCACAAATATTCTTATACTTCCATTTTTAGTATAAATCCTTGTATATAAATATGTTGTACAGGTACGTACAATAGTATTACTTTTGCGAATACGAAAAAGTACAGGTAATAAAAGATCGTATGAAATTAATATGCGGCGTGTTTTAGAATATATCAAACATTATACTGTAGTTACTAAAAGAATGAATTCATTACAAAAGCAAAGAGCAGGGTACATTCGACACAGTCATATTATATTAATATGACTTGTAAACGTACCTATCACTTAGTAATAAGCCAGTTACGTATCATACTGTAGTGATCTAAACATACGTTTTGGAGAAGTAAATGTTGTAAGAATGCAGTGGACCGGTACGAACGAGGCGTGAGGTATCTGGTACCTGTACGAGTACCATTCACCGAGGAAGTAACTCATCCGCGCTGAGATGTTATATATTACATTAATACGGTCATGTATTTTTACGATCACTTCATCACCGCGCGAGATTAACTCGGTTAATCTCTCATGGATCACCTACAACGATGAAACTATTCTCGGGTTGTTTTCAAAATGTCGGCGGGTACCTTCCATCGATCGGTACCAGTCGGCCGGTTATCCGTTTGCTGTTATTTTCGTTCGACTGACGACCGCAAAAAAAAAGAACCCGGCTGACATGAACTTCGTTTGTCATGGGCTTTGACGGTTCACTGCGGGTAACCAACTCAACTCCTCGACTACTTTCTCCTCAACATGAATGATTAGTTTTAATATTTCCGGTTATAAGTTTTTTTTAATAAAACCGTCTAGGCTCACCCTCTCCCTCTCTGAGTACCTAGAAACCTGCGTTATTTTCCCTATATAGTTAATTAATAATTGGTAGTGCACTCGATTTCCTTCCATGTAACAGCCAGCTTCGGTTCGGCGTCTGGGACTGTTGTCGTTTACTGTACACCCAGCCGATACTCGTCGGTAACCTTCTCATTTTCTATTTTATCTACCATTATCTAATTATCTGCAAAATAGTTTGCTTTTGGGGCGCGTTCATCTACTACCTAGATCTACTCTATTTTGGCGTGCGACCTTGTCAACATCCCAATTTGGCTCTGTGAAAAGCCATCACGAGTCCGTGAATGAGACGTGCACTTAACTGAAAAGGGTCAAAACCGAGTGAGGTGTGAGGTCATTGGAATGTCAGCTCGTTTGATTGGAAGGACGACTTCAAATAACTAGTGTTAATAGTTAATAGTTTTTTTCTTCTCGTATCGGGCACATTAGGGCCGGAGCCGAGGTCCACTCCGTGGAAATCCGTTGGAAAACCGTAGGGCGTCCCGCAGACGGCACGGCCGCTTTGGCACCGGAGCTTCTTCTCCTCGATAGTTTTGAGACGGGTCGATAGTTTTAAACGCGAGTACTCCGACGAGTACAAAACCAATTCCCTCGCTCTGATTAAAAATAAATGAACGACAGTGTCGTTAATTTTTATGACCGAATTTCAATTTCGCTAAGAACGAAGCGACTTCTCCCATGATTTATAGTACGAGACCATTTCTATTGTCGTCTGGTGACCAGTCGACGCGGTTGTTGACTGCCGATTACTCGAGGTACCCGGTCGAGTGGTTTAACCCATGAGGAGAGCCTGACACTTTGCCTCGCAGTAGCAGCCAGTCGACCCAGTCGGACCTTCCCAGGAGAGTCATACTCGTAGAAAACTATCAGAACTTGTCTACAGGGGTACCTGAACGTTACGACGAACACTCACGCCACGATAAACTAAAAATCAAATTAGTTCGCTAGAGCAAAAGTAAGAAATTAGTCCAAGCTAGGGGATAGTAGACGAGACAAATCGGAATTACAGAAATGCAACCGGAAGAAAACAAACTACAACATAAATTCCTGTACCACGTTTCATTTCATTAAAGAGTGCTCGACTTTGTATATATAAAATTAACAAGCGAACTGCGAGAGCAAGGTAGTTCAAGCTGTCTGCCAGGTGAATTCCGGTGAGTCTTTTTTGTAATTTGAAATGATTGCAAGTATATATACACGGGTCGTTGAGTAAATATGTTGAACAGTAACTAGTTCTCTACCGTTTCTATTATCCCTAACCGTGGCTTAACACTTACACAATGAGTTTTACAAGTTTTTTTATATGCAAAACGGTTTTATGATAAAGCTAAATATTTGTCGGACAATATACGAGATTTTTGCCTATAAAAAAGCGTTTTAATAATTTAAACTACAATCCCGACTCAAGTATACAATGTAAACTAAAAAGGTATTCTATCACAAGTGTTCAGTGCAGTACATAAGGCGTTAAATGTTATTTTTCACATAACATAAATACACACAAATGTTCTACATTGTTCTTCCTTCCCAGTCATTTTTTGGTTACCCTCAAGTCCGTGTTTTTGCAGGTTCTTTTCGCAATTCAACCCCTGTCCATTCAACCCCACGATCATTTCTACGTGTTCTGCCGGAAACGATCCCGAAAAAAAAACCGTCAAATTCCCCCAAAAATCTACGGTCTAACCAACCCGACTCTTGAGACCTCAGACAAAAAAAAAAGGACAGACCTGACAATTTCACCCGATTTACGCGGTCGTTTTTTACGCAACCGGGGAAAATCCGTTCGTAAGAACAATGAGATTCAGGGTGACGTGTAACGGTAATATTCACATGCCGGAACAAAAAGAAGGAACTCTGGAACAAAAAATTTGGGATTTGGGATGGAAGAGCAACAAAGAGGCTCGTCGACCTGGTGATTTCCCGCCACGTAGCCGGGACAACAGCAGAAAGGTAACCAATTTCAGGTAAAAGGAAGATTGTAAAATGGAAAGGAAGGAAGGAAGGAAGGAAGAGGAGGGACGCAGAACAAAAGACTAGTTCTGTTTGTAATTGTTATAAAACTTGCTCTATTTACATGTCCTCGGGGCAGCTGCAACGTACCTCTCTCTCTCTCTCTCTCTCTCTCTCTCTCTAGAGATTTACCTGCACTCTCATCCAGTCTAGTTGTTGACGAAACTAGGGCATCTACCCGGTAATTAAATACTCATCCTGATGTTTTTCATAACCTCGCGAGTGTCCCAGAGACAAGTTAAGATAAACTAAAACGATTGACACGCCATGATGAGAACACAAAACTATCACCGGGAACTCCATCAAAGAAACTAATTATTTCCAGTCCTATCTCTCGCGACTCATTTCTCATAGGAATTAGATGGAACCCTGGGGATGGTTCACGTGTCTCAGGTACGACCTATAAATTAATCCTTCTAATTGCTACAAAAAGAATCCATCTCGTTGATGAAAAAAAAAAGAAATTATTAATTTTCATAACCGTGCGGGCAGGGTCAAAACCTCGTTGTTCTCTTTGTCGCTGAAGCTTTCGGTACCCGCCCATGTGCGAGACAAAAAGAAACAAAGTGACGTTCAAACTGATCGGCGGAGGTACTCAGGTATGCAGGCACGCTTGAATCTCCATAAAACAAAAATAAAACAAGATGTGCTAACCATGTTTGACTTGGTGTAATAATAAAATTTAAATTAAAAACCAGGGGTCACTTGCAAGTGCGTACTTATGTGTATCGCTTCTTTCATAACCTTGCGTTCAGCTTCTTGGGAAAGACAACGTTTCCTCTCGGGGACTCAGGCACTTCAGGTACTGCTCTGAAAACAGCAACTGATGTTTCTTCCAGAGGTCACAACCGTCCTTTTTTTGTTGTTGTTTTTCTTACACGACCTTTACACGTCGCTCCGGAAAATGTAAGTCTGACGAGAGCCGAGACATTTGCATTTTCAATAAGGTTTTCATAACTCGTCATTAATTTTTAATGTGCCTGAACTGTAGCCTTGGGTTTTATTGATTTTAAGAAGAGCAGAGCGTACCAAATCAGGTTTGGAAAATTGAAAAATTACTCCGGTTATTTACTTAAACATCTGCGATCGTCCGTTTGTTCTCTCCTTGTCATCGACCTCTGGTACCCTGGTACTCCCTCGGATGTTACCTTTGTTTGCAGATCTGACCCGAGTGCACCCGGGTGAGGTGATATCGACCACTTTTCCACACCTTTTTTCTTAACTAGATCAGACCAGATTACATAAGCAAAATTTTTAATCCGAGCACGTAACACTCTGCAGCGCGTTGCATTCTTTACTGGTACGAGAGTACCGGGAGAAGCACGTGATAAATTACAATAATAACAGCCGCGTACAGAACATTTACTTAATGCAAATTACCTGTAAACCGTACGCCGTAACTAGTTACGTACCCGTGAATTGTTACCGAAACGCGCGACCCGAGAATGATTTTATTGAGGGTCGAAGTCTCACGTTACGGGTTTATTAAATCAAACATTAATAAAAACTCAGAGTCGGTTATTCAAATTTATTCCAATTGAAGGAAAAACTTGGAAGTGGGTCGGATGCAATAGAAAGTTCCATAAAAACGCGCGACCACCTCGAAGCAGCGGGTTGTCGCAGTTCCAAAGTTCCCAAGACTGGGCTCATAAATATGAAATAAGAATGAGACTCGACTTTAAGTTCCGTTCGTGTTTCACCGAGGACACAGACTTCGCTCCGCACTTAAAATTATTTACGGGGTTATTGAAACTGGTCGATAATTAGAGAAACATTCAACTTATCAATTACAATCTATTAGTTAGATCGTTGACGCGGTTTAATAAACCCGACGATTTGCATACGAATCTCGTCGAATACATAATTACGTATATACAATAATTTGAATATTGCAGTTTTGACTTTCGCTCGAGTTGCCGCGCGTCTTCTCCCCTGATGAGTTGCGGTTGGTACCACTCGGCTCGGTCTGCACTCCTGACTTTCCCTCCGAGTTCTTATTGTCGTGTTGCTACAGTTCCCGAACACGAAACACCGTCGACCGTCTGATACTCCCAAACAGGTTCCCAGGTTAGGTATGCGAGACTTGACCCGGTCGAATTCTTCGGGGGTGACTACGTCATTTATGGTTCCTCCTTGGTGTTGGGAATGGGAAACGACACGACTCGAAATGATTGATGGCGACCGACTACATAAAATTTCGATAATGCACCGAGGAATTCTCTCATGTGGTGTCAAAGAGGATGGAACGTGCTCGAGCATGGACAGAACAGATCTGAATTAAACCAAAAAGTCAGTCAGGCAGATTCTCAGGGTGATCAGACGGTATTTTTATGTACATACATTTTTTTTATGTCGGACCTATTCACCCACGAAAAATAAAGTATTTGTTTGAACGGAGAGATTAGGAGGAAGTCTCATTATGAGACGTCAATGGCGGAGGTTTTGTCTTCTTTTCTGCTTCTCGTTTTATTTCGAGCCGGTGCACGCACGGGAGTACGTAGAAATAGACGAGGAGGAGAAGAACCAGGGCCAACGACTAGATTTGCGGCATGTAAAATTCACCACTTGTTGGTGCCTCTGCGATTGTCTGCTTCTGTCCCGGTTCTCTTCCATCTCACCACCACTCGGGTTTGCATGTTCTCCTCCTCTTCTTCTCCTGTCATCAGATAAGTCTCATGTTCGATTTTCCTATTTCACAGACAACTACCGTTAATCTGTGTCATTATCTACGAGCTTTGATGACGACTCGTGACGCAAATTGTCGATTACTTTGAGAGCGTACGACACACGACGTGACAGTCTCAGGGGGTTCATTAAATGCGTGCGGGAGATGATGAGATGCTGCGCTGAGATATCACCTTTGATGGCCTCGTCAGAAAATGTCAAACCCGAAACTCACGATCGGTGTGTTACAGGCCGGAAACGGTTAACCGGAAACCGGCTGATGTGGACACCTACGACTAGACCTACCTATTGTGTCTATTGAATAAAACCAAAAAAAAAGAGTTGTTTGTGACATTTTTCAAATCCGCAGGGAGGACCCGGAGTGTACAATCGCGGGGAAGGGTTAACAAACTCAACATAACAACATCTGCCTCTGTTTAATTAATTACAAGGGGGAAAACCATTTTTGGTCGCTTGTGGTTGTTGTCTTCATTAACTGCCGTCGCCGAAGACACAACCCTTGTGTGAATTCCATGCATTGGACATATCAGGCCGAAGTGCCACTTCCCCGATACAGTGAGGTAATCCTTTTAAAGTCCAGCTGTACGCGTGGGCCTCCGAACCCAATTATTAAAGAGTAAAAATTTTTCTCTGACAATTGGTTTATCTCCTCCATAAAATTATTAAACTATTCAACTAATGGAATAGTGCGGATAGAGCAATTACAAAGTTTTTAATTAGTTACAACCGAAGAGAAACAAGAAGGTTTGTGAAGTTACTGCTGGCTAACCGTACAGAAAGCACAACACACACAAAATCTTAAGCATTATATATGTAAACTATACTATTATATAAAGGATATATATTAATAGAGAATAATTAAAAAAAAGGTGCATTAAGTTAGTTAAACTTCAGTCTACCGACTTTTATTAATTTCTACGGTCAATATTAAGTTACAGGGTTGGCTACAGGTTCAGGTACGGTTTGTCGGTACCTGTTAAGACCGATGCGAATACTTGCTCTCAACCTAACGTGAAGGCCCTCAAATAACATGATTTTACCAATGCAAACTGGTCGACCGAGTGATCTTCTTGTGCCCGACCTTGTCTCTTCAACAACTGCAACTCGCATTTGTACACTTTGCACTATTTTCCCAGACGAATCTTACACTGTTTGTTTTATACTAAGAAGACCGGGCGTGGACATGTCCAACATCCGTGCACCTGCGACTTCAACAGAGGAAAACAAGAAAGGGGGCAGCAGAAACGGCAAGAACCGAGTTACTCGGTCCCGCAAACTGGAAACCGACACAATAACGTGTAATTAGCAGAAATTCAGTCACGAATAATATTATAAATAACTCACAAATAAGGTAATATATTATGATTCGGTGTCTGGTCCGATTCATCTTGAAATAATCCGCGGAGTCGAGTCGAGTTCTCCGAATAAAATAAAACTTTATTTATACTTATTTAATTGGTAGCTCTGGCTCACCCTCGGAGCCCGACGGACACACGGACAGGCTCTCTTGTGTACTTATGTATACATAATACGAGTTTAATGCAGGATTTGTACGGTGGTTTTCACCAAACCAGTCCCTGCACCGTCGAGGTCACCACTTCTAATTGTCGCAACGTTTTTCCCTGCACAACAAAAGAGAGAGCGAGAGAGAGGGACCTTCTGTCGTGAACTATTCAACTAATAGAATTCATTTAATGGAGATTAACCGAAAGGTGAATTCGTACAGCCCTGAATATGAAAAATAAAAGGCAAAACTCGATCCTCGAGTCAAGAGAGTATGAAAAGAAATAAAAGAACGTATACATTAAATAGTAAAAAAAAAAAGGGTTGCTCAGTTTTCTACTAGTCAACTTGCTAGTTTTTCATTCGTTAGGTGCTTCGCCAACTCGTGCAATAGTTGTCAATAGTTCTTCCAAACAGGTTGCCACCGACTCGGTTTTTCTTTTCTTCTCTTGGACTCCTCATTAAAATTTGCCTTTTGGACTGGGTGGAGAAGTAGAATGAGGTGTACAAGGTGATTCCCGTTCAACCTGTCTCCTTTGTTTATTTCCTCGACTGTTCGGTAAAATAGTTTCGAGAATTCTGTGTATATTATAAGTTAGGTGTTGCACAAATGGACTGGTTGACTGGAAAAAGCGGTAACGCTGCACCACAACCGCTAGTTTCTCTCCTATCGGTTTCGAGAGGTTCACCCTGAAAGGTGCGATCAACCCCTAAAGGCAGAGAGAGAGAGAGAGAGAGAGGGTAGCATCCCGGCTGTTTCTTTTGTTTTAATTAAACGTTTGTCCAGTGGGGTTTGGAACAATATAGGAAACATAATTATTAATCTCCGGCTACCTATCCTAGACAAAGAGGTCGCCAAGGTACCCAACAACAAAATTTGAAAGAAGTTTTATTTTATTTTTTTTCGGGTGTTCTCTTCCCTGCCTTCGGAGACCTTCGGGGTTTATAAATAAAACGTCACATATGGCCAGATGAACACCTGGTCCATTCAAATCATCTTCACTTTTTTTTTTCTTCTCGAAAGCTGCTCGCGAACAAAAAGGTAAAGATTCGGGCTAAATGATTCGTCTTACAAACCTCTTCGTCTTCTTCCTATTTCTAGTCTTCCTAGTTTTCATCTTGCTCCTCTCTTGAAGCCCTCGAACCCCTCCTCCCGGCGACACTCGACATAAGTGAGTCCCCCCCCGACCGGAGCTTCGGTTGTAAATCTGACTGTAAATCTTCGTCATCATCATCTTCTTCTTCTTGGTCTTTTTCAGACTACCATTAATTTATGTACTTTACTAACAAATAAAATCACTTCTCCGGAGGAGGAACACGACGAAAGACTCGCATAAATTTAAGTGTAATTTTTAAGTCTTTGAAAACGTGGTGTTTAATTAAGTCATTCTCCTCCGAGTGTTCCCCAAGAACTTATTAATAAGTCGAACCGTGAAGGAGTGTACGAACTTAAATACAGGTACATAAATAGCTTTAATAAGGTTAAATGATCAAAAAATTGTACACCAAGATGAAATGCTGTCACGTGTGCTTGTGTTATGAGGATTGTTACACAGACCGTTACATAAATCTATTAATATTGATTCATATATTATTACATAAGTTTTTACATCGCACGTTCGAGATAATTGTAAGATTTTTATCGATTGTGACCACCCTGTGGTAAGTCGTAAGCCTTGCGTACTTTATATTATAAAGATTATACAATATACGAGCCGATGTAGGCCAACAAAGTGAGCTGTTACTGCCGGGAACCAAAACCTTTGTTGAAACCTCACAAATAATGTGAGATTTTCAACGGTACCCGAAGGTGGTACCCGACCACGAGTGACAATGGCGGAAAGGTGAGAGAGAGAGAATGGTGTGGTGCGGAGGAAATCCATTTCCCATTCGCAAGAGGCCGCCTACAAATTTTCCGCCGAATTCCACAGGTAAACAGAGGGATGGTGGGCCTCGAGTACTTCTCGACAGAATTCATTAAATCTATTGAAAATCGAACATCGATTATCAACGGTGTTAAACTCTGAATTAACGGTCTTCTCTGGAGGACAAAAAGGTACATGTCCTCCCTCTTTCGGGGGATGATTTCTTTTTTTTTTTCAAAATCCATTTGGGATTTCATTGGGCAGATTGTCATCACCGGTGGATTTTCTGCCGAAAGGTAAAAGGAAGCTTAGCAGCTGCCACGTGCCGGTGCCACAACCCCGTTCTTACGAACCCTCCGCACACACCCTCCCAGCCAGCAGACACCTTTTTTTCTGAGTGGTCCTAGAAAATTATACTATTTTGTGCAATATGTCCTTTTCTAGCCTTTCTTCCCCCCCCCTCTCTCTCTCTCTCTCCGCTTCCCCTCTTTACCTTTTCACTACGATTATTAATATTATGTTCTCTGATTTTGTACAGGGGAGAGGGGAGGAAATCACCTTACGAGCGTTGACCGAAATTTCTAGAACCGGTTTCTGTCGTCAATTCAATTACCGACAACCAGCTGCTACAACTTATCAAAACGAGACCCCCCGGGCAGGTAGTTGTTCTTACTTGAAGAGGTTTCCGTGCTGTTGTTAACTACCATTCTTTAAGGGAGGAAGAAATTACGAATAATGGTCGTCAAGTATGAAGCGTGAAGTACCTAGAGCACTTAAACTAGGGGGCACCACCAAATTACAAAACATGCAAATACCTAAGTACTGATATAGTGCACGCAGTCGAGTACCCAAAAGCAACCCTGCTTTTGAGTAACAACAGCGCACCTGCAGTGCCTACGAAGAAGTACCAACAAACAACTACACGGTTTACCGGTTCAGGGGAAGACAACTCGGTCTGAGGCGCGGACACCTCGAGTACTCATGCAAAACCCATAATTTCATCAAAGTCGACAAGTACAACATCAAAAATTTCCGTACTTCTAAAAAGGTATCGATTACTTAATTAATGACGCCCCCCCCCGAAATTAATTGCTCCTGCTCACATGTTGAAATGAACCGTACCTATTTGGGTTGCGGTAGAACCCCCCCGTGACGAGTATGAGGTAACGGTGAACCGGACATTACGTTCTCGTATTTTCAGGTTCTATCCGTCAGGGAGTTTCCTACCATAAGAAAAGACAGGCACCGTCGTCCGACCACCATAAATTCAAAATGATAAAGGTCCGATCGCTTTCATCTCTGTCCTTTTTATGTAATATCATGTGATTTAAACAATTTTTCCACAGTTTTGCAACCTTATTGATTTACACTGGTAACGAGATACACCCATAAAATATAAGAGCTGACAGAAAGAGAGAGAGAGAGAGAGAGAGAGAGAAAGAGAGACAATGACAACTGGGGCAAACGGACATCGCCAGGGTCTTCAGTGTGCGTGCCTGAGGCAGTTGGGAGCCCCGCAGACTCCGATGTGGGTGTTTTCACTTTATTACATAAGGTAACAAGCGTGCAAGAGAGAGAGACAGACAACATACATATACATATATGTATATGAAAACGAAAGTTCCGCACGAACGGAAGCCGTCCGAAAAAAAACCTGTCCGGGAGCGGGCGCTCAGGACCGGTTCCAGGAAAATTTCCGAACCTGGACAGAAACTAGTCGCCAGGTCTCATCTCATCCGTTCGTTTTCCTTCTCCCCTGTACTACGACTCGTCCTGCACCGGGTTACTGTCGAAAAACCTGTCGGTAGAAAAACCGGACGGAAACCCAGTCTTCTTTTGTACTCGTCCAAGCAACTTCCGTCCAGTTCAACCTCGAGCAACCCTTTTGTGTTGTTTCGAACCATTTCGCGGGCTTTTTATTCAAATTATAAAATCCTTTCTGTGTCGAACGCCTGAAAATTAAGGGTCGCCTTTTGAGTGGTTCCTTTTTACATATGCACACATACACACACACACACACACACACATACACACGTAAACGTGGAGTAATTGTGCCGGGGCCGAGGCTGAACAAAAAAACTAGACGTCTGATCTGCCAAGGACTGATCAATGGTAATTAGGGTCGGAGGTTTTCACTTCTCGCATCAACAGATGCTCTATTAATTTTTATTAAACGTATTTAATGATTATTACCAGGTAATAGCCACCTTACCGGGTACCTTTTGGAAATGTGTAACTGACTTAATACCCTTGAAGTTGAAAAATGGTTCCACTACCAGCTTCCTGCGCGAATTATTTATAGACAAATTGTGTTACGATCGGAGACTCGCATCCTATTAAAACTTGTACGTATTACATAACATGAATATATGTAATAGCTATGTACATACATATGTAAACATATGTACATAGCAAGTTGAAAGTGTTTGCAGTACAGTAAGTGTCTGATGACCACCACTGTTTTTACTTTGAATGAAGTTTAAGGGATATACATAAATGTTGGTGTGTAGTGTGTACAACAAAGTTCATTTCCTACGTGTTTTTAGTTAACTAAACTATTGAATATTTACTGATTACTTAATAGTACCCGATGGGGTTGTCCAGTACTGAAGATCGGTCATTTCGCAAGTAAAGTTCAATCAATTCTTGACGGTATGTTTTAGATTATTGCACCAAATCATTCAGGTCGTTGGACGAGTCCGATTCTTAACAAACGTTTTAACTCTTTATTTACATACATGTGAGCACACCTTCACGGACAGCATCGATCGGTCTGGCACCAGTTCGAGCGTAATTTATAATTTGTTGTTCTTGGCGTAGAGACAAACCTCAAGGCACAACCCCACACCCTCGAAAGGGAAATAAATAGTCCATTTTCCGCGGACCGAGAACGCCGGATAATTACACACTTGCCATCGTCTCGTACTTGAAAACACTCATGGGGATGTATTAGTGCAAGTCATTGCGTCACGCACCAACAGTTCCAATGATGGATGACTTAATTTCTCAGGCGGAATCGGTTAAGAAACAATCGACAACCGTAAAATTAGAAATTAAAACGGGAGATGCGAGTGCGCACGCGAGGAAGGTACGCGGAGACGACTCCGTCTCCTGGCGAGACGTGAGAACTTGGGGAAAACCTGGCGGCAGGCGCACTACACCCACCTGGAAAAATTCACAGAGGAAAGTCATGAGAGTAGAAAGTTGAGTGCTTGAGAGGACCCACAACCGAAACCGTAACAATGAAATTGTTTTGTGTGTGTGTCGGGTGACCTCACGACATGTCGAGGGTCGTGAAAATACGGAAGGAAAGAACTAGACCACGACCTACGATATACGCTCTATCCGTAACTCTTATGTACAAAAAAGGGAAACAGGCCGAGAGAGAGAGAGGCTAGGTGCACTCTGCGATGACTGAACAACAGCCGACAAATTCTGCTACAGTAAACAGATCTGGAGATGTTAGAACTCCCGCAGATAATAATCTCAATTCCGACGCAGATGAAAGAGAGGAGATGTAGACAAAACACATGTAAGCGCACACGGACGTGGACCATCGGGCACACCGTGCAACATCTGTCCAAGGGGATCCCCACTCCTTCTGGACGAAAGTACCGTAATGTTAACGCTTGTTTTCACAAGGATCCGACTCACCGTACCTGAGTACCTGTGGTACTCACCTCAGACGTACAATTAAAAATATAGGTCATAAAAACGGGCGTTGGAAAAGTAGGTGAAGCTGTTTCATGAGTGTTCAGCAGCCTGCAGACCTACTTTCTAGCATAGACCTGATACCAGGGACAGCGTACCTTAAGGGTTCATATATAAGGAAATGGTACCTGTGTAAATTACCTGGCTTGACACATAAACTCTATTAATGGTATGATGTTTATGACATTGAAGACGTCAGCGTGGCGTCGAGACGTCGTTAGGGGTGCTGCTACAGCGTTGTACAAAGGGTTCTACTTTACTTGAAGGTGGTTCTGCGGTTCTGAGTGACTCCCAAAGCGACTTCAGAAAAAAACTTCGGATGTGCAGTCCTGTTACGAGTTGTAATGCAGTGATCATCAGAACGCACCAACTACCCCAAGAGACGACAGGTAAAAAGTTGCAGGAAGAGACCCCAACCATTCCAACAACCTTGTACGGGAGCGTACACTCCGCTACCTGCAGTAACCCCAGAGATCTGCCAGGTGAAACGAGGGTCTCGACGATGGTGCGACAGTGTGGTTTCCAATTTACCTGGAGAAGTGGCAAAACAAGGCTGACGAGGACCCGACTGAGCTGCCACCGGATTTTCATCCCCGAGAGGTCTCCATCCCCTAGGGTTGCAAATCCCCTGGATTTCTCCTACTCCAACCGTTCCGTTTCCTCTCCAGTTGTCCGTTCGTTGTGATCGAACCGGATCTCTCGCACAGCGATCTCCTCGTGGATCTCCGGTTATTTCCAGCTCTCCGATTGGTTCATCCTCCCTCTAACTGGCGTCATCCGATTGGTCAACGAGCACGTGCGCTAGGCACCTGGTTCTTCTACGTCTACTAGCTCTTGTGTACGGCTACCAGAATCTCAGACGAGGCATAGGTGCCGAGCGATTTAGTTGTTTGTTGGATTCGATTCGCGTGTTTTTTTTCTCTCTATCTCTCTCCTTTTCTCTCTTCTCCCTATCCGACTATTTCTCCCCTCTATCTCTCTCTCACACACACACACACACTAAACTCCTCTGGTCTACCTCTGCTCACCCGCTCCGTGCAGCCTTACCGGTTTGTTGGTTGTCTTCGGGTGCCTTCGACGGACAACTCGCGCAGCTGCAACACGATATTGCACGCCCGGAATTTAGTGCACCAGAACGCTGGTGCAGAGAGTGAGAGATCAGTTATCCTTTGACCTCCGATGGAGTAGGTCACTTCGAACTCGAACGTTTCTCTTCATTTTTGTGTGTTCGCTCTGCTCTCGTTCGACGACGACGACGACGACGACGGAACTTGTGCGACAATTTGGATATTTCAACTTTGTGCAACTTTAGCGGGAGTGATCCGATCGACGATCAGTGTGTGTTTGTGTGTTACACCCCGTGCCTCAACACTGGATTTATTCTCAGTTTGATTTTTTCAATTATTATTTTTTTTTTAATTTTATTTTGTCTCTCGTGACTTTCTGGAGAGAAGTCCTTGGATGAAAAGACAGCGAGAAAAAAGTAATGGAGAAATGTGCGCGAGTGTGAACATCCGTGCGAAATAAAACGGAATTGAGGAGATTTTTTTTTGGGTTGACTTTGAATTTTTTTTTGTTTTCACTAAAATAAAGTTTCAGACGAAATAAGTGAAAAATGTCGGCCGCTGAAGTGTCCGATCGTGGGATTTTGCCCAAATCGATGCTGCTCAAGAAGTACAGTCACTGTCCTCTCAAGAAGAGGTTTCTCTTCAAAGACGAGACCTCGGGAGATGCAAAAGGTAAAAACTCACAACCGATAGTTCTCACTAATTAAACTATTACTAAAACTAGTTCCGCGTTATCGCGCAAATCCTCAGGTTGTAGTTCGCGTTTTCTATCGTTTTTTTCTCGGCGTAAAAGTTTACGCGTTCGGATGACCGTTACGGCCGAATTTATTTATTTATTTTTTTTTTCTTTTACTTTTAACTTTATTTTATTGTTACTGTCCCAGAGAATATTTATTTTTACGAGTTCTAAACGCAATCATTTCAAATCTACAAATAACAATAAAAACTATTTATGCATGTATATATTTTCCGTTTTAATATCCAGTCTCGGTGCGAACGACGCGTAAAGTTTTATTTATTTTTATTTTATATTTTATTTTATTTTTTTCTATTTCAACGAGCATCTTTTCGTTATTTATTTCAACGGGTTCGTCTTGTGGGCCGAAAATACCCGTCGACCTGATAAAAATCGACGAAAATTATTGAGGATATGTACATATTTATTTATTTATTGTGGTTTAAAAATCGTTTAGTGGATTTAATTCGTTGTTAATTTTTCGATAGACTAGTTTCGACGGGAAATAGTTTTTTTTTTATCGAGTCTAGTAGTTTCAGTCTTGATTGTGTTTGAAAGTTTCAGTCGAGTACTTTAAATTGATGCACCTGAAAAGTTATTATAATTTTTATTTTTTTGTAAAATTAATAAAACAAATAAGTACGTAAAATTAATTTAGAGACATCGAAAAGTTACACGGGACGAGGATCGTGGTTTGTAGTTAAAAATAGTTAATAAATAGTTGATGGTTAAATTAAAAGTTACAGAAAATTTGTTGAGGTCAGTGAATAAAATATGTTTCCTGTATGCATAGTACAAGCACACACATTAATAAGAGTGAAAAGGTAGTTGAATATACTGGAAACGTAAAATAATTTTTAATAGTAACAGTTATCGCACGACAGTACGATTTTTCAAATTATATCACCCGAATAAATTGGAGTAGATGTTGCCTAGTTTGGCACATGGTGGGTACTTTAAACTTCGGGTACTGAATATTCATAACGGATAAGTTTAAAAATAACAGTTACCTTCTCTCATGTTTTTCTTAAATTTTTCGAAAGTGATCGGCTCGTATGAAAATCGTTCGTCCTCTAAATCGTATTGATTGGCACAAATTACCCGGTTTCGTATGTTATTTCTTTATTTTATTCTTTTTTTTCCATTTTTTTCTCTCTACTTGTATTCGCGAGGACGCGGTCAAAGGGTGTAGACAAGCACGATTTTCCAATTTTCACTTTTTTTCGCCCGTGAGAATAGATAGAGCAGAGAGAGAGAGAGAGAGAGAGAGAGAGAGAGAGAGAAAACCACCGATATTGATTTGTCGATCAATCGATCGGGGGCGTACGATCGTTCGCTTCGTGGCGATGTACTTGGCGAGTAACCCGTGAAATAGTGTCTAATCTTCTTATCAATGTTCCATCAATGCATGAAATTATGAAGTTAAACGGTAGTCGATCAAGAGCTCTAACATGTTCGATCATTCAAGTGTGTTCAACGTACCGTTCGATCAGACTCTCTAACCATTCGAGGGAACTATTTCGTGTAAATTGGCGTGACGTAAATTTAGTTTCGACTATTTTACTGTTTCTAATTTTGAATACGGGCGATAAAGAAAATTATCCATGTTTGTTGCCATTGATGACGTGAGAGAGTACTTGGTCGTCAAACAAACTGTTTTATTTTGTGCGGTTGTATTTTATGTATTGATTATTAATAAACTTTTCTTTTGTTTTTTTTTTTTTAGATGTGGTAGACACGTCAGAACCCGAAAACCTAAGCACGAAACCTCAGGATTTGAGCGTGGCGAATTTGAAAACGAACTCGCCCCCACCTGGACTGATACCGATGACCAAGAAAATACCCCTGAGCCTCTCCGAGAGATTGGAAGCTGGAGACAGATCTCACTCAACTGCTTTTATAGTTCCTCAACGTGACACCAGCAAGCCAACGGGAGTCCTTGAGCCCCTCAACCTCAACACACCAGTCGATCCGTCACATCCCATCGCTTACAGGCCCACGCCACACTACCCACCTCACTACATTCCCTTTCCCTATCACTACCCTCCTCACGATTTGTACCACCAGTATCCGATGTACCCGATGCAACCTGCAAGGATTCACCACCAGGAACAACTGTCGCCTTTTCCGCAGAGAGAAAGCTGTTCTCCACCGATGTATCCCTCGCCAGTTAGACCTGTACCGTCCCTTGCAAGGCCCACCGACAAGCTGTACATTCCTTTCGCGAGTGCAGATCACTGTGGACTGTCACCGACGTCGTCCACCTCGTCGAGATCTCCACCTCCGGCCACGCCAGAGGATCTCTCATCGCCGGGAAGCGTTGCCAGTACCGGAAGTGTCGGGAGCACGGGTATGGGCTGCACGAAACGAAGGAAAGACAGTGCCCCTAGGTATCAGTGTCCGGACTGTAACAAATCGTACTCGACGTACTCGGGACTCTCTAAACACCAGCAGTTTCATTGTGCCGCCAATGAAGCCTCTCAGGCCAAAAAATCGTTTAGTTGTAAGTTCTGTGAAAAGGTCTACGTCTCACTAGGTGCTCTTAAAATGCATATCAGGACTCACACATTACCGTGCAAGTGTACCGTGTGCGGGAAAGCCTTTTCTAGGCCTTGGCTCCTACAGGGACACGTGAGAACTCACACCGGTGAAAAACCCTTCTCGTGCCAACACTGCGGACGGGCGTTCGCTGACAGGTCGAACCTGAGAGCTCACCTCCAGACTCATTCGGACGTCAAGAAGTACTCGTGCACGACATGCAGCAAAACCTTTTCGAGAATGTCGCTGCTGACGAAGCACGCAGATGGCGGATGTCCCGGAATGACGACGCAGCACGACATGCTCTACCAGTCGCATCACGGGATCGCTGATCTCCTGTCTGAGAAACTCCACCGGTGACCGCTCAGCACGGCAGTGGCGTAAGATCGACGCAAATCGAGCAAAACTCACACTAACAATTAAGTAAATCACAAAACACGCACGCGTACTGTTAAATTAGTTCCTGTTGAGCGTTTCGTTTCTAACCGTACACCCCCACTTGTGATTTCCCATGGGCAAGCACCCTGAAAAACCTGAAAAGGGAAACCTGAGATCGGACAGATCGCACTGATCGGAGAGATGAGTTCGATTCAAACGCACGGCGTATCTGCCTGACGTAAAAAAAAAACTTTAAGTAAAAGCCTGAAATTTTACGATACTTCACGATTCCATAATTTATTTATTGAGCGATCGTGAGATCAACAAAATCGTTAAACGCTTTGAATAGATCTCTCTCTCTCTCTCTCTGTCTCTCTCTATCTCCCGGTCCGATTTGGGTTTTGCTTTTTGTAATATTTTTTTCTCTCTCTCCCTCCCTCCGTCTCTCCACCGGTTCATCTCTCCCCCTCGCACACACAGATAGATACATAAAATGCTATTAAAATAAACTTGGTATTTTATTAACTATTTAATTACGCGAGTCAACGTTTCGGTTTCAGTAAATGCGAGCGCGAGAACACAATATCCGCTTATTGATTTTCAAATAAATTATTATTACTTATTAACATCAGGTCCGACGGTGGAGAGAAGCAGGGAGAGAGGTGGTTAACAATAGATGAGTTCAGGTCTAGTCCTGATTGTAGACAAGCCGATAGAATTAATAGATTTGTGCGTCACTTGATGCCAAACCGTCGTAGAAAACAAGAGGCAGTGAGTCGGGAGTGGATGGTGCACGTCCCGATCAGGTACAGTTACTGTATGATCTGTCAAGGATGTTTTCGATTACGAGAAAAATAAAATAATAACTGTAGAAGACGTACACGTACCGTACCTGTAGACGAATTTCGTAGTGTGCCGTCTCACCCTTACCGGTGCCTGACACTTCTCGTGTTTCGCCTAGACAAATTTGTATACAATTTGTTTACACATTATAAAACGCGCGCGTACGACCCAGTGATGACCGTCTCAGCGAATTGTTAAGTTTGTCGATTACCATGATTCGTGTACTCCTAGTCCCGAAATTACGTACAGTGGTCATTCGGTAGGTACAGTGTTGTACTGTAAAGCAGCGGCTCGAGGCCATCCGAGGATTAATTCAAGCCAAGTGCCTTAAGACTGATTTTATTGTTTAAATATTAATATATACATTTTCAACTCTCTTAATATTTCATAGTATTAATATAATCAAGCCACGGAATGGGAAAATTGCATTCTCCTCACTCGACTACAAATTCAACCCGATAAAAATTTCAGTATAAACTTATGTACATAGGAGACTCGTCAGAGGATTCGCGTCTTTGACGGGTGTCCGGTCCCTCCGGTCTAGGAATTCGTCTAGGAATTTCGGTGTCCTGCATTCTCTCGGCTATGCGATTTTTCATGTTTTTTTTGGGGTTCTTTTTTAATTATTGTAAATTATTTATTTAAACCAAGCACCATATATTTAAAAATTATGATACATAAATATATATACGGTAACCGTATAGGAATAGGACGAGAAGTAGGTTTTGTCTCGCGTCGAAACTTTTTCCAGTTTGTTTTTCTATTTTGTCTCACTCTTTTGTTTTTTTTTTATTTTTATTTTTTCATAAGATGCTAGTCACTTTGTCTATTCTACTGAGTAGCTGTAATGTAAACTATGAACGACACGTGGCCGCGAGAACACGTGGGAACGTGTCAAATTCTTTTCAACCACCTAAATTATTCTGTACAAAATCGGATCGAAAAAAATTAATAAGATTGTCGTGTACAGTGCCTTAGATTTATATATTATATTATTATATTAAGAAGATTTCTTTATAGTAATTTGTATTTAAACGAATAAAAAATCTGTTTTTTTCGTCAGAGAAGTGTTTTTACATTGGACAAGTTACCTGTCAGAATCATTCCTTGTCTTGTGCGCTGTTGTCGCAACAGCCCGACAGTCATCCTGTGGTACACAGAAAATTTAAAAAAAGGAGGTCGTGCGACCGGCTGTGAAGCCACCACTGGGACACTACCAAACGAGGAAGACAAAGTTCGGTTATGTAAAGTACCGGACCGGTGTATTATAATACGTAATCTCGTAAATAATCGATGAATTAGAAAGTAATAAAAGTTATTTACATTATTAAGTTCACTCGGAGAGAGATGGAGAACACAATATGGGACAGGAGTGAACGGAAACTTGACTTATAACTGTATAGAAGCGCACGGTACACACTGTCGTTATGTACAAAGTGTCGTGCTGCAACCACACTAACTACACTTTTGCATTTATTTCAATTATAGTTCTAAACACTCCACATAATCATTCTATTCTTCGGTTTTCGGCCTGTCAAATAATTTTAGTTAAGCCTGCGTCATTTTCACTGTCATGAATTTAAATTTATACGGAATTTGTATTTATAAAACAAAACGGGCACCATCAAGGTGAAATAACAGTTCTCATCGATCGCTACTGTACTTCTTCAATTTACTTTCTCGACCGTTACTTGTTGTTACTACAGGAGGTCCTTTCCCACTTCGGTTACCAACAGGAACCAAACGGGAGTGCGCCGGTGGTTGGTTGAGTTGCCTAGGATTTTACTGCTGGAGAGGAGTGGTGACCACGTGCCACCTCTGCTTAGGTGCTTAACGTTAATATAATAATAATACCAATAATGAAACAGTGTGCCTTGTATTATAATTTCATTACAAAGGTAACTGACTGGTTTCACCGGTGAAACGGCAAAGGCCGTGCCAGACAAAGGATGCGGGCCTAAACGGAAGTAGACGTCGATGAAAGTCTAGGAGAAGAGGATAGTCGGATTGGAAATTGATCGACACTGATCTATCATTAGGATACATTCATCACTGGTAAATTTTCAAAATTTAGACTCCCTTGAATCTATCAAAATATTAATGGTATCATTTTTCGGTGGAACGACGGCAAATTAGAGGTCCTTACCCTGGTCCACCAATTGCTTAACCGACTTTCATACCTGGCGGCATCGACGTGAGCCTGCCATCGACCGGGTACCCGTGCCATGCCCGACTGTCTCCCCCGGCCAGGTCGACGGGAGAACCATTTGCCGGAAACGAATTCTCCAGCATCCCCGGATGTTGTGAGGTCGCAGGTGGCAACCGTCCTCCCACCCCCGAACACGGCCAGTTTCTCACATTCTCCCATACCTGACATTAGATTAATCGCACGGTGGGAAATACCCGGAAGTTTTGATCGTTGGAACTGTCCACCGTGTGGGAGACTGCAGCAGGTGATCTCTGTTATGTGTTTACTGTTGCCAGGCAACCGGTTTCAGGTATGGGATGAGTACGTACCTATCGCACCTTTCCGGCGTTGCACTTAACCGATAATAAACCAATCAAGGGTGATGATTATTATCGTTACTCTTATCATCAACGTCATTGCGTCAGTCGTCGTAGTCGTCGTCGACGTCGAGAGAGAGAGAGGGAATGTTGCAAAATTACAATTTCCTTTGAGTAACATGCTAATGGCTCGAGTTCACCGCGAGTTGCAAATTCAAAGTCTTCTTTTATGACCCGCTAAAATGAGGAAGATGTAAAAGGAGACAAATCCTCAACTCTGCACCGTCTCTTTCGCCACGAGACAAGTCAAAGAAAGGAAATAGGTTTCCAATCGTGATTCAGTCAGAAAATGTCAGTCAGCTTTTAGGTAAGTGTCGTAAAAAAAAAAGCCGCCATGAGCAATTAAAATTAATTGATGTATCAAATAATCCGTGACATATTGAAAAAGTTCACGGACTAGAGAAGGTCGAGTACGAGAGTACCCGGGGGAAGTACTCGTACGCCATCAGCAAGCAAGGCTTTCCGTTTCCTCGGCGACCCGGAAAGAAAGTCTTGGGATTACAAAAAACCTGGAAAGGTTCTCTTTAGGAGGTACCATATGGTCGACGGACCAGGTACCTTCTGGCGACTGCCACAATTAAAAGAAATAAAACAGATTTGGTACCTGTTGCATTGGGTTTTAACCTTTTGATACTTCCTCACCCTCCTGTTGTTTTTTTCCACACGTTAAAATCCTTCTGTCAGGGGTAGCTACCGCCTCGAGCAAGCTCGCGTGGTGCCTCTACCCCAAGACGTTTCATTCAAGAAAACGATCGCCCAGGAAGTAACAGGATGGTGACCGACTAAGACTAAAACCTTTCTGAAGACTTTATTGTTGGAATTTTAGAGTGGACAGTACACGTCTCTAAAACTATAAATCCTAGTGAAAATTAATGAAAAGACTTAAGGAATTTGCAATGGGGCCGGTGTCAGCGCGTCAGAAAATGCAACAAAGCCAACGTGGCCCAGCCAAGGATTGCCCAGCGCGGTGTGCTATATATATTTTTATTATGCGTTCTTCATTGTTACCTAAACCGTTCTCAAACTGGTACGTAATCCCTGAGTAAATCGAATATTTGTCAGGTGTGAAGGTAATTCCCATGGTAATTGCTTTATTATACCTGGTCAGAAATCCGGTTCCGGGGAACTTTATCTGCGACTCATCTCACCACGTTCTTAACCTACCCCTGGGTCAATCCATCGATCGGCTCGAGATGCTCTCACTAATTCGTTTCATTTTTTTTTCTTACTTGTTTTAATATAAATTTAAACGGTAACACCTCTGCACGAACGCCTTACATAACCGTTCGAGCTATTAGAGCACTTTAATGAGGAAGTACACGGAGAAGTAGACGAGCAGTTCACAGAGCAGTACCTGGAACGGAGACAGTGCAGGAAAGTAAAAAAAACAAAACATACATATATTTAGCGTAACAGACAGGTAGGTAAAATTTATGTGTAGGTCACCGAGTGATGTAGCGTAAAGGTGAGAAAGAGAAAGAACTATTAAAGTTCTAAGTGATGTTCCAGTAGAAAAAGGTCACCGGAAAATACAACACGTAACTGACAATAGGCCTCACGGTCCTCTACTCCTTCCGATTGTTAATGAGAAGCACAAACAGGTACATCGCGTACCTCACAACCTTTACGTAACTCACATGAGTCGTCGTATGGGTCGAAACAAAAATATAAAATAAATCTGTTGGTGGATTTTGATTTTGATGAGGACGACTACAGTGCCAGTGATGATGATGATGACGAAAGCAATCAAAACTTGTGCACAAGCTATAGAATGTATGTTGTGACCGGGTCGGTACCACCCACCTGCCTGCCAGATGGGCACCGACCTACGAGCAGGTCTTCGTGCAACTCAACTTCAGTTCGGTACCTGATCCCATTTTTTGTCTGTACGTTATTCCGAATGAGCGAACTTAATACCTTTTTTTCCCGGTGTGTTTTTTTCTAGGCATGAGCTTCCGCGACGGAGTGCCTGCCTAGGTACGACCCGAGGGTTTTGCGGTGTTGGCTTTGAGGAATTTACCAGAGCACTGCTTGACTGCCTCTCCATATTGATTTCTATTATAATATATATATATATGTATATAGCTATCTATCCAACTATCAAGCTGAGTATTCTCCCACCGTTTTTGTTTCTCTTCCTTACCTGACGGTCGAGGCTTAACCCTCTGCATCTTCCTCGTTGTCCCTCTCTCTCTCTCTCTGGTGATTATCCTTTCACGGTGGGCTTTGTATGTTCCTTCATCTAAACGTGATCGCTCGCTTTCTAACTCTCTCGCCATTCCGGGATACAATTTTTCTAGCTCTGTTTCAATTCCGAGTGATCCACCCGGTCGTAATGTCTTCTCGTGCCTGATGGCCACCTCGATCCCACGCAAAATGAAAGGTACGCGCGGACTCACATTAATCGAATAAGTCACTCCCCTGGTTGTTTTTCATTTTCATCTGTTACATTCTCTGATGATGATTATTTTTCATCTGGTCTCGTGTCGACTCTCTCGCTCTTCAACTTGACCGTAGACCACAAACATTTCCGACGAAAAATTTTGTCTGGCTTTCTACTCGTTCGCGTTCACCACCCGTCTACATTTGGTGTGACTAATTTCGGGTAACCGGCAAACAAACGAACCCCGTGGGAAATTAAGTAAATAGTAATGTTACTGATGGTTTCCGTCAACCTTGGTCCGGGTACTTAATGTACCTCCAACGAATAAACTAACAGAAAAGCACTAATAAATACATAAATAATAAATACGAATTTAGGACAAGTACTTGCTCTTTTACCGAGTGTCTTTTTTCAGTTTACTATATACGTTTTTCCAGGCTTTCCTAACATCTTCAGCCTTTCGCGGTTCCCATGGCAGCGAACCTGAACATGTTTCGTGGTCCAAAATTATCTTTTGCAATTTTTCTACCCCCAAACTCCGTTATTACCCATTCAAAAAGACCGTTTCAGTTAATACTACAGACAAGTTTAGTAAATCACTAAAATTTTGGTCGTTAGTTTAATTTATTAAGGTACGAGAGTCATCGGCGTTGGCGGCCGGTCGTAGGGCAGACGGGCCCCTCGGTCATTCTCCATTGCATCTAATAGATAAAAATTTATAATTCGAATTTTGGTTTTTATTTCGCATGGCATTCTTATACTAATAATAACATGATAAACGATACTAGCAATTAATAGTAATCAAACGCGATAATTCTTATTTAAAGAGGCAATTACGGAGAATGGCCGGATCGACCTGAAGCCTCTCGCCTCACTTCCCACCGCCTTCTCATTCAACCGACGAACATAAAACACGAACTCATCACCGTTCCACGTATAATTCATATACAATAAGGTAATAGAGTCGAGGCCCTGTTATTATATTTCAGTTACGAGTGTGAGGATGACCTAAAATTAGCGGCATCTTTCCCGGAGCTTCTTTTTGTCAACCTCAAGCCAGGCTGGTTTCTCCACCGGTACCTTCCTCCATAGAAAGCAGACGATGTTTTTGCCAGACAAAATTCCTCGTCGTGGTTATTTACTAGATAATTTAACGTCTGACGGGTGTGGGTGTTTGAAAATTGAACATCCTCGATGGAGAGACCCGATGTCTTCTGTCGATCCATCCACACGTACAGCACACTGCACTGCTTTCGCACAAGAAAGGAACGTACACGAGTGTTATGTACATAAAATATCCGTGTACCGTTCGATTGTGACGAGAATTTACGTGCAATTTTCACAGAGAATTCAGGTTCGTTTCAGGTTCACCCACCGTCAGAACGTCGACCATCTCCTGACTCATTCAATTTGTTTTACTCGTCTTCGCGTTCAGGTTCCAATTTAATTTATTTATTGACGATTTCAAACAATGGCGAGCGAGTTCTTTGTGTAAATATTTTAGTGCCGCTCGAGGATTCGGAAATGCGGCCTGAAACACCTTTCGTACCTGCCGTTGCCTGCCAACACCGTAACTAAATAATAAATTTAGTTTTAGACGAAGAAATGAAAAAAAAAATAAAAATAAAAAGGTGAGAGACCGACATGTGCGAGGCGAGTCGGAGGATTCTCCAATGTCACGTTATTAATTAATAAGGGCAGGGAGAACACTCCCGGCAATTAATACGAATCAATAAGTACAAAAACAAAAAACCGAGTAACAGTTATCGATTTACAACGAACAGGGAGACACAACTCCATTTGATGCATACATAAACGTACATAGGTGCAGTCGACGGGCGTAAGACGAAATCAAATTAATACATTTAAATTTCATACATAAAATGCAAGTTCAATCAATTGGGTTAAAGTGCACGACCACACGATTAGTAGTAATTACAAAACATAAAGTGCAGTGTGATGCAGATTATAATTACAAAGTATAGGGAAGTGATGTATAAATTACTCGAGCACTCAACGCTTAATATCACTAATCTTTAATACGAGTTTTTCCTGTATATTTCCACGTATGTGTATATATTTTTTTATCGATTAAGAAATTTACTTGGTTAATGTAGTTGTATGCATGGTGGCAAGGCCTGTCGAGAGAGATGAAGTTGTTTAACACGGTCAGACTGCCAGGTACATAAGAATTGAAGACACTCTTGGAGGGACTTAGTGTAAGTTGACGTCAGAACCCGGGTAATTTCTGCGACTCCTCCTCGCGGACTTGGCTCTAATCTCATCAGTTTAAAGTGTAGTTTTTGTAGTTTTACACTGCACAAATACTCGCCGGTGTGTAGGGGAGGGTAGCAAAACTCATCAATGAAGTCGTGTTGTTCCCAAAACAAAACTTGCAAACAAATAACAGGGTTCGGGCTCGTCAAGGCTCGCAACCTTGGCGGCGCTTCCAAGTCCCCAGATGGAACTTTTTCGTCTGCTCCCACGACAAATTTATCTGCAATGTACGCCGTTCTTGGACGGAAGACCGTGAACCGAAGACACCGCACAGGTACACCCGCCGACAAATTTATGTTAAAACAATTAACCGAGTGCAGGCCTGGTTAGAGTAAATATTTAACGTGTGCAATCGGGGTTTTGTCTCTTGTCTAAGGCGATCGCGACCTGAACCTGAAATCGAACCTGAAAAGCCTGAGCGATGAGCCTGCACCGTGTGAATGTCACCTTTTCCTGGCTCGTTCACTCCGCGTCCACAATCCAACTTATTATTGTTTCCTTGTACGCGAACTGATCAACTTCACACTTTGGCATTTGCGTCTTCGATGGGTCGTTTACCAAACAGGTGTACCTGAACTCCTTTCTTTTTATTTCGTACGGTTTACCAGGAAACTTGTCGGCGTTTCTCGTTTCCAGTGACTCCCGCGTCTCGTTGCGATGCTTCGAGACTTTTTCTCCTCAACGCTGAACCCGTACATCTCTCTCTGATACACGTAACACGTACCCACATGATCTGTTTTCCTACCTGTTAACCAAGAGGACCGTTCATCCATCTATTAGCTACCTACCACAGACCACATGACACGTCCCACCTTCTGTGTATTCTTTTTCATGAAATTGATTACTCCACTCACGGGTGCAATTCGAACCTGATTTCTCAAACCCAAAGCTGAAAGTTTTTAAAGGTCTCATTCACGTCGAACATGTTGAACATCTGACGGTGCGGAATGCCTTAAAAGGGAAAAAAAAAGTGGAAGAAGAATGTCCGGATGTGAAGAAACAAGTGGACTCTAACAGGTGGAATACGAAGGCCCCCAAAGGCGGGATACCCGAATTTCATCGAGGATGCACCTTTCTTGATGGATGCCCGATATTAACACCTCCGGTACCTGGTTAGGGTTATTCAGGTTTCAGGTACTCCTTCCCCTCCCCTGTTCACCCCGTTCTGTGTCCGTCAGCGAGTGACCTCGACGGTTACCCTCGTGCTCCTCACGTGGGGTGTGTTTAAAATAAAAATTTCGGCCATTACTCACCTCGATAGTTGAATTGATGGACGGCTAATTGCCGGATCAGATAGTTTTTCAAACTTATTATTTCACTATTTTTTTCCTCTCCCTCTCTCCTTTCCTACCCTCGCCTCCGTCTTCCTCTTTCTCTCGTACCTCTCACCTTTTCTACCGTAAGGAATTCACTTCGTTTCATGTTCCCGGCGTTACTTTCCTCACCTTCGAACTCAAAGATCGACCTTCTATTCGCTACGACTCCCACGTAATGCCTTTTGACTTGTGCTGCGTACCCGACCCGTAAATCGTAGCAAATTTCACTCAAATTACAATTATCTGTACGTGTGTATATGTGTATACAGTGAAGTTAACAATTTCCGAATGGGTTCCGCGTTAGGTCACATCAAAACGAATTAATTCTGATATTTTTCCCGGCCTTCGTCAATTACGCCATTTAATATTTACATAACCTTCATGAGTAATTAATTTTCGGGGTGAGGAAGTGAACTCGTCAGACAAGTTCCATATTTCGATGGAGAAATAGTTGCACGTTGGTGTACGCGAGTGCGCTCAAAAGAGTCAGATGGTAACAAAGAGGTTTTAAGTTAACTAACGAAAAATAGTACCCAACAGGAATAGTAAAAGATGTTATAGTTCTATAAATTTATTATAATTATAGTTCTTTGTTAAATATTTTAGACTTCTTGTATATATAGATTCTCTGTAGAGTTTACCAACTAGTCACAACTACTTCGATAACCACAAGTGTCTGTCTTATAGAACATGTCATCTGTCCAATTTTTTTACCGCTCGACTCTTTCAATTCCCAGGATTCTTACCGAATTCGACAAACCTGTAAATTCTGCCGTCCATCTCATGAGAACCGGTCAGGTTCTCATCTCTAAATCATTCCAAAAACGTCAGGTTCGATCGGACGTTTCAGATGTTTGAAGGGAACCTGAAGAACAAAGAGGACAACTTCACAGGCGGCTACTCATTTCACACACTTCCGTACACATTTAACGTGGTGGCATGGATTTGTCAAGTTTCCTCGCTACGTCGCTGTCTTCCTTGGCCTCATGGACGAGGCGGCGTGAACCGTCGCACTCCAGTCTTTTACCTTCGGCACCTTCGAGTGTCAGCTCTCAGGTGTGAGTTTTTTTCTTTTTTTTTCAATTTCGCGTTTAGACGAGCATCAAGACACATCAACCCCCCCGGGGGGAGGAACAAACTGGTTTCTATTTCTTGCGTTATGAAAACGAAAGAGCAATTTCTACGAGTGAACGAATTCAACAAGTGGATTCCGACAAGAATTTCCTTCTATTTCATCCGTACGCTGCCTCCTGACCGCGTTCTTCTTCCAAACAACAAAAATAAAATCGTGACGGCCTTCTTATTAAATTTTCACTCGAATTGGCAGACTTCTCGTCGAGTGTTTTTCCGCCGGTTCGTTTCCCATCTCAAACGTTCTGCTTCCACGTGGATGTGCTGCCTTTGTTTCCACCTGTTCGAGGTACTGGTCCTCGGTGTCGCTACAGAATCTATATTTTCTCTCAGAGACGAACGGTAAATAGTTTTCCCGAAGCACCTGCACATCTGCACTTCTCTCTCTCTCTCTCTCACTCTTTGGCTGGAAACTATTAAAAGAAACTATCGGTGGTGGGCTGGCGACGTGGGCCGAGAAAATATGTTGTCGTGTCGTAATAAATGGATTGGAATTTTTTCTCTCTCTTTTCATCGAAATCCGCGAGCGAAAGCCAGGGAGTCGACGGTGAAAAACGGAAATGTCACGTCGTGGCAGGAGACTGGGAAAACAGGAAGAGTAGTGAATTGAGTAGTTGGGCTGTGATGTGTACGTGACATGCCTCGATCGTGAAACATCCCAATTCGTGAGGTTACACTCAGCAAGTTGAGTACTTTTGCGATGAAAGTAACAAAGTACTGGGAACTAAACTCCGTAGAAATACTTCTTTGTGCTACTGCTTTGCTATCTTTCCAGTCATTGTTTTATTTTTTCTACTTGTGACACGGAGAGCCCGCAGTACCTCAACTTGTACAGGGGTACCACCAAACCAATTTAAGCAGTCGAGTTCTCACGTGGTCTTTCTGCTACCGACACTACATAAATGAATTCACTTGGAGTACAAGTACATGAAAAGATAAGAATACCCGTTACGAGATCACCTTATGGACGAGCAACTAGACGTGTGAAACATTTGTATTCCACGTCGTGTCTACATAATTTTATAGTTTCATTGTGGGTAGCTATAGATGAGAACGATCCTCCACAAGGTTGAAAGTGAAATTTTCATCAAAATATTTACGAAACAAGTCGACCGTTACGTCTTCTTCCAGTGTTAACGTCTCATTCGACACAACAAAATCCGACGATTTCGACAGATAACGTCGGGATCTACGAGAGAGTGTCCTTCTCTTCTGACACGACAATTGTCACAATTGAATTACATCAATCAGTACCGGTTTTCCTGATTGGATTCGATCGAGCAGTTTCACCCACTCGAAACGTTAAATTGGAATTCGATATGAACTCATCTCGTTGTGAGTTATAAACTCAACCTACGCGACATTGTGTGACTAAGACCGGTCCAAAGGTACTCGCTCGAGATCGCTCCCGTATCCACCTGTTATTTATTCGGGGCAGGAAGAGGTGTGAGTACCCGGGCACGGGTACCCGAACACCCGACTCGGTCAGTGGTCCTGCCTTTCCGCGAGTGATCCACGGACCCAGCTGGGTGTTCTCGACTTATGATGAAAACGAGTTTTCATCGGGGGAAAAACTTGGGGAATGAGTACCCGTGTAAAATTCGGACCGATCGTAATCGATCTATAAAATTAATAAATGAATCAATTATTTGGACACGGAGAGATTCGGGCCACGTGAAACGAGATTATGAAACCCGAGTGGGCGTACATAACTTCCATAACTCCGATGAAACATTCACCTTTTTCGGGAGAGGAAGATGACACGCCGGGGTACGAGTGCTCGGGTTACTCCTGGTCTACCGGCCGGAACACCTTGACGAAGCTTTGTCAGGGCCAGGAACGTTTTGCACCTTGCCATTTTCTATCTTCCTGCTTATTTAAATTCATTCATTTGGAATTAA
Organism: Polyplax serrata; assembly: GCA_037055365.1. Taxonomy (NCBI): domain Eukaryota; kingdom Metazoa; phylum Arthropoda; class Insecta; order Psocodea; family Polyplacidae; genus Polyplax; species Polyplax serrata. Next base: position 2,675,074 of record JAWJWE010000038.1, on the reverse strand, counting down.
GGGCAGTGGTGACTGTTAGTCGGTACTCATTTCCTCAGTCCTACATGTCTCAGTATTTCTACAACTGGTCTCGGTTACAAACGATCAGTAACGCTCCATTTATGTACACCGTACTCCTATTCTACAACTATAACTTATTTCAACTACTCATACATACTGTTCGGAGAAATCTTCAACGTGGATGTTATTAATCAATAATTTTTGACGAGCAATTAAGTCAAAAGAAACTTGACAAAATAGGGCACAAACCAGGTGTGCGAAGAACAAAAACAAAGTCCCGGGACCAAACCCAAAATTTTATTTTAGACAAAAAAAAAACTAGAACAGTAGAAACAAATATGGAGATCGCAATTGTTCGATTGGTAGCGATCGATACGATTCACAATGAATTCGACACGCAATAAATCAATTTAGAGGAAGCAAGCCGCAAAGTCAAACAGACAAGACAACTTTTTGGCAAAACACCTTGGCCATCCCACGTTGCCAAAAAAGCAAAACAAAAAAAAAACAAGGACCGAAGGCTCATTGTCGAGTCGGAGATCTCTGAGATCTCGACAAGCGAACAACACCGACCGACCGACTCGATGATTTTGCACGTTGCTCTCAGGAATCAGAAGAAACGTCGACTCGACGATCCGCTCGCGGCGTCGAAGATCTGCGCCCTGCTACGAAAGGATGAAAGAGAGCGGTGATCGAGAGTGATCTGACACGTGTTAACGTTATCCGCACACGTGGAGTGAACAATTACACGATACAGGAAATGAAGTTAGGATAGTTGAAGACAAAACTATTCACCTGTTGTCGCACTCTTCGGGGAGATCTTGATGATGAAACACTTTAACGAAATTATTGTTTTTTTGTGTTCATCTTCTTTACACACAGCAATTACCGGAAGTGTGGCGTTGGGCACGACACTTAAGGAAATTATGTTATATCTTTGGGGAGGCACGTTCTCTGATAATTATTAAGTAAAGAATTATAGGGGTGAAAACGTACACAGACACAGACACACACACCATCGTGTAGTCTTAAGTGCAAGTTTCCTTACATTGAAAACGTGTGACATGCGACGACTTGTACAACCGTTAGTAACTATCTATTATTTACATAAGTGATACATTTTTGTATTGTAACACACAATCTTAGGTTCCACGCTTCAGACATTAACGAAAATTAAGTGTAAGTAATTTAATTCACGCTGCATAACATTTATATATGTTACATTTAGGTTGTTTTATGTAAGTTATGTTTAATTAAAAGATCAAGGTGAGTGTGTAAAAGTACTGCACGACATTTTGGTTGTTACAAGTGTGTGTTTCTACTGTACTTTAATTGTTTTGCTGGTTACACCATCAATGATAACAAGTGTAATACCAAAGTCGAGTACAGGTGACCGTAGCACCCGTGACTGGTGGCACCCACCAGAGGGAAGTGTGCTGGTGTCAGGTGGCTGTTGAAACCTTCGATTGGCTCACCACTTCGATGGCTACGCACAGGTTTCGAGGCGCAACAACGAGAATCAATAAAAACAATTTCACCTCACGAGTTTGAAAACAAACGAGCGAGTGCCTTTTTAAAAGAAAACCAACCAGAACCCGAAGTAAATCGTTTTAAAATCCAATTCGGCCACCTGTCGCAGCAGCCGGGAAACGAGAGCACGAAAGACAGAGACGGGCGCCAGCCAGCGAAGGTCAACCTTAAGGACCCCGTTAGAAGAATTGGTCGGTGGTCGGGTGTACCATGGGCGGAACGTGCGGTCGGAAACGTACGGATTGTCAGCACGTACCCTCAGGTACACCCGACGCACAAGAGAAAGAGAACCTGTTACGTTAAAATCGCAGCAGGTGAGCGCTCTAGACTTCTAACTGGCAGTGACAGTCGATCTACCTCTTCATCCGGGTTCGTTGCAGAATTTAAAGTGGCCAACCAACTGGTCCGAGGTCCATTGAAACATGTTCGACAATGACAGGTCGGCTAACACACTCTGAAGGTGCACGTCGGACAATACTGGAGGAGACGTCGCAGTTCTTCTTCACAATGGGAAACGTAGAGCTGAGTGGTAGCTGACCGGTGGTGTGCGGCAGGTGCCTTTCCTCCTGGTGCAAACACGAGAGCCACCACTTGTCCGTCTGCGCGACCGAGGCTCTCTCAAGGTTCATTTATTTGACATTTTCACTTCTTCAGTTTCTCTTTTTCCCGAGCATACCGTGCCGCAACCGATAAACCTGATCAAGGTCGCCTTTGGGAGCCACGGGAAAACAATGAGAGCTAAATAGGGTCAAGTTGAGAGCTGAAACTCTGGGTGGATCTAGTCAGACGTCATTTTTCCTGATCGACGTCGAACCAGAAGTGTCAATGTTAGGTGGGCAAATGTTGGCAAGTGGGAGCGCCCAGGGCGTCTAGGAGGTGACGGCGGCTGCTCTGTCAGGTAGCCAAGTCAAATTAAATGAATGAGAGAGAGAGAGAGAGAGAGAGAGAGGGAAGAGACACAGTCGCATACCTGAACAACAATCAAGAGAGCGAGAGCAAAATTACGTTTCTACGAAAATAACACAATAATATTATTAATAAAATTTTATTAATCGACGACTGACATTTATGGTTTTTACAATTGCCAGTGCAACAAAGTCTTCTGGACGAACGCACGGCATGTTCTACGGTTTATTGAACATTATTTAAGTACTGGTAGCTTGTTAAGTTAGAGTGGTGGTCGGACGGTAGTCGTAACTCTGGTGACGGTCCCCTCAGGTACCCAGGCACTTTCAGGTGCCATCGTTGCGTATGGAAAAGAAAGCGATCGGAAGGACACAACCCGACGTTCTCAAGATGGAGGAAATCCTCCCGAAAACCGTACGGGTTGTTTGTTTAATTAGGTTAAAGGGGTTGGCAATCATCCGACTTGTTTCAGGTACCACGGGTGTACCTGAGATGTTCGAGGCACACGTGTCTACCCGAAACCGATTTCTAAACGTAAAAAAAAAAAAACGCGGTCAAACTTTTTCGCCATGACACCTTTCATGACGGGAACTTCTCCGGTGAGTCGTTCGACCGGTGACGCATGGACAAATTCTAATGAATAAATTATCTATGATAGACCGGGTAGCTAGGTAGGTGCCACTCATGCGTGTGTCTGTGTGTCTAGGTGCGTGTGTGTGTGCACCTGTTGTATAAAAAATAGCATTTACACGATCACTCGCTTCTGTAATTTCTGCACCGTAATGCCCTGCAGAACCGTTCAAATGACCAATAAGAAGCACGTAATTAGCTTAAACATTTATTATTTTTCAGGTTGCCTTGCCACTCTCGTTCAGGTACATGACTCGAGACTTTCAACTTTTTTAACAGTACCTGGAAATTTGAGATCGTGGAAATGGTTGTTATGTGTCTCTTTGTCCGTCCGTGTGCCCCTCTCTCTCTCTCGATCAATCTGGTACTTGTAGTTTTCACTATTTTATGTCTAGGTGTAGAGCAGTTCTAGTTTTTTAGCGTCTCCTCAGGTTTTAGCAAGTTAACTTCACCTCTCTCTTTCATTTTATACACACAATTTATTTTTATTGCATTTGACTAATTTAATTTATACCTAACCAAATGTTAGTACGCCTTTTCTAAATTGTCTGACACTTTGCAGCCGTTTGAAACTTGTACGTTTTGTATTCTTACTGTAATACATATGGAATTTATTAGAGTTAATATAAATGCCCAAAACGTACATACAGAGCTTACAGCACTTCAGTCTGTAAATGTTTCACACCAACTCTCCGTCTGTACAAGCATCAGTGCACCCCTCATTAAAGCTTCTTTTTTATATATGTTTTCCCCGTGCAATGGTTTACTATATATATTTCTAATTTATATAAGTTACATCATCGTATTTTAAAGGATTGTCAGCGTTTGAAACTAGTCGAATAGGTAGAAAATATGCAAACAGGTATATAAAAATGTATGTGACGTCATTGATTCATTACGTCACTCTCTCGCCTAGCAAACTTGTTCTTTCATTTTTACGACTGAAACATTCGACCTCCTTAAACTTAAAGGTACGAATTGTATGACAAAGTGCCCGACAATAGAGGGAAAACAGCACTTGAAAGAAACTCGACACAAAAGTAGAGAATGGTGTAACTGAATTAAACATTGGAGAGCACGACGAGCACAATGGACGAATTATATAGGGAAAATACACGGCGGATGGAAGTGTTACGGTCGTGGTGTGCGTCATCCACACGTGATGACAAATTCCCCCCTAAAAAAAAGGAGATTAGCAAGAAAAACTGCCAGAGTAACGTTACACAGCGCTGCAGACAACAATTCAGGTACTGGTACCGTCACCACATCAGCAGTCCCGGGGTGAGTACCCGTTCAAGTGCACGGGTACCGAGGTGACTCACTCAAACTGACAAATTCGCTCCTTGCACTCGGAGGATTAACCTCGTGTCTTTCGCACTTGCCCCGACCCGTCCAAAGTACCCGCCGTTTGCGAGTACTCACGGCTACGGGTACTGATTTATTTTGAACCACCCGTCGTATCATTACTCATTGATTTCTTCTGACTCACGGGTTATATTTTAATTCCCCCGTTGGTTTCTTATTCATTCCGACGGAGTCTCTCGGTTATTAAATCGATATTTATCAATAACATTTGATTTTTATGAGTACCCCTTGAAATTGCATTTTTATATATATAAATTACCGGTTATGTTCAAATACTTTTTTTTTCGGGCTGTTTGTGGAACGAATGTAATTTGTATTCTTACTCTTCTCCGTCGTCACGTCGTGTCCAACAGGTCAAACATTTGCCTTCTTTTTGGTACTCGTCGGTACCCACTCGGCATGTGTTGACTCTCTTCACCTTCTCCAACTGTGTACCTCCTGTTTATGTTACACCTGTACCTCGTTTCTTTTCCTTCTAGCTCTCGTAATTCTGCTTCCACGACGCCTTCGCATTGTATTTTCATTTCTTTCTTAATCTCTTCATCAAGGTTCCACCTTATCAGTTTGTCGTCGTCTCCCCGTGTCACTCACCTTCGTCTACCTGCCTCAGAAAACAGGTAAATGATCGTAATAAAATGCAACATAAAACATTTTACGTAATGTATAAAATACATACCAGCCGCGTAAAAGTATACGGGAGAAGAGGTTGTGAGTACTCCTTCCTACGAGTACTTATGTTACTGACTTTCCAGTACTTAAGTTCTGAACGATGCTGAAAGCTCGAGGTAAAGGGGCACCCGTTCGGGTACTCGCCAAAATCCCATTCTCCTTGGGTCGAGGGTTTCGGTACCCGTGAATTTTGTCACCTGGACGGTGATCACCGCGGTACCCGTAACCCGACACCGGTGACAAATCCTCCCGTGGAACTAAATAAATAAATAAGTAAATAAGTAATCAAAGCAAACAGTGTGGCGCCACGGTCGACGGAGTATCCATCAATAGCACTCGTTTGACAAGTAAATTAATTTCTAAACACTTGTGCGGTATGAAAGTATTTTATTTTAATAATCCGGTTAATAGGTGCAAAAGCTTATTTACATAAATCTGTTTACGTCACGCTGGCTTTTCAAATTTTTTCTAAAAAAAAAAATGCCAACAGGTCCGTCGAGGTTTCCGCCCCGGACATCTTCTTCTCATCCCAGGCTTTGTTCTTCTTCTTCGTACCATCAAATACATAACAGTCTGTCTTATGTACATATTTCTTTTTGTATTTCATTTTCCGAGTACGTGTTGTCGAGTGTAATTACTACCCCGCAAATTTTCTGCTACTGCTACTCAAGTACCTTTACGACAAATATATTCTGCTTTTTATGTTTCTTTTAACAAATCAGGTTTTTCAGAACTTCTCGGCAATTGTCTTACGTCGACGACTGTCTCCTGCCCGGTTGTTTCCACGAATTCACTTAAATCTCAGTGGGAATAGCCCAAGTACCTTAAGTTTCCAACAGTACCCTGCACACTACTAATCGTACCTATCTCCTACCTGTTTAACCAATTTTGTTTTTTTTTTCTTCCTGGTACTTCTGCACTTCTGCCGTCACACCAGGTGATCCGTGTCTCCTCCTCTCTTAACGAGTGGTGTCTGGTCTGGCATTTCGGTAGCCAATTCGCTGATGGCAGTTGATTTTTCCAGGCAGTTGAATCCCCTCAGGTGGTGGTGAGGACTCCCCTGCGCTTCGGAACAGGGCCATACATATTCGCGAGAAGAACCTGCTCTTCTGGAATGATCGGGGAAGTCATCAAAGTCGACCGAAACGCACTAGACTATAAATACATATAACATTGTATATATGTCTATAATCAACTTGAAATTAGATACAAAAGAGCGGGATCGTAAAAATGAAATCTTCGACGAATTTAATTTTTTTTTTCTCTTCTCCGTTGGTTTCGTTTCAATCGAGGCGACATCACAACAAGGCGTAACTGAGTTTCGAAAAGGTCAAGACGGCAAATGAGAGGGAAAAAAACCGAACAAGTCAACGGTGAGAGAGAGAGAGAGAGAGAGAGAGAGGCACTACACACCACACACACCACACTCGCGATCAGTAGAAATCAATGCTGTGGAGTAACCGTGTGGTGTTTCACTTCACATTTCAACAACTTCTTATACTCCGCCATATTTTATTATTCATATTTTATGTGTTGATGTATTCGCAGGGTTTTTTTTACATTCAGCTCACCTCAAAACTCAGTTCGGTCGTGTGCTTTTGAACTGGAAAGAAAACTCCCTGTTTTTTTTTGTAAATTTTTCCTCTCGTGTTGTTCTGATAATGAGACGATTAAGTTACGTTAAATTATAGTATATATTTAAATATATATATATTATAAGTTATGTTATTATAAACACCCTTTCTGGTTAGGTTGAGTACCCATATCTTGATGTTTCTATTAAGTTACGTTGTTGTAATGTTTACAACACCAGTTCTCCTTATATCGGATGTATTTACATATACCGAACACCACGTTTACTTACAATACCTACAACGGTGGTGTTGTGAATGATCATGTGAGACAATGATTAACTTGTTGCGTTATGTGTGGCTAAAGCGTGGCTTATTCTTCCTCCGTTTAAACTAAAGGATTAAGCAGAGTATCAATTGTGTGTTCGAGGAGGAGGGATGGCCAACGCAAAACCTGGGAGAAGATGCAATTGAGGTGATGATAATGTGAACTACTCGTTTCTTCATCACCCGTTTCCATTTTCGTGTAATAATAATATGAGAGGAGAAGACAACCATGGGTTAAGTTTCAATATACGTTTTACTATATACGATTTTTTAAATGACATTTTCGTACGTGTTCTCCGTAGCGCTCGCTTATTGCTTTTACGGTAACCTATTTGAGGGAGAGGGTAGAAATAGAAAAGTAAAACTATTATCAATTTGTAATAATTGTGTCAAGGAGGTGATAAAAATAAGCAGAAGTGACTAGCAAATTGCACGGTTCGACTCGCCAGGAAAACGCTTTACTCCGCTTTAATTCGCGTGCGTTTTTGTGTGTGTGTGTGTGTGTGTTGCGCGGTTATCCGATTGCGTTAGCCGAGACACATCTGCTTTGATGTTTCTTACCATGTTGATGTTTCACGCTTTCTGTCCGACCGTATTTCTTACTGTTTAGATAAATTGGAAAGAGAAAATCTCAAAAATTCGTCTTGCTCCATTCGGTGGACGCGGTAAAACGCGGTGCAGGACCAAGCCGAAAAGCTGCCGGAATGGAAAACTCACGCAAGTTGTACACAGCAAATTTCATCCAGGTATTTGAGGTACTTAGGTCGTGAGTACCCGACTCAACACTTCAACGAAACTTTTAAAGTTTCAGAGGAGTACGTGTTTACTCAAAACAACAACCAAACACATCACTGAACCTTTCTGATGTCGCACTCTGTATAATTTTCATATTTCTAGTACACGGGTACCTACATACGAGTACCTACAGCTACTATCCAAGTCGGGTACTTAAGATACTCATGCACCCGTATTCTTGCACTTATGTATGCAGCTCGCACCTAGTAGTTGGGTACCTACAAATTCTCCGATCTCGCATTTCGTCCTCCTAACAGTTCCATTCGCCGTGTTTGACTCCACTCTGTTACTCCTTTCTTATTCATACAGAAACACAATTCCAAATCGATTAGTGTAGGTGTACAGACATGTGTTATATATCGCTGGCAGTCAGTCACATAGAATTGCATCACTCTACACTTCTGACAAATGCTCCCAAGTGAGGACGTTGTACATCAACTCGACTTCGATTTCTGACAGTAACACACGAGGCTGTAGACTTGTGAGTCGTTGACCACCATCTTTGTTTCTTTTCACTACATCTAATACTCTCCCTCTCTCTCTCTCTCTCTCTCTCTCTCGTTTGTAACAATAAATTAAATTGAAAACGCAATTCTTGTCGTCTCGGTCAATTTCGCGGAAGTGGCATTCACCTCCAGGGGCCTCCTTAATTTCGCCAAAAATCGTTTCTTCTTCGACGGCTCTAACGTTTCGGGCACTCTGACCATCCTCCTCCTTTCGATGGATCGGACCCATCGCAACGGGTCGTAAAACCTGGTATGAAAATTATAATTTGGAGCGAAATACCCGAAACCGAAACGAGGCCCTAAGAGATGACAAGGCACCCATGACTTATGCATCGTTTTGCCTTCGATTTAATTTACTTCTATGGCTTTCTCGGAATTTCAGATCAATCGAATGTTTTCTTTCCTTCGCATACGACACGGGACCTACCACTTGCTCCTCTCTCTCTCTCTCTCTCTCTCTCTCTCTCTCTCTCTCTCTCTTTCTCTGTGTGTGTTGAGAAGAAGACTTTTGTTACAATGTCGGACATAAAAAATATAAAATTTCATCCGCCTGTCAGTTCTCAATTGGACCGTTTAGATGAAACCGGTTATGTTCTGTTCCACGGAGGACTCACGTTGAACGTTCACAATTATTAAATTTGTGATGGGCCTTGACGCCGAAAGGAAACAGGAAGTACCCAAGGTGGGAACCACGTGCATACAACAGACGACAGATTTAAGACAGATAAGTTAACTTGAGGAAATATTTGGTCTCAGTTGAACGACATCAAATGTGTTACGACACTACACAGTACCAATACATAACCGTGTTCCTATGTATACTTACATAGCTCGTAACAATAAAAATAAAATTTATAGTTTTGTACGACATGTCACGTGCACCTTGACTTATTATTAATTATTAAATGTTAGCTGTATGGTTATGTAGTATTTATTGATTAGAAAAAAGCACTTGTTGTCAGTTCCTTCTTCTCTGCCATGTCTGTAAAACTTCACTCGCGTTCTTCGGTGCTTTCTTCTTCGGCGTCAAAGACATCGGCACTGCCGTGGAACTTCCATCGAGTGACACCATCTAGTTAATTAGATCATCATTTGATGGTCGAGCGGATCAGGGCGCTTCGCAGCGTGTCACTCCAATTTCAAGAAGCCTGTCGACTACTCGTTAACCTCGCCTGTCCAATTTTTCTTTCTCCCGTCCGGTCAACCGGATACGGGTACTACCCGCTCCCACGTTGAAACAATAACTCAATTAAGGTTCACTCGTCTGTGTCAAAATGGATTTCAGCTTCACCCAAAATGTCGTCTTGGCGAAGTCTTCACGTTTTCCTCTCGGAGGTGCTCAGGTACACATCGACCATTTTTACTTTTCGATCAGTCAAATTCCGGTTTCGGATGATAAAATCGATTTCTTTCGATCGGTTCGACCCGTATTGGGGTTAAATGCCGGCGCACAGTCCGACGACCGCGCGGAATCGTTACTCAAGATCTAAAAATCTAATTTATCAGGTGTCTCTACCCGTGGACCATGTCACGTCAAGTGCCCGGCAAATCCTCTTTGAGGTATGCAACGCCTTTAACCTTAGTAATGCCAAAGGGCAAACGAGATTTCAATACGATCAGATCTACGTCGTTTATATGTATACACACGTACATATATACACATATACATACATATATACTTCTCGAAGATCACACGCGATCGAACTTATCGTCCGGTTCCGATCTAGAAAATCCACACGACGAGTGAGACTTGCTGGTTGTTCCCCCCTTACGACCAATCTACATTTCTTACCGAGGCATTGTTTGTTCTCACTTCTTGTTCCTGTTAAAAGCGGTTTTGATGGATGGAACTCACGAAACCAAATTCCGAGTCCGGATTTTCTACCGCACTTTCTTTTCTTCTTAACTCTTTTGGAATTTCCAAAAATCGAAAGTTCTGATCGTGGGCTCGTATCTGTTATCGATAGTGCCAAAAATTTTCCTCGGTGTCATTTGTTCCGAGTGAGTTCGCGACACGGGACAGGTTTCCCGTTTGAAAAATAGCGAGCCCGAGGAAGTCGAAGCTTGTGAATTAAAAATTCACATCGATAAGTCAAGGAGACTAACTCACTCGATGACTTCAAACGGAACTAACACGTTCTCGTCGAATCGATTTCATCTTTGGTAACTAACCGGGAGCAGAGCAGAGTTTCATGCATTTTTCATTAAGTCAACGTTTAAAAACTCTCGCGGAGCACTTTTAAATGGAACGTCTCTGTGAATTACCGGTGAGTGGGGAACAATGGCGACAGGTAGAAACTCGAGGACTAAGTACCTCTGCTATTTACTCGATCAACACCGTTACAAAATACAAAAAATTCGTCAATCTGCTTGCATTTCATTCGGAGAAGGGTGGCGATGGTGGTGAGCGAGACAAAGTCACTCACTCGGGCACAAATTCTGTACGGGTCTTCAGCAACGCACGAAACCTACAAAAATGTCAGCAGGACATAGAAAGTTAATGAACCGTCGAATGCTCTTTAAAACGGCTTTCAACCCAAATAATAAAAAAAAGACGGAGTCCTCCGCCATTCGTGTGGTGACGTATGAAAAGCTTTCACGGAGACGACGTGCTTTTCCGCCTGAAAGGACTTCTTCTGCGCCAACAAAAGAAATGGAGAACAAGTGCAGGGATCCGCCAAAGGAATTCCTCGAGTTATCCGATAAGTTTGGTGCATTGGCCCTATTTTCCGCTTCATTTTCTCTTCCTTTCGTTTCATCCGACTTTTTTTTGTGTGTGCGTCCGAGTCTTTTGACCGGTGCAATTTACTTCCTTTCATAACCATACCTACGAGCTCATTTTACCTTTTTTTTTTACATCCGTTTAACCGGTCTGACCGTAACGATGGACAAACCATCAAGGTGACCCGTGTCCCTTGTTTGTTGTCGAGACCTTAAAAAGGCACTCACCCATGTTTTGGGTTTTTAAATGTTACGAAACTCAGAGAGTTACGAACACAAGTGACACTGGAAGTTAAGATAGTTGTGATTGGTACTGGGTGGTTGGTATTTTTACCGAGCTATCATCAAATCAAGATGCGTACAGGGTGCTTGTTAATCAGTTCGTACTTCTTGCAAATTTTCTACTTCCTTGCTCCTTGGATTCGCTTCAAGTAAGAGGTAAAGAACCGTGACCGGAAAGCATGAGAACACCACTCCTACTTAGTGGAGTCCGATAGATTTGTTACGAAGTGTTGGAAGGTACTTTGTTATGAGTACTAACCACGTGTTGAAGGCTGCAATGACCCACACACACACGCACCGCACGGGTGGAATGTTTCTGCAAGTTGTGTCCAACTTAAAAGAAGAAATTCAAACCTACTCGGCTGGAAGAGCGGGACTTAATAAGTCAAAAAATTGTATGTAATAAAAATGTTGTGATGGAAGGTTCACCAAAAATTCCCTTTACATAAAACTACAATCACGACTCGGCGCACTCAGTCATTTTTTTCCCAAGCCCAAAAGACCCAAATATAAAACTACAACGAGTTCGGTAGTTGCGTAACACACTTGCCTTCTAAACGAGGTACCTGACTCACCCCAGACGAAGTACACCAATCATGTGAAATAGCAAGACCCAGGCACGACCGAATGTAAATGGTACCATTTGGCCTAGAAAATGAATGTCTGGGGCCGGAAACACGGTCGGGGTGTAGTGAAACTACGAGGACAACGAAGTGACCACAGGTACTTTGCTCGCCACGGTGTTCGATCGCGGGGAGATTTGAACCGGTTCTGCCGAACCTTACAGAGCTGGCTGATTAATCGACGTGATCTTGTCTGACCCAGAACCTCGCGGATTATTGATGCGAGTTTAATAGTTTAGAGCAAGCAACATGTCATGACATGTGTGACCACATGAATGTGAACCGAAGTGGAGAGTTGGGGGGGGGTCACCGTTTGCTGACCCGGAGATACCTGTCGAAGCCTTCTGACCGAGGTACTCGCACCCTACCACCTAGGTACTTCTGGCACAAACCTGAGGTGAGTCAGTGCGATGGGTTGACAAATCCGTTAGGATCCATGTCACGAGATTTGGCCCTCCCGGGTACTCTCCTAGGTTTAATAAAAGGCACTGACTAATAACCTTAATTAATTAAACTTTACCTGTTGAGATCTGTGACCAAGCGCGAGATCTTCTGCCTCATCACCGATCCCCTAACTACAACTACAATCCTATAACTAGTTTAATACTTTCTCATTGTTTCCTTTCGACCTCACCTTCCTCTCGCACCTCAAACATTCGAGAACGTTCCAGCACAGCCTCCGACATTTCATCTTATTACACGGGTTAGTAAGACCGAAACTGAACATCCCAACGTGAGATTCCAGCATGAATAATCAATAATCCCGGAATGTCTGAGCCTCCGACACTTTCCATTTCACACACACGTACTTCTCACATCAATAACACCACAACAACAACAACAAAAAATAATTATAATAAATAAATAGAATTAATTAAATAATCATCACGCTTAATTCGATTGACGGCTGGATGTTCCGATAACGGGGGAGACAACCATTCTGTCCGACGATAGTTCCGTAGAAAATAGTTTTCGTACCTGAGTCGGTTGCACGGGGTACGTTTTTTTTTTTACCGAAATTAACACAGGATGACTCGTGTAAACTACAAAACGATAACTAGAAAAAAACTATAATCCAAATGTCGATGTCGACGTGCCTTCTATTTGTTTTCCTCGTCTCGTTTCGTCCGATTCCTATCTGACTAATTCTTATATTAAAATATTCGTTATCTCGATGGCAGTGGTTCTTACCCTATCATCTGCGTCATTCCTCGGGGACCCAAAATGGTAGATAATGTCAGATCGGGATCGAGAATCTCAAAATACCGGATCTCTGTTTCATCCGAAATCATTCATCATGAGAGTCACGGCTGTCAAGCCTTTTTGTCGTCGAAATTCAGAGAGAGAGAGAGAGAGAGAGAGGAAGATGGCGAAAGAACATCCGGTTTCTGTTGGAACTTCTCCGGCGAGTAAAAGCAGACTAATGTACAGTAACAGTATTAGAACAATATACGGTGGTGTAGGTATCGGTAACAGTTCCAGAATAGATCAAAGCTAACCCACCCTCAATGTGTTGCTTACAGACTTTCTTACAGTTGTAGTGAATATAATAATAAGTATAATATAGTTCTGTTAAGCAATAATGGTAAGTACTGTAATGTTACTTTTATGATCTAACGGTATTAATTTTTTATGGTGTATTAAAGCGTTGTTTCATTGTGGAAGGTCAGTCCTCATTGGGCAAACTATTAGTCAAAGTGTTTATGGGTTAGTACAAGTACCCTGGTGGTTACATCAAGGCAACTACTACTGCCGGATGAATGATGTTCTATCTATGTAATTTTTTCAGTGACTACAGTTAAGGGTGGTGCTTTACCGAACTTACCACGTGGCCACCTGACCGTTCAAAACCATCAGACACGTGTGGTGAGAGTTCGACACTTCCCAAAAGTCGTTTCGTCAAGTCCGGGCGTAACGCTCAGGTGTCGAAACAAATTTGGCACGTCACAAATCACCTGGGTGCGCGGGTGTTTCGACGCCCGGTTTCCCGTCCAGACGAACCTCAGACGGTGCCCGCGCGAGTACCTGCAGGTTCAAGGTCTTTCCCATTTGACTTTCAACCCCGGGCGGGAACTCGAAAAAAAAATTCGAATTTCAACTCACGACCCGGCGCTGGCAACCAGCAAAAACAAACTCTCGAACCCACTCATTCCAGCTGGGCAAATTTGCCGAAAGAAAAATTAGACCGGACCGAAGTACCCGAGCAAGAAAACCTGTTCGAACTCTGACGACTATTTTTTTTTTCCGTCTGAACAGGAGAAAAAGTAAAGGAAACTCGTGCAGGAAAGGTAAAAGACTGTTACCCGATACTTAAAGGTGTTAATTTCTTTATAATTTGGACGGACGGGCGGCGCAGCGTATATATTATAGCGTTGTTAAAACGAGCGAAAAGATTATTCCCCATAAATTATTCATATTCATGTAATCCTTATATTAATATATTATATTATAAGCGGAGTCTCGCCGTCGCGTCTTAATTACTTTTCCCAAGCTCTTTTCAGGTATTATACATGGACACGGACTCGGACAGCGGTCCTGTCAAATTCTGTTTTCGAACTGACCGTACCTGTGCAGGGAGTACCTGTCGGCCTGATTGAAGTATTGCTTAAGCTTTGACGTATCCGGACATGTAAGTTGCATTACATAAAATAAGATTCTCTAAGAGTAACTATAAAATTACAAATACATAGTTTTGTCTGTGAATTGGGGATGGATTAAAAATATAACTTATTAACGCACTTATTAAAGGCCCAACATACATAGTTCATGTATGATATAAGTAGGTGTGGTTAACTCTGACTTTACTAATATTTTGCTTATTACTGACTGAAAGTAAAATGTTGCTTTAACTTACTGGGAAGTTACGAAAAAGTCTGAATAAGAACTATGTTAGTTTTAATAAGATGAATTTAATAAATAACTGCTGTACATATCTGTTTGGAATTATGAGGTGAGATATACAGAAAAATAAGTATTTAAGTTAGACCAGTTTATTATTTACTATATGTAATAACTCTTCTTGTATTACAACTTATTATTATTGTTATAATTATTATAATGATTTATATAAGTACTGACTAACATGTTATTTTTATAAAAGTTTTCAAATAACTAAGCATATTAGATTTCTTGGTGAGTTAGTAGAAACTTCAGTGTAACGTGGTGTTTGGCTTGCAGTCTACTGAATTCTTCGTACACCTACATACCGTCATTGAGTATGATTTTTATATTTGTAAAAATTTGTCTCACGTGATTATTCTTTGGACAAAGGACAAAAACCAATTGTTGACAGTTCGAGAGTATTACCGTCACGGTATTTTTATTATTTTCATACTCTCCTTATTGTTTTATTCGACACCTTGCTACAATTCAGAGTCATTACGTAGTATTCCTCGTGTGCGTGTCCGCGTAAGCAAGCACACCTTACTGTAACACACGACGAACTTTTCCCACACTATTAATGAAATAAATTGGTTTACATAATTTCACAATAAAAAAAATCCTATGTAACTACGTCACCCATCGAGACAATGTGATTTCCATAATAACAAAAAACTACTGAGCACCACAACGGAACAATAAAAACTTGAGACCCAAGAGGAGAATCGGAGGGTTGTGTCACCCGAAAACGAGAGCAATTGATTCATTCCGTAGAACCTCGTACTATAATTCTATCAACCCTTCCTAGAACCTAGACAAAATTTAATGCCAATAGATAAATAATAGGAACGAACAACCACGACGAGGATGTCGTGAGATGAAATGGTTCGGGTCGAAAGGCTCCGTTTTTAGTACTTGGGTACCTGTCGCATCACTTCTACCCGTCATTGTTTCTCGTGCCCTACAACCGTTCACTTATGTACTTTATTAAACACAAACAAGCGTTGTCTGCTGCCTAATACTTGACTGTTCTTGTTCGGTAGTGTTACATCCCTCGTGTCTTGTTCCAGGTACGCATGCGGTCATCTTCTTCCTCTACCACCCACTTCGGCGATCGACTCCCCTACCCGACTATTTCACACTACTATTATTTTCCGGTCACACACGTCTCCAAATTTTTCTACGGTTTGTGGTCATCCACTTCCATCAACAGAGTCACGGACAGAACAAACCTCCATCCATCTTCATCTTAGGGATGTTGACGAGAACAACGATAGTTGGATACTTCCTGTCTCCAATCCTGTTACACGCCTCTACGCGAAGAAAATACAGAAAAGGACCAAAAAAAAATAATAAAATAAATACATAAATAAATAAATAAAGGAAGGAAGGAAGGAAGGAAGAGAGATGTGGAGAGAGAGAGAGAGAGAGAAATAACGAAAATATAAAGAAAGAAAATTAGTTTCTTGGCAGTAAAGACGTTTTTAATGTCTCTAAACGCATTCAACGGCGGAAAGTCGTAAAATCCGTATTTGATCCTGTTCTCTCACATGCAAGCACGGACTCGTCTTTTAAAGGATGTGCCCATGACTTTTTTAGACGTTCTACTTGTTCCTATCAAGCATAAAGGTCACTTTGTTGTTGTTGTTGTTGTACTTCTCTCATTCTTTCTCATACAAACACAAATTTGCTCTTGTTAAATGTAAAGCAACGGAATGTTACGCTGCGACCGACCGACTGACCTGTCGCATTCTCTCCACATGACCGATTCGATACTATTATTGTTATTAATATTGTCAACCGCGTTCCATTTACTATTACATAGCCTTTCTATGTATTCAATTAATTCGAAGCGTGAACGAGTCGACCGACCGATTAAATATGTTCAACGGACGGGATACAAACACGTAGTCAATGTGGATTGCTTGTGTTCGTTGGAATTTTATCAATTTACTGAGGTTTGATGTTTAATAACTTTTACTTAATCATATTTTTCTAATTATTACTCTCTGTTATTTAATTATTTTACTTTAACTGCGGAATTTATTAATTGTATGAGTTATTGTTGCAATAAGGAACACCGGCAATCTACTTCTTCCGTAAAATCCACTTCTTGTCACTGTACTACAACTACCGTCAACGCTGTTGTTTTTATGTTTTGTTCTTCTACATCTCAGGCGTGTACCACCACAATGACTGGTGAAGTTGACGGATGACCTCAACGGCAATTTAAAAACAAATCAAACTGTAACGCCCGTAAGTACTTACATCATCGCTTATTTACATAAGTCCGCGAAAGTTACCTCGGTCGAGACTAAATAAGCTACACTTTATTAATACTTTACTGTTGTTTTCACTCATTAAAAAACACTAAATTGTAAAGACGTGAAATTGATTAATGGTCCATAAATTCCTACCTGACTCAATGTAACACACACATAGCGTGAGATAGTGAGAGAGAGAGAGAGAGAGAGAGAGAAATCTACTTGTTCTCCTTTTCCAAGTTCTAACCTTTGACAAATTCCAAGGAGCCGAGAACTGGCTCAACATTTACAGTTGGGTGGTACTAAGGTAAGTTCAATAGTTTACGCCTCTTTTAATAATTTATTTAGAGTATACTTTAAATGAACTAGTGATTCTCTTCCTTTGTATTCCTTGCAGTCGGGAACTTCAGGCCGTCTCGGGTATCCATACCGTAAATTTATATTATTACAAGTTTCCCAATGGTAAAAGGACTTCTCCATTTTAATATAAAGTTCTCGTAGCAGTACGTTTAAACAGCAACAACGGAATGTTTCACTTGTACACTTATATCAATTTGTAAAATAAATGTAGTGCTGCTTCTACAGGACTACAAGTCCAACTCAAATTGTGGTGTCGATAATGGTGCACCAGTTTCAGTACAATAACTAAAAAATAACCGTAGCCCGGTTATTAATTAAGATGAAGCAAACCGAATTAGCAGAGTATCTAATAAATCTAAAAGAACCGAAAATGGGCAATGCCCTCGAGGACCACGTCTCCATTACAAATGTTCCTACGTCGGTGGGTAAGCAACAAAAAATCGTTTGACTACCCGGCACCGAAAGTTATTGATTAAATTCGCAAGGAAAAGCGGACTGTCGCGTTTATTTGAAAATTTCAAAATTAATAGTACCATTTCTCCTCAATTGGACCTCCCAAAATTTAGTAGTCCCGCCGGGAAACAAGTGAAAACTCGGACTGTACCACCAGAGCATCCGCTCATTACTTAAAGAGACGAGGAGATGAAGAGAACGACCAGAGTTACGAAAAATTTCCCCTTGCACACAAATAAAACGAGTCGTACTCATCGGTGGTGTGCACCGTCAGGAGTACCCGGGTGCGAGTACTCGTGGTCCCTCGAAAAACAAAGAATCCACCGAGTCAAAGACATCGGACGGTTGGATAATAAATGAAAGGAGCTGGGCGTAGTGTGCTGGTGAACTTTCCCACAGGGAGGCAGGACCAGCCGGGTACCACAGGTACTCGGTCGAAACCTATTGAATTATTAAAATAAACAGTCGTTAAGGTACACCCACCCGGGAGTACCATTACCCGTAACATGTTACTGTTCCGTTGCGACCTGCCCCGCCGACCCGAAGTCTTTCCACATTTTCTGATGCCTCACCTAATTTAAATATCTCACGCGTGAGTATCTCAGACAATAAAGAAGGAGACGAAACAAAACAAAACAAAAAAAAAATAGGAAATAAAAGAGAACAATGAAACCGATGATGGTTTTATGGCTGTGTGGATCGCAGGACACGGAAAGAGAGACAGATAGCTGGATAGATAGAAGGTAGAAGAGATAGCAGATAGAAGATAGCAGAGGGACACTCCTCTCCCTTTAAGGAAACAAAAATAAGATTTTAAGATAATGTTAAGACAATAGGTGGATATATTTATATATAGGAAATCGAACGAGTCAGAGCAACAATTAAAGCTCAATTATGGCATGGCTTCGGCTGGTTGGGCCCTGGGTGGGTCCAACTCCAGCTTTTCGAGGTGTGACCCGGGCATACTGGCACATACGCACGCGAATTAATTGATCCCACAGACGTAATCAAAGTCATCTGCCTATTTACGGTCTCTGTCGTTGTTTTCCGGTCGAGAGAAGACGTCGAGGCGTTGGCAGGAAGACGCGATGACCCTGTGTGAACGCATACCTGACAATTCTACCTATGCCCGACCGTTTTGATTAATTCAGACCGAAATCTTTCGGGCTCTGCCCTTTACCCTTTCCGTAACGGGTACTTGGTAACATCCGTCTCTCGATGTAATTTCCTTCCAACTCGGTGATCTTGTTAATGGTCGAACGAGTTCGCCTCTTCAATAAGCTTCTTCGCCGTGGGATATGATATTCATTACCGGTAATTATTTTCTTTCCTGAGAGAGAGAGAGAGAGGGGGGGCTAGTGCTTACTAGGCGTCGGTGCCTGGTCCTGACTGGGTGGCGCCCCACACTTAATAAGATTCAATACGACTGATTAGTGGGAAAGGACCAAACTCAAAATTTGCGTACAGATAAACGCAAGAATAGAGAGTCGTATCGTACAGCTCGAGGACAAGACGAGTTTGGGGAACGTGAAGACTCTCAATTAAAGTCGCAGATGATGGGAAAAAGAGGTCACACGAACCTATCCAATATCGTTCAACAATAACAAAAAACAAAAAAATCAAAAAAACCCCCCAGAGTAGTGCAATCAAAAATTTGTTCTGCGAAATCTGCACGGGTCAAAATGAGAACGCAACTCTGCGATTAGTTGAAATAAATCGCGCACCCGTGTACCTGTTCTCTTTTTTTCGAGACCGTTCAAAATCATCCAAATTAAATTCGACCGTCGGTCAACGTCGGTGGAACCTCAAACAAACGGGAAGTGAACCTAAGGAGACGGCGTCGAAACCTGAAGGGAGAAAAAAAACACAGGCAGGACAGGCAGGAACCTCAACTTGGGTTGACCGCCGACCACCGCGAAAACGCCGGCGATTACTTGGGAGAATCGTGTAAAACGCGGCGGAAAGTTCGTACGGGGTTTCAGGCGGTGTTCTGGCAGTGAAAAATACAAATGAGATTTCGGGAGAAAATTGAAAGAAGCTCGGACGGCACTACAACCGCGACTACAACTGGAAACCGTGGCAAAAACATGGATGCTCGCCTATTACTGCTAATACGCGCTCGATTTCCCCGTAACATTTGCGTTCGTTTGCCGCGCGCGTTTACTCCCCATCCTTTCTCTCGTTATTAAACAAGGAAAAGAATTTTGTACACTACCGAGCAATCATTAATCAAATGAAAAACAAAAAGTAAGAAGAGAAACAGAACCGCCGAAAGGAATCCCTGACGAATGCGGCCATTATCGGATTATACCAGAAGGAAATGAGAACCGGAGCAGAAGGGCAGGTATTGTACGGGTACTAACTCATTCTGACGTGCCTGTTCAGGTTCGTCGACCCTCTTCTCCTCATCAACCCCGAAAGTTAACTCGAGTGAAGTGCAACTACAAAATTAATTAATCGTCGTCGATTATCCAGTTGGCATCTCTCGACCTCTGACGGGTACCCGGTGAAAGCCGAGTGGCAAAACAAGAGTTTCCCGAGCAGGTACCCGAACGAATTGTTCGTTGACCCCTTTGTGATGCGGACCTGCGGAGGGAAGAAGAGGACAGGAGAACTGGAGGAAGGTAGGTCGCGATTGTCTATCACAATTAACTCTTCATTAGAACGTTCTATTTCTAGTCGAGAGATGAATTTAAACGCCCACAAAAAGGGTTTTACGACTCTGTCAGAGACATAAAATATGTCAATAAAACAAGAATGATGGAAGCGGAGTGGCGGTGGCGGTCGTGGTGGCGCGGCAGATAGGACCAGGACCGAAAATAATTAAAAATTGGGCGGATTTGCCGGGTGAAATTGACTAAAAGTTGACGACCGGAGGTCAAGTCGCTGGTGCCAAGTTGGAGACGAAACTCAGCGCCGCCACAAATTCCATCCAGAGGTGGTGTCCGAAGTAGAAAATTGACAGGTCACGGAGACAACAGAAAGTTCGCCGGCCCAACTCTGCAGGTGCAATGACAACGTCCACCTAGCCGGTGGCCTTTCCTTTAGCGACGCGACCAAATTCTACGAACCACCAGAAGAAACGTTTACACTTAATGACCACACTTAATTCCAAAGGAAAGTTTTAGTGAAACAAAGGAACGGTAAAATCACGTGACCCAACATCACTCCTGCGATGAACAAAAGACGACAGTGATGTGGCCCGTGTCCGACAGTAAATGGGTCAGACGCAGATGGACGGTGTCTCGTCGAAGGTCGTCGAAGGGCTCCCAGGGTCTAACGGTTCTCTCAGGCACACCCTGGTACCCGTCTACCCGTCGTCAGACAGATTTTTAAGTACCCGAACGTGAAAACGGTTCAACGGACAGGTCATCCTCGGCATTAACTCTCCTTTCACGGGACGGCTCAGCGGTGAGAAAGCAGAAGTTTCGACGGTGGGATGGATCGTTTCGGTCGTGCACGGGGGTACCCTGGAATGCGCGGACGCACCAGAGGAAGTCGAGGGATGAAGAGAACGCAATTACCATCTATGATTTCTTTGTCCGGGAACGTCCGATAAAGTCAAGAATGAGAAACCGAACGGCATGTCAGACCTGGGACGCGGGAACGATGATAAATGAAGAAAGGGAATGACCAAAGAGAAGTGATGGCGGCCGTGAATGATGGCCTCTATGTGGATCATGGTTCATTAATGCTCCTGACACATCCGTAACTTTGCCATACCTGACTTTCCAGGCATATTAAGCCATTTGTTTGTATCAGGCACGAGGTACTTTTCTCCTTCTCGTGCACAAGTGTAATTTGTACGACGGTACTCCCGTACTGAGTCACACTAATTTCCACGCTTTAAACCGACGACTTCTGATCGGCAATTCATCGACTGTCACGACCTCATTAGGATTTGCACCACCTGTGCCACCCCGGGAAAAGCTGCCAAAGCACCTACCATTTCCGGTTTTCTCCTACCTGACTAAAACCACCACCGCAACCACAATCAAATACAACCATTTTTAGTTTTTTTGATTTTTCCAATTATCCTTAATTAATTTATTTATGTACCTATGAATACATTTAATAAGTTGTTTTAATAAATAAATATTTAATTAAGTGACAGATTGAATTAATGCACGGGACCATTGCTGGTGCTACCCCAATTCTTAGTTTAAGTGTTTCTAAATCTTTAACTTCGTCGGTGACTAAACAGGTGGCTCACGTCGCGAGTGTGTCATTGTCGATCGGTTGTAGTCAACTACTCCCTAATTACATCTGGCTGGCACACTACGTTTTTGGTCGAAAACCGTGCCAATCGTAATGTCTGTGTGTGTCTGTGACAATTCGACTACCGAGTGGACTCACTACCGAGTACTCACAAAACAGACCTTGTTAGGGAATAATTCGGTGAAGGACTTACATTCCATCACACATCCGTTTACAACGTTCCATCCAAAACTATTAATCGGTGAAAACAATACCCGGGAGGTATCGTGCGGGAGGGATGAATTTGACATTACCACAACCTGTTTGTACCTGTCTATTAACGTCCATTGTTCTCAAGCTCATCACGTTCGGATGTGTTGTGTGCGCCTCAGGATGAAGAGACTGCGTCCAAGGTACCATACCTCTGGTTGGCTCTCTCTCTCTTTCCTTCTCCACGGGTACCTAGCCGAGGTCGAATTGACCAACGATGAATTGAACCTCTACGTACCTGTAATTGAGATTTAGACAATTGTTATTACCTACGTGGCAGCTTGTTTCTTAATTGCAATCCTTGATGGCGAGTTTGCTACGGTTCCCTCGCGTTCAATACTACAACTGGCTACTCTCGAAGAAGTGGATGGTCCCCAAAGTAGGTCTCGATGGTACGAAATTTAAAGTTTTTGAGTTAGAAATAAAAAAAATTATTTATTGTTTTTTGGCACAGGTAAGGGTAACCACCTGCAGGACGAAGGTACCACCTCTGCAACTCACGAACGGGTACTCACCTCCACGCAACAATTGCCAAACTGTTTCCCGACAACATCAATGCTCCGACACACCTCCTCAAGTCTTTGGTAAACACGCGGCAACCAGCCGCAACTGTTACCTGTTACCTGAAATACCTGCGACTCCTGTTAAAACCGCGTAGCAGTCATCGAGATGGAAGTAAATATATCACACAAAAGTTTCATTCTTTTCTCTTCGAGTACCGCTAATTATGCATATTAATTACAACCGGGTACCCGGCTTTTTCGGTGGTCAACCTGAGGTACTTGGACGACGCCGACCACCAACCGCATGCCTGTCCGATCGAAAGTGTTGCGCCAGTCCTTCAGCCGCGTCCAATGTTTGTACAAGAACTCGAAAAAAAAAAAACTGTTTTCTTTCACTTCGAGGTTTTCACCGCGGTCTCTCGACGGACCTCCGCGACGGCCCTGCTCCTTGTGAGAAATAAACTATTTGTTTTCATCTATCATCTAGTCGGTCTGCTAGGGTTCAAGTCTTTAAGTAAATGAGCGGGAACTTTCTCAGACATCGTACCGTTCCTCGTAAACACGTAGAAAATCGATTTGACTGCCAACTGTGCCAACTTCCCAGAGACCTTTTTTTATAGAGGAGAGGGGGGGGGAGTGGAAAGAAGCTACACGGTGACGTGAGGCTGAAAATTCAAGTTTTACCCTAAAACCGAAAATTGTCGTCGGGTCCCAAACCCATCCAAGAAATAGCTAAATACCAACTAGACAAGTTCACTTAACGGGGACGGGTGTTAAACGTAGTCCAAGTTGAATAATATTTAAACTTATTGATACTTATTTATTGTAATGAGAATTTTATGTAAATATATAAAGTTTTATTTAAACATAATACAAGTTTCGTTATCATCAATATTAGCGCAGAAGAAGTATCTCCTTTTGGTACTGAACTTCGCACTTCTTCCTTTCATTCATTTCGTTTGACGGTTGATCCATTCAGGTCAACTCATTTGGAATATTCGCTCACAAAAGTCCCTAGAGAACCCCCCCCCCCAAAAAAAAAAAACAAAGTATTGAACTAGAAAAAAAATCGATTTGCATACGAATTGAATAGAGTTTTGACACCTAGACAAATACTCATGGAGAAGAGTCGTGAGCCTGCCCCACGGTAACTCCGGCCGGAAATGAGAAATGGCAACTCTCCGCCGCGCGGAGGTGTACCTGGCGATGGAAAGTCTGGATATAACCGCGGGAGCAGTGCCATTGTGGGAAGTTGAGAGATTCTCCTGTCAGTGTAGTCGAGTTGAGGAGTGTAATACGTCACGCGGGAGACATTGATGTATGGGAGAAAATGTCAGAGATCGGAAATGTCAAGCTTCGACCCGAGGAGTCAGAACCTCCGAGACTGTCATTTGGGTCCACCCTCCGGCAGACGCCTTTTCACTTCTGCCTTTCTTTGGAGACCATCGTGAAAGACGAACCGTCAGGGGAACTAAACAACCGACAACATCGTGTTCCTATGTACACACACACACACACACACACGCGCGCACCACGCCATTAAGAATTCGTTTCGGGTATGTTTCACTTCCCTTACATACCAATGCTTGACACCTTCCCCGTGTACTACTGCACTACTACGGTCTCCTACACATCTACTGGAATGTTATTTGCTCGTACCAGTCCGGGGGAATACTTTAAGTTTTGGCAGATGCAACTGTGTACACCAGAATAAGCTACCTTATGTAATACTACGGAATACATAACAGAAGAAGAGTAGTTACATTACACTAATGAGTTCCACTAATTCTGTACTTTTACTGGTGTACCCATGGATTGCGTGTGTGTTCCTTTTATTGTGAATCAAAAATCTAATGATCAGAAAAGTATTCCGTCCTTGAGATGTTTTTGATTCAAACTGTCGTTCGATAAATAATATTCAAAAGTCAAGTTTCGTACGCCTCACAATAAAACGCATTGTTCGGTGGGTACTCGGTACCGGGTGACACTCCTCCGTGGCACTCGCTCCGGCTCATCCGAACAATTTCCTTAAAGAACTTTCTACTTTCATGAATTGAATTTCTCTTTTTACAATATGAGTCTCTGTCTCCTGATAATTTGACTCGGGTACCCGCACCGGGTACTTTTCATTCTTCGAACTTTCCGGTGAGTCGGCCCGTAGAAACGCAGTTTCATCCGTCTTAACTCTGGACTCGACTTCTCGTCATCCTCACCGGGGGAATTTCCTTTTTTCCTTTGAGGTGTCCAACACTCCTGCAGGTGTTTTTGTTTTGTCCTCTCGCGAGCTGTTCGGTGAGAGTTGCACTCGACTTTTGTCTGCCGATGAAAGCAACATCACATCCTGGTCCATCCATCTTCCGGTCGTGCTCGCACGTGCCTAAATAAATCACAACAAAAGCACACTGCCATTGAGGAGCCAGTCCTTTCGAACGGAACCGAGGGAGAGAGAGAGAGACGTCTTTGAATGGCCGCTGCATCCCAAACGGAGACAAACGCACATGTGGCCCACGTCACAATTTGATGTCTTCAAGTTCGAGCGAGAGAGAGAGAGAGAGAGGCCCTGTGTAAAATCAGACAAATATAGGTCTGATAGATCACGATTCCTCATCGATTTACTTTTGTACACGAACAGTTTACAGTTAAAAACTCACATTTCTTCTTCTCTTTCAGGTTTGGCCTAGGCAGAGTCACGAATTTTCACGGTGTTTGTCACACGGAGACACAAATTCGTCATTTCCTGCTACCCCAGTTTACTGACACGACGACGGTCTCATCACCCGAGTGACTCGTGGACACCTCAAACACAGTAGGTACCACGGGCCACCTTCGGGTACCTCACCGTCCTCCTGAAGACGTGCGACGCTTTAAAATCCTACACACAAGCTTGTGCATGTGCATGTGCATGTGCATGTGCGTTTGAATGGTGCGTTCCAACACACTCGATTTATTTTTACTGCTCCTTGCTCTCCTTCCAATTCCCGTCTCCTCGTCAGCTACCACATTTTCTGCGTTCAAATTTTGCACCAGTCGATTCGTCACGAGGTAGGCGCCAGCTGTGTCGTTCGGGTACTTTCAAAGTCTCACATTCAAGGCGCTCCGACCGTTTTTAAATAGGGCACTAAGCAAAGGTGTCACATGCGTTCAGCGTTCGTTTGAAACCTTCGTCTGCCAAAACACCAAACTCCTCAAACAAAGGCCGTCCAAGAACCGAGGCAAAGCAGGTGAGACACGATCTTTGACTGTTTCGTTTTACGAGTGCTACCCATTCGGAGACACGTGACCCGATTCCTGCAGTTCTCTCTCTCTCTCTCTTTGAGTTTCTTACTTCTTACCAACGGCACACGCTATTTCTGCTACTTTTAATTAAATTCCTCTTCTCAGGCACCAGTAGGAAATTGGTTCAATGTGACTTTTTCATTTCTTGTCGGGACGTAATGACCGTCGGAGCATTCCGTCCGTGACAATACACCTGCTTCCTCCACGTGACGGGACATTTGCTCTTTCTCTCTCTGTTGCCGGAGAAACATTCGTCTTATCAAATCACCTCAAGCGAGAAAGGCTTACCAAGGAGTGGAGAAAACCCGCCAAAAATGCAAAACGCACGGTCACGGAGGGTGGACACGCGTGCATGCCTACCCCGTCGTCGCAGCGGCCACGCGACCCTGCCTATTTTTCTACCACGGAATTTTTAATTTATTTCACGTATGAGAGAAAAGCGTTTTACATAACCAATGAGTTAAGAAAAATCCAGCCTGCAATTCCGCATGCGATCGACTCGGATGATTTCAGGCACGGGTACCTACTTTCCGGCCATGTGTTCGCCACCCACCCACCCGATTATTACCAACACAAAGTGACGTACAACACGCTTTATGTTACATTTTAATTTATGTACATCCGAAACCCCCGTTTAATCCATTTACATTTTCATTAAAGTTATGAAAAACATGGCTCCAACCGTGTTTCACAACTTAGACCGACGATCAAGGGAAACGCAACTCAAAAAAAAAAACATGAGCAAAATAAAAATGCAGTTGTATCGCATGATATAATGCAAGTGGTAAGTATAGTAGACGTGTCAGTAGACTTCTAGAATAGTGCAAAACAATGACAACAAAGAGAGTTGTGCGAAAGTAGGCAACTGCCGGAGTGCAATCGACCCGGAGGAATTCATTTCGAGACACGGAAAAGCAGGTGAAACAACAAAATGGACTCCGACGAAACTCAATTTAAATTAAACCGTGACGTTAGACCCGTGTGGGAAACGGTGGGCCTCGACTTTAGGAAAATTGAGACAGGCCTAACCGAGCTGGTGCGTTCGAAGGGAGAAGGTCGAGGAACTTGCCTACTGACACGAACCGATCGATCGAACGTCCGATAAATCGATTCTCTGACTTTTTATTTTATGCTCGCGACGAATCGTCGTCCATCCATCTTCACATTAGAGTCCAGAGACAAGATAAAACCGTAACAATAAAAGTCACTAAGAAAAGAAAAAGAAAGAAAAGAAGGTTACGGGCTGGAAGGTGTTCGGCCATAAATGGACTTCGTGACAACGCCGAGCATTTTATTAAGGCACAACGACTTCCATTTGTTCGTACAATAATTTTTGTGTACCTGTCAAGGTGTACGGCGAAAGAAAGGGAAAAAAAGAGAGAGAGAGAGAGAGAGAGGGAGACCTTTTTCCCAGCGATTCCCAATTATTTGTGACGGTCTGGGGTCAGAGGTCCGACAGCGCAACTCCGTGACAAAAAAAAAGTAGCAGTGAGACGCAAATGAGAAAAAGCGGAGAGTACACAATGGGAAACGAGTGCTTCTAATTGGAAAGAATCAGAGCTGAGAAAGAAAGAGGTCACATCGTACAGGGAAAGAAAAGTAAAGAGTAAAAGTAGTGTGTGCGGTGTGCACCTGAGCCGAGAGTTACGAAATGGGCTAACAAAGACAAACAAAGACGGTACAACAGGCAGTAGGCAGAAAGTATAACCAAAGACGAAAGAAGTTAACACTACAATATAAGTTTTATGTATCAAAGAAAGACAAACTCAGTGAAGTTAACGAAACCAATTGGAGAAAAACAAAATTGTTAAGCTGTCCTTGGCGAGGAGATGAATGGCGGTATGAGCCTTAAAGATGAAAATCAAACCTGTTCAGGTAGGAAAAAAGGAAGAGAAAGCAGGGAAGAAAGCGTGATCAAAGATCTTGAACAATTTCAGTGCAAATCACCTGACCGAACGAAACGGTCGAGATCTGACACTGACACCTCGCCACCGTCCTGGACGAAGAAGACGATCGAACCTGAGAAGAAAGAAACTTACCTGTCAGGCGGTCAGCACGCCATTTTTCATTTTGTCTTTCAAACCGTGGCAATTTCATTTCAACCTCACTTAATTCACAAATGCTACCATTTGTGATCGGTTGTAATTTAATCTGAGCGATCTATGCGATCTATTGATCGTAGTTCGGCATTATCATCCTCCGAAATCTCATTAAAAACGCGTCAGAGTGAGATCTTTGAGATCAGCAAAGATTATTTTTTACTTTTTTCATGCAATTCTTCTAATTCACAGCACCACACATTTTGTAGTGATCAGTGGTTACGGTAGTAGTGTCACTACTAAGATAAAAATAATGAACCATGTGCAGTGTGTAGTTACATGAAATATAAGTGAAGTGTCTGAGCAGCATCTTTGAGCGTTAATTACAATTTGAAGTTGTTTTACAATTGTAGTGCAACCCCCTATCTTATTTATTAGATGCTCCAAGTGGAAAGTGGCCTGTGTGTCTGCTCAGGTACTCCCTTGAAAACCTAATTTATTACACAAGGTGTAGAATGCCATCAGGTGATGTAACATCACCTCTCATTCCATTTTGTGTATAGGGAAAACACCCTTGTGCGTGTGGCCCTCCTTCTTCTTTTTACTGTAGGAAGACGTCACGGCTGTCGCATCCAAACAATGACCCGCTGGATCCATCCTTTAGTTTTTCTGCCTCCTTGACTCCAACCTGAACCTGTTTCATCACTCCTTGAGCCGGTTCCTAACGTCTTGTGTCATCTGCTTCGTCTTCTGCCTTATTACTTTTAACCGTCCGAATGAATATTTCATCAGCAACCGCTTCCATCCTTTATCTAACTTTATCTAAACGATTTTCTCGACTGACTTTGCCTCTGCCTCATCACTTGAGGGATTTTGCACCTTGCCGGAGGGTGAAGTGTGAGGTTTTCCATTAAGAAGACCGCGGCCTAATGAAGAGGTTTCGTCCTGACGCTTTTCAGTATGCAAAGGGTTGGATACGAATAAGATACTAAATTATCATCACAATGTTGGTCATGTGTATATTGTATTGTACTGAATCATTCGGGTAACACGTCATTAATTTTGTCTGTGCTCGTTCGACTCGAATGTCGGAACTCTGCCAGGGAAGTCACCGTACACAAGGAGATCGATGCGGGTGAGAGACAGACAGAGGAAATACAAAGTTACACACCAACCTGCCAGGTTGGAGGAAGGAGCATTGGCACAACGCCGTCACAGGCACCGACTTCGAGCACCTTGCCTCTACCCTGTTGCACATACCTCAGGAAATTAAAACGCAAAGGGTTGAACGAGTCCCCTGCTTAGCTTACCCAGGGGGGGTGCACGCTCGTTTCTGATTGCACAGGCTCGGTTGAGCGAACTCCGGTGGCTGGAGGTCCTACCTGGATGAACACAAAACGCAATTACGGAAACTGTGGCACAGCGTACCTAACTCTCTTCCTGCAGCACATGTTACCTAATATCGAAACCTGTTTTGTGTCTTCGCTGGGCGTGAAACCTTCTTCCGTCTTATTATTACCGGTAATGGAAATGTATAAAAAGGTTTTTTTTGTTCTTCTTGTCCCTGCCACCTTGTCCTCAACTTCTTCATCTGAGTCCGCATCTTTTCATTGGCTTCCTTCGCAACTGTCGCTCTTGCTACACTTCCTCTCAGCCCTCCCTGAGTCATACGACGCTCGAAACCAATTTATTCACGGTCTTAGCAGTGAAAGATGTTCAATGTCACGCCTGTAAAGTTCGTCTAACTACAAAAAGGTATAATATAAAGTAGTGATGTCCTGAGATAGCAGATAACTACAGGGAGATGTACACAACTGTAAACAACTTCTCGGTAGCTCGTTGACTGCTAGTCTAGTTTCCAACTGTAAATGAAACGGACTTTAAGGAGCAGCTACTTCTGTTCTGAGGTGTTACACTTAACTACAGCCTGACCGTGGTCTTGTCGTGCCAATCTGAGGCAAAAGTGAGAAATTAGTGTGAGCATCCGTCTTGACCAATTTTGCTGTGTCCGCCATCTTTGGTTTTGGCGACTTTCCTTGAGTAAACGTAACTTGTGTTAAATTGTTCTACTTTTCTCTTCTCTTACGATTCTCTTTCCTACCATGCGGAAGAAGAGAACTGAAGAAGTAAATACGTTCTCGTGACGGGTAGGAAATATTTTTTGTACTTCGCAGATTTAATTTACAGGCGTGGCCTTTGTTTTGAGAACAATGAGAAAAGACGGTCTTCACGCTGTCGTACTCGATAACAAGAGCACACCCCAGAAAATTTTAAATTTATTAGTTTTCATCACAGTATTAATTAGTTCCCATACCACTTTTTATAATAATTACTGTATAATTGAATTTACCAAAAAAATATTTACTAACTGTTTGCTAGTTACTTAGTGACCATTTAAGTGCTTGATGACGTCACTGACGTACTAACAGATCGAACGTTTCACTCTATACAGAACAATTAATATAGTTTGTTAATTAATTAAAATCCTCAGCCAGTTCCCATCAGCACTTTCCTGTATCTTTTGCTTCCACTTCATCCTACTGCCACAAAATTATTAACAAAAGTACAAGTTTATCAGTTTTTAAGGTGAGTAAATTTTAGACGAGTGAGTAAGTTACAAGTGACTTACAGAAAGAGCAATACAGTACAATAGTACAAATAGTAGAAAAGTGCCAGTATACAGTGGGCAAAGCGATACACAAATGAAGTGCTTCAAATTCCAGTAATAGTTTAAATCGAAAACCACGTACAGAATCATAGTGGTGGTTAAATTTTAGACGAAGTTACAGTGACGGTGACAGTAACATCAGATAGAATATGGAAAATTGACAAATTAGACAAACCGCACGTAGCAAATGGCGCTTTTGCCAAGTTTCCCCTTTTCCGTACCTTTCTGTGCCGGTCGCTTTCAACCGGAAAACCCGGGTACCTGACCGTGTTTTTCAAAATGGCGGATTCGCATGGTTTCAAAATGGGCAGTCTCGCTGACCATTCGACCGTTGAAGGAGACAAGCAGGAAACATCTGGTGTCTCACGACCGGAGCGTTTACCTGTGTAATTCACCGGTTCCAAATAAATCAACAAGAATAATTGAAATTCATTTCATTGACTAAACAAACAACTTGTTTTTGACCGCGAGAAAAAGAGCGTTCCTCTGGTGCTCTCAACTTCCTCGGTTTTTTCACCGCAGTTCCTGGACCTACCTGGACTTTCAGGTTGCAACTCACTGGTTCATACAGGCTAAGCAACATGATGTTTGTGTTCAAATCACTGCCAGGCACAATCACATAGTAATAGAGTAACTACAACCACTACAAAAAAGAGAAAGTTATGTACGTAGCAAAAAGAATAAACGTTTATATTTAGTACTTATGGTTCTTCCGCTTATTAAGATGGAACCAAAACCAAATTTCAAATTTCAAAGTTACTAATTAATTAAGTCGTTTCCCTTTCAATATAATCAATCAATTTAATAATATTAATAATTACTTATTGAGACGCACACGAAGCTCTACGTGGGAACCCACACAAACGGCCCGAAGAAATTTACTTAATTAACTATTTAAATAGTTCGTTTGCGGGCCGACGCATTCGAGAGGACCACATTTTGAATTATTCATAGATCAATACGTTATGCGATTATTATTAATAGACTTCAATAGAATAATTTAGGAATTTCTAATGGCAAATCCTGGAAATTTGTCGGCGAGGGCATGGGGCACCGTTCGACGGTAGCTGACACCACGTAAATCGGTTATGTAATTTACATAATTTGATTTTATGTATACGGCTGGTACTCGTCGGTCTCGTGGCGAACCGAAACTGACGAATTGATCGTCCTATTATTTTTCTAGTCATCTATTTTAAAATGTAAGTGTAAAAAGCAGCGTCGCACAGGAGTTTTGAACGACTAGACACCTTACGCGGCTATTTATTTACGTTGATGATTTACTTTTTATTTATTTTTCCTTGTTAAGTACATTGAGTGAAGTTGGGTAGATGCATTATAGGAGTAATATAAGTAAACATTAAATAATAAACTGTTACGCATACACATTATTGTACGCTACATGATATAGAATATGTAAGATACATAATAAAATTTCAAATAATTGATTGGTATTTGCTCTGCATCGATGAATCTATTGATTTATGTATGCAATTACTTATGCAATCCCCTCAGAACTTCATACAAAATATACTCATTACACATAATTAATTAAGTAAATAGTGTTTTTACACGAACCATTCAAAATAGTACACAAAATATAAGCGCGACAGTATTCTTATAATTTTTCTTTCTAAGTAGTTTTTATTACTACAACTACAAAATTTAAAAAAAATTTTGATGTTATCTACACGTCTAAAGATTGGACAGTGGAAAGGGTAGGACACACCTTTTGGAACGGATTACACAATTTCTAGAGAAGATAAAAACACAAGAACAAGACAATTCACTTAGGGTGTGCGGGTGGAATTGGGGGGGTGAGGAGAAGGAGGAGAAGGAAGAGGAGGGTGCGTGTGTGCAAAAGTGCAAAAAGAAAAACCTTGCGAGGGATGTCACAGCCGACGACGAGAGGAGAAACTCAAGTGGAAGGAGCACAAGTCTGTAAAGACGCATTAAAGACAAAACATTTGACCAGAGGACGGACGACGAGTGGTTGGCAGTACAAAAGGTAGAACAAACAAATAAAAGGGATACTTAAAAAAAAAAAATAACACGAGTGATGTTCAAACAGGCAGAAGAACGCAAAAAGAAGGAACAGGAGCCAGAGGTCGAAGTACGCAACACTGTAAGTGTACAGGGGAAGTACTGCAGTGGTTGCTGTACGGGAAACACACACTGTGGCAGTTACCTTACAACGAGATAAGAAAAAATCATAAAACAGTCCGCCACCATCCTACCTGTCGCAAAAATTTAAATACCTAAGTTTAAATACCTTGAATATATGGAATGCGTCACATCAGACTACATAAGACTACATATATTGAAAATAAAAATACATCTACAATCCCACGGTGATGTTGGAGAGAATAAAGAATATTCAAATTAAGCCACCAAAGAGACAATTATTTCCCAATAAATCCTTCGGCTCGTTTAATAAAATACGTGAATAAACGCTTACATTTGAATACATAATACATTAATAATATACTTTAATACATAGGCACTCGAGTGTGTTGTTTTGGACAAACTTTAGACTTTTCCCTTCGATTTGCTTCGGCGTGAGGTCGCGACAATTGAGTAATTAAGAAAAATACGCAGCACGGTAGG
Source organism: Polyplax serrata (assembly GCA_037055365.1). Taxonomy (NCBI): domain Eukaryota; kingdom Metazoa; phylum Arthropoda; class Insecta; order Psocodea; family Polyplacidae; genus Polyplax; species Polyplax serrata. The sequence goes on along the minus strand of JAWJWE010000038.1, from coordinate 2,641,632 downwards.
TTTCATTAGATTCTTATGTATCCCACAGATTAAATAAAATCCCTTGCTAAAATAAATAAATAAAATATATTGTTCATAAGACACGTACAAGTTTTGTTCCATTGTGTTAACACTCGCTTTAACGCTTGTTGAATATGATTAATGCAAATGATAATTGAAAACGAACTCTCCGTTAACGCGTAACGCAGCGTTCCTTTCTTTACGCTCGCGTTTTCACCGCGTATTTCTCTTCTAATTGATTTCTTTAACGGCACGGTCTGGCCGAAGAGAGCAGCTGCCACGTTTCGCCGTATCCAGCCACGTCTAAACGTTTTCGTCGTTACCTGCGTTGACATCCCCCGGGACGGCCCCGTCGACTCAACTCGGCGTAGCCCCGGGGGTCGAGCTCAGGGCAGGGGCCTGCCTTACCCCGGCCAGGCCAGTCAAGGACAGACGAAGCAGATGAAAGAGGCAAGAATTCCTTAATGAAATCATTCAACAACAGCACCGAGAAAGAAGTATTTCTTTCACGCGGAAGGGGGAGGGGGCGAACAAAAATCAAATTCTCATATTGTCACCTGCCCTCGGTTGGCACACCTGTCCTTGGCCATTGTCCTCGACTTCTTTTTCGGTGAACGGTGTCCCGTTTGTATTTGCCAACTTGCCATCACCTGTCCGGTAATTATTTTCTCATCGGGCGGACGACCAGGCACGCTTCCTTGTAAAAACCTTAACAGAGAAAGATTGACCCGAGCGTAACCGAATACCTGCGAGGGATGATGAGGGTGGTGTGCGACCGAGTGCTCAATTGCGTCAACATTCAGTTACCCTCTTCGAGTGGACTGCGTCGGAGCGCCTTCAGGTACGGCCAGCAATCGCCCCAATGTCACTCTCAACAACGACTTCTATCACAACCGGACTACCTCCGGCAATCCACGACGAAAGCCACCAATTGATACTCCTGGACGAGGTTCCTAGACAAAAACCCACGTCCGATTGCCTTCAATTCACGTCCACTCGATCAACCGTTCAAACTTTCACATTTTCCTGTCGTTGCCACCAAATTAGCACCGACTAACTCTGACGGCGGGTCTCACAGCGTCGGGGTGACCCTCGGGTTGACCGCCTGCCACACGAAACTGAGAAGTTTCTTCTTTCGAATGAACCGACACTTCGTAACCGTGCGACAAGCGAGACCTTTACAATGTGACTTACATAACACTACAACTGTTCATGACAGCCTTGTTAACTAGTAACCTTGGCATCGAGTGCCCAAAAATCATTCACCTCATATGTACATGATAAAATAATAATAATAATAATAATATACAAACTTTCTACTACAGTACTGTTATTCCTCTTAAAAGAAGCTCGTACCTCATGTATTTATATGAACTACATCCCGGTTAATTCAAGTTATGTATTAAGAGTCACTTAATTAATAATAATTTAAATATAATACGTAAATAATATTTTAAATAAAATGCGTTACTTTTCTAAGGAAACCAAAAAGCATTTACGTGTATAATTTGTATATTGAAGCGTCTCACACTTCTACAAACTTATTATATTTTTATTAATATTTTATCTTCTGCTACGAGTCACTTCCTGACGGAGGAACAAGCGACTTTGATTCTGATCGGACCACACGGTTGTTTCACGTGTAATTTCTTCAACTACCACCGGGTGGTGTCGTAAGTTCACCACATAAAGTAAAGACGGAACATTATTTACATATTATTAAATGACTACCGTGGCAGGATGGCGAACGTGGGAACTTATTTACATGAGAAAAGAAACATATACATAATTTAAGAACCGAGGGCCACACATTTAGTTGTAGTAAATCACCACAAAAGTGCACAATTTAACGAAGAGAATCTCAACTCCGACATAACAGTAATAGCTTTTATCAATTTTAATTGAGGGTTGTTATCTTATCGTTACAATTCTCCCGTGCGACTACAACTCTCTCTCTCTCTCTCTCTCTCTCTCGCAGACACACCTGAAGTATTGTAGTCGTTTTCAATACAATTTATTTTTTAATCGTCACCAATAAAACTCGTTCCCTCGACTTAAACTCCCGCACTCGAACGGTGAAAAACGGCCATCATCCACCTCCACCTCCTCATCCGACTTATCTATTGAAAATTAAATTTAAATAAACGATTTATGTATAATAGATTAAATAAAGGTGTTAACTGAGATGTGACTGTCCTCGCTCGCTTTACACACGGCCTTATCATCCGACAGATAAGAAGCAATTTTCTCAGAGTTAAGCACGACGCGGCGGACGAACATCTCAACCGTATTTATGTGACGGGGCGTACAGGTAAATAATTCGAGTGAAAGGACACACCAACGCCGAGGTGAGAAGCCACCTTGAAAAAAAAAAGGCACAGAGGAGAAATTCAGGTACGCCACATACCGAACCTACGTGCAGGCAAACGTCTCACGACTCAGCTTGGATTTTCACTAGACGAAATGACACGAGTTTATCATCCTCCGAGCGTCAATCCGGTTTCACTATCGCTATATACTAAAATATACATACATACATACATAACTCAGATAAATAACCCGAATATTCACCCACACGAGAAACGAACTCACTTGCAAAACGGCATCTCAGATCTTGACGAATCGATCGGATAGAAATTGATTTTCCGTGTTGCCAATCAATCATTGATAGAAAGCGGAGTGTGGCCATCGGTGCCTGAGCCTGTGCCTGAGCCTGTGCCTGGCCCCGTGCTCGTCCACGGGGTTGGAAATCAGGTGCCGGTTGAACCGAACCGAAGGTGTGCAATTCGCCTTTGGGGAGCCGGGGAGGAGCGGGTAGAGGTAGAGGAGCCGGTGGACTTAAATAGGCAACGTCTCTCGAAACATTATGTACGTTATTTAAATAAGTTAGGGACGCATTTCGGGTCACGTAAACTCGATTAACATGAAAATTAGGTTCGGGACCGGGGAAACCTTAGAATCTGAGCAGACGACGAGATGGTCCCTCGGAGTCGGGCACCGTCCGTCAGGTAGTTTTCTGGTGTCCACATGTGAGATTGACACCTCACGACCCGGACAGAGTCGTGTGTTGCTCCGGTGCCCGGTACCCGGTACCTGGTGTTAAGCTTTTTGACTTGGATAAAAAAAAAAACGTCACGGATGATTTATGCGACGACGAAATCGTCATTTTATTGATGATCGTACATAGATCCAACGTCTACCTTAAAACCATTAACTTATTTTTGGAGCGTATGAAAAACTATTAAACAACATTTCAGTCAACTCGTGGGTACCGCGTCGGCCGTACAACGATTTATTAAGACATTTTTTTTTAATTACACATGTAGACAGAAATAATTAATTACTAATTAATCGTAATTACACTGATCAACTGCACTTTTAATAAATAACAACAATAAGTTGCGTGCTTATTTACTTATTAAAATGTATAATAAATAAAACTATTAAGCATGCATAGCGCAGGATGATTATTACTTTGGTTAATAGTACAAGTAGGATGAATACTTTTAATGAGGTACATACATAAATTTAATAAGTTAAGTAATAAATAAGTACAATGTATACAGAAGATTTCCTGCGTGCATAACGCATGTACAGAAATACATAAGCGAAGAATATTTTTCCTTTAATTTTGTTGAACTAAATAACATGCATAAGCTTACATAATTTATGTATCGTGTTATTTTATTGATATTTCTAGTGTGAATTAACTCATACATTCACATGTTTTACGTACAGTATTTTAAGGTCAGTGTCAGTCTTCTGGTGTGTATGTACATAACTGATTCATTTTGCAGCAGTGAGTCTACCACTTTCTCTTTATCTGGAAGTACCGTTTAATAAAAGACAGTGATAAACTAAATAAATGGGTGAAGACGATCTATTAAACAAATCGTGACCGAATTTGTCATTTCTGACAACTTCAACTGAACGAGTAACAGTATCAATGCGCACGGACCTTCCAATGTTTTTTTTCATTTCAGGTACCTCCGAACTGAAGGCACAGAGGTACTCAACGGGTACTTCGTTAAAACTGCTGAAGTCGAGGCGCGAGTACGGCCAAGTACCAACTGATGCATAAAATAAAATACCTGCCCCAGAGCCAAACCACCCAGCGCGGGCGCGATGATACCCAACGTGGGTACTCGTCTGGGTACACGCAGCGGAAAACCCACCTCGGGGAAACTCGGTTGAGTAATTTGAACTCATTTTTTAGTCTTTCGTCAGTCCCGACTTTTTCCTGACGGTCTTCCCCCGGCATCGTTAACCTAATAATTTCATATCTTTCCGCATCGAGGCCTCCAACACCTCGTGATCGATCGCGTCCAAGTGACATTCAAATCATTAAAAATTGGGTTCCTCGGACAATACAAAACGACAACAACAACAACCACTTGATTAGGCCAAATTTGTGTGACGAATGGTACGGACAGTCAAAGAGAAAGTTCTGGATGTTTAAGAAGAAACGCGTTAAACTCTAATGAATAGTAATGGTAACTAACAACAGGAGTGTTACATTAACAGATTAAAGCAACTACAAAGATCTACAACATTCTGACAGATCTCGTTGAACAAAAAAGATATCTCCCCCTACTCGATTGTATATATGTTTTTACACGTTATGATTAAAGCGTGGTTCTGGTGACTGAAACGAAGACAAAAATTAAAGTTCAAACATTTAGATTTACCACTAAAGAACTAAGTTAAAAGTCTATGTAGTGGAGTTATATTACATGTGTTTTCAAGCTACGAACGGTAACGATCTGTACGTAGATAATAAATAAATCAAAAAATATAAAAACAAAAAACAGTAAAACAAATACATAAACAAAACAAATTATTTCTGTTATAAAATAAATGATGCGCTAACTAACAAGACATTTCTATAAACTGAATGAGGAATATACGTTTAAAACTACAAATAGTTGTGTACACAACTACATCCTGAAATGAGTAACACTATGTTACTATGTAAATAACAGTATATAAAATTTGTATGTAACCCTCATTGTTGACCGAAAATTATTTATATAAACCCAACCTGCACGCACGTAACATTCTCATTTCATCAGGGTACATAACGTGCACTACAATACTACACGGTGTTGCACCACATCAAACGACACCACAACTTTCACCGAGAATTTCCCCTTAAGAGGAAAATCACTCGGTCACTTCACCTCAGAACTGACACCTTCGTGTGCGTAACAGAGTCAATACGACACATTCAATTCAAGGTTTACGGTCGCAATTAACCGTCGGATTTGTTAGACCTGCAATTACACATAAATGCGTACATATATGTACATAAAAAAAAAAAACAAGTCATACCGAATCGAGGTATGCTAATTTGACCGGTTAAATTTTCCGTGGGAAGTTCTTCCTTCGTGTGTTGGCCAGAGGAGAAGCGAAGAAACGCGTACTGACCGTTTCCGGACGACCGGAAACACATCGAACAGGTTTACTTCTCAATCTGGCGACAAACGACAAACGACAATTCTCCAAAAAGAAACAACAACACACGGACGGACAGTCGCGCAATTTATTTGACTCAACTGGCAGATTACGATAATTAAGAGATAAACTCATGGAGTTTCTTCGCTTGTTTGAATTATTTACGATACAATTAGTCGGTTTCGCATGTGGCATCAGATCATTAGAGATCTGCCAGATCGTTTAGAATCGCATTAATTAACAGATTAAACGTATACATAAAAAACGTCTTCACTTCGTCACGGATTTTATTCGCACCATTTTTGGTCGACTGTCGGTGAGTTACGCGACGTGCTCGACGGGTACCTCCGCCCGGGTACCGAGCACTCGTCTCGTCCTACACCGATCGATTGAACTCGTTACGTGTCCGTGTGTTGAGATGTTGAAGTTCAGGGTTCAAAGTGTAAACTATTTATTGGGAACTATCTGACTGTACGGCGTTTACAAGATAACACAAAGAGGTTGCACCATTGTGCACTGCTTGTGGTACCACCAGGACACAAACCTTCCAGTTAAGCCGATTATAATTTCGTACAGTAAAAATGTATTTGTAGGTGGGTGAAGCTTCAGTAAGAAGAGCTAACTACACTTGTACTGCATAAAAATCGGTTCTCTTTAGAGTTTCGCACAACGACCAACAAACGGTACGTCACATTATCAAGCAAACCCGAGGTGTGGTGCAGTCGTTAGACAAAAACCAATTGGACAGTGAACCGCACACCTCTGTACCTGGTAACACACTTTCCACGTAACTCTCTAGGTAGCCTTCTCGGGAAGAAAATTACCTCCCTCGCATTTCCTCAACAAGGTCGAGCACCTTAACTTAAACTATCCAACACATAACAATAAAAGTACCAATTTATTTCTCGTTAGAGACGGAACTGGTAAATTTCGGTGGTGTCCAACAACCCGGTCAATTCGGTCAGAAACATAAAAAAAAATTGGCAACTTTTCGTTAAAAAGAAAAAAAAACATTCCCTCTGGAATGAGTGCGGGTTTCCCAATTAGGCCCGAAAAAATCAAATTTTATTACTCATTTGGGTACTCCCATCCGAGAAGTGGAGGGAGAGAACCGGGGGTTGTTCAAGAAATCACCACCGGGTGGTAATGAGAGAGTAATAAAACTGCGAGTGGGCAACATGTGCAAGAGGTCAATTGACCGCTCACATCTGCCGGGGTACCCGTGGCCCGCTACCTGGCGACCCCTCGCTCTCTCTCTCTCTCTCTCTCTCGGGTACTCGCACTCGGTACCCGTCAAATAATTACTGTGATAGACGAGCTCAATATTTGTTTATAACATCGTTTTATGAAATTCGTGTGAACTTGTCGCAATTACCGGGGTCTGCAAAAGCGATAATCCCGTAATCGCCTGCCAATCGCTCCTATTAACTTCACATGAGACTCCATTTTAAGGCGGAAATTATAGGATAGGAATCGAGAAAACCGGAAACCCGCAATCAAATCCAGTTTTTCCTCCACCTCCTTTATGTCTCAGTCAGGCAGCGTGGCTGGTGCCCGTTAGAGCCCAGGCTCTGCCGCAGTGTCTTGTCGTTTTCTCATGGGACCTCACCGGACCCGTGTGCTCTCTCTCTCTCTCTCTCCTGACTTTTTCACCATAAAATTAAGTTATCCGATTGCTCGAGTATGAAATTCGATGCCAGTTTTTACCTATTGAGGGTTTGTCAGTGGGTAGCCATTACAGGCCGAGTTTCTCACAAAAATTTTTATTGCCTGGGGTATGAGTTCGAATGGAGAGACGGTTAGCAACCGTTTTTTACCTCTCTCTCTCTCTCTCTCTCTCTCTCTCGCTATGGTCCTTTTGTACCCTTTTGTGTACTAGTTTGACTCTACTACCGTTTCCGTGATACTTCGGGGTGGGATAACTTCACCCGGGGTATTTCTACTTGCATGTGACATTTACACTTACCTGCAATTAGCGTCGAGTGCTCAGGTACACCCCGGGTGAAGCGTGGGAGAATAACAACATTTTTTTTTTCGTTCATTTTTCTACGGTTTCTACACGGATGTAGTCGTTCTGGTAAAACAACAGGTGAGAGTTCCCGTGTGAACTACCTGCCACGAAAATTACGCAACAAGCTCAATACGAGTAAGAGAAATAGGGTCCGGAGTTGCGACATACTTTTTGTGTGTACTTCAATTTTTGTCTGCTACACACCAGACGAAATGAAAACTATTTACAAATTGTCTACGTTTTGACTTATTTAAAGTCCGAGTCCGAATGAAATTGTGAAATTTCGTTGTGAAACACGTGGAACTTTTATGAAAACGTTACGTGTGCCAACCTCTGTTTTGTAGTTGGGACTCGTACAACTTGTACTACTTCACTGAACCCCAGGATTCTACCTAACCTTTCATCTCGTCAACGCATTACTATTTATTTCGACCTTTTTAGCCACTGGTCTTAAATAATGAAAAAAATCTAAGGAAAAACTAATCAGGAATATTAGTTGATACCCAAAGATATTCGTGCTATTCACATTTAAACACTAAGAACTTCGATTGTAGTTCTTTTAAACTACGTAAGGTAGTCCATCACTTTTAACATTCATATATATACAACCTTATAATAATAATCATACAAAAAGGTTTGCTACATCAGTTGGACAGTCTGTGTAAAAAAGCAACTTACACGTAGCACAACTACAAGCAATATGTAAATAATAAAAATATACAATTTGTAGTAGTGAATAACTCCGTACATATCCTAACACCCTACAGTTTCACCCTATTACAGTTCCATTAACGCTAAGTTTGTTTTCATCGGTCACGCACGTCTTGTCTTAACGGGGTGTAATACACCAGCCTGTACTTTTAGTGTGACACATACGGTTCCCACACTACTGCGGTACTTCCTCTGATGTCTACCACCCAACCAACTTCTTCCGAACTTTCAAACGTTTCCAAGGGATCTCCACTTGACCGTAGGCTTAGCCTGACTTCTTTCACGGTGGGCCGCGCTCATGCTTTTTCCCCCCATTGCTCTCTGTCCATCTCAAGTGCATAAAATTGTAGTGATGGTGCAGTTGGTCACTACAACCAGGTACGGGAGATGAGCCTGTGCGTGACCAATCAATACCAAATAAATAAATAATTATTTATTACTTAGGTTGAGGTAAATGAAACCCCCTTTTTCTATCAATCAGCTTGTAGTTGTAGTTGTTACGGCTGCGGTTGTGGTTTTTCTCGATTCTCTAGGCGTTCCTAGAAAAGCCGCACGTTTCTTCGGATCTATTTATTCTGATCGTTTCATTATTAACGACTCCGTCGAAAATAAAGGTGACACACCGCTCAATGGCCCCACGCGAGGGAGGAACGAGGTGATCGAACACACTCGAATGCTTCACCATCATCCCCAATAAATAAATAGTTTTATCTTTATTTATTTATTTATTTTTCTTCCTTCCTGCGCGTACTCGTTACTCTCTCGAAAACAGTGCGATCACCCGTTAGAGGCGAAGAGTTAAAAGGCAGCGAGGTAAGTTCTCACTTCCTGGGAATTTTGCAGGTGGTGGTAACGCCAGTCAAAGACGTAAACAATAAAAGTAGTTTAGTTGTCAGGGCACGGCCAGTAGTGAGAGATCGACGCTCGTCGTTACTCGCCCGAACCAACAAAAAACATCATCACAACCGGCAATAAAACAGTAAAAACCTTTGTGTTCACTGCAGAGGTGTGGCACTTGAAAGGCTGGCTGACTTCTGAGCCTTCGTGTCCTTCACAAATTCTTTCCGTCACTCGTTAAATGTTACAAAATGTTTGTTCTTTGATGCGAACTCGACGCGATGTAGTGATGCATGTCTGGAAGTGTTGCATACGCATTTTTAAATGTTATTCAAGCGTTCAAATAGGATTATATACAAAATTTGCTTACATATATTTTATGCATATATCGTTACTAATAATGTAATATTACCGTATGTTACATATTTTGTTACGCATCATTAATAGTTATATATTTTGACTCTAACCCAACTGAAATATTATCTGCAGTGAAAGAATGAACCACAACTAATGAGTGAAGTTAAATAATCACCTCTGACGTACAGCTGAACAATCTTTAAATATGTATCTAGTGAAAATAATTACATCGTAGTGTATTACAGAAAATACATTGGAAAATTTTTAAAGCCCTGGTTTAAGTAAAGTAACAAGTAACTAAGCATCTATTAGTGACATCGCACGCAGAACACCATTGACCTTGAATTTCAGTCCTAACAACTATTAAAAAGTCAAATAGTTTAACCAAATAAACACTACACAACCATAAATAAATAAATAAATAAATATATATATATATATATATACGTATACAACATCATGTATGGTATGTGGTATAATTCTTACGCATTACTTCTTTTTTGCATTCACACTTACAGACAAAACCAAACCATTAAATCGTATATTACGCGAGCTTTTTTAAAAAGTATTATTTAAACATAATTTTTTAAAGATGGAGGACCTCTCAGACGGGTACGGGAACTTCCCAAAAACCAACTGTTCCGTTGTAAATGTCTAAATGGTTCAGCGGATGAGACGAGACAAAATTTTTAATCCGCGCTTAAAGCCACTTGAATTCAAACATGCGCTCGTACACATCAAAGAGAAGGAGAACTATAAATCATAGTTAGGGTAGAGTCAATAGTATGGAACTATTAAATATTAATATATCAGTCGAAATAATGCGACGCGAGGAAACGGAGCGCATATTTAATTGAATTTCCTATACAATGAGAAACAACACCGAAAAACAGATGTAAATCCGTTCAAATTCAAACGTTTCTCCTTTGCAATTTGCTGCCATTGTGACGGGAACTTCATTAAAATAAATTTGGGTGTTTGGTTTTTGCAAGGTGAGATGTCCTCCGAGTAGGACAAAAAAAAAAAGAATGGTACCCGTGGAAGAGCCCGGACGGATGGGACCAACCCTTTTCGCCAATCGTTTCCTTCGCCCCATTTCCATTCGCAAAAGGACGATTTACATTTTAATTCACTTGGTTTGTCTACCTGCGTCTACCTGGAAATCCGACTGGTAAAATTATTTTTACTTTACCCCCTCCCCCCCAGCCCCGCACCGACACCCATTAGGGTTAATAGTGGTTGTAGTTTTGGAGTGTGAACCTGCGCAACGTAAACTACAACGTAACGAAAACTTCTCCTTTATATTACAAACGGAAAGAAAACGTATGTTGACAATATTTCTATACAATTTAGTCTATGTGCAATAATATATATATTATAATATAATCTCTGCTTGAGAAAAAATATTTGGTGTCGAAATTACATGAATTTTAATGTACAACATAAAAGAAATTAATAAAATTAAAGAGTCGCAACTTTAGTCGTTCGTATGAGTCTACATATTCTGCTGTTTATTCATATTAATTAGTTATTTCTTTAATTATTAATTTTCGTATTAATTTGTAAGAAAAAGGAAGCGTGTACATGCATTGTTTATGTATACACATATTTAGGGACTGATGACTGAATTTTGGGCGTCGTACATCTATGTACTTTATTAACGTCTGACGTAAATGTTTGACAGCTTCTACTTAACTTAATAACTTAAGTTAATAACTTCATTACAAATGCACATTTTATAACGTAAGTTGATGTACGACATTACTTCAGTCACAATACATAAACTTCTTGTACTACTCTATCTTATTTTGTGTAGCCTGTAGTGTATTTAATATTTCTATATTTAATATATTTATTTTCGTTATGCGTTAAGTGAAATACTTCAATTCGTCATATTTAATAATTGCATAATAAATAAGGTCTATTAATTTATGCAAAATTCATTATTTTAAAACAAATATGGTTCATCTGACAATGGTTTAATAATAAAATTAAGTACCGTCTAACGACTGCTTGTTTTATTTATTGTACTCTGACTACAACTGCGGCTGCGTCGAAGATGCTTTACAATATTGGAAAGTAAGCATTTGTATTGTATAAATATGTTAAATTTCACACTTTACTAACGTCCAAATTATTCCGGAGATCTTTTTCACTTATGTACTTTAGTAGTATTATGTAGTACTGCAACTGAACGTCACTCATCCACAGCCCCGTGTTTGTAGTTGTCAATAACAGTAGAAAACTTAGTGAATCTTAAGTTTAAACTGTTCATTGGGAAGTATACGAAACGATGTAGGAAGCCCCACGCTAAAATTCCATCAATCAAACCTGAGGGAACCTGAAATTCTACAACCCCAAAAGGAACAACACCTGTTGCTGTTTCTTGTCTCTTTCTCTTACATTTTTCTAACGGACGAATCTTCTATGTCTATCTTTTGGTGAACACAAACATTTCTGCTACTGTCGGAAGAGGAAATGACACCGAGCACATGCTTCTCTCAGAGTCGTTGTGCTTCTCGCGTATGCCTGGAACATGTTGAACCCTAAGGTTTCACCTCATCCTTTCCTAACAAAAATTACACGGTCCATTGAAGCCTTACTTTTTTTTCTATATATAAAAAAAAGAGAAAAACACGAACCTGTTTCCTAGTAGAGCCCCTCGAGAGGCTGCAGTCGACTAGTGTCTTTTGATAAAACGTATTTTCTAGTGATACTCCTGAACTACATGGAATTACCTTGGGCACTCTAAGATGAGCTCAGAGCTGTGTCACCTCACAGGTACCTGTCCTAATAGTCGAGTTATTGATTCCGAGGGTGAGAGTTGTTATCGGTCGATGACTATCTCAATTTGCCTTCTTCGATTAGGTTTGTTTACAATGCGCTTAAAAAAGGTAAACGTCGGAAAGGGAGACGAAAGAGACGAAACCGCAGTGGGGGGATGTTCCAGGGCCGAGTACCAACGACCACAGGTACGCGACACGCCTAAGACACAACCGTTCCCCCCGATGAATTTTCTAATTGTCCGGACAAATAAAACATAATAAAAAGATGGAGGAGTTGAAAGCAGAAAGCTTGTCCCGCGCTGGTGACACCTGCTACGACCAGATAGGCGGATTCTTCATCTCGAGGTGCATTGTCTACTTGTGGGTCACGAGTCGTGGCAGCAACCTTATCGTATGCGACCCGAGATGAGAACGGCTGTGACCGATGCTGTCCCGGCCCGAGACCAAGACTCGCCAAAGTGCGTCTCTCCTGACGATGAATCAGGAGATTTGGGTCACAGTACCTTTTGGATGCGGTCCCAGTACTCAGGTACCGAAACGGACCTTCCAAACAAAACCAATTTTAAATTATACGACGTTTAGTGTTAATAAATGAAAAGTCGGCGTCCTTGTCGTAAGAAAAAAGATGTCACGGAGGACACCGAGGACGAAGTTCCGATTGGAAATTAAACTTCCATAATTGATAATTTATTAATTATTAAATCTTTTATTAACGTTTTGAATTCTTCTCCAAACGCCCGTGACGGTTTATTTATTACCGCGCGTTGTAAACAGACTCTCAGTTATTACTTTGGTTTTTTCGTCTCCATCCCCGAGTCTTCTCCTGTTACCTCCACTTCCCGTTAATGACCTTAATATATTTTAAATAATTTCATTCTGCCTGTTATTTCATCTGTCTCTACATAAATTTATCATCCGCCATCTTGTGAAAGTTTTGAAAGAACGTTAAAAAGTTCCGAATCTCGAAGGAGTTCCACCAGGTACAATCCATCCGATCAAGTCGACTTAGCAACACTACATAGTGAGACAGTAACACATAATGCTAGCGAAAAGAAAAACGATAACTCACTTTAATAAATAAGCGACGTAATTAATAAAAAAAATAACATATTTATTCATACTGTACTAAGTTATTTTAATTATTTCTGTGACTGAACAACACTTACGGCAACCAACTAGTGCTTAGATTCTAGACTTATCATAGAGTAATAAAAGACACATGAGACATATTTTGTAAGACATTTATTATAAGACATATACATAAAATTTGAATAATATCGAGGGAAAGAGTTGGTGAGGACAAGAATGCCAAAAAATAGGGTCACACTACCAACTAATTAGAAGTTATGAAATTTAAATAAACGTTTAAGTAGACGTAAATACCTGTATAGGAAGTCTAGACTAGACACGCCTATTTTATTTAGCGTCGCTTATTTATTTCGCGGTGTCCCTCTGGGTAAGTTCTCACATGGTAAAAACGTATATACAAACGTTTAAAAACAGGAAACTGAAACAAAGGGAAAACAACGAGGGTCTCGGAGTTGGCGTTCGAACGTCTTGACAGTTCCGACGGCTTAATGACAAACTCCGGTCGAGTTCGGTTATAACGATGGTGGCTCTGATCAGGGGGAAAGGGTGGCGATCTGAACACCGATAGAGGAGATCACCACCGGATCAGTCGGGAAACGGTTCTCGAGGGTGTGCAGTAAGAGACCGGATGTGACGTTGAGTTGCACGTTTAATCAATCGCCGCGATTTAGTCCCGAAAACCCCCAATTAGTCCGCATCGATGAGGGCCGTCGTCACCCCAGTCGTCAAGAAGGTAGAAGTCTACCAGAAATCTGATACGAGACCCGAAAAATCCGTTATGTTTCTCGAAGCCAGGAAGTCCGCAGACAAAAAAAAGGACGAAATGAGAAGTTACGGGAACGCAGTTGCCTCCGAGTGTAATGACACGGTTATAATAAAACCCTAAATTAGGGTAACACAGTCTTTCATCCCTTTTCATTCATCCAGGGGGTTGAAATAGTTTGATCCTCTCAAGAAGGTAATTAAGAAATTATTTTTTTTTCTACTCTATGTATGTGTCACCGAAACGTCAACCGAATATTCTATGTATGCATCTGTGTTATGTATGGTTATTCGGGTTTAATAATTAATAACGTGCTACGCCATGTTGGGTAAATAATTTTCATTCATAGTAATACTGTACCTTCTGATAATCTATTAATTATTTTTAATGGGTCATTGTCTCATGTTTCCTCATTATGTATCCGCTTACATAAAAATTTAATAAGACAGGAAGTAAGGTGAAAAGTTTTCTTGGCACTTTAGGGTCAATGAGAAATTTTGCTCTTCATTTCCTAGCCACATTTTGTCTATTTTGTCTATTTCACTTTTTGCCCTGCCCGTTTTGTTTACGCATTATTGATTGGGTCACGTGACAAAAACAACTTATTTTTGCTACACCCCTGACATTTTCCATAAAAAAATAAACTTTAGTCACCACGAGGACGCCCGTTTTGCCGTCGTCACGTGAGTACCCACCAAACCATTGTCTACTCGTTCCCGAAGACTCCGGACGGTTTCAACGAACATATGTAACCTTATTTTCTTGTAATAAATTAACGCGTGCGGGTTAATAAATTTTGATTCTTTTGTCTTGTACGAGCGCGTTCGACGGCAGGGCGAAGAAGACGGCGGGTGACGAGCGAATTTCAAGGGAGTACTCGTTGGGGTGGAAACGACGTTCAGGAAAACCGGGGCATCCCGTCATCTACCTGACGCCGTAACGGGGTCAAACGACTTTTCTATATTCCATAGATTTATTGCGAAATAATAAATTCCATTTTCTTTTATTACCGCACCTAACAGGTAATAAATAGATACCCACCGGTACGCCTAGTTATGATGTCGTAACTCGAACACGAGGGTGGCATTCATCGTGGCAGCTTTGACAGGTCCCGCAATTTAATTGTCAGCTATTTAAGTGTTTTATCTGATTCTTCGGTCATTGTTGTTACTCAATTTATGCCCACAGTGGTACCCGTGAGTGGTACCCGCGAGTGATACCCACAGATGAGCCCAGAGGTGAGTCGAAATGAGTCGTTCACCTGAAAGGCAAGGTGCTTTGCTGTAAATCACGGTTTAAGTGCATCTTCGCGCTTATCAAGTTACAATATTATGTGGCCATTCTATGACGCTCTCGGTCTTTGGCTGTTATTATGTTACTACAAGTAATAAGTTACTTAAAAGAATATTAATAGGATCCATAACTTAGAAACGTTGGAGTGAGTTGTTCAATTGCTTAGAGTCGGTGTTTTACTTCTCTGCTTCTCTGTGGTGCCGTTGCTTGTACTTTTTCTACACTTTATTTTATCTTTTGCAACTCTAAGTATTGTATGATTTCTATTTTATGTACTCCGAAAAATTGTTGATACTGTAAATAAATTGGAAATAGATGTGTAAATAAATTGTGCTATACAGCCAGTAGAACTAAAGCAACGGTCACTTGCTCCCACTCCATTCGGTTTCATTCAAGTTGTCAGTACTTAAAATCTATGTAGCTCTATTTTATGCAATGGTAAAAATTTTACATAAACAAATTAATAGAAATTAATAGAAAATCTTTTGGTTACGGAATGCAACATGAGTGTTGAAGTCATTGTCTGGGGGGATAGACCGGTGGTGTCTGCTATCACGTCTGCCATCTTCATCACTACAATTTGGCCTTATTTATAATTATTAACCAATAAGTTACGTATTATTTAATTATTTGCAATGCAGTTTAATACTTAATAATAGAATGCACAGTTACATTCTTACTTAAATGCCATTTTTTGACACTGCAAATTGAAGGATTTCTTTAAATAATATTATTCTATTGCACGTAAATCTCTTTAATATGTATTATTAATATTTTTGTCTTTAATAAAGTAACCGGATAGTAACTGTAACGTGTCTTCAGTTACTTTATCCGTATCCCTTACGTCGCGTACATAATGAATTTGTTTTCATTTTAAAATTACAACTTGGCAGTAATCTCTCGTTCGAGTAACACAAAGAGTCACTTAATAAGTTTCAAACATTATGTCACATTGTAAAACGTTTAATACATAGAACACAACTTAAATACATAAAGACATGAGAAGGGCGAACAATGTTAATTAAAAAACAATGCTAACACTCTCGACGGAATGTGAACACCACCTGACGCCTGACTCGACGTCTTATTAATCAAACCCCTTCACTCTTTGATTAATAAAAATTTATCCGATCGTTTACACTCATCAAACTATTTATTAATTCGCTCTGCGTTACAAATTAGTGATACCTGCCCACCTGGGCGTCCGTTTTTAATTTCCTGTCGTTTTTCCTACGGTCCGGCGAGTACTCCTTTGGCACCTCGAAAGTCCCAAAATTCAATAAGTCGAATTAGTACGGTCGTAGTATAATTGAAAAATAAAAATAATTTTTCATCGGGCTCGAACCTTTTCGTTCCGCGCGAGTACCAGGTACCGGGTACCACTTCGGCGACGCTTTTCTTCGGTGGCTTTAAATTTATTCACAAAATCTGACATCACTCTCTAAGGAAGACTTATTTAAATTGTGAGTGTGGCAACCAAGTATTTAATAAACTATGAAAATTCTCTACCACCCGGGTAGCTCGCGTTTAATGTATTCATGTATGTTATGTATGACAGGCGATCGTCGTCAATAAATCTGATTCGCTGTTAAATACAATTTAGAACCTTATAATATTTATTTGAGTGAGCCAACACAATATAAATGGTGATGTTCGTCTTGATAAAGTACAGCCTTTTCTTTTTTTATTTATTAATCCGGCCATTGTAATTTTTATTTAATTAGTTATTTTTAAATTCTACTTCAGTATTTTATTAATTTAACCACTTATTCTAACTTAGTTTATAATTTTTTTCACGAATAATAGAAATATCCGTGTCGTTTTTCAGTGTGACTCGAGTGAAATTATAAGAAACTTTTCCCATGTTTAATCGAATAAATTTTTTAATAAGTTCTGAGTCATGTATTAATTAAATCAACACATTATTATGCGTACGTGAATACGTAAATTCATTACGCATATATTAATAGGTGATACTAAATTTATTATTTTATAATAATTATTATTATCGTAAAGTTTATCATTAAATTACAGTTGTAATATTACGTATACAATAGTATTACACGGTATTAAATTTGTGTAGTATGTTAGGGCATCACAAATGCAATAAATTCACCTTTACACTGAATTACATTATGTAAATATAAATTAAATAAATAAATTGGACTTGTAGGGAAGCGTAATTGGTTCGAAATCCATAGTCGTTCGACTTGTCCAAATAAAGATAATAACCAAATAAAGAAATAAAGAAGTCCAAATAAAGAGTCCAAAAGAAGATAATAACAGTAATAAAAATGAAAAAAAATAAATTAATAGAAATGCTATTAACAATATAAGTATTAATCGTACTACCCAGGCAATGATACAGTACAATTTAATTACATAAGTCAAAGTTTTATTAACCATCCTACACATTCCATGAAATTAATAAAATACTTTCTCAACTCTTGAAACAGAAAACAAAAGGAAAACAAAACCAACGTGTTAAAATGAAAAACCGTACTAAATTACATAGATCAATAATATACGAATTATAGTTAATAAGAGGTAAATAACTGAACCTGACGAGGAGGGTGGCTAGCAAAACCCCTGGGTGTTCTCGGAAGGAAATGAAACGTCATTTCCCCGTGTAATTTTCTTGTTAGCGAAAAAGAAACGAAAGATTCGCATTTAACGATGGCAATCGGTCAGGTGGAGTTTTTTGGTGGTTTGGGAGGGAATCGATGGGGGTCAGTGATGAATGGTTGCCTTAACCATTCGCCACCGCCATTTTCGAAAGAACGAACGGACATCTTCCCTCAAAAAAAAAAGTTAATTTTAGGAATTTCATGTTCCACCCAATAACTTATTGAACCCATCGGAGGGGACCTTCGGTTTGTTGAAAAATCGTGAACATCACATTCAAAGGTCAAGTTGAAAATCTGAAACCGTTTTCGGGATCTTAAGATCTTCTTTGACATACAACCGGAGATCTCAAATTAAAATGTAATTATGATTGATGATCAGGTGAGGAGTAAGACGAAGAAGTGGATGGAAGACAACCGGCAGGTGGGTGGTCGTTGTTTTGTGTGTTTGTTTTCTCTCTCTCTCTTTCTGCTTGCTAAAATTCAGGTTTTTGCATTTGTTCCGAGTGTACCGACTCGAAAGGTACTCGGTACCCTGTGCCTCAGGTACCCGGCCGTCATCCCGCTGCGGATCTCTGCCCTTTAAATTCGCAATTACACATCCATTTCGTACCTCATTAACAATTACAACTCAGGTATGCTTATCCTTATCTTCATCTGACATCCTATATTCCACGCTTTAATAGTTTTTCCGCCCATGTTGTTCGCATGACTTTCAGAAAATAGATACATTTCATCTATTTCTACTTGTACTTGTACGGCGAATCTGGTTTTCGACAACCTGCAGATTGTGCGGTTTTCGCTCGGTGTTTACCGACACTTGAATTTAAGAAATGGCCACCGGAAAGATTCAGAGGTGAGAAATCAAATGGTTATGAAAAAATTTATGAAAAAAAAAAACACTCCTTCGCTTGACTCAAAATATATAATTTACTTCTTATTGAAGTCGGTCGAAAAGTGCCATGTGAGAATGACTGCTTGTGGCGAGTTTTCATTTAATATACAGTTATTTATATTATGTAATATATAATGTATATATAAATATATATATAATTTGTAACGGTGGAGATTGTCTAACTTTCTGCCATCCATCCTGGCCAGAAATCTAAAATCCCGACCATTTTAGGATTTTAGTTTAAGGAGGAAAAAATTTATATTCATATTCTTCAACCAATTCACATTAGAAAAATTAAAAAAATTAATTTATTATTTTTAAGAACTATTAAACATTATAGATATTTCTTTATTATTACAAATAAAAGTGTTGTGAAATGGCACTTAGAAGGAGACATTCCCATTCCAGAACTCTTTGTACAATATATTAACTTACTCTACGACATTTAACTTTAGTGTAAACAAATGGAAACGAATTTTATAAATTACAATTAACAATAATAATTGTAATTTTGAATTTATGTATGTAATAAGATAATTTTAAAAACTTCCTAAAACTCTAGTCGCCGTGAGTAAAGTTATGTAAAATAATTAGTGGACATATTTCACCAAAGACAATACACTGCATTGTATATCATAATATAATGACAAATTAATTCATAGTGCGTTGAATGTACCAAATATATTATATCATTATATATAATCAGAGGAAAATTTTGTAAAAACTTTATTCTTAACTCTTCGACTGTTATTAAAACTGCAAGCAATTCATTCTGACTGTTTGCCCGGTGATGAAACTTGGGGGGGTACAACCCCTTCACAGAGTTCCAATTCACCGGAGACCGACTGCATCCCGCTAAAAATTCAAGGTTTTCAAATGTCCACTCTCACAGGACACCCACGTGAACTTCGCTCGCTCGTATTCCCACCTCAGAGCATATAATAATATATTCAAGCACAAACAGAGAGAATAACGTGGAGGCTCCATAATGGAAGGGTAGACAAGGGACGAAGCGGAGGGGCTAGGGAGAACGGGCCGAGATAGGAGGAGGAACGGGAAACGCACAAATTCAATCATTTGTCACGTAGCAGACGAGTTCACTTCTAAATAATAACTTTTCTCAATTACCGCTTTGACTAAACGCAATTAAATTGTCTCGGCAGAACTTAAACACCACTCAAGATAATATCAAATAATTATAAGAAAACAAATAACTCTGGCTGGCAGTAACCCGGCTGAAATGACTCGACTGTTCCCAAACAGTTTCGAAACTCCGAGAGACGGCGTAGGAGTCGGTTTAATGGAATCTCACGGTCGAATCACAGGATGTGGAACACTACAACTACACTCTGACTGAGTTAGCAGCAACAGTAAAACACAAAGTGGAGTGAGCCCCGGGGGAAAAAAAAAAGAAACTTTTTATCGGTAACTTAAAGTTTCGGTGAGAGTGCGACAGTAACAGACGACCTGACACAATTAGCAATGGTCTGTAAATGAGGGGGGGCGATGGTGATGGTGGTACGAGTGGAGGTACCATCGACCAACCTACTTCTTCTCGAGGACACATCTGACCTATTAAACCGTGGTCTTTGGGTTACCACCTCGGATACCTCAGACCGTCGTCATCTTCCAACATCTCGTCGAAAGAAAAATTACCCATCAGGGCTCCCCAGTTTTGTCTGTTTCCTCCACCTCGAGACAGGTGATTCAAAGGCCAGCATTGGCCACCATTTATCATATTCTCTTCAGATGTCATGTGACCCTTGAATCACTACAAGAGAAAGATGGTAACCAGATAATTCACCGTTACGAGCAACCCTATTGTATTGTCTGATTAGCCTCCGCGTGTATGTGTGTGTGTGTCTGTCCGTCCGTCTCTACGTGTGACCTGGCATTGTGTTTGAAAGGGCGAAGCCTCCGCCATCACAGGTGCATCATCTCTTAGTTTTTCTGGGGACCCGTTCCCCGGATGCACCACGCCTAATGCCTAATCTCACGTTTGAATAATGGTCCTCTGCCTGGATAAGTTTGTTGACCTTAATTTTCTTTCTTGTTCCATAATCCGACCATATTTTTTTTTTTTTACCTTCCACTTCCATCCTTCCTCCAGCCCGATTCCGAGGGACTGTTCCGTCCGGTCATTT
Organism: Polyplax serrata; assembly: GCA_037055365.1. Lineage (NCBI taxonomy): Eukaryota > Metazoa > Arthropoda > Insecta > Psocodea > Polyplacidae > Polyplax > Polyplax serrata. Next base: position 2,620,668 of record JAWJWE010000038.1, on the reverse strand, counting down.
GTTACTGACCATTGTGGTCTTCCGTCGTATTACAATGGAATTTCTGGTGACCCTGCTAAGTATCCTCGTGCGGTGTCCTAAATTCTGACAACGCTACTCATCGCATCTGACAGAATCAAAAGGTAACTACGTTGAACTCATCTGTTTTATTAAAACCACTAACTAAATAACCAATACATAAATTATTACATAAAAAAACCCACCGTATCTCTCTGTGTACAGAAGCAAAAAAAAACATACCGAACGAATTCAATTTAAGTACGAGTAGACAATCCAAGAACCTTCTCCTACCTTAAATAATCACATAAATCTTACCAAACTATGTTATTTGAATAGCAAGGACGCAATTAATAACAAAACGTATCACATAACGCACCAAATAAAAAAAATTGTATATATTTAAATAAAATCAGAGAACATCAGCAGTGAATGTTTTTACTTGTGGGTCTAGGTAGCCTACGTTTCTGTACTAAACGCCCTACACCTGTAATTACAGTACAGTGTACAGCAGACCTCAGGGACAACTCTAAAGCGTCTTCTGCTTATGTAAACAAAAAATAAAATCAAAATGTAGTCTGCAAGCGTAGCATCTACCCGACCACAGACAAAAACAACCGGCTAAGAGCCCTCCACGACAATTTCGCACATTACAAAATACATAACGTTAAATGCAATTTAAATCCATTAAAATTATGCGTCAGAGCCAAGTACCCGTTAGATACCTTATTATGTATGCATAATGTACATAAAAGTAACAATCTCTCACTTAACACTTGTGCCGTTGGTCGACCATCAAGGCCGCAATTAATTGAAACCGCAAACATATCGAATATCAGTTTTCTTCATTAACTAAAAAAATAAATAAATAAATAAATCATCCCATTCCGAGAGGAGAAGGTGTGGAATGTTAAGGTTAGACAGTGTGACAGGGAGAAGAGATCGATCTCTGATCACAACTTGATTTCTACGAGATGAGAAGAAACGATGGGAGTCGAGTGGTAAATGTTTTTTTTTTTTTGGTATTGGGACGAACACAGCAGCAGCACTCCCCGGTGTCGACTCTACACACACACACACACACAGACAGACACACAAAATACCTCGGAATCCGCTTATAACGATCCATTATACCGACCGATCGGAATTTGACCCAATAATTAAGTGCTCGGACCTATGATATTTGGTTAAAACTCATATATTATAAGTTTTCTAGGAGAGTTACGCGAATGATTTATTTCTTCCGTGGCATTGTTACAGATGTTAAGGACTCCTTCATGGATTCCAAAGTCTTTCTTCTAATGTCTTCTCTCGTGGCTTTTCCTCCTGGGTCATCGTAGGCGGCGGATACTCATAGTCAATTTGTTAAATGTAACGGGGTGTGTGTGTGTGTGTGTTGTCTGACGCGGGGCGGCGGGGGGGGGGGGGTAGCGGGGGTAATGGGTAGCCCCGGAGCCAAATTCAGTGACAAATGGTATCATTACATCCGTAAGTGTTACGGCCGTACTTCGACTCCTAGGCATTCTCCTATTACAAATGAAACTATCGGTGTAATCGTTTTTTAAAATCGACAGAGCGAGAAAGACAGACAGACAGAAAGAGAAAGAGAGAGAGAGAGAGAGAGAGAGAGAGAGAGAGCCAACACTAGGAATTGTAATAGTTTTTTTTTTCCTATTCGGTTCGGACACAAAATCCGGCACACGCCTTTACATTGCCGGATTTAACGTTGGTGTTGTCGCCGTCCACGAGAAACTCACATGTATGGATTAATGTATATTATTAATAACCGAGTATGAAAACTGGACTCGAGCTTGGCCTTACTGGAAAAAACTTACTGACATTAAAGTTACTGGAGCATACGGACCTAACATAAAAACCTATATAGAAATCATAAACTTTCTTTTAATGTAACGTTTACAAACGGTTGGTTTTATTTTTCATTAAGTTATTATTAGTAAACTGTCCTTATTGGGTTATTATTATTTTCTTATTAAGTTCCTATGTGGTCTTATTAATAATAATAATATTACTTTAATACAATTTCACTGTAAAAGCTAGAAAATCACGTACTGTGTCACATTGAAGGCTCTATAATATTATTATATTTTTGCTGTTTTTAACATGGTGTTGGACTAATAAACACACAAGTTATGTACTTAATTTTGACTTAAAAGCATCACTACAAAGTGCGTGGTGACGAGTTCAATTTACAAAAGCAATAAACTCTATGGATACACAAACCCTTTGATGACATTTTTAATGGTCCACTTGAACGGCATCACATCACATCACCACTCTGCGTGTGTGGTGTGTAATGTGAGACAGGTAGAAGAGCATTATGTTCCTGGTCCCATTGTTTTCGAGTGAAATCCGTCACAGGACTCTGCCGGCGCAACATCAAAGTAACATCCATCAATGTGATGTGATGTCGACAGAAAGGTAAAATCCAGTTAACACCTTTCCTCAACGAGTAATCATCTCGTCTCATGAGTTTATGACCGAACTTGTCTTAGGACCACCCCTGTTTTATGTGACCGACCGCACTAAAAGAATTCTTCTTTCACGCACTCAAAGTTGAGGAATCATTTTTTCATTATCAAAGTACAACGTACAAAAGTTCAAGAAGCGGTCAGTGCTACCGGTAGTACCCCACGCAACTAACCGATCGACATTTACATTAAAAATAATCTCCAAAAGGAAATAAAACAGAAATTTCGTATATAGAAAGTACGTTACTACTTCTAAGGAAAAAAGTAAAATAAAAAAATCACGTGCAGTACCTAAATACCAAAGCAGACCGTAGTAGACGTAAACGAAAAACGTAGAACCCGAGCGGCACATCTCCGAAATTCCCAAATTACGAAGAAGAAGAGGAGAAGGATAACGTATAGGAAACCTTTAAATTCGGTTACTCAAACGAGTACCTACCCGGCGAGGAGTACCCAAAACCCCAAAATGAGAAGGAATTCACTATTTACACAGCCGCAGACGAAAAATAGGATGTAAAACGTATGGGTCACAAGGTCGGAACTGACCCAATCAGTAACGTACCCGACACCCGGGATGAGAGTCCACGAGTACCGGGTACCGCCTCGACAAGTAGGTCATACTGACGCGTTGGGGGTTCATTATAAATATTCAATAACAAAACTCAAACGCAGACGGTCCTTCTCCATTACACTCCATTACTGCGTGGGGCTCGGAATCCTTTTAATTGATATAACTGCACTTGATCATTCTAGACATTCTGATTATTATACTTTATGATTTATATTCAAAGTTTCTTTCGTGGTGTATTTTATGGCACGTTATTTATAAAAGTCGATGAATGCATTGCTCGTGTGCGCCTCCGCCCCCGCGCCACCACCCTCACTACAAACACCACGTACCCCCACGTACCCATCGTCCCCAGGTAATCATAACTGTAATTCCCTCGCTTTTGGGACTCGACAGAGGTTGAGGTAGGTGCCGGAGGTTGCGTACGGTCGGAGTCGTGGTACCGGACAACGGGTACCTCACGGATTCCATCATCCAATGTGCGATAACAGAAATTGACAAATACCTTAAAAGCCAGTTAACACAACGTCGAGGAACAAGGACGCGTTTCGAAACCAATTTAGGTTGGTAAGAAATGAGTAAATTATGTCTGGTACCCATTTGAAAGGAGTCAAGGTGAGTGTTTAACTCGTTCGAGTGTTGCGGAAGGACGGGACGTTCGACCGGGTGCCGGGTACTTGGTTCGGTAGCATCTTCGCTCGTCGGGAAGGTCGACCTGACACGTTCACGGCCGGTGTCCACCGAGCTCCGCCACACTTTTCAACCCGTCGAACCTGTGAATCGTTTCGTCGGTACCTCGGTCACTTCCTTGAACTCGTCAAAGTGCCGTTGTTAAATTTAAAAAAACTACTTAGTAATAACATCTGGTCGAACCGCAATTTCCATAAATAGGTTTTCAATAACATATTTAAAAGCGCAGAACCAATTTCGTATACATCGGCGTGTGCAGTCGTGAGAGATTTTACTGCGAGTTAAGTTTCCGTTGCCGTTTACAACAAGTTACATCACTTAAATGGGTCCGTTGGTCAGTGTTACCTCACTACAATCAATACACGACGCCCTACATCTTCTATTTTTTTTTTTTTCATTTTAAAATCCATCCGACGTTCCACCCAAAACTCATGAAACTTGTGGACGCGTTCTCCGTTTGAATATTCCCATCTATTTTTTTTCTATTTCTAGTTTCCTACCTACAACTAATTAATAGTTAAATACTTAGTCGAAAAGAATTTAAATATTTCTAATCGAAAAAAAACAGTGAAAAATGATAGTTGAGTTTCTCCCGAATCGACTAATTACCTGCGACCTCTTTGGGATTCAATAATTCTTACCTTCCTGTCTGTTTGAGGGCCCCGAAAATATCATTTAATTTAACACGGGAAAATTACCGGGGCGAGAAGGACCCAGTCCCATTGACCGAGGCTACCAGGCACTGCTCCATCTGTCAGGGGGGTCCTCTCCCGGTCTACCTTCGTCTGGTGCACACCTGGTACCGTTACCCGTGTGGCGTTGCCCCGTTCCGACGCGTACAACACCCCTTTAGCACTTCCCATCATTACACGGTCCTAGAGACATCTATTACTATTTTAGGGGGCGTTAAAGTTGAGTTCTGGCACTACGTGAATGGGAGATTCCACGCATTTTTTTTCTCTTTCCTTTGTCCGACGCAACTGCCTCTGAATGAGTACTCGTTTCGGTACTTCGGTGCTTCTTCTCTCGTCCTCGTGTCGCACGAAGGCACCAGAGCAACCTGAGCAGTACCCGTGGCACCGACTACAAATCGACTCGCTTTATCCCTGTATTATTATGTACATATTAATTCGATTTGGGTACCTTTCTCCCGGAGTTTGGGTACCGAGGGCCGTTTTGCGGTCTCCGCGACGCGAGTACTCCAAATTACCCGCAAAGTCCGAACTTTCTGTTTACAAGGAGTTTAATTTCTCGGCCCTCGGGAACGGGAAATCCCTTCGTTTTCAGACAGCGGTGAATTTGTTCGTTTCAAAACTTTCAATTTATTTAAATAGATAAAAATTACGCCGGCGACTTACCATATATTTATATTTAAATATGATAAACCGCGACAACTGGTAGTTTTCCGAGTGTAATTTGACGTCGGCGAAAAATTACCGTAATTCAGTACCTGCTTCCGAGTAAATTCGAGCGGTGAAACGAAACAAAAGTTTCTAACGCTCGAAACCGTTTGTTATGTATTTTTTAAAAATTAAAAAACAAAGTTACATAATTGATTCAACAATGAAAACTATTATTTCCCCCTTATTTAATAACTTTTACTTTCGAATTTGCATGTACTCACTACAATAAATATATGTGTAGACAGAGCAATAAGCAACGTAATGCGAGGGGTTTCGTAACGCCTCGGACATTCACCAGTTTTCTATTTTTAAAATTTAAATATTTATAACAATATACGGAATATGTGTGATGTTTGCCTGTTAGTCTTCACTAACATGAACACACCAGTTATTAAGTGTGATGAAGTATGGCAGTGACAAGTGTTACAATCGATAAAACTTACCAATCTCGTAATTTGAAGGATTAAAACTTATGCAGGTGTGAGAGTATTCAGTTCAAATTTTCTTACCTGGAAGAAAAACATATGTATAATTAGGTAGGGAAGTAACACATTTGTCTATTTTTATGTAGACCTGCTCTGAGCAGTTGTAGATTCAACGGAAACTTTTGATTCTCCCTGACGCTTTCTCCCTGAAAATACATGTGCCCAAACGTATACAGCGAGCATCAACTTTCCAAAATGTATCGCGTCAGGCCGTATCAACACCAGAAAGCCACTTACTTCAGGCAGAGACGTGAGGGTGCCGGCTTAGTGTCCACAACTGACATGTTTCCGACTAATCCGGACAGACAAGTGCTGGTGTCGGACACCACCACAACTTCTACGTCTTCTCTGAGTGATCGAACAAGATCAAGACATCAAAAGCGTACAAGTGCGGGTATCGACGTTCATCTTCGGGTTATTTTTAAGTGATGTCGATGTGTGGATGGATGCAAGCAGTCGAACAATCTCCTTTCTCCTTTCACATCCTCCATTAACTACTTTTTGACATTTTTGCTTTGCCTTTTATCATTTATCGAAAACATTCCATCGAACGTGTACATAAAATATTATTTAAGGTTCATTGTTTCACAATTTGACCCGATTCAGGGTTTTATGTTCAAATAGTCAAATACAACAATTTCAACTGTACAGGAAGTATAACGAAAACCACAAAATACTATTAACATGTATGGAACTGACCTATATCGTACACGTACGTATATGACAAGAAGAGGTGTTCTTGATACAAATACTTTCGTACAAGACACACCACGCACGCACACAACACAAACAAAGGGTGTGCTACTTACTGAATACATAATTTTTCATGATTCACTACATACGCCTAATCATATGCTAATGCACACCGATTTGTTCTAGTAGAAAAACAATTTTCCTGTGACTCTGTGTGTAGCAGTAAGATTCATCTGATTAAATTCCAGACTCCCGAGGCATAGGAAAACGCGTGTGCAGGAAACGTCGTCCCGGAGGTGTGACGAGTTGGTGTCCTGGTGCAGGGGCCTCAAATCGTCTCACGATCCTGGACAAACCTATTGAACTAGGTCAAACCCGACGTTTAACCAGGAATGTTACCTCAATTACAGTCCCATCAACGTCTTCCGCGAGTTTTTCATTGTCACCCAGGAATTTCCCGGTCTCGACTTTTTTTCCCATTGGCGAACGAGTGCAGGCGTTGCACCCAACGGCCAAGTGCATCGCTCGCGACCCCGTTGAAACTCCTAATTAAACACTGGGAGAAGACAATGGATGCAACCCCGCCTAGACGTGGTCCGTGGTGCAATAAAAGAGAATAGACATTCCTCAGACACGATAAGGCCCAGACCCGCATGCTCCATAAAAACAAATAATTTATCTATCAACCGGTGCAGGTTAATGACGAGACCCGACATTTTGGAAAGGCGTTACACCTGTTGACAGCAGCAGGAGCTAAACGGGTACCTGAGGAACACCGAGAGGACACCACCGCGCCGAGATACCAGCCCGCGATAACTTCCACCTTCTCGCTTGGGATTTATTTGTCAACCGAGAGGACGACATGTCCCTGCCACGAGACAGATGGTTAGATAATAGGCAAACGGTCGGCAACTCTTGGGTCTGGCCAAATCCATCACCTGAGATTAAATACTCGTCTCCTACCCATTTTATTACTCATCAAAAAAAAACTTTCTGCGTCTCGATGGGTACTGCTCCGTGACGCCATGTTTATTATGACCAATAAAAATAATACGTTTCCGAGAAGTGTTAGATAACATTACCTTGGTGACCTAGTAACTCTTTACGAGGAATACGTCAACTCGACAAAAAGAATCGACACCTTTGTCGAAGGTGCACAGGAGGCCAGCAGTACACGGAGAAGACGGGGGAAGAGGGAGAGAGGAAGAGGAGGACGAGAAACCTCAAGGCAAACAAAGAATTTAACATTAATAAGCGAAGACGCCTCGTAAAATGAGTTAAACTCTGATTTTATCACGTACCGATGCATTAAAGTGTCGTTGGTAAACAAAAAAAAAATCAGGTCCTCGGAGAATTTGACAACTCGACGGGTGAGAGGTCAAGACCTTTGACCGACTAATCGCATCCGAAGGTTAAAATCGTCAAATGTTACATTTGGTGCTCGCCTCCTCGGCACACGACCTGCCACAACAACTACACGAGCAGAGAAGAAGGAAGTACTCGAGAAAATTCGGGTACCTTCTTTCACCCGTGAGTATCCAGCTCAGGACGGATACCTTTATTTGGGGTAAAACCGGGTGCACGAGACCCTGATAACGAAAGTACTCACCGGTAGAAAATAAGGAAGCGAGGACCGTAAGAGGAAGACACGGAGTTACGTGTGGAATTTATATATAATGAGTAAAAAGTAAAGAATGAGCGTGATCTCAACGACCGCGATTGATAAAAATTCAATTAAATGTTATGAATAGTTCGGTACCGGAGAAAACTATTTGTCTCGTTCGGGTACGAGATGGTAAAACCCGCGGATCAAACAATGGCACTCGAACCTAATTTATGGAACGAATAATTATCTGCGCTTGTGTAGTTGGTTGGTATCTACGAGTATCACTCCCAAATCAATGTTAATTTCCTATACAGTCGAACGCTCGGGGACAAATGATGTGTACAAAGACAGGTACAAGGGTAACTGATATGTTTGAGTACCGAGTGGACTTCAGTGCTGCCATCGGGTACATCCGACGCTGACATACCTCGGTCGTAATCGATGTGACGGGTGACAACTGGGTATTACTCACGCATTTCCGATACCTAACTTTGATAAAACGCAGTGTGGCGTTCGGTGCAACTGTCGAAAAACTCGATTAATTACCCGTCATCTCCGGATATTATTTTGAGGTCAGTCAGTGTCAGACGCACGACCTTCTTTCTTCCCGTTCCCTTTGAGGTAGGTCGAAGGTAGAGGTACTTTCTTTTTGAAAAAAGAAGGAGAGAAATACCCACCACGGGTAACAAAAACAAAAACAGAATGTAAAATCCGTTTCAGAAGTCGCCGCGGGACCGTACCGAGTACTTAACATCGGCAGTCACTACCGTAAAAGTTCACCTGAGCTCTCACACTCACAGGTAATAAAACCCGCAAAAAAAGGTACTCCTTCAGCGTGTAGAAAGTGTCGGGTAGTGGTGTTCTGGTGATGCTCTTCGAGACATTCGGACGAAACGGGTTAACGGACAGGTACCGGACACTTGTCTCAACCACCTTGCCTCTGCACAGGTGCACCGGCCAATTACCCGAGCCCGGGGAAGCAACTCCGTTCGGGAAAACCGTCAATGAGCTCATAAAACTAAAACTCCGCTGTAAAATTCTCAAGATGATGAGGGTCACCGGGAGTACTGCGGTACAAAGGCGACGATTGTCTGATTTATGGCCGAAACCAACAAAAGAAACCCGTTGCTTCTTTGCCGAGTTTGATGTTGACGTGACGGTACCAAGGTAAAAGTCAAGGGCTCGACTCGAGTGTTTGACGTGGAACATGCGAAAAAGGTTGGCAGTGCGCAGTCGACGACGACGAAGTACCCAAGGAGTACGTACTGAACTAGAGACCTGTAGTGCACCCTAATTTACAAAACACTGGTACCCTGTACTTCTACTTGTCCTCCTACAACACGAGAGCTACCTAAACATACACTTGCCCTCCTACACTCAACCACATCAAAGTTCCATGAGTACTCAGGTACTCTTACCGGTGGTGCACCCATACGAACCACACAACTAACTCGAATCGGTTAAAAAATAGTGAAAACTATGTAATTTAAGTAGGTCAAAGGTCAACAGTTGAGCAACGCACTTGCTCTCGATTCGGGTGACTTAATTTAAGTAAAATTAAGTTCCGAGACGGATTTTAAAAGATTAAGTCAAGCAATGAAATTGCAAAATTCGACATTGACATTTCCTGGGCTTCACACGACCACCGGTGGACCGGCACACTCGGAACCAATTGAACTCGACTAGAAATAGAAATAGAAACAATTGTTACGTAATGCTATTTCTCAACGGCTTCGACGGGAGTCAACACTTGCTGTGGGAACCTCTCCGTCCACCGAATACATTATTAATTATTACCTATACATAATTACAATTATTACCTGGTGAAATGTCAAGGATATTAGTTCGGATCTAGGCTAGACAAGAAGCTGTGGAGAGAGCGGACGGGCACTTGACCGGTACCCGAGGTACTCGTTCTACCTGCTCCTCGTGGGTTTTGCAAAAAACCGGAAATGGCACCGCGAAACTTTGCATCTTCCACTTCCGGTAGAAATCTCGGTGGCAAGCAGGTGGAAGCGAGTCATTCGATACCCCTGTGTATTCGTTGCGTGTGTACACATCTTTTCTTACATCTCCTCTCTTCCTCCGGTGCTCTAGGCAAATGTTTGCATTTCCGTTTTCCTGTTTCGTAAAGGCTCAGGTAGCTGGTCGTCCGTTTCAATAATCAACCCCAGTTTCGATTGTTCCCCGAAAGACTTGAATGGCTTGAATGGTGCTCCGAGCGATTTTTATTCATTTTACTTGTTCCCGTTCCCGTTCTCTGTGGGTTTCACCTTTTTACCAACTATTTTACACTTCTTTTGAGTGTCGGGGAACTATTTTTTTTTTCTTAAACGTTCAACCTGTCTCCTTTTTTTTACATTGACATTACCTGTTCGTCTATTAATTATTGGTGAAATATTATCGTTACAGGACGACTACGCTCTGTGGTGTGTAGTAAAAATAATTTTTGTGTGAAGTACACTTATTTTGATCTCAAGTGGAAAACCACACAGGAACAAATAGATAACGTCGTCCACGTCGTGAAATCCAAAAGCATACATAAGTCTACGTAGTACATACATAATTTTAATTCCCACATTTTTCAGTTTTGGTCGCTGCTTGCCATGCCCCTGCTGTTTGACCTTTCTTTTTTTTGTTTGAGCTCCACGCTTTACCCGTTCAACACTAAAAACTAGACGTTTGGTACGTACTACCATCCACTTCTGGTTTTCTAAGAACTTCCAGATTTACATTGCACAAATTCTTGATCGTCAACCCGGAATATTTTAATTGTAATTTAACACTTCAATGTAATTACTACAAAGTGTAATAAATTTTAAAAGAATTAAATGAAACACGTCAACTTCGCTACTATCCTTACCTATCTGAACGTCAACTACAAACCAAGTAGCAAGCAGTACCTTTCGCCTAATGCAGTTCTCGCTGAAGAAACGTACAATACATACATAAACACATACGAAAGAAACCCTAGTACATAAGGACACTTAATATCTGTGTTAAACATATCCAATTAAATGAGAAATATTGAATTTATCTAGTTAGTAGTCACTTTTCTTCTAATTCCACCCCAAAAAAAAGGGAAATTTCCCAAATCCATCAGTTCCCAAACTAGAAAAGGCATAGAAAAAAAGGGCTTCGAAAGTGAACGTTTATTTTGCAACAAAAAAAGAAACACAAGAGACTTGAAGGTAACATTTTTACCTGCCAACAGGTGAGCCGGGAGATTCCAAGAAGAATTTAATGGCTGCTTTAATCTTTCATGAATAGAATTTTTGGGGTTTAGTTTCTCTCTCTCTCTCTTCTATTTCCATGTGACCCTCCTTTCTGTTTTCTAGGAGATTAACGTTGCCCATTTCCGACTATTTGGATCCGCCGAATTTGCGGAATTCTCTGAGAGCGAGAGAGAGAGAGAGAGTAAAGTGACGATGGATGCCAGGCGAGAACAATGAAAACACCAACTACAAATTCATAATGCCTGGGAACTCGAGAACAAGGGTGAGGTTGACGAAGTTCCGTTTCCCTTTTCTTGTTGCTCCTTCATCCAACATTAATTACAATTAATTCAGACGAGTTCCTGCCCCGTACGAGGGACACAGCGAGAGGGAAAGAAAAGTCAAGAAACTCAGACTGGAGTTCACACCGATTCGGACGGATCGTTAAACATTTTTTAATAACAATGAATGTTTATAATAATCATAGGTAATAGTCGTAGTTATAGAAAAACGGTTACCGTCACTGTCTCGAAGATGCCAGCCACTCACACCCAGGAAGATCGTAGAGGAATCCACGAGGAGGACAGAAATCAACTTGCTGTGTACGGCCGTTCCAACAGAACACAAAAGACCTTCTTATTGACGTTTATTTTTTTATTTATTTCGTCGCGTAGGGAAATCCATAAGTTACGAAAAGTAATGGTTACATCCATTCTCGAGGATTTAATTAATAAATGGAACATTCAATTATTATTTTTGGTCATCTTTGCCGCCAAACACTTATTTATTACTCCATTAATAGTTTTATAAATTCCCAATTTAAAATAAGGGGTGCTTACGAACCATGTGTTCCCTGAACAAGAGTCTTAATAAGAAGTAATAAATAAGGAAATAACAACTTCTTATTCCACCTGTAAACTCTTTACCGATTTATTTATGTCTCAACAATAACAATAAAAAATAATACTTCCTAAATAGGAACCACACATAAGTTTACAAACTTTTATTAACGCATAGAACTCACACATCTCTTAGGTATAGGAACATAAGACGTCACTGGTAACTTCTCATTAAAAAAATAATTTAATTAAGGAGCGGAAAAACAAACTGGTAGCACTCTAAAGGAATGTGCGAAAAAACTATTAAATTTAATATTATTATTATTATCATTACTATTAAACTTTGAACCTCAATGAAGAGAAACCATTGACCATCAAGAGAAGCGGAGATGAACCCGCAGCCCCTAAGATTTATGAATTATTGAAGTAAAATGAACATGCACGTGACTATTAATTATTTGGTACGTAAGGTAACAATTTACATAACGTTAATAAAAATTCGCAACGGAAAACCGTTAATTTATTATAATTATATTGTATTGTGTTGTAGTGATGGAGGAATGATCCCGCGTCCGGGGTTTTTGTCAAAAGTTGAAAATAAATGTCTGCCGAAATGTCACTCATTGATTAATAATTTTTACGAAAACGAAATTATTGATTTATGCAAAACACATCTGATTCTGGTAGACAAAAACCATCGACAAGCAAATTTCACAGGTCGGTTTCGTCCTCTTTGAATAATTTCAATCGATCGATCGATCAATCGTGAAAGGAGCCTGAGAACGAAAATGGCGACACAAAAGGTGAGGTTGAACGAATGATGAAGGAATCATTAAAAAGAAACTTCGGGGACAGTTGGTGAAAACCAGACGGAAAACCTTGGACAAGAAAGCAGGCAACTCCAAGGGGGTGGTGGTGGTGGGAAACTTCCACCGGCCTGGGCCCTGTGAGAAAAATCAAAGAGCCACCAAATGAACAAGAAGAAGAAGAAGAAGAACAACAACAACAAGAAGAAAATCTTCTTCGTCGAGAATGGTCGAACCCGGGGTGATTTCCAACCCCCGGAAGGAATTGGCGAAACCTTTTCTCATCTCTTTGACACCTGAGCCGGCGCCCTGCATCCCTACGAGCATCTCATCATTGTTATCCTTTAACCTTTCCGTTCAGAAATGGTCTCAACACTTCAGGTCACAAGGGGAATCCCACGACTCAACTATTTTTTCTCACAGGAAACAATCTGGTTGACTGACTGACTGACTGGCTGGCTAGCTACCTCTCTACTTGCCTTTTTCTTCTACTTCATCTTATCCTTCCTTCCTTCCTTCCTTTCTTACCTCTCCTTTTTTTGTTTTGTTTCCAGGTTTTATTGACTTGGGAACGAAAATTTAATTGCGGTCATGGAAACTTCACAGGGGCGAACAGAAGAAGACAATCCTCTTCACAATTCCCTTTTCATAACCGCGATCGAGTTTAATAACGAAACCGGGTTAGAATTTATGTAAACATAGTTCACTTCACCCTTTTCGATAATATTTCGGGATTATCCAATAACCAAACTGTAACAGTCGAGTCCTTCGACGGTCGTCGAGGGTAGCAGTCAAGACGTGACCGAAGGACGCGACCTTTCCCGACTTGCCCCTGAACGTGTGAGAAACAAGTGATGTGACGACATTGGCGACGATGGACTCTCCTCGACCGACCGGTGAGACGTCTAGTAGATAACCGGATAGATTTTAGGTAAAACTATGAAAAAGATGTTATCGCGACAGGTACAGGTGTACCCGTGGCATTTTAAGGTTCTGCGGGCGATGAGCCCACAGGTTTTTTTTTACTTGGTAAGAACAACCCGGTTATTTATGTATGTTGAATTTTTCGGATGCAACGGTCAGGTACGTCCTTCAAGGTGCAACACACGATTTCTTAGCCTACCGTGCACTAAACACTACAATGTTGTAATTGTTTTTGCTGCCTCATCGAACTTCGCCGGAGTACACCACATCACATGTGTCACCAGGTGATGGCGTCTATTGTTCTTTCCGTCGTTTATTTGACGGTTGAGAAGGTCAAACAAACATCACTACAACTCCCCTCCCCCCATCGAAGGCTTTCCATTGTCGTTCGTTAAATGAATAAATTACGGGTACCGGTCACAATGGTGAAGTGGAAGGGAACGCGAAAGAAAAAACTTTGGTCCAGGCTATCATCACATTCCTCCACTACACCTCTCTACTTTGTATTTCTAGTTTCTACTCAAATTGGTTTTAATTGATTAATAACACGGTTTTTTCGGTCACCTTTTACGCTGATGGGTGTCATGTGCCAACCTTTTCTTCTGCCTTTTTTGCCGCGGCGTCGCCCTTCTCCCGGGTCAATTCATTCCCACCGGATCTGGGTGGTTGTAGTTAGAGTGAAGCAATAGCAAACTAGATTTCCATGCACCGGAGTGACTCCTTTTTTATGTCTAGTCGTAATGAGGTGCCCCGAAATCATTTCCCACTGTGTGTGTTCACCTCCAATTATTCATAGGTAGAAGACACAGAGAGAGAGAGCAGGTAAATCCATGGGGAAGGTTAGAAAAAGGCACTCGGCCACAAAGCCTTTTGCTCTCGTTTTCTTCTTTGCCTTCTCAAGAATGAAAACACCCAGACACCGAAAGAAAAGACTTCGTCCGCCATTGTTTTGACTTAATTATACTTTCATAACCGATTTTACCCGTCAAAGTTTTTTTTATTGATTTTGGGGTTGTGAAAGATGGCGAGAGGGAGCGAGAAGAAGTGCCCAATTGTTATTCTTAACTTGTGCTATTAAAACTTCATTTATTACTCAGTTAGGGCAGCGTTTTTCTAATCTTGTTCAACCTGGTTCAGGTGATTTCGGTCAAAGGTGCCCAGGTGACCGTTGGGCGTGGACTCTCACTCGGATTGCCAAAGAAATGGACAGAACATAAGTTACATTAGGCGGAAACCAAGTGGACGAGTACGTTTTTTGCCCATTGTTCTTGAAACTGTTCTTGTTAATTTAATTTACAAAATGCTTACTGACAAGACATGACGTGTTGTTTGTAAACGCACAGGTACTTTCCTGGTACCCAGATATGTCAAAACCCGCAACAGGTAACCGTTTCTCAAGTACTGAGACCATTCGTTATTTATTTATGTATTAACTGTCTCTTTTGTCACCTTTTCCTATTGCCAAACACCATTTATGGTTATGCAAAACTACTTTATTTGTTTACCTGTCGAATACCTGTCGATGTTTACCACACCACGCATCTCAGGTGACGGGTAGCATACGTCCGGCACACACGTGGGCAGTCGAGGAGTTCGCTGCACTCTCACCTCATTCGAAAGAAACCTGCGACCTTGGGCTTTGACTTTGCTACCACTCAAAATCCACGGAGATTTCTGTTGGCCGGGCACCAACACCTGTGAGGTGGTACCTGAGTGACTGACACTCCGACAACCGCTCGTTCTGCTTCATTTCTCCTGGCGAAATCGTTTTGCGGTTCCCATTTGTACAATTCATCACACGGCGGTCTGCATTTGGGAGGTCTCGACACATTCACATTTTGACTTATGATTCGTAGGGGTGCAGAGGTGACCGAAAGTCCAACACGACAAAAGGACTGTGATCTTACGAAGAGATCCGGGTAACAAGCAGACAAACGGAATGATAATTTCTTACCACAACAACATACGATCGATTCATCCGTGCTCAAGGGTAGAGAAAGGTACGAAGTCTTTCCAAACAGACGAGGTTGGCCAACGTGCAAAATTACAAAACCACCAAAAATCCTAGTCGGACCAAACATTAAGTGACCCCAAAAATTAGAGCCATCTTCATCGACTTCTTACCTCACGTTTAAACAATCCCGTTATTGTTAAATAATGAATTTTCAACAGAACAAATTAGTCGATTACTCGAGATGAGTCGATGGCCATTTTGCGGTCGAACGAACGACAAGCCATCGATTGAAATGGTAGCGTAAAAGAACCGTCGAAGGTCTCTGCAACGGGTACTGTCTCGTTGCGGTTACCCGTTGGGTAGTACCCGCTCCTGTCTCATCCGAGACTTTGACCAGGACCAGGCACGTACCTCGAGACTCAATCTCTGTTCTTTCATTACCGTCTCTTCATGGTTTCAACCCATTTTTCACCGGTCGAACCGATAACCTTTTGGGTGTCTTCGATTCCCAGGTAGCAGCACGTCCATAAATCACTTCTTCTTCCTGTCAATGAGGATCGTCATTGTTCACACATTCCGAACAAGTGACATGAGCCCATGTGCTTCGCCGGTTTATGAAT
This sequence comes from Polyplax serrata, assembly GCA_037055365.1. Taxonomy (NCBI): domain Eukaryota; kingdom Metazoa; phylum Arthropoda; class Insecta; order Psocodea; family Polyplacidae; genus Polyplax; species Polyplax serrata. Next base: position 2,604,379 of record JAWJWE010000038.1, on the reverse strand, counting down.
TCCTGTCGATGGGTCTTTCCTCTCGTGCGCTTCCTCCTCGTCTTCGGCTCGGCTCGGCTACTTCTGGATAGGTCGATGACACGGAAATGAAAATTAAATCTCTCCCGAACATCGCGCATCACAAAATGGGGAAGAAGAAGGTGATAATGATCGCATGTACGCGCTGCAGCTGTTACTCGGTGTTGACTTGGTGCAACAGTTACAACGTGTAAACAATATTAATCAATAAAGGATTTTAATTTTCTAATTGGAAATGGTTCGTTTAAAGTTAAACACATGCTCCTACTTCTAATTTTAATCACTCTCGAGACCCAACATCACTACACGATTTAGAAAAATGCTGTTACTCTACTCCATCTGGGGGGAGTACACGATGCTCGCTGCAGTCGAAGCACTCATTGTACTCGTACATTATAAATATACAGTCCATGGAATAACACCATCCCCGTGTTGGAGACTACCCAACCCGCAGCCGAGTCGGTAGCTCGGGTGCCCGTCCAATTAAAGAAAAATTACACGACCACTAATTGAATAGGAAAGAGGTGGATGGTTGGAAAGTACCGGGTACCGGTGGTACGTGGTACTCGCTACCTCTCTCGGCCTCCCATCGATAAAGAGAAAATTAAATAAACAAAAGGCAGCGACTCATTTCCATTGCTCAAAACAGCCTATAAAACATAATGGGATTGTTGGTCATCGCTCGGGGGTACTCAGTAATGGCGTACTAATAATTTTACACAGTAATTTGTTTATTGTTTGTATCGTCTTACTTAACATCACGATAATAACGAATTTATTAATAACAAACATCGGCTGGCACGAACCCGGTTGGGTACCTGTATGGTTTCCAGGTATAATTACCGGATTTGCAAATCGAATTGCTACCCGTTCGATCGGTTATCCGTCCATGTATCACTACTACCACCACTACAACTACCACTCGTGAGTTTTCTTCACATTCCTCCGTCTCTTTCTCTTCTTATCTGCAAGCTCTCGTGAGATGATTAATCGAGTTTCGTTTTTTCTGTGAACCTTCGTTGACCTTTTTCTTTCACAACTCGTGCCATGCCATCTTTCTTTTTCACGTACCATCTCTGTCCGTCTCGATGTGTGGGTGATCCTTTCGGTTATGACACACAATGGAAATTCCCCCCGCGGTTGGGAAAGAAAACCGGGTGCCGACCCCACGGTGTACCCCGTGAGGAAAACGAAATATTTCTCCTCCTGGGGGATGATTCTACCTGATGTTTTATTAATTATTTATTTTTCACGGATCTCTATTCACGACTTATATTTATCTATGTATCTACCTGTCTGTGTATAGTAAAATTTTCCCGTGTGTATAGTAAAATAAATAACTAATATAAACAATAACAATTAATAGGTTCAACTATTAAACACAATAAAACTTTATTTATTTATTTATTACGCGTCAATGGTTGCTAGTAAAATTTTTGTATTTACCTCTTGTTGTACGATTTGTATGTCTTATTAATTGTTCTTATATTAATAATATATTTTATATTTCTACGGTTTCACATAACGTAGAACAATTTAAATGTCGCCATACAGAAAAAGCACCAGGCAATTGCGAATAAATTAATTTTTCATAAATAAAAAGCTGTTAGCAGCTTAAAACTTAATTTTAAACTTTAAAAACACTACACTACAATAGTGTCACACTACACTTAGATAATAAAAACCATAAAACTACTTAAAAAGTCATTACAATGTAGAGGGGGATAGCGTTAAAATTTGAATTAAATTAAAGTTCCGAACTTTAAAATTAAAACTGTAAAAATTATACATAGTTGAAGGACTCTTGTAACACGTAAATGGAACAACATTAAATGGTTTAATGTTTACTATATATAATAATGTAAAAACATATACTGTATAATAATATAATAACTAACAATTACTTAACGCTTTACATGTTTTGTGGTGTTACAGGTGCCCCAGTTAGCAACTTCATGTCGCGTCTCAGATTACCGTCGGGTTCCCATGTTGAACGAAAACAAATTAATTTTCTCAGGCATTAATTTAATGGTAAATGAATGAAGATGGTGCACAGGTACCGGGTGTGGGTGAGGAACTACCCAAATGGTGTCAAGGAACCACCTGATTGAGTTGGTTTTTACCTTCCGTGGGAAATCCCCCGGGCCGGAAAGGGTTGTGGAAACGTCCTTGATTTTTTGGGTCTCACTCACCAGAGAGAGAGAGAGAGAGAGAGAGAGAGAGAAAACCATTTCGTGCCGTTTCACATCTCTGCAAACACCTTGCCGGGTACCTGAACGGGTACCTCGGCTCTTTCTTTTCAATTCACTCGCCACTCGGTCGGTTCACACGAAATTCGCAATGAGAGTCTTCGGGGGGGTAAACAAGAGTTTTTCGTGGTGCTCTCTCATCCACCCCCTGCTTTCTTTCATCTGTCTTTCTCGGTTTTCTACAAACTGTTCCCTTTCAGGTTGTGCCTGACTGCCCAGGTACTCTCTCACGGTGCATTTCCACGCCGTTCAGGTGTTTCCCTGCCTCCGTCTCGTCTTTAACGAATTTGAGAGTTCACTTCCAAGCTTTTCCCAGCGGTTCTTTCATTGTCACACGAGCCTGTTTCCTTCTATTTATCTTCGTACCCTTCTGTCTCATTGTGGTTTTTCATTCAAGTAGCTTAGTGCAAGTTTTTGGATTCGTTCTATAATTCGCTACACTTAAAATCAACAAGAGTACTTCACCATGTTATTTTAAAAACTTTAAGTTACTTTACGGGCTTGTATTAGCCACCTCTTTTCAACTATTATGGAATTCAACATTGCCGAAAAGCACACTACAACTAGTAATGAAAGCAATAAAAACCAATAATAGAATAACATCCGTTGTAGTTACGAAACTTAACATTTGGTTAATTAACTAAGTGTGCTAGTCCAAAATTAATTAAATATTTAAAATAGTCACAAAAATAAAAAATTACAAAAAAACATATTTTATCTAATAGCTGTTATTAAAATCAATCAATATTCTATACGTATTATTATTATTGTTGTATGTATTCTATTCCATTCTAAAAGTATGTACATTATAATTAATTTTGGGTGCTTACCACAAGACGAATAATAAATATATACACTCTGTGGTAATGTGTCCGATTTTCAATAAACGGGAACTTACTAGACACTCGACATAATAATTCGATAATAAATACATAAAATTGTAACACGAAGAAATTATGAAATTTATAATTATAGATAAGGACACTTTTATTTTAATATTGTTCAGAATCAAAAGTACGTAAAAATTGTAAAATTGTATGTTCAATGAAATATTTAAAAAAAACTAGTAATAATATCCGGACTGGTATTATTTGAATGTACCTGGCAGGTAGAAGAAACCTTATTAGGCAGGATTACGCTTGTAATAAGTTCACATATACAGTTGATAAATTTTATATTTAAGTTCATACGATGGATACATAAATATCACATTACTGGCTTGAAGGTGACATAAAATTTTCATTCATAATCTTTTCATCACTGAATTCTACTTTGGTTTCCTGTCTCTTTGCACATCCAGGACTTCCTCAGTTCCTTGAACTTTTCGCTCCCATTCACACGTTCTGTCAATCTCAAACGAGACTGTACAGTACGAAACCCCCAGTCATTAACGCGTTGTACAGAACTTATTCCACGCGTTTCTGCCTAATGGAACACTCACGGTTTCAGTGCCTGGGGTCGGTACCAACTCATCAAGCAGTAGAAAGTAACACTGTCTATTAACCTTCAGCCTTCTGTGTGGGTACCAAACGAAAGTTCATTCCTTCACTTAACGAACCAAAAGAAAAAAGTACTCGTCCAGAGGCAGCCGCTACCGAAAGTGTTAAACCCGGCTAATTCTAAATTATTACCCTTATTAATAAGTGCTCGCAACTTATTAAATAAATAGGGGAAAATAAGGTTGACTTCGAGTTGGACACTAACGCTCAGTACCGGGTACCGAGTACTACTTACCTCTCGCCGTTGTGGCAAAAGTTGCGCACGCAAAAAAACAACACACAAAGATAAATTGGACGGGTCGGCTACCGCCATTTTTCAACGGTCTTCTCATAAATCATTTTGTGCTTTTGGTTTAAATTTTAAGTGGAAAAAATTAACGCGAAAAGGAAAATAAATTAAAACTACATAAATTATTTAATAAGGTCTGGGTAGACAACCATAGACCCACTGCATAGAACCGTTCAACTAAGACGCCTAGCTGCGTTTTGGAAAGTTCTAAAACACCTTGATCACTTTATTTTTTTGGGGGGAGGTAATGTTCCGTTCCTTACAGATATATAACTTACATAACAGTCTTTAATAAAGTTATACAGTCAATAGATGAGTGATTTACAGAAGGTTTCTGTCTTCATATACAACAGACGTTGTATACATTCAATAACAAATTATGTATTTTGTGTACTTGTATAAATTAAGTATAAAGCGTGTACTTAAATAAAGAAAAATGACCGTCTAAAAACTTTAAATAAAAATACTGTATGTAATTAAAATTTTCTACATACAGTGCTACCCAATGGTTTTACTGATTAATTTAAATTTGAAATAGTATCGGCCTAGTTACTTAGTCGTTCGGAGTGTATGTTAAAAAATCAATAACATTAAAGGATTTTTGTACTATTTACTGTAGGAAAAATGAATCTATAGTTTATTATTATATACATATTTCTGTATAAATTCAGCGCAGCAGGTACGTACACTACGTACTGAGAAGTCGTCTGTAGGGCTCGTGAGAGACTTACAAAAAGGCTCAGAAGACACAAGTTAAGATTCATCGTCTTATTCGGCGTAGTCAACAGCAGATGAAACCACAATTTAACTATTAATAATATTATTTATTATTTTACGGGGGACGCAACTTTCTGCTTCGACACATTCCACGCGTACTGTTAATTACAAAACTTCTGATTTCTCATCGACAGTTCCCACACGGAGGCTGTGCACACCTGCCGTAACATTTGCACAGTTAGGGTCAAACTTCTCCACGTAGGATAATCCGCGGACAACCCCGGGAACCCAGGCAGAAACAAACAAGTCGTTCCGCTCTCTTTTCTGCCGGACCGTCCGTTCGCAACTTCTTTCTCACATCGTTTCGATTGATGGGAACCGAAGACGTCATGAGAAATTTTCATTTGATCCGAGGCGAAGATAGTCCGGTTCGGTAGACCGAACAGGGTAAAAATTCACTTCCCACGGATAAATCGAAGAACAAGTGATCGTACCAAGTGTCCCCGGAGACGGGTGCACATCTCGCCGATGACTACCATACGGGGTGGGAAGGTCTTCGTGGGCCCGAGGCGTGCGAACCAGCCCCGAGAGAGAGAGAGAGACCTACCTGTAAGAGTTGTTTGCCTCCAATTTGGGACACATGTTCCCATATGAGAAATAACCTTTTCATCCCGGCCAACAACAACAACAAGAAGAAGAAGATGAGACCTTGTGAGAACTCATCTTGTTTTCGTTGAGTTATGAAAGAAAAAAATAAAAAATGGGACTTTTCTTTCATCCTCTCGCATCGTCTTCTTACACTTCTCACCTTTTCTTCTTTTCCCATTCAAAATAACCAATATCTGTGTGAACAACTTGCTAACGGTGTGAACCTGTCACTTCCGCTACCCCTAAATGAGTCCGATGCAACTTCTTTTTCGTCGAGGACAGGCCTTTTTTTGCGACCTTTTCCTATCCGACATTTCCACCAGTACCCTTAGCCTCCTTTGTTTTTGTTACTTCATTCGTACTCGTATGCTAATCAGCTACCCTCCGGGGGGTGCTTGGTGTAGCTTGCTCACATCTAAAAAAATGAGTTGAAAGTGAAGTTTTTTTTTGGAGGATAAAGCCGATAAATGTCTTAAGCACAAGTGTCGAGTGATTCGCTTGGATGGTGAGATGACGGGAAGTATTTAATTGATCTAACAGATCGATTGTTATTAATAAGAACTCTCAAGAGCGCTTGTTCGACCTCTCATATACTCGGATAAACATCATAATTACTGCCCCTACAATTTATTATTGTTAAAACTACTCAAATAGGCTTGTGTAATGCACAGATCACCAAGGTAGATCTTTCGAAGGATCTGAGGGATGGGCTCACGAACCTGCTAGGATCTCGCTCTGAACAATCTTCTACTTCTACTTCTATTGAACGAACTTCCGCCCAAATATTTGATCCAAATCAGTCAAAAAGCAAGCCAGAGTCAAGTAGGCGACAAAACTTCGATCTTCAACGGATCAGAGAACAAAGACATCGTCACAGACGAGAGGAAGCCATAAAAATCTCCTACCGTTCTCCACCGAGGAAGCGAATTCTGATCTCTGCACTCGATCTTCCGAGTAACTGAGGAAGATGGTAATTTAACGTGATGTCTTGCACGGCCAATTAAAAACCCACGTGAGGGGGATGGGGGGGAGGGGGAGGTAGGTCAGACGGTAGACATGAGTGGCAAGAGCAAGAATTATGTGGCCTCCGAAGCGGTGACCCGAACCTCTTTGAAACCAGAGAAAATCGCACATAATTAAGAAGTTCAAAATGAAATTAGTGTTGGGACATGTCGAGGTGTTTGCGGTCGGAGTTTTTGCGGTCGACTCGATCCGACGAGAATAGTTAACATCATAACTGTTATTTTACACACGATGAGAAATTAATGTGGGAAAGTGGAAAATTAACGACAAGAAAGTCGGGAGGAGCGCAGGAGATGAGGGTCGGACAACGAGTGACGGGCAAGAAGAAGAAGAAGAAGAAGAAGAAGAAGACGACCACGACGACGACGAAAGAGTCGTAAATAACGAAGAGTAACAGGATGTAACGAGAGGATGGGAAACTACAATAAAAATAATTCAGAAAAAGGCAACAAGCCGTCGGAGTTAACGTTCTTCTTCCGGATGGACACGGCGGTCACCTCCGGGTACTTGAAATGACAAAAGGTTTAACCTTTCCGATTATTCAAACCTTCTGAATGCAATCGCCGATGTTCTACCTGTTGTCTACCAAGCGACTGAATTCGTTTTATTTGTTTATGCGGTGTCTATGGGCGACAAAACAGGAAATTCCTGAATGTCAGACAGATGTCTGCTGATGGTTGCGCAATACAACCTTTTGGGGAGTTGACCGAGAACAACCCTACCAGTTCCCGTGCTCTATTGTTTTTGTTCCGGAACAACGACAATTATCATTGAAAAAACACTCGTCGACCCCTCATCACTACCTTGCAAGTACTCTTTAACCATCTTCTTTCTCAGATCACTGCCCAAATAAAGACGTCATTCTCACTTTGTAGTACTCCAGTACACTTACCGAAAAAACAGTATACCGTAGTTGGTCGTAAGCGTTGTAATAAGTCTGTACTTCGTAATAAGTGTATAACTAACCAGTAATTCTGCTTGCTCGTGACCAGTTAAAATATTTATAGTCATTACATACATAATATTAATTACTCACTTACACGTGAGTAACGGTAACTGTAAAACTGTATAGAACACAAATATTTCAAAATTCGAACGTGCCCCAAGTTTTGGTAGCTTCATGTATTCCTCTAAAGGTACATACAGAGATACAAAAGAACTTTTATGTACATCACGTAGGTTTTGCAAACAGCACAAAATATTTTCCGTACACGGGAACAACATGGCAGTAACTCATCAACGACAGGTAATCGACGCCGGGAAGCACACTCTAAAAGCATACAGGTCAATCCGAACTTGCGGAAATATGGCAGATTTGAACGAAAGTACCAACTCACTGCCTACCGGTAACCGGAAACAGAAAGTACTCGAAAAGGTGGACATCTAAAACGGTAAAACTGCCCGAATGAGAGTCTTCACCTGTAAAAGAAGTTCATTCCAACATGGCGTCTCGCCAGTCATCCGAATGTGGCGAATTAGCCAAACACCCACAAATCCAATTACGAGCCACCTCCAACCTGACGGAGGACCCATTCTCCGGCCGAAGAACAGCAACGCAACTCTCTTTCACCATCTTTCTTCTTTTTCGTCTTCTCCTAATCTATAATTATAATAATTGGTTTTGGAATGCTTTGATTCAACCTCGAGGTGGGACAGATGAAATCGGGGAGTGCGCCCAAGGTGTATCGCACATTGTCCTACCTGCGACTCACCATAATTATAATTATAATATTCGACACCCGATACTTTTCGTATACAACACTTCTTGCAGTAGGTCAGTCACAGCCCACGCGGATGCGGTCGAAAGAACAAAAATATTTGGCGTAGACGGACAGTACCTGTCCGGTACCCGTGGTGTGCAGGCACCTCGGACCCAGCGCTGCGCGAGCCGCCCGCGTGTGGGGAAACGTTCGCGGCTTTCCTTCGCTCTTATTATTACCGAACCTATTATTTGGGCTATCACACCGCTTAAATTAAGGTGCGAGAAACACCATTTAACAGACATTTTGTTAACTTCAACAAGCCCCCCGGTGACTTGGGTCGTTCAAGCTTCTCTAATGTTACGTCCAGCACGGTCTCTGTGTGTGCGTTGGTACGGTGCACTGCGACCGAAACTTGGTGCAGCAGCACCTGTACGGTAGAGACACGTCAGGTGACAATTTTGCCACATCATTCACCTCGCCAACAAGTGAACCAGTCACTACCAGTAACTAGTTGACGCGGTTCCGTCAACCGACTACTTTCCACATCCGGTTTGGTACCGGTCCGACTTTTCCTCGTCTCCTAGGAAATAGACAAGCACTACAACTTCATTTCCAATTTATTTTTATTCGAACACCACCGGGAATTTCAACTTTTTGTATTTTTAGTTCCCCAACGAAGGCTGCTTAAGCCCTAAAAGCGAAGATAATGACCGTCTGTGACTTTACAACTACAATTTAGGAAATAAATTAGAGAGCGGATTTAACGTGTCTTCACTTTTCACCATCGCACCAACTAAAAACTATTAAAATAGTTTTAGCAATGGAAATGTCCTGCTCCGTCACATTTCAATTACGTCCTTGTCAAAAATTAAATTCACCCAAGTGTTGAACGTTCTCCTACTGTTGGAGTTCTTCCTGCCGGAGAGAACTTCGAGTAGTTCCATTTGTTTTTTTATTGTCGTTGAATTACTTCTGGTCGAACGGAACTTGTTCTCACGTGTGCAACGAACGGAATAATAAAACGTATTGTGACGAAGCAGCACTCGTCTCTACGTCCTGTACATTTCACCGCAAACACCTTTTCTCTGTCAGATTCGTGAGTAACATAACGCGTGACAGAAACACAAATCTAATAATAAATTATGTTACTGATGAATTTTATCAGAACTATCACTCGAAGGTATGTTCTTGGTAACATTGAACACGGACATAACCAGCCATAACGACTCTACCAATATTTAAGTATGTTCGATTAAAGAATATTTCCGTGACAATACAACAAAAACTATAATTATTTCACAGTACGGCTAAACGGCTATTGTTTTTATGTATTTATGTAAATATACAATAACGTAGAGAACAGGAAGATATGTAGAATAAATACAAAACTACATAAAACCACGGGTTGGGTGAAGCAAAATGAAAATTTTACTACAGATATGAATCTCGTAAAGTAATATTTTCTCTTCGACTATTTCAAGTTTAAATTCATACCATTTCTGTTTGTACCCGCTAATATCTGTGAGTACCCGTGTACTGGATTTACAGTTAAGTTCCCTCCAACTTTCCTAATTTGTTAAATTTTTATTAATAAATTTTAATTTTAAAATGACTTAATAGACACCCGGTGCATCCACTATTACCGCCACGAGTAGTGTCGAGTGACTACCACTTATTTCAATTATTAATAAAGTCTGTTTGTTATTAATTATAAATAATATTAATTATAAATAGGAGAACAATTAGTGGTGTTGCAAAATGATGTGTCTGACTTGGTCTGTTCCAAGTCTACATCCTACTTCTCCCACTCCTACTTCTACAGAGCCATAGACGTTCGTTGACATATCCGACCCAAATGCCTCGCAAATCCATTAAAACTGGGAGGTCGTACTAAAATTTGCGAACCAAACTTCTGTTTCTTGTCTAGGATAGAACATAATGGGAGAGATGGAGAAGAGAGAGAGAACCTACTCGGTCCTTTGTGAAATTCTCCTCCGAATGTAAACAAAAAGGTTTTAAAACTTGTAATTTACATTTTCTTGTTTATTTTCAAAGTATCTCTTAAAGTCATCCCTCCCGGTGAAGTGGCACTAGAGCCTCGTGTCGCAAAGTGGTCCTGTCATCGGGGCTAATTGCCACGAATAAACACCAGTCCCGGTGGTAAGGTAAGCATGGACGCGCGGGTGGGCCCCGAAAAAGTCAAAAGGGGGCCCCAAAATAGAAATTTTTAACACTTTTAACCGTTTTCCTTCCATCTTCCTCTCTCTCTGTCTCTCCGATAGTTTTATTTCCGATAGTTTTATTAGAGAGGCACACGTCTCGTGACCAAATAGTTCCGTCCTAACCGTCTGTCTTTCAGGTGTCTCCTGTCGTCCGCCAGCCTTTCGACAACATTGGGGTAGGTCGTAGCCGAGCGTCTGAACACGGCGACCGTCTCCATCCATCAACCGTGTTATCAACCGTGTGCCTCAAGTCCTTGAACCTGTTTGCTCAACCTCTTATCTTGACCTTTACGCCCGTCTACCTCATACCTCCAGGTTCGTTTCGTTCGATCGTCTGACGACCTGGCGACAACTCCCCTCAAACCTTTCCGACGAACCTGATTTGTAGAGAGTTGAGCCAAAAACCTGAATCAAAGGCGGTGAAACCAGTTACTTTTCCATTAATGAAATGTCCGGATTTGCTTTAAGGGGCCCCCTCATTTAAAACTACTAACAAACTTGTAGTGGTTTATTGTACCGAGGTATTTATAGCGTATAAAACTAAAATCTCGTGCACATCTACGTCTATAAAAGTTATACTAATTCGGACTAGTCGACTGACGGCTACTCGTACGTTCACCGAATTCCTCACTCCTTGACCTCCGAGAGAGCACAATTTTTCCATTAACTTACTGTTACACTCTGTAAAGTTTTTCCTTTTCCTACCCACGACTCTATAAAATAAATAACATTAAAATTGCAGTAGCCGCACGTTACATCCGATTTTCTCTCGTGAACTCTAAATATACATTTTAAAAACTGCAACATTTTTTAATGACGAACCGTAAAATTTCACGGAACTCTACATCGAAATCAACGCTCTTGGAACTGTTTCTTTTATTTTCTCGCTGTTGCGATCAAGTCTAAAATTTTGTAAAGCTTTAACATAAAAATTTGTAACTTTTTTCTGTTACTTCCTTTTTAAGAACTCAGTGAAATTACAATCGTTACAACATTATATACTATGTTCTGCCGTGATATATAATATTACATTATTATAGCTATCGGTATTAGTATTTAATGATAATTTAAAAACACAATGAAGAGATTTGTCCTACATTACTTTGCACTAAACTACACCTGACGTTAGACGCTGTAAACAAATAACAAACTATTTACACTATTTACAACGATACTACAACGCAGTGTGCTGCAATGTACAGAAAAAATCAGGGATGTTCATCTCCACTTTCTTTCATAAAATCTATTGAGCGTAAAACTGTAAAAGATATCAACTGGGAAAATGGTAGTGGTACTCCTGGCTGGCAAAACAAAACCGGTACTCGGGTACTGTAAGTATATCATCACTTTTACTTTGAACTCTCTGATGACCCTGCAAGATTTTTACCAATGCGAAAAACACGTTTGCCCCCGTGAAAAATGTCAAAAAAAAACTAAATTAAATACAATAAAATAAAACTCCTAGAAATAAGTATCGGTACGCCAATAAGGATTATCCATTATCCATTATGGATTTATTTAAATTTACGGGCGAGTTTAAAATAATAAAATAGCCCATGACCGCAACTTTGCAGCACCGTAGGAGCCCAACGACGAGTCGACCGAACAATCCTTCCTCGCAAAACAGTCGCGTACTCGTTCAAAACTACAAACGGGTACCCGGTTAAAACTACAATTGGGTGGGCTTAAAATTAAATTAAAACAAATCGAAGCGACGACGACTCAATCGGGAAATTTATCGATTTAATTACAACTGTAATAGATTGTCTTCCTCCCGGCGTCAACTTGCGAAGACCAAATTGACCTGTAGAAGTAGTGCGGGTAGTTTGGTAGTTCTACCCGTAACTAGTTTTCATCGTTCAACTAGTTTATACAATATATGATTTAGTGTGTCAAAGTTTAACTGAAATGCGTTGTATTTTGTAGTAACACACAACGCCTGCTTTTAGTCTGACGCTGGTCACCTCTGTTGTTGGTTTTGCTTCTTCACCCTTGCTACTACCAACATCTGTTGCACTTCTCTGTACTACAACCACTACAACCTCAGTTCGAGGCAACGAAATGACTACACAAATTAGGAAGTCACGGTCATGACCTACCGGACTACCATAAATGTCTTCCCTTCGATAAACTTCTGACTTTTCGGTCGGTAAGAAATACTTTTTTAAACCGATCAAAATCCTCGGGATCAAGTGCAGGACCTCACAAGATCAACGCGGTGGAAAGACCCCTCGCGTACCTACGCCGGCGTTTTGTTGCGGGTGGGCAAACACTTGAGAGTGTTTTGTAGTTTTCAACTGGTTGCTTTTTTGCACCGCTTTTAAAAGCCAGTTGGTTGTGTCACACACCCCTCATCTTCTACGGCACCGAATGGCACGCGCTTTTAAGAAACACTTTGACGATCTGCTGACAGATCGAGCACGAGACTTGATCTAACTTCCATTCGATCTAACTTCACAAGGTTCATCTACTGCGGTGGTTCCCCTGTAGTAAATTGTAAAAAAAATTAACTAAACTTTGTCTGCCATTAAAAAGAACTACAACCGCAATAAATGGAGAGGTGCATGGTTACTAATAGATTCCCGGATCTGCAATATTTTATTATAAATACCTGAAAACACGTGAACTGTTTGCAGGAAAATAACAACTGTTACATTGCAAGAACCATTATTATTCAGTTCCATAGTTTCCTTATCATGTATTAAGCTTATCACAACGTTCTTATCAACGTTTTCTTAACTAGTTACACCACCACGATCCTTGACCTTGTTTTTCATGAATATTTTCACGTCACATGAATCCTTGCAAACTTTTCAATCATCCTTCTAGTCTTCTATCTACTATTTACTAACTAAACTACTTTCTTATTTAGGAACTACCTTTAAATCTTATCAGTTCTGTCATAATCCTTCACAATACCCTGTAGTACAAAGCAACTAGTTTTGTAGACAATGCAATGAATATCCTCGACAATCTCAACTATTCTCCACTACTATTATGTCCGCAATGTCATTCTCTCCTCTCTCTCTGCTAGAAAATTCGTGTCTACAATAAAAGACCCCAAACATTCCATTGTGTACGAAGTTAAGATTTCCAGTTGCGGTCAATTTAACAGTGAGGATTTGGAAAAAAAAGACCACAGATTGTATGAGACATAAAATAGAATTAATAAATCCGATAATACGCAACTAAATCAATAAATAACGGTCGATTGGAGACGAACAGTCGCATTCGCCTAGTTTCTGCTCAACTTGGTAAGTAGAAAATGACATCGGCGTTGTCGGTACTTCGGTAAATCCCAAGGGAGAGGAGTAGAAGAACCCGTGACCGAAGCCAAGGACGGGGTACCAGTTGAACTGTGGCAGAACCGGGGGAAAGGCAGGCTCGAGCCAAACTAAAGCAAAACGTTGTGGTGTCCAGAGTCAATTTAAAAGAATGACAAGCAACTCTGAGAAATTTTTGGACGCAAACGACAAAAAAAGTACCAACGACCGAGTGAAAAGTAGCCCGGACGTCGGAAAAAGAAAGACACTCGTAGAAATAGTCAAATGTTGTAGGCTGGCCGGGCTATCCGGTCGGATGTCTTCGACCGTTTCACATCCGACGACACAAAACTACAAATAAACCTTTCTGGTGATTAACGCCACGACGAAAACAAATCCGTGACAGAGCAAACTCAAACTCTTTGCCTAGAAAACATAAAGTAGTTTTGTGTAATCAAAGTCCTTCCGACGAGATTGGCCTGTCAACCGTCGTGGACTGTGACTTGTCTTCTGCTTCTTCTATTTGTTTTCATTTCCCAACTTCTCTCTCTCTCTCTCTCTCTCTCTCTCTCTCTCTCTCTCTCTGTCCCTGCAAAGATCACGACTTGGACAGTTGTGGACATTTGTCAAACTATTAACAACCGACGCATGAGTAATAAGTTTGCTTTCAAAAACTACTAGACGAGTTTATAATAGTTAAATCTAATTGCTGTTAGCAAGGAGTCTGTATTAATAGTTTGTTACCAGTAACCAAATTAAACTATTACTATTACTATTAAAGTTGAACTTGAACATACCTTACTCAGAGTTTTGTCTGTTCATTATTTAATATATGCTATTAATATTAATAGACTTGAAAAAATTAAACAGTATTAGTATTACACTGCTCGTATGTAGTTTTATATGCTTATAGTTGTATTTATTATTTATTTATGTACTTTTATAATTGTAACTGTATAGTATACAAGTGCATTTACTCCTGTCAATATTGTATACCGCTGTTGGTTCTGCAGAATTCGTGTCACCATACAGTAAAACAGAAAAGGACTGAGTTATTCTGGTATGTACTCTACAATAATAGTTTAAAGTAAAATTCACGGATATGCTGAACAGCCTGAATTCTTTAATTACGACTTCTGCCCTTCAGGGTACTACCTTGGCAAGTACCACCCCGATCACAACTTTTCCAACCCCATTTGCATTCAAAAGTCACGGAAATACTCATCGGAATGACGGAACAACCATCATAATTAACAATCATTCCATCATCGTACCAAGTAACCAGAAAATATTCTCGATAATGATCATCCGGCGTAACATCCAACGGGGGCACATGAGGACGGTCCACCCTCATGTCCACCGTATGGTGCCGAGTATGCAGACTCCTTCGAGCGTGTCCTCTCCGGAAAGGAACCGTCCCATCTGACGGTCAAAACCAGTGTCGTGTGTCGGGCCCGTGCCAGAAGCACGAGTCTAATGCCACGATATGTGTGTGTGTGTGTGTGTGTGTATGTCAGTGCCATATTGCCAACGACTGACTGTCTCATCAGTCATTTACCGTCGTTTTTCTGGATGAAACGGTGAACAGTTCCTGGTGGCTTTACGTGTACACCAAGAAGTGGAAAGTGGGTGGTAGAAAGTGCAAGCCGCCCTCCGACCGAAATAGGACCATATCGAACCGTTCGAAGGCCATATTGTGGAACCAATCGATTTAACACGTCTCGATTTCAGGGGGGAAGGTGGGAGGGGGAGGGTAACACACGCCAGACGCTTTTAATTGCTTCCAGTTAAACAAACACCCCGATCCTATGGGGAGCTACCTGATTAAACATGTTTCACCTATTTCACTAACGACTTTTTCATAAAAGTAACATAAATGCAGTTTCCTCGCTTTCTCTCTCTCTCTCGAACATAAATTAAACGCCACCGAAACCAAATCGAGTTCATTAAGGTGAAGAGGGCAATATATCAGTGACAGAGGCATAGAGCACCTGAAGGTAAACCATCAAGTGAACCTTAGGCCTTCCACAGCTGTTCGCCTACCGAAAATACTTTTGGGTAGGTCGGTAATAGGGGTCAGGTGGTGTGTCGTTGGTTCCATTCGCAAAACGCATAAATTAAACTTAATATTGAACAACGCGGAAGCCTTTAACTGCAATATTAAAACAAAACAAACCATTTTTTATGCAGAAAAAAAAACAGAGTTGACGTCTTTTTCTGTAGCTTCCGAGTGTCGTACTGCCAGGAAAGGTACGCCATCAATGGCATATATTTTACAATTTCAACGGTTAAATATAAGCTTCGTGTCAGTATAAACAGAAGCAATTAACTACGATATATTTGATAGTATAAAGTAGTATATGTACCCAAGAACAATGTGTTTAGACAACAATTAGGAAACAACAGCAATCTATTGCCACTGCAGAATAATTCTAAGAGAACTGTGGACATGTGTTGCGTTCTAGTATGGCACGTTACACAAGTAATAGTTCCTGTAAAATAGTTTTGTTAAGTAGTTTTCACTAAAACGAAAAAGCTCATAATAAAAATCATTGGCAGTCAATGCGAAGAGAAGTTCAATCAGAGTTTTCTATTTATAATTGAGTCAACATCCACAATCGTCTATCTGTACGAATGTGTACAAATGACAAACTCAGTGACACAAAGAAAAAATATATATATCCTAATGACACGTTCAACGTTTCGCACAGTCGAGGAAGATCGCATTTCTCGTGTCCGCCAAAGACATCAAAGGAGCCTTTGTCTTTTCACGATGATCCGATCGGTCTGTCGCGTGTGACCTCGTTTGTTTAGGAAACTCCCGACGGATTAATTGCGTCGTTAATCTCTTCAAATTTGAAATTTGGTGACACAAAACGCTTCCGACAATCGATAAACGATCGATTTGATTGAAAATCAATCCTTGATGGAGTGCAGTGCGTCCGAGAAGGCGAATGAATGGCCCGATTCAACGCCAAAATTCCAGGGCTCTCCCAACACGCCACATGTACTCTAAGAGAACTTAAATTTTCCTCAAGTGTAGTTTTTTTAGTAGCAGTAGCAATGTGGTAGTAATCAACCCATGCTGCTGCCACGTTCCTTATACTTCTAGTGAACGTCACGCTCCCTCCGTTCGATGTTAGCCAGATTATATATATACCACCAATGTAAACTCTACCACCCAGTTCTGTTCCGGTTTGGCTGCAATGTTTTAATGACTTAGTTAGTGACGACTGCTTCACAAAAAAAAGAAGCAAAGGTGTGAGGAAGTCACCGACAAGTGGTCAGTCCAAGTAAACACTGACGATAATGAATGAAAGGATGATGTTAACAAGGAAGACGTAGGACGGAAGCACCAGACTCGTGTCGCACCACCGCCCAGGAAATTCAATCCGTACAACAACAGATGTTAAAATCTCGTCTTAAAAACCATCAGAAAAGGGTGGGTTGACGGGGAATGGAGATGGGTGGGGGGTGGCAGCAGCATCCAGCCTACCAGCCTTAGACATCACCGAGACTCACCAATAATTAAAAATGGATAGACCGATCTTCCTCATTCCGTCAGTCAGGGATAAGACAAGAACAACAACAAGAACAACAACGACAACTACAAACGCTAACGAACGTTCCTCCAGTCCCAGATGTTTCAACCGGAAGTTGCTCTATGGAAAAATGTGCATCTCAACCGGGTGTTTTGACTAGTCAACCGCTGCCGTCACATGCAGAAACACATTGACGCCCAAGAGGAAGTCAGGAGGATGCTAATTGAATTATGCGCCTACTCTGCCATGGTATCTTCTTCTTCTTCTTCTGCTGCCTCCAGAGCTGCCCCCTCCCCGTGTCACAAACAGTTAGAGATTAATGCGAAAACGGAATTCCGTCGAACAGGTACCCGATAACAGTTAATGGTACTTTCATATCCAAATTAGGGTGCTCGATTAGCATCTTCATCTTATTGGCTGTCATCTAGACACTTATAAGTTTTTAATGGCCCTTGACCCGAGCGACGTTGTAAAAGTGGTAGCCACTGACATGCAGACAATAAAATTCCCTTTCTACCATCCCTCCCTCTCTCTCTCTCTCTCTCTCCGAAGACAACAACTTCCATAAACGTCACTAATCGTAACTCGTTTTATTGGCGAATTTGAATTAGTATGCATGTAACGATCGAAGATGTTCACTACAACTCTCATCTACCAATTTAATGCATTTTAAAAAAGGTTGTCCGAGCAGTGGACACAATTAATTATATATAAATTTCTTGACTGTTCGAAAACGCAAGTAGTAGTGTAGTTGTAGAGTACAAGGTGGTACTACCACGCTAGTCGTAGGTGAGCAGGACCAGGGCAAACCCATCGTGACACTAAACGACAGAAACCTTGCTGTACGCCACTCCGAACAAGTGTTAATGAGTCGTGTTGAATCAAGCAGGTTCCTCCGGTGCATCCTGTCCCAATCTATCACTCACTGTCTTCCGGCATGCCACTTCGTACTTGTGAACCCCTCATCTTGCACATTTCCTTCTTTCCTCAGTTTCCTTAAACACACGTGTTCACGTTTCTTCCTTATTTAAAACTATTGCGAGACTCCGGGGACAACTATAAAACTATTTGAATGGGCTCGAACTTAGGGTTAACGTTTCTTCTACAGTTTGAATGACGTTCATTCACTCGAACCTTTCGGGACTTTGCATGTTCCCGTCCGTGCCTGAATACCTCGCTACACCCAGGTACACCCTGCACGAGTATTATTTGACTCACGCACTTGCTGAGACCTTTCCCAACCAAAATGTCAAACTCGTTACACCTGTAACTGACTTTTCATTTTCGGTATCCGATTACCTTGGATGTGTCAAACAAATTATCATACAGGTATTTAAATTTCTCATTCGCAGGTACATCATAAATCCAACGCTGCCCTTTCTGGTGCCCGTCGCATCGTCTACCTCCCTGCCAACCACCCCGCGTTTGATTGATTAACTTCTTCTTTTCCTATAGGAATAAATGTCAAGTGAGTCCAACAAGGAAAGGATGAAACTTCACTGACCGGTGAATTTAATTTGATGTTTGGCCGGAGGCTCCTGCACGGCCTTCTCTTCGCCGCATTCATTGCCCCCTCCTCCTGCTTCGCCTCCCCCCCCCATCACACCCGATAAAATCAATGTAAACTCTAAAGCATCACCAAATTATACGCTTCGTGGCGATTCTGTCGGTAGTAAATGTTAAGAGCGTAACGACGACTACAAGACGAATTGATGTTTCCTCGACTATAAACGAGCTAAATGGCCACATCAATGCGCGGTGGACATCACTAATTGACCAATTAGTCCATTGATTTGATCTGACCGCTTGTGCAGATTTGGTAGTTCGATCGGAGCCGGAGTCACCTGAGGTTTTCCAACTGAACAGGTTCTTCGCTATTTTCAACTTATTAATATTTATACGGCAAAAATTTAACGTCCGCTTGACAAGACGCTTATTAATTATGTATTAATGAAAGGTACCAAACCGAAGGTGCTCGTATTTCCAATTACAAAATTGCAACATGAAGAACTTAACTGTGCGGAACTTTTCCATCACTTCAATCAGTAAATACGCGATCTTGCATTTAAAACATTACAATTATGATCTTTATGTATAGTATCGGTAATTATATTGTAGATTAGTTTGTAGTTTGACATACAACTGTTTAGTCCTCACTGTTTATTCCTTAGGTTCATACAGGTTCATATCAGGTGGTGTTTCTTTTGGAAGCTTCTGGTGCCTCGTCTTGGTGCTCCAAAAAAATTATTCTACTTTATTGGAAGATCAAACAAAATCTTTGGATCAAACACCAAAAGGACTTGCCTATTCAGTACTCCCTGACCTTTAACCTCTGAAATTCACCAATTCTTAAACTTAAAAGCACACCACAAGTACTCAACACAGGGTGTCACGATGGGCCTACCCAGAGACATCGCAAAAGGAAACCTCGGTCACGTTGTCCTCGATCGAAAAATTCGGAAAGAAAAAACTCACGAGATGGAGACGAGACGAGACAATCGGTGTACCTGATACGCAACAACACACAAAGGATAGGAAGTGGAATTTAAAAGAAATCTGAAAGGAAGAAGAAACCTTGAGCGGAAGGGCAGGTGATCTACAGATCGGAAGCACCAGCCTCAAAAAAAAACTATTCCAGATGAAATCGGATGAATCTGTTTTGTACCTTCCAAGGCAAGAACCTAGAAAAACTAGGTTTCTCATTTTAAAGTTTCGTCGAGCAAGTTTGGAGGAGGGTCAAGGCCTCGAGAAATCAGGTCGGGAGAACGTAAAACCCGAAATGAATCAGCGTCTAGACTTCACGTGAGTTTAAAACCGGAAGTAGTGGAGGAGACACCGGATACGCAAGCGAAACGTCTCGCATGTGCAAAGTAGACAAAATTCTTCTTTCTAGAAACCTCAGTGCCTGTCGTAGGTTTCTTGGCTCTCAACACACAAGTACAGGTAAGTCATTTATTTTATAGCTTAATATTATCAACTGTACATAAGTCAATTACTAAAAATTTAATGTACATAAACTATCACACTTTACCGGAACTCAATATTTTAATTATTTATTACAACAACTGAAGACGTCACATCTTAAAATTGGGTTTGCGAAAGATACATAACGCAAAATTAAATAATACTAACACCTCTATTCATAATCTAATATTCACAAAATTCCAGACAACTATCAACCACTACAACCAAGGTAGTAATTTCGAAGGCGAAATTGAAAGGCAGTACTTTCTAAAATCAGAAAAGAATACGTCACACTATTGCGAGGTTCATCGCAACTACTACACCTGTAGTTCGCTAGTTATGTCAGTTACTTAGACTTACAACACGTGTACAATCCTTGTTATTGATACATATCATTAAACTATTCGCACTGTTATCAATTAGTTAAGTGACGCGATAAGTGAGAGATGTCAGTTAAGTATGAGTGTATTAGTAGCGATTTATTGAATGCAATTACAGTCTACCGGTTGTAATCGATCAATACTAACGTCCGTTACGTCACTCTCAACTACCCACAGCCTGCACTTGGGTCATCCCTTTGAAGCATAGCAAATTCAAGGTTAATTTCCCCAGCAAACCCATTAAAAGGAGAACATTTGGTGAACATAATCCGGGGCAAGATGCGCGCGTTCGCATAATAAAATTTTTAATTAAAATTTCAGGTCAATCGGGAACACATGTTACCATCCCTCTCGTGTACCTTCTCGTCCTACCTGGCGACCGGTTAACTCATCTCAATTTCGGCTAGCCTCCAACCATGACGGAATCATCCGGAAGTGAGTGGACGTCTACCAGACACGTGCCCCCGAACGTGAAAGAAAACCGACTTCCGGAAACACAACTACTGTCACCCCGCATCAGTTGAAATTGTCATAAAATAGGACATAAAACTATTAAACTACTCGTACGGGGTGGTTCAGTACTACCTTCGTACATCGTGGGTACCCGGTTTTGTGGGTATCATGCGCCGTTGCCTAACCGTCTCATAGAATACTTCACTATTTTATATTACTAATATTAGTATTAATATATTATTAATATATTATTCATACTTAAATTCCAATGACCCATCAGAATGTCTATTGGTCTATTTTTATAAAAACAATTTTATATTTGTATGATTTATTTTGTATTTCCTTTATAAATTTTTTAATAATTTGTATGTAATATTACAAATTATAATGTATGTAATTATTACAAATACGAAAAGTTAATGTTACTCTTTAACAAGTTAATAGTTACTCTTATACATTGTTACTCTTTGCGGATGTACACATTAAAGAAAGACCTCTTGCGGTTGTAAAGTTTTAGATTTAATTTCTTCTTATTATACTTTTGAATAATTTAAAATTGTAGTGTGCATCCGCAGTTTTCCTTATGAATTTTGCCTGAGATAAAGTGCGACTTATTGAGGTTCTCTTTGTAATGCATAAATCTTGCAATATAGGTATTAATTTAGTAGTACGATGTACTAGAAGTCTGGATCAGCCAGTAGTCAATTGGTCAATTAATACAAAAGTGTAATGGAGTAGAGTTGTGATTAATAATAATACGAATCATCATTTCTGAATTTTCCTCACCTGCACAGGAAATATAAAACGTTCAGTGTGGGATTATATACAGCCAGTGTACTAAGAGGCGCGCACTACAATCCACACACATCCTCGACCCAGTTAACTGCGTTCCAAGGGCAAGGAAACTAAAAACAATTACGCTGTCAGGTGTTATAATAAACACATCTTTGTAGTGATGAATTCACCTACTAGCCTTACTATTTACAATCAATTTGAACAACTTCATCTAATTCCCTGGTTAAACCCTGAACCTAATCAGATTTAACATTTTACACTTTCGGATTAGCCTTTGCCTCGAAATGTACAATTCCCAAGCAAGTGTATCTCCATCATCGTAGAGTAGCTCGTAGACAACAATCGGATCCTCCATCTCCCTCACGTGTTGCACATCGCTGGGATCTCACACTTTTCCACGCAAGTTCCTCCGATCTGACATGCTACCGTCTCAATGTCCACATCATCGTTTGCGGCCTTGCACGGCCCGATATCGCCAATCTCGTTATTAAAGTAATAAGCTATATTATAGAAAACTATTTATAGGCCGGTGCACTCGACCTTTCATCTCCTCTTCTATTCGGCGGCCTACCATCTCTTTCTGTAAGGCAAATCGACAATTACTGCGACTATCGGATGCAAGTCGTGATAGACCAAAGTAACGTGACTCCGACTCGGTACAGTACGAACATTTCTACCTGTTTACCATCTTTATTAACCTATTATCATAGTTATTTTCTTCTAATTATCAATGCGGACTTGAGTCGAATACTTCAAATAGGTCAATTCTAATTGGGATTGGGTCAATGCCGTGAATGCCACCGACATGGGGGCCACTGCTCGACCAGACCGATTTTCTACGTCCAAGTCCTCCGCCCAACAACAACATCGGGAGCTCTCAAGAGCACGTCAGAAATAGGAACAAGAGTCCCAGGGGACGTTTCCCCTGGCAAGTGTCCTACCAAACCACTCGTCACTGGCAACTTCAGGTACTTCGACTCATCACCGCCCTTTTTAATAAAGCCCAAGCTCCTGTGGGATCTTCCCAAAACAATTCTCCTGTCAGTTTTAGTTTAACGCCCTTAATTACTTTGTTTCTACCTTAAGACGTCGAATAGTTTCGTTACGTCTTCAGCTGCTGCATGTTTCTCCGAACAAGAACTTCTATTTTTATTACTCTTTGTCAGAGGTCAGGCCTGAGAAAACAAAAACTCCAGCTCACGAACGTACAACGTACCACACGGTGCACTGACATTGAGGTTTTCTTTTCTTCGTACAATTTTTTCTAGGATACCTAGACAGGACATGGTTTGTCTATTGAGAGTCCAACATCTCACTAACAAGTTCAATATTTTCTCCTACCAAGGTTACATGTTCCTTTTATAAATGTTTGGCATCCTACTGTTTCGGATTAATTCCACGTTTAATTGCCTCTTTTGACAGGACAAATCATTAAACATTGAAGTGAGTTGTTGTACCTATTTAACTAGAGAGACAGAGAGTGAGTGAGGAGGGGGAGGAGATGACTGATTAGCATATGTCGCATGTAACAAAAGGGTTCCTGAATTTAAAGAAGACGTCCAGACGGCCGTGACGTTACAAAGTAAGTAACGACCGGTAAGTGAACGAGTTCGTACGGGGAAGAATCCCGACCACAGGGACACCAGGTCATCACAATCGAAAAAGTAAGGGAACGGGAATCAAAGACCGAAATGAATGAAACTATAAATCAAAACGATACTCGCGAAAGGGCAGATTGCTATTGGAGAAAATCAATGAACCTGCTCACGAGAAAAGTTCAATCGAAGACAGAAAGAAAACAAAGATGGCGGAGAGAAAAAGCGACGACGAGAGCGAGACTTACAAAACAAATGATATAGCAATTTATCATGACATGCTCACTCATTCTATTAAAACATCTGTTTCTGTAGTTCCACGTCTGCTATATAAGGTCTCAAATGGAGGCCCAGGGCGTGTAGCCTCCACTCTCTCAGCCCTAATTACATCTGCTCACTTGTGTGCACCTGACTCCATCCAAGCAAACTGGCGAATGTCAAGTATGTGGAACGACGAAACCAGAGTAGAATTTCCTCCCAGAACGTAATCAAAATTCAAAGAACAACCGCGGAACAGGCAAGAACAAGGTGGAACTGATCGAAACCAGGTGGAAGAGTGGCCCAGAGGAACGATAGGTGAAGAGTCAACCTGTCCATCACGAATTACAAAACGATTCTCTCTCAATTGCAAACACGAAATAGTAGCACTACACTGGTGGTGCACAAGTCGACATTCCTGGAAGCTCGACTATTACAAAACCAATAAAAATCTCTTTCAGATACGTGTCAAGGCTTTCCATCACCCATTGTTTAACCAGTCCGGTGAGATGAACAAGACAAATGACGGCCCGAAATTCGGCAATACCTGGCATTCGTTCACGCGTCACTCATCACCATCACCCGCCTACGCGTTGATGGTACCTACAACCCCATTCCTGAACCAGAAGGGAAATCCAGGAGGACAGACAGACAACCGCGGGTACTCAAGCCAGTACCCAAGCCAAGGCGGCGAACTCAAAAAATTTATACTGAAAGAATATTTACGACTCGAAGACATAATATACTGCCTATTACAAATTTCTTCGACATTTGTTTATTAATAATAATATATATTGGCACACCTCGTAGGACAAAAGAGAGATCATGCGCAAGGCACGTATACTGAAATTTATAATAGTATAAATAAAAAGATTTCGATACCAATGCGTTGCATATAAAATGCAGAAACGTCACAGCGGAGTGAACTCGCATCGCATCTCCGGAATTTATTAACTGCATTATGTCAAATTTGTCTGCACGTGGACGTATATAATAATTATATACAATTCAATATGGCAGCGCGTAGGATTATTATTGTAGTTAACACTTGAATTTTTCAATTCTTTTGTGAGAAGACGTTAACCGAAGAATGTTAACCTTCGCCCGTGCCTGACTCATGCTTGCAGTGTACACATTTGTATTATTTTAATATTAAATTATGTGTGTTTAATTTTTACTTGTAAATACCGTACGGAAACTTTTGGTCCACAAATTGCTTCCTACTCCCACTCAAAAGCGGCCTTTCCTCGACCACTTCGAGTTCTACAACCCCACGGCTCACACCCGGAGCCTCCACAACTCACACAAAATGGCGTCGACGACACGAGACCCAACGGGTAGACACTGAAGGCTATCACCGCGGTTGGGATTAAATCTCACTGCGTAAGTTTGCGTAAATCATTTTGACCAGGTTTCCCTGTAAACCTGTACCTGAGTGAAAGATTTGCCAAAGTGACATCCCGACCAAAATTTATTACGACGAAAGTAACAAGGTTCAAACCGGAAACCTTTGTTTGGCATCCTTCGTCAGCTACGTCAGGCACGGCCGCCATTTGCCGTGCAACATCGTTTAATTAATTAATAATTTTTTTTCAATGCATAACTCGTTTTCTAATGCGCGCAACCAGAGGTGTACATAATTCGCATGTTACTCACCAAATAAACAAGACGATAAATTAATAATTATGTCCAATAATTCACGGGTATTTAATATACATAAAAGAAAATGTGAAATTTTTTGTGACCAAAATAATCAAATCCCTATAAATTCCTTTTAATATGTAATTTATTTAACGGCCATTATTTTAATGTATGTGGGAGTGTGTGTCCCCACGCTGGTCTCCAACTCTCGACTTGTTTTATACATCTCTACCTCCGTCCTTTATTGCCTTGCCCACGGGTTTCCTATGAACCTATTTATACTGGAAAAACTGAGCACCGACCGACAAATACGAATGTAGAAAACGACAAGTACCAAGACTTACAACCCAATAAACTACTGTTCTACTTAAACAAATAAACTAAATAAATAACTACCAAATACCACTAACTAAATAAACTACTTTAGTTAAACTACTCTCAATTATCACTTAATTATTATTAAACAGTAGTGACCAAACATAGTTGGAGTGACTGGAGTGACATCCTTCTACGAGAGAACGCTGAAAACGGTCACACTCCTAAAAAACCGAACTAATTGAAACATGTCGCGGTATTGTCAAGGATTATCCTCCCACCACGACATAAAAAATTAACATGGAGTTTTATGAACCCCAAAAACACCCCTGATAGAGCAAAACAACAGACTCTACGCGAGAAAATGCTAAATGACCAATTAGAAAGCAGTAAAGTCTGCCAGGTTGACAGTTGGAACGGTACTCTGTTGCCATGGCTAACGAAATGATCCGACCAATAAATCCAACACGCAGAATAGTCCTCTAAACAGACAAGAAAACGAAACATTTGGCAAGCGAACACACACCCGTCACGGGTACCCTGTACGGGTACACTCGGGTACCTCGGGTACTGATCAACATCAACGGTAATAAATTTATTAATTAACAGTGGGTGAACGGTTTCCCTTCTAATTAGAGTTACCATTCCTAACACGCCACCATAGTGACACACTGTAAACACACTCGGTACTCGGGTACCCATCGGGAACATCCAGCAGACAGAAAAGGTTCCAACGGAAAGTTAGAGAACAACAAGTTCAGAGTTGGTTTCAAGTTATTAAGTGACAGGTGTGAGAGAGTGGCATCTTCTTTCCTACTCATTTATTTTTATTTCTCCAAAACTAATAACAAACTATCGGAATTTATCAGTTGTCAAGAGTCTACTTCTCTTTAGAGAAGTTCACGGACGTGAGTTTCGAGGGGAGGTGCACGCGCCATCATTAAGGCACGGGCCAAATTGAAATGTGTGAACTCGACTAACAACACCATAAACTCATCTCGTTTTTAATTAATGGAAACCAAACAATGGCGGAGTCCCTTTTTGTAAAAAAAAAACGAACTTTATGGGAAACAAGAGAACCTTTTTAAATTTTTCATTTTGTTAAAATAAAAAGTTGACCCTCGTTTGTGCACTTCCACACGCCTTCTGTTTCACCACACAACCGCTCAGCTATTAACTTGCGGTGTGGTGGAAATAGAAAAACTCAACCGCACGAGGACTCCAACTCCACTTCACGTCAATGCGAAGAAAAACAACCAGGGCGGCATATTGTAAAAGTTGGTTCCAAAGAAAGGATTTAGAAAAACTAGGAGACACATAGACAAGGAGAAAGGTCTAGGAGAGCTAAGTAAACTACGATAGTTTAACAAATAGTAATGATAATTCATTCGATGTTGGAAACGCAAAATTTTTGGGAGTGGCCAGGGTCCCCCGGGCGAAAACTTTGAACAAAATCAACAGTCGTTTGATTTATATCAGTTAGTGTAATAAATCTGTTTTCGATAACGTCGATCGATAACCGATCAATTTCTCCCTTTCGCTATTTTCTTTTTGTTCAGTTTCTGTGGTCAGACACCGAGTCCATCCTACGGCACCCTTGGAGTTTCTCGAGGCGTAGATAGAGGGTTTTGCTACCAGTTCTGGCACTGCTCATCAGCAGAACCCAAGTTAGGTGAACACCACTCTTACTACAACAAGGGTCACCTTGCGATCATCAACTAGATCGCTACTCTTCGCTACTTTCATCAAACGACACCATCATCCCCTCGCCAACTTGTTCTCCAATGACAAAAAGGCTCACCACAAGTTAAGCAAACAGACGTGTGCGATCTGAGGCAGGCCAATAACCAGAACATCTATAGATGTCTTCAGAAGTCCGCAAATGAAAGTCTCTACAAGAAAAAGACGCAACCCTCGGAAAATCGCTTCGACTAGACAAAGTACTGTTTAAACAACGCACAGACGCCAGCAACTGTTTACGTCCGTCGGGTTGTTTACCCGGGCCCAAAACGCATCGACAGCGTCCGGGTACTTGACACGAGTACCTGCGGGGCTCTGGAAAGACTCCAACTACCCAACATAAAGGCAAGAGCAATAAAACTGCACGCTTCATTTAATTTAAATGACATGCTTAATTGTTTCCTCAATAAATTCCACTGCAATGATACACTAATTATGAAAACTATATACACCTAATTAAAAAGATCACTCTCATTTTACCTGAACATTAAAACCCACTCCTGGGGACTTTAATACTTTTCAGTTAAAACAAGATAACGATGTACTAAAACACTACAACAGGTAAATTGTTCGTTTTTGCACAGACACCAACACCTCAAATTTAAATTAACCGTATTAACAAATTTAAATAAACTTCACCGCGTTAATAAAAAAAACAATACATATATAAATTAATAATATTAACTATAAGCTACAGTTTGGATTAAATGAAACATAGTTTCAGAAATTCATTAAAAATTGTAATTGTTACAACCTATGGATCACGAGATATTTATTGATCCAAGAGGATCAATAAAATTGATCCGGAGGGGCGATTCTCTGCGAAGCATATACTCTCACTTTAATATATAAATTTATATTATTTATAGCACTCAGTGTTTCTTAAAAATATCGAAACCTCTACTAAAAGCAGCAGTTGTATTCTGCAACCGTTTCCAGCACCCAAAGTAGTACTAATAAAATATAACGCAATATTTCATACGAGTACGCAATAATACGCAGTGTATGGGTTGTTCATTAATTTCGTTCTCTACCACACGATTATTTCGCACGCGTATCACATAACATGACATAATTTTGTCACAGCGTGAATTTGCATATCCGCAAGTACAAAATCCGATACTTTCGATTGCGCTACGAGTACCCGATCGACCCTAGGTACTCGTTTCATAAATACAATAATAATTCTCATTTTGCATCGCACGCTTTCCTGTACAATTTAAACCATTAAATCGTTTCATGAAGTTCATCGAGGGACTCGTCTGACATGCTAACCCGGGGTACCCTAAAAAGGAGGTCATCCAAAGGAGTCAAGTCAGAACATTTCCTTTGTCACAGCCTCCCACAATTTGAGCGCCATTTTGCTACCAAATGCCAGTGCGCTCTACCTCCCGAGTACCTCCTCTCTTTATTCTTCTTCTTATTCTTTTGCTTCGCCATCATCCTCTTGTTCTTCTTAAAAGATCGTCGTTTCTTTTCTCTCCGTTCGTTGAATGCGCGATATTATCGCCCGAGGAAGGTCGACGACGTTCTCCAGAGGATAGTTCGTTCCATTTATGTCAACCCTTGACAGTATTTCACTTGTACCTGTCAAATTTTGTTATTTTTCTACGTCTTCTCGCTTTCTTTTATTCTCTCCCGTTCTTATTTAACGGGTTTCCATCATAATTTCTCTCTCTCTTTCTCTCTCTTTCTATCTCTTGGGAGGATTTATGGTTCCCATGTGGTGTCCCGAGGGTGTGATAAAAACCTGTTCGCCGATTGTTGTTGCTAACATTATTATTATGCTCGGAAACAGGTATCCGCTTAGGTATTTTCAGGTATCCCTCCCCTGCTCGCACCCCGGGGCCATTCCTATGTCACTTTTTGTACGTTTGTTATGTCTTATTTTAGATCTGATCCTCTCGTAGATTATCTTCCAGATATCCGTCTCTCTCTCTCTCTCTCTTTCACACACTCTCGTTATGTCAGTAACTCCGTTTTAGTTTTCTCTACACTTCCGATTTCCTCTGCCTCTGAATTTTGTTCACGTCAAAACGCCTTGTTCACCTGTTCTTCCGAGCTTCACTTTCGCCCACGAGGAATTTCTTTTTATGTTACCTGCGCTGCTTCTGTACAACATGTGAGATTCAAAGAGAGAACTGTAATTACTACCTACTAAACAAACACGTAACTAAGTTAAAAAAGTAGTTCGACGGAGTTATTTAAAATACTACAACATCCGTAGGCCACACGGACTTGTCTATTGAAATAAGTTGAAATAGTTGAAATAAGACCAAAATTTTATTATTTAATAGTTTCCGCACTTCCTATGTGACAAATCAATAAGTAGAACACTATTTGTCCGCAGTGGTCTTTGCTCCACCTCTACTTTCCGCTCCAATTGTTTACCTCCTACCACGGAATAAAAAAACTACAAGAATTTTATACAAATCTTACAATCACATAGAAACTGAAGCGAATGACACTATCACGTCGTTTGGTCAGTAACTTCTGAACCAACACCACGCATCACTACCAGAGCCACTGAGTACCATCCAAGTACAATCTCACCTAGTACCATTCTTCTTTTACTATTCCTCCAAAACTCTTCGACTACTTCATTACTCTATTATTCTAGAGAGTACAATACGACGCTGGCAGTAAATTCTACTTCTTCGCCACGAGATTTCCCAAATTTATGCGTAAACGGTTTGCAATATTTACATAAATTTATGTATTTATTTGCATAAAAATAACGAGGCGCCGAGAGAAATACGCTTGTAATTTATTAGTAGTGATTAGATTTCACTAATTTCGTATTAGTTTTTTGCACTTTGTGTACAATAAATTTATCCTCTCTCTCTCTCTCTCTCTCTCACACTATCTCTCCTCCTCCCCCCTCTTCCCCTCTCTTGCACTTTCTACACGACAAAACTGTACAAATCGAAAACAGAATATTTAAATTAAGAGATATCCACCGAATCGCATTGGCTACCGTAAATTAATGGATACCCGCGGTGATTAAGAAATCATTTTAATATAAAACTAATTTACAATTATATCAACTCGGACTTTTTTATTTTGAACACATCAAATTATTCCATTTTATCGGTCTACATAGAAATACGTGTATTGTGGCCGCTTTCATTAGAATTATATTAATAGAAAACCAGAGTTGATGATACAAAACGAAACTAATTAACAACTTGTGGAGTGATCCGCCGGAATGAATCAAATTTAAAATCAAAAAATTTTGGCGTTTCGTAAACGAGAATTCTTGTCTGAAGTAAACGAAGAACCCGGGGAACTACCTAGAAAAACTAGATAAAATGAAAAGATAGAAAGAAGAGAGTACAGCTAACTGACTAGTGACTAGTCACTTCGAGTACCCTCAAGTGTCTTAAGTAGGAGTCAACCAGAAACTATATAGGGAGAAAACCATCATATCACTGCACAGTTTCTACGGTAAGCTGTTCTTCAGAAAATGATCGGGCCGATTTAATAATTTAAAACCTATGAGTTGTGTAATTTGTAGGTGTTTGATCAGTATTACAACCTGAGAGGTAGGAAATAAATAAAGTCAACAAGTAATAAAGTTATTTCTAAGGTTTGCTAAAATTTGCCCCGATGAGACGCACAACTTGATCTTCTACTATAAAATCACTTCTTGAGGAAAATATCAAGGCATAGTTTAGTAAAAATTCAATGACACCTCTCAAAAGTAAAGTAGTCTAAACAACTTCACTACAAACAACATACCAACATTATTCTTACATTACAACTACTACTTTAAAAAAAATAAATTTAAGTTGGACAAGATACCCTGTTACAAGCAACGCAGCAGCCTACAAAGAGATCAAAGCATTCAACTACAACCAGAGAATAATGTACTAATGCACAGGTACGTCTACCTGAGGTACCAGTCAGACAATACAACTCGTACGTATTCAAAGTGTGATGTACAATTGCTTCCGTTCTCACCATAACTCACAAAGTTCATTTATTTTTTCTAAAAAAAAATAATCCTTAATATTCCTTTGATGAAAACTAGAATAATAGATAGGATAGTAGTAGAACGTCAAATCATAATCGTTCAAGGAGTTAAGACATTTCTCCTTGTCGACGACAAAACCTTTTCCAACACAATTATTATATAAACATTCTGTAACGTCTTTTTCTGCAATTATTCCATCTCCTGTCAGGTACGTCGTTTCATTTATTGCAAAAGATTTCCAAAAATCTCAACCTTCCAGGTCACTTGTAAGCCGGTACCTCCTTTTTACAAAAAGTAAAATTCTCATGAAATTCGGGTTTCCACCAAGAAATCATTCCTCAATGAACAAAACTCGGTGAAATATTTCAAATTCCTCACCGACTTCATGAGAGAGCGAGTGAGAGAGAATCCGTAGGTACCTCCCGAGGGGTGGTACTCGACAATTTATTACAAAAACTTCCAGGGAAAAGCTTCAAAAAAAAGGACGAGAGATTTTTTTGACAAACACATCTCGGGCAGGGCAGACAAAGGCCCCGAAAAAAGGGGCACAATAGCTGGAGGAATGCGTAACCATTCAACAAGTACAAGAAAGGAAAGACACGAGAAGAGAAGAGGAGAACGAGAGAGAGAGAGAGAGAAAAAATCTCTCAATGAAAACAAAACCTGCGAATATTCTTTTCTCTACCAATAAAAAAATTTCAGGTACACCTGATACCTGAGAACACGAGAAATCAATGAACATGTACTCCGGTACATCCGTACACTTGTACAATACTATCTCCATCTCTCTCTCGCTCCCACGAGACTGTATCTTTCCTCCTCGTCCGTTTGATACCCGCTCCGGACCTGATTTCTTGTATTGTCCACCTGTAGCTCATCCCAACGGGGGATGGGGGGGTAGCGAAGGAAGTAAGGAGAGAAACCTCACGCAAAACCCCGAGTGGACCTTTCTGAACGACAATGGAACCAACTGGACCGTCACACACGACAAAGGAATTCTTCCGAGCCGTGAAACCCCGATTTCCTCTTTGTAATAACAATATTGTTTGGAAGAAAACTTATTTTTTCTTTGACAGAAATGAGGTACTCGTCTCACCGGGTAGTACCCAACAAACTTAAAATGAGCCTCGGTTTGTTTTTGTTGTTCTTATTTTGAACCTCGCGAGACACATTGCCGGAGGGAGAAAGAGAGTGAGGCTGGTGTCCACCACCGAGGAGGCCCAATGGACGTTCCCGGCCAAACGGGTACCCGCTGCCATTTTCCCAATAGATTTAATGTTTCTTCTGCTAAACTAACTCAAAACGGAAACTCGTCGTCACAAATATGATTTTATCGTTGACAACTTGTTACCATCTCGACGGTATTTCTCCGTAATGGCTGAATCTTTGCATTGCCGTAGTCTCTGCACGTTCGAAGCCAAAATGACTTCCTACCCGCAATGCGTCTGTGTGCAACCGGCCTAAACAGGCCTAAACAGAAGTAGATCCAAACTCAACACTAGTTTAGATCGAGATCCTGTTATTTCCTCTTGGGTAACAAAGAAGTATAAATTACCCCTCAGCAACCTCGAGGCCACGGGTACCAAACCGGACACTATGGATTTATTGACTTTCCCCACCCATAGTAATTAATAAAGAAAATATATACACTGCAGTCAGTCAAGCAGGTAGCCTGACTTGCTCGGGTGTTTTCGGTTGCATCAGATCACCTGCCAAGCCTTTCTCTTCGGAAAGTTCGACCAAACTAGCAACTGGTAACAATCCTCCAAGAGACAACTCGATCACCGGTCATCAAGAGGGCGACCAAACTAAATTAAATGGCAACTTTCTTCGGAATGATACAGCGGGGTACGCAACACGCAAACGTAGAGGTACCACATGTAGCTCCACGTTGGCAGGCTGTTCGACCGACCGGGGGCCCAGCACACCGTGGAGATTTGGCACACGGTCACATCGCCCGGAGCCGTTTGCGTGCAATTCTGTTGCGTTGCCTCGCATGAATGGGCCAAATGCGCCTGTTAGTCCTGGCCTGGTACGGTCAACCTGACTCTAACCGGTCAAGAGGATGTCCTGGACAACCGAAGAACACTAAGGTTATACACCGAGTCGCCATTTTCCTACACCTTCGCTTCCGTCGCGTCCGACTTGCGTCTTCCGCAGGTTCAACCGCATCGGAGGACCCAGGCACATGAGCCCCGAGTAGTAGGGCGGAACAGGTTTCTATGGTCATACATGACTGATTCGTTCGCGACTGTTTCCTTTCTACTTCATCTTCTATTTGTTTATAATTATTTTTATTATTCAGGCTTGACGTTTCCCGTGATAAATAACGAAAGTACAAGTATGGTCAGATCATGTGGGAGGAAAATTAAGGTGTATGCACAAGAAATATGGACTCTTTATGGACCCGTTTTTGAGTTTCAGGTTCAAACTTATGAAAAAAAATTTCTGCTTATTGATACTTGATAAGCCCACACCTGAGATGTTTCGTCGGGCGCCTTCCACCGATTGTCTGTCTGTCTGGGTCACCTGTATTTGTACCTTTCTATCTGTCGTTCATTCCATCTGCCTCTCTGCTTTTATATCATTTCTATATCTCACCATCCATCTCATACATTTTATTTAATTATTGCCACGTCTCAAATTTGACGGTGAGAAACATGGCAGTACAAGGAACGAAGCTCTCGTGTGACAATGGTGAGAATTTAAAGACACCAAAACAAAAACGATTGTGCAGCAACGGCAGACATTAAGGCCCCAAGTTGTACCTTAGTTTCTTTGTCACCTCGCGACAGTTCTGAGGTTCACTGCACTGCAGAACCATCGTCAACGATGGTTTTTGTTCCCCTTCAAAACATCCCCAAAATTTTTTCCAACTTACCTTTGGAGTTTCCTGTCCTCGTGAAACGCACCACCTACCAGGTCATCCATTCAGCCTTGGTCAGACACAAATTTAAAGGCCCAACAAAGAACAATGACACAGGTGGGTGTCTTCTCCTTTCTTTCAGGTGCACCATTCTCAAAATCCAATTTCACGTCGTAGATTCGACAGGTTGTCAATGAACACGACCAAGGGATACTCAATGGTGTCCCCCACGGGTGAAGAGTCCATGCCGCCCAGGTCTTGGGTGTTGCAGAATTCTGCTCGGGTCGAGTGCAAGTCATTCGATGGGGGCCATCTTCTTTTTGTTGTTCCTTTTGACTCACCTGTAACGGGAAAGCGTACACGACGATTAATTTCATTTTCGGATTAATGTCCATTCGAGAGAAGTTTTTATGGCCCTTCCATAAACTGTACTATGGGGAAAAGGAGGCAGGGAGTCCGAAGAGGTGGAAGTCCGTGTGGGTTTTACGTCGCTAATGGACAGGCGAGCCTTTAAAAATTATCCTCCTCGACCTATCGTGACTTAACCCAAGAGTTCCGTCCTGTAGAAAGGTCCTGTTCACATCCAATTTTTGCCTGCTCCCCAGAAGCTTTTCAATTAAAATAGTTTTCTATGTTGCTTCAGGAAAAATTCCGAGTAGTTTCTTCACAGTTCGTATTGTTATAAGACAGATTTCTCACTATTTGAACTAGTCACTACAACAAAAACTACTATTCCTCCTCTTATACAAAAAACATATTTTTGTTCGCTGCCATTGGACAGTTTTCTATTATGTCCTTTTTTCATGTGCATATTTGTATGTGTTTGTGTATATATATAAACATAAGTTTGTAAACATTTACTGCAATAATGCTGTGTCACTACGACTCCTACTACAGCACAAGATATTTTTCTGACATTGATAAAACTAATCATAAATTCTGTACTATAACATGTACTATTTAGTCTTATTATGTATTACAAATTGCCTTATTTATTCAAAGCAAGAGTGTACAGTTACAATTACAACCCAGTAACGTGACATAAGTCACAGGTAGCAAGGCATCGTCCTTTCACTGTAATACAAAAGCTAATCACCACCACTAGACACCACCCATTCTCATGCTTTTTATATTTTCCCGTAACAGTTTTCTTGTCGTTGTGAGAGGAATCGACAAGTAGGAGTTAACAGGTAGACCGACACACAACAGGTTAACAGATCACAGATCTCGTGTGCCAGGTGAAAATCATAAAATCCAACGCCTTCTTTCTGACCTCGTGCAATGCTTTTTTTTATTATTATTTTACATTTAAACGTTTCTGCCAGACAATAATATAGTTGTTCGGTTGGAGATTAAACAAAAAGAAAAGAAAAACAAGACCAACCGGTTGAACCGAACCGGATGCTGCTGTATCATCGTCTCTCGAGTTCCGCCAAGGTTACCACCCACAAAACCATCCAGACAAACAAAAGGAAATAATTTAGAGACGGAAAACACACACACACACACACACACACACACACCACACCGAAGAGTTCAGGTGTATGGAAAACCTGAAAACCTGAATAAAAAATTAGGTGGATGACCTCGGGGGTGGAAGTCTCGAGGTTTCACGGGGACCTTTCTTCATTCATCCGACAATGTCGAACCTTTTTCTCGTCTCAACCTATGAGAAAAGAGGTACCTGTACCCGTACCTGTGTACCTCCCATGCTGAGTTACTGGCGAAACCAATTTCCTTCTGTGTCATTCACTTGTTTACTTTGTCAATACTAATACTAATAATAATAATAATTGACGGAGCGCCGGAGTAGTTTCCCTTATTCTTCTCAAAACTTTTCATGCGGAGAGCTCCTGTCTCCTCAGGTTTCAATTCTCCATGTGAACTGCTACCTGTAGCCACGTTTAAGATGCTCCACAAACAAAAATTTAAAAATTAAAAGTAACCATATCCGTTTGAAATGTAATTCTAAACTGTCGGTTCTTCATCTTCGACTTCTTCCCAGGCTCTCCGTACCCGATTTTGCGGACGATTTTCTACAATTCTTCACAGACTTAAACGATTCTCTACGGAGACCGACTCCGATTCATACATTTTTATACATTTCACACGGTCTGTACCCATACCTGTGCCTACGAAAGAAACGTGAACCTTATTTACATTCCCTTTTTTCTGTTAATTATATTTTTATTAGACCTGAGACCTCGCGGACATGGACAAAATTAGTAACGTTTGCAATGGCAGCCGTTGAATGAGCGGCGTGGTGTGGTGTGATGTGAGGTGATATCTGTGTGTGTGTGTGTGTGTGTGTGTGTGTGTGTGTGTGTGTGTGGTGGAAAGGAGAACACACAATGTTCGTTTCATACGAAAACACTTTTCTCACTTCTAAGAATCTTACAACTTTCTACGGCACATCCGAGTCAGGATTATAATATGAAAGTGTATTAATACAAAGTGATCTCAGAGATCTCCAGGCTTAAGAGATCTTATGTAGTTTCATTTTCTTTCCATACAACTCATATGAATTTTACCAGATTGGGTACAATTTGTTGCAATTCTTTACATCATAGTTTTCTCTTCTATAATTGTCTACATTACAATTCACTGCGCTACAGTTTCTTTTATTACAGTTATCAGTTGTACAGTTCCAACAACACAGAACCATCATTAATTCATCGGCTACCACATCTCAATCAAAAACTGGATACCTCAAACCGGAAAGTCAGATGAAAAGATTGTAGTGAAACAAAAAACGTGGTAAACCATAACCGAAATGTGGTAAAACAACTTCCTCCCGAGTGTTTTATTGTCTGCTGAAATGATATCAGTGAATCCGAAGTTGCAACGTAAAAATGCACTCAGGAAAACCGAACCAATGATTTACAATGACAGGACACCACCAAACACGTACCATTTTAAATGGTGTTATAAATGCGGAGGTGTACTACACGCATTGGCAAGTACCCGCGGTACCAACGGTAGTGAACGTGATACCACCGGCTACCCGGCAAACTGTGCATTTACAATTGGCATGCTGGTCGAAGGGCATCAAACATTTTCTCCACCCTCGACATCCGGGACATCCGCCTGAGT
Organism: Polyplax serrata; assembly: GCA_037055365.1. NCBI lineage: Eukaryota > Metazoa > Arthropoda > Insecta > Psocodea > Polyplacidae > Polyplax > Polyplax serrata. The sequence goes on along the minus strand of JAWJWE010000038.1, from coordinate 2,567,130 downwards.
ACTCGAGGACTCATCGCTTCTGGGTCTGACTCGTACCGACCACCTACCCGTTCCTCGATGGTCTCCGTCGCATAAATCACCCGGAAAGTTGCAACAAAGGAGTTCAGAGTAAAGACAAGACTTCGTCCAGGGCGGCGTCTCCCATTGCACCTGTGCAGCCCCGTGGAGAATTGCAAACACACCGGTTTCGCAACCTTTCTCCGGTTAATTCAATTTGAATAATTAATCACCCGGTACCCGGTACCTAATTTAGTGACTCGAGTATGAAGATGCATCCGATAACGGATTTCACATCACTAAATCACCCGTTCGGAATGCCTCAACTAACACTAAGAAAAGGGGATTTGTTCTTTCTCATCTTTTCTCTTTGCCGTTGGCAGTCCGTCCAACACAATCAGCGACCATATTTCTCTCCAGATTATCTATCATCTACTCGTGGTATGTCTCTTAGCCATCTTTGAGTATGTTACTTTCCTTCTCCGATCTCCAACTTTGACAAAAGTATTAAACCTTATTCTCTAACTGAGTTCTCAAGACTTGTTTTACCAGAGACAGGACGGGACAACACCTCTTCTTTACAAAATCTCAGACCTGAGAAACTTCTTGTTTCCTGGTGAAAAACTTCGTTTTAGAGCACAGGTGAACGCGGGTTAGGGGTACAAGAATAATTTCATTCAATTCAGGTACAACTCAGGCTCAACTTACACTGACACGTTATGATACAAAGTCGATCCACAACTGATTAATTTGTTGTGTACAACGTAGCATTGTTTTATGAGAAGGAACCTCCTCTATTGATAAACAAGGTCCAATATCGGAACCTCCGTCCGTCAGTCGACCCATCCATCTCCGACAGTACGACATAAATGGGTTACGACACTAATTTTCTGTCTCATTAGTACCAGAAGTAGGTCCAGGTATGCAGTCCTCACCGGCGGGGCATTCGACCTTCGTTGTACGTTGGCTCCGGGGTGATGCTGCTTGGACCGTTCTCTCCTTGTTGCCCCCATCAATGTAGGCCGATTGTTTTCCCGGAGTGATGTTAGAATGTTTAATTACATTCCGTAATTGCACCGTCGACCGTATAAAAATGATAAATGGAAATTCGATTGGTTTGCCCCGAGAGCCAAGAAAAAGGTCAATTGGGTTGACCCACAGACAGCCACAGACCTCTGTGATCCTTTAACGATGAATAAAAACTGAGACGACGAGGAGGACACCAACGAAAGACAGTGGCCGAGACCTCCATTTGACTTGGAGTGAAGTGTGGTGTGATGTCCTCTTTAAGTACACGTGCTAACCATCGGTATCCAACAGTCCGTATGACCCCAACTCCACTAAATTCACTAGCAGTCGATGGTGACCTGCACCATTGACAGTTCTGGCACCTTCACCTCCTCTCATTCATTTCCTGCTGCTGACCACCGCCTCCCTCCAGTGAATCAAACACAATTAGACAGGTACCAGGTGATCATCGGCAATCGTTTTCTTTAATTTATGTTCATGGACGTTCATAAATTAATTATTAATCAGCTTATTATTAATTTGCATGGGAATTGGTGTAGTCTCGTCACGGCGACAACCCGAGCAATAAAATAAGTAACCGAAAATAACAATATGGGGCCGAGCCATCGTCGGAGGTCAAAGATAATCTTCGGGGGTTATAAAACCTGCCAACGAGGACATCGACTTGGGCTGCGACGCGTTTGCAACAAAATGGCGATGCTACCCGCATATTTTACTTTGATTTAGTGCGATCGCTTCACGTCGGTACTTCAACTGCCGTTGGGAACGTCACCACACTCGGGTACCTGTGGCTCGGTTGTCTCTCTTTTCCTGTCTTTCTCCTTCGCATGATTGAAACCGTCAGTCCGGAAGGTGGAATGCATTCATGGGAGTCTCTCAGGTGGTCCGGTGATTCCTTCTACTTCTTCTCATAAATTACCCATCAAAGTTGTACTCAAACTATCGTAGTCTTGATTATAGCTTTTTAACAAAATATTTATGCTCGCGTCTTTTAGAGCGACTCAGTTCTTCGACACAGTTTGACCAAATGCCACCCTCGTCCCTTGGATAATGTGACGGTCAAATTTTTGCAACACTACAAAGTACTTGTTTTTCGGGTGCTACCGTAGGATCGTCTACTCTCTTTATTTAACCTGGAGCTTGAGAACTTCACATCCAAACATAACATCTTACCTCTAATCCTTTCTCTCTCTCTCTCTCTCTTTCCCTGACCTCCTACAGAGCCATGCGCCACCCGTTGGGAAGACAACTTCTTAAAAGCATCAAATTTGATTTCTGGTTGAGATGTGTCTTGTTAACGGTGGTTATGACCGCCTCTTTCAAATTGGATAAGTTTTAGTTTTAAACAACTACATGACCGAAGAGGAGGCGTTGCTGTATGTGTTTGTACTTACAACGGTATGGTTGTAGTGTACTCAGTCCTTTCTCGTTCTTCACGTCATTTACCTGTAACAGTACTACACGTGCTATAACATTTCTATGGGACATAAATAACTACTTCCTTGTTGTGGTTGCTTAAAGGCCACCGTACCAAATTACGCAACACTATATTATTACCTATTATTACATAAAACTAAAAACTAACAGATCAATCCTTTATGTGTAACTTGATCATTTTCTCCATACCCCTATTTTTCGTTTGTTACATGTTACATTTCTAGGCACATTTGAAAACTACCTGTGTTTCAGTGATCATTTCCTCGCTGTTACGTTGAGATCAAACGGTTTAGTGCCAGCAAATCCCTTCCAGGTACGTCATACAAAGCCGAACAATTTAACGATCACACGAAATTATAACTCTTCAATATTTACAAAAGTTATACGCTTGCGTAATTCGAAGATGTTATTTGTTTTTCACGAATTCCCTAGGGACTCTTACAGGTACTCGTGCCCAGAGGTACACTCGTTTTATTTATGCCCAAACGAAGAAGTCCGACCGCCGCTCGACTTGTCAGCTGGCAATTTCCTGCCGGCCATACCTTCCGTCAAATTTTATTAACAGGGAAACGTGTCGACTAACTCAAAGCGCTCCCCGAGAAAACTTTGTTTACCATGTTTACAAGCATTAATTTTATTGACTTAATGTTACAGAACTTAATTTTCATAGCCACGGCAGTCTACGGTAATTTTCTCGCAGACAACTGTCAGTACTTGTTGTCTCCGAACGGTACTGCATTACATTTTACTTAAGAGTTTCTCTACAACCCGCGAACACAAATTAAAAATAACCACACTTTCAGTAAAACATGCTACTGTTATGTATTCTTTATTTTGCCTGGTAACTGATCATGTAAAGCAAGTAAATACTACAACATCTTATGTTTAGAACGATATACAATCAATACGAATTGGTGTTTATATACATCGTTCATAAAATTTATTATTTGAGTTGAAAGTAATGATTCTAGACAATAAAGTACTACAGTACCTAGGTCACTAAAAGTCGCGTATCGTGAAATAATTACATACATAAATATGGTAGAAGTAGAAACACATGACGAGAGGAGTCCAATAAAAATAATTAAGTGTACACAGCCGGGTTCAAAGGGTAAATTTTTTGGGGTACTCACGTAGAGTCAGGTACTGTTTCTTTTGGTCAAATATTACACCGCACAAAGAGTCCAACCATGGGAAGTTCTCTCTGGGGATGAAGACAAAAAAAAAACAACTTTCTTATTCAGACCGAGGAAAGAGGAGTTGAAGGGTCAAAACATTTTGAGAAACGGTCCAGATAATGAGGCGGCTGTCATCTGACAAGTACCAAAGTCTTAAAACAAAGGGATTAACTCGGTTCACGTTGGGCAGAGGTACCAAGTACGAGTACCTCAGTCAAATGTCCAAACGAAATAAACCGCCGTGAGACAAAAAGGCACACGAAAGAGGAGATAAATGAGGAGATACCTGGCAGGCACCTGTCACGACATTCTCAAGAGACCTCTAGGCTTTCTGACTCTTTGGTACCCATCAGGTACTCGACAATTTTCAACTTGTTATTTATTACGTCTATGGTTCTTTCCTCTTTCGACTGATAACTCGTCGCTTGGGTTGAACTTCGCTATCGTCATATTCTGCCAGCGAGTGCCTAGTCCATTAACTGTAAACATCTCGTACCCATTGTGTAATCATTCTTGTAATTAGTACAATTGAGTTAGTACCGGTACCTTTTAAATCTTGTGATATTCTTATACTGGAGTAGTATACCGTTGTACTAACTCTATTCCTGACACTTTAATGCCACTCTAATAAACTATACATTTGTATTGTACTATCACTCGGGTAAGTACTTTTTACTTGCTTAAACAATTCTTGCTCCTCTACTTTCGATTCGCACATTGGTTTCTTTCTCTGTGGTTTCGACACTCCTTGGATGACATCTACTCCTACCTTTGCGCTTTCCAAACAACTTACATTGTTTTGCTATTTTTGGAAACTACTTTTCCAACTGACTTCTTCTGCAGTGTATGTTTTGCATAGCACCAAGTAGAATGCTATCGGTCATTGAATAACGACCAATTTGCTCAAATCACTACCCATCGGACTCTAACTAAACGCGACAATTTGTCTTCGTTTCTTTGTCAAATTATTATTACCCCCATCAGGCACTGATCACAGTAATAAAAACGTGTTTTTTAATTAGTCAAACTTGTCCAAGTTGGACAAAACCGTGGGGGAAGTAGAATGAGTTGTATCGAGAGAGTGAGATGCAGGACGAGCCACATACACACACAGAGAAAGAGAGAGAGAGAGAGAGAGAGAGAGAGAGAAAAAAATTGACAAGCTACCAACCAGATTTACCACTTAATTTCAAGCTGAGAGATGACCGAACAATGCAATCGCATCGAATGAGAGTGAGATAAGGCTAAATTATGGAAACAACACTATATAAATCACCGGTCACTGAGTAAAAAAAACTTAATTTCTAAATTTATTATTACTTCACATCCAATCAGGTTGGACTTTGCATAAGTTAAATCCGACTCAAATAGAATTATAAAAGTGTTGGGAGAAAAACACGAGTGATTAATTACGCGCGTGCGAGAACCAAAGACCTTATATACGTGTATGTAATGGAGAATGTAAGAGGGAAAAAAAACCTTTTCAACGTGGAAATTCCCTATATAGAAAGAGACGAGACCTGCGACTGCCGTCCAGGCATATCACACGTTTTCAACTAATTTAATTACTTCTGACCAAATCAAATTTATTACTGAGGTAATAAAATAACAATCGCGGGGTAGGTGTGTACTGACCGCCATGACCTGACCACTCAATTTATAATTTGGTCACGGTGAATTTAACCTGATTTCTCGGTCCTATTGACTTTCGTTTCGTATGGGAACGTTTAAAAAATTATTGGGAAAGGTCTTTCTTGCTAAATTGAATTTGTTTTTGGCGCCATATTAATTAATAGTAACCAGTGTTGGCTAGCAGTGGCCGGGAAGACACACCTAACTAACCGAACTGACTTGGGAGAGAAAATGTAGTAGATACCATCATACAGATGAAATTACAGTTGAGGAGTCAATACTACCAACTTGGTGTATGTAATAATATGTAACACATAGTATGAAATAAAATATACAGAAGTGGATTGTATATTAAGGGGGAGAAGACTTCCGTAAATTCAATATTAACGCCAGAAATGTGTTTTGTAACTCATGCCACTACATATATTAATGTAATAAATATCCAATATTAATTTGTAAGATAGATCACGTGGAAGTTACAACTAACCATAAGACTCTTGCTCTGCGTGGTATAACTATTATCTCTATTTATATTACTATCATTATATTTTACTTTTCCAAAGGCCCTTTTAAGTTAATATAAATTGTACACAAAATTAATATACTGTACGATGCTCATCTCTTGTATCCCGCAACAGAGGATTTAAAAATCAAATGCAACAGAACACAAGACAGAAGGTTTCATAGATGAGAGTAACCACAGACGGGTACACAAATGAAGGGACTCAAATCAAATAGATCAGGTACGTTTGAATGAGTGATACCCTTATGGGGAAGACTGAGCCACGGCTCCGAGGCAATCTGAACCATTGATTGATCGATTACTCAAATGATTGATTGATCTGTCGAACCTGAGACACTCGCACGAGAATCAAACACACTCGTACCACAATCCAAAAGGGAAGACGATGAATTTGCGCTAACTACTTCCGGTCCCTCGTACCCATCCTCGTCCTGACATCTTCGATCCGCGGATCACTCCCGTGCGATCTCCCCCTTTGGCCATTCCAGAAAAAGTCCAATTAACCAATTAATTCTCCTTATTTAACAATTCCACAATTACGACTTTTTCTTAATTATCCATACCTTATTACTGGTAACTTCCATGCAATCCGGTGCCCTGGTACTCATCTGAGCCTCCTTATGATCGCCCGGAGCTCGTCGTTACCTTGCTGCACACTCTTAATGACTGAGATCAAGATTATTTCCCAACATCACACCCACTTGCCTGGTGTCTAATTAATTGTAGTGTCATAATAATTAAAGCTCCTCGGCCTAATAATTTTAGCATATCTATCGCTCCTACATTTTAAATAATCAGAGTGATTAACCGTTTCCGGTCTGGTTTTCACAGATACCCTACCCTGTACCTGTCGAGTACATTCGAAAATACCCGATCGGCAGTTAACCGAACGTGTGCTCTAGTTTCTTAAAAAAATACGCCGGTTCAGTGGAGAACTTTGAAAGAAGTTCTAATGTACCAAATACCGGGTACCGGGTACGATGCATAACATAAAATAACTTGGGTGAGTACGCCGAGCTCACTCTCTTCATTTTTCATTTTTTTAAATACAATCACTGGAGCTCGCATTCAAAATTTTTGACAACACATCTCGTTCTCAGAAGAGCAATGGTTTAATCTATGATCTATTGGCAGAGATCAATCAGTTTCACAACGAATGCATTCTTTACGGTCCTCCTTACCTTCCACGTCCAGGTCGCTTTCTTTCACCTTTCAAATTCTTTGTGTACTTTTCTCTCTCTATCTCTCTCCTTCTGCCTCGGGCTCATGTCACCTTCGCAGAGTCCTTCCTTCTACCTTAGGTGTTTTTGTCAAGACACGGAAAAACGGCTCGTACCTGACTCAATCCGACGACGATTTAACGAGGTCGTAAACAGATTTTTTTTGTACGGTTACATTATAATCACCGAATGAGTGATGGTACCCTTGGTACCCATTAAAATCGGTGACGTTACAATGAGCGTAATTAACGAAGTGAGAGAGAGAGAGAAAGAAGGGGGACTGGAGGGAACAACAAATTGATGGCGTTTTAATAAAACAGTAAGTGGCGTAATTCAGAGTACTCAACGGACGCGTTGTTAACTTCCACAGTCCGAACTCGTATTATAGTTATTTGACCCACATCCTGAGTTAAAACGACCCTTACGGAGAATTAACACAATTTTGATGTAACGGCTAAAGACACCACCATAAGCGCACTACCACAAACAGACTAAAATACATAATTGTTTACGTATGTACATTCAGTAGATAAATAAAAGAGGTTCTTATTGATCTTTCAGAAAAGACAATTAATCGTCAGTAAATATACTTTAACATTAATATACGACAATAATGTGTGTTAATAATAAAGAAACTTTTTTAGGCGGTTGTAATAAAATCACAAATTGACATTCACTCAAATTAGAGTTAATGACTGGGTTGGGGTTCAACGACATTGCCCCGAATGGGAAGTCTTGCTCAAGTTTCTAATGAAGACTCCTCCACACTGTTCTACCCTTCCAGACCAAACAATCAAACTCTCATACCATGCATTTCCATGCACCCCATTGACACTAACCAGAGTTAGCGTTTGATGTTGAGTACTTCATACTTAAACAATATAAGTTAAACAGTACATAAGCACAGGGTTAAAGTAGATAATACCCGTTAATTCAGTCAGTTTCATCTAATACGAAAAGTTTCACCAACTTCCAGTCATAGGACACACCAACGAGAGCCTTCCAGGACATCTTCATCCTCCTGCCAACACACACCGAAGACACGACCAAAAGAAACGAACGGTACTTTTCTAAAATTATGATTTACCGCCCTCGCGAGCTCTTCACTCCTTTCCTCTACTTTAATGAGAAAAATAATGATAATATAACAATCGAAAAGGAAATTAAGGTATTAGTATCTAAATACTCCGAGTCTAGCACTCCCTCAAATCTCCGGTCCCGGTCCCAGGTACTCCCAGGTACCTGGTAATAAATCATTTGGATTTCTCACTCGAGTCGTCTTGCGACTTAAACGTCCGGCACACAACGAGAAGGAACAAGAAGAAGCGTGAAATACTTTTACTATTCAACGTGTGTATGTTTAAATGGGTTTCTCCCAAGAGTCCAAGTGTCCAACCAACAGGTAGGAATTAGTCTACGTCCCTACTAATAACCAATAAATCACCGGGCATTAAATCACAAGAGGATGATCAACTAAAGAAACTTATCCGGTTTTCTTTACTTACGGTTGACAGCATTCGGATGGTAAGATCCCTTCGGTACTTGCACTTCAAGTGATGTGGCAACAAGAAATAACATCTGCTTCTCATTCAAGGGCTTCCGAGTATCCTTAAATGTATGGACTAAACTAAAAAGAAAAAAAATTATTATATATTTTTTACATTATTAGTGCGTCTACATGAGAGAAACAATGTAAATAATATGATTTGTTATTTTTCATAAAATGACTACTACAGATTATAAACGAAAAATGGGGATCATGTAGTTAGTGTGAGAATATTGTAATAGTTACTGCCACTCTGACGTCTTCTACATAGAGTCCTGAAAGAATTTTGGATGAAACCAATGTTTCTTAAATATGTTCAAACAGAACGAAAACCAGCGAACGTCAGTTTCAGGCGCACCGAAGTCGGCGAAGTTTAAATAGAACCAGAAGAACGAAACAAAACGGAAAAAAGCTGCATTTGCACCTGTCCAAACTTGGCCACAGCCAACCCGGTGGAAGATACCACACGCAATTAAAACTGAACTGGACCACTACAAGTGGTACTGGTACCCGGGTTGGTACCCGCACAGGTGAACACTTCAATCTGTACACAAACAAATTACCAACATTGCAACACTATATCCATCGGCAAACGGTGGTGGTGTGACACGGGTGGAAACTTTGAGCTTTCCTGTTCTTTCTTTCGTTCAACTACCAGTTTCGTGAACGTTGATACTTTCCTGCATTAACTTGTTAGTCTCAAAGAGTACAGAGCGAACCTTCTGCAAACTCCCCATTGCCCGTCAAATATTTTAGAGTACCGTACCCACTACTCAATAAACATGACAAGAGTTTCGAGTGTCCGAATTTCAACAAACTATACGTGACACAGCCGGTACCCAACATCAACTCTGGATTTTTTTTTGTATAACCGCTAAGTATCCTTGCCAGGAATACTTTCAAATTATAAAGCCAATTACATTTACTTATTCAAATTTTATTTACCACTGATAATTCTTAAAACACTAGAACTTAAGACTTTTCTAAAACCTGTCTTCAAGTCTGATAAGTAGAGTGTAATATTTTGTTTGCTCTCAAGATGCCACGTCCTGTGTGCGAATCTACATTTCTTATACGTTGAAGTAATAATATTGTAACTGGAGATGTCAGAGCACTCGTTTATAGTTGTACTCCTAATAGAAAATAATAAGACAAAGAATGAAGGGTAGCTTCAACATACAAGACTAAACGTGTAGTTAAGGAGCACCAACGGTTCTCATACTCAGAAACACAAATTACCACCTACACCCTGAAGTGAAGTTAACTGCCACAGGTTAACTTTCATAACGTTAATGGTACGCTTTGTAACCCTTGAATACTTTCATTTCGAGTTGAGTATTTTCCAGGTACCAGGTTGAAACGTGACTCACATTCTCGTGAAGTCGGATCACTTCTATTTATTTTCACTTATGCAAATTCGATTTGTGTTGAATGGCAGGATGACGAGGTCGGAGTTGGCAAGATGTCGCCCGGGATTAATTACGCATAACCGAAATGAAAAGGAGAGGCTGACAGAGAGTTTAAATTAAGGCGTCATCTTGAAAACTCCACACAGAAAGGAGTTCCTATTGAAAAGAAAGAATTAAATAAAGAAAGATATTTACAAAGTGAAACGAAGGGAAATAATAAAATCCACTTGACCAGCAAAAATCTCTGACGGAACACTCGGGTGACCGCCTTTGTCGTTTCTCTCAACCGGAACTCGAACAAAAGTCGGGTGAGACGAACCTGAAAATCTCAACCTCGTACCTTAATAATAAAAGCTCATTTATTTCTACTCGAGCCTGCGACAGATTTATGTTAATTAATTTCCGGTAGAAAGCTCCAAAGTGGTACCTGCCCGGTGCTTGCACATGCGACGACACTTGCCCCTGGCCTGGCGTCATCTCGAACCTGCGAACCTGAAACTCGAACCCACACAGTTGTCTACTGAAACAAAAATGACAAAAGTGGAAACGTCTGAGTATTAAAAATATTTTGAGTAACTGTCAACGAGTCTGAGGGTGATGAACCAGATAAACGTTCTCGTCTCCTACATCTGGGGTCGTGAGGGTAGCAAATATTAAAGGTAATTATATAGACAATGGAACAGACATTATTTTATATAATAAAAAGATATCTGAAGTGACGTCACCAACAAGTTTACCTGTTTTACGTGGTTTAATAATATCGCAAGGCAAACGGTAAGCAGGTAGATGCAAACAACAAGCATAAAATCCTCACGGTAGCAGGAGCATAACAAAACAGAGGGAACAGGTAATCATCAAGGTATTTGCCCTGAGCGAACCTGATGCTCCCTGACTAAGTCAGTCAACTACACAATCATATAATTTTATTAAATTTGCCTTTTTGGAATGCCGAAACCAAGTAGGATGTCTCTAATCGTTAATAAATCTTCACCTGTGTTAGCATGGACCTGTTAATTGTTCGGGTTATTCGTAATGTAAAACCGTAACAGGCACAAGAGGTCCTCACTCAAAGAAAATGCAGAAAAGTCTCAAGTTCCCTGTGAGTTGTGGACTGCAAAACACCACTACTTCCTTCATTCTTTCCGTTTTTTTCCTCTTGACTTCATTAAGAAATTCAGCCATGTTGTTTTTTTGTTTCCAAATCTTTTGGGGTTTCATTCTCAGCCTCTACAAAACGTCTTAATTTGTAGTGAGAAATCGTTTCTCCTTATAGATAATTCATTCTTTTATAAATTGCTCACATACACTTATATATATCGTACTACACTTCATACACAAAATTATACTATTGTACTTTATGCCTATTACACTATTATATTCTATTAAAAACATCGTTAAGGATGAATTGGATATCGTAATATTTGTAACGAGTAATATTGATGTAATTGCATATTTTACATCTTAATTGTACATTGTTAGAATGACAGTCCTTTAACCAATAATTTCCATGGTGTAACTTCAGAAGCAATAGATCCACCACATGCCTTGATGGATGGGAAATGTAAGATTTGTACTGAACTTAGAAGTTAACAGCCGTGTTGAAAGAATGGTGGGAATAAGTCGACGTTGGTGTAAGTCTCTGGTGCGTGACACCTGGGAGTCAACCAAGGTGTCATCGGTGTACCACCGCAAAACGTCGAACATTTGAGTGATTAATAATGGAGTCAAAAGCTTCCGCCCCGGGACCGCAATTACAAAGGACCGAAACGTATAAAAGACAATGCCTTAATCTAATTTCGACTTCCTAACGAGCGCACCTAAAATTCCTGAAAAACTAATATTCCAGCGGAAGATGAGGAGAGGTAGACGTCAGGGCAGTGGTACGCCCATCTACGTAAGCTACCTGGCAGCGCCCAGTTCCAGAGACATCCTCAATTAAGTTGATTCGCATGATCCGTTCGATTGTCTAAAAAGCGGGTGTTCAGGTACGGGTAGGAGCAAGCTTTCCGAGTGGCCGAGCAAAAAAAAATGAAGATGTAACGCGGCACCCACGTGCGATTTCAGCCAGAGAATGATTCACGGTCAGGTCCATCAAGGTGCACAGGTGTTCGCTCGCGCAACCCGTTTAAAATCAAATTCAGAATTTGATTTTCAGGTATGACAAAACAGTTTCTGTCCATGAATGTCCGGCGTGGGTATCGTCGGAGGTCTCGGTGCGACTGATCCGATTTGATAAGAAATGTCCAAAATAGGTTTCAGGTACGGTTCTGGTGCCTCCTGATAGGGCGTTTTGCAAATTACGAATCGACGGCGACATCTTCCTTCACGGACAAGTTCTCCTTCTTACATAATCCGACACTGAATGAGCGATACCTGGTCACCGTCAAGTACCGGAAAATTCCATTAGGTAAAACATACGGTCCAGGTTGGTGCCTGGCTTCTCGTGTACATCTGTGGCCCACCTCAACTGATACCCATTAAACTACCATACAAAATTAATCTTTTTGGGGTGTACGTTGTTTTCGGGTGCTGCCAACATTCCAGGTCATGCCAGGTACCGACCCGACCACAACCGAAAACAATTAAACAGACCCATTTTCCCTTCGAATGAGTCTCTGTAGATTTACATAAACAAAAAAAAACAATAAACCGCTTTTAAATTAGTTAATAACCTGACTTTAGAGAAATGAAGCCAGCGGGTACGGACATGTCCGAAGAACAAAAGAATGACACCTGACCGATGGGTATCCATTCCGACCGCGGGTACGTCAGATACCGGGGAGGACGTGACGTTTACGTCAACTCAGAAGCTCACGTTCCTAGGTGGCAACCCGACAGAGCTGAGATCGCCGGATCGCCCGGCTCTGTCTTTACTTTGCGGTGATCGCAAGTACGCCTCCCTGCTACATGCACGGGCCCGAGTGTCCATCACGGGGCCACCGACGACCTTTGGGGTTGATGCACCCGCCCGAAATAAAAAAAGCCCACTCACTGAACTAACGGTTTCTCTCGGGATTGAAATGTTTTGACAGCAAAGCCCAAAATCTGATCCTTACGGGGAGTTAATTATTTTCTAACTCAAGAAGAGAAATAATAAGAAGACAAATTAGAGAATCGGGGAATGTACAGGTACGTCAAGAGGGCTGCCTGGAGAACAAGTAGGTACTCCTGTCAGTAAGGCCTCACTCTCGGAATCCGCATTCCACGGCCCGCATCTCTCCCGTCACTCAGTTTTGAATTATTTATTATTATAAAACTATTTTTTTCTCTTATTATTATTAGAGTCAAAGTTATTAAATTTTAGAGTTTATTAACTGTTATTAAAGTCGATAACCGGATAAAGAGAAAACGAATCGATCCTGATCTCGGCCAAACGATCACAGAGGGAAAAGGCCAAAAGGGCAAATGCTGAGTAAATAGAAGTAGGCGAACGACTCACACACCTTGTGCATAAGAATATTAACAGAGTAAGAGAGAGAGAGAGAGAGAGGCGGGGACAGACACAAAGATATAAAGACTGTCTATAGCAAATAAATAAATAATTCCAAATAGTTAAAACCGTTTGGTGGCTACCTTACACACGGCATTCAATTTGAAAATCGATTCAAAATGGCGACAGCAAGATAGAAAGTTAATAACAAAATAAATTATAAATAGAACTAATAGTAAAACTCGTAGTTAAGAGACCCCCAAGAGATTCAATTAGACAAACATCAGGCCGTTCAACAACACCTTTAAGGAATGACACATAATGATACAAGACTTATTAAAAATGACTATCATTATTTATTGTTCCCGAACGAAAATTGTGATTTGTAGTGCAACTTCAAGAACTTCCACTACTAAATAATAAGAAAGAAAGTGAAAGCGTAATAAATCAGAATGATGCGAAAATGTGAGTTCGTCTCGTAGCCTGTCAGACGAGTATTTTCATGCTCCATTTTTTGTAAACAATAATTAATAATAATGAAGACTAAAAATATGAATAATAGACAAAAACTTCTGGCACTGACAGCCATGGAGAATTAACGAACACTGCCACCTAGCATTATATCTCAGAGTATATTACATCAGTGAAAACCCTATAGTAAATATTGTAAACGCCTTGATAATAATATAAATAGTACAATTTATAGTTGCGCAGAAAGAGTCGAAAAACTATAAAAAGGTTGCTCTGCGTTCCTGTGTAAAGTTTCCCTAACTGATAAAGTGTTATATATATACTCTATATACATATATATAGAGATTATTTATAATATATACATTATAAATAAAGTGTATTACAACTAATCTGTAAAATTATTTAGTGATAAGCCTCTAGTTAATTATCTTTAAAGGTTTATATTAAATTTAATTTATAGTATAGAATTATCAAGTCTGATATTTCATTATGTCAAGCGATAATATAACACGTCCTATATTTTCTATTATATCCTTTTTTTCTTGTGTCTTATCAGTGTAGTAGTTTGCACTACTAGTCTATAGTTTCTCATTCCACTTCCTCTACTCGTCTCCCCCGTTTCGCGTTCTCATCGACGACTCATTTAAATTGGAAAATAAATTAAAAAGGCAAAATCAGGCGGCGGATGCCTCCCGGAGAGAATTTAAGGTACGAACGTATAGATAAATACAACGTACCTGAGAGTAAATAAATAGCTCGTCCTCCAGATTTACGGTAGAAAGATAAAATTTTGTCGGTTATGTTGTTTTGTTTTTGTTTGTATTTCGACTCGAACCTGATTTGGACGAACGCGAATCCTTAGATTTCTTAATTTTACGACGCCTCCAGGTTCTCATAACTTTCATACGTTGTACCTTAGACCACGGACGTGGACCTGGCGAAAAAAAATATTGGTATTTTATGCGGGAATGACACTCAAATTATCATTTTCATTTGGACGGTTTTTGGCAGAACAAATACACCGTGAGTCCTTTGGAACTCGCCAAATTTGGTTACTTGTTCTCGTTTCAATTGGAACCTGAGAAAAGTTCGAACGAGTCAGGAGGGGTTCAATTGATAAAAAGAAGGTGAACCTGAGGATGATTGAAATACAAATATTATATCCCCTCAAAAGATCAAATTAATACATTAAAGATCTTTAAATGAATACCAAAAAAATAAGTAAAATCGTAAAGTACAATGCGAACCTGAACCTACAAAATATAGCTCGTACCTCTTTGTTCATTTAAATATTTTCGTACTACATTAAATCACTCGTTTAATTATTAATATGTCCTTTTAGTAATACGACTTTCTTATGTACTGACATATAGTTTATGTAATATTTAACTATTAGTAATTTAAAGTCACACGTTGAGATGGAATTGGTTACTGTGATAAAAATATATGGAGTTTTGTATAAACATAACACTTAAGTAAAAGTAAGACTAAGTAATGTTAACATAAAATTAATATTGTTAAATTTGTAATTTGGGTTAAATTCTAATAAGGTTAAAATTTTTAAAATTATTATTGTTATTTGAATTTGACATACGTCAGTGTTGAAAAAAAATATTTAACAATAAGAAAAAATGCGTACTTTAAATGAAGTTCCTAATATTCCTATTAATATTTAATAATCTAATGCACCTTAATGAATAAGCTCAAATATTATAACTACATCTACGAATTTCCAATAGGTTACAAACATTAATTATCAATAACTTATTTTCAGGTTAGTTTTATTTGGCTCAATATCTACCTGAAGCTAATACCTTTGAGGTTCACACTTTTATCGTTTGGGCTTTCCATAAACCTACGCGTACATGTGTCGCACCCGAAACATCTTCAATGAATTAAAATTAAATTTTGCCTGGAGTCTATAAATCCACCAAAAATTAATTTGTTGATACCGCCAAAAAACACTCAAATGAACTGCGGCAAAAGAAGCAGCGAGGGGGATGAGGATGGGGGGGGGGGTTTCCCCCAGTCAAAAAGATCAAAAGTCTGGTCCCCCAGCCATGTTGCCCTTTGAAATCGAACCAAAAAGACAGTCGCATGAATCGGCGCGGTAAATCATTCCACAGGTACAGAAACCAATGATTTTTATGTATTTATTAAATTTTATTTATTTTTCTCCTTCGGCGGGATTCCAGCTCTTATGGCCGTGGAATCAACAGTGTAAATTAAAACTTCCAGAAAACAGGTTTCCGTTCAGCTGAATCGCGTTCTCTGGGAACCGAGCTAGTACTCAAGTACTTTAATTCAACACATAAGTAAAGAGAAACTTAAAGTTTTATTGTGAATAATTCGGACCTCACTAAAGAAAATAATTATTTCCGTCCTGGTTCCATAAATTATTTACAAATCACTGTTTGGCGGTTTGTACTTGAGTTTAATAGTTGGTACCTTGCATTTGTAATTGATAGTTTTGTACCCAACCACACAATAAAATACATAAATACCACTAGAACGAATAAAATTCAACTCTTTAACGATTTAAACTAAAAGCTTGACCCTTGAACTAGGAACTAATAGTTTTAAGCCTTTTAATACGTGCACCTCACATATTTAAGAGCATTCTTGATTTATTTTTTAATTTGTTAATTTCTGCAGTACGTGTCTAACATTCCTCTATAGAAACATTTTTAATAATTGCGAAAACAGAGGTACCTCTATGGGTAATTTCACCAATTAATGGATCCATAAGTCTCGTGTAGAAAAATTAATAAGATGAAATTGCTGGTAGAAAGTGAGGTAGACACAGGAGAGTGCACAATGGAGTGGTCCAACGGTACTTCACACCAAATTTATCTATCAGCAACCAAAAAAAAAATCAACATAAAAACCCGTCGTAATAAAAGCAAAGTTATGGGCAAGTGAGGAAGCGCTAAATTAAGTCTGACTGCAAAAGTCTGACCACCGCAAAGGGAACAATTAAGTCAACGACGGAGGGCTCCAACTGCCAAAATCCGTTTTGCTCTGACACCAATCCGCAAAAAATTTGTTCCAAAAGTCATTTTGCTTTCCTTATAGAATTCTACAGAGATCTGCGAGCCGCTAATTAACCGAAAAGAAAAGCCGATCTCTTTTTATATTGGTCTCCTCAAGATCTGATTTAAGGACCTTTCTGCCCGAAAAGAAAAATCCTCTCAAGTAATTAAATCTTTGTTGAGTGGAATTCCTCTCAGGATTCTGGTTTTTGCGTTCCTCTAATTGGACCTGCAGATCAAACTGGATTTGAAAGATCGGCACTAACAAGCCTAGCGCGTGTTCCCGGCACGCAAGACTAATTCTAAAAACGAAAAGAAGAATCATTGAGGAATGATCTATTTATCCAATAGTACGGATCACTGTTATTTTGCCTTGTTACATGAGAGTAGAGATCGTTGCTGGGAATGGATGATTACGTGTTGAGTCCGCGTTAGGTACCCGAGTAAGTTCAAAAGTACCTGTTATGAACCGGTGAAAATAAGTCGCGTATGGTAAAAAAAACATGTATAACAAATTCGTAGTAAATTTTCTCCTCCAAAACTTAATTTGAAATCTTCAGGTGTTCGAGTAATGCAATTTACCTAAATACTGAACGGTGAATCTAGTACACAAACTTTTAATGTAGTATACTATTTTCCACATCACTCCCATTAATAATCGGTAGTGTACCTGATCTATTGTTTCAAAACAAAACATACACCCTGCCCTACGTGTACTTGAAATATCGTACTTCAAACTATTGATGTTTAAGCAGTAACAGGTTACTACTTGCAAGACTCATATAAATATATGTAACCATTCGAGACAGTTACATTAAAGTAGAAAAAAGGAAAAACACATTACACTTCTAAAATTAGTGGAGTTTGCTTTAAATTTTTTTTGAGCTTCAACTAGGCGTACTCGACTTAAATCTTCGGTACCAAGTACCTGAAGAACTTTAAGCGGTCCAATAAAACTACGTGTCGAGTTCAAATCCCGTCGCCAGGAAACGTTTTTTTTTTTGTTCAACGAGATGAGTCGTGCTCAATTATCACCCGCGGTGATCGCAGTGATCTTAATAAATATTTCTCGCCGGAGAAGAACAAGACAGTTAAAGGTATTTGTAAAGGCTGAGCATTTTGTAACAGGTACACAGGCCGAAAGTTGTGCCTTCATCACACCTCATTAAGGTACGACGAAGATGTAGGAAAGACGAGGCCGAAAGAGACGCACATGTTACATAAAGTCATTCCCTAACGTTTTGATTATAATAAAGATTGTGATGGTGATGTTGATGATGTCATTCACACCTTAAAAAACAGACCAACTCGCTGCCCACAACAACCAAAACAATTCAAAACGTTTTGTGTCATTTCCAAGTCGCATCAGCCAACATGTCAGACGGTACAAATACGGCCAAATCGGTTGGTCGGTACTCGGACGAGTCGAGTACCCGTCTGAAACTGGATTTTCAGAGAGTCGCACTCTTAATCTTACCATCCCATTCTTGAGCTCCTGTTAAAGGTAACAGGTACCAAAATCCCGGGATTTTCTCGTGGCCTGGGGGGGAGTGTCGAATACCAAATACGGATCCGAAGTACTCATCGTTTCCAATCGATTGATTGCAATCAATAAGCCTGGTTTCTGGATGCGCAGGCGTTTCCGAAGGCCACTGGAATCGCGCAAATGGCTATTTAAACCGCGGGTACCGATTGACTTCTACTCAGGTGCTCGACATACTCAGGTTTGTCTATCGTAAAATTAATTTATTTTGGTTCTTGTGGTTCGGTTGATTGAGGTGCTGCTGCAAACCGCGGTGATTCGTCTGTGGGTGGGTAGAACACCTCATTACACTGTAGTAATACTTCTACAACGAATGTTCTATTTTTCGAGATTCTTTTCCTTGACTGTGCCACCTACTTGAATCATAAAAGTTACGATTTTATACTCGATATACATCATAAAATCACGCAAAGTACGTATTTATGTTTTCTTTCTACCTTTCTATTTTCTAATTATTTATTTCTGTCCTTAACCGTGAATAAATACATTCAGAAGCATAAGCAAATGAATGTGTGTTCTGTCAGAGAATAAAATTATTTCCTTTCTATTTATAATTCTGATTCAAACAGAAATCATTACACTCGTAATATTACATCAAGCACTCGTTCTACAATATTTTTTTCTTTCCCTCGGTTGCATCGAGAATTATTAATAACTACTTATGTAAGATAATTATCTAATATTGAGCATCGTAACGATTGCTTGCGTATTATTTATTATCTATAAAATATTGTATTGTGTCCTCATATTGTACTAATAAATTCGCCATCATTTCGCAACTCTACGTAGCGTTTATTGTTGCCTGCAGTCAATCCGCTGCAGTAGATGATAATCGTACATTTTCTGTCATCATATTCGGTTTATTTATTTATTCTTTATTACTCTGCATGACTTATGTACTTGAACGCCTATCTCACCTGCCAGCATAACAACTTTCTATTAATTAATATATTCACGTTTAAAGTTATTGAACCTTTCATGTACGCTTGCATCTGTTACTTGTTTCTAATTATGTACAGCACTCGCTACGTGATTTTTGCGGGCACGTCTTTTTGCCATTTTCCTCGCAGTCGACAAAGGAAACTGCCTTGTCTTCTTCATCACCCCCACGTTTCCATCTAATTAATAGGAACCTGGGAAGGACCCCAAGGGCAAGGCTTGGATCGCTTGCCATTTTCGCACCATAGCGGAAAAATCGTTTAATAAATAAGAAAAAAGTTAATTAAAAACGGTAAAAATAATAAAATAGCAGAACTTTGCCTCGAGTGGTGCTAAATACGAGAACGATAAACACGGGTGCCGATGTGGTACGCGTGCGTAGCATTCAGAACATCAATAATTGTAGACGTTGTAATTTACTACAATCAGTTTTCTGGGTCGGTTAACGTGACGTACACCTTGTTTCACCTGTGCGACACCTTCGTGAGGCCACTAAGAAAACAACTGGTGACAAAAGACTCCAATTTGCTAATTGTAACATGTCCTGTCGACAAACATTTGGGACTAACTCAAACAGAAAACGCCTTAGGTTGTGAAATTAGGCAAATTCGCATTGCGAATTCCTCAACTTCCAATTCTTTCGGATCATTCGCGAACATCTGCTTCTAATAGTTTACAAAGTACCTGGTGTTGAACCTCACGTATGCCTGATTTTGATGTGTAAGCTCGGAGGGATAAAATAAAAAAGAGGCCTTTGGTTGCGGTTGAACTTCGAGGTCGACAAGTGCCGCCTGTAGCACCGCACTATCATAACTCTGGTTTTCATAACGGACCGTTACGCAATCGTACATAACTCATCGGTTAATAGAATAACCCTTCTGGATTCATGCCCTTTCTATCGAACTTCATTCACTCACGAATGAATGAAGAAGAAGTTAAAATCTAGGAAATACGGAACGGTAAGAAAACGTTCATTTGTAGCAATCAAAGTCAAAACTATTTGATTTTGCCTCTTACATAGAGCCTGGTACCTGTACCTGAGTATTTGGTCACCTAGAGGCGCAGCGTTTCAGCGAAGGGTGGCGTAAAAATCGGCATCTCATTAGCGGTGCCTCGAAACCTTTCACAATTAATAATTTATCAGGGCGGTACCCGTTCGCATCACTTCCGAGTCGTAAAAATTTCTATCCTAGAGGTGCATCTTTATCTAACTTTTCTCTTCCTACGTACCTGCCTACGCGGAATGATCGGGTGATGATCGGTCCGACCGGTCAACGGTGACAGCAACAATTTCGGACGGTTTACATTTCGTTTTCTACTTCAGTTTGAGTCAAACTGCTGCCGCTTCTTGTAACTTCATCCTGTAAATAAATAGAATTGAATTTTACATAAAAGAATTACCCTGTAGTTGTAGTTTTTGGTTCCCACAAAGTCTGTATATGTACATATATACATAAATTTAAATCCTGGAAACATAAATAATTCATCAAAGGTCAGCTCTGTTTCATTTACTTCTTAAGAAAGGAGATGAGAAAATTTTAGCCTTTGGGAGGGCAAGAAGAAGTTTCACTGAGAAAATGGTGGGTTTCATGTCACAGAAAGAATTTCCGTGTCAGGTGCAGGTTTGACCACCATCCTTAAACCTCAAAACAAAGTTTTACGTAATAATGTCATTTTTAGAACCAGAAGGAATTTTGCAATTAAACGGCTAACGGTTCGTTGTATAAGACAATTAGCAAATAGTTAACAGGGTTACTTGAACATACCAAACATTCCCTAACCCAAAAAGCAAGTTAAAGCTATAAATAGTGTAAGGGGATTCAGTACTTTCTGTAATGCTTCGCGTGTGACATCTATTAAACTACTTCACTTAATTATCACTGTCGCGAAACCTATACAGTTATGTATTTGATTCTAAAGAGTAAATTCGCTTCGCAAATAACATCCACACAAAATATTCAATCAAGTTATTGATTAAAACTATGTTTCCGCACTTTGCTATCTCAATATGTAAACTAGCTGGAGGCCTATTGAATCAACCTTTAATTATATATCTAAAAGGTCTAGTTTCTAGTCGAAGTGTTTGTTCACCTTCTTTGCTCGGGTAACGTTGCCAACATGCGATTCCCATCTTTCGCCTATAAATACGTACCTGACGGATGCGGGCTACATAAAAATTTTCGTTTCGTACGTCTTCGCCCTCTCCCTCCCGCCCCAGAAACCTGATTCTATAAGACAAACACTGCGGAGAGTTCATTTCAAAAGACGCAGACAAGTTCCGAGTCAGAGAGGCCCTAAGGTACCGTCGTGAGCCTTAAAATTGAGATCTAAAAGTTACAAAACCTAAAATTGAAATTTGGTGGGGCTGTGCGCGGGTGATTGAGTGGGCCTGGGTCATTCGAAATGTTCAACTCTCACCTCATTTGTATTCTCAGGTACGGTTTTTGCCGGGTCAAATACCTGTTGACTTCGGCTCAACCTTCCCGGTGTCTTCTTCTTGAGATGAAGTCACCCGTGCGACCGTAGCGAAAAGCACGTTAACCTTGGAAGGAAATTTTCCTTCGGTCAAGGACTTTCAGGTATCAGGTGCACGAAGGCAACAGTGGAATGTAGTTTTTTTCGAGTCTTCCAGAAATTGTTTTTTTTTTCGCTTATTGACAATCGCCAAACAGGTAATTCAGATGATATATGCGACACCACTACGCTTGGGGATCCTGGAAAAACCTGAAAGTTTCAGGTATGACCATTTGTATTTTTTATGAAGGAATGAAACTGCAAAACTTTATACCATAAAGGATGCTCCGAAAAGTAATTGATTTGTAACAAATCAACAGGTGCGAGAATCCTCCTGCAAACTTCAGGTGTGTCTCTTTATAAGAAAGAATGAACATGTGCTTTTTGACACTCGGTAGGCAGCAGAGCAGAGCAATTCAGCAAAAAGATACATCCAGGTGGGCCCTGAATCTTTCGGATGTGACACGGATCATTTCCGTCGGATATCAGGTACCGGGTAGAATTCATCATGAAATTAGAAGGTTTCCGGGTGTCAGATTGTTCTTTTATCGACCGAGAAAAAGAATCGAACAAACGATACATACCCGATTGTTGTGTGCGACATGAGCCTTTCCAACCTGAAAAATAAAGTAAGTTTTCACTAGAACCGTTATACAGGTACAAAAGATGGACAAAAGGGCATCGATGGTTGCCAGGGGGATCTGTTAGAGCCGTAGCCTCTGATCTCTGCCTCTTCTTTCTCCGTCCTTTGTTATTCCACAAAAACCGTTCTGGATCGGTCACGATCTTTCCTCATTATTAATGAATTTCCGTTTGGAAGGCAACATGGCCACCGGTACGTTTGCCTTTGGCCGAAACTCAATGAGTTCTTGAAAGTGTTGCATTGTAAATTAAAGAAAGAGGTGAGAAAGATTAGTTAACAGCTTAAATTATTGCGATATTTACATCCGATAAGACGATGTATACTGTTTTTCTGTGCAAATAAGCACAATCTCCGAGAGGAGAAAGTCAAAGCCCAACAGCAGTTTTTATGAGGACCCTAAAACCAGATGGTACGCGGCAAGAGGTCTGGGAAAATAATCTAGACAGCCCTAGAGAAATAATACAGGGAGAAAGTAATTGAAAGTTACTTCTGTTCGAGCGATACCACTACTCCACCGCTTAATTAGACTATTACACCACCATCTAGTTTGTCTATTGCGCTATAAATGTTCTGGGTAAGACAAGAATTCCTAGAAAACAAAGCACATGTGTACGAACACACCACAACGTAAATAAGTGTTTTACTATTATGTTTACTTATTTGCTAACTACGTCGTGACACCTTCAAATATATTGAAACGTTGGAGATGTGCACGACACTTACACCTGTTCTATTGTTAGAAAGTGTTCTCCGTGTTATATTCCTAATATTTTTGTTTCACTGGTGCTTTGGAAGACGTGTAATATACTTTCTAAGGAACACAGTTTTAAGTTCCACTTTCATCTCCAGCAATCACTTCACACGAAGTTCAGGTTCATCACATGAGCATCACAGGCCCAAGAAACAACTCTGTCAGGTACGATACGACCTTTCCGTGTGGTTTAATCACAAAGTAAAACACCGAACACCTCTAGCTAAGAAGAAGAGGAAGGAACAAGTAGAGACAAAACAAATTAGTTTTCCGTAGCGAAAGAGTCCGATTCGCATCAAAATTTAACAGGTTCGTTTGCAGGTTTCGTGTTGCATCGGTTCAGCTCATAGAATTTTCCCATGGAAAGACTCGAAAACCGTTAAACATAAGAATTGAACGCCTCAGGTGAACCGCGAACTAAAACAGGTGAAATAATTACATTCAGACGTGGAGATGGAGATTTCGCCGGGAAAGACTCGGGCAGAGGTGTAAGGTTCCCGACGGCCGTGACAAAACCTTTTGGCGGTTTCTATGGGTCCCCGGGAAGTGTGAAATCGAGTACTCGATACTCGTATCCTGCCGGTTATTCAATGAAACAACCCGTACGCAAAGTACCTGAAAACATGGATAACGCTACCTGGTGGTGGGGCCCAATTCAACAACAGTCATTACGCTTACAGTGGTCCTTTCCTGGTTTTTTCAAAAGTTTACCGTCTCTTCATTTTATATTCTCATAACCTGTCAGTCTGTTAATGTCACTAATCATCACAGTAAGTTGTATTTTACGACAGGTACAAAATTATGTTCATTTTTACATAAGTATCTAAAAAGAAACTCAGCAATGAACAGCTCCCAAACCATTAATATTAACTTACAGTATATGTACATAACATCAAAACTTTTGTATATTGCATTCCACTCCACGATTTGGTGCATCGAACAACATTTCTATCGCAGGTAACCATAATTTAGAGTTGTACCTCTCCTTCCCAGTCGGTCCTCCTGTCTTGTCTGAGGTGACACTAAAGAATTGGTCAGTCTGGGTACATGCGACTCACCCTGCCCTGGTCACATCTTTCCATGCCTCCTCAATACAATTCAACCACCCGAAGGTCATTAATCAATAGGAAACCGATTGATGAAAACAGTTTATTAAAACGGTACCTGACAATCGTATCAGGCGTTTGTTCTTTGGCTCGTTTGTTACACCGCCGTCTCCGAGAAATTCCAGATCATAGTTTTGGCCGTGTCCCTCTTCGTTCGATCTGATCTGATCTCGGGGGCCTACAGGTGTCAAACGAATGCGTGCAGGTACATCATTATCACCGTACTCTCTTTTCGTTCGCCTTTTGTGCACCTCGCGAGACATGCAATTCCGTCGCCTTCGGGGGATGATATTTTCGAAGCTCTCTATCGGTTCATGACGCGGATCACCGGGGATAAGGAGAGCGTGACCGATAAACATGACAGTCGGGCTATATAGACAAAGCTAAATGGGAATTAACAAGGTACCGAAAATTTCATGAGAGCTCAATAGCCCAAAACCCCCCCGGAGACGAACTATGTGATGAAGAGATAGATTGGGGTATTCGTACTGCCTTCCAACACACACACACACACACACACACACGAGGTACCTGTTCACGCTCAGAGTATTACAAGGCAAAAACTCTACAAAAAACCCGGAGCAGAACAACTGAAGGAACAAGGCAAATTACAAATGCAAAACAATACAAATTGAAACCGTACAATTAAGTAACTGATACAGAATGAGTTTACTGTTATACAGGCTGATGATTGATGGAGAGGTAAAATTATACACATGAATTATATATAATTATTTCTCGAGTCCTCCTTCGTCGGGTTTTGTTTCTGGTCGTTTGTCGCTGTATATTCCTCCTCTTACAATCAAATACTACTACGTTAAGGTACCGTCCTGCTTTTAGTGCAGACCTAATATTTTAATAGGGAAATTCATATGTTAAACTTATGCACCATTCATATCTAAGAGTTGTAAGTTTACATTCTTGAACTTTGATTACATGTATTATCCATTTTTATTAAATTAGTTATGCACTACAGTTGTAGTTGTTGAACATTAAGGGGTACATTAGATCACCATTTTAACTACTGGTATATAGTTTCGAAATTAGTTTTGAACTTCACAAATACTAAACAACTTGTTGTTTGTGGTAATGGAAGAATTACTAATCGTGGTGTTCAAGTTTGTCGTTGGGGTGGATATTCGCTTCAATAAGGCGTAGTACTGCTTGTACATAAGAGATATATAAGAGATTCAATATAAGCATTATTTCCCTATATCACTGTCTGTCTGTTCTTTTGAATTTCTTACTGAAGAACTACAACGATGTTAATGTATTTTAGTCACAGTATTGCAAGTTCTTATACAAGTCTCTTGGAACAAAAATAGTTAAATGTCCAATAATAAAAATGTACAGAAAAAGTTAGTGTATCTCGTGGACCGTGGTGCCTTTCCGACTTAGAAATATTCAAACTATTTCCGTCACAGATCAAGCTCTTTACTTCCTATCATACCAGTCGATCATTTGAGAAATCTCAATTTCAAAAGTCTCCCGCAAGGTCGAATATTCAAATATTCAAAGAACTCGAACGGGTACTCCGGATAAAGATCAGAAAAATGTCTTCTCGGTAAGGGAAGGTTGCAACGTGGGCCGACCGATAGAAAAATAGTAAAGTGAAGACGAATAGAAAAAAAAATTAACACGCAACCAATCATTCATCAACAGGTTGAATCGAATACCTGTCAGTCTTGAAAGTAAACTGAAAAAAATGTTCCACTTTAACAACCCATGTACCTACCTCCACAGGTCTACCTTCTATAGAATTCTGAAAATGAAAGCCTGTGACATTCATAGAGAGAGTCATGCCTGGTACTCGAGTAGGAAGATGGCACTGAACACTTGTAGTACTAGTATTACAGGTAATAAAATTCTGATAAAGTTGCACTAAAGCGATACGCTAACCACCTGCGAGTATAAAAATGTATTTTGAGATGATTGTAGTGACTTGAGCAGCGTACACCGTTCATTGTAGTGAAACAAGTACAAGGTAAAACATAAACAACAGATAATTTTGAGCAAACTGCCAAAACATGGAGAAAACACCTATGTGTAAATTTTCCATTTCTTACTCCGAATCCATTGAACTTAGATGAGATCTCGAGATAGCTCTTGGAGATCGTACTTTCACATTTTCTTTTTGATCTTTCCCGATCACCTTCTTTTCTCAGAACGTCGTCCCCTTTCGTTTTTCGTGTTTCTTCCACCCGAGGTCCTTCACACGTGGGGTACCTGACAACAACAACAACTGAAATCACCACTCCTAAACTTCGACAAATCTGCCCACTCTTCCTCTCTCCTTCCCGGCCGAAATTTGGACAATCGCTGATTGATCGCTCGTTAAAAATGATGCATTTGTTACAGATCGAGACTAAAAGGCAGTGAATCACATCGGGTTTGTTATTAATACCTGACAGGTACCAGCCGAAAATGGCGTGCCCGCGTCGATTGGTCGTCATCTCGCCAATTGTTATACAAGTGACGTTTTGATTGACGATTTGAGAGCCCATCAATCGGAACCATCGCACTACCTTTTGTAGTTACATAACCCATGCCTGACTTTTGTGTGGTTGATTTTCTCCAGAACCGTTCAACATCATTCCAAGATCTCGAAATCGGCCATAAAAATTCGTATCCGATGGCATTTCGACTTGATAATGCCATTCTTTAATTGCAGCTGAACAAAAACCTATTAATACTATTACTACTATTATTTTAGTTTAGTAGTGTATTCGCTATTTAGCAGTTGCCTCCTGCTCAACCGAAGAAGTTCACTAGGGTCACGGCTGGCACTCTTGAATGCTCCCGATTACGCTTACGACAACGTTTCGTGCGCAATTCTCAGTTTCTGAGGAGAGCTCCGACGGCACCGATCGATAGATCACTGACGGGTGATCTTTCAGACTTTTTATGGATGTAACTTTAACACTAGGAGGTGTCAGAGGCGCAGGTAGAGGTGTTGGGCGCGAGCATTAGACCGATGATGCTCAGATCGTCCAACCGAATTCTGCCATTTGCCTTTTTCTGTCTATCAGGGCCGTGACTCGTCTCGCACATCTCAGTAGCTTGTTAATTTACAACTATTGTTGTTACTGTTCGTCACGGAACAATTAATTATTAAACTTTATGCAATCGGTTTGAAATAGCCTCCTACAATTACCTCAGTTATTGTCTCTTTAAGTTGGATTTTGTAAAAAAAGTAAAATAATAAGAACTGTCGACTGGTAGACATAGGAAAAATATATATCTTGGAACTTTGCAGCATAAAAGTGCTATAGATGTGTTCGCTATAGTGTGGATAATTAAAGTGCATGAAATTTTCGTGGGGTATCAGTATTTTAGCGAGATAAAGTTCACAGTTTGACAATGGCCCAATTAGTCCAATTCATTTGATGAAGATAAATGGGTGTCGAGGTACTCGCCTTCGGGTTACGGAAGGTTGTCGCGGGGCACCCCCAAAAAACCGCACGAATAATACAAAAAGATAAATTGATTTTGGCGGTTATGACAGATATGGCAAGCGTCTTCGGTGACAGATTGATGAATTGGAACACACCTTGGGAAACCTTGAAGTTGGAAAACGACAAACCCAGGTGGATTTTGGTTCTGCCGGCCATCTTCCTACCGAGGCGCCAGCCTTCACGGCCGACACCTTCGTTGCGGCAACAATAAAAATCAACTTCCTACATCGAAACTCCTATTTGATCTAGTTAACGGATCTAAAGATCCGCCCTACCGGAGCGAAAGACAATCCAGTTTCAGCAGTCAGGTGACGCCTGGATGACGGATCCGTGCCTGAACCTGAACAAAAGTTTTTACAAACGGGTGTGACCACCTCTTCCCCATAGACCTTACGTATCTATGTGGGTTTCGGGCCGATTGTTCCGAACGCTGGAACAATGGAACAATATCTGTTACCGGCAGGTACCGACACGAGGAGGACACATTACTCGAATTCAAGGAGACGTGGACAATACCTGTTCATCTCACAGGTACGAAACACTTCAACAGCTCGTAGACATAATCCACCAACATTAAACCATCGATAAATTATTAAACCCAACTAATCAGTTTCATTTGTAATAAATATCCAGGTGTGTCCCTCAAATCAGAATACATTAATAATACCTACAATGTAATTAATTTTTATTTTTGCTGTTTAGCACAACCAAAACCAGTACTTCTGTGCGTTACCGATAGCAAATATCACAGTCAATTTTTTGTACTTTAAACGTACTGACAATATGGGCACTACTACATCTGACTACTCGGAAAATCCACTCTTTGTTAAAATGCAATACATTAAATAAAAAAATCCATCGGGTCGTGCTGAGAATATAAAACACACATTTACAACTTTTACACAATCTTTTCTCCCCCAGAGCAAACAGTACATATGTATATATGTATCGTGTATTCGAGTCCATAAGTTCAGTTTTGCCATTTACATTAGTCAAAATCTCTTGTTATTCATTCACGATTCTCATTTATACATTATGTATGGTACTCGATTGTGATAACCTCGTCCGCCCGTTCCCTGTACTCAACATCAATTCCCTTCATTAGCATTTATCAGAGTACCATCCAACCACCATCTTTCTTTTGCCTTTTGCAATCGCACCGAACCAAATATTAATTATTTATAATTTAATACTTTAATAACGTCCGAAACCAGATTTCTGTCCTTGACTCCGACTGCACTATTCGTCTACTCCGAAACCCGATCTCGTTTTCGTGCCCGTGAATTACGCAAATTATTATTTATATTAATAACAGTAATTAATAATTCAAATGAGTAATAATTTGATATGTATGGAAATTTCGTGTTGCGTTTAAGTTCCTCTCAGAGTGACCTTACTCGACTTCGATATGAGAGAAACAGGTGATGTTGCGCTGCACACTTTTTATTAATACTCTATTTATTAACTTTCGGTGGAGTAGTTTTAATATAGCGTATACCTCTGCTGTTAACTGTAACAGTTTCTAGGACCTCTGTTTTCCGTTTACGACTACTTTCTTCGGGGTGCGATGAATGTCAGATATTATCGGGGGTGAGAGTTACGTCGGATACAATCTTCCGATGTAGCAGTGAATAAGGGGGTCGGCTGTAGTATAATAATATAACAGAAAAAGACAGAAGAAAGGGGGGAAACCCTTCTCTTAACCCCGGCATTCGAACCTGAAGAAATCAGGCAATAATCATTGGTTAGCTTTTGCTAAATTTTGTTTCGAAATGACACTGACAGAACGTCGAGCAAAGAAAGTTTACCGACACTACGACGAAACGGTTGGTAAACTGCGGTCCGTAAAAACTAATCAGTAAAACGAGGAAAAATGTTCCGTGAAAAGCGAGTTTGCTACGGTGTTACCCCCTGGAGTAGCCAGACAAGGCAGACGATGAGACCAAAACGGAAGCCAAAAGACAAAAGACGAAACTGATGAGGAAAGCTGAGGGCCCCGGTAAGACCGCAAAACACACACAAACACAAGACCCTCGGAGAGGTACTGAGTTGGGCCCCCATTTTTAAATTTATTGCTACCATTAGTGTTGCTACGAATTTAACGGTAATTTACTTTTTCAGAAATCCTCTCACGACAGAAGACGTGCAAAATTTCTTCTTCGGGTCAGGCGAAATGTTAAAACTCGAGGAATTCATTTCTGCCATCGACGGTGAGCAGCCAAATTTTATGGTGCTCGTTCGTCCGTTCGTCCCACTTAACCGACCGCAAACGTCCGAATGAGTTTATATATTTATTTATTTTTTTTGCGATAGAAAATCTTTTTGCGGACTTTTTTATTGCTTTCCTCCGGTCAAATTCCTCTACTTTACGATTGATCTTCTTCGAACGGAATCGATTTCTAACTCAAGAGGAACAACTGAACGGCGACCCACATTTCTAAGGTGAGACTTTCGTTCGTTTTGCTCACTTCGGTACCTGTTAAGGAAGGGTTCTAACGCACAAATATAATAAACAAGTACTTCAATTGTAGAGCAGGTATACCAAGAAAGAGTACCTTTTTCAAGAACTAGTGACTTAGGTTGTCTCATGAAATTTAAAAATTAAATATGTGGAATACAAAAGAGCTGGGAGAAGTGTTTGTCGAGCAGGTTCCCACAACAGGAAAGTTGCGTCAAGTGAATACCTGGGGCTTGAGAAGTTTAATTGTGGGTGGCAAGTTAACGGCAATCTATATACTTATAATATTTATAGTTGTAGTGATTTTTTACAGATATGATGTCTGTGAGTTATATACGTAGATTTTCTCGATATGACGTGTGAGGTGTGATGACATGAAGATAAAAAGAACTTCACAGTACTGCGAGAGGACGTGTCTCAGGTGACGTTTTACTAGTTTGAAAAAGTTTTACTTTAACAGCCGTAACTACAATTTATGTACGTTCCTGCAGTCGGGATACTATTAATTATGATAGATCTGATGATACCATTTTCCTAAAATGAATCAACACGTCCCAGAGTCTGAGATGAATTGAATAATTCATCAGCAGCATCAACGATCAGTCAGTTCTTAACAACTTCATTCATTCATTACAACGTTCATTACAAAAATTGATATGACCTCCCCTGTGGAAGTACAAAGATGGGGTTCAAGGAAATAATGGTTCAATATCGATCAATTTCAATCTAATCGATCGGTTATTGACTTATTGAAGCGGCGAGGTTGCAAGCACGCCGACATCACTTCGACGAGTTGGAAGGCTCGAGAAGAAACCCGCGAGTCTTCCGTCTACGTGAAAAGGTATCCAGATCTACCTTTTATTTTGAGTGATCTAAAAAGCAGATCAATGCGGTGGTCTTATTGAATACAAATAACAGCTCCTTTGTTTACGAAATAAAGAGAACTTTTGAAGTCAGTGAAAAATATCACTAGCCGACACAATAACCTGTCTTTCTCGACTCCGAACAACTCAAAAGAGGTAACACCAAAGGAAAGCGGTAAAAATTTGTAGTCATGTGGTTTGATCAGACAACGATCTGAAGTTTCACCAGCAACATGTTTCACCGATCTAGTGCTTTGTGTGACACAACTAGACGGAACAGGGCTCAGACACAGGCTCAGGTACGCGACCTGTGAGGGGAATCGTCGCGCCCAAAACAGAGTTCAACGCTGGTCAACATCTTTCACAATGAAACATGGGTTTTTCAGGTTCGATAACTGCCCCAAAACTATATATAATATTTGTATTACTTACAATTAGATTTCTAAGGGCATCGGTTCCTCACGATTTCGGCACATCCGCGCGGTCTTCACAACAAGCCGGCGCCAGTTCAATGTGAACTTTCCAATTTGGAATGCACATTTCCACATTTTTTTGTTTCCTTTGTCAAAACGGTTAGGTATTTGTTAAGTCGTGAACCTGAAAAGAGCCCGAGAGGAAATGAAAGAGAACGGAGAGGAACATCCGGTGTGTAAAAAACGCCTGACGTCTCGGTGAAAAGGGAAAACCTGGGCTCGCTGACCCGAAACCACCCGAACCTGAACGCCGGACGGCGGTGGCAAGAATAAAAAAAATAGAACTTTCTCGTTTTTCAGGCGAAAAACCGTACTTTCAGGTGGGAACTGAAACGAACGGATCGACAGTTCACCCTGTCGGCTTCTTCAGGTTGAGCCAAAACGAAAAAAGATTACTTCCGTATGATTTCAGATAGAGAAATTTAAAACCTGAAAACGTTCGTACCTTGGAGACCCGCTTGTTGAACTTCAGGACTTCTTTCTTGAATTTTTTGGAATGAACTAGAGGGATTCTTCTGTTGGACATCAGGAACTCAGGAAAAACAGAATTTAAGGCTAATTAGTTATGTGCTCAATGGTACTTGTTCAATACCTGTTAAGGTGTACCTTGTTAGTTCAAATTCATGTCGTGGTTTATTGTCTCTTCTGTAAGTGGGTGATATTAGCAGTTTCCGTGGGGTTTCTTGTGTTAGTTGGTAATTCAGTGGTTAGAAAGTTGCTTCTACTGTAATGGGGTGTATTCTTATGGTTGAATTTCATTTCTGAAACAAAGAACTTTGACTTATTATAATAGTCAATTGGGACATTTCATAACAAAGTAAGTACGCAGCATTTTATTATCTGTGTCTGAAAGGAAGACGTAGAGGGTAATACAACTTTTAAACTTTAATCTACACAGTTCGAAGAGTGGAGTCACACAACATTACAATTCTTATACTTTCCATTGTACTTGCTACAGAAAGTAAGTTCCATTGCCTGTGAACTGTAAAACCGCATTTTCATTAAGAAAGGTATAATACATTTTATTAAATTTTCTCTCACCTTTCGTTCTCAGGTGCGAGCCTCAGGTCGAAGTGCTCGGGGCGAATGATTTACGGCCACGGTGAACCTGAGTACTTCTCTGCGTAAAAGTGCACGTATTTTTTTTTGCATAATTTTCCTTTCTTTTCCCGTCCAATAAAGTTCTGTTCCCTTCGAAAGTCAGACAGATTTAGAAAGGAGTTATTTAAATTATATCAGTCTTGGGTGATGAGCGAATGCTCCACGTGGCCTCAGGCACTCACGGAGTGCAGGATGAGCGGCGATGCTTCAACCTTTGCACCGTGCCGTGGACTGCGAAAAAAACATGGGTACAATGGTACCTGCGTCAGGTGTCGACGATGAGTATTCGAAAAAAGAGGAGGTGCCTCAGGGCAGTCGGCACAGTTCCTGGTTCATCAGAAGTGCAGACACCTCACCAACGGGTCAGCAAGTGGGTCACCCGACATAACATCCTAACATTAATTAGGTTGAAAGAGCACCTCAGACAATTTATGGTCCATCAAATTTGGGTTCAGTCCCTCCTCCAAGAAACCAATGACCTTTCTCTTATCGTACGAAAGTTTTTTGATGAAATTGTCTGAGGAGTACTTGAACTACATGTCAGGTACGACAGTTCCATACACTAAATATGTTGCCGTTGCCTCTCTCTCACTGATTGACTTTGACTAGTTAAAGTTTCCTATTAGAAATAGATAGAGAAACAGATAATAAAGTGTTAACATTTTGAAACAAAATTTGTCAACCGGTTTAGCTTTGGTAACCTGAATTCTCAGGTTCGGACAGAAATTTTAACCCGACACCCGTCTCGTTCAGCTCCTTTACTTAACTACTACATTTATTAAAGTTTTTGTCTTTTTGGAACAGTTTTTACGACCATTTCGACTAAATAATACTTCATATTTCTTCTTCAGTTCAATATTCTCTTGTCCTTCTGTTTTTTAAGCCTTTATAAAACAGTAACAGCGGTTTATTTCTTCACCCATTTCGTTCTTTGGCTTTGACAAAATTGGCTAATTATATTTTCAGATCGACCAACCTAAACCGGAACTATAAAGTTTTCAATTATGTAAAAAACAATTAAATTCAAAAAGTGTAAACTTAAATATTAATTTGCGAGAGTTGCATCCTAACTTCCCCGGAGAATGTACCTCTTCCTTTTAATTTCAGGAAGGCAGTCGCTTACTACACGTTCATTTCAATTGATAACTTCAATAATTCAAATTCACTTCAATAATTCATTTTAATTAATTCAAATTCGGATTCAGTGTTACTTAGGTTTTTTAGAAGTTTTTTAGTTCCTGCATAATTCACAAAAGAAGCGACTACCTGCAAAATTCAGGACCGATACTCAAAAATTACAATAAAGTTACTAGTGAAGATATTCGACGAAAGTACTACTTCATTACTGCCGGAGTCCTTTATGCATAATCTAAATTATTTAAAAAATGACTCAAACAGATTTCGATTATAAAATGTAAGTAGTCGTAGTTAGTAGCACGTTCTCTTCGAAACATCGTCATAGTAGTTAACCATACTGTAGTATTTTAACTATAATATGCAGATAAATGCTTGGAAAAATGATCGGAAAAGTCGTGAAAAAATTACGCGACGGTTTAAAACCTAGTATTTATAAAAACCATATAATACAAAATTTATTTACAATTAGAAAAAATCATCTACCTATGTAAACTCCGCCAATCTGTTTGTTCGAAGTGTACTTTTCGTACAATATTACTAAAATGTACAATATACATATATACGTTTCGTATAAATTTATGTTGCCGCGCGACGTCGACCGGCACCGCAGAAGATTTTTATTTTCTCACAGTCTTATTCTACAGAAATTTTATTTGCATACATACAGTATAGGACGACGGTAACGTGTAAATTTGTTTGTCGGCTAAATTTCGGTTGATTGCAATTATTTTAGTAGCGAGATCCTAAACCGCTAAAATATGTATATTGTAGAATATTACGCAGAATAGTTTTAGTTACGCTCTCCGTTTATTAGCTGTAAACAGTTGATATTGTAACTTCGTCGTCCGCCTTTGCAAATTTGCAACACTAGTTTAATCATTCTCCTATTCTGTAAGCAGACTAATAGTTTATGTATATAAGACATAATAAACACATTAATAAAATAACAAGATAACTGCGATACTTCAATACGGAACGCATTGTTCACAGCGAGGGTTTGCTGTGGGTAGTTACAATCGATATTTGTCAACACAAATAAAAAGTACACATCCGATATTTAGATAAAATTATACTACAGACTACGAACATTAATGTAAAATTATAATACGATAAAAGAGATACAGAATAAATAATGCAGTGATACTAGTGATGAACTTGACAAATAAACAAAATGAATGAGAAGTGAACGTTTACGTTTTAAAATTAAATATGTAACAATAACATATATATATAAGATCCCAATACTGGTTGGACTTACTTAGAGAACTCATAAAGTGGTAAATACCTGAAAGTACCAGACATTGACATGCGTTAGTTCCTGTCAAATATTTCTTTTCGACTTGGACATTACATCGTTACGTATTTCAAAATCCAGAGATATTCAGGGTGGTGAATGTTTCCTTTACACTTTCTAACACTGCAAAAAAATTACATAAATAAGAATAAATTCTATAAATTTAATTGTAGTAATGCACGAGTATTGCACGTGAAATTAAATTCTCCTTCACCTAAATAAATTGCAAAATGTAAAGTGAGACCCTCTCGCTGATCACAGCAATGCAACTTTTAATTCTGTATGAGTATGTAATCGCCCCCTCTAACAAACAGAGCAAAGACAAAAACATGTCGGATTGTGCGACGTTTTATGAAAAACATACAGCGAACACAAGAACTAGAGTATTATATATCAGTTGAAAAAGTACGGTTGATACATCTCAATGATTTCATACAATAAAACTTCCCGTTATTGGTGAAATATCTTCTTTTGGTCTTATAAAATACATGATATACACATAAAATATACATATTTTTCAGTTCCCAAAAATCCGTTGCATGCCATCTGTTACAGAATTTAAAAGGTGAAACTGTTTTCTATTTTCAAACTTTCACGTAAAAAGTGAGACGGAGACTATTCTAAGGCGTGACAATGCGTTCTGTATTTATGTCGCCGAACTGTAGACAGAATAATTAATTAAAGCTTTGAAAGAAACTCGTGACAAATTTCACGAGTCGGGAGGAAACATCGGTACCTGGTTTACGAGTACAAAACAATTGAAGAACGTTCAAAAGAACAATACAAATAAAGTAACGAACGAAAGACCCCGGAAGACGCCGTCTGCAAACTGTTGGAATTTTTTTCATTTCTGTCGG
Source organism: Polyplax serrata (assembly GCA_037055365.1). Taxonomy (NCBI): domain Eukaryota; kingdom Metazoa; phylum Arthropoda; class Insecta; order Psocodea; family Polyplacidae; genus Polyplax; species Polyplax serrata. The sequence goes on along the minus strand of JAWJWE010000038.1, from coordinate 2,531,092 downwards.
TTTCAGTCTCCGGCTGGCTGCAACGACCTCCAAGGCACTCGAACCTCTGGCTCCCCCCATATTGAAACGGAAGCTGCTTAGACTTTTCAAATTCAGAAATCCTCAAAGAGTTTGAGTTCAGATTCGCCGACCGAAGGCCTCGATTTCCAGTCTCCCTCTGGGTACTCGTCGAAATTCCTTGTGTCTCCGTCGTATTTTATGTGAGGCAAAATTGGAGGCTGGAAAATCAAAAAGAGAACATAAGGAAATCGTTTTCCAGCAACTCTGAAACCATGTCATTACAACTATTAATATTAAGTTTAATCTACCAAAGAATTATGACACTATTATTACTCACACCATATTAATATATTTAATTACAAATATTTATTCCCAAACAAACATCACAAAAAATAGTTGATGAGCTATAAAACCATACTAATCATATATTTAATATTGTAAAATAATAGTCATATTAAATAAAAAGTGAATGTTACATGACGTTTCCTTTTTCCATTCCTTACCTTTCCCGGGTTGTATTCATAGAAAGAAGCATTACTTTTATATGAACTTGCCATTTTGGTCATTCTTATATTTTTTTTTCGTTCATGTTCTTCTTCTACATACTTAAAATTTTTTTTCATTTGTATTTTATTTATTTACATTTTTTTCCTTTATTTACTTTTTCTCCCTCTGATGGTTTGCTAATGGGCACTGCTCTGCGGTATACCTTTCCTTACTAATATATTGTAAAGTATACTTTTTTATTATATTATTAGTATTATGTTTGTAATTATATTTATCTGTTGTCGTCGTGTCGTAAATTAACAATTTCAAAGACCTGTGCACGACTTATTCCTGAACTACGTGAATTGTATACAGCGGCAAAGAAAATGGTAAATAGCTAAATTACAATAATTACACTATAAATAATATTAAAACTGGTGGCAAGAGAATTTTTCAGTAAATAAGTGTCAGTAACTTCCTAACCGTTGAGAGGTACTTGAAAAGGATTTTCGGCCGGTCCCAGAACTAACAAAAACTAAATTTTATTAATGTCATTTGCGTCCCATTTTTTTTGTTTGTGACGGCCGTAAATTTCAATTTTCGTTTCTGAACTTGGCGCCTCACAGAGATCTGTTGCCTCTGCCTTTCTTGAGATCTTCCTTAATCGGTTCGTGCAAGACAGATCAAGCTGAGAAATACAATTCGTCGGAAAATTACCGTTCCTTCTTACCTATAATTGTTATTAATAAATTCACAATTGAAATACTTCACACTCATTTAATACGAAAATAATTAATTTGTTTCCATTTGCTCGTACGGCAAAATTGAGAAACTTTCAAAGTTGTTTATTTACACATACAATATATATACTTACATACATACGTAAATATATATATTTATATATAGACCAGTTAATTGCCAGTTTGTTTATTTTTCTCACTTCCCCGTACATTTTCACTTTTGTACATTTACTATTCTCTCTACCCACATAATACAAATAAGATTGGTTTCGTGACGAAGGTCGCATAAATAAAAGTATTTTAGGATTTCTAGCAACATCAGGCCAACATTTCCCTAACGTATTTGTTTTTTACATTAACAATACGCCCTCAAACATAACTCCGCGGCTCTATTGCTGCAGACTTTTAGTTGTTTGCCGCAGTGTTATGTAGACATACCTTTAGCTGTTTGTAGTACACTTCGGTCCAGTCGACTTCTTTGAACCATCTATGCCTCTTCAAGTCTTCGGCTCCGTTCTGTAAAAGTAAAACAAGTCAGATATTCGTTAATTCTTCTTTTTCTTTACTCTAATTCTTCTCCAATTTTACCTTCATATTTCCTAATCTTTTCGTTCTGTCCTGCACGAGTAATTTCTTAATTAGGTCCTTTGCTACCGGGTCGATTTGCCTCGACCATTCGATTTTGCCCGCGAGAATCTTCTCGTAGATGCCGAACGGATAGCTGTCGAAGAATGGCGGATGGCCGGCAAGCATTTCATAAATGAGAACACCTGAAAATTTTTCACAAACATTAAATACGTTCTCTATGTAAATTAAAATTGCTCTAGGAGTAGAAAGATATCGATAATATACGCAAACATTTCAAGAAGGGAATGATTTTACCACTCATGTTTCTTTTTAAGTAATTGAGGGAGTCTAATTTACCCCGAAATATCTGAAGGTAGGTAAAAGAGTTATGAACAATAGTAGTTATCAGACAATCATTTAGTTAGCGGAGGTTCAGCAATAGGGGTGCAATATTCGATACAGGAGAAGAGACGTACTGTGCGAAGCAGTCAGATCAGAAACTAAAACTCAATACTTAGCTTAAAAATAAAATTACATAAATACTGGTAGTTATAATAACTTAATAAAAAAACTTCAAAAATCCACTTAAATCGCAACCAAAAGACTCTTTTCTGAGTGTTTCATCCTGAAGATTTGCATGTTTCCCAGCAATTTCCCGAATATCGAAAGCAACGAAAAATAGTAGTGATGTAGAAAAAATGAAGAGAATGATTAAACGGTTGCAAAAAGACAAGCCACAATGTATGTTCCGATTCGCTATCAATGATTAAAATAGAGCCAAATGATTTGAATGAAAATTAACAAAAACAAATTATAGTTTTTTTTAAAAGAAACTATCCCAGTCTAATTTCCTGTTTGCAGATTTGTAAGCCAACGGGGTCGTCACAGTTTGACTGATGTTTTTTTTTATATTTAGGTTTATTCGGTTGTTGACACCATCTAATTAATTTCCTGATGACAGTCCACCTACCCGTTGGATCATTATCCAACTCGTTGTCCAATTTGTTTTAACCATAAATAATATTACAATATAATAATATAAAATAAAAAAAAATTCGGGTGGTTTAAGCCGTGCAACTTACCCAAGGCCCACCAATCAACCGCTTTGTTGTGTCCCTTCGACTGTATAATTTCAGGTGCCAGGTACTCCGGAGTTCCGCAAAGCGTCCACGTACGATCTGTCAACTTCTTAGCAAATCCGAAATCTATAATTTTCAGGTGGCCCTCCTGATCCAGCAGCAAGTTCTCGGGTTTCAAGTCTCTATAGACAACAGATTGACTGTGTAAATATTCTAAAGCTAATATCACTTCGCACGAGTAAAAATTGGCCGTGCTTGAGCTGAATCTTCCGTAGTTCCGCAGGTACGAGAACAGTTCTCCGCCGCACACGTAGTCGAAGAGCATGTACAGGCACGAGTTATCTCTCCAGCTGCACCACAAGTTCACTATGAACGGATGTTTGATTTCCTCTAGGATTCTCTTCTCGTTTTTCACGTGTTCGACCTGTTTGAGACGAATTACATCGCTTATGCAGAGTATTTTCATAGCCAGGTACTTCATCGTTGATTTCTCACGGCAAAGGCACACTCGTCCAAAAGTCCCGGTACCTGAAAACCGAAACATTTAATGAGCAACTCCAAAACGACTTTCGTATATCCGAAGGCGAATTTGACGTTTAAATTTGTCAGTTAAATGATTTTACAAACCTTCAGAGGTCAAATGGACGTATTTAATTGTCGTTTTAAAGGATTTTCCAAGAATACTACAAAGAGAAGAAACCACAACCACCCACAGTAACATGGGGCTGTGAATGGGATGGAAGAGAGCCAACTGATTGTAAAGAGGTGTCACCAGAAGGTCTGGCACCAAGACAACAACAAGACTTGTTGGGGAATGCCCTCTTGGACATCGGGTGGGCGGTTCAGTAAGACTACGTCTTTCTTAATTAGACTGAGTATAATATTTCGAACCATAATAAATAAATACATACATATCATAATCCTAGGACACATGATACTCTACAAGCGGAAAGCTTTTCGGTGAGAACAGGAAACAGAGACCGACCTTTAACATCAGCAAGGTACCTGCATGTGGGCTTTAACTGTAGGTATCTTTAAATTTTCAAGTACGTCATAACTTCGCTATATTAAGCGACACCACCCGTCCCAAAATCAAATATCCCCATCAATTTTCCCCTGGCAGAAATTCATTATGGTCCTTCTGGGAATACCACATGGATACGCGTAATACGCGGGCGTGAAAGCAATTAATTAACAGTATAACCGTCGGAGAAAGGAAAATTCGGCAACAAAGCGATACCGCACCTGTCTTTTGCTCTCAAGCTACAAGCACACATTTTAACGACTTCCTTCGTTAAAAAGAAATATTACTGATATAAAGCAAAGAGCAGTAATGACATCCGTTCGTTTTACACAACCGCAGCCGTTAAATTTTCGATACGTTGCAACACAGGGTCGTTCGCGGAGGCCCAAGTCTAAAAATAATAACAGTAATACTCGCAGTCAAGGCTAGTAGTAACTTTCAGAAAGCTAGTCAGAAGGTTTATTAGAAATAGGAGAAATTAATTACAATGATAAAAGACTGAAATTTAAGAGGAGTACCAGAGCTGAGACTATCGTACTCAAAAAGATACTGGCCTGTCGAACTCGTAGTGAAATGCTGATGGTTTCTGTGGGAGTGAGAACACGGGTCACTTGCTGATAACTAGAAAAACTTGTTAAATTAAAGAGAAAAAACGTGTCAAATAGAATTTTGCAGATCATCCGGCGTTGAAGTGTTGAACAAACAAACCAGAAAAACAGGTAAGTGAGAAAAGGAAGAGATGACCGAAGCACCGTTATTAAGTAACCGCCCACACAATAAGGAAAAAGGTTTTACACGCTGGATTTAGAAAGACAAGTTGGGAAAAAAAGCTAAGTGAAACGTTAAAAAAGGCAGGAAATAAACGTGGGCAGAGTTCTTCATGCTGAAGTAACAATTCACAAGAAAGAAAAATGACTTATTTTACAAGAGAATGAAAAAGACCGAACCGAAACGGTGAAAGCGTTTTCTTCAACAAGGAAAGAACCACACAGGTAGCAAAAGGTAAGAGTTGAAGCTGAAGCTTTTAGATGACAAGACATACATACAAAGTAACGATTAAACTCTCATAACAAAAATAGACAAATGAAGCCTGATAAAATTGAGCTGATTAATGATGTTAGTAGAAATGATAATAGAAAGTTAGTGATTAATACTATGACTGTCATCAAAATATAATACCAACTAACCCACGCGACAAAAACAAAACGAGAAAATTAGGACCCTCAATTGAATAAAGAAACTTGAGATTTAAAAGTCCATACATTAAAACAAATATTAAAATCATGCAGCAAGGATGAAAATCTTTTAAAACTGAACTTCTCGTACTCGTAAGACCTGTACGAAAATTACAAATAAAAAGAGTATAAGACAACAGACAGATATTAAAATGATGGTGGTCAACATATTTTGCGAGTACATTAGGAGTTCTACGCTATTCCACCTGTACTTTTTCTTATTATTTTACATTGATATTCACTTTCATCGCATTATCTTCGTACAATGGAACTTGTATAAATTATAACTAAGACCGTAAGCCAACTATCAGTATATCATATACATCATACATAACATGTAAGTTAGTGCCGGACAGCTACACGTGGACCAGCACAAAAAAAACCTCGTCAGGAATCCGCAAAATGAAAGTTATGTAACAAAAAACTGATTGACCAATTGGGTTGCACATCGTTCACGGCAAAACTATTATTTATTATGTAATGTAAACGGTAATTTTATATAAATACATTGAGCTTCCGATTTTTATCGTCGGTTTTGAATCAGGTGAAAAAAGATTACGCTGACAGTTAGTTGAATGTACTGGAACAAATAACAGGCGAGAGCAAATGATTTATACTATTTAAAGCGACGCAAAAGTTATAAAATAAAATCATAAATTTCTGTTTTGAAACGGATGGAGCGGGACCGCTGAAAGAAAGTCTCCCGAGATCTCTCTTTCTACCCTGGGAAAAATCTTTCTGAATTCAAACGAGATCCCGCCGCGGATCCGATGATCTCTTCACAATTGCGTCACCCGACTGCCAAAAATTCCCTTGAAAACATCTGCTGACGGAGTCCAATTACCCATAAAGAATAATACGTGCCAAAACAACAGCAACTAACTACTTTCCCGGAAAGATGAAGACGAGGAGACTGGGAAGACGAAAGTGGAAAGATGAAAGGTGAAAAAAATGCAGGAAGAAGCATAAAAAATTTCTCAATCCCGTTGTACTTTCCCGAATTTTGGAATCAGGTCAAAAGTTGACTTCAGCCATTACTTCTGTCCTCCGTCTCTGCAGCTAAGGAGTAAACCTCTTGCACGTTACAACACGATTGTCACCAACATCTGTCGTTGACAGTCGGCAAATTTGGCGCAAAAATTAATTTCTCTGCCTCGCCTAACTGTACGAGGGACAACGATCTTAACTCAATTAGACACTATCCTGTCTTTCAAGTCCAGCAGCATACGCCTGCCACAGTAACTTTTCACTACAACTGTAATTTGATTCTCTCAAATCTAAATTATCTTGTAAGTCTATAAGAATGCTCTTACTTGAAGTGGTGCTTTAAAAAATAAACCAAAAATATTGTATGGATTTTAAATTTAGTTTTACTTATGTTAAAGTTAAATTACTTGAGAAGTAAATTTATGTTGCGTAGTTCTTCGGAAGGGCCCCTGAACTTCAACATATTCAAACGTAGAACATTAACATTGTTCCATTTAAATTTCAGGACACCTTTTACGAAATAAACGTGACGGACATGGAAGAACAAACAAATAGCAACGGGTGTTATTTGCAACCCATGCAATCAATTATCTGTCTGCAAAATCGCTCTTCCTGGTGGGCGACCTCTTCACAATCCTTGATGCAATCAAAAAAATTAAGCCCTGGAAGGAAACCGGAATGGGACAAAGTTCTAATTCAGGGACGAGGTTCATGCCAAAAACAGGTTGATGGCAAATGCCACCCACGGTGGGAGTGTCTCAAGCGTCCACCGTGAAAAGAATATGGCAGCTTACTCGATTGATTTCTTACACAAATCCAACTATTTTAAATTTCTACACCATAATGAACTCACATTAACACTGAATAATTAATTAGATTGTTATCATTGTACGATGAATCACAACTAACCAAAAGGTACTACAAATTATGCCATGTCAGACACTGAGTGCGACGCACTAAGTTTTATAATTGCAGTTTAAGCTCAAACAAGTAGACGAGAATTATTATCTGTTCAATTATAAATAGATAAAACAAAATGAAACTCCATATATGACCACAACAAGTACTACAACTTACATTGAGTCGTAAACATTTAAATCTGTTTCGTGCAGGTCAAGTTACTGATTCGACTCGTAACATAAAATGTTATCATAATAAATCGTTATTCAACGAGGTGCAACTAAAAAATAAAGTAATTCTGAAAACGCTCTTATTTAATAAAATCAAACGGAATGAGTAGAGTGAAATTTGAGAAACTACCTATTTTAGTTCGTGTGAGCCTTTTGGAAATCTCTTACTTCTTCATTTTATGTTCTCCTTGAAACGCAACACCTTTTGAGCCCGAGGAGATGGGAAAAGTTGGGTAAAATAAAATGAAATCGCTCGAAAGAAAAATATCCACATGTGTGTAAACTCAAAGGAAACGGAAAATAGGAAAACTAGAAATTTTAGTGGTTTTGGGTTAGGTCTGGAACAAATTGGAAAAGTGAAGTGTTTAAAACTATCAGAGGGTTACAAAAAAGTAAGTAGAACCATTGCCAATTTCTCATTAAAACCTAGTTCTGCAGCACGGCTGTTGGCCACTAACCGGGGTTCTACATGGACGACCAATTCGTGTTATTTATTGACGGGATCATTTAATTCTATCGGTCGATTGAGCCATTAATTAACGCACATTAAGATTTTAATGCGGAGTTAATTGTAAACACCATGTTCAACATCAAAATAAATTTCGCTCCGATGTTTTAAAACATTACTACTGATTTTATCTATTTTTAGCCATTCAGTAATGCGTATTGAATTCTAGACGATAGAGCGCACAAGGGGCCACGAAGTAACATTACAAAATTAGCAGTGCAATTGTAAAAGAATAAAAATAAGAACTGTGACAGGATGCCTGCGTAGAAGTGGTAACTGGAGTACATTATTCTACAACACAAGCATACATTTTATTATCTACAAAAGTCAAAAGACATGGTGCCCAACTCATCAGACTCTAGAAGAGGGTACGAAGGCTTCTAAACATGGAAACCACTTAGAGTCAAAGACCAAAGGCCCGGCATAAGTCAAGGGGTTTAACGACTTGAAGCTTTTAGGTAAAACCTAATTGCGGTTAATTCTTCGTTCGTTGCGTTTCTCTCCGCCATTTTCAAAGGAAAAAATTCTCCAACGCTTACCCTTCTCGACGAGAATCAAGATCAGAAAAAGTCCCGGAATTAGTACAAACGGTCCCTGTTTCAGTAAAACTGTCACCTACTACCCTCTACTGTACTAAAATTTCAGTTCTGGAAAAATATACAGTTGTCACAGCTTTATATGTAAAGTACAATAGTCGGAGAAATCATTGGATCTCTTGATACAATAACTCCCGAGGTTTAATATTGTAAATAAAGAAGGAGTCTCGTTAAATGTTAAATGGAAAAACCACTACGCCAACTCGGTACCATTCAGTTTAATCGCGACAATCTGAATTTCCCGCCTGTCTGAACTTACTGTTTCGATGTTCACATAGTTGGTTTATTTTTTAGTTCGGACACCAGTGACAGAAACATCACCGGGCTCTTTCGTTCTACCCATAACAACAATCATTGCTATAAATAAAAACATTGAGCGAGAAACAACTCGTAATTCCTCTGACCTTTCGGAATCAGCCAAAAGTACGCGTTATGAAAATGATATATTCATTTAGTGATAGCTGCCAGTTAGGTGGTGGCGACACGGTCGCACAATCAGTTTGACTAGGGCCGTTTTCGAAAATCAACCGCCCAACGAACCCAAACAGATGGAACTCGCGTTGAATGAATCAGATTTATAACAACCGATTATATTTTGTCGGCCACGTTTGGTGAACGCCCAGTTCCAAGAATTTAAATACAATTCACTCCATTTAAATTGAATAAAATTATTTATTAAAAAACAGTCGAGTACTTCGATGGCTCTGATACCCGTCGCCCCGAGGATGCCCGTTTCGACCTCATTTTATAAATTCTAACGTTCTTTGTAACGGGTTACGAACGGCTAAAACGAGGAGTTCTACCTTTTTAGGAACCTCGTTCGAATAGAACGACTACTTTTCTCCCATTCCGGTAAAAACAAAAGTCAGGGTCCTGAGTAAAAAATAAAAATACAGTCCACTACTGAAAACTATTCTCAACTTAGTTTGTCTAAACCTGTTTCCCTCGCGTTAGTTTTTGTTTGTTTTACTCGCACGTCGCCTTGAAAATTTGGTTAACCATCTTTCGCCACAAGCACCACTTCCTTTTTGCAACTAAATAAAATATTTCTCTAAGTTTGTTCTACTCCTTCGCTTTAATACTTGACTTGGATTTAATAATTTTCCGTTTAATAATTTCAGAGTTTTGATTTGCCAAAATGTGACTCCGAACACTCGCTTTTCCTTTTCCCACGTCAAAAACAGTCGTCCTACCCTCATTTTACTTGTCCATTTCCTCAGGTTTCACAACATCGCGCAGTAAAAAGGAGGAATCCTTTGATGTCCGCTTTCAATTAGAAGTATGTTGTCGGTTCCTGCGTCTTTTTCCACCCAAACGGAACACATTCAAAAGTGAAATTAAATTTACAAAAGTTGAGACTCACGTTTTCATTCTAATGAAAATCCGGCCAGTAAAAATAGACAGATCAATCAAAATACTTATTGTACTTTGGTAGTACTTTTGTAGTACGAGAAGAGAAAAATTATAAACGACAGTAGTGACTCGAACAAAAAACCCTTCATATGCGGTGAAAACCAAGAGCTACCCTAACGGTTAAATATTTTCACATTTCTACAGTTTGAATACTTGTGATTCCCTCAAAGTCCGCAAAAAGTTTATTACATCGTAAACAGCTGCAGGTGTGTAGACTTTCAGTCAGGTACATCTGCAAGCAGGAAATCATCAGTTCTCGTGTTTGCCACCACCCAAACTGCATTCAAAACCCAACTCACGTGGGCGAGCATGTAACTTAAAAAGTTATTCAAAACATATTCTGGATAGTTTCTATTTCAAAACTGGCGGGTGTACAACAACTGTAGTTTAGTGGAACAAGAATAACAGGAAACTAACAAGTAAAAGTGAAAAAGTGTTCTTCGACAAATAAAATTTCAGTAAATCGAACGCAAAGGAGAACGGATAATTTTGCACCACACGAAAAACACACATAGAACATATATATTACATATACATACCTAAAACGTAGATAAAACATCTGCTCTTTATCTGGTGTACATAAATGTTGGCATGTGTCTACGTCAATTGTTAAGTCAGCTCTTTACCTTAATACAAAAACATTTCAATACGACCTTGAATAAATTTGGGCAATTTAAAAGCTTCAGAGATGAGCCACATTCCGCACGAATTGAAATTTACAAAAGCAACTAAACTTCCACTCAAAGTATGAATGAACCTAATTAAGTTGAATTAAATATGAATGGATCCTTATAGGCCGGTTATAAGTAGGTGTCAGAACTAAGTTTTAATAGAGTACAAATCAGTTTCAATATTATGTACACTCACATAATAAACAATCTCAGATGGAAATTTGAGGGATTTCCCGAAGGAATAAAACACCCGTGGGCTGAATCTCATTCATTCCAAACAAAATGACATTTGATGTGATAATGAGTGATTATTTCGACTTAGACAACGTTTGAATTGTAGCAAAAATTGTAGCTTCCAACAGCAAATCTGAAGCGAACTCCAATGACTACATATTAATAATACTACCCGACTTTATTTCGTGACATTTCTATGTATCCATACTCGGTTTGTGACTTATTATTATACAATATTATTATACATAACAATCTCATAATTGTCATGTAAATTTACACTCAAAGCATACACAGTAATTAATTTCAGTCTTTTTTCGTTTTGTTATGAAGCAACAACTTTCTCACTGACAAGTTATGTCACCTTAACGTCTCTTATAATTGTAGTTATACTGTCAATTTACATAATGCTGCGTCATGTTTTCTTTCTCGCAAAACATTCCTGCATCGTTTGAGTGACATTTCTTACATTCCATTACGTATTCCTGTATTGCGTTGTTCGTATTTTTCATTCAATTACATTTCCATCATCGTGGATACTGCAGACTAATTGTTTATTTATATTACGACTTCCCTCTATTTCTTTATTATTAATGTATCGCTGTAAATACCAGTTTGTGAGTAAGTTACGGCGCCAACTACCCACCGTTTTGCATATTAAGACTCGCTTGACGACTTGAACTTATTTTAGCTTTACCAAGTAGACGTTTAGTATAATAAACGCAACTTATGCTCACAAACATCACTGCACTTTTCTTTTTGTGTCGTCTACAACGATTTTTTTCTTCCTCCTCGAAGGTTTCCTTTCTTTTAACATGTTATTTCTTTCATCATTTAACACTTAACGTCTTTCGTAACAACTTTGCTCTTATTAATTTCCTTTCCCTTCTTCCCTTTCACCGTCACCCTTTAATCATCTTAATCGCTTGAGTCTGAAAATCGCTTTCGTAGAAATACAAAATGCGAGGCATTCACATCGATTGTAATTAATTATTTACATTTACATGGTTTTCCCAATAGTTCCCGTAAACTTCATCTCCACATCAGCGAACATCCAAACGATCATCTAGTAATTCGAGATATTAAAACTTAAAAAAAAAAAAAAAACTGTTTTTTTTCTTCAAAATTGAAGACCACACCTGAACAACTTTTATTCTCCAGCGCATTTTTCTGGGTTATTTTGCTGACGTTCAATTGCTACGACCAATCCATGGGATACAATCGAGTGTCGACCTCCTAAACCTTTTAAGAGAAAATTATGTTAGGTGTACATAAGGACCATCCGTAACGGACTTTTGACGTTAACGATAATGTTCTTGATTTCTTTGAAACAGCCCGTTTGCTGGCACTTCTTCACTATTTTCGGCAATATTGCTTCACTTGTTTCAAAATAGATATTATTAGTTCACCGCGGTGCACAAATTGATTTTCAAAGACCACCAAATAACAGTTTTTCAGGTGATTTGATTTGTGGTAGCATTGATAGGCAATTACGGGCTTGATGTTACCGAATGCGAAGGTTGAAGGCTAAATTTAACTGTGGAAAATATTCTACGGTCGGATTTTTAAGGTTTGAGATTTGTTTACTATATATAGCTGGTGTGCCTTGGTAAGGTCGTAATTAAGAAAGGTTCTGTGAGAAATACGATCTTAAACCCAGTTAAACAGAATTTATAGACCCTGAAACTGCGAACAGAATTAGAACAATGGAGTCCATTGAATTTGATCACGAAGCGAAAAAGAAATTGGAAAAGTCCCTTCCTTTTGCGACATCTTCATGTCACGTGTCTTAGAAAAAGAACAACTGTGAGAACAATTCGTCCTGCCAAGTGGAAGGAAAGAAGAAGGCAGAGCACGTTTCATGGAACAATGAGACTTCTGTGCCTCAGCGACAACTACAGAGATCAAAGATGAAAACCATAACCTGTTACCATAGACTCAAGGGTTTACGCAAGAAGTGCTGAAGAATGAACAATCAAAACTTTGGAATTTGTGGGACATTTCAGAAACTACAAACTAACAAATTCTGAAGAAGACAGCAACAAAAATTAAGCAACGCGTGGAGTCGTTTTAATAAATTGACTGAATCATTAATGCATTAATAAAAAATAAATAGTACGACAGGCCTTTAATGAAACTGAAGCATTGAATGTACCGCTTGCTCGATTTTTATTAAAATCAACGTGATTCTAATGTTAATGACTTCCACACCTACCTATGGGAGGTGCAGACATTCCTACGAAAGGTTACACTTACTGTGATCCTTCCTCAGGTAGAGTAAACTAATTTTTAACTTATTTATGTTAAGACCCAAATATATTTAATACGATTACTTATTTGGTGCTTCAGGACAATATTTATTACCCCGGCACCATATTGCTCAGTTATTGTATCAACAGGGTGTTTCCACATTGTCATTTATCTTATTGAAAGTTGTATATCACGACACTATGCATTGCAATCCGCTAGCATACTGGGCGTTTGTTTAGTAAAGTGCTAAGTTTATTTTTGAAATTTACACCACGCTGCATAAAATCAGTAAAGGTAAGTAACGTGACGTCACACAACATTATCATTAAATATTCAAAACACCGATATGCTTTTATATTTATGTATGAGTAATTCACTTATACTTGATATTCAGGAAAGTTTAACTTAATTTCAAACTTAGAGAGCTGACATTTCCTTTAAAGGTTTTTAGAGGTTACATTAATAAAATTTGAATTTACTCCAACGGATGTACCTAAATGACATTCAAGTTGTGGACTATAATTTTTTTAACGTCACAAATGAAACATGTTTTATGTGATTTGTTGATACCGAGAGTAAGAGTAATTTAGGAGCATTTAAAGCAAAATCACCGAAACCATATGAATGGAACTTTGCAAGAAGTTGATGTTTCACCTGGTTACAGTTAAAGTTTTCAACCTATGTACGTTCACACATTCATTTATGTATTCATCTTTAATGTGACGGCCAATTTAAAGTGAAACTGCACTTCTTTGTATCTCTTCTGAGCCACGGACTATTCTAAGAGTAATGGAGTACCCTCTGTCATCCAAAGAAAACATCATACCAAATTATCACAAGAAATTATCCAATATACACACGTTTTAAATTCTGAATTTTTTACCTTTCGTATACATTGTAAAACACACGTATACGTTCCTGTAGATTATAGATTATACAAAATATAATTGTATTAAAAAATACGCGACTTTTACTTATTAGAAATCCTTATACTACGCAGAAATTAATACCAATAAACATATAATTGGTCGAGATGAAACAGAAGGTAGCATAGGTACTATAAATAATGCTAATAATACGTATACGGAGACTGGAACTATTACATATACTACGAACTCAATAAACTCTGACATAGTCAAAATTTACAAAGTCAATAACTACAGGATGCTCAATCAAAAACGTCACGAAGTAAATAAATACGGTTACAAGAATATTGCATACTAGAAATAATAGGTGTAAATAGGTGCAATGTATCCCATCGCAAAAAAAAAACACTGGCGAGACATAACCTACAGTAGTTTAACTTTCACTGAAATAATACATAAAAGTGCCACTTTACTACTTAAATTAACAGTAATTTTTTCAAGTATTCCTTTCTAACACAACATTCAAATAGCAGACGTTGAATGACTTCGAATGAATATAAAACTACTGAACAAAAGTAAATTTTATTTAGAGTTCGATGGCTCGGTTCCACATGGATTGACTACAACTCCACTAACTCTAAATTTAGTTTTTATTTGTTAGCCGTAACCTTGCAGAGATTAACACCAAACCTCAATCCAAAACCTTAAACCTTAAACTAGTTCGACCTAATGACCTTAACAACAACCAAGTTGTTGGACCAAGTTAACGACTCCACTCCTTTTGCGTCGCAAAACGGCTGCAGCACATGTTTGTTGTTTGCCTTCCTTTGTTCCTGACAAGAAGCGGTTTTCCTGGCTATTTTTAAATTTTTGTTTCTCTTTTACAATCGAAGTCGTTTAGTATGGGCCTTTATTACGGGCTGATAGGATTCTGAAAGCTTTGACGTCAAACTCTGTTTGCTCTTCCTTCATCCAGCAATAGCAACAAAACCGCCGTTACAAAGAAACAATACAAGAAACCCGTTTTTTCTTAATTGACATCCCTCTAAAATCCCAAGAGAATAAAATATTTCTGAACTCTTGTGCAAGAACCAGATTCCATTCCCCTGAGGGGTGGCAAATGGTGAAATTAATCAAGTTGGTAACCTGCTAAGTCAAATACCACAACCAGTGTCAGGTTGTCTTCCACAGAACAAAAAACGCTCGGAGTAATCCGAACACTACAACTCAATGCAATGGGCTAACTTTCAACCATTCTTTGCAGAGGACTTTCGTCAGTATTAATTACAATATATGGAAATTCTGAAAATGTCGTAACACAATAATGAATTAGATGTAGTTGGACGAACAATCCAGATTATGAAGTTTGCACTATCATATTCATTTAACAGACGATAGCACTAGTTGACAAAGTTATAGGCAAGGCCGTGAACCTTGGAGAGGGGCCAGAGACCGAGTTTGGACGTCCTTAGCTGACCGCAAGGCAATTTATTTCTTAAACCTCCCACTAGATCAGACACCTGATTTTTTAGGTGTAGAAAGTTTCGAACCGGTGTTAATTTCGTTTCCATTTGACTCTGTCACTGACTCTTGTCCTGACTGTCGACACGGAGTCATGTCGAAACTACTTTTTTGGCAGGACAGCGTCAATTGTGGTTCTTTGCATGAAATTTTAGATTCTCCTCTCAAAGTTGCCTTCTTCTCTGCCAAAGATAATATTTTCTTTTCGACTGCAATTCCACAATGCATAAAAAGTCGTCAGATTCCGAGTGGATTCAATACTTTAGCTAAAATATATAAATTAATAGATTTTGCCAAGTGGAAATATTAATCCGAATTGGCAAGATGCGGATTCGATACTGAACCGGAAAATAATTTTTGGCCCGTTAAGCAGTATTCGTACGTCACGAAGAGCGAAGGGCCTTCTCTCTCAAGATCAACGGACAAATGTCTGTGCTAATATTGGTCTTAGCTGGGTACTTTTAACTTATTGGTCTAGCTTTAAATTCGAGTAGTCATCAGCATTCATCTAACTTATTTAATGTACGACACTCAATAATTCAATTGCAATATGAGCGTAAATACTTATATTACATTGCAATTAAATTATGAGTGTCGGACTATCCACCCACTATCATCCACCAGCTCGCGCAATAGCAGGTAACAGAATACTCTAGTAATCAAATATATCGGTAATAAACTTATAGATATTACTAAAAGAATATCGTAAATTAAAACAGAAAATTTCTTCTGTAAAAGTCAAACTAGTTGAACTACTTCTGTTTAAGGTGGCAGAGAAACTTTTTTCACTTGCACAACTGATGAACGTAATGAAACACGATGTAAAACGAATGTGTAAGTCGCTACAGACGAAAATAACGGCATCACAGGCAATGAACGTAACGCAATTAACAATGGGCGATGTCTTTTACACAACATAAACAAATACAATAAGGCAAACAGACAATGACAAACTCAACCAATTTTTTTTTGGAAAAGTAGAAATTTCCAAAATTCCTAAGTACTCATAATTCAAAATTCTTCTATGACAATGGGGATTTTGTAAAGGGACGACACATGCGGTATTTAATTGTTTTAAAAATTTTGCGGCTTTAAACAGCTTAAAGCGACGACAAGTAGTACGGGCAACATATTTGTATTTTTGCTTTCATTAAATAGAAACGACCAATTCGTTTGTTAATTCAAGCGTGACAGCCTGTACCGAACATTCTTTGTCACCAGCCATTCATAATATATTATCTATTGACAAAATTGATAACGTTGAATTATTCCACATGAGACAAGTCAATTTGTCAAATATTATCTTCACGTCGTACTATCCTACAGATCCGACAGACAGGTCGTCACCATCGAAAAGGTGAAATCAGCGCCATTGCCAAAAATCCTCCCGCTTTCTAACTCCTCCGTAATTTCCATAGCCAGCCATGGTCAAATCGTCCGGGCACCTTGAACTGTATGAGACCTTTCACGCTGTGACCCACCTTGATCGAACCACCCAGTCACACACCGACGTAACTGTCTCTCAACTTGCACCTCTACAATTATAGTAATTTCCACTTTACTTCTTGTTTTCCAGGTGCCACCTCTCAATTTTCTGCAGTGTGCGCTGAATCCCTGCCTAATGCCAGTCAGACTTTCATCTGTCAAAAAGTGCGTTACGACGGTCATTAAACGCGTTCATTAAATTGTTGCGTAAACAAATAATTAAAGTTGCAGTCGCGTCAAACTGGCTTTTGCTTTTTGGTCCCCTTGCAACATTAGAGAAGTGGCAAAAAAACTAAAAGCCAGTTTAGTTAGCATGAACAACGACGCGGACCTTGTTTCTATTGGAACTTCTAATCGTTGTCGCACACCTGGATTTTAATGTCTCTTCTCTATGTGCTTGAATGTTGAAACCGCGACTCGAACATAAGACCATAACACTCATCCGAACTGTTACACAAGCGGTCTCAAACCCAAAATTAGCTCATGCCCCAAAAGGATTTTGCTTGTTTGACCCTGAAAATATAAAAGCGAGAATTGCACAATTTAAATGAATAGTCTGTCAGTTTCTGGCAATCGTGTGTACATAATTTCTTCTGTCTCGT
The DNA here is from genome assembly GCA_037055365.1 of Polyplax serrata. NCBI lineage: Eukaryota > Metazoa > Arthropoda > Insecta > Psocodea > Polyplacidae > Polyplax > Polyplax serrata. The sequence goes on along the minus strand of JAWJWE010000038.1, from coordinate 2,513,701 downwards.
TACTCAAGTTGAATTTCTTGCAGAAACGAACCAAAAATATTGAACTTTATTCAAACTACGGTTTCCTTGTTTCCTGTCAACATAACAACAAACTTCACCTAGACGCAAGAACATTTTCTACTACTACTACTAAACAGTCATTTCTTTGCAAAACCTTCATTACACTTGGAGCCGTTATTTTTACGTAGCTTCGTCAAGTACCACATTTCCTGTAAAATTCTGCAATTGCATCCTTGTCACTCTCAGACAGAATGCAATCAAATAACATTTAAGCCATCTGCAACGGCGCAACACCGAATGATCCTTTCGGATTAAAAGATTTATTACTCCATCCGAAAGTTCATGACTATATTATTTGTATTAGTTTATATGTAAACATTCTTGTTAAAAATCACATTGAGAACTGCATCTAAATGTAAATTCCCTCCGTTAATTCATTACAATCATGATTTACCAAATTTCATTAATCGAATCTGAAAATATTCTGGCAGTGAGCTTGGCACGTAGGACACACATTTCGGCACTTCTAAATTGAACAAGACTGATGAAAATGTGTTAAAAGAGCCGGATGATGTCTCTGTCTTACGCGTCGACTTACATTGTTTTTAGAAAATTGAAGTTGAACTACAACAATGATAAATTCAACTCGAACCTAATTGTTGTACCTAAGAAACTGTGTGAAAAAAGAATAACGGTAGTAACATGCACGTTCAATGTCTGTCCGGAAAACCCATGTTCTGCACATACATATTAAACTGTATAAGTAAACTATTCGACAATGACAAACCTACGTACAAAACTAATAAAAATAATTTGGTTTACGCCATTCTACGTTTTGTGGGGCATTTTCTCATTTCAAACCGAAAGTTAATAGTAACATTAAAATAATTATTAATGGACTATTGTATCCAACGCCGCTATTAAAATCAACTTTTCAAATGTAATATTTCTAATATAAACCGTTTGCCACATATAATTTTGGCAATGAACATTCTACCATGAAGAATATTATTAATAACTTTACTCATTGCATTTAATTTTACTGAAAGTGAAAAAAAAACAAAAAATAATAATATTAACAAGACTCCATCTATATGTAACATTGGGTTATTTAGCTGATTTAGGTGCTGCCCAGTTACCCAGCCGACCTGACTGAAAACAATCGGGATTTAGAAACAGAGAATGACAGAGAATGAATGAAATACATTAAGAAGTAAAAAGTTAATTTGGAAATACGGGGGGAACGAAAGGAAACGTACCGTACGGTACGAACGAATGTACACGTTCCAACGTAACCATCACGAAGAACACCAATTTCAACTGGTTCTTTTCGCGTGATACATCAGATTTCTCGAATAGAACCATCGAAATGTTACCCAATAAAAAGATGAGTCCGATGGAGAATTCAGGAAGCCCTGAGAGGAAGTGACCGATTAAATCGATAGACAGATGTGGAGGTTTAAGACCAAAGTGATTTACAAGGCCTCTAATACAACTCTTTCCTGTGGTCCAGGTAGTAAAAAATTATTTACAGGTAGTCCATCGGAACGAGCCATCGGCCTGCTATTTCTGCTTCCTTTCATCATCTAACCTTCATGACAGTATTAGTATAATATCCGATCAAAAGATCCGTCAAAGACGATTACGATTACTGTAAAACATAATTTTAAGTGACCAAGTTATGGTCTTGTTGTGTCCTGTTACTTCAATGTGAAAAACTATGTTTCCCCCATAAAATAAAAGAAAAAATTGTATATAGAACATACCGTAAAGTAGGGTATAGACTACTATGTGGATTGTGTAACCGCTTGCGTTACGCTACGAGCATAAATTTACAGTCATTAGCATAATCTTTGATATGTTCAAGTAGTACGTCGCTAACACCATAAGAATTTTGATAAGTCAATAAACTTCAAGAGTATGTGATGATAATAGTGAAACATGACCACCCAGAATGTTTATAGTATCAAATACTACATATTTTTAACCAATCACTCGTAAATAGTAGCAGTTAATCCTGACTCAAAATTCCAGATTAAATCTGGAACTTACTAGTAGACATAATGTACATTCTTATACAATTGTAACAATAAAATTACTGTTACTGGGAAACTACCGATGTGTAATAATTCCGATTAAACACGTCTTCAGTAGCCATACTCAGTATTTTGTATTAGACCGGTCAAATAGTGTAGCAGAATTACTGTGAATTACGCATTTTCTATATGAACGACAATTATTTCACAAGTAACTGATAAGAATTCAAACAAAAATATGTGACATTTTGAACTTGAATAAGCTTTCAAACAGAACTATATATCGCTTGGCGTGCATAATTTCTGCGGTCTCTATAAATTTTCACCAAAACCGTTTCTTCTCGTGTCCCATCAATCACATTTAAGATTTTAATTTGCAATAACCGACAGAGAAATTTCGAAAGTTGGCTCCGAATTCATTTTCGTGTGTCCTCAATGGCCTTCGAGAATGAGATAATCGTACGGATATCACGTTAACGACACGGAACGGTCAATCGTGTTGATTCGCCTGAGAAATAATATGAATTTGTACGGGATTAAACTTGAATGGAGGCCGTGGTGGCAATTAGGCGCTACCGAGTACCGAGTACCCGTGAAAAGAAGCAATCAAACAAAAGGCCGAGCGATTCTTACTCAGCCAATAGAGAGATTAACAAATATAATTTTCACAGCAGGGACTCTACACTCTAAGTAAATCTTCAAAGAGAAGAGTATCATGCGAAATAGGTATCAGGTAAATGACACTGAAGAATTCAACACAACCGAAGAGGATAAAGAAAACAACTTTGTAGTTAAGTTCCCTTAGAGTCAACAGTGTGCAATCCAAATTCATCGTCTCTGTTGCCCAGAGCCTGATTTTAATGCTAATAAGTTGTCAGTTATACTTTTACCGTTAGCATAAGCGTCAGTCAGGTGGACATATTTCCCAGAATAAGCTCCGCAGTAGATGAAAATATTACCGTAGAAACATTTTATTAATGGATGCAGATATTTTCCTTCGAAATTTTCTCCTCATAAAATTCAAGAGAAAATATTAAGTAAAAATTTTGCTTTCGTTTCATGAATGCTAATTTTCTTTCGTAATTCCTTCACTTTCCTGCTTTCCGGACAATTATAGTAGCTTGTTTAGAATTTTGTCAAGAGTTTTTGCCTAACAACAGCGTGTGCAAATGTAGTGTTCATTTACAACAATTTAGAAAGTTATCAAATCCCAAGCCGTATGTTCTTCCAGTACTGGTTTTCCAGACAGAAGACAGTTTCCCACTTTGTTTCTAGCCATAGTCCGTCACCCAATCAACGTCCAAAGCTGTGTTTACATTCATTTGTCAGATGTGATGACCGTACGACTTCAAAAAAGATCACGTTGGATTAATTAGATTTTTTTTACCAAAGTAACGGAACGGTGAACCATGATTTATGAAGGCCCCAACTTCCTAACGAGTTCCTACACAATTAGAAGAAAACTCGCCGGGCACTCGGAAAAGTCGTTTAGAAGTTCCTCTTCGAGGCCAAAGTCCTGCCCGTAACAACAACACCTGAACCACTGAATGTTGGTGGACGGATGTCAAGGGCAAGGCCTGATTGCCTTTACTTTCCCATTTGAACACACCTGATGATATTGAACCTTACATGAGATCTTTGGTTACAGTTTCTTGACCTATCAGACGTTCTTTAGCGCAGTGGTCAAGCGACGGAAGCGAAAACAAATGTTTCCCCTTCAACGCTTGCTTTTTAAAGCTCCAATTATATTTAATAATGTAACGTTACATGTTTTTTACTACATATGGGCTCCTGCAACTTTAAATAATTTTCAACACGCTGTAGTGTGAGGGTCTGTAGGTACAAAACCATATGAACCACCAATACCTACACCACTAGTACATGTAAAGTTAATTAAACCTCCAACAAACTTAATTATGTATATCGTGCAACCAATGCATAGCCTTTATTATTTTAATTTTGCCTGTGCGCTGCTTTTTACAAAGAATGATCACACAAACGTGTTTGTGAGTGGCGTTTTAACCAATCTGGAACACAATAAAAATTACTTATGGGCCAACGAAAACATTCATTATTTCGCTAAAAATGAACTGGTAAAAACCTCAAAATTTATGTAAATAATATTGAAGGTCCGAACGATCAGCAGTCTACTAAAGGCACTATTTGTCGATAAACTGATGACAAAATTCAATCCTGTAGGAAGTAATACCTAGATAACTAGATACATTTCATTGGAGATTACGTGAGCAACCTGTTGGAACAAATCAAACTACTTCTCGAAAAAGTTCCAGCTGTTTCCTATAGTATATTGGGCGACATTAACGCATCCGGCTGCGTGTCTCGAATTTCCGGTTAAAATTAATGCATGGGGTTATACCTGTAACTAATGTACCTAAAATATTGTCACTTACTTTTCATGCGGTGACTTCTAAGTTTTGACTTGGGGGTAAAATGAAAATCCCGAACTAATGCACAATTGAACAATGAACAGAGAGTTAATTTATATAACTTTCACAAGCGTTGACGCCATTAGACAAGCGAGATTTGGAACTGAATGAACCACGAAGCCATTTCACGGCACCGAATTCCTCACCTGGAATGCCATCCTAATTTTCATTAGACCAATGCCTGGCATGAAATCGTTAACCTTCTGGTCTGCACTATACACTCTATGCTTCCGGCATTTTTCTCACCCAGTCTACATTTCATGGCTTTGAGATCTTTCAGATCAAAAGATATGCAACGCATTGGAAGCTTTGGAAAAATAGAATATTAACAGAAATGGTTAATGCTGAAAAGCGGCATTTATCAGCGCTTATGTTTTACAAGGTTCTTCTAAATAGGCATACCAGGTGGTGAAGCACCTTTCGTGTTTCACAACAAAATTGAGGAGGTCAGTCTTCTTACATAAAGGTTAAATTAAGAACATTTTCAACGGCCCAACGTTAGAACATTTTCCACTCAACAATAACTTATGATTAAAAAAGAACTTTATTGAATGGCACAGAAAATCAATAGAGAATATAAGCAGAGGGTACTCAATGGAACCTCTTTAATGTGAAAATAAGGTAAAATAAGCATCGAATGTAATGAGTAAATAAATAGGTATCACATCGTCAAGAGTTTCCCAGAAGCCTTAGACTGAGCACGTCAAAAACGGCTATAGAGTGAAAGATTCAAATTTATCAAGTGCTATTTTTACTTTTGTAATTCCATAAATACAGCATCATTAAATCAGAGCGACAAATCCCTGACTAATTGTGGTAAAATCCAGTTTTGCAGCCAAAACAACATTCTAAACATTCAAAAGTCCAGGATAAAAATTGCGTGGTATACCAGGAAAGCGTAATGAAGGCCACCTACTCAAACAAAGGAACTTATATCAGTAGAAAATTATATTTAATAAACAATCATTATCATATCGCAAGGTGAAATCTCTTTACTGCAACATTTGAAACTCTTCAGGTAGCAGAACGAACATACAGGCACCGTAACATCTGTACTACAAGGAAAAACCAGATAACCCTCACACAGGATAAATGCAACAACAGAGTAATATTCTCGTGAAGAAGAAAAAAAGTGAAATGTGTAATTTAATGTGACAAGTCAATTAAGATCACTTAAAGAAAGGAACACTCGAAAGACTTCTCCTACATGTAGGCACTATAAAGAAAGGCTCCAGCCCTTTTCCTACCCAATCCTCCACAATGAACCCATGTCTGTGTGTAAACAAGAGTAAAGCAAGATGAAGTCCGATAATAATAGAATTTTCAACGTAACGGGAACAAGGAACTGGAACGTTCTAAATCATCAGATTTTCAACAGTTTGAACAACATTCAAACCAAATTTTCCCAATAAACACATTTGTAATCTTTCTTTTAGTCGAAAGATTGATTTAACGGTTCAGTCCACATTTGTATTCAAACAAAACCGGAAGTGTACGTATAAAGGTTATGACCCTTCACAAGTGTCTTCCTTGTCTTGTATTTCAACGATCGAATCCAACAAAAGAAAAATCAAAGTTTTCTCGATGTAGCAAAGTGTGAACCTGCTGATTGCCCTCTCAAGCACGATCCAAGAGAGTCCAAAACCCAAGTTTGATCAGTTCATATTATTATTATTATTAGTAATAAAACTTACCGATTGTCTTTATAATATCGAAGTCATCTTCTCTTTCATTTTCGGAGGACGAAGACTCGCTGTTGATTTCTGACGAGGGCGAATGCTCTTTCGCCATGGACAGCGTTTCTGGTCGCATTCGTAAACCCTTCGACGTGGCCATGACTCTGCAACAATACGAAAATAAGTTTAAAGCGAACAACTTCCAAATAAAGGTCACATCATGTCAACAATCACACACGCACAAATAAATAAATCGGTGGCAGATTGAGCAAGTCTAGCTGGTGTTGCTCTTCTAGAACATAATTAATTATACTTTCGGTCGCATCGCATATACTGTAGACGACAAGAAATGTAGCCTGCAGGAAATTTCTTTTTGGTTTTCATCGGAAAGCACGGAATTTTACAAAGAGATACCCTAAAAAAGTATCTTCAACTTAATGGAATTTTATACTTTGTGAACTTTTACAGCCGTAACTCATTGCACATAGAGCGAACCAACAACCAAACCATGCAAAATCCTGATGTCGTTACAAAAGAGTGTTTACAAAGCATGAGAATAACCGAGGCGGAACGTAGTTTTTGTTTTACTTTTAACATTTCGTTAATGAAGGAATCGTTAATTGATTTCGATCGAAAAATACGGGACGCGAAATGATTTCCATTAATTGTACGATTTAATTCACAGATGTTTACAGTCTACAAAGGATTCGTATTATCGGAGACGTGGGCGATTAAACTCACGTAACCTTGCGAACCTGTACGTTAATGGATGTTTGTCACTGAGGAAAGGGAAACCCCTCGGGGAAACTGCAAAATCTTGCAATCAAAGGAAGAAACGAATCCGTCACGCACATAACAGTCCGTGCTTATTTACCAACTTAATAATAAATAAATGGAGAGGAAACTGACAACCAAATCGACTGAATGAAAAACACATAAGCCGCTTACGTCAAATTACATTTTATCTCCCGATGGTTTTAATAAACAGAGAAACTTTTAATGAGAAATAAATTATTAAATCTCGTGATCATCTGTGGCACCAGATCAGATGATCAGACAAAAAGTTAAATTAAAATCAAAAAACACTTTCATTGTTCTCTGTGCCAAAACAAAGAAGTTGATGACGCTAAACAAAAATCGGAAAATAAGCCTCCATAATTGAAGAAATATATAGAAGTATCCACATTAACTTAGAAGTACAGCCTACATATTCTAGAACATAAATATTAATATTTTCCGGCATACCGAAGTATAAACACATAATACAAATATTATTACGGTTCTCAAAAATTTCATCTATTGTTCTTCAACGTTGTAGTTCCACTTCATGAAACAATGACTAATTGAGCAACATTCTCCGTTTCGATTGCATTCTACTGAAATGTTGAAGCAACCCTCTTGTTTACCTGAAGGTTAGATTTCCATGTTCCACTTTTGTTCTGTGCGTGTGTACATTTTTATTTTCACACACTAAACTGTAATTGGGCCACGCAAAGCATTTCGTCGTTTTTTTCTACTTTGTCATATTCCCTTGACAATTTTCCACTACAAGCATCCCATTTTTGTATATTTCCGGACTGCGGGATCCTTTGCAAGGAGTTTACACTTTTTCAGTTGCTCTCCACTTCTCTTCAACCTATAACTTGTTTAAGTACTCGGTTCAAGTTCTACATTTAACCTAACCAACACACCCGAACCGAAGCAAACAACATTAAAAATATGCTCGGCACAATAAAGCTCCCGCAAACCTTATTCGTGAAGTACCCAATCACTCAACCTGATACACCTGACTCTAATGAACCCGGCGCATGCAAACGGCCTACAGGTAAAAAGTGGCGAGTAGAAATCACCGATAGAGGTGTATACAGGTCGGTACTCGAACTTATTCGGCGTCGGAGACATCCATTTCTGTCAACGAATTTTACGAATACTTCACATACCATACCAAAAGGGTGCCTGAAACGTTAGCTCGGCGAATGGAAAAACCTCGACCTTGAGTTTCACGTACAGGTTCTTTAACCCGAATCGTTTTTAACTTATGACAGAAAGTCCTAACTCATTCTAAACACTCTTAAATTTCTCGATCCTTGAAAAAGAAGGTACACCTTTCAAAAGTAATAAGAAAAAATAAAACTCAACCTGGATTCTGTCTCAGTCGACGCCTTCGTGAACCTTTGCCCCGTAATTCTTCAGGTACACCGTGTAAAGAGGTGTACATTTTTTCGTTGGTCGATTTCAAACTCGAATTTACGGATGGTTTTCACGTTAGAAGACCCGTCACGCATGGAAGTGATTACTCTCACGAGTCGGAAGGTTCATTGTACCTACAGGTACCTTTATTTAAATTATTTTAAGGAAGTCGAACCCCCAAGATATTTTCTCACATTCAGATTTCTAGAGACTATTCGGCTTATTGCAGCACGTCTTCGGTATTAATTTGTGCGGTGGTAATTTCAATTTACCCACCAAAACAAACTTGAGATCAAATCGATCTACGGTGATCTCCGATAATCCGGCTGCAGAGGCAATCGTTTCCATCGACAGTCGATCCCATGTCATCTGCCAATCAGACCCATTTTGGTTTTTGTTAGTCTAATAAATAACTTTCTTCGGTGCATTCAACCTGAAAAATGCTTACATGCCGGTAAGTAATTTAACCTGAAAATCAATTTACGATTTGTAGGAAAAGCCTTTTCAAAGAGCCGAGTTTCTCAATCGTAAAATTTATTTAGAATGAATAAAATTAGCGTGAAAACCTGTAGTCTTAAACTTTAATGATTTTTACTACGAATAAGAACTCCTCAACATCATATTTTTTGAAGCTCTAAAACGTGTATTTAATCGTGTTGTAGTGAGATACATCAAGCCTTAGCGGGATTCTTGTACAATGAGTTAATCTCTGGAGATGTACAACGACATATTTGCTTAAAACGTTACACAGAAGAAGATAACATGTATTCCAATAATCATATCTATGTACGGTACCGAACCACACATTTTCAAGTCTGGCCTCGAGTGAAACCCATACCTTCAAGTAATGATCGTTTTAAGATCTGCACCAGAGGTAAAAAGAAATTACAACACCTCGATCGATCAGGATGTGATAAATACTGGCAATACTGCACTTTTCAAATTTTTACACCTAAATTTTTACAAACTATTATCTGACAAGATTCACCAAACTCGGTCCTGCATCCGTATTACCTTCCTCAATTTCTTGAAAACGAAACTAAATTTCCTTCTACCGAAGAAGGAATTTAATTGTACGACCACCTGTCTTGCTTCATTGTGAGCAGGTGGGCATAAAAATTTAGTCTTCGGGTAGAAGACCGTCGGCGTCTCTAAGAATACAAAAATATATTTTGTTACTGTGTCTAATTCTAAATTTCGTCATTCTCCTTAATTGAACTCAAGTTTTGCCTTGGCGTCCTCCACTCAACCATCCTCAATTGTATTGTACAAGAAAAACACTTTGAAGCGTACAGAATCTCAGAGTCAAAGCTTGGCATTAACGACAATGATTTCTTACCCTGAGAAGGGAAAATTCATTTTCCCTCAAATATTACGCTTCATCCATTCCCAAAAGCATCTGAATTCCTTACATCCAACGTTTAAATGCGTTTTTAATGTAAGTAATAAATTACTTTTATCCCAAATTTGCGGTGTTCTTGCCTTCGGTAACATCGCACAGTATTTCATCAGGGGCAGTCAGAAGGTAACTGCAGAAGACTGATCTACTACGCGGTTACCTTTGATATTTCCTCACGTGATATATGTTAAATAAGTTTATGCTAATTATTTAATATGCCAGGCAGTGAGTAAAACTATAAATAACGAACATGCCTCGAATTGAATGCTTGCACGAATTTGTGAACTTTGTATCAAAAATAATATGCATTAAAAGAAAATATAATGAATGCGTGACTACGGTCATAATGTGAACTCAAAAATGAAACAGTGGCATATATTAATGACCGCGTTCTGAATTAAAATTTGTACAAATTGCGGAAGTACCAACAACTAATTGTACACACAGTAGCAGGTTACACAACTCCTTCAGAATCATGCTCGAAAACAATAATCATAGAGTAATGGTTATATGAACGGTTGCCATAAATAAATGAAGAGTAACTTTATATTTTGGATTCGACCTATCGCACTTTAATACGGGCATTGAGGTATCACTGAACTTTAACTAGAACAGCTGGGCCAAAGGAACCAACTTAAACTTCGCACTTTATTAATTTTGTAACTAAACATAACTTCTCCCGTATATTACTTACAGATACAATTCGTTATGTATCATAAGCTCATAAATAATTGATACGACTCAAGAATTATTCTGAAGAGTTCACCGGTCTTCATCTTCAACACTATTAATCTATTTAATTAGTTGTCTTAAACATCTGCCAACACGCCGAGAAGTAGAGTACAGAAGAAGTCGATGTTGGTAACGGCCAAAAACTCTAGAACTTGAGGGACGTTGTAAAATTTCAGGATTTACATTTATTTTCAAAATTTACGACATTTCATTCGTCCGATCTCTGTGAATCGAATCTGACAGTTAAGATTTTGATATTTTCGGATGTTCACGCAATACTTTAATGGCACCAACAAAACCTATTACTAAACACACTGCAAAAGCATTTCAACGCATTTACAAACTTGTAAATATTTACCCCTCTGTAAGGTTTTTTAGATTCATAAACTCGACAATTGTCGTCACTAAGAGCGATTCAACTCACTTCCCCCCCTGTAAATCGAAGATTTCGAAAGGACAATAAGAAACAAACACCAAGTGAGTGGTAAGTTTTTCATGACGCTCTAAGTTATTTATTAAGGAAAACCGGTTACTTACAACGTAACATTACGTTGTGTTTTTGTCAACGACTTCGCGAAACATCTAATAGACCTCCGACAACTTCATTTGGTCGCATTAAACCGCCTTGGCTGACTACTACACCTGACACCACCTTTCACGACAACATTATGTCAGAATAATTACACCGTGATAATACTAACGGTGAGACCTGGAGCCGGTACAACTCCATAAAACACTTAAACTGTTAACAGCATCGCTTTTAACTCAAATCAAGAGAAAAATATTTTACTATTACCTGTTGTAGGGCAAAATAAAGCTTAAAATTATTTGCAAATAACAGTAAGTCGCATCTGATAAAATGCAACCTCGCAAGTTAACATCCATTAACTTCGTAACTACTTTGATTTATCAAAATTTGTATTTACGATGCAACGTTAATGTCTAGACCGAACAGATTCACAATAGATAAATATATTAATGTATGAGAAGTAGGTTTAATACATTTCAGCTGAAACAAATGAATACATTTAATTTGCTATTAACTATGAGTACATAGAAAGTGTTGCGAAGAAGAATTAGAATAGGAAGTGGGTATATTAGTTTTAATATTAGACGTGGGAAGACAAATAAATACATACAATGATTCCCTTAAGCATCACCATTGAATAGGTATCAATTATATAACTCAGTTATTACCAACTATAGTCAGGTACGCCAACTTTTAATCAGATAAAAGTAAGAAAGGTCTCACTGTAGGTGGAAAACTACCTTTTAGCTCCCTTTTTAAAGTTCCAGGAAACAGATACCGATTCCTGTTCCAGAAACAAGCAATAGAAAATGGGCTAGGGGAGCTTAGGCTTTAATTATGCTTGGCAAGGTTGTATTATTTATAATTCATTTCTATATTTGGTATCCGAGGATTGACCGTGCCGTATATATTTCTACTATTTATCTTTTTTATGCAATATAAAAATTGAGTTTGGTCATATTCTAAATTTCGGTGTGTTATGTCTTTGAATTCAGTAAATTAGATATTCTAAGGGGAATAAATAAGGCATAAGTCCTTTTTAGTGTAAAATAAAAAATTTCCCTACTTTTTAAGTACTAAAATTCACTTTTGATGTTCAATCCAGTTCCATTACATTGGTACATTGGTCAAAATATTCTAAAGCAAAAAATGTAGCCTTCTAGAGGAACTCACAATTAGATCACAACTACCAATAAGTAACAAAAACTACTATACATCAAATACGAATAGTTGTGTAACTTTTTAGCCACATCAATATTTAAAAGTAAAATTCAATTAGATGCAACCTTATAAAAATCGTGTAAAAGGTAAATTTTAATAAAATCAACTTCCAGTGTATGTAAAATCCTTCCTTCTCAATGATAAAGCATTAACTACACTAAGATATTTGTGACATATTTCAGACACTCCGGAGACCTTGGATAAAGAAAATTCAGTAAAATGAACGGGCAGTTTTAATTCAAAAAGGAGGCCTTACGGCCCGAGTTACCAAATTAAAGAGCCCTGCATTTCCTAATTAAGGAATTACATAAAAAGTAAATCGTTCCCCTATGACGCAATGCCTCCAAACAACTTCTCAGGACGCTTTATGCCTCAGAATAAATACTGGTATAAAGAAAAGACATGGAATCAGGAGTCAAAAGTCACACGAAGAGAGCTGCAAACCCAATTGTGAGCGGCAACATGTAAAAAGTAGCTGTAAACTCTGTCGTAGCTCTGAGCTTAGGGAACTTAATTAATGTAATGCGTAAACTTCATACGGACAATAAGTTAATTACTAAACTGTTGGTCATTTTCATCAAGGGCACTTTCTCCCGTTTTCTACAAAACTTGACAGATCTTAAGAAATTGTACTAAAATGCAAGCAACTAGTTTGAGCGAAATAAAATCAAAGGATGAAGAAAAATCTCAACCCACAGAGCGCAAGCCTCATGTCCGAATGATTGATGGACTTGTTATACTTTCAAAAGGGGCAAAACATAATAAATTTGTGGTTATGGTAAGAAAAAAAGGTTTTGTCAAAAATTACTGTTTCAGACAGACCCCAGAAATCATAATCTTTTAACGTCAAAATCTCTTGCCAGATAACCAAGGGAAAACAAGACTGGCTTAATGTATAATTCTGTGTAACTGATTTTCGAAAGTTTCAATTCACTAAAAATATTGTGAGAAAGCATAACTTCTTATATTGGCCGAATTATTAGATTCAATAAAGCAAATCACCGTTACACTGCTGGGTTCAGTTTCAATACGATAGATTGAAATTGCTCACTTGTGAACCTACTAAGTTTGAAATGTAGGAACTATCTCAACCAAAGCAAAGTAAACAACACACTAAAATTCTTTTAGTCTTACAAATCACCACAAAAGGTAAACTTGTGTAGTGTGTCACAAGAGAGATATTATTATATATACACGACACAACCCAAAAATACAAATATCTTTGCCAATGTCTAAACGCGTGGTCGTCACACTGGCAAACTCTGCAAATCCGAGTTGTACGAAGGGCTAAAAGAAGCAGGAAGGTTGAGACACACTTAATTTCAGATGGGAAAAGAAAAGAAATTAAGTAACATTAAAGTTTCTCTATTTGTTACGGGAGTGCAGGTGTTGAAGCAAAATTTATTTCCACTCTTCGAAATTACATTTCGGAAAACATTTTCATTTGCATACAGACCTAATTTAAGTTACGACAGAGTAAAGCATCCGAGTGTAAAGCGAAGGACCAAAACAGGATGGCAACACTCAAATAAAAGCAACGAGATGTCTAGCAGTATGCACAGCCCTAAACAACTCATATAGAATATGTTCATCCAAACAAACCAATTATTTAACACAAATTCAGTTCCTCAAGAACTACATACGCATATAATATAATGCGTGCTCCATGAGAATGAGATAAGAATTCTAAATCGGGCTTTCAAGGTTGATGGATAGGAATATTAAAAATTCCGAAACATATTTCTCAGGTGTAATTCATATTCTGAACCAAATCACATTAATTATTCAATTTTCCGGCATTCAGCGACTATCCAATTTATTCGTTGCAACTAGGCTGACCAGGAGCTACCCTCAAGTCTGACACGGTTACTTATGGGGGTAACAGAAAATCCATCTCAATCCTTTCATCACATAAGAGTTAAATCAATAAGGTAGATGTGTCGGTTATAACAAAATTGTATATATCCCATGATTTAATGAGACGCATCATATTGATTCATTAATCAGCAACCACAAATATTTTTGACCGTAAGAAAACTAACCATCCCTTAAGGGAATTCTTAAATTACTTGTATGAAACCGCAGAAAAATGACATGAAGGTCCAACGGTACCATAAATCACTGGTTCTTGTAAGAAAAATATTTCTGAAGTCTACCGAACGGGCTCACCTGTTTTGGTTCGCGTAAAGCTCACTTTCACAACAATTTCTGGATGAAGTAAATTAGATTCTCCCTTTCGCACACCTTTATTCTTTTTTAGCTCCCATAAGTATTTCACATTATTTTCATTTCGATAGACACGTAGTACATTATTTAAAATCGCAATGCGCACTTATATTTTTAACTGCCGGATAGTAACAGATAATGATTGATCCCAATCAATCCTTTAGCCTAGGGAGTGCTTAGAGTCATTCCTAAATCTGACAATTCTTTAAACCAGACCTTCTAACGGGAAAAATATGACTTATATAAACTATTTTTATTCCAATTATTTTAATTGTCTATATCGATTCGGGTCTCAGACGGCAGTTCCTATTAATTAAAATTCTATCTAGTCCCATCATCTGAGTTAGCTTCAAGTGGCAGTCTGCTTCAGAATTGCCTAATTCTTACCAATCCTTCCAAACTTTTTAAAGTGAACTCTCTATAAATTGATTATCCACATACCAGCTAAAATGGATTCATATTCTTCTCATGTTGTGGCATCCTACTCACATTTCCGTGTGCTAAACACTTAACAACTAAAAGAATTCGACTCGAGTATTAGATTTTCTTTTAATCGCTTCCTTCAATACCTAAACTATCTCGTTCGCTAAATGATTCGACGGTTCTGTATACTTTCATTTAATCAGTAAATTTTATTAATTAAAGCCTAACGTGTCAATTTTCGACAATAAGTGTACACAAGTCAATTATTAAACGTTACCCGGCATCTATTTATTACCCGTAATTAATTTCACTTCGCTCGTGCATCTAATTAATTTACTTTCCTGTGTGAATCTCAATTCACGTGAATTCAAGTGCAGCAAAACGTGAAATAATTAAGAACCCCCTTTCAATTTTTCTCTCCTATAAAACAACACACGTAGAAAAACATTATAAAACTATCGTAGAATCTGAGACCGAGTTTGCAAAGATTTCTACTTGGATGAAAATTAAAGTTCGTTTGACATAAAATGACACAGTGCGATGCATCTAAATGTGACGCATATAAAACTATTGTGTCCCGCGGACAAGATTTGTAAATACGACCGTTCTGCTCTGATGGAAGTTACTTTCTTTGACATAAAAATGACGTATGCAAGAGTCACAAAAGCATTCGACTTTACATGATGATTTAACGACCCTGGTCGTTGCTTCAAGAGCATTGTGAGTAATTTTTAAAATGACATGGCGGGCCAACATTTGTGTATTCCTCTAACCCGTTTATTATTAGAGTAGTTTTTCTAACGTCCGTCGTCGTACTTCACTTTGGACGAATGACTTTAACCCTCGATGCTAGAAGCACGTGCCAAATCGTTATTCTATTTTAATTCAGTGCTTCCCATCAGAGTCCAGACACTTCCATCTTGTGAACATCTCAACGTTCTTAGTATTGACCTCAACTCGTAAACTCTGCCCTCTGCCCGTACCCACGACCATACTAGTGTGAATTTCCTTTAATAATTGTCTAAAACCTACCATTTACTTTTCACGATTGATTAAATCTTCCCTTTTAAATTTTTGAATTACAAGTCTTGCGTTTTGCAAATACTTCAGAGAGCAACTCAAAAGGTTTAATCCTAAAATTTACACTAACTTATTCACTGTTTTTAAATTATTTTTTCATTAATAATTACTTTATAATTTTCTTTAAGTTATATTCTTTGTTGTATGTTCCTGAAACCAAATTCGTTCCGCCTAAATGACGTTGAGGCACATTAAAACTTTTACCTTAGCTTTGTTTCAGTAATCCACAATACCAATTTATCGGAGATATCTGCGAGGGTAGCTCCTTGTGGCAACCTTTATAGGGCGTTCTAAACTTCTACAAATAAACACAACTGCATATCGATTATGTTTCACACAGTATTGCACTAATTAAAGATGACATTTTTTCAACAGGTTTACATTTTAATTATTTATAATAAATTTAATTCTCAAACCTGCTTATCTCTATTTTCTCTTCTGGCCATTTCCGCGTTTCGCAACGTAATGTTCCTTGTCCTAATTAGAGCAAACGACAAATGCCAGACGCATTTCTTTGAAATTTTCACGCTTCACGTGCAAATATATACATAAAGTAAGAGCAACTTGGCACATGTAAAAAGTAAGCAAGGCAGACAATAAAACGGACAGGTAATCATTGTAAACATTACATCCTGCATAAATTACCAAACGTAAGACTACAAATAGAGTTCCACGATTTCCATTCTTCATCATCCACCCTTGAGTTTTTCAAACCGTCTAATGAATCACCTTTCCATGAGGTTACAATAAATGCAGAAAAAGAACACGGTGGGCGTAAGTACTTGAAATGCATCCAGCAAATCCAAGGGTTGAGTAATGGATTTCTTTGGCCGAAAGAATGGGAAAGCGTGAAAAATCAAGCTTCACAGGAGAAAAAAACTTGAAAACCAATAACAATAATGCTCAACCATGCGGGTGTCGATGGAATAGTAATAGCAGTAAGAAAATCGATAGCATTAATTAGACATTTGAGGAGAGAAACTACTTGCTGATGAAGATGAAAGTCAAAAAATATGCTTCCTGACAAGATTCTTTTGAAATACAATAGAGTCCTTCCCATTAACTTTACCGTTTCTTAAGAAAGTACCGCTCCAAGTACCTGCCTGGCATTGTTCACCTTACACATGAAAATTGTCACGACATCAGATTTATGCGTCAGTGTGCTTCCTAACGTAAACCTCACACCTGAAGTCATTCGGTTCCTCATTGAGAAGTACTAAACTCTCTCGAATTCAATTCTTTAGCAATGATAATTGGTTGTGGAACGAAGCTGCCTCCTCATATTTTCAACTGTTATACACAGACTTGCAGAAAGATACAGTTGAGTGGCTACCGAACGACTTCACACCTTTTTTTTAAACGATGACTTTACAATTTAATTCAGGAGCTTGGGAATAAAACTCCTTGAGTCCCTCAACCTAGAGACACTGACTTAGGCACTATAAGGCACTCTGGAAATCGTTAAATTTAATGTCTAATAAAATACACGGATTTTAGACTATTTACACGGTAATAAATAAACTCAAGGGGAACGGCATTTTGATTACCGTTTGTAACCATCCGAAAACACACAACACAATAATTTAGAAGTTCACTTAAACTTTACGAAATTGCGAATCAGCAAATTTGTGACCAGCTAAGAATCTACCTTAGCCACAAATTCCAAACAAATCAAGCACCGTCGTATTCATACGGTAACTTATATTAGATCCATCTGTTTAACAGATAAACATAAATAATGTTCTAAATATAGATGGGGATTCCAAAAAAATAGAAATCCAGACGTCTTCTTTGACATGTGTTTTATAGTAATCCATACATGATTCGTAAACTAGTCTTTAGTTGTTACGGACAAGTATGTGTGGGGAGTCCTCAAAGGTCAACACAAAATTATATTTTATGGAGATAACTTTAAAAAAAAGTCCACCAATGGGTACTCGATGGCTCCGGGCACCAAACACTTTCCCAAACAGGCAGGAAGCCGAGGAAGACAAGCATGACATGCCAATATTTGTTAGAGAAATCTTGCTTTAGGCCCAAGAAATTGCAGGCCACTAGAATCTTTTCGGTTTTTAAGTCTCACGTCTCCGTGTCCTCTATCTTTTTTTTTCTCTTTGGAACTCGGAAGAAAAAGGATTTTCTTACTCTTGGGAGTAAACTACTGCAACATCTTCCTGATAATTTATTTATGAAAATTTTGGGGCATCAAACTGTTTCATTTCGGTCACACACACCTAGTGTCTTCTCTCTGGAAGGACTCCGACTTCCATTTCTAAAAATATACATCAGTCTACAAGGTGGAAAGTGTAATTTACATACGTAATATCGTCGAGGTAGTTTTAAATTGTGTTAGCAACCTTTTTCGGTTTTGACATAGAGAAGAAACAGTGACGAGAATATGAATTATGTCTTTAAAAGCCAACACACACACACACACTCACTCTCTCATTCATCTCATTCTCATTTATCTCCTTTTCATTTAAAAATAACTTTGCAACCGTTTACCACGCAATGCTTAACGGTAACCTTACAATTGTTGACACCAAAAAATAATTTTACAGCAAATGTATGTTACACGAAGGACTCCCTGAAGTCTGCTAAGGCATTACTAACGCCCAATGAAAATTTTTAAGGAAAACACGTCTAACAACAAACCTAGGAAAACAATGAAACCATATTTAAAACTTCAAGTTTACTTTTTCCCATATGATATGCACATTAATAGTAGGTGAAAACATAACTTTCTCGATGGGAGGAAGAAATTTTTATATGAAAACTCATCAAAAAACGCAACGAAAAGTATGGAAAATACCGCAAAACCGCTTCACTAATGAGTAACCTCGGTGTGCACGAAACCGACAACTAAAAAACGTATTATAAATAACCCAAAATAGCTGTACAAAATGCAATTCAAATCGAAAATCGGTCAACACACGCCAACTGATGTGGGTTCGATGTACAGAATTGTAAAGTCTCTTAAACTCACCCTGGAGACCCCATAAACAAAGCAATTATCGGCTCAAAAAGAAATATAAACCATAACCCCATAATCCTGTGCACCCTTCGATGTACACATTTCGTTTGTTCGCTTTACAGCTTGGAATAATCATTCTTCCAGAAATTTGTTCCATGAAAGAGTTTGTTTAAGAAGAGTCTCTCTGGTTCGAAATTAATCAAATATCATCAAATAATAAACGGAATCGAAGAAAAAATTGACAAGACAATTAACCCTTGTGCCCAATTCCGAGTGTTGTGTTCGAAACGGCTTGTTGAACGGATGAGGGATGAAGAACCCAACAAAAAAAAGTTCCAACTCTTTGTCCAAACTCTCCCACTAAGAGAGAGACAGAGAGGTCTCAACGTTTAAATATGCAATCGCATATTTTACAATGTTACACAATTTTTCTTGTCACATCTACTAAAGCCGACGGCTTTACCAGAGAAATAATTTCACCTTGCTTGACAGCAATAATTCCCGTATTTCTATCCAATTTGTCTGTCACTTCGCAGTACAACAGAATCTTTCAAACGGTTCAGATGACACTTTTAACAAATCAACTTCTCAGGACAATCCAGTCAAGCCAGAGATATAAAAACAAAACAAACGTTCCGAATACTGGCCTGTTACGTTAGAAACATAAATAAGCAAATCTATAATAAATTTAAGTGAAGTAACGGCACCAAAGGGTAAACACATGTTTGTTATTGTTCGCCAAACTTATCCAGACAAAATCCGTTCCACAATTTTTATAGGGGAAATATCAAAAGAAGCACGCATTGAAGTCGGATGCTAATGAATAACAAAATATTTTCGGCAAACATAACTATAATCCTCAAATACCTTGTTCGGTCGTTTCCAAGTTCCAGAGATTAATCACATAAATAATTTGTCTGTCCGTCTCAAAGGAAGAATAACTGTCGGTACACAAAGTGCAAGTGTGAGCGGTTTAAATGCAACTCAACCGTGGCAAGCAGAGAAGAGAAAAGATCCGTCCGCACGGTCGTACACCACGAGCACTACTAGCACTAGAACTATTAGGAGAAACGTTTCACGGTGTATGAGGCCCTTTAAGTTCGACCAGAGCGGCGCATACACTCCACTCACACGAGAAATTCACTGCTCGCTTCGTAAGGTAAACATTGCGGCGAATAAAGTTAAGGACCGAGTTGAAGTGGGAACAAAAAACGAACGAAGAAGAAAAGGTTCATTTCCCTGTGTCTATCCATGGAGTCTTTGAGCAGGTATACATTTTAATATTTTTACCATGTGCTCCTGTACGTTAGTCCGACACGAAAACATGTTAATTTAATAGATTTGAGTAAGGGAGACAACGGGACTGCGTGTCCCCATGAGACGTCATTTTGGAAGACAACATGTGCGAATCGATTTCCATAAATAGTCCAGTTATATAATGCGAAATGAAATCAAAAGGTTGAACGAATGACAGAAATCAATGAGAAGAAAACAGATTTCTGATTAAGCGGCAAATTTTACCTTAGTTTATATACTTAGTACATAAATATAAATACTTCAGCTTTCCTTAGACTTTGGAAGTGCTATATTTTAAAAACCCAATTAAATCTTTATCGAATGCTCACAGTTTTCGTATTCCCTATATACTCCGAGTTAATAAATTCTCCTAATGGGTTAAATCTAAGTATAACAAGTTGTTTGAGCAATTTTCTCTACAGAAATAGATTACACATATATAGACATTACCGGACGTGACATCTTCTGCATGTATACAGTTAAGTAACATACCCTTCTTAATTTATTAACTTAATAACTTAACGTTTCATTTAAATTTTACACAAGAGGAGAATTTTTAATAATAATTTCGGAAAATACTTATATCTGTTAATTAATTAAAATACCTAGACTAAAAATCAGCAAGAAATTATAATTTTGGCGGTTTTTTAACTACATCAACCTAACAGTAATATTCAATCCTCCATTTTGGTGAAGTTAGAATTATTGTAATTGTTCATGAATCATCGGCATAGTGCATTAATGCAAACTTTTAGGATTTGTATGAAAGAATGAAATTTGTTCACCGAATAATTAATTCCAGTGACGTGGCATAAATATAAACACTTACACCCCCTAGTAATGGAATAGTTTCTTGGAACTTAATTTGTCTAGTTGTAAAATGTGTAATACAGAAACGAAAATACATCTCTTTCAATTAAATCTCAAAGAACTCAACAGGGCAGACAGAAAAGATTGTACCAAAGGAAAATGATTTTTTATTAAATCATTTGGAGAATCATTAAACCTGCGGTATTATCTTTTGGCAATTTTGAAGGAAAATACTCCCATAACCAATAATCCCATACCTGTACAGAATTATTCAATAAAAAGAATAAGTAATAATCCGTACTAATGATGTGCTAAGAGGATTGTTTAAAAACAAGTCTGATTAACTAAATGTAGGAATACTTAAGACAAAAATATAGTTGCACGAAACTAAATTAAATGTGACTTTGATAATATCGAGTCAGTGATGCTCTGCAAGACTGAGTTTTCAATTTAAAAACTTTCAACTTAACTGGAAACTTTCTTTCAAAAACATTTAAACAATATTATAGGATTTGACGAGTAAAATTAAAATTAAGATATTACACAGCAGCAATATTTAGCAAAACCACAAGACCGCAAGAAATTGAAAACATACAACAAAATTTTAATTATAACAATTACGTTTCATTCCAGTAAGAGGGGACATGCAGTTATCGCTGAAACGAAAATATTGAAAATACTTAGGAGGTATGTTTCATGAAGGTCCTGTGCAACTATGCAAGACAAATCGACGTACAAATGAATTCCCTTTAAGAGAAGCAAAAAATATGGAAAGCTGATATTTTTTATAGTGAAATAATAGAAATTAATAATTTAGCATTTGAATACCAAAACAATAGTTCGGGAACATATGTGTAAAACGTCACACGTCTACTGAAGTAGTTAAAACCCACACACCCACTTTGTGTGAGAAACCTTTCGAACAACAAACTATCGAGTTAAACCTCTCATAAATCGTCTGATATACCTGACCGCTTGGTCCACAAACTCACGTCAGTTTCAATGCGAAACAGACAGGATTCCTAAAAAAATCACGTCCACGACCAACTTTAGCCACTGTCCTTGATGAAGTGCATAGGTACGAATCCCATTAGTTCCCATGAAAAGAATTTTAAATCAAAATCCTAATGAGGTGAAAGAAACATGAATTCCAAGCATCTTTTCTTTTGGGTACCAAGTTAAACCGAGTCCTCTAGCTAGGGCTTACCTCTTCCCCTTAAATGTCAGTTAAAAAACCGGAGTAACATTCAGTAAGCTTCACGAGGTAATTTTTGCGTTACGTTTTTTTTTCAATCAAACTCGATTAATTATTAACTAAAATGAAGGAATTTTAAGTTGAGTAACTCACCCAGTTCAGTAAGTTCCGGAATCCACTACCCAGTAATCTAGCATCTTCGTTTAACAATTTTAAAGATGATTTGCTACATCTTGTCCCCTACCCTGTAAAGTGATGTATTTCATATAGTCAGGATTCTATCACCCTGGTAACGTTTGGGTTCTGTACAGAAATGAATAATTGAACGAAAAAATAATTTTTTGGTGTTCGTAGGAATTGGCCTTCCAGAGAAATTTGGCGTAATTGCTGTTTAGGTTTTCCACCACCAAAAAATTAATTATTACATAAATAATGTGTACCCCACTCACCATTTTTTTACTCAAAAGAAACAGGAAAAATCGGCAATAAAAAAACCGCTAAGCAGGTAACATTAGTGTGTGAGATTTAATATTTTCAAATGGAGTTTATGTGAAACACATTTATATTTGCAACTGTACAAGTTTAGCTTACACCGTAATGCAGTGTTATGTACTCGGTACAGTACCAGAAGGTAAATTACATTTGCAATGAAAAACTTGTTAGCAGCCAAAGCCATGGTTACATAAGTTAAAACTGTGAAACGTTAAAAATGATAGAAAGAAACCCCAGTGATGGCAGACGATGAAGGTTAATAAACATTGCCCAAAATTACGTAATGTTGTTAGTATTAAGCAGTAAAATAAATAAGTTACATAGTTAAATTTCTTTAAGTTGATTTTTGTGCATTATTTCAAGAAAAGCAGGCTAAAATCTTACACCTGCTATATCAAACCCTCTATCAAGTAATTTGAATAATACTAACCACATTTATCTAACTTGAACTAAATATACATATACACAAACATCTGTAGTTTGCTTTAATGTTGTTGTGTGTGTTTTACTGTGACAATATAAGCGTTTCTGCGCCTTGCTCCCTTCTCACCACTCCGGAGCGTTTTTTGTTATCCTCGAAACATTTCTTCTTGCACTCCATCAAACTGCAACAAAATATTTAATACTAAAATATTAAGAGTAAATATTAAGCACTTACTCATTTATACAAAAATTTAATCACCAGACTAAATCTTTCCAATATTGAACTTGCAGAGCTCGCTTTGATTGAATATCTTTCATTACTTTTTGCTCTTCTCTTAAATGTTTTCCAAGTTTTTCTTGTTCGTTGATCTTTTGATTTAATTGTTCTCGTAACGAGTTCTTTCTCGTTTCCGGATTGCTTGAAACGTAAATTTTTAGTTCTTCTCCCACTTTCACAGAATACTCTTTAGCTCTCTTGTTTTCTGCTTCCAGTGTAGAGATTTCTTTCTCGGACTCCTCCACGCTGGTTTTTAGCTTTTCGACTTCCTAAAGAACGAATAATATATTTTTTTGTCTTCACAGGGTAAAATAAATTGCATAACATTAAACAAACCTCATGTAATTTGTGAACATTGTTCTCCAGGGCAGAAGCAGTCGAATCATACATCTTCTTTTTATGTTCATATTCTTCGGACAACTCCTGAAACTGCTCACGTAAGGGTCGAAGTTCCGAAATTAGTGGTGCCAGTTCTGTCTTTTTTTCTTCAATGCGCCGCGACAACTGCTGAATCAAAATTGACATCTCATCTAAGGTCTTTCCCTTCACTGAATCGAAATCTGTTGTTTCTTCTGTAACTTTCTCTAGGGTTTCCACGGTGTCTCTGAAGCCAAGTACTCCGTGTTCGGCCTCTTCCTTTTCCTGCATTAAACATGATTGTTTTTGGGGTCTTTGTTTAGATTCACCAGGTGTTACACGTTAAAGTCTAAAACTTACCAAAGCTTTGGTAACATTCTGATCTCTGGATTTCAAAATCTCTAAAGTTCTGGTCAGTATACTCGACTCGGACTTCAGTGCCGAAAGCTCCGCCCTGTTTTGCTTGTAGACTACTGTCCTGCCCTTCAATTTGTTGGCGTACTTTTTAAATTCCTCTCCTCTAAGAATGGTGTCACCTGCTAGTTCTTTCAATTTTCCTTGCTTTTCTTCGAATTCTTCCTCTATGTTAGACAAAGCATTTCTGAGTTCACCCAACTGTTCGGCTTTATTTTCCTTTTTTTTGGCTATGATACTCGCTTGCTGTCGAAATGGAGCGTTTTTGTCTTCGCTTACATTCTGTGTCGCTAAATGTTTTTCAACCATTTCATTGATTTCGGAACCGATTTGTTGAATCTAAATCAAGAACAAAATTAGTATTTGTTGGAAATACAACAAAACCAAATCTCTCAAAATAAACCAAAAGTCTCACTTGATTATTGAGTTCTTCAAGATCGGCATGTGTGATATTCGGCTCTCTCATAACACTTTCCAAGATCTTGACGTCCACTTGACGATTTTTAATTTCCTGAGGAAGTTTCTGTTTTGCTATGTAGTTGTTAACACTACACTCTTCTTCTAATTTTCTTAAAAGTTTCTCTGCTGATGCAGCTGCAGATGACTGCTTCAATTCCTTTAATTGTACCTGCAACCTTCTGAGCCTTTGGTCATTCACCATTATTTGAGATGTCTGTTGCTCTGCTTGAGATGACAATTCTTTCTCTTTTTGTTTTTCCTCCCTCAAAGCTTTTGCTGATTCCAACAAGGCTGTTTTACCAGGTACATTTTCTATCTGAAAAAAATAGTAAATTTGTACTTTATAATATTGTCCAAACCTAAAAGCAAGTTTGTTTTGAGTTTTTTATATCTACTTTTACTACACAGAGTACTAATATGGTTGAATTGAAATAGCCTACCCTTTGTCGTAATTTTTCAATTTTCTTTTCCACACTGTCCTTTTCCTTTTCCATGGCTGTTATATCTGTCCTCAATTCTGTAATTGACATGCCACTGCTTTTTAATGCTTCATATTTTTTGTGAGTGTCTTTAAACTCCTCAATCTGTGATTCATACTGTTCATACAGAAAAGAAATATCTGGATCACCAAGCATTTCTGGTGGAACATCAAGTTTCACCAAAAATTGTGCCAAGTATGATCTCTTCTTTAAATCATCCATGTTTGCCAGAAGCCATTCGAGTATAGGATGTATCACATTTTTGTCACCTTGTATCAATCCCTGGTGAAAAGTGGTTCTGAAAAATTAAACATTTGTATGCATTTTGAATTTTAATTATGTATTACCTTAGGCTCCAATTACCTGGTATAGCAATCTTACAATCAATCAATCATATGCAAAAGTGAATAATGTGCACTCAAAGTAAATGATGCAACATGTTGCGATTATGGTAGTGCAGTTAGTGTTTAAATGGAATTTTACTTTACTTTAAGCTAGTATTTAATTTTTAAGTAGAGAGATGCAAATTCTTTGTATCGAACTTACACAGACATTCTAGGATTTAATTTGTATTTCAAAATTCGCAACATTTCTAAAATCCTAACTGCAGTTTCTTCAAGTTCTTCTTGGTGAATATCAACTTTATTGTTTTTGTCAATTTCACCCAAAACATCTGTTACCACCTTCAAAAGCAAATTAATAATGCTGATATAATTAGACATAACTTTCTCTCTAATGTAAATATGCAATCTTACATACACTACCCACATTTTATCCAAGTAAAAAAATCTATGAGCATATTTTAAAATACAGAATAAGACATTAAATTTTGCTAAAATTTGATGATTTTACTTTACCTGTAGGAGTTGCTCTTCGTTTAGGGAGTCAAAAGAAATCAAATTGTAATTTTTGTTCAATAGAGCGTTTAATTGTTCGACAATAGCTTTCAACTGTGTGTTTGCCATTTTGCTGTTGCAATTCGTACTATTACTGAACTAATATTCAATTTTACAGAATATTTGCAAATAGTTTCTTAAACCTAAAAATGAGTTTCCCGGGTGACAAAACGTAACAGTCAAGTTGCAGATGTGCCAACCCAACGGCTTACTTCAGATGTAACTATGAAGGACGTCTTTCAATGACTTTCTAATTACAGCTTAACAGTTGTTGAAATTTCAATGATTCATTTCCCTGCTGTGTCGGGGTGTGGAATAATTAACGTTCTACACTCTGGTCCTGGTATAAATTTTACGCTGCATTTAATACAAAACATTTGTAATTCACAAAGTGCTTCACAATTCGCTCGCCGGAAATTGCATTTCTGGTGTAAAATAATATATGCTCGGGCCGTGTATGCAGCTTCAAAAGAATTGTATAGATTTCAGGCAAAACCATGATTTAATCAGAAGTCTGAATCATTTTCGTCACATCATGATTTGATTTGAAAGACGTACAGGAGGGGGAAGTTGATTTTCTCTCTGGAATCCAAATTCATTCAAATGATTAATTACCCTTTAGGGTGGCGACCATTCTTACGTTTCCTAAGGCCAATGTAACGTTACACGTATCACCAATCGCTAACACAGAATTCGTATAATTTTGGTGTGTAAAGTAGGAAACCCAACGAGTAATATAATGGATTGTTTTAAACAATTTTGAACTAACAGTCAAAATGTTTGACCAACAAAATGAAGTTGGCTGCTCTGCTCATATACGTAAACGCAGTGCGTTTTTTCTATGGATAAATTGAGTTTGTATTCATTCGCCTGGATGATACGTTAAATTTTCCACGGAGAAGACCAGAAATTACATACTCTTAACAAAAATATCATTACGATAATTTGAAGGATATTTTTTTAAAAAAAAATTTCCGCATTGAAAGTGTATGATAATGAAAGGTGCAATTTGAATGTTTCACTATTAGTGCGGAGGTAAATGTGAAATGTCAAACTCAATGGACGTCGTCTGTTTTGTGTAGAAGTGGGTTTCACATTATAAATAAAGGCATTTAATTGCCTTAGATAATTCTTCCGTCTTGGAAGTCACATTTATCACTGTTTTTAGGTTGTTCTTTGCAAGTGAATACAACGTTTTCTGCTATTAAACCGCAAGCATATTCCAGCTGATGCTGGAATTCGTTATGTGTTTGTCTTGCTTTGAGTGGTAATCAGCTGAAAGCCAAAAAGCCATTACGATGTTGAAAGGTGGGATTGCCAAAAAGGAGGGCAAAGTTATGAGGATTCGAGCTTTTCCGGTGAGTAATAACCTTGATTTTGTTTAATTATTCAATTTCGCCAATTCCCCAGTCCGAGAGCGTGAGCGAAATCGAGTCAAGAACTTCGGAATCCATGACTATTTTGATTTAACTCTGGCCTATTTTTAAATACTCGCACTGTTCTTAAAATTACAAATGTTGAAAAAAATCATTTTTTGTTATAATTAACGGGTTGATAGGTTTATTTTCGTTATTAATGCTTGGCTTCCATTTACTATGGTTTTATTTACTTTGACTTCACTCAAGGACTGTACCTATGTGAAATATCCAAGCAGCAAGGAGAAACAGCTTGAAAAAGAGTTGAGTGTTTATTCTTCTGCGAGAATTTAATTTAAGTAGAATACGAACTGTCTGTAAAGACATTGCTTTTCCAATTTGTAAACATTAACATAATTTAACCAAATGTGGTAATGACATTGAGCAAAATTGTACAATTCTATGATGTATTTATATATCTGACATATCAAGCCTTCAATCTGATTTTTCCTTTTAACAACTCAAGCAACATTATTGACACCTATTAATGTCTCCTACTTCTTATAACCTTTTTGGTTATGAATTTAAGTTGACACTTATCATTACTTTATTATTAAGCCAAGTTGCCTCGACTCTACAGGATGCTTTTACTCTTGGGTTATCAAAATTACTTCATGCTTTATTTATATTTGCTTAAAGTAATGTCCTAGTACCAGTAGTAGAACTGTTAGTCATATGTAAATAAATATATGTTAAATATTGCAGTTGTTTTTGTTGTTTTGAATTTGGAAAATTTCACTTGTTTGTTATCTAAGGAACAAAAACTAATTAAATTGTATCAATGCTCAAATTGCTCTGTTTATTTTATTTAAGATGAGTTAAAATTGTAAGATACAAGCAGAATGGCTTTGAATAGCCAATATATTATTTTAATAACATTTAATTTCTATTTTTGTGTGTTTACCACCTGTGTATGTACATTAGTATTTTGTGTACCTATGAAAAATTATGTTCAGAAATTGAATTTAATAACATGCAGTTTACTCACAGATACTTTTCTAATGTTACAACCACTAAAGGATAAACAATGTACATTTTATATCAAATAATTAATTTAATAATTTTTTACAAAAACATTTTCTATATTAATTCCACATGCATTTTGCTAGATTTTGTTCATGTGCTTTAAAAGAGCTTTGCCATTTAACACTGCAATTGATTTATCAAGTGTTTATTACTAAATTCAGCAAGACCTTCACATGCATTATCTGCACTACATTCTGCTGAATTGTTTAAGGTCTAAAAAATCAGGGTTTCTCAGGTTTCAAGGTTCTCTAGATGCCTCATTGAATAATTTCTCTGATTGAGGAAGGGAAGTAACAGTAATAGTGTGAGGAGAACTTAGTGTCTTAGTGTTTGTGTTTTTATGCCTTAACACTAATAACTAAGTGTTTTAATGCCTACAGTAAATCCACTTGGGCGAGTTTATGATCTCATTATCATTCTTATCTTTGATTGATTTTGTGGTACAATTCCATTTGAATTTAGGAGTTTGCTTTTGTCTGTGACCTGCTGTCGTTAAATTTAGGAGTAAAACCTGTCGAGTTCCACGAGATCACTTGTCGTCCTTCCAATGGTTCTAATCGGCGAAACAAAATGTCACAGAGACATTTATTCGGGGAAAAAACTATGTGGTACATAAACGACTGCATTTCCTTTTGATCGTCGCAATAAACTTTCCATCTCGTTTGACAACGGCGTTACGATTCTTTTCTTTTCTCTGATTGTGTCCATTGTCGGAACCACAGGGGAAAGGTCCGGCTACAGAACGGTCTCATTTGACTTGAGCCAGCCGGTTCACCTACCTTTCTCGACAGCGTCCGCAGCAGATTTTTTTGTCAGTCAAAAAAAATAATTTTCATTTGTTTCCGGCAACAGTAAACAAAACAATTGAAGAAAAATGATTAAATTTTCAAGTGTAAGTGCATTCGCTTAAAATTAAGACTTATGTTTTCATGGCTGTTTCATTAAAAATTAATACAAATAGAAAGATAAATGTACGTGAAATTTAATATTAAAAAATAAATAATAATGTACACTGTGAGAAATGTGATGAGCTAGTGTGTCTGGGTGTGTTATTACCGACAATATGCCTTCAACAAAGGTTCAAATGACTGTCAAACATCCTGAATGCTCGGAGGTAACCAATGAGTTTTCAACTTTTTTGCCTGTCAGAATAGTCCAACTGACACTTTTAGGGCTTTCCTTACAAAACTTAATTGTAGTTTGTAAACAACATGTTTGTGTTATGGTTATACACCATTCACCCGAATTGCCCCTAGCCCCAATGCTCACCGACACAACAGACCCATCAAATGATCTACCATCTACATCTGTCCCCTTTTCAGATGACTATGGATGAGAAGTATGTGGAGAGCATATGGGGCTTGCTCAAAAATGCGATCCAGGAAATCCAGAAGAAAAACAATTCAGGATTAAGCTTTGAAGAGCTCTACAGAAATGCCTACACTATGGTTCTGCACAAATATGGCGAAAGGCTTTATTCTGGACTTCGGGAAGTTGTCACGCAACATTTGGAAACAAAGGTAACAATTTCTTATTGGATTGCACATCGTTAGTGTAAAATTGTGCACCGTTGGTGACAAGAAATGGAAGTAACAGAACAATGAACATTGAAACAACTAGTTTTTAAATTTGATAGTATTTAGTGCAGTATTGTTTGTGATGTGACATTTTTGTCTGATTTTAGGTTCGTGAGGATGTACTAAAAGCTCTCCATAATAATTTCCTAACAACACTGAATCAGGCTTGGAACGATCATCAGACGTCCATGGTCATGATACGTGATATTCTTATGTACATGGATAGAGTCTACGTCCAGCACAACGACGTGGACAATGTGTACAATCTTGGACTTATAATATTTAAAGATCAGGTAATTCATTAGCTGATCAGATTTTTTTCTTTTATTTTCACCTTCTCATAAATTTTCGTAATTCAGTTCGGGTAAATCCTCTCCATATTTTTTCAACATTTTTCTTTTCTTATTCAGAAATAATGCTGGGATTACATGACAATTATGTATCCGTTTATTTCAATTTCCAAACATTTTTTTTAATGTCAACGTTATAGGTATATATTTTGTCACTCAATGTACGACTATTATATATTTAAGGTGGTACGCTACGGCTGTATAAGAGATCATCTAAGGGAAACATTATTAGACATGATAATGCGTGAAAGGAAAGGTGAAGTAGCAGATCGAATTGCTATTAAAAACGCATGTCAAATGCTCATGGTTCTTGGTATAGGAAAAAGATCTGTTTATGAGGAAGATTTCGAAAGACCATTTCTCCAACAATCAGCAGATTTTTATCGGGTAAATGTAGTTTTTGGTTAAAGCAAGAAAGTCGAAGGTTCAACCCTGTGACAGCAGTAAGGTACAAACTCACTTAATCGGTACTTTATTGAATTACGTAATTTTCAGATGGAAAGTCAAAAATTTTTAGCGGAAAATAGTGCATCAGTGTATATAAAAAAAGTGGAAGCACGGATAAATGAAGAAGCTGAAAGAGCGAAGCATTATTTAGACGTATCCACAGAAACTAGAATTGTAGAAGTGGTTGAAGAAGAATTGATAAAAAAACACATGAAAACAATTGTCGAAATGGAAAATTCGGGTGTAGTTCACATGTTGAAAAATCAAAAAACTGAGGATTTAGCATGCATGTACAAATTGTTTTATCGGGTGACGGATGGGTTAAAAACAATGTCGGATTGCGTGAGCCAATACCTGAGGGAACAAGGGAAAGCCCTCGTTCAAGAGGAAAATGGTGGTACAAACGCCATTAATTTTGTACAGGTACGTAAGGCTCCATTAATCTGTGTGTTGTGCAGTGTTCTCCGAATCTTCTCGATCGACTGCCTGTAACTCCAATGTTTACTTTTACTTTTTTAGAATTTACTGGATCTTAAAGACAGGTTCGACCACTTCCTTCATAATTCATTCAATACGGATAAAATTTTCAAGCAAATGATCGCGTCGGATTTTGAATATTTTTTAAATTTGAACCCAAAATCCCCGGAATATTTGTCCCTATTCATTGACGACAAGTTGAAGAAAGGAGTAAAGGGCATGACCGAGCAAGAAATTGAAACAGTCCTGGACAAAACTATGGTCCTATTTAGATTCCTACAAGAGAAGGATGTTTTCGAGAGATATTACAAGCAACACTTGGCGAAAAGGCTGTTGTTAAACAAATCCGTCAGCGATGACAGTGAGAAAAACATGATCTCTAAACTAAAGGTAACTAATTTCACTTGGCTGTTAACCTTTAGACGTCGTATGACGTCATTGGCGATTTATTTACCGATTGATTTATTATTAAGCCCAGTTATTGTACCAAAAAGTAGAGCACAACATTGCGCCACCTGTGCATGTGAAGATGTGTGCAGTAGTTACTTAAAAAATGTTGTATATTACGAACGTAACACTTCGATCGCTATTTTCTATTTCCGCAACTGCAAAAGCCAGTAAAGTAACTTGTCCGTTGAAACTCGGTTACTCGTTGCTTTGGTACAAACACACTCGTTGTGGTCGATTGCTCTCTATTTGATGTCGAACGCTATCCTGGAAAGTGTAGGCCGAGTTGAGAATCCGCTTTCAGAGACTACTTACCCAGGCCCGTCCCCACATAAACATTTTTCTGCTTTTTTTCAGACAAAGTATGAAAATTCTGTGAAAAAAGTTAGTTAGTTGTTGTGTGTCCCTGTTTGTGTGTATGGGCCCCCCCTGTTGTAGACGGTGGCGGATGAAGATGGAAGATGTAGATGAAGTTCGTGTTACAGATTAGTGATAATCTTCTGCTCAATTTCAGCCAATTACTATTTTCCAAAATTTACATATGGCTTATATAATTTGTTTTAAAATAATTTATAAAATAACAACGGAAAATAAAAAAAGTTCCGAATTAACAATAGCTCCGGAGAAGAGCAAAAGTTAACGGAAAATAAAACAGTTGAAAGAGTTACATAGAACCCCCCAAAAAAAACGTGTTGTTTTTGTGTCCCAAAGTATTAATTTCACGAAAAGGTTAGGACATTATGTTAACACGCCTGAAATTCTTGTAGAAAAGAGTTTTCATCCTGAATCTTTCGAGTGTTGTAGTATTTTATTTTTAAATTGTATTTTTTTTGTAAATTTTTCCTCTTTCGATAATTGTGTGTGTATTTATCAAAACGCATAAACATATAGATAAATTATTATATGACATTATATCGCTCCTTCATATCAGATTTGTTCTTATTTTCAAACACATTCTTATTATTTTATTATTTTTCAATTAATGTAACTTATTGGCGGCAACTGCTCCGTTGCTTGTTTTTTAAAGTTTTTTTCTTGTTATTAAGAAGACATTATCGCTGATATTGTGCACGAGCTTCTAAAATGTAAGCCAATTTATTTTTTTTAAATGTTTATTTGTAATTTACCTGAAGGAAGTAAAGGATTTTCACTAAGTATCATAACACGAGCTTCCACATCTGATTTAATAATTTTTTTTACTATGACACCCGTGTGGGTCTTTATTATTTTCATCTGACCATCATTTGTATTTCCAGACTGAATGCGGCTGCCAGTTCACATCAAAATTGGAGGGAATGTTCAAAGACATGACCGTTTCGAATACCATCATGGAAGAATTCAAAGAGCACGTTCTCACATCAGGGGTGACTACCTAAACATATTTTTATGTTTTATTCGTAGGCGGTTGACGTATGACCAAATTATTACATCCTGTGTTTAATTTCAGACTAGCTTATATGGCGTTGATTTAAGTGTTAGAGTCCTAACAACGGGATTCTGGCCAACTCAAAGTGCAACTCCGAAATGTAGTATTCCGACCGCCCCCCACAGTGCGTTTGAAGCCTTTAGGAGGTGGGTACATACGCCCGTAGACATTAAGATTAAGCCGTAGTTTGGTAACCGAAATAAATTTCCTTTTAGATTCTACCTGGCCAAACATAGCGGGCGACAGTTAACGCTGCAACCACAGTTAGGCTCATCTGACTTAAATGCGGTTTTTTACGGTCCACGTCGGGAGGAAGGAGAAAGCAAAGAAGTGTCCAGCTCCTCATCTAGTTTAATTTCCGTAGTTTCTTCTCGCAGTGGAGGTCCAAGAAAGCACATCATACAAGTATCTACATACCAA
Source organism: Polyplax serrata (assembly GCA_037055365.1). Taxonomy (NCBI): domain Eukaryota; kingdom Metazoa; phylum Arthropoda; class Insecta; order Psocodea; family Polyplacidae; genus Polyplax; species Polyplax serrata. Next base: position 2,480,085 of record JAWJWE010000038.1, on the reverse strand, counting down.
ATGTGTGTCCTCATGTTATTTAATGACAGAGACAAATTAACTTACGAGGTAATGAGGAGTCTCGTCGGTTGACAAGTGTCACACGGCTTCGTTTGACGTCGGCTAATTATTTTCTTTTTCTTTTCGTGGCAGGAAATCCAAAGTGAAACAGACATACCCGAGAGGGATTTAATTAGAGCATTGCAGTCTCTGGCCATGGGGAAAGCAACCCAGAGGATTCTTATTAAAAATCCAAAAACGAAGGAAATCGAACCGAGCCACGTGTTTTTTGTAAATGATACGTTCTCGTCGAAGTTACACCGCGTCAAAATCCAGACGGTCGCCGCCAAAGGAGAATCGGAGCCGGAGAGACGGGAAACGCGGAACAAAGTAGACGAAGATCGAAAACACGAAATCGAAGCTGCGATTGTTAGGATAATGAAAGCTCGAAAGAAAATGACAGTGAGCATAAAAAACAAATAGTAAAAGTATGTGGACTTCAAAGGTCGTTCCGTTGCAGTTACATTGTAACGTACTTTTTAATTTCAGCACAACGTTTTGGTCGCAGAGGTGATCGAACAGCTCAAATCCCGTTTTCTGCCTTCGCCAGTAATTATTAAGAAACGAATAGAAGGACTTATTGAAAGGGAATATTTGGCAAGAACCCTTGACGATAGGTGAGTGACCATCTGTTTAATTATATTGATTCACCCTCGGGTGCCCAGGTGTGGCCGTAGAAGAGTACAAGTGGACAGATGGAAGAAACATGTCGATCCCTTCGTAAAGTTTTATCCAAATCAGCTAATAACCAACTAGAGTACTCCGAATTGTAATGTTAATTTAAAACAAAATGAATTATCAGTTACTTTGGAATTACCAATGCGTCAGACTGCGTGGGGGTAGGACAAGAGTTAACCACCGTGTTGTTTTGATGCTCTCCCCTACTGGATTACAATAATTTAACAGTATTATTTAGAATACTTTGATTGATCCGAGGTTGCTCGGTCAAGGCGGAGACAATTATTTGTGTTTATTGCGTGAGGTTATATATAATACAGGCAAGAGTTTTACGAATGTTGTAGAAAAGTCAACAAACTATTCGGACATGATACCCCGAAAACCTTGAAATGCATACAAAAAAATGTAGGTAATGACCTCTTACATTGTTCCTTACTTCTTCAAGAGAAATACATCAAACATGTGATGGCGTCTATCTTTTACCTCGTACACAGAATTACAATTGAAAATTGCGGAAAACGACGTAAAAATGTATAGTAAAGATTGACATTAAAACAAAATGTTACTCCCGTTCTAATTTTCTAAATTCGTTTTTAAGGACTCTCTTGTTTTGTTCTGCTTCGTCGTACGAATTTAAAAATGCACAAAGTAATAAATCACGAAGGATATGTTTGTATATACATGTACACATATGTCCACGTATTATCAATCAGCTGCTGCAGCGGAGCAGGACTAAGCGAAACTTCATTTTAAAAAAAGCCAACAATATACGCCATTAAATAAATTGCATCGCCATTAACAATATGCACAAAATTTCCATAGTATTGTAATGTAAAATTTATGAATGTAATTTTTTCTTTTATTTCAGGAAAACGTACACGTACGTCGCTTGAATAATCTACATTTCGGAAATGTTCTGTTTTATAATTTTTTTCCTTGTCAAACTTGTTTTCATTTGATTTCGGTTAAATAAACTTTGTACAAAACCATAAATTTGAAAATGTATTTAAGATGTTGATAAATGAGGATGATAACAAAATTACATCAACAACAACAACAACAACAGCAACTTAAAGTGCACGTGTATATTCACCGTAGAACTCTCAACAAACGGGCATCGAAATCGATTTTGGATATCCCGCGTTGAAGCAACAAAAAAATTGAAACAGTTTGTTTATAAATAATAATATACATATTAAGTTTAAACAAAGAACTTGTTGTTTTTATTAGAATTTCGGTTCTCCTTTTTTTTCTTCATCAGTTTGGTTACTTGGCGAGTTATCCTCCGCCTGAAGAAAGAGTGTGGTGTTGTGCTGATGTTAAGGGATATTGTTTTCACTTACGGAGCCAGGACAGTTCTTTTGATGAACTTACTCGCGGATGAATGTGACTTTCTTCTAGGGAACGCACAAAATTTCAATTTCACTACAACTAAAGTAAAATTTGACTTAGTGACTTACAGTTGCAGAAGACATGTTGCCTTGAAGTGTGTCAAGTGACCTATTCAGTGTGTCATTTTTTCACAAATTTTTTTTAATAATTTTTTCACATTAAGTAATATGCCTTCCTTAGGTTGGAGTATTATTGATTACTATTGTGAATTTATTTAATTAATGTTGAATAGCAGTCGAAGGAAATTCCCACTTGAACTGAGAGTGAAAAGGGTGATGGTTTTCGGAATCTGACAGAAAGCACACACAGGGAGTAGAGTTGTTTGTAGCAAGCGGTCCTTCAAGTGCAATTTAAGTTAAAAATGAACGAAGTTATATGACTAATTATTGCATATGAAAGTGTACGTTAAGTCGTAACTGAGTGTACCTAAGTTCAAATTATTCCCAAGGTCAGTCTCAGTACAGAACAAACTTGTCGTCAAGTGAATGATACTCAACGACAGAAAGTGAATTTCTCTCTCCACACGGGAATATGACGAACTGAAAATCATGTCTTTCACACCTCGTGATTTCCGTCCTCGTGTCCTTTTCCGTGAAGTAACTCCGAAACACGCAGACTTTCGGGAATGCAGGAGATTTCCAAACTCCCCGGCTTTATTTCCACCACATGGAAAGGACAGGGAGTAATGTGCCTTTGGTTTCCCTTATAAAATTCCGAATGATGGAAATGATTGCACAGGAGAGGCAGGGTGCAGGAAGAAAGTGATTGAATCATGTTTTTTAAATAAGAATTGATCATTATTCACGTCAGTCCCATTTTGCTTTTTCTCCAGAAAAAAAAAATTCTTTTCCATCCCTTTCCTTTTCTTCGCTTCCTTTTCATTCGAATTGGAAAATAAATGCTCAAGAAGAAGAAGAAGAGGCAGGATGTAACGCCGTATTCCAGCCGCATTCCATTCTTTCTCTTCAGCCAATCTTCTTCTGCTTCTTCCATTTCTACTTCTTCTGCTCCTACATTTTTTTCACGCGCTCCCTCCTCCCAAAAACACCCGAATAATGTTGTATTTACACGTTTTCGGATGCTCCCATGAATTCTTTATCTTTCAAACTGGGGAGACGAATTAAGTTTTCTTTCCCTCGGGAGCGAGCTGTACCTTCCAGAACGGAACACTGTTTATAACCCGAAAGGATATTGTCGTGCAGAAATGTCACTCAGTATTGTGTAGTATCTACCTGTTTACATAACAACATAAGTTTTAAGAGAAATAAGAGCACGACTATGACAAAAGTTTAATTTATCGATAGTTTATTTTAAGTACATAGCTTGAGGGTTGATTTAGAGTTCAAATGTGTTTGTTTCCTTAATCCGGTCCTTGACTATTTGTCCTCTGCCAGTGCCGTTTTCCTTTTACTTGTGCATGGGGTCTTCTCGTGCCTTTCTCATTACCCCGAACGCTTCACTTCAATTTTTATTTCCTCAGCTTAGCTCCGCGGTAATTGTCTCTGTACCTGTCTCCTAGCATGTTTTTTCCCATTAATCGTTTACGGGAAATGGGTATTTGAATTTTTTTAAACGGTCCCACGGCAAATACACGCTGTTGATTGTGATCGATGTGTTCCTTTTTTCTGAAAGGTCATGTCGCTTTCGATTGAATTCGATGTGATAGAAGACATATTCGTGACACGAACACGCTTTTTAGCGATGCCGGCTAAAAACTGTGTCCGAAACTCTTAAGGGTCACAATGCTTTTCCACTAGGACTAACATTCAAAGTGCCTTTGCAGAACTCACAGAAGAACATTCAAAACTTTTCAGCAACAGACAAACGTAAGTACGTAAGTGAGAGATTGATGTGAACGTAAAATATGTATGTCGAGTGAAAAATAGTGAACAGCAACACTACCGACTAATAGACAAGTTAAGTAATTTTCCACAGAGTTAAATATCAAAAAATTTTAACGTGCACGTCATGTTCCAAAGCAATGAATCAAGATCTCGTTTCCCTCTCTATTATTCTACGTATTCTTCATTGGGTCTTAGCACCTCTCTCCTCGCCCTTCTCGCTCATGAGAGACGTCTGCAGCTGCAGCATCCCGCCATTAAAGCACCGTAGGAAAGTGTTGTTAATATTTTTGATTTTCCACGGGAAAAGAATGTTGATTTAATAATTAGTCAGTCTTTCCGCATACAAGGATACGAGTTTCCGCAAGTTTGAGCACGTGACGAACAAGTTGGAGGCTTCCCGAGGAGACGTGAAATCTATTAATGGGATTTAAGGGAAAACGCTGCATTAACTCCGGGGACTCCGCAGACGAACGGTCCTCGGCCAAATCTCCCGTGTCAACCGAACGGCGAATGCATCAATTTCCCTATACAGTCTTTGTTAAATTTATCAAATTTAATACGGTTTAATTGTGTTACCTTGAAGGAAAACTTAGGCTACGTGAGTGGACTTGGAGTCGCGTTAGCGGTTGTTATCAAAGGAAAACTTTTCATTTACTGAGAGAAGGCGGTGGAAAGAGCTGGAGAGAAGGCCCAGAGACGTAGTAAATTTAATGATTCCAATGGCGTTCCTTCTTTTTGTCCTGTAATTTTATTAAGGAAGAAGAGGAAGTTTTTCCTCAAAGTCTCGTTCCTTCTTCTTCTTCTTCATCTTCTTCATCATCACCATCATCTTCCTCTACGAGTGACAGAAGAACAGGAACAAGTAGAAATTGAGAAACAAAGAGTTTCATCTTGCCCATCTTCGGATGAAACCGACAGGGTTATATCCACGGTGTCTTTCCCATGGCTTTTGGCTTCTATTTTATAATATAATTCAGTCATTCACTCACTCATTCATTCATTGTATCCTGAATTGAAGTAATGGAAAAAATCCCACTGCATCGTCTCTCTTTATTCACCTGGAAATTGCCTTGTTGCATAAGTTCATTTCAAAATAAAAGAATTAAATTCCCAGGTTGCCTTTGCCCTTTTTTGGAATTCGGCAAATTTGAGTACGTGTGCTCTCCGCGGCACAATACGAATACTTATTTATACTGAGAATAATTAATAGTCTAATTACTTGGGTACACGTGAATGTTTTTACCGTTCACTTTCTAAGAATTCAGTAAAAAGACAATTTAAAATACAAAAGAATTCAGATTTGTAGTTTGGGCAACTGAAGATAGGAGATTGATTTGAATGAAAATGGTAATAATTGATTCAGCTAGAGAAATGTAGCGTACGTAAAAAGCAGAATACATAAATAAGCAGATAAAGTGTACGAATTACTGTTAAATAATACTTTTGTAAGTATTAACAACTTTTCCTATACGCAGGACTGTATTATTCTTGTTATGTAACTTCACTCGTTTGTAAGTGCTTTTTGTAAAAATACAACGTAAGGTTGTTATTGGAATAATACTTATTGTGTATGAATATTGTGATATTGTGAATTTAACATATTGTGAAAAATATTTTAACAGTAAATAAATTACATGTTTAAAAATCACACACTTCGATCATCTTGAAAATCCGTATTCTGACAACGTGTGGAACGTCGTGCTGTTGAAATAGGATTTTCCGAAATCAGCGTCCGTGTCCCTTGGTTTTGGTTTTTTCTCCACGTCAGACATTTTTCTTCTTTCACGTGTTCTCCCGCAGAAGGCAGATAGTAGTAGTTAGACGCCGAGTAGCTGATGTTGCAATTCAATTGTCAGGAGAAGTACTTGTCTGATTAATTTCCAGGGCGAGTGGAACAGCCGAGGAAGTTACATTCCAGTAAGGTATGTCAGGCATGTTTTTTTTAAGGCCAGAAAAGGCATTCTTCTGCATATCCCAATTTCACGTTTTCGAATTCCATTCACTGAATTTCTCACTCGTTTGGTTGTTCCCTCAACCGGAATCCGATTTTACAACTTGAATGCAACAATTTCAAAGGAATTTCAGATTTGGGTGATTCTGGACTAAGAAGAATGGTCCAGCGTCCGTGAGAATCCGGGGACCGTTCGATCGGTGGCTGCAAGTGCCGTCTTCCAAATACATTCCTAGGAGAGCGAGAAAGAGAGAGAGAGAGAGAGGGAAAGGAAGAAAAGAAAAAAAATTAGAAAGTTTTCTACTCGATTCTTCCTCCGTGCCCGGCATAAAAACCGGCCGACATGACGACGGGTGGAGGAAAAAGAAAGTGAATTCGACGGGAAGAGAGGAAGAAAGTTCGGGAGAAAGTTGAGTGAAAGTCACGGAGTTCGAGTGAAAGCGCTCGATCAGCATAACTTGTGACCACTTTCGTAAGATTTCTTATTCCCGGTGTTTCCCGACTGAAGGAAATGGAAAATTTGGAAAAGGAAATTTCTTACGTGCGTGTCCCAAAGTTCCTCCTCCTGACCCCGCCAAAAAAAGTACGTTCCTTCTTTTTACATCTGTTATATCTGACATGGCGGAAGAACACTATTTTAAGATGTTTTAAGGACAACTCAACGATCCTCACTATTCAGAGTTAATTCACACGTCAAAAGGTCGCACACGCACGATGCCCTCGACAAGAAATAAAAGTCCTCCACATACCTTGCTCTTCCTGTGTCTTTTCTGTATTATTTTCTTGTTGTAAATTCTACAATACTATTTTTTAAATTATTATACTTGTGTTTAGTTTTGGTTAACAATGATTTTGGGTAAAGCGTTCTACGAACGACCGAAAAGTTGTAACAAAATAACCGGCACGCCCATCGACTCACATAGGCAGGTAAAGAACTTTTCGGTTGTTATAAAAAGTAAGGAACCTCAACCTCGGTTGCTAACAAAACGGTTCGGAAACAAGGAACAAGAGCATTCTTAAAAGCAGGCAGTTTCGGATCAATCGAGAACTTTACCAATAACAGCGATCGATCTGGTCGAGGCACACGTTAAACAATTTCAAGGTCAAATAGTCAAATGAAAAAAACCCGTTCAGGGTGCCTGACGAACGATCTTAAGGGCAGATCACAGGGAAGTAAACAGAATTGAGAAAGGAAATCAAGTCGAAACCTGTCGAACTAGTTGACGTGTCTCTGAAATGTCTGCGACGGGGATGAGATGTACAGGTTTTAGTGCAAATCGACACGTGGCAGAAAATGATGAGGCAAAAACCTAAACTTCCCCGAAAACATCCAATCAGACGGTGACATTCGATCAGTTCAAGTGTGTGCCTCGGGTCTGCGGGACAGAAGTCGGGACAGAAGAGCGTGCCCCAGCACCGCTCCAAGTTCTCCCCGAACGGTTTTGTGTAAATCGTGTGAAAGTGTGAAAATTTAGTTTTTGAAATAGTTTCCGTTGTAGTAAAATCAGAGATGGAGCCTCGCTCGGCGGTGAAATTAACCAGGTAAGTCGGAAAAGAGCACTTTGCCCTATCAAATAACTCAAAACTTGAGGAACTCTAAGAAGACTCGGTGGCGTCGGGGCAACCATTTCACACGTTGAAACCGCAAAAGGCTCCCTTCTGACCAGGAATCTCTGAACCTTTCTCGTCCTCCTACCTTTGGTTAATTTGCTCGTCTTTCCACGACGGATCACCAGTTATCTGGCGGCAATGAGTGTTACCTGTAATCACGCGGAAAACGTTACAATAATACCTTGCAATGTTTTTGCACTACAAACAATTTTCGTAGAGCACTTTTAGTTTTGGTCGTTCACTTTATCGTGTCCGTACGGTTAGGGGAGGCATTTGGAAATGACAAAGATTTTGTGACATGAAAAAAATCCCATAAACAGGCAAATGGTGCCCTTGAATTTTGATGTTTGCCGTGGATGGAAGGAGCTCGAGGGTAGAAGAAAGTTACCACCGTTATTAATAGCATCCGCCATTAAAATATTGATATTTGGGATATTACTTCCGACTGAGTAACAATCAAATTAAAAGAGTCAACATTTTGTACATAAAGCGAACCGGAATGAGGGGTGCACCCCATCGCTGGATCCATTAAAGGCCCCCCCCTAAAAATTTCCCTCGAACGAATCGTTAGCTTCGGCTAATGGCAAATTCAAGTAGAAAAGATTTTTCCCGCCCATAAAATGAAGCATAAATTAAATTTAAACCGCGGCAAGAAGTTAACAACTTCCGGTTTTCTGTTTTAATCTTCTTATTCTTCTGTGTAACCGCTGTTGCTTCACCTGTTTCCGCTCTCTCTCTCTCTCTCTGTCGTGCCCTGTCTATTTCCTCAACTTCTTTACTGCTGGTTTCTACCATTGTCTATTGCCTAGGAGTTTGTCTTCGTTCTTCTTTCTTTATGAGCTCCACGACTTCCTATCAAATTGGTCGATGTCTTCTGTTGCATTTCTGCTGGCTGTCTTTTCTCCGTTGCTCTTTTCTCTTTCGCCTATTTTTAAGACTCTCCTGCTTCATTCCAAAACCACTTGTCGGGTTATCTAGATGTTTCTCTTGCTTAACTTCTCTCTGTTTTCTGGGTGTTTCTCGTGGTTTTTTTTCTGTGTTCCATGTGTCTTATTTCCCCCTTTCTCTTTGTTCCTCTTGATTTCTTTTATTGTACATTTTACTGCCCGCGTGTGTTGCCCTATTTCCTACCTCAGCATCTATTTCTCTCCTCGGGAAGAAATATGTTTCATGAATTTTGAATGTCGGTTAAACCGGGCGTAATTCCTCGTGCAAATCTAAACGCTATCACGGCTACTAAATAATTCACACCTTGGGAAACCCTGGGGGAAAAAGTCAGGTGGCCAGTGAGGAGATCAAGTCCCGAGGCAATCAAACCGATTACCGTTCAATGAGAAATTTGATTATTACTCTTGTTAATTTTTCAAAATGGTTCGTTTTGTATCGGCCGGGTGAGCGTACCTGGCGAACCTGAACGACAGCACTCCTCCTCCGCCTCCTCTCTCTCTCTCTCTCTCTCTCCTCTCTTTGCCTTTCCGCTGCCGCTTTTTCCAGGGTTCGCCTATTTTCCGCCTCACTCAACCGACACAATTTATTAATCCATTTTTCATTGTTTAGGTCGAACGTATCCGTATCGTTAAAGTCAATTTTAACCAATGTTTATTTGAATTTTCTATATTTTTTATTGGCTCTCCATGGAATGGTTCCGATAAAAACGAAGGTCCGGAATTGAGGTTACTAGAGAAAATGGATAAGTTCAGAAGTTGTTTTATTTATACCGCAGAGGCAGCTCGAATTTTCGTCCGGTTCTTTACGGTTTCCACAAAGTCTAAGGTTAATTTTTTTCGATATCTGCTCCTCAGCTGGGCTCCGTACTTGAGTTGAAGTCTTAAGTTGTTGACCTGACTCACAGATTGGGTGTGTGGTGTTACTCGAAGAAAATATTGCTCTCTCCCTCTCTCTCTCTCTCTCTCTCTCTTTATGTTTTGGCGTGCAAAATTTTAATGGGTTAATGTAGGGAATTGCTACCACGGAAACCTATACAACGTCTACTTTATTGGGACATAAAATCGGAACATTAAATTGTTATGTAATAAATTTAAGTTATAAATAAGAACAATTAAGTGTAGAAGAAGTCGATTTTGACAAGGCGAGGGGGGAAGGGAGTGGATGGAGCGGTGTAGGAAATTCTTTCGGGGTGGTTGATTGATTTTTATTGATGTTTACTCGAAACCATAGAAAATTTATAACGCAAGTGTATAACTGTAACACGGTATCCCGATGAAATATAAGTTGAGTGAATTTTTTATGGTTTAGTGAGTATTGGTAGTCCACTACAAAATTGTAGTAATTGCTCTGCGGAGTATACGTAATACGGAATTTAATGGTAAGTAATTTTCAACTTCATTAGTCATTAGAGTTATACAACAGGTGAAATGAACAATATTTTGTACTTAAATTATATTTATATTTTATTATTTATATTTTGTATTAAAGTTACACATCATTTAATTTTTTACAGTGATGTATTCTTTGTTAATTCTTTTTTCATGCTCCTTGTACGTTCAATATAAGTTGCCTCCTTTTGTAGACTAATATATATTAATTCTGAATACTACATATACAATATAACTCTTTACAATTGCGTTCTAAATATCACATTACTGCAAAACCGGTTGTGTAAAATATTTACGCTCATTCTCCGCAATTTTCAAATTTCTAGTTATTTCTTTAATAATAGATGTTCACAAAATGAATAATTAATAATAATTAATAACAATTAATAGCCAATAATATGTATATATTAATATGTAATGGAATCCATTGCAATGGAAAATGAGAAATGAAAGAAGATGTGCAACTTCTGACGTGTATTCTACAGCACTAGTCTTTATACTGAATATCTGCCTGTGCGTGTATATATTATTTCATATTTTTATATATTATGTTTATGTTATTTCCGCGTGATGTTGTGTAGGACGATTTTCGAGATGAAATCTACAAGATTTTTTTTTAATTAACTGCCAAATTATGTTGGAATCTTTATTGACCCTGTCTGCAAATGTCCGCTCTTCCAGTCTTCTCGACCAATGTCAGTCGAGAGTGGTCAAGTCTTAGGACAATGACAAACTCTGGGTAGAGTCTAAAACCTGATAAAGAAATTTAGAAACCTCATAAAAATGTGAGAAGGCAATTTTGTTTTAAACACTTTGCCGGGGTTTCGTTTCTCCAGCCGGGCGATAAGACACGTTTTTCACAGGGAGAAAGTTTTCGTTCCGGCTCCGGATTTTCCGATTTTTCTTTTCTATTTCATCTGAGAAACATGAAAAAATACTTTCTCATCCTTTCCAGCGTTTCATTCCGTTCCATCTTCCACCCGAAGCCAACTTGTTTCTGTACTTCTTCATGCTACTTTGTAGCTCTCTGTGGGTCTCTTTCTTTCTCTCTCTCTCTCTCTCTCTCTCTCTCTCTCTCTCTTTCTGTTCTGCTGTGTTGAGGCCAGTTGGGTCGTTCTTCTCATTCCTCCCTTGCCGTGGGTTATGGCTAATCTTGACCGTTAAAAGATTTCCAGAGGTTTTCGACTAATAGCCTGTGTAATTGAGAACGATTTTGAAGAGATCGTTTTTAAGAGGTTTGATCTTTCCCCCACATCGACTGGGATAAATCAATTTAGTTTTTCTGGGAGTTGGACAGGAACACAACACTCCGCCCGAGGAAGTTGAAATTTGTTCTCTAACAGTCATTATTTGGGGCCTTCATAACTTGATAACTTCACCTTTTGTGGATTATGTAGAAGGGGTTGGACATGTTCCAACCGGCCGGGGTTTAGCAATCTTTTTATTTATTATTGTGTACGAACACATGTATTTACGTCCTAAACATAAACGCTAGCCATATTTGAATTAAATAAATCGAATTATTTTTATTTATTACGTACTAAAAGTGGATGTCTTATAATTTATACGAAAGTTGTTGATTAATTGCAAATATTATATTATTTATTAATTTTTACATTTTTTGTTTGAATTCGTATTGTAGTGAGCAGCTTCAACTGGCTGTAAATCTTGTGTTTCACTATTTACGTACCATTCATTCTTAAGAACTTGATAAAACCATAAAATAAATGGTATTATTGACTTATTAAAAAGAGGTTAAATAGTATTAAAGTAGAAAATGTATAGTATAAACGGAGAGTATATATATGTTGGAGAAGGATTGACCCTTTCGGGTAATGATTGTCCTAAATCCATTACTCTTTACAAATTTATTATAATATTTCACGTATTCACAATTTCGTCAACGAGTTACAACCTAACGCTACAAACATCACTTTCAGAATGATCCTAAAAACCTTCTTCATCTATTTTACAGTCTTTGTTCCCTCGCCCAAAACCTGGTTCCTCTCCACCAATGGCACTCCTCTAATCTTGTCATATGAGGCCTTAATTGCACCCACTTGTGTAGCTTTCTTCACCCTGTCCTTTGTTTATTGATTTGACTCTGATTTATGGCAAGGGTCCTTCCTGATAGCCACTTGCTGTTTTCTTCATAACTACTTTTGTTTATTTATTTGAACCAGATTTATGCTGGGAACGTTCTTCAGAACCTCTGTCATCCCTTCTTTCAATTCTTATCTCCCTCGCCTACACGGCCATTCTGCATAAGGCACGTCCCTGTGCCTCATGGTTTGATTTCTGAATTCATTATTGCTTTCCGCTGATGCAACCCTGAAAAATATGTCCGCTATAAGCAGACCTGTGAGACTCAGATTTTCACTGGTCGTCACCTGATTCATCAATTTAAGGCATGGGCAAAAGCCCTATTCAATACTTGTGCTTGAGCACAAACAAAAACATGAGCTTTAGCTCAACAAATAATTGCGCATAAGCACACCAAATAACTGTGCTAGAGCACAGACGAAAACATGAGCATAAGCTCAACAAATAATTGCGCATAAGCACACCAAATAACTGTGCTAGAGCACAGACAAAAACATGAGCATAAGCTCAACAAATAATTGTGCATAAGCACACCAAATAACTGTGCTAGAGCACAGACAAAAACATGAGCTTTAGCTCAACAAATAATTGTGCATAAGCACACCAAATAACTGTGCTAGAGCACAGACAAAAACATGAGCATAAGCTCAACAAATAATTGTGCATAAGCACACCAAATAACTGTGCTAGAGCACAGACAAAAACATGAGCTTTAGCTCAACAAATAATTGCGCATAAGCACACCAAATAACTGTGCTAGAGCACAGACAAAAACATGAGCATAAGCTCAACAAATAATTGTGCATGAGCACAGACAAAAACATGCAGTAAAGTTTAGAAAATAGCTGGACAAGATTCCAGACAAATAAATGAGTTAATATAAAAATACATGGGCTAGGGCCCAGAAAAATACATGAGCATAAGCTCAGACTAATAAATGGGCTACAGCCCAGAAAACTACAGGAGCAAAAGTTTAGAAAATACGTGGGCTAGAGCCCAGAAAATGTATGAACATAAGCTGTTAATGCGATCGTCAATATCTAAGTCAGAATCAACTGTAAGGTAGAAATTTGTTAATATTTTTGTATCGGTCAAAATTGTTTAATAAGACGAGGTTTCAACATCTTGCATTCCTACTTTGGGAGCAAGGCGGAGATTTTCATGACAAACCTTACGGGATCGTCCCCGACCATTTGCAGGTTGTACAAGATATCTGTCATGTGGTAAAACTCGTTTGACCTCGTAAGGGCCATCGTATTTAATGGAAAGCTTTGTCCCCAATCGGGGAGGCTCCTTCACAAGAACGTATTCCCCTTTTGAGAATCGACAAACCTTAGCTTTACCTTTATCGAATCGTCTTTTACCAATAGCGGACCGTTCGGCCAATCGTCCTGACACAACCTTCCGTAAAGAACTCAGGTCAACTGTCTCATTTTGTTCGTCAATGATATGCAACAACTGAGGAGGAACAGCGCCTCGTTTCCCAGTTAGAAGTTCAATGGGTGTCTTCCCAGTGGCTTTTGACATGGTACAATTGATGGCTAGTTGCAGTGACCCTAATGCTTCTGACCAATGGTTTGGTTGGATGTGTTTAATGATAGTCAGCCCGTTTTTAATAATTCTCATAACACGTTCTACTTGTCCATTCGCTCGACTCGAGTATCCCGCACATTGGTGTAATTCAATTCCAAACTGAGTACAAAATCTTTGATATTCTGATACGAAAGCTCTGTCACCATCTACTATTATGCGTTTCGGAGTACCAAATAAAAATACTATTTCTTTTAAATGTTTTAGCGCTACGTCTTGTGATTTTGCTTTGGCATACTGTAAAATAACGAATTTGGTGAAGGCATCGATGGTGACAAACACATATTCCTTGTGCCCTATGGGTCCATTGAGTCGACCAGAAATGTCTATATGTAGTGTGTGAAAAGGCTCGGGGATTTTCTCCAAAGGGTGCAACCTACTTTGTTTTGCCCCCGAATCACCTTTCATGGTTTTACAGACAATGCAATTGTCTACAAATTTTCTTACAATTGAGGACATATTTGGAAACCAAAAATTTTCTTTTAGTTTGTCTAATGTTTTTTCCCAACCCATATGTCTTAGGGCCTCGTGATAAGTATTGATGAGAGTCCAGAGATATGACCGTGGAACAACTTTCACAAATCTTGTCCGACCATCGCATTGTAGCTTATAGTACAGTAGGTTATCTTGCACCTCGTAATCGGGATACGCAGTTGGGTCGTCAGGAAGTTGTTGTATAATTTTGCTAAGAACGGGGTCCCGTCGCTGTTCTATTAACAACCACTCGTCTTTAGTAGTAATATTCATTACCACTTGTAATGGGTTGCGGCTAAAAAAATCTACGTGTTGTAATGTAGACCCCTTTCTATACTCTACCTCGAAGTCAAAGTTTTGAAGGAAAGCCCACCATCTGTGTACTCTGGGAAGTAGTTCTTTTTTATAACGAGAAGCTTTTACTGCATTGCAATCTGTTATTATTGTAAATTTTCTACCATAGAGAAAGTGTCGAAAGTGTTTAACTGCTCTGACTATGGCTAACGTTTCTAATTCATAACTATGATATCTCGATTCAGCGACAGTAGTCCGCATACTGAAATATCCCACTACATGTCGCTTACTATTTTTTATTTGGAGCAAAATTGCGCCTAGTCCCATTGTACTAGCGTCCGTGTGTAGTTCTATGGGAAATCCTTCTTGGAATATAGTAAGAAGAGGTGCTGAGGTCAGGTATTCAATTATTTTGGATCGTGTGGCTTCATGTTCAGTCGTCCATTCCCACTTAGAATTTGTTTTCGTCAAATTGTACAGGGGAATCATCACTTTCGAGAAATTAGGTACAAACCGACGAAAATAACCTGCTAGCCCATTAAATTGTCGGACTTGTTTAACATTGATGGGTACGGGGGACCTGGCTAATGCCTCTACTTTGGATGGACTTGGTCTGATTTTACCGTCGCTTACAACAAACCCTAAGTATTCAACGGAAGTTTTCAAGAATAAACATTTCTTTATATTAACAGAAAAACCATGTTTTGTTAGGGCTGCCAAAACCCAGTTGAGTCGTTCGATCCCTTCCTCTACTGTAGCGCTAGGAATGAGCACATCATCTACATAAACAAATGCCACTTTGTTCAATAAACCACCCAATGCCTTATTTATAGCGCGCTGATAAATAGAGGGTGCATTCGCAAGACCAAAAGGCATCGTCAAATATTCGTATTGTCCGTCAGGTGTAATGAAAGCAGTTTTTTCAATGGAATCCTGGGCGACAGGTATCTGATGAAATCCTGCTGCCATGTCAAGACACGAAAAATATTTTGCACCAGCTAATTGATCAAGTTGATCTGATATCAAAGGTAGAGGATAATGATCTCGTATTGTATTTGAGTTAAGTTCTCTGTAGTCAACACATAATCTATCATCTCCGTTTTTCTTTTTTACTAATATAACTGGACTTGCAAATGGCGAGTCGCTTTCCCTAATTATTTTCTTTTCTAACAAGTCTTGTACAATAGATCTCACTTTCTCGCGTTCAACGGGTGCTAACCTATAAGGGCGTCGATAAACAAACTTATCAGGGTTTTTGAGACGAACTTTTAATTCTCCAGTTGTTACTCTTCTCTCTGATATTCCTTCTGAGAACGCATAATTGTATCTACTCAATATTTCCGTCAGTGCCATTATTTGTTCTTTATCATGAAGATCGGTGTTTAGTGTATGTGTAGCTAATTGAAAAATAGTTTTCGTATTTGCATGTTCTTCGATTCTAGTAAGTAAAATCGTGTCTTTGGTCAATGTTAGTTGTACACCGGGAATACGTAAAATGTCTCTACCTATGAGAATGTCAACTGGAATTTCATGATCAAGGACCACATGAAGTTCTAATTCGATCCAGAATCCGTTGATATTACAAGTGACAGTAATGTTTTGGAAAGAAATAGTGATAGAATTCCCAATTCCCTTAAGATGTAAAATTTTACAGTTTCGGGGTCCAGGGAGAACGCTTCCAACTGACTCCCTCACAAGTGAACAATCAGCCCCACTATCGAAAAGTGCTTTATACTTCTGATCCCCAACTAATAAAACAATCATACCTGAATCCTTGTTACCGTCTTTCAATAAATTGATCTTCCGTTCCTCGGCCAGGCGTTTGAAACAATTGGCTGTCGAATGGCCTGGCATTTTGCAGAACGAACATTCCATTGAAGATTTTCCGAGAGCTGGCATGGCTCGGCTTCCTCTTTGACTTTCCTCCTCGACTTGCCTGAATTTACACCGCCTCGTTGAGTGTCCACGTTTTCCACAACGAAAGCAATATCTTTGAACGTCGATCCGTGGATGGTTATTATAATTTTGGTGGTCGTTACACTCCTCTTCCCATGCAAACGGCAGAATCTCTTGTTGAATCTTGGCTCTTGAGTCCAGTGTTGTCGTGAAAACCAATCTTTTAAGGTCGCCGTTGAATTTAGCTACATGTGCCATCGTCACAGTAGCAGCTATCTCTTCTACAGTTTTGCCTTTCCACTTATGCATGAGTGTGTTGATCATTCGCACCGTGTATGTTGCAAGGTTTTCTCCTTCTCGTGGTTTTTCGCTAAGAATCCGGTGTAAAGTGGCTGCCGGAGTTTCAGACGTAGTGAATCGGGCAAGAAATTGTTCCTTCACCTCTCGCCAGGTTATGTCGGCATGGCAGATTTGAGTCAACCATGCTGATGCTGATCCTTTAAGTGACTGGCTAAGCAGCATTAGGAGTTGAGCTCCGGTGGCTGGTTTTTCATGCAAACAGATGTCGGCCGCGTTACACCAAGCTTCTGCTTCCATGGCGGACTCATCCGGATTAAATTCAGGAATGATAGAACCCGTAATTGTACCAATCGTTTCACTTCCTTTCACAATTTTCAAAAACTCCAGAAACTGTTGTTGTTGTGTCTCAAAGAGTTTCTTCCACTTCTCCTCTTCACTAGATGCTGTTGTATTGCTGCCTTGAATTACTGAATTCGATCCCACTTCTGATGTTGGAGAAGGATTGACCCTTTCGGGTAATGATTGTCCTAAATCCATTACTCTTTACAAATTTATTATAATATTTCACGTATTCACAATTTCGTCAACGAGTTACAACCTAACGCTACAAACATCACTTTCAGAATGATCCTAAAAACCTTCTTCATCTATTTTACAGTCTTTGTTCCCTCGCCCAAAACCTGGTTCCTCTCCACCAATGGCACTCCTCTAATCTTGTCATATGAGGCCTTAATTGCACCCACTTGTGTAGCTTTCTTCACCCTGTCCTTTGTTTATTGATTTGACTCTGATTTATGGCAAGGGTCCTTCCTGATAGCCACTTGCTGTTTTCTTCATAACTACTTTTGTTTATTTATTTGAACCAGATTTATGCTGGGAACGTTCTTCAGAACCTCTGTCATCCCTTCTTTCAATTCTTATCTCCCTCGCCTACATATATATATAGCACAAAATGGAAAGCAGTTAGAATTCTTTATTATTCAAAAGTCGATTTCTGCTAAGAAGTTTCTACAAGTTTAAGACTTGTGTACATCTTAGTTATTAATAACTGTAATATATAATATATAGTGTAATAATAAGTATTTTATTTTCAAATTTTTAGTCATCACATTACGTCGCGTTGATGTTGGCTTGGTAAGCTGCCTACCACTTGTGTTAATTACTTTGACCTGCCTCGGTGGTTGTTTTATTTAAAAGAGCGGTCGTATTAGATTCTTCGAGGTTTCGTGGTATTGTCATGGAATTGTCAGTTTCGCTGCGTAACCGTAGACACCAAAGGGGAATCAATCAAAGCGTACAATTTTTCTATAAAAGTTGGATAGAGAAGTAAAGTGCACCGCGGTAACATTATCTCCAACAGTGGGAGAAGATAAGTTGTTACAAAGGAAGTTGTATTGTGATTGATGAAACTGAATAAAAAATTGAAGTGTTGAAATATAATAACGTTACACTTGGTTTAGGTTAATGGAAAGTTCTGGTGTGACAGGTTTCACTTTTCTAATATTTCTCAAAATGTACAGATCCGCTATGTGCTCGGAAACCATTTGTTAAGCCCACCTTCAATAAAAGCTAAAAAATTGTATTTTTATACAGCACTTAACTACACATTTGTAGGAACGATAAAAATGAGTTACAACTTTGTAAACGGAAACACTGATGTTTAATACAATATAGAAAATTATAGAATTTATAGAAATTTAAAAATTATTAGAATTTTGTAAGAAATTTATAGAAAATTTACCTAGTAATGGATTCTTGTGTACTTGTAGCGTTTGTCTCTTTCAACTAAGGTAGTTCACGGTGTACTTTCAATGTACAGTTTGATGTCTGTGATATTTTTCTGCTTGGGCCTTTCTCTGTCAAGTTCACATTTGAAAGAACTCGTTCACAGGGTATACCATTGTCATATTCAACCCCTTCGACGTCTCGATGTTTCCAAACTCTCTCGGCATCCTCGGCAAAAGTAAGATAGAAAGTTTTTGATAAACGAGTGGCATAATCTTTTGAATCCCCTCATGTTTATAATGGTGGCAACACTGTCTATTAATGTTGGGGGATGTTTCTTAAT
Source organism: Polyplax serrata (assembly GCA_037055365.1). Taxonomy (NCBI): domain Eukaryota; kingdom Metazoa; phylum Arthropoda; class Insecta; order Psocodea; family Polyplacidae; genus Polyplax; species Polyplax serrata. The sequence goes on along the minus strand of JAWJWE010000038.1, from coordinate 2,461,509 downwards.
TTAAGGGATGTTTTTTTTTGTTTCTCCCCTTTCCCCCCCCCCGTTTTGCAAAATGAAAAAAGTTTTACCAAAGTTTGATTAAAGACAATTTCCTCTTCAAATCGGTTCCTTCCTTTCTTTCTTTCTTTCTTTCTTCTTGTTCACTTTCTCTTTTTACTCGCAAATTTAACCGAGGTTCTTTTTTGCCGTGACTTCGTCCTTCATCTTTGCCGACAGAAGACAACACTTCTGGGTCGAGTGAAAACATCTTTTTCCTTGCTTTTGTCAGATTTCACTTCGTCAGTTTTACTTTAAAGTGCGTTTTGTTCCCGCAGTTGTTCATTTTGTTTAATTTTTTTCAAAAGAGAGTTTCAAACTGGAAAATATGCTAACTTTTATTGAACAATAATATTTAATACGAGTAATATAAATTCTTGTGAAGTTGAGGTTGCATAGTGTTAAGTGTCCTAAGGTCTGAGACGTACAAGTCACCGGAACAAGCTGCTTTACCGTACGCCTTAGAAAGAACCACAATATTATGACGGCACAGCAGATGTTTAACTTAATTTGTTTGTTATCATTAAAATACTATTTTATATTACCTACGAAAACCAACTGTTTTAAATTGTATCAATATGAGAGATGTTGACTCTTGTTAACTGACGGGTTGTACGATCCACAGAGTTTGGGCAGTCGACATGACAAGTCGGTGAGTCAAATTCACCACGTGCAGTCCTAACTTCTGCAATTCTATGTAAATACTGTTCTACGTTCCTCTACTATTTTTCACCTTTGTAAGAAGAAGTAGAAGGAATGAGAACCAGTACGCTGTACATCCTCAACACACTTGTAACGGTTGCTAACGCTTGATGTGTCGCAGGAAAACAACCCTTTTACTCGACTAGAATAAATTTCAATAGTAAAAAAGTTAGTTTTAAATAGTTTTAACAGTGATTGCCTCGTGTGTGACGATCTCGAAACCGTTAAATTTAACCCTTGAGTAATGTAACACAATTTTATGGTGCCCAACGTATAATTTAACTGTCGGAAAGAATGAATGTTACCAATAAGAATGGAGGGTGTAGATTCGTACAAGTGGAAGAAGAAGAAGAAGAAGAAGAAGCGTGATAAACAACAGGTAAGTGAAGCAAACTAAACCATTAACGTGTACGTGGAAATAAATTGTTTTACCGGATCTGTGAGTTTATCCGAAACTTAAAAGTTTATTCTCTCAGTTTTGCCATTACACTAATGAAAACGGGGTGCGAAATTATTTATTGAAAAACAAGGGGGGGTGGAAAGCACCGGATTTCGGGGGTTGAAGTTCAGTTTGAACCGAATTCTCCTTTCGCGAGCGGGGAGTTCAAGTTCGAGTGGCACCTGCTCGGGTAGTCACCGGGTAGGGGTAGAGTTTTTGTCAAATCTCATTATTTTTTTTTTTTTTAAGATTTATTTGAGCAAATTGCTAAACTGTAGGTGTGCGGTGAAGTGCATCCGGTCACTCCAACGATAACGGCATGATCAACAGATCGCGGAGCAGAGACCGGGACCCGAGATCGAGACCAGAAGTGTCAGAAATTATTAATAAATTTTTACTCAAACCAACCGAAAACAAAGTTCCGGCAGAACAAACGGTGAATTTTGTGGGAGTTTTAAGTGTCCACTTCACTTCACCTGGTCCTTTCCGCCACCAGGAACAATAAAATTTTAGTTAAATCCAACCGTCCTTTTGGGTAATTTCTACTTCGACCCTTACGGAAAATCTAAACCGCATTTGTAAGGCGTGAGTAAATTTTTTAAAAAAGCCCCGAGAACCTCGCAGTAGCAGCAGCAGCAGCACCTGATCGACGGAATTGTTTTCACTCCCCAGTCAGCTGGGGGTGGGCCCAGTTGACAAATTCCAGACGAACTAAAAAGTGGTAATTTGTGTCTCGTAAAATCAAATTTGAGTTTCTCGATTGCCGAAGAAGACGTAAACCCAGGGGTAGGTGTGCATGTGTATTGTATCGAGGGGAGTTCACGGGGTCGGGGTGGCGGTGTCGGCGGGGGTTTTGGGGGTAAATTTAATGCTCCCCGTGGGGAAATGAGAAATTACACAGAAGAATCTGTCGTAGAATTGTTTGATATCGGGGGAATTTGTAATTAAAACCTCAAATTTTGTCTTCGGGGGGTTGGAGCAAAGCCTCGGTGCTTTTCACTACTTTGGTACCTTACCATTTTCACCATGGATAGTTTCACGTTTCGGGTGTTTACTTTAGCCGTAAACAACTTGTATTTTATTACGTATCGAAGTGTGTACAATTTTGCCAACATGGTTGCATTCAGAGAACTTAGTGGAGTGATGTTTTTGTTTTGATCTGTTGGTCATTGATTATTTTCGTTGACTGAACCGAAAACTGTACGGCAGCAGGGAAAATGAAGAAGTTGAGAGGAGCGGTGAATCGTTCGTACCATCTTTCTTACTTCAGCTAGAGTAGAGTGGTACTGGAGTTTACTTGTTGCCTATGTAAAATATAATAATAAAATATATGTAATAAATGCCTATGTAAAATACTGGCAAAATAATGTTTACTTCACGTGTATTATTTTCGTGTATAAGTGTAACCAGGTACTCTAGAACAGTGGTTTTATTTTTTATTAATATCGTCAACTGCTTACCAACTACATAATACGACCTATGTAATTGTAGTTAAAACTATTATAACTACTATAAGTAACCAGAATGTTTCCTATGTACACGTGTGTATGCTCTTTATATGTTAAACAAATATGTTGTAATTCTTACATAAGGCTTAAGACCAGTTTGAATCTGTAATAGATTTGTTGTAATTATTATTATGAATAAATAAATTAAAAAAAACTAGAATGTTTTCTAGAGTATATAATTTATGTGAGAGTAGTTCATTGTTGTGATAAAAAATAGTTGTTGAATTTATTAGTTAAGCTCTGAAACTATGTATTATATTTTTTTAGTGTCGCTTTTAGTGAAAATAAACTTCGAAATAGCTGCATAGACAGTTTGCATTTTCTCTCTTAAAGAAGTTTCTCCTGGTAATGCACCGCCGATTGATGGTTTTTTTGTTCTTGATAGTTTTCTTTGTTTGTGGCAGAGTTGATGTATCAGTCCCGCTTCTGTCTGAATTGACACGTTACCCTCAACGGCCTCTCTCTCTCTCTCTCTCTCTCTCTCTCTCTCTCTCTCTGACAAGTACCCAGCCTTGATTAATCTGACTGGTTAACTTATTTAAAAGTTTTCGATTCCATCCAAAGTCCTAAGTGGGATAGTTTCCAATTAGACCCCGTCTCCCTTCCTGAATTGATTTTCCATCGATGGAAAGCGGGGTCTTCCTCCGGCGAATTTTTCCACTACAACTAAATCTGAAGGCCCCGGAGAAGAAGAAGAAGAAGAAGAAGTCATTATGAAGTTAATATAACTCTCTTTCTACGGGTTTCTCGGTCGTTCGCTCGAAGCGCAACCCCAAGGGGCTAATATTGACAAGTTTGAAAAATCTCGGGTTAAACATCTGATCAAAACTAATTGCAAGTTTAACTTAATTCTAGGGAAACTCATTTCCCTAAAATTCCTTGACACTCATCGGAGGATCGAAGGAAATAGTTGGAACGGTTAACTCGCTCCAGCAGTACAAGTTCCTACAATCAGAGACAGATTGAGAGAGCGGAGGGGGGGGGAAAGGAATCAAGTCAATTTGAATTTTCATAAATAAAATACTCTTGCAGGTTCCTGTACTAACCCTTAATAATTGGTAGACGATATACAGTGAATAATGAAGTGAACGATTAAATAAACTTGATGGCTACATCAAAGATCTGTATTATTCTTCTGTGCTGTATTATTTTTAGCTACTAAAAATTTGACCATTGCGCCAGGGCGAGGAAGTGGATGATGTTGACCGCGTCCTCATTTCCTGCGCACCTGCACTTGGTGCAAGTCACACGAAAATGCCGCACAGAAAAAGACATTTATAATAGCATATATAGAAATGACAGAACTTAAAGTTTGACGGTGTACAAATGTTGACTTGTCGTTGTTTTCTCTCGAATTACGCCGTATCCTAATTATACAATGATAAGTATATACAGAAATTTAAACAATTTTAGAAACTTCTTTGAGGAAGTATACCTCTTAAAAATGATGAATTTTAACAAAACAGTTGCACAAACAAAAGCAAATTGCTCTCAAATGGAACTAAATGTTGATACGTGTTTACGTATTAAATATATATATACATTTAACTAATTGTATATGTAACTAAATATATATATCTTATATATTAAATAAATACATTGTGGTTCTGACGCAAGGTTTACGGCCACTTAGAATCTGCAATAAATGAATTATAATAATTATTATAAATAAATAATTTTAAAAAAAACTAAAAATTTTGTAATAAAATATTAACATTTAAATAAAAGTCTTTGGAGCACGGAGAAGATACTTAACACCAAGTTGTACTCCTCGAAACAACTACTACTTCTATAAATACAACTTGGAATTGTTTTGAAATTAATGTTGTGCTAGTTATTATTACCACTGTGTACTACGTACTACGACGGCTGGCTGTACAAGTAATAAAAAAATGTAATGCAACATTTGCAAAATATATATCATTGAAGTATGTAAATAATAAAGTATGTAGGAAATGTAGTAACGTATTCCGGGCCGTGGGCCTGTTGATCACTACAAATTAGGGTAAAAGTATAATATAATATACAAGATTAATCTGGATTTTGCGACCCATCATCAGTTGGTTCATATTTTTCAAGCCTGGATTTAACTTCCAGTAGCGCTTCTTCAAGAACCGCTATTTTACCCTGTGCCTCGGCCAAATCATTTAACGCCGCATCTAATTCACATCTCTCTGGGCGATCATCCCCTAAGTTCTTCCTTACAAAATCCATTGCATCTACCGGTTTTTCAGGTTCCTCATACAACGCTACTAGTACTTTAGTAAGTGCATCCATGACACCTGCTCTCTCCAAATATTTTCGAAATTCTTCACGTTTGGAATCGATCGGCCTGTAGGTCGTCATGATTATTGATTATTTAAAATTAATCCAAGCTGTGTGTAAAGTCTGACTTTTATCAAAAAGCGAACCATCAACTGTTTTCAGCGCCAGGACTACGAAATTTACCAATGGGAAGAGAGCTAATTTAAATACGACAAATTTCCCTTTCCTAAATTTTTGTTTCTATTTTTCACTTTATTATTATTTTATAAAAATATAGTAATAAGTGCTACTTAATATTTTTCAAGAAAGGTTTCTTAACAACCAAGCAACAAAGAATATACACTACATGCATCTTTAGTAAATAAAATGTAAATTTATTAAAAAATAGTAAGGCAGAATAAACGGATTAAAAGTATTAATTTTTAATGTTGGAACCAAAGGGTCGGTACCCGTTCGTAAAGTAAATAAATAGCGTGTTGTACGGTCTTATTTTATTTGTTCATAAATCAATAAAGTTGCGGATAGTAAAAAGCGATACCTAATTGCAAAATGATATATTGTAAATGCTCGGTAGTAAATATGGTGGAAAACAAATCCGCAAAGCATGGAACATCAAGTTTTGTTATTACCACGGCTATTTGTATTTTTATGTCTTTGGCCTACGACCACCGGCTTTTAATTCCTGTTTTATGCTGGTGGCTTTTCCTTCCACGGTGAAGTTAAAGCTTTCTTCCTTTCGATCATCAGAATTACAATTTTTTTTCTTTTTGTGCAGATTTCTACACTATTTGTGTACACACTCTGGTACTTATTGAATTCATTGAAAATTTATTTTATTTATTATAAATATTATTATTATTTATGTATCGTTGTATTAGGAGAAAACGAATGGTTTCTCAAACGTATAAAAACTAATATTTTTTTAATATTTTTGAACAACTAGTGTACTGACTTATTATTATTCTATTTTAACACCTTTATTATGTAGTGTAAACAAATAGGACTTTTGTACCACTTTGAGAAGTATGTTTACGTACTTTTTTGCAAGAAGTACAAACTACTTATGTAAATGTTTCTATTGTTAAGTATTACATCGTTATGTATTTTATTATACATAATGCATGCCAATTGTATTACACGTAATATGGTGTACTGCAGTTACATTATTGTGTATTGCATTGTTATGAGGTCGTGATTGCGTATATTCAGTTACGTACGGTACATTATGTACGTTCACCCCTGCGAGAATTATTTTCAATACTTTTATGTACATAAGTTTGATTTGTATGATATCATATCGTAGGTCGTACGTAGAATTTGTGCATGTTTCAACCGGCTAAAAGCGTCCTGTGAGAATTGAACACGTGCCGTAGTATTAGTTGATCGAAATAATGATTTATTTTTTGTAGTGTGCTTGTTGTAGTGTAGTGTCGTACGTTTTTTGTCGGGAAACATTTGAACGTTTCAACTGTTGCACTGGTTGTTTACATATTCTGGTCTAGAATTTCTAAATGGGAAGTCTTACAGGGCTGCCTGCCGTGTAGTCATGTTACATGTTAATAATAAGACACGCACACAAAGAAAACATGAGACGGTGATGTTAGAGAGTAACTCGTTCCTCTCTCTCTCTCTCTCTCTCTCTCTCTCTCTCTCTCTCTCTCTCTCTCTCTCTCATCTGAGTTTATTAACATTCTAAGTGAGTTGGTAGCGACATTTCCATACATCTGAACGCAAACACGGGAAATCTGCTTTTCGAACGTTCTAATCAATGAGTCTAAATAATTCTGCCATGTTCTAATTATCCCTCATCACTGGTCTCCTCTACCAAGATGGCTTCTCCTCTCTCCTGCCCCGGCGAGTGGTTGTAGTTGGCCAGGGGGAAGAGGTAAAGTCACCGGGAAAGTAAATTTACATTTAATAAGGCCATTTTCCCGGTTACAATATTACACTTTTATTTTGTTATTTATAAATACAAATTATTTAAGAGACTTCATGAATATAAACTATTTAAAACTTAATAAAGCCGACGGGTGAGTTTTTATCAGGGAAATTTCTCTTGTGCTCGCGAAAAGTTTGCCAAGAAAAAAATTGCTATTTATTTGTAGTCTCGAATCCATATATTTTGTAAGAATGAAATTTCGTACAGGCGTCCAAAAGTTTTTTATTTTAGTCGGGATGATTCGGAGCACGCAGCACCCGCGGCCATTTTCTTTTTTGAGAATCTGACAAAGGAAAGCCTTTCTCCTTGGACTGGTTTTGGTCAAACTCGGACCGAATGCCACCTGACCACCTTGCTGGAGTCAAAGAAAAATTTTTGTTTCACCTGTAATTGTCAGACGGTTGGCACGGTTATGGCAAGTTTTGTTTATTGAAAGTATAAATTGTAGATGTGTAGTGTGTTGTAAAGATGTTACGCGGTTGAGCTGACATCGTTCTGGTGCCTTAGACTCTTTCCTCGAAGTCAATAATTCGGAGTAACGGGGTGAAATGCCGTGTAATAATTCACTCTCGAGACCGAGGGCGAGTTAACCGACTTAAGTTTTTGGTCCGAATACTTAACAGGAGCGTACTTAAGTTGCTTTTCAAGTCCCATCGTCTCCCTCCTCTGTCTCTCCTTCTAAGTCAAACAAATGCTCCGGGAAATTTATTAAGCAATAAGGTAAACGCAACGTACGGGAATAATACGAAATTTGACGTTGGCAGGTGGGAAGTTTTTGCGAACGATCGGCGAAACGTCTCGGCGCTAAAAATTTAATTTGTCGGGTTTGAGTTTCAGGTGCCTTTCAGGTAGGCAACAGATGTCGACTTATTAAAACTGGGAAAATATCGGATGATTTTAATTGGGTTGAACCGCCGAAAAAGAATATCGGATTTCAGGTAGTAAAAATTAGGTCGTGCACTCAGGCCGTCGATATTGAATCATCCGGTTCGCGGGACTTATTAATAAGTCAAATTTACATAAGTCGCTTAAGTCGATTTAGCCGGGAGTTATATAAATCTCTGCTACATAAAATTGACCGACTTTTTGAGTTTTTTGTCATTATCTGCTGTTTTTAGTATTTGCACGATGCGTAGTGTTATAATATAGGTTTTCATTAATAGAATTGTAAAGAAAAGCAAAATATTAGTGGTCTTGTTATATTGCTCGATGTAGGAGACTCTATTGTTTATATTATTGCTCCTTCCTAGCGCCGGGTTGCGTACCATAAACCTACAGCACCAAGTGCGATTTACATGGAATGGTTTTTGATGTGAATGATGATACATAAAATTCATAAGAGTAATACATAACTCGATATGGTTATTAATAATGAGTTACTGTGTTGTGCGATAGTATTTATTGTACCTGGGGGGTGTTTATACTAAGCAAAATATATTTGTACGGCAATGTGTGTTGTTTATTTATAAATCGTGTGCATGCGAGAAGGTCTACATAAATATAAATTGGTCTGATGACCTGAGTACTGTACAGATTTTGTTTTATTTATTATTATTTTTGTCATTTATGTAGTGTTCTCCTGTACCGTCTTAAGAGACCTGTTTATTAATGATAACAATACGGTGGCTATTAATTTTTTAAGATTTTACGTAACCGAAAATTAATTAACAGTAACATAGTAAAAATATGAAAGATAGGGCTGTGCCGGCCGAGGAAGAACACGAAAAGTTTTGTAAAACTATTTACGGTAATAAATTTTTATTATTAATTATGAAGTTTTGAATTTTATAGATTTTATAAAGTTGTTCGTCTAGTGCAATTAAAAACATTAATAAGTGCATAAACTCAGCACATTATGTGGTCAATTACGTTTAAGTTAATTGAACTGGGGTTATATTCTCGTCTTATACATAGGCGTTCAAGGTTGTGTTGTAAATTTTGTAGTATCCAAAGGTCAACTACCGTCAACTCGTCAATTTATTGTTTCTTGGCATCTTGAGCAATCAGTAGGGCAAAGGGGTAAATTGTTTTAGTAGTCTGCTACAAAGGAGGAAGGTACCTTTCTCGTACACCTCAGGGTGAACGCAACTTTGCAAGGCGAGGTAGAAAGTTACTCGTAGAAAATGGCGTTGGACTGAAGGAAAGCTCCGTATTTATACAAAGGTAAATTACCCGCAGCAAAATTTTGTTAATTTGCAGTCCCCGGCCGTGTCGGCAGGTGGAAAGGAGTTTTTTCGGGGGCGGTGGTGGAGTGTCAGGGAATTTGGGAGCGTGAAGCGTACCTTTTACCTGACAGACGGTCTTTCCCTGGGTTCTCTCAGTCCTTCCCGTCCCCCAGGATCCTGAATATTAACATTTACCGTAGCAAAAAAGTTTTAGGAAACTTTTCTTGGAACTGTATGAAATCTCATTAAAGGGGAAAAACCGCATTTTTACTGCAAGCATTTAAACTCGTCGTGCAATTTAATATTTATCTTTTAATATTCATTTTGTGGGATTATGAAGAATATGAATGACTTTTGTGTCGGCAGACAGCCGATAGCAATTTTCCTATCGGAGCCCTGCGTTTCCTAGTGACTTTCGGAATGAGGGAAGTTGGGTCCGCCCGGTGAGGAACTATTGTTCCACAAAATCTAATCACCGTTTAGGAAAAATTTCCTTGACAGAAAAAGAACATATATTAATATAAGTATATACTGTTACATGCTAATATTATACGTACATATTCTAATCATTGCAATATATACATACTTAATGTAATGCATCACCGTATATCCATAACATACGGTAATATTACTTTATTACTTATTCTAATATTATGTATTTGTTTATGTATTGTGGACGATAATTTGAATTTTTTCTGTATTATGTAATGCACGAAACTTATGAATGATTGCTCTGACTATGATGCTTCGACAATATTGGATGCTGGAAGTTTTTTGAAGAATTTGTATTCAATAAAAATAATCGATGTTGCATTACAATATCAGTACAATTGTGTGTACTGTTCTTATTGGTTCCGTGGGAGTTGGTGAATTGAATTTATGGAAACCGTATTCTGTGATTTTGTTTTATTCGAAATGGGAGAATGTAAATAGGTCTACTTATGTAGATTTGTGGACGGGTTCGGATCGCCAGGTCCCGCGATCTGTCCAGACGTGTCTCTACTCTTCTGGCAGGAGAAGAAGCTCTCTCAATGTGAGTTTCCCCCGAAATTTCATTTCTCAAAGAGTTATTAATATTTGTTTTATATTAAATTGGAAGTAATTTAATTTGTAGAGTATTTACTCTATTCAATTTTATAGATAATTTTAAGTTTTAGACGGAAAGCGATTTAATTCGGGCGGAGGCGTTTAGGGGAGGAAAAGTCTGAGGTTTCCCAAGGGAGAGTTTTAAGAAGTTTACCCTGTAAAAAATGAGCTTGTCTTCTGGTTAACTTCGTACTTATGTACATTGTCGGTTTAAATAGATTCGGAGGACGGGACCGAATAAATTAATCTTGTGGGGCTGCCGTCGAACTTATTGGATGGTATCAATACCGAAGTAATAGCAGTCGATTGGAAGCAGTCAAAATTTTTCAAATATTCCTTATTCACCGAGTTTATGCTTTCAAAGATGGCGGACGTAAATTGGCATTCGACAACCGAGAGCCTTTCGAGTGTAAAACACTGACCGTCCTCATTCAGGAATTTGTTGGAAAATTTGAAATTGAACAAATAGTTAAGTCGACGGAAAGCAATAAACTAAGTTGTGGATGTGGATTTTGCAGATGATTTGGGGGGCGTTCGCTTTCCCGATGGGGTCCCGTGAAATTTACAACATTTTAACGAATTCTTCTCGTTACGCAGACGAGAACGTGAGGAGTTGTTGCCTAGAAGTAGACTGAGGGAGGAGCAATGGAGTCATCGAAGGACAACCACCAAGACGTTTCGTGCTATTTAGGTACTATCTGATCCCTCGGTCACGTGGACCAAACCTCTTCACCACCAACTGCTTTGTAGTGGGAGGAAACTACAAGTGAGACAGAGAACAACATACAATTCTATTTAGGAGGAGAACCAAAACCAAAAAATGCGGCAGGTTTTGCGCGCGTTGTCTTTCCTTCTCCAGGGTGCACTGATCGTCCGACAGATCACGGGTATTAGGCTTAATCGATGAATTGTTAATTAGTTCCATCCGTGGAAATGCGCAAGTAAATTTAACTCCCGAAAAGATTTATTATTCGCGAAGGTCGTAAATTTGCCTTTTCTCACGGAAAAACTCCCGTGGCGGAGGACGCCAGCGGAAAATCTGAGGACTTACGACAGCAGAACAATTTGGAAAAACCACAGAAATTGAAATTTACAACTCGAAACAGCGCGCTGTACTCGGAGATAAAAATGTATGCAATGTCGCTGTCGTACGGTGGTACGGCAGCAGGCTGAAGAAAACAGTTTCTCCGTCGTTGTTCCTCCGCTTCTTCGTGGGACGTCTCTCCTTCTTCCCGAAGAGAATTAAACAAGAGTTGTAATTGCTCCCCTCGGTCCATCCAAGAAGAAAAGTCGCGGCTTTCGGAATTTGCTACCCATTTAATTCCAAACAATTTATTTTTGGTTTCGACCGTTTCTCCCCGTCCGAAAAACAAATGGGTTACTTAATTGTGCTGTTGTGTGATGTTAGAAAGGACAGGGTTCGCGGCGGGGACGCGTTCCACGGAAAGGGCCGTGGACGTTTTCAACTTTTCACAAGATGAAGTTCGCGTGTCGTCCGGAGCACCTCGAAGGTGTCCGATGGGAACGACCCCCGAACGATGCACAAACGGCTGAAAAGATTGACGTCTGCTCCTCTTTTTTCACTTCTTTCCCGAATATCGTTCTCATTAATTATGCAATTGCAATTATCTCGGCAGACGGAATCCGTTTGCTTAATCGCCTTAGACAGAAGTCAATCGCATCCTTTTCGAGCGGTTCACCCGGCCCGGGGAATGAAAAATAAAACGTCGAGGAACAACGCAGATCTAGAAAAGAGCGAGATAATAAAATGGAAAAAGTGAAGGGTTAGGGAAGAAAATGAGACAAAGAATAACTCGGAGTGCAGGATAAGAAGGCGGAGGAAAGTTTAAGAAAAAAAAGAAGCAGAAGAGCGTGGAAGGAACATGGGAACGCGCGAGAGCAAAACATGAACTATAGCAAAACGAGAGAGAGAGAGAGATCTTAAGGGACGCAAAAAGGAATGGCATAAATTTATGGTGGAAATTATTCGCATTTTTATAGAATTACGGGAAAACGTCAGGGAGAAAGACATTAATTTATACGTTGGAAACAAACAGTTCCTTTTCTTTTTTTGCCTCTGCTTGCGAGTACTGAAAAATGAAAATCTTGAGGGAGTCGAAGTGGTAGAAGAAACACGAGGAAAAGCTCGGAGCTTTGGAACTTTTAACTAACTTTTATTACGATCACATGGATGTGAAATTGAAAAAAAAGAAAAAGAAAAAGAAAAAGAAACCAAGGAGGAACCAGGAAAGAAAAGGTGGGCAGATCGGGGAAACTGTGCAAACTTCGTCTTCTTCGTCGGAATTACTCTGAATATTTTTATTTTGGATTTGTCTGAAGACTTCTGGAGAGATCTTGTTGAACGGCTAACCCCCCCCCCCCGTCACCGGACTGGTAAATTGAACCTTACAGATGTACCCCTCCTCCTCCTCCTGCCCCCTTGCCTTTTAATGTCTGTCATCTTCTTCAACGGCCTACCTTCTTTTTCATTTTCATCTTCTGGCTGTTGTATTTCCCAGCCGAAGAATAACACAGGAATCTCTCCATTTCTCTCTCTCTCTCTCTCTCTCTCTCTCTCTCTCTCTCACTTCTTCTTTCAAAATTGAATTTTCGATTTTTATATCTAATAACTATTCAAAAGTTTTGGAAGCTCGAGCTTTCCGATTTGTTTTTGAATGTTTGAAAGGGCTGCACGTTATTGACTGGCTGTTTGTTGAATCGACGGTCCCGGGCCCGAGATGCTGCGTCGCTCCTGTGGGATGATTCAACGGCTCTGGGCTTGAAGAAGAAGGAAAATTCAGGGTCGGATTAATGGATTTGGAAGTGAGACTTGAAAAGCCCCAAGAATTGATTTAACGAGTTGAAAGTTTTTCCGGGAACTGCCTGCTCCTCCTTTCTCTTCTTTCTCTTTGCCTTGTTCATTTCTCTCTCTCTCTCTCTCTCTCTCTCTCTATGTGTATTTATATATAATTTTAGTTTTTGAGATTCTTGGGGAGCTTGCGATGAAGCTTTTAGATGCAGTCAGTTTTTCTCCGACACACATAAATGTTCAACGTAGCTGTGTCAAATCGAGTGGATCGAACATGGCGGACAAGTGTGGAAAATTTATGTTGTGTTATTGTCCGATGCACGCGAATACCAGACTTGTACTTGATTTTTTTTTTTTTTTGAAGGAACTGTTGATGGTTGTGGTCTTGTAGTCTAATCATGGAAGTGGCGGGATTGTTCATTTGGATTTGTTGTTAGAGTTGGGATGGAGTGGGAAGGTCTTGAAGGGAAAACATAAGCGTTCGATGTTGCTCGTTACATGTTGTTTAACGTATATAGTAACATAATATATAGAACACGTGGTGAGGTGTTCGGTAAATGTAGTGTGGGAATACGAAATGAGACGTAAATAGACTACAATGTGAGTGTACCCCTGGCTACTTACTCTCAGTGTCTACGTCTGTGTAGGTCACATTGTTCAGTGGGAGTTGTGTATCTATTCTTTATCTAGATCTATCTAGATGTTGTCTATTCCTATCTCGCGCAGAAAAGTCAGGGAATGGTATTTTCGTTGCGTAATTCAAAAATCTATTCTTTTCCAGATTTATCATTGTCACGATGTCTGATTCTCCCCGTTGCCAACCGCCCAAAATCCTTCTTTCCTTTTCTTACTATTTTTCCTTAACCCACCACCGCGACCACCCTCTCTCTCTCCCCCGGCTCTTTCCTCCTGCTTCGTTTCACTATATACTTTTTCTTACCTTCTCCCTCTTTCTCTCATTCTCCTGCTCAAAAACCAAATCAGAAATTCTACTCAGGATCTGCCGGCTTCATCTCCTCGTTGGGTCTTTCGGGGAAGAAAATATCATCGACCCTGTTTAAGACGTCGAAAGTCTTGGGAAAGGTGGCAGCCATCAGGTGTAGCCGTCAAGTGAATTGTGAGGAGTTTGCACGGTTGCCGGGGGGACCTTGGGTGACCAGTTATTTTACCCTTTTGGTTTTATTTAATTTATTAATTTTGCGGCTTTATTAATTTTAAGTAATTGAGTCGACGTCTAAGAGTACCTCGCACTACTGGAGAGTATCCAAACCTCTTTCCAATATTTCTTTTATCTGTTTATCTAATTTGGTGAGCTGTTAATTTTTATGTGGGTGTATAATTTTAAATATTGTTGTAATAATACCACGTAACGAACTGTTTGAGTGGTTGTAGTATTTTACAAACGGTTAAATAGAAAAATAAATATTTTTATGTAACGATTCTTTGAACGGTTAGTGTGTTGAGAAACTTATGGAAGGCGGATAAAATAATACCCGAAACGTAATAAAAGTGTACATCAGAAGGTTGTTGGTAATTCAAACGTAATGCCAAAGTGGTAAACTGCGTTTGGGGTCGCCTCGGGGTGTTTCGTTTAGTGCCGTTGTTTAGGAGTCGCAGGGTCACACGAAAGCGGAGGGCTCGCACAGAACGCCCGGAAAAAAATGAGATGACTCCTTTATAAAAAATGTAAGTTCTATTTGTATCCGAAGGTCGAGAAACACATTTGAAATTTATATTCTTACCCACCGGACTTGAATACTGATGGGAGTGAAGTACCTCGTCAGCTACCCTAAAACGGTGATTCCTCACCTTATTGACTTGTTTTATGTCGTACGCATTTTGGTAACTGAGACATAACACAGGCAGTTTCTGTTTTGAACTATTCTTACGCACGTGAATTATTTATATTCAATAAGTCTCTGAGTACAAGAGAGTTTCTGGCGGTTGAGAGTGTTTTTCTTTGGGAGGGAGACGTTTCTCAGGCTCGGGCTCACCGGGGAACACCCTGAGAACACCCTCGTCGTACCTGAGCCTGAAACTTTTCCAAGCATCCCTTCCGAGGTGGCGGAATAACTCGGGGAAAAAGCGCCTCACCGCTTGAATATTTATTTTCACGCTTTTCCTGTTGACGGGGATCCCACCAGACCTGAATACCTAATACGTCACGTAGAGTGTCTGGTCAAAGGAGGTGGAGAAAAAGACAAGGAAACTACATTAATTCAGAGAATATGGAATTACCGGAGGAACACGGCGCGGTCCTTTTTCTCATTCAATTTTTTACCTTTTACACTCCGGGCTAGGGCGTGTAGTTCGTCGTCGAACCTTTTCTTACGACGGGGTTAAATGTGAAAGGTTTTCACTTGGCGTATGCTTTGTTACATTACTGAGCTGTAGTTTTGTGTAGTTGAACGTACGAGAAAATTACAACATAGACGTATGTATTGTGTAAAAGTATGAAAATACAAATGGGAGTTTGCGTACTAGAAAAGTCAGTTGTGTGACTCAAATTACAACTGCTGAGAGTAGTTGCAGGGGTCCACAATGCATTACAATTTATGCTGGAAGCTGTTGTTGTATTTATACAGCTTATATGCCTTTAATAATCCATGTAGGTTTTTATAAAAGTTTTTATGTATTGTAGTACACTGTGTTACACGGGTAAAACACACACCTGCCCCATTCCATTCCGGACTGTTGCCTTTTACTCCGTCGAGGAAGAGAACTTTCACCCTGGTCAAAACATGATTGATTGAGCGAAATGCAAATTTTTTTGTGTCGATGAGACCTGTGGGAGAAGACAAATCGAAGTCGCCGCAGGAAAAGGCACTTGGCGGGGGAAAAAATACACGGCGGGGAGGGCAAAAGGCTCGTATAAGACAAAGTGATTTAAGGGGTTGGTTCGACAAGACGATGGGCAGGGGGTGGTTTCAAATAACGCCAAATTGTCGGACGAGAGCCTCGAAATGATGTCGTTAAGCACAAGTTTATTACGCGAGGGTCATTTTTATGCCATCTAATAAATTATATATGACCCACAGGATTTTATCATGGCGAATGAAAATATTTTCCAAGGGTTTTTCCACTCTTTTCTCCTTTCGCCTGCATCTCTCCAAGTTCTATTTCCCTTTAATAGGTTTTCCTTTTTCATTTATATCGTCGACCGTGGAAGGAGTGAGAACCTTTTCCATAGGAACGAAGTCTACCCCCAGCAGAACCCCCGCGACCACTACAACCAGTCCCCCCCCCGCCAACACGGGCAGATGATATTGCCACGAACGGGACGTAACGGAAAGGACAAAAGGAACGGAGAAAGGGAACTTACTTTTTTTTATTTTCTTCTGCCACGTCTCGTTTTCTTCTCTCCTTCTTTTCTGTTGGTCTTGGACTTGTTCTGGTCGTTGCTAGTCCTCGCCTCCGTCGTCGTCGTCGTCAACTTCATCTGCTTCCTCTTCCCTTGTTTTCCTTTTTCCTTTTATTAAGTCGCCTCCTCGGCCGCAATAAAAACGTTCCTGATTGCGTAAGAACGTTTTCTTGATACAATTATGGTCGCCCCCAAAGTCAATTTCACCATTCGGTTCTGAAAAGGTTTTTCGACGCAGAAATGAATACACTTTGCTCTGGTGGCTGTGTGGCGTTCCCAGTTGTGACTCTGAAGCCGCACAACCAAAGATTACCGGAGGAGGACCTAAACCATGTCGTTTTGTGAGTTGTTGTTGTTGTTGTTCTGCGTTTATTTATTATTTGTCGATTAGTCGGTGTGCTGGTAACTTCCAAGGACCTTTTTTGCAAGTTGAAGCCACTCACTTATAAAAAAATGTAACAAATAAAATAAAAAGAGGCCACGAAACGAAATACGTATAAATTTGTGTAATATTTTATGTATATACATAAAGTTGGAGCAGGTAAGCGGGACGAAAAGGAGGGAAACCAATGTAAAAATTTGTGTAAATAATATAAATTCTTATTCTTTATCAATAAATGTATTTTTTTAATAATTAAGTACTAAGTAATACGTTATTAAATTAATATTAATTTAATTTTAACATTAATACGGTATTAATTACATAAATACATAGCAAGGAAATTGTTAAAATGTAATTGTAAAAATACATAATACAAAATATAAATAAATTGTTAAAAACAAAAAATTGGAATGTTATTTCTTAATATTATGCATTTATATTAAATATTAATTCCGAATGTTTAGATTTATAATACTAATGTTATGTTTTACATAATTTACTAAATATACATATATGTATGTGATGGAAGAGACTCTAAGATTGCCTACTCGGGTTTTTTCTGGTTGCTCTGACCAGTAGAGTAAAGAGCGAAAGGACGGAACTGTTTCTTTGTCAAAGTTTGCAAAGAAAATTATTAATATATTGGCTTATTAAATAGATTAATAGGAGCTCGTCTGCTGGAGTTCTTAGGAATCAAATTAAAATTTACGGATGAGAACAAGTAAGACCCGTGTCTGGAGTAAAGTTGGAAACGATTTTATCAAGTGAGTACTCGATGGACAAAGTCGACTTTATGACTTTTTAAGTATTGCCATTGAATTTGTATTTAAATATAATATTCTGGGGTTTATACTATTATACGGAACGTATAATTGTCATAAATATATTTATGTCGTCTATCCGTGCCCTGGCGGTATATTATTTTATCTATAGTAAAGTGCGGGTCGTTTGTATGTGAATACTTAACCGCGTTTATTATATTTTTATAAGTAGAATTCGCTTCATGTGTACACGTGTTGAAAAGGACAGCTGGGAATTTTCGCTCCGAAGGCAGTCGGAGGGCAGACAAAGGTGCTGGTCAGCCGAGTGCCGACAGCAGCCGAAACGTGAAGGCTTCAACTCCCAAAGGAAATTTCATAAGTCCGTGATGAAAAATCTGCCACTTGTCTTTCGGTTTCTGTTTTCACGTCCAGTTGTTTCCCATGTCCAGAGCTTCTTCTTCAATCGCGTGGGAAGGGGAACCCAAAATTGAAAACTAATGCCATTACGGTGCGTAAATGAAAAATAAAAATTGGGTCCGACCCACGGGGACCCGTGGGGAAAGTAGCGTTGTCCGTCCAAAATTCAATCCAGTCTTTTCTAAGTACTCGCTGAGTATCCTCCATCTTTGTAGTTAATTTGTTGAGCATAGAGAAAACTATTGAAAAAAGTTAAAATACTCAGGGTTGTTTAATAATATTAAAAGATTGTACGGTAAATGTAGTCTTCCGCAATAGTAATATATATATTTTATACATGAGTATGCTACACATTAAATATTTTTATATACTGTGTATTAAAATATAATGTAATATAAAATAAATACTTGTAGTAGTAGGTTGCCACTACGTATAGAGTAAATCAACATAAACATTAATAGTATTGTGTAATTAATATGTTCTTTTGTACTTTATAAATTACTTTTTGAATACATCAAATTAAATGAATAACTATCTGTGTTTCTCTTAATTAAATTGGTTTTAACGCTTGCGGTTGCGTTAATTATTAGTTGTATTATGTAGTGTTCATATTTATACAGGGGAAGTGTTTTCTACTTCACCGTCCGCTTCACTAACTTTTTATGTAAGCGTTTACCATTCTTCTAATCTGCCATTTCATATTGTTACGCTTCAATTAAATTCTATTAACTACCATAATAAAATTCTTCTATTGTGACTGTTTTCAACGTTTCAACATTTTAGTTCTGTCCCTTGACTCATTGCTCGTTGTCCTGCGACCACGGAAGACTACGAAAGTATAAAACAATTTTTTTCCAACTGTATGAACTTGTGGTCTGTAAAAGGAGAACGTCTTCCGTAGAAATAATATATTTTCTAATAAATTAATAATTTGATTGACGATGTAAAGTTCTTAAATTAAATTAATTAGAAAAATTAGGGCTAAATTCTTTTTAACTTTGTTACTTGGTGAAAATAATTAATTTGATTTGAAAGGCCGTCCTCCAAATTTGGTATAAATATTGTTAATTAAACTAATTGGTTTAATTAATTTCTTCCGGGCGGAGAAGTCGTCCTCCACTTCTTGGAGGTTTAACAACTACAAATCGCAAGTGGAAAGTAAGAGAGGGGTTGAGGTTCGTGATGTACCTTTGAGTACCCGTGAAGAATTGTGGTACTGCGTTTGAAGTAATCAAGCCGCTTCTTGGGGTTGGATTGTAGGGTTGTAGGGCCGGTGAACGCACACGTGACATGAGAGATGTTGTAATGTGTAATGTGAATGTTCTCGCAAGTATCACGGGGGATGTAAAGAAGATAAAGTCTAAAGTGGGATGCGAACACTAGCAAGTAGTAGAGATCTTGTGTTGGTTAGAGAATTATTTATTTATTATTAACCGACTTATTACAGTGATAGTAAAGAGGCTGGTCACGGGCAAAAACCTATGTATTTATTAAATGCAACATTGGTGAGACGTCTAATATGGAGATACCGTCGTGAGACCCGAACACGAAATTTACATTTCTACTTGTTCAATTTATGTACAAATAACATTAATAATAAGTCAATGTTAATAAGAACAAACCAGACGGTAGTGTTGTAGTCTTTTGTTGATATTGTAATTGTATTCGTCTGATAATATAAATTTCCATTCTCATCTCTTAATGTACTTCCTCTTGAGCTGTCTCTTCTGTTTTGTTTTTATTTTTTCCCCATTGTCTTGTTACACTTTTTTCTCCTTTCTCTTTTCCTCTTTGTCTCCATTTCTTTCTCTCTCTGTCTTCAATTTCTTTAGTTTAATTACGGAAGTTATTTTTGTGTTTTTTATTCCATCCCTTTCAACTGACAGTTGAAGCGACCGCGTCGACCTCTACCGTTTAAAAAAATATTTCAAGTTGACAGGAAAAGGGTGAGAGGCAGCACCACTTCCACGTCTGCCCGTTTGTTCTGGTCGGGTTTTTATTTGTCGGGTTGCACGCGTATGTTTTATCAGGAAAAATTATCCTGTCGGTTTCTCCACGTTCATTTCTTTCGGGTTGTCCTTCAGGTGGCGACCTCCGTGATTTACACTCGATTTTATCGGTCTTTGCTGTGGACGTCTCTTCCGTGGACTTTTCTCGCTTTACTCTCTTTAGGATCTTCTTCCGAACTTGAATTCTTTCCTTCTTCTTTTTTTTTTACCTCGACTTTAACGGTTTTCTGATTCCCTCCTTTTGACCCCCGGGGTTGTAAATTTCTGCCGGAGGTCTCAGATAAACAGATCCGTTCCCTGTGTGTGTGTGTGTGTTTTTTTTTCTTTTACCGCTCTTCAGCCTTCCAGACAGCAACTGTTTCCGTTTTCTGCACCGGTCCCTTCTGATTCTGGTTGAAATTGCTTTGGGGTTGAAGAGTCAGATAAATTTCTTGTGCGTTCCATCTCATTCCTTTTTCACTTGCTGACAGTGCCAGGAAAGAGCCGAAAAGATGAATGCGACGCAGGAATGCAGAAAAATCCGGCAGAAATTTTTATTTTTATTTCCTTCTTGTTTCGTCACGAGTACTCTTTTTTTGCCCTGGCAATTCTTTTTCTTATTCTTCTGTTGCTGTTGCTGTTGCAGTTACTCGCAATGAATTGATTACATAATTTTCCGCCACATTTAAAATTGCGTTTTGCTTTTTTTGACCTTGTGCGTGTACAATTTTCCAATTTTCGACGCCGAAAAGTTGAAAATCTGATTCCTGTGGTTGAACTAGTGTGTGCCCATTCACTGTGGAGCTTTGTAAGACTGCCTTTGTACATCATTGTACAGGAATTTAAGGTACATTTTCAAGGTACAGGTTGGGTACCCTGAAAAACTCACTTGGTTCACCAAATTTTTGTGTTTGGTTACTTTGGTACAATATGATTCCCAGCATCTGCTTTAAATCACCAGGGCCGCAGGTTTAATTAATTCTCGCAGCACCTGAGCCATTTTTAATTGTAAATAGAACTGTTTGATTCGTCCAAAAACAATTTTCCAAAATCGTTTTGTTTACAGCCGGACTTTCACACGGCGTCGAACGAATCAGTGCCGTTTTGTTTTTATCCCACCGAAGTAAAACTCTCCTTCGGCATTTTATATTTTACTTCCTATCTCACGTTTCCATTCTTTTTTTCCACATGTTCTTTCTCTACTTATTTTCTTCTATTTCTTCTTGGGTAATATAATTTGGAGAAAGTAATTTAATCAATCGGCGTTTAAACGGCAAATTAAGAGCCTTCAACCGGCCATATGGTGTCGAATCTTAATTGAAACTTCGGAAAGCACGAAACCCGCAACAGGAGCAAAAGATTACGGTCGTTTAGAAGGAGAGTGCAGCGGTGAGACCAGACCAGAAGATGGATCATTTGGAGAGGGAGTGAAATAGAAAAGAATGCGAAGAAGTGATGGGCAGTAGAAACATATCCACTTTGGGTGATAAACGAAAATAAAATTGGAGCATGTGGCGTCTACTGCCACGGAGGTTTTTCATCGACTCCTCCTTTCTACGTTGTCTTCTGCTTCACCTTTCCCAACGCCATTTCCTACTTCTTCTTAACTTTCTCGGTTTTGTGGCGAACGTTTAAGAGTCACGCTTCTAACTCTCGGTCAGTTTTCTCATTACACGCAACATCAAGTCTAAGAAAAGCTTGTCTTTCCTCTGGCGTGCTATCCGTCGTTGACTTGTCCTCCTGCCCCGGCAGTTTCACCTTGGAAAACGTCCCTACTTTTTTCTGTCTGCTTTTATTATTACGTCCTGCCCCTATATTGACCTCAGGTCATTCTTTTCCACCACATTTCTGACATGGTTCATCGTTTTTATTTTTACTTTTACTCCCTGTCCCATTGAACAGCCCCGTTGTTTCCGACTAATTTTGTTCTTGTTTAGGTCTACCTTTGTACCTGAAATGGAATATTTTGCATAGAAATCAGACAAAGGACAGGTGGTAATGTGAAGGGTGCATGACCTGGCAAGGAAATATTATTACTATGTCTAGTGGTCTTTGAAATTTTGTGTATTAGTAGTAGTAGAGGACTCGTACCTGAAGTTTTGGTACAGTGCATGAAATATTTAGTTATTTATTTTAGTTTACTAAGAAATTTAATGGTGTAATTGTTTTTGGCATCTGACCTGTTTGTACATGAGTAAATTGGAGGTCAACTGCAGTACTTAAAACGTTGGCGATCGTACAAATTTTGTAGTTCAGGGTACAAATTCTGGCTCGTCACGCGAAATCTAGTCAAATTCTAGTATCTCGACAAATACCACTGATTGACTCAAACTTCAAAAGTAAACTGTCTATTAATGTATGTTTGTATCGGTTATTAAATACCGAGTACTGGAATGAATACCACTGGCTCTCAAAAACAAAGTGGAAGTAGACAAAACGTACTCGTTTTGAAATTCTATGACAGCAGGATTAAAGGGACCGATTAGAGTTAAGCGTCAGATAAGATAAGACAGACGGTTTCTACGGTCGCGCGGATTGTCCTGGTTAGCATTTTCCCTGGAGAACCTTCCGAGGTAAGCTGGAAAATAAAACAGAAATAAAACAAAATAAGAATTCCATAGAATTAATCATCGGGAAATGAAAGACCGGAAGGGTTTCTGCTTGGAATTAAAAAGAAAAGTTACTTCTATAATAAAATCATAGAAGAAGAGAAAGAAGAAGAAGACACGGGAATGAGAAGGTCGGAAAAAGAGTGGCGTAAGAATTAAAACAACGTGGTAGGAGACGAAAAGGACGAAGTTAAGGGTTGATTTAAGAAAGGTGTACTAAAGCTCTTAAATTGTTTTTTACTATGAGGGCGACAGGGGGATGGAAAGTCCTAATGAAAATTGATTGCGGCACCGTTGAAACCTGAATTCTATTTTCTTTTCGCTCTTTTTACCAAGTTTCTTTTTTTTTCCATCGAGTTCTTCTCACACTTGCTACCAAAAACACATCTGCTGCGGACTGCCACGGTTTTATGATCCGATCACGATCTGAAACGCTTCATTTGGATGTCAACACATCCGGGCACTCCCTCGATTGACTTCCATTTGCATATCAGATCTGTGAGCGCTTACTAGATTTTTACATCGTAATCTCTGGCAAATACGTACAAGAGTTTATTTATTTATTTATTTATTTTTTTATGTACCACTGGTGATTTATAGAAAAAACGTATCACAAAACAGAAACGAGCAACACTCATCAGTAAGTTAATATATTAGGGATTTGAAAAGTTGGGTACTGCGGACGTCTCGCATTGTCTTATGAAAATTCAACTACAGAGATCTGATCTCTTTCTCTCTCCCTCTCTCGCTTTCTCTTCTGATGAAGATCTCTTGGATTGAATTGAAGCAAAAATAATTTCCTTTCTTTTGAACATCTTCACCCATAAACTTTGTCACTTTTGTGACTGTACGGAGAACAGCTTCATTATATATTGTAATTGTAGGCATTTTAAAGAGATCTTCTTTCTGTGACGTTTGTTTAGTCGTTCGCAGTCATTCGAGTTCACCCTGAATTTTGCTTATTTTTAAGCTGAGAACGGAACCACTTAACCATCTTTGTAGTGCTGGTCTTTATGCTGGTAGCCAATTTAAGGTCTTTCACTGGTTTTGTATTTTTTTTCCTCATGAAAATTTGTATCCGTATTTCTTAGAAGTAGTTTAATGGCACGTTCGAATCCTTCCTTTTAACAATCCTGTCACATAAAAGTGGTTATCTGTTTTATATTTCTCAATAATATTTAAAGACCCCGTCGATAAGATTCATTTTAAATCTGGGAAAATAAACAACGGAGAAGAATTAAAGGGGAAATTTATTTGGCGTTCACGAAAGCGAAACCAAAATTTATTGGATGTTTGACCGACGTTGCCGACGAAGGAAGACCGATGGAGGGAAAAAAACCGCAGAGGAGTGCCAAAGAGCCTCTGAGATCTCCTCGAAAGTGCAGAAAAGGGCGAGATGAAGCGGTTCAAAGGAAAAGATGGGAAGAAAGAGAAGGAAGCCGATGGACGAAACGCCTGCACCTGCTGCCAGTGAAAAGATTTTCGCTTAAGACATTCGCCCCGACGATTTTGAAGAAGAAGCAGCAGCAGAAGCAGCAGCGCAAGCAGCGGCGGCGTCGGCAGCAACAGCAGGGTGGTAAAAGACGAAGAAGAAAAAGATTCCTCGGCATTAATTGGTAATTATTTTAAGCCCTCGGAAGAACTTTTTCTGTTTCGGAACAAATGTTCTACGGTTAATGTTTTTCTGTTTCTTCTTCGCTGAGAACAAGTGGTTGCGCGAGAAGAGGCGGGGAGACAGCAGAAAGGGAGGGCCCGGCACAAGGAAAGAGTTAAATCACCCACACATTAAGCAGATTAATTAATAAGGAAGAGAAGGAAAAACGTACACAGAAGATACAGTATGTACACTGTGTTAAAAAGGGAAGGAGAAACGAGGAAAAATGTCTTGGTATCAAGTTACATTGACCAGAGTGCTGGTACGAAGTTACACCAAGTTCAGTTTGACGAATGAAATAAGTGCGTGGATGACGGGAGAGACAGTACGAGGAGACTGATGGACCGATGAGACAGACAAATCGAGTCAATACAACGAGGAGATGTTTGTCGCGGTCTCCACGAAATAGACGGAAAGATAAACTAAAAGTTAAGAGAAGAAGACGGATGAGACGGAATGAAGCGGGAGATAACTCGAAAGCCGATGAAGTGCGTCTAATGAAAAATTCATTAAATTGCTTTTCATCAAGCTCAGATTACCTCAGATTTCATCACGGATCGAACTATGTACTTCCGGTTATGAAAAATTACGAAGAGGCTCCCAATGCCGATGAGGTAAATAAGAAACTGTCGTTTTCGGTGGTGTAGGAGAAACTATTTCCGGTTGTGCAAGCACCCCAAAACAGACAAAGGAGTCAAAGGAACAGTCAAAATGTAACGATTTTTCTCCTTTGACTGGATAATTGTTTCGTCGCGTGCGATCTGACTTTGATCTGCTCTCCTTCGTCGATCTGACTGTTTTGATCTGTCGGCTCGGGCCGAGCATCCGCTCTGATTTTGTTTTTCTTGTTCGGGCCGTTACGCCGTGACCCTCTGCCAGTTAGTCCGCCACTGGGTAATTGTCAATTTGTCTGTCGTCTGCTCTCCCTCGTTGCACACTGTTGTTGGTATCTTCTGCCACGTGTTGTGTTGTTTCACCCCCTGAGGGAAATTTTCACTTTTTGACTTGCACTCCGCCTCCCCGACTTGTCATCATGTCTCTCTCTCTCTCTCTCTCTCTACTTTTCTACATAAATCCCGGATAATTATTTATTAGTCACTTATTTGGGATATTGATTTATTAACGCTTTCAACGAACCGGAAATACATTTTCATATCTCTTTAATTTATTTGGTGGAGGGAAAATTAAGAATCGTATTAATTCCGAGCGGAAATACCATGACCCCCTGCCTTGTCGGCCGTTTCTGATAAGCCGGATTTAAAGTGGTTTCTGAGGTTTCTGCCAAATTGTTTCGGAAGGGATGGTCCACCGGTCAGAGCACATGTGTCCTCCGACATCAATTCTGGGGGTTTTTGCTAACTCCTAACTACTAATTGCTGGAAACTAACATCTGCCGATGCTGGCTGGCCGGTTTATATTATTGTATTCGTCGGTCCGTGTCCGTCTTTTAAACGGCATACATTTTTGTGTGAACTCAAGAAATTATGTACGGTTTAAATTGCCCTAAATAAAGCCTTATTATGAATAATACAAATGTGTAATAAAAATAAATAATGTTTTATATGCGTCTCGTAATAGCCACGTATTATATGGAGTGTATTATAGTAAAAATAATGTAAGTTATTGTTGTATGCCGTGTACAAAGTAGACAAAAGTAAGTTGTGTATGCGCGTTAATGAAAACTAGTCGTTAGTAAAAAGTAGTCTGGTTGTAAAAAATAATTCTGGTTTGTACAGTAGTTGTAACCTGTATTTCTGAAAACGTACGAACTAACAAAACTCATAAGCTTTGAAATGTCAACTACATGAAATGGAAAAGTAAGTGAATTGTTTAGACAATAGTCTGAACGGGCAACTTGGTCTAAAATCAAAATGCTTTCGACTTCTTCGGGAACTCGTACGCTGCTCTTTGTGGTCGAACTACAACCCTTAAAATTATTTGTACAGTATTGGGTTTGGTGTATAACTCACCTGTCGTCGTTGAGAACACTCGGTGCGGGTTGTCGTGTGTCTGTATTAGTAGCTGCCCCAGGTTCTAAAATTATATGCGCCCGAGATCGTTATTCAGAGTAACGTTTGAACGTTCGGTAATGTAATATTGTCTGTAGATGAAATCTGCATAACGACACCGGAACCGGAAACACCCCTCGGTAGGAAGTTTAATTGCGTCAAAGTCAATGAAAAATGCGGGGACGTCGGGAACAAAGTGTTACAAAGCACCCCTGACGTAAGCATTACACTTCTTTATTATATAATAATATAAGATTGTGTGGGAATCCCCGGGGCGTTTACTTCTTCATGGCTAATTTAAAGAAATCCAATGGAATTTTAACTGCATAGGGAGATTTTAGTACTCGCCAAAAGGCTCAAACCTTCATCGTTTTTATGTTCGTTTTTAATAGAAAACGATCGAGACGAATTGGAGAGGTTTTTTTTCTACTTTGTGTCGTGGTGGTTTTTTTTTTTTTTTTTAGGTATTGTTCTCATGGGGGTGCTTCTTGAGGTAATGCTGCGGTGGAATGTCCCACCGAAAGTTTTGAAAAAATTTAATTAACTGATGGAAAATTCGATGTTTGGTGATTTGTTGAATACTTTTGTAGTCCCCACGAAATTCTTTAACGTGTGGTTGTTTCAAGTTAAAAAGTTATTAATTAGGTGGTATAAATTTGTGACGTTTTCTGGAGTAACTCTGAACTGCAATGTGAGTGACCCTAAGCTCTGTCTCTTGCACTCCAACACATCTTCGGGGATTGTTCTGTTTACTACAGTGCTCTTGTGTTGTTTTTCTCCTTATTTGGACGTTTACCGTCGCTGTCTGCTGTCGGAATTACGCAATTACAATTGGTCATTTAGTTCGGTTTGTATTTTGTCGCCGTTTTATGTCAATACCGTAATTTTTTGTCGTAACTACACCTTTCTCGGGTAGTTTGATTGCAAAAATAAAAATTATAGTTTTATATAATTTAGCGTTGACATACAAGCAGGAGAGGACGATGTATGAATTTGGCCTCAAACTCAACCCCCGTCGAACCCCTGCAAAGGTAAGAAGACGCGTCAAAGGAGTGGCATGCACGGAATTACACGAAAAGCACATTTATGAAATTTAAAACTAAAATTTTCAAACACTCCACTCTGAAAATTTAAGCCGAAAGAAAATTGCAAGGCATTGGTGGCAAGGCGAAGGCGGAAAAGGGCGAGCCTTTTTTGGCAAAATGTTGGAAAACCAAAAAATTTTCATCATTTTCGGAGAGGACCGTCGCACCCCCGAGACTTTTTTTTTTCGGAATAATTTAATTAAATTGCTTGAGAGAATAAAGGAAAGATTAACGGGGAAAATGAATTTAAATCTCCCGTCCCCTGCGAACAAAAAAATTCGTTTCAAAACTCCGTTTTTCTTAAAATTCTTCGTAACGGTCCGCCCTTAATTGGACAGGAGTGACGAAGTTGGAGTGAAATTTATTGCGCGGGTACCACTCGGGGGTACTCGTTGTCGTACCGGTCGGACCACACACCTGTGTAGATGCCTAAATAATTTAATTGCCTAAATTTATTTACATTTTCACGTATTATTTATATATGAAGTACGTGGTAAATATGAGACTTTTGTTGTTACATAATGTTTGACAATTATTAATTCATAAAAACTAAACGAAGTTATTTTTAAAGAATAAATAAATATAATATATTTATATATTTATACGACCGAAACCGAAAATTTTACATAACTAAACTTGTTTTTTATTTCAAAATACATAATATAAGTGCAACGAACACTTAATTATTGTTTTTGTTCCTCATAATTAAAGTGTTTAATTTGAGTTAATTAATAATATATATATAAATGCGACACACACACGACATTAAGTATATTGTAAAGTATATTTTACAGATTTTCTGAATAAATAAAACCTGTCATTGTCTGGTTGCTGAAAGTTCGTAAAGAGAATTTGAATGAGAAATTCCGACTGTTAAGTCACCAGAGAATTTAACGGGAATGTAGGGAAAATGCATTTAATTCGTAGTAAGTTGTAATATCTCATTACAAGTTACCACAAATTGACGGTTTTGCTTCATTAAATTCAGTATAAGTAAGTAAAGTATTTCCGAGGTAAGAGCGACAACGAGTTAATAAATACCTATTAATCACAGGTAATTAATTATCCGTGGCGCTTTTTTTTCGCGTACTTTCTCACTTCCCCACTCCCTCGCCTCCCCAGTCGGCAATTAATAAATTAAAAATAAATTCAGAGGAAGGAAGGCAATTTCTTTCGTCAGAAGTTATCCGATGAGTTTCTTCTCTGTTATCTAGTCCTATTACGCGCAGACAATGTTTCTCTGGGTGCTTTTCGTCGGCCATTTTCTGGCTACGGCCTGCCCGGGGTGGCAGTGGCCTCCTCGGGGGATGAAAAGAAAATGAAAGAAATCATCAATTAATGGTTTCACCCATCCTACCCCTCATCGGCAGCAGCCGCAACGCGTTGCCTGTCCGGACGAAGAATTTCCAACAGACTAATTCCGGGGCAATTCGCAGAAGAACGCTAGACAAGTAATTGCCAAATAAGGTACGTGAGCAAAATGCAAAAGGTTCCAGTTTTCTTCATCTTCTTCTTCTTCTTCTTCTTGTTCTTGTTCTTCATAATCAACTTATGACCTTTTCCACCCTTTCCGGACCTTTTTTTATACATCCTTTTCAACCCCTTTTGCACGTTTCGTATTTTGCTTCCCTTTTGACAAGGTACTCTCACTCCATCCCGGTCTCTCTGTTTTTTCTCTCGTGCTCTCGTTTCTATTTGCCTTCTCACTTCTGTCTCCCTTTGAGGGAAACGTTGAAGGTAGACAAAAAAGGATTAAAAATGGTAATTGCCAACGCGAACGGTTTTTTAAGAGGCAATTTTGTACTCCTCTTTGTTACCGCTCGCTTTCATCCCCCGGTCTCGTTCTGCTTCTACTTCGGCACGAAGGTGCAGGCCGAGTTGACGTTTTTGAGAAAAGTTTGAGAAAGTTGACATCTGCGAAGGTCGAATGCTGCGGACGGAATTGGATTTCATGTGTTATGTGTCTTTTTGTATAGGTTTTTCTCAGGTAAATTTTGATTTTTATTTAATGTACAATTGTTGTACATAACGCGATTTGTGTACACGTCGGAGTTATGGACGTCTCCTGTGCCACTAAGTGCCACTGACGCCCTTCGCAGGCCATAAATTTTGTTTTTTCTTTTTAAGTTTTCTTTGTTTTTCTACAGCCTTTTGTATTATTAAAATAATAGTACACAATTGTATTTAGTAGTAGTAATACTTATAGCCGTCATTCTGTTCTACGTCACCGTTTGTGTTCATCGATTCACTGGTTCCCACCAAGCCCTTCCTGGTTATACCTCGCGGCACCGAAACGGTTATCTTTTTAATGTTTTTACTGCAGATTTTTTAATTTCCGCTGCTTATAAAATTTTAAATGTTTTCTTAATGGCGTCAGACATGTTAATGTTGAAAAACCAAAGTTCCTCTTTAGGGTAAACAAAAAGGGGGTGCCGATGGGAAGGTTCTCTTTTTGAGTGACAGAAGTTCGCCGTTTCGAGGAGGCCGGTCCGTTTGGCAGAAGAAAATGACCGAACGATAACCTCAAAGTAAATTTTACATGGACACGCACAGGGAAAACGGTACTTTCTCTGCGGTGCACGATTTCCTTTTTTATAACCTGAAAAGGAAAGAAAAGGCTCTTGCCTTTTCGAGAGTCTTGAATTTAAAAGGAATGTCATTTTGTTGTTCCGACTGCCCGCCTATCCGTCCACCTATCTGCATCCTCGAGGAAAGAGAAATTTGAAAAAGAATTTCCCTTCGAACGGTCAAATTTATTTGCCATATGTACATAATAAATAAATAAAAGTTTAAGGAAAAAGGCCCTCGAGAATTTGATCGAGTTTATACGCGGAACGAGTCTAATACGCCATTTGCAAATTCAAATATTTTCCTTTTTTTTTGTTCCCGGGCCGAAACCTTTCGGGGAAAGCCCCCGATGGCTGCTCTTCTCCTCGCAAATCCTTACAGCTCCGGTCCCCAAGGGGCTCCTCTAAGTTGTTTCTCCTCAGCGTAAAAAATCTGTAAAAACCCTTTCTTACAATATAAATTGTTTCTGAGGAGTCGGACGTGGAAGGAGACAAGATAAAATGAAGAAACATATGCGTTGCGTAAATAAAAAGAATACTTTGATTTAGGGAATTTGGGAAAGGTTTCTGGTTCCGGAGGTTCGGGAGACTTCCTTGGGGAGACGGCAGCCTTCCTCCTCGCTCGCCGGGAAGTTAAGAATGAGGTTCCTTGTGGGATAACCCGGGTGTCAATTTCGTTTTTGGAATTTATCATTCTGTTGGAGTTTACCTACATAAAATCTCATTTTAAGTTGAACGTCGCACGTGCTCTCTTGACGAACTGGCTGACGCATTCCACAAGAAGTAATTTCGAGTAGATAAACGCAGTTCTGGATAGGTAAAAGTACCTGGTTTAGCACTGTGATGGTGTCCGTGTTACTCGTAGCTCCTTCTAAATTGTCTGAGTATTTTGCTTAATTTGGAAACATGCAGAACAGACAATGTAGGCGGTAGAAGAAGTTTCAGATGGGGAAGAGGTACTTTATCTATTCATAGTCGATGGTATAGATACTTTAAATACACTCCTGAAGAACACACAGCAGGTAGATAATTTACTTTTTATCTACCTTTGGGTTATGCGAAGGATAAAAGTCGGTCGATGAAGCAGTGAGTAGTTTTTTAACACCCGTGAAGATTTATCTACCCATTATGTATTTCTTCGTAGCTAAAAATGTATTTCGCAGATAATTACTACCCATCTGTAGGTTAGAGAAGATAAAAGTTGATAGGAGGACAAGATACTTTTAATTCACGTGTAGAAGATTCTTCTTATCTGTTGGACTACTCTAACAGATAGTTGTTGAGTTTAATATTTAAGTTAAAATTTGATAGAATAGGAAGTTAATTTTCATCTGCTCGCTGACGGTACTGGTAAAATACTTTTATGTTCGTTTTATTGTATTTTTATGTACCTCGTACTGTTCCGTGCAGACTAAACCAGGGAGTGTCCTACCTTAGAGGTGTCCTCCGTGTTGAAAACTTTGTTGACAGGATGTTGTTCAGTTGGAGTCTAAATTTGGAAACGAAGCACATCAAATTACATAAAGTAATTTGCAAATAAGATGTATTCAGTAGCAATGTGTGTCATAAAATTTCATTGGATTTCCCTTCTTCTCAGCTTGTTACATTTACACTTCGGTATCGACCGCCGGCATTACCATATTCAATTTTTCCGGGTCTTCTTTAGGGTTCGGCGAATTCTTCCTTGTCTTGTCTCCTCTTCCCAGCGCCGAAAGAAAATTACTCCAAGGCCACGGGAGGAATGAAAAACTTACGAATGAATAATAATAGGGAAAACACGGCCGGAGTGTTTTCCTAACCTTTTCAGACGAGTTCGTCTTGTCTAATTTCATTTTCACCGTGTGTTCATCCAGTCATCCGGTCGTCCTCAGATTTATTTAATTCTCAACTTAACATTTTTTTTTATTTCTCCAGTCAGTCGGAGAGGCAGCTTGCGAGAGCTTGCCGTTTTCCCATTTTCAATGAGAAACCGCCGAACGCGGCTCTTGCCCTCGCATCACATAAAAACAAATGCCCGAAAATTGTCTGAAAATAAAGAATCAAACGAAAAGTTTTAATTTAAAAGAAAGGGCAGAGGGAAAAGTTTGCACATTAACGGTTACGTTGAAATCTATTCGTCGCTAGCTTAACGTTAGCAAAACTAATTTTAACCCTGTTTAATTGCCCGCGCCGCATTGAATGAAAATTCAATGAGAGGAGTAACTTTGACTCGAATAGATTTGCTCAACGTTCACAACACTGCGGATTAATTATGTACATAAATAGCACAAATTGATTTTTAATAAATGCGAGACACGTTCAGATTTTAGATGACCGGCGAGTTATGAGCCTATAAGGAGGAAGTGTCCTCGTGTCCACAGGCCGTCAAACTAGAAGTTTTAGTTGTTTTATGTAAAGCTGGTCTTCGTTTGCTTCTGTGACTGTACTTCTCCTTTCTTTCGTCTTTTCCTGCTTATTCGTCTTCCCTTTCTGATATTTTCTTTCTATTCCCGTAAAGATTACGGTGTTTACATTCTACCCTTGCATTATTTTTCCCATTAAACAAAATGGTTCGACGTGTAATTCCAATCGTAATGTGATAATTTCACCTTATTTTCCATCCAACTCGATACCTTGAATTTTAAATGGTCCAATTGTTATGTAAATAGCTACAGTTGCTGTATGTAGTGTTATTTTACTTATGGTTTATGGTTTGGTGTAGTTCGTTTGTAAGTAAACGAACTGTAAACGAACTATTTATTAACTGCAATATTCATTTATTTATTTTAGAAGAAACGAGTAACAGTTTATGACTAATATTTGTAATAATACAAAAATTTGTTAATAATTAAAATGGACTTATGTATATATAGAATGGGACGCCTTATGAATGAACATTAACATAACTGTAAAACTTGAGTTTTAATATAAAGAATATTCATCGAGTGCTATTGCAATTTATGTAACACTTATTAAGTTTAAATTCTGAGTGTTGTGTTTATATTTTTTAATACGTTTATGTATTTCAAATAATTATTGTAATACACTGAATATGGATTGTAACTGTCCATGAGTCTCGTGTCAGAATTAAAATAGATTTACTTAATATAAAATATCTATTTTTAGTTTAATTCGGGAGCAATTTTGTTTTGTTAAAATTTTTTATTTTTTGAGAGGTAAACTTCCTCAGGTTAATTATATTTTTATATTAATTCGTTTAATAAAATATGTGTAAGTTTCAAATTATGTTTCGGCTTAACTAAAGTCTTTGATATTTTATACTTTTATACTTTACATTTTGAGGACATGCCTTCTTTGCTCAAATTAATTTTTTTACAGTTTTTATTTATGTACATTTCTATTATTTATTTCTCCATTAATTTTATTCTCACTTTGAAATGCAGTTTCGTTTTAGTTAGTTTTAATGTATAATTTTTATGTTTTAAGTTGTAATTTTATTTAAAATAAATAAATTGACCGTTTGTCCACGTTTATGGCTGAGTAATGTTCGTGAGTCACCTTTGCAGAATTTATGGCGAATGTTTGTAGTTTAGTTTGTGGGTCGAAGTGGTGTGACCCGAGCACTCTTTTTACGTACTCCACATTGTGCCCCCCCGTTACATAATTTAATAAAAGAAATTATCCGTTACCCGTGTCGGTTGTGAAAGAAGGTTTTCGCAATTTAAAAAAAAAAGACTCACATGATGGCTGACTTTTTGTCAAGTTACCCTGCTCTTTTGTGAATGTGCCAGAATTTAGTTGAGAATGTGAATTTATTCTCGTTGATGCTCCTCGTCTCTTCAGACGTGCTTCACTCTCGAGTGAAATTTGTTCCGTTGAATTTGGGATTCTCTTTTTGCTCGAGTCACGTCTGACGACTCAAAGAATAAAATTTCAGTTAGAGCAGTTGTTTGTGCAGTTAATGATATAACAAATTGAGTCGACGACGAGAAAAACAATTTAGTTGGAAAGGAGGAGGCGGAGGAATCACAGAGCAGACTACCTGAAACGATGACAATTCACTCGAGAGGGGATTCGTTCGCAGGCAACCGAGAGGTCATTTCGTATTTTTCCAAAAGGTAAAGACAAGTTTAGGGAGATGCAGTTTTAATTGTGGTGCACGTTGCAGGTGTGGCACGGGGTACCTTTCCTGTCCCTTCAATGGTGTTGAAGTTGTACTAGGAGTGTACCGCCTTGAAAAATGCAGGTCTAGCAAATGTTTTTATGTACTGCTTTATCGTATTTTAATATTAAACATAAAAAAATCACATATATTATTTTTAATATATGTGAATTCTGTATATTATTGTTGTAATTTCAGATCAAAGCGATAAAACCGGTATGTAGTGGCTTACTTATAGTAGAGCGTATATTTTGTAATTATGTGTAGTATATATTTTGTAGTATGTGTTCTGCTTGTGAATTATTTTATATTTTAGAAAAATATTTCTGTATGTACTTGTACTGTATTTCTAAATCTTCTGTCCCCATTTTTTTGTATATTTATATATCTAGCTTTTATATTTTAATGACAGGTTTTACAGAATTATTATTTTATTTATGTATTTAATTATATAAATTATATTACTTTAACATATTATTTAATTTATATATTTTTTATTATTTTAATTATTAAGTTATTATTATTGTAGGTTAGTTTGTTACGGAAATAAATGCATAAGAATATCATTTGGTCTTTAATAATTTTGTAAATAACGTAGGTCAAGGTTGTAAGTGTTCCCTTAATAAATGTTATTAAAATGTGGTAATATTCATAAGGGTATGTTTGAATAAAATATATGGTCTTAACATTAATACGAAACATATGAGAGAGTCTAGGCTTGGTTGTACACGTAGTATCGTGGCTCGAGAGTTTTAAACTCCGACTTTTTGAAGTAAACAACAGAAAATTTTAATAAACAGTGAAATGACTCGGTTATTTTGTTGCGAGAGGTCTCCAGATATCGTTCGAACAGGTGAGAACCTTGAGGTGAAAGGCAAAAAGGCCGGTACGTCACGGAGGTGAAGGGAAACTTTTTCGGTTTGGGACATTCTGTGAGTTCGCATTTGATTTATGACTTTGCTACTTCATAAGAACTCTTTGTAATTTGTTAGCGTCACCTTTAAAGCCTTTCTATCGTTTGAATAACCGCTGATCTGCCGCTGAACCTTTCGTCAACCTTTTCCCGTTTCCGTCAGCTTGCAATTTTTCTGGTGCTCCCGCCGGTTCAGGTTGGGTTATCGTTCCACAAGACTGAGATTATGCGTACAAGAAGTTATTTCTTAAGATGGCCGCTCAGGTTTCATCCGCCATTTTCTTTTTTGCTTTAATATTTTACATAAATTTATGCAACGACTTAACCTTGATGGAGAAAGTGCCACGAATGAGTCGCATGCGAGTACGAAAAAGCAGAAGACGAGTGAAAATCGTTTAGTCAACTTAATGCAAGGATTTTCCACACGGGTGGACGGACGGTAGAAGGATCGAATGTCTGTCTCTCTGTCTGTCTATTCTTCTTCTATTTAATCCCCTTCACGATTTACTTTTCACGTCCATCACGTAGGTGAAAAGAAATGTTTTTCCCACTTAAGCACACACACACACACACAACCACACAAACGGTGATACATATACGCACACACAAGTACAAGTCGCGGTGGAAGGAAGTTAAGAAAGTTAAGAAGAATCAGGTAACAAAAAGGATAATTCAAAGTAACAGTTAGTCTCCCCTTGATGTCCGATTCGAGTTTTGTTAATCCTCAAACGACGGGATTGTGGTCGTTGCGCTGTCGTTTGGCCGTCTAACCAACCTCACGCCTTGAAATGATTTTTCTTTCTTACTTCTACAATACATAATTTTGTGTAAAGCACGTCAGTGTAAATAAGTACGGTGACACAACCGCACGGGGAAGGTATTAGTTATTGTACAAGGCCCGCTACGCGAGAAAAATATCGCATAAATACAAATTCTAATACAGCAGAACATATTAATGGGTTACAACGGACTCTATTAGTCATTCGACGACGAGGGTTGCCCGATTCTCCGAGTTAACACTGTTAAAACACACACACACATAGAGAGAGAGGGAGGGAAGGAAAGTTAATAAACAACATGACAAAACGTCACACCCTTTGGGGTTTCCAAAAGTCCGGTATAATTTAGGTGAGGCAACCCAAGAGAAAAAGGCATTACTTCTCAAGACAAATATGTGGAAGTCAACAGCGGCACCCAGTTAAGCTTGAAACAATTTTACAACAGCAATAACCGAATAATGGCCGAACTTCTTTCGCAGCAGCCACACAAGTTGGCCCATTAATAAAACATTTACCTGGAGTCAACCCCTTGACATCCACACCGACCTGCCTCCCCCGGTTTTCCTGCGGAGGGATTCGTTCGACACGCAATTGAGCCAGATGTCCTGTGGGGCCCCCGGGGGCCCACAAGTGCGTGATGTACGACGCCAGGGTCAGCATCTTTCGGGGCGCCACGCAGGAAACTTTCCAAAGGTTCGCGGGTACGAAAGAGCTGGTGAAGTACACACAAACCCGCACGGTGTTTTTCACATTTCCTGACGAAGGGACTGCCCTCCGACTGCCACGTCGTAAAACTTTGAGGTGGAAAGGTTCTGGTTACCCTGCAGCCTTCAGTCGCGTAAAGCTGAAAACATAAAGATAAGAAACAAAAATGTTTAGAAGATTGGAAATGGCGAAATTTTCCAATTAATTCCTGGTCGGGGGATGGAAGAAGTTGATCGTAGAAACGGGTAGTTTTTTCTTTTCCTTTTAGTATTGACCGGATTCGCACCCTCTGCAGCCTTTCCTTCCCGGTAGGAACATTCTACGATGGAAAAGGCATCAAATTTTAATATTATTGCTCATCGGGGTCGAAGTGCTTTTTCCTTTAGGATGAAGATTGTAGCGGCGGTTGTAGTCACTACAAGTGCGTTTTTCCGAAGCTTTGTAGGTTCCTCGGCGACGTGCTCAGGTGCCAATTGAGGTTTCTTACCTTTAGATCGTGGGGTAGTATTCCTTTGAGAGGGAAACAAAGGTCTACTATCCGTGGTGTAAAAAAATTACCTGTACCTCGTGGGGTGACCTTCACTTTCACCCAGTTTTAAGGTTTCAGGTTCACTCTTCTCCGGACTTGTCACTGGTGCACTCGTAGCAGCAAATTAATTAAAAATTGTAGTACGTAAATAAGAAAAAAATACTTGACTGAGGCGAGAAACTCCGGAGCGTAAAGTCAGAATAAATAACGCAAGAAAATGAACTGAAAAGTCATTTTCAGAGGCTTTTGTCTCTCCCTGCCGATGCTTCGTCTTCTCCATCTTGTTCGACTTCTTCCACCGTCTTCTGCTTCCATCTATTCGATTTTGTCTTCGTCTTCTTCCCATCAGCAAAAAGGTCACGACTTCAATAATGCCGTGTTGTTCTGCAGTTCCCCGTCGAAGGTCTCCCGGGAATTTCCTCCGTCTTCCAGTTCTCGTCTTGTTCTCATTCGCACACGCTGCCTTTACAATTTCTAACTATTTTTTTTTTCCTATTCTTTTCCTGCCGGTCCTACCAGTCGGCTGTGACACGTGGAGTTTCGGCTAAGCGGAAGTGCTTGGCGTAGGAACCTGCCCAAGGCGCACAATCCATGGTGCTAACCTACCTATAAATATTTGCCACTACTCTTAGTGAGAAGGTCGTAGTATGAACTAATACTTTTACTACAAATCGTACTATAATTTTTTAATGATACGACAGCAGATGGAAAGTACGCAGTCCTAAAAAGAAAATAAAAAAATATTTTGCAACAATAGTCAAACTCTTATGCGCATTACATATCTTATAGCTGTACACAGCTTCACTACACATAACATATACTGTATAGGTACATAACTTAACATAATTTTTATGTATTGTAACAGTACAGTAGCTAAAATAAAGTACAGCCGGAAGATCTTAAATATACATAACAGGAGATGATTGAATGAAAAAATGTCGAGAGTTTGTATAGGCGATTTATGTATGGTATTAATTAAACCATTCCATAAAAACGCCTTGTATATGGGTAATTGTCCGTTAATGATAACTGCCAAGCGTCAAGTTAATTCTCCTATGAGTTTGCTCTGTCCGGGTTAAAAAGACATTTAATCCCTTTCATAACTCTTTGACCGGTTTTTCTTAAGTAAGTAATTCATTTCTTGCTATTTACGTAGGCGAATTAATTTTCAGGTGAACTTTGAAAAGATCGGTTGTGAAATTAAAATTTATTCATGGGAATTACGGGAGACTTATTGTGGTGAAAAAAATTTTTTAATTAATTTTTACATAGAAAGCAGTGTCATTTACATACAATTTGGTTGGCGGAGCAGCAGAAGATTTCTCACTGCATTTTGAGTAGCAGGGGAGAGCAATGAGTGCAAAAGAAGTACGCGAACGATAAGCAATCAGTCGAATCAATACAATAAATATATGTTGTGTAATTCCAGGTGACGCACAAACTTGTTTATTATTACCGCCAGTTTACGTTTCGAAAAGTTAGCTCGGAATAAACTGCAGGTTTCCCTATACAATTGCATAATACAATGAAAAAAATTATGTAATATTTGTGTACATAGAACCTGTTGATTTGAAAATACAACCGTCGTACACAACACTATTGAAGATATTATGTAGAATGAACAGAGTCTTTTATTAGTAGTCTCAGTGCTGTGCTTTTCACTACCAAGTTAAACACATTACTGTACTTAATATGTATGATTATATTCAGGAGTATAATCGCCTGGATACAATTTTATTGAAGTACACATTACACACTTGTCTACCACCCGTGCAAGTACTTGTGACAGGTGAGAACAGAGTACGGCCTAATAATAGTTAATAGATTACATAGCTGACGTGACAAATAAGAATTGTAATAAACAGAAAATTAATGAAAAGAAAATATCATGAGGTGACAGAGAACGCAGATCTACTGGAGCACCTTATTTGTTCAAAGTTTCGATTGCAACGTGATCCGATCCGATCAATAGACGGAAAAAACAGTAAAATAAATTGATCGATTATTGACGACGGTAAAACACGATTGATGTCTGTCCATGTGCATGCGTTAGACGGATAAAAACGTGGCAGAAGAATAGGAAGAGATCGCACGCAAACGGCCTACGACCCTTGTCGAACGTTCCCCTTAGAGGAAACTAGAAAATAGAAAAAGTTCTAGGAAGACGCGAGTCGATGAGAGTAGAGGAGAAATAAGCGTTTTTTTGTTGCAGCCTTTGACCGTCTCATCCGTTCCTTTGACCTGACACCTTTCCTTTGACGATTTTGGAAAAATTAATAGATTCGTGATTGATTTGAGGTTCAGGTATCGTACCAACGTGTCTTCTCAATCGGCGTTCTGTCTTTTACACATCACCTGATGTTCACCAAATTGCGAAAGTATTTGCGACGGTTCTGTAGTCTTCCGCCTGTTCCGCCTGTCCGAGTTGACTTCTTCCTAACAATGTTATTTTTATGAGAGTTATGTGGGTCGAGCAGAAGAAAACCAAATATATCAGATGTTCCCGCCATTTTGAAGTTTACTAACTTTCGTAACTTACACCCCTGTAATAAAGTCATTAATTTGATAAAGTTTAGTTTATTGTCTCCAGATATATCGCAGTCTATATCGCAACTATAATATGTTAACAAACACGACTAACTGAGTCCCGCTTTACAACTATTACTGCCATCTTTTGTGTTTACATACTATATTGCTTCTCGTTGTGGCCAACTGTTGTCTAGTATTTCGTGTTTACATTTAAATTAAGCTAGAAATTATGTATTAATCCTCCTACGATGGCCGATACGGATGACATCCTTTTAAGTACGTCACCTGACCAGCTGTAAATGTTACCTGTCTGTGGTAGGAACTTCCTCAGGAGGTGAGAACGGGTGTGACGTTAGAAAATTATCTATCGATTAGAGTCGATCATTGATTTCGTCACGAAAGTTTCACGACAAAGTCGTCAACAATCCCCGACGATCACCCGTTGATTTTTCACGGATCCTAAAAGGAGTTTGACTGTGGGAGATGATGGCCGGGGACCGACACCATCGTCTAACTCATTCGAAAGTTTTCCTAGGAGAAGGCAAATAGAAAAGCGGTAAGCCGATATCTGCCATCTGAGAAAGATCGATTTCGATGCGAGGGTTTTCCGTTTCCCCGCATTTTTAGCAAAATAAAAAGGAAAACTTTTTCCGAGTGGCCGTAAATCTTTGGGACGCTATCACTGCGTCTCCCCTCACTTCTTGTGTGCCGGTGCTGTTGCTCGTCTGCGGCGTCCGTCAGTGCGGGAGCACACGAAAAAAGCAGAGCTTCGGCGGGCGACCGATGCAGGGGACCGGGTGGCCGAGGCCTGAAGAAGCCCGAGATGGCGAAGACGAGGAAAAAATGAGGAAATTTACAGTTTTTTGTAATTAGAGTGAAGAAAAAGGTAGCGGATGAGTGTAGAATTCTAAAAATAAGTTGGTTCTCAGTTTAATGACACCATTAGAGAGATTTAAAGAGCAATTCCTGGGTCCATATATTTTCATTAGTTAGTCGAAGGAAGAAGTTGCATGATCCGTTAATTAAAGCGAAATTCTTACTCCTCCGAAACCGTCAAACGCCTTTCTCTTTCCCTGTGCCTTTCCACCCCTGTGAAAGAACCAATTTCGAGGATGGCAAATTAAATTATGCCTCTTTCGCCTCTCCTTGCCTGACTTGCAGGCTCGCCCACCTAGCGCAGGGGTCGGAAAAACCAGCTGGATTTAAACAGCCGTCGAATTTGGACAAATTAAATTAGAAAAAATTACACCCGGGAAGAAAAGAAAGAGAAGAGACGTCGGTCGGAGGACTACTTGGGACACTCGTACCGTTCAACCCGAGTAGACGAACGCTAGGTAAATAACTAGGAGAGTCATGTAGGGTACGTGTAGGTGTGACGGTTGGATTGGTGGACTGTCATTCCTTCTCCTTGAGTTTTGGGGACCATGAAAAGCAAGTGACTCAGTCAATGGTCTGCACTCAAGGTGAAGTACGCGACATGCAAGATGTAACGAATGAATTCTACAATGAAGTACAAACTTAAGGTAGACTTGCAACACATAACACGGTCAATAATTATTTATGTGGTCGTTGTATATTAAATAACTACCAATAAATCAGTAATTAATTAGGGTTTAATACAGGGCTTGGAACAGGTGTGTAGACGGGCACTAACCAAAGAACAGGAGACTCGTGCAGGATTTGACATCCTTCCGGTTGCACATCCAATAAAAAACGACTGAATAATTACAACCTGTCGAAAACAACATTTTTTTTTTTAAATTGATTTCATGTCGCTGCGAATTTGTTGCAACCTTCCCACCTAACGAACCCTGACTTGAGCGTTCTGAGCGACTGAGAAGTCAATTTGCGACCGAAGATGCTGTACAAAATGGTGCGAGAGGACTCAATTGTTAGACAGTCTTATTGTACCACAAGATGAATATACATAACCATATGTAAATAGCAGACCAATAGATTCTTACGTAGCACGTACAATAAATTTTGAAGGAATGTTTATTAATTTGAAGGAAGCTAAGCGATCGCACTTGGTTTAGTAAAAACTCTCTACAAGACAAAAATGGAGCAGAAGGTGCAACAGCGCAGGATACTGTGGCAGATGCAAACGAGCAAAGGGAACGCATCGAAACTTAACAGTGTAGGAACCGAACAAGTCAACCGGAAAGAGAAACGGTGTGTTTTTTTTAAAAAGAAAGTTGTTTTTAGTGAAAGGAGTCAAGTTAAATAAGAAATACTCAAGAGAAGTTGTCATCGGGCGCAAGGGAAACGCAGGAAAAGTTCCAACACCTGGAAGAAACGCTGGCAAGGTTCTCTATTAATCATGATGTACATTAAAATTTAATTAAAGTTATTAATCATTTTAATTTTTAATATTTGTTGGTGGAAAACGTTGAAACGTGTAGCCGGGAACTACCCGGAATGGAAGACAGGAAGTGAAAAATACAGAAAGCAGACGAGAGTTTTAAAATTTTTTTGTTTTTCCCGAAAGTATCGAAAGCAGTCAGGTAAGAAGCGAGAGCAGGTTGACTTTGATCTTAACCAAATTTCATAAAAAAAAAAGTTATGAAAATTTCTTGCAGCCGCCTGAACGTCTCGTAACGTCTGTAGTCTTCGGTCTCGTGTTCTGTCGTCTGCTCGGGTCCACACGACAACCGTCCGGTGCGATTAAATCGGCTACCTGGAAAGGTGAAAACTCAAAATGGCGGACGTGCAGGTTAATTGCACGTCTGCTTAAAGAACAAGAGAAAATTTTCATTTTAAACCTCGGTGAAAATTGCCGATGGTTTGAGTCGGACGAAGAAAAAAGAAACACAATTCAGCGGCAGACACGAGCAACAGCAGTTGAAGTTTACTTTCACCCTCACTTTCCCTTAGACTTTCTCCGCTACTTTCTCCGCTATGTAACTCCCGCTGATCTCAAATTGAGTCAGAGACATTCGGATGTATAAATTTTCTGTGACAAAATTTCGTGAGGTTGCCACCCTGCAAAGAGCTGTTTTTCACCCTTTTGACGTTTCCTGCCGTTTTTTTTTCTTCCCTGTGCTTTTCACCCTGCAGAAGAAGACCTTTCGGTTGAGGTTGCCTCGCTGCACGAAGCCGTGGACACTCTGAACTTTCAAAGGTGAAAAGACCGACGGGTATGAAAGGTTTCTTGGTGTGAAATTCTAAATTGTTGTGTTCTTTTTCAGGTACCTGGGTGGTGCTCGGAGTTGTTGCTGACCAACCTCAAGTTTCGGTGAGTTCGTTTTCCTACTTTTCTTTTCACGTGTGGAATTTTTGGGTTTGATTGCTTGGTCGACTTGTTTAGAAGGACTACCGTGGGAGAACTGCTCCACTCTTGTGCCCCTTCTTGTCATGTTGGGGAAAATTAGTTGTGCTGTTGGCTTCAATTTTTATGTTTCTTTTCTGGGTACCAGTCACGCAAGGTAAAATACATATCTCAAAGGTCATGGCGTAATGTAAAGAAGTCAGTAATCGATTCTTATTAGGCAGTGCATGTAGGAATTCAACAGGAGGAATGTTGGCTTAGGGTTTCGAGTAGTTAGGGTAGGAGTACAGGAACAGACTTTGCATTTTGCGTCGGGTTCGACTCGTAGCAGATGTAAAATTGTTGCGTCGCACCTGGGGGGAGAAGATGCCGGGTGGAAGACTGATGACAACCCGACACGACCCCACTCCCCGAGGGATTAATGAAGTTCACAGGTCGTGTGACCCCCGTGGTATTCCCATCGGTTTTTCAGGTCAACCTGAACACTCCCAAACACATCCCAACCGTCCGAGTGAGTAATGACGGAAGACACTAGTTTCGGGTAGGAGAGTGTGTCCACCTCTGGAGAAGAGAGGAGTACTCGAAATAAAATGGGAAAACGGAAAGCCGCAAAGGGAAATTTAATAACGAGAAAAGACGCGGGAAAGGTCCTTCCCCGGTTGCAAGGTACTTGAAATTCAATTCTGTCTTACATAATAAATTTAAGAAAAAAGAAGGAGGCGAACAAAAAAAAAATTGAAAGAAGGCGGTGGCCGGGTCCGGGGGTGAAAGAGCGAGACTGTCGCACGGGACGGGCAGGGTCCAGAAGCCAGAAAGTCAGACGTGGAGAAGACCGGGAGATGAAGGAAGATGAAGAGGAGATAGAAAATGGGAAAAGATAATGAAAAAATAATGACGTGCCATTTGAGTGGAAAAAAGATGGAAATTTCTAAGGCGAAGAAAAAAAATTGTTTGGGAAAGCAGACGACGAGGTGCGATTTCCCGGAAGGACGGAAAGGTTCGGCGGGAAAGGTTAGACGTACCTGGAGAATAACGGTGAGGTGAGAACGAGATTTTGACGGTTTTGGCAGTGGTGTCACTGACGTCACTGCACCCAACTACACTTTGAATGTAGTCACGCTACAATTAAATGTATTACCTGAACGATAAGGCGACTACAACTGGTGAAGGGTAAGTAGTTGCGACACTACAATCCGTGTCTGAGCAGAAACTACAAAGCCGTGGACGTGGAGTGTTGCACTGCAGTGGAAAGGACACGTGGCCGTGAGGGTAAAAACAGCGTTTTGTAAAGTTTTGAGTAGTAAAAAGTTTTTCCATTACACCGGATTTATAGTTTTCACATAACGATAACTGCATAGCCGTAAGCCAACTATTTAATAGTGAAATAGTTGAAGGGCTACGGAAAGGGGTGTGAAAGGGCGTTCGGTAAAGTTCCGGCGAGTCCATAGTTTTTGCACACTTAAGTAAAAGTTAAACAGGTAAAAGAGGAGGGTGGAATTCACCCCCGGCTTATGACTTTCCTGCAGTCTAATTAATGAGGGCAGTGACTTATGGCGAAACCCATCGGAAGGACGGGCGAAGTGTCGGTGATTTGTGATCTGACGGATTCCCATGGGCATGCGAAAGGCTCAGGGAAGGGACGGAAGGTTCGCTCGACGGCGGTTGCCTTTTTCCTATGCGTCGCTCGCTCGCTCGCACACACGACCTTTCCGGGGTTGCTTGTTTTTC
The DNA here is from genome assembly GCA_037055365.1 of Polyplax serrata. Classification (NCBI taxonomy): domain Eukaryota; kingdom Metazoa; phylum Arthropoda; class Insecta; order Psocodea; family Polyplacidae; genus Polyplax; species Polyplax serrata. The sequence goes on along the minus strand of JAWJWE010000038.1, from coordinate 2,417,174 downwards.
CCTTTCCGCCGCCATGTTTGTTTTCATTCGGAGCAACGTTTGGGTAGCCTCTCGAGAGAAATGAGGAAGTCTTCTTTACGGACTAATCTTTCCTTTTCTTTTTCTTTTTTTTTAATTATTTAAACCTTTTAAGGTTTGCACACTCGAAGAAACGTTTTTACTCTCGTTAACCTCATTTGATTGATCTGAGAAAAGGCTGTTTTCTGGCCGATGTTGACGAACCCTTTCGGGAGTTCCGAAGTTTTACTTCTGTTGGCTTCTGCCACGTCATTCTTCTCGATCCGTCCACCGCCGTTCTTAACTTTCTTCTTCTTCTTCTTCTTCTGCCACGTCATTCTCCTCGATCCGTCCACCGCCGTTCTTAACTTTCTTCTTCTTCTTCTTCTGCCACGTCATTCTCCTCGATCCGTCCACCGCCGTTCTTAACTTTCTTCTTCTTCTTCTTCTTCTTCTGCCACGTCATTCTCCTCGATCCGTCCACCGCCGTTCTTAACTTTCTTCTTCTTCTTCTTCTTCTGCCACGTCATTCTCCTCGATCCGTCCACCGCCGTTCTTAACTTTCTTCTTCTTCTTCTTCTGCCACGTCATTCTCCTCGATCCGTCCACCGCCGTTCTTAACTTTCTTCTTCTTCTTCTGCCACTTTCTACTCCTCTTCTGCTGCCACTAGTGTTTTTTTTCCTTCTTATTTTATCGATATAAATATTCAAAAAAGCAATTACGAGGATCAAATAGAAAATCGGGTCACGTAGACGAAAATTTCAAACTACTCCTCCTTCCCCCGCCCCTCTACCGCTCCGACCCTCACCTGTTTGCCACCCATCTGACGTGTACAGGTGTGCGCCGAAGTACCGAACCTTCTGGTTTTCGAAAAGGTTCTCCTTTGCCGTTGAGTTTCCCACCTTTTTTGAATTTTACGGTGGAGGCTCCGTCGTTTCCGCCTCTGTCTCCTGCTTTTTCCTTCCATTTTTCTTTTATTTTCTTTTATACGATTCGCATTACGTGAAATTTCTGTTATATACGTTTTACCTGTTTACATCGTGCCCCCTCCTTTGCTTTCCACAGCCCCTGGAGTATATTTTACCGTTTTTTGTTTTATTCTTCGTCTCTCTCTCTCTCTCTCTCTCTCTCTCTCTCTCTCTCTCTCTCTCTTTTTCTGTTACTACTCCGGTCATCTTGGGGTTGTTTTCTCGTGAATGCATGAATTTTCTTTTTCGAAGGGTCGCGTTTGTTTGACGGAACAAGTTGATTCTCTTGACTTGTTTCTTTTTTAATAATAACTGTATACAGCGTATAAGTAGAGTAGACGTTTTTGAAAAAGTTCGTATACCGAGAAGGAATTTGATTTTTGAGAAAATGTTGTAGTTGTAAACGTTTTGTAGTTGGGGTTGGAGACGTTTCGACTCACTTTTGGTTCAAGTACGAAGTCTGTCTGCCGGAGATGCGGCGTATGGATCACGTGGATCTCGACTGACATCACTACGCCTCAACATCTTTCAGTCAAAATTAAAGTATGACGTGGTTAACTTGACGAATTTGTAATTATAGTTTTAATATAAGGCTGTATTTTATACTGTGCCACATACGGTTTTGTGTAGTATTTATTGTGGTTATGTGAATGGAGGATCTGTTTTCATTCATTTCTAGGAAGTTGCTAGTTGAGTAATAGCAAATATAGATGAACTACTCGAGTGTTCCAAAAAGTCAATTCCACTTAGTTAATAAGCGTGAAGACGTGGTGTATGTACATAGTTTCGTCACGCGTATTTCACTCAAGTGAAACGGTTCTTTGATGTGACGAGCCGTGAGGGTGAGGACACGTCGTCTTCTCGGTCGGTGGATTGTCCACAGCCTCCGTGATCTTTTCCGTAATTGCACATTTCAACTCTCCTTTTGCTAATTTCCGATTCCGAGAGATCAAAAGAAACATTCTGAGAATATCAAATATGAGTTCGTCACTTGAGACGTGGCAGTACGTGGCAGAAGAAAAAGATGGTAAAATGTTGATTTGCATTCGTAACGGGTCTCTAATAAAATCGTAATTTTCACTTCTTTTTTTAGTACTTTTCGGCCGTAAAAAGAAAATGGAAATTCTTGTTCTTCTTCGTCTTCGTCTTCTGCTTCTGCTTCTTCTCCAGGAGTCTGATGGAGCAGAGAAAGTAGAAAGCGGCGAAGGATGTCTGCTGCTAATCACGTGGTTTCATCCACAAAGAAGTAGAAAATTTTCTCTCTCTTGAAATACTCCGGTTCTTCTTCTTCTTCTTCTTCTTCTTCCTCTTTTTTTCCTTCATCATAAACTAATGAAATCCCAATTAAAAGAGATGAATGCGTGTGGGTGCAGTCGGTTCGAAGGGCCCCAACTGGCCCAAGGGGCCCTCGCATCGACTGCTTCCTCGTCCTCCTCTCTCCGGTCAGATGGTCCATTTAGCCAAAGATTTATGGCGGGGAAACCAAAACGGAAATAATTGGCCCCTTTTTCTACGATTCTTTTTATTTTCGTATTTCAATTCATTTATTCTATTCTGTCTTCTTTCTCCGTATCCTTGTAGGAATGCTCCCCCGTACCCTAAAAACCCTAGAATTAGTGACACCGACACTCATCGGTTTCACCCCAATTAATGCCTCCGTCTCGTCTCCGTTTCCAAACATTTAAACTCACTTCAGTGTAGTCACTTAGTAGTCAAGTGTCTTTCTATTTTGTACTGTTGTTGCGTTCTCCAGTTCTTTAGTCAACCAGTACTCCTGACGGGGTTTTTTGGGTGCTGCGGAACCACCTCTAGGGTGAGATTCAAAAGAAAGTATTGTATGTTATCATATGCTAGAAGAGGACTAGACCGGACAATCGATGCATCACTTCAGCAAAAAAATTAGCTTCAGTGTATCCTTAAATATTGAAGATATTAAATTGTAAAGTGGTGAATGTCCCTACTTTGCCGATGAAACTTAAAAAACAACCCTCTCGTCAACAACCCTTAACATTCGGCACGAAGTGTCACTAGAAAAATTAAATTTGTTTTGCAACGATTGGTGTTGTGTACGTTTTGTGCACATTTTCAATCAAAGTTCTGTGTCACTTTATTTCTTTACTATGTATTTATTGATACATAATAATATTACTGATAATAATGGTGATAATAACAATATGTTTTATGATAACGACACCGATCCGAACAACTGGAACAAGGATGAAAATGAATAATACGTGCAGGTGTTTCTTCGTGCCGTTTAGAAAGTAAGAGATTTGTGTATTTCATCTGGGAATTCACATCCATTATTTTAAGAAGTAGTTGTAGTTAAAGTACTCCAGAAACTACTACAGCTGTTTCAAAAACTAGGAAGTGGTACATTTATTTAATTAGTTAAATGGGTTTATTGGTAGCGTAACTCTCACCGGGGAGAGAAGATTTACATCCCTGCGGAGATTAGATAACTACTTTTACTACAATTAATAATTCTGCTACTATTATCATTGGTAGCACTACAACTCCGATCACTACTACTACTACTACTACTCAAACCAAATATTTAACACTGAGTAATTAATATTAAAGAATGAAGGCGATGTCATAGAAGGGTCTTTTATTTATTTATTTTTTTGCAGCGGAATTCATAATTTATGGGCCTTTATTGATTAATAACTATCTATTGATCGATACAGATGATTGGTTTGCCATCGAACCTACAAAGTCGAAACTTGTCGGGTCCGTCTGAGTTTTTTGTCCTCAAGAAGTTGCTGGCAGACCGCGACAGTCGAACGCCGGTAGCTCGCCGAGCTTTGAGCAGCTCGCCTTTTTTTTTCATTTTCTCCCTTTGCTCTCCCTCGGCGGAGCCTCTAATTTATAGCAAACCACCCCCAAAGATCCACACCGCGCCCCCCTCCCCCCCTCCCCCGAATGATTTATTTAAATGGAATTTAAATTTCTCTTGCGAAGATTAAATTAGCGAAAAACACATTAAGGCATCGGGAAACGAGAGGAAGGACCGTCGAGGAGGTTGCTGCAGTTGGTGCATGCCTGAAGACTCCGACAGTGGAAAAACTCAAAGTAAAAACTGCGATAACTTACAATAACAATAATAATTTCGAGGGAAATGTTATATTGTAAAATATTTTGGAAGTTTTAAGCTGTTGTAGCTGTTCTCCCTCTTTCGTCTTTCGGGGTTTCTTTCTCTTTCCGAGAAAACCGGGAGACTTCCACTTCTTTTCGGCATTAAAAGAAATGAGAAAAAGTTTTGCTCTCCATTTCTCATTCTAAGCGCAAAATTTTGTTTCTCATAAGGTTGAAAAATAAAATGAGAACTCGGAAAACTGCCCGGGAAATTGATTTTCAAGGGGTGGAAAAGCTCTCAGGAGCAACCTGTGTGACACTCGCACAGCTGCCCGGTTTCTGGCCCGAACCTTTCAGGTTGACGTCGACGGCGGATTGCGTGGTTGTAGTGGCGGCACTACCCGGTCGACCACAAACTGACCTAACACAACCTACCCCACCCTGGCCTGGCCTGGCCTGGCCTGGCCTGGCCTGGGGTCGGAACCCTCGGGCAGGGCACCGTCGCGGACTTTGCGTGAGTTTCTCTCTGCGTGCCGTTGCACGTCCCAGACTTGTCGACGATGTGAAGACCTCAATATTTTACTTCTTGTCAATTAAATTAACTACAAGGTTCCATTTAAGAACGTTAACTCGAAGGAAATGGAGTTTGGCGTCGACTATTTGTTCACCTGAGTAGTTTTATGCTTTGCTCTATTCGCACACGAGCCTTGTTTACTTGGGTATTGTTTTATTGCCCAAGTTTCGTACTCTTGAAAGGCGTAGGAAATGAACCGTTAACTATTAAAAAAATATATATTCAAGAGAAGTAGAACCCTAAAATACATTAAGTAAACAATAAATTGAGAAGTATTGAATTTATTTACGAACTATTGTGTCGGAGTGAACTTCTTATTATGTTACTCTTTTATTGCATTAATTTATTAAGTGACATGAAAAACATTTCAAAAAAAACGAATTTTGTGTTTGTATTTTTCTGTTCTAGGTAGTTACTGGTATTATATATTATTCATACGTATTCATTTATTCAGTTCCTTTTCGTTGGTATTTTCTGTCAAAAAGTGGTACCGAGGAGTACAATGATTCACGTACCTTTCCAAATTTCGTGAACGTTTCGTAATTGCAAGTGATATTGTTGTGTTGGGTAAATATTATTTATTTTATGTGTAGTTTAGGGAGTAATAAAATTGTAATTATTGTATCGGGGAGACGAGGTGAAATGAAGAAAAAATATTAAACGATAGGATGTTACATTAAAAAGAAAAATTATGCCTTGTACATATAATATATTATAACGAAAGTATAAATTTTAGGATGAATATGTAATGGAAATTTTAGTAAAATATTATCTCGTGCTTTATGGAGAATTATTAAAGTTTTTATCTATTGTATTTTGTTTTAATGAGTAGATCGGACGCAAATGCTGTCGGTTCTGTCGGTGTAGAACTAAAGAAAAAGTCTGTAGTGAATAATGGAAGGAGAGAAAGTTGATTTGGTTGGTTCCTCTCATTCTTTCGCAAATGAAGGAATCTCGCAGTGCCCAGGTGAACGTCCCAGGTGTCGCAATTAAATCAGTTGAAGCCGCGCCTGTCGCCATTCTGCCAGTGCCGGCTAATGCCCGCGCCCTCGGTTTATGGCACTGCCATAAGACCGCTCACTTTATTATCGGTCATAAACGTATTTATAAGGCCGTGGTACGACAAACAAAAGGACAAAAATTATGACACGAGAGTGAGGAACGGAAGTGCATGTTTCTAATCGAGAAATTGAACGGACGTGGCGGTCAATGCGGGCAATGCGCCGGGCACCGAGCGCCGAGATAAGCCAAAAATATAAAAGTAAAACGGGAATGATTCAGAAGAAACAACCCCCTCGAATACCTTGAAGGGCGGATCTTTTATTTTATGGGAAACCGACCTATAAAAAACCGGGCATAAAATTCTAAAAATAAGGGATGAAAATGGCTCCTACCCTGCTTACCTTTCAATTCATTTAAGTTTTTTTTTTTTTTTGCCTTACGCCTTCGATGCCTGAGAAGAAAAGTCACGCAATTGTTCGGACTTAATTATGACCGATGTAGGGATGTGTGGTGTGGTGTGTGATGTTTGTGTTGGTGTGTGTATGTATCAGGTAACCCGGGGAAAATGTTAACCTCGTAAAAGTCTTGTTGGAGTAATTGCACAATGGCCGACCCTAGTGACCACGAAGGGGTCCCGTGGAGTTGTCGTCGTTGCTGTTGCTGTTGCTCTTGTTGTTGTTGTTGTTGTTGCCCCCTCTTTGTTGACCCAAAAGGAAGCTCTAGGCATTGGATTTCCCTCTCGGTCCGTGAAGGACAAGGCTAAGTCCGGTTCGGGTGGAGACCGGCCGTAAAAACCGCTTTTATTGGCCTTTTCAATTTACGCTAAGACTTTTGTGGCCTTTTGATGCTGTAATTGCTCGAAGAAGGCTCTAAATCGTGATTTCAAAGAAACTGCACCGAGAAGAGAACGTCAAAAGAAAAAGAGCCGTGGAAGGAGAGAAAGAGAGGAAGTTCTTAGCCCGGAAAGTAACCTCAAAGCTGTCTCTCAACTTGTCTGGACAAAAGCTCTCAACGAAACTAACAGGACTGAAAATTCTGTTTAAGAAATCATATTTTTTTTGCGAGCTTGAATGGAACTTTTAGCTTACCCGCGGAAGAATTTTGCTGATGGAATTGAAAGACACCCCAAGGTACGAGTCGCCCTACAGTAAAACAGAACATTCTTCGTTGGGGCTGCCGTAGGGGTAACCCGACATGGCACTAAAAGCTTTTCTACAGAACAACGTAATAATAGAGAATATTTTGTAGTCATACGTTAGTTGAGTGCAGCAGAAATTCAACTTATTGACCTGTTCCTAGTAGGAAGCAAAGAAGTAAAAAGAGAAGAAGTAAAAAGAGAAGTGGCAAGAAGGAGATTTATAAGTAAAGTGAAACGAGAAGAATTTCTGAAAATGTCACCAACAGGAGGCTTTGTATTTCTGTCGATTAGGCTACTCTACAATTTAGGTAATTTAAAGTGAAGTTGAGGTGAGATGAAAGGTACATGAGGTGGAAAAACTGTTAATTGAATAATAAATAACTCTACATGAGCACACAGACAATGTAGTTCTCAGTAGTAATAGATATGTTTCAATTGGAAACAACTACAAAGGTGTTGCGGTGTCCTTTTCCTGCTCCGATTTGAAGAAATCACTGACCGTTTTGACCATTTATCGTACTGGCCGGATGTCCTTTCCAAGCGAAAATAGCCAGAAAGACGAGCTGCTAAAAAAGTGCAAATAAACACGCCATAATTGCGTGGACAACCCTTAATGTTCGGTTCAATTTCCATCGCGAGGGAGTTGACACGTACGCAAGAGAGCGGACACACCCACGGCAGCAAGAGACAGTCATTTAGACATGTCTGAAATGCCTTTTTCTCTAGGTTTTCAGGAGGGAAGGTCTCCCGGCGAGAAAAGGCAAAAGGAATGAGGAGAATGAAGAAAAGCGCCGAACGAAACAGGAAAAAATTAATTTTTCACTTTCGTCTGCTTTTCAACGGCTCCTTTTTCCATTTTTTTGAAAATCTTGGGAGCAGAAGACGCACGGCCAGACTTGTGCCGGCGCTGTCTGACTGAGCCTTAGGAGGTTTCCGCGAGGAACGTGCCTCGTTTATTACACGGAAAGACCCTGAAGAATTCAACCGCGGAGGAAGCCATGGAAATTGGCTCGAACTCGACGCAGAAGGGAGGTTAGTCCACACTTTGTCAAAAATTTCAATTTCTCTTGGTTTAATTTCCTTCCTTTCTCTCTCACACATTAAATTTCACTTTAATTGCAGTCGGAACCTAAAATAGTTTTTTACTATTTGTAGTCGTGTCGTAGAAAGTCGGGTTCGACTCCGAAAAAACTCCCGGATTAATGAAAAGGTTTCAAGACGATTGTAAATTTGATTTCGACTCTCCTATTTGGTTGTCATTGAGAATTATATAAATAATTATATAATATATTATATTAATCGGCAATGTAATATTGTAGTTGCAGAGAGTACTCAGGCTAAGAAATTTTGTAACTTTGAATACTTTGAAAAGAAAAACTTGAAAAGTAAATGTAAATTACTGTACAGCGAGCTGCAGTTAGGTGTGCACGTATTTATGTACATAAAATTTATAAATGGTGACTTTTTAACCTGTTTGGTTTTTAATGTTAGAACCCAAATTCTATTTGTACCATTGTAGTGAGGATCGTGACTGAAGTTTTTTCATACTTTAATGTCTCTATTTTACCTGTAATTTTATATTTTCTAAAATTCCTTCCGCGAACAGACAACCTACCTGTTTTTTTTCTAGGTCAAGAGTGAATAAATTGTAACTCTTGTAATGCCTTCACTACAACGCTTGATGAGAACGCCTGGACCGAAGGACGTGCCAAATTATAACTAGCATTTCACTGTTAGATATCTTTTACCTTTTCTGTTTCACTCAACCGAACTATCAGTAGTACGACCACTAATATATTCATTGATAAAAACTGTTATTAAAAATAATTGAACTATTATTATGTTCACACTCGTGGGAGTATAACTATTAATAGGAACAAATTTATGTATTCATGTAAGAACTGATTGACTCGAACCCTCGATCAGACCGGTGAAACAAAATAACTAGAGTCGAATGGTACCCTACACCCTAATAAAAATTTTAGTTGGTGTCGCATGTCAGGGATTTGAAATAAATAGTAAAATAAATTAGTTGAACTGTCGAAGTGACCTCAGGTAACAAAAACTCAATTAAGAGAAGGGTTGGAGAAGAATCTTCGAGCCAAATCCATAGAGAGAAGTCCAAAGTGAAAATGTTTTACACGACTATATATACTTTTTTGTACACGTCTATATTTTTGTCGTAAGGTCGTAAGTGTCGTCAACCTGTTCCCAGCAGAAGAACGTGATGGCGACTTCAAACCGTGTTTCGTATTGGAAATGGATTTCCGTCGAATGCCTTAATGTTTTCGTATTAAATTGTTCCCTTGTCTTGTGGTGTTGTTGTTCCTGCGCGAAGATTTCGGTTTCGGTGTAATTTCTCGAGGCCTGAAGAGCACTCAGGCGGACCTTTCGTCTCTCTAATATAGATAAAACCCCTAGAAACGTAACGGGTAATAATTTTCTAAACCTGACTCGCTCGAAATTTATTATCCCATCAATATAATTGCGGGAATGGCGGAACAATGACCGAGAAAAGAAAACCGAAGATTATAATTCGGAGAAGAGCAAAACAGTTCTAAATCACCCAAGTTGAAAAGTCGAGTGGGATTTTTGTCTTCGGCCTCGGGTTGTTCTCGCGTACTCGCAGGTACCAGGGCAACAGGTACGTGCGGACTCTCCCGGACGGCCGGGGCTCAGGTGCCGGCAAATAAATCAAGAGGTCCGACCTGTTGGTACCCGGGAGGAAAAATTGATTTCCAAATAGAAGGAAAATAAGAGCGAAAGGTGAAGCAGAAGAATTTGAAGACCACGGCTGGATGGTGAAGGAGAAGGAGGAGAAGAAGAAGAAATCGTCAGTGTTTTCCTTTGAGCACGTGTCAAGATTTGAGAAGAAGTTGGAGGGATTGTGGGAGTTGAAATTCTTCTTCAGCCCGAGGGCCCGTGGATGGCTCCTTGCAGACACTCCCTGGCGCTCCCATTGTGGCTGCCCGTACCTCCGGTGGTTCCTCGCTCACCCACTCCCTTTCCTCGAACTCGTCCTCGTGAAACACCGGCACGTAAATAAAAGTTTGAAGAAAAAGTTTTAAAACATGACTTGTATGCTGTTATTTTGCCTGGGAATAAATCAAGACGAGTTTGGAAGACTTTGCTGAAGGAAAACCTCGGTCGAACTTTACCTTACGTCATATTCATTTTCCCTGTCGTTTTTTATTTTTTATTTTTTAAATGAAAAGGTATTTTCTCCACTTGTGGCGAAAGGCTCTGAAAATTGGGAAGGGTGACGTACCTCCTCAGGTAGAAAAACGTATGAAGGAGAAGTGCATACAAATTCCTGCATGTTCTACACTTTTTTGAATTGTGTAGTTTTGGTTAATAATGTAAGAACCTCATCCCGAAGTACGCACACTACCTGTTGTGTTCTTCTACTGAAAAAATTTTATGTTACGAAGGTTCCAGGATGAAGAAAAGTACAACAAAACAATCAAGTCGTAAAGATAAAGTTCGAGTGAGTACGAACTACTACAAACTACTCGACGTTTACTTCTACTTTTATTACATAGAAATTCGCAATAGCCATAATAGTATATGTGATGTTTAAATAACTATTTTTCCAGGTCAGATAACTAGTACAATTCTAAAAGCTTAGGTAAAGATAAATTCTTTGTTTAATAGGTTATAAGTGGTTTACATATGTTATCTAATGTAGGGCATGTCACATAAAATCAGGCAGAAATTGTATGTTACAAACCAAACGTACAAACAGAAGTTGACGAACTCTGAAGAAGAGTTTTACGCCCCGAGTAACATTTCAAAAGTTAAATAAAAATATTTTCGTCTATTTATTTCAACATTCTAAACAGTTTTTCCAATAAAAACACAAATATTAAAGAGCCAGGAAAATCGTTTGTGCTTTTGTTTTCTCACAAACCGTCGAAGCGGAGGTTGAAAGCGTCGCGGCGCAGTGCAACCCGGCGACAAAATGTAAAATTGACGCGTATGCATAACCGATTGAAGCGGTTGTTTAAGGAGTACCGGGTAACAAGTTAAAATGCGGAAAACGATTTGTGCAAAATAAATTGAAATAACAACAGGAGAGAAGGTAGAAGGAAGGGATAAAAGGGAAAACGGAGGAACAGGCAGCGAAGGGTCGAAATTAACAATGAAAGGGAAGTTAAGAAAGAAAACGTAGAAATTCCGCTAAGGGTGAAATATACGACGCAGGGGGTTCCGAGAAAAAAAAAGAGAGAGAGAAAGTTGGGAAAGTTTAAAAAAAAGAACAGATTCCGGGCAACCCCCCACGCTCGAAGGGAAATTGTCCCGAAATTCGAACGGGACAATCAGTCAAACGACGTTCGGTAAATACCAATTCGATTATGCACCGCCCTCCTGGAGCTGGAGAAAAGAAAAAAGAAAAGATCAAGCAGAACCGTCCCGGGTCGAGGTGGAAGGTTAGAGAGAGGTGACACACGGCACGAAAGGTCAAACGGCGGATGAAAGAAGAAAGGGGACGAGTGAGCACAAACACTTTGTTTTTCATAAATTTTATGAATCGCGAGGAAGGCGAACGAAAAGGTACGAAGTCGAACCTTCTCGAACCTTTCTCGGTCGGAGTCGGTCGCCTGTTAGGAAAACCCGGTTTTCAGGTTGAAATGGAGCCTTTCCTGAGTTTCACACCGCCCTCTTAACTTTTCATTCGTTTCTTAACTTGACTTTCTTCCTCCAGAACCTTTGAATAATTCCTTTGAGTTATGATTTTTCTTTCCTTTGCAATGCAAATGCTGCAGTCGAGCGGTCGTTGCGATTCTTTCACATTTCTCCAGTCAGACAATTGGACTCCCTCTGGAAAAATAAAGTCGTCGTCTTCTTCCACTTGTTCAGACTTCTGCCACGACCATTTTTTATAGTTTTCTACGACGTAATTAGATTTTGTGATAGTCGAACCGTCTGCCTTTTTCCTTTTTCAACCTTTTTCCTTTCATCTCCTCTCGAGTTTATTAATTGCGCTGAAAAAGTGACTGGGAGTGAGTTGGATGACGTGGAAGGCTACTTGGAGACTGAAGCTACTTGGTGTACCTCGCGGACTGTGTGCTTCCCTCCAGGTGGACCTGTCGGACGGCTACCGGAGAATGTCCATCCTGCCGTTGGCTGGTACCTCACCAAACTATTCCTCCTTCAAATTGATTTTTGTTTAAATTTGTGTACGGCACATTCGACGTCAAAAAGTAAACTTATCTCGGGCAATAAAAGAAAAACTATTTTCTTTCTATTTTTTTTTAGTTGTCCTTGGCGAAGGCACCTCCCTCAAGCACGGCCGTATCCTCCCTGACATCGTAATTTTCTTCATTTTCCTTTTATGGTTGTTTTAAGATTGTTGTTTAAATAAATAATAAAAGAAAATTTTTGTTTGCACCGGGGCCCACAGGGGAGGCACCCCCGCGAGGAGGCCCTGAAAAAGACGGTTTTCCTTTCGAGTCCGTTGCGTCATGAACGAGGCCCTCAAACGGCGTCTGCTAGACGCCAGCAATGGCGGGTTATTGCCGTATAGTTGGCCATGTCTCGCCCGAAAACTTTATCGCTTTTTTTTATGTACCCGAGAGCTTTTTCCAACATTTCTCTCTCTCTCTCTCTCTCTCTCTCTCTCTCTCTCTCTCTCCCATCTATCAATTTCATCATTTGGCTTTCTATTTAGTGTACTCTGTTTTTCTTAAACTTGCAGATCCCGACTGTGCTTGACAGTTTTCACATTTCGTTCAGGTTGACACTTTCTAAAACGAGAAACTGCGTTGAGACCTGACTCGAAGGTGTACACCTGCCTTTATTCACTCACCTGTCCATCGGTTGAACCTTTTGCTTCGTTATTAATTAATTGGAAAGTACTCCTGCTTGTAATGAAATGTCTCTCGCTGTTTTTCCGACTTAAACTACTTAAATGATGGTTGTGTGTCTGTCAAGACTCTTTGAAGAAAGCAACCACCCTGTAAGGTAGCACTAGCACTACAAAATATTATCTCTCACTACCATTCCACGATCAAGTGTTATTCACGGAAGAACTCAACCCACCCAGTCCAAAAACTACTTTAGTAAATTAGCGTCTTCTCAGTAGTTTCTTAGATGGGTCCAGCACTACCTGAAATCTGAAGTTGTCCTGATACTTCATTATTTGTTGTTGTCCTTGCCGCAGGATAGGTAAGGTGACTTAAGTAGTTAAGTATGTAGATTAATAAGTTAAGTAGGCTACCGTTTATGTAAGTAGAAGAAGCAGATAAAGAATTCGATGCAAATTGTAACTCACGATCTCTACATGGAGCCTTGTCTGTTTTGGATAAGCCACGCATCAGTCCGGACGGTTCGGATGGGAAAACTATCGGGAACACTACTTATGAAAACTATTTCTTTTAAACTTTAGAATCTTTCTCAAAGTGAAACCTTTGAGCACCTCTCTCTCTCTCTCTCGCTGTCATTAAATCTTTCTCGGAGTTTTTCCATGGCTTTCTGGAACAAATATTTTTTGCTGCTGCGTCTTTAAAAGAAAATCGGTAAAAGTTTTTTCGTACTTTCACATTCAAATTTTCGTTTTTTCTGTTTTTTTTTTTGGGGGGGGGGAAATGTTTTTGGGGAGGTTGAATTTGCCAGCAGAGATCTCAGTACTTCCAAGTACCTCCCAGTGCTTTTTTAAAGAACCGTAAACTATCTTTGACTATCGGAACTCTTCAGAGCTTCTCCCTCGTTACAATTTCCCAATTTGAAGCTTAAAAGTTTCCAAATTCACCTTTCAGGGTGGCAACTCACCCCCAGCTGCCCCTTTTTCACTCCCCGGGTAGTTTGAAGTTGTTCTCGGTGCTGCCGTAGTGCAAAATTATTTCTGTGAAAATTTCTGTTCTGTACAGAAAGCTCCCTTGTACCTGCAGTACCTGCCTGTACCTGGTTTCCTACCTTCGCATCTGTCCATTTCATCATTTCTTTCCGAAGAAAAGAAAAGAAAAATGAAGTTGTGAGCTTCTTTGTTCCCTTGAGCTTTGGAAAATTCAATTTCCTCAAAAAAATGCTACTCACAGAGGTAACCGACGAAGAAGACGCGGACAATTCCATTTTTTTGATGGTGTGCGACAGGAAATTGCACTGTCACGTTGAGTAAGTCAGTCTTCCGGCTAACCTCGGTTTTTATTGTTTTGCTGCTGTTGAGCCTTTGGTACCCGCAAGTACTCGGTGCTTCGAACAGAATTTTGTATATAATGAAAGGATGTTCAATTTGAGGTTGTACGTCTTATTTTCTGTCTGCTTGTTTTGAGTTGTTCGTCTGAAGTGTTGGGACTCACTTCTTCTCAGGTGGTACCCAGTACGGTTGTTGTGCGGTACCGGTACCCGTTTCGGTTCCGGTTTTCTTCGCTCCGACTCCCTTGGGTTTTTGTTTCCCTGCTTGTTTACATCTGTTTCTTTATCTTTCCCGTTCTGTCAATTCGCACAGCGTCTCTTCCTTCTCATTATTCATCAGCCGTACTTTCCTACGCATTGCTTCATTATTATTCCCACCTTTCAGTCTGACAATCTTTCTCTCCATCTTCTCCCTGTGTGTCTGCCTCTCTCTCGCTGCCCTCCTTCTTTCCCTATATATATTATCTGTTGCCGTCGTCTTTATTCTTCATCTTTCCTCTTTTGAATTCAATTTTTCATTAATGATTTAAGAAGCTTCGCTGTCGCTTTTCCGACTTTTTTTCTCATTCTTTTCGCGCTTTCCAATTATCCTTTTCTCCCGCTCTTTTTTTTCTTCCTTCTCTCCCAGGCTCTCTATCTCGCTGAAATTTATTATTCCGTTTCTTCACGTACCGTGCACATACCTGTTTCTGCCATTACAAGCCGTTTATTTTATATTTTTTTTAACGGAAGTTTATCTTTTTCTGTCCCTTCCTCCTCCTCCTGGCGCTGCTGCTGCTGCTGTTGCGTGCCCGACGTCTTAATACGCCATTGCTACCTAAATGCTTCTCATATCACCTGCACTCTTCGTAGCACCACGCTTCGATTTGACTTCCCGGGTTGTTTTCACGGGTTATTAGATAACTCTCAAGAAGGGATTGCTGTTGTTAGACTGGAACTTCTTAAAATGAACGACGGAGGTTCCGTTTAAAATTTTGCCGACCTGAAGTTGCGGGTTACGAAAGAAAATTCCGCCTTGTTGGCGTAATACGACGGTGCAAATCTTTAGGGTAGCAACAGAAGAAGTAGTAAATAAAACTACATAATTGCAGACGAGATCTCTGATGTTGTTTTGGGCTGATCAAATCCGTGGAAAAAATATATATACAACCTGTAGGAAATGATGAGGGAGGAAAACTTGCACGGGCAATAAAACATAAGTGCTTTCTCTTGACACGTTTCACTCCGTTTTATTCCGTTCCTTTTACTTCTCTCTCTCTCTCTCTCTCTCGGTTGTTGTTGTCCAGGGGCAAAGACCCACAGTCACCACACAAGACAACCGCCAGAAGACACACCCATTTGCGAGCGCTCACCGCCATGGAACGCTCTCTCGTTCGCCTCCTTAGGGAAATTGCCAATATTTACTCGTTAACTGATCCATTAGTTGTTATATAGGAACTTCCGTTGAAATGAGGGTTTTCCGTCGCCAGGTCTCGCATTATGACGCGATTATCTTCGTCTTAGTACTACATAAACGGACCCATGTTTTTCGGGGCTTTTACGGGACCCAATAAAAAGGGAAGTGTGAGACTGGCGAGTGGAATGGGAAATGGCGAGAGCCGAGAAGAGGTGATTTGTTGAAGGATTTAATGGTTCCGATTGTTGTAATTGCTTTCCGGAATGAGTTTTGCCTGAGACTTGGATCGAGGTTTCTCCTACGTATTAGGGTGTTGTAATTTATATTATTATTTTTTCATCACCTGGAAGCGGGGCACCGAAATTATTGAATTCCTGCTGCGAGAAAATGGCAGAATTTCTTCGCTCATTGGCCAGGGCAAATGCGCTGGAGTTGTACAGGGTGGAAGGTACTCGCAGGGAGGTACTCGTCGGTAGTTTTGTTTTTCATTTAATCGGTTAGTGAATCCGTTACGACGAGTTTATTGAACTGTAACATGGGGAGGAGTAGACAAGTCAAACAAGGCAACCGATACAATCAAGTTTGTTACTAGTATGGGTAACCAGTTTTAATAATTCAACTAAGTAGAAAGTTGGGAGTCGAGTACTACCCTACTAAAAATCATTCCGAGTAGTCACACTTCTCAACTTGGCGAGTAATTATTTTCATTTGCCGGGGTAGCATTCGTTTCCGGTTCAATCAATTAAAATAAACATCGTTCAATTAGTTCCTTCTCGTAGTTCCATTATGTATTCGTCATTATTGTTTCTCCTTTGTTTATTAATTAATTCCGAAGCATTTGTCCCGGATAATTTCTTCATTTAAAATTCTTACCGTGGAAGGGAGAAAGACGTGGAAGAAGAATAATAATAAGACTATGCGAAGAGTTCAAGAAGAAGAAGAAGAAGAAGAAGAAGGAGACGAAGTGAACACGGAAAGGAGACGAGAGGTGGAAAAAAACGTTTCTCAAGATTTATACTCCGGCAAACGAACGCAAAATAAATTTTTCGCTGTTTCTTATTTAATTAAGGCAGAAAAAAAAACCCAAACAATTTCCAGAACTCGTAAATAATTTACGGGAGAGAAAGCGGTGGTGAGCTGAGTTTCGCGTTCGACTTCTCCTGCCACGTCACTTTCTCCAGCACCGCCAAGTCCGCCCGAACTTGCAACAAACTCGTCCGAACCATCAAATTCTGTGCAATAAAATCGTAGCTGTGGTAGCCGTCTGTTTACACTGGTGGAGGAATCCAAGGAAAAAATGTAGACACGTAACCGACAACCTACAGCACTGGCTAAACTCAAGACAATATTTGTTTATTCCGCAACTACCAACCAAAACTAATAACGGTGAACATTGTACCTAACCCAACTATTAAACCAAAAAATAAACTACTTTTTGTAGACGAAATAAAAGGCACACAAATATATGGTAATTAATTATGAATTAATAAGTGGTATTAACACACGCGTAACATTTGAAGTTTATGTACATAAAATTTTCCCGGAATATTTGAATTTGTCAACAGACTGTTGAACACATCGATATAATTCTATGCAAGCAGGAGTACGGGGAGACTTTTAGTTCCCGTCATAAATAATTAATAAAATAATGTTATCGTTCACCTGTCGGTCGTCAATTCATAACTCGTCTCGGAACGTTAGCACTCGGTCACCTCGATGGTGTGAGGAAATAAAAAAATTGTCACGTCGTCGACATTATTTAAAGGGCGGTTTCACCGATAGTCGACACCATTAAAATACACGTTCAATCTGTGCGTGTTACGACAGGGAACGTAAAATAAAAATGAAAGAGCGAGCAAGTGTAACGGGAGGAAAACGTTTTCAACCGTCATTTACTTTGAAAATTACTTCAATCACATCTTAAAGATGGTAAATATGGGTTGGTCCGGAGGGAGGACGCGGCCGCAGAAGAAGCGGAAGGCATCTTTTGAGTAAGAAGCAAAAGACGGGGACGAGGAACAGGAAAAAAAAATGCTCCTTTCACGTTTAATTTCCCTATATTATTATTCTCGCCGATAAACGATCGCGAGTTAAAAAAGAAGATCATGAACTTGTTTCATCCCCCGGCGACATGAGAAAGATGATGAAACGACAGGTGAGAGCAAGAGGAATGGACGGGGGCTGCTGCCACCAGGAGACTTGCCAGAAGAAGGAAAAGTTTGTTGAAGAAAAAGTCTGATTTTGCAGTACTTCGATCGCTCTCAATCGATGCCCCTTTGTCTAATCATGGTTTTTAAATTCGTTAGATCTTTTCTTTCATCCCTTGGATCATTTCTTTTTTTTTTTCGTGCAATTTAACTTTCTCTCGACGGGTAGGAGTGACGCGATTCGCCGAGTGCTCCCGAAGTTCTTCTACCTGCCTGACCTGAATTCCCAGAAACCTTTGGCTGGAGTTGAACAAAAGCCCTCAAGTTCTTGCCGCTGATCTGACGCCTGTAAATCGCAATCTTTTGAGATCGTTCGTGATCAAGCGCGTTGAGTTTTGAGCTGCAGTGGGAGTGTCACCTTTGGTAGAAATTAAAAAAATAACGTACGAACACCAATACTAATATTAATATTTAACAATATTAATGTTTTATATTAATTAATGATCCACGGGATAATATAAAACCTTGTTTCATTGCTACGTGCCACTTATTATCAAATATTATCAGTTTTTACAATATATTTTACATAATTTTATATTATATTATTAAAACCTATTTATTTCTGAGCGGCGTGTTACGTTTGATGAATGTTGAGTTGTTGCAACATTTTTCTACGAAATTTAACGTTGTGATCTGTCTACATATATTTCTGAAAAAATAATGCGCAATTTAATAATTTATTTTTTATTAATGCTATGTTCTTCTTTAGTCATTACTACTACAATAACTCACATTACTTATTTTTGTAGATAGAGGAACAGAGAGAGAGAGAGAAACAAGTTACATGTAACATTCATGTTTATATATATATAAAAAACGTAGTGTACTATTAATTGTTCGTAACTGTAATGTACATAACTGTAGTTTTTAATAATTTGCCTACGATATGGTCCCACGCTTATTAATCGTTACATTTTTTTTGACATTGTGAAATTTTGTTACACTCGTGCAGAAGAAATTTGAAAGGCGTGAAAGAAAGGCGACGCTTAAAAGAAGACGTAGTTGTAGTTTATTTAACTTAAATAGTACATATTTAATAGTTCATATTCACAATTTAGATATTATTTAAGTCGGTGCAGTCTGACTCGCATTCGCAGTCGTCTCTTCCTAACGTACAGGGTAACTTGTATTCACACTGTTTATCGTCAGGTAACTAAGTTTAAGTCACACTGTCCCGATCGATTGGTTTATTGAACACGTCAATGGAAATATCATCCATCATTGTTTTACGACTGGGACCCCCTGATTTAATATATATCGTATGCTACAGCGTTAGCGATTTAACATCAACTACACTCTAACTTTTATGGGAGCAAGAATAAAGTTCATCGCTTAAGGGCGAATAAATAAGTTTAATAAATACATTTGTACGGGAATGTCGTGAGTAAATAAACTTAACCGTTGTCTGCAATTAGAATTATTCATTACAATTAAGGCTAGGAAAACAAGTTAAGTGGAATCTCTGGACAGCGTCGAAGCAACCGAAATCAGTCCCATGAGGAAGGTTTTAATCTTTTTAAGTAGCCAGGGAAACGTTTACAATTGAAATGAGTCGACCATGTTGTCGAAGGCACTTGAAACTTTCCAAAAAGTCTCGGCGTGTTCGATTGAGCAATTTTCCTCGGCGATGTATCACCATGTAGGTATCACAGGTAAATAAAACTGGATTTCGTTCTCTTGAGTGTCGCAAAAAAGAGAAACACACACGAGTTTGATGCCCGGAAGGATGTCCGCCCGTGAAATTCGTTGTTGACAAATACCAAGTAAATACTATATACAAATTTTTGGGGTTTTCTCTTTCTAAACGGCAACAACAGGAAGTACACTAAGCCCTGCTGAGAGAGGAATAAGTTATGTACATATAAAGTAGTTAACTAACTAAATATTCACCACCACTTTCCTTAACTCTTCTACCGAAAAAATAAGTAAAAAATAAAATACTTGCACATTTAAGAAGAAAATATTACTTGCGTATTAAAAATAAAAAATACACTACAATGCTTGTACATAAGTGTGAATATTAGTAATATACATAATACATAAGCATAAAATTGTTGCATTGGGAACTATAAGTTCCTCAAGGTATAATACCGTGTTTAATAAAAGTGTTGTATTTTAAATTTAATTATGAATTTAATATATTATGAATTGAATATTATTAATAATATTAGAAGTAAGTTAATATAACGAGCATTATAAATATGAGTATATAAGAAATCTTCTTAGGCCAGTCTTACGGTGCGGATTGCGTCTCTGCATGATTCACAACTGTACATGTACGCATTAAATATGTGAATAAAAAGGTAAATAAATAAGTGATCAATAGAGGTTACAGGTACATGTTTATAATTCAAAAAACTTACAACTATCAGCTAAATACGTTAGTGACTGTATATTCGTTGTTTGTATCGAATGTTTTTTCTTGTACTATTAATATTCGACTACGATAAGTACTATTTGTACCCCCCTAGTTAAAATAATGTCTGCAATAATAAAATATTCAAACTAAAGTACCAGAGTTACTGGAACTATAAGAGAATAAGTTCTTCTGGGGGTTGCCGCAGTGACGGAAAAAGTCTGCTCGCAATCTCAGATGAAAACAGTAGTCAGGTAGTCGAGACACAGAAAAATAGTAACACGTGCGCCTTAGGAAGCGGAAATGGAATCGTTTAAAGTGGAGGAAAGAAAGTGAAAACCCCCGAGGAAATCAGGAGGGAATCAGGAAACAGAAGTAAAAGGTTCATTATGTCTTATTAATATAAAATATAATGTGAAATGCAACACGCAGCGGCAGAGCCCGAAATGAAATTTATCAAACGAAATAATAGAGAGACGTGGAGGAAGAGAAGACGAAGTGGAAGAAGAAGAAGAAGAAGAAGCAGAAGAACAAGGCAGTCGGGAATGTAAATGACTCGTAAAAGAGAAGACGGAACTAATTCGAACTGTTTGAAATGTTTAAGTTAACGGGGATGTAGCGAACAATTCACTGGAAATTGAAAATTCTAGGGAAACATCCGACACGTTTTCTCTACGGAACTATCGCCTGACTGTGGAACTATTAACTATCAGCAACTACCAGAGACTCGAGGCTTCGTTCACCGAATATTGGAAGTATTTCAACTCGAAGTGTACTCTTTTCTCACATATTGATGTTCTAGCGACGTAGCACGTCTGTTGTGGGTCGCAGAGAAACTCGGGAAATTTTACCTGAATTTGGTCACCTCTCAGGTGGAAGACCAATGGGTAGGACCGTGTGATGTGAAAACGTAATTTGTGCGTCTGAATTTAATCGTGGCATGTTCTACCGCCTCTCTCCAAAATCATCGAATTTCCTCTTGTGAACACCAAACATCACGTCGGAACTGTCTCACCTGAAATTACAATAACCAAGGTGGTACGCTGTACGCTGTATGCGCTGTCAGTAGACTGTATTTTACAGTAGCGTGACCTTAAAAGAAAAGGCTATCGCTACAACTGTAAATCATGGCTTTATCCTCGTTTATTCTCTCATAATTAATTCATATATTGTAAAATTACCAAGGTTAGTAATTTGTCTATTGTTATCTATCTACTTTATTACTTTTCCACCACTTCACTATGACCTGTGAGTACCGTGATTTACATCGGTTTTGTCACCTTTGCTTTCTTTCCTCCCCGTGACGTTGGGGTACTTTACTTAATTTAGAATTCAAGTTATTACGCCTTTTTAGAGAGCAACACTCCCTGCGTTGTGACATGCGAAGTTTTCTCTGGCGAAGTTTAACGAGTCTCGATATTCTCTCAAAATAAAACATGAAGTATTTAAATTCAAATAAAGTAGTGGATCTCAGGACTACTTTGCAGAATTCCGTGATTTTCGCAGTTTGTCGAGGGAGAAGGGCGTCGTTCGGGGTGTAAGAACGTTGGAAAACTTAATATTCGACAAGGAGTTAAGTTGACTTTGTCTGGCGAGTGAACTTTTTCCGAGGGGTGGAAGTACTCGTGGACGGAAGTGCCGGGTGTGTCCCTCTGACTGACCAGGACCCGGGAAAGTCTGTGGTGTTTGCTTGATGACACGTACCGGTCAGGTGAATGTACAAAAATAATAATAATAATTCAATCTCGGCTAGATGGACCGGCAACAGAAAACCAGTTAAGTTTGTTTTGTCGGGTTGCGTCCTTGCAGAAATGTCCGACGTGTCCGGAGAGTGTGAGGAATGAAAACGGAAATGGAAAACTAGTTGACCGGACGAGTCATAAAGTTTGATGAGTTTATTAACCGGAAAAATTGGTTTTTTGTTTGAACAGTTTTTGTTTGCCATTAATTATTAAACTATGTTAGTTCGGACGTTTGATCGTCGGACTGTTTGCTCGTGATATTTGAGACGAACCGTCCACGACATACGTCAGAACAGAAAAGACTAGAACCAGCCGATCAACCCTGTCCACTCTGTGTAAATTTAAAATCATCAAAGTGTTGATTGTCGTCCTCCCGGTCTTGCTGACTGACAACTTGCTAAAAATACTAAAATCTCCGTTTAACTGAAAATGAAATTTAAATAAACTTTATACTGTAGCAATTAATAATAACAATACATGTAATTAATAGTCCTTAATGATAGTTAATAAATGTATTGGTTTTATTTAGAACTTGAGGTATTTACACATGTAGTGCGAAGATTACTAATAAATAATTATTAGTCTTAAATAATGATTAGTACTATTATTAAACAATTATTTTTGTGTTGCAATGCAGTACATAAATTATTAAAATACAAATATTCCGACTACGGCCAAAAATATACTAGAAATGTATGTTTGTTTGTGTGTTTCTTAACTCACAATATTTATATTACACAATATATTATTTGTTTATTTATATCTTGCAATATATGTAGTATTACGTTGTACTTGCGTGACATGATATTATAGTATATTTCACTGAAATATAATACATAAAATATTGAGACAAAAACTAGTATACGTTTTTAGTATATAACGTGTAGCTTACCACTAGCTGACTATCCAAGCTTTTGGATGTAAGGATGGATGTGCAGTCATGCTAAGTACACACTCATGCAGTGTAAGCATTTATGTACATATTAAGCGATCATCAGTATGAATTATATGTTCATATTACCGTCACAGACCACACCTGACGGTCGGCGTGTGTTTCATAACTCGTATGGATAGACGAGGTGTAATTATTCTTGTTCTCTTACATTATACAAGGTTCGCCGTGCACAGTTCACGCGTCGCACTCGTACTATTTCTCCAATAGAAAAGCAATTTCGGCCTAGGAAGACCTGAGAAGAATGAAAAAAGGGAAATTACACGTGCACACGCATACTCGAACGCATTTTATGAATAGAAATCGACCGAATAAATTTCGGTTCGCAGCATAGGAAAAAGAAGGAAGTGACTGCGGGACGTAGAAATGTAGAAGTAGAAGTAGATGCAGAAGAAATAGGAAAAGATGAGAGCGATAAATTACACCCGCGTATTTCTCACCGAGGAATATACGAAAAATAACACGGCCTAGGAGAAGGCTGAAGCGAACGTAAGAATTTAAATAATTACATAAAAAATATAGATGGTCCGGAACGGGTGTGTGCAGCGGAAAACGTTCAATTGAAAAAAAAAAGGTGGAAGGAAATGAGAAAGAGGAAAAGCGGAAATAAAACGGAAAGGAAAAAAAAGGAATTGAATAATTCAGTGTGTAACGTAAGGAAAACTGGAATCCTGGAATGAATCCGTTGGGAGTAATTACAGTCGGGTCTTCCCCCGTGGAAGTGATGTAGTCTAAGTCTCATCCAAGTGTGTTGTAACAAGGGAAGAAGTTGCCAGAAGAAGAGGAACAGCAGCAGCAGCAGGTAGAAGAAACGCCGGGAAAATAGAGAGCAATAAAGTCTTACAAAATTTTTCGGGAATGATACGCCCCTGAATTATTTACTTCCTTTTATTTTCGGCTGGAGTTTCGCCATTTTCCCATTACACGAGACTGGGGGGGGGGGGGTTGGGAGAAGGGAAAGCGGTGCTCGTTCCACCTACCTGACACGTAGGAGTCTTGTCGTTCGGTTGGTGGTGCCCGTTGGTGTCACCCCCGGGTACGTGAACGACTTCGGTCGTGGTCCTCCACAGAGGCCGACCATCCCAGCGGAGACTCGTCGGCGGTCGGACCTGGTCGACTCCGACACTTTAACCTTTGGGTAAGTGACGTGACACACAACTCGACCCCGGAAAAGGTTCAATTTCATTAGAATCATTGATAATTGGCAAAACTGTAACAGAAACGGCGGGCATCCGTCTGTCTGGTAATTTCCTCTTCGACTTGGAGGGACTCCCAAATAATTAGCTTAATGGAACATGCCGGGCAAGCAGCAGGAGTTTACTCATCGGACGTTGTGCATTTACCAGATTGAATTTACCATCTAAGGGCACGTTGCTTTTCTCCGGCGACTGCCCCCGCACCCCCGGCATTCCACCCTCTCCTCACCTTCGACCCTTGCGAGGTTTACAACCATTTCAAATTGTGTCCGTTGTATTAATTGCTCTTGAAAATAATTGACCCTACACCAATTTCTTTTACTTCTTCCATTTCTTCCTCTTGTCTTTTTCAGATTTTTTTTCCCCCCACTCTTAACGAATGTCTCCCCGTCTGGGAAATTCACATGAGTCCCCGTTGTGTGGTCACTTTGTATTGTGATCATTAAGTAAGATCACATATAAGAAGGGAAGGGTTGTTGCCCGTGAAACTGTCCCGCGGGACTCAAAACTGTTCCTCTTCGGGTTTTCTCTTCCGGCAGAATTTGTTATTTTCTCTAGTATTGTTTATGCCGTAATTTATCCATAAAAATAAGATGTGGCTGTACTGAGTGGTATCAAGGTGTTCATGCTAATGGTGACGTTATCGGTTTGTTAATAATGTTATTGTGAGAGTCACAACTATAAGAGAGTACTTATGTGTTAAGGGAAGTTTTCACTAGTTTAGAAAAAAATATTTATTATTTAATATAATTCTTGGTTTTATAAAATAAGCTTAGCCCGTAGAGTGTGTACTCTGTAGAGTTCACTCAGCTCCAACAGTAGCGCTTGTAGGGTTTTTCATAAAAACTCTTCCTTCATCCCTTATTCCTTTTTCATAACTCATTTGAGATGTCTAAATTCTACTGTTAACCCGAGGCTTGCGGTCAATTGGAACTAACTTTGTCAAACAATTTATTATAAGTATGTAAGCGGAGTATTACCTTAAATAAGGTAAAAAGTTTACTTATTTATATTTATTTTTATTTTATTTTTTTTTGGAAAATGCCCAGTGCCTTGATGTGGAAACTGAAAAGTCCGGCGGTGGAGACGCGTTTCCGAGTTTCTTAATTCGATACGATCGGTTTACTCAAGAGTAAAATGAAGGGAAATTGCAATGTAAAAAAATTACACCGAGAAGTTGACAGATTTCTAGATGGGAAAGTGAGTTTCATTATTGGATTTTTTTTTAAACGGATGGAACGGATGGTGTGAGTTGTGAAAATAAAACGATTAAGCACAGTTCGTTGACTGCAATTAACAACTGTATTAATATTGTGTACGGAAAATTGTCTGCGGTGTCGCTTGAGGCATTCGAACTTTGGGTTTTCGGTGCTCAGTAACCAGAGCCCTGTCTACGGTACCGCTACACATTTCCATGTAACGTACTGTACGTACTGTAACGCTTCATGTAATGTACTGTACAAGTCCGGCAGTACCGAGGATATAACAGTATGGTAATTGAATATGTACAAATGGCTGCAACATTCCCATTAGACGTATTCCTACATTGTGCATGCAATTATTTCTTTATATTTTTCTACTTATTATGTATTCTATTTATTGTTATCATGAAGTAGTATTCACATTTGTACCCCTGGTAGTCTCAGTTCTCAATTTTTTCATTTTTTTAGGACCACCTAGTGTACTACTATTATAGTAGTTACACTTTTATTGCTGTTTCCTCGCAATAGTTGCTTATTAACTATTTGTTATACTCTGACGCTGAGAAAAACGCAAACTTTTAATTATTTTATTTATGTATTTTTATTGTTTTTGTTTTTTGAATAGTCTCTCATAATTTAACCCTTCTAAAATACGTGGCCTAGGGCCCTATGTGTGCTATACATATAAATACATAAATTAATAATTAATTATGAACCATTAAATTACTACTCAAAGAAGCAAAGGAAACTTATTAAGTGTATAATTATTTAATTAAATACATTACAACGACTAATAATATATTTTAGTTCTGAATAAACTGTTACACTATTTATTTATTGAAAATTGAAAAAAAATAGAGTTACATTGGTGAATTTTATGTGCTATAAATACTACGACAAATGTTTTACTAAGAATTAGTTCACAGGAACTTCTTCTCAAGTCTTTCTCGCAAAATCCACTGTTGTATTTGTATTTTGTATCGACAGGTGTGCCAAAACACTCGAGTACATAAATAATACATCCGAGTAATAATAAACAAAGTCAATTTCGCTTCTTTACGCGACATAATCGCCTTTCTATTTGGGCGCACGGTCGAAGCGAAAGAAACTTCTTGCGAACGTTAACTTATTTACTCACGCCAAAAAGGGAAATTTACATATTTTACGGGACCTTGTCTGCATACATGTATCTCTATGTATAATTTATAAATAAAATTTGCATTGATTATCGCTCACAAATGGAGTGGTAACTTGCATAGATTCGCCTAGACCTACGTCCTATTTTTTTGTTACAATTTCGTGTCTTTTTACGTCTTTCGCGGTTTCTTCCTCTTGAAGAATTCGGGGTGTACTGCTCGAGTCCAACTACCCACAGCTCTACAGAGGGTTCCGAACATGTTCAGATAACTGCGGATGTAACTACATTGATAGAAGAGAGCAAATAAATGACATGAAATTGAAAAAAGGCGTTGAACCTATTTATTGGACCAGAAAGTACAGTACAAGGATGTTTTAATTATTAATTATAATCCAATTTAATGTGTATGGTTACAGTAATGATTTTTAGATGCTCATTTAACTCAAAATTTATTTTATTTTTAATAAAAGTCATTAAAAAAGTTGAAGCAAAGCTCGTAGACCTGAGTTTCGCATTGGGACGACAGGCCTGGAACCCGCCATGTGTCCGGTGACCTGCAAATTTGGGTCCACCAACCGCGCCGGACCGCTTGTGGTGCTCAAAGCCAAAAACCTACAAATCGGTGATTAATTCTTGGTGGAGGAACCGTGTTACATCACCAACAAGACTACTTGATGGTTCACGATGGTTCTTTTGGTGGAAGGAGAAATGGATTTACCACGAGATACATAGATAATTACATAAGTCCAAACAATTACTTAGTATTATTTATGACGTCAGTGTTATTAACTACAGATTGCTGTTAGTTTCGTACTGCACTAGAAAACTTGTACGTAATTGTTGGAATATGTACGGCTTATTAAATTGGGCCAGCACGCAGAAGAAGTTTTATAAAAAAAAGTTGAATTGGAAAATGCCAAAACTTCGCAGACAGCGCGGTTGTTGAGTGAGTTTGAGTTTGAGGTTGGATGAAGGAATCGAAGAGACAAAAAAACTGAAAGCTTCGCAAGCTGGCCAAGGTGAAGATGAACATGCCGGTGTCACGTGTAACCGTCAGCAACAGCCGGGAGGGGTGCGGGTGGGGGGCGGGTTTAAGGGAGAGGCGGGGACACGCAGGAAAAGACTACGCTGAGAGAAATCGCAGGTGAAAGGAGAGAACCCATAGAAATCTAACGAGATAGGAAGAGTCGCATGGGAACGAGAGGAACCGTCAGGAAAGAAAGGAATAAAAAGGCGAGTCCTTCTGCAGGGACATTAGCATAGAAAAGCAATGTCGAAGAGAAGATAAAAAATAAAATTAGAAAAACTCAGGGAGGCCAGAAGACGTGGGCTGATGCTTGTGCTGCCGCTGCTGCTGCCGTTGCTGGCGCTGCTCGTGCGGTTCGTGCGTGTATGCGTGCGTACATGTGCGGACCGCTGGGACCGGTGAAAGCAATATTCTCGAACCTCTCCCGACGCGAAAGCATGTTTTTTTAAATAAGAATGACTGTCACGTTTTCGTAAAAGGTCTCTCGCTTTCAAATATTGCGCCATTTTTTGCCCCTTAACGAAGGTTTCTTGCGGTGAAAGCGAGACGATTAGGCGAGAGGACACGGAAGAATGTCAATTTTAATTGCGAGAGAAGTAGTCCTTCTTCGGAGGAATACTAAAAGTGCAAGAAAAGAAAAAAAGAAACGCGTTTTTGTACTACAAACCGCTGCAAGTCAAGTGAAAATTCAAAATGGCGTCCGCAGCGACGAGAAAACAAACTCTTCTACTGCTGACGAGTACCTGACAGGTACCAGGTGCTGCCAGCTAAAGAAAAACCACATCATCTTCCATGAGAGGCGGATGCAACGGTTAAAGTTGCCGTCTTTTATTAATAGAAAAATAATTAAATATACATAACCCTTATCGCTTCTCACTACAATGAAACCTACAACATGATTTATTCTTCAATTAATAATCCTTGAACTAATCTGAGATAAAGATGGTTTTAAAAAAAACCTGTAAAACACCTTTCAATGTTGCGAAAATTTAAAGAGCTTGTCTTCAATAAAAAAAAATAACCATCAATAGAACTTGAGTAATTAATAATATCTATTAACATCATGTGTAGTTGGACTTTTGTAAAAACACCAGAAATAAATCTTCGACTTTGAGCCGAGATCTGCGTTGGCTGAACCAACACTGAAAACTAAAACCGTAGAACTACACAGAAACTACGCACGAGTGAGCCGACTGACTACAAACTACAAATTCTGTTGTTTCACACGGCGTGACGGGATGCCCACGCGTTTGACTCTGTCAGAACTCACCGGGTGTTCGCCACACAACTTTTCCGACTTATCAGAATCGATTTATAACAATCCGGTCAATGGAAACAATATTAATAAATAAAATAAATTGTAGTGAAACTTATGCAAGTCGAGGGTAGCGTGGGTCTTGGTTTTACTGCCACCGAGAAAACTCGTCTTTCGCCATTAACAAAAAAGTAGAAGGCGGACGGTCGTAAACGACGCCGAAGTATTGTCCGTCCGTGTGAGCGTTGCACGGGTAGTACCTGCACCGATAGCGAGTACCTGACAACCGTAACACCCGTCGTTACGCCCGGTGCGATTCAGTTTTTCGTGACGCGAGTGGGAGGAACACCTCCGCATCATTGCAAATACCAAAATACTTTTTCTTCAAAATGCAACAGTGACGCAACTTTCATTGTCGACAGATTGATTGCCATTTTGGAAATATAAATTAGTGGATTTTCAAGTTAAGTAACGCAATGTGATGGTTTGAAGAACTTTAAGTTGCGTCAACCGAAGTGCGTCAACTGTCTACTCCCCTCTGAGGTATTCGGTCAACATGGTCTCATCCCGAACTTAAGTACTCCCAGCTCTCGTTGTGAACTTTAAGTTTTAATTGTAAGTTGAGTTTAGTTAAGATGTCGTTTGACGGGAACCATAAAGAACCGACGGGTGGTTTGATTTTAGGGGTAATTTCTCTTTCCGTCGAAAGGTGAGGAGGAAGAATTCTTTTTCCTCCGTGTTCTCGGACTTGAAAGTTAAGTTCAAAGTCTAAAGGTTTGCGTGACGAGAAAGTTAAACGAGTTGAATAAGAATTAAGGGATGTTTGACTCTGTCCGAGAGTGAGGGAAGGCTGTTGGTCCGAAGGTGATGTGAGGCCGCGCGAGGGACACCAGAACGGAAACCAACAAAAACAAAATTTCTATATCGTTTACTTAACTTTCGATATCTCGAGATCAAACTGTTGATGTGACACGAGATGGTAAATGTCGTTCGGGGTTGACGAAGAGAACAATTCGAAGGAAGGTGGTGCGTACAGGCGGACTGGGAACTACACCAGTATGTTATTTTTACATTAAGTTTAAGTTAATGTAGTTGTAACATTATATCGTAACTTAACTCTGACTTGTACCAATGTAGTGTAACCGTCTTGAAGTAGTACAGTTGTAGTACAGTTGTAACACAGTGGCGTAGATCTAAAGGACCGCAGATCAGATTAATGGAGAAGTGAACTTTTAAGTCACACACCGTTGTGCTTGTCCATCAGGGCGAGATGTTGAGTTCTTGATGTTGTCCTTGGCACTTTTGTCGCATCACTACACTCAGTGTAGTGTAGTTGAGTTAATGTTGCCTTCAGGACTCCCCGGCTTTTCACCGAACAGGTAAAAGACGGAAAACAGTTTGGGGTTACCTCCGAGTTAAAGATTCGATCTTCTTGGATCTTCAAATAAATTTTGGGTTCTGCAAAAATTGTTGAGGTCCAGAGGATTCATTTTATTTACGAAATGCGGTACCTGAGGGGCTCACCTCAGGTAAAACTAATTTACCTTTTAGCATTCGCTTTACGTACATTCTCCTTGTTGTAGAGCGTCCACTTTCTTCTGGGAAGAGAAGGGGCAAAGCAGAAGAAACCATCGTAATGGACCATCAGCTCAACCTTTGAACTTTGGAGCGAATTGACTTCCTTCTACCCCGGGGATAATTTCTAAGCACTTTTTAAGGGTTGTGCCGACCCCCGCTGGGACTCCCTCGACTGTTATAAACCGATAAAGAAAAATTTGTCCTTTTCTCAAAACTTGAGGTTAAGCACAAGCAAGTCTTAAAAAGGTAAACAAATTTAAATTTGTTTCTTGAATTTTGAGAATATTTTTTTTTCTTTTTGCCGCTGCTGGACATTTTGGAATCTGCTGGACGGACGACATGCGAAAGCAACCGAGGAATTTGCCGGGTGCGTTTCACCTCTTTTCCTATTGGTCACCTGTCTGGTACTCACCTTTCTTGCACTTTAAAGGTGTTTTGACGACCGCTTCGTACCTCTGAGAGAATGAGAAATAATGGCGGAAGATGTGGCTTCATCTTTCCGGAAACTTTCACACGTCACAATTTCATTTGGAACGTCCAACACGACCGCTCCCTTAGGTTTACTCGTTTTAATTGAATGCTTACATTGACACCACAATTGTAGTCTTTTGGCCTCTACATTAATATACTGTAGTCTACAATTGTACCACGACCTAACAAATTATACTAATATATTATTAATAATACTGAGAGATTTTTTCTCTAATTGTTCGGAAAGTATTTACCTCGTTTCTGCAATGCGTAGTATGTAAACAACATAATAAATTTTCTTAACTTTGTTTTCACAACTCGCGAAAGGATTGAAAGCCTGGCGTTTGAGGGCTTTACAAAATGTACCAAAACCTCCGAGATATAAATATTCAGTGGTTCGAGTTGGCAGTGTCCACTCGAGCAAGTGTGCGAAAGGTTCGTACAACTTGAACCTGGAAAGAGGGTGGCGGGAGACCAAAACAAGTACTCTCGATCCTTTGAGGAGTTAAGAAAAAAACGAAGGGTGGGTTTTTTGATTTCGGTTCGGAAAGGGTTGGATTTTTTTCCCCGGGATGGACGAAACAAAAAATCTCGGCAGTTCACACCGTCGTGGAATGACAACCTCATTTTCTACCGCGGTTTTATTATTCAATTTCTACGCTTGCCAGGTACGGAAAACCGGAAAATCTTCCCGGGGGTTGTTTATATACAATAATTAACGTGGCACGTTCGGAAGTTAGTTTATTTCCGGTTTAGAGTTAACAACCGCAAGGGTGGAAAGGTGTTGCCCAGCCCTTTCATTTAAAAGAAAAATAGTATTTCTACGGTTTTTTCTTCTTCTTTTTCTACTTCTTCTGCGAAACTAGAAATTGATTTACAACTTTGACTTTCCCAGGAAATCTTCAACGAAAAGCTCTGCTTCTACCTTTTCGCCCACTTCCCCTGGGCCGAGACGGCGAACGACTTTGCTTTTGATGCCAACTGCAAAGTTTGTAGTTTCCTTCTTCCACTTTGACTTCTTGTTCTTCTTGTTCTTTTTGTTCTACTTCCACTGCCTGCCCTTTTTTTCGCTCTACCCTTGTAACAGATGTTCCGACATTGATTTTTCGTGCCTCGTTTCTTTTTTTTTCTCCATCCCTAGCTCTCCTCCTTGTAAACGTGTTCTCTTCTCCTCGAATTTCCGGACAAAGGTAGGGACGTTTCTATGGTTATGTGAGTGACCGCCGTGCAATTCTTTTTTTTTGTGTCTTGCGGTTTTGCCTAGATAACCCGTAGGTCGTACCGTGAGGAATTGCATCGTAAAATGCGGTCGATCGATGAAAAAAAAATCCGGGGTTATTGTTTCTGACTTACTGGGCCTTTTCGTCCCCCTCCTCCAACATCGAGATAGATGTTTTATTAATTTTGGTCCTTCCAGTCGCTACTTCCAACCTTATTAACCGCCCCTGTTGTTTATTGATTTATATCAATAGGCGTTTTGATGGCTTCATTAACTTGTTGTGGTGCGTTCGATTGCGTTCTGAAGTTTGTTCTTCTGCGGTGTACCGAACGGTCAGGAATACAGGAGGACTTGAACGGCTACAAAAATTGGTGTTATTTTACCCGTAAGATTGAGGAATACAATAAGACTTCCTTGTGGTGTTGCTCGTGTGACTTTGAGTGAACTTCACCGTGTGAGCACATCACCAAAACTTAACTTGTACACAACTCTCGGACCGAACAGGGGAACAGGACTGTGTCACGTCGGACTTGACGAGAATTTTGATACAGAGAAACGAAAGGAAGTATGAAAACTGGGCTTGAGACAGTAAAATATCATTCCGTAGAGGTTGCCACGGCGAATTCGATTGATTTATTGATCGTATATCATACTTTTATGTTTTTTATTACGATAATAACAAATTTTTATTAAAGGAAATTGGGCGCGGGACCGTTAGGGTTCCTCGTCCACTGCCGCCCCTCTCTCTCTCTCTCTCTTTCTCTCTCCCTTTCTCCATCTCTCACTTTTGTCTATACAAATAAAACTACATTCGAGAGGACAAAGTCGTAGAATTAGGAGTAAGAACGTTTTTGAACGTTTACGAGGCTCCGAATAAGACAAAATTTCAGAGGAGCGAAAACGGAGGAGGAAAAGCGGGATGAGAAGTAAGAGAGAGAGAGAGAAAGAAGTGGCAGACAGGGTTAAGAGGCTGGAAAAGAGTAAAAAGTTCTCAACCCTTAAATCCCGTGGCAAATGTAGAGGAAATGACAGTTAAGTTTAATCAAGAGGAAAACGTTTTAAAGAACCTGATTTGTTTTATGCATAAAACATACAATTTCAAGTCTATTAAAATACATATCAGTGTATATGGAGGGGGATCAAAGAATTCCCCCGTGGGCCTGAGTGAGAGAGAGAGAGAGAAAATCAGAAAAAGAAAAGCGTGTGAAAAAGACGTAGAGAGAGAGAGAGAGAGAGAGAGGGAAATATGAAAAGACGCTAGGCTCTGGGTGGGTAAAACACAAGTATTTCCGGTTCCGGTGGAAAATTCATCGGTAAGAAAAACTAAAAAGTGGAAATTGTTTCCGTTTCCTCTCGTTTTATTTCCCTTTTTTATTTCGCCGCAGATTGTCTTCCTGCTGTTGCACCACAGCAAAAGGACCACCTTCGGAACCTTCGGCTGACGGACCTCCCCATCGTTCCCCCAAAACAAGTAAAAGGAAAATGGAAAAATCAAATTGAAGTTTCGGGTTAAGGCCCGGTCGAACCCTCTCCCTCTCCCTCTCCCTCTCCCCGCGCCACAAACCTTTAAATTTCTATTTCTTTGGAGTCGCCGCCATCTTTGCTGGGAGTTGGTGCCCATCCCGTGCGACCTGGAGTTTTTCCAGAAATTTGTGTTGTTCCAGAAGTAACCGGGTCTTGCTCCAGATAGTTGTTTTTTTTTTTTTTTTTTTCGCTGTGGATTTTGCATCTCGACGGCGCCGTTTTGCTCGGTTTAATTACTTCTTCCGGTTGTTCGTGCACTGCCTCCTTTATCATCGCCGTCGAATTCGCCGGGTTCTCGCTCGACGCCCGGAATTCCTTCACTTAAATTTGTGAGACCGTTTCCTTCGACTAAACCGTCAGTCAAATTTAAACGTTCTAATTTTTAGACTCTAATTCTACCTGTCAACCGATTGATACAAAAATTTTTAACCCGCTTTGTTTTCGCCGAGGTAAAATATAAAAAAAAAAAAATTTAGTACTTCCCCGGTCGTTCCGTTTTATTAATATATTGTTACAAGCTTACTTCTCCTTCCGCGATACTCCTCCCTGCTTTTTTTAATCTTCAAGTAGGAAACTTCCCGTGTTTTCTATTTAGTTTGCGTTACTTCCCAATTAAAAATTTTTACATACATAATTTTATAATAAAACGTATATGAAATGCAATTTAGTAACTGTTTATTGCAAATTTCCACTCCACAACTTTTTTTGTTTTGGGTGTGTGTTGCTTTGGTTTTGGTCACCCTCCCCCAGACGTACTTCCCTCCATCCACACACACACACACTTATGTTAATAACGAGAGAAAAACACATAAGGAGTCAGACTTGGGGAAGTTCGAATGCGACGCAATACATTAGGGTAAAAGGATTCAGAATTCATAATCCGGCTCAGTTTTTCTGAATTTATATACGAATGCGTACGAACGATATGTATAAGTTATATATGGTAATATATCCGAATGTATCCGGCTGGAGATTTTGGGCCGAGAGAGGAAAGAAAAAAAAAATACGTGGAAAATTCGCTTTCCCTTCTTAAACGTGAAAGTAACAAAATATAAATTCTCATATAATTCACCTGCGTTTCCCACCGCGGAGACTTCCAGGTGGACGGGTTCTTGTGCGTGCGTGCGCCGGGGTGTGGTGTCGGAGGGTCTTTTACCGAAAAAACTCTTTACGTTACGTACGTGTAATATTTGAGGTGCTTGCACCGTATAAAAAGATATATACAATAAATTCACAGGGTGATTCATATTACTTTTCGCATTTAATACAAATTATGAGGAGAAGAAGAACAAGAAGAAGAAGAAGAAGAATGTCAGTTATTTATGTTGCCCTGTAACAACACCAGCCCCCCCCCACTCCCCACGGGGTGGCGACGAGGGATGGGGTGGAGTGGGACGTCAAAGCGATTTTCCCAGGCTCGAAAGTGTTATAATTGCATTAAACTTTTTCCAAATTCTTGCCCTCGATGTAATGCATACTTAAACATTCTCGGAAATGCTCGAGAGAAAATGTAGGATACTCGGAATATACGGAAAGAAGTTTAATAAATTAAATAATGTACTGTAAGAAGCATTTTAACGAGTGCCTAACTGACGCTCACTGTAAGTTTTAGTACTACAGTATTATGTATTGACAGAAATACAACGCATAAGGACGATGATTTGGTTACTGTCACCTTACCTTGTTTCCAGTATTCTATATTATAAAAAGCTTCTATAGCGCCACATAAATCGTTACGTTACTAAGAATTATCTTTTGTAAATAATGTAGATGTTTTAATATTAGCGAGTAATAGTTTTAGGGAAAAGAAATTGTATGTTGTTTTACTTATTATACATTAGTGTTGTATTAAAAGGTAACAACAAACAGGAAGACCCGTGGTGTCGGACGACAGGTGCGGTAGGATGAAAATGAAAATACAACATGCAAGTAAAACATATGGACATAGTTTAACTAGTCTAACCGAACTGTAACTTTACCTAAATATGAACAACACAAACTGAACATAACGTAACATAACCTAACAATGGGAAATTACTAGACCTACCAGAATTACTAAAATTACTAGAGGTAAACTCTCCATTTATTGTGTCTGACACTCAAC
This sequence comes from Polyplax serrata, assembly GCA_037055365.1. Lineage (NCBI taxonomy): Eukaryota > Metazoa > Arthropoda > Insecta > Psocodea > Polyplacidae > Polyplax > Polyplax serrata. The sequence continues at coordinate 2,381,915 of JAWJWE010000038.1, read as the reverse complement.
TGTTTCACACCTGGACACAATAGTTGGACTTGTTCTTGATGACGCAGACTAACCAATACAGTTACAGTATAAATAATATGCCAATGTAATCTTTTTAAGCATTGACTGACGGTTCGGCTCGCTGCGAACAACTTCATTGCGTCGTAAAATTATATAATAATATTATAAATATAATTTTAATTAGAACATGTCAACACTTTATGTGTATATAGTGATGTACTCAACGAATAACTTGGGACGTTTAACGCGAGTTGTGTGATGTATTCGTGATTTCGTTGTATATTTCAAAATTCAACCCGACACTAATAGTTTTATAATATATTTCTGCATCAGCACTGATTTATTTGAATAATCAGCGTTGAATATAACATGAGATGGGAAGCATAACATCGGCGAAGCAGAATCCTACCGACTTGTCCTTCTTATCCACCACACTGAAAGTTCGATCGGCCACAACTCCACAAAACCGCACAAAATAACGTCTTTATTGGTCGATCGAAAGTAAAGGAATTTTACATAAGTCCATAAATAAGTTTCGCGGGGCTTTTCCCGGGGCGTGACTCGTCGCACGAAAAATAAATAATAAATTAATAATTCAATCCGTCGGGGAAATCAATAACAGTTGTAGCACGTCGAACGTCAAGCAGATTAAAAATAAATAAATCTATTTATTGAATAATCTCTGCTTCGGGTTCGAAATCAGTTGGAGCGATTTTGTGTTTTCCTCTGACTCCTCGGTCTTACGGCCTTGGACCGAACCGGCGCCATTTATTTATTACCATAATAAATTTTATTGTTCCAGGCGTGAGTATTACGCAATTATCTGGGGAGAAGAAGGCTGAGGAAGGTTCGCGAAAATAAAAAAAAAGAAATCAACGTGAGAGTCACGCGCTTGCTACATCTATTGATCTATATATATATATATATAGTTTCAGTTGATGAAACTTGTGAGTCACACCGTGAGACTCAGGACGTGTGACTCACGGGTGGTGATGACTTACCTAGCGAAACCCGAAATAGAGAAAAAGTAGAAGCAGAAGACCAGGAGTACGTGACTATGAGGGAAAGTGATTCACAGGGCGTGAGGAAAATAGTTTAATTTCATGGTTCCGCGCCGAGGAAGAAACCACAGAGTTTCACCGGGTTGCCTATCGACCTCCGCGAAAAAAAAAAAGAGGAACTGGAAAAACAAATTGTTCCAGAAGAACGGAAATGCTTCCCGAACAAGATATTGGGCAATAAAAACGCGGGGAGTTGATGTGAGAGAACTGGAGAGAGATATAAAAGGAAACGGAAACGGAGGTAGGCTACTCGCTCTCTCTGCTGCCACGTCCAAAAAGAAAAAAGGTACTTCTGAAAACATTCAAAGGAAAAGGCCAGAAGGGAAGAACCCCACTACAAAGGGAGAAAATAAGTTTTTTTACATATTGAAATTGCTTATGTAGTAAGAGAGAGAGAGTGCATCTCACTCTCCCTATAACTATAATACATAAATATATATTTATTTGTATATATTTGGAGTACTTTGTTTGGGGAATCGAAGTACAAAGTTCTCTCAAAGTTTTCCTACCATCACGTAAGAGAAGGAGGAAGAATGAGGAACTGGTACGCCTCTGGTGTGGTCTTCTGTACCAATTAAAGTTGAGAAGAATCTTTTCTACAGTTTCGATGTCTTATAGTTTTTCTATTAATAGTACTTGTAGTTTTTCTACTAAAACAGCTACAATCAAGCTCTTCTATGCAAAACTATAAATTATATACTTTTTTGCGATGTTTGGGGTATTTCTCGTCATTTTTAATTTACCTAAGTAATTCTGTTTATTTATCTATTTATAAATAACTCCAACCGTGCCGGGCAGTAGTTGTAATTATGTAAATACTTCTTTAAGGTGTAACGGAGTGTTATTTTTAGTTATTTCCTTTCCGATTGTAAACTCCTTTCATACGTATTAGTCGCAGTGTGTATGAGAAGTATGTAGAACGTGTTTTGTAAACAGAAACTTTCGTCAGAACCATTGTATGCGTAAATTTTGTAATTACTTATTAAAATACCCATGTGTAGTGCACTCGCATAAGAATTATTTGTTTTCTTTTATGTATGAGGGGGTGAAGTAGGTGCTCGAGGAGTTCGTATATTTTTATTGCAACACGAAACTTACACTCCGAATGCGACGTTAAAACATATACATAATCGTAATGTACACTACAGTATTTTTTTACTGCTGGAGAACTTACCAGGTGGCATTGTGTTTTACAGTACCATTTGAAAAGCAGTGGAAGAAAGGAGAACGAAGTGCAGCTACCCTTAAATCTTAATCACCTGGTGTCAAATGAGTCCCGAATTTTTTCGGGTGTAGTCTCACTACACTTACCCTCGCACTTTAACGTAAATAAATTTAGTTGAGGACGAAGAACGTCAAATCAAGAAAGAAAATGTAAAAAGCGTAAAACGACAAAGCCGACTTAAGTTGCGACAACAGAAAATGAACGCTCAGGTCCTGCCCTGCTCTGCCCTGTCTTGCCCTGCCCGTGTAAGGGTGGGCTAATGGCTTCGCAGGGTGGCCATCTGAAATGAGCCAAGTAATGAAAAGTTGTAGGGATGTGTCATCTGGTAAATACTGAGACATTGTTTTCTTAGAACTGCAGACGTCGTGACATTCTCCTCCCTGGAGGAACGCACTGTACTTGCCGTGTGGTGCGTAGACGCGTTTACGTGTTTATGTACTTATGTAAGTTGAAGTAGAGCAGTTGAAGGACCCCCTTTTGTGGTGGCGAACCACGCGGAACTTGTAGAACTTTAAATTAGAAAATTGTACATGAGATATTTGAGGGTAGGAACTTCTCCCAGGCTCAAGTGCAGGTTTTGCAAATCCATTTTGGTTTGTCGCCAAATTAAAAGCTAACATAAGTTTGTTTGTTCCGAAGATTAACGTCGTTCCTTCCGGGTGTACTTTGACCTTCAGGTTTCAGGTGGTGTTCGAGCAGGGGAGTTGCACCTGAGAGGGGTTTTTGTACGTTTTCTGCTTACTTTGAGAAAAACCCTAGGTGGCAAGGCTTAACGTGGTTTTCACTTCGTTTTTGTTGCCATCGGTTGTTGTCGCTAAAGGTTCAATCGACATTTCCCGGTTTGTTACCTTTCCCTATGAGCTTTTATTAAATTTCAAAAGAAAATTGAAAATAGTTATAACTTGTTATTGTTTAACTTGGTTCTTGCCACACCCGCTTTTCCCGTTTTAGTAAAACTTTTATTTTTTTTTTCTTTCTTTCTCTCATCTCTCTCTCTCTCTCTCTCTCTCTCTCTCTCTCTCTCGTCTACGACTTCACCGATGGTCCGAAAAGTTTTTCCACACGTTTTTCATTTCCCTTTTCCCGTCCCATTAATTTCAACTAGTTGTTCCACGTGCCTAATTTTACCCTTCAAAACTACAAAGGAAAACTAATTTTCACTTTTTTTCTCGGAGCCTTGACCCGACCGGAACAACATGTTAAACATGACGTCGTGTACATGTTATGTACATAGCAATCGTTCATTTTTATAATTTTATTATGTAGCTGTGCATCGTATAGGTGTAAATATAAAAATAATAAAATTCCACCTGTTGTCCGCGGTAGAAATTTATGTTATGTATTTTAAAAGTATTGTATGTTATGTACAATTTAATGAAAAGATTTCTTGAGAATTTTGTGAAATTGATTTGGTAAGAATTTTAAGTTATGGTTTTCAATTTACAGAGTTACTGATGGACAATGTGAAGAGAAGCAGGCTAAGCAAAAGAAAACTTGGTTTTAGTAACCTAGAACCTTGGTCTAGGCGTTCCTACGGTAAAATAGTAAAGCTTAGAGCCTTACTTAAAGTTTACAAGGGTTTGTATTGTTTTTTACTTAATAGACGATGTGATGTAGGTGAAAGGAGGTATATACATTTTCACCTGATGTCTAATTGGTCGTAGGTTCGTGGGAGACTTTAGTGTACCTGTCCCATCGCCAACTGTTGAAAGAAAAATACCTGTCGAGTGCTTTCGGGTAGCAGGTTGTGGACCGTCCGTGCGGCGCAGGAGCCCAAATTTCTCCCCGGAATAACAAAATTGAGTTTGCTTCCATCAAAGTCTTACAATTAAGTTTTTCTTCTGCCCAAGTTTCTATTTTTTTTTGGATCAGAAAGAAACTTCCTAGAAATATGCTATCTGTTATTTTTTTTTCCTTCGTCTATCTCCCACCATTTCCGCCATCTGCTTCACCTGCCTGTGCACGCGTCTTACCGGTTCCACCCCTTCGACTCTTATCTCAAGTAGAAAAGCCCCCAACCGGCATAAATCATATTTTCCAAAATAGAAAATTTTTAACCCTGAAAAATTTTATTGTCCAGAAAGGGTGAGGAGGCAAAGGCGACCCGCTGGGAAGGTGGCGCGGGCCGGCTGCCAGGTAGACGGGTAAATTGAAAACGGTGTAATTGGTTTAATTTTAAAATCAGGTATTAAAGCCTAAATCCCTCCGTAATCAGATTAAGTTACTTCCAGTTATTTTTAATTGTTTCATAAAATTTCGTAATTGATGGATTTATGAGTTTACACTTGGTTACCGCTACCTCACACGAGTCCGGATTTTCAGTTGCGTCCGATAGTTTCTACTTAACTAAACGTTTGTTGCGTGTATATACCTGTCAGGTACCTTGAAGAAGAAATACATTGATTAACGTACACCGTACAAAGTATACCACGATTTGTATAATTTTCTTTGTAGTTCTTCTCATTGCTACAAAGTTTATGTTTACTCCATGTTCTTGACAGTACCATCGGATTGGGTCACGTGAATGGCAGTAAAAAAGTGGAAATGGAGGGAAAATGTAACTTTTAAAAAAATCTAGGCACGTCCGGTGAAGTTTTACAGAGAGAGAGAGAGAAGGTAGAAGAGATCTTTTATAATTAGTAATAACTAGTTTTCCCCTAGAAACTTCTAATTACCTGTCCGCCTGTTGTGCTCTTGACAGCAAGTCAAATCTCCTCGAGTACACAAGAAAAATGTCTTCTTTTCGGTACGGTTCCCTCGTTAAAGTGTAACACCGTTATGATTTCGTATATAATTGGTACGTCTCGACGACTCGGCAGCGGAGTGTGTTGTAGTCCCGTTTAAGTAGTGCGTTTAGGTAGCAGAAGACACGTAAGCATGAATTACATCCAATTTATTTAAGTGCCGGAGAAGAGTGGAAGAGTCTGAAGTGCTCTCGACGAGGGTTATAGAAAATCGAAAAATGTTTCCTCAAGTGCGAAGACATAAAATATGAATTTAAATAAGAGTGAAGCAACAGAGAGAGAATCTCAAAGGCAGGAAGTGATGTTGGGAAGGGACTACCTGCTCAGGTACCGGCTACCCGTACCCGTCGGCGCAAACGTTAATTTGTACTTGGCAGTTGACGGGAACTCCGTCTCGGGAAATGTCCCGGGAAAAATCCTTTCTGGTTTAAAAGCCTTTTTTCACCTTTTTCCTACCTGTTTTTCAATCGACTTGTGCATCTCTGTGTGTTTTATACCTCCCGGAACTACCCTTTACCGCCCCCGCACCCGCCCCCCGCTCTTCTTCATTTCTTTTTTGTTCCTTTCTATACCTTTTTCGCCCGGTTTGATTTTGGATTTCAATTGAATTCTTTTTTTTTTCTGGAATTTTGTCTGAGCCCATTTTTTTTCTCCCTCGGGATCTTTCCCATGGCTCGTTTGAATTGATTCATTTGTACTCGCTGACGTTGTTTACGGCGAACCATCCGACGAAATTGATTAGACCCCCTGACCGCTCATTTTATTTCTTATCGAACCTTCTTGTTACCTGGGAACGTTTGCGGTCAAACGGGAGTTTGTTCCCTCGTTAACGCGGCGAGGGAGCTCCGTCCGCCGGGAGGATGAGGACTCAAAATGAAGAACGAGTCCCGGAAAAAAGAAAGGAAACGCAAAACAAATTGTTGTTCTCCGTGGACGTGTGCCAAAGGAAGTAATTTTATTACCATCGAGAGTTTTACTACCAGTATTTACGTGGACGTGGTGGATAGTTGGAACTCGTACGTAATTTATTATAAATAAGTTCTGGGAAAGGCGAGTTCTATGGTTGAGTGGTCGTGTAGAGTTCTGACTTGATTACACCTATTTTATAATTTAATTAATAAGTTGGTAACCGATCATTAAGTGATGAATAAGTTGAGACACACGGAACTGTTCGGTTCATCTGGTGGTTGAGTAATTTTGTTTGTGGCAGGCGAACGGTTCTCACGTTGTGACGTTTTAGTTAACTTACCTTCTGCAATGCCTCGAGCGCAAAACAAAACGTACGTCTCCGTCTTTTGTAGTGCAACTTAGGTGAAACTGCAAATTTATTTCTCTCGGCAAGAATGACAGGAAAATTACATGTTTATCGAGGGAGTCGGAAAGCCCCAGGAGACGCCATTTTAGTTTTCAGGTGTGCTGATAGGTTTCATTTACTTTAAACTCATTTTCCCAAACGCTAATTGAAGTAATTTCAGTTTTTAGAAAGAGAAGTACGATTTTTATGGAGGATTTGTGTTTAGCGTTCGATTTGGCCCATTGAGAAAGGCTGAAGTTCGGTGTGTGGCCGAGAGGACTCAAACTCCTAGAGATAGAAATAGTGTGAAAGAAGGATTTAGCCCTAGGGAATTTGAAATGCAATAGTTTGGGATCCGATTCTGCTGTTCAATTTCCCTCTCTCTCTCTCTCTCGCTCTCTCTATGTCTGTCCTCTCTCATTCCTTTTTTCTTCACTCTACCTTTTTTCACTCTCTCTCTCTCTCTCTTTCTCTCTCTCCGTCTCAGTCTCTCCTCTTAACCACCTCCATCTAACTTTCTTTATGGGTATGTTTCTTTTCCTAGTATACTCCTTTCGTCTTACTGCTCTCTCTCTCTCTCTCTGACGCTTCTAGACCTTCACTTTTAACAAATTTAACCTCTTGTTTATCGGAGTCTGAGAAAGTTTTTCCATCATTTAACCTCGGTTTTCTCTCATTTTGTTTCTACAGCTTCGTCGCTCTGTTTTGCCGGTGCTGTTCTTTCGTCTCCGTCATTTTCTCGTCCAAAGCAATAACGCTCCTATCCTTATTTTTCCTTTCGATTCTTTATCTTGTAAGTTGGTCGTCGAAAGCGGTCGAACTCTGTCCAGGGTCGTAGGATCCACGTCTTGCACGTTCCACGACAGAAAAACGGGAATAATTGAAGAGTCTCAACTCAATTTTTCTGTTTTCCTTTCGCCTTTCCACTTGTCTTCCAATCTTTTTTTTTTTTAATCAAGGTTTAACAAAGAATGTTTTTGTCGGAATGACAGCGGAGACGTTCCTGTGGGAAGAGCGAAACAAACAGTTTATGGGAGAGAGCAGAGGGAGGAAACTGATCGAAAATCCGCTTTTGTGAATTTTTTTTTTGTGTACGCTGACATTTTCACAGACCGAATGAGGACTTCGTGTCGCCAAATTGCAATAAATAATAAATATTTTTAGAGTTGTGGGCATTGACGTGGAAGATGCCCCCGTAATGGTCCGTCGATGATCGATCGGGAGACCTCCCTCAAGCATCCCTCCTTTAAAATCTACAGGGCCGACTGTTGTGTTTTCCGTCCGCCGCAGAGTTTCATTTCTCGACGCGTTTCCCTCTGCCACAGTCTTCTGCACCCAAGTAACAAAAAATCAATCACTCGACTTATGTATATTGATGACGTCATTTACGACCAGTGCAAATTCTCCACCTCCAAGAGGGATAAAGTTGTTTTACGAAGAGGAGCCGAAGAGTTTCGCTTATTTTCCCCCGGAATGAACTTAAAGCTGCAGAGAAACGGTTGCCCTTTTGAAACGACTGCCATTTCATCAGAGTGCTGTTTGTTGGAAGAAGTGAAAGTGTCCCAGCGAAAGTACTCCCTTTCTTCGGACGTAAGCAACGTTTCAAATTCATCATTTGAAGTTTAAACGTGAGGGAAGGTGATTTTTCTCGTGCAACTTTGTTAACTTCTTTTACTGTCGGTTAACTTATGTATTTTCTTGAATTCTCCGGGGATTCTCCTTGTCATGGAGAAATTTTACGGACGCGACGACTTTATTTCTGACTAAACGAACTACCAACTTGTTCAACGGGTGTAGTGAAGTTGGGCGGACATCGCTTTCCCGTGTCAATCATTAAGTTGTTGTTTACTGTGGGATGGGGACAATAATCGTTCGGTTCTTTTATTGTAATAATATTTATTACTTACTACTGGATTATTAACTGTTATGATTATTTGATTGACTGTAGGAGTTGACCAATTCGGGCAGAGGTAACTCCCCCGAGAGTTGACACATTCCAGACTGAAACCCGTCAATGAACGCCTTCAAGATAATGATTATTAAAATTATTAATACAAACCTGTTTTTATTAAATAGCCCTGTTTTTTTTTACTTTTAGGTAACTTTTTAATAAATCGGTAAACAAATAAATCACCGAACTTCTGTATTGGCAGTGGAAGGAGACGAGAATTTGGGAGGATTGGGTACGATTCCTTTGTGTTTGTCTCAAGCTTTAGTTCCAGGACAAGAAAAATAGAATTGACATTGTAGAAACACTCAGAAACATTACAAACATGTTACATTCAAGTTATGTATTGGAGTCTGATTTTCCAGGGGTATTCACTGCTTAAATAACCCTTTTGAGTCCTCGTTAAATTTGAAATTCAAGTTGCATCTCATTAAAAAGTACGAAAAAAAACTCCAAAATTGTTGAATTTGGTAAGAAAGAGATGTAAGTCTCGCGTGACCCATCAACAGCTGGCCACATATACAATCGGTGGGGAAGTAGTCATAATTACCGATAATAAAAATAATAAACTTTCCGGCAGTTGGCTGTAATAGATTTTGCTAGGCCTGAACGTGAATTAATAAAGAGTCAAACGGAAGGGTTAATAGGAGAGTCATAGGCAGGGCAACAGCAGACAGGCCGACACGTGTCCGCGTGTTTGTATAGGGAAGTAGCGAAAGGGGAGAAAAGGGGAGTGGTGTCCGAAGTGTCGAACTACCTCGTGTTCAATGTGTGCTTATTAGTTGAATGAATGGTTGTAATTAGTAGTGTGGTGAGAGGGTGCCTCGGTGTCGTCTTCCTTTGACTACATCGGTCCCGCGGCGGAGCAATGAGACCACGAACGAAGAAGTTCAACGTCTTCTTTTTCAACTGACCTCTGTCGTTGCTGTTGCTCAACTTACTCACACCATACTCGACGGTGTACGACAGAAGGATAACGGTAAATTACTTCTGTCAGGGGAGGACGTGCAACTTCTCTCTTTCAACTTGTTAAACTATAACTGTCCATCACACTTTTTGTTTCTTCTATTTCTTCTCTCTCGCTCCGATCACTCCCGGAGCGGTTCCTTTCTCCCACAACAAGCACAATAAAACGCTCACCTAAAAGGTGTAAAGTAGGAGTTGAGTATCCGAAGAAAAGATGCCACACAAAAGGAAACTCCTTTTCACGGCTCTTGTAATTAATGAACTTGCCATTCTGACCTTTCCGTCAGGTTTTTCTTTTCAAGTGACGAAACACCTCAAAGAAGTTGAGTGATATCGTCCGGGCTGGTGAGGGAGGGAGGGAGGGAGAGGTGGCGAGAGAGTTGTCCTTTCTCTTCCTCGACTTTCTTTTCCTTTTGTTTACGAGAAAAGACAAAAAGTTCAATTTCTTTTATTCCGTGGCAGTGACCGATCGGAAGGCGAGAGGTTAGAAAAGGTTCAACAAGTTGGTCAGAAAGCCGCAGTCGGAGTCGGACAGAGAGTCGAGTAGAAAGAGCGTCGCGAACGTGGCAGCAGAAGGACGGGTTATGAGCAGAGACAGTGGGAAAAGAAGATCAATTCCGGAAATGAGGGACCTGAAACCGTATAATATCAATAAAATAACGAGGAGATCATGTCTGGGAGAAGCACTTAGGAAATTAACTTTCATCCCTCGGATGATTCTCATCTCTTATCAGGGCCGATAAGAAATTCTCAAAGATGGCAGATTTTTTTTTTCTGGTGGAGGCTCGGCAAGCGGTGGAAAATCCAAACTCTTGGGTTACGTTTAACCCCCGGGAAATGCCTTGGTCGGGCCCACCCGCCCAGGTGAGCTTGGGCGGCGGCCCGGGTGGGGCTGTTTTCACCTTCTCCTGTCGGATGCTGGCCGGCCTCTCGCAGCCGTCGAGATAAATCATCATCATCTCATCTTTATCTCATGCGTTATCTGTTACTCTGAGATTATCTCCCCCAGCATTTGCCTGCCTTTTCTTTTCTTTCTGCCGTTTCTCAAGTTGAACTTGAGAGTTGAAGTTGAACTTCGCGGTTGAACGGCTCCGGAGACACACGACGAAACACTTCGTAATTACAAGGAAAGGTCTTCGTCAAGTGATTTATAAGAGGTGAGATTTGAATACTTCTGCAACACGTTTTCCTCCCCGTCGTGATTTATCGCTTATCTAAACTGGTTGGAGTTAATGAATTTTCCAGGGTTTTCAGGTATCGGACGCAATCGAAGAAATCAACTAATTGCCGGTCGCATAGGTTTTGCAGCTTGGGTTCGTGCCGTTCTTTTTTATGTACATATATGTTTATTCGCATAAGTTGACACCACAAATAAATTTTTGTGCTGCGCTGCTGGGTATTAGTACGTTTCCTCTTGTCCTTTTAGCGTCTCTACTGCTGTTGTGATGCTCGCAGTTAATTGGTAGTCAAATACTAAATAAAACTCGAGTTTCACGTCAGACACTGTACGAACTGTTTTGTACAATGAATGGCATGATGACTGTTATGTTCTAACAAAGTCTCAGTTGTTTGTATCCCTGCAAGGAACTATTCTTGTGAATAGTTTTCCGATCCCTGTGGAAAGGGAACACAATTTTAAGTTTTTATACGGCACACAAGGAAGACGAGAATTGAGTTGAGGCAAAACATCCTCTTGTATGTCTTCGGTTGGTCAGAGAGACGGGTGTTGCCTCGGTAAAATAATTTCCTTCTTCAATGGGAAGGATGTTGGACCCGGTCGGTTTCAGGAAATTGAGGGAAACCTTAGGAAGGTGAGAGTCGAGATAGGGAAAGGTTGGTTGACTCGTCTGCAATGAAGAAAAGGAAAGGTCAGAGCCCGACTTACGACTTAAATACTTTAAACTGAAGGTAGAGAGCAGGGCGACCTTGAAGGAAGTGATAAAAAATAAAATAGGAAATAATGGCATCGACCAATAGAAAAAATAGACATAAATAACAAACGGCGTGGGAGGCGTCTGAGACAAGACTAACAAATTGGGAAGTTTACATAAAAATACACAAATGTGTAAATAAATATGTGAGGCAGATTTAATGAAATATACACGATGTATAATATTCAACAAATATCCAAGTCTTTTGCATTTTATTCGGTTGTACGCGGAATAAATCCTTCTGGCGGGTTCCTGGATGTGCTCAACCCGAACGAAATAAAATAAAATAAGTAAAAGAAAAGTGACAACTTAAGTGACAACAAACTCAATCTTTTAAACAACCAAAATCACCTGAAGAACACGGCGAGAGACAACAAAAGCGGTTAATAAGTGGTGAGACGTGGCAGCAGACAAATGAAACAGCAACGCGGTGCCTCAGACTCGTAAGAACCGAGTTCTCGCGTCACGTGACCCGCAGGTAAATACAAATGAAGTGTCACGGCGAAGGGGCGGAAAAACCTTCTTTTCCCACGTTACTTTGCCCCGTGCCTCCAACTAAGAAAAACACTCTCGAGAAAATCTTCTTCCGCTTGGTTCTTTCCCGAGTTAAAAATGGTAATCGCCCGAGATTGTAGTCACGTCACTTCTCTTCCATCTTTCTTCTTTCTCTTTCACATTTTTCACGCCGGAAAGAAAGGGCGAAAAGCCGGCAAGCGAAAGGAGCGATTGACCCGAGTGAGAAGTGGAACAAGAGAGCAATTAGAGGAACAAGAACAACTCGATGGAAAGCCGAAGCGACTCGAAAGAGAAAAAATGGCGGAGGAAGCCGCGCCGCAAAAGCGACTTTAATTTTACGGGAAGAAAGCAAGAAACTGCGAAGAAAAACCCAAAGGATTCCGAAATGAGTTCTTAGAATAACTTGGTAGAAAAGAGAAATGATCAAAAGATTACGACTACATGAAAGCAGAAGAAGAGGAAGAAGTCGTAGGAAATGTGACAGTCGACTACACTTAACAAGTGTCAAATACTTCTTGTCACCCGTGCGAAATGAGAATTATTACAAAACGATAGAAAAACGCAGAAACTAGTCTATGCCAAACTAAGAACTTACACGTGAAACTATCAAATGAGATCGAGGGAGCCATGACAGTAAAGTCAATAATACCCAGACAGTAATAGTGCAGGAATGGGACAACATAAAAAGTTATACATTTAGTTTCCGTTTCCGCTTTCACAGAACTAGTGAAATGTCTGACCATCAGAATCAGACCGTCTATCGACACGTCTTGACATGTTTCGTATGGTCCTTTGTAACACCACAAAAAGAGATTTGTAATTTAGTGAAGTACTGCTTGTAAGAAACAATAAATAAAATTTGTATTTTATATTATTATTGCAATAATATAAGACAAAATAATGTAGACAACGTAAAATCTTCTACTGTATAGGTTTTTAACATGAAACACGCGGCAGTTCCCCCACCAGGCTCGTTGTAGTCACTTGGAGCTCGTGAATGTTCCACTGCATATTTTAATAATATATTTATTGTGTTATGTATTAAACTGTTTATTAGTTGTTTTAGTAATATTTTTTATATTAAAATTTTAGGAGACGTTTGGTTGCTGCGAATCTGCCGCGGGTTTTCCTGAGTGTCGTCCACTCGAAGTGTTTAACTTGTTTTAATTCCGCAGAGTCTAAAATAGTCAGGGTTTTGACTAGTTTGATTGTTCTATCTCAAGGTCGACGTTTACCATTTTTTGTCCTTCTGGCTGAAAGAACCGTCTGAGTTCCTTCATTGTGTTCTGTGGGGACAATACGGAGGTGTTGAAATTAACAATCGTACGGTAATGGACACATTTTCACATGAACAACATTCATAGACGAGTGATTTGTCTATTAGTTTTCATTCGGTCACTCGACACAAGCGGTTTGTTCTGGTTGTGCTCACGCCGAGGTTGAGTCAGAAGTTTGCCGGCGACGCGTCACCACCTGCACCGTTTCGTCTGTCGAGGACACAAGATGGCGTGACACGGGGATGGTCACAAGATCGTCACAAGATCGTCACAAGATCGATCACGTTGACCGAACGAAAAAAAAAAAACACTACTGCTTCCTTCCTTTGACGTTCACCAACTCGGTGTCCTTTCTTCCTCCTGGTGGTGCTTGTCCCTCACATCTAGCAATAATTCCACGTCAATGTGAGTTTTTCTACTCCTCTGCTTCCACTTCGGGAGTGGAAGTAAAAGGAAAAGAGGGAAATGATCTTCTTTGGAGAGATGAAGCAGAAAATGAAGATGAATGGGGAATTTTTAAAAAGAATAAGATTCCGGCCATCCTCTCTCTCTCTCTCTCTCTCTCTCTCTATTCTCCTTTTATGAAATCTTTTCATAACTGCCCCAAGTGGAAGTTACCCCAAGTTTCTGCGTGAAATATCAGTGGTATCAGAACCTTTCCAATTCCTCACGGAAAATAAAGCCGGATCCTAGTTCTTCCCCAGCGTTGTCTACCTTTGCCTTCCACGTTTAATTTCTAGGAGGAAACAATTCTCAGGGTTTTTAAATTTAATAAGAGAACCTTTCGCTTCGCTTGTTGGTTTTTCTTTTCCACCGGCAGGGATGAACGTCACTCCCCGGAAAGTTCATTCTCCGCTTACGTCTTCGTAAGCAATCAAATCACATGAGTACTCACACCTTTGTCTATTTATCCATAGACTTTTCCTCTCAAAAGACTTCTCTTCTTGTAGGCTGCATCAGTTGATTCTATCGACACGACAGACCAAATGACAACAGCAGAGTTTAAGCCATGTAGTCAGATGGTGTTACCTGACCTTAGATGTACCTTAGATGTGTACGTGGTCAATGAAGTAACAACTTTGTGAGGACAACATTCTTTTATTACGTGTAATATTTTCATATGCACATTATAACTTACTATTGTAGTGAGTTTTGAAAACGCCACGCGGAGACTTGTGCTCCACGTCAGCTGACTCTACGACGACGGTTCTATTTTATTTAAATTTCACTAAAAATTTATGGAAACGAATTACAACCCCATTAAATATATATATACCCCATTTATGAGAAGCAGAAAGGGGTGTGTGTCTGTGTGACACCCTCGGGGACCGGGTCATTTGAGCGATTTAATTAAATAAGGCATTTTTATTGCGAATATTTAAATTTATGTCTCCGTAAAAATCTTGCAGTTGACTTGTACGTGTCACCGACTCCCCGGCACGACATACATAAATATGTATACGTTCAAATTTACTTACATAAAGACGTTCGGGGACGTGAAGCGGACGTCGGCCCTTGTAAGTTCGCAAGGGCACTAAATCAACCCTCGACCCTCGCCCGAATGAAAATTTATGGCTCCGGCAAAATTTATTCAAATTTATTTAAGGGACTTCATATAAAAAAAAAAAAATTCTTTTCCTTCCAAATGTAACCGAAAATAAATAAAATTTTGTAGTTGACATCTTACGTACTAGTAAAAGAAAATAGTAACGCGTCACTGAGTAACACTTGTAACACAAAAACTTACTGCCTTGTTGAGCTTCTCCAGTTCGGGAATTTGGATTTATTTTACCCATCCTGTTTATTCCACGTTATTTTATTTATTTATTTATTTATTTTTCTACTTATACGTTACTTTTGGTGGTTGGAAATTTCAACTAGTACCATCGGTTTCGGTAAAATTTCTAATTGTTGGTGTACTGTAGACGGGGCACAGTAGACGGTACGAACGACGACTGAACCAGAAGAGTTTTTATGTATTTAATTGTATTTTATTTAATTTTTTGATGTTGGGTTTAATTAGATTGGCGTAAAACTTTCTCACCACCTGGAAATTAAGTTGTAACACCCGATTAAACGGGACAATTAACAAATCATTGCAACCTTTTGCCTCTTTCATAGGCGCGACAAACGGGGCGGGAGAGAACGTTTCCACGTGCTCTGTTGAAATTCTAAAACTAAATGAGAGCTTTTAAAGTTCCAACAACTGAAAGATGGAAGGTTTCTAATTTGCCAGACAGAGAACTTCACCTGCTTTAACAAGCAATTAACGCGGGAGAGGAGACGGGAAAAGTTTTCGCTCTGTCGCCGTGGCAAAAATCAAAAGAAAAGAGTTGCTGCCACGTCGGATGGGAACTACGTAATTTACTTCTTCAGGGAGAAAGGTTCGCGAGGACCACCGAAAAAGTTCAGAGTGCTAACTGGGTCTTCCGTGGTACTCGTAAAGAGCAGCAGAGTTGACACAACGTGAAGTAAACTGGGAACTTTGTTGTAGTGACGTGTCAATCACCTAAGGAAACCATACCCCAGGTGAAGTACATGAGATGTCCCCCGGTTTGTAGTTACCGTACAGTGGTGTAATTTTCAATACAATAATGAAGAATGATTTGCAGTTGTAGTGCGATCGCAGTGCACGTCTGGAAGTGTTCTGGTGGCTTACTGTCACACTTGCCTGAGCGTAATGATCTGATAATATAGTAGTGCTAGTGCAGATTTATCTTGTGTATTGTGAACTGTATATTGTTTATTAGTAGTGTTATTCTTTCACCGATTTGTCCTCTTCGTTTAGTCAGACTCAAACTTTCCGGTGAAGTACTGTACTAGTGCTCGCTACTGAAATATTTTTAAATTCCAAGTATATGAAATTCTAGCACGTAAATGTATAATAAACCTTCATATTACAAAATGAACTTCTTGCTTAAACTACAAGTAAAGGACGTGCAGTGCGCAAAGCAAAAAAAAACCCTTTCTTTTTACCTTTACTACAATTTATACAACTAAAATTATATACGGAGCCGCTAAAATCAGTTGTCTTTTATTGAAATATTTAAATAATGAAAAATACAAGTTTTATTTGGGTTTAATTCGTGAAAGCAATACAAGACGGGTAGTATTTTTAAGAAGACCGAGACTTCTTACTTAATTTCAATTTGTCAGTTTTTACCCTTAGGGTGGTTGTCTTCCAGGTCTGGTAATCTGCGATATCAGTGAAGAACCCAGTAAGTCTACGCGAAACAGGTTTAGAAGGACCGAAAAAAATAAAACCCAAACAGAGCGAAAAGAAGGGAATGAGAATGGGGAGAGAGAGAGAGAGAGAGAGAGAGAGAGAGAGAGAGAGAGAGAGAGAGAGAGAGAGAGAGAGAGACTTAAGATGAGTGCACGTTTTCTCGTAGGAACACGTCTAAACTGATTTGTTGCACAATTGCTCCTCATTTCCATTTCCGTATCCGTTTCTTTAGAGGAAGAATATCCGGGTGCACGCACATATGACCCGAGTCCCTGCTCGCGTCTGGGAGAACAAGAGAACCCGTGGCAGAAGAAAAGAAACGAAATTCCGTTGCTCGGCAGATTTTCTTGAGCCTTTCAATTTGACAATTTTTCGATCCCCGTGGGAACCTCAGCCCGGGGAGGCAGAAGAAGAAGAAGAAAATAGAAAGCAAAAAAAAAACACACAACACTCGTTGTGATTGCAAGTAACGGAATAAATGTGTAGAGAATAAATGGAACGTATGTAGTGGCGGTAGTGGTAGTAGTGTGTTTTCTTTTTCCATTTCTAGAAAGGAGCAGTCTTCAAAGCAACTTCTCCCCACTTTCCTCCCTCACCTTCCGTACTTTAATAATATAAAAAGGGGCAGAAAGAAGTGAAGTTTCTGGTAGTTAAATAAAACAAAATTTTATTATTCTTCCGTCGAGTATATACATGTACATGTGAAAGTTTTGCGGAAGGGCGCGGGAAGACGTGGAAGACGTCCATGATGAAAATGAAAATGAAGAGAAAAGGTTGGAGGGCCCCGAAACGGCGGCGCCGGCTTCCAAAAGGCCCAGAAAAGTTTGTTTATTAGGTATTTTACCAGAGCCCACGTGCTAATAAAGAGAGTGAGTTACGGTCAGACGACCGGCTCTGATGTGTAAAAAAGTTGTTGTACGTGTACTTGCGAGTACGAGCTGCTACTTACACGTGTCTTGAGGGGTTGTTTTGCAGCTTCGAATCCCACCCCTTTCCCCAGAGCTTGCTACCCCTTTCGTCGGACGAACGACAACTCTTGTCTATTTTTACTGTTATTATCGCTGTCGCTACATCGTCTTCACAAATCACAAATTTTCTTATTTATGATTTTCCTTTTTATATTAAAAGTCCCCGAGCACACACAGACACACACACACACACACACACACACCCCTAGCAAGCAGACCCTAGGGGTTGCGAATTAGTCACGGCCGTTTCGGTCTGACGAGATGCGTTGTGACAGTCGTCGACCAGATAATTTGTTTAAGTTCCATTAAACGTGGGACTTCTTTGTGTCACTCGAAAATGAAGACATTCATTGCGGTCTCCATGTGGCGGCTCGTTTTCGTTTGACTTTGCGGTAGGAAAACACCCCCGATCAAACACACACCCTGGGCTGAACTTAAACTTGAACTTACTGTTTACTACAACACTCGTTTAACTTTCTTATTTTTTGACTAGTGCACTTGCACGTGCAATGATGGAGGACCACCGTGATGTTCCCTTTGGACGAATTTTCATTTGTGATAAATTCAGAAACATCATTTGTGCAGCCGGACAGAAGATGCTTAAACATATTGAAAGGATTTAAAAGAAGCCTCCAGTGACTAAATTTAGGTAGAAAATCAGGATTTCGTTCTCAACCTTCCTACCCTTTCCATCCCCTCAGTTCCTCAGAAACGGAGAAATAAGTACCTTTTCCTGCAACACATAAAACATTTATAAGCCAGACAAACTCTTCAAAATATCCTCGATGAGTAATATACAAAAAAACACCGTTAGTAACACAGAAAAAAAGTATCTAATACTCGTACACCCTCACATCGTCGGGTGTTGTACTTCATCCCGGCACACCACCTCGCATTGGTAGTAGTCAGCAGAGGTGTAGTTACGTGGAGGAGTCACACGAGTGCTCGTCAGGTCTACCCGCCACCAAAAAGTCTGGGTACCAATTAAAAACCCAAATTCCAATCCGACACCGTCTTCGCTCTTGTTCCGATCGCAGGCTCGAGCTTTTCTTTTGTCCCGCGTCGACGACGACCCACTTTGGCAATTCGCCTCAAACTTTTGCGGGAAAGGTTGAGAAAAGGCGAGAGAAAAGAAAGGCTTTCTTTCCGTCGTAAATTTCCGTATGAAATTCCAACGGGATGATAAAGGAGGGATTTCCGCTTTAATTCGATCGCCGTAATCCGTTTTATATGTTAACACGTCGTTAGCATTCTAATTTTCGAGATTACAATTAAATTACTCGTTGTTTCGAGTAATAAATAATAAATTGCATTGTCTCGTCCGTTGCAACAAGTTAACGAGTTGCCTTCTTCTAACCTTTCGTTCTCGTTTCCCCCCCCCCACGCGCTTCCCGTCCTCTCTCCTAACCTTTCGTCAACCTTTCGACTTTTAGTACTCGCACGGGTTCCTCCTCGGCCGTATTCGTTTTCATCTCATGTTCATACTGTGCCCTTTCTCATTTGGTTAATTTACGGTTAAAAGTACGACTACATTTCTTTTAGATTCCTCATTCTTTTATTATACTTTATTCAAAATCTTCTAAATATTATTAATAGGATGAGTTGTAGTGTAGTTGTAGTTGTAGTGTTATTGCAATAATTATTACGTTTGTTATTGTTAGCAGTACAAATGATGGTTTATGTAGTTCGTTTGTAGTGCTTTGAAGTGGTTCTACCACCCGGAAGCTTCTTCCAACCTTCCGTTGTTCTCCGAAGAATGAGTGACAGGATGTACGGACTGGTGTTGAGAAGGTGTCCGTAGACGGAGTGCCTGAGTGGGAAAATTTTCCAAGGTGTCAACTGAACTTTGAAAACGCGTCAGGTCTCCTTCCTTCAGGCGACGGGGAACGACACCCCCGTGGAAAAGTGAAAAGCTTGAAAATAACCCCGCGGAGCCTGCCTTATGTTTTACAAGATGGAGAAGAGGAACGGAGTGGATGATAACAATGATAAAACGAGAGGAAAGCTGGATGTTGACAAACAAGCTGGCAAACAAACAAAAGCAACCGACCCGGGAAAAGTTTAAGGGATGAAAGTAATTTTTTTTCATTGTGATTGGCAGTAACTTGTGTTTCCACCCCTTACCTGGCCCGCAGCATCACATTCCCCGTGTGTTTTCTTCCTGTGAATTTCAGCCTTTCCAAGGCGAACTTTACGGTCTCGTCGGGTCCGGTCCGAGTACTTCCCGGGCCTTTTTTATTGTTGCTCTGCTTTTTATGTCGTTTCTCTAAGGGATGGTTGCGGGAACGTTCGGGTGGTACGTCGCCAGAAATCCGCGTAAACTCATAAAAAAGAGTTCGGGGGGGATGTCTGCGAGATGATATCGTGGATTAAGTGGTGTGGGTACCGATTCATTTGTACTCTGCGCTGTCGGCCCTGTTGCTGGGCGCCTTCTACCCTCGGCCACCCTTGTACGAATTAGCCCCGTTACCGCCCTCGTTCTGTCGTTCATTCCCACCCCCCCCCCCCCCCGAGTCCAACAATCGAACCAAAGATTTATCTTCATCTCGGATGAATCTTTCCTCCTGGACCAATCTCCTCGTACAAATTTCTATTTCGGTTCTTTTAATTCTTGCGTCGTTTTCTTTTCTCTCATTTGCCTCATCCCTTGACGTTTTCGCGCTCACTTCCTGTCAGACTTTCCCTTAAAAATTGAGATCGACAGCGTTTAAACCGTCAGAATTTCCCTGTCGCTTGCTACTTTGTCATTCAGACTGCCTCCTCTTTTTACTTTTTGTTGTATCTCCCGTTGCCGTTGCCGTTGCTGCTGCTGCTGCCGGGTGCGACTCCATCAAGGGAAATTCCCCCTCTCGGCTTTATCCATTTGTCATTCGATTCGTCGTCCACGTGCAGTACGTGCAGTGTTGCCTACCTTTCGGCCACGTCTCGAAAAGATTCCTCCGGTCCGACTTCCGTCACGCCATTGCCTTCCGCCATTTATCATTAATGCTGTTTTCTCGTGTTTGAACACTTGCGAACGAGATGAAGTGACAATTTATTTGAAGAATGCTCAATGCACTCGAATGAAAACACTTGCACGAGGAGTCCTGTTCGTACACTAAATTATTTATTTGTTTAAATTTACATTCTGCAGTTTATTTCGGTGCGACGTACCGTACGTTCCGGAACCTCAGAAAATTCGCATTCCTTTTTTCAATAAGTTCCTATACAGTGAGTTAAGTTGACGTTTCCACCAAGTGAAGCAACACGGAACCGCCGTGCCGATTAAACTCTGTTTTTTATTTCTTTCTTGTTGTAGCAACTATTTATAGGAAACTATTTAGTTTGCATGAAGCGTGACGTTAGCTTGCAACGCCAATTCCGTACATGACCATGTTACCAATAAATTACATTGACACTCTCAATAAATCGTTATATTAAAGTTAAAGGAACCTCATGGTTGGGGAGCAACGTTCAGCGTCAGGTTCCCTCGGGTTATTCTCGCACAAAGGAAAATACTTTTGTACAAATACTTTTCAAGCTGGAGTAGTTCGCACGCGTAGCAACGCGGTGGGCGAAAATACGGATGGACGATACGATTAATTATACTGTCCGAGTTAGGGTCTCGTGCAGTTGAAACCATCCGGGTAGCACCGGTACTCGAGTAGTTTGCGGCCGTCCTCTTCTCATCGTTCTCGGGCTCCAGCAGCAAATTCATCACTCGACAATTCCGTAAAGGCTCCGTAAATCCGTTTTTCCCGACCCTTTCCGCCCCGGTTGGTTACACCCGGAATCTCGGAATTAATTTCCAGCCATGCTTTCCATCCTAATAGAGTTTCCCAGTCACGAACACCACTGATGACGTTGTAGCGTATAATAATGTACCCCAGGAACAATTAATGCGATTCTTAGGAACTCTTTTCCTCTCTTCCTCTGGGATAGGGAACCTTTCCGGAATCTTTTTTTTTCTCATTGCTGGAGGACGGCGCCTGGTGCGTGTGACGACCCTGGGGGGCACGCCGTCCATCCCGCAAAGTCACTCTCAAGGACCGTGGAATTTGGAAGGAACCGGATTATCCGGGACGGGTACGTGGCGTTTCAAGGTCCAGAAGGAGGAGATTCGAGTCGGGCGCTGATTTTGTAGACAAACCGAGAGGAGTCTCGATTTTCCTACAAAGAATTGTTGAACTAGAACAAATTACATAAGGAGTTACATATTTTTCTCCTATTATTTGTTACTGTTTAACTCAACGAACTAAAGATTTAATTTATTGACTAATTAGTATTAATAACTAAATGTCTCGAGGTCACAGTATTAGTCACTTTATTGTATTATTTATTGTTATTATCAGTTTTGTACTGTTAATCCACTTGTTACATACATTAATTCAAAAGTAATAACTCAAGGGCCTCGTCTATTTAACTATTTCAATTTGTTACGCGAGCATATTTATAAAATGCTATACGTTTTTTAAAAATTTGAACTGGTTTATGTCAAAATTTAAGTATTCCTATAAAAAAAATCCTATACGCCAACTCAAGCTTTCCTACCTGTTATTCAATATATATTGTTCAATATATTGCCCAATTTTTTTCACACAATTTCCGATAATATAGAACACCAATTCTCCATAATTACTAATTCTTCCGTGTAATATATAATATTATATATTATGTACAGAATATTAAATAAATGTTACAAGTATTATTTAATAATGTATTACAGTGGAGTGTAATATTAGAAAGAGACGAAAATATGGTTTCAACGTAAACAAATTTTTATGTAGATAATCAAACTCTGAAAAAGGTGGAACACAAAATTCACAATATGTACTAGAATCAGGCTAATAGATAAAAAAAAACTAGGCTTGGAGTATTTTTCTATTTCAATTCTGATAGACCATTCAAATTGTATGTGAACCGTTTTAGCTTTTTACAATTAAACAGTAAAATTTTTCTTTGAAGAAGTTGGCCGCATTCTCACTTATGAAACAACATCTGTAGAATAAAGTCATGTACATAAGTGTGTACATACCCGAATTGACTAGTTGTTCTCAAACCGTACGATAAATGTCTACGAGTCGACTTACTTCTTCCTACAAATAAACACTTTAACTTAGTTAGTTAAGTAATCACAAACAAGTAAATTTATATTAATGAAAGTTATCGTAACGCAGAAAGCATTGGTTAATTATTTAGCTAAGTATACTATATATTGAAAATTATACACGGTAACAAAATGATAAAGCACACATCCTAATATTTATTACTTGTAATAATATGTACAATAATATTACTTAAAGTCATGTACAACCTGTACATATTGTATTGTCTACGAATTATTAAAGGGACACGTTTCCGATGAAAACCGCGAAGGCTCGTTGTGGACGTGACCACCTTTGAAGAAGGCACACCTGTTTTTATTAAAACTCTAACGATTTCTCGTTATTTGTAAATTTTGCATTGATTCACCGCGATCCGTTCACCTCGAATATTTTCCTTTTCTCTCGTCGAAGAAAAACTTTTGATTATTCAAAAGGTTCAGACGTAAATAAAAGTTGATTTGAGTTGATGTAATTTACATTGGAAACCTTCTTGTTCCCGAGGTTTTCCCGGTGGGTGAACCGCAGGGACCTTTTCCACTTAATCAAACGGGTACTTGCCCTTCGGCTCACCCGAACACCCGTCTCCTCCCCAACCCCCCGATCTGCCTCATCCGCTCGTCCCTCGGATAATTATTAAAATTCGTTTGAAGAAGAATGCAACGTGAATATTTTGCTGGCGTTCATCCCCTTCACGACTTTTATTTTCCCTTTTTATTCCTCTGAAATTACAAGAAAAGACACCACTCTCTCTCTCTCTCTCTCTCTCTCTGTACTGTCGTACACGTTTAATGGTGTCTCGTTAGAGGAGTTGTATATCACCCTGGAGAAATATAAGAATCTTATTGGGATAACCAAAAAAAAGGAGAGGAGCAATCGATGCAACCAGTGCCAAAGCACAGAAAATACGAAGAAATCGTAAAAATGCATGGGATCGCTTAAATTGCTAAATATACTACAGAGAGCTCTTTGCTGTTTTCTGCTGGTTTCGTTCTTTTTAACAGCACCGGAAAACGACCGGGAGTGCTGTTTTTTTCACCACCGACACGGAAACAGCCCACTCAACTGTTACTACATGAGAAATAGTCTTAGGTAACCAGTTCAAAATATCTTTTGAGTTTGCAGTCATTTGACTGGACGACCAAACCAACCTGTTTTACATCTGTCGTAGGTCTCTTACTCAGGAATATAACCTTACTAATTATTTCCATACATGGTTGTTTTTACTTATTAATGTCTTACGTCGTATAACAATTAAAAAATTATTTATTTAATGGATATATTTCTTGGAAAACATGTGTAATATTTCAGTTTGCGTAATAATCACGAGAGAGTAATGGTGGGAATCTGCAGATTTGTGTTGGGTTACAGAAGATTCTCGGCTTTTATTTGACTTAGGCACTAGGTTAGGTTTTGAGTTAGGTTAGGCACTAAGAGGTCAATAGTTGTCGGGCTATTATTGTCCTCAGTTTCCATATTTATCCTACCTATTCTAAATATCCTAACTATTGGACGATTACGTTTCTCACCGAAGTTAATAAAATATTTGAATTGTGCAGGAGTACGGGTAACGCTGAGAAAAATTAATGTGCTCGAGTTCATTGTATCGAATGTCGACAACACTGCTCAACATCGAGTCACCAAATTGTACACAAAGCAAAGACCAAAAGTTCATTTGTTACGAAGGCGGTACCCTCGTCTGAAACGAAATTTGAGAATTCAACTGAACGTCTCCTCGGTCAAAACGCGAGGGTCGCACAAACAGTCTGTACTATCCACTTAACTAATTATACAATAGTTTATTATACTTTTAGCTTGTTTCGAGGAAAGTAATAGAGATATAAATTGACATGGAAACCCTGAAGTATAACAAACAAGCGATAAAACCCGTAAGAAAATAAACCGGATAAAATATTAAAAAGATAGACGGACGGTTGGGTGGATAGACCGATAGGTGGGGTGAAAAGACTGAACTGAACATGAATCTTACGAATAGATAAAAAAAAGTAAATCTTCCAGTTCGCTTAAACTGTGTTTTTAGATTGATTTGAGACAAGGAAAAAGGACGCAAAATATTTGTAGATCTGGAAGGAAACGACGGCCATGAGAAGGACACCAGTGTTGGGCAGAAACAATGGCCAACCTCAAAGAGAGCCTGATAAATAATTACGATAACTGTGTAAATAAGTCAGTCGAGCTCGAGAGGGAAAACATTGGCAGACAAAACACAACTACTCATATAAATTTTGGGTAACTCATAGAAGTAAAGCTCAAGAAAGACATGGAAGAAAACGACGACGACATAAGAACTGAAGAAACCCCCCCCAAAAAAAAATAATACATAACCGACGGAGAACTCGCTGAGGAAAGGTTACACAAGGAAAGATCAGACCTTTTAGCCCATTGACAGTTTTTTGCTTTCCTACAAAGCCAAAGAATACAAATTACAACGTGACACTGCACCGAACACTTTCTTGATCGAGTCGTCGCTTCCGAAACGAAACTAGTCGCGCCCGTAAGCAACTGCAGAGGTCAACAATCAAGGGGAAGTGCCAAAAGGAAAAAAAAAAGGAAAGACCCGACAGCCGACGTGTCCAATTAGATGAATCTTTATCCGCTGTAATTGGCAACAGAAAATCCTAAACGAGCATAAGTGGGAAAATGAAAGACGCCAGTGAAGTGTGGAGGATTTTGCAAGTCTGCGACAAAGTCGAGTCGATGGCCATCTTTCCTCCCCCCCCCCCGAAACAAAGAGAACATACGCACGTGTAATAAATGGAAAAATAATATCAAATACCCTTCGTCGCGGACACGCGGGCAAAAATGCATGCAAAAGGAGCGAAACGTTCCTGACGAACAGTAAAAGTTATGAAACCCGGCACAAAATCCGTGCAACTTAAATCCGGAGTTATGAAAAGGTCAGAATGCGACCGCGACACCATCAAAAAAGGTTTGCTTTTGCTTGTGTAGACAAGAATTGGTCATCGTCCTGTCGTCTTCCTGCAAAACGCAAATGCTCTTTTTGTAAATTAACAGAAGTTTTACAAAAATAGACAGCAGCAGACAGGTTGCGTAGATGTTCCTTGTAAAAAAAAATTATATTAATAATTATTAGTTGTAATGTAAACCACTACAAATCACAATCTCCCAAATACAACGTGGGAAATTATTAAAGGGACTCAATAAAGTAATAAGTAAGTAATAAAGGACTTGTTACTAATAGAACAATAAAAGTCACTTACTAAAGTTTAGTACTTTATTAAGTCAAACAGCAATAAATGGCCTTTTTATTACGAACCATCAGAAAGTTGACCAGAAAGGTACGAAGACAGTTGAGGTTGTTAGGCTACCAAAGAGTAATCAAAAAATAATTTCACATCAACTGTAGCGGTACTGTCTAAAGTAAAACGATTGGTGGTAGAAACGAAAGAAGCAAAATTTGATTTGGTGTTACAAAACTATCACAAATAATATAAATAATTATTAATCCATAACACGGTCGTTTTTTCGGACAACGAGGAGAGGAAATGAGAAAATCCGGAGCCGGTGAAGAAATCAAGGAGCTGTGCGACAGAAACGCAAAACGTGCCGAGCAGACGAACAAAAAAAATAACTCCTATTAGTAACTCTAATAATTAGCTTACATAATGCCATCCATAAGTTTTGTTAACGGAAACGAAAATAAAGATGGTAATAATAATGCGTCGTCACGTGATTTTGCAACAGACAACAAAAAGTCAGGTTAAATAAACACAAGAACCGGTAATTAAGGACGTAAACCGTAAAACAAGTAATAAACTTAATGAGTGACACTCGTCTTCTCAACTAAAACTCATTGTAGGACTACTCGTGGCACAAGTAGTGTGTGTCTATTAAAATTCTTACGTACATAATTGAAAATAAAAATAAATTTATAATTAGCAATAATTTTAACTCCTACTCGTGATTTTAGTAGATTGTGGGAATTTCTAATTATTACCGTAATTTTTCAGAGGCTTAATTATTACTCGGTCGTGTAACATTCTGTCGTGGTAATAGTTCAGACAGAACTTGTCAATATTGTGCTGCGTAATAAGCTATTTTAATAAATATTTATGTATGCGGTGATACTTTTATGAGAGGAATACGTTTTATTGATTTTTTTCTTCGGGCGTTAATAATAATTTTGATTTTGGTATTCTTCCTTCTTCCACCTGACGAAAAGGTTAGTTCACGTGATTGACTGGTGCCACGTCGAACGCCAACGCGTCGACTGGCAACTTTGCAGTTCGCGAACGTTTTCCTGTCCCGAGACGAAAACAAAAGAAATTCACTCAGAAATCGGTTGACCACAGCTGTGAACATGTCCGTTCGCGTTGTTCGCGTGTGTTTCTTGTAAGAAGAAGGAAAACAAGAGGAAAACCTGAGGAAATCAGGAACGAAGGTACGTGGTACTTTATATTCACCCCCTGTCGTTCCCCGTGGAGGTCAGCGGTCTGTCCCAGACGTACGCCTCCGGCCTCAAGGTCGGTGGGAAAGTTTCATTCGAAAACAAACAAGTAAGCGTGTGGCGGGGGAGTCGTTCGAGTCCCTCAGGTTCGCTGTCGGGTTCAGGTTTTTAAGAAATCAACGAACCCGTCTAATTACACGTGAAAAGAAAGGAAAAATCGCGTCACCACCCCGTCAGGAAGACGTCCGCGTCTCTCGTCTTCTCGAAAGAAAAGCACCCTGGACGTGGTACCTGACGATGTCAAGGTAGCGAGTGGTGGCACACGCCGCACTCTGTCACACCGTTGCTTCACTATTTTTTTTATCCGGTTTTCGCTCATCAATTCATCACCCTGACTCATCACCACGTGCACCTGCCAAGTAGTTCCCTCAGGAATGCGGGACAATTAGGAGGAATTTATTTTTTTCAAGGGCATGAAGTTGTTGTTGTTGTTGTTGTTTGTTCTTTTCAATTCGCTTTAAATGACATTTTCTTATCTGCTGGCATGTGGCCAGGTACGCCTTAGAACTTGTCGCTACTCCAATCGGGTATTTCTAACATGGCCATGGGTGTCGTCAAAAGTACAGGTGGGTTCTTTCTCACACCGGTTGATGTACCAAATTCGACTAAACCACGAAGGTCGACCAACCAAAACCACCACATTTCCTCGACAACTTTTGCTTGTTAACATCCAGACACCTTCAACTGTTAGCTTCTAACAATCCTCGTTATTAAATCAAACCTCTACCGTTCATAATTACAAGGCTCTTTAATGTAACAGAAAACTACAATTGATGTTTACATTCGGTAACTGTAAGATAGATATTCACACCATTCAACACGTGACGACTTTAATTGACTTCGAAATTATTTCACCTGCGTAACGATGTTTACCTTCACTGCGCACACTTTGCGTACTCTTTTGGGTTGTGAGATTTTTCTTTGTTGTCTTCATCCGAGTTGGCTAAGTCAATTATTATTTTTCCACGTCTTTGTAGTGAGTCTGCGTCGGGTGAACTTTCAGTGTGGGAATGTGGGTGGTGCTGCACATCTCCGAGTACTACATGCTTACTATTTACCACTGGGGTGTACCACCTTTTGTACTTCACTACACCCCTAGTACTACCTTCCTTACACCACTCCAACACACGTGACACTACACTACTGTATTTGTACGTAAAAGACAAAAACCACTTGATGCGACATATTCTGCTGGGTACCACTCCCCTTTACCTCCTTCCAAGAGTTCCGTGCAACGCACACCTGCCTATGTGCACGTATGTACACCCCTACGTCGACCGATTTATTATTCATTACGAACATGGGCCTTGCGGTAAGTCAGAATCCTGGGTTTCGTTCCCATTACAAAAAAAAAATATTATTTAATTACCGCATTCATTGAATTTCTCGGAAAGAACAAACTCGTGCTTTTGTCTCCATAAGGCCTGTACACCGTGTAAATTTACATAATCAAAATGTGGAACTTGTACAAATAAAAGGCTCCGTGTGTGCATGGGATTACATTAGAAAAGGGCCTTAAACGAGGGCCTCTAGGACCCAGGGCCCAGGGTGTGAGTCGTGTGGCGGATCATGCGTTTTTAATACTCCCGTAGAGAAAACCGTACAAAATTTGAACGTGGGAATTTATTTTTAATAAATTCTGGGATAAAACGTGAAAATCGTTTAAAATTTCATGCGTGAAATACGCGGGAAAACGCACGCGAACTTAACCGGCCTATAAGAAATCCATAAAGGAAAGGTCAATGTTTTGCCCTCGTTTTGACTTTTATTATTTTGTTATTTCTATGGGGATGACCCGGGCCGCGGAAGAAAAACTTAAAAATCAATATTTGGGTAACGCACTACTTTCCAGCTGCCTACGTGTGCGAGCGTTTCAACCTGGCTAAACTAGCCAAAAACTATTTTATTAGTTACGTGTCTGGTGTTCGATTACGCGTAAGAGTTTCCCATTCAATCGAATCGATCAGTCGATTGATTAATAATCGTGCACAAGAGGGTGGATATTAAGTTGTGGTTCCCGACAGTTAAGGATAAATCCACTTTAACAAAAACGCGGTGCAACGCGCGCGTTAACACACAATGCAACGTGGCTAATGGGCGGTCTCCTCTTCGCAAGTGGCAATTTCGCGTAGGAAACGACCTTGGCCCTGTGGCCCCGTGCCCCTGGACGAAGTGACCAACCGCAGGTTCTTCTGGTGCTTCCGACTCCGCGTGAGACATAAATTTGTTTTGCGTTGGGACAGTTCGGGTCAGGTAGCGGCAAGGTGGGTGTCACGTTGAAGGCAAACTCAAAGTTAAGTTTCCCACGAAGACACAAACTACATCTCCTGATGGTGTCAATTATCAGAAACGGGTGGGGATACTTGTTGTGTCAGAGCCTTTAAACAAGTACTCACTTGCCGTTATTAGCAAAACTTATTTTATTATATAGGGAAAACGTGAAGGAGTGATCAATCATACTGCACGCCATATATAGTGCATCACACATTGACAGACTTTATGCGGTTATGTAAATGTTCATGTATTATGTACTCATACTGCATGGAAGTAGTCTAAAATATAATATAAAGAATTTTAGTATATAAAAAATGAGTAAGTGTAAAATAAAAAATGACTTGTTTAATGAAAATATTCTACTTTAATAACAAGAGTACCCTACATTGCATGTAATTTTTAAAGAATATTATATACAGACGAACAATTTTGCTTTACTAACGTGATATAACAAAATTAATAAGAAATATTTCACTACTTGAAGTAGAAATAAAACTGAAGCTAAAAAATAAAACTTATGTATACACATCCCAAGTTAATAACAATGGCTGTCGGTATATAGACATCCGAGGTAATAAAAAGGAAACCATTAGACCTCGGTTTAACATTGACTTTTCCCTATATAGAAAACCCAAAACCTCGTCGCGGACTTGTGCGTTTTCATGGGTGCTGTCCCGGTGACGGGGGCCCCCCCAGAAAACTCAAATTAATCACAGTAAGGGCGTTTTCGTGTTTACAGATTTTTTTTCCCCGGGGTTCGCTTGTTTACTCGTCCACAGGAGGAAGAATAATACTCTTCATCTGGTTTTGGCCGCGGCCAAATTAATCATATTCTAGTCGATGGCGGCGTGCACAACGAGTACTCCCCGTGATTAATTAGACTTTCTCCTCTTTTTTTCTTTCGCTTTTCCTTTCGGCTCTTGGCTACCACGTTGTTTTTTTTTTGTTTTTCTCACTTTTCTTTGACTCACTCTCATCGGTTGTTATTTGTTAATTAATCAATCAATCAATCAATAATGGCGTCTCTCTCTCTCTCTCTCTTTCTTTCTGCGTTTGTGGGTAGGACAAGGACGAAATCCACCGCTACTCTGATAAAACTATAAAATGCTATATATGTTTTTACCAAGGGAAAGACGACTTTGCCAACGGATGATTTGCCACGAATGAAAATTAATTTCGGATTTTGTCTGTCTGCTTTCTCGTTGGCTTTTCTTCGATCTCCCACAGTGTCTTTTACCTTCTGTCTCTCTCTCTCTCTCTCTCTCTCTCTCTCTCTGTAAGTTTCCTTCATCTCGAACATCCCGGCCTGATTTTTTTCCGCTTCATCTTCAGCAGTCGTCTTCCCGCTTTTCTTATTTTGATTTTTCCCTCAGCGTTTAAAGAACTTCATCGCATTATCATTCCGATTGTCATCTTATTATCCTTTGAAAGTCTATAATAGAAATCTGATACGGGAGAAATTTAAAATGAATTTCCTCCGGTTTCGTCTGTCGGTTTCAAAGCGTTTCGCGATGGGAAGTTCACTCGAGGACGAAGTCAATTTGTTACCCACACAGCTACTTCAATTTGCTCCACGGCGTTTTTATTTATTTCTCCGGTTATGTACATAGGATGCAGGAGTGCGAGCCCGGCTCACATCCCTGCTTTTTTCATCGTCCCCTCGTCTGCGGGTGGTTCCGACGCTCCGGCAGACATGACACTGACACAGTTACGTCCAAGTTAATGATTGAGTCTACCACGAGCCTGAAAAATAACAAACGTCCCGTAAATTTAATTTACAGGCAAGTCATTAATCTTTTAGCCGAGTCCTCTGTGACCTTTTCGTCGTACCTTGACAGCACCACTGCAGAGAGACAAATGTCACCTGAGCCTTTCTGCTGCTGTTGCTCCTGCCGCCTCTGCCTGTCTCTCTCTCTCTCTCTATGCTTTAAAATTCTTATTAAGGCGTTACCTTTACGAGTATTCCTGTTCGCTTATGCGTCACACTCACACCGGTACATTTCTTATTTATGTAAGTCATTTATTTCCTGTCGTTTTCAGCACTGGGGAAAACATGGAAAGCTATTTTTTCCTGTGGTCGAGAGAAAAACCAACTTAGGGATTCTCCTGAAACTTCTGTCGGTGCTTCAACAACTTTGATTACGTCGACTTATTTAATTAATTGCAAGTTCGATTGCTTACTTTCGCTTTTTACTCATTTCGATTATTATATTATTTGTTTTTAATTATTGTTATTATTATTTCACGACAGCGTACATTTGTTTTATTTTGCATTTTTGATTGATTGCGTTCCTACTAACGAATTCTACGTAAAACTATGTAAAACGACGTAAGCTGTTATCGCTCTACTATTTTCATAGACAAATACAGTTTGAGCAGGTTGTTATGTAATTTCTTCACTTTCATAACTATAGTTTAATTGTGGACCGAAGTAATTGGCTTTCGAACATGTTCGATTTGTCTATTTTTACTCTTGTGCAGTGTTTCTTTGGTTCTAGAGAGTACAGAATAAGTACGTACGACTTTTACTGTTCGACGGGATGCATAACGGCACGACCGACGAGGCAACACGTGGCTCAACCTGAGCAGAACAGGGGGATAGCGTTTTTATTCTCCTTACGTTACGGAAGGTTGATCTCCAGATAATTCGAGATCACACGAAAGAACGGATGAAGAGAGAGAGAGAGAGAGAGAGATCCCTTCCGAAATTGCGCTCAACGAAGCGTAACCCACGAATGGTACCTGCTCGATGACTACCATTTTTGTCTGGCACTTCGTCAGACTCCTCTTTTAATTTGTTTCCCTTTCATTCGCTCGAACCTGTTTAACTCCTACTGAATTATTAACATTCGTTTTGAATCAAAAAAAAAAAAAATTGATTTTCACGTCTATGGTCCCCCTCGAGACTGACGACATTTCTTTCAATTTTTCCAACTTGCGAGTGTGAGGAATCAAGAAAAACCCAACAAAGAAAATGAAATTTTCTGTTTTCTGTTTCTGCTGTCGGACAAGGCGGGAGGCGGGGGGGGGGCAGGGTGTGAGCAAAAAACCTGGTACTTTTAATTTCCGTCAGCGTCAAATTCAAAATTTAAATTTTTCGAGAAAAAGTCGGAGCAGGAGATTTTCGACAATTCGACTTGTTAAATTGAAATCGAAACGATTTAGAAAATCGCACAGTTTTTTATTTCGCGAGGTGGGAATGGGAGTGGTAGGATGTTCGGCATGCCTTAAAAAGCCGGGACGGATTACCCCAAAATGGGGTATTCAATCATCAGACAGGACACACACACACACAACCCCGTCAAACGAGTTATTGGTTTGTCGTAGCGAAAGAATTTTCAATTTTGTAGAGATTTGGGAGAGAAAAAAATGGAGCAGTTAAATAATATAAACTGGAAAACTGGTGCTACATAAAATACATTAACAGTCAAGGGTTGATCGAGTACGACAAATTACATAGCTACTACTGGTGTCTCACACCGACGCAGAGCACATTTTTAAATAGTAGAGGTAGAGATATTGGAAAAATATGTCGGTCGAGTGGTACACAGTCGAGGCAGTCGTGTGAAAGTTGTGAAAATTATTAATTATGTATTTGTTTTATATTTATGGATTGTGCTGCTGCCACTGCTCTGCAATTTTACACCTTTTACATTAGACTCTAGTTACCTGGTCAGGTTAAGTCCCTCGTTGTCACGTTAAAATTCTCACGGCTCAGAGTGTCTTTCGGAGTCTTCCTCATTCCTCTGGTAGGCGCGTTCCTTCAACTTCCTAGACGAAGAAGAAAATCAAATTTCGAGATGAGCAAAGTTTTCGACTCGGGGCAATCAGACTGATTGCACCACCGACCTTGCAGCTTTTAGTTTTGGTGTGGAATCCCTCGTTTCCGGTGTCTTCATTTTCTCTTTCCGGTTCTCACCTTTCTCCCGGCTTATTTACTTCGTTTTCTTCTTCATTGACAAGTCGAAAGTTCCTTTTTGCCGTTCGCCTTGTTTTGTTTGAACGAACAATTCCCTGCACGTCTCCTGTTCGATTTTGTTATTTTGATTGCCCACTCGCCAGATATAATTTTTTTTTCTGTGTGTTGTTCTTCTCTGTTCCTTGGCAAAGCCCCCCCCCCCCCTAATTCGATCTCTTGTCAATCATTACGCTCACCGGAAGTTGAAATTATCAGACAAAAAAAATGGATGGTGAAGAAGAGCTGGAATGACAGGCCAATGGGCACCAGTTGTACGCCCATTTCAAATGTCAGTGGCAAGGGAAAAGTTAATACAACTAATATGTACACAAATATACAGTACTTACTTCAAATATACAATTAACATAACACCATTAACTAATCTTTATTACATAAAGTGAAAAGAAAAGTGCCGAGTGTACATACAGAAATCATCGACCGAGGTTACCAATACCTAAAATAAATAGAACCGCTTTTTTCCACCTCCACGTGGTATCCTCTGAATTATAACATTGAAACACATTCGGACAAGAGTGAAAGTGAAAACATTAAATGAAAGTATTTGGTCATTGAACAACTCTAAACAAAATGATTCTCTTTCACAGACAATGAAAAACAATAGCAAAATAATAAAAACTATAAACAATAGTAAATTTAAGTAGAGACGAAGTGGAATAATGGTTCAGATAGAGCCGAAACGGATAGATAGAAATAAATCTACGGAGTCTGAGACAGAGAGAGAGAGAGAGAGATGAGGTATATTTGAATGTGAGAAAGAGAAAGATAGAAAGAGATGAGATGAGATGAAGAAAGATGTCGGGAGAAAGTGAAAACTTTAATATTTAATTAAGGCATTTTTGAGCTTATTGAATATTTTCCAGACGAGATAGCTTTATTAATTTTCCCTCAAAACTTTCTCATTATGTGAGAAATTATTCATTGTGAAGTTTAAATACGTCCGAAAATAAAGGAATTCCGGGGAGAGTTCAACCGATATGAAACCAGGTATGAAACCTGATAGAGGTGTCCTAGAGGAGAATTCGACACTCCGCGTACAGGAGAACATCAGGAACCGGAGAAAGGTCGGTCATTAGAGGAGGAAGCTGCCCTGAACAAAAGGTACGGGACGGTCAGGACGTAGACTGGACAAATGGGAAAATCCTAGATGAATTGCGTCCATTCGAAAAGTTTTGATTGAAAGAAAACCGGAAAGAGATGAATAAGTCCGAACGGAAACGCATTGTTGCGGTTCCCTTGCCGCTGCCTTGCCACGATCACTCGGTGAACTTTTCTACCTCTGCCATTTCTCTTCTCTTCGGTGGCTTTCACCAGAGTCCGAAAATAAGCTGCTTTTGTCCATCTACGGGTATTAGAACCTAGTGTGAGGATTGTCTTAAGGTACTTGGTCAATGAAGAAATTCCTCTCTGTTGTGCCTGCCGCATATTCTGACCGAGCACTCCACCGCGTTTCGGTTCAAGTTATGAAAGTTACGATGGTGATGATACAAACACTAGTCGAGGTGTCAGATTTTTCACAACTCGAGCCATCTGCTCCTTGACCCACGGCAAAACCTCCGTGAAGGCCGTTGACGCGGAAACCCATTAAACGTTTTAAATATTCATAAGAGTTTCTTACATTCTTTGGATGCTCTGAACGAAAGCAAAAATGAAATTTTGTCTTGTATATCTATATTAGTTTTCATTCGTGGTCATCCCTTGAATGCCTGTCATCCGCGCGGACTTTTTCGGTTGATCAAATATTCATTAATTAAATTGAGGGTTGACGCGAAAGTGAAAATGAGTTTGAGGCACTACACTGGGGTGTAGTGTTGGCTCGTTTAGTTTAGGCGAATATCTCCGTACTGCCACACGTGTAATAAACGCAAATCCGTATACTATTAATAAAATCAACTTTTATTACTGCATCTTACAAAAATTACTTGTGAACAGAGTACTACCAGCTGCCGTGCTCCGTATTAACTAAGAGCAAAGACGTGTCTTCGTTACATCTCTCAGTACATTTCATCTAAATAATATAAAATTTTATATAATTTTAATGAAAAATAGGAGACAAGTTCAAACGACGCGACAATTTAAGTATATTGTCGTATATAAAAGGAGATATTATTGATGTCAGTATCTGAAATCTACTCACATATACTTAGTTTTTCTTAAATTTATGAGTTTTTTATTTTATTATTTTAGTTAACGTATGAATGGGTAAATTTATACTTGCGAGTTGAGGTTTGCTATTACGTTACAATGTTTATTTGTAATTCACGGTTTGTATACTGTTCATTAATACCTAATTTATTTAAGTTGAATTTCATACTTTAGATACTTTTCTACAGTTCTTCTTCTTACAACCGGTTGAATTATTGCGACAGGAAAGTCAATACATTAAAATTTATTTATACGTTTATGTATGGTTAAATAAGTGAAATTTGTTCATCCCACAGGCTCCCATACGCAATTTGTCTCTAAGAATGGTACTCGTCGTTTAAAGAATTATTTTTATTGCTGTAATAAAAAATTATGTGTCTCTTTTTCGTACAAGACAAGGTCGATCATGGTTTGTAAAACCTGAGTGTGGGAGGCAACCTTTTCGAGTGCCCATCGGGGAAGAGCCGTCGACAGAACGCGGAACGGGTGATTAAATTGATTGCAGGTAGCGCGTGGGTGAATGTCACCTGGCCGGGTTTAAGAGAACGCCATAAAACGCGGGAGTAAACCCGTGGCAGCAGGCACCACTCGTTTCGTACGAGAGTGAAGGATCAGGTTCGCACCTAAAACTCAGTTTCTGACTCCCACGGTCTTACCCGTGCACCTTCACAAAACAAACTCCTTCATTAATTTCCGAAGACGTGTTACTTCCATCGGTGTCCCCATGGGAAGGACAACCTGACCGTTCTTTCGGGTACTCCCCTGCCGCCTACTCGTCTCCTCGGATGACGAGCACTCTGACCCGAGAAGAATCGCAAAAACCTGTCCGGAATATTTCGAAAGGGAATTATTGTTCTCTCTAAGAACATGTGGGTGCCAAAAGTCGTACCTGTACCGATTTGTACTCTTTGTGTTGGCTCACTGATACTCATATTTCGGTGACCAGGTTGTTTATCATCGATTGTACACCTTGGTGGATTACTTGAGATGGACCTGAAACTAATACGTTTTGCAACCGTAAACCTTAAATATTACACCCGGTCATTCTTGTTTTCATATAAAATACACAGTGGATAGACAATAAGGTACCTTAATATTCAGTCTCGTAGTTAAGTAATAATCCACCGGTAGTGTAGTGTTAATAGTAGTTACAAAAGTTTTGAGTCGGTGTATTAGTTTATTTGGGTAGTTGTTCGTACAGTGTCAAATCTAGCTGATCATTGAAAGTTGGTAGACGAATTTAGTAGCTCGCAGTGTAATGACAAAACATTTCGAAAGAAAAAAAGGTTGAACTTTAGTAGAAACCACAACTTGTGAAGAACTTGAAAGAGATCCCGAAGAAATCGGAAAAGGTAGTAAATTCTCCGTAGGCGGAAACAACAAAGCACATGCAACAACGAGAAATTAATAATTAATTAATTTTAATACCATTAGGCGACGTAATAACTCAAATAATTAATTTTGCAAATTCAATTAGACTTGCCGAAAATTAAACTAATGAAAGGAACCACTTTCCGTTCACCGGATATTTACCTTATGTATTTTTTATTAATCAAAGTGTTTTAACGAACTTACTTTGATGTCGGTGATTAAACGCCGCAATTCAAATAATGCCGAGCTAAAAAGAGTAGCTGAAATAAAAAAAAAACTAATGTGTTCTACTGTACGGTACACCGTCCGCCCGAGTGTATGTGCATAGTTCAAAGGATTGCTTACTGTCTCAGATGTAATTAAATATAGTAATTATACAAATGTAGGAATAATATAAAATAATTTAGATTAAGTGTCGATCAATGGAAGTAGAGAAAGTTGCAAAAGCACACTGTTTGAGGTATTACGTTGTTTTAAAATTCAATTACGATATTTATAGATACTGTTGAATGGCATAACAACTGACTTGACTATTTCATGAATTTATGTGACTCCGATTAGGTGCTGTCGTCGCGAGATGGTAAAACGAATTCAATTCAAAGTAGAAGAACGTCCTACTTAAGATCCCACATAACACACATTTTATACTTTTTAATGTATATTTATGTAAATATATTTCACTGAGTTTGTGCAGGTTCCAGGTTACCCGTAAGTCTCGTGTCAAATAATTTACAGCAAACGTAATCATTAATAATATGAGATAAAGATTCTTTTTGGCGAAGTAATTTATATGATATATTACACAGAATATGATGGCCGTTGTGATTCTCTTAAAGAATATTGTTTTGAGGAAAGTTCTAATTTTAGGCTTAATTTACAGTTTTGTCCACCTGTTCGTTGTTGAGGGGTCCTCACACTCCTCAGGGTCCCACCATCGCACGCTTGACTGCTTCAATCACCGAATTACATCACCAACAATGGCTTCCCACCAGAAGGATGGTTCTCTGGATGTCGGCCAAATCACCTTCCAAAAAACCTCTCTCAATTACGCATTAAACAGATTCTTGCAGAAATTCACCTTTTTTTTCCTACTTCTGCTTAAAATTTACTTGTTTCTGCATATTTGAACGACTCCACTTCTCCTCCATTTCTTGCTCTTTTTCTTCTTCAGTAACGCGTAATTTCTTTTACTGTTTCTCTGCTCATCTCGTTGCAGAGTTGCGTCTGCGGCTGTCATATTATGCATGGGTCTCTTGTAGTCTAGTGGTTTAGTATAATAACAGTCACGCAGAAGCAACAAGATTGTAATTATATACATTCTCATATTGCATTCGTTGTCTAATGTAATCGCAATACAGTTATATCTGTGGCGATTGTTGCTCACTGTAATTGACTTGTTGATGTTACATTACGAAACAATTGCTACTATAAATTGTAAAATAAAGCAATAACCTCTGAATTAATACGTGTACAGGAGAGATACAACCTCTGTTGTTTAATAATAGTTTACTATTAATATTATTAACCCAGTTCGTACTAAAACTACTCAATTATTTGACACGTTGGTCTTCTTCCATAATATTTATTCAAATATTAAATACATATGTACAAAGCAACAATAAAAATAGTTAAATAAATAATTTTTATTGTTCGGTTGTTTCAGAATTAAGTGAAACTCTCATGTACTTAGAAGCCGGTGGCGTATGAAAGCCCGGGTGGTTGGTCTAGGCGTGCACTTTGACACGACGCAATATTTTCATTCATTAACTTTAAATAACTTTAACTAAGAACAAGACTTGCCACCAATAAAACACCTACCAGCACCTGTAAGACAAGTAGAAATGCCGTTCGATCAAGGTGTTTTGCAACGGCTGAATTGAAGACGCCATTTCCTTTGTTCTAAATTCGTTATATACGATTTATACTGTTTACTCTTCTTTGCATGCGTAATTCTCGAGAGCCTTAGGTTGTTCTTTTGTTTTTGATTTACAACTAGTCAAACTGAATCCTGTCGATCAGGAACTTCTTGTTGCCATTTTACTCTCGCGTACCTGTCCACGTCAATTCGTCAAAGAGCGAAACGACTTGAAAAGACTTTGATTTCCACGACAATCCCCAACATGTAGACACATTTTTTTCGCCTCCTTTTCCGTGGCAACCTCAAAAAAATAAAATAAAACTTTTCATTTTGAAAGGAAAGTTGAGACAGAGAGAAAAAGGAGGCAGCGCGGGAGAAAGTAAAGGAAAAAGTCGACGCGAAGGGATTCCCCATATATAAATTTTATTCCTCCCCTTAAGAAAGAAAAACTGAAACGAGATTAGTTTTATTTTTTAATGGACGACAGGAGAAGAAGGGAAAACAGACGGAACATAAGGTTAAGAGGAAAGCAGAGAGAGAGTCTTCTCGCAGGAAGAAACGCCAAAGAAAATTTGGCAATGGAGACGAAGATACGCGGGTGTTTAACGCCGTCTCCTGTAATTTTTTTCCTGTAGAATTGTGCGTATACATAAAAGAACGGCCTGTGAAAGCAACCTGCGTACTCTCACCTTTCTCCTTTCCTTTTCCTTTTGTCAGCATCTGTTTCTGCTTACCTCTCGGTGACTCGCTCTCCCATTGAAACCTTAATTAACACTTTTATTCGTAATCGAGTTTGTAGAGGAAACGGGAAAAGAAACCTTTTTGCAATGGAAATCAATGGAAAGGTTCGAAAAGAGGACTTTGTACGACGACATCGGCCGATTTTTATTGTTTCTTGTGGTTGTCGTGGGCATTCCTTGCTACTTCCTTTCAGACCTGTTGGATGAACTCCCGTTAACCTCCGTTCACAACAACATTCACTTACATTTCTGGTGGATAATTCGTTGCACATACAAATGTTTAAACCTGTGCACCACGAAAATATCCGCCGTCAAGTTTTGGCACGAATTTCGGCTCGAGCATACACTTCGTGTGCGTGTGAACCTGCCGCGCAAGGAGTCCTCGAAGGTCCTCCAAAGGAAAACCTTGGTTGATTTTTTCGGTCGATAGCTTTTTTTTAGGCGGTAGCACTGTCTCTACCGGTAATAAATTTCTCAGGTACGAAAAACGTTTTCAAGGATTATGAAAAGAGAAGTTCACGTAAGATGAATGGTCGTATTATTTTTTGTGACGTTAAACGGGTTTTACATCGGGCTCACGGGCCTGTTGTAGCAACAAAGATGGGGCTGTTTGATTGAGAACCGAGTAAGACACCACGAGAGAGAGAGAGAGAGCAGATATATAAAGTGTAAATAACTGAGAAGTGAGAGGTTCGCTATATAGCAGAGTGAAGAGTGCTTTCGCCTTGTAATTTCAACTCATTAACTCCTACACACATAAAATCGTATGATTTGTTTTAATCCGTCATGTCTTTATATGAATTTATATGAAAATTTATATGAACGCTTTAACTTTCCGAAAATAACAATTGTCACGATGGGCCATCACGACGTTTCTTTATATTCCCAATCGTCCCAGAAGCATAAATAAATAAATAACTGTGAAATTACACTGTTTTCATGACCGAAACGCCCTTGACCACAGAGTTAAACTCGAGTCACCCCGGCCTGGGTCCCCCCGAAAAAACTCACACAGAAGTTAGCAGGAAAACTGTGTGTTGTTTTTTTTTTCATTGTTGCGTTTGTAACAGACCTCTTGACCGGTTCGTGCTTCTGTCGAGTCTTTTCCTTTATTTTACAAACGCGAAATCGGATTTTTCTCTCCCCGTTGATTCGGCCACGCTCGCCTAACATCAACAGAGTGTTGTTGATGTTTACTAATGGAATGTAACGACGGATACGAACAAAGCCGTTTCCACAAATCTTTTAGCACTTTCCCTTTGAGCGAGATCCATTCCTTTTGGTTTCTCAAAAAAAAAAAACAAAAAAATCCAACTTGCGAACATCCGTAATGTGACCTTTGTCCATGTGGGGCCGTTGTCTTGAATGTACTGAAGAAAACTCGGTGTTGTGTTACTGATGATAAAATTTAATAGTAACTGGAGCATGAGAGTTGAAACTTTCGGACATGTGGAATGATGACGTGCCACTTTGAGGAGCTTAAAGCACAGGTACGCGTCAAGGTGGAAATATTGTACCTCGACCTTGTTGACGGAAGTGGTTCTTCTACCTTTCAAAGCCTACCTACCAATGTCCTCCGGCTGCACCTCAGTTTTCTGCTAAGTGTGCTGCAACTTGTATTTTTGTTGAACGGGAAACAGAACAACACTTTCCTTGGTTTCCCATGACGAGTTGGTTAATTGGAAGCCATATAAGCGTTGCTCATCAGATAAAACAATTAACAGTCAAAATAAATCAATGTGGGTGTTTGAAATGGCGAACGAAACGTCCGTTCCCACCGAGGGTGTCGAAGAAAATGAACGTAGGGGTATCAGCAAGGAGAGAAGTTTTAAATAACAAACATTTCGAGTTGGACTGGTTAGAGAAGAAGGACAAATTACCGTCGACGAGTGCGAAGGCACAGTGAACCGTCGCAGCAATTTTCAATTCAAACGGTTCCAAGTTCCTGATGTCACGGCCTTCTCGGTGCTCTCCCGTAGAGCAACACTGCGAACAACACTAAATTTTCAATTAAGGTCCTGTCATGCAACCTAAGTTAACTAAGTTCGCCCACTACGCATTACCTCTCACCAATTAGCGACGCCAACGAGTGCCTTCATTAAGAATAATGTCTGCCTTTGGAATAATTAAACCAGGAATTGATGTGAATTGACAATTACGAAGAATAGGGAAAGGTTACAGGTACAGGTGTAGCCTACTGAACACTACACTAGTAGTGAAGTACACTAAAGCTCTTTATTGCCCTGTACCTTCTTCGTGACGGATGAGCTCAACTCCTGTCTGGTACTTCATTCCTTGAACTGACTTACTTTGACGTTTGTCAAGGACCTGCAGGGTGTTGCGCGGAGAGCACTCCATTCACTTTAATATCAAACCCAACA
Source organism: Polyplax serrata (assembly GCA_037055365.1). Lineage (NCBI taxonomy): Eukaryota > Metazoa > Arthropoda > Insecta > Psocodea > Polyplacidae > Polyplax > Polyplax serrata. The sequence goes on along the minus strand of JAWJWE010000038.1, from coordinate 2,340,444 downwards.
CAACACGTAATCTGCCCTACGGCAAGAGAAACAATAGGATAATGAGTATGTCCACTCATGTGAGTAAAAAATTCTACTTCAAGTTATGAACAAAATAACGAACATCCAAAGCATTTGTTTCAATGGGGTTGAGGGTACTTGTCATAGTCCAACAGGGCACAGTCGACGGATCAGAATCACTGGAAGAAAAATTGTATGTTTTAGTTATTTTTATCATATAAGTAATATTTAGTATTGTAGTTATATTAGTTATCTTAAACGCACTAGCAAGTGGGTTGGGATCTGTTTCTAAAGTAAGCTACGGTTGACCTATTTAACAGAACGAATGTGAGTAGACAATGGTACTTCCTTTCCACGTGAGGAATGCTGAAATATTTTTAGGAAAAAACGGTGATTGTTCGACGACCATTAGAGAACCATATGTTTGTACTTGAGAAGTGACAAATAAGTAGTCTGAGAGGACAGCATCCAAGACAATCTGCACGAGGGCATTGTAATGTGGAGATGTAAAGTTTTCAAGTCTCGTCGAAATAAGCAAAACTATTATCGCAACAGTTGGAAATTTACTATTACAATTAAATTTAAGTGTCGCTCCCACTGAAAGTTTAATTTTGAAACGGGCCGGAGTACTCCGAATCCGACCGTCGTTGATCAGTTCAATTGTTGTATAAAGAAACTTCCATTCCCTCCCTTTCGTCGACAGCCCTGATTGACTGCTTCCGTCTGTCATCGTAGATTGCACGAATGACAGAATGATTTGAACGATGAATTAAAGATCAGAAGATCAGAAGATCGAATTCAGTCTTGGAGATCAATTAAATGAATTATTAATTCCCGGAAAGCGGAACTTTTTCCATCCGCTCGACCTGTTGTCTAGTTCCTTCTTTTTTTTTTCGTTTCTTTCTATCTCTATTTATTTATCCGATCCGAAGGCGAGAGAAGAGAATGCGTTCGTCCGATTTCCTTTCCGTGAGAAAGATAAACGCGAATGAAATGAATTTTTAATGTTCTTCCAACGAGCCGAAGCGGCAGTACAACAGTCCAAACAGCAGCAGAGGTGAGCTCGTCGGCGCTGCTGTTGGTGGCGGTGGTACGAAGAAGAAGAAGAAAAAGGAGCCGTGGCAGAAGAATTTCATCTTCCGGCAGATCCACCGTGGCAATGATTTTGGCATGAAGTGAAATTTATGGATTTGAAAAGCGATAAATAAAGGGAACGTTTATGTAACGGGTATGGAACGGGTAACACGGGTCATACAAGTTAGAAAGAGGCTGAAGCGGACGTGGAAGGCTCGGTGGAATCCTGCGGTAATGGGAAATAGGTGAGAGAAAGAGAAGAGAGGAGAAGATGGCTGGCGAGAATCCATTTAAACAGAAGAGTTAAATATGAGAATGAGAAATAGATAGTGGCTTTAAATCTCTTTTGTCTTGGGAAAAGGATAAGTTATCTATCCCTACTTTATCATCCTCCTCCTTTCGGCTTTAATTGTTCCTATGGCCCCTACGTTTTGTTTTACAAATTTTTTTTTATCGGCTCTCTTCAACCCCCTGATCACTTATTAACCTGGATGTTGTTATTAATCGCATCGGCTTGTGGTAGAACGGGGTTGTTCATCATCTCGTACACGTGTACCTAACAGGTGAAGCGTTCTCTATTGTATACAAAAATTTATTAGTCGTAGAAGTACGAGTTAGAGAGGCAGTACTCAGTACGTGCAGAGCTTAATTTTAACTTAACGTACGTAACTTAACCATCGATTTCACCACGTATTTTTTACTTTTAAATGACTTGAATTATTTATTTATTTGTGTGTGACGCGTGTTTGTTTGTCAGGTGTGGGTTGTGTCGCTTTTCACTACCGAAACTTCCCATTCCACCAGATGGAAATTCTCCCCCGGGGAAGACTCATCAAGTGTAGAGTCGTCTGTTTCGCACATGCCTCCTTCAATGAATTTTCATAACTCGTATTCATACCAACCGCGGTTTCTTTTCAATATTTTAATGGTTCCTAGTTGGAACGTCAAAGTCGTAATAAAACGTTTGACATGAGCACGTCATGTCCCTTGGTGTCCCTTTGGCTGCAACAACACGGCAGTGTTATTTTTTTTAATTCGGTTTTATTACTCCTTATTTGATTCGATAGTTTTTCCCCTGCTGACAATAAAAAGAAAACACAAGACTTCAATAACGCGACCGAGTCAGTGTTGGCTCATGATTTTTTATTAACTTGTGGCCACTTGTTATGGGTGCGGTTATTAGCAGAGTCCCGCGGAAAAATCGTTCTCAGTACGTCACCGGTGTGGTGGTACCCCTTGGCCCCAGCTTTACTATCTGCCCTGACTGACGCCGGAAATCAGCCGTAAAAAAAGGTTTTAAAACCCGTTCTGACTCTAAAAAATCTCGCATGCTCGGCAGGTATAAAACCGTTCGGCGCCGTTCGGTCGTTCGTTGGACGCCGAAATGTCCGCGATGTTGTCACCAAGCTAAGCAATGACCTCAACAGCTTTTTTTCAACCTTTCGACGCGACCTTTCGAACCGACTGCCCTAGAAAGTAAAAGTTTGATGGTTGTTCTACTAGTATTAGACGAAACCCCATAACCTCACCCTCACCTGGCTAACCTGCACACTCCACAACTAATTAATGATGCACCTGTGAGTATTGCCAATTGTAAACGGATGAAGGTGGCTTGTAAAACTCTCGTACCTCCTAGTCAAATCATAATAGTTTTATTTTATTTTTTTATTCTTTGGTAATGGTACAAAAGTAATTTCACGGGGGAAAGTCTAAATTTGCCGTAGCGAATATTCGAGACTCGATCGGGTACCGGCGAGCACCTAAAACTAATTGCGATTAAACACGGTTTCCAGGGAACATTAGGTCAGAACTTTTTTGCAGGGTAGGATGAAGTAAAAAAAATCCCTATAATAGTAAGAAAACTATTACCAGAACACGAACCGAATCAATAAACCGAAGATTGGTTTTATTAATCCATAAATAAAATAGATTACAACAACATACAAAGGAGAAGACGAACCTTTGAGCTTTTGTTCTACAGTAGAGCGTACATAGTAACAACTAAATAAGTGGGTACATACAGTAGTAGTTACATTTTGTAGAACCCTGCATAGTGACGCTCCTTGTTGGTACATAAACTTGTGCAACAGGATTTAACCTGTTACTATGAATTATTTTTATAGTTTTCTATTCGTAGATTCAGCTCCAAAAACTCTGGAACAGTAAGTTAGTTTGTAGAACGTTGTAATCAGTTCGACTCCTTCCGAAACTTTTTAACACCGCAAGTTGATTTCTCTCCGATTGTAACTTCGAGAGTTCCACTTCCAGTCTGGGTTTGTTTGACATCTAAGGGTTAATTCACCGAAAGTAGACAAGACGAAAAGAAAGCGAAAGTGCAAAACTATTTTCTCCCCGTGTTCCCCGGGAAGTTTGGTTTCGATTGTCGCGTACGCACGCCCGCGTTTAATTCTCACCGGGTTTTCATCTCCTCTCTCAACTGTATCTCGCTTGCTACCCTGCCTATCTTCTCTCCATCTACTCTCAGCCTCACTTCTTTTAGTGTCTCCCACGGGAGACATTGAATTCTCCTTGTAATTCATTCAAAATTTTCAGAAGATAATTCAAATATTTTTAACGTGGTTAATTTCAACATTTTTAATTGCGCTCTCTGCCTATCCTTGTACATTATGTAACTATATATGGCTCACTCGTGGGAGTTTTATACGGACAGAGTCTACGGACTTAGGGTTTTTCTGATTTATTGCAATTGTACCTGAAGCAGCGGAGATGTTCGACCCTGTTAAAGCGTTTCATCTTGCTCAGATCTTAACTGGGTGTCCGTGTACCCACAAATCGCACAGGCCTCGTGCATTCTATGTAGCTACAATAACATGTCAGGAATGTTTCTCTCTTGTTCCTTTCACTCTCACTCGTTCCTTAATATTGTGTATATTAAAGATAAGCAAATAAGAAAAGCGAACCCAGGTGGTTATTAGTATAAGCAACACCCAAGTTAACAGTATGCTTCTATATCATTTTTAGTATGCAGAGACGGGAGACTTTCGTTTTATTTCGCGTGGTCAATTTCTTACTTATTAATCACTCGTGAGTATCATCATTTTATTTATTTATTTGTTATTTTTTCTGCGTACTATTTGTATTGCGTTTCTCGTTGAACTCTACAGATCAGGGTATCTTCATCTGTTAATTCACTCTACGAACTCGTCTAAAAACTGTAATGAACTTCTTCCAGATATTACTGTACTTAGTACCCGCGTAAAAGTTACATTACTCGTGAGGTCTTAGTAGGTGTGTATTTTGTCATCACCGACACACACACCGATTAAAAGTAACTAATTGTGACAATTGAATAAGTACAGAAGTGGTCTGACGAAAATGGAAATTGCAGACGGTCGTGAAAAGGTGAAAAAAAAAAATTTTTTTAATAATAATTATGGGTTCCGAGCGGAATGAAGAAAATTAACTTAAGGAAATATGGCAATGAGCAATAAAAAGAAATAAGGGAACGGAGGAAAATTTTAAGGACTGCGAAGAGCGAAATAAATGCAAGGAGGAAGCGCCGGGAGGTGGAGTGACGAGAGAAAATGTGATGTTGTGCGAGAGGAAGGGTGACGGTGATGAAAGAGAGCAACTACTAACAAACAGCCGGTGAAGATGGCAGAAGACACGTGTGCTGCAGGAAAACATCAAGAGAGCAAAACCATCGGGAAAGTACCGGATGAAGTGTAATAATTGAAAGAACAATTACTGCCGATGGTGTGATGTAAGTGAAGAGGTAAACTGGTAGTAATGAAGTGTTACAGAGAGAAAACAATTCCAGTGAAGTGTGAAAGAAGTGAAGGAGTCAACCTACCCATCGCCGCTTCCATCAAAACCATCACAATCCATGGAACTCATTTAAAATAGTTTTTTAGCTTCGTTTCCCGTTTGTGCACTTTACCAATCTTTTTCAAATTCCTCCACTTCCATTCTTTGATTTTGGTCGATCCAAATGAGGACCGCGTCCGGACTACCGAGTTTATAGAACTCACCCCGCCGTTTAACTCACTCCGACAGCATAAATAAAACTATCGATTTCTATCTATTACTTTCACCCCATGCAACTTGTGATTCGATCATCTTTTACAGGGATTAATCGAATTCTTTCAATCGATTAATTACCAATAATCGCTTGTGTGGTCACTACCGAACTTCCCTCACACAATTCCGGGCTCATCGGGATGTTTTCGTTTATTTCGAGTACCAACTTACGACGAAAAAGAAGTAGTTCTCTGTTGTTGGTGCTGTTTGTTGTTCCTCTGCTACGACTCCTTCGGTCACTTCGTGTCAGTCAAATTTTTATACTTTCAATATTCGAGTATTGATTATTGACAAAAATTTGAATGTTTTAATTGGAACCGGAGTCCGTGTACTTCACAGGAATTCGACAAAACGCCAAATTCAAATTTGTGGACGAATTTTTTTGTTGCCTTAGGAGAGAAAGTTGTAGTGCAAAATTTACAATTTCATCCGACTTGAGTTTCTAGCAGGATCCCCGGAGACCGGTCCGCCCTCCAACACCCCATCCCACTCCATTCCTGTTGCCCGGTCTCATTCTACCTATTTTTCTTCTGCTTTTGCCCACTTTTTTGGTCTTTGCCCGTGTAGAATTCGACAAAAGGACCGCACAAATGTAGTCCTGTTAAATATTTAAATCTGGGAATCGAAAACTTCATTGCAGAGGTTTATTTAGGATTATCCCTCGAGCGATTTCCTACTTCTGTCATTTTAACCGTTTCAGATGTTCTTTTTGTAATTTAAAAATTCTCCTGGTGTTAGTTTCCGAGAGATGTTCTTCTCTCGTTTCGCAGTTTCCTACAAGGAGCGATAGGAGTGAAAAGGTTTCGGTTTGACTCGGACGTAATCGACGTCAGGAAAGAGGCAACGTTTGTTCACACAACACTCGCTACAGCACGCTTTCCGAAGTTTTAGAGATCTCACCACATTTGAACTTTCCCCCACTCCCTCCCCGAAAAAAAAAATCTTCTGCCACTTCTTTTCGAGATCTCCGCAAGATCTCCACTTTCCGACCGATCTGTTGACATCGAATTACAGCGGCGCACCCCTCAGCGAATTTAATTAAATTATTCTAAAGTCAAATTAACTGCAAACTGGGTTTTACACGAGCTTAAAAGCTTTGAGAGTTGGAAACCGCGTTTTTCAGGGTTCTCTGATTCTTCACTTGACTTTCCCATTCGAATTAGAAATGACGATCGGATCAGGATGTGCTTTCAAGCAAAAGACTCGGGGTGCGGTCGGAGTTGTCTGCAGCGGGACTTTCCCCCGCGGCAGTAAAAAGCATTGTTTTTCCCTATATACAATTTGCGCCGAGCATGACTCGGGCCTGAAGTCGGTCCTTTGCCCGTCCAACATCCTCTTCCTGTTGTCCGTCGGGTTTCTTGTTACTTTCCTCGGCTTTTATTCCATCATTTTTCATTTTACTAACTTCCAACTGTCTAGGATAACAAATAAGAGTGCATCTGACCCATCGGATCTCTTTCGTTCATAAAATCTTTCAAAGAGTGCATTTTTTGTCGCCGTCGACGCTGTCACAGGAGATCATTCGGGGGAAATGCTCGGTCCGTCGACTTCCCAGGTTGTTTACCATTGATTTTCACACATCTTCTCTCTATTTTTCATTTCTCATCCATTCAATCTTGTCACCGATCTAAATTTAATAACGTTCCGTTTTACGGTTTACAACTCCTGACTTTTTCTTCGTGGTATTAATGCCGTACCGCTGCCGCGTCTGCGGTACATAAATAATTTCGATTTGAAAAACTATGTGGCACAATATAAGTGCTGTGATATATTTAAAGAAAAAAAAAATAGAAAAATCATATTATCTTCATTTGGAAAGCCGTTTTGATATTTTCTCGAGGAAAGATATTACTTCGACGTTGGAACTCGGCCAGACATATAAAAATTCAGTTGAGAAGTTTTCTTTTTGCCAAATAGTCGGAATCACAAACTTTCGTGTTGTTCACTTCGGCCAGAAATGTAATTCAAGTCAAGGACGGTAAACGTTCTGCATTCGTGAGAGCCCGAAGAAAACAAAATCTTTCCATTTAGTTTCCCATTTAGTTAACTCCGGGTTTGGTCCTGTGGGTGGCTGAGCTCATCTGGCAAGTGTCCTGTTGTTGGACCGACCAAACAAAACTGTGCGACACTCCAATTAAACTTAGAATTATTGAGACTTTATTAGTTGGCTTTCTTCTTTTCCCGTGTTCCTCCGTGTACCACTCGTTCTCTTTGTCTTAATCCGGTAATGGAAGGAACCCAGTCGAGTGTCGACCGACTGGTCCTGGTCGATTAACTCGTAATTTTGCATAATTTTTTTGTTTTTGGCAGCGAAATGACTTCTGCCGTGTATTTATTTCTGGCTCACCTACTTCTGGATATTACGTATATATTATTATTACTATTATTCAATGTTTCAATCTCGTAGAACTTACTAGGGGTATAAACTTTCAATAAGTTTACGATATTAGTAAGGTGGTTCATGCGAGTGTGGTGGGTCGATAGGAATAGTGATGTGTCGTGATGTGCCGGTAGAACGATCCATTTTGCTTTCTTTTAAACGTTTATTTTCAGTTTATGTTACATTATTATACAGAATAGGTGCTAATTCCAACTGGCTAGAAGCCATGTGCTAACACCTATGTATCTGATGTCTTCGATTTCTATGTTCGGAAGATTCAAAAACTCCCGATCATTTAAGTTCTTGTTAGTTGACTGCTTTTTTAGTTTTGTGGATTTTGCTTTTATTGTGTATGTGTACGTAAGAAGTACTCAATATTACATTTTTCTACAGTTTTGTTCTTGAGGATTTGTTTCCGGTCATGACAAAGTAGCTGTGAATATTTATTGTTGAGTTTCGATTACTTTTTGTGGTACTCTCAAGCCAAAATAATTTGTATTAGAAGTGCTGTATTGTTTCATAGTGTTCGTCGTTTTTCTGTTGTCTGGTTGTTCTACACAAGGTTGGACGAAGTAAACATCAAACGTCAACATCAAAACTCATTTCCCGGTGCCAATTAGACTGCTCCATCAATTAGCGACCAACGTCAAACTGTTACTTTTCGCGTTTATTCGTTAACAATGTTTTTCCTGACCTGTTCCTGCTCTCCCGCAGGGAAGGGCAACAGTAAAAACCGGGTCACATGCGAATGATCCCGTGCTGATGGGTACAGGTCTAGGCACGAGAAACAAGAACAAAACTCCGCGAGGTTATCACGAGGCAATCTGCGGGCGAAAGGTTGCTTTACGACACGTTGACATGCCAAAGGTGAAGGCACGTCACGACTCGGAAGGGTAAACCTAAGATTATTTCCCTCCGATCGATCGATCACGGTGAAATCTGCAACGTCGACGACACGAAATGCCGTGGAGGAAGTGACCTTGGTCGACGTGGTCCTGCCAAATTTTGACAGGGAGGACGTTGTGTGACCCGACAGAAAATGGCGGATTCGTAAAAATGAAGAGTGTGGCGAAACAAACGTCCCTTTGCCAATTAATTAAGTGATTAATAAAGACGGATGATTCGTACTTAATGTGAGAAATTAGTTGCTACGTGTGAGTTGGGAAGGTCTACCAGAGGCGTATCCTTTGGCAGTTGCTTCTTTGCTGATGACCCAATTTGCCATCTGCAGGGAACCTAATTGCAACAGTATGTCCAACAAAAGCTTAGCTCCTTACTGGTAGCCATTTGTGTACAACCTACACCATGTTTCATAACCACCCGTACAATGTTATAATGTCATTCTAAGTCAGTACCACACGTACATGGTACCCGCTGCAGAACCGCCGTATCAAATATCCTGTCCTTCCTATCAGTACCGAGTTCTTGAACTCATTTTCTTCCACTAAATCTTGTATCATGCCATTTAAAAATATCTAAGATCTAAGATTCAAGTACTCTCCATTTATAGAAAGAACCGGACATGTTCGCGGACGCGACGGATGGAAATAAAAGTAAAGGTCTCGTTTGGGTAAATGCTAAGATTGTTGGGTTGTCTCATCAAGAAGAAGGCCAGCCAGTTTTGTACGTGCGTGCGAACGGTCGAGCGCTCTGTTTGTACGAACACACAGTTTGTACAGAGGGAAGACGAACACTTAATGACAGACAACTCCTGTCCTATTTAGCATTACACGTTACATACGGAACGAGCACGACTCACCACCAGACTTCAACATTTTAAACATTTCACTTACTTCGACATCCGACTGTATGGGACTCGACTGATCTCGACTGGGACTGATCTCACGCCAACCCAATCAGTGAATTTTTTTTTTTTTTTAAATCATTTAATAATAAATGCGTTAACCAATTTGTCGTCAAGGGTCACGTCATTAAACGAAACGACGCGGCATTTACGTTTAATAACAACCATGAGCACGGCAGTAATAATAATAATGATGATGATGACGATGATAATAATACTATCAATAAATGTAATTGTCGTTGTTGGCGTTATTAAGTGAAGAATTGTGGAATTCGCGTAAACCGGTTTTACCACCGGTAATAATAAAACGCACTACACTCGTAAAGAGTACGTTCAACGGCCACACCTCACTCCCGACCTGTTTTCATTAAGTGCAAATTAATAAGGAAAGTGAGAAAATTTCCATCCACTTGTGGGCCCCTTCGAGGAAGCTCAAGACGACGAGAGGAAGGCAGCAGCTTGGGGGGTGTATGTGGGTGTGCTGACCCCTGTGACAGGAATTAATCAATTTGTAGTGAGTAGTGAGAGACAGACGACAGGGTGGGAGAAAGCTTTTCGGTAAGTACTTTGATGGGGGGACAAGATTATTCATAAAGGCTCTTTTCAATCAAACGTGGCTTTCTTTTCCCTGGGAAAGGCTTTCTCTCTGGCGCTTTTCAACTTTTATCAGAACTTCTTTTCACCCATCTTCTTCTTCTTCTTCTTCTTCTTCTTCTTCCACTTCACTCATTCCCTGTACATTTTTTTTACGAGTTTTACTAATTCAACCAAGGAGAATAAGTCGTCAAAAACATTTTTTTACGACTGAAGAATGTCGGGTGGCGGTTTTTCCCGGGGGGTGGTGACACGGGGGATGACTGACTGTCGGGGGGGCTGGGATGGGACAGTAGTAAGACAGCAATAAAATATCATTCGGTTTACATCGACTTTTATGTCGTTTTACAACTTTTTATTCTTGTACTAAAAAAAGGGTTGACGAAAAAAAAGAGAGAAGCGCAATCAAATTTGACGAAACGCTCGCCTCTAAAACTGGAATAAAGTTTTCGTCAAACTATTATCCATCGACTGTTATTAGCTCCGGAAGGAACAAAAGGGAAGGAATATCGCCGACTAATTGCCCGGTCGAAATCCGAGCAAAAGTTCTCAAAAACTTTCACAGGGATTCTCATGACTAGTCAAAAACTAGAAAACTTAGACAATGTAGATTGATGATATATGCGACTAAAAAGTCAAGTCGAGTCGGGAGAACGCGAACAAACACCTTTTGAAATTTTAGTAAGAGCCGGATAAATCGTGGAGCAACTTGGTAGGGAACATCGTGAGTGAAAATTCACAAAAGAGTCCAACGCAACATTAATCTGATGCAGAGCCAGTTGCAGGGCTGCATCTTTTATGTAATGGCACTTGAAACACCAGAAGATATAAAAAACAGACGGGAAAAATAAAGCAGACTCTTCTTTTACATTGAGAGAAAAGATGTCGGACTACTTTTGTCTGAGGAAGTGAAGGGATGGACTCAACGTGAAGAAGTGAACTGGTGCGAGGGAAACATCGGAACTGGAATTCTAGAATTTTTCAACACAATTTCGTCTAAAACAACTATTGGAAAGTAATTTAGAACTGGTTGATACCCGGGGAGCGTGAATTATAGTTAAAAGAGGAAATGTGTAAAACTGACTGCTGTTAGGTCTGTTACGGAATGAAAAACAACTCCGTCGGGTACCCCTGCCCTCTGTAAAACAACTCAAAAATCAGGTACGCATTTAGTAACAAGCAAAAGTGCCTGAGGTGTGGTCGGAACCTGCCAAAACAGTAACCACCAAGAGCGAGTGTTTCGGTGCTCGAGGATGAGACTCACCTTTTCCGTTTCTTTTTTTGGCGGAGTCCTTCGCACTGCTCCACAACACGTCCACTAGACCGACCAACCGAATGTCTGGTCTGGAATGTACCGTGGTACCCGCGTGACACTCGTTTCAAATTAATTATACCTTTGCATTGACGATTACATCACGAGAAATTCAGGTTGTTCTCTGCGGATTGCCCGAATTTGCCCAGCAGGTGTAGAAGCGCGGAGAACCGTCCACCCACCCGTAATATTTATATTTATAATTTTGTACCTGATTTTTTCGAGTCGTTAGTTGCCGCTGCTTAAATTATAATTCGTGCCATTTTGGGTGAACGAGGTTGGAAATTTAGGAGGACCCGTGAGTTGTGTGAATGGCAGGTTTTGTGTCCGGATACGACCAACCTGCCGAATTTTACCTAACTCGAGGAATTTTACCTAGGAGGTTACTTACGAGTTGTACATTCTATCCGTACTTCATGGCCGTGTTACGGTACCGTTCGATTTTTTGGTGGGTTCGTTAAGGTCGACGTGTAACACACGTCAAAACTTGCCTGTTTTAGGATCTACACCTGAGTACCTTGTCCGCATATCTCGTTACCTGCACTTGAGTGAATATGTCACGTACCTGTTTTAATGAATGAAGTTACTCTACCTTGTCACATTGAACATCCCATCTTCTGTCTTGAAACCAAACTCCCCTATTCTTCCGGGCTCTTCATCGTGGCACCAACCACTTCTGCATATCTCCAGATAGTTTTCTCTTTTCATTGAAAAAACACATACGTTTCCCGTTTTTCTTCGGCGTTCCCCGGAGTGATTAAATTGTCTACCGTTCTGTTTTCTTAATAATATTGCGGAATTACCTAAATCTGCCGTAAATAAATAAAAATGAAAGTCGAGAAAGGGGGACTCGATGCAGAAGAAGCACAAGAAGTTCCGTTAAGGTGGTAATATGTAATTCGGGAGAGAGAGAGAGAGAGAGAGAGAGAGACAGAGAGGCAATGATGTAAATTTACTATTCCGATCACCTCAGCCTTTTGCTGGAACCACACATCATCAAAGACCCAAGAGAGTGAGTGAAAGTTGGAGGGATAAGGAAAAGTGGGAAATAAGAAGACAGCCCACGTTCTAGCCGGCACGATAGAACGGGAAATCGTAGTTTGAAAGTCGAGTCATTAAGATAAAATATTTCAGTTCTCTTAATCCGGCAGCGGAGATGATTATAAACGGTAGACCAATTAGTTTTAACTGCTTGAAATTAACCATGATGCAAGAGGAGAGCCTGACTCCTCTGCCTGGTAGAACATCATTTCTCGGAAAATTTTCATAATTCAAATGATTTAATTGCAACACGCCGGGAAAAGTGAGGAGATGACAGCAAAGTATGCCACGTGAATGTTACTCATGAGACCGGTACCTGACACCGTGGCTTCCCCATTTTGGGTACCAGGCCTTGCTGCCACATTCTCTGAAAATATTTACGGGGTTGGATTGCAATGCGGTGAAAAGATAGAGAGAGGCAACAGTAAAACATCTGTGTCCTGGTACTTTGGGAAGCGCGATATGTGGAGGTAAATAAATAAATGATGAACGAGTAGACTTACCGATGTACGTAGAATTATATTGTACACTTTATTAACACTGGTATCACAATCACTGTTGAACACTTTGATTACACTAGTACTGATTCAGACTAACATTCTGACTGACTCTGATTAACTAACTGCTTAACTTTAACTACAAAACTGCCCTGGTGAGAGGTTGAGGTTCGGTATATATAGCCATCCGCGCTTCATTCATTCGGGAATGGAAGACGCGGAGGTTATGGTATGAGTCGGGTTGTCAAGGACAAGGAAAGGTTGGGTCTAGCCTATTGTCTGGAAAGGTGTCGGACTCAGGTCGAAGGATACAGGCACAATAGGACCGGCTACCCGTCAATAAACCTTCGGATTAAGTCTTTTGAAGAGTAGCCGTGGTCGCTATAAACCTGATTGGGGTATTGGCGATATAATGGTCAGGGACAAACAGAAAAGGCGGAATGACAATAGGCAGTTATTGAGGTCGACCTATTTTTAGGCGAAGACAGGAAATTCGGATAAAGGGTAGCGATGGTCGCTACAGTACCTTCTTGTCACCATGGGAAATTCATCAGGTCACCAGCGTAACACAAAAAGCCCCGAAGGTTGGATCATCGCTTAAGGAGGGATGTGACGATTTACCAGAACGCAGTCTACAGCCTTGGGAATGTACCAGCACGCGAAAGCAGTTCCATCAGAACTTCAGAACAGGTTCCAGGTCCTTCTGCACCCTTTGATGCCCTTGTTTTCCCTTTCCGGTGAATCATTTTATTCTGCCACACCCTGATATGTCAATTACGTCCGCTGAAATTGACCGGTTTGTTTGCATTTCCATTCTCAGGATGACAGGGTGACTGGCCGATGGCGGGGTTTCTTGCCTCCGCGAAACTGCAGGGTAATTACCCATTGCGAAACTCTTGGCGTGCCTTTTTATTTTTAAAGGTTATGATTAATCGTTCGGCTGGAAAAGCTCGGAGAAAAGGTTTCCATTTCTGCCATTAGTCCTTCCGTTTTACGGTGACGCATTTATTTTCATTTCTGAACCTTTTCGCGCCCTCACTCCGGGTTTCTGTGTCTCGTTGAAACCCATCTTTGAACCAATTAGTCTAATAATTATTAAAAGTATAGCGCTGTTTTCCGTTCTCCCCGACGAGGTTTCCACCCCAAACTCATGCGGAGACTTACACGCGTCGAGGCAACTTCAGAACGGGAGTATTCCTTTTTTACACCAGTTAGCTTGCCAAAAATTAAGTAGAAGATCGGGTATAATTACACATCCACAGCGTCTGTATCCCGAACCGAACTAATTATTCATCGATAACTACTATGTTAATAATACAAATTAACGGAGCAGTGAAAACAGAAAAACCCTACGTTGTCATCTTACTGTTATTGCACCGTTTGCATCGTCTTCACCAGCACATATTTCCCAGCATTAGGTGCCTCTCATTAGAGCGGGGGGTCACTTAAACTACTCGAAAACGTTCTTCAGGTGGTTCACTTTCGATTTTGAAACAAATTCAAAAAGCACAGGGCGGGGTTTTTAGAAAATGGCAGACTGAGATGTTTACACGACCTAATTTCCTTTGAACGTTTCCGTTCAACTCGACGGAACGCAAACAAAATTTTCCAAAAGAACTGCAGCGAACCCAAAAGTTTTCTTCTTAGAAAAGTTTTCCGCTTTTCACCAGGTCTAATGATTCGGTTATATCAACTTATGCAAGTTGTTGACCCGAACTTTCGGTCTCGATTTAAATGGAAAGGCAGAACAACCCGAGGAATGAAATTGAAAGTAACGTAATAACACAAAGTGTAAATAGTTGTAGTGACGAGGATAGTTTTATTACCTGAAAAACAATACGTGTGAAACGTTTCTTCGATGAGAAAGACACCGTGGGGAATGCGAGCACCGAAACGAGACGAACAGTACAGTAAAAATCAATATTTACCACACCTTTTCCTACCCTACAAAATTAATAATGAAAGTAGATGATATATTGATTGACGGATAACGCAAAATTATTGGCATTTACCGTATATTATAAAATAACACGAACTACAGAGTTATATATAAGTCTCAAGAAGCATTAAAAACCTGTGGTTATGTACTTACATTATCATACACTAGGTCCCAATTTTGTTTACCGTAACCTGCAGTTCCGATTCCACTACAACGGTAACTACTACCTGCTAAGTGTCAACAGAATATTAATAGAAAAAATTGTGTTCAAAGCAACATATCGATAAAGGGTAAATAAAAATTAATAAATTTAAAACGTTCAATCAAAGAATGATAGTTAGGGTACCACCTGGCATCCCAAAGTAAAAGGAATCGATTAAAAATCGTGTTGGCAATCAGTTCAATTTGTAATGGGAAAAATTAAGTTAAATATAAAACATGAGCTTAAGTTTCGCCGGGGAAAACGACTCGATTTAATGTACATAAAAGTGCAATTAAATGATAATTTACGACCCGAATTTAAAATTTTAATTATGGTGACGTCACATACGACCAAATTTCGGCGCAATTTAAAATCAGGGCTTTAATTAGTATCATTTTTAGTTGCGGCAAAGGAAAAGGAAATCTTTGGTGAATTAAGTCAAAGAGACTAATGTATCCTTCGGGCGTATTGCGGAGGAAAACGACGTCACACCGAAAGTTCATCTTCGACGTTGAGTGTCCGACGACTCGATGGGAACGTGACGGAGTTGCCCGGTTTGAGAGTTTCACGTGGCGTTCAGGTGAAGAAGAGCCGGCGTTGATGTTGATTCGAATGAAGGGAACTTTTCGTTCGGTTGTCACGAGTCGTAGTGGAATCAGACATGTATGACAGACAGGGCACAAAACAACAGGAGTGAAAGCCGTTTAAGCACGAGCTAGTGATGCATCAAATTGTAGCCTCATCAAGCGTCGAATCCAACCCCACAAAATAATATTATTTATTGCACAATCGTGACGGAGTCAGTTCCTGTAAAGCACACAGGCACACGTGTCAAAACTCACGGACCAGAAAACAATACGGAAAACTAGTTTTGTGAACGGAATTTGACGTTTTATTACTATTTTGAGATGTAGAATGTCGGTGGACGTGGGTGCAACCCCCCCGGACGGTATTTTTCAACGTGTCACACCGATTTGGCTTGTAAGTCACTGTTACACTCGTCAAATTTTGTGTATATTAATTACATTAGGGGTAGTTTTATTCAAGATTGAGCAGTCGAATACTCGGAATGAATTTCGAAGGTAACCGCGAGTAAGAGCGACCGACCAATTTTCTAACAATAAAATAAAAGACAATAAAAAAAATTGATTCATAGTTCATGACATAATAGACATAAAACACCTTCAAGTCATGCGGAAAATCCAACCTTTGAACACGCACTTGATACAACCTTTATGGTAGTTATCCATTTGAATTTAATTAATAACTTCTTGAAACGGCTCCCACGCAACCGGACATAAGTTCCATTTGTTATTTGAGGCCCCGTAGCAAACGAGTAATTGCGCTTTATTTCTACTTAACAATAAAATATGGTTCGGGGTCGTTGCTTCTGTAGGGCTTTGAAAAACCAAACCTGAACTTATTAAAACCAGATAAATAACTTGTGTCACAATGAGAACATGCCCGGAGGTTCACTACAAATGGTGATTTTCGTACTGTTGTTGACGTTTAATAAGTCTCTCATGTACGAAAGGCTTAGCTCATTGGGTCGTGCTATTTTTAAGATATTGTTGCGGGGGTTTGGGAACCTTCAAAAAAACTACCGCAAATATGCTAAATTGGTAAGGCGGTGCTGTGCATACGAGGCAAACCATGGAAGTAGGAGCAAGTTAACAGAAGTAGAGGTGCAACACCATTCTTTACAATAAGCTTTTGTAGAGTAGAGCTGGAGACAATGGTCTAGGAGTATCCAAATGTAATTTTCCTGTAGGAACATAAAAACTTCAGGAATGCAGGATGATATTCTCCAGGTAGTTCAGGTGTTAGAGTTACTTTCTAAAAGTAAGGAGCCATCTTTTCAGAACTGTGGGAAATTGAACGACAATAACGAAACTTGACGCAAAGTCGCAGAGGTTGCCGTGCAGGCAGTTCGTGGTCGACAAAAACTAAAAGTTGACGAACAAAATTGTTGACAAGATTTGTTCTACGGCTGTATAAAAAGTCTGTCACGAAAATTTTAGGTCAGTTACGGTAAATCCGAAGTTTCTCAGTTTTTTTCAACTGGTTCATTGGAAACGAAAATCTGAAGAAAAACTTCCATCAAAGAGAAAATTTTGGGCGTGGATTTTAACGGAAAGGCTTATCAGAGCCCACCCCACCCCATCTCCCAGCCCCCGCCCGTGTCAGTCGATCCTTTTTCCGCCCCTGTAAGTAAACTTACACGGCTAATGTCATTAATTTTGACATTAAATTTGTCGCTTGCAGGTTATTTATTTATTTACCAGCAGAATTCCTGTCCATTTTTTTCCCCGGGAACTTCGAAAGAAAATTCTGGAGTTTGATTAAGTAGAAAGTAACGTGTGGAATTTTTGAAAAGAAACTTTCAAGGTTCTAAGCTTGCTCCGTTACTTCCTTCTCACCTTGTGGTGAATCCTTCCATTTTTATCTACGTCGAAAACGTACAAATAACTTCCTCCAGTTGTGCTCTCTCTCTCTCTCTCTCTCTCTCTCTCTCTCTCTCTCTCTCTCTCTCTCAGTAGTATTTCTGCGAAAGCATTTGTTCTATTTATCAAAATGGCGGACAACAGTCTTATCACAACCTTTGATAATTGGTAAAATTTTTCAAATGACGTAATTTCCTTTATCTTTCTTGTAACTTCTTCTTTTATGTGTTTATACTTATTACCAAATTTCAGAAAGAATTATGCATTTAACCCAATTATTTCTTTAGTTATGCATTTAAATTATCAAAATTTACTGTGCTGTGTACTACATGTGCTGTTAAAAGTAGTCTGAGCCACTTGTTCGGTTTTATTCGTGTTTTGTGTGTGATGTTCGAAGGTTCGTTCTAAGCAACCGATTCCTCATATTGCGCTTGGACTCATTTCATTGCCTTACTCTTTTTACTCTTTACATCCTTACGTTTTCTCCTTCGGTTTTCTCCTTTTTTCTCTTTTTGTTCATGCCCACCTGCTCGCTTTTTGTACCTCTCGTACAGGTCTCCAGCGTTGTGATTCAACATGTAAACCATTATAATCTCCTTCACCTTACTAGGACTCCAAATGTTCGTGGTCTCCAAAGATTCAGTACATTCGGATTCAATGTCTCAAGAGTAGCAAGTATTTGTAATCAAATTAATGGAACCGATAATTTAAATAAGACTGAGTAATCGGTGTTGAGCCCGAACGATTTAAATTTTAATTTAAATTCAAAATTGGGTACCTGCAAACCACTCTGCCGAGAAATAGCACACAATTCTTCATTCGTGTGGACATAAAGCAAGACATTGTTTTTTTTTTTTTTGTTTCACAGAGTGACACAAGAGTAACGCCTCATTTTCATTGAACACCGTCTTGGTACCGAGTTACTCAGCCAGCACCTTTTACCCTGCGTCTCCAAACCCGTTCACCTCGGCTTTTAAACCTCATCACCCGGAGTTATTTATTACATGGGCGGAAGGTCCTGCCCATCTTTTTTTTTCCTTACATCCAGAAGTGAATTACTCCAAGTTAGCAACACTTGTAGCATAAAGTTTCTTATCAGGATGTCAGAGGGTAGGACGAATGCGGCGGCGGAATTATTTGCTCGTTCGCAAACGCAACAAAAACAAACTTACAAATTTATATACATGTAAATTACTGTGCTTTTAACTTTCGCTCTCTCGCATCCACTTCTCGACGTTTATTTTATACGCCATCCTTCTTATTCTCGACGTGTTTACCAACGTAACATCTCTGTTCTGCCAAACTCCCGAAAAGAAGATTCCAGAATTACAAAACAGGTGAGAGATAGGAGAAAGAGAGAGAGAGGGGGGGGCAGGACTGGAAATGAGGAAGGCAATGAAAACAGACGAGAGTTTCGGCCCCGATTTTAACATCGATTTAATGCGAATATAAACAATATAAAACTAAATCGGGCCGAAGGCAGGTAGAAGATGAAAAAATAAATAAAGAAACGAAGTGAACACAAAATGGAATTTAAATGTGTAGCGTAAAGAATTAGTAGGAGAGAAAGAAGGAAACGAATGAGGCAGAAGTAAGTGTGATGGGAACGTTTTGCAGTAAAAGAAAATGGAACTTTTTTTGTCGGTGAGGCCCTGAAAAATTTTTGAGGCCTCGTCTTGGGCCCTCACGCGCTCAAATTTCCAGCTTTAGACGAAACGTTTTGCACTTCTTAGAACCTCTGGTTTATTACACCTAGGAAATAATTCGGTGTGTACGTTTTTCGTGCTTATTCGACGAATCCTTTACTGCACCGAACCTTTAAAAAACCGACGTCGAATTTTTGGGGAAATTTCTGGTTCCGCTCGGATTTGAATGAGGAGAGAAGACTTTGTCCCATCATTGGTGAAATTAATTAAAAAGTGTGATGTTCGGCGTATGTTCGGCGGTGCTCAACATACCTGTGAAACTTCTGAAGAAAATTTAATTAAAGTGCTACGATTATGTGCTCGACGCGAACGAATTTAGAAGATAATAATTACATAATTAATAAATAATGGAGTTATTCATTAACGAAGGAACTTGAGAATAAATAAACGGCAATAATTAGTAGAGAATGTAATGAGCAAGAAGGTTACGAAGGGAAGCATAATAAGTATAATATAATTTGTTTTTTTTTCTTCTTATGTATATTGGTAGTACACAGGTAGATACATGGATATACAATGAGGAGGTAACAAGATCTAAAAGATGTGTGTGCCAGAAAGTAATTATGTAAAAGTGACTTCAGGTGGTGTACCTTGAAGTGCTCTGGTGGGTATCTACTTGGTCCAGAAATATAGAAATGACTAACGTTAAGTATTTATAAATCAAGCGTCACTGATTTCAGTTTATGTAGTCGTAATATGTGACGTTTCTGTACTAAGGTCGATTATTTTTGTATTTTATTGAACATATAATCGTCTCTGGACATTACCTGACCTACAATAATAATTTGATCAAACAAGCTGAACGAATTTTTCAACAAAAAAACACAGGGTACACCTGACGCTTGAGTCTACTGCGAAGAAACTCCGCCAAACTCTATGAAAAGTGCATTGCCTTAAATTAATTTCTTCTGTTCCTCCTTCTACTATCTGTCTATATTACGTAATAAAATAGTAATTTGTATCTATTTATCTTTTCTCAGTTTACAACGTGTAAAATTAATCGTTTGTATGAATGTTCCTTTTTTCCTTCAGATCTGACGCTCTTGCCACGTTGTCTCCTTTCGCGTAGCTATTCCACCCCCTCGATTCTGTAGTCATTTTTCTTCGTGTCTAACTTAAATTACCGTAAGGGTGTTAAATTAATCTTTCTCTTTCTTTTACCCGTTCTCTCCTAGAGAATAGAGTGTCGGAGTTACGTGTTCGACCGACTCACGTGAGCTGTCGGACCGAAAGGTAGCTGCAGAAAAAAGGACGGTTGGAAGAGGAAAAATACGAAGAGAAACTTCAATTTGAAATTTTGCTAAAGTTTATATAAATTCTCTCAAATAGTTTTGACAGTTGTGTATATAAATTTTAAAAGTTATTTGTAAAGTCGTCCTCGCGGTACTTTTTTTTCACTGACATTGTGATGTTACACGTTAATGTCGCGGACTGCAGGTTGTCTTCCGACGGAAAGGTTCCAAGGGAAAGGTCCGATCATGCGAATAATTCGACGATAACAATTAATTACGGAAGCAGCGAGGAGAGTTCAATTCAATGGACTTGGATATACGATTTAATTAATAAAGGAAAATATAGAATAATGATGAAATAAAAAAAGCGCAACACCGAGAAGAGAAGTTCTTGTACATTCTGGAAACCTTGGAAATTTCTCTGCAGGTTGTCAAGACCACCTGTGACATTTTCTCCATTCCCAAATATTACTTTCAGCGTCTTGCACAAATAGTACCGACGATTTTGCTCCTGCATCTTGTGTTTTGACGCCAAGTGAAATTTTAACGGGAGCAAAATGCAAAAGAGCTTAGTACAGAAAAATTGCAGATGCATTCGTACTTGTCTGTATAATCGATCAACAGAATTTGTAAAATTAGAACCAAAACAAGCTGTCTTGTAGTGGTACAGCTTTTAGTTGTGATCACTAGACATTTTTGGCTTTAGACATTTGAATAACAAGGTCCTTGCACATGCCATCTATGCAGAGGAGATATGTGTAGTTAAATTTGCTGATTAGATTCGGACGGTGTTGGAGGGTTTCCTTGAAGAAGCCTACCAGAGAATTCAATTTTGTCCACTGAGAGTCCAGTTCTGTCTCATCTCTTCAGGATGTTTCATTAGAATGCAATTTTCTCCCATAACAACATGTCCCCTATCTCTCCAACGCTACAATTTTCTCTCTTCTAGTGCTACCCAGGATTTTCAAAAACCTTCTGTTCGGCAGGAGTATCCACCAGGCAACGGTTTTCTGTTGTAGTCAATTCTTTGAGCTTCTGTTTTATACTATGATCCCTACTTACTACATCTTTCTTTCTCTTGAACGCAGCGTGTAATTCCTCAACTTTCGTCGCTTGGGGATTTATATTTACATACAGAATTATTGTTCTTCTTACTGGAGTATTAGGCGTTTGGTAAACAAAATCCCACCAGCTTCTGCGGTGGAGACTGTTTTTTCTTTGTCGGATCTACTGTATGTAATTTCGGTACTGCTTTAGGACGTATTTTCTCATTTTGTTCACTTTACGTCTTAGATTTAACAAAGAATATCCATAAAATTTTCTAAAGATTTCTTTGCTATTGTAAATGTAAATTGAATTCGGTTGAGTATTCCCGCCATCCAAACTGGGTGTACTGTGTTGAATGCTGAAAAGTAACGTGGGAGAAAGTTGTTTGCAAATGATCACTATAATTCTATTGATTACATATACTTTATGAAATCATAATAGTTAATGGTAATTTGTAATGCACTTTGTAGGTGTATCACATGCTTAAAATGTAAATTTCCAACCGTCTTCACCATATTATTAAGAGTAAAATGAAATGTTAATCACGCGAAACAATAGAGCCAACTGTTCCGCTCGATCTCCTGGCAACCAAACAAACTATAAAACAAAAAACTAAACAAGTGTGATCTAAACGCCCTGCAACGTTGACGTAAATAAGTAAATCAATGAACATTGTATGCAGTTCACCAAGAAACGAAGTAGGTTAGGAAAATTACAACATATTCATTCTATCCTACACTTTAACTCAAGTAAAAAATCCCAATCGATGTTGAATAATTAAAAATTTTAAATTTATGTATACCATACAGGATATATATATGTATACCAAAGCATTGGAGTTAAGTCAATAAACGGAAAATTCAGTTCATCCTTATAAGTAGAGAAAAAAACGAGTTCCAAGAACACAACTGTGCGAGAGTGAAAACCATGTCGAGTACGGAAAACAGAAGAAGCCAGTCGAGATTGAACGAACGAACAAACAAAGTAATTGATAATCATTTAAGAGGATTACGAAGACATTGTGGTTGAGAAGTGAAATTGAGAAAAATATTAGAAATCAGTAATTGGGGGAAGAATAATATGACTGGAAGAGAAGAACCAGTAAATAAATAATGTAACACCGAACAAGTTCGAACAAGGGAAATTCAATGAAAACAAGAAAAAGAATGATGACAGTTGGTTTTTGTGAAGACAAAGAAATCTGGAACTCGCAACAGAATAACAGATCAATGTCAGAGGGGCAGAAAGAATGGCAGTGTGAGAAATCTGTTTGAGGTTCAATATAAAAAAAGTATCAATCTACAATATAGGAAAAATAAATGAATAGTCGGTGTTTATTAAAAGTTAAATTATTCGCCAAAAGTCGTCTGAGTACCTGCTGGTGGCACGCAGAAATTCTTACTGCACCCTTTGGAAGGTTAAAAAAAGTTATTTTTTATTTATTATTTGTCTAAGCACCTGAGTGCCCAAACTGCATTTGACGTAAAGCAATTTTTACTGCACTCTGCGGTTCATTACCTGCAGGCGGTTCTGGTGAAGAAGGCGAACCACAAAGTCCCGAAATGCACGGTACCGTCTTTTCTTCAGCTTCCCTTCTTTCGGAACCCCTGTAATGGAACCTCATTTTTCACATAGGAAAAATTGAATTCCCTACTATTTGCATAACCTCTATGACGCAATGAGAAATTTAATTTAAATCCAACCCCGAATTAAATTTACCAAAAGAAGAATGACAAAAGAAGCGACGGCAAAAGGAAGTGCACCATAAAGGAAACACAGGGAGATGACGGACAGGCTGGTGATGGACAGCAGGAAAATAAGCGACGATTTGAAGGCTCGGCTCCGGACACATGTCCAAATGTAAAGGACGTTAGGGGATGACGGTTCGTCCGGGGGATGCTACGAACAAATGTTAGAGCCCCGAGTTCACCCTCGTGAACCGTTTTAAGTGATACGTCCTGGAGTTCGCAGACCCGAAATCGATTCTATTAGATTTCCGTGCAACTATTGAAATTCCAGAGAGTGCATTTGGCTAATCGGATTTTGGCTTTTTCGTCATGGGTCAAACGGAAGTAGATGGAAACTTTATGTGAGTGTAATCGAATCAGAGAGAGAAGTAGAAAAAATTAAATTAGATTTAACGGCAAAGAAGGGTTGAAATCAAATGGGCTGGTGACTGCTACAAGTGTTTCAATCGGGAAGTTAAGATTACTTAGAGGAGAACTAATTCGATGTGCTCTACATGAAAAGCTTGTAATTAAGTGTTGTTTCTGAGGATTTATATTGTTCGATAGGGAATCGCGGATTGTAATCGAATAGAATGTATTTTTTATACCTCTCCAAGTGTTACGTTGCATACATAAATAAGATTACGAAACAGTAAATAAATAAAACAAAAGTTCCAGCCAACAATAATACTCTAACAAGAGACACTGTAATAAAAAGTAGTATTAAATAGGCAACCCCTATACTTATCCATATGAAATGTAACTAATCACATGTTATAAATACAACGTAATGAACAATTGAATAACTCTAACGATGTTTCTAAAGCATGTAACCGATAGTAAAACAACAGTAGCGGTTATTTAAAAAGTCCCACCGAATACTAACCGAACGTTCTGCTGGTCTCAGCAGGAATACCTGCGGGATATACATCTCTAAGTACACTCCATTGAACACTCCGTGGCAAACGCCAAACATGTAACACCCTCCTGGAGTGGAGTACATAATCAGTTTTGACAGGGTAGGAATCTTAGTCTGTTATTTCCCATCTAGTCAGTCAATCTGTAGAAAATTAGATTAGAAATGTTGTTCGTGTGTCTGCTTTGTGTTACGTCTTTCTTTGGTTCTTTCCTTCCCTGCTGAGAGCATCTTCCGTCCCGAATCAGTTTTTCTATTAAACGTGTTTTTCTCTCGCGGTGTTCTGCCACCAACACCACGTGCCCAGTAAAAACTGCTTAATTATAGTGTAATTACATTTCACCGTTGAATACGTTACACCTTGAATTTATTATAAGACGTCGCCCGTCGAAAGAAATCCCTTTCTTTATGTTCTCTTATTTTTCAATATTTCGAGTGACAGATTATCTGCGAAGTAATACGCGGCAACAGTAGATTAAGAAAATCTGTCACTTTCAATTGCTTCGTGAATACAAATCTGAGAGTTATTTAGTATCGCGAAAAGTAATAAAATATACACGGGGAGTTGACACGTGTATGAGATATTGAAATTAAAAGTGTGGGCCTGGGGAAAGGTTGTTTACGGGAGGGGATAACCGTATAAACACCACTCCCTTGATTCGCTCCTGTTGCGCACGAACAATTAAATTCAGTACAGTATTAGAAACACATTTATCTAATTAGGCTACCCGTATGTAAATTAAAATAATAAAATTTTAATCTTTGAATCTAAGTACTGCGTTAATTGTGCTTGAGCACATTTCGCATTCGTTGTTCTGCTTTTATATTACTAATATTATTCTTTAGAGAAAGCTACTTGGGCAACAATATCTGATGTTGCTTGAGTCGTAGCGTGACCGCCTTTGTGTGTATATGTATATACATATGTGTTCAGTTTTAAGGTTCCCTGGGGGGGGGGGTTCAAAGGGTGTTGTCCAGCTTAATGACGCACTGTTTGTTGAAGTATGGACAATAAGAAACCATACAATATTGACTTTCACCATGACCACGACATTTACATTTTCCATGGTAAAGACCGGTTAAAAATAACTTCTAATGTTTCACTGAGGGCTTCTACAATTACGCAATTTGGTCGTTAACCGTTTTCGTTTGCTTTCTTCGGCTTAATTTAAACAGTTTCTGCACGATTACTGCTGGCAAATATTGAAAAAAAAGAGCGAAGTTGAGCGACGTTTTAGAAGTGAACGCATTCTCATGATATATGGAGAATTCGATAGAGAGGGAAAGCGAGGGTAACAGAAGATCATTTGAAAAGGAGAGCAATTGACTAGTGGCCGTGAGTAAAAAAAAACAATATTGAACAATAACGGATTGCAATATATTGAACCGCAAAAAGTAGACACGTATTTTCACGATAAATGAGGAGTGAAAATTTCCAGTGGGTTAAACAATAAGAAATAAGTTGATGGATGATTAAATGGATGAATAAACAAAAAATTAGAAGGACAGGTACTATAGTTGATGAAGATACTAGTGCGTATTATAACGTCAATCAACATACGTCGAAGTAACAAATATCAAATTAATGTACAGGTAGATAAACAGTCACACGAATACCGGGGAGCAGACATTAAATAGACCCGAACAAAATTAGTAGTGACTCTGGACTAAGCCGTAAATGAGAATTAAAATGAAGGATTTTTATTGTTTTCAAATTTCTTTATTTTCTTCTCGGCCTTTCGCTTTCCACGTCTTAAAGTTTTAAAACAATTTTCCCACTTCTGCTTTCCTATTTAATCGTGCATTCTCAACCCATGGCACAACAAAAAAATTTGAATACTTTTCAGTCAGTCAGTAGCAACCTTTCGAGGGAACGAAAAAAGGAAAAAGGCCAGAAAAGGAAGAAGAAAAAGAAGAAGAAGAAGAAGAAGAAGAAGAAGGAAAGCATTTTTTTCTGAAACATTTCAAATAAAACTCTTTCTCCGGCGGTGGAAAAGAAAGGACTGTTCCAGTTGAAGAATAAAAACCCGAAAACCTGGTACTTTCCCGTCATTCTTTGGAAACCTCACACGACTCACCCGGGCATGTGCTTAGAAAATAATTAAATTTTTAAGTTCGGGGTTACCATTAAAGTGCGATTGCAACAAAGTTTTAAAGGGTTTTTACCGTTACACGCGATGCAACCCAAATTACTGCAGCACTGTTATTCCCCTGAGTAAAAGTTGCTCGTGTGCTTTTCCCAACTTGTGCACAAATTAAACGTCAAGGTGAGTTTTTCGTTTTTTTTTTTCACCTGGACGATACGGCGCCCTCCCCCTGTGAAAATCAATCATAAACCTGTAAATTGAACGCAATAAATTTATTTACCGGCAATAAGTCACGGCAAAACCCTTACAATTGACTTCAGAACCAAAATACTGGAAAATTCGATTGAAGTAATGGTAATGAATACTTTTAATTTTGTGTTACGTGGAATCAGAAGTTTCCTGGTTTATTTATGTTTTGCTCGGGAACTTAAAATTTTCAACGTCCACCATGCAAATTGAATTTTATTCCATTGTAAGTCTTCATCTTCAATTTTTATTGGAAACGTTGTACGTTTCAACTGTATAGTATTTTGCTATACAAAAACAACGTTTTTTCAGCTAAGTTGTTAATTCACTTTCTGTGCAATAGATATTATTTGTGGGCGATTAGGACATGGTTTTTGGGAGAAATTGGTAAGATTGAAAGAATATCCAACTTTTAGTGTTCCATAATAAAAAAAAAACACCTGATGATTCGGAATCGACTATTGTAAGAACCGTGATGGAAAGCGGGATGGACAAAGTATGTAGACAGCAAACACGATTCTAACGCTACAACACGGGTCCCCTGAACACGGATTCAAGTTTTCAAACAAAAGTGTATTAATACCATGTCGTTTCACGAGTCAGAGTCACCTGTTAAATCATCCATGACGTCTGTGAAATCAAATCGAAAATCCCGCCATATTTTTTGACCGCACCTCGCCATGCGAGATTCGTTCTCTTGGTTATTATTTTTTTTTTATTTCTCTCGTCTTTCTCTCTTTGTCGGGAGCATGCGCTTTCCCATAGGCCTCTCTCCCCGTCTCTGTCGCTCTCTCGTTCTCGCCGTCTCGCCTCGATCGCTCGCTCGCTCGATAGCTCGATCCCTGCGTCACCTCCGAGTCGAGCCGAATTCGCCCGAGTCACGGTGAGGAGATCGCGAGGAGAACCGAACAGTAGTTTTCTGCTTCCACAACTGGTTGGTCGGAGTTTATTTGGTTCTGTAAAGTTTTGTACATAGAATTTTAAAAGAAAAGTAAGAGAGAGAGAAAGGAAAAGAGAAAAATTATTCTAATACTGTACGCAAAACCGTTTTTGTCGCGACCGAGTAAAAAGTAGTGGTGAGACACAGTGTGTTCCGGCAGAAAGGAAAAGAAAATTGGAAATAGAGAAATAGGAGTAAGACACCAAGGAGAAGTAAACGCAAGCAATTCGTTAAAGAAACGTCGTCCGGTTGATTCGTTCCATGTATTTTACTTTTGTTTTTCTCTCTCGTCATTTTGGTTAGTTTCGTTCCGAAGGGTTTTTATTTGCCGTGTGAAGTACGGGTCAAAAGAAAATTTTTGGAGCCAGCCTGTGTGCTATTGGGTTGTTGTGCTATTTTAATTTCCACACCGGATTGGTATTAACCTAGGAAAAAACAAATTAGTATTGGATTAACAGGTTAGTCACTATAGGTAATCAAATGCCGACTTCATTTTCGTTTTCTTTTTTGTGCACGGTACCGATTGTCGTTGACAATCCAGACGAAGTAAATAACACGACGGGAACGTAAGAGAGAGAGAGAGAGAGAGAGAGAGACACACACACACACACACAAAAATAATGATTTCGGTTGATTGTTACTTCACCGGTCGGTGGCCTCGCATCAGCCGCCATGTTGCCATTTTTACATGCCTGCCTTTTCACTTACGTTTTCTTTTATTTATTTACTCGGTTTCATTGAAGGCTATTGTTCTAACAACTTTTGAGTGTGTGCGTCTGCGGTAACAGGTACACGGATTTCTGGCGCGAAATGCGGACACTATTTTTTTCTCTCGGTCCGGCTGGGGAAAACAAACCGAAGACACGAAATGTTCCATGTTCTTTATCAGTTTGTGTGAGCGTGTGTGTGTGTGTGTGTGTGTGTTTATATGGGTGGGTGGATGAAATAGTAATATCGTGTTTTTGACTGCGTGTGTTGGACTGTGTATGTGTGTGTGTGTGTGTGTATAATCGATTTGTGGAAAGACGGTACGTTTAAGATTGCTTCAAGTTGAGTTCTAGCCGAAACGGAAACTTGGTTTTTGCGGTTATTGTTTTCCTTATCAGAATGCTCGAGGGCAACCAAATTTCTGCGATTTTTCACTCTTCGAAGTTGGCAGTCCCGTGGAAAAACGGTTGGAAATGCTGAACGCGGGAAGGAAGCGACCTTTTCCGCATCGAATTTTGCACGGGAATGTTCAGTTTTTTTATTGTTGTGATTAGTGTTGATGCTGGTGGTTGTGTTGTTGAAGTTGCCAGTCCCGAACCAAAGGATGAAACGAAGAGAACGAAGCCGGTAATTTGTCGTTAATTCAAGGACACGTTTTTGTTTAAATCCGCAGAGCGAAGGAAATTGTTAATTTAACTCTATGTTTTTTATACATGCGTGCGTGAGCGTCGAATTCTGGCCGGGAGCGTACTGTACAGTAATCGCATTGGACTGATACATTTCAAAATAACCGCTACGTCTGAAGTTCATTAATTTAGGCAGAAATTGTCTAAGTCAATTTCGCCGACCTTGTGCACGGGCGTTATAATTTGAGTACCCGTGACAGACTGACGTAGGCTTGAGGAGTGCTCTCCTGATGAGTCAAATCAATTAGAAGTTGCATGCAAATGTGCAAGCATAGCGCCCAAGACGAATGTTGTGCTCTCACTGTGTCTCACATTGTCCTGCTCTTTTATGTCCGGTCATGTGAGACATGAAGTTATGAAGAATCACAGTGATTGTGTCTGCCTTATTAGATTGTATTCACAGGTGCACATATCCATGTGACTTTGACATGACACATGAATTCATTGTGAATTCCTGTGAGGTTTGAAAAGAGGTGGCATTTTGACTCAATCAATCATTTGAAATTTTGTCACCTACAATTCTGATTCATATATTTGAGGTGTATTTTGTAGAAAAGGTAAAAATTTGTTTAGTTAAGTGATAAGAGGTTCTCCTTCAACAATTCATCTTCTGAGGTTATGTACAACAATCACAATCTGTAACGTTGAGTGTGTGTGTGTGAGAATCTGGGAGTTGAAGGTAAGCTCAAAATTTCAAATGCCCTCAAAAAAATTTATGCATCTACCTAAACTGCATGAACATTCATTTATTACCCCGAGCTTTGACAACACACTTTATGTTGATCTTTAAAAAAGGAATCAGATTGTTTGTGTGAACACTCAATCCTGAAGTGATGCCCAATTTAGTTGTGACTGTAAGGTAATTTTGTGAATTTCTGGTGCCTGGCAAAGTCACAATTCTGGAATTAATTTCTTCAGTTATTAAATGTCACATTACTCTTCTTGTGCAGTTCACTTGTTTTTTTGTTGAAGGTTACCAATCGAGAGCAACTTAAGATCAATAAAAGTGAAACCCAACAGTTTGGAAGTTACTTATGAATTTTGTTTTGGGTTGAATAAACAAATTTTTTAGTGAGTTATTTATAGTTTTAATTATTTATGTAAGTCTTATTATGGGTTCGACTAATAAGTTTCGCCTGTTACTCGTTTTAATCCGCCAAGATAATGACCAGAGATTTGTTGCTTTTTTAAGAAGTAAAAGTCGATGTGTAAAATGCCTTGCGGACCGATTGAGTAATTTATAGTGTTTGATTGTTTATTTATGTCCAATGAACCTTTTTTTATTCCGTTACTATAATAAGGCTGAGTTTTTTTTAAGAAAACTGTTTCAGTCTTGTACGAATTTATTTATATATTTATTTATTTACTTTTTTATTTATGTATTAATTTCCTCGTTCAAGGCGCGTGGATATCTTTAGACGTTTGTGTTGGTCTTTGGAACGCTGTCATCTAGGCGTTCTAGACTTAATTACATGTTTTTCGGCGGATTGTTGGACAGATTTATGGAATGGCCCACGTCTAAAGTATACGTTTCACGCACGCAAGATTGTAATGGTTCGCTGTAATAGACAGTAATAGAATTTTTTTGGGCCCTGTTGGTGGGACCTTGTCGGACTGGGAAACGGAAAGAAATTTGTAATTTATGTTGCAAGTTGTACTACCTTATTCGTCTTTGATTTTATTTTTAGACTAATAGTTTCGCTTTTTAGGTCTCATAGAAAATTTCTGGAATAGTTCTGGTTTACTATACTATTTCATGCATTTCTGAGTGTTTTGGATTACCCATTTTCGGTCGAAAATTCGTCGCAATTAAATTTTGTTGGATGCTTGTTTCGAGGAGATTTTCTAGCAAGTTCTGTGTCCTAGTTGTTTGGTTTATCTTATTTGTTTGGAAAAATGAGTTTGTTTTGTTTCAAACGAAACGGGCTTGCATTAAAATTAGGGCCATGGATGATTGTCTGGTCTCACCCACATAGGCCGTTCACTCCATACATTAGGAATTTTGTCAATTTGTTCAGGTTCAGATACAAAGATATTCAGTTTCGAGAGACAGGAAGAGTTTAAATAATAATGGAGTTGTGGGTCGAAGGACTTTTTTAAGAGATTGAAAATGGAGATTGAAAAGGTCTAGGTTTAAAAGGGAATTTATATCTCGGTCGCACGTCCTCTTTATGGTTAACCATGTAGCAATATCACTCAACGAAATCTCTTTTTACTATTGTACAATTTTCTTGTATGAATTTTACAATCATATGAAAATTGTAGAGTTGTGCGTGCAACCTTACATTTGGAGCATGCCATAGAGAAAGTTGCTCGGGTAAATTCACCTTAGATTTCTAACATTGTATTGGATTAATGGATGAAATTCTTGGGTGTTTGATTTGCATGTAGGACCGTGTGGCTGTAAAATAATGAAGTGTTTAAGGAATTTGTTTTATTTGATAAACAGAACTGTATCATGTCAGACTCGTGAGAAATTCCATATTCTTTTTTTTGTGTTTGAAATGCTCTCAAGAGACGGCGTGTTGGAGATCTCATGGTAGGATTTGTGTAGACAGTTGGTTGTTCTTGTTGTGTGGTGTTTGATTGTATACTCCGAAAATATCTCAGTCAGTGACTTCTGCCAAAAATTCTGGAACTTCACTTGATTTAGGTCAAGTGGGGAATTTTTTTAATGCGAAAATGCGCGATATTAAATTACACCACCGTTAATTAAGTCATGTTCTCAAAAAAATATTTGTTATCGAGGATGATTGTTAGGACTTATCTCTGTCGCATATACATTAGTCCGCGATACTAAAGTAGTGCTTGAATTTACATGCATGTTCACCTTTTTAACCCTGGGTTGTTATTTTATAGCTGATTCAATGCAATGTCTATCAGTATTGTTCGCTAAGAGAGCAATTAATGTCGTCCTTGACCCGTAAATCTCGTACTGTTGATTCTGTCGTTTAGAAAACTGTTTTTTACAGAAATGCAGGGTCGTTGTGATGAGTTTTTGCGAAAATGTCGGGTTTCTAAATTTGAAAAAAATGTAAAATTAAGAATAACACTACAGGTACTAGCGCTTAGATATTTTCTTTTATCTAACCTTGACTGTCACAAGAACGAATCTTCTCGTTAGTGGAGAGGACGCGCAGCAGCACAGACAGACACACTGGTAAACGTTTGATCTTTTTCCAGCCCTGGAGTAATTGCGGAAGAAGGGCCACGTGCCCCTAAAAGAGATTCTGGAACGTCTAATAATGGTGTACAAGTTTGAGTCTAACAATATGTGCCCCAAAGGTGTAATCCATTGAATAATGTAAAAGTGAAAAGCACCTGTAGCAATAAAATCCATTCACGATGAAGCGTTTCCTCGAGTAATACGGGCGTACGACAAGGAGACAAACAAAAAGGTTCAAGTAGAATGAATTCTTATTGAATTGTACGAAATCAGTTTTTGTGTTATTTAATAGGGGCTACCCTATACATACCCTAGGGTGGTTTACCTCACGACGACGCAAGGTGGTTTTAACCAAGGGTGAAGTAAGTGGGAACATATGATTGTATTTGTGTGTTTACACCACACAAATTCTTTAAAGTAGCAGACTTTTGTCATCGTAGAGTCCGATTGGGTTAAAACTGTCCAACAATAAAAAAGTCTGCATTCTTTTTCCGAGTGAGTGGACACGAATCGCATGTTGGCCCATGTCGAATTTGGATGGAAGCAGTGAAAGAGTTGTGATCGTTGCAGGTCGCCCACATTTTGGCTTGCATTTATACGTCGGCCCACCATTTGGACATATAGCGCGACCGGTTAATGATCACTGACGTGAGGACAATCGTAACAGACTAAAATAAGATGTTTTACGACCGGATTTGTGACTATTAGTCGACCTGAGTCTTTGAGTAACGCCTCCTAAGCTATCAATTGATTGGACTAGTGTTGGATACCTTGAAAGAAGTTTTATCGTTGCCCTAATTCGGTTAATGGAAGTCAGGTATTGTCTAATTCCGGTGACTTATAATGTATTACTTGCTAAAATAATGTAATAATTTAAGCTATCATTTGATACGTTGAGTTGTAATATGGTTTGAGTCAACGCGTACACAATAGACTTTCGAATAATTCTTAATCATAAGAAGAGGTGATTGTAGAAAGTAGAGTGAGTTTGTTATTCATAGGTCACTTATGTTCGTTAAATTCGCTGATGTTTATTGTTATTGAAGTCGCTTAGGTGTTATTCGTGACGTACGTAGACTAATTACTGAATGTGATTGTATATTTCTTTTCAGAGAGCAATCACGTTTCGCAGTGGTACGGTTCTTTGAGTAACCATTGTAATACTTCGATAAGATAGTATCGGTTTTAATACCCAACAATCTGCGATTGTGGAATCGGAATAAATAAGTTGTAGAAGCGAGGGTGGACACATGTAATAAAAAATTGCGGTTAGGACCATTTGCGAAAATTGCTAATAAACCAAAAGGAATTTGTAGGGTTGCGGAAAAGAAATTGTCTCGCATGCCGGTCCAACAGGTTAAAGACCTTTACCTTAAAGGAATGAAACAGTTATCCAGGTGGAGGAGAGTTTGAAACCAAGGACAACAATATTTCGAGAATGAAATATTTCCATGCTTGTAGAATTTTATATTGGAAAGTTAAATTATACATAGGCACTTGTGAACGTTCTGCTAGATATCACAGTGACGTTCCCTCCTGATCGATCCTTTGATCTGATCAATGCGGTAGATTTTTCACAATGTGTAAACATAAGATTGTATTAATCGCTATATTCATCTATTTCATCAGTTCCACTCCCCGTTCATTGATGTTATATTGTACTGGCTAATTACGCAGTTATTACAACTCTCGCTGGCGTTCGTTTATATTTACAAGCCTTTGAAGTGAATTAGAAATGTATGCGATGGTTACGTCATATACATCACGTCAAGTCATATGCCATGAGCGATATGCAGTATTGTTAGCTTTGTTAAATCAAAAAGTATACTTTTCGAGACGAGCTAGAGAACTGACCTTTCCTCTTCACCTACCTTGTATGAATAAAGTTGCATCGGATTGCGTAACTGATTGTGATTCACATTAATTAGAGCCATAATATGAAACTTATTTTTGTACCCATACTTATGAGGAATTTGACTTTCATGGACGACCAAGTAGTAGTCAAGGACAGTTGTGCGAGGTACGTTACGTGGACTTTATTTTCTGGAGGTGTGTGTCATTTTTTTGCCGGATGGTGTTGAATCATTAACTCGAATTTTACACAATTAATTGTCAATTATCGGATTTTTAATTATCATAATTATATGAATTCAGTGAAGGATATCAACTAAGTATCGAAGGTATGGAGATGGAATCAACGTGATCTAAGTCTGGTTTTACACAGGTGAAGCATGACGCTACGGGATGGGTTTGCTTTAGCTGGAAGCAAAAGAAAGTGAAATATCATTAAAATTTGGTTACGAGTACTTAAATAGTTGATATATAGAGTTGCATTGTTTGATTTAGTTGGGGGCATTTTTACACCGATTGAATCCATTGAATGGAATTAAGTCATTTGTGTTAACTCTAGTGGTTTCGGGATGTTTAACAGGTTGCCTGTTTACACCTACAACTAGTGGCCGATTAAAAATCGATTCGTTATCGAGTAATTTATCGGTACATTCCTTTAGACAATTACGACGTGGGTTTTCAATTTTGATTTTAACTTTGTAGCGAGTTGAAACAAAGGGTTGTAGGTAGATTTAAGAGCACCATCACCAAGATTAAATGATTATTTGGGCTAGAATTGATAGTTGTGTCAGAATTTGTTTTGACCAGTATGATTAATATTTATTGCATGACTAATGCAAATCATTGAAGAACATTAAATGTAATGTACTTTCTTCCACAGACATTTTTTGGTAGAGGTACAATTACCGTTTTAAATGGATATTTACTATTGAGAATATTAGAAAGGGATTTTTTATTACTGATTGATTACGTCACCCGTATTTATTTGTCGCTAAATCAGACGGATGATCGACTGAATTAAAGCCGTTTACATGTTCCTCAGGAAAGCTTGAAATTGCTATTTTTCAATTTTAATTTGATTAGCCGTAATGACAGTTATAATTCTTTGCAAATTACCTAATTTTCAGTCTATCATTTTTCCTATTAGCAGTTGCCGTGATACTGATTCGTTGGAAGACGCTACCGTGCGCACTGCCGTTGCTAATTATTTCGATTAAAGCAACTGACACATTAATGACCACTTATGGCATAAAGGGCTTAGTATCAGCATAATAAAGTTCTTTAGCATTCAAAGTAAACGTCTGCCTCCTCGTTTATTATGTAAGTCGTGTGCTGGTAAGAAGATGGACAGTCCTTTTACGGTGTACTTTACGCATCCTGTCGAAAGAGTGTTATTTTTGCGTAACTAGAAGTTAAAAAGCTTCAACAAATTTCTGCCTGCGCTCCTGTACGTCAGTAATTAAATGAAATCTGGCGTCACATTGTGCAACCTAGTTTTGAGAAACAGAGCAATTAGTTTCGAAAATTAACTTTTTGAATTTCGCCAGATGAACACTGGCTTTTTTGCAATTCAGGGAGAAATATGCGGAACAAAAATTTAAATCTAAAAGAATGTCGGGAGCTTTAAAACGTTGCATTTCGCCAAGGTTTAAGATTAAACGGTAAAAATTGAAAATAACAAAATGAGAAGTAAAAATCTTTGCGCGGTTTGGTTTTCTAACGGCTTGAGGCCTGCAGCATACTACCCAGGGGGCCAGGTATCGTACAAGATTGCAGGAAAACAAACCAAAATGGTATGAGGTTGGTTAATTTGTACGGTCGGATTTGAGCTTACTATTTTTTCCGTAAGTTAATTGGAGAGTTTCGTTTTATGGTGTTCTCCATGTCTCGTAGCGGATAATAAATTTTGGGCAGAAGGTTAATTTATTTGAGGGTTAGGCAGGCACACGGGTGCATAGTGGAAGAGGAAATGACATTTTCCAGCGGAAACCATCGAGAATTCTATTTCTCTCGGGCTTTCCTTTTTCCCTTACCTTCCACACTATTCCGCCCTGATTAATACTCTTCTCTTTAATATGACTCTTTTAAAACATCTAATCTAATTTTTGTCGAACAATTTACAATTAGGCCGGTCTTGCATGTATTTTAAGTTAATTATGGCATATTGTCCATCGTAGGTTCTCTTGTGCATCTCAGCATTCCGTGCACGTCCTGATATTTTTTTGTTGTTTCTCCAACTTTTCAGATGTTTGAAAATTTTTTTTGTCGACTGCATTATACGTCTAATGGTAACGTGTTCGCTTCGTAAATGGCCAACTGCTTCCTGGGTGCTTGATCGATTGGTTTTCCAGATTTCCATTTTTACGAAATGACAGTTGAATTAGTTGATCAGCAAAGTGATTTTCTTGTAGGAACAAACATATTTGAGGCTGTGCCCGTCAGTCGAACCACAATTGTTGGATCAGGGAAAATTATTGAAATGAAATGGCGAAGTCACAGAAGTGTAATCAATTTAGTTGATTTTCACTATTCAACAAATTGAATGTCAGAATCTGTTTTTTCCCTCGCTGATGGAGTCCCTGGAAGCTCCAGCCACCCACCTGTAGCTTTTCAATTGCGGAAACCATTTTTCTCTTGTTCTATTTCTCTTTCACTTAGTGTTTTGTTCTCTATGGGTTTGCCTTTTTCGTGGATTCATTAGCAATTTCTTCGTCGGATACCTTTTTTCTGGTGGAGTGACCGAGTAAGATCGATACCTTCCACTTATATGTAAGCGATTTGTATAGCTTTGTGAAGTTGTTTTGTTTTAGTTGTTCTTCACTCTAAAGGCAGCTTGTTTTCTCGTTTATGTACCCCATTTATGCGGTGAAATCAATTTGTTCTTTCCAATAGCGAGGTATTGGCATTTCGTTCAAATTATTATTTGCTTCATTTCAAGGCTCCCTTCCAGGAATAGATTGATTCGTTTGATTGATTGTTGTGTTTTAAATTAGTAATATTTTATTTCACATTGTTCGGGCTACAATTTTCTATTTATCTCACTGATGAAAAGTGATGGATTACCCGAATCTTGGAATTCACAATTGATTCATATGCTTGAATTACCGAATGATTTTATTTCTTATTTTTAGGATTCATATATTTATGTCATTTCTGGTACTATTTAAGTGGTGCCAAATGAATGAGCAACAACCAAATTGTTACTGTTACCATTAGTATTGTTAACCACATATCAAGGGTTGGTGCTTAAAGCAATGATTGAACTTGACAATGAATGATTTACGTATACTGATAGATTGAGATTTGATGAAATAATGAAAAAACAAGAACATAAGACATATCACTTTGACTTCGGCAAAGATGTGGAGAAAATCCTACGGAAAATAACAAAACGTCAATAAATGAGAAGGGCCGTCACGCAAACATTGACCGGGAAGAAAATGAACCTAAGAAGTCGATTTTGCCGAAGAAAGCGAACTAGTTCAATAGCTGACGATTGATACATACGAAGTTATTTGGAAATCGCCCCCTTAAGTGCACTTGAAAGGTCATTTTCTTAACATGAAAGCCCCAGTTTCATTTCATTTGATTTTTTTCCTAGTATTTTTCTAGTCTGCGGTAAAATTTGGAAACGTTGGCAAGAAGTTTATGGCCTCGCATACGAAATGTTGACCACATCGAGTACGGAATGGGTTTAAGTAGGGCCAAGGTTGGGATGTCAGATGCCAGAATACATGCAAATGTTAAGTGAATGGGCAGTGTTTCCTTTCGAGAATTTCGTACCGCAGAGAATATGAGAAAAGGTGGTCGGTTAATGTTGATCCGACTTTATGTGTTTAAGAGAAATAGAGGGAAAAAAAGATGTACTTTTGACAGAAGACTAATGGCTCCTTGGGACAACAGGTACGGATTAATATGATTAAGAGATGATCAGATCTGTGTAGATGTTGCATTAGGTGGCGCGTATGTAAAGCCAAGCATTTGGTTGTTCTTGTTTATCAGAAGAAGTTGATTAGATTAATGATGCAGGATTTTCAAGTGCGAAGAGGATGTACGTGGTTTGGGATTGGTCCAATTGCCATTAAGGTCGAGCATTGGACACTTTTTGGCTCAGCTTCATGTTCGTTTCTGTAGGCGATCGTAAGAAGTGGGAGACAGATTAGTTTCGCTCGGCGGTTTGTCATACCGGTCAAGACATAGTTGCGGTTTTGCTTTTGATGGTTTTCAAAGAAGGCATCGGCTTTTTTCCCGTCGGAACCTTTTAGGGTATACATTTTAGGGTCAGAGCCTTGAACTCTCGATAGAGGACCGCACACACAACCATAATCGAGTCGAACCGCAGCGTAACACCAGACAATGGAAATGATTGTTCATTTAATAAAAGTCAGAGCCTTGAGTTTACTATAGAGAAAAGTATTTGATTTTTCTACAATCGTCTAGTTCTTTTTTTGTGTCTAGAATACATACATCAAAATTCAATACAAGTTCTGTAAAACAGAAATATCCCGAATGTGGCGTTGGGATATAAATTAGTTGTTGACTGTTTGGCTTTGGCCACATATTGTCAAGGAGTCCTGTCAGAGTTGGTCACAGTGAAAATTAGGGAATTTATAACTAGCTTTAAATATTTAACTGCTTGTCTCCAGGGCATTTAGGAATTTTATGTTTCTTTGGAATAATAAAAATTTAGTTGAAGAGCCCTGCATTTTTCATTGTTAGTAAATTAGTAATATCGGTTTTCTTAACTAGGGAAATAATAAAATAAATAAATCATCAGACGTTTAATTTTATTCTCGGTTTTTACTGCTAACTGGTGCATTCGAAAATCCTTTTTGGCTCGAAACGGATTTCTAAGAAAAAGGGCTTTAAAATAAACTGATTGATCGGAAAGGAATTAGCAAGGCTTAATTATGGAGAATGACGAAATTAGGATCAGGCAAAGTAGTCAATTTTACTTCGATAGCCCTTAGCCACAGGTGTCATTCGTTGTAGCTACATGGTCGTAAGGCAATAAGGTTTGCTTTTCTCGTTAATACATTTCGGAGTAGTAAAAAGTTCAGCGCATTTATTCCCGGAGTTGTGACAAGAGTTTCAAACATACAGTTTTATTGTAAAGGAAATACCGAGAAATGTGTGAGAGATTGTTCTTGTTGACATTTTGTACGAAAATCTCGACTGCACAGAAAAAGTAACGTGGCATTTAGGACTAACCAGCAAGTTTGACGTATTTGGCATTTGCTTGAGCAAGGCTATGGAGGCGTTCAGATGCTGTCGGCCCTCTCGTTGCTATTCACAAGAACTGGAATTATAATTAGAGAACATTCACGAAATTTGAGCCGAGATTTCCTTTGAGTCGTGTTCAATCGCACTAGATTCTGTGGTAGAAAGCATTTGATATGGGAAGAAAGTAAACAT
This sequence comes from Polyplax serrata, assembly GCA_037055365.1. Lineage (NCBI taxonomy): Eukaryota > Metazoa > Arthropoda > Insecta > Psocodea > Polyplacidae > Polyplax > Polyplax serrata. Next base: position 2,301,389 of record JAWJWE010000038.1, on the reverse strand, counting down.
AGAGCTGGTTCTTTTTAATTTAGGCAATTGTCGAACGTGTGAAAAGCAGTTTGTTCTGTAGCTTGGCTGTTTTTTCTTACAAAACTTGATTGAGCATTTTGCAAAGTTTTTCCTTTGTAATGAATGACTAGAACTACAAACTTCTTATAAGAATGTTCAAATACAGCACACGTATAGTGACAAAAGGCTTTATTGTAGTTCTCAGTTTAAAGGGAAACTGTAGTCGCAGTAATACCAGTTACTTACTGTCGAAGATACAGTAGCTAGGTGCAGTAGAAGGTAATTATGACCTTCGCACTCTACTTCAGTATCGATTAAATTTTTTTATTGCAACTTCCCCCAATTCCTCATTGTTAACAACTAAAGTTCCAATTTAATAAATAACATAAATTATTAGGATATATCGTAGTATAAAGTATCTGATGTACAATTAAAGGTTCGTAATACTCATTGAAAAGTGTTTGCTACGAATTTTAAATGTCAATCTAAATGTGACTACACGGTATTTCATAGCATTGGTCATTCATTTATTAGAAAAGTCTCTGCTTTCTATCGGATTCCACAATACACGCAGTCTGGTTCGTGACTTTTTGTTGCGAATACGCTGTTGGTGCGAAGCAAAATAAATTAAAGTTAGTAGAAAAGTTTGGGAGATGGAGAAGAAGAAGAAAACGATCTGAAGAACATAAGGGGAAATTAAGTACAAAATATAAGAAATCTAACAATGGCAATTCAAATTAAATTTAACCTCGTGACTTTGCATTTTTATCGTTTGAAATAAAATCCCTTGAATATTGCCCTATTCAGGCAATTCCCTTGACTTTCCTCTCTTAAATTCGACTTGTCGTGTCTCCCTCTCTACGAATCTAGATAAAAAAGCCTTCTTCTCGAAGGCAAGGTAGGGTAGGAATAGTCAGAAGATGGAAGAATCTAGTTTCCGTCTCGAGAAAGAAGCAACCGAAAAGTGAGATCAAATATATTTCGCTAAGAATACTGTCTTTCGCTGCGCTGAGGTCATAAAAAGAACGTAATTCCTTGTAGTGGCTGGTGAAAATGTGAAGGTAAATTTGGCTAGTTCTGAAATGGGTACGAGGAGATAACGTCTCAACCTGCGATGAAAAATCGTAATTAACACCTTGGAATAATCAGGGATTTTTTTAGTATTGGTTTGTTGGAGTTGTAGTATTTCATTCACGACGACAGGATATTTTCCAATGCATTACATCCGACCTTCGCCAGTTAAATTTCATTACCAAGTTTAGCTTTATCATTTTCATTGTGCATCACACCCAATTAAACTTTCGTTATTCGGAAAGCTCCGTGCAGGAAAGATTGGATTGCTTGTACGCAATTACGGTTTTGCAAAGGGGTTCTTAATTTTTTATTCACCCAACACATTCACCTCGTCGTTTAATTGTTAGTCATTCACATTCATTCATTGTTAAGGGTTTTCATTCCGGTTTCGTAGGTTGAGAAATATTCGACCGTGAAATTTTTCGGGATCTAGTTTTCGGTCGGCTTTTCTTCGGAGTCGTACACCTGAAATTAGTGGTAATTGTTTTGCTTGGGTAGTTTAATTATTTGTAATTGTTACTCAATAATTACTCAATGTACGATTACGGAATTGTTACTTTTCATTTCGTACGGTTGCTATTTGTTATATCAATGTAATCAAGTTTCGTAAAATTTCACCTTTTGTGAACAGCGATTGTGACTTAGTAACCACTCCCTCATGTAGTCTAAATGTATGTGGCTACATTGTTTGATTCCTATCGATGCATAGTTTTCATTATTTTTGGAAATTTTTGCAGCGCGTAATAAGGTATTTGGTGCCCCATCTAATCGATGTTTATATTCTATCTCCGAGACATTGGTCGCTTTTTATTTAATAATGTATAGATAGATATATAGATAATGCTTCAACTAGTAGAGTTTTGGGTACATATTTAAATTTTTGGTTTGAGTAAAAAATTGGAGTGTCGAAATGTAATGATGGTTCGAAGTAGTTTGACATGGGCACCATTCAGCGGGTTGAAATGGTGGCAAACGAAACGTAAACCGCACAACATAAACGATGGGTAGGGAAGCATTACTTCGAACACTAATAACGTGGTTATTGGTAGGTCGAGAGTGGTAAAAAAGATTTGTCTTTGAGGACAGTGTGAGACATTTCGCCTGAAATTATGTTCCACGCGCAAGTAATATTATGAATTTTTTTGAGTCGTGTCACCATCATCATGTTTCCTTTTTAAGTGAAGTTGCAATATTCCATAAACAGTTGAAAACATTTAAACAACGACGTCAACTTGCAATAAAAAGTAACAACGCACAACTTTTTTAATAAAAGCGTAACAGAATTTTGCCGTAACAGAGAAAACCGCATGTTTTGTGTCAGACTTTGATCTCTCCCGAAAATAAAGTTTTTCCTCGCTGAAAAGCTCTAGATACCCATGAATCATCAAACGAATGTTAAATGTAACTACTTGGGTAGTTGGTACTAGGTAGCACTCCTGGAAGAATCTCATTAAGTTCATTCGGTCCACGCCATCTCCTTTGCCCGTGTCTCTGTGTGCCCAATTTATTTTACCTAGGCTTAATTTATTTTTATATTTATGAAGGAAAAAAGCGTAAAATTACGCCATAAAGTTTTTTCCTTTCTCCCTAGGAACAATTTCCGGAGACCTATTTGCCAGGTCCCGAGCCGAAAAATTAAGAAAACTAAAGCTGTTGAAACTTTATTCATTTAAAAGTAGACACGTTGTACAAGTAATATTGAAAAAGTAAGAGCATTGAGGGTCAAATGTGAATGGGATGGCTGGGATGGCTACAGTTGTGGAATTCTAATGGTAGGAAACAGACAAAGAATTTATATAAAAGAATATTCCATCGTGGGATTCGGATGAGTTGGATCACTTGCCAAATTATGACGTTTATTTCTATCTCGAGTACTGAAACAGCTGTAAAATTTGTGGTGAGGCGAGTAAAAGTTGCAATCAAATGGGGAGCCATTAGAATGAGAAGTTTACCAGGTTTTCGAAGTCTCTCTCTCTCTCTATGTGTATGTGTGTATAGGCCACGGTTTTCTGAATTGTAATCAAGGTATTTCACCTGTTTTAAGCGCACCTTAGCCATCAAATTAATTTCGGCGTTGTATGCATTTGCGCTTTGTTCTTGTTTCCGGCACTTTGTAATTTCTCACACTTTTGCTTTGCTGGATCATTTATTTTTATTTTTTTTTGCATTCAGACATTCTTAAAATGATTTCATTCACCTGCATTGTTATGTTCATTCTTCAAGTTCATTTTCAAGTGCAAACCTATAAGTAGGTTTTGTAGTAAACGAGAGAGACTTTTTTCCTTTGTGATGTCTACCAACGGCCGAGCACGTTCCTACTCTTATTTTTTAACATTCCTAGCGGTTTCGTAGAACTGTACAATGAATTTGTTTAACTGTTACTATTATTAATAATTGTGCTGTTCTAATTTTATGGTAACCAATAATGAACTCCTTAACCATGTTCATTTTTGTTTTCTGTATTGAACGGTTACTACTTTTCTGGTGTTTACAAGATATGAAAACGTAAGGATTCCAATTGTCCACAGCCATTAGTTAAAGTTATCTTTAAGTCGGTAACTTCGTCGAATAAGTTCTTCTTTGTTCTCTAACTTGAAGTTCTCCAACTAATAAACTTTGTAACTTGCTTCTGAAGTTCCCCAATTGACGGCTGAATATAAGATATGTCACTCTCGTAGTTATACTTAATTCGAAGGTTTCTGGGTGTCGGAGCGAAAGACAACGGTGAGAGCACGTGGAAAGAAGGTGGAAAAAATGTAGAAAGTTTGTTAATGACACTTGAAAACGACAAAGATGAGCTGGTGAAGGAGATAGGTAGATAAAAACAAAGAGAACCGGTAACTGGTTTTATTTCCCGGGGAAAAATCCTCTTAAGCGGTGTTTTTGTACTAGACTGAATTGCTCAAAAAGGCAGAAAGTGTAATATATCTTGGATAAGTGTTATCAAAACCGTATTTTTCCCGTTTTAGAAGGTAACATTGTGTAGATGATAGAGAATTGGGATCCCTGGAACGGAGTAACAGAGTGAGAGGAGCAAAAAGAGATGTATAAGGGTAGATAATAATTCACGGATTCTCAGATAATTGCATGGATGCTGGAGAGTTCGAAGGGTTACGTAAACAAGATCTAGTACTGTTGGAGAGATTTTTTTTCCCTAAAACGTCTTCACAAAACAATATTATATTTTATATAAGCTCGAGTGGATACTCTTCACCGTCTTTTCCTATTATCATTTTCTTTTGATTTTTTTGTTTGCACCAGAAAGCTCTGACCCAGATATTACATGTATTATTCACTTATGGTTAGAAGATTTTTTTATTGTCAAAGTTGTTTTTCCAGTGACGGAGTCTCTCTCCACGTACAAAGCTTGCTTTTAATCCCGGCATTATTCATCCGGAACATTCGTAGTAATATTAGAGACGGGCACACCGCATATTCTTTCCGCTTGTACTTTACATAAGTTTATTTTGGCTTTTGGAGATTTAATAATGAACAAGGCTGTCTCTGTGCGTGTGTTTTTGCTTAAATGTGACTTCGTGAAAAGTTTTTTAATTAATTTGTAAAAAGCGAGAAATATTAAGGAGTGATTCATTTGCCCTTGGTTTGGCTGTGAATGCCTAACGATTGGGAATAACAATACATAAAAAGTGTAGAGGTGAATATCGCCATGACATTTGGTGACTTACCAACCAAAAGTACCTAATTGTAACTGTGGAAAGAGATTTTAAGCAACCTTTGAATCTTATCAGATGTCACAACATAGCCTCGCTCGCAGCTGTTCATCAATTCATTTGGCTTTTTTCGATCCCTCTGGTGCATCTCAAACTTCCGATCTTAGAAGAAATGTAATTTAATCGTGTGATTAGGAGACATCAAATATCTGAAAGACGGACGAGTAGTAGTAAGTCACGTAAGAAAGTGACGACTGGAGATGCAATTAATAAGTTTAATTGCTCGACGTGTGGTAGAATGATTGATTAATTGATTGGGTGATCGATTTGTACGAGAATGTATTGAAAGCCTTTTCACAAGGTCGATTTATTTTTATCCACTTAAATTGTTATTCTCTGTGACCTATAATAGGAGACTGTCGTCGGGACCAGCTCTCAACTGTCTGGAAGTAGTCAAAGGAAATATAAACGGATTAAAAGGAAGACAATTCAAAGGAAAAATCGTCCAAGTAAAATTATAAAAACAAATAAAAGGAAGATGAGTGCAATGAGACCGTTCCCTTTCTTGACTCTCTCTTGACTTGGTTGTTTCTCCATCTCCAAAGTTTCTCCCATTTCCCCAGAAGCCTTTTTCTTTTGCGAATAACCCTTTGTAAAGTCTAGAATAGAAGATAGAATGAGTAAAATTAATTAGAAAACGATTTCTGCGAAGGAATAAAAAGGGAAAGTGGAAGACAATGAAAAGACGTTCGAAACAAAACGAACAAACGCAAAATGATAATGACGACGCCTAGGTGAAGTAGAACTTTGTCGGGTAACTTAACTGGTTGAATGTTATTCGTCGCTATATAAATAGTTTATGTGAGTTATATCTTGATATTGATTTGATTTTACGCAAGTTATATAAAGCAGAATAATAGGCGTTGCGCTCGATTTCACATGTACTGGGTTTCCTTCAATTCGCCTTCCCGAAATGATTCTTTGATACGAAAGTTTTTGAAGTATATAATTTTGAGACTGCAAATCCGAGCCCTTGGGTCAACATTCGAAATTTATGACGGTGTAACACACAGTCAGTCGTGCAATATTTAAACGTATGTATGCCTGTAGTTTCCTGTGGATCATCCATAACTTCCACGGGACGTTTAAGAGTTGGTTTAAATTTACTGTCTGGTTGAAGTCATATACGCCGTAGCTACACCAAGTAATTTCATTCTGGTCGTACATCCAAGTTTTAATTATTTACTTATTAATTTAATTATGCAACGTTTCGCAGTTGGACTCCTCAGAAACTCGTGGGTATTGTTAATGTCTCTCGTGCCCAAGTAATTTTTAATGTAAACAGTCCCTTAAGCACACGGTGCTCATTGATCGTAAAGGATATTTCACACGTTTTCGGTAGTTAGCCTTGAGATAGGTTGTTGCGGTCAATTAAAAACAGCCGTAGGACCCATTGCTACGGTTTAAATTAGAAAAGTTGAAACTTTGATTGTTTCGCGTAGGGCACATCTCATTCAGGATAACAAACAGATATTAAAATAACCACATCTTTGTTGAAGGTAATTCTTGCTTCAACTTAGGTTTGCAGAGGATTTGAAGGACCGCAGGTAGCCACCTGTTGCAATGTCAAACGGAAATGACGAAGATTAGCAGTGCACAAGAGGTTTATGAAAAGAATAGGAAAACCGCAGAAAACATACAGAGTCCGTATTAATACTTTTTCGAGGAGGCAAAGGCATGTGGTCAGAGCGAAAATTATTTAGCAAATTTTGAAAAAGGACGCTGGAACGTCGACGCGGGGACATCGGGTTACTGTCGACGTTCCGAAGGAAAACCAGGTAGCCTTAAAAAGAATAACGAAATAGGTACCGGATAAATAGCAGCCTTCTCCGAACTTTTAAAGCATACATTTTGACCAGCGAATTGTAAAGTCTTGTGCGGCGTGACCTTCTGCCAAATAAACAAGTCTGTAAATTCACGTAATTACTACTTTCAACTTGACATATTAAACATAGATATTTTTACTTTGTTTTTGAATTATAATATCAAGCGCCGAGGTTCGGGGTGTACACAAAATAAGCGGACAAGCCCCTGACCATGCGTTGCTTCCGGTGATAACACAACTTGTAGGAATTGTTTTTTTTATTACGTAATAAAAGACTGACGACGCTCCATCCCACAGGTCTTATTCATCGCACATAATTTATTACATTATTATTAACCTTTGGTTTCCGTAACCTTCGACTAATTTCTTACTTGGGTTAGGCTCTTGCATTCGATTGTACTCGCCAATGTGGAAGGAAGTTGAATCAATGCGCCATGACCGTTCCTATAATTGTTAGTAAAGTGTTAGCACTTGAGGCCTGGGATTTTTGGTTCTATTTTTCGTATCTTACTCCTCGGGGGTTTCTAAATTTAGAAGAATCTCCGTCAGACCGCTTTCCAATGTTCGTTGACGTTCGATGGTTGAAATAGTGGTATTGCACAGGTGCAGTAGGTGTTTGCGCGTAATGTTCGTCTTTTTAAGTCGGAAAGAGTGTATTAGTAATCAAATGCCGCCGCGCCTTTCAACAACCTATATTTCACTGATTTCATTTCCATCTATTAGGCGATCGTTCTCAAAGCGTATGATTTTCTTGCTTGCCTAAGCTTCGATGTCGGAAACATGACACTGAATCATTGTTGAATTTGCAACATCGTCAATGTTTACGCGAGAAAGCCGTCCTTGAGGGAAACAAAGACATTGAGGAGTGCACGTGACGCAACGAGCATAGTAGTAACGATGGGATGCTTTTTACCTATCCGTACACCTGTAGGGTCGACACGCATGGTCGAGGCATCGCAAGTTACAAAAGTAGAATGAGAAAATGGTCAAAGCCGAAGTACAAAAGAAATTTAATTAGTCTTTCACGGACGAATGGAACGTGTTGTCTCTCCTGTGCGATGGGAGATGAATGGCTTACTATCGGAAGAATAAGTTTGGGTTACGTGACGGGAAAATCGTAATGGTCGTGATGATGTCCGAGCCATTTTCTTTTCCGTACGGCGTAAGAATATACGACGGACGGTTACACGTAACCCGCAAAAGAATCACTCGGTACCGAACAATCCGAACATCTCTTTTAAGTCCCTTGGAGAGTTAGGTACAAGCCAAGGTTGGAGACTGCTTTAAATAAATTACGCCGACCTGAGTTTGGCGAATTCTCCAACCGCACGCGTCGAGAGAAGCTTTAATTTAGTGTTACCACAAAACCTACGTAATTTCGTCCGCATCTTTTGACTCGTAATATTTCACCACCATCAACCGACCTGCTAGTGCCGGGCTAGGTCGGGGCCTTAAGACCAATGACTTTGCCCTTGATGCGATGTCAGAGAGGCAGGAAGAAATGAAAGAAGTTATAAATTTGTTCACATAGTCGTTCAAGTCTAAATGAATTTCAAATTTGAGGTTTCTCTATCGAAAATAAATTTGACTGCAGGCAAGGGTTGGATGAAGGGCTTCCGGAGCATCAACAATGGTTCACACTCAATTGCGTTCCTTATCAAAAATACATAGACTTGCCTTATTTGTTATCGCCATTGTTGTAGAGATATGCGTTTGTTGGGGTTTATTCCATTTCGATGTGGTCATACTAATTGAAGAAAAACCTTCCGGGCCAGCTAAACATGTTAAATGGAGTTAACCCTTTCCAACAAGACATGACTAGCTTTTGCAAAAATAAGTAAATTAACTTGGGAAATATTCATGGGAATTTCTCGTGGCTTATGTCTGCTACAAACTTATGGTCGATGGAATATACCCTTTGAGGGCCACCGCAGTGAGCACTTTTGTGAGCCACTCGCAGTTACGTGTTAGTTTTTGCATATTTCTTATTGTATTCAGAAAGAATCAGGAAACGAAGGTTAGAATACACAATGAAGTGGATTCGTTGGGAAATAGTATTCTGGTTAGGGTCGTGTCTAAAATTTCACGTGTAATACATGATTTTACAAATTATAAGAATCATCTTGAAATTGCAAACGGGTACCTCCGATAAAACACCTAAGTGACGCCGTAACAATAATAACTAAACCGTTGTTTCTTTTCTTTTCAGGTGAGTGTCTGTGCCTCGTACTATGCCAAAAATACGCCGTTAGTCAACGTTTTTTGGATTTGCCACGAGTCAACACCGGTATTAATTGATGGTCGTTAATTTCCATCTGCCAAAAATTTTCCACGCGTCTGCTATAATTTTGGAACGTGTCAGGTGATGGTAGTTTCCGTTAGTACGAAGTGATGTTTCCACAATCGTACAATGCAATTACACAGATTTGAATGGGCCTAAGTGGAGTATTTGTACTCCCGAGGTGTTTGTCCTCCCCAAATTAGAAACTAGTTTTCGGTCGTAGGTTTCTATTCATTGTACTTTCTCGTAATTATTTGGGTAATTTGAGAAGGCTAATAGCAAGGTGGAGTGTTCATTATGCTATTTTTTGTGGGATGGAACACGGAAGATAAACAAATTTGTCCGATTTTGCTACAGTTAATTTTTGTAAAGCAATTTGTTCTTGCCCGAGACATTTGGGTTTCCTTGTATGCAGACATTTTCTCCACTTTGAAATTTAAATTGTGGATTTAAATTTAAAGTTTCCTTTCTTTCATTTCACAAAATCTAACTTGACCCCGATTGGGTTGTTCAAATTGAGTTGTGCCAATTACCAAAGAGTCAGGCTAAGAGGACTTCTCATTCGTGAGTTAGATTTTTTTTTCTTCCAGTCATTATTGTTTCTCCTGGTGCTAATACTACTCATACTACTGAGTGTATTTCACCACGGAATTTCAACTTTTTATCTAATTTCAAAGGGTTTAATTTTGGGGAACCTTCCACTCCACCCAGTTTCAAGCGTCGCTTTGAAAATTATAAATATTGCAAGTGTGGCAAAAGTGAAAAATAAATTTGGGTGTTTGGCATTTTTTGCCGGGGTGAATTTCCGAAACGGCTTTGGAATTTCTTAATTCGCAAACTCATTCAGTGAACTTCCATTCGAGGCAATTCTTGCCGGAGATGAAACGAGCTGGCATTGATGCAATTTAAAAGCATCTAGAAGATGAATCATTAATTATTTTTTTTGCCAAAACCATTAGAAAGATGTAGATAATTGCTACAGCAATTACAAGATTAATTATTGTGAATTATTGTTAGATAAGTGTTTCAAAAGAAATTTTATGTCTCCGAGCAATTACAGTTCGTGAAAAAATTGTATTAAAAGTCGAGCTGCGACATTAAGAAACAGAGAACGATGTTCCCTTTGTGTGCAAAATTACCAATGTTTTTGAGTTCCAAGTAATAGTTGAGTCCATTTGGAAGATGCTTCAAACCTGAATTCCTGATTTCGGGTTTCGAACTGAAGAAAAATAAATGATGGTCATTCATTAAGCATTCTCGATGCATTCTAGTACATTTTTTTTCAACTACACACAAACTATGTTAGAAGAACTGCGGCTTATTGTGACTTTTTCTATACCGTTCCGAAAAACCTATTTCGTATTCTTAATGAAAATTGCGTGATGGTTCTCGACACGAATGCCTAACAAGGTTGAAATAGTTGAGGTAGTTGAATAATTTATTCATTAAATGATATTTTGAAACCCTCTAAAAATAGTTTGTTAGTGACAATCATTTCCTCTCGGGTGTACATACCATCGCTAATACCTAACAAATAGAAGTGACTGTTGCGTACAGAAGTGTACCGCCATGTTTTTTTACCGAACTGAATCGTCCTTCGTATTTAGAAAGAATAAGAAAAGCACAAAGCTCTGAATTCTTTTAATTTTGCGACTCTGACATTTGTTTGACCTTTTACGGACATTCTTCGTAGAAAAAAATTTATGCGTTCCGTAATAATGCCATGGCAAAGCGACATTAAATTGTCTTTTTCTATTTTTCACCCTACCACTCTTCTGGAAACTTTCGGTATTTTTGTAACGACGGCAGGTACAGTTCCGGTAATTAACAAGTCGTCTCGGCTCTTTCAGACGACACAACTACCGAAGTTTGCAGAAATTTAAAAAGTAGCCAAGAAAGTGAAGTTACTTTCTTATTTGTGCGAATAGTTGGAAAATTTTAGTTTTTATTAAATACGGTCGGCACAGCAGCAAAACAATGAAGTTTCTGCTTGAACAGTGTATAAATTGACAAGTTAGAAAATGTCGACTGATTCTCAGGGAAAGAGTTAGAAACAAAGAAAACTGTGCCGTAACGACATTTTGGTAAATGTTACGTTGAACCATTTGTTTCATGTATAAACAGAAAAAGGTATCCTTGCATAATTCATGAGGCAGAGAAAGAGATATTATTTGTTGGTAAAAGCTCCGAAATGGATAACTTTCATGAGTAGGACAGTCCTCGTTGAAATTCCTTCGACAGTTTTTGTTGTCTTTCTCTCAAGGGTCCGGTATAAAGACGAGGTAACTTTGAGAAGTGTTTGTCCGCAACGTGGGAGAAGTGCTAATCGGTATCGGTATCATCGTACCTGTCATCTTGACGCGGTCAGGTAACCGAGGAAGGAGCCTGAGACCTCGAAGTTTGTTGCATACACGTGGTAGAAAGACTCGCTGGAATAAGTTTCTTTCTTTAGAGATTGCTTTTCGTAGCACTCGCGCGAATATAATTTTCGTTGAGCGTAATTACTAGAATTAGTTTTAAAGGAAACACCGCAGAGGCAGAAGTATTTTCTGGTAGAAAGTGCTAACGGAGATCGAGTTGTGCTAATGTGTCGCAATTATAGTTCGAACATCAAGTTCACTTTCGTCATGTAAGTGTAACAACTTTTTATAATCCGATCACTTGCCTATATTTTTACGGGCTCTCTAGACTACGTAGCTTGCGAAGATGAAATTGATTTTCGAGTATATTTTGTTGGTTGTCATCACCACAGTTTTCTAATGTTTTTGGTTTGGTCTCCGAGTAGAAAGCAAAGACAGCGCAGAAAAGGTCAAACCGTGGAAAAAGGTTCTCCTTCTTGAATGATTTGATTCTTTCAACGTGAAGTATAAATTCTTTGCCCTTAGAGAAAAAAAGAATTTTGTAATTTATTTCTAGGTGTATTTTACTTCTTTCACCTTTATCTTTGAGAAAAACCTGTATATCAATAAGTGCAGGTCGTTTCCTTTTGAGTTTGTAAATTCCAGAAAGGGAAAAGGAACGGGAGTTTGTGTCTATGAAACGGCGTGTACGAAATAACTTTTGAAAGTTAGCTTTTTCTCCCTAGACGTAGATAATAAAAAAGACGGAGGGAGACAGATCAATAGACTAAAAGTATTTCTGTTTTTTCTGCAGTATCGTAAGCCCTCATCTTTTCGGAAAATTGACTAGGAGAAACTGCCTCAGATGAGATTGAAAATAAAAATTGACCGCCTTTTCCTGCTCCTATTGCCGCGGTGGGTAGTAAAATAGTAACGTGGCGTAATAAAAGAACATTTTTATACTTTTTTATAAATATTTTATTACATAATACATACCCATTGAGGCTACCTTCGTTCTCGTACTCTCATTTCTGTTGCGGAAATTGGAAATTCACTTCTTGACGAAATGTAATTGCCTTGAGAGATGCAGGTGTAGGACATCGGGAGGTACCCGAATTTGAATGGTTGAATATTTATAAGCACGACCAAGTAGTTCGCACCTTGAAAGGTTAAGAATTGTTGTGTTGTGACTGGAAACCTTTTCGTTTATGCAATGTTTTCTTCGGATGTCTATCTCCCGCTCGTGGTAATTCGTTTTAAATTCTCTCGCATTCCTTGTTAGAACTTAGTCGTACAATTTTGTACCCGTCGTGAATTCTTTCTTTCACATTTCGCGCTTTTGACTGTTTGGCTCTTTCTCGAAAAAGCCTCATTTGTTTTGTCGTTCAAATCTTCCTTTCGGTCTGACGTTCTCTCACTTTTTCGAGCGCTTTTGCCGCAGGATTCACAAAATTACAATGCAGGATCATCATTAATCACTGGGTGTAGACCTAAATATTCATTTAGACTGATATATATTTTCACGGCTCTCCGACTTTCCGCCATAAATTAACAATTTATTATTCCATTGATAAATAATTTCAGAAATTGTCACGATGAAAATCATTAACGATAGCTGAAAAGAGGCTGGAAAGAATTATCGGTAACGTCACCAATCCCAAATAAATGGGTAATAAATTGTCAAACGGGGCCTTTTGAAAATTGTCGCCTTCTTCTAGTATCGAATCAATATAATCGATAGGAGTTTCTGTGTGAGTGTCGAACTGATTTGTATTGTTGGTCTATCGAAAGTCTATATATATATATATATATATATATATATATATGTATGCACATATGTGGGTGTGTGTGTGTATGTGTGTGTGTGGCCGAAGCATTTCATTTTTCATTAACATTCAGTTTTTTTTAATTCCCTCGTCCGGGATCTCAAGGGATTTATTACTCATGGCTGACCTTTGCAGATGAATTAATTTTTGCTCTTGAATTTCAACCCCTATCCCGTTTTTTCTCATCTTCATTTGGGATGAGGTTCGACTGCACTTAGGGGAAAATTGTTTGTCGCCCGATACTAATCAATTTCAATCAAGAAGAGTTCGTTATTTTTTGTTTTTATTATCGAGGCATAAATTTAGGTAGGTGTGGCACCATCAAAACGTTTTTGGTGGTGTAGAGTATATAATGTTGAGGTCTTGAGAGAAAGTCTGGGGGAAACTTTCTTAAATAAACGAGCGGTAAGCTTCTTTGACGTGACGCTGGTTTGCTTTAGTTTGGAAATTCTAAGAAGGTTGAACTATCGTGGACCGTTTTGACAACCTCAAATTAGCTACATATATTTTACTCGTTCTTATATATTAATTTCTATTTATTTATTATGTTTAAACTTCTATTAGAAGAGAAGACAAGCTTTGATTTACTCTGTAATTGGTGCCTTCTATGTTGTGTTACCGGCGACATTGGTTTTTCCTTATTCCGCTTATTTCTACACCGACTCCGCATGACCGGAAAACCATTGTTTAATGCTCCGGAATAAAATTGTGAAAATATATAAAGTCGTGGATTCCTGTGTTAATATACGGTCGGTTTTAGACAATTCTTCTTAGTGAACTCAAGCAGTATTTAGGACCGTGAAAAAATAAGTAGAACCGAGTCGGTTGTCCGTCAGAATGGTCGCACTCGGGTGAAGATGGCTATGAAACTAAACTTCATTCGGTTTTATTTATTGTTTCTTGCTGTATAAATTTTTTCTTGAGCAATAAAGACAAAGTTAATGAGTACGAAAGTCACGATTCAGTCTGACATAATAAGACGTGCTATTTCACATTTTCATATTGACTTTCTTCTAGTAAAGCAATAAATAGTTGACCTTCGTTCTAGGTTCTGACTCTCATCCTCAGATTTCGAGGTGGCTAATTGCTCAATTCTTGGTTCAAATGTTGTTTCTACCGAGAGTGAATAACCTGACCTCATTTGTAATTGTTTTTATAATTAAAATTAATTGAGGAATGATAAACAAAATTGCATTCGTAGTTGGGATATTTTGGAAGTACTTGCATATTATGTTTCAAACTGGGAGTGCACGTTTTGTGGTGTGTAAAAGATTGCCACCACGTGCACGTAAAGTCTGGAACGAAACCATGGGTAGTGAATTACATTCATGGGTGATATATCTCAACGACGTGTAATTAAAAGTGTATTTTTGTTTTTTTAAGCAATGACATATACAGTCCTTGAATGCACTCTAATTGACAAGGTATCAACGGAAATACTAATGTATCAGTTGCCGGTTTAGTGACTGCTCGTTGTACCGGAACGGTTCTGCGTCCGATGAAACCGATGAAAAATTTTTATTTAAAATTCGCACATAATCCATTTCCTGTCTGAAAAGGATTTGTTTTTAAAATCCGGAAGCGCAAACGGTTATATAAAACCAAAGGTTATAAATAAATAAATTGTCATTGCTTTCTCATACAAAGGGACTCAATGTATATATCGAACTCACCACACAATGAGTGCACACAGTCATTAATTGTTTGTTGCAAGAGCACTATAGCGAAAACTGTACGTCATCTCTTCATTATCTTGAAACTTACATTTTCAGAAGAGTTGTACGGTCCAATGCATAGGATTGTAAAAATGAGTACGATTGTACGACCTAATTATGCAAAAAAAAATTATTGTGTAACAGAAGTGCAATATATTTTGGGACTTGCACATGCACAACACGTGTGGCCATATCCCCTCTGGGAAAACGTGGGAAGAAGGTGTTCAAACTGAGAATGACGCCATGGAAACATATTAGTAGTTAGCTAGTAGATTGCTAAAACATATGTGCTACTGCTTGCAAAAAGTGAAACTTCCTCCATTATTATTCACAGCGTTAGCTACGAGTTTGAAGGAGGTAGTACCCACGTATCGTGGTACCCGTCGAGTCATCGGTGCTTTGCCCTTTTTTGCATTTCCTTTTCATGTATCCGTTTTGTTTTTTACCTAGCGAACAGCGAAGGATACCTTTTGAGGAAATGAAATCGGGTGAAACGGTACGTGTTATTGTTAGTTTAAACTTAAAATTCAAAATACATTGAATTCCGATGCGAGTTGTTGCGTACAGGAAATTGTACTTCATAGACAGTACTCAAATAAATCTTGGTCACTTTATGTAAAGGAGGTTATAAAGAATCATCCTGAATCAAATTCCATGGCCGTTTTGTAGAATACAGAGTGAAGTGGCCCACGCTTCATGCTTTCACCTTTGCCACCTTGTAGGCGTGCGGTTACATACAATGTGACTTCAAATTTCATGTTAGAAGAGGATTGGAAGAGTGCAAATCTGAGTACCTCTACCCATTTTACTTGTTTTAGTTATCATTCCTCTAATGATTCACAATCTTCTTATTAATTTTGAATAGATGAATAGGGAAAAGAATAGATTTTTAATAAAGTTGAAATAAGCTCGAAGTTCGGATTAAAACAATGGAGAACTTGCATTTTACTTAGTAAAATCCATCGATTTGTCTGAGTGGAGATACCGAGATACGAAGGAAATTACATTAGCGTCCCTTTTCGACTAAAATTTTGGCATTTTTCTTATTTTTCGAGTTTTCCCTTAAACGAACGGTATTCTAATTCAACTAGCTCTGACTAATAGGTCCAGTCCCACAATTTTTCATTTCCGGTCTCTTGGAAAGGACAACTACATTGGAATAAATGAAATCGTATGTTTCTGCCACTCTTGATTTTTTTCATTCTATTGCGGTAGTCTCATTCTGTTTCTCATCCTCTTAAATCTTCTTGGATTTTCATTTCGAAAAATGTCGCAGTCTTTCGGAAGAAGTCCTCCTCCTTCTTCCATTGGCGATGGTAAATATTGTGGCAGCGTCGACGTGGCAAGTGTGTTGTTTTTCCATGGCATTCGGTCACGCCTGTTTGAACAGTTGAAAATGAAACTAAGGAAAAAGTTACAAATTTCAATGTGATATCCATTTCCATTTGGAATACGCGCGCGTGTTAGGTTTACCGAGAGGATTTCCTGTCTAAAATGTTTTTGGGGCAATTCCATAGCTTCTAAGCTTTTCTCCCTTTGCCGGTTGGAATCATCAGATTTCGTTTGTACGCTGTTCGATTCCCAAATTCCTCTGACTCTTACGGAACCCTATTTTCACACGACTCAAAACAAAATTATTGATACCTAAGTGAGAAGGTTAAACACGGCTGTGTAATTAGTTGCTTGTTAAAAGCGGAACGAAACAGATTGTGATTGAATCTCTGTCTTGACAATGAGGTTTTGTACTCGTCTTTTAACTTCTGTGCTTAATGAATTTGGCATTTTGTTTGAAGCTACGAAGTTTCTATTTTTGCAACGTTCATTTGCGTGTCTTACAAATGGGAAATATGAATTTTACTAGTTGTTGAAAATTAATTTATGGAAGTGTGAAAAAATACGTTGAATGACATGTAGTTTGTATCAATCAGGTTTTCTAATTGCTTTTTGTTTTGTAATTATACGACCTGAGGAATTTCTTTTACCCGTATGTCACCAGAGAATGGCAAAACTATAGTTTGAATGTTCTATCCTTAGACAGAAAGAAATCAGTTTCTGAAGAGAAAGTGGTTAGATTTAAATTACATTAGTTTGTTATTTTGAAGACGAAACAGAAATTCACGTTTTGTTCCTGCCGAGCTTGACATTGTTTTCTCAATATTCTCGAAATGACTATGCTGGAATATTTCTCATGTTGTAACCTTTAACTCTGGTTTTACAGTTTATGTGTGGAACTGCGTTGTCTGTAACACTGATTTTTGCTTAAAACTATCAAGATGTCCTATGTTGTACTTGTGAAGTGACGAAGGCAGTGGATTTGTCAAATGTGTTCATTTGAACATACGGTTACTATTACTAAACATAATAGTAGTGATAGTTTCGTTTGGTGGCCTCATGCATTAAAATATTTTTTTATGTCGCGTAGAATTCATGAATTCAGTCATTTGTTTTTAATTGTTGGATCTGATACGGTTTCTTCTTTACTTTGAAATTTAGCAGAACCGCACGTCCCTTTCATCCAGTGTCGTGCTTGAAGACGAAGTAAAGTAGTAGTTTTTTTTGTGCTTCAAATAAGGTTATGTAATTTCCTTACGAACGACTCGGTAATTACCAGAAAGAGAGGAGAAATTAATAAAACAAAGATTAAAGAGCAATTTAACAAGATGGCAGAAGTTATAATCGACAAAAGAGAGAAGTTTTGGCGAGCCAAATCCATTTTATTGCTTGCCTCTTTCTCTTCTTACATCACTCTATGCTCCTTATCTTGTAACGTAATTTTTGATTTGACGAAAATTGTTCTTCCTTTATTAAGTTTATGTGATATAAGTTATTTGCCCGAGGGGTGTACAACTGAAGACAGAAAGCCAGAAAAATTAGTCGTGTTCATCTTCCATTGTTAAAATTAAAACTATTGTCTCAAGAGTTGTTTAGTTGAATTTGAAGGACGGTTATATTTTTCATGTTCCTTTCTGTACTCAAAAAGTTTAAAATTGCTATTGAAATAGCATTTGTGCGTCAAAGTACGGTAATTGACGTTCAGGAGTAGTTTGAATGTGTCTTCGAAAACAAAATTTGTCTGAAAGCGGTTTCATATAATGTTTTTCACAGTACCATTCGGGTTTTCTAATTACTGAATAAAACACTCGATTCACAAACTTGTTAACTTTTGTAACTGAAAGAGTAACTTCTGTTAAACATTTCAAAAGCCGTTACAGGCAGTTAAGGCCGCGTGGAGAAGTGTATATTCCAATCTCCGTATAAATTACCAAGTAATTTATTACCTCTCTCTAATTCATTGCGGTTAATAATTTAGTACCTGAAATTTGGTTGTACGAGGGACTTTATTCCGCAGGGGAAACTTTTCCAGCTTCATTACTTTTTTAAAAAAAGTTAATACATTGTTTATGATACTCATACTGCTAGTGTTTTCATATGGTGTAACGACAGTTTTTTGCCGTTTATTTACGTGTTATTGTGAGTTTCATTAAATTGGATTGGTGATGTGTTGGGAGTATTTTTTGACCACGCCATTACTTATGATTTTGGGCTTGGAGATGTTTATATTGAGTCATTTCCAAATGCAGTTCTATGGCATCGAGTTATCAGCCGTGAGAGTGGTGAGTGTTGACTTAGTAAGTCATCAAACTTGCGAAAAAATATTATTCGTTAGGTTTGTTACGAATGTCGTAACTACACCATGTCCTGTTAGATAAGAACCATTTCATTTAATTTTAATCTATTTTCTTAGAGTTTCGTAAAAAATGTAATTGATTCTAAATGCATGATGTTACTTAATGTTACAGTTGGATGAGACCTTTCCTATTAATGACGTGATATCTTATCGTTTTTAATCTGCTATCGATGTGGCCCGGTTTCAGTTACTATTTAAATATTTTATTATACTCTTAGACAGAACACCCAGTGACATTGTTCAAAACCAATTGTAGTCGTGTCTGAGATTGTACCTGCTTACAGGACCCCGTAAAGTAGGATTCGTTATTATTGTAATTCGGAATGATGTTCCTTGTGTTTGACGGTTAAACCTCGTTTGAAACTATACGAGAGAAATTCGTTTGTCGAATAAAAGCCGACGAAAGAAGAAGGAATAATCGATTGTTTCATCGAGTAAATTCTTTTCCAAACTGACTTCATCATCAGGCCAAAAATGGGGGCCAACGCCCAAGTGAAACTCATCAAATGGGATAGTCCGAGGTTAATATTGTCAGATATAGAAGAATGCAATAGAAGATAAGTTCGTAACTTACCGGTTTCTACTGGCAATTACGCAAACGAACCCATAGGGAGGTCAAATATAATAAAATTTTCTTTAGTATAACTGATGGATTTCAGGACCTTAAATTTGTGATCGGATGCAAATGGATAAGTGTCAATTCAACGTACTTGAACGGAAGTCTTCAAATTTGGCAATTCGTTCCTCTGGTTTGCGTTTGAATCGTTGGAACAAAAGTAACGCAGACAACCTGGACGGAGTCCAACCGTCTTGTTAACCTAAGCTTTCTCTAATTCTGTTGGGCTTTGCTGTTTCTTTGTTTAAAAATCTTATTATTTTACATTGGAATCTGAGTATCAAGAGTAATACTGTCCAGTACATTGTTACTAATTTTTTCATCCGTATTCGAATTTTATTATACGTAATGAGAAACCTGTGTACACTCAAAGGTGAAAATTACATATTTGTTTTTAACCAGATTCTTAGTATAAAGTATGCAATTTCACGTGTTATATATTTTTATATAGGGGGTTTTCCATACCTCTGTACAGTGTACCTCGTACTCGTAATGGTACTCCATAATCTGTTGAAATTTATAATTTCAGCTCTTCAACCGGGCAACTCTTGGTAGAGCCTTTATAAATGGCAATGCTCGTAGCAGCTGTGGAAGACCTTCCACACGGCTAAATGAATGGTAAACTAAAGCGAGCAGCCTTCTTAACATAATTTAACAGGGGGTAATCACCCTATAACGAAACGAGACCAATAAAAATTTTATTATCTGAGTTATTAGTATTAAAAAGACAAAAACGTTTTAATTACCCGGGTTCTCGGGCAAAACCCTTAAATTATGACACGTTGTGTCGAGCTGTTGATTTTTTCCATAGAATTATACTTTTAAGAGCACATTGGTCGACAAAAACGGAGATAGATTCATCTGGCTTGGACAGTGCGATTTCCGTTACAAATTTTCCTATATAGTTTTCAAGATCGACGAGGTCGAAGAAACCAATTTGGGTGTAAACGCTCAATAAAAAAATATTGTTTAAATGATGAAGCGTAACCTTGGGAAATGTTCTGCTTTCTCGGCATTGTATTTGATTGTTTTTACGTGCGGTATTTGGTGCTGTCAGATTCGGGAAAGTTAAATTCAATTCCCATTAAACGATCAGAAAGATGTTTGCGCGTATTTGTAAGTGTGGTGAAAACCTGATTGTTTGCCCAGAAAATTTGAAACGTACGGTTTTCTACAATTGGAATTAAGCTTAAGATTATCGTGGGACCGATAAAGAGGGCAAAATGCATTGATCGAACCATCACAATTTATCACGGAATCTCGTTGTGCACGTAGATTCCTCCTGTCCCATGCGAACCATTTCCAAAATTCCTATATACATATATCAGGAGTAAAGTCTGAATGTTTTTTTTTCCTTTACCCTCTCATCATCTTCTTTTCGCTGCAGCACTTTTTCCATCTTTTTCTTTGTTGGTCGTAGCAACCCCCGAGCATGCTTTGTGAAGGAATTGACATAGGGAAAGTCGGAATGGGCTTCTTTTCTTGGTTGTACTCATGAGAGTCCAACGTAATCCAACATAATGAACTTCATTTTGCCGTCGAAGAGACGAGATTAAGGGTTACACACATAGGGTGCACGAGTGAATGTGGCATGTCAAGAATATGGCAATTTTCTCGTTTTATAAAGTTTGATGAGGTGGCGATAATCTATTATCGTTGTGTTTTCTCGATTTCATCTCTCTCCCAGAGAGAGAGAGAGAGAGAGAGAGAGGCGGCTGTGGTAGCAGTGATGGTGATGCTGATGTTCGTAATTTATTATTTATGTGCATGGAGCTGGTTAATGCGGGACATCGTTAAATCGGGGTGTTAGGTGGATGAATTTAATTGGATAACATTATTAATTGGATATTGTTATGGTTTAATAACGTATGAACCATTATGGGAATGACGAGAAGTGTTTCTTGTGGCGAGCTGGGAGGTTGTTGATAGTTCAGTTTCGTTTGTCCCGAAGAGAACTTATTGTTTGTGACCCATGAGTTCATTGTTATCGACTGCGTTCGGCTTTATTTAGTAATTCATTGACCAAACAATTTAAGAGAAAAAAAAAGAAAAAATAATGTGAATGGGTTTCACTTCTTCTTTCTCCGTTGTGTGATCGTTGGGTACGTTTTAGTCTCCAATGTGTAGCAAAATGACGCTTTGTTCTAGAAACCGAACCGGTATTTAGAAGCAAAAGTAAAAATTTCTCTTCTTTCAAATGTTATCGATTTTATTAGTGTAACTGCTACAAGAATTCAAATCTGAAATGTACGACAGCCCGGATTAGAAGGGTTCATTTTAATTATAAATTTCAACCGAGGTGTTACCCCGCGAAAGGCTGCTTAGGTGAATAAATAATTCATTGCTCGTATTTTATATATATATTTGAATAAGTCAAACTTCTCCGCGGCAATAATTCAAAGTTGCGAGGGTGGTTTGGGATAAGAAGTGGAGGCTGACAAAAAGTAAACTAGTAAATTATAAAATAGAGGGTGGAAAGTGGATAATATATTAAGGTAGAGAAACGCTTGCGTATAGTTATATCCGCGTCATCTGCTGGAAGCGGGACATAAACTTTTATATTGTTAGGCGGAAGGAAGGAAGAGGTGAACATATATACTCTATAGCGTAATTAATAAAGATGGTCCCGTAGAAGAGTAGACAGCTGAAGGGATGTGCATCACGAAGGTCTCACATGTGCTCTGAAAACAAGTTTCCTGTTGGCTGTGATAGTTGACCGAGCGAACAATCTTGTGGGTTTGTTCTGCTAAACATTATATTCTGATTAACTCTCACTCCTGATACGAGCAATTGATTTCTTGCAATCATTTTGGTTGAAACGAGACGACGCCCTTTTCGTGAAATTGGGAGGCGTTAGCATGAGTAACGGAACAATAATGCCGTATACTTTGGGCCATCTTCCTTTACGAATTAACCGTGTTTTTGTGAGTCGCATAAAGAAACGTTTCGCACAAGGTTGGCGGGCACGTTCAAAGCATGATTGAAACTGATTTTTCCTATCAATTGATCAATGATGTCAATGGGTTGAGTTCCGGATGGTTCGCAGTTTCGTTGAACCGCTGGGACTTCCATGCCGCGTCCAGACTGGTAAAAACGCAGCTCGCATAAGAATAGTCAATTATATGTCAGTATCGTACGCGTTTGATGGCATATTCTAGGCCGGTTGCTAAGTAGTGACTGACGTCACATTTACTCTATTGATTTTGTATGCGGAGATATTTACTTAGTTTTCTTTTCTTTTTTTCGTCGGGTAGGAGCCGATCGGGACGGAGAGCCTTTTCTAGTTTGTTTTTAGCCGTTGAATAAACATTTAAGTCGATCGTTACTGCTTCAATCCATCAACGTACATATATTGTTCGGCGAGAGGTTCCCAAGGCGTTTTGCCACGAATTGAGTTGCCTTATATTTTCCTGTTGCTATGTTGTCGTCGTCGTCGTCATGCCTAAGTTGTCGTTACTTTAAAACCTTGTGACTCTTTTACTCTCCCTTTCTTATGTTTCGTAGTCTCTATTATTTAACTCCATACTTCTTTTGTATATGTACTGCAGTTTTATTTTACTCCCCTCGTCATCGATACTTTCCCGTTTATGGTGGTTACATTCGTCGGTTCTGTTTACTTTATCATTTGGTCGTTTCTCTTATCTGCGACTCCAAACATTTGGTTTCCTCTTTTTTTATATTTTTGATAACTTTAGGTTTCTCCTGGGCTTTGCGGTATGTACACGAAGAAGTAAGAGCAAACATAAATATTATAGTTTGCCATGCTCAGTTCTACATTAAAGGGATATTTTTCTTGTAGTTCATGTAGTTCTACGGTTCGTAGTTCATCGGCTGCATTTTTTTTAATAACAAAAGAGACCGTGATGTGCTAATTATCATTGATGTTTAAATATAATTTACGTTCGTTAAGATGCTTTGTATCGCCTCCGCCTTAGTTGCTCTCAATTTTAGTTTTTATTATTTAATTTCCAAGATGTTCACTTAAGTAAAGAAATGAGCTTTTCATTCGATTTATCTTGCGTTTGAATAACCGGAGCTATGATGTATTGGTGCAATACGTGTACTATGGCCAAGTAAAAATGCGTACAATAAAGTAGCAGTTTATTTGAATCTAACGCAACCCCGTATTAGGTACAGGGCTTATTTTTTGGCACTTTAAATAGCTTGTTTGGTGCTTTTTACGATGGATAACTCGGAGGTTATGAACATTTCAACACTCCAAGGAACGTGGAATAAAAGACGAAGTTACTTCTCGACAGCTTTCAATGCCAGAGATTTCATTTCTATTATTACAAAAACCCTTGATGATGGCTTCTCGACGACACCATCTTGGGGGAATCAATCGTTTGCAAATGAAATCGAAATCAGTTTTCTGTTTGCAAAACGAGTGTAAAGCATTGTTTTCCCATGATGGTCCCCATTTTGAGCTTTGAATATTATTTTCTTTGAAGTAGGAAAAAGGAGGGCTGGAAGTGCATGGAGGAAGTTTGTTATGTCGAGTCAAATGGCACGTGGAACGTTAGAAACATCTGTGTGTGTTCTCGTTGTTGAAGAATACTTATACACTTTAACTATTTCGGTTAAAGTGTTACTTAACGATTGAGTTATTTTGTGTAAGAACTACAATTACTTTTCGTGAATCCTAAGCCTGAGAAATTACCTCTAGTCTTGCACGGATGGTTCTCTACGATTCCAAGCTGTAACGAAGAAGACTGGAAATTTATTTTGTTGGGAGGGACTGGTCAGGACTGGCACGCTTTTAATGCACCTAGTCCAAGTCTCTGATTCAGAAATCTTAAAAATATACATTGAGGCTATTGCACAATTTATAATACATATTTATAAAAGTTTGCAACGGTTTGGCACCGTGATAGAGGCTGTGTTGAATTTTTATGCGTTGCATTCGTCACAATTAAGATTTATTTATTTGATTTTGTGGCAATTTTGAAATCTGCGGTTGCTGGTGAAAGACTAGGATTATTGAACATGTCAGTTGTATCAAAATTTTTAAACGAAAACAGATGTTTTCTTCTTATTATTAACATTAGGAACAGACGCAGATACGTAGACTGTGAGAGTAGGTGACCACAAGCTTTAGCTGACAGGTAAGCAGTAGGTGGACAATTTAGTGGCAGGCTCCAAGACACGTTGGTATTTTATCTGTTTCAAGTGTTGTTTGCCTGTTTACATATTTGGAGCGTTATCAGCGTGGATGCTGGCTGTGTGATAAGGAAACTCTTAAACGAATTCCGAAACCTGCAATTACAGAGTTTTGTATTGCAGTTTTGGTTTTCGTTTTTAAATTATAAATTGGCAGAGGAAGTGTAATGTCACTGGGGTGATGTTCTAATAATTAGAACAATGCTGTCTGTACGTTCAACTACAGAGGAAATGCAAAACAAAAATGAAATTTTAGAATTCCGTTTCGCATGTTATTTATTTTAATGCATAAGTTTTTATGGCAATGGCAAACAATGTTGTACCTGTAATTTTTGTTATTTATGAAGTCACTGAGAACAATGATTTTACCTTTGGCCGTCCACAGAATTTTACAATGTAATCTTTTAAATATGTAACAGAACACTCTTCTATTTTGCATTTTAAGTCACTTTCGTACCAATTCCCTGTACGAAACAACCGTGTAATTGAAAAATTATATTTATGGATTGCACTTAATAATCTGACGGAGTGGAAAATGGGAAAGTTAAAAGTCTGAATAGAGCAAACCCGAGGGAGTATCATGGAATCACTTTCCATTGGCATTTTGAGAAAGTTTCCCAAGTTTAAATAGACTTAAAAACAAACGGTTTCATTAAGTTATTGGATTTGTGCAAATTATTTCTTTTAATATTGACAAATCGACGAGTTCTTATTGAAATTCGGATTGTCGTTTGACTTTTGCAGTAAGTCCTTGGGCGTTAAACATCATTAATTTTTTACTTATCGAGACCAGTCGATTTACGGCGGGTTCCACAGATCCATCGATCTGTTCTCTTGATTACCCAGAAAATATTTACATTTCAAAGGAAGAAACTTAAACAGTCTTAATGAGAATGAATTCCTTCTTTCGATGCTGTAAATTCTTTATAGTTGGAATTATTTCCGTTAAATAATTAATCTAGGAGGTTCTCTTTATTTCACGGCACTGGGAAAAGGCGAAGGTACTGGCACATTTATTTATTTATTCATTGAAAAAAGGTCTAGTGGAGTGCTGGTCTTGTCGGCTTTGCACTAGGAGACCTGCCGGAGTGAGACCTGAAGAAAGTAATGCACACAATTTTCCTCAATTGAATAGTTGTGAATGACACGCCCAATGTACCATTCCGTAAATTATTTTATTAACAGTCCTGGTCGCTAAGGGTTACTGGGGTTTTAGGCGGTAGAATCTTGGACTGCTGTTTCTTATGCAGCTGTAGAGAAATATGTCATGTGTTTTAGTATTTCTTTGTTTACTTGAAGGGATCATTCCCTAACTTAGTGGGGATATTGCCGTGCTATATGTGCTAGGATGAATTGTGCCGTTACAGCTTATTAATGACTTACCTCTTTAGCCCTCAATTTTTCCAATTTGTCTTGCTTCTTTTTATTTGATTTGATGAAGAAGCTACTTCTCCGTTTACGGCTATCAGTGAGACCTCGTCGTAAATTAATGGAAAGGCTTGGAATTTTTTCTTACTTGTTTTTCTTGTTTTGCCGTGCTTTTATTTGCGTTTGGTGATATTAGTTCATTTGCATGACGCTAGAACTACGAATTTTCCACCTCCTTGTGTCTGTGCTTTTTCTACTTCTTGGGTTAAAATTCACGACAATTCAGCATGTGTCTTAATAATGTGTGTGGTTTTTATTTTTCACTCATATGAATAGATTTTACGACTATTAAAGATCAATGCTACCGAGTCGAAACAAGGCCTGAAAAGCAAGTCACACAAAAAAGTATTTTTTTGCATCAGTTTAAGATCATTAAAATTAAAAATTAAATTTATAAATTTTCTATTTCTTTAAAAATTCTGGTGCAGAAGTTAATGCATTTCTAATTCCTCGGGAACATTTCTGAGTTTAGTCTCTCTCTCTCTCTCTCTTTGAATAATAGAAACTCTGTGTTTACTTATTCTTCCTGGTAGTTCTCCCTTCATGAACCTTCAGTTGAAGAAGGCATTTCTATGAAAAGGATACTTCTGGCGGTTTTCGGTTGTTGCCTTTTCACAATGACAAGCAATAATGAAATTTGTTCAACACAATCAGAATGAAGTGTTGTATTGCAGTTGAATGCAAACATTGGGAAGCAGTTAAAGGCTGATGGCAGTAATGTCGGATTTTATCGGAACAAAAAACGTTTTCGTTGTTGAATTCAAAAAATCGTACAGTTACAATTGTTGAAAGATTGTAAAATTGATTTCGGTTTTTTGTTTTCTTTTTCTATTTTGTTGAATGTATTTTGTTTATTTTTGAAATTTTGTATTTCTTTCCCTTCACCTAACTGGAAATGCAGTGATTTAAAACTATGTTTGGTAGCTCTGTCATCTGTCAGTCCCAAAGGAGGATAAAGAGATGAGAGTGCTGGACAAGCCAATAGACCAAAAATCGGAATCTATAAAATTGAAAATCTGAAATGTTTCTTTTATCGCCTCCTCCTAATACGGTATTACGTGCTTATAAAGAGGTATACATGTGTCAAAGAACAAGTATGATAAATAAGCATGGAGTCACTGAAAGACGAGTGCGTAAATGTCATGTAAGTGGAAAGGTATAAAAATTAATCAGTCATTTCTATTGCTATATAGCTTGTTAAAGCAACTTAGGTGAATTGGGGTTACTGAGTGGTTAATAAACGCAAGTTAAGTACTATGCTGGTAATATGCTGTGTAATAAGACATTTGATTCAAATTCGATCTGAAACTGTAACGTAATCTCGCCGTTACTTTCTTACAAGGTGGTCTGACTCTAACTTCTGTTTTATAGCTCTGAACTCCAGTAAAAGTATTGGAAGGTGTCACGTCCGATAAGCACTTTTACATTAGATGTATAATTAGATTTT
The DNA here is from genome assembly GCA_037055365.1 of Polyplax serrata. Classification (NCBI taxonomy): domain Eukaryota; kingdom Metazoa; phylum Arthropoda; class Insecta; order Psocodea; family Polyplacidae; genus Polyplax; species Polyplax serrata. The sequence goes on along the minus strand of JAWJWE010000038.1, from coordinate 2,274,259 downwards.
GCCAACATATTCATGCATGACTATTTTTTTCTGCACACCTTCGACTGGTTTATTAAATATTCTTCTTCTTCCCCTTCATTGGTTTTGTGCAATTTGGTGAACAAATGCCTTCACCTGACTGAGATTCGATGAAATCGCTTTATTTAACTCGCAAAGTCATCGTGAAAAATTATAATCTTAATTCTGACAAATAGGAATTTGTTGAATTTCTTCCTTCATTTTTCTCTCCAACTATCTGTTCTTTTTTGAAATACAAAATCCATATTATAAAGTTAGAGTTCCGAATTACTAAGTTGAATTCGACGTCGGAAAAGTTTTTCCACATTCGTTGTGACGAATTCCTCCGGTTCACTAGAAAACTTGTTAACAGTATAGAATCGTTATAATTAATCAGATTCCTTTTTGGGGTGAAGCCCGAAAAGAACGACGGAAAACCGACAAGGCAGATGTAAGAAAATTTGGTTGATTTTTTCGGATGGGCAGTTAAGTTATATATATAATTAACCCGAAGTTAAATGAGTTAAGGCAAGAAGGAAGGATGGAAGACGGAGTCAGGACACAAGAAGGAAGAGATAGGCGGTCGAATGCTTTATCTGAATTTAACTAATTGCTGGGCTCTTAATAGAACAAATGACATTTTTGTCTTTGCCGCATGTCTTTTTTTGTGGATTTGGCGAACTTAGAGGTTTACCAGAGGATATTTATAGGAGACAGAAGTTATTTGTCTTTTGTACGAGTCCTGCGAACCGTGTAAAATTTCCCAGGTACATCAATTTGAAGTGACAGGCAGAGAAGGAAATGGGTTGAGAGTTTTTGTAAATTTCTTTCCTCCTTTGCAGAAAACTTTGGTAAATGGAATAAGTATACTCTCAGGATTATTATGCCGTCTGGCGTGAGCGAAGAATAGCCCAAGGTAAGAAGCTGCAATGTGTCAGTGAGAAAATTACCTCTGGGCTCTCGGGCGGATACTGCGAAAGATTACGCAGTGCCACCACTGAGAAGTTATTTCTCATCAAAGTAATAACAGATTGTAGTGAAACACCAAAAATTATGGCCGACGTTTCCAATTGTGGCTTAGAAATGCCAAAAGTCTGGCAGCGACCTTCAGAAAATTATAAGTAAGGTCCCCAAGGCGGAATTTCAGTTTTAGTGGCTTCAGTTGAGCGTAGTTTGGGTTGTTTCGGTTCTCACGAGCATTGGACTCCGTACAGTCTAGAAATGGAAAATGGGTGACACGAACTAATTTGTCGTCAAGTTTTATGCAAAATCTCTTTGAATGTGACCTCCTGGTCGTGCAGTGATCAGTCAATTACGTGATCCAGACGGACCTGAAAGTTTTGAAGAACCTGAAAATTGATGATTGAGGCTTGAGAACGGCATAGGAAGTTTGAGGATTTTAAGTATTTTCATTGGAAAAGGTTGGAATTTCTAAAATGAAAATGGCAGAAATGAGAGAAACGGACGTTAATGAGTGTCTAAGAAATATTTAAGTGATTGGACGTGTAAGCCACGTCCAATGCAGTACCGGGAAATACATTTCTGGCAGGCATGTCCTTTGACGAACAGGAAATTGTATTTTATCTAAAATGGTTCGCGCAACCGAAACCGTTCGCGATTTTTGAATTGAATCGATTCGATAGGGTCTGAATGTGTTTGTGGAACAGAGGAAATTGCGTTTTTTTTTGTCCAAAAAGAAGAATGACTGATGAAAAAGGTAACGTATCATAAAAGTACCGAGACTAGAATTAGTATAAAATTTTGGCCTACATTCTGAACACTTTCTTTGGTTCTAAATCTACATAAAAACGCGCGTGTTTATGTGTCTGCTCTGTGAGAGAATTAGATATTGCTCGTTAAGAATACAACTGTTAGAGTGTTGGCAAAATAAACTAAGCCGGAAACTCGTGATAAGTATTTTTTCTATTCTTCTATTCTGAACGTGATTTACGTGTAAACCGAAATGAAAGGCATTACCTTGTTGCAGGTGAACTACCTCTTGAGTTGTTTGGTTTGGACCTTTTTGGATGATTCCACCTGAAGTTAACTGCAATAATGTTTAATTGGTCGTTGACTCGGACATCATCGAGCCGGTTCGAACATTAATCAAAACGATGCTAATGATTTTTCGAGGTTGTAAAAAACGTGTCCTAATGATGCGGTCGAGACTTGTGCTCTGCCAGCTCTGTTAATGTCGCCCTAATGCCTGGTACACCCCTGTGTGAGTGTGCCGGATAGGTGTTCGGACGAGGCCAGAAACCATTACCCGAAGAATGATTTTACTCATTTATTACCTGCGACTTAAAAGTAAGTTTAGCACTCTCAAGTATGAACCGATGATGGTGTACTCGATAATGAAAACTTTTGAAAGTTCATTTTTTGGGTCGCCTCGAGAGTTAATGCGAATTCTCTGGCAGTCATCAGGTTGGTCTTTTTTTCTGAGGTTGGTCTCATTCATTTTCACACGGGGAAAAGTTTTAAGGAGTTGTTGAATTGACCAGCAGGAAAGTTGTTTTCACTTTTAAATTATTGCCACTCGTGTTTTTCGTTGAATAGTATTAACCTTATCAAATACGACACTAATACGTGAGGGCTTGAGTTTTACGTCATAGAACGGTTTTGCCTTTTGGGAACTTCGATCGCAACATATAAATGGGGTTGTGTGCCTTGTGGGAGAGCGTGGTGGTTACGACAGAAATGATATGTCCGAGTCACGCTATTACGTCAACCCCCTTGCCTTACAGTTCGGTTCCACTTGGGTAATGATCATCCCTGCCGAATTCCGCAAATATAAAAGTTATTCATAACCCCACTATCGCAGTAATGAACGTAGACCCAAGTTGGTTTTGCATGTTGACGGGAACATGGCGGCCCGCCTCACATATCTAATACCATTAAGTTTCCAATATCATAAAGCGTGTTCTTGAATAGTTCGCGTAGTTTAATTCGTCCTATTTTTTTTTTTTTTTTGGTAAGTCGCAGAAAGTCTTGTTTTTCCTCAAGATTTCGAGAATACGTACTTGTCTGGGCTGTGAAGGCGATAATTTCAGGGCAAACTGTTTTTGCCTTAGGCTCTTCTTTACCAGATAATATGTGTGCGAACCGAGATACTCTCACTGGGATGTGTCTGTAAGAGTGATCAATCATCGTACGCCCTTACTTGCAGTGCTCACTCATCCTTAAATATCAAAGAGGGACGTTAAATGCTTTCTTTTACGAAAAGTCCTCTCCGAAGATTTAGTGTCGCAGGGTTTAACAGGATACGTCAGAAATTTTCCGTCATTCGTCCAGTGAGTGGTGAAATTGTGGAGTAGGGAAGAGGTCGTGCAAGGTGGTGCAAAGAAGCAGAATTTACATTAATTCAAATCGTGTGACGTATCGTTTTAAATCTTGTGAAAAATGAGCGGTTTAAACCACTTAGTGCGGCACAATTTTTGTAGAAAATCGGCAAAGAAACACATTCTCTTTGTTCCCTACTTCGTAGTCATTTTATGTTTTAATAAAAAGTTTCCCAATTGGATAATATCTGCTCTGTCTCTTTCTGTTTTTATTCACCTCGGATCGTACATTAAGTTCCACAATAACAATTGAAATATCGGTTTGGTTTAAGTAGATTGATGAATATTACTAGGTAAAATGGACAAACTTCAGAAATTGTTGAAGGAAGAAAACAACTAGAAAAGTAGTAAAGTTCTTCTCTATTGCTGTAGTACTGCAGCATCACTGGTTAAAGGAGGAATATATACAAAAGAAATTTTTTAGATTCTATTAGTGTATACGTGCATATTGTAAACGAAATGAAAGGAAGTAGACTTTATACACGTTATACGAATGTACAAGTAGTAAAAACTAATTGTTAATACGCTCTGAAGGTTATAATTGGCGTTAAAAAAGTGGATTTATCGGATGAGGTGACAGTGAAAACCCTCAACCTATCCAGTGAAGTGCAGTCGTGCAACATCACGTTCTCTTTATTTTGATTTATGTGTGTTTGTATCAAAGAAATGTTCTACTAATTAATTTGCACGTACGTGTAATTTCATGTAGAATTTCGATTTCGAATGTTGTTTTTAATTAAAAGTGGACTTGTCATCAGTTGATTACATTAAGAAATTTGCGTTGGCTTACCCGGGGTAAAATTCACCCATCAAAATAGATGATGAGTGATGTGTGGAGCAGGGGTGCAGGGCCCATGTAACAGGTTCATTCTCAATGGCACTTTGTTACGATTGTTATTAGAATGTTTTCTGCCGGTCCGAACGGTACAATTGTTGAATTTTAAAATTAAGCACTAAATTCTGTTTCCTGCTCGTCGGAGCGTAAAATTCTAGGGCTCTACCTTCTATCCCTCGCATAGGGTTGCGTGTGTTTTCCGTGTAATGACTTTGGCTACCCCAGCCGTGTGCCGAAATACTGCTTGTGTAACGTCCTGCTGAAATGCGTGCGCATGTATTTGTTTACACAATGTAAATAGCTGGATCACTAAAAGTGCAGTTGTGCTATATTTTCCAGTAGGTGTCAGTTGCCAATAAGTTTTTCACTTGTTTTTTTTTCTGTATTTATGTTTAATTTAAGTGCCTTTTTGTACTGCTACTTTGTTCTTTTAGATGACTCTTTCTGAAACATAATGACAAAGAATCGTGATGTATAAACCACAACAAGTCTAAATGCGATGAATGGTATTTTTTTGAATTGAAAAATACCTCGATTTTGGGTGAAAACTCCATTCAATAATTAGAACTTTTTATTTCCGGTCAAATAAACAAATTTAGTATGTGCTCAGAGAGTCTATGAAAGTGCAAACAAACGGATTTCCGCCTAAAGATTTAATGATATTAATGAAGTACTAAATTGTTTCGAATCGAACGCGTGGAAATTTTTTTTACTCGGAAATAGAAATTCAAATTTATAGGATGTTCGGATCGACTAAAATCCTGAATCTGGAAGAAATTTCAAAGGTCAGTGACACCACTAGTGAGGTCCGGACAGGACGAATATTGCAAATGCGAAGCACATAATAGTTAAATTAGTATAAAACTATCTGTGCTCATTACTTAAGCATAAGTTTTTTCTTAAGGAGTATCATTTGCGAAGGAGAACTTGGTTTCATAACTCGGTAATTAAACTTTTTTCCTGTCTGACTTATTCTCAAGCTAAATACGCATGAAGAGTATATATCGAAACATGGTGCTTCTTTTAGTTAAGTGAATTTTTACGTTGTATAGTTGTGTAATTATCGCATTGCGTAATTTCGATTCTGGAAAAATACCCAAACGCTAAAGATGGTACTAATACCTGCGCGTAGGTTCTTGAACTATAAGTCTAAACCACTAGACACCAAGGCGTCGTGTGTTAAATTACAAGTATGCGAGGTGTACCCAGAGTACGGGACACTGTCGGTTTCAAATAGCTTCCTTTTTTCGACACTGACATTTGACTTCATTTTATGTGCGATGTTGAAGTTCAAAATTTGGGGTGGGTGCTCGAGGTCTTCGTGGTCAGTTTAAAGTCAATTGGCAAGAAGAGTTCAAAGCAGTCAAGTGTCCTCATGGTGAATTTTTGGATAATTGAAATTGATTGTTCGTATCCCACGCGACAGCATTCATCACTTGCTCCTGTGATGAGGTCGGTCATCTCTAGATAGATTAAGAGGAATAAGTCGGATATTTTCATAATTGGGATTCATAAATGTTTATTCTTAATGATGAGACTCTCGAAGTTTTTCCTTCAGGTATAATTAGGAAGAACACTAATTTAAGTGTAGATTTAGCTACATTTGATGGTATTATGTACAAATTTATTGGTTACATCTATTTATTTAACAATATGATAGGTGGAGATTAAGAGACGTAACAAAGTTTTAATTCCGTTGGAAATGTTATTGGAAAAATAATTGGTGGCACCCAGACGGGGAATGGTCCCAGGAGAGACGGATTATACACTTCACACCTGAAGACTCGTCCCGAGGTTATGAATAGGTCAAATAGAATCGAGACATTCGTTTTATTTGTTTTCTTTTAATCAGATGCAAATTATGAAACGTATTAGTCGACTATTTATCTGTTGAAATTCATGAAAGAAGAACGTTAAATTATGTTTGGGAATAGTGTCTCCAACCGTGGAGTTTTGAAACAATGATAGCTACGTATGAATGACAATTGGTAATGGAAATATGGCGGATTATTCAATCATGCGACCCTGTACAGGTGCACTTGTTGTTTATATTGTGGGCAAATCTAATGGTATAAATCTTCAGTTGGGAATGTGTTCTACTTTCAAGGTTTCAGTGTTTGTAATTCTCATGAGATTGGTGTCAGTGAGGTTTTGAACCTTGAAATAAAAATTTCTACATTGAAGGTTTTGCGATCGGATTGTTAGATTTTTCCAGATGTCGAATCAGGATTCCTTATTCGCAGTCAAGAAACATTATGATTTATTGTGGAAATTATAAATCTACGGCTCTGAAACTTTTTATCGCAATTTGAATCTTCAAATTCACACCGTAAAGGTATGTGACATTAATTTTGGCGGTCAAAAGAAATTTGAATTATTATATACATTTTTAGTAGGGGAAACTGAACCTGACATTTGGAAGAAAATGCTTGCAGTGGGATTTCCACATGTAATCCACCTATGTAATTGCTTAAGACTTGAGAACGCAGCTCGACGTGTAGCTGCTTGATGGAAATTGTCACCACCCTGGGAAACGAGGCTTTGAAATAATTGCTCGAGATGATCACAACGGCGTTTGCCGTGGGTGGTACCACTTACCGTTTCGGTAATTCTGTAGCTTCACATTCTCATCTCACCGGCACCCGTTTCCAATTTGGTCATATGGTGGGCATTCTTGTGGCAGAACACGATGAATGATGAATCGTGTTCGAGTGTTTCCCTACTACACTAATATTGCGGTGGTTCTATCAAAAATGACCGAACCGTTCAAAATAATAAAATAACCTTGATGGTTTTCAATTAATTTTTTCTTTTACTTTTATTTCAGGTACGTAAGAAACATGATATTCCATCAAATTTATTTGAAAATTCAGGGCGGCTCAGGACGAAGGTGAAAAAAAAATTCAGGTTTGTGAACTATCGGTTTCAGATTTTGATTTAATTTTTACTTTCCACCGCGGGTCAAATGCCTCATGTCTCGATCTTCGAAGTTCTGGGATTTTCTCAAGAATTTTCCTACCGTTGAAGATTTTTCATTTTTTGCTTGGTTGCGTTCGAAACGTCGAATTAAATGACGAGTAATTTCGAATCGAGTGCGATCAAACCGAAATCGAAATCGATGGCTGCAATGCTAATAATTGGATTTCGCGGGCGAAAAGAAAAGAAAAATGAAAAGTGTCAGACGGTGGAGGTTCGGTTAGTTCAGGGATAGCAAAGCCGGTGGTGACTCAGGTACGAGGAGTGACAGGAATCGGGGATGGTGGATTAATTTGAAATGTTTGACGGGTTTTCAATTTGAGGTGAGATCCTTAAAAAAGACTCTACAAGGAAAGCTGTAGAATTCTTCGGAGGTGAATGCCCTTGGAGCCCTAACAGAGTAACATCAGGTGTTTAAGTCACGGTTATTCGAACATTACACCGAGTTAGGTAATCTGTATGAAAATGGTATTTTGTGTTTCATAGCAATTTTCCGGGTTTTTAAAGAACCCGATTGGCATCTGTCATTTACAGGAACCCAGAATTCCAAAACGGTGTGTCGAGTACCACAGACGTATGGCTCGGTAATGGTAATGCAGTGGGCCACGTTTTAGGGAATCACCAAGCCATTCTTTTCGCAGCACGAAGGTTGGTGGGCGGTCCATTATCCTCCTTAGCGTTTTCCCTTTATTTTTGCCCATTCACTTGTTGTTCTTAAAGCGAAGGAGAAAAAAGTCAAACAAGACGAAATTGCCAAAAACGCTGGTTGTACGCGCGCGTGGCGAAAGAGAGAGGAAAAACGCAATGATGTAAAGGGAAATAGGTTTTCCAAGGTCCTCGAGCTCGTTGTGAAATCGAATAAATCTGTTAAATTATTCTTAGGCTTTTCTAAAAATTTGTATTTGGTCGATTGAACCAAAGGGTTTTTGCTCTTTCACGAGAGAAAATGCTAATTTATGTATTCGTTGGGTCAAGCCGTCTGGGGGAGTCAAAAGGAAAGGAATAAGAATTGGAGGAAAAATGTGAAATTGTGAGCGAGTCCTAAGCCCGCGACACGATGGGAAGAGAACATGAAGAGACGGGAATCTTCGTGAAATTGTGTACGCCTGTGAAGTTGTGGATGGATGTAACGCTGAAGTGGTCATTTGAAGGTTTTTTGCGTAAATCATCTCTCTGTGTTCCGCTGTTACCAACCGGTGCTAACCAGATTACAACGCATTCCTATTTTTATGACTACAATTCGCACTTTAGTCACGCGGTGGAAACCAGAAGAACATCGAAATTGCCGCAGTTGATCGGTGGGAAAGAAGTGTTGGAGTCGTTCGAAGACAGAGATAGAGTTCACAAAGCGCAAGTAATTATTATTGTTTTTATGTTGGGATGTCAAAAGATTTGAAGCTTTAATCTAAAGTTTGCAGATAGTTCTTCTTGCAACGTTCGAAATAGTTGGAAAGATTTTAATTGGGTTACCGAAGACTGCTGAACTCGTTTCTTGTGGGTACGATTTAGTGAAAGAATTCAGGTCGTCGTGAATTGGGTATCTGAAAGAAGAGAGAAATGTCGGTTGATGGAAGTCGATGGACTAGAATATGTAAACGTAGTGTGGAGGTAGTGAGAAGATGAGAACATAATAGAAGGAAAACGTCTATCATCGGAGTTGAAGAGGAGGACAGACGTGAGAGAAGAAAACTATTCGGCAGCGGTATTCCCATCGTTTACGCCCATCTGGGCATGTAAAATAGTTCAATTGACACCGAGGTTAACCTTAGTTAACCGAATAATTTGGTTACTCCCAATTGACACCTTTTTTACAGAGACTAATCCGATGATGGATTGGAAAGTCAGATAGAGAGAGAGTCGCGGGAGAGGAATAGTAGGGCGTGAGATTACACGGGTTGGGTGTGCTGCGATATCAACGTGATTGGAACAGGGAGCAGACGCTGACACTGAAGGTGGGAGATACCTTTCTTAGAGAGGATACCTGAAGTAATAACAGAACTACAACTGAGTTGGAAATTATTTGGTCGAATGTGTCACCTGCCAGATATGGATGACCTCAATGGCATGAGGTCGTTGCCACCGTTTTTTGGTTTTCTTTGTGCAGGTTATCACCTGCCAGGGTATTGCCAGAAGTAAGAGTTATGAGGTCACCAATTCGCGTGAATAAAAGGGGAGTCGAAATAGCATGTGACTATTACTGGCATGTGTGTCGTGAGTATCACGTGTATAAACCGAAATCCGGTACCGATTCTGTGTAATTCGATACATAAAGAAAGGAGTAGAAGTTGGAAATCGTAAAGACAGATAAGGGGAACTTTTTTTTATTGAATAATTGACTTTTAGCGTTGGTTATAGGCAGTTTAAAGTCATACCCCCAAAGAAATGTCGTTAATGGTTGTCGGAGATAGTTGTAGTCTATCGAAAATGGACCTTTTTTCTTGCTGTGGGAAGGAGAGAAACGAGGAGGCAACAGAAAAGGTCTCCCTTAAAAACCGTTTTAGCCGAAGCATGAAGAAGAAATATTTTAAATCGGACCTTCGGGCTGCCGGAGCCCCTGCTCTTGAAGATTAAGAATTCTACTCACATATATTTTCCTCGTTCCTTCCTTTGCTCAGTAACTATGTAATCAATAAGTCTTGATGGTTTCTAGGTGGTAGGGGACGAGGTTGTGGAGTTGCAAGGAAGTGGAAATAGCAAAAGAAGCCTTACAGGCTGTCTGTTTGATAGTGAGGGGAAGTAAATGGAGGCGAGGTTTTGGGCGTAAGCGTCAGCGGGAAAGTTTGACAATAAGGGGACAGAAGGAAGAAGAGAGTATCACTTGATTTTTTTCTCGGCTTCTTTTTATCGTGAGCAATAGAAGGAACAACAAAAACAACGGCAGCAACATGGATGGCAAAAAGTTCGGGGTTGGAGAATCTGTTTTTCTTGCTTATTCTTTTCCCAGCGGCAGAATAAAGTCTCATTAGAGGAGACACATCGGGGTGTGCCCGGGCGTTACAGGAGGCTTAGGTTGGCTTTAGTTTTTTTCTGCCGGAGTTACGCCGGGCCCGGGGAGAGACCTGAGGGAATTTTTCTAGCATCAGAAAAAGTTTAAAATGACATTGATTTCAATTTGAAAATTTCCCTCTTGTTTGCTGTCGTGCTGTTCTCGCTGTAGTTTTAAGAATTAATTTGAAAAGGCACGGCAGACGGGGAAAAAAGAATTTAATTGTTGGCTCTTGTTAGTCCGATGGCTCCGCCGTACTTTTGAATTACTCGATGGACTCAAAGGGTGACGAAGAGTGGTGTGAAAGGGTTGATGAATCTGGTCACGGCCCTGCTTACTACAACCCCGGCTTTCCCGGAATTGTGTCCTACCCGTCATAAATTAAGTAAAGGTTGTGTCAAGCGTTACATGATAAACTTAAAAGGGACCGTTGGTCGCAGACCCTCCAGAAAATGGAAATTGTCCTCTTACCGTATGAAAAAGAATGTGCCGAGGACGCAAGAAGATGGATGACTAGCTTGAAGTTTTAAACTGGTCATCGAACTTTACTGTTTTAACTTTCTCTTTCGACCGATTGCACGGTGGACTCCTGTCGGGCGGGGACAGTTCCACACATCGACAATGAGATGTCTTTGAAAGCAGGAGGCTAATGTAACGGTGGGATTTTGTCGTGGCAGGAGTTGGAGAGGAAAGAAATTGTGAGGGTACACTAATTGATATATACGATCTTAGTGTTATCGACCTTGTAAAATGCTCTTTGTAGAAACCGACTTAAACTACTCCTTTGGGAATTTCGGGTTGAAGTTTGAAATTTGGAAGTTCACTAGTAGTGAGGGAGTGGGTTTGGGGAGTGGAAATATTTCAGATGGTTTCTCTGGGCCTTTCCAGGTATTGAAGCGAATCGAAGTTAATGGAATGTTACCTTTCATGAGTTTGAATATTTTATAGAATTTTATAGAATCGGCTAACTGTTTCCACGTTTGAACGATTTGTTAGATGGATACCACGCGTGTGTGTGCGCGCCTTTGAATCTCAAGTGAAATTTTTAAAGCGGTTTCAAACCTGACACCTTCGGATTGTGGATCATAATTCATGGAATCCTTACAAATGTTATTAGTCGCATTCTTGGTATTAGAAATTGTAGTGTTCGGTATTGTTCATCGGTAACTGAATATACCGCTTAGCGAATTCAAGACGTTTAAGACAATTAAACTTATTTCTCAAACTGATTAATTTCTGTAACAAGTGTTTCGTCGTTCGATACTAAATTTCTATTTTAAGTTAATTGCTGTACTGCACTGCATGCGGTTATACTCTTAGTTAAGAATTATCGTCACTTTGAGGTATTCGTTTACATCTTTTGAAGCTGACCTTGTACAACTGTTGACAATAATTTCAGACATCAACCAGCATTAGTAGGAGCACGTAAAATGCTTGTGTAAAGGAATTGTGTGTTATAAGAGTTTCAACAATGTCAGGTATTGTCTTCCTTGTTTATTTATTCCTGAGTACCAAGGATATTTTAAATCAAACTGGAAGGCCGTCCACGTTATATGTGTTGTTCGTTCAATTTTGCATAGCCTTCGTCGATCGGAAGTCGACAAAGCGATCGTTTTTGTTTCGGTGGGAAGCAGAGATGCAAATTTATAACTTCAATCACCTGGTCATGGATGGTGATATTTCCAAAGTCAAAGTCAAGGGGTGGATGTTTAATAGATGTTAATAGATGTTAAATAGACTCGAAGTCTAAAAGTCGACACAAAAGGCTGGTAGAATGTCAACGCATAAAATATCTTCAACAAAGATCATTAAATGATTTAAAAGGGCTTTTCTTGAACGGAATATAGAAGTTTTGTGTTACAGAACTCATTGTAATGACCGAAAAGTTGTCAATCCTAGCTGGTACATGCCGGGGGGTAAAAAAGACTCTCACAAGAGGCCCGAACACTTCTAAGGTGAAAAGCTGTAAACAGAGCTCTAAATCTAAGTAAAGTTTGAGGCTAAGCCCAGTGATTTAGGTTTATAACATCAGGCAAAGTTTGCGGGCTCATTAATGACAAGGACCGTGAGTTTCCTTTGTGGCATGGGAATGCAGGGTGGTGAAACTTCAGTGAAGTCCGCAGCGTCTCGTCAGAGTCTCAAGTTGGTGGCGTGAAGTGAATAAAAAATGTTAAACTTAAGTTTGTTTTAAGTTGTCGCAGAAACCTGCTCACCATCTCCACTTCAATTTAAATTCAAAAGAATGTCCTGCATAATTGAAGACTCTTGTTGTTGTACTTTGTACTTTTGTGCAGGGTGTACAGAGTTTGTGAGGAGTGAGCTTTACAATGTATTCATTGCTGGAAGCGATAGCTAATCTTTTTAACAGATATATGAATTAAGAATTGAGAATCACGGGCGGAGCAGAGGTCGAGTGGACTATAAATTGTCGTGCACCAGAAATAGAACTAGACACAGACCATATTTTTTCGGCTTTAACTGGTCATGGAAAATTAAAATGTTATCTGACTCATTTCAAAGTACTCGGCAACTGTTGGCTGTTCCTACTTTTGTGAATAAATTAGTTGAATGTCGAATAGTTCAAGTAGTTTCGTAGATCGGTGTAAAAAACGTATGCAAAATTTTTGTTCAAGTTCCAAGGAAACTCTTTAAATGCACTTTTAGGCATTGCTTAATCACGACCAGACTCGCTTGTTAGAGGCAACCGTCAGTCTGCATTCAGAGGCATCAGTCTTTTGTTATGATGTAACGTTTCACTATTAATAAATATTGGTTGTTTGTTTGGAGGACCTGAAATCGGGTCGCATTTCTTTTTATTAAAACATGATACTCGTGCCAAGTACCGATGTAGGAGTGCTTCGTTTCCAAAAAGCATGTCTTACGAATGCAATAACCATTTCATAGGCAATTAAGTGACAGATTTGTAGTTTTATTATCCATTTCGTTAGGGAAACGAGAAAGGGTAAAAAGTAGAAATTCTAGAAGATGTGGCGGTAAAGGAAGGTTACAGGAACTTTTTGGGGTTAAGGATCAGAGGTCTGTGGGGTTTTGATTGAAATTGAAGCTCCTGCAAAACAAGATGGAAATTTTTCTTTGCAACTAAAATGTGGGCAACATGTGTTATAGCAGCACCTGTCTATTTAATATTTAATTAATACAATTCATAGAAGTTGAATGTGATATTCTGAGAGATTTGCAGTTTTGAAACCGAGAGTCACATGTTCTCTGATAGATAGTTGGGTACCTAAACTTGTACTTCGTCTAGGTGGATTTAAAATTTTTTTTAATGAAATAGCAGTTTCGCACCTTGCCAGAAGTACTCTTTTGAGAATACCTGGACTTAATTGGAAGAATTGTCGGCGACGGGTTGAAAATTCTTTGTGTAGAGTAATATTGTTTTAATGTAAGAATATAATTGCTTCTTATTCGTATTGATCGCATTGTTCACGACGGACCTGAGGTAATTAAATATCCTAAGGACGTGAAGCTGAGGTCAAGGGTCTGGGAGGTTCCACAAGGTAAGTCTAACTCCGGATCTATCATTAATTTTTATTAGCTGTAAATCCGAGTGTATCAAGAAGGCAGCGAAAAGATTCCTCTCGTGCTTTCCAACCCTTTTTTGTCTGGGTTTAACTCCCTGTGGAGGTAATTACAACTCTTCGTCTCCTTCTCTGTTGCCTTTCTGTCGCCGTATCTTTCAGATAATTTCGGCCAGATATTTTTAAGGCTGTTGAAGGCAGGGCGGCTTTGTTGGCAGATTCCACGGGAAATGAGAAACCGAGTTAGCAAAAGAATTGCCTATGAACCGAAGAAGAACGTCCCGTTGAAAGTTTTACTGCCGTAGAATTTTATAACGGATGTTGTAGGCGGATTAGAATATTCCATCTGAAAATATTTTCACTAAAGCTTCGAGTTGAAGGAAGAGATTAATGCATATTTTTTTTCGGAAGCACATGTACTTATCACGAAAGTTGTGATTCGTACACATGCTCCTGAGCAAACTTTGTGCATTTTGTAGTCGTTAACGGAAGCAAAACCAAACTGACTTTGTTAGGCGACGGATGGCAATCGATGTCCGTTCGGTATGGTGATGGTGTTACACGTAACGAATTTAAAAATTATCTCTGCAGATTTGGTTTCGGCGCGGCTAAACCACGGCTGTCAATTTTTAAACGAATTGATATCGGACTGTCAGGTCAGGTAATTTGCAACGTAACATTTCGGGTTAGAATAAAAAGCCAGCGTGGAAGATCATATAGCGCGAGAGAGAAATAGTTTTGGAAATATACAATGAAGGGGATGTAACGGTACTCGTTATTGGATATCCGACAGTTTGCTCTGTTACGATAACATCTGGGCTCATTGAAAACGAAGTGATGTTTCGCAGAAGTTTATTTATTTAACAAGAGCCTAGCTTATTACGTAACAAACATTTGTATTAAAATTACTCATCTCGTTGATGTTGCGTATAAATACTAATGAGGCTTATTGTTTCGTTTTGGCTCGGGTACTAAAGCCACCGTCAGTGACAGCATATATTTTTTATTTGAAGATGTGGAATACGCATATGCAATGAAACAATAACGAGAAAAATTAGAGCCGAAAGTATGTTTTTACTTATTGAAATAAATTTCTGGGTACTCAATTGTGTCACACGCAGCAGATGAAATATACGGAATTTGTATATCGTTGTAGCATCTTTAGGGAGCTTGGTTGGCGATCCCTGGTCCCTGGGTAACTGGACTGAAGCCAAAAGGTTTATGTTTTACTAAAATGTTTGTTAAATGTGTACAGGCTATGCTTATGGGTAGCCATATTTGCCCCTAGTTTTATTTACTGGATGATGACAAAACTGTAAACCTCTATAAGTCGAATACACGATTTTATATATTGGAAATCATGTATGCTCGTGCCGAATATTTATTTAAATTTTACTTTAGTTTTAGTTTAATTGCTTTATGAGGTACTCGTTGCCTCCATGGCGTTAAGTAAAGTAATCGTTTGATTTATGTGGAAAATTGAGGGAACGTCTTAAACCTTGGGTCTTTACGTAGATGATAAATGGGAGACAGCCAAGCACTTCACTTCACTTCTCATTGCGAGTTCTCTTCCTGCTGCTTATTAGTGCGTTATTGCTTTATGGAAACCTGAGTTGCGTTCATTGATTGGTCAATAGGAAGGTTGTACAGAATATGAGAATAAGGAAGAGACAAGAGTTCAACAACCTGGTCAAGACACGTTATCTTACAGCAGGAATCGATTCTGACTAATGAACGGGCTTGTTTACGTGTATGTCTGTGTCTAAGTCTTTGCAATTCCAAAAATCAATTTTGTTTTGCAGTTGCTAGGAAATGGGGCTTGGCAGGGTTTTGGGGAAGTAGCTTGTATTTCGCCGACGTGGCCGTAAGAATGCTTCGATTTCATCATTTTCCGTCGCCACTTTTATCCCGCTGTTTCTGGCTCCACGCCCAAATATTTTATAGGAAGGAGCAAGAAAGAAAAAAGCCATAAACAAGTGAAATAACATAGGACGCGTATCGATTTTTTCCAATTCGAATTGGGTCATTCGCCCACACTAGGAAACATCAAAAGGTTGGTTCAATTTTCCTTAATGTTTATTCTTGGTCAGACGATTTTTTTGTTCATTTTTTTCTGTAATAATGAAAGAAAGAGAAATAGACTAAATATAGATTGTTTTCTGGACTCCGTAAAATCCCTTTCAGTAACCTGGATGTTTAATTTGTATTTAAGGGCGCCTAATATATTGTTTTGCCTGGCTTTTTGTAACAGGATCACGTGTTCAATTCCTTAATTTCAACCACACCTATAGATAGAAGACCGTTTTACGTGAGTCGATGGTGAGGAGCCAGCATGCCTAAGCATTGTATTTGAAAAAGTAACAATTAACCTTGGATGCAGGTAATGGCGGCACTGCGTACCTGGTGGCACTCTTGTACTTGGCGACAAGTATTCCCTCCACGTTCGGCAAACTGCCTATAATTACGTCGAGCGTACCCAATGTAAACGACAAAGGTGCGCCGTTGCAATTTGCCGGTTAATCTTGACGGCTGAGATGCCACTGTCTAAATACGGGGCTTATAAAGACGGTATGAGAGACTCTCAGATTGCGGTTTGCCTAAGCCTTTGAAGCCTGTTGAAAAGAATCTTCGACCTTTCCAGTTAATTCAGCTATTGGAGTCACTGCCTCGGGTACTGCGCTTTACGACTGTGACATTTCATTATTTCCATCTAGAGAACCGGTAAAGAAATTTAATATTTAGGAATGAAACTGAATTAAGCCGCGGTGTAGCAGACCTCGCCTCGAATTCCTATTTATTAAAAATGTCTTCACCCTTATAGAGGCCACAGTTTCCTTCTGGAGACGGCTTTAAACGTAGATATCTGCTTAAAGAATTGTCCTCTATTCTTTCTAATGGCAGAGTTTTAATTTTCGTATAAATTTCCAACAACAATGACGTTTTTTTTAAAGTTTTTACTGCTATTTTGGTGTTGTTTCTTTACAACAATCTGGAAATCATTTGTCTGTTTTTTCTATTGTAGTACGTTTAGTAGTGGGGATGGGTTTTTCTATCCTTCCGTTGAATTTTATTTCAGTTGTGTGTAAATGGAAATTGGTTACGATGTTTGTTGTAGTTGTTTTGTAGTGGATCTCACCCTCGGTTTCACAAAATTTGCCTTCAAATAAACCGTTCACGTCTCTCCGCCTTCGACGCCATAGTAGACAGTTTAATTGTGTCCAGTCATTAATCAAACTACTTCCGGCGTGAAACATTCAGAACTTTTTAAATTACATTTTCTTAGTTTTATTCCTTTTGGATTCGCCAAGAGAGCCGGAAGGACTTGGACCAAAACAGCCCTTTTCCCCATCGGTTCTGCTTCTGTGGACCACCGACCTTTACGGGTCATTACCCTGTGGCACGATATTGTGACATTTTTATTGCCTTTTTCACTTGTCCGTCCCCGTAAAGCTTTGGTGTACGTCGACTTTTTAGTGAAAGCAAAATTAGTTGCCAAGCAAAGCCAACGTAAGTACAGCCGGATGCTGTTAAATTTGCAATTATGTCGCATGAATCGAACACTCCTTTTGTGTAAAGTTTGATCATCGATTTGCTGAGAACTTGCAATTCTCGTTTAATGCCATACTCAAGTTCATCGAAACAGTGGGCGGATCAGACAACAAATGTCAACTTAGTCTCATTATCGCTGCAAGGGCTTTTATTTGTTACGAATACGTTTCAATCAGGTCGTACAAGTTTCGCTAGAGTTCCATTTTACCGGTGCTTGGGTTCGTTTAAATGAACCTCTCGCTGATGAAAGACCAGTTTGAAACGATAACAGTGGGTTGCAATAGGCGCGACAGAATTGTCTGTTAAGTGTTATTTTCATCTTTAGGGTGCAATTGTTTTAATCTGATACATTGAGTTACCTAAGCGCCACTACACGTAGCTATACACACTCTATCTATTACGTTGCTTTGTTCCTTCATTTTTGTTTTATCATGTCAGGAAAGTTCTCTTTCTAAATGAACATTGTTTTATATTTCTATCCTCTCCTCCATGTACATATATATACCTAATTCTGTTAAGCGGTACAGAATTGTTTCCCTCTCGGTCCGTGATGTTTATTCATGTTTCATACCAAAGTTTTGACTCTTGCTTCCATTGTTGTTGCATTTCTCTCCTCTTTTACTTACCAGCGAGCTCGGAGTTCATGGAACTCCGCAGAAAAAGGAAATGAGTGTACCACTTAAGAAGCGATCAATTGAGGAAACTCATAATTTTTTTCGCACTATTATTTTCATAACTCGGGAGTAAATAATGGTAGAACTGTCGAGCAGTAGGCAGTTGATGAATTCGTCTTCGGATGTGACAAAATTGATGGGATCTCTAATTTTCTCGCTTTGTATGGTTCAGAAATCGAACTCTCCGATATTTAAATGAAATGGAAGCGGCGGAGCAGACGGAAAGTGAGATTCGTTGGAAACAAGCGATAGAACCGATAAATCAAGGAACTGTCCGTGAAAAATAAAAATACAGTTTTCCACGTCGGCCGTGGACGTGTTTGAGAGCCCAGGCCTGAAAGTTGTCGAGTCCATGACGTCCGATTTACGGCGCGGTCTTATCGATGCGGTTGAACCGGACCTGTCCCTTTTGCCTCGTATAACATTCTTTTTCTATCAGTTCCGAAGCTTTAATTAAAAAAGTTCGACTGTCCGCAAAAGCGATAGGGAAGTGATTGGTGGTAGCTTTTTCTCATATGAAAACACTCAAGTGGACGGTGCCCGAATGTGGAAGTACGCGTCCAATCATCAGGTTCTTCTTGGGGAAATCGTTGACCAAATTCTAATTGCCAAGTGTAAGAGAATGGACCTGGAAAAATTTCAATGATACTTTATCTGTACGAAAACATATTCGGACTATTTTCAATTGGGTTTCATTAGATTATTGTAACGCGTTTAATCGCTCGAACGTGGCAGCTTTTTAAGCTTTTAACCATTTTGTCTCACACCGCTTTGGTGCATCTCTCTCTCTTTCTCTCTTTCCCCAGCGCTCTCCATCTCTCTTTCTCCCGGTTGGATGGAAAAGCTGTGTGCTCTTAGTGCCGAGCCAGCAGAAGTAGAAAAACAAATGTGAGCCGGAATTTATGGAGGATTGAAACGTTGGGAACTCTTTTTTTTTCTGACGTTCGATAGGTAACCCCGTGTAATAAACATTCGGGGAATCTGTGGTATTCACCGGAAAGAGAAAACTTTATCGGACTGAAAGTTGCAAGTTTGTTTTCCATAATTTACAATTGGAAAGACTGCTGAAATTAAATCGCAGGCAAGAACGAGTGAAATAGCAAGAAGGTATCATTTCCGTCTAGGCAGTATTTTAGCAATTAGATTTTAATTGACTGTAGGAGTGTGCTCAACAATCAACTGCCGGTAACGGGGGTGGTGTAGGAAGACTGAATCGAATATCCTGGTAAAATAGTAATACCATTTCTTGTTGTCAATTCTGAATTACAAAAAATAATTCTTACACTTGGTGTAGGAGGAAGTTAGGAAGTTGTTTGCAGTTTCTGATAGAGAAAACTCCAAGTTTGAAAAGTAATTAGTGAGTGTTTGTTAGAAAAATCTAAACGTGTCACTCTCAGAGCACAGTTGAGTAGTGTAACTTGGCAAGTGTAATTTTGCCAACACGTGAGACCGGTTAATGTTACTGGGTCATTAATATCACAAATGATGCCACGAGTTTTTCTTTTGGAAGACCTCATTGTTTGGCGTGTGATTTTTCGTGTGACAAAACTTGTAAAACAAAACGAAATTAACAAATTTATTGTGTTGCCTGGCACGTGAATTGAAAAGACAGAAATTCCTTTGTTTATTTACTCCATTGACTACTTTTTAATTATTTAACGATGCCGTTTGAAATTCGTCTAGGAGAGAGCACGAAGAGAGAAAAAGTGAGGAGGGTATTGTCTTCTGTTCCTGAGATGTTGTCACAGTGTAAACAAATGTTCAAGTGAGGTACCGGCGAAAACTCATTGATAATGCGACCGCATTTCCCTTTTTAATTACCTGGGACCCTGGATTAATTAGGTTGTTGCGGTACCGGATGATCTCGTCATTCTGGTAGTACCTGGTGTCGTTTCATCATCCTCTGGGGTAATTAGAATATGAAAGAGCATTGTGTAAAATCAGTCGGTTCGAACGTGGTTCCTGTTTTCAGGTGAGTTTGCATACAGGATTGACTTGCAATGAAGTACGAGGAACCTCTGAAACCTCACATGCACCTCATCTGGATGGTTTTCAATCAGTCTTTCCTCAGAATTTTGGAACGAAATCTTTCGCCACCTGTAAACCCTACAAAAAAGACAAAAAGAGAAAAAGGAATGGAACGTGACACGAGATAGTTGTAACGTTTGATCATCACACCTGAGTGAACCACCAATTGAACCCACGCGTATCTCTGTGAAGTGACAATTCCATTCGGATTTCTGTCGCAAGCCGATCAAACCGAAAACTCACTTAGCTTGACAAGTTCTTAGTGGGTGTTGATCGTAAAGGAAAATAGAAAAAGTTTTACCTTCCAGAAAAATACCTGTGCAGATAATTTTTGACCATAACGAACTGTTTCGTGGGTTCTTTATTTACGACCAAATGTTGGGTGTTTGGATAATTTTTTTCGACATTATCATTTAATTTCAATGGCAGTAACTTTGTAAATCACATTGACACGGCGTTCATAAATGCGGGCGAAGCGGACGAAGGAAGTAAAGCAGAAGTTAGATATGTAATGTATCGCAGTTTCCAAATAATAGTTCTTAAATAAGTTGGGTTTAAAAGCCGCGGGGTTGGCCCTCGCACACTTTCGAAGAACAGGTTATTATGAAGAATGAAACTCAGCGGGGCCCTTCGGGAGAATGCGGAAAGGCTTGCTTTTTTCAATTTCAGCAACCCTTAGGGTTTCCAAATACGCTTGGGTGATGAAAAGTAATCAAGACACGTCAAATGTGGCGGCGTCACCGTTGTGGCAACTACATGTGATACTGACGGAAACGTGGTTTTCACCCAAAACAAGAAAAAGGAAGAAAGGAATAAAAATTGGACGCAAATAACCTTAAGCTGATAAGGAGGCACGGCAAGAACGAATATTGATAAGATAAAGAGTAATATATGATGGTGCGCCGGGCCGGAACCCTTATATTTAACGAGGAGGAACGATCCTACCTAAATCTTTTTCCTTTGGATAGTCTGACAAATTTATAGTAGGCGCGGGAAATTTACGAGGTATTTAGCGGGGGTAGAGAAATGTAAGGCTGAAGGCTCTTGTAACCACCGTGAATATCTTAAGGTCCGCCATGGGGAAGGTTTGAAGGAGAGCAAAGGAACGAAGGAAGGAATATGAATGCTAGGGGCTGCAGAGATCCCTGGGGATGAGAAATTCCATTTCGGGATTTGTTTGCTACAAGTACATCAAGTATGTTTTGTTGTCGCACACAAAGATACGTGGTCTTATTTAAAATTTTGCTGGGGATGGTTTTAAGGCAAAATAGAAAGACGGTGGTAGGGAAGCAGCCGTTCTCCTGTAACTTAAAAAGTTTTTGTCCTGCAAGAAGAAGAGGTCAGACTACGTACTGTGTGTGCTTTAAGAAGTCCTTAGTGTTTCCGCACTTTGGTTGAATCTTCTTATTTTGGCTTCTTGGATTGACGTTCTCTTCATATAGACTTGGTTACCCTGAAATTTTTTCCTTTCTTTTGTTCCGCAAGTGAATTATAAGCGGGTAATATAAATCGACCAGAGTGTGTGATATTAAGGTGAAGTCAAACCGAGCCAAGGTTAGTGATGCTTAAGTTTTCACGTTGCATTCAATTGTCTTCTGAGCCGAGAGGCCACGGATTTGCTCTTAAACTCGATGACGAGGATGATTTTTATTGTTCTGGGCCTCCAAAATAACTGCCAAATGATCGGATACTCTATTAATTGCGAAAGAAGGTTTTCCTCGGTGTGTAATGGATTTGGCTGCAGTTTGACCGGCTTCAAATTAGTGCGAAATTGCACTTTTCGACAATCCAAACTCGGTTTACTCATCTGAGAAATATAGAAAGTTTGGAAAAGTTTAGGTTTCCGCCTGTTTTTCAGGGAGAGGATTGGAAATTTTGCTGGAATGGTTGCCTGCCCGTTCGTCCGAAAGTAATTTCTTTCCCTTCCGGACTTGTCCTATTTGTCTAGGGGCTTTACAGTTACTTGGGGCAAGTCGAATGGCGGGGCAGTTGCCTTTTCCGAGAAACACGTGTTTGACTGAGTGGTGGTCAGAGAAACATTCTTGTATTCCCTGTAGTCGCTCTGTTGCCCCGCAACGTTCAAAACAATAAAAATAAATAATACGTGTAAAAATAGTTTTTATTTTTGTAATAGAATAAAAATACAGTTGAAACAGTTTAATTTATCACTTGGAGTTTCTCCAAACGCTTAGTGATATGACGTAATTTGACGGGGTGTCTTCACGTGTATGAAATGCTGTCCTTCGGGGGTTTTTGGCAGGTCGAACAAACCTTGGCTTAATTAATAATGTACTTTAGAGTATGGAAAATTGAAGAAAGCATTATAGTAAATCCCGGTAACACGCTTTAATAGCTTTGACCAGTCTTGCATGAACTAGATTGATTTGGAATTATTTCTAAGATATAAACCATCTCCCTTTAGAAAAATTTTAATTCTAGTGCATATCCTTCGTCTACTGTTCGTGTTCTTATTAACAGTTTCATCACCATCGTATTTTAATATTATTAAATGTATTTCTATATCCCGTTTCCTTTTGGAATCTTGCTTTTTCTGAAATAGTTTTTAACTGTGCTTGATATTCCTGTACATGCTATAATTTAACCATAATTTGTGTGCGAACAGTTTGTCCAGTCACTTTTTTCAGTGGAAACAGTGAATGATGTTAGGAAATGTGACTCTGTGAATGACTGTGGCGTACATGCGTGTTTGTCTCTTGCTAGAATTCGCAATGCAAAGAGAAACAATCATTTGTATTGCTAACTTTTTTTACCGCATAATTATTGAACATGTCAAGCGAAGGAAGTACAAGACAACTGTAAATGTACGTACGAAATAAATCATGCAGATAATCATGATCGTGACTTGGAGGGAATTGGCGCAAACATGTTGAAATCGTTCTCATTTCCCATGTAGATCGAACCCTACCGTAGTGTGCAAACACGGGCAGATAATCAGAAAAAACGGTCAAATGGGTCGTATTGTACTGGTGCGACAAAACTCCGTGACTGTGGGATGGAAACAGCACTAGAGAACTCAGAGGTTCAGCGGTAAGGTGTTTAATTAGTGTTTCATAAGAACAGATGTTCTGCAAGAACGTTTCGGTGGTCGAAGGTCGAAAGAAGGAGTGGTACGGAAGAGTTGCGGTGATAGACTGGGAAGATTACGATAAATTCAGACTTAGCGTTGTATATGAATTTTAGTTAAGGAGAAGCAGTTGATGTTGACAAGGCACCATTTCCATTTTCGCAAAGCTTCTTAGAATAACCACACTGTTTGTTACACTTGACACCTTATTTTCTTCTCATCTTGTTGTCATCTTCTTCATCTTTCTTGTCTTTCACGGGTTTCTCTCTCTCTCTCTCTCTGTCCCGTCGACATTTCAACTCTCTAGCACGCCGCAGTTTTCTGCTTCTTTCCTCCTGAATAACTGTTGCAACTCTGGTTCCCTCTATTTCTTCTGACGTTTCGTCTTGGGTAATAAATTCTGTCACTCCGGGCATTTATTTCCTCTAAGTTTTTCTACTTCCCTCTTATTTGATCGATCTCGGCGCAACGCAGGACGAAGAAACCCTGACAATCTTCATTTTCCTAAGCAGGCAATAGATCTTCTGCCTCGACTTTATTACGTTCTGCCTCTTTTAGTTCATATTTTGTTACACCACATTCTTTTTTATGTCGGCGTGCTATTTCTTCGGTTTGTGACATTGCTACCAGTTTACAGTAAGCTTTTTGTTTGCGTATATTTTGTTTATATAACCGACTGGATGTCCGTTTCATTCATATATAAATAGGTAGTTGTTGCGCTATTTGCTGGGTCGTACGATCGTTTGTCAGTCTGTTGATCGGTGCCGCCAATAACATTGTCACTATTCTATTCTATCGGCTTTCGGATTTACTTCAGACTTTGATTGTACTCGGTTACAAGACATGAATGTTTTCACACGGTTTTTCTTAGCCTAGCGTTTGCGTTGTAGACTTCAATAACTAGTTTAATTTCTCAAGTAATGTCAATTGAAATTTAAATCTTATACTCGTACTTCACACTTTATTTCTTTGTTACCAAGTGATTATTGATTAGTCTGCACATGATGTTCCATTAATATTTTTATTTTGAATTTTTAGAATACAATTCTCTTTGACATAGTTTAATCGGGATAATTGAATTAATTGTGGGTGACAGGGGTGATAGTGGTAAGATGCTTCTTACAAGAGTGAATTTGATCACCGAAGGCGGTTTTGAGTGGGTGTTTCTGAAGTGGAAGAAGATAAAAAGAAGTGTCTTTGTGATGACGTGGAAATTCATTAAGCGTACGAAAACCGACAAACAGGGGTTAATTTCCGTATTATTTCTGCAGCTTTTAACCTTTTCCCTTTAATTAACATTGGTTTGCCTAGCTTTGGATCACGGGGCTTTTCTCTTCCGTGCGTGTTTTTCCACGTTGTTAAAATGGCGGTTTTTTACTCCAAAGGAGAAACAACGGGTTTGTAAGTAACAAATTTTGTCACGGAGCAGGTTCAGCAGCTTACTTTTCAGGTCTTCCTTTGAGTTTTAAAGCCTTTACTATTGCCTTTCAGTTGAGTTGTTTCTTTGAATTTAAGCAGAGATGATTAAAATGAGGATTACCGGTGTTTTCAATATAATCACGGATTAAGAGATCGAATAATTGAAGACGTTTGAATTTTAAGCCATTTGTTTTGTCGTCTCTTTAGTCTGTAGTACTTTTCTGGTGAAACTGTTCCTTTTTACGTTACACCGAAAGTATTCTGTGTTAATGTGCCACTTTGACTTTATTTATTTTGTTGCCATTAAAAATCTAAAAAGTTCTTGCAGATGGGGGTTTTACAATGATTCTGCTTGTGAAGTCTATTTATTGATTTATTTTTTGGATAATTCTTGTGTGTTGTTTGTTTTCCTCTGAAATAAAGCACTTGAAAGCGTAATGACGTGAGCATAGATTAGATGAAAAGTAAGAAGAAATATATTCTTGAATTTAAAGAGAAATGTTTTTCTGTAGAAATATGATTTCCGTAACATTTATTTTCTGTTTATTGCCTTTTATTTATTACTAAAATTAACCTCTGTTGGTACTCATTGCATTTTTAAATACTTTCCTTTCCACGACCCTTTATTTTACAATGATGTTCATTTTTTTCACCGGATCTTGATTATTTTCTGCTGATAAACTGAAAATTTTCAGTTTATGCAGTTTGGCGTTCAACATCCTTTTCTGTGTCACGTTCTACTCTAGGAGCCTTTAAGTATGGGCTTAATTTTCTTAAATTTCGTAATTAAAGAATATTTTTGGAATATAATGAAACAAATCGATAATAACATTTCATTTAATTACTAAAAATAATTTTTCGTGGTATATTGTGTATACAGTAACCTAGTTGGTATATATAGTTTTTTTTGTTGAATAATGGGGACCGTAAGACTCTTTAAGGAAAATGTAGCTGGTTGTCATGTTTCAACCGAAAATATTTAAAAAAGCTGTCCCTTCGAGTTTTATTAAATGCATTTAAAGTACTGTTACTTCGTAATGTCACCCGTTCTCATTGAGTAAATCACCATCAATAATAATGATTTTTTGTCAATTTAAATGGGTCCCTCTAATGTTAAATGTAAAGGATAAAAGTATTGGGAATTTTCTCGCTGATAATAGTTCCGATTACGGCACTGCCAAGGATGTTCGTATTATCAGACACCCAAAAAACGTCCAAAACAGTTTTTTTTTATTAATAGGGATAAATAGGATGAAACGTTTACTTCGTTATTAATGCCGGGAGATTAGATTGACACTCAAAGCAAAATGTTCGAGTTTCGAGATATCGACGTGATGTTCGATAACGAAAACTGTGGAAAAGGGACGATAGTATGAAACTAGTGGAGCAGTGTCATTTAAAGAATTGCAGATGTCGGAGAGATAGTTAGTGGAGAGGAGTAAAATGATCGAGTTCACTCATGGGGCTCGGTGGCCACCACCGGTTTTTGCAGAACTGTTGCTCCCGAAGTATACTTTTATCTGACCGATATCTTTTTGCTTATGAATACGCGCGCGTGCCTCTTAAAAACGTCAAATTTGTTTTTATCCCGGTTTATTTATTTATTATTACCTTTTATTTTCAGGTAAGATAAATTCAATGTAGAAACCCAGGGGCCGTGGAATTTGTTGCTGGGAATTTATGAAAGGACTCCGGTTAGAAGGATTTTGGGATTTGGAGACACCAGTCATCCAGCTCCAGGATTCCAGAGATTTGTCAGTTTCGTCTTTAGTCTCACTGGGTGCTCCTGCTTTTTTCCACCATTTTATACATTCAAAGAGTCCGCAGCCGTTTCGCATCTTATTTTATTTATTATATGGTTCTGGAGTCGCCCTGGACTGAGGCATTTGTAAGGTAAAATCGTAGGATTCTCTGGAGAAAAGTGATGGTTGAATGAAGTTGCGTTGCATACTCTACATTGTTCAGAAATTTTCTGAGATGTTGAGGTCTTTTAAGGGATCAGTGGTGGTACCTGGTACCAGGTAGCAGAACATTATTTTGCAAATAGCCCACACACAACAAAAACTTTATTTCCCTCTTTATTAATGTTTTAACCTCTTTTGACGAGTTTTACCTAGGGCCACCTCATTCCTATGGTATCTTAAAGTTTTATTGTCCCGAGAACTGATGTGTTTTTGTTGATGGATTGTAAAAATAAATTCAAATGTGAACAACGTCAATAAAATCAATTGTTTTGCTCGATGGCTTTTTAATTTCGATTTCGGGCAAAATGGAACCGGGCGGCTTCACGTTAAAGTTCAAGGTTTAGTACAACGAAGCATTCCAGTTTTTGGGAATTAAGTGTAGGAGGGAGACGCAATGGTAGCTCTATGCTTTAATAAACTAATTTGGAGGAGATGGATAGTTGGAACCTAGACAGTTTTGGTCCTACCACTGTTATTTAGGTATGAAAACTTTAAATTTCATTGAGTGTTTAACCTGTTCGGTAGAACAATGAACCAATTACTATAACTCTTGTTTCCGTAGTTATTTGATGTTATTTCAGAAGTAGTCGAGAGATTTTCCTTTGTTCTCTTGCTCGTGTGACACATTCGTTAAACTGTCAGGTTGACGAGTGTTGTCTCTTCTGGCCCATTTTTTCTTACCCGATTTTAATTTTTCGCTTTGTCAGATTGATTTAATTAAGCCATTAACACTCATGGCTCGGAAATGAGAATTTGCCGTGGAGGAATTTTTCTTCAGGGTTTCGTGCAATGTCCCAACACGGGAGAGTCAGACACATGTCTGACTTGGCTGTATTAGTCATAAATAGTTGTTGAGGTAACTAAATTATCGATCCTTGAGTTCTGATACGTTAACTAGTACAAAGTCAGCCAGTAACTAGTACCAACCTGACAGGTGAGGTGTGAAACAGTTTACTGGGACATATATACATTTACTGTACACGGCAACTAATAATCTATTTTTGGGGATGCGGATCCTTGACGAGGGTTGCGATGATAGAACGAAGTATCACGGCATACATAATGAACGACTTGTTTTGTTGGATTTGTGATACTCCCCGAGGCGCAGCGTGGAAAGGAGTAGACAAAACGGACGAAGCACTAAATTAAAGTGTATGGACTATAAACCGCGAAACTATCAGACGGAAAATCAGGCTTGCGTACAGGAGGACAATACACGGATGTCTCATGGATTCGAAAAGAATTAATTTAGTGTTATTGTTGGGGTTTTCTATTAATGGCGTCGGGTCGGGAGCCGTTGACCGTGGTCATTTCCTGTCGGATATAATTTAGTACGGAACAATGCAGTTTCACGGCGGACTCGAGTGGTTATTCAATGTTACAGTTAACTGAGCCAACTTCCCGTCTGTATGCACATCTTGGGTATCTGCCGTCATGTACTTGTGGTCGCCAAAGTTAAAAGTGACAATATTTGCACGAGTGTGTGTATAAAGATGAGTATCTACAGTTTCCGATGCTTTTCCTAACGGCACGGGCGCCATGCTGATTTATCTAATTACAGGTAATGTAATTTCGTAATGTCTGTTTTCGTTACGTTTACGACTACCTGTTAACAGAGCCGAGCGGATCATTCAAATAACTCTTTTGGGTAATTAACGTCCTTTTTATGAAAGATTCATCGTCTCTCATGCTGTTTTATATAGGGGATGTAAGCTTTTATCTTCTCGTGGGAGTTTTGCAGTAATTTTGATTGCCTTTTTACTGTTCCCTTTGCCACAGGGAGCGTAAAATTGTGGAGGTTTTGACTGCAATCAAAGCTGGAAGATTTTTGAATGAAGTTCTGTTTATTGTTGTATAATTGATCGTTGTGTGACTGTTGAGATTGGAATCTGTCGTTACTCTTGCAAGGGAAAACGTGGAGTATTCACGCTATTAATTAGGTTTTGCCATTCACACCTACATTGCTGGCGCTTTTTGATCAAAGGTGGTTTGCTGGGGTTTCATCCCAGGTCAGAGTCATTCTACGCAATAAGAGTGGTGTTTTTTTTTTTCAACACTTGATCCGTCATTCTATTGACCTGTGTTAATTACCACATGGAGTTTCTATCATCTTGTTTTCCTGTTTGCTGCTGTCGTGCAACTGGTGAGGTCTTCTGTCGAGAGCAGTGATTGGCCGACCGGCGAACTGACAAAAGTCTCTCAATTCTCTATTCTACCATTTAGCAGAGATTAATAAGATTAACGTCTAATTTCCTATTGCTTCTCTCACCGGGCATGTTTGATTAATGATACTTCCGGTCTCGTATTTTACGGTTTCGTTAATGAACCCGGCTTTCTCAGAGTCAAATTGATTTTGACATGGGCTTGACGCGGGGTGCTTCCGAACAAAATTACATTTCTGACTTTTTTGTCTTTAAATTTCGATCGTACACGTCCACATTAAAATTGCACAGGCGTCCTTCAGCCTAGCAGGAGAGCGCGAATTCTCTATTGTCATCGTATGGACACACAAATGGTAGTTTTGCCTAACGAGTTATTTGTAGGCGGTGATGTTAAGTTTTGTACCTGGGACAGATGCTTGAAACCATACCGAAATTGATGAAGACGTTGTATCACATGCATGGGTATCGTTGACAGGAATGGTAACATGCGTTTTCATTGCATGATGCTTTTTTCGTGAGACCGGCAAAATATTAGACCCACATTTTGCATCGGATAAATTATATGTGGCGTTTTCTTTACGGACATTTATCGGGAAACGAAAGGAAAATGTGAAGCAGTTGCGCAGCGGAAGACGATAAAAGTGGGAAAGAGAAGAGTTTTCCAAAGGCGAACGGGAAATTAGAAATTTATGTAGCCTCAGAAAGGTTTAGCCCGTCACACGCATTTTAATTTTACTTTTGCCTTGAGGGGTTTAGCATTTTTTTTTGAAAGGTACGAAGGTTAGGTTTTGTTGTAAGCAGAAGACGGAAATTTCAATATAGCAGCTTGACGGTGAGATCTCCACAATAGACCGTTTTTTATTCATTTATTCAGATTACGACAATGTATGGTGACCATGCAATACTCCTCGGGCAGGTATCGGTTCACATATTGCAAGAAAGAACTTTTCCTGGTGCACAGTTTGTTGCAGGACGAAATGCAAATTAATAATGTATCGTGGCGCGAACGGGGAGGTTGCGTGATGTTTTCAACCCTTCCGTTAGGGGCGAGGACTCTGGAGGCATGTTTTTTTTCTCGATGCTGCGTCATATGGAAAGGAATACGTGAAATTGATATTTTGAATTTTTTTCATTTCGCTATTTTGTAGGTGGCGAATAGCCGATAGGTGTGATGGGGAAAATTGACTGCGGTGGCGACAAACACTTGGGAAATAGTTTAATAATGTTAGCGAATTTTTTTCACCCATACGCGTTCAATTCCTCAACTGTAACAATGACACTGATTAGGTTTCGTTGGAATGAAAAAGTTTTTGAAAAATTCAAGAAAATAGAAAATATGTATCTGTGCATTAGTGAAAAGTTTAACTTGTATTTTATACACGTAGTTAGCTTGGTTCAAGGTATTGATTGTATCTGGCAGAGAAGCTTGCGAATCCCCTCAGTGGAGGTTTATCTACCAGCGAATTGGGAAATTCGTTTTCATGTACTTATATTGTTAGAAGAAATAGGGTGACACGAGTTGCATTATTTTTTCTATTTTGTGTGTACAATTTGAAAATCCTGTGAAGAATAACTGAGAGCTCCAGTAAAACCTATGGGAAAGAACACGTGGAGATTGGAGGACACAAGAGACCTTCTAATTTTTTCCCGTTTCCGGTTCTTTTCGTTGGATGGAACCTTTGAGTTGAGTGATTTCTTACAAATTGGTTCTCTTTCTGTTCTTTTGATCTTTGTTTAGTTCTCTTGCACATGAGGCAGAATTGTTACTTGAAAGTAGAGAAGATGACAAGAGGCAAGGACAACATTCAGTTAGACATGTCATAAAAAGAAGTACAAACGCGTTGTGAAGGCCGAATATATTTTCCCTAAGAGGAAATATAGACGTCTTTGTGCTATTCATTCATTCATTCATTCACTCACTCACTCAGTGACTCATTTTGATATTCGTTCAACCCATTCCCGAAGAGTAAAAGATGATTGATGGTGTCATTTTTTTTGCAAACATTTCGAAAGGTCTAGGATAGAGAAACTGTGCCAAGTAAGGAGTTAACATTTAAAATAAACTTGGGGATGGACAGTTGAAGGGAAAAATTAAGACCTTTTGCTAACCTTTTGGACGAGCCTTTTCCAGGGCTTCTAATCCCGGCACGAGTAGAAGAGGCTCACTTTTCAACTTCCTTAGACATTTTTTTCCTTTCCTTTCTCAGTTTCTTTCCATTAAAGCTTCCAGCTAGTTGACAAGCTTTTTCGTTGTGTTATCTAATAATCCATCTTTACCCTCGTCTTCGACGTTGTGTCTCCACTCCCGCGTGTAAATTTCTTAGTCTTCTTGATCTATGTCTTAAGGGTTAATGACATTTTTCATCCCCCAGGAACTCATCGTGTCCTCTCTGTTTCATCCCCTTAAAGCTTTTTATATTCTGATCTCAACTTGAACTCTTGTTTTATTTTATTCTTCACCTTTAGGCAAGTTACAAACTTTTGGTGCTTGTGTCTGTTCCTGGTTTGTCATTTCCCACGTAGGTGTTAGTCACGGGTACTTCGTGTTATCAATTCAGATCACGTTTTCTTTTCCTAGTTTGTAACTAAAAGCGATTTGGTTCTTTTTGATCGGTTGACCTTCGATTAATTTTTTTATTGGTTTCCTTTGTCGTTTTGTTTTTTTTCCCCTGTCGATGAATATTGGTTTTGAAAGAATCGTAGTCCGCACGTGTCCAACCCGCTTTTTTGAACGGAAACATTCATTTTTGTAACTTTGGAAGGTGCACAACGCGGGTCCGTCCTCTTATTTCTGTTTATGAGGAACCGGTCTCGGTTGAATGGAATTTAGAGCAATAATTTAGTTATCGCCATATATTTTATTTCCCTTTGTTCGTCGGGCTATTAGCACACTCTTTGAAATATTCGGATCTTACCTCATTCTCCGAGAGGACTCGTTAATTTGGTTTACTAAATTCGAGGTACAAAGAGAAGTAGACAGCTGAGACCTTGAACTCTCAGGTACGGTTTACTCCGGAAGCGAAAGACGAAGTGGTTGGCCGGTCGGTGCCAAGAGAGGAAGATGTGACGTCATTTTTCATGATTACACGGACTTGAGATGGTCCTGGGGGATTTCGAGAAGAAACGTTTTGCAATGGTGACATGATGATTTTCTCCAGGGCAATTCCAATTAAGTCACGTTCGTCGGATCGGAGTCCGATTTTGTATGCCCCACCCCTACCAGAGGGATGAAAAATCCTTTTGGGAAGAATGAAATTCCCTGGTCAGGTCGACCGACTCAGATTCCTCTGGACCAACGCAAGGTGAAACCATGGAGATAACTTAAATTGTCACATTGTTGGCTGTGTGCCGTGTCATTCCAATGAAATCGCTCGTCTTTCTCTGTTGTTGTCCGCCTCAGCTATTTACGTTCGCCAGACCGTTCGATGTCAACTCTACTAGATTTTGAATGTATAAATTGTAGTGTTGTGCAATATTTTTGTAGAGGTATCATTCTTTTTATAGAACTTTGTATATTCAGAGCAGGAATTTGTATTCTTCTGTCTGAGGTGGTTTAGACCATTTATCATACGTTTTTGTGCTTTATTTCTGTGTTTGTTTTTTCGAGCATCTTCCTTGGGTTTGTGGCGTTAATCTTCCACTTGCAACGTGACTGCATTTTATCAACGTGTTTTTTTCTGATGGTTTTCTCCTGAAGCGGAACTGTACGTCGCATTTTCTAGGAAAATAGAATTTAGTGCTTTCACTAGGTTTCATTGGGGTGGAATTAACATTTACTAACATTGTGTGGTTGTTCGGGATGACCCGTAACGTTTGGCCACCCAAACATGTAAGAAAGAATGAAAAAGTGTGAAAGTGTGGTAGTGCGGCGTCATTAATACGTAAATAAAAAGAAAGAGAATACTGTTTTCTGGCTTCTTCACGTGTTTCTCTGGGGTACTATCGATTTCCAGGACACTGTCAGTTTTCTTTACTTAAATTCCGCACGTCGTTAACAGCCTTAGTTGGGCCGTTTTTGTTTTTCCTTTCTCAACTGTCTTTTTATCTTTTCTTCCAATTGGAGAGAAGTTTTCCGTTCGGGTTTTCATCGCTGATTTTCTCCTCGGACAAATTAGATTAGTACCGGGTAAGTAGATTACACGGCAGCGAGGTATTTCTTTTGAATTGAAGTCGAAAATTTTCGTAGAGAAAAATTAGAAGGATGGAAAATGAAATTGGACCGAGGTTTTGCGGGCGAATTATTAACAGAATTTTCTAGTGTGCTCTTTGCTACGTTAAAAGTTGATGGGTTTTGGATTGGGATATTGTTGTATTTTCAGAATATTTCATTCCTTTGTACTGATGCCTATGTAATGTAGTAAAACTTTTTGTTGTCTCGTGTTATTTTTGATGTTTTGACATTTCGAAGAGGAAGTTCTCACTGTCATTGCAACTTTCCCATGCCTCTCTCTCGTACTCTTTCAAACAAATCGACCCATTTGCCCACTGATGTATGACATTACCTGCCATTCCTTTTAATTCAGTGACTGCATCTGGTTATTCTTCACTAGTTTTCATTTTGGTGCCGCAACTTTTTCTTATAATTTCCATCTTCCCAGGCAGAAATGAGTTGGTGTAGTCCGGGCTATTGCACTGCATTTTCGTGAAAAACACTTGTACGCTTCGTGTTTCCTGTGCTCATGCCTGCACTCGGAGAGGCAAAAAATTTTCTCTTAAATCTTGCGGATTTCATTTTTCCAACAGACGTCATCATTCATCAGCGTTGAGGGCATAATTTTCCGTTTTGAACCCAATTTTCATCTCATTTCAGTTCACTCTATGATTCTCTCTCATTTTCTCTCGCTTGGAAAACAACTTCCACGATTTTCCGTAATTTTCTTATCCTTTCTCCGCTTTACTTTTCCCCATATTTGCTTTATTTTTCTTATCATGTTTGTCTTGAATCTATCTTGTTTGAGTTCATCATTTTTCTTGTTTTATCTTTGGCTCTTGCCTCTTCCGGTATCTGTTACTCCGTTGCAGAGATTTTCTGCACAGATTCGGTCTTATTTGAGCCATTTTTTCCTCAAACCGCTCCCATCCTGTCAAGATAACCTGTCATCTCTATCTTCTTTCCTTTTCGTGTGTCCCTGAGACCGGAGGTAGCTGGTGGAAACGGGAAATTCTTTTTGAAAGGCCGATACACCAGTTGAACGAGGTCTAATTGAACTAATTCTTTTTAGTGCGAAGGCCAAATTTTTAAGCTGGATCATTCTATATAATAATCATTGCGTGGGACTCTGGGAGCCAACCATTCATTGCAAATAGTTGATGGTCCCTTTTCATTCGGACGTTTTACCAATTACCGAAATTGTTGCTTTTTTGTGACTTTTGTATTAGTATTTACAGGCTACGAAGAAAGCCTTGACTGCTGCTTCAGATATGACTTTTGTTAATGAATTTACGCATTTTTTCATGAACAGTTTTAACAGAGTTGAATTCTGTAGTACAATGAAATAGACTCTTGCATTGAAGTTAACACTACTGCTGCCATTCATTGCACGTAATACTGAGTATAAGTCATGTGACACCTGGTGGAATGGAAAGTGAAAACCCCGAACCAAAGTTTTGATACGTTGTAAATTAATTTCACCCATGAGATTTATGGTCTCTGTAGTTATTGACAGGATGTGTCGTTCGGTCGTGATTTGACTGTACAGCCCCGTATTTTGACCCCTCGGTTAATGATGACGTTAATTATATGGAATATCGCCTTTTATAGTCTATGGTTTCTATATACGGATGTTCCACTTAATCACCTATACATGGGAATTTCCTGAATTAGTTCTATGCAGAAAGCCAAATGTCCATCCGGAAAAACTTTAACGGGGCGTTTTGTTTTTCCTCTAACGCTCGCCGTCCAAAAAGTCCAATAAACTTTGTCAGTTTAGTTTTGATTATTTTCGAAGTGCTAAGACAAACAGAAAGACAGGGAAAACTTGCTAGTTGAAGTTTCGATAGAAAATGAAAACTACAATTAACGAACGGTTGTCGGGCCTTAGGAAAAGGACAAAAGATCGTAAAACCGCTTTTCCGAGTTTTAATTGGAAAATGACACTTTTGTTTTTCTTCGGCTTTTCGAACAGAAAACAGGGAAGCAGGGACTGTCGCCGGTTGAAAAATTGAAAATTCCAAAGTCGTACCGGGGAAAAGTCAGGATTTTCTGTGCTCCTATGGGAACGAATTGGACGTGCCTGTGAGAAGAAGTTTGCTCAAAGTTTTGCGGGTCTTCGTGAGTGAAACCTGTCGTGAATACTCCCCTGTTTCGTACTTTTGCAGTTTCACTACTTTCTACTTTTGGCAGCTCTCAGGTAGACTTTGATTTTTCGACGCGTAACTTTCTTTTGCTCTTTATTGTGTTTTTGTGTACCTTGCCGATCTCTCGAAATGCGCAGGATATCCCGTCATGTCAGTCAAAATCACTTGCCTTCTTCCTTTGAATGTTTATGTCTTTTTCCAATTTTCGTATTATTAAGTTTTCGTAGTCCAATTTTGCGGGATTTAAACTTAAACCTCTTTGTAGATTAGACGTAATCTAATTTTCATTTTGAGGAGAGGCGGGCGAAGGGTAAACATTAGCGCATCCATAATGTAGATTTAAGTTGTTGTTGTTGAAGCATTTTTAATGCATAAAAATTGACATTCTCGCTGAGGGGATGCGGTACGTACCTTTAAACTCTCTGGCATTCTAGGCGATAGAAAACTCTCAAAGTGTAATTACATAATTTTAACTAGTCCGCCTTGCTTCGTTGCGTGCATGAGAATCAACTAATTTGCCTAAATAAACATACAAAATATGTAAGAAAATTTAATAGTAGGAAAACAGCCTCAAGGCAGGGAAC
Source organism: Polyplax serrata (assembly GCA_037055365.1). Taxonomy (NCBI): domain Eukaryota; kingdom Metazoa; phylum Arthropoda; class Insecta; order Psocodea; family Polyplacidae; genus Polyplax; species Polyplax serrata. Next base: position 2,238,826 of record JAWJWE010000038.1, on the reverse strand, counting down.
TATTTTTAGTGTGGAAGCGCCTTTCGTGAATTTTTACACTAGAGAAGTTATTTTTCGAATTAGCGGCGAAAATAGGATGTTTTATGTAATTCGAAACAATACTCCTTTTGCTGTCTTTGTCGCTGTCCACAATTGTTCTCCTTCGATTTTTCCATTCGAGTCATTTAAAATTTTAATACAACTATTTGGGATAGTTGACAAATTCGATTGTAATTCATTTTCCTTTCACATCTAAGAGAAGAAATGAAGTGTTTCATTAAGGTGACAGCCGGTACCATACAGGACGTACAGGGATTTCCGTTATGTATGCAGTAGAACGGACATAAGTCCGCTCACAAGGCTCTTGTTGCTTCTGCTTTACTTAGCGATTTGTTGCGACCTGATTTCTTAGGTGTGTTAATTAAATTACCGTCGGATGGGAAAAAGAGTGAGAAAAAGTGTCGGCGATAAGAAAAAGAATAAGGTCGTCTGCCTGCCGTCCCATAATCGTTGTGTAGTCAATTATTATATCCACGAGATTTTGAATCTCATCCTGCGGTGGCTCTTATCAGAGAGGTTAGGAGGTCTCCCAATGGGCTCTCGTTGCTGAAAACGTCAGCAGGAAACTCCGAATGAGTTCCCGCGGAAGAAAGCAAATAAAGTTTTTGGGAGACCTCGATAAGGAATTCAATTTCCCGTTTTCTTGTTATTCTTCTTGGGCGGATAACGGATTTAATCTACATTGAGAATAGTAAGGTAAGAAAGAAGGTAGGTCAGTGGTGAGAAGTGAATGTAGAAAACTGAAAATTTGAGCAGTGGACTGTTGGGTGTGATGATGAAGGCTACCAAGGCAATTATTTGTTAGTAAACGCTCTATTGCGTTCTGAACACGTGTATTTTATAATAAAATTTTAGCTACGCCTACATCTGTAAAGCCATACTATACCAACTATACCAAAATGTAATGAGTGTTAAAAATGATTTAAATTTATTGCGGGAAGGAAAAATGAAACGACATAGGTCAAGTGTTTTGTTCCAAAAACAGAGCTTTATTCCCCGACAGTACGAAGAGCTTAAGCGTGTCTTAAACTCCTTAAAGTCTATGTTAAGATGTCGGCCCTAAGGTGCATTGTAAATAAAATCAAATTGAAAAAACATAACACAAGCGATGGGAAGGGGAAGAAGTCTTTGAAGCGGTGTATATTTAAAGTAACTTATATAAAGCGGAGGTTTGTTGCTGTGGCACAATGAGTAAAGAGAAGGGAAATAATTAAAAGCGCATGAGAAAAGAGAAGGGAAAGAAAAAAGGCGAAGCAGAAAAGGCTAAAGGGAAGTTTAGGAAAACCAGTCGTAAAAATCAAGTGAAGAAGCTGAAGAAATATGATAAGAAGTTAATGCCTCCGGATAAAATCTCAGAGAGTTCGAACGAGTTTTGAGGGAAAAGTTTTAGTCCGCCGAAAATCAGAGCAAAGGGTAGTCTGCACCCGACAGAAGTTTTCTGTTGTAACAGTGAAAAGGACGGGCAGGAAGAACTCAGGTTGGGAGGAGGGGAGCAAAAACAGCCGAAACAGCAATTGAAAGAAAGCAATAGTATTGAGCGATACCGGGTTTGGTTTATTGCTGATGGAAAAGGTCAGAACGATCCATCGGATGGGTTAGAGAGAGGCCATTAGCCACCATATGTGCCGTTATTTTTTAAATATTTTTCCCTTCGCGAGATTTCTTAACATCAGCAGCAACAGCAATCGAAGGAAGCAATAAATCGGGGAGTAGTAAGAGCTGACGCAACCGAAATGGGAGACTGATTTTCAATAGAAATGTACACCTGGAGTGCACCACAGCAGAAGAGAAGATGAGGTTGTCTTGTGCTACTCCTACTGAATACTCTTCTCAGTACAGTCTTTGGTTCTCCTGTTATTTTGCGGTTTTCAACGGAAGTCGTTTTGATATTGGGTGTGGTACAAGGTAGAAACTTGATGAAAGTTGCAGTTCAAGTGTACCTTTGTCTTGTAATGTTTTGTTTTTTTTGTGTTTAACTCAGGAGCACTCTCTTCTGTTTAATGGAACATACACGAATGCCAAATCGCCTCATCGTATTTGTGTCAACGTTCACCTCCCGACTAAATTATCCGATCCATGTCAACTGGAGTTTGGCTATTTGTCTACTTTATTACTCGCATTTTCTCTCTCTCTCTCTCGTTTTATACTTCCATTTGGGTGGGTTTCTTTTCCTTCTGAAACTCTCTTTATTTGATTATCCGCTCATAAAATTCATCATCGCGTGCAACCCTGAGGAGAGTCGCCCAACATCCCGGCAGAAGTCACGACGGATTTCATTCTTATATTTTATTTCCTCCGTCTTGTTCTGTCTCTCACTGTTTTATTTTTAGTTGAAAGAATTGAAAGTCGAAACAGGTTTCGAACACTCGAACGCAATACATTTAATTGATTTATAGTTTTGAGAGAAGGAGAGTAAATAAATAAAACTAATTTAAGGAAGTCCTTGCCAATTTTTTTGTTGTTGAGATGCACCACGTATCGAGAAGAAACCTGAAAACGATTTGAGAAGCCAGCAGGTACATGCTGCCTCAAATTCCGGTTCCTTTGTACCGGGTGGCATTTGCGCCCTGCCATAATTTGGCACTGTGCTAAGCATAAAAATTTTGTTTCTGTTTGTTGCGCAACTGCCTGAGAAGCGACGCTTCCCTCCGATTTGATTGCTTTTTTCACGGTCGTAACTTTATGTCCCGCACGGTTGGTTAATTAATTAATTAATTAAATTCCTTTATTTATCGTTTTCCATGTTATTCCACTACCCTTTAATTTATTCGTTTGAGTGTCAGTATCTGTCAGAATCATGCTTTTGTGTTCGCTTTGCTTTTCCTTCGTGAGAGGTTAATTTCAGGCGTCGGAATCTACCTGCTGGCCGACTGACATAAAATATGACCACGGCCATATTGAGTTTTATGATTGTCTGATTGTCGAGCCAAACCTGTTTTCTTTCACTTGCCTTCATCTCCCGTTCCAGCTTTTGGTGGCCAGGTAAACGGATCTCTCGGAATATCCAACCATGTTTTAATCCTCTCTATTGTTGAGGATCTTGTATTTTGCATTGTGTATTTATCAAAACGTAAATGCATGATGTACTGGCCTTTTTCGAATTTGTTTTTGTGTATGCAATTTTGTAAACCTTAAGGCGTTTCTCGAAAATATCTGAAAAGTCGTGTTTGTGTAATCAGCTGACAGTCTCAAATGATCTTAAATTACATTAAGAACTGCAGTTATTGGAATTCAAGAAAAACAAACTGTTGTATTCAAATATCACGATTTATTATTTATAAGCAAACGAGTTTTACTAAAATGGATGTTGAATTAAAATTTTTTAAACATAAGAGTTTAATCAGGTGAATTTAGTTAAGGTACAGGCTGCGCAGGTGTTTGCTAATAACTAGAAAAAGTTTTTCCAACTAGTGTCTTTTCCAAGAGGAAGATCAAATTGCAACTGGTAATCTTATACGTCCTTGAACTTCCACGCTACAGACAATAAAGACTTTTACCGTTTTGCCTTTGGCTATCGCAGTTACTTTTATATCACCCCGGGGGAGAAGAAAATGAAAAATTCTGAAAGAAAACATTTTTAATTAAAGCTGTAAACAAACCAATCAATAGTGTTTTGATTGGAAATCAGCCGAAGGCCGAAGGGATTGACCAAAAGGTTTCTTTTATCCGGGCCCGCGTTTTATTATGGGGATGATTTTGATGAAAGGTTGTACTTTGAGCATCCCTTGCTACTCAGTTGATCCCTTGACTTCTGTTGACTGTCACTACAAAATTGGGAATACGTCTTTCATTCTCTTGACCCTGTGTGGTAGGGTGCCAGTTTGATATCAACTTACAATAAACTACTATGGCTGTCATTTAATATCAACGTAGGAACTGTTAACTTTAGTGGTGGGTTCTGATGTTGCTTTTCAGTTGCTTGTAGCTTCGCGACCGTATCCCTGCGATCGAAATTTTTGGCCAATTATCGAAGACAGTTTTAAACGGTGGGTCTTGAAACGTTTTTCTTCTGCCGCTACACCGCAGAAGTTTTTAAAAATAGATGTAGATCATATTCGTAGAAGAAGCATAGAGGCGACAACCAGCGACGTTGACACATTCACAACAAATCCCTTCGGCGATGGAAGTTTGTTTTGGTGTTTTTTTGTCGGATTTTTGTGGGACTTCATTGCACAACTTTCGGATGAAAAGCGTCAACTGTCGAATTTTATTGACTGTTATCTTATCTGGTCTCTTCTCTATTATCTTATGCTTAATCTTGTTCGCATTCTCCCATCAATATATTTTTTCCTACACAAATAACGATGAGCAAAGCGACAGGAATTAATTACAGCACGCTCCCAAGGTGAAGAGTTTTATCGAAGTAATAAAACCGACGTTACAAAACTTGAAGTCAAGTTGTTTTCAGATGGCGAATTTGAAAGAACGTTTGAATTGCCGTAATTTACTTGGGAATGTAGGACAACCGTTTATTGACAGATAAATTGATATTATGTATTAAATATTTTATATTGTGAGACGTAGGAGAACGCGCGAAAGTTATTTAGGAAGATTGTCTAGGAACTGTCGGTCGTAGGCAATACGGGATCGAGAAGTTTGGGCAAGACGAAACAATAATGTAGAGTTAAGAAAAATGGCGTACCAGATGGAAGCATGACAATGAATGACGTCTCGACGAAATCTTTTGCTTTCGATTCCTAGTTTTCCTAGCTAGATGTAGTTTAATGTTTAAACCTTTTTAGGATTTGGGAAAGTAGAAAAATCTGACTTTTAGCAGCTTACCACACTTTACAAAGGCGTTTTAAACGCGATCTCTAGGTAAAGCATTATTCTTTCGGTTGTTTCATCCTTGAAGTTTCACCTAATCTTTGGTTTGTTTCAAGTGGATCGGTTTAAAATAAATTTATATTTTACCTTGTTGTTCGTTATTTTTTTGTAGATTTATTCGTTTCAGGACTTCTTTAAGTACAATTGATCTAACCAAGCAGAAAAATTAAATGGGCTGCAGTTTCCGTGCTTTTTCTGCTTTCATAATTTCTGTCACGAGTCCCATGCGTAATTTTTTAAATGCTTAAAGTTTGAGAAAATGTTTAATTTGAACATGGCACCATTTGTCAAGCCGAAAAGAAAAACACGCTCGAAAGAATCCTAGAAAATCCTTGGTCTTTCTCCCGGTGTCTGTCTCGGTGTGCGTAGGTTTTCGCACGCAACATTCTCAAGTAATAAAGAAACGCGTTCCATCATAAATCACCGGGGGATCTGTTGGCTTGGACGATATGAAACTGCCTCACGCAAATTGCGTTTTCTTACCTCAATTTTATTAATCAAAGGAATTTGGTTGGAAATCCTTCCCTGTCTCGGTTGGTACATTTTATTAACATGGATTGAAGCTTTTACAAATTTCAACATTGTTTTCAAATTGTATGTACTAGGTTGTAAGTGATTTGCAGAAGTTGACAGAATGTGTGTTTGTCCCAAAAGATAATTTTACACTTGAACGTAGTTATGTATGGATCAAATGTGGAATTACGAAATTAATTTTGGCGTCAGTCTGGGTTTGGATTTATTGGTTCTGTTTCGCCAATATAGGCGAATCCAACTCGGATTCTATTTCTATTCTATTTGTAGTATGTAATTATAAAGTGAGAGAGTAATAGCTCCGTATTAAGACTGTGCTTTCTCCTGTTATGATGACACCCGCGAACGGAAAGAAGGGAAAAGGAAACAAAAATGGCCTTCCGCTCTCCTAAAAAGTTGGCATTTTCAGATCGGACTTTTAGCCATTGCGGAACAGCCTAACGCAGGCAAACGAACGTACTAAAGTACTAAAGACTAAAATTCCACTGCATTTAGGTCTGAGGTCAGAAAAAAACTGAGCTTAGGTAAAAGCTTGCAAAAGCAAAGGAGAACAGAAAAAAACAATGTCGCAAAACAGTTAAAGGTCGGAATAGAAAAACCTAATTTAATAATACGTCCGTAGAGATGTGAAGAAGAAAGTGAGAACTTACTTACCTGAATGAACACGGTCAGAAAATAGTTTAAAATCTACGGACTTGACTACTGGAAAAAGAAGAACCAAAACCAATTCAACTGGGTGCTGCTAATGGAAAACTATAACGGATTGAAATAGCTTCAAGTAATTTCTTTAGAAGGGAAGTGCGATTTCAAATGAAATCACTTCTGTTGCCCACCCGCTTACGTCAAGTTTAAGTTGTTTCTCTCATTGAAAATTAATTTAACTGCCTGTCGCATTCGTTATTTAACACCGCATACGATATAAAATATTTATCAGTTTCACACGTTGTTGTGTTGAATTGTCGTTGGTCGAAGATGTTAACGTCTAGCGTCGATCAGTGGATTCGGATTCGATTAAATGTTTTTGTTGCTCCAATTAATTGTTGTATTCTGTGAGTTTGTCGGTGTTTCGAAGCGTTCTCCCCGCGTTGTCGAGTTTAAATGTCGCTTTTGGGATTTCAGTGTCACCTCGGCAAGGTGAGATTGAAAGGTTTCAGAAAATTAAATTATATTTTATATTCAATATGGCAAAGAGCAGGGAGATAAGTTGCAACAGGAAACGTCACGCTCTTGCGCGACAACGGTGTTTCTCTTTAAGGCGATGAAGTCCGAGGTAGAGAAATTGATGATTTTAATAATGTTTTAATGTCTCGTTCAGTTTTATGGCTAATGTTTGACTGAATTATTTTAAAATTTAAAATTTTAACTTTGCAGAAGTTGTGCTTTTTTCCCCTTAAGCCCTCTGTAACATTTGATGGTATATTTTTTTTACAATTGTAAAATTGAAAATGTCTTGTGTAAGGTGAAAACCGTGTTGCAGGAAATACGGCCAATGTTCGGTTACCTACTTGAGGAAAAAGGAATTATCCGATTTTCTATTACACCTTGTGAGCGTAGTGTTCTATACCTGTAAATTACTTCGTAGAAAACTACGCATCAGGTATTACAGGAAATTGGAGTAACTTATAAATGAAACTCAATTTGAATTTATTCAACACTTGTTGGAGAAGAATCGATTCGCGTAGAACACCACCTGCAAAGCAAAAGATATGAGTGTCAATTTAATCAGTCTGAATTCAGTATAAAACGCTTTTGACTGCATCAAATACCAAGAGCATCCGTCTTAGACGAAAGGGAAATCCGATTAATAAAAAATGGTAACCCGAGGCAAGACAGCAATGAAAATTGTGAAAATGACTTTAGACAAAATCACATCCGCAATGGCTGTTAGCATGTTACTTACGTAGGCATATTGTTAAGTGACCAAAGGTAAAAGGTTAACTGTCTACAGGTGGCCAAGCCTGAAAACTGTGGTATGTTACCTCATAGATTGTATCCTATTTTGTACGACACTATTTGAAAACTATTTGAATAGATTAAGAAGGCACTAAAAAGCTAACCGCATGAATTTACAAAATAGTTTTATGTAGCAAGGGTCATTGTGCAAGTGATGAATGCAATCACAGGTGCAAATAAAAATGGATTTAGAATGGGGGATAAACTGTTAAGGCCCTTTTTATTGCATTTTTAAAACCTCATTTGGTTCTTAAAGCCTCTTTCCATTTACTGAGTTTGTTAAACCCGAGGGCACCTGTTTGACTTGCAGCCCCACCTTTCGTATCTCTTGTAAGAAAAGTTGATAATTTAAAAGAATACGTGATGTAATGTGCAAGAGCTGGAGGACAAAAAAAATAGTTGCAAATGATGTTTTTGAAAAAGCTTTGGGAGCCGGGAATTAGCTGGAACCCCGTCAGATCTGCTGGTAGATGAACGTTGACTGTCGTTAAGTGGGTTCAAGGACTCTGTGACGGTTTGAAAATTGCTATCGGACTCACTGAGGAAAAGAAGTCGTAAAATTTAAAATCAAATTACTAGGTAGGTGCAGAGGTCAACAAGAAGAACAAGTCAAGGTGGTTCATGCCAAAGGAATTCGTAGAACAAGAGAACGAGACGTGGTTGGTGGGGATGTAACAAACACAGCAATATTTCGGACCGCGTCGTCGTTTGGGAGAGTCAAACTATCGATGTATGAGCACCAGAGTTGTCGAGAAGTGCCAAATGACGCAACAGTACAAGGGGGGAGGATTTATTTTAAATAGCAGAGTGTCATAAAAAGTAACAACAGATCTTGGAAGTTTGCAGGAGGAATGACGCCAAAACGAAAAGGTCGGATGTAACGAACGGTCGAGGTAGTAAGAAATGAATGATCTTCGCAGCCAACGCGGTTGAAACCGTCGAGCAGAACACTGGATTTTATTATTACCTGGAGTGCCTGTACTCGACCGTACCTGTGGGGTTTCGTCATGGAATAATTGCTTCGAATCCTTTTAGCTTTTCTCTACGTTAGATCTGCCTGAGATTTCTTTGTCTCTGATTATGTTTCTCTAATGAAGATTTTAAAAGATTTTTCATGGAAATTTCGCAGCATGTCGTTAACGTGACAGAAGGCGGTGGTGAAAACACCTGGATTGTCGAAATAAGTAAATGTTATTGTGTGCGATCGTTACGTAATGTTTAATAATGTTTTTCTTTTGTTTTAGGTGAGTTCAGAGGATACATAAATAACTGGTTACACCTTTTTTCGTCTGTCGGTTCATGTATTGTCTGCCACAGTGTTCCACGAGCGCTGCCTACAGGTAGAAACTTATATTTTTGATTTTTGAGTCGATTGTAAAGGTTCGATGTTAGGTAAATGTCGCGTGACTTCTTGTGTAGTGTCTTCTAGTCCTTGTACCGTGTGCCTGTTTTTACTATTTTTGCAACCGGAAAGGCTACAAGACTTTCGGAGTTCCGGGTTTACTCTGACACACAGTAAATTGCCGCAGAATGTCAATGGAGGCTACCCCAATGAGTCGGTAATCCAATATACAGATTATCCAAGGGACAAAAGGATTGGTGCGTTTGTATGGATGGGTTCTGAAAGGTTTCAAAGACAATAATTTGCGGGGTTGAAAATTCTTTTGTTTTTCTGCTTGAAAAATGATAATTTAAATGAAGGCCTCCTTTGTCTTTTTTTACACGTGCACGGCCCTTTCCCTTAGGCGCTACCTGAAATTTAAATAAACCGTTTCTCATCGGAAACCGAAATGTAAAATTTTAATTGCTGTTGGACCTGTCGGGGTGTTGAACTCCCCCGTGCACATGAAATTTATAATTTTATTTTACACACAGTAAATTTACAATGGTTTACTTGAAGAATCGACGTTTTACTTCAATTCCGAAAGCTCAAAATTTTGGCAATACTATTTAATGTTCAGGTGGGTTTTGCAGGGTGGCCACAAGTGCCCAATGCTAACACGGGTAGTACGTTTGGAAAAAAGGGATGAAACAACCCTTAGATCGTATTTTGATTTAACCCACGTTCGGTTACGTCCCTTGTAATTTTATCTTTTTCCATCTGCCGGAGGAGGAAGAATCGCTGACGGTGTCGCTTTAATCACGTAATTTGTCGCTCCTCTTGTGTAGCTCCTTCTTCTTGCGACAAAAGGTTGTGCCCGTAAATGGATGGAAAGGTTTCGGAAGGGTAAGACCTCGATCTCTTAATTAACTGAAAAACACAGGTTTTGAATAGCCTTTTTTGTATTTTTCACCGCACGGTCGCTTGCGTGTGCCGCTGGGTTCAGCCCTCAGGGAGAAACGGTCGATCCGGTTACCTCTATGGTCTCATCATCATCCTCTGCAGCGTTTCCCATATTTCATGTGCCAATCTACAGGTTCTTTGTGATTAACTACGCGGGCGTTATCCGCGTACGACAGGATATAAGGGTTCGGTGCACGTCTCTCACGGGACCAGATGCCTTCTCAAATCCTTGATTAAACTTGACTTCGATATTTCTTCTTTCTTACTTCATCGTGCAATTTGTTTTATTTTTCAATGTCATGTCTGTTCCTTCCGGCCACGGTTGTTGCCAACATCTGAAATTAATATTGCTACCCTGCTGAGAGTTTGTCAGTCCCTTCGGGGTGGAATAAGAAAATGACGACGTGATTAACTGAATGGGATTCCTGTTTTTGTTATTATATTTTTTTTAGTCGATGCTTTTGAGACGATATTTACCTTTGATTAATTGCTAACTTTTACTTTGAATCGTTTGTAATTGTCACTTGCCCCCAAGTTAATCCTTTGATGTCGTACAGGGTGTAGCGCCTAGACCAAAGTTCCTGTTAAATAAATTTGAGGATTGCCAAAAGGTTTGAGAGTCGGTTTTTACATGGGGCCGCAGCTATTAGTTCTATTAATAAATCCAGAAAACAGATTCCCGCGACAACAAAGTTTCGCTAAATTATAAAAGTTGAAATTAATGATCTCTTTCCGTATTTTTCTGGTAGGCCGTTTCTTTTTCGGGTGGTAAAAAGCACTGGTTTCCTTTCTTCGCCTCCCCTCCCCCGCCTTCCCCCTTCGTCTAATTTATTAATTCCATTTTAAAATTGTAAGCAAGTTGGCTGTGTCTCAGACGTTATAATTTTGTTACACAATTTCCCTCGAGTTTAACAAAAGGTACCACCTTCAATTCCGCCGTTGTAAGCCGATGAATTATTTTTATTGTTCTGGGTGAGTTAGCGACGTCAGTTGAGTAATTTAAGGGAACCATCAAAAGGGAAATAAAAACTCAGATTTCAAGACGTCTTTTATCGCACTAAATAAAATGCAAAAAAAGACGTTTTATATCTTCTTCCTGGGTACCTGACTCCGACGAAGAAGTTAAAAATTTGGTAGGACTAGGAGGCCTCTATTAATGGATTTAATCGACTTTGATATTGCGTCCTCTCATCCAGCTGTAAAGGTTATTAATAGAAACTTACATTGATGATCCTAGAAAACTATTGATGGCGGTGTGAGGGTTTGTTTTAAACCTCTCCTACTTCGTTCATGAATGCTATAAAATATGACACTAGTTTTTATGGGGGAATAAGTAGTTTTTTTAGTTCGATGGAAGAACTATCGGAATTTATACGTATCAAAATGTAGAATGTGATGTGATCGGTGGGTAAGCTACCGTACCAAAGGTTTTGAGACCGAGGGATCAGCATCAATAGATGTTTGTATGTATGATGTATGCATTTTCGCAATGTTAGCTCGTTTTAGGTGGCGCCCCGCTGGTTTCAAATGAATACGTTCGTCGTTCAATTGTTCCAACTGGTGCTCTTTTTGTGTTTTCCAGATTAGGAGACAAGGCCCGTAACGATGCGTAAAAATTGGGTAAGGACGATGGTCATAGGCCGCGCAGGATTAGTTGGAAGTGTCCTCGAAAATTTTGCTTTGTTGATTGTCTACGGAATATAACTGGTACTTGGCTGGCGGTCCTGTGCCGGTGTGCCGCGAGTGTGTGCGATGTTAGACACGTGATGTAGGTCGGGCTTAGTTTATAATATGTGAAATAGGTGTGTTTGTGCGGCTTGCATCAAGGCCTTGGTGTCTAGTAATTACAGTGTCGCCGACAGGCAGATTTGTTTGAGGATGCTGTCACGATGAGTAAGAGGTGACAATTCATCGAAGAAAAATAATTACGTAATGCTGATCTACGATTTAGTAAATTTACTTTGAAAATATTCAATGACATTTAACGTCTTTCTCGTTTATCGGTTTTTGGTTTTACTTGCCGCCTGAGTTACTATGAGAGACATAGAAATACGTATACAACGTCAGAGTGCAGCAATTGAAATATTACACATCTTGTAGAAATGATCAGAAGTTAACTGACTTTTTAAGGACTTTCAGTTTAATCATAGAAAAACGCGGTTCTTGTAGTAACATAGAATTTCCCCTCAGCGGATGGAACAAATAGACCTGGTGTCATAGATTTGTTTGTTTAGTGACACAGATAATACAGTACAGGTTGTGTCCACTTTGTGTTGAACCTTTTGTGACCTCTTGGGTAAATATGTATTCTCCGGCGGCCACTAACTGGGACTCGGTCTTCCCTTGACCGAGCTGTACATTCATTCCTGTTTTGTCGATTTTCCCATTACAATTTTTTTTATTTAGCAAATTTTAATGCAATTGATTTAGGTTATGCATAGTTCATTAACGACTGCTGTAGTACTGCTGTAGCTGTACTGAAAGTGAATTACTTCATTAAATGCTGTCCTTCTACCGGCGAAGGAATTCTTCCAATGAGAGGAATTGGAAACCAAAAGAATATCTGGGAAAACCTTAAAACTGCTACTTTTTACTCAGGGGAATTCATACAATCATTGAATTTTTTAGAGAAGTAAAGGAGAAATTAAATGGCCTAGGCGAAAGTGACAACTAGGTACTAAGTCGAGGGAGATGAAACAAAATTGAAAAATGACGATGGGAAAAAGAGCAGAAAGTTGCGAAAAGAAGTCGGTGGAAAATTAAAACTTTGGAAAATAGGAGACGAGATAAAAACGGTCCGGGAAAATAAGGCAATTAAGAAGGAAAATAAAAGCAAGCAGGCACGTCTGACGAGGAGAAAGTGGAAACGGCGCGAAACTTGAGTTTGGGAACGTTGAAAAGAAACAGAAAATTGAAGACAAAACATGGCGGAAGACGCAGATAAGTCACGATGGAAAAAGTCGGTTGCGACAGAATTCAACTTGAACCTTTGAAATTGAAGAGGAGAAAAGGCTGAGCGATTGTTTGATTGCCTGACTGACTGACTGATTGATTGATTGAATGCTTTGACCCGGTGTGTTTACCTTTCAGTTGTGCTTTTCGGAAGGCACATCCATTAAGAAGGCGTATTGTTTTATGCAAGGCCTTAGCGAAATTTATAGGTTTGCACCGTTGGACTGTGACTTCAATTCCAAGGGACACAATCTTGGGTGTATTCCTAGGAAATGAACTCTACATCTTGACGTTCTTCGGATGTTGACAAATCTCTAAGACCGAGGAGTGTAGGAGTAAGACTCTTCATTGCGAAGAAACATCCATTTTCAAAGAAATTGGTTTAATTATTTTTACTGGAAAAACACAGGGGTGGCGGTCGGCGTATGTCCAGCAAATGATGAGGCGGTTTAACTGATGGACACTAATGGATTCTTTGAGAAACCCTAGCGGTCAACTGTCCTGCAAGTCTAATGCAATTTCCATTTTCCATTCTGACGATTTCTCCGGGAAAAATAGAAAGCATTGTCTGAGGGTAGGCTGAAGTGCCCCCGGGGGTTGTTAGGGTGTCCGTTTCCTTCTTTTACCTGATGATGGCAACAGCCATTAGGGGGCCTACGCTGCGGATGACATCCCAAGTAACAGGAAGAACTGGAAATTTCCTCCCGACAGTTTTCAGTTGAGTTGCTGGTTGTCTTTTTAAACATGTTGGATTTCTTTTTTTGTCAAAAGGTAAGCGTTAGGTAGCCTGAACTGGAATTCTAAAGGTGTAGCTTAGTTAATTGACATAAATTAACTTACAATTACGAATTAAATACCCAGGGAGAAAATAACAATTTTGGTTCCAAAGAAACCATTGCATCAAGCGCTGTGTTTAATGGTAGTCCAGGTGTTCATGTTTCTTTGTTTGTAATTTGCTCGTGTAGTGAGACATTTCAATTTCATAAATTATTATTATTGTAGTTGTGGTTATTACAGTACACAAAATTTCTTCATTTTGTGAAGTTGTTTATGTTTTTTTTGGTCTTGAAGGCAAATTCCTGGTGTTCGAGATACGTCAGGAACTGACTGGTCAACCCGTGGTCTTATATTTTTGTCTTTTGCATTACGTGATTAGCTATGTTTTTTCCGTTTCTAGTAATCGACTAGACTGATCCCACGAATTGTTAAGAATGGAGAATGGAGAAAAAGGAAAATGAAAATGAAATTTTTATGAATTCGTGGGTGGAGAAGCCCAAGAGAGGAAAAGGGAAAAGACGGAAGGGAGCATAAGTGGATTATACTAAATCTATGTAACGGGAAGGAGAAGAAAAACATCTGGAAAAGGAATTGTTCCGGGACAGTAGGAAGTACTGGAGCAGTGGAAATGCATCCTCTGACATTGAAAGAAAAAAGTCTCTTAGCTCTTGTGCCGGAGGAGGCTGCAATGATCTCAAATGTTCTCCCCAATGTGCCATTATTAAGAGAAACCAGGGAATATGATTTTTTTTTCTTGGGTAAATGTGGCGAAAACAGGTTTAGTCTAAGCTGTCGCGATGTTTGCCAGAGAGGATGGGGAGCCGACAGGAAAGAAGAGGAGAAGAACAATGGAAGTGCAAGGAAGGGGATTTCACAGTGGAGAATACTACAAGATAACTATAAAAATACATGGTAGAAGTATCGATTCGTGTCTCTATGGCTTTGTAGATAAATAGAAGGAGAGTCGTTATTTTGTTCACGTAATAAATTAATGTCTTATGTCACGATAAGACAACGTTGACTACGCAATTTCGCGTTTTTTTTTAAATTATTGCGTTCATTTGTATATATTAGCGTACAAATGCGCGAGTGCGATTACCATCATTTATTTTTATGTTTTACACTGTATCGCGTACTTAATTATGTGATAGGATTGTCATCACAAAAGAAACATATGACTACAGTATGATGAGGTTAACTGCGATATTCAAAAATTAATAAAAATAATTCATTTAAATTTTCCAAGTCAATAATTGTACTCACGATAAAACAGTTTAATGGTGATACGGCGAACTGTTAAATCACCTTTCAATATATTCTTTTATTTGTTCAAAATTGAAGACACAAAGTAATACTCTGTGGTTTGATGAACATAGTTTTGATATTATACGCTGCAGTTTAGAGTGTGGAAAGGTGTGAGATGGAAACTTTTAAGTGCCGTCGTTAGTGTTTACAACGGTAGGGCTGACCTTATTGTCGCCATATTAACCCCCCTGTGCAAACTACAGCTCACCACATTCTCTCCGATGTCCCGAAAATCCGACTGAGCGCTCCAACGGTTTACCTGGAAGATGTGACAATGTAAACACCAATAGACGCATTTACTTAACTCCCTTTCCTGTCTAGTCTTCATACAAACCGTGAAAATAGCAGTTTCTTTAAATTCAGCCTCGATTCGACTCGATTGTAGCTAAGATGACTACCTCTTAGTTGTGGAACTATTATTTATCGTTTTAAGACATGGTTTATGTCGTACCTGCGTCATTTTTAAACTCGCAGGAAAGAATGAAAACGCACCTGTTTTTAACTCCGTCCTAACATTGTGGTACGTGTCGTCATTCAAGCAACAAGACCTAGTTTGTTTGTCGTTTGTCCCGTTGCAATGTTCTACAAAATGTTTTCTACTTTTTTTTCTAGTTCTCCTAGACCCCGGGTAATTTCGTTTTCATTTCATTCAAATGTATTCCATTAAATGAAATTCACGTTTAGATTTTCCTAGTTATTTATGTCTTTGTCTAATGGTGTCTGACTTAAATTTTGCTCCTCAGTCACACTTTTGGGTTACATTTATTACACTTCTGCTTATCTATTTAGTTACTCACGTCTTCTGGCTGTATTGCAATACAAGTTGATGTCGCACTGCTGCATTTACACTTTGCTGTGCAATTGCAATACAATTGAATTTCTCTCCAGTTGATTAAATCTGTTCGTGAAGGAAGTATTCCTTCCCAGATGGAATAAAATCACGCATCCTCAGGTTTATTTCACAACGGATATCTATGCCCCGGGACACCCTTCAACTGTATTGTCAATGTACAGCTGAAAAAAATCAGTCCAGTTGATTTCAATAAAGAGATCGTTGGTGTAGTCACGATTTTTCAACTTCACGAAATTTGTAGCTTCGCGCAGCCCGCTTTTCCTAACCTGACCTTTAGACAAGCCTTCGAGATGTCATTTTTTTCTCTGATCGCAGATTTCGTGTCTCTGAGGTTAGGCCGTACCTTCCCAGGGTCTCCCTCCCTTCTACCGATTTTGCGAAGGTTGTGTCCCAAGCAAGTCAGTGACCGGTTTGGTGTGGGCCCATGTCTGACGGTCAAAGGTAATCCAGGTGTTAATCGCCTTCAATGACGATGTGGAATCAATGGATACTCCTACTTATCTGCAAGAGTCGTCTTCATTTCCTTCATTTTAACGCTGACATTTTTCTTTATTGTTAATTAATTCTTTGGTTTGTCAGGAAACCAGGTTTTACAGGCGTCCTTTGTATTTTTCAAAGGTACGGGTTTGCCATGCGTAAGTACCTACGCTTCCACGTGGATTTTTGCGTGCTCCACAAGGTCACTTGTGAAAATTATTACCATCTTTTACTGCCGGCCATGACCGATGAGTTTTCCTTTAATAGGTCGTTTTGATTTCTTTTTCTATTATTAGTTTGCCCATTGTTTCCATTGTCTTCATATTTCTTCCGTCTTTCGAACCGCAGTCATCTCATTATGTCAATAAACAACTTAGTTTTACAGCCTTTGCAGGGAACCGTGTGCCGGGTACCACCAATTTAAATTTATCCAGTCGTTCCGAACGGATTTGAATTTTTACACGTGTTTCGCATTGTTCTCCACCGGAAAACCTGGCCACTTAACTACCTCCTAGTACCTGAATAGCCTTATCCTCCACTAATGTTTTTTTTTCATGAATTTCGGTTGTTCAGACTTTTCACCCAAACGCTTTCGTATCGGCCGCATTTTATTTAGCTTTTCTGCGCGACGGATTGTTGGGTCGCACCAAAATTTCAAAATTTGTATTGTTAGATTTGAATTTCTGATACGTGTGAAAAGTTTTTGCATTAGTTATATCTTTTGTGTGTGGAAGGGAATAGTCAGATCGCTTCCATGATTATTTCCATTAAGATCAAGGTCAAGATTACTGTAATTAATCTGTAAATTATATTATGTAATAAATTAATCGAATAGTGGTGGTGAAGGAATTTAAACTCTTCAATCCAATTACTTTCGAGCGTTTGAACCCTTTTGGGGAGAATTTTTTTAGCATTCGGTCCCGAGTAAGGCAATCGTTTTTTTATTATAAGTTTAATTATCCAAATAAAATGATGCCAATGATTAAAATGAAGTAGAAAATGACATCGGCGACAGATTGTCTACGAGTAGTATTGAATTGCACTAGGATAAAGTTTGTGTCTTTCTGGCCGACAGAATGGCAGTAAAAATTTCATCTGGTCTTGCTCCAAACAGAGCTAGATAAATTTAAGGTTAATTACCGGCCTTGGCAGCACCACCCATAAGGACTATTAGTTTTATTTAATAAGTTTGGGAAGAGAACTGCTACTTATCGCGACAACTTTTGCGTTTGCAAAAGTAATGAATTTTGCACGGCGGTTTTTCATTGGAACTGCGAATACAACAGCCATTTCTAACTGATGATTCTTCGTTATAAAAGATCGTTAAATTGGAAACTTGAATTTCCGGTTTATGACGGCTGAATTCTGTTCGAAAGCGAAAGAGAAGGAAACATTTAAAGTTGTGTAATTAATTCGAATGGAAGACAAATTAAATTATACCACCCCTGTGATGTCAGTTAAAAATGTTACTGCCAGTGCTTGGAGTGAACTCGAAGGCTTGAAAAACAGGTACCACCTCGTAATTTTGTTATACCCACCCCCGTGTCTGGTCCGCGTAGAACGATGAGAACGAAAGTTTAAATATTACCACGATTTGTACGTTGGTTGATTGCTCTAAATTTCACTTAACCGAAGGTGCTTATTTCTGCGCAAGAGTGGTTGAACTATTCGTAGTTAATGGGTTTTATTATTACATCGTAGTGCGGTTGCTACAAAGTACCTCTCACCCAGTACGGTGCCCCTAAACTTTCGTAGAACTACAATAAAATCCCCAAGTTAACAACTATTTTTAATCTCTTGAGTTGTACCTTAATTTTAAGAATCAGATTCGCAAAATACGAGTGGTTAGCAGTCACTCTCCTCCGTACTTATTACTGGAATTAATTTGGTTAAATGAAATAAAAACAAATCTATCTGCGGTTGCTACCCGACGAGTATTCCGATTTCGAGTTTTGGGTTGAAAGGAATTTAGCTACCTGAAGACTCGCGGAGGTGTCGAATATGAATTTTCACTCAGCTTTACGGTCTTCGTCGTTTTAAACGACTTTTTTTTGTCACGGGATGTTGCCAGACCGGGTTTTATGTCTCTTGTGATTTTTGTATTTGAAGGTTTTTCCTCCATCGGGTTGTTTCCGTTTTTAAAGGTTTCCTTTGGTCGTCGAGATGCTTCGGCCTTGGTATTTTACCTGATGACGGATAAAGCCGCTGAGATGTTTTCATTGAATATCAATTGATAAATAAAATTAGAAATTGTCTTTCGGCCGCGTTGGAAGGTCCGCCCGATGGGATTTTTATTTTGAATGGACCGCGAGGTTATCGTTGCATTTGCATGAGTCCTTCGATTCGGGTCGAATGTAATTTTTGGAAATCGATTTTCGACTAGAAGTGTTCTCGTTTTTCTAATTTAAAATCTCATAATAGTTCCATTATGTCTGAATTTGCCTATTCCGACCGGAGTGGTTCCTGGGTGTTCGTTCCTTTGTTTCCTTTGTTAGCATCGTTCGCCCTCTTCCACGATTCCTACCGAAGTACAGTTTTACTTTTTTACTTGACCTCTCCACTTGGTTTCTGTTTACATGAATTAATATCTAATGGGGTAGAATTGTCTCGAGGACAATTGTTTTTGCTAACCAGGTTGCTACTTGAAGCGCCATCCTGCTACGTTGTTTCCCATTCATTGACTTCAGAAATTCGCTTCTATTCCGCATTGTATTTTTTTTTTGTTTTTAAGGATTTAGTCATGAGTTATGATATGTCGTTTTCAAATTATTATATTTATTACTTAGTGAATTAAACAATGTGTCGATCGGATTGCCAAAATTGGCCGTTCGAGGATTTGAAAATGTTTTTGGGCGGAAACGTTCTTAGCAAAAATGTCAGATGTTGGCGAGAAGATTTACTGGTCGTTGAGATTTTAATTTTTCATTGGGCGTTGTCCAGTTTGGTCAGCCTAAATTGCTCTCAAAATGGTAAAATCGTTTCGCCATTTTGGTAGCAGTGAGAGAGAGAGAGAGAGAGAGAGAGAGAGAGAGAGAGAAATAGAAATAGACAGGAAAACCAATTGAGTAATTTTTGACAGAATGGAAATTTACTTATTTTAATGTAACGGCGGTTAGGTGAGGCCAAAGTCTAATGGACATGTCGAGGTGTTACAAAAGGTGTTGGCACCTGAATTGAGCCATAAGAGAGGCAAAGGGTATTGGCTACTGAAAGGATTTCTTGTTTTACGAGCGGAACTAAAGAATGAAAGAAGTGGCGTATGAGGAGATAGAAGGAGTGAAAGAGACGCATTCACGAGGAGAGACAAGGAAAGGAAAAGGACAGAACGCAGAGAACCGGTTGTAAGAGTAGAAGATGTTCTGGTCCTGAAGAAGTAGAGCCGAGACATTCCGATCAAACGTACGCGTCGGGTTTGGTCGTGCGTGCGTGAATGTGCTCCGAGTGCGTTTTTTTTCAGATTTTTACTTGGAGTTCGGGTACGTGTGAACGTGTGCGTGTGCTTCGAGGACTCACACTCTTAGAGGTAATTGGGTAGGCAATCTCAGGGTGCAGCTGAATGTCTGGTCGGAGTCAAAATGAGCCAGGGAAGAAAATACAAAAAAGAGCCGGTCGTTTTTCTTCTTGTTCGATACGATAAGTTCGATATATCGGTTGATGCTTCAATTGGTTGTCGATAAATTGTGGCGGATTTTAGAGTTTTTCCTAAGAGAAATGATGGCGCTCGTTGGCGTTCGTCTCGAATGCTCAATGTAAATTTGAGTTTGATGGGTGTGCTACTTCGGTTTTGAACGGCAGAAATGGCCCACAAGCGGATGACCATTCAAAATGGATTACTTTGAATCCCTTCCTTCTCAAGTAACTGTATATCAAAGCATTGATTTAATATCTGTCAGATAATTTTATTTTGATATTTAATGATAATGATTTTAGGAGGTATTTAATGCACTCTTGTGTAAATTTCATTGCATTTCTTTCGTATTATTATTCAACGTTCATTTGTACTATATTGTACCGCAATTACATTGTGAATGTTTCTTCCATTTAAGGAAACTTTGTTTACAAAACCACTACTCGCAATGCAGCAACTTAAATTCAATAGCTGGTTTGTTTCAAATTTCCGGGACACATGTACGTATACGCGTTTTAATCACTTGAACACACAAAGCTTTTATTTGTCGCATTTTAAAGTGCAGAAAACCAATTTACATAACATGGATTTTGTCTAATTTTATGCAATTTGTCGTTGTTTTAATTTAGCTACATGGCATAAAAAACTTTGATTTTTTTTATAACCAACAGTTCCGTGGCCATTGTCTTCCTATGTGGTCCTTTGCTCCATTTGGAAATTCTGCTTTTCCTCTACCGTCACTCTTTTGTCTATTATTGCTGCATTTGTCAGATGAATTTATTCATTGCAGAACACTTTTGACACTCGCTAATTGTTTTTCCTAGGTTGTATTAATCGAAATGTCATTCAGCCCCATTTCCCTCAGGGTGTTTAATTAAATTTTGCAATATGTCGAGAACGAACAAATGGTGGTTATAGTGGTAAAGAGGTAGTTGGAATAAGAGCCATAAGAATGCGAGTTTTAGGTGGAATATTTAGATAAGAAATTGAATGTGGATATTTAAAATGGGAAAGAAGAGGGAGCATCGAAAGTTCTGCATTGAAGGCTCCTCCAGAAATTCTGACAATTGAAGGGAGTTGAAGGTGGGCTTCAGTTCAATGCAAGCGGTGATGAGCAGCAGGGTACTGCCTGACAAGGACTATTCATTTGGTTGGTAATTTTGAACGTACGGAGAAAGTTGAGGGGGTTTGGGGTGGTTGGGAATCGGACACCTGAAAAGTCCTTTCTTTTTCATTACGATGGATTCAGAGTAATTTACGATATTTTATTTCCATCGGTGTGCCATACGGTAGTCAGCTCATCAAAAAGCCTTTTAATTAAGTTAATTAATAGGTTAACGTTTGCCGTAGCATTTGAGTCCACCGTTCAAACTATTCACATTGAGTGAAATTGTTTTTTTGGCAAGATTTGAACTGGCGAACGGCTGACTGGCTGCCTTCTGCCCCGTTTCACATGGGTTGTCGTCACCCACGTATTGTTGGATGTCTGATCAAAGGCACGGTATGCATTAGCATGTTTGTAAAGGGAGGTTTTTGTCAACTTGGACGTGAGGCTGATTGATTAGGTCAACCGGCGGTGGTGAATGCTTTTAAATTAATTACTAAAAGCTCAGGTGACGCAAGAGTTGAAACTGAGCCGGTGAGACGTGCGCCTGAGTTTAACGACCAGCCGGAAGACACCATATCTTTTCCATAGCCTTTTCCCCGGTGGTGATAAGGGCGATGATAAAGATCAGGCACGAGTGGACTTGCTTGATTTGCTGGGTGGCAACGTATCTGACCGCCTTAGAAGGGTCACCCGAACAAAGAAACCAAACAAAGAATGAAAGGGTAGTACAGATTAAGAGTTCGATTAAGGGAATTAGATTAGTGTTAAAAAGTAGTCAAATTATCCTATAAGGAGTTTAAAAATAGATTAATGACATGCGTGGTCGAATTTATGCGGTACTGGGCGGAATAATGGAACGCTTGTTGGTTAGTAACGGAGCTACAGAAACTATAAGAAAGAAAAATGACACTACAATAATTGAGAGCTTAGAATACTTTTTTATAATGAACTCGAACGAGTAGTCCAAAGTGCCTCTTCGATATTCTACTTCCTCACTCAGTGCTGTTCTCGTTACTTTTCTACTGAATGTTAAACGACTTAAGAATATTCGTTATTGTGGAAGAATTCAGTTTTTATGTTTCGTTTCTGAAGGTTTTCTTTTACTACATTTCAACACGGGGAGGCAAATAAAATATGGCGGATTCGGAGAAAATATCGGCTTTCAATTTATTCGACAGCCTGTGCAGTTCGAGGTGTGCATGTGTGTCCGTCGAGGAAAAGCGAGAAGGAAAACGACGAAGATAGAGAAATATTCGAGTTGATATATTATTTACCATTTATCTTTTTTACATTCCATCAAGCTTTCTAGAGATCCGCAGTAGAACGGAGTCAACAGTTGGTTTCTTTATTTCATCGTCGCCATCTTGTTTTTCCTTTGCTACATGTCTGATTTTCTACTTCATCTTATTGTCCTGGGTCACTCGGTTTCTGTTTAATATGTTGATCTAAGTAGATATTATAGTTTGGTGATGTCTAACATTGCTGGTGAAGACTCGATTTTGTTTTTCTTTATGTGACGGGCCTTCCGTCTCTCTCTTCTTGGGTAGTTGTCCGTATAAAATTTCACACGTCTGTTTCAAGTACACCTTTAATAGGGGTTTTCTTTTCCTTTCTATCTGTCCGGTATCAACTTTCAGTTTGAGGTTCTACAAGTTTGAAATGGCTAGGTCGACTGCTTCGGGCATCGGGCAAGATCTCGGCAAACGTTAATGAAATAAAAGGAACATTCTTGAAGAATTAAATTGTGCCTTAGGAAATTAGGTTGTGGAAGCTATGGGGATCCGTAAATGAATTACAGGAACCTAATCCAACGTGGCAAGGAAAAAAAAGCAAAAGAAATGATCGAATTGTATTCATTAGGTGTACTCAAATGTATGGTAATAAGAATATTACTCTGCAGAAACATGCGCGGGACAATTTCTCCTTTTTCCCGCTCCTTTCCGTGCGTGCCTACTTGCAAAATTTATGAAACGGAGGGGTCATGCGAATTCGTGACCCGACTCCGGAGAAAATAAAAACGCCAGAACTATACATCAGCGGTGGTGGGAGACCACGAAATGGGTAGCGGTCGATTTGAGGAGTGGACAATTGCGGACGAATATGAAATTATGCTAAGCGACTGGTTTATGACAAAGTACACGCAACGGGTAGATAAAATCGACCGTCACATTGTGTAGAAAGCGTTAGAAGGGTTGGAGGAGTTTATGTCTTGAGGAAAACCTCTTTTCGTCCATTGTCAGAGGTGAAAAGAAAGATGGAGTACTTGCTTTCGTAGAAAAGAGGTCGGGAAAAATGAGTGATGGATGTGGAAAAGTAGGAAAATAGTTGGGACTCGTAGATGGATGAGCAGCGAGACAAATTCTGACCTGAAAATAATGAAAAATGTGTCATCTTGGTAATTAATGTTTGTAAATTTGGTTTGAAGCGAATTCCCAACCGGAAGATGGGCCAGAAATTAACGTGGTGCAATTCACTCTAGAAAATGGCGATTGATCGGGACAAATATCTTGTCCATTAATAACTTAATTTATCGAGAGGAAAAATATTTAAAAAGCGATAGTGTCGTTAGTTTTCAGTTCTTCTGTCCTGCTTCTCCAGCAGCTGCTCTCCAGGCAAGTTTTCATTTTCGTGTCCTCTTCCCATATTATTCTGCTTGTAGCCAATTTAACATTCGTTGTATTTTTAAATCTTCCAAAATTGCTTTTTGCACTATTTACGTTTACATTTTCGTATTTTCCATTTGTGAGGACACCCTTTGTTGGATTTGTCCCTTCGAAGTGTTCGTCGTAACCGGGAGTGAAGTAATAAATGTGTGTACTCTCGTATTTATTTTCCTATTTAAAGTGGAAGCTCTCGGTCGGTTTCTACTCCAGGTGAAATTTTCTAGCTTTCCACGTATGCTTTCACTGACCTTTTTAAGTGCTTGATCTTTTGTTTGCTTATTCTGTGAATGCGGTCTTCCTCCCTTATTGTGGATATTCCTGGAAATTCTTAATCGTTTCTGTTATTTTTGTTGTACCTGCGAACTTGTTTATCCTTATTGCGTTTTGTTTTGGAATCGTTCAGATTGTGCTCCCGGTCATCCACCTCTCATCCTCTAATTGATTCATTTTTCGCTTAGATAATAGAAAAAAATTTATCGCGTTTCTTTCGGATTATTGTCCATCCGAATGAAATGTTGGTGGGTTTAATATATTAAACAGTAACCACTTTATCGTTCAAATCGTTGCAAGCTTCCCTTTTATTGAATGAGGCGAGACAATTCCTAATTCCGCAATAAATCTTTGAATTCATGTTAGGGATTAGGTCCGTGTCTCCTATTTCTGTCTCTGTTTTACCTGCCTTCCTATCTCTCTTTCGCTCTCCCTCTCTATTTAATGACTAAGATTTGCATTTGTCCCATGTTGAATACATTAAAAACGGATCGATCAGTATCCACGTTTAAATGGAGGGTAACTAGGTTACAATGATAAAGTGAGTGTTGACAGTTTTAAAATGTGAATGACTGTAGGTTCCGAAGGGTCATGTAGGTCTTGCGATGGAAGAGGAACATAGTCCTAAGTGGCAGGTTTTCTAATTTTCGGCATGTTTAAAATTTAATTTTAATGTTCGGATGTATTTTTGCACCTGAAATTGGATGTTTCTACTCCTCCTCTTCGACCTCTGGCTCCAACTACTGAAAGCATTTTCCTATTGTTCCAATCAATCAAACGGCAATTATAATTGGACACGCATCAACTCCTTATAATTTAAAAGTTACACTGACGGATTCGAACTTTGTTTTGATGAATTCACATTGTTAAATTGATATTTGTCCTGTTGAGGGAATATCTCAAAACTTTTGGTTTGAATCTATTGGTTCCGGGGGGAAATGAAAACCACGGAAGAATTGACACCAAGTGAGAGGGACATTTTGCTCTGCAGAAATAGTCAAGAACTTCACAATTTCGTACGCATTGTTATCTTCACCCAGATCTTAGGCAACTCGTGCACTATTCTCTCGGAGGTGAATACAATGTTTTTAAAACCTCTACTTTAATTTTAATGCTCACAATTTTAGTTTGCTCCGTAGACAGGTAGTCCCGAAATTGTTTTAGTTTCGCGGTCAGACTGGGCTTCTTTTTTTTCCTTGAGTACTTTGGAGTGCAAAGTTTGGTTCCGTTAAAATGAATATCGCGGCATTCCGGTACAAAGAGTCGAATGAATGAGTTTAAATGGATGTTCTGACTTGGATTTAATAACTGAAACAAAAACCACCGACCTTCAAGTAAATAGCCGGTGGTGTGATTAGCGGTTTTCAAGGCACAGGTACTCACTTCAGAGGTATCCTTTTGTGCACGTAGCATTTTTATTTTTCGCATGATTGTAAGCGTAAGTCCAATTTGGTGGTACGTGGTTGTCATTCGGCTACTCGTTCCGTACCTGTGTGAGGTGGTACTTCTGCCATCGAAGCAACAATTAAATTAATATTTATCCAGCTATTCGTCTGGATTCCACGGTCTCACACTTTTTCGTTCCATCACGTTTTCCTAAGGGTTTCCCCTTTTTTCGAAGATTTCGCACAAGTGGCGAACGTTTAATTAGAGGCCCCTCCCGTAGAGCCATGTAGAAGAGATGAGATCGGCCGAGTTTTTAATAAATCGAACGAAAGGAAAAATTTGCAATCGCCCTGAGGCGGTAGGATGAAATCCATTTAACTTTCGCTCCATTATTTATATTCCTTTTTACTTGAAAATTAAAAGAGCAGGAGAGCAGTATTTTTCTTATTCTGGCTCCTTCAAGTGGCTCTCATTTTTTTTTTTGCCTGCCGGAGAAAGGAGAGGAATCCAAGTGCTGTTGTAGAAAGTTGGAGGCGGAGGAGTATTTCGAAGTCGATGAAGAATTAATTGGATGATGGTTCTTCATTAAAAGCGTCGCGGCTGTTAATCCCCTGGAAGAATTTTATTAAACACCTAACGGGTAGCGCCTGAGAAAAGGTTCTGGTGGAAAGGTTGAATTTGAACTGATTTGAGGAAAATTACCGGACCCTGGGCACTTGGTGTCTGTCCTCCGATCACTCTTACTCCACCCGATGAGTCTTTTTATAGAAAAATCCAGTTTATTTCAGGTGTTTTCCTTGGAAGGTTACCCAACAAAAGCAATATACGGTAGAGCTATGGGAATATTTTGAGTCTGGCACAACTTCAAAGGCAAAAAGGCAATTACGTGACGAACAATAGATGACTAGGTTGATAGTATGAGAAAACGCAATTAACTCTTTTTATAATAATGGAAGCTAAGAGCTTTATCGGGGCGGCAGATATAGAAAGCCGGTCTACCGGAGACACGAGAAAGAGGCTGGCTGGAGAAAAGGTGGAAGTCGGATTTTGCCAAAGTCGATAAGTCAGAGATGGGGTAAAAGTAGATTTCGCAAAAAGGCACGGTCGGGGAGGGTAGAGCCTTCCTGTTGGTGGAAGCCGAAACGGAAGCCGTTCTTGTAAGAGTCTGCCGAATAGTCGAGAGAAACATTAAGTCGACTGAAAGGTAGATTTCGGTCTGCGATGACGTGACTCGATTCAACCTTAAAGGGAAATGACGAAAGGTTCGAAGAGGAGGAGGAGGAGGAAACAGGGAAGTAGAAAAGTCTGATAATGTCTGTGGAGGCAGTGAAGTGATGGCACGGATGGATGAAGACGAAAAACCAAAGTTGCCTGGGTAGACCTTGGAAAGCGAGAAAATCTGATTTGCTAATTCAATCTAGTGGAATTAACAAGGTGGTTTGTAGAAATGATAAGAAACGCACAGATGGATCGCTGGAAAAGGACTCCTGCAGACACCACTCACGGATTAGACTATGAAATCTGAAAATGTTTTATTAGTTCAAAAATAACAAACATAACCCACTGACACGTTCTACAAAAGAACGCTAAAAGTGATTGAGTTTATTTTAACGACAGCTCTACCTGAATTCTTTTACGTTACAACAGCTGACCACTAGAAGCTTCGTACTTAACTTTCACTTCTGCACGAAGTAGAACGAAAAAGTACAAAATGTCCATTAAAGTTTTTCTAAGGGATAACGTAGTGACGTCTATAATTATTTCATATCAATCATTAGTTTGGAGAGAACGCCCATTTGCGCATGTTGAACTCTCCTGATGGGGAAGAGGGACACTGAAAAGTGAAAATGTACCGCAAACTGCAAAGTAACTAGCAAGGGAAGTAACTGAAATAAAATAAGCAAAACGTTGGGAAAGAGAAAATTTTCGAGTCTTTAAAATTCCACTAAAGCTTGAAAACATCTAAAATGGCACCTTCCGGATGGCCTTCTGACTAAAGCCAAGGTGTAATTTAATGGGTGAGGTGGTTTTTTTTTTGGAGAAGTTTATGTTTATGTAAATGTCACCTTGGACTTAAGGGTAGTTTAAACTTTTTTTTTTTTTTAATATTTTCTAGTACTACGTCATTTGCCTCGGCGAGTTACGACTCGACGAAGTTAAAATTTTATTTCGTGACACGACCGCCATTTCTGGGGTAGATTTTGCCCGAGAGATAGTTTGATAAGTGGTGTATAGTTTGTTTGCTTCTATACATCTCCCAAATTTCACCCTGGACATATTTAAGCCGTTAAACCCGTTAAATAGAGGGGGTAGACGTCTAGCTATTTGAGCTATTTCCCTCATTTTCGCCTAAGAAAAATGACCTACGAAATTTCCCTTGAAGTTGATTGAACGTCGAATGAGTTGATTTTGACGTGTCAGTAGGTAAATAAATTTACCGAGTGAAGTTTCCAGGGGATCGAAGGTGAACCTTGTGATGATGGTGATGTAGAAAGGGCAGGACTTTCGATTTTTATAGCCGCCCTTCTTGCTTTAACTCAAATTTATTGTACGTGTGCGTGTGCTTCCTTGTACGCACGCGTTTCCATCTCTTGCCGGACTTTAGGGAAACTATCAGTCAAATTTGACTATTCCCACGCGTACGTTAAATCTCTTCTTCTTTTACATTCCATTGAGAAGTGATTTTGTAAATAAAAGCGTAAAACTGTGGTTCGTACGAGAATTTGTTTTGTAAATTTGTACATACACCGAGCTTTGACCCTCTTGGGGTCATCTAAAAAGGTCGAAAAGGGTCTTGGAAGAGCAGCGAGAGAGTTCCATGTGGGTTCCTGTGGAAAATATATTTTTTGCTTTAGTTTGTTAAGGGCTCGAAAAGGAAATGACTTTATTGACTAACTAAGGACCAAGTTGAAATTGTTAACGACCCTTTAATGACTCGAACGACCAGGACCGGGAATTCCTTCGTGTATGGTCTAATACTTTATTTAACGGCATAACACTGGGCCGGCTGCGTCTCCTGTTGAGGAATTCAGGGGTCCTCAGCACTTAATTACAAGAAACTTTAATGAACAAACTTATTACGTGTAATAAATAACGAAAGAAATACGTGCTTCCATAAATGAATTTTGTAATTTATTTTAAGGCAGTCTAGTAGTAATTTAAAAAGCAAGATGTTTTATTTATTGCAAAGTAGTGAAGCTAGTTGATTGTAATAGTTGAAGAGTTTGGTCGAGTCTTGTAGTGTGGTATTGCGCAGTTGAAAAATAAGCGCTCCTGTTTAGTTGTTTTGCAGATCCGCCCCCGGAACGACCACGTCCGTAGTTGACGATTTCGGATATTTCCTTTTCTGTTTGTTGTATCTGTACAAATTGTATTGTTTGTGTACTTAAAGTAATAAAACTGCTTCTTAGTGACTGAAAGTTCTTTTCTTACAGAAACTTCAGTACGAGCCCAGCTTGGACCAGCTTGCTTACGACGGCCAGCCAACCATGCGCTAGCTTCGCTCCTTCTCTGCCTGGACCAGAGGTGTGCTTAGTGCTACTTTTATTTGCTTGTATCACGGCACTGCTTTCCGCATCCCCTTCCAGTCGACCGGCATCTAAATAATAGCTACTTTGTCTCATTTGTCGCTTTCTTTTTTGAGAAAACTACTACCCCCGTGTTAGTTAATTTTTTTATTTTACACCCTGTTGTTCCTAGTTTTTCGAACTTCTGGATTCTCTTTTAGTTCTCTTAGTTTCTGTCTGATGCTTGTTTCCTTTTTGTTTTTTCAACGACTCCACTCTCTCTCACTTTCTCTCTCTCTCTCTGATTTTATTTTTGTAATAGTTTTCTGACTACCCATACATGTTAGAAGTTTACCTATCGCTTCCCGTCCGAGACACTGGCAGCGCAGGGATAAGTGAATAAAGAAAAAGTCAATTCAAACGTGTATAATATTCGTACATACATTCTCGCATGGGGAATGTGTGCGTGCAATATTTTACATAGGAGAAATTGTTTGTTTTCAGTTGAGAATCGATTTTATAAGTTGAGTGGAATGCAGTGTACTAGAAATCTCACGGAGAGAATAGATAAATATTTACAGTGATAGTGATAACGTGGCACGTACAAATCATTTTAATTTTGTAAATGTATATTTATTTTTACTTGTGAACGTCCATACTACAGTCAAGTAATTGAGTCAACGAATTTATGTTATTCTAACCAGTGATTAAAACATATAAAATAAAAACTTCGTCCGCACAGTCCGTATGTCTCGACGCGGCATACCGTAAAGTGATAGTCCTTTTTATACAGTTCGCGCGATTATATAAGATATATAAATATATTTTTATATATGCACATTTTAAACGTAAAAAACACACGCTACAGAAAGAAATACCTCCGCTTATATATGTTTGGCCATATATATAAGGAAGAGTAATTGTTTTTTATTTTTATACGCGACATACCAAATTAAATACAAGTTTTTCGGGTTCGTGTGAAAGGCACCGTACCTGCAGAGCACCCGAACGCATTCCTCGTGTTGTTACCTCTTTTCACACGTCCCTCTCTCCGCCGGACGAGAGACTCAGTGGAAGGAAAGTTTCGTCGGAGGTGAAGGCCAACCAGTCAGCAACGACGGCCAACGTAGTGAGTGCCGAAGTGAGCGCCGTCTCACAAACCCCCGTCATTCTGTTCCCAGTGGGAGCGACACCCCCGCCCTTGCCACCTCCCATAGAGGAGCCAGCCATGGCGATGGTCAACATGAACAACCTCATCAATGGAAAAGACCCCAGGTGGTTGCAACTGGAAGTCTGCCGGGAATTTCAACGGAACAAATGCACAAGGTCGGACACGGAATGCAAGTTCGCGCATCCGCCAGCAAACCTCGAAGTGCAGAACGGAAAGGTCATGGCCTGCTACGACAGCATTAAGGTAGGGACACATATCTTTTACTGTTTTCTTGTAGATGGTCAACCTGCTCCCGTAGATGTTTGGCGGTTGTTGTAGTTGTGTGACCCCCCCCCCCCCAAAGTCACTCCCCAATCCGCTGCTCTGCTGACTGCTTAGCCTGGCGTACAGTTTGGGTTCCTTACTGCTATTCTCCCTATGGTAAGCAGTACCGTACACAACAGATGGTTCATCTTTCGTTTGGGACTACGAGTAGCAATGACTAGATCAATGGCCCTCTACTGATTTGTAGCTGATCAAGGAAGATTACGGGTACCGACAAATGTACCAGTCCAACGAATTTTTAGGTAACGGGTCACAATGCCAACTTGACTATTCATGCGGAAAGATTTTTATCCGCGCTCACCTTCCTCAACTATATTAAAATTGACGTGACGTAACAATGAAACTTTTGCTCACCAATTACGGAAAATTTTTCCTGCCAGGTGAAGAATTTTTTTTAGTTAAGCTCTTTGTTTACTTGGAAATTTATTTAATAAGTCGCAAAGTGATATTATTTCGCGGCCATTTTAAGCGAATGTGACGCAGAGCCGGAAGTAAGTTATCAAATGCAGTGTGCACGGGGATTTAGTGTGTAGTTTCGAGTTGAAATTGGTTTGGAGGGAGACCGACGCCGTAGAAGACGAGTAAGGCAACCTTGAAGGAAAAGGCTTTTCCCTAAGGGAGATTCATAAATATATCAGAAACAACGAAGGCAGATGGGAAAAGAATGTTACACAAGGGGTGAAAGACAAAACTGGAATGACGTTGGGGTGGTTTCTCCAAACCTTAGAATGAAAGTCCTGCGGGAGACCGAAAACCTAAGAAAGTCCTCTGGGAACCCCTGAGGGAACCACTCGCATGGACAACATGACAACTCACCCAAACTAGTTTCCCGTTTCGGGGGCAGTTTCAGCCGGGGTGATTGGTGATTTCCCTTAACCGGAAATGGAAACACTTTACTACACTTTGCCTGATTCCCGCCGTTTTCTTTTAATTAATTTTTCTTCTCGTCCGAGATTCTTTCCGTAGTCATCAATTTAATTCGAATTTGTTAGCCGGGTATTACTTTTAACACAAATTGGAAATATTATATACCGTTTCTAGGTTTATTAAAAGTCATTTGTTTCCAGTCGTGACAGTTCAAAGGATTAGAGTCCCAATTAATGTCAAATTGTCTTTGCTGTTGTTCGTCTTCAGATGTTGTTGTTGTTGTTGTTGTTGTTGCTTTCACAGTTTTTGGACTCTTCTGGGCAGTTGGTGTTAACTCGGTGGTTGTTTTTGAAAACAATTATTTGTAATCTGCCTCGCACTTAACTACGAGTTTCCTTTTCCGTTTGTATATCACTCAGGTAATTAAATTATAGAAAGAAAAATAGAACCCTGTTTTCTAGTAATTTGTGGTCCGTATTCTTTTTGAGAATGTCTAAAAGTTCTACCTGTTTCAGTGTAGGGATGTTGCTCACCCTTTCTGTGGATGTAGGCGAAGATTTACGTCATTACAAAAATAGCGAAATGTAAGGTGGCGGTCAGTAGGCTGAACTATCGCACGAGGCACATCCCTTAAATTCCATCACCAAAGCTTGTGAGATTTTTCGTAATTGTAATTAATGCGACGGTCGAGTGGAACACGTTCTTTTACTTCTTTTCACGGTAACAAAATATTTTACATGATTTTTGCCACGATGGTTAAATCGCACTGAGGGTTGAGAGTTTGGTGAGGGCGGTTGGTTAATCCCAGAGAAAAATTTGCCTCCCTTTTTGTGAGGATTTGCTTCCACCTTTTTTTCCTTGTTACTTTTTCCCAACTTTGGCTTAGAATAAAACGCCTTCCGCATAAATACGTAATTCAGTAATTGGATTATTGAGTTCATAACTTTTGGATTTGTGAGTACGTGACGGGTCCTCGTGGAATTTTAAAGGTGCCTTCTGCCCTTCGATTTCAAAATCGACATCCTAAATTATTTAGGATCATTGCGGTAGAAACGTAGACCGATTGACTTCATAAATTTTTTAGTGCTTGTCGAGGAGGCAGTGAAATCTCAGAGTATGAAACTGTGGGATTTAAAGAAAAAGGTTACAACCTTTTTTGTGTGTGTGTGGCTGTGAATATGCAACCGTACCATATAATACGTACAATAACTTCCACGAGCCTTTAGTTTTTGTTAGCTTTTTGACTCGGTTTCCTTGAAAGGAAAGTTTATTTAGTAACAAATCTATTTTGCATTAGTCGAGGGACAAATCCGATGGTACAAGGCTGGTTTACCGCTGCAGAATAGGTGGCGTAATTCCTGGTCGTTTGAGAAAGGTTGTCGTCGATTAATCCAAGTGTGGAATATTTCGGAAACGTCGTATTTTAAGCAATCTCTAGCGAAATCCCTGCTTTTTAAGGGAGTTTCCTATTGTAGATTAAAGGATTTTGTCGCAGTGAAGAGGCTTAGTTTTGCATTAGTAAAAATTCAACATGCCTTGAGCGACGATGTTTTCGTGTGAGTGTGTGAAAGGAAAGCGAGTTTGTAAAATGCAAGCACCAGAATCAGAGCCAGTGCAAATTCTGATCCCTAAAACAAGGATGGATTGGCAAGTGGGAAGTGACCTTTTGTTGCTGTTGGTTTAAGCGAATATCTTGGAAGGTCATCTAACCTTCTCTGAACTTCTAAAAGTAGAATTTGTCCGAACGGTAATTTCTAAAGGGCTAATTGCATTCTCCCAGTTGAAGCTAACGCAGAGTTTCCTTCCTTGTCTGCAAGGATTTCCAGTCGAAAAATCGAAGTTTGCAATGAGGAAAAGAGAAATCTTCCGGTTCTGCTCTTATCGAATTCTCCATTTCCCATCTTCCCAACACATTTGTACTGTCGTTTTACTGTTTTCCTACTCTCTCCTTCCCGCCATCGAGTTTTAAATGGATTAGCGATTTAATTTAAGGATTAATCCTTGATTTATAAATTCATGATCGTCATGAGTCTTGCAACGGCAAAAGGGTTTGCTTTTTCCACCGGGAGTTTCGTTTTCTTCTGCCAATTGTCAACACTGCGAGGAGGGTTTTAAATTCGTTTGATTTTTTTTTCCGCCAACCCCGTCGTGCGTGAGAATTTGACTGGTTTCGAGATTTTTTTAGGGTCGTTGGAGATCTGGTTTTCCACAAGTTGTAAGCTGCTTGTAGTTAAACTTGTGGTATAGTACTGGTTTGATCTCAATGCGGGTGATGTTTAAATCCTCATTAATATTTTTGTAGTTAAATTACAATTAGCTGCATCACAAGTGACGTTCGTTACACACTTACAACATGAATAACTTCTTCTGAATTTTTATAGCGTAACTCAAACCACAACTATATTTTACTAGCAAATTGTTTTTCTTTCTTACTCTTTTGATGTCTCATTACAAAGTCCCTGATCCCCCTTTTGTAGTTAATGTGCACTTAACTCTTATTTGATTCGTGTATCACCCGCAGCACTCTAATTCTTGTATCGGCACATTTATATCTCCCGAACAAACTTCAATTTTAATATTAGAGATAATCCTGGTGAACGCCATTCAAAGGGATGGACCTGCCCCGGAGTTATACTTTTTTATTTACAATTTCAGTTTTATCCATGACGTATAAAACCACCCCTGCTCCTTCAGGTAAAAAATGATTATTTGATTAAATGAACGGACGGACGGACGGACGAACGAACGGAAGGGAAACGGTAGGAAATTGATACGTGGAACACGTCCGAACGAATTGATTGGATTTACATTTATCTGTTGTCAGTTTTCCATATGGCGACTGAAGCGATTTTAATTGTAAATAATACGGTATCAATTGCCTCGGGTGTGGGAACAAATTCGATCGGCGGTCATCCTGCGAGTTTCCATCGTAATTTGGGTGACCAATTCGTTCGTGCGTTCTTTTTGTTATTGCTTCTTTGTGAAAAACTTGTCGGCCTGCAGTATTAAACAGGAAATATGACGATTGTAAGGTCAAGGGAGGAAACCCACCCAAGATAATTTTCTAAACGAAAAGGACTGAAAATATGAAACAGAGTAGATTTGGTTAAAATCGAAGTACAACATATGAGGGCCAGATGAGTGGACGAAATGGCACCGAAGAATATGAACGGGTGCTTAGGGGACGACGTGGAGGACTCAGGTGACGCAGAAAGGAATAGACGCGATAAAAGGTTGTAATTGATATTACATTAGAGGAGGAGTGAAAGGAAAAAGACAGCTAGTTACCCCAACATGGAGCGTACCACGGTAAAGCTAAGTACGAGAAATGCGAAATTGTAATGAGAGGAGACTTAAACATCCACCGAGTGGGAATTTAACCTAACAGGTACCTGGCCGTGTGCTCTCCGGCCTCCTTAGATTTTTCTTCTTACGTCTATTTCCGGTCTAATTCGATCAGTTCTGGGGTGACATTGAGGGAAAATTATTTTTTGAAAAATAAATTGAAGAGGATTTCCGGTTTTCGATAACGCCAGGAGATACGAAAAAGAAAACGTTGGGTGGTTAAATACTCTCGAAACCTTTTGGCCAGACTGTAATTGATTGGAGAGAACCTTTAGAGGCTTGTCGGGAAACAACGGGGTGCACCTGTTGGATGTCGGAGAATTGATGTATGTGGTCCGTCATCCGGTCCCGGCGGTCCGTTCGTTTGCTCGGGTCGACAGCAAAAAATTTCTACTGCTGCTGTCGGTTGTTTTTGCATCTGAAATTGTTCGGTATGATACTTCAGGTACATTAGGATTGTTTTAAGTGCTGGTTGTACGCGAACGACATCGGAGACGGGTAGATACTCTCCGGGAAATATATTTCGTCTACCTTTCTATCGTTTTATTAACATAGAAGTTGATTTGAAGGAACAAATAAAAAATCACTTTTGACAGAGTGATAGACGGCCTGACTCGTTCGTTGATTTCACTTCAACTTCTTTCTGTGTCAATGATGGATGGTAGTGTTTTGACGGATCTTGATCAAATGAAATACTCTGATTTTCTTCAAATTATACTTTCCACTTGTCTCAAGTGTTCTCAGTTTTTCACGTGTCGACGTAGTTTTTTTTCCTGGGTCTCTTTGATTCGAACAAAAGGAAGTGACATTTGTCTGAAATCCTGTTGCTGTTGCTGTTGCTGTATCGCCTTGGAGACGCATTTCTTTCAAATGTCTTTGTCAGGGTCATCAAAGCTGTAGCTTTTCTCTTCGTCTCTTTCTATCTCTACCCTTCTGTTCATTTGCACTGTTCAAATCGATGACATGTTGTTGCGGATTGCAATTTGGTTTGACATTGATGAGCTTCACCTGTACCTTTCCAAGTAAGAGGTTTTCCACTACGGAAAAGTGTCAGGTCCCGCCATTTTAATAAGATTTACGTTGCATAAGTGAACTAACCAGACACAGTAATTTTGATTGTAAATTACGAGTGTAGTGAAACTATCACACGAATCTTACCGATTTGTTATATATTTTATTGACCCTAAGTTGCTTTGAATTTATTTTACTTAGATTAGACTAATTTGTACTGCCACGACTTGTACCTGTCACACCCAATTTTTATTGCAGTAATCTGACGTTACTTTGCTGTGGAATGATGTCATTGATACGCTTTTCATCTTCACTCGCAGTTATTATGTCACGTAAAAAATTTAATACATTTAAAAAAATGCCAGTCATTAAGAATTATATACAATAATGAATATCAGCAATGATAGTTGTGGGAGCTACACGAATTTGTTTTTGTAATTTTCGTTACGTTCACGTTGAGTCTGATTGAAAATTCGAACTGTTTTCTTGGCAATTTTTCATGTTTTGACTTCTTTCAGAGGAAAATTGAAAAAAAAAACATTTGCTTATGTAGTAGCTCTTGAAATGCAATATCGAGTCGATGAAAGAAGTCGCCATTTCAGTGAATAACATTGAAATGCAGTCGACAAACGTCTGGCTGCGTTTTTCTGAAATTGATTTTGGCTCTTAAGAGTCGTCGACTCGAGTCAAAGTTTAAATTTTACTTTTGTCTGGATCCCCGAAACGTTTCCAGGTAGGATTTTGAAATTTCTGGCGACAATTCCTATGGGAAATAATTAACTTCTTTTCGGTTGTTCGTTTTTAATTTCGTCACATTCGAGAGAAGGAGAGAGACGACGAGACTTTCGTCTTGGCTTTGTCGACTCGAATGGAACGACTTAAAAGTAAACCGAGATTGGAATGGGAGAAGTCATTATTGAAATCGTATTGAATTGGTTTTATCATTATCGTCCTCTTGCAAAAGCTTTTCCACTTACTTAAATCAGCAGGAAAGTGGTGGAAACTGCTTTTCCACTCGTCTTAAGACGTTCCTTCCTTCTCTCGCTCTCTCTCTCTCTCTCTCTTGCTCAACTTACCCCCGTAGCAATTTCCATTAATGCGAATGCAGACAGGGTTGTTATGACTCTCTACCAGCATTAAGTTCATTGGCCATTAATTACATTGTTTAGGTTGCACATTGCCCGTTTTAAACGAAGGTGATTGTTGATGTTCACCTATGTATCCGTTTGTTTGTGTGTGTTTTATCCTAAAAAGTACCAACCGGGTACCTAAACTAACCCTAGGAGAGTTTCAAATGCTGCGCTTGGAAATTAAGCTGTTTGAATGAAGGAACTTGGGGATGTGAGGGAAAATGGCAGTTGGGGTTAATGGATAAGATCGCAGAAAGGGTTTATCGGTGTTTGTGAAAGTTCGTTGTCTCCGACAAATTGATATTAATATTCAGAGGTGGGAATTCTCAAATGTATTCTCCTGCCACGTGAATCTGGATAGAATAGAGACGGTAGAGAGAAAATCTCGGCGGCAGGGAAAACTTGAAATGGAAATCAAACAGGAGAGGAAGTTTCGCGTGATTCTTGTGATGGCTAACATGAGTCTCTCGCTGCAGTAAATTCGGTCTAACTTACATGGAAATTTCATATCAAAGTCAGCTTCACGTCATCCATATTTATTGCCACGTTATTTTGGCTGCGATAAAAATTCATAATTTATAATGGGAATCCAACACTTCAATTCTGGGTGGTTTTCTTTTTTAATCATTGCGGGCTTCTCCAGATGTGCCGAAACTACTCCTTAAATCGATAAGTCGATATGTATCGAACTGTTTTTTACTAACGTTTTTGTAGAAATTACTATTTATAAAAAATTATACGTGCGGCGTGGCAGGATATTGATGTCAGGAAATTGTTTCACTATGTAATTTGACATGAATACCTGCAGCAGCCAGGGATACCTTGAGCTGTCGTGAGTACCCACAAGTACATTTAGGGAGAGCCCTTAGGAATAGTAGCTCGAAGTAGTTGCTTAAAAAATGCTATAAAAAACGGAATTTACACATCTTTGCGTAGCATTGTTAGTTTTCTTCAGTCTTCTGGTTTGATTTTTTTGCTCACTATTTGAATTTCTTATGCAGTTCATTATACCTTTGTAATTGGAATGATCTATGAGTTTTATTTTTTAAATGGGGCTATATTTTAGGACCTTTTTTAAGGAAGTGTCGTAACGACCTTTGTTCAGCCTGTTTGTGTCAATGGATTATTGAGAGCATTCAATGACTAACTGAAGGTGTGGGAAGACAGTAGAAGAATCTTGAAATGTGGGACGTGGGCTCCGAATGGAAATTTGAGCTCTACCGAGAGCGACGCGGTGGACGTAAAAAAGAGCACATGACAAAGATCTGTGAAACAAACTCTGGGAAGTCTTCGAGAGAGAGAAAGGAAGAATAGAAGTGAAATGAACGGTGATATGTGTTTTGTATGAGACATAATTTAACTAGGACAGACGGCAAATGCAAGCATCCTAATCTGCTAGAACGAAAAAATTCAGGTGTGTCACGGGAAAGTGTAAGAAGAATAGTTGAGTGGAAAGGGTTGAGCAGGTATTTTATTCCCTTGCAATCAAAACTGTGCGAGCCCTTGAAAGGCTTTTTATTGAAATTTTCTTTTTCCTTTTATATCTTTTCATTGCTTTTAACGGCCTTTAGACGAAGGCGCCATTTAATTTCCTTTAGTCGGTTTCACCCGGAGGTACCGGCCATTTCATCGGGAAACACCTCGAGAGCTCTTTGGTGGTTTCTGGTTGTCGTCCTCGTCCACGTACCCGCCCAAATCTAAGGTTTTCCCCAGGTTGAATTTTTCCGCTCGGGGGTACCCACTCTTCTGAAAGACAGGAAACAAAGACCGAGGAAGATGATCGTTATTAAATTTTTTTTCTGTTCTCGTCAAATCGCCCGGGGAACACTAAATTATATTTTGCCTTTTATTTTTGTGTTTCAGGTGAGTGTTTTTGATGGATGAAGTTAACATGAACCGGGTTTTACTTCCCTGCACCTCATTTCATCCGACATTCGTCATCATCAGTCGTGAGTACAGAAATTACGCTTTTCACATTTTGATGGGTCGCATTCCAGCGTTTGAGGTACTCAAATTGAAAAGTTAGATTGCTATTTTATTGTTCTAAGATATCTATCGAACTACTGAGTTTTCAAAAAAATATTCTGACAGGTTAACTATTACATGCCAGACCGATACATGTTAGTTATGGTGCACAGTTATACAGGCACACTTTTTGTGAATTGAACTGACTGAAAGACTGAACAGTTGAAAACTAACCCTCACACTTCTACTCATTCATCGAAGTATCAAGTTCAATCGGTTAGAAAAAATTAGTTCTTTTAACACCTCAGCTGGAAACTTAGTACTCGGCTAATTCAGGAGGCATAAAAAATCTTAAATTATGAGCGCAGGTTAATAAACATCATATATTTTGATTATATTACATAAAAATATTATGTTTTATTAATGTATTGCGGTTTTGTGGGGGGAAAATCGGCCAAGTTTTTATCGGTTGGAGAAGAACATTTAAGAAGCTGGGCCGTAAATTTGGTTTAAGAGCAGTCAGTAATTTTGTGTGTCAGGTCCGCTTATGTGCAGGTACGGTCCTACTCGTGAGTTGCTTTTAGCAGTGTTTGGAACTAAACTCCTCTCGACTGCCTAGACCCTACCCGACTGACTTTTCTAATTTAACGATGAACACTTATCCCTTATTATGTCAATATTTTTTTATGATCTTCTCAAACCACCGTTAAATACTTAAAACCTGACTCTCCTGAAATTTACATAATGACAAAATCAAGTAAATCTCTTGCCGCAATCGAATTAAGGGATGCTGCGCCTGATGAAGGGTACCTGAGACGGAGTGCCGCTCCTGACAAAGTACCGACTATTTGTCGTGTATGTTTATTGCAAAGTGATGGGAGTTAGTCAGAAACCCTGGAAAATTGTATTTGGAAAAATATCAAAATGAAATTTTCCGGAATGCCTCCGGGGAGAGGTGAAACGCGTGTGCAAGTCTTAAACTTGTTTTCCAATCTTCCAGTCCGTTGATACCGAGGCATCTTGCCAATAAGATGGCGAATCGTTTTGCAGAAAGGAAGCCTGGAGAATACGCCCGGTCCTACGTGAACATCCGTGGCGAATGTGCTTTTCTTTCTCGTCACGAAACTACGAAAACTCCGGCTTTTTCTCCGGCTGGAAGTGTCGCCAAGTGAAGCATGAATTGTCGCCCAAGAGAATCCAAGGCTTTCTGGACAATTCCAGTTCGTACGAATGTCGACAGCCTTGTAGGAGTTAATTCATTCCGGGCAAATGATTTAACTCCAAAGTAGGATTATAATCGCAACTAATAAGACCCGTTTGTTGTTTTGAGCTGGCCGAAATTTATTTTTCTCCGACGTAAAATCGCCCCCGAAATGAAGCAATTGACAGAAGCAAAAATAGTTGTTTGTGAAATGTTAGAAAGAAAAAAAATTGGGCGCACGGTCCTTTGGAGGTCCTGTTCCAATGATGAAAATTTACTTGATAATTTTCCAATCGATTGATTTTTCAATATGGCGTCAGGGTCGCATTCGATATC
Organism: Polyplax serrata; assembly: GCA_037055365.1. Lineage (NCBI taxonomy): Eukaryota > Metazoa > Arthropoda > Insecta > Psocodea > Polyplacidae > Polyplax > Polyplax serrata. The sequence goes on along the minus strand of JAWJWE010000038.1, from coordinate 2,198,917 downwards.
TCAAATGTGAAATAGATTTAAGTTGAAAATTGATCAAACAATTTATGTTTTTATTACCCCACTAATAAAAAGCTAGTCTCACCCAGTAAGAAAACCTATGGAGCAACCTATGAATTTTATTTAGATTTCTAATGATTCGTTTGATCAGGTTTCCCTTCGTTTGTATGTGTTTTTGTTATCGAAACTGTCTGACTGATCGTGGCGTGGTTTGAGTGAGTGAAGCAAACTTCTATTAATTTGGAGTCGAAGTGGTAAATAAAAAATAATAAAACGAGAGATAAAATAAAAATTTACGAAGTTGTCTCATGTCGAGAAGATGGCAAATGGAAAACCTGTTTAACTTCGCACGGTAACAGAGTTTGTCTCGTCCTTTAGCGGAAATTGGGATTTTTACGAAGTCGCGACCAGAGCATAGGTGGTTTGTTTGATCTTCTTAACGAGGCAGTCAGGCGAAGGTTTTCGGGATGGAAAAGCCTATTTCTAGGCTCACGACTAGACGTGAGAAAAGTCGAGGTGGAAGAAGCCAAATGGCAAATTGATTGCTGTCACTGGAATAAGTCCCGATTGATTTCTCGAGGACGTTCATGAAAAGGTTAAAAGATGATCTAGGGACTTTAACGATGACTGCGACTGTTCGTTTTGTTTAAAAGGAAACGGCAGCGTCGAGTCCTGTCGCAATTAAACGAGCAACCGACACCCACAGACGGACGTAAAATGGTGGGATGCCTCTCTCTTTGTGAAGATAAAAAGGCGTACCTCATCGTGTGTGCATACAATTGTATTTGGATAGACAGAAAATACAAAAATTTGAAGTTAAATATCGTATCTTCCGGTTGTGTTTCGTTTGTAAGGTATAATTTCTCTTCAGGTGAACTGTAGGCAACGAAAAAGTGAAGTAAAACGCTCTGGAGAATCCGAAACATCCCAGGAATGTTAAGGAGTTTAGGAAAAGAGAAGTTGAGTTACCTTTATACTTTGACGGTTGACTCGAGGAAGGTTCTGCTTTTCCGAGTACTTACGATATTAAATTAATTACTAGATTACCACATTTAAAATTAACACTACAAATTGTATGCTGCGATGTTTTTCTAACTGCTATCTACCGAAATACAGACATTAGAGTGACGTACTAAGGGGCTGTGTGCAATTTCCTGACATTTGGTACCCCACTCGACTACTACAATCGTTACCAATCGGTCCTTGTCTACATTTCCTATGTACTATGGAAGCTGGTTTTTTTGGACTTGGTTCCCATTTCATTAATTTTCACTGAAAGGCTCGTGCGGATGATCTGGAAACGAAAGGAAGATGCGTTGTCACGGGTCGTACACATGTGCGAGGAAGAAGCCGGTTGGCGGTAAATTCAAACGGGAGATTAATTGGTCCTCCGGTAGCCTCCGGAAGAAGGAGTGAAATGAACAAAACAAAATTAATTTAAGTTGCCATGATTGATTTGTCTGGTTCCCGTGCGAATATAAAATATCGGGGGTTGGACTCTGAATAAAAATTTGAAATTTTGCAACTCTGAAATTGGCCTTTGCTACTTTGTCTAGTGAGAAACAAATGGTTCTTTGCTTCATCCCGTGTCTGCTCCGATGGTTCCAATTCCCATTTGGAAAAACCCCTTTAAGCCCCGGGTTGTTGTCCTTTCGTGAGAAACGCCAGCCTGCGCTTGTGTGAGAGGATTTTTATGTTTTTCTTTCCATTTGAATAATATTTTTTTTTTCGGAAGCGTCGAATTCCATTTCATTAATTTAGTCGGCGTGGAAAATGTTTGTACGCGCGCGTTCGGGAAAGGAAATGTCGAGCTTTTCAACCCCGCGATTCCCAATCGTAGGTGAAATTAAGGAGGAATGCGCGAGCGTACAATTAAATGTGTGAACACTTGCGGCAATAAGTACAGATACATGTAGAAATTGTATTTGTCAAGTTTTATGTACATATTACGACATATTCTCTTGTCGAAAGTTTGAGGAAATCCATTGGCGCGGGAAAACATGGAACAAGTCCAATAATAAAGCAATTTCACATTGTATATATATACATATATATATACGTACGGGAAGAAGAGACTTTGTTTAATAATGTACACGTTTCGGGTACCCGTTCGGTGTAGAACTTCTTGGGGACATTTTGGTGTTGCTTGCGAAAGAGCGCCATGTTGGAGTTCGGTGACCCTTCCAAGGGTTACCGTATTAGATTTCGAAAAAAAGTCATATTATGTGATGGTGGAAAAGCGAGATGGACTAATAGGTTTCTGACAAATCGAAGTAATTCATTTGACATTGTTTTGACAATGGAAATAAAATTTCTGTTGCTGCCCTTCTCTCTCTCTCTCTCTTTGTACCTTTGTACGTTTATCGACAGTTTGGGAACTCACAACGTATCGTCCGTTGAAAGATGACCGTTACGAAAAGGCGCGGAAAAATTTTTTCGAAATGGAAATTAACCGAGTCGAAAGGTTCAAATGGCAAGCCGAGGGAAGAAACGGAAAGTCAGAGGAAATCAGAAGGTGGAAAATTAGTTTGAAAATAATCTGCCGGGGAAAGGTTCGATCCGATCGCAGAGATCTAACCCCGAAATTGGAAATCGTAACGCCCCCTCTCGCCGTACGTTCATTATTGCTTATTATTCGATTTGCTCCTACTCTAACTGCTAGAGTTATAACATCCCTCGAGGTTCTCTAGGGTATCTCATTCAACGGTCCTTTCACATCCCGTGCTGACTCGTAACTTGAATTTTTAATTTATTGAAGTTTGAAATATGAGGACTCTCGACCGAACGGGGTGGCAGGGAGTCAACGAATGCTTTATGAAGTCGTGTTGCATGTGCCGGGAGGTAGGGAAGCAAACTCTGATGTTGGGAACCTTCAGGTAAAAATGCAGTGAGTTAAGGTAAAAGAATTGTTTGCTGCCCGACACCAATGTTTGTCACTTTTCTGGTTTATTGATTTAATAATAAATAACGAATTTTAGGTAATGGCGGAAATAAACTCGTGAAATTGTGGTCGATGAACCAAGGCAGGAATGGGTTCGTAGTTGGACGACTAGCTCTTTGCACTAAAAGTTAAATTATATAGAGGCAGGAAAATAGATAAAATGCAACAATTGTACAGACGGGCTGGGGCAACCTGTTCGAAAATTCCTGTTTCTGCGTGTTACGTGTAACGCCACGTTATGTAAGGGCCAAACCTTTTTAACTCGAACAGATTTTTTTTTATTTTTACGTTACGTAAAATCGTTCCGTTGACCTTTTCTATTAGTAGGAATCCATTTTTCAATTTTAAGGAATTACAGTTTTGTGTTTTGGCGATTGGTCAATTTGTATCTCATTTACACCTGGTGGTTGTTTAGATTTCAGTCTGATATTTTGTCTGTGTATTTATCATACTATTTATCTGTCTCTACCTTTATTTAAATCTCTGTATCTTTTTGCTTCTTTGCCTCTCAATTTATGTATAGGTTTTTTATTGTATAATAATATTTTTTGTTAAGGTTTTCGGCTGTTGCTCTTTTTCCATTCTGTCATTACGATACTCATTTTACCTTTCTATTTATCATTTTCTCTTTCTCGAGTTATCCGACCATTAATGTCCCTTTGTTCATCTTTATCTATTTGTCTATTAATCTCCCTCTCTTTGTTCCTGTTTATTATTCAATATTCAAACCGCGCGTTAACTATTCGTCATTCATCTTTCTTGGCACCCACGTCAATTTCCTGAGGGACCGAGAACAAGGCGATGTTGAGATAATTAAAAAAAGGCTTGTGTAATCGTCACGGAAATAATCTCTGAATATGCTGTTGTTGTTGTTGTTGTTTTTTCAATAATTAATTTTTCACCCGCTCAAATCGGTTTAGCCTTTCACCCCTAGCAGAGGGTGTCTGCTAAGGGATTGCCCATGCCCACAGCTCCGATTTCACCAAATTCTTGCCAAACTTGTTACCCTTTTCTCCGTCCACGTAGCGCAAATAACATATTGTTTGTGTATTGTGTGAGGCTTGGGCTAACCCAAAAACCCTGGAGGATAGCAATGACCCACAGGCGTTATCTACGGTAGCTCAGAATTAATCAGAAGGGAACAGAAGGGTGTTTAATGGAAAACCTGTCAATGCTCGTTGTTTTTGTTGTGGTTGAATGGCGCGTCCAGTCCCTTGGCGACTGCACCAAAAAGGTGAACCCACCAAACCAAGTTGAAACAAAAGTGACGTTCCAATCAACGAATTCTTCATTACTGGAGTTAAGATGCTAAATATTTCCGGTGTCGCTTTCGTTTTGGAAACGAGTTTTGTCTGTGTGTCATCTTCACCGCATCTTAGCTAACGTGCCTTTAAATGTCTTTGGACGGGGTTAATGACTCGAACTGTACGGTACAACACTTATGTCAGAATGACAGTCCGGTCGGTTGCATCACTGGAACCGAAAGAACAAAGGAACGCCCTTCACCGTGTCAATCGAATACCTTCAACAGACAAATGCTCCGGCACCGTACCGTTTCTCGTACGAAAGTTTGCAAACGTATCACAGTTATGAAATTTGAAAAAACCTTATTCAAAATGGCGCGGGCTTAGTTTTCCGTCTGTTGGAACTTGCCAATCCGCGGCAGTAAATTGCTAAGACTTCAATACCATTAAATTGTTCCGTACGATTTGACAAAAGTACTCGTCGGATTACATCAGTAGGGGAAACGGTGAGTTCACACCGATTGAAATTCATATTTAAGTCATTAGGTTTTAAATTTAGTTTATGCCTCATGCTAATTCTCGAGTAGTAACGTTCGATTCAAGGTTTTTACATCGCTTCCGCGGTTGAAACCGCATGCAATTATTAGAGAGCTTCGTTTTTATGGCTTCCGGAAACACTTCTTGCTGCAAATTAAAATTTTAAAAATAATGAAAATTTATATAAAACCAGTCGGGCGAACGTGATGACGTTCCCCTAGTAGAGTACAGGCTTATTAATAATTATTCATAACTTCTAGTGACATTTGAAATTCAGAAAGGTGACATGCGTAACGTTGCAGTCAGGCTAATGTTCAGTGCGTTTTTTTTATTTTATTTATTTTTTTTTTTGAGAGGAAGTTGTGCGTCGGTTCTCACAGCTCAGCCCTGTGAATTTTTCTTTCCAGTTGTGACGAAAGAAGGTTAGCTGTACTGGAGCTGAAATGTCACATGGAAACATATTTTAGCGATTTACATAAACAGAAGGAACTCAAGTAGGTTTATAGGTACTTGTTTGGATGATTTCAGTGCCCAGAAACAAAGAGGGTGGAACTCGGTCTGTTATGAAAACAAAAAAAAACATTTCGTAGTGCTGTTAAATTTGAGGTTGGTGAAATTCAACTTGACCTTTTCCGGTTGATGGTTTTGAAATTTTGTTTGTTTCCTCGGCAAATAAAACTATATAGTTGCCGGCGTTCAAATGTCATCGTTGGAGTTCCAGGAAAAATAAAAGTTCCTTATTCGTTTCCCAAAGGAGAAATACAAATATAAAAAGATTGTAACACACCTATTTTTGTTGTTAGAATATAACCGGCAGTCAGAGTAATCGTAGTAGAACTACCCGGACAATACTCAGAACAGAAGACTAGACGTTGCAGGGGAAAGTAGTTGTAGGAGACAAGTACGTTTTCGCCCAGGTATCCATGTGTTGTCCGGGGCAATCGCGTTCACGTGTTTAGGGTAAGAAATCGATTTGTGTCGATGGCGTGTAGTCAGCAAGACGAAAAAGCTTCCAGATTTAATGTAATTAGTCGAGAGTGAAGCAGACAACGACGCCTTCGAACCGACATGGCGCCAGGGAAAGGGCCTAACATCGATCCGTCCTAGTTCTGCCCTCATTCGGGCTGTTTTCTTTGTTTTTCCCTCTTTCTCTTGGTTCGTTTGCAAATATCATTTTGTTCGCCTTTGTTGACTCTTCGTGTCGTCTCATCCTTTCATTATCTGGGTTTTATTAAGTAGGAGGAACGCGGATGTTCCTTTCCCTTTTTTTTCGGAGGAGTCTCGTGTTATGCCCCGAACGGCTAGCAATGTCGGACGAAAATTCAATTCCAGAAGAAGACTCTTGTACCGGTCTATAGAAGAGTACCGTCGTCTGCTGTAATATAATGTGATAAGAAATGGAAAATTAATTGTAAAAAATAATATCAACCGTATAAACGAAAACAAGGTAATTAGAAAATTAGTAAGCCAGAACAAGACCATAAAAAGACTTAATAAATGAAAACAAGAGTAATATAGAAAATGAATTCAGGTTGCACAAGAGTAATATGGCGGTCTAAGAGTGTGAACCTTCCTACTTCGGTTTACTAGGAAGCTTATTCTTGGATAATTTTTTAGGCAATCAATTTGGCAGTGTTCTTCTACTCCCCAGGTTGAGCCATTTCAGAATTGAACTGTTTCATTCGTGAAAAATGATTAAAAACATTGTTCCCGTAATATTTCCGTGTAAGCATCATTTACTGAAATTGATGTCAGGTAACACATTGATAAGGATTATTAATATTTGAATTACTGGAATGCCATTGTCTGGGTGTACGGGTAACGCAGTGAAATATTCGATGTTATCAGAACCCTGAAAATTACGGTTTAATAAAATGAAATTCATGCGCAGTTGAAAGCAGATTATTTTAAAATATTTTGAAAGTTCGAGCGGAAGCAAAAAGTTTGAGAGGACAAATTCTGTTGAGTTTTAAAAGCTCACTCTTTTTGTGTAAAGAAGGGATTACAGACATCCCATTGTGTGTCGTACCTTTTTTTCTTGTCCGCCGCACCTGGTGTAGTCAGTTTCCCTTTTGTATTCGTTCGCAGTTTGTGCGACTTTTGACAAAAAAATGCAGTCCGGGGGGCCAAAAAGTCGCGAGACGTCGGCCGAACCTTTCGAGGGAAAGAAAAATCAGGGCCAGAACTCCTTCCAGAGAAGGTTTTATGGCACGAAATGCCAATGTAACTCGAATGTAGTTTACCGTAATCACACGTGCTGCCCCTCCACACGTTTCTAAAGTTAGTAGAAATCGTTTCGAGCTCTGCTCTCGCACTAAATTTAATATTTTTCTACCTGTTGGTCGAGTGTCGTACGACGTGGCAAAAGTAAAGCTGCCCTCACACGCACCACCTTTCATATTTTTGCAAGCATCTCTCGTTTTTGCTGTCTTGTCTCTCATATCGTTGACTTGTCCCTTTTTTTGCTGAAGTAAAACGTTTGCTTGATTTGGGAAGATGAATTTAGTTTGACAACGGGAAATGGATTTTGTGACTTTAGGCATCCCAAGCAGTTTTGAGGTTGAGAGAGTAAGGCATTGACTCCAGTGGTCCGAAATCAGCCTTGAGAAGGTTATGGAAAAGGGTGATGTTTACTTTGATAAAAGTCCTGACGGTTTCCATGCAAACCCAAACGTCCTCAGAATAGGCAGGAAAACTCTCTCTCTCTCTCTCTCTCTCTCTCTCTCTCTCTCTCTCTCTCTCTCTCTCTCTCTCTCTCTCTCTCTCTCTCTCTCTCTCTCTCTCTCTCTCTCTCTCTCTCTCTCTCTCTCTCTCTCTCTCTCTCTCTCTCTCTCTCTCTCTCTCTCTCTCTCTCTCTCTCTCTCTCTCTCTCTCTCTCTCTCTCTCTCTCTCTCTCTCTCTCTCTCTCTCTCTCTCTCTCTCTCTCTCTCGGAACCTTTTCAGGTAGGGAATTATTTCCGGATTGATTGCGTTTGTAAACCTTAATTTATGTTAAGTAACGTCTCCACATGAAAACTGAAAGTTGTTTTTCTTTTATTTCAGGTACGTTTAATTTCTCCATTGGAAAATCCTCTAGGTTTCTAGTTGTTTTTCGTAAGTTTCTACGGAAGCCTCAATTTAATCCGTGAGTCAAGAGTCTTTTTTCTTCATTAAGAAATTGATTTCCCCAGAGAAGCTATTTGTGTCTGCTGACACGTCTGATTTCTTGCGTTTTCCCTCTGTCCCGTCAACTTCCGGCGAATTTACCGAGGTCTGCTTAGGTGTATACATTTTTAATGGGACTTTGAAGAATTCGGATTTTTTCCGTGCTGTCGATTAGCCGTGGAGTTATGGCATGTCACTTAGTAACGCGCGCGTGTAAATCGTTGCCGACGCCGGTTTGTTGGGTTCATTCGCACCGCCTCGGTCGGATGAAGTACAACTTTCAAGTTTTCAGTTTTCTTACGTCCTTTTCGTACCCCCCGGTTCCTTTCTCGAGAAAGTGTGCACAACTGTAAAGTTTACGGAAATATCCATAATCCCTTGATTTCCATAATGCGCTCGAAAATAACCGTTTTGAGAATTAACCGAAATTGTCTTGCCGTTGCCTTGCTCCGGTCTCTTTGGCCTCGGTTTTCTTGTCCTTCCTACGAAAGAGAAGGCGGCGGTTTCACTTTGTCGTGCGATGGATGCGACAGGAAAGAAACTTTGACAATTTAAATTTAGTCAACTGACGGTTTCCTTGCGGTTTGGCCAGTGTTGTCGTCGTGTTCTTCACCTTGCCCGTTTAATTTCTTGTGTTTTTTGACTCGTCCCAGTGAGACAGTTTCCTTAATTTTTTCCTGCCCTCTGACTCTCAGAGCTCATTTTTACTGTGGTAGTTAGTTTTTTGCGTCGACGTCACAGGAGGCTTTTTAGCTATGAATTCTTTCAAGACTTGTTTGAAGCTTTGAAAAAATTCATTCGGCGTGTTTTTTTTTCCGCAAACGAAAAATACACCAGGCAAATATTGACTTTAGTCAAAAATTTTAAATAAATTGCAGCAGTTAATTACATCAGTGAAGTTGGCTGCCAAGTCCGTTCGAAACAGCCTCGACCCCCGTCCGTCCGTTTAGCCACAGCTTAATTTTGTGTCTTTTGGGAAATGATACAGCTACCTGTTTGTTTGTTTTTTTTGTGGAAAAGATCTTTTATCGATTGTTTTATAATTGCTATGGACGGTCCTGTTGTTTGTTCTATGCAGTTACAGAGGAGTTTCCTGCAGGAAGACTTTTCGTATGTTTTTGTAGTAAATTAAAAAGGGATAAATGGGTTCGAGAGAGAAATGTAATGAAAACTTGGGGGTGACCGGCGGGAGAAATTGCCGAAAGCTGTGAGACCCAACAGGAATGGACAAAAGAAATCGTGCAGTAGGAAGATGTTTCTGGTGGCAGTTGATGCGGAGGAAACACCACAATTGAGGAGCCTTCCTTCGGGCGCTTGCTCGGAAATTCATAACAAAAACAACCCTTTGCATAGTTGGTCTTTGTTTTGGGTTGAGCCGTTGTCACCCCGTGGAAAGGTTGGAGAGAACTTGGAGGGAATCTTTGAGAATTTTGATGACCAGGACTAGTTTCCCGTGTATTAAACAGAAGCAGGCATAGTAAAGGCTTAAGCGCAACTACAGCAATGGCAGTTGTGTAGAACGCGAAACGCAGAAAGCTGAATTTGGTACTCTTGTGCAGAAAAAAAATGTTTGAACGTCAGGTTGCAAGGATTCAGTGCTGCAGTTTTCGGGTAGGCAACGCCACAAGTCAACAGATTTGCATGCGTTTCCGAATATGAAAAATGTGAGCTTTCTTTGCAGAGGTTTAATTCTAAAGAGGGAATATTTTGTAACCTTTGGCGGAGGAAAGGGTCCCTGAAGATAAGTCGTGAGCCCTATTTTTGTTTTTGACATGAACCAAAGTGGAACGATTTTTGAAAAGGTGCAAAGACTTTGGGAAACGTCGGTTTTCGCTGACGTCTCGCTGCCTCCACTTGCCGCACCGGCGAAAGAAAAATTTTCCTTTGAAAATGTTCTTTTGAGTTTTGGTAATGAAATCTGAAAAGGGGATTTCCTTTGGAAAGGAAATTTTTTCTTTTAACTGTTACCACTAGTCCTACTTTTCCTTTTTCTTTTGTTATTAATTTTAGCACGGTTCGCCCTTTATCCACTCTTTTATCTTTGCCTTTGACGGCGCACTCCCTTCTGCCTTTTTTGCTTTTTTTGGGGTGGTGGCCGGTTCATTTGATGTTTGGCCATGTCAGTAACTCCTTTTAGGCGTAGCCTACGCATTCATTGAATAGATGAAGTAAATGTTTCCGTTTAGGTCACTGTTGGTAATATCTCGGCGCGATCTAAGACCAGTCTTATATTTTTCATAAATGTCAGTGGAGGAATTTGAACGCAACTGGAGGGGTGAAATTCTTAAAAGAAAACTTGGGCGGATGGGGCTGTTGAAGGCTCGTTAGCGCCCATCCCTGGAATAGACGATGAGTGCACACATTTTTGCTTTTTATGCAATTTACAGAAGTCGGCAGGAACGTAAACGCACTGCGTCGGAAATGAAAGCTCTCAATCCGAGGACAAAAGGACTGACATAAAGCAGGGTAGTAAAAAATGGAGAAAAAGTGCGCTGCACGGGAAGTTATGGGAAGACCCGATGAAAAAGATGTATGATTTCTGTATTATTCCGTAATGATGCGTTACAATTTGCGTGACGTAGACTGGGAAGGAAGATATCAGACGAGGAGAACACGGGAATTCGTGATGCGACCGTATACATTATATGTATATAGACGTTGAAATTCGAAACCAACATTTTGCTGTTGAATGAAAAATGGCTCCCAGCAGGACGTCAGATTAATCGCAAGGAACAGAGACATAACAAAAAAGCATTTTTTTTTCTACGGGGCAGTGCGCATCTATCTACGTAATATTATTGTACATGGAAAGCTACTGTTGTAGCAGCCCTGTTGGAGCCGCTAGGTGCAGCAAGAAATTGAGTAGTTGTGGGAGTACTAAGTGGCGAATGACTGGATAATTACGTTGTCAGCACTCATTTCTACCTCGTGGAGGCGCATCAGAAAGCAGATAAATAGAAACTAAATAAAGGAAAAGCTAGAATGGTGGAATATGTTGAAATCTCACCATCTAAGGCTCCTTTCAGCTCATAATTCATATTTTCCGCCCCTAAAAATTATTCCTCCTACACTTCCTTTTCTTTTTCATCCCTTGTTGCTGTTGTTGGCTTGTTCAATTCATAGGGATGCTGCGGCACAAACCTCCCCGATTTGTTTCGCCCCGTGCACAATAATGAATAATACATGATAAGCGGAAAGACGCGAAGAAAAGTAGTGTTTTATTTTTTCGTTTAACCGCCACCCGCCTACGGTCTCTTGCGCCGGCTTCTGACCCTGAACCCGAACCTGAGCTTCGTTTTCAGGCTCGTAACTTAAATTTGGTCAGCTGGTTCTTCGAGGCGGCTGCACCCTAGGACACAAGAAATCCTCCATGTCGGTTTCAGGTATGTCCACGTTTTCAATTCAGTGAAGCACCGCGCAACAGTTTGGTCGGATTTTTCAATGGCAGACGTCCGCGTTTCTTCTTTTGTTTTGTTGACTTTTCTGCTTTTCGTTTCAATGGCAACTCGGGGTGGTTGGTGTGCGTAGGAGAAGGCTTGATGGCAGTAACCCCGGAGTGAAGGACGTGCTAGTCGACAACCTCACAAGGTGGTTGTAGCATGTCGCCAAAGGTCTTATCTATCGACGTGTCGTTTAATTAAGTATCATAGTTGCTTGAAAGCGGGGTTGATTCCTCCCTTGGTGGTTTGTGAGGAACCCTCTCATCACGTTGCACTCGGGGAGGGGTAGGACTTTTGTGGAAACGATGAAGTATTTCAGTCTACCGCCACAGCCTTGAGTGGCACTACCAATTTTGCCTCACGCAACTGGAATCGAAAAAGTAATAATTTCGTGCGACCGCGGCTAATTAATTTTTCACTAAAGCCGGGTTTTTGTTTTTGCTGCCATTTTGTTTCTTTTGTCAAGTTTGTGACTTCCACCCGGGTTGCTTGGGGGCATTACATTCATGTTGAGTCTCATCGTAAGAATTTTGTTTTAGGCTTCGAGGTCCATTCTGAATGAATGTTCTTTGTTGTCTTTCGGACGCAGGAAACAGATGTTGAAAAGGCTGGGCAATAAACATTGGAAGCGTATCGAGAAAATCTTGTTGGGCCGCTAAACCGGACGGGTCGGCTCATCGCAAAAAAATTCCATTGATTTGAATCAACTTCGATTGATTTGGCCAAGAACGCATGAGCACTTGAGGATTTCTCATTTGGCGGGTTTGCCTCGCGTTTCGTTTTCAACTTACCTTTTTCCCTCCATGTTTTGTTTCATCACGTTCATTTGTGTCCAGTTTTGGCAACTTCTTCTCGGATACTCTCCGATCGTATAAATAATGGTGCGGTTAATCCGGTTCGTAAAAGTTTTGCAATTCCAACCGCACTCCTCCCCGTACGGGCCGTAAATTTTTGGAGTTTATTCTTCTGCCTTCGGACATTGTCACTGTCAAATTTATGCATCACGATTAGGTTAGTATTTATATTCGCGTTTTTTTTTTGCGCGTGCGTACCCCTCCGCCTGACACCACGTACCGGCTGATTACTTTTTCGCGTTGCCAATAAATTTAGCGGCTTAAATTCTCTCAAGAGTGGAGTACCCGTAGCACCCGTTAAAGTACCTCTGCCTTTCGAAGAAGTCTCTCAGGCCACGCACAGCCGTAGCCGCTGTTTATGCCTCTCTATGTTTGTTTTACTGAATTGATCATTCTATTCTTATATTTTCTTCTCCGTAATCCTTTTCCATTTTCTGTATTGACTTTCAGATTGAATCGGATGCTCGCCCAGGTTTTTGTTGTTTGTATTGTATTTTTCGGTACTTTACCGGCAATGGATTTATCACGCCGTAACAGTCACTTGAGTCTCCTTCGTCCGGACAGGAAAGTCCATTTTGGTGGAATGTAATAAGCAAAACGGAAATAGAACTTGTTGCTGAAATGTGACGAGGTTGTGTAAATGAAGGAATCGATTTATTGTCAGTTCTATTGTGTCTAGCTGTCAGTGCACAACGACTGGAGCTGGTTGTTCTGTGAGTCGGAACGAACCCTTAGGAGTCCGTTTCAGGAAAAAAAGACACCTCCGGAGTGACATAATTTTGTAGATTTGTCGTTAGGCGAGTAGCAAGACCTGAGGTCGAACAGGCAAAGACGATTATGTCTTTTAAAAAACAAGGTCGTTAAAGTGTCTGGCAAGGATTTCATCTCCTAAGAGAATCTTCCGTCCCATTACATAAATGGATGAGGAATTTACGTCATTGTTTTATGTATTTTTAGCGATGATCTCTTCGTGGTTTCCTTTTCGTTTAAGAGAAGAAAAACGCTTCCACTTTGCGTGCTGATCCTCACTCTGATTAGGACGAGAAGGACGGGGTTTTGGGTCGTGGCAGCAGATCAGTTACCCCCTCGAACGGGAACAAATACCCTTGCGTAATGGTTGATTGCCGAATTTTGAACTTGTTACACCGGTGGACCATTGGCCAACCATTTTAAAGAACGTAATGTATTTGGTTTTAGATATTTGCATTTGATGACACGTTTAAAATGTGCCAATTACCAACGGGTAGTAATTAATATTTAGTTTTTATTGGTGGTAGCACTGAGTAACATGAAATCGAGCGTTTTAGTCTGGTTTCGCGCCTTTTAATTCTTCTGTAATATTTTCCATCACTTGAACCTTGGTATTAATTCGGTTTTAACGATGCCGCTTGATGTTATTACGAAAGCTACAGATCACTTGTACCGTCAGTCCCCAAAATGAATGTCCTCGAGCTTTTCTACTGATAAAACTGAACCCTGTAACCACGTTGTGAAAGAAACAAGTGGATTCTTATGTTTTGTTGTGTACACGAAATGCAGTAATCTTCATATTATAATTTTCACGTGTAAACAGACACGTTTGAACGTTTCATGTTGAAACGAAAGGTTTTACCCATTAGGTTTTATTCCCGATAGCAACACGGTGTTTGACATTTTGTTTATTGGCTGATGAACTTTAGCAAAGGAAGATGAAACGAAAATTAAATCAGGCGTTAATTTCGTTTGGATTTCCATTTGTCTCTTACGTAAAGACAAACGAAAAGTTGTCTGATCCTTAATTAGTTGTCGGATAAAAATTTACTGATGCATTTTACGGCGAATTCACACCGGTGAATTGACTTTGTTGTTTTCGTTGCTGTTATTAATAACTTGTGGGTAGTGTTGGGTATACAACGGATTTGCAGTAGTCAAGGGTAGTAAACACAATGTTGATAGTGTAAACTCTATGTTCACTTTCTGCTTATTTTTTTGGTGCAGGTACCAGCCCTCTGGTACTCATACTCTTCCCTTTTCGAGTACACACGGAAATTAAGTTTGTGCAATTCCGTCACGAGTTCACGAAACCTCATTTTTCTCCTAGCCTTTGTAGTTTTTCTCCTTTATTGTTATGTACGTTATTGGTTTTCTAAAGATGGCGAACGCGAAGGAGATGAACATTTAAATTGCAAAGAAACAACATTTTTCTCCCGTGTAGCGTACGGCGTACGCCTGCGACCCATGTAAATAAGATGGAATAATGATAAATTCAAATTCAAATGGTTTACCTTTTTTTGTTGCCAACCGCTGGTGAGGAGATGCTCTGCTGCACCCCGAGGAAAGAATCTCTTCTTTTTGTACAAAACGGCCCTCTCCACGCTAGCAATCCTGTGATTTGTCGGACTTTGAAATGTGCTGCTGGCTCCCATACGTACAACTTTTGAAGGAAAAATTTTATAGTTGGAAGCGATCGACTGGTAATTTTCATTCTTCGGATCAGTGTGATTTTTCTTTTGTTGTGTTGGATTTTTCTATTCGAACTTGGGTGTTCGCGTTCCTGTGCTTCTTCTGCTGGTGTTTGAAGATCGTGTTTTTATACTTCCCGAGAGTTTTTCTTGCCATTTTCTTCTCTACGCTCCGCGCTCCTGGAACGTCATGGAAAGTTTAAATTACTCATTTTACGTTGTAATTGGGGTAACGGCGGCGTTTGTTTAACGCATGACCTCTGACTATCTGTGCCGTTGACGAGTTTTAAAGATAACACGATAAAGCGATGAGCAGATGGTAGATAAAAGCATTGATGATCTTGTTGGGATCGCTGGAATTGAATCGTCACCTCTGCGCTCTACGAAAATGGACGGAAGATGAGTTTTTAGCACCTGCCCACCGACGTCCTCGTAGTTTTTGCGCAAATTGCCAAATTTCTCGTAGGAAAAACCTTGCTATTTGTACGCCCGGTCCCCCACCATTAAACAAAACTGTCTTGTCTTGCCTAGTTTTCCCGGATAATTTTTATAGTTTTATTACGACTCTGAGTTTGCGAGTTTCTCAGGAATTTGGATCTCCTACATAATTTAGAGGTTTTACACGCGAAACTTATTCTTTTCTAGTCTTTCCCAGACCGCAACCTCCACGACGTTTTGTTTTACATGAATTGTCCGGTTTTCCGCGGTGTTGTTCCCCCACGAAGTCGGGTGATTTGAAGTAGTCGAGTACCCGTGGGACTGGGTCGTATGACTTCTGCAACAAGTTCATAAGCCCCCATGTATTTTTTCCTCCATTTAATTCACTTGACTACTCCCAAATGTTTTCATTACAATTTAGTGTTGTTTTTACGTTAATTTGCTCCAATTTACGGAAATCTGTTTGCCTTGATGAGCTCGCGCGCGCGCACACACACACACACACACACACACACACACACATTTGAATTATTTTTATTTCATTTCGCTGTCGTTTTTATTTTCTGCTGTTGTCTTTCTGTTTTGCCATCTTTCCACAGGAAATTTTTGTTTTTTTTTGCCCGAGCTTGTTTATTTTTTCACGAGAGAAAAAATACGCTGCTCTGTCTTCATTTCCGTTCGATTTTGCCTTCCGTTTTAATGAGCTTTTGCTAAAGAGAACCTTCCTAATTGAAACGAATTAAGCAGAAGCTTCTTTCTTTCCTTTTTTTTTATTTTATTTTACGACGACGCTTATTTTGCTCCGCGCAAAACTCGTCTGAAACTTAAACAGTGTCTTCTGTTTTTATTTGCCGATGTTGCAGTCATCCCAAAAATAGGATTTCTCTTGTGGGCAACAAAACTCCGTTTCCGGCATTTCTTTTGCTCCAGGCGACTTTTGCTCTCTTTCGGAGTTGTTGTTATTCAATGACGTTTGGACAGACGACTGTTTTCCCTTTCTGACCGTGGTGTTTATCGCCTTCGCAATGTTAGCTGTACTGAATAGTTATTTCAGTTTTAAGTGAACGGAATGTTGTGATGCGTAAAACTATACTTCTACCGCGCCGGAAGAACTCAATAAAACGAAAAAGGCAAGGGTTTTTATGTTGTTGCAGGCAACTACCTGTCCATTAGACTAATTAATTCGCTGAACTGAATAGTTTTTACTAATGAGTTGAATTCACTTCTGTATAGGTTATGACTGTTGGTCGGACTCTGTAAAGGATAGGTTTACGAACGCATAATTTTTTAATCCTGTAAAATTTATTATAAGTGATTGTTACTTTTCTTTGTAAGGTTGGTGTATCGTTGCTTACATTATTAATTTACACCTTTATTCGCAATCGACCTTCTTCTTTTCTTATTTTGTTATGTACAATTTTGCCCTGTCACAGTTTCCCTGTCTGTGCGAATAGTTTTTTTTGGAGTTGGAAGTCGTGTCATGACCTTGGAGGTGCCATACAAAAAGTTGCCGTGTAATGTGCAAGAGCAATATAAAGTTGGTTGTTCCTCGCTTTGTTTTCATTGCCGAGAGAAGACACCTCTCGCAAGATGTTTTTATTATGTTTGAATTGAAAATATGAGTTCCCACGGGACTTTGCCTCAGCAAGTATTCGGACTAGCTGGATTCTTTCCGGAAAAGGTTGAAATGAAAGATAATCGGGACTTGTCCTCGTAGAGAAATTTCCTAATCGGTTTATTCGCATCCTTTTTGGTTATCGGGGAGAGATTTCTTCATCTGGTTGCCATTATAGTAGCTTATTTACAATTCACTCGTTTGTGCTGACGGTTTGAAAATTCCTAGAAGGACACTCCTGGCCACCGCAGTTCCCATTGGATTGTGCTGATGTTGGACTTAATTACCAATTGCTAATTCCGCGTAGGTTTTGTCTTAGGAACCTGCGCACATCCCCCGTTAAGTGGTCCTACAGTCCAACTGGAGAAATCGATCTCGGAGGCTTTGACTTTACTCGACGGTTTAATATGTTTAGCGTCATGGTTGGGAACTTTTTTCCTGTCACCTGTTTCCTTTGCATTTTAATTAGTTTTAAATTTTTTAATATTTTTTTTTAGCTTTTGTGCATAATCATTAGTTTTCAATGACCCAATTCTCAGTCCACGGTTGCCTTGTGTTTTTTTTTTTTACATTTTGCCAAATTTCCACTTTGTTTGATTTAATCGAATTTCAGGTTTCTTCCTCATACCTGGTTTTTCTTTTTACTTTTTCAGGTTTACGTTTCACTGCATTCTGTTTTGACGTTTACTTTGTCGTTTTCTTTTTATTTATTACGGGAGGAGTTTTTTTTAACCTCCATTTCTATTAAAAGTTTTTAACCCAAAGTAATTTCATTCATAATTTATTTTTCAGTCTTTTCTTTCTTTCTTTCTTTCTTCCATTCGTCTGAGCTCACCTTTTCTTTATTCTCGAAGCAAAAATTTAATGCTCCGTGGCATGACGATGAGAAATTCACATTTTGGTGAGGAACCGTAAAAGCTCACGGTGAAAGGTCGTTTCTCCCGAGTGGGGAGGTTGCGCCTCCAACCCCCGAAATGTGGGCACTCATGCCGATAAAACGAAATTCTTTCGTGCTTGGTGGCCGTTGCCGGTGACCCGCCGTATTTTTTTGCTAGTGCCACGTCATATAAAGGATGACGTCGTATTAATTTATTTTTGAGTTTTAGTTAGACTGACAGAGAGCACGTCTTCTGCTTTTCCTTCCACCCCACTGTGCTTATCGCGGAGGCATTTGCATTGGGAATCAATTCGACGGATTTGTTCCTTTTTAATTTAAAAGTTTTTTTTTTTACTTCGCTAAATAAACTCCGGTCGTTTTCTTGCTTTCAGCCGGAGTCGGTAACCCGGGTAATAAATAAATAATTTAAGGGGTGTGATTTTAATTCCGCTTTGACGTGTTTTTATTTATTTTCGTTAAAGAGAATTTTGTACGTTTTAGCTCATCCGGAGATCTCTTAGATGTCGGGCAACGAGAAGAATCTTGTCATGTTTCACCACCCGAACGGAACCCGATTTCACTCTAGCGAAAAATCTTCTACCCAAAAGTACTCGCCCCCTGTGAAACGGTTAAATCGAAACTAAAGTTTAACGTACGAGAGAAAATTTTGCCAACAGTAATTTGCTGGCTTTTATCTTGTCTCTGTCTGTCGTTTTAGTTTAAACAAACGTGAGCCTTTAACTTTGTCAAAAATTAATGAAGATCGCTCGTGCGTGAACTTCCGCACGGGAAGACAAGTGAAAATACCTTAAGGCAGACTCGATGTCTCGTCGGGAGACAATTTTTCAAAAACCTCCACATGTTTATTTTTTAAACGATATATTCGTAATAATATTTGTTGAGTGTAAAGAGTTGAGTGCGGATTTCAACTGGGCCTTGTGTCAGAATTAAAACTACTATTTGTTTAATACTAGGGTGAGACAAGTAGACTGAAGGAAATAAGGCCTTGCTGTGTAAGGCCAAGTGATGTCCAGGTGCAGAATGTCAAGGTTGCAGTTGACTGCAGGTAGTCTAGGTCAATGGCTGCATCTAAATATCACATGTGACACGTTGATGAATGGTATTGTCTATTTCGCTATTTACAACGTTTGTCTTGCAGTACTAACTTCAACTATTGCTCTACCCCTGGAGATTTTCATTCGTACTACCTGAGTGTCTGCACACGTGAGTAAAAGGAAACAGGTGCAGTCCCATGTTTCTTAGTCGGATGTTTCGTGAATAAGCAACTAGTTAACGTTATGTGAATGAGACAGATGGGAAGTGTAAGAAATTGCTGTATTAGCTGTCGGGTTGGATAACGCAAACGCCAAGTGCCTAGAAAATGTTTGTTAAATTGTTCGGTCGCGTAGAGTTTCCAGGGGTTTCGGTGAATGGCGGAAACCTCATGCTTTCGTCATCAGTCAACTTCCGCCGGAAGTCACATAATATTTGGCGGTTTTCACTCCTTGGCTCTGTTTTTGCCCCCCCCCCCTTTCTCTGGGGTCGTTGAAAATTTTGATTTCGTCCGACGTTTTCTGCTCTGCGGTTTTCTTCCCGGGCACGGCGCGTCCGGTCTGATTTCTGCCGTTCGCTTCTTCTTCTCGAGGATCCCATTAATCATTCCGTTCGTATTTCCCGGACTGATGGACTCTTTCCAGGCGAGCGCTGCCTTAATTGTCTATCTGCCTTCGACGGAAATGCGTTTTCCAGGGAGAGTTTTCCTTCTCAACAATGCGACAATTACAAATTTCAAAATATTTTCAGACTTTGTCTCCGCTCTTCTACTCCTAAGGAATATTTTTTTCTTTCGTTTTCTTGCCATTAATCATTTTCTTTTTTGAAGAGGATGACTAGGAAGTAGTGATCTAGGAATGGGCAGGGCACCCCGTAAACCTTCTGCTTTTAATCGATTGAAATTTTTCGAATTGTTTTGCAGCGTTTTTTCCCCGCTGAAGTTCCGTTTCATTTTGTTTCACTGATCGATGCCCGGAGGGAATTGTCACCATCTGGCGACTTTTTTCCCGAAGTTTATTTTCTGCAATCAAAATCATAATTAAAAATACATAACGGAGTTATTAGAGTCCTTTATGGGAAAGTTATTGTCACTTTTGAGTTCGCATCGATCTCGTTCATCGTTAGCTTTGTACCTTTGGTGTCTGACTGACGAATAGAACCCTCCATTTTGTTTTTCTGTCTGAAGCTGGTCATCGGGTAGTCGTCAGATTGTGCCTGAATCTGTTTTTTCTTTTTGACAATTCTAATTTTCTATTTTTGGATGAACTGAAAGTTTCTGCAATGTTTATTGTTTTAGCATTTTATTTCTTACACATTTTTGTAGTTCTCTTCTGCTCGGCAGCCAGAAAACCCTTTGAAATTTTTCTGATGCTTGCGGGTTCAGGCATATTTTTTTATTGCTCAATTTTGCAGGTCTGACATCACTTTTCGTGTCACATAAAATTCGACTGCATTTTTTAAGGTTCGTGCCTAGCGTTTTCCGTACGAATTGTTTGACGTCGGATTTCCTGATCTTCCCTGACTTTCCTTGAAACGGTATTTGGCATTAGTTTTGTTAGAGTTTTTTACAGATAACTTCCTTGAAGATATCTTTATTCGTAGCAAAGAAAATGTTTTTTTTTTTATTGAATATTCACTTTACATTTCTATTTAAGAGACATTTTATTCAAATTTTTGATGTTGTGTAAATTCATTTTCTGTTCTTGTCGGACAGTTGTTGGCCATCCGAACGGTACTTGCTTGAACACATCTGTTCCTTTACAATCCTTCGTTCCTTTCATTCGGCTTTATTGTGTTTTTTCGACGTTTTTCCTCGTCAAAAATTTCGTTTACTTTCTCATCAGGTTTTCGTAATAATTCGGTCGATTTATACGAGTTAGTGAAACAAGTTCGTCATTTTTCTGGTAGACATCGTGTAATGCGAATTTGCGATTAACGGTTGTTGTTTTTTTATTGTTTCAGGTACGTGACAATCGGTTGTTTTTCGTCGCCTTTTGGTTTATCATTCACCCCCTGCAACGTGAGTAGAATTGGATGTCAGTGTGATGTTTCATGGGCTCACAACCCCCTTCAGCCGTCGCGTTGATGTTCATTTGAGTGATTTACGTTGCAGCAGACGTAATGATGGAGTCATCCCCGTTCAAAAGTTAATTTTTGTGTTTTTGCCGCTCTTTTATGTTCATTTTTTCTCATCCATTTCAAGCGAATGGTAACAATTATGCAATTAACAAGAGTCCGTACGATGTATGAGGCGTCGATTTAGGACCGATTGAGTGTTGTCTCTCAGGCAACAGCATTTCGTATGCTCCCCATATTTCTAAAAAATATTCCAGTCGCACATTTTTGGGAGTCATTAAAGTCTCACATTTCGTAATTTTGCAACATCCTTATTTGCTTTCAGCTTTTTTTTCGCGCCCTGACGTGGAAGTAGACGGCAAAGACAGGTCGGGTCGGGGTTGGGAAGATTTAACTTTTAAACTTATCACAGAGTCGAAGGGGCGAAAAAAAGTCGAATCGTTCGACGCATAAATTTTGTAGAATAAATCCAATTTAGGCGTCAGCAACGAGTGGGGTGACTCCCGTGGGGTGGTAACTGCAGGAAAACTTCACGAGAAACCGTTCGACTTATTCTTGGGAAGCGTGCCTGAAATAAAAACGTTTTTTTTTGTCCACCCGGGGCTCCGGCAGACACCCCTACCTCACGAACTTGGCCGAGTTCATCCGGGGCCTTATAAAACACAATGCAATTTATCATAATCAGAAGTTGAATCGATGAAAGGGATGATGGCCGTCGAATAGAAATAGAATTATTCGTGTCCCCGACGTGGAAACAAAAGGCAACGCGATAAGACGGTGAAAACTGAAGAAAATTGGAAAGATTTGACCGACCACGGGCTTGTAAATTACCTTCTTTTCGGGGGCTGCATCCTCAGACAACCCGCAGGCAAACATCCCTTATTGAGGATGGGAAACACATAACGTAAAATCCGAACCTTACCGAGCGAGTTAAAAAACAACCACCCGGTTAGTTCCAGAGGTGAAGCGATCGTCCGGTTCGAACAGGTTAAGGGTTGATGCACCGGCGAAAGGGTTAGAAAGTTGTATTAATCAAATTGGATTTTAATTTCGGGGCTGGTTGGACATCCAAACGGGGGATGAAATTGATTTTTAATAAACTTCGTGCTCTTCTTCTCTTGGGGTTGCTTAAAGGTTGATGGACTGCTTGTTGACCGTTCTGCACGGCACTTGTAGCCAACTCATACCCGTCACCATTCTCAATAGGATTACAGGGGGTTGAGATGCCCTAGGTAGCTACTCACCCCTAGCCAAGTAGCGATTTCCTTGCCAACTGTCCACCCGGTTTGGAATGTAGACTAGCCGGATAGAATCGGTTGCCTTTCCGTTTTTTTTTGTGATGTGGAAACCAGTTTTCTTACCTCCGCCACTGAAACTTTTTGCCACTCTTAACTCCTCAACCTTTCTCGTATTCTTCCCAAAAGTTTTCCATTTTGTTTTCTCCGTTGTTTTATTTCTCACCCCTTGCCATCTTTGCGAACTTATCTACTCGCTGATTCCTAACAACTGATCCTATTCCCGCTATCTCGGTCGTATATTTTTCATCCCTGATAATCTTGCCTTACTTTTTAATTTAGTTCGCTCCTCTTTTTTATATAGTATTTAATTAATAACATTTAAATTTTTAATGTTTCTTTCAATTCTAGGATTTTATTGTTGCTCGCTTGAACATTTAATTTTGTTTTTTTTTTCCTCTTTCTCTTTAAATGTGTTGTTGACGCTGCCATTTTATCATCTGAGTCGTTACACGTAATTGCTTTTTTAATGTTTCCCTTCACGTTCTATTGCTACTTAGATTTCTTTACTACTTTTTGCTTCCTTTCTGCTTTCCACTTTTTTTTTACCTTCTAGAATTGTTTTCTCTTTGTTTCTCCCTACTGAGTACTTCTTGTAGGTATTCGATGTTCCCAACACCCAATTTGCTTAACGAATGAGTCAATGAACTCGATCAATAGTGGATTGGTCTCTCGGATCGCCTCTGTTCCTGATGTTTGTTCATCTTGTACTCCTATCTCGGTTGGCTGTCATAATTTTCATTCTTATTGAACGGGTGTGTCAATTAAATTGACAAGTAATTTCCTGTCGACCGGAGTTTCTTTCGTCGCATTGATTTTTATCGTTTCGGACACAAATTTAACAAAAATGTTATTGATTTTCTATCGAACTCCACAGCGTTCGGCCTTTGTCTTCTTGCCGGAGTGTCTTTCTTCCGGTTGAATCCAACGACCGGAATTTCTTGCTCCTCTCGACTTCTCTTGCGACGTTTTCTCATCTGATCGTCCAAATTTCTCCAAATGAAAACAAGAGACCAATTATTTTGCAATTTCCCGTTTCAGTTTGCCGAACGCTTTTGTCCTTTTTGCTCCGTGGAATTCGATTGAGTCAATTCGATTTTCGGGAAACCCGTTTTTATTTCGCCGGTAAATGGGAAATGCTTCTCGAGGCTGAACTACCCCTTGCACCGTCGCCATTTTACACACCCCTTTGCCTGCCTGCCCATTTTAAAGGTGGTTTTATTCCGTCCAACGTGAAGTCGAATTGTTCCGGTGAACCAGAAACGGAGAATTTGAGAGTTGACGTCATGCTTGAGACCCAGCGGAATGTGTCCGGCTGTGTTTCTTTCGTATTTGCGAAAGCGTCGTAAGGGTTGAACCCTAAGGGGTACACATGGCGAATAAGGGCGGTAAGGGCAGGGACGACTATTGAGTGACGAGTCGATTCACAGATTTGTAAAGCCTTTAATGCATGTAAATTGATCGATTGTGATGCAGAAACGGACGAGTCGGGAGGAACTGCCGAGGGTTCGTTTTAGTCACCTACAGCCTGCAGCACTCAAACTTGTCAGAATTAATTTTTTTCTCTGATGAAAAGGCGACAAATTTTATGACGGTTTCATTACGTTGAAAACTGGGGAACTGTTGTGCCCTTACAGGAACTTCTACAGAACTAAAGTTTAATGAATAAGACGTTTCTTTCTGCTCACCGTCGTAATGACTCCTGTTTTTTCTGACTACTTAACATTCATTCCATCTATTTATTTTGTATATCATTAGTGTCTTTCTCTACATAATGTTACCTTACTTTACATGCACTTTAATTGACGAACTATTCACGGCAAAAAAGTAATACGATTAATATTAATCACGTGAATTTATATGTTTCGGACAGAAAATTTAACGTAGAATTGCGTTAGTTATACATTCAAATGTTAAAACTATACGTGGAAGTGCTTGGAAGGTACGAACAAATAGATACCTGAAGGATTAACAAAACGAGTTGTCAGGGGCGTTAGATAGAAATACAAGAATAATCTGAAATATTATTTAAAGGGAAAAACTTATATACAGAAAACATGAGAAAACAATAAATAAGAGGCCTGATAATCAGATTTGACTTTTTTAGTCGTAGTGGTGAAACCTTCGAGACCGGTGGGAATGAAATGCAAATAACAGAACAACAAGTTTGGGGGCCAGGCACAAACAAGTACCTTCGGAGCGAATATGAAGACAATAGTAGGTTTTAGAACACTCCATGACGTGCCAGTTGGAATGAAAGATAAGTTTTTCATTCATTTACTTGTCTATGAAACAACATGGCTTCCGGGTGAAAAAGTAAATTGTTGGGCAGAGCCTCAGAGGCACAATCAACAGCCATTAAAGCATAAACACGCAAAGAAAATGAAGCTGCATTTATAAGGGGAGAAGGGTAATGAAGGTTCACCTTCTGTAAAGGGAGAAATTGGTGTGGGGGAGCAAATTTCAGTACGAGATAATACTCCCGTACAGTGGCAAAGATGTGGAATTTATTACATAGAGGAAACTAGTAAATGAGTCGTATCCATTGTGCTCATCCCTCGTTGCTGATATTCCAAGTGTTATCAATGAATGATAAGGAGGGATGTGAGTCTATCGGTGCAAGGGGTACTCGTTTTGCAGGATCGTAGTGAGTACTTTAGATTTAGTAGAGGTAGTGACTACCTGAAGGACGAAATTTCAATTTTGTTTCCAATTGGTATCGTTGCTGTAGTTCGTTCTTTGTCTAGCCGACGGGCGTGTGCGGTTAATAAAATTGTAATAAGAAGTAGATTGCATGCGGACACATCTAAAAGTAATTAGAACACGCGTCGTAAGTGAAGATTTTAATAATAGTAACTCTTCGGGGCTGGAAACGCCTGCGTTTCTTCTATTTACCTAAATATTTATGGAGGGATTCGTGGACGGTTGTCCTAGACAAAGGACGCGAAACAGTTAATGGTTATTCATGAAAACGATTTATTTTGTTTATTTATTTATTTATTTGGTAGTAATGGGAGTTTCCCCTTGCGCAAGTGTCATTCACTAATTATTTTTCTATAAGTGCTTTGTAATAGAACCCTCAGTGGAAGCAACCCTTTCGCGGAGTTTCGAATTATGAAATTCAATTTTTTCTGCGTGTGTCATCCGCTCAAGGGTTGTAAAGCGGCTCTTGCGGGCTCATCGGATGTCACGTTTTGCATGGAAATGAGAGTTAATGCACTCGTACTCGTACCCGTAATGGAGAGATGCATTTTCAGCCCCTTCTCACACACACTCCCTGAGGCTCTTATCGTTATCACTAGCTCTGTTTACCTATGTTGAACCCAAAATTACCAAAAGTGTTTAAGGAGACCATTTGGAAGGAAATTGAAATGCTCTCTATTTTCTGTCTCCGTTTTATGGGTGTCTAACGATCGTCGTCTAATCTTCTTATTCTTCTTTAGTTTATTTAATGTTCCTGTAGGTGCATCTTAACATCTTTCATGATATTGTACGTTGTTCTTTCACTTTGAGGACCGCAGGGGTGAGATTCCTTGCCAGACCAGACTCGTCGTTCTGTTTGCGAATCTTGTAATATTAGTTTGTATATAATGCCATCAAAATTTGTCTAATTTCTTCATTCTTCATTCTAATTTCACCTCTTTGTCAGTGTCTCTCCTTTCCTCTATTTCCATCTCTTGCGCGCCCACTTTTCAAATTCCATCTTATTAAATAACCGAATAGGAAAAGTAGACATTTTGGAAATGAGATGATATTCGGGGGAAATTTACACCGAGCCATAAATTTTATTGAAAACGGAGGGATGAAGTGAATTTAAAAAGAAAGAAGAATTTTTTTTCTCCCGGGGAAAAAAACCAGTGAATAAGAAGAAGGCGAAGAAGTTGAAGTTCCGGGGCGACAGAGCCTGCCCGTGAAGATTCTTTTTCTTTGGCCCTTTGCCGTGAAATTCGTAATATGCTTATGTATATATGTATACATATATTTATTTATTTATTTATTTATTTATACATTACTGGTGGTGTCCCCTTTGCTCTACAGAAAAATTATCATCGTCGTTTGATGCTTTTCTTTGCCTGTCGTTTCTCTCTTTCTCTCGGTGTAATGTGTTTTACGGTGTGAACTGTCATCTTTCATTAAACTTGCTATTTAGTTTTGGGTTTCTGTAGTGTCGACAGCAATCGATATGACTTTTATTGGATGCTCTTCTTTTCCGTTTATCTGCATTTTCTCTTAGTTTTAATTCGTTTTTGCCCTTACTCGCTGTCGTACCCTCAATTTCCTATTCCTCATTCCATTTGTCTTTGTTATTCAGTTAAATTACTTCATTTCATTGGTGCTCGCATTTTTACTTCGTTATGTTTATTTTTTACTTGTTTTTTTTCTCCTGTTGGAGCTGAACACCGCGGATGATTTCAAGAGGCGTTTCGTTTGTTAGTCACACCTAAAACCGTTCACCTAAATTTGACCGATCGATCATGTGCGAAAATGGGAAAAGGCACATAATTTACAGCGCTTCACCGACTTCTGGTATTTTCATTTTGTGTGTCGAAAGGTCACAGTTTCGCTTTTACCATTTAACATTTTCAAAATACAGAAATATTTTTCGTTTTATGTGCTGTTAGGTCGTTTTACTGGCCTTTCGGCCTAGGGAGGAAACGATTTGGCGTCTGGAGGGACTCGAAAGGCTTCTTCTCCTCTTGTTACTGCCTTGTTTCAAGTGTAATCTCGAACCGGTTTATGAGTGGTAAACCTTTGAAAAGGATTTTATTGGGTTTCTGTAGGTTTTCGTTGGCACGAGGAGGAAATAATTTTTAAGGCTCCCTCCCTTCGTAACCGCGACCAGATTGTTTTACTTCTGTTGTCAGCTGGCTGCTGTTGGCCCTAATGGTACCCCGGTGTGGGTTTCATCGACGCGGACAACCGTTGAGTTTCGGGTCTCGTCTTCTGCCTTTGTTTAAACTTCGGTCGCAAAGTGTTGTCTCTTGTTCTGCCTGTCACTTTACATTCCACTTATTGTATTCTTCTGCATAGTCCTAATTCGTCGTCTGCTTTTCTTCTCTTTCCTCCTTCGGGCCTCTTGTTTTTGTCACGGCTTCACTTTCCCTCTCTCACCGTGCCACCGCTTTCGCTTTTATTGTTGAACGAATTTAATTCGCTTCTACTTTGCCGTCTCGTAATTAAATAAAAATCGTACAGTGAGGTGCGTTTGTTTTCACTTGGAGAAAAGCAGGTGTGTATTTGTGTACCTTTGACCGAGTTGAGGTGGACTTGCCCCGGAGCCAAGTCGAACGAATCGGTTCAGGTGCTTGCTGTGCCAAATTTTTAAATCGGTTCAATTGGAACTCGAAGCGCAATAAATAAGCTCCCAGGCAAATTCATGTGGTTTGATTGCCTCCTGTAAGACTCTCGTATAAAATTTATTTACAAAGTCCAAGTTTAAATTTTCATTTTAATTTATCGCGTCTTCCGCCGATATTTTGATATTCTAATTTGTAATAATTAAGAGGGTTTCTGGTCTTTATTTAAATTTTATTTTATTGCCTAGGAGCAAATGAATTTTCTATTAATTTATTCTTTTGGCTTTGTTTAATTGGCTTACTGGTTCCGTTTGGCAACGTCTCTTTGAGTGTTTTGGTGACTCCCGTGAGACCCAGACGAAGACAAAGAAATAATAAAAAATTTATGTGAAGATAATGCAAACTACAAAGGAAGTTGGAAAAATATTAATAATTGTTCGTTGAAATAGAGTGTATAGGCAGGCGATGGACTGAATGACCGCTGTGGCGTGGAGTTGGTTGCGTAGTAAAAGAAAAAAACTTTAAAGATCTACAGCTGTGTTGGAGTTGTCCAGTTATTAGTAGGAGGTTACGGATACGAAAGCTGCTAGCTTTATTGAAAGTCGAAAGCTTGGTGAATGTCAATTCGGATTAATAGGAAACCTATATTTATATTTAAAGTGGTATCGTGGAGTTTCTGTTGCGTTACTGCAGCTATTCTTGCTGGTGAATTTACTATTTTTGAGAGGGTAGTCGCAAGGACTTATAACCCCAAAACAAAGGACAGGTGAAATATCGTAAAGTTAAATTGTAGTAAGATAAGACGATGTGGATAACTCGAGAGCCATGAAGAAATCTGAAGAACACTTTAATTGACAGTGTAAGTGGTAATTTACATAGTAATGTCTCCTAAGACTGACTCTTTTTTTCAGTCATTCATTTTCATTTAATTTTTATACAAACCGACGACGCACCTGAAGTTCCGGAGGTTTGTTTGTCAGGTACACCTGAGGAAAAACTCAGTGGAAAATCACGAACGGCTGCATAAATAAGGATTAATGTCAGGGTCATTACATAATCGTTTTATTCTGATTTTGTCCTTCTTAGAACGCTCTTCACATCGTCACTGCAATCAACATCAAAGTGGATTTTTTCCCCACACCACACATTTTCTGTCTTTCTTCGGCCGGGGTAATTTATTACTCGATTTACGTGAACAAATAACCGAAAATGAAGTTTCCTCCTACTTGGATTTCTGCCATTCTTCTGCACAAATGGATGCGGACGAATGAGACGATTTCACGTCTGGTCCTTTGTAAATGTTAAAAATGTGGATACTGCACAAATGTTATTGACCATCGAAGGTACCTAGTCACTACATTTGTGTAGTGGTCGTAGATGTTCAAGTGCTCTTTCCTTCTAAAAGCAGAGTTCTCAGAGCAATTGGATTGCACTTCATAACGCTTCATTGTCTTTTTCTACCCCTTGGCAAACACCCTCCGGGGATTTCGTGCGACACCAAGAGTTCCTAAAAGTGTTCTATCATTTGGCTACTGATTAACTTGTCAGACCCATTCAGAAGCGATTCTTTGAAGGGATTATATATCAATTGATTGCGGACACAATGGATGTTGTAAAATTTTTCATTTTTTCTCGTTTAAGTCGCAGGGTTCTTTAAAAGGCTTGGCACAAGCACAGGTCAACTACAACACGACTCGCTCGCGCGCGCGCCCGCGTCTGTGTGTCCGTGTGGAGGTCAGCAAACAAAATTTGCCGCTGACAGTTTTTAGGTTAATCCGTTGATGAATAAACAGATTTTTCCACCCTCGAAGGGGGTTGAATTTTAAATGAAAGGATAAGTCTGACTCTTGATACTTGGAACATCGGACCAACAAAAATGGGCTTCGGAGGGATCGTCCAACTAATAAGTGTTGAATAGTTGAATTTCCGAAGAATTTTGCGCCATGGAAGTGGCAAAGAGCAGCTCTGATGGATGTCTAGTGTTTGGAAAAAGAGAAAAATGATGGAAGGGCCGTTATTTCAAGAGATGGATGATGCCAGAAGAAATCAAAAGACGAAATGATGGCCGCCATTAAATTTTGTATGGGAAAATTTAACGCGAATGAAGTTGGTTTAGGACAAATGGTATGGTAGTTGAAGTTTTGGTGGAGTCGAAGAAGGAGACAATCCAAACAGAATAAGAAAAGTAGATGGAGAAGATGTGGAGTTGGATGGTCGAGACTAGATACTATTAACTATTGTAGGGAGAAAGGAAAATACATTCACGTGAATGGTAACTGATTTTAGTTTCTTTTTCTGTTGCAGGTGAGTTTCACAATGACAGCGGAGTTACCCGTAGGATACAGGTAGACGTTACCTGCAGGTAAAAAAAAATTATTATATAAAGATACGTTAGAAGTTGAAGTGGAGACGATCGTTAGAGATGAAAAGAAATCAATTTATCAGCAGAAAAAATTGAAAGGTCGTAATTCTTTCCTCTAAGGTTTGGTTTGGGGTTCTTTTTCACCGGCAACTTGCCTTAGGTATGCCAAAACTTTCTCGTTTTTTACTGGTTCGGAGAACAATTTGCTAGTTTTGCACTATCAGTGCGACACAATAGTTTTTCTGAATTCTAATAACGCTTATGTTTGTCGGATTAAACGGACGTCTTTTTTTTTATTTTCGACAATGTTTCAAAGGTTTGTGTGGGCACTCTGTCCGGGTTTCCATTACAAGATGGCGGCCGATCAAAAGGAGGGACACTGAAATAGAACTGAAATGGTCGAGTCGTCGATTAGTAGGATGCAGGTATTCTTCAACAGGGAGGGTCGAACCATCTCACCGTCGGCCATGTTGGAATTTCACATGGTGTCCAAAAGGTTTGAAGAAGTTGCTTACTTCTTCTCCGATTCTACGTGACATCAATAAAGGTCAGGGAAAGGTCGTGTTGCAAAAGTAACGAAATAATTTTCTTGATGCCCAGTGACCTGAAGTCAACTCAGTTGAAAACAATTTTCTCCTTTTATAACGATCTGAGCTCGTCTTGGCAAGTTACTTTTTTTCAGCCGCAAAGGATCGCTTTCATCTTGTACGCTCGTCTTTGTGTCTTCATCTTCTCTCTCTCTCTCTCTCTCTCTCTCTCTCTCTCTCTCTCTCTCTACCTTTCTCTCGCCCCACTTTCTTTTTCGGGTTAGAGAAGCTCACACAATAAAAAGGTGAAAGGTGGTTGATGAGGGTAAATGCTAGTGTTCATTTAGACTCGAACAGAACTTAATTGTGAGGTGTCAAATTGGTTTTTCCGAATTCAAAAATCCCCGCCCGGAAATACGTCAGAAAGTTAGGCTTTTGATTTTTTTCATGGCCCGTTTTCTAGCCTCCTCTAGCCTAGGTGTGGTCCTGGCCAACGGTCACATTGATATTTCTTCTTTTTTTTTAATGCCTGCTTTTTTGGTTGTTTCGTGTTGGTTTCCGTCGTGTATTGTTCTATTCGATGCCCATTTTTACATTCACGTGCTTAGATGTGATCTATCATGAACGCCCGGATCTCCTATTAATTATTCTAGTTATTTTTGTTGGTTCTTGACATCATTTAAATTTATGCGTTTTTAGAAACACATTATTTTTATTACTTGTTTTTCGAATGCCTGGCTGTTGTAAATAAAAGTTGAGGTTAACGGTTGGCTGCTGGTTTGGGTTGGCTACTTGGTGTAGTTGGCAACACTTGTTAGTCGTCAGCTGCACTTGCATATTTAGTCAGTCGTCATATACACTTAAATATTTATTTCGTCAAGTGTCTAACCTCGTAAGAAATCTATTATTTCCTGACCTAGTCTGCAGCAAGCCTATGCCGAGGAGAAGCCTGTTGCACATTTTTTAGGACCGGACGGATTAAAAAGGTCGTGTTAGTCAAAGTAAAGATGTTTGTTCCATGTGAAATGCGGAAATGTGGCACGGATGCCGTGACAGAGACGACCCATTTGATTTAAGTAGGAACCCGTAATAAGTTTCTGTCGAGTGAATATTATACATTCATAATTCAAAATATAAGCGCATCGAAATGAGTTTTCCACCGGCAGAGCACTAATTGCGAATTTCATTTGAATTCGACTCGGTGGAGGGAAACGAATGAAAGAAAAGGTTTCGAAAGGTGAATTAGAAAAGGGAGGAAAACCGCAAGAAGTCAAGATTAAAAGTAAGAGACTGTGAAGTAGAAGTAGAGTTTGTGAGTCGAAGATTGGTCCAACTTACCTGCCATGTGCTTTCCCCGAAACTTTCTCAGACTCTTAGGGAATTTTGTACAAAGCAGGTACAAGTGGAAAAAAGGAAAGGGGATGACGGACAGGATTTCGTGGAGCAGGAAGAAAATTGAAGATGAATACGAAAGGTTGCCCACGAGGTACCCGTCCGCTAAATCCTTTTTTATTCATTTTTTTTTTTACCTTGTCTTCTTCACGTTTTAAAATTTTTTTGAGTGACGTTTGTTTAGTCTAGCCTTTAACGCTCAATTTTGAAGGTTTGGTGAAAACCTTTTTGGTTGAATTCAAAGTTTAGAGTTGCGTCTTGCACATGTCTATTCTTTCATTTTCTGAAATCTTCCTTTTTTTGTTCCATCGCCATCTCTCTGTTTTCCTCAGAGTCGCTTTCATTTTTGTCGAAACCACAGAAACCCAAGTAAATCAAATAGTAAAAAGCTTTTTCAAGTTGCTCATCGGACTTTGGGTCTGTCTCTCTCTGTAGTCCTTTTTGAGTCTCGTCAAATGGAAACAATTTGGGGTTGTATGCCCGAAGAGAAGGTCCTCCCTGAAATACCCGAGGAAATATCGGACTGTCTTTTTCGTAAATTCTTCACTCTCGATGTATAACTCAAAATTTGAAAACCTTCTTAACGAGTAGTCAGTCAGTTTGGTTCCACCTTGACCTCGTGAAAGGCGTCTCACAGTCTGATTAACCCCACCTATCGTTTTTTACCTTCGTTCTTCGACCAATTTACTCGGTAATTCAAAGTTTCTACACGGTTTCCTTCACTTGAGGAAAATTGGACGTCATAACAGAGAATTGTAATTACTTTTAAAATGAGAATGCCGATGTATCGACCCAACCCTGAAAGAAAGGAATTTGGGAAAGGAAAGTGTATGGGTCGCTCGTCGTAAAACCGTTTAATTTCCTTGATAGTCGCTAGGGATATCTGTGTGTTATTTCACAAGCGTAAGGATGATTTCTTGTCGTAATGATGTCAACTATTTGTACTTTTCTTTTTTTTCTAAGTTTGGATCGGGTGTTGCAAAGTGGCCAGTAATAGCATCCCTGACCTGGGTTGTACGGAAATACGACCACGAGGGCCTGTTTAACGGCCAGTGACAGAGATGGTACCTATTTATTCAAGCCTATTCCAATACTTCCATTCCATCAGTTTCGAGTGGCTAGGTATGTGAGAGTAATTTAGCGGAACTTAAAAAATTAAAAGCTCAGACTGGATCGACAGGCTAACTATCAACTCGCATCTGTCAAGGATTTAATGGAAAATTGGAGTGGATCGAAGCTTTTAATTCGAAGCGAGTCAAAATGGAGGATGAGGTTGGCGACGTATTTTTGGGGAAACGGTTTTTAAAAAATAAGGACATTAGTCGGATGGAAAAGAGTTGCAAACGTGGAACGCAAACCCATTGTGTTTTCAATCGATGAAACCACGTGGTAGACAGTATTTTTTCGCTTACTTCAAGTGTAGTTTTGGTGATTTGAGGAGGAAAAATTTCAATGTATGCGACCGTGCATTTGTGAATGATTCGACAGCATTGCGCTGTTCTCATTGCACATAAATTACCCATAAACAATAGAATTTATAGGCAACGTGGAGGCAGAAGTAAAATTATTTCGTTAATCGGTCGTAAATAATAGTTTGTTTAGAGTCTGCTGGAATTTCGAACATTTGAAACTAGGAAAAAGAAAAAGTAATGTTGCACGGGGTGTGAGTAGTTCTTTTTTTTTTGTATAACATTCTGTCACAAAGTTGCATTGAACGTCTTTGGACCTGTGCGAAACCATTCGTGTCCGTTGCTGGAATCGTCACCCTCATTTGTCCGGGAAGCGAGCCGAAGAGAAATGGTGGAAAGTAGCAATTTAGTTTAATAAGTCACATCCGACCGGGTGTTGTGCCTCTGACGATTAATCAAAATCAAAGAGGACGGTGACCTGGAGGAATGGTGTAAACTCGTAACGTTGGTGCGATTGTAGTTAAAGGCACCTACTCGAAGGGTATGTACAGCCCCTACATTAATCTCTCTGTTTTGAAAAATTATACAGTTTTTCTCTTTGACTGTCGCGTCCCCTTCCACCCCGTGGGGTAACTGTCAAAGTCATCTATAAGAGAAAAATTCTCCAGAAAGGATTGACTGCCTGCCTGTTGGTGGGCGGCCGGGTAATCATTGGGATAAATTATCCAAAGACATTTGAGACAGGAGGTTTGAGAAATTACTTTCTCTTCCCGGCTTTCTCCCCCAAGTCCTAGCAGAGCCTGGAAAAAGGTTTTTTCTGGAGATAGGGGACATGGAAAAGGGACATTTACAAATCTTTTTTTGCACTTTTATGAGTTCGCATTGGCGGGAAGAAAGGAAATCCGCGGAAGGCCCTAAGAGTAATTCTTCATCGACTTTCCTCGTAATGAACTTTTTCTAGGGAGTCCCGACGGCCGATGAAAAATAGTACCCCCATGCAGGGGCTGGGGCCATGATCACGGACACCCTTCGTGTAAGTGTGTGTGTATAACCTTCACATCGAGTAAAGACTTTCGACGTCTTTTTTTTTACACTGTCCTGAGAAGTGAAACTTTATTGAAAAATAATCAATGTGAGTGATAAATTCCAAGGGGGTGAAGTAAGAATTGTATGTGCACACGATTTACTCATAGTTCGGACTACATTCACCAGTTTATGTAGGTAATAATAATAATAATATATGCAATTATTTAATGCCCTCTAATCTTATTAAGGTAGTTAAATAATAATATAAAATAATTACGTAATAAATTCCTGTGGCGTGAAGTCAGGTTGAATTTGAACAAAATTTACATTAGTTAGACACTCGTGTTCATCCAGTAAATGTAAACAAAAAAATAATTTGACGGTATTTAATCTTACGTAAGTTATTTGAAATTTTATTTGAAAATTATCTGATTGCATGACAAATTCATCTGCGGTAAAGGTAGAATTTGTCTAGTTAATATGTAGTTATTGATTTGGGTTTTTAGAATTTGATAACATATAATGTTGTGTAACTTAAAAGCATAAATGTAATACATAAAATTCGGTAATGGGAGTCACAGGGAACATGCGGGTACGTACTTGTTGTGTAAGTTACGTGCAAGCAAACACTTAGATCTCGGTCTGGTGGACAGTCGCACAGATCATTAGATTTCCAATTTAATCCGAGATCTGAGCCTTTTCTAATTGTCCGAGATCTTTCTCATGGGAAAAAGTTCCCGAATTTGATCGAACATGAGTTTTCATTTTTCCCGGACACACAACTTGAAGGGCCACGGATATTTGGGAGATAAAAAAAGCGGTCGTGTCAGGGTCGGAACCAGGCAAAGGTCACAATTTGATTTGGCAGGGAGAGGAATGCGGCAGGTGAGAAGCACCGGAGAGAATGAGGATTTGTCAATACCTGGGGTTCGACCGTATCCCAGACGTGGATGTAGATAATAGAGAATTTTTAGATTCCTCACGCGACGACGACGAGTTCTCCTTCCACGGCCGATGGGGCGACGACCCCCGGATCGCCTACCGCCACGGTGGAATTCGAGAAATTTCCCCATTTTGACGTGACTTGGGTCTTTGCATTTTTCTTTACTTTATACGACTCGAATAAAGGAAAAGTCATTTTCAGCCTTTTTTGTGTCTCCGACCATACGGCAAAAAGGTTTGGGAAACAACGGAAAGGGAGAATTTTAGGATTACGTCCGTGTTTCCGGTGATGGTTCTCATTTTTCTGCGTGATTCCGTTGATGGAACCATCAAATGCAGTGGATATCAACCCTAAGGTGAACCAGGCTGTTCGATGGTCTGTTGATGTTTCTGGGATCCTATTTTAATGTTTTAGTACAGCTTTGATCTATTTTCCATTTATATTTTTAACTGTTTTCACAGTAAATTGCTTCTCCTTGAGTTTCCGGGCATTGATTTGTGCAGTTTTGAGTGGCTGCTGTCTAGAAGTAGTGTAGAACTAGTGGCTGCTGTCTAGAAGCGTCGGTAATGTCGTAAGATGTTGGAAAACAGTGCAGTACTTGTTTCAACTTTTTGGGGGTTGTTTCTTGTTCACAATACTTTCGCCGTGGTAGAACATACGTTTCAGGGTGACAGTGCTCAATTCCTTGACCCAGTTTCTGGGCACCGCAGCCCAACTACAAAAATTGCGTACTTTTTAAAAAGAGTAACGTGAGTTCTTTTTTCTTTCTTGCACGCATTCTTTGAGTATTAAAATTTTAAAAGTAATTTTTTTTTCATCGAGAAGGTTTCCAAGTTTCTTTCTTAATATTCGTTTGCGTGTTCGTTTCGGAAAGGTTCGAAGGCCGAAATTTCCAAAAAGGAATTGTAGTTGGTCGTTGGATGTGACAGAAGTAAAGGGGGCAGAGTTTTTAACCTGTCGAATACCTCTTTACACTCTATTTAATCGGAGTTTATGAAAAGTTTTAAAGAGTTTGAGACCTCCGAGTGGAATGACAAAGAGTCCGAAAGCTTAAAATTTGAGAGTCTGGTCTTTTTATTTCGATCTTTGCAAAATTTGGATTTTACTGTAAAAGAAAAGTTAATAGTTGACATTTAAGTTTTTTTAGTTTGCTTGCAATCCAGCTGTGTCCAAGTACCGACTACCACTATTACTTTTTTATAGGTAACCCGAGTCCTGTTCGAGTGTAATACTAATGGAGGTGAACGTAGAGTTCCTCATTGGTTTTGTCTCTGTCACAGACGTTCGGATCGGACGTTTCAAACGTAGCGAAAATGAGAAAATTAGCTTTGGCAAAAGGTTGGGTGCTTTGTGGGGGCCCTGAAGGAATTGAAATTGTTCGAATTGGGCGGATCTGCGGGCAAAAGCCTTCGAGACACGAAAGCTTCACGTTGCTAAGAAGGCATCGATCGTTTTTTGAAAATCACGCGATCAGACTAGCTGGCTCCAAGATGGCCACCACTGTAAAGCGGACTTTTCCATTATTTAAAAGGCTCCCCGGATGACTTTTATCGTTCGAATTGGCCTTTTTTTTAAATAGTTGGAATCACCCGAAGAGATTCAACTGGGTCGAAACTTTGGTTTTATCCTTTTGTCAGTGTTTCTTTCGAAACATTTGGTTTGTCTTGCGGGAGTTACCAGGAAACGAAATTTTTGGTCTTCAGGTTGTTTCTTTCCCCAAGCAAAACAAAAAAAAGATTTACTTTTTTCCGCATCGAATTCATGCAGGTGGTTTTACGGGCATTGTTACACTGTCGAAAGAGTTCCGCC
The DNA here is from genome assembly GCA_037055365.1 of Polyplax serrata. Lineage (NCBI taxonomy): Eukaryota > Metazoa > Arthropoda > Insecta > Psocodea > Polyplacidae > Polyplax > Polyplax serrata. The sequence goes on along the minus strand of JAWJWE010000038.1, from coordinate 2,162,200 downwards.
ATTGAAACGTAGAAAGCACGCAGAAAGTCTGTCACCTTAATTATTATTGAGGAATTAAGTGTATTAACGTACAGTGGTGGTTCAGATGTCGATTCGATGGTGGTTCAGGAGCCGCTAAGTGTCTTAAGCATCACTACAACAACCAGTTAGTGTGCAGTGTTTTGTTAATGGGTTAACCTCGAATGTTTCTAGATTGTGTCGTCCTCGACAGGTCAAATGCTCCTACCAGTGGTTCAGGTGTTGTCTGCTCCAATTCGACAGGTCTCTACGAATTTGATCTGTCGCCAGGAAAGACTCGGTCGAGGGTTAAAAACCTCGTTAAGGAGTCAGGTATCGAGAACTTGGGAAAAGTTGTGGGAGGACGAGGAAAACCCTGAAAAAAATAACCAACGTTTAGGAACTTGTTTCTGTGAGTTACATCGAGGTGCTACGCCTTCTTGTCGTGGATATCTCAACTACCTCTGCGTTTGCCTCTCCTTCGTGTTGTCTTTCCAAATAATCACGGATTGTAACATAAGTTTTTCATGCTTTCCTTCCTCCACTCCTTTTTTTTTTACTTCCATCTGGATTTTGTGCTTCCCTTTGTATCTTCCGTCGCAGTAATCTCTCAACTCCTTCCAATTTTGTAATGAAAAGTTTCACGCGTATGGGATTACTGAGTTTTCAGATTAATAAGGAGATTTTATAAATTAATATTCACGCCCTCGTACATTTGCATCTCTGCCTGCCATTTTAACCGATTACGATTTCTGTATTTAGTATAAATAATAAGATAGCTTGATGGTGGTTTGTTGTGGTCTTTTGTTCTGCTTGACACTTAGTGTTTCTTCGATTTGATGTGAAATTCCGGTTAATTCTAACTTGTACTTAGACAACTTAACTTTTGCATTTTTCTATATATAAATAAAATGGAGAATATTATTTTTCTAAAATAAAAGAAGGCCCTCGAGTGTTTTGTGGGAAATGTGTTGGTCGACACGTAACGTGTGATTTTGCAGTGTAGTTGTGTTTGTAGTTGCCGTTCAGTTGATCTTTCCTCCAATTTGTAGTTATAGTTTTGTGTGTTAGAGGTTGGTTAACTGTAGTATTCTAGAATTTTTTTATTTCATTGGAAATTTGTACAGCCATTTGCAAGTCTTCTGTCTGTGGTTTCTTACCTTTTTTTTATTGTTTCTATGTGACCTCTTTTGTATGTTTCTTCTTCTTCATCGCCAACATCGTCGTCGTTGTCGTCTTCATTCTTTCAGTTTCCGTTACAAGATGATGAAAGCCCGTTTTTATTCCTGTCTTCATCTTTGTACTAGACAAAATATTAATAAGTCCTTAGTTAAAATTAATACAATGAGTGAGACTTTTGTTTGATTCTTATTTTGTCGGAGATTATATTTAAATTGTCTTCTTTCTTTCTTTCTTTCTTCCTTGTAAATTAATAACAGAAAGATCGTTTCAGTTGATGCAAACAGTAAGAAGACTATTTTTTATATCTTTGCAGTAGCAACCTTTGTTCTCTTCAATGTAATATATATTTACATAAAAGCGGAATTGTTCTTGCAGTGCTTTGGAACTTTGGTCTTGTTTGTTCCGTTTTTCGTGGAATTTTTTCCAGTTGGCACAGTTAGCCGATCTTCTACCGTTTGGTGTGTGGTACCCGGTCAAACTCCACCGGTTAACCTACGTGCCGTGAAGTTAAAGTCGGTGTGTCTGTCTTTCTCATTAGGCGGCAGACGAGTGCAATTCTATTTAATTCTGCTTTTTTTTATGAAGCTATTATTGGAATTACATTACTGTTATTATTTATTTTATTGCGATTCATTATTTTCAAGGCGAGTGCGCTGGACGCACTGCCTGGGGAAACCGTCTGGAAAAAAATGTACAAAACGTATTTACATGGAATGTAAATGTTGTAATGAAATATTAAAATGTTAACTCTGTGCCGAGTAAGTTGGATGGTAAAAGAACTCAAAAGTGCACTAAACAAGGGGTACTTTAGGTACTACTTTGGCGTATTGACCTTCGGTAGATAATTGCGGTCCTTCGCAGTGTTACGCTACATAAGTTGCTGTGCTGACGCTTAATTTAATTTTGTTTCCGTTTCAGGGTCGATGTAACAGAGAGAAACCTCCCTGCAAGTATTTCCATCCGCCCCAACACCTGAAGGATCAACTCTTAATAAATGGCCGAAATCACTTGGCTTTCAAAAATGCTTTACTTCAGCAAATGGGCCTTACGCCCGGTCAGACACTCGTCGCTGGACAAGTACCCACAGCGGTGGTAAGTCGAACCCAATGTGGTGTCCACGGGGGGAATTGTTTTTTTTTCCTTCTTCGTTTTTAGCTACCCCCCAGCTAGAGACTTAGGATTTTTAGGCGGTTACTTTAGTGTTGTTTTACTCACCCGCATTGCTTTGTTTTCCCGTTTTTTTCTTAAACGTCTTTAGCCCGTGTTTTTTTTTTAAAACTTTTTGGCACATTCCTGGAAATGGTAACTTATTTTTATGACTTTAGTAGGTACTGAATGTAATCTTCCTTTCCAGACTGTTTATTTTATTTTTTTGTAGTTCGCTGATGAAAGTGAAGCTGCTGTAGAAAAATAGTGAGAAACTCTGCTTCACCTATATTATTATTGTTCTAATCTTACCTATCGGCAACTACCTTCATGTTCATGTTCATCCCACAACACCATACCTTTTCTTCCGGGTTCTGTCGTGCCACTGCTGGATGGCTAGTTCCACTGTGCGTAAAGTTACAGATGCAATGTATTTCTTTGTCTCTGAGAAGGGACACATCAGAAGAGTTTCTCCACCATTTTTAGTTCGCTTTCCTCTTGTCTGACACATTGCACAACGCGTTCGCCATCAACCCGTCCCTTTTTTTTCTTCTTCCACGTCTTTCCAGAGCTATTTTCATGAAAATCAGCTTAACCGTTTCTTCTCCTCTGACCTCTCCCATCGTTCTCGTTTCCCGCATTTTCCCGGATTTTGTAATCCCCAACCCTTTTTTCTCCCTTTTCGATAGGAATTTTTTCGTCTTTCTCTTATGAATTCTTCGAAATTAATTTTTTAATATGTCCAAAAAAGGAAGAAAGGAATTCAATTTTTTTTCTCTCTTCCGGATAGATAGATAGCAGACAATTTCTGTCTATCTATAATTTTCTGTCTGTTTGTCTCGTAGCTCTGCTCGCCTTTTCCATCTAGGATTGTTTATTTTCTCATAGCTCAGTTCATCTATCGTGAGGCCCATGCATCTATGATTTTCACCTTTATATTGTTATCTTATAATGTTAAATTAATTGCTCAATAAATTAAATTAAATTTGGAATTTATTCTCCTTTTCGAGTCCTCTTCCTTCTGTGAGTTTTACCAGTTTCGAATGCGAGCGTTTCAGTTACGACACTGAAACGCTTGCCTTTTAATGACGAATGGTTTGGAAAGGATGTATTAGCTTTTTTATTTGAACTAAATTTTTAATTGAATGCATGTGATTTTGATTTAATTGGCTTAGGGGCAAATACACGTTTTGTAATTATTAACAAATTAATTTAATTTGTTTGATTTATTGATAATTTTATAACGAAACGACGGTGTTGGTTATTAGTTATTGTACAACTACTGTTTTTATTATTATTATTATTATTATTGCTGTTATTATTTGAACTAATTTCAAGTTTCTTTTTAATGTTGTAGATACTAAATAAGCACATGGGAACTGAGATCTCAAGTGTGATGTGTAAAAAGGCAAAGAAAGGTTTATACTTTCACGCGTCCTCTTCTTCCTGCCACTTGGCGACCTCTTTCTCTTGTTCCTGTCAACTCTTTTACGAAATTCATTTTTCCCTGGCTACCTTTTCCCGCCATTTTCTTTCCTTTTTTTGTCTTTTACTAAATAGTTTTTTTAGCCAGTACTTTTGTGATGTTCGCTAGTAACTTAAGTTCTGTTTTATTGTTGGAGGTCGGCGGGAAGTTGCCCTCTTCGCTGGCCCTGGCCCCTGCACTGACGCTTGGCATTGGCCCTCAATTCATGGTAATGGTTGCTTGTTGATTGCTTATCCCTCGTCATTGTTCGCTTTCACACAACTCTCTCGAACTATTCATCTCCGTGGGTTCCTTTCTGTTTGGAGTTGGGGAAATTTGATGGAAGTGCGGGTCGCAGGGTTTTGGGGCAGTGTAACCGGGTACTCCTGGGTACTGCTTGTTCCAATAGAATTTTGTATAAGTTCCCTTCTGCTTCTTGATTAGTTTACTGTGCTTTACCACGTATAGAATAATTATTAATATTGGATTTAACTTCTAAAATCATAATTTTATCTTTATTGACCATGTTTGTCTAGTATTATAATTTAATTGTAATTTTATCTAGTTTTATTTTCCAATGGTTGCCTGCCTCAGTTGAAACTTCTGCGTCAATCTAACTACTTGTTAATAAAATGCGACTTCTAATGTCTCGGGGTTTCTAATTTTAAGTCTGTTCAAGTTTGTTTATTTTTTTTTTAATTAATAACTCTTGGGTAGCTTATTGTGATTAAATGGTTCATTAATATTACGTATCGGAAAGCTAATGGTGACGAGTGGATTTTACTTAGTATTAAAAGTAATTTACGCATTTTTAGTGAAAGCTTGTTAATTACACATTAGTTTTCTAACTGATTTATGTATTTTTATATATTTTGTTTACCTACTTGCGTGTCATCTTATTTATTTATTTAAGAAGTCTAGACGCCCAGGAGGTACCCTCCTCGTGTCACGTACGATCCATTTAATTCTAATTTGTTTTTCTTTTTTTTTCTCCGTTTCAAAAACAGGCGACAAATCCGTACCTGCCAGGTATGCCACAAGTTGGAAGCACCTTCAATCATTTTTTCACGCCGGGCCCAATGATGCACACAATCGTTGGACCTGACCCCGCCGTTGGTTCGCCTCTAGGGGTTGTGCCACAGACCATTGTGCCGCAAAAACTTCCCCGATCAGATCGACTCGAGGTATGTACACAAGCTTATTTATTTTTTCATTCTAATTGAATTACTCGATTGAAGTACGTAATATTGAAAGATTAGGGGTGGGGAGGGAAAGATCTCTCACGGGGAACACGTTTTGTTTACTCTATTAATTCTGATTTTGCCACTAACTAGAGACTCCGGTGGTCGAGTCGTTTCTCGGCTTATTCGTCTAATTATTAATCCATGTAATGATTACACGAGTTAACGTATTTATTAATTAATTAATTTCCACATGGCAATCACTGCTTCTCCTACACAGTGTATGTGATCTTTCAGCTTTCTCTTACGTTTCAGTCTAAATAAATTGACTTTTCAGGTATGCTTACACGTTCAAATACCTAAATTTAATTTAATAGATAGACATCTACTAAAATCTACAAAAGTACTGTAGATTTACTAAACAACCCGCTGTACAATAGAAATAAGCAGGGCGCCTTGTAGAACCTTGTGTTTCAATTTGCTTTTTATGATCCATAAATGGGCGATAAATTATGTATTTTTAGTGTAAGCTCACCTGAAGCAATCCGTTCGAATGTGGTCTCATTTTATAAGATGTTTTATGTCATTCAAAGTCGGATTGTAGTGCGTATTGATACTATATATATATTATACGCGTCTACAGGAAAATGGCATTATTGGCATTGACGTTAGAAATTTGAATTTCTCTCAGATGTGGAGGTTTCAGTTGTCTCCTCCTGTTTATTTGAACCAAAGTGAGACCGCAACAGTTCGGGTTGTGGCACCAATCTAATTTTTTTTTGTGGCCGACTCACAAGGAGCATGTGGACCCCCCGAACCTTAAAATTTTGTTTTAGGTGATGGATAACACTCCTGCAAGTCTGTGGGCTGTTCTGTCACTCGTTTTGTATGCGATGCACTCGCTTCCCCCTGTCACTTGTTTTCCATGTAGAGTTGGGCACCTGGTGAGGTCGGCGGCAGGTTCAGTCGGGTCAGAGGCTCGCCTGCCTGTTTTGCTCACACGACACCGAGGCCATCTCACTGTTTGTCTATTTTTGTCTATCTCTTTGTCTTTCTTTCTCTGACTAGTTGTAGACCTAGTTGTTGACCACCTGTTGTCTTGTGTTTGCCCGTATCTCGTGACTAACAGGTAACACCAAGTAGATGATTTCTTCTAGGACCCACCCCTACCTCCGCTCTTTTATTGCTGTAGGTGTGCCGCGAGTTCGTGCGCGGGGCGTGCAAGAGGCCTGAGGGCGAGTGCCGCTTTGCGCACCCCCCCGCAGCCGTGACGGCAAACGAAGACGGCACTGTCACGGTCTGCATGGACGCCGTCAAGGGGCGGTGCACCCGCGACCCCTGCCGCTATTTTCACCCCCCTCTGCACCTCCAAGCTCATATCAAGGTCGCACAGTCGCGCGTCACCGCGGTAGGCATCCACCTATCTATCGCTTATTGATTTTATTGATTTATGGTTTTGGTTTTTTTTTTATTTTTTTGAGTTTTGCGTTCTATTCTCTAGTTTGCTTCCTAGTTAAGTAGTAGAGGGCGAAATGGTTTTCCTTTCACTCTTCTACAATCACACTCCATTTTCTTTGTTTTGTCCCAGTGTTTGGTTTGTTTTCTTTTTAGTTATTCCTTTTTTCTTTTGTTTGCTGTTGCTATTGTTGTCGTTGTCTCTGAAAGTGAACGGTCCAGAATTGTACGAAGGTGGACGGTACTTCCGCAGGCTTCAGCTGGCCGTCGGATGAATTTCCGCTTTCAGTTCTTCCTCCGTTCGCTTTCGTTTTGCTTTTGCGTTTTTATTTTTCTTTCATCTTGGTTTTCGAGTTGCAGAATTATGCATGTTAGATGATATGTAGTTTTTGGTAGTACTTTGACACTTTAGAATGGAGGACCATCTTGTTTGCGGCCGGTACCCTCTTCCTAATCACCTCGGAAGGTGTCCGGCGTGTGTTTGAGTGTGTGTATGTGCGTGTGTGCGTGTGTGTGCATTCTGTACGTTGGCCTTCACTTCTGTCTTTCTCTTTTACTTCATCGTCTTTTGGCTTTCTTTTCAGCTCTGGAGCAGTGACCTGCTTAATCGATTTGTCTGTTTAATTTTGATTTATCTCGTACGCAGACATCGAACTGACCGCAACCCCGGGAAAACGTCTCATAAATTCTATTTATTTATTATTATTTTTCTATGTGTTCGGTTTCCTTGCTTCTCTCCCAGATACTTTGGTTGTGTGTCGTGCGCAGTCCGAAAACGATTTTTGGTCGAGGAAATTGGGAAACTCGTTTGCCAATTATCCAGAAAATTGTTTTTTATGTAGCTCAAAACGAAATTAGTTTTTCTTTTTTCGTGGAAGCAAGGAAATGTTACGACTCTTCAACAAACTGAAAACTTTTTGGACTTTCATTTCGCCATGTTAACATTGATTTTAGTTTCGGTTTGTTGAACAAGTTTTACTATCCTTCAGGTTGTGAAGAAGCAACTGTTGGCTCACATCTCCTGCCCGCAGCTGTCTTCAGAACCTTCATCTCTTGGGGGAAATGACGTGTAATTTTCTTTTTCAGTTAACCTTCGTTTTCCTAAATGGAGAATCTGACGTGTCACGTGGCACCCGTTAAAGTGTCTTCATGTCTGCAGGGTACCCGTCAGATTTTTGACCATTTTAGGAAAGCAAAGGTCCAATTCCGAACGAATAAGAGGCTTCCTTTTAATAAAACTATTCGCTTTTTTTTCACTTTTCCACTCGCCTACTTAGTTTTTGGGCGTACTCTTCTTGTTCGTTCAAATCACGCTTTAATAAATTACCTTTTTGTTTTATTTATTCGGATTCCACAGCTTAGCATCTGACATTTAGCATGTTTTGTGTAGCGACGAAGACGTTGTGAAAGCGAAGGGTTGTAGAGAAACCCTCAAGAGGCATGTTGTGGACATCCCCCTTTCTTCAACTTCTGTTTTGTCCTCTTCGCACCTTTCCTACCTTTCTCCGCCGGGTCCACAATTAAGGCCGTTTCTAAAGTGCTGTTGTTTATCTATACATTTATTTTTAGATTCTTTTCCGTCAAGATTTCAACACAAGCATGACAGATTACATTACACAGGCGTACACTTACACGCACGCACACACAAATATACACACCTTTCGTTGTCTCCCTCTCTCCCTCTCCCCTTCTCTTCCTTCCACATCACTCCGTCGTACTTACCTTGGCTTTTTAAAGTTCTTCGTCGTTTAGGAGTGTATTTTTTTGTCTATCGTAGATTTATTTTATTGTATCTATTATATTAGCGAGAAGCATAACTACCTCGCGTCATCAAAAGCTTTTTGTGAATGTTTTTTTTCGCCTCGTTTAACGAATGTGCCTTTTCTCTTAGCTCACATTCTTCCCCTTTCGGTTTTTTTTTCTAAAAATTGCAGTGGTTCGCAATTCAAAAGCTTCGTTTTCCTTTGTCCTTTCCTTCCTCTCCGGGCCAGCGCTAAGGTTTTAATAAACGAGCTTTCGCAGTGCTCTCTCTCATCCTCCTTTTTCGATTCTCCTTTTGTTCTTGTCAATTCTCATCCATTTTATCGGATTTTTTTTTAGTTTTAATCAGTTGGGTTTTAATTTGTCTTGAAGCTTGTCTTCTGTCATCGTAGTTAGTTAGTCAAACTTCTATTATTATTCGGTTCGCTGTCTTTCGATTTGGCCTCCGGTGTAGTGTTTTAGAAGTTTGTTGGTTAGTCGTAGGGAGAAAATGTTAGATGTAATCGATGCAGTCAATCCCAGCATATATCTTTTGGTTGATATGCTGTGCTGTTGTAAGGAGTGAAGTAGTTTCACCATAGTGAACGTTCCCAAAATACCATTTTGCTGTTGTGATCTTTCCTTCATTTTGACCGAAGCGCTTCAACCACTGCTTGAACCGAACACGCCTAAGTAAACATTGCACGCTGTACAAACCAGCTTTTACGTATCATTCAAATTTAACAACCCATAAATAAATGGCTTATGTTGTGAATAGCGCCATTTCTGGTTTTCACTTGTCGGTCTTTGGTGCTCGAAGGGAAGGGAGAAAATGATTTCAAATTTCAATACTCAAAATGCGTGTGTCCCCGGCAGGTATTTGCACGCGGGGGTAGTTATGGTTCTCACCTAGTTTGACAAATACGATTTAATCTCATGATCTTTGTCTCTATTTTCTCTCTCGTCCTGAAATTTATTTAATTTCACTTTTTTTCTTATTTGTTTTTGCTGATTTTGTTCCTGCCCGCGCTTGGCTTGACGCTACTAATAGACCTTGGCCCTGCCGCCAGGACCAGCCCCTGGACCCGTGGGCCCAATCGAGCTGGGGCGGAAGCGCGCCCGCGAGCCGTATGATGACGTATTACTGGTACCATCATGCTTTGCATGTTTTTTTTTTTAAATTGTAGTTATAGTTATTCGTCGGGTGCTTCTGCTTTGCGAACTAAAATACTACAAATATATATATATTTAAAAGAAAAATACCTGCAAGTCGAAGACTAGAGCCACGTGCTGCAGTATTGATTCGTCCGCCGGGCAGGAGCGCTCGGGTTACTTTTTCTTTATTTCTTTGTCTTATCTGTCCAGCGCAGTCACATGTATGGCATTTAATCCATGTTTGGGTAGTCCTTCAGCTATTTTTTGTAATTTTAGTTGTTCTGTGCCGGGCGAGCGCGTTTAACTTTTCCCACATTTCTTTTGTTACTTGTCTTTCTTTCTCGCTCTCTTTTTCGGTTGTACTACTAGACAAATACCCGACGTCGAGTGGAATTTTAAAACTCCGGAGAGGACGTGATGCTAAAAGACGTTTATTAAATTTTTGGTTTATTTCATTTCGAGTCCTCTCCGTGAAAGTGAAAGTATCGGCGCGTTCGCTTTCCGCGTGCGTGCGTTTTCTCCTCTTGTCGTCCGCACGCATTCCGCTCTCTGAAGCATATTTATTCATCTTTTCCCCGGTCTTTCTCGGCACACATACACACACACACACACATGTAGACGTGTACAAAAACGCTGTCGGACTACCAAATCCCATGTCATGTGGTTTCGCATGATTGCTTTGGTAACAAAGTCACGTATTGGGACGGATAGAAAATGGGGGAAATTGCAAAGTACCGGGTGCAAATCTCGCCCAAGTAGGCAGTGTTTAGAGGGAAGACGGATGTCGGAATCTCATTTTCTCCGGCAGAATTCGATAGGAAATGATGAGGTCTTGGGGGTAGGTGGGATGGTCTCCCTTTCGACGTTTCCTTTCGAAACAGGACGACGGGGGTTGGTACTCTTTGAAAAACGTCACTGTCAAAAAGAAACAAATTTGAATTTGGAATGGAGGGAAGCGAGGAACAAGGAACGGTCTTACCGTAGGCTGATGACGAGAGAAAGGAACCGTTCTGTTTTTGCGTGCCGTCAGAGAATACACCTAGACGGTCAATCAAGACAAGTTGTATTTGCTGCTCCCCAAGAGGACGCACCCGAAACTTTACAATTCCCGGAGCTTTTATTGTGGGCGAAAATTAATGCTGTTGTAATACATAAAACGCTTTCGTACACCAAACAGACGAGTACTGTCGGTTACGTCGGAGCCTGTTGTACATATTGACTGCAGCAATTTCAAAAACGTTGCGTTTTCGTTCCTCCCAATACGTGAAAATTCACAAAATTTAGTTTGTATTTTAGATTCCTATTTAGTACTAGTTGTATCTTTCTTCTTAAACAAATCAAATTGAGTATTTCGCATGTCAGTTGCATGTGTCTCTGACTCTTGATTAAACCCCCCTCTCCCACACTTTCCAAAGCTTACTATTAATTTCTCGAGAACGTAATTATTTACTAGAGTTCGGAAATGAACGTCCACCTCCCCAATACTTTCAATGATAAGAAGAAGAGTTGAGGGCTTTGAGACATAGTTTTTTACATTAGGAGAATGACCCGATGCCGAATTTTTATCATCCGTTCTAATCTGCTTCTTCTTTCAGATGGACATGAAGTCTTCAGTTGGATCCTTCTACTACGAAAGTTTTGTAAGTGTTTAGCTTTCTTCTTCCAATTTTGTTTTGGTTGTTGGTGTGGTCGTGGTCGTGGCGCACAGGAAACCCGTCGGTCCTGCTGTTTTTTTGCCGGATTCTCATTGGATTTTTGCTTTCTGTTTCTCGGCAGGCCTTCCCCGGTATGGTGCCGTACAAGCGGCCAGCAGCTGATAAGTCCGGAGTGCCCGTCTACCAGCCAGGTGCGACGTATCAGCAGTTGATGCAGCTGCAGCAGCCGTTCGTACCGGTGTCATGTGAGTACACCGCCGCTACTGTGCCGTCCCCGGAGGGCAAGAGCGAAACAGAGGAGCGCCCCGGCCTCGGGCCCTTGCCGGACGCCGCGGCAAGAGCTAAGGAGGTCGCCACGCAGAGTTATGCCAAGGCTAAACTCGCCGCAGCGGCGCTCAATTACACCGGGGTGTCCCTCAACAAGCAAACTCCTCCTGCTGCACCCCTTCCTCGTGGGTACCCGTACTCGTTCACACAACCCGCCTACCAGATACCATATGCGAAACCCTCACCTCCAGTGAATCCTTACGCATTCCTTCGACCGACCTACTCCATGCCTCCTCCGGCAACTCCCGCGGCTGCGGCTGCCGTCTCGAGTCCCGTCCTAGTCGGCAACCCACTCCTTGTGGGCTCCATGCTCTCCCATTATCCTCCGGCTCCATCCACAACGATGGCTACCCACGAAACCAGTAACACTTCTCCCCAGCCGTATAAAAAAATGAAAACAACGTAGGTCACAGTCACTTAGGGTGGCTGTTGCGCTTCATTCCGGTGGCATTTCCCGGCTATGCATGTAGTTAGCTCGTAGGTTTAAGTATTCTACCTTCGCCTATCGCTCCAGCCCCACGCTGGGTCGCGGTCGTTCATCAATATGTATTTTTATACATATCTATATATATATATATTTACTAAACTTGCTTCATAGGCTTTTTGACACGGTTTGCCGCTTATTTTTAATTATTTTTTGTTATTTTTTTCTCAAAAACTTTTCTCTCTGTCTCTGTAGCAAAAATCACGTCACATTCAAGCAACTAAAAAAAAAAGGATGAAATTCAAAGTGTAGCAAACCTGAAACCTTCTACCCCTTGAAGATTTCTTGTTTTCTTATTTATGTCTTAATCAAATTTTAATTTTCCTGACTAAAACCAGAACTTCGCCTTGGAAAGCTGTCCCACCCGTGTTCAGTGTTGCTTTTCGCTCAAATACGTATATAATATATATATACAGACACGTACACTCGTCTCCTCGTCGTGTGTGACACCCTGCACGTGATACGTAGAGTTACCGGGGCTGAAGCGGCTCCGCAGACAAGGCGTTGGTGTTCATCATCTACCCTTTCTTTCTTTCTTTTTTTTTTAATTGTTAGTTAATTCGAAATTGAATAGTTCGTTGTTTCCGACGAGGAACGCTAGTGAAGGAGAAAAATAGTTTCTGTCCTGTGATTAAGTGCGAACGTTCCCGTTCACCCCGTTCCCGTTGCATTTTGCGTCGGCGACGCAGAAAACGTCGTCGGCTGCAAGATTGCAAGAGTGTCGCAACGCTCGCGTTTTCCGCGGCAGTTGAAACGCATTCGCCCGGAAAGAGAACTGTGTTATTGTCAAACGGAAACTGCAATGATTTTAAAGCCTATTTAAAAAGAGAGAGACTAAATTATTATTTTTGACAAATATATAAAGAAATAACTTCTATATATTTATATATAAATATATATATAAATGTGTATAAAGAGGAGAAACCTTTAAAGAGTAACTAATTTAAAAAGAAAAAACAGAGTCAATAAGTGTCTTTTAACTATTACCAACATTAGATAAATAGTGATAGTGTCGCTATTATTTTCTCTATTGAAAAGTGTAGTAATAGCATGTATTACAGTTTATTTTATTTTTAATTATTATTATTATTATTATTATTATTATTATTATTATTATTATTATTATTATTATTATTATTATTATTATTATTATTATTATTATTATTATTATTATTATTATTTTAAATATTAAGACGCATTATTATGTATTTTTTTATAAGGTAGGCTAGTGAAAAGTTTACTTTTTGTTTGGGCGGCGAGTGACGGTTGATTTCGGGCCTTCTGCGAACCTTTTTAAGTTACCCCCCCCAAACCACCACCGGCCAGGCCCTTGTTACGTTGTTTACGTTCAACCCCACCCATCCCCCATTCCTCGTAAGTGTCGATCGAGTACCCTTATGTAAACACACGCAAAATTACAGGTACGGCTTTTTAAGGTTGTCTCGTGTGTCAGGTGTAACCCACTGCCGGGGAAATTATTATTTGTGATCGTTTTACTTTTCTATAAGAAATTAAACGTATATGTATACGCAAGCATGCGGGGGAAAGGGAAATACGCGCGCGTGTTTTATTTTAGCCCGCGCTGTAGAACCTTCGTAAGGTGAATTTTTATTTGAATCCAAGGGATTGTCAATTTTTAGTGCCCAAAATGGTCTGCCATCTCAGGGAGGGTATGAGCTCACTCAGGCCTTAAATGTAGCCGGGTGTATTTCCTCAGGTAGCGGAACGGTTACCTGTAGGCATGTCACAGGACCGCGTTACCTGTCAAGTGCCTAGAATTGAGCGTTCGCGTGTCGTCGCGAATGATCGAGGCTGACTAGGCTGACTAGTATTCTCTTCTTATTATTGTACCCATGTGATTTTACACAAGCAGTGGTCGTGCACTGTCTTTTATGTTGTGTCGGAGGTGTCGGCCATTTGTGTCGATACCTCGATCGATTCGCTCCCGGTGATCGTCTCACACGGTTTTAGTTAATGTTTCAATTGCATAAAATCGGCTCCCGTCATCCGATTTTCTACTCGAATCGGAAACCTCTGCGTAGCTTTAAGTCCGTCACACGTCTCTACGTGGAAAACACATTCTGTGTGTATTTCATACCGAATTACGCTTTTGTACACATTCACCGCGTGCTCGATACGAAAAGGAAATATTTTGTGCAATATCTGCTGTCGTTGTGGACGCACACGAAAGAACACGCTCATCCATCACCATCGCTCCCCCAGTTATATAAATATATATACAATGTCTGTGTATGTGATGCGCGTGTGCGAAATGAAATATCCCACGATGGATTATAAAGTGGACGAGTATCATTTTTTTAATGAAAGAAGCTAACTAACCAAATAACCAAAATTTCTAAACGAGTACCTGTGCCTGAAAGAAATGCTTTTCATTGGATTGGTGGCCTTTAGGTTACCGCGTTATTAATAAGCGTACTATAAGCGTGCTATATATGAATATGTGTGTATGTGAGTGTGTGTGTGTGTGTGTGTATGTTTTTAATATTATTATAAGTTCCTAACGTTTCTTCGCTTATGTAGGTTCTACTGCGAAATATTTTTTTTTTTTAATTTTAACAAGTGTAAACTTATTTTTCTCTTCATTTTAAACTGTGATGTGTTTTTATTATTATTATTTTATTATTATTAATTTTATTGATGTTTAGGTTTCTTCTGAAATTGGTTTTATACGCGAGGGTTGGAGGGCTCGATACGAAAAAGAAAGAATTAGAAAATGTTTTTGTTTGTGTAAATGTCTGTTGATTTATATTTACGTGCGCGTTTTCCGAATTTGTTTTTCCCCCACACCCACACCCCCCCGCTGTATATTTTTAGCGTTCCGTTTTCTCTGTCGACGGGAAGACGGGACACGCGTGCGTGCCTATACATATACGTTCATTCACATTCGGTGCTGTTTCTGTCGGCGCTGTGTCTGCCTTCCGTTAGAAAAGTAATCGTAGAACGTTTCCCCGAGCCGGATGTGTCCGGAAACGACCGCACTCGTCCACGCTTACACAAGAGAAAGAGAATCGACTGAGAGTTGTGTTTAATCTCAGTTTTCAGTATTTGTAATAATCATGCTTGTCAAATGCATGAGTATTGTTTTATTAATGCTTTATTTATTTATTATTTTCTTTTGTTTTCACTTTCCCACCCCTTGACCAGTCCGCACACGGCCCACACCCTTCCCCGGCCCCGAGTCGGCTCCATTGCACCCAAGTCCACTGCTGAACTTTCCACCCACCCCAGACGTACCCGAACGTATTTTTGTCGTCTCGTTTTTCTTTTATTTTATAGTGAGTAGTCAGTAGTTGCGAGAAAGAGAGAGCGAGACGCGAGTTGTCTGCTCAGAGGAGGTAAAGACGCGTCTGCAGAAGGAAGAATCTCACCCCACCCCCCCCCCCCCCCGAAACTCGGTACCCACAGATAAGCGGGCCGTAACGGTTAAAGTAGCAGCAACAGGGGCAGGTACCCTTTCGCCCGTAAAGTACCTCGAGTAAATTCAGAATGGAAGGGAATGTGGAAAAGTCAGTGAATGCCCGGACCGGTGCCCGGTGCCCAGACACCCGGATAGGAAGTTCCTGTCTCTCCGATCGATCGATTGATCCATTCGATCTCCCCATCCCCTTGACTTCTTCTCAGGTACTCGAGTCCATAACTCATCCGTGCAAACATTATTTTTGTTGAAGAATAACGGGGAAAAAAATGAACTTATGTATAAGACAAAAAAACCGGATGCTGCCTTTATTTCACTTACATAAATACATACTTCAGTGCATATAAACACGTGCATAGTTTTGCGTTGTAATCCAGGGCGCTGTTGTCTTCACCGCAATGCTTACGCCAGCGTTATTAACTCAAGTCTTTTTTTTTACCAATACAATTTATTAACCTAGTGAGAGCAGAGAAATCCGAAGCTTCACCGGCACCGCCATCATCATCATCATCGTCTTCATCTTCATCATCTGTTCATTCATTAATTAATAATTTATCGCCCCGGGTTTTTACGGTCTTACTAAATTATTAATTGCGACGGCAGATTATTTCCATTTTTAATAATTATTTTTCCGCAGAAATAATTATTAATAATAATTAGAAGTAATTTAAGGGCTTTGTCGGATATTTTTATCTACGGGTAAGGAACTGGGACCGAACAGGCGATAACAGACGAAATTCATTAATTAATAAGAGTAGAAGTTGTCGAACCGGGCGTACCAGGTACCAGGCGAGGTACCTGGGCGAGCTTACGTTAGAACTTCACTCCTTCTCAACTACCCTTCACTGCAGTGATGATGGTGACAATGGTGCTGTCGTTTAAGCTCAAGCTTTGTCTAATACGTCGTTGTGTGATCCTTACGAGATGTTAGAGTTATTTTTTGGTTTCTCCCAAAATCACCACCCACCCCCAATTTTCCCCCTAAGTTAATAGTTTTCTATTAAAAAAAAAAGAAACTACTTAAAAAAAAGTTTCGTATTCGAGCACTTTTCCACGCTTTCTTTCAGTTTTTATTTTAGTTTTGGTTCTGTTTATCAGCCAGAACGTCATCTCCACCAGCTCAACTTCTATGTCTTCTCTTTCGTACGCTTCGACTTGTACACGTGTGTGAGAATTTTTTTTTTTTTTAACCTCACCGACTTACCAACTGTGTCGTAACCAGGGCTCGTAAACGAAAAGGTACAGGAGAGAAGAAGAGGAGATGAGCTCTTGTTGGTTTGCGTCGGGAACGATCGAGGTACTTGAGAGAGAGAGGAGACACGAGTCAGATGAGTTCACCCGTCATCCACCGGGTACACACCTGAAGAAGTACCTGCACCGCTGATTGTATTTTAGTATGCTGCCACTCTGTTGGAAAGTACCGATCGTTCCCGGTGACATCGACGCCAGGTGGTGGTACCCGTGGGGGTGCCCACACGGTCGGGTCTTCCCGCGCTACCTGCTACCGTTCTTTGTTTTACCACCACCACCACCACCACAACTCTCTTCTGTATATTTTCAGTACTTATGTTTTCTCATTTCACGCTTTTCTTTTCTTTTTTTTTGTTTTATGACTCTTATAACGGAACTCGCTCGTCCGTCCCTGTGCACTGCGCGAATTTCTCCGTACGTTCGCCCGCTCGCTTCTCGACTGCCCACTGCTACTGTATATTGATGTGTTGGTGAATTTACTATATTTTTTTTACATATATTTTGTTTATAAAAATTAATGGATCTCATGTGCTATTAACGGTTGCCTGCAAATTTGCGCGTGTTTCGGATTTTGATGGTGTGTGGGCTTCGGCATGCAGCTAAAACGGGGCTCGGAAATGCCCCATTTGTGGTCTACACCGATGACCAGGGACAGGTAGTTTGATTCTTATTTTTGTTTTGTGTATTTTATTTTATTTTTTTTTTATTTTAATTTATTAGTTTTCATTTGTTAATATTGATTATTTATTTATTCATTTTCCATTGGTTTATTTACCGCATAGAGAGCACGTGCACGCGTGTTTCTCGCTTGACGACGTAGTTGACATTAATACCTTAATGTTTTTGTATTGTCTACTCGCATTTACGTTTGCTCACACTCTACCACCCGTACCAACTTAACATTGACCATACTGGGCTCAGTAAACAGTAAAACTGCAAATACAGTAAATTTTTTAAATTTATTTTTGTCCGTTTGTCGGCCGTGCACGTCTCACGGAGTCATTTCTTTTTTCAGTTACTGGACACCCTCCCGGTGTGCCAAGATTTTAGTCGCAGCAGGACCTGTCCAAGACCGACCTGTCACCTTGTGCATCTGGACACAGGTATGTTATCGTTGTTCGACCTCTGGTCCTAACCTCTGGTCTGCTGCTGTGGTCTCCCGTCTAACCGCAGCTGTTGCCTGCCCCCGACGACCATCCGGGGCCGTTTTTCTGCCGTCTTTCACCGGTTCATCATTCATTCTTTCCTTCCAGATCACGTGGAGACAATCGACGGGAGAGTGACTGTGTGCCGGGACGCCGCCAAGGGCAGTTGCTTCCGCCCATTTTGCAAATTCTATCACATTCCGGTGGCGCTGCCTCCGGCCGGCGAAATCGCACGCCACTGCAGAGGTTCGTGATCTTCCCTGAAAGTTCCGTCGTCGGCGAGAGACTGTCTGCTAAAAAACTCCTGCCCGACGTGACCAAGTTCCTTTTAAAATGGACATCTCTATTATGAATAAATAAATAATTAAATAATTAAATAATTAATTAATTGAATGAAAAATAAATAATCTAAAAACTAAAGTTATTGGAAACAAAGAAACAATGAAACAGAGAGCGAGAGAGAGAGAGAGAGAAAAGAAAACAAATTTTAGGAACCGAACGAAAATATTAATTTACAATATATTTGATGAACAAAAAACTAAATTTATACAAAAAAAATTAACAAAATGAATTGAACAAAACGAACAAAAAATAAATTCGAAACAATGAAAAATGATTTAAGGGGAAAATATAAAAATATAAATATATATATAAATAAATATATAAATATACACAAAATAATTTAATACATAAAACAAATAATATAAATAAAATCGGATACGAACGGAAGATGAAAATAGGCGAAGACGACAGCAAAAAATTCCCGGCAGCAAAAAGTTTATTTTATTGTTACGGAAGAGACTAAACATTTTTTTTTTCCTGGATTGATTGATTGAATGATCGATTGATTGATTGAACGGATGAATGAATTGTTTTATATAAGTATCACGGATTTGGTTAATAATTATAATAATGATAATGATAATATTAATAATATTAAGAGACGAAGGGATTTTTTAGTTTTGTCGAGAAGACAAGCGAAAGGAAAAGATGAGAGAAGAAGTGATGGGAGAGAATTGAGAGACGACGAAGAAGCGATGAAGATGAATTAATTTTGTGATAAAATTTGAGTATGATTTGTTATTGTAGGGCACATACCATGAATTTCATTGACTAATGTCATTTGTTATGTTATTCACTGTTAGTCTAAATTATTATAATTTTACAATGTAGTTCTCGGCGCGAGAGGACTTGACGAACACACAGACACACACATACACATACACATACACACATACTCACTTACTCACTCACAAAGGACACTGACACAGACACAGTACACGTTAACATATATACAGACACAGGTAAATACACACAATACAGTGGACACACGCACACATACTTACATGTGTATATATATGTATATGTACACGTGTACATCACGTATCATATGTAATACTCGTGCGTACACACAAATATATAAATATATATATATATATCTACACGTATATTTTCTAACATAAGCTCGCGCATCCGTAATTATGTATTGTACAGTTTATAATGAATATGTGATTGATAAAACATAAAAAAAGATAAAAAGCAAAACAAAACCAAAATGTTATGTCGTTTTTTTTTTCTTTTCGTTTTTTTGTACACATTTTTTCAGGTTTCTCTCCCTCGTACTCGGTTTTTTGCCTGGTTTTCTTTCTCGTTAGAGGGATGAAAAGAAACGACCCCCGTCGACCTGGCCTCATCTTTCCTTTCGAGTACGCGCACACCAGACACGAGTCACCGTGTAAGTCTGAACCGTGCACGTGCACGCGCGCACAAACACACACACACACACACACTCACACATGTACACACGACGCACCCCTGCACACGGTGAGAGAGACAGACACACACAGGCACGCCCCAACAACACTTCCCCTACACCCTGGTTTTGATTATTATTATTCCGGCTGTTGTTTTCATTTTCGGCGGTGCTCGATGGCACCAAAAAACCGAGCACTCACACCTTTCTACCGACTCCTACCTTGAACCATCTCCCGTCGCTACCACCCGTCCTTGTCAAAGTCCATCAAATCGAAATCTCCTGGCCGTCAACCTTGGGAAATAGAAAAAAAAAAGATTTTTAGTGCCTTCTTAAATTTATTGTCTTTCGTTTTATTGTTTGAAAGGATCCGAAGGCTCGAGCTGATTCTACCCATTTTGTTACATTCTGTTCCGGTTCCGGTCCGACATCTTCTCGAGCTGTTTCACCAGCCCCCGCTCACGGCCCTTTGAGGAATTCTTCGCCACATTAGCTTTCTGTTTTTTACTCTTGACTCTTAGGACACCCCCGCCCACTCGCCTTTGGATCTATAG
This sequence comes from Polyplax serrata, assembly GCA_037055365.1. Lineage (NCBI taxonomy): Eukaryota > Metazoa > Arthropoda > Insecta > Psocodea > Polyplacidae > Polyplax > Polyplax serrata. Next base: position 2,142,274 of record JAWJWE010000038.1, on the reverse strand, counting down.
GTAATATAAAAAAATAAAAATAAACGTGAAATTGTATAGAAACAAATAAAAAATTTCTTTCTCACACTCTTTCTCGTACGTAATATAAATTTATAGAATGCAAAGTTGTAACCTTTTGAGTTTCGTCGCTCTTACGTTTATTTATTTATTGATTTATTTAATTGATATTAGTCGAAATCGGAATCCTTTCCCAACGTCCAACCTTCTCCCTCTCCCATCGGTCAATTTGATTTCCGTTTTCTGTTGGTCCCGTTCTCGTCCTTGTCCACTTCCCACAGTCTACTGTCAGTCGATGATAATAATAATTTTAATTATATAGTGAAGTAAATTATATTGACAATATTATTCAAACCAATAAAATGTTGACAAAGTGCTTCGGGCGTTTTTCTTCAATTTATCGTCTACATCACCTTCACCAATTCCGCCCTCTGTCTCATCCTTTCAGTTTCGTGTGCTGGGAGGTGACAAAAACGGATCCACGTAAAAAAAAAGTCCAAAGAATATATGAAGCTGAACTGGTCTGGTACCTCCCTTCTAATATTCGTCAGAACGAAACTCCCCATGATGATGGTGCGCCATCTAGCGGATCTCGTCACTACTTCATCGCCACCTCAGAGTGTTCGACAAATTAAACATGTCATTTACCTCCTATGGTTTTATATTTGCCTGATACAAATTCTAACCTAACCTACGTTATGCCGTTCGACACCAAAGAAAATTAAACTGAAAAAGTTTTTCAGAAATTATTTTCGTTGTGCGACATCTAGCGGATCTCGGCTCTACTTCATCCCCATCTCAGAGTGTTCGACAAATTAAACTTGTCATTTACCTCCTATGGTTTTATATTTGCCTGATACAAATTGAAATCTTTTTTTTGACTACCCAGGAAAAATGCCCGACGCAGAAAGGACCCGTTGGGACGGTGATCCAATACTGGGGGACTCGAACCCCCTAAAAAACCTGGGGGGACCACTAAGCCCTTGTGCTGGAAGTGGCGAACGGGTTGACGCTATAATCGCCTGCATCCCACGGGCTTTAGTTGGTGCGAGACCAACTCCGCAAACACTAGACGTAGCACGGTGCCGCCCGTTTGGTACCGTGATCACGTGCAGAGGCGACGGTGTGTTCCCCACCGACCCTCCGCTCTCTACGACGTGCGATGACAGAACCCCAACTGTGTCGCACGCCCGAGGCCCAAACTCCTCACGTGGAGGCGACTTTAATCTATCCGTTACACCCGGGAACTCCGGCCAGACGGGGGGGTTACGCTCCGGCCTCTGGCTCCGAGTCCTAGTTGGGAGGACGTCCCCGTCGCCATCGGGGTTTGCTTCGCCCCTTGAGACCCGCCCGTTCCCTCTGCCGTTCCGTCTCCTCCTTGAGAGAACCGCCTCGCAGAAATCTGACAAGGCGTGCCAGGCACCGGGATCCGCGACGATCCTCGGCCTCGGTTGGGAACAGGTGCCTTCGCAACTTCTCGCGGTCGCGATTCCACCTTGGGCACTTTCGGAACGTGTGGTTCGACGTGTCCACTGCGTGGTCTCAAAACCAGCAGGCGGGACTCCTCTCGCGACCGATACGGTGCAGAAAGGCCTCGGCATAGGCTAAGAGAGACTCCCCGACGCACCCGTTCCAGTCGGGAGATCGTTCGCCTGCCCGCACCGTCGAGCGAGCCCGCCCAAACCGGGGCCCCATAGAGCAGGACCGACAGCACCACGTTCGCGAATAGCTTCCGTTTGGCAAAGCTCGGTCCTCGCAGATTGGGCATCAGCATCCCCAGTCGCCTGGATACTGCCTCCGTCCTGGCCCTGAAGTGGATCCGGAACGAGAGTCTCGGTTCCAGAAAAACCCCGAGATATTTCATCGAATCCCGGAAGGATAGCGCGGTTCCGCCGAGGAAAACGTGCTCGTTTCCAGGGGGTTTACGCCTCCCCTTCGCGAACCCGATGACCTCGGTTTTTGCCGCGCTGACCGACAGCCCGATGTTGCCGATCTCGGTGACGACGTCGTTGAGACACTGGTTGGCCGACCGTATGGCCTCGGACCAGTCCTTTCCCGTCGCGAGAACCCACGTGTCGTCGGCGTAACGAGTTACCGAGGTTCCGCGGGGAATCGGTGCGTTCAGCACCGCGTCGTACCCGATGTTCCACAGGAGAGGGCCCAGCACTCCTCCCTGGGGGACGCCGCAGAACACCGGGCGTGTGTTTCTGCGGCCGACCACGATGAGCTTCCTCTCCCAGAGGTAGGCCCCCACGATCCGGATCAGGTACTCCGGGAATCTCAATCTCATCAAGTCCCGATGGATGGCCCGGTGGGGCAGGGAGTTGAACGCGTTTTTCACTTCGACCCCTATCCCCACCGCGACCCCGCCTAAATCCATCGTGGCACGCGCGATGTTACGGACCCGGACGAGAGCGTCCAAAGTGGAACGTCCCTTCCGGAATCCGAACTGGTGCCGACTCAGATGCCGACCCGTCTGGTCCATATGTTGGAGCAGGCGGGCCGCTATCACGCGCTCGAATGCCTTCCCGAGAGTGTCGAGGGGGCAGATCGGCCGATAGGCGGACTAGTCCGAGGGGTCGCGGTCTCCCTTCGGCAGCAGAACGAGGCGAGCCACTTTCCACTCCCTCGGGAAGACCCCTTCCTCCAGACAACTCGGCGAGAGGGGTCGCTAATTGTGCGGCTCCCTCTCGCAGCACCAGGCCGGGGATTCCGTCCGGACCTGGTGCGCGTTTTCCTCTCCTGCCGTCGAGGACGACGGCTACCTCGGCGGGCTCCACCTGAGGTGGAGGAGCGATCGGAGGGGAACTGCTCGAGTCTGTTCCCGTCGTGAACCGGTAAGGTTGCACTCGGGGAAACAGAGTCCCGATCACGCGTTCGCGCAGTCTTGCGTCCATGGTTTCCAGGAGCGGGGGTCCCGCGCGGCGAAGCTTCTTGGAGCGGTAGGGACGACCCCAGGTATCCGTCTCCACCTCCTCCGACAATTCCTCCCAACAGCGTCTCTTGGAGTCGGCGATTGCTTTCCCCAAGAGCCTGCGGGACTCCTTGTAGATTTGGTAGAGAGGGCCCGCGACCTCCCCCCGTGCTCCACGAGCCCTCTTCCGGGCGTACCGACGTCGGTGTCTCCGGCACTCTTGCCTCAGATCGGCGATCTCTTTGGTCCACCAGTACATGTTCTTCCTCGTGGGGTGAGGCTGCCCCCTCCCGACCGGTCTCATTCCGGCCTCGCAAGCCCGCGTCACCATTCCCACGAGGCGACGTGCGTCGTCCTCGACCGTCCGGACTCCGGGCCAATCTCCAGTACCAGTGCGCAGCGAACTGCCTCCGCGTCGGGGGTCGACAGTTGCCACCTCGGCCCTCCGTTTTGCATCCGCCGCGTCCACTCATCGTCACCCTGGGGATGGCCGACGCGGATGCAAATCCCAGGTCGACGATCGAACCACCGTTAACACGCACACAGGTGTTGATGTTCCCCGTGTTCAGGAGGTGCGAGACTGGCGGCCCAATCCTCCATTAGGCGTCCTTTCGCCGAAGTTTTACGCGAGCCCCACATGCGATGGGAGGCGTTGAAGTCCCCCAGCACTACGACGGGTCTACTGCCGAGTCGGCGAATTTCGTCCGTTAGCTCACGCAGATAGTGCTCGTATTCGCACACGGTCGTGTTCGGTGACCCGTAGCAGCCGACGAGCGTCATACGCACCACCTCGCACTCCGCGATCACCACTCTGGCATGCGCGGCGATTTTCGTCCAGCGGTTCGGACCTACCGCACTCGCGATCGCCACCAATCCGTCCCGACGCATCCTACCGGACACTCCTCCGCCACGGTTAACTCAAGCAGATCTTGAGCGGCGCAGCAGTGATTTACATTTGCCAGAAGGAGGTGTTCAGGCATTGTTGGTGGTGTTCATGGCCTAGGAGTTTGCCGGGGTGGGGTCGAAGCCTTGCCCGTCGTTCCCCTGGTGGTGGTCGTTGTCTTCTTCGATGTCGTCTTGCAGGCCTTCTGCCCGAAGCGATATTCTGCCAGACGACCGGCCGCCGCGCAAACCGCGCATCGCGGTGCCGCAGCCGTGCACGCGTCTGCTCGGTGTCCCTCCACACCGCACCGGAAGCAGAGTCTGCTCCCCATCGCCAGGGCATTTGGCACGGATGTGTCCGGTGCCCCAGCACTTGTAGCAGCGCTCTTCCTTCGGTTTGGCGGCTTCTCCGACGCTCACGGTAGACCAGCCCATTCTGATCTTGGCTTCGCGGAGAAGGGCCTTCCCCACGTCGTCCGGTACACGGACGTACGCCGCCTTCGTGCCCCACTTAGCGGGGCTGAATTCTCCGACGCGCGTCAGTTCGACGTAGGGGGAGTTCTTTACAACCGGGTTTAGGGCCTCCTCCAACTCCCCTCGCGTGGCGAACTCGGGAATCCTATATATTTCAACCGTCGTGGGCCGGTGTTCGGCCGAGACGGCTCCTTTGCACGTCGCGTTTATTGCGGCGGCAAGCTCGGCTGCATTCTCCTCGCAGCCCTCTCCTCGCATATTCACCTGGAAATTGCCGTTTTCCGTCCTACGAATGGACGTGTTTCCTATTCCCAGGTCCGCCATACAAATTCTAACCTAACCTAACCTACGTTATGCCGTTCGACACCAAAGAAAATTAAACTGAAAAAGTTTTTCAAAAATTATTTTCGTGGTGCGACATCTAGCGGATCTCGGCTCTACTTCATCCCCATCTCAGAGTGTTCGACAAATTAAACTTGTCATTTACCTCCTATGGTTTTATATTTGCCTGATACAAATTGAAATCTTTTTTTTTGACTACCCAGGAAAAATGCCCGACGCAGAAAGGACCCCGTTGGGACGGTGATCCAATACTGGGGGACTCGAACCCACTAAAAAACCTAGGGAGACCACCTTCCTATGTGAAGAGGTGAGACTACCGTCAAGTATTGTCTTCGCCCTCCTCAGGAAGTTGCCGTGGCCGAAAACCAGTCCAAGAGACCGAAGTCACTTATCGTAGAGTCCGGCACACATCCGCATTTGGATGGAATGGCACCATCACGTTCCCCTAAGGGAACCCACCGTGTGAAAGCAGCAACCGATCTCAAGTTGCTACCCCCACCAACCGAGGAATGTTTGGAAGAACCCCAACTTCCGCCCACCCCTCCTCCTCCGTTGTAACATTAGTCGCCTCGTACGACACCCAGTGCTTAGGTTGGTCCTATTCTACCCCGGACACCACACGGGTGACACAACAGTCGCCTCGTACGACACCCTGTGCCGGTGGATGGTGCTATTCTGACCCGGAACTACTCGGGTGACACAACAGTCGCCTCGTACGACACCCTGTGCCGGTGGATGGTGCTATTCTGACCCGGAACCACTCGCGTGACACAACAGTCTCCTCCTACGACACCCAGAGCTTAGGTTGGCCCTATTCTAACCCGGACACCACACGGGGGAACCTAACCTAACCTAACCTAACCTAACCTACGTTATGCCGTTCGACACCAAAGAAAATTAAACTGAAAAAGTTTTTCAGAAATTATTTTCGTTGTGCGACATCTAGCGGATTTCGTCACTACTTCATCCTCACCTCAGAGTGTTCGACAAATTAAACTTGTTATTTACCTCCTGTGATTTTTAATTTCACGGAATTTAGGTTAAAAAATATGAAACACGAGCATTGAAAATATAATTTCTATATAATAATATATGTATATATAAAGGTATATATATTTATAAATAGTGTAATATTTAATATTAAATATCCATTTTTGAAGTTTTAGAACTTGAGAATTAGTTTTGATAATTTACGCGACCAGTATTTAATTTAATAGTAAATTTTTTTACGGGAAGTTAGGAATGATATCAAGTAGATGAAGACACGTAGTCATGTGCAACGATTCTGGTTACATTCATTTTGTCAGGTTATCATTGTAGTGAAGTTGAATCGCCGGAATGTAGCAGTTATCGCGCATTCCCAATTGACTAAATTTCAGTCTCTCATCCGGAACGTCGTTTTCTTCTAAGGTTTTATTCATTTTGAGGTTTTCACCCTCGAACTTGAAAGTGTAGCTGGTCAGGTGAGAGTTACGTGGCAGAAGTCTCTGGAGGATCTGGTAGAGGTTCTCCTCGGCGGCTACCTTAAAACGTGAAAAATTGCGACAATTAAGATGACTTTTCTATTGTTAATATGACATCTTTTAAGTCGTTTAACTCACCCATGCAAGGCTGTGTCTGTGCGATTGCGGAATAGCAGTGTTGATGATCCTGACAGGGCGAGGACTCGTCGACAGCAGTCCAATTACATACTTTTTGTCCTTCCACCAAGGCAAACCGTCGTAGGGTTTCATCACCCCTTCAATGGACTGCCACGTGGAGGAAGGTACTTGTGGGTGAACGTGAGGAATGGGTCCATGTGGACAGTAAGGCACTTTAATTCCTGTCACGGGGTGAACAACGAATTTTATCTGAAACGTAGAGAAGTTGTATTAAATCGTTAACCGCCAAAAAGGACAGTTGTCCACGACGGACGACAACTCACGTCCTGTGTCCTTTTGTCAAACCAATGAGAAATGTCTTTTCCAGCATAGGCCAACAGAGGTTTCAATTCTCTTCTTCCTTTATATTCCTTGACCAGTGGAGTGATGTTACATACCTTGCCCAGAAAACTTACCCAGATGTCATTGGGCTTATTGTGTAAAATGACATCGGTAGGAAGGTAGTAACGAAGTCCGCTTTCCGACTTCTTTTCTTCCTTAGTAGTATTTTCATCTTTTTTCTGTCCCATTTAATGCATTTTTGTAAACATTCATAATTCATAGGTAAACATTAATTTCTTGTTTCTCTATGGACAATTCGCCACATATGTTCCCCGCTATCAGTCTCACTATAATTTAAGACCAGCAATTCTTTCAGCGATGGGTCATTTAAATTTAGTTAAAAATTATTAACTAAGTAGAACACAGTATGAGCAGTAATTACCCTGATTGAGTGAGATACCCCAAGACACAGGGAATCAAACTAATAGTCTCTGACACATTTTAATGAAAATTGACAATTATTGTTGTAATAATAAGCTGGCAATGTTTTAATAACAACGAGAAGGGGAGTAAGCTAAAGCCTTTCAAAACTCAGAATCATAATAAAAAGTACACAGAGACACAGAAACAGAGTGAGGAGGCACCAAATGAGACGATACTGTCTTCTGCTGGTTTATGGAGTGGACAATCCAAAATGCATGGAATGTCAACACCCATCCTTAATTACTCCACCAACACAAAAACAATGCTCAAGAACAAAAAGTCCTCTTTTGAGCTGAGACCACTCCAAAGACCAAAGCTGAAAGATCATCTAAACATTCCCTACGCGCTCGTTCGAAGCGTTCAATACGAGCAATTTCTCAAGCAACTCGGAGTGGACGAAGATGTTTGTCAAGCTGCTGCAAAAGTAAAGGCGACAGTCGTGTTGGAGAATGAGAGCGACACCTACTTGCTCAAGACCACCTACTCGGATTTGCCTCCACGGACCCTTAGCTTCCGGGTGGGAGAAGAAATTACGAGGGAAATACCCGGAGGCAAGAAAGTCAAAACGGTGTTCGAGGTGTACGAGAACAAACTAATTGAGAAGCAGAACCTGGATGGGAAGGAAGTTGTCATAAAACGAAAATTCACTCCCAAAGAGTTGCTCGTAACGATGGAAATCAATGGCTTCAGGTGTCACAGGTACTACCAATCTATCGCGTCGAAGCACAGCATTGGTACCGAAACGTCTAGAAGGCAATCGTTTTTCAAAAGAAACGAAGAGGATTTTCATGTTGTTTCCACGCCACCGATTGAAAGCGCCGTAGAAAAAATTCAAGTGACAGAAAGTGAAGAGTCTTGTTGTTAACTTAAACTTAAGACATGATACTTACGGGTATGCAGCTGCCTTCAGTGACTTCCCTTCGTTGGCATCTTCTCTAGAAAATCTTGCAACAAGCAATTCTCCACCGACTCCATGTCAACTGTCGTCGATTGCTCTCTCAGTCCAACAGATGCAAAAAATGGGTGCAGCTGCTGCAGAGAATCAATGTGAGCACCGTCTAACAAAAGCCGTCCCCCTTTGCCCTCAAGAATTGGCTTTACAGGGCCGTACTGCAAGAAAAAAAAACATAAGTGACAAGTAGAGTAAAAGTAACATCAGTGTAGTACCGTGACAATTTGTGTACTTTTTTATCCATCAGTCGACAAATTCTCATGACGTGAGGCACAAAATCGTGTCCATTGAGGCCGTCGTTCTCGTTATGAGAGGACGTATTGCAGTCACTGACAAAGGCCCAGCGATACCTGAAACAGCAGTGGCCACCATTAATTGTAGAACTGCCCGACGAAAACTGATGTCATTACCAATTCTACTGTGCTCACATTTGAAACTGAGGAAGGTGGTGAGTAGGCAAAAGAACGGCCAAATCTAGGAGTTTCGCAGCTGCAAGTATCAACTGCAACCAGTGTGGGTGACCATGAGCATGGAGACCGTTGCTGCTGTTCGACACCCAAGATGAATCCAAAGCCGACATCAACTTAATGTGTGAGCTGAAATTCGTACAAAAATCATCTATTTACGTGCTTCCAGGAAAGTAAAGGACTCATGAAAATAGAGGAAAAAAACAAAGAACACCAGCTATGTTATTGACGAATAAAAGTGAAAACATTTACCTCGATCTAGCGTCCGCAACCAGTCCACAACAAGCCCAATTCCCAAGAAGATAGAAAAAAAACGAACAAAGTATTAATAGCTGACACTATTAAGAGCCACAGACAGTAGAAAAAAGTAGACGACTGGATTCATTCCGTACCAAACCGAAACTTCCATACTGGTTTTGGTATTGAGAGGAGAATATTAGATGTTAAAAAGACACCACGTTAACAAAATTTTCAACTATTTATCATCCAACTATAATCATTCCCTGAAGATGCAAGAAAATGCAACCTAAATTTGTATGCCATTTTACTATTTCTTTTTTTCTAAACCAAAAATTTCTTACATATTTATTCTTAGTATTTTAATATTGATTTATAAGTAAATAATACAAATATTGCTTATTCCTCGCGTTCAATTCTTAAACGACTTTCCACTGACCGTTGTGAAAAACATGTGCACCAGCCTGTGAACGACAGAAGCGGCAAAAGCAAAAGCACAAAAAGCAAATCGGTTAATAGTACATATCCTGTCATTAGTTTCACATCAAAAATTTATTTTCATTAGGACCCAATTGTAGTACAACAAATGACATTTGATTTGTCAACTCACCTGAACTCCTCCGAATCGGTGCACAGCTCCTGTTCGATGAGCGTAAACACCTGAACGAGTTCACTGATGAGAGTCGGCCAAAGTGAAATTACATGGTGAGAAGACATTCGAAGGAGAAGAATACGAAAGCATAGAAAAACCTGAGCCTGAACGGATGGAACGACTTGCGGCAACCGTAAAATCTCCGAAAGTCTTTCTGCAATTCAAAACAAAATTTATTTTCCACGAAGAGATCAGATCTGATGTGGGTAAATCGATCACCATTTAACGCACCTTGAATATTTGGCATGAACTTGTGGTACTGGTCCGTTTCACTGCAGAAAATAACGAAAGCTAACCGTTTTAAGAGTTGAGAACGCTGCTCGTACTCTTGTTCACGAGAAGAGAACAAAGTATATGAACCACCCTGCGTCATGGAAATCTTGCCTAGAAATGGTTAAATATGTTATATAACGGAGGTTCTACTGCCGAAATACTTGCCAGGAACTCCAATCCGTCACACTCACTCATCAAATCCCTGAAACTTGTTATATCGTGAGTCATTAGATTATCTATAATGGTAGTCCAGTAGGATAAGCAAGTCATGTCCATTTGAAACAGAGATGATTCTAGTAGAAGTTCGAACACCTCTCGCTTCCATGCTTTTCGAGTATACTGAAATCCGCTCAAATTGGCTAGGAGTTGTGAGCAAGCAGAAAAGCTGGACGCGTTCTTTGGTCTGAAAAGACAAATGCCAATGCCTGGCGCTTAGTTCCCTTTCTCAGGGACCAATAGGAAACAAAGAAGGAATGATCATTACTGTATAGACTTACAAGTGACTTTTCAGGTACGGGGTAATATTGTACATAAGGTTTGTTAAAAGAGCGGCTACTTTGTCTTTCTCCTGACTGCCGTAGCTGACATCGAGTAAAGGCGCCAAGATTTGTGCCATTACCGACTGTGCTTGAACGCTGTACTGTTGAGCCGTTGAAATGCTCCCTAGATATAAAACGAGTTATGAATTTTTGCGTTCGTTTTCATAATCGAATTAAAGCCACGAGAGTATGGTGTACCTTCCGAGTCTTCCTGTGGCACATCTACGTCTTCCTTTACAGCTAAATTTCTTCCGAGCCAAGTTTTCGGTTCCAGACAAGCTCCAGCTACCGTTCCACAAGCTTCCACTAACTAAAAGTAAACCAAACGTTACACGTTGAGGTCGTTTCAGCCTAGAAACTAAAATTGAACATATTAAACGTACCTTGGATGTGATATCTTGCAAATCTCTCTGATTTTTCTTATCCGAAAATGCCGGACACTTCTGTACGTATTCATTCAAAATTGCGAGAACTAGGAACAAAGCAGGTGGTGCAACTAATAATCCATCACGAAGCAATGCAAGCAAAGAATTCCAACTTTCACCAAGCTGAGCACTTGTACTTGTTTGCATGTAAACGTAGAACAACTCCAGTGTGCTCACGTCAAGGGCGACATTCTGCAACAAAACAAGTACCTTCTTAGAGAGAACTTGGTTGTTGGTGATTAAGTCCCGGAGGAATGGTACCCACCGGTGATGCTCCTTGTATCATCGGAGGCTGTTTCACAACTTGATGCACCGTTTGCACCAAGGTATCAATGGGCATTACCCTAATTGCACTGACTAGATCAACTAATATCTGTTGGTCGCGACTGGCAACAGGAAGAACCTAAAAAAGGCAACGATACCGTTTAGCAACGTAGAGGTCCTAGAAAAGCACCAAAGTCTGACTACAAGTAAACCTTTTTCGCTTCATCCGTGCTTTTTCTCTCTTCCCAAGTGACAGCAATCGCGGCCAGGAATGTCGGTCCGTGATGTACAGAAATTGGACTTAAAAATCCCAGAATTTGATTCTTCACAACTTTAGGATTGCCCCAAATGCAAAGGTCTGAGTCGCCCTCCAAAGCCTCCGTGACGGCCTGCCAAAGAGCAGCAACACTGGAGATGATTCTTGGCATGTTCGCAAGCAGATTCTTCCGTAGAATTTCAGTTTGCTGTTGGGTTTTAGCCTTACCCGAATCCTGTTGAAATAAGAATACAAAATTGAAATAATCGAATGGTTCCACTTGAAACAATTCGCCGCTTCGATTCAAGTCTGACAACCCGCTACTAATTCCCTTAGAGAAATTTCCCTGGTCGAGGGGAATTTCCAACAGAAAAATTTCCATCGGCCAAAACTCTCAGCAAAAAAACAACAAAAACTAAAGTAAAACAAAAAGAAAATTCAATAAGTACAGAAATGGTGATCAAAAGTCGGACAACTGTTCATTAAAAGAAAACGAAGGAAAGGTAACAAAGTCGGTATCCAAGCCATGGCACCCCGGAACAATGAAGGAGAGACAAATTTCAAGAAGATTAATTGCCCAGATGACGAAGCCGACATCAAGAATGCGATACCTTACATGTTGCACAAGAAACACAAAGTCGTTAAGCTGGTCAAATCGCAGTTGCTGAAAATACAGCAAGAAGGACTTCTGAACACTCCAGAGTGGGTATTAACTACCAACTACCCTCAAGTAAACTTGCAAGAGTGTGAAACAATAACAAAAAAGGTTTTACTCTTACATTATTCCTCCTGCAGGAGTATAACTGTAGTAGCGTGGTATTCTTATAGCTACATCTGCATCCAAGCACGCTACACCTTTACATGTTACATCAAACATTAATAATTTTTGTTTTTGTCATACTACTTGTCATAGTACATATACGCTGTATGCAGATTATATATTGTGCTGTGCACTAATGTGCCGATTCATAAAAATTTGAATATTACTGTCAATTAAATTTCGTTACAGGAGTTCAGGTGTATACCTAGATGAAGAAATGATGGCCCGAATGGGAGAAATGCCAGGTACATCCAAGGGACTTCGTGCCTCTAGAACAAGCGAAATGTCGGGAGACGTCAGAAGCAGCAGGACACTGTCAGGAGATGAATCCCCTAGGAGCACGTGCCTCGTGTGCTACCTCGTGGCCTTTTTCATAGCCACACTATTGCTAATATTCCTAATAGTTTGGATTTCCATCGGTCCCCTTAGTAATTCCCTGCCCCATACGCCTATACCGACAACGTCATTCGTACGACACGACAGCATTTGTTCCCTCGAGAAGAAATACCTCTTAAGATGGGGAAAACCCGAGTACTTCGAATAAAACATCTACTCCCTCTCCTTCTCTGATAAAAGCAATTATTTCTCTTTCTACAATCTCTACCTGGCTAAGCTTACCTGAGTGAGCGAACTTGACGTGAACACGTGCACTAAATTGCTCAATATCTGAGCCGGATTTGATCCCGGAATTCCCGAGGGATTAGATCCGACAGGGGGCACGAACGGCTGAGGCGATACCTGCTGAGTGGAGTCCATAATGCAGAAGTGACAGAGAACGGTGAGAGCCTCGAGTTGAGTGACGGCGTACCCGGGAGGAAAGTACTCATCTTTATCACTTTAAGTAACAAAGTATTAATATAAAAGACTGAAATTATATATCTATACATAGAACAAAAAATAACACTAAAGCGAGCAATGAAAATTACCTTTTCCTGTTCATGTAGATAAGAGCTAGTTCTTCTAGGTTGGCACAGATTTGATTGATCGTGACCATGACCACCTGAGGTAAGGCCGTTCCCAAATACGGAAGGGATGATGTGATCAGTTCGGTCCAGTTGTAGTGCAGGCATCGCATTTTTCCCTGGTGTAAGACATATTTACTTTTAGATCTTATTATAATATATATACACATGCATTTATTATAATTTATATGATAGAGAAAAATACTCCGTACCCTTCTTATCAAACTGACAAATATACAGGTTTTTGTAAGTAACATTTTCTCTATTGTTCAGTACCTACTGTAATTAGCCTTTACTGTTTGCTGTCGTACAACTCACCTTCAACGACAAAGCTGTCACTATGCTCTTCATGAACATGGGCTGGTTCGGAATGGAAGAGTCCGGTGTGTACTTCGACTCCATTTCGCCACTCTCTAAAGCGTTACTCTTCACTTGAGTTCCTTCACAATCGACCTTTTGACACTCTATCTGCTGTTCTAGCATTACCAAAGCCTGCAGCACTTTGAGTAGTTGAATTTGCAGGGAAGAGGAGTGTTCGGTCATTCCTGTACCGTTGACACCTCCGTCACTCTCCGGATCGTTAAAATCTAAAATTTCTTCCGTGAAGGACTTTGGCTCTGTCGAGCAACTCTGCTGTCGGTGGATGCTCAACAAACTCGCCATTAAACAGTACAAAACCGTTTTCTGTACTTTACAGCGGTTTAACATGTCGGCAATGTAATTGGCGAAACCTTTCCCACTGTCTCGTACTATTGGAATGAGTTCACTGCAGATATGCGTCAGGGTTTCTACACTGGTCAATTGGACCTGAAATAAACAGGTCGAGATGGTTGATCGAAAGTTGGAGTTTAGTTTTATGTCGTTACCTGTCGCCAATTACCTGTCTGTTACCGGCGATCTCTTCTGCAGTCAATTTAATAACACCTAAATTGGGATAATAACTCCTCACGAAATGTAAGCAGACAGATACAAGAATTTCCAGGTACATGTTCGACCGAAATATTCCAATGTATTCGCTTAACGATTTTTCGCCGCCATGGAAATTTCTACCGAAAACTGATTTTTTATGCCTGGCCAAAAGTGTTAAGAGATCGGACGAAAATGGAGCATTAACAATACCTGAAATGACAAAAGGTATTAGGCGGCAACGAAGTTTGATACGACCCCGTAAATCCTGATGATGTGCCGTATGCCATACCTGAACTTGCTGCACAGCACAAGAAAAGCCTTGAATTAGTGAGAATTAGATTTTTTAGTGTGTTTAAAGCGTATAGAGTTCTACAAGAGTCAAACACCCCACAATACAACAAAAAATGCGAATGGTACGGGTGCACGGCCATTCCTGGCTTTGGTGACTTGTCCAACTGCTCACTTTCTTCCGAGTTCTTCACAATAATGTCCACGAGAGAACCCAACACGCTGTTAACCACTTCGAGACTGGTTTCACTTGTCGATTCCTCACCGTCTTCACCATATTGGTCGTCCTTTTTGTTATTAAAATATTCGTCAGCGGAATGCGAATCCTCACATTCTCCTTGGGCAATGTCCATTAGCTTATTCTTCAGCTGACCAAAAAACCGAAGTTCTCCTGGCGGGGTTTCCGTTGTGGTTACCTCCAGGGTTACCCGCGGTTGACGGGAAAGAATATCAGTCTCATTGTTTCTGTCAGTGCTGCAATCCGAAACGGACGACGACTTGAGAGAGTCGTTTAGGTGGCCCGTGTGAAGGGCTGGGTATTCGGTTGAGGCAACATCATAATCCAACAATCCCCTAGGGAAGGGATTGACGAGTACCGACATGTTGCCATCGAAGGTGGCCGGAAGTTCGATGTCTCTCTGAATATTTTTCTTAGTGACGTAACAGGACCGGTAGTCACCACGATCTTGAAGGCTCGTCACGGTAAACACTCTTTGGTTATTATTATATGGTATTTTACCATTCTTTTTCCACCTCCACTTCAGCTTCTTCGACAGCATTCCTGCATAGAGAAATATTTTAACTCACTATTCAAATAATGATAATAACTATAAATAAAAAATACAACTAACCTTTATCGGTCAGCGAATTAGATACGTGATAAATAACATTTCCATCAACCGAACTAATTGCATATATCTTATTTGAATTTTCATCAGTTTGATAGTTCTGATCCTGAGCTTCTGTCCCAACATTAGAATGCTGTATGCTGACGTGAAGAATACTCATTCTCGCTGTCGCCGGATCCAATAGCATGAGCAAGACGGGATCCAATAATCGGGGTAGATCTCCTTTTATCAGAGATTGAACCAAACAGCTTTGAGTTTCTATTTTCAAAGGCAAATTGTCTGGCAGGAGAAGATTGTCCAACACCTTCAAAAGGCATTTATGAAATAACTTTTTTTGATTATAATCTTGGGAATGAATTTCCCGACCGATATGCCACAGCTTAATGAACCTCCGAAGTGCTTCCACTCGCCCGTTTTCAGTACCCCGAAGAAGAGATTCACCTAAGATACGTTCGACAGATTCGTCTGATTCAAAGACACCGTGCAGTTGGTAGAGCAACTGGATACACTTAACTTGTTGGTCGTAGGAAAGCTCTCCTAAGTGCTTCCATAGAATTCTCGATAGGATCTGGGGGGAATACAACAAGTTTGCTAATGAAATACCAAGTATTACTCAGCAGCAGATTAGTTTGATGTTGATCTACTTACCTCGAGAACATGGGTGTTCTGTTCTAGAAAATCTGCCTGTGCGCTATTTAACAAAGCCATCACTCCATCCTTTGACGAGGGTAATTTAGACAGCGACAGTAAGTCCAATAAAGTTTTAATTGCTACCAAGTGCAGTGCCGGGGATTTCTCCAATCGACAGGCACAAACCACCATGAACTTCATCCAAGGTAGAAAAACCGTATTTTCTGTCAAGTCGAAATCAACTCGACAGATTGGAAAAGAAGAAAGTCCTACCAAAATCTCGCAAGCGATTCTGAAGGCTTCCTCCCACTTTTCGTTGTCCTGTGCAGCGACTTCCACCGCACAGCCATCTCCTTCCTGCGTTCCGTTCTTTTTTGGAGAAAAAACATCCGTGGTGTCGTCCTCGTTCATCACAGCCGTCAAAATTCGTCTAAGTTCCTTAGCATAATCCGTCTCGTTTTTACCCTCGGGGTTCTTTTTCATGGCTTCGAATGCTTCCGGAACCATCTGGTTGTGAATTATACGTCCACCTCCGACCAGTGTGACATAGAACGTTTCATACTGCTTCAGAAAGTTCTTAAAAAGCGTAGAGAAACGTCCAACCTCAGCGGAAACGGGCGCCTTGGTTGGCTCTGGTTCTGATTGCTTCTCGTCTTTGGTTTTCTCTTCAGGTTCTGATTTCTCGCCTCCAACTCGCGATCTGATCATTCCGGCACTGATCTGTTCACTCTCGGTGTTCTTCTCTTCCGACCTCACCTTTCCCACGTAACTGAACGGTTGTATCTTCGATAAGATCAATATGCACAGTTTCAAACACCTGGCTATCTGTTGGGGCGAGAGAGTCTCTATGTATTTTGTTAATTGATTGACTATGTGAAGGATCAAATGAAGCAGAAATTCACTCGAGTTGTCACCGCCACCTTCCAGTGGGATGACACCCAGAAGAAACTCGCACAATTCGCAAACTTCCCAGATGTTTGGTAGGCCACTGCCGACCGATTTGACTGCCATCGAACTCTCAATTTCCAATATGGTCGTCAGTTCTTCAATGTTAACCTTGCAAGCTTGGTCAAAGAGTGAGCCCATGTAGAGCCAAACATACCAGGGCTCGAGGGAACTAAACAGGAGATTTGCCGATTTTAAGATCTCCTGCTTCGTCTTGACTCCGTCGAATTTGTCTTCGCGACATGAGAGGTACAACGTTCTAAACACCTCATACAAAATGTTATCGAGAATGACTGGACCGACATCTTGTTTATCCAACAAAGACATGAGCAACCGATATGGTCGAATATCCGGTGACTGACTATTTTGTTGCTTTAATGAAGCTTGAACTCCCTGAAAGTAAAAATTTCATATTTTATCGTCCCACGTGAATGCTTAAACATAAAAATGTTATATTTCTGAAAAGGTATGAATCTGTTCCGTTTTGTTAAAAGTGGAGGACAATATTTCATTTCACTACAATGGATGCAGAACGGGGACACGTGAACTGTACTTTCATACATGCACATTTCGAGTAATGCAAGTTCGCGGTAGCGTGTACAACCGTTTCACTTACTCATGTCTTATTGACAGATAAAAAAGAAACACATTTATATCATTAGATAAAGAGGTCTACATCATACGGTCCCAATTTCAACGGTCAAGTTTCATAAGGAAAAATAAATAAGTCAGATAAACATTTTCCTCAGAATGTGGCAGTCATCTAGATAT
The DNA here is from genome assembly GCA_037055365.1 of Polyplax serrata. NCBI lineage: Eukaryota > Metazoa > Arthropoda > Insecta > Psocodea > Polyplacidae > Polyplax > Polyplax serrata. Next base: position 2,125,022 of record JAWJWE010000038.1, on the reverse strand, counting down.
CCTTCCTCGTAACGCCCAGGTAAAAAGGGTGTGCATAATCGTAATTATCTAAATGTACCGATCAAGAATGAGTGAATAATATTGCAAATAGAAGATAATCCCAATCACATTAGTCATGCAAGAATCACGAAGTTACAGTAATTTACGAGCAAGGTCAGGCAAAACCAATCATATTAAAGAATCGAAAACGCCAGAATGATTTTTTTTTGGATTAGTTATCGTTAGTGTGACTTTAAGAATACCAAACTAACTATTTAACTTAAAAACTAACAGTTTAGGGTTTCGTTGTTAGTTCAACGCCTAAGTTGCTTGTAGTATTACTCATACAATGTTCTTTGGTCCTCCTTTACCACGTGCGCAACCGTCATACCTCAAAGATGACTTTGAAATGAAATGAACCGCATGGCAGAAGAATGCCCGAAATGAAAATGTACAGTAATTAGTTCTGACAGACGGTCTCAAGGTCCCTTGTCTTATTAAGCAAATCCTATTAAAAAATTCTAGAAGAACATTAAATGGAATTAATATATTTCAACTTTAACGTAGTGAAACCTTAAAACAAAAACAGCAAGCCTGTAGGTGTTAAATTTTGGTGACAAAATGATATATGTGAACTGATGAACGGTTGCTTGCTTGTCAAAGCTTAGTCTTTGTCAAGGTAATCTTGACTCAACACTGTTTTTTTAGCAAAGACCTTGGAAATACAATGACTGCATGAGCAAGAAATAAAGGACTTATATTTAGAGCAGGCAACAAGTATATGGGGGAACCAGAACGACGGGCAGACATTGACACAAAAAGGCACAGAAAAATAAATAAAGGTGTCATGTTGTAAGCTTTACTTTACTTTTAAGTAGGCATTTTACTTACTGGTTTCCAGTTACCAGAACCTTCACAGAATATAAGGAACAATAAACCGAACAACTACATTGAAGAAAGAGACTTGACGGGTACAGGTGTTACTAAGAGATAGAGTTAGTATCTAGCTGATTGTGTTGACATAATTTTTGCTAATAATCAATTAAAAGGATAAGCGAACTAAATTAATTTGTTCTAAGATATCACAATATGAAGATCAATGCAAATGATTCATTCCATGTAAACCAACATAAGAGTGAAGAAATGTTTTGTTGACCCCAACTTCATTTGGTCCACTGCACTATAATTGAACAACTTCAAAAGTTATTTTAAGTTACACAGAATGAGTCAAACCTACCTGAATTAGATTGTCCTTTGAGTAAGTTTCGAAATACAAAGTACTTTGTGAAACTTCTCCCAATGTCTCCAACTTCTTCAGGAAAGGGTGGTCTAAACTGAGCTGTGAGACATTCAAATCAGAGCCCAGGAGCCAAGCATAAAGCCTGCGATTAAGGGACATATCCCTCCTGAGAACTGTTGTTATAGCACTTGTGACCAAATCAACCAATGATGATTTCTCAAGCAGATTACTATGCATTGGAAATGCAACCAAAAGTAGGTCTAGGGAACATCTCTGGACAAGAACATTAGTGTCCTGAACCCCAGCGCACAATGCATTTACCTGTAAATGTAAAAATTTATTAGTCGTAAATCTTAAAATGAAATGAGAACATCAAATTTTTAAAATGTTTACTGCTTAGAAAAACTTTGACATGTAAATTCAAAAATTAATTCAACACTCATAAATATTCATCAAATTAGCTATTACATTCCAAATTGTAAATGGTTATCGAAGACACTGAATTATTTATTAATCAGTCAATGCTTACCATTATATTTAGATTATTCCCAATTATGTGCTTTTGTTCTTCCATCATCAATTTTTTATTGAAATGAGCAAGCACAAATGAAACTGCTGGAAGTCTGATGGCAGAATTGTAGCAAACACATTCCCAAAGGCAACTGTAAAAGAATTCACTTCCAACTCCATCACAGACTTCCTCTAGTAATGAATTAGTGCGATCAAAGTGATCTGATCCTTCTTCCAGACCAGGCAGCACACCACTCAAAAATCCAGATAGACCTGGCCTTAGCCTGCGACCAAGTGGTACAAAATGTGTTTCATAAATTGTCAGGAGAAGAGGTTTCACATTCATGGCTGAATGTCCAAACAATGGAAAAAGCCCTACAAAAATAGCAAATATTAAATATTAACATGTGACAACAAGGTGACACCAGCAATCATTAAGCAACCACAGTAGCTCAGTTTGTTGGAAAACACCAGCGAAAACCTCACCTGCACTGTATATAAATAATTCATGGCTGAGTCTGTTTGTTCCCATGCATTTGAAAATGGTATCATATGTTTCTAAGGCTTTCAAGTGAACTCCAGATGGCAATGCAAAATGTGTGCATTGGGCCAATCTTTTACTGATTTTAATCCTTCTGGGTATGACAGGATACCTTTGATTGTCTTTGAGAACCTTGTTCAATTTGGCGAGAGCTGATATCAGGTCGGGCCACTCATTTGTACTCTCAAACGCCTTCAATGCCTTATCCACTGCCGAGACGTATAACCTGTATTTGGCCTCTTTCATCACCTCGTACTCCTCCATTGCCACGGAACACATTTTGCTTTTTCCTAACACATCACTTTCCATCCTGCCAATTTCATGTATCAAATAAGTAGGCGAATCAATAAATTAGGGCCTCTCGGGCACCTACAGTTTTCCGATGTTATCTGCGACTTAATTTCTCTCAGCTGACATTCTGTCATTTTTTGCTGGTTTTAATTCTTCCTCACGGACACGATTTAACGGGGAAGTAAAGAATTCATTTTACTGTGCGTTGATATGGTCTTTCTCGGATTATATCGTTTTGTCGCAGTCACAGAAAACCCGAATGATACAAACGTAAAAACTAGAAAAAAACTTAAAACTCCGTTATATAATGTCGATACTTGATATCAAAGTGATTGAGACTTTGGTGCTGTTTACTTTTAACCTTTCTGCCACGTTTTTGTCGTGACAACGTGGCATCAGACACAACCGCAACGGCAAGTGTTCGTTTGTATTGTTTTCAACGTGTGTGTGTGTGTGTATGTTGAAAACGGTAGAGCGAATGAGAGATTGCGGAGTTACAAAGTGGCGGAAAGAACATTGACCAACAACAATGGACGACAGCGGACTGAGCAAGAAGGAATATCTTAAGAAATATTTGTCAGGCGGTGATAAAAAGAAGAAAAAGAAGAAGAAAACCACACAGAGTTTGATAATAAAGTAATCACTCACTTCTTGTTTTAAGGTTGTAATTGAGGGTATTTTTTCACCACCCCATCCCCCCCCCCGTTCCTTATGTTTTATCTGTTCCAGTTGCAAAGCCACTCAAGTTCAGGTTATGAATTTTTATGTATTGCATTGTAACAGCTCATCGACCCTTGACATGATATCAAGTGCAGCATCTTTTATTGTAGAATAAAAGCCACAATAGTGCGGGTTTTTATTTATTAATTTGAAGAGCCCAGTTTCATCAATTATTCTTGTTTGTCATGTTTGAGTCAACTGATCCCAATTTGTTTTTTTTATAGCAATGTGTCATTCACATCGTTTTGTTATTGTTTTTCTGTTATTTTTACATTTGACTCTGAAGTATCATTTCAATGCCTTTCCAGTAGAGCACTTCCTTCTTCTGTTTAATTAATCATTATTTTGTTAAGAAAACTGTTTCTTCTGTTGTATGCAATATTTAACTTAAAATCTGTTTCTCAACATTTCATGAATTTTTGGAGTTTCTGCATGTCAATAAACCTTCTCTGATCCCTGACCCTTAATTTTTTTTTTAAGAAATTATCTCTGTGCTGAATCACCAGACAATATATTATTTTTTTTGCATTCCGTTCAATTAGCATGATAAAGTTTCATGCCTGAGTAGATTCTACACTCTACTTTTTGTAACATCCTTTTATTTTCATATATTTTCTTATTTTTGTATGATTGTCTATGTACTACTCTTTCTAAATTTTGCAGAATAAAATGTCTGAAATGGAAATGTAAGAAAGTTCTTTGAGTATTACTTGTGCATTTATTTTCTTTTAATTCTCTTCAAAGTTTTTTTCCTTTGCAGCAGGCTCTATTTGTCAGTAAAAGAACAGCATTTACCCCTGTAATGAGTGTGTTGCAAACCACTAATAGCTGACAAACATTATGGGGAAAATTGTATTTATTTTTTATTCGACTTGCATCCATAATTAATTTCCATATGAATGATTTGAGTTGATTACGACAAATAGTTATTTATTGCCTTGTGAATGATTAAAAAAGAACTTTTTGTAAAGTCATGAGCAGTACTTTAATTTTCTGAGCTTCTTATGTGAAGATAATTGATTTTTAGAATAATGAGTCACATAGGGTAACCAAACTTGGTGAATAGATAAATGCTGTTTTCCACTGTCATTTCGTTTTCCTAAATAAGGCGTCTGGGCTTGGGGGTACATGGAAGGACGCCAAAAATTCTGGAGGAACCTTTTGTCGGCGATAGTTAGAAAATATGGGAACTTTATTGGTGACTAGGTAGACAGGTTTCAATGCCAGAGCCGTTTGTGGTATCCCATTCTTAAAAGCTTCCCATTTGTCCCTGTACTTTGGATTTTCCAATATGGACACCTCTTTCATAGTTTTCTTGTTGTAATCCTCGAGTTCAAAAAGGGGCAGTACATCGTAGGAAAACTTATTGGCAAATTGTGGAAAATACTTGACTCTGACCTCTTCCGGTATGCAGGGTGTTTGGTTACATTTCTGTTTATCTTCCACTTCGTTTTCAGAAGACATTTTACCCGTCACTACTAGGCCCTTGAAAACCTTGTCCCCTCCATTCTCGCATACGTTTTTGTTTTTGAGAATCCGAGACTTGTGGAAAATTCGAATTGTATAAAGTGCCATTGAACTTCATTCTCTGTGACGATTGTGACTCACCCGCAACTACTCAAGCGTATCTGTTAATGTTTTTGTGTTTTTTGTTTGCAGGTCCAAGATTGTTGACGACGACATCGACCTGAAGAACATGAAACCAATAAACGATGAGGATTTGGAAATTTTTGATCTGGCCGAGGATGCCCCTCAGATAGCTGGCATTATTGACGAACGACCAGAAGAAATTAGGGTTATGTCCGAGTACAGAAGTACAAAGAAGTGGAAAATCGTGACCGACGAATTCGGCATCGAAGATTTAAAGATCACAGCTATAGACAGAAGAAAATCAGACGCCGGATCACCCAAACGGGAACAGGAAATAAGTATTAAAATTCGGAAACAGTCTGATTCGAACGAATCTCCGCCTAGAAAGAAAGTTTCCGAAATTAAAAAGGAAGTCGACTCAGATGCGTCACCTCCTAGAAAAAGGAAAGAAGAAACTCTAAGAAAGGCCATTAAAAAAGAAAAATCCGATTCAGATGCATCGCCCCCTAGAAAGAGCCGGAAGGAAGAATCGGACTCTGATGCTTCTCCACCTAGAAAATCAAGTAGAAAAGAACGTGATGCTTCACCGCCTAGAAGAAGATTAGCCAAAGATGACTCGGACGCTTCACCACCGCCCAGAAGAAGAAGACAGGAGCGAGAAGATTCAGATCCGTCGCCGCCGAGAAGAAGAAATCAAAGATCTGATTCCGATGAGTCCCCTCCTAGGAGAAGGAAACACAATGACGACTCCGATGCCTCTCCTCCTAGACGAAAGTATAGTTCCTATAATAAGAAAAGGGAGTCCTATCGGGAAAGAGACCGATCAAAGGAAAGAAGAAAGAGGTCGAGATCACCGACTCACGGCGAAACGTCAGGTAGATCTAAGAAAGATAAAGAGTATGGTTTGAAAGTTTTAAAAAATAGTGAAGGTGAGATCAAAAAGGAAAAGAAGAGTTCACAACTGGAGAAAACTCTGTCGGGAAAAAAGGCCGGACTTCAGAGTGCAGACGACATGAGAAAGGAAGGAGAAAAACTGAAACAAAAGGAGAGGGAAATGTTCGAGAAGGTAAGGGACCCGCAAGGATAGGTACACGTCCGCAGGAATCAATGAGTACTAAATTCGATTGTAATATTTACAGATGTCAGATGAAGTTACCGGACGACACGCAGAAGCCATAGTCAGAAACCGAAAAACAGGACGACGGTTTGATGCAAAAGAAGAGGCCAGAAAAAGGAGAGAAAAAGAAGAAAAAGAAGCGGAAAAGATAGCTCAGTACGCGGTCTGGGGAAAGGGGTAAGCTTCTGGCAGGTCTGACAGGCATCAGGTAGGCAAGCAACAAATGTCTAAAAGGTTTTACGTATTTTCAGGGTGAAGCAAGTGACCGACAGACAAGATAAAATCAACGACGAACTGTACGAAATGTCGAAGCCTCTGGCTCGGTACAGGGACGACAAAGATCTGGAAGAAATGCTCAAAAATCAGGAGAGGGAAGGTGATCCCATGTTGGAGTACATTCGGAAGAAGAGAGAAGCAGAGGCGGGGCCGTCAAAGCCTCAGTACGAAGGCTCCTACATGCCCAACAGGTACAATATAAAACCCGGACACAAGTGGGACGGTGTCGACAGGTCGAACGGCTACGAGAAGAAATGGTTCGAGGAGCAAAACGCAAGGAAAGCACGGGAAGAAGAAGCGTTCAAGTGGAGCACCGAAGACATGTAAACGCTGAAGAGGATTTTCAGGTTCAACAGGTTAATACCTAACTATTAATCACTAGATTTCACAGAAAGTGGTTTCCTAAATGCAAGGTCAGATTGTAACGAGTAGAATAGTCGGACAGAAACAAACAACATAGAAAATTAATTTTATATTTACTCAATGTCTTCCTCCAACGGAGTTTCATCTTCCCCTGTACCATCGTACAGAGTGGTGAATAATTGAGCCTCGCAAATGTTCCCCAGTTTTACGGATTTGATTCCTGTAACTATGACAAAGAACAGTTGTAGTGTAAACAGATATAGCAGCTGTCGTATGTAAGAAGTTATTGTCAGTCACAACACGCGATGTTAATATTCTCTACGTTTATATTCAACTATAGTTTTGCGTAACTTTCCATTACTATCACACTTAAGTATAATACATTAAAATGACCAGGTAGGGTAGTTAGAAGGCTTACACTAGCCCTTGACAGTATTGTAATAAGAAAATTATTTAAAATAAGTGTGGATATGTATTGCAATACTTTTTTAATGTCCTAAAATTTTTGTTCTCGGTTTTTCTTTTCGTAGGTACACTTCCTTTCGGACGTTGGTACCGACCCGCCAAAGTGTATACGGGGCTCTTGGTTTTGACAAGGTGCGTCTCTATAAAAAAAGCTCTGAGCTCCTTTCGGAAAACTAGTCTACGTTACTACTTTTGTCTGGGCTCCAGCATCTTCCTATTTTTGTTCACCGGCTCAAATCATTGGGTGGTGTTAGATGACACGAAGTCAACTTCCCATAAAACTCGAGCTGTGGTGAGAGTCTACAGTTTCCACTTTTACAGGTGTGAAACGTTGAAACGCGTGAAAGTTTCACTTAAATCAGTACAATTTTAGCAATCATATCTCGTTAAGAATACTGCAGTTGTAGTGTTTGTTGTTTTACAAGTGCCACTCGCGTTACAGTCGTGAACTCAATAAGTTGTAAAAGGTTCATAACGCCGTCATAAATCCAGGATAAAAACAATTTATTTTTAAGGACCGTCATTTTAATTGTACCGTGTATTAATTCATTTTCACTAATAAAAATTTTAAATATGTATTTCTGCTGTTATTTCATAAAACAAATCATTTCATCACCCATTACAGTCCCTTCATAATTTTCTCTACTTTACGAATCGCGGACGACTGAAGGGCACCGCGTGAAAGTAACGACCTATATAAAATCGGTTTATTGCACCACATAAAAAGGTAAGTGACAGTCGTAGGGAAACAGAAGAAATGACAGAAATGTTACCCATTAGTCAAGTTATCGGAATAATAGTTCGGCAGTAGGAAATAATAACAGGTCAAATGGAAGAAATGGTGATTTGTGAATGGCGAGGGAAGAATGTGAAATGAAATCGACAAGGTGAAGGGGTTAGAGCTTGAAGAAAGTCAGACAAAGTACCTGGCAACTGGCGCTAAATAATTGGAAGGTACGTAACAGTTATCTGTCGAACTACATACCCCTATGTACCGAAGTAGATGACGCTTTCTAACCCTAATTGGCAATGATAATGAGGTTATAATATCAGAAGTATATGTATACTATAAATAGTAGTAATTAACGTAATTAAGAAAGTAGTAATTAATTTTCTAATATTTATAGAATCAAAATGTTCTCAGAAGTTCTGACACGAAACTTATAATTGAAACTTTGATAATATGTAATTGAACCAACCTGTCAGATATTCGACGAGTAAAAGTTAAAAGATAAAACTATTTTGTTACTACTCTGGCAATTACTAGTTGAAGGTACATAAATTACATCCTGAGTATTTTGGTTGAAAATTAATGCGATTATTAAAATATATAAGTGTAACGATAATTTTAGTTAATATAAAAAATTATTTACGTACAAGTAGTACATATTATACATGTAAATAGATATATACATATAATAGAAATACCACAATTGGAAGTGTTCCAGCAGAAACATTTTACTAGTCGTCTGTAGCCGTACCTGTGGTACCTGCAGTCAGGTTCGTACCACACCCGCAGACATGAGGCAACTGACAAAAAACTTACTGTCGTTCACCGTCTGTCGTCTGCAGTCTGTCGACCGCAGTTTTTTTTGTCTGAAATTTCACATTCGGCATGGGCTCCGATTGTGTCTGGCACGCATCGACGGTTTTCTCAGTTTAGTCGAGTTCGCTCGTGGGAATCGCGAAGTGGAAATTTCTTGTATTTCTTGGCCGTTCTCTCGTGGGCCTTTCACTGGGCCCCCCGTGGCAAAACGTAAAAACATCACGTTACTTATTCTTGTTTATTTTTTCATACCAGAAAGTTCTGATTCTTTTCATAACCCCCGAAATTCGAGTGTTCTCTCTCGCTCTCTCTTGCATGTGTCTTTTTGGATTTTTAGGTATTTTGTGTCGAAAAATGTATTTCGCTCTCAATGAAGATGATCTCGAGTGGATAATTTCAAAATATCTGTGAATACTTGACACGTTCCTATGTTAATTATGAGTTGTGCACACTATGTGGTGTTTTTGATGAAACGCCCGTGCCAATGAAAATCATCCACCGAAATACGTAGAGTTTGATTTTTTATTTACACGTGACTTGTGATTTTCTACTTGGCATGTCAATCGTTTTATTTGGTTTGATGGCTCCGGGAAATATTATTTTCTATCAAGAAAATAATTTATCCGATTGTGTTGCTTTTAGATTAGAACAGAAACACAAAACAATTTCACACCAGTGGTGGTTTTTACGAATTTGAAAAAGTATTTGATGTTTACCATAAGTTGCGACATTCCAGCTTTTGACCTTATTACACTGACACTCAAAATTAAATATCAGCCAGACGTCTTAAACTAGGATGTATCATAAGATATTTAAAATAAATAGTAATAATAATATTTTTGAAATGAGGCACATAAATGAGATATATAAAAGAACTACACCTGTACAACCTGTAGGATAAAAATTGTGTAATACATGTAATATGAGCGACAGCTTTAATAGAATGTTAGCTTATGTACTAGATAACTAAATCCATTAACTCTTAGAAAACTTAAAAAAGGACCGAATGACCAATCCACATTTGGGGCCAGGCTAACCAAAATTTTCATAAAATAATACTCAATAAAATAAATTTATTGAGTCTTGTAGTACTGACAACCATTTACTGGTACATGTAAACCCAAAACAAATAAAATTGCAATATACGACGACCGCAATTGAGGTTTAACAAGATCTGGCAGACAAGTTTAAATTTCGTATTTCTTTCAAATTGTGGCCGTGGTAAAAATGAGAAAAAATTAGCATGATAATAATAATCAAACCAAGCAAACAAAGCTTTCATTTACAAAAGAAATAAAAAGAGTTCTGTTTTGTCCAATGCCAAACTTAGGCTCCGCATAATGTGCCTTTACATGTGGAAGTTTAATTAGACGTTGTGCAGACGAGAGCAACAGAGCCGAACTTTACCATGAAAAGGAGTAGAAACACACACATTAGGAACTCAACCAACCCTTGCTTTTTTAGGTTTGCTCAATTGAGAAAGTTTAATTTTTTCTTATTCACGTTCAATCAATACTAACACTAGAAATTACAACTGCAAGACCCCAGTAACGCTGATAAAGTAGCATGACATCATGAAAAATAACGTCCATTACGGTGACATGTGCAAAATAAACAACCTACGTCAGGAAAACTATTCTTACACTGGTCTCATACTGAGTTATGGTTACAATAGTAGAGACAAAGAGAGTGTGACACAAATATAACATTAGGTGGCACTGAAAATAAAAAAAAATATGGCTTCTATGAATTTGTCTCTTTATGATTATTAAAATAAAAACAGAATACTAAGATATATGGAATTTTTTGAAAATAAAGAATAAAAGTTAAGAAAGACAATAATAATTTAATTATTCTAAATTCTTTTACGAAAGTATAATCAGAATATAACGTAACTTCAGTGAAAACTTCTGTGTGAAAACAAAGGCCTAGATATTATCTAGGCACGTAGGCAAAGGCTGTAGTCGGTACCAACCTATTCTACAAATTATAATAAAAAATAATCTTTATTATACGCTAAATAATTCATTATGTGGGGATACATAATGTTCCATTGATTTCTGACGCAACAGTTGGCATTTGACGAATGCCAAACTATTTCCCACCGAAAATTCTAAAATCGAAAATTTGAAAAAATTAAAAATAAAATAATGACGTGTTGCACTACAGTATTAATGCAACGTTAAAATTAATAACCCGAGAGAAAAAGCTTTTCTCGCTACACAACGTGAACATCATTCTACCACTCCACGAAACTTTTCCTAACGTGAGAGTAACATTTTGAACGAACGGGAACAAAGGACACTTTTAGAAGCAAATAGCTTTGGCCATCGTTCAATTTTTTCTATGACGGAAAACTGCGACTTTAAATAATTCTCCGAATGGGAATTCATTTGTGGGACGGTCAGTTTTAACCCTGCATGAAGAACTTCTTTGTCTTCTGCTTTTGGAGTCGCCAGCCTAAGTACGTGAAACGGGAAATTCCACCATTTTCCTTCCAAAATAAAATAATTTAATTTTCAGACCAATTTTCTTACTTAACAATTTAACGGGTTTCTCCTGGCTGTATACAACTTTAAATTATGTACAACTGACCGCATGGTGACTGTATTACCCTACAACTTTCACGTTGTGTAACTACAGTTCAATAGCTGTAACTCTTTAAATTATCTATAACTCTCAATGAGTAGTACACAACTACAGTAATCAAAACCTCGCAACCTCGGGTTTATTTCCGATTTGAAAATCACACAGATGTTCTTAGCCTGAGTGAAATCACTTGGTACTGTATGACTACAACCAATGTATAAATCAATAGCTAGTGTAACACAACTACACCTCACAACACATGCCCGACTAACTGATCTGTAAAAGTCTATAATATTAAATAATCTGTAACGTTCATTCATTTCCTGTCCGAACTTGTCAGGTGCAAACCTCTCACTCGGAGACGTTTTCTCAACCTGAGTATAATTAATTAATAACACTCACTTAGTTTAATAAACTTTGGGCTTGCAACGATTTGTAATTTTGTTGTCTTTGTTATTTTCTATGTGTGCCATTTTCTATTTCTCACATGGCATGAATGTCTCTTTTGTGCAAATCTGTCACTTTTCTCGACACAACTTCACCTGCGTACAAAACGTTACGTGTCATTAGCATGCATGTAATTTCTTATGGAGTTATTAACATTGTCTCTCCGCGGTACTCCCGCTGCACTTTCCTGCATCGCGTCTAGTCAAGGTAGCCTTGCAGAATGGCACACCTCAAGTCGTCCCTCAGTGTCGTAATTCAATTTCATTTTCTCCTATTTTCCACGGTTGATGGTCGAAGTTCATGGGAAAGTTTTTCTATTTACAATTACATATTTACGTCGTCCTCGGAAGGTATAGAATTACGGTCGCGTCGTACTACATTTTTCGTTCAGTGTCCCGACGAGCGATGCTCACCTGTCAATGAACCGTGCCGTTCAACTTTTGTGTTCGTGTCTTTTGCAGCAGTTGAAAGAATGCCATTTGTGAAAGTCAGGGGTGGGAAACATGTCGGTTAAGAAAAAAATACTTGTACTAGGCGCCCTTACTAAAAGATATATTTTTAACGTGGAAATGGACGTGACGGTCTTTTGCAAAAGAAAGGGACATCACAAACATGTTTTGTAGATTTATATTTTAGTTAAACGAAAAAACCGTACACACTTTCAATTTTCTATATAGAATGTACCTACAAAAAAAGCAGAAGAAATGAGAAGCGAAAGAGATCTAGAAGAAGTGTACAAAATCATATCGGTCAAAACTCGATTTCTGATGCAACAGTAGGACTTAGTGACAATAGTATATATATATATTGTTTTCAATATAATTCAACTCTGTGTATACATGTAGAAGCAAGTGATACATAGATGAAAATAATTCTGTGAGTCAAACACTGCAAGGATGAGCTAAGTAAGAGAAAAACAACAGAAAGCAATTTGGAAAGGACACTCCTAACTATAAATAATAGTATTTATTATATAGCGGGCAGACCCGTGCGCTTTAAAGACCTTGCACATTTCGATCAAACACAGTACCAATCGAAGTCAACTCTCTCTCTCTCTCTCGTTCCCTGTTTATTAATTTCGACCAAACAAATAGATTTTTATATCCTATAAAATCGTACTTGCTGACTCTGGTTAATATTTTTTTATTTGTGGGTCGTAACAGTTTTTATGAAAACGATTCCGTCTGCTGGCAATACACAAATAAATAAGGCAGTGACGTCATTGACCGATCAGCAAGACTGCAAACGCCCGAGTGGTTTCTTGTAAGCTTTAAGCATACCTTAAACATTCAGAAGACGACAGGCAGTCGGTACTTCAGGCCAGGACACCAGGATCAGGTTCTATTCAGTTTTAGTCTCGTAAAGGTTTTATTCTTTCTTTACCAGACGAGTCCTTAATGCGTTTGACGGCGTTCTGACGCCACGTTACGACAGTTGAGAAGTTCCCAGTACGGTTTTATGAATCGTTTCGTACAGCAGAGCTTCAATTTAATTCGGATTTTGCGACTTTCCGTTCCCGTTCGATGTGTTCGTACCGAATCAACACGAGGAGTCGTTTTGGTCAACCTTGACACATTTTTGAGAAATTTCTAAAAATATTCTCATTCTTGGTCTTCCTCATTCTGACTCTTTCCCCTTTTGTTTGATTTTGTGCAGTTTTGGGGCTGTGTCAGGGAACTCTGACTTTACGAAAGGACAAAGTGCAATCCGTCGAACGCGGACTCGATACCCAGTCATCATTTTAGTGCGAATGACAGTACGAAACGCGTAATAATAAAATGAAGCTAACGATAGTTCCAACTATTTTTTCTCTCACGTTTAAATTTCCATGCATAGGAAAAATAGTTTGAAACACATCAAAAAGATGGGTCTTAAACGGGTTGTTAAACTTTCGTTTGGGTAATCACCCAGAGAAAAATCGTGAGTTTCTTTCATTGACTACGCGAACAATACATTTCTTTGTAACACTAATTGTAGTTTGGCACTTGGAAAACCGAAAAACATGTGATGGGATTTCGGCCCACGTCCAAAAACGTTCAACATCAGAGAATTTGTGAAGTCTCCCACGGAAGAGAAGGAGAAGTAACACGCATCGAATAAAGTCTATGTGTTTACTGTGTGTGTGTTGTGATTTTCAGGACATTTAAGTTATTAAAATATATACAGTAAAAATCCAGATGCAAATCTAAGACGTACTTAAGAAATGGTGTGCAGGAAAGGAAGCTAAGTAACGGAGATAGAAAAAAATATTCCCTACGTAAAGAAGATCCTCTCGCTCCCACACTCACATGTCAATTTGTATATATAATAACTAAACAATGGGGAATGCACTAAACATCGAAGTAGCAATTATAAATCGTACACAAATTATGCTAAATGAATAAGAAGTAACACATTCTTGTTTTTTTATGCTTTTCTACTTATTTTGTACGTAAACTTAAAGTAAGTCACTGAAAAGATGTAAGGACAATCTGGAAGACCAAACTGGTACAGTCTAGGCAAACTAGACAAGCAACGTTGGATAATTAAATAACAAATAAATAAATAAATTTTCACGGTTTCACTCAACGGTCTTTTTTCGGGGGGCATGGATGTCTTTCTGTATATTTTTTATTTGCAAGAGGAACTCTTACTACTTTCCAAACATCACAATTCTTCGAATCTATTTTTATTTGCCAAAGGGGAATAATACACTTCTTAATGTTACACCTTTCCTTCGTTTTTCAGCCAAATAATAAGTCGTTCCGAACATGTCGAAAAGTTTTCTATTACTCGTAGACAAAGAGTAAGAAAAGTCACGCCGGCGTTACGTGAACGCGTCGTGACGTCCGGGGAATATTCAAAACTGTGCGCACATTGCATTTCACTTTACAGTTTATAGTTTTAGGAGTAATAAAACTAGTGTGGCGTCACTAGAAAACTTTCAAGCGTCTACCCAGGCACGCACACATCGTATTTAAGAGTCAGAGAAAGAAACATGGCTCTGACGCTAAGGTGTGGTCACATGGAAGGATATTGGAACTGTTCTGAAGAAGCAACTTCGTGAAGTAGGGAAAGGATACATTATTTTGTAAAACCTACTTAATTTCCCTTAGTTTTAGTATAGAATTCTGTACCTTATAATGGCTTCTCAACCCCTCGAGAGGTAATATTATGACAAGTACTGTAATATGCAAATTATAATTAAAAAGACTCGAACGACTTCTGAAAGAAGTGTGAAACCACATGCCGGAAAGACAAACCATATGATTCAAATATAATATTGATCATATATATATTTTTGGAATGCTTTTTAATACAGACGAAAATAAAATAAACGAAACAGTATAAATTGAGTGTGAATCATAAAATCAGGCAATGAATAACTCAGCATGAACTTGCGGTTTGTGTAGAATTTTAGTAAGGAAGAACAATCGTTTCGTCACTTGACTAAATTTAAAATTAAATATTTTTCATAAGTCACGTTTTGATAAGGTGTAATCGGTCAACCGATAGTTTTGTTCAGTCAAGTTCATCCCTCAGGAATGCCCCTGTAAAAAAATGCATTAAAATCTTCCAAATTTGGGTGTTTGACGTGACAGCTACGCGCACTCGGGCTTCTTTTCAAAATTTCGGCTTCAACTCGTTTGAACAACAGCAAAAAGGAAATCTGACGGAACGCAAAAATTAAATCCATAACGATTGATGTTCAATGGAGCGTTTAACGTCTTTTTACATTCCTTAATTTCCTTCGACTATTTTGTTTTGCGTTTCCTACGCACTAAATGAAAATTTAAATTTTTTACTGAAGTTGTACAATTTTTTCTTCTAAAAATCTAATTTTATTCAAGTACCGTAAAAGCATTATTTTACGACTTGCAGCTCTGTGAGGTAATAAAATATAGTTAAATGTACGTGATTTAACGTAATAATGGCAATAGTAATAAATGTATTTTTCCAACCTTTTCATAACTCAGAATGGTGTGTCATTTTCACTCAGACGGTCACTTGCCCTTATGTAAAGTTCTATAACAAAATTCATTATAAAAAATATGTAATAAATATTATTCCTATTATTAAGGGAAGTTGAAAAGGTAATAACATTGATTCAAGGTAACGAAAGCTTTTCTTACACAATATATGTATGTGATATGAAAAACCGATATGAACTATTATTAATGTTTACTCGTTTTTTATGTGGGCTATATGTACACTTTAACTTTAACTTACTTTACTTTACGGTATTTTAACTAAGCAAACTCATTGCCAAATTTCTAAGCTCTCCTATCTCTCTCTCTCGCAAGTTACTGCGTAACGTTCTACCTAAGTTCTGTATATTCTACTTCCACTCTAAATAAACCAGACACCTCTTGAAACAGTAAAGGACAAATATTTCTCTTTATGAATGTAGCTTGTGAAGTATTGTTCCTGTTGTGGTACAAGACCTCGGGAAAGTCAATGTGTGAATAACAAAAAACTCGTAGACAGCAGCGCAATTGATGAATAAAAAATCGAATTATTAATTTATTATAACACTTTAATGAAAAAAATGTCGTTATAAACCAGTCACGCGATATGTTACAAAACGTAACATCAGTTAGACAAGAGCCCTTTAATTTGAACCGGTAAATTACATAAATAAAAATACGTTTCATACGACTCCGTACAGACAAATCGTAGTAACATCTTTGCCGGACCGACCGTGAACTCATCCGCTTATTACGATGCATGGAAGAGTGGTCTCACGCGATAACCTTTTCTACGAACGCCCTTTTTAAAAGAAATTTTACCTGTACAAACACATTACCATCGATTGCCGTCACCCTAACCCGAACATGCAACGCTTTTAATTAACGAAACACCATGAAAAGGTGAAAATAACGGCGGACAATTTCAAACAAGTTTAGATTTTAAACTCCTTCCAGGTGATTTGAAAGGTAGTCGGAGGAGTCTGAAGCATATGAACTATATATAGTTTTTGACAGACTTGGGAACTCGGTGGCAGTGCCCATAGCCTCCGGTGCGTCCGTCGCTCAAATGTGCTAAAGAACCGGATACTCAACAACTCAACCTATCGCCGATCGTAAATTACACTTACTATTAAATGTATTCCTGACTACAATGGGGTGCAACACTAGCAAAGAAGCGATACAACCGGGTGCCGGTGAAAGTGCAGAAGGTGCGAAAACCCTCATGGACGGTGGAAAACTAGAAACTGTCGATGAAGTGACGCCGGTCCTCACCGATGCAATCGTTCAACCCGAACAACCACCTGCTCCGAACAGTGCTATTTTAGTACCGGAAATAGCAGAAGACACGGTTGGTCAACACCTGGACAATAGTCTGAATGCTCACGTGGAAAAGGCGAAGGAGACGGTTGGAAAAGTTGTTAGCCTAGAAGGTAAGTACTCGTAATGGTCGTTGTTTAGCTATAAAACAGAGTTATGAATACTGCAGTTTACCCATTAACACGTCTATTAACATATATATTAACAAAGTTGCAACGAATTCCGATGGAAATTAAAGTACACCGCATGAAGTAGAATTAGTCGAGAGCAAACTAAAAGTACTAGAAAAGAACAATACCGACGATAATATTATTTACTATTTAATTTTATCACATCTATTGTCTGATGTGTATATTATTAAGAAATAAAGAAACAATATTTTAATAAAATTTCATACATAATCTCAATAATATATGTAGATGGCTTAGGCTGTTTAGTGTAGTTGTTTATGTATTATTTCTTAATATAAAACTGATGAAACTAAACTAGAAATATCTATAGAGAATTCGTTTGGTAGGGAACAACCCTGTACAATTACTGTATTGTACAGTATGAATAATTTTATGAAGGCACCGTCAGAAAAAAAGTATCTGTTGGAAATTCCGACCGACAGTGTTCAGGTGAGTCCAAAGAAAAGTTTAGGAGGAGCTCTTTTTTGATTTCCACGAACGGAATGACAACCGGCACGAATGCAAAATTAGTACTTTCATGACCGAGTTTGATTCCGTTGGTCGGGGGTTCCGAAAAACTATTTATGAAAACTCCAAAAAGGGCGGGAAAATATTTAGTCGGAACAATCAATTTCGCGTGGAACCAAATTTCAAAGACTTTCCATTTTCCATCTGGCAGGCTTTTCGCGATGTTTTCCCCTGCAATTTTTGAGTTTTTTCCGAGTGCTCGGTAGATGGCCAGACGATCGCGGTGTCGTCAGACTCGCCGAAGCTTTGATATTTAAATTTACGTATGTCATTAAAATTATGCAAAACAACCGGCCCAGTTTTGTCATTTTCTTCTTTCCTATCCTCCCCGGACGGCAATTTAACAAAACTTGTAATTTACAGACTTCATAGGTCGATTTCTCTAGAAAGTTCAACCGGTCTCCTGTGGAATTTAGGCGAAGCATGCGCTCAATACAACGTGTACAATCCCAACAGCAGACGATTTGCTTTCTACTTGTCTGTATTTTCAGATAGCTTACTTATATACGTACTTAAACCGCCTTGTATCTTGTATGCAGTTGTTTTATCCTCCTGAATTGTTACGAATAATTTTTTTTATGAAATCCAACGTATTCAGTTTGTCGGAAACTGAAGTAAAAATGAATCTTTGCCAATTAGAGTAATTTTTAATTTAAGCACGGAACCCTAAGATTACGTAGAAACGGCTTAAATGCCAAGAAATTTACTAGGAAAATGTCCAAACAGGAAAACCGGTTCCGCCATTGCGGCTTACGTCCGTGTGAATATCCTCCTGCATGAAATATATCCCCTAACATAGTCGGAATAATATACATAAATAAATAAATAAATGCGATTTCGTTTTTTTGTTAATTTGCTGATTTAAATTCAGAAAACCCCATTATTACTATTTGTACAGTGTAATGTATTCAACTGATATCTCTCACATCACATACAATTCCATTTCAACATCAGACCCTCGAGGTTCGGTTCTTTGGCATTTTGACCCCCTCCCCCCCATCCAACACGTACGAAAGGACTTCCACTGCCCTCTTGAATGAGGCTCTCGTATGGATGAGCCCTTTGAAAGAGAAAATTTTATTTACCCGTCAAAAGCTTTTCCTTAGAAAGTTTCGGAAAGGCCGGCTGACAACTATTTTGGACCTCGATTTTAATAGTTTTATCAGTCAAACTATCTTCATGAATTTAACATGATTTAAATTTCCATCTTATTCCAGTCGGCGTCGAAGTTTTGTTGTTGCACGTGTAGCGTTCGGGGTTTTGTGACTCGTACACGGTGCTTCTGTTGCACGTGAAACAGCACTCATACTCAATTGAATTATTCATTGTTATTATTATTTTTTTATTCATTACAATTACTGAATTATTATTCTTTTTGTATTGATTTCATCACTCCTTTGCCGAGTTCCTCCCTAGAGTTTTCTTTAAGCATCGCTTTCGTTCTGACTTCCTTAAATAATCTGTTAACGTAGACCATAATTACAATCTATTGTCTACATAATGTATATGTCTAGTCTATTACAATCTGTACTACACGGATAGTGTTACTTTATAATACGGTGACTCAGTTTCATACATTTTCTGAAGTTATTAATACCTCTCGCACTCCTTTATTACTAGTTCTTCTTTGTTGGCCACTTCTGTCGTCTATTAATAGGGTCGTTGTCTCGTTCAAATTTCTGTCATTTCAAGTTCACGCCCCTTTCAATGTTATTTATATCTTTTTTTTCTGTGGGAATGATTGCGTGATGATGTACTCTTTCAGGTGTTTCAACTGTTACTCGGTTTCGAAGCTTTTTTATATTTAGTTTTCGCCCGTTCTTGGTTCTTAATACGGTGTACTTTTCTTTGCCGTTTAACTCTTTTCAAAAATTTAAGAATGAGGTGAACCCTGAAAATTTGACAGAGGGGATCGTACGAATACAAGAATAAAATGAATAAAATAAATTAATGTAAATACAGAAGCGTGAGTAAATAGTGTTACCTCCCATTAATAAAATACAAAATTCTTCGCGTGCCGCGTAGAGCTTTTTCATAAATGAAATTGAACTTTTTGCTGACGAAATGCGAACCCAAATTTGACTATAAAATAACTAAAACAAGAGATTTTTTCTGTCTTAAACTGCAAAGTCGTGTCGTTCCCTTAAAAAAAATTTTCATAATCAATTGTGAAACTAAGAATTCAAATACTAAAACGTTAGCATTATGTACTGAATGTAACTTTTTGGAATTCAGTACATAAAATAATCTCAAGTGGGGTGATCGGCCTTTGACTTGGAATTTTACCAATCCTAAAACGGAACTAAACTGTTTTTTCATCGGTAATAATATATCATTTAATATATAAAAATTATATAAAGTATTACCGTTTGAATTTTCCATATTTTACTCTCAACTATATTTCATAAAAAAAAAAAACTATACAAATCTTAATTTTACATGCACTCCCTCCCATCCGTCTGCTTGAGTACGTTTAATGCCTCATGTTATTAAGGATCTATTGAAAATAATTATGTTAATCTCATACATAAAGATTATTTTATAATAATTATTATTATAAATTATATTATTTTTTAAAGAAGTATAGAGTTTTAAAGAGTATATTATTTTTTAAAGAAATTTTACAAAAAATTAATAAAGATTTTTAAGTAATAAAATAAAAAAGTCTAATATACAATAAGTAATAAAAAATTCTCTGTGTTAGTCGTCAACATAGGCAATAAATGTTACATAAATAACAAATTAACAAAAAAACATGACAGATGTGTGATTTTAAAGTGATGCTGATTTTAATAAGAGCAACACAATGTAGCCTACCAGACCGGCACAGACTGGACAAGTCACACAAGGAGGATTTAATTTCGTAAAAAAATCGTATTATGTATCATTCTGGTATAAAAATACATTATTTTTACTTCAGTTGTAGTACGTACATAAAATTTAATACAGAATTTTCCTGTTTACCCTTATTTAATAATTCAAAGAAATGTTGCCCGCAAGCACGACACGTCCTCTTTCTCCTCCGTTTCCGGTGGCATTCTCATCATCGAACTTTCTCCCACCGCCTTCTTAATACAGGTTAATAGAGATGTAATATAATGGAAAAGTTTTACGTCGTTTCGGGGCTGATGTGAAGGGTTTGATGAATATTTTCGGGCAAATATGGAAGTAGCGAAAGTTGAAATTGCGACTTAATGCCAGATAAATCTCATAAGCTAAGAGCTCGGATAAGTAATTAAATGAACTTTTGATGTGCAGCCAAAATTAACAGAGCCTTATGTACAAATATATACATATTTATATATTAAATATTATTAAAATATGTTTTAAATTAAAATATCTATGATTAATTTTGTATACTATTTAACCTTGTTTCTTGTCCGACACGAGAGGAGTTGTTGGTTAGTAACTTAAGTGAAAGTATACTTTTTTAGTGTACTAATGTTTTGCTCTGGTGTCTTTCTACATTACAGGAATTAGAATATAACAATTTACATTCGTACAAAGTAAGAACTAATCCCGTCTGGGTTGAGAAAATGTTTTTCAGGCAGTATGAATAATTAAGTGGATTAATATTTAACGAGAGATTCGCATTTTCTTAACTAAAACGAACCATGTTTTTCTTTCTTTTTGAATATTTGTTCTGAGTACTATTAAATGCTAAAGAGATGAGAAAGTTTTATGGTAATAGTTTTTCGGGAAGGAGGGTAACTATTTAGTGTGAATTATTTAAAAATTTTTGAACAAATGTTTTAGTAAAATAACTTCCCTAGTGAACTTCGGAGTGATGTAATAGCTTCGGTGTGATGAGTTTCTCAACATTGAAATGTCTATTTTTTGGCGAAACAAAGTTGAAAAATTAATTACAGAACTTATTAAAATTTGTGAAATGTTCGTGATACATCAGGTTTTATTTATTAAAGGGTTTCTTCTTATTTATTGATTCAGAGTAAGGCGTGAATATTAATATATATATACAAAACCAAAGAATTCGTGCTTCAGTTACATTACTCAAGTGTGCTGCAATAACTCGAAACAATTAAAAATAACTTTTGAAAGGTTTTCACTCATTAAATAGAATTCAATAAGTGCCTAATACTTATTAACCTCCTAGTCGAAACGATATGCTATGTATGTCTGGGATATTTTAATTTAACTAATTCTGACGTTCGATAGAATTTCCTGTCAACTTTGTTTATTTATTCGCGTCCCTAACACGTTCCATCAGTCATTATACCGCTTGAAATGTTATTTATATTAAATAATAAATTTTAATAAGGGAGTTTTTAAGGGAATTCAGTAAGTCCTAACCCTGGAAGTTTCTACTCAACTTTTTTCCTCCTAGTTGTGTTTTCCGTTTCCTGTTTCGACTATTTGCTCTCGTTTCTTTACGTGCTCTATCTCGGAGTGACAAGTTTTGTTTTTCTACTAGTTCTGCGTATCCCGGGTGTGACACTTCATTGTTGTTCAACATTACCACTCGGTGTTATCTTTTCGTGTTTATGTTTTCTATTTATTTGAATAATCTAGGAGCTCTCTAACGAGACTCGTGTGCGCTTATCTGATATTGTATACATATACATATACAAATATATATAATTAAATATCCAATACAGAATTTCGGGTTGGATATTTCTAATTAAGAGCCTGAAATATGACATCTGGGCTGCTCTACTTTTCTACTCGTCTGTTTTAAGTTCTCCTCCTGATTTGCATTTCTGCCGTCGCTTCTTTGTCCCCCTAGCGCTATTCTATTTCTTGTTACTACTTCCTTCATTTATCTTCAAAGCGAAACATATCGTCTTTGTCCCATTCATTAATCAAACTTGCTATTTGTTTCTAAAACCGCCACTTGTGGACCTGTTTGTAGCTCGAGAAGACTTCACTCTCGTCTCGTACCTACCCAAAATGTGACACTTTCTCGACTCGACTTTTTCACTTAACATTTTATTAGTTCGTGTTTTTTTTCCTTCTATTTCGTTCCAGTCTCTTTTTTACTATTATTTCCTTTCCGACCTTAATCGTGTTTTATCCTACCATTTGCCCGACTTCCTCTACTTATTTCCTCTACGTTTTCTCCACTTTCACGGATATTATTTCATTCCGCCTCGGGTTTAAATTTCCATTTCTTTGGCTTTCATTTCCGGCTACTGGGTTCCATGCTTCTTTCCGTTGGGACTTATTACTTTGTATTTCGAGCCACGAGATCACAACATGCTCAATTTCATACTTGGTTAACATAGGTCTGGTAGAATGGTTAGAGTTAATTGTATAATGAATAATCCATCGAACACGAAAATAAATCTGTTCAATCTAAAAAACTAAAAACAAATGTTTTTATTATTTTGTACTACTTTATTGAATAATTTTATTTCAAAATTATTTACACGTAAATGTTCAAGTTGGTGTTTTATTCACTACGACTCATAACTCATAACTAAACTGACTTTGTCTTCTCCAGTTACGACTCAAGTTCTTTTCCGACTGATAATTTTACTTACACAAAAAGTTTAACTTGAACGTGGGTGTTGAAACGTATCGAAATGATATTTTCTACTTGTTTCATAACCCGGAGAATGGGCTCAATAACTGGGTTTAAGAAACTTGTTCTTCTCCTGTGGTAATTATCACGAATCATAACGAGTTTTACGAGAGGCGATACAAATACGGGAGAAATCAAGTGCGGCTAACCGACAGCAAAGAGAAAGTCAAGTAAAATAAACGGTTTTGCTCCTTGTGAAAATATTCAGTAAAAGGAAAATCACATTTCCCGTTTTTCCGTGGTAAAAGTCATGCGCCATTGCGAGAGTCCCAGGCTCTACCATTTCGGCTTGTAGTTTCCTCGCGGACGGTCAACTGTGACTACAAACGGTTTCTGTCGGATTTATACAGAAACCCGGTGAAAGAAAAAGGAAAGGCCCGGTGTGAAGTTGACGCAAAGGAAGTTCAAAGGAAATAGTTGTGGTGCGCCAGGAACTCCCGGTGTGAGTACGATGAGACACGTCATTTTCCTACATAACTTATATTTTCACTTATGTATCATTTCTTCACTTCCCTTGCCCTTATGTATATGTAGTTATTAAGGTTTCATGAAATTCCTTTTCACACGACAAACGCGTTTTTGATTAAACTTTATTTAAAATTAATAAAACTCAGACTCTTTTTTTTTTTAAATTTCAAATCTAATATTTACGATTCAATAATAATTACTTCTATTAAAAAATAATAGAATAGTTTTATACTACGTGGTGTTAATGTATATTTTTGTAGTATGAATATTAATTTTAAATAAAGCAATAAATCAGAGATCTGCACTTACACTTATTTTTTTGTAATTGTACTGTCTCTACCGCAGTGACTTGGTTCAATGAAGTGCGTGTATTTTTTTATTATTAGAAGTATACGAACATCTCAAGAATATTATTATTAACTTTTATATTTTATTACATTAGACATAAAACAAATCACCACTTATGTCTCTCTTTCCTTCCCTCTCACTCATTAGTTAGAGTAATTAGTGGTCGTCGGTCTGCACCTTTACGTATTCATACTCTACTTCACTATTGATTTTTGTAATCGTCTCAGTGTTTTTAATATTATTCTACTAGACCGAGTAATAAAATAAAAACTTTTAACAATTCAAAAACAATTTTAAAACTTTTGTTTTGATGTCTCTTACATAAAAAATAATTTGACGTATGACGTAATATTAATAATTAAAAATTGTGTGTAAGCCAGACTAAAGTTTCATACGACATCAACTATTTTTAATGCAATTTTTAATAATATAATATAAATATCTTATTATTTACAAGTACATTAATTTTTCTTATTTAATTTAAGTATTTCTCAAGGAAGGTTGTACAGTAACTTTGTAGCATTAGTTTGCGATTTATTACTAACAAATTAATAAATATTCAAGTCAAGGACTTCTTCTATGTCTTCTACTGTCTATTTTATTATAATATAATATTCCGAGAAACTTATTTGATAATGTAAAACTTTGTACGTAAGTTTTGTGTGTCGTAAGAAAACAATCTGCTAAAGGCCTTTTCCTACAGTTTTATGTATATAAGATACATAGATTTTGCACTATTATTTTCTGTACTTATTGATACCCCCAGTACATTCGTTTGCGTTCTCTTAAAGCAACCTCAGACTTATATATATATATATATATAAATATTTAGTTTTCTTTCTCTAATTGACTTGTCAGCAGTTTCTTTTACTATTCGCGCGGCATACATTTCTTCCAAAACTTTATAGTTCGTATTTAACTTTCGCCAAGTTCATTCTAACGCAAACAAAATGAGTTTAATTAAGGCGAGTACCTTTGTGTTGTCGAGCATACCAGTGAGGTACTTGTCATGCCTCGTGTGTTCCGAGTAGTTCCACTTGGACGTTTCCCTGCGGGTAATTAAAACTATCTACTGCTGGCCCGGATGTGACGTCACGCAACTCTCCTGCAGAAATTTCCCATCAAAATCCCGACCTTGCCCGTATCACTTATTTATTTCTTCCTTCCCGTTTCTGTTGTGGGATTTCTGTTCTTTTTTTTTCTTTCTTGTCGGCTACCATTTGCCGGGAACCGCCATTCATCGCTTTCTTTCTGGCTCACTTCCTCGAAAAAATTATTATCATTTCTATTATTAATAACGGTTATTAGAGCTTTCGTACGGAATTTTCTCCCGTCCGATTCTTCTGCTTCGTTTTACCTGCACGTTTTCCGAGGGGCTGGGGAGGTTTTCCACTGGCAACGCAACAATCGCAAATAAATAAAATTTTATTACTTTTCTTCAGGTCCTCGAGTGTAAAAGCATTATTCGCATTTTCCTTTTCATCTTCGGTGTCGACCGTGAATGAATTTCTTCTTTTATTTCTGTCTTTATGTTAGACATTTACATCGCTCTGATGTTGGCCCTGTTACTTTCTTTCTTCGGGTAGTAAAAAAAATAAAGTCAGCGAAAATATGAAGTACTCACTTGGCTTTAAGTACCTTTTGATTTGAGCGTTTTTACTGTTATTACTGTTTTTTTTAAGCAGGTACAGCTACTAATCATTTTTCAGGGTGGTTCAGCGTCTCAACTTCTGCAAGAGTTTCTCGCTGTCGCATGTTTGTTTTTCAAGTTGCTGAACCATTTGTTTCAATTATTCCATTAGTTTCCGTTTTTTTTCAATTAAAGTTTTCTCAAAGAGTTATGTACTTTTATTCTCTCGGTTTGCAGATTGGTCTCTGTCGCTCTTTATTTCATTCTTTCCCTGTTTATTTTGTTCATTAAGATTCACTTATTTACGGGTTTTCGTTGTTGTACCCGTATTTTTTTATTGTACTATTTTTATTGTAACTTCCTTTCGATTTATTGATTCATTAACATTTCAATAAACCATTCTTATGCTCTGGTAGTATTATATATCTCATATATTTCGTAATTCAAAGTGCACGCATCCTGCTGTCCGTTTTCATTTTTGATTTTCTTAAATAAAAAGTCATACATTGTACAGCGAGTGTACTTTCACGTTCTTTCTGTATGATTGTGATTTATTAATATAACATAAGTTGAAAAGTACAACAGTTGTCATATTTCCAGTAGGTACTTACCATAACATGTCTATTAATGTTTCTTTCAAATGATGTTTCTGCGTGACACGTATTTATGGCTGTTAAATAGTAAGAGGTCGATGGCTCGCATGACAAAAAAGCAATTTTATTTTATTAATATTAAAATGCATGTTTTGCGAAGATTTTATTTACGTGGCAATAAAAAACTGCACTGCACAGTTTGATTCCAATATTTGCGACTCCAAAACCTCCAAAATTCGTTCGTCTCGGGTGAACAACAGCAACAGCGGCGGGTAACACTCGGTACCTCCTCGATCGGAACACCCACAGGCTCGGATACCATGAAAATAATCAAGTCTTATTAAGTGGAGAGTGAAAAAAATTAGCGATCAATCGGTGTGGGTTTCCACCAATGAATGAATATCGATTGATTAGCTTCGTCTGCATGCCAATGTATTGCGCAGTACCCGCAAATGAGAATTTCTTACCCTTTTACTTGTCTGCCACACAAACACTACAAACACGACAACACGTACACATCTTAGGTACCAAATCTCAGTCAATTTATTTTGAACACATCAGCAAATCTTCTGTTGAATTCTTCATCAGTCCACATAACTGGAGCACTTCAATCAGAATATCATTTTTACCAATGAATTAAAATGTCAAATGTAACGCTGTTGCTCAAATTGTTTTAGCCGTACATAATTAATAACGATACATAAATACATAAATATTTATTAATAGTCACGTGCAAACGAGTACAAACTTCGTAACATTTTGGTTCAGGTCATTTAGTTATCGCTGTTGGATATTAACCTTCTTCTTTAGACTTCTTTTGTAAAGTATTGTATTATTACATATAAATTTAATTTACTTATTTACCATACGTTCAAAGAAGTCGTGTTTTTTTTATTTTTCGCGGAAAATTCATTCAATGAGTGAATAATTTATTTATATTTATGCTGTGATTTTATTTTTAATTTCCACATAATTTATTTTA
Organism: Polyplax serrata; assembly: GCA_037055365.1. NCBI lineage: Eukaryota > Metazoa > Arthropoda > Insecta > Psocodea > Polyplacidae > Polyplax > Polyplax serrata. The sequence continues at coordinate 2,097,820 of JAWJWE010000038.1, read as the reverse complement.
GTCGTACGTGAGAAAAGTTGAATAATAAAGGTTGCCGAAATGATTTATCGTTTCATAACTCTCGGACTATCTATTTACGTCAAATAATTTCCAAACGAATTTACTCTCATCCATTTCCGGCTCCTGCCACGATGACTTTCACTTTATTTAAGTTAACCTGCCACAAGGAGTTTCTTAAGTTCATTTTTAAGTTGAAGTGAGTCTCGTCCAGGGCCTGAGTTGAGTTTTCCTTCCTCCGACAGTTTCCGGTCGGACTCGGAAGGCAGATTTTTGACTTTTTCCGGTTAAATCGAGCAACAAATTCTTCCCGCGTTTCTGTCTTTCATCTCGCATGTTCCGGAGCAGATGGTCTGCTCCATCCCTTTCGACTTCCTCTGCTGAAAATACAGTTACATTCTTGTCAATTTTTAATGTCGAATTTATGGCAGGGAGATGATTTTGCAAAACTCTGCTGCCACGACAGCTTTCTACTCCCCTGAAAAATTCATTTTCAGCGGTCCTTCACGTGCTGATTTTATGCTTTCCTCCCGAACCGTTGGAAAAGCAGATGTTTGGCCTGTCGGGCCCCTTGCCCCATTCACTGGATTTTGCCTTCACATGCGATCCAAATTTGACATATTCTTTCTGCTGACCTTAAGGGAACCGAACGGTCAGTTCGACGGGGATGAAGAAGACATTATGCGAAACGTGATTTGACTGCATGCAAGCAAGCAAGCACGGAGAAAGCATCAGTCTATTTTGTACTTAATCGGACAGGGTAATAATGATGGATCCAATCGATCTGATCATATCCTGTACCGACTTTGAGACCTTCCCAAAAATTTAGGCTGAATGCCCAGGGGAACCGTGTCCTTCTTCCGATTCTTCTTGAGGAGAATTCGACGCCCCGTTTCATCCCTCCGGTCGCATCATTTTGTCTTGGCAATCGAACTCTTTCCCTGTTGTGCCGTTACATCAACAGGAAACACTGAGCATGGCGGCACGATTTTCAAAATCTTTTCGGTCCGAGGACCTTTTACTGTTGTGACGAGTTTGAAAAGTGTCATCAAACTGGTGTGGCTCCACAGGGTTGAAACGCCAGAGCTTTTTAAATGGAAACTTGGCAAGGGATCAGATGTGAAAACGTCATTAGTGTAGTTAATGATGTTTTCAATCGTTTTCTGAACTTTTTGTCACTCGGTAATAACGCAATTTAATTTGGTGTTCCGTCACAAATCCAACAGGGTGACACAACGCCTTGTAAATTGATATTTTAAAAATTCAACTTAACAACGTTAATTTCCTGGTCCTAGTGCAATACGTCCTAATGGTTTATTTATTATTGCGACGTGTACTAAAGACCATTTTATCTTATAAAACTATTTCTTTTAGTGTAACTAACACTACTCGAGCTCTTAATTCTTTAATTTCAGTTGGCCGCAGTTTTACTATATACACCATTATTATTGTTTGTATTTTGTACTCATTATTAATATTATTATAATACGCTTTTATGTATTACTAAATACATGCAGTAAAGAGTAAAAAATAATGAGTTGGGAGATATATCAAATAAATGTTGTGGAATCAATAAGATTGGTAAATAAAATTTACAAAATATATAAAATAATATAAAATTAATCATACAAATCTTGACTAAATAAAAACATCCTTGTGTTTCAGGCTAAATATGTTTTAATTTAATTGAAGTGAAATTTACATAAAAGAAGCAGTACCAAGTAACCTCAAATAATGCGTAGTACAGTTAAATCCGAAGTTGTAGTCACGTACTGGTACAGCATTATTACAGTATCTGCACCTAAAAGAATAAACATATTTAGACCAAGAATAAATATTAAATATTATAGAATAAAAAGAAGATCTGATGGATACCAAAATAAATGTTCGTATTTTTGTGTCTCTCACGTTTAACTTACGCTAATGAAAGTTTTATTAATTTCAATGTAAATTATGTTCGGTTGTTGAACTCATTAATTAGAATACATAGAAATTCTGAAAGCTCGTACTTTTTCACGGTATAAAGATTAGTGACTTTATATTTGAATCTAATTAGTAATTGCGCAAGGTACGTAGCTCACGTAAAATCCGAACGGTAATAAGGGATTTTAGCGGACTTTGCTGCGAGCCATTTCACTTGACAGCGTAAAAATTATATCATAAAATTTGCACAAATCTCATGTAATACATAAAAATACCTTCTAAATGATTAATTTTGTTCAACCCGCCAACTAATCGTATGCAAAATTACTTCAATTTATTTTTCCTACACCAAAGTCATGACTCTACGCTTACGACTGGTGAGGAGAAGAACAAAATTAACATAACGTACTTAAAATAATGCACGTGGTTTTTGACTAAACAACTGACAAGTGTCGAACAAAATTTGCTGGTGTCACAGCGCAGTAATCGTTAAAGTAGCAAACAATAAATAATATATGGCTGTTAGTAAAATATATTAATCTATGTAGGTGTTCCACCACTGAATACATGTTGTCGAAAATGACCTTTTTCAAAAAACTAATACTTTGGTTTATGCGGTTACCCAAAATTTTGGGTCTTGGTCCACTGTATGTGGTCATGTGTTTGCATACGACGGCAGGAAAAATGACAGAAAAATGGCGGATTGGACATCTTTAAATTCATACAACTACGAGAACGAGACGGGTTTAGGAAGGGAGGGAGAACTTTTACGCGAGAGGAAAAACTCCATCTTCTAGTGTAATTAATTAATTAACTAAGTTACGTTCTCGTTTGTCTTTTACGGTATAGAAGGATTTGTTTGTCCTTCGTCATTCTTTTTTTGTCTTTTTAATTTAAACCTTAAATTTTTCACTCTTCCTTCTCTATAATTTGCGTTTTCCTTTCTCTCTCTCGCTCTTTCTGACGCATAAACAAACCCGACGTGACCTACGAAAGAATCACACGAGTCGGTTATGAAAAGTAAGTTATGAAACGTTAAGATGGCAACGATAAACAATCGCCTGAAGAAACTTATTTTTGGGTTTATTTAACGATTTATTTGTTCTACTAAATGCCGTTTTACGGTGCCTACTCAAAAATACATGATTTTATTTTTCCGATTGTGGCTATGTAGGCAATTTTATCATTCACTAAAGTCAGGTACTCGCACGAGGCTTGTAGTAAATTGAGAACTTGAACTACGTAAAATAATATAAACATTTAAGTTTTGCCGATGAAATATATTGAGTGAAAGCTATGAGCTCTAAAAGTCTGTATACACTAAATTTATGTACAATAAAAGGATTAACCGGGACTAAATTTTCCTATATATGTTTTTACGGTTACAATGTAATGGCATTACGTGAAATTCGATGACAGAATTTTGATTCAACTAACCACTTGCCTCCCCCCTTTGATTACCTGACCTATAATTACATTTAGAGTCTATTAATTTACGTTTACATAAGCTTGTGAGTTTGGAAAATTACCTGGTGACCTTGTCCCTGTCACGTTTTCATTTGCCCAAATCGAACTTTTGATCGGTTCGAAAGTCCCCGGCAGCTCGGCTTCGCTCACCTGCACTCTTTCTCTCCGGGTTTTCATTCAACGTTTAATCAACTTGTAATTTCGTACGACATTTTGCTTGCATGGAAAAATCTGAGTTCTCCCAGGGAGTATTGTAGGTGATGCTGCGAATGGCGAATGAAAAAGCTAACTCGCTTCCTCCTCCTTCTTGCTCTGTTGCTCTGTTGTCGCCGTCTCCTGCCACGACAAATTTACATCTTTCTCCCTTTGGTAATTTATCGGAAAACACGTCGTGTCGCAGAAACGCGAAACTATGGAAGAATAAGATTCCGTGACTGTGGTTACAAGCAGCTATCCAGGTAACTCGTGGCACAAGTTTATTCGGATGGTAACAGCAGTGAAGTTCTCGACAGGACTGCACGAAACTTAAGTAATTTGACACGCGCTCTGACGTCTGATTACCCGTAAATTACTCTCATTACGTGTGCTCCTCCACACTATCACAGACCAACTATTACTATTCTACTGCCAAGGTAATTTTTTTTCGGTTGCACGTCCACGCGAAAGACATTAGTTGCCACGATCGGGTTCAGATCACAAGGGTGAACTTAAAGTCTCCGTTTACAGTCTCCTGCCACGTTTTAGTCAAACACTTTCCCCCGTGACGTTCTCCAGTGATGTGCTTTAGAAAATAAATAGGATGTATACAACTCATAATTAAACGGTTTATCGATAGTTTTCCATTCGACGCATCAGTGTCGTCTATTCCCATTCATTCCGGGTGACTGAATGATTGACTGACTGACTCGTTCAACATAACCGATTTATTTTTAATTTTTCATTCGGTATTTCGTTTAAAATCAATCCGTCGGGAATTGATCCTCGAACATGTTCTGCTTTCTCTGTGAAAAAAATATTGGGTTTGACTCCCGGGTGCCTAAGGGACGTTTCAACCCCCTCGAGAAAAATTATAATTCGTTTTCACATGGCAAGATTAAATTTTAAATGTTTTTACTATCGATTTCTCCAGGTACTCGTGTCGACAAAGAAACCCGGCCGTTAGTTCCAACTATTTTTTCCAAAATGTTTTGAAAGGAGTTTTTAACAAATTTTGAGGACTTTTTTGTCGTTGATTCTTTTTCGTCAAGGTTTACAAATTTTATTAATTGCATGGGCGATTTACATAAACTATTCAGAGGATTGTAAAGTAGACTTAAAGTAATCTCATCGGACGTGGAACTCACATTTTCTGTACAAGTGTAAACAATGTACTAAATCGCAAAAAGCGTCGGGAAGCGCACAAAAAGCTATCCCTGAAGAGAGACCCAAATTTTTCTGGTCGCGGAGTTTACCAAAATCCACCAGTGGCTTTTCAGTTTATTTTTATATGCCTTCTTACATATCGAATTTTCCATTACAGACGGGTGAAGGACTCCTTGAAAAGTAGGCCATGAAATTTTAATGTCCCTGCGAGTGTTATAACTCAATAGTTGTATACCATTACGTCATAAATCTGTGAGTGTCATGTTTTCAGTTTAATACTTTTTGTATACATAAGTAGAACTGTTCTTTTACCAGATGTTGTAAGTAGAAATGCATAAAAAACACAATGAGTTTTCGAACCGAACGGTGTGTTTTTACGGTACAACACTTTTTTCAAAAGAGTTTATAAATATTAAAAATTGAGTTGATGGTCGTACAATGGATGTGAAAGATGAATAATCTAGGAGAAACTTCTTTGAACAGTCTCATTTTGTTTCATTGTTTTCGTAGTGTAAAACAGCTTGAAAAACGTATTGAATGTGAATTTCTGATAAATACGACAAGTGTTTTTTAATTTTTGGTTTCTTCCATTATTTTTACAATTACTACTTCTATTATTCCATTTAAAGGACAGACAGAGGAATACAGAATTGGCGAGCACGAAATTAAGGGTAACATTTTCGCGTTTAGAACCCAGTACAGTAAACAATAAAAATTGCACACAACTGTACAGAATGTCGGTACGACTCATTTCCTGTACAACGCAACGATATTCTGTCGGATTCTCGCGAAATTGTCAGTTCCCAGGTGAACAACGTCGGCAATGCCATTCTCACTTTTAACATCGCAAATCAATAAAATAGGAGTCTCTCGTGTATCGTAATATCCGGAGCTTTTTGTGTATTGTGCAATCAGATAAAACTACACGTTTCTAGTGAAGTTTTAAAATTAAGTTTATGTCTCGGTTTTAGCAATTCCGTAGCATCAAATTGGTAACAAATATTTATTTGTCGTGCGTAGAGTCTGTTCATTCAAAATATGACGAGATTTACGGTGGAATATTTTAATTTTCAATAGCACATTCTCATACATCGTATTCGTTACGTGTTTGTTGTATACGACAGTTTCATTACTCTCGTGTGTTTGTGTGTATGTCTGCTTAGTCAAAAGAAATTTTTATTCTTTTCATTTGTGTCTCCGACTGGACTGCGAGTATGGATCGAACTATTAAAGTAAGAATGAACTTTATCCAGTAACAGTAACTTTATCAAGTAAGAACTTCTTTATCCATTAATTAGTGTAACATAAAATTAATCAATGGTACTCAGGTTTAAGCTCAAATGCAAATTAATGAAAATGGATTACGTTGTAAAAGCATATGAAATAAAATAGAAACGCCACTTTACCACTGAATACCTCTCGGATTTTTACATTTTTGCCTCACTTGAAAACTATTTTTTAGTTTTAAATAATGAAAAACAGTTTTGATGGTCTAGTCTGCAAGAAAGCAGTTTTGACGTTGTTAATCGATCCTGATTTTAGGACCAACTATTAATGATTGAATGACGGTGGTTAAAATTCACCTTTGCCGTGTACGATTTCACTACTTTTGTATGAACTTATATATATATATATATTACATATTTGACACATTGTTGTAATGTGTAAAAAAAAATTTTTATTTCGCAAAGGTAAACAAAAGAATGAATTTCGCAAACAACGAATGAAAACCTCCATGGAGATGCATCGGCACGTGGAAACAATAAAAAAATAATTTATTCACGCAATCGTTCAATCAAGTAACACGACAAGTTCGGATGCAGTCACGTACTCATCTCAAACGTAAGACAATCAAAGGTAACCAAACTCACCTGGACGGTGAGTTTCAACTCCTGCGAAATTTGCGAACCTCCACTTGAAATTCGAAGCGCTGAAAAAAAATTAAAAAAGCAATTAATTAACGTCACGTTTCACACTTTTGGTGAGCTGCTGCGAGGAAGGAAAGCACGGGATTGGGGGAGTGTTACAAGGCACGGCCAAATGTGCCAAACTGCCAAAAAAAGAATCTCGCGACTTCAAACTGCCCCGAAGAAACTTGAATAGAAGAAATCGTGCCATTAAGCAGAATTAGATGTCATTAAAATAAATTTCCCAGGGCAAAAAACTCGAGTCCAGGGAATTAAGGACGTTCAAAAGCTCTCGCACACATCCGAAGCTTTTGTTTTTCTGGCCTATTGGCTTTGAAAAAAAGAAAGCGGATCTTTACAAAAGTACATTAAAATTTATTAAATTAGTCAACTTTCTACCGTTTGAGACTCAACAACCGGGCTCAGGTAAATCGGACACCTTCGTGACGAGGGTAAGATGGTAAAATGACTTATTGACTAATACAAAGGCGATTTTAACTCATAATACGAACGACCCTGACGAGTATTATTACTATTAATATACCGAAATATAGATTTTATCGTAATTTATGCATAAAAGTCATCTACTCTATAGACCGGTACTGCACCGTGAACTGCAAAGTTACTTTGCAGACCAGGTAACTTTAAGTAACTTTAAGATAACTTTTAACTTTTAATTTAAAATTAGATAACTTTAAGAAGTATCGCAAAACTAAATAAGCAAAACAGTAAGATCTAATGTACACTTGAATATTCATATATACTATATATTATAATTCTCTACTCTCTTGAATTCAGACAGATGACCTAGAGCCATTGGAATCCACACATAAAATTATACATAAAAAAATAAAATCAATATATTTAGTTGTGTGTGTTGCGTCTGCATATCCAGTAATTTGTGAATGTCACGTGAACAACAGAATTACGAAAAAGTCAAAGAGTTTCAACTTCTTTATAAAATCCCTGTGAAAAGTAGAGAGAATGAAGAAAACATACGGTAGGAAATTAATTGGAACGAAAAAGTTGGCAATAATTTTTTTTTTTCGGGATAGTTGAGGAAACGAGTTGATAGTGGCCGAGGTACCCCAGAAACAGTCGAGTTACGAAGATCAACGTTGATTTCTGACAATTACCCAAATTTATTAGTTTCGTTAATTAGTCGACAATGTTGGAAATTTTCACGTAAAAACGGAAAGTTCTCGAAGTTAAAAATATTTAATAACGTAACGATTACTCATTTACGAAAAAAAATATGGTTTTACGGAGAGAAAGTCCTCTTGCTTGGGATAATTCAATCCCGTGACATTTCCTTTACGTGACACAGTCGGTTTAATAATTTAACATTTACATAACATTTTTGTTCTCTTGAAATAGTTGACATTTAGAACGCAACCATGAAAACTATCCGAGCAGTTTATTTAATATCAAAACGGTATATAATTCATTTCTATGTAAAGCAAATATTTATTTACCAATAGGAAATGCATAAATCAAACACTTGTAATTTACTGAACGGTAAACCAATATGAGTGACATGTTAATCTGTTAATAATCAAATAGTCCCGCACTCAATTTTTTTATATATTAATTACAAATAGTGTGGTGGGTCTTAGGAATAAACTGAATTGTGTAATATAAAATACGAAACCTACCACAATGTGCAACTTAATTTACAAAAGTGTAATGTTAATAACAGTATATTTACTAAATGAAACTACCCCTAAGACCACGTAAAATACCCAGTTCATACATAATATTAACTTTTACCGATACCGTTATATGATAAAAAAATATTTGATGTTTGAATTAAATTTATATATTACACATATACAATGTCTCGGTTCAACTACGGCGCCAGAAGCATTACTTTTTGAAATATTTACATATATTTCGTTTTGATTTTTAATTTATTGATATTACATTGTCTATGTATACTTTGGCATAAATAATAGACACACAAATACAACATGTGTAATTGAATGGACAAATAAGTAATAAATAATCAATAGTGAATTTAGATATTTATTATTGAACTAAATATATAACTAAATATATAACAATAATAAATTTGAACATTGTTCGAACTTAGACATACTTTGTAGTATTATTTATTGTATTCTGTGCGGTTTACAATTGATGTTTACTACTAAGTTTACTGCTACTACGTTTACTACTAAGTTTACTAAGTTCACGATCACGACACAAGGCTTATGGCTAGTTAGAATCTGTAATAAATGTATTGTAATAATTATTATAAATAAATAAATTGTATTAAAAAAAACCTTTTCAGGATTAGGCTTCGGATTTGTCTTTGCGTACTTAGGTCATCTCACTTACCGTAAAATAACATTACAAACATTGATTGATGTTGCTCCAATAAAACAATCAACACTTAATACTTTACTATATATGATTTATTGTGTACTCTGGCAATTTTATTTTGAAGAAAACTCGGTTGACAGGTCTCCATCAACCTCGTCAAAGTCTACGAGCGTTTTTCTACAAACTTAAAGCTCGGATCTCTTGAACTTCGGCTGTTTTGATCGGCGTGGATGATCTCGGCTCAAGCAAATGTTTCTCCTCGAGTTACCGCGCAGAGATCTCCATGTTTTGTCATTTTTTTTCCTAATAAAATGTCTGGTTCCCGAGAGGGACCGTTTTCGGAGGAGATACGAGTGACAGATGAATTTCAAATTTAATGTTAGCCTTGCGGCGTTTCATAACGAGACATGTAAGATGTTATATAGGATATCGTGCGAGATGAAACGTCTTGTATGAAAATTGAAAAGGCGGAGAGTTCGGTCTCAAGAAAATTAACGTTGGGCACCGCGTGTCTTGTGCGACTGTATAGGAATTCAAACGTCGGCGAAGCACGTCCGTCCGAAACTTATCAAGTCGGTCCCATGGCGAAATAATAAAACGTTCCATCTATTGGGAGAGACTGATTTTTTCGTACGCGTACGAACGCACTCGTACTCGGGCGTACTCATTGAGGTGACACGCGTGTTTTGACTTTCCAAATTTCCCTTCGATTTGAATGTCTCCCTTTGAAATTGACATTCTCCTGTGCCAGTCTGTGGCCAAATTGCTTGAATTACAATTTTCTTTTCCAACTCGTTCGTTGCAGTCTAATGAAATTTGAGAGGAATTTAAGTAAGAACGAGAGAGAGAGAGAGAGAGAGAGAGAGAAACTAGTTTTGACAAAAACTATTTTTCATACTTCACCGAGTCGGTAACCTTCAACATTTGCATCCGAAGAGAGTTGTACATTTCGTTCTCTCAACAAATAAAGTTAAAGGTTACTGTTCTAAAGGTAAATTAATTTTCGGCAGTTTTACTTTATGTAGAACAGCCAGTCTGAAGAGAAGTTACTGTATACGTCACTCGACTAGAAGCACTTTAAACATTCGCAAAAATATATCGCCAGGAGATCAACTTCACAAGTAAACGAATTTACTGTATACCAAAATACACACTACACTGATTATATATTGTAATTTAATATATGTAATAATAATAATTGTAATTCTGTTACGGGTAATTGAACCTTTTTCATTGTTTTTACGTGGATACTAAAAATATACCACAATTTTAGATACACCTAACAACTAGTGTACAATATAATTGAGTATAAAATACATATAACATAAGAATCACTGTAAAAATTGTACCAAGCTTACCACGTTAAACATACAAACAATTGATACAACTCTCAAATCAAGCATAGGTCTTTGTTGTACTTTTTGTTGTTCTATTAGTGTACCTGTAGATAGATGACGCTATAAATTCTGTCGTTACACTCTTCTCTTTGTTGCCCTGCTGTGGAGCCTACCGTTGTTTTGGTTCCAAGTTGTGTATGTTTTTTTTTCAATTTATTGTACGATTATTCATTAAGTACTTCTTCATGCTAATTTGATATAGTTCTGCAGGTGTGTTATTCGTTCGTGTTAATTTGCATGTTCTCTCGACATGTAAAAGAATTTCATTTTGCAAAATTTTTCGCTTTCTCGAATGCGTGACGCATTCGTGAAGATTCCTGTTGATCTGAACAACGTATTTAGCGACGGAGTTTAATTAGATTTCTTTCACCTGATCCGTCGCAGGGATTGATGTCACCTGACAATCTCCAAATTTTGTGAACGATAGTTCAAACTTGAAAGTCTCGTCGTTCTAAATTCTGCAGGTTTTTGTTGTCCTTTCGTCCATTTCTAGGATACCATACTATTTCCGGTAGTTAATTAATGAATTGAATCACAACTCAGTGTTGTGTTAGAGAGCTTTGACACAGAAGGGTGTGCTCGAACGAGTTGCTTCACATGAATCTCAAATTAATCAAATCACAAAGCTTCCAGACGGGTTTCTCGGTCGTAAATTCCTGTACGAATTTGAGATTAACTGCCAAAATTGAAAATTCAATTAATAATTTATGCATTTCGATTGAGTCGGAGCACACCCGGCTTTATTGTCCAATAAAGAAAGTCATCCACAGCAACAAAGTGATGTGCCTTCTTGACCTTCGGCACGGATGTTGCGGAAGGACGAAAACGTCACACGAATTTACGAAATTTAGCTCGCATGTCACGCGTCATAAAAAGGTTCAACTTTGAAATTTTTCTCAATTTCCATTTAGCACGCTTTTGATCCATTCGTAAAGCCTCTTTCCCGTTTAATCTGTTTATGAGCCTCGTGAGGATGACCCTGGTTAAACCTTTCTCTTTCATGCGGGAACCATGAATATACAATTAGCGTGGCAGCAGTTACAGGAAGTTACTTGGCTTTACATCCACGATTATCTTACGGTTTTAACCTCCCATCCCCCATCATCCCCCTTGAATTATGTATGTATTAGCCCGCTGTTGTGTTGTACCTCGGACCCTGCAAGGCACCCATACGTTTACCTTCAGGTGCCAAGCAACCGGTACAAAATGGTCGTGTTTTGCTTCACGTTTTCACATGAACGAACGCAACTGTTCTGTTTCATTAATTAAACTGACAAGGCAACAGTTATGATGTCGAATGTACGCATGCACGCATACATAACTTTTTTGTTAAGACACAATAACTGTTTAAACACCAGGAAAATGGAGGCAACAGGCGAAACCGACTAAAGTAGAAGAACTAGACAAATTTAAATTCAACCGTATCCGATTTGTTAAAGAGAAAAAGGTGAAAGGCCAAAACTAGGACAAATAGACAAAAATGTTTGTTCCTATTGATGAAATAATAGGCGATGGGATTGCCACACGGATGGTTGATGTACCAAAAGAATATTTAACAAAGTAAAGAAGGTTAAGGAAAGCAATCCATTTGGGGCACTTCCTCCGGGCAGGTCATTTCTGCACAAACACCAAGACCAAAATTCATGGCCGTGGACGTATCGCCCGTGATGGAAGTGGGAAACGTGGGAAAGAGACATCAAATCTAATTTTCCGACCGTGTGAAACGATCAACAGTCACCGCCGTTTTATAAATTACATTATCATTACCTATTCAGTTCGTTCACCCAGAAGTAGCATTAACGTCGAACTCTCTGTCGATCACCCCCCAGTCTCGTTTTGTCGAAATTCGAAATCAACACACAAAACACGAAAAACAAACGAAAACGGTTTTTAAAAAATTTCAATCACCGACAATGGACACCGCGGCCATGTTGACAGTTTCACACGTGGAATGAATTGAATCGTTCACCTGCTGCCACGTTCTAATCTCGAACCGTACCTAACTACGACAGCGCGTACTCTTGAGCCACACCATATTTTTTTTTATTGGAAAATGGTTTAATGGCGGTAGTTGATAAAACTACATATGCTCTCTAAGTAGTGGACACTAAAGAGTATATAATTATATTCTGGAAGTATTAGATTACAGGTGTGGGCACTCCTTGGCGAAAACATTACAATTCGATCACAACAAACCATCTCTTCTCTCTTGAAATAAATCTACATAAATTTATTGTCTAAAAAATTTATAATTTCACTACGTATGTATGAAGTCTCGTGTGATATATGTAACTGATACGGGAATGAACCTAACAACGCGTAATACAATATAATATAATATGAAATAGAGATAAATATATAAAAAAGCGTCTCCGCGACTCCACAATTTATTAGACTTGTAGATAAAAGGTACGAAGAAACGCAATCCGCTTAAAACGATGAAACTTTTCTTCTGAACTTCCGGATAGGTTTCGGGGAAGTACCCGTTGTCGTGGTGCACTTTCCACTCGAAATTTTTCATTCTCCCGGTATTTAACTTGACAATTCCAAAACGTTTACAAGTTATCGTAAATATTATTTTATTACATAATTTCTGGTATTTTTCCCATGTCACCGAGATAAAAATACATTGATAACCGTCTTTCCGTCGACCTACATTGAATCTCCACGTACATTATCTAATATACACGCACGCGAGGAGGAAGTCGAATGTTTATTTTACAATATACAACTTTCCTGTGTTTGCCTTCTCCACGTGTTATCAATACATTCGTCTCTGCATTCGTTCGTTCATTCGGCCATCTTTCTCTTTCCTTTCTCTGCCTCCGGAGGTTCCTTTTGCTGTTCGTGTTTTTATTTCGGTGACCCGCATTCACGTCCCCCCTTTCTGTTTTCATTACGAAAATTATTTATACACATCGATTAATCTTCTGACTTCAGCAGACGGTTGAAGTGAAGACCATCCTAAAAGTGACGACGATCGATAATAACTTATATTAAACGAAAAGAACAATAAGTCGCAGATGTGGTCCTGTCTAATAAGCTCACGACTATTTTACTGTTTCGCAGTACAATAATTACAAAAACCATAACAGAGTGAGCGTAGATGTTAATAAGTGTTAAACGCTCACCTAACTTAGTTATTTACGTTTACTTAGGTTTTATGTTGTGTTCTTATCTTTCCGAAAGGTGTTTAGCCCCAAAGAAACCATCACCCCTGCTTGTCAATGCCCGGTACAGTTTGAAAATGTTGAACGCTCTCCGGTGTTACAAGTTTCCACTAGTTGAACTTCACGTTCTATCAAAGCCAAAGACATTTTTAATTCGTTAAATTTTTTTCTCTCGTTCCATTGTGTAATTTTCTATTTTATATGCAGACTTCCATTAACTCGTTTTAACTTGTTTCTACAGCCGTTGTGTACATTTCTTGATTAAAACCTTTGTTCTCTTCGTCCGTGTGTTTTCTCCCTCCGTAAACATCCTTTAAATCTGTTTTTTACGAGTTACATCACTGCATCGCAGAGTGTGTCGTTTTAATCATATTAAAATTTTCTCATTGGATTTTTTTTCTTCCACGGCAGTTTTGCGTTTCCCCCGCTGTCGACGGTACCGCGTTGACATTTGTTCGACATGTAAATTTTGCAAGGGGAACGAGCGAGATGAGCGTGAAATTTTTGCGGCAAACATTTACATTTTGCCAGATGTATTTATTTTAGCTTTTTTTTTTATCCTCCTCCGCAAAAGTGACACAAAGTCTGGGATCTTTCGTTCGCCGAAGAGGAAATCAACTTCACATACGTCGTTTTACTAGTCAATGAGTGAAAATTTGGTTACGGGTGTTGCGATTTCCCATTTTTTTCTTCAATTGAACGACTTTGATGTCTTCCTCCGTCTTTCTGAGACATCACGCAGCGATGAAATTGATATAATTGAATTATTCATTAATAACTTTTGAAAATGTTGAAAATTTGACACTAACGACCCGTAGCCTGAAATAAAATTTGTTGATTGATTGTTTGAACTCTTAACTTTTTTTTCAAATTTTATTTTATTTAAATTGGCAGTAAATTAACTACAAGTCTCTTACAGAGTATTTGATTTTTATTATGCCTTTTGTGTTAACACTAAAATATAGCCGACTGTATACACTACAAATATTTCAAAAAGGATCCCAACTGCCCTTTAGGCTAGGCTTGTCGTGGCAGAAGAAGGAAATGCAAAGTGCTCATAGATTTTTTTTCTCTATTGAACTTCATATAAAATCTGTGTAATAATAACCATGAGGAATCCTAGTGGTGAAAATCGTCATGGAAACTGAGAAAAGAAAATAACCATCTTTTTTCTAGGAAATAGATCGAAAATGAAATTTCCAGCCTGGACTGCGATTTCATGTGTGAACCTCGTGTGTTTTCGTGTGCAAGCAAAAAAAAAATACCGAGAAGACAGAAGTTCTACCAAAAAGGTTATAAAAAAAATGTGAAGGTCGAATCGATTCCGATTTCAAAAATAGAAAAATCAATGCGAATAGACAAATCTTTTTGTTTCCATGAGGATGGACGACCACCACTTAGGAAACCCATCCAGGTTCGTAGAAAATTTTTTATTTATTACCCCCTTGGAAAAGGTGGCTGAACTTTTGAACTTGCAAAAAAATGACACGACATGACATGACTCCGAAGTGAGTGACACGTTGCCTCTTGAACTTTCCGACAAATTCTGACGTCTCATCTGCAAGTGAAACTAAAACAATGATTGTTCGATGGTAGAGGAATAGAGCGCTGTGTAATTGATGTTTCAAATCAATCATTAACTCTATTGATTCTCGAGAGGGAACCAGGATCTAGGAGAAATTACAGAGTGGCGAGCCGATCGTAAATTACACAATTAAAGGTGAACTCCTTTTTTACATGATAAATTACTTTGCACACCTTGAAGCCCTCGAAACTGCACTTAACCGTGATAATTTATTCAGTGATAATAATAGAGAAGAATACGAAAAAAAAAGATTCGGATTGAAACAGAATTATTTCTGGCGGAACGTACATAACGAATGTGATGTAATCAATGATTCCCATTATTGGGTTTAATACGTGAGGGAGTCTACCATTGGTGAAAATCAACTTACCGGATACTTCAGTGCACTTAGAATCTTGAAAAGAAAGAATGTGCAATGCATCAGTATAAAACGAGAAAGATTCTAAATAAGAACTGCGCAGAAAACAAAATAAAATAGCATTTCAGTAACTAAAAATTTATACAATTGCTGCGCAAGATGAGATGCCTTCACACTACAAAAATGATTAGCCGATTAATAATGAGTTATAATATATCCCCCTACAACTAGCATAACTTTATGCAGAAAAGAACTTGCAAAATGGCGACGCGACCATTTCAAAGTCAAACCCAAATCAATAAACTAGGTATACATACAGGTGCAGGTGTAATAGATCACACAACAATAAATTCATGAATTTCTTGTTTATACTGAACCGAAAGAAAGACCTGAAAAAATAATATAAAACGGAAAAATATAGGTTCACCACTGAGGAAAGTACGAAAACAATATTCAAATCTATCGAATAATAATACTTTATGCTCATATTATAGTTGAGAGGAGCTAAGACAGGAAAAACTACACCAATGGAATAATTTAATAAGAAGCCGTAGAAATAACAAAAATGTAATAACATGGAAGACAGATAGAAGTGAAATGCGATTAGAATAAAACGCGAAAGGATTTGAAATGCTTAAAGGAATATAGGGAATTTGAATGTCTTTCCATCTGTGAAAACGAAAAGAAATATAACCCTACACTTAACTGTTAAATTTTGTTCCTGTTAGAAATTCTAGCTCTATTTGCTTCTACTAAAACTGCTTCTGCACAAGAGGTCAACTATATCGTACAATAGCTTGACGAAAGAGTGATATCGTCAAGTCAATTTCTCTAAACAATTTTCTATTCCTAAATTCAAGTCCTACTCCAAAAATGATACCGAACTTATTTTTGAGTGAAACACTCCAAAGTGACGCTAGACAAGCGGTTAATCAGATAATATATCAATGAAAAATCTATTTTGTATAGAAATTTATACTACAATACAATATCGAGTATCGATTTTAACTCAGTGCAGTGGCTCTTTATATTCCCCTTCCTTCAAACTCTCAAATCACGTTCCCACTATTATTTATTTTCTAATAAAATATCTAAAGATTTTTGAGAGGAATTGGAGTTTTATACTGAAATATAAAATACTACTTTTATTTATTATGATTATGTTATAATACATTAATTTAGATCTCTTCAAGGGGTTGTATCTTTTTACTTTGTTTTTATTTGACTCTTAATTCGACAAACGCCGCCTCTGCACCCCCCATTATATTCCACAGTATAGAATGAAATAATAGAAGAATCTGTTGAGAATTACGACACAATTTAAAGTTACCAAAATGACCTTTAACGGCAGCAGAGATCCATCAGGTTGTACTACCCCTAAAAGCGAGCAATTTACAAAAATGTCACGTTCTGATTCGCAACAATTATTGTATATCATCAAATACAGAGTCGGATTTAAAGGAAGCGGACGGAAGTAGCGGATGTGACGTAAGAAGCAGTCTACAATTGCACCGTCTATTTCCGTTTCTGGTTTGGAATCGTCGAGGATATCCTTCGGGTTGTGCTCCTGAGGAGTTTGCTTTTAGGTTGAACCCAGCGAGAATTGAATAATTTACGAGGCGATGCTTCGAACTTAAATTTGTCACTTTCCTTCCTTTCTGACGGGAATTTCCTTCGCTGTGACTTTCTTCGAACAATTCACCGTCTGCTTTGGATGGGAGTTGCTTTCCCGTTAAAAAAAAGAGACATCTACCACCGTCAAAGAGGCCAGTAGCACGACAAACAGCCACTGCCATCGCAACTTTCACCAACTTCGTTCCCTTTCGATTCCTACTGAATGACAACCCTGCGAAGCGACGATTTTCGACTGTTACCATCACCGCTACACCGGGCGCCATTTTCACCTCCTCTGATCCGACTCTTTAGATGCTTCTTTAAAACAGAAGGACTTTCACTGCCTTCACTGTCACAATACATCTCTCGCAGCATGGAAATTGAGCTGAGAATGCGACGGTGACGTTTTCAAATTTGTGAAGTAATAAAGTCAAACAAAACGAGTGGAAGCTCTCAAGGTTCTCTTCATTGAAGGTACCTAATTAACACCTTCTTCAAGGTGTGCTTCTCCGAGTGTGTCGAGTCGATGGCGCAGTCAGTTCGCGTGTGTCTAAGCTTTCGATAAGCTCGAACGAGTGTCACTGAGTATTTATATTCCGTTTCCCTTTAAAAATTAGTTGTTCAATGCATCACTGAATGCAAAACAAAATGGCTGACACCGGTAAGACAGATTACGTTTTCAATTTAATGTTACGCCGAACGCATTCGTTTTTATGTTCACTGTTAAAAACGGTCGGCGATCAATCGTCGATGGCTTCGATTTCTACGGTTTTTCAATTGAAAATCACAGTTTTCTTCATCAAGAAATGCCATGATTTTGCTGATGACTTTGCTTCTGTCCCTTTTTTTAAATTCTCTCCTCGCTTCGCCTTGATGTACAACTCTGTCAAATTTTTGTTTTCGCTCCCCGATTTCATTGTCTCGTTCTCTCCGAACCTTGAAATTTTTTTATTGTTACATATTCCAACAGCAATTTCCCTTTCCTATTTTCTAATTTATTGCCGGCTCGTTCCCATACACTGTCTACTTATATTCGCGTCCTGTTTTTTTTTCGCCTAATTAGTCTTGACATCCGCAGTGATTTTTACACATAAAACCTCTCTTTCTCTACATCTCCCTCGTTCTAAGCTTCGAGACTAAGTCTCTCGGAGCTAACGATAACTTCCGAGAAAATGACATAGGATAAAACCTTGACAGTTTGATTTAAATGACAAACAAGCCACTTGTAGACCTCTTGTGATGCGAACGAAGTTTTATTCTTTCTCAGCTTCCGTTCTCCTTCTTGGTTTTTTTTATTTTACTTTTTGCTTTTAATGTGTGCTAAGGGGCCTCAAGTTGACCTCCGCGTCGGTGCTTTGTGCCGCGCTGTATTTTCTTATATTTAAAATTGCACTGACTAATTCCTCCAAGTTACAAATCAACTAAGTACCCAGCGACGCGTTTTGAAATAATAATAGAAGTTAAAATGAATAGCTTTTTACCTTTGTACCATCGACGTGCTTCGTACTTGAATAAATCTCCACTAAGCCCTCTGAGACATAGAGAATTTTAAACATGAAATTTAAAAAATTGTTCTGACACTATGCAATAGAGTTAGTTTTCATTCATTAACACCCTATATAAGTATACATTTTATTATACTGAAAAATTTATAACGAATCTGACACGGAATTTATTTCCAAATGTTGTACAAGTTCATTTATATAAAAATATATATTACGTCGATTAATGTAAATATATTAACTTAAACTTCTTTAAACTGCGAATAAAACCAATGGTGCGAAATCATTGAAAAAACATTTTATCGAACTTAATTAAGTCAAGTTTAAGGAGAGTTTAAATGGTTACGAAAGATTAATTGAATCGTTTAAGGCATCAACAGATTCTTCGTATATTATTGTTGCATCCTGCGGAGAACTCGATTAACGTGGTATTGGCCTGAAATCTGTTTGCCACAGTGCTGTACTGCTAATTGTGACTAATTTGTCGAATTCCCGAAAATTTTGGTATCAGTTGAAATACGATGCGAAGTTACTATTCTTATGTTGCGAACTAAAGTTATGAAAATGTTTAGGTTAAGTTGCTTGCTCTTGTAACCCTTATATCTTTGGATTTGTGTAAGTGAGTGCTGTAAATTTTCGGGTTTTCTTGGTTTCCAACTCTATATAATTAGGTTATTTTGCAGGAAGGTTAGGAAGTTCAAATTTTATTGTAACATTAAAAATGCATTCGGCTAAAAACGAGTTGAAGTTCACAACTGGGTTTTCCTTCTCTTGGTTTCTTCTTTCTCCTTGTTCTTTTATCGAACGGTAAAGCTGCAATTTAAAACGGAAAAAGCAGGAAATTACAATGTGGAATTCTATATGTCCCTGAGGTAATGGGATTGAAGCGGCAGAAAACTCGTTAGACAGAAAAAAGGTGAGATAGGAAGATATGAAGAGAGCAGAAGAAAGAGAGAACGCGTCAGACGGGAAAGTAAAATAGGGCGTAATGACAGAGAGACAAGATCGAGGCATAAAGTGCATCCATTTGAACTCAAAAAGTAGGCGTTGAGTAACAAGCGAGAAGAACAAACGACAACAGAACAAATATATATATATATAAAAATAAAGGTATGAAATTACAGAGGGGAGCACTCGGGAGGACTTGAGTTAAAATTCTGAAAATGACAGAAATCCAAAAGGTTTGAAGAAATTGATTAATGGCTTCTTACACAGGGCAGGTGAATTATATAAAATATTGTGTAATGACTCAGGAGCAGGTACTTAACTTAGGTTAGTTAATAACTCAATAGTATATTTCAACCATGCTACTCCTTTTCTTCTTTTTACGTCCACTGTACGTCCACATTAGTCGAAATCTTTGGGCGAGAACCTCGGACACGAAATGTCCCAACATGAGAAGTTTCTACAAGAAACCGTACATAAAATTTGTGGTTCGGATTTAGTTAAAAATCTGTAGTTTCTTCCACGTAGTAAATTCGCCAAAGAACCAGATAAACCCGGCTGAGCTTCATCTGGATTATTTACACCCTACTTCTCTCTTTCTCTGCTGCCACGTACATCAGTCATTAAGTCCTCGTAAAGAAACTGTAACCACGTCCTGGAATTTCTAGTAAAATTTTCAACTTCAAATTTAAAGACGGTCGAAAGGAGCAGCGGGTCAACTTCTCCAGAGTGGGACAAGCTTCCCTGATGAACTTAAAGACGGGAATTCACAATCTTCTATAATTCTCCTAGAATTTTCCCAAGCAAAACGTCGGATTATGCGACTTATACTTTGCTAATATCACTTTTTTAAACGCAAATTCCTTACAACACCTGCATCAGACACATCGTTCATTTATCAAATTGAAAAGACACCTGACAAGACTTTGTCAAACGCTTAGTCCACAGTTTTTGGTTGTGATGTTGAAGTAGTGACGTCAAAACTATTCATTTCGCACGTCGAAACGTCCGGGTCGATCGAATTAGTCACTTGAATTTGAGGTTTTTCGAACGGGTCAACTTTCGACTGTTGTTTTAGACTCTCGAACCATCGTTGTCAATCAACCCCTCGACTATTCATCAAATATGTTAAATACACTAAAGGGTGTACTAAAGGGAATGCAAAGCAATCTTTAAAATGCGTCCCTGCGCTCTAGACATCTGTGCAAAAAGTCAAATTCTAAAGGTTCCCAGGCCTCCCGATGGGTCGGTCCGCCCTTTCTGGGGGATCCAAACGATCCTTTCGATGGGTTTCCATAGGCAGAACCTTCCGACACAGAGAAACCTTTCGGATTCTCTTTGAGGTGACTCTTTTCATCTTTCTGTTTTTTCCCAGCGTACATTTTTACTTTGCATACTCGTCAGCATACATTCGTTCAACGTTTAATTCTTCCACTCAAACTATACGCACAACCATTGCATCCCCATCGCTTCCCATTCCTCTCTCTAACTAGTTTTCCTTTCTTGATTGATTTTGCAGTTAAGTATCCGGAATGTGCTTCCGGTATTATTCTGACGTCAACAAATAGGTTTTGCTTTTACTCTTTCGACTTGCACCTGTCAGAGTTTCAGTGACAGTAACTTTTCTTCTACGAGTACTTTTCTCTTGTGTTGCTTCGGTGAAATTCATTCCCACTACATCGAGATGTTTAATCAGCCCATAAAAGAAAAACAGCCTTTGATGCAAGACGTTTCTTATATTTTTCTATTTATGTGACCTTCGTCTATTTTCTCTTTGAGATCGATTTTCCCGTTCGCCTAATTTTTTTTTATCAGACATGCTTTTCTGTGTGCTCAAGGTACTACAAAGTATTGGTGACGTAGTCCTACTACGTAATATACTCGTCATTTTTATTTCTCTTAAACTTTTAGAGCTTTTTGCAATTGTTATGATTAATCGTTAGTACAAATTTGACTGTCAGACCGAACTACTCTGCACTTTAGGGTATATGTAATTGTACAAGTAACACTTAATAGTTCTGTAGCAATTTAAATTTACGTGAAGAAAATGAGTAACAAAAAATTACGTCAAATTTTATATGGCATTTATATAAAAATAAATCCAAGATTCAGGGTGATACAAACTAGCTTTTGTACTACATAATTCTTATACTAGCTGTCTAGTCTGAGCTGTCTACTCTCTATTACAATATTTTGACAAGTCACGCTTTATAATTTTGTATTTTATAGAAAAATCACTAAGTTCTGTTTGATGTAAAAAGGACTGACTGCTGACAGGACTCTTCCGTTGGATTTTTCTCAAGTTTTGAGCCTTCAGCCATGCTGTCGACAAGCTGTTTCCAACCAGACTTTTAGTTTCGATTGAAACTGTTTAGTAGTAATATTTTAGAACCCATAAAATAGGTCATTCTTACATGCCCATTTTATAGTCTTCTGCATTAGGCTTCCGAGAACGGTTATAAAAAAAAAAAATTGTGCTCCTTTAACGGAGAAGGTTGCCGGTGGTGTGGAAGGTTCGTAAAACCGTACTTAAACAAATAATAAATTAATGTTTTTATTAGAAGTTCGTTAGCGGTCGAAACGAAATAAAAGGGCAAATTACTTTGATACATAAGACACTGAGGCGGTTGTAAAAACGGGAGATTTTACCACCCTACCCTTTACCCTTTGAATTTCGTAAAAATATTTACCGATCGCACGGCCAAATTTATATTAAAACAAATAAAAAGTTATGAATTCGAACAGCTTGCGGGCGTAAACTGCAAACGAAATAATTGAAAGGGAAAAATATAATATTGTACAAATGTTATAATAAGGAAGGTACGCCGAGCTTGGGAAAACAACAAAAGTGGTTGCTTTTCAAATGACCGTAAAACCCTTGGAGAAATACAAAAACAACTTCCACGTTATTACACAGGGAATTGTTTAAATGGTTGATTAGAAAGAAGACACTGGGTGCAAACGTAATGAATAATATGCAATAATATAAGCCAGTAAAATAAGTTCACCGTGAGGGTAATAAAGGGGTTAAAGAAACCTGAGGGTTGCATTGCTTTTAAGTTTGGTTAGAAACAACTTCACATGAACGGAAGAAAATGTGAACTGCTGTCGTGCTAGCGATATTGCCTTACAAAAAAACAAGGTAACCTATTTGTGTCGAGGTATGTGGTCCCTAGAAACATAAATTTGAGAAACTGACACGTGAATTTATGTATGAAATGGTCACAATTGCAGCTGACGAGGGAAAAGAGAAAAGGAGAACGCTGAAACGTTTCGTTCAGAGGTTATTATGTTCGAAATGGTTTTCTTCAACTTCCGGACTTTTTGGAGTTCGAAAAGGATTAGGTCACAGGTGCGAGGGAAAGGTCATTAGAACATGAGGTCATCGAATGGTAGGTTTTTGAATGGAAAACGACGACGGCAAGTCGAAGGGAGGACAAATTTAAAAAAAATCAAACTTGAATTTTGCATCGTCGATCGTACGTAACGATAGGTTGAACTAGGCTCATTCCTTTCTCAAATTCAGGAATAAAAATAGAACCTTTCTGGAGTAGCGGCACAAATGCGAATATTTACATTTCCAGAAAAACACGACAGGTGACTCAAACGTTCTTAAGTTCATTCCAAAGTTTACTTTTCGTACAGAAGGTTTTGGTGTGAAATTCAGTGAAACTTGACTTGTTTAAGGTCATTCAATGGTTTACTTCTTTCCTGGACTTAAAATTTTTCAGTGAAAGTTGACTGGTAACTCGGGACTCGTTATCCTCTTCTGTTGTGAGAAAACACACAAAGTTACAGTTCACGACGTAACAAACAATAGTAAACTTTACGATAAAAATGTAAGGCACCGAAATGCAACAACACGACTTCATAAAGTTCATTCAAAGGAAAAGTAGAGTTCATGAGTGTTTGAACTTGAATAAAATCGATAAAAAGATAACATGGCAGTTGTTGAGGCATCAAGAACCCGCAAGATAAATGTACTTATTGATAAATGATACCAATGATAGATGTTACGTGATTTGAGCCGTGCAGCAGATACGTAGGGAGGTTTAGGCTCCCAAAGTGAGAAATTTTTCCATTTCGACACGTCACCGGCGAGGGCCAGAGAACGAACAAAAAAAAACTTAAAAATTTGCAATTCAAATTAGTTTGCTTTCGAGGAAGTCCCGTTTCTCCAGGTGAACTCGAATTAAAAATCCCACGGGTTTATTGAATTTACTTTAATTTGCTTCCTTTCTTTTCAGGTATCGACCCTAACGATCCTGAAGCCAACAGGGCGGCAACCAAAATCCAGGCCGCTTTCAGAGGTCATCAAACGAGGAAAAGCATGAAGCAGGGAGACGGAGAATCCAAGCAGAACTTAGACAAGGAATTCAGTTCCGAGGACAAAGGTGAGTGTCTAAAGTTGTAAAATTAAAGTTGCCAGACATTTAAGGCCCAGGGAAAATGTCGGAAGTGAACTTTCCGCAGGATCCCACCCCAAAACCTGACTAATTACGTTAATCAATCTTCATGTAAGTCAAAACACTCCTGATCTTTAATCGAAGCTCTGCAGACGTGTTATTAACTTCCTTAAACCGACAGGTACCACGGTAATTTGGATATTAAACAGAGCGCAAGGACAAGTGAAAAATAATCATGGCGTACACAAATTATTAATCGGAAATAAAAGTTTTAAGCGGGATTCTGTGCTTTTAAGAACGTATAATTTATTAACGGTTGTTTGATATATTGCTGCGATACGACGGCGCACGTAGTTTGCCTAGTTCCTTCTATGTCTTCCTTGAGAAGATTCAAACGTAAAGCTGTCGATTGACATGCAAATAGCTCTATTTGCAAATTTTCTATTTTCCTTTCTGCGAAAGTTAACATTCGTCTAGTGAAACTTTTTCACTCGTCAACTCGATTTTAGCTACCGAAGTGAAACTTTCCTCACGGACCAGTTTCCCACATCGTACAAGACTTTCATCTCAGGCCGAGGAAAGTTTGTTTTCTTTTTTTTTTTGGTGACTTCGTCGACAATATAAGAAAAATTCCGTGTATAATTTCACATCGACCAGATCTCTTTTCGTCACTTGCAAAGTTTGTTTTCTTTTGTTCTTTGGTAATGTTGGAAATGAAAATACTTTTGCTGTTTTTTTTGCTCTTCACGTTGTTGCAAACTAGGAATAAGAAAAGTTATTTTCAAGTTTCCAGCTTTTTCTGGCAGGATCCCCAAAATTTGATTAATTTTCGCATTCGACATGATCTATGCGTTCCCTGAAAGTACCACCCGACAATCGACAATAGAGAAAATCCACATTCAAATGTCTGTTTCCTCTTCTGTGATTTGTTCCACTTGGGCAGGGCGACAACAAAACCGAACTTGACTATTTGTCTAGTGAACACGTAGAGGACAACTTCTCGTATCGCATTCCATCTCATCATAGAAAAAATTCGTGACTCCTC
Organism: Polyplax serrata; assembly: GCA_037055365.1. NCBI lineage: Eukaryota > Metazoa > Arthropoda > Insecta > Psocodea > Polyplacidae > Polyplax > Polyplax serrata. Next base: position 2,072,817 of record JAWJWE010000038.1, on the reverse strand, counting down.
TCATTTTAATATTGCCTATGAAAGTTATTAAAATTAAAAATTTATTGGACAACGACAAAACGCCTCCTGCATTGTTTTAATGAGTTCGTTATGAAATTGGAACAATCAGTCGGGCATCGATAACATCCAACAGCTGTTTTTTTGTTTGCTCAAGAAATTTTAAGATGAAACCGCACAACAAAGGAAGCAAGCTGTCTGCCATTAGGCGAAATTTTCTCTTGGTTTTTTTTGGGGAGTCACTCATGCAGGAAATAACAGTACTTTCGTATCTGTCGGTCCTATTTTTTAATTCATTACCCAACAGCTAGTTGTTTGATAGTCCGGACTGAGCAATCACTGAAACTCCATTTTTGTTTCGCAATGCTCTCAATGCAGTGAACTTAAAAATGAAAGAATGGAATGTAAAAATAAAACAAGTGTTATGCTTTATTTCACAGAAATAAAGCTTTGAGACAGCCTAGTTAACATAGGTATTATAATATAATAGAATAATATAATATATTGTGTAACATTGCAGTATATTAAGTTTCTAATATTTAAAAAATTGTTAAACCGAACTCAGTATTACAATATTAGAGAATTTCTCGAAGTTGTAGGAATGGAGGGCAACCATTCCTGTTGCGAAAATATACCTTTAGTATTAAGACATTGTAAAAATTATGATTTTCTAATATTTTTTTCTCGTTTCGAAATTTTCACCCTTTCTGAAATGGCGAAGCACACGAATTTCCTTGAAAACCTGAAGGAGTTTTAAGAACTTGGAAAATTAAAAAGAACAAATTACCATGTTGCGTGTCATTCAACGTAAGCCTAAAAAAATTAACATCAAAGTTATGCTCTCACTTGATTTCCATGGCTTCAAAAATTTGTTTTCACAACTCTCCTGCTTCTCTGCCCATTTTCCCTGGTGAAACCGATTTAACATTACCGTTTAATTAAAATTTTTCATTATCAGAATTTTTCAGGTGATCGAATCATCTTTTTCCTAATCAGTTTGAACCAAACCGGGTTACGAAAGGGTGGCTCGGAGGTTTTCCCCAAAATTAAGCTAGGAAGCATCATAATGTTAAATCGCATACAGAATTTTATTTTCATTTGACCGCGAATTCAAAGCGCTTTATATTTGACATTTCTACTTAATGTCAATATCTCTATCAGTTGATGTATAATTACAATCAGTCAGTCAGTCAGTCAGTCAGTCATTCATTAGAATGTATAAAATTGGGGGCTTTGGGTACGCGGCATTCATTCAGTATCCATTCTACACGTTTTCTATATTAAATTTGTTCTTAACTTTACCGACAGACTCACGTCTCATTTTAAACTTCAAAGTATTCAGCAAATACTAAAGTATTAAAGGGCTTCATTACGGAAGCCTGCTTCATACTCTATTTTTCTGTTTGAAGGTTTAATTTAGTCTTTACTTCAGTCAATTCATTACGTCATAATGATGTTCTGTAAAATCTATAATACTATTAAAATATTCTACTCTGACATTACTTGTTCACCGGCAGTCCTAAACATGTCTACGGGAAAAACTAAAAGCGTCATTCATGTAGTTGAGCATCAACATTTATTTAAGTAATCTGTATACATCACAAGGCAATATATAATCTTTTCCGTATAGTTGTATATAGTTGTATATAGTATAGTGTATATAGTTGTAGTATAAAAAGGTTTTACGGGTTTGTATTAATATTTTATTGTCCCGTGTCTCAATGCATGAATCATAAGAGTGTCACAATTAAATATTTTTGAATAGAACTTATATATTGTTTATCTCGTACGGTACTAAGCAGTGAAAAGAATTCTCCAGAGGTGTTACATCCCGCTTGCAACGCAGCAGATAAAACTACTTAAATTTATAAACTTGGAGAAGGTATATCGGTAATAAAAGATTAGACGTTCTCCTGGCTGAAGCTAAAAAAATAAATGTGAAGTTATGTAGGCCTAAGTTTTTGCATAAATATTGGATTTTTTAAGGCACAATTAACTCACTTAATGGATTATGGAAGAGAATGCGGAATTTATTTTTCTTGCTGTTGCGTTCTCTTCGTTCCCGTGGCGTGGCCTTAAACAACCGCAGATTAACGCGTCTGTCACACCGTGAAATCTTAATTTAATAAAGAAGATGGAACACGCAGTTTTTGTGGCCACAATTGTGCAGAAACGGAAACAGTTTGGGAAATTAGTCGATGGGTTTCGTGTCTAAAATCGTCAGACATTGCCAAATCTTGTACCTTTTCATACCTGTAGTTATTAATAGTGAAAATTGATACTTTGCTGGTGTCACGCCCGTGTTTATTTTTGTTTTCCCTGGTTAATAGTTTTCCACGCCCAGCTATTGTATATCATTTATAAACAAAATTTCTCTTCTTGTTATTTAATTACAATTAAGATGTAAATTAAATTCAAAATGTTGGAATATTATAGGAAACAGTAAGTTTTATCTCAAATTTGTCATCTTTTCGGTTTAATAAGAGTAAATTTTAACATTTTGACCTAAACGCGAAGAGGTCAGAATTCTTCATTAAAATCAACTACGATATTTCCTTTTCAGTTTCCGAGTAGTTTAGGTTAGGCGTTTTCTCGGATAATTCTTAGTCAAACGTACCTTCTTCTCAAGTGCACTCTACTTTGCCTGGATATTGGTTAATGTAGTAATACATTATAATTAAGGCATAAAGTGGTGCACACTTTGTATCAAATGTATTATTTTTCATTCCGTCTGTCTCATAACAGTCGCAATATTAGTATAGCTACAGGGAGGTACACAAAAATCAAATTAAAATTAAGAATAATTAAATTAAATATATTACAACTTAAAATTAAAAACCCTAAAAATCAAAACTCCCCGTCCTTCCGTGTAAACCATATATAAGAAATTGTAACATTCAAAATGATCGTTGAATGTTTTTAACCGCTAAAGGCGATACTTGAAACTTCATACAAAGCCAACTAATATTTCATAGGCAAAAGGAACTTGTCTCCCACTCTCGCTCGGCACAGCGGTGAGTGCGAGCGAATTTTCAAAACTCGAAAAAACCGGAAGCGCAAAATTTTTGTACCGCTCACGTGACCTTTTGACGTAAAAAAAACCGGAAACGGGAGCCTCACATGAGCGGAAATGCATTTTTCGTTTTTCTCCCTCGCTCGCCGTCTTCCCTCCGGCATTTGAATGTTTGTACGAGCCTTTCGAGCAATAAAACCGTGAATCTGAGTCGGGTAAGAGAACGATTGTGACTTTTGAAAAAAAGGATGAAAAGGAAGGAACCCTTTAAAAATTAAACGAACCTGAAAGTTGAAAGCACGAGCCTGTAAAACCGGAGAAAATGACTACGAGGAAGATTTTTCCCGGGGGGCATAAGCCAACGAACACGGGCCTGAAGGATTTTAGAAGTTGAGGAATGGTCCGACGTTAGAAAGGAAAATAGAAAACCTCGTTGAAAATTTCACCTGCCGGCAATAAAATTTTCTTTTGTTCCTTCAGAAGATTCGAATTTTTCTTTTACCCGTCTGCTCACCTGTTAAAAGGAATTTCATTTTGTTCGCGTCGGTTATTGTGTGGAAAATTTCTCGCTGCGTTTCTAACATGAACGTGGACAACCGAAAGATCCTTAAAGAGATCATTCCTCGGTATAACACGTATTAGCCCGTATTGGCGGAAGTAAAGGAAAGGAAAGGATGTAAACGTCTGTGGTAATTGAAGAACAAAGAAATGCTTTTGAAAATCAAGAAGAAATAAAACAATCGATTTAATGGGATTATTTATTGGAAAACAAGTATACGTAATTTAGTGTATACTATATATATAGTGATGAGAATGCAAAAACCACAATTATTCTACAGAATATTAACAGGATGTAACTAGAGAATGATGTTGGAGGAGAAGAACAGCTTGTCCCATTCATCTGGAGGGCTACGACGAAGTTTACAGCGGAAATAAGAAGAGAAAATGAATGGATTTCATTGTGTGGCATTAATTTCAGGCCGTCTGAGGTGCAACGTCACAAAATTGTTGCGTTCTGTCTCTTTCCTTCCTAGTTGAATGCGACCAATTTGTGCGTTGTACAGGGGTGGTAATCATGTTGGGAAATTGGAAAGGGGAGAAATTACTTAATGAAATACATTTGGTGTTGTGTTTTATTGCACATTAAAATCATCAAATTGTTTGACTTATCATCGCGAATTAGGTTTTGAGATGATTACACAGGCTAATGGTTTTGAAAGACATTATTTGCACAGTTGAAATCATTTCCACCAGGAGAGTACGGTAGTGGAGTATTATTTTAAATAATAATTTGTTTACTGGAACAGTAACTTATTTTTAGTTCTCGGTTTTTGCTGTAGGTTTCCATCAACCTGAGAGTAAAAACCGTTAGAACTTGGTACTGAGATCCAAATAATAGTCTCCATTTTCCGTGTTTTTTTCTATTACTGAATCTCTTTTTCTGTTGCTGGGACACGGAATCCTCAAGCGTTGGTGTCGGTTCCTTGAGCCTTCGAATTTTCACTGCACCCCAAGGTAAACCTACTCCCAAGTCATAACTCTACATTTCCCGATTGTTGTAACCTTAGACCTAAAAATCCAGTTGGGCCTGCACTGTAAACACCGGGAATTTCGCTCCGGGCAAATAAATATTATGAGACCTTTATTTATGTGTCACAGATCAGGTTGGGCCGTTTATTTATGTATTTGTTTTGTTACGTTTCAGAGCTCTGCGAAGCGGCAACGAAAATCCAAGCTTCCTTTCGGGGTCACCTTGTTAGAAAATCGGCTCCGCGGAAGGACGAAGAGGAAGAACTTAGTAGAGAACTTAAAAAATTAGATGCCAAGGTGGGTCCAATCTCAGAATAATTCTGAATAAAAGTAAATTACGACTGCAGATGAGTGCCAAATGTTCAAACTTGGAGATTAAATATTAAATGAAAACTACGTTACAAAAACTAGTCTAGTGTGTTGTTACCGGTCGCTCCGTTACTCTTCGCCATCCTCGATTGTGGAGTGAACCCATTTCCTCCGCTTTTTACTTATTGATTGTTAATTTACTCTAATAATCACATTCATCGTATCAAGCTGTACAAGTCGCAATGGCAAACCATAAGACTTGTAAAATTTATTCGTAACTTTTATATATGTCAAAGTTCAAACTCCGGTTCAAAGTTCTTATCGAATCGATTCTATATGGCATGTTTACACCGTCATACAATTGCTCCTTACTTAAGGATTATCATTATTATTGTTTCATGATTCTCAACAAGAAGAGTACATTTGTGTGTCCCTGTATTTCTTAATAAAGTCATAATCATATGTTGTGTGACATAAGAATATTTATTAAAAACTTCCGTTTCTAAATGGCAAACATAATCTTACCATAAGACATTCCCACTCACAAAAATAAAGCCTAACAATAAATTTTGTGAAATTTAGAAAAACAATACTTCTGATACTCTTGCGGTGCCTCACGTGCAGTACAACACAAGACCAAGTAGGGCCCGATATCTACAAATACATAAATGAAGTTACACCACTGCTTGAAAAATACTTTATAAAATCAATAAACATATGTGATTAAAAATAGAAATAAGAGTTCGCGAAATGGGGCTGAATATAAATGTAAATGGAGTGAGTCGCAATCAAGAGAGGGAATAAAACAATAGAAACAAATTTAATAAAATTAGTAACGAGAAAGTTTACTTATCATTGTGGAGAAATGCCTATGAGAAATGGCACCGTTGAATTTTACACTCGTCACGAAACAAACTGGTTTAAAAAAACAATTACGAAACCTTATGGGGTAGAAAAATATGTAGGATGTGACGGCGGAGTACGAAACAGAAACAATTAAAGTGGAAAAAGGTTGGTTCGAAGTAAAACCCACTGAAATCGGCAACTTTCGCTGGGGTTTCCTATATTATTGCACCTAATAAACGAGGACAGAGGTTTCCCGGGTTATTTACGAAGCCATTTAGAAAGTGCCTTTCGAATTCCGATAAAATAAAAAAGGTCTCTTTGCTCTACAAAAGTGCCTTCTTCACAACTCCAGAATTCTACATAATGACCAAAAGTAGAAGGTGATTTTCATTAGGGAAATTTTCAAGAACCATGTCGTCATACGCCTGGTCTTCCTTATCATTGACACCACTACGTGACGCGATGATATTATTATGCTAATTTACTTACTTTGGGTCTGGTTTTAACAAAATAAACTTAGTAAACGCAACAAACTGGGTAATATGGTCAAACAGAGTCAAAACATTCAAAAATATTCAATTAATTGCAATATATATAAAATAAATGATCCAGTTTCACTCTATAACAATAATGAATATTACGTACAATTTATTTGTCAACGTGTTAATTAAATTTATTGTACTTTTGAATGATCAAGCGTACTGATTAATGTACATAAATGAATAAGTACGAACAACGACAACGTTTCACAAAGGTTGTAACAAAATTTGAATTTGAATTTTTGTATGTTTAGTACTATTTATCATCGTAGATTGCGGTGCAGTGTTTATTTTACGTTCAGTTGTTTTCGATAATTCTCCCTGCTTGTCCTTCTTGGGCATTGCTATGAAGTTCTGTCGGTTCTCGTCTGCAGAAGGATTGCCTTTCCTTACACCTTCCTACATTTCACGAAATAAAATGGGTTTAACGTCCTCGCCCTGGAAGAAGGGATTTACCTTGATGGACCATTTCGACAGAGCAATTGAACACAAAAACCTAATCTTCGGACTCGAATTACATCTGCGACACTGTGAGTCTGGTTCCTGTACGAAGCAAAATTTGTCATTCTTCTTAAATGAACCTCAAGCTCTTTCTGGTCGTCCTCTTTTCTTCAATGTCCAGCTTCTTCAAAAGACCTTTCTCTTTCTAGAAAATTCCTTTTCAAATATCTGGAAAAGACAAGAAGTTCCCTTACGTGATCTTTTTTTTTCTACGCTATTAAATCGAAACACGTGGTAGTCGACTATTAGAAATGTAGTTCTTTATATCTCTTGGTCTCTTTGTTGGGTCACTCAAGTTTTCAATAGAAATATCCAAGAACATGATAAAAAACTACTTTCCAATTGCTTTCCGAATGCAGCCTGTTGTCATTCAGAGAGTATAAATTTTTTGTAACGAAGCCTCGTTGTTGAAACATAAACTATCTGTATTTCTGTACACGTCGTTACCGGGAAAAACGATACACATTTTCATATTACCTACTAGTGAATCGATTCCAATTTGATGGCTCCCAAAACATTATTCGTTAAGCCTTTTTCGCGAAGGCCACGTGATGATTTTAAACTAGCCGGGAACGATTTTGGGAAACCAAAATCAGGTTGAACGACCAGGGCAATTTAATTAGTATTACGCCATTTGCATTCTGCAGATGCAGAAACATTTGGACAGCTTCATTTGCTTTGCTGATTACATTACGTTCATTGTCACTCCCAAAATGAAATTTCTGTCGCGTACAAACGCACAACATTTGGAAAATTGCTCGCTAATAGTTTATCGGATTTAGTTGAGGACACAATTTTCGGTATTTATGCCTTCTAAAAGGTTTCGATTCCAGGACGGCTTTGCTTCGTCCAGCTTCGGATTGCTGTCCCTCGACCTTTTTTTCATCCCCCAACCTCACATTGCGTTAAACAAAATTAATGTTTAATGAAATGGTTCTGTAAGTGAGAATAATTGTTTTAGAGATCAAATTAAAATATAATTTCGGTGGAAAAGTTTTGAAAAAGTTCCCTCTCTCAGGGACGTCCAGCTGCGGATTAAAGGGGAATTTACAAACGTAAATTCAATGGCACCCAAACAAATTTTAAGTTGTCAAGAAGGAAAAGAGCCATGTCGAAAACCCTACGACAGTATTGTGTGATCGCAGTACAACAGATTTAACGTGGTGGCTGTCAGATATTTGAGTACCTTAAACTGGGAGCAAGAGGCTGAGTAATAACACAGCGAATGGGATAAAAAGGTATAAAGGCAGTAAATTTAATTTTTAAAATATTTTCAATTGTTTAGTAGCACACAGTTACAAGCAATGTCATTTTCAACGAAATTTACTTCTCTTTAAAAATGTTGTATTATTTTAATATGTACAGTTATTAAAATGGTTTGGCTATGTTGTAGTAAAACAACACATGTGTCAACTGTGTTCCTGATTAAATTAAACCATGAACTGTTAACAGAATTAAAAGGGTATGTATTTATGTATGGTTCCTGTGCTTCTAACCGTGTGTTTGTTTGCATTAACGCTGACTAAAATTAAATTCTTAATAACTGAATCTATAATTTAAATTTTTTCGTCTTATTTCAAATTAATATACACTAAAACGGTACAAAATGTTTATTATAAATGCATGCAAGGATGACCTGGAATTTCGCCATTGTAAAAACACATGTAAATTTTTTTTTCTTGCTACTTTTTCAAAATTTGCATCCCGTCCTGTTGAATTACAATTCAAAAATGTTATTCCGTACTTTTGTTCCGGGACTTTTTCAGGCATTTTTTTTTTCAAAACTTAAATTTCACTGCCCATTTCGGTTTCCACCTGACCTTTCTTTTCTCCCCGGTTTTATTTTCCCATTTCTGCTTTTTAATATCCCACATTTGAGTCCGGTTTTATTTTCATTAGAACTGGATCTTTTTGTATGTTTCTCTCGTTTCTCTGGACTGTTTCAAGTGCATTTGAGTTTTTTCTTAGCGTATCAGGTATTCAACAGCAGGTAGTGCAGTAGAATGCGGCAAGGAACAAAACAATTTAACTTGCTTTAACCTTTGTAAATATATATATATATATCAAATAGTAAATCTCATTTTGAAATGTATAGTATAACACGTTTTTTAAGCTACTAACCGCGAGTTGTAAAATATGAAAAAAAAATTATCAACTTGGGGAATTAAATTTTGCGAGAGAAAAAAATTGCGTTTAAGCCGGATTTCCTTGTTCTGTGGTATTATTACTTGGAACTTTGAAAAAAGTTTATGATATACGAACTGAATGCTGTTACATTTGTTCAATAATAAATTACGAGGAGATTTTGGAAAACGTTAGTGCGAGAATTATTTTATTGAACGAGCAAAACGTTTCTTAACGCTACAAGTTACTCATTTGCAATTTACCCCTAAACTCGTGAATACGAAAATTAATTTTTTAAAGACAACCACCTGTCCCTGTAAATGTAAAAATTATGTAAAAAAGTAAATTTTTTCTCAATTTCCTATGATCAATTGAAATGAGTTAGCTTTTTATATATTAAATTAATAAAATCAATAAATTAATTATGAATTATTATTATCAAATAATTGGCATTTACTGACCTCCGTGGGGTCACCTTAAACGTGTTCTCCTCGACTATCATTGCCAAATTTTACCAGCCCTAAAGCGGCAAAAAAGGTTTCCCCTTGTGTTGGATAACATAAATTTTAGGTGGTTATCCGACCGGAAATTTAAAACGGAGCTACTACAGTCTAATTATGAGTTTGGAAACAATTGCGAACAAACAGAGCATTTAAATCTTTCGTCGAAAGTAGTAAAAATATAGAGGGAGGAAATTCAAAACGGTTTTGCACTCGAAAATGTGAGGAACTCCTATTTCCTAGTAGAACATCATTAATGCCTTAAGTTTCTGGTGATATCCACGGGTTTTCAACCGGCAAAGTAGAAGTTCACATTAATACCCCGCATTAAGTTTTATTATTTCCATTCTGTACATTTGACTGAGGTATTTGCATTCAGACAAATAGTGAAAATTTCGGGAGTTCAATTCAAATTAAATGATTCCTGCAATAAAATGATTTCATATTGCATTATACGCATGACAAATTTGTCGTTCGCCCCTTAGTATTGTATTTTATGATTTTTTTATAGTAGGCATTAGTTCTCCATCTAACTAATCTAGTACATCATTTCATCACCTCTTCAGCTCATCTCATTGACAAAGCTACATGTTTTTATGATTAAATAGATAAATAATTATTAAGTTCTTCCAAGAAAACTAATTTAACCTGAATGAAATCGTTCGAGTAAACTTGAAAATTCTATGCTGTATTATACGGACTCTGAGTGTTAGAGGAAAACAAAAGGAACTTTTAGTGCTCAGGGATTTTCCTTGGCAAGTCCCTTAGCTTTGAATTTTCTCCGGTGGAAACTATAAAGTTTGTTTGCGGAAAGATTTAATGATGTCACACATGCCGTAGCCTGCTAACCCCCAACACATTCATTGTAAAATTTCGGTTGCACTCTTGGCTGCATATGTTTGAATATTCTACCGCGAAAATTTGATTTGTACAGGTATTATTATTATTACTATTTCATAGTAATACTACTATATAACACATATCCGGTCACAATACGCATCTTCCGAAAAATGTTTCCGACCTACTTTTCTTAATTTACATCTGTCCACTTCGAAATGTGGTAGTTTAAGAAGGTGAGAGACTCCATATTTTATCGAACTTTCAAAATTAAAATATTTCATTGCATTCTAAAATCATTTAATTTTTAAATGAAATCCTAAGTGATTTAAGCATCTTCTTGTATTTCACTGAAAATATACGAATAATTAAAAAAAAGGAAAGTACGCCGGGCGAGTTATTAAAAAAAATATTATATAAATTAATGTTCAAAAGCTCTTAAGCCGCGCTCCCAATTAATGTATTACGAGGAGTGGAAGAAAGAAAGCAATAAAATGGATTAAAATGAGCTTTGCAGGTCGATAAATTTACATAGAGTTGACAGAAGTGCGGAAGTGACTTGTGTGATTGCCGGACGGGGGAAATCAGATACAGTAACTCATAATTAGAATAGAATTAAAGTAACCAGTGACAGAGTAGTGTTGGGAAGAATAAGGAAACACGTACTTTGAAATATATAAGACCAAGAAAATTACACGCAAACCTAAAAAGCTTCACGCAACAAGAAATACGTAAAATAAGTCAGTGAGTAAAAGCAGAAAGAGAAATTTGGATGTTGTAGAATGAGACAATCGCCCAGGAATAATCTGTCTGTACCCAACAACATGAAAAGGCAGAGCAGAAGAGAAGAGAAGCGTGAACTACGCGGCCATGGAAAGTTTATTAACCGTGGTGGGAATATAAATAATCTGCAAAATATATTGACAGAAGAGTAAGTACCTGAAAAGTCATGGAAAGATAAGAAAATTATTTTTCTTTCTGAAAGATATAAAAGTGTCGTAAACACAAAGGAATAAAACGTGACAGATTTTTTAAGGCAGAAGTATAAAAGTAGTGGTAAATGGAAATTCGGCTACTCAACAAAACTGAAACCAACATTTTTCTACCTTTCCAGATGCATAAGGTTGAATGCACTAATTCTCTGTCGCGACGCATAAGTCAGAGTATAAGTAAATATCAAATATTCATAGATTTCGTATAAACATCACCTGATGCAAAGTATTGTACTTTTCATATTAGAATTTAAAAATGTATGAGATAATTTTGAAATGGAATTAGAATAATAGTGCACCGTAGCAGTTCAAAAAAATCGTGTTATGTAATGTAAAAAATAAAGGAATGGTATTTGATATTGTCTAGTAACAACAGAAATGTACGCTGAACAAAAACAAAACAGACAATTTGAAGTAGATCGAGGATTATGAGGACATAAGATACTAAGAGGACTTTTATAGTTGTATATTAACCTGAGAACATTTACTACTTCTTGCTTTATGTAATAACCTTAAATAAGAGGGTTATGATATTTTAAAACAATGTAGTTATTTTGTACGAAACATAAACTTTCTTAAAAGAGAACCATATTTGGATGATACCTGCAATATTGTCGTAATAATACTTACACACAATCTAAATGCCGTTCAGCTCTTATCATTTGTTGTCACTTACATACATACAGTTAATGAAAATATTATTTATTTCTTTAATTTATTAACTAAGCGTTTTTTTATAAATTCATGGAAGTCATCACCTCGTTGTAGTGCATATATATTTTTGTTTTTTGTGTAGTTTCTCGTGTCATCTATTTTTTTTATTTTAAATTATATATATTTAATCATCATAACCAAAAACATCTAGCTATAAATTTGTGAACCAAATAAAAAATTTATTAATAACGTTAATAACTCATATAACTAAAAAAAATGGTTTTTCAGGCCTTTTATTTACATGCTAACTTTTTTATTTACATGCTGAAGTTCAGTCTTACATTTTTCTCTTTCTTTTCAGGCACCGGAGGAAGAACTAGACATCGATCTATCGGATCCGGATTTGCAGGTAGCCGCGACTAAGATTCAGGCATCATTTCGAGGCCACAGAGTCCGGAAGGAGAAGCAAACCGGAAACGAGTGAAGTCGTATTTTGAAACGAAGAACATGTGAAGAGACTGTTGACTCTACGTGACTTCATCACCGTTTTAGTTTTATTTCTACAATGGGATTTTCATATTCTTGTCATGGAAAGAATAATATATATATATACATATATTTATAAGCATATTGATAAGGAATTGGTTCGAGGAGTTTTTCGTTTCTTTTTCTTCGATTCCGACAGCAGAAAGGTTGTTTAGCATATATCGTGGAATAACAACAGAGACGGGTCTGTAGCGGTGGAAACAACACACAATAACATACATAAATTTTAAGTTACGATCATAATCGTTGACGTCCGGTATTCCATTTGTGAAAGCCTGAATTAGGTATATGACCCGTTATACAGTAACTGCAAAGTGATTCTGTTTAATTTGAAGGAGTTTATCGTAAACGAGCCTGACACAAGTTTCGGTTTTACTTATTTTCAAGCTGTTGCTTACCTTCATAGATGGAAAGAATTACGCGAATTATTTTGTATAAAAACTTTAGGGTAGATGAAGTTAGTAGATGGAATTAAATTTTGTCGATTAAGTCATTTCTTTCTCTGCAATCTAAAATTCCAGCATACCTTGGCTGCCAACTGATTTAACTCTCATAAATTTCACCTATTTACTACATCGTTTTTTTAATAATATAAAACAGTGCAAGTTTCTTGTTAATTTGACTTTCTACTTAGCACTGATATTTTTCTTCTATTTCATTTTGAGTAATAGTTTTTCTACCGCTTAATTCTCTTTATATTCAATTGACCGTTATATTCGTGTGTTTTTTTCTTAACGCCCTTCTTCATTCATAACTTATGTGGAGTTTCCAATGAATAATTACTCTATTTTATTAATTTTCGTACATTTGCATAACATAACTATTTTATTAATTTAACTTCGCAGAGTTTAAGTCTTCCTTTATTTATTACAATCTAAGCCGGTAGTTTTCCTTTTTTTTATTAATAACGAATTTATTTTCACAATTCACCCAATAAGTCACGCACTAGACCAACTAAGGGCTGCTTTTTTGTAGATCCATGAATTTTATATATGCAGTTTCACTTTCTTCCTGTTTTCTTTTTCACAGTCTCTGTCTCTCTCTCTCACTCTCTCATTGAGTTTACTTGCTGGGGCTACTTTTTGTACGTTTGTTTCTACAAGTGGAAGTCCCTCTACGAACTATTAGCAGTCTGCATTATCAGAAATACTTTTCAAATAGTTTAAAGGATTTTTTCGATTTCACTGTCCGAATAAGTCTTTTAATGCCTCATTGATTGCGAATAAGAGACTACAATCAAATTACTACCCGTCCTAAGTCTTTCGCAACTCTCTGAATAGCTGTAATCTCTACTCCTATTCTGCGGGCAGTGATACAAGCGAGAGCTTTCAAGTTTTCGTACAATTGAATCGATGAAGACAAAAGAAGTGTTAAACTTGATGGATGTGGAGCTTATGCTCCTCTTGGTGGATCATCAGATCAAAGTCATATTTTTTAGGCTCGTTTTCTTTCACTTCGTTAGAAACGCAATCAAATCGTTTTTTCTTCATTCTCTTCCAGCGCGAGGGCAAATCGATAATCGAATTTATTGTGAAAGCTCCCCAAAGCCAGAATTAGCGTTTTTCTCAACTCATGTCAGTGTCAACCTCTGACCTTTTTTATGTGAGGTGAAAATTTTATTACTGTGTTACTTTCACCACATCCTGCTTCCTATACATTTCTTTTTTTTCTTCATTATTCATTTTCTTAATTTTGCGTTCGGAACTTCCCTCGCCAAGGCTGATTTATTTACAACATATTATGCTTTTATTATCTCTGCAACATAAAGCAGCTTCATATCCTTTCTTCGTCGGGTTAATTAAATTGCAAAACATCCTTCTTCTCTAACTTAAATTTCTTTTCTTTTTCTTTTTTCTTTCCGCCTTCTTTTATTATTTTCTGTTATAAAGTGACATTTTATGGAACTCATCTCTGTAAAACCAACCATACTTTCTACCCTTTGATGCTTAGCCTGTTTTTTTTACAACATTTTTCCTTATTTCCCATTTTCCAACACGGTATTAAGTACCCGAATAAAATATGAATTATCCGTCACGTAGCACATCTACAGCAAAAATTACTGTGTGAATTTATATATATAAAGAGAACCATATATATTATTATGAATTTTTGATTAGTTACTTGAAAGTATTCAAATATTACTTTTAACAGCTGGTTGAGAGAAAGAAAAATCATTATTGTTATTGTAATGAAATCACATTTGAAATGAGAAAATACGAATAAAAGTAATAAAAATCGTTACTGCCAATGCGTTCATAAATCATTCTCAGACCTTTTGCTTTATTGATACCAAAATACATTGTTCCTACGGCCCTTAACACCTGTCAAAAATTTTTTTTATGGAACGAGGCTGTGCAATGATGAAGTCCCCCTACAAACTTCCTCAATTTGGTTTAATGAACGGATTAAATTTTTGACACTTTGAGGTGTCTATTTTCTAATGATAGGTAATCATACGAAATCAAAGACTGGATCAAAACTCATTGCTGTACACTCGTTTATATACAGCAGCGTAGAAGTGGAATCTCAAAACTTAAAGCTCAGCAAATACCAACGAGACCAAAAATCTCATGTGCGCAGAAAATTAATAGAAAAATTGTTGGATGATTAATGCACTCAGCCTAATTACTGATTTGTACGTCAACAATAAAACAAAAGGGTCAGCATTTTTCAAATGGTTATTAGTGAAATGTATTTTTTAATTAATTGATCGATCAATAGATGCGATCCTGCGCTGGAAGTTATCCAAAAAAAAAATAATTTTAATACTTTCAGACGCACACCGAATTCTTGTTTAGAACAAGGCCCGGCAACTCGCTATTTTAAAAATATTCAAATCAATTCCTGGCGTTCCTGTAACGAACAAATGGTTATTAGAAGTCAATTCGACACAGTCTCGGAGAAGTTCAATACTTTACTGGAGTTTTCGATGAAAACAAAAACTTTTTCATTGGGTGAGCGAAGAGAAAATTTTTCCCTTACGTTACATTAGCTGAAACGCGAGTTATCCACAGTGGTGGAACTCTATGAACATCTTTCCAACTGAAGAAACACTCGAAGTTGGCTACGAGTGATTTGGGTTAATAATGAGAAAACTTTTTTTTTCTATCTAAAAGAATGTTTCGGGCGAGCTTTTTCCCCGTGGAACTTTTACGAATTTATTAGATCAAAAAAAAAATACCCTGGGCAGCTGCTAAACTTTGAATGCTCTAAATAGGAGTCCCCGGAAAGGACTTGTTAGGGACTTGTGTAATTTAATTTAACAGCCACAAATCTTATTTTTAATGATCACACAGGTCATTGTTACAGATTTACCTGCAACAAATAGAAGAAGCACTTTTAATTACATTTTGTTAGTTGGACCAGACTTAACACTTGAGCAATATCGTTGCTTGGTGCCCTGTCACTCTATAAAATGTAAAACAAGTGTTACTCGGAACAAACTGACGATTATGGAAGTACTTATGACTAGTATTTATAAATAATTAATAAAATAAGACAGGATATTATTCAGTTACATCCATGAAGCATATTCAATTGGTGAGAATTTTACTAAGAAAATGTATTTTTTGAAACTAATTTTTAATAATTTGAAAATCAAAAGTGGCACGGCACTGATGGTGTTAAGAAGGCAAATATATTTAACCCTAAGAAACTTTTTCGAAATTCAATTTTACATTCATAAAGGCGACCTTGTGGTAACGAAATAAATAAAAGGACCCAAAAAGTTAACTTGGTTAGAAAGCTCACACAAAAACGAAACTTTCTGTGAAACTCACGAAACACTTAATCAGAAAATAAAATAAATGGCGTAATTAATTTAAAGCAACACGTAAGAAAAATGTTATAACACAAATTGATTACCCACGGATCTCGGATCTCAGGACTACAGGCACGAAAACGATGGGTAAACCAGAGATGTTTTTTGAACAAAAGGGGAGGAAG
This sequence comes from Polyplax serrata, assembly GCA_037055365.1. NCBI lineage: Eukaryota > Metazoa > Arthropoda > Insecta > Psocodea > Polyplacidae > Polyplax > Polyplax serrata. The sequence goes on along the minus strand of JAWJWE010000038.1, from coordinate 2,056,484 downwards.
TTAATTTCATACACTTCTTGATATTTCAAGTGGGTCAACGAAGGTGTCGGAACGAATAAACAGAACTGGTGAATGCTCAAGTGTGAAATTTAGCAGCAAACTATCTTAAAACTGAGTTTTCTTCTTGGATTCTTGAAAAAAATTTCTTAAATTAAATTTTAGGTGAAACGAATTGAGGACATGTGATTAAACTCATTTTGCTTTTTTCAAAATTCCAAAAGCATGCTTCAAAAAAAGTTAGTATTTTGTTGCTTTCTTGTAATATTGTTGTAGTGGTAACAGTAATTACAATGAAGGTGGAACTGTAGTAAATGGAGTTTGCATTGCTATCACGGCAAAGTCATGTTGTAACCATTCTGTAAATTTATTCTACCTTAAATTCTGAGCATACACTAATTTACACATACACATACTATAATATACTGTATATTATATATATATAGTATAATGCAATGTAGTAGATATGTCTCTTGTAGTTCTTCTGTGTGTTCGAATACAAAAAGACGCAATGAGAAGCTAATTAAATTGCATGTATTTACAGGCGTATGAAATTCTTAGTTTAATTAATATTTACTACATAAAATTATTAAATAAAATTTAATGTGATGCTTATTTATGCGTCGCGTAAATGATTGTTAAGGGAAACGTAATACTTGGGCATACGACCGTTAATAGTCAATAGGTTATCAATAATTTGTACACTAGGTACTCGATCGAAGTGTTTGAATACGTTGCTGTACGAATCAGTTGCTCTACGTTGAAGTAAGTTTTAAAAAAACTAGTAAGGCTTATATCTTAAAAAAGATTTGTTCAACTTTAAGAAGGTTGAGGGTAGAAAATAACAACATAATGTTTCCCGAACTTATGAAAGGGAAATGGATGGCAGGCGCTTTCGCTTGTTGGTGACTACCCTGCTGTGTGTTCTTCATTGCTTTTATTACTCCCAACTTGGTCCAAAGGTTTTCATATGGAACCTTTTCGGGTATCCAACACGCACAAATAAAATTAATTTACTGGTAGCAGGTTAAAATCTGCCGAGCACGAATGATAAATGCCTGAAATATACAATGGTTGCAACCACCCCAGTGGTTTCATTAATACAAAGACCTTAATTGCGTAACTCTCTAAAAGTTTGTCGGTTTGAGCAGTTAACTATTAAATTAGAATAGGCGGATTAAAATTAATAAATTACAGAAGTCTTTTTGCGTCTTCATTCATTAACGAAACCGTTGAATGAAGTCAATAATTAGTCAATACCTCAATAAGCGCTGGGTTACAAGTAAATAAATAATGTGGTTGTTTTCTTTAACTACATTAGGTAACTTACACAATTAAGCTGCCGTAGAACTCAAAAGAACTGAACTACACAGGACTGGACTGGAGCGTTACAAAACAAGTGGAGACATGGAATGGGATCATCCCTATATCGCTCATGATTATTTGGAAAACTCGATGGAAACAACTTCCGCGCCTAAAAGTTTTTCAATTACTGGAAAACTTTCATCCCTCAGGTGTTTCCACCCTGGAAACCACTTCATTGAAACGTTTATTCTTCTGTCACGAAAGATTCACCTGATTGTTCTGATAGAGCAAATAAAAGGTTGGGTTGTCTGCCGCTTTAAGTGACATAGACAAAAATAAAATGAATCGTTCGGTAATCAAACGATGGAATTAAGCCGACAATTTTTCAGTCTTTTTCATAACAAAAGACAACGAGAAGCTTCTAGGAAGTGTTAAGTAGTACTAGAAAAGAATGATTTGATTTCTTCCGAACACATTTCAAATTCAACAAAGGAAATAAAATGGAAAACCATAAAAATGATGTCTTGACCCGTGGACAACGTGATTGGAAAATTGATATTGGACTATGTGCAGGACAGATCTTCTGATTTATGACATTTGCCACATCTTTCAACGGTTTTGGCAAAAGAATGGAAATATGTTGAAGCAGATAAAATCTAATGGTGGTAGCAGCATGAAGACTATTGGCCTGGGGTGTAAGATCATTGAAATTGAAAATGGTTCACCAAAATTTAAGAATTCAACCTAAAGTGTAAGATCCATACAAATAGAACCTCTGTTATATTTTGAATGATCGAAAACATAATAGGGCTACAGCTTCAGTTGTTGGCTCCTACAATTGTGAATTGTCAACGATGGAAACGAACTAGTGTAAGAGGAAAAACTGAATTACAAAAAACCCCAGTCCGGTTGTTAGATGGGAGAACAAGAATTACTTCCATTCTAAAATTGATTTGATCCTTTCGTTTAGAGAAATGACACACCACTACAGAGATTTCTGACACATTTTCTTGAACTATATAAAAGAGAAAATTTTCCTGACAGCTCATGTTCTCCTGTCACACAAAAATAGTACACAGTAAATAATAGTCAACTGTAGAATTCAGAGAAGTATTTATGTTACGTTTTGTATTTCCATGCTACATATTTTTGTATATTGTTTAATAAGAAAGCATGTAGATTTAGGTTGTAATTTATGCTGATTATTTAAAGCAACCATGTGAAATAAAAAAACTTTTTAAGGCAAGAAAATCAAAGACGAATCAGAACTAATGATAGTTGAGGTGAATACAGAAGTCAACTTAAAAATTATGAAACACGGAGAGGAGATATTTACGAAAGAAATGTGCAACCTTAAGAAATTTCTTGGCTGACAAGACGCAAAGAAAAGCAATCCGGGTCGATGAGATTGTTGCCGGATAGAATAAGAAAGGAAACGAAAGTAAGAGCAATTATTCGAAAATCAATTATCTGGAAGATCAACAATTAAATGAGCTTGGATAAATACTCAAAAATAAATCTCTACGCTCTAGGGAAGCACATTCTCCCGACCAACCACCCCAAAAAGGAATGAAACTTCGAAATTGCATTGCCGATAAAAACAAAGACCGCTCGAATTTTCCTTTTCTGACGTGCCCCCAAAGTTTCCCAATGCACATTGTACAGGTTAGTGCAAACTCTTACAGGCACGTCGAAAAAATTTATTGTAACTAATTGAAAAATTCGTTTGAGTCACGCAGAATGAAAAGAAATGACACAAAATCGATGCCGTGAAAAAAAAGTCCGTGCCAAAACCAAAAGATAATTTTGGTTGTTTCAAAAAAACAAAGGTTTTCTTACAGAATGGAAGCCTGAATACGATAGGAAATCGATGAGAGTCATAATGGACGAGGGACAAACAAAAGAAATCAACAAAAGACAATTAAAAAGAAATTGAGAGAACGTTTTTCCTGTGTGACGCACATTCGTCTATTTCTTGAAATGAAATTGTGGACTGAACAAGGTGAACGAACACAAAGGGATGAAGAATGGGTGCATCATCACAAATATATTGCTGTCCGTGAGATAATACTAGAGAGTAATCGCGGATGTTACCAAGAAGAATACGTATCTGCCTTGCCAGCACATGTTGAGATAATGTATATCTTTGGGCAGATGGAACACTACTGATCTGTTTCTTGACAGAAACATTATATATCGACAACAAGCAGTAGCAATAAGAGCAAACATGAATATAAAAACTTAATAAGGCATGGTATATTAGAAATAAATTACTAATATTGATAGTAGGTTTAAATTTAATGAAAGTGATAAGTCAAGAAATGAAAACGTAAATTATGTCTAGTGAAAGTATCTGAAACTACTTATTGGTGTTCATTTTCGTACTACTAAACATAGGGCATTAAACTCTAAAAATCTAGCAACAGGGCACCAAAAGTACAATTTTAAAGTTACTTCTGGAACTATAATGATACGTATTCATTTGCCGATATATGTATATCAATTGGTACAATGTAATACTATGGAAATAACTTGAGTCTTACAGCATTTAAAATTGTTCAAAATCCCACATATGTCAATTTAGTTTGATAATTATTTCAAACGCCCTTTGTTTATTTTCATTTCTATAAATGATATTCCCAATATATTTTTAATTCATTCATGTTCCCTGTTGCTATAACTGAAAGGTTGTATCGGTCTTTGTATAGCTTAGCACTATTTATTTGATAAAGTTCCTTTCCGTTTTCTACCATTTCTTGAAAGATTAAACTCTGGGGTTCGTTTTTATTGCGCAAGATCACAAATTTTTTGGCAACTCAGCGACAACTTCAGAGGTGAAGGTCCTTCTCGAAAAGTTCTCTGTAAACAATACCTCCTTCTTAAGTTTGGAAATACTAGATATTTTTCTCTTCTTTTGCACGACACAGTAGTTTCACCGTTCATTGACCATTTAAAGTTTTCATTTAGACATTTTGCAAGCAGCTAAAAGCCATTCGTATTTTAGAACGGAAAGGTGGACATTTGCCAAATATAAATGTGTCATGGAAATAAATATTTGGTTCTCAACCTACTGTATTTGTGTCCTTGGGATACTATATAATGAAGTGGTTTAGTAAAATATAACCACGATAGCCGGGGGAACCACAATACTAAACCATGATGCCCGCCAAAATTAGAAAAAAAAAAACTAATGAAAGTTTCCCTAAAGTTAATGGAAATATAAGTAACAAAAATGGAATATCAAATTTATGTTACCAGGCCTAGAAAATTTTAAATAAATAAAAGTGTAGTTTTAATTTATTTTTACATATTAGACGTGGTAAACTACTTGAAAAGGCAACTGTGATACAACTTCTGTACATTAATAAAGGACTGACTTTCATTTATGCCTTATTCCTTTCAAAGATCACTCTCGCTTTTGAAATAAATACATTTAACATTTTTATTTATTAATATACTTTTATGTAAAAGTTTTATTTCTTGTATAAATCTTTTAAAATTATTAAAAAGACAAATGTTGTCTAGTCTTTGTTTTTCACATATTAGCAAAATAATTCTTCCTTATGTAACATTTATTCCACCAATATTTTATTTGAAATTTTGATTAATTTCTACACTCATTCTTATGCTTCTGGACAGTTACTAAATAACAAACAATTTAGAAGAAAATTTTTTCCACTTCACATTTTGTTTTCATGACTGCCACTCTGGCTTTGTAGAATGGCTTACTTCATAGAATTAATCCTTATTGTGTGATACATTGCATTTGTAAACAGTATTTTTGTACTGAATTGTAAACAAGTATTTCTGTGGAAATACATGTAAATACAATTCTTTTTCTGACTTAATTCTATACTATTTCAAAATATTATTCACCCCACATTTCTAAGTCAGCATCCATAAATGTTTGTAATCGGAAAGGTACCATAGAAGGAGGCAAAAAGGGCATTCTTGTATATAATTCAGGTGGCAGTTGACAGCTCCATTGTAATTGTTGACTCCTTAGCTTTCGCTCATTCAGTTCATTGTAATATTTCATCAGCCAAGTTTCAACTGTAGGTTCCACTTTGTTGGACTTTTCAAAAAATAATTTTTGCTGAATTGCATCTAGATCTTCTGCAGTGTAATGGCTATAAGTACAAGAACCTCCAAACGGACAGAATCCCTCAAAATGAAACTTCCTACATGGTTTTTTAATAGATTCCTCTTGAAGAACTGTTTCTGGATCTGCAATAGAATAGTAGAGTAAATTATATATAAATTATTGATGATGTATGATGAGTACAATCATGATAAGATTCAGTGGTGCACAGGTGAACGGAAATTCACTTGCATAATTATGAATGGCAAATAAATACATATATAAAACAAATTATTGGTAAGTTTTAAAATCCATTATATGATCCATTATATATCAGTAAAGATTTCTTCCATCATTTGATCATCATGCTTTTTTTACTTGAAGGAATGACCAGATTGGATTGTAATTGATATATGGTTTAAATGTACATATACAGTTGTTTGTATTGTATAGAAACAGTCTTTTGGCCTGAAAATTTTTTGTATTTCTTATATGTACTTCTACTGCCAATAATATCACAGGAACTTGTAAGAGAGGTTTTCAAGTGCATGAAGGTGTATTCTTATACTATACTATTCCAGGCAGTGCTACTGACTTACACGCAAGTAATTGAGAAACTAAAAACAAGTGATTATTTTTTGTTATTTATAGGTAGTTCTTATTAGTTCTTTTTTGAACAAAGAAAAACATAACCTCAAAAGAATTAACCTCTAAAAATTTTATAATGTTCCTTCTTTGCATTTATGTGCCCCACACTGTTCATGTGTTTTGCTCTCGTATTTTTGTCATCATTGAAGTAGCGATTACAAAAATCGCAGTAATATTTCTTTCTTCCCATTAAAACCCTCTTGGTTGTTTTTACTCTCAAGGAATGAATAGAACTAAATTTTAACTGACATGTAACTTGTTAACAGATTCAAGATGGCGATGAGAGGCAGTGCTGCCCTCAGTGGAGTTACATCACGCCTCGACGGTTATTACTCTGAATGTTTAGCTTAGAAGAGAACTTAGACCGCGGTGGACGAGCCCTCAGTTTTTTAAAACAAAATAACCATTTGTTTAATTTTCAAGTTTTAAAATTCCAGTTCAATTTACTCGTTTGTTCGAAAGTTCGTGTACTTGAATTAACGTGTTTGGTGTTAGCAAAATTAAAAGTGAGGGCATTGTTTTGACGGCCGTTATGTCATATGTGTCCGCGACCGTTGTTTCTCTTCTATTTCTTATTTTATTCACAAGATGTAGAATTGCAGTTTCGATAAGAAGTGATTTATGATCGTAACGATCGATAGTAAAATGTAACGAATTGATTATTTTCATTCGAGTTTTTCTATCGCAAAAGGAGTGAGCAAGATTTAGGATTTTCCACCGGAATGACGTTTGAAAGCCACAGCGGCAGATTATTTTTACTTGACTTTTATTAGGAATTTTTATACAAGGTAGGTTTGAATTTCACGTTATTTCAAATGGTTTACCCCAGTTGAATTTAAGATGGAACAATTCCATTTTGAATATAATGTAATAAGTTATTTCACAAGGTTGAATAACAACATAACGTGGTCCAGTAAGATGATCATATAATGCATAAATAAAATGATTAATTTGAAGCGGTTTAAAACGACAAAATGTTATTCATATTTTGCAAAGAGGAAACTTTGACAAACAGATCATTTGTGAATGTTGTGTTTTTAGTGTAAAGTTAATTTAACAGAAAAGATTATTCCTTAATATCTATTACTAATATTTATTGAATAAAACAAGTACTGATGGCAAGTTGACAAATAAAAAATTGGCAGTTAAATTTATTTGAGGATAAGAATGGACCAAATCCATATGAATCAAATTTGGTGTGATTGATTGGAGTTAATTAATTAACACATAGAAAAGTGAAAATACAAAAACTGTATATTTCGAAAGAAAAATTATTGCAACACATACATAATACAGCTTGTCCGTATTTTTGGTTAATTGACTCTCTTTTTTCCTCTTAACATTTCCATCATATTTAATTGCCTTAAAAATTGATAAAGCTTGCAGAGTTTACAATTGTTCGCTCAAGTTTTGATAAATATAGTGCCTTCTTTATGTGTATTCATTTACTTGTGCTGTTGAGAAAGAGTGAGTCAGAAAATTAAAGGCAGAAAAATATGATTTATTGCTTTAAAAATTGACATTTGATTCACAGTAAAATAAACTTTATTATGTAACATTTTGCAATGAAGACTTCAACAGTTGTTTGAAACCAGAGAATTTGAATTATGCACAGGTATCTTTGTTAATGCGGGAAAAGAGTAAATGAATTGTGTATATAGAGTGCAATAATTGTAACAATTGTCTTTTAATTTAAATTATATTAGTTTAGGAAAACAATTTTATGAACACTATTATGAATACTTGATAGAGATAAAGAGTGCAAAACCTTATCTCACACTATTGCATGAGGTCAGAGAAGAGCTAGATTAGATAAAAAAAGGATTCAATCATAATCATTCAATAATTTTCTTTTTCTCTGTTTAGACAATATTTTTCAGTTTAATTTTTCCTTGCAGGAATCAGCAAATATAAAAACATAAAATAATATGATTTAGCAAGTAGGGGGAGTTTTTCAGTTGTGAATTTCATGTGTCACTCTCCCAAGAGAGTAGTAGTTTGTCAACTGTCAAAAAATTTATTATTTTTATGCTTGAACTATTAAATACTGAATTAAATGTTTTACTGTAAACCTTACTCCCATTAATTTTTATTCTCAGTAATAGGTCATTTGTCTTAAAACTAGATCTCAATAATTACATTAAAACTATTATCGGTTTTTTGTGAATTAATTAGATAGTGTCATTGGTTAAGTTTAAATGTATCAACCGCTATCAATTAGGACTCAATTGTGGTGCACAGCATGTACACAACGGTAGGATCTATTCAACGTTACTTGCTTAGGTATAAATTGATTTCAGGTGTTAATGACAGTTGATTCTGCAAGGAAAAATAATTTGAAGCAGCGTTATGTAGGAAAAATCATTGACAATTGCAATCTAAAACTGTCATCTGTTGTTTTTGTAATTCTTTACGCGTTTTTTAATTAAGTTGTCAGGAAATCGAACGTGACATTTAGATAAACGAGGATTCTGTTGAATAGAATAATAGATAATGGGCTTTCAAAGTTCCTCGACAAAGGAAGCAAGGCGAAATATTTTCAAGTTCGCAAAGGACGTTTTATCTTTGTCTTATTATAAGCATTCGGTACTGCAATCGAGAATACTTTTGAGGGGAAATTCGCCTTTATAGACTTGAATTAAGTGAGAGTTTCCCACAACTATCTGTTCAGTTTACTTAAACTTCTTAATAAGTCAAATTTGTGACAACGTCATAGCATTTCTCATTTAACTTTTTTCCTCACCAAAAAAGCTGAGCAGGTCGAAATTAGATCACCTACAACTGTTTTAATGGGACGACAAATAATGTCTTAATTAACATAAACGAATGTAATTGATTTTATTGGAAAATTTCAATTTCAAAAAAACAGTTGCTAAAAAACTAAACTAAAAAAATTCTAAAAAACTGTCTGCCTTCCCAAAAACTGTTTTCTGAGACATTATCACGCAAACTAAATTCTTCGCCAGACCCTACCAGTGCGCCATCAACCTAGTTTGTTCCTGTGCCAAACACTAACTAATTTCAACAGAACGGTATCATCTTCCAATAAGCAGACAGAATTATCTGATTCTGATTTTGCTGGAAGAAAAGAATTAGAGGTAGAGGAGAGACTCAACACTAGGCAGTTGGGTTACAAGGATGAAATAGGGAAATACGAGGGTCAGATCTAGAATCGTTGTAAGTTAGAAATTTCCTGGCACATATTATATTCGTTTGTTTAGAATTGTTTTAAAAATAAGTCACCTTTTTGTTTACACATAGGATTCCAACAATAGCTTGTTGTATTTTTGAGTTATGAATAAATGAATTGAATATAATATAATGTCCAGTATTTTCGTTCTGAAGGGCATTAAATGGAGAATGAAAGCGTGTAACTCTTTTGACCAGACCATCACGGTCAAGGACTCGCACCGTATTTTTACCTTTGGTTTTGACACCCCTAAAATTTAGTGAAATGAATAAGACATTTAATTCAACACTTCGATTGTTCTTCGTCGACTCTAAAGAGACGAGGTAATAAAATGAATTTCAAGGTGTTGCACTGAACCAAGGATAAACATTTTGTGGATGTTCTAAATGATGTTACATAAGCTATTCCAACACACTTTTATTATCCCATACTTGTTTTTTTAATTAAAAATTATTATATTCGTATATTAGTACATAAAAAATTCATTTTTAATTAAGGAGCTGGAATATGAAGACATTCCAACTTGCGGTACGCCTTTTATCAGATCTTGTCCTTACTCATATTAGGAACAGTTAGATGTAGAGAGATGGGGTTGGTCACTGGAAAATAATATTTGCGCCCAAAAAGAAATTAAATCAAGAACAACCAACAGTATAATGCATTTGTAAATATGACTTAAGCACGCCCTTTGTTATTTTTTCTAGGAATAAACGTGAAAAATTACATTTTTTTATGTATTTATAATTTTTGTCCTTACATTTTACTGTACTACTACAACTATAATTTTAACTGTTTTATAATGAAATAAAATGAAAAAACCTTGAAAGACATAGTTATGTACGTAGAGGCTGGTGAATCCCACATGTGTGCCCTTTCTGGGCAGGAACCAGTGACTGTTTAAGGGACCCAATGCCAGAAATCGCGGTATCGGTGAAGACGTAGAATAGCAAAACATGATGAACGCGGAACTCTTTTACCTATAATCATTTCGTTTTTCAATCACCACAAACTTTGATTAGTAATACAAAAGTATTTCATTTAAAATGTATTTGGAAACCAACCACTGTGTTTCGCGTAACAAAATACTACAGATTTAGCAGCTTTCGTGATTCCACGGGTCGTTGTCTCATCTTCCGTCACGGAACTATTTCTCCCTTTGTTCAATAGATAATAGTGTCGGTAGATAGCAATTGTGGGTACACTGTCTAGAATTTTTCGAATTTATCACATCTTTACCTTTGTGAGTGACTTTCCTTTCTTTATTTATTCTGTTCACGACTCTAACCAAGTCCTAGTCAAAAAGGAGTCAGGTGCTAATTTCGTGTTTGAATTATTATAGTTGTGGAGCTTGGGAATTTTTTTTTCACCTACATCTTTTTTTGTTTTCAGTCGTATTTAATTTACTACACAAATAACATCGGGACGCGGAGAAGGAAATCGTGCCATGGAGTAGCCTCCAAAGAAAGATATTTAAATTTCAACATAATAAACTTGATCATTCTGAGACTTTGTTTTGTGACAAGTGTTTGTACGATCTGAAAGGGGATTCACAGTGTGAATGTTGTTCATATTAAAGGATAGATATATGAAATGAATTCTGGTTTGTAGCCAACCCTTTATTTTTACATTTGTAAAATTATTGTAGTTTACAAAAGCTTTTCGATGAGATTGGCAGGCCTTATAATTAATGGTTAATTTATTACTTTAAAAGTTTGAATGAAGACATTGTAAAGTCCGGCATATTTCGAAAAATATAACACAATTCCGAGTGATATCTTCTATTTTAGTGTTCTGCGGCTATTCTCCGAAAGTTGTTATTAATTTTTTCATAAAATGTCTATTTGTTGGATTGGGGCGTTAACAGGAAATTGTTTCTATTTTAATGTGTTGTTTTGCGTATGTCGAATTGACCAGCAATTAACATATCAGTTCGGCCTGTAGATTTTTTTTGTTATTTCCCTCAGGCTTAATGAAGTAGGAAAAGGTAAAGCGGTGGCAGGTTAAAAGTAGAAAATATCAGGTAGTTCGGCCTTGCACATGGTCATTTCTAGTTATGCAATTGACTTTTCATCCTCCCACTTGTTATGCATCATCAGTGAGTTTGTTTGACTTCTTATTGTTTTTCTTCTCTCACCTCGTTACGCCCATCATTACTTTTGTATTTGGTGCAAGTTGGTGGTAATTTTGTCACGCGGAGGAATTAATGGGAGAATGTCTTCGGTAAAGGCGATACCAGTCTATTTTCTACTTCCTGCTCTCCACTCGTCAACAACTTGGTTGATTTAAAATTGTTATTCAACATATGATGATTCGACAGCCGAAAGCCCGTGAATTCGTTTTGTCATGAAATTGTAATTTGGGGCCAATGTGCACGATTTTACGAGACACAGTGGGCCGTTATTGAGTAACTATCGAGCATATATAATTTGTACAGTGTCTCTTGCAAATGTCTCTGGATTTGTCGCAGGAAAATGTTCTCCTAACAACAGTAACATAAGATCGAAGTGAAAAGGCGTCTCTGTAGACATTCATTAGTACAGTAACATGTGGAAAGTGTTATGAAAACCATTTCCACAGTGATAGATTCCATGAACAGTTAGAATTTTTAAGCACTTGTTTGTGCACTGCGACGTGAGGTACCCGAGGCCATATTGCCGCCCACAGAGTAACACACCTCTTGAATTACTCTTTTTGGAGTGTTCCGACATCATAAAATTCTGCGTTTTATAAATAAGCAAAGCTAACTGGGATAGAAAGAGATCAACGTGTGGTATTTATGGAAATCAACTTTGAAGAATATTTACTACACGGATTTCATGATATACAAATACCATTAATTTATATACACATTTATTTTGACAATTTATAGGGTTTTTAATTACAAAAATACGGCATTTTTTGAAAATTTTAGACTTTATGGAAAGAACTTTAAATTGTTGCCGGTATGTTTTTATGTTTATTTAAAAGGCCTAATATAATCTTTTAAATTTGGTGGATTTAGACCTGAGGATTAAAAGTCCTGAATGTGTTCCATTGCTTCGCAATGTTTTTTGAAACAAAGGTAGACACATGGCGTGGGCCCTGAGGGACAGTTGATCGAAGCAAATTTCTTTTTGCGTGGTTACACTTGACCAAATGTAACGATTTTTACACAAAGTGCGTCTTCACTCTGGCGTGGGTACTGCAGTGGGTCGCCACTCCTAGTTGCTTAATAATAATTATCGGCGTAAATATTTTGCGATGCGTTATCAGTATAATATACCTTAATTTTTACGACTCGCGTTAAACTTAATTTACTACTAGACACTATCTATTTTTATAGGGAAAGGTGGAATGCACTTCAATGTACTACTCGTCCTCTGTGCCATTCATCCTCAAGTGACATGTGCGAGGACAAAATGTTTCGCATTCTGTTTTTTAAACTGTCTTTCACTTTACCTGATGTTTGACTTGGAAAATTCCATTTTGTCTGTTACGTTTATTAGGTAAACGAAGGAATTCTTTCATGTGTCTCGTTTTCGAGGCCTCACTTTGCACGTATAATTTATTACCTCTTGGGAAGTTTTCTTGTACGATTCCGATAGAGGTTCTAGAAATTTTTTAAAGGTGAACATTGTGAGTGGGGAAAAGAACTAACAAAATGCAGAGACCTTTTAACGGAGTTGCATTAAGTGCCTTCTGTTTACACTTTTTTTGTTGTTATTTGGGTTGTCGCACACTTTTTTATTGTTAACAACCTGGAAAGTCAAACGCACGGTCCAGTAATTCACTAACTGTTTTTATACCTGAGTGGTTATATGGCCAAACCAGAAAAAAAGGTTCACGTCTACGGTTACATGTAGTTGAGTTTCACAGAGGCTCCTCACATAGCTCAGCTTTGGAAAGTAGTAGTGGAATTCAGACTTGTTGATTTCTGTACGGGAAATGTGGTTACGTCAACGACAAACGTCGCAATTTGGATGCAGTTTTACGTGTGTTAAAAACAAGATGCTGCTCATTTCTGTTAGAAGCCAACTAACTCTCTTAATTCCGCTTCGGAGAAGAGAAGAAACGAATCAGTTTGATATCGGAATGAAAAATTGTTGAACGTCCACATAGTTCGGTGCCAAAATTTTGAGAGCCCACGCCTCAAATAACGACGGAATTACCATGCCTTTGACCATCGCCGACTGGTTTTCACAATCCGAATGACAATTCAGTGAACCAAACTAGAAAGTTGAACCTAAGCCGAATGTCACAGAATTCGTCGTACTTTTGACAGGAAAGAAAAAATTGATCTGTGGTCGAACGGAAGTCATGTGGGAGAAAATCTATTTTTGACAATGGAAACCCTAAAGTTGGAATATTTATCAAGTGAAAGGGAACCGTATGTCATTTTGAAATTAATTGACATCGTCATTGTCATGAATTTTTCAATTGATACATCCATCGCAGTGATACAGGAAGAAGGTTCAAGTCAGTAAGTTTAGAACCTGAGTTCAAGAAGTACCCAGCCCTTCTACCGTATTATAAGTTGAGTAGGACCGTAACAACGAGCTTGAAACAAAATAGATCAAATTCGGTGGAGTTTTCTGATGCTAACCTAACTTATTACAATTACATTGCGGAAAGAACATGGAAAGATTAATTTGAACATTTCTGGCACCTCATTAAGCATTTTGCTGTCTGAGTAACGTTTGAACTTGGAATTATATGGAGAAGATGAAGTCGACGACTAATAATCTAAAAAAAGAGTGAAACCTAACACCATAAGTGTTAGAACTATTCAATAAATAGAGATCCCGTGGCAGGGAACCTTACTACCGCCTTGTAGACATGTTTAAAATTTTAATGCCCGGTTTCAGGCGTTGATTTGTGTCAGTGGTAACATTTAAATTACACAGATAAGTTTCTGTAACAAATAACAGGAGTGCAAGGAATTTGAGGGGAATGATACAAATTTGAAAAAGAATGTGAAGGATCCAATTTTTACTGGGTTTAAGTGATGAGAAAAACTTGTAAGGAGACAACTATACAAATGTTAAATTAGTGAATGAAAGAGCGATAACTAATACAATGAGAAGAAGCAATCAGGCCAAAGGTAAAGGGGACAGAGATACACTGAAAAGGTCATTCTTTAGAGAAGGTGGAGGAATAGACAAAATGGAGATGTCTGTAAGGAAGATGTTTTTTACATTCTAACTTGGTACGAAAAATAATGAATGTACCATGCACCTGGTAAGAGTTCAGTCAACTTGTAAGAGTGTCACAAGAAGAAAGGAACAAAAGAAGTCGACATGTAGCGAACCTGAAGTGTGAGTGATTCGCTTGTCGTGTCTCCCCAAGAAATAGAAGGCTACCATTCATCAGAAAAGAAAATTGAATTACAAACTTCCATCAGTAGTATTGCACAATATGTGAGATTAATGGACGGTCAAATATTAGTTTGGATTCATTGCATTAATTTTACAAGGAATTTGTCAGTTTCAAGTCGGGCATTGGAAATTTGATGAAAAGGGAATAGTTGATATAGAATATTCTAGTTCTCTAAACGTTGTACTGCTTGAACTAAGTTACCATGTCGGAAATCTTTCTGGAGTTCTTCAATGAGTTACTTCTACGACAACGTGTCGTATACTTATCACTTTAAATTACGTGAGTTTTGGAAAATTCAGTAACTCAAATTTCTGGACAGTACTGTTACCGTTCTCTGCATTTGGTTATTTCTAATTCGTTTAGGTCTTGCAGTATTCTTCTTCTCATACTCGGATCATTTTAATAATACTTCATTAAAAGCAGTAAATCTTGATTACTGTCATGCCTTATTGCGGGTTTCTTGCCTAATATTCCACGACCTCGTGTTATTTGCCTTGTTTGTCTCTTCTATGTGCTGAATATAGAACCGGTTTCTGTTGTCTGTGATTTATCCTTCATTATTCTGGCGGGCTTAAAACTTTGGTTTATTTTAAATGGTGTTCTAAGCTACATCCTTAATTCATGATTTGAATCACAAACCGAAATGCGATCTTTAGTGCATCATATCACTGGTGATCTCGCAATTACAAAAATTTTTCGTGTCTTAACAATAGATGGAAGACAATTGCATAATTCAATACGATCATTCGTACACATTACCGTACAATCGGTGGTGATAAAATTTTGTAAACCCATCAAGAAATTCAAATGTATTGGGCTACTATGTTACTGTGACTAAAACGCCCGAGAAAAGGTTCTGCCAGTTTGACGGTATTTCTGGTTTTTAAATGCTAATTGTAAGTGGGATCCATCTGCATCGCTTTAACTATAACTGTGGCGGTTAGAATACACCTGAGGTACTATGGTGTTTTCCTAATACCACTTGGATCCTTTGACACGAAAATAGCTTTGTTAGAGATTTTAACAAGCAGAGGTATGTCCCTTTCATGTTATGTTCAGATACCGTACATCCGTAGATGGCCTTTTAGGGTGTTTGCTGACCGTGGAACTAGGACCCTACTTGAAAGGATTATACTGCTCCAGCGCAGTGCTTTAATTAGTCGTTAAGGTATAATAGGATCTCTTGACGCACAACTTTTCCCCTTTTCAAGCCAACGAAGCGTTCATGGTAAATACGTGAGAGATCCATGTCGGATTGAAAAATGAATGAGAACGGTAAATGAAGCAGACACGTGCAGAGCTGAGATTCTATAGCAGGTAGCAAGCTTTTTGCGTAACAGGACTTGCATTTAGTGACTGTTTAGTCTTAAGAGGGTCTTTCACATTAATTTTTGTATACCACATGGATTTTTGCGAAGTATGAAATAAATGTAATTAAATATTGACCCTTAGATATTGACTAGGGGCAATGAATGGTGTAGGATATGACATATCAGATAATAAAGGTACTTAGGTCCATTTGGTACTAATTTTTTTGAGTAGGACGGATAACAAATTATTGTTCAATCATTCCCAGACAGTAATTCAGTGGCAGTGAAATAGAAACGTTTTGGGAATTTCACATTTATCCATTCATTCATTCATTCATTTATTAATAAAATTCGCAAATTGGTATCTATATTCATTGACTTTTTGTCGCAGGTGTTCATCGTCCACGGTAAAACCTTAGAGCAATGTTCAATTGATGCTTGCTTGGGGGTGGATAATAAGGCGCGAGCCGATATATTGTTTCGCGTAAAATCGATAAATCGCCTGTTTATTGATATTCTTCGGCTATTTGTTAAAATTTGCAAGTCACACGAAAAATACGAAGTCAGCATTGTCCCGAAGAGCGAGAACTCACCTTGCCAAATATTAAATTTAATTACGTTTTTGGATGCGTCAGTTGTAACGAAACGGCCATTGTTCACGGCTTGGCTATGTTAAAAAGGAAATCATTCTTCCGTGGTTCGAACGGTGATTAAAACTGTTTTTAAAGTGGCGCAGACTTGGTTTATGTGCAACTACAATAGGAAGAAAAAAGAGGAAGCTGTGGTGGTCCGGTTGGAACGTCAGATTGAAATCTGGTTCCCATGCTTTCTTTTATTCCAGGTAGTCCATATATGTCAGGTTCTTTTGTGATTCATGGCAAAGCGGAGGAACTAGATAAAGTGTTTATGCTGCCTACACCTGACAGGGTCTGTTTTCCAGTGGGCTGGAATTCGACCTCCCGAAAAAATGTAGTCGGTTTCGAATGGGTGACCTTTGGTATTGGTCGAAGATTGAGTTTATTCGCGGAGGTTAATCAACTACTTATGTGCATTTAAAATGGATTTGTATTACATCGAGACGGAAGACCGATCAATTTCTCATTGTTTCCGTTCATGTAATGATAATGATGATGATGATCGTCCTTCTCAGGAACTGAAATTCCTAGAATTGTCAGTTTGACCAAAACGGCAGTTCCCATAGCGAAAGGTCGAAAAAATCGTCCAGCTCATTATTTATCCTAGGTGCCACAAATCTTTATGGCAGTCCACGTCGACAGTTTGTATTTCGCATCGTCTAACAAAAAGGAAAGTAATAGAAAAAATCAAGAGAATAACGTGTGAAATTGCATCCAATCGCACCTCCGAGAATCGACTAGGTAAGGAGATAAAACAATGCACCGACACTACGAACAAGCAGTAATGTTTGCAGTTGCTACATTTTTATAATGATGTCTCAATTAATGGTAACTACACTCCAAATGCGATAACTATTGTTAAAATATATCAATGGGACGACTTTAACGGCTTCGATGTGATCGGTCCTTACAGTGCAACAGATCCGTGATTAATTCAGTTGAACGAAACGTAAGTGGAACCGTTAACGATTCTAGTGGAATGGAAATTTATAAGTTCCATACATCGTCGTACACATTTCAATCAGTGTTCAGTGCTGTTACAAAGCTGGGGATTTTTCAATCATTGACAATTGCGATAGGTTTCGTTCGTTAAAAGATGTGGCAGAAGGTCATCGAACGGACTTGGGCCACAAAGGAATCTGTTTTGCGTAGGGGAGATCCGTGGAAATATTAAGGGTTAAAGGAAGACCAGATTGTCAATGTTTTCATATCTCGCGAATCACTTGCAGGTTGGGAATATTTGTTGTTTGAGCAAAAGCTTTGGCAGCCGAAATATTTGATTAACTTGGATACATAGAAGTGGTCATCACTTTCGGAAGTACATCACGCACAGTTGTATGTCAATTTCCAAATTAAGGATGCAGTGTAAGATAGGATAGGATAGGATGGTAAACAGGTAGCACCTTTAACTGGAGTACTTAATATAGATCATTTTTGGATATTTATACCAGAAATGGAAAGTTGCAATGCCTGGATTTCCGAATTTGTGTCGAAGAATAAAAACGTGTTTCTCGGTTTTTATGAATTTATCAGAGTCATTTTGAGAATTCGGGTACGGTGGTTATTTTTTTAAAACAGGAGCACATCGGTTTTTGTTTTATTTGGGGTAACCTGACTTGAAAACTGTACAAGTTTCAGGAGTCGGTTTTATTGTTTTTGTCATTGGGGGTCACTACGTCCTAGTCACTATGAGGGCTACGTGTTTGGTCTGACTACAGCATTGCAATTCTTCACCTTAGCAGTTCTCCGGATAATAAATATAAGGGGAAGTATATAAAATCATCCTGAAGTAACTATGTAAACCGACAGTTGCCTTATAAAGTGGTTTTGTAATGCACACCTCGTAATAAAAAATAATTCCTGAGTGTTGGAAATCTTACCGAAAACAGTAGGAAGTTTGAAATTTAAAAGGTTATTCACAGGCAATATTTTAAAATGTGTGGTGCATATTGAATGCGGGAAACTATATGAAATTTGAGCAGGTAGAAAATTAACACGGTTCTGTATTTTATTACTTAGAAGATATGACCGAGAAACGTGTTTCAGGTGGTTATTTAAAGTTTGATTGATTGATTTGATTTTCTTAGTTGTTGTTGAATGTGTTGTTTTTTTCACAAGATTTTATATTGAGTCGATCATTGTCCGGAAATGTATACATACGTTTGTGGTTTATAAAAATGGTTCAAAGACACAGTGACACTTTAATGTGCATTTCTCATAAAATTATTGAGAAGAGTGGACATAATTTTCGTTCGAATACTGGTGCCGAGGATTTAGTTATTTCTCAGCATAAGCTTTTAATCCCTAACAGCAATTCCAGACAAAAATAGGTCTGTAAGTTTTATTTATGTAGAATGAAGTCTGATTTGTACCTGACATTTGTGTGCCTTTTTGTCTATTTGGTGGTTGTGCTTTTCCTATAGAAGGGAACGTGTATTTGACCCAGAAACGTGAAAATAACGAAGTAGTTTTTACTTTGTTTAGTTTCATATTCGAGTTGCAAAATATCTGCACAGTATTTCACTATAGATTTTGAATGTAGTATTTATTTTTCGGTTAGTTACCAATTTTTTTATACAAGTAAGATTGTTTGATCAAATATTTAGTTGTTCGGTTTACATTTTATTCTGGACCGCACAACTCTTTAATTTTCCTAACTGGTTAAAGGGTTAACTTTACTGTAGGAAAGTTTACAGTTCAGTGTAAAACCTTGTAATAAAAACTTAAAGAAGTCATTCAATATTACGTCACAGATAGCCCAGAAATAATAAACAAAATTATCGGTCTAATGGGTGAGGGTCGCATTAAAATTATTCCAATTTGGCAGTGGGCCACGTGAAGATTTAGTTTTTCTCTAAACAGAGTAATTCAAGTTGAAAATTGTTTTTTATTCTCCACCCAAGTTACATATCAAACAATTTTTAGTCTTTCTCTTGTGGCCGCAAGACTGATTCGTATTAATTAATAGACTAATTAAAAGTCGTCGTACCATTAAATTTGAGGATGTCGAACATGGAGTCTTTGTTTCAATTCTCACTAATGTGGAAAATATGTATTTATCATTTTTCTATACATATGCCAATACCTTTGGAGAATTACCTCATTCTGAATGTGAACTCATTGACACTGTGACTGCCTCCGAAGAATTCGAATTTGAATTAATCTGAGAACAATGTTGTAAATTTGGTTTCTATTGTTACCAAATTATCAAACCGCAAAATCTAATTGGGAAATCGTTTGGGCCAACAAGACATAGTTAAGATGTAAAAATTTATTAAGCTGATTTATGTGGTTAATCAAATCTCTGCCACTTTGACATGTTTGTTTCGCTCCGCTCTTACGTTCATACACGGATATATTAACTACATTTGTTATCTTTAAGCTAATGTTATTATTTACTTGGGGTGACGTAAGGTCGTAGGTATTTTTTGTGGTTCATAGTTTGGGAAGCGAGAATTGATTGGTTCAAATACTTTCCAGGTTTGTATATTTTTGGGTGGTCCTCTTTTAAGTCGTTATTGACCTACTCTTATGATATTTTCTATAAGCCGACGATGAGATCTTGGAGATAGGCCCTTAGGCCTTTTTACATCTCTTTTTACCCTTTTTACATCTTGTTCTTTTTATTCGAATTTCTTATTGGCCACCGAGGAACCGAGATATTTGATTAAGGTACTCTAATTGCTACCAGATTCCTGCAGGACACATCGTTAAACTCAAGAAAACTAAACTACTTACTTTTGTTTAATATTATAAATCAAATTGAACAGTTTTATATTTGCTAAGTAGTTGTTAAGTAGCATTACTGTAATGCAGAAGCCACTGTTGCGTGGATTATTCTATTTGCTAGCCAACAACACTGAAAGCATTTATAAATATGTGTTGTATTTAAGTCACCCATATCGCACTAAGCATGATCTCTTTTTGTGATCCATTGAACTTGTTAATTAGGGACTTTCACATAGGTTGTCTTTCTTCTAGATTTGAAGCACGATAAATATAAGTTATAATTACAACAAAGGGTACGGCAATTAGATCATGTACATGCCAAACGTCGCTCAGAGAATAAAGAAAAATTTCCATATGTAGTGGATTAATTAGAGTACTGCTAAACAAAACCAAACAGCAACAATGGGAAACTGTGCACTTTTCAATTGCACAATTCTCAAACAAAAAACGTTTTACAAGAAGAGTATCGAATTCACTTTAGTCGCTGTCAAAGGGTAACATCTTTTCTTAAACTCTTTCCGTATTTTTCGTTGCCTGGTGGGTTCCCCAAAATGTGTTGCATGCATCAGGTGCGTGTGTGTATGTGTGTGTTTGGGCACAAGAAAACAAATTCAGTTTCAGTCAATTCAACGGGTAAACAATATTCAACCCTCTCCGTGTTGACAGATTCAAACTTATTTTTTTATTTGTGTAATTCTATTTTTGTGACTTTTTGGGTCTGGAAGACGAATAGAGAGCAAGGGATAGAAACTATTAATATCTGTCTGATTTCTTTTTATTGTATTTATTTATTTGTTTTGCTCCAGCTTTCTTATGTAATTATGTTTTATCGAAGGCTAATGGAGAAACGTGACAAGGTCAATTGTTGGAATGCGCTGTAAGAGGCCCTTTTGAATTTTTTGTGATCTCCGCATGCGAAAATAGTAAGCAATTTATAGAACCGAATTAGCAGGTAAGCTATTTTATTGAAGACATGAAGGTCGAATTTGCTACAACAAAACTTGAAGCAACACTAGTTACATGTTTCCAATTGTGGTCATTAACCATTAAGCGATCACCTAGGAATTCTATGTCAAATTACTGATAGCTCATGCTGGTTATACAAGGCTAATTGATGCAATTGTTATAGAAGCTAATAATTTAATTGTGTTGATTTTTAAAACACGTTATTGAGCACACCTTGCCACAATTCCCTAATAAGTTACATTAATTTATTAATTGATAGTAAATCATGACATATTGCTGAAAAGTTTTTATTTGAGGAAAGGTATTCTGAATTCTGTCAAATTTAATGAAATATTTTCTGGATCATTGGCAGGTAGATGTGTGCGCATCACGGATGACAGGCAGTTGTGAT
Source organism: Polyplax serrata (assembly GCA_037055365.1). Classification (NCBI taxonomy): domain Eukaryota; kingdom Metazoa; phylum Arthropoda; class Insecta; order Psocodea; family Polyplacidae; genus Polyplax; species Polyplax serrata. The sequence goes on along the minus strand of JAWJWE010000038.1, from coordinate 2,034,877 downwards.
TAGAATAAGAGGTCTAATGAGTTAAAAACTTTATGTTTTGGGGTGAGCTATTTTTAAATGTTCGGCTGCTTTACAAAGTTTGAGTTTATAAGCAGGAATGACTGTCTTGACAGAGCAGATCAATGTAAAAATACCAAACTGAAAGGTAAGATAGTGGGAAAGGTGGAACACTTGCTTAAGGCTCATTATATTAAAATTGGTGGTCTGAAGTTGGAAAGAATTTCAGGTGAAGTAGTGAGTCCTAGGATAGCCACTATGTTATGAAAATAAACAAATTTTGGACTACTTCATTGAGGCTTTGATCGTTTCATTACAACCGTCACTACTTTAGATTTTTTGCGCAATGAAAGAGGTCGAGACCATTTTTGTCAAATGTAAGTCAAAGGAATCGATGTGAATCTATCTGCATCGAAAAAGTCAAATCGATAACAGAAATTCATTTGGATTTTATACGGTCTGTTGCCAAAACGGTTTAAAAATTCAAATTTGTCACGTTAACTTCAGCATTCAAACGTAAACATATAAGCCTGCACACCTCTTTTTGTATAGAGGGCATAGAAACTGTACCATGGCAGCGCGACTCAGAAAGTTGGGATGGCAAATCGATAATGGTAGTTAAATTCGGAACGGGAATGACTGGCTTATCGCAATAGAGGAGTACCCACTGGTGTATTATTTGAAACAAATAAGTTTGTATAGGATAAAAGGTGGTATATTCGTTTTTAAACCGAGGATAATTTTATTTGACATTTTGGTAGTTAAGTTTTGAATAAAAATGTAGTCCCTGGTCGCGTGCACACATAGTGCTACGGGCACGTATTCCAAACCATGTTTTTCATGGATCATAAATTAGACGAAGCCTTCAATCTGTAGAACATCTCAATTATTAATAGTTAGTGTTCATAAATATCAGAAAGAACACACTTCCTGGTATGAGAAAGTTTAACGTCTCATTTCGAAAATTTGGATAAATTGCATTTTAAATATTTAAATACTCGTTTCCAATGCCTGTGGGTGCTCAATACTACTACTTTATTGCATTTGTGGAGGTGGCGTGAATACAAGGTTACTGTTTAAATTACCGATGCATTTTCCATTTTAGTAGATAGATATATCTGCATCTCAGACGCTTGGCTCGTATATTTTTTGTGATACTGTGCAATACTTTCGGAAATTGGTTGAATTAACTTCGGTATACCTGAGTATTTTGTCCCCTTTCCTGGTATCCGATTTATCGAAATGTAACATTGTCAGAACGGTTATTTGTTAACCGGTAAAATTAATGGAAATTTCCATAACTGGTTTTTGCAGGATGAAAATGTCCGTTTGACATTAGTGTAAACATCTTATATATTAGTAATAAATTTTTATATTATTACGTATAATATGTTGGCGTATTGTGTTTCATTTCCAATGCACAGATCAATTCCAATAGGAAGCTTCATACCAATTGAAATACAACTTGTCTCTTCGTTCTTGTTCTTTTTATGTTTTTTAGAGCCTAATGTGACACAGAAAAACATTACGACCAACTATAATAAATTTTTAAAGTACAATTTTTCTTTATAAAAATATGTCCGTTAGGACTTTAGTAATAGTATGAATCGTGACAATTTATTACCATTACAAAAAAGTGTCATCCTTACAAATAATTTTAAGAGGTATTGGAAAGTCAGGTAAAACCAGAAACTTATATTGTTTTGTTTTAGTTTAGGGAACGCTGAACTTTTAGGCAATGAGTTTTGTATATTAAAACTACGTTTTTTGTTGTGTGTACTTTAGTTGATTTAAATTAATTGTAAATTTAAAAGACGTAGTATTTAGTAAGTTCTTTACAATTATTTTAGTCATGTATAATAAATAACAAGTTTTAAGCTTTTAATATTTCAAAGCCGGTTGGGATTGAAGTTCACGAAATAAGGTTCCTCAATTCTAAATAGTTTCCAGTTTTGTAAAAGTTGTGAATCGATAATTGTAAATTATTTGCAATTAGTAACTTTAGTAAGCCTTAGAATGGACCTAAGGAGTTCTGATCAGATTACCTGGGACATTAGGATAGTAGACGTTCTCTTAAGACTTGTTGAAGCAGTTTTTTATGTAAATTTAAAGGCGACATGTATCGCCTCCTGAAATGTGATTTTACGCCTAGGAAGTTTCGCTCAGGTGAAATACGATGGAAGCTAAAACATAAGAGAACATATGTAAATGCATCCAAGTTTAGACATATACACACACCGTCCTAAGGGGGAAAACAGTTTTAACGATTCCTTAGTTATTTCTGCCGTGCTCTTTTGATGTTTGACTCAGTTCATTTAGTAATTTTAAAATTCTATTAGTCAAAACGGTGGTGCTCCAATCTCAGAATTTCTCCGAGTCAATTTAAGTCTTGATGTTTTGACTGCACCAAATTTATATATTTGAGAAATAGCAGGTTTCACAGGGAAGCATAATATGTACGTGGACGGTCGCGTGGGAAACTGCACACATTTACACATTTCGTCAATATGTAACCTTGAAAGTTCACGCACAATTTGGTCTATGGTTCATCAGACTAAATGGACACTTGCTCCGAAAAAAAATAGGTTTTTGGTTGTGTTTGGTTGACATGATAAAAATCATCTGAATTTGATCCTCGATCGATCCTACCGCTTAAAATTTTGTGATCTTGTATGTCGTGTAAAATTATTTCCGTATTGGTGGAAGAATTAACAACAATAGCAGATAAATTAGACATGGTAGAAATATTAGAAAATGTCGAAGAGTTAGACGATATTGATGTTTTTACTCATTCTATCTAACTGTTTTACATTATGAATGAACGACCTACAACTCACAGTTTAATCGTTACATTTGTATTTGTTACGTCTGTTTTGTATTGTTCATTTTTCTTATCCAGATATTTCCTGGCCGCGTATTGAAATGTAAATTAGTACTCCAATACAACCTACTACTCCATTTAGATATATAAGATGACATCATTCATTGAATGATGTCCAAGAGAAGGTTTCACGGTCACTTCACTGCGTTTCAAAGCAGCTTTTGACACAGTTAGTAACAGACCTTTGTCTGGCATTAACGAACGTGTCGTGTGGGCAAAAGATGCAATTTTCCAGATCCAATTTATTGCTACTAAATATTTTGTGATAAATGCGATTTCTATTAATAAAATGATAATTAGAGTAAATAAAACAATTGCCTACGTCAAATGGCGGGGTGTTCAGAAATTCAATAGACAATATTTATGCGCTCTAATTAGTGCTTTGAAGCTGTTTATACCAGTTTTTAATTATATTGTTTTTACTGTCAAGCTTAATTAACATGTCAACTGATCAAATCGAGTCCCAATATTGTTAAAATTTATTGATGTATTAAACGTAACTATGTGTTGGAAAACAGACGTCATTGTTGAAGTTCATTCTATAAAAGCTGTCAGTGGGAGTCCGTCATCCCTTGGCCAAAAAATTACGTCAAAACTACGTACTAATTGAACAAATTAACAGAGACAAATTCGAAATTTGCTACCCAATCAAAATGTTCGAAACATAAATGGTAATTACAATAAACAAATTAATGGAGGAATAAGCGAGAGAGTACAGTCAATTAACTTTGACTCCCACAAGACAGTTGTCTGTAGAACATGAATTCATTCTCTTATTTGTTCAGTTTCCTTGCAATACTGTCCTATATTCGACTCGCAGGCCCAATCAGTACTCATCCAACCATTTCCGGTAGAATTCATGTGCATTTCCGTTGGTTGGATATGAAGTTTCTTTTTCTTCCCCTTTGACTGACTTGACTTCCCGTTCTGTCGCGTGCGATTACAATTTATAATTAAAGTTTTATTTTCGTAGCGGGCCGAAGTAAGAAAGTTTGTAAAGAAGCGCGTAGAACGCTTTAGTTAGGGTATTATACGCACGTAATGCTCTCGTACATGCGATAACTATTTTGTTGTTGAGTTCCTTCATTACCTTACATAAGCACTAGCAATACTGTCGCAAAGTACTTTTTTTAGATAACAAAGTCTTTGTTGTCTCTCAAAGTAATACTTTATTCCCAACATAATGAAATTAAAACGATGGCAAATTCAAGGCTTCAGTACTTGCTTAATTATTGACACGAATTGTCAAAATTACACTATTAAACTCGTTTTGAATACTTCGAAGGTGAAGAATCACAAACGACACAACTTTGAAAATGTGACAAATTATTTTGACGGGTCATTAACATGGATTATGTAGAGCACGAGGAAAAAAACTTTAATGTAATTTTGTCAGCAGTTTAATACTAATTACAACCAGTCGTTAACGGAATAAATGGTGAGAATTGTTTGTAATGGCCGTGGCAAATTTGTGTTTCGTCCACAATGACGGGAAGAGAGTTTTATAATATCCGTTTCCGAAAGTAGAGATCTTAGACTTCATTAGGATTCTGTACGTCCATCTCAAAAGTTGTCCGAATTGATATACTACGTTAAAGGAGCACACGAGTCATAATGACGTAATGGAACAGCTGTGTGCTACCTACCATGTAGTGAGTAGTCTGGCGGAAAGAAGTTTTACTGACTTAAATGTACATCGAACAGGGAAAACAGTAGTTGAATCTTGTTTTGAAGTTCGTTCTTGCAGTTCTAGTTTTAAATATTCTTGTGGTGTATGCCTGAAAGCCATTAAGCAGCGTCCCTTGCGTTATTCGGTCTCAGACGTTTTTTATGTGTTATAAACATGTACATAGACGAAGGAGGCATAATAAGTCCTTTGATATTTCTCCCTAGAATTTTCGGATTTCATTTTACTCTTTTGATCCTTTGAACTGCAGTATCATTCTTGCCCCTTGTATGTTAGTATCACGCATATTATGCAACGTAGATGTCCGTTACTCTAGTTCTGTAAAATGAAATCAACAAAATTGTTTTGAAGCTTGCAAATTAATGAAATTTTATTCATGAACTTAGAAGTTGTTATTATACAAATACTGATACATGTATGTAATTTATAAGAGTTTGATTTAAGTACCAGAGACGAGTTATCTAATTGGGAAAATGCAAGAAAGCGAGTACGGTATGAGTGAAAATATTGACAAATTAGAGACTTCTTATGGTAACATGACGAAGCATCGAAGTGAAACTGCTTGCTAGTGCATAGGTCATGGCAAGAAAATTTAATGATTGATTGGTTATTAACATTTTCTGTTAAAATTATAAAAATTGTGAAATGAATACGTACTGTTTCCATGTGAGAATTTGTTGTTCTCGTGGTAGATGTAGATCTCAAAAAAGGAGTTTTACAATTGAAAATGAAAAGTAAATCATTCTGGCAGTTACTATTACTGGAACGGAAGGCAATTAAAATCATTCAAGTCCACGACGAACTTCAACTGGCTGACGGTTTTTTTCAGTTTTTGTAGATGTGTGTGAACGGAGGATTTGGTGCCTTCGCCTGCAATTGAGCTTAAGCTGTCATCTTTAGTTGGCAAGCAGAGAAATGAGATCTATATTTATTTCTTCAGATTTACCACAGCCATATTTGCTGTAAGTTGTCTATCGTCGAAATGTTTCATATTTGTAATTACGTTTATCTTTCAAGTCCCCTTGGTGTAATGCTTATTTCTGCAGCTTCAAAATTGCATTTTATAATTTGTTCAAGGAAACTCAGTTGGTTGTTTCGTGGTCGATTTTATTGACTAATTTATTGTCCGTCGTTGACATTAATTTAAAATGGTTCTGACGAAATCATTTGAAAATTGATATATTTAAAATATCTTCATTATGCAAAATGTTACACTTTTGTCAGTATCATTATAACTAAGCTGCTGACTGTTGTAGTTAACTGCGTGTCGTAATGAATGGCTGCCTTCGACATTGTTGAAAGCAGCTGTAGGGAATACCCAGTACCCAAAGAAAATCATTAATATTGTTGGCACAACTATCAGAAAATCATAGTTCAAGTTTTTGTCTACACATCGTTTGTATTAATGTGTTCACTACATGAAGTGTAATTAATTCGTTTGTATTGTTTACGTGCCTGCGCATGTAAGTGATGCATGGCGACCAAGAATTTTATGCATAAGAAATTAAAAAGCGAAATGTTCATGTTGAACGAATTCGGTTACGAAACTTTACAGTGCTTTGTTGGAGCTTTGAAATTGGTGAAGGAGAGTTTTGTAATCCACTTAAGATGAATTGGAGCCTGAAGGGATTTAGCCCAAGCTATTTCATTCTGATGTGGAATGCCCTGCTGCAGACCCAACATGCTGGGATCCCAACTGTTTTTTTATGTATTCCATATTTGACTCAACGATGCTCGTGTTTATTAGCATTGAAGATAAAACGAGTTTTATGATGTTTGGTGTGCTGGGTGAATGCGAGCTTTAACTCAAAGTTAACACGTCACTGATGCTATAACGCGTCTTATCATTTTCGAATTTGGAAATTTAATAGTGGTTTCGAATGTTCTTCTCTCCCAAAATAAATTAAATAGTAATACATGAAGATGTGTTAGAAAGTAATTGAACTGCCATTATTACAATTTTAGTACAAATGAATTAACGATTGAGTTTATTAATAATATCTTTACTACAACATCGAAGCTGTTCAAGAGAACAATCTGTCGGCTTTAAAGTTTGGAATGCTTTCTTATATAATCAGTCATAAAGCCGAAGCGTAGTTGTTAACATATTTGATTTGTAGTTATTATAAAATTTGAATTTTTATCAAGGATGAGGGTGTTGCGAAATATGTAAAACTCGCGTGACTAAAAACAGACAGAAAAATTTCAAACATTCCTTACATTTACGAGTTGAAATTCCAAAGGTTTTTACACATGACACATTCAAACAATAGTGTTCTTAAACGCTTAAGGATTAACCCACAAGTCCCAGTTATGTTTCACACATGCCCGCATAACAAAGCGTAATTCTGTCTCTCGAGATGCGACCTTGGATGTAAAGGAATTAAATGACGGGTTCATGTAGCAAATAACATTAGTTTAACTTAAGTTAAACGCTGACAAAATAGAAAGCGTTGTATTTTTTGTAGACCGCAAAAAAGTACTGTTAGAAATACTAAGTTATACTGCTAGGAGCTGACTCTTTGAGAAGCTTAATGCCAAAGTCGAAATCCTTCACACGACTGAGTATTCTTCAGGGCCGGTAAATTGATTCAATTAACTAAATTCAATGTGATCACATATATCAATAAAAACGATGAGAATCACAAGTGGAGGATTTTGAAAAGTGGGAAGTGTATGAAGCAGGTGGTTGCTTCAGGAAGGTGTCATCCCGCACGTTGACAGGACGAGTGGTTTACTAAAAGAAACCGTGCACTTGAGCATCGCTTGTGGTGAATTATTACATCCGTTTCGTGGGTTCTTCGTTAGACCCCCATTAATGATAAACTTCATTAATTTCATTGTCTCGATCCGGCATGTTGAGAAAAATATATTGTGGATGAACCTAATTAAAGATCCACCATGAGGTTCATGTTATTTGTTAATTTTCTATTTAAAGGCCACTTAACAGAAACGAGTCAACGAAAGTTCATTTATATTATCTGTCTCTCTTTGTTTTAACCATTTCATAGGGTAGGAAACTTGATTCATGTATAAAATATCAGCGATATGTGTTGTATACTCTCTTAATTGTTATCAGTATTATAGTAGAGAATTAGCGAAAAACTATGTATTAAACACTGGTCTTCACGTTGTGAACTTTAATTTCCTTATCTTCCGTGAAAGGTCTCAGTCAATGTTTGTAGAGATGACATTAAAGTCAGCTAATCACTGACTGTTGACTGATTCATTTTTTTGCCCACGACATTTGCCCAATTTCTGTTATCGGTTTCATAATTTTTTAACCCTTGAAATTTATTGATTTTTGATTAGTGAATTGCTTTGATTTAATTATCAACATATTAATTTCAATTTATTAATTTCAGGCATGGCAGCTGTTCAGTCAAGTCAAATCGAAAGCCTCGAAGTCAGGGAATCGGGGAGAGCACTGAAAGTACAGACGGATAATCCGCATCTAGTCAGCATCGGCAGCGGGAGGCTGAGTACGAATGTAACATGGCATCCACTCCCAGAAGGTAGGTGGTATTTGTTTTTGGTTATCCTAAGCAAAAGTCTTTGGGTAATTTCAAGGATGAAATTATTACATTTGAAAAATGTGGTTTTGCGAGAAGAAAATTGTTGTTTTAATTTGTTTGTTGCTAAACAGAATGTTTACATAACATTTCTGCTAGATAGACAAATTGCTATACTTCAATGCGAGTACAAAAATATGTCAACCTTTTGCCAGACTAAAAAAAATTTAATCCCTATAACTTGACTCATAAGTCTGAATGTACCAACAAAGACACTTCTGACAACTTTTCTGTATTGATTTAAGCTTGACTGGCACCTCATTGTACTAACCGTTTGTCCGACCATACAATTACGGTTTACAGCATAGGCAGCGTAATGCTTTCGTAATATTTCCACAAGATATAGTTACGATTAGAAACTAATTTACTTTTTGCTGTGTATTGCTGCTTGACACGTAAATCTCTATGTAATTTGGCTTCTCAACATATTTGGGTCTCGCATATTCGATTCGGGGGTCATTGGACTTGGAATTGCTGTAAAGAAGTGTCAGACTGCAACAGGAAATATTATTCGAGTTAATTTGTCGCGGTATGGAATTTTTTAGGAATATTAAAATTTATATTTGAAACTAACTGACCAATAGAAGGGGGTGGTGTTTATTAACAGAACGAGTGAATGGCAGTTTTTTTGGGGGGCGAGAAAAACAGGTGAATAATGTAAGAATGACAATGTGTGATCGTGAGCAATGGAATTTCCTTCTCGATGTATTTTTGGTACCGAAGATTGGGGCTTTCTCTACCAGTTGTGCGAGTTACTGTACGCCGAATACTTGTACACACATTTAAAAATGACCTCGTGTGACGAATAATGACCGGAAATAGTAGACGTGTAAATCAACGATCACTAGATAAGCACATCCGCATGTTGTGTGGCAGCATCAGCATCAGATTCATTCAATTGAGATGCGAAACGAGTCTTAGACTATTATTTCGTCTAGTAGATTGATTAATCGACTGACCTATGGAAGACGGACGAATGAATATTTTATCTAGAGATCACTCTTTTGATTTATAGTTCGATGAATCAATTTATTTGTTGAAAATGATAATATCGGACTCTAGAAAGAAAATTCCCATTTTGCAATGCGATAACTATTTCTGTCAATGACTGATATTTTTTGAAACTCTCAAGTAATTAACCGTTCCTTCAGTTAAATATTTTGCAAAAAATTAAGTAATTGCATTGTAATTGGTAGTCACTTAGGCTGAACGTAATGTTTAATGTTTAACGCATCATCATTGCACATAACATAAGCATGAGCATTGCAATTTAATTTAAAATAAAAATATATCAATTTCAATATGAGGCTAACATGGCAGATCTTATACTACTTTAAATGAAATTGTATGGCATGAATTTTTTTCAATGGAACAAATTTTATTAATTCCTGATTTGTCGATTATAAATTTCCAACAATGCTCCTCTGCAAAATTATTTCACGATTTAAATTACTGATGAAGGACGGAACAAATCATTTCACAATATAATCAATTACACAATTAGAAATTATGGGTTTCGTTCAGCATTCAGGATCAGACTCAATGGCTACAACCGATTTCCGGTTAATTCTATTAAAAGAGCAAAAAAATTATTTGAAGTTGCGCTATTTTAACGAATTCACGTGACTTTGGTGCATTTTGAGGATAGGTGATACTCATTCAGTTCTCCAGCTTCCGAAGGTCCCGGTGATCAAGCTGTGCTTAGAAGTGTGAGTAATTTAAGAAGAAGGAGTGAAAATACTTAAAGATATACGATGGCAGGTAATAAAACAAAACATGGTTATTTATCGTTTTATTTTTCATTCGAAAGGTTTATTAATAGCACAACTTAGGTGTCCATACACATTTGCATTTTATTGTCTGCGGACATAAGTCATTTGTCATTTTTTGGCACGCTTTCATAAATTAGTGTTTCTCTTCTGATTCGACTTCACATATGAAATTGAAAACAAAATTTGTAACCTTCGAACTCGTAAAATCTGAAGTAAAAAGCATATTAAATTTGAATGATCTGTTGGAGTAATCTTAAGAAATTTGTAGAACATTATTTCAAACCTGTACGTCTATCTACCAATGATGTACCTATGATACAGATAAAGACATAATACCTATCTAAGGTAGAACTTACGTATTGTAAGCTTCTGTTTATAAACATTAGGAAACTGATAAACTATAAAAGTGATGCTCAGTTGGTTTCCGACGTTGGTGGTCCATTGTAACTACATGTAATTACATGCTTTAGTTTGTCACTTTCTGCATTCTGTTCGTTATTTTGTTTGTTCAGTTGTTTCTAAATGGAATTGGAAAACGTATGTATGAACAGCATGAAGTGACATTTTTAATTACGTCTATATGTCGACACAAGTGCTAAACCTCGTTATTTGGTCCTGATGTATTTTCCACAATGAATTTTGTGACTTGTCAATGCTCCAAAGTAATTTAATTTTTTGGAATCGTCGTGTGCAAACATATATTAAACGTTGGTATGAAAAAATCACTCTGAAAGGCGTATTTAAATTTTGTAAATTAATATTTCCAAGCACGTGCACAAGTATGTTGACTTTGGTGTTCTTTGTTGTATAAATGAACATTTGAGTTTCATTGACAGTACCGTAGTATAATTGATTTCCACCGTTTTACAAGCGTTTCGATGTTTTGCTTTCAGGAAAAGTTACCCTAGGCACAAGTCCCGATGTAGATATTGTCCTGCAAGGCACAGGAGTTCAACCAAAGCATTGCGTAATAGAGAATAACGAGAACGTCGTGACTCTGTATCCCATAGCAGAAATGACGACTGTGGACGGTGTGAGGGTGAATTCTGCTACCCGACTTTGCCAGGGCAACATGCTCTGCATCGGAAGGTCAAATTACCTAAGGTTCAATCATCCGGCGGAGGCAAACCTTATGAAAAAGTACCTGCCCAATACGAGAATCTCGATGGCATCTCCATTGAATTTCTTTGGAAACGGAGACGGGTACTACGACAAAAAACCGCCAATGGGTCCGACTAAAAGGACCCATGATTCCTGGGGTGAACTGAGCAACGGTAGTCATGAAGAATTGGCAATAATTGGCAGCAAAGGCTCAAAGTTTGAACTTTTCAGTCCTGGTCAAGCAAAATCAATTTCGCCTAAGGTTTTCCCTCCTGGCAGTGCCACTGTCAATTCTCCTGCATCCGTCGTTCTTGGACATTCTCGAATACCAAATGGTCTTTTGGCCTCGTCCGATACCAAAACAAAGAATAATTCGGTGTCCGTCTCGGGAGTCACGGAAAACGGAAATGTGGATTACATCGAACCTCACGTTAGCCATACAATTTCAAGCTACCCGCAAAAGGCCACATTGTCTTCGGTTGCCCAGCCACAGAGGCACGTTTCCAATGGATTTATTTCACCGGACACAGAAGCAGACAAAATTCATTCCCCGCGAGTCCTCATGCTTCCGAGTCCGGCATTCAATAGAAATCCGTCACCGTATGTACCTGATAAGTTTCGCAGTATTACACCAAATATGTTTCCAGCCCATGCAACGCCTCCTGCCCTAAGTCCCAGAAGCCTAAGTGCATCGTTTGGAATCATTGGAGGCAATTCTGATGAAGATTCTGAACGTTTGCTGTCACGCTCCCAAGACGTAGGACACCTCTCGAATTTTGGAGGCGAGGAACAGCTTCAGGTGAGTTCCACATTTCAGGCTGTGTTATCATGAGTTCTGACCACATGGGTTTCTCGGTCATGTTGTATCAGTAACGACCGGTCCGTTGGTTGGTTCGCCTTAGTCACTTCGGGTCGTTTTGTCGTTGTGCGGGAACGATTTCTTATTGTAAGCCAATGCTCGTGCAAAGTGGCTTTCTCAACTACTTCTTTAAAAGGATGTATTTTGACTCAGGGGTCGGATTTTCTCTTCTCATTCTAAGAATTCTCTCCTTCGAAATCAAATACCTGGTCCTGTACGTCCTTTAAAGAAGTAATAATTTTTCTTCATTACGAAATAGAAGCTGCCGTATCGAACTGATTCACTCATTTAATCTGTCGTACAGGCTCAAAATGACCATCGTGTCTCAGAACAGAAGGCTCAGATGCTTGAGAAGCAGAGGCTGGACGAGATACTGAATATGTGTGCAGAGTATGAACGTCAAATACAGAGCGAACGACAAACGAAGGTACCGACAACGCCGACACTCCATCAAAACAGGTTGGTGTGAAATGAAATCTGTATATTTTTCATGTGCAGCGTCCGGTACAATGCATGCCTAGACACGTTTTTGCTAGCTTGTGTAGGAATGCGTGTGACTTTGCGTAATGCAATTCACATCGAATATATGTCAGGCAGTTTGGTGTACATGACCAAGTTTAATGATGTCATACTGTTTTCAGCAATGCGTGCAGTTATCACATAAGTTGTTTTATTCTTGGGGTTGCTAAAGTCAGAATTCTCGATATATTTTGAGTGTAATGGAAGTATTGCAGTGAATATCATTCCGGACCAACTTTATGGTTCTACACGTGAATATATGGCATTCATAAAGCATTTAAAGAACTTTTTCGAGGCCTTAACTTCCGATTTAGAGATTCGTTTTTCAAGTTCACAATTCGGGATTAATGCGGTTTGTAAATGAAAACCTGGTTTTAATCTTCTCATTAATTAAGTCAGGCAGGTTCTCTTGCATCCGGAAAGCCGATAAATCTCGTGTAGCCACTTAATGTGGTAGCTCCATTTTTTAGGAATGGAGTTGCCCATCTTCTCTCGAGTTCATTAAGGCCTTTGTTAGTGTTAAGGTTGTTGAACGTCATGGGAAACATTTTAGGTTCGTGTGTGGTGCTGTTCCTTATTTAATCTATTTTTTCGGCAAAACAGGTTCAACCTGTTGGTATAATTGTAGCAATTTGTAGTGCTAATTAATTATCGGCGTTTAAATTTGCATTTGAAAAGAAGTTTTCATCCACTTCTTGGATCAAATAACCCAATGAGATTACCTACAACGGTTTGTTGTACAAAAGAATAAGTCATTTGTAATTCACAAGTTAACGCGATTACGTTTTCTGTACGAAAAGAGTTAGAACGGTTTAACACCTAATTGCAGGACGACGTCAACGACAAAAGACAGTTCATTTAGTGGTAAACCGCCTTTGGCGTACACTCAGTGCAGGCAATTATTTGAGTCTCGTCATTTTTCTACATATACTTTTCGTTGCATGAAAAATGGAAAAGTACTGTTCTTTTTTGGTTGTAGCCGAAGAGGATGACTTAAGTAAAAGTTCGGAGTTGTTTGCTTGGATTAGTAAGTTTGTTTGCTGAGGCAACTGCGTCATCTTTCTATTTGCCCAACGGTTCAGTTATCTCGTCATATTGGCTGTAGTAGGTATCTATCAGTCGTATCGGAGCATGTGCGTGATTTTAACGGCTTTTACTCGAAAACACCCGAAAATTGGTGAACTTAGAAGTAATATGTCCTATGTTCTGAAAGTTGTTTTACGGATACCTACTAATAAGTTACTGCGGGGAAAGATATAGTTTGCTACTGATTTTGAATGACAGGAGAAATACACTGGAGTTATCAGAAATGGGAATTTATTTGATGGAGTTGCCACCAGGTTAGAAACCCTAAATGAGAAGTAGTAATAATTCTCCTACTAGAGGTTTAATGAAACTTACCTATTACCTGATTGGTGAATTATATAAACTTTATTGCGGTATTAATCACGGCGAAAAGAAATTCCGTTAGAGATGCGTATTTCCTCGGCCATTTCCTTGGATGTTGTGTTTTAATGGCGTCAGGTCCTTTAAATTGTGGCAGAGACAAGGATAAGATGGAACATAATGATTTCATTCTCTTGTGTGGATGTTCACTCGACTTCTTTAATCTATTTTTTTGCAAAGATCTAAAGGAACATTAGGTGAAATTATAAAACAAGCACTTTGATACAAGAAAGTCAGACTCGGTTGTCCGTGGGGTTTGTTCGTTAATTTACAATAAAAATTATGAAAAACTTAGATGTTAAATTTCTTGTGCCTTACTTTCGTGATAATTAAGTGTTTGGTACTAGTATTCAATGGATAGTTTATTTACGTAAGTAAAAAAGAGAAACTTAGTTGATAAAAACTGAGATTTTTTACACTTTTAAAGTCATACAGTGTCATAATCTCATTTGTTTCATATTGCTTAAATAGCAAGTATGAAATGTTGAAAACATTACGTTTTTAAATTATTGCATTTCGTTGCTTAAGGTTCCGCTTGGAATGTAATATTTTCTGAACTTCTAAATTTTTGTATTGCAATTTGATTTTTGGGAAAGATATTGGGAATGAATTTGTTACAATTATTCGTGACAGTTTAATATCATTTTTCCTCGGCTATCTTTCAAGTGTGAGGCAGGAATGAATATTGCAATTGTTTATAAATACCTTTATTGTACAAAGATCTCTTGAAATTCTATGAAATTTGAGTAACATATTTCAGCTTCTTAGCAATAAAAGACAGTTACATAAAATAAACAAAATTAATTAAAAAGAAACACGCCTCAGTGGATGATAACAAACCGGACGATAGCGTGAAGAAGGAATTGGAAATATATAAGACACAAAAGGACCAACTCAAGAGATAAGCCAAGTGAATGTACCTATGTATTTAAGTTTGTTTAGGATACATGTCAATTACTCGTAATCATCAAGGTCTGCTTAGAAATATTAAATGTCTGTCTTCCTACCTGTTTTGGGAATAGGACGAGGACGAGCAACCTACAAAAATCAATTTGATTTGGGGTAGTATCGGAATATAAGTTGCGACACGGTGAATTGCATGAAACACGGAAGATTGGTAGATTTTTACATGCAATTAGTAATAATTCATTATCTAATTTGTGTTGTTTTGTATTTCAGAATCAAAACGAACGGGTCTTTGCCGAGAGATAAGAGAAACAACGGTCTTCCGTCGCCCCTGAGTGGGACTTCTGACGACGAACTCAATCAGATATTCACGTTCGATACGTCGAAATCACCGGCGAAAACGCGAAACTGTCTGTACGATAATGTACGAGTAGTCAACAACGTGTTCCAATTCGAGAATCCGGAATCCACGTCTAAGAGTCCCTATGAGAACCTGTCGAAACCGGAGAATCAGGATCACTATGACGTATCGTCGGTCGTTAATAGGCATGTCTACATTGAAAATAATAGTCTAGCAATCAGTCCCCACGCCGGTGAGAAGGCAATGACGCCGCAGAGTCCTCGAACCCGGATTCGAACGACCGTTCGCGATCAGGCTTGCAATGAGCACGGCAACGCAACGAAACAACTGCCTGGATTCGACGATTATGACACTGCAGACCCCATCAAGTTTAGAGATCCGTCGCCGAACGTAAATCAAAGACAGTACCTGACGCCCAGTCAGCAGTTGAACAAATTCAACAACCTGAGCGGATTGATGTCGCCGAGTGGTGAACACAACGAAAACCAGGGTAAGTTTATACTACCTCTCGACCACGATCAAGAAACGAAGGATTTGTCCGACTTGATGGTGGCATTAGAGAAAGAGTTTACTGCCACGCTGACAGAGCTCAACGAGTCGGATAAGAATACAGAAATCACAAGCAAAGGTGATTCGTGGATAAACGACGATCTGCCAGAATCGGACAGAGACATCCACATTGTTAACAACGGACATGATAATACCAAAGAAACAGACGACAAGCCGAAAAGTTTTCTCAGAGAGAAGAAGACAGGGATGGATTGGGGAAAATTAAAAGTGGAGAAATCAACATGGTTGGGAATCGTAACCAGGTTAAAATCCGATATTAATAATTTAGAACAGCAGGAAGAGGAAGTTCTGAGAGAGGTATGTACAAGTGCAATTACTGATTTGTCATACATTAGTTGAAACGTTTGACATTTGATGTTGAATTTCAGTTGAAGATGGAAATGGCTTTGCTCAACGCAGAATACGTCTCGCAAAAAGAAAAGCAGACTACCGAAGAAGAAAAATTGAACAATTTGAAAGAAAAACAGAAGCAACTTGATGCGGAAATTGAAGAGTGTAAAGTCAGGCACACAGAAGTACAAAAGAATTGCAACGAGAGGATCCAAGAATTGAAGAAAGAACTTCAAGATTTGGAGAAGTCACTGGGTGACGAAAAAGATTCCTCGGAAGAATATAAGAACTTATTGGACAAACTGGAGGCTGAGAAGAAGTCTTTTGAAGACATAGAATTTAAGCAATTAGAAGAAGAAGCTCATTGGTTAGCTAGCAAAGACGAACTTCAGAGAGATATAGTCGAAACTGCAGGCAGGTTAGAGACGAGGAAGGTCATGTTGTCGGAGCTCGAGTGTCAGGTTCGGGACATTGAAAAATCATCTCAGAATGAGAGCAACGCGTTGGAACAGCAAAAGATCAAATTACAGCAACAGCTTGAGGCAGCTAGAATTAAGATGAAAGACTTAGATATCAGGCTCTCGGCAGAATCTACCTTTGATGTTTCAAGCACAGAAGAGGTTTGTGTGTCCAACACTATAATCTCTCCTGCTACTATATTTATTATATAATTTCGTATTTACATTTCGTATTATATATTTCGTATTTAAGGGATCAATATGCCTAAAAGACAATCAGCGATCCAAAAGATCTGAGGAAGATTTAGTGAGAATCAGCAAAGTAACATCCAATGCCCCCATTGATGTTGGGAAAACCGGGTCTCTAGGACGGAAGACAATAGAGTCCTTAAAGGAAATAGAAAGAAACCGTCAGTTGCATTTGGCCAAGCAAGGTAATTCCCCTTCCGGTTAAATTCAAGGTACCTAGACATACCTTTGGAATGGGCTAAAAATCTGATGTTTGTAGAGTAAAAAGGAAGGTTTTAAGTTTCCTTCGACCACATCGCAATATATCTACTTTTCTATTTGGAAATTATTGTTTCCGTTAATGTGAAATTTCTTTAATCAGGGAGTCAAGTCATCGAAGAGGAGCGAAAGAGAGTAGAACAATTGAAAAGGAGAGTTCAGGACGAGGTGAGAGCTCAGTGGGAGCAAAGCCGGCAGAGGGAATGTAACAGTTTAAACAGCGTGGGAAGCGAAGAGTCGAACATGACGTGCAGCGACCAGCCCACAGAAAGGTATATAATTAGAGTTAAGATGAATAGTAGACAATTGATTTGCGTGGTGACCGATTATCGTGGGAGTGTTAATGCAGTAAACATAGTAATTACTCCCAGTTTCGCTACATTACTCCATCGGTTCATTCAAACATCCATAAGTTTCACTATGCAGGTTACAATTTTTTGTACTGAAATGTTGTCATTTCAAGTTCAGGTACCAGACTGTGAATAAAATGTGATAGCAATATCTTAAAGGGAGTGATGCAGAAAAGTGTTCTTTTTAAAGAGAATTCTAATATAATTGGAAAATAAATTTACAGAATATAAATAGACCTTTATTCAGAAATACGGTTAAGAAGTCTTCCAATTGTTTGGTGTTTTTAAATTTCGGTGCTTACTACCCGTGCGCAGACGGTAACTTTCTGCACTAAGTAATGCTAATGATTTACATGATTTATTAAGAAAGCTCTCTTAGTGACTCAACTTCGTTGCGTTTGGTAAATTTGCCACTCCAAAAAATGAGAGTATTGTAGCATTTATAGGATAAGTTTGATTTGATAATACTGTATATCGTACGTTGCCAAACAATTAGATATTTCTACTTCGTTTATTTGTTGTTGATCTGATATTTTGTGTTAAAGTCTCCCTTTTAGTTGTGTAGGAATTTGTGCACCCTCCTATTTAACAAAATATATTTGATTTTATCCTTGAATCCATAGAAATTACCATGTCCGGTACCTAACATATTTCTCGGTTTATTTCCAGTGCCAGTAGCGATGACATAGAGAAAACACTACCAGGCGTAATTTTAGCCGACGATACAAGAAGCTCTGCTGGTTCATACGATAAGGTGAGTCTTTATGTAAAATTCTAAATTGTTTGGCTTCTGTACAAAATGGCATTTTTAAAGGATTTAGTTCACTTAAGAGCATTTCTCAAGGTTTCTCACCGATTTTATAAGTGACCTGTTTACCTTTTGCACTTGTGCACACTCTTGATGTGCATTTCCTTGACGTTTCTATGCCAAAATGTGAAAGTGTTGTCATGTCGGTGAGTGATTTCGGGCCTTTGGTGCACTTCAGATCCATTAGGAAGAACATACAGAAAAGATTAAATGACATTTGTTTTTAGTCAAACAACAGGGTAAATCATCGGGACCGAGAGAGTCAGCTGCTGACTACAAAATAATAAATTTTTTCCTGACAGCTTCATTTTGTCCGGGCTGTCTGCTCCGACCTCGATTTTCTAGAAAGCTCTTCGATGGTCCACACATGCTTCACTAAATTGTCAGTTTCATACATCAATCCATCCATTGTTTTATAGAGGTTAACCTTTAAAGAACTCACGTTCCTTTCTGTAGTTGTAGAAAGGATTTTACAACTGGAATTTAGTGAAATTCAGCCGTCAGGGTTGTTTCATTCCTAAGTGACATTTTCTCTCGCTGGTTGTTATTGCTCCTGCTGCTGTTGTTTTTGTTGTTGTTTTCACCATGGTGGGTTGATCGGTTGTTTTTGTTTTTACGAGTTTCCGTAACAAAATTCTTTTTGTTGTTTATGTCAGGATTTTAACGGATTTCTTCATAATATCTGAGTTGCTCATTGATATTTTTCGGTTCTTGACGGGTTTTATTACACACTTTGCTGTCGTGTTCGGCTAATGTAATTTAAATTTTATTGGTTTCTGACTTTCTGACACAGGGACGCCTCTCCAACAGTTGGCTTCGTATTACTTCCCATTAGCCTTCTTTTTACGAGAATACTTAAAAACTCCCATTTTTCTTTTCGTACTTTTGCCTGTTTCTCTTTCTTACGGCAATGTTTGTTGATGACTGATTCACACGTTAGGCTGAAAATATTTTCTTAGCATTTCCACCACACTTATTATGGTGGTCTTTGTTATTTGCATTTTTTCTCCATTGTTTTCATTCGTAATTTAGTGGGTGCAAAGAATTTATTGTAAGCAAGCGGTTCAAGCGTTTGAATCGTACGTTTCCTGCCAACATTTTCTCAGTGTTACTCATTCGTTATTGAATTCATTGAACTATTCCCCGGAGAGGTTTTGTCGACGATTACATACTAAGAAACAACACCTCTTATATACTATTTCGTATACATGTATTTGTATTAGTTCATATAAAAAATTATGTTCATGTTCCAAGTCCATGTGAGTTGGTAAAGGAATCGACACATATTATTAATTATACAGTCTGAGAAGTCAACTCCAATTTTTACCATTTAAAAAGAGAAATGGGGTCGACGTAGCTTTGCCAGAAGTACAATAAACGGTACAATTAGCTCACGACAAATTACAATGATAATTTTTTTTACATACACCTGCTGCCCGATTTGCTGGTTTAGAAAAAATGAATGTTTGAATTTGATAAAATAATAGTTTTGAAATGGTGAAGCGAATTTAAAAGGAGACCGGGTCACTATTGTTACTGCTCGTAAATGTTTGTATACTTTTGAGCAGGTTAGTGCGTGCAACAATTAAGTTGACCTTTGATGACAGAATCGTTAACAGTTCTGGTATAAATTTAAGATGAAAACATTTGGCTTCCCTGTTTTCCTACATCCATCAGTTGATTTCTCAATTCGAACGGCGACGCGTTTTGGCTTCTTAATGTCCTCTTTAATGTTCAAGTTCTGGTGAACCAACTGCTTCATTTGAGTCTCTCCTGTTGAGCATGCTAAATCACTTTTTTTAAAATAGCTAAGCTTAGTCACTTGTATCCGATTCACATATTTCACTTAATTTGTTATATATAATGCTGTTATATAACGGTGGCCACGAAATTTAAACGATTATCGGTGACATAAAAACACAACAAAGGGTCATGAAGTTTCTCGGAAGTGTAGAACTTGTGAACGGTGTGGAATGTCATAGAAATTTTTATGCGATAAAAATGATGGTTTTGGGGCGATGCAAGGCCAATCAAAACCATCCCGAGAAACTACGTTGCACTTATTGTTTATGACTCATATAATAGTGTAAACGTTTGTTACAAGAACCCTTTCACATGGCGTGAATAAAACCATTTGGAAAAACAAGTGCACGACCCTATCCCATTGAAAATGCTGGGATTTAAAAGATGAATGACACTTTTTAAGTATTTCACGCCCCTTCATTTTGTATGCAAAATTGGTAGTCTATACTACAGTCAACTGCACCAGTAAAAATCTAAGCACTGTTACATTTATTGTCTTTTTGGAGCAACCACAAAAACTGATTACTTTACGGATAGTAAAAGGAGAGAGACTTTCAAGCAGCTGTACATTTGACCGGCAAAATACCCATGGGTTATACACGAAATATTTTTACATTACAATAGAAAACAAACAAACAAAAACAGCTATAATTGGTACATATTTATACATTCCAATATATATGTGAAAGAATTGTGTGAAAGATGTTGTTATGGATTTTTTAGTAGATTGTTGTCTTTATGATGTGGAAAATTAACAATACAACTGATATCAATAGTGATATGTTGATTTTCCGACTGCCTGGAAAACATTAATCAGTTATAAAAAGAATACATAAATATCATTTTTGTATCGAAAAGTATAAATTAGTTATATCTCCTTAAGCTGCGTCTTGTAATAGGTAATCGATTTTGGTAATAATCTATCACATTTTCAATTGTTGAAATAATAGATATGCCTTGATGTCACATTCCATGAGCTATAAATATAAATATATTGCTTAGGCACATGATTTATTGCTCGGCCGTGTTGCTGGTTTGCACCCAAACCAGCAAAGAAACAAACTTAATGCGAGGTGTAAGTTGAATTTAAACAGCTAATGTGGAGAGGGTTTAAATATTAGTGTGTGGAACTAGTGAAGATAAGTTCCCTTGATGATCCAGGGAACGTCAAACGTCAAATGAAATGTGACGGATTGATGCAAATCGGATTACGAGTCACAAAGAAATGTATTTTTGTCGTCGAAACATTTGGTGGCTCGTTCATCAAGCTTACTACGCATAGAAGATGAATTATCGATAATATTGATGGAATTAATAAAATGGGTGAAGAAACTGATGGAAAATTATGAATCTAAACTGCGTTCGATAATAATGATACCCCGCAGAAGCTTCGTTACAGATCAGAACCTCCAGAAACTGGTAGTTTCAAATTGAATACGGGGAAACATTTTGATTTTAACTCCCAGGAAATCGTTCCGCTAACGATCTACCCGAAGAATTTGGCACTTCTTCAGGGTTAGTGAGTAAGAAGAATTATAGACAATCGATGATGACAAATTCGTATTAGTTTGACAATTTTCAAAATGGTCATTTGAACTTCCGTTCGCGTATTTGTCACGAAAAGTTCCTAAAAGTCATCTGTATATTATTTAAAGTTCTTTACATGTCGAAATTCTTATACACACGCGGATCAAACAGAACCTAATGCATCTTTCCATTTTTGACAACACAAACAAGTGATCTTTGTTTACCTCATCAAGTTATTATTGATTATTAGAGTAATATATTTAGAATTTATCGCATTATACCCTATTGAGTTGTTCAATTTTTGTCAACCATAATGACTGTTGAACAACCACTAAAGATTTACACTCGAGTTATTTTATACTTAATTAAAGATACCGTACATTTGTCAATTGATGAACGAATAGTACAATTAATTTCACCAACAGACACCTATATAAATTTTCCACTTAATACTTGATAATGAATAGGAACGGATAGGAGGAAAATAGGACTGCTCACAAGTTTCAACCGTTTTGAATTTCAAACAATAAGTCTTTCTATTTTACTTTTTTTCTTTGGAGACGGAATTGCTGGAAGCTGAAATAATCTGCCTGAATGACTAGGAAAGCATGAAACTTCTTTTAGTTCGGAACGGCTTTGTGTACATTCTCAATATTCGGTTTTAAAGTACGATTGCTTATAATGGTGTCTACGGTTTATGTATTGGGAATTACAAAGTCAAAACTTGTGAAATGTAAATGCCATGATCTATATTACTTCGAAAGCAAAGAACAAATTCCGAAAACTGCAGGTAAATCCAATTTTTTGTCTCCTGATATATATTTATTCGTGTTATGTTATATATATAAGTTTCAACTTTCCTCAAGCCTCGTGTCAGAATTTCAAATATGTAGCTTGAGAAAACAAAAGTTCTGAATTTATTATGTGACGGTCACAAGGGTCATGCTCTTGCGGGTCACCATCGGAATTTGAATATGCGGAAACGATGAAAATGAACTTTCTGAGAAGAGCTTTGAGGAGGTGGTTCCACACGGTGGTCTCTGCCTTCACCAGAAATTTTATGCCAGCTCAGGTCAAAGAGGTGGGGACGCTCAAACTATTAGAATTTACACTTGGCAGTGAACCATTGCGCTTCGTTGTCGTCGTCCATCGTCGTCCCTGTTAATCCGTTGTGATCGAGACGAGCAGTTTCATAATGAATTTCATTTTGTTTCTTGTGTTTACGAATGGATTTTCTAATCTTTCGAAATCACGTTTTTGTCACGGGTGAGAAGGAGCGTTTGTGAAAGTTCTCAAATAGAAGAAGAGACAGAAGAGTCCAAGTGTAAGAGGAAGCGGTTCGGTTTTTCGTGAAAGCTCGTTTAGTTTTTTTTTTTGACTTTGACTTTGTTACGTGAGGAATAGTACTGGAACCATGTCTTTGTGGATGAATTACTTGAAGGTGAAGTACAGGAGGAAGCAGCCGAAGAGAAGGAGACTGAGTTCTGCTCCTCAGGTATCTATTATTTGATTGCAAAACTAAATAGAACGTAGAAAATATTAGAATTCTTGCGATTGATCTTCGCTATTTTGCGTTTTTTGTAGAAATTTTTCATTGTCAATATCATTATAGTTTATTCTTAAATTATGAGATTTCGAAATTAGTCACCTTGTAAAATTTTATTATGTAAATATTGTTATTTTACACCTTACTGGCCTGCACACCGTTGTACGTATTTAATGAATTACTACTTAATGAATTAATTTAAAGTTACACTTTATTTGCAAATTAAGTATTCTTTATACATGATACATTGTTAATACCAATTGTATGAATTTTCTCCGTCCATAATGTAGACTTAATATTTTGAACAGTATTTCATATATTTTATACCATTGAATCGTCTACATGTTAAACAGAGGTTGTTTTAAACGACCAGCTGCCAAACAAGTTTTATGTTTGTTTTCACTAAAATTATTTATGCCAGGGATGTTGCGAATGCTTGTCGATTAAATAATAATTTCATTTTCGTTTCCGAGCTCAATGCATTGTATTTCATGTAGTTCATGAACGAATGTTAGTTTCTATTGTTCTGGCATTAGTCTCGCGAGCATTATTTGATTACCTGTCATCACTTCACTAATTATTTTTCCGAAATCAACAGTTAAAAAGTTGTCGCCCTAATTGTGTTCATTTATATGCAAACTGTGGGATCTGATGAAATGCCATTTTCTGGGCGTCAATTGAAAGATAATATGAATTGCACATTCATATTATTTGCGACAACTGATCTCATTTATATATGTCAATCTTTCAGTAAAATTCGTGCAGCACAAAAAAAACTGAGTATCTGTACCTCGAACCTTGTACAATACATATGAAAATTCGCGTTCGTTTAAGTTCATGTGAATAGAGTTTCTTTCTTACCTAAAAATACAATGTAATTTTTATGAAATGTGAGTTAATCATATTTTTGCATCAATGTTAAATTTTTGCAAACTATTTAATACTCGTGTGTCGATTTTTTTATGGGAAATCAGAACCGCATTTCAAAACGTGATTGATATATATATAAGACATAATTTTAAGAAGTTGCATGAGTTTAGAAAGCTGAAAGCTAATTACTTCGTCGAACCGATAATTGATTTTTCAAGCACTTACGTTGGATCAAACTTGTGGAGCCGACGGGGTGAACTTCTTGATAATGTGCAGATGTACACTTCAACATAAAGTCAATACCCGACTCGAAATAAGAAATTCAACGTCAATTACAAGACAAAATGTGATGAAAGAAATAATGTTAGTTGTTATAATTAGTTAGTGTAACAGTGGTGGATTTGGATAGCAGCAGTAACGGGAAGTGGTTTTTTGGGGGTTTATTCAGGAAACGCAAAGATTTGAATTGCTGTATGTCATCATTGCCGTATCTCATCCTCCAAAGTAAATTACCGGCCTCAGAATAAAAAGCCTAAGGAAGCAAAGCTAATTGATATGTCGTACAGATAGAAATTAGTGTGTTTTTTTTAGAACAAATTTAAGTCACCGGGTTGTTTTGCGTGGTTACGGGAATCGGTCCGTGCACTGGTCGGAATAAAATTCTAAAAATAAATAATCGCATTCTTTCAATCAATCGCCCGGTGATTATTACATGATGGCTGATTTTAGGTAGTAAATTTGTTTAAATTTTCGGAGGTTCCCCACCGTGTGCAGACAGACAGACTGTTTCGAGTTCTCACAAAAATTTCCAAGGAAATTAATTGAAACAGACTTAACTATGATTACGAGGAATCACGGGTAGGAGTGTTTCATGTGAATGAAAATAGTTAAAGATGTTCCGTAGAATATTTTGGCTGTATGTCATGAATGAAGCAGTTGTAACATGTTTTGAACACATTAGGAGGTGAATTAAGCTATTTCCATCTATTGGAATTGGTGCTCGGGTTCGATTTCAAGGGAATTACATTTTACTTCTTGCAAAAATAATTTTTATGGTTTCTAGAAATCCGAAAGGAGTTTGGAAAGTTTGAATGTTAAAAAACGTATTGTAGCGACCAACATTTTCAAGATAAATTTATTTCTGATCTACGTGATTGGATGGATATGTTCTTATTAATAAAATATAATTTGTTGAATAAATGTCACGTCAACGGAGAGTTGTGTGTGGACAACAAAAGTAATCGAAATTGATTTAACTCACTTTTTGAATTAAGGCAGAGTGCGCCAGGAGCATCACTTGTAGCAATGGTTGACTTAGAAATGATTAGTTACAACGGCTTATTTTAACTTATGGCACAGGTCTTACATTCGTTATATTAAGGCACTAACATAAGAGGTGATAGAAATGATTTCAGGTGGACAGTTTTTTTAAAACAACATTTGATATATAAATGGATAATGTGGATTAGAATTCTCATTTAACTTGTCTGCTGTGGGTTTACCAGTAGGTCAGAGCAATGAACTGGTGCTCTCACATTAGGACAGCATTGTCAATTTAGATTGAGGCACGAACAATAGTTTCTTCCTTTCAGAGACGGTATCCAAAACCCCCGCACAAGTTAAATCGGTCAATTAATCTGACCCCGCATTGATTGTTCCACGTTCCCAATAAGAGTTGCAACTTACTTGAACAAAAATGTTGATATTTACTATTTATAGATAGAATTCTATTAAGAGATGCTGGGTCGGTGATCTGCGGCAGACTAAACCTGCTTGACAAATTTCCAAGGTTTAAATCGCTGACAAAAACGTAGAACAACTCGTTTTTTTTCAAATTTTTATAACTGCAATGCTTCCGAACGTCAACAACCAAGTGACAGGTTTTTTTTTGTTCGTCGAATACATAAAATACGAAACTATGTGTTTACATCAATATTTGTTTCTTAAAATAGTGAGAAATAGTGTGGCTGTTGGGACAACAAGAATAAAGCTTGTACATTCTGAGAATAACGGTTGGTTCCTAGGGCGTCTGAACATAACTCTGCATCGCACCTTATAATGTGACTTCACTAAATTTGCTATGTGTGTTTCCCGCCTGGCTCTTACTAAGCAGTAAACAATGGTACTGTCATTAACATGATGGTCCCACCCTACTGCTTTTCACTGACTGATATCCGCCCTTCTTTTGCGATCTCTCTGATGCATTCAACACGTATGCTCGTTATAATTTTATAAGCTTGCTCGACGTTGAATTAAGTAGTTTTTGAGAGGAAGTTGAAATGACTGCAACAGACAGTTAACAGGATACCAAGCGTAGGACTGAATTACAAATAAGGAGTAACTATGTTACGAAATGGTATCAAAAACGTTGCCAAAATCTCAAATATAAACATAAACTTCACATTAAAACAAATTATGCCCGATTTCATTCAGCCGAAAGCGTTTACGGTCGTTAATCCAATATCAGTTTCCATTTTTGTCCATTTGTTGTGGGTGTGTGTTGTTCTCTGTTAAGTGTTCATTGAAATAAGTCTCACAGCTAATTTCAATTAATTTCATGTCTTGTTCTGTCAAGTGAGACAAAAATCGACTGCCAAACTTCGGGCCAGATTTATTTTCTACCGTTTTAAATTGCTTTTGATGTTCTTAATTAATGCCTATTAAAACATACGGTTTTATGTCTCGGTGTGTGCAATCTGTTTATTCGTATCTCCTACTATCACACCTAATCTTCACGGCCTGCCTTGGCCACTGCCCCATGTCCTTGTTTCTTTCAACTCGACTGTGTGTTTGCATTGGAATGATTCAATTTGTCTCGAATTTCCTGATTTTTTGTGCTAATCTCATGTCCTCTTTGGATTTTGTCGGATTGTACGTGTTGTAAAAATAATACGGTAAATAAATAATTTCTAGCTTGCCTGTTCTTTCGTTTCGTTCACGAATTTTAGACCTTTTAAAAGTAGATGGTGAAATGGCCTTCGAAGAGTCACTCAAACGAACGGACAGTAGAGACTAATGACGCAGAAATTTCTAGTAAATGGATTCTGCCTCTCTTTCTCTCTCTCATTTGCTCACTCTGTCTTTCAAAAAACTAATTTTGTGTTCTGTTTCTTCTCCCTTTTGCGAATACTTGGCACGGTTGACAAAGAAAGCTTTGAATGTTCGTATTGTACGTAAGATGGATTAAAGCCCTGGTGTAATGAATTCTTGTGTGCAATGCCTTGACAGCATGCATGGAAGAAAAGGTGCTTGTAATTCACCACCACCCGAAATCGCAGGGTGTGGTCCAGGGTGTTTGAAAATTGCACCACTCCACCATTGTTGCTTCTCCTATGTATTTTATGATCTTATGTTGAAACTCGACGTATGTGTTCAGTGATTTATGCTTACATTTTTGAACGTCTCCGCTCATTTGCTCCATTGTAGTTGCTTAGTCACATCGGAGGGAAAGTTCTATTTTCTACTCACATTCGTTTCACCTTGTAATTTCACACTATTATGTACTTCTTCTTCGCTTCATTTTTATTTCCCTCCGAATCTTCCGCAATCTGTCTCTGCCTTATTGTTTTTATTCTTCCTTTGTTTTCTGTATTCACTTTTCCTCTTGCAACGAGTAAGATCGAGAGTCACGTTTCTTGTGCTAATATTACAGCCCTCTTTTTCCCGAAAGTAGATTTCCTTTACTCTCCCGGAGTTGACACTCGTGCATTGAAAATGTCAATTTGTATTTGCCCAACAACGTCGAGGTGGCAGGGAGAATGTCATGAGAAATTATTTTGACGTGTTTCGTATTCTAGAAACGGCGGTGCTTTCACACCACCCCACCGCTTGGTGACGGTGGTGGTGTCAACCATTGCCTAGTCGTTAATCAAATGGACTCAATGAATTCAGTTGGTGAACAATCGTCCGCAATACCTTTAATACAAGTCGCTTGAAAGGAATGTGTTCCTGTATCGTCATTTTCTTTTTCAGGTGCGAAAAGAATCAGATTCTGGCGATTTTCGTAACTCCAGACCAATTTCCGATTATTCCGGGTCAGAGTTCGAACAACAATTGAATGTGAAAAAGAGAGATGTCAAACCAATGAGGCACATGCAGGTATGTGATACGTGTTTGAATACATGAATAGCATTTGACAGTAAGTTTTGAAAAGAGGATGAAATGTTTTCCCTACGTAATGTTTCCATTACAAAATTTAACATTGCTCAATTCTTAGGTTATTATACGATTGGTAAATTTCCACAATGCGAATGTAATTTTTTACATTTCAGCAAAGACCTCTGACGAGGTATCTGCCCATCAAAAGTGAATCATTGAACCTTCGGCAGCACATCGAGTCCGCTGGACATCAAGTCGACCTTTGTCCTCATGTCTCGATTGATGCCACTTCCTGTCGCGGTATTCTTCATAAGTTGGGCGGGAAGTTCCACCATTGGAACAAAAGATGGTTTGTTTTCGACAGGACGAAACGGACTCTTATGTATTTTGCAGACAAATCGGAGAAGAAGCAAAGAGGAGGAACCTACTTTCAGGTGACTGAATTAACATAATCAGAAATCCTACAGAGTAACCTGTTTGAATTTTCCACTTTTTTTAGTATTCTTTTTTTTTTATTCATTTTTATTATTCTTCAACAAGTTGGTTATTATATTTTTACGTTTTATTTTTAATCTTTTCTTCACCGGGAAATGACTGGGATTCTTAGAGAAGGTTTTAAAAATTATGAAATTTGCGTGCCAAAATGAATTTCACTTCCTGCTCTCCTATTTTCTGCCTGCTATATCTGGTACGATAGTTACAAATCATATATTATGTCCTTGCGGGGTTTGAACAAATGCCGGTGACGATGTCTTTTGAAGTTGTTACGTATTTTAGTATTGTTAGGTCACATGATTTATTACAACAGAATATGTACTAATACTGGCTGTCTCCAATATCTAAAATAACATTTTAATGGTTTCAGGCAATTGAAGAAGTCTACGTCGATCATTTGAATTCAGTAAAATCACCTAATCCCCACGTAACATTCGTCATAAAGACCCATGAGAGAACCTACTACCTGATGGCACCCACGGCAGAAGCAATGAGGATCTGGGTGGATGTCATATTTACGGGAGCTGAAGGCTACCAGGAATTCGAACATGGATCCTAGTGGACGGCATTGATTTTTGTCATTTTAACCGTAAGAACGGTCATCCGGGAACGGATATCCGGTCTGAATTTTGTGCCATACAACCTGTTTGGTCCACAGTATTTCTACAGTTGTGTTCTAAACGTCACGACGTGTAAGAAATCTTCAAGAAAGTTTTTTGGGAGGTGAATGTCCCTGTGAAATAATTTTATGTTTGTATCATTACTGTTTTATCATCGATATTTGGCAGGATTCGTTATAGGTTTTGCAAAAACGATCAGTTTTCCTAAGTATTTTTGATAAGAAGCAGTAGAGTGCGTAAAGATGTTCTTTTTTATTTCTGTTTCGTTAAATTTGTATGAAGTTCAAGTCACTCCAGAGGTTCAGTCTTTTCAGTGGTAATGCCCTTATCGTTGATTCTCGAGGAACCAAAAACCGTCCTGCTGGAATGACAGTTGCCTTGTTGTAATTGCCTTTTCCTAAAATGGTTGGAGAAGTATCATTTTTAGTTTTTGATGTTCATCGTTCGAAATAATCCAATTGATTTTATGTGAATATCAATTAACTAGACGAAATATTTGACCAACGATTGATCCATCAGTTTGATCAATCTCATTTGAACTCACAAAAGAATGTAATGAAACTTAATTTTTGCTGTTATGGAAATTTTTTTATTATTTCTGTTTTGCTACTGAAAGCTCACTATCACTGACAATAAAATTACTAACGGTTGCTCACCTTGTTTACTATGAGAGGTTATGACAGGTAGTCCCTCGAACTACATTTTTTGTTTATTTGTTTAAATTTAGAGGACGAGTAGTGGCTTTTATTTGCTTGTAGAGAAAGCTCTGCATATGCTAGTAGTATATAAAAAATATAAAAATAGCTTTTGCAACCGTGAAACTGACAAAAAAAGGCAACTTTGTAAACCGTGAAAGGGGGTTTTCAATTTTATTTTGCCTAATTTTTAATAGTACATCTTTGTGAATTCTTGCCGTGAATTCTTAAACCGTTGTTCTGTTTGAACAGCTCTGAAGAAGCTTCTTTTTTACTTACGACTGAATCATTACTAAAGATATTGTGCTTGTGCGTTTGGACTTCACTAAATTTTCTTTGATTTCAAAAAAACTATTTGTACTGAATTTTCCAGCATTGATTTGTTTAATTATAATTAGGATGTTGATTTATACAAGTTAATAAAAACCGTTAGAATTTATGCCGTTAGCGATATGTAGTTGTAATAATTGGCTACAGACAGCAGCACTGTTTGCCGCGCTTTCAGTTTAACGGTTTTCCCGGCAGTTTTTGCTTAAGGTTATTCCGCCATTTCATTTTTTAATAATTTTAACAGTTTCAGTAGCCTCAAATTGTTTAATAGTGTCATTTTTTAATTGATGAAATGTGTTAGTGTATTTTTGTTTCTGTGTGTTACCTGTGCCTTGAAGTGAAAGTGGTTGGAAGCAGCCTACTTACCAGCTTAGCCGGATAGCCGACGCCATGTAAATATTTTTTATTATTTCATAATTATGACTTAACGATACTTGAAAAAAGGAGTTGATATTTGCTTCTGACAGTTTTGCTCTCCATATAGAAGTTATTATTCATTGTAGTAAGTTGTAGTTGCACTTGTTAATTAAATGGGATAAACAGGTCTAATCTGAATCAGTGTACCAGAAGGGTTCACAAGAATCCAATATTATATTTCACATCAATCCGTCCTGCAGTAGCAATAATCGAAAATCAACCTTTGTATAATAGAGGTGAAGTACAGATGCCGAAGGAAGCATTGACATTGATTGTGAATTAAAATGGTTTACTTTATATATATGTCTCCCAAGCCAATGAGAATTGAAAATGCCTAATGACAGATTGTACATTTTGTAAGGTTTTTTTATATTTTCTGTTATGTTCCTTTGTCACACTAATACAAATGTTTGTAAGCATTAATCTAAGTCATATATTTTTGTTGTTAACTTCATGTAACTGAGGATGAAAATGTAGTTTGTTAACAATTCTCTATATGGTGCTTCTTAGTAAAATGATACTAAAATGACTACTGGAACAAATATTGAATAATTCAGCTGTAAACTCAAGTTTCAAGATATGAGTAAGCAGCAATTACCAGCATCATGCATACAATATGTTTGGTAAAACATGATATCATAAATTTGTTAAAGGCTACAAAAGTCAATGTTTAAATTCAAGATAGAAAACATGCTTTCATTGACCATTAATTTGTAGATAGGAAAGCAAATTCCTTACCTTCATTTACACAATAAGTATTGTTTTTATTGGTTGAATTTAATGAATGTTGAGCAAACATTCAGAAGCAAATATTTCTATCTAAATTGAATCTAAATGCACAACTACAATATCTTTTACTCAATTGACAGGATATGGTAAAATTTTTTTATGTACATAATAAGGTAAGCTAATTTGTACAGATAATTGTTTTTGATTAAATTGTTCAAAACTAATTAGGGCTGATTTCTGGTGCCTTATTGTATAGAAATGCATAATTGTCTGAAAAAAGAATTAATTGTAGTTTTTAGTAGGAAACTAATTGTTTTTATCTCCATTTTATGTACATACACATGTATGTCTCTTTCTATTCCTTGGATTATTGTGCAGTGCATTCTACTTCCCTTTGTTTTTTGCATAGTGTAACTTGATTCTTTATAAATGAGACTTCATAAACAGACTAAGCAATTGTTGATTAAAGCAAGAAACAATTTTGTGTTTATTTTTTACTACTGTAATTTTTATTAGGAATTTTTGCAATTAATAAATAAGTTGTACCAGTTATTAATTTATTATTTACATTGCTTCCATTCGAACACAAGTTTTTTAAATGAACAAGTCGTTTCTCTGGACCCTACTGGTTTCCCTTTTTTCTGCAAGATTCCGTACAGCTTATTATGTTAACAATGTGTACCCTGTAAATTGTACTGTGTACAATGTTTAAAATTAATTTAGTCAAAACTAATGAAATCAACCCTTGTAGAAATGAGAATAATAATTCATTGATTAAATATGTCCTTCTCCTATGAAATTTGAACCTTCCAAATTTTCTCAACAGGCAAAAAATTAGTGAACAAATACAAACCATTTTTGGTAATACGTACAAATATTTAGGAGGTTTAGTATGACAATTTGAAATTATTTTTAGGCGTGGAAGCGTTTTTTTTTTCAAACCTTTGATTCTTCGCAGCTATTAAAATATTGTGAGAAATATTCTCTTTTTAGGGAAGGTTCCTACATCAGATTAACGTTGTGGGGTTTTGAATTTTAACAAAAATTTTCCCCACACTTCAGTTGAGTTAGACCATACTTAATTTTGTCGTTTTCACTGTCAGAATTAAATTTGGTTTCTGGTATTTATTGTACAGAGTTATTTGGGACTACCAAAACTATTCTCAAGTACGTATAGCACATAACAGGAATCTTTACAAACAGTTAGAATTCATCTGGATATCTGTCTTTTTCGCTTCAATTGAAAAGACCGAACTCCCCGTTTCTTCCACGTGAATAGCTTTACTGTTTTTCTTTTAACTCATGGTCTCTTATTTTACTATTGTGTTATCTTTCCATTCCATTTGGTTTATTTTTTATTGTTGCTTGTTTTGAGGGACGAGGTTACCACTTCATTTCTCAGAATTTATAGTGCTCTTACTTTACTTCTAATTTCAAAAGTTTACTACTACTGTTTTTACTTTTGTATCTCGATAATGTTTATTTTTGGGCCTTAACAATTGATAATTCAAATGGTGTTGCATTACGCAATATTTGTCTATTTTAAATGGTAAACGCGCATCGAATGAATTATGTTTTCTAGTGAATTGTTCGGACGGCATTTACGTCTACGTGTGATTTAAAATTCATAACAAAGAATTGGGTAATTTTGGGTTCATTAAAAAAAACAGTTTTAAGTGAGGATTTTAATTCACGAACATTCAGTCACAGTCACTAGCAAATGTATATGACTATCGGTCGGCATAGTTGACTATTTTATAGTCTTAGTCTAACAGTGTAAGTAAAAATTATCTACGACAACTTTATTGAGCGTTTATATTTCTTTATGTAGTTTACATCTCGTTCGTTTTTATCTCTTTATATAGTTGCCACTTACATAAAATGAGAACCACGAAATGCACGTCAATAACTCTCTTTGTGAGAATACTAAATCTTGTAAAAATTCTTAAATGGTACTTCATGTAAATTGTGAAGTACTAAAAGTGTGAAAATTATTGACGGTGGGCTCGTTGTTATTCAGTCTTTAAGTTACGGCCCAGAAGGCCTGTGAGTGTTGCATTAAAGGTAATTTTATATTATATACAGTTAGCGACTCTAAACTAGATAAAATTTTATAGCGAAGTAATATGGATGTGGGTAGTGACATTGCTCGAATGAGGTGGGGCAAAACGGCCGTTAACCATACAGGGAAAATGTCATAATTCACTAAGCAAAAGTGATGAGCGAAAGCTCATGATACCCCAGGGTAAGAGTTGAATTTCTTTAAGGTAATGGTGACATAAAATAGCTCACAGCCATTCAGTCTAATGGGTGCTTTCAAACCTCAGTGGACGTAATAGGCCTAACCCCGTTACAAGAGGAGGAGCTACACATTTGCATCATTCCGTAATCACTTTTACAATCCACGGCATGTACACTGACATTCTGGTGTACAGTCCGGGGAGTTTGGGTCTTCCGCAGCCGATCCCCGTTGATACTATTCCTACGACCATCATTCTTTCCGATTCCATAACCATTAGAGGTCCTCCACTGTCGGCCTACGAAATTTAAAATTTTCTTTTAATGAGACATTATGAGTCCAAGCGAGAAGTATAAAAAGGAACTGAATTAGATAAATAAGAATTAATGGTTTATATGGAAGCAGGATGTAGGACGGTTCGAATAGGTCTACTCACAACTTCTTTTCTTACCCAACACGCGTCTCTTCCTCCGATTTCATTTCCGGCACAGATTTGACTGTCCAAAATCTTAACTTTTTTTCCTTGAGAAGAGTACCAAGATCGACATTTCTCGTTGTCCACAACGGTTACCTGAACCTTTTGTAGAATATCAGGACGTATACCTGAAAAAAATGCAATTTGAAAATAAGTGCCTATAGTGTTTATAAGAATTGAGCTTCTAAGAAACTTTGCGTTCATTTCATTTGTATTTATTACCTTCGCCGTATTTTTCGTTTATCCATCCCCATCCTGCAGTTGTTGCTGACCTGTCTGAATATGTACTATATTGTTCGGTATCTAAGTTTAAGGTAGGAAGACATGCTGGTCCGACGGATTTCGTCCAATGTATGTCGTTTTCTAGTTCTAAAAGAGCAATATCGTCTACAAATTTTGCACACTGGTATTGTGGATGAAAGTGAATTTTCAACACTTTCTTGTCTATTGTCTTATTGTTTTTCGACTTCAAATCATACTCCCCAACGCTGACACGAATGCGTTCTTCCAATATCCGAGAAGATCCACTGAAAAGGCCGACAATAATAAATTAAGCAGCAGTTCAATCAACATTTCATCTATTCCGTTAACGTGCCTTCTGTTACTTTGAAAACAAGAGTATTTCTCGTTATTAACTCAAACCACAAATCTAGTAGGTCCATAAAAAATTAGGTCCAGACCTGCACATACAATGTCCTGCTGTGATGACCCAACGTTTGTTAACTATTGTGCCCCCGCAAAAGTGTCCACCAAGTCGTTTGATAGACACAAGCCAGGGAAATTCTCCTTGAACCGCATTTTGACCACCAATTATTCTACTTCCTCTCTTCAATTGTTGTCCACAAGGCACATCTGCCACTGTTAAGCATAAATGCAAATAAATAATAATATAAAACACACATTACATTTGTAATAAAATATAAGAACAAAATGATAAATATAAAAATATATTCTGACACGATAAAATTACATATAGCGATATAATAAAATAACTTATATACGAATTGACAAATGAATTTCCCATTCATTTGTAGTTCACATATTGTGCTCATAGTAAGCACTAAATTGATAATTTGAGGGCATACTATAAATACATTGCAAATAAATAACTTAATAGGTTTTGTTTTATGCGCATGTTAGCATCCGTTAGATGGTAATATTATTTTTGTAAACTACCTGCCAACAATATGATTTTCATGTTTTCTTTTTTTGTGTTCGTCAGGAATTCCATTATTAATGAATTGGCTTATCGTATTGCCATTATCATTCAAAACGGTATCAGTAACCTTTTAACCTATGTTTTAACCTAAGTTAAACCAGAGAAAAATTAAATAGTACACTTTACTACTAAGGTATCTCTGATTTTTAAATTCGTAGGCCAGTGTTTATCTTCCCAATTAATAGTTTCGAAATGCAAAGGTAGATAACTCTTTGAAGTTAAAAGCAACGTTAATTGTTCTTATTTGACAACGTCGTGTTAAGTCTGTTATAAAACATCAACTGCCTACGATACAACGCATGATTGTGGTAGTAATCAAGAATGAAGGACTGCGGTAGGAGCAGATGAGATTTAAAGTGCGGTAGTTTACACTAAGGTCTACTATTCATTGAACCTTAGTATCTAGTGCTTTAAACATCATTCTACTATTATCTATTCTATTATATTAGACTATCATTCTCATAGCTTTAAAAAAATGTTTTTTGCCGCCTTAAAAAATGATCACCCTAACAGGTCGTTTAATAAAGATTAAATTTTGGGCCTGTTTTGAATTCAACTTTCAACTTTCCAACTTCAGCATGGCTGGCTTTCAAAGTGGGATGTGATTAACTCAGGCCCGACAGACAATACGTCAAAATTTTAATTTTCTGCTAGGCGTGAAAATGATGGAAGAGTCAACTCAATTAATTGGAGAAATTGTGAATGCATTGTGAGGGTTTGAGTACGCGTTAGGCCGAGGATGAATGCGTTATGAATTTTTTTGTAATACTACAATTATATTGGAAGAATGGCATAATCAGTCTCAACCATAAATCAACTCTTTTCCTCTGATTGATGTAGTTGACTTCCTTTTCCTGTTTTGGATCGGGACTTCTGGTAAAGTTTTACGACGTGATAATTTTTTGGAGCTCGTCCCAATACACTTGCCGTTTGTAACCTCTGTTCAACTAGGTCACTTCATTTGCAGACATCCTTTGCAAATCTCGTAAAATGTGCCACGTACAACTCAGTGCTTACGTGGAGTTTCGAAGTATGAATTTGAAAATAATTGTATTCTACCTTTGTTTACATATTTGTATAGAATTGAGTGCCTACACGTTAAAATTTACTGTGTCCTTCATTTCAGATTTAACCCAAATGGTTAGAAAATAATTTATCTCTAGTCTACTGCATATAATTTTATTTCCAAGTTTTTGTAGATTTTGATATAATACCTTCTTTAGGTTTTTTATTAAAAGGTTTTAAATAAATTTTTATTTATATGTCTTACTAACATAATGAATTTAATTTACTTTACGGAAGCTTTTAATGCCTGTTGCTGCTCTTATTAAGAGCTTGAAATCGACTTTTGTGACTTGGTAGAGCCGTTCAATACTATGTTCATTGCGATAAGTATGTCCCTGTACATAATCTTTGCGCAGTTTAATATTATTTAATTGCAACATAGATCCCTTGTGGATATCTATATTTAACCGATAATTTACAATTGCAGAAGACCGGAGTGCACTAAATCTTTACGTTTACAACAGTCAGGTTGTAAATTTAAACGCCTGTAAGGTCTCTAGTTGGCCCCCCGCCAAACCATTTCAGTATAATTTTGGTATTTACCAACGCATTAAGCACAATCCCTAAAAATGTACGACGTTGATATTCTGCAGGCGCCAACTCACCCGTCACAGTCTCTGACAAACCGTCTTCCGTAATGAATTGTTTTGCATATTTATTTAGTTTTTTGGATTAATCAGGATATCACGGATCAGGTGCCCCCAACAAAATACATTGTTTTACTCTGCTTATGACCGCGCTGTTCTGCTATCAGTAATAGTTTGATGTAATAATTTTAAGACGAAGCTCGGCACTGTTGGTGAATGCAGGATTGCACCTCACGTTACATGGGTCTAATGTTCTTTTTGGGGAAGAATTGATTCACTACTAACCAAATTAACATTGTGTTAAGTTATAGTCTGCACACAAATTTCAACAATGAGGAAACAGAACATTTTACTTCCGTTTGTGCCCTCCTGTAGGGCACTAATTAAAACTCCTTTTTCATGGAATTGAAAGCTTTTTCCTGTACTTATATTTATGTGGGTACGATTTGAAAGCGTTTAAGTTTTGCAAACTATAAAATAGAATTTTAATGAAAAATTTTATATGATACGGAATTTATTTCCAAACTTTAGCTTATTCCGTGGAGTGTTATGCGATATACAAACCTTTACAATCGATGATAAAAATTAAACGATCAAAAGAGTGATAATAAATGTGAATGATGAACCAATTTAAAAAGCCAACACAAAGTTTGAAACTTTTATACTTTTAACAAAAGTAGCGGCGCGGCAAGAATCAGTCACTGAACAATAAGGTTGATGTAAATATGAAGGGAGTCATACGATCCGGGGGAGTCAAATGAAAACCAGTTTCATTCATATAGTATTTATTTATATCTTAGCACTGAACGCAAAAATATATTTAGATATCTGCATTACTTATAAAATTTCACTCATCACATTTCACTCATGTAAACTCCAGATGATAAATTTATGTATATATAAGAAAATATATAACCTACCAGAATATCATAAAACTCAGTTTTTACATCTCATTTGAGCTTTTTGTCAATATTTAACTTTTCTGTAGGGGAATACTTTTCTATAGTTTTCACTGCTAGCAATAAATACGAGAACTTTCATGTAGGTTCTACCGTTGCAAAGAAACCCAAACTTTCTCTTTTAACTAACAATCATCCAAGATGCACGCATGTGATGCCTATTAAAATTTAAGGAGGCTTTTACTTCTTTCTGAAAGTGAAATTTAAAGGAAAATGAGTGATGAGTTTTGCGTCGGTGATAAACAACAGGAAATACCAGCTGATCGGAGATATAATGATAAGGATTATGGAACCGAAGTTTGTTGCACAGGGTTGAATGACCTCATACATATAATTTGCTCGAAGTTACCTCATACTTACAATTTCTTGTTCGTCCAGGTATTCCAACTGCTGTATTCCAAATTGCACAGGCAATAAAAACAAAGCACGCGAACCGTTTTTCAAATTTCCCGTTCATTACTGTCGTTTTATTACATTAATGCAATAGAGAAAAAAAATGAATTGTAAAGGAAACAACCAGGTGGATACTTCGGTAAAACTGATTGAACCGTCATCGATATCGTAGCTTTTAAATGGAAAAATTGTTTTCCTCAATGTCAATCGTCCTTCCAAGAATGTTCGGAATACGTAATAACCTTAGCCGCTTCTCTTAGACTCTCAGTTTTGAATCCAAGGTTTTACAATGAAGACACAGACAATTGACCCAAGAGGAACGACTTCTCTAAAATC
Organism: Polyplax serrata; assembly: GCA_037055365.1. Taxonomy (NCBI): domain Eukaryota; kingdom Metazoa; phylum Arthropoda; class Insecta; order Psocodea; family Polyplacidae; genus Polyplax; species Polyplax serrata. Next base: position 1,996,350 of record JAWJWE010000038.1, on the reverse strand, counting down.
CAGCTTGCATGAAAGGAATTTCTATCCAAAATATATCCGACTCGAGAGAATGAGAAGAAAATGGCAAGAAATTTATATGATTTTTTGGACGTGGAATGAGGTGGGAAAGGCTGTTGTCGGCTGGATCTTTTCCAAGAATGAAATAAGATTTTTAAGGAATTATGTAGGATTAGTGGGATAAGGTTGCCATAAGTGGCAATTTATTTTTTCCTTTGTGAGTTTGACTTATTTTGTCAATATATTTTGATCTTGAAAAGAGGTTTATTTGAACAAAACGTGTGTGCTCTTTTTCTGGGGTGAAATATGTGTAAATGTAATTGAACTAATGCTGGCCCGATATTCAAAATTTGGCAAAAATTGATCTCCGATATCTTTTTTAGTTAACTATGCAATTTGGAACGTAACTTACAAGAGACGTGCTTTATTGTCGGTTTCTCGGAGCTGTAACTACTTTGGTCTCTTAGCCAAAAACTGAACGAAAAAGCAATAAATAAATACAGGGAATGGTAGCAAATGAGAAATGACGGCGGATTGTAGACGACTCATTGACCTACTAAAAATAACATACGAAGTCTCATCTAAGAAATACACAACTATAAATGGAAAAGCTTCTTTTAAGAACTGAAAATATATCAGAAACACCCTTAAAACCAGTAATATAATTAGATTAATTTTAGTATTCTTTTTCAGTGGTGGAACAAGAAAATGAAGGACAGTGAAATTGGTATTAATACTAATCAGCATTATATTTTGCGGTAAGTAACTCTTGTAATCAGTAATTTATTGCTTCCGTTGAATTTGAATTTTTAGACAATACGGTATCCCCAATATTGAAATCGTTTTTATGTCGGTTTTTTCGTTGGTAGTAATGTAGTTCACTATTTTTGGCGCTTAGCTGGCAAGTAGTTGCGTTAGATTGTACAGTATTGAGGTACGGGGGTCAAGTTTACTGAATTTTCATTTCCTTTAGAGTATTACTCATGGGTTCCTGACGGATTCATTGGAAATTGCGTATTTTTGCCATTTCGAGAACATTACCAATGCCACAAAAATGCTATAGTGAATTTGTGGAACAAGGTCATGGAAATTTTGTTACGTCATATGATATCATGACGTTGAAAGCGGGTTGCTTTATCTTTATAAAGCTTTCTCATAACTACTGAAAATGTTACGTCACGAATAAAAATTGAATATGAGTTTGTAGTATAGGCGCCTTGGGAAATCTATATTGAATTTCTTAAGTAAATAAGTGTTCGTTTCCATTCCGGCAATCAATTTCTTTATAACATCGAAAGTAAGACAAATTTTATAATATAAAAAAAAATGTGGAGAAAATACAATACAAATTAAAGGGCTTGTCATAAAAGTTTCAAGCTTCCTCGGAGCATCAACAAGTGGATCTGGATACATATTTATATGTATACATTGCAATGGGAAACGGTGAAATGTAAATAGAGGTTCATGTGTTCGAAAGTGTATACGAAAAACGAGTAGAAATTTGAGAAATTAGAATTATTGGGTAAAATAGAAAATATTAGGCATCTCAACATCAAATATACAAATTGTGTCATTGACCACATAAGAGTTAGAAATCGTCTCATGGGAACGACTTCGGCGTACCCAAAAGAAAGAAACAAAAATAGACAGTTAATAATGGAAGTAAACTATCTATACGTTATCTAACCAAACCACTGAATAAAAAAACCGTATCCAATTGTGAAAGGAGGAGAAATTTTTCGTACAAAAATATGAGTGAAACGCAGTCGTGTTTTAAGGTTACTTCCGGAAATACTCAAGACAGATGGGGATACGTGATTAATTAAACACATTTAGACGTCACCACTGAACAGAAACACGTGGTTTGAATTGAACTTGAATTAATGCTGGTAGGAAGCGTAATACAAAGCAGAAAATAGGAAAATGAGTTGAATACCTGGCAGATTAATTCAGGTACCCGGAAACATATAAGAAGAAAATTCAGAGATTTGATTCGGACCCACATGTCTGCAGGACATGAGGGTAACCTTTCTGTTCAGGGTGACAGCATGAACCTATTTAGAAATTCCTCATTCATCGAAATTATCAGGAATAGTTTTTACTACTCCAACAATAGAATTCACATGGGTTCATAAATTATTTTATTAATATTTAAGAAGAGTACAATACCTGACCAGCCTAAAAAATGATGAAAATCTTTCATGGCTGATTTTCTGCTTGCACAAAGTTAATTGTAGTATTGATCGTAGTATGCTTGATCCATTATTTTAAAACACAGTGAAATGGGCATGTGTATTTGCATTGGCCGTGGAAATGACGCTTGAGTTTTATTCTATAAAGAAAGGAATTTAGTAACAATTAAAAGCTGAATGGGGAAGGACACATGGAAGAATTTAGTCTTGCTCGAAGCTTCGGTATCCCTTTTGCCGTAAGGCTTTGTCGGCTAGAAACTGAAGATTGAGAATAAGTTATTGATGGAACGTTGTAACAACAGGTAGACAGTAATTCTAAAAAGATCTTTTGATCTCCTGCAAAACCCTTTTTGGAATGTTTTGATGAATGAAGTTTCTGAAAATCTATGGTGAACATTCAGAATTGATGAGTTCCCTTGCGTTTCAGAATTGTTGTTGTTTCCATGTCTATGTAATATAATTTATTAAGGTGTACGGTCGAATTAAATTACAATGAATAATTTATTGGATTCCTTGAACGTAATTTTGACCTTATTAAACTATAGGAGTCGGGGAATTTACCGAATCTTCATGTAGTGTATTGGCTTAATTTCTCGTAGGGACTACCCTTAGATATCTTTTTAAGCTGAAAGACATGTTTTATTACGTGAAGTTATCTTATTATATTTTTTTATTATGATACTATAATTTGCCGCCACATTTGTTATCTTATTGTTGACGAAAGTACAAGACGGATCTGACAATCATCAAAATCACATCTCTTACATAATAAAAATATTTGTTCAGTGTAGAAAATATAAACATTATCTGAAATACAGACCGCAGAGGTAAAGGATGCACGTCACAAAGACCAAATGTAATTGAATTTTAATATTTATTTTATTGATAATTTTCATTTTGTATAAGGCTCACAGACATTCATTTTTATCCAAAATAATCCAGCGATCAAACTCACAGTTTCCAATTCAACTTTTAGTATAAATTATTACATGTTGTTTATTGTTTGAGAAAAAAGAAGTAAAAGAAAACACGCTGATTACTGAAGTTTGTTGCTTTTAATTTATTTAAGAAAAACGCGATTAGTTTGTTTAGCCAAATCGTGTAATAACCGGTTGATATTTGCCTTACCTCCTATTTTGTTTTTACTCCTCATTCCTTCTCTTGCGAATCAATCTTACCTGTTTATAAAACAGCTGCAAAATTGACAAACGCATAATTGAATTGCCGGCTATCTTTTCTTCCATTAAATCGGGAATATTGAACGGCCATTTTGCTGCGACGTTAGGTAGATATTAACGTAGTTTACATACTTTTATTACGTGCTTGCAATTTAAGAATGGTTCCCTCTCAACTTTCAACCTTTTTTCTTTTTGTGTTAAGATAAGTTACATAAATAATTGTACTTTATCCATTTTAAAAATTCGGTTTACTCACAGTTAACAGAGTCTTTTATATGATGAGAATATAGTAATTTGTTTTGTGACGATTACTTTTATTGAGGTTCATTTGTACGAGACTATTTGACTTGTAAAGTTAATTTTTACAGAATTTCTTTTCCGATCATTGTTGATACTCCCATCTGGCTTTCTAGAACTTATTAATTTTTTGTCTATACTTGTGATCCTAAAATAACACATCAAGTTCAATGTTCTCGCGAAAATAGACGATATATCAATCGGTAGATTAATGGCTTGAACCTCTCCGACTTCCCCATTTTTTGCAACCTGCTTCTTTCTTCTTTCTTCTTGTCGAAATTGGAGAAGGAAAAATAAGTTTTTCGTTGAATGAAGGTCGTTTTAACCCGTTGGAAAATCACTTGAGAAAAACCATAGAGAAAATAATAAAAGAAAGAAATAACAATTTGGCAACACCGAACGATTCTCTGGGGTAATCAAAAGAAAAGAATTTCTTCTGCTACCTCTGCTAGCCATCGAAGATTCTATTATTTTGTCAATTTTCCCATGAGGGAGTAACCCCATGTGGCATTCATTCACCACCACTTTCTTTTTCCTGCTTGCTTGTTTCCTCCTAATAAGGGAACTGTGATTTCTTAATCGCACAACTCATATTCACCACGATAGGTTGGTGTAAAAAGATTGGCCGTCAACTGTCATCCACGGCCAGACAAAGTGCAACATTCATTTTCAACAATAACAACTAATTACACGTTGTCCGGAACAGGCACTCGCGAGTTTCGACCACTAACACACAGACAGTTAGGCATCATTCTCGTATTGTATTCTTCACTACCACATTGAAGTTCGTAAAATTAAAAATTTAATGTTGAAAAACAGTATAAAAGTATTTGGAATCGTTCGTAATCCCGATGAGTAGAATCCACTAACTGGTGTTACATTAATCGTTATACTTCCTTCGGCTAAACCTTTCGGCGATCTCACAATAAATATATATTCTCCTTCTAGAACCGCTTGAACCTTCCTCAGTGTGAGACGTGCCTGATTGCAATGAATTGAAGAGCCCGCCTGAAAAAAACAGTTACGTTACTTTTTTCAGCATCATGAGCAGTTACAAGTGTAACTGCAAGCAAAAGAAATACCATAATTTTTAACGTAAATATTACAAAGTTACAAGTATTAGTAATTGCAAAAAGTAACTACACTTTGCTTAGAATTGAAGATTTCGACATGTTTCTATTAATTACGGCTTTTATTGTAGTAATTTTAGCATAAAACACAAGAAAAGCTGTGCTTTTATTCTAAAACATTTTTTTCAATAAATTCATATCCTATTAGAATAGTTCTGTCTAAGGCTCTGCAGGTGTGTTCTTATGGTGAATTCATTTTGTGAATTTCTTTATCACGTATATAACGAGAATTTAAAGAGAGGTGAAAAATTCGAGTAATGTAATATTTGCTTTTCATTTTCATTATGAAATAGCTATAAAGTAATTATTTGAAACCGTAATCAAATGCGTCAATATTATTCACGATGATCCTCATTTTCTTTAGTTAATTTACATTCATTTGAATTTAATAAATGTGAGTAATGTAATATGAAATGTGAACGAGTGTGGTTGTGTTGCATGTGTGTGTTTGTATGTAACGATGCCCTGGGGGTTTTTTAAATTTTCATTAGTTTCTAACAAATGAGGCCCCTCAGGGATTAAGAAATGTTTCCTCATGTTTTACAATTAAAGTTCAATTCATATTTAAAATTTTACTCATTTTGTACCACACCATACTGGAGAAGTAATAATTGTAATTGAAAAAGGTGCTACAGTATTGTGCAGTCTCAAAATCCACGATTCTTCCTTTGGGATTATGCTGAAAATGTAAAACGTGTGAAATCTACAACGAATTTAGTTTATTTATAAAAATTTTTTGTGCAGCCGTTCTTTTCGTCTTTCCGAAATTAACTTTAATGGTGTTTTACACTATTAAATACAATTTTTGAATAGGTAGCCTACCAAGCAAAATCGGCGGACAATAAGTGAGACTTTTACGAGATTGTCGGGATGTAAGAAAACACTTCTTTTTCATGGAAAGGGAAATACCCCAGCACAACTCTATCTTTCTGTTCTTGAGTTTTCTCGACTTGAAGAGAAAACTTCCAGAAAGTCGTAGATGGGAACCTGGTAACGGAAAAAAATAAGATTCCGGTCCCGTTTACGACGCCGGAGAAGTTTCACAAATTGGTTTACCACAGCAAGGACATACAAAAACTTTTTTCCTTCTTTTGGTAGCCGGCAATGTAGTTCAGATGTGGAAACAAACCCGACAACTAATTCGGTGGAGAATATGGAAAAAGTAACTTTCTGACGATTCCGAACACATCCAATCGATTTTACAGTTACCATGTTGTATGTTTAGCTTAAAATACTTCTTTGACGTTGTATTCATTACAATATAAATAGCCCGTTTGGCTAGTTTGAGCGTAAAATGTTGTCGGTTTTTATTGTTATTAGTTAGGAAGCTTTGAATTCGCATTGATTTTATATACTCTTAATTACGAAAAGTGTTTAAATGCTTCTAACGAGAGAACTACTTTCTGTTGACAAGCTTTAAGAAAAACGAAACAAATCTACATCATCTTAGACCTTGTGTTGGAAGAATCTTGTGGTGTAGAGAGTAAAGGCTTCAAAAGAAAAATAATTTTTTATATTTGAGTATTATGTACCAACATTTTAATAAGCAGTATCAACACTAAGCATAAACTATTACCAAAAGCAAAAACTTGTGTTCTGAACCTAAGAAATAAGAACTTTTACAATAGAAGGTCGCATTGTAACTTATCAAATTAAACAGCTGAAATATGGAAAGGTTGTCCTCAATTAAGAGACTGAAGGCATTTAATTGCGGTTTTTTTTAAGTGCAGGTAATCACCTGAAAAAATGTAAAAAACGATGTAAAAACGTTCTGCTTCCCTGAGAAACGTTTTTTTCAAATTTTTGTTTTCGATCTTTGTTAATTACTGCAAATGTTAATCTAAGGTACCCTTTGCCACGTTAATTATTAAAAATTTCATTCTTTGGTAGCCGGAAATGAGAGTAGGTTAGAGAAAATTACGATGTTATTTTATCTTTGATCTTTGACACTTTCTGTTTCACTTTACTTTTTACCATTAATCATATTCCTTTCAGTGCTCCATGTCTTGTATTCCTAGTTTCCACTATTACTTTCCTTTTACTTTTATTTTTTATGGTTATTTTTGACAAACCAAATTTCATTTTCTCCTTACTGATTTAAATCCTTTTGAATGAGTATCTCATTTTAATTTCCTTACAAAATTTTTGTAGCTTCCATTTATTCCTGTTGTCAATCATGTCGCCTCGCGCTGTAGCCTACACAATCTCGAACGCTTTCTTTTTTGAGTCTATTCATCGAAGCATCTCGTTCCAGCTTTTCAGGGAACCGAACCACTACTTTTTTGTGCCTGATTTTGTATTTTTATTCGGATTAATATTCGGAAAATTTTCTCCTATATTCTTTAGGGATTGTTCGTGCAAACATACCTGTTAACTGAAGACGGCACTATTGGTCATGTCTGACACCTTATCTTTAAAACAATCAATTCGCTATTTTGTTGGCTTTAGTAATTTTCTGAAGATTTCTAATTTATTTTTATTACATTTTATGCTGCTTATCAAGTTATAGCAGGTTTCTTTCACAAATGAATTATTGTGAATCACATTGCCTTCACCAGTACCGGAATTTTTTTCTGGTCTCTGTCCCAATTGATTTGGGGTGTGATACGCTATGAGTTGATTCTGATTTTTAATGATTGAATCACCTTTGGTCTGAATGAATTCATTATTTTTGTACGAATTTATATATATATTGTATTGCTCATGTGTAATACCATGAACGTTGTGATTCACTAAATGGATGTGTTGATTCTGCAAGATTGCTAAACTAACTGAATATATGACTAAACTTGTCCGAAAATCTTAATGTGTTTGATGAAACTGTGATAATTTCAGCTACATATATTAGATACCGGCGCTAGTTTGCAACAGTCCCAAGGCTTGTCGCTTACCAAAATATTTAACTAAATTGTTTTTGCCAACAAATAGAATTCCGTAATAACTCACTTCTTTGCATTAATCCTGGAGCAAATTTTCAAATTAAAAGTTTTGAATTATAAATCAAAGTACACATATTACTTACGGTGACGTTGTGCGCAATGAAATCACTGGTTGTCTGACCAGGCGCCAGCCGTTGTGTTTCTGTTATCCAGAATCGTTTCGTCGAGGGCGGATTGGCACAGAATTCAACGGAAATATCCAAACGCTGACCAGTGTAAGCCGTGACGCTCGTGTTAGCCGGATAAACAACAGGTCGACCTGTAAAAATAAAAATAATGAATCCAACAGAAGTGTGTTTTAACGAAACCTTCGATGTCGAAATCGCACGGTCTACTTTACGTGTTTAGTTATCGCATACTATTTGTAATAGTCTCATTGTAAAGTTTATTAATTATGATAATATTAGTATGATCCCTTTTATTAAATGAAAATCAATTAGTCCGTTTAAAACTTTTGTTTCTGGATAACTAATCGATATTTATGTAATTTTGTAACCACTTTATTCGGCATTAACTTCTTAAACTCCATTTCAATATCTAACTATCCTTCTTCAAGCGTAAAATATTCACAACCTCTACCTTCACCCTGTTTCCCAGCGATTCTGTATTACCTGGCGACCTCAAAATCATCCTTTCAAAGACATCATTTCGACCATTAAATTAGGAAGTCCTCGGGAGGGCCACGAGTTATCTAATAAATCGGAAATTTATTCCTGGGTGTTTTGGCCTGAATCGGAGTCTCTACGGGATGTGGTTCCTTCATAAGTTGCTTTTTAGGTTAATTGCGACGCGAGGATTAACATCACTGTTTTAGCCGTACACAGCATAATTTCCAGATTGGTGGTTCCGTCTTTTGTAAAAACTGATTCGTACTTTTTTACTACTCTTTTCATCTGTCCACTGTCGTTTACCCTCTGCCCACTTTTTGGTGTTGTGTGAGTAAACATAATCATAACATAAAGTAAATGACGTAAACATATTACATTTGTCATAACCTCAAAGGTTCTTTTATTGTCATATGGTTTATGATGTAGGTAAATTGTTTGCATGGTACTTTTTAAGAGTTTGAATAGGACTTTTTGTTGAAGCATCCTAGATACTCATACTCTATCAATATTCTCTTATGATAGCAGTCTTGTTGTTGTGGAAATGCCGGGATATTGGAGGTGTTCATCACCTCTCGTTTCGTCGATACAACTATGACTCCCTACTGAAAGTTCAAAATACTTGTGCAGTTTAGAGTTTTTGAATCTTTGATCTTGAGTGGGCTATAGATGTAATCCTTACATATTACATATCTTAGCCTCTTGCTTATAGCCTATAATTCTTCAATCTTCGGCGTCTTGGGGTGTATTTTTAACTACTAAATTTTTAATCTTATTCCAGTACATGTCATTTGATAAGATGAATCCCATCATCTCCTTCGAAAATCTGTGACGCGGAACATAGTTAGAAAATACCTAATTAAAACATAGCGTAATGGCTTTTTCCGTCATAAACATACATTTTTCTATCGTTGCTTTTGTTATTTAACTGTTCTTGGATGCTTTAGGAAAGAAAATTGAGGGCAGTTTCAAGCTGTGGCAACTGAAAGTAAAATTTTATTATTTATGACTGTCAAAAGACATGATTACCTCAAACAATTCTTCTCGATTTCAATCATTTCTCGATGTTTTACACGATGCACCTATAAATGATATTTATAATTACATTGCTTCTGCAATACCGTCAGCGTTTTTAGTGAACAATTGATTTAATTTTAGTGCAAATTTATATTCTGACATTACTACTCTCCCAATAAAACCAGACTATTCCGTTTCTTGTTGTTTCGGGGTGTCATGTATCTCCAAGTGGACATTCTACGTTTCCCTATTCTCATGGAATTTTTTGGTTCTAATGATATCTCTGAAGTTATTTCTCACAATTTAGTTTATCAGCCAAAAAGCATGAACCTTTCAAAGGGAATGTAAAACTATACTGGATTATGCGTATCTCGAAAGAACAATTCTTATCGTTTTTAGTAGAGCTGTCGAAAGCCTGTGAATCCAACTTCGTTGGCTTAATCTGTCTCCATTGTAGCATTGAGTCAGTGGGTTCGTTTTAAGGATTGTATTTTTGTGAAAGTAGTTTTGTCCAGGTCCGAGGAAGACTAGAAATTTGAAAACATTGAATTTTATTTGTTTATCATTTCTCCTATTTATTGGGGTTCTGTGCTAAAAATATTCAGTCCAATTACACTTTAAACAGGTAAAATGTAAGTTATACAAATTCATTAGTAATTAAATAATCGTAATAAAAAACGCCATGTCAACGTATATTATGCAAAATTCTATTCGACATAAAACATCTTGGGAAATGTTAAGAAGAGAAAGAAAATCGAATAAAAACAGTTCTAAGCAAACGAGAGGTTTGAAGTCGCCCTTGGAGAGTTACACTAACAATTGGAAAGCTAACATGGAAAAGTAATAACATATGACACATAAAAAATCAAAGAATTGTAAAAACTGTAGAGAAAGTGTACTATTCAGAAGAATAATAGAACAAGGGATTTTTTGCAATTCGGGTGACTCTTGGAAGAATATGACAAAGAAAAATCGATTGATGTTTTGTCTATCAAGTGTGGGTCTTGACCGAAGAGGAAGAAGGAAAAACAACCAAAGAGTGAGGATTGAATCAAGCACCCAATCTTTAGATAATAAAAATGGTAATTACTTTAACATTGTGTTTAAAAATATGGTTCTGAAAACCAACCCTTCAATGAGAAAGCGAGAAAAAACATCAAAACGAATAGCAAAAAAAACAAAAAGAACGACTGAAATAGAAGAAAATATTAACCGTAGTGGTTAATGAAATGAATTATTTTATTTATTAAGTATTTTTGTTAACCAGTGGTCAGTCAGAGTAACAGAACTCTGAGACTCAAAATATTATTTGAATATTCATTGTCATCTACCCATTGCTTTTAAGCATCTCCAAACTATTTATTTTCCTCTACATCCATCTGATTCTTCCTTCAAAGTCAAACGTAATTAATAAGTTAATAAGTTGTCTAATTGAAATTTTGAAACTCAGACGCAGACTCCCGTTCTCTTTCTCATCCTCATTGTTTCAGATGCAGAGGGGCAAATGAAACGTGAAGCATCCAATAGTGTCTTTGTTCCTTCGACGAGAAATAGATGAAAAATAGGACAGAATTTCTATTTCTCATGAAAGCTGGAAATTTAGAATTTGGGATTCTTCCGCCATCTTTTCATTTCTTTCTCACCTCTTTTCCATTTCTAATCTGAAAATCAAATCTATCTTTTTCCGCTTCCTGTCGACTTTTTTCTAATCTTCCTTGAATAATAACGTTGGCAAAAAAATAATTTATTTCCGCTCTGGATAAATGACATTTTTTACGTTTTACCTACTTTTCCTTCCTCGTCTCATTCATTTTGAGTTCTATCTCTTCACTAAGCTCCAAGTAAAATTATTTTTCCCCTTCAACTTCAAAAAGAAAACGGTAGAAAAATCAGTAGACAACAGTAATACAGGGCTGAGCATCTGTGTTCTGACTGACCACTAAGTTCAAATTACAATTATCTTATGGAGTAGGATTACGAATAGAGCAATAGATTGGTAGGGAATCAATAGACAGCCAGAAAAAGAGACCTACCCGTATAAATTTCTCTGCAACACCAGGTAGCGTTGAACACGAATTATTTAACTTGAAGGATTAATCGACTGCGTGGTTCGTATATTAATTAATTGTGTAAAATCGAAGTAGGATGGAAGCTAATGAAATTTGTTAAGCCCCAATAGAAGAGATTCTTATGGGAAAAATATATCAGCTATTGATTAGTTGAATTGAAATAGAGGGTGTATCACTTTCACGAAAAGTTTCCGTAAGTATTCAAGCTTCTTTGGAATAGACTGCGCTGTTTTCAATAGGTAGTTTCTAAAATGATATGAATTAAGAAAATTTCCCACTCTGACAGACTTTCAAGACCATCTGGGAGTGTAGTACAAATTTCTACTGATTATATTCAATATAATATTCCTTTAGTGTGTCAACAAGATTCTTTAGAGAATTATATAATTATAAATGACAGTAAGAAGCGTTGGTTATGTAAAAATATGCAGGGCATATTCGTGGCGAGGGAATAAGAGAGAGAGAGAGAGAGAGAGAGAAACAATGCAGAAAAGAGAAGTTACAATTAAAGAGAAGTAGAGCAGAGAATAATGAAAGTAGAGACAGAAATGTGAAATAGGGTAACAGGTGGCCAACAAAGGAGGAAAATAGAGAGTGTACAAAAATTAAGAACGAAGAAAGAGTAAAGAGTAAAATTTCTTTACCCAATTAAACCATTGTTAATGCGAAAACTAATTAGTATTCCAGAACAGAAGTGGAACCTTAAGCGGAAAACAAGCACGAATGCAAAAATAATTTCTGCTCTATTTTAAAGTGTAATTCTAAACCGAAAAATATTTCAATTGTGCGAAGGTGAACAGAACTGAAATAAGACGAAGAAATTTGTACAACAGATATATATATGACATGAACTTTAAATGTTATTTTGAACTCAAATCAAGCCCTGTTGTAAAGCCATACTTACACAGGAAATAACTATTTCAGTAAAACATGGAAAATCGTATACAACATTTTTGATATTATTATAAAAGGAAACTTTCTTGTTTTACGAAACCTCACTGGAAACATGTGATTCTGAGAATTACAATACAATGTACTATTAATTGTTGTGATTTCTTTTTTGTTAAAGAGGTACAGTAGTGTGCTGTAAGTATCAAAAGTGATAGGCAGGTTTCTTTTTTGAATATGACAATGCACACGAATAGTGTACAATGGACCATGTATCATCAAATATTCGTATTGAAAAATTACACTGTTGAAAAAATCTCCATCAAATAGCAAATTTTCCCAACATGTCTACCAAAATAGATAAACTTATTAGAATTTATGAACTAAACGTAAACACGAAAGCGAACGTGACCGTGGAACGAAAAAACAACAAGTAAGAGGGCAAACAAAATTTTGAATCCTTTTTTTTTTTAAAAAAAAAAAAGGCGGGAAATAAACATTAATCATTTGAAATTTGACGTAGAAACCTGCGTCGGAACTAACAGAATGGAATCCGGAAGAGGAAATGAAGCGGGAATGCTCCTGAGGGGTGTTGCAAAAGAGTGGTTTCAGGAATGCTTTTTCAGACAAAGGAACACTATGATAAAGGCCAGTCAGACAAGGGAACGAAAGAGTGCGAAAAAGTGTGGAAATAGACTGGCAGGTCTGCCACAATGAAAATTGTTCTCTTTTAGCATTCAATTTACCTCCACAGCATTTCTACATGAAGAGAGAATTTTTCATCAAAAGTGGGCACCACGTTATATTCCACGGGACACACAATTCACAATGCAGTGGTGTAAGTGAAGTGCAGAAAGCAATAGATAAGTCAATGGTAGAGTTAAACGTGTTGCTTAAGAAAATAATGTATTAAATAATGACGAAGAATAGAAGAGAAAACAAAATAGAAACAGAGCTCTAAATGAGTAGATTTTAATAGTGATCACACTAGAAATAATAAAAATAAAACTAATATACTTGAAAGGAAGATAGCCCCAGGGGGATGTAATTAAAATTACAAAAAAGCAAAGAAAATGGGATAAGAAACATAAGACGAATTCCCATTTCTCACAGTGCTTCGTATTTCTTCATTCGTTCTTCAAATGCTACCAACCACTTGTCTTGTCGAAAGTCAAATCACGTCTTCTATAAAACAGTAATAATGATAATTCTTTTATGCAAAGTTGCATTTAGTTCATGATTTCCTTTTAAAAATTCATAATTCCCGGCTTCCACGAACCACCTCAAAAAGGTCGCATATACTCATTTTTCACGCTTCACCTTCTTCATGGCTCTCACATAAAAGGGTGGGACAGAAATGAAGTCCAAAAATCCTGAGAAGAAACTTAATTGTTTGAAAAGGAAAGACGCTTGTAGGTAATTAAAACAAGACGGTTTCCTGATAGAGAAACAGAATACAGCGATGGGACGAGTACATGATTATGGCTAAATATCTTAGAAATTTAGTAACAAACTAGTACTCTAATAACGTTAATTATATATACACAAATAATGCGCAATCAATTGATATTTTCATTAACGCATACTAATCATCAATACAATCGTATTTTATCTGTATTGTCATCCTCACGGTTCCTAACGGGAGTTTTGTTTTTTCCTTTCTCGAGTGTACTTTAATTGAATTATTGTATAAAAATTTTTTGACTAGTTACGGCCTTATGAACTATAAAAAATTAGTGTCGAAGTGTTTGTACATATTTAATGGTATGATGTTGCATAAAGCTCACGCAAAAATTATCAAATTATATATGTAAAAACGTGTGAGGTAGTTCGTAAACTTAGTTTTTAAATTATACATCTGAGAATTGAAGATTGTGGTAGGACAAAACAGGTGGGAAATACCAAAAAGTGTACAAGTATATATGTCTATTGCTACGAAGAGAATAAGTGACTTATGTTACTTTTTGTACGTCTGAGAGGGTAATACGTAAAGGAACTAATGATGAGATGATGAGTAGAATAAAACATGTGAAAAAATTCAATTCGGAAGGAATATATGGTGAAGTAATGAAAAGTTGACAGGACGGGAAAGGTTTCACATTTGAGTAATAACTTTTTCGTGAAATACCAAAAAAGTAAAGGGCAATATTTCAGTTTTTTTTCCTTTGTGAATTTCCTCTCGGTTCTCCAACATTTAAAATGAGTTTCCATTACAGGAAGTAAAAATTTGCTAAAGTTTAATTGAAATTTCCTTTTCGGATGGTAGCGGTGGTCATAGGAAACGAACATTAAACGGTTTTTTGAAAAATAAGTTACAATCAGCTTTAACGTTTAAAATTGTTGGCATGGCATCTCCCTTTGATACTTTGAAGTTCGACTTGAAGTTGTCATTTGTTATTATTCAAGTATCAAATTGCCAGGACATTTTACTAAGAAAATAAATATTTCTACTACGTTGCAACGAGATGTAACTGCAAATACCTTCCACAATGAAAAACAAAGTATGTAAGAGACTATGCTTGTTAACCTCTACTCTACAAAGTGTTGCAATATTGAGGTTATAGAAACGTTTCATTTCGTTCTTTAAACTTTGCTGCAAAGTTCAATATTATCCCATTCTCATTTAACATTGGTTTGAAAATTCTTTACTGACTATAATTTATTATTGCCTTACAGTTTTTTGTAGATGAGGATTCTTGAAAATCTGATTTTTGTATTTTTAATTTCAAGGCTTCTGCACTGCAATTCAGTGCTTCCACAATGCATGCTTTTGTTCTGTATAGCCTCCTTTAAACATTGATAAGCCAATGTCACTGAGTGCCGCTGTTATTATACTCTTAATTTACTGTAATAATTTGTGTTTTTGTTTGATATTGGGTTAATTCTCATCTATTATTAATGATAATCCTTTTTATACACCAAATTTAATCCGGTTGTTTGCTTTCCGTGTAGTAAGTAGTTGTATCACCATCGCACTACAATACTTGTGACACGTTCATATTTTTGGCAAGTCGTGCAACAATGTTTACCTCTTTCTCTGCATATGTCTCCTCCGGCGAATTCTCTTTGAGATGCTTGAGATGAGGTGAGGGAACGAGAGAAACTCCTAGTCCTTTTTATCCAAGATGATAAACGAGGTTTTTGCCACCCCTTCGGGCTGTGACGAATTCCAATCACGTCTCTCATGTAACTTTACCATTTAGGAGATAATTTGTACCCCTCCTGAGGGTTTGTTTAAAAGATCTTTCTTACAACCCGCTTCCAGGTCCTTTTCTCATTTACTCTTCAGCGAAGGCGGTACCTTCCTTCAGTTTTATATTCTTCGTTGTCCCTTTTAGATTAGTCAAGGATTTGACATATTCTACTTCCTATCCTATTGTACAAGTTACACGACATCCTTCCTGTATAATTTACATATGGTCGTGGGTTTCCTCTCCAAGGCAATGAATTTTTTTTCTTGTTGAAATGAAAGTTTAATTAGGCCGTTTTGCAAGAGTGTCAGCTACCAAAAAAAAACAAGATACGAGTGATAATTACTGTTGAACTTCAATCCTTCTCACATTACGAATTATTGTCAACGAATTTATTCTGAACTCTAAAAAGAACACCTCAATTTGGAAAACAAGTTCATAAAAACTTAATTTTTTCCAAGAAGGCAAGACAAGACGAACGGGAAACACACAACCGCCTTTGTCTTGGCGAAACCTTTTTCTTTCACTAAATTCTGCTCTCCTTTTCCTTTGAGACTCCTTTGTCTGAATCAATTTTTAATTAATTATACCGTCGTTTCCGGTTTGCTTGTCTAATGATTGCCGACAAGGTGTCTTTCCAACGGAATGTTTCTCTTGACACGACTCTTGCCTCATTCTTAACAGCGACCATTTTAATAAATATTCCCTTTGGATACGTTCCATTCCACTTGGATGTCCGTTCATTAATGACATTGAATGATAAAGATTTTCAGAAAAAAGTACTTGAGAAATGATGAATAAGTTTGTAGGAAGTGATAAAAGTGCAGTAAATTGCGAGGTGTTCGCATTCATAACTAATTATACGAATTTATTGATGCAACTTGAAAGTTTTAAACTCAAAAATATTTTTATTAGATAAATTAGAACCTGTAATATTCTAGTAATTTTCTTAATATTATTCTGAATCGAATTAGTTCTTAATGTTGCGATGAAAAATTGCGTTGCCCTAGAGAATAGTTAACCTAAGCTATATAGGCGTGTTATAATGTCAAAAAAGATGCAATGATTGTAATGTACACATATAAAAATTATAACATTTTTCGGCTTCCGTAGAAGCCAAAAGTAACTGACGTTAGTGTTCACAAAAATTAGATCAGCATTTCCTGTTGGGTGTCAAAATGAAATTTCGTAAAATTTAATAAAATGTTTGTTGCACTAATTTCACGTAAAATAAAACAAAATTTCAATTTTCAAATTTTAATTTAGAAGTAGACGACGGATCATCAAGAATTAGGGCTAAAAGTTGAACAAAATTCTGAAATTTCCCTTGGGAAACCAATCTCTACGTTACGGTTTCCCTCCAAAAAAATATTACGAATAATTGTAAATGTTAATGGCGCAGGGAATTCCGTATTAGGAGGTTGTTATTAAAATCTTCGTAACGTAATTAGTGACGCCTGCTAACGACAATAATTAATTCGCACTTGCGACGAAGGAAACAATACGAAATGTATTAAGAAAAGTGAATTAATTAAAGCACAAGAAATATTCTTTAAATATGTGTAAGTAAAAAAAAAATAGACGTGAGACAAGGCAGCGAGACAGAGCGCGAGAGAGAGGGAGACTGAGAGACTGCTGGTAGAAGCGGAATGAATTAGATGGTAAGAAATACACTCGAAAATACTTTTATGGTTAGAAAGTGAAAGCTATAAATGAAAAAGAAGAAATTTTAAGGTTAAGAGAGCGGTAAAGCCCTGGAGATGATGAAAAAGTTGTGCTCGAGAGACTGAGCTTTGGTAAAGCAGACGTAAAACAAACAAGAAAATAAAAAGTTTCAGGCGATATTGAAATCGTTTCGAACGCTTAAGAGAATTCAAAAGAAGTTTGATTTCTTCTATTCTTAACCGCCATCTTTAATTCATCAATGCCTTTACATTTCTTTTTACATTCGTATGAATTTTTTCATTGTTGCCCACATATTAATTTGGTACATTAAATTGACTGAAATCAATAACAGCCTATATTTGTATGTTACTGAGGCATTCTTCATGAAGAAATGTTTTAGTGGTTTGATAAGAATTCTATTCTGTAGAAAAATAAACTTTTGCATGAAGGCAGTTGCAATTTACTACACATTAAAGTTGCAGTTTCACGGCAACAAAGAAGTTAATTTTAACAAAATGTAGAAGTTGTACCTCCGTTGGGAAAATCACGTACGCTATTCTTTGCATCCATTCACAATGCAAATTATTTCTTTCGCAGCAAAATAGTGTGAAATACTTAAACTGCTGGTGTTAGTTGTTTCTATAGAACTTTCATCGGATTTATTCCTCTCAATTTCATCCAAAAAGAATGATATTTTCGAGTTTGTTTATGTTTTTTTGTCTACTTTATCAATGTCAGTCTCCCTCGAGACCAGCTCAAATTCTCACTTGTCTCTCTGTTTTGAAAGTATCAAAGTACTCCTTTAATGGACCAGAAGTTGCTACTCGGGAATTTCTAGACTTTTTCTTATAAGTGTAAACATTTTTTTCTTAAAATACGGCTTAAGGAGACTACCGTTTAGGGTGAGAAGCAATTCAAGAAATTCAATATTTATATAGCGGGCTGACACTGTATGAATATAATGAGAATGAACTTCATAATAGAAAGAATGAAAATAATATATTATTAAAGGTATTAATTTACTGCAAGAAAAAGTTCAAATATTAGAGAGTCAAATACGTCGAGTCAGAAATTAAGAAGTCAAAGACAATGAAAATGAAGGATAAGAACAAATTTGAATAGAATGAAAAAGGTGAAATGAAGAAGTTTAGAGGAAAAAGTCTCATTAATTGACACAAATCATGCGGAAGAGAAAAAGAAAAACGATAAGAGACAGTTAAGAAATTGAATTTTTCTCATAGTATATATTACTGGTGGTGCAATAAATTAAATTTGACATAAGAAGATTATAAGGAAAATGGCAGAAATTGATGTGAAAAAGTGTTATTGAAGACATGAACCTGGATGGTACCAAATATGTATAGAAATCCTTTTAGGAATAATTAGGAACCTAAAAATATATTTTGATGTATTCTTTGAATAAAAGATACTCCGCGCATAAAACCTTGAATGGAAACTATGAAATGGAAACATTTGAGTTTTGTAAATGATCGTTCATAAGAAATTAAGTACCAGTTTAAGAGTGGAAGTTCAGTTTTGAGCGGATGTCACATCAGCTTCACAGGGAAAACTCCGAACATAAACTCCCTCTTGAGAAAAGCTGCCAGAGCTCAGAGGATCAAATTTTAATTTAAAGAACTTTTCATCAACTTTAACATCACCTTTTATCCACCGGTTTCTGCAGAAAAAAGTCTCTAATGTAACTTAATTACTGTGGTAGAAAATCAGCCTTTTTGGTTTACACAAATTTCAGTCGGAATTTCTTCTTGAAGTATCCTTCAATTTTCACCTCCTAAAAATCTGTTTTTTGTTTGTTCTGATCCTCTGATCCTCCGGTTGCAAAGGATCCATTTGTGTTTTGGTCACTTTTACTCCATTTTATTATTTACACTTTTCTAATATTTGTCCGTGTCTCCTAGTTTTAATGGCCTATCATTAAAAATGCGGTATTTTAAGCTGTCATGGGGCTGGATCTCTTCATTCTTCTAACGATTTATCAGAAATTGGAATCGATTTTCGACCTTCAATCGGTTTCGCTTCATTGATATTTTGTTTTCGGCGCCACGACATAATCAAAACTTTTTTGCTCTGGAAATGTTGGGGGCGAGGAATTCGGGGAACGGAACGGATCGATTGCCGACATAAAATCTGTTTACCTTTCACTGTCAAGTCGACATTGATTTCGCTTCGCCATTTATCGTGAGTGCCTTTCCTCCTGGCAAGGCATCGATATTCCCCGGCGTCCTGGTAGAGAACATCCTCCAGGGCTAGTCCTGGACCTGGCCCAACAGCCTCGAGACGTTCGCCCGTGCCCACTCGACTCCAGCACCCCGCCGTGTTCTCCGGACATTGCAGCTGAACGGCACCTCCTAATGCCACTTCGATGTGCTTGCCCTGAGTCCCTTGGGTTTCGGGTCCTGGGTTCTGGGTCACCTCTGTCACTGGGTCATCTGTAGAATCAGAGATTTTGAAAGTCATTAGAATGCAAATGTTGAAGGGGAATCACGTGACAATGAGGTCTGATGAAATTGACGTGTTTTAGTTTGATAATATTATTTTAGACAACTTATAATTTTGCAAAATGGTATTTTTCTTGACCGTCTCTTACATAATCATCTGTACTCCATTCCTTTTTAAAATTTTGTTACTTGCATTTTATTAATTGACACTGCTTAAACCTTACTTTCACATAAAAAACATTCCTTTCAAAGGACGAGTTCAAATTTGAGAGTAATAGTGCATACTTTAGTTACCATATTACACTTTTCTCATTTAATCAATATTTATAAATTGTGATTTATTAACCTAATTGTTCATTGCCTGTTCAAACACAAATTCCAACGGAAATCAATAGTTTGATTTTGCTTCAAATCCTTTGCTGCCAAGAAGAGAGCGAAAAAAGCAAAAAAACAAGTCGACTATTTTTTTGTAACTGGAAAATGCATTAATCATTTATTGAATTTTAAAAAACAAAATTCGAATTTTTGAATGAATTTCAGTCATTATATGACCAATTTTGGTTGGCTTTAATTGGTTGCACCTGGGGATTGGTCTCCTCCGCGCTCTCAACCGTCCTCTTTCTTGCTTTTTTAACCGTTGTTTTGTCATTTCCATGACGCTATTGCTGGTTTCACATCAATCATTTAGCTTGTTTTCGACAGGTGGAACATGTGATTGAATTCAAAGTTTTAGAGTGGCGAAGGGAAAAGAGAGTGATGCATGCGATAGGTGAATCTCAGGAGATTACTGTTACTTACATCTGACATTGAGAAAGTATCCAATGGAAGAGAAATCACCAAGCAGATGGTGACTTGTGCATTTGTACCATCCACTGTGTTCCCTTTTGATCGCTGAAAAATTCAGGTATCCATCACCAGATTGAGCAACAGGCGGTGGTAAATCATCTGTAATTGTCATAGTTTAGATTAATAAATACAACGAAAAAACTTGGAGGATAAGTAGATAAGTAGATAGATGCGGATAAGTAGAGGATAAGGTGGAGAAAGCATAGAGAGATGGATAATATCACTCATTTAAAGACCCATTAGCAAATATCATATATGTGTATTACTCATTTGACCTGGTTTACGTAAATGATTGAAACGCAATTACAGATAAGATCACCAATAAAAAATTACCTCTAATGAAAGACACCCATGAAGAACGGAATAATAACATGAAAATACATCCATATCTTTATGGCACGTATGTTTCAGGCTGCAGATATTTCGCAAATCCACGTATTCTCAAAATTTTTTTATTGTCAACGCATTAATTCAAATGACTTATAAATGATAAGAAAATGGTGTTTCCTAATATAATTTCAAAGTAAGTTTACTTGCAAAATAAGATTCACCAAGTTTCAAGTTTTTCATTCATTTCACGAACATAATTTCTCCGTTTTTTGCTTTTCATTGTTTACATGGAAAATTAAATGACCACCCTTTAAGGCATACGAGTCAATTGAATATGATATACTTTGAAACCCCATGCCAGAAACTAGGAAGCATGTAAAATTATTCCCTAAAGTTTTTTTTTGTATTCTCAGACAAAAGAAAATTACTTTCAGATAAATTGACAGCTTTAATTACACATGCGCGTTCGAAAGATATATAGGGACTACAATAGATAATTATAATAAAAACAATTTTTCATTTTTTATATGGATGAAAGTGGAAAGGCGTCTGAAAAGTTGCAAGAAAACGGTATTTAATCTCGTGAAAAAAATGTGACCATCTTTTTTTTGAAATTTATAGCAGCCTTACTTTGCTACATCATAACCTACAGAATGCACCTTAATGAAATTTTTTAAATATATGGTACGGTAAATAATTTTAATAAGAGCAAAGACAGGGAACAAAGACAAATTTAAATATAGAAGGTAAAAACAAATTTATGATATTTGCAAGTTGTCATAAAATTCCATTCTTTATAAAGTAATATATCAGTAAAGTAACGGTAATGTATCAAAGAATTTAACACTAATTATATAACTTATCAGCATGTTTGACTTGCAATAGTTGTTTGCAATATTTAGTTTCTATTAGGAAGTCAGTCATAATCACTTCGTCATGTCAGATTTCGAATTAATGTGACTAAAATAAACGTTGAATTATGCAGAAAGGAAGCTCGCCTTTGATGTGTTTTAGAAATCAATCAATAATAGTAATAAGCATATATATTCATGAACGGTATTCTTGAAGATCCTCAAACTCATTTCACAATAGACTAAATATGAAGGTAGCGATGGGGCATAAAAAAGGAAGACATGGGTTGTGGCAAAAAACACTCCCCATAAAAAGCAATCCGGGAGTCCCTCGGGGGCGAAACAGGACTTGAGGGATGGGAAAGAAAGCAAAAAGCGAAGGAAAATCAAATTGGAGCTTTTAAGGTCATTAGTCTCCCCCTTGAATTCTTCCATTCTTGGAAACGGTTTCCAAGTATCTTTTTCTTCGAAGTCGTCCAATGTGAAAATGTAAAAGCACTGATTTAACGAATTGTAGAAACCCAAACTACTGAATGGTGGCACCTGTGTTTGTATGTTTGTTATGCCGACATATTGCTTTAGAGAGTTTAGTTGAACTCTTCGATTTTCAACGGGAGATTCACTGGTAGTTGCTTACGTATAATTCTTAAGTATTGTTAAACTTATATTTATTATTAATTATTAAATCAACTTTTGCTGTACTAAACGATATGAACTATTAAAATATTATTAAATATTTTAAATATTAGCGCTCAACGCTTACAACTTATATTTGGATCTTTCGTATAGTGAATAAGATGTTATTCTACATTACTCTTGATAGAGTTACATATATTTTATAAATCAAAATGTACGTTTTTTTAAATTATAGATTTGAAAACGGATAAACATTGGGGGAAATCAGTAGAAGAAATTTGTAATACACTTTTACGTTATGTACACATGGAGAACCAAATTGATTATTCCTTCCTGCCTCTAATTGGTTAATCACGTTGGGGGTTGGCTATAAACAAAAAAAGCCGATGCGATCACATTACGTCAGAACTTCCAATACATTCGATTATTGTTTAACGATTTTCGCTAATGGAGATGTTCGAACTTATTTTTAATAGCCACTCCAATCACCCGTTTTTAGCAAAAGATTGAATTTTCGTTCGTCCGCCGTCCATTTCCAAATAATGTTCTACAGTTTCCTCTCATATTTCATATATATTCGATTCCAATAGTTTCTCGTACAAAATGGATGAGAAGTAGGCAAAAAAATGGCAAGACTCGCACACCAAATGTTCTTGAAATTTTTGCTTGAATTGTAGTCGGTAAAACTCGAGAATTGAGAGAATTGGGAGAGTGAACTCTTCGTTTTTCGATAGTAATGAACTTACCCTTTTGCCAGACTGGACTTGATGGAGGATTAGAATCGACATCACATTTAAGTGACACTGGGATCCCTTCCCGGATCGGTATTCCAAAGCCTGGTTCACGACTAATGGCGAAAGAAGGACTATCTGCAAAAAAGGAGAGAAAAATGCTGAGTGCTAAAGTGTAAAATTGTACACTTTGTGCTATAACCCTGCAAAAATAAGTATAACGTAAAGTAGGAAATAAGAAGAAAACATGTGGACCGGCTCCCAAGCTAACACCTATACATTTCTGTACTTCTCAAAGTAGGAAGTTTACCGGAAGTACGAGAATCAAGTGAATTTTAAAGAATTTATGTAAAAGAATGGAAGGAAAGGAAAGCAAGTTTAACACAGTGTCATTCTACCAGAAGAATTAAATGCCGAAATGGGGAGTCGTAAGTTTACCGCTCAAAAAAGAAAATAAAACCGGATCAAACGTAATAAACAAAAGAAAGCAAAGTAAAGGTGAAGCGGAGAGGAAATTGTTCAAAAAGGCATGAAGCGAAAGATCCGCAAATTGAACAACGAGAAAAAAGAATGAAAGGAAACCAAACGACTGCAGACGCTGAAAAACTAGGAAAAATAGGACAGGACAAAAAACACAAAGGAAAACGATTACGAAAACATTTCCATTGCAAAGGATGGGAAGCTCCTTGTGCAAATGAAAAAAATGCGGGTCGCCTTCCATCTGTTCATCTTCTTTAATAAACCTTTCCTGAAGTTGAACTTATTGGGTGGCGAAAAGGAGGAAATGAACTGTGCTATAGTATTATGTAATTGCACTACCAGTTAAATAAAGTATTCGCCACTACACTGGTCAGAAATCGTGAAAAAATAGGTAGAATTGTTAAAACTAAAGGCGTTGAATAATAAATTTATATGTGTTTATATGTATCAATGTATCAATATTATTTATTAACGACAATATTAATTGTTTAGGTGTACATTAAGTATGGAACGGTATGCATATATATGCTTATGGAAACGTAGGTTGAGGCTTTAGTATAGTGCAATCGATGTAACAACAACAATAAGTGGAATGATTAACTACAACTTCAGCAAGCATTATTTCGACCGAGAATTGAGATTTTCCTAAGAGTGAGGAATTCTAACAAATATACCGGTTTTGTACTAATAATTTGGAATTAAGTTATTGTTGTTACATTTCAAAACAAACCATTTTAATTTTGTACGTACACAACGCTGAATTTACATTATTTCAAGGATCGAATCATTACCTGTTTTCGGCGTTCTAAACTTCTGAATCCTCCACAGTTTAGTTAGTTAATTACTGTTTTTTCTGCTTGACGATAAAATGACAAGGTTAGAATATAATACAGATAGCGAAGCAGGAAAGAAGGCCGGGGTAAAAAAGGATGTTCTAAATCTTAGAACATAAATCTAAACCGAGTTGAAAACGAGAAGACCAACTATCCAGCAGAAATAAATAAGCAGACGTAGATGAGAAAGAGGGCGAAGGAGTGAAAACAAAGGATAACGTTAATTAAATACGGAACGTTTTCCTCTTTCTCGTTTTAATTAAAAAATAAATAAATTGGAAAGGCAAAGCATGAAGAAAACGAGTCAAAGGAAACTTCAGATTTGCATTTACACGCTGTTTTCTTAAAGTTTACGACGAGAAAACGGGTCCTTTTATTTTTTTCCGCACGTTTTCGACAATCGCCGACAGCTGTGAGAGCAAAACACCGGAAATGCTTTTCTTAGTAGGTTAAATTCAAAGATTCATATTTTATTCAAACCGCCCTACCTCCCAGAATGTGTTATGTATGAAAATTGTTAGCGGTAACGCAACATTACAAAAATACAAAAAAGTGACAAAGATATAATTAACAAAATAAATAAAATTTATGTATACTTAATGTTGAACTTCTTTACTATAGCAACCGGTAGAAAACGGCGAAGTAATCTCGACTGTAATGAATTTTACTTTCACTAATGAAGTATAATTTACGTAAACGTAAACGGCCCTACTCTAAACTTTCATTCCTATAGACTACTGAATATTATACATTTCAAAATACTAACTTCTATTGGAATGTGTGTAATATTGACATTGGTTTTTTTTTAAAGATTTTACGTTCTGCCGATACCTGTAAAATATCACACTTTAATCCATTTTAATAATTTGTGTACAGAACCCAACCTACATACCTTCCGTTGCGTAATGTATCAGGAGATATGCTGTTAGGGAGTTTGGGATTGTCTTACAATAATAATAACTTTATTTTTGGAAATGTATAAACTTACATACTTTTATGCAATGAAAAATAAAAATAATCTCTCCTTCCTAATTGCCAACAATATAACTAAAATATGTAAAAACTAAAATGTTCAAGGGGAAAGTGATTTTTTTGAAACAAGCTCAGAGGTTCATTTCATTGGTGTCTCTTGCCCTTGTTTTCAAATGTCTTTGTCTTTCCTCAGGGAGAAAAAGATATGAAATTACCAATTTAAATCTTGTTTGAGATTACTAATATTTCCCCGAAGTTCTTTGTGAATATTTTTTTTTAAAGTCCAAACGGAAAAGGCGAATTGAGTTGAAAGTTTAGTCATGAGAACAAGAAAGTTGGGCCTTCACAGGCAAATTGTTGAAGCCAAGTTTTTGGAGCACCTTTGTATTCCCGTTTAACCGCTTGTTTCGACTTCACTCTTTGCTGAACTTGTACCTTGTGTTTTTCTAACAAGTTGGTTTACTTTGTTACGAACAGAGTCGCTTTTTGGGCCGAGAAATCGAACTATTGATGCCCCCGTTCATCATGGGTCTTCTAGTTTTTTCTTTCTTAGAAATTTTTATTTGCTAAGTTATAGGCACTACTTGCTAGAATTAATGTATCACGTCACTGTTAAAATTTATGTTATTGATTTTGGTGATGAAATTTTCAATACTTCATCTGTTGTTGCTGTATATATATTTATTATCTTTCGTTTTTGCTGTTTTTAACCGAATTATGCTCTCTTTTTGTGATCAAATTTGATGTCTCATTTGATACTCCACCCTTTTCCCTATTTCTTGTCAAAATTAAATGTAAAAGGCCTCCTAAGAACATAAAAAAGCTTTCCACTTTTTTATATATACAGAATAATTCTGTTAAAGTGTTTATGTTCTTCCTTTTTATTCTTTGCCAAGAAATTTTTTTTATTATTTGTTTTGTATCACACGGGGAAGTAGGTTTTCTCGAGAGACCGCGCATTACGGGAACTACCTTTCAAGCCATTACATGTTACCGACAAAACTAAAACTTTCACAGTGCTCCAGTTGTTCTCGTGACCTCTCTGACTCATAAATAAACGAGGAGAACTTATAATTGAAAACTGTGAAGGATTTATAATTTATAATGAAATATTCTTTTTAAATTTATTTATGCCACGTACTGACTTATGGAGTGAACTTTAACTTCGGTCTTCATTTTCCAACAGATAAAATTTTCCTATTTGGTGTCTTTAAGTGCTTTACATTTGCCACGTTAATGCTGTCGATATTAAGTAAAAGAACGTAACAGGTGCACAACAATTAATTATGAAACTTATACAACATGATAAGGTAAATGTAATTTTAAATTATGTTTAAAAATTCTTATTTGAAGATAAAATATTGCATTGAATTGAATAACTCGTAATTTATAGGTTGTTCATATTTAATAATAACTAAGTTTGATATGAATAAAGAATAATTCTAACAGATATAACGTAGTCTAGTTATAAGCAGCTAAGTTGAAAGTAAATTGAAACGGGAAACTACCCCGAAAGTAATATAAATCGAAAAAAAGAAAGTGAAGGCAGTGAAAGAATTGAAATTTTTGTGTACAAAAAATTAAGCGGATGTATCGTGAGAAAGTACTGTAAAGAAATTAAAAGATATGAAAAAGTAAATTGGAAACAAAATGCAGTCCAGTCGAGATTCAAATTAAGAAAAGTAATAAAATACATAAGATAACCATTGCAATAAAAACTAAAGAAAGTGCTGACTGTTGGACATGAGTGTCAAGAAATGCACTAGAAAAACGTAACGTACAGAATAAACGTTGCTATTGTTGGAATATTTCTTCTAGGGAGACATTCATGGCTAATCATTATGATTGGTAGAAAACGCAATAAATATTCTTCAGGTGTGAATAAAACTCGACTTGCTTGGTAGTTACATATATGGGATATCTAAAAGTTGAATAAAACAAAACCTATTTCTCGAAGGTGCCATTTTTCTAATCTGCCCTACAAAATGCTACAATTTTTTCTTTTCTTTTGCACTGCCGACCGGAAGTTAGTATTTGAAGGGAAAACCGGGAGCTTTCCTCGAAAGTTTGCGGCTCAATGCTAGATTGAAACTCACGTCCGCGTTTTGATTAATGAGCTTTTGTTTAAACAGTTTCTTCTGCTTTTTTATCTGTGTGAAATATAGCTCAAACAACTTTGAGTTTGCGTTCTAACTGTAAATGTAATGTAAAATAGTAGGAAAGATGAAACGAAATTTTTTGCTGGTAAACACCAGAGAAAGGCCACTAAAAGAAGATGGACGATCTGAGAACATCACACAAACGTTTGAGATCCTGATCGATGGATCGATGGAACTGCGATTTTTAGAGGCCTTTAACTTCGGTTCCAATTAAATTTAATGTTTTTCTATGTGTGACGACGATTCTACGTGTGATGAACCGTTCATGCTCGTAGATTTTTATAATTCGAACTTACATTGAACATCCAGAAGCAGTGATGCGTTCAGAGATGAAGGCAATGTGACGTGTTGAGCGAAACACATGACCGTGGCGTTGTGATGTTCCCTCATTACGTTCTCCAGCCTTGCCTCGCTTCTAGTGTGACCATTCACGAACACTTTATTACTAGACATTTCCCTTGACAGGTTTTCAGTTACATTTAAGTCCACGGGTGGATTAGACGTTTCGTCTGCTACTCCAGAACCTTCCGGGTTCGAAGAGAGTAGAAGAGACCATTTAACCGTGGGTGGAGGATTTCCACCTTCAACAACACAGGTGACACTCAGCTCCGTATTTTCTTTAACTGGAATGAATAGGTTTCCCGGATCGAGACGTCGTCCATCTATGACTAGGTACGGCGTTTTCGGTCGATCTGAAATAGAAAATTAGTCTGTACAAATGAATTGTGAAAGTCCTCAGTTGCTGACAGGTGGTAACAGTTTCGTAACAATTCGATTTTCGTTTTCCATTTTATCTGACATTGGGATAACCACCTGGAAATTACCTCTCTCAAGACCTGTCTCTATTAACTAGGAAATAAGTCCTTTTCTACCCGATAAATTGTTTCTCGTTTCGTGGCTAAATCTTATCTTTCGTATTCCAACCTTACTCTTCATCTCCTCGACTGCCCCATTAACGAGGAAACCGGAAATTTGTTTCTCATTGCTTATGCACAGGGGAAAATTTTGACAGGCAAATTAATACGTCGTTTGTCTCTAACACCTAAGTTGCTTCTCTTGAGCCAATTTCCGACTTGTTATTACGTAGAGGTCTTATAATTTGACGAGAGTTATTTACAATTTTGCTCCTTGATAGGAAATTAAACGAGCCTACTTTACTGTTCTTAATAATAAAGGGTAATTCTGCAACAAATAGAGGCCTGAGATTAATAAACATAATTGAATTAAAATTTAATAAAAAATCAATTTACATATTGAATTGATTTTAAATTGAGAGTAACTCAACTTCTTTACTTTTGCTGGAAAAAGAATGCAACACTCATTGAAACGCTTTCTGTAATTTTTTCTCTAACACTAGTGCTTCATACACTTTGGTCAAAATATTACACTGTTTGTTTACGCAACTGTCAATAATATCGATGTTGGATTTAATAAGATTTGAATCCAAATTTCCGTCTCCCATGAATACCATTTCATGTCATCTAAGTAATGAAATATTATAGTAATTGTACATAATTTGATTATAATTCAACACATGATATTAATAAACTGTATCGTAAAATACCTGAATACCTAACTGGGACATTTCTAAATTCTTTATGAATTTGAACTCAACAAATACACAATTCAAGACCTCCCAAGTGAAAAAGAATGATGTATATACATTACAACTTTTTTCTGAGAATTCTTACCGAAGTTATTTTCAATTTTTCGTGAAAATAAATTTTAAACTCAGATGCAGGGAATAAGGCTTGATACATAAACCGTAAACTTTTCGTTTTAGTATCTACTGTACGTAAAGGATGAAGGACTCACTTAATTAAAAGTTTTCGTTCTACGTTAACGTCATTAAATTTCGGCCGCAGTCGAACCCAAACGCTCCCTACAACACTAGGATGATGTAGGAGAGCTAGGGGAAATTTATTTTTTGAAAGCTTGGATTCGAAATGCAGACAGCAGAGCAAGAATCAGAATAGGTGGCTGTAAACAGAGTTGAGATTTAAACTGCGTTCCTGAATAAAGTTTAGTTATTTTCCTACACTAATGAAATGTTGCAGACTACATCTTTAGTGATGAGCTTGAAGTTTGTTGAAACAAAAGCATGAAAAAGGTTGAAGCATGAAGCATATATAGGCTACAAGACTCTGATAAATTGTACATTTATACTGCCATTTATTATTATATCAACTTCCTTATATACTATCAAATTTCAATATATATGTTTATCAGATTTCACTTACAGATATTATATTATATCAAGTATATTAATTCACGTAATAAAATACGTTTCGTAACCAGCCTCGCGTCAGAATTATCAGAAACCATACAAAATTTCTCCGCTCAATATATTGTTACAGTACAAGGTATAACACACTTCTAAAATAAAAATGACGATTTCTAATGTTGAGAAAAGGCACAAACACCAAATTTTTACTAGACTTATTTACGTCGGATTTCTGCTACCGCTTTATTGTCGTCGTGAAGTTTATTCTTTTTCCGAAAAATTTTTGTCATAGAAGTTTGGGAAAATTTAGTACCAGGTTGCGTGCTAAACTGAATCAAATGTATGGGTGCTAGGTGGCTTATAAAGCGCTGAAACGAATAGTAAATTCCATGGATTTCGTTTGTTGCTGGGTTTTTTTTTGAAGAAGAAAGGAAAAAATGAAAAATTTCATCACAATATATCTCACTTAAAAGAGACGTTTTAGAGGGGTGGAATAAGACTTCGTACAGTCAAAATAGTAAAATCAAAATAAGAAATGCATTGGAAAATCTCAAGGTAAGGTTTGTTTTCAAATAGACGTATCTAGACTTCTAGACTTTGTGGACGTGAAAAACAAAGTCATTTCCTGTCGGAAAAACAGAAAACTGAAATTTTTCTGTCAAATCCGAATGTCATTAGTTAAAATATTTTCTCAAAAAACTGTGCCAGAGATGCGGACCCTTAGAGGTTGTGGGCTCCAAACTTTTTAGACGTTTGTGACATGGATATTCTTGAAATCAAATTTTCAGTTTCTCCAGTTAAATTATCATTGATTCTGCACTTTTGAAGTTTCCCTTTTCTCAGTTTGTCTTGCGTAGTTGAATGACTAGATGAAGCATTACATTTACTTTTAAGTCCTTCGAAAGAATTACGATACTGGAGCTACTCTAC
The DNA here is from genome assembly GCA_037055365.1 of Polyplax serrata. NCBI lineage: Eukaryota > Metazoa > Arthropoda > Insecta > Psocodea > Polyplacidae > Polyplax > Polyplax serrata. The sequence goes on along the minus strand of JAWJWE010000038.1, from coordinate 1,965,731 downwards.
TTTTTCGCGACGTAAATGTATAAGAAAGCATACCACAAAGCCTTAATCTAACAAGTTATCTGTTGGATCTGGAGAGAATTGAATTTTGTAATGAATTATTTAGGAGTGAAATTTTATTTTCATTTGTGTGAACAGCAGAAATGAAAAATAGTAAAAACAATCATACGAAAGTGTATAAATATAAAGGAACAGACAAATAAAAAAATAATTCAGCAGGCAAGAAATAATAATTTTTCGTGCAAACAAAATATAATTAAGTGAACAAACAGGCAGGAATGACGAATTTGGCAACAACAAAAAATGAACATTTCAAAAGCAAACAGACAAACAAAGAGAAATAGGGGAAGTCGTTATGAAATGAAAGAAAACTAAGAAATAAATGTGGAAAGGACTTGGAAAAAAACTCGGATTCATCAAAGGAGATTGTTCGCGACGGTAAACAATCTGGAAAACCGGAAGTAAAAAAAATTAAACCCGACGAACCGGAAAAGGAAAACGAGGAGGCAAATGAAGGAACAAGTGCAGAGGCGTATTTGACCAGGCTGTAGACCTGGAGGCAAACCTGATGAAATCCGAAGAACATTTGAAAACTTTCTGGAGAGTAAAAATGAAATGAAAGGAATATTGCATGGATTATTGGTGCCCGTCAGAAATCAGAGGTTCATTACTCTGTCCGTCGGCGAACACCGAATGCCTGAATGTTTATCAGGACTTCGTTTCCCTCTCGACACTCGTGAAGACACTCAGAGTTACCTTCGAGAGAATTAATCTAATCCAATAAAACTCATTTTTATTATGAGGTAAACAAATATCCGATTTCTTGCTTCTTCTTTTTGGAACCCTACACTCACCTGACGATTGTCACACACACTTCCGATTCTGATCTCAAAATTATGACCGTAACACAATATAAAGCTGGCATTTGTACCAGAGCCTGCACCAATCACAAAACATTCTGATTTACCTTCATACTCATTTCTGCCATGTCAAGCAAAATACACAGTAAAAACAATTCACTTAAAAAAGTGATTAAAGATGAAAAAAGTGAGAAAATACGAATAGGCTAAGGCCCTAGGAACGTTTTATTAAATTAGCCGAGAAAATGGAAAGCGATGCAAAAGAGAATATAATAAAAGGTATATAATTTAATGGCCAAGAAATTAGTAGAGCGGAAAGGGAAGAAAGAGGGAGTAGAGTGGAAAGAGCGAAATTAAATAAATATTGCTCAGGCTCAGACAGAAACAATGAAGACAGTACAATTTGTATGATAAAAATAATTTCAATCATGGCACTCTTCAAGCAATTTCTTTGATATATTAATTTTGAAATATTGTGTGAATTTATTTTTTTTTATTGTGTATAATTATTGAAAAGAAATATTGTACTGCCTTCTTCGTATTTATATTATCGGTGATTATATATAAGCGAGTATATACGTTTTTCAGTCATTTCTACGTTGTGCCGAATCCAACAAAATCCAACAAATCAAAATTATGTGTTGTACATAATAAATAATGCGCTTATTTTTTGTAAAGTCCAAAGAGAATCAAGTGCAACACTGACAGGCAACTAAAAAAACATAATTCAGAAAATCCAGCATTTTGCTCAAAATTACAAATTGGAACTCCTTAAATTGATTAATCCCAAATCGGTCATTTGCAGATTGGTCCCTCCGAAAAAAACCACAGACACACACAGAGAGACCAGTCCAAATTGTTTCAAATGGGGAACAGATAAATAAACAATATGTTGGAAATGTAATGGGAAACTTCGTTAAATCCGTGGTTTATCATTTCCCCCGGGCGGCCATAAACCTTTGGATGTGAAAAAACCGTTAAAAATTGTTTTAAACGTCGGTCGGTCGGGAAAGTAAATTACGGAGGCTTTTCCACGTCTGCCTTTTCCATCAGTAAGTGTTGGTTGAAATTATGTTGCGTTTTCCGTTTCCAACTATGACAGCTTTCTCATATCCATTTATTCATTTGCCCGTCTCTATAAGAAAAAAATGGAACTACAAACGGAAGACGGTCAAATTAGTTTTGAATTTTAAAATTATTATTTAATAAGGGAAGTTATTCGTATCACCGTTTCAAAATTACTCATTACATATGTTACGGTTATATTTCCAGTTTTTTATTCCTTTTTTGACTATATAAAGGGATTTCCGGTTGGTCGGGCGAATGCAGAAGAATTTAAATTAAGATGGCTTCGTTGATTCGAGCGTTCATTAACGTTTGTGTGGATACAATTTAATTACGTGACAAATTTTATTGTTCGAATTAAATGAGACCATTGATTTGGTTCGGTAATGCCGTATTAATTCATTAATTATTTTGAATGCGAACTGTAGCGGTGGCGTAGTAGTTTCGCGATTCTGTAGGTGCCAGATACTGAAATTTTTCCTTTTTTCATTCTTCAACTTATTCTACAGCGTGGCTTTTTAACTTAATAAAACAACTTAATAATGTATATTTTGAGTTTCGCATAAATGCATAACTTGGTGATCAATGTTAAACTGATTTAGTGAAGAGATGGTAACATTTCACTGTATTTCTATAATTTTAATTACTTTTTGTCACTCTTTCAACACTTTTTCATTATCATGTTGTACCTCCGCAACGTTAATTACTTTCTTTTTTCTTGTATCTTTCTCCGTTCTCTTCCTGTTAATTCTTACCGGTAACATTTTTCATTAATCTTGTAGCGAAATTAACTCTTCCTTTTGCCCCCTGCTTGTCTCTTCCTTTTTCTTCTTCTGTACCTCTTCCTGGGCGGTTTGAATTTCTTAAACTTTTCCAAAACTTTTCAGTTTTATACTTTAAGCTTAATTTCATTGCGGATACACCGCTAGCAAGAATAGTAATCAATAGTCGAGAATTACTTAGTAACTCACCACTACATTTTTTCAATTTTTGCGTCCCTGTCCTCACCCTTTTTTTACTTTTCTATTGTGTATTAATACACATGAATTCAAATAATGGCAGTCCTATATCACTTTCGGCAGCTATCCCACCTTTTTCTCTTTCAGACTCCCTCATCACATGCTGGTTTTGACTTTAGAGAAGTTTCAGAAACTACTTTATTTTCTAGGATCGACGAGAAAGGAAATTTAAAATGAAACTGCGGCACAGACGTAAAATTGGAAAGCGGATATAAGTCGGAATCGTTTATTTTGACAGTTTCCAAGAATACGGTTTACTCAGTTGAAAATAATCAATTAACCAGCTAGCGTGCATTTTCTTTTCAATTCATTTGGGTCGTACCTAAGCAATGCATAGCTTGGAATTAGGTAGGAGAAAATAGAGAACAACACGGAACCGAAGTTGAAGGAATTGGAAGCAGTAGGAAACGTAGGAACTTGACGAGGGATGAGAGATGAAGCTTGAAGTTCAGGTTTTTGTCATGTCAATGAGATAACATGATGTTTTCATGGTTAATAATGAACTTCATTAAAGAGGCACGAAATAGAATATGTTTCGGAAGTCAGGCACTCATTATGCTTTCTACCTATGTGTTGAATAGATGTCGTCTGTTGTAAAACCTACATGTTATTTAGGATTTTCAAACTTCGCATAATTGTTATTCTTCTTTTTCTAAACATGTGTTTCTAATTCTACACAATTTTATTGTATTTAATTAGTGCTGATGCCACTGTAACATTGGAATCTTTTTGTGACTCATTTACAAACTTTAACTAAATGATATCTGTAAAAATGAATGGATTAACATTATTGTAAATTTCAAAAATTATGTTGAAGTGAAACTGTAAAACACTGTTAAAGTTCTTAGTCGTGAAAAGCCCCAGTTTCTACACATTTTGTAGTCATTTTGTCTTATGTGAAAAGGTCAAATTTATTGCAGGAAAATGGGAGCCGATGATTAACGATTTACTAAAATTGCGAGTCCTGGCACTTAGCCTTCACCTCAGACTCAAAGATAAAACGTGGGACATATTGTTAAGCAAAGTCAGGACAAAGTTGTTTAACAAGTTTAACAAACCGCGATCTCAAAATTACCGTCATTATAATTGTAGTTATGACGGCTTTTGGTTAAATGCAATCGGATGTAAACAAGGTTTACTCTTCGAGGTTTTGTACTTTTCGACCCGCAGTGAGAAACGTGAAATTAATGAAGGTATTCCCAAGAAGAGGAAAATCAATACAATTTTTGTTTCAGATTGCACATAGGAAGGAGAGTTTGGTTGTAGTTGATAATGGAATGTCACAAAGCTTTCTAAAAATTTTGATATTTGAGGAAGAAGTTATGGTAAATCAAATGATTGATGTTCAGAAACCACATCTTGTGGCGTTTCGAATTGTTTTACTGCTTTCTTTTCCAAAATTATTTCACTTCGTTCTTCCTTACATGCCGTTCATAATGACTGCCAAAGATCTTTGAATTAATAAATTTTCCATTGTGAGAGTCACATCCTGAAATTCAGTCTAGCCAATTGTTGGTTTACTATTTTGCGTGTATTATTATATATCACACCCCGTGCAAAATTAAATTCCGTAAAATAATTTCTTTTTCTATTTAGATTTCTTTATTACGTAAATACTGCATAAAACTAAACTCATCGATAATATTTTTAAATGTCATTTTATCCTAGCCCATAGATTTTCTTTTTTGATATGTTAAGTAGACCAGGCTTAGTCAGAAGTATTGTTGGCTTAAACTGAGCTCTTTCCTACCTAAGTCTCATTTTTAAATTTCAATTTCTTTATGATGGGTACTTTATCTCTGATATTCCTTGCCCGTGCACATGTGTAATCTGGATACCGCTTACTTTACTTTTTCCTACGACTTTTATGGATATGGATCTTTTAGCATTTTTTTCCTTTTACTACTCTCGTTTCTTCTCCTTACATCGTTTCTCAGGACGTATAAAAAAGTTTTTTTGGCATTGAAATGCAAATTAGAAAATGGAGACTGTGGGCTGCCAGTCTCCCTTTCCAACGAATATTTATTGTGACAAATAGCATAATTGATGTAGCAATATAAGTATCAGTTAAGATCTGTTTGAGTGATGTACCATTACAACATAAAGTGGTTACAATTGAATGACTGAAGCTCTAAGGAGACGGCAGGACTAGAAGAGACGGCGTACGACAATAAAAATTTTGGGGATGTTATCGATACCAATCAGAATAGATAAACATTAACAATCTCGACAAAAAGTTTTTCTAACTACTGAAAGCTTTTGCTTATAATATATGCTCGTAAGATGACGCAAAAGCAGAGAATACACAAAGTATTACTGAACGCCATCAAAAAAACATGGCTTACCTAAAACTATTAGTCGAAGTGGTTTTGACGAAAGAACATTATTTAAATTAGTGTCGTGATGTTGGCACTGCCAGTATCCATCGTCCTCCAGACGGATGTTCGTAATGTGAAGATGACCTTTCAAAGGATCTTTTCTGTACCTGTGTCCGGTGCCTGCAACTCCTACGTCAACTGTATCTACGGAATGTCCGTCGTGCATCCAAACAACACCTAAAAACATATGCATTTTAATAACATCTGATATATACAATGAAAAGGTGTATATTGTGCACCGTCAGGAGCAAATCATCAGTTAGTTTGAAAGCCCTTTTTGATGCTCTCTCTATTTCTCTTTCTCTCTTTTCTCTCATAAAATTCTTTTTACAGCTTTAACTATAAAAAGGGTTTTCGCGGCTTTACGCTTCAAGTCCCCCGGTCATTTTTATGACCGCAATTTAGACTTTAAATTAAACCGACGAATAAATGCTGCTTAGGATTTGCCGTGACCTGTAATTCACCAAGACAAAGGTCAGGTACAAGAAAGAGGAAGCAGAGGAAAAAACTCCAGCGTTTTATTTTAGATAATTTCAAAGTAGTGGACGCAATAAAACTAGTACGAAACTTAGTAAACCTAGTATAGTAGCCTTAGCTACGTATAGTACACACAAAAATTACATCTAAATAGTAACCCACGTGGTACCTCTGATTTCAAAAACAAAGATAAATTTGTTAATTTAGCCTGAGATAGTAAAACATACAGGGCAAAGAATGGTTCCAAACTTGCCAGTACAGGCAAGTTTTAGAATAGTACAGCAAGGATTAGATATTTCATAAACAAAGGAAGTAAAAGCGATGAGAGAAGCACACAATGAAATAGGAAACAGCTTGAGAAAGTGTTCTTGTCATCAACTGTCTTTTGACATTTTTGTTAACGAATGATAACTTCCGCACGAGCACCAAGAAACTCGATTTGCCCTCACCTCACTTGTTCTTCTTGCCTTCACTAGCCTCTGTGAAACTTCAAAAAAAAGCAACGAATTTAAAACAATATTTCTGTTCAAAATTTTTACAGTGCAACAGTCATTGCGTAAATAGGGCTTCAGTATTTTCTAAACATGTCTTTCGCAAGCAAAAAAATGGTGGAAATTATTTTGAAAAGTTGTGTCAGACGAGGTGCTGAAGCGAACCAATTTTCGAAACTTTTCATTCGAAAGCTTGGCAAAGGTTCACGAGCAAAACCTTCTGAAGAGAAGTTTGAGACTCTGGGGTCGATATGAAGACAAAAAAAAACAAAATTTGGCGGAGGCTGCGTTCGCCTTTACCGCAACCGCAATAGAAGAAGAATCCGGTTAATCCGTTTCGGCATCTGCAGAGAACCTGTATAATTCGGAGTCTTACAACATGTGCCATTTACTATTTCATTAAACCTTTTTCTGGTTTATTTCAACCTTTAGGCTTTTAACTTGTTTCCTTTGCGGTGGTCCCGCTTTCGTAGAATAAATCCCGTCCGAAAAACTGCTCGTATTCCAATGACAATTTTCTAGAAGGGAAATAGCCTTCCCGCATTTTATTTCTAAGTTTTCCGGCTTTTCTCTCTCTCTCTCGTACAGTTCTCCCGCTTTTAGTGCGATTCTATTTATTAAATTTTCACTGTATATTACGTGATATTTGTTTGGCGGAGAATGTCGTTGATGGCTAGCGAAAATTGAAATATTTGAGGCACAAAAATTACAACACGCACTACATAAAATAAAGTAATAAAAAGAGTGCTGAAGTTTTCATTATGATAAATATTGGGTTCGACCAGAACACGACTAGAAAATATTATTGAATTTTGGCAAGTAGAAAAACACTATTCTATACAGCTATTTTACTATGATAACTGAGCTTCAAAGACTCCTAAGTATCGTTTATAAACTAAAAAGAAATATGTTTCCTTTTTGACGCGGTAGTTTCTAATAGAGTAGATAAATTATTACATATGAACTAAATATAAGAATTACAATAATTGATTATATATATTGTTCATGCTTTGGTTGGTATCCTGTTTGAAGGTCCAGGAGTACTCTTCGACACTATTCCCTGGGTTTTGACTTGTAAAATGAGTTACAGCAAGTACTGATTAAAGTATGTTGTATATTAAATACATTTACACTAGAAATATGTTATACTTAATGGAACACAAGTAAAATAGGAGTAACTAATAAAATAGAGCTAAGCGTTGACTATTGATGTCGATCGATATCAAAACGCTCGTTTCAAAGTACTCAGTACAATCTGACTTCGACACGCTGCGTTTAAGAAAATGCCAAATGAATGCCAACCATTGCGAGACATATACTGCGAGAGTATATCGAGGTGTCTAATGACAGTGCAATGAATTGATACAATGTGAAAATTATAAACTTTGAAGATAATACTGCGTCAGTAAGAGTTGATCGCTTCATGACTTAAGTGAGTGATGAGATCCTAATTTGTATTTTATATATACATACATCCTATCATACTTTAAACTTTAAAATTAAAATGTTCCCATTCATATTACAGTAGTTGCAAATTTTAATATATGATATGCTACTACGTTAATAAAAACAGTAATAGTAAAACTTATAGTTCTCACGAGAGTCATTAACTGATACGATTAGGAGGTTTTAAAAACAAAAAACTCGTGAGAAGCGAATTATGAACAAGAGCCTTTTGGCACCTGTTCTACTTTATATTGGCGACATTTTTCCTCAAAAATACTCAAAAAGATTCGTCGTGTACTTTTGTACAGGAATTTTTCAAAAAGCCTGGGAATTACACGCGTCGTCGAAATTCGGAAATAATTTCATTTTTAGTTTCGCTAGAAAATAATTAATCTTTCAAACAGTTATGAAAAATGAGGTTTTAATTACCTAAAATTACTACAATAACAGTCTCATTAAGGTAGTTTTTCATAGAATCTTCAGACTTCTGCCATTTTGTTATGTCGAGCCTTTTTTTAAGTCTACAGTAACGTCAATCATGTTAACTAATAGCGTACCTCAGTTCATTTTGTTTAATGAAGCAGTTAGAGAAATTAGAGGCATGGGTAGGTAATTGAAATTTTCCTTTCAACATGCAATCACTATGTGAATTTGAATAGCATCACTTCAAATCTTTTGTAAAGTGTAAGTCAATTGAATAGGTGTTCAATACGTCCAAACTTAAGGAAGGCAAAGGCGCTGTTGTTCAGAATTGTTATCGACATTTTCCTATTTCATTGCCAAAATGAATTTAATGACAATTTATTAGTAGTCAGTCTAATGCTTTCTTCTTTTGCAGTGAATTATATTATTCTCAATTTATTTGTTTCTCAAGGAAATGTACGTCATTTATAATATATGCCTAGTCTGAAACTTACCGTACGTCATGTGAGGCTGGAGATCAGACTCAATGTAACAGTGAAGTGTAACTTCTTCATGTGGACGAACAACCAAATCGTTTGAAGCGGGCATTTCAGTCGTTTCTTCATTCTGATTGATTTCTTCCGTTCCGTTCCCGATTTCATTTATACTTTCATCACCTGATGCCTTCTTTTGCTTTCCTCCGATTTGATGGTGTCGTATAAGGTGCATTGCTAATGAGTTTCCGTGACCTGAAAGAAATTAATTTAATTTTAAAATAAGTATATTAGACAAATAAGAAATCACTGCTTGTATGAATGGTGAAATGACCAAACAGGCTCTTCGGACGGCTGTAGAATTTTAAGTTTCAACTTCATTTTATGTTATTTTCTGTTTGTGGGTTTTCTCTTCCATCTGGTTGATTTCTACCATATTTAATTTTTCCTGTGCTTTGTGTTCTATTTTCCTGTTTCTATTCATTCAACGCAAACACGTTTCTTCAACCTTTAATCGGTAGCACTTTCACTTTTCGTACTACCTTTCCTGTTTTTTTTTCAGGCGTTTCTATTTCATTTCCCTTTTCTAAGCTTTTACTGCCAAGCACGTATCTATCTCTTAATTAGGGCTCACTTCTCTTACTTACTTCGTTTAAAATCCACTTTCAGTTTCGCCTAGTTTTGGAGGAATGGCTTTTTCAAGGAGTTTGGATGTTTCTCCACTCGCGGTTTTTGTTTTGCGGTCACGAATTAAACACATCTAAAGTTAACTGTTAAGTGGTCCAAGATTTTCAATTCATTCCGGCACCTTCTTTTATTTTATTCCTCTTTAGTTAGTGGCGAGGTTTTCGAGATTTTAAACAAAGCTGTGACATACAATCAAGAGTAGATATTAACACAGGCTGGAAAATTTGCGGTAAACAATCAATATGGTATGGATAAGAATGAGGGAAAGAAATGAAAATGAATAATTAAAGAAAGCTAACGACTGCGAAAACAAACGGAGGAATAACTTGAAGAGCACAATTAAAATGACAATTAAGATGAAATATCGCGTAAATATAATGAAGCTCCTTAGAACTGTTTATTAATCAGATTTGTCTATTTTTTTGCAAACTGTGCAGATGGAGTGGAGGCATGGAAATGTAATTTTATTAATTTTATTTTATATATGTGTATTTTATTCAGAATTTAGAAACCACGTTGTTTTGACTTCATTTCATGTTGCAATTAAAGTTTTCCGCAGATTGCCCTCAAAGTTTAGTTATCACATGTGAAAGTTGATGGGTTGGTTAGAATTCTTCAAGTTCATACAAGAAGAAGAAGAAAGAGACGTTGTCATTCTTTCATCTGGTATATATCACTAACTTCTTGTTGTCTTTCTATTTCCTGTTCTCAAGAATTTATGTAACCAAAATTCTGTCTTTGAAAATATCTTTGAAGTTGTGAAACAGATATTTCGTAACTTTTATACTCCACCTCAATGAAAAAACACTTGTATTGAAGAGAATTGGAAGAAAGCTAGTACCTGTCTATTTAAAATTTTCATTATTATTACTGCTTTGCCCCGAGCTTCCTGAATAATTCTTCTCCCTGTCAATCTCCAATTGTACTTAACTTCTTATGTTCCTCCAATTTATGATTAGTTCTTGTGGATTTAAAAATTTTTTTCGGCATTTCGAGATTCCCTGTGGCGACTTCAGGCTTGCTACTATAAACAATTTACTGTAAACCTGAAAACCTTCCGGACATATGTTCGATGAAAGACTTAAACTGTTGAAAAAGGAATTATTCAAAGGATGACTGCCGGCTTTTCTCTGATGAATAGGCTTTGTATTCAATTTTGATTAAATGAGATTTAGATATTGAAATTTAAATTCCAGTTTCCCAAGGAATATGTTGTTATATTTCCTTTCCGTGTAATCAAACTCTGTGACCACACCCTTTTCCACTACACGAATGAAAATTCTCAATTGCTGTACTCAATATAACTCGTATTGGTATGTGTGTATACATATCAATATTTACAAGAGAGCAACTCGGTGACGTCCGTCTAATTCAACTATGGAAAACTAACAATGAAATATTTTCTTCTTACATATGAAGGTATATTCCGTCATAGAAATCACCTTGACCGAACAATTTGAGTTCAGAAAAATAATCATAAAAATTAATAGAGCAGTTGGATAATGCGAAAACAATTGCAATAATAGGAAGTTGGTGTTTTGAATTATATTCATTTCCAGCAAAAAACAATAATAACGAAGTTTTTTTTTTTTGAAGAATCTTAGCAAACCATTACATGTATATTTCAAAGATTCAGAACCACGCTTTTATTTCTTCTGTAGTTGAATAACACAACCTCAGAGAACTCTCTAGTAAATAATTAATTTGTGCAGCATTAGCATCAAAAAGAATGAAAATGTAAGACACTGCCAAATTGTATTCTAATGAAGGGTTGGGTTAAAGTACACCAGTCTCGTTAATCCACGAGAAAGTTGAAAAAATAATAACACACAAAGTAAAAAACCAATATTTAAGTCCAACGTTCGAAGCACTAACTTAATAATTCGAACTGGAGTTTGAAAAAAGGTGTTTTAGAAAAGTTTTTGAGGAGTTTCAAATGAAAATTGAATAGTACATAATCGAATTCTAAAAAGAATAAAAGCGTTTCCGAAATGTAATACGAAATAAATTTTTAATAACAGAAATCCAATTTCACGATCCCATTCGATGTATAACAATTTCAATGAAGAATAGATTAAAAAGTTGCTACGGAACTTATGAGAGTGACAGGTCAAAACGATTAAGAAATTTCACATGCTGGAAGTGATAACTGAAATCAAACCATAGTGGAAATACAAAAGTATGACAGAAATTCTCTGTGAGTTTCTTCACAACTGAGAAAAATAAGGGGAGCAATCTCTTTGGGGAAAATAGAGATGAAAACTTTCGAAATTTCAGAAGGCGTAAATTTTCATCTTTGCCAATGGTGGCAACCTGGGTCTCTAGATAAAGTGTTTAGACTGATAGTAGTAGAATGACGTAGCTGTTCTCGAAATATTGAATATTCAATTTTTTTTGTACACGTAACTACTTTCACAAAAATGTACGTCTCGAATCAATTCATTCGATAATATGCAAACGAATGCCATTTCTCTTCACTCTACTCCAGATTATTGGTGAAAATAATATTGATCGATTAATGAATTAAAGAAGATTTGGCTGGAGATTGAACAGGGCAGACGAGCTTAGTGATGGATTATGTAGATGAAGATTGAGAATAGGATTGAATGAAAATAAGAATGGGGTTTGCAAAACAAATAGAAAAGCATGAGCGAGAATAAACGTATTGAAAAGGCCTATATCTAAATGTGATGGAGGAACACATTTAAATTAATTGAATTTCGATTAAATTTAAGCGGTCGGCTCTTGAAACGGCACTGCAACGTGTAAGTCGCTATTATTTCACACTCCTCGGCTCTAAGTAACACTCGCATTAGAGAAATGTAACACGACAATTTGATTGATAACCGATTTATTTGCATCATTTCAATATCAGAGTCTCTTACTGAAGTGACGGTAGGAAATTGAATTAGAAAAAACGTGAATCCTCCATTGAAAGACGAGGATATTTACAATAGGAGTTCTCAGCAAGGGTTGACAGCCATTTTGTTACGGAATTTTTTTGAGTAAAAGCGACGAGAACTTTCCATTGACCGGTAAAATTTACCAGTGTAACCTTGTAACATAAAACCTATATAATACACTCAATTTGAGTGAGAATGGGAGACATTTGCGTATATTTTTTCATATACCTAGTTATTTATTTGCCTTCTCTCTTCGTAGGAATTCAATTGTATTGTAACGTGACTGAGAACTGGTACTTTTAACTGCTGCCACTGTTTGTTTTTTGACCCACCTCCGCTTCAAAGGTCGAAAAAAAACACTCCTCGGGTATTTGATTTTCATGATTCTTTGCTTTTTACTTTTCCATTGATTTTCTAGCGTTTTTCTCCGGTAGTCCCATTCTCTTTGTTGCCTCCCATGGCGTCCTCATTCTTTCTACGTCGTCTCATTCTGGAAACTTTTACCGCTTATTTCCTCTTTTTCCTATTACCAGAGTTTTTCTCCATCATTCCGATTTAAAAGTCTCTTTGAATGAATTCATTTCCATCTAATTCCTCTTAAAATTACGACAACTTTTGCTTTTCTCTCATTCCAGGTTTCGTTCCACTTCTCCATGTCCTTTCCCACCTCTTTTTTCTACTTTTCCCGCAGAAAATTGTGAATAGGAATAGAATGAAGTAAAATATGGGTCTGATTGTACGATTTCTTCGATTTTTTGCTTTCCTTTCATTCGTCTTCTTTCGATCTCAATATTCTCTCCTTTGTTCGTCTGTTGTCTTGTAAAGTGAATATCGAATATCAAATATAAAAATATAGAAAGATTTACCTTTATGACATGAAATTCACCGGAGTGAAAACAATTCGATGTGAGGAGGACAAGAGACAGGAAAGGAAAAAGGAAAGCAAAAGAAAACGGTCGTGATGAAAAATCTAATTTCGAAAATGAACCATTCGATTCTTTCTCCTTTCTTAAGAAGGTTAAAAAGGACGACTGAAAAGAAATCTTTTGCCACTGCAATTCGGTTAGTTTTCGCAAACTTTACGAAAGCTCCTTGAATGGAACTTTTGAGAATTGGCAAGGGAAATAGAATCGGTTCTCGAATTTTGTCTGACCAATTGAAAACCAGGCGAGACAAACTGATGTAAAGTGTTGTGAATTGTTTTTCGAATATAATCGTATCGATCCTATTGGGTTGGCTAAAGGTCGCGAAAGTTCTTTATCCAGCACACACAGAGCCCTCGTGTATATATTTTCTAGTAACCAACAACGCGACTTCTGAATAAAAATGAATTGTGCCGATACGGTTGAATAGTGACAAGTTGGTAAACTTTTAGTACTAATGTAAAACGATATTGGTAATGTAATGCATAATTCTATGAGTTGAGAAATGTAGTAGATAGGTCATGTTCATGTTTGAAATACTTTGTATTGCTATCCAAGATGCTTGCTTGTCGAGCGTTCCTTGGGGGCACTGGGGTACTAGAGCAGTAGTCAATTTATTACAATAGAGTGTTTTTTTTTCGAAGGGTAACAATCGGAGACATATTTATTGCTTCATTAATTCCGGCTGAAACGGTGTGCACCCTGATGGTTACAAACAACTGTCAAAGATAAATTTATGTACACATTTTAACCCTTCCACCATGAGTACGATACATTCCAATACGTGTATTGCGTTGGGTAGAAAAAAGTGAACTTATATTGTTGTATAACATAGAAAGTTTATCATTCGTAATTTCGCGATATGAATTTACAAGTATCGAAGTGAAACAATAAATTTAATTTATCTTTTACTTGTACTCCATCAAAGACCGTAGCGAAAAATGAGGTTTCTCTTAATTATAAGTGAAAGTACAGTTCAATACTTTTCCCGCCACGTTTAACTTTCTTTTCTGTACCTTTATATTACTTTCTATTGCTTCCGGCTCCGGTTAAAAGTTTAGGATTTTCCGAGTTTCGCTTCAGGTCTGGAAATCCAGCGCAGGAAACCCATTAAGGCAGTGACACGAGATTTTAAAAATTGTTGGTGCAGGACGGGGGTTGAATACGAAAGCAAAATGGGAGTTGGGTAACTTTGAGGATTTACTCGTGGAGGGATGAGTTCCAGGAGGGACTTTGGCTGGCAGGATGGTTAAAGGGAAAAATTTCCTACGTGGAATACTGAGTGGCTCATTTATTCCCAGTGGAAACTTTGAAACTCTTCCTTACCTGGTTTAATTTTATTTGTCGATTTGCAATTTTTTTATTATCCTTTCGGCCGTACTTACTCTGTTTTATCTACTTGAGTAACATGGGCCACTCATTACGTCTACCGGCTTCTCCTGCCTCACAACCGTCAACCTCCTCGCCTTCTTTACTCAAGTTACCCCTAATAACATGTCAGATCGTAAGATGCGCGTCTGATGAAATTTTGATGAGTTGTTTTCCTACTTGAAAGTGTTTTATGTAAAGCCACCTTTCTCTCATACCCGCTTTCTTTTGTTGCCAACTCGAAAATTTGTTTTGCTAATTTCTAAGAAAAACGATTTACGGAAAAGCACGCTCTTTCAACTCTCCTTTGTGTAAAAAATAATGCAGGGATTCTATTGAAGTTGAGATACATTAAGAATAATTTTCGACAGGACCACTTATGGTACGTTTCAAAATGAGAAAAGAGCAGAAAAGTTGGTGGAAAATCCGAAAAGAAATCCTGGAAGTAAAAGTTTTGAAGTTGAAAAAATGGGGTGGTAAGTGGAAGAAAGGTGCTGCACAAACAAATTCAGGGCAGGTATGAATTTTATAGAAGAATGACATTCTTAGTAGTTATGTGTCATAGAAAACTTCAAGTTAAACTTTCTTGTTGGAAATTGGGAAACAGATGTTTTATTTACTTACGTTCGACGTACTTTGAGTACACCCAGAGAAATTTGTATTTGTCGTTCAGGTTAAAAGGAATGGCTTGTAAAAAGGCAGTTGCACAGTTCCAGGTGAACAATTGAACTCGACAACAGTCGATAGATTCATAGATCTGTTGAGTCTTCTTAGAACATTGGTCTACGGATGATGAATGGTTTCTTATTGCTTTTTATTGGAATTGGCTGCTGATTCTCAGAATCAAATTCTATCCGTCCAAAATACCTTTATATATATATATATATATTATATTGATTTCACTCATAACAATGACAGTTTGCCGTTTGCTTTCCGTAGGTGATGATTGAATTTTGAAAATTGACCATGTTGATGTTTTGCTTTTACTTACTTGTACTTTTTGTTATCCTTAACTGAAGAGTATGTTTAAAGCTATTACCATATTTTTTAGCGTGTTTACAAAGTAATAGGGTATTGTGTTCTGTACATATTATTAGTCCAATTACTCCTCTTCTTTTCTATTCCGAGACGTTTCAGAAGCGCTTCCAAATTCTGATATCTGCAGTGAATATTCTTACGAAAATTCTTAACAGTGAATACGCATAGAAGAATGACTTACATGTAATTGAAGTTCGGCTGCAAAACTTGAGGAAAGCGGGAATGGTGAGAATGACATATTAGGTGTAGATAATCAAATCAACAGCGCTAAAAGAAGTTTGAACTGAAGGAAAATAGGTGTTCTTTAGGTTTCTGTTCCGATAACTACGAACAAAATTATTTTGTGGTAACAAATTCTGTTGTACTATAATAATCTATCTAACAAACAAAGATATTAGGGTCAGGTAAACTAACAAGGGTCAAAAAGGACGCATGAACACCTTCGACCCAAATACTGCTGAAACATTAAAGTGGGATGATGCCACACATTGTCTGACTTTCGTATTAATTAGTAATTTATCACTTACTAAAATTTATAAGTTTATACAGTTGTTTACATGGTTATTTATGGAATTGAAACGGCAAACAAAAATTTCTGTAACATTAGGGTAGAATTTCGTCAGGGATGAAGACTCTTGCTGATACTCTTCGTTGGTTAGTTTGAACTCCCCTAAATGTTTGTTACAATAACCATTTTTTTTTTCACTTTCACAATTGTTGTAAAGAAATATATTTTTAGCACTTCAGATTACTGATTATATTTACACATTTTGCAGAACCATTGCCTGATTTTTAACTTTGTTCCCCCTTGTATTTTAGTTCTTATTTTTCTTTGACTAAGCCTTCTTCTTGGGATGAGATTTGTTTTTCATTTCTCGTGTTCCAAAAATAGGGGAGAAATGAATGATGATGATGAGTCTCGTTAGGACATCTTATTGCATTCAGTGAAATATTACTTATTTAGCATTTGCAGTTGGTTTCGTAAATATTTTGTAAGCACTGGACAGTTATATTTGGCGACTTGAAGAATTTAAAAAATTGTACCTTCATCTTAAATTTTTATCTAGTTCTGATGTTTTGTAATGGTAATTTTCTGCCATTTCCGTATTAAAGCTTATATGTTTATTTAAGCAAACATTTTTTGTTGCTTCCAACAGTTGCAATATTTTTCCCTTAAAGTGACGGCATAAAGGAAACCGAAGCATTCTAGTACAGAAACACCAGAATGAAAATGAGGAAAGGGAAAGAGCTTTTCTTTGGAATTGAAGATTTCAAAGCAGTCAACTTATTGTTTGGTTTAAGAATTTATTGGCGAACCCTGTCGAATGGCCAACGAAAACTTTTAAAAGAATTAGAAATGCACATAAATTAGAAAAACCTGAATGAGGTGGATTGAGGATTTTTGTCCCAGGTCTAATGGAGGTGGATGAAAACGAATTGTGCTTTTCAGATGTCAGATGCGATTTCAGACGACAGACCAGGGGATTAAATAAGTAATGACATTGACCGGAAATGGGGGGAATATCAAGATGGAAAAAGTATCACTTTGCTTTTGTGTAATATAGTAGAATTCTTTGGTATATTGCATTCGTTCAAGGATGCCAACTTACTCTCGAATTTTATTCTATCTTCCTTAGCTAGCCCAACTAACTATTTGGTCGAAAATTATCCTATATCAACATGTGTAAAAATGCATTCCAGAAACGCAGACTTTCCTTTATTAATGCTCAAAGTTATCGTTAGTACTGTTGTTTAATTTGCGTTCTCCTTCGCCAATGGTTTTATGACCGCTTCATTGTTGTGTCTGCAGCAATTCCTTTTCATGTCCCATTTGACTACCTCTGTCGGAACTATTCCCGTTAACGGTTACGGTTGATTCTCTTTTTGAACTGTTCGGTTTCCTAGTAATACAGCTTGACCTTCCACATTATGTTCTCTTTGGTTTAAGCGCCCAGACTGAATTTTTTTTCGTTTTCTAAAAAGAATTTTTTTATAAGCACTATAGCGTAGAATCTCCAAAATGATGAATTCCACCTGAAATTTGTACGTTGAAAATGACATAATAAATCTCTTTGTACTTATTGTCGTTAACATAATCCGGTAGGCATTTGTAGAAACGAATTTGCCCTGCTGACATTAATGAATATTTCTCTTAGCGAAGGCATTCATTTGTATTAACCTGATTTAGAGTAAATTTTGTTTACTAGTCTATTCTCAGCTGTTAAATAAGAAATGTTATTTTTTAAATTCTCTAATCTGTCTTCCTGATGTCTTTTTCTATCGGGTTCGTTTGACGGTTCAACGATCCAAAACATAAACATCTCTGACGTTCCTACATTACTAGTGTACTGTTTGGAACAAAAACTGTTAGGAATCTATTTGTTGTTCGAATTTATTACATTTGGAATTCATACGTGGAAGTCGAAACAACTTCATGTCATTTGAATATTGTCATGAAAGAACATGCTACGGTCCTGTCGGTATCAAACGTATAATTTCGCAGCCTTTAGAGAAATGTTTTTTCTCTTACTTCCTGCCTGACGTGTCGTGCATTCTCTTGAAAACTGTTTCTGATGGTTAGCTTAAGTTTGTCAGAAATAATTATGCACATTTACCCGCACTAGCCTAGAACGTCAGAAAACGGCTCAATTTTAAAACTCTAGTAGATAAATAATGAAAATGTTACAGAAAATCATTTCGGAACTAATTTGAAGTCACGTAGTTGTGTCAGACCAGGTTTCAGAAGGAAGTCGCATAGCAGCGACGACAGTTCTGTTTTTTGGACGAAAGAAAGAGGTTCGAAATAGGGTGAAGTAACAATCGTAGGGCGAATAGCATTGTATAACTACCCCATCAAATTTTATCCCACCGATTAATGAAGCAGAATACGAAAATCGCTTTGCAGCATCCAAAAGATACGAGGAATGAATTTTGGCATCTTTCATAGAATCTTTGAACACGTTTCGTGTGCCTCCGCTTGACTTTAATCAACACGCCTATCCCAATTCTCGTTCCAACAATATTCATCCCTTAAATTATACTTCCCACCTCCTGAGTAGTTTCTTTTGGATAATTCATTACACCTAACTAGAAAGCGAGTATTTGAATATGTAATTTCTTACATGTAGCCCAGGGGAGATTTTTACTCTCCATACATCTCCATACTCTCCTAACAATCACTTCTCGTCCTCCGCAATTTCTTTGTCTCTACTGAACTACATTTCCTCTCGTCTTAATAATAGTTTCATTCGAAGGGGTGGAAAATCCGTTTAATGCGCATCATCCATATTAATACGAGCAATTTCATGTAAGCATGGAAGGATTTCTCTTATTCGTTTATGGCTACCTTCCCAAACCACTCAATAATTGCTTTCACTATTGTCTCTATTGTAGTATTAATAACAATAACTTTAATGCTTGTGATTTTACATAGATGAATTTTTTAGCTCTAATAATGAGAGTTGGTTAATGGACATACTGCATTAAATGGCCCGCTTTCAAACTCCCATTCACATGTAATTTAATTATCCTTAGTTATGGATCTTTTTCTTGGTTCAGATAGTTTTCTTCTACTACTTTATACCTTGCAGTAATAATTTTTTAACGGATAAAATTTAAATAGTCGCCTTTTTTATGACATTATCTTCGGTTACACTAGTCTCACATGTTCTCGATAAGTTCATCTTTAAGTTCCAAATTATAGAACCGTAAGTTCAGCAACTACCTAACAACTGAGATAAGTTCCTATCCTTCAAACTATTACTTTTACTTCTTATCGTGTTTATTTTAAACTCCACAAACATCAAGATCTTTTTGTCAAAACAAAACTTGGCATTTTCCCGTAACGCACGGACACCCGCGTTCTGAGTAATCCGATCCAAACCTTCTCGCCATATTTAATTAACTACCGAGGCGCTTCTTTTGCTGCCAACATCTACTCCGTAGGTTTTTCAGAAATTTCTAGGACCGTAAATTCAAAATTTTCTCAACCGTAAGTTTTACAAATTAAACTTTTTTTACCGTAATAAAACTTTATTAATTCATAAATATTTTACGTGTTTGCAATGTCTATGTATATATTAAAAATCCTATTTTACTCTAAGCCGTGCTCCTCATCATGTTGCCTTGTAGCCTCTGAAATCCAGGCTCACCTGTTCACTCAATACAATCTAAAATGTGAATTTTGTTGAATTTCTTTAGGAAGCTATATTTTCAACTAAAAATGTCCTATTATTATTAGTTTAATTAATTATTAGTATTACGGTAATAAGGACTATTTCATTCTAATTTTTATATCATATTAATGGGAGATTTTGTTTTTAATCTTTAGCATATATTTTTCAGTAAAAGGCCTAATCTTATAAGTCAAAACCTGGTTGCGCTTATCGGTCGCCATTAACTTATATTAATAGTGATTCATTATTGTTTGTCTAGTGTTTGATATTTGCTCTAGTGGTAAATTTTTCTCTCATTCCACTCCACTAGTATTATAATGGATGAAACGTGAGCAACGCCTTAGAAATGATGTTTATGCAAATGACTGCACCGACAATAACTAAACGATATAAACGACTAAATGATGTTTAGTAGTTTATACCGATTTATATTTTGAAATTCTTTAATGAGGGCCTCTGAAAATAACTTTGTGCAATGAAAAGAGATGGTCAGTAAAAAATTCTGTTGACAAATTATTGGTAGTACAACCCTACCCCCTTTTAACCAGTGGTAGAACACGCAACCACGCGACCCTAATTTAAATTATTTATCCTGTTTACATTATTTAAGCGTATGCATAAATAAGTATATAAGTAACTACGTCGTTAACGAAGCAATTAAGTGGCACCGGTTAGGGTTGGTGGACAGATAGTTTTTAGAGGGAAGAAAGGAAAGTCCACCCTTGTGCTCGCTCCCTCTTGTAGACTAATTACTTTCGGACACGATTCGAATTACCAAAGCAGTTCAGTTTGAAGAGCTCGTTCGATTATTTTGATTTCCAATTGTGTGTTTTCTGAACGAAATGTGTTTTTTTTGTTTGTCCTTTTTTCTCGACGTTCGAGGTAGGTTTCTCTTGCCCCAAAATCAACCACCTGTGGGATGAGTCGGGAAAAGTTTGACTCAGACTTCACGTAACAGATCCATGGCAGTTATTGTAGTAATCTCTCTTGTTAGTCGATTTTTTGAAACGTCAATTTTCGACATGCCCTTATCTATTTATCGTGTATTATGTGCACGATTGTGTATCACACACTTTTATTAATATTCTGTTTACCAATTTATTCGATACCCAATTTTTAGTGATATAAAAACATCACATATGTATTTATACATTTTACAAAGCCAATAAATAAACAGGTTTAATTCTTGTTACCACGACGATGTTTATGCTGTTTCTGACATGTCGGCTCTGAAATCCATTCAGAAATGATGGTATTGTTATACCAAAATAATTGCTTATTGCTCGAATTTTTATTTATTTAAATTTATTTCTTATAAAAGTAAAATGTGTTCTAAATGACAATAAACTAGTGAAAGAACTCACTCACTAAAAAGCAAACGATGTATTTCTCAAAAACTGGAAGCCACGGGTCGTTATCCATTCAAAGACACGTAGGAATTTGTGTTCATTACATGCAGATATTTATAGTTCAACATTCACAAGTTTTTGTCACTATAATTATATATGTTTTTAGATGAATTCTACTTTATAATTCATGAACCGTTTGCGACGTGACGGTTTTCTGCATATTTAAACTATTGACGAATGATCGCTTAGACGTCGAATTTTCCTTCCCAAAATAGATTGACGAACAAAACAGAATATGATGCTGAGGAAAGTTACAGCAGGTTGAAATTCAGACCTTTTGTGAACCTGTTTTATCTCTCAGCAGTAGCTTTTGACAGCGATAAGTCCCTTTCTTACTTCCCCGTTCAGGTTCTTTTTTAAACCCGTTTGTTTGTCCCAGCATTCCCTTTGATAAAATTAAAAAAAATGACTTGATGTTCTCATAGAGAGGGAAACAGAACGACTGGCAAAAGGAAAGATCGAATAGGAAAGATGTAGGAAGAATGTGAAAAACGAAGATTTGAATTATTCATCATCTTTCAAATTCAAAAGTTTTTTAATATCTCCTTTCTAGGAGAGAAAATTTTATGCCTTCTAATAGGAGTCTGTAACAAGTGAAAGCGACCGATAACAAAAGTAAAGGGAAAGAAGGAGACGACGGGATGAGGAGTTAGATAAGGCAACGAGAGGAAAGGCAGGTTTATGCGAAATAAATTGCAATTTATCATTGAATTTGCCGTATTTTCTTTGCGTGTAAATCGAACCATCCAGACGGCAGCGTTTTCAAGTTCCATATGCACACTTTTGTGCTTAAATTAATATCATTTTCTTCAGAGCAATCCCCCTTTTTAACTCCTTAAACTCTCCTAAAATTTAATTTGCTAATGAGATTTTTAAAAATATTCAAGAATCACATTACACGACAAGATAGACTATCAGCTGCGGTATGTCACACCTTTCTAGCCATTTCGGTTTCTTAAATTAACCCAATTAACTAATTAAGTGCTAAAGTTGTTATTTAGTTGCAATAAACGGCATTATCAGATTACTTTAATAAAGTACTAAAGCACTAATGTTAAATAAAAATTGCGTGTATTCATTATATTATTTGATTTCAGTGTAAATTTAATATGTTTTATGTAAATTAAATATAGTAATTTATGGGTAGGTTGAAATCTGTTAAAGATGAGAGTCTATATGCTTCACAAGCGTTTCAATATGAATATTTAGTAAAATCCAAGTTTTACACTTTAAACGATCATACAAGAAATACTAAATAACAGGCAGTTTTTTTTAGCAACTTTATTACGAACACACATTGAGGTAACTTTTGTAAAAGGAAGAAAATAATAATTCTCTAAATAACAAAAATACATAATAAACTTTACGTTGGAAAATGAAACATTTGTGTACATAAACGATTTGCAGCAAAAAATATGAGATTGTTTTAGAAAGCATTTTACTGAAACAAAGCGCCTCCAGGCTATTAATACATTACATTAAAAATGTAAAAAAGGGAATTAAAATACTAAAAAATTCCTGCAAAATAAACACGAAAAGTATGAAAATATATATGCATAAGTTTTGAGCGGGGCAGTAAAGAAGCAACCAAGCGTTTATGAGGCTTACTTATTAAAATTCATGGAATACCCACTTGGCAGGTATTCGCAAAATTAGGAATATTCATTACCGCAAGAGAATAGTCACAAGATGAATACAGTCATTAAGGAAAAGAAATGAACTCCCTAAATAACTTATTGAAAAAAACTCGTGGTGCTAATTCGGTTAAGACCACTGTTTAATGCAAATCTATGTGCATATTCAAGCCCAATGTAAACTTTCAAAGTTATAGAGTTTCAGAGGTAGTTTTGGTCCGTAACACGTTTTGTAAACAATCATGTTGTTAATAATTGAATCACTTTGGTGCACTTTTTGTTGAGCGTGTGCTGTTTCTCGACATTCAAAATTTAAAACATTTGAAACCTTTTTTGTTCACTTTTGCTTGTTAGTTTTTCTTTCTATTTTGCCGTAGTTTAGTCTCACCCTTTCCATTTTTTACTTGTTTTTTTTTAATTTTGGCAGTCCAAATTAAGCCGTACCTGCCTACTGTGATGTGACCTAGAGCTAGACAAAGACTAGAAATGTTGAAGAATGCAGTGTGATGTTCGTAAAGGCAACTGTCCGGTCATGATTCTCCCGAACGCCAGGTTCCCCAATTCGTCACACTCTATCTGTGAACTGTACCGTAATATATCTGTACAATTTGTTATATATAATGTGGCACTCCAAATTCTGCAATCTTTTCATCTCACGAACCATCGCCATAAATACTACGTTAACACCTTAAGAAAAAATTTAAAATATGTTACAGCAGTACTCACGCGAGACATGTAAATGTATCCCTCACACAAAATTGTACATACCTGTCTATTTAACGAAAATTGCCCACCTGGTTCTCGCGAAGCAGAGGTGCAAGAATTAGCATTCGCCTACTCATATCATTATATAGAAAAAGTGTGCTTGCACAATTGAACAGGACATGAAAATTTATAGTCGTAAGCAATGTGGCAAACAATTCTGGTGTAAAATATAATAGTGCTTAAATGTAATGTTTTCATGGTAGCAAATGAAATAAAATGAGGATACAGAACTGTTGAAGGGTCTCATCCATTAAACTTTCGGGCGAAAATTACATTTGAACTGCAATGTAATCAAGCAATACAATTTATCAATTGAAATCTGGATTTTATTTATTAGACGGTGGATTCATTGACTCGTTTTCCGGCCGCAATCCGACAGGAAATTCCAACAGGTACGAATTTCCATTCCGTACTTCCGCTCGTCTTCCTCGCAGGCTTTCCCTTTTCGCTATTTTATTGGACGATTTCCCGATGGAAAATCTGTAAATTTCACCCCCTCGCACGAGTCTAGAAGCATCAAAGTCAAACTCAATTTTGCGAAAGAATTAATTTCAATCGAGGTCAATATTTATTTTTAATCTTTCTGTGGCGGGAGAGAAAGAGAGAGCAAAAAATGGCAGATGGAAACGGTAGAAGAAGAAAAAGAAGAAACAGAACAAATCAGACAACGGGAGAAACTCATCCCGAGGAATGGGAAGGAAAAAGATGGAGATGAATAGGACGAAAAAGAAGGAAGGAGGCGATCGTGAAAATAATAAAGCTTCGGGCGAAACGAAAACGATTTTCTGATTGGAAATTGATTTCGTGAAATAAGACGACAAAATAAGGAAACGGAAGCGAGAGAGAAAAACTAGAGTCAACCGGAAGTCGTTGAGTAAAAGCCTGACGGAATTGGATTGAACCGCCGTCCGTAGTTTTTTTCCTGTTGCCGGTCGAAAAGCAGACGATCACCTGAGTGACGTCACTGAAACGATAGTGCTGCACTCATCGGGAAAAATAGGCAATTCCACACTACTGTCACACACTTACCTAAGCACCAACTGTTTCTAGCGATTTACTGATCGCAGATAAAATTAATTAATTATTGCTACACATCGGTACATGTCAGTACTACCAGAAGAATGTAGACAGATACCGGGAAGGAATACTTCCAGGAAAAATAAGCAAATTCATTATGACAAAGGGTATTTATCGATTTCTCGTCACTTACACTCTCCGGTAATTTTTTTGTACATCCGACCACTCTCACTAGTTCATTTTAGACGAATTGTTTTCTTCGAAAACAGATTTTTCAATTTATCCCTAGTCTGGACATGAGTCAAGTGTACGCCGACACTTTTCCGATGCCTGTTTTAAATTATGGGCTACGGAAAGTTTTGACCGAGAACGATGGAAACCGTATCCTGTGGGAAGGATCCATAAAAAACAACAGACCCAAGTGCTCTGCGGATGAGCTTAAACAGATGTGGCAGATGTGGCGAAATGTTGCAGGGAAATAAGCTGGGTAGTTTATGATCCTCTTTATCTAACTGCTAATTGTTTCTTTTTTAGTTGGTTACAAAAAATGGGAGAACATCTATACCATTATTTGTTTTCATTTAATTTTCTTTTCATCTATTTCCCGCCAATTCCAGTATTGTTAAAAATTGGCTCATGAAAGTTTTTCTTAGGTTCGTTAAGTTCTCTTCACTTTTGTCACAACATGACTATGTATAGATTCTCATTCTATTTTACTCCTCTTTCTCTCGGATTCTTCTATTTATAGTTTTCTTTTATCGCTTTCCAGATGTTGGCTATTGATCTGCTCTCATTGAAATCGTTTCGTATCCTTCGGTTTATTCATTTGAATTCATTCAATGTTCATTCGCATTTTACGAATTATAGATTTCCTATACAAGAATGTCAGTTTCCTTTCTTTATTTTCTCCTCAGTCAGATTGCATTACTTGATTACGGGAATGTTACTGCATAGCAGCACCTGCAAAAATAGGTCATGAAAGAATGAAATATGAACAGCTAAAAAAAATGATGGCGAGTGTTTTCGAGCTTTAAAGTACGCTTGACACCTGTGTTAAGTTAAAACCACAGAAGAAAAAAGTTTCTCCCATGAATTTTTGGTGTACTGAATTTCTTCCTCCCCAAGTAAGAAGGGCGAGGTGAATGGTGGTAGAATGATGAAAAGCAGGACAGGCCAACGACAAAAAAGTTAATTTAATAGGTCAGAAATTATTTTTACACTCCTGAATTTCCACTGTAGAAAATGTACACGGAAAAATGTAGGATATATACTTTTCTATTTAGTGGGTTATCCGTTACAACAGAAAGTTACCTTATGAAAATTCAAACTCTAACTTCCTGTTCGTTGGCCGTGACATATTCCTAGTTCAAACATTGGGTAGGCGTCTAGTCGCCATTCACGACACCTCATTTGTCTCCCCTAGAGTTCCTACTTTGCACTAGTAAAAGACTGCTGTGTTTTCTCTTTAAATTCTGCTCCTGTCTCTGCAGTATATTTATCGTGCCCTTATGGGTACGTTCTCTGCCATGCGTTTCCATCTGTCGAAAGGGATAGTTGTAAAGCACACTGTTCAAATTCCCTCTTTTCCTTCTTTTGAGTGGCGAGCAAAATAAGATAACCTCGCGAAGGATTTTTTTTGTAAATAAATCTCAGTCGGGTCCTCTGCTGTCAAAAAAAGACAGGAGAAGAGATACCGAATTGACAGAATAACCCGGGGAAATCGGGAAGAATAAGATAAAAGAGACGACTTGTAAAACAATGAGGGTACAGGGAAGAGTAAATGCAGAACGGAAATTGTAACGGGAATTGTAATGAGATATGCAAGAGGAGACGTGAAATTTTTAACACTTTTCGTTAAATGTTAACAACGTTAGAAGTAACGAAATTATTTACAAGGGGTAAAGGTGGAAAAGTGTACCGCACAGAAAGAGAATGAGTGAAAGCAAAGAGGTCCTTTGACACAAAACTAAATTAATAACGCAGGGACGTAAGGGAGTGTTAAAAGGAATGAGGCAAAGGACCCTGCGGAAGGGATGCTGGAGCGAATAAATGTCTATTGAAATAAACAAGTTATAAAACTTGAGAAAGGCAAAAGTCGGTGTGGCAAATGAGGTGGCAAAATTACGGTAGGTAAGAAAGGCGTCAGACGATTGTAAAGGTGCGTTAGTGCCTAGTAAAACGTCTGCACTTGAAAACAATTTAAAAGCAGACGAAAGGAGGAAGTAGGAGTTGTTAGAGGAAAGTGCCGTTTCCTCTCATCCCTAAACGCTCTGGACCAATTCAAGGTATTTGTCCAACTTTTTAAACCAGCAAAATTTTTAACTTGAGTTCCGCTTTCGTAATCAAACTCAACGGATTTCAAAGGTCGAACTTAACAATTTCCGTTCTTAACACAAAGAACGGAAAAAGAAAGCCAAACGAAAATTTCACGTTTCGTAACTTTACGAATTCAAATTCTTTTCGTTTTTGCCTCCCTCAAACTTGCTTCTTCCCACCATTTAAATTCTCCTTCCAGTTTCATTCCAATTTTCATTTTTTTTTCTTTTAATTCTTGCTTTTGTTCTTCTACCCCACCGCTTTCTCGTCTTTGCCGCCCTTTTTGCGCTACATATATTCAAGATTTGGGCTCTTGGATTATCCCTTGTGATAAAAAAACGGTATCTGACCTCCTCGAGCAAAAAACAATGGGGCGGCCGAGTAAGCGATGGGGGTGGAAAATTCAAGGACGGTCGAAAGAATGTTTTTGACATTTTTAGCCACGCATCCTCTTTGTCAGGGTGAAGCTTTTCTTTTTAGGCGTTTGCTTGAGGTCTTTCTCCTTGTTCTATGTACTCTCAACTTTCTCTCGGGCTTCCTTTATTCTAATTTTTGTAGTAGTTTTACTAGTTCTAATTTTTGTTATTCTGCCATCAAGTAGCATCAATACTTCATATGTATTATTTTATAAGAGAGACGTTGTAAAAATTATAGCGGCCTATGAGTCTCATGTACAAGCAGTTGGACAAATGTTCATATATATGTTAAATATATATTTGACTTTGTTGAAGTCCTTGCGTTATGTTTAAGCCACGTTTTACTGTAATTGTAAAGAATGCATAAAAATAGGAATTCCTATTTGCGTCGGTTAATTTAATTTACTTCAATCTACGGTACTCCAACGGAACCTTTTACCACTAAAATTTTCCTTTCCCGGAAATTTCCTTGGCAGATTTGCAGAATTATGTAGGATTTCTGACACGTAATTTTCCACCGTCGCCATCTTCCTCTTTGTAATGTATGAATAAGACAAAGGCACTCTTGGTGATTTGCCAGAATCCTGGGCGAAGTGGGTTCTCTTTTATCAATTTCCACAGATTAAACCGGAGAAAACGGGTCTCACACAGTCGGTAAAGCCAATATCAGCCAATTTATCAAAAGTGGTGTTTTTATTTACACCAAGTGCACTGCTTTCCAACTATTTTGCAACGAGTGCCCACGATTTAAAGTCCGTTTTCCGTTCCTCTTAATTGTAGGCAACTTACGGACAAAGGATCTAATTTGGTGCCATTACAATACGTTTCAGTGAGTTTCCAGTATGGTCGCATAGAACCAGCGGGGAAAGCAAGAACGGATCGAAAGGTTCAGAGAGGTTGGGAAACTCTTCGTTAATTTGCTGGGAGAGAGTAATAGGATATCGAAAAGGAAGATTTTTGACTTTCTACTAACCTATTAGAAGTCATTTTACGATTTTTATTCTTTTACTTTCGGGTTTTTACTTTCGGGCATCAGCGAGGCTAGGCCCTTCGAACCTGCCACGGCAGGGGAGGTATGATTTTGCTTTTAATCATCTTACGTTAATTGGGTTACTAATTAGGAAAGCTTTAGAAACACTCATGCAGGTGAGTTTTAGTAAAATGTGTTAAGAAGGGGCGAAGCTTTTGGAATACCTTCACTGCGTACCGCGTAATGTTATTTATTGCGTTGTGTAAGTGAGTAGCGTTTGGTTAAACTTTCCTTCCGTCTTCCTGTTTGAGAAGTTATATAAATTTTTAACCACTTGGCTGGCTTTTCTTTCATTTGCCAAGCATACTTTCTTTTCGAAAAAGTTTAATTTTAGTTATGAAATCTTTTGTTTTGCCCCTGACTGCCACTCGTCTTATCCACCTGACATGCTTTATTTTATTGAGTTTTATTAAATATTTATTTTTATTACTTTCTGTTCCTTTGCAAGTCCTGTAATTATTCTCGAGGTAACATGGTCACCCTAGAATTCAGCTTGTAAAAACAAATTGTATTATTCATATGTCTGGTAAAAGTGGAGTTTTAAACTTCAGTATTTATTAACTGATTGTTAACCACTCTCATTTAATAATATTTAATAATTATATAACATTAATTAATAATATTATATATCAGAGGATATTTAAAAAATAAAAGTAGAATGCGAAAAATTATTATTAAGGTAATGACCTAAGCGATGTGCTTCATAATCAATTTCACTATTTAATTTTACGAAAGAAATAAACATTCTCTTATGTTAGATTCTATGATTCTTCATTTCACTTCTTAAAATTTATTTAATAATTTAACTCATTTGTCTTTAACCGCCTAAAAAATTTTAATTTTCTTTTTCACTTTCTTCGTTATTCTCATAAATGATTCATAGCGGTGTAATAAGGTTTTCATATCAACAAATTATTTCGCTGTTGTTTTCGTCGTATCTCTGCTGTATTGGGTTGGTTACTGTGGTTATAGCCAGGTTACGTTCATCTATGTCTGAACAGGTCTTGAAAAGTCTTCTTCACGCAATGGTTTTGTCCTTTTTGGAATCCGTTTCCCGTTAATTTTTTGTGCATTATTCCCATCAGGTCAGAAAGGTTAAGGGACTGGACACGATCTAAACGTATGGATTTGTTTACCTATGCCATTTGAATGGGAATGGTCCCTCGAGGCGGATTCGCAGAAGCTGAGTGGGAGGACTCTTGATTGGGTTAGACCAGATCAAGTTCAACCTCTGAAACTTTGTAATTTATATTAAGCAGAAAAGTGTTATGGGGTAAAAAGTTTTTCGAAAAGTAAGCAAGAAAGGAAGTTTTCTTTTTCATTCTGTGCCGACGGACTTTTCCCCTATTTCTGCTGTTGTGCCACTACTGCCTCTGTTTTTTGTAGAATTTAACTTTTGTTGAAATTCAGAAGACGTCGAAGGTCAGTGGTTCCCCCGCGGCACACAAAATCCCAATCTGATTGCTGACGCGTTTTTCTGATGTGAATTTTACTTTGTCCAAAATTTAAGGTTACCATACACCTAGCCACGAGAAACATATGCCCACTGATTGTCACTTCGTTACTCCGTACTATACATTTTTGTAAGCACACCCCTAAAAAACAGTTTGTGTTTAGTGTAATATATGTACTCTCACTGTGAATCGCAGTCGGAAATTTCGACAGTCGATATGAAATGTAGACATCAAAGCGTTCAGTTCGGTAGACTTATCACTATAATTTATTCCTGCACTACAGAACAAAATGGGTCAAGTACTGCACAAAGTATGTATCTGTAGTAGGTCTATCAGGTCAAGCCCTAGACCCTATATTGACCCGTAATAAAGTGTTTTTTGCAATTCTTTATACATTCCCGTTACGTGTAGGTGAAACCAATAATTCAGTAGAATAAGGACGAAAACACGCCACGACACTTGCCTGTCACGAATTATACGTAATTTCCGTCACCGTTGACTTCAGCTGATAGAAGGTAATTTTGTAGGAATTGAACCATGAAAAAAACTTCGCAGTCAGTTCTTGTTTTAATTAATTTTTTTGAGTAGGAAACGATCAACCGAAATGGCAAAATAATAATTTCAAAAGCAAAAAAGTTTAAATTAATGCGATATAAAATTTATATTAAAACTTTACTAATAATGCAGTAAATAGATGATTTATCGTCAAACAATGTAACAGTAGCACATTAGAAACTTAAATAATTTCATTGGAGAAAGTTGCTTTATTTATTTCTTGTTTTATTCTTTTTTTGTTTTAATTATTGTTTGAACTTTTGAATTGCGACGTGTAGTTTTGAAATTTCATTCGGTCGGCTACTCGGTCACTTCCCATAAAACTACATGTATGTATATAATGGTAGAGTTGTAGCAGTTACATCATGCTAATCATAAGCATTCCCTCTGCACTGCGTCGATGTTACAGCGTTATAAGTATAATATAACACAAGGTGGAACTGTACATAATATTTTACTCATACTATTTCAATACATTTCATGTAAATTCGTATAACATTTTTTGGGGCGTTTCTTTACATATTTCTTGATAAATAATAAGAACACTAAAATATAAAGATTTCGATCAGTCATAAGCACCGGATGACGGTGAAACAAGACCACAGAAAAATTTTAGAAAATATTAGGAAATTAGATTAGTATAAATCAGAACCAAGAAGCTTCCTACTTCTGATTTAAGCTACGTAGTCTAGGCATTGGAACACAACATTTTGAAGTACCAACAGAAAGTTTTGAACCCATTTTTGTTACTACTTAAATTCGTTCCCATAATAAATAGCTTTTGTTTAGTTGACCTTTTACGGACCTTTGCTACGACTTTTACTAGTTCAGAAAAGTTTGTCGTTTTCTTTTGTGAATACTATTTCTAAACTATTTATTTTATTTTTTTCTTTGTTTGGCTTTTTTTCAAGTACCCGAAAGGTCAAGACGGAATACTTTGTCTATGATTTGTTGAACAAAACGATCATTTTGTTCATTTCCTGCCCTACTCTATGCGTCTCTCACATCGTTCCGATTTTCGTTATTTTAGCCAGAACCCGACCAGAATTCCGAAAGTGAAAGAAATTTTTTCCTAATTACGATTCATTTTGTGAAAGAAAAACTTCATAAAGTTGGAAAAATTGTCTTTTTCCATTCACAAACGTTTTTTTTTCATATACTTTTACTGTTCTGTTTTAATAATGGTTAATTTCACGACGATAATTAAATTTATCGTAATTTTGTGTCCTTCATTTTCTTCTTATTGAAATTCATAAAAAATTAGCTTTAGTTCAATTATTATGTTGGTCGCTTGCACTGCTTGCTCAGCTTATTAAAAGTGTACATATTTTCATGAAGTCACACAAGAGAATGTGAATAAGTTCCAAATTTTCATATTGCTAACTCTAAGTTGGAGTTACAAATATTAAAATACTACTATAAAAATATTAAGTGTCATAACAAGGCAAATTTCTGCCATTGTTTCAGTGTTTCTTAAATGGAGGTAGAATTCTGTTTCTTGATCAAATTGTATTTGTAATTGTACATGCAATAATAAGTTTTAATAATAGCTTTATATTGAATCCGGTTTTACATCGAAACGTGCGTTATTTTTATATGCAAATATCGAAGGCATTAGCTTTCGGTGCACACATTACTGCTCACATGTACATATTTGTTTTAAACTGGGACATTTTCATAAAAACAAAATTACGTAAACCCTTTCTTGCGGCTTTTAGTTTATATAGATGATTAGATAATTTCGTTTTAAGTTTTTCCTTTATGTTACCGGTTTGGGCAGTTGCGTGGAATCTGGATATTGTATCCCCCGACCGACATATATCACAAAATGTGTCGGACAGGTGTGCACAAGCAAAAAACGCATTTAAAGCCTGTCCTCTGCACTTTCATGCATACGCACAGAAACAACCGAATTGCACTGCAGCAACCGCAAAATATATTTTCCATTTAATGGTGCTTTTAATAACTCAATCTTTATATTAATTCTGGGCCGTGTAAAAACTCACAATG
Organism: Polyplax serrata; assembly: GCA_037055365.1. NCBI lineage: Eukaryota > Metazoa > Arthropoda > Insecta > Psocodea > Polyplacidae > Polyplax > Polyplax serrata. Next base: position 1,933,402 of record JAWJWE010000038.1, on the reverse strand, counting down.
AATACTATTGCTAATGGAAAAAAGAATTCAAGCAACGGAGTCATAACATGGCAAGTCCACCCTACCGAAGCAAATATGTTGTAATATTGTAACATTCGCTTCTGGTAGATATATATAACAAAAGTCAGGCATTTGTATAAAAAAATAAACGATCTCGACATGAAAAAAACTCGTTTGAGTGGATGTATTTTTATAATTTGCAGTAATATTTAATCGCTGTATTAATTTGAACAAATCAAACTGGTTGGATGAAAGTCAAATACACGGAGATTTAGTCAAAGGAAAACAATCTTGATAATGGAATCAGTGGAAATTAATCAAAGGAAGAAATTTTAGAGAAAACGTGAATACAAATGAAAATGCAGGAAAGACTAAAATGAAATTAAACGAATTTGAAAGACACAGATTATACATTTGTCCCTGAATCCGGTGAAAGGGTAGAATTTTCTTTAGCCGGAAACGGAAACAAAAGAGAATGAAAACATCATGCCAGAGACCGCGAAAAGAGTTGGGACGTTTCTGGCTTCAAGAAGAATTCCCGGAGGCTGTGAAAGACCTGAAAAAGGGGAAATTGCCTTTTCCTGTCTTTTAAAACCCCAAAACAATAAATTTTCACTCATTTTGAAAAGCAACGGATACCTGAAACCGATTTATCTGATGGATTTCTGACAATGGATAAAGAAATAATTTTTGGTTCTTCTTTCTTCTTCCACATTCCCCTTTCCCTTCGCATTTTTTGAGTGGAAATGAAACTATGAATTTGTCCTGGAAGACTTGTTCCCACTACAGTCGGGTCGGACGAAGAACCAAAGTTGGGAATGAGGGCGATGGAAGAAGTTAAAAGGACTGAAAAGGATCAACACGGGACGAGAGGCAGAGGGAAACAGCCTCCAGGTATTTTCCGTTTGTTGTTTCTGTTGCCAGAAGAATATAAATTTGCCAACCTTCTCGTGTAAACGACTTTTTTTAATTTCTTTTTTTGCTTGAATTTCCCTCTGCAATGCAATAAAAATTATTTATACAGTATATTTATACAGTTACAGGCTGCCAAGTCTGTCATTGTCAGGCATCCATAGTAAAATCCTTACTCCTACTCGTTCAATCTCTTAGATTTTTCTGGAACATTTTCTTCCGTGTCAGAAAGGCAGCGGTTTTTAATTGACAGTGACAGTTCAAATATTTTATTTGTTCACTTTCTACTTCTCCCATGCAATTAACAATGAAAGTATTTATTACATTCGATCTTTTGATATTTTAGTTAAATTTATAAATATATAAATTTTATGTGGTAGAGATTCATGTAAATAACCAATTGTTGTGTACGAGATTGTTTTCGAATTACAGGTTGGTAGGGTTTTTATATTTGATAGATCGATTCGGAACAATTCGAAAGTTACCGTTGTATATTTTAGACCTTGTTCATGTACTCGCCTTAAGACCTTAGTTGCCTTTTATTTTGTTTAATATTTTCAGTTCAATTCCTAGAAAATCAGTTTTGAAATTACGATCAGTTAATAAAAAAATCTAAATAGAGATTGTATGGTTGATTTAAGGGTTTCAATAAGAAATTCGTAAAATAGCTTAACAATAAATCATTGCCCACTGGTGAGCATCGTCAACTATGTAATTGAAAACCAGATTGTTTAATAATAAGACATAACGTAACGGGATATAATACGAATTGCAATGGCGGGCCCCGTAATGTTAATATTCGTTGTGAAGCTTTCATTAATATTCACTAAAATTAAAATAATGAAATATATGAGGTAAGATCACTGCCAAGGGGAGGTTGAAAAATCCTCGTATATTATCTAATACATACAGACTCTAATATCGAAGAGATAAGAACTAGTTTACACTACATGTTTGAAGGACCTACTAACTTCCTAATGTGAAAAGTTACAAAAGTTTCCTAATTCGTTACGTATTAATTTGTTCATTGGTTTTATTTAAGTTTAGGCAGTTTATTAATATTTGTTGGATTTATTCATTCCAGTTAAATATACAGAAATTGATTATTTATTAAATTAATTTAAGTGATTAACTTGGTTTAATTACAAAATTCATTTTCGGTAGATTTCACCTGTTTACATTCGAAATTAATAAACTTTCGTGCTGTAACTATTTATTTTGCTTTAGGGGGAAATTTGAGTACAACCATATAAACTATTTTCTATTTCTTTCATTGTATTTTGTGTCCTTATTCTAGTAATTCATTCAAATTTGTATTTTGATTAGTTTGCATTAACATGTCATCAAGAACTGCCCCTGAGGTTTAACATTTGTGAGTTACCGTTTGATACAACCTTTCAGGTTTCATTTCAGGTGTTACATGTAAAATTTTGTGGTTCACCAATTTTTATTGTTAAAATTTTTGTAAATATTGTCCCATTTTCTTTGTTCTATTGCTGACCATTTTGTGTATTATTATTTTTCGAGATTTTTTTTCATTTTTTCAATCTCTTTTTGTCAGGTATTCCATACACATTTTATGACAATAAAGAGGCAGTACGGTGAATGTTGTGTCTGGTGTTATTATTAGAATCGTCACAATGTACATAGACGGACAAAAGAGATTACAGAAAACCTGAGGACACTTTGTTTTGTACCTCCTACAGTAACAGCAAGACCGCGATAAATACTTTTCAAAAGAATAGCTAAACAGATTCAAATACTTGAAGCAGAATTGATTGACAAAAAAGAAACATGACGATCGATCATGAAACATGTGTGTTTACGCACGCTTAACACAATTGCAATACTAAAGATGTAAGAATAAATGAGAGCAAGGCTTCCGATAGTTTTCTCTTACGCTAGGCAAGGCTCGTGTGGAGTAAAAATTAATTTAGTAAGTGAAGGTTGCCTAAGGACACTTCATATTTGCATTACTCTTGTCAAACCCTAGGTACAAATAAACTTATAATATAGTATTCCTATTATAGTTTGTTTTGTACCTTTTGTATAATTATTTATATATGTGCAAAGCGAGCAGAATGTTGCATTGTAAATAATAAACATAATGAAAGTTATTATTGAAGCCGATATAATATCAAGTAGCGTATATAAGGTTTTTATTACAAACAATCACTTCATTAAAAAATTCACACCGGTGGATAGTCGTCACAGAGACAGTTCACGAATTAATATTAGTGATAAGATAATTGATATGACACAGACATGATACATTGAAATTGGAGAGATAGCTTAGAGATAGATTTCTGTATAAATATTTACTTACATTTGTAAATAAACCAATGGAAATGTGCGAATCAAAGGCGGAAGAAAATTGAAATTAATTACCAACTTACATAAGTAAATTTCCGCCATGACGACAATTACAGGTATCCATAATCGTGTGAGTTTTCCTCTCAGGTTCATGACGTCATATCCTCTTTATTATACATCTGAGAGGCTCGAATTTTTGTATTTCATTTCCGTTTACCGTTTTATTTTCGGCGACCAGCTGACGTGTCACTACGACCCGTACCCACTCGTTTGAGCCGTTGGCCGTTCCGTTTCCGGTTTCACACACTACTTACATCTATGTGTATCCGGTAACCGTTCGAGTGGCTCGGAAAAAGAAAATCCGGCGAAAACGATGGCTCCGATAAGTCACATTCCGACGCGGACGTCCGTCTTACTGACTGCGTGTTGCTGAACTGGCGTCGAACTTCTTCTGGGCTTGCGTTGTTTCTATGGAAGTTCTGAGTCTTCGCTTCCCTTCGGCTCTTCTGCTACACATTTTCACTCCCTTTGGGTTCTGCCCTCAAACCAGCAGAGAATTTTCTCAACATTTCCCCTTCCTATGAATTTACTCCTCGATGCTATATCGTCTATGACTTCATTTTTTGGTTCTCTGTTTTGGAAATTAGACGCTATCTGGTGTACCACACATTTTGGTGGAATCGTAAACATATACATATAAATACACTACATGAAAAATATATCTACCAAAAATCTAATTATTTGTAAAACTAGGAAAAATTCATTGCGTCCAAAATGTACGCCATCAGCTCTGCTTTGTAGTCTTATTTTTTACATAACTATGTATTTAATTATAAATTGTTAGAAACCAAGTCATCAGAAAAAAAATTAACTTCGACATGAGAGAAGGTGATAAGAAAAGACAGAAAAAGTTAAATGCAATTCATAAAAAAACTAGATAAAAAGTTGGTGAAATAACTGAAGGGATGAAGAGAATACTAAAGAAGAAAATTAGCCGATAAAAAAAAGGATAAAAAGTTTAACAAAGTAATTGTATTCATCAAAACTAAGTGAAATTCACAGGGCGAATTACTAAAGTATTCCACGAGTAGTGATAAAAAGTGAAAAAGCAACTCGCCAAGATGACACGAAGTAAAATTTACACTAGAAAATAGTTGGAATATTTTCAATTAACTGTACTCTACATGTTCCCGAAATCTACAAATGTATTGCGAATTAAATCTGAATTGGAAACACAATAAATATGGAAGTAAATAAAGGGGAATCCCGGAAAATGGGCTGGTGTAATGGAGAATACGTCTGTAATTGAAATATGAGAGTAACACAGAAGCAAAAAATTGGGAACCATTAGGAGGCAAGAGTGAAAAATTTTTCAAGAAAAATGTGAAGATCAAATGAAATTCTAGGATTCGCAAAAAAAAGAAAAAATTGACTTGCTAATAGCAAAATGTATTTAGGAATCGGATGACGTGAGAGGATGTGTCGCGAGAAATGAACTATTTTTTAGGACTTAGATTGTCTTCATGGTAAAGCTAACGGTACTCTATCAGATGATAATTGAATTAATGATAGGTCAGGCGTAGGCAAACGTATTATTTTTTTGTTTCGCTGATAACACGAAACACATAGTTCTTCATGGTCGTAAGAATTTTTGAATTTTAGTGGAGAAGAGAAATATAAAATTATTCAAATAATTTGCTCTTCAGCTTCCTTTCCTATCAAGTCCCGAACTGATTATTTTCCGTTTCGGATTCGTCGCGTTAATATGGGATTTTAGGAAAAACTATTGTGAATTCACAAGAAAGGAAAGAACTTGGAATCCATTTGTGCGAGCATTTTTTAGAAAATCTTACGTCCAATTATAGAAAGTGGTGAATTTAGAATTTTATGTAACAAGAGGTACGCGGAAATTTCTCAAAAAATGCCTTTTCTGAACAGAATGACGTTTCATTTCAATTTCTCAACTTTTATATAGATTTTTTGATGTTTCGAAAATTGAAAATAATTTCAAAAATAATTGTACAACAATATTACGTGAGTTAAGAAGCCTCTATTAAAGAATATATATCATTATTATTTTATAATAACATTCATATTCCGAAAGTTAAAGGCTAAGACAAAAAGCGACAAGTTAGTATATTGATATGTCAAACCTATTTTTTGAAAGCTAAGAACATCTCGACTTATTTTTATAACATTTTCTAACTTGATCCTGAAGGGAGAAAATTGGTGAAGTTTAATTGAAGATGAGGGAACAATAGACGTTGTACGGTGGCAAAGGACAACAAAGTGCTGCGGTCGAGAATATTTTTCTTTTGGAAAGACGTCAATTTACGGAGTGAATCAGCTTTTTAGAAATATATTTATCCGACAATAACACTGCTGACGCGTCGAAGTAAAACGTCAGACCCAAATCATTGAAAAGGATGAGCCCACCTTCAATTACCCGGCGCCTTTATTAAACGCTTACACTTTAAAATGAAAGTCTGGAGAAAGTGAAGAACGAAAAATGCTTTCCTTTTTAACCGAATCGCAGTGGCAGATAATTCAAAACACGAGGAATATAAAAAACGGATAGACTTCGCAGATGAACATGTTTGAGTCCCTTTTATCAGACGAACATATTGAAAAAGGATGAATGAGATAAGAAGAAAGCGGACGGGGAGGAAAGAGGGACAGTGGAAAATATGGAAAAGGGCGAGAGACACGATTTCAGTTGAGAAAAATTGAGACAAATTGGATGGCGTAAAGATTTGATTAGAATGTTTAAACGGAATGGAAAAACGTGAGCAACTTAAAAGGCGAAGCGCGCAAAGCCATAGATGAAGCTGGATAAAGTAGTCAAAAAAAGAAAGAAAAGGTAGGATTGAGAGGTTAATATAATCGCAAACGTTGAAGCGGAAAAGCTACAAGAATAATTGAGAATTTCTAGGAGTAGAAAATCAACAGAGTGGAGAGAGAGAGAGAGAGAAGAGGAAGTCTACGTAAAGTGAGAAAGCAAAGTGAAGAAGAAGGAGTTCGTGAAAAGAATCATGCAAAAGCTGAAGAGAAGTTAAACTGAAGAGAACAACTTAAACCATGAAACTGTGTACTTGCGAGAGAAGAACAGAATTAACTGACAAATGATGGAGTGAACAGCAGAAAAAAGCAGAAACAAAGAAGTCTTTCATAGTTTCCTCTGAAGGGGAGCAAATTCGGTTTAATCCTGGGCAGGGAAAAATAAAAGCTATACACACGGAAGAGCGAATTCAAAGTTCACATTGAGTAAACAGATTAATTGCCTAAGAAATGTTAGGTTACCGAAACAAATAGTGAGGAATTGTGTGCAGAAGACAAAGGGCGGTTGACAAAATTTTTCACCTCACACCAGCCGACAAGAATTATCTACGGTAATTATACAGCTAGATATTTGCAGATTGTGACCGTCATTAATTATACGTTAGATAACAATGTAAGCGCAATTTACCACGCAAAAAAAAATATTTTTCGGATTATCTAGGAGGCGATATAAATTGTAGATGTGTAGTGCTCGGGTGGCTAGGTTAGGTTATGTTTGAAACTAGATAACATCACCAGACCTCGCTTACATTTTGATGGGAGCACGGTGTGCAAAATTGAGTCATGTAATAATCGCGTACTTCCTGGTTTCGGCACTGCCCTGACTACATCTGACTTCCCGTTAATTGACCTCCTGGGCCTTTTTTCCAGATGGTTGATTTCCAGTTTGAATTGTATACAAATGCACTTGAAAATGCATTTCCGGTAGCACCGAAAACCGGAATCAAACATTTAAAGTACCGTCAGGGGAATTCTCCGGGAGGAATTTTAACCGGAAATACTTGGTCTGTTAGTGACAGGCTGCGTTGAAGCAGAAATTCGTCTTCCTGAACTCGGTTTCAATTTTTATCCGGGAAATTACCTACTTCCCGTCTTTCAGTGAATATACCAAGTTAGAAATTGTTCGTTCTGCTTGTTGAGAGAGGTTTTATATAATTTTATTGAGAAATTATTTCTATCTTCATTCATGAGTTTTTGCTACCATTTTGTTTCTAACTCAAATCTTGTATCAATTGAACTCATCCTATGGTGTGCAATTCAGTAAGTAGTAACAAATTCAGAGGTGCCAATTTTAATTGCCAACTTCGATGACATTATCGTGGAGCCTGTGGAACAGAGTCTTTATGTTAGTAGTGTTGGTTAGTCTCATATGGGTTAAACAAGTCCTCCCACTGGTGCTTTCCTCACAGTATGTCCTCAAAGTATCACATTTTGAAAGTTCCACGCTGGAGGCTGTCTGAAGGAGGGAAAAGGGGCCCACAGACCCGTCGGGGACATTCGATTAAGGCCCTTTTAATCTGTGAGATCCATTCAATGTAATTTCCTGTTTCCAGACTTAATTAAGCGGTTTAAGTCGAACTCTTCGGACCTAATTGAATTTTCCATCGAAAGGCCTTGACCCCCTACGACGATCCTTTCCAAAAGCCTTTCCACCCACAACTCTTCAGGGTGAACCTTTTGTTCGGTTCCTTCATCCTTCGTCTTTTGCCGGGTCTGTCACGACGCCTGAGACCTAACTTAGAGGCCTGTCTTTTAGAGAATTAGACTACTATAACAATTCACTGACAATTTATCATTCTCATGCATTCCAGGAGTTTTCGACGCAGTCGAACCTTTCCCAAATTTTGCCTTTTCGCCGAAGCGTTCCTTTTTCTTTTCTTCCCGCCTTTTTTACCGTCTATTGAATTTCCGTCCGTTTTTCCTTCGTCGCAGAACCTACGCAAACAATGATTCTCTCTTTTCGTTGTCCTTTTCTATTAGAACTTTTTGCCCTTTCGTTTTTAGAGATGGAAATTTGAAACCTTGTCAGAAACAAGAGTAGATTGCTTTTTTGTTGCGCTTATTAACGGTGAAAAGACCTAAACACCCGACAGTTGAAAATCAAATAAGAAAAAAGCGTATAAAAATAATTAGAAGATTAAATAATTTATGGGTTTGAACAAAAAACTTATTTTTAGCGAAATTTCAGGGAGTCTAATAAGCTTAAGGGAGACATTTCACCGTGGTAGTTTGTAGGTTGTTTGCAAGTCAAACTTTGGGAAAACAAAAGTATGGTCAGTTGGAATTACGAAAAGGAGAAGGAGTAAAAAAATGTAATTAAAAGAAACAAACGTGAAGTTCCATATGTAGGGAATGATAACGGAATGAATTTAATTGTGTTTGAGTGTACAAATTCACCATTTCCACGAGTGTTACGAACATGGTAGAAAATGGTCTTTCCATTTCAAATGAAACAAAACTGGAATCTTTCTGGTTTAGTCCTCCACGGACTTCCACTGCTAACGCCAACTTCCATTTCCGTTGTTTTGCATTTCCATTATCATATTCTTCGCCTCCACTCTGGGAGGTTCCTTTTTGACAAAAGCTTCAATGGGTTCGTCTGCCCCAAACTCCAAAGAACACAACAACAAAATTGTGCAAATGATAACGGGAAATATATGGTCAACTACAAAAAGGGCCCATCTAACCCACCGCCTGCTCTTCTTTCTTCTACCATCATTCTCTTCATTCCCTACCTTTGTTTGCGTAATTTGTGTAAATTTTCTGCCAGAAGAAAATAAAGGTCCGGTTAGTTAAGGCCGGAAACTCAGAATGTGCACATCGCCGTTACAAGAACATTCGGTTGGCGTAAAATCAGGGAATGTTGTTGCCATTTCCGTTTCCTAAAGCATTCTGAGCACTGTAAAAAGATCTACCTTTTGCTTTTAACTAATTCTAATGCTATTTTTGTTGTACGTATAGTAAATAATAGTTTTACATAACATAAGTAGTTTGCCTGGTATCCGACCTGACTGAAGTACTACTCTTATTGAACTTATTTATTGTAGTGGGCGGGTAACCCTGTGGCATGATGAGGGTAGGACTTTAAGGTACAACTTCGAGCTCGGAGTTTTAGTTTTGATGCAGAATTTCCAAGTAGAACTTTCTGTCGATGCAGCCTCAGCATACAACTTATGCATATAGGAAGGGACAGAACTCATAGGTAGAACTTGTTAAAATGACTGTTGAATTTATTTTTATTATTCTATGCATATATTCTTTATATCGCGAAATAAATCTTATATCTGATCTGCTTCTTCTTGTTGCCATCTTTTTCTTTACTTTCCTTCCCGCATATTTCATTCTGTAGTTTTATTTGCTTCAGATAGTTTCGGTGTGACGTTTCGGTTCGAATGTAATGTTAATAAATCAAATTCTAAATTTTCTTTTTCTTAAAGTGTATTTCGCTCTTGTTGCCATTGTTATTGTTGTCGTTCTTACTCTTCTTCTTCTCCTTGTGCTCCTTATCTTTCCGGTTGAACGTTTTGCCACCACTTCCACTTGGCTCGTATCATTCCCGTTGACTAATCTGGATAACTGGGAATTTGCGCATTTAAAATAAGTCAGGAAAGATTGTCTCCGTTCTTTTGAAGACATCTTTTATCTATCCATTGCCTCTCTGTTTACGTTCAGTTTTTCGTTAGTTATTTTCTAGTTTTCCATGCTGTCTTATCTGTTTATTGTGGCGCACAACAGTGACAGTTCCATTTCTTTTAGTTTTATTTATCCATTCTTGGTTGCCATTTCAGTCTTATTTTTTCGGCGTAATTTGTCGTATAATCGTCCTGGCTTTCTGATGAAACTCAAGCAAGAACGTGTTATTCACGCGATACTTCACACAATCTGTGCGGAATATCGTAATATTAGGAAACATTTACGTGGTACGAACTGTTCAATATGTTACGTTGAACATGAAAAGTATAAATTTCTATTATTGAAACATATTAGTTTTTCTTCGTCTTGAATAAATTATTGATTTAAAAACTGCTTTGCATTATTTTATCTCACACAATGTAATCGCTTTTTGGAGCACAGAATGAAGGTAGAAGGTGACAGGCATCAATCAAAAACGCTTATGTTTCTGAATATTTAATATCAATAAGTTGCCTTTAATTTCCGTTGCAAGTTGGTTTAGAAAGTTTTCATGTGTTCAAACGGAGTCTGTTGTTCGTTCACTCGAATTTCGTCATTCAAACCAACTGACTACTAATAAATAAGACCGTTGAATTTGTTGGGAATTGAAATGAATAGTAAAATGTTTCCGGGAAATAGGTAAAATGTATAGAGTTAGTCTACTCTTTTGCCTTCCCCTCGGTTTCTTCTATTTACTCAGAAAATTTGTTCGGGTCATTGTGGCCTATTGAATTCCTCTTCTTTAATGGTAGCATTTTGTCATCTTTCTCTCCCACTGCTAAATATATTTTTTTCCATTATAGACTACAACTATTCTCGTTATAAGTCGAAATCCCTCCATGACGTATTTTTCTCGACTCCTAACTAATGATACTAGTGATTTTGTAACTTTTCTTAACGAGGACAACCAATCTTTGAGACGTTTATAAGGGACGACTGATAAACAAGAGTAGAAATAGATAGCCGGGAAAAACTTAGGGAAGGACAACATAATAAATAAATGAGTCGAGTAAGAGAAAGTCAAGGGGCGTCAGCTACGGTCAAGGCATGCCGTGATGCCGAATTTCCAAATTACAAATCTCTATAGCATGTATGTATAGCGGTGATCACAAACAAGAAACGACAAACGTCAAAAGTTGCGGTGAATCAAAAGAGAAACCCACGAAATCTGTCGATTTCTGGGAAAGGTTTGAATTTCACAAGAATTCAATCCCAAAAGGTCTGAAGAGATATAGGCTCTCTTCAAAAACAAAACTAAATTACATATCTGAATGAAGAGAGAGAGAGAGAGAGAGAGAGAGAGAGAGAGAGAGAGAGAGAGAGAGTCAATTACCTTGCGAGCATCCCGAACTACAAATACTTTCAACAGCGCCGTTACCGGAGCAAGGACCGCTTGCGAACACGTCGGACCACTCAATGATGTCGGACTAAATGGAAAATAGAAAACTGGAAAAAGTGAAGAAAAAATATATAATTTATCGTACGAAATAAAGGGAAATAAATATAAATTGGCGCTAAGGATAAAACAAGAAGTAAAGAGAATCGAAGAGAAGTTGGAAAGTTTTCGCAAAGATAACTGTCAACTTTATGAAGTTATCTAATTCAAAGAAATGTAGATAGAAATGGAAGGAGAGAAAGAACGGCAGATAAAGAGGAGAAAATTGACCTTTTGCTCGGAAAAAATAGCTTACTTCTTTTGCAAGAAGAAGGTGACCGGAGATAGTAAGAGAGAGAGAGAGAGAGAGAGAGAGAGAGAGAGAGAGAGAGAAATTGCGTTTAAATCGGACTTTCTCTGGGAGTCTCTCTATTTCATTCGTTTCACTTGAGCGGATGTTGACGAGAGAATTTTCTATTTTCTCTAGTCGGTACCGGAAACAAATGAAAACGTCCATTTGCTTCTGTTGTTCTCGTAGGATTTCCCTTGGTCCACGGCTTTGGCATTCAGGTTGTTGAAGAGATGAAGGCAAGCCAGAAGAGCAAAAGTGTCTTTTGTACTCTCTGATTGGGTCTCTATTCAATGAACCATCGAACGTGATGGACATTTTGGACCATTTCCAAATGAAGAAAGACACAATTTTTATCCTGGAGGAAAAGTTTCTTTCCTGTTTTGATTGGTAAGGAAAAGTTTCAAACTCGACGTTTTTTCCCCTTTCTTTATTTGACGTCTCCCAACATCTCATATTCCCACTTCTCTCTTCTCTCTATCTGTCTTCTACGTGTGTCTATGGACCTTGCACGATTTCAATCGTCGCAATCTAACTCCTTCTGGAAAATTCCATTAAATCAGGGTTAAAGTAATAAAAACAAATATTAACTTCTGTCCAAGAGAATTGCATTGGGCGAAATGAGAAGAGATACAAGCTCTGAGATATACCACGAAGATGTGCTCAAAGATACGGTTGATAAGTGAAGCTCTGGACAGTTGAATTTCTCTACAGGAATAATAAATGTGAAACGGTTGGCAGTTCCTTCCGAAGGAAATTTTTAAAAAGCTGGGACAGTCACAAGTTTTTTATTTAACTTTTTGGTCACTTGTAAAAAGAAAAAGTTAATCTAGTCCGTTTTTAATCTGCAAGAGCTTTACGTCATATTCCCCTTGAAATTGAGGGCTTTGTGTTTTCAGCCCGGTTTCACCGGTTCAGTCAGGTTTTGCTCATCCACATCGGGAAAGAAAACGTGATTTGTGTAACGATCTCATTACATTAATGAGAGATGCTCTTATTGAAACGGTATTTTGTTTTGCTAAATCGTCACAAAAATAATAAAACGCCGGTACGACGGTTTGTTTAAACAGTTTGGACAACATGACGGGAGGAAAAAGCCGATTATCAGAAATACCAACGTTACTAGTATTAGTTGGCTTCGCGACATTAATTTGATCTTTGGCGTCGTTGAAAAATTTTGACATTGTACTGTTGCCAGAGTGACAGAGTACAAGAGGACTCATACAATTTTGAATTGTTTAGGGTAAGATATTCCATTTGCATCCACCCCCTGTAAAACTTTTTTTGTTCGGAAACAAAATCGATCCAACAGATGTTCATTCTTCGTACAGTTGAGCAAAATTTTCCCCGACTTGTTTCCTTGTTTCATTACTCTGGTTACTCGCCATAATCCCTACAATATTAGGGTCTCTAAGCAAGATGTGTAATGTAGAGTCCTGCAGTACATCTGTTTGGGGTGTGTACACAACGAATAAATGAAAAATCTGAATCGTTGGAAAATTCTTAAATATCTTAAATAATGTACATAAACGTATTATGACACGGAATGTATGAATAATACAATTATTCTCTTCGAAGACTAATATTAATTTGTAGCTTTTAAAAAAATCCTCCGGTGGTTTAGACATAAATAGGATTTTCCATGTAGAGAACATTGGGTTGTGGCGCAAAAATTTCGCGAGTGGCACTTCATTAAACTGAAGTTATTGTGTTTGAAAGTGGAATTTTTTATGACCATTCCACATATATAACTTTTGACTTACAAAAACTTCTCAGATAACATAGGCTATTTATTTCGCTCAGGGAAACGGGAGCAATGTGAGAAGTAACGTTAGGCTGGTAATTTATTACCGCAGTCAGACTACCACCCAATGGACTTTGATGAATATCCGCAGGGTCTAATAATAATAACTAAATTGCTTTTAATTCAGGTTTTGAAGAATATGGCATCTAAAAATTTGTAGCGAAAGTTGTGGTATTATTACAACTACCCTGCTAAAAAAAACTGTATAAGAAATGAAAATGAAATTTCAATATCACCTTTAATGCGAAAGTGTTAAGTCATAACTTTTTACATGGAAATTTTATTTTTAATTAAGGAATATTAATTATTAACTATTACCTAATTATCGGTCGTTAAGTAACGCTGATCAGTGATTACTTTTAACGGTTATTATTTTTAATTATCAAGGTAGTTAATGTGATTAATCATTAATGTAATTTAATGTATGCCTTATGGTGATTTTTGTATGGTTGTTTTTCTATTTAATAACTAGATGTGAAGTGATGGCTCCTCAATCTTCGTTTTCCCATACAAACCAACTGATTTGATTCTAGCAGTGCATGTTGTCTGCCGTTTTGTATCTCTCGTTCACAATACATTTGCCTCTTGTTTTTCCTCAAAAGCTTTCCACTTCACATCACACAGAACCACCCTTAATGTGTTGGAAGTATCAAAGAGCGAAACCCGTAGTCTGATTTAATCAGTATAAAACATAACAAAGGATCTTCCGAAAGGGAGAAGGGAGGAGAAGTTACGTGTTTTGCAACTGTTTTTGGGTTTATCGATTCTTTAAAGGAAAATTTCCGTTCTTCCAAGAACTGAAGAGAACATGATTGTCAATTACGGGTAATTAACAAAGTGACTAGATGCTCCCAAGCTCAACGAAATCGTCAAGGGTAATACTGTAATTAGATGGGTGAAAAAAACAGCACAAGTAGAAATGTGAAGCAGACGGAAAATCACTGAGGGTACGACAATACAAGGTGTTCCAATACCCTGAAACAAAATCACGTTTTAAAAACCTAGAAAAGGAAAGGAGTCAGGCAAAGAGAAAGAAAGAGTGGGAAAAGTTTAAAAAGACTTTAATGGAAACGCAAATGAAATTTTCAAACAAGGAGAAGCAGACGACAAGACGAGGGAGAATAAAAGAACTCAGAGTGAGCACTAGTCGAAGAAGACCAAGAGAAAACGTGGCGAAAAAGAAAAGAAATCCATTAGTAGTCGAACAATAGAAAAGAATGAATAGGACTAAGGCTCTTGTCGAATTTATTTATGTATTTATGTACTTTTAATTTTTGTCCCGTTTTCTGAGTCAAAAATTGGATTTTTGACACTTGAAAAACATCTTGGTGAGAGGAGAAAGTTTCAAGTCTTGACGAGCGTTTTCCTTTCGAAAGAACGAGATTGAGAGAATCGACGAAAGGAAATTTGTCAAAGGAAACCAGAAATTCGTTTCCTTTTAGAACTTGCAAATGATCATTTATTTATTAAACAGTTTCCGCCTGCACATCCTCCTTTAGAATGTCAACGTCAGAGTGCTGTATTGTCAAGTGTCATTTTCGTATGTTATTTACGCCGGTTACAAGGAACTGCAAAAAGAAAACTGACAAATAAAAAATACATGTAGGACTTACCCTCCTGGTTTCGAGCAGCATTACACTTTACGTGGCACAAATAATTAAATCCAAGTGAAGCGTTTAGGACAATGTGTATATATAAAAAAAAATACTGAACTGCAAAATAATCTCTCGTCTCGAGTGGAGATCAATGAGACGGAACAAGAAGAGTTCAGACCATCACTGAGACTGACCGCAGGAAGAAATAAATGAAATTTAGAGGAAAGAAGGATAAAACTTCAATCACTCGGAAGAGTTGCAATTGAGGGAAAGAATAACAAGGATGTGATGTAAGCTAACACAAAAACAATGAAAAAATGAAAGTAAATATAAGAAAAGCTCCGATAAGAGAAAAAAGAACTTTGAAAACGTCTGAAAGTTCGGGGCCATCTTCCGAAGGAAGCCGAAAGAATGCAATTTGTTGGAGGTTTAATTTTGGACACGAAACTACTAGGTGGATGGCTGGTTCGAGGACTGACAGATTCGTGAGAATGATTGAAAGTTGGGTGGAGCAGAAGTTTTGTGCAAAATCTAACTCTTGTACCTAGATTTCTTACACTACATCAAACTATTTTGGAAAATTTGAATAATCTTCGTTACACACCTAGAACCGTCCTAGGCAATCTATAGTTCTTACTAAACTTCCTATTTAAGGGTACTCGCATTGTCGATGTTACTTTACAATCTTGAAACATTTTTATTACTTTGATAATTTGAAAATGAGTACCGGATCGTACCGCATGTCGCAGAATAGTATTTTACCCAATCCCTCTTGAATCGATGCAGAAGCTACCATTATTATTGTTATTACCATCTCTTCTCCCACTTGCATTTTCCAACCGCCATTCCTCAAATTCTTTGTTTATCTTGCATTATAAACCCATTTCTTTTCCGAGACCGCCGTTTCAAGAATCGATCTTTACATCCTTCTCATCGAAAAATTGTTTGCCAGGGGTTGCTTGCCAATGGGAAGATTTTCACTTCTTAACTATTATTAAAGTAATAATGTAAAATTCCCATTGTGTTTCGCGTATGGGCCGCAACTCAAGGGAAAGGGTCGTCGCTGTTGTTTTTGCTCCTCTTCCCTTGTTATTACAGATATTACGTATTGTTCCTCGCATTATGACTTTTGCCGTTGTTTTTAATTCTACCGTCTTCTACATTGCAACTAGAAAATATTCCCTCTTACGAAGCATGACGGGCGAATTCCACGAGGAGGTCATCTTAATATTTCTGTCCGATTGAAAGGAGCATCCATTTTTTTGTTCACTTTCGTTTTGAAAAGAGATTTCAATGTTGTCGTCCAACTACCGAAAGAGACCATCCTTTCTCGAAGGCAATTGCTTCGATCCGAAATCCGTTTCGGCTTCTATTTTTCTACTTAATAAAATTTTTGCGTGTGTTGGCCATTGCTACGAAAACCTTCCAGACACGTCGCTTCCTTATAAATTTCGTATTCTTATTTTACTGTCCGTGCCTTGATGTGGGTGCTCGGTCAATTGTCAACTGTTACTACTTTTACCGGATACTCCACCAACGTAAAAACCTTTATCTAGTTCAAACATCAAATTTTTAACCTTTCCGGTCCTCAGTCACCTCCCACTGGTCAAGAAAAGGTCGCTGGAAATGTCTTTCTGCAGGGGGAAGGGCGGATTTGAATAGAGTTTTCACGCTTGTCGCTCACTTGTCTCATTTTGTACCACTAAATTAAAAGATGTAACATTTAAGTTGACTTTCTGTCTTGCTGTATGAAATGATAATGTTCATGAATTCTAAAAGAAGAATGTAGTTATGACAAATTACCGTCATCCCTATAAAATCACATAATAAGCATAATATTAGCATTATGATAACTATTTTCGAATTAACACATTCTTATTGAATATACGTCAATATAAATACCGAGCTTGTGATACCATAAAAGGATGGTTTAATTTACACTGAATTTTCAATATACAATTGCACATAAATTTGAAATTATTTTTAGAGTCAACTCAAATGCCGAGTGCGCAAATAAGCCGTAGCCCGATTCCAAAATTTATTTTGTCACAACGGAATTAATATCGACGTTATGAGACATTCGAATCGATACGATTGGGAAGCCCAGAAAACTCCCTGAAATCCCCGAAAGTTGAGAAATTTGGTCTCTTGACGTATCGGACAGGAATGTGAGACGCAGAAAACGTATGCATACGAAATAAGATATTTTAATAATATCGTTGAAGCTAACTCACTGTGACTGATGGAATAAAACTTGATGGAGTCACGAGATGGCGAACTTCAAACGATGAGAAATAAATTTTTTCTAGCGACACTAATATTTATAGCGAAGCTGAATTTTTCCAATTGAATGTATTCGAGCTGTAATGTATTGGGTGGTACCTAATTAAAATAAATGCATTTCCAAAGATTTTTTAAGCGTAATGTGTAATGAATAAATCGTACATGTCGGAAGCACTTGGAAAATGTTTTGTTTCTGTACTTCATGTAGCTCTTCGCTCAAGTTGTTTACCTTCATATGGTATACATTCTTTTAATTTTGGAATTTTAAATTAAAATTCAAAAATGAATGTCACATAGACTTGTAAATTGCATTTTTCTTTTGAAACGACTTTCCTTCGGTTATCTATAGTAAATCTCAGTTCAATTCCAACATGAGCCCACTACATTATTTTGACCTTTTCGATTCAAAACATGTAAGTGCAGTCACAAGGTGATAGTCATCCCTACTTAACTATTATATTTCTAGCTGGATGCCAAATCGGGCGCACAACTAATTTCGAGGCTACGAGGGGCGCGAGAACCGCAGTTGAAGAACTTACGAAGGAGAAAAATAAAATGGGAAAATACCAGAAACTTGGCTGTTGTCTAAGAAGTAAAAAAAATCTCTAAATCTGGCAGATTTGGCATTTTGCCTACCTCAACCGGAACAAACTGTTCGAGACATTTTCAACAAGTCGAATTGGCCGTTCGACCACTTCCGAAAAAGGACGAAACAAAATGGTGCTTTACCATTTTCTGCTGGAGGAAGAATACGAGGTACGTATTTTACATCATACAAATAATGACAATAGAATGCAAGCTGGCATGTTGTTCATGAGGATGCGGTAATTTTACATGGGTAACAATTATTTTGTAATTATCCCCTCATTAAAATAACCCAAATATTCGAATTTCCAATCGTCCCTTGAAGACACGAGGGATTAATGTAAATTTTTTGTGTGCCTGCGTGGAAATAAAATGGTGTAATTACTCAAATAGTTGTCAGGTCATCGAGGTTCGTTAATAGCCGAATTTTAGGTATCTGTCCATCACGAACACACATTTTGTCTGATCTTCGAACACATAGAAAGTTCCTTTCCAAACGAATGAATCCTCTCATGGCAAAATTTTCAGCTCTCAATTAGCAGTTATAATTACGGATTTGTCTCTCAAGAGCTCAAGATCGTCGGAGTGAAGAACCTCTCGACCGGAACCTCTTTGAGGAAATGATTTTCAATTTTCGGGGATGATAAAAACACAAAAGGCATAGCTCTCTTGTATCACCCGTGGAAATGCCCCTGGTAAACGGAGGTCCCGAAGAAGACCTTCAACACCACGGGAATGCTTATGTAATAATTGGATATTTATATCAGTCCCTGCCTTGGTCGATAATATTCTACTGAATGATTATTCCAATAGTCCTAATTAATTGATGTGAACAGGTGCTTTGATGGGAAGGTGCACATGTAGAATGTCCAACATTAGAAGGCAGTTTTGCCAACTTTTGGCCGTTTGCCAAAAGTATAAATAATTTGTAATAAATACAATTATGATCACTTGCATTGCTAGTTGTTCACAACATTTCACAGGTCGAACTTTAGTGCAGTTTTGTTTTTTGAAGGTAATAACAGGTTCAGTAAAAGTTTTACTTTGTTTAACAGGATCGGAGTAGTTTATAGGTACAGTTTTGTTGCCGTTGTCGTAATGGCCCTCGACGTATTGCCAATCGCATAGATGGTGATTTTCAGAATGAAGAACTCGTTCTCAATTCTATCGGCGTTTCGCTTAATGAGAATTTATGAATTTCACAAATTTCTACGCACTTGATGACACCTGTGCGGTTCCGAAAATTTCCGTCAGGGATGGCAGAATTTTTGCGGTTGGCTGCAACTTGACGCCTTTGCGGTTTTACTCTACGGTTTTCGGGTGTAACAGAAGGCACTCGTGAGAATGTCGTGTAAGCAGAAACCTTCGTCAGCAGTTGAACTCATTTAAATGTGAAAACATTTAATTCCGTGTTTCGTTCTGAAGCTTGAGAGAATTGGAAAATAGTTTTTTCTGTTGCCTCTCTTACTTACCTGCTATTGTAAATTACATTTGCTACACTTTTAGTTTGCAAATTTACAGTTTCGATACAGAAGTTACGAAGGATATGGTTTTACATCTTATTCTTTTTTATAAGTGTGTGGATGATTTGTTTTACAAAATTTTTATGAAAAATGAAAATACACAGGCGCGTTAAATATTAAAAATATATATATAATTATAAATATATATTTACAATGTCAGAAATATGAAACATAAATGAACTTTTTATGCAAACAACTTGGCTCATCTAAAAAACAATAATAACATGTAAAAGGAGGGCTGTTACGAGGGCGACAATTTGGATGCCGTTGCGGGAGCCCAAAGCCAATGCCTCCGGGGTAATATTGAGGAAGATGGTCCCCTGGGATACTCCCAGAGAAGACTTCACAAGGAACATATACTCCCCTGAGTCGATTTCTCTCGCCTTTTGAAGCGTCAGAATAGCATTGAGGCAGTGAATGGACGAAGCCGGCTGAATCGAATAATAACAATAATACATAAAAGAAACGACAGAAATTTCATTATGCCATACACAAGAGGATAACTGTGCCTAACAGGGGAAAACGGAATAACGTGGCAGTAGACTCACCGTGATGTTTTGAGCTATGAAATTCCCGGCGATTTGTCCCGGATGCAGTCTCTGGGTTTCAGTTATCCAAAAGGCTCTCGTTGCGGGCGGATTGGCACAATATTCGACAGAAAACTGGAGTTTTTGTCCAGACTGACCGACCACGGTCGACTCGACCGGATAAACAACAGGATGTCCTGAAATAAAACACGTCGTCAAAGGGTACTCTTACATACAAGAAAAAAAGAAATGAATTAGTTCGCAAAGTGGTGAAAAAAAAATTAAAATGGAAATTACGTTGGAGAAAGTAGATTTTTATGCGACGCCATTACGGCAAAAGGTCTTCAACTTAAAAGAAGGTTAAGCCAGAGGAAAGCAGTGGAGATTGTAAACCACAGGTGAAAAATTTCCCTTCCGGAGTTTTAATGTGCCTGAAGTCTTCAAATCAGCACTGAAGAACATCGTAGAAGGTTTTTTAATCAAACCTTAAGGGATGATTATGAAACGGGCAGTGCGACGGGGATGAATTGAAGAATCAATTACACAATGAAGTTGAGTTAATTGGAGGAAGACTTAAGTAACGAGCACAAGGATTCATCACTTGGGGGATTTGCCTTTCCTTTAAATTATATTTTTTATTTGATTCCAACGGCTACGGTAGCTGTGTATGCCCAGTAGCTGGGAATTACACGATTCAATTAAAAACCAACGCAACGGTGTGAATTTTTCAACTTGTTCGTTGCCCTTCCATCGAGATTGAAGACTCCAGAAAAAACATGATGTGTACAAAACGAATATGTCGAAAGAGTGGCGCTCTCAAATTGTAAATATGTAAATTTTAACATCAACTTTCTGAAAAACTCTCTCTCTCTCTCTCTCTAATTTCATTTGTGATGAAGCTACGTGAAAGCTTTAGAAAACGCATTCAAAATGCGTTTGTCTCCAAATCGGACGACCACCAACCGTTGGGAAAATTCTTCTTATTCACCACTTTCATTCTTTCGTTTCTTCAACCATTTCAAAGGTAAAATGCTTTGATGGAGAACGAATTGTTGATATTCGCTGGAAAATGGAGGATGAATGACTTTGGAATGGAAGAAATTGATCTTCTAACAATTGAACGAGGCGCTCACAGGCCCCGAACACATTCGAAATTTGATTTTTTTTTTCCTATCTCCAAGGGCATTCAAACCACCGTCGGCAACCTTACAACCTGTCACTTCTCCTTTGCCTACTGCCACGACTTGCCTTTCTTCGTCTTTTCGGTTGCCCTGTGAAATACAATATTTTTTTTCGAAACGGTCCGGTGCTTTCTTTTTTCTCGACACGTGTCCATCTTTTTTTTATACGTGTTTCCGGTTCTTCGAGACCTCACCTCAACTTTCACTTTTCTGACTTATTTTTCCTGGCAGTTAACATTTTTTTTTAAGTTAGAATTTTGGGTTCGAATGGCCACTTGTAAAGGACCGTTGGGTTTCTTTTCTAAGGGAAGCATGTAGTGGCGAAGGTTGCAGTTTGAAAGTTTGCTTTGATGGAATGAAGTGGTCCTCTCAAAGGAAAAAAATCGTAAAGGACATTCGGCATGAAAGTGAGAGGGAATTTATAACTGGCCCTGCCTCTAACTTATTCGACTTAATTTTATTATTTGACTGCCATTACAGCGCTACGGTTGCATGGTAAGATGACTTTCGTTTGACGTACTTAAACGTCGCTCTTATACCATGCCGAATGCACACTAAATCACGGAACTCAATCCTAAAGCGGAACTCAAAATCATCACCCCTTAATTAGTTAATTATATTTCCTCAAGATCTTACATAATTCCACCCGTGTTATCAATTGGCGTCGTATTCCATTTCTGTAATTCTTAAATTCGTCTAATTAAATCCCATAATTTATTTTCAACTCACCTTTAACGGTGACGTCAACATTGACTTCACTTCTCCACCTGTCGTACTTTCCCCTTTTGCTTGACACACATCGATATTCTCCTGCATCTTGATAGATTATATTAGAAAGCAGCAGGCCAGGACCTGGTCCAACGGGTTCCAGTCTGCCATTGTTACCGACTCGGCTCCAACAGCCCATGGCTTCCTCCGGGCACTGAAGCTGGACGACGCCACCCAAGGGAACCTCAACCTGCCGTCCGGTCGGTTGGTTGTCCGGCATGGAATCCTGAGATAAATTAGCATGAAGGCCATCTGCAAATAATGAAATATTGAGTACAAGCAGATATTAGAATTTCGTTTTTATTCTGTCGGGAACTATGATGAAGAGGAATTACTCATAATACTTAATTGGATCCTCAATAATTAATGATTCTAAGATAAAAAGTACAAATAATAATTATATGAACTGATTATACTTTTCATTTCTTTTTTGGGAAACAGTCATTCTGCTTAAGAAGACAAATCGCAGAAAGGACAGGTTAAAATTGAATCAGCAACGATAAATTACTTAGGGAAGTGCAAATGGTTGACCCGTTTAAAGAAGAAAAGAATGGATGAAAATGTCGGATGTGGTGGACAATGGACGACGACGTGGAAAAACGGGCGGAAAATAAAATATTTTTTGGTCGGGAACTTGACTGCAGAATAAGATGGACGTAGAGCGATGACAGGGTGAACTTGGTCACCCGATCCTAATGCTGAAGTTGAAAAATGAGAAAAAGTTTGAAGTGGATGGAAGAGGACAAGACCGAAAAAGATGTGTAGGGAAAAAAGCAGAGCTGTCTTTTACAGATTCTTCCGGGAGTCACCTTCTGGTTTGTATTCGTTCCAAAGGGAATTAACAGGACGGAAAAATCGGATAAAACCTGCTGCGATCTCACTTCTTCTTTTCTCCCCGGGATATTTTCTTTATGGAGGAACCATAAATAAATGCTGATGAGAACAAAAGAGATTATAGGAGAAGAAGAAGTAGAAGAATCCTCTCTAAGAACATTTCATCTCTTCTTCACGCTCTGTTTTTTCGGAATTCCGGATGCAAAAAATGCTCTCTATGTAAAGACACGTTACATGTAGGAGAACACGGGATTTCCCGTCGTCATTTTCACTGGAAAAGAAAAATGGCCGACTCGGACGCGCAAAAGGGAATGTTCTTTCCCGAGAGCTACTGTTTCATTGTTTATAAATATTAATGTAAATACCATGAATTCAGATTGCGGAATGTTTTTCTTTTGCCTATAATATTTGTCGGAGCGAATGGAAAGCCCCGAGAAAAGAAGAAGGATGTTCATAACTTAAGTTTTGACTTTAACGCCAGCAAGAATCCCTCCAACCAGCAGACGTTTGGCCAAAGGCCACGGCTCTTGCATATAAATGTCTGGAGGCCGTGTAGAATAACCAGGAAGAGAGTTCCCACCGCAAGGGGTAGTTGCTTATATGGAAATATTTGGATAGCCGCGGCAGTACAGACGTGTAAATGATAAACTAAATTATTACAAGTGCGTCTCAGCCGAGGCCGAGGAAAAAAAAAGCCAAAACATGTCCGGAAACTTGAAAACTTAAATAAAACTAATGGTGGCGTTTGCTATGGCCGAGCGTAATAAAATGGAGGAAGTCGCTCAACATCAGACGTGAAAATAATTTACTCTGATAGAAGGAAGGAAAGAAGGATTTTAAGACTTTTGGCAGTAGCAGAAGTGTTGAACGCGTTTAAATGTAACAAGAAGTTGAAAATCCTCCGAACGGAAGTACTCGGATTCGCCAGGGTAGTAACAAATTCATTCTGCTTTGGGGATTTTTTTTCCTCTTTTCTCTCTTGACAAAGGCAATCTTTTTTATCAAAGCCGTGATGATGGCGATGGTGAAGCAGAATCCTTTTGAAATGGGCGGAAATGGATGAATCATTTCTTGTACACCCCAGAGAAAAGGGGAGAGAAAGAGAGCACAATCGACACTGACGAAAAACCGGAAACAGTGGTCTTTGCATATGCATGTGTGACATATGCGAAACGACATGAATTTATTTAAATTTCTCCAAGTTTAAACCAACTCCTCTCCGGGTACGTCGTCTGCTGAAATCCATCCGTTTCCGGTTGTAACGCCATCTTCGATTCTCTTTTTGCTCCTGCCGATTATTATCCTGTCACGCACTACCCCGTTTTCGTTACTTTTTTAATTGAACGGTTCGCGCCGTCATCAACAAAATCACTTCACTTACTTCTTACATTGAGGAAATATCCAATGGACGAGAATTCTCCTAGCAAATGGTGACTGGTGCATTTGTACCAGCCGCTGTGTTCTTTCTTGATAGAAGTGAAATTTAAGAAACCGTCAACGGTTTGCGGAACGGAAGGCATACTGTCATCTGTGAAACAAAGAGAAATGTCCGACGATTAGACGGTACGATAAAAAATAAGTCGTGGAATACGAAAATGCGACAAACGTAACTTAAACTAACGAAGTAATCTTGTGGTTAATACCGAAATTACGAGCGTACATTGTTCTAATACAGGAAAAGAACTGTTTAATACAATAGAGAAGAGGACAATGAGAAAATAATTAAAGGCTACGTAAAAATAATTAAATTCGTACTACCAGTAGCTGGATTGTATTTAATTGTTAACTTTCATAAGTTTAACTTCCACTAATTGTTCTGTTGTTGAAATTAAATTTCTACTTCGGATGTTACGTTCTACCGGCTTAGAATTTTACTGAGTGTGAGAGTGCAAGGACTAGCCGTGCGTCACGTACCAGCAAATGTAAAAGTACCCTTTTGTTAAAACCGTAGTCATCCAGTCAGTTGTACGAGTCTAGGCTTAATCATAACAAACATCAACAAACAATCACAAACAAACAGTTATGTTCAAGTTTATTTATTAAATATTAATTATTATCACCATATAATTGGTGACCCGTCCTTACAAGAAGACGGCAGTAAAATAACTTCAATAGTGTAAATTACTTTTGTTAAACACTCTAAGGCTGCAGCCGGATAGTTTTTCTTTCTTCTTAATTTTGCACCTTTCAGGTCGTGTGACGATGACAAATTGTAAAATAAATCCATTGGTAACAAAAAAGACGGGATTCATTTCTCTAGAAAAGCCACACCAAGTCTCTTAATTTTTAATTGGAATCCGTAAATAAGTTTGTACAGATGTTAAATATTCAGGAAGAATAAATGGAATATGGTGAAGATGAAACAGAGTGGAGAATGACGCGTAGAGAAAGTGACTAATTGAATTGATAGTGCGATTCATTCATTTTTTATTTTGGAAAAAAGCAGGAAATTCAAAGACACCGGGAGAAGTAGCCTTTGGAACCTTCTCACCTGGCGGAATAGGACTTATTTGTTAAACAGTTTACATAATTTATTTTAAGCAGGGGTGTAGTACATGAGGACACCATTTTGATTCATCATTATATGTAATTTAGTAAAACGGCAGTTCATCCTACGTATTATAATTTTCTTTTTGTTAAGGTAACACAACGATCAGCTCGGGAACACTTCGATGCATCTGTTCCGGACACATTCCGGTTTGGTTTAAGTCAGAATCCAGCAGGAAGAAAATTCACCTTGATTTGTGATCAACTTTGACTCCGTCTAAGGATTCGACATTTATCAATGTGTGTGTTATCAATAGTGATTGATGTTACAGTCGGTGTGCCAATAAAAAATTCAAAAATCGATTTCCGAAATGCTTAAATCAATTCACGCGAAAAATGCCTTTCTATGTAACTCTATTTACATATGTTTACTTATGTGCCTGTAGGCGTAAAAAAAATTATTTATATTATACATTGTAGTATGATTTATTCTATTCAATAAACAGTTGAAGTCATACATATATATTTTTTTATTAATTTCCTTAAATTCTCGTAAATCTAATATCACTAATAATATCACTAATGTATGTATGTATATGTGTGTGTGTGTGTTTGTGTTTGTACTGGTGATTGTATCGGACCGTAAAAATTAATCATCGAATACAACTATTAAGTTACGAAACTATTTTTTTGGAGTTTTGAACCTGGTATCATTCCTTTCATAAACAGCAGAAAGAAGTATGCTTAGAACGACCTGCGGAATTTTATGATTTAAGTATACGCCTTAAAAATTAAAGGTAGACTAACCCAATCACAAAAATCAAAAATCACAAACAAGTGAAAATTCGGTCTTTTCATCAGTAAAACATAAGGCGTAGGAGGTTTCAGAATTTCAGAGGTGAATACGGTCGTTTTACACGCTGTGGTCTTCATTTCGGAACTTATGCAATTTCCAAACTTTCACGTATAGCCAGGTGCATATACTACTCGATTTTAGGCGTTTTTACCGACTTAAAATTTCTCAAATTCTGAGTAAAATTTGGAAAAATCGGGGTCCTTGTAGCAGAAAATAATAAAATACAGGAGGTTTGAGCCGACGTAAGTTGTTTTCTCCCCCGAGTTCAGTCCTTTGAATTTTACTACGAGCAATTTCCATGCAGGGGATGAATCGGGATCAGCACCATGCATTTTATCAGTGAATTCCGCATTAGTTGTGTCGGATGAGATATGAGCACACCTTTTGACTTATTATTTTATTGTAGCAATCGCAACCTGAGTCGTAAAATGTTTACTATAAACTAAACCAGACGCTGTGATTTACACAGAAGCATAAATAAGTTCTTTAAGCAGCAATGCAATATTCTTTTTAATACAATGGAAAGAGGCGAATTTCAATGGATCACTGCTCACGTTGAACTTACGTAAAGTTAATATTTATACATATACAGACAAAAATTCGTACGTCACTTAATAAAAAGGATAAAGCAAGATGGCGCTTTCATTTTGCAAAAAGGAAAAGGATGAAGAACTTAATTACATCTACATTAATAATAATATTCGCAACACTAATAGCAACAAATTAACCGTCCGAAAACAAAAAGAAGAAGAAAAATGATACAATTGCCTCAGTGTTGTCCTATCAAGCGGTAGAGATCATCTAATGGAATTCGCGGGACCGGGCAAGAACGGGAAGAACTGGGAAGAACGAGCGAAAAGTTATGAATGTAACCTGGATAAAATGAAGTTAAGGAAAAGCAATAAAAGTCGAAGAACTAAATAGAAGAAAAGAACAAAGGAAGAGGACGAAACAAAAAGAAAAGCTAAAAGAGCCGGATTGTAATATCCAGGAGATAATGAACCTTCTTTTATCTGGTGTTTCAACCCTCTAACTTGCTGCTATCTTCATCACCACCCGTTCAGACGTCTAATTTCTACAAGTCACGTAAACGGCCTACGGTTGGGAGGTGTAAGTAGCAGGTGGCACAACTCTTTCCGGTTTCTCACGACGAAACCGGAAGTCATCATCAGACTCGTTTTGAGCAGACGCACGAAAAGTCGTGTAACCTTTTAAGAACTATTATTTTTTGTTACTGCGTTTTCACCCCAACCCTCCAGGCGTTTTCTAACACTCACTTCGGACCCCTTGAAGAATTAATTTTAATTCTCTACTTTCGTTTTAATGTTTCTAAATTACTTTTGAGCTTTCTACTATTTCCGTTTTAATGAGAAAAATAATGAAATTATCGCACTTACTTAAGGTCTTCCTCGCAACTTCTAGAAGGTACCTGCGGACTTCAAATATCACAGTCAAGAAGTGTTTTATTTAGTCGGACTACAACTTTTCTATGCGTTTCATCTCCATTCATATTTGTGTTGTATTCATTTTAACAAAAACAATTTCTTATAATATACTTTATTGCAACTAAAACATTCCTTGAAATATTCACGTAAATTCTTATACAAATAATCCCAAAATCTGTTTGCTACAGTTCTACGTAAGTTTCACATACATAGAATCAAGGGTAAAACCTTATCTTCCTGTATAATTGTGTTTCTTATCGCAGAGAAGTCTTAAATTGTTAACCGAAAGAACTTGAATTTAAAAAATAAACCTGAAAGGAAAATAATGACGGATATTTTAGAAACGGTTGTAGAAATGAAAAGCACATTCTTGTGGATCGGCTTTGTCATCTGTAGAAATTAAATTTGAATTCCCATAGAAATTTTTCTTACAAATCGGTTGGCGAGGAGCAAAGACCCGAAACGGAAGATTGAATATGTCGAAATTCAATAAGTTATGATGGAATCGAACATTTGAAACGGAATAAAAACAAATGGAAATAAGATTTGCCTTTCTAAAGGGAGAGAAGTAAATCTGCTGGAAGTGAAAAGTCACTGGGGACGTTTCCATACACATGAAAATACGTTTGAATGTCGCAACCTGGCCAAGAAAAACTGTATAAATAGAAAAATGTATTCTTTTTGAGGACTAGTTTAACAGCACAACTGGTAGTGCTGTAAAAACAGGAAGTGTCGCGTACACTAAAAAACAAAATAAACGAAAAATTAAAATTACCAAAAGAGGAAGGTAAGAAATACCGAAATCTGGAAATGTATCTAGCACTGCGATGCAAAATAATAAATTTAGGATATTTAGGAAAAATAAGGGGAAGGGTTATAAGGAATAATCTTATTAGAGGAAACCCTAAAAAGGGAAAGTGTCATTTCATGAAGAAGTCAATGCCTGACATTAACCGGCAAGACAGAGTCAAGAGGGTAAGAAGTAGGAAGAACATGTGTCATCAAAGCGTGACACTTGTAGTGGTTTTTCAATATCCTTGTAGAGAACTGAACAATACCCTGGAAACTTACCCTTAAGCCAGATGGGACTGGACGGAGGATTTGAGTCAACATCGCACTTTAAAGACACGGCCATACCCTCCCTGAGAGGAAAACCGAAGCCTGGCTCTCTGCTAATGGCGAACGACGGTCCATCTGAGAAAAAAAAGAGTAAACAATTACACAACTGGTTAAACAGACGCCATTTTCTCAAGGGCATCCATCTAAAAATTGATGTAGCAAGCGTGGGAATTTTATGTTTTATTCTACCGTAGTTTGTCACTTTTTACTATTTCTATGGACACTTTGATCGAGCTTAGTCAATTTCTAACCAACGCCAGCTTAACAACCTTAGATTTTTTTGTGAAACCCTCCTAATTTCAAAAATTCTTCTATTGTTACGACCCAATTTGTTTTCTAAATGTTTATGTTTTGTGAATTTTCTCTCTTCATCGTTTGACAGGTAATTACAGACCACCATCAACCTCAGACTTAGTAGCAGGCTGTTCATGGCCTGACTCGCCTTGGTGTCATCAAACATTCAAAAAAATTGTAGTTTAACACGTCTTCTGAGAAGAACGGATGAATTTTTCTTCCTCCACGTCACATATCCCTCTCAAGCTGGTTTACATATCGAATATCCTGTTTTTTTCCATTGGTCTACCTTCTTCCAACTTATTTATTCCTTTGACAACTGTATCAGATTCAACATCCATCACGTACCCACATTCAAAAATCATCAGATTCATTTTCTCCTTGTTTTATCGACCGTTCGTCACCTCTTTTGATTCGTCATTTTTCTTCGTCTAAGTTGGACAGCTTGATCTTCTTCCTAATTTTCTGCCCTGCAGCTCTTCCTTACGGGGAGAACAAGATTGACACTTCATAGGTCGCTTTGTCCATTTTATTTCTTCTGGTCACTGAACAACAGTCTCGGACTGGAGAGAGGGACATATTTTTGTAAATCTTACATTTGCGATGCGTAACAGTCGGATGCGTACGCATGGAATGTATTATATATAGTAGTGTAGCTGAAGTTGCCAAACGACAATTAAACTTGAGTCTACATATTTTCTTTTTAATTAATTCTCCGCGTGAATCAGAAACAAAACTGTGCTCAAGGGCAGTTCTTGTAACAAGCCGTCTGTAACATCAACTAGAGTCTCTTCAGAGTACAGAAAATTATGAAGCGGTGCAAGTTTAAAGGCATTTGATGCTGTTTTATATTAATGAACGTAATCAATCCTTTAATAATCGAACAAATTCGTTTCGTTCAATTTGTTTTATCGGGCAGAAAGGAGGAGAAAAACAAAATTTGACCTCTCAAACATCGTCCAAATGTGCTTTTTAAATTTCCCTTTTGCCAATTTTGGGCTCATCAATTCCAATCGACGATGCCCTCGAACGACCAGAAATCGTCGGAGTGAAAAAAAAGGAAAGGCCGGAAATTTTGAAAACCGGAAACTACCAGAAATTGATTTATTATATGGGAAAGCATGAAAAAATAATTACGTCATTTTGCAGTCGGAATCAGTTCCCGATGGATATTGCGTGTATCTTTTTATGTGGGACAAAAACATGACGGAAAATCAGATCGTGGCATTAGAAATTTCCAACTAAATGATTTTAAACTTTTTACCTAAGGGCGTGAGACATATTTTAAGAGTTTCTCAGGGACTAGAAAAGTTTTCTTTCGTTATTCTTCTCTTCTCGATTCAATCCGCTCTCTAACGCTCTCTAACGCGTGAGAATGAGGTTTGATTTTGACGTTTTATTCAGACAACGTTGACTTCATTTAAACACTTCAATACATGTGAAAACATCCAATTTCTTTCCTTTTTTTCCAGCTCCGGGTCTGTCTTTCTACTCGAAAGTGAATCCACCCCTGGCCAAACCTTTTCCCATTCCTTCCGAGCTTTTTCCGCACTCTGCTTCCATTACTTTTCTCTCTCTCTCTTTTCTGTGATTTTTCACATTTTTTCTCCTATTCACCTTTGCCGTCTATTTCACTCTCTTGCCCTCGCTCTCACCTTTTGTTCTCACCTTCGTTAAGGGTTCATTCACATTCTTCCTTCCTATCCCTGTTGTATCCGGCTTTCATTCGCATCCAAAGATACCCTTCTCATCCCCTCACCATTCTCTACTTTAAAAACCTTTTAGCTTAATATTGTTATTCTTCATTATTCATAAAAACCTTGAAAACGCTTTTTCCTACTACCATTCATATTTCTCTTTTTTTTGTTAATTTGAGAGAGGCGGCAAAGGTTCCACAGGTTGACGAGGCATGCATTTTGGAACATTGTAGAACACCAAAGCATTCGAACATCAGTTACATGTGTAGAAATTTTACTTACACTGAACATCTAAAAGTATTGAAGCGTTGAGGGGCGATTTGAGGGCTGGATGATCTACAATACACACAACAGTCGCTTTGTGGTGAATCCTTTGAATGCTTGCTATCCTGGCTTCGCTTCTTGTCAGCTCCAAGGAAGACACCCGGTTGGCCGTGACGTCACTACCTCGAGTTTCCGTTACATTCAAACCCAACTCAGCCCCGCTTTCATCCAGCAAAACAGGATCCAAGTTGCTGGAAAGGATTACCATCCATTTGATGGTGGGTCTTGGATTACCGCCTTCGACCAAACACGTCAGCATTAAGTCAAGGCTCTCCTTGACTGGAAGGAAATTGTTTCCGGTGTCTAGTCGGCGTCCGTCAACCAGGAGGTATGGAAATCTTGGCTTATCTGTAAGAAAAAGATGAGATCGTATTAAGTCTGACGTTACGTGGAATTAAGTTCAGAAGGCAAAAGAAATCGCCATTCATTATTCCTTTCATTATAAAACAGTACAGTGATTATTGCTACTTTGTTTTCAAAAGAAATAAAAATAAATGAGACGGGGGTAAATTTATTGCGATTAAAGAGAAGAAAAATCATTTTCATCTGAGACAACAGCTTTTAGAGTAAAGTCAAAACCGTCAGTTCCATATGAGTTTCGTAACACTAGTTAAATAAAGGCATAATTTTTGGAATGAAAAAGATGGAGAGCCGGAAGCAAGCGAGAGGGAAACATAACGCAGAAGGAAAGACTTGGCAAGAATATTTGATTTCTCAAATTTTTCGTAAGCGAATACATAATTTTTTAGGCGAGGAAATCAAAATGTCAGACACAGAAGCTTCCCAAAAGATGTAAAAATACTGAAATGAAGAAAAAACTAATAGACGCGCGAAATTATTTCAAATTCGGCAAAATGGCTCTTATTAAAAAAAATTTGTTTCTATTCGGAGGACCTTTTTTCGGAGCAACGGAACGGAGCAACGGAAGTCTTCTATTCTTCATGTAAGTCTTTTTGATTTTGGCAACAAACCAGACGTTGACATGTTGATTCAAACGTGTTGATTTCCTTCCGTTTTAATACGACTTGTGTTATGCTTGTGTTTGTTTACTTCCACGTCATGGCTGTTGTCTCATCCTTGTGAATGGTCATTATTAGTGTACCGAAACCTGATTTTTACAAGCAGCCTCACAATGGTTTCTTAAATTTATATAAATTTTATGTACCCGGAACGCTGATGAAATGATGTTTTCATTTTTTGAAACTTTTGATTTATTGAGAATGTAGAAACTCATGCGAGAACGCTAAAAAATGAGGAACATTCATGAACTAGCGCATTGAAGATCCAATAGTTTTCTACACCTATGTGACCTTACTTTTGATATCCTAACTGACAGAAGTCAATGAAAGGACTAGTGAAAGAATGGCTACGACAATGTGCACGAGATCGATGATCATCAACAAAGGGATAGCGTTGAATAGCCGGAAAATAAGGAGCTACGATCATTTGTTAACAAATAGACGATCAAAAGAATACTGTTGTTACGCATTCGGGAAGAAAACGAGAGTAAAGTGCTACTGTAATTAGTGAAAGCATGAAATTTAGAGGAAATGTCATTGAACGCTACAGAAGAAAGGAAGGAATGAAAAATCTAAATCTTGAAAAGGCTCTGAACTCAAAGGGGTCCGACACACTTCCGTGAACACGAAGGAAATCCTTTAGTGGAGAACAAAACGCCGGGTAGCTGAGATGTGTTGCCAAAGGAAGGCTCGAGGATACAACTAAAAGGACCGAAACATTTCCTGCCGGTCGCTGACAAACTGCACCGCGATAATCGAATTTTCGAAAGTAGTTGTCGTGGACACATCACAATGATTCTCACGGAATGATTGATTGTTCTTCTGGTGACACCTTTTCAGGAAATTTGGCAACAGCATTCTTCATTCAAACGGTTTTCCACTTGAGAACCTGTTCATTGTTTGAATTTTCTGACTTCCCGCAAATCCATGTCAGAAACCGTTCATCAGTTTCCCTTCTTCCAAACTGTCCTCTCTCCTCATGTCGCTAATTTCTGAACATTGTGAACAGATTTTTTCTTTGGCATGTACGTTTCATTCTATTGTTCTATTCTCAATTATTCTGTGAAACTTGGGAAGTGATACTCAATTCAGTCCTGGAAAAGGAATTTTTTTTAAATGTATACACTAATCTGTATTGGTTCAATTAATTTTATTTGTTTTGTACAGAATAACGTAGAAATCATGACAACATTTTCAGAGGCAATTTTTTTCTAAGAAAAAGTTTGACTTTCTGTAGCGGTAATCCTTCAACTGTTTCTGTCATTCAATGAGTAGGCGACTGACATTAAGAAGAATAACGAAATTGACAAATTTCGAGTCTTTAGGAGTCGATTTCTTTCATGACGTAATTCAACAAGACTTTAAAGCGCTCTATTAAAAATGCGTGGGAATTTCATTAATGTCTATTTTTAAACTATGTGTATGTATTACAGGAATTTAACCTGAATTTGACAAAAAATAATTCAATAAATGCTTAAAAATGTAAAGAAGAATGCACCCGAGTTGTCCGTAGACAAATAAGTTGCCAATGAAACAGTCGACAAAATGAAGTTTCCTTTCTCTTCACTTTGAACTTCTATGAAATTCGATTTCGAATAGTTTAACTCGAAATTGAGGACTCGAAATGTAATATTTTCATTGTTCAAAGACCACCCAAAGAGTTTTTCTGATGGATTTATGTGTCACACAAAGAAACAATTAAATTGGCAAAATGAAAATGAAGTGATGACGATGAGTGAGGACAGTCATTTTTTTTATTTCAATGAATCCCTTAATTTTTTTCATTTTAAATGCACACGGGTAGAATAGAACGG
This sequence comes from Polyplax serrata, assembly GCA_037055365.1. Classification (NCBI taxonomy): domain Eukaryota; kingdom Metazoa; phylum Arthropoda; class Insecta; order Psocodea; family Polyplacidae; genus Polyplax; species Polyplax serrata. The sequence continues at coordinate 1,899,788 of JAWJWE010000038.1, read as the reverse complement.
ATCGATAAACAAGAATAAAGGAAAACTGTGATCAACGAGAAACGATCGTATAAATATCAGCAGATATAAACGTTTGTAGAGCGAAAAGATAATTAAATAAGAGTACTACATAAAACGCTGAAAATGCATATGTAATAATATCCACGTCTCAAACACTGAGAGTAATAGTATATTATTAATACTGTATACAGTATTACATGTAGTATTATCACGAGGTGGTGTATAAATGTACAGAATAATGCGAGTGACAGGAGAAATGAATCGTAGTGTTTAAAAAACAAAGGATAACTTGTATCAATACAGGAGAAATACAACTAAAATATTTATTTTAACCCTCCGTCATTCCAAATCAATACGGAATCAAATTTTATTACCGCTGTAAATTTCTTCCTTTCTGTTAGCCGGAATCAGCAAAACCATTTGTTTTGGAATTCATTGCTCTTCTAACGACAACAAAAGCCGTAACAACAACATTACCAGTTGGATCAACACACAGGAAAACCGTTGAACGTAGATTCGCAGTGGCAACAACAAAAAGGAAAAGAACCCAAAACAACAGAATAGAAATATAGTTTCCCTGAAGTACAAACCAACAATCCAACAATCAAACGAAGAAAGAGGGATTGATGTATTATACAATATTTTTTTGTAACTGCTACAATTTCTTACACACAAGAAGTAATTAGAAATATATTTATTTATAGAGTACATATCTATTATATTTCGGAACACCGCCATGTTGTTTTTCGACTGCCTCCAAAGTATTTCCGTAAAGTATTTCATTTCCACAACTGGTCTTACTCCAGAACATCAGTGACTTTTTTCTGGAGTGAAAATTAAGCGGACATTATATCACGTAATTATCGGTATTTGAAATTGGCATGTTCCCAGGTTTAAAATAAAGTCTGTGGGCACCCTGAACGGAAATTGCTGGAAGGAGGTTCAAAAGGTCTGTCGATTTGCCAATGTAGGTCTCACCAGAGTGACCATTTTATTTTCGTTTCTTCTCCGCCATAAATCTCGTCTAATGTGTCAGTTTTTGAAATTGTTCAATTAGCAGTAATCTTTTACTGATTGTTCAAGGCCATATTTCAAATTTCCGGACTCAGAAACGGAGCCAAATTTTTAATCATTTCACGTTGACCTTATTTTTTGAAGTATATCACCTTAAATTTACACCATAGGAAAACTTTTCTACTCAGTCTTATTCTGAATTTGAAACGTGAACATATAATGCGGTACCGGTTAGTGTAAATAGTGCTTTTTCCAAGTCCCTTTAAATGGAGTTAGTTAATCCTTCCTTTTGCTAATTTTCTAAAGAGCCTAATTACCCAAGGTAAGCCAGGCCTAATTTCCAAACCTATAATTTCAATTTTTCTCAGACAACTAATAACTTCTTGCAAACAATTAAGGTACAGGAGATGAGTAACGATCTTACAAGACAGCTCTTACAAAGAACTACTCTAGAGTGAATCCAATGATTAATAGGTATTCAAAAATCGCCGATTAAAATCATTCGCAATATAAAAGTACGAGAGATCACGATGAAAAGATACAAAAAGCATTGATGATAAAGGTTAATGGAGAAAGCCCGTGTTGGCCTGATGGTGTGGGTCTTTAAATATTTAAAGTGCCAACTGAAAAATGCTTATAGTGAATGCTTATCGTCAGCAATTTATCAAGTGCATAATACAATAGGAAGCAAAAATCCGTTTTCATGTCATCCCGGTCTGAAAAAAAGGAAAATTTTTCTTGGGCGAACTCAATGCCATACGAGAAGATATATGCACCCCGTTCAGAATAGGTTTCCCATTTTCTTCAAAAGCTATTTATATTCTAAAATAAGAATAAGGCGAGGAGAACGACACGAGAATATGACGGAAACAAGGTAGAAAGAGATGGAGGAAAATGTTTTATGGTTAGGTGATCAAAAAAAAATGGGAAGAGAATTTCATATTTGCCTCTGATCTGGCCACATAATAATTCCTTATTATTCGTGCAGGGAGGACGCCACACAGAGGCACTAGTATCGGGTAAAAGGCAAAAAATAGAAAAAAAAAAATATTAAACATTCACTTGGTTATACATGCAACTTTTGAATTTTAAAATAGGAAAAAATATGTGGAGAAAAGCGGAAAGGGTTTCGCGGTTCATGAATCGAAATGAACAAAGAAAATAGTATAAGCGATTAAGAAACAGACTCGTACACTTGAATTAAAAAGTTTTGAGAGAAAATAAACATTGACGAGGCTCAATTGCAAACATTATAAAGGATACGGCACTGAATGGAAAATTGCATTTAAGGAATTTAAGAAGAGGTGTCATCCTCAAGCAGAACTAAATTTTTTTCGTTGACCGGTGTGACTTTGTCATTTAAGACAATTTAAGACTTAAGGTGCAACCCCTCGGTGACTGTACTAGTAAGAAGCGAAGGTCTCAATAACTAAATATAATAAATAATTATTTTTTGATGTTGTGCAAACCCCTAAGGTTGTATTTCATGGACCATTTGAATTTGTTGCACTTGACTATAAGAATATAATGGACAACAAAATTGCTAGCAATAAATTTGAATGTGAAGGAACTTCCAGTACGCCCCAGAGAAGCTTGTATCGTTCTTAAAGAATTATGGCTTAAAAAAACAGAATTCGTAATGTTAGAAAAGAAAAGAATTGATGTAAAAATATAAGCCATAACCGTTCCGGAGATTGCTACACTTAATCGCAATAAGTGTTGAAACCTACGAATAATAAATTTTTGGTTTGTCTGCCGAGAATCTTAAGAAATAATCGACGTAGAACAAAAATAAACCACCTAAAGAATAAAAGGAATATCCTTTTGATCGACAAGTTTTAAATGGATAACGAAATCCAAAGATAGCCTTTCAGTCATTCATTTTATTCTTAATTCTGTATAGAATCATCGTTACCTGACTGGTCATAAACAGTCTTACATTCAATACCCAATAATCTTTTGTACTTTCCTTTGGAAACAACTAAAAAAGGTTATTATGTCATAATTCCTCATTGATTTTTAGGTACCGGACTCCCAAACTAGTGAACACTATTGTGTTTGCGCCCCTCATTTAATTGTGAAGTAATTATTTGCATTGAATTATAAATATCATACTAAAATATAACGTAACATGTCGTTCATAAATGATTTATCTAGGTGGCAGCATCCATCGAAGGAAGATAGCCCGGTAGGATAATTCCAATAAATGAATTGCTAAGGAACGGTCCAGAAGAGCACACCAGAAGCCCTTAACATGGTCAATAGTTATTAACTTACTCAAAAGGATCCTAGAAGAATAGCAAGCGACAAAAAAGGAAAAACCAATAAATCGGAAAAGCGTATCCGGTTAAGAAAGAAAGGAAGAGCGGAAGTGAGATGAACGTCATGGTGCAAAAATCCCGTTGGAAAGACAGACGGATTAAGAGATAATGGGATTATAATGGAAAAATCGAAATGGCAGTCGGCTGGAAAATTCTTTGTTAACTCTTAGAAAAATTTACGACTTTTCATTTTGCGAAAAAAACGAAAGAAATAAGAAGGAGACGGGTAGGTGGAGAAAATGGTAATGGAAAAGCGAAGATTCGCCCTAGAGACTTAGGGTGTGCCGCAGAGAATGAAATTTTCGGTGAAGCCCAAGTGAACAGAAAAGTGAACAGAAATCCGGACACAAGACATGTCGAATCAGTCATGGTACCGTATAGATGTAGGCCACTTTGTACTTAAATGTTATTTCTATAAGAAAACTTACCTAGCACGACTAATTTCATTGGCTTCGACTTCTCCAACTTCCTCCCCTGATATTGGCAATACCAAAGACCATCGTCTTCGAGTCGAACACTCGAAATGAAGAGTTGACCGTTGCTCGAGTCACGGAAGTATCTGTTACCATTTCCCATAGCACCTATTTCGACAGCATCTACGACTAAACCATTGTGATGCCATGTGATAGCTGAAAAGGAAAGTACATGGTTGACGCAGGCAAAAGTAATCTTTAAGCTTATTTCCGGTCGGAAAATTTAACTCCGAAGAAAATTTATGAGAGACACCCAAAGAGGAAGCCTCAAAAGAGGAAATGAAAAATTTTAAGAGAAATGAGATCCGTGACGGGTTCTGGGCTCATGTGTTCTCGTATGGAAAGACCCTCTGGGGTTGGAACTAAGCATCCTCTTGAGTGGATTAACATTTTTCTTGTTTTTTACCATCACTAAGTTGGTATATTGTTAATCTTAATTAATAACTTTTAATACTTTTCCTTCTTTTATAAAAAGGTAGGACAAACTGGAGCCTACTAAGCGTTGAAAAAATTCCTTGACCTTTCGGCGTTGTTTTTCTCGTTCCTAAGACTTAAAGGATTTAGAACGAAAGAATAATAGTTCTTTGAGCGTTACCAACAGCACTTGACTTACGAAACACTTTCCTAATCAATAATAAACAATGAGAAGTTAATTATTGAAATTTTCTAACGAAGCGAACATTGGGGGCCCAATTATTTTGGTTTATATTGTTCCTTTTGGATTGAACTGGTTCATTGGAAATTATTATTACTCTTGTTGACTGGAACTTAATCTGAAGTTATTTAAGGCATAAATATGTCTTTGACGTGCCTTTCGTTATTCGTCATTTGCTTATTTACTTTCAAACCTGGAAAAACTATTATTTTGGTTGAATATGTTTAGAAAGGCCGGAGGGGCACAAACTACTCACCGAAACCGACGTTTTCTATAGCGGTCTGAGGCAAATAACAATTTAAATAAATCTCTTCCCGGGGTTTTACAACCAAATCCGGTGTTCTCGAAGCTTTTCCTTCCGTTTCGTTGGCGATTCCAACTTCGTCGACGACTTTTCCATGTTGATGGTGCCTCAGCAAATGTGACGAATGATCGTTTGTTCCGCCTGCGAAAAGAAAACACAAAAATAGTACTACAAACGGAAAACGAACATTTTATATCTACAAATTTAATTGTGAATTGTAATTGATTCGAATGGTTTTTATGGTAAGCGAGTGGCGTTCATCAAGAGTGGTGCCATTTTTCATTCAATTTGTAGAGTTGGAATTACTGAAAACGGCGCCTGGAGCAAAAAAAAGCATCACATTTTCAAACCATCGCATTCAATTCTGTCAGAAAAATTTTAACTAACCGAATCCAAAGAGTATTTCTCGCATGTATAAATTTCACAGTTTCAATTCACCACTGCAGTGAGTCTGAGTTTGAGTGCCCTCGGAGTGTACACAGTATGTGTACGTTATAAATTTCTATAAGGATTTCTGATACGCAGACATTTTTACCATAAACAAATGTAGCACACTGTAGCACCCTCAAACGGGTAATAAATAATAACCGATTATGGAGTCGCTTTTACTTCATAAAATACTAACGATTTTTGTTATTGTATGTGCTAATGTTTGTTTTAATTTAACGCTGCCGCCAAATTTATAGAAGTGCGTGCTATTCTCTTGCATCATTGTGATTACCTTATTTTTAACTCCTGAAGAAAAAGAAATAGTGGCGAAAATCTACCTTTTGACTTTTTCGCTTTCCGGTTCTGCGGGTGATAGTGGTGAAAGTTATACCATGAAATAGAGAATAGAATTCGGAAAATTTTAATTAAATATTCAAAACGATGTTTGATTTCGAACGTTTGGAGGTTTTGCAAGCGAATCGGCAAAAACGAAAATTTTCTTAAGCATTCCCAAATTTTCCTTTAAAAGCTTCCATTTTATTTAAATTTATTGAAGCTGAATAAAAGAGATTAAAGCTGGAAACCTGAAACCACAATACATTAAATTCAATTGGGAGAAACTCGACGGTTTTGTATTTGGAAGTTTCATGCCTTTCGTGAGTCTCTCTCATCTTTCCTAACTCAGGCATCTACTCCGTCTACAAAATTTTGTTTCTCTCTTCTGTTTTGTAACTCCTGATTGTTTTCATTCACTCTTCTCTTTTGAAATTTAATCTAATTGCTTTTTATTTAATTGCAGTTTCTGTGTACTTCAAAATATTACTTTTCTGACATTGGAGCTTTCTAAGTTGGATTACAATAAGTAGGTGAAATTTGCAATGTTTTTTCTTGTGCACCTTCAAAGTCTAATATCTTGTTTACATAAGCATTATGTAGGATTTCTCATGACCATAAATATACAGAAACTAATATTATACACGCCGAATTTCGTTTGTGTTTATTACAATTCTACGCACCATTCGTAAGTTTGTATCGAAATATACGTCGCTGAAGAAGCTAAAATTTTAATTCCCAATAGTTCAACAGCCAATAAAAAAGGTGAAAGAACAAGAAGTTAATGGAATACGACGTGGAAGGTAATACAAATTAAGTTGAAATGAGGCGAAAAATTATCAAGCAGTAAAAGTAACGAAGTGAGATAACACTAGGAATAATACTTTTACCTGAAGACACGACTAAATTAGAGTCTAAATGAAAGAAATTAACCAAAAAGCGGAAATGCAAGTCATTCAATTTCGTCGCAGTTGAAACGAGAGCAAATTTTAATTCCATCGCAATTGTAAAACTGTATATATTAAGGCACTCAGAAGGCAATATCGTTCGACTGATCGTTCCATTAGCCAACAGCAGTGAGATATTATGCTAATGACACGGCAAGACTTTTTCCGACAAATGGTACGAAAAAGTCACATTGAAGATGGCTGCATTTTGAATTTCGCGCCAAAAAAGTGGTTAAAATGGTGGTGGAAATGAGGAAAAAACCACTTCCGGTAATTAGGGATGTTTATTGGTACTATTCCTTTTTCTTACGGATTTTTTAATATAAATTTTTTGCAGGGCGAAGTGAAAGGAGAAAGGAAAGTAGCGAACGAAATGGTGTAGATCGTTTACGAACTCTCATTACGGGATAATCCGAATTCTCGTGCCAAGGGATGTGCGCCATGCTCTCCAACTGTTCCTCTGCCTCTTTTCCCGCCATTGCTCTTGAAATGGCGTAATTTTCCAGAGAAATTCACCCGTTTACTCCGTTAAATACTACTTTTAAATTTAGACAAAAAATCGTTTTAATCTCGGCCCGATTTTTTAAAATTCTCTCAGGAGAAAACCTCTTAAATCTCTCTGTAAATGTTGCGGGTTTTTGCCCCACGTCAAAACCAGATCTTGGAAAAAAAACTTCACATTTTCTCTTAAATCCTGCTGTTTCCGGTTCAAACATTTCCGCTTTCCGATGCTTAACTTTTTTCCTGCTGGCAGTGACTTAAACGCATGATTTTTTTTACACATAACCGCACGCTTGCCGCCATATTTATACAAGTTCACGGCACACGTGAAGCAAAGTTTAAACTTTTGTTACCAAAAAAAGTTTCATTTATAGAAAACGAATAGTGAATATCACCTGCGTAATATAATGAAGAAATTTGTCGCCCTTTTGTTGCCCTTTCAAATTCAATAAAATGTATGGCTCCTGTAATGTTCTAATATCTGTCCATCAGATGAGAATGTTAGGCAATAGATTGCCCATGAAGTAATTCTTTTCTGGTTAGACTCATTTTCATGCTTTTCAAATATATTGTAAGCTCAAATTGGCGAAATAAACGAATCATCTTTGCCATCACTACAAAAAATAGAACATAAAGCTATTTTTTTTTAGTTGACGAAACTGAACTTACGCAAACAATTAGAAATATGTTTAAAAAATTAGAAAGCAAGGTAATGTAGTTTATGAAGAACATGCTTTTGAAGTTTGTATCTATAGGACTATTTGGAGAATTTTGTAGTGCTCTTGAATGTAATAAAAATGAAACTTGTTGCCAATAATCGCAAGAGGTTTAAGCCTATCTAATACTAAAATTATGTAGTCTTTTTTGAATACGATAATTTCTTTCGAACTTTAATTTTTTTAATCCGTTCGTCTCAATGCGACTTATTTTATGTAATTCCTTCTGACTACAATACATAATTAATATTAGACAGTAGCACTAAGGGAAATACCCTATGCGTAGGACCCGTACGTCCAACCAATGTGGGGGTCACCATTATTCAACATTAATAGGCCTCGTTTGAGTTCTCTTGGTACGTGAGGTTCCAATGCACGAATTTCTCCTACTTCTTCTTGGACGTGATCCAAACGAGTTATGGAAAAGGAACTCAAAATTGGCAAAGATGCAATCTGGAAAGGTACATTCTTTTAATCACCAAATTTCCTAACCTATCTCTTAAAAATGGAGGTTTGAATTGTAGTAAAATTTACCTCAATTTAGCCGAAAATCGAATCCCAATGGTTCTACCATTAAAAAAATTAATTCATCTCTTCAATTTTTTCTTTTTAATATTGTTTTCAAATTTCACTGTTTTTTTAGTTTTTTCGCTCACATTAGCATTTAAAATGAACTTTAGTATTGAATGAAGTAAATAACCATATTTTCTGATTAGCGGAACAGGTTTATGAGTTGCATATAATATTGTTCATTAAGACCCACACAGAGGCGTAGGGCAAATTCCAAAACGATAAGACGTCTAAAAATATCTATCTTCATTCTGTAATATCTCAAATGTGTACTTGAGATCCTGTAATAAAGTTAACAATGCTCTGTGAAATGCTAAAAACGTATTCTACCTGGTGCTGCTTTTCTAACTGAAAGGTTTGGTATGTTGTTGTCAGGCTATGAATTTTTCTTGAATTAATTTACAGGCAGAAACACTTCTACAAATTTGTTCTCATTAAATGAAAATTTTATTCAAAACTATTAGTAATATATTACTAATTAGATATGTTTTCATAAATCCTTATTTTCTTGAATATTTCTTTCGCTTGGGTCAAAATTTTCAAATATTTACTTGTTTCAATAATTCCAATATACCCCTGATGTAATGCAGTACATAAAAGATTCAATATTCCAGCTTCCGCTTATTTCATATAAGCTTGGATGCTAAGGTTTCTAGCGTTTACATTGAGCAATGAAAGCATACTTTTAACCCTAGAAGGGTAAACCCTTGTCAGGTTAAACTTACGATAAAAACAATCGGTTCAGTTCAAGCTGAACTTTTAATAAGAACGTATTAATGAATTACTGATTAAATGGGAAGTAAAAAGATAGAAATTAAAACTCCTTTCAGATTTATTCGTAAAAGAAAAAATAGAATTCGATTGACGTGAAAAGTTCCACCTAATCAAATTTCTTATTTTTTGTTATCTTTCAGATTACAGTTGCCATTTTCGAATGGTTCAAAACGTATTGGTTACATTAAGAAAAATATTAATTAAATTAAATAAGACCGTGATTTAATGATAATTCCTTTAAAAAAATCTTCATGTAACCATTGTGTCTTCAACTCCACAAATGAAAATTAATTCAGGTTTGGTTAGAAAAATTCTGGAACAATCCATTGAAATAGAAATTAGGTTCCATAGCAGGTAATTTAGTAATTCAAAATAAATTTAAAAGTATTACGAATAAAACCTCAGTAGTGTTACCTTGGCGATTGTCGCTGAATTAACTAATTACCTTAGCAAGTGAAAAAATACCGTTGAAATGGACTGCTAAAATAAATGTCAAATTTAGATATTAAAATTGAAACGGGTCTAATTGGATTTGTAACAAATTAATTATGCACAATGGAGTAGGAAAAAGCTCCCTGCTGGTATGTAAATATACAGTTAAACACAGTTAAATTAAACAACATCAAAATTGAATCCCTTCCTTTTTTCCTTCAGCCGGTAATAAATCAACTGATCATCGCGTTAAGTGTCTTCGGTTTCGTGAGCAAAATGTCAAACGTGTCCGATTTGTAACGGAAAATTTTTGAACGAAAGAATCGGTCATGCGAGAAACCAACTGACTGCAAGAGCACTGAAAAAGCAAAACTAATAAAAAAAAAATCTCTAAAATTAATTCCTTTAATGTATTTTATTTTTATTAATATTTTTCGGTCTTCTGGGTGACATTTTTTTGTCTTTTGGCAAGAAATATAAATCGTTAAAAATGGACGGTCCATTGACTCATCAAGTCAGAAGTGACGTTTCAATTGGCTGAAATTTCGTTTTTCCGTTAAATTTTTTCAGTTGGCGAAAAGTGATTCAGCGGTTTCGCAGTAGGCTTCACGACAATTTTTACAACGTCTTTTAATGTGATAAATGGTCTGCGTGAGAGTTGGTTCAACTTCAACTTCAAAATAATTCATCCGATCGATTCCGCTGGGAAAACGAATTAATTAGACAAAAGAATAATTGATTCAGAATTTCCGAATTAAAATTTGAAATTGGAGAAAATCCGTTTGGAATGATGAGCAACAATGGCCAGCCGACTGGTAGGAATTGAAACAGTTGGTTTTAACCTTTTTTTTCCTCTCTGTGAGTATCACATTTGCGTTAGCTGATATTTACATTTTTGGAATCTGTCTCTGGTTACAAGGGGTTTTTCAATTACGTTTTGTAACTTTTTACTTCCTGCTCGTTAGTTTCATGTTATATGGGATTTGTTGTTCTTTGGCGTAAACCATTTTTTAATTATATTCATGCAATTAAGCAGCTTGCTACCTGTTCTTTCTAATTAAATTCGTAAATTATAATGACGGCGATTATCAAGTTGAAATCATGAGAAGTGGAAAAAGTTTTTTCGAAATATTACGTCATTACGTCATTGCCTTTTTGAAGAGAGAAATGTGAAATATTTGCGACACCACAAATGTCGAATGACAGACACGAAGGTTCTGCATTCAAAAACCGAGTTCTAGTTCGATGAGAATTTGAGTTTCTCAGTCCCAGGCATCAAAACTTGAATTTCGCAAAACCGTAATTTAATGTACTGAAAATGTACAAAAACTCATTTCGCTAGTTCTTGATGTTACGTCTTAATTATGAATAACTGATACATTTCTTGTGAAAATTATTGAGATAACTGCTAATGCTGGGGTTAATGTTAGAGACATAAATGTTAATTAACGTTATGTGAACGGTTAAATTTCAAACTTAAAACTACTAAGCGAAATTCAATTGAAGTTAGGTCACTTTAATGTACCTGTAAAAATTGTTTTAATCGTGCTACTGGGTCACTATTCTGTACACACTATTCTGCTGAAATTTTTCTGTACAACTTTTGTAGGACATGCTTATTTAACTCAAGAAAGTTTTTAAAATACTATGAACAGTGAAGGTTTTGCATTTCCTCATTTTGTTGTCACATCTAATTTAATCGTGCGAAGTTAATAACACTGTTCGCAATAAGACTGCGATTAGAAAGATGACTTGAAATGACGATGAGTTTCTATAAGATTAGTTATCTTGACTTATGTATATACATATATCAAGGTATATGTAGTACGAAGGTAAATTTTAATAAAATTATCAGAACACCTGAAATTGTACCTCTGCGCTTACACTTTGATTCAACCCTATTTTCTTTGCTTTTTTTATTTCAATAATAACTTTAAGTATTTCGCTTCTTAACATCTTCCTCACGTTTTATTATGTTTATATCTTTATATTTCTTTGTAGTACCCTCTTCAATTCCCTTTTGACCCTGTTGAGCCTTGTAAATTTTTCATTCCTTTTGGGTTTATTACGCCTTTACATAGGCCTCTAATCTCAGATTAATGTTTCCACTGCGGAGAGAAATTTATTTTGTTTTTTAAGAACCGGAAAAGTAATTGTGTTCAGAGACTACTGAAGCAATTTTGAACGATAAAAGTGAGAATGTTTCCTTCCACTTTTTCACTTTCCTTCTTGGAAAAGTATATCAGGTCATTTAATTTGTAGGACAAGACAAACGACCATAAAAATTTTTCAATGATCTTTTTGATTATTTATTGTTTTTAAGGTTCTGTTCAATATGGTTTCAATAGATTGAACATGCCCTGAATCCATCTGAGAAAAATGTACCTTGTCATTTTGTCGTAGTAGTGACGACCGCAATTGACTCCAATAGGTTGAAAATATTCTCTATTTTTATATATACCAAGCAAAAATATTCTGTCGTTTTCCTTTGTTCGAATATTACATTCATTCATACGTAAAAGCTCCACGTTGAAAATTATTAATTAAAATGTATAATTTAATGATACTCACATGTACATGTTGAGCGGAGACCAAGGGCACTTCGCTTGCCTGGGTTATAAATAGTTGCTCAAGGCACGTTTAAGGTCATTATTCGAATTTCAAGCAAATAAGCTTACATTAGCTGTACGTGATCTGTTTATCTTCCTTGAGTTTTTGCAAATTTGCGCAATTTTAAGAAGAATAACAAAGAATAAAAGAAAAAGAATAATTTTTTTGATTTATGTTAAACGCAAAAAAATGCTTGAATGGTACTTTATTTGTATTTCAAGTCATACATTGATAAATGCACTACAGAGGTGTACAAAATACCGAAGGATTGCAGAGGATTGGCACATGATGATTATAATACAGAATTCATTTACCGTTTTACAAAATGTTTAACATTCTCTTTCTTACTTTCGTTTCCAACACATTGTGTTCACTGATTTTATCATTAAATTTTGGTGTATTTTACTCTCATTCTAATTAAGGAATAAATTTTTAACCCAATAATCCCGGTTTATAGTTTTGATAGAAAAGTGCACGGTGAAAAGTTTTCAATTCAATTTTAATGTTTAAAGTTTATGTGCACAAACAGAATTATCGTGTGAACGTAGTAATGGAAACTTTGAGTATCTGCTCTTCATCTTGCACGAATCATTTACTCCACTCTGTACGTTGTGCCTACGTCATTTCTATTGTAACTTAGGTGGTTTCGTCTCACTCAAGTTTAAAGTAAGCCTTGCCTCTAGAATTTTGCTTCAAATTTTACTTTACTGCCACATCAATTTGTGGTGTTAAGCGTAGAAATATTTTATATTACCTGGAACGTCTGATTCCTTTTGTAGGACATTTCAGTTATTCTACAGTCCAATTTCAGTCGTCCTACACCTTTTTAACTTTAAGGACAAGGTACACACAATCCACAAGGTACAATATTCAATAAAATCCAGCTATAGAAGGCATCGTAGATTTTCGTTGATAATCTTAGAAAGTCTAGAGATTTTTTTAAAAATCATTGATGATATGTCACTCGTTAATTACTTTATGTAATACTAATACAAGTAATAATGTGGTACAATTCAGCATACATTAAATAATCCATTAAGTAATCCATTAAATGTAGGTTCACCATCAGAACGACAATTTCTAAATTTTTAGAAATGTAGAATACTCGGATTCTTTTTCTGCATAACAAACTTTGAGTAGAAGTTTCGTGTTTCCTGTTCATTCCACTTGAGTATTATTTACACGATATTATGTTGAGCACAGTATTCCGTTTATTTGTATTAATATGAAAAAGTATTCCAGGAAGCACCAAAAGTATGTACATATCCGTTTCCTACTCAAATGAAAAAGGTCAGTTTCGTTAAAAATATTCATTTATACTGAATTTAGATGAGGTTAATAATATTCAATCTGCCTTCTCGTTTAATTTTTTTTTAGCCTGCGGTATATTTAATATTTATTATTCAAAATAATTCTAAGTCGATTTCCTTACTTCTCCTGGGATCACAACTTTTATGTAATAAATTTTTTGATTATTTAGTGGTGAATTCATTCAAATTAAAATTTTTCTCCGATGAGAGCCAGCGAGAAGAACCAAGTGGACTCCAGAGTTTTGGTTGTTCAAAAATATTATTTTATTTCAAGCTAATACCAGCAGCCAACTCCTTCTACCCATTTGAACGATATATTGTAGTGCGTATACCATCAGGTTCACTTTGTTAAATTCCTTCCGTGACTTGTTATTGTTCAGCTTCAACTTTTTTCATCATTAAATATAAATAAGTTTTAGACTCGTACCTCTAATTTTTAATGATCTGCAATACTTGGTTTTGGCATATTCATCCTTATATTGGAATACTGTACCCGGTTTGTTTTCTTATAATGGAAAGAACGCAGTGACATTCGAAAGCGTGTTAAATGAACTCTACCGTTACGCATCTATTGTTTTATGGCAGCTATTTATTCAATAAAAACTTTATTGTCCATGCATTAGTGGCTTTAGGGAGACAGCAAATTACTACTCAAGGGGTGATTTTACTTCGGTCTACGACCAGGAGCTCTGGTTTATACTCCCCAACAAAATCATGCTTTTCTACATCCTTTTCTTTTTCACTCGACTCTATTCTAAGTTCTTCTAGTCCGGTATCTACTGCATCTTTAATATCATTGCAGACAACCATGACCCGAAATCCTTGGTTTTTATCTAAATGGAAATTGCCGCGAACGTAAGACGTCAGAAAATCGGGCGGAAATGCTTTCGTATTATCTTTCCAAATCATCGCGCTCATCAAATTTCTACCCAAAGTGAAATTTCCAAAGGAAAAAGCATCGCTTTAAAATCTTTTGTGCAGAAAAAAACATTCTACTTTCCTTTCTGTTGAATTCTATTTTCGTCGTAGATCATTGCCTTCTTCTTCATTATGGTTTTTCACATCAAGATTTGTGTTGCTATATTTATTTGATTTATATTTCGAATTCAATATTTTGTGTAGGTTTGTTAACCAAATTATATTCAAATATTATTTAATTAAATTGCCTGAATCATTACTTAGATATACACTCATCGAGTACAGATATAAATTCATCGCACATTTTTTCTCTCAGTACTTTGAATTACAATTGCTGTGGCATTTCTCACGCATAGGTACTTTATTATTGATAGTTATGGCACCTCGTAATTCTTTGTTTTGTTAATCTTAACCAAATGCTTTTAATTAAACAGAAATATTTTTCTGTATTTATTGACTTGTCCCACCAGAGTGAAAGTTAATTTTCATTGGGGTAAAATTCATTGCGTTGTTCTTGGTTTTTCTTTCGCTTCGTTAAATAGATCTGATGAAAATTTTATTGTTGCGGAAATTGAAATCCGGAAATCTTTATCGCCTTCTGAAGACACATTTGTTTATATTGTTTGGTTACCCTTTCTAGTTGGAGACTTTCTAGTTAAATGTCCTTCCTGCATCTCATTGATTTTATTATTATTAAAATACATACGTTAAATATAATCAACAATATAAATTTCGAGCTGATATGTAATAAAGTGTTAATAATAGGCAAAATCAAATGAAAGTTAATAGATAGAGGGGGTCGTATAGATCTGTCTCCGTTTGCCCTGTAAATAATAAATGTTTATGTGTTAAAATGTCAGAAAGGTATTCCTAGATAAACCCAAAGACATTTTTAAGATTAAATCTTTTGATGAGAGCCTTATCTGTCACGTGGAACAATATAAGATTAGCGAGTCGAGGAAATATTAAGCCCCAAATTCATTTTGATTCGATCATTAAAATCAGTGTATAGACTTAGGGAATAGAATCTTCCTGAATTTTTATACGTAGGATAAATATTGAGATTGACTAACTTGAGATTGAACTATTGCTGTTTCACCAACCCTTTGCCACAATAGATGGAAAATAAAGCAAAATGATTCCTAAAATTTAGGGTCCTCGAGTACAGTTTTTGCATCTGTTTACCTGTCTGGACCGAAAAATGAATATGGATTCCAATTTTGAAGACACTGAGAACTTAGTAATTACAATAACATGTGGTTTCAGAGTCTTTTGACATAAGTGTTCAAACCTGATTCAAACTAAAACTTTAGAATAAGAAAGTACTGTGTTTTAAATGTAGGGATGCACCAGCTTTTAGAGTGGGTTCACATGACTCAGCACAAATGGAAATCGTCATTAATGAAAAACCCGAATTTTAAGCAAATGAAATGTGTTTGACGTGTTTTAAAACATGCACAAATTACTGCGTTAAAAAAGTTGCACGGTACCGAAAAATAATATTTCACAAGACAAAGGAAGGTACTTCAAAAATACAGGTCAAAGCTTAAAAAGGTTTGTCATGTTCTATTCTAAAAAAGAATAATGATCTCGGCGAAAAGATAAAATGTCAAAGGAATTTAAGCTGAAAACAATGAAACTGAAGGAGTCGTAAAGACCAAAGAAATGTTGTCACAACCTTGTTTCCTTGGTGTTTTTGTCTTAGAGTTTCTTCGTCGCAAAACGTAACTACTGACACCATCCTATTGTAGCATATCAATAGCTTCCCAATCGAATCAACCGCGAAGATTTCAGTTTCATTTCTGTTGAAAAACTTTTTGAACTTCCAATGAACAGAAAACTTTTTTCATTTCGTCAAAGCGTCGGGTTATGAATTCAGACTTTTCAAACCTTGTCTGGCAAAGTTCGCCACACAAAAGAAGAGACACTTTCAAAATGTATGAATTGTTGGGTGACAAATAATGCGTCTTACCTAAATTTAGTATAAAGCCTGAAAGAATTAGTAATAAAGGAAAGATCTAAATTTTTATTTGCACGCACGATAACAACTGATTGTACCTTCGAGGGACTGTACTTCCGTTCATGAAATAATGAAGCCAAGTGAACGCTTCAACTTATTTATGAGTAATTTCATATATTACAAAGTGTCGTTCTCCTCGTTGTAACATTATAAGTCTTCATAACGAAGGATAGAATTTTTCAGAATGAAATCGCAACGAAATTATTTGTCAATGAAAAATTAGAAATAGGAAAATTTTCTTCTAACCGTTTTAAAAATATACATTAATACCAAACATCAAAAAAATAAGACTTATTACATGGAATTTAAAATCTTCATGTAATTGTTCAAATACATAATATTTTTTGCCGTTTTCGTTCGAACGGTCTTATTGATGTCAAACATTTCCGTTTTGTCGACTGAGATAGATTAGTTCAATTAACTATTATCTACTTCATTGTCCAGAGAAAAAAATTACGGAGCATAAATGGAGCACGTAATAGTCATTTGATTCCGATTGATTTCGTTGATCACTGTAATTCTTCACGACACAAAGGTATCAAATGGTTAATAGAATTTCTGTTATTCGTCACCTCCAGGCATTCTTATACTTATTGAAAATGTTATATTTAACCAATAGCATTTTTTCAGTTTTCTTTGAAAGAAACCTCCGTGTGGTGGGAAATGTCACAAATTTTAATGTACTTCACTGATGGAAAAAATGAATTATAGCTGGGGAGAATTCCGTCTCGTATTAGCACATTTTCAGTTTTTGCGGTTGCATTTCTGACAAATCTCGAACTGTAATTTGTGGTTTTTGCGGGGTGAGTCCATTCAAAGTTGTTTTGCCTGGAAGTATTGATTTCAAGGGAAGTTAAAAAAAGCATGGAATATACAAGTTGAAGAGGGTAGTTGTCACGATGGAATAAAAAATGAATAATTTCTGATAAAACTTTTATCAATACAACTTTGATTATAAACCTTTACAAAATATATTTTACATTTTTTTATAATTTCTTTAACTTTGTTGTTGAGCGGCATTTGTTGTATGAATGTGACATTGCTATTTATTAAGGTAGCCATATTTTGTAATACGTTAAAACGTATAAAGTAAATGTACATTTTGAAAAGAAGTTAAAACTACATGTAGGGATATAACAAATTGAGTAAATATGTAAATGTCACATGACCAGAATATTATTGAGTAATTGTACTACTATGTAATATTAGTTGTCATCAGTCTTGACCAATTTTCACGTACTACGAAATTATTAGGCATATTTTTAGTAAATAATTATCAAAGATTAGCATAATTATATCAAAAATTTCAGTCTTGTATCTATGATATATTTCATTGGTTTCTTCATTAAATAAGAGACAATCATCTAAGGTTTTGCCATTCTTAGAGAAAGTCATTTCTATTGGCCCCCTTTTTAAAAAAAATAAACACTAAAATACCAAATCGCTAAGTCGAGCATTTTTCTCAAAACACATGCCGAGACACGACAATTTTGTCAAATCTCAATTTCAATTCTCATGAGTAGCAGACAGGCAGGCTGGCTATTATTATTTCCTATAGAAAAGAGGCAAAGCACAGAAAGGCGACGGAAAAGGGAACCATTGGGGAAGGCACAAAAATTGGATAAAGCTCTGCAAAGTAGAAAAAGAGCAGAATCAGAAATTCAAGATTGTCCTCTTTTCACATTGTCAAATTCCCTTTTTCGCACTCGAACTCTTTCTTCTTGTTTCCGCCCTCAACTTCGAGTCAAAGAAAATCGTCTGTGAATGTTTTCGAAAACAATAAAAGTATTCTCTCGGGGCATGAAAATTGTAAATGCATAGAATGAGGGATATTCATTGAACGAAGAACCACTTTGTATATTAGATTGTTTTTATGTAAATCAAAAACTATAAAGAACTCAAATATGTTTTGTGTACGAACTGATACTGTCGAGCCGTTATTGTTGAAGAAGCTTATTACATTGGGGCCGTAGGACGCCAACTTTCTAAAGAAAAATAACCCATTTGCAGAATTCAAATTCAAAATACAACCTACAAATACTCTTAGTACTTATTATGGATGTTTTCGGTTGTTTTTTTTCATTAAAAAATTGTTGCAGGTGAATTACAGGAGAATTGAAAACTAGTGTATAGGGTCCGTGGTTATTGTTGTGGGTTTAAAAAAAACACAGGCGCCGGGTTAAAGTTAATTAAATCTCTGAGCCGTATGGTGAAATAAAATATTAAAATGATTGCACGAACAAGAGCAAAAATGTAATAAAGCGCAAATGAAGTGACAGAGAGAAAGAATGTCAACCGACGAAAAAGTAGTCTCACTTAATTAGTTTTGTCACATTCGTTTGAAATGGGTTTGTTCTAGTGAACAAGATCCCCTGATTTTGGAGTATTACCGCATGATCTTTTGAGAATTCCGTAGATTCGATAATGATAAGTACGAGGACTACTATGCAAATCTTTCGTAATTGGTTGTGCTTAAAAATAGCTTATTGAACTACAATATTCAATATGTTTTTGAATGACACTGGTTAATGAACTTCTTCAGGAGTCTAGAAATGTCATGAAATTTATCATCAAAAGTGTGCAAAGTGAGTAAGAGAAAAAATATAGAAAATAAATCTTGTTTAACGGAGATTCGCTAATTTCTACTTGTAGACTTTGGATAAGTTGACGCATGATTAGGTTCTTCATTGGTCTCTTGGGACGTTCCCCCACACGTTGTATCCTGTGGGATCCTCTACGGGAATCGTAACCTTTTCTCATCTTCCTGTTTCATCTTCCCGCTTCACGTCGTTTTCCATTCCAATTTCTTGATTAAAGCTTTGAAAAATTTTCACTTCAAATTCTCTTTCAACGGTAATAAAAAGACTTAATTAGGCATTTGTTACCAGTGTGACGTGCTTTAAGGTAATAAAATCTGCACGCGGAAGAAGTTTTTTTTTCTTTTTGAAAGAATGACTGTACCTCCCATGGGTTTCCCAGACATCTACCTTTCTCTAACATGAAGGAGTTCCCTTCGGTGGCTTCACATTAAAGGCTCCCCACTTAACTGTTAGTTGGAGTAGATTTAGAGTAAATTTAACAAGTTTTAAATCCCCGTTTAAGAAAATAACCGCAGTACAAATGAAAATAAATACAGTTTTGTTGAGGCGTACCTTCATGTACTTCAAAACACATGAAGCAGAACGTTGAAAGGTTTAGGGTAACGGTTCTCAAAAAGTTCCATATTTTATGACCCGAATTACAGAGCTGCAGGTAAGACATTTACGTCACGTCCAACTATTTTCAACTATTTTATCTATTTGTAGTATTAAAGTTTGATACTATCTTAACCGTTCTTGCTGCATCGCGCCAATTGTGGTCTCCTACACTACTGCTGACAACTACCTTTAATTCATTAATGAAACTTACACTTTTATTTCGACATTTTTTTCATATTTGCACTGATTTTACGGACCAATTTCACTTTTGGAAAACTTCGATAATAATAGAAATAATAATAGGATGAAGAGCTGTAAAATAAAAGTGGTTTTTCAAGGAGAAATTCGTTCTCGGGTAATTGCCAGGCGCATCTTAACGTATTCCCATGAAAAAGCTACGCTTAGCCCTCGAGTGAGAATTTCAAAATTTACTAAAACGGTTTTGCTGGCACTCACGGACGACGATTACCGTTTTAGCCATCTGAACATGTGGCTCCAGGGCCATAATAAAGGTGGGGGCACCATTCCAAATGCGTTTCAGGGGGATGAATTCTTTGTGCTGTATTTCGGAGGTTGAAGTCGAATATTTGAAACGGATGGAAGGAATTCATAATTTTTTCAATCCAAAAACCTTACCATATGAATTGATTCCCCGAATTTTTACGGGAATTCTAATTTTATCATTTTTTAAAAGCCGGAGGAACGTTTTTCAGACTCTTTAGTCAACCGTCGTTTAATATAATAAAAATCAGTACCGGATTAAGGGAATAGGAAGACAATCAAGGGCACCAACGGAACGATTTATTTTCAGACGAGAAAAACACAGGTAACCGGCGCTGAGTTCAGATTGTTTAAAGAATTCTGTGCTTGGAACGCTTGATTAAATGTGCACCTGTACATTTTCGCAGGTGAAAAGCCAATTGGAAAGAAGATGAAAATTTAGAAACGGCGGTTGATTAGATAATGCGATTGCTTTTAGCGTAGCAAATTGCAAAGCCAACTGTTTTGTAATATTAGTTTTATATATTATTCATTGGCTTAAATTTTCGAGTTTGCTAGTTAATTGGATTACGTACATGTTTTTAATGGAACTGTTTCGCAGAACATTATTTGATTTAAACATCTGGCCAAATGTTTCAGCCCACTTGCCGAATATTTTTTTTACAAATGTATATCTGTTCATCCCTTAGTCAACTCCCTTGCTAATTTCAACCCTTTTCTCTACGCAACTCATCGTCAGTATTTTGATTGGCCTGTTGTCCGACGATTTCGCTAGTATTCCCTTACTATTCTTTGTCTGACCGCGGCTAGATAAGATACCCATCAGTCATAGTCATCTTTTCATTGAAAATTTTATTGTACAAGTAGACTTTTTAAAAAATACGATTTAATTTCCTGGAATACTGCGTTGTGGTTCTGGTCTATATGTACGTGACACTAATTAAATGTTCTGCTTATTTCTATTTACTACAATCTATATCATTGCAGATTTTAAATTTGAATTTCCGAGATTAATAAAAAAAACAGATCATTACTCCTCTGATGTCACAGATGAATTCCTCCGTCGAAATTTAATAATAACGAAATATGAGAAGAAAGGAGGAAAGAATTGTATTTGGAATATATATACGTATAAAAATAATAAAATCGATAAAAGAGCTAAGGACACTTTCTATAAGTATGTGCGATGCGCAGTCTTATAATGTAAAATAATAAGTCTAAACCGACTTTTATATTTTTTAATATCAGTAAAATATTTTAGAGAACAATTTAACGAAGCTGCAAAGATTGGCCGTCGCGGAGACGACATGATAAATGAGGATCGCATTGAAACGTTTATGGATATTGTCGAATCAATACTTCCCAAAGAACCGCTCTGTAACTCTTGTTATACATATCAATAACTCTTGTAATAACGACATCATAAAATCTGTGACATTTATTCAAAACATTAATCAGGTAAACGGCAAACTAATTACAATGATATCGGCAAGAGTTACCGCTCACGGAAAATGGCTCAAAAATTTAATAGAAATTTTATAGAACAAAAATTTAATATTTTCCAATCCAAATAGTAATACAAAAGGAAATTAAACCTATTTGTAGGTATCCAATTTCAGGTGCAATTAATTAAACTAATGAAATATTTAATGTCTACATTAACATTTGAAAACTTACTGCACATCTGACTAATATTTCAACGTTAGGCGTTGGTATCAATACTTAAAAAATTGTTAGCGTATAATGTGTAGGAACCTTCTCAAGGAATTGAATACCTAGAGTGAGAATTTATCAAGTGCTATTAAAAAAATAAGAAGTCACATAGTTCAAGCATAATTTTCCAAAGAATTATTAAAGTAATAAATTATTACGGTCATGCCATCCATAAAATTTATTACAATCATTAAAACTGTTTGCTACATTTCGCGACAGGTGCCGTATAAAAAAATACATAAGGATGTACGTGATAAAAACCGTATCGTAGATCTTAAACCCACACTTTGTGACATCATAAAACATCATTACCGAATAAGGAAGCAATAATAAGTATAAATCAAATTATAGTAACAAATACTCAGTAATTGAAGAAGTCCAAGAAAGCTTTATCCATCATAGAATTATCTGTTATTGGGGGCACTAGTGTGGGTGACGTTAGATCCTTGCGGATTGGTCTTGTAACATATGGAAAAACTATGTGTCAAACTGAGTCTTGAGAAATAGAAACAATAAATAAGTTCATTTAGATAAAATACTCAAAAACTTTGAAAAACAATATCTATTTCAGAAGAATATTGCTGGCAGTGGAAACCGAAGAAGCCGTTAAAGGCCAGAAAGGATTCCTCCTCGAATGATAAACCCTACAGTGAAAACTTATGAAGCTGCTCGAATAAATAAATATTTGCTTTACATGTATCATATTTATATGTATATCTCTTTAATATGATAGATAAAACAAAAGAAGTTTTCACGATGCCACAAAGTTTGAAAAACATTTGTATTGGAAATATTAATCCCGTAGGCGGAGCCCAAGTAATGTAAATTGGCGCAACTCAAATCGACTTTGTAAAAAATAGTTTTTGGCGACTGTAAAAATTTGGAAACATAAAAGAATAAGAAGGGAAAATACCACTACGAATAGACAAAACCTATTAAAGCAAGATCTGAAAGACTTTCTAACTTAATTGTTCCAAAGAAGTAAAAAATTTGGAATATATAGGAAATATCATTATAACTCACAGTCTCGTAAGAGTAGGTCTTAGAAGTAAATTTTTTCCTGGAAATTTATATTATATATAATTTCAATCAAGAGATTTAGTCCAAGCTTTATCATATATTCTCTTGCCATACTTGGATTGCATTTTCAGTACTCAACCAAAGATCGGAAAAGAAAATCATAAAAACTTTGTACCAATTACCGGAGCGGAAACGTAGAAAATTAGCTTTTTAGTTAACTTCCTATTTTTCTTTATTCTCTTATCAATAAAAATCAGATTTTGCGTGGCGAAGCTGATTCCAGCTTAATGGCTCCTCGAAAGTTGTTTCAATCACCCAATTCTGACTCGTAAATCCTTCTCTGTCATAGGTTACATTTAATTAAATATTAAAGTCGGTGAAAGAAAACCCGAGATGATTCGAGAGGCTAAAATTTCAAATCCTTTTCAACCCTTAAAAGTTCCCTATGTTTTCTACCCTCCAGGATAGGCTCACTGGGTAGCGGATGGCAATAAATTTTGGAATTCAACCCGAAAATTTTTTCCTAATTTTAACGGGCACAGGGAATGTGTCGTGGCAACAGGGAGTAAGAGTAGAAGATCGCTGTGGGGGTGTGTCGGTTTCAACGTCGGAAATATTCCACCAAAAGACATTACGTGTCATTAGAATAGTCGTCTTGAGTGGCGTCGCCTTTCTCGATTCCACATTTCTATTCTATCCTGATTTTTAACATTTGCGCTGCAGATAATTTGTAGTAAAATAAAACAAGAAACGTTCTTTCTTCTAAACAGAATAACATGCTATCATAAAATTGACATTCCCTTACACGGTTGAACGAATTGTCAACATCTGACCCTGACTGAAGTTTATGAGACTCTTATTTTTGAAGGTAATTCTATTTATAACAAATAACGTAGGGGTCGAACTTCGTAGTAGGTATTCATCAAGAGGGTAGTGCCCTGGTTCGGACATTAATCCCTTCCGAAAGTTACATAAGAGAATATGTGACGCATAAGCAATGCGGGATTGATATCCCTAACCTGTGCCTCAAACATCCCACCAACGACCATTGTATTTCTAATAATAGGCTTTGTTTTTACTTAGAATAGAGTAAGAGTTTAGAGTAATATATAAAAAGCTTAAGAAACAATCCTCGACTACCGTTTCCAGCATACTTCTTCAAAAGAATTCAAATGATAGTAATTTTTCGCGAGTTTCCATTGTGGTGACGTAAAGCCGTTTGTCACCTTCCGGACACTTGGTGTTATCATCGACCCTTTATTTGTTTTATTTTTCTTATTCCCTCTGTGTGAGTAGTGGCAGCTCTTACCATTGATCTTGTTTTAACCGGCACGCCCCTTCGTTGTTAATTCGTCTATTTCTATTACTTATTTCTATCATCCCCCATCTCTTCCTCTTCTTTTATTACTTTCGTTATTTATTCGATTTATCCGGCATTTAATTATTTTAAAAGCTTTTCGAAGGGTCATGCATCGAACCAAATCATGTAGAATTTTTACAAATAATATTTTTCGTTCTGCCCGTACTCCAAACTGTTGTCATACATTTTACTTTATAGGCGTTCTGCGCCAGAGACATTTTTATCCCCTATTTTCTAAGCCCCTGCTTACCAGGTCTCTCCGTGTAATACATCATATTGTCAAAAGCTACCAGCGTTGCCTTACAATATGATCAATATATTACATGTAATTGTACTGATTTTACTATTGTACCTTCAGTATAAGTAAAAATCATTTTTGTTTTAAGTCATATTTGCATTGATTAATAATAAAAATATATGGTGGCAGTCTAAATACTTACAAACGTAGATTACAAATTCAACATTATAAATAAATAAAGTTATTGGTAAAGAGTAGAATTAAGATCCTTAAGGGAAGCCTGGAAGCTATCCAGTTTGAAACTAAAAAAGACGGTTCATTTTGAAAAAGGAGAACGAAATTTTAAAACATTAACAAACAACTCACGACTTTTGACTTTTAATCACAGATTCAGAGGGAAAAATTCCTCCTGTGACGTTCAAACAAGAGGGCTAAGATTAGTAAAAAAACCAAAGGAATAAAGGAAAAAGAAGAATAAGAAATAAGATGGTGGTAATGGTTGTGCTGATGTTGTGATGGTGAATAGTAGCGAATATGAAAATTTTCTAGTTTCTAGGCAAAAAAGAAAAATCCTCATCAGAAAATGAGTTAGCGGATTGGGAAGAAATTTGTGTAAAATTGGAAAGGGCGGTTGAAGAAGAGCTGAATGAAGACGGTAGAAAAAGATTTACACGAAATGAATACTCGTAAGTCAAAACCAAATTTGAAAAGGAAAACCATGGAGACCTTGGAGAGGAACAGAAGAAGATGAAGAAGTTGAAGTAAATAGAGAAGATGGGGAGAAATGAAAAGACCACGGCAAGGAACTCTCATTTACATGAAAGAAGATTAAAATTCCAGGCAAAGCCCTTTCTTCTCGCCAATAATTCCGGTGCCATCTTCTGCAAAATGAAGTTTTCCTTCGGGATGAGGTTGCAAAACCGCCACATTTGCCACCTCCTACAGCATTGCTTTTTTGACTAAGATTAACTAGTATTCGCCTGAAATCATACCTAATATTTTGTAAAAGCCATGTTTATATTTCATCATTTGTAACTTGTAACTTGTAAGGTATAAGATAGAATCATGGATTGAAGTAAGGACTTGACACCCGGAGTTGGTAGTGGTTTTGGAATTTAAGTCTCAACGATGTAACCTCTTTGAACATATACTTTGGGTACTTGCCATTTTGATGCCATGCACGCTGAAAATTATATTGAAAAGTCTTATCAGTTTCCTTTTGTTTCGTTTTCAGCTTTCACGTGAATGAGAGTAGAACATTCTGATGATCAAAAAACTATTCAGCTTTTCTACTCCATCATTTCACGACTCTTACTTAATAACTCTTGTAAATTGACTCCCGGTTTCTCAGTTCACAGATTTCTGATGCGAATTATCCATTTAGAAACTATTTCTCTGACAAAGCAATCTGGAGATAAAATCATTAAATAATATTTTGGGAGACAATAAAAAGGGAGTAAGGCACCGAAGGAAAGATAACCAGAAAACCTTTTTTAATGGTCGAGATGAAAACAAGGTAATTACATTGTCTTCCGCCGGGTTTTATAGAAGGCCCCCAATGAATTAAGAAAATAATGAATTTCTTTATGGAAGACAAACCACGGCCACCTTCTTCAGCTTCTTTTCGTCTGTTCTTCCTCATCCTTATTTTAAGGTACGTCTGTGTTGTGTGTCGATTTTCATTAAAGGTTTAACGATTACATTAAAACAGCTTGATAATGGAAGTGAATCGTACGAAATAAAGAAGTTGATTTCCCAGAGATGGTGATGAGTCGAAAAAGACAATACTCTCGACATCCGAATGGAAAATTTATCATCTAAATTGTTTTAATTCAACGAGCCTTTGATACTGGGCAAAAGAGACTGAATCAAAATTTCCGGGGGATTTCATTTTCTAAAGGAAGAGAAAGATGGACATCAAAGGAAACAGAGTCTGAACAAACTAATTGGGAGCCTGACAAATCTTCCGGAAGATCGTGACAAGTGAATTAACAAAAGGTTCACCAATGAAATCGATTATCATAAACATGAAGAAATGCAATTAGTTTTTCATTCATGCACTTGCCGTTCATCCCTGTGAAAGCTTTTTCTCGCGTACGCATACACGCCCTCAACAACAATCGATAACTGTAACAGATGTGCTTTAAGATATTGTAAATACCAGTTAAAACTTAAAAGAAAGCTGGGATTCGATATGAGAATCGCATAAAAAAAAAGACATAAAACTTTGGACCCGTAAGAATAAAAGAGAAATGCATGCGTGCAGCAGTGAAAGTGAAATAAAAACCTTCAGAAATTGAAAAATTGAAAAAAATCTAATCGTTGTACAGACAACTTTAAAGGAATGTTGAACCCAGCGGATAGTATCGGAACAGTGAGGAAAGTTTTAATCAGAACTGCGGAGATATTTTGAAACGATACGCACACGAGTAACAGAGGCATATATCAAAATGCTAAAAATAACAAAATTTCGTACGCAGGAGAGTGACTGTACCGTACCGGAGGCAGAGAATGATATGCAGAGTATCAGATTCACGCAGCAATTTGCAAACCTTGGACTGCATAATTAATGTGAAACAATGTCCTTCTGCAGCGGTTTGAGACTTTCATTTCCATTTCCACTTTCATTCACATTCTCACGCCTCCTGTCTAAATTCCAAAACTGAACGACCCATCCGCTGGCACTTTCATTAATAAACCAAAAGCAAAACGTTATGTTTGACCGTAAGTAAACATTCGGTGTCAGACGGTTAATCTCATAAATCTAAAATTTGATTTTAGGTATTGCGTTTCGTAGAAATAAAAATCTGGTTTTGTCAGCCTTGATTTTTGTAGGGTCCAGCCCGTCTCGCCGGGCGCATTCGGGCGACCATAAACATAGATGTAGTCTGCTGTTATTCTGTAGGGTCACTATGCCTTCGCTGTCCGACCGCATATTTCCCGGTGAAATTTATGATGAGACTCGCCATATTTGAACAATAACTACATCAAATTATAAGTGCTGGAGCAATTTCGTTCACGGTTATTCCTATCGGACTCAAAATGGATTGTCGAAAGTCAGGGGTCAAGGGTGAGAGGATAAAATTGATGTTGTTTCCAGGAACTGTCGGGCGGTGGGCCGAAAGGGATGAAACCCAATGCAAATTCAACCTCTTCCGAGCGAGCTGTAAAAATGCGAGAGGGCGAAAAGCTTAGTGAACAAGTGTTAATGCATTAATTCACTGCATCACCCTCTACACCTTCCACAATGTTACAATACACGTGGAAAGTTATAAAGGCTAAATTTGAATGATATTAAATGGGTAACTTAATGACTTTACACTCGTTAATTGTAATAAACGGTCTGATACGTATTGACATAAATCATATTAAGTCATATTTTACGTCTATATGGTCTCGTGAAATGGATTACGTCGCTCTGAACTAATTTAAAATTTTCACTAAGAGACAACGAAGACAGTATTTTCCGCATTTTACGTTGCCTACACATAACCGATTGACGAGATTCGTCTAAGTCATAATCGATTTGGGCTGGGTGTTTTTTTTCTCAAAAAAATTTTCAGTCATTAAACCGGAGGTTTCAAAACTTTCGAGGCAATTATTACCAAAAAGATAAATAAAAACTTTTCCGATGGGGGTGAATTAAAGTGAAAGAAAGGGAAAGGCGGAAAAGAGTAATAATTCTTAAGAAAAATGTTGTTTTTCATGGCGGGGTCGATAAGGCGCCTCGAAAGGTTGAGGCGTGAAAGACTCGACCAAACATGAAATTGTTCCGAACTCGACGGGTCACTCGAAATGATTGATTTATTCTTCTCTTCTAAAACAGGTTCACTCGAAGTTTCGGAAGTGACAAGTGATTTTCCTGAACGCTCCAAGAATCCAACTTCTGTACGAAAGGAACTTTTTTGCATGATCGAACGATTCCACGAATGTGTTTTATGTATATATATAAAATTCACTTCAATTTCTCCACCATCCAACCATTCTCTGTTTCTCTTAACCTCTCGCCTTCCTTCATCGAAATAAAACGACGTCCCCACAGCGACCTTTCGCTTCCAATAAAACTTACGGGTGACTTCTGAGTTGAGCAAGGCGTAAAACCATGGCAGCCACAAAAGGTACCTGACTTTACACGTCTTTTAATTTGTTTACCGACTTGCGACATAATTTGGAACTTCCGACTGCGGTCGCTCGTAATGTTTTAATGGCGTGTACTAAAATCATTGGTGAAGCAAACGTAAATTGTACTTGACTTTTCAGATGAAATTCACTTTGGTAATGTAACACTCAGAGAGACATTGTTTCGGTGTTATGAGTTATTTGAAGTCACGTGAATGATTTAGTGCTACGAACCGTTCGGAGGCGTCAACTCACCGAAAAGAGAAGGACGTCAGGACGAATTGTACATCAACAACAAAAAATAAAATTAAAACGGATGAACGAACAGAAATAGACCAGGCACCCGAAATTGGACGGCGGAGCGGTTGGTAGAAACCTCTGACAGTGAAGGATTGAATCAAAGTAGTTCTTGAAGCGGAAGAAGTTTCCCTCCCTCGCAACTTCCGGTTACAACGATGAGTGCGATCACGCGATTCCGGTATCTTCATCTGAAAGTGCCGTTCCATTTCCTTCCAGAAAATGAAAAAGTGTAAAATCAAAGGAAAAAAGCAATTTTGGTTTTCTAATCGAAATAAGTAGGCGAATGTTGTGCAGCGAACAAATTTGCGTGCAATTCATCTACAGACTTTTTTAGAAAGTTTTTTCTTTCACATAACACAAGGGAGACTCTCTCTATTATTGTTACTCCCTTAGTAAACGCTTCAGTAGTTTGACTACAGTACAGGGTTGGTCTGTACAGTCAACTTGTTAGTCACTTGGCAATACCCATAGTTTTCAATGCTCACTAGTTGGTGCTTACTCGATTCTACATATAGTGTGTTTTCAGGATAATGTGCACGACGTGTCTAGGAATTGTGCTAGTACAGGCCAGACAAATTAATTCATCGAAACTATTATACAACAAATGAACAATATTCCGTCATTTTAATCTCTCCTGTTGTTACTGAGCTCTCGTCATTTTCTCTTCTCCTCGGTCTTCACAAAAGGCTCACTGCCGAGTAGGAAAGATGAGACAAAACATTGCTTCTAGGAATTTTCGCTCTAGTCAACATCAATTTATTTATTTATTTTTAAGCTTTTGACCTCGCGTCTTTTCCCTTCCATTTAGTCGCTCTCTTTCCCCAAAATACTAGACTTGCTCCTAACCCCGTGGCGCTATCCCTCTCTCTATTTTTCTATCGTCTCATCAGCAACGCCATTGTTGCAGTCGCCGCATAGCACACCGCCTTCACCGACACCGTAGACAGATTCCTTGTTTTGGCGACGATGACAAGGAGAGACGGAGAGTGTATTTGCAGGAATTCGACAAAAAGAAAGTTTCAGGAGAAGATGAAAAGGCGGAATGGCGGAGAAAGCTTTTTGGCATTCGTTTTCACTGAACGGAATTTTCTTCTTTAAGAGAAATTCACTCGATTTGTTAGTCGATGAATCGTGAAGACTTTTTCTTCAACTTTATGGAAGAGATACATTTATCATTTACTTCAAAGCTTCTCTGCATGTGGGAAATGTGGTTTTGTGAATTCTTTTAATAAAAATGTAATTTCTCGTCGAAATGAAAACAGCGGTCTACATTGTCTTCGGGAACAACGTTATGAGTATTGCGAGAGACCGAAGAACAAAATAAAAAGTTAAGTGTCATTTGGTGAGCCAGTTAAAATCCCCCAACAGCATATTGCAGTGAAATAACCTTGATGTCGGATGGGATGTGTTTCAGGAGAAAACTAAGGAAAAATAATGACAACGAGAAAATGGAATTGAGAAAGCACACAGACAGATAATTTCCGTATGCAATAATGGGACATGAGTTTTCCCGAAAACTAAACTTCAGTCTCACATCGCACTGAATGTGTACCGCCAACATTTTAATTAGCAGAATTATACTATAGCAGGTAATAAAACTAATTGATTGAAATTGTGGAAGACTCACCTGAAAGCGAAACGGCAATGACTATGGTGTAACAAACTATTAAAATATTTCCAGTTGATTTTGTCCTGTTTCCGGCGACCATGACGTCATTCCTTTTCCTTTCGTTCGAGTGTTTATCATGCGAATTTGATGTCACAAAAGGAAAAAAACAACACAGGGAAAACCGAAAGTGGGCGGACAATATAGCGGAGGCTTTGGGCGGATAAGAATGGGAACTCTTGAAATTCGTCACATTTTCCTCCCTGGCCTTTTTATTTCTTGCCTTTTTTGTGCGCCTCTGGCTTTCCTAATTTCACTCGCACCATTCACCGGGGAAAAAATAATTTTTTTTAATTTTTTTGAATTTAAAATAAAGCAGAAAATGCGACACTTGAAAGTCCGGAACGAAATTTACATACGGATTCCCGAATGATGAACAAAAAAATAATAATTTTTCGTCTCTCCCGTCTCGGATATTTACAAACCTGCGGAGGCAACGAGAGGAAAGGTTGGATGAAGACTGGAAAAGAGTAAAGCCGGATGGAGAACTCTTTACGACAATGTGGAAATTTCGACGGGAGAGAGTGGAAGAGAATCGCAAGACATTAAAAAAATAAATGACAAAGTGAAGAAAGAAAGACGAAGCAAAAGAGGAAAGAAGAAAGAGGGAAAAAAGATAGAAGGAGGTGAAAACCGGCGAAAAAAACTCAGCGGAAACCACGCATCATCACGGGAAAATGTCGAGTCGAAACGCGGGAAATTCGATGCTCTCGCAGTTGTCGACGTCCGTCTTTTGCTTCCTCCACGTCGATCGCTCGAACGCGACTGTCGAACTCTTCAAAAAACGGTTTTCCCGTTTGCGCGACACATGCTGTGTTGGCGTTTCCATGGAGACTCCGATCTTCCCCTAAATAATCACCCTCAAGTTGAATCTGATAAGGTCGTTCGTAAAGCAAACGAAGTCTTCTTCATCCGCTTCGGGGAAATGGCGGACGGAAGGCAAAACGGACGGAAGACACGGATGAAAGAAATAAAGAAAGAAAGGATGAGGAATAAGAAAAATGGTCAACGTCCGCTGTGTCGTCGTCTGCTCAGCCATTGCCCATGCGTTGCAGTGCGTTCCCCAAAAGTTACATAAAATTGTTGAAATGCTGACTGCATTGTTTCTTTTATTTTGCACATTTTGCTGTGGTCCTTAAGACCCACGTCCACGTCCACCATCCAAAACTTATGTATTCTGAAACCATTAAGTAACTCTTTTTTCCTCAACTTATCGGGCTACGTGGCTGTGCTCACAGGTGCTTCGAAGTGTTGTGCATGCTTGCTGTACAAATGGTGGTAGAATGAGTTCTTTGACATAAAACAAACACATTTGCTATAACTCTATTGCATTTTTGGTCGTTTGCTTGTATCACAAGAAGAATAGAATAACTATAATATGCCTACATCTAACTAGAATGCTTAATTCTCAAACTAGTTCACAGCTAACAAAGTCTAGCATTATTTCTTTTGTTCTTATTTTTTAATAAATATTCAATGTTAAATTACGTTACTTAATAACACGAGTAATTTTCAACTCATTTTAAATTAACCCATAAAATTTCTACATGTATTCAAAGTATGTGTTCAATACCCTAAAAACAAAATGTATTAGTAAAAAAACAGAAAAGAAGACCAAAAATCAACAAAATTTGAGAAGTTTAAGTGAAAAACATGTACAATTTTTTGATATTTTGAGTTACTCGTCGTAAATTGTCGTTTCCTCATTGTAACACTTCATTTGTTCAATTCGACTGAGGAACAATTTTTTTTTGGATGTTAATTCTCCTGTTTTATTTCGGGATGTCAGTTTCAATGTTAATTTCCGCGGTATTCGGCCGACGTTTAATAAGTCACGTAAATTTAACTTGAAGCACTTCAAACCTTTCGTATTGTCATCGGCGAGTTTGAGGTGTGAAACATCGTACTTTGAGGAAAGGCTCACATGCGACGACGCCTCGAGGTGTTCCGAATCATTTCCGGGTCCAAGACTTGTTCTGTTGGTTTTGCAAACTACGAGTCGTGGTCATACGTCAAACAAAACGATGCCGCAGCATGAATCTCCTGCACATAAATAAGGGAGGAACAATCCATACGAAATACCGAATACAATGCCGCGTGAAGAACACATGATGGAGCAACAATGAAGACTTAATTATACAGCATACGGGTAACGACAGCGTAACGCAGAACTGATGCGGCAAACATGCCACCACCCTGGCTGCGTTAATACAGCTAATTGAAAAGATAAAGACTTGATGCCCATAGAAATTGAATCATGGACCCACAACCATCCTACGATTGTTAACTTAATAATTGGTCCAATCGAAATTATTTAGAATCCCCGCGGTGGTTAGATTTTAGGTGGTGTTTGACGCTAAAAACAATATCTGTAAAAGCAGGGGTCGAGACCTTTTAATTAGTTCGTTCGATAGGTAAATTCTTTCCGCACCTGTTCAAGCCAGCGAAGGACCAGAACGAAGGGATGAAATTCCAGGAAGGACAGAAATTAGACTGGTCGTCTACCGATGTACGAGGGAAGGTCACTTTTGCGATATTTGGAATGTTTCTTCCATTCGGGAAACAACATCGAACTGTGGTTGAGACGTTCTATAAATAGGAAAGTTGATTCTACGTTGTCTCCTAGATATATTTAACTATTTGTGAGTGCATCTACTTCCGTAGAATAAGGTCTCACTCACTCGGACAAGTCTCGACTCCAATGTAAACCGATAGTGTTTCTGTTCTCTGTCACGAGCACCAAGCAGACAGACAGACAGACAGACAGACGACATACGAACCAACACTTGAATTTGGGATTATGATAATTAAGCGTGCAAAATGCCCTCACGAGCACACACTTATTAATGATGGCATCAGCGAATCGGCCCGCGTGACACCAGCGAATGCATCATGCCGGAAAATCCTGTTTATGTGACACGGGGTGCCTCATGGTTTGTTCACATTGGTGACGTTGCCATCCGCACGACATGGCGGTCGAACACTGTCACCCTACGAGTGGGTTTTCATAATTGTTCTTTGTTGTTTAACGGAATAAAATTCACACGAAAAACAAACTTGGGTAAATTACAGTTACTATTTCAGAAAACCCAAAATAACGAAGAAATTTAAGCGTTCCCCTAAATTCATTCGTTTAATTACTCCACGCGTGCGTTCGCTATATAAAGTCTGAAGTGTAGAAAATTATAGTGCGTGGTATGTGCATGGTGCGTTGTACAATTGTCCTACCATTGAACCTTTCGCCAAGGGATCACTCGTGGTTTCTTTTTGTGCTTTCCCTCTGTTTTCTTTGTGTTTATTCTCCCTTTAATATTTTTTGTTTTCTTTGTTATTTAGACTCGGTTTGTTTTGCTTTGCTGTTAGGCTGCAATAAACGTTTTATTGAAGCAACGTAAAACACAAATACCAACGACGGATTACCGTCAAACTGTAACGGGTGTCGACGGTGATGTCGCACACTTTGTCACCTCTTGTTCGTCAGAGAAAAATATTCCATAATTAAAACATTTTTTTTCAATTTTGCAGATATTACGTTCTGAAAATTGGAGCAACAATCGTGCCTTCAAAACAAGTTACCGAAACTGTTAGCTGCCCGCTGAGGAACCTATTAGGATCAAACCCATCGATGTCCATTCTGTTAAAAGTTAACGGATAGAAATAGTTAACGGCTTTAATTTCTCTTGCTCCCAGCAATTTTTCTTTTCTCCCTTCACGCCCCCGTTTTCCAATTCGACGCTTTCGCAAATTACAAAATCAGAAATGAGATTTTCATCCTTTTAAGAAAAGTTTTTCAAATGGGTTGCCCAAAATTCTGTGCAAGAGAAGAGTCGGAGAAACCTTAATGAAAACTCTGGTGAACGGGAGCAAAGGGAACAAATCCGGAAGGCCGTGTTTTGGGTTTGCCGGCCTGGATTTTTTTTGTTCCCCCTAACAGAAAAGTTTCTGATAAAGGAAGAAAAGAAAGTTTCTACCCGTTGATGAGTAGCTCGGGTGGGCAAAAAACTAAATTAAATGATTTTTACCTCTCACCTTGGCTCTAGTTTCTACTAACCAATTACGACGCAACTTTTGTATCTTGTTTCTGTACCCTGCCGCTGCAACCGCCCCGAAAAAAGTAATTTTATTACCGGAAGGTTCATCTTGCGCCTCGTGGCCTCCCCAAAAAGCCACTTGGCTAAATTTATGTACTCAAAGTCACAAGTTGTAATGTTTATGGCGGAAATGAGTGAATCAAAGATGGCTGTGTCGTAAAGGGAGTTGTTAAACTGCAGCCTTGGATTTTATTTTCGGTTCTGGGAACTATCATTTGTCACTTGACTAACTGGACAACATCTGTTTTGCAGTGTGCGCATTAATATTTCGGAATGAATAACTCCCATTAGGTTATCTCCTTCGTCCGTATTCTTTACATTCTTCACCCTGTAGCCTGTTTTTGATCGCTTTCGCTCTATCAAGTACCAAACGTGCACAAAATGTCTGTCTATATTTCACCAATAAAACAGGGTACCCCCTTTTGGAGCCTTTTGTTTGTACGTTTCGATTTTGTGTTGCATATAAATAGTTACTTTGATGCGATTTACATATTAACACATTTTCTAATACCCTCTGCTGAATTATAAATGTTTGCGATTGATGTTACGCGATGTTGTTAGCACTTTCTCACTTACCCTGCAACCTGTTTCCATAGAACACTATAAAATAACCGACAAGAGCGAGAGGATTTCGTTGGTTACACTAGCGTTTAATATCATTAATGGTTGCAACAGCAAAAGCTAAATTGTGAACTCTGTGAACAAATAATATGTGGTTCAACCTTTGCTTCTTATTTCTCGCAGCAAGAGAATGAGCCCGGTTATAAGTAAAGGAAAAGCCAAAAAAAAACATAAAAAGCACACAGAGCATATTACCGTGGTTTGTGGGTATAAAAGAAATCTGTTAAAGCAACGACAGAAGAAATGTTGAAAGCAAAAGAAGTTGAATTTGCCTCCCGGATTAGCCGTCCCAGCATCCTCCAATTACGTCTTTGCCTCGGGTCACTTATCGGAGAAAGTCAACCTCAGCAAAATCATTTTATGTCATTTTCTGTCGTTCGGACTTTCCAAACTTGGAACAAAAGAAGCTTACAAGTTGATGGACACAAGCAAGGGAAAAAGGAGCAGCGAGGACCCGTAAGTATGGGCTAGTCACTGCCTTCGTTGTTTTTCTGATACTTCCAGGCTCTGTCTCTCCCTTCTCTTGACCTCTAATTTATTCTTAGGATCATCGTTGAAAAAATAATGATGTTTCTTCTCACGTTAGTTTCTTCTCAGTTTAGTACTCTTTAATAAATCCAAAGCTCTCCAACAATTTATTTCGCCTCTCACACTGTTCTTTTCCTGATGTAAAATTGCCAGGGAGGTGTTCGAATAACTCCGAAGGAATTTCACCAAGGAAACCCCGGCAGGGTG
The DNA here is from genome assembly GCA_037055365.1 of Polyplax serrata. Classification (NCBI taxonomy): domain Eukaryota; kingdom Metazoa; phylum Arthropoda; class Insecta; order Psocodea; family Polyplacidae; genus Polyplax; species Polyplax serrata. Next base: position 1,863,900 of record JAWJWE010000038.1, on the reverse strand, counting down.
GCTGGAGAAGGAGGAGGTTGAGTCAGAAATCAAATTAATGAAGTCAATGAATTAAAATCAGATTTGAAAATTTCTCATCGGCTGCTGCTGCTGCTGCTGTTGCATGAATTCCGGTGAAAAATTGCTTGTCTGTTGTCGGCACCACCATGGGCGGCTTCTCTCCTTCCAAAATCTCAGCTCCCAAGCCTCAGAGATGCCTCAAGGGTGAAATTACTTTTTCCTTTCGACTGATGAAAGTCACCAACGGCGCTTTCCACCAACAACCGTCCCCGTTGCCGTTGTCTGTCGTTCACCAGGAAAAGCTTCCGTTGTGAATTTTTAAAAAGTCGTGAAATCGAGCGTTGAATTCCTACCGAATGGGATTCCACACGGAGGAATTCGGTGAGGAATTCGACCAACAAGAGTGAAAACGACCGATTCGATTCATCAGTCGGAGAATGTCGACGTGTGAAATCCATCGTTTCCTTTGGCAATGACGACAATAAAAAAATAAAAACACAACACGTGGCAGTTAAGCGACATTTTAATACGATGTATACGTTTTTTCAAGTTTAATTTCTGGCCCAGACTCGAATGCCGGAAGAAGTCAAAGCCGTTGAAATATTAGACGGGAAAAAATGGATGGGTGAAATGGAAATGGAGGATGCATGACAAGAGATGCAGCTGTGACATTGTGAAATGCAGCTGACATGGCAAGAGAGTGCAGAATCGGAGAATTTTCGGTGGGTTCTTCTGCTTCCCTGAAAAGCTACCTAACCCGACAGAAGTAGTTCAATATTAATAGGGATGTTGTGATTCTTAGTAGGATGTTGTTACCGGTGAAATAGGAATCATCAGAAGATGTTTGAATTCCCAGCCACGAGTTGACTGTAAATCAGCCAAACAAATGTGCTAGAAAATGGGATGATGATGTTGATGATGACGAAGATAATGCGATCGGCCCCATAGAGGCTGGTTCGGTCCCTAAAGTAGTTCAGGGAAGGAAATCGTCCCTTAGGGGTTGACAATCATCCCCCGTGACATAAAATGAAATTTTAATTCAAAGGCCCAAGTACTGTCCAATTCAAAGGCTCCTTCTCTGGAAGGCAAACACATAACCGATCAATTTCAAATGGAATTCCAATGAATTTTGTTTTATTGTATTTGCTTGAATTTTGCTCTCTGGAGTGTTGTCTGTCTCCTTTGCAATGATTTCTCTTTTCTTTCACTCCTTGACACTTTCCCTTCTCTCTCTCTCTCTCTCTCTCTGTCACTCTCTATCGCTTTTCGCTCTTTGAAACTCCCCTACCATCTTATTAATAACTACCCCGACCTGGTGTTCTATTTCTTAGTCGTTCTGCTCCACAGAAATCAAAATATACTTCCAAAATTTAATTATATAGAGTTGCAGAAAGCAGACAGAAGACGGACTGCCTACGAACAGAAATATTATTATAGGGTACTTCTGGAAGGAGCTGTTTTTCCTTGAATCGACCCGTATCTAAATCTCACATTTTGAAATTCTAGGCTTTTTGTGGTGATTTATTTTTCGTAGGTTACTTATGATGTGGGCAGTGAGGAACTACAGTTTTCGGTATGTAAGTAATGAATAATATTAATAATGAATAAATTAAATTTGTTTTTGCACCGCTCACATTTTTTTTTCGACAGTTTAATCACTGGATCAGATTGAAATAATTCTAAAAAATATCTATGTATGAATATATTCAACTCGTATTATTTTGTATAAAATATTTTCAAGCTGGCTTGTACGCCTAAATAATAATTAGGATTACCTCGTATTCTCTTTGTAGTGTCTGTAATATATTTATGAGTCAAATACATAGTTCATATATTTATTCTCAGTTCTCAACTCCTTTCAAAAATGTAAAACGAATAGAAGCTTTAAAATTACCAGGTTAGGCAGTTATTATTAAAGAAATTAATCTAAAACTGGGCCGAATAGTTTGGATAGTTGAAAGTGAATTCCAAAGAATTTCACCAATAACAAACCTGCGAAAGCTTTTTTAACTGGTTCTAATTCCTTGAAGTTTGACCTTTTGTCTTTCGTTCAACTTTCGTCTAGGGTTTCTTTTTTTTGTGACCCAGAGAAGTGTCAGACCACAACCTTTGTGCCTTTTACAATTTAAAAAAAAATTTGGAAATTTTCGCTGTTAAGGTTAACCTGTGTCCATTAGCGTTGTTCTAATTACATCAGCCGTTTTTCTACCAACACCTAATTATAGTACTTTGATTCGGTTGGGTCTCGTCAAGGTCTTTATGACATCGACTAAAATGACCACAAGTTTCGCTTGAAATAGAAGAAGAGTTCTTCCAATTAATTAGTTTTTGGGCGCTGGGGGCGTCACTGACGACGACAAAATCAGTTCAATAATCTACGATAAGGATTTGTATACGTTAGGGGAAGAAGATGGATATCTCTCGGTAGTAGTTAACTATCACTCGATCTCCCTTCTTGTCACTTGGAATGAATTGTCAATGTATCCTGGATTTCTGAAAATCGGCTGAATAGGTTTTCACATTGCATTATCTTCTCTCAACAATCCACCCAACACTGTTACTCTTGTAGTTTGACTTCGCCGACTGTTCATTTTAATAAGAGCATTAGAACGGAAATGAACGCACATATTCGGGGTTCGTTAGTATCTTGAAATCTGCAGAATGAAAATGTCAGTTATGGAGATTTTGTCTGTTTTACCTTGGCTGAATATTAATATGAATTTCCATGTAAGTGAAATGAGTCATTGACTTTTTGTCACATGGACAACGCCTTCAAATATGAATGCATGCACATTTCAGACACTCAAGTTTATCAGGTTGTCAGACACTTTAATTTATCATACATTTTCGTTACATTTCCTAAAAAAATTTTCACACATTTTTTTTACTGGAATTGTAATGAAATCTGTGCATCGATTAAAATGTTGGAGTGCCCCTTCCTATTGTTGAGTAGGCAATTCCCAAGCTGCAGTTGAAGACCGAGAGTATATAAATAATTTTTTAGGCTGAGTCCATCTGCGGTTTACCAGGTACATAAGTAGTTATTAATACAAACTTTTAGTTCTTATATGTCTAAGTACTTAAGTAAGTTTATTAAAATTGTACAAGTCATTTTTACGGTAATTAAAGGTGATATTAAAAGGTTAGTTAAAAAATTAATATAAATAAACGTTTAAATAGTATTATTAACACAATAGAATTTTATTGAGACGGCATTTTTTCCAATATGCTGCATACACGATTTTTTCTTTGTGTTCCATTTCTTATATTTATAACGTAACCATTGAGGAAATTTTTTTCTCCTTCTCTAAAAGGTAGGAAATAAAAGGAGGCCCAGAAGGGTCACTCACACCAAACATGTTCTCTTGGATATCCATCGATTCTATTTATGAAACAAAATAAATGGGTAAAAAAATAACATTTTGCTCTTAGGTTCGCGTCCGTTAGATCAAAAGTAATGCCTCCGTCGGTTTTTTGGGTAACTCCCGATATGAGTACAACGAAGAGAGAAAAAAATCAGTTTGATTTCCTATTTATGAAACTCGTTTCATTGCTTTCGTTTGATTTGTTCGACTAGGCAACAGAAATGGGATTTCCTTCTTCAAATTTGACAGTTTTGTAGTATCGCTTACGTTTTTACTTTAGACGAATTCATTTTGAATTTTAAATTACATTTGTAAACTAGAAAATAAATTTCATCTCCTGTTCCTTAGCCCGAAATAAAAAAAAACTTTTCCCGATTTCCACTCTGAAACTTTGAATTTCAGACATCGAACATTTGAATAAAGTCTTTTAATTAACCGTCCTATTTACTATCGACTACAATTCCAATACTATTTTCATTAACATTTTTTCTACCTTTGAGTAAGCCACCCACGTCTCATACTTTTACTTCTATTATTTCTTCTAAAGAAAAAATGCTTTGATTATACCTCGTCTACCCGTTTACAACAATTGAATTCTCTCTTTGTAACTCGTTTACTATTTTTGTGTACTTTCCATTAATGCATCGATTTCCACTTGAATTATTGATACCTCTTTGACGTTACGTCTTTCGGTTCTATTTTCTCTCCCTCTCCCTCCCTCCCTCTCTCTCTCTCTCTCTCTCTCTGTCTCTCATTCCACGAATTATTTATTGGACTATTGCGATTTTCATTATTGACCTTTTCAGCATTCGATTCTCACTGGCATTATTTTCCACGCGATTTATTCGAATGAAAATTCAAGAGTCAACGGACTGCAATAAAATGTAATTGCAGCTGTCAAAAATAAAATGAAAATAACATGAATTGTGTAGAATTGGTATTAGTAATTCACGCAACAGAACTATACCAGGTACTGGTGGGCCTGGTATTTTCATCAGTCATAGGTTCCATTAATTGGTAACTTTCCACTGTTTATCAATATGACTGGTGCAAATTACGTGAATTAGCAAAACCTCACACGGAGTCACTCGAGATTTTTGCTTACTCTTGACCAGGGCGTAGTATAAAAAGTGGATTCAATCGAATTACTGTTCTCATAAAATGCAACAACAACCTGCAGTAACAATTATGTGACAATAAATAAAAGTCATAAAAAATTTTTTTATAATACGAGTTTTCGGTCATCCATTTTGAACAACGAAATTTCACCTTAGACAATACTTGGTAAACATGTTTCTGTATCAACATCGAATGTAATAAATACTAGTATATAATTCAGTAAAAATTATTGTCATATTAATTTGATGTAGGTATGTTTTTATACACCTATTATAAAATACTTATTCGATTCGGTAACACAAGGAGAGGTATCAAAGTACGGTTACCTCTTTAAACATACATCCTCCAAGGAAGGAACGGTGTCCTACCCGAAGATACGAACAAGTAATGTAACAAACTTACGTCACTTATTTTAAAGGAAGACTATTAAATCTCTACAATTTTGAGAGCAAGTGGTAGAACGTTGCAATAAGGAATAATAAATAGTAAATAGTAATGGTATTCCGAAGAATAAATCAGTAAGACAACAATGTAAATTGTGCTTATCAGCAGAGAAGGAGAACGCCACAGCGAGATACCGCTGCAGAGGAAATAATAAAAAGAAGGACATTTAGGAAGTTCATAATTGTAGAAACTGAACTGTTTGAATTTAGTTAGTTCACATCGTAACTTACAGTTCGTGATTAACGTGAGTGTCAAGTGAAAGGAAGATGGAAAAGAACACGAGGAATTACAGGTAAGTCAAAGACATAAGTGGCATTCTCCGTTATGTTATCTATGTGAATGGTAAAATTACCTGAGACGAATGTTTTTATAATCAACCTCCAGACTGCCTTAATTTAAACTCCTCCTAGAAGGCAACTGATCTTATTGACGTGAAGAGTGCACTTATAAGTAAAGTTCTGTTTCCATCACAGATGAAAAAACTGAGGGGTTTTATATTTTCTACAAATTTAAGCTTCAACTTATGCTTTGGGCGCAACGTCGGCAGAACTGTCTACATTTTCTTCTTTTACTTTGTCAGCCTCCATTTTGGATGCAACTTCTCTGAGGTAGTCGACGATTTGAGAGTGACCGAAGGTTTCAGCTTCGTCAATTGGGCGCTTTCCCCATCTGTTAACAAAAATGGAGCATCAATACTGTTGGGTATATTTCAACTAAAATTTTAAACGTGTCAAGTCTTTAGAAAGGCTCGAGAAGATAAATGATAAAAGAACCAAATTTTTTTTTACATTATTCAAAAACAAATTTTCCCTTTCTCTCTCTACAGCTAAACTAAAATTAGTGTATACTAAATAACAAAACCAGATACTGTACAATTGAACCATTGAACTGATGAATATTCTTACCTATCTTCGGGATTGATGGGTACTGAGCAGTGGTCTATTAGAAACTGAACAGACTTCAGGTGACCCTCGGCGGCTGCCAAATGCAAAGCAGTCCTCCCATCGTAGTCCGACAGTGTCATGTCCATACCAGACAGTCTGTGCCTAATGGTAGAAAGTATCAATTAGAATCATATAAAAGCACCGTACATCAATTTATTCTACCTGCAGTGAGAAAGGTACTACTATACATACCTTCTCAAGGCCGGCACATCACCGCTGGCTGCCGCAAACAAAAGATTGATGACATTAAGACCACGGACTTCGTACTTATGTCGACGGGGATCCTTCTTATTTGCGGCATGTTTTAAGCTGTCGTAATGGTGAAAATTGAAGCGGCCAACCAATTCCTATAGAAAAGAATAAAATACATTGCAGATATGGTCAATGTGAGTTTCATTAAAAAATGAAGCAAACACTTACCTCGCAGAACAGGAGTCCTCTACAGCTGTTGCCAAATTGATCCAGTGGGGGCGAAAATGTACAAATACCCATAACATTAGGTATGACTACCAGCATTGCTCCAGATACACCCGACTTAGCAGGAATTCCCACCTTAAAAGAAACGTACATTATTTTTATGACATTAAGAATCATTTTCAAGTGTTGGAATGGAATGTCAGAACCCCTTGAACAAATAGTACCGAACTCGTATTTCGCGTTTACTACTACTTTCGTACCTTGAAGGCAAATTTTCCTGAATAGTCGTACATTCCGCAGCTGTGCATCAAAGAGAGGACGTTTCGAACAGAATCCGACTTCAAAACCTTCTCATCAGTGATAGGACAAATGCCTCCGTTTGCGAGGGTTGCCGCCATGACTGACATTGACTCGCAATTGGCTTCCATGGAACAGCACTATACAACAAAATTGTGTCAAATGTGACTATAACATTGTGAGAAAACAATTACATCGCTCATTGCATAAACAATACCTGGAAATAATAGTCCATACATTCTTTAAAATTCGTGTTGGGAGGAAAGCATTTATGTTCTCGCATGAGAAAGCCCAAGGCATAATTTCTGTCGGCTGCCTCCCTCTCCGACAAGAAGACAGCATTGTTGAAACCTAAGTATTCGTTCCCTGCTAATCTCTGTAGAAAAGAAAAACACAATGTATGTAGTTTCTTCCCAATTTCCCCATTATTTTATTCGATTATTTGAATACCTTAAAATAATTCATTGTGAAGTCAAATTTCTCAGCCAGGGTCATTTCAGGCTTGACTAGTGTTTTCAAAAGGGCACACACTAGGATGGCTCCAGCATTGATCATCGGATTATGCGGTTGCACTGCATCAAAAGTTAACATTTAAATAAAAGGTAATGCACAAAATGCTTTTCTGCGATAAATGCCAGTTGGTGTACTCACTATTGCTATCCAGTACTAGTTCATTAAAATTTCTCCCGCTAGGTTCTTGACCAACATATTTGTGCACCACTTCTTCGCCTAAATTTTCTAAAGCGATTGCATAGGTGAGGGGTTTACTGCATGACTGTATGGTGAATGGAGTCGACACGTCACCAACAGAGTAACGCTGACCATCTATGGTGCAAACGCTGATGCCCCAACTCTCTGGGCTCATTCTAACTAATTGGGGTATGTAAGAGGCCACCTGCATGCGTTTAAATTAACATAAACAACTTGTTTGCTCAATGTACAGCCAAAACAGAGATGCCCACCTTTCCCGTTGAACACGGTTTTATTTTCCAAAAAAAATCTTCTATAGACTTGCAGAATTCTTGAAAGTCTGGAATGACAAATTGTTGACGAAACGCCTTTGATATTAATATTATATTTGGTGACACAGCCCTGCGAAATAACAAAATCAAGTCCTTAAAAACTAGTAGTAAGGAACTAATGCAATAGTAATAATAAAGTTTGAATGGAAGGAATTTAATAAATACTACATAAAAACCTATAAAAAAATTGTAGCTTAACACCCTGCAGAATGCTCTCATGACGTTTGAAACCTATGCTATCAGATTTGTTTAAGTTCACGGTTACGAAATGCATAAAAGCCTTAGCATGTAGAATGCACTAAAATGTCCACTTACTTTCTAAAATTTTCTCTATCGAGTTTAAGTGATTCCGGAGAACTTCCCTCGTATTGTAACTTCTTTTGAATTGCTCGCAACCCTTCCATAAATTCGGAGAGTCTTGGATCCTTTTTACCGATTCCGGTCGCACGTAGTGCCTATAAATCATTATAAATACCTATTAATACATTGATTCAATAAATTATTCAGTAAAACCTCAAGGGCATAAAATTATTTTTACCGCCAAGAATTTTCCGACAGAAAGTTGTTGAGTCTCCTTGTTTTTGAACATGTCAAATAGAACATCTTCTGGACTTTTGTTTGCATCTCTGCTTCGGTTGCTACAATAATCAGAGCAACATAAAACAAACTTGTTAAAATGATCGTTTTAATATCGTTAGATATTAAAAATATAAAACCAGTCAAAGGTCGCATAATATGATTGCCAAATCCTCAACTTCGAATAAATAATGAAATTCAGCAACATAAACATGCAATTAGTTTGTGCCCAAGTGTAATTGACTCGACGAAACAATCCTGTTTCTTATCTAGCAAATTTTGAACGTGTTGCAAATTACTATTATTAAGTACAAATAATTAGCACGTGTAAACTAACACTAATTTGCTATCTTATCCCGTGGACAATTAACTCTTCAGTCGGAAGTACAACCCCGTTTCAAAATATTAATTAAGTCATACCTGTCTAAGGAACAAGCGTCGTGAATAAATGATAGGCTGTGGACATCAGCACAGTGCGTTCACATCCGCAGAGATAAGCAAGTAACAAAGAAGAGAATGATGACATGAATCTCCTTGTTAGTGGTAACCGAACACTCTTGGTAAATTAAAAGTATTCAACGAGATATCGTCCAAGGTATATTGTATCTTTTCACATATTTAAGATTGATTCTTGTTACGATAGATCGTACACATTCGGTGTTCTATTTAATTGGAGGTCTTCTTCGTTAAGTCGCTGTTGAGTATTTACTTCATGGATGTGTGTACGTGTTACTAATTTAATTAGCTTATTATCTCAACTCAAGTGTCGTTCCGTGACGTTTTGTTTTGCGGCTGTCTATTAATAGTGGTCGTTCACTCGTCACAAACTTGGCTTCAAGCCCCTCAATCAAGATGGAATCGTCATTGACTACTTAATTCAAAAAACAGATGTTCGCACAATACATATATATATATATATGTGTGTGTGTGTGTGTGTGTGTGTGTGTGCACACATGATGTTGAATAATGTACGGATGTTTCAAAAAAATACTGCTACTGTACACGAAAGAATTCTTTGTAAACAGAAAGTGAATAAGTGAATAAGCGAATAAGTGAAATTTATATGAAAATGTTGTGTACATTTTTAACGGCTTGACTCACCTTTTAATTGAATTTGAAAATTCTGCCCTCCTTTCATAGAGATTCAGCGAACCTTTTCCCTGATGTAGAATCTTTATTTTCTGCATCTTAAAGTCAAAATGTTTGTTTCATGAAACGGTAAACCTTTTGTTTTTACGTAAGGTGCACCATCGAATAACTGGAGTTATAATATTACTCACCGGCTTGCACGAAGCCAATGCACATTTTAAAAGGACGATGAGATTCTCCCTGCTGTTCATTGCCTTTTACGAGTACTACTAATCACACAAAACTATTACTTAAATTAATGATTATTGACGCGTACATTTCCCTGCAGATAGCCAAACACCTGTAAACTATCGAAAGCTCAAGTTTTACATTTTCTACTGTTGGAAAATCAAACTCTTCGGACACCCATTTTGAATTTTCAAATGCCCTCTGAATTCATTTTGAAAAAGCGGTGGATTTCTGATGGTGCGCAGTATTTTCTAAGCAATCGATAGGAACTTGAATTTTCCTTATTTCGCCAGTAAACGCCATCCGCTTACGATGAAAGGCCTGAAATATTAGATTCCTCCTTGACTTTTCTGCAGCTTAGATTGGGGGCATATCATTAATTATAATTTTTTGTACTATGAAATTGATTCAAGGGCTGTGGTGAGGTTGTTAATTTCCAAGAGATTGTAAATAAAGAGAAATGTAAATTTTATGTATGAGGGTATGATATTCCTCTTGTGGGTTGTCATGGTTAAAAGAAACGTTTAAATAAATAACCCTATGAATAGGTTTCTAGTAAACTCGAGGGAATGGAACCCGCCAGTTTATTTTATTACCAGGATGATTTGAGGATGTTTTTACATATTTTTATTTATTCATTTAAATTTTTAAAAATGTGTACAGTTGGTCTAACCTATGTGACCGTACAACATTTTTGATCAAATACCCAAGCCGTATGATGGATGGGTGGCGGGGTCGTTATCTACCTTGATGTCACTAAGTCGTTAGGAATCAACAAAGGGGTCTATGATCAAATCTTGTAGGGCTTGAAGAACGATCTTTTATTCCCGGCCTGTGTACCATTGCAAAGGAAGGTAAAAAGCATTCGCAAAAGTATAAGATTAACTTTTCATTCTTAAATCATCATTTCTCAAATGATCTTCAGTTATTTTTTAAGCGTTATTCAATGACAATATGTTGACAATCAAAAATTTCCGCCACCGATATCACCAGATATGAAAACTGGCGAACTAATAAACACCATTACCAGAATGCGGGGTGAAAAAGCATTTGGTTCACAGTACTGCAGTTGTTATCCTAAGAATAACGCTAATTTTATTCTAACACACTGCTCCTAATTCTACTTCTAACTCACTGCTGTAACTTTTAAACAATTGAAACTTAGTACTTAATTTTTTATAACCTATATCATGTTGTAACGGTATTCATACATTAGAAAATAATTTGTGTAATTTTATAGTTAAAAAATGCAGATATAGAAATCCATTCATAGTTCAACGTCGACAATACCGAATAAAAATTGTTCTAAAAGTACAATATTTAAATTACGGTCTACTTTATTAAGTGGTTTTGCTTATTTGTTACTTACAAATACGTATGTTATAAAACTGAAGAATTCAATGTCTATTACAAGAGCGAGCTTTGAGCGGTTACACGAGTCATAGAGTAAATATAAAATAAAGTCAGGTGACACGCACCACAGAGAAGGTTCTTTTTTGGCGGGTATTTTAATTTATTGCAACCCGCTATGTTGGCGACCATGTAAGAGGACATTACATACGTTTGTGAGATTAAATAGTATAAAAATTATAATTTATATACATGTCCTAGTATCCTTTGAAATGAGCCTCTTGAATGCATCACAGGTTTTCTGTTATATATGTCGCGGAATTTTTATAGAGCCGGTTACTTTGCCATGTGCCCACGTCTTCTGTTACAACTGTTTCGAGCAATCGATGCAAGAGACAAGTCATTCATGCCCTTTGTGTAGAAAACGAATTAGCAATTGGATTAGAAGTGTTAAGAAAGCAAATAAATTAATTGATGTAAACTTGTGGGAGAAAATTAAAGAGCAGTATAAAGAACAAGTGCGCTTGAAGTTAGCCGGAGAAGATGATGGACTCAATGAATGTGAGTAATGAAAACTGAAATATTGATTTACAAATTGAAAATTTTTATACCTCATACTACAGATAATAATTTATTTAGTCACATTTTTTGTGTAATATTATGTCATATATCAAAATTAGTTCACTACAAATGATAATGAAGTAAGAATGTAGCCTAGATGTCAACCTCAGCCTAGTGATACCTTATTACAAATGAAAACATGAATTTTTTTAAATGTTAAATAATGTCAATTATGCAATATGTAAAATTCATTGGAAAAAAATTAAAGTTGTAACACAAACACCAATGCTTACAATTGTAGTTATTCAAAACCAGTATGATGTACAAATACCACTTTCAAAATCAGGGGAAGTTGCTCAAGAATTTTCAAAGCTCCTTCAGGACTACACAATTGAGCAACAAAAAAGAAATCAAGCAGAAGAATTGGCAAGCAGAGAATTAATAGAAAAATTAAGGCTGGAAGAAGAAGCCAAGCTTGAACAAATCAAGGAAAAAAAACTAAAGACAATAAAGCAAGATGAAAAATTGGCAAGGATGCTGCAAGAGGGATTGGAAAAGGTAAGAATAACATTTCAGTCAAGTTGTACATTTATGTGCCAAAGCACATTCTAATGACAATATATGGGTACATATTATTGTGTTTTTTTTATAACTGGTGAAATCAAATTAAGATCTGTGCTCTATAAATTTATTCACAACAATATTAATTGAGAAGGTTCAAGTATCTACCAATGCTTGCTACCCACTTTATTTAAAAGCATTGGTGTCAAATTTAAATAAGAAGAAATAACTAAAAACTGTTATGGCCCCTAAAATTTACAAAAAATGTTTGACAAATTTACAACTTAAAAATTTTTTTTAATGTTTCTATTTTTGGTAAATTAGAAGAAACCTCATTTGATTCTCCTATTGTAAGAAAGGCCTAAATATTAGTGTGCTGAAATGTTAATATTCTTAGTGTGCCACAATTAATTTCAAGAATGATTTCTAAAATTCCTTAATACTTTTAAATGTTACCTGTAATAATAATTAATGTTTTTTATTTTTTACTGTACCATTAGGAAGGACTAGAGGCTGACACCCGAACATCGAGCTGTAATGAAAAGAAGTCAACAAAGGGCCCAATGGACAGCTTTCTGAAGGAGTGTACAAGTGTACAACATTTAAGTAAACATGAAAGCAGTGAGACAGTACCTAAAGTCGAAACCGAATCATTTGAGTCCAATGAGAAAGACACAAGTTCTGAGAGCACAGACAGCTTCAGTTTGGAGCTCAATTTCTTCAAACCGATAAAAAAAGTTTTAAGAACGCCACCGAAAAGGTATCCGGATGGAAGGATTCAGGAAATTAATTTGACAAGGGTCACACCCAAGAAACTGCCTTTCGTCGACTCAACAAAATCTTCACTTGAATTAGGAGCCACAGAGGGAAAAAGAATCCACTCATCAAATTCGGCGTTTGTGGATGCCAATTGTTATACAAAATCTTCCACCGAAGAGGTGGAATCCTCACCAAAAAGACTGAAATTTTCTCAGGACGAGCCTGACATGGGAATACTCAAGGACATCACAATGGGTGAGAACAATGACTCAAATTCAGCCTCTGTCCCCCAAAATGATGCTTGCAAGAAAAAAACGGTCAAGCATATACAAGACAATTATGTAACCAAGTATATAAATGCCCGACATGAGAATGGTGAAAACGACAACTTCGAAACTCAAGACTATCTATGCCCCAGCCCAACAATAGAAGATAAATTAATAGAAGAGCAGCGTCGAATTGAACAGATAATATTACAGGAGAGAAAGGACAGAGAATTGGCCATCAAGTTAAGCCAAGAGTGGGAGTCTGAAACTATCAGAAAACCACAAACAAGATCAATGCAGGCTGATTCTTTAAAAAATAAGAGAAATGGGTTTAAAAATATAAAAAATCAAAAAACATTGGTAGAATCAGGCATTTTTAGTAAGCGGACAAGGGCAAAATAAATTGTCTTTACCTTTCTAAGAGCCATTGTCATTTGTATTCACTCATTACAGTAAATTACAAACCTGAGTACCTAATTGTAAATATTTGCCATTATTTTTATATGTAGTTCTATTATAGCCTTTGTCATAAGTTTACAGCAAGTAAACAAGAGGTGTTGAAAAATTATAGGAAATTATCCTAATGGGGTTTAATTTCATGCTTGATAAAGCAGTTTACATGTGTAATGTCAATAAAAATGTTGATAACATGATCATGGAAAAATGTCAGTTATTATTTCTTGTAAAAAAATTGTCTATTACTTTCACCAAGCAAATAACACTGTATTTAAGTAGATTGTATTTTCTTTGTTTTATAAAATTGAATAATCCTCCCCTATAATGTCTTATAATGTTATGCAGTCAAATATAGAATAAAAATTTATTTCTGTACTACTGTTACTTAACTGCTTCATAAACCTTTTGAATCAATCTACTTACATAAAAAATAGAATAGGTTTAGTAAATCCAACTTAGTAAATTTAACATTTTAAGGGTTTCAAAAATAATGGGAAATTAATTTTTATTGGTGATTTGAACACAACAAAAAGGATTACATTTTCTAAATGCAGCAGTCAAAACTTGAAGTTGCCATAAATGTTGCACGAAATTTGTGTACAGCTGAATTTTGTGATGCCTTGAATAATCATTTTTGGAAATGATCCTTTTTGAATACAGCATTTTGTGACTCTGAAATCGGACAAATTTAGGCTTAAGGTTACTCTTACATATTTTGTCAGCTTCTTCAGCTATTTATAATTTAAGGGTTCATAATATTAATGACATGATACTTCGCGTTACTTTATTAATCGCAAGTTAATTTTTAATTTGCAGTTTGAATTTGTCTTTCGTTAACCGAATTTCAGAAAATAAAATATTATGTTGGTACAACTGAAAACTGCAGTCACACGTTGAAACGTGGAAATGGTTTGTTTGTGCCGATAGTGCAGTTAATTTGCTTCCTTTATAATTTTCGTAATAATACAGTCTGAAATGGTTATATTGAATAAAGATAACGCCGCGTTCAAGCGATTCTTGAACACTGTTGTGACAGTTCTATTTTGGTTGCTACTTTTTTTAACTCTTCCAAGTTTTTGTAAAGGAACTGATCAGCATCACCATCACCACCACCACCACCACCACGGTCATGAACACCATGAGCATCATACACATGAAAATCCCTCTTTTAAATACTCAAGGGAAGCAAACGAACCCCACATATACAAGCAAACCAGCCATTCGTCTCATAAAATCGCCGAAGTCAACTGGATGTTGTGGGCCGAAGCTCTAGGCTCCACTTTTTTCATAAGCGCTGTCCCTTTTTTTATATTATTTTTTGTACCATTAGACAAAAGTAAGGAAAAAGAACCGCTACTTAAAATTCTTTTAAGTTTTGCTTCGGGTGGATTACTCGGAGATGCTTTTCTTCATCTCATTCCACATGCTTTGGTACCCCATTCTTCCCATTCACATGATTCCCACGATTCCCACGAAGGAGAACATGGACACGACATGAAAGTAGGTTTATCCGTTCTCCTCGGAATCGTGACATTTCTTCTGGTGGAAAAGAGTGTACGGTGGATAAATGGTGGTGAACATGGACACAGTCATGGAGGTGGAGATGTCAGCAAAAAGGAAAAAACAAGACATGATAAAGGTGATCCTGATGCAGGCAAAAATACAAAGGGAGACAAAGGAAAAAAAACAGAGAAAAAAAAAGGTTAGTGAGTAAAGGTGGAAATACTGTCAAAATATCTCACGCTCAAGGTTTAATCATCAAAATTATTGTTTCAGGTTCAATTTTAGTATCAGGATATTTAAATTTAGCAGCAGATTTTACTCATAATTTTACTGATGGTCTTGCCATTGGTGCATCTTATCTAGTAGGCAAGAATGTAGGATTTATTACAACTGTTACAATTTTATTACATGAAGTTCCTCATGAGATTGGAGATTTTGCAATTCTTATACAAAGTGGTTGTTCCAAAAGAAAGGTAAGTTGTAGTTACAATTAAATTAATTTTAGTCTTGCCTTCAGAATTAAACTGTTTTTATGTCTTGAATGTATTACAATTTTTCATTAAAACTGAGATTCCACCACATTTGTTATTTTTTAACTTTATAACTTATATATAATGTTTAATGTAATGTAATGTAATATTTATAACTTAGATATAATGGCAGAAATAAGAAATAGATCAGCGAATTCAATTTTTGTTAAATATTGTTTCCATGTAAATATTTTAGTATTTTTACATCAGGTTTCAAAACAAGTGTTAATACTTTGGAGAATATTTATTATTTTTCAGGCTATGTGCCTTCAATTAGTTACAGCTGTAGGAGCTGTGATGGGAACCATGACATCACTTATGGCTGAAAGTGCAGGTTTGTAATGTTATTTTCAATAATTGCTGGATTCAATATTGTATCACTTTAAGTGGCTGGAACAAAAGCAGAAAATAATTTACACAATTTCTTTTTTTTAAGGTGATGTAGCAACTTCATGGATTTTGCCATTCACAGCAGGAGGATTCATTTACATTTCTACAGTATCAATTATACCAGAGCTTCTAAGGGACACTAATTTTTTGCAATCAGTAAAGGAAATATTTGCAATGATTGTTGGTGTGCTTCTGATGGTACTCATAGCTGATTTTGAATAAATTCAAAAGAATAGAAACTTATATTATGCTACCAAGCAAATCAAATCAAATGTTAATCAATAGAGTGTAAAATTATTTCGTAAAAATTAGATCAAGTAAGAACAGAACTGAATATATAATTTAATTTAAAATGTGAACACATTAGGTGAATCCATGAGATTGTTGAAGAACTTAAAACACAATCTTACAATTCTCATGACCACTAGAAGAATAAAAATGCCATGAATATATTTAATAGAAACAATGGTGATTTTAATCATAATATGAATATACATGTACATGTATGTAGGCAATTTTTCTACTTTTATTATACTATAAACAGACATTAGACCTATGTCAACATTAAAATGTTAAAGTTTTTATTTTTGTATGCCATATTAGAAATGATTTATTTATTGGATTTAGTTCCAGAATGGATGAATTCATAAATTTCTAAATTTGAAAGAGAACAATTTAAATGAAATGTATGTTTATGTGTAACAAGAATATACCTATTATTGTTTATTAATGACATTCCTTACATTTACTGACTGACATAGTCAGGGGAGCAAAATTAATTATTTCCTTGCAGGCATCATATCTTCCATTATGTGGTGCAGGAACTAAATTTGACAAGCTACGAACTTTCCCAGCAAAAATATATGTGAATAATGAAAACTACGAATATTACGACAACAAAATGATATTAAATTTCTAAGAAACCATTAAAAATAAACTAAATACTCACTGAAATTTGTTTTTTTAATAAATAAAATAGATACATAATTACCTTGTGTTAATTTTTCCATTCAATTAACTGAATTTTTTTGTGTTTTAATTATTTTTTGCTATTTCTTTTTAAACATGAAACATTTGGCAAATATTCTATGAAAAACTAATCAGAAAATTAATTTGATATAGGCAAAATTTGTGATATTACAATATAATTTAATCCTCATGTTGTGGCTTCATTGTGTCCCATCGTCTCTTTGTTACAAAGACGTATCGGAGACCAGGGGTCGGCTCATATTTTTTCCCACGCCGGAACTGAACCTTTGAAATGACGGGATTATGTGTGACTTTGCAAAATAGGATGTGTGTCAGTGTAATTTAATAATACCATTCAATTTTATTCAGTGGTCCAAAGTCAGTCATACAAAATCACTCATACAAGTCAGTCGTACAACATCTGTTGTACACTCAATATCAATTCTTCAATATACATATTATAAAAGGTTCAAATCCAGCGTTTTTTATGTGGACCTAAACTATAGGTTCGCGGAGTTCTTAACATTGGTCCTTCGAGCCGGATGTATTCAACTACAAAAATCATTCAACGCAACCTCATCGTAGCACTTCTTCAGCGTCGTCTTCGTCGTCCTATCATAGGATACGTGTAAGTTTATCCCTTTTTTCCATTTTTATAGTGAATTTTGTATTGACTCATTATCAACCAAAGGGTACTATTACCCAAAAAGCGATCCCTTGAAATTCGGTTGCGAGAGTTTCAAATCTTTCTGAATAACTTCGATTCCAAAATCAAGACTGACCAGTATGAAGTAGTCATTCATGAACTAAGAGCACGTTTGAAAGACTTTGAGAAATCTTTAAAAGAATTTCGCGAAATTGATTCGGAATTAACTTGTAATGATAGGGATTCTGACGAATTGGAAAGGTTTTCCAATCTTTATATTCAATTAATAGGTCAAGCCAACCATGTATGCGAAACTTATTCCACGGACAAATCCCAATCACACACATCACAAACTCTGATGATTTAAATTCGTAGTAGTTCATCGAGTCAAGTCAGGCTACCAGTTATCGTTACTAAAGACACGACATATCTTGCTAAATTAAATGAACCAGTGGAATATTGGGATTCCATCTTAATATACATTATAGTAGGCAAATTAAAATTTTCCACCTTGCTTCACAAGGGAAAGAGCGAACCAAATTTAAACGATCTTTTAGAATTCCTAAAAACGCGAGCAACCATTTTAGAAAGTATCGAGAGTAGAAAGACGATTGTCACGGATGGTCAAAGGCGTCAATTCAAATCTAAATCACAGTCCTTTTTCATTAAAGGCAGAAAAATCTCTTGCCCCATTTGTAGGGAGTCTCATCGAATATTTAAATGTAAGGATTTTTTACAATTAAACAGAATTAATAAGGTAAAGGAGTTAAAATTATGCTTAAATTGTTTAAACTGTGGACACCTTATAAATGGGTGCAAGTCTACTAAATGTCCTCAACTGCTATTAGCATCAATACGAGAACGATTTTGGATAACAGGTGCAAGATCGTTAATTAGAAAGGTAGTACATTCTTGTACAAAATGTTTTAAGGCTAACCCTGTACCAATTACTTCTCTTATGGGCAATTTACCCCAACAAAGATTGAATCCATCACCACCTTTTTATATCGGCCAGTCAATATGAATTCTCGTCCTTTATATCCCTCATCCACCGATCCTAATGATATTTCCGCTATCACTCCGGCACATTTCCTAATAGGACGCACCTTGACGTCTCTACCGGAGCACAAATATCTTGATATTCCGGATAATCGGCTCAGCTATTTAGAACAATTATTGAAAATCAAACAAATATTCTGGAAAAAGGTGGAGCAAGGAATATATCGGCGAACTGCAGCAAAGAACAAAATGGCGCAAAAAATCTCAAGATATCAACACCAACGATTTGATAAAGGATGACAATTCTTCACCTCTCAACTGACTTACGGATGTTCATCCTGGGCCAAGTTCTGATTCAAATCCTGGGTCAGACGGCGTGATTAGAGTAGCCACAGTAAAAACTAACAGGAACATTCAAACGTCCAATTTTTAAAGTCTGCAAGTTACCGATCGTCTAAACAGGATATTTTTTTGTTGTTTTCTTTGATTAAGCTACAATTTGTATTATTATTTCTACTATTTCACATATTCATTTCAAACGTAACCCGTGTCATTTTGCGGGGCATGTTATGGCTTCATTGTGTCCCGTCATCTCTGTCACAAAGGCCCTCTTATCGGAGACCATGGGTCGGCTCATATTTTTCCCCCCCGGACCTGAACCTTTGAAATGACGTGGTTATGTGAGCCTTTGCAAAGTAGGAACAATGTGTTAATGTTATTCAATAATCATGCCAGTCAATGTCATTCAGTGGTCATATCAGTCAGTCATACAACATCAGTCGTACATTCTGTTGTCCAGTATCAGTTCTTCAGTATACATTATTATAAAAGATTAAAACCCTGTGTTTTTTATGTGGACCTAAACCATTGGTTCACAGAGTTCTTAGCACCTCAGGAGTAGAATGACAAAAAGTGTTCTCTAAAGAATTTTTGATATTCACTAAGTGTTTAAATTAATTGTAATTTCAAAAAGTTTTAACTTATTAAATTCCTTGTCAAGTACCTCCTGGAATGAACCTATCTGAACTATCATAATTTCACTCTCAGGAAGTTGTATAATCTGGTAAATTCTAGAGAAGGTCAGGTTTATTAAGAAGTGAGAATTATTATTAAATATTAAATATAATTTCAACTAACAATTGTAAACATAAAACTTAGGACTTATTGGATGGTTGAGGAAGTCTGTATTTATTCATTTCAACTTCAGCTTCAAAGTATGACACATTGTTGTAGCAATAGTATTCTGGATTTTTATATATTCCATCTTTTGAGGCCCCAGGTCCTACCTCTTCACATGGAACATCAACTACTTTCTTGCTCAGGCCTGCAACTTGAGCTGGTGGTGGAGCATCACAACTTGTTTCATTGTTACGTTTGATTACCATCCACTGACACCTGTTCACTGACCTGATGGAATTCCTTACTACTGCATTCATGTCTCTGGTAAAACAAAATGAAAACATTAAGCCATGATGTTTAGCCTTAAGCAGGTGAAATCTGTGTATTGTTTATCAGCACTTTCACATATCATATATCCTTTTAAATTGATCAAAATTTAAAGACAAAATATGCAGAATTAAATTAAATTTCAGCTTACAATATCCTAGGTTGAGTGATACATGTAATTAGTGCAAGCAATAAATTTTTTTGACGGTTTTTACAGACCAATCATGCCATTTAAGTATTTTGAGGGAGAAGCACACATTAGAACTTACAATAAATTCAGGCCCAGTCCTCCAAACAGTCTGACCAGTAAAGTAATTGAATTTACAAAAGAAAAGGTGAGATAGAAATCCAATATTCGTTTAATTTTTTAACTTCTCGGAAAGCAGACGAAATTTTATTTTTTTACGTAATCTATAATCACATTAAATTGATTCAGGTGCCTTTGCCGTTGCAGTTGGCTGTCGATGTGGGTTGTGGATCTGGGCAGAGTACCGAAGTTCTTGCACCCTTTTTTAAAAATATTTTGGGGTTTGATTCCAGTTATCAAATTATCATCGAGGCCCGAAAAAGATGTCGCTACACCAATATTTCTTACAGGTGGGTACGAATTGTTGTGAACATAACAAAACTTAATCATTTTGCCTCTGTTCAAATCTTCGAAAAGCTAACTGGTCGTTTTCTTTTTGAATAATTTTTAAAATAAAATGTTTCACTTAAAATACAACGGTTGAACCGGTGAAATATTGCAATCTACTATTTTATTTTCCGGAAGTTGTAGTATATCATTGTGTTACATTTTTAGATTTAAGATTATTGAATACTCACGTTGGATGTCATTAGTTCACTGTATTGTACGTGACTTACAATCACTCGTAGATATAAAATATTTAACAGGACATGTCCTGGTGAAAACATGGATTTGGAAGACGGGACAGTTGACCTTGTGACCGTTGGCCAAGCTGTGCACTGGTTTGATATTCCTAAATTCTACATGGAAACAAATAGGGTTCTAAAAAGTAAAGGTGTACTGGCTGTTTATGGTTACAACCTACCAATACCAATGTATAAGGATAACATGAAAGTTCAAACACTTGTTCAAAAAGTTAGTTTTCTTTAAATATTATTTTTAGTTCCAAATACTATGAGATTTAATTTTAACGAACCTTGTATTTTAGTACTATACTGATGTTCTGGGAGATTACACATTACCTCAAAGCAGGCTAGCATATCTGAATAACTATAAGTCAAAGGAATTTAATGAAGTCAATTTTATTGAAGGAGGACAAATGCTGAGGTCTGTGAGTAGCTTAATTTATTCTATTGCAGATACATTATTAATTTATCTTGTTTCTTCCCTCCATATTATAGAAATGATGATTGTGTGGTGGAAACTGAAGGTACATTATGTGATATAATTGGTTACATCAAAAGTTGGTCTGCTTTTCAAAATTATGCAAAACAAAAAGGGGAGCAAAGGGCCAAACTGTTATTGGAGCAATTCAAAAATGAATTTAATTCATTAGTGAAGGACCCATTCTGTTCTTTGCAGATCAAATTTAATTATTTTCTTTTACTGGGCAGAAAATTATAGTTTATTAGGAACAGTTAATTCATCTACATAAATTAGTACTACAGTTTTAGTTGGTTTAAATTGTTCATTGTTCATTCTTATTGTACATTAACAAAGACAAGAATTAAAACTAATGACTGATTCACAAATATAAGTAGTCTTGCAAACAAAATCATACCATCTGTTTTTTGGAAAATTAAAAAAAATTCTTTATTAGCACTGAATCACAGCTGTAATGACTATTTTAGAAACAAGGTAACATCTTACTGGTTAACTGCAACATGAGGAACCTGTGGCAAATCTTTGTTAACTTCCTTTGCTTTTAGTACACTAGAAATTTTATTAAAACACTCATTGGCTTCAGTGACTGAGATGTCATCACCATATTGTTTTGCTAATTTTAATCCTTGTTGACATGCTAGTTTTGATTCTTTGTACATTTCCCTTATCAAATACAACTGACCTAAATTAATATAAATGGCAGGAAGATCTTTCATCTCTGGTAGGCTCATTCCTATATCCCTAGCTTTCTCCAAATAATTTAATGCAGATTCATGGTCACCTATTAAACTGGCCACTGTACCTAGGTCATTTAGTAGAACAACAGTTTGTTCATGTACTACACCATTCACTTTAACACACATTTCATAAGCTTTTCTGAAGCAAACAAGAGCTTCTTGTTTCTTGTTCCTGTCCAAGAGAAATCTGGCATACCAATCCATGCTCATGCCCCACAATGCTAATGTGTCCTGATCATCAGTGTTCAATTTATTGTCCAAGGTTTCTATGCAGAATTTAAAACCTTGTTCTGCCTTACTGAAAATTAAAAATTTCACATTTCAATAAATATATTATTGTTTTATATAAGAATGCAACCTTATCATTTCCTCATTATTGTGAAAATGTATAAAAATATTGCTTCTTACCCAAATTCTTTTGTTTCTTCAAAAATTTTGGCTATCTTTAAACTAATATCAACAACTTTATTACTATCTTCTGGTTCTCCTTTAGCTATAAGCCTTTGCAGAACACTGGTAAAGAGTTTTTTTGCTTTCCCAAATTGTCTTGTTTGAAATGCCAAGTTAGCTAGGACATCATAGACATAGGTTATACCATCTTCATCTTGAAGGTCTTGAGCCATTTTTAAGGCCACATGTAGTATTTGCTCAGCTTTGTCATATTGTTCCCTCTGCAAGTGCATCACATAAACAATTTAATTAAAATTATTACTGGGATGAAACTAACTAAATGTGTGTGTATATATAATTGTGTTTACTAATATTTTTAAGAAGTTTCATTAATCATTTTAAATCTACCACTTTGGGTGTCAACTTGGTTCATGCTGCTTAAATCTTTTAATCACACATCCAAACAATGAGATACATGCCTGTATGCAGAGAATTCCCCTCTTAATTGTGGTAATCAATGGCTCTTCTTCCTCCTCCGGAGTACTTCCTATACCAAAGAATGACAATATGCCTGACAGCAAAACTACCGGTTGTTTATTACTGTACAACTTATTTCTCTGGCAACCGAAACGGCCAGTATAAATTTGTTCCAGTTTGGCAACTCCCAAACAATAATTTTTCACGAAGATGTTGTTTCTAAAAAATAAGTATTTAATGCATTCACCTTCATAAAATTTATTCGTTAGTTTATAATTGATTGCTGTTCTAAACAAATGTTTCAGCATTTTGGTAAAACTTCTTCAAAATAACTTAGAAATGCCAAATGCAGCAGACGATTCGAACTCGTTCAGAAATTCAAAGTAATTCAAAATTCAGGCAATGGCGGAAATTACTCGTGAATGAACGTACAACAGGTAAAAACATGTAGGGTGTGAGTATTACATGGCAGCTACATTTTAAATCGTAAAACAAAATGAGCGGCGTTTCGCTTGTTATTTCGTAACTGCATTATAACTGCGGAAAATAGAGGTTCGTAACGTTTGTTCTGTACTTGATTTCGATTTTCTTAAATATATTACGACCCCAGCCAGTTAAAACGGTACCGTGTAATTTTTGACTGGGAGACAGGTACAACACCTTGCATTAATTTACTACGTAACCTTGAAACATACACTTGTAAATTCATAGTTAATCATACAAGAATGTTTTTCTTTCTCTACGTTTAATTAGGTCGTCATAAATTCTTGGGCAACTATTATTTTATTTTATAAATTGTTTTAATACAAGTGTTCACATTAGTATTTAAGAGGTAATATTCAGAAATGTTGGCAAAAATGTAAATTTCACACTCAAATGGAGTTGTACCTGACAAAGTACATATACATTGAATAGTGTCAACTTCTACAAAACATAATGAGATAAAGGTTTAAGGAGCCTCTCTTACCATAAGTAAAAATTTTTTAAGTTGAATTTAAATTAGTTTTCCAAACTGAACTTTGTTCCAAATAGTTCATTGACTTTTTGGACAATAGTATTGCTGAATGATAATTTTAAATAACAAATTTGGGTTTTTCTTACTTGTGTTTTGATTTATTTTAGGTAGCTTAAACGTTGGATTATTTTTAAAATTCATAGAAACATTAAGTTACTTAATACTCACATAAAGTTGATAAAATTTTTAGAAACATATTTTATTCTAAGTAAAATTAACTACTATTCATACTACATTTTGTTGGGGTAAAGTTATTTATTCTAAGCAACAATTTAACCCAGGCAGTAATTTTCAAACACAGCTAAAAAACCACAAGATTTTATCAATTGTTTAATATTTTGGTTTCCTGAGCATATTGACAGAAAGGAAATGAAAGAGAGTTGAGCTTATCATTAACACATTTAACTACACAAGAAACTACTTTTCAGTTATTTTCAATAGTTTTTTTTAATATAAAGTATTTTTGTCACCAGAATCTTATGTAGTTGCAAAGATTCATTACATAGGATTTATTCCCTTTTGTGTTATGAGTGAGAATGCTTTACATTGCTTTGCTTTGCTTTACCCTTATGATTTAATCAATACAAATTGTTGTGTGGGGTAATAGCCACAGGAAATTTCACCCCTACTTTTGAAGCACTGGTGGGGAACATTCATGTAGATAGCAGATAATAATTAGGTAAAGAAGGGCAGTAGTGCCCAGGTTACAAGGAAATTACCACCATGTATAAATGGCGGAGACTTTCTCAGACTATTCGTGCTATAATTTGTGAAACTTCAAACAAGCCCTGGAGTCTAAGGAATGAAAATGACTTAAATACCCAAGAAGAAAATAAATGTCAGAGGACGTCACTATCAATTAAATTACTCCTGTTTTCTAGTACCGCTCCAAAATTAACTTTTGGTATTCTCCGGATTTTTCCACTTTCGGGTCAACGAAAGAAAAACGAGAACATTGTTTGAACGAAATTTCAAATTGCTATCTGTTGCGTGACTAATTTCAGGGGAACGTAGTAAGTCAGGGCCTGACTTTTCTTTTGGTGTGTACAGCTAAGGAAAAACAACCAAAACAAGCAGTTAAATGAGAATTCATTGATTAAATATATTTGTGTTTGTACTATGGCGTTTCTTACGTCTAGGAATTTTAAGAGAAATGCAAACGACATTAACTTTTTTCTTCTATGTAGTCTTTTGGTTCTGCTTATTTGTTAAAATGGGACAGAAAACGTTTTTGAGCACTCAACTAATAAATTTGGGTATTAAATCACGACTCCGGGCATCATCCCGGTAATACCGGTTGAGTTCAGAGGATATATTTTACCGGAAGGTTTTCACTTATGTACTTCTCTGTGTGATACAAATTTAACATCAAATTTTTCGATTGCAAAGAGGCTTGAACTAAATTGACTCGCCTAATGAGAATTATTGCCTAGGCCGTAAGCCTGGTACCTGAACTTTAAATTGCTGAGTAGCATTTAAAAAAATGCAACGGATCCAAAATCATGTATAAAGAATGCCATAAATCTTCTAGGACTACACGTACCAAACGAATAACAATCAATTTTTAGCTTATTTTTGTTACAGAAATTAATGTTTCAATTGTATAAAATGTTTTACTAGGTAGAACTGCTTTCCTTAATACACATTGAAAAAAGTTGTGTGGATAATCGCGCTTGAAAATGAAATATTACCACTTGTAAAGTTCGTCCTAAAAATTAATCCCTGTTCAATTGATTATAAAAGTGAGAAGTTAAAAGTGATCAAAAGGTTTAGACGTGAAATTAAATACCACATAGGAGATTCATAAATTTCATGTTTGGGAATACAAACCGCAGGTCGGAACGGCTGTATCTTTTTCACGGAATTCAGTGTATTGTGGTTCAACATGCATAAGCGCAAATTGCTACCACATCCTCCGATACTGGATTTATTTCTGTTTTAATTTTCAAGCAGTCAATTTAAATCGAAAATGTTGTAATGTTTTTTACGTCTTTCAGAAATGGCCGCACAAGAGGCGTCAAGTCCGGAGAACTCAAAAACAAAAACCTGGGTCAAATTCGAAGAAGATGGATCCGAAAACAATCTTGAAGTCAGTCAGCAGAGCAGTGCGTCTATGTTAAATGCAGAATCTACTCAAATCAATTTAGACAAGGCCATATCGGAAGAAGAAAGTAGTCGTAAGGAAGAGGAAAAGTCGGCGGCAGTGATAACACCAGAATCCGTTCACATCAATGTAGGTAGACCGAGTGTCAACAGATCCATCCAGTTAGAACCCCAAAATAATTCAAATGGTGGGAATATATTATCCGATCCAAAGTCAACCCTAAAAAGCGTGGATCTAAGAGAAACCAACGGTAGATCGAATTCATTGGCAAGTGGAGGACTTGCTAATGTTGGAAACGCCGTGATCAGACAAGGATTCGGTAAGTTGACTAAAGTACTGAATGACATTTAATGAATTGAATGTGGTAGGTACAAATAGTAAGTGAAAAGGCACCCGACTTATGGTATGAATGTAATAATGTTATGCAACTTTCCTTGAGAGTAAAGAAATCAAAAAATAATTGTAATAGATAATAGTACAGCATTACTCATTGGAAGTCATTACTTAACGGGTAAACCGCGGTCCCTAGGTTTCTGCTTCTCCAAAGAAAGAAAAAATGCGGACAGAGAGTTCAGAATGTGAAGCTCAATGTACAGTTTCGGTGGGTACCTAAATACATAAATGTTACTCCATAGTGGGTGGCTGCATCACATGAACCGCAAACGCTTCCGAAAATCAGGGAAAACAGCTTTTCGAAAGTTAACTAAGCTAAATGCATGTGTCTCAGTATGTTATGCACGATTGAAAACAATGATAAATATAAGGAAAAGGTCAAACAAATGTTTCCGGTAATATGTATGCTAGCGAGAATCGAAACGATTGGTACAGAACTCCTAACATCGATGTACACTATCCGACAAAAATTTAAAACAATGGTGGACTGCTCTATAAGCGTTACAGGGTTGTAGTGGTGATCTCTTAGAGTATTCTACGCAACAGTGTTAGAGCAGTATGATTTTTCTTTTGATATTAAATCACCCTTTTGATATTAAAAATTAAATCACAACATTCAAGACAATTTTTGATGTTTGGGTCCAAATATTTTGTTTTTCCCATCTTGATTTCCACGTGTTGAGAAAATCATGATAGTTTGTTTGGCCCAAATATGTTTATCTTTTTCGTTTATTTTTGTCTCTATTGGTAAAAATAAATAGTTCATAGCATTTGATAACAATATTCGTGCCCAGGTGTAGATTGAGTTGCAATGATTAAGCAGAATAAAAATTAGCAAAAAACCAATGAAGAAATAGTCGTTTAGCTATTCTAAAATTGAATGAGTTACTACTGTTATTGACTATCTAAAAATATGATTATCTAAGTAAGAGAGAAGAAAAATGAAGTCACATGACACAATACGAATATTGGTTAGAGTTGAACTTTGAAATTGGAATAGTTGCTTAGTTATTGTGTACCATGTACCGCTCAGCAGTATCTCGGGAGGCTAAAACTCCAGGCATATTCTGATTAAAACCTTTAAGGTTCCTTAAGGTTATTAAAATGTCACGTAAAAATTTGAAAACTTGTGACCAATATTGAGGTAAAACTCCATGCATTTCCATATCGATTGCAACAACCGTTCGGTTAATAGTTTCTCCAACTAAATACAAACACATTTTATGAAAGGTTGCGAAATATCTAAGGAGGATCGTTGACCTCAAAATGCAAAATATGAATAAAAGCGATTAAGACGAAGTGTTACAATGGATAGGAAAGGTGGAAAGCTTTTCTTCATTACCTTAATTCTATTTTAAGTGGTCACGCCAGGGGAAACCTCTATTGATTACCTTCACGGACAAATTTAACGCTTTATTTCAGCTCTAGAACAGACCACTATCAGGTAGAGTTCAGAAAGGTGATACTCCTATGGCTTAATGCAAGCCTGAATGTCACAGGCATTGGTCTCAAATTTTAAACGGAGTTTAAGTGCAAGAATAAATTTTTACAAAGGGAATTAAATTTCGTCTCTAATTTTTTAACATAACTTTGAAACGGTTGCGGTTCAAATCTAGCCCATTGAGTGCAATTTCTCAATGAGTGCTCGTAATAAAGGTTCTGCCCACAAATTGTGCATCGTTGCACTGATTAGCAGTGATTGCTTGCCATGTGTTACAGAACTGCAACAAAATGATGTCAAAATGTTGTGTCATTTAGAAATATTATCTTGTAAAATATATAGTAATAATAAAAATAATTTTGAAAATTTCTGTACCCTATTTGTGGTACAAGACGGCATAAATTTAAGATTTTTTACAAATCGGCAATTTTTCTGCATATAAAATTGGATCGATTAAACTGTTGCTTACAAACAAATGATATTAATTAAGTATAATGCATTGAATATATTATTGTTACTTAGGCTTTGAACGGATAATGCAGGTTCAAATTTTTTGTTGACTTTGCCCTATCTGTTACAAAATTAATATAAATTTAATGCAAACATCTACACGTAGGAAAATTAACAACTCATTATTGCAATTATTTCAGCAAACGGCGACATTATAGTCACTCTTCTGCCAGTAAACACTAAATGGCCTTGGATCACACCTGCACAATTCCGTCCCGAATTAGTTCCTGAAGAGTTAATGGCTCAAGGCTTAACTGTAAGTAGCAATTATTGGTGATAGTAAAAAGCGAAAGTAGCAAGATCGACAAAATCGAATTTATAATCCAATTTGTACATTGTAATGAATAACTCAAGTGATTTGAGCTTTTGTTTTGACTGTGTGCGCTAAATTTAAATCTGACCAGCTTTCATACCTTGTTTAGGGCTGTTCCTACTAGTTCCAGTTAATTTTATTTTTCATCTTTTTGACAATAATTGAAGTACGCATTCATTTTTGTTCTTGTATTCAGTATTGAACGCAATCCACAATTAAATTTACATTCGTTTATTTTATTTTCTACAGTAAATGTCACGTCTTTAACTTGCTTTTCTAATTAGTATGTCAACCATGATTTATACGTTTCCTTCAAATCTTCCTAGGATGTTCGGCGTCAGTAATTGATTGCACCTCACGCGTGCACGGAAAAAATTATACCTAAAGTTATTGGAAAGAAATTCATGGTACTTAAAACAACGACAATATTCTGGTTGCCAAAATTCATAATTAATTTTTTTGTTACTTAAGGATAAAGAATTTGTTTTTTTAAGTAACCCTTACATGTACCCGGTACGGTAAAGGAAAATCTTAATAAAGGCTAGTGGCCATATTACACCTGTGCGAATTGGTAGATTTCCTTTATAAATTTTAAATATCGATAACTGTGGTGTTCAAACCAATTTCCAAGTTTGAATTAAGTTCAAACTAATTCAAACTAATTGTAGTGTAACGTTTAAACAAGGATTATTCATTATTTGATGAAATTTATCCTTATTTAATATATACTTTTCTGTATGGAGCCTGTAAGGAAAACCAGACTTCTCTTTCTGATTTGTGATATTTCACCTTGACATTTTTAGAATCAGTTTGTAATATCAGAGGTCATTGTACTTATGTAATAAATAAAGCACCGATAAATTAGAGTACATAATAATAAATTAGTACAGAACATATAAAGGATCACTATATGTGTCTTTAATAACTTTATTCGTTGGAGACGCGATTCTTAGTTTCCTAGACTCTTCTTCTACCATGAATAGATATTTGGTTTTGTCAATTTTGAAGGTAGTCATCGATTTCTTTTATTAATTTTTAGCTCACAGTTGAAGATTACGTTCATGTGATGGAACTACTTACAAACGACCTTCGGTTTAACTTGTATAACATATGTTACAAGAGAATATTGGTCCTATGGATTTTTACAGCGTTCATGGTTTTGTTGGGTCTTTTATTTTCTGGCATAACCGGACTGACACTCTTTGGACTTGGAGTCATGTGGTTAATTTTAAATGCAGCGGCCATTTTCTTATGCATGTGGATTAAAATAAAGGTACATACGTAACTTTACTTAGGTTTGCTTCACAACTTTTGATTTCTCAATTAAACTTTGACTTTTTGGTTGTAGCTCAATCACAATTTGGAAAGGTGCCTTGGTCAGGTTAATAAGCATTTACTCAAACACAAAATCATCCTAGGCCTTGACGACAGAGGGAAAATATCTTGTCATAAAGTAAATTTATGTTTTATTTATTTCGACATAACGGACTGCATTGTAAGTGTGACTAAGTTGTTAAACTTGAACTTTACAATAAACATATATGTATAATACAATACAGTACATTACGTATCAATTTTGATTGTAGAAAAAATTACAAGAAGTATTAGAAAGGGAAGAGAAAGAAGGGCGGAACTTCAACAGAGAGTTAACACGTGAAGAACGTCGTAGTCGATTGCAGTTCCAACAAAGATTGGACATTGAAGATGGAGACATAATAATACAAGGAGCAAATACGACAAGGGTGCCCAGAAAACAGGTGAGGAAAAAATAGTCAGTTTATATTATTTATAGTATTTTTAAGCGGAAATTACCGGCAATATGTAATTGTATAGCATAATCTTGTGTTCTCATATTAACCTTGACCAAGAAAATTGCTTTTTCCACGTTTGACTCGTTCTCAGGTAATTTTAACTTGAATTGAATTCTAAGGCCAGGCGAGTTTTTACGTGATAAAAAAGTTTAGAAAATAAGGAATTCTTCTGCTTGTTCACTAAAACTTAGCGCTTTTCAACTAGGTGAGGCAACGGATTTTTCACTTTCTCTTAATAGTTAAAGAGTAGGTTCGGTGTGGAATGCGCACGAATAGATTTGATGCTTGCATTAGCAGAGTGTGTTTTGTATGGCTTTGAACAAGCGCAAATATTCTTTTTCGTTTTACAAATTTTACATTGTGTAAATAATAGAATTCTTTGGGACATTAACCAAGTTAAAGAAGTGAGGAACCTGGTCGTAAGTAACACACTCAATTTCTTTGGTTTATTTTATTTATTTTTGTTTTCCGTAAACCAATCTGCAGGGAAAGGGAGAACAAGTTTTGACTAGATATTTACAACGCTGGAGTAAAGACTTCCTGAGACGTCGGTTAGATTGGACGGTGGACGAAGCTGGTGGTAACCCCGTCGATCCTCGTCACTTAGCATCGGCCCTATGTCCGTGTCAATATGTCGAGGAGTACCTGCGAAACAAGCCGCACTCTGATCGAAGGGCATTCTGTCCGTGTTTTAATTCTTGGCTAAGCGAGAGAGGTCTTGATTAGTGTGTGTGCTATGGACTGGAAATCCTATTTTTTTTCACCACATATTTCTCTCGGGAAAGGTTTGGGGTAGAGGTGGATCTGTTTCAGAAGTTGGCAGCCACATAGTGTCAAAAAATTTCATAGGTCTGACAAAGCCAAAAGTTTGTGTTTTTTTAATAGGTCTGAGACAATACCCGAAACGTAGTCGTTAGCTTTCGGCGTACCCTACGGCAAAGTTTTTAAACATTTATTTTTTTAAGCATTCGCTCGTGGGCCATTAAAATTAAGAATGAATTCATTCACAGCAATTCAAATCAATAAGAAATATGTGAAAGCCGGAAAACTGTTACTTCAAATTTTGAGTCAGAAAAAGAATGCATTCTAAAGGTTTTGTAACAGCTGTTTTGGGTAATTTTAATTAATTTGACCTGACAGGAACGAAACCTATCTAAAAAATATTCAGATAAAAATTTATTGTAACATAAAACAGGAGAAACTTGTGATTCGACCTCATGAATTCATCAGTGTGACTGAATAACCGTTATTTGTTATATGGAAATATTTATGTGCACATTATTCACTAAACTACTTTTTGTTTCTGAGTTGTTATTTTTGTAATGTTTTTTGTAACCTTCGTAAAGTTGAAAAACAGCTACAGGTGAATAATTGATTATTTGATTTTGTCAGCGCACGTTGATAGTTTTCCATTGCCTATTTAATGGTGCCATTTTTATTCATAGATAGTTATCTGCTCACCACGTTTACACTGTGAATATTTAGAAAATTGTTAATGTTAAACGAAATTTAATTTTGAATGAAATTCCGGTAAAATATCTACGCTTTAGTTGCCGCTTGTCCATCTCTTGTAGAGAATTGGTGTTTTTTAAGCATCAATAACCAAGGTAGAACGGTTACTTGCCGAATGTGACCTAAATACGTTTTGACAAATCCTAATGGTACATACTGTGTTTCTCGAATTAAATGCCTGGTTAGGATAGTGCGTCAGGTTGAAGACCTGAGGGCGGGTTGCTTACCTATGTAGAATTAAGCAAACATCAATAGAAGCCCCAAAATGAATGAAATTTGTGTCACAGGAACGGGCCGAATTGTTATTTCTTCGCTACTCCTCTCGTTGGGTTCGTCACTACGTCCGGCGACTGGATTTAAACGTGGACGGAAGCGATCGTGATTCGTACCACTGGGTACCCCCACGTCATTGTATCTCAGCTCGTTGTCCTTGTCAGTTCATAGAGGAGCACCTAAAATACAAACCTAAAGGCAAGTTAAATTTACAAAAATTTTTTCATATGCCAAATGTTAATTGATCGATTGCGTTAACTGTTTGATTTCTTGTAGAAGAGATAAAATTGTAACGAATATTGGGGATACGTTAAATGAATATTCATTTAATGTATTATTTGGGGCTATATTAATTAAATTAAATAAGCGAAACCAAAGCCAATAAACCCTTGTTGACGTGAGGATTTTGCATTATGTAAACATCCATTATTTATATGATGCCCCTAAACACTTTTAACCGGAATACTTTGGGGATGAACGTTGTTAAGGCTCAATTGTTTTTGGGAATAGAATGGTAATACATCCGCCCGTAATGGAACAATGAAGTACAAACGCAATCGCATTAAATCGAAATGTGTAGTAGTTTTGTGTTAGCGCTTTCTGTACCAGTATTAGTCAACTGTGCTTACTGTATGAGGCTGATTCAAGCGCGTCCGACGTGTTTTGAAATACAGAATTTATCCTGCACTACAAGCATTCCCTGTAGTTAATTTATTAACTAAACGTTACTTAAACGATTTGCCTAAATTTATGTTAAAATTCGACTGAGGACTACACATTCTTGATTTAGTTTTAATCTGCCATTTTTATTATTAATTAGGGTTGTATTTTGTTATGGTTATAAATACTTGGGTATGTTGCTTGGGTACCATTTGCCAACAACATTGTTGTCCGCTCGCGAGTCACATTTAGTTCAAAAATTTGCTATATGTTTTTACACGTTAAAATGCAGATTAAAAATTACTGTTAAGACAATCATCTCTTGGCTACCCCATAAAATATTAACAAAAAAGTTATGTAATGATGGCATGTGTGTTTAAGCAGACACCGGGGACTATAGTAAACTAGTTATTCTATTATTCTTCTCTATTTTCATCGAAGATGTTTCGTTCTGTTGAATACAATCTCTTGAATTTTTTGAGTTGTAATCTCTAAACCGAAATTACGATATATTCGGTCTAAAAGTGTTCTTGTTGTATCTGATGTATTTAAAAGTCTAATTAATAGTCCTCGTGACCTGTGACCGGAATTTTTAAATTGAAGTGTCCACAAAGTTGTATACTTTTATAATTAGGCAGGGCCGAACGCGTACTTATGTGTTGAAATTTAGAGTATTGTATAGTTGACTAACACCCAGCAATAGTTTTGTAAACATTTTATAGCTCTTGCTATTTATAAACAGTAAACAGGGCAATACCTTCCGTCCATTTAAAATGAGTGAATAGACAATGTCTAACACATATTTATTATTTTTTTATTCAAAATATACAAATATATTTTATATACATATATATACAGAGAAAATATATGATAAATCAACGTGGTGTAGAATTTTCAGTTGTGTAATATAAATTTTATTCAAATTAAATGCCACATTTTTTTCTATTGCAACAAATACTTTGAAGGTGTGAATAATGAAAATTCCATAACAGTTTATTTCTGCTTTAGACAATATTATTAACTCAGAAAGTGTTTTATGGCTTGGAGTTAGGTTTCTTACGTTTGTTCTGATGTTTGCACTTTATAATGATATAGTGCACATTTTTTATTTTGCGTTTTAACGGCAAACCTATCTCCGGTCAAAATTGCCGGGCTTCGTTGTTTCAATTAAAACTTTATTTAAGGTAGTGGCAAAATAAAGCACAGCTATATTTCACCATACGAATTAATTGAATAGTTTCAAAAAAATTGTTAGGCTATTAGAATTCAGTTTTCCACAACACAATTTCAAAAGTCACTTACAAGGTATACCTATGATTTTGAATGAGTTATTCACATTTTCAAAACTTCTATAAGTGAAAAATTTTGAAGTCAATTTTTTTGTTACATGCAGCAAACAATAAGAAACCTCAGGTTTGCTATATATCATCATAAGTAAGTAGAATTTAGTATTTGAACTTTTCTACATGTGGACATCAATGCAAGGGATACTAAATATTACGCCACGTAATATAAAATGAAAATAACTACGTATAATATTCGGGATATTTAGATATATACGTAACACACATACATTCACATATACATAAATTATGTGAGTAGGGAAATACTTAATATCTTAATATTACTAAACCACAGCTTGTAATTGTAAAAATACAGGAGATGCTTCATTACAATGACACTAGTCCCTGGTACTTCGCGTCTTGTCATGGAATTTCTGCTTGTTTTGTTTCAAACAGCTTTGTTATAACGAGTTATTACACTGTCTTACAGATACTTGCTGTTTTCTTTATTTTGGCGCAGAACCTGCTCAGAGGGGACCCATTATTCAATTCTTGCCATAGGTTTATTGTGACAACTCCGTGCAATTGCTGGAGATCTGAATACACATAATATCGCCACGATCAGTTTGTCTTAAAGTCTATCAGCGTGCATCATCTCATGCATGTTCACTTTTTAAAAATCTTATCTTTCAGATCGCCTGATGTAATCTCTGCTGGAGTGAAAGTATAAGTGTAAATCAAAGTATTATTTTTTAAAGTCATTCGTTCCCCATCGTTTCGTATTTTTATACTTTTTTTGTACAGATATCGTTATTTATAGAAGTTCAACGAAAGCCCAGAGATTACTTTGGTCTAAATCCTCATGTGGGTAGAAATTCTATTCAGATAATTTGGACACAAAAACATAAAAGTATTACATTTTCATAAACACTGATAAGATATTTTAATTAAACTATACTTTTACACATGTACATTAAGGAACACTCTACATTACATGCGGTATTGTGATATTAATTTTTCCGTCCATTCATGGTTATCATTTTTTTGTTTTTATGTTATACTTTTGTTATAAAAGAAACAAATTTTACATTATTGTCATTGTTTCTTAAACATTCGAATCTAACATTCCTGTGGTGTTCTCATTAAAATATACATTTTTAAATCTAGCAGACCGTTTAGAATTGATGCCGGGAACTAATGAACGCTTTTTGGTGCGTTTTAAATTGAATTATTTTTAATATACTAACACGTATTTAGAATAATACTAACATTATACAGCCGAAACTATCAATATAAACAAACAATATCTTATGAATTGTAAATGAAGACATACATTTAAAACTTTATCACTTGCAACGGCTTCTGTGTGTTACTATGTGAGCCTTAATAGAACTTTTATTTATAATTATTATTGTAAATGTCACTATTTTTATACAACGTTTTTATGTACACTTTAATAGTGCAATTCGTTAGTGATATAAGTAATCCACGACCATTTTTCTTGCGCATATTAAAGACATAAACATTAAACATACAGAAAAAGACCGTTAATAGACGGATTCCAATTCACATTAATATTAATTTAGTATTAGTGGAGAAATAGTTTCTGATAGCATTCCATTAAAAATGTTTTAATTAATATTTATGTTATCAGTACAAGAGATATTATAATTTGTTGTTATAATTTGTTTAAAACACTATTATTTTACACAAATATTTCGTCTCACCCGTACCGTATGCATTTACTAAGAACTTAAATATTAAGGATGTAAAAAATTGAACATATATAACACATATATATTCAACATATGTGTCGGTCGCATACACGAAAACATTGCGAACGCGAGAATTTGTCACGTTGTTGTTGTGTTTTGTTACAACACAATATTGCGCAATTCTTTATTAAATTATTGACAATCAAAATCTTTCTGATTGTTTGGTTCACCGGTGCCACCATCGGTGCCATTACAACCATCTGAAAATTGAATCTGAATTCAATTGAATTGAGTTCGGAGAATAATTAAAGTGTCTTTGAAGTGAAGTGTTCTTGCTTTGTGATTAACACTGTGTATTTATTATTATCAAAGTGCTTTAAATAAATAGTTTTTGCAAATGTAATGCAGTAAAAATGTTTTTTCTATTTAAAAATTCATACTTCATAAACCTTACGAAATTGCAATTCCTTCTATTTCAAATTTCAAAACCTATTTCAAATCTTATTAAAGAGTAATTGGTCCTTTTATTTTGTACGCCAGCCAGGTAAAAATGGCGATCTCTCTTAGTCAGTTGTTAGCAATACAGAATTAGAGAACAGCCTTTGTTACACTAAAATATTGCTGCTAGATTACAAACATTTAATACTAATTGTACAGGGAAGGCGTTTTATAATCCTGTTTCTCAAAATGTGAGACTATTACTTAATTTTTAAGTATCGATTGTGTTAAAACTGTTTTGTTTATTAATCACTACGTGCCGAGAAACGACTTTTTCAATAAACAGTTTAATTTTGTGGGTGATAATCAATAACATCTTTTATGATTAAATACTTAGAAACACTAGAAAAAGGAAGTTGAAATAAGTTTGAAATTTTAATGAATAAAGAGATCTGGCGATTACATTGTATAATTTTTTAAACTAAATATGTTTTACGGGTTCCCAAAATGATGATTCAGTAATTTTTTGTTTCTGGAGTATTTCTTTATGAAAATTGTGCATATAAAAATTTCTGAGAAAAATTAATAAAAATTGGCAAATCTTATGTTGCTATAAATAATCACCGTAAAAACGGAGTCAAATGTTTTTCCTACTATTTTAGTAGTCATCTTGTCGACGACATTAAACTGCTGTGAAACATTATTTTCAGTTACGCTATAAAGAAATATAATAGCGCAATTCCTTTTATTATTTATAAACACTCCATAAATATGTTTGTATCAATATTAGGATATCAATGTCAGAAAAGATCGGAAGCTCCATAGAAACCCAGCCAAAAAATTATAAAACGTCCTTCGTAGTTGGCGAAGCGTAATGCTAAAAATTCATTGTTTTTGCCTGACATCATCGAAGACAAAACTTTTTAAAAAGTAGACATTTTTTCTACTGATCAGTTAAGGCGCATGTCTTCGAGCTTTATTTAACACATGATCCTCTCAGGGTAACCAGTCTTTCGCATAGCTCGCAATCTAATAAGTTTGCCAAATTCACGTGTTACTTTTTTGTTATGTCTCATGCTAAAATGTGCTTTAATGTTACGAATGAGTACAATACAATAATTCACCTGCGGTTGTCAGGAAAATGATACCGTCAAATAATACAATAGCTGGAGTATTGGGAACATAGTGAAATGTCGTTCGGGAGGTTTGAAAACGACATTAAAACTTACATCAGGTTCGTATAGCACGGTTGTAATACTAGGAGAATCAAAAGTTGCATGCCACAGCTTAGTGGTATTATCCGTTGTACATGGTGAAATAGAAATTTTAAAAAGCATCATAGTGTTACGTAATACTTATCTTTTTTAGAAAGAGTATTCTATTGCGTTGCTTTTCTAATGCAACTACACTTGAAGGCGTAACACGCCTTAATGGTTTTGTACAGAAATAATGAAATCTATATATTACTCACAGATTATTTCTTAAGCTTCATCGATGAATAAGAAATAAGTCACTATTGCGATTGTTGAAAAAAACAGCGACATCCAGGAGTATATTTATGTACATTGACGGTGGTAGCAACACGGATAACAATAAGTTATTATTTTTTCTCATTTGTACTATTTTCTGCAGGAATTCTTCAGAACGAAAACGGCCTTGTAATAATGAATTTGTATGTCAAATTTGCCACAATGAATTTGTCGACCCAAGAGTTCTTCCCTGTTTACATACATTTTGTGCCGACTGTTTGCAAAAACTATGTTTAGAACAAAATCCCAAATTCGGTATTGTCAAACATTCCCGCAATGAACGTCTTCAAGGTGAGTTCAATCAAAAATAAAATAATAAAACAAGAATGGTTTCGAATGACACAAATTGAGGTAGTTATTTCTTTCTTTAATGAGAATAGAAATTTCTCCTTGTCTGTTTCTGTTAATACAAAGATGTATGACAATATTATTAGAGAATTAAATAAGTTACTACTCTACAGAACCAAAAGGTCTTTAACCAAAACTCCATAAAACAGATTTCTTCATTTTGTTTGTTTCCAGTTCATTAAAGAATACATTTCATGCTTCATTTCAATTTCATTTTAACTCATCATACCTCCAAAGCCAAGTGTCGCACACTAGACTCAAGGTTTCGTGAGATTTTATTTTTAGTTGGATGTTATTAGGATTTGTGACCAAGCGTAATAAGCGTTCTGTATAATAATTTTTCGTACAAAAAACAATGAGAATTAAATTCTCCATACAACTAAGTCTTCAGTATATTATAAATTAAAAAACAGCACTTCAGATTCTTTAGTCACCAGTTTAAAATTTTTAGGTATTTTGGGAAGTTATTTCTCAAAACAAAATTTCTCTAAAAGTGAATACGTTAGACTTAATATTTCCGAAGAAAAAACCACAAAACAAAGCAATGGATCTCACTGTGGCGGCACAAAGTCAACACAAACTCCAGTTCAGACAATTTTAAAATGTCCTGTTTGTGACTTCGAAAACAGAATTCCTGCCAAAGGCGTCCAAGACTTGCCTCCTCACTATCTATTGCAACATCGCATGCTCATTGAGTCTTTGAATCGAGGAGGAATCTGTCTTCTTTGTGACCTGTGCTCATCCGAAATTCCGGTATTTAATGGACTTAAATCCAAATCCAACTATTGTGAGATCAAAATTTAGTTTGCGTGTTATCTTCAGGCCAAATCGAGATGTACAAAATGTTTATTAAATCTCTGCACTCACTGTTCTAAATCCCACAAACGGGAAAACCTATTCCCGGACCATGAACTTAAGAAATTAAAAAAAAAACAACAACAGGGAAGGAGTGGGAATTACAAAAATAAGACGACAGGTTATGTGTCCTACACATCATGAAAAAGAACTAAAATTCTACTGTTCAACATGTAGTATGGTGGCCTGCACGTGAGTTATCTTAAAATTACGAATTAGTCAGCAATCCCTTGCCCAGTTATGAAACGCGTGATACAGGAAAAAATCTCTTCTTACAGGGATTGCTGCGTAGAATTCCATACAGGACACAATTATGAATCTTTCTCAAGAGCTGCTCAAATCTACAGCGGAAGGATAAAAGAAAGTTTAGAAAGAATACGATTGATCAATAAGGACACTTCGGCAGCGATTGGTCGTCTCAACATTTTGTCACAACAAATTGAGGTATTATATCTGAAGGGTAAGAAGGGTAATCCTAATATAACGCAACCCTGATATATTTAATGCAGAATTATTGTAATTACTGTCGGTGTTGTGATGCGTCAAAGCATCAAATACCAATCAGTTTAACAGAAGCAAAGCAGAAGATTGCTTTATTAATAGCAACTTTATCTAAGTTTTTTATCGATATAAAATTATGTGTTACACGATATATAAATTCTTAATGAATGCATTTTGAAGAAATGCAATACGATTTATTACTACAAGAAGCAAATTACGTCAAACCTTGTAAAAAGAAGAGGGCCTATACGTGCCGATAGAGCACGTGGCAAATCTTCCTACCATTTCACAAACACAATTGAATGAGCACGTTTATGGAGAAAACAATAAATGCACGAATGTATTGAATTTCAAGAAGTGGTTTATGCTGTTCTATTTTCTTGCTTATTCCTGATCGTACAAAATCAGGTGAATAAAATGAACTCGTGAAGCATTTATCAGTAGATTTCTTTTCAAGTCCAAATATTCTCAAGTTCAGAGAGAAATCAATACCTTCATTGACTGCTACATAGATGCTCTTGAGGAACATCGGAAAGGACTACTCAAACAAGCAACAAAAATCCGAAAGGGACAGATTGAAAGTTTAAGAATTCGGCAAGAAGAAGTAGAAAAAAATTTTAAGAACCTTAATCACACACTAAGATTTGGAGATGAATTGCTGAATGAGGGATCGGATTTTGAGGTACCGATTATTAGATTTTCGAAATACTACTTTTTTGACAAAGATAATGAATTTTTGACTTCTTGCCACCGTTTTAGGTCTTAAGCTTTGCATTCTTCATCTTGCAACGTTTAGAGTGGTGTATCAAAGTCGGAACTTCCGCTCTGTCTTCTGCTTTCACCAATTGCATTGGAACAATGCAATTCCTTCCTGATGAACATGCCAGAACTGTGAAGAACAGAACCTTATATGGTGTAGTTACAACTCAAGTTGTGTCCCCCTCACACTGCTTCATAATGGCCAAAGGTTGGAAGGTTACTTCCATTTTTAGGGGAATCAAAAAATACCTGTTTTGAACTCATATGGAAGTTTGGTATTTTAGACTTGGAAGCGCTGAAAAACTGCCGAAAAAATCAGCGCTGCGATCTCACTTTGGTAACGAAAGATAGCTATGATCAGAGGCTCACACATGGAGCAGAAGGCATCGAAATTGATTTAAGACGCCAAAATGGTTCATGCAAGTATGCATAGCGCTGTACCTGTCTAGTATAAAATTAAACCTGTCAAGTGTACACTTGTGCGAAAATAATATTACTAAAATTGTTTACATTTGCAGGCATATTCCGATCTGCGTAGTAGATCAACAGAATGGAGTTTACTTAATTAGTTTCACCCCTGATACATCTGAAAAAATGTGTTTGTCTGTTTCTATTCGTGGAGTTCCCATAAAGGTAACTAAAAGTTATTTTTGCCGTACAACCAATATGAGCACACCATCGAACAATATGTGTGAATTCGTACGACTTCAATAAAAGCTTTGATACTTGTATTAGGGAAGTCCGTTTCCTGTTCGGGTGCGAGCTGAAAGTGTTCATGAAGGAACATTTCATTGTTGTACCTTTTGCTCAAGTGGTGGAAATAAAAATGTCGTTTGTGGCTGTGGTGGTAGAATGCCAGGTGAGTTTAAGAAGTTTGTAAAGCTACGTGTACAAATAAAACAGCCTACTTCTGTTTCAGGTGGATATCAAGGTTGTGGTCATGGTTACATTGGCCATCCTGGAGGACACCATTGGTCCTGTTGCGGAAATACATTGCACAAATCAGAATGCCTACGGTCACTTCGAAGTGATGGTTTTTATCACTTGAAATTGTGATTTGTGAACAAACTGCTAATTAAGTCAGTTATTTTTTTAATTTACCCAAAAAATTAATTTTGTAATAACTAAAATCTATTATTTGTAACAATGGAATTTACCTCTTAGCAAATAAAAAATATTTATTGACTCTGTAATACTATTACAAAGAAATTAATATGGAAATAGTAATATAATTGTATAGAATTTTTCAAAAGTTTCAAAACTTTTAGTTAAATATTTTATGTTTGTGAACACATAGAGTTTTGAATAAAAACATTATGCAAGCATTTCCAATCACAAAAAAGTTATCTTTAGTAAGGAATATGTGAATTAGTATGCATCACAGTTAAACTTAAGTAAGATATGATTTATCCATTAGTGCATTCCCCTATGTAACTTCTACTTAAACTTATTACCAATATCTCAATGCATACTAATAACTAACATTATTTTCAATTACATGAGGTTATTAGTTATTCATAATTGGAAACACAACTATTTCTCCAGTTGTTTTGAGATTTGATAATCAAAAGTATAATTTTATGTTGTCCTACGGATTTAGGTTGCACACTCACAGTTACTAGGATTATTTAACTTCATAAATAAGCATTGGGCACCACTTTTTTTAACATATGTCAACTTACCACCAGTTTAGTCCCATACAGATAAAGGTACACCTATACAGGCTTCATTATAAGCAATTATTGTTAAGGAATGTACCAAGCTTTTGCTGATTGCATTAATTGAATTATTTTACAATTTTTATAATTCTATTTCAATGAGGGTAGGACAATTACATTCTCTAAAGATTAAATTTGAAACTGTTGTTAAATTAAAACTCAAAAATACCTGATTTTTATCATTTTGGTCCATCCATTTGATCTAAACTTTACTTTTTTACTTTCTGACCCGCTTGCCTTGCTGTTGTTCGACTTGTTACATAAAACATTTTTATAATTTGTCAGCTAAATATGAAACACAAACAAGAAAACTCAATTAATTTATAACTGAAAAAGTAACGGAGAAGTGATTCAAAATGGCGTCAGTGTGAATGAGCGGGAAATAACTGTGAATAATTACGTCGTAGGAATCCAGAGGCGCTACGATCGTTCTTGTTAATGGAGGAAAACCATTGAGTCGCCGTTCTGCAACGGAGTCACTTCACCTTCCACGATCGTTAGGAGTGTCGTGTTGTCGTGTGTGCCGTATGTGCGCGTCATTTGTTCCTAATCGAACATGGCATTTATTGTGGGTTTGTTTAACAGTCTAATTTTCTGATTAATTCGGTGGAAATTTTCTCCACTTTCCACTATCGGATATTCCAAATCGTTATTCGCTGTTCGCCATCGTTGTTTTTTCGTTCTCCAATCGTCTTTGTCCCTAAGTGAAAATTACAATTTGCAAAGAAAAGCATTGCGAACTTGTCGTTATCCAAGGTGAGTTTTATTCCAAATCTAAAATTAAATCTTGACCTTGAATTTGAACCGTGTGTTTTGGTGTGAGAGTGAATTTTCTGCTTGTTTGTATACATACGTATGTATATTTATCTTGTTTTTGTTATTGTTGATGTAGTGTACCGCTCTGGCAATTTTTAGCAGTTAAAATAATACATCCACCTTGAAGCCAAGAGGAAATTTAGAATTTAGAGATATGAAATGGGAATGAGTCTCAATTCAAGAATCTGTTTTCAATGTGCAAAATGACAATATACCACAAACAACATCTGTAATGTCTGACACCTGTAACTTTGCTTTTCTTTGTATTACCTTTATTTTGTTTCTTCTTCATTTTTAAAATTGGCTGTACTTTATTTCCACAATTTTTTGGTGAGCCTTTGTACGTATAACTGTCATTAGGGTTTTAATACAGTGGCTACTGGATGTATTTAATGAAGTTAGCTGTCAAAACTTTGAAATGACTTAGCTCTTGCTTGCATTTAATTTTGCAGTACATGAATCAATATTTCATTAAGTTGAAATACAAAAAAATTATTTTTCAATCATCAAATTTTCACCAAAATTAATGACAAAATCACCCATGATGTGATTTTTATGATCACACTTTAATTTTGCAATTGTCATGTACTTACACATTAAACAGCTAATACTTACTCATTTTCTGTTCAATTTGAGTGGGATTCCATTTGAATTCAATATTCTTACTGTACAGAATCAAAGAATCTTATTAACTTTTTTTAAATTTAAAAGTTGGAATTCACCTTTGATGTCACTTGTTTTATTGTAGTCAGCCTTGTGCAACTCATTCTAAGGTTGCCCTATGTACTGCAATGGCTTTGAGCAAGGTCAAATTGAAAATTGAAGTTGGCATAGTCCAATTGATGGTGTGTTTCAGTTTTAATTTAAAAAATTAATTTTGCTATTGTAATTTTTCTACACTCTTCCTACCATATTTAGTTAACTTGATTATTCAGCAGGGCAAATTAACCCAGGGTAAATCTGCCCATTTAGTGGTAATGGCAAGGGAATTAAAAGACGACTTGAATTGATGGCAGCCTCAACGATTCCTTCTTCTCAATTTTCCTCGTTTCATTTTTTCCTTAGTGAAAATTTTCGAGCCGTGTCTGGACGTTAGTTTTCAATCGCAACATTAAAACGAAGGGGGCTTTTTCGTTTGGGCCGGTTTCGTTGCGTTTGCAATTGTTTCGTCATAAATTGACCTCATCCGTTTCAACATTGAAAATTTTCACAAAATGACGTAATTCAAATATTCGTCGGCGACGGGATGTGAGGCGGTAGGAGAATGAATTTAACAATTTTTTGCGCGCTTTCCCGTCCCGGCGACAAATTTAACCCGCGAAAAGCATTGATATTAACTTAAGGAGGCATATTTTCCGACGTATTTTATTGTCTTGTTTGGCTCCTTCAATTTTAATTCACGGATGTGTGTTTTTTCACATTGTGTGAGTTTTCACATTACATTTCATAAGTGATTCAGTGATTCGAAGGGAGGCTGTGTAGGTACATACAGAGCAGTGGCAACCATTTGATATTCACATAGGATTCGGCTTGGAAATTTTTAAGAGAAACCTTATATTAATAAGCTTTCACGTAAAAATATGCCAT
Source organism: Polyplax serrata (assembly GCA_037055365.1). Lineage (NCBI taxonomy): Eukaryota > Metazoa > Arthropoda > Insecta > Psocodea > Polyplacidae > Polyplax > Polyplax serrata. Next base: position 1,819,427 of record JAWJWE010000038.1, on the reverse strand, counting down.
CTTGCAGTGTGCATGGACATGAAAGGCACTCGTTTTGTAGACTGCCCATATGTAATGTAAATGTCATTGTCATGAGTACTACTATTGTTATTTTTAAATTATTATTTTGTTTAGTTAAAAGAACATTTTTTTAACAGATTAAAGTGGACTTGCAGTGTTCACAGCAGAAATAGTGTATAACAATATATAGCAACAATGGCGATATCAATTTATAATTTAATTCTACGAACGTTCTGATTCACATGTTTCGCAGTTGGTTGCAATCCAAAGGAATCCGTCATTCATTTGAGACAAGAAATAGACAATTGATTTGATACCAACCAGTTGCTTTTGTAGTACCTGAAGTTGTGAGGGAACAATTCAAAAGTCATATGAATTGAATGAATCTGCTTGTTTTTTTTTAAACACTGTCTGATACCTGCGACAATGAGTGACAACATGATATATATCTTTTGCAATGACCGTGATGAGTAAGCTAATTGGAAACCTGTTACACAATTTTAAGAAACCCTGTCTCAATATGTTGATAGAGACGTGTAGGCATGATTGCCTTTCAACATGTAATGTAGCATGGCATCGTCACCGGTTTCGGTTCTTCGTATTAATTTTCTATTTTCATTATTTCAGGATACATACACTGCTACGGATTCTTGAACCATTTCTCTGACTTCCTAAAGGATATCTGTTGGTCGGGTTGTGGATGTGCTTAAGTTTTCTTAGTTTTCATAGTTCGAGAATTATTATAGGAAAAAGTGTCGATCGGATGCAGTGCGTAACAAAGAAATTTAATTAAGAAAGATATTATAAAATTTCTGTTGAAATGTTAAAATTTTCTCGGTGATATCAGTGCAGTGCGTTCGAGTGAAACATCGAGTCAAAATGGAAACAACCAGACCCAGAGTATTCTATCTTCCGAGTCCCTATCAGTCACAAGTAGAAAGTCCTCAAAGTCCCGAAATGCCCTTGACACAAGACGATTTAAAAAAAAGTGATACAGGGAGTGATCAATCAACATCGGGCGGTGTTCTAAGTCCTTTTTTTCCAACGGCACCGGCGTTGGAAAGGAAGTGCACGGCCTCTTTAGTCGGGGACAAGTACCTCATACTGGATATACCGGAAGGTAGTACTCTGAATAAGTGTATTAACGTCCAAACCCAGGAGGAGTTAATATGTAAGGTAAGAAGTCATATAAATTTTTACTATTATAAGGCATTGGATGGTGAAAACGCTATGAAAACACATTTAATAACACAGTCGTACGGTCTCAATTTTTTTCCTTAAAGTTACCGTGTAATGCACCTGCTCGGCTTGTGTTCACAACACTATTACTTTACTACTATTACGGCAGATTAAATATCTAAATAGAAATTAGAAATAAGAAATGAATTGCGTAGAAATGAATGAATAAATAATAATTTCTTGTTGCATACAGGAAGAGTACCATTTCGGTTGAAAGGCATTTGTCAGCAGTTCAGGCATGTGTTAGTAGTGAATTACATTGCAGGCTTACGCTTATAAAATTGAGTGACTTGATTTAAAGTTGATATAAATTTTACCCACAAAGAGGATTCTATTTATTCAGTGTTCACCTTCGAATTCTTATTTTGGCTTTTACTTCAAGTTCAAATAATATCATGAGTTTCATTTATTTTTAGCGGTTGCATCACTGTGTATGTATGAAAACGAAATTTGATGTGCACAAAACGTCAATTTTTCAATTGAATTCCATTTTGGCGTAATGATTAGGAAATTAATAGTATTTCTTAAGCAATAGAAAATTTTTAATTCGACCTTGTTTGTTTACACAAACTCAATTAAATTACTCTACAGAGGAGTTCCGATATCGTCTTCCTGCATTCTGCATTCTTTGGCTTGAACCAGGCAAGGTTATTTATAATAACTGAAATTTTCAAAATGAAATCAATCTATGTAATATTTTTATTTAAATTAACAAGGTGTTATCGTTAAAAAAGTAAGAATTAACTACTGAAATTGATGTTTAATCGATGGTCATATTTATTCAACGAAATGTTGTATTGCAAATCCCAAATAATTTATTAAATTATATTCGTTACCCAGTGACGAAAACCTTATTTTTTTATTTTGATAAAACATCTTTATTATCTGTAGGTTCAGTAGTTTACTCTACAGAAACCATCCTCGCAAGCGTATGACATTGCATTGTAGAAAACAATCGTGGTAATTTGATAAACTTCGATAAAAAAAGCGGTAATTAAGGTGTACCTGTCAGTGAATTCCGTAAATACAATTAATTTGACCGTGACATAATGAGGACGCATTACTGAACTAGAAAAAAAGTTTGTTCAAGGTGAGTTGAATGTGGAGGAAGATGAACAAAACATAGAATTTTAGCCTCCTGTTCCTCTTATTAATGAACCGTTTTATGTAATTTGACGCTTTCCTATTCAGGTGAAGGGATTTTAAACATACTATATATATATATATATATAAAATGTGTACATATATTAAGCCTCTGTGGTTTACAATATGTGTAAATAAGTAACAATAATAAAATTTGTGATTAAACAAAATCTGGATTACGAATTACCATTTTATAAGTCACGAAATACTTCCAGTGTAATGTTAAATGTTTGATTTCCAATAATATAATTTACTGTAGTATTGATCTTTAAAGTAATATATAGCTTAAAATTTTATCAAATATTTATTGCATTATTGTTTGATAGGTAACTCCGAAAATGTTTAATATAAGTTGTTGTTTATGTCAATAATTGCTTGATTTCTGAGGCATTATTGGTCAACTGATTTTTTAAAGTCTTTAAGTAAAGTAATATTCAACTTTCCTTGTGCAATGCTCCTCTTTGCTTATCATTTATTTCTACTACGTTGCTTTCAAAAGCCACACGACTTGAAATTTGTTACTTTCCCTCCAGGCAAAATTTGGAGGAAACTGGTGGAAGTGTGATTGGGCAGTAGACAACTGTCCTGCAACTGCAAGTGAAACTGAAAATTTCTGAATTGAGTAATCTACCTTGCAACATGAATGTTTTATGTTTTTCCTAACACATTTGAAGGTTGTTCATATTGGCGTTGATTCTCTCTTATTATGTTACTTTATTTGGTAATGTCTGTTATATTTATTATGTATACTTTTGTATATTGTAATGCCTGGTAATGATGTTTAATATTTCTATCATCAAATATGAGGTAAATAGGTTTTTCTCCAGGCCGGTAGCCATTAAAATTAATTATTTAAATATAGGGCCGTCACATGTAGACTTAAACTTAAAATTTAAAAAAAAATTGTAATTTACTTTTTCGTTATGCTTTTCTCAGCTAAAAATCTGCTTCGAAAGATATCTGTAAACCTCTGAAGAAATAAGTCACCTTGAGCCTAAGCCTGACAATATCTGAATAGCCATGTAAACATATCGGTATTGAATTGAAATGATGTGTTAGGATAATTTTATTGAATTATTGCTTAATTAAATGTTATAGAAAGCAAAATAATTTAATTTTTTAATTTCTGCATTTGAAGCCGTAAAGTCATTTTGTCGGTATTAGACGAAAACACATTGAAATTCGGAAAACGAATGCACGAATCTTTGATTACTGATGATGCTTAGTGACTTTAAAAAGTATTCTTCGGTACTGAAAACAATTGATATTTCGCAACATTGAGTATATCAGACGGTGCCTTAAGTGATAAACTAATTGTTGGGACAAATATTCAGTGAGGATGCTTTACATCCACACGTGTAAGAAAGTTAACAATAATAACTCCTATATATATAAATCTTTTCAATTCAATATCTTAAGTAATGAGTTACTGCAGGTCATAATTTGAATCAAACATGCGATATATGTATTTAAATTCATCACTGATAACGGCTTATTTTACATTGATACCTAGTTAATATTTTTTATCAAATTAATTCTGGGAATGGCATGTGAGGTGCACTAAGAAAAAACGTCCTCTTGTGTAATTGTTATGCATATTCCACTGTGTGTGCTCTGAGTATGGTGGTGTTTCAATTGGAGTGCTAATAGTAAATGTTAATGTTGATCTTTCCCAAAGAAACTGATACATATTACGTTAATGTAAAATCTATGGCCCATTTATTTGCTTTACCTCCATAAACATGACAGATGATTGGCCTGAATTTTATGGTTATTTACAATGCCCAACAACGCTACATCGCACACCATTGGTTTTTTGATTTTCAGTTTTGTTTGTGTTTAATTCTACCACAGCATTTAGTTGGTTTCTTAGCCAAATCGGGCAGTATATTCGGAAGTAGTTTAATTAATTGCGTTTTCTCGGTAATGCCGAATAAACCGGTGTTTAGCAAAGATAGCAATGAAAAAAAGGATTCCGTGGACATGACATGTCACAGTAATCAGTTGATCCGTATTTCTCTGTTACAACGAGAAACATACGTTGTTATTTTTGGCCGAATGCTTAATTGAGTTCGATGTATCACGCTTTTTTCCGGATACGGCATGGTGTACTTCATTCATAAATATTGAGCTTTCTCTCTCTTCTGTAGATATTAGCTTGTACCAGGATAATGTGATACAATGTTTTATGAATTTTTTTACTGTCAGTAACACCCACAAGGATTTTTGAATGTTTCACAGCTTATTTAATACCGACTGAGTTCTTTCCGTTTTGTTTCATTTGACCGGTATCACTCTATAGGGGACGACAGAAAACTTTATTATAGAATTTTTCAATTTCGAAGTTCCCATCGAATATGCCAAATGAATGTAGGCCTATATTCTTCATTGCGTCTTGTAAAAAGGTTACGACCGCAAGTTTAATTCTCAATTTTTTTAATGATTGCTACTCCGTTCACCCATTAACGGAGTCAACTAGATGACAGCAGCTGTGAGATTGAAGCTATTTGTCTTTCGGAATACATTGAGACCATCTGATTTCATCAGTAGGCTTAAGCCACTATTTTATTGGGAAAAAAGAGTTACACACTTTTTTAGCATTTTAATAAAGTGTACTACGAATTACCTATACGACCCTTTTATTTTTAATGAAATGCAACTCGGAATGGAGAATGTGATTAATTGCAGATTACTTGGATGGATTAAAATCTCCTATGTGAGGAGTTTTGGATTCAAATTTTGCGTGGCCTGCCTAGGTTTGAGACTAGAAGTTTGTACTGTCCGTACTAAAAGAGAATGTGACATTCGAGACAGTGTAAATTGTTTCAGGTAAAATGAAGGTGTTCAAAATTTATCGTTTTCAAGGTTAAACTTTCTTTTGAGAAAGTGTCCAATTCCACGATAAATCAATTAATTTTAGTTTTCAGTATATATTATTATATACCTACACCCAGCAGGAGATTAGTGAAACTTGATTAAGTAGCGATTGATTTTGAAGCATAAAATTATTGGGCGTTGGCGCTGTACGGAAAGGTACGGCTTCATGTGGTGGCTTAGGTGTGCCACGGAATGGGCCCTAAACCTTGGTGTGCAATGTGTATTTAACTAAATAAATTGAATAACTGAATTAGACAACAGTTAATAAAAATTTTTATGATTGGCATGTTGGAAATTTTGTTGTAACAATGAAAATTCCAACAAATATTTAATTAATTGTTTTGGTGTATTTTAAATTATAAATTACTCCAAAATTGGTAAATTAAAAAAAATTTGTGTTGAAAATTGCTTATTAATAGGCACGATTGTGTTTCAGTTTTATATATTTATCCTAATAAATTATAACGAATATATATAAATTGTGTTATATATTTTTAATTTATTTGTTTCAGGTGATCGGTCGGGAAGCCGGAGGTTTACTGTCCGCGCACTACCGAATGGACGGTCATCCTCATGTGAATTCGCTCCGGGAAGTTTTATTGGGCGACAAATTATTATATCTAGTATTTCCGCCATCGAAAGGTGGCGATCTCCATTCTCATGTCAGGCTTAGAAAGCGGCTTAGGGAACCTGTAGCACGGAAGCTATTCCGCCAGATGGTTAACACCGTAAAAGCTTGCCATGATAAAGGAATTGTTCTTAGAGATCTCAAACTTAGGAAATTCGTATTTAGTGATACACAAAAGTAAGTTTTTTTATTGTAACTTTCTATATATACATATAAAAATTGTGGTGGAGGACCGAAAATAAATTCGGAAGGCTACTCTGGGATTCCTTCAAGGTTACTTATTCGTGGTCGTAACGCTTGACACTGCTTTCGCGAGAGTAGGCTTGAGCAGGGTTCATGTGCCAGTACGGAAAGAATGTCAAGACACATGACCCAATACCCAATTACGGATTCGTTGCAGACGTCCTCTATTTTTGTGGGTCTTAAAGAAGGTTGCTTCTTATAAATTTTGCTGAAAAAATGTGTATTATTATGTGCTTCAAGCTTTACTGCAATTAATTGACAAAATTAATTTTCACCTATAAGTTGTGGAAGTTGTGGTACGGACAGTTGGTAAAGGTTGATTTTGTGTAACAGATAATGTAGTAATTTGATTAATCAAACGTCTGTTCTGCCGCTACCTTGACCGAATCTATTGTACTTGGTTATCATCGAATAATTTTCAAAAGGTTCTATTTTATACCTTGTCAAACGTTTAAAGTGCTTCATCTAATTGCTGGTTTTGAAAATATGTAACAGCGAGCCAGACTCCTTCATTCCGTTCGTATAAATCGTATTCGTGAAGAGGTGGGTCTCAAACAATTCGTACACGTGTTGTACAGTTCCTTTGGATATTCAATTTATTTGACCAGACGGTGGATTTCCGTTAAAACCAGTTTTGTAGGGTGGCGAAGGGTTAGCACTTAGCGGTCATTGGTGATGTGTCTCGTTGGTGAGGACTTACAATTCCGCTGGTGACGAATCTACAGAACGAATATTACAAAAAACCCTTCGCTTCTGCTGTGAAATTGGTTCATTGGAAACGGATTTTTAAATCTCCCGGCATCCGAAGAGAAACGGGTCTTCTTTTGTTGTACATTGTACCAGTATTTGGTTTTGAAATAACTCAGAAATACTTACTACATTACATTAATACTATTCTACCCCTTACGATTGTTTAATTAAGTGACTCGATGTTTCCCTACTGTCGTTTAATAGTTCCCGCGAGATTTTCGACGTCAGGTTCTGAAAATAAGTTCTACATTCTTATATAGGTAAGAACTTAAAATTAGGCAGAAAATGTGATGTTTAATGAGCAAAATTTTGAGATTTTGTTCTTGTCTGAAGTCCCGCTAAGGAAGAGGTTTGCCTCTTTATTATGTTTTGTTATTATTAGTTGTCTAGTCAAGGTTAGAAACATTTTGCAGATACGAAGATTAAATTTGGCAAGTGCAACAAAGAGATTGAAATTCGGAGGTCAGTCAGATTCACGTGTAATTCAATTTAAAATTTATTGGGATAGTGCCCGTAGGAAGCTTCAGAATAACAACAATATATTACATACTGTGTGCGTTTCCGATTTACGGAAATTAGTCAAAAATTACAATAGATAAACGGTTCGTTCGAATTGCTTTGTTTATTCTTTTTACGATTTCTGGAAGATTTTGTTTCGGTTCCAACCAAAACGTATTTCATAATAAAAATCCATTTTCTACTCCTTTACATTTGAGCATGAATTTATAAAATGTTTGCAGAACTTATTTATTATAAAGCACTAACATACGGAATGTAAAGAATGTCGAAAATGAAATTTATATTAAAAAGGCGTCTCACAGCATGAAATGAACAAAAAACCAGCTTAAAAGGGAAGGTGTAGACTGAGAGAACAACTTGAATTTAAAATGGTTGACTGGGAAAGAAGTTTCTATCATGAAACCAATTTTATCAATGACTTCATGTGCCGGCAAATGAAAGAGAAAAGTGATGGCCAAGTGTATTTCGAAATCATCCCAGAATTTGGAGTAACTGTTGAGATCTGGCTTGCCATCAACAAAGTAAAGGAGACTTTACTCGGGAGAGAATTTCCCTTCGAATACCTTTTGAAAACCCAACGAGAAAATAAATTAATAAATTTAAAGATGAAAAAAGGGCCGTAGCCGGAATGATGTAACGAAGTAACCATGTAATTGATATAAAAATAGTTTAGAAGTTTAGATATCACTGATGACGGCGGGGAAATGTTTCGACACTCCCGCCATGTGAACTCAAGCTTTTGCCTTACAGTGTTCGGTTGCAACACAACGGATTTGAAGGCACGTGTCAAAAACTGGCTTCCTCTAATTTCTTTGGTTTCAGATTTCCTAACGCCTTCTTTCTCTCTTTAGTATCAATAAATATACACGAATCCATGTGTACACCAGTGCAATGCTTTTGTACGCACACTTACGCATAAACATTGATAGCAGGTAAATTCAAAAGCCTTCAAGTTTAACTTTGGCTAATCAAAAGACAAACGAGTTTGAAGTCATATGTCTTAGAACGGATTAATTTACTTGATCTCGTTCAGTCTATCTAATTTATTGAAAGGTTTCTACAAAACTATGTTCCTGGCTCCGTTTACTCATGTAGTGTTTTATTAAGGATACTATTTTAGTGCCATTTACTCCAACCTTTGGTTGGTTGGTTAAAGTTTGTTTCTTTTTTCACGAATTCTTATCAAGCCGCTTTTGCAAAGTTTTTGCCAATTTAATCTAGGGCCACTGCCCTTTCGAGTATGGTTTATCATGGTGGTTAATTTTCGACAAAAGCTTGTTATCAAAAACGGAAAAGTTTTGTGTTGTGAACAAAGGCTTTGTACTCCAACTATAACTTGAATAGTAATTGGGTTAATTCTGAGGACTCCCCGATGGCAGATGACCCTCGAATGTCCAAAACATTCAGGTGCGACATTAAAAAACCGTTTAAACACGAGGAGATATCTTGACTGTGTCATCGAAAATGTTTCGCATTTCTTTCCATAATTTTCATTTAAACTAATTTAAATTTTCTAGTTGGCCTTCCTTCGCGTCAGACTCTTTGCTTTTGCAATACACCCACGAGTCGATTTTAGTTTTCCTTGCTGAAATTCGTAGGTTCCGTCGCTCTCATTTTTTAGCGTGAATAAGTCGCCCGAAGGTCACTATGGAATAAACCCAACCCAAATTGTGATTATGTCTTTGAACAGATTGAAACTACAAACCAGATATCGTTACACATGCAGTGTTTCTATTGAAAGATATTCTGTAAAGAAGACTGACAGAACAAGAGAAACGGGTCACAGCAAAGTGGAAGTTAGCTCTATTTTCACTGAGTTCGATTCTTAAGGAAATAAGTAAATTTTGGGTTGTTACTTGTTTAGGTTTCGTCTCTTACGCAATTTGTTTGTTTAAGAAGCTTCAAGCATATTTAGTACCTGGGAAACAATGAATAAAGTCGTTTTTCTTGTAATTTTGCGATGGTGTACAATGTTAATGTGATAAAATACGTTGGTGAGATTAATCAGTTCAATAAGACAAGGGTAATGATTGGGTGATGAATGCAACTAGACAAGGCCTCCTACTTTATTACACAATATCTCTAACCGGAGGAATGTTCCGAGGTACGGGACTTAACAGCAGCCACAACCTTGTTAGACCTTGAGACCCGGACAAGAACCGCCGTCAGTTTTCCTCGTGTTCAATTTCTGAATCTGAATTCGGATTGAGAAAATGAGAAAACCTGTTAGACTTTAATATACCTGTAGAAAGCAGAGTGAAATGAAAATGAACTACTCCCCGAGGTGGGGTTTGCAATTATGTTTCTGGTGTAGTGGAAAAACAAAGGTCATTGAAAACAAAAAAAAAACGTGTTGCAATGAACTCCTGTTTACGAAACGTAAATCAATTGGTCTCGATGTGGAATAGTAAAAGCAAAGAAACGGGATCATCGAAGTTTGATTCGTTAGGAAAACTGCTGTCAAAACGTTAGCGGCATCCATATGCAATTCGATTTTAATAAAAATAAACGTAAGTCAATGTTGCTGCTTACCTAGAAACTGATGTAGATAAATCTATTTAAATGCATGTAATTGAAAGCTAGTTACAATAAAAAATTATGACAATTGTTTAAATGTAGAGGATATATTCAAGATACAGTAAAACGTTATTGCCTACGCAGCCTGTTCAAACTTCATCAAAGTCAACAAATTGATTCGATTGCTACTCTTTGGAAAATTACTTTACTTTTGCATTTGATTCAGTACAATGGCAGTTTTTAGGAGCCCTGGGGTTTTAACTATATAATATCTGTAAAATAACAATTATGAACACTACGCATGTGAAATATACACGTAAATATTGCACTAAATTATAAGACCTTAAAAATTGCCCGAAGGAACTACCCGCAATGCATTACCCACTCAAATGTCCCAATAAAGTTCAAGTATTTGAACCCGAGCGCCACGCCTGTAAATCTCATCATCAGGACAGGTTTCAGGTATTCTACTTGACGCTGACTGACATAAGATTCAAAAGCGTGTTCGCATTTTATGTAAAATTAAATATTTTCAGGGTCCTCTATTTGTTACTCATTCAGTTGCATTAAACTGTTGTAACAACATTAAAGGATCTGCCGAAGTTTCACAGGCCGAATACGAATTATAAGATTACCTTGACTGTAACTGAAAATATCAAAGTTGCTCGTTACGCAATTTCCCTGAAACCTTAAAGAAATTTCTTTAGAGGGCACGATTTTCAATTTTCGCAACGACGCATCCCGTTTTTCATTTTCCAAGTGTCAAAACAACACGGTGAGAGGAGAAAAAGTTGAGAAGAATTTCAGGTAGAAAGGTAAATGCTAAGGTCGAGTCATGCATCTTCAACAATTGTTTACCAAGAGAAGTGAAAATGTTTTTGTTTTTTCGTACGGAACCAAAAAGGGTAAAGTGATTTGATGAGTCCTCTGCTCCGTTATAGTCATTAAAAGAGTGAAGTTTTGGTTCATTGTTCTCTAACTACCGAAAGAATTGATTTCACTTTGTAAAGTGTACGGTTTGAAAATTGTGCGGCAATAAATTGACTGTCAAGCCGGTTATCTGTACATCTTTCACCATTAATAATTGCCCAACTCATTTAATGGGTACGTGACAACTGAAAATTTGACAAACTCATTGAAATTAAAAGTAAATGATATTGACTGTGTAGTTGAGTTGCAGTAAGGCCAGGAGTGACCTTTTTTGGTGATTCTACTTCATTTGATTGCTCATAAGGAAGTAGCCGTGGGATAGTTTTCAACTATTTTTAATTTGAGTTGTAAATTATAATTTGCAATTAACTGTGTTTTGTATATCACATGAATAAACTTCAATGTCGTTATCTAGAAGTATACACATTGTACACCTGTTGACTTTTAAAACAAATAATATTATGTATAAGTAATTTGTACTGCCGTAACGGAGAATTAAATTAAAGATATTTAGTTTTGGTAATAATGGAAGTCATTGGTACAGTTGTGTTAACGGAAGAAAACGGTTGTTAAAAAACGGTTTCCGGTCTAAGTTGTTGCAATTGACTTTCGAAATCTCCCCTATGGTGTCCTTTTGTTTGATTTCCTAAAAGGGTTTGCTTTATAAAGGATGCACCTTCATATAATTTCTAAACGGTTAGTTGGTTCACAACTGCCTGTATATTACTCTTTCGTTACTTTGGTAAAATTATCATCATTGATGCGTTAGAGCAATTACGCACAAAATTATTGGTATCTTTGTGCAGTTCATTGTATAAACATGTCGGAAATACCAACATTTTGCTTTGCATGCGTTTACCGTCCCCATATGTACATGAAACTTAAAAGATTGTTACAGGTCAACCTGAATTCTGTGAATGATTCAAGAATTTTGACTATACAGAAGTAGTCCAAATTAACTGGGACGTTAAATCCAAGCATTTCTATTAAATTTTATCAACTTAACTTTTTCGATTAAATTGATTAGTAAAGGAGAGTCTTCTGGTTGTTTGAGAGTCGTATGTACCCTTTTTGAAAGACAATTATAAGTTGGAGTCTTCGTATTTAGCCTGTTTTCATATTTTTGTTTTCAAACATTAAATGTACTATTAGTCCCGTTTCCCGAACAAAAGCAATTGTTCAAATGAGCGACTATTTAGAGTCATTCAAACAGATCCTGTTGGTGTATGAATAAATTGAATGACTCCTATAAGATATTGTTTTCTTAGGCAATTTTAATGAGGTTATTCGTAGTAAGTGTATATTTATCGAAGCTTCCTCTATAACCATCCTCGTTCTCAAGTTACAAGGGCAAAAAAGTATTCTATATTGCCTTTTAATAGAATATTATCAACTGTACCGATGATTTTTATATACGTTTTAATGTAAATTCAAAGGTGATTAGGTGTAAGAACAAATTGGTGGATTCGCAAGGAGTGCGATGTATGTAATAGTTGTAAACAACCACATATTTACTATAATGTTTTCCTTAAGAGATGTGCTATCGTATATGTATTCTCATCCATGCCCTACTTTGATTGCTTCTCTATCACATGTACTAGCAGTTCAACTTGTTTAATAATCGCTAGATCTCTTCTAATTTTATGTTGAGCTACATATTCTGTTTATGAGTACAGTCTTATTGGAACGTGGTTGCACAATCACTTGAAGTTTGTAAGAGACTGTTTTCTTTCGCCTGTGTACAAAAAAGAAATTCGCTGTATTGTTTTTCTACAACTTAATTAGGACAGTGAATTTGATACCAAGATGAAAAAGGGCACATACTATGTAGGACGATGTGGAAGTTACAAAAGAAGGTTGCGTACAACACGTTTTCTACATAGAACTAGCTAGTATACTAGTAGCTTAATACAACATAAAAGATTCCGTGATCATTAATAACTAAAATTATCAGTTAGTTTTTCTTAAGATCGTAAATTAAACTGTATTGTTTATTTCTTTCTACAGCTTAACAAGCTGCGCTAACCCCATCTCCTTATGATCATCCCGCATTAGAAACAAATAAGCGTAACCTTTTCGCTATTGAGAAAGGAAGTTATTTTTAAGCCTTTCTATTTCTTTCCGACGAGGTGGGTGTAAAAAGCTTTCGAGAATGACGTCCTAAATTTTTATAATATGAGAATATGATTTAGCGTTACGTCAAATGGTAAATTCAGAACTTTTCCTACACAACGGAATGTTTTTCTTGGTATCTACTTTTGTTTAATCACCAAAATTATTTAAAGCACTACACATTCTGTGGGACGCACAATCCTCTAGTAATACAATACAAGAAATTAACATTAAGGTTTCATTATTTCTGTTTCTTCAATTTCTTTGTCGGAATCTTTGTTCTTTGTCTTGTTAATTTGGTGGGATACTTCACCTTTAATAATATTTGCTATCATAGATTTAAAAAAATAAAAAATTGTTTAACCCATTGAATTAAAAGTTTTTTAAGGGGACCACTTAACTTATTTTGTTTTAAAGTTTCATAAGTTTCTATTGTAAAGAGTTCCTTTTTTTCACAATACCAGTTTTGTTTATTACCTATATATACGCGACAAGAGGTATGCCATGAAATATGCCTCTTTTAGTACGGAGGTATTCAGTAGTAAAATTTGCATATTGGCTTCAATCGATTCTGACACCCTGGCTTATACCCAATTAGAATTTGTACAATCTGTTACAACAAATATTACAAATAAAAAATAAACAATTAATAAATAAATCAATGTTTTAAAAAGAACTACTAGGTAGTATATTACTGATACACAAGAATTTAATATTAAACTAACAACTGATATATACAAAACAGACTCGACTTGACCTTGGTTAGTTTTAATATATTACATTTTAAGCAATTTTCGAGAATAGTCATTATTTTCTAATTAGGACATTGTCGAATGTAAGGTCTTTTAATTGTCACGTGCAAGTTAGAAAGCAGTCCGGTCTTCCAATATGAAGAATTATTGTTAAAACAAGAAAAAGTTCACAGTTGTTAAACCTATCGGTCGGAGATGTGTTCTTTTCTTCCATTTCTGAATAGGTAGTGTATATGATGTTGAGAGTTATACACAATGTTTAGGTTTCAGAATTTCATCTTTTCCATTAAGAATCTACATCAAATTTCTTTCATAAGAAGCAGCAAAATATCTGTAGCAAAACAAATTATTGTGAACCTTATGAATATTTTCATCCAAATTTTATCATCGAATGTCTTTTACTTTCAGTTCAACTTAATAACACTCTTTGCATTTGGCATTAATGCATTTATACTTCATTCATCCAGGTTGTTACGACCAACCTAGCAGTCTAGCATAAGGGTAGCTACTGTGGTTTTACCCAGTAAGAGTCCGACACTACTCAAGCACGATTTTTTTGAGTGTTCATGAGGATTTCCCTCCTCGTTTTATTAAAAAAAAAGTAACTCCAGAAAACATTTGTCGTAATTTGCTTTTTTCACTGTTTGCATCAGTTACATTAAGCAGTGAGAATGTAAGCCGTATTTTTCAGAAGGGAAATTAAGGTAGAAATGCATTCAACTTCGGAAACTTATTTTTCAGTTAACATTGATAGACCAAAGACAAATAGCTATGGCTTTCCCATTTTCCCCACTTTTTAATTTGCTCAATGATAATGACCTGTTTCTGTACGTAATTGCCGCTAATGTAACAAAAACCAAGAAAATAACTATTTTGTAAATGTAATTTAGAAAAAAGAAACAACAAAACAATGATTTTGCACTCCCAATTGTTTCGACACATTCATTTCCTTTTTCTTTAGATGAAAAATTTCCAGGGTCGATGGAAATTTCAGGCGTTCCATCGTAATTTGTTCGTTTATATTTGTAGGCTACTCGGGTACTCTGGAACTAATAATGTTTTCATAGTCTTTGAATTTGCATGCTAACGTATTCAGTGGTTATTTAAGTACTTTTAAGTTCCGAAAAGGCATTCTAATTGAATGGTTCATGGGAACCTTTAAGTTTCTATAACACTCTTAAATCGACAATTGACCACTTTCTGAGTTAGAACAACGCCTCTCCTAGGGGTGAGAAATTTCAAGAAATCAAAACATCACCTGCATTTATATAGCTTTAAACCAAATATTGATTTCTGTCTCCAAGCGGCCATAAATACTTTAACAATTATTTATTACAAAGAAACACTTAATTACACCAAGAACTTGTCAGTTTTAAGTGTTTGTCTTTACGTTTTCGTTGCAACAATTACTTAACTCGTACATTTAAGAATTGTGTAGTCCAACATAAATTAAGTTGATTTCGTCATAAATCGGTTGAGTTGAGAAATGTAAAGAGGACTTAACAGGTGTTAAAACTGTTTCTTATAGGATATAACAGGTGCTTTTGTTGATTTACAATTTGTGGCTTATGAATAGTTAAAACACAGGAACGGTGAATATTTTGAGGAAAAAATATTGAGTTGCATACAACATGGAATAAGATGCAATCCAAATAATAATTGTTTCATTAGGAGGAGATTAATATGCTGTATGGTACGAAAGTAAACATAATCTGTATTAATGTGTGGCTAAAATGACTATAAATTATTGTTTGATTTCATTAAAATCGATCGGAATCTAGTGAGCACTTTCCTTTACTAATAAATACAATACTTTTTAGGAAAGCATAAACTGTTTGGCTAGACAACTGCATTACCACGCGATTTAATTATGTAAATTATGACATGACCTGCCGAAGGGTGCATTAGTGCTCATAACAATCTCACCAAAGCAAATAATCTGTAATTAACTTATTATAAATTTTAAATTATAACCATAACCCTATTCTTACAGAACAGGAAAGTTCGACAGCCATTAATAAAAATAGAAATGTTTGATGTGGGCTTAGAATACTTGTTGTAGGCTTCAATGAGAGTTAAAGCCACATTGAAATACTCATTAGTGCGATCTTAAAAGAGGCGATGGCGACAATTCAAGAAGAATTAGAAGAGAAATTGGTTTAATTATTTCAATTCTCATTCTTCAGAAAGGAGCAAAACAATGTTGTGTCGCGGTCGTCTCACAACGATTCAGGTCTTTCGTTGATTAAAAATCAAAAAAATTTTTTGGAGAAATTCGGAGCCCAAGTTTGCTTAATTTATCTCCGGATCCGATTTATGGTCTTCTAGGAGATGAATACATGACTAAGTTTTAATTTCTTGTGTTGCAGAATCAATATTGCGCCTATTACCATTTGAAATGTAGATGTAGGTCATTGCCATTCTTTTTGGTCTTCACTCAGAGGTCACCCAGTTTACCTTATAATTTGCAATAATGTCATAACACAATAGCATTAATAAACATTCAGGCAACTTAGCACTCGACGTACATAAGCTAAATACAATGGATACAAAGAGTAGATACTCAACGTTGCACACACACTTTTCATTTTTATTTCTTTAATTGTTTTAGTTTTTTGTCTTAATGCAATTCGTCTTTGAGATGTTTCTTTTCCATTCCTCTACTTTTTTTAGTTTCTTGTACTATCATCACCTGGTCGCCTGGACCTTCACTTTACCAGTTTTTCTATCTTACTGTTAGCTTTTACATTGCACTTCTTTTGGTGCATTATCGACTTTATAACGGAACAAGTAGGATTATTTTAATAAAACCTGTAGAGTGGATTTTTGTATATATCCTGTTACTCTTTTCATTTTCCTATACAAGATGAGAAACCTGACAATAAAACGAACTCATTTTGATTTGTAAGGGCCGGTTTTCCGCTAAGAAGTATGAAATGATGAATAACTCTAAAGCGGCATCGGCATCTTCTGTACTAATTTGGATGAGGTGGTTCCTTTACACTATTAGAAAATAACTGTCTTTGTCGAATATCTAATTTATGATACTCATTTTTCTTTCCTTGTGCTGCGTTTGCGTTCCAATATTTCCAAAAAAAGAAATTGTTTTTTCTTATAAATGTACATAAATCTTATAAAAATAGCACTACTTAATCTGTTGCTTAGTAAAGTTCCACAGATCTTCCATTTTCGCTTCCCACGGATTTACGAGTCTATTTACATATTAATATAAAATGAAAATCTTTGCAATGGATTTCGAAGCAGAATGTAGACAGGAATCCGCCCAACTAGATAGTATTTCCAAATATTTAAATTTGGCAAGAGCTTTGTTCTACAAGTGGTGCAACGTACTTGCTTACAAAACATGTCTCAGATTAATCTATAAATATCAATAAAAATGTGTGGGATGAAATATCATCTAAATGTTTTTAAGATGAAGCATAAGATAGCTGTGGATGCTCGGATGATATTCTCTGTGGGGTTACCTTATTCTTAAGGTAGATTCATTAAATTGTTATTGTGATTTGGGCCCAAACCCTAAATTCTGGCACGTTTATTTGTCTCGTTAGAGATACAGAAAATATCAGTTGTTAGTCATTGTTCCATGCACTGTGTAGGGAATAACCTTAAGGAACATATAATTATAACCGAATGAAGGTCATGTTACAAAACACCGGCTTTCAAAGTTATTCGTCGTATGAATTATTCAACTCTACATTAATTTTTTGCTCTAACACAGTCCAACGACAGTTTGTCTATTCACCACTTGCTTATGTTTGACGCCCAGGTGCAGCTTTAACATTGCAGAGGTTACATTCTGTGCTTTTACATGACCTCTACTGATGTAGCGACGAGTATCCCGTAAATGAATGTAAAGCCATTGCCATTTTTAAATTTATCCTACTCGTTAGCCAGAATCTGGCAATAAATTGAGAAATAAACCTTTACCTTGATGATGAGTAGCATTGGTAATTTTACCAATTGCCTAATTCGAAACTTCCTCGACAGATTAGTCTGAAGGTGAAAAATTATCTTCCACAGCAATAACATCTTTGCCAAATGTCAGGTACATGCGTTGGCAGTGTGGAAAATGTCTAAAAGGCCAGTCTGAAACCATTTGACGTGGAATAATTGTCAGTTTTGAATGATTATAAGAAATTGTTGAAGATTTTTTGCTTTGCATGGAAGTCTAGTGTTAAACAATACGTTTGACCGTGAATTTCCAAATGCTGGAAATGTTTTTCTTTAAAGAAATTACTTAATTTTTATAAGAGTTCTCTTAGAGAGATAAGAAAAGATAATTCGCCTGCAAGATTGCAAAATGTATTCATTTTCCACCTTGCGAAACAATATACTTTGTATTTGTTGTAGTTCTACATCAAAATCTTCGCATAGAATATTAACAATCATTTATGGTGTCAGCGATGTCATCTTTCACGTGCAATACTAACTTGATGTAACAATTGTAGCTCGCATTAATTGTTTTTTTTTCTTCTTTTTTCCTTAAATTTCCTTGAAGTTGTGCCTCAAGAATATCGGCAGTATAATTTAAGATGTACTCAATAAACAGATAATCGATTGTGCGTGGCTCTAGATTGCGTTAGAATTATTTCTCATATCTGCCCCGAGGACGTAAAGTGGTAGCAATCGTATTCTAAAAGCTGAAAAACTTTTCTCCAACCTTTGCGTCTGATTTTCTCAATATTCGCTCGCTTCACGTTTTAGTTTTTGATAGTGTCTTTTTCAAAGGTACCCAATATCGATCTCAACAATCGCAGTTGCGAGATTTTCGAATGGCACGACCCTGACCAATTTAGTAATTCGTTTTTAAAAAATCACGGTCGTCAATCATTGAAATTCTCGGCCATTTGTGGACCTGTGTTTGCAGAGCCAAAACATCCACCAGTTAGTTCCGTTCTGATGACGAATATTTATTTATTTTCAATTTGATGGTACCTAGAAAAGAAATAAGTCTTTAATTCCTCATGGTTCTCAGGTTTGGTCGTTAAGGTTGTCGGGCAAACGCATCCAAGGTCCAGTTAGTTTCAAAAATCATTTGGCCTTTGCCGAGGTAATACTAACGAAAACAGTCACATTTACGCAATGCTCCCCGTATGCGTAATTCTCCGGCCCGTGTAGACCGACATATTTGGGGCCTTTGCCCGCGGGTTCGTATCCAACGTTTGACAGTGTTCATCTGGAAGTGATGAGGTACTCAAGCGGACGTCCTCTCCAATTGATGAAACCTCAAAACTGACCTAATCAATTCTCGTTTTGAAGGTCTTGGAAGTTTTGTCCTTCGATAGAAGTAATCGTCTCGGTTGGAAGTTGCCATTAACCTTCAAGATATTACAAAACCTGTTAGGATATGGTTTGTATCACTCGAAACGTGGACCACCGCCTCTCTCTCTCTCTCTCTCTCCGTTGGACATGGGGGCATAAATGGGTAAATGGGAGAGGCTCTGCAGAGACTCGTCGTACCAAAGAATCTTATTAGGTAACCTAATAAGACACTTATTGATAGAGGCGATAAACATTTTAGGTGCATTTAATATTTTAGGGTCAAAGAAATGACGAAATTAAGATCGACGGTTAGACTTTTGAAATGTTTAAAGGCCAAGATGATTTCAGTTGAAAGGAACTGAAAGAGATTTAGAAGAGTGGTATTTCAAGAGGTATTGTCTCAAAATTAGGGATGCGTGTTTTCCTCACTTTATTAACCAAATCTTGTGCCTATGCAATTTTTAAATGCAAAATTTAAAGGTGTTATGCTTATGTGAATGGAATAACCCCAAAAGCAGGATTTTTCACGGTCCTTCGGTTGTTTTTAAAAATATGCGAACTTCCCAGTGATTCACCTCAATATTTTAAATGGTAATGTACAAAATAAATAAAAGTTGAAACCATGCAACCAGCCACTGGAAGTACCAAGCACCAAGAGGGCAACAAGAAGTACTGAGTATGAATTCCAGTATTGTAATTGTCACTCGTGCAACACGGTAATATTTATAAATATTATCGTAATAGTTTTAACAAGGCCCAATTTCGATAAATTTTTTCATTCGCATATAGACAACTAGTTGATGGGATTGTGTTACGTGACTTGAGTCATAAGTGTTGGTGCTCTCAATCGAGAAACTGAATTATCAGACTGGTCTAGTGACTAAGTTATTGGAGAACGAAATAATTAGCAAATAGTTCATTCGCCGGAACTGACACGGAAAGGAAGAATAAGAGATGAGACGTTAGAAGAGCCGAAGACATTTCTAATAATTAAAGGACATAATTATCATATTCTTGACCCGGATTTGTCTTTTTGATGCAATTTTTGTAAATTGAAATTGTGGCTTTTGATCGGCCCATCAGCAGTCTGATAAGACGCGGTCCGAACGATTGCTCACGCCACCCCGCCAGTGAAAATTTCGTAAGTTGTTTTCCCGGTTGTTTGGCAGCAGAGGTTGCGACACCGGAGGGCAACCGAACGAACGGATGCACTGATAAAAGGCTGTGCCATGTCGAAATCGGGATTTACTTGACCCTTAAGGATCTGAGCGCACGAACAAGGAACGTGAAAGAAAAATTCCGGGGGCACAGTTTCCATGGGGGACCACTCATAATTATGTACGTAATGAATGAGTTTAACATGTAAAACTAATAAGCATACAAACACACTGCGCGTCTCATTTGTTGCGCTCAAATGATTCGTGAAATCACCAGAAAACAAAACATTGTGTATTATTAAACTACTGCGAATTAAACAGAGACGATGGTAAATTTTGTGTTGTATGACTGTGTTGTACTTCACTTGTATTTCAGGTGGCGGAAATTCCGTTGAGCAATGGGAAAATCAGCTTATTTTTACATTATTTTAAGATCGATAGGTAATTTTTAATGTGTGGCCGTGTTTGAGTTATTCTCTATTATCACATTAACGCATACGTATTTATTAATAATTGACAGGAGTCAGAGCACTTAGACTACTGCGATGTATCTTACTGCAACAATCCGTTTTAGTTGTAGAAAATGTTTGCCGCAGGAAGTGTTCGGAGGACTTGAAAAGAACCTAGAGTTACCGCTGGTGACCAGCATCTCTTCTGCAACATTTACAATATGACGTTTGAGCATTCGAAAAGTTGCAACTTTTTTGCATTGATTAAAGATTTTTAATTAATATCGCAAGGACACATCTAGCAAAACATCATGTGCAAAGAGAGAAAAAAGAAAAATTGTTACTTGACCCTGTGCTAAAAATTACTTTGGGATGTCGAAATGATATAAGCTATGGGTTCTTGAGCAATTGGCAAGCTCAACTTTTCTTTAACAATCTTTGCGCGCACTGTACGATAAATCATATCGGGAAACCGTCGTCTGCTCCTGGTAGTTGCGGAAAACCAGAGTGAAAATAGGTGGGAAACGCCCCGGAGGACACGACCCGTGAAATAGTTTCGTACACGATATTTAAAAAAGAAATGGCGCTAATTTTAGTTTAGAAATGTAGTAGGTCGCACTGTATTGTATCGGAAATGGATTTAAACTGTAGTTTGGTGTGAATTTATTTACTCAATGAGTTCTGAATAGTTAGTAAACCTATTTCGTAATTAGTATTTTGTGAAAACCCGGGAAATTGGAGTAAACACCACGGCGGGGTGGGTCGGGCTCCTGACATTTATCAAAAGTAAGATGTCAAGAATTGCAGTCATCAATTGTTATTACCACACTACAAGATTTATATTAGGACACGACCTTTTAAGGGAACTGTAGTTATTGTCGTGCTTATAAAATCTTGGCCAATTTTTGAACTGGTAGACCGGTATTTTGGCGAATCCCAAAAAGGAAAATGGTTGTTTTACTCTAATAGAAACAATTAAATAAATTAGTGTTTTAATTGTTATTGAGAAACGTGTGTAATTAACAGGCATAGTAATGAAGTTATGTGGGCTTTTTAATGACTAATAGAATATTTACAATGCCCGAGGTGTAAAAGATACGAGGGGAGGCGATGAGTTTCTGAACACGTAACTAATTAATAAGAGTACTGATTGTGATTAAATAGATTTTAGGAAAAGTAACTTGATTGTTTTAGGTACTGCTATTACCATATTAGTGTCGTATGTATTTTTAGAATGGTCTGTCACATTTAATCTTAAGGAAGATTATCATTTTGTGCTGTGCAATTTTATGTGTAACATTATGTGTTTAAATATTGAAGGATTCCCGCAGTTGATGTCTGTTTCTGGAATTAACCTATCATGACAAAGGCACGTTATACACACTGGCCTTGGCTGGTCGTAGTCATCATAACCCCCTGAACTTGTTAATGGCCCGCTTTTATGTCAATATGTTGATTCTGACTTCTGGTTTAATGTTATTCATATTACCTGAAATCACAAAAATTTACATGTCTTAAGTTCTCGTTCAAAGTCATATTTGACTGCCGAGTATAATTACCGGTATAATTAAAAAATGCGGCCTTAATCATCAATGAAAATTTATACATTTAGACAATAGATAATGAAAATTCTGGTTGGGTAATTAAAATAAGTTGATTATGATCAGGTGATCGTCTTCACGATTTGTTCGTCGTAAATACAGAAAATGTTAGTAATCCACCTTGACGGCATCAAGTCAGTTTTGCAGCTGAAGGACAGAATATATTTTCCTATAAGTCCAAAAATATTTTATTGGCTTAGATGCACACTTTTGTAGCGTACCTTGTACAGTTGAACTAGCTTTTCATATTTTTTCTGTATTGAAAAAACGAGAAGGTGATCGTTCAAAATAATTACAGATAGTTCGTGACATGTTGGGAAATTTCTTTACTTTTCTTCACAAAGAATGGCTTGAATAACTGATATTACTCCGCACTTCAGTCTTCCGGTGTATCACCTTTGGTTCATTCTTTTCTGTTTTGAGTTTTATATAACTATACATTCCACCAACCTGAGCTACGAACAGGAAAAAAATAACAGGGATATCTCTTTTGTGTTATGGAATGGTCATTGTGTTACTAATTATAATTCTACAGGAAAAAAATGTTGTTTACATCTTAAACCGTGCAATGTTGCATTCGAGAGTATCTTTTGTTGCAGTTGATATTAATGTGCATAAAAACTCTTAGAATTTTTTTAAATCTAAGCTGGTTTAAACTGCTTAGAGTCGTGAGAATTTTGAATAATCAAGTCATTGTATATTTACCTTCTTGGAATTCATGGTTGCGTGTGGGAGATGAAAAAAAAAATTAGCGGGGAAGTAATAAATACTATAAAACGATCAGGTTGCTCGTGACAATGAATTACAAATGTTCACAATGAGGTGTTTCAAAATAATTGTCCCTGATCTCATTACCAAAAAGTTTGTCATATTGATTTGCGTAACAATCGTCTAGAAAGAGAGGTCAGAATTAGGAGTCAAACAACTGCTTTATTTAATACATTTCGGGTTGGTCTCTTGCTTGAACCTTTAGGGCACCAAAACAGAGCAGCCACCTATAAATTAATTACTCACAGATCTGGTTACAAAAAGGACTTTAGTAATTAATAATTTCGCTTTTGTAGTCTTTACGCCACACCATCGTATTTTGTGACATCAAACAAATGACGTATTGAAAGGTAATCCTTTAGTAGAAAATGGCAAAGGAAAAATTTTAACCTAAAATAAATGAACGTAAAGCCAATTCTTAGAGCAACAGTATTGCAATAATGTGACAATGAAAATCATAAAAAGAGAATACGCCTTATACGTGTTAAATGCCATTACAATATAATATTCTTAGAAAATGCTGGAAAACACCTACATGTAAAACAACCATTTTTACCATTTAACCTGGAACATTATAAGGAAAAGTAATATTCATATATACGCGTTACTTTTGTGAACTCACATACTGAAATAGTCGTTCACACTTACAAGGTGCGTGGAACATTTTGTGAAATAAAGGTTGTACAATAGCCTCAAGAGTAATCGCAAGACGAATTCAATTTCGTAATTTCCGGGCCGGAGACGAAAGCAAATAAAAGAAGTGAAGTCACGACTTCCATTCTTTTCATCTTGGAGATAGTGAACTTGACTTGGCGGATCGTGATCATCTACCTTCAGATCCGCAGGTGTTGTCGGATGGGTCGTGGCTCCGAAGTTTTTTTTTTGGCATTTTCTAAAATTGATTTCTCTTAAAGCATTGAAGCATTCCTACGTGGTCTGTGTCAAATATGTATTTGTTAGCTTTGCCGTAGCAGCAAATTGAAACTTGGAGCTCTTCGACTGACTGCGATTATATGCCGTCAAAGAACAGATGTTCAAAGCAACAGATGTTTTCCAGTATCAGTAGTTGCAATTAAAAACAGTCAGGTAAAATTTTGTACTATATCTGTCCCACCAACTATGTACACCAATATGTTGGCCAAAAAACGTGTAGTAAAAATTTCTATCAATACGTGCTGTTAGGGGATTGCATGGCGTGTGAGTAATATATTGTCGGAACGATATGAAATCCAACAATTCGATTCGCCCTAGTAGAAACGTATTTTTTGTCTTGGTAAACATTACCCGACCTCATTACTGTAATTCACAGGTGCACGGAAGGCTTCTGTGCAACGTTCTGATGTCATGGTAAGTTGCTTGTCACAGAAGCGGAAACCTAAAAATGACTGAATTAGGTCAGTCCCAATAAAAAATAACATCCTGGTTCTATATTTTTTAGGATGCAGGATTTTGTAAGTTAGTAATTCAGTTAGATCGTTGAAATTATTCTGACCTTTTGTATGCCTCATCTTCACTGTTGTTGATGTGAAAACCTCACGTTATTAACGACTTAACAAGGTTAAGACCTTATTTAGGTATTGTTGTATATATATATGTACATGAACACAAAAACCGTTAGTATGTCTATTTGCACCGTAACACAACGTCCGTCTTCGATAGACTCATACGCTGACGAGCACGTGTATATCCTAAAACCCCACATGATTTGTCCTTACCGTTTCTTGTTGAATGCCCGATTTGGTAATTGACGGCGGATGGAATTGCGAGATGCAATAAGAGTGGAAGTTGCCCAAATAATAATGAACAAGTTTTGCAAAAAGAAATTCACCTACACGTTTCTTTTGTTAACAATCGTGAGGTTGAAAAATATTGACAAGTATAAATCAATAACCTAATTACGGTAACTTTTCTTGTTATTTATTTGGCGGCACTGGGGTTTTTGAAATACGAATGTACCATTCATGAGTTGTACTCAAAGTATTTCAGTGTACAAACGAAGTATTAATAATTGTAACATTATAATCGTTAACGTGTAAATGTTTAAATGCGGATTAAAGTTTGAACTTGAACCAATTCAAGGGTTCTAAATTCATTGGGTTTTTCAAATATTGCAATACAAGGAAATCGAAAACGTTCAGAAAATTGATCGTGATTGAACATGACAATATAAGTGTTAAATAAATGTATACACAGTTCCACGAATTTCCTTTTAGTTGTATTAAGCTGGCATATAATACAACTTCGTGTTATTTTTTGTACACTTTTCTTTATTATATATAAATGGGTACCGGTCGTAAATTAACTATATTAGCGATTACAACATCCAAATTCAACATTTCATTCTTTTCGCAAATGTTTTTCCGCAACCAAAAGCCAACTAGTCCGGTTTTTGTGAAAGACTTAAGATGACTCGATCCGGTCCGATCAGGAAGCGAAATTCAGAGTTTCTTGACCTCTCTGATCTAGCGGCTTGTGTGGCATGGTCAGCGTCATCGGACCGCCTTCTGTTGCTCTCTGTCTTCCGTATTAGTGGAAATTGACGAACCAAAACGGTCACGCAGGAAGCCGTCTAACGCAAACAATACGTGGGTTGAACTATTTTTAAATTTTGGGGCCACTGAAGGGAACGTGAGGTTGTCTACCGACAGGATCCATTTGTGATGTCTACAGGGATACAGGCATGTAGCACACTTGACAGCAGGAACGAGATTCATTTGAGTATAACACATTGGAACGATACCTATTTCCTGGTAGAAATGTGAAGTATTGCTATTTGAAGTCTATTCTTAAAGTTCGAAGTCGAAAACTACAATACCATTGGTTCAACAATTACTTAGTAGTGGCAGTCTTGCAAAAGAAGTTATGCCGCTTGTTTCAGCTTTTCGTGATCTTCGCAGTGACATTTTCTTTTTCTGCTACTGGTGTACTCTTAGATTTGAATTTTTACTGGATAGACAATTCTCGGTACAATTTGGAAAATACGTAAACCGTTCAGTCATCTGTTCTGTTAAAGTTTATTAATAAGTTGTGACTCACTAAAATTGCTCAACTACTTCTCAAGTCATTGTTCTGTTCGAGTTGTTCGTACCACTTCGTTACTGCAAACCAGGTTGAAGAAAGCAAACACCGTTATACTTTCAAGTATCTATTTCGAGAATCTTTGTTTATTAGAAGAAGAAGATGACGGATCGGTAATTATGAAAGCGAACTTGGATCGAAAATCATTTTAAAAAAGTTTGCAAAATTCTTTCGTACTTTCTCACTATCTGGGAGAATTGCCAATTTCTTTCTCTTCTACTTGATTTTCAATTGGTGACTTTCTACAATGCTACCACGCTATAATTCCTTTCGCAAGATTCCAAGTGTTTGTTAATTTAATTTTACGAACATATTTTGATCGGCCGCTTTTCTTGTTCTTTGACTTAAAAAAATTGTTATTGAGTAACGCCCATTCGAAACAAAACAGATTTTATTCCGAATGTTGACAAACATTTCCTATGTAGAATAAGGTTTTGGGAGGGCGATGGGAGTTTTGGAAATATTAGTGATCTTGTATCACTATCACCAATAAAACGTAATGTATAATGTTGCATTTCTTGACGAACTTTGGTTACATTTTATGCAATATTTTTGCAACAGTATACTTGGTGTAGGTGAACTACCCATTAATAGAGTAAGTGGAATTACAATAATATCGGTTTATTGGTATTTTAATCAGTGATCCATATAATTAATTGTTACTTAACTGTAAACTAACTAAAAATGATGTGTAGGGTTAAAATGCAGGCTCAGGTGTGTTGAGTCTGTTACTACTAGCTTTGGTTTAAATTTTTCTTGCTTTTATTATATGTTCCAGTGGATTTGATGGTATTCTGCGGACTCCGATTCACGTCTTTTTAAAGAGTGTGTTTGATTGAGTTGATGATGTTTGTGATGTTGATAAATACTTTTTCATTTTGAAGATGGAAATAGATCTTGTTATTATAGGTCTCAAAATTTTCCTGCTTTGAGAGTAATCTCAGCGTAGCTTTTAATATCAAATGCTCACGGAAGGAAAAATAAATTGTTTTAACATTGTTTTTTCATATTTTGGAGCGATCGCTCTCAGGTATCGGAATAAGAGGCAAAACTTTCACTGGTGGGTTCTTGCAAAGAACGGAACGGAATCTCCTACTTTCCTCGGTTATTGGGTATTAGGTAATATTGCAATGAGGAAGTCTTTATAGGTAGTAGACGGAAGTACCTCAGTGGAAATTCAGCAAGGCGGAGTGCAAGGATTGCACTTTGGACGTTTTGTGTCTAACATTTATACACCATTTGGATTTATTAGAAAATATTTTAGTGTGGTTTTAACATATGAATCCTGTTTAACTTTAAAATATTTTAATTTAGATCTTGAAAGGACCAGATTAATGTCATGTAAGTTTCTTGTAATTTGAAAGGTCAAGTTGAATACTTCCATTTTTTAAACTTAAAGTTGCAAGTATCTTTTCCTCGTTTCGTTTTGTTGTTTCCTGTTCCTTCATATTTATTTTTATATTCTGGGTACCGTTTACATTGTCGTACATTTTCTTCAATAAACGGCAAAGCATCGTGCATAATTTTGCATCACAGAAAATTCTTCCTGTTTTCCGCTTTTTGCTTCGCAATTTAAAGTCTTCCAGGCATGCAATGAAGGTATATTATTTTCTATGGCTCGTCGGTGGTGAATGTCACCTTTGCTAGAGTCTAACATTTATGATCTTCGAAGGTGTGGATTGGATTCTGGACCTGTCACCGCCACCATGTAAATTTTTTGGGTGCGGTCTTTTACTTTCATCTTCAGATGGCCACCACCGCAGTCGATAAACACCAGGTGACGATCCATCGTATTCACATTAGCATAATCCACTCTTGTGGCGCAACCCAAAGTGAACTTGACTGTAGAGCTGAAAACTATTTTACGGCATTTCTACCTCGAGGGGAATGACTTTAGTCGTGTAGGCTTCGCAGTATCATTTTTCTGCTTCCTATATATCGTCACCTACGCCTTTCTTTACTGTTTTATAAGTTTTCTGTTCGACGTGTGTCGAAAGGTAATCGTCTTCGTGAAATAGAATTGAAAGTATAAGAGTAATAACACACCTCGGAAGAGCCAAAGGGGAAAATGATTGAAATGTGAAAGCTCCTTTTTAATATTAATTTAATTATTTGTTTTCTGCGGAAGTTAGATAATTTACAACAGCCGCACTTGAAGCGGAAAGTCAAGTTGTATTAATTTATTTAAAAAGTGTCTAGAACGGTAAACTGATCAGCATTAAGATTCTGATTCTCCCGTATACTACAGATGGCAAAAATCATCTGAAAATAGAGTCAGTCTTGTGATAGATTGTGATGTGATAGATTGCTCTAATTTGATTGGTGCCTAAAATTTGCATTCGTTCAATTTGACCGTGAATTATTCATTCGATGTTAACAAATACTTCTGAATTTTAAAACAATTCATCGGACAGGTGCCATAGGATTGTGTCTGTTTCAAAGTTTTATACCCAACTAAGGATTTCAAGCAAGTGATACGGTAGAAAAAGTTTTTGAATTGGTTTAGGTTTTTGAGGCTCGATGTTCTTTACCATGACAGAATTCAGAGTGTCTTTTATTTGTTCAAAAAACATTTTGTGTACTCTTTTAGGGTTTGAATTGTTTGTTTTTATTTAACTTAGTATCACATTTCCGGTTATTGAAAATATTATTGGTTCTTTCCCAGTAGTTTCCGTTGATCTCTGGCACCAGACCTGTGACTGTTAACTTCGAGTCTACTGTTGTTTACTTAAGTTTGAATAAAACTAGTACATATAATCCAAATTGTACCTTACTCCGGTTCAGTTTTCTAACAGGTGGCAGACTAAGACGTTTCCTCTTTACTTCTCACTATCTAATTCAAGTGCATCTATATTTAAATAAATGTATTAATTCTTTGGCCTGACTCTGGGATTTGATGTATCTTTTGTTTTACAATTGAAAACACAATTAAATAATTTCTTGCTGACTACTTGTAACATTAAATTTGAAGTAGTATGTATTATTTTTCAGTTTTCCATTTCGTAGCTCCAAATCGTATTATTTTAATTCACATTCTGGACGGTCGAAAATCGAAAAGTTGCAGGTACATAATTTTGCATAGGAATTTCGACATCATTTCAAGTTTTATAAGAGTCTCGCATAATTTAAGTTTGATATGAATCAATCATAATTTAGGAAAAAACGAACAAGCCATAGAAAGAGAGTGAGTTTTTTATACTGAACAAAGTAATAGATGAGAAAGAAAAATACGAAGCAACACAAAAGAGCTGGATTCTGTTGCAAGTGAATGGGTGCGCACATCACGTTTTTCTTCAAGTAGAAGTACACGGGGACCGTGTGCGGTGCACGAAGAGAAGCCTCACGATTCGGTCTCCAACTGATCATCGTAATAAATGATCAGGTATCAGGTACGAGAGGAACGAAAGAAGTGAGAGTCAAACAAATGAGATTTACAGAACTTAGACTTGGGCAACAAGCATGAGTGGACGGTTTGTGATATTCTCTCAGGTTGTTTGTTATTTTTCATGAATCGGCAACGCTTTTTGCAATTTGGCAATGCGGTTAGTTAATGCCAATTGATCACGGATTCGAGAGCAACGGTGTATTGAACCAATTAGATTATATTGGCATTATGAAAAGTCTCGAGGGAAGTAATACGATCATATTGATTTGAATTTGTTTATGGCTTGGTGCAAATTTGAAAGACCAATGTATGTATTATTTATTTATTAATTTATTCAGCTGTTATTTGTTAAAAAAAAGTCTCATTTATTCCAATGGATTAGCATAAAGGAACGGGAAATTTAATATTAAACAGAGCTCCGCAGACGTTTTGATGTTGTTGATGAATTAATAAGGAAGTTCTGCATTTGTATTTTGGCGGACGACAAAATGGTGAAAATAATCGGGTTCACCATAGAGGTTCATTTATGTTCTAGCCGTTTTGTTATTCAGAGGCAGACCATCGTACCCATTTTTCTGTTCCCACATTACATTCATTTCATTTCTTTCATCTGATTCCATTTATACAAAAAATCATTCAATAATTATGAAGAAACAGCAGTGCCTATTTTAGAGAACCACTTGAAATTTAATGCAAAATAATGGGGCTCCTTCCGGTTGTACTTCTCTACGTAAAGGAATTTATTTGCATGGAAAAATTGAAGTTGTTCCCCTAATGGTGCTTTAAGAATGCATATTTTGGCTCTTCATTTATTATTTTAAGACAGTAAGAACCTATTATAAGATTCTGATGTCTTATTTCTACTGAACACTTGTAGATTTAATACTGTCTTAAGTGTAACAGGTAAAATAAATTTGACCAAGTTGTAGTCGAAACTGATAAAATATTATTAAGAGTACTAGTGGTCAGAAATGCAGAGGATTTCATTACATACTTCGGTGACTGTATTGAAATTGTTATACATAATTTTTAATTATTCTAGAAATCAACCATTGTAATTACACTTCATTGGGTTACAAGACCAACGGGTATAACACAGGTACATAGCTGAACGTATCCTACCATTCTCTGACACAAGGCTTATGGACAGTTGGAATGCATAGTCAATTTACAAACATGTATTCTGTAATCAAAGTATATGTTAATAAATAATGTTAAGAAACGCACTTCATGGACCTGTAATTTCAGGTGTAATTGACAAATTGCATTTTGTCATCCTGAAATTTGAGATTACCACAATAAATTAAAATTTAGGTATCAACGAAAATCAATAAACCGATTAGTTCATTCTACCCGAGTGTGTGAAGGAGTAAATGAACCGCAATTTAGTACTTCACGTTTTTTTTAATTATGGATTAGAGTGCTCGTGTGTAAGTACTCACTTTTGGCATCACCTTTACGAAATTCGGCGGACAAAATTGTGAAAATTAAATCGTAATTCGATAACGTTTTATTGCCCGTGGTGATATTTGCTTTTAGATTGAGAAAAATAGAAGAGTAAGAGAGTGTATTACATACACAAATGTGCAATCCATAGAGAAGTTGCATATTATGTATAAGAATCATTGCAAAACCTCAAGACAGTATTGCGACCCATTCTCTATTGTTAACACTTTAATTACCGCTCTAACCTTCACAGTTTAGATGTGTGTTTCGGTGTACGAATACCCATGAAGGTTTCGACTTACAAAAAACTTTGGAATTTTTTGTAATTGTTTTTCCTTTTTACTCTTGTCGAATCTATTACTACAGATGTTTGGTAACTTACACTATCCGGTTTGTAAAGTCGGATATTTTGTTTACCCTTGACCTTTGCTAATTTTTAACGATCTATTTGCAACAGTCGCTTTATGTCACTTGATAGTACTTCATTTCACTTCGACAGGGTTTAAAGTACACTTAAGAATAGCCGTTATCTGTTAGGGATAGTAGATTTGAATTTTTCGTTATTGGTGCGGTTCTTGGTGTAAAAGACCGTTCAAGGCACGGTAGAGAGTATTTGTTCAGGCACGAGTGACAGAGCATTACGTGTAGAAATTCAGACAGACGAACCGAAAGACTTTCTGACATTGGCATTGAATTGTTTGGAACGGATGCGGGAGCCAGAAAAAATAATTTTTTATTGTGCGGCTACACCCACGTCTCCACGGTGATGTCTATTTCTATGCATTGTATACGCAAAAATATACTTCGAAATCGATGTTCGCTTAAGTCTTGCATTCATTGAATCGATTACCCTTCGAAACGTTTCCGAAGTCACTCTTGCGAAGACACCTTATTAAATGAAATGCTAATTGCCCGATTGTTTTGATTGATTGATTGACGAAATAGTCAGAATGCTTTGGCTATTCATATCTCATTCGGTTTTAGAATAGAGTGCACAAACCAGGTTATCGTGATTTTGTATTATTCAGTGCCATTTTGAAAAGTAAAATTTGAGCTGTGAACATCTCAACAGGCATTCCTCCATGTTCATCTAGGTAATGGAAGTCGTTTTTTTTCGGTGTAATTTGCTCTTGACCTTTCGAAACCACGAGTGGGTATTGTATTTTTCGTCGAGTGACGTGGGAGTTTGCCGTGCCATTCGTTGCTTTAAGTACCATTTATGAACGCAACGACTTTGTCTTCCTTCAAGCTAAATGATCCGCCATTGGCATTTGTGTACTCTTTTTCACGTATGCACGTAGATTTCAGAAATGTGCTTCGAAACGATTTTTGTTTACTATTATGTAAATCTGTTTAATATTACATGAATAACTTCAAAAAGAATTGTAACCATAAACGAGGTCACAGTGTCGATTATATGCCGATTCAGAAGTTCCGTTGGATCTTCTCAAATTGGACCATTTAAAACGGTTTCAGTTACAAAAGATCCAACGCATATTCCCGGTCGTCTTCCGGAGGATGATCGCAAGAAGATACAGAACACAACCGATACATTCGAAGGTTAATCATTTCGACAGGCCTGTTGTCGTAACCACATTCCTCAACACGGAATACAATGTTGAAAATGACTTAACGATAGATTTGGGCAACCGTCACGCGGGACGAAACCTTCTGGTAGTGCAATTTAAACGGGGAATGATGCAAATTTCCCGCCTGCGGCGTTATACGGGCACCTGGACGGCACAATAGGCCAGGCATTTGGGACAGAGAGATCCCGTATAAATACAAAAGTATTGAACGAGTCCCTGGTCCACACCAAAAATGGAAAACGAATTCCTTTCTTTAATCTGTTGCGATACTCACATTTGCGTTATTAGCGAGTTTAACGAGTGAGAAATCTGTGTCATAAGGATATCGTAACCTTAGTCACGTATTGCCTAAGTGATTATGTTAGAGCCTCTGCGCTCCTCTCTCTCTCTCTCTTTGTCCACCTACCTCATCCTTTCTTTTCTATTTAAACACACGATTTTATATCTAAGCAAGCTGGATGTTGTGAACTTATTTAGAAGTAAAGCGAACTTTGCATGTTTGAGAATGTTTGAGGACGTTCTACCAACTTGAAAGTTTTTCGATTCTCATGTATGAGCAACTTTAATGCTCATTAGAATTACATTCGGTCAGTCGAACCATATCTGCTGTACGGAATTGGTGCACTTATCAGTATGAAAACATCGCCTAAAATATTTATGTTGTTCACTTGGATACTCATTCGTCATCAAAAATTAAAGGATGTACTTTGGTATTGACTTGGAGCTTCTTGATGGTATTGATTTGTTTCGTTAAATCGACTGCAAGGAAAAATAATCGTGCATCGACTTATAGTTTGTAGGCTTCTTTTCCGTCATTTGCTCGCGGTTGCTGGGCCAGAAGGCAGCATTCTCAGGAAAATCCGATGTCGATTAAATCCTATAAGAAATGGTTACATCGACTGATAATTAAATATTTGGCCGAAGGAATGATTCAAGGTTCGACCATTTGTAAGATGGGAGCATTGCCTTTAAGTCACAAAAGACAAAATTGCTTAATGTTACACAATCTATGCTTTTCATTATTGTTTTTCATCTAATATGTGTACTGAATTTATGTATACTCCAGGCGTACCCCCAATGATACGATAATTGTGAGGGAACTGCAAACACTGACATTTCTTGGTTATTTTAATTTGACGGATTCCGTAGCATTTACGTAAAATTCTTTGCTCCAAAAAAGCCGGACGTTAACTGTATTAGTGGACGATTAGTGGAGGCGTCAATTAACCAATCGCACCGGAAATGGATGGAAAATAGTAGAAAACTGGATGTTATGAAACTAACTAATCTACGAAATTGCAAAATTATTATGAAAGCTGTACGAAAATATTTTGCATAAATATAGGAAGGATAAGATAAACATCTGGTGACATTCAGACCGCACGTTGCCAATGGACAAAGCCTATATTCTTTATAATCAATATTATTACTGAACATGACTATTGCAATTCGTTGAATTGTATTTCATATTATGATTAAGTTATTCTACATCCCTGTTTTACTTCGACCTTTTCAACTCTCCCCACGGGTCATTCCATTTAAATTATGCCTTGGCTAAGGTCTTTCTGAATCAATTCATGATGTTCATCGGTCTTTCAGGGTGATGGAAATTTATTATTGACACTATTCAGTGTCCCTGATTTAAGAAATTTAAATTATGGGAAAATGGCGGTAAGATATCACATTTTAACAAATGTAAAACGTGAGAGAATAACTATTCATTTATGGATTTAATGTTTTACTGAAAATGTTTATTTCATACCTGACAATATTATTTATTTATGATGTATGATGGACTACATGAATTCATTTTCCTTGGAAATATAATTGACAATATACATGTGAAGTAATAATATGCGATTTCAATTCCGAATTGTTTGAATTTATATAAAGTTAGCCTATGCACACTATTTTATTTTTAAATTAATGGACATTTACATAATTTCCAACTGATCATAAGCCTCAGTCTCCGTGTTTACATTTTATAAATTACGTTTGTGGCAGTGCTTCCGCTTTTGGAACCGGACATCAATCCATTGATGTTGTTACATTTACTACTGACCTTATTTTACCAGGTCTCTTTTTCGTAAACAGATTTGTACAACAATAAAACGATAAAGTAGTTTGAGCTCTTCGGAGCAATGGTCGTTTTGCGCAACCGGGACTATTTCCTCATGCCGTCGGTGCCTCTCAAATAATAAACGAACCCATCGTGTTGCAATTGTCTTCTTGTCATTCTCAGCGATTCGATAGCCTGGCCGGAGAGGTACTTGGCAATATTTGTGAGAGCTTGCGGTGTACCCACAATGATACTCGTTTCGCCGTACCGTCTTCCTTGAAGCCTGTCGAAAGAATAGGAGAAATCCGTTACTATCCTGGCCTAACAGCAGGAAGCTCGTTGATTAAGAAATGAGCGTTGAATAGGCGTCGACATAAAAGTTGCCAAAGTTGCGACACTCTTGCATTTTGACTCCTGGGTTGTTTTTTGTTATTATTCTCGTATTATTCATAGTTCGGGGATTTGCCTCCAAAATTGGGTTATGCTATGTAACGGAATTGTTACGGATTCACTCATCTGTTTTGGCCTAATTTTATTCGTAAGTTACTGTGGTGGCCTTTGTTTGGTGGTACGCCTAATGTTTCTGAAAAATGTTACTATCTACATGGTAACATAAAACTGTAGAAATATGCGTGCCTAGTTGAAGGTATCTTGTCATGGGAATATATTATTTAAGCACAGATCGATTGTGGGCGGAACTTCAGTTGTTTTGAATTGGAACAATGATGTATATAATGGTTAATCGATTTTATTAATCCTAACACCGTATACCAATCTTTATTACCAATGTCCTCCATTCATTTCTTCTCAAAAAAGCTGGAATAGAGCTCAAGTAAAAGAGGTCAGTATTGAGTAATATTCCTAGAGTTTCATAAATATGGAAAATAGTGGTTAAACAAACGGCTAAAATGGCGGCGGATATGCGTCAGGGTGACAGCCGAGAAAGGAAGTTGAAATTGTCAGGGATTCCCATGCAAAACGGTCGTTTGATTCAATCTCTGGGTCTGTTTTTCTCATTCTCTCTGAATAATTACATCGACAATGGTTTCAGTAGGTCTTCAAAGACAAATTGCGACATTGAGACCTTCTACGGGGAGATAGCTTAACAAATATTGTGAAAAATGAGAAGTGATATACGCCTTGACTCGAAAGAATTTTGTTATTACGAGCACATGATCGTTCTCCGTGTTGCAATCTGTTAGAAATGCCTTTCCAAGATGTCAGTCGGTCACAAAACCACCATAAGTGCAGATCGTTCAATACATTAATTCCGTTGTTTCTTTTTTTTTATTACCTTCCAGAACACATATCAAACTGGAAACACTAGAAGATGCGGTCGTACTGGACAATCCGGAAGACGACATGCTACACGACAAAAGAGGCTGTCCTGCTTACGTTAGTCCGGAAATATTGAGAAGTCACGTGCCGTATAGTGGAAAAGCCGCAGATATGTGGAGTTTAGGAGTCATACTATTCACCATGTTAGTGGGACGGTGAGTATCAAAAGTGGATGGATACTAGTCATTGTGTGATCTGGCCGATGATCGATGAACGTGCGTTTGTGTGCGTTCCAGAAATCTAAAAATCAGGCTAAAAATACTCATCGTTTAATCTGAAATTTATCAACTTCCACGTGAAGTAATAATCATTATTAAGTCAAATAAAAATTAATAAACGGCAATTGCCGATTAGTTGATAGTCGAAACACCGGAATTAACAAAACTGGAAAAACATCCAAAATGGCCCAAAAGGCTAGTGCTCGACAAGATTTTAATTATTGTTATTACGGAGTAGGAATTAGGAAAGTAGGAATGAGATCGATATCCGATAAATCGAACTCTTAGATTTCTACTGGTAGTTGATAATTAAAATGCAGACGCCCGTCATTAAAAGTTTTATTAGAAGTAAAATCTGTTTACAGAGCGTAATACCTACGTACTTTTATGTTCTCGGATCGAGTTTTTTTTTATTAATTCTAAAGTGCATTGGAATGCAGCAAAGGTTTTCCTTCACTTTCTATTTTTAATCAGGTTCCTCAGGTATCGATGAGAGATTGGTAAAAAAAAATAGAGACAAAGACGGTCACTAAAAAGAAACTTTGAAATGTTCGTTTATGTTGTTTAATATACATGTGTAAATAGATTTTTAACTAATTACCACCCGTTGCATAGTTTTAATTTATTGGTTGCACTGAGTAGGCGCATTCCTCACGGGCAAGTTAAGTGTCCCAAAATAATAGTTAGAGACTTCTTTAGGGAACCTAGATCTCGGATAGATGAGAAAGTCATTTCTGATACAAATGATACGGTGAACTTGAAAAGTTATAAGTCCGCCTTAAACAAGCCAATTAAATAATCATTGCATTTGCTCCGGTTGATTCCGGTTCTTGTTCCAGGTCAAGCAACCAATGTTACAATGCATTGAGTAAGCCAATTGCAAACCAAATTAATGTAACAAAATACGAAATCGAAATATTAAACAATTTCATGGATTAACGAGACACGTGCATGTCTTCCGCTATCTTGTAGTTGTAGATTTATTTATCATGTAATTGATAGCAGAAATTTATTCGTAATTGTTAGTTTTTAATCTGCTTGAAGCTTAATTGTAAAATATTTCATGGTCAATTTAAAACATATCCACAGTGACTATTCTAGGAGTGATTGCACTCAAAATGTATCGTTGAATCACCAGCTTTGGGGTAAATGCAAGAAACGGAAGCATATAATAAAGTGAAATGAATGAATTGGTATTTAATCACCGGATGCACAAATATAAA
This sequence comes from Polyplax serrata, assembly GCA_037055365.1. Lineage (NCBI taxonomy): Eukaryota > Metazoa > Arthropoda > Insecta > Psocodea > Polyplacidae > Polyplax > Polyplax serrata. Next base: position 1,782,123 of record JAWJWE010000038.1, on the reverse strand, counting down.
TAGTGGTAGAGCGTCTTCACTTGATCATGAAAAGCGTTCATTGGTCCAACACCAGTAATTATAAGACACTAAACTTGTTGTTGTATGCAACTCTGGGTTAATCTTTAAAAAAAATCTGCAAACTTTACTGATGATCATGATTGAATTGAGACATGAAAACGAACCTGTTTGATTCAGAAGATCATAATACTACGTAGCAATGTTCCTATTTGGTGTTTACCGGTTCTCATAATGTAATATCATAACTTCGGTAATGGTGTAACATGCGCTTTCTAAGTTTATTTCAAAAACCACCGCATCAATCGGGAGAATAAGGAGGCAATTCCAGTTGTCCACCGAGCTTTTTTGAACTGATTATTATTACATTTGTGTAGAACTTAAATTAGCTGCCAAACAACACTGTAGTGAAAACAGTTGACGTGAAGATCACAAGCATAAAATGCAGTTCTAAAGAACACGTAAACGATTCTTTGCGTTTGATTAATCAATAGACTGGAAATTTTGCTCCTCGACTAACTCGTCGTGAGGTGAATCTAACCGCGTCCGTGGATACGGTCCTGAAACTCAGGTCCTTAATTATGGGTGTGACCCATCGTTTCCTCTTTCGCATTCAGGATTTGCGGTTCCGTCACGCTCATTTCGGGACTTTGTTTTAGACAACTTATGGTGTTGCCATTGCGGACAGGCACAAATGTTAAACTTGAATCAGTTTGATTGTGCAAGCGTTTCAGGGCACGTTGCACAAACTCGAGTTTCGAAAAAAAGCAGGTTCAACCTTTTGTACACTCGTGAACGCTTTTCCCAATTAATATAACGAGCGTGTTTTTCTCCTTTCAGGTATCCGTTCAGCGACTTAGACCATACAAATTTATTTAAGAAAATTAGTCGGGGAAACTTTAATATTCCAGACACCGTATCGAACAAAGCCAAGTGTTTGATAAGGAATCTGATGCGGCGGGAGCCTAGGGAAAGAATTAGCTCGGAAGACGTTCTACTTCATCCTTGGGTGGTGCAAGACGACGAGAGGCTGGAGGTGACGCCAAGAACTGATCAGGTGGTACCTGACATTGACATATAAGTTAAAGAGAAGTAAAACGAGGAAGGACAACTAATTCAGGAGACCATCTGCTCCTCCCGAACAGTAAGCAACACCCAAAAATATAGGTCCACCGGTTTTGTTCCTGCTAAAAGTACACCGGGTGTGCTGAGGTTCTGTCCGAGCGTCGACGAGGAGGATGGTCGGTGACCAACTTCAGAACTGCCATCATGGAAGCAAAGAGGAAGGAATTCAAACCAAGAGAATTTTCAGTACAAATTTAATATATAAAAACGAATTTCTTGGTTCCCCGTGATGTCGCTGACAACTTTGCGTTTCTTTTACAGAAAATTGTGAAGAACCGTCGTCATTGAAATGAATTTTTCCTGCATATCAAGTCGCACTCGAATTTTCGTAACTTAAAAAAAATTCAGTATGAAAATTCGAAGTCGAAAATGCAAATTTTATCCCATCGTTTTTTATACACAGATAATTATATATAATTTTTGGTTGTTTTTACAAGTTGTTTTACTTCGGGGCGATGCTGACAACTTAAGTACTCTCTGATACCCACTCATGTTGTCGAGGGGAATGGTGTAAATTAGTTTCATGAGGACTTCCTCTGCAGAGAGGTTGTCACGACATTCACGGGCTTCTAGTGAAGTGACACGAAGTTCCGCCCGTTAGAAATGTTACAAGTTTTTACCAAGTTGACATGTGATTGTCTGCTAGTTTAAGATTCCAATTGAAACATTTCGATTTTCGTTGAAGTTTGGCACGTGTTTGATCACTTTGATTGGGAAAATGGCGATTTTAAAATTATTTTATCGAAAATACATCCGTTTCCGGTTTTCACTGAAAACGTGGACTTTCATCCGGACCGCGTAGGCATCCAGTGGTTGTGCAACAATGAACCTGAATAATTTTAACACGGAGGCGTTTTATAGAGATTCTAAATTATAATACCTGAATACCTGCACAGCAGACTCTCAGAGTTGTTTCATTAGTACAGTCGTATATTTTTTTTCGGGGGCCCGGCACACTTCCCGCGACCGTTTTGCCTAGAAACAGAGACAACAAACAAATTTTATGGCTATTTAATAAGAGCATACACATTAACCAGCCGCTTATCTTAACAGTTATTTAATATCCTTTATTACTCGTTTCTAATGATTTGGGCAACTAACGGGTCCGTCAAGTTCTAGCGCCAGAAAATGTCTCTTGGTTGGGAATGAGGACTTCTTTGGTCCGGAAGTCCAACCGGATCTACTGGACCGAAGGATTTAAGGGAAACGGAAGTCGTCACTTCAAACTGTCTTGTACTTGTCTAGCATTTGAGTTGAATCTTTTCTTTGTGTGGTGTCGGACACATGGAAAAAATATCTTCATTAAGAATGCCTACGGTTGAGTGACACAGTCAAATGTCTAAAAATAAAAGACACTTGTACTAAATTAACATATGGCAAATTAATGTGTAATGGGTATTACGCGAGAGGGAGTAATTGCCTAGGGAAAAAGCTTTACTGTCCTACATAGTAACATTTCATGATGGTCTCTCCCACCGATTATAGAGTTTAGACATCGGCCGGCTGTTTCTTGGTCACTTCCACTCGAAAACGAAGTATTTGTGATGTGTTTGAAACGAATGCAAAAACAAGAAACTAATTAACACCAGTCTTAGTTGTCAGAATGATTTCATCCTAAGCAACAAAAAAAAAGTCAGGTTTCCTTGAAAACGAACACGTGTTGCAATTCCCTTTGAATTGTCACCGGTTTAGTAAGGTTTAGAATTTTGAAACGTATCAAATAGATCAATTGATCACAAAAAACTGATGAAAAGTATGTACGGAAAGCATTTTCACGAGTCTTTTATTGTGTCAAAATTGTGAACTCAATGAAACGATGAGAAGCAAATAATTGTCAGTATCCGACAATGCATAATGCTATACAATCTCCAATGGCGAAGTTAATCGTGTATGGAAATTCGTGCCATTTATAATATTTTAAATTTAGTACCGTTTAAGACTAATTAGTTTAAAAATGAAAACTTTTAGCTGTGTAACCCACGGTTCAGGGAATCGCATGGGAGCAGACAGGTAGGAAAAGCCGTGAAATGGGGGTTTACTTTCGGTTGGTCTGCACTGTACTGGAGAGAATGAACCTACTGCAGTGATAAAAACGAAATTCTCTAGAGAAGTGGAGTCATCCCCCAGGTGGAAATTTGTCATCCAAGGAATTTTGATTTGATAGTTCGATAACCTTATTTATTGGCTCATAAATTCTTTTTCAGGGCTTGTTTATTATCGATTCCGACGTTTATACAGTCAGTCAATCAAATTTCAGTTTGGTTTTTTCTAAATTTGGTATCCATTTCCTAAGTTCAAAAATATGGATACCTCCGGATATTTAAATCAAAATATTTAATTTTTGAGCTGGACATCTTAAAACTAATATTATTGGCGTATAAATGAGACTTTCCAAGTCACTGCAGAATGTTCTACCTAACCACTGGGATGACGGTGTTTTGAAGGCACCTAATTCTCATTGACTTGTCATCTGTCTGACGCGATTCAAAATTTTGCTCGTCATAAATTTCAACGCAGTTCACTTTTTGTAAATCTACGTAGCCGGTTACGTACTAAAAACGAACTTATCCTTTCGTATGTGACACCGATTCGTTCACGTGTAAAATAGTTAAAAAAAAAAAATAATAAGAATTCAAAAACGCAGCCTTAAGGCAAAATGGATACAGACAGAGACAGCTCCACCTCGAGCACAGTAGACCTTTGAAGAAGCAGTTCTGGGAACACAAGTGCTAAAACCTGTGTTTCTCTGTATTTTGTGCCGTAAAAATCGAATAGAAACAATTTCCTCCTTTTTTAGTCACCAAATTTAGATGGGATGCGCAAGTTCCAGTCGAACGATTCTGCAAGGGCATTAACAATGTCAAATTTTGTAGTTGCCTGGAAAGGATGTGGCCAACCGGTCCTTGTAAGAACCAATAGCACGCGAAATTTAAATGAAGTTATATACAAAATGTGAAGAGAACAAACCCACAATATAATGTCTAAAAATTAATCATAAAAGTTTTGAATATTTTTATTTAATATATTTAAAATACCTAAAAATTGTTTCATCCATTTATTTCCTGTTTTATTTGTCGTGCTTATTAGTCGACACTGATGCACGTGCAGCAATTCTAATATTTTATTCCATCCTTATGTTTGGTCATTCTCATCTGCTTCCTCATCTCGATTTCTCATTCCTCAGATTACGGGCAGTTAGTGGCAGTTTCTTTGCACCTCTCGGCCATCCGTGCCTCCAACTCTGGCCGGAAATGTCGTATGAGACCCTAATGAAAAGTGAAAACTATAGATGTTTCTATTGTTCAGGTAGACTACTACCAGAGGTAAGCAATACGTGACATATTCGCATTTGTTTACTTTTTTAATTCTCTACATTCACATAAAATTAACACATTTTATTCTCTTAATATGAATAGAAATGTTAATTTTCATTGAAATTGAAAATAGTTTCTTAAGAGTAGATCACCATGGACATTGCAGTAATCTGCTTTCACTATTTCAAATGGCAAATCAAACTTATGAAATAATTAAAAGGTTGAGCTCAAGAGAGCTAATGCCAATTTATGAATACAAATGGAAAATAACATAAGTGAGTGAAAATTATTTAAGGTAAATTATTAAATTAAGAAATGATTGGGTCACAAAGCACAAGGTCAGATACTGAATGTCAAATAGATGTTTCAAAGAACTTGTACATGATGGGGAAGAACAATTAACAGTACCTGCACTGGCCAAGCTGCTCCATCTCCTAAAGCGCAAATTGTGTGCCCCTCAATTTGCTTGCTCAACTCCCAGAGCATATCAATTTCATCTGGTTGAGCATCTCCACAAATAAACCTATGAATTATCTTATTCATCCAGTTGATACCCTCCCTACAAGGTGTACACTGACCACAGGATTCGTGCTTGTAGAATTCAATTAAGCGCGCTATAGCTTTAACTATATCAGTTTGCTTGTTCATTACAATTATAGCGGCTGTTCCCAAGCTGGTTTCCACAGCAACAAGGCCATCAAAATCCATAATGGCTTCTTCACAAACACTGAAAATATTTGAAATGAATTAAAATTAGGATGTACAATTTACTTTTCACACAATCTGCTATTCAAACAATTGAGTTTATTTTTCAAGTTACATTCACTTACTGCTTGGGTATTAATGGAGTTGATGAACCTCCAGGGATTATAGCAAGAAGATTATCCCAACCTCCAATAACATCTCCAGCATGACGTTGGATTAATTCTTTCAAAGGAATTGACATTTCCTCTTCAACAGTACAAGGATAATTTACATGTCCAGATATATTAAATAGCTTAGTTCCAGAATTCCTAGGTCTGCCAAAGCAAGCAAACCATGAGCCTCCCCTTCTACAAATGGTTGGTGCAACAGCCACAGTTTCTACATTAGAGACAGTTGTTGGGCAACCAAAAACACCAACATCAGCTGGAAATGGAGGTTTCAACCTTGGTTTTCCTTGCTTTCCTTCAATTGATTCTATTAATGCTGTTTCTTCTCCACAAATGTAAGCACCAGCTCCTCTGTGCATAAACACATCAAAATTATAACCAGAGTTGCAGGCATTTTTACCGATCAAACCAGCTTGGTATGCTTCTGCAATTGCAATTTGCATGTTTGATGCTTCATTATAAAATTCGCCTCTGATATAAATGTATGCAGCTCGAGCTCCCATAGCACGACCAGCAACCAAACACCCTTCTATTAGTTTATGAGGGTCATGCCTTAGAATTTCTCTGTCCTTGCAGGTTCCTGGTTCTCCTTCATCAGCATTTACAACTAAATATTTAGGTCTTCCATCACCTGGTTTATTCATAAAACTCCATTTCATTCCAGTGGGGAATCCAGCCCCTCCTCTTCCTCTCAATCCTGACACTTTGATTTCATCTATAAGACAATACAAATTTTTACTCTAAGCAGCCCAAATTTTAAAAGGATACATTGGCAGCACAATTTTATATTACAAATTCTAATACATACTCAAAATCCAATCTGCTCCCTTTAATATGATTTCTTTGGTCTTATACCAATCGCCCCTTTTTAGGGCTCCTTTCAGCCTCCATTCATGACGCCCATATAAGTTGGTGAAAATACGATCTTCATCACAGAGTCCACCAAACTGGGTTTTCGTCGTAGTTTGGGTAGTGTTTTGACGAATTTGTGTGGAGCATACTGCTTGTGTGGCAGCGACAACTGCAAGTAAATATGTTCTTCCTTAATGTCCTCTAAGAAAAAACATAGATAAGTCAATGGGTAACAGGAACATTAATTCCATAACGACTGAGGAAAATTAAGGTCCACAAAATCTTCAACCAGACATATAACTGTGTATCAAATAATAATAATCAAAAGTGACAAAAAAAGAAATAAATTCAATAATAAATACCGTGACTCCCTTTAAATATTGAACATCGAGCTAAGGTGCCCGCCATGTTGCTGTCTACTGCTAGTGAGGAGATATGACGTTTTAACGAAAATTCTGGTTTTTATTTCAAATTCAAAATGAGTGCTTACATTCCTCCGGTCACAAGACTTTCGCCAAGGGTTATCAGAATTTTAGGATGCAACCCTGGTCCTATGACACTTCAAGGAACAAATACCTACCTAATAGGTACAGGGAAAAGGTAAATAAAATGGATAGTTAATTATATGCATTATTGTTCAAGTTTGGCAAGGGAAGTCTTCAGTCAGGGCTACCAAATTGTAGGGGTTCAAATCCGCGGTTTGAATTAATTTCAATCATTTCGGTTAAAAAAATTTAATTTTAATGTTTCAAGGTAATGAAAGTTTTAACCTATAACTACATTATTCTAACTTATGCAACAATAATATTTGAAACTGGACGTAATTAATTAAATTCGGCTTTGCACATTATTGTATCTTTGAAAAGAACTCTAACTTCAAGTACACTCTTAAGAAGGATTTTATTTGGGCAAATGTAACAACTACAGGACTACATGAAATTGATTTTCTATCTAAAAAGAAATTTATGTTGTTGTTATTTCACTACCTTGAATCATATTTGCTAAATGTGTTAGTTTCTGTCATTTTCCAAAGTTCACCAAATATAAGCCTATGATAATATAAACTAACTTTCTCAAACTTTTTGCTTTCAATTTATTAATATTATGGAATATTTTTTGCTTCTGTAATTATTTCAGTCCCACACTTCTTTACTTACTACTCCCTGACTAACCTTTCTTTACTTCAATTGAAGTTTCATTAGTCTGTTTTTTTAGCAAAACTTTTTGTACATCCAATTTCAATACATTCTTATCAGTTTTTCTTATCTTCTTTTTGGGCTTTAAATTTATCAAAGCAATCTTAATTAGTGTTTCAAGCTTCATTATTGTATTTTCAAAAACACAATCTCTTCCTGCTTAAGATCAACTTATAAGGCCCAAAAATTGTACACTTTAGTTACAAGTATTTCCTAGTATTTCATTCACAATTAGATGGTGCTTGTATTTTCTTAAACAAATTAATTCCAATAATTACAATTGTAAAAAAAATAATAAAATCCTTTTTTTAAATTCTAGGAGAATTTTACTTGATACAGGTGAGCCAAATATTAAACAGTACACAACCAACTTGAAGGAGGTCTTAAAGAATGAGAATGCAACCATACACAAAATCATTGTCAGTCACTGGCACAATGACCATATTGGAGGAGTACCTGATGTTATTAAATTAAATGGAGACTGTGATGTAATCAAGTTGAAAAGATTGGATTTAGAAGATAAGCAACTAGAGAACAACAAAAAACTAGAATTTGTTGAACATGAGGATTTAGTCAAAACCGAAGGAGCCACTTTAAAGTACATAAAAATTATTGTTTCTTTCTATTGGACATACATTAAGCACCAACAAATTTATAATGTTATTTGACTTCTCTTGTTGCAGAGTGTACCACACACCAGGTCACACAACAGATCACATTGTTTTAATTCTAAAAGAAGAAAATGCATTATTCAGTGGAGATTGTATTCTTGGTGAAGGGACAACAGTATTTGAAGATTTATTTGACTACATGAAATCCCTAAAGTTGATCTTAAATCTAGAACCAGATATCATTTATCCTGGTCATGGGCCAGAAATAAAAGAACCTCTACCAAAAATTAAATTTTACATTGATCACAGGAATAAGAGAGAAACTCAAATTTTAGAATTTTTGAAACAAAATAAAGGAAAGAAAGTTACAGCTGAATACATTGTAAAGAATGTATATACAGTAAGTTTATCATTCATCAAATATTTTTCAAGTACTTATCTCAGCTCAGGGAAATTATTTCTCCTATATCTCACTGTTTTGTGCAGCTGTATTGTCACAGAAACAATATATATTACTGAACAATGGTATATTGATATTATTTTGGTAATTTTCAGAAATTTTAGGAGGTTTTATTTGACAAAAGGTTTCATTTTGTCTAATTTTAATGGTGATTATTACTCCCATATGTAATACTCAAAGTTTAAATCTGCAGACTGTGTGTCAAATGGCTATTATATTTAAGGCCATTTTGTGTATGGCACCACGTGCATACATAAAATTGAACCCATAAAAGAATATCATTCGAAAACAGCGGCATTAAAAAATTTATCGAAGTATTTTTAATCAACAAAGTTGTCTTCCAAGAAAAAGAGTCCATTAAATATTCAGGTGGAAATTACAGGGGTTGGGTCTCATGGCAGTTATTTGGGCATTTGGTAGAATAACTTGTCTAATGTTTATCTTTTCCTTTCAATCAATATATATTTTATTTTTTTGTAGGGAACACCTGTACATTTACATGCTGCTGCTCAGGTGAATGTGGGTCATCACTTGACCAAATTAGAGAAAGAAGGGATTGTCGTAAATGAAGGTGACGGCTGGAGTTTAGTTTTTAAGTCCTCTGCATTGTGATTGGGGTTTTTCATATTTTGTAAGAAATTGTAATTCGGAAACTGAAACATCACATTTGAAAGAATTTTTACTGTTTGTTACTGTACATATTTTATTTTACAGGTATTAAATTTTGTTTTTTTTATTATGAATTTTATTATCTTTAAATATTGGTTACAGAATTTTGAAAGGTGTAGAAGAACATAGATTGGTAGCGGATATTATTTTATACCTTTATGAAATGATTATTAGCCTACTGATATAGTATGAATAAAACCATATTATTGCGACTCGTACTGCAGACATGAGTGTCCACACTCATGTCATGTTAACACTCATGTCTGGTCAAGTGCAGGTCACAACACTTGTAGTCTGTGGGAATGGATATTTTGTTACTCGTAGACTATTTAACCGTAATAACAATCATTTAACATCAGTAATTAATATAATTAATAGAAACGCCTATATTTTTATTTGTTGTTTTATTGTTTGTGTACATAATACACTCCAGATTACATCAATTCATGAAAAACCGGGAGTCAATAATTTTACAGTTTTTAATTTTTATTCTTTTCCATTAATTTATTAGTTGGCTTATGTTTTTACTTTCATGCCGATAATTGACGGTCGAGTGTAGCGGTGTTCACCGTAAGTTTAACACAGAACTGCCTTTGATAATACTTGGTAACACCGACTAAAGACAAGAAAGAAGATTTTTGAAGAATGTGAAGCAACGCAGTATATGTATAAGCTACTGATCAATTTGGTGTGTCCAAGCGTCCTGGCATCTCTTACACATGAGAAATTTAAGGCAACAATTTTTTTAATTTAAGCTGACCACCCATTCTACAATAAACGGTATTCAATTATTTACTCAGAGTTAGAGTCAGTGGACACTAATGATTACTGACCTACTGAAATATTACATACAATGAAAATGTAAAAATTACATCAAAGAGGAGGGATAGGTTTTGTAATGTCGTACAAAATGAAAATAATTTTTCGTAAATCCTTAAATATAGCTAAAAATAGTATAAGCGGTCCTGCGTGCACGGATGTGGCGCTTTGTATGGTAATACCTTCTAAATCATTATTTCTTATTTTTTTCTACTTTCTACGATGTTTAGAATTTTTATGGGGTTGAAAGGGTGAACGCTTTATCTAGGGTAACTCAGAAACAAATTATTCAAAAAACGTTAAATTTTTTAATATTAATGAAAGTTTAAGAACTTTCATCAAATTCATCAAAAACTTAAGAAAGTTTTTTCTGTAATTCTTGAAGTACCACTAGAACTGTGTAAAATAATTGTTACCATTGAAATAAATAACAATTAATAAGTCGATAAATTCTATGTTTCTTAAAATATGTCATATAAATTGGCAAATTACAGACCTAGAAAATTTTATGTGGTTTATTTTATTTAATTGTATTTGTTATGCTTTTTTTAGTACATTTTAAACTCACAAATGTAGTCATGCAGTGTACGTCAACTTTTGGGTAACTTATTTATGTAAAACATTCGGTGAACCTTACAAGTTTCACAACTTGTTGGCCTATGTGACATATCTATAGAGTTTGTTTAATACAGTTACACGTTCTATCCCCACACATGAAGTGTTCATCCTACATGATTTTTTCATGTTTCTGTACTCATTCCAAATCGTATCGTAAACTACAATTCGTGTTCGGTAGAAGTATAATAAACGGTTTCCAACATCTCACAATGATAATAATTAATGAATCAGGTTGTATTTTAGGAAAGCTGATTTTGTTCTACATTTGCTTTTCGATGTTGTACTGTTGCTTTGAATCAGGCCCTTATTCATATGCTGTTTGAAATCCTGCATGCAATGCCTTCTTAATCCAAGCAGCTTTCTCATCATCTATTCTACTTTTTTTTGTAATTAAGGGCTTGAATTCTTTGACCCATTAGTTAGTATACGGTTAGCAGACCAGGTTGTTCTTGAGGGACAAATTAGTTTGTTATTGATTTAAAGTGGCATCACTTTTATTTCTTCTTAAAAATACTTCCATTTCACTTCACTCAAACTGTTTAATAATCGTGCAAGTTAGCCAGCCTTGCGTTTGTTTCATTTTTGAAAATTTATTTAAGCGCACAAAATTGTACTCTCGTTACGGGTAATCTTTTATTTTATTTACTTAGAATTGTGAATTATGTTACTCTCTTTAATTCACCTAAAGCTTCGTATCAATTATTCATGAGCTGATCTTGACTAATCCTTTTTTACGCCGTATACTTATTTTATCCAATTTAATAAAACCTAATTTTATTGGTAGCCTCGAGTAGACTTTCAATTCCGATTAGAAACTTCGGTGAGGCTCTCTCGTAACGAAATTATGCCTTTTTTCTTTTTCTTCTGACTTTCGAAATGCGGTCAAAGGGAAAGGAGGCAGATAGGAAATGCTTTTTGGAAATGGCAAATTGGAAGAAGCATGAGAACCACCCGAAAACCTGTGCTTAACATAGGGGAATAGGAAAGCTTTGGAAAATTCGAGTGTGTCACTCAAGCGGAGCTTTTGCTGTGGCACATCCGCCAGTTTGTCGGAAGGTTCCGTCGCGTCAAGTTCCTTCGTTTTCATTTCTTGCTTTCAATTTTGTTTTCTTCCAACTGGTAACTTACGTTCGTTTTATTTTATGATATACGGTTAATGAACAATTCAGTTTCGATTAGAAGTAGTGGTGAAAATTTGTGCGCGACCGTGATGTGATTTGAGTTCCTCATGTCATTTCGGAAAGTCTCATATTTGAAACTGATAGGAACGGGAAGTGCGGAAAACTGTGTCACGTTGAATTCGTTTTGATGTTGTTTGATGTGTGAAGTCTTTCGGAAAAATCACCTCACTACAGATATTGGTTCGGTTTTCCTAACATTGGTAAGAACGTTTGCTCCTACGGCTGGGGAACTTATTTATTAACTTAACATTGAAATTTTTAGCAGTTAGCAGCAGCTTTTAAGGAAATACTAAATGCAAATCTCTATCTTGGCTTAAAGTTACGTGGCTTCTTCCTAAATTTTGGCTTTTGTAACGAATAATTGCTTAATAACATTTCGTGGGATGAGCATGCACCACAAAATTGAATGAGTTGCAGTGCAGTGTTCAGTTGTTAATGCGTAAAACATTAAAATAGCGTGTAACGTAGTGATGTATTAATTGAAAAGGAGTTGTTCGTCAAAAGTATAAATTTACGTTAAATTGTATCAAATACATAAGCAATACATTGGTGAAAACAACCTGATACCTAAAACTACAATGTAACTTGACATAATACATAGTGGCGTGTCCATTACTCAAACGACAACAATACAAATATTGCAAATGTAGAAATAATGCAACACGTACGGACTTACGGACTACAATTGGATTCATGAACACATTCGATGGACAATAAACAAACGCTGTGTGGGAGTCCTGAACTGCCTTTTAAAAAATTGCTACCGTACAAGTTGTACAAAATGTGGTACGAAATAATTACATTCAACGGATTATAGATAACCAAAAAAAATACTGATGAAATAAATAACAAGTGGTAGTTGAAAGAAGCGTAAAAAAATTGTAGCTCAGATAGTTTCTGAAAACATTTGAAAATGACTAAACGGAACGATAAAGCTCAAGTAACCCTGAACTAATTCTAACTTTAAAGTGAATCATGAGGGGTAACGTTAAGTGGAAAAGCATATAAGAAAACAATAAAGTCGAAGTGAACTTTTTATGAACGCAACTGCTGGCCGCTCAACATGTCATATCTGTTGAAGCAATTCCAGTCGAAGGCATTAAAGAAAATGTAAATCTACTTTCGTATCGTATCTTTTCAATAAATGTACAATAAAACTCAAAATAATGTTGGACGGTCAACAATATAAATATGCTATGTGACATTAACACCACCTCAGGACACCCAGGTCAAAGGACACAGACTAGTAAAAAGGTGGAAAGGTGGAAAGGACTACAAGTCTTATCACTAGGTCAATGAGGCTCGTAGTCAACCTACGTCATTAAAACTATCATATTAAGTGCAGTATGAGTAATGTGCTGTAGTAGTGTATATGTGTACGACCTTTCGTTTTCTTTTTCTTCAACACATCCCTTGAAATTGGACAGATTTTTGGGCAACCACAATTTATTGAGTGCACTACAACGTATCATGTATCACATGTACCATGTATTAGCACAAAAATAGTATTCATACGAATTTAATATAAATTTATTCCTTCACAAGTTCATACGCATTATGCTAAGTTTGGAAGGATTCCATACAATATCTCAACAAGCACGAAAAAGCCTTTGACCCCGTTTTGATTTTTTTCCTTATAAAAAATTCATAAATGTAATGTTTGGGTCATTCAGAAAACATGGGTCAATATCCGATTTACGGTAATTACCCTTATTTACATACGTAATATATCAATAATTACCTGTTAAGTACGTTATGTACGACGAGCTTATTGAACCCTTCTTTGAACTGTACAGTTTAGTGAACTTTCGAACATGTGACTGTACGAAAATTGAAGAATTAATTCCAATGTGTTATTTATTGTAACGTCGTACTACAAAGTGAGAGTACAATTAAATGTCACAAACGTACATCATGAGCATTACATATATACATAACTATAAGCTCTGTTTGATTAATAATTTGATTTGATGAATACTGTTAAATTAAATTATTACTGCGATCCTATATTTAAATTCGGTCTCACAATTAATGTGAGAGATTTTGATTGTTCTTAAGAAAGTAGTTATTCAATTTGTAATTTTATATACATCAGTGTCTTGTAAACAATTGAGACGGTATGAAATTTAGATCAAAAATGTCTCACGCTTTTATAATGGCGCTCTCCGGCAGAAAGAAATTTAAGTTTATTTCAGTCAAAATGTCATAACCTCCAGGGTTTTTACACTCCTTTTTTACTACTTTTCCAGGGAACCTTAAAATATTATTACCGTTTCTCTACGTAATAGCTTCTGTGTGCAACGCCATGTTGAACCCTTTGGTTGAATTATAACTTGGTAACAATTTGAAAATTTTGAAGTGCTCAGAATTCTCCATCGACGTCCGGAATGGACGGTGTTTTCCACTGAGATTCACTTATATCGGTTCTTTGTACACGCGAGAAAAGGCAAAGGAAACCCGGTGGACCTGACCAGAGCCGCAAAAGTAATAAATTACTTGAGACTAATAAAAATTATTAGGTTGTTAGATGTGGAAAGTTCCCCGTGTGATTCTGCACGGAAAATTTTTTAGAAATTTGACTCACGTTCAAATCCTCAATTTGAGACCACAGTGGAAGTTACAGAGGAAACATGAACTCTAATTCATGTCTTCAACACATAATAACACATCGATCGAGGGTAATTCAAATAGTTCTTTTTTTTTACCAGGATCGTTAGCTAGATGTGCCCAGGTAAGAAAACACCCGTTTTCTGGAACTCGAAAACCGAAATGTGCAATTTGAAATTCCAAGCTTGTAATTTTACTATAAATATTTGTATCACGTGTCGGAAGGTCAATGCGAACGAACCTTTTTTGAGCCTTTTCGTCGCAGGCTTTTGCCAACGTTTTTTTTTTCCGCGTCTAGTCACCGGGTTTTTCTTTTATGCTTAATACTAATAAACAGTTACGGTAACATAAATTTTTTTACACTGCAGCTGAAATAACATTATTACGATTTAAGAATTTGACGGTGTAGAAGGATGTAGCAGTGCCAGGAAATGAAATTCCAAATTCACGGCACTTCTACCCAGGCGGTTTTCTTTTCCTTGCTGCTTTTATTGAATACAGAATTTCTGGCTCATTCTACCATACTTCAAAGAATACGCATTTCAACGAAGCGCCGTTGAGAACAGAAACTCTTGGAAGGCTTACAGTTTTTTACGGAAAACTACGACTTTTCCTTTCTCCAAACTATAAATATAAGGTTCTCTTAGAGTACCAAACTGTATCAATAATTCGAAACTGTATAACTGCAGTAAAAACTATTAAATAAATCATGCCTAATAACACCCAAGTTGTTTAAGTAGTGAACCTCCCGTAACGTGACGTAGAATCGAAATTATTATATATTCATCATTTAAAGAACAGAAAAACTCGGATTAGTCGGAGTTGTAAGTTATTTAGGGCAAAAGGTTTCTTGCCAATCAAATTTTTATCGAGCGTTTTGAGAGCTATAAGTAATACTGGAGTTTCTCTGGAGTTTATAATGAATACTATAGGAACTATAATCAATCAAAATCTTCAGACATATGCCATTAACCATTCCGAAACCACTTGATCTTTAACCGTTTGAGCAAGTACTAGTCGTTGATTAAGTAGTTATTGACGAAACACACATTGTCTGTTACTGGACTTTCAGTGGTTTGATTAATTTTGATTCAATATGTCTTTGTGATTGATCAGAACGTATTAGTGTAGTTTCCATCTGTCCGATTCCTGTCAGGGGGGAAACCGATGAAGTTACTTTCAATTGTGATATTTTTTTTGAAATTTCTCTTTAATGGAAGTCAAACAATCATTAGAGTCCTTAAGTTTTGCTTTCAAATCCTTAAGTGCCGAGTGGTTAAGTGCACGACGTCGTGTCTTGCAAAATTGAACACCACAAACTGGCTAAAGAAAAATCACTTTAGTATGGTTTCCTTTTCTTTGTCGATTGCGCACGTAATATTTGAACGATTTCATTGTTGGGTTTCTCCTTTATCAAGCCTTTCCAAGTTTTCTATTTTCCACTGTGTACTTACTACTAAGAGTAATCGGATTATGAGGTTAGAAAGCACCGACGCCAAATCAGCTGCAGATTTCACATAACTGTTTTGATTTTCAGGTGTAAATTTTATAGGACGATGACGCATTGGACGCCGGTAATGTTTCATAGACGATCCAATCCGCTTGACAATTCGAATCGGATAACTCCAAGGAAGGACGATGATTTTGTATCAATTTGTTCGGTTATGGGTATCACGCTGCCAAGACTAGGGAACAGAGGAAAGCAAAGGGACGTATTAAACTGCAACAGGAGACTACAGGTACGTACAAGATCGGTTAAGTTACACAGATTACTTCGAACCGTGGCTATCATGACAGTACTACCTTTATAGATAAGGATACATAATTATTTCTAACTTGATTTGTGTATGCTGATATAAACTGTTACACACAAATACACACGGGTTTAAAATAAAACTTTACAGTTGCAAATTATTTTTCTACTAACAGTAAATTGATTGATTGTTCAATAAACTTAACTGTATAACTTGTGCCACTGTGTACGATGAAATTTGTAGGGGACACCTTAATTTTGTTTATGCCTTTTTATGCTGCGCGTAACTGTATAGAAATTGCATACTCGTAAATTTAAAGCTGTGGTTGCAGGGGACATGGAAATTGCCTATCAGGGAAATTAAAGGCGTACCTTATGAGAGACCTTTTTGGGTCTCACTGCCCTTTTATTTTGTTAAATAAAATTCGTCCTGTTTTCTTGGATTCTTCTGAATACTACTTTTCAACATGGTTTTGCGAAATTTTGTTGTTGTCAAGTATTTGTCTTTTTAATTTTTATAAAACAACACGCTTTTACAGTCGGACAAGAAATGAGACAGTATTAATTTGAACAGACTCTAGCACACCAATAGACTGTTTAGTAGAGGATTTGATATTTTGTAATAAGGAGATAGCTTAGGAAAGTTTAAGCCCTTCGGCAATACAAACACCAAAAAGCGAAACATAATAACTGCAAGAATCTTAGTCGTAGAACTATTCACGCGACTAATTTTTAAATCAATAAACGATTTAAGTCTGATTTTATTGGTGGTCCTCATAGGAAGGAATCAAAATTTTATTCATCACCACCAACTATCTGTCTCTTTGTATTTTCAATTATAACTTTAGAAAACACCTTTGTTGATCACATTAACTACGAACTACTTTGTTTAGTAATGAGAAACGTTTTCTTTAATTGCATATGAATCTAGGTTTACGTTTATTTCTTAGGTGAAGTTTGTATTTCTGAAGACTCTTCTCCATGCTCTTATTTTCACGTGAACGAATCATGTGTATCATTTTGTTTTTCCGTTTCGTCGAACAAATTCAATCAGCATTCTCTTGAGGCGAAATTTGTTATTCACCTGAAAGCGACTGCCGTCAAATTGAATGTTTTCCATTAATTAGGTGAAGAATTTCCTTGAGAATTCTTCATTTCTTCTAACTTGTACGCAACACTTCTGATTCCCGTGAAAATCAAATTGTCACGACAGAAACGTTGGTGCTTTCCATGTAACAACATCTCTTGGAACATCTTTGGCATTCTTTCCATTCCGAAGAATCGTGCACATTTCAGGCATCTATGGGCACAATTCGACAGAAGTTTTGAATTGCCCCCGGAGTAAAGCAATCACACGTGCTGTGTGCTCTAAGACTTTCCAAAGCATTTTAATCTTCAAATGTAACCCCATTCTTCTAGCTGTTACGCGTGTTACATCAGTAGTGGAAGTTGAATCTAGGGGAAAAGAAAAGATTGACCTGGAAAGTAAGACGTCCCGGATTATTTTTCATTTTCCATCAGGTTTCAACATGTGCATAGAACCAGCAAAACGACCGATGGAAAACAAAGAAAATAGCTTCTTTTATGTATATTGAAACAGGCGTGGTGAGGCGTTCAATTTCATTTCACTTCGATTCGACTTCAATGCGATTCGATATCTCGGAGAAATTTAACGAGACAGTAAAGCTATTTATCACGAGAGAGCCTCGAGTCTTCGGTCGAGCCTGTGAATATGAATTTCGTGCTCCCGGGGAAACCAAAAAAAGCAAAGATGTGGATCAGAAATTTCGGTCGCGAAACGCAGGACCGACAGACTTCCAAAAGATTTAATCTTTCAACAGTTCCCTGGACGTTCTTTCATGGCCCGGGCATCGTTCCAAATCCGAAAACTAATGGAAAGGACAGACAAAAAAAAATAATTGAAGAGCGACAGCGAGTAGCAAATAATATAAACCAACTGGCAACGACGACCTCCTTATACATACGGAATTGGCATGATTTACGTCTCAGGTTCAGGAGAAGGTTCAGTCCCACACAAGACGTTTACGTTTTCAACTGGCGTGATGAAATAATTTTCGTTCTAAAGACCCGCCCGAGGCTACTTTAAAGTGTAACTTCCGGGAATGTAAATTTGAAATAAATAATCTGGAAAAATGGTGTGCGGTAAATGCGAATCACTCACGGATTCTGAGTAAAAAGAGAAGAAAATACAAGATGAGTGTAGCGTAAAAGAGAAATACAAAACAAAAATATCAACGGAAAAGAGAAAAACGAACGAATCCTCTTGTGAAACGGAAACACAAACTGTGAAAACCGGAAATTCTTATGTCGAATTCGAAATAATGCGGATATTCTCTCTATTTTTTGTCGCATTTCGCAAAAAAAAACTTAATTTTCTGCGTAACATTAAAGTTTCGTAGTAAAACCTTTCGCATTTTATGTACTTAACGTGGATGTGCAGTTCACGATGACCTGTACTTCCTGGCTTTCCGTTTCCGTTAAAAACCACTTCGACTTCCACTCTTATTCAACCTTTTATACAAGTTATATGAATTTTCATGTTAACCCCAGGGACTGGTCACGGGACCCATGAAAATTATTTCAATGTCGATTTAAAACGTCATGTAAAATTGATTTTTAGTCATTGCGTGTGATTTTATCCTTTTTGTTAAGTAAAAATTAGATGTTCTGATAAAAAGGTTAGAGTTAAACGAGACTGGGTCAAACACGAAAATCCAAACCTTAATTGGTTCATGTTCAATATTTTAAATGTTGCGTCTTTAGATTTCGGCAATGGGTTATTCCCGTCCCCGAACGAGCTGTTTCTGTCTTGGGTACTTAACTATTTTGAGAGAATAGCGAGCACGACAGACCGCGAACGACCCGTAGATTTCTCTAGCCACGAACTCCAGGTGAACTAAGTAAATGATAGGGAAAATGCAACAAGGGAATATTTATGAATAAAACGAAAAACCATATTTTAATGGAAAAGTAATATCGTAAAACACCTTTTTGAGGAGAAAAGAGGAAAGAGAAAACCAAAGAATAATAGACCCTTTCAGAAAGCATGCAGAGTGTATAAAATGTGTATAAAATATAGTTTACGCTATAGAAAATAGAATTAAACGTTTTTCGATGTAAAATTTAGAGCAAGTAAACAAAGCTGCGAAAGAGTGAAATTTCACATATCAACATCACATTAAGTGTGACATTTTTAATAGAAATCCTTCAAAAGCTTTGGCAAAAATCAGTGTGAAAGGATTTTAAACGATTAGCACTAGGAATGGTGAAAAGGGTTGTACAATCTACTACCGAACGAAAACGAAAGTTTAAAAGTACTAAAGTACAAGACTTGCAAACGTATTAATACTGAAAGATAGTTGCATCTGAAGTGAAGCCGAAAGAAAGCAAATTAGGGCACTGATATGAAGCTTGTAGCTAAGCGGAACTAGTGTTTACTAAATTTAATAAATTTATATATGTACATAAGTAAAGGAGAGTAAAGAGTCGAGGAACATTGAAAAGTTCAACCCAAACGGAAAACATTGATAAAAAACTTTGCCGGTAGCAGGTGGTAAACCGTTATACGTAACCCATAAAAGAGTTAAACTAACCATTGCACAAGTATCTCGAGAAAGTTGAAAATGCAAAGAAAAAAGTAGAAAATTCACGAAATGTGTGAAGAAAAAGAAACGAGTTAATAAAAACCAGAGGATAGCGAAAAAAGCAACACAAGGGAGCCAAAACTACCGCTTCGAAAACTTTTAGGCAGGCCATAAAAGAAGGAAAAAGGGAGGTTGGAAGAACAACAGAGGGACCCGTAGGATGTAAACACCGTGACAAAACAAGGAAAAAACAATAAGAATTTTTAAAATGTATATATTCAAATTAATTCGTATGTATTATTTTACAGTATAATATGACGTATAATTTCCAACAGCAAAAGGCTTCCCATCAGAATTAAGATTATTTATGTAATGGTATTTGTTCATGAAAACAACCACAAAGGGTAATTACTAAAATAATACATCAATGCTACTTATGTATAACTCTAATAAATGAATAACCGCTACTTTTCTGAATGTTGGAACCTGAAAAAATGCATCAATCACCAGCATGAGTAATAAATTGGTAAAATGTAATATTTACGGTTCATGCACAACAAACTACATTTCCAAATTCGGGATTCTCTACAACACTATCGAGCATAAACATGAATTAATTTTTTATATGAAGAAAGACCAAGTGAAGTGAAGGTTACACCAAGTTTCCTTGCATAAATTTTGAATTTCCTTGAGTAAATTTATCTAGTGTCGAATTTGCTTCCGGTTAGAATGATGCGACATCAAACAACTTCCAAGTTTTAAATTCATAATGCAAAGTGACAACACGACTTCCTAAGAAAGAAAGTAAGTCGATCAATACCGTAACATATGTAAGAGTTATAAGGTGGCTAGGAAAGATTTGAAAATCATCACCAGAATCCCTTTGTTGGACTCTTCTCGTTGTCGTCTTTGTTTTCGGTACGAGGCGTATTGTTTCACGTGCAGTACAATTCTTTTTTTATTTTATATTTCTTGACTCCGGTTGTTGACAAATAATCGACCTGTTGCGGATGTTAAATATTATTAATAAACTGAAGGTCTCGGTGTGCCTTTAATGAGTTTTTTTCGTTTTCTCTTTCCCAGAAAATCACGACATTCTTTTTGCTCCACTCAGACCCAAGTAACCGACTCCACTTTATGCGAAACATAAATGTAACAAGTTTTTATCCGTTGACCTTATTCCCGGAATACTTTCTATTTGATTTCAGTGGAAATTCTTGAAAGGTTACAAACACCATGAACCGACCCAACAGAACTTGAAGAACAAGTAGAGTGCTGACTTTTTATCTTGCTGCAACATCTGTTGCATTTTCAATGAACTAGTTCGTTCTGAGCCCCCTTCTCAGAACGTATCATAAGCTACACTCGTATTAGGCTTCTTCTGGTTTATAATAGTCTGTTACAATTGTTAAATTTTGTCAGTGGAAGGACGAGCACGAAATATTTCCCAAAGCATTGTTGTAATATCTACCTGGTGGATTTCTAAAAAGTAAGTCTGCATTAAGCCCCTCCCATTAGCATCAGAAGTTCAACCAGTCTTACACCTCCTGTATTTTTATATTCGCCTGTTATAAATGCTAAATTACGTCATATAAATTCAATTGTAAACCATCTTTCTTCGACTTTTCGACGATAGACAACAACAACTCTCAAGTCCTCTGACCTTTGTCTAAATGGTTTGACACGTGGTTTCGGCGTCGAAAGTCGCTCCCTTAGGTTTGGAAACATTTTTTGTAGTATATTTTTCAATGATAGGGATAATATCTGATAGATGAGAGACTACAGACAAAGCTTTGCCAGGACTAAGAGAAGGGAGGAAACCAAAGGTAACGAATCTAAGTTTCCTTGGGTTTTCACTTTGGTTGTGGTCAACCCTGTCTGTAACAGGCAGACGATGAAACATCAAGAGTGTTCGATCTCCCTGTGCCTTTTCACGGGGGTTTCAACCTCCGAAATAGAAACATCTGAGGCGTTAAATTTTAATATAACTGATGTAAAGAAAAAGCAAACAAAGTGGAAGTGGGGTAAGGCTCGAATGGACTTCATCGATTTATTTCCGACTGGCAGGAATAATTTAAGAATATATGTAGTTGTGTTTGATAAATATTTTATGTGTAAATGTGTATGTGTATTATGTGTATATGTATGGTGTAATATGTATGTATAGTTACACAGGTTATGCATCCCCCGATTTAACAAAATGCTTCTGAGATTATTAGAGATTAAAATTGCATTTGAACCCATGAAAATTTAAACGTTTCAAAGGAAACTATTTGTTAACAATAAAGTTAAAAATAAGTTTCACTAGTTAATGAATTATTCCCGAAATTGCAAGTAATATTTTACAAAAACAATTGCAGCCTGATACCTTGTAAACAATCCTATCAAATTCATCAGTTTTTCTGTAGTGTTGCAGAATACTCCTGAAGATTACTGTTTAGATAACCTGAGTTGCGCAACCATTGCCGGTGAAGCATAATAGAAAAGTCTAGGAAACTGTACAACGTAAATTTACGAATTGAATTATCATTTTGTACATTCGTTTTTATTTAAGATTCTTGGGCATAAACTTTTTTGTCTATTTAGACTGCTCACGTAATATAGTTTTTCTCTCAGATGTAGTTTAAACGAAAGGCGCAGATAATCGGCCAGAAAATTGGATCTACCGTAATTTCAGCAACAATAACAAAAGAAAGTTTTTACATTTTAACTCCATCTCTGTATTATTCTTTACTTCCGCTTATCCGCTGGATTTTTCTGACTGTCGCCTTCCTTAAAACGTCTTCTGTCGTCGTAAATTCCTTTCATCAAAAGTACCTTAAATTTCTACTTCAATCCCTGCATAAACTTTAAATAATTCTCTTAATATAAAAATATTTTTGTGGGAAAATGTCAACCGACGAGTGACGAAAAAACGACCACGAAATGTTGTATCTCTGAAATTGGACAATATTTTCATGCAGAACTTTTCTTTTCATAGTAATATTAATTTTCACATAAATTATTAAACTGTGAATTTCAACGGTTGAAGTCACTTAAACGTTACAGAACAACAATTGAAATTGTTGTACGGGAAATACAAAACCATCATACCGTTAATTATACTAATATTTTACTTAGATTGAGGTAACACTAATAGCAAAATCACGAGAAGGAAACATTTGAATGATGATAAAATAGCCACTACGTGACCGCCGATGGAAAAGTTTCCGAATGATATAATGAATTTTCTTCAGAAGGAAATCAAGATCGTTCAAGAGGCATCGGACGTCAACTCATTGAATCAGACAAGGAGACAGAACATAAGGGCAGAAGTAATGCTGGCTCTTAGAAAATGGCATGTGGCTTATGGCAGAGAACAAGGAAATTACACGGACAATGAAACTTGGTCTTCGGTTCGTTCGATCACCAGGTGGGACCTTGATCTGCTTGATGAACCCGCTGATATGCCTATCACGGGGAGAGTGATGCACCTCAGGCACATGGATGCATTCTAATGTACAAGTTAGTCACTCGAGCGACCTTCACCGTCTTTCATTGTTTCTTCTCGGTCCTACTTTCCGTCTGATGTACATATCGAGTACAAATTCGACATGTTCATATCTGACCTAATCAGTGCCAAATGTTTAGAATTGATCGGGACGCAATACCAAAGAGTATTTTCAATTAAAATTCATATACCTGCTTTTAATAATACCACTTGGTATGCCAAAAACGTTTTAGCCATTAGTAGCGTAAACCAACGACATGATGATGGATTCAAATTAGATTAACAAACTGACTACACAACGTTGGATTTTCTGATCTGATTCCTTCTGCGTGGTGTCGTCACGGCCAACCTTTGACCTCTCTTTATAGGGTGGACAGAAGAAGAGAAACGATGTCAATCGACGGTGCGAGGAGAGCTCAGACAGAGACCTCGTAATTAAATGTAGAAACTGACAACTTCGATAACTCATAGAAGGGAAACGACATAAGATCTCGATAAGAGATCAAAGATATCACGTATCAGTCTGGGTAACCAGCTAGCTCAGCTTCGCCATTCCTTTCATACCAACTTCTTCCTTGCTGACTCACCTCATTCCATGTCCAGGTATTTTGACCCAGGTTCGATGGTGTCTCTTGCACCTGAACCACGGGCCTGTACTGCAGAACGGCAGTAATCGGAGAAAACGGGGAAACAATGACTTATTGAATCGGTGAGTGAAGAATCAAGATGTCAAACAATACTAAAATAGAGAGTAGCAGATAGCGGCTGGTGGCTTACGATCCGGAACAGTTCTGCAATGTTAAAAAACTGTCCTCAACATTTCATGCCACGACAGAGACAATAGACAGTGACATGCCACAAACAACAAGCAAGTGAATAATTACAATAAACAAGATATCATGGAACAAAGAGACTTTCCGACATTTTAATTATAGAAAGCATAACTTTAGTTATAAAAACGTAACCAAATGGCGGAACTGAGCTGAGCAGAAGGTAAGACTAACTCGTGCCGTAATTCACAAGGACAACATACATACTTTTTCATGGATTACAAACCAATTTCGGCTCAAACAAGTCAAAGTTTAATTGTCAAAAGTCAGAACCGAGGGCCCAGGGCCCGATCGTCATTGACCTCTGCTCAAACCGTTCACACTCTACGGGACCTCAGGCTTGGGTCCAGGCTGAAGTTAATCTTTTCTTATTGTTCGAAGGAGACGCGTTCGACAATGCAACCGGTCGATGCAATCGTCGAGAAAGTTCAAAGAGAATCGACTAAACAATCTGGGAGGGCCGAAAAATCTGTCATCCGTTCACTCGAGACGGTTACTTTTTTTCGCTTCAAACCTAACTGAAAAGTACTTTAACGAAAGAAAAGAAGAGAGACGAACTGGACTCCATAACGAACTATAAACAAACGCCGTTTAGCGTTAAACGTACACATTCTAGCGAAAACAACGAAAATAAAACGAAGCAGGTTATTTTCCCTTTGAATTAACTTGGGTCTCTCAGAACGCTTTTTCTGCACACTCCATCAATGAATTGTGACAGAACTATTAATTACAGTAATTAATTGATTTTTGGTTTTCTAATGAAATTTATTTAGAGTTTATCGTCCTTGAAAAAAAAAGTGAGTAAAATGAAATTTACAAGTGACTTTCACGGACAAAATCGACAAAAAAAAACAAAATACATCCGAATTTTAAGCTTGAACATCAGCACTTAACTTCGAAGAAGCACAAATGAAGACAGAATACCTAGAATAAGCTGCTGGTCACTACTTTTCGTTAGAACTGATCTAAGATGCCCTTACACTCTGTTTTACATGTCCGTGGTCTTCTTCGGCTAGCATCTGCATAGGAAACAAATACCAGCAAACTCGACAGAACAGGTGCAATATATAATGAAATTGTACTTTGTTTTTCTTTGAGAAGAGTACATTTTAACAATTGGAAAAAAATAAATACAAAATTTGATACATAACTTATAAGGCGAAGAGTAATATAAACATGAAATTAAATTACATAAATCCATAAAGAGAAAAAATTACGGATCAGAGATCGGGTGGATTCTCTAAAAAAATTACTTTTTACTAGAAGATTGCAAAGAAAGAAAAAGTTACAAATGTGGCGGATACAGTCTCTGGCCGACTTCAAATAATAATTTTTTATTTGAGCAATTCAAACAAAGTTAGCAAAATGCTTAAAAGTCCCGGGTTTTTCGTTAAAAGGATGTACTCCAACTTCATTCGTTCAAATAAATTTCGTTGTTATTGTGGCAAAACTAAGTGCTTTACCGCGAACGTGTGGCGATCCTTTCACTCTGTTACCAGGAAAAACCTCTCGAGTCAGGAACTGGAAAAGAGAAAACCAAACTAGGAAAAATGGCTGGATGATGATACTAAAATGATTCGGCGGATTTCAAAGTTGAATGTGGAAAATTAGTGTCTACCACGCTTATGATTCCATTTCTGTAAATGTCTTATGTGGTTATTGTAGTAGTGTAATTAACACGTATAAATGCACGCATCGTGTTACCGTAACTTGAGTAAGACTTACTATTACTACAATTGCTGGCTAGAAAAAAAATGGTACTGGATACAAATTGTACACCTTGAACACGACACTGGAAGCAGGTATTGCACACCCAAACGATAAATTCATACGACTTTACGTTAGTAACCCTTACATTTTCATCAACTACAAAATCAGATTGAACATGTAAATCTATTTCTGTGTTATAATCCAATCTTGCGTAACATTATTGACCGGGATCGAATCATGACATCATTTTATTTATTTTGATTCAATTTCCATCAAAAATATTCGATTATAAGCCAGTAAAGCATACTTCTGTTACAAAAATTGGTTTTTTATAGGTGTTTTAGTCTCACCTGGGTCCTTTCCTAAATGCATTAAACGTCTAATTTAATCTTTTACATAGCCAAGCTTAGACATCGTTATGTGTTCCTTAATTGTTTACGATGTTACACGGCCACGTTTTATAGAATTTAAATCTAATTTATTGTCATGAGACTTGTATTGAGCATTTTTACGCTGGAATGGTCTTCCGGCCCTTAAAAATGTCCATGATCCATGTTCCTCTCAC
This sequence comes from Polyplax serrata, assembly GCA_037055365.1. Classification (NCBI taxonomy): domain Eukaryota; kingdom Metazoa; phylum Arthropoda; class Insecta; order Psocodea; family Polyplacidae; genus Polyplax; species Polyplax serrata. The sequence continues at coordinate 1,755,849 of JAWJWE010000038.1, read as the reverse complement.
TATTGAAATTGAGAGGAGACGACCAAACAGATTGTAAGAAATCGTTGCAAAACTGAATGTCATTCGGTGACCTTTTGAAAGGTGATAAAAACTTACTTAAGTATTTAATTACTTGTGTATTGCCCTGACTAAAGGAAGGCAGCTCTATAGAAACATCAAACGGCGATAGAGAGCTGATGTTAATATTAATTTTTCTATTATTATTTAAAATATTCTGTTGACAGAAGAGTATAATGCAAAAGGTTGTTAACTTCTTTAAAAAAATTATTACAATGACATGCAGTGAATGTGTAATGAATAAGACGTAACCTAACCTAAGTCAATTCACACTTTTACTGTAAAATTGTATAGCAAAAATTTTAGTAAGCGAAAATGGTTCATTGCGACAACGTCAAGGACGTTATTATATTACTTTTTAGGGCACAGGCTATAGAACTGTGTGCCATTAGCAAAATAAGTTAGTCAACAGGGCGTATTGTATGCAGACATCTGCAGCGTAATTAATAACATGAAGTCATTACCAAAAAGTGAAAACCAACCAACCGAATTGTGAAAGAAACACTCTCATGTCTTCGTTTTCCTTACCTGCCCGAGCAAGACAAGAAACATCGATCCCTGATCTATTAGTTTCGGTTCAAGCTGTTGCCATCTGAGATCTTTCGAGCATTATAAATTTTTTAATGTCACAGAGCAGCAAATTTGATTAATTAGACAGAAACAATTCATGGGTTCAAAAAGGCTTTACTTGCCTGTATAAAAGTTGTAATATAAAAATTAGTTTAAAGCTTAATTAGTATAATTATAAATTAATAAAAATTTAATTAATTAGAAGGGGCAACAGATCTGAACGGCTGCAACGACCGATTGTAGCAATGAATGCTCTACCTTACATTTTCTGAGGATTCTACTTCAGACAGATTCTTGTCTATTGTCAGATTTTCTTTCTATTAGTTCATGTCCTTCTCCGAAGCATTTTATAAAATATAAAACTCTATCAATCGATTGCCAGGAATTTTGCGGCACTCAATTACGGGTGAACAATTGTTTTCAAGACCCGTGAAGCAATGGAATTTTCAGTATCGATGATTCGGTAGAATAAAACGAACAAACAAGAAAAGTAAATAAAGTCGAACCGGAACAGGAGAGACTCGAGAAAAAGTACGCAGCACCGAAGCCGAGAAAATACCTGACAATTACAAGATAGTGAGAACACACCACCTGGAGAAGACACGAAGGAAAATATATGTTCACCTTCTAAAACAGAGAGATAACACCGTCAACGTGAAAACGTTTGAAAAGAGGAAAATATTAGACGCGTAGTCAATGGAAAGACAAATTGCAAGCGAAAACGAAAGTTTTTATTTAAAGGAGAAATTTAGCAACGCCAATACGACAAGGTCAAATTAGCAGGAAAATCGACGTGGAAAACAATGCAGCGAAAAAAACATTTTGAATTGACAATCGTCACATGGAGGCCCCTCACCTTCGCAAATTACTTTTAGCAGGTAGCATTCCGCACCATGCACTAATGGATTCTCATTCAAAACAACTATTAAGCAATTCGTGAATTTTTGAAATGAGAACAAAAGGTGTGCCAGCTAGAGGTGAGGTTCGTGGAAACGAATTCCAAGACAGTCAAAAAAATAATACACTTAAATATAAGACGAATGCAAAACTGAACGCCAAAGGAAACGTAATTAAAAGGAAAAGTCAATGGAATTTCTTCGATTCCACCGGTCAGACTGCACGTAACTGTAGTGTCGACAAAAAAATCAACTCACTCTGTTTTGTGACCTCTTATTTGTTCTTCCACAGTTTTATTGATGTAACTCATCACATTTCAATGTGTTTCAAGGGTCAAGTAGTTTGTACTCTCATCAATGAACCGCCTGCTCCGTTTTCCGCTCCAGCACTCGTTCTTTATGAAATATTTTCCAATTTTTTCGAAACTTCTTCATTTGTTGCACACTTTTAACCTTCCAGCATCCAGCAATGTAATCATTTTATCACATTTTCCGCTTCGTACGAGTTCCATTACAAATATCAATTGCGACCTCTCATTAATTTCCTTTTCCCGGATTCCTCTGCTACAACTTCCCTTTTGTCTCTTGCCAACTTGACTCGTTTCCTTGAGTCTGCCTCGTTTGAAGGTTCCTTTGAAAAGTTGCGCCCTGCAGAGTTTACCTGCAGTTTCCCCGAACACGTTAGTCTGTACTTAATATTTTTCCACTTTTAGTTTGTTTACGAAAATAATTTTACTCCGGGCTTTGGTTTCCTGGAAAACCTCACCGTCTAATGAGAGAGAGAGAGAGAGAGAGAGAGAACGAAAGAAGCTGAGTGACACCTCAAACCCAAATGTAAGATGCAAACACTTTGAGGAAGGGTGACATCTCGCTTGTTACTTCAATCAAGTAAACATTTCTTTGTAGTATCTCTCTTGTTTTATGAATAACTTTCTACTTGAAGTATTTACATACGTGTAAACAATATTATGCTGCGAAAGAGGAGAAAGAACATAAAATTTAACTTAAAACTTCCGCAACTTTTACGAGGCTTTTCTTGTTTTCGAGGTCACATCTTTGAGAAAAATTTAAAAGGTTTCTCACGGTGGACGTTTTCTGGAAGTCAGCAAGGCAGTGACACAGGAAAGAGTTTTATGTCTGTTGTTTTTGTTTCGATCTACCGCCGGGTACCATTTCCATGGGTCGTTGTTCTGTTTCTAAAAATAATTTCCTGGAGTCCAAGAGTGGAGTGGGAGATAAGTGAGGAGTCATGCCACGCTCTTCTTCTGGCCCACCTGACGGTCCAAACGTTGCTATCCTCCTTCATCTACTCTCTAAAATTGTATTATGTTATTTTGACCAGCGCAAATTGTCTACCCCAGTGTCAAGTAAATGATACCACGATAACTTTTTTCTCTCATTCTTACGTTAATTAAACGTCACGTTTGGGTACGACTAACATGACAAAGTCTGTCTTATCCGAGTTTAATGTCAACAAATGTTACGACGAAAAAAAAAACCGACGGTATTTTGGCCGGTGGTTATCCAATTAGTCCAAATAATAACTGAAATTTCACGTTATAATTAGTCAAGCATAAGAGAGCGATTTTCTCTCCGTTTAATCCAATGAGTGCCAGTGCGAATTCCACAAATAAAACGTGAAAAAGTTTGATACAATCGATCGGTTTAGTCGTGCGATATGTAAAACTAAATCAGTGTTAACACACGTCTGCACTCTCATGAAATGGCCAAGAACCTCAATGGAGTCATGTGAGAAACGTTTCTCCTTCTTCGGCAACAAACACGAAATTACGTTTAATTACAGTCATCAATAAAAACATAAATGACATTACACCTTCGCCAATTTGGAAACGCGGATTACATAAAATCATTCAATCTCGACGAAGCACACATGTCGATTATTGCTTAAACGTTGTCGTTAACGGTGGCGGACTCATTCGATTGAGTAATGGCGGATGTTCCACGTGCTCAAGTCAAAAATTCACGGAGGAATGCCAGGTATCAGTACCTACAGGTGCATGTGTACGCAGGTGTAGATGTGAGGGCACTCTGCGGTTGACTTCGTGCTAAGAAACTGGCCGTAATTTAGGAGGGTAGCGCGGTAACCTTTTCTTTCTCTTCACGGAACATAAGCAGAGAACAGTTTGAACGCCAGCTGTCCCTCCGGGTGGCTCTTGCTCTTTCTGGTACCATACAAGTGTGGGCCGGGCGCACAACAGTGTCGGCCATTTCAACTTCTTTTTTTGTCGTGGTTCGACTTTTAAATCGATTCTTACTGTGGGGTGCCGATGGGGCAAATAATTCCCCCGCTTAAGTGTCCCGGAATGCGTACTGGAAAATAGACTTTATGACGCATACAAACAAATGCCGTCGATGTGTACATTCATCACCTTGGGGGAACCTATATTTCTACGAGTAGACAAGTCAATATTGAGGGCAATAAATTTAGAACAATGTTAATGAGCAATCGTCTTGTTCTCCTCCACTTGAATTTCTTTCATCTGCAACTGTTTGTTCGTAATTCGTACATTAAAATTTTACATAACCTATAATTTTTATTGCTCCCTGACTGTTCGTTACATCATCTTTGTCCATTATTTACCGTTTTAACGTGTGACTTATTATCAAATTATGCTGCTTCGCAGATAAACGTTTTGTTAGGTCTCGTAATATCGGTAGATCACTTCGTTTCCATCGGATGAATCATTTTAAACAAATGTGGAATTAACCGAATAAATGTCTCAAGTAAAATTTATATCTGAACGTTTTGAATTCTTTTTATTGCATTTCGGTTGGGTTTGTGTGCACAACATTCGACAAGTTTCGCTTTAAATTACACGACGTCCATCTACCAGTGCTAAGATTGTGGCAGCTGCTGTTTTTTTTTCATGTGCTCACAGAATTGGTATTCATGACGGGAGACTATTTAACTTACAAACCACTATTTTGAATGTTCTCATTGTTTTACTTTTTACAAATGTAGGAACTGCGGTTGGTGTTCTTTTTTGCCAAGAGCCTTCTCCTTGTATTGTGCTCATTTCATTTTTTGGAATGATTCCAGTATGAATGAAGCAGACGCAAAATCCAGTTTCTGCATCAAGTTTCAGTCGATACATAATTTACATTAATTAATTTTTCAATTAATAAATGACTGAAAATCCCGAAAGGGAAGATTGAATTCCGGGAACGGTTCAAGAAAATTACCAGACGAAGTCGTCTAATTTTGTCGCAGATGAGAAAAAGTCGCAGCGGAAAAAAAACTGTCCCTGCCATATGACTCGTATCCCAGCCAAAGTGAATTTCGTCCAATTCATTTTAATTGAATTATTCTCGTTGAACTCGTACGGTTCACCGTAGAGAAAACGGCCACATTCGACATTCTCTGAGGATCGACACTTTTCATTTCTTCAAACCTGAGGTAGTGTTCCTCACCCTCGTTTCACAACTTATTTAAACGTCACATGTTCACATTTGACATCAGTTCGACTTTGATTTAAAGCCGAATAATTTGATACATCATTCATCGATGCCCGGGGCCATCGCCAGCAACTGTACACAACTCCTGGGATTCCTTGAGCGACGATTGACTTAAAAAGGACCGTGAACCGTGTTTAATTCATCGCATTAATTAGAAATTAATAACTCAATAAGAAAAACTTTGAGCTCGCACTAAATAAGATAAAATTATATGTGCAATGCAAATGTTGTATTCCATTTATTTTTGTCTCTCACAACCTTCGCTCGATTGTGTAACCGACACATGAAATCAAATTCTAATCAAGGGGCATGGTAGGATGTGTCACGTAGGTGTTAACAGGGAAGTTAGACCCGATGTTCTAGGTGTCTGGGAAAAGAATTCGAATGGGGCAGGACGGGTCGGTTAGACCAGTCTTACACTGAGTAGAGGCTACTCTTTAACAAAGCGGCAGGCACAAGGGGGGCAACAACCGGCAATGCCTGGACCGTCTGGAGCCCACGGCGACAGGCAGGCTCACGGTTGGGTCCATTTAAAATTTAAATTCTTCCATCTGAAGGGGTTTAAATTGACCCGGACGTTCACGAAGGGATGCTCTGACTTGGTAACGACCGTGACGTAGGTGGATGCCCATTCGGTGAGTTACGTAAATTAAAAGATGGTTAAGTGCAGTCCGATTTCACGGTGAGTATCTCAGTCGCGATTATAATTTCTCTACTGAAATTAGGTACCAGTGATATGAACGTGAATTATATACAACATTCCGGAGTCGCAGGCCGACCAATGTGAAAATATGTCACATATGTAATATTCACTGACTGAAGACAATAGAATACGGGTACAACGAGTGCATCGAATATTGAAAATGTCTTTGGAACGTAGTCTAATAATGTTTGTTGTAAAAAAAACAATAAACTTTAACCTAAAATGGTTTTGCAAATAACATTTAGAAACTGCTTGATGCAGCAATAAAAAACAACGTTGCATCACTCGGTAAGTCAAGCAGTAGTTGAAATGTGACCCTGTAAAAATGCGAGAAGTAGGAAATTTGTTGAAAAATCTGCATGGGTTAACAAACAATTGCACTTTTGTAGTTGCAAACTTTCAGTCAGAATAAGCGCAGCAACTGACATAGGTGTACTACGTTAAGCGATAAAAGTTACATACATACAGATGTCATATATACAGGACTTATAGTGTAGTGTGGTGTATGGCTTTTGTATGAGTAAATCAAACAAGAGCTTTTTAGCGTGGGCTTAAAGACGGGAAGTAGCAGCAGCAGCAGCAGCAGTGTTTAAGTAGTGTTATGTCCACGAAGAAAAGACTTCATTTATAACGAAGGGAACGTAACAGCCGACTCGTAGCAGACTACGTGCCAGTTAGTCCGTGGTTACACTAAAAGGGGGCCCCTCAGCGGAAGCTGGAACCGTTCAAGAGGCGAGTTCAGTCCTCGGTGAGTTGCCAGACCTGCCGGTGGTCAGGCGCAGCTCAGGTACCACTCGGTGATCTTGTAGTGCGGGGTCGATGACAGATGCGCGCGCACCTCGACTGAATTATTCCTTTGTTGACAATCAGCTTGTGGGTGAACCTTTCCTTTGGATTTCGCTTTCTCAAAATCAGGAAACCGAAAACAGCATGTCTTCTATCTGTTCCTGAGTGTCTTCCAAGTTGGATTAACCGTTCAGCTTTATTGTTGAGGCCTTGAATGGTGAGTAAATGGTCTTGGTACCTACGTACACAACCCCCTACGACCGCTTTGGTGAACGTCTTAAATCCCTGCAACAAGTTATTTAAAAAAGGGTATCGTTTGCACCGGGCCGCTTTACCAGTGTGCAACACGAAGACTTCCATTAAGAAAGTCTGGTAAAACCACATCGTAGACAGGAAAACCACAGAAAAAATGGTATTTTACCTCGATTTCGTGGTGTAATGTGGTAGTAAACCATTTTACTTAAACCAAGATTTGTCTAAGTACAAGTGGTTACAGAAAAGAAATCTATTCGCATTTCACCGCTCGACGATATTACATTTACATTCGACTAGACTCGACTAGTCGGCCTACCAATTGTAGTGCACGTTTCGAAAAATCAACAAAAGCACCTTGTCCATGGCAATATTCGTCTCATAAATCCCTGACAAAAAATTTAATCAACCGTGAAACAAATTACAAATGTCCCTCCCATTGTATCTCTCTTGTCCGGATTATGTAAGTTTACCACATTTTATTCTAATAATTATGTTATAACTTATTATGGAACGAGTACTTATTTTATTCACGATGAAATTTCAAATTTCAAAAACCTGCTTCCATTCTTGTGGAGTACGGTTGATGAACGTTAACGATAACAGTGTGATACATAAAAATACACATAATTTATTGTATAGAATTATACATGCTAAAAAAACGGAATGTTAATTTCTTTGAAATCGAGTTTCGGTACATCCCTCCGAACGGTATGTGGCAAAAATAGTTACATTCGCCACATCCTCGCTCACATAAATTAATTGTATTGCTTTTCAATTACTGATCAAAATCAACTCTGAAATTTTATTTATCGAATATGGCCGAGGGCCCTGTGTCAAAAGGGAATGATTAATCCACAACGGTAAATCATTAACTAAGAAAAAAAATTTGTTAGAAAATAAAACGTGGCTATTAGCATATGTCGGAAACTTAAAGTTGAGTACAAAGGGCGATACGTGATAATTACAGAGAATTAAATTAAAAAGTAATTCTTCTCGTGGTAACAGACGATCGAACCAGCTGGAGGGTCAATCAATGGTGTCACCGATTCACCACCAAACGTAGACTCGCTATTTTGTTAATGATATAGGATGCAGAGTATATAATCACGAATCAGTGTGTGTGTTCATTCATACTATCAGAGTATAATTACAATCAAGTATAAAAATGCAACAGGTTTTGTATGACCAGATGGTGTACACTCCACCAGTTCCGAGCAAGAAAACGTCCCACTCGAGGGTGTCTACAATTCGTCTTATACTTAGGTTACAGTGATGTGGAAAGTTAAGCGGCTGATGCTTGACAAGAATACAAGTATAACCGATCTAACAACTGAAATAATTATATGAAATTAAACCATCGAAAAACGAAATCGGGGTTACATGTATTTATGATGGAAGGTGTCAGGCCTCGAGCTGATTTTTCCGCAGGAATTTACGTTTTGACAGGTGTTTTTATTCGAGAAAAAATGAGTAGCAGGTTTCAACGCGTAGTTTGCCAATAAACGTGGTGATCGTTTACTGTTTTTTTACACTGGACAAACGGTGGCAGTGATTCATTCGATTCTCGTTCAATACAAAACTCGATAAATCGTTTACCATCTCACCGACTTCTTTTCACGTTACTGCAGTCATTCAAGAGTGAATTCTCAGTTTATTTTTAATGTAAATATTTCGCAATAGCTCACATTACGTAATGTGCGTGTAAGTATTTTCACGGTATTATTTATTAATATCAGTTTGGTACATTAGTATTCATGATAAACGCTTTGATATAGTGCCGTTTTCCTGCACTCAAACATTTTCAGTCCTTCTTTAATTATTTTTTTCTTAGTTATTACAACTTTTATCATATAATTTTCCAGTTCGTTAAAACATCGCAACCGAATAGTTAGTAGTTTGAGCCACCTATCCAATTTTCAAGGCTTCCTTTTTTAAGAAAACTCTACACACATAGAAACAATGTATATATTGTTATTTCTAAATGACCAATTTCTTAATTGGTTCAAATGAATATTATTTTCCGTAATATACCAGATAAACTAGTAAATAAACCTGAATAGAAGAATGTAGGAAAGCACGGTTTTCCATAATCACATACTTAACTAATTAATTAATTAATTAAATAAAGATTTCTAATTAGTTCCTTTTCTCTTTTTTAAATTTAAATTAAAAGTTAGATAACTGGTTTTTGTGAATACTGTTACTTGTGTGTTGTAGTGTGAAATAAGCTGACTTAAGTTGTGGCAGTTACCTTGGTTATACTGTCCTAGTCGGGGTATGTCGGGTCAGTCGAAGTAAGAAAACTCGCAGAGTCGATCGAAACGTCAATTAAATAATTACTTTATTCCCAAATGTCACCATATTTACTTTCTTTTGTAGGACACTCTAAAATGAAAGGAAATCGTTAATGTGTCTGTAAACATGTGTAATAGGTCGTTTAATCCGATTATGTGGGGATTACTACAAGAAAACCTACATAAAGGATGGGGTTTCCGTCTTATGTTCAATAGACTTCGACATGCCGGTTTATTATTAACCATCAGCTAAATTCATTCAGGTACTGCAACCTGTACTAGTTTTGAAATCAAGTGAATGCGAACCGTATATAATATTATATATTCAATTGAAAATAATCTCGCAATTCTGGGTAAGACAATTCCGTGAAAGATGGTCCCCGAGAAATACCCAGTAATAGAAATCTCACGGTGATAAATTATGCATAATAAAGGTGAAACACTCAAATTGTTTGGATACTGACGGTAACCAGAAAGATGCTTTACATGATGATTTACGTAAAATCTCATGATGATTTATGCCTTCGTGGAAGAGGACCGTGGTAGCCGTACAAAGACCAAACGTTAAGAAGCAATGAAATCTTCCTAAATTACACGTGAATGTCATGGACACGCGTGCCTGCAAACGCATACAAGTTTGTTGATTTGCAAAAATCTTTACTCATTTCTGTTAAAGGAAGTGTCACGCAACGTAATAAATAAAAAAAACGGATGGTCCGTTTGCTATTGAGTATTTCGAGATTGAATTATTACAAACTGAAATAAACAAGTCCGAGACTACAGTGATGAGTGCAATTAGGACGTTGATATCTTGGGTAAGAGAGAACAAGTCGCAACATCGAGATACTTTGACGATATATCAGTAATAACGAATTGTAAAATTCATGTGCAAACGACGGCTTAAAGATAAGAAAAATAAGGAAATTCCGGATTATAGTTGGATGATAGATAGGCGCAAGATGTGGGCTTAAGACATCGCGACAGAAAATGAAACACGCGAAGATGCAGAAAAGAATTTAGGTCAAAACCAGTGAGATTTAGTTAATGCGTTGAACGAAGAATGCTCAATGTTTAGTACTCCGACACAAAAAGAAACAAGCAATGTTGGAAACAAGATAATATTTAGTAGGATTACTTGATGGTACTCAGTCAAGGCTTAGCAGGATACAAACTGAGAGGGTAAAACCAAGTAGGATGACAAAGTAGTTTGACACAGACAGAGATACCTACAGAATACAACAATGTTTGGTAATGCTCTGCTAATGTAATTGGAAGCCCTGTCGAAAGCTCATGTTCCTTCGGGATTTCTGCTGTTGACCTCCTTCCCACAGGTAGTTAGCCTGCTGTCACGGTGACACAAAGGCCCACCTTTCCCTTGACTCCTATCACATAACTATGGAAACCACAGTGAGGTTCTCACCTAAAGGAAATAGAATGATCATTCTACAAATGACAGTTTTCCGGGTCGTATGTTTTCATTTATTCAATGTTCAATGTTCTGCGAGCCATTTCAGCATAAAACGCACACGCAAGCGTACCAGTGGATTTTTCGTATCCATTTCTACATTCTTCTGTTTTTCACAATACTTGTGAAGAGGATGAGAACACATTTTGCGAAATTGCGTGAAATCAAGAACCGGTTCTTTGACAAAGGTTTTTGCAGTAAGCTGTACAGTAACTGTGCTGTGGGAATGCCACAACATGAAATTGGTGAGACCATCGGTGAGGTTGTCAAATCTTCAGTCTCGTCTGGCGGAGCCTCACCATGATGTTGGCCTTTTCTTTGTCCTACCTGGTGGTGAGTTGCATTCTTCATTCTTTTAAAGTTCGGTATGTTTATTTCTTGGCTCGCTACCGTTTTTTTTTTCTGGCAGTTGAGACCCATTAATTTTCCATCGTCGCTCTCTTTCATTTCTGTACATTTCAAACTCGTTTCCTAATTTTCACCTCTTGTTCTGGTACTGCTGTCACCATATTCTCCTTCAAGGACAAAAACGTGAACGAAATTCTATATACAAATGTGTTTGTCGTGTCAAATTATTCTTGGGTATCGCTCCTTCTTGTAGCCATATACCCTTGTTTATTAGTATCAGGGTTATTTAGTAACCACATATTAAATGTTTTTGTGTCATCCGCCGCCATTTTCACACTTCTTAAATGCAGTGCTATTAGACTGTCCGAGTACTCTTTATCACTTTTTAATTCCTGCCCTTTGACCGCTCTGTTGCTCTCCGATAAATCTCTCATGTCTGTCGTGAATCATTCATTTTATTCTTGTTTTTGAAATATGAACTGAAATTCTGAATAATTTGAAACGAAATGCTTTTTCCTATTCGTTTATTTGTGTCTACCAAATTCAATTGTAACACACCGTAACGCATCCGGGTGCATCGTACCATTACGAATTGTTGATGTATAATCGGACAAATTTTCTGCATCGCGCAACAAATTGACGACACTACAAAAGCAAAAATCAGTTGGGACAGACAGAGAGCGAACCAGAATAGGCAGTTGCCTTGTGTACAGGAGTGTGAAGACATAGGAATGACCGATGATGAGTACGAAGACAAGTACTACAACTACCGAACTAAATTTGAAGAAATCGTGTTCGTTTTTCGTGGCTTGAAAACGTAGTCCAGAGGCTTCACTTAAGAGGCGAAAAAAGGTCAATTCCAAAAACTAAAATGGCGTCGAAGAAGAGTTAGATAGGACAAAGCCCTAAGGGCTCAGAATGACCATTTAACAAGAAATTAATGAATAATAGATAAAAATCTATCGAGAAAGATTTAAGTTTTAGTCACACAACGCGAGACAGACGTAGGTCAACGCAGCTTCCAGCTAACGAGTAGGTAAAATAAAATCCTTTGCATTGTTTTGTTTTGCAAATGCTCGCCATTTTGTTCTGCCCTTTGAGGAGAATAGGTGGCAATAGAAAAATTAGTGAAAGGTTCCCCGTCTCCCACGGTCATTTCCTTTTGCTTTCCATATTAATTGGTTTCGTCATTACTAAGGTACTGAATTCTTAATTGGTTCTATTTTCTTTAATCTTGCACTATTCCACCGCCTATATCAACAATTTTGATCGATATCATTTCGGCGAAGCCTTTATGATTTGGCATCTTTTACGACTATTTTAGTTTTAGTATTATAGTTTCCGCACCGATCCATTTACAATTTGACTTACCTCGAATTTTTCGCCAACCTTTTCAATTAGTACTAATTCGAATGAATTATTTTCGCGGTAGGAAAAAAATTGACTTTGTGTACTTTCTTTTGAACTTGGCTGTCATTTTTATTACCCTATTTTGTTTAAAGCCCACCCAAATGGCACTTGAAAAGGTGCGTTTCACTACAAATTCTTTTTCTTACTGGGCAGTTTCATTTTTTCTACATTTCTTCAGCCGGTCAAAAGGTTGAATGATTGTCGTTTTTGATCTCTGTGGAGGAGACAAAAACCAAAGAAGTTTTGATGAAAAATTCAAGAGACATGACGGACTCAATTTGACAAATTTCCGTCGTAAAAGTCATGCGGGGAAGTTACGGCATTTAAATTCAGGTTCGCCTCGTTATCATGTTGATTCTGTACACATTTACTCTCAGGTTTCTGGACAAGATACCGGAGTTCCTTTCTGGTAGTGGTGGACAAGAAATTTCTACATTGTTTGTACCTGTTCTTGTAAATAGCTTAAGGTTGACATAGCTGTGTGTTCACGGGGGCAGTGGAACAATGAAGGGAACGGTGCCAAAAAAAATACAGGTACAACAAAAAACGGGCATCCTTTTGAGTGCGAGGTCCGGGCCCCGAGGAGAGGATTTTATTGTTGAGTTAAAACCCATCGTAACAGACAGGTTTGTGCCTGAATTCGTTGATTCAACAAACCTCATGGCTCGTCCACTTTCTTAATTTACTTAATCTGTCAAATGAAGAACGTTCGCTTGCTTGCCAGTAACTTCCGTCGTTACTATATCTACGTATCTATCAGACTGCATATCTATCTCTTTCTCTCTTTCTACTAGTCTGCTCGAAATAATTGCGAGAGACCAACTTCTCTCTTTCTCTCTTCGTCGTCATTAGTGGAACCGTTTTAGGTCGTTAACACACGCAAGAGAGAACAAACGCTGTGAGCCCTGGTGCCCAGCCCAGGCTCATGACTCCTATCTAATCCGTTCCGTACGGATAAAGAGAATTTAAAAAAGGTTCGCGGTAATTAGTTGCGGACGCCTGATTGCGATTTTCCGTACAGGTACAGGTATAGGTATCCCCGACCGTTTTCATTCATCTTTTTACGATCTTCCAACGTGTGTCGGCCGAAGCGGACTCGGAGCCTCGTTCGTAGATCTCACGTGTCTATTACTCTCTTTGTATTCTTCATGCTCGCTTTCGTTTATGCATCTGTTATCGAACTTGCCGCAGTATCCCTCCACGATACGGAACAAACAAGAACTAATCCTAGAGTGCTCAAAACATTTCTTTCGCACGATTTGATTATCCTTTTTGCCGAGCAGAAACTATTTTTGTAGTTCAGGTATGGTGTCTCTTCTTGTTCGACTCCTTCGTGACGTGCCTGTGCTCGTGGACAACCGAAGAGATCGAAGGTCGGTGAAAATCACTACATTTTCAGTTCGCTTGTACTCTTTCATTCCGGCTGAAACTGAATGTCATCCTCATGCTTGGGTTACTAACTAATTTTAAAGTTTCCTGGAGGGTCGCATGACGGTAAAACGAACCCACTTCTTTCTTTACCGGATTTGTATTGTCTCCATATACAGGTTTCCGTTTCTACCTGTTAAATCATTTTCATGCGATTGATTTATTCTTCTATTTATTGTATCGATGTACTTCAGTTTCACTCATTCATACTTCATTCTCCGCCACACAAATTGTAGTTCAATGTGTTACATCAATAGTTCAATATATCAATTTTTTGAGACTTATTGATGCATTTTGTGTACGACTCTGCTCCTTTTATGAATGATATGAGTGAATTCAATGGGTCTTCACTCGTTCACACACAAATGTGCCTATTTTTTAAATTTTCTTCACAATGTTTTTGTCTAACTCCTAAGTAAAGCGACGCCCATGAGTTAACAATTTGATGTTTTTTACATTTAATTCTCTTTCCTATTTAATGTTCGTTCCCACTCTTGGCGTTTTGTGTTTCTCCAGTGTCTATCATTATCTCCTCACTCCTGTTATTTATCTCTTATCTTCGATCACTTTCTTTTACTTGCTCCTTCTTTCCTATCACATAGGTGGGATCATTTCCTCCTAGTGTAACTTTTACAGGGTCCTTTCTGATCGCACAACGTCCTCCGCTATCCGGGTGTTTCTCTAGTAGATTCGTATTACGAATTCCAGTTTTTCGTAACGACCTCTTACATTCTATGTAATTATAACTCCGGTTTCAGGGTTTGAAAAATCTTGCTACGAACCTATGGATTAACTACGGGAAATGGTTTAATTTTAATCGAGGCGGACAGAACAGTTTCAGTGATAATCGTAATAGATTGCTATAGATCGTTCATCGATCATCGATCATGCATTCTCCTCTCGAGTTAATGTCATAACTCCGGCTTTGCTTCGGTCTCATTCAAATCCTTTCAATGTTTTCTTTGTCTCCAGACTTTCCTTCAAATTGTGAAGTTCTTCCACTTTCATTACTCTCCTTGTTCTTCTACCCGATAGAGCAAGACGAGTTTCTAACAAAAGAGAAAATTTATTTTATGCGATTATTAGAATCATCAAAGTAGAAAAAATTGCGTGAAATTAGTGACTCCGAACCAGATAGAAATGCACATCGGGGGTGAAGAGTACTGTTTGATTTGGATAGTTTGGCATTTGGGTCGACATAATTATTATGTATATTGCGACATTATGCATTCAATACGGTTGCAGCATGCGGTATAGTTCGACCCTGTGGCAAGGTTCTCCTGTATGTACAGAGAGTGCACAAGAGGCAAGGTGTGAACCAAGAAGGTCTCAACATTGAACCACAACGAACCTTTCTTCTTGCTGATAAAAATATATAAGTTCTTTGTTACGTAACGAAACGAGGGAGGTCTTTTGAACGTGTCGGACTCCTCGGCATCCTCCATTAATTTTTATTCTAGCGTTTAAACTTGAAGTAATTACTTCGAAATTCCATTTGGGTTCTGTGAAACCATTTCGGTTTTCATTTTATTTACAAATAACCTTACTGCGTGTTCCTAATGTGATTTAAAATTCTGATTTATTGTCCACAATCAATTCGTCTTTCGGTCATCACATCAATTTTTCCAAGTGCTTCCCGTTCAAATGTCAATGCTATTCCACTCGTTTGGATTTCATTGTCTTGTTCAACCACAGTCTCCTGAATCATGTTCGAATTATCGCATTATTTACACGCATCGACAGTTTACCTCTCACTTTCTCAAATTCACAGTAGTTATTAATTATCCAGAATAAAATAAAATTAGCGATTAGCACATTCTTGATTGTGGTGTGAAATATAGTTTTTGACGTTCCAAAAAAACTACGTTACATAATAATAATTACTTAATAAATGGTTGAACAATGCCACGACTCAGACATGCGTTTTCCTTGCTTTAAGTGCAAAAAACCTTCTCTGATGTCCCAATTCCAAAACTTGTCAACACTTAATAAGTTTCAACAAATAATAAAAAGAACTCGGGAGTCCGAAAAATAAAATGACCCATGCAGGTACAAGTACCTGTCTCGTAATATGGGTACCCGGAGCGAACACAACCGAGTTCCTCAAAAAGAGAACCGGCCAAAGCCGAAGAATAAATGGGAATACAAAAAAAAGAGAATAAATAAATAAAAGTGGCCGATTTTCAGACCGCTTCACAACCAGAAAACAGGTTTCATAATATACCTGCCTGAGCCTGAATCTATATATTTTCGCTTACGAGACCTAAATAAAGTTTTTTTTCTACGGCTTGTTTGATGCATTCGTCTGAGCTCTTCCAATGATTCATACCTAGACCTCCCTCTGCCTTTGTCTTCTTATCTTCAGGTTCCGTCTCTCTGTGAGATACTTCTCTTCATTTGTCTCAAGAGTCCGTCCCTGACGGACGAGCCTCATCATCAACCTGAAAACTTCTTTGAACAACTACCAAAATTGTTCCCACGGTTTTGCGGCAAAGAGTCCGCGATTTGCGGGCTCCTGTAGGTCAATAACTCATTTTTGTGGTACCTTGTGGCACCTGAGAATGAATATCGACAACCGGAAACTTTCCACTAGGAACTTTTCCTACACTCAAAAGTGCAGTGCAAAAATTATTCATACCTATTTGGCCGAGATGGTTCGGAACCGCTACGTGGCCCTTTGGGCTTCCTTCATAACTACGCCGATGATATGCCTTAATAATAACACGTAGAGAAAATACAATCTTGCGGTGAACCGGCGAAATGATCCCATTTCAATTCCATCATTTCAGCTTTGTTTTTTTCTTATTTTCGAATGCTTTCGAGGACCACACTGTATAAGTATACAATATAACTGAACATGAACTTCTGCCATTCTCAAAGCTGCTACTGAAATTGCAAAGGTGTTTATGGTTCGCGGAATTATGGCTTCTCCGTAAGTTTCGCAGAAGCTTACGGAAACGTATCCTGAAATTTTGGCGTTTTCTAACAAAATTCTCGTTACCCGACAAGTAGTGAGCGGACAAACCCCACATGTTTCTAGATTTATGACTCTTTCCCATTCTTGTAAGTTGTATACCTTGGTATAGATGTGTCCGCTTTGCAATTTACTTGCAACGTACAAAGAAGGGAATACTTGAAAATTGTCAGTTTAATATGCCATGTCCATTTGGCATAAGAAAATTATTATTTCGAGTTTTTTTCGGGGTGTGTGTGTGTGTGGAACCCAGAGACAAAACAACAACCTTGTATGAAAAACGTCGTCCTTGATGTTTCGAAGTATAAAAACGTGGTACCTGTGTGACACCTAATACTATTTTCCCACTTTTCAACTTTAGTCCTACTTTTATTGTAATGGACAAATTGTTTGACTTTCGTTTCCCCCGTCCACCACATTTACCCAACTTCTGACGGAATGACTAATTAATGGTAGGCACATGAGTTTCGTTACTGTATGAAGTGCATGGGTGGTTGCTTCGAGGGGAGAAGGTGGACCTGATTTTTGCGGTTTATTAGGTGACTCGCCGAGGCCCGTTCAAATAGAAGTAACCTCCATCTCAATCACATTAAAAGCTAGTAACATATCTTAGATATACATCATAACTTGCTGGATACGTATTGCACCTGGAAATCGAGAACCAATGATGTACTACGAAAGGAAAATTCCGATATGACAGTTGAGAGTTTCAGTCTTGTTAGAGTTGTAAATCAAAATTTGTAAAATTTTAGGGCGCATGCCTACATTTTACAGAACCAAATGAGAAATATTTTTCGGGTTTAACTTGAGAAATTTCTTATAGGAAAAAAGTATACAGCTCAACGATGAACGTGGTCTGTTTAAAACAGTCGAATCAAATGAAAAACAGTCGTCGGTTGTGATTCAATTGAATTAATATTATTGCCGAAAATCGTATTTAAATTTTCGTGTTGGTTTTATTACGATTAATAAGTTACCACTTGTACACTTTTTATTGCAAGTAAAAATGCGAAATATGTAATTTAGAGATATATTATCTGTTCAATGCTGGTCAAAGAAAAATCGAATTGCACCATGATTCACTTTCAAACTCACTGAAATTATGCTCCTTTTCGACATCGCCATTGAATTCATGATTTCTTAAGAATTTCCGGAGTGGAAAATACAAAAAAATTGTGGGGAACGAGTTCAGAATCAATTGGTTTGCAATTTTTTGATTAGAGTCATCCTTAATTTGATTGTTAGATCACAATACGCTACGTATGAAGTCCTATTTTTGTGTTTGTAGAATTCAGGTACCATACTACAGATTTATATTGAAAAACCGTCAATGATCTAATAAATAATGAGGCTACATAGTATAATTCTGAAAATAGCTATCAGTAAATTCAGAAACCGTAAATCAGAAAAATTCAGACGAAATTGTTTGTAAATTAATATGGAAATTAATATACACATATTAATTGTTATTTATATAACGTACATATCATAACAGTGGGAAACGTTCAAATCTCACAATAATGTTAAAGTTTCTGATGACTTTATAAAGTAGTGTATCGTTAACCGAAACAAGACCAATTTACAGTAACAAAAATGCTTATTTTATGTAACATGAGGACGATTTAAGACGACACACTAAACCAATAAATTAAAAACAAATGACGGATGCTTAGGTTGCATGTTTTCGCACCATCAGGACCTATTTTCCTATTAACTTATCTAATACTAAAATATTCATTTGTGTTATCTGAGTGAAATGAGACTTCAAAATAAGGGCACGTACTTATTATATAAATAATAACAATCATAAAATATCCTTTGTTAATATATTGAGCATTTAATATTTACTTCGTGCAACAGATCTTTCGGTGATAGTCGAAGTACTTTCACTATCATAGAATAGGTCTTTCTTTCAGAATGAGTAGATAGTTCAAACTGAGAGACAATTTCAATATTCAATTTGCCTCTAAAGAAAAGTATAAAACTCAGCTGATTTCCCGCTACGACTCTTACAATTCCAGTAATTGATCATCGGTGGAGGGCGCACATATTTTCGAAGGACGTGCAAGAACAAGGGCTAGAGAAATCTATTTGTACCCTTGGCGCAAGAGATACAACATTAATTACACGCATGGGTACATCTCGTGTTTGTTTCATTTTCAAACTTCCGCCAAAACGAGGTTTTTACATAATTGGTGAGGAAGGAGGGAAAGGGAATGTATAAAAAAAGTACGTAAAATTACCACAAGAGTCGGGACCTGGTTTTATAGGTACTTCACTTCAGTGAGCACCCACCGAACGTTTGCGACCATCCACTATGCATGAATTTTGAGGTCCAAGCCCTGAACGACCAGGTAGATAATGGTTGACGTCCATTCAAAATGGAGGCTTACAAGAAAGGAGCCGGTACTGATGTACCTGTTACATTCTACCTCACATTCAACAATATCGGGAGATAAGGCACGACCATCACTCCACCACACAACAAAAAACAATTTTATAGTCACAATCACATTGCTGTCGCGCAAAAGCCTAGGCCTACTCTAAAAGAATCTGAACTTTAAATAAAAAGGCATGGAGGCTTAACACCTACAAACTAGTAGAGAAGAAATTAAATGTGCAAAAATAAACGAGTAAGAATAGATTTTTCGAAAAGAGATGTAATGGAAAAATATACAAAATGTCAGGAAATGATGGAACTCCAATACGAAATAATGTATGCATAAATAGTGGGATTTTCGACGGGTTATACGCAGAAAGTGAATTTACAATACCATTAAGCATTAAGCCATGAATGTGCAAACAAAGGGAAATTGGAAAATGCAAGTGAGAAAATGAAATGGATGAACGTCACCTCTCCATTACGTTTTGGGAAAGGGGACGAAGTTGTAAACCAGACGATAAACTGACATCATCCAAATAAATTAAAGTATTCATTCAACAATCAAGTGGATTGCAACAGTGGTAATAAAATATTTCAATAGAACGTTGCAACGTTCCCAGTTACTTTGATACACTTGAAAATATTACTTCATCAACAACTATTGCAACACCAACTCAAATACCAAAATACTTTTATTGAAAAAAATTAAAAGGAGAGATAAACATCGAACCCAGGGGGTTGAACCGTTAAAGTGCTTCGGAAGGTTTGAAAGAAATTTCAGGCACGAAGGTTCTGGGATATTCCAGGTCTGTTCTCTCCCACATATGAATGATTTGACTTGCCATCATTTAATGATGACCTTAGGGCATATCCCCTAGTATCATCACACAGTCCACCACTCCTTCAACCCTTACATTTCTTCTCCATTAATCGTTCACCACTCAGACCTTTGCAGACATTATTATTTCATTCTGTCAAAATAAACAGTCAAAAGTTTAACCGAAATGGAACATCACAGGAGAATAAATACAGGGATAACAAGGTCCCATGATGAATTTATAAAATCGACAGATAATCTCTCTGTAAAGTGAAATATCAATAGTGCGGTTAATGATACGACTTCTACTTTTAATTTGGATACCTAACTCTTTCCATTCGTGCCGTGAAAATAAATATTAATACGAAACAGGAAATGGTTAAAGATTCCAAAGAGTTAAATCTTCATGAAAGGTAAACATAAGTTGGAGAGATGATCAAATTGAACATTCCGAACGTAAAACCTACGGCACACATAAAAGCAAAATCAATAGTGTACCTTATCAATTCCTTCCTACCGATCCCACACAGACACACATCAAATACACAGAACCGAAGATGTAGACATAGTTCGAGTAAATAAGCCCCAGATTCGCTGCACTTGTACAAATGACTGACGCCTGTAAAAAAAGATGTGCAACGTGTCCGCCATATGTCATAACATTCTCACGTCTTCTTCACCGTTGGGGCTGTGAAACCTTCAGATACATCCGGAGGTTCTAAATCCAATGGATGGTTTTGTGGCTAACAGGTGGCTGCGGGGATTTTTTGTTCTAAGTACTTATTTCGCTTCAAAAATAGAGATTTTACCGGTATCAACACCCCTAATAGTTTGCCGACCTTCAAGTACATAATGCATACCAAGTGAGCAATTAAGTTAACAGCATACATTTATTTCAAAACAAATTTGTTTTACACATTTTTTATGGAGAATTTTCTATTAATATTGATATGTATTCCAGCCTGAGTTATATGTTAATTGATGGTAATGCAAATGAGGCTATCAAAATGTACATCATCAACCTTTTAGTTTCGGAGAACAAACATTCCTCCACTGTCAGGTTTTCGAACCCCTTCAACAATATATAAATTGTAATGATGTTCTGCTAGGATTTGTGCGGTGGACTACAATTTTGTTGGCCACTTATTTTATGAATTTGTCTAGCCTCCTTGTCCTTCTCAGTGTACTGTAGTTCACTTGCGTATTATATATATTTCAATTAATTTAATATGGAAGAAATTTTCATTTATTGCACCGGCGTGTGCAGGCATCTATCATCGGCTTTAAAGCCGGCACTTATGGAACGGGAGACCGTACGTCAAGTTCTCTACGATTGCGTTCTTCCTATTAATATTTATGCTTCTATTGTTCGTATGCATTTAAATTTTGTTTTATTTATTTTGGGATATATTAGATGATATCAACATGCTTAGATAATAGGATCTGTGCCTTACGTGGTGTAATATTATTTGTAGAATTGGATTGAAACACCATTTCAGGTATTATCCAATTGTGTTGTTAAACATTCTATCAAAATCTTAACATTTACCATCTGAAATGCAGTAAAAAACAGATTTACAATTTATTACTTGTTCATTTAACAATATCTTCTCGGTGGCATTCACAGCGTACGATTTAACATTATGTAACCCCATAAACTGCCAATAAATTAGAATTAAACGAAACAGTATTTGGGGTATTCGGGGAACGACGCGCTACTCTATTTGGGGAGAGAGAGACAGTTACAAAAAAGTATCATCAAAAGCCCATTGCAGTCGACACAAGACGCAGATTGAACTCATGCCACAAGTTCTCCGACAACTTTCTTCCATTTCCTTGACAATGAAAACATTCCCATTGTGTCGTGCACATCGAATTGTCTGATTATTTTGGTTCATCTACCTTGCCATCCTTGCACTTCCCCACGTGGTTCTACCCATCTGCTTTTTTTGCAATTTTATGAATAATTATAATTTCATTAATTATTTTCATTTCTCATTTCCCTTTCCTCCTACAATCTTACTAATTTTCTCCGGCTGGCTTTGAAGCCGACGAAATACTCTACTAAATGAATACCAGACTAAGAATTTTCTCACAATAAATATTAAAAACCGAGAAAGAATTTTTTCTTCAGTTTATTTACAAACAATGGATGTTTTGAAGTAACTTAGGGTCCTAATAGGTCAGGCGTGGGGTCAACAACAACAATTTGAACGCATTTCGAATTGTAAAAAGGATAAATCAGTCATAAAACAAACATGGCTGAACGATACAACCGGCTCTGAACCGTTCGAATTCCTTCCTATTAGTCGTGAACCGATGGGAACTCCATGTGCTTGCAGTTGTCTCCTTGATCCTTTCAATGACGAAACACGAATTCGAATGCTTTCCCTAGTCAGCAGCAATATTTTTCTGTCATCTTCTTGTCAGACATTTAAAAAACAGTTAAATTATAGTAAACTCAAGGATGAAGGAATACTTACAAGGTGTAATGAAAGGTACAAACAGGAACAGGAACAGGAACATGCATTTACTACCCGTTATGAATGTTACTCATTCAGTTAGCGTTACTGACAGGGTTAATTTCTTGCAGTTTTTGACTTGTGCATTCTTGATGTTCTCAAGTTGGGAGAACCAGGCTTTCTGTCACTGCTGCTTTGAAAGTCACCAAAGAAAACATTTCTGGAATGAAGTAATAACTTAGACTTTTGAGACGTTTGACGCGAAAGACAAAAAATTGAAAGTTGGAAGTACGAAAGCAGAATAAAGATTCATATTAAAAATTTGTAGACCATCTTGTAACCAAGTTCCTTTCTTCGGTATAGCCTACATGAGTTTCTGTCATATGTTTACATTTTCTTTCTTCTGTGCAGTAACGGAATTTAACAGTCGGCCAGAGAAATGGTATTGTGCGTAAATCATATAGTCCATCTCAAGTTTTAACTCGAAACGATATTACTGCATACCCCGAATGAACTACTTCTTATTACTTTATCCGTGTGTATAAAGAGCTGACAATAAAATGTCAGGGTTATACGACGTTGCAATTTCGCTATTTCATCCGCCAGATTATACAGCACCTTGATTCTCCTTGAAATACTTCACTATAAAATTGTAAACCAAATGTAGTTACAACCGGTTTTTCAATATGAACACACACACACACACACACCAATAAATGTTATGGTATCGTCTGTTGTTAAAGAAATGTCGACCCGACACAAGACCTTTCCTTTGCTATTAAAGGATGATAAAATATTTCTCAGTCATCTACGATAGTGCAAGACGGAGCGCCTGGAAGAGCGCCTAATCGTCAATTAGGTAATGAATTCCAATGTATTATTAAAGATCGAATAGGAAATAAAAAAATTAAAAAGGTGACCACCGAGGCCTTGAAAGGTGATAGATGAACGAGTAAACAGGAAAAAATATGAAAAACGTGTTTCTCACTAATTTCATGTAACAACCGATGTGCATCTTTTCCTGAATTATTACCTCACCGATTCTTACTCCTTCACTGGTGTACCGAGTAAAATTTTGAAAAATCTAGCAAATCACTTTTTAACCATATAACCATAATTGTTTAATATTTAATAATTTAATATTTAAATGGCCATTTAACTAAAACATTTATAGAGTCGGGCTGATCTTGATACATACAATTAATAGCCGTTCTACGTGTATGACTAAAATTTTGCAAAAAATTGCAGGCAGTAATAATGGACAACTTGCGAGAAGATATGCATAGAATAGATGCACGAGGGGCGGGGTAGAACATCCAAAATACCTTATACCTTACAAGCTAGATAAAAAGTAAATCCACTTATGTGTTTATCGAAGAGCATGTTCTGTCTAGTTGCGACTTAATGTAAGATAGAATCAAGTAATTTCAAATCGAAAGTTGAGAACAGACAAAATGAAAGAAAAATTCTAGGTGCACCAAGGAGGTCTAGAGGTTCACTTTTCCTTTCGCCAAGACAAAAACCTGATTCTCCGCTCGGCGGGACTGACGGTAATGCCTTTAAAATATACCAGAAAGAATTTACTTTTAACCTCCCCGAAAACTTGGTAAGAAGAAAAATGACTTACTTAATTGGGGACTGAGACTAGGTGGGGGCTCAATGGGGAGGTTCGTCTAAGCCCCAGGGTGTCGGATTCCTCCGGGGCAGTACAATTCTAGGAGCAACAAGACGAATCTCAGAGGTGTTTGTCTGATTCTCGTCGCCCGACATATATGAGTTAGTCGAATCATTGTTTAATCAATTATTTTCAGCTTCGTGACTGGTAATAAAAACCTGAAATAACAGTATTTGGAATCCGCGTCTACCTGTATAATCACAGGGTCATTAAAAGAGATTTTTTTGTCGGGGGAGGCAAAGGGGAAAAATTTTTCAAAAAAATTTTTTTCGTACCTGAAGAAAATTACCAGGCACCAGGAGATTTTCAATTGTACATGATGAAAATCTCAATTGGAGTTTTTTTTTACCCATTTTTATTACTGATCCAGGTATTTGATTGCTTGATTACTATTTCACGTAATATCCCATTCGTCCATTTTCATCAACTCATATAAGTACGTATTTCATGGTGATGGAATCATTTTATTTCGGCGTTAACCGTCTCGTACTGTGGGCGCAAACCACAAAAAAAATCCCCAGATCTTTCACCCGGTCCCGTAGATTTTTTAAGGTTTCTGGCCGGTGTCCAGATCTTTCCTTTCTCCAGCCTTATCACTTTGAGTATCATTTTTTTTATCTGTCGAATTGTAAAGGTTAACGTCTCATTAACTCCGGACTAATTTCTTCTTTTATGCAACTTAATTACGAAACAGATTTTCACGTCAGCATTCACTGCGATGTTATTGAATACGCGGTAACTCTATAGTGGTGATCTTGCAGGAGATTTGCTTATGTTTTAGTCCGATTCTCTACAATCCATTGGAGAAAGAGTCAATACGTTTCTGCAGTCAAATACAAATGCGTACATATTTCTTAGAGTGACTTAGTTCACTGAGTAGCAGACCTCGGAAAATGCATAAGAAGATATAGAACAGTGCTGTTATCATCAAATTTGCAAATCAAATATGTGCTTGCAATAAATATAAACACAGTCATGTGACTTTGCAGACAAATAATTCAAATTAATTTGAAAATCTACACGACTACACCAATAACAGTCGAATCGTTGTGTTGCTTGTGAATGTTCAACATCAAAGGGGAATGCACCCAACAGGTGACAACGCCTTATTTAACTTGATATAATTACAACAAAACTAGTGGAAACATTTACCCCCGTTTGATGTAATGTAATTGTATGTTAAGAATTTAGTACAAAGAATACGCAAACATAAATGTTCAACGTCACTGACATGTACAGAAAGCTGTTCACAAACATTGCATCAGTGTTTTCGTATTAACCAAACATCTTTACAAAGTTCAATGTTGTGCTTCTTGAAATGATTTTTTTTTAAATTTTCATATATTCTGAAAACTGAATATGTAAACACAAGTTGTCTGAGCCAAACTCAAAATAAAGAAAAATGCATTGCCCCTGGGAAGAGGGAGGGGGGTTAGTAAGAAACAAAGAAAGATTTTGAGTAGTATTTGTATAAATTTCTTAGATTTTCTTCCTCTTAATCTTTTTTCCGAAGCGCACAGAACGGTAAAGAACATTACTTGGAACATAATTATTACTTCGTACAGTAATTTATTTTGTTGCATTGTTAAATGCCAGCCAATTTCTCGGTACACCATCCCATCCTGGAGGTATTAAAACTAACTGCCAATTATAAAGCCTCATTTGAATACTTGAGTAGGTTCAAAAAGTTCACGTATTCCTTTAAATAATCTACTTAAATAATTTTAAATTAAGTAGCAGCAATATAACTGTCATAAACTACGATTCTGATATTGAATAGACTAATACCGAACTTAAAAATAATAGTTAATTATTATTTTTAGGTTCTCGAAGTAAACTGATAAACAGTAATTGTTTTCTATTCATAACTAAATGACTTCCCCGGATAATTGTATACATAAGCAGTAAGAATATGTAGTATAAAGTTTCATTAATACATTCCATTAGTCGAATTATTTAGAGATCGAATTAAACTGACAAAGCACATAGATTCATATTTAAAGGAATATTGATGTTAAGTAGTTTTTTTAGACTTCCGCGAATCACAGCCAAATGTTCCTAGGTAATTTGAGTTGTGACGTTGAAGAAACACATAACTTTTCTAGCATTCATGATTTCCATAGTTGGTCGTAAGTATAAAAAAAAATCAAGTTTCACTTTAGCTGCAGATTTTGATGTTGGTAAAACAGATGATTCTCAACTTCCGCTGGTGGGAAATTATTATATTTAAGAGGATGGCACAGTGATGTTACATAAAAGTCAAAATTACCGTCATTATCATTTACGGTTAAATCGTCACGATTTGAAAGTTTAAGTGTTACCGGTATCATCGTCACAATATTT
Source organism: Polyplax serrata (assembly GCA_037055365.1). Taxonomy (NCBI): domain Eukaryota; kingdom Metazoa; phylum Arthropoda; class Insecta; order Psocodea; family Polyplacidae; genus Polyplax; species Polyplax serrata. Next base: position 1,729,506 of record JAWJWE010000038.1, on the reverse strand, counting down.
ACAATCTCTTTAAATATTTTACAAATCGCATTAATGCAAGCAATTCAACTTCGAGTGATAAAAAATTTTGTTGTCACTGCGTACTGGTCCTTCTTATTTTCTTCACTGTATCATTGCGGTCGAGTTATTGTTCCGAATAACAGTCAATTGGACGGCTCGCAGACGTAATTAGTCTAACCGATTTCGAAATCCGTTCAATTGCACCGGCTGTTACGTGTTTTTTGAATGACTACACGACAAATTCAAATGTGCACCAGAAAAGAAATGAGACGCCTGTACAATTTTCAAAATTTGGTATCTCGTCCGTGTCTATGTTCACATGCAGTCTGCCTGTCATGACTAATGGTAGAACCTCTCTTTCTGTAGAATTTTATTAATTAAAACGTCTGTCAATCTTATCAATTTGCCGATATGTTATATCGACCCTAATGGTTAATCGTCGAAACTGATTGTACTTTCAAAATTAAACAAAATACTAGTTCAACAATTTTTACTGGAAGAGAACCCTCCAATGTAATCAATACAATCTCAAGTTAATATTAATTAGTGGAATTAAGTGAAGCGAAAGCACAAAAGGTACTTATCGTACCAGTAAGAAGAATCGAAACTCTAAATGAGTGACATGGATTAGACAGTAACAGGATTAGAATAAAAGATTAATAAAGAAACTTAGCGTAACTATGTAACAAGTAATAAATTATTATAACTCTAACGGAAACGGACGCAGAACAGACAAGAAAGCTTCAGTATCACCCGAGGTACTGCTTAAGTGACGTGACATAGTGACATAGTGACATATTTTACAGTAGGGAACCAGGAACAATGACGCTCGCACAAAACCTGCGGTACACACGACACAATTTAGTAAGAAGTGAAAGGTATTCAAAATAACAAATAAAAAATGATAGCAGTTTAAAAAAAATGGACTTATAAATAACAATCAGTACAGTAAAAAATAAATATAAGCCTTTTTAAGGGTAATGCTTCTGACATTTATTGGGCATAAGTGGGAAATATGAAAAAAAAGAGTGGTGCGTTTCAAAATAAATGAGGAATACAATACAAAGGTTTCCCATTAATAGTGTTACATTTCTGCCACAGTTACACGAAGTTGATTGACTACTATTTAATAGGAGTGAAAAACGAATCTCAAACCACACAGATGAGGAGCCTTTCAGTTTACAGTGGGCCTTGAAGTAATTAATAATTAATCGAAACTCAATTGAAAATGATGAACAGTAGAAATCAGCAAGTGGTTTGAAGAATCTGGCCATTTTCTGTACGGCATCTTCAGTAAGACAGCCACTTTCGAATTACCTTATGATTGGTATTCACGTCTTGCACACGTAAAGTGGTCCTAATTTCATGTCAATCCTCGTCGGATCGGATGGTTACGTTATTATAAATTCGTATTCTGGTTTGTCCAGGCACCAAAGCGGTTTCATTGATTTTGAATTGCACGATTGACAGGATAGTCTTCGTTTTACAGATTAGAAAAATAATTCCGTTTGGAATGGAGTGATGTGGTTGGTGCTCGGAGCGCACCCAGATCAAAGGATGACAACCACATTGTCCGGACGTGGAAGCGGCTATGTGTCCACAGGAGCACCACCCTTGCGACATTCTGTTTCCTTTTCCTGCTTACCCAGAGGCAACAGGGACCGTCCTCATCGTTCCCGGACGGCCACGCTTCCCTCTGATACCGACTACGGATTCGTTCGTGCTCCACCTGCTGTGCGGCTTTCAGTCAAATACGGGGTCATGCTCGAGGAGGACTCATCCGAGGCACAGTATCGTATCCCAGTTAAAAAGGAATCCTTTCGCGAAAACCTCGTCAAGAAAAGTGTTAGCATATTAAGTCCGACCGCTTGGTGGTCGAACAAACCGCGTCGAAACCGAAATGAGGAGATCATATTAGAAGAAGAAGAGGACACGGTGCAACAGAGGAGATGGAGAAGTCTCGGGGCACTGCTTCGACTTCCTAATACTAGTAACGGTGTTCCTCAAGCTTCTTCACCTCGGGCACAGTCCTTCTACCTCCTTGATGACTTCCTTCCGAGGCCTTCCAATAGTCGCAGAAACCATAGTGGAGCCACCACAAGTTCCTCGGATTCTTTAGAACTATCTTCACCTCTTTCGCCCCCGGTTCCTCCCCCGCCTCCGCCACCGCTGAGACTAATTGGCTTCAAAGATTGCTCCTGCGGACACTGCCGTCAACATATAGCTGGAGGCATCGAGGACAGACTTTGCTCCAACGATACGGTAGTTATCACTTGTCTTACTACTTTAACATAACACCGGTGATGGTTGGAAAGCTTATTTTGCTTCAACAAGCTTAACTAGAGGGTCGTTCAGCTTCGCCAATGCCGTTTTGCTTAACCGGAAAGATACTCCAATAACTGCGTCCTTAGAGTCCTTAATTGCCCAATTTTATCGGTGATGCAGAAAGAAAATCATTCCGTCAGAAGCGAAGAGATTTTTGCCTTGAACAGTTGCTTGTTACGGCCGAAGGAGATAGAAGTTACCCAACTAGTTTTCGTACGATCCTTTTGTTTTCGATTGAATTGCCCCAGGCTCTGTGTTTGCGGTTAGGAAAACATGGTGAATTCGTCACATATTCTTTCGCGCTAGTTTTCTGCTATCTTCTTCATCAAATAATCCATATCTTTTATTTATTGATAATTCAATTTACAAATGTTTTATGTAAAGCACTGCGCTTCAAGTATCTGTGACGGTACGAACAGCACTGTAGCAATTCCTCGCCATTAGAAACTATACTAGAATTTTTTTCCTTTGTCAAGTCAGGATTTCGACTATTATGAGATTTATAATTTATTTGTACCTGTGTGGCATTTTTATATCACAGTATTTTGTCCTATTTCGTTTCGTTTCAATAGTTTTTTTTGATTCTGTGAAAGTACTGAAAAAAAACCGTTTACTCATTTTTCGTGATGCAGTTATATTTTGTTTCACATTCAGAAACATTCGGTTCAGCTTTCGACAAGATTTTTTATTTGATTTCCTTTATAATTTTTTAGAGTTCTCATGTCCTGCGTCTAATGAACTTACAATTTTTTTTAGTCCCACTTCAACTGCTCAGTGCGCTTTATTTTACAAATATCAAATTCTGCCCTTGTTCCCACTACTTTGAATTGGTACTGGGTTTAAAGGCGGTTTAAGGGATTCGATTTTTATTTTAAACTTTCGAGACCTTCTCTCCTGAAATTTTCGAAAATCCTTTTGTTTCCGATTCGAATTATTACAACACAGTTGACAGTTACCACTGCACGTGGATCTACGTAATTGAAAAGAGTCAAATTTGGAAGCCCTCATTGTTACTCCGTTTTACAGATGTTGGTCAGGTATCACAGTGTTGGAATCAAAGTGGAACCAGGAAATGAAAATTTACACGTGTTTAATAGTACATCATTCAACCACCTCCTTCAAAAAAGGAAGGCTTTTTTTTCAAATGGGAAACTCAAGAAAAACTTATTTTCCATCTCCAAGTGCACTTTAACTGCGTGGAGCAATGACCGGGGACCCACAACATTGCGAATGCTGGCAAGTGTCGCCGCCTGGCGCCCGCACTCGGCACCAAACTGTTTTACCATTTCGCACTACTGCTATCGATACTTTCGAGATTTCGTTCGAGAATCGATTTATTTTCGAGACTGAGTCGGTAATTTGTGCACTGGGACCTGGCGAAGCGCAGACGACAACATTTGCTTAATTTTTCCCCTTTTGTGCGCAACGAGACACAATCGGAAGCTGCATAGGCCAAGAAATGACCTCAATCCCAATAATCCATTTTGGGTTTCCCATTTTCCACTTCGGACTACCGTTTTATTGGCTTCTCATGTCTTTTTCTCATTAAAGTTTTCACCAACAGTGACTGGCGTTCCATTTTCCGGTTCATTTTCTGTCTGCACAGACCAACACAAAATGTTCATTGTTTAGTTTTATGAGCTTATTTTTGTATATACGTTTTATGCATTTAATACACACCGTTTTTGTTTCGTTTGTCATACTCCAAATATTTTATGTGTCAAACATTTCACGGCTTTTTTGCATTTGTTATAAATTTGCCTTTGACTCTTGAGCGGACTTATAATGTATGCAATAGCTTGTACTTAATTAGGAGTCATCGTGTTTTGCATAAAACATTGGTTATATTATGAAAAACTTGTTTAGAGAACACCAATTACATTCTTATTTGGGCATTCGCGAATACGAAAACATGGATTTTAATTAAGTTAGTTTAGTTTGCTTAACTGTCCCGGACTACTCCTCGTAAAGCGGGTACATCCACGACAGGACACCCAAGGATTCGTAACGCAAAGGGCTATCGATTTCAGGATGGTGCGATTGGAAAAGTGCATAAGTGAAAGTGTTTGCGGTATCTGTCCAAATGCGCAAATGATGATGAAAGTGATGGTGGACGTGCGTTGGTGTATTGTTTGAAAGGCAGTAACTATTACCTAATTCGAGTGACACAGTTTGAACATTCCCCGACAAATCTGACCAAACCAAAGTAGTGCTCGTTCGGGGGTGTTGTTCTGTCTCGGCGTAACAATGAAAGTTTCCCTAAGTGACCCATTTCCGATCTCTAACTGATCTGAAGGTTGTGATTGATCACCTGTTGATGTGCTTTCCTTCCGGCTAGGTGGGTGGCAATGACAGTGTTTACCTGGTCAGTCTGTTTCATACATTGACTGCCTCGGCCTGTTATGGTTGCATTCTTCCGTTTGCATCTTTTTTTACATCGCCCAGATGTGTCATGAATTGCGAGGGAGGACCTGCTTTTTCTTTCGAAAGGTATTGAATGGCAGAAAACGTCATTCCACTGCTCACTTCACTTCCGCGTCAATCAAGTTCGTGTGATACTTTTTTGCTAATTTTTGGTATCCATTTACTTGTCATCAACGGTTAATAATTCCATTTTGATTTTATTTCCACCTTAAATCTTAATTGATTTAGCTTTCTATGCATGACGTTTTACGTTCGACTCCTTTTTTGGAATTTCTTTTATCTCCTTTTTTAAAACCTGCCCTCTAGTTGTTATGTTAGTAGCACCTTTTTTTGCGACAGATCCCACTTGGTGTAACGGGTATTACGACTCATGTGTGGGAGAGGAAACGGATAGAAAGTCATCATTTAAGGTAGGAGAAAAGTTCTGAATTCTGAAGAGGAATTTGATTAATATTTTCGAGTAAGAAGCCATTCATAACCAGCAACCTAAAACACTTCACAGGAAGTTGTAAAGAACTTCCATCATTCAAAGGAACCATGGAAATTCATAGGTATTATAAATACTTAATGCGTAGGTTGGTAGTGGCAAAAGGTTGTGCGACACCTTTTGTGGAATAATCTAATGATAAGGGTGGCTGTTTCGGATTGTTCCTTTGAATAGCTTAAAACTGGTTAGTCTATTTCCAAAAACAATGAGGTTTCTTAAGTAAAGTTTGGGTTTATGTGACTGAATAAACATAAATATATCTGTCGTATTCCCAAATCCTAAATGATAATATTATGTAGCAAACTATGTAAGGACGACATTTTTTCTACCTTAATGTAGAATAATTTGTAGGGCTGCTATATTATTTTAGACAATTTGATTGTGATAACGGTACGAAAAAGATTTAATTCTATGACACCAATGGGATGTCAAATGAGGGCTTAATGACCGTCTTCAGAATTTATTGATCCGTTTGGGAAAAAGAACACTTGATTTCATGAGGTGCAATGTTTTATGAATTTACAAAGCAGTTTATAAAGTAGGAACTTAGAAAATAGATCAATATCTATTTCAAGAATCTCGTCATTTGCGCTTCAAAGGAAGACGCAAAAAATTGGAAACCCCTTCCCTCTCTCGAGCAAAAATGGTGCTTATTGTAGAAGCCATACTGCTAACTGGATGAACATCGGTATGAATGAAAAAAGTGGTACAAGTTGTTTCTCAGGATTTCGCAGAAGAGCCTTCTAAGGGACTTTCCCTATCGATAACCACAACGGAAGTAAATAGTATTATTGAACATCAACTATGGCAAGGAAGGCAAAAATAAATAACAAGAAGAACAATTAGATCACTTTTATGGACACAAAGAAAAGTAACGGAATTGAAGCACTTTTCTACGACTGACGTAAGGAACTTTCGGCACTGCTATGAGGTAACAGTCAAATATTTGGTGTAGGAGGTGCACAAGTAACAGCTGAAGTAAGAGATTTTTCCTGGTGTGGGCCAGATATATTATTTCAATTGTGTTTGTTCTCTCCTGTATGATTGATGGTGAACAACTTTCATACACTTAGTTAACTTGAGTGAGATATTTTTGATGTGGATTGTCATAGGAATCAAGTGATTATTTGTTGTCTGCCAGATAGTCGGATGTTGTTTAGTTTGTTTTGGATTGGGAACTTAGAAAGGACGTCATATTATGTCGCTTCCATTCTTGATTTTTCTCTAAATTTCCCTGATGCTTTTGCAATATTGGAAAATGACTAATTGTTGTCTCGTCTAATCTCATTTGGCGTCCATATGATGATTTCATTCTCATTCTCATTTCCATTAAAAAAGTGACAAACGAATCGGAGAGTCGATTAATTTTATCGTGATCAGATTAAAATATGAAATTATTTAGACGTCAAACATTTTTTTTTTGACTAGAAGACTCCAAAATCAGTGTGGACTTTTATTTGTTGTCTTATGATTACAATACGAAAGTTGGCTTGTTGAAAATGAAATTTGGATGACAATCGTCTTGTTCCAAATCAGTTCAGCCACGGTTGTAATCCAATTATTTAACTTTCATCTGAATATTCCAAATTGACCCCTGGTGATGCTTGAGTCAAACCGTACAAAATTAGGTACGTCAAAAATGCTTCATCTCCACACACGTCTTCTTCAGTCTACTAGCACCTTTTCATTTTACCTTTACCGACCCGTTCCCCGCTCCTGGTTTGCAACAATCCATCGCCTACTGCATACCACTAGTAACCACTCATTATTATTGTTTTTGTTTCAGGTGAGTAACCAGGCTATTACCCGAACCGCCAGGTTCATCAACTCAAAAGCGTTCATGGGATTCGTGTTGGAGTAAGAAGCTGGATGCCAAATAGCAGTATACACGGTACATGTACTTAATTGTGCTTTGTGGCACAAAACAGTCCAGGAATGGTTTCGTAGAACGTATTTTCCTGGACCCATATAGGGGTCCTTCTAATACTCAGCCTGATACATGGGCTCTTTGTTTTAGGTCATAATTTTACGTAATCACCACGCTCTCAACAGTCAATTTCTTTTTTTGTTTAACTCTTATCAATTTCATTTGTCTTCCTCTCATCGATCTATTGCTTTGTTGAATGGTGCAGCAGGCCGACCACATCAATGTTCTTTCTTCTTTAGCCTTGACTTTAATCTTCTTTGCGTTTACTTTTAAAAGTCTTTATTTAAAATTCTTTCGTTCAATTTAATTGATCAATAGTATTATCTTTCTTATTCATTACTATACACTCCCCTTTGCCCGGTGATGTCGGATATACTTTTAAAACTTATTAAATATGATTGGCGTCAATCGATCGGAATATACAGTCCTATATTCAATTTGAGATCGATTTCATCCATACAATAATTTATTGGGTAGATTCAAAGAGATTGTGAATTAGAGAAAGAGTTAAATGCCCAGAGTACACCCAACAGGCCAAAGTACAACACCACAATAGGACAGCCTTTTTTGCTCCAATACGCCGAAGTTTGGCCTAAGAAATTTTCTACCAATTAACCTATAAATATTTCTTTACATAAATGTTTATGAAGTTGCAAAAAAACGGTTTGTGACCAATCAAGTAGTACCTCCAGCCCACACCATGTCGTTTTATTACCGATTCGACCTTAGAAAGGGTAAAGGCCTCTCTTCGTTCCAGTGTGGGATTATCCTAACTGTGATTTTGGAGCCGCGTCACTCGTAGGCCGAATCGAAGGTTGCCCGGCTCTAGGACACCCGACGTCACATGTCCTCGAAAGACTGGATATAATCCCCTGACATTAGTAATTGCTGAAGGCTCGCTTTTCGCTTGGTTCAAAGCCAAACCTGTGGTTTACCCCCACCTTGTGCATACGACAAGGGATGGGAACTTTCTGGCAAAAAGCACAGGACGAGTCAAAATTGCATATTCATTTTATTTTGCAATGGTTGACAGGTTGAGTGGCGTGCGAATTTTTGCTCAGTGAATTAAGGTTTCTCGTATGAGAGGACTTCGGATAGATGAGGTGGGGTCTGCCCACGTGGAATTCTTGTACCGGTCGCTGAAAGAACAACTCGATGATTGCCAGTGTTCCTTCATTTGGAAATTGTACGGATGCCATTTAGAATAAAAATATTTTCCAGTCACTTCCAAGTCGTGCAGGTCATAACCAACAAAATAAAGGTATAAAACTTCAAAAAGTATGTTTTAAGGTAATAGGTTGTTAGGTATTCCACTAAGTCGAAAGTGGACAATTGTCAAAGCTAAAAACTAAGTGATGCAATCAGCAAAAAGCATTCAAAAATTCCCAAAGATATAATTTTTGATGTGGCGATCTGTTGGACTTGAGAGATCGTTTCACACCTCCATAAAATTTTGTGAGATCGAAAACACTTTTTCGACTTTTGGTCTTCATTAGCCCTTTCCCAACACTCGATTCGACGCTTCTCGTGTTATTCTTTGAACTCTGTCCAACCAGTTGAAGGACGCGAAGAAATTAACGAGCAGACGAAGAATAAGAAGTACGTTCACCTGTGAAAATTGGTGCTGAGCTTTTGCTGAGAGATAGATCATTAAGGTCATGAGAGGAGTAGATGCAGACTCAGAAAAATAAAATAAATAAGAAAGCTGGTTGATCAAGGTTGACGTTTTCTATTAATAGAAGCATCAACGTCACTAGAGAATAAATCTAAGGTTCATCGAAATGTAAATATTGTGTGCGATGCTTCATTTCCGGAAATGAGAATTTCCGCCTTGGGATGAAGCCTGCAACCTCCCAGGTGCATTGCTACCTTATTTTTCTAGGGAAAGCATAATGATCTTTGACATCGTAGAAACTATTTAAAGATGTTCCGTTAAATTATCTAACCGCCCTGCAGTGTTTAATTGTTAGACTAATTTACATTGATTTTGGCAAGGTTCGCTGACTTTTGTTTATAACTTTGTTTTACATGTACCAACGCTGCTCTGCCGTGATCTAACAACAACCGTTTCTGTCAATACGTTTGTACGTGTACAAGAAAATCTTTTTTTTAAAGAATATGTTTATAGCGTTGCTTGTTGCTACATTTTTCCTCGGCCATGCTTTTCTCCTCGTATTTCTACACATACAATAAATTGTCCTGTCCCTTTCTTCTGGTCGACTACCTAAAAATGTTAATTCCGTATTTCTAGGTTCTTTTAAGTCCTTCTGTATTGTTTACAGAATTCTTATATGGCTGTACATTCCTAACTTTTCAATTTTGTTTCCACCGTAGAAAATTTTACCGTATTAAGAAGTTCAAGCCCTTCTTAATATGTAGGCCTTATTTCCTTTGGTAAGGTTTTGTAAACTATCAATCTGACCACCTTAAATCACACGGTCAGGTGCTCATCCTTGAGTTCTCCAAAAATTATCTTGAGTGTTGTTCTCCATTAAAATTTTATATTTTTTAGTTACCGCAAAAATTCTACAAATTGTCCACAATATTCTTCTTGTGGAGCCTAAGTTCTTGCTTTTTGACTACCCGGAATTATTTTTTAAAATTCTTGTTCAAAATGGTATGTAGTAGCACTTTAGAAAATAGTATTACAGCTGCCAAAATGCGTTTGCGAATTCAATCGGTTTGCGTAATATTGATACCCTGTTTTTATTCCTGTATGGACCGCTCTCAAATATACAAACGATTAGTAAACTGAAATAAATATTTATTCGCTTTAATTATTTTTTAAATGTTTCTATGTCTTTAATCATTTTGTATTCGAGTTACGTCAGAATATTTTATGTAATGACTCGTGTCCGAGAAGTTTAGTTTTTCCGCATCTCTGTTTAACGTCTTCCCTTTGGTCTGACCTATTATTAAGCTCGTAATCTTTTCACAGATCTGTTTTTAGAGATCTTTTAAAAGCGAGATTTCTTCGTTTCTTTCTCTTCACCCCTTGTTCTATGAATTCAGAGGTCATAATTGCATTTATACCCAGACCTAATTTTAACGTTCCCATGACATCCAAAACACAATTTGAAATACATAGGAGAGAATTTCTGACGCAGAATAATACAAAATAATTGGTTCAACACCTCACACAGTTGATAACCCTCTAATTTTGACTTCGAGGAAATCACAACAAACATCTTATCACTCGAATGCCTATAAAATTTCGATTATGTAAAATAAATATATATATAAACAGAATTTAGCAAAACGTAGGAGGAAATAATGGCGACAACTTTTATTGTTTAAAAACTATCGTTAAATTTGTATTTTTACTCTTCTACTTTTCCGTAAATCTTTTTCTATTATTCAGTTTATGTATCCAACTTGTCCTTGAAGTTAATCGGGAAAATTGTCTAGTCGTGTTCTATCAGCTCCTTTCTAATAAAACATTTGAGTTGTTTGGTTAAAACATCGTAAATTCAGCGGACAAAAGGAACGACGAACGTCATGTGCTACCTATCGCCATTTAAGGTCTGTTTTCTACGTAGGCTTTAATTAGTATGTAATTATTTCTGTTTACTATATCTGACTGCATCTTCAAGTTCTCAGTAATTTCAGTTAAACTGCTTCTGAGTAATATTTAATAGGCACATCTTGGTGCGACACACTTATAATCCTGCTCTGTGACTCAATGAGGGATTAGAGACACAGAAAGTATGACGAATGAAATGAAAATAAAAACACTCAGGAGATTCTAACATGTATGTTACAGAACGAGACAGTTCTAAGGCCAAGGTACCCATTTGAATGTTACAATCTTCTTTTGTTCTTCCTAGTCGCCGTGAACCACCCAAAATTTCCTTTTGTCCAGTTTTACTTCATTCCAACATTTAGCTCTTGGTTTCTTTCCTGGTCACTGGTGTGTGTGTTTAATACTACGAATACTATTTTTCCGTCTCAGAATCTGGATCATAACCAGACCTCCTACTTAATCCTACGTTTCTAAGCTCTTTCACAAGTTCCTAAATCCAAAAGGGCCTTCTCTTTTGTCTTGTCATTGAGGAATTGATTTATGCAGGGAGACTGTCTATCCCGTTTATGATGAAGCAGACGTAAAAAAGGTGATCTTTGGGCTTGAATGTCATTTGAGACTTTGTGAGAAAATGTAAGAGTTTACGCCTGACTTAAATTTGTCAATCTCGTTAACCGAGCCTAAGATTCTTCTTTAAAACTAATTTCTGCGACACAAATTATCTGAAAGCCTTTTAACAAATTGCATTTATTTATCGCGATAATACATTGTGACATTTGTAAAGTATTATACTAAAATACTGAACTTCCGTTTAGTAATAACTGAATTGTGCATTAAAAGGCAATTACTCCTCTTATACATTTTCGTAACCATGAACATAAGCCCCTTCTAATTTGTTAGTTTGTAACACAAGGACTTCTTTTTTCAAACTGTTACGATCTATTCTGCCTTTAACTTTTAATTTTGTGACGTTCTCAAGGATTCAATACTGTGTGCTGTCCCGTTCCAGATATTTTTATAAAGAATCATGGAAGTATGAAAATCATTTTTAAGATAGATAAACGTAGGAACAACATAAACTGATGAAAATGAAAGTGAAAGAATGCAGTTAGGATAAAGACAAAAGTAGAATAAAGGGGAGAATAGGAAGTAAACAGAAAGAAATACATGTTGTCTAGCTATATGCCACGCATTGGAGTGTCAGTCTCAATGATCGCAGACATCTGTTCTTGATCTTCACTGGAAAAAAAACATGGGTGAAGCGAACCATTTGCAAGAAAAAAGGTCGTGAAGAAATTATTTCCACGCCCTGTGGAGTGCCCAACTTTTCAGTTTGGAAAATTATTTAGACAGTCGAAAATATATTTTCTCGAAAGCAAACTATCAAATGATTGTCCACCACAACAGCCATGTCTTTCACTATCCGATCTGACAAATGCTTCTACCAATCCATTCCATCAGCTGATGAAGTCAATTGTCAGCTTTGCTCAACGCACTACCTGCCTACCACTACCAAGCAAGAAAGGGTAACCGTTGAAGATGATGTGATGGTGAGAAGGAGAAATATGAAATTGACGATAGCATATGAGTACGCCGGTGCCACTGGTAGAACATCTTAGAGGTCTTCGACTAGTTTTTGATACGAAAGTGGAATGAGTACGCCATAAGCGCCCGAAAGATCATTGTCACCGTCATTGTCTCTGCGTCTCTCGGACGATTCGGAACGCGTGCGGATTTCTCGTTTAGTATCAGTCCGTTTTACAACCGAATCGATCGCTTTAAACGGAAGAAGTGTTAAACGTAAACTAGCACAGATTGCCGTTTCTGTCGCGTCTATTATTAGTTGTTTTATTATTTTCATAAATTTCTCGCTCGTCTTGGTGATGAGATTTGTGAGAAATTGAATATTGTGAGGACGATGCTTTTATCCTGCAGGATCAATTACAATAACGACGTAAGTTTATGTTTCTCTGTTTGTTTCTCTTTGTTAGTACCAGTCTCTTTGTGGGGTGGCAGAGAAGAATGACGCATCGGTACATTTGCGTCTGGTATTCCGTTATTACGATATTTTCTTTAACTTCTAATTTAGACTTGGTTAATTTTATTGTCTCGAAATTTCTATTTATAAGATCAAATTTTCTTTGAAATATTTGTCTCCAAAATAATTCAGAACCACAACTAGTTAAAAAGGTCGATACCAAAATATATATGTTAGAATTCGAACGGGGTACGTTTATTTCGGTTGCTCTTTGTGCCTGTACTTTTACTTATTTTCCCTTTTCCCTATTTGTTTATTCCCTACCTCCGCATTAGAATTTAATCCCATAGTTGTGCAACTTGTGCCATCAATACCCATAGGTGTATGAACATCGCCATTTGATTATGTTAAATAATTATTTGAAGCATACACGAAAGGGTGTAAGAACTAGTTACTAAATATCAGGTACAATGTATTCGTTATGGTTAAGCTACATTCGACTATGTGTTTGTTACAAATTCTGTTTCTATTTCCGTAGGTGTCACTTATCATTTATTTTATTTATTGCTTTGCTTTTTTTCACATTGTTTAAGTCTTCAAGGTTCTACAAAAGATTTTTTGTAGCTTAATTCTACTTTAAAGGAATTGCGTTACAGTTTAGTTATCCTTCGCCTGGCTTTTATAGGAAATCAGTACACGAGTTTTCTAATTTTTCGAATTCCAAGTTTCCAACATTTCTCAATGTGTCGTACCATAAATTGAATTTACAGATTAAAAATTGTACTACTTTTCTCATGGTCGACCGTTTTTCCCTCTGCAGACGATGTTTAGGCCTCTGGCCGATGGCCAAACGGGCTTGATGTTCAATTTTACAAAGGATATTATAGGCATCACAAAACATGCAGACTGCATACTTGTTGCCTAAACGGCCATTTCCTGTTGCGCAGGAATTCTTATCATTGGCACTGGTAGTAATGGGTATTACATGCGGGTCATTGGACGTAGGGAGATGTAGCGGGACAGATGTTACTCTTGGGATGCGTTTCCTACCAGCATTCATCGTCATCCTCCTGCCGCCATTAAAAATATTCATTTTTTTATTAACGCCAATTAAAATTGGTTTGTGAAAACGGGGTTGATTTAGATTAGACAATAATCTACAAATGTAATAGAGGAACCCAAAATTATGAACGTTATTGCCGTAGTATTGCCACATCTCTTTTTATATAAAGATGTGTTAGGTGTTCAACCAACAACTTTTAATTAACCATAATTAGTACCATAAGTAGTACTATGTATTGCAAATTATGAATGTATTACGAGACGTAAGGAAGTAACCTCGCTGAAGACTTCCTTGACTATGTTGCACTTAAAACTTTTGTTCGAAACCTTGTGCCAGCCGTAGTCACGTGTAAACAATAATTATGTCTGAATGATAAAACTAATGGGAGTAGAAAATATAGTTGAGTAGAAGAATAGAGAAACTCATGACTTTTTTACCTGATTAGTAATAAAACGTATTCCCTGTAGTTGGTACGGTATAAATCTATCACTTATTTCTGAAAGCAAGGATTATCAGTAGAAATTGAATGTGAATATGTCGTTCTGTAAACTATTAAGTAATTTTATATTGGTGAGAGTTTAGGTCTAGTCTTTTCTGTAAAGCATTCAATTCAATATATTCTACCTGTCTTTTATTCCTTTGCCTTCTTTTCAATTTTAGAGAGCTCATTAAGTTAAAAAGCAAATGGAGTTTATACGAGAGTTTTTGTCATAGTTTTATGGTCAAAAAATTTTCTACGTAAAAGGCATCTTTATTTACTCCACAAAATACTTAAAGCTGAAGTTTGTTGTTTTTTTTTTTAAATCGACCCTGCGCAACATTACTCTTCTACACTCCCCTATTTTTAGATAAATGTACTCTTATTTTCCAAAACAATTTATTCGGTTCTTTGATACGTGGGCTACAAATTTTGCAGACAATTTTTCACATGCATACATGCCGTACAAGTCAGATGGAAGTGCATTTGGTGGGCATCAAAGGAAAACAAAAAAATTACGAAAGTGTTTGAAGGTGGCGGGGGTGACGGAAAACAATAAATGTAAAGAGGGCGGTGAAAACGAAATGGAAAAAGAAAAGCCCCATATAAGGAAGTTTTTACGTGAGAGTTTATGGAATGAATAGAGGAGTTATTAATAACGCCCAAATTTTCCAAGAGAGTTTCTCAGGTTCAACTTTCCTTGGTTTTTAATCATCGTTTTCGGACGTTTTAGGAAGGAACATATTTGTTTTGAGACTGGTGAAAAGCTCACGCGTCCACACGATCTTCATCTCCTCCATACAGAAATTCATTTTCTACAGCCCCCAAAATGGTAATGCGAGTACTTCTTTCGTAACTGCATGATGCAATGTTTTGAAACTATTTAACGGTTTTAGAGGTCAGACGAATACCGTTTCGTTTGAGTCATCATCGCTTAACACAATTTCCCGGGTTTTCCTTCCGCCTCGAGGAAACTGAAAGTTTTCTTAACCGAAAGTAATGCTCATTCTGTTTCACCGTTACACTGATTGATTGAGTTACATCAATAAATCTGTCCACCTGCTAGAATCATTGTCAAGTTGCGTTTGACGTAAGCAAATGAGATGCACCACCTACTCGTAGACTTCCAAAATATTCTTGCTATTATGTCACGTGTTGGGCAAAATTCTCGAAATGATACTGAAGTACCAGGAAAGCAAGTTGAATTCTGAATTTTAAAAATTTCTACGCTTTTCTAAGCTTGGCTTAGCTAGTTTGTTTCTTTCTTTACAAACATAAAACAAGTAGTCGTGTGAAAGAACCGGTAAATCGGTTAAATTTCGTTTAAATCACAGGAGTGCCTATTATAAGTGAAAAAACAGCCGTTGGTCGAGCCCGCGTCACTTTCTCATTCACAGATGATCACTTCAGGGTTTCTGTGTTTAGAATAGAAATTTGTTTCTTCCCGCTTTGGGGGTTTGCCTGTTTAAACATTCAGAGATCTCACTAACTCAATTTCATTTCCTCTTTCTTATTATTCTTACTTTATACCTTTCTGTTCACTTCTAAAGAATTATCAATATGCAATAAAAAAAAAACAGGGAACAACAAAGGAGGGTAATATTACACAATTACAAAGAAAAGTGAAAGTGTAACTGTATGGATGGCAAAAGTGTATCATCGTAAGAGCAGACCTCGAGTAAATGAGAAAAGAACTTAATGACATATTCAAACATTAACAAGAAGAGACGATGATAATTAGGAAGACACCATAAAGAAATTAGAATAAAGATGTTTGAAAGGATAAGAAAGCCAAATAAACTTTTAATGAATAACTCAATGAAAGTGGCGAAGATATAAAAAAATGTACTCGGCGCAATAGTAGGAAATAAGAGAAAACTAATATCCGTTGTATGATACGTCAAAAATAGTGAAACCTTAAATAGTGGAGCTTAAAAATAAACGCAAATAAATGTAAATTGCTTGTAAGAAAATAGATAAAAACTATTATTCTGCCGCATTTTCCTATTCGTCTCGTAGACGCATTTGTTCCTTATCATTTGCGTTTCCGCTCTTATCTTTTTGTTAGACTTCTTGTTTTCCTCCAATATCTGGTTGTCACTGCCCATCAACCTCTTTATCCTGCACGGGGTACCTCTGCTTCGCACTTCCTTATTGTTTGCTATTTGCAGTACTTTGTCCGAACCCGCTTTCTATTGTGCCTATTTATTTGTTGTGGTTGTTTAACATTTTGGTTTAAACATTTATCAGATACAACACCGATATTAATTGATTTGTGTTTACTTTCAATTCTATTTGTATTCCTTTCTTTGACCACAGCCACACTTCAATTTTTGGTTGGTTTTGACTAATTTCATAGTGCGTCACCCCATTCGCTCCAGAATGTTTGACTTTTTTGTCTCAATCCTTTGATTTCGACTAAAACAACAATTTACTCTATCCGTAATTGGATCTGCTTAACCTGCCCTTTTGAAACATCGACTGTCCACCAAATTGCAGTTTTATTGGAATTCAAATCTATTGGAAATTTACTCTGGAACCATTACAGTCCCTTCCGGCAACAACTCACGCATACACGCACGCACGCACGCACGCACGCACAAGTTGTTTAAAAGTTGCTTTTAATTTTAAGTGTTGTTTATGAAAGATTAAGGTAGTAATTTGTTAAATGTTTGCAGAAATTTAGTGCAACCCGAGAAAGTTATTTTCTTTTTAACCTAGACCTTGATCATACGCACAATTTGTGTCTTCCATTTTGTTTTCACTTTTTAGGCACGGCATTCAGGTTCGTGTCGTGGCAAGCGCGTAACTTGGTGGCAATTTAACCGTTATCTAAATTGTATGTTTCCGTGATTTTTTGTTCTTCCTCTCTCATGCTGCTCACTGCTCGTACCAATGAATTGTAATTGTCAAAAAAATTCAAGCCTCCTAGGACACTTGAAAAGTTCCCTGCACAAGAATTGTGTTTTAAGCAATAATGCATTATACTTCACTTGCATTTGACTTGTGCTGACTCTTTATACTATTTGTTTGTCCATCTCTTTTCCATTTGTACACCATCTTTCATGTATTACTTGACGTTCACGCGTAATGTTTGTTTTATTTCCTACAGGCACACAATTGTACTGCAATATTCTATTACATAATTGCCTTAATATTTTTTTCATTATAATTTAATTATTCTTCCTTTGATCCTCCCTGTTTTATAATTTTGATTTTATTCATGAGCTTTCACCAAATTGTGGTACGATGGGGGGTAATTTGATGAAGTCAACCTGCCACCACCCTGTTTTAGGCGTATACCAAACGCAACCAAGTTGTACCTCCTTGCGGTTAAGGTTGTTCGCAAATGCATTCATACGACTGTTAGGGAGTATAAGGAAGTTGTTCGAAGGTTTGAACATGTAGCTATGGGTATTTAATGCCCACGATATTCTGTGAAGGTTGATGTCACGCACCGATGGGCAAGTTTGGTCAAATTTGTGTACTTGAACGAATTTTATTTTGTACTCATCCCATATTATTTTGCCAAATATGAAGAATTTCTAGAACCAACATTAAAAATTCTTATGTGACAGAATATGGAGGAGCTGAAATCCAATATTAAGCATTCCAACGATACTAGGTATAACTCACTTAAAATAGGAGAATAATATTACCTTACAACCAGGCCTTCTGTTTTAATGTTCATCCTGATTTTCCTTAAGAGTTTTATTCATACCAAGTGTGTTAGGCGTAGCAGGTTCTACTCTGGTCGTACAACCTCTACTTAGCTTTATTAATAATTTGTTCTGGTTTTCATCTCTAGTTAGTTGACCAGACAGAGGAAGAAAGGCAAGCGTTGAATGCATATTTCATCTGCAGCATTTCATCATTAATCACACATCATTTTAATCCTCAAGTTTGAGCATTCTATTCGCTTTAAATTATTCCATTGTAATAGTACCGCGTACTAAATCCTTTCAATTCTAAGTCGTTTGAATATCCAGCTGCTAAACAGTGTTCCTTATTCGTGTGGAATTAATAATTCCTTTGGCCCATTTTGGCCATAATTTGCTTCTAACGAAGAAACTACTTTGGCATGGTAGTTTTCACTTGCTTTTTAATCGAAAGTACACTACTGCTCCGACACAAAAGAGTTTCGGTTCTACGGACATGAATCTCACCGCACTGAGTGACCTTTACTCTTCCCGGCATTTTTTGCATAGATGTTTTCGTTCAGTTATATCTGTTTTAAACCAGTCCACCAGGACCAACTTACTGAAATCAGGTTTTCATGTAAGCCACTTTATTCTGTACAGTTTACCACATCAGGTTTGCCCAAGTGAAATCGAACGCTCTTATGAAACATCCGTCGCTGGAAACTACATCTTTCTAGTACTCCTCTTTATTTCTCTTTTCTACCACTTAAACTAAGTGTTTGTTGCCTGAACGGTTTCGATAAGTCAGATAAGAAAAGTTATTTTCTTATATTTCCATTTGGTACGATGAAAACAGTTGATGATGAGCCGAAGATTTCGGAAGCACAGAAATGTAATTAGTTTTTGAGCGATTTGTATGTTGGCGCCAAAATGTGTTTTTGACCAAAGCAATTAAGATGAGTGATTGTCCTAGTGAGACCAAACTTAATTTCCGGGAAAGATGAGTCGGTCATTTCAAACACTTCCGGGGCTCAATTGGCATTTGGCCATGGGCCACTCTCTTTGCCTACTGCCCTTCAGCATGGGCTACTTTCAATCCTTTGCCGATTATTTTTTGCTTCCAATCAATTTGCACCTCATGCAAATACAAATTTACGTACAAATGTATCCCCTGAAATTTCTATATTTATTTAAATAATTTTCGTACGTATGAAACTCTTTGTCAGTTCGTGTTCAATTTTTTATTTGCAAGGAAAGTGTTTTCGTTTCATTTTTTCATGCGTTTTGCTTTTATGGCTTCCAGTTCCTGGTATTCTACCTGAAAATTTCTTTGTTGAAGAACTTTTACCTTCGGTTCATCCTTTACTAAGCTTTCTTTCTTACCATTTGACGATTATGATTTACTCTTCTTTGTTGTCCAATTTTGACTTCACTGCATTATTTTCCTTTCTCATCAATTTCTTCGTGATATCTCCCACTCCTGCTTGCTCCTCAACCTCTCTTGCTTGCGTGGTGGTTTCTTTGTTTTTTTTCATCACGTTTATTTTCTAATGTTTTTAAGCTTGTTAATTAATGTGGTTTTTGTGTTTTCTTTGGATCCCAATTTAGGAACCTCGACCCTTTTCGTCTTTTCAAAATGAAATGATAATTGAAAGGTTCAGGCGTTCGCGAGAGAATAGTTCTGTGGGCGACACAGGTAGTTTTCTTAAGAGCTTTAATCATCTCCGAAGTAACCAAATTTCAATAGATACGGCAAATCCGCAGAAAAATTTGAAGAAAGGATTTTCAACCTGGCAGCCTCCCGTGGTATCGATCCGAGGGCGGACCGAACGCCATGCCGATGACGCAAAACACAGTTTTCCACTTGTAACAGGTTGTAGGCGAGGAGACTCGAGTTAGCTTTCGGCTTTCGTCCGTCTCGGCTTAGGACGAATTTCGTGGCCCTGGCCTCGCCACGGGATGAAATCAGTTCGCTGTTTTTTTACTCTCGGTTCAAGGTATTTTGACAACAGCAAGATCAATTTGTTCGATTCGGCCATAGACCGACAGACATTACCTTGAAGAAGCCTGTTTCTGCAAGGAATGAATCGTGCGAATTTCACGTAGAAGATATTTTGGCGGGAATCAACAGCGTATTCGTCATGTTCAGTGCAAAAGGTTTAGTGTCGCGAGTGGCGGAAATCTTTGCGGTTGAAATGTAACTGTGCCAAACACGAGAGACAACGAAAATAGTGCGATTAAGTTAAAATGCTTAAGGAAATAGAGTGAAAGAATGCTTTGAGAGCAATTACAATGAATTTTTTGCTTCCAATTCTTTTTTAATTTGTTTCGTTATGCAGTGAGGTCTATCGTTTCACCAAAATCTGGTTTGTGATGTCTGTTTTTTTAAGCAATGCGGTTTACTTAAGTTTCAATTTACGTTTCTTTCTTGGGACCTGTCTAGTGCTCCTCCCCAGGACCATTTCATTAACAGTGATCCTTTTATCAAACTCCTCTCGGTTTTTTGTAAGTTGTATCTTAGAAGCTCTGGTTTGAGAAGTTGATTTGTTCTTGGGTTTGAATTTCAAGACTTTTATTACAAATTCTTATGGTCCTTTCTTTTTTGCTGCGCTTTATTTCGACAGTACATTCTTTTATCTTTCATTTAGTTATTTTTGCATTTGCTTAAGCATTTATTTAAGAAAATTGAAAAACCTAATCTACAATTTGCGAAACTGTGGTACTATTTTTCAAAAACAAAAACTATGTTTATTTAGATGGTTCCCTACTGAAAAAATTTATCATAGCATTGCGGTGTAAAGTTAAATTCGCATTCAATACAATTCGGTTGCACTGGCTAGCCAACTATAAACCAATAATTTTTTGTACTTCACATTTGTTAAATGTTTTTAATATATGCTAGTGGTATAATTAAAAACACAACATGGGCATGTACCTGTATATGTAGACACGTCAACTTTCAAGTTAGCAGGGCGAAGAAACTATTATTAACATTGAATGAATAAAGGTTAGGGTGGTACTTTGTTTATGAGAACAAATGGCTTCCTCCTGGCGTCATCTCTTCTAGTCAACTCTACTGTTGCTCTTAGAATTCGGGTTATAATTAATACTCAGAAATAGGGAAACCGCAGAAAACACAAAACAAAAATAACGGTAATAATAAATAATGGTATTCGTATAGTAGTAATCAAATTCACATATATGAAGAAACTGGCTGCGAAGGCCTATAAAACTTGGCACATAATTAAGGTGAAGCAAAGGTTTGTCGACATTTAGTGATCGACAATAATTCTTGCCCTTCATTTTCACTTCTTCAATTTATTATTAAAACTATTATTTGTGCTTTTTGCAATCGTTAGCTTTCGTTACTTTGCTTTACTTCGTGGGCAGACATTTCGTTTTGAAACTTTTTGGCGAACACACTCAGGAAACGCAATTTTGAGATTTCGGGTGGGAATGTAATTGCAAGTTATAAATATAAATAAATAAATGCTTTTTTTCAAACTCAAATGCTAAATTGATTTTTTCACGGACAATAGAATTAAACGGTCTACAAATACCCAGTAAACAGCAGCATGGCCAGTGCGCACTGCACAAACTGCAAGAGAATGTTACACAAAAACATGGGTAATCTAGTTGAGTAAAAATTGAAAAACGGTCAGATAAAGAGAGTGAAAAGACGATAATGACATTGAACTGGGACATTAATAGAATTTTAAAGGGCTATTCAAACTACTAATGAAAAAATTGGGAGCGTTCATAACAGCGTTAGAGTTTTAGTGCTGAAGATAATAAAATAACAGAAGCTTTTTGCAAAATGAATGACAACGGGCACAGATGACACGTTAAATATAATGTAACCAGCAATAGCATTTTATTTTATTTAGTAATAAGATTTTATTTACCGTGAAGTTCGAATTATAATTATTTTTTCGAATTAGAGTAGTCTTTTAAATTTATAATGTGTAAACTTTATGCTCTTCAATACCTTTTAATTACAGGTCGGTAAGTCACTCGATAAAGAATCATAAATTTACCTAGTTTAACCCGAGCTGCAGCACACCTTTGTTCGGTTTAGGCGATTCATACGAACTAGACACTGCTTTCCAAATTAATGGGACTATTCAGGAAAATGTCTGAAGGGTACCGAGAAGGAAGGGAAAACAAATAGATAAAATCGACGTATTGACTTGATAGGGCAATTCGGATCAATTGTTGATGGCATTGACGATCCATAAACACTCATTGAAACCTAAACTATAAGTCACTCGATGACTCTGGCGTTGTCAGTACGTGAGAAAAAAATGTATCGCCTAATAGCAACATTATGTATTACAATTGCTAGCAGTATCAACGTGAGCGGTGGTCTCGAGGTCGCTTCCGCCTAACCACCGAGTTTAACGTGGCAAAAAAGTTACTATGTAAATGCTCTATCTTTTCCATATACTACTGGAATATTCATAACAGTAACGACGAGGAAATAATCTTTCTTTTGCGGTTCGTAAGTTTAATTTGAAAACGCGTCAGACTGAAATATTCAATTACATTGGTTACATGTTGTAAACTGTTTACTTAATGTTGTATTTGTGTTTAGAAACAGAGAAAGTAATCCTTAGTAGCTCTTTGTATTTGTAAAAAAACACTTTGTAAGTAAATTATCGCCGCTGTAATTGTAATGTACTATTTCGGGGTTGAGTAACGTAATTTTGTATCAGCCGGTTGTATGTAGTAAATATATCACTCCTTTTTCTAACATATCATTAATCATTTACTTAACTAATAGTTATTAATGTAATAGGAAAATAATTGTGATTATCGAATACATTAAAATTGTTTGGGTGATACCAAAGTTCATTAACTCTACAAACGTTAAGCACTGTTAACCAATGGTATGGAAAGTAATACATTTTCTACACATTTACAATCTACTCCCTCATTCATTCCCTGATTGATTGAGTTACCATATTTCTCACACTCAGTAACCCCATTAAATAGTCTCCTTAGGGCAGTATTACCTTCTATTGTTTTCATGTTCGTGCCACTGACTTTTCAAATCGTTGTGATTCTAACTAATAACTAATTACATAATTGATAAATACTGTTACTTATTCATTCGTTTAAATTGATCGATAATTGCAGTATTTCAGTTTACACCACTTATTATTTATTAAACCATTCATTTCCGACAATGAAATTACATCCAAGAACAATTCCATGTTTTAAAATATTGTTTCACTTATTGACATTCTAACGTAATTCCTCTGTTTTGTGTACAACGTTAACGTTTCATTCGAGACTTAAAAGTCGCAAACTAAATAATTTCGAAAGATGAAATTAACAATTCAATCGCATAATGCATCCTTGGCGACTTTCTAACTTTCTGTTCGCTGCACCAAGAAATGTCTGTACGGCTTGCAGTAGAGCAATCCTCTCTCACATCGTTGCTTGGGCGAGTTAATAAATTTTGCAGCTTGGAATTTTCTGGTTTCTACAATTCCGGTACCTTTTTAGATTTGAATATGTTTTACCGAATACTAACACTGCAGTTTTTATTCTCATTGTAACAGTAATTCCATTTCCACACCCTTTTTCTTAATTTGAATCCCTATAAGGTGTAACATTGATTTTTTTTTATTAAACTTTCTTATTTGAGAGAACATCCTCTCTTCCGTAAATATAGAATAATTTTACAAATGGGCGGGTTTGCTAAGTCGTCGGTAACAAATTGATTAATCTACGTCGCCCTGAAGGCAGTTTTCTGTCCTGTAATTATAGGTTTAGTTCCAATAAAAGTCGTAAATCGTGTGTGTACCATGTCGCAGGCAATTATAGTCAGTCAAATACTTCATCTTCATTCATAATACCGCTTTATTTCTTTACAGACAGTGACGCAGTCGTATTTGTCCATTATTACGATCCGATAATGCAGCGTGACCATATTTTCTTTGTTTAACTGTTAAGTGACATTATACATGATCAAATGAAATAATATTTAAACGTTTACTGTCCCATGAATTCCGCCACGTGCAGCTTATTAAATGAGTTCTTGCTCATCACTACGAAGAATAAGTCTCTAAACTAAATTAAAAAAATTATAAAGCTAAAGGAAATGTCTGCACAAAAGTAACAAAAATATACTTGAAACTAACTGTAGCTTCAGTACAGTCATGAAATAAATGGAAGCATTAAAAAATACATGAATTTCCGAGTAAAAATTGGGAAAATATAAAATTTCTTACACAACACATGCAGGCCAATTAGTTACTGGAAAGTTTCCTCGATCTCAGGAAGATATAGCAAATACTAGTTAAAACGTCAAAAGTTGGTAAATTTAGTGAAAGAGTTCCTCTCAAGAATGAAAAATTTATTTTCATTTCTAACTTCAAGTTCATTGCAAAGAGTGAATCCAGAGTAGCAAATTGAGCAAACTTTCCTTCCATTTCCAGAAGCACTACAGACCCAAATAGTAAGATCGCCTTTATAGTTTCTTACTATTTTCCAATGGCAAAATTGTACCTGGCAGGTTGCGGTCAGATGACGACTTATGTATTATAACTTAATTACGATTTAAGTAATGTCGGAAGATTACAGAAGTTTGAAAATCAATTTAACGAGTTGAATTATTGGGAAAACTGGCTCAACAAATACAGCTTTTTTCTATTTTACTCCAAAACAACAAAGCGTCGCACAATGTAACTAAAACCACCAGTGCCGGCGAAATCACTGATTACCCGTAGTCCTTATTGATTTTGTCATTCATTTCACTCTTAACACCTGATTGTCCGATTTCCATTTCTTTGGTGACGGATTTGCTGAGCTTAACCCGCCTACGACGCAGTTGCATCTGTCTAATCAGGTCTTACTTGTCGTACCTACAATGTCCACCCGAGCACTGTATACGTGTATACATATCTTCCCTCTTAACTTTTCTTTTCCTGTATATTCATTCAAGGTTTCAATGGTCTCCTACTTTACAGAGTTTGTATATTTATGGCTTCTTTGCATTTTCCTCTGATATTTAATATTACATCCTAAACAAACTTTCCAACAACCCTTTCTTGATGCTGCGTTCTGAGATTTAAAAATTTTTTTTGACACGCAATAAATTGGTATCTACACTACTGTGTACAATGAGTAGTAAAAACCGTAAATTAAGTGTATCAAGCAAAACATTAAAGCAATACTTAATGTGGATTGAATATTTGCTTCTTTTCTTGAAACATTTCGTATTTAATTATATTTTTTTCCTTAAATGCGAATATTTAGTAAGTAATACCATGAAATGTGTTTCTTTGCGTTTATCGTTTTTCAACTCAAGATCTGTTTTTCGGGGAGCGCAATTTTCCGATCCGAAAACCAAATTCTTTGATTTATTAATACCTTGCAAAATTAGTAATCAAATTTTGCTTTGATCATATTTTCGACTTTCCTTATGCTCGTTCGCTTGCTTTTTCACCTGTGTCCTCTCTTTATTTTGGAACGAAGGGTTTAATTTTCGAACAAGACTCTTTCCTACCTCACCATTTTGTGAATGAGACGAGTTTGATTAGACATATCTTTATTTCTAATTTTGTTCAGCACGATTTACGTGTTACGCTAATGTTTCATATAAGGCTGTGGTCTATCACAAAATATTTTACAATTTTAACATACAATTTTCTTCTGGAACTCCATACTTGGTTGCATAATCAGTCAATGTTACGGTACGCTTCACTTTTACAGAACACCCTCAAATTTTCAGCAGGTGTTAGTATGACTAAAAACCTTACCCTTGATTTTCTACTACTTAAGTGCCCCACTGAATAATTTCATTAGAAAGAGTCGAACAATTTGCAAACTTTAAGACTTGTTCTTGATGATATATTATTTGGAATGAGACGGACTTAATTTTGTTGTAATCTGATTTTCAATGGTTTTCAGACCAAACTTAAAACAAACAATGTGTATACATTTGCCCGATGGTTAATAATTTGTGATGTCCTTAATGACTAGTTGAACACTGAGTGAATGCCATTGAATGGGGTCTGACAAACACTACTACTACACCTACCCGTGGTACAGAGGAAGCAGGAAATATCTGAATGGGCCGATGCACAGGTGTGGACCCGATGTAGAAATGGTAGGTTCATCAGTGGTTAGGTGATGTTCTATCGTTGACCACGGATAAGTTCATGGGTGCTTCATGAATATATATTACCATCGTGAAATGCATGCCGTTTAGGCCTTTTGTCGTAGTACGCGTTGTTTTATTTGTGTAAGACCGTATTGTGTGTATCAATGTTATTGTACTGTTTCATTTCCACGTAATGTTTAAATTATTTCATTATGTATATTATTAAAAGCACATCATCTCAAATTGTTCCTACCCGAATTTACACTTTAAGTTTCATTACGATCCCCCTTCTTTTCTTTTTTCTTTTATAAGTTTGCATCTCATTCTTACAATGAATGCAGTAAATCAAACCTTAGTAAGCATTTATATTTAAAGAAAGACCTACATTGTGTTCTTCTGATCGGTGCCCCGATTTAATTACTTGGAAATAGAAACATTTTTTTTTCTTTAGCATCTATAGCAATATAAAAAGACCAGAACCCACTACAAGCGTTGCATTTATGTTTGACGTAACCATCAACCCTGATATATCTTCCGTTACCGTTATTTCGTGGTTGTTGTTTCATGTTTGCTTTCGATGTTTTACGCGGTTTTTCAAAATAAAATTAATACACTTGTAAAGCATAATGTTCTTGTCTTGTATTCCAAGACACAGATTTAATATTCTGAAACATTTTTATGAAAACACCTAAATGGAAATACAGAAAAATAATTTTCTTCAGAAGCTTGCTAACAAAAGCATATGTCCTTGCTCATCAGAGTTTAATGTCAAATTAATTTTATGTGAAACAGTATGCACATAGAATTGGAGACCAAGACCTTAACTGTCTTTTATACTTATTTGGATGTTTCAGTAGACTTTAAAAAAAATATCTATTTCACGCTTTTATTTCTTTCAATTTTCCCAATTTTTTTCTTCAAAAGCTTAAGGCCACAGAGGTAAAATAAATGTCTAATCATAAGTAAAAGCTTCAACTTTGAAATAATTTATTAAAATTTTTATAGTTCCCAATAAGAAGCATACTATATAATGAGATATTAATATTAAATCTGCCGCATTTATTGGATCGATCATTTTATTTTCCCACCAATGGCAGATGTTTTCTTATGAAACCAACCAGAAGGCGTCAAATTCCAATGATTTGATGATACAGGAATGAACTAATGCCCTATTTAATGTATTAATAATTTCGAAAAGAATGAGAAATATATATTTATGTTTCATGTAATCCAGCAAAATTTACTTCCCTTTGTTGTATGTTTTACTATATTTAGATCAAATATAACATTATTGCTGACTGTCGCCAGTTTGACCTTTATATTGTAACCTTTAAAACGGAGAATAAAGAGGATATATATATATATATATAAGAACAAGAGACAAATTCTATAGGATGGCAAAATCGTGGGAAAGGTCATACGTTTTTTATCAAATTTGTCTGTGCCTTGCATTTATGGCGATTCTTTAACTTGCAATTCTTACTATTCAGACTTCTCAAAAAGCAATCAAAATGTGAATAGACTAATCACTATAAAACTAATTATCATTCTCTTTTTAGGTAAGTGGTCGTATTAATGCCACCGACATTCGTCCGTCTGTTGTAAGTATAAATTTTTAAATATCCAAAGATGAGAATTACATAAAGGCACCACTGCGAGTAAACCAGTGTCGACAAAAACTAATAAAACTAAAGTTGGTATGTTTCGTTTGTCGCAATAGTTGTGTGTCAAAAACAGAACCATGGTGAAAGTATTTTGTAAAGAAAAAAAAATAATAAAGAGTACTTTATAAATAATGCAATAATATTATAAGAGTGTGCACCAAAGGCGTGGTTTGAGCAGCGAAACATAAAATCATTATTAAACTTATACATTACGAAATATTGGTATCAATGGTAAATGTCAAACAAATCAAGGTATTCTTCGGTCACCTACATTAATATTGAGCCACCTTTAAGATTATTGCTTAACAATGGTATACAGGAATTGCAAGGTTACCAAATCGGTACTGAACCCTTCAAGTGACGGAGAGGTTTAAATAAATTTTTACTGTAGTGTAGGAAAAACGACTACCGAAAGTAGAATAGACTAAAAAAATAATATTAGTATTAATATTCAGCGATACTTGTATTACTCTGTATAACTTGAATCTATTTTCACCTAGTGTGAAGTAAATTAAGTATTTCCAAGGAACTTGAGCTTTCTGTTTGTGTAGGCGGTCATAAATGTCTTTACCTATGCATTCAGAGGAAAATTATTAGATATTGATCGACTTTTGTGTCGACCCCTGCTAACTGAGGAAGTTCTCCTTTCACTTAATCCATGACACACATTTCATGTGACAAAAGGTAAGACGACAATAAATGAATAAAAGGAAGAAGAGCTCTGTCTTGACTTGTTTTCCTTTCGTTTTTGGCTTCTCTCGAACTTCTCCTACATTAAGACCTCGTTTCTGGCAATACAATCAGTTTTCTTTAGAAACTTGTATTACAACAAAGGAAAATTTTATGTGTCAAGCAGTGCAGAATTTGGACCATAAGAAAATTGAATACAAGCTAATATGTGCATTCGCATACTTTTATACTACTGATTCTAATCGGAACAAACTTGTAACCAGTTTCAAATACTAAAAAATTCATTTCCTTCGAGATTCGAACACGTGTGTACTTGAAATATTCATTAATCCATAATTAAATAATAATGTAACTTCATGTAACTTATGCAAACCGTTGGCGTCAAACAACCTCAATTTATAGAAATTTAAGTGTAAACTCCAATTAAACTACTATTTTTTTACAACTACTCATTTTTGGTAGTGTAACATTAGTCTCACGAAACAGATATAAATTTTCTGTTTCACAGGTTTGTTCAGCTTTAGTACTTATTTTTTTGGTTCTGTTTGATTTTATACCGTTTATAAATACTTTTATCGTCGCAATAACGATGGAAAATCGTAACATGAATCGTAACTTACATTGATTGCTAAGAATCGACTGCCACAAATGGGTTCAGATGCCACCCAGAAAATATCAACACATCAAGCTCAAATAAGAAAGAATGAACGAAGAGTGAAAATAAAAACCCCTGTAACAAATCAGTCCTACTGCAAATTCGTAGCATCAATTGAGACAAAAACTATGAAACATTTTAAAAATATTATGATGGGTAAATGTGTAGCATATATAAAAAGCGTGCATTTGCTCTGTCATATATTTTTAGAAATTTATTTACTTACTACCAGAATGGTTAACAAATGCAGATTACCGATTCTATTACACTAAATGCGTCTTATGTTTCGCTTATTTAAATACCGATAAATCGACTTTGCTAAATTCAAAATGATGGCTACTTGTGTATCATTTCATACCAGTTTGTTTCTCAACGAGTTAGAGCCAGGTATCTTCAGCCTTGGTAATTGCATTGCAAATAAAAATATTCATAATGTTTCACAAGAATTGTGACTTTCAACTTAGTTGACTACACGCTACGTCGAAAACTCTGACTTGGCAAAACCAGTAGACTAGGTAACATTTAGTCGTGTTTTATACTAATAATAAATAGAACACACATATGTACATTAATAGAAGAATCCCATCATTACACTAAGTTACAGTAAGCGTAACATAAAATTTAAATGAGGCTTCATACCTGATTTATATAATTTATGAAATAACGTTTACGGATTTACTTAATCCTGCAATCTGAGTAAGCGACAGCAATGTAATGTGGAGTAATTAAATTTATTAAATATTCTACTCTGAGAAATAATGTAGCAATGAATAATGAACATTGTATGAATCGAGAACATTTTTAAATGGAACAGAATATCATTGCAAGGAATTTTGGCCGGATTACTCTCGTGATGTCATGATTTCAATAACGGTTTACATTATAATGAAAACATCATCTTCAATTAGCGGGCATTCGACAACTAGTAAACAATTTGTTTTCCTGCTCTTCCAACGAAACTTATCATTTTGTAGATTACAGGGTAATTTTTGCATATATTGCGAAGATAAAACGTTTCTCCACTTTTCGAAAATCTCTTAAGTAAAAATTACGTAATTTCAGGAATTATTAATGTTATGATATTTTTATACATAATAAATGTAAGACCGTATAACCAGTGAGAACCGCAAACTTTAACAGCATTTTATGGAATTGTGTATAACATCCTTACCGGAAAGTAGTACGCAATATTCTATGAACATATAGTTAACAGGGATTTTAATTTCTTGGGGGTGTTACAATCTTACACTACACAATACTTTCTAGTTTGTGTTCTGTTGTTTATACTGAAATGCGTCTCTAGGTTCACAGTATTGTTCTCAACAGAAATGTGATTTTAAATATGAGTGAAAAGTAACATATTTTGAACAAATACAGGATGAAACTACTTGGCAGTTAAAAGAAAATTTCTGTTAAATGACCAAAATTTGCAGGCATACACACACATACACACACACAATTTCAAACGAAGATTCTTCCAAATCCGCCCTCCCCAAATTGCAGAGTATTAAATAAACCTGTAAATGTTAACGGCTGATGAACTAGTTGTAAATTTCAACTGTAATCGCACATTTGTCAAACTATGCCATATTAAGTAGTTTTCATAATAAATACTTTCAATATGAGAGGATATGAGAGCAAAAATCTGTTGTTTTTTAAATACAGTAAGAGACACATATTTTTGCAGTGAGAAGTAATTTTGAAGTATTTGTCGGTTATTTCATTCATAACATATTGAGAACAAGTATTACGTCGTTTCAAACAGAAACGAAATAACAAATCCTATTGCCACTCACTCATATGTTAAGAGGACGCCTATGACATCAGCATCAGATGAACCTGACTTTTTTTTGTTCCGAAGGCATCAAAAGAAAGTACTAAATGTCGCACGGCGACTGCATGAATGAGTAGCCCTTTTAATGGGACAATACGTGTTACAATTTCCGTAAGTGACACTTTCGCCCACAATAAAACCCTCTACCAAGACCAGCATGTGTGTCAACAGTCTGTTTCCCGCAGAGATAGAAATCTTTGCTTTCACTTTGACCTTGTTACCTAAAGGCAAATTTGGGTCACCCACAGGAACTTCTACTTGTCGTAAGAGTCTACTTTAGGACGTTATTTGGCATAACTGTGGTAATTAGTGCTTGAAGAAATGATAGGCGAACGGCTAGTTAAATTGTAAGCCGCTGACCGTGGAGAAAACCTAAAAGAGGACTTCCTTCATCCAATCCATTAGAAGACGAGTCGTGCGAAAAACTTAAAAATTTTTCTAGTGCAAGGTGTTACAGCAACCTAATTTAATTGACACGGAACATCAGGTCTGGTCTTCTCTTTCCATTCTAAGGACTCGATACCACAATATATACCAGTTCTTCGTCATAGTCTTGTTTACTCATTTATTCGTTCACTCGTTAATTCACAACTCTTATTGCTATCATTATTGGCGTGTTGAAGGTAATGGAATATAGTAAGTTTCTTTTCGTTGTTCATTCAGTTCTAGTAACGGCTTAAAAAACTCATTAGCATCACTTTTCCTGGTTTGAGTCAAAGATTCCTTTCTCGTGTATGTAATGATCCACAGGTTAATGACGTCAGGCATGAAATCTACCTACATCAGTGCTCCAAAAATGTGAAATACGATATATTATAATATTAATATTGAAAACAAATGAAATGTGAATATTGATTGAACTAGAGTGTATCTCTTATTCCCTAACGTCTTGGAGGTTCGTTCCTTTTTGTTTGTAGAATATGGTCTTTATACCGTCATAATTAATTTAAGGATGAAACCTTACAGTTATCGACTGAGCTCCTTTACTGTTGCAGTTTATGAAACAGAAACACAAATATCGCAAAGATTGAATTTACTTTGAAAATCGAAAATATGACAAAGGTAAAATTGATTCCATGTTTCAATGAACCAATATTTTTGTATTAAGAGAATTTAATACTAATAAACTCGTTTTCCAATGTATCCGTTCAAATTAAGCAAGACTAAAGGAAGTTTACTGCATTGCTTTCTTTCAAAACTTGAATAACTCGATTAACTTGTTATTGATTTTTATTTCTGCCGGACAATACTACACTTATGTTTAATGTTTTTGCCCACAATATCCTAAAAATAGTTTTCTAATATACTCTGTTTCCAGAGGTTTAAACATTACCCAGTATATAAACTTCTAACACGTGCACACACAGATATTTCCATATTCGTACTCTCCATTTTTACACGGTTTTTTACGGCACCTTTTTCCATTTGTCAGGTGTTTAACTTGAAAAATAAGTATTCCGTATTTGACATTACATCGAACATAATTTTTATTATAATTTTTGTATTACTCGTTTGTTTGGTTTACATTTGTAGGCGTTTACGACGATTAAATTCGATTCTTATGACTGATATTTATGTCAGTGGTCTCCTTCATTTCTCGGTGACATCTTTCACCCTGAATAGGATTTACTTTGACATACAAGCATTATATTAAATAATTATTCCTCGAATCGTTGTAGCCCAACGCATGCGGAGCATCTTTCTGGCTCCTCGCTTTTTACAAGACATTCTACCACTTCCAAAACCATTTTTTCGAAAAGTGAGGAAAACGTTTATTTATTTTTTAAAAGAAATTTTTGGGGAGCACCCACAGAAATTCTAACGGCTGAAAATAAATCGAATGATTGATGAACACGAGAATTCTCACTATTTTGAAATCCAATTCTTTGTGCCGTTGTACATATTGTGCCATCGTCTACTTTCGATCTTTTCAGATGCTTTTCCTGACACTTTCATTATCGCTGCCCATTACCCGATGGTTTCTAGAAATCTCACAATGATTGTTTTTGTGGGATATTAACTTTTTCAGAAGCCCTGTTAGTGTACACAGAGTAATTCATTACATCGTCTCTTCTTTCTCCAATTATAAAATGCTGGTATTCTTGAAGTGAAAAGATTGTTATTGTTAAGTGATGGGGTGTGTGCAGTTACAGTGGCGACATTGTTAACGAATTAATGACAAACAAAACCGCTTTGTACGTCTTATTCTTTGTATTCTCCCCTACTTTCAAATTTATGGTTTCGTTTCTACATTTCTTCGCAGCATTTAAAAGTTTTTTCGCTTTCTTCTTTTTTCAGTAGTGCACCTCCATTTCTTGCATCACGAATATATTACGTAACTTAACACTAACAAAATTATATGTAATATTATTTATAGTTTCAGTAATGGATTGAATAAAATCTACATCTGATCGTATTACTGAAACTTTTAGGATTCGATTGTATAAATTTTTTTCCACCTTCACGCATTCAATTTACACTTAATTCAATTCATACCGCAAATCATATTGTCTGTTTTTAATAAAATTTAAAGCTTCCCTTTATATAAATGTTACTTAGGTATTATTAACCGGCGAACTGGAGCACCATTTCCCAGAAATCAAAAGTCTTAAAAAATTGTGGGTATGAATTCAAATATCGATGTGGCAGTAATTTCAGAGCGTTTCTGCTATCTCAGGAGGTTGAGAAGTTCCCCTTAGAGAGACAGACTTAAATTTCTTGGCATGTACTTTATTGGATAAAGGAATTCTTTGTGGGGCCCATAAAAACCTTTCGAGATTCACATTTTACTTTTTTCTGTTTCCAAAGTATTAAGTTCGTTAACTATTTAAAGTATTAAATTTTTTAATTTCCTCTGCTATGTGGTTCCTCCTTAAATCTTTCATGCGTTTTAATTTGTGAGTTACGAAGTCCTGTGACACTATGAAACGCCATTGTAAATAATAAATTTTCTTGATGCTAAAAAGCATACTTATTAATGAGATTGTAATTCAATTATAAAACGTGTTACAGGATAAGTAATTTGTTCGGTCATACATTAATAAAGACCGGTAAAATTGGAGGCTTTAACACATCAGAAGAACTAAAGAATTAAACAAAGGAAAAATAAAATTTTGCTTTGGGGCAGTTTTCAATTAGAACACCGCTAAAACCAAAAATTATCGTCCAATTATTTCAAGTTTCAAGCACTTTAAAATTTTATATTTTTATTATTTATCTTTTCTTAATGAAAAAGGTCGGGAATTTTTATGAAAATATTATTTCCAAAGTACAAAAGTACCAGGTTGGTAGGTTAAAATTTAAATTAGTTATTTGGTTCCCATTGGTGTAAATTAATTAATAATAATTTATTTTATCGTTAATAATTCACAAAAAAGGCAAACCCAGTGTGCGGGCGTTTTGGAACAGACAGTTACTCGCCTTCACCCACATAATTGCTTACGGTTAGATTAATTAAGCAATTTATATCCATTGTGATCATGCTGCCATTGCTCTAGAAAGGAAGTGTAATATCACACTTATGGAGTAGGTGATGCCCCCTTCACTCCTTGACTCTACAATACTTTCTATACTTTCATCACATACACTATTTTAGCTGTTTCATACTTTTTGTCCGACGTTTATGTTGTACATCAACCAGGGTGGCAACACCATGTATAATACACCATAATACAATAGACTAGAAACTGAAAGGAAAAGTTATAATCGACGTGGTACATGATTCAGGGACGGGTACTTTTATTGGGCGTTGGCCTTAAATATGACTTTTTACTAGTTCATCACTACCTCAAGCAAAATTTCAAGGAGCACCTGGACTTCAGTTCTCAGTTGACATTTGAAACTCATACCCTTTTCTTATTGCTTTTTCCACGTGAAGTTATCCCCCGCGATAGTAAACGTATTGCCCAAGAATAGCTGTCATGGCTGTTCGAGGAGGTCGTAACACGTGTCGGAGACTCCCGCCTGCTTCAATCCGACACATGTACTGTGGATTGTAGGTTTACCACTAATCAACGCCGTCACAATTTAAATGATTCACCGTCACTGCGATATTACCTAATATCTAGAGTCCAGTGCTAAATTTATTTAATTTATTAACATTTCCGTCCTTTTTATGTTTTATTTCTTTGAAAATGTCACATCGACCCAATTTAATTTCACTACTTCTCTTCCCATTGATTATAATTGCTTCCAAGCCCAGCATCTCTATTGTCTACTTCGAATGAGTTAAGCTCTTTAAATCCACATTTTTCACAAACCAAATTTTCTACCATCTTAATATTTAAAAACAAATAAAACCTAAAAACTAATGCGACTTTTTTTGTTGTTCAATCATGTACAGATCACACTGTCTAGATTTAAATTTAGTTAAATTACGGGTGGTGACTAGCAGATGAAATGTAAATGCAATTATAGTCCGCTGGTTTCAAAAGAAAGTTGATATAAGTTCATTTTTTGGCAGAAAAACAAGCAGAAAAAATTACAGACTATTAACTATTTGTCAACTGAACACGAAAGATTTTGAAATTTGTTCATTTTAACATTTGACTTGATTCGAAAAAAATATTTAAATAACAAAAATGTTTAGTAAATTGGTGGAATATGTAACTGTCACGATTGGTCAAGTCTCTTAGTTTAGGACCCCTCGAAATAATATAACATAGTTAAACCAGTACCTGTATGAGGGACGCCTTCCGTTTCCATAGTTTAATGGCGGGGTCAATGGTAAGGATGTACACACGTCACAGTTCGATTGAAGGACACCCGTCAACAGAATTTTAACATGTGTCATTCATTCAGAATAGTTTTTTTTTAATTCACCCATGTCTCTCCTGCAATAGTAGCAGTCTTTATTTATTGGGTGCATCTAATGTTAATTTTATAACAGCAAGAACGTCGTAATATTCCGTTAAATTACCGATTTTAAGAAGTGTTACGTCTATGATGTTTTGGATGTAACATCGTGATGTTAACAATAAATTATACAGGGAAAACTTTCTTAGATAGAAGCGATTATGAAATTTATTGAATTTCCATTTGAATAGAATAGTTCACTTATCATACATTTTAACTGATTAATTACATTTAATTACAAAATATCTTTTCAGCTATTTCATCAGTGTTGAAAAATTCCTACCATAACATTCACATACTTGTAAGCCATACCAGACATAAAGATGGCATATAGTTTATAATCACCTTCTACCCTGTAAAACCTGTTCTAAAAAATAAGACTCGTTTCGGAGTTCAAAGTACTCGCGTTTACTCTTTGCCGGTTTCACTATCAGTATAATTATGTACCGTGCTATTTCCATGCTTCTGGATTTCTCTTACCAGATAGAAAACTAATGGAAACAAATCAATTCGTACTCGAATGAATGAATCTGAAAGCTTTGTAATCCGATGCCAACAGATTTAAGTTATGATTATACCGCATATATTGAAAATAAGGAGCGACTAATTAGTGGTACGAATTGTGGTTTATGCATTTCACAGGTTCCAGGTATCGGACGACACCTAATGAACGCGTCATTCTTTGAAAACTTACTTAATGAATTAGTCACATGGCATACTTTTTACGAATATTTCACACCATTTAAGTGGAAAATTCTATCTCTGCAACTGGTTAGTTCAAGTTAACACTACTTGTATTTTACTATTATACTATTACTATTTTCATTGATGTCAACACGACATATTGTGAATACGGAACAAATGGGACTCACTATTTACACAACAGAAAATGATGACTTAGTTTCTTCTTCCACGATAATATATTTAGTATTAGTACTTAGATACTCATTATTGGTAACAGCCATTGCGTTATATTTTTCCTATTATATCTAACCAAGGTTTCGTTTGCCATTTTCAGAGACGACAAATTTTTGTGAATTGCTTCCGTCGGTGTCTTACTTTTATTAATACGACCCATTTCGTACGAGTACTTTCACCGTTTTTTTTCACATTTACGTCACATCACTTAAATATTCTACAATGTATTGAATGGGTCATCCGGGTTTCCCAGTTTAATTTTTAATATTAGCTTTCGGTGTTTTGGCATGGTAAACATTCAAAAAGTTTCATTCATACACTTTGATATTGATCGTAACTCAAATTTTTTGATTCTTTGGGTTGTACCAAAAGTTCGTTTTAAATTCAATTGAGTTTCCTATGTGTCTAATCATCTGATTACTTATATTCTCTTGGAAAAGCACACATAACGACCCGTGACCAGCCTAATTGTTCTGAACGATATTAATGTCATTTGGTATGCATTTGACACGCTTAAGGCTAGGGTATTAGTTGACTCTTAAATCCTACACTCTCATTTCTCATTAGTTCCAACTTATTTTAAAATTCTCAGTTTAACAATATGCGAAAGTGGATAAAAAGTGCCGTTAAGTTTAAGCTATTTTTATGTCTACTGCCATAGCCTCAACTTCGAACGGATTGAATTACTTCCTTCGAAAACGTTCGCTTGAAACTGGGACACAGCGACCGAGTAGAACAATATAAGAGACAACAAAAATCACACGTGACTGCGAATTTTCTTCTTTTTTACCGTAAACACTTACTATCTTATTGTTATTTGTATCCTTGAATTTGGGTCAAAAGAGAGTCACCAAACACTTCTCTGCTAAGGTTCGACCGTAATTTTACATTATGTCGACAAGATGGTGGCCCAAATATTCTATAAGTCGAACCGAGTCAAATGAGTCAATTTATTTTGAGTTCGTGATGTCCCTTTTTAAACTACACCAGTCTGCAAACTCTCACTTTAATATTGAGGACCGTGTGACGTGCGGTAACAAAGTCACTTGTACAGAGTTCACCTGTCGCCTTTTTAGTAGTTAGACCTTACTAGATTTCAATGACACCCGTATTTTGAATCTGTGTACTATATTTAAATATGTTTAGGTAGTCGGCACGGAAGTTTGAGCTTGTCATCAAATGTAAGAAAGTAGAGCTCAAGAGGAATGAAATTTTTGTATAGTTCACGATGGCTCGTATCCGAAGTACAAACCAATTGGAATTGAAACTCAATTTCAATTCCATTTGTTTCATTTCCTTCTTCTGTTTATGCGTTACTTATTTATTTTGCTAGGTAACATTTCACTTTATTTATCGGTTTTTGAAATATTTATGTTTTACTACCGCGACATTTGATTCATGTCAGCCCAAAACTTTGTTTACCTCTTATGCATGTTTTCAAATATTACTGTTGTTAGAACCAAAAGTCTCTGTCTAATTATTAACTTATCTGTTAATAAACTTATTAATTATTTGATGAATTGTTCTTTTCAAAAGTCAAATAAACCACAAGTCATATTGTATGCTTAACGTAACAAAATTCGTAATCCTACTTGTAAATCTGGATTCATTAGTTCGATGATTTTGCATTTGCTCATCAAAGAAATAAGTTGACAATTTATAAATACTTAGCGTAAAAGTGTTTAGTATTTAATGTCGCCTCTAGTATTTTGGTTATTAACATTTTCTCTACCTATTACGTAATAATTTTTGTGTCTGTTTTTTGTTCTACCAAAACCAAAAGCCTAATAAATGTTACAGTAAGCGGACTCTTACTCATTTTTTACGACAAATATCAAAGTGTCAAAGACTAAACGAAAAGAATAAATGACAGATATTGCTTTATTTAGCCTGAATTCGACGTAGATAAAGTTGAATATCGACATATTATTGTTTATAATCTTTCGAACAAGTGCAAAGTCACGGGTTTATAATTTCTCTGCATTGACATTAAGTCAACCGCTTTAAAATTCAAAGTTAAAGCAATGTGGTAGTGTAAAAAATTGACGGCAGGCCCACAATGATTTCCTTACGAATGTCCAAACTACCTGCAACCGCTGAACCCGTAAAAAGTAGAAATGATAGTGTATTACATAAAAGAAACCCTACATCGCCAGTCTTGTGTTGAATACGTGTAAAAGTGACCAAAATATTTTTGCATTAAATGGATTTAAGGGGATGAACTGGGGAATCATAGACAGGTCGAAACCAAAAGTACTTTGGGTTTTCCACCACAAATGTATGAAAACATCAGTCTTGACATATTTCACACATCTTGGATCATGTATATTTTTATGTTTTGAGTGTGTAATTCTTTATTCGATTGCCAGAAACAAATGATTCATAAGTTATCGTAAGTCGAGTGAATATCGTTCTTGAAGTGACGTAAACCCCGACACAAGAGAAGAAACCAAGTCGACGCATTTATTCAACTTGTACCCAGTTGTCGTCAGAAGAACGTTGGTAGTACTGGCGATTGGTCGTTAGACGCAAACAATCGAGTAAAGATCGTTTCGTTAACTTTGACTAGAAATTTAGCGGTTTAAATTTCACTAAACAATTCTGACATTTTAAAATAAGTAATAGTTTGTGATGAAAGTAAGTGAATTTTGTGGTTTTGGCACATTCAGTTCGTACGTTTTACTCCAAGTAATTTCGATCCGGAAAATTTTTCTTTTGCGTCAAAAAGTTCAGTTTTTAAAGAAGTGTGATTATTTCTTTGTATATGTTAATAGTGATACATATGCCATTTCACCAAATTTTTTAAGGTTTCTCGTTTAAATTGGCATGAATACAAATAGGCGACATTATTGCTCTGTATTTATATATAAAAATTAATTGGTTGGGTATAGTTTTTTCACGTTATTGTTGTTTCCCGGATTTTGCTGTCGTTGGATTATTCGTGTACAAATTGCAGTTTCACGTGTCACGTACGTGTTCTTCCTCTTTCTCTATTGTCAGTTTTATTACCTCCCCTCCATAGGTTATTGTTTTTATTCACCGGTTGAAGACCTTCTCCGTTTCCTGCTACCTCTGTAGGTTTTTCTTGTGTGCTCGTTGAAATCCGAGAATTATCAAATTGAAATTTAATATTTGACACTTTTTTATATTGTTGATGAAACTTACGTTTTTTTGTGGGGTTTCAGACTCGTTGAATAACAACGTGGTTTAATTTTTAACTTGAAGCTTAGCTTCCCAAATTTTATTATTAATTAAGGCTCATTATATTTTAGTACTACTACTACAACACAATACAGTAGTACAACTATATTTCAGTTTAGTCTATTTTCTGAAGAGTTCTAAAGAAATAATAAATACATTACTAATGTGAATTTGGAGGTATAAATAATTGTAGTTCTTAATTATTTAACTCACGCAATGGCATATGATTCATATTTTCCTTTTTTAAATTGATTTCTTTGAAGAGAAAATGGGTAAAGCCATTTAAGAAATGCTTCCCGTGTCTCCACGTATTAATTACCACATTTTATTACATGCTACTTAGGTAAAGCATCCAATTTTTTGCTGTTTCGAATAAGTGTTATCAATTTTGTGCTTTTATCAAATATACCAGAGCGATCACTTGCAGTCCCTAGAAATATTTTTCAATGAGTAATTCACGTTCCCTAGACATTACACCGTGAGTTGCCAAACATAAGTTGTTTCACGGCATGTTTTGATAATTCCTTTCCGCGTGCGCTCGTAGTTACTCGATTTCGATACAGACCTTGACACCGTCGTTAGCTTTCTGAATTTCTGACACACTTGCCATACTAAATTGAATCATTTTAAATGCCTTTGGTTTTATTTACGTAATACAATGTCAATTATGGAGTATTTCTAACAAACCAATTCTATACAATGCAGTGCCGGAAACGACACTGAGATAGGGAATTCAATTGAGTGCGTGTAATCTGCAGGGCAGTGAACCAGATTTTGGTCTTATTCCGGTTGTCGTAGATAAACAAATTGGATTTCTGTATTTATTTAATAGCTTAGATGTTTTATCCGCCGATAATGACTGGAGTAAATTTTAGTCCTCCTTTTCGACTTAGTAGAATCTGTTTCACGGCCTTGAAATTTTTTGTTTACTATTAGGTTTCATTGTTTTAAATTAAGGACGCTTCATTCTTTTCAACAAACTATATGTATATTTTGTAAGAACTCATAATGCCCAAACATATTCCTAAACTATTATTTTAGGAATCAAAAAGCGACACATATAAACTGCAAGGATTATATTCGAGTGCTTGTTTTACATTTAGTTGCGTTCTTTTTTATTATATTTTTTAATTTGTTTCTATGAGTCATTTAATTTCCTTTTGTTTCGTTTTTCATACATGCTAAAAGTGTTTAATTCAAAGGATTTACATAGGGTCGATGCTCTCTTAATATTTAACAATTTTGAGTGAAATGTCAAACCAGTCAACTGGTTTACTTAGTCTAGACAATTGGTCAAGTTACATATTTGGCAAATTTTTCGACTCGTTTCAAATTGAGATTTATCAACTACATAAAACGCCAACGGTTTTGTTGAATGCACATAAATTATTTATTGCAAATCAATTTTTTTCCCACCGTTAATATAATATTTTTTCATACGTTAAAAATTAGCGTTACACATTGCTCAAGAATTCCACATCACATATGTCACGTTGAGTTATTAATAGTCGTACTTAGAGAATGAGTAGTAAAACAATTCGTTGTTCAATCGAATTATTGTTTTGTGCTAAGTGAACTACTTAAGTGACGGGGAATACGTAATAATAAAAGTTTAGCGTAATCCCAATATGAATTGAAGTGTGAAAAATCACGCTACTAGGTTAAATAACAGATCGCAATCAATGATGGACGTCATACGATAGTGTAATAATACTCGGGGCCACCTGTAATCTTTACAGTTATCTTGTTCATTCGTGAAGGTTGCCCTATCAGAAACCTTTTCACTCGGAGCGTATTGAAATCTGTGTATCGGGCCACAGTCACCACTTGCAAGGTCTTTGCTTAACCCAGTAGGGCAGACATTGATTAATATATTTGTTTTGAACATTTAGCAAAGCACATTTTCCGATGAATGCCAGCGTAGCACAAAATATGCTTACGCAGGGAAGTACGTGTAACATTATTTACGTAATATATGACTATTCCATCGGTTTTTCGGTTTTTTCGCTTGTGTAAATGAATCACCTTCTATCTAAGTTGTGATTCTGGGGTTCCCATGTTTTAACACTGTTAAACATTTATATACTGGGTACTCTACACAGATGAATATTAAATTAAAATGAACCTAAGGATCACTTTCATTCAGACTTGCCCGATTTTCTTAATTTTGTTTACTCTTCTAAGACCAATTAAAAATGTCTAGCGTTCATGTTGCAAGGCTAACATTTCTTTGAAAGGTGTATCGTTATCAGTGACATTCCACCGCTGAAATAAATTACTTCACCATATTATTTCAACGCTTTTATGTATTGCATTTATAGCTTAATTTACGGAAAGCGGATATAATTATTTGGTGAACCTTACTGGGTTGTTTAGACATTGGTACAGGAAGAAATTTGGAAAATATGGCACCACTCATCGATGTTTTGTACAGCTGTCTTCTAGTTAAGGTAACTTTAATTTTCCTATTATTCGAAACTGACTTTTTCAATCTTCCGTATGTAATTTACAAACCATTGTCATTAAATTTGAATTTTTGTTTTAAACATAATGATTGTCTGTATTGTCACCTACTTGGGAGTAGTCGACAACTCCAGGTAATGGTTAATAAATGTATTTGTTGTCTGAATTAAAAATGACAGATTTTTAACAAGCAGTGTCCGAAAGGTGGTTCAATTGTCAAGTTCAATATCACTCTTGGAATGATAAGCACTCTATGCAATGTAAAATAGTAATCATTAACATAAAATAAACTTAGGAGTAAAAATTGTAAATTTCAGTTAAGCCTTTCGACAAACGGAACAATTACTTGCACTCATTCGTGTATTTTTTACTCGAATTAAAATTGTGCATAATTTTTTTACACTCTTATGGTATTACCGAATGGTTAATAATAGCATAATTACAAAATTTAATTTTAATAACGAAGCTACTTATAAAATATTTCTGAACTGTGTTTTTTTTATTGTTTCAGAGTCCCGGTTCTTTGCACCATAAGGACGTCTTAACCAAATACACAGGGACCACAAACGGGAAAATCAGTCAGATAGGATCTAATAAGCAATTGGCAGCCAGAAATTGGACCACCGCCATGCCGACTAAAAATTCCGATTCCACGTGGGGATCTAAGCGGAGCTTGGACTATTCGGTGAGCTTCTAATGTAACGAAAGCAGTTTTTCTTATGAAATAATTGCAAATTAAAATGTAGTTAAGATGAACGAAAATAAAGTAAAAATTTGAAGCAGGACTCCACACTTAAGTATTGATGTGCTATTTAAAATTAAGTTAGGAATGTTTTGGAAGTGAAATAAGAAATAACTTACTAAGCAGAGAAATATTGAAGCATTCGAGTTCATTTTGAAATTTGGTATCAAGTGTAGAGGTAGCGAGTGAAAAACCTTCAATCTTAATTTAAAAGTTATATAAATAAGTTTTAAAATAATGAAAGAAATACTCGGGAGTACTTGTGACTGCGTATTATGCTTGAAAATATAGATGTGAAGCCCGATATATCCACTGTATTTAATTTGACAGTTGAGTGCTTAAACATTACATGTAAATTACTACTCAAAGGGGGTGAAATAAATTGAATACGTAAATGGAAAGTGCTGCAATGGAGACTATTCAATGTTTGTTACCAAGAACCAATTGAATAATAAAATATTCCAAATTTATCGATCATTCAACTGAGAGAATTCATTTTGCTTGTCACGTATGATTTGTACGGGTGAAGAATTCTCAAAGTTCAAAGATGAACTACAAAGAATATTAACTTTTACCATTTGAAGACAATATTTCCTTTCTTTATATTGTGTTGGTCTTTTTAAATATTAACTTTTAAATGTTATTTAAACAAATTTTTAAATATAATCAAAAAAGTACTAATAAGTCAGCGGCTATTAATTACATAATACCTAAATTACTTGCGTCTGACTAATTTATTTAGCTTATTTGACATATTAAATATTTACATTTCAATTATTGAAAATGCTTTTACCATTATAAATCATATTGATACGGAATAGTATGTAACTTTTGTAGATTCTTGCTCTACATTTTTTTGGTCTCTCAAATTTATCTTTGTTGCGCTTACAAAATAGAAATTTTGCAATACTTTTTAATATTTAATTTTTTATTATTTTTAAATTTAATATTTCAGAATCCAAAGCTCCTGGTACTAGGCAACTCGACTCAAATGAAAAGTTCCTCGAGGCAAAACATTTACCATTCTCAGCACGAGAACTCTTCTTCGAGATCTTCGTCGACTGCGGCACCTTCCCCATGTTTCCCAACCATCAACAATAATAACCCGACTCATAACAACTACAATAACAATAATAACAATGTGGAAAACAATCCACCAAGTCAAAGAACGGATTCAAATGGAATAGGACTTCCACTTACTCCATCAGGTGGGTGCTAGCGGACAATGGGTGGAAACCTTGAGCATTGGATCTCAGGGTTGCATTCGTGCAACACTAGTTTCCTGATCAGTAAACTATGATTTCAATATCGTGTAATTAAATAGTCACTCGATTCACACTCACATTGACTCGATTAAAATAATTTTCATTTTTACTCATCTTATTTTAAGTAATTTCGCCCAAACACTATATATTTAAAGGTCATTGTTATTTGTACCTAAACGTGTATCTTATTTATTTCAAATGTATAATTGATTAACGAATATTCATATTCAATTTTATTGTCAACAGAGGCTCTTAAATATTATGGTAAT
This sequence comes from Polyplax serrata, assembly GCA_037055365.1. Lineage (NCBI taxonomy): Eukaryota > Metazoa > Arthropoda > Insecta > Psocodea > Polyplacidae > Polyplax > Polyplax serrata. Next base: position 1,684,992 of record JAWJWE010000038.1, on the reverse strand, counting down.
CGACTGACAGACTACGAGAAAACAGAGATAGAGAAATATCCGGAAATTTGGTACCTAGGACTTGATGCATGCAAAATTCATGGAGAAGATTTCGATGACGATTATGGAAGTTACCACAAGGTAGGAGCAAAATATGAGTATGAATAGCATACTAACATGCAATATATGCTAATTGGTAACAACTCGTCTAAATTCACAAATTTGAATTAATTTTTTTTTTAGGTGCTCCATGACCACATCTCATATAGATATGAAATTCTTGAAGTCATTGGAAAGGGTAGCTTCGGACAGGTGATCAGAGCTCTTGATCACAAAACGAATCAACATGTCGCCATAAAGATAATCAGAAACAAGAAAAGATTTCACCACCAGGCATTAATTGAGGTTCGAATCCTTGACCATCTCCGAAAGAAGGACAAATATTCCACTCATAATGTGATACACATGTTGGAGTACTTCTACTTTAGAAATCACCTTTGTATTAGTTTTGAATTAATGAGGTAGGAAATGTCCACGAATTTGAGCAATTAATTACAATTAGCCATTTCTGACATTATTTTGTTATTGCAGTCTCAATCTATATGAGCTCATAAAGAAAAACTGTTACCAAGGCTTTAGTCTTACTTTAATCAGAAGATTCGCTCATTCACTCGTACAGTGTCTGCGTCTTCTTCAAAAGGAAAACATAATTCACTGTGATCTCAAACCGGTGCGTAATTTAAGCAGGTCCTTCATTGTACAATATTTGGTCGGTTAGGGATGTACATTGAAAACTTGCAAAATAGGGAGTAAACAAAATGTCCATTACATCTTTTTAGGAAAATGTCCTATTAAAACAGCGAGGCAGCAGTTCGATAAAAGTAATAGACTTCGGTAGTTCCTGTTATTCACATCAAAGGGTGTACACTTACATTCAGTCCAGGTTCTATAGATCGCCTGAAGTTATACTCGGCCTTCCGTATGGTCCAGCAATAGATATGTGGAGTTTGGGGTGTATCCTTGCTGAATTGTACACTGGATTTCCACTTTTCCCTGGCGAAAACGAAATAGAACAGTTAGCTTGTGTTATGGAAGTTTTAGGAGTTCCGCCAGAAGATGTGATCAGCAACGCATCCAGGAAGAGATTGTTTTTTGGTATGCACAAATTGCTGCAGTATCACATAATATTCTGCTAGTAAGTACTTTCCTCTTAATAGAATATCTACTCTTTTGCAGATTCTAGGGGTAATCCTAGATGCATAACCAATAGCAAGGGGAGGAAAAGGAAACCTGGATCTAAGGAACTAGCTACTGCCATTCGGTGCAATGACAAACAATTCGTAGACTTCGTCAGTCAGTGTCTGCAGTAAGTATATATATATTCATTTGCAACCACCCGAATACTCTAAGAACAGTAATTACAGACACTGTGGACATGAAACATTTTTAACAATTTCATAGAGATATATATTATTCATGTTGCCACTCGTTTTGACTCTTAAGGGCATATATAATTTTTTTTTCGTAACAGGTGGGACGCGAAGAAAAGACTGAATCCGGAGGACGCACTTAGACACGAATGGTTGAAGTCGTCGTCCTTCTCCTCTTCTGTCTCACAAACATCTCAGGAAGTTCGTAGATCTCCTTCGGAGAGTGGAACTCCAAGTCAAAGGAGAGGAACCCTCACATCTTCCGTTGGAAGCGAATCTCAATATTCTGCCTATAGAGTGCACAGAGCAAGGAAATGGAAATACGGTGACGGAGATATGACTGATCAAACTGACCTAGGGGCTACTACAACTGTAAAAGTGAATGTGTCGTCTTCAACAAGACATGCGTCTTCTACCGGAGAATCTGATCATGCTCTGGACGATTCTGGAAGTTTTCTGCCACCCATCTTGTGAGGAAGGTGATCTTTCTCACAGGTTCATCGTCGACCTCGTGGACCATCGATCGTTACAAAAGAAGTCTAACCCTAAATGGGCACACTGCTTACATACACTAAAATAAAATTATCTCGGTCCAAGAAGGGTTTTCGATTGCAGGGGGCCCCATTCGAGAATTCTCGAAAGATCGGGTGAACTTGAGAAGGGAACACATAGTTGAAGCCACATATTTTGTGACAGGTTTTGTCCGTTGTTAATAGCTCGCGCGAACTACCTTTTAAAACATGGTTTCTGTTAAAAAATAACCAAATGAATTTCACTATGCATTTGTTTAATTAGTGTAATTTGTAAAGTGTACCAATTATATGTGAATGCCACATTGAAATTGACATGGGATTGTTGCAACAATTAAAAAAAAAGAGAATCAGAAGGAGTAGCGGGAAGAATGATAAAATTTGATCCGTGTCGCCGGCAGACTAATGACGTCATGAAAAATGATTTTTTTTTTACTCTCGCAGTATCAAATTCAAATAGCGTTCATACTTTAATGGCGTAAATGGTTGGTGAACCTAAGAACCAATAGTGAATATGAAGTGCCTGAGTGTATAAGTATGAATGATATTTCTCAAACATACTTATATATGCGGAAATGTAGAATTTTTATGTACGATTCCAGGGGATCATGAGCGCGGAAAATAACCCTATTCAAATGAGCGCGTCATGTGATCTGACATTTCGGTAAATCAATCATGAACATAATTTGTTCATACTCAATATATGAAATTAATTTTTGTAAACTGGTTCAAAACCTACGGAATGCATCTTTTTGAAATTAAAGAAAAAATATGTGTAGGTAAATTACACGTCAGTGAATGTAGTTATATTTTCCTGACCTAAAATGAAGAAAATATTCTACCACGAACGATGAGTCTCCACTAGAAACAACACTAATCCTTAAAAATGAAAAACGTCTTTTTAAAAAAGCAGTAAATATCAGAATTTCTACTTACAATTAATAAATACCGAAATTTTCACACAACACTCATACACTCAGCAAAGCGCGAACCGGAGACTGAATGACGTCACGGACTCCAGTTTACAGGGCTAAAAATTTTGTCGGCTGTCGCAAAAGAGAACATGCCATAACTTCTTACTTCTTAATGGCTGACATAAATGGCGGTTTCTGGATCAAATTATCATAAATTAAACTCCTACTCCGACTTACTTTTACATTTTGTACATTAAATATTACTTCGTAATTTTGTTTTAAGCCAAAAAAGTTTTCTACAGGGAAAAACCAAAAGCCTCCTTGAATGTAAATTATAAAAATAGAGAATATTCTATTGGTGGACATTAGAGTAAGATGTTATAAAGTCTCTATATAAGTGTGCGAATGCGTCATTGTGTTTCAAATAATGACAAATAACCAAAAAAATGTTACGAAAAATATGAACTAAAATGATCTCCCTAGTTGAAATCTTTCAGCCACAGTTACTATCATATTTTAACTGATTTTCAAATGAATTACCATAGTTGGGTTTTTAAGGAATTATGGTTAATTGTTTTAAGAGAGACGTCTTTATGTTCATGATATTCTACCTTCAGTGTTTTGTCATTTGCCGAATTTCTGTACATTTTCATTTTTGTTTTTGATTGAGGTATTTTTAAAAGTACTTTAAAGCACAATTTTTTTTGTAAGATGAACATTATACGAGACATTAGAAAGAAATATAATACCAAGAAGATAAAAACTAAATTACACCCAAATTTATAATCATGAATAAAAATCAACCTGCTTAATTATGACATAAAAACAAAAAACCCAATTAAACAACCGGTTTAATTCAGAACGTTTTTGTTCGAAAAGTTAGAGCGTTTGCAATTTGAAAAACAGATTTAGGATTTTATTGGATTAAGTAATGGTAATGCGAAAGTATAATGTGGCCAAAACAAATTTTGCCAATATGGGGAGTATTATTTATTTACTCTGAAAATAAACAGATAAATTCAATATTAAATTTTTTAAATAACCAATTGTCTAACTGCAAACTTAGGAATTAGAATCAAGCAAAGAATCATAAGGTAGCCTCTCTGTATACTCTCACGTAACAATGAGATCTACTTTCAATAAATTATTTTACACTTTTTTCATAATTAATTTATTTTTTAATAAATTCCCGGAAAATTTCCTTTTTAATTTTATTGTAGTCATCACCATACTTTCCTTGATTAATTTTGACGTTATTATTAAAAGGAACAGAAAAGCGAACTACCAATTTCGTATTAAATCAATGTGTATTGTATTAATTTTTGTAATACATTTAAATTTACTTTATTCAAAATGTTAATAAAATTAAACGGTTCAGAAAAACAAATGGAAAGAAAAATGTTCACAAAATAAATCAGATTTTAGTAAAAAAATTTATATCATTTTGCCAGTTCTAATCCTCTGTACAATGGGATACAAAAATAATTATGAAAGAAGATTATTACAAGTTCACAGAATACTAGTTTCATTTTTTTATTTTGAAAAAGAAAGGATAATATAGAAAATGTTGCACTATAAATTTACATTTACATCAAAAATAAGTAGGAAAAATGAGTACAAATTTCAGTTTGATAATTTTATTTCAAACACAGATGAATATTTGATGTAAAGATTTAAAAAACTGTATGACTAGTTTTAAAATTTAATAAGATTTCCTGATGGTTCATTAATGTTTGCAAAAGTTCTAGGTTTTCTTTACCAACATTCAAGAGTTCAACTGCCTCTTTACTCAATCTTCCACACACACACTTGAATCACAATTTAACAATAAAAGTGTACTGTAAGAGACAGCACAAGGAAAATTATAATAATCTCCACTTTGATTTGTTACCTGTAACAACTGGAGATTAATTGTACACCAGTTATATTATCAACAGTTATAACATCAAATGACATGTAAATGAGTAGGAAAAATTTGTTTCTCCATTTAAATTGTCCACATATACTTAGCTACCTTCTTCGTTCACCCTTTTGAGTTTTCCTCTTTTCTTTCTTTTCTTGTGCCATTTGTTTCTGTTTCTCCCTGGAAAACAAGAAATAAAAACAAAATGTTTCAAATAAATGTGTGCTAAATTTTACTCATGGTTTATTCATAGTTTACTTATCTAGCTACTTCAATAAATGTCTTGGTAAGAACAAAAAATATCAGGGTCCCAGGGTCTGTAAATGAGTCTGTACCAAAAATAAGGTTAATAAGCTTCTAGAAATTTTACTAACCTATCTTCTTTGTCCTTTTCTTTTTTCTTTTGACTTTCAATCTTTGCCTTTTCTCTTTTTTCTTTTTCAGCTTGCTTCACTGCAGCTACATTTACATTTTTTACTAGTCCATTTTCTTTAACAGTTTCTCCAAATTCTTCTTGTTGATCACATTCATCATCAGACATTTGACCATATTGTTGTAAAATTGCTTCTCTAATTCTTCTTTCTTCATCTGTGTAATTGTTACGAGTAACAACAGTGGCCTTAGCCTGAGTTTCCATTAATCTGGCCAATTTGACATCCACATCTTCTGTAACTTTGAGTACTGTTTTCTCACTAGAATTATTTGTTCGGAACTTTGACCACTTCTCTAGTATTTCCTGGCAAATGTGGGCAATGTTGTCTTTCTGTAAATAAATAGTTCAATTAAACAATATTTGTGTACTTCTTATGTAGAATTGCAATGTAGAAGGGAATGTTTATTTAGTTGTACAGCAATTCAAGTTCATCACTAAATAACAACCTGAACCTCTCCTTTTGTTAAAATAGGTATACTTCGGCATTTAAAAATGAAATTATATGAACTACTAGTACAAAAGCAAAGCCATAGGTATTTACTTTAAGTTAACAAGAAAAATGTGTATTTAAACGAACAGGTCAGTGCGCCAATTTTACTTACAGTGATTTCCGACAGAATTTCTTGCAACGCTTGGGTTTTCTCATCCAGGGATTCCTCACCCTCAAGAATGCCTCTTATGTAGGAGCCAAAAACTCCTTCATCAGTATTGAAAGCTAATAGTTTATTGTTTAACCAGGTATCGAACTCACTAACCTCCCCACCGACCGCCATCTTTTTCTGTCGGCGGCAGGGGAAAAACTTCTACTAGGAAATTGATACCTAAAAGGGAAAATAATTCTGATACTATTTTTTAATTGCGTATAGTCCTGAAATTATCCACTTAATTGTTGTATGTCTTTGTAAGGACGTTTACTGAATTTCTTGAAATACTAGTTGTCCGTCTCATGAGGAAAACCATAGAACAAATCGGTTGGTGTCTACTGAGTTGAACCTTACTCTATGCCTGACGGACCGGGTCTTCAGAGTTTCTGTTGCTACGTTGCGAAACATGGCGTTAGAAGACAACGTTAAATATTGTAACTTGCCCAAAAATATAGAAAGTGACCCAGACTATGAATGGGTTCCTCTTTCTTTGACAACTGTAGAATATCCAAAAGGCAAGTATTTTAAATATATGCAAAAATCTCTAACAATTACCCCATTTTTATGTTGGAAATGGGTTATAGTTGACGTCAAAAGCCTATCATTATCACCTTATACCATTATACTTCATAAAACTAAGTATTTTTTATTTATTTTCAGGTGATTGGCTAGGAAGGTTTCTTGCCTTAGCTAGTCTGCTTCCGTTTAGCATAATTTCGGGTTTTATAGCATTAATTTTATTTAGAAGAGACTTACACACAGTGAGTTTACAAAATCATTTCATTACCCATTTTTGATTATCTTAATTAAACCCTACTCCAGCCATTTAAATTATTTTACATTATAAGATTGGGACATTCTTCAAATGTCTAATATCATTTGTCACACTGTCACACTATTATAATTGAATGTATTCAATTTGACCAATTGTTATTATTTTCAGATTTCATTTTTTATTGGGACAATATTTAATGAATTAATCAATTTAATATTAAAACATATTTTCTGTGAGGCTAGACCAATTGCCAGAAATTCCTTATATACTGAGTATGGAATGCCATCATCACATAGCCAGTTCATGTGGTTTTTTACAACTTACATTGTTTACTTTATATTTATTAGGTAAAGTTTGCCTTTCATTACACCTCTAAATCATAAAATTTTTTACAGAAGTTTGTAATGTTTAAATACCCAGTGGGCTTAACAATTTCATCATTCATTCTCTCATTTCTAATTTTTTAGGTTGCAACATATGAACAACAAAACATCATTAGAATCAATTTGGAGGGCAATTCTTACTACAGTGTGCCTTTTAGCTGCTAGTATAGTAACATATTCCAGGATTTATTTACAGTATCACACATGGAATCAGGTTTTAACTGGAATTCTTGTGGGATTTATTTTTGCATCCATTTGGTTTGCAGCAACATTTCTTATATTCACACCTCTGTATCCAACTATAGCATCATGGTAAGATTTTCCAAACCTGTATTTTATCCTATAAATTTCAGAGGAAATATTTCAAATTATTTATTCTAAAAAATACATTTAATTTTTTCTGAGTGCTATAAACTAATTTATTATTCAATTGCAGGAGAGTGTCAGAATTCTTGCTTTTAAGAGATACAACATTAATACCAAATGTTCTCTGGTTTGAATACACCAAGAGTCGCCAAGAAGCTCGTGCCAGAGCTAGGAAATTGGTTCCCATGAAATCCCAATGACATCTATTTTCAAACAATGGCTACTGCTTTTGGAGGCTAAGAAGTTCAAGATAACTCACAAAGAAAATGCCAGTGTGATATGTTTCAATAATTATGAAAAATAAGTACTGTAAATAACAAACTTTTCTGTTACATATTAATAATTTATGAATGGTACAATTTATTTTGGGCAGCTTGAGTGCACAATAAATTTTAGCCAGTGTTTGTACTTGTAATATATGAATTTTTTACACTACTTTTTGTTAATGTTTTTTAACCTAAATGTTAGTGTCATTATCTGTTGTACATCCATAGGTAATATCCATTATGTTTATATTCACTTTTTTGGAAGCAACTTTTTTAAACATCAATGTGAATTTAATATGAAAAATGATATTCACTAATGTAAATGAAAGGCACTATTTGTCTCAAACCAAATGTAGTGTGCATTCCAAGAATACCATACTGTTTATGTTATTTATAATTATTGTATCTGAGAAAGAAATTTTATTTTATTTTATTCTGATATCTTCAGCAGGGTATTCAATAAAATAATTACACAAAAATATTATTAGAATATAGGACTACTATTTAAATAGGAAATTTTTCTAATTTATTTTTGAATATTTAGTGAGGTTGAATAATAGATAATATAATGAATTGCATGGTGAATAGAATGAAAAAAAATTAAGTAAAAAAGTAATACAATGAAGAAAAAACTATAAATTAATATAAAAAACATAAAACTACGTATACGAATAAAATATATTTTGTTTCAAATAGAAACTAGTTTCTAGTCAGGTCGGCTGTTCAGAGAGAGAATACAACGTAAATGAGTACAAGGAATAATTATTACTTCCAAGGCAGTCGGAATACAGAAAAAATAGGCGCTACTTTAAACAATTACCTAATATCAAACATATAAATAATTATATTTTGCAGAACTATTAATTTTATTTTAGTGAACATTATAGGTACGTGAGTCAATACTAAAATTTGTTTCTAATAATCATTGCAAGCTGCAATTTGGGAAGATAAAAGTTTTGGAAAAAACCAATAATTTGTAAACTGCATAAGTTGAAGTTATTCCTGAATAAGAGAAATAATAGGAAACAGCATAGTCTTTGAAATATCAAGCCGATATTGCGGTAAATATTCAAATGAACGTTACTCTGCTTCCACGTGGTGAAGCGTAACCATGGTGCCCTATCAGGCGTGACACTCTGAATAACAATTTTTTACATGTACCATTATTGAATATGGAATATTTACATAAAATATATACAGTAACCTACGTAACGAAATTTGGTGATGTGGTTAGCAACGCTCAAAGGGAAGTGAATCATTAATAAAAAAAAATATTTGCTATTGAAGTCACATTGCTGCATTGTAAAATGAAGAAACCACCACTTACGTTTGAAATTATTGCGGAATGCAAAACAACGAAGGCAAGAGCTGCAATCATGTCATTGCCTCATACTACAGTCAACACCCCAGTGTTTATGCCTGTAGGAACCCAAGGCACTGTTAAAGGAATACTGCCAGAGCAATTAGAGACTTTGAACTGCAAAATTATTCTGGGAAACACATATCATTTAGGAACGCGACCGGTGAGTTAACCAAACATTAAAATAAAAGGGGTAAAATGGGATAAAATAATAAATGGACAATATTGCAGGGTCGAGAAGTGGTTAGAAAAGCAGGGGGTTTACACAAGTTTATGGGTTGGAAAAACGCTTTACTAACAGATTCAGGTGGATTCCAAATGGTCTCTTTATTGAAATTGGCAGAAATCATGGAAGAAGGTGTAAAATTTAAGTCTCCTTATGAAGGTAACTCCATTACTTTTTAAATATACATTTTTGAAAAAAGGATAAAGAAATGTGCTTGTAATTAGGTCAGTATATGTCTAAATTTCAGATTCTGAATGTATGCTTACACCTGAACAGTCAATTCTAATTCAAAATGATCTTGGAGCTGATATTGCAATGCAGTTAGATGATGTGGTTAGTTCCAAAGTGAGTGGACCAAGGGTGGAAGAAGCTATGTATAGAACAACAAGATGGTTAGACAGATGCTTGAAAGCACATACCAGACCAGATGATCAAAATATTTTTCCCATAGTTCAAGGAGGTTTAAATGCAGAATTAAGAAAGAAAAGTGCAAGTTTACAAACAGAGAGGAAGGTTTATGGATTTGCTGTAGGTGGTTTAAGGTATTAATGCAGTATATTATTATATTGTACTAAAAAATATTGGTTACCCAAACAAATAAAAATTTTGATTAACAATAACTATTTTTACTTGAGGCTAACAGGTATTGAAGTAATTGTTAGCTACTAATGACACTTGGTGTGAAATTTTTGTTCTTTTAGTGGTGGAGAGTCCAAAAATGACTTTTGGAAAATGGTGCATTTGTCAACAGATTATCTACCAAAAGAGAAACCAAGATATTTAATGGGAGTAGGTTATGCAGAGGATATGTTGGTGTGTATTGCTCTGGGAATTGACATGTTTGACTGTGTTTATCCAACAAGGACTGCAGTAAGTAAACCTAACATAATCCTATTTTGTATGTAATGGTAATTAATTTTCTTTGTTTTAGTTCTCCCTCTTTCTGCTGTATGTTGCCATCTCTCATTTGTGACTAAGTGTTTGATATATATTTATAAATAATTTCATATTACAGAGGTTTGGAAATGCTTTAACTTTTAAAGGACACATTAATTTGAAAAAAAGTCAGTATGAGAATGATTTTAAACCAATTGAAGAGGACTGTGATTGCATAACATGTCAAAGATATACAAGAGCTTACTTAAATTCCATTGTGGCTTATGAAACTGTAGGCTGCCACCTCATTAGTATTCATAATGTAGCTTTTCAGGTATGGTCAATGTTAAAAACTTATATTATGTTTCAAAGTACTTAAATGATGTGGAAATAAGTCTCTTGAACTAACATTCTTAATTTTTAGATGAGATTTATGAACATGGTTCGTGAAAGTATAAAAAACAACAGATTTCCAGAATTTGTAAAAAATTTCATGACAATCAATTATCCAGATAAGAACTTTCCAGATTGGATTATTGATGCCCTGCAATCTGTTAACATTAATTTATTAGAAAAAGAGAGTGCTACTGCAAGTAATTGTTGAAATAATTTCCACAATTAGTTTTGGAAAACATTCTTATTTCATAGCATTTTTTTGTACTTTGTTATTATAAAGTGTAAATATTATAAAAATCTATTTGCATAAGTAACTATTAGTATTAGTTCTACAAGACTGTCACTAATAATGTGTTGCAATGACACATGCAAGGAGAAAGAACATAAACTTAGGTAAGTTACTGCATTTTACTGTATTTTCTTTTTCTTTTTTTGAGGTTCACTTCTTACTGTCTCCATGTTATCAAATATTTCATTAAACTCATTTTCACCCTCCAAGTCAACACATTCAATGTCATCATCATCTGATTGGTCTAACTTTTCCAAATCTTTCCCAAATTTAGAACTCATTAAAACAGTGTTTAACCTAACTTTTAGATACCGCTGAAACAACAAAATACAGTTATATCACATTATTGTATAGCTATTTATAGATCAATCCAAATATTCTAGTGTAAAATAATGAAATAGAAGCATCAAAACATGTACCTCAAATAATAATCTTCTGCTTTCAGTATGATGAATTCTCATATATCTATCTAGCCCTACACTTGCAAAGTATGGTAGTTTTGGGTGTGCTGCAACTTGCCGTACACTTCCAACTGGTCCCTTATATCTATGTAGAATTTTACCTTTGCCTCTTAAATCAGCCATCATTAGATGACCTGTGGTACTTCCAACAATTACCTGGCTGTTAAACAAATAAATTGAACTTTCTGTCAATATACAAATAAATTGCTAACTGCAGTATAAAAATAGTGGAAATTTTCTCTTACTTATTATTGTGACACAATGTGATAGTATTTAGAGATTGATTTTCTATATTGATATCAATCACTGGTCTTCGCTGTGCCTTGGTATCATATAAGCGTACCTAAAGATAAACATAATATCCTTTTAGGTATATTCTTCTATATTAATATGCAACTGAATTGAACTTATGTAGATTTACAATTGAACTTAATTTTAGTTAATTGGTGAGCTCAATGAATTACATTTAAAATCCATACAAAGTTACACCTTACCTGTCCATGTCTTGTTGAAACAGCTACTTTATACTCAGAATCAGGTAAAAATGTTAAATCAGTAACCCAAATTGGAACCTCCAGTTCCAACATATCTTTTTTGACATTCTTGGCACAAAATATTTTTTCCTTTCTTTCTATATCCCATATTTTGAAATCATTTTTATTTCCTCCTAGACCAATAACTCCCTCCTTTTGATAAAATTCTTTCATACGACTGACTTCACCACCAACAGAAAATTGTATTTGTTCATTTTTTTTATATTTCCAAACTTTAATGTGACCTGATCCAGAACATGTGGTTACAGCTCTGCAAAAAATTTCACTTTAAATTAAATGAATAGAAAAAATAAATTATGTCACAGTTGGGAAAGGAGATTCACTAGATTCTACTAGATAAATAGTCTCATGGTAGGAAAAAAAATATTACATAATGAATGTTCTCCTACTACTACTAAAAATGCCTTGAATTTGAAATGTAAATGTAATGTAATGAATGAAATGTAATTCTTATTGTTTATGAAAGTATGAACTTACCCATTTACTCTTGCAAAGCCAACAATTGGTCCTGTACCAAATTTAGCCTCAAATGATGTACTATAAGCCTTAAATTCTATGTCATATATTTTAACTGTTTGATTAACTGTTCCAATAAGGATATCACATTCTTTGTTTTCATTCCAACTAAGAAATGATATTTCACTTTCCGGCTTAAGAATTTCTACATTCTGCAAATTTTTCACTATAATTCCATTATAATCTACTTTGACACCTGAAGGAGAAATGGAAATAAGTCTTCAATTGATAATACATTTTCTTTTTTTCGTCATTATTTACACAAGCTACTTAAACCAGTATGAAGTGTACCTTTAAAGGCTCCTGTCTTTCCTCCAACGTAAAGATTAAAATCGGTTGTTGCTTTCGTTTTTTTCGACATGTCAAAAGACTGATTACGAATTTGTTTACGACACGTGCTAATTATTTTTCACCTAAACCAAATTATAGGAATAAACTTTATTTATTATAATAACTTTATAAAGAATTATTTCAATTGTTATAAATTTGTTCTGCTGAAACAAAAGAACAAGTTCAGCGTCAAAAAGAATTATTATTACAGTAATTAAAAATTACGGAGTTATAATTTATAAATAGCAATTCTACTTGAAGTTCAAAAGCGACATTTTGTATTTGAAAATATTAACCAATCAGAAAACGTCTAAAACAACGGTTATCAGAACGACGTTTGAAACTTTTAAATTAAATGTATTATCTTTTGACAGCTTTAATAACATCAAATTTGAGTCAGTTTTTTACCCAAAGATCAGATAAATTATGGCAATTACACTCGTTTATAAATGAAAATAAGAAAAAATTGATGTTAAATCGCTATCGCTGTGGGCGAGCGTCAAACACCCATTCTTGAGAAAGGCGGTGGCTTATGATCAATACAGTTGGAATTCGTCTGATTTAAAAAATGGAATTCAACGTTAAAAAGTTAGTGAAAGATGCTGGAACCGCCTTTAACAGAGTTGTACAAGTAAGAGAAATTATATTAACGTTTGAAATGTTTACGTTGCTTAAAATTCCATTACATCCTTCATATTTTTAATTCTGTGTGCACATCATAAACCACTTAGAAAAGCGATTTAACAATTTTTCTTAGAGTTATATATTGACATTTTCAGCTGACAGAAGAAAAATTCGGTTCTTCTGAGAAAACAGAGCTTGACGAGCGCTTTGAATTTTTGGCCGAAAGATCAGACGCTACCAAACAATGGACGGAGAAAATGTTAAGCAACACGGAAGCTGTCCTTACACCAAACATTGGCAATCGAATGGAAGACTTCTTGTTTGACAAAATGGAAAAGAAAAAACCCAATCGTTACAGTAATTTGGAATATCTAGGAATAGATATGATTAAAGCTGGAAATGACTTTGGAGCTGGCACTGCCTATGGTAAGTGGTTCATATCAATAATTGAAGTGGCTGCACAACTAAGAATACTGATATTTACAAGAACATTTTTATATTTGGTGCATTAAAGAAATAAAGAATCAATTTTCAATATTAATGTACATGAGAATTGATTGTTGTGTGTGACCTAGGTGTCATCCAGCCATTTGTAAATGATGTTTAAAATCAATTTTAGTGATACCAGTTAATTATTTCTTTTTAAAGGAACATATTAGAACAGTTTAATTTTATGCTTTTGATTAATAACAAATTTAAACTATTATTGTTGGAGATCCTTGAGTTTACCACATGCATTGCAATAAATGATTAGGACAAATAGATAACAACTAAACAAGACAAAATGTAGAACATGTTGAACTGATTTTTCATATGAGACCTTTTAAAACCATTAGTTTAACAGCTTTATTTTGGTGTAAAAAGGTTAAATATTTATATAGAGAAGTCTTAAATCACTATTTTTTATAAGCTGCATGTCATGGTATTATCAAGACATAAAATTTTATTTATTTTAAAAATTTTTTTCATATGTAATTACTATTCTGTTTTATTACAGGAAGTGCACTAATTAAAGTGGGCCAATGTGAACAGAGATTGGGGCAAACAGAAAGGGATTTCACCGCAACTGCAACTAATTGTTTTGTAGCACCCTTGAGAAAGTTTTTAGACACTGAAATGAAAACTATTCAAAAAGAAAGAAGTCTCCTAGAATGCAGAAGGTTTCAAAATTTGGACAATTTATTAAATTTCCTTTTTTTGTTTGTAATTTTTAAATTCAAAATATTTTAATCAATTTTGTATTTTTAGGCTAGATTTAGATTCCTGTAAAAGTAAATTAAGGAAGGCAAGAAGCATGCAAAATGTGCAATCAGTAAGTTTCCAAACTTTAGTTACATTAATTTTATTAAGCAGTTTCATAACATCTTCTAATTCTGTAACCTTTCATTTTTTTAAATTGCTGCATTAGAAGGATGGAATAAGTCCAGAGGTCCTACTGGAGCAGGTACATCCATAAAGAATATAGTCATGTTATTTATTTTATTCTGTAAAGTTACACATACATTACCCATTGAATTAGAGTTATTGTATACTAATACATTGTGATTTGATATATTGAGCAAAACATTGTTTATTGTCAATCTTTCAAACTTTAAGTGCAGGTACTCCACTAGTGTGGTGGTTACTTCATTATACATTAATGGTTAAGGAAAATAATACCCAATATCTTCAGAGTGATGTGTAAAACTGTTCAAATACAGGGTGATGTTTTAAATGAAACTTATTAGGAATAGATCAAGACATTCTTAAATAAAAATAATCATTATGAGGTCAAATAATTTAACCTAAGTTGTGATGTGTCTTCTGCAAAATACATCCCACACATCTGTATGTTTAGTAACACACATTGATGTTTAAGTTACATTTTATGTATTTAATTGTTTTCTGCTAAAGTAACTTTATAATTTCATTACTAAGAAAAAAAATTTATAAAGCATTTTCTGAAAAGTTGTAAATGGGTAGAAGTCATCCTTACCTTTGTTATATAAATAAATATGTTCAATAAGAACAGAATTTTTAACAATTCATTGACAAAATATTCTTAATTTGTTAAGTCTTATTATCAATTTGATCACATGTTATTTTTCATTCATATTTTGCAGGCTGAAAGGGAGCTAAGAGTGGCCCAATCTGAATTCGACAGACAGGCTGAAATTACAAAACTACTCTTAGAAGGTGTTCACAGTTCCCATACAAGTCATTTAAGATGTCTTCACGAATTTGTAGAGTCTCAAGTTCAATATTATGCCAAGTGTCATCAAATTATGCAGGATTTGCAGAATGACTTGGCCAGGTAAACATTCCTTTGACTTTTAGCCTGTTGTAACATAACAACTGTGTTAAATGTTTTGTATGCACGCACGTTGCTTGCCATTTTATAAATTTGGGAGAGAGACTTAGACAGAAAATGTATATTTTTTAATTGTAGAATGCACCTGTTTGTAAATATTTTTGCACTCAATGTTTTGATATCCTTATATTTGCAGGAGTCCTATTGTTACCCTACCACCGGGATGGAATACCGAAGATTTATCCAAACCTAACGAATCCTCGTTTTCCTACCGCCTAAACAACCCAGATTAGTTTCCATGTGTCACAGGCGGTGCATGAATTTCACCAAAATTAATAATTTTTTCTACAACCCATTTAGGGATTTATAAGAGACGCCTTAACCGAATAATTTAACACGATTGTGTGAATGAAAAAACTGTTTATTGGCTGTTTTATGTTTAATGAGTAATAGGAACGTTCATAGTACTACAGTAAGCATAATTTTAAACCACTACATGATAATGAATAATAATCACAAGCTTTTAGTTCAATAGTACATACTTCTTATTTTGACCAGTGACTTATAGGCAATAAAATACATCGTAAGCAGTATCAGATGATATAATTTTGTAGTTAAATTTGTCTTTAATATTAGATTAATAAAGTAACCAAGTAATGTGGTACTAAATAAACAGAGTTTCCTTACTATAGAGTTACAGGTAGATTTAAATTTAAATTCGTTGAAATAATTCTGGAAAATTTAATCTTGTTATTAAAAATATTTTAATGTATTGTTAATTATTTTTATTATAATTTTATTATTAATAAAAGTAATTATTTGTGTTTATTATAGGAGTTTTGTGTTGTTTACAAACCATGTTTTATTCCAAAGTGTACCAATCAAATATACAATTTTTCAATTTCTAGTAACTCGTAATTCGGTAATAGATTTCTCAAAATAAATTACTTGAGGTAGACAATTAGTTATGAGCAGTGGCAAATGCTATATGTAGTGAAGCAGTCAACCCAGGAACTAGATAAGACTCGAAGCAGAGGTGCGTCAAGAATTGTTGTAATGTCCATATCATCCCTTAAATTTTTTTGAAATGCTGCATGTAAATTGTATACAACTGATTATTACTGCACAATGTGAATCAAAGCATTAAATAATTTTATGTACATACATATTTCGAAGGCATACGAATGTCTTCAAATTTGTATACAATGCTAATGTTTTATTTAAACATATTTTGAAAAGTGTTTTTTAGGTTTGTTTTAACGTATTACTATTCTGAATATGTCAGCTACTTAAAACAATAATGTGAAGTAACCAAATACTATGAGAACCCAAGTTGCACTTAATATGTCTGCTTATTTGCACTGGATTGTCTATTTAGTGTATAGCATTCTGGAGTAGATTTATGTCTAGATATCTACAGCATATTACGATCATTTAGCAAGTTAAGGTGGTTAAATAGTGAAACGAATTTCTACCATTATATATTGTAGCTTATCCTTGGTTACCACTGGAGCATCGCCGTATCAGACTATTCCCCTAATGACAGGCAACGGCAAAAGCATGGATCCATCGGATTATCCACCGAGAAAAGCCCTTGTTAGGTATGATTATAGCGCAAAAGATTCGACGGAATTGAGTGTTCTGGCAGACGAGGTGTGTACTACCGACATGTTATGAATAATCTTCGATGTTCGTACTTGTGCAGAATACAAATGATGTGTCCACTTACTTTGCAGGTTATCATCGTTAGAGATGTGCCCACCATAGAACCTGATTTTCTTTTGGGCGAGCGGGGAAGTCAAAGTGGGAAGGTTCCCAAATCGGTTCTCGAACTGTTCTAGAAAACCACTAAGTGATAAAAATAATTTATTAGTGACCTTATAAGAAAAAGCACAGTTAAAAAGGAATAACGAAACGAAAATAAAAAACGGTTCTTCCAATTGTTATTTGTGAGTTGTTGTTAACGAAGTTAATTATTTACATGACATTCCAATTCGTAATAATCGCATTCTAAATTTGATCAATTATATTGCATCGCTACTTAACTATTTCACAATTGCTGCTCTTGTTTTTGTTAATACTCAAGTTTAGTATTAATGTTAGTTTAAAAAAATAGCTTTTTGAAAAAAAAAAATTATTATTCTAACCTGAATTATGATTTCCATCAGAAAGGTCTCATGTCCTCGATATTCCAACTAATTACCTGCCTCAAGAAACCTAAATAATGTCACCTTTTCTTATAGCTTGTGTTGTATTGTTGTAGTTTATAAGTTTAGAGGAATTGTATTACCGTTTGATTTTTATTAATGGAGTATCAAGATGTAAAATTACATTCCAACACGAATATTCTGCCGTCAAAGGTGGAAAAACGCACACAACCTTACTAAGATTACATGTAAACGTTACGGTCTTTACATTCAATGTATCTATCTATGTAAGGTTATATAAAAGATATTTATTGTAAAAGAAAAATATATATATAAGTAAAAAGATTCCTTAGAATAGTACTAATATTCGCATTATACGGTTGGATTAAAATTTAACCAAGGGCAATGAGGATCTAGAAAATTTGATCAACTTGCACCTTAAATAGACAAAAGAGTTGTTGAGTCCGAAGTGGACAACTTGGATTCGGTCTCACCAAGTTTTGACTATAATTTGCACACTAAACTACATAAATATATATAAAAATCAAAGATATAAAATAATTGATTAAGGTGCATCGATTAGTTTGATCTTGTCTTGAAGTCCTTGGATTTTTCGCAGAACTTTGGTCAGGGCCATCGAAGGCGTGGGCCTCAGGGGATCCTTTTTCGGCCTTTGTGACTGAGATGAATGAATTGCTGTTTGACTTGTCGAATTCGTGTTTCTCACTCTTAACGATTTCAGCTTTTCTTTTAATAGTAAAAGCTGTTGCGAGAAAGCAAAATATTATTTTCATAAAACTGAATTTTTCCTGAGAATATATGAATATTCTGGAGGGCAAGAGAAAAACTTACCTGTTGATAGAAGTTTAAAATATCTTTAAGTTCCATTTCTCTGACTGTAAGCTCAGATTCCATGGCATCCAATTCGGCGTTTGCGTCATCGTCATCTAGATTTCTTTCCGTAATCTGTTTCTCCAAGGATGAATACCTCCTAAACATCAAGATGGAATCAAAATTGTTATCGTGCCATAAATACAAAAGAAAACATCGTACTTCACGGTACCTGGTTAAATTCTTAAGATCGCTCTGTACTTTAGTCAAATCATTTTTTTCGTCCTGATCCTGAGAAGTCCATATCATATTATCTTGAGAAGGAATTGAGCAGAGTTTAGTCTTCGGATAAGTTATCATACGCTGGTAAGAGTAATCATCGGATGTGACAGATCTTGTTTTCGTCGTGGGTATTCTCCACCCTGTGTACTGCCTCAAAACCTTGTGGTAGTCGACGCAATGCTTGGATGGAAAACAGGTACACCTTGATTGGGATTTCTTGCACTCTCTGGAATTCATATCTGGTTGTTCGACAACCCAAACATCTTCAGGACGCTCCAGTTTGATATCGCTGTTGAAATTTTCCATTTTTTTTTCAGTGACGATCTCTGATCTCAGGGCCTGTGTTTGTTTCAGAAGAGAACAGTTGGATCGACAGCCAATGTCCTCGGTGACAATGGAAAAAGTGTCTTCTGTACATGCCCGAGCAGGGCATAGGGTAGAAGTCATTTGACTGTGGCTAGTCGTCGTATGGCTAAAGAACAATGTATTAACCGCTGGTTCCATTTTTTCTGTCAAGGAACGGGTAGCTTGCATACCATTCTTAATGACCGTTTGAAGCGTTATTGAGTGACGCCTGTGCTTGATCATTGACAAAACTTGTTGCACGTTTAAACCAAGATTAAAGGTCTTGGATGTGGAAGAGCAGGGAATGAATGGAATGGGCTGTTTCAAAAACGGTATCAAAGTGTTCGGTTTAGACATTAAATGGTTCAACTTCCCAACGTTGGGACTGAAATTTGAATGTTCGATAGGAACTTTCAAATTATCGGCAGACGGTACTACGTCTCGGCATAAGTTGACTGTGGCCGATTTGCTATCAATGCTATTCGGTAACTCTCCGATTCTGTCTGGAGGAGACCTAGCAATATTTCTCAGGACAATCGATTCGGATTTAACATCTTTCGAATACATGATACTGTTGCTTCCTCTGCAGCTTGCTGACGTTTTAGGTTTCGGCACTCGATGTTGTAAACTCCTCACACTTTTGGACGGATCTCTTCTTAATTTACAGAAATATCCGCTTTTACTTTCTGTTAACTTGGGTTTCACATGACCCTCACTTTTAAATGTTTTGAAACTTCGATGACTATTAATTTTCAATAAAGTCTTGGACTTTGATCGATTACGATTACGGAGATTCGTCTTTGAGTCGGGTACTTCGATGAAACCTCCGAACCCAAATTTTCTTCTCACACCTTGAGGAAGAGACTTTGATCTTAGCTTGTATCTTTGTAGGGACGTACTTCTTTTTTTCGAGGGAGTGAAATCCATTCGAATTTGCGCCGTGACGGGTACGCTCTTGCTTGACTGCTTTTCTGTTAACTTAATATCTCCTTGGCCTTCGTAGCCCAAATGAAAGGGTGGTGCTGCTACTTCTTGCTTCTTCGCTGTAACAGTTGGCTCCGACTTACAAATTTTGTTTTCCACAGTGTTCAAATCTAGTGGATTTTCGTGTAAAATTCTTTCATTTATTTCCTCGTTTTCATTCGATTTTTGCACTCCCCTATTTTCGATCTTATTGTTTAATTGTCGATTCGCATTAGTTATCTCTTGATTCATTTCGGATATCTTGTTCCTAATTTTCGTGTAAAAAAATTGATTCACTTTGTCGAATTCAGTTTCTGAAGAACCGACACCGAGGCAGGGTTTGCAGCATGTTTTGAACTTTCTCTAAAAATACGTAACGGATCATAAAGCAATTAGCGTGAATTACATTGGCTTCACGCGAATTTGTACAACGTATACTGACCTTGGAGTAATTTGGTCCAATCGAACGTTCAGAATTAATCCATTTCTGATAATATTCCTTATAAAAATTCAACTGCTGCATTAGGTCCCCGCATTTCCGTTCTGCAAAATTTACAGTTCGCTCCAATTCTACAAAATAAAACATTATAAAAAAACGTCTTAAGCAAAAGCAACTTTCCACTAATAAAATAATACAGGCTGCTCAATTCATTGATTAGATATTTTTAACTAACCTTTGATGAGGGGAGTCGATGACTTCTCCCAACAATTTAATATTGTGGCACTGTCGACACCTGAACCCGGCAATTCTGTCGGACCTGCGTTCATTACTTCCAGCATTTCGATAAGTTTACTGAACCACCCAAATGCTAATCACTTTTATTCCAAGGTCAAAAAATTTGACAAACTAATCAATTTTAAACGTCTTCTACACCAAGTCCCTAATTACAGTACAATACATATTTATTAAAAGCAGACAAGGCTTGTAAAGGTTTCTGCTTTTGTTGGTACACAAATTTTATTCTCCGGAACTACTTATACAAAGCAAAGTTTCAAAATTTTAAATTAAACATACATCAAGAATAATTCAAAGTGGTTCCAAAAAAATCTTTATTTTAACAGTATTTAAAAAATAATCTTTACTTTACTTTTAATAATACAAGTTAATAATGACGATAAAATGAAACTCTATGTAGTATAAATTATTTGAGTTTACAGATGTTAAAGAAAACTAACAAACAATTACTGCTAAATTATTACATTGCACGACAAATTATTTAAGACATTAAAAGTAAATTTATGACATTTTATGAGAATTTAAAATAAATTCAAGGATCTAGAGGAAGTTCTTATTGTCTATTTTGAGTTGTCTTTTTTGAAATTGTAGTTTCTTTCGTCAATTTCATCAGCCTTGTTTCTATAGAATTTATGTGCCGATCCACGGGTTGTCTTCATGAATTTCAATGTATGTAATCTAAAACATAAATAAATGTGAAATGATTAATAATGGTGTAATATCTTTTAACGGTTATTTCTGGTTTACAGTTCTATAAAAATTAAAATCAATACTTGTTTGTCTATTGTACATAGTAAATTCTCTACATTCTTTCACAACCCGGTCGACTTCGATTTCCAAGGACCTCAGTATTGAGTTTGAATCCTCGTCATTTTTCTTCATCGTGTCGTAGTTACTGAAAAGATCAATGTGTTATGTTGTGTGAATTGAAGTGAATGTGCACATAATGTGCACATGGTTTGTAGTAGAAGAACAATTTAATTTAAGTTATCTTTACTTGGCCAAACTTGAGAACATGCTTAAGACATTGTTCCAGGTTTCTTTAAATTTCTGTTCGGTGACTTTGTAGGTTCCATCTCCAGAAGCATTGTTGCAGAAGTGATGTTTCTTCACATTTCCAGAATTAGACTTCTGGTTGTTGGACATGTTATTCAAATTGAACGTCCAAGCACTCCTTGCTTCTGTTTTAGGGTATTTTTCAATGTTTTCTTGTGCAGTTTTTGTATATTTCGAACGAAGCTTCCTTTCTGTCGCACTATTAGAATTTTTTGGTGTGCTGATATTGATCAAGTGACGTACTTGACCGTTCTTAACGTTGTTGACAACGATATTTTCAGTGCAGATTTGACTTGTTGGCTCAGCAGGAAGTTCTGCCTGTGAGTTCCTTTCCTTTTCAATTCTTGCCTTCCATTTAGGACTAAAAGGATATGTTGTCGTAATATATTTTGTATTTAATGTAGTAACTTTTTGTGTTGGTTCTTCAGTTGGTGGCGGGCGTTTCTCAATAGAAATAGTACATTTTGGTTCATCAGTTTCAACCTTATGTGGAGCAAGAAGTTTACTTATCATGGATGCATCCATATATTTTCTGAGTGAGAATAATTGTTGTAATGTCGGTGTAATCGCCTCCCTCTTGGGTGAACAAGTAGAAAATGGTTTTGTTGATTTCACAGTTTTTTTCAAATTGGAACTATTTTTAGGTATCTCTTGTGAAATGCTATTGGTATTACTTTTTAGAACATTAATATTACGAATAGAATTAATCAAATTACTACATATAGTATCTACGTCTAAATTATGTGTACTTTCTGATAGTTGTTTCGTTCCTGGCTTACTCTTCGAAGTACAGGTTGATTTACTTTTGAGTGAAGATACCGATGATCTTGTTTCTGAAATTGTAGCTTTACTTTTTGATATTTCTGCTTGCCTTTTATTGTTCCTGGTCTCATACGATGATTTCGCACTACTTTTTTTGTTTACGGTATTTGATAAACTACCAGAGCTTGTGACTGTAGTAGTGTAAACACTACTTTTCGAACGGACAAACCTCGGTTTCGGTTTTAATCCTGGACCAGAATTTTGTAGCAAAAGTTTCTTGGCTTTAAATTTTTTCCGTTGGACTACGGTATATACATTTTTTTTCCTCCATCTTTTCGTATTACGTTTCATGTAGCAAATCTTAGATAGATTTTTGTACATCTGCAATTCTTTTTGTGTTATTTTAGATATTTGAGAGTTAATACGGTTTTGGGTAGCTACATCCAGAGCAATATCGGATTTTACAGATTTCTTGATGTAACTTTTCAAAAACTGCTTTTTTACTTTTGACCAATATTTCAACACATTATCGCTGGCCACTGCCTTTAACTGCGCCAGATATTCATCGACAGGAAGGATAAACTGATTTTCATTCAGTCCAATTTTTCTAGTTACTTTTAGCAATTCCTTATTAATACTAGATAATTTTTTTCCAAAGCTTTCGCGGAAAGAGTCTTCAAAACATTGGAGATGAATTGAGACTTTTCGGGAAGTTACATCTGGAACACTTGTTGAATGACGCTCTGATATATTGGTAATTTCATTTGTACTCTCCTGAAATATTTGTACACATAATCGGATTAACAATTAAACATAGTCGGACGAGATAGGAAATTTATGTGATGTTTATATGTACCGGAAGTGAAGGTGTAACTTTTATTATGGTTCTGTTGCTCCATTCTTCCCAATAGTTTTGATAAAAAATTAAATCTTCAAGTAAACGTTTACATTTGTTTTCAACCGAATTAAGCGATGCTTCTAAATCTGAAATGCAGCTAAATATTTATATATTGTACACAAATTGAAATAAAGATTTTTCTCTTTATAACTTACCTTGAATAACTGTTAATGTTTTCTCTTGATCCCAGAAACCCATGAAAATTCCACTTTCATTCGCTTCAGTTCCTGGTTGTAATACAAACTCAGAATTTTCCCTCATTTTGGTATATATACGAAATTTTGAAGTAACCAAAAGCAATAAAACGATCTATTATTTTAAAATCACGAGATGCCTTAAATTGATCTGCCCGTTTTGTTTTGATCTTTAGGAATTGATCTCCTCCACTCCGGTGAGGCAACAAGTTGGTTTTGAAGGGAAAAAAAACATTCTTTTGTTGTAAATGTCTTTATCTGGGTCATTGTCTCTATGGTCCATCGATAAGTAATATGATATATGGAAAATTTAGGGACAACCCGTAAATCTCAATGAGCTTAAAAGTATTCTGCCGTGAAAATTGTAAAATCCGTCCCATTTACTAATACACTCAGTATAGAATGACTCAATGTTCTCGCAGGAGGACTATTGCAATTTTATCAAAAACTATTACAGAAGCCAGATAGTGTATATTTCTGTACTGTACTGACGAATAATACATTAAAGTTTAGTTTGGTCCGGATTTTAGTTTTTATTGTTACAGTTTATTAACTGTATTAATTTTTAGAAAGTTCAAATTTTTTTACTTTTCTTCGGGCTCTGTTTATAACAGCAAACTACCAATGGCAAAGAATTTGCTAAACGCAATCAACCAATCAGTTGAATTAGTTTGTTCAGTTTCGGCCAGAGTGATTCAACAAGAATTGTGAAGTGAAATAAATCCTTAGGTTGCCTGAAATTTTGTTTTTTTTTCTTCTCTGGTATATATCTACATCGCTAATAATTTCTCTTAGAAAGAATCGCTCAAAATGTCTCGACTTGACGTTGTCATATTCGGAGCGACTGGATTCACTGGTAAATACACAATCAAGAATTTGGTGAAAGTTGCCAAGACAAAAAACTTCACATGGGGTGTAGCAGGAAGAAACAAAGAGAAACTGCTAAAGACTCTCACGGATATGGTCGGGGAGGATATGGATATATCGAAAATTCCATTGATAATTGCGGATTTGGAAAACTCTTCTTCTTTGGAGGAAATGGCTAAACAGGCGAAAGTCATTTTGAACTGTTGTGGTCCTTACAGATTTTACGGTGAGCAGGTTGTTAAAGCTTGCATTGCCAACAAAACACACCATGTTGATGTCAGTGGTGAGCCACAGGTAAAAAAGTTTAAAAAATTTTTTGCAGCTTGTTTTTACAATCCTCAGAGTCTTGACTTTAAAAATTCTCCTCTTTTACTATTAATTGATTACATATTTTGATTGTGACACATTTTAAGTCATGTCATGTTATTTTCACCTTTGTTTGTTATTTTACATCAGCACTTAAATTTTTCAACTTTTGTACTTGTTTCATCTTGTCTTTGCATAAAATATAACTTTTATAGTTAGCCTAAATGGTCTTTATCTGACGTTTTCAATATAAATGTTTAGTACAACTCATTACTCAGATAAATTACTAATTTTTACCAAATAAGTGTACCTTTAATGCAACATAACTCAGATCTCATAGTGAAGGTTTTGCAACTTTTATTTTCAGTATATGGAGAAAATGCAAGTAAAGTACCATGAAGAGGCCAAACAAAATGAAGTGTATGTCATTAGTGCCTGTGGGTTTGACAGCATTCCTGCTGATCTTGGTCTTGTCTTTGTAAAAGACAAGTTTGAGGGACAACTAAATTCGGCTGAAATATACTTAGATTCAAAGGTTGTTGGGGAGAAGAATGTAAGTTGAAGATTACTAATAATTTAATTTGATAGTGTACCATATTCAAGAAATGTACAATTTTGTTTTTTTGTTTTTAAGGGAAGTACTGTACATTACGGTACATGGGAGTCTGCTGTATATGGTGTTGGACACAGGCATGAATTGAGATCTATTCGAAAAAAACTGTTCACACAACCATTGCCAAGGCTCAAACCAACCCTGAAGAGCAGGTTTGATTTTTTAATTACTTTTTAGACAACTTTTAAGTGTTGATAAAGTTTACAATATATGTAATATTACCTACAGGTTCCCACCTATATTTAAATGTGATGCTTTAAATGGAAAGTGGTGCCTTCCTTTTCCTGGTTCTGACAAAGCAGTAATCAGAAGGTCTCAATATCATTTTTTTAGTAATGATCAGGAACGTCCAGTACAAGTGGCTACATATGTAGCTTTTCCTAGCTTTATTGCTTCAATAATGGTTTTAATGGCAGCAGCTGTTTTTGGTGTGCTTGTCAGATTTCATTTGGGACGGAAACTTTTACTTGCTGTGAGTGAACTTGAAAAAATATTCATGAGTTCTCAATAATATTTACTCTCACATAAATGAGTACAAACAACATTAATTTATTTTGGAAAATTTTTTCAGTACCCAGACATGCTGTCATTTGGATTTGCAAGCAGAGAAGGGCCACCAGAAAATGAAGCTGATAACACACATTTTTCTTTTACATTCATTGCTGAGGGATGGAAAGAAAAACTGAGTGAAGCCACAGACTGTCATGTTGAGGCACCAAATAAAAAAATGGTAGCTAGAGTTAGTGGTACAAATCCAGGATATGGTGCCACTTGCATATTCCTTATTATGAGTGGTTTGACAATATTAGAAGAGAGTGATAAGATGCCAAACAAGTGAGTGCATAATAAATAATATATTATTTATTATTTTGTAGTTTCTAATTGATAATGAAGCACTGCCATATTAAATAATTAAGTAAATCACAAATTGTACTAATACATTAATTGTTATTTTGCATATTGAATTAAAGTTATGGAATTTATTTGCAGGGGTGGAGTTTATCCTCCTGGTGCAGCTTTTGCAAAAACAAGTATGGTAAAACAGTTATCTGCATTTGGCATCAATTTTGAAGTTATTGAGGATAAATGAAGGCAAAATAAATAAGAGTTGCTTCCATCACATCATTAAGCTTTTATTAGTGCATTTATTATTTGTTAATATTTGTTATGTGTACTTATTTTATAGTACTTTCTCATAATGTTATGTATTCTAGTAATGGTATTTATCATTTAATATTTTACTGACAATCACAATGGTGCTTTATTAGTAATCTCATGTGATATTTGTCTCACAATAATACAATAAAAAATGTTTTTCATTTGTTGGAAACTTCAATGAGTTTGTTGTCACTTTCTATATTGTTAATCAGGGTATGTATCATTATGATATTTCTAAAGCAGCAAAAAATTTTTGTAACTTATTCATTATTTATTTATGAAAGTATATTGAAAATAGCCCTTTATTTTGGAATGTTGGAAAATAAAATTTGTAATCAAGATAAATAAACATAATTTATTGTGTTTTAATTATTTTCCATAAATTACATGTGTTTACTTATTCATGTATTCCTAATATGAATTAAGAATGGAAGACAAATCAAACAAGTAAAGTTAATAATAAGAGTCATTTTGCTTTCCATATATATTTATTTAACTAAACTATTTAGTAAAAAAATTAGTCACTGGGACTTAATTTATTTGCTATGATTTTCCTATTATTGCTAATATGATTTCGTTAAATTGTGCCAGTAAATTGTAAATGGTAAGAAACCATTTTTTCCATATAAGCTGTGATCATAAATATGAAAATTTGTTTTTTCTAATTTTTTAAGAAATAACCTAACTGGAACTGCTGGTAAAAACAGAGGGTAGCACTCTCTTGGAATTTTGTCTTTCAGAGAAGATGCCTGAAAAAAAATGAATGATTACTACAAACAAATTACATGAAATTAAGGAAAGTAGGAGTAACATCATTATCCCTTACATGAAATTGAATTGACTGATCAAAATCTTACCATTTTTATATGATTATTTGCTTTTGTAGCAACTTCAAATATTATGTGAGACAAAGTTTCTGGATCCACTGTATTCCTAATTAAACTTTCTTCTGATATATTATGTTTCATTAATGCTGTTCTAGGCAATAAAACTAACTTTTCTTTCAGATTATATGGCAGAGACCTTATTAAATTGCAAAGGCCTTGTGCTTTTCCAACATGACTCGCAACATGATCACAGTCTATATTCCTAACATTGAGTGCTTCAAGAAGTAACATTAAAATGGGAGTACATGTTTTGTCTGCATAGCTTTCCATATCATCCATATCTTTAAATGTAGATACATTTAACTGATTCAATCTTGATGTCAAAAGTTTTTTAAAATGAAACTTGGACAACTTGTGTCTCTGTGTAGCCTGAAATCATATATTGAAATTATTTAAATAACATTTCAGAACTGTAGCTATTCACAGAATGTTTGCCACAAACCTTATATATCTGGTCTAGGACAGGATGTTTTGGTGGAGTTTCCCTGTATACTTGATCTATGCACTCTTCCCAAAATTTACCTTTCAACAACCCAGTCTCTCTTTGGGTTGTTTGGTCCTGAATTCTAGACAATTCAATATTAAAAGCTCTAATGGCAAAGGCAGTGGTTCGCACTGGATCGGGTAGAAGCAATGTACATAGATAATTTTCATGGTCTAGTTTTCTGTAAGATTTAAGAAAATTTGTTAATATATGAAAAAAAAACAGGTGCCATTTCCTTCTTTTTACACAGTCTCACATTCGCACCTAACTAAATCAATACAGTAATTAAGGGATGGCGTATCACCAGGCGAACTACTCTGAAAACGTACACAGTTATTTAAAACGTGTGTCAGTTCCCCCAATTTCGAGGGAATTCTGTACGGGATCATACTACGTGACCGTTGTCATATAAACCAAAACATACTCTGTTATGGTGCAGTTCTACCAATCGTATGGAAGTTTTAATTTGTTTGTAGTGGATAAATCCAGCTTCGAATTTGTAGTTTTACTTTGTTTTAAACATTTATTCGGCAAGGTCACTAAACAGATATTAATTTACACTTCTCGCGTAAAATTTGTTTCAAAGTCATTAATATGAATTGTCGCATATAGTCTTGCTTTGGTATCACTGATTGCAGAAAATGTTTTTAATTGTGTTTACGGTTTATGTTACTTTATTGGAAATGAATTTTAAATGAATGACCCTTGTGTTATCGTGTGGTTTGGCGACGCTCCAGTTTGACTGAATAATGATTTGCTTCGAGAAACTGTATATAAAGAAATGGTGCGTTAAATCTTATTAAATAACCTTATCTCTTATCAATTTCATTTTGAGCTCTCCCTCAATTGTGTAGAACTTGAATACTAGTTTCAATGTCATTTATGTTCAAAGTCTATGAAGTCTTTGGAATTAAAATGGTTCCTTCAAAAAAATCTCTTTCATGATGTGTAAGATAGGTCATGCCATGCTGTCTCACTAATTTTTATTCTTTCTGTTACAAACTATTATCTGTCTCTAGAAATTTTTTTTTCAACAGGGGCATCTAAAATTCAAAATATAGATAAATACTTGTTGTAATGGTTTCATCAACTTTTTTATATGAAATATTATGTTACTTGTATGTACCTGTATATATATTTGTGTATGTATCAATGTAGGAAACTTGATTTGCCCTTTGTTTAATTTATTCACAAAGACAAAGTTGTTCAAGGTCAATTTCAAAGTCTGATTTCCTTATAATTTCTGCAATTATTGTTTGCCTTTAGCTGAGCAAGATGAGAACAAAATGTTATAAATTAAAAAATTTAAGTTGTTGAGGGACAATGTTAAAGTGCTTTGTATTAAGGTAAATAGAAACCAGATTTTGCTTTGTATTGGTTATGTGACTAAAGATTATTAAGTGCACAACAAGTGAACAATTAAAGGGCAAGTAAAATTTAGGCAATTTTGCAGAAGTGGCCTATTCTGTAATTCAATATTATGTTCAAAACAAAAAAAGAGATTTTGATTAGCAAAGAATACTCTCTAAGGGACAGTAGTATTAATAAATTACTTCAAATATTATTAATGTTGCAAATTTGTGAAGGTTTACCATAATAAATCAATATGATACTGAAATTTACTAAATTAGCATGTTTCACATTCACACAGGTTTGATAGTTGTGGTTCTCTACCAATATTGACTCCCTTCTACAGAAGTTTGAGTTCAACAGAAGTGTCTACTGCACTGAGGCCTTTTTATTTCTCTGTACATCCTGATTTATTTGGGCAGTTTCCTGAAGAAAGGGTAAGCTTGGAATCAGTGTTTAATATTGATAAATGGTAAATAAAAAAGTTAATTTGTTACATATTTTTTTAGTCTATAAATGAAAATTCACTGAAGCAATTGAGTTCATATTTGGAAAGTGTTCAACAAAATCGCGTTGCCAAGCCACTGACTTTAAAGTTTTATCTCAGACCCAACACGACAAAAACGGAGGTTCGTGCCATTAAAGTCCTGAAAAGTATTAATATTCATTTACGAGATAGGAATTTACGTAAAATTGTTGTGTCAATTTTAAAAACCTGCGATTTGCCCACGACATACGTAGACAAAGTTTCACCCAAGTCAGATGTAAGGCAAAAGCAGTTTCATGAAAATGACATAAACAATATTTATAATAATTTGTCAAAGCATGAGACGGATTTCTTCGAAGATGACCCGATTTTTTCGGATATTCTCAAAAGGATAAAGAAGAAGGCGAAGGATGACAACCACTTGAGGTAAGTAAAATTAGAGAAGTTTAGGTTCTAAGGGAGCATCCTTTTTTAAAATTCCCTCCCAAGATTGTTACCAAACCTTTGCGAGAAATAAAGCACTTCGAAATTTTTCTGTGGTTATCATGCGTACGCACAAATGAGAGAAAAAAAAATTTTTAATTACATTGTTATGTCGTATTATTGCCATTAATCAGGCAAATGATGTTTTAAATAAATATAAATTTCTGTCAGGTAAGTATAAAGACAGGCAACATGAGAACCAGAGTTAAATCAATTAAGAACGAATGCTGGGCTTACACAACGTTACGAAACTACTACTGCTAAATTGAAGTAATTAATTTTAGCGATTGGTTATCAAAGAATTACACCACAGCCCAGGGGTATCTTCAGGCTTTTGAGCCCATCAGAAATGAGATAGAAAAACTTAGAACAAACTTATGTGATAAACTGAAATTAAAAAGAATTAAATGGGACTGTGGATGGAGTATATCACATTTCAAGGGATCGCTCCAGAGTTTGGATATTCTTCTTAAGCATCATCCTGAAGATATGAAATCTCTTAATGGTCTGTAACAAATAATATTACTCTTAATGTAATAATAATTGTAGAATACTACAACCATAGCTTTTTGTTTGATTTAACAGGGAAAACTCTCATTTTTGGAAATGAAACCGGTGTTAATTTGGACGGTGATGTTATGCTTAACTGCGGAGAAGTTCGAAATAATTGGTTGGAGGTGTGCATGAGAATCTACTCCCATCTGTAATGTTCACATGCGAAATTTACTAATTTGTATTTGACTAAATTTTGCAGGTTATAAAGAACATACACAGACAAGAAACTGTAATAGTGAAATTACCGCAGTTCGAGAAAGCAGTTTCGAGAGTATTAAAAGACATAAAAGTAGTGCACAGAAAATTTCAACCTAAGGTAACAGCCGAAAAGTATGAAAATCAATTAAGGCGACTCATCACATCACTGGGTGATTATCGTGGACGTTACGGGTATCCAAGGCAATGGCCCGAGAAACTAGATAAATATGAATTAGTTGTAGAGACGTAAGTAACTGTATTTTGTTCAGATGTAAATGATGTTTGTTTTGCGACGTGCTTACACTGAATTAATTTGACAAATTTTTTTATGTTTGTAGCGAAGCTGGACCTCTAATGGTTTCTCCGACTGGTCAAATCATTGTACCCTCTTCCTGTCCAGCTTCAATTTTGGTTAATTTTATAAGTGATAACCTTGAGGAAGCTGGTCGATTGCTAGAAGAATACAAAAGGTTAATTGGTTTTTAAATTTCAATTAAAACTTTTTAGGTATGGGTATGGTATAATTACAATGCAATATTTACCAAAATAACTTTATGAATGTTTCAGCAATAAGTATGTGGAGAAGGACGTTCATTCGAAGGTGGTCTCCGAATTTCAACTGTTGAACTTGCGCAAAGATGACAACATTACTCCTAGTCTTATGATATC
Organism: Polyplax serrata; assembly: GCA_037055365.1. Classification (NCBI taxonomy): domain Eukaryota; kingdom Metazoa; phylum Arthropoda; class Insecta; order Psocodea; family Polyplacidae; genus Polyplax; species Polyplax serrata. The sequence goes on along the minus strand of JAWJWE010000038.1, from coordinate 1,653,176 downwards.
TTGTTGCAATAGATTGTTAGACCATAAAGATTGTTTACGACCTCTGTTGAAAAATTCTAGTCTTTTTATAACGTCCTATTTTTCTCTTCTATCGGACGGTCAAATGTGTATACCATGGAACTGGCAAATTTAGATCAAAACAAAAAATTTTAGTATTTGATATGTAACTAGTCCTGTTGCTTTCAAGTAAACGTTAAAATGTTGCGTTCCATTGCATACAATTATTCATTGTTAAAAGAAATACAAAAATGTAATTGTGCTCTTGATTGTTGAATGTTCAATCAGTTTTATCAAAAATTTTATTAATCAAATTTTAGTACTACATTAGATTGCCATGAAACGGGAAAACTTGTGAGATTGATAGATGATATTAGTATTGTAATAATTAGTATTGTAGATGAATAAGACTTTTTATTTACACTGAACACAAATATTTTCAAATTGAAGAATGGTGGCTTTCCTTCGACTATTTCAAGGATAGTGCAGTTGTGTAGTAACAAAGCTAAATGCTTGAAGCAGTCTTTTACATTATTACATTGAAATTTTTAATCAGTTTATGTACAAATATATTGTTTATTTTGTCACTGCATGGAAGAATTTAAAGGATAACCGTTACGAATTTTAAACGAAACTTACTTTAGTTAAAAAAAATATTACGTAAAGTGCTGTAGATTTATTTTTCAATAAAAAATATTTCAGTACAAAAATTCCATTAACATGGAAGTAAAATCCCGTGTAATGTTACAGGGGTTTTATCACTTATCACAGTTCCATTTAATCAGGTTCCACATTCTTCATCCTTCAACATAAAATATTCTCAATATCATCTTCGTAGAGTGCAATGCTGAGCATTAGAATTCCTCCGCAAGAGACTCCGAAGACTTGCACGATGAAATTTTTGACATTCGATGTCGAGGTCATTAACTTCATTTCTGGAAGCTTCCGAAATTGAATGATTAAAAAAATTATTAACGAAATTCGTTTAATTAGTGGATGCAGTTATGTTAAATGAACTTGTGAGCAAGGTGAATCTCAATTATGCGAAAGATAACGTTTCCCATTCTGCGACTTATCGCAAAATAAATTGATTGATCCGCATTGATTAACTTGGGAACCTAAGACCCTAAGTATTTTACTAACACAACTCATCGATAACATAATATTCGCCGCTACAACAAGAATGATTATGTTGTTCCTATATTCGCTTTTGACACTTATTTGAATTATAAAAAAAATTAAACTCGATACTTTTCCCTTTCTACCATTTATATTTTGTGTTCTGATTGATGTTGCGAATAATAAGAAAAATTCAATGTTTCTTTAATATGTCAGTCAATGACAGCCGCCGACGTATTTGGTGACTCGTAAATTTTTTTATGTTCGATAACAGGTCATTTAAAGTGCTTTCTAAGGTTACAAGAATGGCGAAGAAGTTTAAATATTTAAAAGGTAAAAAATTTTCAGTTTACTTCTAACTTTTCGAGAATAAAATGTAATTGTGACGGTGTAAACCTCTAGCTGCCAACTTACCAAGAATATTAAATAATGAAGTTAGAAAATTTTCAAATTGGAGTACTTGATAAATTAAATTATGTTCATTAGATGCTTCTTACCAAAGTAATAAATTTTTAAATATTTCACGAAACGAAATTAATGCAGTAATCCATATCTTTTGAGTTTTCCTTAAACTTTTAAAGTAATAAAACAGCATCTTATGTCAAACATCAAATTCTAAAACGCGTAGTAAAAATCAATAAATCTTTGGATGTGGGCTAATGTAAACTGTAAGCTTCTTTATCAAGAATAATCGATAAGCCTGAGAGGTTAATATCCACCTAACATGAGCTTACCAAGTCGGTTAAAGCGATGTATAGGAAGCTTCCAGCCGTGAATGCATTTATCCACAGAGCTGCATTTTCGAATTCTCCTAGAAGGATTCCAACTACCATTCCCGTCAAACTAAACATGGAGGACAGAATATTGTAAAAAAGAGACTTTCTGACGCTCATTCCACTGGCCAACAGAATCGCGTAGTCTCCTAAAAATGAGTATTGCTAATTTTGTTGTAATAGATGGTTATGCACTGGTTCATTGCGGAATACTTACCCAGTTCGTGGGGAAGTTCGTGACAGAATATAGCGATGGAAGAAGCAAAGCCTGTTGAGAGTTTGGAGGTAAAAGCTGCCCCAATGGACAGACCATCGGTCACATTGTGGAGGACATCACCCATTATGGCCATCCATGCGACTGATTTGATTCCACCTTCTTCATGATTGTGTTCATAATTTGGCGCTCTTTCGATTTCATCCCCCTGTAGTATACCGTCTAATTCGTTTACTCTTTCAAAAGACTTCTTCTTCTGTAATTTGTGAAAAGCAAACGTAACAGTGGTATTAATTTACTTGTCAGAGACGATACCATTTAATATATCAAAATAGCAAATCCTAAGATATTGGTACCCGTTGTTATTCGGCTGTTGCTCGAAGTTATTTTAGTACTCGTATTCTAATTACCTGTGGTTTTATTTCTTTTATAAGGCTTTCAATAACAAAAAACACCAAAACGGCCAGGAGAGCCGTGGAGCCTTTAAAAATAGACGTCGAATCCGAATGTCCTGAATGCGACACCTGATGTTCAAACGTGGAGAAAACCTGATTATAAAGTAAATGACACATGAAATACTACACAATCTTCATTATAAATGTGTGAAAGGATTGGAAATCAAGTTTGCTTAATAAAAATTAATGAGAGCGACTACATTTGACACATGTCTGCTGTCGTGGTCGTTTGACGCGAGTTCTGCCCACTTTTCTAGAGCTTAATAATCTCAATTTACTCATTAAGGTCGAATAATGCCATAACAGACCGAATGCCATTAAAATCTCTTTTTACACAAGTTTTAAATGAAACTTTAGTATAAGGTGGAACGGGAAAATGGACAAATGAAACATTATTAATTCAGTGGAAAAGGATTTGTGTATATACTAGATTTGTACTTGCATGCCGTATCGAGGTGAACTTATAATTTAAATGAGTGTAGTTATGTATACTACATGTAGGAAGGACACATAATCAGCACAGATTATGTGGGTCCTTAAATTTAATTGAGTGACTAGATGTGGGCATTTAACTTTTTCGCAGAATCTCATTAATACGAAACGAATGGTGTGAAGTTACTAATCCTAAAAGGCACTAAAAGTTAACTTCTTTCAAAAGTCAATTTAAGTAGTATTACTTCTTTTTGACGACACGTACCTAAATAAAGTGTTTTGCACCCCATAATCAATTGCAGATTCAACAGCTGAGCCGTTGGAACAAGTTTTCTTAGAATTTGCTTTCTCCGACAAAGCTCTTAGCAAGTACTGCGTCTCAATTTTAACACCATCTATGAAGGCTACAAAAGCGCTTTGACGCAACTTTTCCGCTTTTACTATTTTCTATTTATCTTCGTTTTCAGTTCATTCGGTAAAGTAGTAAAATTAATTTTGAATAATACAACACTATTTCTAATTTTAATACTCACCTGTGGAAGCAAATGAATCAAAGCATCACCGCAGAGTGTTCCTGCTGCCAAAGAGACCAGAAATTGTATGAGTGATGTGTCAGAATTATTTTTGAAGATAGGTACCAGGAATACACACAGTATTCCTGAAACTCCCATTACAAGAATGCTAATCGTAGCATAGATCCAAACTAAAAATAAAAAGCATAACGTCACAACCTCCACTTGTAGTTTGTGATTATTTTACTGTTGCTACTTCGTACCCAAGTGATAGTCTTTGGGTTTCTCTGACAGCTCAACAGAATCATCTCCGCTTGCTTGGCACAACTTTTCATCTAACTCGTATATTATTGCTGGACATATCTGGAGATATTTGGCCGGTGAGATGACGGCGTCATGATATGGCCGGAGTCCGAATGTAATAAGAATATCCTGTGGAGTCAAACATTTTCTCTTGACGACTTTGGCCACATGATTTCTCATCGCACCTGTCAAACGTAAGTTCACATGGGTGTCACTCAAGCACAGGTACCGGTCGTTAAATCCCTTGTAATGACCACCTACCCTCGTCTGTCATTAAATTTCTTCGTTTTCTTTCTGGATTGCTATCATCCGTTGAGTTCAAGGCATCGTGGTTGTGCCTATGGAGGGAGAGTTCGTCGTGAAATTCCATGAATGTTCCATTGACTTTATGTAGGGAAACATCATGATTGGTTTCGAATTTCAGTTTCCCCAGCCCGAGATTTTCCAAAAGGTGCTCGAAGCCCTTGAAAAGCGATACATATACAATTGTATGTGTACGGTAATCAAACTACTACATTACTTTTAAAGCAAATAGAAAATAAGCAATTTTTCAAGGGGAAACTAGATATAATCTAATTTTTGTTTGTGATATTCTCTGACCTCGAGTGCTAACGAAAACTAAACGAAGTTAAGATTGAACTGTGTCAAATTAAATTTCTTGTAACTCTACCTGTTACGCCTAACTTTATTACCTTTCAACAGTCTAATACGTAATTTACTTAAAATAATAGAAATTTTACTTGTCAGTTTAATCGACTGAGCAAACCAGGTGTTTTAATAGTCTTATAATTACAACCCGAGGTTCATCAATTGGATAGATTTTTCGAGATCTCGTACTGCTCAAAATCAGTAGTTGATACTTTAAGTTTTATTCAAAATTATTTTGGCGTCTTGTGTCGTCGCACGCAACGGTTATATATCTTTTGCAGTGATTGATAACCAGTTGTTATGTAACTTTCGATTCTCTGGCACTCACTGATGAACAATTAACTTTTTACATAAAAATTGAAAAGTTGAAATTTATTAATCATTGTTTAATGATTCTTATTTAATGACAACTCGGTTGGCATTCTCCATTCGAACTTGTAACGCAGTATTAATTTCCAAGCAGTGCAATATTCACTTAATAGTTTTTTTAAACAGTAATTGTTGCTTTATTTGATCTGACCCCAGGTTTTACTCAGTCAAACTGCCGTGGATAATTTTACTTTTGCACAGAATGCACATACATTATGATTGTCGTAGTTCACGCAATACCACATTTTGTACACATTTTTTTCACTGTTCGTGTTGTTTTGTTGAATTTAATTGTACTTATACGTCTGGTTAAATAATGTGACTTAACAATGGCTGATAATTGAGAGTAAATAAATCACATAGACATTGTTTGTATTTGCTTTAGTTGTGCACAAGAAACAAACCAACGAGGACATACTTTTTAAGAATGAAAAGATTGAAATTACAGTTGTGTACTACATATTAATGTACAAATTACAGCCATGTGTGTCGCAACATATCCGTTTTAAAGGTACATAAAGATAATAAATCGGTAGTTCCTGGTTATAAAATTCTTTTCAGTAGTGAAATAAAATCTAATTACTATTTTAAAATTTAAACTTCAAGATCTGTATAAATAATAATCTGGTTAGTCGTCATACCTCGTATGTAATTGAATTGTTGTGACCGTATTTGTCAAATATCATTGACACGAAGAAGGCATTGTTGAAATCGTCTAGATCGTCGTCCAGCACTTCTGATCCGGAAACGGAGCAGAAGATCATAAGCGAGTAACACAACAAGATCCTTTCTATTCCGCACCAAATAAATAGCATTTTCCGCGTTTGAAACAAAATGTTAGAGATACAAGATGAAAACAAACTTTCGTTGCCGTTTATTTATTTATTTATTTCTATTTATCTGTTTCGTCACGTCATTTTAACTAGACTCGTCTCACTCCGACTCAACAAAGTAATAACTGAATTGTGATTGTTGTTGCCGTTGTCATCGCAGACCTTGTCTTGCCTTCTGTCGTCGGTGGCAATTATTATCTCTGTGACATATTATCCAATTGCTGTTGGATTTAAAAGGAGCTCGGAGACCATTTCAGAGTCTTTAAGATGGACAACGTTGGCGTACTACGGTTTTATGTATTTCGCTGGGTTTTGATTAATTCGCTTGTTGGAATATACGAATTTTATTACACATCTATACACTAGTTTCACGTGAGGTTTCAACAATGAAACGAGGGTTTAACCGTCTCGGGACATTGTTCTCAGAGTGATAAATCGACGGCTTATTACATTCTCCAACCTCTTGTAAGGTAGGACGAGATGAAGAAATGGCAAGCAGAAGAAAATCTAAAGAACATCCTCCTCCTACCGGACCTGAAGTTTTCCATTATAGGAAAACCCAACAGTTGGATCGTCATTTTGCCCCTTTGAGCCTTTTGTTGTTTCTTCCATTATCTTTAGGCCCCGAACATGTTCACGTGCCTGCATTCCATTGCGGAATTAATTAGTTGGGGGAAATTTTGAAAACTTAAAAATTTTACAAATACCCCATGTTCCTTTTCTCACCAAATTCTTTCACGGCACTTCTGGAAACCGTTTCGGTTTTACATTATGATGAGATACCCCCACATAAATGTACAGGGTAAACAACCCTTATGTTAGTCACTAATTTGTTGAGTTGGATTGCTTTAATGAGTTAATGGTGTGGGTAATAGTTTCTTGATTCTTAAGTGCAGTCTATGAACTTATATCTGACCGTGAAGGTGCAACATTCAGTCGGGAAAGATAAATAGAAATAAATAGATAAACGCCAAGCTGTTTGTGGATTATTTGTTGTGGAATACAAGGATCTACAGCTCGTTGCGTTACCATTTTACACACCGCATGAGTAACTCGAGTGTTTTTACTAAATAAATTATGCCTCTGTACATCACTAAACACCTAGAGACATGATAAGTAGCCATAATTGATTCTCAAACTTTTCAGCTGTTGTCTTAGATTAGATTTTTTTGTCCGCAGATTTCTTTATCACATTGATTTATTTTCTGTAGGCCTGTTGGCTGCCTTTGGATGGCCTTTACAAATCTGTGTTTGTCGTATTTGTCCTAGCTTTTGGGTTGCATTAGTAGGACTGAAGTGCAATAACGTGCAAATTAGCGAAGTTCAGGTATAGAATGCAATGTTTTAAACACCGTATTGGATTACCCAGCCTCGGAAAGGCAAGGAATGAATGCTTTTCTCAGTTATGTGAGATACGTTTCGTGTAAGCAGTTGTGGTGGCAGCGACAGAGACATGTGTAAAAACGCCAACAAAATGCATTTGCATTTGAGATTATGTAAAACGCAATTTAAGCCAAATTCCACGCCTAGTTTTTGCATCCTGCAGCAGTGTTTTCCATTTTAAAACTCATTTCTGTGCAGCCAGAACTCGCCCTTGCTTTTGTCTTGTATTAAGTTTATATTCTTTGTGACAATGCCTGACTTCAATAAATAACATATTTTTAACGTAACTTGAGTGTTGCCTTAAAGACTCTACCTACCACATAAAGGTAAAGTATTAAACGATATATTGTAATAGCAATGCAGTGCTGTTGTACCTTGCCTATTTCGTTTAACAGTAAGGTCAATAAATTTAGAACTTGAAACTTGTCAAACACACAATGCCATATTTAATCAGCGAGTGACGAAGGAAGTAGTATCTCTTCAACTCCTATTGAAATGACGAAAAGAGTGATTCACCAAACCAACCAACACAGATAAGTTGAATAATTTAAAAAAGGAAAAACCCACCATGTCAAAGAAGTGAAATTAAAATTTAGAAATGTTGGAGTAACTGGTTGAAGAGGCCGTGGAGTAGAACGTGAAACCGAAATTAGTTAGGCTGAAACACAATTTTAAAAAAAAGATGAAATGTCATAAGTACTACAAAAGTACCTACAGAAGTAATTAAAAATTGCACTGTTATTTTCCGAAAGCCTTCCTAATTTGATTAACTTCATTAATTACGTTTCTTGAAGGAAAATTTTTAATCATTATGTGAATTCTTTACATTTTTCTTTTACGAAACTAATATTTTCTCGAATGTTCCGAGTAATTAGTCTTAGTAATTACTTCTACAAAAAAAACGGACGGTTGTAATGTATAAAATGTGTAAAGACGCAATTTTCATCAGGAATTGCTGGTAAGCATCTAATGCCTAGTAAAATGCACAAACGGGATTTACTTAGTATTTAAACTTTTTTTACAATTCATATTGCTTGAACCTGAATGAAAACAAAAACAAGTTTTGTTTCTTATTTCGTACTTTTATTTCATTGTCCGACCTCTGGGACTCTCTCGCACAGGTTCCCCGGTACCAGAGGTACCAAAATAACGACCTGTCAGTTGGGTTTTTCAATGAAATAATAAATCAACTCGAAAACAGGTATTTATAGATTTTGAGTCTGTGCACTCATCACAGAACTCCATTTATTCAATTTTTTTCTTGATGGGATTTTTTTTGTAACAAGAGAGTAAAAAACGCGAAAATCAATAGGATATTTTTCCATTTCTATTTGTTCAAACCTTAGATCTTCTGCTCAGTTGACCGGGTACTCAATATTGCATTTTTTCTGTCTCTTACTTCTAATAGAAATCCGATGGAATTTATAGCGCGGTTAAGGCACACCCACCCGCGGCGGTTATTTATTACCGTGGTGGAATTGAAGTAGATGACGTGGTACACATAAATAATATTCCGGTAAAAAATTAATAATAAAGAAAGGATTTTCTTCCGATGCGCACTTCCCTGTGGTTCTGTTCGACTGATAATTAATAAAGAAATCGTAATTTCGTGTGAATTATGTATTCCCTCCTAAATTTATTCTTCTGCCCTGTCAATCGAAGGTGTCAATTATTGACACCTGACAATGAACAATAGTTGACTATCCTCTGAGGCTTCTAAATAAGGTTGGTGCGACAACGATAGAAGGTTATGGCATGCTACCCACAGTGATTGGCAGGTTGCTCCTACAGAAAGAAGAGCTTCATCTTAAAGGTAGAACTCATCTGTAGGTAGGGCCATAGGAACAATGGCCCCGTCAACATGTGATCAAAAACATCTTAGTGTTAACCTTTATTTCTATGGAAGACATTTCATGTTCCTTGAGAATCCAAATAAGGAGCCACACAAAGTGAGTTTCCAAAAGGTTAATAAACCGTAGTTTAAATTTGATTTCGAAGCATCGACAATCGTGAGTCCGGTTTCGGGATTAACTTCCAGTGCGAATGTACAGTACTTTGTTTATTAATTATTCGTACGACTGCAAAATGCAAAATAATGTTTCGTGCTACCGTCCTCATTTGGTCGGATGAATGTACGAAGAGTAGTTTTACCGCCGGTTTTATTGCACCACTTAATTAATGTCTACGACGACATGTTAAACCATTATTTTACGAAATTCTTGCTTTCCTATCTTTGGTTTCCTAGTCCGAATGGTAAATTGTTACATCGTAGCATTTTTATATAGCTAATTTATTTTAAAATATTTCTTGAAACTCTCGACTTCGTGCTTGACTTACCACTAGCAAATTAATTACAGCTTTTTTATGTCTTCTGTTTATACCTTCAACAGGAGCAGAAATAATAAAAAAACAAGGGATGTACAATATTGCCAGATCTTACTCTGAAATTAAAATTCAGAGTATAGCACTTACTGATCAAATATAATGTGTAGTGGACGATGACGTATTGGTTGTAAAGGTGTAAAGGTCGCCTGAAATGAGTTATCTATTTATCTTCCAATTTATACACTACAATACACCAAATATTTAGTTATCGTTCTATTATTGTAAAAAAGAATTTAACTTACAGAAATATAATAGATTTTGCTAAATAGTTGTGATGAGGAGTGTATATCTGGATAGAAGTCGTCGACTCAGGATTAGTAATGCAGTTATTGACATTACATTGTGTCTCCTCAGGTCGTAAATACCATGAACATGGACTTTGAAGTTACTTTTCAGTAACTTGTCTGATTAATAATAATTATAATATAAAAATACCAGTATCGAAGAGCTGGCTCCGCCATTTCAAACTTTTTTTAAAAGGACTTTTGATTAAATAAAAACTGGAAACCGTTTGCTCAGTTCACGGGGGATGCAAATTTAAGGCGATAAAGAGATTGAATAAAAATATCTGGCCATACTTCTTTGAGAAATTAAGGATGAAATGGGATGCAGGCCCTTGGGGACCGATGAGGATGAGAAAACCGGGACGAAATAAGTAAAGGAAGAAGTAAGAAGAGGAACGGAAGAAAGAGAAGAATTAAATCAGCAACTTATCTGCATTTCAATGATACGGTTAAGGCTGGGCGAATGCTATTTACCTTTCTTTTACTTAAAAATATATATGCCCATTACGTGTATTATCCGTGGTTAAATATCGCAAAACTGTTATTGCCGACTGGTTCCACGTTGGTTTCAAGTTCCACGAGAGAAAAAAATAACATTCGAAATGCCTAGCAGAATCAGAAAATGGTTGAATGCAATTTTTCACCAGTGATTTCCCTCAGGTTGGATAATAAAGAGGCGAGAAAACTTTTGCAAGGATTTGCCCAAAGTGGCGCATTAAACCTATTTTTGCCTATTTTTGTTTCCTAGTAATTTTTATGGGATTAATCTTCATATTATTTCTTTCCTTTTTATTTCGGGAACCTTTTGTTTTGCTTTCTTTCTTTTTTGTTTTTCATTATTTTCTTTTTTTCGTGTACGTCTTGAAATTGGAAATTTGACTTCGAAATGGCGCTCCTCGAGGGAATTTCTCATTTGGAGAGAACGAACCAAATGAGAAAAACTGTGGATTGACCGAAAAAAAAGTTTAGCCTTTCAAGAAATTGTTTTATTCTTTTCAATAAAGTCATGTCTAATTACTCAAGTTTGCGTTAAATGTTAAGGCGTTGGAATTTCTTTTCCGTTTAAAATGCCATTTTGAATATTTTTGTCGTGTAACCGATGTACGACACTTGAGGAAGATACAAAAATATGTGCAAAAGTCACTTGAAGAGTTTCTCGATTTAAGACGAAGAAGTTAAAGAAAAACACAATAAGTCTAATTCTTCAAAAGGTTAGCCCTAATGAGTTACCCTTTTTTTATCAACTCTTATTATTTGCAAACAACTCAAAGTTTTACATACCTATTCGCTTGTTTTGATGTTACGATACATAACTTTCATTGAGGGAAAACGCATATTATCTATTTATTTTATGTGTATTGGGACGAAATTTAACATCTCAATGCGCCATGGTGTATTGCATAAATTTTTATTTAATCGCTTCATGAAATTAAACACAGGAGAACGTGTTCATGCTACCAAAAATAATAAAAAGGCCTATATACTTGTATTGAAGCTTTTGGGCGGGTCAGAGGTGCTTTCATATCGTTTTTACGATCAGAATTTTAGAGTTTTTTAAAAGTTTCCCACTCCGAGTATCATCAGGTACAACGTTTGCTCACCTTCAAGGGCTTGCACAATGTTGTATGATTTTACTAATATATTTTACTAGTAAATGCAGTAAGAGAAATCTTTCTTTATATTTCAAGCTATCACTTCTTCTAGCATACGTTCTTCTTCAATTCAGTGGGACTACCGAAATTTCCTCCTGATGTCGTTGGCGTTTTCACACGGCTCGGAATTGTTAATCTTGTGGAAAATTGAATTCTGTCAGTGGAAATGTATAAATACAAGAGCAAGTAGTGCGGCTTTAAAGTTCGATGACAGGAAAACTGAAACGTAAAACGTTCGTAATGTTACGTAAATCGCCGCTTTGAGTGGTTGAATATTCTGAAACAATCACTAATCACTACTTCATTTAAGAGCTGCAAAAAATTTAATGATTATATTATTTGGAAGTGCGGTAACATTTATAATTTCACGATTTTTATTGCCAATTGAATTGTTTACATTAATTTTAAAAAGTCTGTTTTAAGTTTAATATTTTACAATTAATTCTTTACTAAAGAAGTGTCCTACTTGTTGTTTTGGGTGAATGTACGTTTGACATTTTTCTAACGGGTTCTCAGGCAGTAAAGACGTCTTTATGTCAGTTGATTTGGTCTCTTTGGACAGAATTAGTTTTCCAAAGGTTTACCATTACACCATTATACCAAAATTGTCACATTAATTTAACTTAAGTACTACTTTTTTAAATTGCACAAGAAAGCTATTTTTGACGTGTCAGAATTTCTGGAACTTTGCTGATTTTCTTTGCGACCAATTAAACATAAAATCAGTGAGGCATGAATTGAACGAGTTAAATATACTATTAATTCACGTAGGAAGACTTGAAAGGAATGACCCAGGCTGGAGTGTACTAGAAAACTTTAGACAAATCAACTGAAGAGTGAAAACGAATATAAATCGATGAATAATAACAGTGTCTACTACAACCACCGATATCTTACAGAAGGCACATACATATTTAATCATCTGTCGGAAAATACGAGCTCTAGTGCGTCAAACTTGAACAGACACAAAGGAAAAGAGACTGATACTTTCAGCAAATTAACGCCGGGAAAAATGAAAGTGTTTCCCAAAGAAAGAATGAATAATTTAAGGGATGAAAAAGAAGGCGGCGGCAGGCTTGAAGGAAAGCATAAGAAAAAAATTGTCCCTTAGCTAGGAACGCACCCTCGATGGCCGATGGGAATGACGGGGAAAATTCCTAAGGGAGTGATTTTTCGAAAGACTTCCTCCACCGGAACAACATTCTAGAGCAAATCAGTCAAATGTCTAGGATAATAGATTTCGTGGGGAGGTATCGCGGAGTCATGAACAAGTTAAAGATTTATCATCTCAACTCCTTAACTCCTTAACGGTAGCAAATATGTCGTCAATTATGAGTCGCTCATAAAAACGGTATAAAACGATGACACGAAATGATTACGAATAAGAGAGGAGTAGAATAAAAGTGGTAAAACGATCAATCGAGAAAGGAAAGTGGAAATTCCACGGGAGGAAATGGAAAGGTGTTATTTGAGGATGGTGTTGAAAATGAAGTAGATCTCAAGAAGAAAATATTCAGAAGGAAGTCGTAGTGGGTGGAGGCCTTAGTAATAATAGTAGTCTAAAATATTTCGATGTGGTCTTTTCTCATTTCTTCATTCTTCCACTGATTAAGCGGCAGAAATCAATAAGCAAAGAAGTACCTCATTGCTGTTAGACACCTTCCAAAAAGCCAGCCAAGTACTATAGAAAACAAAAATTAAATATACCGTGAACCTTTTCGGAAGGAGTTTAAACCAAACTGAAAAGAAAAACCAATAGTTGAGGATATTCACAGGAATTCATGTACAACGAGACAAAGGCAAAAATGGAAGTTTACTTGAAACAAATTCTTAGGAACTTTAACTACCTACCAGATACCTCAACTGTTGACCACTGCTTTTGTGACAAAGAAGAACACTTTTAGTAGCCCGTTACACAGGTAGACCCCTAACAATAATTAACATAGAACCACTTAGAACATTTGATTTTACAGTACGTTGATTGCTACAAAAGATTACTGAATGTATCTGTGGAGAAGAAATTAACTCGTAAGAAGTTATGTAATTTCCATAATGGGAACAGCAAGAAGGGAGTTGGGTTCACATAGTAACAAAGAAAACAATAGGCAGAAAGTACATAACAAATGAAACGATAAATAATTATTTTATTTGACAATGAAGAAATTCATTCTGCAAGATTACGACGAGATTAAAATATGCAGAGAAAGATGAAGTGATTAGAAAGTTTTAGGGTATCACTGCAAGGTTATTCACGAACGAAACAATCACTAATAATCTGATAACGGAATTAAAAATTGACTAGATGGTTGTAGTTAAATAGATAAAGAGGAAAATGGTGAGGTCAGTCGGGTTGCCATTTTCAAGTCGAAGAATGAAGTTACATCTAACTTATTTTAATTAATCGATAGATCGATAAATAATAATGCGATACCGATCTTTTCATTGAACCGAGAGTTTCTTTCTGGTCTCTCAACTTCATACGAATTGTTTGACTAGAAACGAAGAAACGGAAAAACGAAAATCTAACTTCTTCTAAGAACTTGAGGTTTGTATTTTCCAGTTGTTCCAAATATTTCGCGAGAATATGGCAAGAGATCATCCAAAGAGCTTCGAGGCGTTCGTGCGGTGATCTTCCCATCTGTGAAGATCCTAACGAAAATCTAAATCTCTTCCAGCAGCTTCGAGTCGAGGAAGAGGAAACTTAATGTCAGGGGTGGAGTGAAGAAATCAGTCGCATAAATTAAGTGTGTGATCTCCACGATTTTTCATGATCTTTTGTTTTTTTTTCCCAATGAATACGATCGCCGTAGCCGTGCTTTGATGCACCGTCATGTTCCGACCGAAGCCATCAGAAAAATCTTCGGGGGATCGGAAACAAACGCGGGTACGTAAGATGACATCACTTGTGATGATTCAGTTCGTTTTCACGAATAATTACGGGAAAATGAAAATAGGAGGAAATGACAAAGCGTTTAGGAGAAGCCCCGAGGATATTGATGATTCTAATCTCCACTGACAGAAGTGTCCCCCTAAAAATCAAATGAAAAATGATGTTTTAACTTTCTTAAAAAAATTAAATTCCCTCCAAAAGGATTAATATTCGCGTTCAATATTACCCCCGATAATTTCGGAGACATTAGTTCTTGGTGTAGTTGGAAGTGACTTGTGTTATACGTTCCATAAAAATAAAATAAAGAAAACAGTTAAAAATATCAATCTTATCAGTTCCAGAGAAAATATTAAAACTTCCATGAAAAGATTTTGCCTTGATGAGTTTCTTAAGAATCTGTTTTCATAACTTTGGAGTTTGGAGTTCTCAATGAACCGTGCAGAAATTTCCTTGTATGATATTTAGAGAATGTTTTGTGCTATTTGGAATTCATTGTCTCCTCATGTTTTTTGCTTCTTTATTTTTTCTTCACTGACTCTTCTACTTCTAGCTGATTTGTACCCATTTGCTGGAGATTTTTTGTGTTCGAATATCTTCTTAAATAACTGTAAACTGTTAGATTTCTTAATTTGTCAGTATTTTTTCCCTATTTGCCATAGTTAATTTTAGAAATTTAATATGTAAACTGAAGAATTATTGCATTATTACCTTGCACATATTAAATAATCAATTTTTTAAATTGCCAGAAAACAATCTGAAATACTCTTAAGTTATGAAATGACGTGAAATTATGTGCCATTTTTCGTCGTAAATTATTACTGGCCGACATCGGAAACATTTACAGTTCAGTTCAGTAAGTGCAGAGCATTTCTTTTGGTGTTCGACCCCGTGCACTAAATAATAATTTACTAACATCATTCCACGATAGTTTTATTGTTCCAGGGTGACACATTTTTTTTACTTCCAGCCGGATGAATTCCAGGTTTTAATAACGTTTCTCAACAGCTAAAATGCAGAGAAGACATACATTAAATAGGCACAGGTGAAATAATAGAAATAATAGTCGTACTTTTATGGCTGATTCCCAGGGCCTTGATGATTAGGTGAACCACAAAGGTTGAGACATAACGACTTTTATGAGACACCCGGGCGTCCTCCTACTGGGTTAGCTCTAAGATTGTCCTTTCATTCTGATCATCCACCCTGTTGATGGAAATTTCTAAGAGTAGTGGCAGACATTTTCGGTTCGCCACGGGGGTGCACTGAACACTGGAAACTAAATAATACATTTTTCTCTATTTCTCTACTTGCGCAGTCACTGGAAGGGTACTAGAATAGTATTCTAATTTCGATTCTGCATTCTGTTATTGACAAATGGAGAACGTCGTACGGTGGTCGCGGAATTAATTTCACCGCCCCAGAAATAGTCTCTGCCCGTCTATAAATCATTTTACTTTCTGATTATAACTCGTTCGCTTTTGTTAAATGATTCCACGATAAGGAGCTTTCATTAATGAGAGGTTAAATACGCGGCTCAGATCGTTACGGCGATTATTAGAGAGATAGGTGAATTCGCTTAATGGAAACGGAACGAGTAGTGAAAGTGATTTTCAGAAAGACAAAAGCAAATATTTACTCCGGAGAGTTAATTTGTCCTTTTGTTGTTACTCCGGATGCATTCCACTAAATCACAACGATATTGCAAACTACTCGTACAGCATTCGATTAAAACAGAAAATAAATGGAAAACACGAACGGAGGTGGCCCCGTCAAATGGGAAAAAAAGTATTCAAGGTTGAAGTGACTTCCACTTTGTTGGTGCTTCACATAAAGTTGGATGTAAAAATAATTTGCATTGTATACGCTTACGACGAAATTATAAATCAACTGTATATTATATTTAATATTGAAACGCATGTTGCATTTAAAACTTGTTTATACAAATCTTTGGTGGGAATAAAAAATTCAAAACATTGACTGCAAGTAAACAGGCATAAATAAAGTTAAAAAGGTTTCTTTCACGTTGATGTTAGATGGTAGGAGTGAGTGCATAGGAGTGATTAATTAATTCGCGTGTGATAAAATAAATGCCTGGAAAGCATGCATATGAATTATAATGTGGAGGTTGTCTGCAGGGTCGCTTAGGCCCTGACAAAACTACCCTCTAGAAGCCGTGGAAAAGCTCGTCAATTTTTATTCACAGGTCTCCCGTCTATGTCTATTCATCTATTTTCATTCCTTCCGGCCAAAAAGGAACTTCTTCGACTACAACTTTAAACAGAATTCTTAATACATACATCTGAAGGTCCCCGTTACTTTGAAATTTATGCTAATTCTTGAGAACAGAAAAAGAGGAATTGGGGAACAAGAAGAAAGATATATATATAAAGAGCGAGAAAGAGAGAGAGAAAGAGAGAGAGAGAGAGAGAGTAGGAGAAAAAAATGACTACTTCGTTAAGTTACGAGCATAGAAAGAAGGTATATGGATGGAAAGTCAGTAAAATTTTGCATTATGATAAAATATTTGTGACGGTATTAATAACGCGGAAGAAAAGTTCTCGTCCCATTTCCACTTCTTTACAAATTCAATTTTGACTTTGTGAAAGTAATAATTTCATCTTCTACTGTGTTAATTGCTAAATGAAGTGGTAAAAACAATAGGAAATTTAGTTTTATGTTATGCCGTTCTGGCGAGAGTTTAAAAGAAAAACTTTCCTTCTGATAAGGTAAAAATTAGTATATTCGATCGGACGATTGGAATTTATTTGTGGTACCTATGAATTCGGGCACATTTTCTACGTCATAAACGACAAGGAACAGTTTAATTGTTTAAGTGGCGTTCACTTAAGACGCAATGAGACCAAAAGACATTTACGCAACGATATTTTCTGACATTTCGATGTGCCCAATTTGTATGTTCTTTATCCCCAATATTCGTTCTGAAGTGGTGGAAGAGAAAGGGCCCGATCTGACATCCAAAGGGTCTCATTCTAAAGTCAAATAAGGCAATAGAAAGATTTATTGAATGAGATCCCGGTAAATCAATTCAATAATTTTCTAGTTTCACTGTGATTCCATACGCATCTAATGTAATAACAATAATTAAATTTATTTATACGGCTGTTATCCGTTCGTAACGTGCGAGCGATCGATTAAATTTGGGTACTTCACGGTAGGCCACAGAAACCGAAGCGGTTAAGTAAATAAATAAATAAATAAATAAATAAATAAAAAGTGGCACGTCAAAGAAAACGACACGTTTAATTACCTCAATGGCATTAGAATTTATACATTTGAATATTAATTTTCATGTTTGATGGTTCGAAATAAATTGTGTGATGCAGAGTCGAGCGTTGAACAAAGGTAAAAAAACCCTCAAATTTTGTGAATGTCATCAATTCCATTGTTACGTATTCAGACTTTTGGCGACAAACTTCCCGTCCAAAAAGAAGAATCTTCACAAATTGAACGAGTGGATGGTTGAACGAGATTAAATCCTAGCAACCCTACATTGTTTATTGATGACAGTGCACTTTGTCCTCCTGGTGTGGAGTCTACTAAACGTGTTCTACTTGCTACTATCCGATTGACGTAATGTTGTTGCCATCACAGATTTTAGTCTACATAATCTTACAAAATTACTACAAAGAAAAATAAGCTTTTATTATCCCAGGCGAGTCCATCCGAAGAAGTAACCATTAAGGAGAAGGTGTAATAGTAAAATTAAAAATGTCGCACGACAACTCGACGACATTGCTTTACAGTGGGCATATAATTTTTCTAATAATGTCGAACTTAAGACTTTTTTACACGAACGAAAAATAATTAATAATTATAAAGTTAACAGTCCGCAACGAAACAGATGTCCCGCAAAGAAATACCCTTGAACTTCGGCGGCTGGGAGTCATCTCATCCTGAAAGTAAAAGAATGTTGAACCGAGTCAATTAATTACGCTTGTCAGATGCGTCTCCGTATTTATTACGTTAAGACAACGAGATTACAACTTATTAGGTAATAATTAAATACTAAATAATCACTAATAAGACCGTTTTATGGGTGCCAGGTAACATAAATTTTCGCTCGGCTAGAAAAGCGCGTACGAACGGATTGCCTTCTGCGTGCGTGAGTGCGTGCGTGCGTTTTATTGTTCATGACTAGGGTCACCTAGTACAGTATAAAATACATGTAAATTTCACATCGCGTTCCCTACTTGAGTTCTTTCAGGAAATGCATTTGTCAACTTTCTTATGCGGGGACCCCTGTGACTCTGTCAGGAGACCTCAACAGTAGGGAACTCTAACAAATGCTTTTCCTTTGTCGATTGACTCTCTTTGGGGGTGATACGAGCCGAAGACCGAAACTATTACAAGTGGAAAATTTCAAATAAATTTTAAGAACTAACTTCCATTTTCTGTCTTTCACCCGGCTGGAGTGAACCCTCTGATGTTAACGAATTCATTAGTGCATGTGAAGGTTTCAAACTCTTTTGAACTCATTGCTTTTCCTAGCACAAAGGTGGCTTGACAAACAACCACCGATTTGGTTCCCTAAAAGATTGCACTTTGGAGAATATCTTTGTAGAAAGTCAACAAACACTTGTGTTCCTTTTTACCATCCGCAAATAAAACCTTTGCGTGTTTCACACGTAATTTAAATTTTTGAAAATTTTGAATTACTGATTCTTACAAGATTATTATTGTGATTCTGGTTATCTGTACACCTCTTGGGAGAGAAAGACAGCGGTCAGCTGTTCTTCAGCAGCTCAAATATTTCCAATTCCATCTGATAAATGAAATTACTTGAGGTTTATCCTGGGCAGAAACTTCATTTAATTTCCGATTTCTACGTTCGTTCGGATCTACGAATTTTCTGACTTTTCCCCGTTTCCCAGGTCGTTTTCCTATCCTCACGTGTCAGGTTCCTTTTCTCGATTTTTATTATTCCAAATATCTATTACAGGCATTTTCCCCTGTAAACCGATTTTGTTTTACACTTTTTTGCTCTCAGATGAAACGAAGAAAATTCCTAATTGACATCGCCTCCTCTTACCTTTCGCAATTGGTTTTTTGCTTCAGTTCGTCATCTAAAACCGCCTTTTTGCTTCCTTTTCCGGAAATAGCGTTGTCATTTAATTACACTACCAACTTCTATCCCTTTTCTGACCGTATGCCGGAGAGTTTTTACTTCTTTCACATTTTTACTTCGTCAAATTATTAAGACTTCCAGCCGCTTGTCACTTGAACAATGGAAGATCTTTCAAATTTGTTTTTTTATGAATCTTAACGGTCCGTTTTTGTGACAGAGAGATCCAATGATTCTTTTTATTCACATTCGAGAGTTCACTATGATATGAATTGGTTACGACGAATGGTAAAAATACCATTGCAGCGTCAGGCTATATATTTCACATATTTTCACATTCGTTCTGCTTTTTTGCACAAACATATTTGTACATATATTTTAGGATAAGAGAACACAACTCGAGATTTAGCACCCTGCTGCTTTAACATCGTTTTATTCTCAGAAAACTAACCGCGACTAATAATTTTCATTATACATTTTTTATGACTCCTATATTGCCATATTAATGTGGTGTTGCGTTTCAACTGAAGTTTGAGGAATTTATGGCGACATTTATCCTAAAAACAATATTGTCGTGTCGAAAAATAACGCTCAAAGCAATTCACCGCCTTCACAATCTCACTGGGTTGTCTGTGGTAATTAATTAATTTATTGTTGTCAATAAACTAAGTCTATTATTGCTTCATTTTGGCAGAAAATACATAGAATAATTGTGGAATAGGTTAGCTCATAGAGTACACAAATATTTTAGCTATTTCTGGGTAGTTATACGCGGTATTGGTTATAAAAAGTATAGTAAGATTACGACATCTTAGCCTCACGTGATGGCGAAATATTATGACTACGCAAATGAATTTTTTTTTGTTTGCACTTGAACTAGACGAAACTTAGATTCCTTAGATTGAAATGGGTCATTTATCAAGCACAAAAATTAAGGATATTCGAAGATATTGTAAGAACACCGCCATGGAAAAATAATAATTTTTTATTACGAAGGTTGAAAAGGAGAAAATTTAAGCAATATTATTTGAAGTTAAGAACTGACAACAACATAACTATGTTTATGTGGTAAACTACATACATGTGGTATTTTATATTGTTTTGATGTTTTTGGCAAGCTTAAAACTCACGGAATGGTTAGAAAGTTCAGAAGAACTGTTTCCATTGCGAAATCCGTAAGTTGCTTGTATTTCTTACTTTTTCGAGGGAAAAGCAATACGAAGGTAAGTTAGAGTGATGAAACCGATTTCTTGTTACGAAACCGCAATAATATTTAGGGAACCTGGGGAAATTGCAAGTGAAAAAGTAGAAAAAGAAGATGGAAATAATATCTCATCTGATTGAATATGATTCTTAACAACAACGCGGATTGGCTCAACCAAGGCAGAGGAACGTTGACCGCAAGAAAAAAGCAAAAGAAAGGCCGTTTTGGTTTATTCAACGCCATTTAATTTATGTACTTTCGTTCTTGGCCGTATTTTATTAACTCAATAAGCCTACTTGAAATATTGGCGCATTCATTGAGGCAATTGCTGGTTTCGACAGAATTGGTGAAGTCTTTCTAAGAATATAACAACAATGGCAATTGAGATTCAATGTTCAGTGTGATACTTTCTTACCGTAAAATCTTATAATATTTCATCGAAACTGATAACAGAAGACTCATCCCTTACGGTTTAATTCAGCTGAGCATTAGGAATCCCTGCAGAAATGTGTTCCTCACTATTTCCTTCACTTTCGATCTGGATTTAGTTTCCCCTGTTCTTTAGGGTGAGCGAAAAAGTCAGTCAGAAAACTGCTAGGAAGAAGTTCGATCACCGCGCTTAATGACACTTTTTTTCATTAACTCATATTTCGGGTAGGAACACGTACACAGAAGAAAAAAATGGAATTGAAACTAATGACTTTGTTTCCTTCAGTAAAATTGCCCCCAAAACTTATAGGAACTTCCGTGGTATCTCCAGTTGTGAGCTTCACTGGAAAGGAAATGAACACTTGAAAAAAGGTCTTTACGGTTCACTTAACGGACATGGAGATGGAGAAAAGCACTGGGCTCTGACAGTTCACGTTCCTGTTGCTTCTGTTAAGAGCGTCCAGCAAAATATCAGTCTGCAAAAAAGTAAAAAAAAAAGTGAAAAACAACGAATCAAAATTAATTCCAACTACGGCGACAGTAATTTTTTATTTTTATAGATTTCCAAAAGCTCTGAATTTACAGTAGCACATAACGGCTGTTAAAATACTCCCACCCACGGCGTCAAGTACTCGGCAATAATATCTAAAAATATAAGAATAAAACGCCATAAACATGCAAGTACATTTGTATGTAACAAAACCAGATGTAAAAACACAGTTGGACACCACACCATAAATAATTTTAAGTACTTGGGCGTTTGACCCAACGGTTCGACAGGTTGGTTGACTGTGGCCAACTTCATGGACGACTTCACTAAACCGGAAGTCCTGCCCCAGAGAAATATATAAATCTGGCGGATATTGAGTATCATATTTAAGGAAAAATGAAGTTTTCACCCTCATCTTGAGGGTTTCAATACCGGAACTGAGCGGGAAAGACCGGAAATGAATTCACCGACATTGCCTATCCTATTACTCATAGTCGACATGACTCAATTTTCATTAGACGAAACCGCTCCTATTTCGAATAGAAACAGAAGTTCATCGTAATTAGATACCAGAAAAACCAGACGTTCGGGCAGTTACGTCTAGGAAAGAAGGAAGGCAGGGAAAAATCGATTTAAATAATTGATGACAAAAAATTGCGGAAAAATTCATGATGCCATAGAGACTCGTAAAAGCAGGTGAAAGTTCTCTGAAAATTTCTCGCAAGAGACTCGGGAATGAATGCAACAAATGGAACAGGAAAAGGTAGCTCTGAAATTTATTTTCAAACCGGAAGAACCAACAGGAAGGAATTGAGCAAATTAAATTCATTATATGTGTAATGTAAAAAACCTAAAGGGGTATCATTTAAACAGACTCTACATTAGACTTTTTATCTACGAAATACTAATCTTCAGTATATTAGTTACACCACTCTGAACTTCTCTTATTACATACGAAAGAACATGTAAATTGACTTTGTACTTCAAACAGCAATATGCAACATAAACACCTTCAATTATGCAGCAATTTATTTTTCTAATTGTCTATACAAATACTGATTGATGAAGTTACTTTTTATTAATTAACCTGCGTCTACTAACATGATTTACGGTACTCAAAATATAAATGCTATGCCAGCCTCAGTACCAAACGAAACTTGTACATATTCTATTATATGAATTAACGTAAATACACGAATTTTAATTTTAATAAATGTGTGATACAAAATTGTGCTTGTGAGCGGTCGTCCTTCATTTTTTTTCTTGCTGTCTAGTTTCTCTGAACGCACACCATACACAAAAGCTTTTATTAAAACATGGTTCACAACAAGACCGAATATATATGTGTTGTTGTAACAACTATTAGGGTTTCAAGTTTAATATTAAAAACAGTACGTCATCATAAAACGTGCAACGTGTCAGGTACAACAAACAGCTGCTTAATTTAGTGCTGTTGAACTCGATGACGTTTCTTATAAGAAAGGAAAGTGTTCGGTCTCGAAAGTGCTAATATTCCCTGCCGTGTATTCTGAAAATCAATCTTCCTCAACACCCCGAAAGCTCAGACTTCTCCCATTCGAGTTGACTGACTTTATCGAATCGCGATTATATCGATATTTATTCATGTTGAAATTGCTGAAGAAACTCTCGCAATGAATCAATGTTAAGCACCGTGAATGAGTCTTATCTCGTCTTGCAGGAGAAGGCAACAGGTATTAACTGGAGCTTTCTAAATTATTTGAGAAGTTACCCAGTTCTCGAGTTGGCCGACTCCACCTCGCACGGAAAAGAAGGCCGGTTAAACCATTTCAAATTCGAAGACAAGTGTTAAAATATAGACGAGAGAAAATGTTGTAAAATATAAACTCATTACTCGGGGAAGTCATGATTTATGGGTGTATTTTGGAGTGGCAGTGCAGAAGAGCGGATAGAATGAATGCTCGTGGGGTACCAATTTGACGAGGTTAACTTGAACTATCCATCGGAACAAGTATTACCAAGAAGAAAGAAGCAAACTCTACTCAACTTAAATCCGTTTAAAAGTCTTAGTGTTACACGCAGATCACCGAACTGTAAATGTTCATACTTACTTATTACCATCTAACAGTTAATAACTTTGCTTAATCGGCGACATAATAAGTTACAATTAAAAATATTCATATGTACCGTTAATTCACACAAACCACAAGTTTTCATAAGCTTATTAAAGAATTGAATTCATTGTTTTAATTATGCAAATAAATAAATAAGTCTAAGAAGTAAAAAGTAAATAAAACAGGCATGAATATTTATCACTCACGTAACAATTTTTTTATTGCTCTTGCTAAGGTGTTACGTAGGGTCTCATTTGACATGTATAATATACAATTTTCTTTACAGAATAGAATAGAAATAGAAATGTCGAAAGACCAATGAACATATTAGACAGAAATTTGCATTCGTTCGACAGATGTAGATGTCTTCATTGTTTTGGCAGCTTTTCGCTCTTACGAAAGGCCAGAGGCAAGCATCTTGGTAAAGGTCAATTCTTTCTAGAGTTCAAGTACAGTAACGTGAGAATAGTACGCATTAAACGATGATTATACAAAGTAGGGTACTTTTTAACATTTGTAATTAAATTTGTTTGGAGTGAGGTTGAACTGCTGTTCTCTGACTGCGACTTTTGGGCTTAAAAAATTTAAATGGAATTAAATTGTGTACACACCTACACAGGTAACTTGTGATGCAATTAAGTATCACAGACTCTCACAAAACCGGTATAAGTTGTTGTATCGGACAGGATGCATGAGATCTCGACACACTCTCTCTGTCTCTCTCTTAAAAATGCATTTGTTCGCATTCGATTTTTGTTTTGTTTCTCACGTCGTGGCTACAACTCTTCAAAAGAAAAATGTACGCCGAATAAACCTGAAACCTGAATAAGTAATTAATGACTTAATCCCGAATTGCGTGAAGGGATCAGGAGGAAGGTGTCAACATTTTTCCAGAAGAATTTCGTACATCCCTATGTACAACGGATAGATTTCAGGTGCCATGCCAAGAAGACTCAAAGAACACCTGCTCCTGCCGCCATTCATTCCTATTAATTTCTCATTCTTTAATAATCGTAATTTATAATTTAAATGATTTATTAATTTCTTCAGAATGACTTATGATTGATGACGAAATTATTCAGTTTTATATCTTTTTTAAGCAAGTACAGAGACCTGGTGAAGTGAAAGTGTTGTAATCCAATTGTGCAGTTGGTGTACAACATGAAGGTACAACCACGCATCAACTGTTACACTATATTTTAAATAATAGTTTACAAATTTTCTCGTTGTAGTAAAATTTTACACACACGCTACACGTGATTAGCGGGTTATCTCAGTTTTCAGGTTATATAAATGGCAAGTCAATGGAAAGGCCCTGAGGAGGTTTAGTAACCAGAGCGTGGGGATCTTACCTTTGATCACAACGTTCTTTGTACACTTCATTAGTTGTCTCTCACCCTACAGTGGGTTTTACTTCAGATTTTCTATACAACACCAACGCGGGATGAGGTCGACTGCAGTTCAGGAGACCTCGAAGACGACGATGACGGCGACGATGATGGTGGTGGTAGTAATGAAATGAAAAAGAAAACGAGTAATTGTGGTACCCAGCATGTGGCTCCTGGGAGAAGAACCGGATAGAATAGATCACTTGAATAATTGTTGGTTGATTCAACCGTGGCGAGAAATTTCCGAAGGAATCGTGATCCTAAGGCAACGCCGTCAGTTCCTATAATTCATGTCTGTGGGGCCTTTTTACCTTGCTGGGGGCCACGTTTTTCGTTTCTTCTCCTCTCATAGTCTTATTCTTCTTTATCCGCTTCATTCGAATGTAATTTTCTGTATGATGTTTTATTCACCGAATAAAATTTATTGCGTTCGAAAACCAAAAGGAGAAAAAAAATTCCCAGCTCTTTGCATCTTCCAGAAAGTTTCCAGTGCTCACTCTGATTTCTCGTTTCTCGAAAACAGCAATTATCGAAATTCTTTATGGTTTTTTGCCTATGCTGGTTCTTGTTCCGGGATGTTGCGATTCAATTCAGTTATTTACTTCCTTCCTTATTTCTTTAAATACTGCCGATTGAATTATATCAAGCCGCTTTAGATTAGTTCAAGCAAGCATGACCGCTGTTACAGACGCATTTGGCAGTTTTCCTATCGATCTATTTCCTCCCAATGAAATCTCCTTATTTATAGTGTAATTTTCACTTTACTCACCCTCATGGATTCATGAAATAGAAAAACGAAATCTGTTCACGACTTTGGTATAAATAAATTGAGATGAGGTGAACAGCCATCAGAGGCTACCTAATGTATCAGTAAGTTGAGCTTTGCCTACTCGGTTGATTTGATAGGGAAACCTGAAAATACAAACAGTACTTCTTGTACCGTCTGTCTACCTCAACAAATCCTAGCGTTTTCCCTTGTTTTTCTACTGTCCGACAATTCTCGTAGAGTGTTACTCTAACACAATGACACAACAATGAAGATATCGTCCGATATTGAAGGGATTCAACACGTCTTCGGCGAACTGACTTCCGAAGGGACAGAAATTCTTCGAGTTGGATTCTTGGTGATTTCACTGGAGCCGCAGAATTTCTGGAATTTTTTTTCCATTTTCAAAGAATCGAAGAGGCAGTTTGGAAGTAATTTAGGGTATTCGATTGCACGTTAGACTTCAAACTTTTTACAATAATTCAATATCCAATATTCAATAAGACATCTGAAATACTGGGTCGGGCAGAAATATGTGTCGGAGAAACAAAACAAATTATTGGAAATATATCACAGCAGTTTGGACAACGCTTAGGAGTTACACTAATCCGTCAATATTTTGAATTATTTATGTACATCAGTATTGATTTCGTTGATGGTGGAAACGTTCTCATATTCGACACTGAATTTGACGGTTACGCGAGACACGATGTTTTAAAAGACTTAATAAGTTCCTCCCGTCTTCTGTCAAAACTTATTATTAATGTTAGGCATAACCATTACCATGTTGTAACTGAAGAAGCTTTCTTGTTTGCGCTACTCCACCATAAAGATAACACAAAATGGTTAAAGAAAATCGTTGAAATATTAAAGTTTCTGAAGGTTTTGTGCAAAACAAGAAGTAGAGGAAGCGACCAGACAAGACATTACGGCGTCTTACTAAGTGAAACTTTGTCGTTTAACCTTGTTGGCTTCTTACTCAACTTTTCATTTTGGTTTTCTCAGTTAGATCTGTAGTCATTCCGAAGTTGAAGTCGTATAAAGAAATAATACAACCAAGACAAACAACCGGGCTGCCATTGAATTAACACACATGTCGAAGACATAGTACTGATAATTAAAAACAAAAAGTAACATTGATAGGGAAAATATAATGAGTTATTTCAATAGGAGACAGGAACCATTTTTTAGTGTACTTTTGTTTTGTACACAACACAAGAAGTAATTAACTAATATTAAAAACTATTAAAAAATAACACTATTGGTGCTCATGTTATTTTATGTTCTCCTTTTCAAATTGACACTTAATTTATTTAACAGTTCAACATGAGTACATGCACACCGTCCGTCAGGGTTAAAAACACCTGAGTGTTCGACAGGAGTGTCAAGCGAACGACCATGGAATTAATTACAACAACAATTTAAAATTAATTAATTACCACCGTAATAAATAAAGCGTTTATTGGCTGTTCAACACGAAACCTTTGCACAGTCGACGACGTCAATTAGTTTCGGGCTTTTGCAAAATTTTTGCTCTCGTTATAAATTCCAGTAACCGAAACCTGTTGATTTTACCTCGCAACTTTCCCAGTCCATGGTTTTTACCCTTTTCCCCCGCCCTGAACACCTGCTCCATCACCTTCGAAAATATAATATCAAAATTTGTTGACAACAAAGAAGTTATTAAAATGCGAAAGCTTCTATTACAATGCTGTAGTCAGAAGAAATGCCTGAAATTTGGTTCTCAGGAATATTTGATTTCACGCGATACTGAAAAACTATACACCATTTATCGATTAAATATTAGTCTCGGGCTTTTCTTTTCAATTTAAAATTCTGGAGTTTTATAGAAAAAAATTAAATTTCCTTATCAGAAGGTAATAAAATCGGTATGATATGATACTCATACCTTCAATAAACTGAAAAATAGCCGAATTTTACCGTTGCCAATTTTGCTGCAAAATTTTGCTTATCGACCTTTACGGCAAGTGCAAAATGTGAGGAGAAAAAAAAGCCTCAATTAGGAAAATGCTGTTGGTGCCATTTCTGCAGCTTTCTAAAAATTAGCTTAAACTCTTGCTGCATGAATCTTTTATTAATATCAAACATGGCCGACAGGTTTAAATTTGAGTTTTAATTTTCAAAGTTTTCAAAAAAGCTGAAAACTTAATTCTTAAAAACTTGTAGGGTTCTCGTTGACTGTTGGCAGGACTAATGTTCAGGACCGGTTATGTACAAGTGAGAGAAGAGACCGTTCAGTTGAGACATGCCGGTACCAGAACTTAGGAACCATGTGGCCCTGTAATATATCTTGTGGTGTACGAATCGAAGCAGAGTTCTCTTAGTCGGTGGAAATTTTAGTTTTGAAATTACCTTCAAGATGGCTGGCCAGGTACACAAAAGTTGACCTCCAGTATAGTTAGTACGATGAGGTTTGTGGAGTGGTTCAGGACAAGGACCGTTGACTGGTACCTCAGGAGAAAAGACTTTTGTGATGAATACCTCTAACTTATTATTTATATTATAATAACTTATATTTAACTTATATTTATAAAATGGTTGATGATTTCGCCATGGAGTACCGACTGAAAATTTTACTCTCGTCTGCCTTACATCTTACCTACAAACTATATATTTGAAAAATTTGAATGAAATACGGAAAGTTGTGATGTGTTATTTTTATGCTAATATTTTTCTGAAAAAAAACAAGATCTACTCAATGTGATAAATTGCATTATTAACCACATATTTAATATAAATTTTCCATAGAGAAGTAAAAAAAGGAGTTAGCAGTGAAATGACGCAATTTCCAAAAATGAGTAGATAAAATCTATTTATGTAAACATTAGGTGATGAAAATAAATGAAAAGGCGTTAAGGCTGAAGAAAAGGACTGTTTGGGGAATACGTTACATCGAAAAAGTGGTCGTTGCCTAGCCTACCAATCGAATAACCACAAATTCGAACAAAACTCCTCTTCTTACAGGTATTCAGGCGCCTAAACGAATTTAGTTCTCCTCACACGGTCATGAGAGATAAAATCCGCGGAGTGATGAGCACGAATTCACAGGTTCTGGACACAAAAAATTATTTATTAATAATTTTACAACTACGCTAATTAAGTACGTTTAGATATAATTACGTTTAAAAAAAAACAACTAGAAACAGAACGTGTAGATAATTGAACGCATACCTTGTTACCTACAACTATTAACAATTCATAGTGAACCTACGAACAAAAAAAACTCTTCAGGTTTTGAGCGGTCCTCGAAGACGGGTAATTCGATACTACCGCAGAAAATAATGAACTTATTAATTTGAATCCTCCATTCGGGTCTTATTACTAAAGACCTTCCTTCGAGCCATTCAACTACTTTATGAACTGTATAATTTGAATAAAAAATTTGTGAATGAAAAACGCTGCGTCGTGTAGAAAATTTTAAATTTTTTCATCATTTTCAGTTACGTTGAGTTTAGACGAAGGCAAAAATACAGTGCACAGGAGAGACCAAAACACCAAATTTAGCGGTGCGCGTTCTCAGGCGTAAAAAGTAATTGATCAAATATTTTTGTTGGGTGGTACCACGCGACTGATTGACAAATCATGGAAGCAGTCATAAATAATCGTAACAGAAAATATCGTTGATCGTATTAAAAATTCAATATGTAATAAATTGTTAACGTTAACGAACATAATTATTGCGCCGGCAGGAAAATCTTGATAGGATTTATGCTACTTTAATGCCTTCAGGTTGCTGTCCCCCACACTACAGAACTTGTTTGGCACTTTCTTCTGGTAGCAAACTTCAAACTCTTGATGGCTTTTAAGTTTGTAGTTGTGTTTAAGGACTTCATATTAAGTTTTGGTTTGTCTGTGGGAAACCAAAGAGAAACTTGACAGTCAAATTGGATAGTTTTATTTTATGAAAAAGAGAAGGGCACCAGGGAACTCCTTGTTTTCATTCCTCCGCATTTCGAGCAGTCATTTGAGAGCCTTTTCTCATATATTAAAGTAAATTCTTTCAAATTAATTTTTTCTACCTGACAACTACCCTTGCGTACTACCGGAGAACCATGTGTACACACTTTTATGGTTCGTGCACCGCACTGGTGCACCAAATTGTTTCGTTATAAGTCAGTTGACTCGCTATGAAAATCATTAGGAACCTACCCTCTGGCCAACCGAGTTTTTTTTTTTATATAGTACTCTTCCGGTTCTTCACTTCTTCCTTTTAAATTAAAATTTAATTAAATCTTACCAAGCTACTGGTAACCCCAGTATCCTACTTTTTAAAGTTCTTTTCGTTAATAAGAGTGGATTTAAAGATTGTGATCAGTTTTACCAGAGGAAAATTGTACCCATTCAACATGTACATGACTTATGTCCTTAATACTAAAGTTTTGCTTTATATTAATGATCATAAACTATATACAACACCGCTGGGTCTGTTGGGTCTGATTGTCTGAAGGAGAGCAAGGTTGTCCGCATCCGCACATACCTTCGGGTAAGTCACCAGTCTTTCACGTAACATTAGATGCAAAGGACTTTATTACAGGTAATAAAGCCAATCGAGTTACTTCATATCATTGTGACACCTGAATTTGTTACTGTTTAATAACGATTAAAAATGCTACAATAATATAATATGCGTTCAAGGACTAGTTTCTTTTAGACCCGAGATTCGTCAGAGTCCCTTGATTTTTCAATTAACATTTCAATCTTGAAAATCTCACTTTAAAAAGTTGAAAGAAATGTAACCGTTTAAGGCAGAGGCAAAGGTTGGAAGACAAAAGCCGCCTAATTATGTCTGGCTAGAGCAAAATCGGGCGTTCTGCGATAAATAATGCAAAAATTAAAGTTAAGGAAAAGGAACGGGAAAAGTTAAAGGAACGGTCTTCGGTCTGAAGAAGGCTGGAAAAAGAAACGTAAAAGTTTAAAAGGGAAAAACTTATTAAAACTAAAGTTATTACTGATTTAGAAAGCTTAAAAGCTTAATTCCAGGCACGTCGGTCCCCGTTCTACAAAATTATGTATTTTTCTCATTTGTAAAAATTCCAGGCGTTTCCCAACTAATGTAATATTACTTCTACGGGAAGAGTGAGAGTAGCTCAGGTACTTGACGAGGACCTTTTCGAGTACTTCGAAGCGAAATAAAACGAATTTAAGGTGGAACGAAACCCCAAAGATTTGTAATTAGCAGTCGAAACGCTTGTTTTTTTCCCTATACAGTCTGGTTGTGTAGTCTACTCGGAAATTTATACGAATTATGTATGAATGAGTAATCACGTAAGATGTGGAAGTCTCTTCTGCTGATCTTCTTTTCCATTGGGAAGGTACTCGAGGCAAAAAATGTTCTCAGATTACTTATTACGGTCAGGTTGAAGTCAATGCGAATATAAAGTTTTGAATTTCAGTAGAATTCGAAGCAGAAGAAAGTAATTGTTTGTTACCGTTACATTCTAAAGAAGGATTTTGTATATTTTTGCTGTCGGGCAGGCAAAATATGTAGCCTTTGAGGCTGAAGGCTCGCATTTAAATTGTCCCACAAAAATTTAGCCGGAGTAAGTTAAGTAAACGTTAAGTCGATGTTAAAACGATAACAATCAATTTAGATATTCAAAATTATACATTCACACTCAATAAAATATTCTTAAACTTGAAATGTTACTATAATTTGATTAACACAATGATCGTGGAAAATATAAAACTGAATTTTATCATTATTTTTTCCATTAAAAAATCTTTTTCGAGTTGCGAAGCCCAAAAAACCGAAAGAGGAAAATTCTTCTTTGCATTCAGAGTTGATTCAAACAAACCTGTAACAAATTCCAGATTTACAATTGTAGTGGAAGTATGTCTAGTGCACGTGAGAGATCCTTTTTAATTTCGCTCTGTCAAAGTCCATTTTTCTCACGGAAAAGCCCAAAACGACCTCTGCATGCACATACAAATGAAATTAAACATCAAGGCAGAGTGCTTTCTATGACTGCGCCTTTTTCGTTTCAAAGTACTTTTTTCCACCTTTCATTTCCTTTCTGGGATGGACAACCGTCCTGACAAAAAAGTGAACTTCCATGGACAAAGACAGTGAAGTTTTCGGCCTATTTTATTCTAACGATTTTATAACGGAGTACACCTACACGTGCGTGCAAAGGCCTTCGAGCGAGGAACTGTTTTTTACAAGAATGAATGTTTTGTACAGCTATCCTTTGAAATTTCCAGAGTTCTTTGAATTTGAGTTACACAGCAGAGCATATTTGAAATTAAGTGGCTCAGGAGGAACCCCCATTTCCCTAAATATAAAATTATGTACGTTTAGTTTTGAGTGTATGCTAATTTGCTAAGGTAAAAACATATTTACTTTGATGTTGGAACATAGTGATCACTTTGAAACGATGAAAGTCATCACTCAGGCCTACATGTATGTATACTCACCAGGGTCTTTAGTTTAAAGTGAAAAACATACTGTTAAAATACCTACTTACTAATTGAGGAATTGGTCGAACAACGTTCTTGAAATTGTAATAATTACATGAACAATTTTGTAATTCATAACACTTTTGTGGTCAACCTTTTAACTTCAATGCAACAGGATTTTACTGCAGCAAGTTATTCAAAACTGTCATTCAATGTATAAGTTTAAGGAGAATGAAATTATATAATTTTTCTACTGTTTCAATATATGTAAAAACAACCTTGTGTTTTAGCTGAGTATAAAATATCCACCTGGCCGCTGTTCAGAAAGAGTCAAAATCCCAAATTCCCAAAACTTCTCACTTCGGCGAACTTTTTATTGCTACATTAAACTGTCGCTGTAGCATATCGTAACTTACTTTCTCTTACACGTTTGATCTGAAATGTTGAAAAAAACATCTTAAATTTAACCCAAGAACAATTTACAATGCCGCTCAATTACATTTACGGTTAAGAGTTTTCATACGTGCTGAGCGTGTAAAATCTAACTATCTATCTATCTATCTATCTGACTGTACGCGGGGAAACTGTTTGAGCTCGTGTCTTACCTTAAATATTTACCGGAAAGGACGAAGAGTTTCCAGAAAGCGGAAACAAAAAACTTTCCCACTCGAAATTTGTCTTTGAATTACAACCAATTAAGTAAACCAAATCTCATTTGCCATCCCGTGAGTTTCGAGATGGCAAATTCCTTGTCGGTTCACCTGACCGTCTCCTTCTCCGACCTTATCAGGTTTGGATTTAACGTAATTTGTCAAGCGACTTGACCGGGACGAGAAGCAGAGGATGGCATTAGACGAAATTTTCATTTTGCATCAGAAGCTATTTGAACTTTCTAGAGTAAAGGGAGACACATGGAGAGCGAGTTACGGAGAGAAAGAAAGAGAGGAAGATTGCACGACAGGAGCGACAGTGAAAGAGAGAGAGAGAGAGAGAGGCCGTAACTGGACCATTACGAAAACGGACTCTCACGTGTTTTGATTTCTTACATTTCCGCTGTGCTCCATGGCTTACCTTTGCTCCCTCCAAAATATAGTCTGAGTAAGAAGGTGCAGAAAAAAAGGTACGCACGCGTGACGGCGTTTCAAAATGCATCGAGACGCGAAGCAACTTAAAAATCAGGCATGCCAAAGAAAAGCTTACTGTTAAATAGCGTGGAACAGATTTATCGTGCATGGTACCTGGAGGTTGGAACTTTTCCATCTGTAATAATTATTATTACAAAAATGCACGAGTAATTATTTACCTAAGAACACTCTTTAAAATAGTGTAGATTTCTGAAATCGGAGTGGTTCGGTCGCTCCGGATAATGGAAACGTTCAATTTTATCCGCATGTTAATCTTCTGTAAAACCGGTCAGAAGTGCCTGAAAGTACAGAAACTGTACAACGAGGAAAAATTTTCATGTACCTTGATTTTTAGGTCGTGCCAAAATTCGCTTCGTAATGGCTCAATCATTCGTTTAATAGGTTTATTAGAATTATCTTAGCAACATCTCAACAGTCGCTAACACTACGCTTATTTTATGAATGTTTAACTTCAATAGAGTACAGCTTGTAATCAGTTATTGAGTTCATTCCTCTCTGGTGTGGTCGGCCGTGCTAGAAGACTTCGACAACTGACAGGTTCTGTTCGTCCTGTCATCCGAGTCCTCGGGGTGTTACAATTAATTTTTAAATCGTATGCATAGCCTTGTCTTTCACCAACCGAATTTGCTTCGAGACGCACGCATTGAGCGGTGATTTACGTCACCTCGACAAATAACTACAAATTAATAGTTTACGGGATTGACTTGGTCGGGTACTCAATTGGAAATTAATAACTTAATCTTCTCTCGGTACAGGTTTACTACCTTGAGTACACGGTAAAAACATTCAACACACACGCACGAGTCCATAGTTATAATTTATTAATAAATTATAATTTAGTCAAAAAAAAAAAATTGAAAAAACTCACAAGGTCTGGTGTCTTTTCGAGTGTCTTTCCTACTCTTCTTTTGCGGGTACGTCGCTTCTTCTGACAGACGACCACGGACTCGGGTCAAGTGTCCGGGGTCTTCATCACATCCATCCCTTTGAAGATGACTCTTTCAAATCTTTTACATGTAACAATGGTGACGGGTCAACAGAACAAGAAATTATGTTAAATTTTTGAATTCATTAAAGGGAGCAAAGCGAGAGAGAGAGAGAGAGCGAGAAAAGTTGGAATTGCATATGCATGCCTGTGAGTGAACACTCCAAGTGGAGCACACCACACCTGCATGCACCTGAAGAAAAAATCAAGTAGACAGACTGCTTCAACCGAGGAAAAGAGAAAAGAGTTGAGCAAACAAAGCCATTAAAAGTGACGGGAGAAACCTTGGGGCCACTCGTAAATAATACCCTGTTATTAAAATGCCACCAAAAGCTACTTCGGTTTTTTTGTACGTGTTAAAATCCTATAGAGTCGAGATTGAGTCACTCAGTTCCTAGTACTAGTTCCGCTTGAACAATAGTTACTACACCTTGTCCATTGCAGTCCGACTCCACCCAATGTGACTTCTACCCCGCTTTGTATTTTCTACTACTTTCCTACGCTCCATTTTTCAACCTTTCACCTGTTTACACCCCTTTGGTTTTCCTCCGCTGTATTTCTCCTGCGACTTGAAAACTTAATGTTTGACTTTGCCAATTGCGTTCCGTTGTAAATTCACCTCTTGTTTCTCGTCCTTCGAACCTTTCCTCTTATTGACACGACTAATAAAGGCGACTTGCGTTCGCACAAACCAAAACCGAAATACACGAGACCTGACATTTTTAAAATTATTTCTTCAGCCCCCCAAAAAATTACTGAAACCATCGCATGCAAATCTTATTGAAAATAAATTATCATTTTTTTTTAACAAAATACTTTTCTTCTTTATCTCAAGTTCATAAATTTGATAGAACAAGAACGGAGTTTCCGTGTTACATTACATATTCTTCTTTCGTACAAACCAGATTGTTTAATTTTTGTACCCCAAGGACCATTTTAAGTGAGTCCTTTTGAATTAGTATCCCCCCACCCTGCCTTTTTCACAACTCGTATTATTATGACCACACTTGAATGATTTCACTGCTTCCGGGCAGAAATAAGTTGGAAACGATGAGAAAGGAGTAAGAAATGGCTCTCGAATAAATTACTATTCATCTTTTACTTGTGTGAAATTAGATAGGCCGTGTAACAGTGACACAAACTCGGATGTGAGTTAACACAATAAATAGTTTGAGTTGTGAAGCAGACTTCATTTCTCAATGACACCAAAGTGTGACGGAAATCTGGGATTGCGGTGCGCTTCACTATGTCACATTAATTGTAATAGTAACAACTCACATTATTAAGATGTAACGGCATGTAAAAACTACTTTTGTTAGTTTTTCAGTTTCGAATCGGGTGTCTTACAGACTTGTACATGTCAATGCTGTTCCCTTTGAACGTTTCAGAGTAATCTCTAGAAGAGTGCGGCAATAGAAAACAACACAAAAATGGTTTAAACACATAATAGAAACTCCATGAACTTTGAACTCGCTTCGATTCTTCTCGTATAATTTTAATGCGGCGGGGAAGCAGGTAAAAAGTCAAAGGACCGGTCTCAAAGGGCGGTCTTTCACAAAAGGAAAGAACCATTTCAAAGGATGAATTTCGGTATGTGACATTGAAATTTCTTCGTTGGAAACCATCGAAGGAAACAGCACACGCATCCCTCTGCGTATAATTAAAATTCACTCGTTTCAATTGATCGGAAATTAACGGCCGCAAAATGCGCAGCTAGCAAAATCCTACTGAAAGCTCTCCAAGCTCTGGCCATTTTCTACTGAAACCAATTTGGTAGTGTACGTTTACAATTTCTTTGATAGTACGATGTGTATATTTTCTAAATTCTCAGTTCAATGACTAATTGATTGATTGATTGATTGATTGAATTGATTATTCTAGGAGGTTTGTCAACATTTTCCGTCGTTTTTCCTCATTCTCCTTTCAATTAGGTTCCGAAAGCAGCGATGAAAGCTTCAGTTTTGAGGTTCTTTTAAAGAATTAATATTACCCGTAATTAATCTCGTCTCTCTCTCTCTCTCTCTCTATTCATTTCTGTCTCCTTCCATGTTTAAGCCTTTGGTTTCCAACGCTTTTAATCAGGTCGTTCTCGACGTAATAATCTTTTATAATAAAATTTCTAGAAATATTATAAAAGGAATTAACGTCACAGAGACTTTGAAGTCGAAGTCGATTTTTATGAAACTTGTAGCTTTTAAATGATGAGAGACAGAAAGAGAGCGAGAGAGATTTTGTATGTGTATGTGTGTGTGTGTGAGAGAGAGAGAGAGAAAGAGAGGGAAATAGACAGATCGGATAATCTGAAAAAGATGCTCCTTTCTACAGATTTGCCAACTAATTGTTGATTTAAATCGTCTGTGGCACACGCAGATGTTTTAACAGAGTTTTCGACTGGATTTCTGGTTCTATTTATTTGTAGTTTTTCGTGTAAATACATTCCAACGTGAAGTAGAATAAGTAGATGTACATAAGGCAACCTCTCCTGATGAGTAGCGACGAGACAGAACTTGCTACTATTCCCAATCCAACCATTCCACATTCCTTCCTATAATTTATTTGTTTCCGTACCTTTCATGTTTTAATATTCCATTGTTTCATACTTTAATTTCATGTGGTTTCTGTTTTATTGTTATTATTTCTTACCGAGGCAACCGCTTTTTGAGTTTTAATTAACTGATAGAGGTACGACCTTCGTTCTAAGACAAATTGTCGTTTGAGAAATAACAGTTGTGCTGAATTATGTGGTTGAAGACCTTATTTGTTGTCGGGCAGCATGTTATTTGTGATGGAGCAGCCGACTACCGTCTTGGGTACTTGTTGCTTAACGGCTAACATTAACAAATAGATATTTACTTTCTAACACACTCGGTCAAAATGCATTCTTTCTCATCTGGTCACAGAACGTGAGTGTAAAATTTAACAGCATACACATTTCGTGAGCTTCAATGGAGGTGCCCACCGCACTCGCTCCCAACTATCATCGAACACCGGGGACGCTACACTTTCGGGTTCTTGCCTTGTATACAACTTACTTTTTTGGACCACGTAAATCACTTTGGATTTGGTTATCCTTATAAAAAGTAGTGAGGTGTAATATGATACGTTGGTTCTGGTGTCTAATTTTTTGTCATTTCGACCGTTGTAATAAAGTTATCTGAAATTCACATCCGTGTAATAAACAAGAAAAGAAGTCCTCGTAAATAAGAACTGTTACGTTTTCATTGGACTCCGACGAAACAATTTGTTATCGTTGCGTAACATCCGTTTCATATGCTTTTTGTTAGTTTTAATAAAACCCGTAAAATTTAATAACTTACTTTTATTCTAGACGCTTTTACTGCACCAACCACTCCCGGAATTAATTGTATACATTTTTTTTTAGAACAGTTATCAAGTAGAGACGACAATTCAAATCTACTTTGTGCAGAAAACAGTGCTGATCAATACGTAAATATTCAGCTACATAGGAGCCTATGTAAGCAATGCTTGGCAGTTGAGAATGGTATGCGTAACACTTTCCACGATTCTAATTTTCTGTTTTTCTATAAGCACACAGAAACACCAGATTTTATTTTCGTTACCTACCGCGTACCATTTGAGGGACCCTCCGGTCTTCCAGAAGTTACGGTCAAATAAACGTGAACATTTATTTATATTCAAAGTGATGAATGTAATATGAATATAAAAACATTTGATGTTATTTTACGACACCTAACACTTGTTTTTATGCTCGTGTTCGAGAGACGTTGCATCTCACTGGACGGTAGTGTTATGGGGGAATGAAGAACCCTCATGGCTAACTGGTGGAATGACAAATGGTTTTATCTCTCTTAATCCTTCGCGTAACTTTTTCTACAAAATATACGGATTATGTGAGAACCGAAACAACTCTGCCTTAACTATAGTTGTACTTATACAAAAAACCATAACTAATTGATGCATTTTATATTATTCTACTATGTAAATATTTAATTTATATATATGTAAAGCATATTATAACGTTACGCATTAACTTTCGTAACAGATAACACTATTATCAGGATTTATTGAACCAATACCTTGCGTTATGATGGGGTAAAATCTCCCCAAAACGCAAGCATATTTGGTGGTGAAGTCACCATCTAGAAAACTGTATTACATCGATTGTAGTAGGCGAAACGTAACTCGGCAATAAACAGGAAGAGACCGGAAGTGTAAAACCGTACCCTTCGATAATCCCTGTCAGCAAATAAAGTTTTATGACTTGGTAAATTTTTTCCGTTGTAGTTTTAGCTGCCCTTTAGCAATTAATTGAGCAAATTTAAAGCCAGAAAATGGGAAAATGGAAATCTGTAATAGTTCCTGTACACGTGCCGAGGGATGAATCAGTTTTCTGACCCAAAACTTGTGAAATAACACTAAAACAAATAACAAAATAACCGGTAAACTAATCTTTTAACGATTTAACCGAAACGAATAGCAGTACTGCACTACTAACTGAAGAAGACATTTCCAAAAAAAAAATCACTTCAATTCGTGAATGAATTCAACGGAGCAACGACATTCGAAGTTGTCTAAGCGTTCAAAAAAGCTACTCACAACTATAAAATAGCAAAGAAAAAAAAAACAAACTTTATTTTCTTATAGAGAAACAATAGGAGGGAGCACGACAAGACAAAACGACCAATTGCCTCTTTGTCTGTTGAGATAGAAATTGCAGATGAGTTTTAAACAGAAAAATTTCATGGAAGTTACAAAGTTTCTCGGGTACCTCTGAGCTTTTCCAGCAGAGGAGCAGTTGAATGCGGTCACGTAACCGGAAGTGCTCTATTTCCGTTAGTCGTTTCGGGATTTCGAGCGGGTTCTTTCACTTTAAAAGTTTACCATTCCAAGTGGAGAAGTCGAAGATTACTTTGCTCTGAGTAAAGCCAATTCGAAAATGAATGGAAATCGGGAAACTTCTTGATCGTGACCTGTGTTGTATCAAAGGGTAGGGAAAATCTACAACTAGTTTTCTCAACTAGAAAACACTTGACTTTTTATACGGCCACTGCCATTTAGTCACGTCAGTTCTTTGAAAGCGGTGAACTTTCCGTATCAATTAGTTAATTATATTAGTTTTAATAGGTTTGATTGAATTTCGTTTCAAATTTTTCCTTCGTTCAATTATTTATTTTACGATTGTTTACATAAAAAAAAAACAAATAATTGTGTTCAATGAAATTAAATGATTTTTCAGTGTATTTAGCAGAGAGAAGGAGAGCTTTTATTCGCTGCGACCTGTAATTCTTTTCATTTTAAGATAGTTTTTAGTTTTCGCTTGGGCAGACTGATTTTTTTTTTTTGCAGAAGACATCACGCTTCTTTTACGACATGGACCACCATCAAACTATTGTTCTAAAACCAATATTTTTTTAGTAACAAAGGTCCCGCGTTCAACAGGTACTCAGTACCTCGGTGATGTTCTCCATTTTATTGTCTTTCTTACCATCATTGACAAGAATTCAAATAAGGAAGAAAAACCGCAGAGTCGCGGAACGTTTAATAATTTCGTGGTCGGTGATGCCCGCCATGCACAACTCATTGATGACTGTGATGACTTCATCAAACCTGTTTTGATACCTTCAAAGTGGGATTTGGTAATTTCGCGTTTCCGATAAACCGCGATTTCCCATTTTGATAAACCACAAGTTGTGGTTTTTGCATTGTCCAAGAGAAGACGGCGAGGACTTCAATTCTGTTATTTACCTAAGTCAGGTTTCCAGGTGAGCCCCTGAGGTCACCGTTTTGCTACGTACCTGAATGTAAACATTTCCTCTTCATCCGTTTCTCACCTCTTCATTGTCCGTGTGTGTTCCTTCTTCTGCGGGACTTTTTTTTTCTTCTGTCTCTCACACAGTTTTACAACACCATCCTCACGCTGTAATAAAGTTTTATGGGTTCGTTATGTAAAAACATTTTTATGTCGACTTGATCGGAATAAATAAATAAAAATGAGGTCCTTATTTGAGATTTGAAGTCGGTGAAATCCCCGACAATTAATTTTACTTTTATTATTTTATTGAATATGACGGGGTCCTTGCATGAGGTAACCAAGACATACAAGTAGTAAAACTTTTTTCTAAATAAAAAAGAATGCTAAATATGTACGATGAATTAAAGTCAAGGCCCACCCAGGTGTTCCAATAACTCGGTTGTTCCCGTCTACAACACGTGAAGGTGACAACGTTGGAAAAAGTAATAACATTAAGAGGTAAAATATTTAAGGAGAAGACCCTCGTGGAATCCCGCCTAAACAATTAAAGTTTCTGTAATAGTTTCAAGAGTATTACAACTAAATCAGGTAAACGCATTCTTCGTGTCAAAATCTACTCACTAGGTCTTCTACCTGTAACACCTTCGGCCTGACTGACCCTGAATTTTATTGAAGGCCGAACACCCAGAAAGAAGTTTCCAGGGCAGAGAACCCTTGTATCCGCGTGAATTATATTACTGTTCTTGTAATCCAAACCCTTACCGTTTCTTTTTTTCAACGATCTTAAGGCTCAAACTTAAACAACTTATTTTTCTTCTCGTGTACTTCTGCCTAATATTTTAATAGATCTATTCGTTCATCTTTAGTTAAATAATCCTCTGTATATAATGTATGTTACCATCGTACTGAAATGAAATAATAAAAATTGAAATTAATCAAATTAGAAATTTTGACCAGGCGGAAAAAAAAGAGCACCTTTTCTTATGTAAGTACTACACTTAGAATTTAACTTTTACGGTACTACCTAAGGTTACAACTGTTGTACTAACAAGGTACATATCAAATTCACAAAATCTTTGAGAAAGGTGAATAAATTTTTATACAGGTGCGGTGTCAGTGGAATGCAACCGGAAATCGGTCAGTAAATATTTCAGTTTAGGAAGAAAAATGGCAAAAACATAAAGTAATTCGTTAAAGGAAAAGTGAAAAATAATTACATGTAACAGGTGAATTATAAACGACTGGAAGACAACATGGTTGTCGGATGCAGGTGTAGGAAGCGAAAGAAATGACTCCGATGAAGAGAAAAAATTGTGCAAGTGCCGGATAAAACGTGACACTAAAGCAGGTGTCGGACAGGTACACAAGGAAAAATATCACAAGAGAATTCAGAGGTCAAAGGAGTACAGGAGGGATTTCATATTTTTCTTAAGTTAGAATCTTAACTGCCGAACGGACAAGCAGACAAACAAAC
Source organism: Polyplax serrata (assembly GCA_037055365.1). Lineage (NCBI taxonomy): Eukaryota > Metazoa > Arthropoda > Insecta > Psocodea > Polyplacidae > Polyplax > Polyplax serrata. Next base: position 1,611,719 of record JAWJWE010000038.1, on the reverse strand, counting down.
AACACAAGCAGACCGAAATTTGAACGGTGGCATCTCATTGAGGACTATATACGTTTTGTAAACGGAATAAAATTAAGATAAAACCCTGAGAGTAACAACGAGATTGCGAGTTTATCTGCCCTTATTTTTAATTAAATCCAGAGGACATGATTTGTTGTCCTCATTCGGCCCACCAACTGGACGCAGGACATTTCCTGCTCGTATCGTTAGATTTCATCTACACGTAATCAGGATTTAATCTCAGGAACTTTGTACAGAGAATTAGAATATTTCATAGGCTTAGAACTTTTAACTTCTTACACACTACACTCTGAACTTAATACACCCACAAACACACACACACACGAGGAGTGTTGCCTTCAAACGGTGTATACGAACTTGTTTACAACTACCTACAACCAGACCTGCACAGTCAAACACTCTACTTCAGGTATCTGCCACCACGTTGCATCCATTTAATCTTCTAATTTCCTCTGTCAACCGTACTTTTGTGTAATGATACTGCATTTCTCTCATTGCCCTCCCAAAACTTCCCGCTGACGCCGTACTCCGCGTTTCCAGAAAATTCTTCAGGCACCAGGTCTTGAACGCCTTCCGTCCAAAATTAATTGCACCTTGTTGTCAGGACGCATTACTTTAAGTTAAACATTCCAAAATTTATCACTCGCTTTAGGCGCATTAAGTTAATTAGTTAAACTTGGTGTTAAATTTTTGATTAATAGAGTATTAAATGAAAGATTTGTCAACGGCCATTAAATCTATTGCCGTTTGCCGGCTGCTACTCAGACATTCTTTATTTTTTTAAAATGTTACCGTTCACGTGTAAATTAGTTTACCTGTCAAGGTCCGTGAGGAAATCTGTTAAATTAGTTTTGTGGTGGAAAATGGATTCGAGCGGGTACAAAACAGGTGACGGAACTAAGAAGACGACCTCTGGAAGGTATAAGATGAGGAGGTTCCTACCAATTGTCTAGTCTAGCCAAGTAAATCTTGGATATCGTAATCGATTTTAAGCTTTTCCTGGTTTACTTTGGATTATATTTCGTATTAATTATGGGAATTAAACCCACCTAGAAGTTATAATAAGTGCTTCTTGTGATTTACACTTCCATCCTTTGTTTGGTGGAGTGACGAGGCATACAGTCGTCCGTGTTGAACTCCTTCTCCCGAGGTTTCTTCCTCTAAAGTAAACATCAGAGGCTAACAAGAAGTGCGTCCGATCTCACCTTTCGGTTGTGATTTTTTCATAAAATCGTTTCTCTCCTAACTGAAGTGTTCCACGAGTTCCTCTCATCAAATTCGTTATGTCGTAGACGAAAATGAAAATATTCCAAGGGTAAATGAGGTCCTTCCCGTGCACCTGAAAGTCCAAAAAAGCTCTCCTTTTCCATTTAATTAGATTTTCAATTAAAATTTCCATCCTTGTTATTCCACTCAGAGGACTCGTTTGCCTTCTGCCAATTTCCGCTTCTTCTATGAGGATCAAGTTGATTTAAAATTAAAAGGACTCCGGACCACAATCGTCTTGTAAATTACCTGATTTAACTAAATAATACCGTTCGCATTTGATTATGTTGAAGGAAAGCATAAACTAGGTTGACTCTAAGATTTTTACCCACCCACAGGCAATGGTGACATTTACACTTTCAACAGCAGTGAAAAGAAACCGGTGAGGAGAACACCAAAGAATAACATTGCACCACGTTGCAGTATATTCTTTAATTTTAAAATACAGTACAAGTTACAATTCAACTGAAATAGATCACTAGGAGTTGTAAATGTAAAGTAGGAGACTAGTTAGTTCAGGTGTCATGAATTTATAAACTGCGCTCACCTAAAATGCCCAATACTTAAAACACAGCACAATGCAATTACTTATTACCATATTCAAAAGCAATTGGCGTAATTTTGCAGAAACAAGACAAGAGACAAAACAAAACACTGCTGAAGTTAACCATTGATAACTACTTATGAATTGTTGTACAGTGTCAAATAGTTACTCAGGTGCATAAAACGTGAGTACAGAGAAAGTCAAAGTTGACTTGTGAGCAGTCACAACACCCCCTAATATTTCCTATCGATATAAATTCGAGTCTTGAACGTAGATTATTAGAAAGTTTTAAAGTGCGGGTAGTTTAGTCTTCGCCAAAATTTAGTGTCCCCAATTCGCAATTAACATTACTATCGGTACGGTCGTTTATAACGCGATCCCAACGGACTTTTCTTTCGTTACAACTTCGTGTTTCTTCCTTCTTCCGAAATTCGAATTTGCAAACTCGTTGCTTAATCGTTCGTTAAATTATTAAATTCGGTTCAAAAGTTGAATTAGTCGAAGTGGTTAGGAACAACCCAATTAAAGTCTCAACTGCCAAAAAGAGAATGTTTGAAAGACTCGGATGGCTGTAAACTCTGTAGAAATATTAATGCTAATAAAGACTCCTCAGAAGTTGGTAAAATAATCTTACTGATTAGAGATCGTTGGTTAATCAAAAGATGGATTGGAATTAAATTATTTGTCATCGAATTTAAAGTTGTAACTCCTTACTACACTAACTTATTCTTGAATGATGGGAACTTACATTCATGTGAGAAATTCTACTACAACTCGTTCAAGTACCATCGTGACGATTACCATGTTACGATTGTTCCACCGATGGAAAATGTAGCACATTTTTTTTATTGTTTTTAGTTGTTTTATTTAATATTTCAAGACCTAAAAAATTAACTTTTATTAAGTTTTAAAATTACAAACCGTCAGTATTAATATTCATGTATTGTAATATAAGACTGCTTCTTTTGTAAACGCAACTGAAAATAACACTACACCGCATCGAACTATCGGTTGTTTTTTTTGTGGTGAATTAATGGTATGGGCACGTTTAACGAGCGGAAAATAATATTCTGCCTGAGGTTTACAGTATCAATAAGTTATTTTAAGCAGTATTTTTCACGATTCTGTAAATCCATTTGCCAAATCATGCATTACCGCGGAAGAGCATTTTCCAAATAAAGAGAACTGGTTTCTTGACAAAATATATTGCTGTTGTATAAATTTGTTCGTGTATATAAAAATTATTTCATTGTTTGTGGTAGTTCGTAGTTTATAAATCAGGATGTTACAAAACTAAACTCTTATTATATGTGGTCAAAGTCAAACGGTAGTGTTAAAGCAAAAGTTGGATAAAGCTTAAGCATTGATGACACGATACTTTTTAGTTTCATTTTTAATATAGAAAATTTTTTATGTCATTAATACACGATACAAAGCAACTGTTAATAAAATATATTTTGTTGAATAAACTGGGACGCTTTTCGAGTGACACCCAGACAGGAACAGTAGTTCCAAGTCAAAATTCGAGCTTCCGTACTGCATACTGGCTTCCTTTGACATTTTTCCTTCTTTAACTCATAAAAGAAGTTTAAAATATTCAAAAGAATTCATAATTCCTCTGATAACATGCCACAAATTTTATCGGAGCACGGTTCCCTGACGATATTTTCAAATTTCTTCTTTTTCTGGCTTACACGACGGATCCAAAAAGTATTCTCTTTCTAGCTAAATAAAAACTATTGCTTGACAGGAATTACATCTCGCTTTCTGAAATCTATAAACCTCTTAAGTCTAAAACTTATTCAACTATTTACTCGGACAATTGATTCAGATACATTTCGTTACGTTCATTTCGTTTTAATTGCTTTAATTGGGGCATTAATTATAGGTAATTAACTGGAAATTAATTTATTATTCTAGTAAAATCACCAGAAAATGTCTACTTTAATTTCACTGGGTACAGTCACCACACGGCGTTTTCGTTTTGATTGTCCTGGGCACTCACAACAGAACACTATTGAAATGTTAAGTCCGATTTTGCATTGTTGCTAACCACTCTCTATCAAGGGGAAGTCCTTCTGTTCAATAGAAATGTTTTTTTCCTGTATCCCAGGTGGGTGCAGAAGAACGTTTTCCTTCCTCAGTTCTTTCAAACTGTCACACCCTGTGATTGACAAGTACATATAATTAATTAATACGTTGTTCTCTTGGAGCCGGAACTTTTGTATTCTACATAAATTTCAGCCAATTTTGAGACCTGACAGGGAAAGTCAGGGAATATAATTCATTCATCCGTTGCTACTGTTAACAATTTATTGCTTTTATTTTATTTAATTTGTAAAGAGTTAATAACAGTGAATTGAATTAAATAAAATTATAGAGATGAAAAACTGATACTGAAACCGGTAATTTTTTGGCAGTTGGCCCTCGGGGAATTCACACTGAACGTTGCTTCGGATCGCTTCAGATCAAGACTCTACTGTATCAGATCTTTGCGCAGTAAAACTCGAGTTCGAATGATCGAGAACTCGTTTACCGAGATGAGCGACGTTTCCCATTACTTTTCGGTACGAAAGTTTCCAATGCAAAAACCAAAACTATTCGCTTCAGTTGTGGGTTGACTGCACCGTGTCCGATACCTGTAAATGAATGATCACGAAGTAGCAATTCGATCAAACTACATCGAACAACTCGCATTTCAGTGTGTGTTCCCGATCCACAGTCGGTCTCTGCACTTGTGTACTCGTGTACTTTCACGCCCTGAAATTCTTACGTCTCCTTCTTTGGCTTTTTTCCCTCCCGTGTCTTCATTTTATCACGCCATTGCATCCGATTAGAAAATTCATGAAAGACTGGACGGCTGCTCTAAACTCCAGAAAATCTCGTAAAATCTTTTATTTGGGAAGCGGTGAAAATCCGAATTCGGCGGTTAGAAAAGTTTTATGTAAGCGAATGAGAGCGAAAAGTTTCAGTTTTCCATTCAATCTCGAGAAATGAATCTTTAATCAGACAAATCAACAAAAAAAGCTACCGGCGCAAGCTTTCCGCCATTCTTCTTCCAGGGAATTTGATTGCGTGAAAGGAACTTGATGTCAGTTTTTATAGACGGACCAATACTTGAAATGAATGAATAATCGAATTTTGATTCGTTGCACCGAAATCTCCAAAAGTCATTCTCCTCTTCTGGAACTTCAAATGATTGTCACATTACCGGTGCATTGGGAATAATTAGAGGTTGTACACAGAGACACAGGGGTCCGGTCACTGTACATACATACATATTTGGCTTCGGAGTGAGAAATCAATGCAAGAAGTCGGAAAAGCGATGGGGAAAATGGTGACGGTGACTCAGAACGAATAGAAAAGGATGAAAATAAAACATTAATACCTAATAAAATGAGACTAACGACTTCTTTCTTCCCGCTTGAAAAAAAATTTACATCGAAAGCAAGAGCCATCTTGGTTTTACGATGAGTCCGGCACCACACTGATGAATTTTAACTGCCAATATGACGGGTTATTCTGCTATTAGTTTACAACCATCACAATTTCGCTTTTAATAAGGTCTGAAAAGAGTTAAACACATTGATGAGCCACTCAAATTGTTACTGTTCCCGCCGAGGCAAAAAGGTAAATAAAGAAAGTTACTGTTCCCAAGACGGGACGTTGGTTTTTCTGTTTTTTTCTTTTTTTTACAAGAAGACCGATCAACTTTATGGTGTTTCACTGTGAACTAACATCCCAGTTACCAGAGCCTTTCATTCAGGAGGAGTTCAAACGTCACATCATCAGGGTTGATTGATGGTACTGGTTGTTGTGATGTTCTACGTGTAATCTCATTTTAAAACAATTCATTTATTCTTAACATTGTTGATTGGTAAACTCAAATACCATGGTAAACGAATATTATTAATCTTTTCTTGTGGCCATCGTTTTTCTACCTGATTTTTAGGGCGTCTCAAAGGAAAAGTTACGAACGTATTTGTTATTAATAACAATCTGCCGTCGTCTCATTTGTATGCCAGACGTAAAGGGCACCCAAACATCAATTAAAAAATCACTACTTAAAACTTTGTTTTACTGCACTGGCCAAGTCATCTGCCCTGGTCAAAATCCTTCACCATCCTGACCAAATGCCATTCAGATGATTAAAAATCATCAACCCCTTTGATATAACTGTAGCTCTCGTGACACACTTGTATGTGTTCTGTCAAATAAAAAGATCCCTCCTCATCAATGGTGATGTGGTCTTCAACGCATTCCCAAGAACATGAAAGAAACAAGACTGTATATCTTTTTTATTACCCCTAAGAAATTCAAAAATCATGAACCTTTCAACCCTCACACAGGGGAGCTTGATGGATGTTTAGTAACTGACCGATGGCTACCAAAGCAACATATATTGACGATACTGATACTCCAACATGTGTAAAACCTACACAGGTAGAATCATCACATCCCTGCGATGAGATGTAGTCACCCTCTATAATTGAAACTTCTCAAAGAGTAAAGACCGGCACAGTCCATGTATAATCAACAATTTTAATCCGATTTCTTCAAATTAAAATCCTTTCCTGGAAAATAAATCAGTAAACCCTACAAAGCTGTGTAGGAAAAACTAGACAATAGTGCGATGAACCGTTTAGTCATGTAAAAAGACTGATGAATGGAAAGAAGAAAATCAATTCTCCCTTCTTTCTACGTAAAAAAATCTACAAATAATATTCTTTGATGGGCACAAGAAGTAATAATAATTATCCTCACCAACAATTAGGGGTGTCGTACGACCTTCTTTGTCTTGTAGTCCACAGGTTGGTGAACCTTCCTATATCTTCACCGTTAACTCATGTCCATTTATCATAATACTAGATACTTTTTTCGTATATATAATTTTTTATCAAAACTTACTTTCACGTATGTCCGTATACAACAACTTTATGTAAATTTAAATTATTAAAATTGTGAATCATTATAATTTGTAGTTTATACGTATTGTAAGTAATATTTATATAGGCAATGAAGGTCATTCTTCTCCTCGCAAGTGTGGCTATTATTTTCTGCCATTTAGTAATTTACTACAATTTTGATTTACGTATCAATAAATTAATGTAACTGAATTTTTGTAATGCGGGCTACAAGTCTCGTGTTTTCCATTCACATCCAGCGATGAAACCCTTCCTAATTCGCCATGATTAAAATTCAAAAAGATCTGTCAGGATAATATGACAATTCACCGGATGTTATCGGTTACACGCTCTCTCTGATCGGATCAGAAATTTAAAAAAAAATTTGTTAAAGTACACACGTGCACTTGTTCGTTTCAGCTACAAGCTCAAGAGTTCTACCAACTGTTCGGACATTTTTGTTTTGTGGTAATTCTACATTGTCACTTCAAAACTACAAAATTTTTGTACTTTAAACTCGGTCAGCAGCAGTTGGTCGCTAACCACGCATCTATTCTTCGAGTACCGTTCTTTTTTTGAAAGGTACCAGCAAAATCCACAGTATCAGTTTCCCACCGAAGTGAACACAAAAAGTCAAGGTAAGAAGTCAAAGCATAAATGTCCGGTCTCAATTTGTCGAAAACCCTTTTTCGTATTGTTACATCTCGATGTAACTCCTTGATTTATGTAAAATAAATGTTGGTCAGTTGACCCGCCCGAGTCGGAAGTTGGTGCAAATTCTTCTTTCTTGTTTCAGGGACCGTAACGACCCTCAGTCGGGAACAACCCTCAGATGGTCCAACTAGGCAAATAGATTTTGCCTAGATAAGACCTATTCACCGTGGCCCGATTATCTCCGTCCCCGGAGACTCCCCCCGTTGTCCTTTTCTATCATTTCGGTTCATCTGAAAACTTGTCCCGCTTTATGGCCACATCCCTTAGCGTCCACTTTGGTGGTCGTGGCATTAGCTTGACACCGATAAACGGGGTTGAAATATTCTTCGGTGAGCTTTTAAGGGAAAGCTCAAAAAAAATAAAAAATAAAGGAGATTTGAAAGAATTCAGAAATTTCAAATTCGGTTTGCCTTTCGCTTCTCAAATTTTTCTTCACCTGAAAAATCCCATTTATTTTCAAATCTCGATTAAAGTCAAATTTATTTACACTCGCGGTCAGAATGAAAATATTCAAATTTTACAGTAGTGGAAGAGGTGAACTGGTGGTAAATGTTTACAGCATCGGTCGCGTGCGTAGGAAAAGCAGTATGAAAGCAACAGAAGAACTGGGCTACCACGTGAACAATCACAGGTAACTCTAACTTGGTAGACGGGTAGGTACGCGCGTGAAACTCCGTTACACTACGTCCGAATACAAACTATCCTGCCTGCTCTGTGTAAAAACGTATATCAAAGCTTGAGTTCACGGCATCGCAGATTTAAAGTAAAAGGTTTACTGGATGTAACCATATTCTGGTAATGAAACACTATTTACCACTCGCTCCGGATAATTAACATGGTCGTTAACTGAAAACTATTTAAGTTACTGGCGATTACCGTTAATTAAAGACTTACATTACATGAAACGTTTAAAAGTTTTTATTTGGAGCTCAACGAGATGTTTAAACGTTGCCGTTAACATCGTTCATTGTTTTAGTGTAACAACAAGACAAATTTGTGATATGTGTGTTGTACAATCCGATAGTTTCTAGTTTGTTCGAACCTGCATGTTTTCATTTTCTGTTATTATTCCGAAACTGTACGCTCTTCATACGTCTCCAAGCCATTTTGTAGCACGTTTTTGCACCACCCCCTCTCCGTTCTAACGCCACGAGGTCAAAAAAAGAGCAAAATCAATAAAACTAATATTTACAAAAAAATTTATTTGTAAAAGTTTCTGGCGTTTAGCAGCGTTTCCGCTGGCTCGCATTGCGTTATCTTCAGCACACACCGATACATAATATTTATGTTGTTATGTGACCGTGTCCTGGCACCTTTAACTGCCGACCAATTTAACTTTTTAACCGGTTAATTAACTTAATTACGACTTTAACATTCTAATTTGACCAATTGAGTCTAACGTTTGTGCCGATTAATTTATTTGTTTTGTATGTGCTTATTTATTTATTTTTAATGGGCCCTTATCTTTCGGATTGGGTTTGTCGAACAGGAATTCAACTTCTGTTTCAAATAAGAGCTCAGGAATTAGAATGACACGGTGATTTGAAATTTGCCATTTGTGATTGTACTTTTACTTTGAAAGACGAATTAACAGACTTATTGCTGAATCTACTGAATTTATAAAATTAAAGTTAGAGTAAAAACTGATTCCTCTACTGTTCAAGCGAACTGCACGTAATTTATGTTATTGTGATTCTCAGATCAGGTACAATTTGCTTGGACATGTGATAGTTTTACTAATCTTGACTGCACTGGGTAGGTTACCTTTAGTTAGTTTGGGTAGGAAACCCCTTTAGTCGGTTTGACACTTTTTACTATATAATATATTTCTATTTGGTTAAATATTTTTGCTCAACTGTGCTTCCAGGTGTTGCGGTTGCGTTTACTTCAGCTCTATGTACCTCAAAAGTGGTACTTTTTGTCGGGGTGAGTCCTCGCTCACCTGTTCGTTCGAACACCAACATCAAAGCAAACCAACTTCTGCTTGAGAAAAACCAATAAAACTGGATATAAAAAAAATGGTAAAAGAAGAGAAGGAAAAGTAACGTGGCACCAGTTTCTTCCCGTAGAAAAAAAGCAGAAAATATGGGCAAAAAAGAACGGAGGATAAAAAATAATAATTTTTTTATGGATAAAATAAGGACCCGGGATGGTAATTTATCCCACGGGACTTTTACCTGACATTTGGAAATGGCAAATTACTTTTTTTGTCTATAGAAAATATCAAGCAACAGCCGGGAGAAAAATTGTTTCATTGTTCTTCTACTACTCGTCTTCTTGTACAATTTTCTCTCCTCTATAATTCTAATTAAGTTTTACCTGCCTACCTTGTTGGTTCCTTCTTTTCAAGAGAAAATTTCTATAATGTGCGATATATACAAAAACCAGAACCGGGAGGAGAACGCCACGGCAATGTACCCAAAGGGGTGACCCGGTGGAAGAATACGAACTCAACAAAACTATAAATCTTTTTTCTCGTTGAAAAGTCTTAAAGGGAAAATGTCACCCTCCTTCCCTTAGGAGTGAGATCGGGTAGTTGAACCTCTGCACCACCGGCCGATAGAAAACGGCTTAAAAACGAGAAAATAAATTATGTACTTAAGTATTAATGCGAGCGTTTTATCAAGCTTTCCGACAGTATGCAGTGGATCCTCTGATGTTTTGAAGGATTATTTGACTGAAAACGAACGCGTATTAAAACGCAATAAATTCTTTTACTCGATCCCTGGCAAAACCTAATTTAGTGTAGTCCGTTTACTTCTTGAGGAAAATGTCTACTAAAGCTATGAGATATGTTTAGAATTTTCGCTAAAGTGAAGAAGCCTTCTTATTTACGGCAAGGAAACATACATAAAACATAAACCGGGTAGTGTGAACTGAAAATAATTACGCCTTAATGGAAACAAAAAGATCAAATTTGAAAATAACAACGTGAAGTTTTGCTTCCTTCTTGTTCATTGACTTGGTGCCTCTAGATTCCTGGTTCAACACTTCAAAAGGTTGCAGTCACAAGTATTTACTTTCCATTTTTAAGGGACATGGTACCGAGTGCACTTATTACACACCGCATAAATAAATTCTACCGGTTGAATGACCATAACGGGGCCGGGAGTTATGAAAAAATACAAAAATGTTTAGTAAAATAATAGCAGTCGTAAGTAATTTAAATTTTCTATTACGGTAATATGCGTCTCGCTCGGTGTGTGTGTGTGTGTATGTCTTGTGGTTATTACGAATTTTGAATTATACTTCAAGACATATTACATTTATTTACTGTTATTACAGTTATTCAGTTTTATAAAATGCGTAGACAGAAAGATACAACGGGTTGCACAAGAGGGTTCGTGTCGCTGCAACTTAATAAAGTGTAGTTATGTACCGTTTTTTGATACTTTGGTTAATAGGTTTTAGTAGTAACATTAATAAAAGACGCGCCGCTGAAAAGTTCGGTTGTGGGAACTGGTTGAGAAAATGATTTATTGTGTATGTGTGGGCGTGTGCGTGAACGTGAAACACATAAATGTAACCAAGAGTTATTGAATCTTACATTATTTTGATTCGTATGGGCACTATTTTCCGGGTGTTTATTTAACATTACAAGTTTACATGTTTCATGTAATAAAATTTTTTGAAAAAATAATAAGTCGACCTTAGCGGAAGCTCGTATGGGTGTCGTATAAAAAGAAATTCTTCCAGTTTTATTTCGCCGTATCATACGGTGCCGTAGAAGCGTATAAAAAAGAAAAATGGCGCTCATTAATATTTCACTACTTTATGCTGGCCTACAAATGGAAAAATATAAACTTCTTTTTTTAATTTTGCACTCGGTGACGAGGGCCCGAGGATTACTCAGATTATAAGACTCCTTTTCTGTCGACTTATTAAACTTCGAACCCAACTTGTGTGCGTGTGTCCGCGTGTTGATTGTCTTTCCACCAGCCATGTGCCTTTCCAACATCGGAATGAAGCTGAATTAACATTCTAAAAGTCAAACTCGGTCACCGCGGTGTGAAAAATTTCAAATTTACATTAGGGCAACAACTGCAGGTCGTACGACAGGAAACAGAAACCTCGTTTTAACACTAAACCTACCATCCGCGGTCAAATGACCGTTTTCAAAATTTCTTTAAAATTACTCAGAAAAACTTTACTACATCACCATGAGACTTATTGACTTTTCCTAAAATGTGCACACAACCCATTTTTAAACATTTCCAACTTTTTTGTTGCCTGCTTTCCAAAAAAAAATTGTACTGACCAGTCTACCACGAGTGGTCATTTGACCGCTTGAAAATTTTATTGTATTTTCGACGGCATATTCTTCGGTAATCACATTCTTGCAACTGCAACGATTATGTACACTATGTAAATAATATATATAAACATAAAAACTATACAATATTTATAAAAAGTCATATAGGTGATAGTTTTGACAAAGTCAGGATATCCACCATAACTCAAAGAAAAAACACCATTAAGGGGTTTTCCTTCGCTAACATTTTTATATTTTAGTTTTCAAATTGTCATTTGTAAATTCATCGCCAAAAATGTCACGAGTTTTGTTCGGAAGGTAATCAAGAAGTTGACGGTAGTAATGATGATACTTCAACAAATTATTATGACTTACTTTGGCAGCCTCATCAACAGGAGAATATTCGAACACACGAAGAGGATAAAAAGGAAAGAGATTCATAATGAGTTGTGAAAGTGAAAACGAAGAAGAAATTGAAACTACTACACACGGAACTGTTGGCGTCTAGCTGTAGAAGAACATCGACTTATAACATTTACAAAGATATATCAGGATCTACAGGACATGTTAAACAAAATATTTTTTCTTTTGAACGGAGATCATGCCAAATAAGATACCGTAAGATCAATAAAACAAACAAAATTTGTGTAAAATGTAAAAAATACTTAAGCAATATAAATTTGTATATAATTTGTAAAAAAAATGCGATGAAAATGGGTAAAAGTAAAAAATAAACACAGTCAGTAAAAAACGAGAGTGTTGTTTTTTATTGTACCAATAGAAAAATATTTTGGTTGCTGTCTAATTTACTAAAATATGTATTTTTTGTGACATTTGACCGCGCGTGTTTGGTTAGCTAAAAATGGTTTAGTGTTAATGCTCTATTTCTCAAGTTTTGCGTGCTGCTGAACTATTTTTACCAACTTTGGTTGGTTACCAACACTATCAACATCGGCACTCATGTCGCACATACTCCCGGGACGGGAAAGATGGCGTTTCTTGTATTTAAAAGTCTTACGGGGAAATTAATAGAATGGAAAATTCACTTGATACCCCTCCAAAAATTACCTAAATAAAATAAAATTTGTTTTTTTGGTGTATCCTGTTGTACGTCGTTCTGGTCTTTTCTGATTCTTTGTCAATTTACCGAAGGTCCTTGTAGCTTCTGTTTCCTGATAAATTTGTTACTGTTCCTCTGAAATGAGCCAACTCTGAACTTACAAGTTTTAAACGACTTTCTTTCACAAGGCGAAACCGTTAAATATTACCGAAAGTGTATGCAATATTAAATAAGATAGGTGCATTAATCGCAGGTGCGCTTCCCAAACGCCGTTCTCAAATATTATTTTCTTTTTAATAAGTTTAAGATGAGGAAAAAGAATGGTAGGAATTAAGGAGGCAGCGTACGGTAAAGAAGAAAAAAAATTGGTTACCAACGAGAGCGGCAATCTGCAAAAAGAAGTGGACGCGATGCATTCACTTCTTCATTCTCCTGCCACGTTCGTCCCTCTCTTTGGGAAGGTGGGAGTTTTCTGCGTCATCGCTCTCGTCGCTGTCGTCGTTTTCTGCCGCCGGAGCCTTTCATTACCCGAAGACTTCACCGAGGAGGAATTTTGCTTGCACTCGAAGACATTTTTGAAAATTTATATAACAGTTAATAACAGGTGAGGTTTAATAAAAAGAACCGCACGTCGTCCTTTCTTTCTTTTCTTCGTCTCCCTGCTCACGCGTTCCCCTGCCATGCTTCCTTCCTCTTCTCATCAAGTCGCCTACTGCAAAATTTTTGTGCCCGAAGATCCAGGAGGCAGTGGAAATTGTCGTTTAGGACGGCGACGACACCGGCGGCAACGTCACCTGCAAATTATTTATTCTAAACTTTTCACCGCTAATCCTTAGCCCACCTTTTCATCTCATCCGCTTTATTTAGATTACTTTTGATGGTTCACTGCTTTTCAAGAAATTGATTAATTAAATTTATACGGGAAGCGTGAGAGAGAAGACAGAGCGGAAGGAAGACTGGCAAGGAAGGACGGACACTGAGGAAGTCACCTGACAAAATTGAGTTGTGCAGAGTAAGAATTGACGCACTTGTCATTTATAACATGAAAATAAAATAAATTTTACTACAAGATAATACCGCAAGTATTAATTTATATATACTGGATATTATATTTTTAATTATCCAGACGATTGTTAGTAAGTATGTTCCTTAAATAACAGAAGTACACTTTAAACCAAAAGATCCAGTTCACATTATTACATAATAGGAAATAATAAGTTTTTCCAGAAATATTCCAGTTAATATAATAGTTATACTAACCCTAAATATTGTATTTTGTATATCACTAATGCACTTTTATTAATAAACAACAATAAATAAAGTAGCTCTTAATTCAATGAATACAATAATGCAGCATTTTAATTTACAAAATATATACTAATATTGGGTCAGGATACTACACGATTGAATATAAAATACTTTTATTTGTTTACCAGTTGTACCAACTGAGTTTTTTTAAGTACGTGAAGTTCTTCTCGGTCCTCCTCGTATCCTTCGTTGCATACATTGCTTACTTCATTAACTTCATTGTATATTTCGATGTGAGGGACTACTTTGCTCCTTCAGAACGGCCCGTATGGAGTGGTTGATGGTTCATGACTTCACTAAACCCTCTATTAACCATAAAAACAAATAGAAAAAGGGTGTAGATGATGGGTGATCAGCGAGGATGCTTCTTCACACAAGATCGAATGTAATCAGCCTAAACCTTTCCCGTCGAGACTTTCAAAGTGCTACTTGCCACAAAAATATTTCTTCTCCCTAACAGCCGCTACCATGTTTTCCCTTGCTCAATTGCCCATCTACTGATCTAGGTTTCTCATCTCTGACTTTCCTATTTCTCTCTTCTAACTTTCCGAGTATATTTTTTTCGTGTTGAATGGAATTTCCTATTTATCCACGCCGCCCAGGAGAGGCCACCGAAGGGCCTTCAAGTATTCTTTCCATTTTTCATTTTTTTGTTCAAAACACAGTCGGACGCCCCCAATCGTCTGCTTTTTCCTATATTTCATTCTCCCTCGAGAATTTTGCTCTTTTTATTTTTACATTTCCTTCCTCCACAGGATTGGAAGAACTGAATTTTTTTCCATGATGAAAGATAAGTAATAAAGAGGAGAGAAGGAAGTCAGAAAGCGAACGATGAGACTGAGGAATGGTCTACTTCTTGTATTTAATTTTTTCGCCAGATTTTATTTCGTGCTAGACGTTTCCTGAAGTGTGTAATTTTATTAATGACTTAATAGTTTTCGTGATTTTACATTTATATTAAATTTGAATTATCTGTGAAATTAAATTTTGTTCGAAACGATCGATTGCTTTAAATCGAGGAAAAAGAGATGATTTCAAGAGAAGCAAGAGGTGAAGTAAAAAACAAGACTTCTAAGGAGAACGGCATCTTTGAACTGAATATAAGACTGGTGGTAGAATTCTACATACTGACGATTACGTCGGACATTTACACGACAAATCAAAGTTGTACAGGAAGAATGGAATCATCGATAAAGGAACTTGACATGGAAGAGGAAAGTTGGAGGACATAAACTTCTTCGTCGTAAACGTGTTAATTGAAAGGACACTGAGAAGAAGTCAAAAAAAAAATTTGGATGTCAACAAAAAAGGTCGTCGGTCATCTCTCGAGTCTTCCACTCAACTCGCAACGACCTGCACCTGACGTACCTGAATTTTAATTTCCACGTCGATTTCTTTCTTGCTGAGAAGTCCATTTCTCTCATTTTATGCCTCCCTTTAATAAGAAAACGTGACATTTTTAGCCGAAACTGTATAATTTAAAGGAAAAAAGGGTTTGACTGGTCAATCAATCAAAACAACGTCCCAGCCTCTGTGACGTTTCGACCTGTTGCCTGATTGCAATCTTTCATTCTCCCATTCCGTCTATTTATCTGTCTATCTATCTATCTATCTATCCATCTTCTGGTACAATTTTTTTTACTTTATCTGAGTTATAATTATTAGTTATACGATAAATGACGCAATGTTGGAATGTGTTAAGAGAAAAAAGCGAATAAAACGATTTTTCAAATAGAGTTTGTAATGAAATGTAATGTATATGTTACCCTTTTAGTAGAAATTATGAGATTATGTATGATATACCGTGAAAAAGCGTACAGAAATTATAAATATACAACTATATTAAATATAAATAATGTATAATTGAAATAAGAAAATATAAATGTGCTGCGACATTTAATTATTTCTCTCTATGTATAATTATTAGCATCGGTAGCCAATTAACCTTACGTCCCGTTTCTCTAATAAATCAGAACATATTAAAATAATATGCTTTTTAAAATGAATAAAATGTTTCTAATGACTCTAATAAAAGAGCCGATTACATTTTTACTGAATTAGTAGTCATTTGGTACTCATTTAAAAATTTATATTTGTTGTCACTCTACATCTTTTGCCACAATTAAACAGTCTTATGAAGGCGGTACTAAATTAGAGAACTCATTATTAACCACGAAAACATGTACTTTGACCGGCAATTAACCCGTCCCGGCCACATATTAAAGGGACGTTTATTAAAATTCTTAACATTTATGAATTTTGGAGAAAGAGTGCCTCAAATAATTTTCAGGAGTATCCCGACAAAAGAATATTTCCTTCGAGTTTCTACGTACTCATTTAAACAACATCATTTCACTTAAAAAGAATTACTGACTTTTAAATAAAATTATACAGAAGATCATGATGAAAGTCAATTAGTAAAATGTGAAGAAGGTGAACAAGTTCAAAACACCAACTTGGAGGATTTCAGAAGAGATACTAAGACTCGACAATAACTACAAAATAACGAACGGTGGTAGTACAGGGAGTTGTTTTACAGTATAAAATAATACAATCAAGTGAAGATGCACTTTGATATAATTGTAGACAGTTGATTCATTCAAGTAATATCAACCCTTTATAAAACAAAAACAAAACTCTGAATTTGTAAATCAACAAATTAGTTAGAAAATATACAACAACCATCAGGTAAGGACGTATGTTGGGTAATGAATTTATGAATGCAATAAGAACTAATGCTGAACAAATAAGGAAACTTATTTGAAGGAAACACCTTGCAAGAGAAGTTACATCTATGCGAACTTATCCAAGCTTTATTATTAGCTTTAGCTTTAACATTATTTGATGAGTTCCACAGCCTCAAATCAACTGAAAACCTCTAGTACATTGCAAACAATTTAAGAATAACAAAAAATAAAAACATTATTAGACACCAGTTAAACTTTCTGTAACAAATTGTCAAAAAATAGTATGTACGTATGCCAGTAGACATTAAAATAATAAATAATTATTTTATATTTTTGTATTAAGTTCAAAAATCGTTGTTAGCATGTATCAAGAAAGAGATTCACTGGAAGTAGAAAGAAAGAACAAAACTCAAAGGCCTAAAAATAAAAAAAAAGAAAGGAAACCAAAATAAAAAGTCAGGTACTTTAACCGGGCAAGCAAAGGTTATAGATCAAAACAATTTTAGTCTTCAATTTCCAGACCGAGCATAAAAATAACAAAGAAAATCAGAGTAGAAAACGATCAATGTGTGAAAGAAATAGAGCAGGAAAAGGTCACAAAAGAGGAAGACGACACGTAAAATGGTGAAGAAATAATTGAAAAATAATAAAAGGGCCGTTTTGAATAATTAAGATTTTTAAATGGCATTTAAGAATATAATTATTTACTTATTTATTTTAATTCGTAAAATAGAGTATGTGCAATGCTAACTAGGCAAAAGCCTCAACAATACACAATACAAAACAGTAGATATTGTTTTGTATTGTGTACTATTTTTATTTTTTTCTTACTTTGGGCTATCAAATCTTATTCTTAATTGAATCATCAACTTAACTGCCTTAATTGTTATACTTACTACTCCACTATATTCATATACTACTACATATACTTAATTCATATACTACAAATTTACTTATTCTTAAATATTCAAATATTCAAATATTTTCGAGGGCTCGACTCCTTTCGAAAGGTCTTAATCCTCCCCAAAACAATTTATGCATAAAAATGAATTCTTTTCTGGTTTGCTTAAACTTATTAAATAAAAATCATTAATAATGGCGTAAATAAATTGGTTAGAATTTAAAATTTTTTCATTTTACACTCCGAGCACGTCTGAATCTTATCGCTTCAAGTTGGCGTTTAATTTAAGTATCAAACGCTTACAGAATTTTTGGGACTTTTTTCACAAGGAACTACCGTCCAACTAAAAAATTGCCACCTACAAAACTACTGCCAATTATGTGCTTTAGATAAACTTTTACTTGTTTGTCGTATTTAAATGTAAACGAGAACTGCAATGTACCAAAATTTAGAGTTATTTTTTTTATATTCCACTCTCATTTTTTTTAAAATAATTTATTTATTGTGAATTATTTTATCTTACTTTTGTGCTTTCAAACTAGGGACATTATGAAGTCGGCTTTATTAATCAATTTCTTGGTGTTTGTTTCTGTCTTTTACCTGAAGGAAGGCGTTTAAAATTACCTAAATAAATGAAATAATTAAAGTGTACCACTCGTTAATTACATCTCATTCATTTGCATACATTAAGCGACAGTAAGTTAGAAAAAAATCCTATTGGTATGGTGCCTGACCAGATTTCAGGTGAGCGTATTTCTGTAATGAAACGTCGAACACCTATGATGTATTTGATTAAATAAAAACATACTTATTACGCAAGGAATATTTCGGTTTAAGTTATGAGAGCAGAAAAAAAAACGAATAAGTCGAAGAGACAGAGACAATTTCAGAACGTAACTCGAAAGATCAGCAAAGATCACAATAATAGTTTATTAGTGTAAAGGATTTGTAATTAAATATAAATTAAAAATGAAGCCACCTATGGTTTGACTTGTTCTTTCTCAGGGCCATTGAAATAATTTGTCTATTTCTTCTTCCTTTCAAGTCCTACCAAGCAAAAAAAGGTTCTTCTGTCTCGTTTCTCCTCAATAGAAAACCATCTGACACTTTTAAAGCCACCCGCTGAGTATTAAAATAACTCGAGACGTTAAAGTTATCGAAATTGGAATTATTAGGATTAATGCACCACTCCAGAGACCAGAATG
Organism: Polyplax serrata; assembly: GCA_037055365.1. NCBI lineage: Eukaryota > Metazoa > Arthropoda > Insecta > Psocodea > Polyplacidae > Polyplax > Polyplax serrata. The sequence goes on along the minus strand of JAWJWE010000038.1, from coordinate 1,592,857 downwards.
GTTTATTTTCCGTTTCTGAAAGCCATATTTATTTGTGTTGATGAGCCCGAACACACAAATTTCCACTCCAGTGGGGTGTTAAGTGATCACCCGAAGGACCCCCTGAAATATTTTGAGGACTAATGGTGGAAAAGTAAGAGGAGATATCGTGTGACATCCAAAAACAGTCACCGGATTACAAATACAACTCCTGTAAAATGTATTCGTACATTACTTGTTATTAGAGTTTAATTAGAAGTTACAGTTGGGAAAAGAATATAGAAATTTTCGTTGGGTTTTAAAATTCGGAGTGATGAAACAAAAATTATATATTTTTAAAATGTCTCAGTGTTTAATATTATTTTGTGGGTTTTATTATTTACTTAACAAATATAAAATTATGACATTACTAATTTAAATGCCTGTTTACTAAATACTAAATTCTTAGTGTCACGTGACATTATCTATGCAAATATCTGACAATAATTTTTACATTCGTGTAAAACTGTATGTGTGACATACAATTACACATCCTCTCTGACTGACTGACAGGGTATCCATTCCTTTTTGAGAGATGAAGCGGAAAAACAAACGAAAACATATATAATTAAATAAACAATGTTTCAATAGCAAGGACGTTCCCTTTATTTGTTACATATATCACTTCATATTATTCAATTTACTCAAGAAGGTAGCAGGGAACTCCTTCCCCGGCTCTGCTTAACATAATTAAACCCTTATTAAGCTACACTATAACATAAATTTCATTATACGTTTACATTGTTAATATATTAAAGAAAGTAAAGAGTTCAGTCGACTCATATTTAAACTTTTTCCTACTTCCCAAATGTTATTTAACAAAATTGAGAAGTTGACGGAAGAATAAAGTTATGGTTTATGTCGCGAATTTATCGAAGAGAATCGATAATCAGTTAAATTAAATTTCGTTAAAGTGAATTAAATTCAGATTTGAATTATCTGAATTGCTTTGAATTCAACAGAATCGATCAGAAGGTTATTCTGTATATATTATTTAAAACGTGAACGATGGGTGGAAGCGAAGGAGAGCGGTTGGTAACGGTCTCTCTACCTGTACTACCTGTTCAATTCCTGTCATGAAGACAACTCAAGCTTTTCCGATCGGATCGTGCCTTAAATAAAGTCGAATCATGTAAAATATTCATTGATTGAATTCATTCCGTTCATTAATGATTCTTAATTGGAGGTATAAAAAAATTCCGACTGGCATCGAAACCTTGGAACGGAGGCTGGTACGGCACAATTGCTTTGTAATGAGTCACGACACGGTCGGGTCGAACCTTTCAGGTTGAAAGGAATGCGGCACGATTATATCATTTCTTGTACTGAGTTATATACAGTCGAGGGTGCAATTACCGATCCTGGTGAAAGTGTTAGTCAGGTACTATCTGTCATTTCTAGAATTGCAATTCCACCATGTGACTCAGTCCCGAGGTACGCTGTAATTAATTCTGGAACTGCAATGACACAGTTTTGTGGGTATTTACTTTTGTATAGGAGGTGCTGCACTGATGTACATTACACCGAACTTTTTAATATTTGTACAATATTTTATAAATATGGTTCAGCTCATGCAGTATCAATATCTTGTGGAGTGGTACACGTAAATTTTAAAATGATTTCAACGTGTTTCTCAGATGTCATGTCGAAAACCTGGAGGCGAACTCCAGCAACTTCTCCAGCTACAACTCATGTTCGGTGAGCACACCGTGCAATTTGACCGAAAAATTAATTTCTGGACGTCCTGTTGTTCAACGTTATTGCTTTTCCTTTTGAAGTTTTCAAATTGTTTGTTTCTTGGCTACACGCTCCAACTATTGTTTGTTTTGATAAAATTGGGAGCATACAACAAATCAAAATTCGATGGCAAAATCGACCACATCTCTTCTGTTCAAACAAATCTATTTTGAAGTAACTAATTCTTCGGGAAAAACGGGTACCATAATTTCAAGTCGGCCGCCACCATGAAAAGCTGGAATGTCGGGGGTGGTACCCGGACAAATTAAATGATACACCCCTCCTGAAATTACATCTAAGGGTTGACTACAAGTGCAAGGTTCTCATCTCAAAACATTACCTTTCGCGCTATTAATAAAATTAATAATCTTTTGTGGTGGAGCGAGTTCACACCCAGGATGTCAGGGGTGAAAAAGACACGTGACACGTCCCGGGTGTTTTTGGGTACTCGCCGACAAAAACAACCGTCAGAACCGGGAGAGAACTACAATTTGAATGTCGGTACGTTCCTTTCCAACGATAAATTGAAAATCACGTTCGTCTAACATTGAAATAACAAGATAAAACATACGGTGTAATCTGTGCGAGTCACTCGGATGAGTTTTGACAATCGGAAACAAAGACAAATACCACCCTGAATTGAAACTCATAATAAATTTAATTACCCGGTAACTAATTTCCTCCCCCGGGACAAGCTACAAACCCGATCTTTCACGGGGATCTCGTTTTCCACTTAGAAGAGGAAGAAGCAGAAGAAGCAGAAGAAGATGAAGAAGAGACAGACCTCTTTTATTTCGGTAGGAAAATTTTGAAATTCTTGGCATTTCCCAACCCGAAAGCTCCTTTTTTCACTTCCTTTCTTAAGGTTCTATCCTGCCACGTACACCGCACCGTCACCCTCCCTCCCTCCCCCCCCCCCGCGGAAAAACCTTCCAGTTTTCGCTCGCTTTAATCAAAATTTTCCGTCATGTTTTAGTTTTATTATAATTCCGTGGAAAATTCACTTGTGAGACTCGTAAGATGTGTAGTGGAATCAGACAGAAAATTAATAAACAAATCCAGCGGGGGGTTACAACCGGGATGAAAGGCAAAAACCCGGAGGTGGAAAATCCGACCGACTGACTGATAGAAAGAAGAGGAAGTGGAGGAATGATTAATATGGATTTCCCTATATTATTGCCTGTGCAACTCATTCAAATATTGTTTTTCGGTTGCGTCTCCTTTTAACGTGGCCGAAGATTTCAATTTTCCGGCATGTTGACGTTGTTAAGCAATCTGTACGAACGTTCGAATGAGTCTGTTTCCCGGGGGGATGTAACCTCATTTTCAAAAATTTTTTTTTACCGTTGACGGGCATCTGCCATCCCTCCCTCCCAAGTCAAACAGAAATTAGTGAAGTTCTAAATAAAATAGGAACGGACAAATGAAACAGGCCGTTGGAAAAAGGACAGTAAATATACTATTAGCGTGACATAAAAATAATACAACTCGACAATAATATAAAAACTTTTACGGTTAGCGGTTGAATGGATGCTGTAGGACCGACTACAGCAGAATACCACCGACATAAAATATTATTTAAAACTTTCTAAGGGATGATTGAAAGCTGTAAGATATTTGAGAAAGTACCCCTAAAGACCTTCACCCCAATTTATGCCTATGCATTTACGTCTGCCACGAGGACACAAGTGATAAATTTCAAAGGAACTGTATTATTTTCCGTGTCTTGGAAACGTCGAACTTCACGTTGGAAAATTTGATTTTCCTCCTTGCGAAGAACGAGAGGAAAAATGTTTTATTACTTTTTTACTTTTCTTTTTCGAGAATTCTGCGTTAGTCAAAGGGGGCACGCATCTTTTCAACTCCTACTCTGCGAAATGTTTCGCTCCGAAATTCCATTTGTTTGTTTCAATACAATAAATTAAAATAGTTTGTACATTTTAACAACCGCGTACGAATGCCTTGCCTACCACTTACTTTGGTAATTTCACAGTTCCAGGTGTTCCGCCGGGTACCCGGATGAAAACTTCCTCTTGGTACTTCCCTCGCCGCAGTTTACCCTGGTTTCTCTTTTTGTTTTGCGTTTCCATTACTTCTTTTTTCTTCCTGGCGAAACTTAAAAAAGTTGAATCATCCCCGTCATGAATATCACATCAATGCAAATTAGGAAAAATCTTCGTCCGGGATGAGTGAAATGAAATCTTGGTGACAACTTTCCATTCCTTCGCCACCTGTCCCACCATTTTGCCTTTTCTCCCCCCACCTATGCCAGGTGTTTTAATATTCTTTTTTTCTCTCCGGGATTTTCTAAGGCGATTTTGGTTTTTTCTTTTTCTTCGCCTCGGCTTGTCCTCAGCTAAAGGACCTACTTGCTAAAGCCAACCCTGCGAGAGAAAGAGAGAGAGAGAGAGAGAGAGAGAGAGATCGGTATAATCCTCTGAGAATACGAAGACACCTGAATAACAATGGCCCGGATCAGATCGTAACTACAAAAAACTAACACACCTGCAGAAACCATAAGAAAGTATACACATCATAAAATTTAATAGTTTTCAATACTTTCATTGCAAGTGTGTACATTAATTTATTTACATAAAATTAAAACTTTGGAAATTAATAAGATTAACGTTCTTATATAATTCTTTATTTCCATTTTAATTTTTACACGAAATAAAATGAAAACCTTAACTGTTCTGCGGAGTACGTTTTGCCTCTTCACTTGCGTGAAACCGGTCACGAAGTCTAATTTTTTTTCTATTTTGGGTTGGTAATTGCTTGAGAACCGTTCAAGATAAAAACTTAAGTCACTCCAAATACAATATGTTAACTAATTCAGTGTAAAAAAAAAGCGAAGTTGTAGTTGTGACAGACAGTTAAAATTGGGCCCTGATATTTAATTATCAACTCCACCTACCTTGGTTAGTGTTCTTCTGTCAGTTTTTGTCGAACAGAGGCCTGAATTTTCCTGTACGTAACGGTATTTAATTAAATCAACCGCAAATTTCAATAAAAAGTAGTCACATTACCGTACGCGTGGACTTTGGCAAAATTTCTGCCCATCAAAAATATTAGCAATACAAACACTACTTCTCCTCAACTTGAGAGAGTTTTCTTCTCTCAGACGTGACCAGTTTGTGAATCATGGTCTTTAGATTACTACAAGTGTCAGGAAGCCGTACTTACAATAAATATATTTCACGAATCCAGGTAATTGGAGGTAGCCTTAGTTACTTCACGTGAACCCTCAGGCCCCTCATGTCAAGAGAAAAATAAAAAAATTATTACTACTTGTTTATTTACTTTCTATAAATCTTCACTAGTCTTCTTCTATGCAATTCACATCGAATTAAAAAAAAAACAACAAAACTGCATATGTGGAAGTTTAGATTTAGACCCGGGTCAGGGTGCGTTGACTCGAAGATGTTTTTCCGGTTTGCGTCAGAAATTGTATTTGGCACGTCACGGTACCTGAAAATTACTAATCTACAGAAGATAAAGAAAACATGGAGAATCCAGTAACGGTATGCGAAAGTACGTGGTGTCCCTAAGTACCGCAGTGATAAATATAGTTCCGAGCGGTGCAGTGGAAATGGTTTTCTTTCGTGGTACAGGTGTATGTGTGCATTCCACACCTTCTAATTGCACGTAGAAAAAGGCAAATGGCCAACCCAACTTTGTCCTTCCTCTCTCTTCCTATCAACCACATCTCACTGTATCTATTTGTCTATCTCCTCCCAGACACCATTTCTTATTTTATTCGACTTTTGTACACCATTTTTTTTTACCGCGCCATTCATTTTGATGTCTCTACTTTCATTTCAGATTTACCTGTAAATTATATTTGCTTTTTCTGTATTTATTGCAACGAGTACCTCTTTGCCTTTCTATGATATCATGAGGTCGTTATTATTGTTTTTTTCACTTTTGACATTCAAGGTGGTGCATTCAAAGGGAATGCTTCAGGCAGGAATAAGCAAGACTGAGAAAGGAAGTGTGCAAAACTTGACTCTAACAACATTATCTGATTGAATCGTGGTACAGTAGACAAATACAGCCCATTTGATGTAAACCTTGCTGCAGGTGCTCTACCTATGCAGACCTCCGCCCCTTTAAGTTTCTCTACAGTTACCATTCTTCTTCCTGGCTACCTAAAATTTAGTTGTTTTTCATTCTGGCGTAGAATTATTTCTAACATTTCATTAATCTGACTCATATTATTTGACACGACTACACCCGATTTTGCGTTTACATCAATAAATATTAAAAATTTAAATTTTACCTAGTGAAAACGACGAATTGGATTTTTTTGTCTGGTTGGACTAAAGCTGAAAATAGAAAATAATCTGCCCGAGACAAAAGTGCTTTCTAATTAGCTTAATGAGACAATCTACAGACGAGTGAATTTCCACCCCTCATCTACCTCGTCCATACCGTTAATGTAAATTTTTAAGGTTAATTATACTTTGACCATCTTCATATAAATTGAAATTATCTGGCCTTTGAGGTTGCAATCCGGTTTCATTGTCTAATGGTTTATGGGTGTAACAAAACAAGTCTCTATTCATTTTATTCGTGTTCTGTGCAAATTAAATGAATAATAGTAGGCGTCAAGGAATTAATTACTCCTTGTAGAAATAAAAACATTAAAGGTAACGTATAAAGATATTACTCATGCAGTAATTCACTCGCTACGAAACCATTGTTATGTAATTTCGTTTGAACTGGGTTAAGTCCACTCGGGGAACTATCAAATTTGATTTAGTACCTTGAGTTGTGCGCTCTCTCAACTCAGTATAAGTCATTATTAATGAATTATTTGATTTAGAGTGTAAATCATAGTAATTATTTTTAATCTTACCTTATTTTTTTCCCCGTTGTTGCAAATTCGGTGACTTGCTCTTAAGTGTGTGTTTCTTTTAAAATGAAATTTCACAAGTTTTGCAACGCGACACACTTGCATCGTATTTTAATAAGATAGTGTTAAGTTCTCTTACTGCAGGTTTGTGTCTCTGTTTCTCCCACTTCTTGAAGCGTTTCATGTGACGATTTAAGATGATTTGAAATTCGGTTTTGATGGCAACCTTTTTATGTAAACATTTTACTTGAAGTTTTCTAAAACATGTAGGAGAACTCTTTCACAACCGTTTCCGCGTCGGTTTTTAAGTATACCAAATACTTAGCAATCTGTGCACCAATTACTGTTTATGAAGGAAGACTAGATGATAAAGTGATAAAAAATAGAGGAAGAAGTAGAGTATAGAAATGACTTAGAGAAAATTGAGTAGATGGCAAGAGATGAAACTGAGAGAACTTGCGAATTTTTACATCCCTCTGTTGAAATTCAATTTCAACCATCTTTTCTTATGTGTACGGCTATGGTGATGATGATGATAATAATAATAATGATGATAATGTATGGAAACCAATTTTGGCGTTCACACGAGAAAGCACTCTGAATTTATTCTTTTCGGATGGAAATAAAATAAATAAATAAGAATGCGGCCGTATGGGGGGATGAATGGGAAGTAAGTAAGGAGTGCACACGCAAAATCTGGGGAAAGTGAAATTTCAGTTCGCGGATTTTTATTAAATAAAATTTGTGTGTGTGCCGGCAATAAAATGACACGTAGTCATTGAACAGAAAGTATTCCCCGGTCCTACCACCGGCACGTGTAAAACCCATGAGAAATGTGGCAGTGCAAACACACGAGCCTGTCCATACAACCCTACAAAACCCATGTACGGCCTATACAAATATGCAGGGAACTTGTCCTCCGATTTTGTCCAACTCACATGGAACTTCAATTACCCAGAGGGTGGACATAAAATGGTCCACGAGGTCTATTGTGTTTGGCAAAGGCTCGAATAGGAGAAGCCCTATTTTCGTTTTCAATTACAAACCGCAATTTAATAAAATTTCTATTGGATATGAACTTTTCTTGATGAGGCAAAAGGGTGTACGTGGAATCGGCCTTTGAATCGATATTATTAATTTCCTAGGATCAGAAGAAGTCATTCCGTGGCGACCGGTGATGGCTTTGACGTTGTGGAATTACGTGGGAAGACAAAACGAAAATCGACATGTTTTTATGTAGCAGTACTTTCCTTTAATCCTGCTGAAACAAATTAAGATACTTGAACTTTTACTACAACTCATTACCTTTTAGTGGCTTAACCTACTCGTGTAGCACTCCTGCCATGAAGACACAGAAAGAGTGTCTCTAACTGTCCCTCAATAGAAGAACCCACTGATAAACTTCCCAATACACCCCTTGCCTCGGTCAGTTCTAGGTTTCTTAGGTAACTAGAACTATGACAAATATGCGCGCCAAGCCCACGAGGATTTTAGGCTTTTGAATTGATGAAATTCTTAAACTACAAACGTTTGTTTTTTACGCAAGGTGCCTAAAACCAGGTTTGAATTAAAAAAAAATGGAAAGTGTGACCTACAACCTGAAAAGTGAACCTTTTTATGAAAAAAAAATTTAATGAAATGAATCAAACGAAAGGGAAACTGATGAATATCGTAACGATAACAATCTGACGAGTCTGACTAAAATAGTAATTCAGTATAAACAATATTTCTATAGATCACGATTCATCCAAATGCAAGTGTTATGCAAAAATTGAAAGTTAAGAACGTACTTGAAGTAGCGATAAATTGGGTTAAAGATGAATAAATCGATTTCATAACAAAAAAACTTATTGTGAGAACAGAAAGTGTAAGTTCAGACGCTCCACTTTTCTACAATAAATTCCACCGTGTCTTTATACTTTGTAATATATATATAATTTTATGTAAAAATTACATTTTTGTTGACTTTAATCCTTTCAATGACAATTGAAACGACCTCAAGATGTTTTCATGCGTGCCACAACAAGCTAAAAAAAAAGAACTCGGGAATAAAAACCGAGTTATGAAAAGCAAATGCGCAACTCTCGAAACGACTTAGGATTTCTGTTCTCCACACCTACTACTTAAAAGCTTCATATCAGAATATTTATCATATATTACATAACTTGCTGAGTGCCTTTGTACCACCTGTTGTGACTTACTATTGCTTGAACCTCAAACTGAGAAAGAATATAAAACAAAGAAAAGGAATAAAGGAAAATAACATGGAATAAATAGGGATTTTTCACAACACGCATGGATTTATCAATACAACTATTTCATAACTAAACGGGAATGATAATATTCTAATAATGGGAGCCCGATAAGTACTAAGAAAAGTACCAGAGGAAATGCAAAATGCAACATGGGAGACCAGACACATTCAAATGATATAATACACATCTGATAAACATTATGTGTTATAAGAATCTATTCTCCAGCTATAAAAATGTCAAACTGTTAAGGCCAAGGTGACGAACGCGACAAGGCAAATGAAAGGCGTAGAAAATTCTAAAGGGTAGACAACAACAAAAATAAAATTATACTCACACGTGGGAGTGCGTTAAACTAATTGGGAGGCTCTCATTTTGAATCATGTTAATATCGTTTGACCGAAGGCATCCCGCAGGGCAGTTCTTCGTCTCCTAATGGAAACGGACAATTTGAATGTGGCATCCAGATGGGTAGTATCGTGCCCACCGAACACAGGTATGCGGCGGTACTTGGACACACCAAACGGGGGTTTCGTTAAATCTCTCTGCGCGGTTACTCGTTACGATGTGTCAGGAGCAGAGACGAGTATTCGTTTTAGACATGACAGACGTGCCTCATCCTTTTCACCTGCGATGATGTCGGTTACTAATTACAAAAGTACTCACAGCACAGAGCAGTGCAAATTAAAAGAAACGGATAAAATATTACTCATTAGATACCACGCGAAAAAAAGTAATTACTGGCTTGACGTTTAATTTTCGGTGGATTATCAATCTATCCGTAATCCGCTTATGTTCTTTTGAGTTTTCCTCGAGACAAGTACATAAGAAGAATTCTGACGACTGGTGCTGTTGCTCTAGGAGTACTCATGCTCATCATCGTGTACATTTTCAGATGGTACTAAAATTAGAAGTTGGTACTCTGGTAAAAGTAACAGTAACTTTCACTTGGAAAAAAAATATTTTACGGTATTGTTTTAATATTTTAATTAATGACTTGTAAGTTGATTGTATACAAATTTATGTTAATGCGAAACACACAACAATTGATGAATAAATTTTGCCTTCGTTTGAAGTTGGCCAAAGCAGACGGTCCCAAGGAGACGAAAGGCGCTGAAGACGGTCCCAGAACATGATGATACTCAATCCTATACAAATGGGGGAACAAACAAAAGAAAATATTATTTAATATATTACAATTACATCCCTATTATATACGGTATTCTATACACGGTAATTTTATTACTGTCAGAAGTTCCTCAACTTACAAGTCTCTTCTGCGTTGCGAATTTCCTGGAGAATATACATAGAGGATTACATAGGAACTCAGGGTAAAATGCTTCGACTGTGCCAAGCAGGTTTAATGTGAAATTCTCCAGAATTTTTCTTTTCTTACTTGAAGTTATTGGAAAGTCCACGAGATGAATTCGCACCAGTTGGATTTTGCGAGTTGACTTGCTCTCGCATTACGATATCTTATATTTAATATTTTTATATTTTATTGCGTTTCATACGTTCTACATTTTTTGCGTTACATTTCATTTGCGTTTCTGAAATTAAACCTCTAGGGGAACAATCGATTTTCTTTATTATTCTTACTCTTTTTATTGTTTCATGGTTTCTTCTTCAAAGTCCTCCGACATCCAAGGTCTCTTTGTCGTTTCATTTCTGCTTGGTTATCGTCATATTATCCGCACTTGACTTTTGTAATTTTTTATTCATTTAATTTTCCGCTAATATTAGTACCATTATTTCTTTTTATTTATTTGCTACTTTTACGATTATTCTAATAAGACTGTATCTGCTTTTCTCATTTTTACTTCTTATATAAATTTTATACATCCAATCAGCGTAGTGTACAATCTTTCATACCCTTAGGTGATTTATATATATTTTTACAACATATTGAATTCTCAGTGATCTAAGTTCACTGGAGCATAACAGTAAGAGGAATGGTTTCTTTGTAAAGTAGCCTTGGCTACTCGAAGACGTCTGCCAAAGTTACTGACCAATTTTCTTACTTTCCCAAAACACCGTCTAGAAGTTTCTGAAAATCGATTGTGTCTGAATACTTCAATGGAGGCTGCGGTAGACCTGACAAGGATGCTCCCACTACATCTGATTTACTCGGGTAAAAACAATCCATTTTTTATTTTTTTCTTAATTTTGTTTTACTATATTTTGGGATACCCTCAATCCCTATTACCGTTTAAATTATCTATACATATGTGTATCATAACTTTTCATAAAAATTTTATTACATTTAACGGTAATTAAAGAGGTCGTTTTAAAGCTACAATTATCAAACATCATTTTATGTAGCAAAGCATTTAAAAATCCCCCAAAACAGTTGTTTATTCAAATGTCTGTAATAAAAATGGTTTCCATTTTTATTTTTAGGATTTGCTCTAATCCAGTTGTTATTCAAATCAAACCCTTTGGCCTTCCAGCAATTTTAAATAAGACTGCAGTTTAAACCACATAGAACCAAATTACAATATATGACCTGGTATATTGGTAATATTATTATAGAATAAAATTTAAACGACAATGTTTAATGTTTCTAATACTCCATTTTTTAAAGTTCTACACAGGGCCACCTGTGTTTGTACCTTTGGTTTTGAAAGACACTGCGAATCACAAGATTTCAATAAAACCACTTGACCACAATTCTGCCGCTCTTGGTGTCTTGCAGCCATGAAAATAATTTCAATAAATTTGTTGACGTTTTATTTAATTTACACGAGTTCTCCGTTTATTTCGTGTTAATTTTACGGCGTTTCCATCGTATTCGGACGCTCGTTTTACGTTTAATGCTTAATTTACGTTTATTCGTTTGTTTTTAAACGTTTGAAATTTTTTGGCGGGAGGTCAGGGAAGCGAGTCGTAATTACTTAAGTCTAACTTGTTAAGGTGTTGTAAAGGTGTTTTCGAATAGACCAGGCGTCCTTGGCAACGTTGATGCTGAGGTTCACAGCATTAAACCATAAAGAAATATTCCTGTTTCAACGGAAAATAAAAATAATATACGAGAAATATGACTCGATGCGTTTGTTCCAGGACTTTGCAAAATTTTAAGTGACGCCAACCACAAAATCAACAGAGTTGTATTTTATTGCGCGTGTACGACGTAAAGTCGTCACACGTAAGTTAGTGATGAAGTGTGACAGAAATAAAGCTTTCGTTTTAGACCACATTAATCGACTGAAATGGTCGATGATCATTAGTGATCTTGCAAGGCTCATCACCCTTTCTGTACTACAACTACAACAAATATGTGAGACTTTTTATTATTCTCTACATGCATATAGAATAGTTTCAGTTCAACATTAGTGGATTAGTTCTTCTCCTAAATGAATGAATTTAGTTCTCATTGAAACAGATCTCAAGTAGCTTAAGGACTCCAAGATGACAAACGTTGAAAAGTGGTAAAATCGATTGTATTGGTGACCGCATATCATTTGTGTAACGTCTCAACTGCAGAAAGTAGACAATAGACGAGGTGTGACGTTGAACAAGGTGCCGCTGTGACATCAACAGACAACTTCATAGCTCTGAAATTAGTTTCAACTTAAGTTGAACCTGATACGTGGTGAACCCGCATGCGAAACGGGTACCTTTTACACCTGAGCCACACGGTTGACGACCAACATTCCAGGTAAATTAAATATATGTCTGATTCTTCGATTGTATAGGAAAAATAAAATACGGTTGTTAAATGGACGTTTGAGAGAATTAAATTTCACGGCTTTTTGACAAATCTGAGTTAATTTACGGGCGATTTTCGGTGTCACAGGAAAATTTAATTTTAGATACCTCCAGTTGGTCGATTCTACCTCGACGTACCGTCACAGCACTCACTCTTAAATACAGGTATAATTTTACGTTTCTATTTCGAGCGGTCCTTAAGTCCCTTTATTAAAAATGATTTACAATTGCGACGGGTTATTTGATTCATTTGCATTTGACGTTTATACCTCGTAAAAATTACAATCGGTAGGACGGTTCAAATAGAATAATCAAAATTAAGATGGAAGGAGTCGGTAGGCAGCTCAAGTAGCGGTGGGTTTCGGGTCTGAGACGACGAACCTGAACCTCGTGGTCATGTGAGACAGGTGATGAATGTGCCGGAAGTGACGATGATTTTAATTAAGGAACGAGTTCGATGGGACACTTGGGAAAATTCCCGGCCGAATTACTCAAACTCGATAAGAATGTTGTAGTTAATCGGTTCAAAAAGCATGTGGACGTGTTTAATTCGTTAATAATATACGTTTCAGGTGGTCTACTCTTGTAATGCACCCTGACATTTACAACGGAGTCAATTAAGTCACCACGTAAGGAAAGGAAAATAAATAGAATGTGTGTAGCAGTCCTCAGTTCGGAATGCAGTTCGAAAGTGTCACGGTTACTAACAAGAGTATTACGAACTTTTCACACTGATGTAAACTGCACTTAAAAAAGTGCAGTATCACTTGTTGTCAAATTTTTGCGTGGTACGCATCGTAGATATAAATTAGTTTATGGTAATAAACGCGCAGGTGGTTCGTTAAGGCGGGACAGTAAATTTAAAGTAGTGATAGTACCATAGAATCAAGGTCAACTAAACCACCTAATTAGGACACGAATCTGGATCATCTTAAAACAAGTGATGTGTCCAAGATTAAGTCTGTAACTCAACACCAGGTGCCTGTGACACTCAACAAACTAAATAAAAAAAACCACGTTTTCTTGCAACTTTTCAAAACGTGAAATCCTACTTTTTACCTGTTACCTGAAATTATTAAAACCTCACCGGAAACAATGTGAGAGAGGTTGACTGTTTTGTTGGGGCCGCAATTTACTCCCCTCTAGCAGGTACAAAAATCATATTCTACAGAATAAGTGTAAAACACATAAGAAAAAAACCTACATTATAATTAATTAATTCAGTTTAAAGAGGTTGGCTTTATGTTTCTCGGCCGTTTCTTTAAGGCCCCTGTTGAATTGCTCATTGGTGGTCCAACGCTGTCAAGAAGGCGGTGGCCTTGATGAACCCCAAAGGTGAGGCTTATGACTGTTATTAAAATGGTAACCGAAGACAAAATTACCGAGTTTCTGTTTTATTAAAGTAATTTCTTAGACAAATTTGGTTTTAAATTGGTTACATCTACGAAAGGATGGTACGTAGGGGTATTTCTACTCTCAAGTTATTATTTTTATTATTCTTTTCTCATAGATACGGGTAGAACATTACCGATCATTCTCTGATCGTTCTATTACTTACGATACTGTGACCTTGAAGAAGAAGAAGAAAAAATAGAGTGGAAAAACCATCGAAATTCAATGGTAGACCCAGTTCGTTTCAGCAATTGCAGTTTTCGATTTTGGTTGTGTACTTGTGGGTGTCTGACTGGGTCCGCATCTTCTTATTTTGAAGACTCGGAATTGTAGGAGAACGACACATTTTTATCATAAAAATATGTGTGATTCGAACGATATAAAAAGTTTCTAAAAAATAGTTGTTCGTTTTTATGGATTTTCGTAGAAAAACTATTATTTTGAGTCCCTGAAATTAGAACTTCATTTGAGGCCTTGAGAAGACCCGTTGATTTCGGTTGACTAGTTATTTTTAGATAAAATCTTACAATTGTGAAAGTGTTTCTGCAAAATACTACTACAAATTGAACGTGGAGCCCACAGATAAATAGCCCCGATAATGATAGTGTTAGTTTGGTGGTTAGATCAGATCAGATGAGACGGTTTGACTTGTAAGACACTTGCTCTGTCTCGTTTCTCACTCTACAACAACCTCTTTTTCCTTATTTTTTTCTTTAAATTCCGCACCAACAATGACACAGCTACCATCACTTGTTGCCCGATGTACGCTACTTGTTTAAAAGGTAACACGTGACGCCGTTGTAGCTGCTTGGCATGCGAGTCAATTCACGTCAGCAAATGCTGCAAGCCATTGTTATTAATTCAACGAATGACCGGTTTTGACAAGTCCACTGAATTAATTATTACTGTCACGGCACTACTTGAGAAAACATTTATTAAAAAAAGCAAATTGAATAAATATGCTTCTGTTTAAGTGGGTACGCACGCCGAGTAAAAGAGAGAGAAAGGTTTTGCTATAAATGCCGAAAACAGCCCGCCCGAAACGTGTATTCTTAATAATTAATAATCTAATCAGCTCGTTACCATATTCTCGATTTAATAACTGTAGCTCTGGCGATTTTTATCACCGTTATCATACTTTGAATTTAAATAATACGTACAACAGTGAAAAATACCCACGAGTACCCAAAAGGAAAGAGACTGGTGTGTGACCTTCAATAGGCAACACACGAAACGGATAGTTTACTTATTTTATGCAACGTTTCAATACGTAAAATGTGCTGGAACAACGCTACAATTCTTCGTGATGAGAGATGTTTTAAAAAAAAAAAACATTTTCTCACAGTGACAAACACTCACACGAGACGACAACAAAACAAAATAAACAGTTTATAAAGCGTAACATCCATTACAGCAATTAAAAAGCCTTAACTGAAAGTCGTCCACCGGAGTACTTTCCTATCAATTAACTCTAAAAATTATGACGTGATTAAGTACATAAGTACATGACTCCAACAATCGTCGGATTAATTACACACGAGGAAAGTACAATAATAATTGATGGATGCGACGTTTCGTAGTGAAAAAGACAAATAAAACGAATCGCGACGAATTTTAATTAATAAAAAACAACATCCATAATTATGTGTAATAAGGATTTTATGGTTTTCATTTAACGCACATCCTGTTTCATAATTCTTTCGGATAACAAGGGTCGAAAGGGCCTGGGGCGGGCCCATGTCATCGACGAAATACCCACAATATAAGAAAATTGTATCGGACATGTACGGTCTGTAATGGATACCTCTCGAGTTATCTAGTAGGAAAAAAAAATAGTTAAAAAGCATTGCCAATTGCCGTTGGATGGTCGGGATGCCAGCAGACTAGCACCGTGTAATGACAAGTTCTTTCATTTCCCCTCGAGGAACATGCAATTGGTTTTCGAACTGATTTTCGATTTTGATTTCTCAAGTTCAATAATTAATCGTTATAAAAAAACTCAGGACACGTGAACATGCTCGTGCATACACCTGAAATGATGTTTCTTATCGTCACATCACGCCGGACTGACGTGAAAAGAAAAGAATTTGAAATTCCTAACTCCTTAGAGTGGTACCCCACAAGTGTCAAAATTAGTATTATTAAAAAGTATGAGCACGTATTCTAATGACAATACATAAAAAAGGCATAAATGTGTGTTGCTCTTGTGTGTGTCCGTGTGCGTGCGTGTGTTGGAGGAATAGACCAAAGTCTTGAGGGTATCCTCCACTCCACATCCTCCTAAGACTTTTGCGCTGGGAAGGAAACTTTCCCGGGGCCCAGCGTCCTTTGACAATTTTTTTTTTCAAATTAACTTAGCACCAGTCCTACTATTTTTTTTCCTCTATTGTGTCGCACTAACGAACTGACTCAGATGAAAGTTGTAGTGAGTCAGGAGCCCTTGGGGGTGTGCGCCACCACTTTTGGGATGCTTTGCGGTAGGCAAGTGACGGTGCATACGTCCGACGCCCCTTTCAATTCGAACGTCGTCCATTGTGATTTGAAAACCGCAGTTCCGGACGTGGAGTGTGGAAAACAACGTGAAAATTTTCATTTAATCGCATTAGGAGCCAGGGGACGACGTGTGTAGTTTGTTCGGGCGAGTACGACGGGTTACAACATGGTTGCCCGTACACAAGTAATGGAAGGCAAAACGTGAGAATGAAAGCGGAGTAGTTCCTTGTTGAATAGAAAAGTCACACTGAATGCAAACACATAGACAACATGTTTTATTCGGGGTAGAGTAAACAGATAAAAAGTCTAAAAATTCGACAGTAACAGGCATTTTCAAATTTCTAATTACAACTTTTATGGCGGCTGGGGGTTTACTTTGCTCAAAGGTCAGGCATTTCGCCTGTCCCACTATTTTCTATTCTTTTAAAAAAAATTTGATTTTTGGTGCATTACCTTTATTGGTGTGAAATAAATCGTTTTCACATCTATTTACTTGACTGACTCAGTATTTTACTACTATGAACTACATTTGTATATACTTGTTGAAGTATAAGTTACGACTTCGTTTTTATACACTTATACGGAAAATCAATCTATCAATCTCGGTTGAATTCTTCTCTTTATAATTCTGGGTCGGGTTCTTCAGTTTCATCTTACATTACTGCAACGTGAACTGAGTGTTGCGAGATCTCTGAATCAGATCACAGAGTCTCCCAAATTGTAACCCTAAGGCAATATTCTGCCGAAAATTAAATTTCATTGAATTCAATTTGTTTCTCACGCCTCACCGGTTTGTCTAGTACAAGCAGTAGACATTGTAAGAGAGGCATTAGTCTGCGTTGGGGAAGGTAACGAAACCGATAACGGATAATGGACGTGCATCTCCGACAAAGAAACGAAACAGAAAGGTCACCAGAAGAAAGGACCAAAAGTTCGTGACAGAGGGGACTTTCCCTATGCAGTTGTGTGAGCGCAACTCCCAGAGGAACACTTCGTCTAATTAAAAGACAACCGAAATGAGTTTAAAATAATAACTCGACTCATCATTGTAATTTAAAAAATATATATATATTAAAGGCTTCGGTCCTTAATCATTTTGACAATGAAAAAGGCACATGGGAGTGAAAAGGATGTCTGGGTGTGTGCACCCCCCGCATGGCTCACTTGCGGTTTTTGGTGTGTCGGAGGATCAAATCAAGCACCTCAACTTCAAAATTCATCAATTACACTTCTCCGGATGATATTATCTAATTAGATTGTAATGTTCGGAGAGGGTCACAGAAACTTTAATGAGGTTCTCTCGGTTTGAGAACTACAATTCTGTGGACTCACGAGGCGAACCTTTGCAAGAACATTTTCCTCCTGTTCTTCAGAGAACGGTGAACACTTCTGGTTACTGGAAACGGAAGATTTTATTTTCTACGATGTGCACAAATCTCCTAGTGAATTGCTACACCGGTTGAACGAACATTCTCGACTGGAGGGAGGGAACATAACGCAGCGGTGGCACACATAAGCCGAATAACAAATAATAAAATTTTTAAATTTATTCATACGCACTCTTTTCAATATTTGAACTGAAGAAATTTAATCTTTAAGTGTAGCATTTAAAAGAATGCAGTTAAGAGTTTCGTCTGTGTATGTTTGCGTTAAAAAATTAACATATTCAGACGAACGTGGGAGATAGACGGCAAGGGCGTGCACACACTTAAGTAGATCTATTCCACTCGTAACCAAAATTTCGTAAAACACACATTTTCAGGGTTACCCACTTGGAACTTGGAAGGATGAATTCACAAATTCCAGATACTAACGGTTTTACAGTTTCTCGGAACAATTAAAAATGAGAAATATACTACTTGGAGCCGGTTACTGCAGCCTAGTTGTGTGTGCCTTCCCATTTCTATTTCTTTTTTCATAATTCGTTTCAAAGGGTCGGGGGACACGTTAAGAAAAGGACTCGAGAACATCCTAATTGGATGGGCACGACGTTTGATTCTACTTGAGAAAGGAAGGAAGGAAAGGCAAGAAGGTATGGAAACGGTTAATTTCGAAAATCCGGTTCCGTATCTCTCCATTACTTCCACTATTTGACGTAGTTTTTTTTTCCTATCAGAAAAGTTACAATTCGCGTCGCTCAAGCGTGATAATAATTATTTCCCAACTAACTATTCTCTATTCCTTTCTCGTAGTAAATGATTCGTGAAGTACGCACAAAAAAAAAGATGGAAGAAACGATGCAGACACACAAAAAGCGGATACTTCAATCCGTGAAGAACCCGGTAATTAAGCTATTACAGTGTTTACATGAGCAACTATCATTGCCAAAATTGAATGAGGTGATTTTTGACGGAGTTCATCAGATAAACATAACAAAACAAGTAATTACCTATGTATTATCATTTCATGTTCGTGTAATCGCCGTCTGACAAATTGGAAAAGCTCGACAATTACGCCTCCAGATAAACACAGTTGGAGATAGTCTGGATAAGAGAAATAGAAATAAAAATCCCGTTCAACTTCCATTTTTCGTATTTATCACGAGACTCATTGCAGCAAACAGAATTTGATATAACAATGATATAAAGATCACGAATCTGATTTGTCTCTCGCAGACATATTTTAGTATGCTTTTGTACGGTTGAAAACGATAGAACAAAAATAGACAACATTACTAATACATGTAACTATATTTTACAAATTAACCTAAGCCTTTTATTAAAGTATACATGAGTACAGTTTAACATACATTACTTATGCTTTCTACAAGATGACGTGTGACTCATATAAAAATCGTTGTATGTTAATATTACACAGATTTTAATTAATTTTATTGGTTATTGATCAATGGTTTTTTCTTATGAATATTTTACAAAACTGAATGTCAGATCTCGTAGTGAAAACCTACAATTTTCTTACAGCACTGAATGACCGGCCAACTGATACGTCACAAATAAAGCATGTTCGCAAGTTTACCTGGAAACTGTGAGAAGCAATGCTTATTTAATAATAAGAGTCTTCTGCTCTCCCACAGAAACAGTGTCATTAGGGTACGTCATCAGGGGTAACGTTCATCTTACTTTTCTTGCACCCAAAATCCTGAGGAACTTTGGTTGTACCGCAATTTCCTTTCGCCTGGTATTAACATCCCTTCCCCGAAGTGACGGTTGAAATATATCCTCTTTTTCCACAACAATAAATTTACATGTCACGTAAAATATAAGAAATTATTATCCTATTCTAAGACGCGGATAAAAAGGGATGTGCGTGTGCGTGGAAAAGCACAGGCCACCGTTTATTATTAATACAATTTGAACGTCTGAAAAACAAAAGGAAAAAGCAAAACCGGAACCGTCATTCGACGCGAATGCTCTAATTATACAGAGATCGTAGTCAATTAACATCACATTCGACCAAGGATTACTATTATAATATTAACTCCACTATTCTTTTTTAAATTCTCATCGTACATGTAAACAACGTGGTTGACGTGTACAAGAGGGAACGAAATAACTTGGCGCGAGTTGACATGATTAAATAACCGGTTGGGATTTTAACACATTTCACATGAAAATATTCTTAGGGCCACGATGATGTTTCGGACGCAACACTTTTTACGACTTCATTTTGCGTGCCAGTGAAACCAGACGGTTGATCCAACCGATATTTTCTATATTATCTATAGAATTGTACAAATTTCGATTTTTAGTTAAGCAGTTGTAACAAACTGCTAAACCTTTTTAATTGATTCTGATCTGCTGGGACGAGAACTCCTTAAGATCTCACGCGACTGAAGATCATTTTGTTTTAACCTTTCATTTCCATCTTCTTGTTCCCAGAACTTCATTATTGGTTGCATGCCTTTTTTTCTTCAACTTCTTCTGTCTCACGGTACCACCTTGGAAAACATTCGGTTTTGGCGTTTAATATCCTCATCCGTCATTCAAGGCAGGTGATTGTAACACCGTACATGTATTATTTGAAAAATAATCTGTTCGTAGATAGCATCAATTGCGATGAGGAACTTCTTATTGTTCTCAACTTTTGTCTTCTTCTTCTTGTACAATTCTTACACCTTTTACGCGGCACGGTTCTTTGTTTCACGCTTACCGCAACCATCAAACTTTTTGAGTATAATTTTGATCAATAGGACCTTTGATATTTAATAATTCACAATTTTCTTTAAAAAAAAAAATACTGTCCTATTCCGAAGCTATACTTTATAGCTGTCAACGTGCTATTCAAAAGCACTGTCTTCTATTATCTACGCTTGTCGCAGATGGCGGAATCGTTCTACCCTGCCAAATAATTAATAAAATATACCCCAACTACTTAAAATAAATTCAGGGGATGGTACGGGGCTAACGAAGAAAATAATTGAAGTCAGATCTAGCGATAATAATAATTATCACATTCATCATTTTTTTAAAAAGGTTGTTGTGCCATGCGATACGACGAGGGGATCCTATTCACTGTCGCGTTATAAATAATGTAATTATTAAATTCTGTCCCGTGATACGTGCACACTGCCATGTGGGTACTCGTCAAATAGTTTACCCTCTTGCACCCACTACCTGTTAGGAAATCCGGTTAAACTAAACGAAACGCAAGGTACGGACGACCTATCGAAAATGTAAAATAGGTGCTAAAGCGAGTTTATTATCAGAGGGAGCTTACTACCTGGTCAAAATTTGAATCTAAATGACATTTACGGGGTATTTAATCCGTTTAAAGACTCACCGTGGATTTAATGGGGAGTTTCTGATGGGCTAAGGGTAGACAGAGATTATGGAAGCGTAATGAAATATTGTCCCTGTCCCTGTTCCAGTTGCGTGGAGTGTCTCGTTCCCTCAGTTCCAGTCCTCTGTGTCCAGGCCACGACAAAGTGACAGCCGAAATAAATCATATCCTTTACTGATAGAATACAGTCTATTGAATCACCTTTACGTAGACAAGGGAAAAGGGTTCTATTTTTGTGTATGATAATCAATGCCACGAATCTTTCTTTTTTCATCCACTTTAACGCCACTTTTGGGAATAATATATACGTTTTTCTTGTTTTCCCTCCCGTGCTCTAAATATCACGTTTCGAAATCATTACTTATGATGACTGTTGCTCAGATAATATGACGGATGGTGGCGAACAAAAGGGTCTACAGTGCACCGATTTTGCCGAGGCCGTCGTCGATCTACAAACTCGTGTGTGTGTGTGTGTGTGTGTGTCTGTGTGTGGGCAACCCTGACAGATGTTAGCCGAATTGGAAATGCTATCTCAGGAACCTGTGCACGGTTGTTCAGTCAAATTCATTAACTTCTTCTATAAAAACACTACGTTTTGTTCTGAGTACATTAAAACCCTAGAATTATTTGTATTGTATTTATTTAATTCACAACTTCAGAGCTAACGGCATTACATAAAAATAATTACCTCTTTGTACAATAGTAAGTATATATTTACCTATATTACCTCATGACAGTACACCACAATCAGTTGTGTTCTCGCCCATTTCATTTTTATGAAAACTAAAGTTAGGAAACAAAGTTGGGGTCAACAATTGTGAATTTATATGCGTCGAATACTTAAGGGTTCTGTCCCTGAACTCAAACTTTCTCATTTGAATTAAATAAGAATTAACCTTTTATTAATATATATAAGACGCTCTGCAGCTATCGGAGGGGGGAGGCTTTGGGGGTTAAAAGGGTCAACCATGACCAAAGGTACACGAGTGTTACGTGCCAGAAAACATCCGAAAGTCGTAACTAGTCATTTGAATCCGACAGTCAACGCCGACTCTAATGAACCCGATTAAACTATAATTATACTATTTTATATTATATAACATTACGGTGGTTTCGTTTGTAGGGTTGCATATTACCATCGTAAATCATTACTTTAATTTATTACTTTATAACATGTGAACGTTTCTAAAATCCATATAATTAGTTCTTTACTCTTTTTGATTTTCCAATTAAACGAACACATACACACAAACATACTTATTTAAATCTACATGTTTGATGGAGTGCTTTTACCTTTCTTAAAAACTGTGCACCGAGTGGGATTCCAAGTTCTCGTACAGGGACAGGTCAACATAACGTGTGTCTTATTTTTACCCTCTAAAGTTCGCTGTTCTTTTTTTCAATGTTGTATTTTTTACATCATATAATTACATAAATACATTTGTGACAATTAGATGAAAAAAAAATATTTTACAAAGAAAGCTCGTTTAATTCATTTTACCGAACGGAGGAGTTATGAAAACTTGTTCTAAGTGATGTTTCAACGTGGGCTTGTCCTTCTCCGACGTTTTAAAAGACTCTAGCGTAGAGGTAACTGTTCTTTCTGGCATATTTTGTGTGTTTCTCACAACCGGACTACTGACCGTAGATTTGACTTCTGAAAGTGTTTAATCGAATAAAATTAAGGACGAAAATTACAAAAAAAAAACTACTCATGTTTAGGAGCGAACATTTACGAAAAGTACACTTTCAACCAGCCTTTATTAATAAAGGCAACTATTAATAATTTCTACGTTTCACGATGCAACAATCAAATAAGTAATTAGAATAGATAACCAATAAATTAGGGTAGAAGTAAATCATGTTTATGTGCACGAAGCAGAAAACCTGGGGTCAAGTTGTAATATTCCATTTATGTTTGTCGTAAATAAGAATAACTGCCTTTTAACTGCTTCACTGAACGTTATCATTTGAAATGTCGGACAGTTTTGACGTTTGTATCGATGCAAAGAACAGCAATGAACCTATTTCTACTGCAAAAGTATAATAATTCACAACGGGCAGAAAAACGCAGTGGTTAGTTATTGTATTACCAATAACTGCACACTAACTCCTGCGCATACTAATAATATTACATATTGTGGTGTTCGCTGGAAAGTAACATTTGAATAAGAGCCACTTGGCATGACAATTTACATTACTGTTACAATATTTTGAGTTTTTATTTACCAACAGATGTAGCGTTCGGTTTCGACTCTTCGAAAATATCCTTGTGACCCTCAGACATTTTAAAGATGCTATCGTTGCTCAATTCTACTGGAATGAATAGAGAGGAAATCGGTAGGTGAATCGGACACTCCAAAGAACACATACACAATAGTTTTCGAACTCACCTCTGCGACTTTGATTGACGGATGAAGAACAATAACACGCACCGAGATGTTGATACGTACTAAATTTTGAATGACTTAAACTTGGCCTGGTTCCTTTGCGTAGTCCTTTTGTCAGAATTTGTAGTTTCCTTTCCGTTTTCATGCCTTAAACAATCCAATTTCCTGGTAAGGTAAAAACATTTGTAAAATATTTTATGCGATTGCATGCAGTAGGAAAAAAGTAAAAACTTCACGCGGTGAAACGTTGTGTGTTGTACACACACAAACGAAACCCAAATTTGTCTTATTCGAACACAGCTACTTCATCGTGTAGTACCTTCACTACCATACTCATAGTCTTTCTGATTATTCTCGGTTACCTGTAGTGTTGCTTTACATACTCTCTGTGACACACACACACACATGCATAAATACCTGACGAAAGTGTAGTTTTCCTTTCTACAACATGTTGTAAAGTGTTGAGGGCCGTTGCATTGAGACCATTAGGTGGGTTATATTGTCACAAAGTAAAACAACCAAAATGTCTCGAAAATTTACAATGATGAAAACTTATAAATAGAAATTTTAAAACGTCAAAGGAACCAGACATTTATTTATACGCGATCGTCATATTTTTCAATTTCGTTTCCGGCACACGAGAATGTTGGGTTTTTTTCGCGGGAAAAACTTTCATTGAAATGGAAGAGTCAGGTGAACAAGGTGGAGTGGCGTTGTAAACAAAACATCAGCTGATTCGTCTAATATTTTTTATTACAATGAGATGGTACGGAGCATACGGGGACTGGTTGACCATCAAATTATTCAAATAATTTATTGATTTTGCTAAAATAAAGTTGGTGTGAGAAAAACGTTGGCTGACGATTGTGAAAAGATTCCCTTTAATGTGAAAACATTAAAAGAATAAAGATTACAATCCATAAAAATATTAAAATAAGACTCAAGGAGAAATGCGAAAACGGTTGAAATACAAGAATTTAATTTCAAAACGGTGTTTGAAGTGAATAAAATAAAATTAGGTGGCTGTACGAGGGAATTAGTGAGGCAGTGCTCAGGTAGAAAGACGTCACAACAATGTAAACTGCTACGACACATGTAACCCTCGCACCTTCATTTATCATTCGTCGCAGTGTACCCTCCCTAACGGATGTAGAAACCTTCAGAAGGTCTCTATAAGATTCCTCATTCGTCGCCACCAAGGTGCATTACAAAAGAACAATGTGAAGCACACGTTAATAAGCTGATAATACACCTGAGCAGCAAGGAAGAAACAGAGAATCTAACGACAGGTGGTGCGGTGCCACAGAAAAACGTTCTGCAGGTGAGACGGGACCAGAGAAAGAGTAACAAAACGCCAAAGAGAAATTCAAACGAGTGGTCAAATTGATAAAGAAAGTAATTAAACTCTGCAACATGAAAAATAAATGTCGACTACGCCCTACAGACTGACACATAAAACGATTCTTCCTCGGGTTAAATTCGTGTGATGAGCCACAAATTCCAGTATGAAAATTCCAGCACTGCCTGGAGGTACTGCTGGAAATAAAACACATAGCCGTCAGGTTGTCATTTAAAGTGCTTATTAAATGGGCGCACGACGTTCTCACAAGGACATTAATAACAAATAAATAACCGTTGGCTTGTAGCCTATTTCATTTCCGATATTTTAATCTGTATTTATGCCAATGTTTTTTTACTTTCTCTCTCTCTCTCTCTCTCGGCGGAGGCACCGTGCACTTTCAACCCCCGAGTACTGCACTCGGGTTAATGTATTTAAATGGGCGGTGAAACGAATTAAAGTTGATTAATCCGCAGCGTGTTTCAACAATATCTAGTTCCTTTGTAAATTACCAAATTATAGAAAATTATATATTTCACAAGTTTCGCGACTTTCGTGAAAATTTCCCATTGCGTTGTTCCAGTCGTTTTTACCGCCATTATTATTATTATTATCATCACCACTGATAGTTTCAAGACTTTAAAGGGGAGAGGTTTGTCAACTTTTATTGAACTTGAACTTTGTTTGAGCTTTTCCACAACGGGGTTAATTTTACACAATACATAGTTTATTTCCGACAAATTATCATTTCAATCAGTGAACTCACGTTACAGAAAGTGAATTCGAGTTGTCACGTTGTTAAATATCAACTGTATCACGTTGTAATCACTTAAAACGCTTTGCTTTTTCTTAAAACTTCAATCAACGGCGTGAGAGAAAAGATAAAAGAGAGTACATATGGGAAACAGCATAGCCGCTGTTGGAGTTGCTCTCTTCCTTAGGAATAAACATCGCCACACCCATAATATAATGACTTTTTGCTCTCGTTCAGGTTTTTACTTGTTCTTCTGTGACAGATTAATGAGGACTTAAGTCAATGAGAATGCAAGTCATTGAATTCCGGAAACCCTCGAGGCCTGAGGAAACGCCAAGTTACAAAAATATTAACAAATCATTTCATAAACATTATCAATAACGCAAAACACCGACTACCTTTTTCATAGTAAATAATACCTTTTGCGCCTAGATGATTTATGACTTTTAGGTGAATCCAATAATTATCTGGGATTGGCAAGGGTGGTTTCTTTAAACATCGTGGGCTATTTTGGGCGGTTTTTTCGTGAATAAGATGACCAAACTATTTTAGTTAGTGACCGCCGACGTGAAATTGGTAGGAAGGATCAGCATCGAAATTATGCATTTTAATTCTATGAATAAATACATGTTTTGTAGAGTTTTGCATTTCAAAACCCAACGCAATGTGTCTATTCCCTCAATAATCAAAAATACGGTTAGTCTCAGTCAGTACTCATTAGTGAGTGCTAATGAATGTAACACGACGAAGTTGAGAAGGTTAAAAAATTAACAGATCGTAAATAATTACTATTTTTAGTCCAGAACATATTTGGATTCCAAAAAAATGTGTGTTTGTTTGAAGATTTAAGAATTAATGGGTTTTGTATTGCATTGAACTAAAATTGAATTGATCTTCCTATGAAAAACGCTGGATTTTAAAACCATAGCCAAGGTCCTTGTTCCTGCATAAAAAATACAATTCATTGTTTAGAAATAGTTGAGGGACACACAAAGTTCAACAAGTTTCATCGGGTACTTTTAATAAAATACGAATTTGTTCCGGAATTGCTTCCTGAATTCACTGGTACGTTAACGAGTGCAAATGACCAACGCTGGGTCCCAAAGTTTTTCACCAAAATAATAAAACGGGTCGTCTGCATCTTCCGGTTGTTAGTCAAGTCACAACATACATAAATTATACGTCAGCAGCATTTAAAAATATCCAAAAATTGTCATTCGCATTTTCTAATGACACGTCATTTGCGTGTAACTTGATTAAGATTACCCATTTCTCTATTCCGGCAAATTCTACCTGCTCATTAAGTCTTCGTTACCGATCGTCATCAATAACTTTTACACGGTTCATCTCGTCACAACGCATATGTTTACGTGCTTCAATTTAAAAAGCACACAAGTGGACTTTATCGGCTGTTAATAAGCTAATCGAGTTTTTTTTTCGTCCTTCCGTCCCCATCGCATCCTCTAATTTTCTCTAGGTTTTTTTTGTAGGACGGCAAACAAGAGCAAAATTAACAACCGGTATAATGACCGGTTTATAAAACGTTTAAAAACAATTAGCACAGGAGAGTGAGGCTTAATAAAATTAACTTAGAGAGAGAGAGGAGGGCATTAACTAGAGCAAACGTTTCCTGTTCTCCCACGAATGCGAATTAGACTTTTCCAAATGAATAGTCTGCATTACGTTTTTTTATCCGTGACGTGACCGGTTATTTTATGAATGTTCCACGTTATTAACCCTACTTCAATACACTCTATGTACACACACACACACACACACACACACATACACACATACAGAGCCTTTGTTTTCTCCTTGAAAATAAAATTCAACTTTCCTTGTTTTCGGAAAGGGAAATTTGACTGAAAGAGATTGATGTCTCCTGCTCGTTCCACATACAGGGCAGTTTGGGTCACGCCATTCATCGCTTAAAAATTTAACACTTTAAAAATATTCCAGAAAGCGTAACAAGTAATGATTTAACATCGGCTCCCTCAGACCATTATCTTTGGATAATTTATGTACCTTTAATTTACGAAAAAGAAAATTAATCCTGAGTTCTATTAAATCCTGGGGTGATGCAAAGACCAACAGAATTGGTTTGTCGTCACTTCAGAATTTATTTTCATACAATTACAATATTACATAAGATTTATTACTCTATATACATAGATATAGCTTAGTTGATATGGATCTAAAAATTAAACGACTGCATATATACAAGAATAATGGACTAGTTGTGGGCACATGAAAACTTTTATTGACATTGTCGTAATGTTGCAAAATCATAGGAAAAGGAAAGAGGTTTGAACAAAGTGATTCTCCTTGAGGAAATTGAAGAAAACGTTTATAAATTCACAAGATGAAATCCTCTGAGTGGTAACTCGATGATTCGATGCAGTTCACGTCATAAAAACTTTGGTAGGAAACCAAAGTGCGGGAATTTTAATGGAACGACCATTAGAAATGCACTATTGATTATTATTAATAATAATAATAATTAAATCTCCTGAGGATTAAAGACGTGCCTGAAATTCACAAGCCGAAAACCGTCCATTGAAGAGCCCACAAGGAAAGCCCACGCCTCAATTCAACCATCAAAATGAATTTGTCAATAGAACTACAAGAATACATAATTCGGTTACGACTGTTTCAGAATGTATTAAAAACTAATTTATTTTCCCGTGTAACGACTGTAATTACACTGCCCGAGCCAGCATTCAATTGAATTCAATTACATTTATTAACATTAAACGATACTTCACCAAATTAACGCCTTCTATTAAGTTGTTATGTGCGGTGGGAGAATAACAAAAAAATTTACACGGAAAATTTCAGGTACAGGCTCACAATACTTCTCTATTTGACTTAACTAATCCGCAATCCTTATTAATTAGCAAACTCAAAATGTTTCGGCTCTTACCAAATTTGCTAAATGTCCTTGTCAAAAGAAAAAATGTCCGCTGCAACGAAGATTAGGTCGTACCCAAAATTTTATTAGTGATTGACCCGCGTGTTGCGCTTAAATAGAAATTAAATTAATAATGGAAACCGTTTCCATGTAATTCACATAAATTCGTCCGGAGGAGGAGTCTTGTTACGTCTTTCCGTCCTCTTCTAATTTAATTGAATTAAATCGTTGAGGCAATGTACCGGTCAAAAAAGTGATCTCCCAGTTAATTAGAACGATTTCGACTAATTAGACAAGTGACAAAAGTTCGTTTTGGACACCAAAAAATTCTTTTAATTAATCCGGTGAATGTGATATTCGTGGACTTTTTAAAGGATTTTTTTTCAATACACCTCAAGCATTAAATAGTGAAGAGTAACATTGATTTACCATCAATAACACTAAATACAGTTTTCAGTTTCAACTCCCGAAGCCTTCGTTCATCGCACGACCGTTGATTCTATTTTATGTAAGTACATACGTAGTGATGATGTGTATGTACTGGAGTGTAGAATGAGGAAAGGACAAGAACAGAACTGGATGGTTCGATGAGGGAATGTTTTTTAGTGTGTTCCTTGTTTTTGTTGAGCAGGTTAAAACCTGAATTTATTCCTGTAAACATTGAGAAAAAAGGTATATGGGGATTGACGTCACGCATGTGACGCCACGCAAAATTCTTAGTGGACGATTTGGTCTTGTTGGATGGACTTGGGATTTGACCTTGAATTTGCCACAGGATGTTCTGTCTTTTCTGCTGCCAATCAACTTGCTTGATGAAAAATTCGAGTGGAATACGACCGGATGTCGACGGTGTGGTGAACGACGTGTCGCAGTATGCGAATGCCTTGCAGTCGGTCACCGGTTTCTGTTGGGGACAGTCAGGATTCGGACACCCAAAATCTGAATTAAGTCAAATCTGTCATTTTGTAGTGAAAGAATAGGAGAGTGTGAAATGTTGGTGATGAAATGTGTGACATGTTGCCCACCGAGGGTACCTTGCCGAGTGTTTCCGTTTGTCGTTGATATTTTGATTTATGACAATGCCGCACAAATACAGGTAAGTGAGTTTTTGTTTTCAAAGAGGTGCAGGGATATTCACTTGATTAATTCTTCCATGGAAGCATGTGAATGACTGGAGTAACCGTCGTGGGTCAGAGGTAGTACCCGTCTCTCTCCAACACGGTGACATCCTTAGACTTTCGTTGCAGAAAAGTATCGGATAGAGGCCACACGTTGTAAATCATTCGACTCACCGTGAAAAAAAAATAAAATTGTCTGAGTGAGGTACCACCCGTATGTTGTCCGGTTTTTTTTTTCGAAGAAATTATTCGAATAATATGAAAAGCGATACCAAATGACGAAAAGAAAGAGACTTGGGTGTCCGTGGCGATCTACTCGTTACATCAAACCATACGGGTTCTTTTAGATCAGATAAAACGCCTTCTTTTTTAGTTATTCAGTTCCATCGATGGTATCTGTTTCCCGCAGTCAGCCAACACATTCACTACATTACTCACACGTTTATTGTCCTCTGGAGACGCTTTGGGGATGAACGACCAAAAATTACCACTCAGGGTGCTGCAAGGTACAAGTGAAAATTATCTGATCCTGTTGAGTTCAATTTCGGGCGTTGAAATCCTCGTTTGTCGAAATGATTTCATCTTGGGACGATTTCGAACAGCGTGGGACGGATCGTGGGGGCAATAAAGTTTAATTGTTGGACAACAGAGAGGAAAAAAAGTTTCTGTGTGAAATACGTTTGACAGGTCAGGCGGAGGCAGTTGATTTGAGGCTACCTTAGGGTTGCACCTGTAAAAAGAGGGACGAAGGATCTGTTTCAGTGTCCCCCACTCTTCGTATATTTAATTATGTTGTTGAGTGCTCCTAGAAATATATATAGCGTACACTACATTAAGATCTTATTTATAAATAGAAGACATTTTTCAGTATTTCGTGATGTATCGTGGACTCAGGGTTATCAGCTGTGTTCGTTAATTATTGTAAAGATTAATAACTAAGATTAATAATATAATGACCCAAGAACAATAACATATTATGGCATTAATAAATTGAACCACCGATACAGAGGTTGTTGATTTCTGCAACGGTTTCAGTGTTACTTAACTCTCAGACTTTATACTACACAGTTTTGTTGGTCAAATATTTAAAGAAGTTCTTTGATTGAAACTTTTTTCTCTCGCTCTCTGTGACATTAAAACATAAATCAGGATTTCTGGTGTTTTAATGAAAAACCCTTTTGTCATTTTTTTGCCAAAAATATTGATTCGTACCGAACAAATGAGGTCATATAGTCAGAGAGCAAGTAGAGAGAATATTTAAATTTTAGTCGAACGTAGGAAAACGTATACAATTAGGCCGTGGAGGTCATTATTATTATTTATTGCGAAATTTTTTAAATGGCTTGGTTATTATAATATTGCCACCATTTCGCTTCAACGACTTCCTTCTTTTTCTGTTAACTTTTGTTACCTGGCTAGATTAGAAGAAGATAAGTGATCGCGAAGTAACAGCCTTCGTTATGTGGGCCGAAGGAAAGAGAGATTTTCATCGGGTTAATCTTGGCCGACTCGTGCGAGAGCAGTTTAATTAAGTTTCTTGCACGAAAATAGGTGTTCGCCACCCAGGTGTACACCTCTGGAGAAGGCATAATTTATACCGGGCATAGAAGAGGAAGTGAGTGTTCGGGCAGGGTACTTTCGAATTTCCGGACATTCTTTGTCATAAATAAGAAAGCCCCCTTCCTTTTTTTTGCTGTTGTAAATCGACTGAGCTGTTGTTCACTGCTGCCGCCCGCTTTTGACATTCCTCCACGGTTACTGACAAGTATTTTTCTCGAAAAATTCAACTTGAAGAAGTGAAGTTCTTCAGAGTACTTTCCTGTGGGTTGCTAATGAACTTTCACCACAATTGAAGAATTGTAAAAATTCAGTGTATTGTTGTGCCTCATGTCGTGAGGTCCAGTTCCATCTTTATTTAATATTCTCAAAATAATGAATTAATAATATTCACATAAGAATGGGGAAGGCACTTAAGCATTCCATGCATTAAATTCGTGAAATTAAGAACCTTTCAATTTTAAGGTTTGGACCATGGAAATGTACATGACACTGTACCATCTGATATAAATACAACCTCACACAAACTGACACGGATAATTTAGGTAGCGTGAAGTAGAAAACTACGGAAATAAAAGTATGTAAGAAATTTATTTATACAAGTATGAATAAAAAAATGCATCTGAAACTGCAACTTCATAGTCAGGCAATTATACCTACATAGATCGCAGCAAAACTTCTAAAACAAACTACGAAAAAAGACTGAATTATACTTCTGAGAGAGTGACATACAACTGAAAGCATAGAAAAGCATAGACCAGGTCCAAAAAGTTATATAAAAATATGGTAAAATAATTCGTACTGGAGAAAACTGCTACCAAGTAAAGAGAATAATATTTACCAGCCATAAAATAACTTACGGTTAATTTCATTGTATAAGTAAGTGGTATACTCAAAAGTAACTCAGGAAAGTAACTTGTGCATAATCTTTTGCCTCTTTCAAATATTCTCACGATCACAATTCAATAAATGTTCCATACATAGAGTTTGAAATTTGCATAGAACAATCAATTTTTGACTTTTTAACCTTTCCTGACCTTAGGAAGCCCCGTCAATTCAAAAACCGTAAGAGAGAACAAACTACGTTAGACCGTGTGGAAACACGTGTCTACTCAGAGAGGATGTCTGTGCACTCCGTCAGTTGAACGTTTTCCCTTCTGTGACTTTTCCATTCGTTAACTTAAAAGACAATTAATCTCGTGCACTTTAAGTCAGTCAAATTAAATTTTCGAACAGATTTGAATTCAATTTAGTGACTCGGAGGAAACTAATACAATGTTTACAAGTTGCGTAATTTTATTAAATTTTTCATTCGTAACCCCGTGAGCACGTGTTGCTAACTCAAAAATTATACATTTATGTATTTCGAAAAACTGTTTCACAATAGGAGAATGATGAATGGTTGATTATTCCCACCGATCATTATTTAATTTCGACTGTTGATTGACAAATTTATTCCCAAACCTTGCTCGCGAGTTTCTGCTGTAGTCGTGACGGTAGTCTGTCGTCGACTCATCACAGCAAAATTCTATAAACTTAACTTTATATCTAAGTCCTCGATACTAAAAGTACATTAAAGGAATGGTTTGCTTTGGTCTACCGTTAAGAAGTGGTAACATAAATTTTGGAATAGCAGAAAAGAGTCAGGTTTCGGAGGTACTCACTCATTGGCTTGACTTCAGGGGAGTAATTTTGCGTGTAGCATTTCATTCTCCAATTTATAAACTTTACGGTTTTATTAGTTTTGTTAAAGAAATATTGTTTTAACTATGGGAAGCAATCCCATGGAAATAATACGGATAAATCTCACGGAGAGTCGGAAAAGTTGTTTTTCTCCCCGATAGTTTTGAATGAAGTAGTGATTTCCCGTGAGTGCCACCACCGGCAAAGGCCTTCAGGTCGTGATCTATAGTTCTACAGCGACCTACTTGTTGTGGAAAATCGAAGGTGAAAAGTTTTTTTTTCTTCTTTATCCTCCCATTGGTCTTCCTCGTTTTTTTGCAGGGTTAACATTATGTGACAGTGCAGTTTTAATCTCGAGGGATGAAACGCTTTTGGTTTGCTCTCAGGAGAAAAGGCGAGAAAGGAGAAAAACAAAGATTAAATATATTGAAACAGTGCAAGGCACGAGGGAATAGACAAGTCGACTGAGGAAGAATAACACAAGCTTGGCATGGTGGTGGCCGTCGCGGGGGGAGGGAGGGGGGTTCGGTTCAAATGGTCTTTTGGTTTGCCATTTCTTTCCAAAGTAGAACGACCAGTGGTCGATAAATAACACTAAAAATAAAATTAATGCTTGGGAAAGTGTAGCAAAAGGTTAAGGGTACAGAGTTAACGACGATTTACTGCTATATGAAACCTTCAAACACTGCCAAACACTACATAATAGATACGGTGGCAGGGGAAGAGATAACTTGTGATACATTAAATGATCATGCTCAAGGTAGAACGACGAAGAAGATGTGGGGGGGGAAAAATCATTATGTTTCTGAAAAATACGTAAAAGAACACAATAAACACGAGTTTATGTAATTAAACAATACAAATAAGTAAAAAGAATGATGAGACATTGAGGCGTTGACGTATTATGTAAATAATGATACATAAATTTAGTGGGAAAGTATTGATTATGATCCGAAGAAAAAATAAGTATTTTAACCAACAGAACGTCGAACTCGTAACACGAAGACTTAAACTACTTCGCATAAACTATGTTTACTACGTTTTAATTTATAAAAGTAAATACATTGTATTTTGTAATCATCTTTTTTTTCCTTTAGAAGGCGCCATTTAAAAAAAAAATGGTAACGGGTCTTAAGAGTGCCAGAGAAACGGTATGACTCGGTGGTGTAGAGGCTGTTAAAGTTAACATATGCATGCAAACATTTATTGTTAGTGTTAGTGCTTTATTGCTCGATTACGACGTAATAACATTTCTTACGGGAGATTATTCAGGATTAAATTACGCGAGTAGATTTTATCCGTCTCTCAATAGCAAAATTTTTAGCATTAATGAAGCGGTCTGACCACCACGCTAAATCCAACGCAGGCGTAAATACCACGGGAATATGGCTCCTTTAGAATGATAGTCATCAGTGGTAATACCTAAAACTGAATATTTATTTTTGTGTGAGTAGTTTTTAGAGACCGTATCGTTGTGTTATTTTTAATAGCTGCGACTCATGTCGTTGCATAAGGTCATTCCGCATATCTTCTATTAACTGTTTTTTTTAGGGTAATAATTTTTATGTGAAAGTGTAGTTGCAACGCTCTGTATGAAATTAGATGTAACAGCGAATGAACGTGATGGCTGTGTGGAGTGTCGGCGACAATTTTAAGTGGTGTAAAACCAACAGAAACAGAAGAACGGGTTCTAACACTTGTGAAAAATACAATACCACAGTAACTTTTCTGTTTTTTTTACAATTTAAGGTTAAATTGTGGTTGTGTTAACTATGGAATTTTTCTTCACACGGAAATAAGACAGATGGTAAAGCATATTTTAGTGTGTCATCTCCAGTTCGTGTACGGTAGCTGGTGGCTGCCGTCCAATCTGTGGCCTTTCGATGAAACGTAATTGAAATACTCGTCCATTTCTATCAGATAAAATCCAGTCAAAGTCGATTATCCGGTGATGGCACATCAGACGTGAGCATTTTAACTCGTAACAGAAAGGAAAGACGCCAAACTTCATCAGGTTTATCTGAAGCGAACCTTTTTTTTGCCTTCGCGTTCGTTCCTCCCGCCATCTTTAAACGTCCATTACCCTTGAAAAAAATGGAAATATTCTCCGGTTTCCAGCATCTGCATACCCTTATCTACCGGGCAGATAAAAAAAGAGACTTCTACAAATTACAATAAACTGTTCTGGAAAATTAAAATAGCAAAAGCCCGGGCTATCCGCCCGTTTCTTTCCTCCTAGAAAAACTAGTGGTATCTTCGAGGGAAATTGCACTTCCGGTGGAACAACCTTTTTTTTCGAGACTTTCCAAATTCGAGTTTGGTTTTGCCCGGGAGAAGTCATTTTCTTGGGTTTCGTAGTGCACATACACGTCGTTTGCATATTAAATGAACATTTTTGAATTGAATGAATGTGCGTAAACATAAATTTCTTTTTCCGTTTGGGGAATGAGCGAGATCGAATTGCTCGTCAGAGGGCAAATGCACAGACCTCACGTGATTGCCGGGCGGAAGTGGATGGGACAAGCAGAAGAGAAAGAGTGTTTAGACGGGTTCTATAGCCAGGTGAAACTATTGAAGGGAAGAAGAAGAAGAAGAAATCTGCGTTAATAAATGTCGCAATTTTCCAGGCGCAAAGAAAAGGTGAAATCTGTTTTATTGTCTCACAGGACGTGATTTTCCCATTCGAAAATCACCAATTTGATAAGAAAATGGAAAAGTTTTATGTGGGAAAGCAATTCTTTCAAAAAACATTCACGAAATTAACCGAGTCCTGCTGAATCTCCAAATGGGGCACCGAAGAAGACTTCCGAAGACGTCTTCGAGCACGTACCAGCATGTCCTTTCTTTATACCGAGTGAGGAAGTCAACACAATGTGATTTCAATTTATTTAAATTGTATTATTGTTATTATCGCAGACTACATTTTGTTGTAGAAAAGAAAATCACTGCACTTCTCCAGAGACAATATCCGATTGAAAACGACTGCTCAGGTTTACCACTTTTTGTCGAGTGACCTTTCTATAAACCGTTATGTACACACCTGAGTATGTGGTCGGGATATTTAAGTAACCCGAATTTGTCAGATATTTCCATTGTTTTTTTTGTGTCTTTTATAACGAACAATAAGAACCACATTGTTTCAATCTCTCCCTTTTCTATGTCTTGTTTCTTCTACTGAAAAGTCTGACTTCTTCTCCTATTTAACTTGTTACAATCCACACGGATACACAATTCAATAGTTTGTTTTTCAACCGCAACTATTTGATTGTAGTCTTTGCTATTAACGAGGTACATTGTAATCGGGAACTCCTGCGGCAGTTGACGATGTTCTCGACTATTCCTGAGCCTACCGACTTACTTCTTGAGCCTTTGGTGGATGGATACTCCATTTACTGTCTGTCTTCCGCATGAAGCGTTGACGAGTCGTCATGTACAAGAAATATGTGTGTACTGCATGGACAGGCACACGGTGGTACTTTGTGGTGCCCACCCCTTCGGAGGTCCTGCAGGACGTGAGAGAATTTTTTGTCGTACAAGGTGCGTGTACAATTTTCAAACCATCTCTTGCGTAACAGCTGAAAATCAATTTCAGAAGAAGACATTACCATATCAGTAGAAAGTTTTGATGGCAAAGGGCTTAGACCGGAAGTCAGGGAAAGCGTCCGAAATCCCCTGCAGGAGTTTTGCCTCCTCCGGTGGGACCCACGGGGTATAAAGACATTCAAAAAAATTCTTATACCTCCGAGATCCTTCAAAGGAAGGAAACCGATTTTGCCCATTGCCGTCGATTTAAAAAATCGGTCTTCGGCCTTTTTTTTCTATTCCCCCAGCCATTAGCGAATTGAAATCATATCGCAGAGTTCCAAACTTTTGGTAAAATTCAATGTGGCAGGGGAACACAGGAAAAAAAAGTTATTCCGAGTGTAGAATTTGAAAAATTATTGGAAAGACATAAAATAAAGATGGTGCTCGTCCCCGACAACAAAGTTATGTTCTTGTTCGAGCCTATGGAAATTATTAAGGAGTTGTTGCCTGCAATTAAGTTTAAGTTTCTTCATTTAAAGTTTGACAAGTGACGTGCCCTTGATTTTCTCTTGCAAAACCGTGCAGGAAAAAATTTTATTCCTTGTTTTTGTCTTTCTCATGCTTCTTTGCCATTCTTTGTCATTATTTTTATTGTAAGCAAACTTGTTTTAATCCTTTTATTGGTCTTTATTTTTCGTCTTTACCATTTATTCTTGTATTAATTTGCTTAAATCTTCTTAATCTTCTTCGTTTTGTCTTTAATCCGTAACTTATACTAGTATATTCAATTTTTGTTTTTCTTCTTTTTTTTCTTATTTTTCGCCGAGATCGGGAGTTTGAAGTTCAGCATTTTGTTCAGTGTATCCTTTACTCGAAGAACCAATACTTTATTCAAAAGTTTTGTAACAGACGAATTATAGTGAACGGTAAAATTTGACTGTTTGATTTATTCTCTTGTCCGAATTACGCGGATTTGCATTGAGAAGAAATTTCAAGTTAGGCGCACTAATTGCACGGCAATTTGGTTCGTTTCTATTGCCCCGAAGCCTTTTTGTTATTTGTTTTATTTCCTTTTCTTACCATGGAGCAAGTAATTAGCAGTGTTTAATGCTTTCGCCCCTTCTTGTTTCTTAATTGTGCGTTAATTTTAAGTACTACGGCTCTTGTGTGAGTTGGAAAGAAAAATAATTTTACCAAGTTCATTGAAATTGCGGAGAAGCATCTCAAGCTGCTGTCGACGTTTGTTGCTATTCATCTGTTTAGGTCTGTGCTTGGTACCCGACAACGACCTCCAAAAGAAATTAAACCTAAGACATGGTCACCTTTCCACTTATTACTTTAGTGTTGAGTTTTTCACTCAAACTGTAGCAGCCTGTACATGTACAGCCACATCGGCGTGTTCAACCGAATGGACAAAGACACTTCGCCATGCTTTTATTATTTGTACACCTGTTTTACATTTGTTACCTTCACCTTTTCTAGGGTAGTCTACTGCGTCCCCTGTCCTAGACTACATT
The DNA here is from genome assembly GCA_037055365.1 of Polyplax serrata. Classification (NCBI taxonomy): domain Eukaryota; kingdom Metazoa; phylum Arthropoda; class Insecta; order Psocodea; family Polyplacidae; genus Polyplax; species Polyplax serrata. Next base: position 1,554,868 of record JAWJWE010000038.1, on the reverse strand, counting down.
ATTAGCATTAAACTGTTAATAGAATTACAAGGCGGACTCCTTTGTTGTTGCAATTCATGTTTTAATTTAATTTTTATGTCTAACTCAAGCTTCTAGCCATTCATTTTCCCCGTAACCCTTGGGCTTTCATTTTTCAAACTTTGTTTTCCTAATAATAAAGGCGCGGAAAGTTCTCCCGACTGAAATTTCAAATCCTGGGGCCACTTTAACTTGATTAAACAATCTCAGGTGACCTATGCGTTTTCAACGGGACCGACTTCTTTTCCTGACAAACACACATGTTACCATGCCTGAGCAGACTTAATTTCTTATTTTGTCCAGGTATCCTTTCAGGGAGCTGTGACTATTTTGGGAGGTAGTGGGCGAACAATCTGAGACGTAAATTCCGTCAGGGATTGTGCAACAAAACGTAATGGTTTCAGGGGGAATCCCCCTGTATTTCATGTTCAAAGTCCGGGAATTTCCGATAGGCAAATGGATCGAGATGCAAAGCAAATAAATTAAAACCGGTCAAAAATGAAATTCGGTGGAGGTTACCGTAGAGAAGTAAACTTTTTGTCGGGGCTACTTCACAAAATCTAAGGATGAATCTCAATCCAAATCACGGTCCCGTGTTATTTATAGTCCATCGATTTCGAATGTTTTGGTCTGCTGAACTCGATCCTCGTGAAATGAGTTCGCCTATTGCTACTTCTTCCGTCATTCTGGAGTTGTTCTACTCTTCTACCGAAAGAAGAAGTAAATGACAAGAAGACGTCGGGAAAAGGGTTTATTTTTAGTAGAGAAATGCTCCTGACAGCATCTCCGATTTCGCTTCTAATAAAAAAGTCAATTTGTGAGTTGTTTTCAAGGAGTCTGTTTAACCATTAAAACAATTCTTTCTCGGCGCGTTAAAAATCTTTGTTTATTTACATTTTCTTTCGCGAGAGAGTAGACGCAGTGCAGTGGCACTCTCATTGCAACAAAAGGCAGCGAAATGATAAATTGAACCTTTTTCTGGGCAAAAGGTGGACGGAGGAGGTGGATGGGTTGCGGCTTTTCCTTTAGTCAGGTTCTCGTGTACGCTGAACGTAACCCACATTCCTCGGTGGGCAACCTTTGATTAAGTGGTAAGAGGTAAATCATGCAGAAACAATCAAACTATACAATAAAAAGAATAAAAGAAAAACGAGGTCAGCAGACAAGTTTCAGGTTTGGGTGATGTTAAAACATCCTTTTCTTTGTATTGTTGAAGCAAACCAATTAATCTTGGATGTTGGTCGGAAGCAACCGGAGGCTTTTATTGCGGTTTCCTTTTGGATTTCTACCTCAGGTTGCTGATTTCATCTCCCTCTCCCTCTCTCTATCTGAAAAATTTCCACGTAAGCCATTAACTATTAGACACAGAAAGAATTTAACCCTTAATTAAAATTTTCGAATAAAGTCGAAATTGTATTGCCAAAAGTAGAAAGGGTGGGACAAGTAAGCAGTAAGCAAAAAGAGAGAAAGTCTGGTCGAGGGATACGGATTGATGTTTTGATTCTTTTGAAAAGTTTCACCTGAAACTTTTAGAATAATTGAAATTCACTTCTCGCAACTGCAACGGGAAGTCACTCGATTAGAACAATGTGATTTGTTCGGTTTGCAGACACACAAGTCTCACTCGTCCATGGAAAAAGTCAAGTAGTTTCTTCTTATACGGTGATGTTTTTAATATAATGAAGTTATGTTACAGGCGAAGAATTAATTTGTGAAGTGCTCCGGGCAACTTTCCCATTATTTTTAGCAGGAACATCTGACAAACAGCAAATACTACCCTTTAATAATTAATTAAGGGCTGTTCTGTGCAACGCTCCGATGACGAGGAGCACCGATTGTTAACATTCAAATTAAAACATATATAAAATCGCCCGTTACAATTGTTTAAATAGATTTCTACATAAATTGCCCAGGGTGGAACAGAGTTCTAGGGGATGAAACGGGTGGAAGAAAACCAATTTTTCAAAAACAAAATTTTACCTTCCCTCATTTCCGTTTCTAATAAAATAAAAACTTCTGATTCCGCTAACTCCATGACACTACCACACGAGTTAGATAAACTTTTTTTATAGTTCGACTAGGAAAAAATAATTTTAAGAAAAAGTTTCTAATCCACGGGATCTTCATAATTTTTCTCCCTGACTCTTCCTTTTTCTCTAAGAAATTACTTTTCTTTCTCGAGCCGGAATAGGTGGATGGAGAAAATGGTAATGATATTGATGGCGGCGATGAGAAGAGCAAAATATGCTTTAAATAAAGGATAATCAAATAGGTCGCTTTGATTCCTTTGAGGAGTCATCAAAGAAGAAGTGTAGTTGAGAGAGCGAGGTTCAGTGATGTGCAGGAACCAGGGTGGATGACGGTTAGTTGACGTTTAATAAAAAACGTCAGAATTAGAAGAAGTGTTAGAAAGAGTCTGGTGTACATATAAACAGAAGATGGGAGAGAGAGAGAGAGACAAAGGGAGCAAAATGTAACGAAAAAGGTAGCGTTTTTGCATGATATCCTCGGCTAATGAAAGATAAATGGTTAATGAAAAAGTGAAAAACATGAACTAATTGCGTTTTCCAGGGTAGGTGCCAGGGAAACGCATAGAAAGAGAAAATTCTACTTCTCCTCGATGGGAGAAGAGGAACCTCTTCCTTTAATGGAATTCCTTGTGAAGGAGAAATTTTTTTTTGTCGACGCCATTCGCCAACTACCCTGGCCTGTTCTTCAACTTCATCATCCTCCTTTTCCCTTTTTTTTTTTTAGAAGAAGATAATTAAAACACTTGTTGACATAGCATCTTACATTCACTGAAAAGTTCATCGTAATTGCCAAAGGGAAAGAAATCCTATCTGACAGTTTGTTTTATACAATGATGCAAATGAAATGATTTTGAAGTTTCAAAGAAAATACACGTTTTACTTTCTTTTACTCTTGCCTTGTTTGTTCCTGGGCCATTCACGTCTTTATGATTTTCTTACTCCTAAGTGAAGAACTTGCAATGTGCACGATTTTTTCTTTACAGACGAATGGACATGACTTTTACCTGGTGACCAACGAATTTTCCTTTGTTTTAAATGTTTAAGTTGAACAAAAATGAACAAATATTTTCCTGTAACTAAAGCAACGATTCAGAGAATACCTGAACTGCAAATAGCACACGTAGTTTGAACGTTCAAGTCATTACTGACAGATAGTACAACTTTGGTTTGATTGTTGGTTGATGGTTCGAATCAGGATGTGGTCTGTGATATATTTAATTGAATACTGAATGTAAGCGATGGGTGGCGGAAATTCCGCGGTGAAACCATCGGTGATATTTTTGATACCATGAAAACATAAATGTAAGAATTATTTTTATGTATAATTATATGTTTTATCTTTCGGTGCTAAACTGCTTTGGGCAATCTTGTAAACATTCGAAAATTTTTATAAACTCAACAATTAGTCACTCATTACCATATTTCCTAGAAGTAAGTATTTTGGGTTTGATTCAGATTCGAAGCCTTCAGGGAAAAGGTTCAAATGGCATATCAGATAAGTAAAATCGACGAAGAATGAATTCTACACGTTTTATGGAGGCCGATAGCCGGTAGAATTTCCCGTTTGAATTTCAAATGAACCGCTCGGTCCCTGCAGAGACTCTATTTTTCTGCATAGACCTAGAAAAGTAGTCATCTCTCACCGGAGAGCCCAGCCGCAACGTGTCCATTCCCTTAAATGTCTCTCCAACCTTTCCGTAACACTAATTTAATGTCTCCGTTCTAATTAACAAATTTTTCCCAATAAACGGTTTCTAATAAGCTCCCCGGAGGAGGTAGACGCGAAAGTTTTCTGCAGAGTGAAGACGGAGAGAAAGACTCGTCTTCTCATTCGGTCCGATTTGAATCTCCGGCTTCTAAGAGGTCACGTTTCCAGGTGGAAAGTAAAACGAAAGGAAAAGTCCTGGAACGGGAATAAATGCTGGAACTGATTTGTATTCCGGAGAAGAACGGGAAACAGCTAAACTGTAACTGTGACGCGACAAGTCCTGCTTTTCCAGCTGACTCCTGGAGAAGAAAGTAGAGAGAAAGCTACCTCCGAACGTTTGACTCTTGTCTTCTTGTTCTTTCTTTAATAAACCTTTTTTTTGTTTAATCAAGCAACCATCCCCGGTGCATTATTTTGTTCAAATGTACAAACTTCTGTTCTAATAATGTCTATTACTATTTTAACACGTAAAAATTACGGGTAGTAATAATTGTATTTTTCATTTTGATTAACATTTATCACTTCATTCAACGTTATTGTGATTACCTGTGACCCACTCAAATTGTACGTATTAATTTTCAACTTTTAGTCCCACAACACTAGCAACAATATATTTATCCATTTTATGTATTGCTCCTTTATTAAAAGTAGATAATGTCCATTATTCATAGTCAAGTAAGGTAAAATATACAAAGGTTAACTGAGGGAGGAAAAGAAGTGTTTAAGGGGATGATACAAAGTGATAACGTAACGTTGATAATCAATACTTTCTCATGTGAAATTATATAACCGTTTACTACCCCACACCACATATTATCGCAGCAGTTAAGTTAAATTATTTATGCAACGGTTCGGGGTGAGTCAGAGACGCGATTTACCCCCACGGAATGATTTTAGTTCAACTCCAGCAGTGAGACTTGCCTTATTTCTCCCAAATGAGTTCTTCTCTCACTGTCTGTTGATTATTATTTTTCTGCTTTTCAGTCATTTCCTTTTTCCTTTTCTCCATCTCCCGCCTCCTCTTTCTCCCTTTGATAATATTAGTGAGATCCTTTCATCGGATGCTCCAACCCCCGCCGAAAGGAAGAACATTTCAATATTATAATTTTATATATTATTCAAGAGTTCTTTCTTACTTCTGCGAGTCCCAACGGTTTCTTTCTGGTTTTATTTACCGTCAAAAATTACGTTCTGAGCAGATTTTCCGTCTCGACGGAGCTCGACTGTTGATAATTAATGGATTTTTTTCTCTCTCCCGTAAATAAAAGTGTATAAGTTTTGGACGAAGAAAGAAAATCCAAAACGTTAAATTTTGTATTCATTTAAATCCAGTTGAGTGTCAATTGTATTTAAAAACCACGGGGTAAACGCAACAGAAGAATCAATAACACCACAAGTACCGTTCAATGTAGTGTAACTACTTATGTAAATAAACAGTAATAGCCAAAAACATAAATACATAGTTGTAAAATTTGATTTAGGGTCGGAAGTCCCAAGTACTCTAGAAGTCATCAAATGTACCTGACACACTTTAGGTCTCGTGCAAAGTCAAAAAATCATCAGTTTCGATAGAAATCGCAATTACTTTATTAATTCGATTATTATTTCTCGTCTAGAGGAACAAGAAAACGCAAACAAAAATAATTTTGAGGTCCTAACGACCCGAGTAGAAAGAGACGATCGAAACCGAAATTTACTTTTAGGGCCCTCCCTTCGAAGGGGCCCAGACGAATTTGACATTTCTCCTTGTTTCATTCATCACATTTATGATGAATCATATCGCGTAATTAAATCTCCATCACGCGGACACCCTGGATTTTCATCGGTCAATCTCCTTCTTAATTAGTCTTCTACCAATAATCTAATCTTAAGTTGATTCCGATGGCTAATGATTATAAACTGACGGCGACAATCACGGAAACGTAGGGAATGATTGATTTGGAATGAAACGACATGAGGACACCACTTGGAAAGAGCAAACGATTGTGTTTAGTTTTAGTAACGTGTCCACATACGCCTACCGTTGTAAGTGTTGAGAGAAAGAGGAAGTACTCAGGGAGCTTGTCTGAAGTACATTCTTAGATGAAGACTGGTGCAGTGTGGTGCACGTTGTGTAGTATTAACGTTGGATATTTCTTAGCAACCAGAAAAATCGATCGAATTATTTTTCTCACTCAGTCAACAATCTTGCCGGCATGTTCTCACCCATTTTTAACAATGAATTTTTATATTTTGCAAAAAATAAATGGGGTGAATGCGTAACCCTATCAATAATTACTTAATCAAGTAGGTTGAGGTGGGTTTCCTTGGCTGACCCATTCTCTTTCCTAATTGCCTCTTACTTATATACGTAGTTTGCGTGTTTCTTTCAAAGACTTCTCTGCTCAATTTATAGACCTCACGCCCAGAACGCCAAAAAGTAAGTTGGTAATAAAATTAACTGGAAAACTACCACAGTCAGTCAATAAAACCGTTAGCACTTACATTCACCTCTACGTAAATAAAAACGTGTGTGCTTGCGTTACTCCACTAATCCGGACTTACTTTCCACTTATTTGTGAATAGTCTTATGAATCCTCTTGTTTGCGTAGTGCTTGTGTGAATATTACAACTGACGTCTATTTTATGTACTATTTTAAACCAAGACTGTACATAAGGGTAAGACTTGCAGAAGAGAATTTGATACTCAGAAAACTGCAGATCTTGTAAAGTCAGGTCCTTAGTATATTTTTATGGTGGAAAATAATTTATGTACATACATTGGAATTATCATAAACAAAACAAGGGAGGTGCCTCAGGGCAAATAGATGTTACTAGTCTATCATTTTTGTTTCTAAGTATGTGACGCATAATTTTATTTACGTGCCGAAGATTGGCCAAAAAGATAAAACTCCCGAGTCAGTACACATAACAATTTATTGTATTGTACGAGTCTTCGATCGACGTTATTGATCAAAAACGGTTTGGTAGTTTCACTGCAGTGTCTTGAGGTGTCTACCGGTCGAGGGCAACACCTGCTGCGATTCTTTCTATTCAATTTGTCTCCCTTGGTTTAGTAGTGCATCGAGACCGCGGACCATCGAGAAGCCGAAACGTTATATAATTACCTGACAGGTACTTAATTAACTTACCGAACTTGGGCCGAGGAGGAGCGCAGAAACCGTCAGAAGGGACGAGATTCTTTTCATGCATTTGGGTTCATTACGGGAAATAATTTTTTTTTTCTATTTCTCGGTCAAAACTAGAAATCACGCCCGCCTGGTAATGATAAGTGAGAACTTCAGAATCGACATGACTGCAATTATTTTTTTTTTCCTCGGTAGAGAAAAAAGTAAAAGAAGAATCCAAGATGGCGAGCTCCAGTGAACGGGTACGAGAAATGGGTACCGAAAGAAAAACACGGGGAATTAAATGAGGTAAAACTACACATAATTTGGGTTCCGGTCGGCGATAGTTGCAACTATCTACGTCACGATTTATTACTTATTTATTGATTTCGGATTAATTTTTCTGGCCTTTCACCTGCTTCCCAAATCTCTTCGTCTTCGAACTGTTGTCAGGTACATTGAACATTTTGTATTTGGTCGTTCTGTAAGCTTTCACATTGAAGGGCCTGAGTAGAGAACGAGAATAAAATGTTCCTTATGTAATATTTTAATATTTTTTGTTTAAACAGTTTATTTTATTCGTACAACTCCGACACGAGGATTCGAAATCTTGTTAAAAGTCTACTGTATAAGTTAATCTCGTTACATACAATTACAAAATATATGCAATTATATGTGCAGTCATTACTTAAAGTTTTAGTTTTAAACCTAACATAACAAAACATAACATAAAATAACCTGGCCTAACGTAATATGCAATAACATAGACAGTAAACTATTCAATACTTCTGTAATCTAAGCAATTCATTTTAAACGTGTCGTTTGTGCATTTCTCTTTAGTCTAAAAACTTTGCGGATGGCAAAACATTATTTAAGTTAAATTCCTAGGTTTCATGGTGATTTTTAATAAGAAGATGTGGTCTCTTCTTACTTCAATTGTCCTTTTACGTCTTAATTTCTACTTTAACTGCATGTGACTGGATGTCTGGTAAAAAGGTTTTTCCCAATTTTCAGCTGAAGTCCCGACGGAAACTTTGCTTATTTAACTTTTTCCATTGTCAAATGTTGTGCCCATTATATTCGCAATTCATGCCAAATTTAATTTTATTCCGCTTGAGAATTGTTGCCTTCAACCCCTCGTGCCACGACTTCGCACCTGTGACTTTTTGAAAATCTACCCCATGCATTTCCATAATACATGGGTATTGTACGGTTGTGCATACGCAACAGCCACAACCAGAACAGCCGAATACGTTCAAGACCAGTCGGTTTGACGAGGAATGTCATTAGCTGAACAGAATAAGTTTTCAATTTCTGGAGATTAAAAGTGGCTTTCGATCGCATAGTACGTTCACAGTACGTTCGACTAAACGGGGATGCAAATACGATTTCATTGAAGAAGCATTAAAAAGAATGCTAAGTAACTGATTAAATAAAATTTCACTTCTTTTCATGAGTTTCTCGCATGATACAAACTTCAATGTATACGGTCTCAATTATAATTGTTTGTAAAAAATGTACTTAAGGTTCGTCAGGTTCAAATCATTGGGTTCAATGCCTTTCCAGGCATTAGAAAGTCGTTTTCTCCCTCACTTCCTACCTGCCTGCCTGCCTGCCTGCCTGTCTGCCAGTCTGCCTTCCTTCCATCTCTTCCGGTGCAATTAATTTTCCACGTTTGGTAAGGAAAATTTTTTCTCAAAAAGGAAAGCACTTTCTCGTACAAAATTCTTTTCCCCTTTGTACAGAAATATATATCATCGAAAAGTTTTCCTTTTCGGTACGCAAGCATCTGCAGATTCCCATTACGGTAATGGTGGCGGTGATAAATCAAAAATTCAAAGCCTTTTTCTTTCTATTTTTTGTTTCTAATCAGAAATCTAACGGGTAGCAGAAGTCTGGGCCGAGGGCCCCTTCTGAAAGCTTCTCTTCTGCATCTGTTCACTCAGTATTAAACTGTTAATAATCACTGAACACTTCATTAGAAATAATGCAGGAGAATGAGAGAAGTATAAACGGAGAGCAAAGAGTCAGAGAATTGTTATAAAATTTCAATTAAATAACTGCCAAAGTCAGTGCTCCTGCTGCTGCTGCTGCTTCTACTACTGCTACTGTTCTCGCTGCTGGTAGTGGTGGCTATGGTCCTTTCCCCTGTTCTTCCCTTTTTATTCTGAAGGGTCGAATAGGCAATTAAACCAATGCGGAAATCATCAATTAAACAACGGTTCAATTGAAATGAAGAAAAAAATACAAAATGGTAACAAATGTTGTGACAGTTCGCGGTGGGATTTCCCTTTTGACTGAGCTTAAGTGAAGGAGAGAGAGAGAGAGAGAATGTGTGCATTCATAGACGCGGGCCATAGATGCAGACGGTTGCGAAAAGGGTGGTGATTGATGGGATGAAAAAGGAGACATTGAACATGGCTAATGCAAATTGTTGCGGAACGCCGAAGAAAAACAAAATGAAGAACTTTTTGGCTTCTCTGATGGACTCGGATACTTGAACCTAAAAGCTTTACCACTTTACACCAAGAGAAAAGAGTTGAAAAGTCGGGGAGGATTTGTTAGTTGGGAACAAACACATTCCAAAATTGTTTTCTATTTGCTGAGATGAAAAAAATAATTTATACTACCAGCCCAGTGCCATGCTCCAAGTACCCACTATACTGGGTAGTTAAAAATTTATTCTGTGGGCAAACCTATTAACGAAACCTAGAAATATATATGTTGGTTATGTGTCACTAGGAAACTTCCAACCAAAGTTCTCTTGCCGATCAATACTAGTTATACGTACAATATTAATTATATATACATATATATGTCCAATTAGTATTGCTTTCTAAATACAGTCTCGATCTTCATTCTGCTTCGACTGCAGGCAGACTGTAGTCTTTAAATTTTATGATAATTTAATTTCTTTAATAATTACAAGAATTGAACCACTTAATAATGTAACTATCTCCCTTTCTCTCTGACGTTAGTTTTGTTTCCTGAAAACACTTAAAAGCAAGATAAGTTCTGGTGTAATATACAAATCCATGTAAATATGTGAGAGAGTATTTTAAGAAGTTGGAGTTAGCGAGCCGTTAAGAAATGAGACTGAGAGAAAAGTAGTTTTTGTAGTTTTTGTCGTGCTGGAAACATCCGCTCGTGAGAATCCCATTTCGTCCCCCGAAGAAGCTCAATTCTTCAAAACCATCCTTTTCTTGGAATGTTATTACAAACGCTTCTCACCATCTTGAATTCTCGTCCATTGAAAGTGAAGAAAAATTCTTCTTTACCGAAGCGTTTTTCTTTCTATTTATTTTTACACTTCTTCAATCTTTTTACCCCAATAAAAGGTGTACGGTTGCTAAAACTAATAAAAGAAAATGACTTGTGTTCATAATTCGCGTTCATTCTAATTTGATTTGATGAAAATTTCTCCAATCGATAGTTTGAAATCTGTGCGGCTACAAAACTATTGCAGTGCGTCGACACGTGTCTAGGCAGCTGCAATGGCTCAATAACCAACTATTTCTCCTCATTTTTACTGCGAGATCCAGCTGAAAATACTGTGTGTCACTAGGGAGAATTAAAGCCGAACACATACGAAAAATTTCAGTTACATAAATCTAATAAATTATTCACATACTCATACTTCCACGCAAGTGATGTTCCAATAGTTAATACTGGTTAATAGTTAATAAACATTCTCGTACAACGAATAAATCATTTCGCTGCGTACACATATTCATTCTGAGGAGTTTAACCCATCGGATCCGTGGCCGTACAAACAATAATTACTTTTTCACTAAATAAATAAGTGAACCCGGGCATAACAACGAAAAATAATTTTGGGAGCCACCCACCAAAAAATCGAAATGGAAATACAATTATTAGGAACTCAATAATGGGAAGCATGTAATTACATTTTTCAGGGATATGTCCCGTTAATAGAGCCAAAGAATGGTAGGGACGCAATAGATGAGGAAAGGTCCTAGACGCAGGAGGAATTCTAGGAGGAAGGGAGGAAGTTAATTGCGAACACGGAAAGGAATTGTCATCCGTCATTTCGATTCTTATTGTTCCCGGACAATTATAGATTCAATTATAGAAATATATTTATACTCTTATTCCCATTTTTCGGTGGCCAACTACTGCAGGGGATGAAATAACAGATGGTACGCATAAACGCGAGCACACCCCTCCGATGAGAAAAGCAAGGAATTCTCTCAGTGTACCCGTTCACCATAATAAACTTCTGTATTATGTAATGTGTTTTTAACGTCGGTTTCCGCCCATTTTAGGTTCAGGTATAATTATCCTTTTTCGAGTTATAAACGTTTCCGTTTAAAAAAAGAAACACATTTCGTTCAGGTACGAACGTGAAATAAATATTTTCATACGTAGCAGTGATATATTACTCACGGGGAAGTACATGGGCCGGCACGGCTCGAGCAGACGACTGTCCTCACAGGTTGAACATTTTCGGTCGATTCTTTCGCGAATGAGGGCGGGTACCTCTTTGGTGGGTACCTTCAAGGCCGATGATTTCAACGTACCGTGACGGTACCTACGCAACAAGTAAAATATTACATTATTTTAGGTGATTCCTCTCGGAGAAACAAAAGAAATTTTGAATCATCCGTTTCGATTTTGAGATCTCACGGGTCTGATAAGCCATATCAGACAATAAAAGGAATGCCAATACAATGAGTGTGCCTTTTCATCGACTCCTCCACCTACTCCTGAATACTAAATTAATATACGAACCTTTGGCTAGTGAACCGATGCCGTGTAATTATTATAATAGAGCTTTAAATACTATTGGTTATTAAATATTTATTGGTTATGACAAATTATTTTGGTATTTAGAAAATAGTAAAAAAAACTGAAGACCAGTACTCGGGTACCTTCTCGTGTTTTCCTCTTACTCGGTCAGGTATTTTTGGAGCACTCTAATTCAACCAAAAAGTTACTGTTCGTTTTTGTCATGTCGCTATTTAGTCATCTCTTCATATTTTGCTATTATTGTTTGTTTCTTAGTACAAGTCCATTTATTCCTCTAGACAGTTGTTAGCCTTTGTCAGACTTTCTTCCACTACGTAATTATTTGTGTACTTTTATTTGATAAATTTGACCAGGCACTCGAGGTGTTAAATGAAACATAGGTGTTACATGTGTCACAGGCCTAGAAGTTGTTGAACGTATTAATTTCTTTCTCGTCGAACACAAAGTTTGAGCTGCAACCCTTTTCAAATTAAATAATGTAGCTTCCTCACCACCATCTGCTCTATTCTGTTTGAACCTTCTCAATTTTCACGCCCCTCAAGCTGCGGCCTCTTATTTGGGGGTCCCGTCATAGATTTCGACCTGTCATAGATTAACCTTTCTAGGTACGGAAGTGTCATTTTGATTTAACCCAAATTTCGTAGAATTCCTAGAAGGAGCGATCTAACCATTGAGCAGGCTACGAATTAATTACAGATAACGTTAAAAATGCCCCCGGTTCATTTCTCTTTGATTATTGTTATTAGAGTTATTATTTATCTTGACCACCGGTAGGTCAGATACATTTAAATTGTTTTGCACTGAGTATGTAATTAACATTGTGGTTTAGAAGGTTACAACCATAAAAACCGGTTCCGAGCATGTCTCGTCGAATTATCTAATTATTTGTTGTACAATTGGCAGCTTTGCTTCACTGGCAAAATGATTTTGCTCTGTGATTCATTCGGGTTTTGCTATTGTTCATGAGTACCTGGTACCCTGCGAGAATTCGTCTGAATGCAAAGGATTGAAGGGTGTTGTTTTAGTGGAACTTGAATCCTTCTGTGAGGGAGAATGGAAGCCACCCTTTGGGTCTGTCTGACACACCAACTTCGCTGCCCTGCCAACATCTTTCAAGTGATGAAAGTTTCGTCTGCCATTCATAACCGTTCACTCGGCGGCGGCGTATTTCTAATTCCTTTTAAAGGCTCATTTGTCACCTTCTTAAAACGCACCTGACACCTTCCATCAGGGGAGGATAAGCCCACTTAGGTGAGACCAGAGGCCTCAAAATTCGGTTGCTTTTTTCCTGGGGCTTTTAAATATTAAAGCGTCGTTAAATGTTTTTCATCCGCTTTCAACATTAATATTTGTAAATAATTATTTGAAAAAGTTATTGTACCGGAGAATTGTGGCAATCAAGCGAAAGCTCTGCTTTTCTGAGTCTCTGTCAAAAAGTTGGCGGACCCATCTTGACAATGAAGAATGGCTTTGGAAATTTCAAACTCTCGTCTTTTCTCATTTTTACTTGAATGGGTAAAAGTTTTTTTTTTTGTTAAGGGAAGAAGTTGGGCCCCGGAGAAAGTAGTGAATTCTAGGAGAAATAAGACGGAGCTTAGGACAGATAAGATAAGAAGTTCAGACAACTACAAGGACTACGGTAGTCGGAAATAGATTTAAAACGTTGTCAGAAAACTTTCTGGCGTTCGCCGGCAACTTTCAGCTCTGCGCTCGCAAAAGAAGCGGGGAAAAAAAGGCCCCGAAGAAAATCCGAAACAAATTGCTGAGGATTCCGGGAGGGTTGTTGTCCAGTTTGTTATTATTTGGCAAGTTTGAGAAATGAGAAGCGATGCGCTCTGATTGTTTCAGGTAGGCCTTAAGGCTCAAACTTTTAATTTCCTGCTTTTGTAAATTAAGTTTTACCAAGTGCTGATTGAATCTCAGATCAAACCCTTTTTTGTACGGTCGAGCTTTCGTTGCGAAACTTTTAGGTGAGACAACTTTAAATGGCTCCACAGTTGTGAAATTTTATTAAATCGTTTGAATGTGGGTTCATCTGGTTGTGCGAGTGAAACCACTTTAAAATTCCTTCGGGATAGTGCCGTAGCGAAGTCTATACATTTGCGTTGCATTTCCTGTCTGCCAGAATTGCGGAGCAAAGCCATGCCAAACCTATTCATCAAGCTCTCTCACGTCGATTCAACTAACATGACAAGTGTGAGGTACTTATCTAGTAATTACCATCGCTTATTCTTCAAATTATTAATTATTGTCGGACAGGAGAAGGCTAATCGAAACGAACTTTTTGAAAACTTGAAACTTCAAGGAGGAAGCAGTTGAAGACGATTATTCACACGCGTATGTTGCTGCGACTTATGCTACTACTAAGACGGCTACCACCACGAGCAACACACCAAAATAGTTATTATTGGCCCAATTAGTGGTGCTGTTTAATACCACGCGTTAAAACAATCAAGTGTTGAACTATTATACAATTCCAATATATTTTATTTCTATTATTCAATTATTAATTACATACATTATTACATTTATTAAAAAACTAAAGAATACAGTGTTCTCGTTTCCTCTTCACAATGAAGATCACACTAGAAAGAAGCAAACAAGCCAATGTAAGAGGTGTTGGTCAGGTGTGAAACCTCATTAGTAGTTTATTTATTACTGTTTATCCGTTCAGATTACAATTACATCGAATGCCCACCGAACTCGACCGAGGTAGGAAAGTTAAGAAAACCAAATGTCTATCCGTACTGATCGAAAGGAGTCCTCCAGCTGGTTAGACGCGGCACCTACTTCCCTTAAGCTCCAGCAGACCTACAATTTATTAAAGAATGACAAGATAATATACGTTGGGATACAAAAATAGGGAAAAAAACAAAGGGACTCTTTTTTGAAAATCACCAATTCAAAGGAATTATACGAAAAAGGCGGATCCAAGTTGGAGAAATATAAGGGCCGAGTCAGTTGAGGGCAGCCTGAAGATGGTCCGAGTAATTAATGATTAATCAAATCGTTAATGAAAAGTTGTTTATTGCTTAGGCGAACTGGGCGGGCAAAAAATGTTGCATTTGTCTAGAGCAATAATTTAGAACAGGTACAACATGCCTCGCGTTCAGGAATTACTCGGGTGAATTTCAAAGCATTGTATCATCATCATTATCATCGTACGTCTTTTTACTTCATACCGAAATTACTTCACACCGAATTTTGTGGTCATCACTCAGAACAACGGAGGCTGCGAGAGACGACCAGCAGAGGAAAGTAAAACAAAGAAACTCAATTACGTGGAATCAAAGATTTTTACTAGTCCGAAGCCTGTGTCTACCTGAAGAGAAATTTATTTAAAACCTTTTTCGTCGTGTTCCTCACGGGGAAAACCTTCCGTGGCCTTTTTTTTCTCCCGTTCAGCCTTTTCTCGGTTGTTTTTTTTTTTTTTTTTTACTCAAACTCAATTTGTTTCCTATCCTACGCTTAAGATTTACGTTTGCAGACAAATCCCAAAGTACAAAGATTCAAATTTGTCCTCCGTACCTGGCGTACCCATTTTCTTTTTGTAAAATGAAAACAATTTAAATCCAACGAATGGCTGGATGTTCTACGAATGCATAACAAGTATTGTGGAATACAAGGGCGGTTCAGAAGTTATAACTCTCCTAAATACTGTACACCCTGTTACACGTGTAGAACGAAATAGAAAGCAATTGAGAAATTAAACAAAGACATATAAAAGGAGCTGGTAGCTTTGCTCGTTTTACCAAAAAAGAATTTACATAGAACTATTTAACTGTGTAATTTTTCTTTGTTTCCTAACTCCACGATAAAATTACCCTCTGTTAAACAATTATTTTACCGAATATTGTAACACGAGGCTTGTAGCCATTTCTTTTAAAACTTATTCTACATTGAAAACGTACATAATAAAACCATGTTCGAGTGATCACGGCAGTGTCGTACAAAGTATACAAGTCAAATAGCATATGTTCCATCGGCGACAGCCTTTATTTGTATTCTGCTCAAGGTGTTTTTCCAGGGTGAACGCCGAAATGCGGGTGCTACCCGGTAAACTTACACTTTTGTAAGACAAGTTATAATTTGTTTGATGTCGACCTGATAACCGTTTAGGTGTAATAAATTTTGGGTTTGCCTTGGAGGTGCACCCATGACCCTCGGCACGTAAAACAAACAGTTCCAAAATGCAACTAACTGCATTCAAATGCAGTGCTTAAGGACCGTGTCAAAGAAGGGTAGAATGGGTAGACTGAGTGCGTGAGGAATCAACTCAAAGTTTTCTACCACTCGTAGTGCAATACGGGAAAATTAAATATTATTTGGTTATTAAGTGGAAAGTCAGTGATTTTTAGTGATAATTTGCAACGTATTAACCGTGCGCGGTTATTTCAGAGTTATTTCAGGTGCGTTTTTCGTTATTACACTCAGCGTGTTAATAAAAGGAACGTATATTACCCGGCCAGAAATTGTGGTGTGTATTAATATCCATTGACACAACTTCCACGGAGCAGGTTCTAAATCATTTTTTAGTTAACAGGTGGGGGTCTACCTTGGCTTACTTCCCGCAGCGTAACATCCACATGAGCGCTCTTTTCGTTTTTAATATCACGTTTGAGAAATTTTTATATATGAAACGAATATTTGCTAAAACGGGAACGAATCTGTTCGTATAAAAGGCAGGCATCAAGAAATCAACCGCTTCTAGTGGATCTAATTAGACGGAGGATGGTAGGAACGTTTAATAAACCTGCGATGCGAACATAGATAAAACCGTTTACAAAAATTCTATTGACTTTATAATGATCTAATAAAACCCTTCTTCCCTACTTGGAATAATTGTTTTGCTAATCTGGTCTACTCTTAGATCGGTGGATGGTTGAACTCGTTACCAGAAACGCGAAAACATTTGTCTGGCGTGATGTGATTGACATTATCCAAACGACTAGACATCCTGTGAGCGATAGCAAGTACCAAATGAGTAAAATAGATGAGTGTCATAATCTTTTAGTGAACAGGTGAGGCGGCATCTGAAAGTCTCAGTTGGAGTTGCCTTCAGTCGAAATGAACTCCGCGGTGAGTCCAGGGGGCAAAGAATGCGGCGTCAAAGGTACTAAAACATTGATTTTAAGTCAATTCAAGAATTTAAGTCAGAGTAAGTTTTTAGGTTCACGCTCTCAACGTTCCTTACAACCCTGACCTTCGTCTCTTGAAAATGTCGTCGCGGGTTTTAGAAACATAAAACCTCGTCTGAGTAAGCTGCACAATACGAGAATATTTCTACGATTAATCTTCCTGAAACTACTTCGAACGAGTACTTTAAACCCGTATAAATTTTAATTTTATGCAGCGTTCGATACCCGTACCTGTTCGGCAGAGGTTTTCTGGTACCTTTTTTTTTGTTTCTGTGGGAAGCAAGTACTAACAGAGACAGAAAAATTCTTTTTCGAAATAAACCGTAACGAATGAAGGTTGTTGTAAAACAAAGGCAGGGGCTACCCGGTGAACTCCTCTGTACAATTTCAGGTATTGTTTAAGGTTCGACTCATTTCGTACGGTATGACCCTATGAATTAAGCGTTTAATTAAGCCTATTGGTGATGACGTCACAAGGGCATAATACCAATGGGTAGGATGCAACAAAATTACGGGTAGAATCACGTCCTGGGAAGCTCGTGACTCTTAATAACTCGGTTCTTCCATCCAAGTCTCACTCTTACCTCTGCCCAATTCCATTTTTCTATGCTTTTTTTTTATTAATCTTCTTCGTACCTACCTACCTACCTACCTACCTACCTGGCCACTCTGCATTACCGGTTCATCTCCTTCTTTTCTTAACCAACACCTGTTTAGGTATGCTTTTTGTGAAGGCACAGCATCGCCACAAAACCTTCGTCTATAATTATTGAGTGGTTTTAAAGGAAAAAAAATGTCTGACTCATGGTATTTAAGTCTATCGTGTAACTCATCTTTCTGCTGCTCTTTCTCCTCAATCTTGTTTTTTTTTTCACATGGATGTGAACGATTTCGTACGTTTTTTATTTTTTTTAAATGCTCACGATATCGATAATTATTCAATGGTGTCCGTAGAAAAGCATTTGAATACCAAACCGTACAGATGTAATATTAATAAATCACAAATCTGGAGGTTGCTTTTTTTTACGCTCGTCCATACAGACAACTAGGAAATTCTAGATGAAATGCACAAACACCAAGGTCTTCATTACGGTTAATTGTAATTCATTGCACAAGGACTCAAGAAGTTAAACGATCATTAAAAATTTGTAGTTAATTAAATATAAAATTTTGTAGTGAAACAACAGTGCAGCAACCTTGTCTTACAAACATTCTAACGAAAGTGAAACTAGTTTAACTATCAGTCACTATCACTCGTCTATAAAAGCGTGATTGTAACACTGTTATTTCTATCAGGCCTTGTAGTATCAAATTTTACAATTTTATTTACATGAAAAGTTTTTTACGTTAGATGCAGGTTATTTGTTTAACAACAGGCGAGTCTCACCTGCCTCTTAAAATTTTTATTAAATGTAACACCACAGCGTGAGACCTGCTTTTGTCAGTTCACGTTCTCAAAAAACCATTAAAATACCATTGACCAAATAATTGTTTTACAAATTTGAAATAATCCATGTACCTGAAATACCTGAATTCCGGCCTTGATTTCAAACTTATCGGTTGGAAAAATTATTTTTATTTATACCTGTCGCCTTATTTATTTTTTGCAATTACCTGAGGAAGTTGTATAGCTTTCTTACCACTAACAACACTAACCCAGTTGCTCCTCAAATACAAATTGTACAATACGCAAAGAATGTTATTTTTTAAGTTTAAGACATTTTTCATTTAATTTTATGACCGTGTTAGATCTTAAAAAATAATTATATTCACGGTTCACACCTTTAAGAGAAATGTTAAGAGACCCGAAAGTTAAAAAAATTTTAGTTGGATGAAGATGTAAAAAGAATTTAAGTTCTGTTTTGAAGGTCAGATGTCGAGCTTCTTGAACCCTTTGAGTAGTCGGCGTAACTCAAGAAAAATTATTGCACCATCTCACCATTGTCTGATGGTAATCTTAACTAAAAGTACTACACAAAGGACAGTCATAACTACTTCCTTCGGTACCTGAGGTACTCAAATGATTCATATCAACGTAAATAAAGCATTTGCACTTTCAACTCTCGGATGAAGATGCTTGATGACTGTTTACTATATTAAAAGTATTTTGTCTTCTTTGTTAACTCCCGTGACACAGGTTTTGACATTAGGTTTAAGTAGAATTCTTCTCGGGTCGGGAACCGTACTTGATAATCTTTGTTTTTCATTATGCAAAGAGGTATTTAAGGTAAATAATTAAAAGAAACTTGGTGAAAAGAGGTGAAGATGAAAATGCTTGTAAATCAAAATTTTTAATTAGTAAAAGGTGGTGCAAAGTTGAACTCCAAACCCTCGACTTTAAAATCCACCAGTGTCAGTGTAGACGTGATCAAATCCATCAAGTCAATGTCCTTCCTCAACTTAATCAAGAAAACTTAAAATTAATTTGTAAAATTTCAGTGACGACCAGACGTTTCCCACAGGTAGAACATGTCCCGCACTTACACAGAGAGGTAGTTCTTTTGTATTGTTTCCAGTGACGTACGGCCTTTTCTCGACTCTTCCGAACGCATTAGGAAGAAACTATTAGTTGGCATAAACTAACGAACGAGGATAAGTTTTCTTTCTCTTTTCGTGTAATTGGCCTGCGCTAATTCCAAGTCAAAGGCCAATGAAGATGTAAAGGTTATTGAGCAAGTTTTGCGGGATGATGAGCCCGTAAATAGTTTACCTGCGGAATCTAATTGCTTTTTCCTTTCAGCAAAAGAGAATGAGCAAACCGGGAAACCAATTTCATGAATCGTCGTGATTGTTTCATTTAAACGTTCTTTAAATTGTTCACTCGGATTTTTGACTTGAGAATTTATGTAAAAACTTGACTACTCGACGTTTAACAAGGCAATTCAAGTTCTGTCGTTTGAGATTTCTGTTAGGAATCAAAACTACCGGTGCCTGAAGAGCTCCAACACACTGGGGCCCTTTTTCTCACCGGCATCCCAGGTGTAACTCTTTTACTTCACAAGACTTCATCGAGTTCTGCATCATCTCTGAATTCTAACCGACCACAAGACTCGTGCCAGAGTCGAGTTGTACGTTTAAGTTAAAGTACCGAGATTTACTCGCACGTTACAGCATCAACTCGACGACTGGAAACTTAACTTCAATAGTAAAATAATTTCTGTCCTTAAAAATGCTACAGGGATATATATAATGAGCAATTATGCGTTCTTATTATGTGGTACACATAAATTTTTATTGTTACTTGATACCCTTTTTAAAAAAACGTTAACTGCTGTCGGACGACGACTCCTTCAGGTTACCCGAGAACGTCCATTGTTGTTTAATTGGTGTTTTTAATAATTTAAAGCATTCATTGCGCTCAACTTTCGTAAAAGGCATTCAAACACTTAATATTATATATAATTATTTTAAGATTTAAGTAATTATTGCGGCATAGCACGTCATGAATAGGTTTTAAGTCAAATTTGCATATTTAAAAAAATTTCTAGAGTTATCCGAAGTACTTGAATATTAATTAATCGATGTATCAACTTCTAAGAATGGTAGCTTAGTAATAATAATGATGATTAGAATTATAAGTAGCTAGCGGTGTTTTTGGTTTGAGAGACCATTGTTTTTGCACTGAACCGGTCCTTAAAGAATTCCGCTAATGGTAAACTTACATAAAGGGTGGATAATCAAATGGAAGTGTGGTGTTCAACCTTAGTTCAAAAGTGGAATCCAGGAGGGAGTGATGTCCTCACTCACAAGTCACTCGTTCACTTCTTGCGACTGTTATCCAACGCATTTTATTGATGTAATTGAGTCGACTCATTACACAGGCTACTCAAAGTTGAAAATTTGAGTTTTCCATTGGCAGGTTTGAACGTTTCAGGGGATTCGAGTGGAGAAATTTAACTTCCCCAAGGCTAAGAACATTATTTTTATTTATGTAATTCGTGGTTGACTCAAAAATTTAGCCCCTGCGAACTCGATGGAATTGCTTTTTCCTGCGGGCTGCTCCTCTCCTTGGTAGTGGTTATTATTTTAACGTTGTACTATTAATTACAGACCTCGCGAATACCACGGTTTCTGGGGGTTAATCAGAACTTGTCTATTTCTTAACCACTCCTTCCATTTCATTTACCGCCTTTTATTCATTTCAAAGGCCCATAATTCAGAGTATTTTGATAAAAAAAAAATTAAAACAATTCTAGTGAATCATTCCATTTCAATGTTGTTTTTACTAATTTTTAAGGTTGTGAAGTTTCGGTGTTCACACAGAATATACTTACTCTTGAGACACAGTTCAAATCCTAATGGGTCACCGGAAATTCGAACAGTACCTGACCCGTTTAAAAATTTTAAATTCTGATGTCAATTCCTCGTGCCGGAGCGAGGAAGTACCCCCACAAGGGTCACACAGGCTGGGGTAACGCACAGATGAGTACTGGTACTGGTAACGTTACTTTGATGAATATGTTAAAAATCAATTCCCATGGAATTGAACAAAATCATCCGTTCAATACTTGAAAAAGGATTAAAAATACCTTTGTTCGTAAGGTTTATTCAACCTCATTTTAATTAGTTCTACCCCCGTTGTTAGTCGCAAACTGTCCTTGATTTAGTGTTCTCCGCCCTGTGATTTTTCTTCTCTTCGAGTTAACTTCCGGTGGAAACTCGTTCCGTTTCCGGCTGCAGCAAAATAATTTTTTTCTTTCCATCTGCACCACCTCGCCTTCTTCTTCGTCTGATTTAAGCGACTTTTCTTTTGATGGAAATCTAATTACATTCCGGGCTAATTAAGATGGAGCCTTTCTGGTTGCCTGGAACGCTGGGAACGGCCATTTTTGTCGGGATGGCATTCAACTACTCTACAGAAAGTTAAAATGGATGAGAACTCGGTCGTGAGGAATGAAAAATACTCGGGTACCGATCGGGTAATTGAATACCGTTCCACCCTCCTGGCGAGTATTTTAATTTTTCCTTTAGCCACGGATTCACCAGAGAGTTACTCCGTCTGACTGTCTGTCCTCCTGTCTACCTGCGTACCTGTGTACCTGCCTGCACATGTACTCATTCATCTAATATATCCAGGTCTCGTGTGTGTGTGTGTGTGTGGCCGACCGAATTAGCATGCTCTTCCCTTTGTTTCTATTGTTTACTCCTTCTTAGTAGGGGTACTTAATTGAAAAGTTATTATTATTTTGTTGTGTATAATTTAAGCGCAAATGAAAAGGATCGTGCCCGTGTGTTAACATGCAGCGCGTATGTGTGGGATTCTTCCAATTGTTTTTCGATTCATTTGATGTTATTAATAATGACCGAAATATCGTGGATACAAATCTCGCAGTGAGGTGCATGTGGCTCAAACGAGAAGCAGCTCGATTGCTTTTCCCAGGAACTGAATAGAATTGATGGCCATCGACGTTTGGTACCGAACGAGGAGAAGGATACACCACTTAATAATAATCACAACTACTTTAGTTGGGTAACGTCCGAGAGATATATTAAAACCCTGCGTGACTTCACGGGGCAACAAGTGCTGATACCAAAAATAAATCACAAAAAAACATTGTTAATGAACCATATTGTATTGGTGAACGAAAAATAAATTTCAAGACTTTAAAACATGTCATGATAACCTAAAAAATTTACAGATACTAAAAATAAACTTTAATCCCGACGAACACATATTACACGATACGTTGACAATAACGATATTATTAGGTTTTGTTTTTGTTTTTTTTTATTAAATTAACCATGAAAGATTGTAATAGGACTTGGAGAACAAATCCATAAGGCGGAACAAGTGTCGTTTTTTTTTTGCTTTAACTTTGTCATGCCTCTCACTCTATTTGTGTGTATATATATACACATTTACGGATTATTGACTTATTATCGAGTCCTTAGCAAGAGTCAGTTTTCATCTTCAACTCAAGATATTGACATTTAATAAGAGATTATTGTGAAATTGTTGTCATCCCTTTTCTTATATTATCCTTCATATATATAATATTTGTAGAAGTAAAAATCTCAAAATATTTGGTACCCTCTCAGAATGTAAATATGTATTTCATATATACAATTTTTGAGTGGTGTCTCTATTGGAAGCTCTTAATTATATGAGAAATACATAAATATATGTATCGGCATAAGGTGTCGTACATATGTTTTTATGGAATAAAAGTTGATTTTTGAGGTATTTGGCACTTCCAGCGTGCTTCGTGACAACAGAAATTCGTTAAATTACGTAATAATCCAAGTGTGAGTGTTGTGTCGTGTCTCCTTTCTAGACGCACGGCACACAAGGCTCTAACTACAAGAACATGTTTTTGTAAAAACGTGTTTCTGGAAGTTCCGCAAACCGGTCAAACACCCAAAGTTTGAAAGTTCTAGTTCGACCAAATTTTTCTCGGTTGAGTTGTTTTGTGCACTATTTTTTAAACGTTTCTTGGAAGCGTTGGAGAAAAATGTTTGACAACTACACTATAAAAATATATAATACATAAAAAAGTTGTATAATTATGGGGTGAGGTGCGAGACACACTATCTAACACCCTGATCTTGACTGGTTTCGCGTCGTTAATGAAAAGGTACCGATCGGTAATTCTGGAAAACGTGGAAGGTCTGCTACACAAAACCTTTGCCTTGTTCGTTTTGACAGAAAATTCGGGCCCGAAAGGCAAAAAAGATGTGATACTTTGTAGGAGAACTGGAAATTTTTTACCGGAAATACCTGAAAATTTGTAATTGTAGCAGAAAGAAGTGATCACAAATGTTATTAGTAGTTTGCCACGAGTGGATTAAAATTTTGTACTGATACTGTTGCGTATTCCTTTCTCTTAACTGCCCTCCTCAAACGAAAATTCCAACAGCTAAAGGTTGAATGTTTGGCAGTTAGAAAGTTAACATTACACTTAATAGAGTGAAAATTATACATTAACAGGCAGGAGGAGTGAGTTTTTTCCGTTTCTATTAACTCTGAAACGGAAATTAAACTTAGTTACTTTAATTAATGCGTGCGTTCTCACACTTCATGAGTCTCAAGATGTTATTTCCTAGGCATTAACTGTAGATAAGTTTAGAAGTACAAAACAAATTCAATTTATTATAGATAACCAATCGAAAGTAATTGACCGTTTAATTTTTGTATATTAAATGTTTAGAAGCGGTGATGGAGTTGAAAAAGTGTTACTTTACCAGTTAATTATTCAGGGATGACCAGGTAAATTAGTTGAGACAGTCTACCTGTATGTTTAATTGAGTAGGACACAGGGGAAGAGATGTCAGAAGAAAAGAATATAATCCACCACTGCCGGTGAGTACTCTGAAAGGCCGACAGAAATTTTAGTGATGTGTTGCGCTGTCGTGCTGATGTTTTTACAGCACAAGCAAACCATTGTTTTACTACATGTGTTACTACCAGTACGCCATTTTCTCTATCAGGTATTGTACCTTTATAAGTATTTCGTGTGAATCCAAATAATCAGAGGTACTATAAATCAATAATTGTGTGCGTAATACTGCATGACGGTTACAACTTCAAGTTCACATTGCACATCCTACTTGTACATAGGATTTGTAACCTCACTGTTCCTCCTCAGGTACATAAGTGATTACATGAAACTCGTCCGTGTAAATGCTTCTGAGGTCTAATGACATTTTCTATTAAATTTTTGTGTGTAGCTACCAAAACAAAATTTTTATTCAACATCACGTTGCCTGCACGCATTTCATCCTGTTTATTCTCATGGCGACTCTTTCATCATAACTTCTCGGTTTTTGTTTTTATTACTCAACGGTTACTTCTTTCCCATATTCAGTTGTCATATCACCTTACACGTCTTTTTCTATATCATTTCTCACTCCTTAATCCTGTCGAACATGACTTGTTAATCCTTCCTCATCTTCAGTCACATCTTCTTCTTTCACTCTCTCTCGCCTACTTTAAATCGTCTAAAATCATATCATCAAGCCTCCTGCAACATTTATTTACTTTAAAGAAAAAACTTACTCTGGCTGTCACTTTTACGACAAACACTTGCACCGACATTGTAAACAATTTCTTTTCCCATATAATTTTGATTACCGATCGGGAAAATGTTACGGAATCGATAAAAGACGAAATCGTTTTTCTTTCCTTCTTTTTTTTTTCTCTCTCTCTCTCTCTGTGTGTAAAAGAGTTACTTTCCCGCATGCGATCCGAAAGCGGTAAGTGAAAAGTTAAAACCTCTTTAAATGGAATCCATATTTTATGAAAAAGTTTATGAATATCGCGGAGAGAAGTTACGATTTCAAAGTTTATGTTTTATAGTTGTTATCACACCACCCCCGGCTACGATTCCCTTATGAAATCAAATGTCGACGTAGCTCATTATCACTGGTGCTCTTCCCGTGAATAAATACAAGTGTGAATTATGAAAAGTTTACCCGCGAACATTCAGACTCGCAGACTTTTTATATGAAAACACTTAGGAGGTGAAACTCGTTACGGTTCCTTTGGTAAATACCATTAGTATATACGCTCCGATTATTGACATTATTCTGTCTGTAATTTGTCAATAATATCATACCCAAACGTTTAACAGTGTACTTCTCTCTTCTCCTCTCGCATTCAGGGAATGTTTTTTACAGTGAGACTCGAGACTTTACGAAAGGAACCTTTGATCTTCCTGTAATTAGATGCAAAGGTAGAGCGTAATCTGTTGGAACATTTCACGAATGAAGTAAGAGTATTATTTCTATTCACAAGTCGCGATTTTCTTCCTTCCAAGTGAAGGATTTATTGCTTTGACTTAGCCCATTTCCTTTTATTGTTGGGAAGTACCTTTTCTCTGTATTGCGATTTTTTAAAACTAATTTCATCTAAAAGTAACCATTCTCTTAGCATTGTTTTCGCAAACCCACATAAATAAGACTCGTACTCGTTGACTTTGTAATATTTCCTCTTGTAAGACGATTGCCTTAGTTCGGGAGGGTGCACGTTTAATTAAAACACATGGTTGTACATATTTAAATCGAATGAGAGTAAATTAATTCTACTGCACTCTGCATCCTTGTCTCGTTTTATATTATCAATAGTTTTTAGTTTTGTATATATAATATATTTTCTGCTCTCGTATACGAAGATTTAAATGTCTAAATAAAACTCCATCGAGTATTTTGAGTATTATGTACACAATTTTCGAGTGGCTTGCGTTAGAAGTAACTTATTCGTGTTCACAATACTTCTGCTAGTCGCAGTTTCCTATCCTTGTAGTTGCACTAATTTACTTTTTAGGGAAAAATTTTAAATGCGGGAGAGGTTTTGTTTCCTATTTCTTTAGGCCGGTAATATCAGCCCCTTTTGAAATTAACTGTAATCAGGTACCATGAAAAGGTCTTCGCCGTATCTAATTTTATTCACTTATTAAACAAGTGGTGCGTTAAACCAGTTTATAGAATGCGTTCGGTTCGTTTCATCCGAATAAGTCCGACAAAAAAAATACTCGAGATGGTCGTCTGAGATGGTATACTGTTACCGTTTCACATAATTATCATCTTCATGATTATCTGGACAGTTTAAGAAAAAGGGCAGATGGGGTGAAAATAATTTTCCTTTCATTATTAATCCAAACTAACTGATCCTTAAAGACGCACCCACCGAGGGTCTGGTATTTGTTTCAATGAAGTGTAATTTAGTTTTTTTTTACTGTTTTTTAATATGTAGGAGACGGGGGACCATCTTGTTAATTTCAAACTCAATTAAAGTGTAGTCTGTAACCGAACAATGGTCTTCACATTAATAATGCGTTCCTCAAGATCAAACATTTTTAACAGTTTAATGTTCACTTGTAAAAAGAAAGTGAAAGTTATACGTTTAAAAAGGGAATAAAGAGAGGGAAAAACATTATGTCACGAGATTGCCGATGCTACACCGAGTGCCCATCGGGTTATTAAATTACAGGAGATACGAGACAGAAAGGATAGGCAGGAAAGCGGAAAGAAATTGCACAGCCCGAGTCGTAGAAAAGCAGAAGAAAACTAATGAAGTTATTACCTCGGAGAAAACAAAGTCATTTTGTGTGGAATTTACTTAATCTTGCCAGTGGTTTGTGTCATAAACCCACACATGAAAACATATATATATATATATATATACACACACAGACACATGAGGTACAAATTGTAGAGAAACACTCGCACACGCACACGTGAATGTTACATGTTTCAAAGCGTGCCGATATAATTCAATCAATGAGTACCTTTTAGGTACAAACTGTAATTTGATAGAATGTAGTAAAGTGCAACTTGTTACTCTTCATCCCCAAGACGAGCTCCCACGTTTTTTCGCAAATTACATAGGTGCATTTACCGACCCTCGTCGGTTATTTATTTTTTGTTAAAACGCCCTTTAAGATGGCTATTATATCACCCATTACATCAGAGCATCAGCTGATTCTCCAGGTAACATCCACTGGAGGGAACCAGTCTTAATGGCTTCATGAGAAAGGTATCTTTTTTACCACCTGGAGTTTCTCTTTTCACTCCAACCTGAAAATTCTCATTTTACCTGAACTTGAGCGAGCAAGCCTTTGCCATTCATTTCGACATTATAAACAATGTCAAGATGATTTAAGTATGCAAGCAGATTAATTATATCTACATATTTTTTCGCTCTGAATAAATATTTCGAGATCGGATCTGATGGATCTGATTTTCCCTTGGAAAAAAAGAGCAAAAACCGATTTATATTTTATTGGTTTTAATTGAACTTGTGCTTGTCCGTTTTTGACCGTTTCAATGAGAATTGATGTCTGACCTTTCCGAGTAAAATTGCCGTCAGAAATTGAAATTGTCCGAAAATGAATTATCGAAGCACACTCAAAAGGTCGGGAACGCTTATAAATAAAACACAACCGCTTGAGATAGTTATTAATAATGAATTTAGAAAACTAGTTAACATGATTCACTCGTCTGTACAAAACTAAAGCTGTTGAAAAGAGTCTAGAAAATCCGAACAAGTCAGAGTGACATGGATTTGTCAGTGTCACTCAACGAAAGGAATAATATACAGGCGAGAACTCCTTCAGTACCCAAGTTATTAATCACAGACACCGCAATATTGTCCGATATGTCGTTATAAAAATTCAACAATTAAATTTAAATTTACTTCACAGAGAAATTTGCTTCACTTCTACTACGATTGATCAATTAACGATTAATTTAATTTCTGACGTATTAAACTATTATTAAAGTCAAGGGAAGTGTATTAAAAGAAACAGCCCAAATTGTTTTTAATTACATGTTAAAATTTATGAAATTTCCTTCACAACCTCGAATCATAACTTGTGTTCCTACGTGCTCAACTCGAACAACTCAATTCTCCCTGCGATAAAATCTGACTCTCATCAAATGTGAAACTCTCGAGCATCCCTTGAAAAATCCCCCGGTCTAAAAAGTCAATCATCAATAGTTATTTATTAATTCGGTTGAGTATGACTGGCAAGTAATCGTATTTTCGATTAGCATTCCTCGTTAATAAATTTGCCCGTCATTTCAATAATTCATTTACAGAATGAATTTGACAATCTATTTTTGTCCGAATCAAAACTTAAGTAATAGTTTTTTATTTATGTTTTCGATACGAATTTGGCGATCGCCCACTTGGACTTATTGACAGGTTAATTTCTTTTTCGTTGGTTGGTTATCTTTTAAAATTACATCGTTCCGTCGATCGCGATCCGTCGATTCGATCTCTAATTCCCTTGATAGATCTCATCCAATTACCTTTTATTATTAATAAAAATCACACAGCCGTGTTTCTTGATGGTTGTAGTTTCCTCTCGCGGGCTCTCGAACGACGCACTACAACACTTCTAATTGATAATATACGTTTTCAGGGATCACGAAAAAAATTAATAGTCAAATAACCTAAGTTACGTACAACTATCGTAAATACGCGCGGTGACATCGAACGGTTTTTGGAAGGAAAATTCAACGCAACCCGTTCGATATCGCACTGAATTTATTTGAGCTCTTACAATGTATACAAACATTGGTAATAAATTACTAGTAACTACTTACTAATTCGTGTTGTGCGATGAGTCGTTTATTACTCGAAAAAAGCTGCAGACACCAGTGTTAACCTCGTTAGACAATACGATCCGGTCGGGTTACATTGGTTTATCGTGTCTTTTCATCTACCTCACTCTCTTTCTTTTTATAAGAGTCTATAAAATTTGTAGCAGTAAACGATTTATTTTAACGTTATGTAATGCCAGTGTTGGCGTGAGTCAACTTTTTCTATTAATTATTTGTCTGGCAAGGGATTAAAACGTTCGTTATTTACTGCCCTTTTCCGGTTAAAATGTGTATATTTTACATATTAAAATGTACGTTTCCTATCGGGAGGGAACACCTGAAGCGTGAAACTTGACGACTGGCAATGCCATCGCGGTTTACGACAAAATGGAAACTAGTCACCCACCGTGCTCTGCACCGAACGAATAATTCGAAACTATTACTACCGTCCTGTCGGTGTCTAATAGGAAAATACGACACCAAGTCTTCTGATCGTTAGAAAAAAATTACGCAAAAGTTCACAATCTCCACCACTTGTGATGCGTCTGTTGTGAGTATCAGAAAACCATGTAAGTCGTGTCCCCCACGAAAAAGTTTAGATGTTCAGAGAACCAAAAAATTATTACTTTTATTATTGGGTTTATTTCGATTTGTCTTTACATCGCCCAAACATTTACATAGCGTACGTGTCTGGGGAAAAGAATGGGCATTCGAACTCGTAATAAGCCGAAGAGGAAACCTTGTAGGGAAACCGATTACAAACCCTCTTATTGGGAAATATCGTATTAAGGAAGTGAAATTGTAACGGATGGCGCTAAAGTTGGAGAAGAATAATAGAAAGGAAAGAAACTTTCTAAGCCACGAAATGACGCTGAAGCTTTAAAAGCAATCGGTTTATGCTTAACGGTCCATGGAACAGACATAATTGAGCTTGCCTATGCTGAAGAAGTTTCCTAGAGAACATGTTTGAAACGCATCATAACGTACAACTAGAACGTACAACTTTACATCTGTCAAAAGCGACGTGAAGTGTTTAAATGGAAACACGTCATTACAAATAGCAAAATTGTAATGGTGGAAAGTACATGAGTAACGTTTTACTACAGAACGACAATTGGTGTCAAACTTAAGATTAACACAAGCTATTTTATTAGAGAAAGTTATTAAAATAAAGACGTACAAATGGTGTTAAAAATAAAAAGACAACCAAGAAGTCAAAGGTGTCATATTCGTTTGTTTTTACAAGTTGCAATTTCCCTGGGCCCTGAAAAAAAATCTTAAGACCCTGGCTCGTCGACGTCGGTTTTTCTTCTCTCCTTTTCTTTCTGAGCTTTCAACTCCCGTTGATTCTTGGCAATCCTTTCCTTTTTGTGAGGCTTTTAACATGAAAATCCAATTTAACACGAAGGTATCGCAGTTAAGCTTTCGTCAAAAGGTAATCCGCAAATTTTAAACTAATTGCACAGTAGGAGTTTCTTTATCGCGTTTTCCCTCATTTTCTGCCGTCTAACCTGTGTTCTAATAAAAAGAATAATACCCCGAGTGAAATTACAAATTAAGAAGTTACGAAGTGATTGCACCAAGGAAGACCGTCGCGGTGAAGTACCTGTAGAGGAATGGTTCGCTCTATTTAGACAATAACGTTTTAATTTTCTACAGGGATTTTTATAGGTTTTAGGTGTCGTACCTAGGAATTGCAAGGGAAAAATAGCAGTTATCAAACAGCAGTTTCTGATTGAAATTGATTAACAATTATGTATGCCAGGTGGGTTTCACACCTCACCGTGTCAATAATACCCGGCTGAGTTTGGTACTTCTTATAATGTGGTATTCACTTGAAGACTATCAATTGGAAAAGAATAATAGTTTGAAATTATACGTACATAAAACCGTATGCAGTCAAAAGTGCTAAGAATCTTGTGAATTTACTACTAGACTTCACTCAAATGCCTGCAAATCGAAAATGGAGAAGTTCATGAAAAATTCTTTTCCTGTCAATATACAAAACTTAAGGAATTCTGAATTTTCATATTGCAATTTATTCTTTTTCCACCTTTCTCTCTCTTTTCCCTCTTTACTGTCATTTCTCTCTCTCTCTCTCTCTCTTTTTCACCTATATGAATATCTTCTCTCCTTAGATTTTAAAGGCTTTTTTACTTTCTCACATCCTCCCACCACACGTGAAAACCTTTTTACATTTTTCAAATATTTTTCGGGCTTCAATCATTTTCCACTTCCGTTCACAAACGGTCTTCTACATCGATGACTAAAATTCTTTCTTTTGGAGGATCCTCGACTCCTCCTAACTGGGTGCCCTCGGCCTTACTTTTAAGAGCACTTGTCTTTTTTGTGACTTTTTTTTTCATTTTCGTTATTAGTAAGAAATAGAAATGTCCGTTTTACGGATGTTACAATTTAAAATTCGTGCGTTAATTGAATTATATGGGAACCGTTTCGTTTGAGGTGATTCTTCTTGGTCTTGCTGGTTCAAAAAATATTCTTGACGCGGACGGCAACGGTCAGCTTCGGGGGTGTAACGACGTTTTGATTTTCTAAAATCAGTAGAATATGTTGTTATAGTTAACAGTCTCATCAATGGTACATAAAATTGAACTGAAACGAGGTATAAATTATGTTTAAATATTTAGGTTCTTGGGTCTCACTTCTTTTTAACCTGTTTTTCTATATTCATTACTTCAATAATATTATTACATTTCATAATCATTGCACATTTTACAGGATTATCGGGAAACAGCACAAACTAATTTTTGGAATGATTTTTTAAGTTTGTGAATTTCGAAGGAAGACATCACCAACAAACTGATTTCGAATCCTTTGAATAATTGGCTTTATATATGAATGTGGTTTTGATGTTAGAGACTTGTTCTCTAATTAGATTTCCTTTTGCTCTATCAAAATATTAATTTCTCTGTTTCAATTCATTGACTACGAGGATACGAGAGTTTAGCGGCTGACTTTGAGTACAATTTGATGCTTATGTGATCATTTCGTGCATTCGACTTTAGGAGCAATAAATAACGCGATTTCTTGTTCATTTATTGAAATTCTCTTGGTATTGTTTAATGCTAAGATTACATTTAATAATTATATATTAAAATTTGAAATGTACGCATTTAAAATTGAATTGTATCGATATGATTTAAACCGAGCATCGGTTGAAAACAAACTTCTGGCTTGAAGTCAACTCAAAGTAATTTGATTATTCCACCCATATTTAATAAAAACATCAATCTCACAATACATTACAAATATATAAATAAATATACAAGACGCGAGGACTCGAATACAAATCAATTTTCTTCATATCAGATACCGTAGGGAAGAAGACATTTTTAGGCAAATTTTATTAGGCCGACGTAGAATTTATTTAATTTTATTTCATTAGAAATAGACAAGTGAGTACTCTCCAGATGTAGAGAAAATAAATTTCTAACGTTGGCAAATAGTTTAGTAAAAATATTTTAATGTCATTTCTCGTCGTTCTCAATATTGTAAAAATGGCCCTGGGGCAGGTGATTGATCAAAGATCATCGTGTTTCTCTCTGTGAAATATTCGTGTCTGAATTGCCACAGAGTCAAAGTGTTCCAGGACTTTAATATTTATGTACATATGTACGTAGACAAGGAATTAATTCTAATTCGATTACAACTCTTTCCGGTTCAGATTTTTTACTTGTCGGTTAAATAAATGAAATAAATTATTTTGCTCTCGCGTTTTCGCTCCGGGTCCTTACGATTAATTTTTTCTTGGGCCAAGTCAACCGATTTCCACCATGGAAAATTAGTAATCCTTCATTTCTACAGCGGAAATGGAAAAAAAAGTAACGCTATAAATAAACAACGGGGAGGATTAATTTTCCAACCCCCGAGGAGCGCGTTGGGGAAGAGAGGGGGGGGGCGAGCCTTATTTGCCGTTGTAGTACAACGGAAAAGTTGCCAGTATTTGACCGTGCAATGCACCACCTCCACCACCGTGCAGAGCCCCATCATCATTATTCACTTTAGCGCGGGAAAAAGTCAGTTCCCGAGTTTCCGGTTTTTGTGTAAAATGAGAGAAGATGAGAGAGAAGGATTCATGTGAGCAGAAACAAAGGAGGAAAAGGTTTGGTCGTTCGTACAAAAGGCACGAAAGCTAAGCAGGAGGAAGGCAGAAAGCAGAAGAAATTATCGCTGCCGTTATATTATTGTTACAGAAATGTTAAAAACAAATTTTTAATTTTTCAAGTAATAAACTTTAAATAAACGAGTTTACGCCGAGGAAAACGAAGGCAATATTTACAAGAAATTTAAATAACCGTGAAGCTTTGTAACTCCGCCATTTAATGAGCGATGTAGTTCTACTTTGTTTCCCTGCCTTGTCTCTTTTTTTTCTCTCTCTCTCTCTCTCTCGCACGGATTTAATTCCTTTGATTCGATTCCTTTTGATTTATTTCTTAACTTTCTCTTCGCCCCAACGGACGCATTATCACCTGTCAACTGCAATACTAGGAAGCTGCACGGTCAATTCTATAGTAAAGTAGTCGTAGGTGATTGTTGAAACTCGTGCATGTGTCGTTCAAAAGTAAAATTATACGGTGTTATACCTCAGCTTCAGCAAGTACCTTTTGTAAAACAAAATGTTTCAATATTTTCAGAACTCGGTCAGGTCATATCAAATATCAATCCAGTTCATGGGGTGAACAGAGTTCAATGGGGGTGGAAAACCGAACTCTGACCGAACTGATTTTCAAGAAACAAAAAATAAAATTTAATCACAGGCGACGTCACACGTAGCCTTTTTCCGTTAGTTCCAAATGTTCTTCTGTCGAAAAGGATTATTTCGGAGCAACGAACACGAGTCTCTGATGCGGGTACGACATCGTAAAACTTGCCGTACATACATAAACACATGGGCTAACCCAGCTACCCGTGGAAAAGAAGTGGAGGACAGTAAAACGCATCCGAGCAATCCGTACCAGATAGTCGGAGATCAATAGAAAGGCGAGAGACACTCTGAATGGAAATCTAAATTCAGATTCGATATTCGATACGACAGAATGCTGCTCTGGGACATTCTGACCACGTAGAAACCGTCAGAAATCCAGGCAGTTTCCACGGATCCTCCATAAATACCACATCTAACGTCGGAAACTGGCAAACTCTGCCTTCTTACGTTAACTTAGTAAACGATTTTGATGGTATTCCTGCCATAACAATTTTTCTATACAACCTGCCTTGCCTGTTGTACGTCTTTTAATATTTTAATTCCATTATAATTCTCCTCCATGGTCCCCCACACTTTTATCACGTTTCGACCTTTCGGCTGTGTATCCTTTTTCACATGCCAATTATTTATCTTTTACATTTGTAAAAAGCACTCTACGTGTTCCATGTGAACCGCTAAAATAGTTTTGTTCATCTGAGGCGTAAACTAAATAAACTTTTACATTTCCGAATTAGTAGTACTCGTCTTTCGATCTATAAATCGGGGAGAAGTACAACTTTTGTATATAATTTATACATTGACTACAATCTGACGGGTACAAAGTTCGTGTAGGTCTCGCATTTGTCTTCGTTCAATAATAATTTGTAAGACCATTGCTGACCTCGTGTGATAATGTGGCCACATGATTGTAACACTTTTGCAACATATTTTTCGTCAGTTTCAATTCAAAATGGCGGTCATTTTCTCGGGGATGATAAAAAAATTTTGTAGTGTGAAATTCACGTAGGATGTTGATTTGTTTGATTATTTGAATTGTAGTATTTTTATAATTGTTGGTTTTATTAAGTCCTGATTGGTTTTTGGTTCGGAATTGGGTTAAATTAATTATTCGAGGGACAGGTAAAAAACTTACAATCTGAGCGAGTTGGCCTCTCCGTTAACCTAACTTGGTTCGATCGCGTTTTTAAGTTTTCATTCGATTTGAGTGTCTTTCTCAAGTTTTATTCGAATCTCTAAGTTTGTGAACATACTTTTTGTAAATTTTCAACGTGACAAATTTCTATTACGGCCCGTCTACCGAGAAGCGATGTGTTTGAAGCAAACTTTATTCAAGTTGTCGTGAGCTTTGTGTTTCGCCACCACGTGCACACACGTTTGGGTGTTTACCAATTAGTGCAATCGTTGCACAATTGCTGTGTTACCTGGTATTCTTTGTCACCAACGCCAGGAGAATTATTCACCATATCAGGCAGTTCATTACGTTTCCTGATTCGACCCACTAGGTATAATTTGACAAGAAGCTGTGGCACTTAATGGATAAAAAATACAGTTAGATGCGTGCAGACTTTTTGACTGTCATTAATGGGTAGGTGAATTGCACCTGCACACACCACACAGGGACAAAGTCATGTGAGGTAACTACGGGTTTCATTCAATCGTAACCCGAAAAGGTAAAAAAAGAAGCGGTCGCATCAAGAAAGACAATTACGCGGTTTCGGTTATATGAAAATAGACATCCTTCCTGTTAAAGGGCGGTGATTGCCAGGGAGACTGTAATTTGTGTAATTGAAAATCGACGACGACGAGAACTACCAGAAATCTACTTGGTAAAATGATAGTTTCCTGTGGAATCACGCGGAGACAATACTGCCACGAACGGAAAAGGAAGTTCTTAGACCATTTTGAATTTTGACACAAGCGGCCCGGGTAAGTTTGATTGAAAAAAAAATGTTGAGAATGTCGCCAAAATGTAGAAAGAGGCACACCTTTTGGAACCTGAACTTCACCTTGTAAGGACTTATTTTGACAATGTTTTTTCACATATATTAAACGTTGTTATTTGAACTTGAAAGAAGTAATAATAAGCTTTCCGCGCTACGGAATAGGAGAATAATAGAAAGAATAGGAAAGAGATGAAATCACTTGAGAAAAAAATTCCCTCCCGAGCGGCTTTGCTTGGCGTGTCTTCAGACGCGCTTAACATGGGTGTCTGACACCAGTAGGAAATAGGAGAAGGTTCCTTTATCTATGACAATGTTATTATCGTTTTCGTATTGTACTCGCTTAGGTGGTTATCGTTACCTTTCTTGCCTGAATTTTTCATTCCTGTCAGCCCTCAAGTCAGTGGATTTTTTTTCCTCCACCCCTTTTATTTGATGTATATTGTTTGATAATCTACTTCAGAAGTTTTCTGCAAAATGTTTAAACACTTGTGTCCACGGGTACCCCTACTGAATCTAAGGGAGGGGAAAGTTAATATGTAGAGGTACTCCTAAAGCATCCAGGGCACTTTAACTCAGAGACGACCTATTTAAATTATAACAGCCTTGTTTAATCCAGTGAATGCAATCGGAGAGACTTATAAAGAATTCAAAGATTTCTTAATTGCCTAGAGTTGCCTATCACATGAAAGAAGACGGTGGGGCATCGACGTATTTACGAAAAAATTATTACATTACTGATGAGAAAGGCTCCACTGGCACATATTTTGATCTCGGCTACTGCTCAGATTTACCGTCACCTGTAAATCAGTCCCGTTTAATCTGTCAGGGGGAGAAATAATAACTAAAAGAAACCTAAATTTGTCTAGGGGTGCGAACCAACTCGTAAAAATAACTAAATTCCCCAAACGGAGGGTTTAAGACGAAATCCGACTACCTGAGACCGACTCCTGGGTGTTTCTTTTGCTAAGGTTTTTTACGCTTAACTAAAGTTAGCTGTTTTCGTAAAAGGTTAATTAATTTTCGTTGAGCGTGTCCCAAATTCGTAATCAGACATTGTATTGTCACTGTATATAAATTATCAGGGTTTTAATAAGGGAGACCTCTCAAATCGCGAAAAGTGAAGTTAATAATTTAAGCTTTAATTTAGGTAGAAGCAGTTTAAGTTTGATTGAAAGGTTA
This sequence comes from Polyplax serrata, assembly GCA_037055365.1. Taxonomy (NCBI): domain Eukaryota; kingdom Metazoa; phylum Arthropoda; class Insecta; order Psocodea; family Polyplacidae; genus Polyplax; species Polyplax serrata. Next base: position 1,518,204 of record JAWJWE010000038.1, on the reverse strand, counting down.
AAATTCCGCCTGTAACAGTGCCATTTTGGAATATCAAAATAGAGGAGAGAGAGAGGCGGGAGTCTAAACGTAACCACAGAAAGTTAAATGAATACTCAAATTTCACACTTAGGTGGCATTAATGGCAAAACATTTTGTAAAAAGCCTTGTTGTACACGGTAATTTATGATAATCATTGTAATGGCACTCTTAGGGATGCTGCAAAAAGATTTTCCTTCTCATACTGTTGATGACATGAAGCAGTTCAGACGGATGAAATCATAAATCCTGATTGATGGGCATTCTTATCCCCAGGGGTGTGACCAACATTCCAGAAAAATCTACTTAGGGCAGATGCCAAATTTTAGAGAGCACCCCGTCGACGAACCATTTAACCAAATTAATGTTTACCCCGAATTTGAAAATTGAATAGAACGACGGCAAAAAGTAGAAAAAAAGGTATAAATAAAAATTGAATTTCGATTGGCCGGATTCGAATTCCATTATTTTACATGACAAAGCGAAAAATTTGTGTGTCCCACCATCTGCTGCTATTCTATCAATTTTCTATAATTAAAATTACGACGGTGGATGACTTGTCGATGGAATCGATTAATAAAACGAAAATGTGGTTAAGTAGGATGAGTAAAGTAAGGATAATAAGAAAGTAATCGTGCATTTTGATAAATTAATTAATTTTTTGTTTTATTAATTACAAGACTTGGTTGCTGCTAGGAGGAAGTCGTAGGTGAGCAGACCATACCTCACACGTCTAAGACTGTCTTTTGCATACATTTTTACTTGGTTATGTATGTGTAAATATTTATCTAAATTTGTCTGTTTTCAATTCTGGTCAAGGATTTCCACCCCCGATAACTCGGTTGTGAAAACTCACTTTGCTTCTATTTGTTTGACACTCCTGTAGTGATACCTGGTGAGAAAGACTACTACTTCGTTCGTCTAACAATTTTACTGTGTTTAAGAATGAAATTGACCTCCTGTTTCAGCGAGTCGGTTAGTAGTTTATGTAAAAGAGTAATTAACTATTGTGTTTTGCCTCTGGGAAGAAGTTCCCGTTTCAAACTTTCTTACGAGACGTCAAAATCGTTCCTTCGAGTCTATAAAAATCGACTCGAGAGTTGTATCCCAACATTTTCGCGGAGTTCATTTAATAAACATAAATTTTCATAAAGTCATATTATTCATTGTTGAATCCCCCTGAAACGACAACGTAGAGAAACCGTAAAGGACACGAACTACGAACGATTCAGAAGTACAATAAAAATCTATAACCCCGTTTACGATTTGCTCAGTGTTTTTTCTCAACAGCCCTCTTGAGGGAGAAGTGTTTCGACGGATGCTGCAGATGCCCTATTTCACGAAACGTACCTTAATAATCGCCATAAATAATGTAGATATCTAAGTACAACAAAAAAAAACGGAAAGAAAGAAATTAAATACAAAAAAAAGGGAGGACGGTGAAGAAAAGAAGGCATGGAGTAAGAAATAGAAGAAGGTCGTCTTAATTTTTGTCATTCCCTTTTTATTTATTTGTCAAAAGGTTTTCTTCTTCTCCTTTCTGTGTCATCCACCTTTCTTTGTCTCTGCCATCTACTCCGCACAAAGGAATGATTAAAGATTTTTTGACAAGATAGCTGCAATCACAATTGTCGTTCCTTCCATTTAGCTTTGGTAGCCAAGGACGTGTGCCCTGAACGCCCGAAGGAAGACAGAAGTTTCCATCCTTTTTAATTCAGGGCCCCGGGCCTTTCAGGTTTTAGTTTCGAGTAGTTGGCAATGGGAAACTCAACATTAAAAAATAGAAAAAAGAAACGATAGGGTGGATGCAGGGGAAACTATGCAGAGCCCAAGGGAGGTGATGCACTTCGGATGTCTTTGCATTCTTCTTCTTGCATTCATCGCCTCCTTCCTTTTCACTCTTTGCCTCCATTAAATCGATGACGATGGTTTGACAATGGGTAAGAAATTGTCAACCCCCTGTGTACCGCTACGGGTCGTTTTAATAATTTAAACTGCCCTGGAGTTGCCGTTGCGGTGTCGTGCCGCAAGGAAATGCTCTTTTGAATTAATTTTAGTGGAAACAGAAAAGCTTTTAACTCGCGGATGAGTCGAATGTGAGTGTTTTGCGAATGTCTGTGGCCACGTGCTGTTGTTTCCGCTGCAGGCAACCAAACAGGGCCTCTGATGTTTTGGCCTCATTACACGTGGACCGGACTTTTTCGGATTAAGCCGGAGAGGAAGAGACACGTGCCAAGACATACATTTGCCCTGTGGTCATTTGAAATGATATTTGCACAAAAGGGGAGTTTAACGTATGGGGATAATTGAAATAAAAAATAGTTTTGGCTCGTGCAAAAAGGCATTTGACTTATTGCACTTTGACTACTATCTTCTATATATCATTCACGTCGGTTTGAGTAACAAAAACAAAAATAATGTGACGGTCCTTTCGAGACCGGACTTGGTTCTAGTTGGTGTGATCACTTAAGACTATTTAAGGAACACTTCTAATTGTGTCGGAAAATGTCATCGGTCTTAATACAAATTAAAACTACCATTAGTTGTTATTGTTGGCAGGTACAGGGGTGCCAAGACAATTATAAATAATGAAGTACACGTGACATTTGACCCAGCGTTAAATACCATGATGATATCCGAAAGTGAAGGTTCACTTCGTAACCCACGACAAGAGTGAGGAAGTAGTGGAAAAGACTGCAAAGAATTGTAAAGTGATATAAAAAAGTTTATTCATAACTGCATTTGATGTGGTACCGTAGCTTTGTAGTAAATTTTCTTGTTGTAGTGCTTCGTTTCGCTTCGTAATAAAATATTTCGCAACCCTTCACCGTCGAGGAGAGTTCGATTTAAATACATCAAAAACGTCGTATCGAAAATATTCAACTGATTGGCAGTAAACGTCAAATAATCAAATTTTCGTTGGCATTTCTCCGAACTGTCTTTGTTCTAGTCGGAATCTATTTACATCAAAGGTTTCACATCATTAATCAGACTTCTGTTTACCTTTTTACACTTTTGTTTTTCTACCGTTCAATTCCCGTGTAATCACGTGATCGAGTGTTACCTAAGAAAATGTGAAGTCCTAGGGAGGACTGGTTGTTTCGTAATAAAAAAAAAGAAACCAGCAATCCTTTTTGGAGAAAACATTTCATAACCAGTGGTTCCATGAGGCTGTAGCTCGTGAAGTGTTTTTCCATCGAGATAACGTCCCTTTCACACCCCTGTGTCATTCTTTATTGATTTACATAAGGCCGTCCATGTTTTTTTTGCCAGGGGTGAGACCAAGTCGAGTGAAAAGAGACGGAAGCCGTTGAGAATGAGAAGACGAAGCTTCCAAGACCGGGTTCCCGGTAATGAGCCTAATTATTCTTTTTTGCTTTGGGGAACTGTTATTTTTTACAATTATTTGTTCCCGCATAGAATGGAAGGGAAGACGACAAGTGAGAGAATTTTGCTGAGGATTAAAAGAAATGAGTAGTCGTCCTGTGAACGAGAAGAAGCAAAGCGAAGCGACACAGCAAAGTAGAAGAACATTCATAACACTGCCATTGTGAAGTGTCAAAGGTCTGCAGTTGGAAGCATTCGATGCAGAAGTTGCACATTCAGAATTGTTTGCCCTCAAATTTTACTACTTTCCTGTTGCCATTTGGATTTTAATGTCTTTAGTTGCCTCTATCGACCGCCTAATAACAATTTGTGTCCAAAAAGCCATCGTGCGCCATCCTGTTCTATATACATTTTCGTAACACTAAATTGTTGAAATTTGCTGCTGTAAGGATTATGTAGATAGCTGGAATGCCGCTTTTCTGATCCTTTCGCCTAAAAAATTGTGTAAGTGTATTGTTGTACTTACCAACGAGTCTGACGTTTATGTATCTTTAACATATTCATGTATTAGTAATTTAAAATCAATGAATACGCACGGTCCTTCAGATTTAAGTTAATTTTCCATGTCTGTTCTCAATCTTCCAAGCCGTTAAATTAACTTGAATAAACCGCTTTTAAATTATTTACTTGGTAGTTCTTTAGTTTCAGTTTAAAAGATTCCAAGTTTTATTTAAAAGTGCCTCGTTAAACATTGTCGTATTATAGATAGGCATAGAATAAATGTTAGAGAAGCATATATAACTACTAGAAACAAAGATAAGAAAGTAAATTTCGACGTGGTGCAAGTTTTGTGCTTGAATTGTTCAAAGATGCATAAAATTCTGTTGATGTTTAAATTACTAATCAGGAAAGTAGCGTTAAATCCCTTCAAATTTGATGCAACTTCTTCGGCCGATGGAAGGAGGTCTTGTTTACTTGTTGAAACTCAGCAGGATGTGCCGTTAAATGTGACGATGGGAAGCCATTTTAATTAAGAAGCCAGAAAACTCTGAGAATTCCTTCAAAAATTTAATAATCCCCGCGTCTCCATCCGGCTTCCTGCGAGGGAAGTCGATGCGGAGGTGAACGCGGGAACAGAACAAGTAGAAAAAGAACAACGCGCGAGGAGTACGAAGAAGAAGATGATGATGATGAGGTGAACAAGATGGCACGTACAAGTACAGGAAAGTACTGAACTTTGAAAAAATAATTACTAATAAATCAAGAGAGTTGTAATTATACTTCTCTTTAATATGGTCCTAACTAATGACTGGATGCCACTGCGGCATTATTATAAATGACTTTGTGAATTTTAAGAATGTGTTTTTTTCCTTTTCTGCACTTTGAAAGACTATTAATTTTTTCGCTTGTCTCATCTGAGAGGAAACGCACGATGAAATTGAAGATGGGAGGACTTCTCTGGTGAATACTTTTTCTATTTCTTTCTAACGACGTGTCTGACAATCAGATGCTCACTGACAGACTTCGATTTTGTTTAAAAAAAAAAGTGTCAAACCACTTCGAGGGGATGGTCAACAGACTGCAGCCAACCTTCCCATTGCTTTCCAATAAAAGACAAATGAACTCTGAGGAGATGAAAAGCAGGGGTGGATGACATCAGAAGATGTAAATTTTATTTTCTTAATATCGTTACGTAGTCATGTAAACCGAGATGTTTTAGTAACTCTATTAATGTAGCAGTATAAATTTTATCGGCAGGAAGAATCCTAGAAAAAAAGAAGAAACAGAGATTGAGGAAGGAATGGAGAGAGAGAGAGAGGATGAAGAAAGACAGATGTAACCCTGGGCAATTATTTTTAATTAAATAAAAATCAGTCCAGCGCAGAATTAATAAATTAATAGAGGGATGCAGAATTAATATGACAAATTATGACAAATTTCTAAATTGTGAAAAAAACGTCACTGACAAAGTTATGAAAAAGAATTCGGTTGAGTCTTCTCTTATTTACTCAAATTTGAATTTTGCCATTTTCTTTTCGATTTGTGTAATTTTTAGTGAACCATTAAACTAAAGCTCTGTTTCTCATGTTCATCTACGACAATAAAAGTTCCCATCTTTCATCATGTTCTCATAATGTTTTCCAATTTTCTGTATTTCCTATTTGTTTATGTGTATGTACATGTAACTTACTCTCTCCCTCTCTCGCTCTCCTTGTTAATTGAATAACTTTAATAAATTGATATCATGCCCTAATGGCCATCATAAATTTATATTGTCATTGGTAGGAGTTGGGAAATTCATTAATCTTGATCTTCCACCACTTTTGCTTACCTCCGTTTAATCGCTTCTACTAATGACTTTGTTAAGACGGCGAGATGTCGGGGTTAGTTGCTCATCACCACCCCTTATATCGTCCGTGATGAGTGCCCCGAACTATTCACTTCTTGTGATGCACTATTTGATTGCGTTGACAATTTCCCACATGTAACTTTATTATTCAGACGAATCATTATGATGAGGCCTTGCTCTTTACGCGACCAAAGGGTTGGAGACACCCCCGATGCGTTTACTGTCTTCATTCACGATAAGACGCCACCATAATTAGTTCAATTTCCGTCAGGTTACGTGGTATTTCTCATCCTCCAAGTCTTGCGTACAGAGATAGTGTGCAATTTTTTACAATACAAAATACAATTCATAATCAAAATAAATGTTTATTGGAATAGAAAATAACCAGAGGGAGGGTTGTATTTTCTTTCTTTACTTCGATAAGGGTGGATTGGAGAAATGGAAAAATCGATTCCAAACATTAAATCGACATGGAAACTTCTGGAAGATGTCTCATTAATGTAATCATTATCAATCACACTCTCTCTAGAAGAAACTAATACAATAAGCGAAAAATTACAGCACATTTTGCTGTGCTTTTTCATCAACTTCCAATTCTCTCGTTTCTTTCTCCTTTTCATCTCCTGTTCAATTTGTTGTTTATCGTACGTGTTGCCATGTCATACTTTTAAGCTCTCCAATGTTTACCTTCTAGGGTACCAAAAAAAAGGTGGACAACCTATAGTTTTTTGTTCGTTGTATAGTAATGATTTTGCGTTTGCCTGCTTGACGACCATTTGACAGTTGCTCTTCCAACAAACTCTAGAATAGAATAATTCTCTGAGATCGCTCTCCAAAGCAAGCAGTAATTTCCTATTAAAAAAAAAACAGTAACAAAATTCGTTGCAGAAAACTAAATTTCAAAAATAGCGCTTAAGTTTTTGCTCGTTTACCATTTCCTTCTTTCACAAAGTCCCACATTAAAACGGAAGTCTCGTCATCAGCATAATTAAAATGGAAAAGTAAATAAAAATTTGAATGCGTTGCCTCCCTTCTTCTTATTTTTCTTCTCCCTTCGCTTTCGTATTACATTTTTCTGTTATTACTTTCATATATGTGTATAAGAGAACGCGTGCAAGTGTCCAGTTGAACATTAATCTCTCGGGGAAAACAAATAACCGTTTTCCACGAGTTTTACTCACGTATAATTCGTATAAATAAGCAATCGAGCAGGCGTATTCACACGTAACCAGTTGAGGGCACGCGTCAAAACGTGCCAGTCAAATACAAAAGGACATTCATACAATTGCGACTTGAGTCGGACGTTGTGCAATATATGTTTATGTATATGAATTAATATCGATGCACTGAACAGTAGTGAGATGAAATTCTGGTCATCTTGACGAGGGCAATGAATACGTAAACAATATGGAATGACTTGATGCATATTATTATTATTACAATTTACGAACTTTTTATTTAAAACCAATGCTGTTTTTGAGTAAATGTGTAAGTTTAAGGAAAAGAGGGAAAAGAAAAAAGAAATAGTAGTATTTCGCTCGAAAATGCATACGTACACAAGTAATTAGTTCCTGGAGTTAGTACTATTCCTCCCGTCGATACTTTCAACTCTGCTGGATAAATAATTGTTTGTTAATGTACGTTATTTGTGTTGATATACTTGAAATTCTATACGTAAACATAAGTATAAAATGTAATGAAAATATCACTACCAGGAACTGTGAACAAAAGACCAGAAGAAACTAGAAAAACAGAGTAGAAAGAGCAATTAAGGTAATGAGCGTAGGGCAAGAGAAGTCGTTGAAGATCTGACGTACTGTTGCTGTTGCTAAAAACTAGTTTTTTTTGTTTAGTCGTGATGGAGAGGACAGCCCAACTGTCAGAGTAACAATGCCACCAAGTGAAGTAGGAGTATCATTACAAAAAATAAGCAGCTTTTATCTATTAAAATACAGTTTATGTAGAGGGATACGGTGCTGGGGGAGGGGTAGTATAACTTTAAAGTGGTAAAAGTGAAAAGTTTGTTGCGAATTAGTTTAGCCGGCAAAAGAATGAAGAAACTTTTCTTTAGAAGTACATTTTCTGACTGTATTTATTTAAATCGCGGAAAAACTCCCCGTTTTTGAAAATATGCAAAACCTCCAGAAATCCGTGTGCAACGTTTAACTTTCAATTGCAGGAAACTTGCTCTGGGAGACGGGCCGAGCGAAAGTAAAAACTGTTGAAAATCACAACTTTTTGTACTATTTCATAACTTTGACTGGTTGCTGGAAAACGCGGGAAACTCGCCCAGTGTGCGTTTAATCTGACTCGATTCATACTGTAAATAATATTTTCACCGGGTTTCAAGCAACTGTTAATTTAATCAGATGATGTCCCCTTCCACAAGAGAAATCCGTTGTGAAATGAAGGTGTGAAATGTAAGATGGCGTTTTTGCTACGAGGGGAATATCTGCAGTGGTTGATTTTCAGGCAGTTCATTTGAATCGATAAATATTCATTGAGTGTAGTGGAATCCTGCGGAAATTCGAGAGTTTCCCGTGTTTAACTCTGCGTTTCTCGAGAACCAACATTCTACCCAAAAATCAGTTACACCCAATGTAAATAAAATGTCAAATGCAATATGAATACGGGCATTGAATTGTAAAAATATCAAGGAAAAAGGAAAGGAGGAAGTGGAGGACAGTTTCATGGAGTGATGGGTAGGAGTAAAGAGAAGTTGTATTAACAACAATAAGTACTCCTTACAATTGATTCTATGTAATCAGATTAAGTAGAAATTGCCGCGTAGAAGTGTAGAAGTTTAAAGTATAAGAGTAGTGAGGAATAAATAGTGGTACAGAAACGAAGCGGAATGCTTGTAGTAGTGCTTCCTTCCCCTGGTGTTATGTATTTGTATTTTTCCCAAACTGAATCCGAAACCACAGAATGTTTGTCCGTACCTGATGACACAAAAAGGAAAATCAATGATGACCGCTTAAATTTTGACGAAAAGGGCAAGAAGGTTTTGCTCTGCAACCGGGCAACTGGTGAGGGGTCGTAACAACGGGAACCTGAGCAAACAAACGAATTAAAGTATTCGGTTTTGGGAAGGACAAGAAGGCAGTCAGTAGAAAACAAACAATCCTGGAAAGGAGACAAAACCGACGAGAAGTGAAACAGAGCGAGGAGGGAAAAGAGTAGAGAATCCTAAACAAATGTTTGCTTTCGTCCAAGTGTAATTTTTTTCAATTATTTTGTGTTGCAAAATGGCAAATTTTCTCTTTAGAGCAATCCTAATGTTGATTTTTTAACCCTTAATGCCGTGCCGTGGACCTGCTTCCACGACAAAATCGGACATCTTCAAAAAACATTCGGTCTGGTTCCACTGCGACGTCAGACACACAGACGCACGCACACACCCCCAACCCTACCTCCAGACCTTTGCGTGTCAACGTGCGTTTTGCTTTGTAGAAAAAGCTGCTCCTCGTTGCCTGCCATGTTTCTCAGCGTGATGGCCATTTTATTACAGAAAAAATACAGTAATGGGTTGTCTACGTCTGTTCCACTGGCTGGATTCATAATAAGGGCGGTTATGGAAGTAAAAATAATTTCCCAAAGCCAAAATCGACCCTTGGACTAATCCTCGAACCGGTGTCGGTTTCTGAACAATAAAGGAAATGTTTAATCCTGAGTGACAGTCGCTCTTATGTCTGATGTGTGAAACGTTTTCACGAGTGTCTGTATGCTTGTGCAGTAAACTGGAAAATATAAAATGTAATTATTTTTATTGTTCGGGGCGAGGACGAATGAGTAAATAACAATTGCGGAGACGCTACAAAAGGATGTGTGTCAAACGGAGGTGACTCTAACGACTTTTGTTTGAAGCCATTTTATTTTTTTAAATTTCACGGCGAAACACGCAGAGGAAAAGACAAGAATCGAGAGGGATGATGAGATGAAGGAGAAACATGTTGCAATGGAAACTCCGAAGGGCTGGAAAACTCACCGGGAGTGATTTCACCGTTTACCGTTGGGATTTCAACAGGGTAGACTCGCGATGATTTGCAGCACCCCGAAAGTTAGAAAATTGCAACGAAGAAAGAGAAAATCGAACGGAGGGATGACAGAAAATCTTGGGGTAAATCAAGCGGGCAAAATTACAAATCAGAAAATGGAATGAATGTCAGGAAAAACAATGTCTAGGCAAAAATGTATATGGAGACCAGGAGAGAGGCAGGAGCACACGTTCATAGCCGCAGTTTTATTTACTTCTCTTGCTCTATGGCAGCATGCCTTTCCTGTCACAAAGGGGATGAAGTAGGGTCAAGAACACAAAGGCGTTAAAATGGGAAACGGGGGGGATGAATCCACGGCAGGTCGAAGGCTAAAACCGTTGCAGAAACGCCCGCGTTGGACCACGTCTACTTCATCCCTACGCGTATATATCACTTTGTACTTTTCACTCCCTTCTCGTCTAGGGCAATTAATAACAAGGCAATATAAACTGGCCTTTTCACTTTTCCATCCGTCAGTGAAGTATCAATCATTTTCACACCAAAACACCGGACACCCGTCAAGCAGCAGATGAATATCCATGCGGGCGAGAGAATAGAAAAATGGGGTCTTCCAGAACGAAATTAACTCCCGTTTGAATACCAGAAGATGACGAAAGAGAAATTATGTGTGTTTTGGTTGTCACGAAAATAGTGAAAAAGACAAGGGGCTAATGAGGAGAGAAGACAAAGCCAAAAGGATAAAACGACAAGCGTGTAGGAGAAGAACGTGAGAGAATACTCTGGCTTATATCCAACGCCAGTCAGTTGTCAACAGCATTATTTGTTTTAACCGGAACCAGAAATTCTTTAAATTTTTAACTGAAATGCCACCGATGCCAGAAGTAATTTGAATCCTTCAAGGCGACCCAACACGGATAGATGGAGTTCGATTGGACGTCCACGAGAAGCAAAACACACGCGGGATGATCGGTTAAAAGCAACCTTCTACTTGAAGGTAACCAAAGAAAAATGAACAACTGGCTACTGATGTAAACACAACAGCAATTTTCGATCGCATAATAACAAATTTTATTCGAGCAAGTGAAACCCTCGGGCCGAAACGATTGGAAAAGCAATTTTTGTCCATCGAATTTCTTACCCCTGTGCAATAAAATTTCTGGGGTTGGCTGATGATCGGGGAAACATAGGAGGTTTCCGAACTTGTACACAAACAACTACAAAATTACTGCATAATAGTTTTTCTTGAGCACGACAGACAATGGCCGAGGGCAAATTCAGTCACGGACTGACGTTTTTCCAAATTATTGGAGAGTGAGAGGAAAAAAATGAAAAGATCTAAGAAGATCTACTTGAATGTTATTATCGGTAGATGACACACGCACAAGCAAATTTAGCAGAATACATACATGTATTTCTAAAAGAAAAGTACATAACCTACCCTTAGGGGTAGGGTAGAGAAAAACATTGCTGTAAATCACAGGAGAACATTTCGGTCGAGTCATAAGCAACGTTTCCGTGTACAAATTACAAGTTTATTAGTTTGGTTCTTCTAAAAATTTATTGTGTAATGTAATGTGTGAAATTGCTAAATATAAAAAATAAAGGTAATTACCACCCCCCGGGGGTTGGGAAAACAAAATGGAATGTAAGACAAAGAGAAAATCCGATTCGCAAACCTCATTTGTCGACGTTTTTAAGAGAAGCTTAGAGGAGAGAGTCATTTCTCTTTTTTTTTTTCTAGGATCTTCAAATAGGAGTTTAACTTCGTTTTCGACTTTATCAAACGCGAGCAACGTTCCGCAACCCCGAAAAAAGGGCAAAAACGCCGCCCCAAACCTCCTCCCGGTTGGAAGTTAGGTGAAACAAAGAAGTAAGCGAACTCGTTGCTGACTTTTTCAAAGGAAAGAATAAATGTTTTGAATGTGATTAAACGCGATCAATCAGTTTGTAATCGAATTCTTGAATGACGTCAGTGTTGTAGTTGTGCAATTCTACAGCGCCCTTTGGACAATGAAACGTTTCCAGGGGTTGAGGGTGGTCCACCATCGATCAACTAACTTTTACAACCTGTTAAAAAGGAAATTTGTTTGTTACATTTTATTTAGACGTTGCCTCTCGGTCGAAAAGCACAGGTATTGTTGCTTGAATTTCACGGGGGATAAGTGACGTTTGTAGAGAAGGAAGAGGTCAAACAGGTGGGTCACGGAGGTCACAAGGATTCAAGAAGAACATTATGTTTGCCTTTCGTAAGCGGCAAAATGCAAAAGACAAAAATTTCTTTTGCCTGGCTTCTTTTATATACGGTTTTATGATGAATGTGAGGCCTTGTTTGCTTTTATGGGCCTTTGTTATTTTCCTTTTCCTAGGAGTCAGGGTGAGGCAAGAAGGAGTACTCTTTTACGTGTTTCACTACAATCAACATCACGCGAAATAAAATGTTGTTTTTCTTATCTTCTTCTGATTTCAATTTTTTTTTTTCCCCGGGGCCGGGAGCCGGGGGCATCGGACTACTAGTTGTTCTACTAGGTCTAGTTTACTATCAGACTCCTTCTCATTTTTTGATGATGTCTTGAAAACTAAGAACTCGGCGAGCACTTCTGTCGAAATTTTCTCGAAATCAATTGGGTCGAAGTTCTTTACCTTTTGAGAAGAAAAGAAATTATTTTGTGAGACATTTTCTATTTTATCCTACCCAGGTGGACATAAAAAACTATTTTGGATCTTAGGAGTTCGGAAGTGTAGAAACATAGTCTGTGATGTCACATGTAGGCCTGTTGTCTGCCTGTTGGTTGTTGAATTGAACAATTTTAGCAAATGATCCTCAGGCAGGAAGCATTGAAGCGTTAAATTTTGTTTTCTACAGCCTCACCACGCACCATTTGGGATGCTTCTATTTTCTAATGCTTTTCTATGATTTCTTGAAGCCGAAAGAGAATGTCACGGAATGTATCCTGTTTCTTTATTTATAAAAAATATATAATATTATATAATTAATTTACAATACATAACAAGCAAGCCTGCAAGCCTCATGTTGTATTAATAAGTTTGACTTATTAATTAATTATCTACAGTTTTATTAGTAGTAAAATAAGCACTGCATAAAATTACAAGTTTCTTTTTATCTGTATATTGAAATTCCGAAAACAAAGTATTTAGTTAGGAACAACAGGCAGGTACTCGATTGGAACGCGTCAAATGTAAAGGGAGGAATATTTTTATTTACTTAAGAGACCAGTAGCGCTTCTACTAGTACGTGAATAATTAATCTACCTGCATCGGATTGATCCAGTGGGAACTTAAAGAAAATAAAATTACAAGGTAAACACTGGCAGATGGTTCAAATCTGTTCCGAGGGCACGTGAACTGAACTGTTCTATTATTCCTATTTACATTCTTCACTTTGTCTGACATTTTCACTTTCTACTTTTGTCTAGTTGAATCCATCGTGACTCTAAAACCGTGTGCAAATGTAATAAACTGTAAAAGCGAAACGGTCGTGAAGAATAAGAATGTGAATTGCATCTTCCACATTAATGAAAGGTCAGGTCAATTTATGTGTCTTCTAAGTCACACAACGTCGAGACAAATTATATATGTGGCGGTATGTAAAGGCAAGGATCAATATTTAGGTATCCATCGAGTGATTTATATCTTCTTTCTTAATAAAATTTCATTGGATCAGTTGAACGTGATTCTAATTATTTCTAGGTCTGCACTATTATTTTGTAGTCTTTGGTACTCTACGGAAATTACCTTTTGTTCTTTGAATTCAATGTTGAAGTCTCTCTATCATGAGTTGGTTCCACCAGAACTCTCATCACTTCGTAGGACGTCTCTTTCTGTCTGAATCCCTCAACGTAAAGGCAAAAAGCTGTCGGAAAACTCCACAAATTTGTTTCCCCGTTCCCACTTTTGACTGCATTTTCTAAGTGCATTTTGTAGTTCCCGAATAGATTTCACAATGTCTAATTCCCCTGCCGCACATATCCGTCACTCATTTTGGATTTCCTGCATCAAATCTCATTTTCCTTCTCGGCATTTTCAAAGACGAAGCAATCGGTGTAATTTCTTGGCATAGTTTGTTTTGTATATTTGCAGTAGACAATTGCTTTGAAGAGATACATTCGCTGTATGTACCCACGAAGTTAAATCGAATTATTATTTGATCTTCTACGATACGTTACATGTGCTGCGTTCCATAAATTATTTTTAGGCATAAAATTTAATATACAAATGGGAACCTCAGATAACAAAGTTCAATTTCAAAAAGAATACAACAAAACACGTAGCATTCGTTTTGTAGTTCTGTTTGGGGGGGGGGGGAGTTCAGTTGATGTCCACGACAGATAGGACAACATCGAAAAACCTTAAAATGTCTTCTGGGTATCGAAGTCATTGTTCAATTTTACTACGTTTTGTAGAGATTGATGGTCGATTATGGCCGTAGGGAGACACGCGTCGAACATTTGTTTTTGGTAGTATCAAATCGCCCGCAAAAATATTTAATAAAAGATTTTAAATATTTTATTCGTAAATGTTTGTGACACATCGCAAAACATTTTAGAATTTCCGGATGATTCGTAATAATCTATTAATCGCGTAAAGGATTGCATCTACTGCCCGTATCTAACTGGTTTGAAAACATGTCGGCTGTAATGTGGAAAACACCAAGTTGACTGAACTTATTTTAGTCCCGAAATCGAGTGTCGATAAATCGAAGTAAATAGATCTTTGTGAAAATAGTGTTTAATCATGTATTATTAAAAATAATTAAATGTATTGAGTACGGTGCTGCACACAATTTACGCGCAGCTCACGTGAAGTTTTTTAAATTGTACAAAACGTTTATTGTAATTGTCAGAGTTGTAGGATGTAGGCAACGCGCATACTAACGATGATATTTGGATTCTCCGAGGAGCTACCAATGACCTAGCAGATGTGAAAAAGCAGAACTCTTTCGGAATCGAGTCACACTGAAATCTTAATCGTTCCATTATTACCACCTTAAATCATTCCATAATTTACTGCCATTACTTTTAACTAACTGTAATTACCGAGTTCATACTTCACACGTGCAATAGATAAATAAGATTCCGAGAGCGGTTTGAAGTCTCTAAATATAATAATAGGCGAAGGTGAGAGAAAAAAAAAAGAAGTAGTCGAGTCTACGCTTTCGAGCTTAAAGTTACTTAAAAAGCATTTGTTGTAAATTGTGGAATTGAACTTCGAGCACGACCTCAGACAAGTCAGATTATTAATTTAATCGAGTAACGAATTAAAAAAAAAACGAATACATAATACGTGCAAAGGAAATTAATGACAAACACTTGGAGTAACGGGGTAACGACCTGTCGCAAATAAGTCAGGTACAACGTAACGCGAATGGCAGCTAACAGAGAGGAATTTTCAAGGGGTCAAACTCATGGGTGACCCTCTCCAGAAAGACTGGAAAGAAGTTGTAAAATTTAAAATAAGTCACCACCGTCATCTGATAACCCGTGCACCGCCAGCAAAAGGACCGTAGACGGATAAGAAGATGACCGGAGGAGAAAAAAAAGTAAAAAATATATTCTTTCTTATGAAATTTAATGCCTGATTGAAGAAAAAGAAATGGATGGAGAAAGATGAATTGAAAAGTGGAGGATTTTTCCTAGTCAAATTGGAGGAGAACCCCAACGGGACTTTAGTTAATCATAACGAGGCTCGTTAGAAAGAGAAATGTAAATAAGAAACGACACGGGACAAAGAGAAGGAACATGTGAGACAAATTCAAAAGTAACCGAGCACTGGAACTCATTTTTCTATTTCACACAACATTTCTGTAATTTATGAAATGAAATTGTGTCCAATCAGAGGAGATCGTCTCGTGTCCAAAAAATAGTAATTTTAGTATACAGTATGTAGGACGGACTGTCTATTTTCTGGTGGTAAAAATGCTAGGCTCCAATGATTACCAGGATAGCATGAGGCCTTCTGTTAGGTGGCAATTCTTTTTTTTTGCGTTTAAAAAAACCAGGTGGAAAATGTTGAGAAGTAATTTGAGTATAATATTAGAATGAAATAAAATATAGCAAACAGAACGTAGGATTTTGAACTGTGGCATTATATTCCAATAACATGATAAAAAAAAATTAGCAATGTGATACCGACAAGAATAGGATCACAGATGTAACATTGCGTAGAGGTACGTAGGGTAAAGACACGTGTCTGTTTGCTCGTCTTTCCTTACGATTTCTATGCAATAGAAAAAAAAACAATAAATTATAGAATAATAATACTCAATAAATTATTAATAATTACTCCAAAAAATATCCGTCACAAATTTTAACGAATGAAAACATTGAACGAGTCAAAAATATTTTTCTCATGTTTGTCTTCGCCGTTGCCGTCAACCACTTCCACCTCCATACATTTTTCGTGTGATTTACGTGAAACCTTAAAATTTTCAGGCACCTGCAGGCGAGAAATCAGGTTGAAATAAAAAAAATCGGCCTAAGTAAACGGGTAGTCGGGTGATCAGTAAGGTTTCATTTTATTGTTCCCATTGTTGTGCAGCATCCGGGGGTGGTCGCATCTAATCCGAAAAGGTTTTTCTCCTACCCCCACAGTCAGATCGCCAGGTATCGCATTATTGACGTTAGTTTGTACCTGAATGAAATGTTTACACTAGACGACGCGATGGTGACAGGGGAACTTTGTGCGATTCCAAAGAATTGCCCGTTGCGATGTTTCCAGTTGTGCGCCTTGAGGGACACCAAAACTCTCACGAGAGGACTCGGCGAGGAGGACTCCTTTCATTTACCACTGAATGACCGGGTGGGTTGCCCCCGAAAAAATTTCCGAATGAATTACAACACATGATTTTTATTGTCGTTTTATACGATAATAAACGTTACGGAACGAATTATATTATAAATTTAATACGATAATTTATTTTGCCTCCTGATTTTACGACGCATCCACAAACTTCTTACTTTTACAACAATCGAAACTTGAAGTTCTTACAACAGTCAAGAGAACTGCGTACAACATTAGTGGTCAACATGCCACTACTATATATATTTCTTTACAGATTTACACTCTAACCATTGTTTCTATCTCAATCTGAACGTTTTCCACCGACTGCAAATTTCTTGTAAACGTTCCAACTATTAAATAGATCTTACAAATTGCTTTACAAAATATCATAAAAACGTGTGAAACATCGTATCAAATTCTATGTCGGTTTTAAACCCGTTTAAACCTTTCTCAATTCACCGTGTAATAAATACAAGTATTTCTTTATCTGAGACTTAAGAGCGGTAAAATTATTGTGTAAATAAATCAAACTAAAAGTCGTGTTTTGTTAACGCCATTGCCCCACTGGTGTGACCGTCTAGTGAAACACAAGTTGAAAATTCTACTCAATTAGGTTTTATGTATATTGTTGGAGTTTTAACTATACGATACTACGAACTAGGATACGGTAGAACACTTTTTGATTATTTTAATTAGTAGAAAACTGGCGTAATAATTTTATTAGTAAACATTGACACATTTTAGTGGCTTACACAACTATGAAACGCAGCCCTACAAGTTACAATTACGTGGCACTGCCGTCGTATTCTCATTTCGAGGACTTTGGTCCCTTTGTATGACTACATTTTATTGGACGTTACATTGAACCTCGTGGACCGGCAAACGAAACGAGCTGTATCGAATTTTGAAAATAATTAGCGGGCTAATCAAAATCTGGAGTCTTTATCTTTTCATTTAATAATGATTTATTATCGGACGAGCAATGTTGCACAAGGGAGAATGAAATGGATGCTCATGAAAGTTTGTAGAAAGCAAATGCGACTAGATGACTAGACGTGGATGATACCAATAGCAAAATAGAACAGATACAAAAAAATCATTTACCATTACACCTCCTTCCAAAGAGTCAAAGTGAGGCTGGCTTATTAAAGTCTTTAGTCCACACTAGTTCAAATGTTTAACAATTTACAATGCTTAATTTTTTTTCTTTACTTTACTACCTTGACGTTTTGTTTTATAACACGAGTGAGCACGGCTTTTTTTATTCGACGAGAATGAGAGGAAAAACAAGTTACGGGCTTACTAAGACTAGATACGCTGATAGAACAATAAATCTAATAAAAGAAGAGGAAAATAATAGTAATATAATAATAAATGGGATGAGTTGGTGCGGGAGCTGACGTTAAAAATTCGTACATACAACCAACAACAACAACAACAACTCGTTCAATTTGTTTGTTACTCGCCGTATAATAAAAGTCCAACATTACGTGGTAATAAACGGATTTGCCAGGTATTTAGGTAATATTTATTACGTAATACACAGAGAAAAATAAAAACTTTTATAATCCGAACGTTAACTCTTATTTGGAGCGAGGGCCATCGATGACCATCGCAGGGAAAAGAATATAAAATAAATTGCATCACGCCATGGAAGCAAAAGAAAAGATGGCACTCAATCACGAGCCTTCCAATTAATTTATTTACCCAGGTGGGAGTACCTTAATTTAATAATAATGCCCGCTAGGTAATAAACGATAATACCTGATAATGACAGGTATGGTCTCTATTGGTTTGCTGGAGAAAAAAATTCAAGTTCATTGTCCTTCACCTTCGCCTTCACTCGGTTGATTTACTCAGCAGTTCGCGGTGAGGTGAAGAACAGGTTCGTAGGTACAAGACTCTCGGTTTGGATGGTACAGGTGCAAAAGACCGAAAATGAAATGCTTCAGGTGTGACATCACCAGCAGAATTCACTGGTGGAAGTTCATCGTGATTGTTATCTAAAACCACTTATAAAGGCATCATCCTTTAGTTTGTGATGTACCTGAACCAGGTAATGCATTAAATGTGCTTGTCGCACGATAAACCTCCCCGTGCAACCTCCCAGCCTCAGATTGAAGGCACGCGGAGGGGGGCTGTCGTACAGGTTCTTTCCTTGCCCTCTAAGTGGAAATTGAATTTCGTTTTTTTTCCGCTTTTCATACATTTCAGGCATCTGTCTGAGATAAAAGTTAGTAAAAGTCTGTACCACTTACGGGTTGGATGTTTACAACGAATAAAACTACTCTCACATATCTTGTTGTGATCTCTCTTTCATTTCCGGTTGCAATCCACGTCAGAAATGGTGTCTTTTCCGTCTTCCAGACGAGCTCAGCTGGAAGTTTGCTATCAGCGAGCATGCCAGCTACCCCTTTTTCTGGGGAAAATCACAGGGAGAGAAACGTAGAATTTAACTTTAGAAACTTAAAATTTAGAATTCGTCCAGGAAAAAAAAAGAAATAAAGTTTCTCTTGTTGTTCTTTGTGTAATTACAAGGATTTATCTGTTTGTCTTACAGTTAATCAGGTCCTTCAATATCCGTACAATAAACAACAATTGTGCGGTCGAAAGCAAAATTCTCTTATTTTCATTGAACGCTCAGAATTTTCGGTCCTTCAACTTTGGTCACTTAACATTCAACGGATTCGACAGTAGTTGAGGTGGTCCTGGTGGTGGTGGTCCGTCGACCACTCGAGAATTAATAAGTTCGAAACACTTCATTTGATGTCCTTCCGTTTCATAACTATTATTAGCTCTCGTCAATATTTGACACTCAAAACGTCGAATTAAAGTTCACGTGCCGCTGGGACCGAACGAATTCACTCGACTGAAATGTAGTAGGCTAGTCTAGGAAATTAGAAAAAAATAAACCAACATTATTCCCTCGAATATAATCGAATATCTTATTTGGTGAAACGGTTGTAGTTACGACGGGATAGAAAAAGTAAAAAAAAAAACGAATGAAACGAATGAATTAGCTTCCTCGGAGTGTTTCTTATTTCCCAATTGGATTTCCTATCAATTGAATTATTTCCGGTTTAAAGCGTTAATTTCTCGGTTCAATAAGTGAATAATTGAAATTTCGCGGTCGACATCCTTGAATAATGATTGAGCGAACAACAGGCAAGCATCCTAAAGAAAAAAAAAATCATAGTCAAGTTTTTCATAGCGTTGACGTCAAACCGAACCTTCTCGTGCCTTTTGCTCGAGGTGCTCGGAAAGCTCCGATTGAAGGTTGGTGAAAGTTCTGAGAAAGTGGACTTTAATACGAAGAATTAATTCCGTGAAGAAACTCAACAAACTTTTCATTCTTTCAGCTATATGTGTTCAATACGAGGCGTCAGATTCTGCTGTTGCCTTGACGAGTTGGATACAGCAGAAGACAAGAGCGGGTATCGCTGGGGTCCCCTAGGAAAAGCGCCCTGTCTTTTTCCGTCAGCCTCTTCACTCTATCGCGCCACGATAATCTCGCTTTTACAGCTTTGTTTTTCAAATTCAATTTTAAACTCTAGTTGGAAAAACATTTTCTCGTACTTCTCGCTAATAATCTTAGCATGATTTCCCCTTTACTGCTGTTGTTGTTGAACGACAAGGGAAACTCTGTTTTTCTTTCTCTCGGACCGGTTTCTTAAGGAAAGTCGGCAAGACAAGCTGCCTCGAGCAACAATGGAATTAAATCTTTTAGGAAACCGTTTTTATTTGTATATCATTAATAGATGGTAAACTGCATGCGAACTTGGAGGGAACTGCATCCGAGACAGATTTCTTCATATTTTTCTGGTTTCGTAGTTATTTACTGGGCTCTTGGTTTTGAGGTTTTTTTGCCAGCTACCCAGGGGACACATGAAATGGTTGTAATAGTAAAATGAGAATTCATCAAAGGTCTGGATGTTGTTTTACTTTTGCAAGAAATGTTTAACCGGTGTACTTCAAAGTCGTGTTTATTTTATTTTTTCTCTTTTCCCTTGTCTTAATGGCCTCGTTGCGTTTATGATCGCATGTGGAATATTGTAAATATCTGCCAGCCATGTGGTCGACATTGTTTTTTGGTTTTTTCCAGCTCTCGGATAGACATTTTATTATTCTCTTGCGGAAAGAATCTGTCGCTCTTTCATTCATAGGAAGTGAAATCATTGACGAGCGGTTTCGTCCAGCTGCAGCATCTCCGAAGGCGATGGAAGAAAATAGAAAGTGTGGAGTTGAAATTGAGCAGAGCCACGGCACTGCAGGACCTTGAGGCATTAGACTTAGCAGTAGCTGATAAAACGATTCTGTCGGTAGGTTGATGAGTTGTTTTCCATTTCCGCCTGCCATCTTTCTTAGAAACGGTGCTGCTGTCATTCCGATAGATATATCTTATAGATTCTCCTCTGTAATTCTCATTCTTAGACTTCATCGTGACGGCTTCCCTGCGGTACTAACCTCGGACAAGGATGACACAACTTTCTCCCGAAGCTATATGAATAATTGCGTGTATAAAATCTATATAATTTGAATTCTACTCATGCGTCACTCTTCCCTTGTCCTTACTCTCGTTTTTCGTAACTTCTTATCTAATCGTTACACGTACCGTTACGAAAGTCCCTCTCGAATATGTCTGCCTTTTTGCTTCCTTTCTTTTATTTTGTCCTTGTTGGATGTTTCACTAAAAATAACACTGTACAAACTGATAAGTGATTAGTTTTGTATTTCTCAACTCCCCTACGTCGGCCGAGGGTGTGCAAGTGCTTAATATAAAATATTTTTGCCTCTGGGGCATGGGTACGCAACTCGCTAAGTAAACACTCTTATAGAAACTTGAAACTGTTTCGTTTATTTTAAATATTGTGCTGTGAAAGCTAACATTTTATTTCAAATTTAATGCGCAGAAGAATGAAACAAGAATGTGCACGGAGTGAAAGGTAAAATAAATTAAATTTATGTATACGAGCATAACATGTGCGGTCGTCCCGGCACTTCAGCATGCTTTGCTACCTATAGATTTATATGTATATATGTTCAATAACATTCTCGACTGACTTACGGGACTCTGCGATAACAGTTATAGTTTCCATTTTTAAAAGAACATTGCTACAAAACTTAAACTAAATTCTTGTTTTGTATATAATTTCTACAAAATGATGTTATGATAATGACATAACAACACGTTAAATAACGCTTTCACGAGTCGAAATGACTTGAAAACGTCAAACACTTAATACGGTGAAAACGCGGTACAATATAGGATATTATATAGGAATAAAAAGCCTGAAGCGAACGTCGAGAATTTCGTTTGGAATTAACAAAAGTCAAACGCAGAGCAAAAACCTTTTTTCGATTCTCAAGTGGAAATCTCATCGAATGGCCAATGGCCACATTTTTTTGACATCTTTTCTTGTCTGCTGCCACTTTTTTTTTGTTTCAAATGGAAGGTACGCCCAGCTGTAAATAAACCAGAAAATCAAATAATTGAGAATTGCACTGCTGGTGGAGATTTTCCGCAGGGCCGAAGGAATTTTCACACAGAAAGGTTAACGACACGACGAGTGCAGCAGCGTCGTCTGTGATTTTCTGCTTTCCTTTTGCAGTTTCCTCCGTTTTGGGTGAAAGTCGTCGACTCCTTGCCTCCCGCGCCAGGTTTCTCTCGATCTTCTTCCATTTATTAGATATCGATTGGTAGAAAAAAAAATAAATTAATCCGCATTCTTAAGTTGAGTTAGAAAGGAAAGAAAGCGAATTTACGATTATTACGTGGAAATAATTCATTCGCCCACAATGGGAAAGCCCATAAGAAAATTCATAACCCGTGTGAGTAACTCGGTCTCCCGCCGAAACTAAAGAAATGGTTTGACAACATCCAAATGGCCCAGGTAACCCTGTTTTCGGTTTGAAGCATTCCTTTTCTGCCGTGCTGTGGTTTGAAACCTTTCGGGCAAAAAAAAACGTGGTTTCTAAAAGAAATGTGCGCTCTGGTAGAAGAATACAACTCACCGTTCACCTTTTCTTTTGCTTCAAGAAGTTCCGTTGATGTCACGTCAAGGTATCTCTCGGGTACTTGGATTTTTCTAAGTGATGCGCACATAATTTTATAATCTTTTCATACTTTAAAATATTATGCCCGAGCTGGCACCATGGCTTGAACATCACTGACATTTTGAGTTTGACGTAAGCCACACTTTAAATCACTCGCGGGATACTGTGTACACCGGATAGAACGGTGTGAGGAACCTATTTCTCATTTGAGTTGGGCCTAAAGAACCGAGTAACGTGTTGCTTTTCCTTTTTCATCATTCTTTTTTTTTATTTTCCCTACGAACTTTTCCATTTTTTAACTTCCTTGCTGACGTTTCTGTGAATAATGGCCGTTACGAGAAACAAAAAAGGTGGTTGACGGGTAAAAAAAGGAATTTTTATGTTTGGATGCCTCGTATAACGAAGCCGTAGGGAAGAAAAAAATAGGCCTGTCCAACCACCGAACGCGGAATTTCAACCAGGCACACTGATTTAAGGGAAGTCTGCCTTCCTCAGGAGTGCTCGGACTCCACACAGCGGCTGTGTGTGAGTTCTTCTTTCTTAGTGACAGGTGTTTTTTCCGAACGCCCAGAAAAAGTGTGGGTGAAAGTGCGTGCGGCCCTTACGTTCAGGTGCTTGTACCGGTGACCTGAGTTTGCACAAATAACGATGTTCCACTCCGAATAAATACTTGTACTGCATTATTGATTTGAGAGGTACATCCTACTGCCCACCATCTTTGACAGCTTCATTCATATGTTAAATAATAAAAATTTTTAATTCAGACATAAAGACAACATGAATTTCTTCTTTGATGAGTTTGTGCGTTCAACTTCACATGTTGTTACCGCCGCGGTTCGTTGTGTTACATTTGGTATAAAAATTGTACAGTCATACTGTTTACCATGAGTGAGAGAAACGCCTGATGAAGTCGCACGGTTTAATTCAATTCCAATTAAATCCAGGCAATGTGTTTGCCATCAATGGAATTGTAGGCGGTGGCTTGCTGCAATTGAACATTTCATTGTTTACAGTCCTGTTAGACCTACGTTCTACCTGGGTCGTCTCAAGAGGTTCGCAAGTTGTTTTTGAATATCAAGAGATACTACAAGACGAATTGATTAAATTAACTTTCCATATAAATATCTTTCTTCAGATATTCAGAGTTTTGCACAATTATTCAGAGCAATCAGTGAATGTTTTTATTTGAAAACAGAAAGCGAACTGTGGAATAGAACTCTAAAAACTACAAGGGTTGTCCAGTTGTTCCTTACTTCTACAAATGCAGGAACTTTATTTTTTACTAAACTGTCTCTCCTATCTTTACGTCCCTGTTGTTATTGTATCTATTAAAGTTTCTATAATTCTCCTTGGCATTTGTAAAACTAAGTGCCTTTTCCTAGCAAAAAAACTTTCAAATTTCAGTCAGACATTCCATGCGGCAAGATTTGCTTTTTACCCAGAGTATCTCTCCCTGTTTGTTTACACAACATTTTAAATTCATTGGGGATCCCTTAATAAATTTTACCCGACTTTTTTGTAGCTGCATCGTTTAGCAAACCTATGAAATTCATTTCCTACATAAAAATATTGAATTATGTATGTGTCTAATTTCACAGTGAAGCGCAGCAAATTAGACAGCGTGAACATTAAAGTAGTAGTAAAGGACTCCGATCTGAATTATAATTCTGTTCCCAGTAATGTTTTCTAATAAAATTAGTTTTTATGAAACGAGTCAACAAGTTTGCTTCACATACAGTCTGTCTTTTCACTATTTACAGGAAAAGAAACCGCACACAAAGTTCGGACGGAAACCACCTGACTGCGACCGAATGTCTCCTCTCCACATCAAACTTAAACCCAAACTCCTTTTCGACTTGTCGTTTCACCAATGTCTGATGGACATCGCATCAGATAATTTAAAACAGGGAGCTGAAAACGTTTCTTTCATAACTGACACCCTTTTTCATCACTCGAACCGAGGAGACCTGAAAAGTTAAGACCAATGGGCGGGAACTGACGAACCCTCATGAAAAGTTAAAAATCAATTAAATTGATTGGCAATTTGAAGGCAGATATTTATTGATGAAATGACTGAACGAGTATTGTATAAGCATGTTCACTGTAATTTTATATATAATTTCTGTTTTTTTTTCTGGATGCGAGGATCTAGAAAAATCAATTACTGTAATTATTAATTCAGTGTCAAGTGAGAGTTCCCTAGGAGAACGATTTTGTACATATGCAAGTGTTGCCGCTTATTCACTACCCGTATAATTAGATTCTATTGTATATATATATTTGTATACATATGTATATTAAGTTCTTATTAGAATAAAAAAATAACTGTCAATAAAATGGAAGGCGGTCCCGCCTGGAAGCAGTTTTTTGTGAGTACTCCATTTTATGAGGTCGTAAAAATAGGAGAAATAGAAATGGAGCTGGAAAGCTCTTCTTTCTTTGACAAGGATAGATTTGTTCCTTGTATAATTATGCATATATATATCCATGTGTGTGTGTAGAAATATTTTTAATCCATTATTTTTGTTTACATAAAAGTGTGGTATGTGCCGGTTGTGCGGATTTTGATCGTCATTCTTTATATCTGATTTTCTGTTGAGCGGTTTGCATCATTTAGCTGTAGTTCCTGCATGGTTCACACAATCTTTCTTTATTTTTGTCGTTTTATTACTAATTCTACGGTGCCTGGTACTTACGATTGTAAACATTGCACAAGAGACCGTGACTAATGTAACGATCATTTAGTTAATTGTAATTTTATAATGGCTGGAACCCATAAAAAGTAAAAATGTTAGACTTGTACAGCTGTACATAAAGGCGACGGGTCGGCAGCATGTTTCAATCCATCTTTAAAACTCATAAAGATGATTTGGTAGTCTGTAACATTTCAATAGAATTAAAAAAAAAAATTTTAGGTGATAGAAACGAAATGTTTCGATCACTACTTAAAAGAGAGATAGTGAGAGATGTAAAAGAGGAATGAATCAGGGGTTTTAAAGTCTTCTAAGTCTTTAAGCCACTTTCTTAAGGCTCTTGTGTACCGAAGTGAAGCTTCTAGTTCGACCGGATATAATCTGTTCCTCCCATTTCCATCACATTACGTTTGATAGATGCTGACTCCTAGTCAGATACAAATTTTTAAATAAAAAAGAGCATCAAAAGAGCAACACTCGTGTTTAAAACCGTGGCGGGAACACATCTGCAATATTAGGCATGCCACGGTTAATCGTGACGGTTAAACGTCTCTATCGGTGCCGGTGATCGGCTGACATCCGCGACCAAAGCTGCCAATTTTAAAGTCTGTTCCATCCTATTAACTACAAAACAAACTATTGTGAGACGAGAAAGTGAAAAGGTTTGACCTACGTCAACCACCTACATACCTGGCTAGGTGCTGGAAGCATCAAAGTGTGGCATCGGACTTCCTCCTCACCTGTAGAATTTGTTAATATAATAATGACTACCTGCTACTAATGACATTGAGGTTTCGAACTAGTTGTCTAGATCAGACAATCACCTGAACCGAAGAACAAATAGTACGAAAACACATGAAGAAAATAGATATAGAAGATAAGGCAAGGACTCAGGGTCGAGTACTCGACGCCTAAATGGAGAAACCGCCGGTATACGTGGGAGTTGGTCTACTTAGTCGCTTATACAATAACAGTCCCTTGGAATATTTAATGTCAGGACACTTGGGAAAGCAATTCAATTTTAAACTGGGTTTTATAACTTAATTTAATAAATTGGCTCTCTCAAATGTATGGTTTCTAGTTTACCCCGTATCGCGCCACTCTTATAAATAAATCATATGCACTTGAAGTGAGAGTTAGAGAGGGAATGCAATTCGAGTGGCATACAATGAATACTCCATTAATAAATAAAAGTATATAAAAAGGGAAGAAATGAAGAAAAGTAGTAAACCATTGAGTAAGGGACACGGTTATACAGTAGATGGAATAAAAATAGGGTGAAAGAGTGCCGGTTGACATGCCAAGTGACTTGGAGAGACAGTTGGCTTTATTCTTCTTCATCAACAACAACAACAACAACAGCAGAAGCGGCAACAACTTCATGTTTGTCCAGGGCCGTCCTTGTCTGATTTACACCGATAGCATTTCGAATCGATTTTCCATTTCTTCTGCTGGCTGGTTTTTCCACGATTACGTCATCATTTCCTCTTCAACACCCCATCAGACGTACGCAGGCAGGCAGGCAGACAGACAGACAGACGGGCAGACAGTCAAGAAAAAACAAGGAAGAATAGTAACGCCGTGCGGGGGAGGTTCAGCCAATTTCCCCATTGTCAACAGTGGCAGAAATGAAGTGCATACAAAAAAAAATAAATAAAGCTAACCAGATAAAGGAAAGCATGTAAAAGGAAACAACCCCAAAGGAAAAGAGAAGTGTAACACAGCGCGAAGGATTTCAACTTGTTTCGCCGAGTCAATTGCCACAGCGAGGGTTGGAAGTCGGTGGTTAATTCCTTCTGCTAGAGAGTTGTACTGTAAAGTTTGCCTCAGGTTTGTCAGAAGAAACTTAGAACGAAGTAAAATAGAAAATTTTGCCGGGGAGTCCGTGAAAGCCAAGGGAAACCCGTAAGGAAAATAGCTAGGAAACTCTATGTGTCTGAATCCATGCAAGAAAGAGAAAGAGGTTGCGAATGAATTTTTTAGTGGTACATTAAGTGAAAATCCTTTGAAATATGATTCGGTTGTTGCGGAAGCTTTTCTCTAAAACTATTAACACTTTTCTAACTATTGATACATTCTCTTATAATTAAGGAACGCTCCTGCAGTTTTAAGTACCGCATCATTTAAAACTTTTTACATCCCTTTGACTCGTAGTGTAACTTGCCTAAAATACATTTTAAATATGGATTTGAGATCCGGTGCCGGCAGTAAGAACGAGATTTTGTTGGTGTCTACGGAGGAAATAAAAAAAGGAGTCTAAGGAGAAGCAGACAACCCTAAGCAGAAGGAGACGAAGGGAGTTTCATTCCTTACATAAGTAAGAAAATTAACATTCGATTGAACCCTAAGATGCCTGTAATATAAATGTTAGTTTCTTTAAATAATATATAACCAAGGGATGCGTGCTTTTGGGGTGAACGGAGGAAAATCGAGGATGAACGAGCAAACTGCTGTCGTCTAATACAGTAATTTGCCTAGGAAATTATTGTTAGGAATAGTGCCAGAATAAAAGCTTGCTTCAGACTACTTATATGTACTTGTTGCGCGTTCTAGAATTATGTTTGAAAATAACAAAATGTAGTTTAATTACTCAACAATTATCTCGACTCTAAAAAGATATGTTTTAAGTTGTACATTCAAGAGATTATAATAAGTACAATATAAATTGATTAGTCAGATAGCAACAGAAGTTTTTCTTCGGAATGAGACCAATGGAAATTTTGAATTTAAATATCAATTATTATTTTTAGAACAGCACTAGTTTGTTTCGAAGTATTCAGAATGAAGCAGAAATATTCAAGTCAAGTTCGCATGTGTTGCGTAAAAACTTCACACAAGAAAAGCATTTCGGGACAAATAATTATTTTTAAAATGATGAGAGCGATCACCTAAAAAGATCAAACAAGGTTGCCTGTGTAAATAAACAGGAATTTGTCACGGGCAAAAGGGGGGGATCAGTTGACGGAATTTGAAAAGCCGCCCCAGCCATTTGGAAAAAGAAAAGAATATTTTGAAAGGGTCCGCCACCACTGGGCTGGACATCTGCATCCAAATGCACTCGCAATTGAAAGTGCAGCCTTGCCTGCTCTGATCCTACCCCAAACTCAAACTGTCAAAACTAAAACGGAAATAAACAACAAAAAATTGTTTTCTTTCGTTGAAATCGAACCAAAATCTAATACGCTAATCAAATAATGGGAATCTAAGGGAATTGATACGCCGAGGATTAAGTAATTTTGCACTTTTTCTTCGCACACACATACGCGCACACACACACACACACACACACACACACACACACACACGCAGACACACAAACATATACTTTTATACATAAATATATATTTATTTTATCCAGAAAATCCGTGGCGCGTTTAATGTTTGTTTAGGACCATTCTATTTCTTGTTGCCATTTTTTTTCTTGTACTTGTATATTGTCATTAACAAGGAAGAATCCCACGGAAAAATGAATTGATTTTGTCTGTTTTGGATGCTGTCAGTCCTTTCCAGTCCTCCCCGCCGTTTGGGCTCGAAAAAATGGATTTAAGTTATTTACATAGGATTGGTGTTCCGTTTGGGAGCAAATATTTTATTTTGGTATTTGTTTTCTCATTTTTCGGCGTGCTAAATGTCACTCGTTTCCTATCACTTGTCCCACGTGGTAACGCTTTTAAACCCAGGTGAGCGAAAACACCTGAGAGTATTAAATTTTTGCTTGTAATTTCCGATCGATTCGGTTGATTGAATCTGACGTTAGCAAAACACGAATGACTGTTACATACAATTCAGCCTTTTCAAAATACGAACGTGACGGGTAATGAATTTCTTTTCCCGGAATGATACATTCGGCTAATGTAGATTAATGCCCACAAATAGAATTGTTAGTTTGAAGTCGCGTAAAATTTGTATATAAAGTATTTGTAAAAGACAGGAATCGCTTAGCGTCTGTCTTGGAGATATTAATTCTTATTTAGTAGGGTAGTATCATTGATTTGATTTTTATCTACTTGCCAGTTGCTTTTAATGTAATGTACTAAATAATATTATTCGGTAAAAATACCGACGACATCAATAAGGGGCAAAAAAATTATGTTACAGAAGTTACAAAGAGTGGAAGTGAACAATTGTATATTTCCACCAGCATTTGAAAATGCAGAAATTTTTCCGCAAAAACTGGACGGCGAGGTATTTAAAAGGAACAATACAATGTAGTTGTAATAAAATACTGGAAAAGGTGCAAGGAAATGTAAGTTAGAAGTGTCAATTGTGAAGTTAGTTGACAGAAGGGAGATCGGGTTACCGAAGGAGAGGCAGTTTTTCTATTTCGGTTACACACACGCACATTCACACACTGCATTTGCCACGTTGTGCGATTTACCTACATCTTTCTTCTCGAATTATTACATTCAACTGAGAAGGGATGTGGGTGCTGTAAAGCTAGTAATTAAGAAGGGAAGAAGTGGGAGAAAGTTCAATCGTGCCAATAAAATCAAAGTTCAATAACAATCAGTTTCTCGATGCAAAACAAATGTTTATTTCGTGTGACGATTCGAACTGCTTGGCCTGCCAAAACATTCCAAAATGCTTTGTCTGAAGCCAATTACCGTTTGACACTTTTCCAATTTCTCCACGGATTTATAGTTGAGATAAAAAATCTGATGCAGAAGCATCCTCAACAAGTGTCAACCCGATCGGGTTAACCGGGAATAGATTAGCGAATCGAAAACCGACCGGAACCGGAAATAAATAGACTTTGAAATACGTCGAACCCATCTAAGGTGGAAAGTAAAACCTTCCTCGGGAAGGTTTGAGTTTTCTAAGACGAGAGATCTATTTTTGCCGAGGTCAAACAGGAGGTACGTTGCGTTTCAAGAAGTAAAATCCGATAGACAAACTATAAAGAGAACTCGTGTGTACGAGCCGAGCTGTTTATTTTAAAATTTTAATTGGTGTACTCCAACAAAAAACTTAAAATTTATTAGACCACCGTGTTGGATTCGAAGCCGTCTCTGTTGTAATTGCAAAACTAAATAGTGTTACTTTAACAGTATTTTTTTAACGTCCTGTTCCCTCACAAACTGCTGCAACTTTGTAATTTAAAATGAAAACACCCAGAACTATTCACATTGTTTCTAAATAAAATGCTAACTGTCAAAATGATTGATCAGCCGGAAACTATAAAATAGACTTTTGAATTTTTAGTTGTAGTGCCGGTGGTTTCATTCCGAGCTATCAGTATTTAATAGTTGGCTAAAGAGACGAGAAGAAACTGGATATTTAAATTTGGTACCCGCCAACAGGTTCGGTGATAAGTTTTGGTTTTGGCATATCCAACTGCTCACACTCAAATTACTCGTTTGGTCAGACGTTAAAATTTGATTGATAGTTTCATTCATTTTAGCTTTCAAGTTGTTTTCGTCTAAGTTGTGCCTCATTCAAATGATTGCACTTATATTGTTAGTTTCTAGACTGGCGCTGGTGATTATGAACGGCTCTTTTTATCCATTTATGTACTTATTATTAAAATTAAAATAACCAAATAAAAAAAGAGCGCCTGAAATGAGTCATTAAACTACTATTTACAGCAATTATATAATTTACCTTTGTCTTACATCCAAAAATCATATTTCTTTTGAGGGATTCCTGCAATGAAAATAGTTAATTATTTAATAATCTTACATTAGTAGCAATTAATCTTTAATCTCCGACCAGTTGGTTAACCCCAAAACTCTCAAATCAATGATATGTGGTGATGAAAGAGGTGTTAAACGGGTGTTTCTTCTTTTCAAATTTCATCTCTGTCACCTGGGCAATTTCCATTATCCGTGCCGGTGGCAATTGTAACCCCCAGTCGACCGGGGGTTAGCAACCCGTATCATTTTCCACCCCAAAATCCAACGAGGCAATATTAATTAAACCAAAACACACATCTATTGGTGAGAGGAGCGAGTGAAAAATAGGAAAAACATCCACCGCGTCTGCCTGGATAGTTTTCTAAATAATAAAAGTGAAATTTTACAAGCAGTAACAGACGCCTCCTACACTGCAGACGTTTCAAACTAAAATTAGTGGTAGTAAGAAGCGACCGTCTCGACCGTGAGACCCGCACGAGACATTCAATTTAAATTTATTTCGAACGGTCACACAATTAAACCTAATTAAATTTCCTTTAAAAAATTGATTTTAAGATATATAGATGTATAGGAGTCCCAGCGTTCGCCATTGTCGCGTGCGTCGCTTTATGCTCTCGAGTCGGTAAACGCACGCGTATTCCCCACCGAAAGCACCCAGACATAGATAACTCCTGATTGAAAAAAGAACTTATTCAAAATGGGTTTTTGTAAATTGTTGGAAAAAAAGAGTGGGCGGTTTACGAATGAGAATTCATAGGATGGAATTAATCGCCTACAGAAAACGGTTAGAATGTTAATGATTGTATATAGGGTTATTGACTCGGTTAACCCTTTCCGTTCTTAATTTTCTGTCACATGGTTTTTCCGTATCCGACCCTGGGAGTCTCACGTTCGTCACTGACAAGAGAGATGATAAATTCTGAACTGATTACTTCACACCACGATGACCATGTCAAAATCAGATGTAAAATAATTGATGGCTGAGATGTAGGGGCAAGGAAAGAGGGGGTCCAACACCACCGCACACCTTTTTTCTCTGAACTTAATTGTACTTTAGCTGTGTGCCTAATACAGTTTAATTCGGTGATTCCTCTACAACGGTACCTGTACTGAATAACATCCGAATATAATATAAATAGTGTGTAAAAATAGAGTCTCAAGTACAACTTTGCTGTCTGAGAGCGACTTCACTTTGTGGATTTGGTGACAGAACACTACAACGCTCAGATCAGAGAGATTCGCATTATAAAATGCAGGTGGCAATTGCTTGTGTACTTGCCTGTGTGTGTGTTTATGCGTTGATCTGCAACCACACTGGCGGAAACGAAAACATATTGAATATTGCGTTTTCGTCTTTTCCAAGATTTAAAGCAACAGCAACAGCATCAGTAGGAGGAGGAGGAGGACTTTGTTTTCACGGAAATTTGCTTCCAAAAAGCTAACAAAAGATAACGTTGGGAAGTGAGAGATCTGCTTGACATGGAAATTAACGTGGTCCACACAACGAAAGGGTGGTTTATTGTCTTTCACATCGAATGGGAGGTCACTGAACCGGATAATCCGCAGAAATGAAGCTGGAATTAACACTGGAGAAGAAGCGAAAGATGGAGCAGAAGAAAGAGAGGAATCTTTTGCTTTCCTTTGGCAAACAACTAATTTCATTTACCGAATTTTATTGCATTTTCTTCTTTAATCTACTTCCTTCCAATCGATCCCTGATCGAGGTCTTGGTAAACTGGAGACTTCTGCGGAAGTCACAACTCTGTGATTTTTGGCTCTCCGTGACACCAGCGACCAGGAAATTTCGTGAATCAAATGAATCATCAAATAATTTATTGAGATCTTTTTTGGATTAGTCTGGACTTCTGTCCGAGATGGAAAGGTCACAAAACATTCTACTCCTTGGTTCTTATCAAAGTTGTCAGGCCTCTGGCACTGTTTGGGCCCCAATTTCTAAGAAGATTCCCAAGTTTTTCACTTGTCAACAGTTATTCTAAGAAACAAAACTAAAATAGTTTACAGTTATAATCGGGGGTTCTGAGAACACATAGTTGTCGGCAAGACTTAACGTAACAGTCTAACCTAACATAATATAACATAACGTAACCTATCATGTGAGACTCCAAGTGAATAGCAACGTACGTTTTTTCACCCTCTCATAAAATACTTATTCTCCATATTTTTCTTATTTCGTTGGTACCTCACTGTAGTATCAGTCCTACCGATCGGCAATACTATTACACTACATTAGGATACTAAAAATTTGGGTGAACAAATTATAAACTTTTTTCTTTGTGTGCGAGGAGTATTTGTTTAAGTTGAGTATGCCTTAAAATACGTAGAGGAATTTTAATACATAATTTATGGAACAACGTGTATCGTATTTGGCGGAATTCAATAAAAAGTTTGTTGTGCATAAAATTTTATTTGAATTCATTCAATAAATTTTATTATAAATCTGTGCGTCAAACACTGCCGTGAATAACAAATAATCGAAGAAGTTTTGACTTTCGAGGTAAATTAACGAACATTACGACATTTTAAAATTAATTTTAACATTCTTTTACAATGTGCAATGTTATTAAGGAATTTATATTGGATTAATGACAGTTACGATGGTGAAATTGTGGTTTCCAGGAAAATAAAGGAAGTAGTTACTTTCGCAAGTGAAAAATTAATTAACTCCGAAGTTAGTATACTTATTTATGTCGAGAAGTAACAAGAAGTTGGGTGTAAGGTGTTCCTTAATAACGTATCCATATTATAAACTGCGATCATGTTTTTTTTACAAGTTGAGTAGTTGTAAAATAAGAACATTTTAAACAGAGCTATTTGGCTGCTGGTTTCTTCGGTTGAATCTGTTTTTTTTTTTTTTTTTTAACGAAGAAACCCTCTAAGGATTTTACGAGCACTCGGCCATGCCATCCGTCACATGCAGACAATCTTTATATTCGAACCCGTAATTTTTTTTTCTGTTTGCCAGTTCTACTCCGGTCGGTCTCCACAATTACATCCGACATAATCCGCATACGTCCGAATGAAGTGGAGCCGTAAAACAAGCGAGAAATTCACCACTAGAAAAAGAATAGAAAAGAAATGGCCGCCCTGTCATCCCTGTAAAAATTCAATCGGAGAATCTGACCGAAGGAAGATGAGTAGAGTTTTATGTTGACCATAAACTGTTGTTCATTCGCTTCAGTATTTGGCCGAACTCTCAGAGGACCTGGAATTTGCAAAATTTCAAATCTTTCGTTGGGTTGAATTCCTCAAGGTGATCCGCATAGGGTGCAGACAAAGTGCAACAAATCTTGTCCGATGCACCACCACATGCCCCATTTGTGGGGCTCTCGATGCAGACTTTAATGATTCGTTTCTCTCTCTCTCTCTCTACCTTTTGTAATTTAATGACTGATGCACTTTAATTTTTTAAACTATCGATGGAAGACTATCCTACCAATAATGGAGTCTGTGAGTAAACCGTCTGCAGGGGGGCTTCCAGACTTTATGATTTTTTAATTTCTTTTTATGGGCGTTTGTTCAAGGGGCCTGATATTTATGGAATGAGCTGATGGGTTCCAAGGCGAAAACACCCTCACCAACTACCTTTGTTGCTCTCTTGTAATGATTTTTCAAACGGTTAAGGTTTTGCCAAGCAACTATTATTTCGGCGGTGATGCGTTTCTTCTGATCTGTGTGGGCTGAAAACCCGCGACAAAAAATGATTTTATAGTCGGAACGGGTTAAAACTAGACGGGCGACAAAGAATTGTTTCCGTCGTCGTTTTCCTAGGTGTTGTGGCGCCTCAAATGATTTCTCTCATGAGACACCAACGCAAATTAGTCTGCAAGAAATTCATATTTTTCGATTTGTGTATATTTTTGCAGAATCCGTGCCTGCGGCCTTCACTGAACGTCAAAATACATTGTTAATGCACTTGAATTCTTCAGGCTGCACTTCCCATTGCTTCTATGAATGAGTTGTTTTACACATGTATTTATGTCTAAGTATCTATTCCTGTTCACCCGACAGATTTAATGTAAACTTAAATGTTAAAGCATTAAAATTACTACTTCGTACTGTAAGAAAATAACGATTGAAATTACCACCTGAAAAGAGTTGTCTACTATCATGAGTTGTGTACTGAGGTACAAGAACCCAACAGTGCGAGGGCTGGCATGTCGTTAGCTAGGAACACACCAGCGATAACACCTCCTATGCTTCATTTTTCGTTTTTTAAAATAGATACTCGTAATAGATATTGATTCAAATTGTTCGAAAAATGTTAGTTTCACGTGTTTGAACAGGGAGGAAGACAATTAAAGCACAGTTGAACACCTCCGGAGCTGAAGTACTGTCTGATAAGGGTGACTTTCTTGCTCATCGGAATTACAATCCAATTTTCCAGGGTTTTCACCGCATCCCTGACTTTATATTAAAAAGTCAGGTCGAAGAAGAAGCTCTCACCACTTGTCAGCTACTTTATTGCACCATCTTCTTCTTAAAAATTGTCACTAGAAAATTGACTGGTTTAAATTAATAACGAAGAAGAAAGATATGGAATGAGAAAAATGCTTTTCATCCCTTGATTCGAGCCTCGGGGTCATTAAAGGTCTTTTAATTAAACTTGCGGGGGTTCATGAAAAACATTGAATAATTAAAATTAGTACTCTCTGGAAATCGACCTGGGCGAAGTGTTCAATTTTCAGTCTTCGTCACCACCTCCTACCGAAATATTCAGATGAATCCCAAAATTCTGGAATAGGAAAATGTTGAAATAATTGAATTGAACCAAGAGAAAATTACTGTTCTTCTCAGTCCTCGTCAGACAGACACACAAATCCGTACCTGATTTCCTTCATTTTCTAGGATTAAATTATTTGAATAAGTTTTTCCACTTTTAATAAAGACTTTGTCTTCCTCCGATACAATTGGAACACTTCGCTTCTTTTCCAGCAATTTTCTTTTGGGTTCCTCTATCTATTCTGCTTGTCTACTGCATGCAAGTTTTAACTAGTAGGACAACACTTCTCTGCACTATTCTACATCTCTGCTTATCACACAAAGAAAGAAGCTCAACCTGGAAATATGAATACTTATGAATAGTACCTAGCGTCCCAGCCACAGACGTTAGGATGTCGTGTTTTATTAATGAAAATATGAAGGAGAGGAGGACTTTCTGCAATATTATTTTCTATTTGAAAGGGTTTACATGTGTCTTAACATCCTTCGATATGCAAAAGCATTACTCTAGGCATTAGAGAGCTTTACAATGTTTATGAGTCGAAGAGAAAAAACACAGGGCAGTACGAACGTACTGAAAGCATGGAAAGTTAAATTTACGCACGAGACAGCAATAAAAAAATATATTGTTCTTATTCTCCGACATTCCCCGGTGCAGAAGCACATGCAGGGAGAAAATGCTTGATGTGAAGGACATTGTTTTATTCACAGAGTCGTTACATCAAATATTTTCGGCAGTTACATTTGCAAACCCAGGGGAACTCGTTCAAAACTTCAGAGCCTTGAGGGACGTAAGGCTAAATGGCGGTGGCCAAAGTTTAAAAGAAACTATTCTTGTACACGTTCTACCTGGTGTTCATATTTTTCCTAACTTTAAATTATGAATGGTGCAGGGTAGAGTGGTATGGCAGCACATGAATCGGGCACGGCCACCAAGGAAGCAGTGGCCGTAAAACTGTGCATGCTTCTACCCTCCCTGCCCCACCACATGAGGTTTTTACCACCAGCACACCTCCAGAACCTCCTGGATATTTCCAAAATTACATTTAAAAAGCTTTCAAATTCAAACAGCATCTGGTCCTTGTCAAAGTTTTGGAAGCACCGCTCTCATAAAAACTCTTATTCATTAATTAACTTTAGAGGAAGAACAGAGAGTGTAGTAGAGAGAGAGAGAGAGAGAGAGAGAGAGAGAGAGAGGAGAGGGACAGGTAGAGCGAGAGATCTAGTAGAGATCACTCCCCCGATCAGTTTCTAGACGTTAATTCCGATCCTTTTTTACTTCTATTTCATTAACATTGCCACTGTTTTTCTTTTCATCCTTTCTCCTGTAGTCTTCGTTTGAGATTTTTTTTGAACATCTTCACACCTGTCTGCAGACCTGTCTGATATGCAGGGCTGTGGAGTGGTGCATGGGGGGGGAGAGAGAGAGAGGGGGGGTAAACCCATGAGCTACCTCAAAGAACTTTTAAAATGTGCAAAACTTTTACCTAAAAACCCTTAAATTTCATAGGAGTTAATTGATTTTTGGCTTTGTCGGAGACTCAGGCGTCGTCGCATTTGGATTTTCGTCAATGATTTTTACCCACAGACTAATGTTGGCACCTTTCATTTTGCTGATAGTAAGTTGGTTTTTATGACTTTTTCAAAACTTCTTAAGAAAACTTCATTGAAGTAGGCTTCTGGGACAAAATGGGAAGTTCTTAAACGACCAGCATGAACTTTATTTTTTGTTCGCCAATCAAATGAATGCCACGGGTAGACAAAATATAAATAATTATTTAGGTCAGAGGAGTGTCCATAACCAGGTGACAATCTCTAATTAAGTGGGAAAAAAATAATCGGAGAACTATATATGATTTTAACATGTAAAAAATTTGAACAATAAATAAGATTTTAGGACACCTCAATCTGAGGACGTGTAGAATTAAAAATGGTGATGTACAGCACAAGTCACCTTCCTACTTGTTTTGGTAATTAATTAAAAAAATAGTGTGGCGGAAGAATAGAAGACACGTAAAAATTGCATATTTTCGTGCTACCACGGGTTATCGGAAAGGTACCAGGGGGCTCTTTGAAATATGTGACTTTACCGTTGCAAAAGAATTTCAAGATGGAGTTGGCGATACGACGAGAATGACCGTAGCGATTGTGACTAGGAAAGTCGTTACGGACGTGAATATCTCGTACAACCATCTTGACAATGCGCTAGTGAGTTGTGAAGTTTTCTTGCAGTGGATGCAACTACAACCATTTTTGTCTTTTGTAGTGTCTGTCTGCAAGATGAAATCGTATTTTTGCCCCAAATTCTCCGTCAGTTTAATTAACTCTGTGCGATCTATGCGTGATCGCGTACATGAAACCATGATAATTATCACCAAATACATGGATATTTCTGAGAATTCTTATTTATTAACTTGACTGGACTAGCATTTCGGAGATTTGTAGGAGCAATTTAGTTTTATGTGTCCGACGCAGACTACCCGCGTGGTTTACTTTAAAATGTTGATTTTATTTCATAATTTTAGGTTAAGCTCAGTTATTTTGAGTCAATTTGTTTATTTTCAAACATTTGTACGCATACTTGTGTACACTGACGAGACAGTCAAATGAATTATTCAACTACACAGTTTTTTTAAAGATTTTTAAGGATTTTATGGTGTTTTGCAAGAATTAGGTGGTACTCTTGGCGTACTGCACGACTCCAAAATTAAGCAATAAAATTAGTTTAGGATTCATACAAGGGTTGACACCCTGTCTTCGGCTCCACACTCTTCATATTACAACCACTAACGTACCATGAAGCAGTGGTTCGATGTACGCCCATTGAAAACTACCACCTGAACTTCTCAGTAGATCTGCCTTCAATACACACTTTTGAGCTGTTTAGGATCTCGCCAAAGATTCTTGCACAAAGACCCTTCAATTTTAGTTCTAAGTGTGCCACAAACGATATCCGGGGTTACAACCTTTAGAATGTAACTTTCAAACCCCTTCGATAGAACCTTTAAAATTCTTCACGGTTCGTAATATTAAATCCCATTCGACTAAAGGCCAGTAGCAGATAAATAAGAGTAGTGTTCTTATATTTTGAGACGTGGTCGTTTCCTTTCATATCTCAAGTGCTTCAAAATAACGATCCAGGACGGCTGCACGTGGAATCAAACTACCCCAACAACCGAAACAGTACTTTTGGGAAGAAGTCGACCATCTCTCGCGCAAGTTAACTTTACTCCAGTTAAGAATGCCTCCCTCACAAAAAATTCCTCCAGCGGTCTTTCTTTTTTGGCAAATGCAACTATTTTGTCTTCGCTAAATCAACGAAATCATGTTCTGGTCTTTTTCTACCCTAGACACTTGAGCCCTCACATCTGCTCAACCGGGGTGGTCGCATCTCTAGAGGAAACTACTCGCACACTAACGGGGCGGTAAGTTTTTTAGTGCAGTAATAAAACTACTTTGGCATTGTCTCTCGAACCCAAACAAAATCATTTCACGGTCCCAAATGCGAAAAATTCACTCCCGCCTCCTATAGAATAACTCTATGGAAGTAGTAGCCGTAGAAGTCTGAGAGCCGGTCGGTCAGGTACTATTCCTCTCTGGAACAAACGAGCCAGAACAAAAAATGTATATATATATAAATATATAAATTTGAGTGACGCTCTCCACCTCTCTTTTCCTTCCCTCTAAAATAAACTTATTACCGCGTATATACAGTGTTTCCGGGGATACATAAAACGTGACTTCACATATAAGAAGCCGCAATTAAAAGTTGGAAAGGTTTTAACCTGAGATTCCAAGCCGAGGCAATGGGAGGAATGGGCTTGTGGTGGTGTGCGTCTGTGTGTTTGAGGTAGAGGAAATAGGACAAAGGTAGGAGAGTCACCTTTGACTTGCACACGAGGTGAACTCGACTGTGTGTCGCATGTAGAAATTTTAGTGTTGAACTATTCGGTCCTGCACTCTCGTTCTCTATAGTAATACCGTTTATTTTATAAGGTCCACACACACACACACGAACACAGACACACGGCCCTTGACTTGTTAGAGGTTGTCATTATTATTTGTTACTTATCTTTGGGTACCTAATTTGGTGGTTGGTTTTTTCCGCGGTTTCTCCACACACCAGACGTGTTTGGACTTTTTTTTTCAGTTCACGTCTCCAAGACGTTCCTAACCGTATGAATCATTAATAAACTTTACCACAGATTTATATTAGGTTTGTGCTACAGTAAGTTCACAGTACCTCCTTGTGCGTACGTATGAATCATGTAATTCATGTCGGGGCTTTTCGTCAACGTGACGCGCGAGAAAGAAATCCATCATTTAGAGGTTGGTAGTTGAACGGAATGTATTGACTTATCATCGAGAAACTAATTGCGAAGTCTGATAAGTTACCGATTTCTTTATTAAATAATTGAATAGGTTCGGAATGAGAGGACGTTATTAATAACATTAAATTTAATGTATGATGATGTGGATGCAAATAAAATGAATCTCACTGAAATGACCGCCTGTTTTTCTTGAGCCTTTCTTAAGACTCGGAAATTGCATTTCAATTAAAAGAAAGAATTATTTTTTTCGTAGAAAACGTAGAAAATTGTTGGTCAAATGCACACACAACAGACGACGAACGAATTAACAATTTTAACGAGGAGGCGGTGGGATTTGCCGACAAATCAGTTTTAAATTTCAAATTCAAATTTTCGGTTGACCGGAGAGAGAAGTTTGAGTGAAATTGGGGAATTAAAGCCGTAGAGTAGAGTTGTTCCTGAGTCTTAACAATTGGCAAAACAATTGGTCAATTGGACTACTTAATTCCTACTTAAATTGGATTAACAATGGCCGTCTCCGATTGTTTACTTCTGGTCGGACGGGGGTGCTCGAAATCCGTCCAAAAACCATCACCGTCTTTGATGCAGATCCCGAGGGAAATAATCACCGTGACTTCTTTTTCGGGCACGGGAAAACAAAAATTATGCAATGCAGGACCTGTGAGAGCGGAGTGATCAGTAGAAGACTTCCACAAAACTAGTTTGTACGATGAAGGAAGTGCTCTACGACATGAAATATCAAAAT
This sequence comes from Polyplax serrata, assembly GCA_037055365.1. NCBI lineage: Eukaryota > Metazoa > Arthropoda > Insecta > Psocodea > Polyplacidae > Polyplax > Polyplax serrata. The sequence goes on along the minus strand of JAWJWE010000038.1, from coordinate 1,477,517 downwards.
AATTTCGAATTAATCTTCAGTTGAATTGACGAGGAAGTGAATTATGGAAAAAACTGATTGATTTGTGATGTTTTACGACCGTTCCGAATTGCTCAATGAGATCGAATCTATTTTTTTCCGCTTTCAATTTGATTAATAATTAGACCGGCTATTGATGCGCAGTAGAAAAAAATGAGAAGCTAATGAATATGGCAGAATTTTAATATTGAAGATTATTCACTAGGAGAATTTTCAGAAAAATGTTCCGAATCGTTCACATACCAATCATCACAGGTAAAAGAGATCAAAGGATGACGTTGATTAGACGAAAGAATAGATCTTTAACTTGAAACATGACTAAAGGAAACTGACTCGTATGACTTAGGATGTGAAGACTTTCTCGACGGACTCGCTCCTCCATCCAACACACCAAAAAATTGACTAAACCAAAAGTCGAAGACGAAACCAAAAGACGAAATATGTTACGTTTGGTGGTACACATAAATGTACACACAGAGAGAGAGATTGGTACGGTGGTAAATGACACTTTGGCTGGAACTTCCATGGCTATAAAGTTTTAGTGTTTTGTGTCTGAAACGTACATCATCACGGCCTCTTGAAAAGTGACAAATACAACTGAGTAGGCATGAAATATTCGAGTCCACTCTTATCTACCGCCACGATTTTACACACGCCTATACAAAGTTAGCCTCAACCGTTCAAATATTTGTCTTCTTCATTGAGTACCCGCTAGTTGTTTTAGTTCATTCATTTGCACTGAGTTTCGGTTATTGATACCCGTTCGGGGAAATCAATCGCTCCGAAATTCAATGTTATTTAAATAGTCTAGATTTCATTGTGAATTTTAATTAAACCGCTTCCACGCATTTTAAAACAATTAAATTTCTTGTTATTTTTCCGTTGGTAACTCCACATGTCTAAGGAACCTGTCTAAGGAGAACCTTGGCCTACACTAAAAATTCCGACATCTTTCAGAACAATATTATTATACGTGTCATATCTGAGGGATTTTCCGTGACGGATGCTCCCTGAGAATAATTAATTACTGTTTGTTGTGAGCTGTTGTAACGGAGCTTCTAAGACAAACCATAATTCTCTAATCCTTTGCTTTTTATCATCATCAATGGGGCATGACATATCGTACTGTACAGGTGTTTTCGGTATGACGCCGTGTAGTGTTTTAGAAATTATACCGTATTGGAGGAAGCAGGAAATATATTACGTTTGCCCCAATTATGCATCACAACTTGTAGTGTCTAATGAGTTGTAGGTTGTTGAAATTTTTGTAAAAACGCTAGAAGCGGATTTATATGTAGCGGTCGAAGTGCTCAACGCCACCTCACGTGACAAAAATATAGTGGGATCCACCCCCTGAGAAATGCACCATCCAAAAGTGTTTTATACGAAATGTACGAAAGGGTTCGTGGAAACTCAAAATATGTTTCGGAACCTGAGAACCGCCCCCGACGCGTCTGTAAATAAAAGAAAACATTCAATTATAACATGAGTTATAGGAGGCTCACGGAAAAAAAAGGGAACTAAAAGAGACAAGAAAGTGCAGCAAAGACGAAGACATAAAAATGTGTACGGAGGAAGAAGATGGTATGGGTGTGAAGAAGAAAACTAATAAAACGTGACCGAGTGAATGATGAATAAGAAGAAGACGAAACGACCGTCGAGGACCGTGTGGTCACCTTTTTCAGGTACAGAGGCGAACTGTTGGGGAATATGAAGAGAAAAGATGGTGAGGACACGCTGGAGAACCGAAGAGACCCGAGTCTACCACCATCGTCATATGCGTCCTTGCCGTTGGACATGCTCGTTTCTTCCCTCCACTTTGAGTCTGCACTTTCGGTTTTGTTGTTTCTCATTCACGCGGTGCTTTCCGTCGCGATCAGACGTGGTTTTAGTGCTGCTCAACGCTCTGATCTTTTCTGGATTTACGCGATTTCTTCGTGGTTATTCTTGGAGTTAACGAGTGAAACACGGAAAATAATTATCAGTATTGTTCAACGATAAAGTGATCGATTTCTGACGCGCAATTTCTACTTCAACATAAAAATAAAGAAATAGTTTTATTTTTTACTACGAATTTGCCGCCGGGAAAAAGCACGACCGGCGTTTTCAGCTAACGTTGTGAAGTGAATTTCTATATATAAAATTAATTTTGATGGTCGCGTAGAGTGCACATTGAAGTGAAGAAGGATCTACCGGATTTGGAACGGAACCAGGAGGAAAATAAGTCTGGTATTGTCATTTGGGTACTTTTTTTCCTATGAAATTTTTTGGTTTTGACAATTTTTCAACCAGAAAAATATATTTCCCAAGTTTTGTGAGGAAGACACGCACGCGGGCAGAAACAGACGGACTCGTGATTAATTGCTATGAAATACTACTACTGCTACTACTACCACCACGACTACTACTAATGAATAATTGCCAGATTTGAGAATTCCTGGCTTGCTTTCAAGACTCGTTTCCCCGTGGAGAAAAACTTGCCTCTTTCTCGTTGCATTTTTTCTCCTGTAGGGAAAAGTAATAAAAGGTATCACGTAACTACCTGCAGGATGTGGAAGTACCACAGTAGGAATCGCAAAATTTTAAATGTTTTATTATGCATGCCGTTTCCTTTTTCTTCCACGCGGGCCTCTGGATGAAATACGAAGCTGTAAGAATTTTAATTCCCGTTTTTCGCGTACTTCATATTCGTTTAAATTTGCTGTCGCAAGGGAGGAAGTAAAGAATTATTTTTTATTAGTCGTATACTCTTTTCCTACACGGGACGAGGGTGAAAAAGGCAAGAGAAATGGTAGGAGAGGCAGAAGTTGTAGTGAAAATAAGAGAAAAACGCGGGAATCAGTGGCTCGACGTTTAAATTCAGACGTTTTACTCCGTGTGGTCGAAAATGTCGCGAGGTTTCCTCTTTCCCGGCGCAAAAAACTCGTTGATTGGATGCACACAATGCGGATAAAATAATCAACAAGTTTTGCAATTTCTTTTGGTGCAGTTCGTTACTTTGTGACCCCAAAAAAAGCAACAGCTCAAGCAAAATTTGCTGGGATAAACAAAATGAATTTTACCTGTCGGACAAACGGACTCTTTGCGTTTCCATTAAAATTACTGGACGTGAGTTATTTTTGCCTGCAGTTCTGAACCACTGCAAAACGGCTGTTGGTGTCGTACAATCAGTTTTGCTGTTTTTAAATGATTAAATAAATAAATTATTTGATGTCGTAAATAAAACATAAACCAGCACAAATCTGTGAGAACCGGGAGCGTTTATTGATTAATATGAAAACAATTTAGTATTTATTTGTATCGTTGCGCAATTCGTAAAGGTAGATTTTATTTCCTGAGCGGTCCTAATGAGGTACGAACTTATGTACCAAATGAGGAACTACTTCTAACCTTCGTGAAACGAAGACACGAAATTAGGGCAATTAAGAAGTTAATTAATAAAATATTTCGTCATACATAATAAATGGTCCAACTTTCACGCGTAGTACGTTTTACGTAATGCTCTCAATAATTTTTACGATTTAAACAGTAAGGCAAGCCAGACACATAATTAATAATTTAATGTGTTGCAGCGTTCGTTTATTATTAAACGAAAATTTTATTGACATCGTGTAAAAGAGCAAACAGAAGGATTCTAACATAAATTTCACGTGAGATACATATACTTAATATGTGTCTCTGCACGATAGTAATTATTACTATACTTTGGTGTGTATGGTTATGATAACATAACTATAAAACACGTGTTACATAAACTACAATCGAGGGAAAAACATAAATATTTCTTGAAAGTTAAATTAGAGATGATCTCCGAAAAATAATTAGTGAAGTGTTGAACCACAATTCTTTGTTTTGCAATATTGCAAATATTTTACTTATTTATTGATTGATTAGTGGCTTCCATTTATTGACAGAACCAGGTAGACTGCACCTTTAGTTGCTAGAGGTTTTCTGGTCGGTGTCAAAGCAGAAAAACTTATGTAATTAAATGTAAAACAAACTTTTTTGTCGCTCTGCCTCTTTATAGATTCAATAAAATTGCACAATTCACATTTTGATCGCCATTGTGAAGAGAAAGAAATGAGATTTCCATTAGGCGTCTAAACGGAGAGTTTTCTGGTGTAATGGCAGAGTTTAACAGGTTTCTTCCGACAGAAACCGTTAATCAGTGCAGTATTATATTAAATTAGTACTTAACAAAGTAGTCCGCTCTCTGGGGTCCTATGCAGCGTGATAAATTAGGAAGGTGATTTTATTTTTTTCTATTAAAAATAATAATTAGATTTGCATTCATTTGGTCGCCTGAATACTCTGAATCACCTGAATTGTCATTAAAATGTTCAGTCTACATAGATTGCTTAGGAGTCATCCTCGTGTATATGTTTAAGTGATGCAACACTCATGCATTTTGGGGTTGAATGAAAATTTAGTCATCTTCTTTGGCTCGTTCACCAGCTTTTTTGGGGAAGATTCTTAACAACTGGGATGCGTTCACAGGGGTTGCGTTCCATCTTTCTTCAGAAAGACTGCTAAAATCACTCTTCAATATTTTATTTTAGTTCTTTTATTCTTCGTCGCTTTTTTTAAACATTCAGACGTGAAACTTTAAAAGTGACACTTAAGGAAACTTAATAAATCACTTTAATGCATCTGCTTTGCTAAAAGTCATGTCCGGTCTTGGCAAGGGTGGCAGTCGGGTTGGTTTTCGTCTGGTTTGAGGTGTCGTCTCGGGTGTTACAATCAGATTTTGATGGTTGAAGACCTCACAACAAGAGTCAACATGAGCACTCGTCCAACCGAATACTTTATTTTCTACTGATAATCAGATGCGAGAGGCGGTATCGGATCTCAGAAAAATCCGTTAAAAACATCCCTTATTTTGTACACCCCGTTGCGTCCGTCGACTGACCCGTCTCTCCCGTCTACCAGAAAATAATAAATAATTTTTATTTTTATACGAATGATTTTTATCTCCGGAGCAGAGCATGTGTTCGGATTATTTTTAGATGTGGTAAAACAACACGAATTCGTAATTAATGCCGATTAAATATTTATATTGGATGGTTTATTGGAGCACCGTCGTGACGGTAGGTAACAGCCAGAAAGATACCGATGGAAAGGTTACTCACGATACTCACGGGTACTCGTACTCAACCGAAAAAGGAACGAAAAAATTATATACCTGGATCGGAGAATCGGACTGGGACATTATCAGGCCACAATAAAAAAATAAAGTATTAATTAACGAGGGGTATAAATAATATGGGAAACGAGTTTGAAAATTTATAGACGCACGCGTAATAAAAATGAAATTATATTGGCGTTAAAACGGTCACATGTAATTATAATGCGTTTCAAGTTGTGTCGTGCAGTCCATTAGGTGACACTTACAATACTTTAAATTGTATTCCTTGATTAGAACTGCTCGATGCGTCGTATGCCTGAATTTTCAATGACCAATTGTTTGGGTACCTTAATAAATTAAACATTCGTGTAGTCGTAGAGTCGGTTTGTACTCGTATTTATGTGCGCGTCGTTTCATAACTTTCGTCCACTTTTTATGCACCATTAATTTCTTACTCCTTATTTTATGCACTTATTCATCTGTGATTTACTTATAATCTTTTTATCCGTGACCGTCCTCTTTTACCCTAGTCTCATCTGTTTTGTATTTTTTTTTCGACTCTTTGACCGGATTCCTCGGCATCACCCGTGACTTTTACCTTCTTTCTTGAGTGGAAACTCCCTTTGTTACCAACCCTCAACGTCTACCGACCTGTGTGAATTTCTGCACATTCGGTCACGTAAAATCTGTCTCACAACGAAAATAAATTATGCAGTGCGTATCACACTTGATAAACGGATAAGTTTAATAAATAATTTTGTGAAAAATACCTAGAAAAATTTTCGTATTAATGAAATAAACAAGTCAAATGCCGAATTAATTGCTTCTTTCTCGGCTGGGAAAAGGCCAAAAAACTAAAGATTACAATCATCATTATTGTCGTCATTATTATTATTATTATTATTAATTAATGTTTATTATTTTTATGAATTTTTATTAGTTGTAATTATTTTATAATTAGTATAATTTATTTCATTATTTCCCTGGGCGTATCAAATCATTGTAATTAAATTAATTATTACTCTTATTTAGTGCAGGAACCAGTAAAAAGAGCCTTGAAACAAAATCCCAAAGCAAACGATTAAAACTGCGGGAAACGCAAACAATCGCCTAACTTTTAAAGTAAATAAATAAAATAATAAATATGGCGGACGCGGACGGCGTTAAAAATGGATGTAGCCGGCGGCTGTGGCAAAAGACGAGGTCTCAAGAAGATGTAGAAATTTGTAGTGAAGAACCCGTGAAGAAAGAGAAAGAGAAATGTACGAAATTAATATTATCAGTTAGTAAAATTAGTTTTAACAACTATCAGACGTTCTGATAAAGGCCAAAAACAAAAGTTAACGGTACATGTAAGTCGTGAGAAGAGTCCAGGAGTTACACACGTGGACGATTGAACAGTTACCTGTGTAAGAAATTCCAAGGTGAAGTTATGGCAGAAATTTTTAGGTAGTTGCGGCATCGACACCCACCGCCAAAGATCACTCACAAAATTGAGTGGAAAAACCTTTTTTTTGTTTTTTAATAAATCACCTGCGGTTGCGCTTTTTGGTTTTTGCAAAAATTTTGTTTCGCTCCACCTTAACCTTTCGCACCACCTCGACAGGACAAATTTAAATTTAACCACAGACATTACTCAACACAGGTGCGTGAGATTTTGATCGATTTGACTAAAACAGTGCGAAAATTCAAAACTTAAAAGAACACTACTTTTATTGTTTTTTAAGTGAACAGTTTTAGTTGGTTTTGTTGTGCTCATCCGTTGGATGCACATCACCAGTACACCACATAGCAAGTTACATAGGTGTGACATGTGAGAAATCTTCATCAAACTTTCTTCACAACTGCTAGATCACTTGCTAAAAAAAAAGTAAAGTAAATAACGTGAATAAATTGTGGTGTGTATCTAATTTAAACTTGGGAGGAGGTTGAGAATGATTAATGCCTTTTTTGCCCTGCTGGCTGGTGTATGTGTGTGTCTGTGTGTCCGCATGGGCTAGGGGACGAGGCATAGGGTGGCTAGGATTTCGCGGTGTTTATGTTCTGTAGAAAGCTTTCGGGGAGAAAATCCAAGTTGTGTGTTTGTGTCAAAGAAGGTTTGTTGCGATCGGAAAGGCGTGTCCGCTCCAAATACGTTCCCAGACTAAATATATCAAGATTTAAGTATTAGCCTGTTTAGAATAATCCAACCCAGAAATTTCAGCTAATTGATAGCAGGGATAGCAGGATGGGAATTACGAGTTCCTTGCACGTGAATTACCGACTGAAAATGTTTTGAGGTGTGGTGGACAGGTGGGAATGAAGTTTTCCGGCATCGACACGATTTTCCGGTTCAAACAGTAATGAGTTGATGGGTTCAGGGTGTGTGTCTATGTGTCTATGTGTCCGTGTATGTATGATAATTGGGCGTTAATAAATGCGGCGAACCTTCAATTTTCTTCCACTTTGTATCTGTATTTACCTCTCTCTCTCTCTCTATTTTTCGATTATCCCTCGTGGCATGGGGCCCATAGAATAATAATTTCAGGTATGTAGAGTGACGAAGCGAATTTCTGAATCCGTCGCCATTGTGGAACCTTAATCATATTGGTAATTTAAATTACGGCTTTCCGCGGGTGAAAACGGCGTGACGGAACCTACCGTACGGGAGGAGTTCTAATTGCAAAAAAAGTATAGTAAATTGACGGCGTTATTTAGCTGTCCGACCAGGTGGACAGGTAGCCTTAGCCGGGTGTAATTTAAAATTGAATTGAATGGAAAAAGGACGTGAACGTCGGGCTCCCGCGGACACAAGACATGGCACACAAAGAGGACAAATTCGCATTTTATTTACTCTGCCACGACTCACAGCAGGTAGTCCTTGTCAACCTCTCAATGGCCGATTGGCAAAGAATCGACTTGTTCTGACAATGCCACGGATTCTTCTCTTATTGTTTGATCACTCCCTCTTCACCCACAGATCGAACTTCTATGCATCTCTCTCTCCGTGTACATACATACTTGTATACACACACACACAAACATCTATACAAATTGCTTAATCTTGCATGAATCTCTGCACGCTGTGTTACGGATGGTAGATGAAACTACAATATCACAAAAAATAAAATAATAAAAACAAAAATGTTATTTTTTCAAAGGATGCCTTTCCCATTGATTCATTTTTGTTTGTCACTACGACATTGTTCCGATGGGTATGTGTACACATAAACTAGAATTGCTTTTTACCTACGCCCAACTAGTTTTGTTCTCCCAGGTTCAACGGAATTATTCAAAAAATCATAATTTTTTTTTAAACGTTTACTTCCCCGACCGTAATTCCCTTCCTCAGATGAATTCAACCGAATACAGACTTTTGTGGAAAACCAGCTACCTGACCAGGTTAACTACTTGACTCTACAAAATAGTAAACTCTCTCGGTACTAGTCGGAGCAGAAGAGTAGCAAATGAATTGTCAGGTTGAATAGACAGGAGACGACGCAGTCTTTTTATCAGACTACAAGTGTTCAAGTGGTTGCTCCCTTGACCGGACGAGTAACTCGAATTATTCGGTTAATGAATGTGATGACTTTTCAATACTCAAAGTTCAGGTCAAATAGTTTTACATGGTTGCGTTCGATTTGCTTCTCTTTCTCATCTCTCAGATCTGTTAGGTTCAAGCCGAGCACGGAACGAGTGCCCGAGGGTAACCGATCAAAAATAAATTATATTTCTTTTAAGTATTGGTTTTACCGGTTTCGATAGGAGTGCATGATGATAGATCAAAGACCGAAAATTGCCCGGGAGATCGAACATGGGGAAAGACAGAAGTCCACGGTAGTCGGTCTGAAGCTACCGCAGTACCCAAAAGCGATTCCTTGGTGTGTTCATGAGTAGAACGGGTACTGTGCCACCGGTACCCATCAGATGAACCCATACGGTTGACTACATAGAAGTTGGGTCGGGTTACTGCAGAGAGACTGTTAGATTCATTATACATTTCACTAGGGAGTCAGTATACACAACGTAACCATCCTGTTGACATTGATCGAAATAGAACAGTTAGATAAATGTCACGGCAAAACTGCAGCTTCTTTTGGTTGCGTAAAATAACTTTATGTAACCGAATTATGAATTCCCAAAGCAAATTTCAAATGCGATCGAATTTCTTTTACGAATTTCTTATACATTACATAAACATGTGTATTGGGAATGATGTTTTTGCTACGGAAAATATAACTCATTTCCTATGTAATTAACTTGGTACATTTTGCGTTTTACGCATTGCTTAACCACCGCAAACGAAAATATATATATTCTCCTTTTTGTTTTACTAACATCGCTATCAATTTGTGTTTGTATTTGTATTCGAGCAGAGAGTGGTGGCGTACCTAGGGAATCGACGGCGTAAATCCGAGCGTTTCTAGGCGTGTTCAAATCGTTTATTTTTAGAAATACGGCCACATGCTAATTGTTTTTTTTTCGCAGGTAAATTATGACTTGTATGACTTGTTGCCAGGCAATTACGCGGCGTTCAATTGCAAAGGCTACCAATTAAGATTGCATCCACTCAAATTATTTTACAAATCCTAGGCTCCTACGTGAGTTTTTATATTTTTGGAAACGAGAACTTATCGCCTGGAAATATCTATAAAATTTATCGATAGGAGTATACAAACACAAACATAGACACACACATACACATGCATGCATGCATACACAGACGCAGGCACACGCACACAAATCAATTGAAGTTGTGATCGTGTTTAATATTTCATGAATTTGTGTGTCCGAGCGTCCTGCACAATGGAAAATTGTATTGAAGTCTTGTATACAGGCCTGAGTATCTCGAAATGAATAATGCGAGGTCGAGATAAACGATTATCGCGATATATTGAACGGATTTCGATGCGAATCAAATCTATACGATCGGAATTGTTCACCCGAAGAGTTTGGAAACAATGGAAATTCGATGAGATTTCGAGGATGGCGTGATGAGTGGAGGACCGAGTGTTGGCAGAAGGAAAAGGTAACGAAGCGGTAACAAAACAATTAATTAAGAATTACATGTAATAAATGCAAGACAAGAACGAAGAACAAAATGGCGGAAATGAATGGATCACCAAATGTCTGGTACTCCACGTATTTTCTCTACGTACTCTGGTATTTTCTGATTGAAAATAAACTTTTGTGTAGTTCGACCACTGTGTACCTGTGGTTTCACCATTATTACAAAAAAATTAATAGTTTTACAAGTTACACCCGTCCCTCAACCTAAAATATTATTTAGTTTTGCGATTACTCGGTGAAGTAAGTTGGGTTTATGTATATTATTTGTGAACGGTGTAAAAAATAACAGGTACATTGGTTTCAAAATGGAGTTGAGGTATTAGGGCGAGTGACCACTCGATCCTAGACAAAAAAAAATTATCTATTACAGTAAATACCATTTCATGAATTTCGATGATTCTGCTCGGGGTTTTCGAAAGGTTTACAACTTTCTATTTATGTTTTTCAAGCACTCAAATCCAGCACTCAAAACCTCCTGGAACTAATTTTCGGCTTAGTACATAAGCTTATTCCGATAAATATCATGGTTAATGTCAAATTCTTAATTCGATCATGCCTTTTTAAAATGATTTAGACTGAATAGAACCCAACGTGAGTCGTGGTTTTGTAATGACCGAGACGATCCAGTCACTTGTGATGTGTCGAAATGTTCGCCACGGATGTTTAGCCCTACGTGTGACCTTTGTGCGATGAAAAATAGACACGATTTGTACACTACATGCGAAACCTCTTCCGCTCAACGGTCCTTTGCTCAACCCTAAAAACATCAAATCAGCCTCGTAAATATAATTATCCAGTCAATTATATAATTCAGATAATATGGGCATTGTGTACGTTTACATTTTATTTTCGGTTTACTTTTGATTACTTTTACCTTTCGCAACGGTCAGTGGGGATTTGTGTTTTGTCTAGAAATAATAAATATCCACGGCCATTAGTTGTTGTTGTTGTAAATTATATATTGCCGTGGTGTGGCGTACGAAACGCTTGCGAAAAAGAAACACACAAAAAATGGAAAGTACAAAAAGAGAGAGAGAGAGAGAGAGAGAGAAAACATTGCAGAGATTGACTCCCATGAGAGTCAAAACGCGGGGGTATCACGTTTGTGGTTTTTACTTTTCTTTTCGTGCCTGGAAATCACTACGGTTTTTTTTTTAATTTTTAGAGGAGACCGTACTTTTTCCAGTGACCGTCCAGGTTTCTCCTTCTGGAAGTGTGGGAAAACCGCACTGGAAATTGAGCGTAATCGGACGGAGGCTTTGGTTTTTGTAGTTAACGAACGAAAGAACGAACTTTCGCGGATACTCTCGAAATGAAACGTACACATTGTGTATACGTAAGAGAGTGGGCTGGGGAGCAGGAGTGAGTGATTTCAACTACCGTTCCTTTGGTCGTCTGCAAAAGTTTAAATGAGTTGAAAAGGTTTACAGACCTGAAGGAGATTACAACCTTTCCATCGGGGCGTGGGTGCCGCGGCAACCCTGGAAAATTCATGCACGGGAGCTTTTCCCGTGAGCGAAGCTTTGGTCGCGTCTCGGCTTTTGTTTTCCTATTAAACAAACATGAAGTACGCCGCGAGAGCTTGGAAGTCGGTTATTACGATGACAAGCGCTTTAGAGAATTCATCCGACTCCTCATTCATTAACTTATTAGGTTTCCGTTTCTTTCTGTGTACTCAGATAAGCTGCTTAATTTTGTTGGTCGGCGTCGGCACACACCGAGGGAAACGACTCCGGCCGACGTTGTTGTGTGGAAGTGGAAAAAGAATGAGGTCAGGTTCGTGGCAAAGGTGGCAGGTACAGGTACGAAGCTACAGTTGAGTGGTCCTCCCCGAAACCAGAGGTGCACCGGAAAAAGAATTTTTGTTGTTGTTTTTTTATTTTAAACGTTTTGAACTTCCCACCTAACCGTCCCACCTGCATCTTCAGAGCGTGACCAAGAATAAACGAAACTAAAAATCTAACAGTCACAAAGAACACCAGTCAAGTCCGGGGTATGTGCATTTTGTTGCCTACGAGAGAATAAGTGTGTATGTGTATGTGTGTGTGTGTGTGTATGTTTATATATATACTTGACTAATTTGGCAAATTATAGGACAGAAACGTGTGCTTCTGCAAACATGTTTTTCATTTCCCCCTTTATTATTTTATTGAATTAATTTAATTGGTAATAATTAATGTAATTTTGGGTTGTTTTCAGTGGATTCTTTTGCACCACATGGACTCGATAAGACATGCAATATTTTAAAGTCCATTGTTGTTCTGGTCACGTACCATTTTAATGTGCCTCACAGGTACACCCGATGAGAAAAGTTGAAAAATTCTTAGGGTAACTCCCATTCAATTATTATTTGTATTTGGCGGGTCGAAGGAATATCAATGTAACATGTCTCGGTGCGGTGGCCTGATCCTCGTGCACACAACAATTATTTAATTACAATTTCGTTCTCACATCGTTTCGTCGATTAATAAACGTGGCGGAAAAGCGATTGCCGTTGCACATGGCGCATTTACACGTGCCTTCGAGGCACTCCGGTGAAAAAATGTTTTTTCGATTTTGCCGTCCATGCGGGTCACAGGGCAAACCGCAAGGCTCCTACCATTTTCTACAGGGCCCACATCCGTTTTCCCCAGTTGCCGAAGTCTTTGCCCATTGATAAAATACTTTCATCTTCTTTCGAACCCTTCCGGGGAATTAATGCCATTACTCCCGACCCGAACCTTTTATCGAATGACTTGATAAATTCTTTTGCATTTTTTATATAGTGAAAATCGGCGTCGTAACCCACTCGTTGTGTATACCCCAACGGAAAATGGTTCGCCCTCTCGATCCGTAGTTTGAGTTGATGGGTTCGCTGGCACATACATTTTTAATTTTTACAGATGAAGCTCGAGAGATGCAAGGTACTCTTGTACTCTTGCCTGTTAGTCTGTCCGTATGAAAAAAAAACCCTTCGGGAGTAGACAGACGGTGGGGTTGGCTCGTAGAGAATGGGGTGATTTTCAGAGGAACTCACGAGCGGATTGTCATGTAATTGACGAAGCTTTTCCACAGCCTGCTTCCCGTGTAATTGGACTTCTTTTTTGGCCCCCGTGTTTTTTTCCCGCTTTTCGGTGCTTTCGAGAGGATTCCTTTTTTTCTCCGACCGGTCTATCAGCAGATCGACAATACTTTGAATCTCCTCTCAAATCATCTAAAAAGGAATTTCGTGTCTTGCATTAGAGCCTCTCCCGATTTTCCGACGGGATCCCATCAAAAACCTATTTCAATTAAGTTTTATACCCATGGACGGATGTTTTGTAAATAATCGATGAGAAATCGGAACGAGAATTGACAAAATATTAAAGCGTTCCCGTGTCTTGTTAATTAATAAGCAGCGGCTGTCCCTCTCAACGTATTGAATTTTAAAATGAACTTTGACCTCCTTACTGTGAGCTACTCTGCACAGATGTCTGCCTTCCTCATTCACGTCTATGCTTCTATTGGAAAACTTTTATAGTTTCCGCTGAGGATTTCACACAAGAGTTGAACGGTTGAAGAGTTTGTCTTTGTTTAACAGCCGTGTACTTTCTTTGGGACAGAAGAAACGCGTGACGGCCGACGAGACGGGGACAGATAGAAAGGAAAAATCAACCGGATGGTTTCCCTTTTGTTATTTCCCCTGTCATTAGCATAATTCGTTATATTCTTTTTTGTTTGTGGTGGTACGCCTTCACGCTTATCGTTTACGAACAGGTTTGAAAAAGGTTTTTCCTTTTTCCTTTCTCTGAAACCGTGTCATGATGCAACAACGTACAGAAATTTAAATATTTCTAAGTCCTGTATAGGATCAGATAAGGGTCAGACGCAAGGCCTCCATTGTGCGTCGAGTTGTGCGTTTCTCCGATCAAGATACCAGTCAAAGATATAGCCAGTAATTTCCACTATTTTTTTCTCTCTCTTAACAACACAACAATTATAGGAAACTACTTGGAAATATATCACGAGCTAATTACCTACGCGTTCAGAGTCGATCGATTCGTCGATGGAAACCTCTGCTCTGAAGATTGCAAAAACCTGATTCGAACAAACGTGAAGGAATATGTTGCAGCGAAGTGAAAAGTATATTATTTTGTATTGAACCGGTCCTGCACACAGAATGGAGTCCTCGACGGTTGGGTTCGAGTAATTTCTGCCCCGTAATGATGTACCCGAAATTCCTAGAACACCAAGTTATTAACAGGATCTTGTGAGTCACATCACCTTGGTGTGTTTGTTGATCGTTTCAGAAACACTGTAGATGACGAGTAACAAGTCAAAACCAGAGGTGGAGTCGGTACGTGACACGGGTTTTTGGTCACTCAACCCCGTCATATTCAGATTTGAACAGGGCGGAGGACATTTTGGTCGGTTACAAAAATACAAGTCCTCGTTGGAACTGTTCGTTTCCACTGCCCAGGGGAAAAATTATTGTGACAGTCTAAGGTTTGTCACGATTTAACAATGAGGACAATTACAATTACACCACCTACATGTTTTCCGCAGAGTAACTTTGTTTTACGTAAACGGAAATCGGTTGGGGAGATTTCTAATGAAACGTAACAAAGTACTCATGCAGGAAGAAAACAACACCAGAATTGGTGCCACGAGACGTGGGTACATGCCTTTGTGTTCCAGACACTAGGCCAGGCACTCAGGCATGTGTTGGGTACGGGTCCTGAGGACTGTCCTCATTTTCAGTGTCTGTACGTCACGTTAACACCAATAACTACAAACCTTTACCTATAACAAATAAATTATTACCGTTTAAACTGTAATTTTACTTAACGTCTTCCTCTCCATTGTTCTGAACGGTACAGATTTTTTTTTCAATTCATCACCCGACGAAAGAGTTAAGAAACGTGAAATATTATTTTTAAAATTACGAAAAATGACAGTGGAACTATTCATTAAATCCCGACGTGTACGAGTTGACCCTTTTACCGGTTCCACTAATATCCAGTTCAAATATTGAGTATGTTATTGACTTTAATTAATAATTTAAAACTCGTGGTATTTATGATGTGCACAACTGAAACGGATGTAGAGAGTCCATTGCGTACAAGTCGTTTGTGTAAAATTTAAATTAATAAGATGATTGGTTGATTATGTAACAGGCAGACAGTACGGCCCCCATGAGAACGGCCCCCTAATTTTTTAAAGTTGTAGTAATTGAAATTTCATTACTTCCATGATTATTCACTGGTTATTTACTTAGCGCATTTAATTAATAAAACATAAAATAATCAGTGAGGTTAACGCAATGGACTTTTGATTTGAGTTTATCTGTTTCTTTTGTGTGTGTTTGTCGTCGCGGTGAAGTTATTAATTATTATTATTACTTTTAAGTTATACATAACACCCGTTTACGCTATCAATAGTTTTCGTACTGGACTAACCGCTTTTTATTTTTTCTCGAACGATATGTAAAGATCTAAATTTCCAAAATTAAAACGAAAACGTGAAACAAAACCGATCACGTAGAAATCGTGGATTTCATTGAACACATTCTTTCGTCACGGAAATGAAATCGAACTCGGAGAGTTGAAATTTGTGAATGAATTTCGGTTCACGTTTTCAATGCAGAGAATCTAGTTTTATTTTCTAGTTACCCGAAACGGTAGAAGTAGCTCCCGAACTTATTTGACCGCCGGCGAACCAGAAAAAAAAACAGGTGGTGCGAACTAGTAAAATAACATATGATGAACTGCCGGCGGTTGATTAACAATATAAAATGATTGATCATCAGGCCCCGAGATCGGACTAGACTTCTCTCTCTCTCTCTCTCTATTTCTATCTCTCTGTAGTCAGGCACTGCCCACCGATTTTCGTCGAATGCATTGACACGTTCCGTATTGAAATGAAAATTCGAATTGCAGGGAAACTGAGTTTTTAATAAGCTTTTCTCACAGTGATTTCAATAAATCTATCAATAGAAAGAAAGGTACCCGATATTATGGGGGATTAGTTTTCTTTGTCGATAAACAAAAAGGTCACGGTTAATGAAATCGATTAGGCTCGCTTTGTAAATTTCAACTTTTGGAAGAAGTCACCACCTATTGACGGGTGCCGCTCCGCTATGTACACGTTCATTGACTAAGCCTTGCTGGTTTGGCGGGTGCATTCTGATCGGGTTTTAGTGAGAACAATGAGAGGATTAGGAAACTTTGCCGCGATCACAATGGAAACGCATCGGCGGAACAGAGTTCCTTGTTGGTATTCCTCAGAACTTCGACAAGTCAGAAGTGTCAGACTTGGACGAGTTCGAAAGAAACAAAAAAGTTTAATAACGACGAATTGTCATTATTTGTGAAATATTAGCCGTTGCGGTTTCCGGTTGCGGATCATTAAAGATGTTCTGACTTTTTAAAACACACTAAAATTTAAATTTTGGGTCCGGGTACCCAAAACAAAAAGACTGGAACGTGGTCGGCTCAGAGTGTGGTGAATTAAATAGATAAATGTTTATGTTTGTTTCACCTTTTGTAATGAAAGCAGAGAGAGTTTCTGTCATGCACATCTTGACCAACAACATATTGTCGTTTTGTTGTAGTGAGGTAATCTTTTCGTTATATATGTTTTTAGTTGCTCTTAAACTTTTTCTTCTTCGTTTACTTGTAACCAGTTGTAAATTTAATTTTAGTGACAAGATCTAAATAGTTGTAGGTAGTAACACGTTTCCTACCCACAGTTTTTTCCTCTATTCATCCTTTTCGGGTACAAGTTCGTCTTCCCAGTGTTTCTCACTCTCTGTGCTGTGCAGTACTAATCTCTCGTTTCCTTCTTTTTCACTTTTTCAGCATCAGAAGAAAAAAAACTTGAATTTCAAAATCAGTGTTTTGTGGGGCCTGAAATTTTATGCATTTAATAGATATACGCGGGTCATATGTAAATGTTCTAAAAGTAAGAGAGAGAGAGAGAGAGAGAGAGAGAGAGATTTCATCATCTGTTTGTGAACTTCTACGCCTCCTGGTTTCTTTTCCCTGGCAATATTTATCTCGGTTTCTGATAGATTTTGTGAGAGAGAGAGAGAGATTCTGTAAGGTGTTGGAAGAAAGGAAAAAAAGGTGCCCTTCGGAGTGAGACTCATAATCCTTTTGCGTGGAGAACGTTTTGCTTATTTTATTTAGCATAAAATTTCAATAAACACTTCCGCAGTTTAGTTTTTTTTGGTCCGGAATATCTCACTCTTTTCTTCCTTTTAGTAGTTTTTTTTATTTATTTTTCTAGGTATTAAAATTTGATAGGATACGAAAATTATTCCGCACCATTGGGATCATTGTCTAAGTGGTTTATAGCAAACAGCCACTGAAGGATTCCATCGAGGCGTTTCGATCATTCTTTCCGGCTAACTTTTTTATAATCCGCACACGCTGAATTTAGTATAAAATATTTTTATGAGTGAATTATGCACAGGTTCGCGTTAAGTGACTTGTGTGCGAACGAGTACCTGAGCACATGCAAAACATTGTTATTGCATACGGTGGTAAAACGATATCGGAGTGAATTTCTTATTCTTGTTTAGTCTTCTGGTACCGCAGTCTGGTCCTTGCAGCCGTCTTGGTATTTCTTATTCACCACAGAAAGCTTCCATTCCTCCCATTTTGAGACCCAATAAATGAGACAGGAGTTACAGAGCCAACGAATTCTTTGAAGAGAACTGTGAGTTATTTTGGTGCTTTGGAATTGAAGTGAATTTGCCAAAATTTGCCAACGAGTTCAAATGAGTTAAAAGGTTGTCTCTAGCGAGTAGCGTTCGTAATTGTCAACTGTACACAGTCGAAAAGAATAAAATAAATCAGAGTTAAACTGTTAAGAGTATTAGAGATTGAAAACTATGTCCGTTTTAGAACACCGTGAAGACCCGTGACAGGTTCGTGGACATTGATTGATTCATTAGGTTGGTTTATCTCGAGCAAACGAGCGGGGGATTTTATGACTGAAGAAGAGCAAAATTTGTAGCTCCTCTGCAGCGACTGTTTGCAATCTCAAAATTTGTCATCCTGAGGCTTAAACGCCGATAAAAATCGGTTCGACGGCTCTAAGCTTGAGCAAACCAATTAGTGAAATTGGTCCAAGAAGAGTTTCCGGTTTTTGAGGAACCACGAAATGAATGAATGAAATTGGCATTGTTTCTCAATTGCCTTCGAAATTCGTTTCCGATTGATCGATTTGTCGGATCGGGTTTGATGCGTCGGATAGAAGAAAATGATCCATGAAAATGAGATGGTGGGAGAGGAATAGTCGCATCTACCTGTCGGCAGGTAATTCGGTTCTTTAATTGCGGATGAAATAGTTTTCTGTTTCCGACGATTTCTGCAAACCGACTCCGTTAGTTTTCGCCCTTCGGATTCATTTCAGTAGTTTTCTATTGTTTTACTTGATTTTATTTCGTCATTTTTGCGTTCCTCGGCGTTTCCGATGTTCGTCCGCCATTACCTTCCACTCCGGTTTTTATTGCCGTCCCGAGCGCCATTTTGGCGAAAGTATTCCTTTCAATAATTTCAACGAATGACTTCCAGTCTTCTGCCACGACGAACGAATTTGACACTGCCGTCCTCGTTCCATCCATAGGAATTAAATTAAAAGGCGAAATGACAATTAAAGAAATTGCTTTGATTGCCCACCGGAAAAGATGATGGAGGGAAAAAAATTTTTTCCTTTTCGAATTTCGACCACGGGGATTTCGTGCACGAAATTAGAAACGCAATTAATTGGATAAAACGACCGATTAGTCACGTTACAGATACTTTTTTTTGTAGTTTTAACGTGACATCGTTGTACTATTAATAATCTCAATCATAGTTGTCTCCGAAGAAAAATTAATTCAATAAAACAGTTAATAGAATATTGGTGGAATCCTGCAATTTCTACTGCAATTGACTACTTCCTACCTGCCCTCAAGTTGGTATTCCATTGATGTGTAGAGTCCATGCAGAGCTACAATTTCTACAAAATTTAAAGAAACAGAATTCACTTTTTAAACATTCTAAACTTCTTTATTAAAGCTCCGTTAACGATTTTTAATAAGAAGATGCATGTAATTGTGACGTCGTGGCTCACACCATTGGGTTATTAGAGCAACATAAACAAATGAAATTGTTTTTATGCTCACTACGAGGAATTTCTTCTACTGCTAAAATTCCGTTAGCAATTCACCTGAGTTCTCATTACACTTTAACATAACACCGCGTGTATACAATTCCAAGGCGATTAATTTTCTTTCGAATTTCTCTCTCTCTCTCACACACGTACACTCTGAGTCATTGTAATAATTTTTTGTCAACACTCGCAAATAATTAGTCTACTCGTTACAAAGGTAAAAGGTATGCTTAAGCAAAACCTGGGAATATAAGACACCCGTGATCGGTTTATAAGTTTTTAATTTTACACCAGCCACTTCAGCCACATCAGCATCCGAGTTGGTGCAAAAAAAAGACGTGGGTTTCGAAGCCTTGGAGAGAAGTGAGAAGTGATCATTCATGTGTTTACCTGTGCATATTTATATGTTCTCTGCCTCCGAGTGAGAGAGAAAGAGACGTGAAGCGTGTTAAGAAAATTATGATTAATTCAAAAGTAAAAACATGTTCGCTAATGCGATTATAAATTAAAGAAAATTCTGGTGATTTGGTGACCCCCCGACAGAAATGATTTATTGTTGTTTAACTCGCGTACTCGAAACTATGACTCTTCTTCCTTCCACCACCATCTTCAACTAAGGAAATATCACTATCATCACTATTACCCAAATTCGAGTCTCGTACCGTCCCATCGGAGGTATCGTAAATAGGCCGGACGTGTCATTAATCATTATAGAAGTGAGACGAGATGACTTGGGCCCCACAGTAAATCAAAAATTCTTATAAAAACAGGTTATAGGAACTTGTACCATATGGCCCGTCGTCCGCGTTTCACGAAGGCTTTTTCCTCCTCCCTGACTTTCGTTTCACATTTAAGAAACTTCTAAACCCTAACGAATCAATTTACCTTTGATCTCTTTAGCCGAAAACACAAAATAATACGACTGAATTTGTTTTAGTTCAAAGTCATAATTTGAAAAGTCTAAAATTGAGCGTAAGGTACTTCAATTTGAGCGATCCAACTATTAGAAATTCGTTAATTTTTAAATAATTCAAAACTACGAACACGGGCCGAATACGGGAGATTCAAATGGCAGGTGGAACCCAGCATTTGGTTGAAATGAAAGTATCATGTCAGACAACTTATTGAATTACTTATGTAATATTAACGGAAAGTAACAGAATAATGCAACTCAGTTTAGGGTAGTAAACAGGGAAAGTGCGAAGGCGGAAAAGGTTCCCCTCGTATGGATTTCACAGGAAATTGTTCGGCTGTGGTTCTCTGCTGCCACGACAGAGGAAACAATCAAGTTCTCGGAATGGCACTTGACGGTCAGGTTGGAGGGATTTTCGGATGAAAATCAAATGTTTCTCGCTATATTATTAATTCTCGGTTTAATCTACTGCCACATCTGTTTCCGGTTGAAAAATCACCGGCAAAATAAGAATTTGACGGTTGAACTGGAGAACTCGACACGTGATTATATTTCTTTCATTTTTCTATTTATTTTTCGTTCGGTTTTCTTCTTTCGAATCCCACAGAGAAAACCAAATTTCATAAGCGCTATTAATCATTTTAGGGTAAGGTTGGCAACCTTGAATAACCGTCTCTCTCTCTCTCTCTCCAAACTCCACTTAACCTCTTCGGCACCGGATGACCTCTGCCTCCATTAAAAAAATGAAATTCTTGGTGTACACTTTGACCGTAGACTCGAGCTCAAGTATCTATATTTATATGTGTATTTTTGTACATATATACAGAAGAGAGACAGGCGCACGTGCGCACAACTCAATTTGAAAATCAGAGCGAACATGATTTATTTATGCGTTTCATTGTTAGTTGCAAAATAAATAAAGCAGAACACCAGATTTTCTGGTTTGGGTGTTCTCCGCTTCCATCAAAGACTCATTTCTGACGGGGGATTATTTTTTTCGTGTCCGCTGCGAAAATTCCAATTAATCGTGTTCGATTTGTATTTTCTCGAGTTCGACCGTTATGACATTTTGATTGGTTTTGATAAACGAGTGTGGCGCTTTTCAATGACCCCAGAAGAAAAGGATCAAAACGGTTGGTAGAGCAGTGGAAGCCGACCGTTTGGTCAACCGTAGAAAAGCAAACAGCTCGTGAGAATGTGAAGCAGCGAGATGTTTGTTCTCAATTCTGATCTCTATTTATTAATACAAATGGATCGTTTTGAATTTTCACGAGAACACGAGACCGTGAAGAGCGAGTTAAACAGTTGGGGAAGTCAATTATTTTTTATTAATTTTTAAAAACCAATAGCAACATCATTAAAACATGAATAATGATGACCGTGCGAGCACGAAAGACTTCGATCATCATTTGGAGGCTCCTTAAAATTGATGGAATCTATTAAAAAGAACAATGGCCAACTAAGTTCGAGGAGGAACAAAAATGGAAAAATGGGACATTTGATTTTAAATTTAATTACGTACAACTAATCGCCTATTTACGGTTAATAGTTATTCGTTGATGTTTAAAATTCTTATCCACCTCGATCGATGAATTTGACAATCTGACTGGTGTCGGAATCTCGTAAAGTTGAAATAAATTGTTTTCATGGTGTTCACTATCGGAGTGATCCTCGTGGTGCGATCTTGACGAGTTTACACGCCGTTTGAAGTTGATGTTTTTTACTCCCAACACAAATTGTTTATTTTTTGTTGAAACGACCGAACCTGTTCCTAAAACCATCCGAAATCCACTTTCGGTTTCTCGTGACAGCCTTCTCGTCTATTTGTTAACGAATGCTCGTTTTGATCGTTCACCTACACCTTGACCAATTCCAAGTCCCAACAGAAGAACTTGGGTTAAAGCAGAGTTGTGTGTTGACCTGAATGATGACCTCACATTGTTTGGTCGAAAGAATGCAGAGTCATTTCTTGTGTTATGCCACTTCCATTCTTGTTGCAACTTCCATTAAAGCCATTAAAATGGAGACGATAACGCCGAGGATCGAGCGATTCACTCAAAACTATTAAAAAATTTTTATTTCTGTAAAAGTATAACAATAAATCTATTAAATGAGGAAAATTAATAATTAAGTTAATTAATTAGGCCCTGTTTGAAGGAAAAATTTTAAAAGGAGAATCTCGATACTTTCAATTCGAAATTTCCATTCCGAAACGATGGAAAGTTGTCTTTTTCAATGATTTAGTGCAAGCGTGACATGTACCAGGTACTCGGTACTCGTCAGAGAGACGCCTTCTGACGAATTAGTTTAATAACTTGGGTTAATGCGATGGACGTCGTAGTTATTAACCGCGAGTCACTACGAGAGGTGGAGGAAGAAGAAAAAATGGCGGTTTCGTTGATGTGCTGGTTTGTTTTAGTCTTCCACCGGAAACCATCACTGAGTTTCTGTTTCATAGATTTGGCCGTTTCATAGAATTTGAGTTGTGAAGTTTGCCCGGAAACGGAATTATCTCTCGGAGCCTCGTGTCTCTCCTTTTAAATATCCAGAAAAGGGTGAATGCCTTTGATAAATGTATAGGTATTATTTTCTCCGGGTTTTGTGTTGTTGTTCTCATCTGAAGGGAAGCTGCAGAGCCGACGAGTTGAGTTGAAAAGCGGCCGGCACACCAAGCAGAAGCTTTTTCCAAAAGTGGTTTCATTCTTTTATTAAAAAAGGGAGCAGAACCGGCACGGTGTCACACGCTCGATTTTTTTCCACAGTCCGTACGATTTTCGACTTTCGGACGAACTCACCAAGGGGATTACACGGTAGGGCGAAGTCTGAGAAATTCTCTTTGGGTTTGAAAAACGCCTTTATGTACATTTTTTTTTAACCAGAAATGAAACGGAAATGCTCATCCTTCTTTTCCTTTGTTCTGACTCGACTGACTGTTTAATCAGCCTTTGTACTTTTCTTTGTACGGTAATTTTTCTCCTCCCTTTTGGAAGTCCCACCGTCGAATTATTAAAAAATAACATTTCTTTTTCTTATTAATCGCTACCCCCGACGCATAAACCGCAGGTAAACCTAATTGCTGAGGACTGCGTTAAGGCCGAAGAACGGATTTTCAAAGCTGGTCATCGAAGTTTCGGGTAAACCCGGGTATTATCTGGTCTATCGTTGATTGTTCCAGCCTAATCGACATTGACCTTTACAACGTACTTTCTGTTGTTGTGAAACTTTCCAAACGGATTCATTTCATCATTATGTCTAAGTTCAGGTTTCCGTATCGTCTGGCAGCTTTCACTTTCAAACTGTTCTGTGGGCTGGAGACAATTAAAGCAGTGTCAGTTACACGTCAACTTCTCAGAAAGGAAAACAACCACATTTAATCGTCTAATTGTCATTTTTATCGTTTGATGTGATGGATTTCTAGGGAAGGGCATGTATTTGGGTTATCGGGGATTGTCATCACCTTTCAATCAGTTATCGCGAAAATTCACCTGTTCATTGCGTTTCGTTAACTCGGAGTGAAGTTTCTTTCGACTCACCTGTCAGATACATTGAAATTGTCAATTAACTTGACGCGCAAACGTGGGCAGTTGTGAAGTTTCTGCATATTCATACCTACAGCAACGAGTGCAATTAACCGAACTGGAAATTAAAAACATAATTAGAAAGATGAAAAATCATGGAGACGGACTTTTAATTATCGGGTGGTTAATGGATTAATAAAAAAAAAGTCATTCTTGGGTAATATTATTAATAGTTTTGGTGGTTTTAGCAACGAAACGAATATTACTTCGCTTTTAAACCTCAATTTTGTTGCCAACGAACTCAAATTATGTCCATCAACATGTGAATAAATATAGAAATTGGCCCTTTGGGCCGTACCCGCCGACTCATGTTCAATACAAATTTTGCGGCTATCTTCATATTGGAATAATTGAGGTTGTCTTGTGGTACCTTGTGGTGGGCTCGGTAATTACGGCGAGCTTCTGTAAATACTATTTCGCGGTCAAAAAATCTCATTTGAGTATCATTTGTTGGCTGCGAGAGAAGTCTGTTTACTTTTGATGAGATTGGTCTCTGTCAGGGGTGCACCCACTCAAACTACCCGTACAATCCGGTGATCGGTGGTGTCACTGGACTCACTGAACCAGGGGACGAATTGACGAACAATTAGATTATTTTAATACGTTTATTTAATAAAAGTCCTCTATTTTTCTTTCGCATCTAGTGCGTAGACAAAATTACTTGAGTTATGCTAGAATCGTCGCGTAATAATTGTGACACAAATAGAAAAATAGTCAAACAGAAAATTCATTATTTTTTTCTAGAGTTTCTCAAGATGTGTGCAAAACGACTGTGGCTTTAGTTTTATTTGTTGGAAACTTAAAACGACATTTACAACCTTCGGGTAGCCATAAAAGTTCGTCTCTTTGCTCCTCACTCTAAAATTTAAGGCACAAACTGCCCTTTTGTCGATCCATCCAACTTCCAGTCCAACTTATTTCTTCTACGAAATCCGTTTGCATTTTCGTAATCGCTAGGAAATTGTAGGATTCTATCCGTTAGTTATACTCACGCCAGTTGCGGCAGACAAAAAAAAAGGTGAGAAGGTGAGACCTTTAGAGGGAGAAAAGGGATCACAGGGAACGGGGAAGAAAGAAACGTAGTGGTAGAAAGAGAAAGCAGAGGAATGGGAGAAAGATTTCCTTTGAATTCAGCAAAACCTTATAAACTTTCTAAGGGAATCTTAAAAGTTCAGACTCAGAAGCAATTAACTATTCATTTCCTTGCCCCTAAAAGAAAATTATCAGGAATTTAGGTTTATTATTAAAAAATAATTATTACAAGGATTAATTAATAATTTTTTTATAATGAAAATTACTTACTAATATTTTGCAAAGGGGTCAGTAATAATTATTGAAACTATTACTCAGGTACACTGAGGTATTTTTTTATATAACTCTATTTCAGTTGTATTTTGTGGTGCACATGTTCCTATATAATCAGTGGTAATCCTTGAGAGTTAAAAAATAACGACAGATAGTGATGACTTTAGTTTAAATCTGTATCTTTAATTTCATCTCTCGCTTCGGACACGATTCTCATTTGGAAATTTTCGAGAAGTGAGTACCTGGTCCGTCCTGGGTACCTTCGACTTTTGAAATGTTATAGCGCGAACAACAACACCGGTTTTCGTTACACGTCAATTTCGTTGCTCTAGTAAAGTTCCACACCCACCGCAACTCACAAAATTAACAAACACGGTGTATAATATATAATTAATACTTGTCAATTGAGTTGGGTAGTCGGAAGGTCCCCGGGGGCATTCAACCGAGTAGCAAATCCAACGGGGCCAGTTCGGAAAGTAAAAGAGAAAAATAAAGTGAGAAAAACTCCGGTTGTTAATGAATGAAACGAAGGACAGGGTTACTTCTGCCACGTTGTTTTGTCGTACGACGCCGGGAACACACGTCGTAAGTTTTCTGTACGGGGGAGGGTAGTCGACGGAAATTTGAGACGTTGAGGTGAAGGTTAAGGGTTGATGAACATTAATAGTTGGTTAGAGTTATTAGTTTTTGGTAGACGAATTTTCTACCGGATTTATACCCTCGTAATTAACAAGTCGCTCAAAACGGGAAATCCATCAGGGTGAGGCGAACCCTTTTGGGAAGAAGGTTCAGGTACCTAAAGAGAGTTACACGACACGAAGCGAAAACAGGAGTCTAATGCCACGAGTTTTATGTCAAGGAGCAAAGTAATGGCAGTTTGGCAGTACGTTGAAATGAAATTATATACAAATGTGTGTCACATGGGTTGGGCGACGAAACGCGGTGAACTACGCCGGCGATTCTGTTCAAGTTCACCGCAATGGTACGCAAAAGACAAACAATGCGAACGCGTACAAACCCGTGCCTCAGTTATGCAAACAGTAATAAATTAATTCAACGTAAATTATTAACTGGGTAACGAGTAAAAAATTAGTAATTAATAAATCAATTGTCATGTTTTGCGTTTTGAGTACGTCGGCGTGATTTATTAACCTTCGTGTCAGATTCAGGGGCACTTTCGACCTGATGTGGAATCGATTGTCTGTGTCCTGACCGCGTTGGATGTACTTCTTGTTTCGAACAATAAATTTGTTGCGTCCAGGGTGGGAAAATCCTCTGGAACGAAGGAATAATTAGATTTTTAGGTGTTGAGGGAACTCAAATTGGATAAAAAGAAAGAAAAAAAAACAATGGGTACTTCAGGTACCTGCAGGACTGATACGTGGCCAACATAATCATTTTCATGTTGTCTAATCTATGAAACAACTTCCAGTGGGCTTCCAGGGATGGTCGGCGAGGTGTTAAAAACCAATTGACAGGCATGCGGTAGTCGTGGCACGACCTGCAACGTCATCCCTGATGAGTTTCGCTCACGGGTAGTATCAGATCCAGAGATCTCGAGATCTCACGGGATCCGTTCACATGGCGAGACAACTTTTTTTTTTTTAACTTACTCTCGCCTGTTACTCTATGTAAATTAATTTTTTAGAAATTTAATATTTCGGTATAATTGCCATCACTCGGTTTTGTGGTGGCAACCTCATTACTCTTACCTGTTATTAGATTGTTTCTGAAAAACGAAATCAATTAACGCCGAAACATGTTCGAAATATTGATGATCGATCGGTAATTAATATCAATTCAAAAGATTAAATTGCGTCAGTGGCTAACTTTTTTGGCGTTTTTTATTATTATTTTGAGAGGAAGGTGTGCGTCTCGAAAGGTTCGGGTACCGGGTACGGCTAATAAAAATTATTAACTCCAACGCCATTTTAAACCTTCGCCGGTCTAATTGTTTGAAATTCCAATAAATAATATCATACGCTAAGAACGATTATTAAAGTCGTAAATTAAAAAATAAAAATGGCGGAATAATTTGTGGGTACTCTGAGTGGTACCTTCCTAAAGAAGAAGTACCCGTAAGATAAAATTAGCACTTGTTGAAATTTTTCCTACTTCTTGCGTTGTTAACTGCATGGAAAAAAAGGGTTAACTTATATATTATAAATATATTAAAATAACTTAATAAATAATAACAATATATTGAATATATATTAATATTGGTTTCTAAGTATTTGGTGGTCGTAGGTCGGTCCTGGTAAACCGGAAAGAGTTGCTGCTTGGTCGAATATTATCATTTTTTTTAATTATTTCATTTCGTTATTCATTATTATTTATGTATATTATTCCCGTGCGTTTGGCTTCCTTTCCTTTTATTACTGCACTGCATGTTTATTTTTCAATTGTAGATTTTAGCGCGCCAAAATATCCGTGAAAATTTTTTAACCGGAAATAGGTTTTCATCTCCTGACAGAAAATTCGTTTGGTGATGTTCGCTTGGGTTTTCCACAGGGGTGGAATCGGAAAGGCTTTTCTTCTCGCCTTTTTCCACTTGGCCGAAAAAAAGGCTCGTCCGACCGCCACTTCCCGTAAAAATTATATTATCAAAAAGTATATACAATGTCCGTACGTAAAAATCTCGGATGTAGCAACGAATGGTAATTTACCTGTTACTCGGTGTCCTTCATGTTAGCATCTTATCTGATAAAAGAATTAGGAGTGCATCCGCAGTTTCGGAGAATATGCGTGCAGGTTACAGGTACTTTTTTCGCCGGTACCGACCGCCATAAATCGAACGGAACGAGTAAATTTTAAGTTGCATGAAATGTTACCGTGAGACCGTAAAAATCCCACGTTTTCAGGTTCTTCGGACAATTTTGTTGGTACCAAAAAACACTTGGAGACCTCGATGACCGTTCCTCCGGCTGTTATTACGCTTTTAACGATAGACATGTTTCCTATTTAACAACTTTTTGTCTTTCATACTCTCTACTTGATTTTACATATCTTTTTTTTCTCTGTATTTTTCAGAGTAGCGATGCTGTGACCTACAGGCCGGTTCAAAAAGAAAATCTGCATGGGTACAGACACGTGCACACATGCGACACACAAGAACGGAGCAAAACACATCATCGACTAACTGCTAATGTTGTCGTCTGAAAAGGGCAAACTGACAAGAAAACCCGTTCCGATTTATTTGGCAAGTTTAAGAAGAAAAACCTTTTGACCCGCGTTGTCGCCAAAAGTTCACACTTAGTTCACGGAACTTACTAACTTATTTATTTATTTATTTATTTATCGGGCCATACCGTTACACTTATTTACATATATCTAACGTTTGACGTGCTTTCGTTCTATTTATTTTTATTTTTTTTTTCGTTTTTCCCTTTTCGGTTTTTCTTTGTTGACCTGTTGGAGTACTCTGAAGTGATTTCATCATGGATTGGATAAATCTTCTGTGGCCGTGCATCTCCTTCTTCATCATAGGTATGTATTAGTCACTTTATTTAATAAGTTGTGTAATTGTTCTCAGTCGTTTGGCTGAGAAACAACTCTGTTCAGTCGTTTTTTGTTTTTTGTTTTTTTTGGTTTGAGAAAAATCACTCAGTTGGAATTTGGAAAGACCGCGAATTCTTTGAATCGTGAAAGAAATGGAATAATTAGATGGACAATTTCCGGTGACTGATGCTCTCGAAAACTTGTAGTGGAATAAGGAGAATACGAAAACTGAAAACCAAATGTCCTAGACATCAAGTACTTCTATTATAAATGTTACAAGAAGTGCTACTCGAAAAATTATGCCGCAAATGTATAAAATAAGTATTAGTTTTGTGTAAATGAAAGATACAATATTAATACGTGAAGGAATTGTTGACTCAAAGCAGACTTGTCTAGCCTTTTAAGACTCCCCAAAACAGTAAAAAGTAGTACAATGGGAAGTACCGGATCACATTATTTTAGTAAATATTACTTGGTGTTTATTATTAGTAGTAGTGTTGAGTGCAGTGTGCATGTGTGGGTCTCTGAACAATTTCAGTTGGTTAGAGAAGATGACTCGGTCTCCCACATGCAGTCATGAGTTATCTTCATCACATAAATAAAACACTAAGATGCGAAAAGTCGAGTCCGTCACTTAGGTTTAACGTTTTCCGCATAGCACACGAATACAAATTTACCGTAAATGAATTAGAATTAAATGGGCAACACTTCGGCGAGTTGTTGATGATCTCCAGGTGACTAAGTCGTAATTTCGGATGATCCGGATCGACCTGCAGAAATGCTCAAACAACCATATCTCAAGAGATTATTCAGTAGGCCTCGATTTATGGCGCAAGTGGTATTTAGTGAAAAAAAAAAAGAGAGTATGTAGAAGAGGACATGGACACAGTTGAGAAGAGTTCTATTTAGGGGAACGGAAAGGCGATTTGATGAATTGGGAAAAATATTACAAGTGTGACTTGGTAAAGCAGAAGAAACATTTGTGAATTGGCAGTGCAAGGTGTAGACACCCTCGAGGAAAATCGTGTCTTTGAGCAGTTGGTGTTCGGTTGAGTCATCCGTGACGCGGGACATATCCGCCATTAAACCGTAGAAAAAGACAAACGGCAGAATCCTCGGTTGTCAGAATATAAATTTAGAGTTCGTTGATCTCGCGTCAGGGAAGTGGAAAAATTTCCTATAGAAAAGCATCAAAGCAGGTTGTTTACATGAATGACCTTCTGTTTGGTGAATTGGCGGTCGTCTTGTGAGATGTTCCTTGGGAAGGTACTCCACTGAAGGGGTGAGCCGAGACAAAAATTCCGCAGCGTAGGTCCATTACCAACATTATGTAGATTAAAAGCCCAAGGGTCTGGATGGAAGATGAAAAATAGTGGAAAAGAAGAAGTTTTTGCTGCTTGGAATACGAAATTAAAGGGCAGGAGACCTCGAATAAATGTACACATATATATGTATATATACATACTTATTTATGTATTTTTTTGTTGTAGGATTTAGATTTTCTCGTGTGCTTTTCTTTCGTATTATCTCTTTCTCTTCTACCTTCCTTATGTCTGTGTATGTTTTCCTCTCTCTTTTTCTATCTTTGAAACACCTTAGATAGGCAGCGTGAGGAAAGAGGAGACGTTCCATTTCGCAACTCAAGAAATTCTCAACTTGCTCAGGTTTTCTACTCTCCTCCTTTTCTTAAACGTTTCATCTGGTGAGGGAAAATAACAAAAACAGTAAAAAGAAAGAAACTGAATTAAAAATAATGATGTCCTCGAGGGTTATTCCTTGAAATTAACAAAGGGAAACCTGAAATTTTCATTAAAGCTTTTCATTGTTTTATTGTGTAGCTTCCGCCGTTGCTGTGGCTGCTGCTGCTGCTGCTGCTCCTGCTCCTGCTCCTGCTCCTGCTATCGGCCGTAGTCTTTCTCCTTTCCTCACGCCGCAGAATAAAAATAGGTTTAGTTGACGACGGTAATGACGAAGATGATTGTCTACGCTTTGTTTTTGAAACTTCTTTTGTGTGCGTACCCCCAACGGGAAAGGGAAGTAAATTCGTTCTGCTGAAGGAAACTGCAAAAGTTTAAGGTTTTAATACTCTCAGGGCAAACCTCTTTCCGTGTGAAAGGTCGAACCTTGGACGAAGGTTCAAACAAAAAGATGCTTTCGTTCGCCTTTGTTTGTGCAACAAATTGAAACCAGCTAATTTCCACTCAGTGTAATAGTTGTTACGCAAGTTGTTTAACTTTTTGTTGCCGCGTTTACTGCTCAAAAGCAATTATTTCCGACGCATCTTTTATGGTTGCATTTTTCAGCACTGCTCTCGTGTAATAACAATAAAACTGCAACTGGTGAGAATGAATAGGTAAACACGTGAAACGGGCTAGATTCGTAACCGTCTGCGTAGCAACAGTTTCGGATACGGTAGTGAATCTTTATGACGCGATAATAATTCTCAGGTTTCGACACGAAAGTGGGAGAAAGGTATTCAAAGAAAGGTCAAAGTTCTCGCTGAACCTTCTCTTTCACAAGGAACTGACCGGCAAAATGAAGAAGACAAATAAAAGAAAATGATAGGTTGGATTATCATCAAAGGTAAAAGACAATTTGATTCAATGGAAATTGACAGGAGAAAGCAGGTTTGGTTTTACCTAGAGTTGACAAGGTAAATAACTTTAGTTCAACGTCTAATGATGCCGCAGAATGTAATTTTTACTCAAAACGTCAACATTTATTATATACAAATACGCGTATGGATAATTATTACGAGTGAGATTTAAGTGATGTTATCTTTTTGTATATATTTATTTCCAATAATTTATACGGACAAATTACCGCTGGCTACTGACCTCAGGTGTCAGGTGATACCTGACATTCAACACGAACAGTAACGTATCAATAAAAGATCGCAGGTTTCCTGTTACTCGTCAACTAGCTAACTTGAACCTTTTACCGTTTTCAAATGTTTCATCCGTGTTTTTAAGTTCTGCATGAATTTCAAACAGCGTACATAATTAATTTAATGTGATATTCATTGTGTCTGAAGTGGCAGCAGACTAAAAATTTATTATTTATTTTATGTTTCCATTTTTGGTCCGTTGAGATTTTTCCCTTCCGTCATTTCGATGAGTACCAGTTGAAATCGCATTACATCCACTCTTCCCTTCGAAACCATAAAAGTGAAGTCGGAAGTGCTGTTAACTTTCTAGGTCTAATTTAATGATAAATAAAATTGCTAAATGGGGAAACGCGAGGAGTGTAGAGAGAGAGAGAGAGAGAGAGATTTTGGCTTGTTGAAGTGATTTATGTTTTGCAACACAACAGCGGACCCTCATTTGAACGCTCGTTTTGTATACATAAGTACATATATTTCTACGCGCGTTTCAATTAATGTTGCATTATTTTTGTTAGTTCACGAAAGACGACATCTTACCTTTTACGTTTTACTATTTTGTTTTCTTCTTCTTCATTTTGGCCGACATGACAATCGAATTATTTCACAATATGTATAGTTTTCGTTTGGCTAACCAGTCACTACACATGACCTTTACCCTTTATTTAATAGATTTTCCTTATTTACCTGTACGAATCAACAGTGTCTTCATAATTCTCAAATACGAAACTCAACTAGCCTGATGTAAATCTATTCGAACAGTAAAATAAGCGTCTTAAACCTGTACTGAATTATTCAGAAAACCGTCAAGGATTAATCCGGTAATGGAGGTCGAACGGGAACGGTTTTAACATCAAATTTTTAGTTATTCAATATTATGGAATAGAATGTCATGGACTCAAATTCGGAACGTTTAATATTTCGTTAACATTTAACTCTTCGTAATTTTTGAATCGGACAGGGTTAATTTTCCGTTGGTCTGGAAGGGCTCCAGGGCGTTACGAAAAGTGACAGAGTCGGATTTTGGGCAGATTGAAATTTTCTACGGCCAGTTCTCTGGCAGAAATGTATCTTTTGGTTCGTCCGTAGTTTGCTTTTCCTCTCTTTCCAGTCACCTACCTTTGGCCCTGCGATTCACGTGGTCACGACATGAGGCAGAAAGAACGGCCAAATGTTCACGACCGTGTGTGCCTTGTGATTTATGGGCCACATACTTTAGCGCATGTCAATAATTATTGCACACGCTCCGGGAAACTTCTCTATTATTTCATAGGTTTCGACTCGGACTCTCTTGTTGTCTCCAGCGAAAAATAAAATTCTTTGTTAAAATTGTGCGATTTGTAATTTTTCCATTGAAAAATCATCCAAGTGAGGAATTAATCGTGCGGTTTTTTTTGTCGTCACCTGTTGCTTCGACGAAGGTTCACATTTGGGTTTATGCAGACGTTTTCTTTGTTTTGCTGGAAACAATTGGACCGGCTTACTCTACGGAATTCTCAGTTAGCACAAGTCCAGGAGTAAGTGAAATACGATGTCAGATGTGGAGGCAAAACTGTACGAACTTTACGTAATGGCTTTTGCGGTTTGTGCCAAATGCAGTTCAAAATATAAAACATTTTAAAGGTTCAATTTAGCGAAAATAGATGTGCATAGATTCTGCTTGGAAAAAATGCAACAAACGTGGAGACTCGTAAGTCAAGTAGACAATTCCACGTGCTCCCGTGCAGGTAATGATTCCTTCGCACTGAATTTCACTTTTATTTTTACACGTTTACTTTTATATTACATATAATATGTATTATTTTTTTGGGAGGAGTTTTCTGATGTGACGGCCCACCGGACAAACAAATTTCCCGTTTCAATTATGAAATGTTGGAGGATTAAATTCCGGAGATTGAGAGGTTAAAGTATGATGAGATGTCGGCAATGCGGTACTCGAACTAAAATTGTCAGAACAATACATCGATCCAAAGCGGTTTTTACTCCGTCTATTATTGGCGTGAACCTTTTTTTTTATTTCATAGGCCCTTTGTACGGCAATTGAATGGGTACAGTTGATTTTTACCTTATTATTCCATTGGCATGATTTATTTGCCGGGAGAGTGCACAAATTGCAGGATTCCAAAGAAGGGAAACAAACACAAGGGTTGGTTTTTCGGGGCACGCTACCA
Organism: Polyplax serrata; assembly: GCA_037055365.1. Lineage (NCBI taxonomy): Eukaryota > Metazoa > Arthropoda > Insecta > Psocodea > Polyplacidae > Polyplax > Polyplax serrata. The sequence continues at coordinate 1,443,859 of JAWJWE010000038.1, read as the reverse complement.
ATTTATTACTCACATAAGTTATCAATAAAGCAATGGCGTTCGTTTTGATTTTTAGTGGAGTCCCTTTTTAAAAATTTTACAAGGTATTACATTCATTTAGTTTTTGTAGTGGTTTACTCAGCCGACCATGTAAAGGTGCACAGAATTACAGTCGAGGAAATAGAAAAACTTGGTCGAATTTCCAGTGAACAAAAGCAACACGAGAGTTGGTAACCGGATTTTCTAAGGCTTCGATCACGGATTTTTCAAGGAGATGGCAACGCGATGGCTTGAATCAACTGCTCGTCGTCTACAAAGTAATGCCACATTGTTCGCGTCGCTCCGAGTTAGAAACAAATCGTGGGGAAATTATATTTCGGTACAGGTGTGACCAGAACGTCAATTATTGGTCATTAAATTCACATCGATTTTGAGCAATTAAAAGGTTTAGATTGAGGGAGCAAAGGTAGCAGAACCTTCCTGTGAAATTATAATTTCAGTCACTTGCACCAAACTAACGAGTAAAATCTTGAAAATTGATGGAATAAAAAATGATTGCCGATCACTCGGATATTAGGTAATTGAGTAGTAAGAGTGTAATCATGGTCAATTTAACACCATACGCCCTCGTTCTGACTACCTGTGTGTGTGTGACACAAACCTAAAATTACTACTCATTGCGATGTAGAAAGATTTTACAAGGGACAAGAATTATATGAAACCAAGTTACTTCACCCAATCTCGAACGAGACAACAATACACGCGACAGAAGAAAAAATACTGTTGTAACATCTTGAGATGCAGTTGCCGTACGACTACAGTCCTACAAGTTTAGGACTCGAGTGTACCGCACCTGTCCTCAAGCATTCGACGAGTCCTGTTTGTTTATTAAATACCTGAATTTTTTATTCTTTTCCCTTTCTCGGTCTCATTTTGTCGGGTATCGTTTGTGTCGAACTAGTTACATGAGACAAAAAAAAAAAAAAATAGAAGAGCCCTCACGATGTGGCTTTTGGGCCGGGCCAATAAAAATTGATTGCCATAATTTGGAAAATTGCGGCAAGATAATTGTGTGGTAATTACAGCAACTAAAGGTCCACCTTGTCTTAATGGGTTGTCTGTCCAGTCCTGCTGAGATTCGATCATTTCGTCCCGGGAAAACTCTTTTACGATCTTTTCCTAGAAATAAGGTGAGCGTAGGTTACGCCGTGACAGAGCACACCCAGTGATATGGAAAATTACTATTGAGAGTAAAGAGAGCTCTAAAATTTAAGAGGAGTCAACAAGATGTTTTACCGAGAGTAGAAAGTGAAGAATGGCGAATGATAAATAATAATAATAATAATTTTTAATGTTATACCATATAAAGAAAGTATAAAACATTATCCTTAATAATATACTGCCTGGTGCAGGTACAAGTGTTGGAGCAAGAGATCTCACTTCACACGTCAACCCATCGACGAGGGGTTTACATCACATTACATCACATGTTGTAACTTCAAAGGCAGAAAATGCTAGTTTTTTTTTGTGAGCGAAATTTAAATATTTGGCGTACCCCCGAGAGATTATTTTTTTTTAAAAGATCTCCACGAAACGAGAGAAATGATCAAAGCTCAATTCCCAGGGTTGTTACGACCGAATTAATTGGGTTGACATTACCAAATCCCAAGAATGGGATTTTATTTATTACGTAGAGTGTAATAGGAATTAGTTAACGAATTTTACCTTTCTCTCCTTCCAAATGCTCCATCTTTGCCCGATGCCTCGAGAACAAAAGTAAATTAAAACCCGCTTTTAACTAAAATTATTAGGAACCGTTAATTATCATTTACCATCCTCTAACTCAAGTGCTCAGTTGAAGATAAAATTTTCTCTTGGCCCATCGACAAAAACCTAAAATCTGCTACCGTCTAAGTCAACATACATAAATTGGAGCCGCACTTCCGGTACATAAAACGTATGTAAATGGATGTATTCTAATGAATTTATAATACGCTCAATTACCATTTTATGTATACGTACTCAACACTGTTAATGGGGTAGTTTAGAACCTCAAGAAAGTATATAGAGTTTTTGTTCGTATAAAAGTATCTCGGTTGTTTATCATACGTTGGCAATTTCAAAACCGTTAAAAACCGCACGGTCTTTACGCAATACAAACAAACAAACAGTACAATCTCACCACCACAGATGTTATTAAAAAAAAAAAAAAAAAGAATTGCTTTTTATGTTTAATGGTGAAAACTCTTTGAGTGAAACATTACGGAGGGACTGGTGAAACAATACGAGACTAATCAGACTCGAGACTCGGTTTCTTGTTTCCGTAACAAATAAAATAGTCAGACAGAAGAAGGAGTGCAGTAAACAAAAGCCCTGGCAAACAATAAAGAAGTCTAGTGGTGCAATCACGACATATGGGTCACTCGGGTGCAACAACGCCCGTCGCGAGAGTAAAAAATTTGATTGTCCCAGGGGTCGTCAGAAATGGGACGAAAGCTATTAGTGGAACAAAGAATATAAAAGTAAAGTGGAATTGAAACCCCAAAAGCGCAAGGTTAAAAAGGACGTGCTACGCTGTACTGCCAAGAGGCAGGCGCTCACACACAAAAAAAGATTAAGCAGAAAAGAAAATAGATAATAGATAATAGCACAAGGCACTTCACCGCAGAGACTAACAACTGGCTTAGATTTAGTACCGTGTGCGTAGCTAATGAGGCCCAATCACATCCACATAGGATGTGGAGTGTTGTTTTTTGTGTCACTCGTTCGTAGTGCAACTACACTACTACTAATAGTTGTGGTGACACATAAAGGGCCGTTCAAAAAGTAGTTGGTTTTTTAGGAGTAGCAGTACTTTTGCACAGGCCCCTCTTTTTGGTTTTAAAATTGTGAATTTTTGTGTAGCGTCCATTGCAGTGAGATATCTCCTGCTAAACACTAACAATAAAAATTTCTGGACCATTAATTTACCGCCTTTTTTTTAGTTGAAATTCCGAAACAAAAATTGGCATTCAAACAATATACTCCGTCATTTTAATCCTTACAGAAATGCCTAAAAACCGTGGCGCACTCGCCAAATGGCCAAGTTTCTGTGTTTTTATTTTTATTTGAAGCAGAAAACAGACCCAGGCCCAGACCCAGACCCAGACCCAATGGGAATTTGTGGCGTCCACCCAGTGAGCCTCATCGTCACTACTGTTTTTTTTTTTTTAATAGGCGTGCACGTCAAAATAAATTCCATATTTTATTATATGTACATATATATATTATTAAAGGATAGGATGGCTAATTAACGAGGACTTCAGGGAGACGCGGAGACTCTCAATTAAAAAATTACTTTTCAGTTTAATAATCTATTTTTATTTTTTGCTACACTAAATTACATCAGAGTCACTGTAAACTGTCTCTGTCCAGATGGGACAGACAGAACCTCGATACTACGGCAGTGATAAGGGCAATTAATCATACGAATGAAAATTGCGCTGCCTGGGGAAAACACCCCACCAAAAAAAAGGGAAATTTTCAAATTTTCATACCTGGCGGGACACCTGGCGAAACGAACGATCAGGATTAAATTATGTATTGTAGGAAAAATAAAATAAATTGTAGTTTTAAATTAAATTTTCTAAACACCGTGAAATTTTAAATTGATAAACTATTTCGCCGGTCTGAATATTTAAATGTTTCCATTAACTAACAATGCAATTTAATTGCTTCAAATTTATCTTTCTATTAATGTTCTTTTGTTTACCGCTCTGACTTGTTCTTCTGCCTCCATGTTCCTCTGACTACCATTTCATTTTGACTATTTAATTTATTGCCAAATCTTTTTCGCTGACTTCCGAAATTACTCAAAAATGTAAAAAAAATACAAGAAAACATTGGGATTCAATTGATTTTTTTAAATCGCATTTATACACATTGCGTTTATATATATATGTAAAATCACTTATATCGTAATATTTTGATTATAGGAAACCACCAAGCAAGAAGTAAATATTGTTACACGGTTAACTGGGCGTATCGCAGCTCGTGTGTATCTTATTGCGTCTCTGATGTCCCACAGAAGAGATTTTATCTGTTTCCCTTCTTTGAACTTACCTCTAGGAGGAAATGAAAAAAGAAATACAATTAACTTAAAGGAAATAACGGTGCAAAGCAGACGGGCTATTGTCGAAACTTGAAGAACCTGGTTAAATGAAATGAAAGAACAGGTACCACTGGCTAGGAGTGATTGACTCGACTGAACATAAATGTCACGGGATGATTCCTCGTACTCGAAATACATCATTTTTAAAAATCACCATGCTCACCATAAGGAAAATGGAATCTGATAAATAAATAATGGAAAGGCTGAAAATATGGAAGGAATGGAGGAGATTAAAGGAAAGTAATCGCCTGTACATGAAAAATAGATATTTTGTGGTTTCGATTGCGGTTCACTGAAACAATCAACAGTCGAAACATTCAATGGTTTAGATCAGGTGGGGCTTCCGGTAGTGATTGTAGGTATTAAAGGTAGAGTTGGCCTCGGAGAAGTTAGCGAAAAAGATTGTGGACACAACTCGGGTCAACGTTCGTGCGAAAAAAGTTATGCAAATGGAAGGTGAAAATAGAAATTTTCAAATTCAGTGGTGCTTAGATAATTAAAAGGGTGTACGATTTTAACCAGAAGCCCTGTAATCAGTGAAGCTACGCAAGCGTTATCAGGTTAACGCATGCATTTTCATATTGCAACTGTGTTATTAGCCTAATACGATGTTTACTCAAACATTTTTAATTATTATATACTCGTTGTGGAATATTGTAACTTTGCTTACTTAGACTGCTCGTCGTTAAACGTTACAACTCTTGAATGTTCTCGTGAACACTTTCCACCACCACCAATAAGTCAGTTTAAATAAAAATAATAAGATGACGTTAAAATCCTCTGAAACTGAAGTTTCAGGTTTTAACAAGATCCCCGAGGGTAGTTGGTGAGAAGCGCGGATGCCACTGCTTTACGCCCAACATTATTATTATTATCTTATATTCTCGGTGCGCGATGTAAAAGCAGGCGGCCTTATTAGAATTGGAAAATTACAAAACACGAGAGTTTGAAAGTTAGAAGAAACGAGGAATGAAGAGGACCGTGGAAAGCAAATGGAAGTGGTCTGATGGAAACAAAGAATCTTTGAAATAATTTCAGCAAATTCCCGGGGAACGATGAAAACTTTGACATCCATCAAAGTGCCCCGAAGGCAGTTTATGGGAATAGGTGGAGAGAATTACAAGAATGGAATTTATCGGTAATCCATTTGAGAGGTAGCCCAGAAACGGCATTATCGCATTGAAAATAATTCGGCAGACGAAATAACTACTTAATCCGTTGGATAATTCGCGGGGAAAAGGCGGCAGGTTAAACGCGAGAAGGGAAATATTGATAATTAAACTTTTAGTCGCGGTAGGTAGGAGAGGGAGGAGATGTTAACATTCTCGAACAAGAATAACAAAAAAAAAGGTGTACAGGAAAACCAATGTCAAAGCCGGGTCACAATGAAATGAGCACTGAGGTAGCAGAAAAGAATGGATCTAATCACAGAACGAATCGGTCGAAAGATGTAATTTTGAATCGTAAAAGAAGGAAATGGTCAAAACGAGGTGGAAGAGTCGAAAATGGCGAATAATCGTTTATTCAAGAAAAAGAATTACGCGGTCGTAGTAAAAAGTGCTACCGATGACCCCCATCGATATTGGAATTCGTTCAATTTCAAGATTAAGTGAAGAAATTCAAGGAGTGAGCCAGGAAAATCAAATTTAACTACTTCTGCCGCTTCTTTTCTCTTCCTCATGGCTCACGTGGATTTGTTTCACCGGCAGAATTGGAAAGTATCAATCCTGATTGTCACACTGGTAGAGCCTTTGATGTTCCTGTCATGCAGAAACCCTCGATGGTCGAATAGATGATGAGGGCATTCTGATGGAGGATTTACGGTGAAACGGACCCCAGGAACCGTGACGACTACAAAAACAGAAACAGCCCGATTTATGCCTGGTGTAAAAAAAAAATTGATGGAAGGTTTCTTGCAGGTTCGATGGTCGAGTGACCTGTCGTTTCGCACACATTCGGACTGATTGAACAGTTCAAAAGGCAATCGATTGAGATTGAAAATTGTTTAAGGAGTCGTTCACTTCTCGGTTTGGAGAGGCCCCTTTGTAATGCCCGCATTGAAATTTCAGCCATGAGATTAGAAAAAAAAGAATAAGATCAACTGGTGGATTAAGGTTCGACAGAAAAATTCGTCATTGGTGGTCGATACGATAGGTTTTTCTCGTTTTCTAATTGAGCGGGAATTTCCAGGGTATCCAAAGAGCCGGTTTGGATAATCCCGAAGTTAAAAAAATCTCGTCCAGGACAAACAGCTTGGGTCGTGCCATCTTGAAAGGAAGCAACAACAAAGGATAAATCAATTGTGAGAAACTACGATTTATGGCGATTGTTGAGAAACATTTTTTTCTTTGTTTTTCTGTTCACCAACAGCAGAACTTTGTAAAAAGAAGCGGGACACGGGAATGAAAATGAATAGATTTTTTTACGGATTCTACCAAAAATCCAAACACAAGCCGTTTTGGGTCGGTTGAAGGAACAGTAAAAAGTAGGAAACCAAAGGAGAGTGTGAACACAATTAAAAAAATAAGTTTTTCCACTTAATTTAGTTTTTAATCGGTTGCCAAAAACAATTTTATATTGAACAATTACGGAAACGGATGTGGAGGGAAACGGAACCGGAAATAGGAGCAACGAATGAGCTGGTAGCATAGAGAGGTATACGGCACATGCAGGCAAGGCCCTTCAGGAATTAATCCGGTCCGGATGGCAATTGGCACAAAGGGCCGTGTGCAGGGGCCTTCCAGAAGGGCCCCCGCGTCCAATTTAAATCGCATTCAACCAAATAAATCGAGCATGGTCGTCTGGTGGCATTTGGTCGGGTGGTGGCATTTCAATTTCACTCTTGTTGGGGGATAAATTTTTTATCCCTTAGATTTCGTACCCCTGGATTACGCAGACCACCTATTGCTATTATTATTATTTTTTACTTCTTTTGTGTTCTTTCGAATGAATAAAACTCGTGAAAGGGACTATTATTTTGGGTTGACTTACATAAAAATGGCCGGCGGCGGTTTGCCTGGTGGTGGCACAGGCAGCTACCGACAACAGCAGAAAATCTCAAACGAGACCCTTCTTCCCTGACGGATTATTATCAGTATTATATTATATTCTGCGGAAGGTTTTTACAATAAAATGAAATCCAAATCGAAATCATCTGGAAAGGGGCGGAAAGTTACTATTTTTGTGGACAATAGCCGTAAATAAAGCCGATGTGATATCTACAGTTCAATGAAAGGTCGTAGCACACCCATGGGTACTTCCATCGAAGACTGACGAACTCGTCGGAGCACTTGACGGATGTGTAAATCGATCAGTCGGTATCAGATATATAAACCTTTCAAAGTTTTTCCCTTTAATTATTGCAAGACTCCCTCTTTTATTGACATTAATTTTATATTTTTACGCCGACATATTGGGTTTTCCTATTGATAAAACTCTACATGAATTTTACAGCGTAATGTGAGTAGACCGTTTAAAGAACGAGCTTGTTGAATAGAATTTGTTTTTGAGTACAAAAATATTTCCAATTTTTAATATGAAGGATATATGTATTCAATTTCTTAATATACGCTCACAGAACAATTAATAACTCGTCAGCAATCAGTGGATGGGAGCATAGCAGCGAATGTTAGCTCTGAGTCTGAGTATTCGACGTAAAGGTTGAACGTCTCACCTGGCGTTGAAGTGTAAAGTGGGAAACCAGGCATTCGGAGCTTTTTTTATAGAATAAAGCTCTCCAGTCTTCCGATGTTTACCATCCTATTCAAACATGGAATTCAGAATCTCCCTTATTCCTCTTAGTGAGATGAAGCATCTGGAGTACTTCCTCAAGGTCTCAAGAATTCCCGCTGAAGGACCCCTGAGACGCCTTTCAAAACTTCTGACTCTAAGGTTACTGTTCCAGACTCTTTTTAGGGTGTGTTTTGAAGATGACCTAGGATTTTCATTTACGTGGAATCAAAGTTCAGTTAAACACTAACCGTCGAGTCAAAGTTGTCAATCACCCGGCTTCTTAGAAAAAAAACCCCGGTCTGGTGTGGTGAAAAACCAAAAAATAAATGTGGACAACAACAACAGAATCCTTCACAAACTTTAGTCTCTGCTGTTCGGCAACCATATTTTACAATCTCGCGTGAATTCAACAAAACTAATGATTATTTCGTTACAAATTGTGTTCAAGTGAAAACAACCACGACTCTCACTTTTACGCGTTTCCGGGGAAAACTGCTACGAACATGAACATAATTCACATTGATGGACGTCAGAATACCTCCGTTTCCTATTCGGCAAACATTCGCAAACTTGTTTTTCCAACTGTCTATGAGTGGCGTGCAAAGCTCAGCAAAAGGAACTGAACGTCAAAAGTTGGAGAGTTTGAGTTCGGCACGTTTGACGGCGGGGCAGGAAATTTTGACGGTTTTACCTGACAGGTTCGTCATCCAGGTAGGGAGAGGACAAATGAGGCGAAATGACTTCACCATGAAGAAGATTAATCCGGCAGTTGTTTGGCGGACGGGGGAAAAACGGGGATTTTCTCGAAAAACACTTTCCATCAAAGTTAGATCTATTTTATATCAACGCTTTCTCACGGCAAAAAGTTTTGCCGCCGTCAATTTCCCGGAGTGTTAAGTCGCGCTTCTTAGGTAAAAGTCTAGGCCTCTTTTAAAATTAGAATTCTCTCACCGTAGGTAACTAAAAACATTCTTCTTCCCTTTTAGTGAGCCTTTTGGGAAATGGGAAGGCGAGAAGAGTAAGGGTTACATTAAGATAGTAGAATCTTAATCATCGTTTTATATATATACTTGGGAAAGTTTTTGCTTGCTTCCCTCTGGTGTGAAAAGCAGTTCTGGAAATTCTACAGAAGGAATGAATGCAATCGGAGAGTTGTGATAGACGCCGCGTGTAACCACCTTCTCCTGCCCGGATGGTCCCGTGGCAGTTCTGCACCTTGTCCAAACTCTTCGCACTGTTTTTGGCCCACTGGTACACAGAGCAATAAACCTACTACAATAAGATTTTATGGTGCTATAGAATTGCCACTCGAGGGTGGGTTGGAGGTGGTCGTCTGACCGAACGACTTACTACCTCGGAGGCTCTTGGAATCAACCCTAGGTAAAAATTGTTTCCCAAAGGGTGAATTGGTTGAATTGAAATTAATTTTTCGAATGAGAAATTAATTCGGACATTTATATTTAGCAAGTGACACGACCAGGCGCATAAGGAAATGAGATTTAAAAACAGATGTAGATAAAGAGAGACACTAAAGAGAGCAAAAGGCAAAAGATTTTGGCATCCCTTCACCCTGGCGTGGGGTTAAATAGAGAAGAAATTGTCTTCTCCATTTTTTCTGGCCATTAAGGCTCCCAACGAGGGGTGGGTTTTGCGCTTTAGAAATTTTAAACCTCCCCGTTGCCAACCTTTTTTTCGTCTGCTTTTCTACTTCTCTCCTCTCGCAATTTATACTGCGGTATTTTGTTGTATTTAAAATGTTGATCAGAACTGATTGTCTCTTTGTTAGGAAGTTAGTCTGATTGTCTTTCAGCCCTCCTCCACGGCCTTCTTCTTCTTCTTTTTTTTTGCAGTGAAGTCAATAATTTCAGCTCTAACCGGAGAATCTTCTTTTGCTGTCGTTCATCCACCGTACACTCGGTTTCGCCCAACTTCAATTTCCACTCCTTACCATTAATTTTTATAGAATTCCCCGTTTTTCACATTCCATTTGCGCTATATTCCCTTCCAATTTACCAACTATAGCAACTTTTTCTTTCTATTACCGTTCTCGTCTGTGCTTGACTTTAGTGCTTAATAAAATTTTCCTTTGTTTCCGCCGTTTTTCGTCGTGCCTTTTCCACCTGGGCGATGTTTTCCTCCAAACCGGCAGTTTCTTTTATTTGAATTCTGATTGCCGTTCTTTGTACGAATTCTCAGAGTCTGAAATGGATTCTCTGAGTATTTTATGAGAATGAGAATTCATCGTTTCATTCACTCTCGTTCAACCTCTCTAATCATCGTATACAAAAACGCAGGGGATTGCATTGTTTCCCTGCGGATAATATTTAGTATTCTAGTTAGTCCGATGCACGCTGATCTTTTTTTTTCTTCGCAAGGAAAGAATGGAAAATTTCTCACCCTTAAGAGATTATAATGGTAATTTACCCCTTGACGAGGTGGTTAATAGTCCGAAACATAATTAGCGAGAATTAATTAAAGTTGGAAAGTTTTCTTTCGTAACGCAGAAGTCGTCCATTTGCAGAGCGAGCAGAAAGCACAAGAACGTTTCACGTAAAATTGTACACCTTTTTAGCGAGGCCTTGTGCTTGTTCAATCGATTCTCCCAATGATTTGAATAATAAGCTCAAGTATTTGTACTCCTGTAAAGGCAATCGCACTCTGCACTTAAACTCGATGGGAACATGTTTCGAGTTCTCTTAGCACGAGCGATTCATGTCACTCAGGAGTCTGGCCTGGCGAGGAGTATCCTTGCAACTCCAATAAAATCAAATTTTCATCATTCGATTCACAGTCGGTTCTAATTTGTTACGATTACACGAGTTAATTCTCGACTGATGTTGCACAATTCAATGGAATTCAATGGAATAAAACACAGTTGAATGCGTCAGCGTTCTACCTGACAATGCGGTGAGGTCGTGGCAGGTTCAGTCAAGGCGTCCGAAGACCGAAGAATTCTTTTACCGTATGCCATTTAGTTAACAACAATCGATGTTTCTTGTTGCAATTAATGATCTTATAACAGATCACCTTTGTTCTTATTGTTATTTGCATTTTGTGCCGCCTGATACGTTTGAACTGCTCCGTCATTCTTTCGTTAATGAACAACTTGTGGGTTGTCTGGTAGTTGGACTGTCTGCCGAAGTCTACTTTTGTCTACTTCCTGTAAGGAGTGGTGTTGTGTTGGTCTTCCTAGACCCACACACACACTTAGGTTACCAGCTTTTGTTAGCATTCTTTTGCACGGAGGGAGAAATAAAATTTTAATATAAGTTTGTACAAGTAGTAGAAAGAAGTGAAGCAGGTGAGACGGGGACCCTGAGTTTTTATCAAGAACTTTAACTTTTCTTTATTTTCGTCAACTTTCCAAAATATTGTTTAATTTAATTTTCCACCATATTTTTTCCCGCCATTTTCTCCATCTTTCCACCAGACGGTTCACCCCGACTTGGCCTCAGAGAAAATTGCAAGACATTTACATAATATGAAATAAGCTTACTGTTAATATTTTCAGAGCAGACTTGTGGGCACTGAATTTTAAATTCTCCCCAAATCGTTTTAGGACCAGAATTAAATTGTTCTTTGTTACTTATTTTTTCATATTGGTGTTTACAAGAGTGTTGCGTGAGAGGTGGTGAGGAAGAGAGGTGAAATATGAGGAAAGACTGAAAAATGGGAGTTGGATTTTAGGAAAGAAAACCAAAAGGGGCATAGGAACCCGTGATTCTTCATTTACTGCACGATCCATGACTTAAAGTTAGTACAGACCTGGCGAAAAGTCACATCTTTGCGTAGACTTCAGACTTAAAACTTAAAGGGGGACAAGGCAGCAAGAGGTGAAGGGTAACCCAAATCACACGAATAAAATTTTGTAAAATTTGAATTAAAATACGAACGTTGAACCGCCGTTGACTTCATCATGCAATCCGAATAAAAGAAAAAGTTTTTGTGATTAAAGCTGTACCGATTTATATCAGGTGGAATCCTGCTGTTTTTCTTTATATTTATTTGTCGAGTCACAGTACCCTGCAGACAAGAAAAATTAAAAATAATATCATGACAGGATTGAAGGCTATCAAGAGCAGAATCTCTAAATGAGCTCGAAATAAAATCTGATACTCTCAAAATTCTAGCAAAGTTAATTGCCATTTGTAGTGTACAAATCGTGTACGTAGAACGGCAGATGTTTGTAGTGGATAATTCACACTATTTGCAGGATCAAAACATTCTGGTCGTTCTCCGTGTGCCTCGGTTAACTTCACTCAATCTAAGTTTTAATGACGGAGATGTCGTAAAGTGGCCCAAAGTTTAATAGAGAGTTTGTTTGTCTATTAATATTTTAGGTACACAGTACTATCTCCACGTGCGAAACGGTTGTAAAATTTCATTTCTCCGGTGAAATGGCGGAAAGCTACCCTTTCGTTGGGTGTAAGCAACGTCATCACATGCTCCATTGTTAGCCTGTTATTTTACATTATTATATATTGTTGGAAGCGGGGATAGTACATCTGCTCCATTCATATTCCTTGCTTGAAATCAAGCTTGGCAACCTGTAATAATATTATAGGGAAGCTTACACGTATTAAATACACCGTGTGTTTACCAAGATAAATAGAGGGATCAGATGATCCGACTTTAATAAAAATCTCGCAAACGCTTGGCGGCCTACAGGTTTTTTGGTGCAGATATTGCAAGTAACTTCATTGAACACATGAGAAGTTGCCGGCAGATGAAATACGTTGAAATATGTCTGCTGCAAAGAAGGCAATAAGATGGAAAGTAAGTTATACAGTTAAAAAAAAAGTTATGAAGCACACCAGCAGTGTAGAGTGAAGAGTTGAAAATGTTCTTACATGGACAAAATAATTGCTAGAAATCACCAGAAGAACCGGTTGATCATCGGAGATAACCTGACCTAACCCAACATTACGTCCACGTCTAACGACGTCAGATTTTTGCACTAACAATGTGAAAGACTAGTGGAAGAATGGTCGATCTTATCAAAGATGGTAGAAATTTCATTGTCTGCTGCCCAAAGGATTAATAAGAGAAAGTATGACGACTCGGGTCATTTCTATTTGATTATCTGCTTCCGGCAAAAAGGACGAACTCGAAGGAACTTGCCTAAAACCTGCCTTCTTTCCCGACAGTCAAGGAAACGCAGGCAAAAGGCAACGTCAGTTGAGGAACCGGTCGAGCAGGCTCGAAGATGAAGCCAGTTTTTCACCTTTTCGACGAATTTAGACTTTATTTGGCTTTGGATTAAATATAAGCCTATTATGTTAATCCTCGAAAGTACTTTTAAACGCGTCTGCATTATTTTTTTTCTTAAAAGGATTTTTCTACTCCGCCCCTTCTCCGCCGCCGCTTTTTCGCCTGGAACTTTTTCCAGGTGCGACACGTGAAAAAGTCCGTTCGGTCTGGAAGAGAAATGAGAACAAAAAAAAGGTGAATAAATCTTAGTCTGGTGAACTGCGGTTGGTACAAAATGAAATCCTGTCGTAGCGGCTGTCACCCTGTAAAACGGGCAAAAAGCTTTGAAGTTACGACGTGAATTCATACGTTCGTACCTGTAGAAAGGAAAGAGGACCGTTAAAAATAGTAATAGACTTGGACGGACGGATTGACCAAAACAACAAGAAATTAGAGTGTACGGCGAAGAACGTCACTTTTCTAACGGTCTCTTCCATTTAACAAGGGTGGTGGCAGAGTTCTTGGAAAAGACGAAATGCAAAATTAAAATTACCACCCAACTGCCCAATTAAACGTGATTTATCGTCAAAATTACCCCTTTTTCCTTGAATGGAGGAGACCACACTGAAGAGGACACTTTTCTACGACGACACAAATGAAAAGGGAAGAAAACAGTCGGCTGCCGAAGGAGGAAGAAATAAAGAGGAAAAAAATTGAGGAAAATGAAAATATCAAAGTTTTACATTTCCCGATTCGCCATTAATTATACATGTGAAATAGAAATTCATCTTTTGAAAAACAGGGTGCCCCGAGGGCCCGGGCAAATCCCACACCGCTCCTGTTGGGGCCCCATGCCTTTTTTCCAGGGTCCCGCGAGACGTGTGACTCAAAAGCAAGAAACTTCTACGTTTTATTTACTTTTTAGTCTCATTTTAAAATTATTCTAGTTATTTTTACTTTGCATCCTTTTGTATACGTATGTTAAGAATGTTTTCATTTTTCTAAGTGGAGAAGCGGGTATCGAAAGCTCGAAGGGCCCGCACTTACTAATGAGCCACTTTGAGATTGTCTAACCTTTGTCATGTTTTTTTCATTTAAGTTGTTTTTTTTTCCTTTCCCGAATGAGAAAACTTAAGTAGGATGTTACAGGATGTTGATCAAGTGAAGTGAGCATGTGCCTGTGTATGTGTGTGTGTGTGTGAGGTTGTAAAACAATCATTAAGTTTGAAGAAATGTACCAGGAAGAAATGTACTAAGGACAATTTGGAACATTTTGGTTGACTACCTTTCCCGACGTTGATTTCTTCTCTGAAAATCGCAAAAAATCAAAAATGAAGATGAGAAATAAAAAACGTATCCTTCCATAATTTCTCCGTGTGCCATTCATGGGAAATGAATAATGGAAGTCGGAGGTGGCAGGTAGGAAAAACCGGCGAAGGCTTTAAAGAAAATAAAAAAAATAAATAAATAAAACAAAAGCCGTTGCTGTTGCCTTTGCGAGAATACAGTTTTTCTTTTATTATCGCAAGGATTATGGAAAAGCTTTCCTCTTTTTTTATTGGTACACGTAAATCGATGTGAAAAGTAACTTGAAGGATGGGTGTGGTCCGACCGAGTTGTGCCTCATTAATTCCTTTTTTTGTCCTTTTAGTTACAGTTTTTGGGTATGACAAAACAGATGACGCAAAACTGTCGGAAAACGAGAGTGAAATTATTCGCTCTGATCAAGTGAAACGGCCACCTGAAAAAAACCTGGCCGCTACTCCGATGTAACAGTTTTACTTTATTAATGCATTAAATTTTTACGGAAGAAATCCAACGTGATGGTTTATTGAGTGCATCAGGTCTTATGTTAATAATATAAATTAATACCCCGTGCTGGAGCCAGACGTTTCGCCAATTATTCCACCTGCCCAGGTGAAATCCACGAATATCTGAAAATCTCACAGACAATGGCCTTCTTCTGGGGTGGCAAGTGTCCGTTACCCTAATTCTAACGACAATACACTGATACTATCGGACAGACTTCCGGACTCTATTCTGTTTTGCTCACACCCTCTACTTATGTCTGAGTACAAATAACGTAATTAACTAACCTGGGGTCACGTTCACACTTGAGAAACACATGTTGCTGATAGGAAAAGGCAAAGGGGTGTTTTATATCGTTGAGAAGTGAACCTGAAGATGTGGACAAAAGCGTCCACGTTCCCATGCCTTCTGCTTTTGAATGAGACATAAAAATGTTACACAACTTGCACTACCCTCCTTCCCCACGTAATTACGGACTGTTTAATTCTATTGTACCTGTTATTAGTTTCCATTAGTCGAGGTTTACAAATTATTTGCTCCTTCATTGTAATTACTGGTCAATGTTAAAATAATTAGTTTTATTAAATATCGGTCGGTTAGGAGTTTTTGTACGCAGCTCAAACTTCCCCTCTCATACAATTGATAATAACTTAATTTTCAATATTTCTCGGTTGTAAACGTGTTAATTTCGGTGATGCAACTGCTCAAGAGCTTTCTTATACTTCGGAGTAGTGTTAAAACTACAAATAGTTAAACGTAAATAAGTTAGGTTTTCAATGAATCAGTAGTTTCTTTTATCCTATTCGAAGGGATAGTTTATTTCCATTAGAAAATGGCGTTCTAGCCGTCGACGAATGACACCGGTCTTATTAACTTAATTTAATGTTATGTTTGTTTTGTTAGCATGATTATTCCTCCCTCGGTAAACTTACTTTATGTATAATTTGAGTTTAATTTTTCAGGTGAGTTTCCAATTTCATTCTCAAACTGGTGAGTCGCTCCGTATGCTTCGGGTAACTTCGATGGTTTCACCAAAAGGTAACTCACACGAATGGATTTTCATTCGTTTTCACTTTTATTTTATTTATTGTCTCTACACACTTGCTTTCCTGCAATCTCGCTTCTCGTTTTTATTATTTCATGTAGCTTTGTAGTTCTTCCCATGGGAGAGCGGGACGCACAAAGCTCCGGTAAAACTTTTAGTTTTCAATTTTCATACGGAAGCGTTTTTCAAAGGACTAAAAGTCATATTTTTGATTTGTGACAAAGAAAGTGGGAAGACGTTCAGGAGTTAAGAAAGACAAAGGCTCGCCCGAACCCTGCAAACAATTATTAATTAAAATGTATTAATTATTTTTTCCGGAGAATCTACTCCTCGCGTACGAATGTGTTTCCCGGCAGGCTCGTGTACGAGACAAAGGAAAATTAATAAGAAAAAATTGACGAGTTTCCTTTGAGTGTGCGAAACACGCAAAATAGAAATAAATGGAAAAGGCCGCGTTGCCACTCAGTGAAAATGTGCATGTGCCCACTCGAGTTTTGACTTGCGTGTTAAATTTGTATATAGTAGCAGGTACGAGGGGCTGGTGCACCAGGCCAAAAACAAAACGATTAAAAGCAACGAAGAGTGACGAACGTCTCAGAGAATCTCTCTGTATCATCTCCTGCGTAAGGGCAAACGCCATTTTTAGGTTGTTCACACATACCCGTACTCGTTTTATCCTATACAAATCTAAAACTTCTTTCTTCTGCCACGACTCATGAATAGGATAATCTCTGACTAACTTATTATTTTTTATTATCACACGGTAAAAACGCGTTTCTTCTTTTCACGAATTTCAGTTCGTCCTTTTCGTCATCGTCCCGTCTTGCGACGAGTGCCGAAGAACACGTGAAAGGTGGAGTCTGCAGAAGAAAGATCAATGAAAATCATTGATTTATTTTTTTCAATGTCACTCGATTCGAGGAGGATTTCCCGGCGATTAGCGAGTGGTTCAGGGGGTGCCTTTGGGTTACCTGCGACTTAGTTCCTCAACGGATTTAATGAATTACCACTCGGTTGTTGTTCTCCTCCTGGTTTAGGTCAAAGAAAGTCACCTTTGATGTGGTACCAACAGCACACGTTTATCGGTGTGCACTCGTGTGCCTCTCTGCTTCTCATTCCACGTTTCCGTTTCTCTTTCTGTCTCGTCTGCTTCCACGTTTCTCGTTAGCGCTAATGGGCCTGACTTGAAGCTTTTGGTTTGAGTACGCGTATCGATTCTGGGAACACAATGGCGAAGTAATCCGCCAGCAATTTTGTAAAATTATATCTTCATTTTAAGGAATTATGAATTCATTACAGTAATAGACGTATGGAATTTGTTGTTTACGAAGATAATCACTTAATGACCGGGAGAGTTCACGACTGAAATTCATACGATTCCGTCGTGTGTTGTCATCGTCAAAGGTTCCTTTGTCTAGGAAAGGAAACCTCATTCTCCTTTTAGCTTTCTCTTTCTCTCTCTTCCATTCATCTACTCTCTCTCTCTCTCTCTCTCTTAGTTTCAAAAAGCTCACAATCGCCATAAAATATCAAAAATTCAATTTACTTCCTTTTTGAATTTCTTAAATTACAAAATCCTAAATTAAAAATAAGCAATCTCTGAAGCTCTTAGTTGCTTTTCTTCACTCTCTCTCTCTCTCTTTTAGTCTCCTTCTCACTCTTTTGACTTCATTTAACTCGTTTCCCTCGATGTATACTTTGAAAATTTGAGAAAAGCTTTTATTAACACTTATCATCAGGTTCAGGATGGTTGTTTTTTTCCTCATTTTCTTCTTCTAACAAAATGAATGAAACCCTATTTCTCTACACTAAGTGTTGGCGGCGGCGGTTTTTTCAATTTCTTTCTTTTCTCACATCCTTCTTGTGTCAACCACTTGGAGAGGAAGGCAAGTGGAAAACTTGTACGGCACATTGCACGTTTCAATGGGACACACATCGCCATTGTCTCACGAAAAAGTACTACTCGACGATTTTTTTATGCAATTTACTACTCGTGGTGGGAGAGTGTAATTTTGTACCGTTGCAAAATTGCTTAACAGTATATCTTTAATTATTATTTTTTACCATTGCAAGAGTTGAACAACACGTTCGGAGTGGGTACCTGTGTCTCGAGGCGACAATTCCCATTTACCTTCTTCGAGTAAATGAATGTGATGACCGCCGTGGATTACGGTACTACAAATTCAGTTCCTCATAAGACACCAATTCTTTTTTTGAGGGGGTTACACTGACAATCTTAATCAGTGGATCATTAAGGAGGGGATTCCTTAAGCCTTATGTAGTTGTTGTAGCTGTGAAATAGATTAATAAAAATTTTTAAATAACTTGTGGTGTTTGACCAAATATCACAAAAAAAGATGGGATGTAAGAATTAAATATAAATGGCAGAAAGAACACACGAGGCAGAGTAAGATGAAAATTTGTAAATTCAAGTTGTAATAAAAAGAAGAATCATGTTGAGCGGGAGGTCCTACTCTGGCGTTTGGGTAATTACACGTGGTTGTATATATTCTTTTAACCTGATGGGTGATTTATTTCTACACATTTGTGGTAACCGGCCGAGGCGAATGTTGTTTGCCTGCAAACAGGTTCAATTTCTGGTGCTTTTAAAGAAGTTTGAGTGATGGCACTCAGGTTATCCGCTCTGTTCCGATAGGATTCATCCTGTGGCACGATTCCTGGAAAAAAAAATTTGAAATAATTCAACGTCTTAGGCGGTCCAATCTTTAAAGGTACTACTCACAAACAGATAAAACTATATGGTTTTATGCGATCTTGGGCAGATATCACGCAACTTATACTTAAATTCTTCAAATTATTTCTGTACAATACTTCAGTTAGTAGCCGTACAATACTACCGCTTCCTTCCTGTACCTGCTCCTTCTTTTGTTGTGCTGTAATAAAGTGCAGTGCAATAAAAACACAACTTGATTCAACATACACGTTCGCAGACAACAGTTGAGGAATTATAGTTGTTTTACGGCGTATAAAATACAAATAAATCTCATTTTCGCAGAATTAATTTTCGCAGGTGTCTCCCATTAAAACCCACCGTATTGTTTCCTTCTCATAAGTAGACTTAAGCTCGCTAATGTTTTAAAGGAAAGGACGAGGACATTATTAATCAATTAAATTGTCATTTGCCTAGTCGTAAGATTTGCCAGAGTCCTCACGGACTTTATCGTGTTGAAAGTTCTTTTAAGAAGGATGCCACATCTTGTCGGTGCTCTCTTGGCGATGGTGTGAAATGGTGGAGTATTTGGGCCGGTAGAAAGTTTAAAATGAATAATTTTTTGAAGGAACACGTCAAACCGACGCACACCAAGGCCTAAGGTGAATCAATAGGGTTCATCGCGTTTTCGTTTTCACACGGACAATACCCGTTGCCATGGTCCAGAATGGCCCATCATAGTCATTATTTATTCACGATCGGAGCTCTGAATGCGTGACGCAGGTTACCACAAAGGAAAACGAAATTTTTTTTCTTCCCGGTATTTCGACGTGGTTCTTGAGAAACTTAAAATATTGGAAATGTTGCATGCATGCACACACACACACACAACACCACATAAGAGTAGTGAGAGTGATGTGAAACACTACCCAACATTGTCCACCGAAGAAAGGGTAGACAAATTCTGCAATGCAACACCTGCCACGTTGTAATAGGCTTGTAGTTATGTTTATACAGTTTTCCAGTGCAGTGATGAAAATTTCAGTAAGGCATTTAGTGATCGATGTTTTAGTTACACAGAAAATTTTCTACTGGCTCTCTTGATGTATTACATAAACGTTAGCATACTGGTTGGCAGTTCAAATAGCGTCGCTGCCTCCTCAATCGAAAATTCACAAATTTGACCCCCCTTTTTGGGCCCACAAGATTGACACGCTCGTGTAAAACATTATTTTCACATTTTGAAAACGTCGTTTCTTTACTTTTGCTCATTGACGGTGAAGTAACTTTTAATGAGGACGAGAACGCGCAAGAAAAAGTGGTAATTTGGCAAGAGACGGAGCCTTCGTCGTCACCGCGTTAGCCCATTAGGTACAGGTACATGTACAAAAATCACAGAATGAAAGTCCAATTAAGGCTATGACAAAAAGGTAAACCGCTTATTTAATTTATTATATTTCTATGTATGGACGAGGCGGATGCTTTACCTGCGCTTCTCCTCATTAAGTCAGAAACATGCGGATTAATTAGCCGATGTGTTCGACCAATGAACTTTGTTTTTATCTTCTTCTCTCTAAATTGGTTTCTTGCACAGGAACAAGTGACAAATGTCTCGAGTGAAACGTCCAGTGGTCAAAATATCGACTCCTCACGGGGACAGGTTTTTCTGTTATTTAATAGACGGAATAATAACTTGTTTTGCGCTAAAGAAGAAATGATTGTCTAGTAGCGTCCATTTCCGGTTTTGTGCCACCCAAGCCGTTGTATTGTTGTTCTCACTTTCTGATAAATTTATTCAAATTGAAGATGAACACTTCATTTTACTGATGATGAGGATGTCCTTATGAGTGTGTGTGTCTGTGTATGTGTGTTCTGCCTGTCTCCATGATTGAGAGAATAGAAAATTAATTAGAATTTAAAATGTATTACAGGAAGACAGATATAATAATACGACAATTACATTACAAATTGTCCTTCAGTGGTTTCTCGTCCTACATACTTTCTTTCAGTTGCCTGAGACGATCTGCAGGTTGGCCGAGAAAAAAAAAATAATTGACATTACGTGAGGTTGGTAGTGTGAGGAAGATAAGTGAGGGAACCGTTAGCTAAGAGACAACAAACTGTAAAAAGCTTGCAAATTTTTTAAAAGCTCTCTCCATTGTCATTTTTATTTTAATGTAAGCGATTGCTGTTGCTCTAATCTTTTACACTTTCTTTGGCGGAAAGTACACGATCACGTTGGGGAAAGTGAGAAATCTTTGACTGTGTCACATCTAATTATCGTCTCATCTTTGCACTCAGCAGGTTCATCTCTTGCTTTTTGCATCGAATCCATCCATTAAAAATTAGAGAAGTGTTTACCTGTAATTATAATTTTTCTATGAGTGTTTCACTTTTACATAAGTAAATTAATAAAAAAGTCATGAGGGAAACAGGAAAGCTGACGAGAGAGAGCGAGAGAAAACGAAGTCGACGGTGCAAATGGAAGGAATGCAAAATTGCTTTGTTTTGGATTATTTCCTCTAATTCATTCTACCTCTTGTGTGTATTATTTATCGTCTTGTTAGATTCGAGTTGGGAATAGAAACAATCTGTATTTATAATTATATTTTAAAATTTTCGACTTAAACGGAATGTTGCACGAAGTTACCGCCTCTTTGGTATCTCACACGTTCTCCAAAGGAGGAATAAAAGCGACGGAGCATGAAGAAATTGACAAGTTATTTCGATCTCTTTAAACGTTTGGTTTGAATTCGCGGCGTAATCTAATTAAGTTGTATATTTCTATACGATCAAACGTATATAATCCCACGAATCGAGTCTCGAGAAACTAATGAAATAATAACAAAACAGCCATCAAGCTCTTTTTTACTCGTTCGACAAATCTCGAAAAGCGATCTCTCGTTGCATAAATTAAAATTTCAATTTCACTCCTTGAGTATTAAAGAGAAAATCGTGGCAATAGAACAGGCCGAACAGGAGAGACAAACAGAGAGAGAGAGAGAGAGAGAGAGATGATTCCACGTTCCTATAATAATTCGTGGTAATTATCGGTTGTACCGTCCAACTATTTGCATGTCATTTACATGTCCGACAACAACAGGGACGTGAATTGAAAGATTTTGTTTCGTGTCCGGTTCTTTTTCGCCATGGGAAGAATCGTATGTATCGTACGTAAAAAAAAGCACGAGGTTTGATCAGAAGGAGGGAAAGTGATCGGATCTGAATAAAAGATTTTTAGATTTCTGGTATCAAATCTGGTTTTGGATGTGTCGGTTTCGACGTTTTTCCCATTTTCTCGTTTTTTGCGCGCTAGGAAAATTTATTTATTTACTTGAGACAAATAGAAGAAAAGAATTAGAGTGAGGAGAAACATGGGAAATGAAACTTCTCCTACGGTCGAAACCCAGACAACCCTTTTCGTACTTCTCACAGATAACATACACTACATGCGCACACACATGCCAGACAGTCATTTTAAAATTCTACACATCTTTTCACAAGTTTCATTATGAAAGAAGTGAAAATCCATACGTTGAAAAGGAAGAGGAGGAAGAAGAAGAACTGCTAAAGTTGGCTGACAGTTGGTGGAAGAAGATATTTCCTTTTTCTCAGTTCGGGCGAAACGATACCTCTGAGAATTGAAGCCTTTTTCCTTTCAATAACCCTGCGTTTAAGTAAAAAAATCTAACATGGTAATTACGGGGATGTCCTGATGATGGGGATTAAAAGAGCGATAGAATGATGCATTCTACGACCTAGGGGTTGATTTTATCCTTGGGGATGTTGCCGAGATCACTAACAAACACGAGAGCTAATAGGAGTATTATTAACCGATCGAAGGGGCTTCGATTTTCATTAGAAAATTGCTTGTTTTGGAATGCTGCCATTTGCGGAAGGGATTATGGTATTTTCCCTGACTTGTTTCCTTTTGCATGCGGTTCAAGAATGACACTTATTCTTTTTAGACACGCGTACTCCCTCGCGCGCGAACACACACGGGCTAAATCAATTAGGGTTATTGATGTGACATTACGTACAATTCAACTGAAATGACACTCTCTAGGAAGGAATTCCCCGTGCATCGCAAAACCGACAAAGTTACTTGGTAAATTGAGCTTCACCTTAACAGAAGCAACTTGGTAAACATGTCTGTCGGAGTGAAAACGTATTCCTGGAACATTTTGATGTGAAAAACCCAACAGAATAGAAGACGGTTTGAAGTGTAAAAAAAGGTGAATCCAACCGTTTTGAGACTAAAAAGACGCTTTTCATTTGTATATGAAAAAAGAGTGTTTTTTCTCTCGTTTGGTAGTTTACACTACAACATATTTTTTTACACGAATTTTCAAAGAATTGAAAAGAAGAAACTGAAGTTTTACCTCTCGAAGAACACAAAGTTAAACTTAACGTTTTGTCCCGCATAATTTAATAGTTTTCTTTTCAACTCAATAACTCGATGTAGCTCCATTAGTTTTTAGTAGCAGAGGAATTTCACAACTCCACAGGCGACCAAAGTTTCACTTAAATTTATTAAACTCTTTCTTGTATTATTCACGGGAAAACAATTTCTCTATTTGTTAATTCGTTCCATAGCTCTCACTAGACTCGTGGAAACGTGCAACAGGCTGACACTTGGATGGGTCGAACTTTTAGAATTGTTTGTATTGGATTTCTTTTTCGTAGCAAAATCGTTTATGTATGTTACTATAAGTTGAAATTTTCCTCACTGCCATTTCTTGCTGAACTACCCTGAAAATTATATGAGAATTCTCCAAAAGAAAATTAATTTTACAGGTAGCTGAAAAAATAGAGAGTGACCCCTAAAACGACTATTTTTTTTTCGACTGATCAAGTGGTGAAAGTTAAAGTTGGCCTGGTTGTTTTTTCTCCGGCAGATCGCAAAAGTCCAAAGAAGCTTAAAAGGAGCGGGACGATGTCTTTTGTCGAACCCACGGAACGGGAAACATGAAATCAAAAAGCGATTTTATCATTGAGAGAAAAACAACAGTAACCACATTTCTTACAAAATTTCAAACTTTCTCCTGAAAGCCGGAACTTTTCCGAAAGTATCCGCTCTTAGAGGTTTTTATTAGCGGAAAATTTTACAGAACCATCAACTTTGTACCAGTAAAAATTCTTTGTGAAATATTTTGCTTCTGCCTGAGTCTCCTCCCTCCTTTGCTTCAACGCCGTCACCAAGTGCTTGCGGAAAAACAAAGGAAACTCTTTTTAAACTGTTGAGTAAGGAGTTTTCCTGTAGGGTTGACTCACTGATTGAGAGCAAAACGAAGAAGAAGAAGAAGAATCAATCGAAAGCAAATCAATCGAAGTGGGATTCCAGGGCGAGGGGAGAGGTCAGGGAGTGGGACTACGGAGGGTCCAGAGGTCAAAGAAGATGCCTTCAAATTTCCCCAAATTGGATTTTGTATATATACATGAGCTCAGGAAAAGTAAAAGTAAAACTTTTTCTACTGGAATTTAGCTATTTCCGGTTCCTCCTGAGTGCTTCACATTGGTAATAATGGCCGACATTTGTCAGAGGTTGAATGGGAGCCAAACTCCTTCGGTTTGAAAATTGATTCGGACGGGTGTAATAATTATTATTGGAAACTGGACAGAAATGAAGGATAAAACAAATACCTGGCTGCTTCCCTGGGACCGAAGATTTGTGCAAATGGCTTCCTCTTTCGGAAGAAACTTTTTATCGTTTATAATAGTTTACCTGAGAGGAGTCGGATTCATTTGTAAGCAGGTTGTGAGTCCCTTTGAAAGTCTACTCTGACTCGAGAGGTCGGAAGTATCCTGCCATTAGTCGATTATCGTTAAGAGTAGACGGTTCTCTCGAGTTATTCGAGCAATTCCTTTTGATGGCCCCAACAAATTGACTCCCCGGCACCTTGCGTCCCCGGGACTTTGCGGGAGACTCGACGTGTCCCGCCACCAAAAACACCGTTAAGAACCGTTCCGGACGTCTTCCCGAAAGACAGAGGAAAAAAAAACCAACCGGACGGTCGTTACCACGTCCCTTAACGTCCTTCCAATTGTGACAAGCGTTGAATTGTCTAGAAGAAAACCCCAAAAAAATAATAAGCCAACGTTCTTCCATCCGAGTGTATTTCTTCTTAGTCAGGTATTATAATTCGAAAGATGTTTAATTAGATTTCGAACGCTTGAACGAATTCTGAAGGAAATGGAATGTGGGAAACAGGAACGTTAGAGTTAGAAAAAGCCAGAGTGAGAGGGAGAGATGGGGGAATCAATGGGACCGAGAGAAAGGAGATGATAATTTTAAAGTCTATGGAATACTCTGCGGAAGATTGTGCTCATCCATATGTGTAATAAGAAATAATCTTATATTGCAACAATGGCAGTCAAAAGCGAGTCTTCCCCGACAATTTTCAACTCTACAAATACGTTTTTAATCCTCCACATTGTGTTATAAATGGTTTTGTTATCCTTTCGAGTGATTTCTCGTCTGATTAGAAACGGCACCTCAAGGGGAGCATTGAAAGACATCCCGTTTAGGCAAAGGAAAATTTAAGAGAACTAATGACTGATCTGCTGTCTTGTTATGATCAGATCAGTCCAATCTCTCCCTCTTGAGTCGGTCTTCCGGTTCTCTTCGCTTTTCCATCGACGACATTGAGAAAATTCTTTTAAAATTAATGAGAGAAAATTCAGTGTTTAATGGAAAATGACAGAGTGAAAGGTACGAGTTTTACAACCTGCCATTTTTTTCTTTCTCCTTCCTCTTCTTCTTCTTCTTCTCGATTCTTTTACTTTACTTTGGTAACTCTGATGTAAAGCACTCGTTGAAAAAATGGTAACCCTCGAGAGTAGAAAAAGTTCATTTTTTTTTTTGTTATTTTGAAAGCGTCATTAAAGATACTTTGTTTGCTCGACACCCTGTACACACGTGCCCGGAGTCGGTGTCTGCAGTCTACACAGTTTTAATTTCCTCTCTTTACTCATGAACTCATCCTCTTTATTCTTGTGTATTCTTCGTCTTCGGCTCCTCTTCTTTCTGTTGTACCGCGTAATGACTCGTTGACTCGCATGCGATGTGTAATGTAATCAGTTTTGTATACGGACTAAAAATGTTGAGTGGCAGTTGAGAGCTGTGCGAGGAAGAAATTTAAGGAGAAAGAAGAAAGCAAGAGGAGCAGGCCACCATTGTTATGAAAATCAGAAAAGCTCTCTTCTTTTTCCGAGAGGGATGAATTAACCTACCCTTAGAGGCTCTTGTTATTCCGCCGGGGTGGCGAACGGAATAATGGCGAAAATTCTTTTGAGGTACTTTTTTCTTTGCAGTTTATGAGGGCGTGAATAAGAAAGAGGAGAAAGCAGAAGAAAAGGGAGTCGGTAAAGCTCACACTAATCCGGCGTGAAATTTTGTAATGAACAAAATTGTTCAAACGACGCACACCCAACCCTCGGAAAAAAGCTCACCTGTTAGTTGACCTGTCTGTAACAAGTGTAAGATGCTAAGTTACAAAATGGATTTATGTATCCTCGTAATATTTCAAAAGCTTAATAGTTGATAAGAGAGTTAGGTGTCAGCATAATTAAATCAAAAAGTTACTACAGTGTGTAGAACTTTTAGTATTAACTTCTCAATTTGTTACTTATTGGTTAGTTACAGCTAATGTAACAACACTACACTTTTTTTCGCCCCCTTAAACTCTACCGTCTTCCACATTTGGGTAAAACTGACCATTCCAAAAGTAATATATATTCAGAAAGACTATTTCATTACTGAAATTGAAGGCGTTTCCTATTTTAGAAGCAAAGAATGCATCCCCCAAAAGCTTTTTCACCATTTACTCTCTGCGTGATGACGCGTAGAAGACATTCATAGCTGTAAAGTGAAGTTTTCATGTGTTCCTAATGTCTAGAGCTTTCATCTAGGAGCATTGTAGCTTTTTTTTAAGTAACTAAAGTCATTCAGTCGACCAACGCTCCGAATCGTTTGTGAATGTAAGAATCAGAATATTTGGACAAGTTCAACACGGAGCTCGCATGTGTGTTTTTCCCTGTGAAATTTCAACTTCACGCACATTCTGTGTGTGTGTCGAAAAGGTTGAAAGTTTCTGATTGGAATTGAGTTTTATTTCGAATCCTCAAACAACTTCATTCTCAACAATTTCCTCTTTTGAGAATATCTTTTTATTGCTACCGGTGATAATTTACTGGGCTCACGTACCACTTAACCCCACGAAACTATTTCACTAGAATCCATTGAACGAGGTGCGAACTTAGTCGGGGGGGTTTTTGGTGAGGAAAAACTGACGGGGAAAAAAAAAACTTGTCAAACGTGAATTCAATAACACTACTAATTGAATCTCAAAAACAAGACCGTTAAATTTCGTTATTATACTTTCCAATATCTGAATTTAATTAGATTTAGCGAAGGAAAAAAAAACTAATGGCCTTCGGACAAATTCATCGATGTGTAAAATTATTGAGAAATTAAATTTTTTGCTCAAAACAAAGCAAAAATTTCTTTTATTACGTTCGTGGAATGCACCCGTGTTATGACGTAGTTGCACGTTGATGTACAAGAAACATTTTTCAGTCTCTTTTGGTCCTCTGACAGCAAAAGAGGCACTCGTTCGTTGGTTAGTTTTCAGCGAGTTTCACTTCACATATGAAAAACCACTTAAATTCAACGTATTGTAAAGTAATAATTAAAATATTGAGTAATTGCAATAGGACGGTAACATGTTGGGACGGTGTAACTGAATTTTCATTCGAGGTGTCTAGAAGTAAAAAAAAAGCCGGTGGGTGTGAGAAAACTATTCTGTTTTTGGGCATTTGTAATTAAAAGGCGAGGAACGCGGGAAGACCGTGTTCCGTTCTTTTGTTTTGTAAATTGTCGTCGTTGGTTGGCAGTTTGCTAAAAAGGAGAGAGGAAAAGAATGGTAAGAATTTGTCATAAGTTGTAATTACGAATATTAAATAAAGGGATAGGGAAAGACAGAGAAACACAAAATTGCGTGACGGGGAAGAAATCTATAGAAGTCACGTTGATGAATTGCCTCTTTTCCAGCGAGTGAATACATAAAATGATAATAAAAACGGGTGCCAAAGTGCTCTTTCTATTCACACGCCCTCAGACAAGGAAGACCTGGGCAGAAGCAGTCCGACAGCCCTGCACACAACTGCAGACCCTGCCACCCCCCGAGAGACCTTCTCAGAAGCAAATCATTCGGATGTGACATTGGTTCGTTAAAGTCGAAGGGAACATCCCTTAAGTGTGTGCGAAACTCTGAAAACCTCGGGAATTGTCCTGAATTTCAAAAAAATATAGATTTCCAAGGAATTCAGGTAGTGGTTATGCAGGCCAGGTGATGAGATTGTGAGGGGTAAAAGGCAAGTTGAGGAGACTGAGGTTTCATGTTCCCAACGACAAACCAATGTTTGTAAAAAGACGTTTATGTTGAATTTTCCAAAAATAGATGGGTGTCTGCAGGTGCCAGGACGATTTAGGGACCCAGTGAAAAGTTCTTGAGGGCCCACGACGTCAGAATTTCGGTAAGACAACGACAACGAAAATGAAATCAGAAATAATTCAGGTACAGTTGGCAAACTCAAGTTGTGAACGCGACATAAAAGTTTAGAGCGTTAAACCCGGCCTTCAAGTCAGACTGATTTCTTTATTCTGCTCATCAAATTTGTGTAAATAAAATTTGGTGAACTTTAACTTTGAACCTGGAAGGTACCTGAATTCCTACCTGATTTCCACTTCAAAACGAAGCTTCTCAATTTAAAATTTTATTGCATCGAGTGCATTCTTACGCTGTTGATAATGACGTACCTAGATTGAATTGAAACGAGTCTTTTCCCGTTTGAAGAAGTCAAAAGAAAAAACCCAGAAGTTGTGGGTAACGAGCAAAACTTTTATGTATCTCCTATTGATCAATAGAATTGTGGCTCGTATTTTTTCTCAATAAGTTATGAAACTTCACGTCAAGCAGCGGAGCAATGAAGAAGCAATGAGACAATCGCTTAAAGCCAACGTGGCAATTATTTATTTTGCTGTTGTCTATAAATAAGTCTACATATGTCTACAAATAATAGAAGAGGACAGAAAAACGTTGTAACGAACTTGACACTCAACTTGAGTAGAGCGTGCCTTAAATTTCAAAATGAAATCGAGAATTTGTAGGAAGATGTCGTCACTCAAAGGGAGTGAACTAGCAGACCGAATTGAATTGAAATATTCAAGCGGCGACCGGAAGGTTTGCAGAAGGAATGTTTTCCGATTTCTCCAGATTTTCAGTTGATGTAATAAATTCAATAATATTAACAACATCAATTATGGTTAAAAAGAGACGAGATCGTTACTGTTGTCTGAATGAAAAAGGAAAGTAGTGAATCAATGATTTAACTTCAGTGGTCCTGCCATAACTGCAGAGGAAAGAAGTTCCAGAGCCGTAACCACGGACAAGTTAATCCCACCAAAGTTTATATTTCAACGTTGCTGTCGTCATTACTCTGGACCTTCCTTTTGAAAACTCCGGCAAAGGAAATCAAATATTTTTTTGCTATAGCAAAAGACCTGCGAGGCGGGAAAGAAATAAGGAGGATGACCTGAGTGCGGTGGTAAAAAGTTGAACCGACAGAGAAATAATCTCTTAAATTCGGACTGTAAAAACTCGAGAAATGTAGTTTCCTGTTGGATATAAACATATTTACTTTAATTTCATTCTAATACTGTAGATTTTCCGAACCGAAATTTATTTCCGTTACATCGAACTTGATGGTCGAGCGGAGGCTCAAACTTTGCTAAAAACAAATGTCAACTCGTAAAATATAATATCTTAGGGGTGGCCCGTAGAAAAAGGCCAAAGTCTGAGGAAAAAAGTCAGCGTGTACGTGAACTTTTTCGTGAGAAATAGTTAAACATGCGAAAGAAGACGTCCAGAAAAGGTGGTATTCGCATCTAGGTGCTCTAAGAATGTCCAGGTAAATGCAATAAACAATACTTATTTTCAGTGTGACGTTGACAGACGACAATCTTTGCATTACATCAACTTACAAAATCATTTGTAGTGTTTTGATTGATATTTGTGTAGTTCATTCCTGAGAAATCGACACAACGAGACGAATAATGGGAAATATGGAAATGTAGGATTTATTTTTATTGTACATAAACTAGTAATATTTATTAATAAGTTACTTTCAATAAAATAATTATAAAATTTCTACTTACAGGTAAGAACAAGTTACACGTAAACTTCACGACTGCCGGAATGTAGAAAATTCTCAAAAGCCATCAAATTCTCACCACAAAGGATTTCTCAAGGGTTTGTGCAGGTTCGGAAGGCTCCCTGCAAGGAATTGCAAGACTTTAGACATACAGCCTCCTATGTCTGCATCCACAATATACATAAACATTTCAGTCACTTGAAATCTCTCTATTGTGAATATTATATGTACAGTCTTTGAACTTCATACATTGGCTATCCACTGCAGACAATCCGGTTTATTCTGCCCGTCGAATTTATAATAATTTTCAATTAAAACGGAAACAATCGAAAACGGTTGGCCTTTCATTGTTTTTAGCTTTTGAAACTTTTGCATAAAAAAGCTATAAAAATTATTTATCCCCACCGATACTAATTCCCTATAAATCATTTGCCGTTGATAATTAAAAACAGAGAAGAGTAACTCCATTAATTTACCACCGGCACCACCACCTAATGGCAGGGTGAAAAGACCCAAAAGGGCGGAAATCAAAGCAAAGAAGATTGAAGAGAATTTAAAATACACAAGTAGTTAACTCTTACAGTACTTTCTGTCAGAAAACATTTCAGCATTTGTACACGAGTTTTTTTTTCTAGACTTTTCGCTCGCGTGAGGCAGTACATAACTCTAATGGTAACTGCGACAATTCATCGGGGAGTTTAATCGAATTACATGCTCTCATATATTGACTTAGGAAGTTATTTATTGATTTGAGTCCAGACATTTTCTAGACGTTACTCTGTGGGCGTAAGGCACTCGCAGTTTCTTAGTTTGTCGCACTTTAGTCAGTTACCGTCGGAGTTGCGTAAATTATCTTCTGTCACACTTGAGTTGCTGTAATTTCTGTAAGTCTCATTCTCAAACGAAGAGATTGAAATGAATTTCTTTTTCCGGAAAAATTCCTTTTCTCGTTTGACGTTGCGAATTTTCAACCGAAAATTTTCCACCTTGAGTTTGCCTGAATTGAAGTGGATGAATTTAAGTTTCTGTTAAATCGGTGAATTGCGGCGTTTGACACTCAACTAAAATTGTTTATGTGAAGAATTGATTTAGAGTTAATAGCATTGATTTGGACTGGGGGTGGTCACAGTACTTTATGTTTTCTTATGGTTAAGAATATTGATGATATTTGCTGTTTTAGAGGCTGTCTCTCTCTCTCTCTCTCTCCCAAAGGTACTTATTCATAGTCACTCTTTTGAACTGATACAAACTCCCTGGGTCGAAAGCAAGAAATAAATTTTTACGGTCATCTCCTTCCTCCAATTTCTCCTCGCTTAGTTTTCAATTTCTTTTTAACAAAGTCGTTAAAGTAAAGTACAACTTTGTAACGGCTAAATCTGAGGGAAAATTAAAGAAATTTTTCCACCGCAAAACACTGCAGACAGACCGAAAGAATGTGGCAAGAATTTTCCATTTCCATCCCGTCTGGTTCGGACCTGCCCCCTTCCTCGTTCCGAGAGCCTTCCCAACAGCAAAGAAATAAAACGCTTTTAATAGTCTATAATCGGAGCTTTATTTTCTTTTATTTCTACACATAAATTCGGGCCACAAATTTTATGAATGAAAAGGCGCACCGAAATAGTTGCACATGTTACTTTTGACTTTCGGTTTCATTTGAAAGCTCTGTGCTGTCAGCGACGGGGCCCCCATCTCTCCATCTCCACTCCCGCTCCACCTTCCCCTGAACTTCGTATTTGTCTTGTACGACAGCGACAGAAGATCAGAAGTTCCAAACTATTAAATCCGAAACCTGACCAATTAAGGTTTCACTTATTTCATTTGACTTGACTGATGTAGTTTTTCTAGGCTTTTCCAACTTAATTCATTCGTCTTTCGGCCCCCGAATAGATTTACTTTTATTGCTGTTGGATGCGACTGAAAGAGAGCAGAAGATATTTCTTCCAATATCTGCCACAGTTTCCGTCATCATCAATAACAGTTTCTTTATCTCGGTTTCCTTCCGCAACATATCCCTCTCGGCATCCTTCATTTTTATAACTCGTTTTGCTCCACGCACCCATCAGCCCGTCTCGAACGACGTTCCTTTGCGTTTCCTGACGAAGGAAAAAGGCACGGCGCGGTCACAGGTCAGGTAGCTAAATGGCAAATATGGCAAAATTCAATAAGTCTGCCCGCGCATGGGGGACACGGGTGAGGCAGAATATTAGTAAACGTCAACCATTACGGGTAATAAAATTAAAAAAGGAAAACATGGGTGAATTAATTACTATGAATTTGTGCAACTAAGTAATAATCTCAAGGTACATAAAACTTTTGCCTACGCCATTAATTAAATTCAAAGCAAACTACCACTGTCTCACCCTTATTAATTGAATTTCTTTATGATTGTTTCCCAATGCTTTGGCTATTACTATTTTACCTGTATTCTCGGCGTTTTCTTTCCTTTTAATTTCCACACCACTTGAAGAATAGTTATTTGCAATGTTGAGTTGTTCTTTCCCTTGTAATTACATATATTTAAATTTTATTATGTATAGTTACATTGACAGTTGCATTGGTTTGCTTCGTTTTTTCATTCTTTCAACGTTGCATGTGTGCAGAAACTGACGATTGGTCTCACTACCTTGTATTTGAATTTGTTGGTTTTTATTATAAATTGCTATATATACATTTGTTTTGTAGGATTTTCGAAATATCATTTTTCATTTAAAATGCTTTGGGTTCATAAAAATGAAGTGAGAATAAGAAGTAAAATCAAGAAGGCTCGCGGTACGTTAATTAAAATAATACCGTAAGAATTAATTAAAGTACAGTAAGAAATAATTTTAATAAATTCAAGTAGGAAATATTATTATTTCCTTTTGATAAGAAAATAGAACTGTATTTCTCTGCTCGTTGATTACTATTCGTAGACAGTTCAGGTACGCAACACCAAGTAAGTCGTTTCAGGCATGAAATATTTCAACGGTTTGCCAGGAGCCAGCCAGAAAGGTCTGAACAATCTTCATCTCTCCGCTAAGCCCTAATAAATTCTTTCCCCTTAACGTTTTATTTCCTTTGTCACATTCTCATACCACGGCTGTACATAAATATTTTCAAGAAAAATGTCTTCCCCGAATGTCTAAACCCGCAAAACGCGTAAAATAAATATAAACATTTAATTTTTGATTAAGAGGAATGGGACTTTCGTTCTTCCCGGTCGTCCTCTTACCTTCTGTTGCAACTGCCCGGCCCCCCTCGTGTAAAGTCTCGTCTGTCTTTCTGTCCGTCCGTTTTGTCGTGGCAGCAGAGAAAAGAAACACGACGAAGTGTAACTGAAACTTTTGATGGAGCGGAGCCCGTGAATTTTTATTTTTACGACTTTCCCGCACACCGAAAACTTGGGAAAAGGTATTTAGTTTTTTTTTTGTTCTCAAAAAGGATAATTATGGTTAACAGTTAATTTACATTAATGCGGTGTGCCGCTGCCAGAAGTACGGCAGATCATGCTGCTGCTGCTGCTGCTGTTGCCGTTGTTACTTCTCGATCTTCATCTGCATGTACTCGTAACAACAACAGCAACAACAAAAGGAACATTGTCGTTCACGCAAATAGAACATTAAGGCTCGACCTTGCGAGATTTTGAAAAAAAAATGACTGCTTTGTGCTTTTTTTTCTGTTCCACCCCCCGAGTTGTTTTCCCTTTGTACCTACTCGTTTCCTGCTTTTCATCACCGGGACCTTCGTAAATCGGGGCTTTTTTGTTTTATACTCAAAAGAGAGATGGCAGATAAGATAAATCGGTAACAAAGAGCTGAACGAGAGTAGAAAATTTGCTGTTGTGCACCACCACGGGAAAGGGGGGGCGTGAAAACAGAAGGTTACAGGAATTAATTTTTTTCAAGGAAAAACACAGAAAATTGATCTTCTGATGATCTGCAGTTGATCTTCTGATTGTGAACAACCATTTGGTACTTTTAGTTATAAATTGACTACATCCATGTGCCCTAAATACGTTTCGTCACTTCAACTACGTCTCTAAATAATAAACTCAGAGTAAATTTAGAAACTAATTGCACAAAATGATGTATTTCTCTTGATCTTTCAACGTGATCTGATCTGAATATTCGCCACGCAATCGTTTCCGGTTTGGCTCTCAGACGATTTCAATGATTTGCTAAAAATTGAGGAAACACCTTAACGCACGGTAACTTGAAACTCGAGTGAAAGCTGATTTTAATTGCCTGGGATTGCCATCAATGACATATTTTGTCATTCGTGTCGCACATGGCTAGAAGAGGAAGGACACGGGTACTGAGTCTATTTGAGGACGGGTATCTTGTCTAGGAAATAAATTATTCAGACAATTTGAGGTAATTCTTTTGAGGAATCACGTCTTCACGATATTCTGGGTCGCATCGTGACAATTTTTAACCATTCTTATCTCTCCGTTTACCTCTCTCTCTCTCTCTCTCTAGGTTCCTACCAGCTTTACCGTTCTTCTATTCTTCCTACTTTTCGATTGCGTATGTGAAAATATTCGGAAAAAAACAGCTTAGAATCCTTTTCGTTTTCCTTCCTCCTGCTGTTGAAAGGAAAAGGAAAAATTCGGTTTATATCCGAAGTCACCTTTTCAGCAATTTTTACACTTCCTTTTTGAGTACTCGGAAAGAAGGGGTGGGTCCCGCGTCATTCTTCGCCTTGCCACATCCCCCGAATGTGAAGGTTTTGCTCAAAGAAAAAGGCAAAATAGACGTGGAAAAATGAACGAGTCAGGGAAGGGCATGAGGGCGAAGACGAACGAAAGGCTGAAGAAAGGCTGAAAGCATTTTTGTTCGGGTAATCAGTGCTGGAAGGAGCAGTGGCAGCAGTGGCAGCAGTGGCAGCAGTACGGTGGATGTGTGTGAGGGGGGCGGATTTGGGGGTTGGTTTTTGGAGAGAAGACGGAATGGTTCAAGTTTTATGTGGTCTCTAGCGTGCATTTCTTCTCCATAAATAAGGGAAATAAAATTTTCCGAGGTTTCCGTTTGAGATAAGTAAATTTGATCTTAATTTAATCCTACACTTTTTGTGAAAAGGTTTTCATAGGAAGGAGTAAGAGAGCATTTTGTGGCTTAGCATGCATTTCAATTGGATTTCATCAATTTTTAAGCGGAGACTTCCGAACGAGAGGAGAAGGCCTTCCTACGAAAACCTTTTCTCGTCCCTCTCTCTCTCTCTCTGTCTATCTCCTCTTGCTAAATCCGACTTGAGAAAGAAAATTTTTTCGTTTTTTTGCTTATGTATACTAACTAGACTCCTCATACTGTTGTGACCTTCCTCCTCAAATCTCTTCTTATGCGCCATCGGATACGGGAAAGGGAATTTAATATCGAATCAACTGCTTGAACGATTATTTTTCTCTTTGTGACCGCTCCACCATTCAATTCGACGTAATCTGAGGAAAAATTTCAGGCCGACAAAAGGGAAATTCACTTAGAACGCATCTAGGATAACATGAAATAGAGCAATTTACTACGAACGGTCGGTTGGACCTAAGATTTCGTGTCATTAACACGAATGGTTTTTTTTTTCTTAGGCGGCTATTCTGCAACTTTGGTTCCTCGAATCGTTAAATTTTTGACCCCGTCGTGACGATTTTTCGGGACTTCGGTGAGCCCCCGGAGTGTCACGTCGTGTCGAGTCGTGAAACTTTCTTCTGATTAAGAGAAAGACACACTGCCTCCTGGTTGATATGACAAAATTAAACACGTAACGAATTAAAAAGCGGTAAAACGACAACTTCTTCGAAAGCCGAAAAAAATTTGTCGCCAACGACGTGTAAATCCATTACATCGTGAGACCTGAAGACCCAAGTTGGATTATTTTGACGCTTTTTCGTCAAACAATTGTAAAAGTCACAAGACGGGGTTATAATTTGTCTTTTTTTCGGGGTAGGGAGACTGAGAGGAGTTGATACCCGTGGTCGTGTTTAATACGATGTTGACAGGAGAGAATTTGGTCCTGAACCTGAGTAAATTGAGAGTTACGAGAATAGTATTTTATTTCGGAAACCAAGCAACCTGTCAAGATGGACAAGTTTCAAACTACAAAACCTGAAAGATGAGTTTTAAAGTTTTCAACTAATGACAGTCATGAATGACTTATTGTTTAATTTTTTTCTTTAATAATTAACAATTAGTTTTTTGTTCAATGTTAACTTTATTTAATAGATATTTATTAATTTACACACGTAGAAATTAATAATTATCTATTACTATTTAAAGCTGTTAATGTAGTACAGCACTAGTGCACAGGATGGCTACCTGCGTTTGCGTGTTTGTTTGGCGACAACTTGAATTCCATTTATTAAAAAAAATCTTCTGGTTTTCCCCCTTGAGCTTCACGTAGTATGAAGAAAACGTACGATCAATAGAATTTGCCTTGTGGAAAATTGAAGCACGAATCCGATTTAAATTTGAGATTTTAATTTGATGCAAAAATCTGGTTTGAAAGGATCAAAAATTTAAATGGAATTTCCTTCTAAAAAGATTAGGAAACGTCATTGTAATCAATGTGTGTGTGTGTGTGTCTGTGTGTGTCTGTGTCCTTTTGTAGTTCTCTTTCACGTTGACCGGACCGGTGAACCGAAGCTAAAACTCTGATGGGATGAAGTGTAGCAAAACACGCTGATGAGAATTGCTACGTTTTCATTACTTGGCCTTTCGTTTTCTCTTTCCATTCCGCATTGAGTTCCCGCTTAAACTATTTCAACTACAACACGTTGTAGTTATTTTTTCTCGCGTCGGTGTCGAACTTTCCGCTCAAGAAACCATTTTCTCTCTCGAATATTTCTGTTACGAGCAGTAATGTGAATAACACTAATGTGTGAGTTTGGCACTGATGTTATTTACTATCTTCATATATATTTCTTTTGTCGACGTCTGTGGAATTTGGCCAAAATATTTTTCTTTTTTCTACCGGTTCGTTCAATACCTAAAAAACACATGGATTGTTGTATATACGAAGTATATAGTGAACTCCCTGCTATCTTCTTTTCCTCTCAGGTTTGCATCCGCGTGGTGTCTTGTCCCAACTCGTTCCCTTATTTGATTCGACATCTTAACTATTAACATTATTAAACTTTTCGGAAATGGAAATTTCGTACTTCTCCGAGAAAAGAGAAAATCAAAATATTAATGTGACGAAGTTTGAAATTTGATCTGAAGTTTCCAATGGGTTTCCGAAGATCTCGCTAGAAAATATGAGGTTTTTTTTACACTTTCTTTTGCTTTCGGTCGCCTGCGTTCACTGTTCTCTTCTCCTTTCGTTGCTATCCTTCTGTTTTTACCGTGGAAGGAGAA
The DNA here is from genome assembly GCA_037055365.1 of Polyplax serrata. Lineage (NCBI taxonomy): Eukaryota > Metazoa > Arthropoda > Insecta > Psocodea > Polyplacidae > Polyplax > Polyplax serrata. The sequence goes on along the minus strand of JAWJWE010000038.1, from coordinate 1,406,747 downwards.
AAGGAACTCGACTATAAGAAATCAAAGTCCTTCCACGTCGGTCCCGACGAAAGTTGTTGAGTATTTTTTCCAGTTGAGAAATTTTTCAGGCGAGAAGAGAAAGTTTTCCCCCAGAAGCTAAATTAAAAACTGTAAAAAAGAAAAAGGTTTCTTCTTCTTCTTCTTCTTCTTCATTTTGTTTTCTTTTTGCTTGACTAAATTAAATCTTTCGTCTTTCCTTTATGTTTGTTTCTCTTTCCATTGATCTTTGCCCTGTTTGATTGGGTGCAACATTCTGAGCTGTGCCTTTCCTTTGTTCTTTTTCGACTGCACGTGTCTGGCGACTACAGAACCTGGTTGAAGCAGAACATGATTTTCGACTGGCCAGTGAACGAGTTAAAGCAGAAAACTCTAAGAGAAATGTAAATCCCCAAAACAAAAAAAAAATAACTGGGAAAGAACTGTTTTCTGTACGGTTGAATGGCCAATAACAACCCCACGATTACTATTGATAATGTAGGATTTGCGCATCCGTTGAAAACAACAGAGCTTAGGGAGGACTGTGATGGGGTTGGTCATGATTTTCCTGCTTCTTTTATTTTTCAAAAATAAAATAAATTTTTATTCATTAAAGTCAAACAGCACTATCTGTAAGTGTACGGGCAAAATAAATCAGAGCGGAAGTACGAAAGGAAGAAAATGAACCTCAAAACTGCATTAGATCTCGATGTATTATTCAATGCTTTGTACATATCCCTGAAAGGGAAAAAGAAAGTAAAAAACATGGAGTTGATCTTAAAAATAAAGATCTGCCGGGGAACTCCGTTCATCAACTTCGAAGGTGGACAATCTGGCACGCCACCGAGTGATCTTTAGGTGCCCTCCGGGGCAAAACAGACTTTTGATGGTCTGAAAGTTTTCCAGACGGGTCCGGTGGCAAAACCAGAAAGTTTCACGGGGAGAGGGAAAACAGAGTTTCCGTCGTCCAGGAGGACCCGGCAGAAATTTGGATGGGAGAAAATGTCCGCCGAAGCGATTGTTTCGAGTACGTAATAAATCCTTTAAGCAGATTGCAGCTGTTTTCCCGTGGGAGAAACGGGCTGATTCAACGTTACACCCATTAACGCAGGCTGCCGGGGGTTGCTGCCGCCGCTGTTGCTGCCCAAAATGCAGTTTTCTTTCTCTCACTCTGAATTTTCCCAAAAACCTCGTTCCCTTTTTTGTCCCGTGCCATTTTATTTATTCCTACTCAATTTATAGCATCAATTTGACATTTTATTTATGTATTTTTTTTTCAATTCGGAATAAAACGTGGAAAAGTTCGCCCGAAAGAAGAACCGGAACCGCAGGAGTAATGTGTTTAACATTTTACATGTGGTAGTGTCGTCCCTGTTGGTATTTTAACTTGCCTTTTAAGAAATGACATCATTGAAACGCGAGTTTTGTTGACAAAGAGAACATTCAGATGTTTGCGGGCGACGTGTCCAACGGATTAAACACAATAACTCCGGAACGTAATAAATAATGGATTTTGTTGACAACTTAAACTCGCGATTTCTTTCGTATTTTGTTTTTTAGAAATGCGACCGTTTTCTCCGTGGCAAAAGAAATTTTTCAAATAAATTGCGACAGACGGGCATGAAATTTAAATATTCTTGTTATTTTGGTAGACGCCACCATTTTGTTGCTATGAATAAATTACTCTGCGGCTTGAGTCCGGTGAAAAATAAGTTCGCGTGTTGTCACATCACTCGCCACCAAGTGTTTCGATCCGTTTCGAAAGTTAATGTTAATTAATTTGATTTATTACTCTATTTAATAATTGCTTTTTTGTCAATTTTGCACGGGTCGTGTCCGTTTGAGAAAGCAAACCCGCCATGAAGTGACTCTTGGCAAACTTGAAACGAGTGAAAAATTACCTTTCTGCCACACGTGACCCGTGAGGAGTGGTTTTTGCTACCGACCGATTGGGGTGAAAATTAAAATAGAAGAATAGTTGTCTCTTACTGTAGGTGGTCGACGGTTGAACAGTTGTTAACAGCTTCAAATCAAATTTCCAATTGGAGAAAACGAATGAGTAGGATTAGAAGCCTTTGAAATTGTCATGTCAAACTTAACAGAAATCCCGACCTTTTGGTGAAAAATCTGTTTTCGACTGGAAACCCTTTCAAACATTTAGACCGTTTTCTATATAGTCGGTCAATCACCGTCAGGCCTGTGGAGAACACCAAAGGGTTGAAAAACAATTTGGAATTTGTTTTGGTGTAGTTAGTGCCTTTAATCCTGTTACTCATTCATCTGTGGCAAACACGACAATTGTTAATCCTTGAAGGTTCGAGTGCACGACTGCTTGAACTCTGCGTACGAAAAACATGTCGGACGATGTCTGTCCGCACCAATTCGAATCCCCCTGTTACTACGTAACAATAACAATAGAGATGCAGAAGTGATTGATTATTCATTCAGTTGTTTCCTACGAGGTTCGTACAATCTTCAGTGTACCCAGTACCTTCTCTTGACAAAGTCAGGTTCAACAAAATAATTTTTGCATTTTTTTGAGTTGGATATCAGAAAACCGCGGTCATTACGATTTTAAATAACTGCTGATGCCCCCATTTCTTTTAATTAAAAAAGGTTCGCATTAGGAGAAGGTCAGAAGAGCTTTTGAAACTCGTAAAGAGTGGTAAAATGGAAAGGAAAGAGAGGAGGAACCTTTGGAAAAAAAGCGGCAGAATAACAAGTTTCCCTGGGAGTTAGTTTTTTTTCCCTGAAAGCTCGTTCTTTTTTTTTTTAATTTTTGTGATTCTGATAATTTGTCTCCTTTTTCCTTTCTCCTCAGACGAGACGGTCCTCTTCTGCTGCCTGAGAAAAAGGCCAAGTGATAAAAAACTTGTTGCAATATAGCAATAAAACTTTTACTTTGTCCCCACTCCGGTTGATACCTCGTTCACATCCTCTCAGAAAGTTACTAATAGGAAAAAAGTTGCGTTATTCAATTATATTTACATTTTAAATTTACATCAACGGAGTTTTCCATTAAAATTTGTATGAGAAACCTTTCTCACGTAATATATTATAAGCGTTGCGTATATATTATTATTAACACTATAAACAGGTTGTGATGCACTGCGCGAGCCTGCGTATTTATTTTCACGAGACGGGTGCATTAGTGGCTCATGTCACTGAAAATTACACGTCCCATTAGCCGGTGAATGTTTTATTTTTGTAATGTACTTTGTTTGTATTGAACTCGATCAGTTGTGGGTTCAAGTGCCCGAAATTATTTGCACTGCGAAGGAGTTACTTCGAGTACTCAGGCATTGTAATCAAAAGTAATTAATTGTATCAGGTAACCCATTTCACTTAATGTAATGACTTTCTTGTAGGGTTAAATTGCTGATTGAATTATCTGTTGAACCGTTCAGGTTTTAACTAGGTTGCTGTCCATTCATTTACGCCGTACAGAAGCTGAATTTTTCAGGTTCCAATCACGGTGATTCCTCTTTTAATTACAACCTCTAATTCTCTTCTTTTTGGCTACAAGAACCCAGCTTTTTGACATCGAAGAATAATTGTAGTTGAGTTTTCATTTGAGGTAAAATTTTAAATTATAATTTAAATAAATGAAGGCAGTCGTCGACCAGAACTAACATTTAGACCGGAAATAGTTTCTTTCTTGACCGTGATTGATATGAAAGCGAAAAATTTGTGGGGAAAAGTGTCGACAGGTGAAACGACGCCGAAAGAAATAAACAGACCTTTTCGCCGGTCGGAGGTTTGCACAGTCTCTATTTCAGGTGTAAGTTTGACTAGAAACTTTGTTTCATTCAATATATATGCGAAAAGTGGCGGGAAAACAAACAGGCCGGGAGGAATAAAGTGTTGCGTTTTACATCTTCAGATCAAAAATATTGGAAATTCAATTTCCTGGCGTCATTTAAACAAGGAGAGAGAAAGACAGCCCCCCTGGACCACCCGTGCAAACACTTTCTAGCCGTTGACGAAATTGTATTTTTATGGTAATATCGCAATTCATAGCAGACGTCGTATTAAAAAAGGCGCATTTGAAAATTGTTGAAAGATGACTACTTTCCTTACCATCCTCCAGTTCTCTTCTTCAGGTCTACATGCAACATCCGTCCTCAGCTTTCCTGTTTTTCATTCAGTTTAAATCCACTTGGAGGCAAATTGTACCGTGTACTACTGTATAAACGCCACTAAAACTAAATTCAGTTCTTCATACAGACACACACACACACACACACACACACACACACACGTTAACCACCCACCCACCCACTTAAGCAATAAACGTAAGAAATAAAAATGGAAATTTGACTTGTAAATTTTTAGTTTTTTGTTCTTTTCTTTCAAATTGAGCTCAGAGTAAACACACAAAAACTAATTGGAAATTCGGTGGAGCTTGATTTTTTACGTATTGCATGCATACACTTTTATTAACGATAAAATTTTGAATAATAGAGCTTTTGTGAAGAAGATAATTCTATTGTCGTTGCCTGAGTCGTAAAAATTGCACGGAGTCATAGAAGTGACGAAAACGTTAGTTGAATGTGACAAGAATGAGAAGAAGAAGAAGGCAAACCAAAGGTGTCAAAATAAGAAAAAAAAACTATAAAAACAAGAAAATATTCTTAAATATTCATTTTCAAATTAGTCGAAATAATAAATAGAATGCAAGGAGTAAAAATGGTGTGGAGAACTTCTCGAACACACCTCTACTCTGCGTGAAAGGTCCTTTTAATTATTAAATAAAACATTAAAGATGCATAGAAAATTTAAAAATAACGTGTCAGGAGAGTAGTGCGACCAACTGCAGTTATTATTTACCTTACATCGTTACAAACTCAATTAAGCTCAACAAAAATTTAAATTAATTTATAAATTTATCATGGCCGATTTTGAGCTTCCGTTTTGACCTTGTCACATTTTCATACATAAAATATTATGTTGCTTACAAACAAGAATTCGTGGGTTTCGCAACTCTTGCATACCTCTTTTTGGAAATGGCAACAGGAAAGAACAAATTGATTAGCAGGAACTCCTTCTGGTCCTGGAAGTTCTTTGAGCAGACACAGAAGTTTTTACCTTGGTTACTAAATTAAACGACAGTTGTACTTTCAAGAGTACATCCATAAGTCTCATGTTAATTACGCAAAACCTATTTTTATTTATTAGGAATTAATGATTTGTAGCAAGAATACGATATACATAACAAATTATAGGAGAACGGTTAAGTTCAAGTACCACACATGTAGCTTGATGTATGTTTTGACCTTTCCAATCATGACCTATTTATGTTTTACGTTGGGTTATGTATTCTCTTTAATGTTCAATAATTCTTATTAATTTCATACTGCCCGCAACTTTCATTCATTTTCTCCTCGGGTGCCTTTTAAACTTCCTCTTTTTCGCAAAACATTTCAAATTCCAATATTCCATTTCGTTTCGGGTCCATTTGTTAGAGGAAAAAGTTTTCCGAGCTTTCTTTTCCGATAAATCTCGTTATAAACAAATGCGATTTCAAAAGTGACGGCAAGGAGGCGACAGGAATGAAAAATCAGTTGCTTATCAAAAAGAAAAGCGATGAATCAAAAAGAAAGCTTTCGCTTCCTCCTGTCGTCCTTTCTCTCTTTCACACTGTCGATCATATATAGTTTGAGATTTAACTTTCCTCGTCTGTTTTTTAATGCTTTTGGTTCTTCACTTGATACGTTCCTGTTGCCTGACTTTCTCTCTCTCTCTCTCTCTCTCTCGAGCTTCTTTTCTTTCTCGTTGACAAATCTGAAAAGGAATCCTTCCGTTTTGTTTGCTTTTGTTTTATTTTTAACATGAGGAAAAGTCAAATACCCTGGAAAATGCCAGCCGAAACACACATTAAAATGAACATTCTGACCCGTAGGACTAAGTTGAAAATGATTTCTTCTCATGTGACTTTTCTTTTTACTTCAAGTTGCGTATTTTCAATGTTCATTTGAACCAAGAAAAACATCAAAGTTCTATGTTGAAAACTTGAAAAATTCAATTCACACGGGTCTATCAGTGACGCCTACATGCAACGTGAACACTCGAGTGTTTTTAAATAGTTTTGGGATTTTTTTCAACTAAACTACTTCCTAGGTGTTTTGGTACTCATTCAGCTTTCGGAGAATCGCACGTTTTCTTGTCAAAAAAGAATGGCAGTAAACAACGCTACCGACGTTCGCCGCATTCGTTGTGATGTGTCTCGTTGTTAAGCATCAATTAATTACTTTAATTTCACTGTGAAATGTGACACCTCCGAGATTCACAAATTTACGCTCAAGGGATGTAAGTCCTCCAAGAAGAGAGAAGCTAACTGTTTCAGAGAATGGTTTTGTTAATTATTCATCTAGGAGGAACTTCACTTTCCTCAGAGTTTGTTGCATATGCACTTTGATATATAGTTATCTCTGTTAGGAATATGATTTCTACAACTGTTGTAGTAGTGTAGTTTAGCAGAAGACTGAAAAAAGAAGTTTACTTGTTGGTGCCGGACCATCACGACCTCAAAAACAAGAATGGTTTAGTGAATTATCGTCACAAGTATCTCTTGTACCTGTACGATCTGATCCCTGTAACCGTAGGTTGTCGTCTTGCCTCGTATGAATGACCTGTCAGATAAGAAGACAACAACACGTAAGTTTGTGCTGCTTTTTTGACGTTGAAAATTCAACCTGATGAATCTTTCTGATGTTACAAGGTTTTCAGGTTCAATAGGTTTAACTTTGTACTGTTCTGTGAAGGTTGAAGGGAAAGAAAACTGCGGGATAATAAAGAAATCCTCCAAAGAAGTAAAAAGAAGTGAAAGTCAAATTTTGTAAGTCCTGTGACTCCTTAGTATTCATGTAAATTTGTATTGAGGTGCGTCACTACATAGAAAGAAATTAACACGATGTCCATTTAGAATTCCTCAAAAGGTAGACAAAGTCCTCTCTTTCTAAATGACTCCATTAGAATACTTGTAACATTCGCGGTTCAGTTGACAGTTAACTGTATACAACGACGACCAGAAGTATTGAACCTTTTTCTGACATTACAACTTACTTTACCTTACGAAAAGGGGTGGCCTTTTTACAAAATCTATTTATATTTAATACTATTTATTCTAGGAGAGTTCCACGGTCTTTTTGCTTCTCCTGTGGTTCGTTTTTGTTTTAGTGTCTATTATGTGGTCTACATAAAGTGTTCGGAAAGTTTTCTGCAGTTTTTGTCCTTTACGTCAACCAGAATCTGTCGCTTCACCTTTGTCGTAGCACGCAGTGGTCGTTCTTTTGATGTTTCCGTCAGTTTTGTGTCGTTACAGTCAGATCAAAAGTCTGCCAAAGTAGAAGTTTAGTTTTTCAGTTTGTATTTGTCAACGTCAAGTTTTAACGATTGATTTTGCTTCTATAAGATTTCATTGGTAGTACATCTTTACTATAAAAATTATGTACATAAGCGTACGCGAAAGTTGAAAATTATATTTTTTAGTGTACAATTTTCTGTTGCTTGTTGCTTCTAAACTTTTGATATTTCGTTGGATGATCTCTAATTTCGTTTTCTCTTTCCTAGCAATATTGTTTTTTACTTTGCCTGATAAAGTTATCATTCATCATTATTATTAAACCACAAGTTTTAGATGCCTCCGATTCGTTGGTAAATGTCCGCCATCGAACTCAGGAAAGGAACCTTTCCAGTGAATGAAGAGGAAAGCTTAATAATACATTAATTTGTGTACAAAACTAATCTTTAAAGGTTTTGAAAAAGCAGTCGACCAGTAAAGTCGAGGTACGCGCACGGTAAATTGAATTTAAATTATTCATCACTTAATTGAATGTTAAATTTAATAATTTTGGAAATTTTCGGCTCCTCCAACTTCCTTCCGCTTTCCTAAGACGTTGAAGAAAATTACGTGTATTTCGCCCACAGTAAAATTAAATTTCATGCCGCGTCATTTAAAATTCACATGAAAAAATGTAGTAATAGTCGCAATTTGAAAAACTATCGTAATTCATTTGTAGTTTGAGTGGTGCAACCGCACGAAGGCTCGTTTGTGACCGACACGGAAATACGCAGTAATAAAAATGTAACACTCAACCATTGAAGATTTCTTCAAGTTTTGCGACAGAATGGCCGCCGAAAAAATAAAAATCGAAAGCCGTTGAGGCTTTAAATCCAATTTTTTTTTCACAGTTTAATGTATATAATATACAAATAAATAAGATGACAAAAATCCGAGAAGAAAATGTATAGTCGATCTCCAGAGATTTAAAAATCAACTTCGATGGATGGAAATAACGGTGGCAGAAGCAGCAGCAGCAGCAGCAACAACAACAACAAAAACTTTTATTTCCTGCGAATCCGTCGTCATTTTTATTTTCTATCTATTATACTCCAAACCGAATGAAAGAAGAAGTCGAAAAATAGATGGAATTCAACATCAGAGGGTTTACATTCATGTTCGTTGATGAAAATTGGCAGGAATAAAAATTGTACAAATGCTGGTGGGGCGTATAAATGCAAAACAAACGCGTACACGCAGGCGTACACCAGACAAATGGTGTAAAACGGTGAAAAACTACACGCAACGTGTATTGGAAATGCAAAGTTGAAATGAAGTTGATCAGAAACCAACATTTTACGATGTATATTAATATTATATATTAAAAATTATAATGTACTCAGCGTAATGTAATTCCTAGGGAGTTATCTATATTATAATATTTTTTTCTGCTTTTGCCAGACTAAGGGAAAAAGCTCGTAGCCGAGGGATGAGATTCACCCTCGCAATCTTTTGCAAATATTTCATTGGAAGAAAGTCTTCTACAAAGATGCCTTTATATATGTGTGTGTGTGTGTGTGTGTGTGTGTGTACATATACATATTTTTGTGGGTTATGTGCTCGTCAAGAAATTGATTTCTGTTGCGAGAAAGTCTTTTTTTCAATTTGTAAAGATGAATTTTATATATATGAAATTCTTTAGTTGCTTTCAGCTCACGCATTTAAATTCAATTGTAAGTGCAGCAGTCGTTGCTACCCAACCATACATCTTTTCTTTCATGTTAGTTATTCCTCTCGGTTTAAGATCATCCAACAGCCAGTTGCAGCCTCGTTTTTTTCGTACACAATGCTGCTGCATGTGCGTATTGTTTTCTCTCACTGAATTTTCATTCTAACATTTTTGGTTTCCGGTTAGAGAGACATATTTTAATATTTATATTATAAGTACTATTGTACTGTTGCGTTCAACATTCAAGTTTCTTATACTGTATTGTTGTATCCATGTATCTTTTTTAATGTTTCAAAGCACAAGGGAACATTTCTTAAGCTCTCAAGTTTTCCCAATCAGAACTTTTGATTTTCCAAGTTTGAAATGAAAATTTTGTCAAATAATCTTCTTGACCGGTTTCTCAATTTCTAAGTTTGGTTTTTGAGCAAAGAGTTTTCTCTTCGTTTGATCGTGTGCGTTTGAATTTTGCACCGCATCCAACAGCCGAGGGAGAAAATCGTGCAAGGCCTTTCTTTTCTTCCTGACGGATGGAGTTCCTACCTCTCTCGTACCCGTCAGAGTATTTTTAAATCCTCACCCGCCGGAAACGGAACCTCCTAATACAATCAAAAGCTTTTCCGGACTTATGAATTTCCCATTTAATTAAGACAGCGTTTTCTCAAAGGGGAAAACCTCGTCAAACGTGACGGTTCGGTCGACGACAGGCAGGTTAAAGGTTTTCACTCAAATTTTATAAGCTCGAAGAAAACCTGTGTTGAAATTTTTAACAAAACACCTACGGGATGTGACAGGATGACCGGGAAAAACGTAAAAACCATTTAATTTGACAGTAATTGAAAGCGCTGAGCGTTGAGCGTTGAGCGCAACCTTTCTCGTACCTTCTCATCCTTCGTCGAAACCTTTTTTTCTTAACAATATACAACATTATTATATATAAAAAACTCGTTGTTAATTTATCAAGTGGAACGGTCTTTTCTTGGGCAGAGAAAAATCGAAGGGCGACAGAGGTCCGTCCTTTCCGTGAAAACGCGCGCGTATGCAACGCAAAACAGCAAAAAAGAAACGCGTCACCGTCACTCATTCATTCCCGGCGTCTCTTCAATTGGCAACGAATTCCTCGAGCATAGAAAATGGTAACCGGATATAGTTGGAGAATTCCCTTTGTTCCAATCGCTTTTTCCTGTGATGGTTCATTTAGTCGAACCGTTGAACCGTGCAAAATAGAAATTCAAAAGTGTTTCGGAAGGTGACACTTGGACAATTTCAAATTTAACCTGTTTGTTTAATGTCCGACGTATCCGATTTTTATGCAAACACAAGTTTTCATAATTTACTTTAAGTTGTGGTATTAATCGGTCAAAGAAGTAAATTAAGTTCTAGTTCTTGAGTTGTGTAAAATCGTTTCCTTTAAATTTTTACGACGTTTGGTTGTTCCATCGGGTTTTCCTTTCTTTTTTTCTTTTTTTCTTTCTTTCTTTCTTTTCTTTGAGAGAATTGTTTTTTTTCTTTTGAATGGCGATATACGTGGCGGTTGTGGCAGTTTTATTGACTCGAAACCGCTCAAAAGGAGTTTTCCGCGCCTGCCTCCGTGCACCTCATCCTCCTGACAAATTTATATATACTCCAGTTGTAGGCCTTAGGTTTATAATTAGAAAACCGCCGGGGGAGAAGAATCACAACAGCAGGAGGAACGACAGCAACAATGGAAAGCGAAAGAGTGATGGATTACAGAAATTTAAAGAAAGTAAAGAAGAAAATTGAGAAAAAATGTGAGGTTAATGGAACAAAAGTTTCTCCCATTGTTAGTAAATTTCGCGATTATTCCATTTGCTCTCGAAGCTTTCTATTCACAACTATAATGGCCGACATTTTTTAAAAATAATAGTGAACATTTATTGAGTGAAATACTTGTTTGCTTTATTCGATGAAACTTACCTCGGTGGTACCGGCTGGTTCTTTCATTCAACGCATACAAAGTCTGCAGGGTAGGATAATAATTATAAAATCATGAATTATTGGTAATAATCTTCGTTTATTGGTTGTGGCGAGCAGTTGCTTTCACAGTCAGAAATTGACTTGGGCGGGAGAATTAATTTTACGACGTCGTTTCCGAGATTTCATCACAAGAATGAAGTAAAATGTTGGCTGGTCACCGCCGCGTCAGTTGTCAGTTGATTAACAGAAAGTATTTACTCAAAGAAAAACTATTCCTCGGGCAGTCAACTATTTCCTAATTAAATTCATCGGAAGAACCGACTCACACAGTTCAAACAACAACAATGAACAATAATCGTATGCCAAAAAATTAGTAATATTTCATTGCGGGCATTGTTATTTACTTTTTGTCAGGTTTTAATGAAGTGTCTTCCCTTCTGTTCGAGCATTTGACGGAGAGAAGGAAGCTTCGCAGCATCCCGAGGGGTAACAGCTGTCACAATATTTGAATGACTCTATAAATCATAGTAGTCAGTGCTCTCTGCGCAAAAAGGTTAAATGCGATTCGGCGCGGAGACCCTAAGGGTCACAAACACCAATTTCTATACTATTAATGTAATTAATTACTTCCCTTAATAACGTACGGGTTGAGATTGAAAACAAATAAATATCAGTCGCCGTCAGGGGAAAGCGGAAGAAGATTCCTCGACAACAGAAAAGCAGCACGACTTTGGCAACAAGAGAACTTCCAGTCGTGAGGAAGGAAGGAGAATACGTAGAAGATAGAAAAATTATGAAATGGCGGCGGCGCGGTGGTAATAAAAGTTTTCGGTTCTCGTAAATATTTCAACACACCAGTTGATTCCCACAGTTGTGCAGGAGAGAGAGAGAGAGAGAGAGAGAGAGAGAGTGAGAGAGCCAACCACTTAGTCACTTCTTTTAGTTAAAGCTCTCCCTCAGTGTCTTTCGTCTTGGCCGTAGAAATAAATATATATAATTTAACAGATGATTAATTTCACACAGTCCACTCGGTCTCGTGTGTTCATTTCAGTCTCCACAGTCATGCACAGAATGAGTGAGAGTAGTAAAATTTAATGTCAATGCGTTGTTGTAATGATTTCATTGCACAATATTTTTTGTTTTTCAATTTTTGTATACTAGTTTTTTTGGATGCGTCCTTGTTTTACTTCCTTTAATGAATTTTTGACTCGGAAAAGAAGTTGAATTTGCTTGCGTATACAACGGTACAAATTAGTAGAATATTTCAAGACTCGGAGCAATTTGTGCAGACGTCATATTTTTCTATTTACTACTTCTTGTCCCTTTGATCAAATTATAATTCAATCATTGATAATCCTGCTTTCCTCCGGCGTAATAAAAGAAATTAGAGTTCTTTAATCTTTTTTTTTTCAAGTTGTTGAATGGCGACAAATTGAATTTCAGGGTCTTCCTGTCGACAAATAGCCCCGTTCGAATATGATTTGGTGTTTTGGAGAGACGTAGACACCCGATCGGTTGGAGATTAAGTTTTTTTAATTAAGTCATTTCAAAGGGCAGTTTAAACACACGGAATGAAGGAACCCTAAGTAGTTGTATCAGGGTGCAGGGTGGCTAACTCGAAGGAGGCCACCAGATCGAAAATTAATAGAAAATTAATTGTATTATCAAGTTATGCATTTATTTTTTCAATTCCACAAATGTCAGTCGTTTCAAGAGCAATTTCCGCATCATCAAATTTCTGCTTGTCGACACAAAGGCAGCAGCGAGATTTTAATAGAAAGCTAATTAGAATTTGGCACCCGAAAAATAACTTTCATCCCTTGTTGTTTTTGAGTTTGCGAATCCGCCTTTCTCTCGCTGCCCGTCTTCTTTTTCTGGTTTCTCAAGAGGAGATGAAATAAAAAATTGTTTTATTCTTGTGAAATACTAACTTCATTCCGTGAAGAATGCTTATTATCCGTTGATGTAGAAGATATAACATTTCTCGTGAAATTTGATATAAAGTTCGAAGATGTAAGAGGTGGAAGCGGTGGCGGTGATTACTCTGCTCTTCTTAGAGGGAAACAAAAGGGTAAATGAGTGTGTTACATGAGTAACATTTTCATCTGGTAGAAAGAGTTTCGTAACTTGTGATTTATTCATCGGTGCAGTCTAGGCATTAAAGAATCGTTGTATGCGAGTACGCGTACAAGTGAAGCAGTTTCTGTTTGTAAACAACCCTACAATATTGCGGGTAGTTGTGCCTAAGAGTGACTGTTGTGGCATCATCACTTGTCTGACTACACTTGTACAGTTTAGCGTGAAAAGGACACTTTTGTAGGTTTTGAAAAATAACACAAAGATGGTGTCAATCGTGAGGGGATTGCTCGTCAAAGCAGAAGAAGAGTCTGATGAATTTGTATGTACATACCCCTCAGATGTTTAGAGCCGTCCTCCACGCAGTGCAACTTGGGTTTTATCACTTGTTTTTCCCTCAACGGAAGTTAATTTTTTTTCTTTTGAGCAATAATTGAATAAGAGAAAAAGAGAAAAGCAAATAGAATGGAAGAGAAAATATTGTGAAAAAGTTGTCTTTCATCTTTCAGCCATGATTCTCCTCTCGGTTTCCCCGGGGGCAATCTAATCTTCCTCTCTCCAGACCATCTCTAGACGGGAATTTCATCGAACGTTCCCCTAGCCGGGGAAGAAAAACCTAAATAGAAAGTTAATGTTGTTACCGTGAAAGTCCGATGTGACTGGTGGAAGAATCGAAAAAGATAAGAAATACAAACAGGTGAGAAATAAGGGGATTTCACGTGAGCTTCTTTTTGGTACATCCCCCGGAAAGTGAGACTTGGACCAGGAGAGAGGCTGCGGGAGTTGAAAAATTTTAAACCTTTGCAGAAGGCGCCGAAAGGCAGGCCGAGTTTTTTTTTTGCCTCTGTTTAACTGGAGCTGATGCCCAGAGCAAAAATTATATTTTCAACGGAGAGCTTTTTTTGCTGGGGGAACGGGAAGGCTGTTAATAATGACAAAATAGATTCCTCTACGAGGTTCTGACAAAAAGGGATTCCTCTGCGGTTTTTTTGCACCGTTGTAAATAGAACCTGCGGTTAAGGGTATCGTACCTTTTGTAAAAATTTATGCAGGAGGTTCACCCTCGGATATGAAGTTTCACTCTCCTTAACTCTCTATTAACCTCACAAGCTGTTGTTTTCGCCAATGGCTTCCCTGAAAATTGTTTGACCCAGTTTTTTAAGGTTCCTGCAGAATGTTTTGCTGTTGGTCCTTCCCTTTCCTTCCGACACCAGATTTTTGTTATAATTTTTTTTATAATTCATTTAAAATGAATTTGTAACATGGATGTAAAAATATATAAGTTGCACAGGAGTTGTTAAATAGGGGATTGACTCCTTTGTGCATTTTAGTAGTTTACTGCTAACTATTTACTGTAATGCTGCTGGTGACAGTAGAAAAACCGTACAAGTTGATTGTGACTTATAGAATTTTAGTGTAGTTTTTAAGGACAGCGCGCATTTTGACAGTTTTTTCGTATTCCTTGTGATTCTCCGACAGTTTCATTTCTACCTCTCCTGACGTTTCGTTCCCTTCGACAATTAATTAATTGTGTCATTTGTCCGCAGGCATAACGCAGACACGTAAGAACATCCTTCCACGTCTTGTTTTACTTTATTTTCATTTTCTTTATTTTGGCAGGAAGCGTAGAAAGAATTTGTCTCTTTTCCCTGCCTTCCATCCCGACTTGCCAACATTATCATCCAGGACTCGCAACTAATGATAATTTATATTTCTTTTTTTTCAGGAGTGTTAAGTGATAATAAAATACCACTTCGTCAAGTTAATGAAGTAAACGAGCCATCGTTCGCCATCGCAGGACGAACTTTTAAGATAGTCATTAAGGACACAGTTGTCTTACCATGTGAAGTTAGTAATTTAGGTGAGTGTTAAAACATTGTTCATTATTTTTCTTTGTCGTCGCTCTCGTCACATACAGAGCAATTACGAGGGTGACTTTTCACAGCAAAAAGCACGTCAAATTGACCGCCGAGACAGGTGGACTCCTTTCATTCAAAGTTCCGACTCTCTGACATTCACAAAATGATTCCAATGAACTTGTTATCGAACCTGTCAAATCGTTAAATCGTACGAAACGTCATTTTTAATGAAACCAATGAAATTCTAAGTGTCCGGAGCGGGAAATCGCCGTAAGAAAAACGTCGAGGAGACAACTTAAAACTTTGTCAGCTGCTCATGTTGAGGATTTACACAATTCCACTGAATTGGATGAACTTTATTTTTCTATGCAGTCAGTCGTTAATGAGTCCAATTAATTTCGCTTAGTCGTTGCATCCACCCGACGAACTACGAATACCTGCAATGGGATCCTCACTCAAAAGAAGGCAACCAAACATTCGATAGTATTTAAGTTTTTCCGATGTTCTTGCTACAGCGAAAACGCTGATTCTGCCGACCAGAGTTGAACCAAATTTCAGATGACCGAAGATATTAAATTCTTGACGTTTCCAAGCCAATAAAATTGACTTCGGGTTAGTCTTGAAGATCTCAGGGTTGAAAATTTAAATCTGACGTCCGCTTGAAACAATTTCAAAAGAGATTTCAGAGGTTTCCGAGGGGATGAGGGTTGACTTTCCAACTTCCGGCAGAAAAAGGCAATCGGAAGTTTCATTTTTGAACTCTGCAATTGACAATTTTGCAACGGAGTCCCAAAGGAAGCAAAGTTTTTAGCATAACGGCAGCAACAGGTCCAGACCGATCTAGGAGATAATTAATTATCTAAGAACACGTACGACGAGTGGAATTAGTCCGGCCATGACAAAAAGTACCCGATTTTCATCCCCTCGATGGAGAAATTCGTTTTGGAAACGGGAAACCGTTTTTAAATAATTACAAAGCGATTTCACAGGGAAAATTGGATGGACATCGTGAAAGTTGATTTCATCCCTATTTTTACATCCCTCGGGGGTTGAGCAGGGTCACATCATTTTGTAGAAACCGTTTCCTAAGACCGGGCTGTTGCATTTGATGACTTTATACTTATTTTTTAATTATTTCGGGGAAAATTTTGTCCATTTAAATTGGTTCTCTCGGTGTGCGTTCGCTTGCGTTTTATCTGCGTGTCTGCGTACACGTTCATTTTCATATTTTCCACAATTTCATTTCGTCCATTTCGAACCCCTCCGAAAACGGGTCCATCGGAAGGCTTAATTAAACGCTTTTGCCCCGGCGAAATCACACGAAATGTTATAAAATTAATAGCCTAACTTTTCCTTCCAAGAAACCTTCCACCTTTTCGCGTGAAAATGAATTTTAAAATTTTCCAAAGTTTCCAAACGGGCGGGAAAATTTCAGACGGTGAGTTTTTCCCCGGCTTTTTCACCCAACAGTTTTCTTCCTTCCTTCTTCTGCCACGAAAGGTTCTGAGCGTTTCATTTTTTCTTAACTTTTCCTTTCACTTTGCTTTTATCTTGCGTAAATCATTTTTTTTTTCGGCGGGGATTTCCCACCCATTAAGGTTTATAACCTAATCAGATTTCCGTCTCCTTCCATGTCTTGTTTCTCCTGTGTTTTTTTTTTGTTTTGTGCCCGTTGTGAAATTCTCCAAAGTCATTGTCTAACTCAAGAGCGAATTTTCTTTCGTCGAAAAAAAGGGTTTCTCCGAGTTCCGATAACGGGATAAGAAGAAGACAATACATAATAAAAGAGAAGCGAGACGAGAGAAAGGTTTCCTTAGGGTTTCTCTAAAATATCGGTCGGTCAGGAAATGTGTTTGGTTGACCAATGTTTTTTCGGTTTGATTACACTAATAGAACTATCACAAAGAACTGAGAAAACTGATTGGTTTTCGTTTACGATGTCTTAAACTTGCAAAGCTTCAAGTACATACGTACAGATATGTAACTTATTTCTCAAATAGACTCATTACGTCTTCCTCGTATCCGCCACGTTAATTTCTTTTTATTCTAATCAGTTGTTAAGCATAAATGATAAAAGTAAATTTGGAAAGTCAGAAATTAAAAGGGAGAATGAGCGTAGAAGAAGTTTAAAATGCATTAAGACTCGTTCATTATCGGGTTAGATGAGTGTGGTCAATGGTGGCTTCTTTTCCTTAATGAGACTGTCAATAATTCGGGAGTGCCTTGTTTGTTAGCAAAATTTATTGATGAATTGTCTTTAAGGATGGAAGTTTGAAACGACTTAGACCGAAGGAAAAAAGTACGGGAAGTTTTCAAATTTATCTGTGATAGATAAGTATTTGGCGCATCAAGCCTAATAGGCCGAACTGCGGTTTTTGCCAAAATGTAACAGCGAGGGAAATGTCGAGATCGGACCGGAGACCTCGCTCTTATTTATGGCAACGTTTATATTTAATTCTCACTTAGCGGATGCTTACTCCCTGAAGAATATAAATTTGAAGGGCGTTGAATATTCCGTGGCGTATTCTAGGAAGGGGTCTATCAAGGGGAGGCACGGAATAAAAGATGGAACAAGAGAAAATCAGACACGCAAATTCCCTGTCCATCCAGACGTGCAGACCAAATTGCCATTTTTGCATTTTCACTTGAATATTAAATGAAAAAACGTGCACTAAAACTATTATAGTTTTGCAATATGTGCTGCCGTGTGAATGGAAATTGAATGCAGAATTTTGGCAAAGGACTCCTTTCCTTCCTTTTTTTTCTTGTCGTTATGAGCGGACGTCGTAAATTCAGGGTTAATCCAGCCTGGGTGTGTCCCATTCTTATTTCTCTTGCACAACATTTAAGTTCTTTAGGCATACATCATTTTGGTAGTTCCGGTTCACTTCTCTCTCATCCCTTGCATGTCCCTGAATTGTTTTCGTTACTACTACCAAGCCCTGATGTTCTATTTTGGTACTTTTTTAAATCTGTACCCTAAAGGTTTCAACTTTTACGTGGCTACAAAGGTCGATATGTCTTGAAGTTCTTAGCTCACCACATTCGTCAGGTGTGTAGATCGTATCGCTGAAAACACCGAGTGTCATGAGTTACATTCTTTGGCATTTGGTCGGCTCACCTTCTTACTTTCCTCATATTTCCCGTTTTCTACGTCCATCCTAGACGTAGGCTAACCATGCAGTGAAAATGGGTTCTACGAAATCCACGAAAGTGGACTTTCCTCCTGATGAACTTGCTCACACGACTGCTCACCCAGGAAACCTTTTTCTGTATATAAAAATGCAACGGTAGTTACTCTAGCAGAAGTTCATAAGAAATGTTTTTCTCTACAGTCTAACGGCACCGCGTGGAAGATGTCTACAATTGACCCGTTCAACCGTTTATTTTCTTTGAAGTAACTTGAACAATTATGTATAATCTCCTTGTACTCTTTCTTCGCAACCTTTCTTCCGGTTCTCAACCTTTAAGAATTCGCTGTTTTAAGTTTTCTTTCTCCATCTTCTTCCTTCTTCTTCATCTTCACCTTCTACAATTCTTTTGTATTGTCCTCAAAAAATATTTCAGTTTTATTTACTACCCTCTGTGCTTTCTCACTTCTTCTTTGGAACCTTGTAATTATTTCTATTCACGACTTTCAATTTTCATTTCTCTGTATATACACACATATACATAATATTTTAATATAATATTGCTTCATATTGTATTTCATCCTCGACACTTTTTTTTAATTTTGAAGCAATGCCATCCTCTTCTCGTGGATTAGTTTCATTAAAAATCAACAGCTGTAGCCAACTCGGAGTTTTTGCAAAGGTGAGAGACCCGAGAGATTTTTTTTTAAAGGAAAAACTGTGTACTGCGCGGTGCATCATCCCGACAGACATTCCAATCTTCTAAGTGTAAACAAAGACTTGCAGAACAGCATACTTAAGGAAAGATAGGAGATTCAGGAGCTATATAACTCATTTATTGCCGTAATAAAAAGTTAACAGAAAAGCTATCTAAGTGTCCATAAGGATGGTTTACTCTCTTTTAGCAGACGGTTATTTTCGACTTAAAGCACTTATCAATCGATAATGAACTTGTCAATCGGTTATTGACACACGAAAGTAATCGAAAATACCACGCGCGATATAACTATATTATTGCATCATCTTTTTTATCTCTACGATTTAGTGGGACGTGAAATTTGGGCGCTAAATTTAAAATTAGCAGACAATGTGCGCTGCTCTGCGCCACTTTTACTGTTTACCTATCTGCTCACCTATTTTCCTGCAGTTCACACCTTCTTCCGGTTAAGTTCAAGTCCTCGAAGTTAAGTTAAGAAGAATGAGAAAGGCGTTTTGGAAAACGGTCACAAAGTTAATATCACTTTATTAGACTTTGAACATAGTTTTCGAGTGTGACGCATGACGTTTCTTATATTAAACAGGCGAAACGAAGTTTTGGAAAAGACACGACCAGCGTAATTAGGACCACTTAGAGATCAATTAAGATGCATGGCTACTCGAGATAGTCTACTAGATAGTCAAGAAAAAGTTGGGTCGTTAATATCAGTATAATAATTTATAATTTTACTTTGCGAAACTTTGTAAATTTCATTTATGCACTAATTTTAGTAATGGCAAGTACGTCTCTCCAAGTGTTCGGATGTTTAGGTCAGATTAATGACTTCTTCTTGGAAAGTTGGCGAAAGGTGTCGCGGAGGGATTTGCCGAGAAGTTGGAAACCCTAAAGGTCTATCAATCGCTGGATAATGTTGTCTAATTTTGTCTACATATCTAAGCACTGCAGCAGTGTCTGCTAGAAACTGAAATTCACACGGAGTTTGAATGCAATCCGGTTAACTCTTTCCCGCTTATCACCGGTCTTCTCAAGTATTGTTTACGTTTTTTCTTCTTTCCTACTTGTATCTTGCTGTTCTTCTTTTGCTGTTGTACAGGTTTTATACACAACTAACTTCTTTCCTCCACACTGCCATTTGGTTTTTCATTTTTCTCGGTGGCGAACAACACAACCATTTTAAAGTGCTCCCTCCTTCTCTCTCTCTATCTCTCTGACTCCCACTGAACCTTTCCTTCATTTTCCTTTCATTTCAATCAGTAGATCGGCTCCCATGTGACGAAGGCTCATTTCCTCTGGCTGGGATCTTAATGGAAATGATTTCTTTTCGCCCCCTGATATTTCTTAACCGAATTTTTCCAGTGTAATTATTGTCATTTTTCCTGTGGTTTTACCGTTGCTGCTGATGTTGTTATTTTTGACGTTTCTGCGGGCTCCTTCGCTCTTTGTTTAACTCGCAGAGAATGAAAAGATTTCAGTGAGAGGAACACTTGGAGACTTTCTTATCGTCATTTTTCTCTCACTTGCCAACCTTTTCATCATCGTATCTTTTCACTTTTCAGTTTTCATTCTTCGGCATTACTTTTTCTTCTTTTGTTAATTCTATTTTAAGGATTTGTCGCTTCATCCCTTTCTTTTGAATAGTCCCAACCTCCGGCGTCATTATCCAGTCTTGTTTTTTAGTCTTATCAGTTTCTTGTTGGGCATTGTTAAGGAGCCTTTTTAGAAACTTGATTCTTTGTTTCTTGGACGTTTTCTTATATTCTCTGCCTCATGACCAGCCGTGTAATCAGCGCTAATTACAATCTTTTTCTCTTTTATTGGAAAATACTACATTTTGCTGTTGTGAGTGAAGGAATTCTCCCGAGTGATCAGATGGAACAAGTAGGTTGATTTATTGAAATCCTTGCCGTTGTGGAAAACAATTTGCCGCATTGTTAGCATTTTGTACACCTTTCAAAGATGGTTTCGCATTCCCTACATTCTCATTAAATTCTGTTGCTGTTGGTTGAGTTGTCAACTTGTCTACCCGGCACTTTTAAGTCGACATGTTTAACAGGGTCTCAGTTTGTCCACTCATCATTAATTGAAAAGGGGACTCCAAAGAACAGTTCTCTCCTAGTATTTATCAATCAAATAAAATCGGCTCACTGTGCACATATTTTTATTCAAAAGAAATGCTCGGTCAGTGATAAAGAGATACGATGGAGAAGCAGTTGACTAAAGTCGGCTTTTAGAAAGGCAATAGAGCAAAAAATAGAAAGTTGAATAGGTACCCTAAGGGTGGAAAAAAGGAAAAGAAAATCATACAGAGAGAGAGAGAGAGACTAGTTAGACTTAAGAGTTAGAAGGAGAGGGGAAAACTTGTACTTTTCCATTGTACTGTTGGAATGAGAGAACTCAACCTGAATTGCACCTGAACTTTTAGGGTCCGAGCCTTTTTCTGCTCCCAGGAAGTTCCCGACTTCTATTTCGTAGGGAATTTTAAATAAATC
This sequence comes from Polyplax serrata, assembly GCA_037055365.1. NCBI lineage: Eukaryota > Metazoa > Arthropoda > Insecta > Psocodea > Polyplacidae > Polyplax > Polyplax serrata. The sequence goes on along the minus strand of JAWJWE010000038.1, from coordinate 1,385,531 downwards.
ATCGTCTGCCTAAAATCTTAAATATTAGGCGGTGCCACTCGTCTTCTGCTGCTTTTTTTCTTCTCTATACCATTGAAGAAATACAGTTCGTTAAGTTTTTGAAATTTTTTCGGATCTGTTACCGCTTGAGAATTTCAAAAGGCTTCGTAATTTGAAGTGAAGATAAAATTACCAGGATACAAGTCGGAATGTAAATTCCTTGCATTCAAACGCAAAATTTCCTACAAAAAGCTCTTCTTCTCATTCTCTCCGAGCTTTCTCGTGCTCTCCTTCTATCTCTCCGACTTTCCTTCCTTCCTCTCTCTCTCTCTGTCTCTCTCTCTTTTTTATTTCAAGTCAATGTCAAGTATCGCGTTCACAATCTAAACAAATCAAAATGATTTTTTTCTAGGAGCTTTATTTACATGATTCCGGTTTATTTACTCCGAGGAAAGTTTTTTCTTCGTCTTCTTCCCTTTCTTTCTGCATCTTATTTCAACTGTCACAGAATCTACTCGACATTTTTGCCCGAAATAACATTCACAAGTAGAAACTGGGAAAACGAGAGATGAAAGTAACGGACGAACGGGGAAGTTAACTAGAAAAAATAACCAATTTGACTATTGCGGCCGTGGATTGAACATTTTGGATTAAGACAGAAGGAAGAAAGCTTTCGCGAGGCTCTCGAAAGGTACGAGGTGACTTCGACAAGGTTGTTTCGACACAAACAACTCATCGAAAGGTGGATAATTATTTTTTGCACACCATTTAAAAATTTCATTTGTTAGATCCTTCTCATGAATCAGGGAGATTTAATTTAAGTAGAAGGAAATTAGAAAACCGGTGCTTCGACAAAGGAAATCCCACCATTGAAAGTAAAAGGATTTTCCAAGCAAATTGACGGAGTAATTTGAACGGACGGGGAAAAGACAGACTAAATGTGATCGCATCATGCAAAAATTTAGAGAATGAAACCACTCGTTTGCGTGCACGTCCTTATTGTACATTTGTACACATACACACAAGTCCATGCACAAACACACACACACACACACACACAAACTCACGAGTCCCTGGAATTGCATACCTTTTTTAAAAATATATATTTGCTTCTGTTTACGAATCGTCCATTTAACAAATTGCATTGTTCACCTGCGTTATTTGTCAAACGCAACTAACCCTTTTGAAGTTTTAGCATGTTGACAAGATGTACTATAGTTGTTTGTTCTTTCCTGAGAGATTCAATTTACGATACATTTAATTAGAGGAATGGTTTTGTGACTGTTCGTTTGCGGGTTGACATTTTTTTTTCTTATTCGAGTGCGGTTCCAACGACGGTTCGTTGATTTCAAACCACGAAATTGCATTAATTTGATTGATTCAAAAAAAAAAAGAAACAGAAAAAATTTGAATGGGAGCAAAAATGCGCGCCGTTTTGCGCTTGACGAATTCTCTCCCGTGAAATGCGACCGCAAAGAATTTGGTTTTATTTTATCTCGTTTTGCACGGGTGTTTTTCGAGCAAATGCTGCTTATGTTTTTATTAGTTCCAGCAAAGGGACTCACATCAAACATAATCTAATCCCAACTTTCGATTGCTTTGGCGAACCCCTGCAAAAAATTGGCCAACGAGTTGCATGTTAAGTAGGTCGGTTATGATAGTTAGTCGAAGTCAAATGCAACCAACGCGAATGGAATAATTTAAATACCTGAGGACCTCGTTAGGACTTTAATGTATAATTTATACATAGTTCAGAGGATAAAATAATAATTTGAGTGGGTTGGACAGGTGTTTCCATTCAAAAAAAAAATTAAAGAGATAAAATGAATGAATGAATGACTTACACCTGAGAAGCAAATTTATTTTTTACGCTCTACAATATAGGAAAAATACATTGATAGAAGAAATATAGATTTTTACATGGGGATTATGTAAAAATTGCTGCCCTAGGAGGAAATCCAAGGAGGAAGACACAAGGTTCTCCACTTCCTGGACACCGTGAAAGGCTTTGAGCTTTTCAATTTAATTACATGGCTGTGTTGCTATCATTACCGTCACTCCGATTGCCTCAATCAAAGAAGTGAACCTTTCGACAACCGGGAGAGGGTCGTCGGAGTATTAGAAAGTTGTCCGCCTTTCATCTATCACGTTAACAAAACTTGAAATGGTTTTAAATAAAATTTGAAACTTGGCTGTGTAATTTAGGAGACGAAAGAAATGTCTAAGTGAAAACTAATAAATCAAAAACGGGAAGATGGCAGTAAAAGTAAATTAAACTAAAAGTAAATTTAGGGGATGAACGGTGAGCGAGAAGAGGAAAGTTTTAAGTCGGGGCACTGGTCACGTTTTTATTTCCAAATACTCGTCGTATAAATTTTAATATATTTCAGTATAGTGGAATAATGTACAAGTTCATTTATTAATTGTTACATAAATAATAATCTCCTCCTCTCGATTAAACATAAATTGTTTTAGAAATTAATTAAAAAATTGCGTCTGTTTTTGACGGAAAGGCCAAGAGTTTTTATCTCACCTTGTCAAGACCTCAGGGTTTTGCTTTCTCTCCTGCACTGTGGCTTTGTCATTTGGCTTATTCTGCCCGTGTAAACCTCTTAGAGAGAGAGAGAGAGAGAGAGAAAGGTGTTTTACATAGAGCAGAAATCGTCTAATCCAGGATTTTGTGTAACTTTGAAGTGAACCTTCTTTCAGCTCGTGTAAAATTCCAGAAATGTTTATTAATTCTAAATTAAATACGTTTCTCGGTGCTATTGAATTGAATTTGAAAGTGTCCACGGTTCTGGAACATGACGAATTCATTTTCATTCTCTCCAGCGACATGAATCAATCGAATTACAACGGGGTTGTCGGTGAAAATTGTAAAAATAAACATATAACCCAGCAGAAGTTACCCAAGTACACCATCAAATTTGCGTTGCCGAAATGAGAGGTCTGATAAGATAGTGATAGTGAGGGTATATTTTGTAGGGAAAGCTCGTATCTTCCCCCGACGCGAAACGATTGTATATCAAATGAGTTTTGAATATTCTCATTTATATTCAATATAGGATTTTGCCGTCGAATTCGTAATAGATCGTCTTCTGCGGTTAATATTCGACTTATATTTCCAATTTAAATGTCTCCTGCGTGCAATTCCGTCTCTGCGACTGGATAAAAGAAAGTGAAAACTGGAAGCGTGTGTACACCTGTGAGAAATCGAATCTTACATTTGGTTAACCGAACTAGTCAGATTCGAACTTCCTTGGCAACAATTCCAATGATTCAATTAAGGACCGTGAGCTTTAGGATTGAGCTTCTGGTTTTCCCAATTTCATCCGAGCGAATCTCACCTGTCGTATACTTTTTTGGCTGTGGTCGGCCAATCATCCGAATCAGTCTCTAATAAATCAGATCTGTTGAAATGATCGGGCCGTTATTTTTAATCATCCGAGCTGTAATAAACTTTAATAACTTATATAAAAAATCAATTAAATATTTAATTAACTTTTTTTTTCGTTTGTAATGAAACACGATGATGACCGTGTAAATTTGTATGCAAAATAATGTCTAGCACTCTCCGTCACGATTCTTAATAACAAACAGAATGAGTACGGCCTGTTAGGCAGTTAATCGATGTTCCTGTTAATTAGAAAGATGAGTATGTAGGAGTTGGATTTAACTCATAACATCCTCGTTACCTAGCGCTTTTCACCTTCCTCTCATCACTTGTTCTAATAATACGCTTATATTTTAAATTTTGTTTTTTCAGGTAACTACCTCGTTGTCTGGAAGAGAGGAATCGCAGTTCTTTCTGCCGGGAACGTCAAAGTAACTCCGGACCCGAGAATAAAACTAGTCGAAGGATACAATTTAGAAATCCAAGATGTGCAAACTCAGGATGCTGGCGATTATGTTTGTCAGCTGGGAACTTTACAGCCACGTGAAATCACACACACATTAGAGATTTTAGGTAAGTTTCATACCTCTACAGGCAGTTTGGTCGAAAAAAAGCAGAAAATATGTCTGACGCTTTCTGGGCTTCTTTCTCAAAGGCCGGAGAGAAACTCAGTGTGAGTTTGAACAGGCCTGGAAACTCAGCCTTTCCTTCTCTCTCTTTCTTCCACCCCCTCCTGGGTTTCTTTGATCTCTTCGGGGTTGTAATTTTACTTTTTTTTTCGGCCGAAGCCTCAGAGCTGATGGGATAACCCTGTGAGGTTACCAAGGAGGTGAATACTCCGAAGGGATGAAAGAAAATTCTAATCGATAAAGAAAAGAGAAAAAACAATTATTTAGATTTTGCGCTCGGCTTAGCGAAATGCGCTTGAAGCTATCAATTCCATAGGAAAAGACAAAGATGAATCCTCATGGGAGTATGTGTTTGGCACTAAAATAAAAGAAAGGAAAATTTGGCCCCCGGAAAAAGGCATTTCCCGAGTTAAAATTTAGAAAAAACAAATCTATTAAAACACTTGATTACACCGCTTGGAGGTAAACTCATTGGAGTGAAAGGATGCTGCGTGTCTCATCTCTCTCTCTCTCTCTCTCTCATCTTCCTTCACTCTTTGAACCATTATTTTTTGGGATAAAGGCTAAAAGATTGCAATTTTTTGGCTATTAAACCGACAGATAAAGGTGAAGAGTTGACGATACACCAACAAATCAATCGCCGGGCGAGTTGATATCTGAAAATGAAAGCTCCGATTGCGAGCTTTCCATCCTAATTCACGTTTCGTAATAATAAAAGAAGTTAACTTAAAATTTGGGAAAAGTTTTCTGGTAGTTTTTGTTGCTCTTTTTTTTCAAGAATTTCAAAGAACTTATTTTTTTGGAAAGAAAAACTTGTTATACATTTTTTAAACCCTTGAAAATTTAACATACATTTTTTATATGTTTCCATTAATAAAATATCATAGTTGGAATGCGTTTAGTGAAAGGTTGAGGAAAACCATACCTTGGAAGAATGTCACCGTATTTGGGTCACTTTGAATTTTGGATCGATTTGAAAGAAAAATTTTAATTTTTTAGAGCGTCACACTGAGAAGTAGACGAACTCGTGACATTTCTTATTTTTAAAAGAATAGAAATTGATGCAAGACGTGGTACTCAAATTCGGTGTTAACCTTGTTAAGACTAGGTAAGTTGGTTGTAGGCACAGGTACAGACCGGCGGCCACAGGTCACCTGGTCGTCTGAAGGTTTCACGGTTCCTTCTGGAGGAAGATTAATCCTTTCTCAGTAACAATATTCGCTTTCATTGGCTTTAAGCATTTCACTTCCGGCGACTTTCTCTCGTTGGACATCCTTTAAAGTTTGTTTTTATGGATTTGAGCCGTGGGAAGGGCAAAGCAATTTGTCTAGCAGAAGCCATTGTCCGGTCGTTCGTTAAAGCAACAGACCCTTTAAAGAAGACGCCAGCAAAAAAGATGATAAATTTAAATCGAAGACTTGCAATGTTTTCTTCTCTACTGCGGGGAACTAGTTTTATTTTTCCTACCTATTTTAATCACTATTTACCTAAAGTTTTAATAGATTTTTTGATTTACGTCCAGACCTTTTTGTTTTTTGTCTCCCCGACGTTGTCGCAGCTCAAATGAATTTTAACATTTTTTGTCGAGCAAATTGTGCTTTTATTAAATGCATGTATACATAAGTTAGATAGATTACATTTTCCAAGTCTATTTTTGCATCTGTACCTTCAGGGAGAGTGTGGGCCGTCCCATTTACTAACATCTAACGTCACCTATGCTTGTCTCGGTGCGGTTTTGCGGCTCAGGTAAAAACCAAATTTCGTTCTGATATCTGCTCGTTCGGTCATTCGATTTTCCACTTCGAACCGTTGATCAAATTCTCTTTCATGTGACCTGTTTCATTATCGATCACCAAGGTTAAAGGTAAACCACAGACATCGCTTCGTGTTATCATAAATCAAACTAATATAAGTTTGTTAAGTCAGCGGTTGATCTGTTGTACACATTTTAGGCGTTTGAAGATGTTGCTTGTATTATTATTTATACTAGAAGGGTGAGTGGTACGGTGTTTTCCTGTTCAACAGCTTTTTAAATTGTTAGCTGACGAGATAACTTTTCAGTTATTTAGTTAAGTAGTATTCTTGTTATAGGTGTGGTGTGTAGTACCCACAGGTTCGTTTTCTTAGTTGAGTGTCAGCTATGCGTTATGCTTTTTCTGTTGATTTCTATTTGTTGTACAAAACGGTTCGTTATACCTAACACCCGTGTAGATGTTTGTGAATGAACGAACGAACGACAACAAAATCTGTAAAGTTCAGATATCGTGGGAGAACCAAAAGCAAGTTCTTAGAAAATTAATCGTAAAATCTAATTAACTTTATTGAAATTTTAAAACGAAATTTCAGATACTGATGGCTAATCAGATAAAACGGAAATTAACCTCTTCATTTTAATGTGTTTATGCAATCCTCAGTCGATTTCAACGATAGAATTCCCCAGACTGCTGCCAACTCTGAAAAGTTAAGTTGTTTGATTTCTGTCGAAAAAGAAGGTAGCGAACAATCAAATCGACAGTGGGGAATTGTCTAAAAGTAGTTGTCGAATTCACTGACTGAATCAGCAATCACCAAGAGTGGGAGAATTGGTTTTCTATTCTCATGTGTTACGTTCAAATAAACGTCAGAAAAATCATTAATCAATAAGAGAATTGTATTTTTAGTGTCGCAACTACCAAAGTAAAGTTACGTGACGTAAAGTAAGTTAGTTAAACTCACCTGCAGTTGAGTTGTCTGTCTAAGCTTAGGACTCTTTAAAGCAATTCCTTTCGATTATCCTATTTTATAAGAACAGTTACGGCATGGAGTTAGTGTCCGAACAGGGAAAATGGTTTCCCGGAACTAATTACGCAAATAGGAGGAAACCGTTTGAGTATTTTCTATGGGTCTTGATGGGTCTTGGAGGTGCATTCTCAGTCAACCCTGCAGTTCCCCTTTGGTTCGTAAATTTTATTTTTTTTTCGTAATAACGACAGATACCTTCGACCAAAATCATTTATGAAAAAATACGATCACACAGAAAAAGAGAAAATTCTTTCAAAGAATATAATTCCTGAGCGTAATACTCGCTTTACTAGGAACTTTGTTCCTCGTGTTCCTCATCCTGTACGTCATTAAATCATTTTCATCGAAGCGTTCACATAACAAAGCGTGGAAGCAAAAAAAGGCCCCTTCAAACGAGAGGGAAAATAATCGAAAAGGAAACATTACACGAAAGGGAAATGAAAAACCCACGTGGAAGAAGAATGTCAACTTTTCTCATGATCTCGGTAACATTTAGCTTTAACGTTTAGTCAGGCGAAAAGAAAAGGAAATGGAAAGGGAGGCCGAAAGGAAGAAAGGGAGCAAAAGGCTCTGACGGAAGAGCCACGTTGAACTTTTCTACGGGGTGCACCGACCCAACGCTTACTAGGCTGGATTCATTCTTACAAGATTCACTAAGAAAACAATACCGTCTAGCTATTCATTACATTGTAACATCTAAATATCGCCCTTGTGTAGTTCATCGACACGAGTTAAAACTTAAAGTGACAACGAACAACATTAATTTCATATTTTTAGTGTTCTTTGACGGAGTGACGTGAGAGAAAATTCGTTGTGCTGTTGCTCTCGTTCTCCTCGATGATTGTTCCTTTTGATGGTGCAAAGTAATTGCCACTCATTCTGGATTATTTACCTAACCCGATTTGAAGTTACTCACGTCGAGATTTGTTTCACGCGCCGAATATGTGAAACGCGAACGTACTCTTTATCATTCTTTTTAAGTAATTAAACATTTCGCGTGGGAAATTTTTCATCTTGTCACATTTGGAAAATCCACAGAGCACAACTTGCCAGCACAAGTTTCACGAGAAATCGCTGAGCAGATTAATCAAATGAACACGAGTTTCTTTGATGGTCACGGATTATTTTGAAAACAAACTGACATGCAGCAGAGTGTTACGAACGAGATAATGAAGGAGAAAAGAGCCGTGAAAAGAGAAGGCGATAAAGAAAGAGAGAAGATGAATTACAAAAGGAAGATAATTTGGATGATGAAGATATTGACGAAGAGAATGGAAGTTCCTTCTGGAACTGGAGCAAAGAAGGAAAATAAAAGAGAGAAATGTTTCTCGTTCTCGATAGAATGATGATAGACCGATAGAAATTGTAGTTAATTTAATTCATTCGCGACTCACTCGACTCACTTCCTCTCATTCCGAGTAAATGAAATCTGAGGATGAGCTTTTAAAATAAACCAATCATTCATCAATTCCCTGAAATACTGTTTGCTTTGAATAATGATTTTTTCTTTCGGGACGATTCTCACTTGGTTCCAACAGCAGGGATGATACAACAGCGAAGAATTCAGTTAGTGAGAAATGTGTACAAGACGAGGTAATTACATTGACTGACGAATTTATCGTTTCTCTCTCTCTTCATCCCCCGAGTTGTGCGTTTGTCACCGCCTTGTAGTCGTTTTTGTTTCCGGGGGCAAATTAATACGGGTACATGTTAGGGGTTGAAACGAAAAATGAAAAAAACCAATAAAGAAACTCTTGGAACGGTTTTCTGTTTACGATTTTTTCACATCTGGACCTGTGTGAACGTCCCTGGGTCATTTTTTACACTGAAACGCACGCAAACGCATGCAGACGCACGCACACACCTCCGACACATCCGCTGAGATTCTCATTTGCGTCCCTCGCTAAATCACTCGATCGACGGCAGACGTGCCACAAATTTTTACTTTTTCATCCTTGTTCATTTCTTTTAAGTTTCGGTCATCGTTCCCAGTCGCCGAGAGACACATCCCTTGAGGACTTTTTATCACCCTCCATAGGATCGATTGCCAGAGAAGAGAACTTTTACCGGGGAGTAATTGAGTTCCACGGTAAAATGACTGCAAAGTCAAGTGAAACATCGACGGTGTTGCTCCTTTCCTTCGTCTTTGTTGCATCAACCCTTTGCCTGCAAGGGGCAGAACTTTTTCTAAATTCGGTTTGAAACACGTCAAGGGATTGAATAATAGTCCCGGAAGAATTGGTTTTCGAAACCTTTTCAAAGCTACTCAACCTCGGAAACCATGGGAAAGTCACATCGGAGGCAAGTCGTACGCAACTCAACTGAGGGTTTCTTCCTTTTGATGCAAAAGGAAATTATTACGAAAAAATTATTGTCATTGCGTGGAATAACTCACGTATCGATGAAATGTGTGTGTGACAGGCACAGGTTTTTGGTTCGATTCTGTTGACGATGTAATTCATCAAAGTCCCAAATTGAAACACGTCGACAAGTAACAATGGAGAAATGTCGCATTTTGGACTTGGCCGTCTCAACGATAAAGAGATTTATTAATTTAATTGTACCCCTCTAAACATGCTACGTAGCTGTTATCAATCGGGTCGAGTGTTGCGTTTGTGATAGCATAAGTTTTAGATAAAACATCACGAAAACCGTGGTGGAACAATTAAGGAGTTTTATTAATACTAAACTTCAGTTAACACCCTTGTACGCTAAGTGGGAATTTATATTTTTAATTATAATGGAGCAAGAGCGTTGCTTAAATTTTTAATTGCCGAATAGAATTTCGCTGCTTAAAGGTTTACCTAGCGAGTGATTTGCCTCGCGAGACTTAATTAACGACATATTAGTTACAGAATATGGTGTGAGTGTGTGTGTTATTGGTCAGATAGATTTTACAAGTGTAAATAACAGAATAGAAATAAGAGAGGAAACTACATGTACGCACAACACTGATTTCATTATGCGCCGACCTCTTATTTTCCATTTTTTTTTATACTTACACTTAAGAGAAAAATATTAAAATTAGAAAAAGTCAAACATTTTCTTTGATAGGCCCTTATGTACATATTTTTATGCAGTTCAGTGAAGAAAGATACATAATGTGCGATGAATGGGTAAAGCGATATGAAATCTTTGTGAGGTGGTAATAACTCCATTATTAATGAGCCTCCATTTTTTATACGTTCATTTATTCTTCTTATATTTTGTGAGGGCTTTATGTAAAATAAAAAAAAAACATTATTTCAATTTTTAAATGTTAATCATTATCCAATGACGGTGATAATTTTATGTTTGTAAATTTAATAATTACTTGCAAAATAGTTTATAAGAGACGAAGAGTAATATTGTTTGTCTTGTATTCAATTTATGAACAATATTTATTCATTCAGAAAAATATATATCTTGGCAAGTAGGCAGAAAGTTGTCAAAAGTTTTTCAAGTTTTGACTTTTGAGTTTGCACAAATACTAACCGAAAGTTTTCTTAATTTGTTTGCCGCAGTGCCTCCGAGGATTCATCACGTTTCGTCGCAGGGTGTCATGGAAGTAAAGAGAGGTGCTTCCATCACTTTAGAGTGTCGAGCTTCCGGTAATCCAGTACCAGTCATCACGTGGACTCGAAAGGTAAGTTATTTTCCAAATGTTTTTGCGATCGAGGACTCCTCGAAACGAGTCGGTGGTGTGATTTGTGCAGACATTCGAACAAGAAGAGGAACATGACCTGAGGCGATCGGAGATCAGATCCGGGATGAGAGTCAATTCATTTGAACGAATGGAAGCAAACAGACTTTGGGGCAGGAGATAGGCAAGGCGCAAATTTCACAATATTTGAATGATCAGAGCATGTACTGGTTACTTGTTACTTGTTTACTCTATTGTTTGCCAATAAGTAGATTTACAAAGGAACACTGGCAATATGCGAACCCCCGGGGGAATCTGACGGTGCAAATTTCCGTCTACTGCCACGATTGATTTACGTTACGTTTAGTTTTGTTAGAATTGCTCAAGTTCAATACAACCAGAGTGTCTGCTATTTTGTAATTAAGCGGGGACATTCCAGTTATTTTCAAATACCGAAAATCCGATAAATTCTACACTGTAAAACTTATTATTATCATTATGATTATGGATAATCTGAGTTCTACAGCTATCTAATTCATAAAATTTCAATGATCCATCTCCGACATTAATATTAAAGCATTTCAAAGTCCTTTTCAACTGGGAGGTCACCGGATTAATCTTTTCAATTCACTGAGCCTAGACGTGGAGTTTTGAGTTCAAACAATTTAATTTTATCCCAACAACTTCCTCGGCTGTTACATAGAAAACTGAGTACTTATGAATGTCACAAAGTCATACTGTGCGTCGGTCTTCATCGCGGTCTTACACGTTTGAACTTGTTTTTTGGAAAGATTTGTTGGAACTCGTCATGTACTCAATATAAACATTTCGTCGGTCCTGTATATTCTCTTTTGCACGAGGATTTCTGATTATGAAACAGCATTTTTAACTCTCACATCCTGGAGTCAAACTAAAAGACCTGCGACGTCTAAAAGTGATCTTTAAAAAGATCAGAACACTCGACACATGAGTGGAAAAAAGTTGGAAAGGTAAAAAATCATTGGAGTTGAACTCAAAAAAAAAAAAAAAAAAAAAAAAAACAGGCCTTAGTGACCCGATCGAACAAAAAAGATTTGTTTCTCCGCTTGTATTTGTCTTTGTTGCTTTCAAAGTGAAATTACCGTAAAAGTAAAAGTTCATTAAGCACCTGTAATCTTGTTAAATCGTCTAAAACATTTATAAAGAGCTTCTAATTGAAGTAATTTGAAAAGTTGTCAAAGCGCGATAAATCAACAAGCTCTAAACCTTACGCGGAACCTGACTGAGGGATAAACTCAAAAAGGAACTTAACTAAGGAACTACCCAAAAACTAATGTATAAATATAAGTTTCGAAGAAGGTTCCTTTCAAACGTAAATAAATTTGTGTGGTGAATTTATTTTGGGTCGTGTTTATTCTCTGGGAATGACATGTTGTTGTACCAATATTAAGACCTATACACAATTTATTGAAAAACAAATTCACTATATATAAAACGGAAAAACGAGGAGAAAAGGTTGAGAAATGGCAAAGAATTTCGCTTTGGTTTTTTTTTTTTTGCTCAGTGAATTGAACGTCTCTTTCTCAATTTTCCAGCTTCTTTCAGTTGCTGCGGCACTCCGCGTTTGCTGTAGACTGCTCTTTAAGGTCACCGAGTTCTCCTGTCGGTCCCAGGTGAAGGTTTCATTTTATAAATTTATAGGTAAACACAATGAAGGGAAAGAATTTCGTTAACTATTTGGCATTTCTCTTTTGGGCCGGATGTAAAGGTCGATGCGAAAGAAAAACAGCAGGAGGAAAGGACGACAGAAAAGGACGAGGATGGAAAGCTGCGGGCAAATGTCCGACTTTGTAAATGTCGCCCACTGCCCAACTCGATCACCGGTACAGTGACTTATGTCCCTGTTGTCTGGAAGACGTAGGAAAATAAGGAAAATAAGGGGCACGGGCCGTGGCTGGTTTACGGCGGCTGTCGGAGCACCGTTCGGAAAGTAACCGGAGCAAAGGTTGTAGCTCGCAGTCGCATCCTTCAGGGAAACATTAAAACTTTGAAAGTGAAACTTTTGAAGGAGACATGTTGAATCGATTCGGTTTCTCATTTTAAACCGCAATACGAAATGAGAATATGAAAATATCAAGTTAAATGTAATTTGGTGGCATTCAGAAGTCAGACACTTTGGGGGTCGATCAGGTCGATCGAATGAAAAGGTTCAGGCCGTGAGAGAAAAAGTAGGAGTGTCCTTTACTTTCCGGCAGGCCTCGTCGTCACAAATGCCAGGATACCTGCTTTTTTCTAGGCAAAATGAAACGAATGAAAGTGAAATTTTACGACTTTGCAGGGAACCGCGGTATTTCCTATTAAACGTCATAAAACTGTTGCTTTTACAGAACCCATACGGAGAAAACTGTACAGAGAAATAAAAACTTGTTGGACTTTTTCTTTCGCTCACTTAACTTCCCAACTGTTCACTCCGTCGAGTTGTTGTCGCGCAACTTGAACTTGCCAGAAGTGAAATTCATATTTCACGTTCCTTCTGAGGTGAATATCAAACGACCAATTAATTGAAGGCCATGTTGTAATTAACAGTAAGCAACTTGAAAGTAATTAGCCGGTGCAATTGGAATGGGAAAAATAAGCCGCAGTTTTATACTCTGAGATTTGCTGGCACGGAAGGAAGAGGATTTTCTGGTTCGGGCCCATTTAAAAACCGGATTATACCCCTGCATTTTAATTAATGCTGTCAAGGGTATGTAATTTTTAATAGCTCTTTAACGCTGGAACCCGCCCCCCCAAAAAACAGATCTCCTTCCGCAGATTTCAAAAGATTAACGAACTAGAAGAGGAGTGTTTTGACAAAGCTCTCGTATTGTTCCGTTCATCTTCTGTGGTCAATTTTAGTTCTTCTCTGAGTGCTTGTTTATTATTCTATTTGTTTACAATGAGTTCATCTTGTAGAGCTCCGACAGAGTCGAGAATCAGCACGTTATTCTGTTTTTGGCAAGATGTTGTCTGCAATTTTTAAACTCAGATCGAAGTATGGCTTCGTAGAAATTCCGAATTTATTTGTATAGCAAATGCAGAAATTCTTATTAAATTACCATTCACGATTGAGTCCGTGCAAAAATCTTGGAGTAAATATTTATTAAGTTTCATAAAGTAAGTCACTCATTTTGTTTGTATTAAAATTCAATGGTTTTATGTAAGCGATGGAATAATTGAGTGAGCCATCGAGTGACAATTGTCGGAGGGTAGTCACACTGACGGAAGATCGGTTTCTCAATCGATCGAAAGAATTAATTCGAAATGAATTTGAATGAAACATGCAGAGTTGGAGGGTTGCAAAGGTGGTGATTTGAAAATCACCTCAGTTTTTGATGAAGTTGCAAAGGGAAGATAACTCAGGAAGGCGTCTGAAGAAGACGGTGGCACGGCTTCTGTGGCAAAGCCGCAAAAAGCTTTTCGTTTCGAGCTTTCTCCCTCTCTCTCTCTCTGGCTTTTTTTCCCACGAAAATTCCTATATACAATTTAGATGCCTCCTAAAAAGAGTAAAATTCGAGTAGGACCCAGAAGCTTTGGTCTCTTTGCCTTCTCCCTCACTCGCTTCCCTCTGCAGGGAGTAGAAAACTTTCCTTCGCTGTAGATCGCTGCAAATTGTTAATTTTTTTCCATCTTTCTGTCTATGAAAACTGTCAAAGTACGGTTTCCGCTGCCGTTGCTCCTGTCGAAGACCAGATTTAACCTCTGATTGCCACTCACCGTTATCGATATGAATGTTTTATCGGCTTTTTTCCCTTACCGTCGACTGATGTCGGTTTCCTTTTGAGTGCCTGTCAACATTTGCTTTTCTCTTTCTGTCGTCGCCGCAGATGCCGCAGCCGCAACAGTCGGATGCTGCAGCAACACTACCTCTGGACCTTTTTTTAACTTGGCTGCCTTTTTCTTCATGGCCAGGAAAAACTTTTTAATGGAATCGCAGCAGAGAAAAAGAAGAGGGAAAAGTTTTCATAATGGGAGAAGTAGTTTTTTTCGCCCCTACCCCCCTCCCTCCCTCCCTCCCTACCGCCTTTTGCAAGTGGAATGTATAACTTGAATATTTTCTCAATATTATTGGCTTCGGAAAAAGGAAACCAATTCGAGTTACTTTTCTACTTCTTCTTCGTCTCGTACGGGCCTATTCGGTCCTCTTCCAAATATTTTTTCTCGTTCTTTTCGTTCATTTCTCCACTTCGAATCTGAATAAAATTCCCGGATTTCATTCAAATTGCGGTAAAACTTTTTGGGTAATACCCCGTAAAGAGGTTTGAAGGAAGTCGAAGAGTTTTGATAAACGTTGTGGAGTATTACCGAATTATTTAAATGGATCCTCTGCCCGTAGTCTGCTAAAAGAAACGAAACAGATACAGGAGGAAGGTGTAAAAGGTCTTCAGCGCTTCGGTGTAATATTTCAAAGATAAAAATTCATTCTTTGAACTCTGACTGAAGTTCGTAGGAGAACTCGAGGGCAAGGGACTTCACTGGGGTGCCTCCCATCCCCGAATTTTTGAATTTCGAGGGACCGTTAAACCGAGTTGAACATTCGTCAAATGTTAAAAAGAAAATTTCCATTTCCAGGAGTGTTGGAACGAAATGCTTTTTTTCTGCATTCCGAGCCCTCAGAAAAGCAGAAAAGAAAAGGTATTCTTTCTGCACGAAAATTTGATTTCATAACTTGTCATTCGCACACTTCGACAAAAGCCTCTTCCCGTGTAGCATACACTGTTTTGTACGTAATTCGCTGGAAAAGTGAAGAAAACTTTCGGTTAAGTGGTTTTCTTAACGTCAGAGGTAGCCCTCAACCTTTCGTCTGATTCGTCCGGCAGAGGTCAACCAAAGACTTCGACTCGGACGAAAAAACCGAGTGAAAATTGTTTTTCTAGAAATTTTGTTTTTGAGGAACGAGATGTGTGGAAATGAAAATGTCAGGGTTAATTCCACGTTATTTGGAGTATTTTTTTCCCTGTTTTATTAGACAGGAGACTCACATATTTTGTCAGATGTTATTGGCAGGTAGAAACAAAAATAAGATGTGAAGTTGATGTTGGCCATTGAGGAGATATTGTTTTAGGCTAGAAATACTTCATTGCCTTTCCAAACGCACTTACGCTGAAAAGTTCGTTTAAAATTTTGATTGAAAATACTCAAGCGATTCGACAGTTGCGAACAGAAATTACTTCTCAAATTCAACCAGGGCTAGAAATATTAAACGTTCTGGAAGAAGCGGGACACAAATCTTAACTTTCTCTCCGAAGTTTTACAGAAAGATTCAAAATCTTTTTGTCAATTAAAAACTGAAATGTTGTTACTGTCAGATTCTCAAGTTGTCTAAAAATTCAGAAAAGATTGTTACACATGCCAGGAATCAGGTAGAGGAGAGTACTTAGATTTAATTGTGGACAATAACATAAATAATTCTTGGTAATATTCTGAAAGTCAGTGACGTCATTAAAAGGCAAAAATTCGAGTCAAATGAGGCCCCAACTCATCAGAAGGAAAAGGAGCAACTCGAAATGAATTTCTTTCTCAACAGAAAGAAGGTTGTGCCTATTCAATTTTTGGGACATTTCCACTGACATGTAAGGATGAATACATTCAGCCTTTTACAAAGAAACAAAAGGCGAGGTTCGAAATGTTAGGGAGTTAGCAAAATTTGAGCGCGACAGCAGGAGAAAGAAATTTTAAATCTACCTTTAAATGATCGAAACTGAAGTTGGTTCAATTTTCTCAGAAACTGGGTTTTCCTTTTATGTTACGTAATAATTTATTATATAGGAATATAATATCAGTAATACATAATATATTATTATATATTATTACCGATTTCGGTCCGTGGGTGGAACGTTGAAAAATACGTCACGTCATCTGATCGAATTCTTCTTCAACAAGAAACTTATTGAATTGTTTGACAACTGGCAGGAGATTTGATACACTTGGAAGGGACACATAAACAAAAAGTGAAGTGTTAAATTTGTATAATTTCATAAAAGAACAATTATGTTTAGTAGCAATGCAAAAAATAAAAGGAAAGGGAATAATAAAATCTGGTATTGAATTGAGTGCTCGAGTCAGTCCCAGAAATTTGTTCATTGACATACATAAATTGTAAGTGTGCAAGAGAAAATCAATAGAGAAGGTTCTTTTTATGTATACGGTAACATTGGTTTACACATTCTTTCGAGGGGGGAAAGGAGGAGGAGGAGGAGGTGGCGGTCTTCGGTCTGCTTCTCTCTGCCATTTTATGCCTTCATCATTTCACTCGGAAAACATTTAGCCACCACCAGAAGCAATATTTTCGGTAAAACGGAAAAGCATTTAGCTTCTTCTGGGTCCTGCTGTAAAACCCCGAGAGTGAGGGATGCTGTGGGCTTACCAAGTGGATTTCTGCTGTTTTGTCAAATTTATTGCAGAAAAGATTCGAAAAATCATTTTCTAAAGCTCCGAAAGCTTTTGCAAATGGGATTCTCTCAACTCGATTGGCAAAGCCCGGAGGCGGCCTGCGGTTTTTTGGCGTACGAAGAACATGCGAATGTGCGTGTGTGTGCACGCGCGCGTGCACGTACCTCCGAGACCCTCCCCCTCCCAGCCTTTTTCCTATTGTTTTCACATTTGTTTTGTTCCGTTGGAATTCTCAAGGAGGAACGTTTCGAGTTAAAAACGATGGTTACAGCCATTTCACCTCGTGTACGACTGTAGTTCGGTTGTAGTGCGATTAAATAATTTTGAGTTAAGAAGACGCGAGACACGCAGGATTGAGAGATTGTCGTCTGATTTATTTCCACTCATTCTACATCCGGTTTCTTTCCTAAATTTTCCAAAAATCAATCTACTCACCTTCTTCACCTTTCATTAAATAGTGCTCTTGTACGTGTAATAAGGCGTGCCTTATAAAAGACGAAAACAAATCAGTGACCCTGGCAAATGTCAAAAATTGAGTATATTTTTAAGTCATCCACTTCTTACACAAAGCCCCTCAATCTTATTTTAGCGAATTCATTGTTTTCACTTTTTCATGTGCCCTCCCTTGTCTATCCACATCGTCCCTGTTTCCAGATAAACAAAAAAAAATTCCATTACTTTTTGATGTCAGATGTTTGATTGATATTTTACGTTGCGAAGAAAGGAACGGAATTAAAATAAGGAAATTAGAAAAAAAAAACTCTCGTGAACTTATGCGTCCGGATAATGAAAAATCTATCGATTCACTTCGTAACTTTTGTGTAAATTTATCAAAAATTCTAGCTACGACATGTTTTGAAATTGAAAAACTATTAAAAACAATTATATCCTTTAAATTTACACCGAGTATTATTGACATCACTCGCTTTACTAGTTCTCTTTACGTGTACGGATTTCCAAGCGCAGAAACGTTCTTAATGAGGACTGATTGATCGAATGTCACGGAGAGATTTCCTCAGTTTCAATAAAAGTTGCCGCTTTCCATGATTTAAATCTATAATACTTTATGGCGGTGGTTTGAAAAGCCTTTAATATTTATGTTTTTCAATCATTTTACTGGTTCCATTCAGCTATGAAATGAGAAAAAGCACGGTGGTGGTTGTCGTTGGTGTTGTCGCACTTCCCCGTCTCATCTCTCCTTTCCAACTTTATATCAATTTCAATTAATCATAAATTTAAAGCGGCATCATAAAATTGTATTACCCAGCAGATCAATTCAAACCGGGATGGTCTCGCCGGCAGTGAAAGGTCTGTGTACAACACGTGAAACTCACCGTAGTAGAATAATTATCTGTCATTTAACCGGGGGATTTACTTTCGGGCAGAATAAAATACGGTCCTTTTGAAAACCGAACCGAAATTCCAAATCTCTGCGTCTAGTTCCCATCTACGTATATACTTAATTTATCGCGTCACGCATCCGCGGGTTTTTTAATTTAAAACAAGAGAAAAGAAAAGCTTCGTCTTGCAAATTTAGAAAAAAAAACAAATCAGAAAATCCGAA
The DNA here is from genome assembly GCA_037055365.1 of Polyplax serrata. Lineage (NCBI taxonomy): Eukaryota > Metazoa > Arthropoda > Insecta > Psocodea > Polyplacidae > Polyplax > Polyplax serrata. Next base: position 1,367,151 of record JAWJWE010000038.1, on the reverse strand, counting down.
CGTAACAATGTTGTGCAACACGAAGAGAAATGACAAAGAGAAGACATGACTTTTGAGGAATCTCACATATGCGTATACTGACATACATAAACAGGGATGAATGATGTGGTTCACAAAGAGTAAAAGAAGTTACTTACAATTAGGCTATATTGTATGCAGTGACTTTTAATCAACCTAGTGCGTTGCATCAAATCTTCTAGGAGTCATAAACAGACCAGCAAAATGTAGATGTAGGAAATGAATGGATGTGACCTGTAGGATGAGAACGCGTGACCATTAGAAGAAGTAACGTAACAAAATGGAAAAGTGACGAAAGCACATCATTCAAACAGATGTGTCAGATGCGACAAATTTCTGAAACGAGAGACAGGGAAAACTGACGACTGGTGGAAAAAGTAAAATTTCAACAACACAACGCACACTTACAAGAAACGCAAAGTAAGTCACACACACACACACACACACACACACAGAGCCGCACACATGAGAAAACGCATGTCTCCTCGATGATTTACAACGCGAAACCCCAACCTCGGTGAATAATATTCGACCGTCACGAAAGTCTATCATCAATGCCATTTTGACTTTAATCCAGGGCTGAGCTGGCGAGAAAAAGGAAACAGAAAAAAAAAGTTTCTGTTAACTTTTCTAATTTTTCATGCGAAAAATCTACTTTTACGTCTAGCTCAAGTTTTCCTATAAATATTTGCAGCGTCTGGTTTTGCAGACATCGGCCAAGTAGACAAGAGCATCGCATCCGTTTCCGGTTCCGGTTGCACCTTTGCCGGACTAAAATGAAACATCAGGTAGAGCTAAGGTAAAACATGAAACACTGTTGTTCCAGAACCATCGTAAAGATTTCTCACGTTTCGCGCGAGAAAATGGGTTTTGTCTGACGAACGGCAATCGACAAAATTGATTTTAACGCCCATTGTTGGAAATTGCCATACATAAATAAGGAGGAACTCAGATTTATTGTTTTAAACAGATGAATTTCAACCGGTTGGAATTTCTGTAGTGTTGGACATCCTCCTTTTCCGGGTGTGACTGAAACACGCCGACAAACTGCTCGTCTTATAAATCACTTATGATGCTTCACTCTATAATCATTTAGGTAAAGTCGTCGTCCGACATAAGAAGCAGAAGCATCGTAAAGGTGACTCTGAGAGTACGACTGCAGACTCTCCCTGCCTGAGTACGACGAAGCTGCTGTAGCCGCTGGCAACAGGTCCACCATCTTAGACATGTATGAAAAATCAGTTTCCCGTTGCTACCAGAGGGAAGGTTGCACTGCCACACCGTACACAAAATTGCTATTCGAGGCTCATTATTTAATTAAGACGACCTCAGAAGTGTTTGGGGGAAACACACAGGAGACAATTCCTGCGAGGCCGGTCCTAAGGAAAATGATCAGCAAAGGCACTTAGTCGAAAGGGTTGTGGCGCCTTAAGGGTAATTACCGTTCCTTCTGATGGGAAACGCAGGAAGGGCCTGAAATAGAATAAAATCATACAAAATGGGCTGACTTAAGGTAGTGACACTCGTGTGACAAAATTTGGTTCTGGCACCAACCTGAAACCTGACGAAATTGTTTGGTTGTAAGAGAAAACACAACAGGAAAAACAGGCGGTTGTCGAAGTTGTTATTACTTTAAATTAGATGTAATTTCAGACTTAGGTAGACGATGCTTTCTACTTAGTAACATTTTCTGCCATTTCCTCTCGCTTTTGGGTCGGTGAACTTTAAGTTTAATAACTTGAATTAAGTGTTGGAGGTTTGTGCAAACGTAATTCACCGGTCCGGGGATTTTCCGCTCTCATCAAAGCGTTCGATGTCATTATTATTATCAGTTTTGTTTCATTGTTCTTTATGTAAGTTTTCGCCCAAAAAGGTATTCTTCCGTCTCATCTTTCTACTCGAGGCGATCCCCCGGGGCTTTCGAATACAAGTCGTTACATTTCAAACCATATTCTCGGGTAAGAGACCAAAACGCCTAAGGAAGTAGCATGCCAAGGAGAATGTGAACGTGCTTTTCGTCTCGTTTCCATTGTTTTAGGTGAAAGACAAAAGAGATTTCTCTCTATCTTTCCATCCATCTGCCTCTCTCGGTCTTGTACTTTCTGTCTTTTACATACTTGAGAATTCTCTTTTTGTCGGTTTTGTCTTTCCCGTCTTTGCATAGCTCACTTTCTTCATGATTTTTCTCTGTGAAAATATCGTCTGTTGCTTTTCTGCAAGCTCGTCGTCTTCACCTCGTCAACCCTCCCTTACTCTGCCTTGATCAACCACCTCTTCTCGAACACCTCAAATTTTCTGTAAATATTTGGTCTTTTCTTTTGTTCAAGTCACTTCTCTCTTCGTTAACCTCACACACACACACCACCACCAGAGACACACTTGCCTCACGTCTAATGCGTTAAAGTCATGACTGACTTTGTCTCCTGACGCTTCTTTTCGCTTTTATACCACGAAATTGATTTGTTCTCGCATTTTATTATTGCTTGTTTTCCGCTTCTTTCTATCGCTTTTACGGCACAAACAGTACGGAAAATGGAAAGCCGATGAAACCGGATAAACAAAAAAAGGTACTAAAGGATAAGAGGGCAAGCAATCGTGGTGTGAAAAAGAAAATAAATCCTCGTTTTATTTATTTGCGAAAAAAAGGGAAAGCAGAGAGAGAGAGAGAGAGAGAGAGAGAAAAGTAGAAGGAAACTATGCGGCAGCCAGAGAGAAAACTATATGCGGAACACGTAAAAACAAACGGATTTTCCGTTTCTTTCGGACCAAAACAATCTTCAGAATAGTCACTTTACTTCCTCAGGAGTTTTTTCCTTTTGGTTTTACCTTCTGTGAAATCCGGATTGAACATTTGATTTTGGGTTTTTCCTGCACTGCTTGACTGGAAAAGAAGCAGTTTAAATCTAAAAATGGCATCGAAATAAAATAAATTTGACGGTCTCCAAATGCCCATGTTGTCTCAATCGATTCCACGGATAAAGTGTTTGTCCTATTAATAGTCTCCCAGTTGGTGTGTTAAATTACTTATTTTAGTTCGTTTTGAGCACTTCAGAATGTTCAAGTACTCAGCCTCATGTCAATAAAAATATACGTAGTCTGGTGACCTAAAAATAATTTTGGTTTGATATAACAGCAATAATCAATTGTTAACAATCCCCACGGGCGAAGGTCGACAGTGGGAAGTAAAAAATGATTTTACCGTATATTAATAAATAAATTTTCAACTCAAATAATAGTCAATAAACCAAGTCCGGTAATCAAGCAATTGAGCCCAATTGACGAACGATTAACTAAATTTTTATTCCTAAATTGAAGACTTCCGCTATTACCACCAAGGTGATATTTTCTAGACACATCTTTGTTGATTACTACTACTACTACAATTATTACAACTAAATTAAATAACTACAAAGCGGGAGAACAAAGGAGTTTAAAAATTTCCTTAAACCGAAGAGAATATCAGACTGAAACTTATCTATTCGTGGCATAACTAAAACGATGAAGATTATCATTTGTTTAGGGTGTTGATTGATTGATGAAAAGTAGGATTATGTTTCTCGTGTTCGATTTGGTTTGTGATGTATTTTTTTAGCAACATCAATAAGAAGAAATACTCAAATGGGGTGTTGTACAAGGACATCTTTCTCTCTCGATACAAGTTACAGTACTCTTCTCGATTACTTAAACGTCGATTGTGAATTTTTAATATTGTTTTTTTTTCTTTACAGAACAATCTGCTACCATCTGGAGAGAAATCAGTCGAGGGTTACAGCATAACAATCGAACAAGCTACGAGGCATCAGGCGGGCGTGTATCAATGCAAAGCATCCAACGGTGTGGGAAAACCCGTGGAACAGTCCATTGTACTACACGTGTTATGTAAGTACCAACATCTGTTTACTTAAAACATGAAATATTATCATCGTTTCTCTATCCGAACTCTAATGTTTTCGGAAATCAGAAAAAAATTGTACTTATTTGGTAGAGAAACGTTTCCCGTAAATTTCCAAAGTTTTGCCAACAAGAAACGCACGTTCTTCTCGACAAGTGTTCGTATTTGTAGACCCAGACACATCTCACTGACACGGGCGAAAGCTCGATTCTCAGTTAAAGGGGAACAGAGTAAAAAATCATTGGGAGTAGGTTTGCAAAATACTTAATACTTCCCTTCATCTAGTGCTCTATTAATTATTAATCAGTGCTAATACCCTCGGGCAGGGCAATGCCACATGTGAGAGCCAAAAATTCATAATGGCCAGGAGCAATTGAGAGACGAGGATGACGCCACATTAAAGTCTAACAAGGACCTCGTAGGGGATGCGAGGATTAATAATTAACTAATGTTTATCATCTTTTTGGGGTAAAACTGAGAGTTCAACTTACTGGGCGAACCTGAAAGCGTCTAACGGAAGTTTCGAAGGTTCGATTTGACCCGCGGCCCTGCTGGAACTAATATAATTAATTTTTGCACGTTCACAAAAGGCGGTGACCCGTAAATTGGATCACTTTTTGAAAACAATGGAACCAGACGAATTTTCATGGGTTTTTCAATTTTGAGCTTTCCGAGTGAGGCCGCCACGGCGGACGGCAGTCTCATCTATTCCCGTATCTGACGTTTTATCTATTTCCTTTCTTTTATGTTTTGTGTCCATGCGGTCGTGCCTTTCTTTACGTTGCAGTTCACCTTTTGACGGGTGAAAACCAACCGCCGAAACCCGAACACACAACATTCTCAGTTTATTTTGACTTCATTTCAATTGTTAGACTTTCTACCAGAACTTTATCAAACACGTGGGTGTTCATTACGTTAAGGTGTCACAGGGCGCTTGCCCTCTAGTTCTGTATGTGCGCAAATTTTTTTTTAGGAAAACACCAGAACAGAGCCAGAAGCACACAAACTCACGATTTAGACCAAAACTTTGACTGGTTTACGCTTGTCTGCCGCCTCGGTGGTTTCACAGACTCTTATTATAGAATTAGTCCACAAATTTATTGTATAGGGGAGTAGAAAAGTTAATCTGGAAACGATGACCAAAGAATAAATGGTTCAAACCGCCTCTTTTCATCAGATTCACCACTTTTACTCTTCCGATGGGTTCACCGAATTGAAAAGCAAAAGCTTTCTCAGTACGTAGGATTAGTTTCCAATAGAATAGGCGTAAAATGTGTGGCGGTCGAATGGCTTTGACATATCCTCTGATCAACTCAAAAGGTGCTTTTGCCTTGTTCACTGATGAACCTCTGCAATTTGCTTTTGACACTCGTCATTTTCTTCTCGCTGCTTCTCTTAACTCCCTTCTAAGACTCAATCGAAGAAGACTTAAAACCTTTTTACATGGCAGCCCAATTACACGAAACGATGGTTGGCAAGTGATGAAGTGACCATGTGGTAATTCACCCTGAAGAAACGGTCTCTGACAGATTGCGTCGGATGAGCAAGGGAGGAGCGTGAGCGAGAAAGGAAAGATTTTGTGACACTCTGTGAGTAGCCTGCGACGCATGTAAAAATCGGTACACTTTAGGTTGCGGAAGGCAAGGAAGGCAAAGGAAAGTTTCACGTACCTCCACATGTACTCCATTCGTAACTTTTCTACTTTCCTAAAAGTTTTTTTTTTTGAAGTTTCTGCACTGAAATTGAAATTAACTGTAAATAAATTAGAGTTCGATTCAAAAATCAATACCCCCATTAACAATTTAAATTGTTTTATTGAAACGTTTTAATTTTATCTTCTGCTTCTTTGCTTTCCATCTGCTTTCACATTAAACATGTGGTGATTTTCAGGGTGAAGCGGGCTATCTTTTGCCCGTTTCAATTTGCCCCGGACTTTTTTCCCTTGTTGTAATTCCGTTATGAGAGAAGTATAAACTGCTGTCAATCGTCAGATTAAACCCTTGTTTTGTAGAAAAATAGGAAAAAGTTTTTATTTTTTTTTCGCTTTAGGTATGCCAATGATCACTTGACGAGATCAAATCACATTCAATTTTATTCTAAAAGAAAGCTTTCGAAAAAGTTTCATTTCATTGTTGTTCGACTAGGCTTCTTTTTTTTCATTCTTTTGCGACTTACTTCAGAGCTTTTTCTTCTCTTCTGTTGTCTGCCACCTCCGTTTTTCTGCAGGAAAAATTTTTCATCTTTTACCTTCCCTCGTCAATTCACAAAATTTCCTCCCATTTGTTTCTGCTTGCTTGGATTGTTCTGCTCCAACTCGAGTCCTCCGATGTAATGCGATGCTGAGTTATTTTCAGTTTCTGCCTTTTGTCATCGATTCTAAAATAAAATTCTCAATATTGATCAATTCGAAATTACCAATAGAGCAGACTTGCTTAATCGGAAGTTCAAGGAACTGAAAACAATGTAATTTTTACTCTTCAGAACCGAGTGATTGTTTCCTTAGTTGTCGGTTATTTTTCTACCCTCGAGGCCTGTTTCTTGAGAGTATACGGCGATGAAGTGCACCAGAAGAAGTTAAGAAACAACCAACGGAGCTCTATAAATAATGGTCATTGGAAAGAAAAATGAAAATAAAAGAATTTATGTAGACACTACTAATGTAGTTTTTTGCCGGAGGGAAGAGGGACTTTTACATTTTAGAACTTTTTTATTTATTTATTTTATTTTTCTGCCGAGCAGTCATACTTTACTTAAATGTATTAATTAATAAGAAGTTTAAAATGTCGAATCCGAAAAGGTCACTTGTAGGAGATAAAAGCTTTCCGGAGAATTCAGTTTTTTCCCCCCGCCCATCAATTTTCAATTTATCCCATTCGACAAAAAAAAACTTCCCTGAAGAATCCAAGGAAAATCGGAATGTGGTTGAACGGCAGCAAAGGCTCACATATGGGAGAAGAGCAAGTGAGGCCAAAGTTGAGTAGAAAAAAAAAATGGAAAATATTCTGATGGAGATAAAAGGGAATTTGAATTTTGTGTGCTGAGCCTTCTATCTAACTACCCAAAACTACCCAAACCAAATCCGACTCGCCTCGCTTTATGGCCTTTTTTTTAGGAACAAAAAAAAATTTCTCAAAAAAGACAGCCTTTTTCTATCTTTGGACCCCCGTGTATTTTCGAAATTTTCAAACTCATTCAATGCAACTCAATTTGATGGTAAATTTGAGGTAGAAAAACAGCAGAAGATAGAATAGTTGCCGGTGTTGGGGACTAGGAAAGGATTGTATAAAGATCAACCGCACTATTCAATTAAAATTACTCAACTAATAAGGAAGTTGTTGTGTTGCAAGTGTAACTTTTTCAGAAAGGTGTTGCACATGGGCGTGACACCTCGGCTGGTCTCTGCCTAAAGTTACGGTCCTGCGTTCATTAAAAAATAACTTCGATAAAACATTGATTGACACACGGGCATACACGTGTTGTAATTATACTGTCTGAACCGACTTCAGGTTAACAGGAACTCGCAATAAAACTTCCCCAACTGACAATCAAAAACTTTGGTTCGAGTACTAAATGAATAGTTAACTATTGTTATTAATTATAATATATTTCGTATCAAGTCAGATGTTAATAGTCACACAAAAATTGGTTCGCTAGTTCGCTCTTAATCATTGCATCTCTCTTGTGTTATTATACATAATTAAAGGTAAACCCGTACTACCTGGACGGTTTTGGTAGCCTATCGTACCCGTCCTCCCGCACCTGTTTTCAAGTCAATAGAGTAGTTGATCGGTTGATCGGGTACCAGTCTACATTTTGTCAACAAATTCCAACAGGTGGTAATTTGGGTTGAACCGTTAAGTTATTTTTAAGTTTTAATGTCTCCTCAGTCAGTCGAGTTATGGACGGGCACCACGGAGTAGATGAACGGAAGACGGGGCAGGTGGGGCCCCTGACTGGATTTCGGGAATGGCACACCCGTTTCCGATTTACTACAACCGGTACATAGAACGGAAATATGTTGTAGGGAATGAATCTTTCAACGTTTTTGCCAGTTCGGCAGACACAAATTCTTCATCACTTTGTTTGGTCGTTAATCCGTCATTTGAACCGTACAATTTGTTTTCCTCCAGGACACGCGTTCCTCATCAGAAGACTTTCATTCATTTCGGATTTGCTTCAAAATTTTCTGTTTCTCTCGGTGTCACTCTAAGTATCGACGCGCGAATTATTTCCGTGCCCTTCACATCTTGTTCCCAAAAGCAGCAGAACGTTTTTCACTTTGTAATGCTCACTTTGTAGTTTCCTCATTTGTTTAATCCGGGAAAAAGCACTCGATAAAAGCAAACGCATGATTCGATTACTCTTGCCGGTGGACAAAGCAGATCCAATAGAATTTTTGACATTTTCACATTCCGAATTAAACGGAGTGGCCCCGTCCAAAAAAAAAAAAAATCGAAGAGAATCCGTCTGAGTATTGACAAAACGATTTAATATCGCTATAAGCGGAAATTTGATTACATGCAATGAGACGTTCAGGTTTCCGCCATTTATGTTAATATTTTAATGTTACAACCCTTAAAACTCTGTTATCCGAGAATAATTATTGTTTTCTTTGGTGTGTGGTCCATTGTTTTAGTTTTTTTGGTTGGGATGACTGTGACGTCACTCAGCCCCAAGTTAAAAATTGTTACCTTTTTGTTTGTCCTAAAGTTGAGCGAAGTATTCCACATGTTGTCTTACCTTTCTATGGTCTATGTTGTTTGTAATTTCCTAAAATTACCGTTTATAATGTTTTTATTACTTCCGCTAATTTATTCATAACTTGTTCCATTGTTAAATGTTTACTGCCTTCGTTTTCATTAATTTCATAGCTTTCACTGAAATCATTTTATGCTAATGTTTTCCACCCAACATGGCACCGTGTCTCTTTCATTACTTTCCGTTTAATTTCGTCACATTTTCTTATAGTTCGCCTGTTAGAACAAGAGGTACTGACTCGTGTTCTACGGGTCAAGCAAGTCAAATGTAATAATGCTAATTAGGAGAGGGAACGGCAAATTCATTTCTGGATGTCATTAATAAAGAACATACGCGGAGAACATCCATCACTCTATTCATTTTTCTAAGTAGAAACGGGAAATGGGAGAAGTTCAGGAAAAACAAGCCGCGGAGGTTCTCCCTTTGGGATGAACATACAACGCGACCGTGACATCTTACTTTATTGTTGAATCTTACGGCTCTAAGGCTAACTTTGTTCTTCCATTTATTCTACCTTTTCTTCATTATTTTTTGTATTTTTACGGTGTAATGCAATCGACCGACCACAAAAAGGAATCGTCAAATTCGTATTTATATTTTTCATGAGGCTGCATGCCAATTTTTTACCTTTCCCACTTGTCAAATACCAACAATTTAGTTTTTTTTTCTTGCTTTCAGATCCACCAGAAATTGAAGTTGAAAGGAGTTGGGTGCATTCCGGTGAAGGATTCGAAGCCCAACTTGTCTGCATCGTACATTCGGAGCCTCCAGCCGATGTAAGTTTTTCACCACTTGTGCATTATTCGACCCAACAGGAAGAGGAACATTAGGCATTTCGCCAAAACAAGTCTTGGCCAGAATGACTGATGTTCCTCTGCTGTTTTATATATATGTATATATCTCATTTGAACACGATAGAGAACCCTTAATCATCCTACTCGTGTTCTACTCGTACAGTTAAATTAAACGATACGAGGCGGTGGGTATCATCTGTGCCATCGCAGCACAACAGAGAAATAAAAGAGAAATTAATTCGACTTCTTCAGTTGGAAATTCATATTATCGTGCCTACTTCCTTTGATTTATATCTTATTTCCCCGGTAAGATTGGAAAATTGGAAATTTTTTTCTTTCTCATTGCGTTTTGAGCTTTTCAATTGCGAGAAAATGAAATTGTCAAGGCACCAGAGCTCGAGAATGCGAAGTGGGAAGAAGTTGGGCATCAAAAGCTCCCGGGAGAATATTAAAGCAACTTAATGACGGTTTTTTTTTCCTTCTCTTTTCTTTTGGGATGTGACAAGATCAGCCTGGACCATCGATGAATGGCAAATGATTTGCCTCTCGGAGAAAATTCCTTCTATTTACGTCAAAATGATGTTGATGTACACTGTAGTTGAGCGTAAAGGGAGTGGAATATTAATTTCGTCACATCCGCTTTCTCTCCTTCTCTTTTCCTCTCCTGTGCTTCAACTTCCGTTTTGTAATTTCTGAAAAAGGTCACCCGAAAATTGTTAACTTAATCCCAACGGTTGGGAGTCCGGCGTGTTGACCGCGAAGCATTCGCCGTTCATTTCCTGTGGGCAAAACTCAAAACTGACTTTTATTCAAAACGGAGACTACAACGGTAGTGCACTTCCCACGCTTCCTACAACATAAAAACGACACAGAGATGTGTGACAGAGGAGACATTTAATCCTTCGTGCGAGTTTACATGGAACTTGTGATATTTTGTCGTTTTGTTGATCACGTCAGAGTTCGTGTTCCCCTCGTGTTCAGTTGTGTTACCTGTCATTATTTCGTATCCCAGAAGGAGAGTTTGTTAAATATAAGAAACTATAATTAGTATTCGGCTTGCTGTGTGCTACACATTTCTATTAAGTTATGTTCATGGAATGTTTACAAGTTTTAACTAGCTGTAAGCCTCTTGTGAAACCGTCCTGACTAACTCTGTCACAACCTTTAATTTCTACAGGTGCTGTGGTACAGAGATACACTAAGACTGGACACAACAGAGAGAAGAAGCATGGAAGTGAGGGGAAGTCGTCACACACTAATAATTCGTAAAGTTCAAGCTTCAGATTTTGGTAACTACAGCTGCGTAGCAGACAACTCCCTTGGAAAAATGAGGCAATACCTCCAGCTGTCAGGTAGGAAAAAGTAAAAATCTATTTTGAGTACTCAAGTCAGACAGTGCAGACTTTAATTTTAAAATTTATTTATTTCTGTAGGCAAACCAAATCAAGTAGTTTTTAGAAGTGAGCCAATTGGACGGTACAAAGACAGTTACAATATCACGTGGGCCGTCAACAGTTACACACCAATAGAAGAATTTAAATTGTACTTTAGGAAGCTGTTTGATCAAAATCAGCCAAATCCACCCCAGCAGCACCACGCGAAACGACCGACCAGAAGGGTAAATGTTTAATGCTTTTTTAAATGAATCCACAGGAGTTCACCTTACACCAAAGCTGGGGAAAGAAGTTTCACTTAAGTTTAACCGGAATGTTTCTACTTTTTAAAAACTTTAATTTTTCCCTGTAAAACCGTCTAATCTTCTAAAAAATAAGATTATAGGGATAAAGAAGGATCGGGAACCTTTTTTTTCCAGAGCTCTGGCAGGACAGTTTGGCATTCCGTTCAGGCACTTCCCGTCGTACCAATTCAACCTTTCCTACCCGTTGCCTACAGCAAAAAAAAACAGACGGCATTAAAAGCAGAAAATGAAGTCCGTGCATAACTCTAATGTGAAACGAAACAATGTTAAACAGAAGGAGAAAGAGTGTTGGTTTTAAAATGTCTCCTAAACCGAAAATTAATTCGGAGGCATCTTTTGGGTTTTATTAAGGGACGTTCTAATGAAAAGAAGGTTTTCAAATGGAGGCCCAGGCGACGTTTGAAAAATTGACACAAACACAATGAACGTCCTTTGATTTGACAAGTTAGTTTTTTAGCGACTTTTTCTGTGAGACCCCGAAAGGTTTTCCTTGTCGGTTTGCAAACTTGTGTGTCACCTTGTAATTTTCACTCGGTTTAAGACGTGAGTTTGAGATCACGCAGGAATATTAGCCGTAATGAACTCATGAGAGAACATTTTATTATGCTTTAACGTGAGTTTAAACGTCGATTACGTGATTAGTCGACCTGTACAGTTCCTTCAACCGCAGAAGACTCTAAAACTATATAAATAAAATACCAATATTTAGGTTGAGTAGTTCACCGTCATTACCCGAGGATCCTTGTGGTAATTTGTAGTTAATTTGTTAAGGCGTGAAGTTAATTATATATATTTGGGCATTAATGAGCGAAATACGCCTGTGGCTCGCAACGAGAGAATATCCTTTTTCCTGTTCGACATTTCACACTTTTCTACCTGGATTTTACTTTTCGTTAAAAATCACGGGTGTCACGTTGATTTGTACTTATTAGCCGTCTTCGCGTTTCGTCTTGTCCTTCGAACTTCTCCATGGCAGAGTTCGGGTGAAGGCAACTTCAAGTTTATTTAATTCCCCATTTTATTAAATGCACATTCAAATAACAACCTGAAGAAGATAAAGTATCAGGGCGTAAGGCAGAATTTTGCATTCGGAAATTCAAAGTCTGATCCTTTTCTCATTCCTGTCTTGACGCGAAAATTAAAACCTTTTTTCTTCGCACTCGGAAGGCAGTGAATATTGCTACTTATTGGTAAGGTCTCGGTGTTTGTCGAGGGTAGTCAAGGAACAAGTGGAAGAAGAAAAGACCAGAAGCAGAAGACGAGAAAGAACTACATCAATCAATTAGACTGGAGTTAATTTTTTTGTTCTCGGACGAGGAAGAAAGATGGCTGGAAAACGTGCTCCGCGTTACGTTTTAAATATTGTTCTGGAGACAGAGGCCATAATTTTGCCTTACCCCTGAGACTGAAAAGAAGTAACCCTCTGAGAATCGAAATAAGGAAACGAAATTTACAAGGTTTCAGTAACGAGCCGCACTCAAAAAAAAAAGAAGTAAAATTGTTCCCAACAGTAGTTATGTATTCTATTTAAATGTTCCAGTACCATTAGAATTTATTGAGTCGAATTGCAAGAGCCATCGAACGAGTAAACAAATGGAACTTTTTCCTAAGAATGATAATTATGGCTACAAGTTGAGGCACGTGTACTTATTAACAATAAACGAAGGGGTCGGATGTTTAATATTTTGATGAGGTTTACGTGCAATTCGCTCAAACAAAATGTACATAAAATTACCAGTACTTTATTATTTATAACGAAAAGCACACATCCGTGTTTTTATGTAAATCGCATTAATAGAATTTGCACAAGTTCAAATCAGCTTCGAGCCTCGTCTTGTGTCGATGAATTGGCAAGGCATCAGGTTTCAGGTTTTCTTTGACCCCGTGAGCAAAGTTCAGCACTTGGCGGGTAGTCAAATTAAATTTTCAAAAAACTCGCATGGGTCGAGTCCCATTGGGAATGGTCTCAAGTCACGGGTTCCCTTTCCACAGGCAAAGAAAAAAAAACTCTTAAGATTTATTAACGGAAATTTAACGAGTGCGTTACGGAAAAAATTTAAATATGTTAATAACCCGATTCTTTGTTTTATTTTTCGGTCTCACTCCATCGAGTTGAGTGAAAAGCAATGAAAGCTCCCTGAAAGCTCCCCGAAAGGACCTTAAATCGTAACGTTCAATTTATTCGGTACCCGGGGAGGTAGTCGAATTGTACTCGATTAGGAATTCACGTGCTGACGAAAAGCACACTTGCCGATTACGACGGTTAACACTGGGAGGTGCACGCGAACGCCTTTTTTAGAGAATGTTCTTTTTAACTATGACAAAAATAAAGTTTCGAGCCCGATCTTAACTTTTAAACAAGTACCATAATTTTGAAAAAGTAGTTCGAACCTCCTCGAGGGGGATGGTCGGATAGAGGGTGGGACCGGTGTAATCTCGAAACCCCGTGGCAACACCTGGAGGAAAGTGTTCAGTTCGATGGTGGAACTTGAACAGTTGCAAATAGTTGGCCGATTAGTTCGGAGGTCATCTCTCTCTCTCTCTTGCTCTCTGGCTGAACTTGTCTCTTTTTTCTGTTTCTATTTTCCAACGGAGGGAGGCAAAAAAATTCACGTCGCTGCAAAAACTATAAATTACGCCACGCATTAGCATATAATTTATGGCGTTAAACGTGATTACCGGAACGTTCCGCTGTAAATTATCAAAAGTAATATAGTTCCACGGGCCACCGTTATGAATTTGTACGAACATAAGTTTTAAAGACGGAATGTTTAATGTGATTTACTTATATTCGCATGATTCTTATGTACATAGACTATTTGAGTAATCAGTTTTTAACACCAGTTGAGTAGTAACATCGACCGCCATCGTTCAATAGAAAATCACAGAAATCCTTGTACAATCACAGAGCTTAATAATTGAAAATTATTATTAATAACAGTCCTGTGTGGTGTACTACACCCGTGAGTGTATGCAGTTACTACACAATAGGCACGTCAGATCAATTCATTTAGTTTTGTAATATTTCCTTGTTTATATTAAAAAATTCGCTTAACGATTAACTTAAATTATCAAACTAATTCGGACATTTTGAATTTCCCAATTGGTTTCTACTGCATTTGACATCATTTGGGTCTCATTTAGGCCCGACCTTTTTTTTTTTTTTTTGACTCACAGCATGTGCCTGACTTTCGGTTTAATTATTCTGATGGTTTTTCGATGAAGGAATGCTTTTTTTTATCCAAATGGTAAATGTTCAAAACAATACAGCTGACGAGAGTACAATTTATGAGTGGAAAGTGCGAGTGGTACTTGACCTAATTAGAAACGAAAAAATACTCGGGATGATATTTAATTACGTGACTCGTGTTATTACGTCAAATATTCCCTTTGTTGTTTTGAACTATTCGAGTAACTTTTAATAAGCCTACGATACTTTAAGTTTCTTACGGTGGCTACTCAAAGTAAAGTTTGCCTGCTTTACATCCCAGGAAAGTAAAAACTTACGTCCTCGAACCGTTAGAATATCATTTAGGGTTCAAACGTGCTAAAATACACTAATAATATACATTTTCGTATGCATATGGCTCGGCGCTTTGGTGCTTCAATAACACGCATAATAGCAGCGTTGACTACTTGATTATAGATTTATTCAGTCTATTATTGATTTCGAATTCGTCACGGATGAGACTTTACAGTTAGAGAACTTCATCTAGATTTGTTTATGGGTGTACCCTAATTTGAATCCTTTCACAGATTACATACAATTTTCTCACGGAACTTGATTTTATTATAAATGATGATATTGCTTTCGTCGGTCTCCCGACGTCATCAAAATGTGTGTGAAATCCCAGGAATGGACAAAAGACATGGAGGATGAAATTCAGTCGGATACAAGTTCTCTCTCTCTCTCTCTCTCTCTCTCGACTTTAAGTTCTTTCTATCGACTAAACTTCCTGCCAGCTTTCTTTGAAGTAATGTCATTAGTACGAGTAACCGGTCTTCTTCTCACCTTATTTGTGATTATAAACTTTGTCATTTCTTTTTTTTTGTATCACGATTTCGGGTCCTTCTTCACAGCCTACCCCCGAAAAGTTGAAATTCTTCCGGAAAAAAAGGAAGACAAATTTGTATTGTATCTCCCATATTAATCACAGGAGACACCTTTTTGAATGCAAAACTTGTTCTTCTGTTTTTTTTTATAACACGGAGATTTCACGCGACAGAATTCTATTAACTGGAAAATGGGTGAACTTGTGTGATGTTGGGTAATTTTTAGAAACTAAAACTAGCGGATGTTGTACTAAGTTGTACTAAGTTGGAATAGTTTTTTGGTTGTCCGGTTCTTTTTCGTCCAGTCTAAGCAAACAGTCGACTGTTTACATTCCACGAACTCGTCCGGAAAGAAAATACAACCAATTTTTTCTTAATTCTTAAATTTTTTAAACTTTTAGAGACTGTGTCGTCTGTCGGCAATGACATTTTCTCTTTGAGTTTCTAGAAACAAAAAAAAGTCATCCAAATAAATACTCATTTGGTGGTAGTCTCAATCGGTGGTTTTAACCTCTTTTCAGTATCCTTCATCGTTCCAAGAGAACGAAACCTCAAATCAACTTGGACGTGGTGATTGGAGTGATGTGATATTGCCAGCCATACCAAGTGAACTTTTCACTCAGCAAATGTCTTATGTCATCCGAGGTTTGGAACCTGGAAGTCAATACGAGGCGAGAGTTCGTGCCAGAAACAGGTTCGGTTGGAACGAGCTCTCCGAACAGTTTCATTTCTCGACGAGAGGATCAGGTGAGACTTCGATTTTAGTTTTAGTTTTTAAAACGAGTAAACATACTTCATCGTCATTGCTTGTTTATTTCTGCACTTCGAGTCTGATTCCCCTCATCACAATTGTTTAATCATTTTGTGAATGTTTGAATAAATTAATTACATGGAAGTTCCCGTGGGATCCACTTTACAAGTGTTTTTTGACAGATCCGAACGATTCACTTTTTTTTATACAGAAAACACGTAAAGTGGATCTGCAAGACTCTTGAACTTAATGTTAGGCAACGTGGAATGAAGAAAAACTTTTCTAAGAACGCATGACTGCGCTTATTTTATTAATTTTGTTTTATTTAATTTGTTTAAATAATAGTCGAATTATATACACGAGTAACTGTATTAATACTTTATAAGGCGACGGTAGCTTGCGGTTGAAATTGTCATGATTTAAGCAGTGCCACTACGTGTAAATTACATATGTATGTTTTATGTAATGAAAAACCCTCACGTCTTGAAAGCGGAAATCCGTTTAAGTTACCCCATCTACCATTTTCTAACTGCTTGCCATATTCTTTTCTGATGGTTTCTTATAAATTTTCCCTGCAATCTGCATCTGTAAATGAATGTATTCATTTTTTATATTATTCTCGCTTTTTCTGTCTCCAACCTTTAATATTTCTTTAGCCATTGTCTGAGTAATCCTTTTAGACAATATTTCCATTCAGTGCTCTGGATTCATTCGCACCCATCATTTTTATTTTCTCCTTATTTTCCCTAATGCCGTGGTATTCTTTTTCTGCCATCCTCCGCTTAAATTTCATCTTGGAATATATATTCGCGAAATTCCATCATTTTCTGGGTTTCCTCTCGTTCATTTCTTACCATTGCACACACGCGTTTTTTTTTTCTTTCATTATTTTTACTCCTCTCGAGTTGGATTTCGCTTTCGAAAGTTCGTAAAATCCGCAAAAACCGCCGCCGTGCATTCTGCCGATGTGCAACTTTGTTGCTTTTTCAGACTTGATTTAACTTCTCGGTTTACTTCTCTGAAAAGCTCCCTGACGAAGAAAAAGTTAAGCCCAACCACCTTTTCCAGAACTGGTACGTATGGTACCAGTAATTTTCCTTCTTGAATTTTGATTTTTAATAGACATATTATATGGTATAAAAAGAAAGCACGTGCATATAAAAAGGGTCTGTGAAATTGTAAAACACCTGCAATAAAAATGTTTTTGTAGGAAAGACAGTTTTATGTCATTTGGTGTGATCAACTAGAGGTAAAATAAATAAATAATTGATGACGGTTTGATTTACATCATTTCAAACCGACTGTTCAACCCACTAAAATTCCGTAAATAATGACCCCTAGGTGTACCTTTATGCTTTTTTTCAGTAATTCGAAAGTTGACTTCCTGTTTGTTCAGATAACTTAAATTTACTTGGAATGGCTAAAATTATGTTCTACCAAAAACCACTGCTTATTTCGTATGAAAACAATGTTAGCGTTAGACTCGGGTTACTTTCAATAAAGGCCATAATTATACCGTTACAGAGAAATAGTTAATAAGTTGGGGATAGGGGGTACCAAGGTACTTTGGGATTTGGTCAGATGAATAAGTAATTAAGGTGAGGCGTTACCTTTCGACCTTTTTAGTTGAATCTTTAACATCCATCGCGGGGTTTCTGTGAGACAATTTTTACAACTAACATCTTTAGAGGTACATAATAACATGGTGGTAACAACAGCACTGCAATTCAGTATCAATTAAACAATAATTATTTCAAACTTTAAAACAAATATTAGTACCTGAACAATAGATAATGTTATTTTTAATCTGCATCCCTCCTTAACACGTTTATTTTATTTTTATTTATTTATTTATTTTTCTTTCGGACAGACTTTTCTGATGGCTCCAACAATTCAAAATCTCCTAATTTTAACGGTTAGTTTTTATTTTGTTTTTATTTTGTTTGCTTTCTGTTTTTAGTTAAGAATACCTCGGGTTGGAGTTTTAAATTTTCTAGATATTTGGTTGCATGTGGTCTGACTAAATCATCACCCTCTACCACACTTTGACTTAGTGTGTAATTCTTTACTAGAAAGCATGGTTATCGACACACTTCAATTATTTTTAACTTTTATTTACTATCAGTAACATCCGCATAATGGTATGATGGTGTAGGTACCAATTTATTTAAAAAAAAAAATACGCCGCATTATGTATTACATTACCAAAATACGCAGGCGTTGCTAACACGAAATTCAATAAATTCAAACAAGCTGTTTTGTTCTATTTCTATTTATTTCTATTTAGTTTAGGAAATACTTTAGCTGGTTTTACAAATCAGTAATGTTTTTATAATTTTTCTGTTTTAGAGCTGGACATCCGGGACCTGAGCATGACGGCCTCTTACAACTCAGCCGCTAGATTCTCATTCTCATCAACGTGGCTATCGTTGATCTCGCTGATCTTGATCTACCGATAAGTGATCAGAACTAGTATAAAGTCTCACCAAATGATCCCGCCCCATTCTCGCGGGGTGGTAGAACCAAATAATTTAAAATGACAAAAAACCACAAAAAAAAGAACACTTACGAGCGATTGGAAAGCTCTCGAAGAAATGTGAAGTAGCCTAGGAGTAAGGAAATAACAAAAAAAAACTACTAAGAATAATTCTATTTTTTCATGAACCAAACTGTATAGTAAAATGACTGTTCCGAATACCTTTTACCTTATAAAGAAACAAAAAACGGGATCGTGTGAGTGCACGGGTAAAGTTTTTCGAGGATGAAATGAAACTAAAAAAAACAATTTGTTAATAGTGTTCTATACAGTAAATATGACTGTCGGAGCGTTTTTCACATGTACAGATAGAAATAAACAGCGTGCACGTGTTTCTGTAAATAAATATGCATTCGCATAAATTAAAGAACTCTAATCTTTTTACGCGGAGGATTATATAGTGAACAATGAAGAAGTAATGGAACGTCGTAGAATTTAAGTAAGAATGAAAGCTAGAGCAGTAACAAGAAAAAGAAGATGAAGAAAAAGAAGAAGACGAGCTTAAATGTGAATTTTTATTTTTCCCTTAATCCGTTTTCGTACGAACTTTCCTCTAACACTTCCGTTGTCCAATTCAATTAAACAACTCTGAATGAAGGTTGTCAAGCGGATGAGAATCTTCAGATGGAAAAAAAAATCGAACGATGGCAAAGATAATCCTGGGTGTCTGCGCGGATTTAATTCAACAGGAGAGACTGATGATCCTCAGTCCTGAAGAAAACCGAAAACAACACACGACACACACAACAAAAACATACATACAAAGCGAAGACAATCAAACACATCGTTCGTCAAGGTAAGCTGAACTCTCTAGACTTTGAATTTAATTTGTTTTATCAGTTAAATCTAGTTAGTTAAGTTCGTGTTATAACTTTTATTGAACTTAAAATCATAAATCCAGCGAATTTGTTCATCTCTTGAATAGAAAATTGTAAAATGGGTCCTTTAAGTTTGCGTAAAAACCAGAAAAATCCACCCTGACCCATTAAGTAATTTTGATCACGGATGAATTAGTATCGATCTTGATCATCATCATTATTCGCTCGTACCGTTGACTCACTCGGACTGTTATTATTTTCCAATATGCATTATGTGTAATTATGTAGTTAACGCATGCCAGGTCAATCCAGTCAATTTTCGTAGCAGACCTCTGTAATTAAGTGTTGTACATATATATATAAATTTTTTTTTCTTTTAGTTTAACATCGGCAACCGATGAGAGACATGTTCAAGGAGGGTTTTCTTCACGGCTTGTACGGTGAGGAACGCGAAGGGAGAAGAAATCAGGTCAAAAATCCAAGGACAGGTAAGAATAAGTTGAATACTTTTGAGGTAGGAAGTGAATGACGTAGAAAGTGAAATACAAAAGGGGTTGTGTACAACAGGTATTCAGTTACAACTTCAGGCAATTAGTAATATTATTTAATTGCTAAGGAATTAATTTAAGGAATGATAGACCCATTATGTACCGCTTTACACTTTTAAAATAACTAATTTTTCTTCTATACATTTCAGGTACCCTGGCTTGTCTTCTACCTAGACACGGAACGTTCTCGAATTTTTCCCTTCTCATTCACGACTGAAAAATCCAATAGGAATTATAATGACGTAGGATTAAAATTGTCGTTTTATATATAAATTATAAATATATAAACATATATGCATATATAAATGAGTATGAATGCGTGAAAAGGAACTCTCTCGAAACGGAACGAAAAGAATGGAAAAAAAATACAATTTAAATTTTATTAAGACAAAATGGTGCCAATGAAGTAAATCAAAAAACACTTATTTTAATCAGTTAATCAATCGATTAATTAATTTCTTGTATCTCTCTTTCCCTCGGAGCGAAAATTGAATTTCCATCGATTGGAAATTACTTCCGGATTCCTTGTGATGTTTGGTTCCGTTTCCGATTTCTTTTCGCAATTGCCTGAGTAATGGACGATGTGCCCGGGATATTTTCTCTTTGTCATTGACATTTACATCTATTCACACGCAATTAATTAATAACCATGTGAATAATTCATTTGAAAAATCGATGTTTCTCAGCACAACCGAAATGAAAGAAAATGTTTTAAGAACTACGATTGAGTTAGAATTGCTCAAGCACGTCTCAGACATAAAAAAACAATTTTTATAGATATAATGTTTAATATTAATTAAATTATTACAACCGCATTATTATAAAAATGTTAAAGCTGATTAAGCGACATATGGCACTTGGGACACGGAGGCAAACCAAGAGATAGGGAGATACGAGAAAAAGCGACATCTAAACTTTTATTTCGTGTTTTGTGCTTAAGTTAAGTTCAATATAAGCACTTAGAGCGTGAAATTGAAACTTAACAGGCTGCAAGGAGGAAAATTAAAATATATAGTTATTAATCAAACGAGATGTAAAAGTTTCAATGTGTTCTCGCTTAAATTTTTTTATATTTATCAGAACTTGAAACTTTGGCTTGAAAAGAACAACAATTTGAAAACCTAAATGTTTCCGAGCAGCACATTCTGAAGCACGCGAAAAAGACTTCAACTCTATATGTATATAGAATTGGCTTTTTTTTTATCAATTTTGCAGACGATGAATATTCTTTCGTAGAAATACTACATTTTTTGTCGCGTTAAAACTCCTGCTCTTTTGTTTTGTGTAAGCCTGGGCGTGTCCGCCACGCTCGTAAATAATTTTGTTTGTACTAAAAAGTAAAATATGGAAATGAAAACGTAAAAAATTAAAAAATATATACTTCTGTACAATGCTTTGGTAATTTTTATTGTATTGCTCAATCAAAATTCCTTACCAGAACCCAGTACTGCTTAGGTGGTTTTCAGTGACACTTTTTAATGGTTGTCCTGTCAACTAACATAATGTCATCTTCCCACGCGAATATTTCTCTAAACGTTTATCATGCAATAGGTGTTCATGAAAGTGACAACTACTCGGATGTAGAACTCAATAAGTACGCCCTCTACACGGAGTGAAAAGGATGTGTTATCGATTCAATTTTTCTTGTCAGGGACATCTAATGTATTCGTCGCGAACTAAACTTGACTCTTTTGCGCGGACTAAGCCCCGCCCCGAAAGTATCAGAAGCTACACTAGCTTGAGACCTCTTGGAGTTTATGTTTGCCTGATACAAACCAGGAAAAATCTTGCCTCAGTTGAAGTGATGCAAAATCGTTTACAAAACAAGTTTGTGCCACTAGAGGCACCTTGTGAAATTAACGGGAACTAAACTTGACTCTTGCGTGGACTAAGCCCCGCCCCGAAAGTATCAGAAGCTACACTAGCTTGAGACCTCTTCGAGTTTATGTTTGCCTGATACAAACCAGGAAAAATCTTGCCTCAGTTGAAGTGATGCAAAATCGTTTACAAAACAAGTTTGTGCCACTAGAGGCACCTTGTGAGATTAAAGCAAACTAAACTTGACTCTTGCGTGGACTAAGCCCCGCCCTAAAAGTATCAGAAGCTACACTAGCTTGAGACCTCTTCGGATTTATGTTTGCCTGATACAAACCAGGAAAAATCTTGCCTCAGTTGAAGTGATGCAAAATCGTTTACAAAACAAGTTTGTGCCACTAGAGGCACCTTGTGAGATTAAAGCAAACTAAACTTGACTCTTGCGTGGACTAAGCCCCGCCCTAAAAGTATCAGAAGCTACACTAGCTTGAGACCTCTTCGGATTTATGTTTGCCTGATACAAACCAGGAAAAATCTTGCCTCAGTTGAAGTGATGCAAAATCGTTTACAAAACAAGTTTGTGCCACTAGAGGCACCTTGTGAAATTAACGGGAACTAAACTTGACTCTTGCGTGGACTAAGCCCCGCCCCGAAAGTATCAGAAGCTACACTAGCTTGAGACCTCTTCGAGTTTATGTTTGCCTGATACAAACCAGGAAAAATCTTGCCTCAGTTGAAGTGATGCAAAATCGTTTACAAAACAAGTTTGTGCCACTAGAGGCACCTTGTGAGATTAAAGCAAACTAAACTTGACTCTTGCGTGGACTAAGCCCCGCCCTAAAAGTATCAGAAGCTACACTAGCTTGAGACCTCTTGGAGTTTATGTTTGCCTGATACAAACCAGGAAAAATCTTGCCTCAGTTAAAGTGATGAAGAATCGTTTACGAAACAAGTTTGATTGCTAGACATCTTTTTTGACTGCTCAGGAAAAATGGGACCGTTGGGAAGGGATTGCGGTAGTGTGGTACTCGAATCAAGTAAAAAACCTTTTTTTACTCCTGGTATTGGAAAATCCTAGTGTTGGAAGTGGTGAATGGCACAAAGGTAAAATCGCTTGCATTCCACGGATTTGTAATTGGTGTAATCCAACACATCCTTGGCAAAACACAAGATGATAGAACTCTGTGATGCCAAACACCCAACTGTGTGCCCGAGATCGCTAGACATCTAACCTAACTTGACCTAACCTAGTACATTCATCACGAACTATATTTCAGTTGTCACTCTTATTCTGATGAGGTCTGCCTCAACAATATCAGAAGCAAGACTGCCATGAAACCTCTTCCATTTTTTAATCGTTTTAGACTCTAATAGGATTAAGGGAATACAAAATGTTAAGTGAGAAATGTCTGATGAGTGAATATTTTTTAGTCATTTGTTGGCAGTAGTCTCGCATGTTTGTATTCCTTTTACCTGATAAATTGCACTTTATATTGTCATAATTTACGGTTTCATTTTAATGGAATATAGCAACAATGATAGCTAATATAAAATAATATAATAACTCACGGCCAGAGGTTAGTAGTCAAACTCATCCGAGTCGCGATCGTTCAATGCGTCTGACATTAATTTCAATATTTTTGAACTTCTACACAATACAATTGAGTAGTACCAGCCATTCATGGTGAATATTATATAGAACATTGTACATATATGCCAAAGGGTTAAAGGTAGATCCCCCGATTTTATCCAATCCTTATCGTTCATCCAAAACAAGTCTGCGTCTAACATAGAGTTAGCATCGAAATGAACATAAGTGGAGAAATATAGTATAAAGGAAGTCAGGTTGAAGAGAGTGTTGATGGCAGAAAAACAGCCGCACAATCTCGCGCTTTTCCAATTCATGTAAACGGCCGTCCAGAAAATGGCAACTGTAAATAGGGGGAAACGGGCAACTTAGTGGTTAACAAGGGTCTTACGGTGGCAGTCAACATTGACAGGCGTACAAGTGTGCTTACTTCCCATAAGAATGAAACATGTGGCGGCAGCAATTGCGCATGAATTTACAGCAGAATTCTCATTTTTGTAGTACGTTGTGATGACCAATGTAATTCCAAACAATCCGTGAACCATGCAGTGTAGTGCCATGATGTAGAGGCCATGGATGAGAGAGAACATTTGGCAGCAACATAAAAAACTTCCAATATGCTCCCCCATGTTGGGGAGCTTGTTTGGGTTTTATAGGAAATGGACGTCTCACTGTCAGCCATGAGTGACGATGCCTCCGCGATTGGGATAAAAACAGGGATACCGCCTCCTTAATATGTTTTTACTTACTTTATTCCTAGACCGACTTCCAGTCAACGTTTACTCTCGGTTAACGCTCGGTTCGTCCTCTTGTTATACAAATAATATATAATTTCATAGGCATGTAATGAAAATATAACAAAACTTATATTGTCAAAAAGTAAAAAAATTACATTCACACGCTACATATAAAATAATATATACACATAATAAAAAGCTATTTTTTGATGTTGCTACTTATAATTTTATATTTTAATTTTTTTATGGACTGAACTGGTAGCGCTTTCATTTGTGCTCAACATCAATTCATTGCCTTTTCCACAAGTCGTATTTATATTTTAATTTTAACATGTTTCGTGTAACCCTATTCTTATGTAACCTCCCTGAAACTCAGGAATTATTAGCATTTACCACCCATCCTTCCTGGCCTTAATGTCAAGACAAACTTAGGGGCTTTTCTCGGGCAGGGTGGTGGACACGGCGGTGGACATGGCGGCGGACATGGCGGCGGACACGGTGGTGGGCAAGTGGGCAGTGAACATGGAGGAGGACACGGTGGCGGACACGGCGGAGGACATGGTGGGGGTGGACACGGTGGTGCAGGACAACATCTTCCTTTCATGAACACCTTTTTAATCCATGGAATTTTCTTGCAACAGGGAGGTGGTGGAGGATCACAAGCCTTGGCGCAACTTGCCGGAGGACATGGTATAAAGCAAACGCAGTGAGCCAGCCTACAGAGAGTGATGCCGTACACGATCCAGGCGAGCATCATGAGTATGAGTAGTATGGTGAGAACGTGCCAGAATGTCAGGGGGTAGTCCGGTCCAACCCAGCATTCAACTTCCGTGTAATAGAACATTGCATCAAAAAAGCAGTTGGCGTAGAAAGGAAGGTAGTGGAAGAAGTACAGGAGTCCGATGGCAATGTAGATGAGTGCCAAAATGATGAATAAGGCACCGAACAACCTCGCGCAGCCAGGACGCCTCCACACGAGAAGACAAAAAAGGGACACTGAAAAAGAAATTATTAAAATGAATACTTATATTTTACCATTCACGTCATTACGACAAGACAAGAAGTTACATTTAATGTGGCAAAATAAACTTAAAGAAAAAATTAAATTCATAGTACTCGAATCATTCGACTACCACCTGTTGACTGACAGGACGTGTACCCTCTAAAATGCCCAAACAAATGTGTTCTTGTGTCAATTGAATTTAAAAACGAGTTACACCGTTTGTGGTGAACGGTCTCAGGTTGAAACAAACAAAGAAACAAACAAACTAAAAAGAATAAAATCAAAGTAAACTATGAAACATACGCCGCATAATAAATCCTGGCATCCTTTAGGGTGGGATGTCCTACGAAACAGAAAAGAAGAGCCGCAAGAGCCCATGGGCTCTCGTTCGGAACGCAGCCCTGTCCACACACACACACACACATTTGTTGGGCATTAGTTAAGTCAACTGTCATAATATTTATGTTGGTGTCTTTCAACTGGACGCAGGTGAATGATAGGAAACCCACGTACCGCCTAGGAAAATAAGCGCAACATTTGCCGCTGTGAACGAGTGATTGAGTCCCGCGTTGTAGTTAACATAATAAGAACTTAAAATTAGAATGAGTCCGAGGAGTCCCTGGAAAATTGAATGGATCGCGATGACCCAAATTAATTTTGCCATTGCAACCGCCATGGCGTTTGATTTTATTTCGTGGCGTTTCGGTCAGAACGAAATGTGAGCGCGATGACAGTAACACGACAAAAATAAATATGTATACAAATAGAAATAGAAATTTCACGACTTTTGTTTTTGTATGAAATGAGACATATTTGAAAACAATTGCTCCTTCTGGTCCGACCGCGGGGAAATTTCGCCTCTGCCTCCGTTATATTCCGGTTTTGTGCCATCGGAGTGTTGGTCCTCCTTGCGTCGACCGATTTGTCCCTCCAACCGAACCGCATCGTGAAAAAAAACTTCTGAAAAACAAAACAAACATTTCAATATTTTATTTTCGTAGTTGTTTTTGTTATCTTTACTGTTTTTATATTTGACCTTACGTTTTTATATAGTTCTAGTTCAAGTATAACTGATAATTTCGTGTAAAGTCCCTGTCGGTGGCCTCTTGCCTTCTTCTGTGGTTTCTGTTAAATCAAATACATCGGAATTGGATTTTCCTCTTCCACTTTACAATCTTTAAAAGTGTTAAACGGAGTTGTAATGAGAAACCTTTGGTTAGTTTTCTCATATTTTCATCGCTGACAATAAATTAACTTACCCCCGAAGGTTCTCTTCGATCTTTTCCCTTTTCTACGATTAATCTTGTAATTACAAACATAATTCCGATAGCAATTTCGAACCAGAATTTTAAACCCTTTCAATTTAATCTGGACACCTCATGACAACCCCGTTAAATTAAAAACATCCCTTGCCCGGCACACATCCACCGTTTCATCTTTTCTCTCCGCTGTCAGTCCAGACGGGAAAAAATTCATTCCTTCGTCTGAATTTCCATTGTTTCAACCCTTTGGCTCACAGGTCGAGAGACACAAAGAGGGAGACTTGGGAAAGGGGAGACGGCTGTCACACAGCAGGTCGACCGGGAATAGTTCGGTGTCAGGGATGAAAATCGCTTCATGCTTCATAGGTAATTGAGTTTTAAGTTTCGAGCCTGATTTTTGAATTGCCCGAAGGTGATAGAATTCAATTTTCATGAACAATGCCCTGGTGGTGTTTCCGTGTCTGCAACCCCATTCGAAGAGATCCCTTTATTATTACCCCCTATATATAAAACACCCATAATCATTTATAGTCCCCATAGCCGTACTTCTGATATTGCACTTTCAGATTTCAAAATTTTGTTGACAGGATTTCAGCATTTTCGACTTACCCTCTTTGTATATATCGTCATGATACAAGTACACAATTCAAATTATCTGACTGAATTTCAGGAGCCCAACGAAACCTGCGGCCGCTCTGTTGTGTACTGATTATAGTAGTCGTAGCAGTAGTAGTACTATTGACCTCCTAAATTGTAAAGGTGAGAAGTAAAAGCCTAAAAAGAAAACAAGTGAAAATATAGAAAGTGATAGCAATATAAGTAAATTATGTTTCTACTTTTACCACTACTTCTACTCACCCCGTCATTCCATTACAAAGGTACTTCAATGGGTCTTTGCTTCTGAAGAAGAGATTTGTAGTGAGAGCCTCACCATGGTTTCTTTAGTGTCACACAAGTGTCTTTGGTGAATCTACTACATTAACCAACGGTCGCCATCTGAGGTACAATACAACCAAACAACTACAGTCACCTCTCAGCTAGGTTTTGTATATTACGAATTCCGAAATAGATAAATTTTGACCAACAGCCTGTGGCAACAGGGAGTGACTTAATAGCACAACTTCCAAAAAAGAAACCCTGAAGAATTCATAGCGTAGGCAAAGAGTTGTGTTCCATGCAAAAGAGAAAAAAAGCCTCCGAATTTATTTATAAATTTAATCACTTATAATTAATAAATTTTATTGTAATTATTTTACAGAGTTGAACATTATTTAGTCAACTTTTGTAGTTTTAAGTTTCGAACATAAAACGCGTCGAATTAGAAGTTGTTACGTCGTTCCATACATGTCTAAGTATTTTGGAAACCACAACGGAGTGGCAGGCAGAGTCGGAAGTAGAACATTTTCATTTCTTTTTTTTTTTTTGCTAGGAGCAACTGCAATTGACATGACATACTTCCGGCAAAGAATTTTGGTCGAATTTGGCTGTGGTAGAATTTGCTGTAGATTTGCGTGTCACTCGCACTCGTTTCGCATTATTCAACAGTCAATAAAAATATACAGTTCAACAGTGTCACCTACAAATCAATAGACTTAATAAGACCTAGTTAAGAAGAGACTTTTGTACATTTAAAAACATCACAATTTATGTTCACACAAATTTATGTTTCGTAGTTGTCGACTGCTCGTTTATGGCTTTTCCCCGTTAAAACCCGGAGCCGGATTGTCTGTGCCATTTCATCAGTTCACGTCTTTCATAACTTCATTTTTACATTTTATTTTGGTTAGACAAAACATCGCACGTCGCACCGTATAAATATAAGAAACTATTTTTATTTACAATTTCAAAATAAAATAAAGGCCAAAATTTGGCTTAAAAGGAAAAAGAATTTTATTTTCGTCTAAAAGATGAGAAAGCAGAGACGAAAGTCACACGCTGATGTTGTTCTTCATGTCATTCTCAGGTAGCACTCGCAACTCTTCTGTAGTATATTAATAATTTTTTTTTGTTACGTAATAAAAACCAGTGGAACCATAGATTAAATTAGTAATATACTTTGTGAGAATAAGTGTACTGTTATTTCGTTTAACATCACGTCAGGAAGATGAGGATGGTGACGAGGGCGACGTGCGTCCAAACGTTGACGTTGTAGTGCTGTAGTGGACTGAAAGCTGCTGCTCCGTTCCTCTTGACTGACATGCTCAAATCCCGGAGTTCCACCTCTGAAAATTGTAACACAACTGTGTAATACAAATGTCAAAATAATACATGTAACTATGTACTGCCTACATAGTTACATAGACATAAAAGTTTTCACGCCAGTTTACGTCAAATAACAAAAGTATTCGTCTTATGAAGTGGTCAAAATTAGCACATGGAGAGAGAGGAGTGTCCAAACTAAAAACCACAGCCCAACTATTTTGTCCTGAACCCATCAGAAGTAGAGGTTTTTCCCTTAGATCCTTTGGTGTGCAAATTTCATGGAGAAAATAACAAAGTCGAAAGTCCGAACGCAATGAAGAACCTATTAAACATAATTTGCATTAAACTAATTGAAATGTCGGCGGTTTTTGGGAGTACTCGGTCAACAGCAGCACACTACGATTGCCTTCTCATCACGCCATGTTCCTGTTAATAGTTTGTCATTACACGAACAACGTTACTCGCCAAATCTGTGTTTGACTTGTACAAATTAGACAACTTCGTATTATTGTGGTGCTGTGTAAAAAAAAAGAAACCATGACTGCTGGTCAAGAGAATAATATTGAAAATTTATTTTTGTGCCATTGCCACCCGCCTGGTCATAAACCAAAAAACAATGGTCAATAACCGACAACAGGTTAGGTTAGGTTAGGCTTAACAGGTGTCTGACTATAGAGAAAATAATATTTAATGTTTAAACCGGAATAAAGAATGAATTATTTACGGAAATGTAACATATTTAATTTACCGGTGGTATTACACTTAGTCATTACATTTATTAAATGCTCGTAATAAACATTACAACATTTTCTCTGTACCTTTCTTATTAATTCAGGTACTCGCTTAACTTCAGTGCCGGATACATTTTTAAATAAATCGATTCATCGAGTTCGCGAACCAAATAAATAATTCAACGCTGATCTTCTCCTTCGCATCCCCAGGGCATATTAATAAAATATATATTATTAATACGGTTGTACTCGTTTCCGTTTTTTTTTTTTATTACTTCCACCGTTGCATTTCCCGTGGGTAAATATTTAAAGAGGAACTCTTGTACAAGTTATGAAACCATCGTCTCTGGTATAATTAGTAAACATTTTTCCAGACAGAAACAGAAACTGATAAAGAAAGTTGAGGGAGAAGAAGATGAGGAAACAAAATATTGATATAAATAGTATTCGAATGAAATACGGCAAAAGATGAGCGCATTACGGGGAAAATCAAAATTTTCTTAAACGAAAGCAAATAAATTATAAGTCTTTTAACGGAAAGCAATTATCCTATTCGTGGAGGAATATTTTTTTCTAATTTCTCTGCTCCGTCTTCTTCTTCTTCTTCGTCGAAACTGTTTGTTTTATGGAAGGAAGAAAGGCATTTAAAAGTGGGGATGAAGAAGAGCTCTGTAGACTTCGAGAAAGTTCTTTTGCCTTAAGAAATAAATTCAGAAAAAAATGTAAAGTATTCTGGTAATGAAACGTTAATACCAGCTACTTAAACACGTGGATTTCTTCACGTATGAGGAAATTACATAAAAAATAAACGGATAAAATTAATTTCTAAATATTTTTTCGCGTACTGCCGCATCGGAGAAGGTAAAAAGTTTAATTTACAATCAAGATCGACATCATAAAGATAAGTTTAATTAAGATGTGAAGACCAAATCGGTTTCCTCCTCGGTACGACGCATTAACAGTAGGTTTTCCTCGACTACAAAACAGTTTCCTTAGGTGAGACGACTTACACCACTTCTGAAAGGCAGTAACGAAAATTTTCCATTCCCCATTTCGACTTAATAATAAAAGGAAACATTCATTATTGAAAATTTAATGGATTCTGCCAGAAATCAGTGTAGTGCTTGTTCTGTGGTTTCCGGCTTAGGTGAAATTAATTTAGATATCCCACGGCAACGTGAACACTTCCTTCCTCTCTTTCCTTGTTTTACTACGCATTACATTTTTATATGAAACGCGAAATAGTTCAGGTCTTGTGTACGTGAACTCTTGTAATAAATTTTACTTATGTACAGGGAAACAAAACAAAAGTCCCAAAGAATGTACATAATTCTGGAAAGAGACTGCCTAAACTATTTCTAACTAAATAACTATTAATTGTAGAGCTTTGTAATGCTTTTAGAGTGTAGAACTTGCGATTACTACTAACCATACTATTTAGAAGATCTGTGCTTGTATTGAAAATAAAAATTTGTGTGTGTTAGAAAGAAAACTCGGTCAAAAGCTTGCTTTACGAAAGTCAAGCTGGAAGATCGATGGAAATGTCGGAAAAGTTCGTGAAGCTTTGGAAAATCTCCGTCAGAGAGCAGGCGAATCTAAAAACCCACAAAGAAAACTGTTTTTCCCTTGAAAATTTCTCACGGAACATAAATTACTTGGATTTGATTTCTACGTAAAACTAAATTTTGGGACCGTTAGGAGTGTACTGATTTTGCTTATATTTTGTATACTGTCAATACGAAAGATCAGAATTTTCTGCTTAAGTATTAGCATTGTGATGAAACCTAGAAACCATGTTAGTGTAACAGTCGGTCGCTACCTGAAACCCAAACTCACCTACTGCCCTTGTAGAAAATCTAAATATTTCTGAAAGTTGATTCCAGCCAAATCTATTTCTTGCTTGAACTCTCGCCTCATACTGCGACGAAGGCTCCAATCCTCTGATTAAATATGACATCTGTTGACTGAACAGTTCACTGGGAATGGCGGGAAGAATCACATCGTTCCAATCGTGGATTCTATTATGAATTATGTAGTGATCTAATGTTAAATTCTCCTGTAAATATAAATGAATTAATGTTAAAAAATTCGATGGCGTCCTATATTGGTAAATTATTGATTGGAAACCCCTTCACGCGATTCTAATTAACAAGAAAACCACTAGAAATTAATAAGTTTACGTACTCTTCTTTCATACTTCCTCGAGTATTGGTGATAGGAGAGGGAATCGTGAATTCCATTTTCTGGAATTCTTCTAAAAAATAGTTTAAATTCTTCTATTGGGGTGTAACTATTAACGACCCACGATATATTGTAACTATCGTGGTATCTGCTGACGGGATTGCTGTTAAAAGCAACTTGATTTGGCTTTCCTGAAACAGCACAACACACAAAAAGCGTCAGTTTAACTTTCACGACATCCACAAAAAAGCCAGGCACAGGCTGCGGCCTACCTGAGAGCTGGAGGTATTGACGCATTTTTCCTAGTGTATTGTCAGCGACGCAGCTGAAATTTCCAAAATCTGAAGCTTGAACTTTCCGTATTATCAAAGTGTGTCGACTACCTCTTGTCTCGAAACTTCTTCTCTCGGTTGTATCCAAACGGAGTGTGTCTCTGTACCAAAGTACCTGTAAACAAATTACAGTGCTCATCTACCGCTTTTTAACTTCTTCTCACTTCAAATGACTCGTTTCCTAAGGTGTTCAGGGACTCACATCTGCTGGTGGGTCAGCGTGAACGATGCACACAAGTTGAGCCTCAAAACCTTCTCCAGAATGAACCCAACTTCTTTCAACTTCGACTTCGGGTGGGTCTGCAACAAAAAAGAATAAGGTAGTCAGTAATAAAGCGGTTATTTTTTACAACTTTGACGACAGCGACATTTCGCATTTCTTTTGCAGGGCTATTTTTTTGACTGACTCAAACTCGTTTGGCCGCCTGCTTGCTCCACTGCTTTTGCTTTCAACAGATTTCTTCCATAGAAATTTATCATTTCTACACCCATCCCATTTTTACCGCCATTGTTTATGACGCTTTTCTTACGGTGAGAAAAATAAAACTAAAATTTTTCACTGGCCCGAAAAGCATTAAATCATTCGGCAAATGAAAGTGACAATTTCACTTTGGCTCGTGTCACTCATTTTCTAGTGGCCTCTTCTAGGAATAGTTGTTTAAAAATTCATCAGAGGCAAAAACCAATCAGTTTGGGTTCAGTCAATTCAAGAAAAATGGTCAGATTTCTCAGTTTTATAAATCCTTATGATCCTAAACAGAGTAAGGATAAATAATGACGTATAATTTCTCATGTTTTCTTTCCGTCATTTATCATCGGGTAGTCGTCAATGGAACAACCCCAATTTTAATGCCAAAGGAAGGCACCAACTGTTCGTGCAATTCTCTCTGAATTCTGAATGAGAGTTATTACCTTTGTCCTCCCCTGCCCTGCTTCTCTATTTAAAATCCCTGCTACGCAACACGTCGAGTAACAGTTAAAATACAAACGCCAAACATTAATTCCTTCCTCGGAAATCTTCCTGCAGCAATTCCCAAACAAACCTCAAAATTTTAACCTTTAACGGAAAGTTACATCGAACGCCTAATTCTGTTCAATCGAATAATGGACAATAAGAAAGTTTAGAGAGGTTTATCAAACTCTTTTTTTTTTTTTTAATTGAACCCGAGCAAATTGTAATAAAGTTTTTGTTTTGGAGCCGAGCACTAAAAACCACTGTCGAAGTACAATCGTGATGCTTTCACTCATTAAAAAGTTTCCTATTACAAACAAAAGCATATTGCCATAATTAAGGCAATTTAAAGTACGCCAACTAATCATGTACAACAATAAGTGCCGACATTAAAAAGCTTCTTCCAACGTACAACTATGCATCATCGACTACGGACAACCGTTTTTGCTATTCCTTATACCTCCCTACAATTTACTTCCAAAATCTGAAAAAAATTCTACCGCATACGTATTTAATCTGTGCTTTTATTAAGCAATAATACCTGTGTGCAATTTGAGTATCGTATAAAAAGGTGCTTCAGTTCTTTAAATATATTAAATAAGTACTTTTGTGTGCTCAATGTAGCATCGAATTTATTCTTATAGTTATATTTTTGATGTCCGAATGACTTACCCTAGTTATTTCTACTCACTGCATATATTTATCGCAATGTATAAATAATTTATACATTTACATAGAAGTTTGAACTGGTCAAAAACCTCATCAAAATTTTGAATGTTTACGTGTCAAAAGTAATACACTATACCCCTTCTTACATTGAAGTAATAAGAGTCACAGTTACATGTCCCATTTAATTATTTATTCGAGAGGCTTTGTACCGATTGTCATCAGTTGATCAACAACAGTTACAGGTAGCAAACGCTGTACACACGCTGTACAGGAAAGTTGCGCTTGGAAATTTCGTTATCTGATGACAAAAAAAAGAGAGGCAATTTCAGCTGATAATAATAAAAAAGGAAATGTTGAAGAAGAATACGGATATTGTGTAAAATTGAAAGGCAAATAGGCTTAGTATCTTAGAAAAAGGAAACTGAGTGGAGAAGGAAACGAATAATGCTCACTAAAGTCAAATAAAGAAATAAAAAGTTGAATCCATTAGGTGGGACGAATTGTCGAGCGAGGGCAAAGAAACGAAATAAAGTTTTTAAAATGTATATACATATATGTACACATAGACATACTGAAACAACTTTTCTCGCTCCTGTTGCTACCTTTGAGGCCAAGTGAAGATCCGGAAAAGCAAAATAAAAGAAAACCTGTTGTCGTTTAGAATCGAATCGGATGAGCTTTCTTCACACAAGCAACAATCTTATGTTTGTAGGAGAAATAAATTACATTTTACCTCAACGTTTTAATTTATTTTCCATTTTCTAGCGACTAAATAAATAAGCATTTATGTATTTCAAGTCAAAACTAAATATGGCAAGAAAGGAAATTATTGTTTAATGTCAATTACGGCCGTCAGGACCTGTTGTTGACCGACGAAACAATATACTAAGTTTTTTAATACACTTAAATACGTATACATTTGTAAGTAATATTAAAGTTTTGCACCTGTTAATTATGTATTTATACGCCCTTTAAGTAATTGTTTATTAAATTGCTTTGGAAGAGCAGTATTCCTGCATTTAAATAAATTTAAAAAAAGATCTTTAGTTCACCTTTCCGGAAATCTGTCTCAACAGAATCAGAACAATTTCACTGCTCTACGACTCGATTAAGTTGAAGTTCGTTACCCTGGCTTCATATTATGTGCAGATATTAAGGTTTATTATTTATTAATAAATTAAATAAAACATCTAGAACTCATGAAAATAACACTGCAATTATTTTACACAAAATAAACTTCTGTTATAAATAAATAAAGAATAAGAATTCAAGAATTCTAAATTTTGTATGTGGAGTTCGAACTTTGACTTCCTTTAAAAATGTTTGCTCAGCTTTAGACGTTCCAGTTGGCTAAGCTTGGCAATCAAATTTTGGATACTTCGGGTGCCAGCAAAGGCCAAAATTCACGGGACCAGGCCATGCGTCGACCCGCCAATGAAACCTAAGTGCTCCAGGTCTTTAACCAATGGTATAATGGTTTAATTGTAAAGTTAAGGGTGAAAGAACAAGTAACGAGTACAATACTAAAAAGAACTGTAAAACATAAAAGAATACATAAAAGCAACGGTAACATTTGTTGGAAGATTGTTGTGACGGCGGAAGCGTCGTAGCGTCAAAGTTCAGTATAAAAAGGCGGAAAAGGAAGGTTAAAAATAAAAAAAATTCAGGGGAGTGTACTGCAGCAACTGCTTGCCGAATCAGTTTGCAACGGCAATTCGATTCCAACAGGACAATAATTTCAAATTTTCTACGGTAGACTAATCGACAGAAATTTTCTATACGACTTCAATTGGAGAAAACTTTTGCCGGGAAATTTATTTCATAAAAATTATTTTCGTCAGAGTATACCAATGGGAGAGAGCAAGAGAGAGAGAGAGAGAGAGAGAATTAAGGAGAGAGAGAAAGAGGGAGAAGACATGGAGGACACAAAAAACAGGAAATGTGTTGTCCCGCTTCTGTTTGTTTTCTTTTGTTCTTTTCGTTTTAGTTTCTGGGCAAAATGCCGAAGTCCGTCTTATTTATAATACTTTTGCCCTCTTCTCCCTGCGCTAAAAAGGCTAAAATAAAAAATTTCCATCTATTGGTT
This sequence comes from Polyplax serrata, assembly GCA_037055365.1. Taxonomy (NCBI): domain Eukaryota; kingdom Metazoa; phylum Arthropoda; class Insecta; order Psocodea; family Polyplacidae; genus Polyplax; species Polyplax serrata. The sequence continues at coordinate 1,331,726 of JAWJWE010000038.1, read as the reverse complement.
AGCCACCTCTCGGGAAATCCAATTTTTCAGACGGCCAGAGTCTTCTACTAAACGTACGGTCCGACTTTATTGTACAGGACATCACTTCCTGGGCAAATAACTTTGTTTACACAGATCTGAGAACATGGAAGAACAAACAATATCTATCTTTGTCTCATCACGTTAAACTTTTGCCGGAGTTTCAGTCCAGAAGTGATGTGTGCGTTTAGGTTAGTCGTCAGAGAATCAGAGCAGTGCTTTCGTGGAAGAACTGAATGAAGAGGGGGATGAAACCCGTCAGGAAAGATGAAACAGAGTGGCGTTTAATGAATCGAAAAAGAAAAGAAGAAGAAGAAGATGAATACTTGGAAACATTGCGGAGAACTCGAGGATCATTAAATAGATAAAAGGTAAATATAAAGTTAATTGAAATGATTAAGAGGTTGCAATAAATAATTAACTTTGAAACGTTAATTGCAAACAGCAGTGCAGTCAAGTGCTCAGACACAACTGTAAAATCCGTAGAGGAAGAAACCAAACAGGCAGGTACATCCTGTGAGAGACAAAGAGGAGAATTTACAAATTCGTATTTGGAAATCGGAGATGCAGCTTTAAAAAAGATCTGGTAGGAATTTCTAATTTTGTTATACAGAAGAGGAAACAAGAGAGAGAGAGAGAGACAAGATGGAAGAAGACAGAGGTAAAGGAAAGAAAAGCTTTTGAAGATGTCTTTAAACGCATGTTGAAAGGGAGATCTTCAACAGGAAATTAATTCTGCCAACCAAAGAAATTCCAGATTCATTCTGCTGCAGTAGAATTACCAAAACGAAGGTGGAAGTTTTCCAAGTCTCAGGGAATGAAGATGGGAAATTGTTTTACGTGCCTGCTGCTGATATGTGCACGGACGGACAGACAGACAGACCGACAGACAGACAGACATTCCCGCATTAATTCCAATGATTTTTTTTCTGCAGTTCATCAGCCCCCTGCAGACGCACTTGGGGTAATAAAATGCGATGTCAGGAAAAGTCTCTTTTTCTTATGTTCTTTCATCGCAATGTTGGCTTATCGAACAGTACGACCTTCATTTTAAAAACAAATTTTTAATCTTTAGAAGTAAATTTAATAGAAAACAGTTTATTTACGTACAGAAGACTAAAAAATTAGTGTTTGAAAGCAACTTGCTGTTTATCACTCGTACGCCAATGTCGACGGCCGACGGGTGTGACCCGATGGCAGTTTTGGGGTGGTTTAAGGTACAAGCCGGGGTACTTCCTGTACCGAATAAATCCAAAACGAATTTACAAATTAATAAAAGGCGTCTGTCCTACAGCACTGTTCCTTTTTCAGAGTCGGTTGCATTTGAATTCGTTCATAAGTTTCAAATTCGTTTTGACCAGCACCTCGTTTTGAGAATTTCAGGTAAATTAGTGGTAGGAGACGAGACAAAGACTAAAGTAAATAGCGGAAAAAGACAAACAAAACTTAAAAAGCAAATATGCCTAAGAGGGAGAATTAAATTTAGTCCGGATTAAACTGAGGCATTCAAATGAAAGGCCAAATGAAAGGTTCGAACACAAAAGGGTAATCAAAGTGAGAACATTTTTTTTTTCACTTTGACTTTGAGGGATACATTGACATGGTGGTGATGGTCGCTCTTTGGCGTACTTGGTCCTTCGTCGATGCATGTGGGGTTGTGGTAACAAAATAACAATGCAACAGACTAATTAAATGAAATCTAGTAAGATTGCAGTTCCTTGTAACACTTCTCAGTTTGCCTGGAAAGCTTTGAGCTTTGTCAAAACGTAAGCAAAGGTCACTTGTTTATCTTATAATTATATACAATTTGTCTACAACAGGACGTTACTGCACCGCCGTGAAATAAAATATTCAAAGTTTATGAATTCGACAAGGTTAATGTGAAAAAGAAGATGTAATTGAGGCTCTTGATCTGAAGCCTTTTACAACACCCAAAGGAAGGTTCCTTCTTTTTCACCACTGAAAGGATTGACATTTTCAAGATGAGAAGGAGTGTGCCCCTCAGAAAAGGATCTCTTTTGCACCGACGAATCCACATAAATTGAAACTTTAACCGGTTTCTCTCTCTCTCTCTCTCTCTCCCGTTCACCGACTCGCCTCTAGCCAACCTGGATATATCGGGTATTTTGGATATGTAAATAATCCACAAAGAGAAAAATTTTCTTTTGCATGAAACGAATGAAAATGATTTGGCTTCGGGGTTTTGCTGCGGAAGCCAAAGTAGTTGAAAGCACCAAGAAAAAAAAATCCCTCCTCCATTCTAGAATTTGACTGAAGACTTAATGACATTTATAACGACAGGAAACCAAAAAGAGAGTAGAGAAGAAACAGAGCCAAGAACCGAAACGGAATCGAGAACGGAAGTTAAATGAAAGATTCTTAGGAGTAGAAAAACTAGAAGGTGCGGTAAGAAAAGTCTTCCGTTGCTGCTGTTGTTGCTGCTCCTGCGGTTCTAACAAGCAAGCGACTGTGAGTTAAGTAAAAGAAATTAATTAACGAATAAAAAAGTAAGCAATAAACAAGCAAAAAATTAACAGAATTGTATGACGTTTCTCTTTTTTTCTTCTCGGACTCTTTTCGCCGGTCCTTCCGGTCCTTCAATATCCGTTTCCTGTTGCCATTTAACACGCTCTGTCTCCCGCACTTTCTCTTTCTCCTCCGTCTGAAATTAAACCCATCGAATTTTCGTTTTGCCTTTCCCAATTATCCGGAAAATGCTTTCGAATTGCTTTTTTCACATTTTCCTCCTATTAAAAGAAATATCATATTTTCTCATTTAAGAAAGTTAGTCAGCGAACCGGAAGTTGAGATGACCCAGCATAAATTCAAGGCTTTCACTACTTGACAGAATCCTCAGTGCAAAACCATAATTTCAGCTCTTCGTTTGATAAAAATACGACTTGGGAAGCAGATTCTCGTTGAATTATTAACATCACCGGTAAAGAACAACTCACATCTTAGTTACTTCCCAACAACAATAACAACACCAACGTTTTTATAATATTTTGTTATTTATTAGTTAAATATATTATTTTGTACCACACCTAGTAGCGCCTGTAAGGTGAAACATAACACAATAATTTTATCTATTTAGATTTATTGAAAACTATACGTTTGCCAGGACTGACATTGTACAACATCCTTCAGAGTCCGATACCCATTTTACTGAATTTTAAACATACGGCTCTTGTCGTGGTTGCCAACGGTACGCATGAAATATCCACAACCCAAATCCTCTATACAGAGGTATCCTGCTCTACCCTAAAAAGTACTCGTCTAAATAAATTTGCAACCGTCAGAAATAAAAATCTGCGGTCTCATCAACTCACTCGACTCACGCAATCATCCAACTAACAGTTTCATCTAATTAAAAACAAAAAGTCTGCTCCGATATGCACATCCATTTCCGAATTGTCCTACGAAAATGGTTGTTTCCGTTTATCTTTGGATAATATCTAATGAATGGCACCATTACGACGACGAGCAGAGAGAAAGAGAGAGGAATGTTCTCTAGTCTAAGGAAAGAAGAACAAGAGAAAAGAACGTTAATTTTATCGTGAATAAAGAAATTATGCAAAACGAAGCGAAAACTACGCTCCAACTAATGATTTTAGTCATTAGTACGGATTAATTGTACGCTTTTTTCTTCTTTTTTTTTCACTGATTCTTCTTCCATAGGCCACCTACCACGGGACTCCGGAGGATGATTCTTAAAATTTATTCATTCCAAGAAAAAATATAACTTCCTTTGGTTTTCGGTTTTGCCCATTTCACGGTTAATTTATATTTATTATCCTCGTTATTAATATTATTATGTTCGTAATAATCCTAAGTGCGAAACAATAAATCAGGCCAATGAAGAGAAAAATTCGTGTTGAATGCCCCAGCCTAGACCGAAACTATTTTTACCGTCTGCTCGGTGACCAATAAAACTTTTCCGTCCAAAGAAAATACTAAATTTTTTTTTAATCAGAAATGAGACGTCATGGACGAGTGGGAGTCGACGACCACGAACCACAGAGAGAAAATATATATACTCATTTCGTAGGCTTGCTAAAACCAATCCTGTGACGACGCTGAAATTAATTTCCAGTTCTTTGGTTAGTACACACTAACGTATTTGTAGTCGACTAGACCGGTTATTTCCCTACCGCTTTAGACGCACTTTCACGCAAGAGAAATTCCTCCGGTAGTTGTCCGGCGTTTCTTTTAAACATCTGAAAATTCAACTAAGACGCTTTTCTTCTACCCTCTTTGCTAGAAAGTTTCCAACTCGAGTGGCGGATATTTGGGAAGAAGACGTCGGGACTAAATAAGCAAATTATTCCAACGACGAGTAAATTAACTAAGAAAAACGTTGCGATTACTTATTGAGAAGAAAACTGGAGAAGATGCTGAATATTCGGTCTTCTCCATTTAAAATAATCGTGGAAGGAGAACAAACAGACGAACCGGAAATGCGCCTCGAGTAATATCCTCCGTGTTTCTGTGCAGGCAAGAGGGAAAAATTTTGCAAATTTAACTGCAACTTACAGAGAACGTGCAGGTTTATGGACTGTATGGCAGGTTCGCCGACTCCGTTGGACGCCGTGCACAGGTAGGTACCTGCCTGGTGTCTTGTAGTTTGCTCTATGGTTATGCTGGAACCTTCTCGGGTTTTCTCGCCCGACGGAAGAACGTTGTTCTGAAAAAAAAAGAAAGTTCGATTTATGGAAGACCGAGTAATGTGACAGAGCGTAAATATTATACAGTAAAAGATTCAAAATTAAAACCATTTCCGTTTTGGCGGCAATGAAAGTCCATTAGCGCCATTTTTGAGACCGATTTTTCATATGCGAGGCGCCGTTGAAATATCCATTTTAGGTGTATCGAAGGCTGACAATTCGAGTCTTCCACTTTTTCCACATTTCTTCCGTTATTTATTAACAGTTTCTGCTTTGCTGAACTGCACTGTTTCCTAATGTCTCTCTTGGCAGGGCACTACACACACACACACATACACACACACGAATAGAGAGAGAGAGAGAGAGAGAGAGAGAGATACGCTCGTGAGGCAAGTACACATCTATTATTTCAGTCTCATTTAAAAATAAGAGAGCAAAGAAGATGAGATATTCGCTCCATTTGTTTTTCACCGCCAGACACACTCAGGGAAGAGAGAGAGAGAGAGAGAAGGGAACAATTTTTACCGTCGTTTGATTTGTAAGAGCATAAGACACGCATTATAATGGGAAAAACATAATGGAAATAAAATATCGATAGAAAATAGCGTTCATTAAGTTCAAAATTTCTCACTTGCTAAGAGCATTTGGTAACTGGACGTCGCTGCACTTTAACAAGTAATTAATGACAAGTAAAATTACCTTTTAATTAAATTATACGGCAGTAAAGCAGAGAACTTGAATGATTTTCTGGGCTCAAAAGCAAATTGAAATATTAGAAGATGCCTTAGAAACGGTCGGTGCACCTCCAGGTAAACAGCATCTATGGGTTAGTTATTTATTTTGGATGTAAACGTTATACTCAGGTACGACTCATTTTTTATTTTCAACTATTTGACAATTTATTACAATAAATCATTTAACTATACAACGTCAGACAGATAAAAGTATTGTAATACAATACATCTACTGTGTGGTTGCTCACTCAAAAATTACTGAAATTAATTTATGTTTAATTTTTGACTAAATCTTCTTGTTCGGGACAGGTGCAATTTACCTGTGCTTGTCAACTTGAAATACCACACATGTCCAATGCAAAATCTTCCGCACGTGTGCAACACTTCAGGCACACTTCGTCAAGGTTTCATAGATAAAATAGAACAAAACACTCGTTATGAATATTTTAATTTTGAGTAGTGTCGGTGTGCCGTTGAGTTTCAAAACTTTTTTCCACTTTTATCCCACTCTCCCGACCCGACCGTCTGCCTTATCCTGCGTGTTCCTCTTTCAGAAGTTTCAGATACATCATCATACATTCAAGCGAAAAACTTTGCCGTCCCTGGAGAACGTCCTAGTTTTTTTCTAAGATTCCCTAGATTTAATCTTGGTTCCGTATAAGCCTGTCAAGTTTCCCTACATGACTAATACACTTCTCTTTATTTCAGAAAACATTTTTTCTTCTTCTGCTTCGTCTTGTGAGTTGGCCGAGGTCGGTCTGACTACTTCTCCTTGATTTTACAGCCCCAAAAGTACTTCCGTCATTTGCAGGGCGTGAATAATTTTGATTTATTAATACTTCAAATTGCCTGGAAAATATCAGATGGATTTTTCGTATGCCATACATATTATTATATAAATTTATACGAGGCTGAGCCCACCAATTGTTTTACTTTATTATTTGAAAACACTTTTTTCCTTATAAAAGTGTAAAGAAAATTACATGACCTTAACAGGTCGGACCGTTCCATTAGTTCTTAGACGGCGTTGTACGACTCTAACCGAAAACTGAAAAAGTTCCATGTGTAAATTAGGCTGATATGAAAGTTGGAAGTGTTTTTCTGAGATTCGTGTTTAGTAGGGGAAATAGAAAAACTTTCTCTCCATCAAAACTAGTCTATTCCACACGCCCTGCCGCAGTTACTAGAAATAGTTTCTGCTCGAACACCGATATAAAACATTTTTCATCGTCGCCCTGGCATTTTCCAATGACCGATAAAGGGGAAAAGGACTCCAAGGTATTTCTATATATCGATTACTGTTTAAATGGCACGTCAGAACAAAAGCAAAACTGTGCTTGAAATCATTAACCACTCATAAACTTCCAGGTAGGTGTTGGAAACATCCCACGGCTCCCGTTCAAATTCTGGCTAACTAATTTACTTAACGCCGAAAAGCCACATTCGCACACATTTCATTCCATCGACATTTTGGGAATGCGAATTTTTTCAAAAAAAAAACAAAACCATCCGGTTGACTCAGCAGGAAAAAGGCAAGATTCACAGAACAATAAATAAGTCCTGCACAGAAGTGACCCCTGACCCAGTGACGAGAAATATTTGTGGAAGAAGAAGGGATTTCATTTAATTATAATTTAATGAAACGAGTAACAATAGAAATTAATACAAAAACCATTACTGAAAATTTATGTATAATTTTTTTTAATGTAGAACTTCAGTTCTGATTGTTTTGAATGATTCAATTGTTGTTTGTAATTACTGTTATTATGTATGTTGCGAATTACAGTTACTTCAGTAGTTAGGCCGTTTGAACTATGAATTTTACATGACCCGACCTAAGTACAAATAGAATTTATGGTCTCGCTGAACTTTACCACGTGCCACATTTACATTGTTTTTAACAAAGTCAAAGTCTTCAAGTTGGCGTTCTAAGAAGTTGAAAGAAACTCTAAACAAGTTTTAATCGGATAACTTTGTATTTTTTTTTTAAACGTTTAATATTTTGCAAACTTTTAAAATCATTCATTCTAGAAATTTGTTGTGCTTTTCACATGTGTTTCTACTGTCAATGTCAAAGATGCCAAATAGCTCAATTATATTATAATTTGAACTAAAAATTTCACAATCGACAGCATCAAGACAGTGAGTTTTTCTATCGGTAGGAGTCGGACTTTGCATTTTTCCTCTTCATCTTAGGCCTCTCTGTTGCTGCTTTTCCTGTTTACCTGACTTGAACTTTGCTGGGAAATGTCTCACCGTCCGTCAATAATTTCATGGGACATGGACCGATCGAATGGAAATATCCACCTATGAGACAACCTGTGCAACGCGAATGTTGAAATGCAATTAGTGCATGAAGTTCTCTTGAGGGTTCACGAGTGCATCTATCACTAACGCAATCCACTAGACTAACATGAGAAACTCATCCTGTAAGGTTTCTATTTATCTATCTCATAATTTCACGGGGCCACCAGTCAAAGATTCACTTCGCGTAAACACAATGTGTTTAATGACTTCCTCCTATCCCGTTCGTTGTATTGTGCTTCTCTATCTGTGTCCAGTACAACTTTCTCTGGCTCCTCTTGAAAGAAAAACTTTTCTGCCTTCCTTCCACACCTAAGGAAAAGTGGACAGAACCATCAGGAAAACCTCTCTATCTATTAACCTCCGTGTTCGCCCAATACAACTGCCCGCCTACCCTTTGTCCTTCCTTTTCTTTTTCCCACTTCTTTCAACTCCCTTCAAATTACATTTCATATCACGGTTAAAACCGGAGAAAACTCAGAGAAACCTTCGTGTACCTTCCCTCGCCCTCCAGCCACCAACCATCAAATGTGAAATCACGGTTTTCTTTATACAGGAGAACTAGTTACTGACAGTTTGTGCAAAGTAAAATTAAAAGTTTCTATTGAATTTCAAGGGTTTTTAATGGTTTTCCCTCGGTCTAAGTTTCTCTCCTACTTCTTTCAATTACTCAGAGCCGAGTTTTTTTTTCTCCGGTCAAAGGTATCCTAAGCAGAAGGAAAGAGGAAAGCCTAACGGTGAAAAAAGTTACAATTATATTTTTCTAACTTTTAAATGAAATCTCAATCGGTGAGAGCAGGGCACTTCACATTTGTTAATTGCTCTTTCTCCTCCTAAAACTTTTTCACTTTGAATTTTTATTATAAATTATTTATGTAGGACGTTTTGAAAATTTCTTCCCGCGATTAGTATTCACATTATACTAATCGATTTCAGAGCTTTTCAGGGAATCTGTACTGGGAATTTATTCGGGACCTAAGTGAATACATAAACGCATAAGACAAATTAATTACGAGACAAATATGAGTTAAACAGGTGCGATTGACTGCACGTGGCCACCATAAATTTGACTGGATGTCTATCCTAAATAAGTTCACAAAGATTGTAAAAATTTAATATTTGGATGACGTGGGGACTTGTGTCTGAATGCCACCTGTCTTAACTCTGGCGAACGTAGTCAGGCGTGCTGCGGTACGTACAAAAATTAATAAACAGGTACAAGTGTTGTTTGCCTGGGTCAGCTAGCTTGGTAGAAACAAAAAATTAAACAAAGAGTTTTCGGCCAGAGAAATTCATTTTGTAGCAGGTGCTTTTAATTTGTATTGAGTGTGTTCTCTCAATGAAAGAAGTTTTATAAATTTTCAACTCACCCGGTAAGCATGGAATATTTTGCATTCGATTTACGATAAATAGGTTTCTGGCAAAGCGTCTGCCCGCCTATTAATCTTTCCCGTGGATTATTTGGTTTTCCCTTATCGCCACAACGGGGGCTGAAAAACAGTGGCAAAACATTCGACTTTCCGGAAATCAAAATTTCAGGCACGAAAAGGTTGTCCAGAACAATGATTTGAAGGGGCACGGACGTCCTTCCGTGAGAGCCACACGCAACTGGAAAAAATTTGGCTTTTTCTTTTCAAAATTTCCAATGTTCCAGCACATAGTTTTTTATTTAGCCGAAAGCTTGAAATTGTTCGGGCCGCTTATATTTCATTTTCAAGTGCTTATGATAACGTTCAAACGTGGTGTGTCCTCCTCCTCTTCCTCCCGTAATAAATCTGATGTGTAAAATAAAGAAATAAATTTACTAGAATAAAAAAAAACATTGAATTTCTACTTTGGTTTTCAGTTCTTCTTTGAAAAAAAATGGCCTTTGCCGGGTACCAGTAACCTTTGGGGTACTCATCAAAAATCAATCAAACATTGTAAATTGTTGGGTTTGACAATTCAAGCATAAAAACAATTTCACCCGTAACACTAAATTAAATTCAGGTTGGTTACGTTCCTTCAGGACTTTTCCCGATGACCACCAAACGAGGTTTCCATCTAACTAAATGATAATTTTCCTTATGAATGAATTTTACATTTGACAAGACGGGAAAATTCAATTTGGCGGGCATCAAATTTCCCTAATTCTGTGATCAACAGCTTCGAAGGGCTAGCTGCTGTCGCGGCAGTAGAAAAGGTCAATGCCGCAGTGAGGAACATGAATTTGACGAATTTAGGAAGGTCTTTAAGAATCCCGTGTTTGTTGATTGTCTCTTCTTCACAACTGTTTTTGATGGCAGTGGACATCTACGTGGATGTATAAAAAATTAAATTAAACAAAAGATGGGTTTTGATTGTGCAGTGGTGTCGGTTTCACATCAAGCCGTGGCTCAATACCTCAACTGCGAAACATTTATGAAAAGACACTTTCATAACTTTGGATTTTGCCTTTTCGCACCAAGTCAATTGTCAAGGCTTTCGTTCTTCGCCCGTTTGGATTTTTCATATTTTCTGTCACTCCTTCAAATGGCAAAGGAAGAATATGTAATAAAACGTGAGAGTAGAAAATGGAAACGAATTTCAGGTTGGTATGACAATATCTGGGTGATTTTTTTCCTTCAGGTATTTCCTTTCTTCAGAAACAAAACAACTGGAGGATTGAAAAGACCAAAGTTGCCCGACACGTTTCGGCTTTCTCTCACACCTGTTACAGCATCTCCATAAAAAAACTTATGATGGCATAAACGGAAATGTCACAAGGGAAGGCGTTGATAATGACATGACGAATTATATAAGTTCTAAAGGGTTGATGTAAAGTCTTGAAATGTTTTCTTACTTCCTGCCATTTTTGTGAATCTTCCCGTGTCTGAATTGAGCATTTTGAGTGCCACAACATTTCCTTTACTTCCGTTGGAAACGAACTTAACATCGAACATTCACTTATTTTTATGAAGATGTAAGAGAGCGTAATATTTCCTATCTGTTGTACTGGCACTTAACGCTACATTTTGATGGAGAAATTGAAAGAAACAAATAACAGTGTTTGTACTCCATCTTATCAACTGTCTTACCATGAATCTATTTAATTGAACTAAGCCGCTAATGACAGTCCGCTGTCTTAAAGTCATAGTTGAAACATAAAAAATTTTACACCAACGAAACTAAACATTATACACAATCTTTTCATGTGAGTCTCTTCAGGTGGAATTGAAATTTAAAAGAGCGGCAAAAGTTATCCCTTAAACCTTTCTCTCTCTCCTTTTCTCTCCATTGAACAGATTACACATTGTCATGTGAATAATATAAACAAACTTTTACAATATAACACAGAAATATGTTTTCCCTGTTCGTAATGCTCACATTCTTCCCTATTGTCACCGTTTCAACAGAAATCTCTCCTTTCTACTATTAATCATTCGACTTTACGGTGGAAAAGGGGGCTTGTTTTTCTCTCTCTGGGAAAATATGTGGCACTGAAACGAGTTCAGAAACTAATTAGAATGACTAAATAAAACTAAAGTAAATAACACATATACAACGCCAACACTAATCAACAAAAACGTAGAAGTGTTAACGGCTACCGAATGCACGAAGACCAAATATAGAATTTAAATTTGTAGTTTTCATAAATGTCATCGACATTACAACATTTGACGTGATCTCGTAATATTCTTTCTTTACTCGAAACTACAATTAGAGTTTATTCTCCGTGTACAGTCGTTTGTCAAAAATTTTTCCAAATTGTTTGCATTTCACCTGCTTAAGAAACTTAAAAAATTATTCTTTTGCTTCACGTAACTCAGTTTCTGCACACAACTACACAAAACTTAAGAGAAAAACTCGCAAAATATTCAACTGTTTAATTTTATTTCACTATCGAAAAGCGATCTCGATAACTTCTTCGATATCGAACTTTCTTCCACGGTGAAAGTTTCGAATGTTTTCCAAAGAGTTTCAGTTCCTTCCCCTTGGCTTTTGCGGTTTTATCAAGCAGATTTTTCTAGAAGAAGTGCAACACGTGGAAACTATGAATTAAGCCTTTAATTAATTTGATACTCAAACGGAAACTTTTCCCCTGGGCCTCTGATATTTATATATCTTTCATCAAACCTTCCCCTGAGCTTTTCCTTCTCCAAACTTGTTGGTCGTGTTACTCGGGGATGTCTCTAATAACTGGTAGTAAAGAACAGCGGTTTCCTAAAGTCAAACACGGGGAAAATGGTTCGCTAGAAGAACTTTCTGTTCGGCAACTTTACAAAAAAAATAATAATCCTAGAGATAATTAACATGTGTAAAAGTTACATTAGTAGGTGTAGTCACATTATCACAACACCGTTAAAAGGATTTATTAAAAATTTAACTTGTAAAAGTTGTAAGGTGTTTATTGCATTCACCCAATGTAACTGGAATTAATAACATAACCGTGTGAATCTACGCACTATGCACTTTCTAGGGGTACTGTTCCATTATTTACTCTTTCATTGAATTTAAAAACAAGTGTCTGCGTCTGATGTAAAAAAAAGGTCGAAAGGTCTACACCTACGGTCTTGCCGGAAACTTTTGTTAACATTTTTCTTCGGGAAACCTGACGAACTTGTTTTTCGTTTAACATAAACTCCGTGTCTGACGTTTTGCCTTCATTTTAACATCTCCTGTCACATCCAGTGATTAAGATGTTACATCCGGCGGCAATAACTTTTTCCTTGGTTGAATTAATTGACGTTCTACCTTTCAGAAGAAAAGAACTCATAGATAATTTGAACAAAGCCGTTAGTCGGTGAGCCATTTTCATTATTTTTGCAAATTGATTACTAATTAGTTGTGTCAGTTTTATTGATTTTCATTTAAAATTTCAAACAAGAAATATAATTGGAATTGAATAGTTGGTTTAATCATTTTTCAGGTTTCTCTGCGGATTTTCCATGTCTCTCAGCATGTACAATTCTTGTACAATGTAATTTATGAATTTTACACCAAAAATATTATTACTTACAATGCATTACTTATCTATGTACATTAATTTCTTATGTATGCATTAATTAGTTTATTAAAAGAGGAATATAAACTGACATAAGTTACATTTCTTATTTCTCAGTATAAATGGTATACAAAATACGGAGGCATAACTCGAACGTAAACTTATTTTGTATTCGTTTGAGAGAAAAAAAGGAGTTACAATTGTTAAGGGAAAAGTTGTAAATGTAATTATTTAAAATATAAATTGAAACTTTTAAGAAATTTAGTGTTCGGTTCGTTTTAATTTAATCGAAAAATGGCGGGTGAATCAAATCATTAAACTTATGATTTGTTTTCGTGTAGAAGCTGTTCCTAGACACACACACTCAGTCTAGAAAAGAACTACTAATCTCTTTACCTAACTACTAATATCTATTGAACTACGACTAGTGCTGTATCTATTTCGCGTTAAATCGACTTTGTTTGTGCGCGACACTAAATGAAATAAAACGAGGCAAAAACACATACGCAGAAAAGGTTATCTGTGTTGTATCACTTGCTTATTAGACTGAGTGGAGGTAACAAGGAGTAGAAAATTGGTTCAGAGAAACGAAGACAAATTTCAAATAAATAAAATATTGAAGAAGAATTTGAAAAGCGTGAATAAGAACAGAGCTGAAGGGCACTCGTTTTCAATGAAAACAAAAACGAATTAAACACGCTTTAGTGGAAATATGACGAAAGTGAAAGTGGAGATAGAGAAAGGCTCGCAAGTGAAGAAAGTAAAGAAATTTTTTATAAATTCTGCAAAAAAATAACGCAATTTTAATGAAAATCTAAAAGTGTAATAAATTTATTATATAAAATGCGAGAGAAGGTTCCACCCAACAGAATTTTATTGCGTAAAGGAAGACAAATTTTACCAACAAACAGCCGAATCAGATCAGATCACTCGCTCCTGAGCAACTGATTAAATGTAATACATTGTAATCACAGGGGGCAAGTACCTAACATCCAACTACCTAACTACCTAACTGGACGGCTAAAACAATTTCTCGTTGTCTAAACATTCATAACAAGTTTCTAAATTTCTTTAGAGTACTTTCATTGTATGCAAACGCTTTCACACACAGGTGTAATATGATGGAAACCATTGTAGTGGACCCGATCCAAGTTTTTAGATTTCTTATAATAGTTTTTAGGTTGTGTCGTCCAGGATGGTAGCCCAAAAATTTTCCAGTTTAATGTCGTGCACATTTACTTTGCTTACCGTTTTATTTTTTTCTCATAGCATAACTGTCTACAATGTTTTTTTTCTTATAATTTTATTATGGGTACTAAGGCTTCAATAGATTCTATTTTTTATTTATCGTGTTCTTCCATTTAGTTTCTTCAGATGAAGCACACACATGAGACCGAACAATAAAAGTTTTACTTTACCGTAAAGTCTTAGACAACATCCTCAATAATAGTATACGTTTACATGTATATACATTGGTTGATACGTTTATTCATCCTGGCCAACACCTAATTATACAAGTGTAAAATCAAACTTAAAGATTTAACAGACAAGGGTTTTTTTTGGTTTCCACCTGACTAATCACTTGGTCCGGTCTGTTAATATCACCAGGTAAACGATTTATAGTGAATAGTGAAAAAAGTTTAATTGGAAAAGTTTTTTTTTCCAGGAGAATTTTATAATAAAAAATTTTCCCGACGCCCGAAGCGCATAATTTAAAAAACAAATTGCTCCCATTAATTATTTATTATTGAGATTGAATTGGTGGCGGCAGGAGTTTTATTATTGCGCAGCCGGAAATGGCACAACCGGAAACCAAAGACTGAAATACGGCCCTGAACGCTTGAGAAAGTTTCTCTTGCTAAACTAAAACTTGCGTTTTGTTTACCAAGTTAAAACTATTTTTATTTTATTTTTTTTTTTGAGCCAGGGGGAGAATACGGAGATACCAGGCGTGAAAATAGCAGTTTTGTTTCATGTTAACCGGGAGAAGAGTTAGAATCTGACGGTTAATAGACGATTGTAAGGGATGGGGGTTGCAATCAGTGTTAACGATTTCGCATTCATTAGTAGTAGTTCAACATATTCATTATCACACTGTCCGATAAAAGCTCTTGAAACGTTCTGCCCTTTAGGAGCTCACCTTTTTTTTTGGGTAGTACTCGAGAAAAAGGTGATGAAACCCAGCGGACAATCAAAAAGGTTCAACTCTGACTCGAAAGGATCCTCACGGGTATTTCCAAGTCAAATCTCACACTCCAACATTTCAGTTACTCCCAGTTTACATCAAATTACAATTTTCATATGAAAGTCCTACCTTTCTACTCCAGGAGACGGACGGAACTGGATTACCCGAAGCTCGACATTCCAAAGATACAGTTTGACCTTTTTTCACCTCGACGTTTCCGCCGGAAGTAACATGATGAATTCGCGGGGGCACTGCAAAAAGGAAATTAAAACATGCGTCAAAATTATTATAATTGAGTTAATTAATTTCTGGGGGAGTACGCGGTCATTAGACGTTACGGTTCGACAAGCCGCCACATCTGCTCTTTTCTGTTTCTGATTTTCACCTCGGCGGAGCTTTCGGAGCTTTTTCATTTTTACCACGACCTTCCTGAAACCCAAAAATTGTAATTTTACCGTCGATTAATGTCGTGGAAAAATTGGGAAAGCAGAAAACTGCAAGTCGTTAAATTTCGGATTCTGTCAGCCGAATATTCCGATTCTCTGCTAATCCCGTTAACTTATTTCTTTTTATTATTTTTGATATTTCCAGCCAGGAAAACATAAACGGATTCCCTGGAACGCATTCCTATGCGCGTCTCAACCCTTCTGTTCAACCTTTTCCCTCTCTAAATTTATGCCGCCAAACTACCAAATTAGTACAATCAAAGCAACTCACACAACTCTAACGGAATAATAATTTTGGTATTACCTAACTAGTCGGATAACGTGAACATGCATAAATACTTTTATATAGTTCTCTAAAACCTTTTTTGTTTTCAACGCCAAAACACGTATAATTTGTCCGTTTGTAATAATTTTCCACCTTTAATTGTAAGAAAAGAATTTAATTGCCTTCTCCTGCGAGGCAGAAACCTTTGAATGTAATCACAGAACCTTTTTCGGAGAGGCTTTGGTAACCAAGTGGGAAAGTAGAAATTTTGTAATAATATCTGTGGGTTTAAGACGTGAAAAAAGTTAGTTCAAACACGGGTTCTCCCTTGGGAAACCGGCAAAATAAATCACGGCAGGAAAGATAGGCAAAATCATTTGGGCATTTAAGAAAGAATAGTTATTTGCCAATCCTATGGAATTGGGGTGGAATTCAATCAATCAGTTAGGGGATATTTCGATTTAACAAGGGAAACGTAACAAAGAGAAAGGAATTCATCTAAGTGGCAATGAGTTAGAGTTAGAGAAAATAGCGAAATGATTTTGCACGATGACAACATACGAAACCAAAGATAATCATTTAAATTTATGCAATGTACTAAACATCATGGGATCACATTTAGACAATTTTACTGTATTAAGTACATTTCTTAAGATCGCAATCAATCACATAAACTGCAGCAACCTGTCCATTTTGTATTATTTTTTGAAAAAGACACTACTGCACCACACTTTCCTCTTTCCATGAGGTACTACAATCATATGCATGTGTATTTGTTTCTGCTTGTGTACATTTTACACAAAGGCAACGAATGCTCGGTGCACTTTAACTTATTTTACAGGTCAAAATGTCAGTCTTCCGTGAAGATTCTTTACTTTTCAGAGTAAAAAAATTCTTTCATTTTCCGCCACCGCAAGGCAAAATTAATATAAATTTTAATTATATCATCGTCAATATTTGACTGCAAAAAAAATACTCAAACTTTTCCGGTGACCCGTGCAATGAAGAACAGAGGGGAACATGTCAGAAGCGGCCAACTGCAACCCATTCGTTTGGGTACTTGCTACAAAATACGACTTTTACAGAGATCTACGGAATCAAAGCATAATTTCTAAGTATCAAGAACGACATGGGCCCTAAACTGCAGATTCACAAGTAAGTAAAGCTGCACATAGGGGTAGATTCCTAACTTGCGATTAATCACGTCAAACATGCAGATAAATTAAGAGAAACAAAATAGGCGACTCCGTTAGAATCCAATTTTGTGAACTCGTCTACTTCTCATCAGACTGTGGATTAAGATTCAATTAAAATGATGAACAGAGGAATTAATCAGTGTAGCGATACAGTGACTTCTACCGGAGTAGACGGAGGCCACACGAAAACCTTAAACTCTCGGATCGTATCCCAGAGTTTGGATACTCAAATCCCAGTAATTGACCGGAGGGTTGTAAAAGACATCAAAGCGACACCAATAACAGGGAGACGGCGATAAGATCGGAAACAATGACAGAAAGGAAGCTCGAAAGCTCAGAGGGAAGCAGAGCGGATGGGGAGACACGAAAGAAACGATTAAGCAGGAAGAAAAATTAAGAACGTGATGGAGGAGGATAAGTCAACAAATGAAAAATGAGAAAATCTAAATGTCTTTGGAAAGTTGGGAAAGTAAAACTTACCATGGAGGACCGGAGAAGGAGGAAGTCAACAGTACAAGTAGAAAAATGTGAAAAATTAGAATGACAGATCAAATAAGACGACGTCTTTGGCACCGACAGGCCTTTGGAGGCAATCACTGACACATAAAATTAAAAAGCAATAACTTTTTTTTTGTATGAGACGACCTATCGAATCAATAAACCGGAAATAATTTTATTCCTCATCGGCTTTGACTTTCGTCTTATTCTTCCTCCACGTCGTCGTCGTCGTCGTCGTCTTCTTCTTCTTCTTCTTTCTCAGGTTTGACAACTCGACGACGGTGAAGAAAGATTAAGACGTGAAACGGAAGATTTTCCCGGTATTTAAAGAATAAAATTATTTGTCTGAAGAATGTGAAAAACCATAGGAGCGGAAAAATAAAGAGAAATTAGCCCGGGAAAATTTTTTTATTTGATGAAACGGAGAAGGAAGAACGAAAGGAATCCGCGTTATTGAAAATCTCTTGCAGGATGAATCTTCGGTAAGCCTCTGAATGGTCACGGCGAGGAGTTTCCAACATACCAGGACAAATTAAGGGCAGCAAAGAAAACTGCACCGGAAGGAAACAGGTAGAAAAGTAGGCGAAATTTGGTACAACGGAAAGATAATAAGACAACTTCTCCGTGGCCTTCCTACGTTTTAGTCTTGGGAAATTTCTAGAACTCATTTAATAGGACAGAAACCGATTCAGACAAGCAGAAAATTTTTCCGTACCGTTAATCAGAGTAAATAACATTTAATTACAGTTAATAAATGTCGAATGCTTTCACTTCGATCTATACGATATCCATTTATGTCGTAAAAATGTCTGCAATTTTCGTTTTAGTGGTAACCTTTTTCTACTACAATGAAACCTTCATTATTTTTCACTTTTCCCCGCTTTTATCTTTATAAAAATGTAACCCTATCTTACAACTTTTATGGTCGAAAGTTATTCTTTATTATATAGTTTCTTATCACTTTTCTTTTACTCCTGTTTAAGGTTTTTTTTTCCTTTTCCCTACTTCACTTAACCGAAAAATTTATTTCGTACCGTACCGTTTCCGTGAAATTTTTAGTTGGAGTGCCGCAGTCCCACTATCCTGCATGATAGTTTCCTTCGAAACTAACAAATGGAAAACGATAGACTGACTTTGGGGAATGACAAGTTTCTGTTTCAGTCAAAGCGGGTTTTTCTATGGAGTTACATGACGTGTCCTTTTGCTGAAGCCTCAAAATGAAATTTTAAACTTTTTCTCGGCCTGTCCTTTGCCTGAACGTCTCAATTTTAAATTCCGATATTAAAAATGAAAAATATTAAAATCTGAAGGAGGAAGACACAAAACGGATGGATTGAACACGGGAGTTCAGATAGGATGAGTGCAGGTGTCGACGAAGGCTTCTGCTTCTTCTGTTTCACCTTGATAAAGAGTTACCTGACAGTTGTAATTAATTTCCCACCGAAGTACTTCGGTCTGACGGAATCCGACTATTCTACAGCAATGTCCGACCTAAAGTAAATAAGTTTATTACGAAGGCATTTTAGTAGCACCTGAGTTCGTAGGTAACCCGAGGATTTTATTTAATTGTTAGAGATTGCGTATTGTCAGGTCGTGTGCTTTCCAGACGCTTTTCCCACCAGTTTCCTGCTAGAAAAAACTTTTTAATTTGAAAAGATGCAATTAATTCTACAATTCTAAAGTTAAACCATCTTTAATTTTAGGTTTGTTGACTTGTCTTCTCAGGTGTGCACGCCTGCAACTGTCATGCACAACGACTTTCTAAAGAGACGGAAACGCAGCCCATTCACAAAGTCATATGCTTCCACCTATTTTGCATAATTCGATCCGAATGCATCGCCTTCCTTTCTCAAATCTCTGCATTTTGAAATTTTTCATTTCTTCCCTTCGTTTGCGCGCTTTCTTCGGCACTAAAAAACGAAATATGAATCTCAACAATAATTTTTTTTCAACAAGAACTGAGACGAAATACAACTGCATCGATCAACCAGTTTTGAGTAAGACACGTGTTAATTATTATTTCGGGTTCGTGAGTCGACCATCTCTTAGATCGTACTAAAAGCTGTGGAAAGCAGAGATTGTTAATAAGTACAAGACAACTGTTAATTGAAAAAACGTTTTTTGCGGAGAGTGAGAGATGCTGTGGTGGGCAATGCAATTTTAAAAGATAATTAATTGCAACCGCTGACTTAAAACGATTGCGGAGAAACCCGCCGTTTCTCAAGTCAGAGCTTTTAATCTCCCAGATAAAGAGAAAGCAAAATATTATGGCCATTTATTTTGCCTCAACGCTTGGGAAATTTTTTTTTTGTGTTGCGCCACACTCCTTTGGGATCTCACCACCTCCAGCCCCTGCGTTGTCCTATTCTTCTACGCACTTTCGTCTATTACCATTAATAGTTGTTGTTCAGTTCCGAGTTGCTTTCGCCTACTCTTTCACGTGTTCTTTTCACGCCATAAAATCAATAAAGTCGCAAAACCATGCGAAACAGCACTCCCCATCGTCTCCTCTGCCTCTTTCCGCCAATTCTCCCGTGTCATTAAAAGTTATTTATTAAAGGTTAATAAGGAAACGCCGTGACCTATTGACGTGAAATTATGGAGATGTCTGTGGGGGTTAATTTGGGGCTGCATCGACAGGGTAATATCTGTCACTGGTAAATTTCTCTTGTGGCACATCGCCGGTGTCGACCTTCCAATCACACGACGGGGACAACAGTTATTAGTCATGTACAATGACAGAAAGAAAAAGGCAGATCGGATATCCCGACTGTCAGTTCCAGGTCAAACTTAAATTACTGTATCCCAGCCATCCGGTTCTGCTTCCTCACTGTAATTAACTTTACATGTTTGTAGAGGGTTGAAGAGAAAGGACGATGAAAGTTTAAAACTCGATACTGCAGAGGGCAAAAACACCAGTAACAACCGTAAACAAATGTTTAAATGTAACGTTGGGTACAGTAACCGGATGACTGTACGAACCTGTCCAGCGTATTAAGACACAAGGTACAGAATTTACTATTCGGAAGACTTGCTTTTATGATTGATTTATGATTTGATTACTTTTGTGGGACACCAATCTATTTACTCTCAGATCACTGTTTATCAAATAAGAAAGTCGAATAATAATTTTGTGATAATATAAATACAATAATGCACATACAGCACAAGTGATAACAGCACATAGATAACACTCTTACTGTGTTGCAACGGTAACACTTGACGAAGTAACTTCTGTACAGATGTACTGAAAGGTTTCTGTCTTTCTATATCGTTTCATATAATTCATATCGCATTGATAAGGGAAATAAATTTTGTTTGTAAAACTCTTTCAAAAAAATTAACTCTATCAACAATACAATAATCGACCAATAAAGAACTGACACTCTGTTTTTTTATTAAGGAGAATTCCATTAATTTGCAACATCAGGTACAAACAGATTCTTTTAATTTATTACTCCCGCTCCTACGACCGCACTTTTTTGCATCGCCAATTAATTTCTCTCTCACTCACTTCTGTCGGCGAGTAATAAATAATAAATTAAACATTTTTATTTTAATTTTTCGCTTGCTGAATTCCCTTTTTATTATTTAAGGTTTCATTATACAGGGACGGCAGCGACAGCGAACTTGTTAATATTTTTTCGTTTCGTTCTTGTTCAGCCGTTTTACTTCACATCCAAGTTGGTCACTGTCAAAATAATTTATGTAATATATAATCCAATATTTTAGTGCATAAAATCCTAATTTTTTCCTGGTCCTCCGTGAAAGAAAGAGAAGTCCGACTGTGAATGGAGCAGCTTATTATCCGTCAGCCGCAACAGCTACCCGGCAGAACCTGACAATTTACCTTTTGAGCTGTTGCCTCAACCCTTCGGCGGGTATTTTTTCAACGGATTAATATTCCTTTCAGGCTTTCACTTTCACAACTAAAATTTATCTGTAAAAGTAAACTAGAAAATAGATCTCGCCGTATGCAATACATCTCATCACTTTCTGCAAATCATCCAAGAGTAAAATACCTAATATTCTGGATTACCGGTTTAGTTCCTTAGGGTAAAGTCTCGTGGATTCTAAGGATCGCTCGTGGTCGTCCACTCGGTCAAGAAAAACGGTCATTTCATAAATCTCAAGCAGAACCGTCCTAAAGGGCCGTTAATCATTCCATGAAATTGTACAATGTTTATTTTTCATCTCTAAAAACTAACTTTTCCATTCGAGTAAGATGAGGTTGAGTGAAAACAAGTCTATTTTTAAATTTGTTCTTTCAGCCTCCCGTTGGACTCCCGTCGTCCCTTTGGTGGGATTCTCCTCGGAGACCCCTGGGGTAAACCAAAACGCTCCAACCCTAATATTTTTTTGTATTGTTCATTTCTGATTATTTGTATTTCACTTTTTTTTTATTTAGTATTTAACGGTTTGACCTAACACAACCGCGGCAAAATAATTACGCCGTATTTATTTTTATTTTCGTTCGGCTGGGCGGTGGTCGGGAGCCGGTGGGAGGACAAATGGCAGAACAAACCCGAGGAAAAGTCGCCGAAGAAGGCGTGTTGAACGAGGCCAAGAGAAAAAAGTAGTTCCAACAGAAAATACCATAAATCAAAGTTTTATTGCTGCATGTTTAACGTCCGCCCTGGAGACCCACCGATTCTTTTGAGATTTAACTTTTAAATGATTCCTTTAATGAAATCCGTGCAAAGCCTCCGCGTTTCCCGACTTTATGTTGCCTGTTGTTTCAAACAGACTGCGAATTCTACCTCTTACACTTTGTGAGGGTTTGCTCTGAAATGTTTGCTCCGCACTCGTTCCAACCGACAAGTGGAAGAACTCTGACGAGTACTTGTCTTTTGCGGTTTCTCCTAATTAAGAGAATTAAATTGAAGAGATTTCCGTTGGATGGAGTCACCGGACATTAAATTATTAAATTTTCATTGGCATGTGGAAGAAGAAAGAGATTGAATTTTCACTTATACTTCCCAGAATAATTAGTTCCATTCAAAGTGTTAGTGAGAAACGGAAATCGCAAGAGTAAAATTATAATTTGGGTCAATAAGTAAAAATGGTCGTCTCTCCTCTAGACTTTCCTGGTTTTAGTTGTGTGTTACACCACTACACTGTTTTTCCTGGGTTCATGTGCAGGTGTCTTCATCCTGATATATCAGGGTGTAGTTTTGCGGCCTATTCTAATTTTGCTAAGTAATAGCTGCTGTTGAGGGGTAGAAATGAAAGTTAGTTCTTATTGGATTGCTAATATGGGCAAAGTCAGTATACGAGAGGCTGATGTTGTAATATTTTGGAAACATTTTAAAATGTTGTGGTTGAAAGGAGGCATTTGAATGACCTACAATGAATTTTTAGGAAAGCTTGAAGATTTAGAACAATCCAACCTATTTCCTATTTGTCCATTACTACAGTATTATATTTCGTGTGTTGTGTTACGAAGTCAAGGCCGAGGAAATTGTAGTCATCTATCTGGATCATCCACTAGCCTTTTTCTGTAGGATTATGTACTGCCCTTTGAACGGAAATACGAAGTTTGGAGCAACACGGCAGTCTCACAGAACAAGTCCAAATCGAACGCACTACACTTTACTATAATTAAATTTTTATTCAATCTGTCCTACCCATTTCCTTTTTGTATTTTTTTGTATTCTTCTTCTTCACTTGGGCTTCCTCCACGACAATTCTTCTTGTGTCTTGAGTATTCCATTCTTTTCCGCTTCTCTTTCTACGTTTTTATCTTATTCTTCCAGTCTTTCTGTTTTCTCTAATACTTCCCTCCTATCTCTTCTTTGTTCACTGAGGCCCCGCGAGAGAGTCATTTCCGTCCGAGGGTGTTTAATCAACCATTCAGAATCCACTATTCATGTTGACTTGAATTTCTTTCAAATGGAAATTTTTTTTCTTCCTCATCTTCATTTCAATTTCTCTTCCTCACTCCCATTTGCCTTTTTATATACTTTTTCTTTCGTTTCAGACATTATTTTATGTGTGCGTCTGTGTCTGCCCTCATATGCACACAACTGCAGTGCACTTAATCATGCCAAAGAACTATTTCCTCGACTCTACGTAACTTGGACGCTGTAAAAATATTGGAAGTACATAAAAATACTCGAACCAAATAAAGCATCCAGTGAAATTGTGCCTTTATTCTCCTATGCATTAAATTCATTGTTTTTAAGAGAAGTCTATTACAAACAAATTTATTTATTTTTTTTGGGGGGGGAGAGGGTTTCTTGGCAATGACCCGAAACGACATTCTATTATTTGGCAAAGCCGCCTGAGAACCCGTCTCAAATTGTAACATAATAATAACCGGGAAACACAATAATCTGATAAGCTTATCAGGTCACTCTGTCCTATTTTACATGTTCTATTTATCTAAATTTAAAACATTTACTCAATTTTTTGGACAAACTGCAACGAATGAGATTTGGATGTGGAAATCTTGAGACTTTGAAATTTTATTCTATATATATTCCGTATTTGCGAAGAAGATCTCTTATATACTTATACATTTGCAAAAATATTTTCTTTTCTAGTCGTAGAAGAACTTCTTGCTTCTTTAAGCAAAACACACAAGCAGGGGTATCAGTCTTGGTGTTACTCTTTTCTTAGGTGGACGGCAGAATGTCTTACCTCAAGTATTCGATCCTTTTTTAAAACACAAAGAGGTAACTTGATACGTTGCGTTTCCTTCCATAAGTTTACCTACTAATTAACAGTTTTCTTCCTTTAATAAATTTCATAAATGTCGCCAAATCATTTTTAACACGACGAAATTCTCTCAGAATTGCATCGTTTTCTATGAAAAAAAAGTCATTCAAATTTATTCTCTTTCTTTAAACAATTTTTGATAGAAGAAAGGTTGTGGGTCTTTTTTTCTAGCTGTGAGATGTAACAATCGGGAGCTCGCACATAGTTGAACTTTACTTTCTTGAAGGGTCAACCGTTTTATTTAACAAAATTCATTAACATGACTTGATTTGCTTAAATTCTTTTTAACTCGACGAGCACCCCACCATTAATGTTGCATTTTGTGTATTAAATTAAAAGTCGTTGAGGAGACACGACAAAAACTTTATTTTGTGAGGTCTGAGGATTTCTCATTTTTGGTTACGCAGCAGCAAACCAACTTGGCCCTGCAGCATCCGCATTAATCATTCAGCATCCCAGCCGACGCATTAATTTCTTCATAATCTGCCACCGAAACTTTCGCTTATTCATTATCATATTGCAAAACCCCACTTTTGCACCCGTCAAATAGTCAATTCCAACAGGAGCAACAGAATGCAAAAATACGGTCGCCTATCTTTGGCCAGGACCAACAGCATCATCTCACCCTCTCCCGCACTTTCCTCTGCCAAATTTCGTCCGACATGTGCATTATCCCCGGTAATGAGTAATCAATTAACGTGATTTAAATTCGTTGCTCACCTAGGATCTCCAGGGTGTGACTTATCTCCAGGGGGACCATCGTCCCGATCTGGCAAATGTAATTTCCAGCATCGTGAGTTTGAACATCCCGAATTTGAAGGTTGTAGCCGTCTATTAGCTGAATTCGAGGATCCGGCGTGACTTTGACGGTTCCAGCAGTTAAAACAGCGATGCCTCTTTTCCAAACGAGCACATAATTGCCTGCAAGTAGTGAGAAAACAAGGGTCGGTCACTGAGATGGAAGAATTTCTAACTGCGTATATCTACAAGTAATGCTAAAGTAAACGAGCGTTAAAGGTCTTTTCCGCTCAAAACGGCACATACTTCAACTTTAAGTTTATCGGTTGTCATTTGTATCCGCGTCGCATTGAGCTCCCAACTCCTCCAAACTCATTTCCACGACCTAACAATTGACAGTAACATCTACTTGTAGAACAATTACAAGCGATCATAATAAATTACATCAATTACGTTAGAATGTAGTGCGAAAGTGAATTCCGTCATGAATAATTTGCACTAATCAATTTGAAAATCTGACGTAACTATCTGTAGGCAATCTCAGAGTGATGTACAACACGCCGGGTGTGCCGTTGGCCGTGGCGAATTGGAACCAGAAATCTACAGGATAGCTGTGTGCCGTTTCCGAGAGAAGAAAAACTGCTTAACTTAAATCAAAAGCACTACCTGCAACTTAAAAGCCTTAAAAAGAAAATTTTCCATCTATGCTTAAGATTTATTTCTTCGGTCCCTAGGCAATTAAATTTACCTCTCGGATATACACGGGGATTGCTTAATAAATATTCGCTTACCAAAAAATTGCTTTTCACTCATTACTCATGTAAATTAAAGAATTCCATTATGTGTTCAATAAAATTTATTACTCCTCTTTGGAGGAAAATGTAACCGAATTTATGAAAATTGGATAATGCGTCCTGGCAACTCAACAAGGCAAGAGACACAGCCAGAGAAAGATAAAGAGGAAGATACACCTTCAACATATATACATTTCGCACTTCCCTGTGTGTGTGTTACATATAGAAATAGTTTTTACAATATAAGCAATAGTTTCTTGAGTTCTAACTTCTTCTGTATGTAGCTGCTACCTCGTAAGGCCAACGGCTTCTCTTCTCAACAAACTTTTCTCAAAATTGTATACTCACCCAAATTAATGACCTCGCACGGTAGAACCACGGTGTCTTGAGTCACTATTTTATAAGTTCTTTCTGCCGTGGTAAAAGCCGGGCCGTCTACGTGCTGAAGGTTTAAATGACAATGAACACCTGCGCGACAACAGAAAAGAAAAAGCAATTTTTAGTAAAGGCATATTGAAAATTTTAAAAGTCTCAAACTTGAACGACGTAATATTATAGCCGTCACCAATATTCACACAGCAGGTTCCTGCCTTCTGCCGGCTGTCGATCTTTCCTGCCAGCCAACAGCCAGAAAAGTCATTCTTCTCCTATTCTCACGAACAAGAGCTTATAACTTTAATTTTAGTTAATGATCCCTTTTTAATGGTTCTTGTTTCTACGGTTACAACATAATCATAATGATAATGTCTCTGTGTCTCATGTTGTGTGTACGAAATTACTGTGGCAAGCCCGTTTCTTATGTCCATGTGAAATCTAACAAAACTTGTTTTAGAGGTGCTGAATATTTAATGCCGCTGATTAGAGTAATATTATTTTATTAAACGGACATATGTATATTACCTATTTTAATTGAGCATGGAAAAACGGTGGTGTGACACCGACAGCCATATCAATAACCCTGAACTCTTTTGTATTTAATAATATTGTTAAAAACATTGAAACCCTACATTCAACGAAGTGAAAACATTATTAAAATAATATTAATCTACTTTCCTTGCTGATATGCCCTATGTTATAATTAATTTTTTATATTTTTATAAGAAGTTGAATATTGATTAAATCAAACATGAATTTTAAATTTAAATGAATTTGAAAATACCATGTTAACGAGTAACTTTATCAATATTATCAATTGATTGTCACTATAGAACTAATGCAATTCTGAAAAGTGTTACTTGGAACGAGTTAATTCTTTGAAGGAGAGATTTGAATCTCTCCCGCTCTCTCTCTCTCTCTCTTTTTTCCTCTCTTGAACATTTTAAATTAAATTGTTTGCTCGAATTGCTTTTTATTACAAGTAAAATTGCCAACTAGAGAACTAACTCAAGATGGTTTGGCGTGGAATGGCGATGAAGGGACTTTGTCTTAGTGGTGGATTTTTGGGATGAAACGTCGTGGAACGAGGAAGGCAAGTTACATTTAAATTCCACGTAGAGAGAGAGAGAAGAAAAACCAGAGACGAGAATATAAACGGGTTTAACCCCGTGAAAAGCTGTTATTTCTTGAAGGTTAATCCGTTTTCGTCTGCATACATAAGCCATGTTTTAAGGGACGTCACTAGATGAGGGGGTACGTGGTAAAAGGCAAAGTGCTCGGCCTGTCTGCGGCCACGACATCTCAATGCTCATGACTACGTCTCAACAAATATATACTATAAATCATTTATTTATCAAGTAACATTGGGTAATATAAATAAAGGTATCGTCAACCAACCCACAAACAATTTCCCTAAAAACTTCCAACAATCTCAAATTTCTATTTCATTTTCGTTCAGCCATCTTGAGTCAGTTTTACATATATTTTACCAAAAAATAATATTTCATTGTAGCAGTCCGCTTTCTGGTTCATCTCTTCCTTAGATTCTCGGGTCATTTGTCACTAAAATTTGTAATTCATATTGAAGGAGTCAGATCAATATTAAATCCATGTTCGTAATGTGCTGTCATAGCGAAGGAAACATCTAATTCTACAACCTCTCCTGCTTGAGAAAATGTACTTTTCCCAAATTACATCACAGAAATATTGCATTCGGTGGGTTTTTATGTAATTTAATTTAGTCAAAATTCTAGAGCAGAGGGTTTTAGTACGTAACGGCCAGATTTATGTCTTTAATGAATGAAAATGCATTCGGCCTTGTCTCCACTATTGACTCTCTCTCCTTAAACATTATCTATGTATATGTAGCAGCATGAAAACTTCTGCTTTAATCTTAGGTCTCGTAGATTATTTTTTCAATACAATAATAATTTACTTTTCCCCTTTTCCTTTCTTATTTATTTCACTTTCTAGAGTCAATAATAAATTATAGTCTAATGGTGCCGGCGTGAATCTTTCCCACAGCAAAATCTCTCTTTCTGCATTATTTCAATTTCTATTTTACTCGAGTTGCAACGCTCAACTCTCGGGAGAGCCCCTAAGGTGAACGGCTCCATTCTTAACCTTTCATTTTTCCCGAAAAAAAAAAAATTCAGAGATTATACATTACGTATAAAATAAAATAAAAGCAAATGAAGCTGGTTTCATACCGGAAACGGGCAAACGTAACGGGAAGTAAATGGACCCACTAATCAGAATTAATGTTATGTATATCAGAGTAATGCCAAACTGTAAGATAAAATGTCTAGTCCAATAAAAAATTTATGTACAATGTATTTTCAATGTTATGTTTAGTTTTTTTTATTAATATTCTTTCTTATTTAAGCAGTGTTTATACTACCGAAATTCATGCCGGTTGAAAGTGAATTATACAAAGAAACGTCAAATTTCATCCACGTATTGAGTGAGTTAAAAAGCTCTGAAATAAAATAACATACACGGAAATGTGCTGTGAAACATACATAAATATTAATAAGACCGTAGCAAGAACCGATTCTCTTAGACCTTTACTGATATTGTAAAATTGAATGGTTTCTCTCTGTGTTGTTAATTTTTTCTCTTCGGTTCATTCGACTTCGCCTGTAAAGCTTCCTATTCAATAAGGCTCAGGGTTTTAGGAGCTCTTCACTAAAGAATTCCGTGGTTTATGTTTCTTATTTATTCGCGAAATCCCGTTTAATTCTCTAATCTAAAATATGCCACAATGAAACATTAATAATTTATTTATGAACCGGTGCAACACCAAAGATCCGCCTCTCGTCTTTATGTATTCATATTTCACTTGGCAATGCAATTTCATCATTTATTTATTTCTAAAGTTTCAAGTTTTCAACTAAATGTGTGCAAAAATAGTTTATAATAAATTTTTTAATAGCAAAATTTCAAAACTATTTGATTTTAATTTATCGAGTATTACAAGTGGGTTTAGCTTGTCGGGGGCATATATTTATGGATAACATATATATATGATGCCTTATGTAACAATAAATTATTACCAAGTCTGTCGTTGGATAAATAAGAGCAGCATGTAAAATTATAACGATTTAAGCCTGTACATTTGTTCTTGCGGAACAAAGAAGGAAGATTAAAGATGATAATTAATTAACTGTCATAAAATAAATAGATAATACCCGGCGTATAAATCAATGTGACATCAATCGGTAATTAATTACCATCCTACATATATTAATATCGACCTTTGTCGACCGCCACGGTTAATCGAAGTCAAGCATTTATTTCCCGTAATTGTTTTCCAACTTTTCTGCGGTTTTTCTTTCCAGGGGGGGAAGACCAAAATTGATGTTGCACATTTGTCTAGGGGAAGAAGGACAGACTCGGTCGGTGGTAAAACACCCAACTCACGTTTGATACAATTTTGGAAAACGGCAAAATTCATCCGCTGCAAAAATTTAAATTTCATTACAGAATCCAAATTTTCTACCGTCACTTTTTCACCTGATTTATTTTCCTACCTTTCGAACCTTGGGGTTTAACCTTTAGTTTTTCAACTGACAAATTCATTTCTTATTAAACCATCTGAGAGATTCATTCGACTGGCCCTTTCAATTTCTCCCTCTTTCCCTGGAGAGGTGAAAATAACAAATTTTCCGATTTGGTAATTTATGATTTACAGGTCCGAATCTCTGGATGCTCCGAATTAATCACTTTGGAACAATTACTATCTTATGTTTAACCTTCTCGAAAAGTGAAGAGTAGAATCAACTAGGACAGAAATAGACCTAGAAATTGAACCTTTTAAATAATAAAAGGAAACCCTTGTGGCAAGACAAAACCCGACCTATGGAACAGATAAACATTTTATAGATAATTTATTAATAGACTTCTATTTGTTTACTACTGAAATTGATTTTCCTAAGTACGCATCAAACGCTGATGTCACAAATGTCGAATATCTATTGTCTGCAATATTTTCTGTCATATTTTCATATATTTTACAATTATAATAATATATATATTGAAACTTTTTGTTCTTTCAGAGAGGAGGCAGAGACCTAAATTAAATTATCAATACCCGTACTGTGAAAATTGAAAAAAATAATCAGTGAATGATCAAAAAAAACTCTCCTTCGTTTCCTTCAAGTTTACAAAATTAAAAAATTAATAATGAATAATTTAATAGAATATAATACATAATGGATTTTTAAGCTTCCCCGGGCGTTACTCCAAATTACCGTGGATTCTCGGTATTATTTTTTATTATTAATATTTGACTGATTATTCTAAAGTCACTTTAATATGCAGAATAATTAATCGGTGACGAAAGTTATGAAAGTTATGAAAAGACACAAAGTTGGGCAAAAGTGAGGAGAAAAAATAGAGAAAACCGACCATCACCGGGCATTTCCCTAAAAGCTTCAAGGAACAATAGGCGTTTAAGAGGGAAAACTTTTGTCGTTATTTACCGATTGAAATTTATGCACCATAACAAAGTTTTAACTAATTTGTCACAATAAATGGTTATGTACTGACTACGGCAAATATTATTTTTAATTAATAATCCAAGCACTCTTTACAGCAGATAATTTTTAATAACAAATAAAGTAGTGTCACATCAACAGCTTAAAACGAACGAAACATGTGACACGATTTCTTCTTACTGATGCTACGTGTGTGTATATGTGTGTTTAGCATCACACTACAATTCATAGACGACTGGCACAAGAAGGGTAGTTCGACCACTCCTGAACGAGGAACAACATTTCTTGGAGCATTAAAATTTTTTAATTTAAATTAAATCCAAGCAACACTTAAGCATTGACTTTTTTTGTGGCAACTGCAGAAGTTAAGTAGTCTTAAATTAAAAAGAAATTAAGATATTAAAGGCAAGGGAGTAATTTAATTGCTGTTTAATACGAAGCTTTATCTCAAGCTCTTTAACCGCTACTTTTCCTATTTAATACTTTTCGTTCATTTTCTTACGACAGACAATTCAATTCTTTTGGAAGTAAAAAAGTCAAATGTATACAACAAAACACCTGATGACACGACAATGAAACAAAGGAACAAAGGAAGGAAAATAATTTACTTTACCACCACAGGGTAGCAATGATTTTCGTCCTTTGTGAAAAACATCAAGAAGAGAGTAAGTACAAAGGAAAAGGAGAAGTAGAAAAATCACTCATTTACATTCTTTCCACACTGTCTCCTGCCATTTTGCTGCTGGCAGAACAACTAAGGACCGGTATAGTGAAGTAAAAATTAAGTATGAAGTCTTGTTTTTCTGCTTGTCGTTGATTGCATCAGAGGAGGGAAGCGAACGCTCTGAAGGACCGGAAACGAGCAAAACGGAAATGAAGAATTCTTAAGAATTGAGAAAAATATTATTATCAGAAGCCAACTCAGAATTTCAATGAATATTTAAGTATTCTTAACGGAGAAATTAAAAGAAAAGGAGGCTCCTTCCGATTAGGGTGATCCTCGATGGACGTAATCCCTTTCCATTAAAGCCTTTCCACATCATCTTTCTACCTTTTTGCCCTCTGCCTTTTTGTCCCGACCTGTCCGAAAGAATTCGAACCTTTCAGCAGCTACGAACCCCACATTGCTACGCCAAAGGATCCCTCTCGTACTCGAACTTTCTTCCTGCTACTTTCCTTCGGTTGCCCCCGCGACTTTCCTTCCTTATTTTCTTATTAATTTTTTTCCTCTTGCCTTTTCTTCTTTTTTTGCATCTTTCCTGGCCCGCAGGCGAGAAAAAAAGTAAAATATAATGTTTGCATTAACAAGAAAACTTTCCCTTGCTGAAAAACCAAATGAACCTAAATGAATTACCGTTGAAAGATTATGAGCTGGGAACAAGGAGAGGATGAAAGAGAAAAAAACTAGACGGGAAGTGAAAATTGCTATGTACGCAAGCGAAGCAGATCAAAAGATCAACTACATGCCAAATGAGCAGATCTCTCGGGTCTTCAACATGGGTCAATAACCGCCAAGTAAGAGAGCACACCGCTTTTTGGAATAGTGAAAATTGAGTACGGCAAAATGAGCGAGAAATATGTTATTAAAACCTAGTAAAATGAATACATAAACTTGACATGCGGTTGTACAAAACAAAACCATTAACTACAACAGACTACAACACCTGAATAGACAAATTTCACAGTGAGCTTGAAGATTTTCAAAGTAACTGTAGCAGTTACACCTTATATTATGTATGGAATATATTTTTGGATACTTTACATCATAAATTAACTAAAATATATAAGGATGGCAGAGTTGCACACTAGAAATTATAAAACGTTAGAATGGACATATTTATTGTGTGAATTATATTCTGTAGGTTTTATAACATTCATGACAAAAAGCATCTCACTCTATAGAGAAAAGTACATTGTACGTTACCAAAAAGGGAAAACAAAACCCAACATTTGTGGTTACCTCAAAAATTAAACAAAGGAGTTTAATAAGGGATGGATAATAGTTTTCAGTTTGAGCTCTTAGTTTTTAATTCTATTAACCGTACAATGCTTCTATTCAAATTAAAAATGCACTTCTTCCTACTTTGGTCTTGTAGTTGCTGCAGCGCACAAATCCCCGTGAGATTTTTCTTGTTCAACTTTAAGCAGAAAAGCAAAGTACTCGAGTTGTTTACATTCAACGTGTCGGTCGACTGGGAATCATCTCCATTCGGTCAATTATACGTAGGACTTAGTCATCTCTTTTCTTTTTCAGAACAAAAGTACGAGCTACAGGTTAAATTTCACGTATTTGTTTTTAGGTGTGCGAGACAGACAACAAGTAAAAGTTTCAAAAATTTCACTTAGGTTAATTTTATGAAACCCACCATTTTGAAACTTTCTCCCGTTTTAGACAATGAAGGCTGAACGAATGCCCGAGTTCAGCACAAACGTTTTCAAACATGAAATGTGAGACTTAACAACGTGTGACTTAATTTCACTTAAGTGTAATATTTTATTAAATAATACATGTGCTCTTAATATTTTCACCTGCAGGTCACCTTTGACCCCTTCAACTCAGGCGTTTGACTCTTCTTCTTTATGTTATTAATGAGAGGTCACACTGCAATAATCTCATTGTCCCGCTCAACTGTATACACTTATTGTTTGATTTCCTCGTGACCATGTTACTATCATTTGCGTCTCCGGTCTTCAATGGAGTCACTATTTATTATCAAACAACGCAGAAATTGAGGGAAAACAAAGAGAGAAGGTGAGAGAATGTGGATTATTGCACGTGACGCTTTCCACCGTGCGACACTACTGGCCGCACTATTCAATTCTATTTGTGTTCAGATTAGAAATGGATTTTCCTTTACTAGTACTAGTTTTGAGTCATTAGCTAGACATAATTTCATTTAATATTTTTCGAGTAAAATAAATTTGAAAGTGACGCACTTAATTGCAGAATATTCTACGTTGCAAAAATCTTATTTAAACCTGTCAGTGAAATTTAAATGTCGTGTTCTCGGCCCAATGTCACGTAATTTGCGTCTGAACATCGGAAATTGACGGTCACACTACAAATTATAGAAAGCCAATTTTTAGACTAAACTATTTTCAAATAGAACACTTGGATTATTTCACTTTCTACTTGCCTCTACATGAATACCCTTGAAGAATGAAGGAATTTTGAAAATTGTTTTCTTACACATCTAGATGTGAGGATTCGAAAATAAAATTTTTTATAACCGCTAGGCCCGCAATAAAATTTGTTGTTTTCTTTGCTGCATTTTTTTACGTCTCTTCTCATAGTTTTTGATGCTTCCGCAGCATCTAGAATTGTTTACTGCAGCGGAGGCAATGGAAAAAAATTAACTAGAAACTAGAATTTAAAGTTTTGCCCTGACCTCCTTCGAGGTCACGCCATTTTATTAGATCTACGTATATAAGTACATTTCTTCCTTCTACTCTTATTTTCAACTGATACATTGTCTTGTTTTTCTTACGTTAGGAACATTTAACAGTCCTTCTATACTTTTCTTCTGTTCTCACCTACAGATATCTGCTCTGTGTATAATATGTGGAACCGAGAGGACTTTTCCGTCCGTTAGATAAGAAAACTAACAATCCATGAGAAAAACTGTTAGGAGGGGCACAAATTACTCCCAAACCCTTGCGCCTGAACGTACGTGTATTTTATTTTTATATTTACAGGGGATGAATCTTGACTTAAATTCTGTTAGCATTGCGGAGCTTTAGCAACCACATTTTGATGGTGGAGAACTGAAAAACAAGTTTCGGGAGCGTTCCGCTTCGATCGCATCCCTTTTTTTTTAATTTCGTGTGCAACCATTTAAAATACAAAACCCAAATTAGAAAAAGTCTACATTTTCTCTTAAATTTTCTACTTCCACTTGCTTTTTTTTTTGTCGATCAGACTTGACAGAATAAGAATGGGGACGTTCACGTCAAGCAGCGGAAACCGCCAAAACCATTTCATTTCACCTTTCTTTCTTTCTTTTACTTTCTCTCTCTCTCTCTCTCTCTCCTTTCTCAAATTCAACCGTTTCAGAACCGTTCCAATTCAAACACGCACAAATTAATTGTCAATCGATCTTTTCGATCTTCAATCATTCTGATTGAAAATTCACGGTTAGTGTCAGTTCCATTCGAAACAGATTTGGATTCTAATGATTTTCGTCCGGTTCAACTTTATTTTTGGGGGGAGGTCGAAGTACCCAAAATTAAAAAAAAAACCCCTTAAGAAAATCCTTTTGAGGTTCCTTCTCGTACAATAAATTAAAAATGACGCTTTTCAAAATGGGCTTTTCAAAATCAATAGAATCATCGTGTGAGATGGTAGGATGGTACGACCAGGATGACAGCAACATGCTGGAGGACAAACTGAGTCCTTCGAATCAAGAAAAATTTCGATTTTTATATGCGTAATTTGAAAAAAATTGTCTTTGAGAAATTTCCAATAACAATTTATGATCCAATTAGTTATGAAAATCATCTAAAGTCAGGGGCCGTCAATGAGGAACACTTCCACAGATATGCATTTTGAGATGGGCTCGACATACGAGCAAAACCTTTTTATTTTCTGTGAATGTCAACATCTAAATTGACGAAATACGAATTTTGTTAGACCGTATTCATATATTGGAGGTATTAAATCGAGAATTTTTCGTGATATTTAAAATTTTTTGGAGAAACTATCGATCCGTGACCTCATCCAAAATTTTTGTTTGAAAATCAAGCCGCAGTGACACTCCTCTGTGCATAGTAAATGGAAACTTTCACTTATTCATTCATTGCATGACAGTTTCACTACAAAAGTTAGTTTTAAGGTTGCTGCCAAACAACAGTCGGTGTTATTTATAACACACCACAAAGGTACTCTACTAGTACTCTCCCAAATTTCTTAATTTAAAAAATGCGACTTCAACTACACTTTGGAAGAATTTCTAACAAATTACCAATTTATAATTTGCACTGCAATTGCAGGCTGGTTATTGAAACCACATTTTTAAATTTTCTACCCCTGCCAGAGATAGAACGAGCTCATCTCGAATCAAATTAATTAACAGAGCTGCGTATTTTTCAATGAGATCAAGTGAAATGTCTCTCCACCAGTAGCCAAAGGAACTTTTCAGTTAACAAAATCCTCACGGCTGTTGTTGTGAGGCAAACTTCGCACACGAATTTTCTATTTGAACCCGCCATTGGCGTTACTCCTCCTGTAATCGAAATTTCTGGAATTTTCATTTATTGAAAATATTTCTTCATAAAAATATTGACGGAAACGGATGCCATGGGGTGA
Organism: Polyplax serrata; assembly: GCA_037055365.1. Classification (NCBI taxonomy): domain Eukaryota; kingdom Metazoa; phylum Arthropoda; class Insecta; order Psocodea; family Polyplacidae; genus Polyplax; species Polyplax serrata. Next base: position 1,296,022 of record JAWJWE010000038.1, on the reverse strand, counting down.
AAATGAACGAGGAAGAAAAATCTTCTTCGGTTTCAGCAACGAAAACATATACTTAAATAGCGAGTACCTGCTTTTCAGAGTTTCCCCATTCTCTTGACAGATAATAAACAGAAGTTACGAAGGACAAATTCGAGGGTGTTTGAATAAGAAAAGGCGAGTAACAAAAAAAGAAAGCAAGGGTAAAGAAAGAGGGCAAGTAGGAGTTACATATAAATAGGGAGTTATGAATTGATAAATAACAGATGAAATTGATATGTTATGATTTTGTCATTTTGTCAGTGTTAGTTTAAATTTACCTGAGATTTGTTTAATCTCAATTTATTACAGTTTTTCATCTACAACAAGTCTACTTTAAATTTCTAATAAATAAACATAAATTTTAAATAAATTCTCGCCTTTTGTAGGTTGCAGCGGACTACTAACTTAATTGTTGGAGCATTTAATTTAGTTTTGCACAAAACTATTAATAAATAAAAGACACGCGTGCGTATTTTTCAAACGAACGATTGAGTATGTTAGTAGAACTATTGAAGCAGTTAAGCGGTGCAGGCAGGAAACTCCAGCAAATGATTTTCTCCATTTAGTTGTCGAATTGTTTGTCATTTCCCACAATACCGCTTTGAAAGCTTGTACCTCGAAAAGATGTTCTTTCTATCAAATAAAATAATAGATGTAGGTCTCACATGAGTAGTCGGCTGAAAATGAAAAGGAAAGTTGGACCATCGTATAAGAAAGAAAACTTTTTTAGTTTTTGACTCTCTGATGTGAGCTGTACACATCAGCAAAATATGAGGGTTCAAGTCAGGCACGGAATTCTAAAAGTGTCATTTGCTATTTTTCATCCGCTCACGAATAAAATAAATCTATAAACTTGAAATTGAATTTAACATTCCGAATAGTTTTACCACTCGCTTAAGTGAGAATATCATTTTGAAAAGTTTTCTACCTTTCAAAGGTAAATCACTCGTTCACAGAAGCAGAAGACATGACACGGAAAGTTAAGTTGGACGGGAAAACGAACAAAAAAAGTCGTAGAATTCCAAAGAAACGGGTACTTCTGCATTCGACCGAGACCATCCGAGGATTTCCGTCAGTAATGTCTTATTTTTATTATTAGACAAAACTTTTTCACTATCCACCACTATTTCTAGATTTCTATTCTGTTCTATCCATCTATCTATCTGTTGGTCTCGTACGATGGCGACGTGCAAGACAAAGCGATTGAAATTTTTCAAAAGGTACCCGGGAAAGGTGGGAATGAAAAAAATTATTTTTTCCTTTTTCTTCGGCAGAAACGAGCCGAGCTCATTAAGTTTAAACTGCTGGGTATCTATCAGACGGAAGTTGATAAACGATTGATAAACGATTCGTACCAAAGCCCGATTTCGTTGGAAAAGGTTAACCCATCGAAGGAGAGAGGAGAAACCCATCGAAAAATTCACGTGAAAAATGGAAGAACTCGTTCGGTGTTGATTTGATCACGAGAAAATCCCATGAATGGCAGAAACACAAGAAAAAAAAACATTTAAGTTAACACGAACTTAAGTCGGGTTCACGTGTTTCGAATTTGTTGACTGAATATGAAATTTGGAACATTCTTTTCTACATTTGATTAAGTCGTCTCAAGCAACAATTTGACCTCGTAAACCGAAAATTTGTCCGCTGCCATCGCCGTAGCGGGAATTGAGTGTAAGAAACGAATGAAAATATTAAATTTTAACGATAGAATTTAACAATGAAGCAATAATATCGATCATAAAAATACATTTTAAAACGTCGTTCAATTTTTTTAACGTCACATAAATGTTTAATGCACCGCTAATTCATTAAAAAGTCGTGTATTTTGTCTGCTTTAAGCCATTTTCGTTCAGTGAACACCACGGTGGCGTTGTTAATTGATATGTTTAAGTGAAAAATCGTTCAGACAGCCTCGAAATTTTCGAGGAAAGGACTCCGGGATATGGTAAAATATTAGTAGAAGACAGTGAGATGTTGGGGATGGTGGAGAGAAACGCCCCTGTGCCCGAGTGGAATACAAAATGGCTTCTTCGGGCGGATTGAGGACGGTAAATAACTTGATAACGTGAAAGAATTTTATTTATTTTGTAATAATTCAAGCGCAAAGAAATGTTTTATGAATCGTAAAAATCAAACCAGAATATACCGCTTTATGTAACTTCAACATTTCACCAACATCTCCTTGTACAATTGGTTTTGAAGGCGTGGAACGGGGGGGGGAAGCAAAACACATTAGTTTACTTCACTTAACTTTTAAAACTTGTAATTACAATTGTGGTAGTTCAAACAACTGGGGACGCTTACACTGAGGTAAACGAACAAGTTTGCAACCGAGGGGATTCTCATCTGGCACCCTACCATACTACCATAACTTATTCATTTTTTACTTTTAAATGTCGCTTTCATTTCGATAATGTGAGGTTAATATTCGATAGTTATCTAATTATATTATTTAATGTTCAATGAATAAGGTGTTATGTATACAAATCTAAATGTAATCTAACTGTTCAGCTACAGCAATAATGTATTATTACCTGAAATTACTGTTGATCGCACAACCCTTGACTTTCAATACAATTATGTATTCAATGTAAAAATAAAATGGCTCAAGTGTGATTAGAACTCTTTCGACTCAATTACATAAATAGAACAATAAAAAAATTAAAAAATAAAAACCTATACTCCTCTTCGCCACAAGTATGGCATGGGTCCGCAAGCAACATTAAAACTAAAATTGTTTCCTCAGGAAGTAAAATACTTGAAAACACCGCTTATTGAATTCAATAAATAGGAAAAACAAAAAGGAAATTTAATTTAATTTTTTAAAATGAATAGATGAAGGCAGTCTATAGAAAATCACATTTGCTGGCTGAGAAAAAGGAGATTGAACACGCGCCAGACAAAACAATGGAGCCAGTTGGAAAACGAAAAACAGATAATTTGATAAATAGATAGATAAATAACTAATCATAGAAAACTAAACGGGACCAACGATGTTTCTCGGGTATTTTCATTACCGAAAACGCGATTTCCCTTCCGACCGATAGACCATTTTACAGATTACTGCCTAATTTGATGTACAACTCTTACTTGTGTGTTTCTCGCCACCCCTAAAGGTTTTACATTTACAATTCTGTAAAATTTTACAAGGATATTTCCTAGGTGAAGAATTCAAATCACAACTGAAACTCAGGAGTTAAGAAAAAGAAGTTTGGCTACCGGCAACGTGTGCCTTCTTTTCCTGTCTTTCTATTTATTTGTTGTCTGTGTCCGTTCCTTCAGTGCTTACATACATACACAACATTTTCTTCCTTCCTCATTTTTGTCGGTGACAAATCAAATGTGAATGAAACTACCTGAACAAGTATGGGAGTACCAGAACCGTCGAAAACATAAAGGAAATTATTCTTACAACATTGACTGCTCAATCGATTTGCTTTCTCCAACTCTCACACAACCTCTAAAATCGAAAAAAAAAAGATCTTATGATTTAAATTACTTTCATTTTGTGTAAATAATGTGAAGACGAGGCGAAGGAGGAAGAGAAAGAACTTGAAGGAAACTGTTAAATGTACTTTGTCATCATTTTCCAAAACGCTTTTATACTTTTATTTACGATGTTTACATGAAGCGAGAGTTAATGAACCGAACTATAAATATGATATTTTCATAACAGGTTTATTTATCGCAGTTTCCTTTTTTTCTGCGACATGCCGGCCAACTAAGAAGACACATATTTTTTTCCTATTTCTTCGGGTCCTCTTCTACTGTACTCATCCATTGATGTTTTCATGAGTTCGACATGACTTTTACTCTTCTCTCCTGGTAATAGTTCGTTTATTCAGGTAAATATTTGATGGATCAAAGTCCAGAACTTAAGAGTCTTACAACTTGATAACTCGCAGTTGTTTGAGTTAAATAGAAGTAGTAGGAAAACTGTACAGTGAAGATAAACATAAACAACGAGTAGTGAGGCTCCTAAGATGTTTAATGTTGTTACATGAGTTGTTTCTTAATCAAATATTGTATTACTTTTATAGAATTGAGGAAAATTATCAATGTTCAATGTACAACTACTTCGCAAAACTTACTGAATTTCGGTGGAATGTAGAGGCCACATGGGAAAGGGAGGATGTTTCCGGGGGCACTACAAAATGTACCTCTGTCTACAATTTGCTTCGAATTTTTCATGCAGTTTATCATTATATTATTAAATGTGCACTGTTGTATCATTACACAATTACAGTTAAGCCACCGTATAATCCAAATTTTATTAACATCGGGTACCCAGGGTATCTTCCACCCTCTGCCTATCCTTATGTTTAAGCTTAATGGCGGTAATTTTTTAAAACTTTTATTTTTTTCCTTAAATGGTGGAGAATAGGAAAGCTCACAGAAGAGGAGATTATAAACTTGTGGGATAGAGAAAATTTAAGAATTAGAAAGTTTCTGAATGGATAAAAGTGAAGAGGAAAAATTAAATTTTAATAAAGGAAGGTTGTGCTGAGCCTTTGCCGAGCACTTGGTAAAAGCTACTCGCAATTCTAAAAAAGAAACTTTTACCCAGACAGAGTCTTTTTCAGGTGTTTTACATAATTAATACGTCATCTTCCACTTATTGCCAGGTTTTTTTACGGCCGTGGATCGGACATAATTTGCAAAACGCACCCGAAAAGACGTACCAATCTAAACTTGCGTCAACCTTCATCGTATTCCCTTAATTAATGGCAAATAATTAAGTCGAGTGCACCCGGTTTATGTGCTTTTATTGTCACAAAGTCTGGAAACGTTCGTAATTTGCCTTTGTTTCTCATTCAAGTCAACAATTTTTGTATTGCGTTATGAAAACTATTCATTTCAGTTTAATAACGAAGTTACAAACTTTGTCGCAATCGTTTCTGCAATCGCGTATTTTTAATGAAAAAAATTATTGAACTTTGTAATTGTTGAAGTGAGTGTCTCCGTGCAACAGAATTTCAATATTAAAAGGTGTCTGACTTTTATTTATTTAATTAAACGCTTCCGTCGGGAGTAAAACAAGTAGAACCAACTGTTACGGTACTCATGTAAAAACAATTCAAATAAATATTTATTTTGACATAAATAATATTTAAAGCGTCGAAATGCAATTAAAAAATTTTTAAATGTTATTTTCATGAACGAATATTGTTATGTGTAGCAAATGACTACGTATTTATAATTAATAACCCATCAGTATATAAAAATATTATATAGTATTTTGGAGAGCAACTGTGTTTTTTATCATTTTTGAAAAAAACCTTTCTTGTACCGAAGAGTATTCTCTTAGAGAAATACAATCACGTGGTTGAAAATTCACATAAAAACGTCAATACAAAAAGAAAAGCAAGAAAAGGGATGAGAGAGAGAGAGAGAGAGAGGATAGCATAAATAAAAGGAGCAATTTATGATATCGGTCCCAGGACGATGATACATTTTGTAGCATAGACGAAGGTAGAAGTATCAGTGGTAATCTTGTTGTTTCGGTTGGAGGAATGCAAAATGGAAGAGAAACTCTGCTGCAGGGTAAGAAGGTGTTTTTTCAGGTACCAAATAGAAGTCATACTTTGTGCACTTGAAAACTTATACAGCATATACTGCAAGCAAGAACGATTTAAATGGCGAAGTTACCAAATGTGCCCCTCAAAAAATGTCGCCTTACGGAACCAAAAATATTTCACTGTATGTGACTAAAACCATTCAAACAGTTAGTAAATCAAATTCAATTATTCCTAACTAGATGGGTTTTCACCCTTTTCTCTCTTTGTCGACCTTTCAATTATTCAAAAAACAATTGTTTATTAAAATTTTGATTTACATGAACAATCACCGGAGGAAAAAGTAAAAATATTTTTTTTTGTTTTCCAAAACGGGTTACGGCTACGGCAGGAATGTTACGAAACCAAATAAAATAAACAAAATATTCCGTGACATGATTTTGAAAGGATTTTCTACCATCGAGGGGAGACGAGAATTCTTAAAAAATTTACCGTAATTTTGTTTTAATTTACGCGCACCACGGCCTTTGAAAACTAAGACAAATGAAATTGCACAAAAAATATAATAAAACATATCAAACAACATTATAATAAAAATACTAGGACAACATAATTTCACAGACAACAACATATTGAAGTGCTGTAAACGAGTAGAACACCAAACCCCACTCTGTCGTTTGTTCAATTAAAGATAAACAACAAACTGACAGGAGTTGTCGTGATGGAAGTATATTTTAGTAATAGTCGGTAGTTATGGTAGTAGTGTTATTGTAAAATTTAGCGTAAGTCAAAATAATAATAATTATTGATATAAATATCTCAGTATATCTATATTTTTACCAATGTGCAACAATTAATAAGAATTGACTGCAGCGTAGAAGTAATATAGGTTAATAAATATAATTAAGACTTGGAGTTTTGCTTTTTACATAGCATTAATAAATGCATTCAACGACGTTTAAAAATGCACTTAAACTTAAGTAAAATGCATACAACTCAGCTTACCAAGTTCTTTCTCGGGGCTTTGGCTCAAACTTCCCTCGTGTAACATCAACACTAATTAATTTTATTGTTGATCGATTCATTTGGCCTTTTTCCCTTCCTCTCGCTGCTCTCTCTCTCAATTATTCCTTTACTTTTTCGTTGAAACAAGCTTTCATGCAGTAGTGAGCAACCCCGTAGTAATTAATAATTAAAAATCAATTAAAATATCTTCTTCAAAGAAGTGTTAATTTTGTAGACTTTTGGTAGTGAGAGAAGGAGCACACGCCCGTATTTTTTCATTCTCTAGGTGTACTTAAATACATAATGTTTCACTCAATTCAAACTACAAGGTACGTCTGCTTTCCGTGTCTTCTGTCACGTGGTCAACATAATTTCAATTCCATCTAATTTTATTTCCTATCAATTATTGAAAATAGAAAGAAGTACCACGGAGGAAGAAATTGCACCAGGATTATTCTTCTTCAACAGTTTTCAATAAGTGTTTCCACTTATCTCCTTTCTTACTTGCATGACTTCCCTTTCTTACACATCGCTGAACTATTCATTCTATCTGCCACTTTTTACCGGGACTACTTAAAATCCACCATCTTCTATTGGGGTTGAATTGAGGGGGGACGGAGCAGGTTTGTAACCACAGTTAGACGCATTCGGCATTATTCCTTGTCACATTCTCACACTTTACATTCGCTCCTTACTTTAACACCACTGCACCCTTACTTCCATCCCTCCCGCATCTATGAATTCTCAAATTTTACAAAATCAAGTAATATATGGGTATTTTGGAAACGCGTAAAAAGTTTCCAGCAACTTCTCCAAGTTAACCAATAAATTCTTGATTTATTTTTGCTGTCGAAATCAATGTCACACCAATTGCTATTCTTCCCCGACTGACACCTTTCTTCCGTGACTCAAGACCTCTCACTTCCCTTGACTGTGTCTTGTAAATAAAATCAAAATGCTACAGGTAAATAAACTTTAAAGTTGAATGACTCCAATGAGTAATGTATTGTACCCCAAAAATTACCCTCTTTTTATGAAATTTACTCAACAAAAACTAAGCGAAAAGTAAAGTTTCGTATTCGTCAAATTTAATGAGTTTTGAAATCAAGTGTATTAGGAACCTCGTTGCCATGACATTATTAAGTGTTAGTTATTAAGTTGCTTATGTACGGGCATATATAGGAATACATAATTCACAATAGAGTGAGGCACACAATACAGGGGAATTTGAACGTTTAAAGACATGCAGTTCTTAGTGTCGCATTTTATTTTTTTCCAGTAACATTATTTATTCGTTATTATTTATTTATTTATTTCATTGTTGGAACTTTAACCTCCTCCATTACATAAATTCTGCCCCTGTATGCCTTACACTTTAAAGAGAAAATAAAAGACCGAGGTAAGAAAAAAAATTAATGAAACCACAAATTACCCAATACCATTTTCTCTATCTAATAGTTTTGTAGTCACATAAACTTTTTCTTCAAATGGTACCAAGGGTAAAATTTAAATTTTTTTTAATTTAATAAAACCTATGGGAAAATTCTTATTCTTTCACATTACCAAGGGAAGTTAAAGTCGCGTTTAAAGTTTTGTTTCTTCTGACCTTTTCCTTTCCCTCGTTCTGTTGGAGAAAAAAAAATGAAAATCCACAAAGGAATTTCGCCCGCGTGCCGTCCAAACCGTCCAGAAGATGACTTTTGTATAAAAATTAGTACCGAAAGAATATTTTCGTTTTATATCATTCGAGAACGTCGTTAAAAAGGGATGCTGGAGAGTGTGAGAGAGCCAAGATGAAGGACCCCAAAAAATTTTAATGGTCTCCCCGTCATCTTCGTCTTTTTCCTGTTTTTTTTTTTCTTTTTCTCTTGCAACTTCCATTCTCATTTAGAAGAACGGAGAAAAGCTCGGGGCAATTCCATTTCTCCTGAGTGCAAAACCTCAACTTTTTAATGTATATGGATTCGTGTGGCCACCCATGGGTGCCGTATTTCATTTAATCTCTCTTAGGATGGCTCTGCCATTGAAACGGAGAGGGAGGGAGACTCGTTTGCTTTGTTGTGACGGCAAAACCTCCCCAAAAAAATTAGGACTAAACAAACATTTTTTGTGTGTAACTCAAACAAAAACTCAATTCCGAGAATTTGGCGTTCAAGAAAACATTTTCTTTGTCTTTGAGTAAATGATACCTCTTACCTTCATTAGAGTTTACATAAAATGGAAGCGTAATCATAGTGTAATAGATAATGTATGTGAGTTTTATGATTAACGGTAGAAACGAGAGAAAACCGAAATGAAAAACCAAATTTGATGGGTTGTCTTATTATTTAGCGCACGTGGGTAAAATAGACTAAACCAAAAGTAAAGACTATAAAGACAACGGCAGGAACCATCCGGAGTCTCAAGGGAGTAATTGAAAGGATGTAAAAATTTCTTAAACGTCGAGAAGGAAGACAGACCAACACGACAACCCCTGGAGGCTTCACTTCCCAAGGGAGTGACAAGCTCCAATTATGTAAATATTCATCCAATATTCAGTCCAAGGGTTGCAACCTGATCCGCCCTTATACGCAAACTCAATATCAAAATGTATATACGTGTGGCATATGCACCGATGTATAATTTTGAACCTTCAGGGTAACTTGAAAAACTTTAAGAGTAATTGTAGTACTTGGAAACTTATTTTTTAAAAAAAAAGAATAATAAAGAACTTTTTATACAAAAATGTAAACAGCTATTTCAATGCGACACTTACACGACAATTTACAATTGAAGAGCAGTGAAGAAAAATTTTTGTTGAAAATTTGAAATGTCAAATAAAACCAAACTAAGACAGGTTTGTTTAGTGAGATCAATGCGCCTATTTTAATTCCGCAGTACCTAGAAAACCAGGTACAGGAAGGCAATAAATTCTACTAAACTACGGCCACCGCTCAATGGTCCCAGCGCAAGAGTGTGCATCTTCGTCTCTGACTCAAATTAATGTACTTAAATTACATCTGTAACTAGATCATATTTCACATTTAGTTTGTTATTATTCGTTACCAGATGTATATAAAAGTTTCTAAAAACTGAAGGCAGCATGAGTCTCTTAAATAGAAATCTTTATTTACGTGTCATTAATAAAGCGCTCGGGTAAAGTACAATCGTCAGGAGACTTACACATGACCGAGGGATCGTATAGTATTATAGTACTATTAAGTGTAAAGTACTACTCTTTTAACTTACTTCCTGTTACCCAAAATAATAATTATTTTTTAACTTCACTCTAAATGTCAGAGTAATAATAATTGGCGGACTTATCGCAACCTAAAAACAATAAATTCGTAAACTAAAATCATACGACAATAAAGTTCAAAATAAAGTATATAATTGTCTGCGTTTTAGTCATAAGAGTAGAACATTGTGTTATGCTAAAACGTTACATTGCGACAGATTACATTCGGGTGCTTTCTTTCAAGTTTAAACATAATTTTCTCTTTAAATTCGCGTCTTCACAACTTTGAGTACAGAAATTTTTCACTTTTTTAAGGGCTCGAAGGACCAGAGTCATAAAAATAATTGACCAAGTAGAAGTATTGAATGAACTTTAATTTTGTATTGAAATAAAAACAATTACTTCACGAAATATTCGTCCCGAACGCCGTGACCAATTGTTAACCGACCAACTTCTGAATTGTAACTGACTAATTGCAAAGAATATAGAAAAAATACCAGGCATGAAATGAAATCGAACGACATTTGTCTATAAAAAAATCAAACACTGCGGAGGTTGACCATTGTTGTTATTATTAAAAATCATTTATCGATCTAAATCTTTCTCAATGAGAGAGCACACACACACATGTACTCACAAAAAATGACTTAACAATTACTATTTTTCACTTTAATAGTTCTCAGTTGCTTGTCCCGGTCGGATAATTTTAATCAAGAAAATTAAATTGTGCGTTTGGCACTCGTTCGACAGACAAGTTGACAATTTCCCGAAGGAAATTCCGTTCAGTCCAGCAGGAGTTTGCAATGTGGCCGAGAAATACACAATTTGAATTTTTATCACCAAAGCGCATTGGGTTTTGTCCCGCCGGGATATTTAATCGCTGTTATTAGTTATTAATTAACCCGAAAGCTGTTTGGGCAACGGTTTTATGGTAATTCGGGGGTTATTGAAATAATAAAACGATAAATCGATAGCCAATTCGGTTCGATCGACTTCTAATTGAAAACCACAATTTTCAAGAGAACTGTTTTAGCGATGTTCAACTCTTTCTCGACTGAAACTCAAAAACCGAAGTTTGAAATTCTCATACTTACTGGTAACGATTTAAATAAACTATTTACGTGTGTATTAACTGGTACTACTTATTATTTACTGGTATATTATTTATTAGAAACTACTGAACGACTTTTGATAACTACAGTGGGCACCAAGTGGCGCTGTTGCGCTTCAACTACAGTTTTAGATAACTACAGTTACCTTATCTTGTTTTCTATTCAATACAGCATTATAAATGGCTTAAAGCATCCAAACAGTGTAGGAAAGTACTCACTTGAGTTCTTGTACCACTACGCCACTATCACAGAATAATTGCCTTGCGTGTGGATCATTCGAATAAGGTTATATTAACAGTAACGAAGGTAGATAGAAAAGGTGAGAGAATCTCATTAGCAGTGGTCATCATCTTGCTTTAACGACATCATTAAGAGGGTTCATAGCCTATCAGCCGTTCCAAAAGAAGAATTTACCTGTCACCGGAATTTAAAATATTTTCACTGCTCAATTAATTTATGTTTCTTTCAAACCAAAGTTTACCAACCAGTCGTTGTAATGAAACACAATTTTGACAGTTTTTTTTTTTAAATTCGTAATGTAGTCCAGGTCTTTTCTGTACAACGTAAGATGTCAATAAAGAATTAACTGTAGTGATTGTAACACCTAACAGCTGTAGCTTTTAAATCAAAGGGATGATTTTAAATTAGATAAACCCCCAAGTGAGTTCCTACAATTGTAAGTAATTTTCCAGTAGTATAAATTTGGGACAAAATTCATTGAAACAATTTTCCGTATCCCCTGAATATGATTTATGTGGAAGTATAAATCTATTTGATGTTCTTTCAATGGAGCAACATTTCTTAGAAATCTGGCAGATTCCAAGATCACAGATGACAGATCACCACGTCACATAAAACTCGGACTAACTTCGACCTTTTCCTTCTGTCACATTCGACATAAAACCGACCTTTCGTGGTGATGCTGTCAAATTCTGAATGACCTGAGTTCGACACTTGGAGGAAGGCTCGGTAATGTCAACTGGAAAAGGTGCAACAGCCACAGGAATGAAGAATTAAATCTTTGTACGAGTGAAAAGGCTCTTTCAATACGAATTCAAAGTTTCTTTAATAAAAAGAAGGTTCGCAGGGGATGTTACCGTCTTGTAGTTAAAGGATTTCCTTCAAGGGAGAAGCGAGAAGAACAAAACTCAAATTCAATCAAGAATTCATTTTCACATTTAGACGACAGAATATTCCTTTTCTTTCCGTCTGTATCCTTTTGGATTTTCACACTTTCTCGATGACGACAATCGGCAGAAAGTTTACGGAGCGGAAAAGTCGTTAAAAATTATTCAACCGGTAACAACTTTAAAAAGCATTCTTCTTTCAAAAAATGTCGCTGGATTTCCTTCAAATGTCTGCCTCATTCCCATTATTGACCGAATCTAAACTTGAATTTATCTCACTAGAAGTTAGACAAAATCCCACAGACTCCTGGATAATAGATATTATACTTTGCCTTGTTCTATATCTTTTATTACAATACAACACTCCCTAATTTCGATCAATCCCTTCTTTTCAGTTTCAATTTTGGAGACCAAAAAAAAAAACAACTGAGTGGGTACATAAAAATTTGCGAACACTCAGAGTTGCAAATTAGAATAAAAGAAGAAAGACAAAAAATTACAATGGGATTAAATATTTTACCGTACACAAAATACGAAGATTAAAACAAAAGTGGAGTGAAATCAATAGAAAGAGAAAAACCACAGGGTTCGGCCGAGAAAACGAGCTCTTGAAATTATCTCCAGTTTGTAAAAAACCCTTTTGGTATCTCTCGTATCTCCAGGACAGAAACAAAAGGTGAATTTAAACAGTAGAAAAAAATAGTAAAGCTAGAAAATGGAACAGGAGAAGGTTGCATCATTTCCTTTCCGTCGAAACTTTTTGAGGCCAGAAAGGTACGCTGCATACAAATTGACTTTTCCTCGAGAGGCTCGAAACTGACCCAGAAAAGATTGTAAAAACAATACAAGAAGCCAAGATAATATTAAATTTGCAGATAAAGCAAAACTTTTACCTTTCTTTGGTTGCCTCAATCTCGCCCCATCATTGCCTTTTCGAACCTTTTCCCTTTCCTTTTGAACCAGAATAAAAAATTTACACGGGAAGGCTCGACTGATGAATTTGGCAAATTCTCAGTCTTTTGGGGCACCGTCCAACGTTTCGAACGGCTCCGGTGAAAATTCCAAACAAATTGACTGTTTTCCCTACCGAGAATTAGCATGCACAGCTAGAAAAGTACCCGGTCCAGGTATTTGACAGAGATGTACAGAAGTCATTGACCTGTGACTTGTCATTTAAAAAAATAATTGATCAATTTACAATTCAGTGCCGCACGCATTTGCAAATTCTTTCTTAACTCTCATAAAACTTTCATAACAGCATTATTATTGTACTTCAAAGTGTAAATCAACTCCTTCGAATCGGTCGTTTGTGAAAGTATTCCCCTCTCAATCTTTTTCCTCATTAAAATTGTTCTCGCGACACCTGCAAAGGTAACCCTGCTCTGTCTCCTGACGTCATGAAAGGTCCATTAAACCGTTGAAAAGTCACGGGACCGAAAAAAGAACACAAAAAAAAGAGTCGAATTAAATTTAGAATTCTTTTAAATCGACTGTATCGGTAGGTTTAATCAATATCAAATGGAAATTTTAGAACAAAACAATTATTTCGTTTCAGAAACTCCGCGACGACAGAACTTTTATTTCTCCATTTGGGTCCCGTCATGCTCGTTTCTCTGTTTTCTCAGTAACGCACTGACAGCGGAAAAATTGAAAAATATGTTTTTTTTTTTTCTCCGATACTAATAACAAGGATAATGATGATGATGATGATGATGCTGCTGCTGCCGCTGCTGTTGCTCCTGCTGCTTTGCTTTGACTGCCACACTTGAATGTGTGAGCAATAAATATTTAATAACGCAAGTTTCCCGGAAAAAAAAGTGAGTGAGAAACAACCAGGAGTTTCCCTTTCTTCTCGAGTTCGTAAATATTTTCCACGTGGTTCCACGTGGCACCGGCCGTGCAATGATAAACGACCTGGGAAAAGTCTTGCGGGAATTTCCAATCACTTTTTCCTCTCAAATATGCAAAGGGATGCTCCAGAAGAATGAGAATCTCGCGGAAGAAGAAAAAGAAACATCCGAAAATAAAGATGAAAATTCTGCACGAATTTGGTTATTTTTCGTTCTTCATCTGCCCAACCTCATCCTTCCCTACTCTTTTTTTTTTTTAAGTCTGTTTCGTTCCGGTAAATCTATTTACGGAAAATAGAAACTTACGGTAAGATGATCGCTACAACTGGGTGAGGACAAAGTAGAAACGTTCAATGAGACTTCAACTGGAACTAGAAATCATCTCAGATCTCTTGACGGTAGATTTTTAGGGTTGATCTTAATGGATAACACCCAATATAAAACAACTGTTAAAGTGATCAAAGTAAAAGATCGGGATCTCTGATCACCAAAGTTTAATCATATTCTTCGTTCTTGCACTCTTTTCACTACCACCGTTCCTCCGGAATCCATTTCTCCTTTTCAAAGGCAGTTTCCCTGTTTTCCCCCAAAACATTTGTCTATAAATTTCAACTCTCTCATTTTCTTTTTTTTTGTAATGTCGCTTCTGAATTTTGATTACAAATTACGAATTCGATTGCTTTTGGGTATGGCGCCTCGTGCCGTTTGCTTCGGCAGAAAACGCAAAAACTTCTTAACGACCGGACGTAAAAGTATAACGTAAGAAAAAAAAACGAAGTGAAAAGAAAAATAGAAAATGACATAACGAAGAGGAAGCAGAAGAGAAATTGCCGGTGTCTTTTTCTTTTATTCGAAAGTTGCAATACAAAAGAAAAAGGCAAACTACAATATGTACAAGTCACCAAATCTGAAATCTGACTGATCTGCTTTCATTGCACACTTCGTCACCGAACCGTCGTGGTTCATTGAAATATTAATATTACAATGAGAAGCCCACGATAGTACTAGTTAAATAGATAGGAGAACTTGAGATCTATGTCTGTGACTCAATTGATTGCTAACGGCTCTTGAGCACCTCACTTAACAAAATCACAATTTTACCATTCCATGTAAATTAAGCTAAGTGTATTTTAAAGTAAAGTATAAACGAAACACCCATCCTAAATCATAGAATACGTTAATAAAATTCTATTGAATATCGAAAACGCTATATTGTACTTTATACGAAGCTAAACTGTACTTGTTGGGTACATATAGGAGCATAGCAACTGTTGAACACGGTGGTTTCTATTTGGAAGAGAAACAATTAGGTAGGAAAATTACATTACCAAGGTGGGCTGTGAGAAGTAAGAAGGTGAAATTTGTGTATTGAGAATACCAAATCCCGCGTCTAGTTGCTATTTGTGCGTGGTTATTGTAGTTGCGTGCTGGTTAACTTATTCTTAATTTAGAGAGCTGTTTTAATAGGGAAATATAAAGTTGAATTTCTCACAATGAAATTAATACAGCTGTAACGTCGTACGCCGTACAAGAAGTAGATGTTTTGCTACGTAAACTACATGGTCCAGTACTTTGGCACCCACACTCGGGTTTCTGCATTGATAGGAAACAAAAATAAAAAATGATACATCAACCAATTTTACCGTCCAGAGTAAAAACTTTTATAGAATAAGAAGTGAGTTGTTCCGAATAGAAACAGGACACGGGAGTGGCCATTTGACAGTTTTAGGGAGGTGTTTTGGGTCTTCCACCGAACCAATATAAAATTCACATTCGAATTTGCAATCTCCGGCCGTGTGATGAGACCATCCAAGTGTCATTTACACGCCCTTTCGCATCAGTACTCGTCAAAGCAATAAAAATTATTGCCAGCAAGGCCGGCATTGCTCTATGACACACCGCAATTTCTCCAGTCCTGTTTCCGGTTAATGGCTTCCATTTTTACTACATCCACATTCAATTAATATTATCTATGTGTGCCACTCCCTGCTTTTTCTGGCTCTTCCGTTGCACCACACTCGTTTAACTCTTCCAAACCTAATGATTAATTAATAAGGATAAATTTTTTTAAGTGTCCGGCGTAAATTTCTCTGACTGCTGTTGCCCTCCAACCTGTCCAGTGACGAAGGACACACCAACCGCCCTTGGTTTGGCCTGTTTTCTGCGGTTGACAGCGCCAACCTTCAACCAATTTGCTTCCCGTTGTCAAACGTTCGGTTTCTTCTTCAGTTTCTTCCTCTTCGTTTTGGTACTCGTGTTACAAGAAGTGGAGGACGAGGACTTGTTTTCATTTTGAATTCTAAACTTTTCTTTTAGTTTTTCGCTGTCGTGAGCGATGTTTTTAAAATGAAATGTTTCGAAGGCGAAAATAGTTTCTAGGCGGCTTAAATGTGATTATCCGCGACGTAAATAAACCCGAAACGACCGTTTTCGAATTTTAATTAGAAACCATTTGTCTAGCTGTAAATAAAATTAAGGTTTTGTTTTCTGTCCGTTTTGGAGGCGAGTGAAAGTTACCAATTATTTAAATTTTAGTTTTGTCCTGCCGAAAATCACGAGCAGAAGTAATTAAAGAAAGTACATAGTGAAAAAGTTTTTTTTTTTAAATTCCTGTTTCATTTGTAATCCATTACGTAATTGGTACAAACACATAAATTTATTCTCTCAAGTACCTTTATTATTTATTAACACTACAAGTTCAATGACATGAAGAAAAGAAATATCTTGAAATTAAAAGTGCAGAATACATGAAATTGGCTAGTTAAGTTTTTGATAGTTTAACTGCAATTTAAGAGTATTACGATTGTAGTTAGAATTCTCAAGTAATAGTGAGACTGAAAACATGTGATGATATAAAGAAGCTTAAAGCAAAGTCCAAAGTATAAAATTTGTATCCGTAAACTTTAAGAAATGAAATAATTCAAATTTTCTTGCGACATTCAGAAGGGGTTTTCTCTCTGTCTCACACGCACAGCCAGAGAACTCCATTCGCGGTAAAAGCTGTCACTGGAAGGAACATTCTGGGCGGAAGTAATTTTTCCAATAAAACGTCTCAGGGAAGAAGAAAAGAGAGGTGGCTGGAAGGAAAGAATAATCAGAACGGTGAGGTTCTAGATGGAAGCTGGTTGAAGCACAATAAGAAGGAAAAGACAAGTTGAACGAAGAAAAGAATGGAAAATACAGGAAGGCGAAACAAAAAAGCTTTCTGCCGCTTTCGGAAAAGCTCTCGTAGAATAAGCTGACATCTGAAAATGGTTGACGATGACAAAAGTGTCAGAAATTCCACTCGGTGCCCCGAGTACCTTGGCTTATACCGCGCAAGTGGATTCTGTTATTTATGGCCTGTTTCAAACGGTTTTTCTGACTAAATCGTGGATTCCAAGACAAAATGACCAGACGATTGCTCAAGATTTACTGCTCAACCGTGACGTGAAACTTAAAAAATTAATTGAGATATTTTCCTAGGAGTATTTTCCATCGATGGAGAGAAAAATAATTTTTTTCTATTTAGTAAAACTATGACCCTTCAAAAGGTCTAAGAACCTGACAAGGAGGTTAAGGGTGCGATTCGTCAAGATGTGGGGGTCTCCACGTCAATTTCTCGGTCGGGTTCCTCAGCAGCCCAACTTAACATTTAACTACTGTCGTTCGTCGGTTCTTTTTCTCCTCGACTGTACTGCCTTCGGTCACTCGTCTTTTACCTGAACATACGTAAATTCTTATTTGTATGCTATCGGGCTTCTTTTATTGTTTAAAAATTCAAAGATAAACTGATTTTATTTTAACGATGTTTAATGCTACTTCCACAACAAGTGTAGTGTTTCTTACTTATCACAAACAATAATGTCGACGAGTGTGCATTAACTTCAATGAGAGACTGCAGTAAGCAGTAAAGAGATTATGTACATAACTCCTCGAACGTAATATATTTAATTATACACACAAAATTCGTATGTTTCTCGTCAAAAGTAAGTGATAAAAATTATGAAGGTTTCGACAACAGAAGTCGAAGATTTAAACTCCTGCCGCGTCGAAATCTTCCAAAAACCAAAACCTTTGCTTTCTTTCAAGCACCAACCCCTAGAAAAACATATTTCCCCTCCCACGACGAAGATTACATTAAAATTTTTGTTTTGTTCAACTTCACGGAAAGCTGGCTGACTGGCTCATCTTTAAATTAAAACCGGAAATTTAAATTTATGTTTTGCAAGCGTTTCCATATTAAGTCTCGCTGTGCCGCAGCAAAAATTTTTTTTTGTGCACCCCCTCCGTCCATGAGAAGCGCACCGTCCCTTAATTTGCTCATTCCTACACAACTACCTTACTCATTTTTCTGCAGCATTTTAGGTTCTCCTGAAAAAGAATAGCCGTTTGGCAGACAGACGGAAAACTGTTTTCGCCGTAAACACTTTTTCTCTTTTGCCATCGTCCCATCTTTCTTCCATCGCGGACAATTGAATAAATTTAAAGCGGGTTGTTGTTGGGGGTTGCTTCCGGCGCTGCCATTAAGGGATGGTGCTGCTTCTGCTCCCTCTGAGGGGTTGCTGCTTATTTAAAGGAATAATTTTTTTACGGGGAGTGACGTCCGGCAAAATTGGATTTCTCTGTTTTTGCCCTTTTTGCTTTGGGATGGGCCTGTGAGGGATGATGAGGAGACTCATAAATAACCCCATTCTGCCGCCAAAGTGCTTCCTGTATTTCGTGAAATCCGCTTTTTCGGGAGGTGGGCAAACGAGAGAAGACGCAGAAAAAAATGAAATAAGATAACGTTTTCTTTCTTTTCAGCGAAAATTTTGCTTTTACTTAATCGCAAATTTTTTATTCTGCCAGGATTTTGGTGAAGGCAAGACAGCAGCGCACGAAAAGAAAGAGAGAGAGTGAGAAGAGCGCAAACTTTGCGGGTAGAAAGAAAATTAAAATGTCGCTTTATGGCGAATGGAAACCACCAAGTGACAATGTTGATTGCCATGGTTGGGATGAGCGATGGGGTGGGCGACGATGCTGGTGGTGGCGAGCAGTGCGAAGAAATAAAACTATACAATCTCGAGACCGCAATCATTCTTGCTGCGAACTAACATTAATGTTCCCGATGAAGAAATAAAGTTTCTCGGAGATGACAAGTCGCGTAGAAAACTATTAACGAGAATATAAACAGTGAACCAAAGTCTAAACAGTTAACGAGTACGCTGTTTTGGCGACAGTTCCGACTGCCATCCTTTGCTTTTTACGTTCAAATTCTTGTCGTCGCTTACATCGATGGAACTTAAACACATTCAAAGGATCCATTCCTCGGTAACTTCGTCAAATTTTAGTACTAATTTTTAATTTCTAACGAGTTTTAAACGTGAAAAACCGTCAAATCACTCATTCCTGTTTCCTTTATTCTTCTTCTTTCTTTATTAAAACATTCACAAACTGTCTGACGGCTAGAAAGTTTAAGGATCGTCGCCGCTCAAATGGAGTGAAACATCCAAACAGAGTGACAGCTCACACTGAGCAAATAACATCAAGTATTTGTGTAGCTAAATTTACTACCAAAAGTTAGACGGAAGTGCAAGGGAAACAAATTAATTAAATTTGTCTTACTCTCTATTGTACGAAAATATAATTTATACTGGAGATGTCTACTACGAGTCAGGTGTACTAATTGACACTAGAGACAGCTACAGATGTCAAACTTTAGTAATTTGATAAATTTAAACGAAAAGTGCACTCGTACTCCAATTATAACATGTTTACAAAATTATATCGATCTCGTGTACTTCTTTCTTTATTCATTTTATGTACATATCTCTTGAGCTTTGTCGATAAGCCATATGTACCTGACATATAAGTAAAACATATGACGTTCCACGGTAGACACGAAAAAATTTTTTTCACTCAAAAATACTTATTTAATGGTAAGGCGTTTCCGTCCTGGTCCCATCTTCTACCAACTACAAAACTATCCAATTGAAGTAGAGGAAGTTCACACCGGTGAAATTCGTTAAACAAAAGGTGGGAAAACATCGAGAGAAATATTTGGGGCAGTCGGGCGTTCATCACGCGTTTAACTGACAGACTTGACGGTGGAAAGTTACATCGGCATGTCATTTCAATAACAATACAACCATTCAAACTGGTGTTAATGAAAGTTTGACGAATGAAGACATTTCCCCAAAAGTGTTACGGGCAATAATTGTAAAAGGCACTGCAAGAGAAATTCGTGGAAGCATCGCAAGACCGAGTTGATTTGATGCTCATCAAAGAGTGAAGAAGGGAACATGGTGGAAATTTGAATGAGAAAACGTACTTCGCTCCACCGTGTCGTAATATGATTATATACAATATACGTACACTCTCTTGTATACAAACGCCTTTCTATGAATAACTCAATCGTCGGAATAGAAAAGTAGTTGGACTTTTACATTTCTCCCGAGACCGATTTTTGTTACCCGAAGAAAACGAAGGAGTACAAATCGGTAAACACAAATTTTTATAATTTCATGTTCACCGCATTACTGAAATGTTTACTTTGTAGTTCTGATTGAGCCGATAAGAAAAGAGGACTTGTAAAACTTTAAAGAGTTCGTTTGGGGGCCCATTAACAAGACCATAAATTTTCTGGGTCCACCTGTGTGTGTTCAGGCGAACAAAAGAAATTATTAGTGAGTAATAAAAAAAATTGAGCGGAGAATAATTTTTTTTTCTTAAAAAACTACAAAAGTTAATGTTTGGAAATGGCTGAGAGTTTGGTGGTTGCTTCGAAGAAGAGAAATTATGATGAAATATCTGGAAAATTTTAGTTACTGAAAGAAGCAAAATAAGTGGGTTATGCCCTCACAACAGCTTTAAGTATAGTACTTCGGTGAGTAACTACAAAGAAATGACTCAGAGCAATTGTACGACTTTTAGTCTGACTAACTGACTCATGTCACTTGCCCACGAACAAGTACCACCCTGTAATTATTATTACAGTTGTAGTTTATGTCGGTTGAATACGACGTAGAAATTCTTTCTCGTGAATTTTGGTATTTATTCTGCCTTTCCAACTTCAAAGTGAAAACTTATAAATTATTCTTAGGAACAAATTAAGAGGAAATCGCTGATGAGAAGACCAGGTGTGCTATCATTTAACTACAAACTATCACTTGGATTAAATTCTGCTTCCGTGAACGAAACCGTCAGATTCTGTCACACGTGACGGTTAAAAATGTCAATCGTTGACGAGAGAAAAGATACAGAGAAAAAGACATCTCAAGATGTCTAATTAAAATCTGGTTTTTGTGTGGAACGGCTGACTTCAAACTTCTACTTTCAACTCGAGGAGTACAAATTAATTTGATACTTATTTAAAAAATTGTAACAGTCGTAACTACGCTTACATGAAGTCAACTTAAGTTAATTTCAACTTTAGCTTAAGTTTAAGAGTATATAAAAGAAAATGAAGATGTTATCGTTCTATCCGGTTATTCAGCACGGAAAAAAAGTATTTAAAACAAAAAAAATGTTCATCCTCGGAAAGTCTGTACGTCGTACAGTCAGAGTACGAGCACAAGTTAAAGCTCAAGTTAAATGAACTTTAAATGTAAAACGGAAAAACATACAAAGTTGCTTGTGTTAGGAGTGTTGAAAGGCGAATATCAAACTTAAAACTTATTTTTTTCCACTTAAAATTCGCGGTCTTCAATGACATTGAATATGACCAGCGGCTAGAATGGTAAGTTATTAATAGAGATAAAACTAAACTCTAGTTCGGATTAAGTGTAGTTTAATGGCGTATTTCCTCTAGTTGGGAGAGTACAGAACTTTTTTTTGTTAAACCCTAAGTTAAATAAGCTATTAGCTCTATCTTAGTGCACCTCAAGGACATTTTGCTGCAGTCAACTTCTTCGGTGTCTTCTCGAGGAGGAACTTCGTCTTCATCTTCATCTTTTCGAAATGAAATCCGTTTTATGTGGTTTCCGTTATGCTGTTGTTCTGTCGTTCCGGTTCATTTGTCTCTGTCATTTTCTAGGGGTTTTCTTTTAATTCTGATTCCTTCTGACTGGATGTTACACAAAAGGGTTTCAACGCCTTTACTCGCTCCGGTCCGTCTTCCTTCCCGTGTCCTCCAGTCGTGCTATTTTTCAAGAGCTTAGCAGTCAACTGCTCTACTCTCCTCTACTCCTTGAAAGCGACATTATTTTTGGGTTATTGTTTTTTTTTTCTACTTGATCAATTCACAACTAAGCAATGAACCGTAGACTGACTACGACTGACTTTTTAGGCTTCTCTGTTTTGTACAACATATTTTGTCTACCTTTTGTGTATTGTTCGTAGTCTAAAATTTAACTTCAACCCAGTTCCACAACGAAGGTACGCACATTTGTACAGATGTCGGTTTCTACTTAAATAAAACGAATTCTTGCTACGTGGTCCTCAGTAGTGAATAATAAGAGGTTAGATAGTAGTAAACTCACCTGAAACGAAACAAAAATATGAAAATTAATAACTAATTGTTTATTTATTAGTACTCTAATTAGACTAATTAGTACTCAATAATAGTTCTTCTGATAGTAACACATCATTTAAATAACAATTGTTCCTCTAAAGTTAAATAAATGAATCAATAAGTAATCATCATAAAACATATAAAGGAAACATGGGAGTACATAATATTACTGGTACATGGAAATAAATAAACTTCACGAATGAACAATTGTAGTTTCCCTCTTCCAATTGCACACCTACCAAATACATAACCAACAAAAATATTTTATGTAGTTTTTCTCTACTTAAAGTCTAAAATTAATCTTACGTAGGTGTAGGGATCTTCGTTTGAAGTCGAGGCTTATTATACGAGTAGTTCAGTAGTATAGTAATATTTATTTATTTGTTTTATTGACGAGTATTGCAGTGAATTGTATTAAAAGGAAGTAAATGCAAATATACGGAGAAGTCCAACGTAAGAGAAACAGGAGATACAATTAAGAGTCAGTGTTTGTGACTTCTTCACTGGTCTCAGAAGTAGACGCCAAATCCAACTTTTATTAACTTTTATTTTCATTATTTTTTCTAACGTTTAAGAATTTCTTCCCTTTCACATTCCTAGAAAAAAGTTTTACCATTTGGACTATGAGTTATGAATGTTAAGTTTCCTCTATCACTTATTATTAAATTACTTATTTTTTTTTTACTCCATCGATACTATCCCTCTTTCTCTTTTGTATTCTTCACACTTCTCAGCAATTTATTTCATCCATTATTGTTGCAGTCATTTTCAGATTTCCTTTTTATATGGTTTTCTTTGGCGTCTGATTCTTCCTTGACCTTTTTTACCATCCTTTTTCTCCTATAATGATCCTTTGAGTCTGTTCACTGACCTCGCTCTTTCACATTCCCCTGGACTAGTTTTGAATGTAGTGTTTCTCAAACACATGTACTGCTAGTTGTGCACAAACAAATGAGCAAAGAAGGAGAACAACAGCAAAAAAAACGACAATCTGATATCTTTAACATGTCTTCTATCTGTAGACTTTCCCATCTCTTTTCATAGTGAATAAAATGCGTTGGAAGGTAACAAGTATAGGAAACAGACTGTGAACTTAACTTCAGTGAAGTTTCAAACAACTTTTTATAAGTTTTCAAGGCCGTTTTGGCCGAGGTTCACCTACAGGCTTCTGTTGAGGATTTTCATAAAATTTATTTCATACTTTTACTCGCACACTGCCTCACACCTAGTTTCCATTTCACTTCTCTCACTTGATTAAACATTCCAAGAAATATATCGTTTGATTTTGGATTTCACAAAAAGTTGAATGCCTGAAAATTCAATAGAAAAATAATGGAGGAACCAAAATTAAGAGTACGTCATTGAACTTATCCCGTACTTTCTATTTTCTTATTATGCTGTTGTTGGGGTGTTTGAATCCTTCGCAGGTTGCTGTAAATTCGTGGTGCATTGTACACGGGTACTTCTTCAGAAGAAATAGGTCTAAGTTTGATAAATTCCTCCTCCACCCACCGGTCTTACAAAAACGAAACCATATTTTTAATAAACCAATGACAAAATGACTAAAATAATACTATTGAAGGTCTTGGTGGAAACAAAAATAGTCTAGTTGGGTGAACAATTCATAACAATTCGGTGGTTCATATGCTTCGTTGAGCCGAGTTGAACTCAAATATAAATACGAACTAAATTTTTACCATTTCTGTCGACTTATAAAATGTGGTTTTGGTCTGTTGGTTAGGTAGCTCTAGTTCCTGAACTGTTCACCGTAACAAATAAATTACAACTACAGTTACAGCGGTGAGTGAGAGAAACGTAGCGAATAACCGTTCAGAACTGGTGTGTTGTGTACCTATCGGGTTGACAATGGCACATGATCCCACACGGGGAGTAAGTCAATAATTTTACTGCTGTTTTAATGTGCTGCTTCTGTTGGGGGCTTCACCAGAAATAATCCCTTAAGCTCTCACTCAGACTAGGAGTGAAAGTTTCAGTAGGTTCCAGTTTGGTAGGAATTCGTTCATTTTTTTTTCTGGCCAATATCTTGTAAAATTAATCAATCTCCGTGGATTTTTGGCAAATAATCCGGTGGGGATATGAGAAAAACCGATAATATAGCAAAATTGCCAGGAGTGCCAACTGTGAATAATAACATGTCAATGCGTTTAACGAGTTCATTATTAGCTGAAAATAAATGAAACGAGGAGGCGGAAGCCATTTCTCCACGCAGCACAACTTCTGACGTTGCCAAATTTTCAGGGAAAAGTTCTAAAATTCAATTTTCCCATTTTGAAATTCAAAGTCTGACTAAATCGTAATTAATTATATTCGATGACGAACATTTGATCGCACTTACAATGGCACCATACGGACTCATCCGTTTCGATCGCAACAACCGGCCAAAATCGAATTGAAACATACGTACATGGATGATTTATTATTAAATTCTCTAAATCTAATTAGAATTAATTATACGACTTTATTTACCTAACCCAAATACACAAACAAAATTTCAGACTGCCTGACTGCCAATCATGTTGAGATATTTTGACGATATTCTTCAGATCTTTGTCCATCTCTCTCTTGATCATAAATCCTTTTTCCTTTGACTATTTCGGATTTGGTAACAGGTCTTCATCAGACCAGAGGTAAAATGTACAGCTGAATGACTTCATGTTGTGAATACTTTTACCTCTCTGTCTGTCACTTAATTTGAAGTTCTAAATCAACATTTCACATTTCATTTACTACTCATCTTCTATTGCGCTGGCGTTCTACGTGTCCCAAGTGCCTGTCGCGTACCTTTTTGCAAGCCCTACATAGACTTTTAATTTTAGAGAAAGTCTCGTACAGTGTACAGTCTCATTTCACAACTTCAGAGTGCACGTTATTGTGTTGTGGGAAGAAAAGCGCGCGGTCGCCGGATGGCGTTTTCAAAATTTGTTTCCAACAACATGGCAGATTCTAAAAGTCACAGGCAGATGAAAAATGGAAGGAAGTAAACGGGAGAGCTTTGCGAGAAAGCTGGATTTAAAGGAGGAAACATCGAGACGAAGAGATCAAATATTCTGACAAGAAGAGCTTTCGAGGACGAAGAAAAATTAAGCTCTTATCTTCTATAGTCATACGGTGTCATTCGCGTTTTAATAAAAATTTATGTACGTGCATGGAAAATACTCGTACATATGAAACAAATGTAAATCAATAAATCCGGAGAACATAATTTATTAAGCTTCCTTTGCGGAAACAATTTCTTAAATGTGTGGAAGTGTGTGTGCGTGTGTGTGTGCATACTTGTATATACATATATACATATATACAGTTGATGGATGACTGACTACCGCCTTTTCTTCTTCTTATCCGCCGGCGGATTTTTCTCAAGCTCTGAAAAATAAATTTTTCTGCTATTTTTCTCCTTTCTGCTATTTTTGTCTTCGTAGGAGTACATAAATCGCGAATTCTACCAGCTTCACTTATTCCCTATGCTTTAGAGTCTTTCAAATCTCACTTATTAAAGGAAAAAAAAACCTCTTGGCTTTAACGTGATCATTTAAACTTATTACAACAGTGAAGGAGACGAGCTGTCGGATTCTCTGGAATGCCAAGCCCCAAATTTATTGGAAAAGGAAAACTTTGACTTCCGAGAAACTGATCGTTTTCTGTATCTTCCTGTATCAGACCGGAACTTTTCCATCGAACTCAAAGAATTTTTTTGCAAAATTGTTCCAGCCGAATGTTTCCACCTCGAAAGAACTGGAAAAACCAATACCGAGGAAGAACTGCATTGTTTCATTGTTGCACAAAAAAGTGAGTTAAAAATGAAATTGATGTACTTCAATTTTTCAAATTCTTAAAGAATGCGCAAGTTCGAATAAATAGTTATTGTTATAATAAAATTAATAAATTATGAGAACTTTTTACTTCCACGGCAGAAGAAATCAGAGGTTGACGGTTAAAATACAAAACGTCCCTTATTGTTAAAAATTCTACATATTGTGCCTCTCATCATACTCTCTCTCTCTCAGTCTCCTGTGTCCCCACTGTCTTCACACCTTTCAGAATGCAAATTCTCAAAAAAGAAGGTTTAAACAAAGCGTTCATATTAACACCCTTTGTAACTTTTCCTCTAAGCTCATTAAAAGGCAACAAGAGAAAAGGAAAGTACTTATAATTGACGGTTTTGTTGAATAAACAACCCGAGGAAAGTAATGATTAGAAAGGAAAAAAAGACAAAATAGCAAAACTCGGATTTCAAGTTATTTAGATTTAGTAAAAACGCACGGATTGTGTCAGTATGACCGAACGCACGTGTCTACTTCTAGTCGGTTTCAAGTAGGAACCTTTCCCCAATTGCGTCGCAGAGCGTCATTAGATTTCTCTACGACAGGTAGGAGAGCAAATTTGCTTTTTAAAAGGCTTCAGATTTTGGCGTCTGGAGTCGAGTGTGTCGAGGAAAACAAAACTTTTCCCCGAACTCAAATTTGGAACTCAGTCAATAAAACAAACAAGGGAAGAAGGAAAACGTCGTGGAAATTAACCAATATTTGCCGAAGTCGATCCTCGTTGTCTATTTTTCCATTTCCTGATTTGAAACATCGCCTCTTGTCACGTACTCATAGAAATGTTTCTCTGGCTGTTTGTTAACCTACGGTTTTGATGTAAAACTGGAAGAACGTGTCAACAAATATGTCCGAAATGAATAAGTAACAACACAAACACACCTCAAACGATTTATTAAACAAAAAATATCGGTGGCTTTTGACGACCATTACATCACCCTACTCGTTCGAATGAAATTTAAATCCTAAAGATGTCGGATAATAAATTTCTACTTGATTTGCCTATATCTGACATTTTGGTAATATGAAAATTCAATGAATAATATTAGGAAAGTTATTTGTGCTATTCTATAGATGAATATCATTAGTTAGGTAGGATATTGAAAAATAAGAGTGTAAAGTATTAATCAATTACTTCGGTACTTACTGATACTGTCGCGTAGTACACTACATAAAATCACTATTTTTATTATTAATGATTATATGATAGTTTTCGATAGTTCGATAAACCGCGATAAAAGTATGTCTCGATAAAAATTTCGTGGGCTGCCTCTACTAGTGACATTTATTCTATTTCTTTATTATTCTCATATAATTTGAACTCTGTCGTTCAGTTTCTCAAATACAGTTTTGTATAAGTCGGAAGGTTTCACAAATCGAGAATGAAATTCTTTGAGTGAGTCAATTAGTAAATCAATTTTGATGAATTTCATCTGCCGTGGAGAGGATCCTTTTTTTTCATCCTTCTCTTCTTCTGTCAGCCTTTTTTTCTACCTGACAAGCAGCTAACCTTTTAGCCAGAATGAAGAGAAGAGAGAGAGAGAGAGAAATGGAAACTTTCATTCCTTCTGGAGTTAAGTTTTCATTAAATGAGATATCCAAACCATTTTTATTTTCCTTTAGCCCTTTTCAGTTTCCACCGAACCTTCCGCCCATCGCATTTCCGAATGAATTCATTACTTATAAATAGCAACGGCCTACTACATAAACGACAATTTACTTCGGTTTCTTTCGATATTTATACTTGAATCAAAGTTCAACTTAATGACTTAAATTGTCAACGACGAGGCGAATGTTTCACTTGACGTTTCAATCTTAATTTACTTCTTGAGTTTTCCAATTTGCCACGTACAGTTGGGGCAATTCAGGCCTCCATACGTTCCGAACAATAGCGCCAATTTTAAATTTATTATATATGAATTTAAATGTATAGAAATTTAGGTGTTTCGATGAGAATAAATGGCCGGCGGGGAGGAGAGGGTAGTAAAGGTGAAAAAACCTTTTTATTTTCTTCTTTCCTCACCTTTTCCTCGCACTTTTTCCTTTTCCTTTCGTTCCTTTTCATTCTACTCACAAAGAGAGCTTTTCAAGTTTATAAAAGTTGAAGAAAATAAACTGTAATGAGATCTGATTTTGAACGATTTCGTTCGAAGCGTAAAAGAAAGTGAGAGCAACCGATAAAATTAATTCTTTTGAATGCGATTCAACCACTTTGGTGAGTCCAATTGCGCATGGAATGCCCGAGGACATCGAAAATGAAAGCAATTTTCATGTTTCAAAGAAAAGGAAAAAAGGAAATGTCTGTGCCAAAAATAATAAAAGATCTCAATGCATGGTGTTGGAGTTGAGTAGAGAAGTAAGCCGTTCACTGCACTTCGCAGGTTCACATCAAGCACTGCCTCCGTGTGACAGAGTTCAACCTCTTCAAAGAAAATGCTATTCATTCAATTGCTGTTGCGTTCTCTGATTCATTTTACATGTCCTCCTGTACACAATAAAGTACTGAGACCTAAGAAACCGAGAAACTTAAACCTAATCAAAGTGTAACAATAAACAAGCAACGAAGCAATTTGGGACATCATCTGACCCAAGCAACTCATAAAAAAATTTAAAATTTAATGTCACAAAATTAATAAATTAAATGTATACACAATACACTATTATATATGATATAAGATATTACATTACACCAATAGAAGAATATCCTATTAGAGACTTCCAGGAAGATTAATTTCATGAAAATATCTTCCACGAAGGTCAAAGGTTACAACACCTACATTAGAAATGAAATTGTACAATAAACACTCACTTAACACAGGAATAGAAGTGAAAATTAAAAAGCTTGTTCCTTTCATTCATTTCTCACAAATTGTACAAACGAGATGAACTCACATAAAGTGATTGCTTACAAATTTGTCTTACATTCAACTGACCACCATTTTAAGTGTAAAAAAAAAGGAAAGTGACGAAGTGTACAACGCGACAAAATTCACAACCAAAATTTGAATTGTAAGTTTTCCGACGGGCAAACGAATTTGCTTCAAAGTGAAAATTTCCATTGGAACTCGATGAAATTTAACTGCAATGAAACGATAAATTTCGGTTTCATCTAGCCCACCCATTGTCGATGACAGTTTCGACAATAATAAAGTGACATTTGTTAAATTAATTTTTGTTACTTGTTCAACGGCAGCAGAAAACATATATTGCAAACCTCTCACAATATTCTATGTACGTCAAATTCCCAACGATCGTTCTCGGACAATTTCAAATTATTTTTATAGACAATTGAATTTCTCACTTACCTTACTAATACGTTGACTATTCATCGTCTATTAGAAGACTGTTTTTCGGTTATACAAAATTATTGGGTGAATGGTAAGGCGAGGAAACCGCGAACTCCTCACTTGAGCAGCAAACTTTGACTTTGTAAAAAGAGTTTAACGGCGAAGGTTGCTCCTATCGATACTTCTTACA
The DNA here is from genome assembly GCA_037055365.1 of Polyplax serrata. Taxonomy (NCBI): domain Eukaryota; kingdom Metazoa; phylum Arthropoda; class Insecta; order Psocodea; family Polyplacidae; genus Polyplax; species Polyplax serrata. The sequence continues at coordinate 1,266,388 of JAWJWE010000038.1, read as the reverse complement.
AAGGATTAACCCGAACAACTCCAACATAAATTACTTTTACCTTAGGCATACACACAATTTGAATTTCTATTATTAATCTCTTACTCTAGCAACTGACTTGCCTACATTTTCTAGACATGTCTAGATTTCATCTCCCCACCCGACAAATCACCTCTAATTCACGGATTTTGCCTTTTCTTTAACTTTTCTAATTTTCCAAAAAGTTGAAATCGATTCTGTTCGAAATATAATATCAGTTTTTTAACGTTTTCGATTACTTTCTCTCGCATGATATAGGGAACTCGGCGAGTGGAAATAGATTCATCTTAGGCATTTTTTTTTCCTTTTGCTTTAAATGTTCGTCCAAAGAAGTTCTCTAAAAGCATTCAGAAAAAGATTTTTCTACTTCAAAGCCCTTTATCAGATATCGGATGGGATTTTGAAATCATATTTTTCACGGAAAAGTGAAAGAAAAAGATCCTTTTCATTTTCAATATTGATAATGTGCGCGAGTGTGTGTGTGTATGTGTGTGTGTGAGTGTGTATACCTATGGAGGATAACGGAATGAAATGAGTCAAATCAAGTACAAGTCGTCTACATGTAATAAGACGTCATTTACATTCAAACCAGTACTTGCTGTTAAACGGAAAAGCTCCTTTAAAAATAATTTGAACTTACAGTTGATAAGGTGAAGAACTGCAATTAGTTGAGAAACCAAGAGAACTCTACGAGTGTACAAGTAGTGCACACCACTTTGTACAACTACAGAAATTTACTCGAAAAGTACATGAGTTCAAACGTGTCGAGTCTTCCAACATGGTGAAGAAATTTGCCTACCCCAAATCTATCGACCAATTTCTTTTCTTTCAGACTTCAGGTACTCCCATCACTCACTCAACCCATTCGTTCGCTTCTTCAGGGATGAAAGGATCCTCCTCATAAAATATATAAAAAAAGAGTACATATATATGTATTTGGGAGGATGGAAAATTTTTCCCGTTTCCTTTCATCGTTTTACATTTTCATAAGAACACCCAAAAAGCATCCCTTTATGTATACGTTATTTTTTATTATCGTTATTTTTATTGGTGGTTACCTTTGAAAGAATCCTCCTAAAGTTGTTCATTACAATTTTCAACTGTACTTTGAAAAAACAAAATCCATCATCTTTTCCAAGGGGCTTCCTCGTAGGAATATTTCCTTTTTGTTATCCCGAAAAAATTCTTTTGAAAATAAATTGTTCTCCTTCTTATGCGTTTCCTTTGACCGTTTCCTTTGTACCCAAACCATTCACTTCACTCCCAAGCCACCCACAAATATCCCGATCGGGTCTGGTCATTTTTAAAAACAGGAGAACGGAACGTTCGACAAGCCATCTTGTCGATCTGCCACTACAAGTGCCCCTACATTAATGTTGTAGTGAAGGAGAGGTGCACATGGCGAGGAATTAGATCTTAACTCAGGTTCCAGTGGTAAAATTTGTCTAGGCCTCTGAGACGATCTGTTGTTTCTACTGCGAAAGGACAACTTTATAAATAAGCTGCTGGAGAAAATGAAAGAAAATTCCCAACAGCTGGATGAAGTTAAAAAGGCGGTCGACCGAAAAAAATCTGTGGAAATGATTTCTATGATTTGTTCTCAGTCTGTCGGTCATGGGTGTTCGACCCAGGAACTTCATGGGTTCTCATGGGCAACTCCAAAATAAGGCCAAGTAAAAAGATTTCATTGCCTTTTTTATATTCAGAGTACCAAATTTGACCAGATTTACGTTTACCTTTCTTGGACTATTTCCCTGATCGTCTACTGTTGTCAGTGTCTCTTACGAGTTACGCCAACTACTCAACACTCGTGTTTTTGTTGGTAAACTGCGCTTCAAAAAGCATTAAAAAATTCAATTTAAATTCGAATGCAATTTAATTTGCCAGAAAAGCACCGTTGCCACCTTCAATTTAATCAGACCTATGTTTTTATTATACTTTTTGATCATTTTCACCTTGTTTTGTACAAAGTTTTTTTTACATCTTTTTTACTATGCGTATTTTTATATTCACGATTTTACATTTTTTGAAAACAGAAATATAAATCCGTAAAATATCAAAGGAGTAAAGACAGAATGTAAAATTGTTTTGCTTTAACTTCAGCGATTTCAGTCAGAATGACATCAATAGAAAAATGTAAAATTGCAGTGAAAGTATTTTTAATGCGCAGAAAAAAATCAAGTCTTCACTGCGGAGGGAAATTGTCTTGCAGATGTGCGACAAGAATGTCAAACAAACTATGCAAAGCAACTGTAATTAATTCATAACTAGAGGACTTCATGCTTAGACCAACCGGGTGAACGTCAAAACGGTTTCTTCAAGTAGTGGCACATACTGGGAGAGCAATAGTTTCCGGTAATTGATTGTGAGGGAAGAGTTACGCTTTAAAGTACGTCAGAGTTCTGACAGAATAATAAAAAAATAACATAATGTTCAGTAAGAAAAAAATAAAGGCCTGAAATGGAATTCTGCAGGAAAAAAGTACCTTTAGGCAAAGTCTCCGAGTAGATCAAAGCAAATCCTACGAATGCCCGTGGGTTTAAGGAAGTGCAAGGCAAAATTTTATTACTCGAGGCCTTTTTCTTCTCCATTTGAATTTCCTGCACACGCAATTTTCTACGCAACTTGCCAGTCTGAAATTTTCTTCTTCGTCTGGAAAGAACCGAATTAAAAAGAATCAAAGCTGACAGGCCTTTCATTGTTTTCGACTGGCTCCCAACTCCGCATCTGCACACGAAAATGTGTATTTCCTATCCGGAAATAAGACTACTTTGTTTCACCTGGTCAAAACAAGTCAAACAGAGAAGTAATAAAGGCGAATAGCACCTGAAAGGTACCTGGAATTTGGGGCCCTATAACCATAATCATAAACTAACCTCGTTTGCGTCCACTCAGTGTACAACGGCAAAAGAAGGACTAAATTTTGTTCGACAAAAGGTTTTTTTTTTTAGAATCGTTAAATGAGATTTTTCAACCTTTTGTAAAGAAAAAGTTGAAAAAATACACAAAATAATAAAATAACGGATGGTCAAGGCGGACTCTCCTATAAATCAATTTACAACTAGTCAACACCCCGGCTCATTTTATTTTACTTTTTGATTTTTCCCGCCTGCGTTTTCTCCGAAAATAATAATTTCAGATTGTGCGAGTGCGTTTCTGCGTACAATAGCGAGAGATACACACACGCAGACGGAGGCAGGGATAGAATCGAGGCGGAGGGTGGTTCTGCAGGAGAGACATGGGGCAAATAGAGAGGAGCACCAGCCTTCGAAAAATAATTCAAATCAATTTTTTTTGTCAGCGGAAAGAGAAATTTCCCATTGTCGACAACACAATGGCGTGAAAAGCACAAATTTCACAATGAGTCCGTGTAAATTCGCATACAGCTTATGGGAGGGTCCCCCGACACAGTTTTCTCTTTTGTCAAATAGAACAAAAGGCTCGCGGTCGGAATCACTTAAAGAAATTGACAAATACGAATGGATAAAATACTTTCAACACATGAAATTAAATAGTAATTTAGTCTATTAGAACAGAGGTTGATAGGACCGGGGAGAGGAGTCGTATCGAGTCGGACTTTTGCCAAATATTGCTTTTCCAATTGTGTCCGAATATATTCGAGTTTTTCTTTTACAAGTCAAACTGTGCTTTTTTGTTTTGTCTCCGGATGCCACACTTTTGTTTGGAAATATTTATATTTACCAGTGAGGAAATGGTAAATTAGATAATAAGTCGACCGCACTTTGCCTGCACAAGAATATTATTACGTACGAGTATTTATACCATACCGTGTGATACTGCCATTAAATTGTAATTTTTTTATATTCAGCTCACCAAGTCGGACTGTTAACTCAAGTCTAACACCGCAACTGGTTAATTTGTATTATTTTTCTACTAGTGGAAGAACATTAAAATTGAAAACGTTTATTTGAAAAAAAACTAGAAGCTCAAATTTTCCAGGTGAGGGAACAAACACTCAATTGAATAAAAGCTAATAAGAACATTTAGAAGGTGTACGAAACAACAAAGATACCCACAATGTTTGTGTGAAGGGAAATCCGACAAAATATAATCCGTGTTGTTTTGGTATGCAATAACTCAATGTTGAATATTTATTTCTCGTGCACTCGATTGCCATGTCTCTCAGATGCAGATAATCCGACACAGAACACTCTGTAAAACCCAACGTTAACGAACACGTCAGGTCGCAGAAATCAACGGACTTCGACCGAAATTCCATGGAAAGGTGCCGGACGACGCAGGTACAGGGAGATTACGACAGAAACCATAGACAGCACGAGGGGAAAAAATCTAGACATCTTCGTATCCATTTTCACGTTTATATCGTCGTAAATTTTCCCAGATTGAAATTTAGTAAAAGTTTTTTTCACTCTGTGTAGTCGTAATAAACGGTTCCTGGTATGAAACGTATAAAGTATTTTTCATAATTCGAACCTTCGGAGAGACTCTCAACTTTGGAAAATAAATTTTATTTATTCGTCCGCATTTCTTTTTCTACTCTGTTGTTCCACAGACCGCTTTCTCTCTCTCTCTCTCTCTCCCAAATAAAGGAGAAAAAAGAACTTGGAAAGCAATAATTTTTATATGAATGGTTTCTCTATATATTTTGTTTGTTTGCTGCGAGACTTAATTCGGCTCTATCCTTTACCAGGGGTCTTACAATATCTTTCGGGCGCCACATTTGCGGAAAATGAACTTTTAACCATTCTCTCTACATTTCAGTGATTCCTCCTCCCTCGTGCACACATACACAGACACAGAGATCTCACACCAACTCCCAGTTGTAAAGGATTATTACATTTCAATGGACGAGAATGGGAACGCGGAAGAAAACTCGGCGAGAAAAAAAAAACAACACTCAAATGATCGATGAGTTTGAGGTCGTCCTCTTCCCTAAACAAACACTCGGACATCACTACAAATTATCAAATTCCGTCTCTCATTTTTCTCCTTTTCTGTACTCTTTAAAGGATATTGTCGTCTGAGCTGACTTTTATTGATGCGTCAGATGAAGAATCGGACTCAGCGACAAAGGAACTTCCGAATTGTCTTCGTTCTTCTTCCTCGAGACGGGTCGACTTAAGTTCAGAGACACTTGATCAATTTCGTGGCATTCCCTCAAAAGAAGACTCCAAAGTGACAAAATCAAGTTACACCGAGAGAAGTCCCGTACAAATGCGACCTTTGCAAAACAATGATGTCGCACAACATGCCCGTTGTCGGACACAAATGTTTTGGATATTAATTTTCCAGAATATTTTCATTCATATGGTTGACGCATTTACATAACACACGACAAATTCCCGTGACATATGTTGTAGAATTTGCTTGCAAAGTGTGTGGGCGATAGAGAGAAACGGAAGTTGCTTTTGAATTCAAAAAACCGGAAAATTGTTTATATACACTTATACGTATGTAAAAAAAAAATTACATCTCGCCGAGACTTGATGTTTTCAACTTACTTTTGTATTATTTTGCTTAATTTGGTTGTCATTCATTTTATTTTTCACTCGTTCAAACTGCTCCCGTTTCCCGTTTTAAAGCACTTTTTTATCCTACTTTTTTGTACTTATCCGCTAGATTTAACATTCGGTAATGTACAGTGTGAGTGATAGTTGAAGATGTGTTTCAAATAATAAACAAATAACTTTCGTTGAAGCTACGACCTGGGCGTACGGTTAGGACATTAAAATTTGATTCAGTGGCCTCTCCCGAAAATAGTTACTTACTACTTAAGTCTCACAACTATGTTTTCGCCACTAAGTGTGACAATAGTCCACCTTTTTTTCCTGAAACACGTCACCGTATAAGGTACTTGTGTATGCCTGAGGTGTACGCACGTACTGCCCTGCCCCATACGTCCTTTCCAACCTTCCATTTCCTCCAAACTTGCTGTATTTTTCCCTTACATTTCACGCGAAAGCGTTTGCTCGGTGATGTAATCCCATTTTCAGTCTTTAATCTCCTTTGATCTTTTTTTTAAACCTTGTCTTAAGAGTATGGCAAGTTTGATGTTGGCTTTTACTTTAATTCCTTCTTCCTTTTTTAAACCTTTTCTTTTCCTCTAAGATTACTTTAATGCATTTCGACGGAGGACAGAAAGAAATTTGTCCGAGATTTCAAATTCTGGAAGAAGGAAAAGACTCGGTGATTTTCTTTCTGTCTCCGAGTCACCTAAACCTACGAGAGCCTTAGAAAACTTTTAGAGAACATTAATTATCTTTCATTGATTGACCACTTAAATAAAGTGAAATGGATCTAGTTGAATTATATAGAGTTTTATACTTATATATATTTTTTTCACCGAACTTCATATAGACTGTTCATTTGCCTTTGCGACAACAAATGTTTTTTCTACTGGATCTAATAATTCCCTTTTCACTTTGCAGCTGCTAATAATGAACTATTGAAACTCGAAAACTTAAAAATGTATAATTTGACGGTGTGACACACGACTACCTGTCTCAAATTTTACTTTAAAATTAAAAAAGAAAAAAATCGTCACTCCGTCGCGTTCAAGCACCGCCATTTTTTCACCACTTTTACCACTGTGACGTCTTCGTCATGAATAGTCATGAAAATGAGTGATTCTCAGCAAAAGGTGTCGAGCAAAAAAGCAGTCGAGAAAAGGACGAATCCAAATTTGCTGGAAATAAATTTTGAATCAAAAATGACAAACGTTTGAGTTCGGTCCAAACTCGGCTGGAATATGGCGGAAAATTCAATCAGAATCCTTTGCTCTTCTCTTCAACTGCACACTACAAATTTTGTAGTTCAATTCGATCCCGATGTGTTGCCGTTGAATTACATCGGTCATTAACGGTCCATCGAAGGAGTCTAATTTTCGGCCATCGACAGACTTTCTCTGAGAACGGGAGAAGCGTCGTTCCTTCCTCTCATTTCGTTCAAAACGGAATTATTACTTTCGCTTACCTAAAAACAAAAACAAAACAAATCAGTACAAACTTACAATTACGTAAAATACAAATATAATTTGTAGCAACCCACATACAGTGTAAGTAGTTGTAGAAGAATAGTCTATATAATCATTTAAAAAATTTTGTAAATTCCATTTTTACAAGGGCAAAATTAGTTTCAGTTTAGTACTAAAACGGTAAATAAGTACTATGAAATAATAAAATTTTATTATTTTTTTATTACGTCAATTTATATTTAATGTTCTATTTTTTAGTCGCTTTTTCTTTGTTATTTTGCTACATACTCTATTTTATTAGACGTTGTCAACGTTTGTCAATAAAACATTTTAAATGGCTAAAAGTCACCAGCATGTTATTGCAAAATACTTAAAAAAAATATATATATAATTAATATTTTGTTGTTGATTCCTACAATTAAAATTGATCAATTGATGTACTCATTAAGTTGATAATTAGTTATTGGTTATTTTGAACCCCAATAGCAACTAAATAGAAGTCTTGGGTTAGAGTCTTGGGTTGCACCCAACTCCTGTTAACCATCTATTTATACATAACCATAATAAAAAAAAAGTATATTAAATTGTTCTGCAATACTCGATCCGTAAACATCATCCCAACGATAGTAAAAAAAACTTGTGAAAACTTATAATTTACTGACACGGTACATGCAACTCACACGAAAACTTTGTGTCTCCTCAACCGAGTTGTTTTTCAGGGAGACGAACCGTCAAAACCTGTACGAATCAAAAAAGTTAAGAAAAAAAAAAGAAGTGAAGAAAGCAAGTTAGAATATTCTAAGTTTCAACTATTAAAAACTTTTTTCATTTACAGCGATACGGAATAACCGTAGCAAATTTCTAAATCTTGAAAATAAATTTTTTTTTCTGTGTTAAATATAAAAATTTCTACGAAGTTTTTATACCATTTAAAAACTTAAAGTTTTTAAGTTTAATTGTGAGTTTTTTTCCTACTTGGCTGACATTCCTGTGTGAGCAAGACAAAGGGAAAATTAGCATGGAAGGAAATTGACTTCCTGAACGGGCAGTTTTCATCCCCCTCCGAGTTCTTTACATCCCTGCCATTCTGTCTGTATGTCTGTCTGTCTGCCTGTTTGTTTGTTTGTCTTCGCCTTGTTTTCTTCCTGCTTGAATTTTTTTACTATCAGACACATAGATTTCTGCTGAAAAAACTAAAATAACGTTCCTATTGTCGTATTACACATTTTTATTATTCGATCATTCCCTGGATTGAATTGCCAGAAATAGAAAATGTCTTTCACTTGTTTGAAAAAAAAATTCAAATTTTTTTCTTGGAGCGACGTGAGTATAACTATTTATTTTAGAAGTCGTCAAATAGTAACGAAAACTAAAACTAACCTTTGGTGTTTACATCTCAAAAGCTAAATGTTTACAGACGGTGTCCTTCGGTAGGGTGAAATTTAAATTACCTTTTACAACAAACCACTGAGCCTTTTATAAACAAGACAAAAGAAATAAAAGGGTGGAACAATTATAATTTAATGTTCTCAATTAGTTATTTAGTGTTTCATTTAATTCTCTCAAATTTTATTTCAGTGAAATCCTTAAAATGTTTAAAAGGATACTATTTGTTCCGGAAAACTCAAATTCAGGAGAGAGCGAGAGAGAGAGAGAGGAGGCTGCAGGCCTCACCTGCCAATTCGTCAGAACTTTGCAGACAGCCAAAGTTCCGTTGTACCAAGACGTGTCACGACGATTTAATTGAATTTTAAATTTGACTTGTTCTCAAGTTCTTTGGGCAAAATATAAATTCCTGCCACGGACGGTGGATTTGCACCTAGGAGGCAGCGTTCTAAAAATTTAAGGCTTTTCTCAAATAGAAAGAGGAACGGAGGTAAAATTAAGTTCTGATTAATTTTAGAAGTCAATAAATCAAACATTAATCACGTTCAGGAAGGAAAGAAAGAAAGTTTAAAGCTCGAATCATCTGCTTTTTTGCGACGAAGAATAATAATAAAGTTCCATTTTTCTTTTTCGTTCTTCAACTGTATTTTTGGCGGGAGCGGACGTGGAGGTTTCAAAATTATTACCTTTTCCTTTCTTCTGCTCGGCCGGAAGATGCGGGGGGGAGAGAGCGAGTAAGGTAATAAAAATTCAAGAGAACCAAAAAAAGATTAAGGCGAAGGGGGTTAAGGGTGAGTTTGTCGAGGAACTCCAAAGATAGACAAGAGGAACATGTAAGGACATCTTGGAAACATCTGTTTTGTGGCACATCTTCAGCACGAGTCCGCCATTTACTACTCGTCTACTCGCGGGTACTTCACACCAACTTGTCTTAAAATCATAGAAAATGCAGAAGTTTCCTGACCCGAAAATTTGCTTCCGTTTAAATTTTGCCCTTCGAGACCGCAGTCAATTCAAAAATGAACTCGACAAATTTCCATTGTCTTTTTTAGATTTTCAATGGAAGATTTCATTTTTAGATTTGCAGACGTTGTGAAATTTGAAAACTTTCTAATTGACGTGAGTTAACCGCCGCAGATGGATGAGCAAAATTTTTAATGTTCCAAAACGTGTCGATTTCCACACTCGAATTTACAGATTGTTCCTTTCGTTTCCTCGTTAATTTGCTTTCTTGTGACGATGCTGCTGGTGCTGGTGCTGCTGCTGCTGCTTCTCCTGCTTTCTCTTCTTCTTCGGTTCCGTTCAAGGACAACAACATTTCTTCTTAATTTATATAACGCACATTTTATTTATTGTTGTTTTATTGAGACGACTCAATCAAAGGCCTCCCAGTTTCCCAGTTTTGCTGCAGAATCTGGTGCTTCATCCTAAATTTCTTACCTCTTCTTACCTTAGTCTTACAATTTTGTAATCAAGTGTACTCTGAGAAACACATCAAACGCCTGGTGGTCTTCTCTTCGAGCTCTGTACAATTTAAATAAAGTTTGAAACTTTTTCTCCTGCATTAATTCGGTCAACTATAATATACAACTAGACATTATGAACCTTTTTCCGTTTGAATTGCGCTATAAATTATAAGGTCGCATAAAGTCACACACCTGGTCGATGTGTACGTACCCAGGCGCGTACACCAAGGATTACGCTGGGAAGCGTTCAAACGTGTAAATTCTATTTCTTTTGTTTGAGGTGAGGTAGTCGTCGTCTCTAGCTAACTTCATTCCAAGAATGGAAAGTATGAAAGTCGGAGTTAAGAAAAAAATACGGATACCATGCGGTGACGGATTTCCATTTTAACTTGGTTAGCCCGAATATTTTCCTTTTTATTTTCTCGTTATGTTTGTTCTATTGTTTCGTGAATATTTTCATTTTTCTTCATTCCTTTTTTCCCATATTTTCCTTCTTTTAGGGATTTCAACACCACCATCCCCCAGCCCTCACGTTTTCTTCGTCCGGCCTTCAATTTTCTTGAGTGAACCTCACATGTTTGTTTCTCTTTAATTCAATGACAAAGGAAATTGTTTCATTTCATTCGGTCTGCCGTTTAATTTCACTTGAATGTCATGGGATTGAGTTAGACATCATTCATTCAATCATTCACCCTTAATACAATTACTATTATATACCTGATTAACGAGTATACTAATATTTTATAAAAGTATATTAAAATGTATTTTTCATAATTCCCATATTTCGCGTAGTAACCGTGTTGTATACCCTTCACCTATAAAAAACACTTGTCTTTGATACACTTTTATGTTCATGTAACCAAAACAAATGATGGAACACAGCACACGTGAAGCACATGCTGTGAAACTGTGTAGTACTTAACATGAAAGCGAGTACCAGGAGCAAACTTTTAATGAAGCTCAACTCACTTTTCATATTCTAAAATTAGTATATTTTTACTGTTAGATTGTAAAATAATATATATTCCATTGTATTCTTCTAGTATAACTGTAGCTTACTTGGTAAAGTATCAAATTTCAAAACTCTACAGAAGAGTACGAAATTAAGTCGGTTGGAAATTTTACTATTTTTTACTTTTAGGCAGTCAAAGGTTCTTTAAGTATTTTTGAAGGGCCGATAAGACGTGCACATGTACTCGAATATTGCAGGTAACACCCAAGTAGCTTTACGATTTACGACACTTTCATAGGAGGTGTTATGAATGAACAGAGGTGTGTATAGTTTCTCCGAAGAGTGTACAACGTCAAAGTTACAAGTAGAAGTCTGCAAAAACTCGTTAAATTACAATTCCATTACATGCACATGTACGTAGTATACATATACACAAAATGAAACTTCTATTTATGGTGAATTCAATGGGAACGCACGCCGCCACTCTGTATATTTCAACTCTTCCAACGAATCCTTTCACTTTTCACATCCTATTTTCCTTTTTATTTCTATTTCCACATTCTGCAAAACTACATTCCCCTGTTCTTCCCTCTCTCTTTCAGAACAAAAGATCAAGCAAGAAAGGAACTCAGAAAAAGGGCGGAAAACGCGGAAGCAGACGTAAGAAAACAACATTGCAGAAGGAGAAGGACGAAGAGGTCCATTTTTTTCGTTTCCGTCTTTTTCGACACGGAAAAAATTGTTCATATTAAATCTTTCAATTTTTTGGTTTTTTTTTGATAAAAATTAATGAACCAAAATTTTGGGGAAAAGAAGTGAAAGCGTCAGGGACCCTATTGATTTTTCAAAAATTTCATTTTATTGGGCCCATACTTTTCGAGGCATTTCGACTCTCATCCTCCACTCTTTTCATATTCACAACCAACGGTTTGTTTTCATTCTTACATCACTAGAAATATTTATAATTGATACGAGTTACAAAAAACATTAAAACTTTCAAGAGACTTGATACATGACTACATTCTGCAGGATGGAAACGCAGACAACATGTTCTTGTCTTTTCATAAAAGAAAAATTTCTATGGAATCCAAGTTTTGTAAAATTTTCTTGTTTGACACTACCTAAAACTATTTGTTTATTACACTCTCCCTGTTCCTAAATCAACATTTTATTAATTGATTTGTTGTAGTACTATCACAAACAATTCTGATAAAACCACGTATTTTCAATAAGACGTGTCAGTAGCAGTCAATCCACCCCGACCGTGTGGTTTCCTCTTAATGTTACAATACAACATTGATCTCGTAGGGAGAAGAAAATGTTAGAAAACTAGTTGAAATTAATTTTGTTTTCTGGTACCGTCAATAACTTGGTTGACTCGTCATCATCCGCAGTAAGGTAAGAGTTTTTCGCGGTCACCCGACAAGTTAATAAAATTATTAGGAGCAGATCATCGTGAAATTGGCCAGGGCAAATGAAGCCGACCACCGAAAGATCCTCTCAAGCCGCACAGCATCCACATGCCCGACATATTTTCATTAAAGTAACTCACTAAATTTATAATTGAGGGGAAAAGAGGGTGAAATGGGGTGAGTTTGAGTGCCTGCTTTTAAGGGAGTGTTGAAGAAGAATATGGCTGAAACCGAGGCCTTTATATGAGAAAATTCTTCGTCCGGAATGATATCCGTGAATTTAAATTTGTTCGTTCGTGGCTTTACAAATAAAATTTTATGGAAGCCATTGTTTGAACCGAGCCTGCTTCCTTCTTTCTCCCGAACTTTCCTACGGGATCACAGTAATAAAGTCAACGTTTAGCTTTGCGACGAAACCGATTCTTTAAAAAAACCAATGAACCTTCAGCAATCAAATTAGGACGAAACAAATACTGAAATTTCCATTTGAATCCATTTTTTTTACTTTCTGCCAGAAACCTCACTCCTCGACGTTGGACGAAGTGGTGTGAGGTGTGCTCAGAGAGAAGTAAAGGATGAATGAGGAATTCTTTCTACTGCTCCGGAACTACAATAAAATATAACCTAAATCACATTTAGAGTTTGTGTGTTTGCAGAGAAAGGATTTCCATAACAGAAAAGGTAAATGTTGATTGATATTTCGGAGAGGAAAAAGCAGGATAGTTATATAAACTAAAATTCTTCTCCATCTACCACTCAACCCCGATGAAGTATAAAATGGACATGAGAATGACAATAGTTTAGTTACCTAGTTACCTAACAATTCTGTTTAAATCGTACACGAAATTGTTTACAGAGCAACTGCGTACCTTTTGACAACTTGCCTTTAGTTGTGAAACGAACAATTTTTAATTTTTTTATTGTTTTAAATTATTTATTTATCATATTTATCATTCACATGATAAATACATGTTCAAATTGAAGCGTAACCAAATTTCAAAGTTTTCCAACTTAAAATTACAATTGGGATGGATAAATTGCAAGTTTTTACTCTTCAACGCTTTGCAAGTAACGAAGTTGCTGGTATTTTGTTCAGATTTCTCTCATGTTTTCAAGACTTTCGTCCACGACCATAACAAATGGCTGCGTCTTTAAGCAATGGGCTGATACCCATGGGACTACTCATTACTTGTCGTGTTGGGACAGTGTGTCTCTCCCCCCCCCTCTCCCTCCTCTCCCCTCCTCCTCCTCTGCCCTCCACCATCTGTTTCTCAACGGCTGAAACTTTTGTGTTTTCGGTCCTTCAGACTTAATGCTCTCATTGTCTTACTCTTCAATTTCGGTCCTGAGACTTTTCCGTCAGACTTGCCTAAGAAAAGTTTTGATTTATTCATCCGACAAAATTGTTCCTTCCTTCAATAAGACTCATGCCACCGTCGGAACGACAGATTTTGAAACGATTTGATAATTCGTCCTGGCTATCTTACACCATCTGTTCTCGTAACTTTCTTCCTACGAAATGAATATCGAAACAAATATTTTCGAGTCTTTCACGATGTTCTACTTCGAACTGGAGAAAGCTTTCATCGTAGTAAAAAGGAATTGCGCAAAGCAGATTTAAAAAAAAAAAAAGTAAATCGAAAGTGTGTAGCGAATCCGTCAGCCACCTTCCATTTCGAATTCAACAGGGTTAATGGCACACTAAACAAATTCCTTCAAATGAAAGGAATTTATAAATAAATCATTACGCTTTCTCCTGTAATTGTTCTTCAAGTTTGTATTTTTCTCCAGAGGTGAAAATTCTAACTCGGGAGACCCCCGGAAAAAGGAAAAATGACTTTCTTCGTACCACCCAAAAGGTTTGCCGTTTTCCGCGAATAATTACTCAACCAGAAAAAAATAAAGGGGCCACACTAAGATATCAATAATTACCGTAATTTTTTCCCGCCACACTCATTTACTGGTCGTGTAATTACTTTCGTATTATAAAACACTTCTCGCTTCTGTTTTCACGCCATAAATTTTTGTCAAAGGAAACGACGCGCCATAAATAAATGGCGAATTCCGTCTAAAAGGAAAAATTTTAATCCTCCCGGTGAAACGAAATTATCCGACACTCGACGAAACACGTCAGAGTGAGACAAAACTCAATGGAAAATTTCAAAAGGAAGACGGGCAAAGGAATGGATTTTTCTCTAAAATCCGATGACTTGCACTAACCTGTCACGTTGTCAAAGGAAAGCGAATGCGAATGTGAAGGGTAGCGAACGACAAGGAAATTTCTTAAAGTGAGTACTTAAGGTTACAACAAGACAGTTTCATTGCCTATTTTGCCGGATTCTCGGATCTCTCCTATTCCACTAATGCTAATATTGTAATTCTATATTATTCTCCTGAGGGCAAAGGCACCGACGCTTCCACATTACCTGTAATTACACTGTTTCTTCTCGGTAATAGTTTCTCTGATATTGACGTTTGTCGTCTCACGCATTTCACTTAAATTTTTTCTGATGCAACGCAGGTTCTGTCAGACCACGAAATATTGCTAATATTTAATATATTACCTAAAACGCGAAAAAATTTCGTCGTAAAGTCATTAAAAATTAATGAGAAAGTATTTTATAATTTATTTTTTTAAATATCTTATAATATTCACAATGGAGTTCACCAAACAAACAACACAATATCTAAAAAGCCACGAGAAAGACATTGAGGGCGATGAATAATGTGAAATCGAAGCAACAAGGCGGTACGGCGGAAATGTCATACGTTTAATTTATCTACCAACTACATCGTCTGCGAATAAATCTTGTACAAGTTAATGGACTTTCTGAATATTTTAAGCCCGGGCGATTAGATAACTCAAAAGTTTTCAATTTTATAAAAAAAAGTAGGCCAGAGAAGCAGGTGAACAAATGAGAGGGTGCAAACAAATAGCACACTTAAGCCATTAACAATAAACTGAATTTTTAGGGAGGTTTCTCAACTCACTACAATTTGTCTACGCTTCCCAGGCAATTAAGCAGGGGGATGAACAGATTGTAGTACCGATGTTACACATGCATACAAGGATTCTCTCTTGGCCGAATTGAACTTTGACTGGTGAAACTATTTTTCACCTAAAACGTCGAGTAGGTGATTAGTAGTTTGAAGAATTACAAAGGGCTTACAACTAATTTCAGTGTCTCCTACACCACAATATTCAAAACCACGAAACTAATTTCTTTTCTCTTCCTTCGTTTTCCGCCGTTGACGATTTTCAATTTTATTTGTCGTGGCATAAAAGTTTTATGAAATCATTTCCGTCTGTTGCCACTGCTTTTCACTACCGTTCCGCTACCTCCGTCGCGTTCGCCCCAACTACAAAACGGTACTCTTTATTAAATTCCAGATTTTAACTTTTTATCAACATTTGTTTTTATGTATCTTTTACAGCCTGGTGAACATTAGACTTTTACGCAACAGGAGGTTAGTCAGCCGTGTCATCGCCTTTGCGTCGATTGCAAGTTAATTTTATGTGATATTGGGTTGTCAAGGGAGATGTCAATTTATCTTTTATTTAGTTCAAATTATTATGTACATTATTACCCGAGCCACTTGGAGAGGGCGGAGAGGGAGATTCTAGTTATTTTCTAACGTCTTTCACTACAATCTAAAGTATTTATTATGTAGGAGTACAAGTGGGGCTCGTGCAGCTATCTCTTCTCACATATTAAGTACACATACTAAGTCACACACCAATGGACAACCTACAGTTATACAATGATACAAGAAAATGAAATAAATAGGTTTTGTATTGAAGAAAAAAATTCCCCAAATTTGCAAGAGAGCACTTCTTTCATATGACCGGTCTTTTAACTAATTAAATTCAAACAATAAATATTAAAAATTAGACTTCCCCCAAAAAATGGATGTCCAAATGCAAGTCGTTAAGGAAAGATGGGCATCCTCGTGAGCTCGGAGACACCTGCCTCTTGCCACCAGACATTAATATTCGCCCCTCACTCCAAACTTCCGACAGGAAAAAGGGACAAGATAAGAGTATTTTGATAATGCCTTTTTCTGCCAGGACCCTCAACTTAACTAGTTGAATTAATAGAATTCCCTCTGTTAAGGGAGGAAAAGGAGGAGCTGCATTAGGAATGTGTTGCTAAAAGTGCAGCTGCAGGGCACCAGGTGGAAATTTGAATTTTTCCCAAAAAGGTTTCCGACAATAAATTTGTAGTACAAAACGGTAACAGATATAATTTTACGATTAATGTTATACTACTCATTAAGCACGAGTGTAAGAACTCGGGATTTTTGTTAACATTCTCTCCTGTTGCTCTTCAGCGAATAAGATGAGGTAGTAAAAAGCTTAACAGCACCTTGTAGAACTTGTTGAACATCAGTGTGGCAGGGTTGCTGAGTTATCCGACCTATGCTTAATCGTTAAATATCTATTCCAAGTACTGAAAAACAAAGTGTAAGGAAAATACTTGGGTGAATATCAGTCGCAATAAAACTAATAACATCATAAAATAATCAGAAATACAACTAAGGAACCTCTTAATCAGAGTATTAATTGTTCATGTGAAGATATCTAAATCAAAAATGATGGAGAGAATTTAAAATAGAACGGAAGCTTAAGTAAGTTTAAGTTGCTAAATTTAGTTAGAGACCACTTCAAAGTTTTTAATAAAAGTGTTTACTTTTTTAAAAAACTTCATTAGAAATTTGATTGCAATTAATAAATTTCCTGTGTATTTTTTTTTTATTAAGGTTACCATTTATGTAATATTTCAGTCTGAAAGCCTCAGGGCAGTTAGCATATGGTTTTCACCATTTCGTGACTTCCAGTAATAATTTAAATTGAGTCAGGTCATGTTTGGATTTTAAATGTTCTCTTAACATTTGATGTCTGCAAAGAAGACTACTTTAATTTCTGATGTTATGAAATTCCCTTTGTCTTTCTTCTTATTCAACATGGGCATGATCATTCATCAAATTTAAAATAGTTCTTAAATGAAGACACTATTTGAACAACTTCATAAGTGAATTGCAAAGGAAATTAATTGATTATTTTTCTCTGTCTTATGAATTTTACGCAAAATTGTTTTGGTAAAGTAAAAAATTATTATTTTATGAACTTAATTTTTAGTTAAATTTTAAAGAATTCGGAGCACAATTTTTTTATTTTTTCTCTAACAATGAGATCCCACTTATTGAAAGAAAGTAGTTTTAGTCTTGCAATTAAATAGACTTGTGTTTAGTACCTTGTACGGATCGTGTTGGTTACTCATTCCGTCTTTACGATGATCCACGGCACTTCAGGGTACATCCCGCAAGGGAGGCCAGTAAGAACAACAGAAACAATCGTCAAACAATGTAAAAGTGCATTTGGCGAACATAAAGGATTTACCAGCCTAATAAATTTTACGATGAAATAAATAGTTTGTTTTATTGGTACCATCATTACCGTCGAAGAGCAAACAAACATTTCTAGCGGATGTGGTAACTTGAATTAAAGGAAACTCAAAATTGTTGTTTCGAGTTCACCTAATGAACCGGGACAACCACTTTCTGGAAACCGGCACTTAGACCTAGGGTGGTCGGGGCAAAAGGTTGAGCAAAAGGCAGAGACGACCGTCTAACATTAATTACGTCACTTTGATAGATGTGCCCTAGGATTTCGCCATTAAGCCTTCATATATGGTTGGCCTAGTAATGTAGTCTGCTTCCCTAAGAGCAGACATGTAAACGTGATGTATTTGACTAACCCGTAATGTTTGCCTCAGACTGTTGTTTGTTTGCTCTTGACTTTCCTTCCACCTCCAGCGAATAAAAAAGTTTCCATCATTCACAGGTAGCATTTTTTACTTTCCTAGCATTACAAGTACTCGGATCTACCATAGAAGCCTAATGGTCCGAACTAAAAATATAATGTTGTCTGGCGTGAAATCTTCCATTGTTTAAAGGTTTAAACCGACGTTACACCGAAAGTCCGAAACATTTCGGAAAAGAAGTTGTGGAAAGGAAGCACAAAAATAACACGTCAAGATTAAAGGAGAACACGAAAAAGGCATAAGATCACTGATGGAATGGAAGATTTTCCGGTGGAGGCACGGAAGGTTAGCAGAAAAAGAGCAAAAGTCTGACAAAAAGGTTTTCAAATAAAACAAAACGTAGGAAAATCCAGGGAATGTGTACTTTTCAATTTCTGTTTTGCATTTTTATTATTTTTCTAAATCGTTTCGAATACTTTCCTTTTCTATGACTGTAAGGGAAGCAAGGGAGCACCGGAAGTTGCCTGGTAACTTCATATATAATAACGGAAACCGTTATTGAGGACGTTTTATTTTGACAATGTACATAAATTATATTCATTTTTTCAAAGAATACAATCTGTGAAACAATTTTTCTTCGCTGCGTACAAAATAATTGTTCGTACCGTTGAATACTCGGCCCGGTAGAACGTTTCTTAACTTTGACTGGACTCGGGTCAGTTGAATTTTCTCGAAATTTTCAGTTTTTCCAATTCATCAACACATTGTTTAAAACTATCCGGAACATCCCTAATTTCTAATTCAATATCACATTCATTATTTTTGTCTTCGCCTACTTCCCTTTCTTAATATCTTCTGTGTAATTTTATACTTCTTATTTATCGATAAATTATTCGATGAGGTTTCGGCCATTTTCTCCTTTAAGACGCCTCCTCTTGCATTTCAATCTTCGGTTGAGTCTACGGCTTCTTACGTTTCACACCTTTTTTTTCGTAATTTAGTAACCCCAACATTTTATTCAGCACCGCGTTTTCCTATTTCTATTATTATTGTTTCCCGTTTTCTGTTGTTAACCACCGGAGAAGTTAAAATAAACTGCGAAAGCGGAAATGAGCCTTTAGATTTCAAAAGATTCTCCAACTTATTAACAATGTAGGCATTGCACTCCTATTAAATTTTTTATACCCTTCGCTAATACTCTTACTGTTGACCTAGTGCACATCAAACTAGTTCAGGATACGACTCAAATCAAACTTTATGTCTTTGATGGAGGTGTAAAGGTAAAACTTTGAAAAGATGTTTATCAACTGCGAAACTTATAAAGATTAAGATCTTCTTCCCTAACTTTTTGGGCTTTCCACGAGCTTATTCCTGCTCTGCATTCTGTTTCCCTTCGTCACAACTTAAAGAAGGAATTTTCCTCAAAATTAAATTAATATTTTCTTAATAAATCCTGTTCGAATCCCGCACAACAAACGATCACTCGTTTACAAACACAAAAATATAAAATGTAAATATAAAATTCTAATTGTTACTCCTGACATAAAACTTTTCATGCCCCCTTCCGCTCAGTAACTTTTGAATCCTTTTGTTGTAATTATGTACATCTGTTTAATAAATAAAATTCAAATTAATAACAAATAATCTATTTGTATACATTTACAATGGGATCTATAAAATTAATTTATTTGTCTATCAAATTAAAAAAAATTGGTTTCAGTTCAGAAGAATGAATTTAAAATTCAATTTTAAATCATTGTAATTGTACTACAATTCAATTTCATACACAAAAGTTAGGCGAAATATGCACAAACATATATTATAATATTTTTTTTAATAGATTAATTTATTATTTACTTAGTTTTCTTCACATTTCTTTTGGACGTACTTTGGATTTCCGACAGTTTTTTTTTAATTTTTTTATTGTATTTTACTTCTTCTTCTGGGTACACCACCTGTCAAAATCATTGCCAATCAACCAGTTATGTCTTTTATATTGGTTGTTATAGTGGCTCTAAAGAAACCCTCAATTTTTTTCCTTTCATAATTTCGCATGCTGGGCATTTTGTGAGGGTGTGAGCTGAGGTGTTCTCATCAGAGGGTGAGTGGTCGCACGGCAATATTTGTTATAATAAACAAGTATTTATTAAGGAAACACGTAAAATTACGTTTGATATAGAAGTACTGTTGCTTAGGTACGTCGTACTAGTTGTGTTTACAACTGCGTGGCAAACTTTCCACCAAAAAATTGAATATTAAAGAAAATTTCTTTAAATTACAAAGAGAATCAGAGTTGAAAAGCAAAAAAAAAAAAGTAAAATTTTTCATCCAACGAACCGATACAAATTAGAAAACAGAATTTTTTTTCATTTCTGCGACAAATCGGGTAACAAAATAATCTAATTTTACACCTACACCATTCCTCTTCCTGTCACCATTCTGTAGAAAATCGACGCGGAAGAATTCGTTAAAAAAATAATTCTATAATTTAAATAAAAAGGGAGGAAAAACTTGATTTCAATTTGTCACGGAGAAAGAAGAGACGAAGCTGTGGAAACCCAAAAAGAAACGAAAGAAAATTCCAAAGGACCAGGTTTAACTTTAAAAAAAAAACAAGTAGGGTTCATCCATTTCCGGTTCCGGTGAAAAATTTGAAATTTTTAAGGTAAAGATGGGACTCAGTTTCACAACCTTACGGTCGGGGGGGGGGGGGGGCAACAAGCCTTTTTAGACCTTTTTCATACCCATCTGTTTCTGTCTGTTTCCGGTTAATTCAAAGATTATAAATTATAATTCCACTGCCGAAAGTTTAAATTTCATTTCTCATCTTTAACCTGCGTCCTGTCGTTCCTTTTCGCCATTTTTCTGTAGGCTCAAACCTTTCTGGTAATTTCAATATTCAAAGACTATTCACCCGAAAGGTATGACAGGTTTTACAATAAATGCGTTGTTTCATCACTTTGTTTGTACTTCATAAAACGCCATTAAATCGTCAGCCACTTCACTTTACTAAAAATTCTTTGCTTCTATTTAATTACAAAATAAATAATTAAGTGATTGGTAAAAAAAATAAGTTTTTACGTTCTCTTAATTACAATTTGACGTTCAATACGCAAATGGGAGAACTACATACAAACTCGTATGTAAACACAAAATGACATCTACTTACCTGTTGAACACCACCGACATTGTATAGAATTGAAATGTAACGTTAGAGCTTTCTAGTAATTCCCAATTTATTATATTTCAAATTCTTAGGGCTCACCTGAAAAACAATTAAAACGAAATGTTACAAATAAAACTACATAATTAAAAGGAAGAAAATAAAATTGGTAGATGATTCTTGTAATTGAATGGTGACAGGTTAAGAGAGAGGATTCTTAGTAGAGTAACGGGTTCTCTACGGCGAAACTCTTGTTTTGACAGAACATCAAATTCGATCTAAAATGTTTTTTCTGATCTTTAAATTACTTTACTTCGGTTTACATTACTCTTAGAACTTAAAACACAAATGAACATCATGGGACATGGTGTAACATTTAGTCTAATTATTGCTCAAAAGCCAATTATTTTTCAAGTTGTCTTATTTCTGTACTAATCTCATGAACGTAAAATTCCACCAAAGACAACAGGAACAATTTAAATAGCATATAGAAAGATAATCTGATGCGAAATAAGATCACCTCCGATGACATAACTAGATCTCTCCATTCCTCATTCATAATTTATGCGACTTTCCGGTTTCCTTTTCTTCGCGGCCTAATCTTTTCTTGCGGCCATTAAACTTAATCCATAAATACATTCATTAAGTCTCTTTTCTCCTAATCAATAACTATTTGATTTTTTATTCTATGAACTGAAATTTTAGCAAATTGAAGATTCGATGCCGTCGGACATTGTGATGATACCATCAACATCATCAACGATTCTTCACGTACAACACGACGCATTTCGGTCTTTCCTTCATTTTTCAAAAGGAAAACAGAAATTTGTCAGCCATCTTGGCATTTCCCATTTCACATTTCCAAAGACAAAACCGCTGGTGAGAAAAAATTAAGTTTTTCAACTTGTTTGTGATTTTCAGGCTGACAACGCGACTCTTTCAAAATGACAACTTCCGCATCATTTTTCACTTAACCTATCATACCGAAAAGTCTAATAACAAAGTGATGAAACAATTTTTCATCACGTAGTCCTACGATCACCTTTTCATTAATTATTTAATTAATAATTATTTTTTAATTCAACCATTTAAATAATCAAATTTTTTAAGCTCTTCAACGGACTGATAAAGAGTTGTTAAAAAAAATTTATTTGTTTTTAGGGAAACGATCATGATTTTTCGCAACTTTTTTCTTTGAATTTGAGTTGACATATATTTATTTATACCAGAAAGTAACTGGACGCCATTGACACTGTCGGTCGTAGCAACTGGAGACAGCGACTGTCCTGTTTAATTGAACACGTAACATTCTGTATAAATAATATTTAGCAGTAGCAGAATTACCAGAAAGTGGGAGATAAAATAATAGATGAGTAATAATTTTGTCAAAAATAAATTGTATGAAATATGTTTGGTCTTGTTAGTGTCGTTGTAGTGTAACATAACAGCTAAAATTTATATTACGTGTAATATTTTGTACGAGTTCATTCGGACGAACCGATCTCGAAATATATAAACCCATCTGCCTGCACCTTTCTTCTGTTCTTCCCGTTTGCTCACTGTCTCTTACCCTTTCACTAAATTCTTTCCCTTCCTCTCTCTCTCTCTCTCTATGTCTCATACCCTGCAGTTTCTACTCTTCCCTCCAGGAAACTGGAGAAATGTCGAGCTTTTGCACACGACTCTTCCAAGTCCTCCGTTGCGAAACAAACGCGCTCTGACACAAAGCGTGAATTATACGAGTTTAATAAGTACATAATTCATTTGTTCTCCTGGCACGGGATTCCTCCCAGAGAAAGAAAATTGTACAAAGCCTCTCGCAGCAAAAGTAAAAGCCGGCTGTGGCCAAAGAAAAGAAACGGAAAAAGTTCGTATACAATGGGAAACATCTCACTCTGGTCGAATTGTCCTCTGTTTTGTATTTTAGTTCTGGCCTTAGAAAGAAGAAAACTTCAAACTGGGTTTCAGTTGTAAAGCAATAATTTTTGGAATTTCATAGTTGTACTGTTCATGTCACGGTGCAAATATCTAAAAAAAGATGTGTCGACATTTAAAACATCAACACCCTGCCGTGATTGGCAATTCATCAACATCTTTCATGACATTAAAAAAAAATGTAACTTGTTAATAACAACGGGAAAACAGAATGAAATAGACACGGAAAAGTGTTCGTGGCATGTACACCCAATAATTAAAGAAATTTAACGGCAGTTCCCAAGTAAGTGAGTAAAACATTAATAATTAAGTACGCTTTTATTTATGTTTTAGACAAATTTAAGAAAAAACAAGTCGGCCAAGGCCAAGAAAAAAAGTAAAAACTGCGGATTTTTCTTCTCGACCGGTCACGCCAACGCGCTATAAACAATTACTTAACCTGTGTAAAAGTAAATCGGTTTGACTAATCTGTTTCTGACATGTAAAGGTTGGTTAAATCCATCCGGGCAGAACCTTTTCCGAAGAAGCAAAGGCCAAATCATACAAAAAGGTAGAAAAAGGCTTCGAGGTACCCGGGCCGAGTGTTTTCGTTTCCTCCTTCCGTTTCCCATTTGACAAAGGTTTTCTCTGGTTTCATCCATCGTTTCCACTCATCTCCGACATTTCCTTCTTTAACGTTAACGATTTTTAAACTTTTTCTTCAAAGTTTTCAAAAAATAATTAAATCTAATTTGTTTTGTTGAATGCCCAAAGATGTACTTCCCCCCCCTCTCTCTCTTTCTCTCTCTCTCTCTCTCTCTCCCCCCCACTTCTCAAGTCGTTGCAGTTTCTAATAACAAAATTAATTTCACTTAATGAAAAAAGGTTAACAAGCCAGAAAGTTTTCTTGCAAGTAGAGTCAAATCAGTAAGTAAATAAACGCAAAATGAAAAAGTAACAAGTGTTTTTCGCCGCTGTTGTTCTCCTGTTGAAGAGAACTTTTGTTTCGATTGAGACGAAAGAAGCAAAGCTCGACGCTTCAAAACTCAAATTGGAAATGTAAACTGTACCTGACCTTTTTGTCTGACAACAAGACAAACTAAATTATTTTTAACAAAAATAAACATCTCATTTTCTACCTGCAAACTTGAAACTAGCTGTACGTAAAATTAGTCAAACTTATTTTTCATTTCAGACATGAAATAATGCCAACCAGTGCTGTTAAGTATCACCTGTAACCAAAATATAAAAATTATATATTCCTGACAACTCACCCCAATTTAATGTGTTTAAAAGCATTTTATCTTAGAGAGGAAGATCACGTAAAAACACGGGGTATAGTTCTGTGCATCTGTTTCGTATTTAACTGTCTCGTAATTAAATGTACAGCACAATAAAAAATAATTCAATGCTTCTAAACACGAGACGAGCCAACTATACATGTCACAACGTAATTCAATACATAAATTCCTGTTTAAATTCATTTCTCTCAGACAAAAACCTCACATAACTCAACCATAGGAATCCAACAACTTTTCAAACTTCTGTTAATTCCACAAACCACTCGACTTCACTGTCGCCTGTCAAAATATTTTGTATATGTACATTTTTCCATTATGTGTTGATATTGGAAAACAAACTACTCCGGCCGAAGTTCTCTCGAGAAGGGACAGGGTGTCACTCAAAAAAAGGCGGAGTTAAAATAGTAAGAATATTAAAACTGCACACTGAAAGCAGACATCTTTTACTAGGCCGACTACTTTCATTAGGAAAGTAACGAACGAAACTCATTACAACTTCAATTCAACATATATCATCATCAACTTGTCACATTACTATCATGACTACTTTAGGTGAATACAGTGCCCTACACTTGTCAGTGAGAATCAAGTTATTTTTATGAATTAGATAGAATCCTGGATATAAAAAAAATTACACAGAGAGGTCTTAATTTCACCTAATTAAAACACCTGGCAGGACCTGACTCCCTTCGAGTAAGTGTCACCTTCCAGGTGGAACTTGGAAACAATTTTCTACCAAATTCGAAATGATACCCTCCCAAGGAGGAGCAACCCCACAACGAGTTAGCAAAAAGTAAACCTCCGGAGGGTTGCCAGTGCATCTGGAGAACATACCTTGAGACGTCCCTGAAGAATATATTACAAATATTTATGAAAGAGCCCTGCTCGGTGACGAAACAAAGGGAGCGAATTATTCGACGTTCTGGCGACAAGTTTTGAAAAATTCACAACGAGAAAGACGACAAATGCTTCGTAAGAAAATAAATTTGTAGTTAAAGTGGAAACTACTCTGCCCCGTTTCACTCAAAACTATTTACAACGTGAAAGAAAGGTGAAATTCGTTTCGTGTAATCCGATCAGGAGGTCCTTAACATCCGGACACAACATCATTTCGACTGTAGCGAACACTGAAACCTTTTTTTTGCATCGTTTTAAACGAATTCCACTATGTACGTAACATTAATAACGCTCATTAAACAAAAGAAAGTCTTGAATACGTTTATAAAGGAAAGGAAAAGTTTGATAATAATGAACCGCCTCCTTGAAAAAGGAGCGAATTTAACAAAAATTCCTTTGAATGAATGCAGCAAAGGAGAGGAAGAGAAGAAGTATTTCAAGAAGAGGGTACTGCATAGAGAGAGAGAAAGTGAGAGAAGGAGAGCAAGAAAAGAGAGAAAAAGTGTATTTTTCCTTAAAAGAACAAAAAAGGCTAATGAAGTCGGAGAAGGATGGCCGGGAGACGGGAAGGTTTCAACCTTCGTGCTCCTTTTTAAACCCATTGAAAAGTATCCTTCAGGGACAAGAACCTCACTTTCTTCGCCTTGAATATTCTCTTTGGGTGGCTGCTGCCTTTTCCCTACGCGTCGTCTTCCTCGGTGCCTACCTTTTTTGGCCTTTCGAGGCCTTTCCACAAACTCCGGGCCAACAAACTCACCTTTTTTTTATTGGATTTAATTTAACAGGTAATGTCATTTTTGTATTTTAAAAAAAAAATCTTATTTTGATGCCTCCACTACTCTTTTCCTTCTTTGCGAGTTGAACACAATTTACGACACAATTTCTGACGTTGTTTTTCTTCCCGCTTAATTTATCTTTGAGAAAAATAAATTGTCTCGTCAAGCACTACAAATTCATACAACTTCATTACATAACTTTGTCAAGTTTTATTCAATAAATTGTACGGGGGGAAATTAAATGGAATTTCTTTGGTGGTTCAGTCGAGCGATTTTTGCGTATTTCCTGGATGTTGTGGTGTTCATTAGGATTGTAATTTTTACTCAAAATTACTTATGACTCCTTTCAAACATGAAAATATTTAATTTGTGACCCCAATATTTATTATTTCGTACAATAATAAGTACCTGTTCCGATGCAACTTTTATTCAGCAGTAAAAATGTACATTTTATCTAAAACATTACAATTCAAAACCTGCAAAATTTTATAATTCCATTGGACACTACAAAACGGTCAGCGACATACGACAAGAAGACCCTCTCCGTCTGCCAGTGTTTTACTGATCTGTTTTCGGCAAAGTTTAAATAAAGTAGATGTTGTATTTTCAATTTTCGGAAGATTTCAGTCTGGTTGAGTATTTCTTACAAGCAGTCATCGCATTACACCAAAAGAAAAGAATTTGGCCAACAATGGCGGAGCGAAACCGCCGCGTTAACCGTTTCCAGGGCAATGTTTGGGTCTTCTAATATTTGACGGGCAGCCTAAGCACCCAACTATTCATTAAGTCCGAAGAAGGAAAGGGTTTAAGTTTTCAGAAACTATTCAAACCGATTTTTCGGAACGAGTTGGGCGAGGAGCAAAACTAGAAAGATAGATGGCCGGGGAGTTAGGAAAGAGAAGAATATTTCGAATTTGAAATTGTGCTTGCGGTCGGTGCAATGGACTTTTCCATTTCACTAAGAGGAAAAGTTTCACGAAAAAGACCCTGGAAAAAATAGTTGCCGAGAAATAGAGTCTGATAACTATTTGCGACCTATCCCCGACCCAATTTTCAACTCTCTCCCGAAATAAAATAAAATAAAATAAAAAAATAGCAAAAGCCGTTTTTGGGGCGAGTGGTGGAAAGTCCTGCTTTCATGAGTGTTACCAACCGAGTTGAATGCGAAAGCGGAAGTTTCAAAGTCGAAGCCTCCGAGATTAAAGTTGAAATGGATTATAACGAGTCATCATCTCTAAATCTAAATGTTCCAGAAATTTGAATTCCGACTTCATTAAACGGTAGTTCAATTATAATTAATATTTAACCTGGAGAGAAATACAAATTTGCATATGAATTGAGAAGCCGAAACAATTTTCGAGTATGCGGCAAATGGGAAATTATATTAATGCCTCTATAAATAATATAGCTAATGGTGATTAATATAGTAATTTATTACGTTTAGCCGTAATAAGTCTTTTAATTCCCCGGTCCTCTATTATTTTTTAATGACTCCGGGCAGCAAACTCTTCTTGTGTACGTCTTTTTCTTCTTTATCTTTTTACTGTCGTTCATTCTCGTCTATAACAATGATGTTATTATTAATAATTATTATTATTATTGTCGTAATCAACAGCCGCAGCAGCATCAGCAGCAGCGCTACTATTGCTTTAAATTTTGAATTAATAAAATTAAATTGGTGACTTTTAACGAAGACCCCAATGTAAATAACCCGGGCTTTTCCAAAGCGAGACTCTCAAATTTTCCACTGAGAAAGAGAAAGCAGCAAAGAGAATAGAAAACCAACTTCACAGAAATTGTCAGCAAGAGAAAAAGGATTTTCGGGCTTTCCTTATTAAAGAATACATAAATAAGCTCTCTGACTTCGTTATCCCGTACATAAGTTTCCGTTTTTATTTGCACTCTTTGTACGTTTGAAATCAGGAAATAAAAAATATATTCAACTAGAGATGGACACTTCCATGTGATCTCCCCCAGAAACCGTACGCATCAGTATGTGACACGTGTTAGTTATCTTAATGGAAATGCTGCTGTTTTCTCCAGAATAGACGAAATAGGGCTAGTTTCTGGGTAAATTCACTTGACAATGCAGACTAAAATCGAGTTCACAACACTTGCAGGTGAATAAAACAAAATAAAATTTAAAAACTTATTTTACCTTTGGTTAAATAATCATTACAATTATTTGTATTTCAGAGTTCACCTAAACGCATTTTTTTTAATGTTTCATTCTCTGGTCTGCAAAGGCCGTCAGCAGAACAAACACCGACCTACAAGTCCTACAAAAACGATTTCATTTTCTTTAAAGTTTAAAAACGCGACGATTTCAAGTGTAAACTTTAAGTCAATTAATACTTGAACGAATCAAATTAAACGGCATGGATTTGACTGTTTGGAGTTTTTTCTTTTTTCTCCAGCGAGTGACTCAAAAGAGGATTGATGAAAGGAGCGAGTGGTCCTAACGACAGGCAGACCCTGGCGCAGCTGCAGGATATGATAGATGGTTTTATAATTTCATTGCGTTTCCGGTATTGAATTGATTTAAAATCTATGTGTTAGCGTCCCTCAAGGTAAAAAATTATCCTTTAATTTAAATATTCAAATTAATCATACTTTTGAGCATCTGTCGCGAGATTTAATTCAATGTTTGGGGGGGAGAAGGGAGGGGGAGGGAGGGGGGGAAATGAGCTTAGGAGAAACAGCAGGAAAGAGACGACAGAGAAAACGGAAATTTCGTGACAAAAATGAGAATGAAACGTTGGAAAAAAACAAGAAACTCAGAAATGGGAAAGTAACTTAATTTCTGATTCAGGTTTTTTAGGATTTCAGAGTGAACGAGGGTTTCCTCTAGGGGGATTTCAAAAAGCATCAAAGACATAAAAATTATTTGAAAATAAGTTAACGTTTACATTCAACCAATAATAACTTCCGAATAAATACAGGTGACATGAAAAAAGTGTGAATTGCGTACATTAAGGCAATAACAATTGTGTAAAACCGAACACATTACAATCAGGAATCGGGAGAACTCGTTATGTTACTACTTCCAGTTGTAAACACCGGTACTACCACGGTACTAATTTCACTGTTACAAGTGAAGAAGTGACAAGTCTAACTCTTGTAGCTTCGAGTAACTTTGCTTGACATACGTGGTTTTTAATTCATTCAAGTTCAAATTTCATTCTTCTCCTTTCGCGATTGATTTCGTATTGTTCCTTTCACCAGAATTAACACCAACACGTACAAAAGCAATACGCTTGGAACTTGGAACTATTTCCTCTACAACCCCTGCATAACTTTGTAAATTCAAAATTCAAGTCTTAAACGCCGCTAAAGCTCTCGTAACATAAATATGAGGTTATTAATAATGTTTTGACTAAATTCATGGGTCAGAAAAAATTCGGTATGTCGTGGAAGAGAGGAATGTTTTCATTTCGGTGACTTTTATCACGATGTTATACATTCCGACGTGAATGGTAAAAGCTTCAAATATATGAAAGTTATCGAATGAAATATTAACTTCTGTCTCTTTCACATGAAGACGTTGGACACAAAATCAACATTCGATCAACTGATTGATTGTACCTGGACTTTGAGACGCAAAAAACGGAAGCTTTGGGAGTCTTTGGAAATGATTTTAATATATAAGGAATTAAAAGGGGGTTTGAAGGGAATCAAAAGAGCGAGACTCGCAAAGAAAGTATTGAAATGAGAAAAGTTTCCGTGGAAAGTTTGAAGATCGGGTGAGAATCCCAAGAAGCCCTCAGGAGCAGGAGACCATGAAAGAGACGGAAGAAAAGGGAAAAGATAAAGTAGGAAGGAAAGACAAAATTCAGAAACTGTGGGGCAAGAAATTTGGACAAAGACTTTTAACATTCGCACCTACACTGACACCTCGTGTGTGACGTGCGTCCTGCTGCTGTAAAAACAACGACATCATTTTAAAATTTGTGTATAGGATTTTTACATGAAACAGGTGCAAGTGAAATGTCGTGTAAAACACTTTTAAAGAACACGTGGCTTGAGCATTTTCTTGGAATGTATTAATTCAATTTCATTTAAATAAAATTTGTCATTTATCAATAAAATATATTTCGCATAATAATGTAAACAAAAAAACAAGTACATAATACAAATGAGGAAAAATTCCATGCTTTTTTATTTTCATTTTCCGACAGCCTCACTTCATGCTTATTTTTCCCTACTTTTTGCATCATTCGCTTCAATACCTACAATATACAGCCTCTTCATTTGATATTATTAAGTTCGCCCGGGGGACTTTTCAAGTTTAATTTAATTTAATAACCTAAATTAAAATTTAATTCAATGCTTAATTAATTTAATGCTTAAAACAGATTACGTTTAATTCGGTTTAATATAATTATTAAATTAGTAGGCTTTTTACTATTTGTACACAACTCGACTGATAAAATTTCCAGTGAAAACCCTGAAATTTCGTCGGCGACATTCGCCACAGTCCACCCGTTTGGGTTCGCTAACAGGAGAAAAACTTTCCCCGTGAAAAACTTGTAATTTTTTTTTCTTCAACAGAATGCGACGACAGCAAATGAAATGCTTAACTTTTAGGGTGGACGTAAAATGACGCATGTGAAGTCAAATGAAACATTTCGATCGATGAATGACAACCTACTACTATCAATTATCAATATGATACGACGTGCACATGAAAATTGTTTAAACCGACGACACAAAACAAAGGACACTGAACATTTGCTTCCAGAAAAATGGCGGTAATTTTTTTCCGAATTGTTAAATTAATACGAAAGTGGGGAGGCAATACATCAAACGGTTTAACTCGAAGGGAAACAATGTCAATGACAAACCTTTTTGATTTTACATAAGTACATAGACCCTTTCCTAAGTAGAAATAAAAATTCAACCGGATATGAAATTTTATATCGAAAAAGTAACAAATCGACAGATCGACAGAAATATTTCATAACTCCGCGTGTCAAATTTCAAAGCGCGATTTATTCACAACACGGTAAACATGTATTAATTTAAATAATACCGGATTACCTGCGCCTACCTGTGTCTTTTCCCAAATTATGAGCTAATCAATTTTTCTGTCCAAAATTTCCGTCCAGCCCCGCAACATTGGCTACATCCTTCTGGGACTTTTACTAATGTCCAAATCCTTTTTAAATCCCAACAGCTTAGCCAGAGCCCCGGTCGGATTTAACACGGGAATTAATTAATTGTTACTTCGACAGTGTTAGGCTTTGACCATCGTCCCCGAACGTTTTATGCCATTTCACCCAACAATTTGAGCAATCCTTTTATTTTAATTTTATTGAAGAATTCAAGTGGCGTTTTAAGTACGTAAGGTGTGGAGTAGAAGTGACCGTGTAACTAAATGTTTATATTATCTTCTAATATGTGATTACATAGAGATAAATAAAAATTAACAATCAGTGAAATTGTACAGCCATACAGTAAGTATGCGGTGCCCCATTAATTTTATTATGTAGTTTAAGCAGTTATTATAAGCAAAGAATTATTTATTAGTTATTATAAAGAAATGCATCAAAACAAATAACGTCTGTAAGAAATGTAACGTACCCCTAATTACATACCCGGCTTTCGTAACCTCGAAAAATTATTATATATACAAAAAACAAGTACACACACACTCCTACGACATGCAAGTCGCATGTGATGTTAATAAGCGAAACGCATAAATTTTTAACTTAATTCTACATGAAAGCGGTTTGCGAATTTTGTCACAGCTTGAACCATTGAAGAACTCACTTTAAATTTAAATATATAAAAATATATATACATATAAAACGACAATTTCATTAAGCCATTCGCGTTTTGTCTGCACTTTGGCAATTCTCAAAGGACAGAAGGCACTGAAAGTGCGAGACTTCAACTCTGCAGAGTATTTAGAAAACCCTGCGGGTGGTGAAAAAAATGTGTTGGAATGAAAGTTCGTAATAGGAAAAAAAAAACTGGGGAACCAGGGAAGGTCCAGGGAAAGGTAAATAAACCAGGGAAACAAACCCAGCAAAGAAGAACTCAATTTGAAAATAAAAATTATAAAAACGGCAGCAGACGGTCGCGGTTTTTTTTTAATTAACCTTAACGTTCGACCATAATTTGTTTTACAGCGTTTTTCAATTAATACCTACTTCAACAGATTCGTTCGGTTAAATCTGAGCAAAAATGAAAAATTAAATTGCAGGGAATTAGCATGGAGCGTCGTCAAAGGAGCCAGCAAAAATGGCATTTTTGCCACGGCTGACAAAATAGCGAAATAAAAAGGGTGAAAAAGTCTCTGGAAGGTTCAGGTCCGGTTCCTTTCTGCCGAGCGCCAGACACACCCTGGTGAGAGGCCACCCTTGTGGAGAGCCCAGGGATGATCAGTTACATAAAGGTCTAATGAAGTTACATAAAGTTCATGACACTCGTTTTAAAATTTATTTTATTCGGACCCGGGCAGAAAACCGGAAACGGCAGTGATGCAGTTGGTCATGGCGGCGGTGATGGCCGCGGTGGTCACCCTTCACTAAATTTTATGGCCCCAGGGCCAACTGCAACCGCAAAACCCGCTCACTATCATACACTCAAACTTTACTAAATGTTGCTTCAGCCATCCTCGGGTTCCTCCGCCTAACCTTGCAGACTCCTTTTTTCTTCCTATCCTTTTTTTCTCACCCCGGGAACGCACTTTTCAATTTATCATCTCGCATAACTTCATCTTTTCATGATATTTTTTTCTTCCTCTCGTAACTACCCACAAGAGAGGGGTAAACACGCAGATCTCTACGATATTTTGAATAAGTTTTATGACTTTTTCGCCGAGAATTATATTACTGTATTATATTATGTAATAAGATTGTTTGGATTGACGTATTCTATTGTGATTATACAAAGCAGAAATAATGTCACGATAATGCGTTTTGTCCTGTTTTTTATAAGTTTTAAAGAAGATCTGTCACGAGTCAACTCACCGCCTTGACAGTTTTTAAATATTTAATCAAATAAACATGTAAATATTATCAATTCAAATATTACCTAAATAAATAAATAAATAAATTTTTCATTTACAAATTAATCTGTAAAAGTATAACCGAAAAAATACATTGAATTTTTTCAATAAATTAACAGTAAATGTTAAATTCAATATATTAAAATCGAGTAACATTACACTTTCATCAGTTGACTATCTCCTAAGTGTTCCACCTTCTGAGAAAACTCTTCATTACAAACTAAAATTTTTATTTTCTAGTTTTACGCATCGTTGGAACCGGCTGCGGAGGGTAGTTGCTCAAAAGGAAAAATTCTAAGGATAACAGGGTTCAGGGAAAACTATTTCCGGTGAAGGGAAATACATTGAAGATGATTTTCCGATTGTACCAAATCTTCTCTCTCTCTCTCTAACAAATTGGGTTCGTCATTTACTTTCCTCCTTCGAACTTCCTTCGGAATCGGAAGTGAAAATGTAAAATGCTCACTGAAATGTCTTCTGCTGCACACAAGAGACAATAAATTTCAACTCGAACACGCTGGAACCAACTCAAACATCGATGAATTGGACGCACGGCCTTCGAGCTTCTTTTTTGTCCAACTCCAAAAGAACTGCCAGAAGGAATGCATTAATTTTATTGGAATAATCAGATTTTGAATGCAATTTTTCTTCTTTCTTCGAATTTAACACAATTTTTTTCACGTGTTTCGGACGATTGGAAGACTGCTTTTCATTTTACAATGTTGGAGAGTGTTATTCACTTATTATTCTAATATATTATCAACCTATTTTTCATTGCTTTTCTGCCTCGAAAGTCTTTCATCATCTTCGCTGGTCTCCTTGTTGGACAATTTCCAATGGCTGCTGCGGTTATTTTACGCAGTGACAATAACAGCATAATTTAAATAATACACATAATACGGGAGAATTTAACGCGCCTTCTCTTTTTAATGTGACATTTACTCAGAATCAAACAGAGTTGCAGAAAAGGAGAAAGGTTTGCTCCTGGCTCGGTACGGAAACTTTCTATTGCACCATTCTGATGGAAACGAAGAGGAATTGGCGGGGTATGGCTTGACATAGAAGAACGAAACAATAATTCATTTGGGAATCTCACGAGTACAAAAAATTCGAGTAAAAAGTTTCAAACTAATGGAAGACATACATTTTGATTTATTTCATGTTCTAAGAAGGGAAAATGAAAAACAATTTCATACTCTGGATATTGAGGCTTCGCAGGTTTGTTTCTTATCCTTAAGGTGCGCTGCCTGACCACTAAATCAATGAGAATATCTGTTTTACGAGAGATAAAAAAATATTTTACAGAACATGCAGTTCACATATTAAAAATACTCTGCTTTTAATATTTATCAAATAGGAAATTTTTGTGAGTGAATACCTGAGAAATACACTAAAATATAACAGTATATTTTTGTACATAATCTCACCCAACAAATAAAGTTCTAACTTAATTGTCGGCTCTCTCTAATTTATTTTTATACTTTTATGCATTAAACCTGATTCAACATTATTATAGTGATCTTTTCAAATTGTCAGTTAGAAAGGTAGGCTGACAGGTCGTCTTCTCGTCTTTCACATCCTGGAAAGCCTCGGAAAATTTCTATTAAACTCCACTTTAAATTGTGTGTTTTTGTTAAAGTTGCTCTAATTAGATTTAAACTTTTTTATTACAAGTTAATCCTACCAGCATTTTATTAAAGCGGCATATTCAATCAACTTAAGTGAAACTTTCTTATATTTACAATAATAATTATAAAAAAAAATCACAGGGTCTTTAGACTTTAACAGGTAGAGCGTATTCTTTAGGTTGAATACTCGGCCGATGTAAAAATGAGCCTGAGTCACAATAGTTCAATAGAAGTATTTGTCTTTCTCCTAGTCAACGAGTCAGTTGGTCAACGCCAAAATTCTCCTAAAAAATCATAAATTGTTTCGTCCCAAGTCCTTCAAATATTCAAAGTTCAATTGGTGTAGAAACTCTGTCGTGACTTTTATTCTTCTTCAAGGACTTGATTACTTCGTCGATTTCATGTTTTGCAGGACTTGAACACTCAGCAAATTCAATAAATGTATTCGGCGCCTAACAGTTAAATAGAACTTTGAAATTCTGCAATTGTTGAAACCCTGTTTTTTTTCTTATTTCCATCACTGAAATCGAAGCTTCCAGAACAAATTTACGAGTCATGTTTCACAGAATTACACTTCTACATCTACAAGTCCTCTTGTAATTCTTATCATTTTGACGGATCCAAAAGGTCTGCTTTACTCAATAACATTGAATTTATAATGTAATTGAATATTAAATTAATAAAACACTAAAAGACCGCTTAAATGGATGGAGCACAAGCTCATTATTTGCAACATCAATATTTATTTTATCCACTGAAAGTAAATGTAATGAAATCTAACATAACCGATAAAAAATATTGATTTAACTCAATCTCTTCAATTAATTAAATTAAATAAATGAACGTATTTATTTATTTGCTAATGACGTCGTAACGTTATTTGTTTATTTTTTTTCCGAGAGTTGGAGTTGGTAAGTAGAAAAATAGAGTTTTGTTTAAATTCAGTTTCTTCTGTCTTCTGTTTGAATTTCGATGAAAAGGTTGGAAAGGTTCAGGGAAGACGCCAGCAATTTGAGTTTGTCGTTTCAATAAGTTGAAATCCTCGAAATGTTTACCTGGAGAGACGCGCACATCTTCACACAAGATGGATCTTGTAGAATTTTAGAATGTCATCAATTGTTTTAATATTTCCTATTTCATTTATATAAACAAATCGGTCAATTGTTTTGCAAATAAGAAATGTTTTCTTTCGCAGGGGGACAAACGAAATCGAATATTTTGAACGAAAAAGAGACCCTACGGTATAAAATTTTTATAAATCACAGATCAAAACTCATATCCACATCATTGGGTGCAGGTTTCATGCATTTCATGTTATCTTACATGTGTGTGAGTCAAACTGTTGTTAAGTATTTGTTAACTTGTAAATAGAATAAAAGTATGGTTTTTTTTAAAACAAAACATTTCTTACATAACCCGAATATTTTTTCCTTCCCAGAGTGTATGTATTCATTGGTTATTTAAGTACTTTACATGTTACATAGTAACTTATTACCATGGCTCGTAGTTAGTTTGGTTTACTCAACTTTCAGTAGCAAATCGTACATCATCACATCTGAATTAAACTTTCTCTTGAAATATGAATATTGGATACACGTCATGAATAATTCCTCAATTTACCTGCTTTTAATAAGAACCAAATTAGTATCAGTGCGACGATTATTTATTCCAGTTTAATAACACACAATTTACATATAAATTCATTGTTGTTTCTTATCAGATTTTCGTACACACAAGTCACCAGCCTTTAAACCTTTTTTCTCGTATAAATCTCGACTCTAATCCGAGCTTATTCTTCTCAATTCGACATCGATGGATTGCTAAAACTTTTTTTTTTATTCTTTCAATTCAATCGATAAATTTTACTGGTGACGGTAAAAAGCACAATGCATTTCTAATTTCACACACACACACACACACAATCAATTCTACTGTTGACCTCTTAACCTAGTCTACGTGCGTTTTAGAAAGATCTTTTCTGAAAAAATAAACAAAATGAAAAAGTTCTATTTCTATTCTAAAACTCCCAGTGCTCATGAGGTAATCCATTACTAAACATGTGGGATTATAGAGGATTTCATTCGAGTAGATGAGGAAGAAGAATGACAGACAGAAGAATAATATATATCTATATAGATGTAGGATCCTATAATAGTTGAGCACTGCATAGATTTGGTCTTGTCTACGATTAATCACTTAAGTGTCACTCTTACCAGAGAATAGAAATGATAGAAGAAGCAGGTACGAGTAATAAATTTTAATTATCAGTGAAATTAATTACGGTAATGGGGGAGAAAAGGAAACGGAAACTTTTACCAGGCTACTGACATTCAACGAGAAACTTTTTGAAATTGTTTAGCCGCACACGCTGTAATTGGAAAATTGTTCTGATGAATGAGAGTGATTAAACACACACCGGGGAAGGTTATTATTATACTATTTCTGTATATAATAATAAATTGGAGCAACACTTTCCGAAAAGGAAGACAAATTCAAAAACATTTCAATAAATGCATAACTATAGATTTCATCCGGAAGCTGCTAAATTCTTACGACACTTATTAATAGCTATGTTGTTGTTACAGTAGAGCAAGATCTGTTCACCAATATCAACTTTACGCTAACCTACGTTTGACTTTTCAATAAATTATTTAACTTCCCAAAGCAAGTTTCAACTTTATTTATTCCAAATTTTATCTATGACAGTTGAATTTAAAGTTTGTTCCAGTTCCTCCCGTGTGATTTACATCATCTACTTGAAGCACTTTTTCTAAATGTGCAACTATTTTTGGTGAACTATTTCACAAGTTAGGCCATTCGATTGATTAATTCATTACAGCAATAGATAAAAGTGCTCACGAGACCAGGATCCCTGCTAGTCACCTACTAAAAAGCAATGAATTGATACATTAAAAAGAAGAATCCTTTTGAGTCTGGTAGACAGGTTTGGTCGTAAACAAAGGAAAGATGGAACTGTCTGATGAAGGAAATTCGATTGAATATAAAACGGTCGCGTATTCTGACTGGTGTGCTTGTCCGCGAGCGTATGCGTGTGAGCATAACAAAGTTTTTTTTTTTTTTTACAAAGCCCGTTGATCTATTACCGTCACCATCGAAATTATTAAGAACGAAGACAGAAAAATGATTTTTAAAAAGGGAATTATTCAAATGAAGTCGACAGGTGGGAAGGAAAATGGAAAAATTCCAGAAACGTCGATTTTTTACGTTCGACTCAACCGGCAGACAAAAGTTCTTTTAATTGGCAGCTTACTTTATGGTTCCACCACATGATTCCTATTTATTTCACAACTTACGACGACGAGCTGTTAACGAATTATTTTTATGGTGGGGAAAATTCCTCATGAACTCATTTCATAACTTGCAATTTTCCTAACTGTGAAAATATTGATTGAAAGCAATCGTACTCCAACGGTGTCGTATTATTTATTTGATCTTACCTGAAACAAAACAAAAAAATTGAACTTATTAAACAAGAATCTAATACAAACAAATTTTAATTAAAGTATTAGTTGGTGTGTCCCACGGTGTGTCATCTGTGACCGTCATGAAATGTCTCATAATTAGTAACGGTTTACCATTGTTCTCTCGGTTTTACAGTCTCAGACCAAAAAAAAAAGTAGTAGAAGAATAGCAAGGCAAAAGGCGAAAGAGTAGAAATATTAAAACAGCCAAGGTGAGTGTAAACTCGTTAAAGTTTAAAAATTTTCTATGCGAATTAGCACGGTTTTATAAGACCGGATACTGTGAGAATATTCAAGAGAGTTTAGATTGAACACGTGAGAGGAAAAGGCT
Organism: Polyplax serrata; assembly: GCA_037055365.1. Classification (NCBI taxonomy): domain Eukaryota; kingdom Metazoa; phylum Arthropoda; class Insecta; order Psocodea; family Polyplacidae; genus Polyplax; species Polyplax serrata. Next base: position 1,227,927 of record JAWJWE010000038.1, on the reverse strand, counting down.
CAGAAAAGGCTCTGCTTGGCAACGAGACAGGGTAAGCAGGTGAAAGAGGAAAAACGGAAAGATGATGAGAGTTTTTCGGCGGCAAGACCAACTTTTTAAAAATTTGAAAAACAAGTTGAAGCCTTTTTTCTAAATTATACTTTATACGCTGTCAAAACACCTGAAATTTTAAAAACTTAAATAATGAGTTTGCCATAAAAACATCACCGAAGGTAGAAAACTTAAATTCTTTCTTTTTCTTAAAATTTTTTTTCTTTCTTCTCGTAGTTTCGTACTTCAGCGATTCTCTCATTCATTAATTCTGTGTGGATCATCACCACCCGGTTGATCACAAAATGTCTCATTTTCAGTAGCAAACGGAAATTGCAAAACATCTAACAGGAAGTGCCAAGCCCAAGGATATCGTGACAGACCCAATAATATTTTCTACTCTCTGTAGGGGGAAACAAATAAAAAGGTTACTGTGTCTGGTTGCCTTCGCCAAAAAGGTTTCATCCGATCTTTTAGCGAAGCGTCCAAATCCAAGACTGTGAAAACCCTGCACCTCTGAAATGTAGAGCAAGTATTTCTTTGCTGCGGTTAGTAAGTGGTTAGCAGCCAAGGTGAAGTAAGTAACGTCGAAAGTGTTCATATTACGAATTTTCCACAATGCAATGCAATAATAAAGTAATAATGTAACGTATCAAATCGTGAATAATTATTATCTAGGCAAGCGAAAGCCTCCGAGGCAGAAGGGTCGCTTTGTACTTGCCTGGCGTCTGCAGTATCCTCCTAAGTTCATTTTACTTCGGAATACTTATAATACAATGTACAACTATATTTATTTTGTTCACAACAACAAGAACCTTGACCATTTCAAAGGTTAATATTTATTTATACTTATATCAAGATTAAAACCTCACCAATTCGTAATTACACGAAACTAAACTATTTTGTTTCCTTCCAACAGGTGATGAATGAACAAGACGAGTGCCGATAAATAATTTTTTCACTTTTTTTAAGTGGCTGTAACGAATGACAACACTTCATTGACACTTCCTCTAGACTGTCAGATTGTCATCCACAAAAAATGTACAAGAATAAAATAACAGGTCTTACAAGGTGCTTATTTTATCAGAAGGATGAGCAATATTTACATAAATAGTTAAAGCATTAAAGGTTTACAAAAGAATCTGAAGGATATCACACAGCAGAACTTGGAAGACCTGCTACCATTCAAGTAGAAACAGTAGCCACACATAACTAAATTTAAGATGACGTCTGCTGCACTACATGGTAAATTAAATGTCATTTAGAAAAGTAAAATGTTGAGAATTCCCCCAAACTGTACACAAGTGGTACATCCGACTCACTTAAGAAATAAAATCTTCACCTCAGGAGCTCTTAAAGGCAGGAAATAGTTTTCCATAAATGGTTTAGAGGAAAGTAATCTTTTGTAAATCGGTTGAAAAGGATCGATTGGACCTGAGTGATGAAATCGCGGTCTCAGCTACCGGTCAGTGGTGTTCAATCGATTTATTTGCTGTCGTTTAAATAAGACCAACACAAACAATCAGATTGCCTGTGTTCAAACACAACGTTGGCCAGGTCAATCATTTTCCAGTGTGAACCGCGGCGAAAACAGTCAGCCTTTTCAACAGCACCGACAGAGAACGTTCCCTTTATGTAGAAATAAATTAAAGCGGAATTTAAATGGATTTTCCAAAATGGTTAAGCAAAGCAATAAAAATTATCACGTAGCAATTTAAAGTAATAAAATACAGGTAATAAATCGGCCGTGTGAAATATTTTTACTAACAATTAAAGGGAGAGGCCACTTTTTATTATGCGTATAAATTTTATATAAGAAAATTCTATGTAAAATATGAGAGAAATAAGACGGCATATAATTTTATACATTGTATTTATGTGGAATTTCGAATTGCTCTTTGATACAGAGCCATTTCCTCCGGGGATTCCCAGGCACAGGATCAGGTTCGGTCAAATTTAAATGAATTTAAATGTGAGAGGAAGACACGAGAAAATACATAAATAAAAATTTCTGACATTAATTTGACCTAAACGTTACACACTGGCTGTTTGCATACGAACTTATTACACGAGGGATGCTGGAAATCCTCTTAGATTGGGGTGGGGGTGAGAATGCTGGTGTTTCACCACCTCTCCCGTTCTCACATTATGTTCTCCATCAATCATCCTTTCCAACATTATTTCTTATGCTGTTTGCCTCCCTCAAGCGACCACAGCCAAGTCTGCTACAGTCTGATTTATGTTACATCGCCGTTTGTTTTGTCTCTTTGTCGTTTCACCGTGAATTTCTGACTCTTAACTGAATTTGTAATTTTCATATTGAAAGCTTCTCTCCGAGAGTCTCAACTTCTGTTTCAGCCCTTCTCTCTCTCTCTCTGTCGCTTGCACTTTCTACTAACCCGTTTTTGAGGTTTACACGAGAGGCAATCCGAGGAAATGGTTTCACCCGTTTGTAAGAGACCGGGTATTATGTGAAACTTTATAAGAAACTTGCTAAGCATTCAAACCATCGGGGCCATTTTCCAATTCGATTCTGGGAAAGTTTAGCTTTGAGACCCTTCTTAGTCCTTTTTGGAAATCAGAAATCAGATTAACCAAATGCGGATCTTATGCAATAGTTAAGCATTACTTAGACGCTAATTAAGCGTGTTTTGCGACGCATTTATTTGATTAAATGTTAAGTTTTTGCTTAAAAATCACCGTCCTCGGTCATTGAGAGTTCGCCTTACGACTCAAACGAATAGATAATTAAATTTATTTATTGCTATTCTACGACGGGAGCATCTATTTCACTGACGGCCATCGTTTTGATTGTTCAAGTGGAAACAAGTACAGTTCATGCATGACTAACTTTTGCTTTCCTCTAGTTTTTACGTACATACGTTCTTCTTCTCGTGTTCCGGGCTTTTCTCCCAGTAAGCCTCTTTATTTTTCCCATTGAAAAATACTTGAAATTCATTCTCAGTTTTACGGAATGTAATTAATCTAAACGTAATAGAAATTCTCAACCACGCCCTGCTGAACAACTTTGTAATCATAACATTATTTTTAATGCGAATACAATTTAATATCCCAATAATTTTCTACTTCTCGAACATTCGCTCGTGCTGGTAGTTGTGAAACGTACCCTTCAGTTTCACGGCCAAACATAAAAACTCAGGTTCAGGTTTGCAGGTCTCCGGTGTGGAATCTTACAAGAAAAAGATATATAATTGGAGACTTTGAATGTAATGCATTCGAAGGTGTTTATCTGCAGACATTGTTTATTGTTTAAGCACGTTTAACGTGGTTTTGACTGAGCACCAGAACTCCGAAGACGGTTGCCATTCTCAAACGAATTGCGTCAGGTTGTGAAGCTTGATTTTTCACCGAGAAACGTCACGCCAAGTTTGAAAATTCAAAATTGTTTTCCTAACCTGGCTCCACTTTCACAGCCGCCATCTTCATCACGAGTACAAGAACCGGCGAACCCATTTCGTACTCCTCGCACAAGTTTCAAAACAATGTCGGCTCACAAGGCAAGAAAATTAATTATATGAAACCCAGTTGTGTAATTGTCGTGTAAAGTGAATAGTGACAAGTTTAAAAAGGTTTTTGTGTTTTCCCTTAACGAAATTGCTTTGTGTGATTTCTTCTTCAGGAACTGTCTCTGCCCTTCTTTCCTTCTGTTTGACTTTGACTTAGCATTGTCTCCCTATTTCCCACATTCTCATTCCAGGATAAATTTTAAACAAAGGAAATTTAATTTTCAATTTTAGCCATTTTTGCCCCCACCTCGTACTACTCCTCCTCCGCTCTGTTTCTGCGGATTGCGTGGAAGATGGAAATTCCGTTGCAGTTCGCCAGATGCAGACAACTGCACCTGGGTGTTACCTCTGAGATTTAACAAAAATAAATCAGCGAGTTGTAACCATCTGACTTTCAACTTGACCCCCGACAACTTTTTGACTTTTATCGAGCTACTCTCTCAATTATTCCGACAACTATCCTTTCACACTAAAACTGACATTAGCATCTTACTCGAGACGTAGTTTCCCCAAAAACCACCGCTCTTCTCCACTCTTTTCCAATTTCCCGTTAAAAATCTCATCTTTTTCTTATGTAACTGTATACACAATTTTCCACACTTCTTAACGTGTCTAAATGTAATCAATTAAAAAGCCCGTCATTTTAAATTAATTCGTACTGTGCGAGAACAAGAATGCAAATTACCTTTACAAAGATTTTTTTTCTTCCGCTCCTTTACTGGCTTATAAGAAATGTGCGCGTAACGGCCGAAAGAATTGATTTATGAAGTTATTGCAAGCGGCAAGGTGAACGGGGGGGGTGGGAAGGCAGGTAAGGGAAAGAGGTACTGCCAAGGTATTTATTTCCTAAGTATAATTTTATATAAATATATGTATACAGAAAGCACACCGAAAGGGCCTTTTCATATAAATTAACATTTTTATAAAGAATATTTAGACGGTTAATCACTTTAATGTGAAGTAAAGAAAATGGAAACTTCCCCGTCGAGGGCGTACGAAAGGCTTTTCTGTTTCTTAACAAAATGAAAAAAATTACCGAACCTTTTTAGTTGGAAATTCGCGGTATTAACAAGGTTTATAACCGACATATTTTGGTCGAGTCTTAAAAAATGAACTTCAAATTCAACAATTGAAACGAATTCTCATGTTTACTGAACAATCGTTTCAATTTTGTCATTGGATGGTTCATCGATTCTTTTTCCTTGACTCATTTGCTGTCCTCGGCTCGTCGTTGTCTGCCTTCCTCGAATTCTACCGCTTCTTTTTCACTTTACCTGGTGCACCCAGAGCGAGTGATAAAAAAAAGGAACTCATCTTTTCATCATAATTTAATCCGCGTGAGAAATAAACGGCAAGAAAGAAATATGATAAATAAATTGCGAAATAAAAATTCAGTTCAGTGATCTGACGTGACGACAGAAAAATAATCCCTCGAGCAATAAATAATATAAATGTAATAAATATAAACAGGTAAGTTGAGAAAGGAGAAAGTATAGAAACGACAAGTGCCTTCGTTTACAAACGGGTTTTAAATTACTCAACATGTGAACCATTCAAATGGTTAAAATGATTTAAGGTACTTGCCAAGCGCACGAAGGTTGCAACCTTCTTTCACCCCAATTCCACGTAACAGTGGCTACATAAAAAAACACTTAGGTTAGGGTCGTAATTTTATGTTTGAAAATGGGTAAACAAATTTAAGGGTGAAAAAAATTTTTAAGAAAAAAAAATTTAACGACTGAAATGATTTCCCAACGAGAAAACCTCGTAGAAACTTCTCAAGCGATTGAAATATCATCGTAACGTGTGTACAACGGCAGGAATGGAAGTGTTCCCTAAGAGAACAAAAAATTACAGGTGAAAAGTAGGGGAAAAATTCGTTGACAAAACGTTTTAAAATAACATTGAACCTACTGACACCTGACATCAACGATAACAAAATCAGTCAAATGCCTCGCTCGTTAAAAACATATAACTCACGCATTTCGGCTTTTATCTATGACTTTAAGTTTAAGTTGACTTTAAGCAGCGAAATTCCTAAGTGAATTTCTGTTGTACTTTAAGTTCTGCTTCGCCACATGAACTGTGGTAAAACTCCTTCCAGTTTTTTGACTTTTTGGGACCCACAAGATGACCTCTGCTTGGTATCCCAAACTAATTTTTCAAGCCCAAAAACCGTTCAGTTTCGGTATGATTTAGTAAAGTTGCCAAGCGGCAGCCACTGCCAAAAATAATGGAGAGTTTTGTATTCATTAAGAAAACGAGTCTGCCCATCGGATAAGCAACTGTTTAGTAGGAAAACAAGAGGCCAACACTAAAAGGAGGAGCGAGGGTGGACAACCCGCTGCCACTGCCAACTCTCCTCAACATTCAAATGGAGTGTACACGAACATGATAATATAAAATCTTCTTCAAAGAGAGTTGGAAATTGTCTCTGCCATCTTGACGGAAGACATCAGATAAATTCATGTTTGCCCACAGTTTCTCTTTTAAGAATTCGGATGCGTCACAAAAAGTGTTTTGTTCGAGTGGTCGCCTCAGACATCACATCCAATTTTGCACCTGTCAGTATTCTCAGTGTCTAACTACTCCATTACTTTTCAATAAAATTGATGGTCAGAGAAAGAAAATTGAGAAAACCATAAAAATATCCGCTGGCGATGTGTAGACCATGCAAAAGCAAGAACACAAAGACTCTTGTTTTAATGAGACAGCACTTCTTCTACTCCTTTGTATTTTGCTCTGGAAAGCACTACTTTTAGTTGATAGCAGACGCAGAACATCTCGACGTATTGTGTACGAATCTGTTCCAATACTTTTTATATATTATTCATCGTGAATAAAAGAAATACAGGGATTTTCAAGACTGCATGATTTGTCCATTAAAATTCTCTTGAAACAAAAAAAACCGCAGCGAGAGAATGAATGTATAAATAAGAAGATGGAGGTACTTATTTATTGATATTTATTTTTCACGTCGAGTCAGAGCCCAACTTGTGCTCGATAAGTCCAAATTACAAACGTAACATTCGCGGGAGTAAACTATTAGATATTATTTATTAGCTCAAAATTATGTAGTGGAAGAATCAAAAAAGGCCTTAGTATCCTTTGAAAAAATAAATATCTCTTTCTGGAACGTACAAAATTTCTATCGGTAAAGACAAAATCAAAGAATATTTTTTTTTAATAACAATTAACTAACGCGACGATGTTCCAAACATTTCCCAACGCAAACCCAAGTTCTCCCTGGAGAAATGCTGAAGGCGTTTGAAAATATTCCGGAACAAAATAAAGAATATAAATCTGTATTAATAAAATTAATGTTACATGTGCCGTATCTCAAGTAGAAATTATTTCATTATTCAGTTTATTGATTCATTACAATTTTATTTTCATAAACTACGTTTTACATAATACTTTTCCATCCAATGATTTTACATTCGAGTCAAGAGCTCTCGTAGTTCCTTTTTCTTACGAGTAAGGAAACTACTTTAAAGGCGAAAACTAAAGATGGTGATGAGTGCGCAAGAAACTAAAGGGGAACCGAAAAAAAAGGCGAATAAAACGTAAGAAAAAAACTCGAAAAGCAATAAAGAATATGAATAAGAAGAAAAGGTGAGAGCAAAATGTCGTAAAATTTTATTATAAGCCGCAAAATATAGATCTTTTTCGATAAAATTAAAAATTACGACTCTTTCCTCTTCCCCTGTAGAAGAAACAAAAAAAGCGCCAAAAACTAGAAGTAGAAGTAGATGAGAAATAGAGCCAGGGGGTTTGGTGTGGAGCGAACGGGAGGTCCAACTAAGTGGAACTTGACGAAAAAAGGTTTTTCCGAAGGTTCGCCACACAGCCTCTCCGGCCTTCCCTTGAGCCTTTCACAGATTCTACTTCTGCCTGCCCTTCCTCACTTTTATTAATTAACAGTAATTAGGCTAGACCCTTGACGGACTAGACGAAAAACGGACAAAAGATTAAAGGCAAGTTTCAACGATAGGCTAATTACTATTATGTAAGTTAGAAATCGGCCGAGAGAAGAGACGTTTAATTTTCTGTGATTTATGTTCCTTTTTGGAAAACTTTCTCGTCGATTCGACCAAATCATTTTCTTTTGATTTTTCTTCCTTCTGTTTCTTTTTCATTAGGGTGAGTCTCGGTAAGTGTAGGAAAGACAATGAAAAGGAAAGAAAGAAAGAAAGGAAAAAATTTCCCATTTCTCCGACTCTTTCCCTCACATTCAGTTTATTTATGAATTTTCCGGTCGTACGTTCCCATTGGAAAATTTATTTATTTATTTAGAATAAAAATATTTCTGTTCTGTTGACTATTAACATCCCTGCACCTACACCTGCAATGTGTTTGCTGTCGGTGGCGAGTACTCCTCTTCTGTCTTACGCAGGAGACGAACACACAGTTGTACATAGACACATGTGACTATTTGTTATCTGCCACTTTCGGAATTTTGGCGCCGATTTTATTCCTAAAAACGGATCAATCGGTTTTTATTGTGTTCTCCTAAGTTTGAGAAAACCTTTTTTGAATTTTTATAGCGAACGATATTTTGCTAGAGTTTCGAATATTTTTACATCTCCCGCGCACAGCACCTCTTCTGATTGTGCTCCTCTCCCGTCCCCATCTCTGTCTCATGTTTTTATGTAGATTACATAAAGAAAGTTTGTATATGCGGATCATTTGCCAAATCTGATGTGGAAAACGAGAGGGAAAAAGAAGAAAAAGATCATCCAACCGATCTGACATCTTGCATTGTCCTAGCGGAACTGTTCATATCACGTTGCACTATCACCAGACCACTAAATAAGGATAGTATAATTTCTAGTATTACTTACTTCTGAAGAAAGTGTAACTATTAGACGAGAAAATTTAGTTACTTCCACAAAACTTAAATTCCGATTGTACTATTTGTAAATATTATCCTGAAAATTGAGACTATCACGTTACACTGCCTACAAGAAATTATTATTCTAAAATAGTTTTCCTGCAAAATAATTACAACAGGACAATGGCATGTTAAGTAAAAGCACTACATCTTTTTCAACTTTTGTTGCTTCACTAATTAACCGATGTTTTCAGAAAATGAATTTACACCCTGAGAAACACCTGTCCCCATCGCGTTGATGGTAAATTTTCTTTTAGCTAAAGCAAAAATGATTCATTGATTTCTTTCCCTTACTTTTTAGATTTGCTTTTGAAACGCACAAGACAAAACACTTCACTGTTTTGGGGAGTAAATGTAATTAATTATACTTCATAAACAAAATATTAAAGATCTGTTTACTCAGAAAAAAAACGTCTATGGAAAAAAATTCAATTCACTTACAATATGTACATTTTCAAAAACTTGACGCACAAATGGAGAGCAATAATTAATAGAATGAGAGAGAAAATAACAGAAAAATATTTTCAATTAAAGATCCCCACGCGTCAATTTGCTTTTCATTGAAAAGCCCTTAATATTTTTGATAAACATTTTTTTGCAATGATGTAGACTTCTACAGAAATCTTGCATCCAATTTGGTTAGAATATCGTCTATTTGGACACACTGAAAACAAAAGTAGAAAAATCCTGTGGGTCGAATATTATTACACATAATAAAGAGTAATGATTTTGACCGTTCCATTGATTCTGCTTCTTTACAATTTCCATCAATGAAGCTACAAAACTCAAAGTCGACTGCTTAGACTAGAAAAATAGAAAAATTGAACTGAGCGCAGAACTAGAAAAAAACGAAAAATATCTCACACAATGGATCTAACCTAGTTTCTAACCGGAAAACAGAAAGGCCCAGAGTTTCCAAGTAGCTGGTTCATCCTGTCTGTCAAGGATGCGATGAAGAAATAAAGAGGAGAGAGAGAGAGAAAGAGAGAGAGACAAAAGAGAGTGAAAGAGAAGAAGGAGCAAGGAGAAAAAACTTTTTGGTACGCTAAAAGTTTATGATTAATTGTCATTTTATCAAACACCCAACTTCGTTAATATTCATTAAATAATATTCATTAATCATTTCTTTCTTGGTTAACACGATTCGATAATAATTTTCTTTGTTTAAATGATTTCCCACGGAGGTCCAAATAGAGAAAATTGGGCCAAATTGTCCGTTACAGCGGAAGGACCACCAATAAGAAATTTGAAAACGCGAACTCCGTCAAGGGAAGTCAAAATGTGACGACACACAAGGTGAGAGCCCCGAAGTTGGTGTTAATTGAGTTGGTGGTGCTTTCCATCACTCCCGTGAGCAAACATCTTCATCACCGAATTAAAGCTCCTCTCTTACTTCTAATTTTAATTTCAGTAATAACTAGTCAAAAGCGAGAGGAAATTTAAGAGTAAGTAGTTACTATAAAGTAACTCAACGTGTCGGGGAAAACTACCTTGTTCTTGTCACCCACCTGACTCATTTACATTGACAAAAAATCTTCTGATCAAAGACACCAAGAAGTACGACTTTGGATTTTTTGTTGCGGTGAAACTATAAAATTCAGTCCGATTACTGCCCAATCGAAAAGTCAGGTCGATGTCTGTCTCAGGAGATGAATTTTTTCCAGTTTCAACCTTTCATTTCAGATTTTTTTGCTTTCGTCAATCCAACGACTTCAGAATTGAAAACTTCTTTCTTCAAATGAATTTGTTTCCCTCATTCTAAGCAATTTGCTTAAATTGCACTTTCAAATAATCAGTTTTAGGGTGGCCAACCTTCGACCGTTGAGTCCTCACGTTTTCTTTGTCTCTCACCAACAGCCCAAAATCTGCTCCTCGGGTATACACAAAAAAAAATGTTAACAACACCGTACATGTGCTGGGATTTATAGATCATTGCGTAAATATTGTATTGTTACGTCATGTGAATGTTACATCACGTACATAAGTTTTTATGAAACTAATTATTAATTTAATAAATTAACAAGTACTACAGAAACTAGGAAAATATTAAATAGCCAACATTATATGTTTGGCCTCGTGGAAAAATAATTACTATATACTAATATTTACAACTAATTTAATTTAGAATAAAAACTATGAGTATAATAAATTGATTAAATCAAGCGCGAGATTAATGTAAAATTACAATTTTCCAAATTTGGAAACACCGTTTGAAAGAAGCCCAAACCAAAGGAGATGAAAATGAAGTTGCAGCATCACTGCCGATCACAAGATAGCGTCCGACAAACGACACTGTTTGAAAATGTAAGTATATATATAAATTTATATATATATATATATTGTAAAGTTAGAGAGAAGAAAATCCAAGCAGAAGCGGACGGAATTCGTTATTAGCTCTTATCACTTGATAATTTATTCTCTTGTCTTCTTCCTTTTCGACACTACAACAGTCTCGCCGTTGTGTACGTCAACTTCTCCAACTTCTCACATTTATGTAATTCAGGGTGTTGCAAATGCAGCGGGTGGGAGAGTCGGTCGCTTTGCCCTTGCCCGGTGAAACATCAACACGGAAATTCAACATGTCGCCACTCAATTTATTATATATTTTAATTCGTTGTGATGACGTTTTCCATGTTGTTTTCAGACTCAAAGAATCGTCTAACGTCCGCGGTTAAAACGTTTTAATGCAACTCTTAAACTCGCAGTCATACTTTACTTTTTTTTTTTAAATTCCTTTGAAGTTGACTTGAGTGTTTTGCCACCAATTACGGTTTTTGACTTTTTTATCCTGTGACTCTGACTAAAGCTGTTGAAAATGGTTGTCAGCAGAAAACGACGTAACAGAATGGTAAAAGGAAACCGTGCTGTTCATTAATTATTTTCATTTCTGTAACATAAACGCATGTTACGTGTTACGTCAGACTGAAAGTGAGCCAGCCAATTTATTAAAACTTATTTCTTCACAATAGTTACCATAAAATAAGTTTCCATTGTTTATTTCCACACATATATAACACTGTTTAGCAGGTACAACTCCTGCCGTTTATTTATACATAGTTCACAATTAATTAGATTTCTTATATAACCCCTTGCACTTTGACACTTCCTCTGTCACAACGCTTGCTAACTTCGTAAGCAGACGCCTTTTTGAAATTTCTCATTGATTCCGTTTGTTAGTCTACGGTGGCGGGTGATTAATGGTCAACGAGTTATCCGACACCTAGTTTTTGCTCTTGAAGAGTGCTAGACAGAAGAAAGAGAGAGAGAGAGGACGATAAAAAGGGAAGAAAAGAAAAAAACTCTACATCCCTTGCTGCGGTTTATTTGATCTCATGGAAAACTTTATGCCAATAGAAAAGACGTTGATGGATGACAGGTTTTTGCGTCCGTTAAGGCTCTACAAACGTAAACCTTTCCAACTAAACCTTCAAACAATTTTCATAGGGAAATGCTCAAAAACAATATGCCTATAATCTGCCTTTTACGCGCTGAAAAAGTCTCCTGAGGGTCAGTTGAAAGGCACAAGAGGTTGGTCAGAACCTATAAATAATGTACATAAAAACGAGAGAATACCTTTGGATTTGTAATTCTTTATATTTTGACACTCGACTATCGACGTATCGATGAATTATTAATAATTATTATTTTTTTGTTATTTACGATCTTTTTTTCTTTGGTCCTGCCAAAGTATAGGGAAAAACCACCGAAAGCAATGCCTTTAGTTACGAATGAACTTAGATGTTGTCGTTATTTTAGTTACACAACAAAGTTATTTTTTAAATGTTTGTATTCTTAAATTACTGTAATCACACAGTCTCAAATGACATGCCAGCATGGTGTGTGTGTTACCTTTACATGCGTACCTTTTAATATTATTAATTTATTTATTGCCGTGACCTTTGTACGTCCTTTCTTACGGATACTTTTCCAATTTCTTCTTGAAATTTCACCTTTCTTTTTCATCTCATTTTTTATATCGGAAAATGACGCCCACCGCCACAAATACGCACACACACGCACAAAATTTTTATTCAACGTTATTAGATTTTTGAGGTCGATCGTAAGTTTTGTTTCCTGACAGGTTTTCACTTACGTCTTTTCTCCCTTTCTACCTGAAATTTTTTCTTTCGTATAATTAAGTTCGCACTCAAAGAGACATCCTCCTTTAGAATAATGAAAAATCTAAAAAAGTTAGATTTAGGAGAATCAAGAATTTTATGACAGGTAACAATTATTGTTAACTAGAATGTCTCGAAACGGATAGAATGTGATACACACTGTTACTTGATTTTATTTATTTATGATAAAATACGTAATGTGTTAGTTGTATTACATATTAACAGTATTACTATATATATATATAATAATTGTTTAGGTTTCTGTACGCTTCTTAAATACAAAGGAAAATGCAGAATGTGAGAACTTGAACTTGAAACTGAGAGGTCTCTGCCATTTCCCTCCAGATTTTACCTTTTGCGCCGGCTATTTGATCATTTCACATTAAATAGGCTCTAATAACCGCCCTAAAAAATTATACTTTCAAAAGAGGTAAATTTAAATTTGCTAAGTCCTACTGTGGCAATTAAAAGAAACTTAATATTTTAAGTTAATTGAGAGACGCACGGGAAAGGGAAAAAAAACAAAAAATGGATGAAGGAAGGCGAAGCCCGAAACATTTATTTAAATTTTTTAATAAAGACCTTCGGGCGAGATTTAAATGAAACTTAAATAGTGTAAACATTAGTAAAATTTTGAAATAATAGTTTTTATAACAAGTGGAAAAGAAGATACAACAAAATTGAAAGTTCGCGTCTCTGAAAAAATTATATATATTATTATATCCGTATCTAAATTATTATTCTTATATCACTGAAAAAATTATAATTTTTTAGAAAAGGTGCGCTCGTGAAGATGTTTTAATTTTCTTGAATAAAAGTCCCTGAAAGTATATAGGAAAAAAGCATGTAGGAAAAGTTTAAGAGCGCCAAAATGAGGAAAAACAAAAAAAGGAAAATATTTCAATGTATTAAATTTAAAGTGGGGCCGCCATCATTTGAAAATTCAAATCCATTAAGTGAAATGCAATGACACACAATCCAAGTTTTGGTTTCCAACTTTCTTGTTGCCAGCAGCACAACGATACTTAACAATGTGTAACCTAACGTTCAATAAATATCTCCTTGATTGACTACATACAAATCTCGATGTGTGTCAAAACGATCTAGGAAGAGTCGGTTAAACCAGTAGACGCAGGACTTTCCCAGATTTCAACTTGTTAACCATCGCTTTTATGTCGAGACTTGTTTTCATCTAACAAACACTACAAATGAAACAAAAACAAAATTCAAACGGTTTTCTCACAAGTTTTTGTCTAGCCCATACGCAAAACAAGTCCCAGTTAGTAAAGTTTTTGATGTTGTTTATTGTTTTTCAAAAACTAATAGACTTCGTTACCTTGTAAATTATGTTCGGCAATACAGGCTCTCGGTTTCTTTTATTGTCCTGCTGCGTTTTCTATGAAATAACAATAAAGCGCTCGAAATTTGTTTATAATAATTGCTCCGTATAATTCATATAACGTAATTTAAAATTATAACTTAATTGAATATGAGAAAACTATTGTTTTCATTTCGTCCGTTCGTTGTTTTTCGTCTCCTCGCTTCTTGCCTTGTTCTCATGTTCTGTCTTTCTTTCTTCCCTTTCGAGAGTAATTTCATTTATTATTATTAATATTTATTTATTTTGTATTTGCCTTTTCCACAGTGCATTACATTTTATTGCAGTCAATCAAAATGTAGTGGGAATAGAAATTACCCCTACTCCTTAATAAGAAGTCATTCACAATAGTTAGTCAATTTATGTGTCACTGTTAATTTATTAATTCTACAAGTTGTTTTACGCCGTGCAGGGTAAAATTTTATCGATCATTTAAAATAAAAGGAGCATTCACTTTTTACGAAAAATAATAGTTCCATAACTGCTCAATAGCCCGTAATTGAGTTGCATTTCTTTTCCACTCACCACAAACTTCATTCATTCATAACAAATTTTTAGCGGATCCGTCTAGGTCCGATTTTTCCGATCAGACACCTAGGCAATTAAATTGGTAGTCGTTTCATTGTCCAAATACAATTTTGATTCGACAATTCCATTTTCTCTTTCAGCCTGTGAGAACTACTTTGGGAACTTTTAGGCATTCGAATCAGAAGAGCGATTTCATTGCGAATTTGACGAGGCTGGAATTTTAAACGTCTCAAATATTTTTTGTAGAGTCAAATAAAAAAAAAATAACAGACCGGTTCTGCTTCCACGTTCTTCCCTTTCCTATTCTTTTCGTCTTCAGGAACTTCCCTTTTTCTTTTTCCTGTCCCTAAACTTAACATTTAAATGCAGTTCCGTAACTCCGTCTGCTGGCAAATATGGAGAAGTAGAAAAAGACATTTTTTTTTTTTTAGTTCTTGAGAGGATGTGCCGAGGAGGTGCAGCAAAGAAATTGGGCCAAAGTTTAAAATTGCAAAGTTCCAAGATCGATTTTACAGATGGCTGATTTTGAAAACTTTAACTTTCTTATCTAACTCTGGCTCAATTAATGTCGTAAAAAATTAAATCCCCATCTAAATTACCGACACTAACTTCTCCAAAGTAGTTTTACCTTATAATTAGGCATTTTAACCCGTTCACTCACCCACACTTCCCTCATTTCGATCTGTTAATCAATTCTCTATTTTTTTTTATCTGTCAATTAGAATTGAACGAAATTATTTATTTTCTAGGAAACGTAGGAGAAAGAGCTCAGTCTCTGACAAGAAGGTAATGACACCTCAATGTTATTAATAATTAAGTTATTGGTGGCAAATTGTCGAATTGAAACGAGTTAATACAAATTGACAAAAGTACTTTAATAACAAAGTTGTACTGTTAATTTACGAATGATTGAGTGGCATCATCATAATTTAATGCAAAATATAACAGGCGACAACGTAATACAAACAAATAGTAGCTAAAAGTTCCAAAATACAATATGCGCCTGAAGTGAAAACGTAACGTGTTTCAAAAGTATATTCTCGTGAAACTCTACCGGTAAGGCCAGGAAATTTCGTCTGTCTTATACTGAAATCAATATAAAGCAACGTATCGACTACCCTCAATAGTTCCTTTATTCATATAAAACATATCCATCCCTGAAATGGGCTTTCTCTTCTCTCGCAGAATCGCTTCCTATCATTCTGCTGTCTCAACGGTAAATCTTCGGGGAACCGCCCTAAGTCTTACGTAAATACCATTTTATTCTTCGGTACCGTACCCATTCGAAACCAGAGGAGCAACCGACAGACAAAGGGATAAGAAAAAAGCATAAGTAGAAGAGACGTCGTTTCGGGTTATGATATTTGCACAGTACGTTGGAAGAAAATTTCATCATGATCAAACGGAAAGGAAATCTTAAAATATGCACACCCCCAACTCATTCCCCCGGAGATCTGCCTAATACACCGTAGGTGGAAACCTTCCGTTCAAGCAAACTGTATCATCCGCTTTTTGATCATCTGCGGCTTCATTTTCGAGTTGATCATTCCTGGGCAAACAAAATCCGAAAAAGACTTTCTTTCTCTTCTCGATTGTCAAGAAACAAACGTGAAAAGATTCATCTTTCATTCAACAATTCGTCTCCTCAACTCCAAAGGATCGATACGAGTTTTCTATCGAGTAAACTTTCGGACGACAGCAACACTCAACTTCAATATAATTTTCAATAAGAATCATTACGCCATGTCAATTTTGTTTATTTTTAAAATGCGTGTCGATGACTGACAACTCCTGCCATTCATCCAATGAATTTCTTATGGTTCAGACATAGCGAATTATAATTAATAAATATATGCAGGTGAAACTCCAATATGTATTCCTCAATATTTCTCGACCATTGTTTTGTTAAAAAAAAAATTACAAGGGAGACGTCTTGTTGTGTTGGCCCAAGAGCAACAGAATTTCATTGAAACCCATCATTTCCATCCCAGTCACAGATGCTCAAGACGAAGTCTTCCGCTGTAATTGATTTCTCGTGTTTTTTTCCGCAGATAATTACCAACTTGACAATGACAGTAACTCGAACTAACTCTCATTTTCCAACGTAAAAAAGGTAGAAGTAGTTTTAGAGGGTTTCAAATAAACAGAACGGAGCAGATGAACAACAAAGGATTTTTTTTTTAAATTCAAAATTAGTAGGAAACATCTCTTTCTTTTCCTTTTCACGTTCACCGTTTGAAAATCTTCTCTCCCCAGAAGGGCTCAAAGGAATGTAAAAGGAAACAAACGTGCGAGAATTCTCTTCAAGGAAACAAATAAATGGAAAACAATAAAATTATTCCTTTTCTCGACGGGCACTGCCTGACTTGTCGTGTCTGGCCTTTTCTCCAACGCACGTGGCTTGCAACCGAAACATTTGAACTTTAATTTTTTCTTTTTTTTGGGGGGGTTTCCAACCGTTTTTTTTTTTCGGGATACTGCAAAACGAGTACCCCGGGTAGTTTGAACGGGTACGCTCGGTTTTGAAATAATTCGTCGTCTTATATTTCAAGCGAGCGTATCATATTTTGTGCGTCCCCATAAAGTACTCTCCATCCTTTTTCTCTCTCTCCCGAGTTATGCTTAAGAAAGAAGTGTACAAAACGAAACTCAAGACGAAAAGAAAGAGAAAAATTAAATTGAAAACAAGATTATTTCATCAAATCAGAATTGAATCAAGATAAAGAATAATGAAATCTTTTTTTACGGTCGCCCGCGGATCTCCTCAAAGGAACTGGTGGAGGTGGCGAAGAAGAAAAGCTCTCCTTTCCTTTTCCTATCCATCCAACTCTCTTTCTGCGCTTTCTCACCCTGCACCATTCCAACTGCGATGAGTATTCGAAACAATAGATTCTTCTTTGGCGAGCGAGAGTAATGCAAACAATTCGTGGAAAAGTGTATTCCCATCAGCCACTCTTTCAAAGCCCGTTTTAAAACCTTTTATTAGGAGAAATTGCTTGGAAAGGAAGATTGAGAACGGAGGTGATGGAAAAAAAAAAGTAAATGGAATTGGAGGGGCGAAAAATTCAACCCTCCAAAAAGGCACTGGATGTACTAAAAGAATTTTTAAATTCTGCATGGACTCGACGTCCGAGACTTGACACGTGAAATTGTCAGTGTGAGCACGTGAAGCGAACGACACGTGCACACATGTACGACATTTATGTACGTTATGAAATGTACAAATTGAACTGTTTCATAACTCATTTAAATTAAAATATAATTTATGTAGGGGCAGATTACAAAATTTGAACATTATGTACTCGATTAAGTACCGGGAACATACCACTTTCCCCAATAGGAAATCTGGCATCATTAAAAACAAATAGAAACAACAGTATTAACTTAAACTTAAACTTGGTAGTAGTGAAGAAACAAGATTTGGTCAACGAAGAGCCCCAAAAAACGGTTAAACAGAAATTTGTTCCACCTCACAAGTTCTGATTCATCAAAAACAGTTCTCTTCTTCGCCTTTTTATGACTTTTTCTATTCATACAGACAGGCACAAGGCCCTCGTCAATTCGAGTTTTTTCAGTTTTCTGTATTTAAAGTCCTCGAGTTACCCCACTTCTTTTGTCTTCGAGTCGACCAGGTTAGTGGCGGTCTTTAACTCTTTTAACCAAGTGGATTTGACCACTTGTTTTATTCCTACAAGACAGACAGAAAGAGAAAAAAAGCAGACGATCAGTTGGAGGATTACAAAAGCATTTTGGGCGGACTGCAACTTTTCGATTTCAAATTTATTCCTGAGGATTTGGACACTTTGTAACGGTTTTACTAAGAATAAAATTCAAAAAACCGTCTTCCATCTCCTTGTTCATTTTCATTCCGTTCGACTTGCTACCTTTTCTTATCTTCCATCTTAACACCAGACTTTTCCTTTCTAATTGTAAATTATTTCGCTTTAAGATTCAAATTTTATTACCTTTTCCGGGGTGTAGAGATCTTGTGATCTTTCGAAGAGAGCTCTCGAAAACCGTGAGATTTTCTAACCGTTCTATTTAAATTATGTCAGACATTTGTTACGATCACACCAAAATGTGGGCCAATTAACTTTGAGACATACATAGATACAGAATCAACGACAAGTTAACACTTTAGTTGAAATGACTTCACGTAGAGGTAAAACAAGTATATCAAAGTATTAAGAGAAGCTATTTTATAGTGTACCACGCTGTGTATACGATAAACTTGCTCTGTGATTATCACATTGCGGTAAGATTTCTCTAAAAGTAACTGTGACGTACACATTTGTGTATTCTTTTTCGCTACATTAGCATCAAGCATGACTACTGTATGTTCGTAAATAATAAACAATCACAAAGCCAATATTTTTTTTCTCTCTTTCATGTGGTCTCAAGCAAACTTCTGACAAGGAACTCATCAAACTTTCTTCTTTTTTGCTCTGCCATGTGCCCCGTACCCGTTTGCCATTAAAAGTACATCTAATATTCTGCGGTGGTTCTTATCCGATAATTAATTTCTACTTGTTTCCAAATTCGGTTCTCTTACCCAATTCTTCAATATTTTATGATATATCTGAAAGGGTTTTCTCCGGGAATGGAAAAAGCGTGGTTTCAACCGGAAACTCTTGTCTCGCCATTGCCACAAGAAGTGCTAAATCGGAAACTTTCTTTATCGACAAGATGCCAGAGCGTTGAATGAAGATAAGTAATTCTCTCTCTCTCTCTCAGTCTGCCCTCTAAGTATATGTCGAGTCTTCCACTGGAACAAGTTTACTCCCTAACATGATTGGCCTTTTAAACAGTTCTCTTAAAGAAGATAAGAATCATACAATCAATAGAAACATGACATGAGTAGTAAGAGGTAAGAAGTGAAAAAATTGTGCAGGTTACGACGTGTAAAAAAAAAATGTTCTAACAAAGCCGTAGCTGTAACAAATCGACATAAACGAGAGAACCAAAATGGCTCACCTGAAAAGGAAGTGGGTTTGTCCGGACACAGACTTAGTTACATCCCTATTATATTTCTGTCAATGAAAAGAAAGGCCAAAGTTACAGGCATTAACCTCGTCGGGTAACACCTGCGACATTCATTTCTGTTTCAACGCTCTGTCCAAGGAGCTTTCCTTTAGATTTTCAACTTGTCACAATGGACTAGGTGTTAGAAAGTCGGAGACGAAATAACGCACCAATCAATTACAATATAATAATGTTCAATTCGGAGAACGAAAAGATCCTGAGAGAGAGAGAGAGAGAGGAGGAGGAGGAGGAGAAGGCAAGAAGAAAAAAGAAGTTGATTCCTTTAAGTAACACCGAATTTGGATTTTACGAAAAGATCCGATCGGTTTCAATGGTATTTCGAAATCGTCGAAAAACTTTATTTTATTAGGATGGTCATCAAAGAAAGTTTCAAGAAAGGACAGATAAAAAGGTCCACTTTCTCCCAATTCACTTTCGTTCAAAGGATAAAGCGAAATGTCTCGTTACAACGACGGGGCTACGAATGAAAATACAAAAGGACGACCGTACTTTACTTCTCCATCCTCGACGTCTTCTTGCAGTGTGTTGGCTCTGCACTTGTCCAGCAGTTAAAACGGTCCCCTAAGGACTGGACATCGAAGAAACCAAAACCTGGTGAACCAAAATTTCGCCTTTTTGAGGGCTTTGACCTCGATTAGCACGATTCTTCCGGCGATTCCAATCCCTTATTTTTATTCGGTTTAAAATGCTTTTCCCACGACGTAAAAAAGCAACAGAAATGGAAACAAATAAGTGAATAGGTTTTCAAGATGGTGAGTACCCGGAGGCCAACATATGAAGAAAAAAATGACTTCAAAAAGAATCCCGATCTTTTCCCTGTAATCGAATCAATAATTTTTCCAATAAGCATCTGCTTACTAAATACAAGAGTAGAAAATGGCGGAAAGTCAATTTAATTAAGGATTTGTTTATTTGTCTTCATCTTCCTCAATTGGTGCTGTACACCAACAGAAGCAGACAATCTGCATCTTGTTGAGTGTTTTGTCACCTCATGTTCGGGCATTTATATCTTCTGGCACTGCCTCCGTAATTTGACCTTTTGCCTTGTTTGAACCATTCGAAAAGGCTAACCAAGGGTTTTTGCAGCAATAAAGAAAAGAATAAAATAAAGGCAAAAAGTAATTTTTCCCCGGGGAGTGTTTGTTTTATTGTGTGAAGTTTTGGTCTTTTCGAAGAGTCATGTGCAACTTGCCATTGCCTTCCCAGTCCAGGAAAGGTTGTGAAGGCTGTTGTGCACTTGTATGAGAAACCCATTCTACTTGATTCAAGAAAGCTACAAATACAAAGAGAAAATTAAAAATTGTTCAAGTCTCTGTGCTTTCCTGTTTTAGACGGCCATTGATGTTCCATGAGTGTCTCACTTTAATTAAAACTTCCAACTTGGATTTAAATCATTGTGAAGACTTGTTTATTTGACGTGTCTGCAAAGAGAATCAACGGCCCTAAGTTCACATTATTTAGCTATTCACTCCTAGACACCATTTTTACGTTTGACTAGATGAATGAGAGAGTAACAAGTCAAGTGGTCTAGTCAAGGCTCTCAAGCAAAGCTGTGTTTGTGTGTATAAACAAAGTTTGAAGTGAAAATTATGTAACCTACAGTTACGTCCTTCCACGTGATGTTCTTCTTCTTCTTCTTCTTCTTCGACTCTCCAAATAAAACGACTTTTGCATGTTAATTTGTTCGAGTACGGAACATGTGCTCTTGTTTCTGGCTTTTTTTTTCAGCAGAGGTGACACCAATTTTTCTTGGGCAAAAGGACTCGGTCGTGAGGCGGACAGTCACTCAGTCACGCCTGTGAGCTTTCCATTTGCTTTTTCGGAAATTCGGGCAAGTCCTACATGTCCCATGCCAAAAGCACTTTTATTTTCCTAATTTCCAACTTCCTTTTGAAATTTTAAATCGGCCCCTGGAAAGCCATTCGTATTTTTCTCTCTGCTTTTATTTGACAGTTGTTTCTCTTCCCATATTTTCCTTTGGTCATTTTTCAGTTTCCATTTAATGAGCGCTACACTAGAGGTTTTAAAGAGCGGATACGGCAGACACCGCAACAGAGGCAGCAGCAGCAGCAACAGCAAAACGCGACTGAGTTACTGTAATAATTCGATTAACGCCAAATGAACTCGCTCGGATTATGTAAGGCATTTACCCACAAATATGGCAAAATCAACTGTTTTATTCGCTGGGGACCCACAAAAACACGTGAACAACCTCAAAGTGTACGTCTGTGTCTGTGTTTGTGTGCAAAACGTGGTCATGTGAAATATTCCAAATGTTTTGGTCGCGACTTTTACCAATGAAAGGTAAATTCAAGTTGGAAAAAAAAAATTAACTTGGTTTTTTGGCGAAGTTCACGCAGTAAAAGGCAGAAAGGAATTGATTTTGATTTATTGGGAAATGGGTTAACGTAAAGAACTGAACGGTCCGAACGGCTTTGTCTGAACAAAGAGTTTTAAACCTCCAAAAGAATTTTTTAATGGAAATGGTTGCGTAAAAGGAGAGATCCCATTGATTTCTTAGAGAAAAGAAAATGCATATGTCAGAAAAATGTGGTTGAAACGGCCGTTCGAAAAAGAATTCATGTTATGTTTTATTAAGAAAATTTTAAGGAAAGGCCGAAAAGCTGGGAGGCTTAGAATTTGGCAAAAAAATTACTTTCAGGTTATTGGGATGTCCTGAGGTTCATTTTATGCAAACAAAATTTTTAATTTCGGACACTCCTAAGTCTGCTGCCGAGTAAACCACACAAAGTGTGTGCTTATTTAATACTGCACCATGTTTATTATGTCTACAAATGGCGTGCAGTCGTTCACATTTTTATGAATATTCGGCCGCCTTAACACTTCAATTCCTCAGAATGTTTACCTTCGACCAAAAGACTCGGTTGCGTCGCATTCCATTCAAATTCGCAGACGGGGGACACTCTCGTTCGTCACATTTAAAAAATTACATGACATAGAATTGAAATATAATTCAATAACACGACTTGAAATCTAAAATTTCACATATTTGAAAAGTCATTTTATGTACAGCACACAAGGAAGGATGAGAGAAGAAGGTTGGAATTGTAAAAAGTTTCCTTCTTCCTTGACAAAATTCAAATATTTTGTTTGGGCCGTCCAAGTATTCCCGACTTTATCCATTCACACCATTACTTTCCAGGATCCAGAAAGAAGGAAGAAGTCTATTTTTTCAATGGAACCTACTTCCATTCCATTAAATTCCGGATTTATCGATGAGATTCGCCTTGCTCACACTACCAGTGTAAGGTAGCGTCTCCTCACCAACATCTACAACGAGTAATACGTGGAATTTTAAATAGTAAAAGTAAGAATATGAAAACAAAACTTGATTATAGTAATAAAGGAAATACAAATGCTGTCCTGCTCTACTTCATAAAATAAAAAAAATAAATAGATAAATGACAAAAACCTGTTCTTGTGCTGGACATTACAACTGTCCATTCATAGAATCATATTTTCAGAAAGAAACCTAAAAATCTCATGAGGTAATAACTTCAAGAGAAATTCATCTAAGAGAAGATGTGAAGATTCCAAGAAGAAATCGCCTGACTTGACGTGTCAAGTCTTTAGAAAGACTAGAGAAAATAAATGTAAAATAACCAAATTTAATTTCTTTCTGTATTGGAGTGTTTGTATCGTTTTCCAAAACAAATTTGCACTCTTTTCTCTCTCCGGTCACGCCAAGCTCTCCTTTTTAGTTTTATTTTTTTATTAATTGTTTCTTTTAAATATTTTCGGTGTTCCACAACACTTACACTTGAGCGCATCACTTGTTGTTTTTTTACAGTTAATTTCATTCACTATTTCATTGTGAACCGCAACAGAGAGAAATTTGCAAAAAGGTAGGGAAAAGGGTCAGAGTTTTTTCATAACACGCGCGTACGAGAAGACTTGGAGTTTTAATATAAATATAAATAAACAATTTTCATAACCACAAGGGACCTCTGAACAATTAACCGGCAGGGCATAATTAAAATCAAACCTGACCTTCCAGAAACGTGCCAGTCGCCATATTTCTTTTTCTCATCATTTGCCTTTAGCCTTCCCACACGAAGCCTCTCATTTGCCTCCCTTAATGTCACAACGGGAAATAAAAACTTTTTTTTTCAAACGTCCTAGGCATAATGACGACCTCCGTCACTTTTGCCTACAAAGCTGAGAAAAAACTGTGCGACACACAAAAGCCTCTCTGGGTGAATACAATTTTTTGTTTGTGAACGCAAAAATCTTTAGGGCAACGACATTCACAGTTTCTCCTTTTTTCTATTGGTTTTTAGTCAATCGCTTTGATATTTCAAATGGTTTTAAAGAAACATGGCAGAAGAAGTCAAATAGTTTGATAATCTCACAAGAGAACAGTCACAATGTTGCAATACTATTAAAAGTATGCATAACACAGCACACTTGTAGTAGATTATGTTGTTTTTACTATACTACAGTTATATTACATTGTAACACTGGATACAAGAAAGACGATTGTTTACAATTTTATTTCTTCCCATTGCCGAATATTCAGTTGAATACAATGAACGTAAATTCTGAGAATAAATACTTAAGCTATGGAAATAAACTTAATAACATTTGACACTGAGATTTTTGTAAAAGTCGTAAACGGTAAGAGCTCACTCTTTCCATTGTTCCTAATCGTTCTACCGGCTTTCTGTCTGAACTGTTATTGATACTATTAAGTGAAACTTTATTTATATATTTAGGCAAGAAAGATAGTCAATGTATTAACCGAATCAAATTATTCTTATTAATGTTTATTAGATGTGGTATTGTATTGGAAAGAGTTTTCCAAAAGAGACTTTAAATTTTTTACTATGTAATATACATTTATATAAATTAAACAAAAATTTGTAAACGGTGTACCTTAACTACACTGTTTACCATCTCATTTTAGTATACAATTTTAGCGTGTAAGATTTAATTGCACTTTATGACTTTACTAATTCATTTTCCCTCACACTCCATCTTTCCCATTTACTCTTTCTCTCTCTCTCTCTCTCTCTCTCTCTCTCTCTCATTTTCACTCTCTCCGGGGAAAAAGTAAAATGTTTTATAGAATATTATCGGTTCATTAATTGGAAACGCTTAGAATTTATCTTTTGACGTAGGATTCGGCTATAAATTTTCGGCCAGTTTAATAAAAGCTCCGGGGCAAATATTGGGCCGTAGCGAAATTGTTTTACAAAAATCGTTTGAAAAAAATACCGAATGCAATGAAATCGGAGGTCTTCTGGGTGAAAGCAAAAGGTTGGTGCCCACTGCCGTTGATTGGAACCTTTCGCTAAGGAAAAAAGAAAATAAAAATATTAGACATTTCTAATATTAGTTTTCCATTTTTTTTTTCCTTTCGCAACGGGCCGCCATACTTTTTTAATGCCCTCCCTAATGTCAAGTTTTTTGTGCATTTGTATATTTGCAGAAAGAAAGTGGAGGAAGAGGAACTTCACACATGTCATATTTTCTTTGTTTTATTAATTTCCGTTGTCGTCGCAACTCACCACCAGTTCTTGAAAAGGCTTTTACTTATCACCCCCTACGGATTTTCATAAAATTTTACCGTCTGACCCATCGGACTCAAACAAAATTCACCGGGACCAACTCGACTGGAATGAAATATTCAGTATTTCATTCCTCAATGGTCTTCATTGCCTTTAATTATATTTGTGCGCTGTGCAATATCTGCTTTTGGAAACCATGTTACACTCTATTACATAAATAATAATAAAACTATTCCAAGTTTTATGACGTTTTTTGCCTTTCTCAACGCGAATCCGTTCTGACGTGCTACTGAGTGTAGTTTAACTCGGTGGCATGATGTAACAAGAAAAAAATATACATAATGTTATTTTTGTATTTCTTTTAGTTTTCAAATTAATGTCGGGCTTGTATTTCATTTCTATAGGACTAAAAATGAAAATGAAACGGACGAAAGTTTCAAAAGTTTTCAAAGCAAATTGCTTGGCATTCCTGTAGAAGTGTGGAATAATACAATTTTGCACGAAATGAATGAAATATGAAATGCTTACTTGATTCCATTGCATACATTTGAGGGGTACAATCATCAACAACAAATGTCTTCTGGAGTCAACCAACAGTTTTAAAAGCGCAGCTTTCGCTTTTAATCAGATCGGAGGTTACTGTGAATTTAAATAGATTAGTTTTTTCACGAAAATTGTACTCTTAACTTTTTCCCCTATCGCTCTAAGCAGAAAAACGGAAAAGGGAAATTTACACATAAAATTAAGCGTAGTAAAGAAATATAGAGGAGATTTAAGCTCAACTATACAACTAACCTCCGGAAATTCAGGTACGACCTCCAAAAAAATTTTCCATTTGTGACGCCAATTTTCTTTCTAATCAGATATTCACGAAAGAAAACGATCTCACACATGTTACACCTTTATTTAATGGTTAATAAACGCTCGGGATTATGCCTTTCAACTATCTCTTTCCTTACATTCAAAGGAAATTGGGAACCAACGAACCTGAGAAAATTGTTAATACTTTGACGATGGAAAGAAAAAAAAAAGGAATAGTTTGCTGGAGGAAAATTTTATTCCCGGGGTCCTCCTCTTATGTAAGTGAGATGTGAAGTTTCATTTGGTGAAAAAAAGAGGAGAAAGTTTGAATTAAACGTAAAAAGTCTAGCGCGCTCCTACCGAAGAGCCCAGTTAAATGAAAAGTTAAAAAACAAGATGAAGAATGGTAAAAAGGTTAAGATGTCGTCGAGAATGAGTAGAAAACAGCTAAATGTGAAATATTTCTATGAAACCCAACAGCACTTGGGAAGACGAAGAAAAGAAGACTAAAAAATGTAACAAAAAATTATTTTCGCTGCAGTTGCTTCAACTGAGAGGTTTTCCCCAAACTTTCCGAAGGTCCTCAGAAGGTTTTTGTTTTGTTGAGAGCCCTCAGTCATACGATAAAAAGAAAAGGAAAAAAAAAGAAGAAGTCAACTTAAGAATAAGAAAACTTTAGATTTTCCCGAGAAAGGGAACCGGGTGGTAAAACCACAGGATTTCTATTCGATGGTGCCCGTGAAAGTCCAAAATGCGGTCGCCTAGAAATTTGCCTGACGGAAAACTTAAATAATTAAGTTTGAGGAGAAAAGTAGTTTTTCAATGGTCTCTACGCTGCCCCACCCCACTTTCTTAGTGTTACCACTTTCTCCCCGGTTGTGATGTTTCATTTCTTAATTCATTGAATAATTAAACACTTCTTAGGGAAAGGGTTACTTCCTCGACTCGACAGTTTGCACCACACAGTTGACCAAAAAAACACATCACTCAGAGGCATGTTTCATTGTGGAATGATGAACTTTCGGAGAATGACATTACCACGCCAAACACCGGGTAAACTGGGTCAGAAAACGAACGGTAGACGAACTTAGACAAAAAAATAAGAAGACATGCTTTTTACCAACCTGAAAACCTACAAATACACTACAGATAAATATATCTGAATGGTAGCGGAAAATTAATTGGAAAAAATATTGTGTATTGATATTTACAAAGTGTTTATCATTGAAATAGAAAGTGATGGTAATAGATTTTTTCCCGACAATAGAGTGTTAACGGAAATAGAAAAAAAATTAGCTGAAACGAAATAGTAACCTTTCCTTCGTGTCTTCAGAAAATGGAATCCATTAGTCTTTTACCCGGTCCTGCCAATGTCGAGTATCAAACCTTGTGAGAGAGAAATTTACCAAGTTTCAAGAGACATGGAGGAACTTTATTGAAACGAAAAGAAAGAGAATAGAATGATAGAAAAACAATTTTTTAACTTTCCCCTATCCTTTTAACCAAAAACACTTTTGGTCTTCCTACCTTTTTGTCAAGTGACAAAACAATTTTTTACAAGTATTTTAGAAAGAATTTCCACTATCTCAAGTTCACCGTACATATTCACGCCTACAACTAATGTAACTACTTCCTCTGGAAGAAGTAATTTTATGAAAAGTTGTACTTTCTACCTGAACTATTTCGCTCCGTACTATTAATAGTTATAAATTTGGCAAACCGTGGCGAGCCGTCCTGCAGGACTCCAGTCGTGCCACTTAAACTAAAGCCAAAATTAGTGGAGTAGACGCAATCCCAAAAAGGTTTTACAAGTAGGCGTCAGTCTTACCTGCAACAAAATTGAAATGAATCAGTTTAGAATTTCTCAGATTTCTTCACAAGAGGAAGAGAAAAAATTCACAACTCTTTAGATCAACTTTATTTTTGAATCAGTAATTCCTTCACACCGAGTTAACAATTATTTGAGTTTATTTAATCTATTAATCAGAGGATGATTAGCGTCGAGAAATGACAAGAATCTCAGCAGCAAAGTTTCTCGCTGTGCACGTGCTCAGGTGGGTGTCATCTCCTCCCCCCGAATTCTGCTCTTCTTGTAATTAACGAACACTTTAGTTCCGTTTGACCGAAAGGCAAAACCGATGTTGAATAAAAACTTGAGGTGTATTCACTCTTCAAGCACTTGTAGTTAATTATTTATTACTACCGAAACTGTTGAAAAATATTTAAACAGAGAAAAATGTTTCTGCCTACGAGAGAAATAAATAAAGTACCTGTCCAAATTGATAACACCGAACTGGAAGCTCTGTACACTGTAACTGAATTGAATACAAAAATCACAGCGAGGGGACTAACTTCAAAACTATTCTCACACGATTGTTACAAGAATTCGTCTTTTCCATACGCAGGATTTAGCCAACCATGGAAATTTACTGTTTAGGAATGTGCAACAAATCATTTCCTATTAGGGTAACAGGTAACCAAATTTAATTATTAATGAAACAACAATCAGTTCCATTACACTTAATGTTGTTTCCAATAAATATTCGACTAGACAATTTGATAATAAAAATTTTATTGCCACAAATAAGCGAGTCGTACGAATTTTCAGAATGGTTTTTACAAATTTATACATTGTATATGTCACACTTATAAATTTGTTAAGTGTGTAGAGACAGAGTTGGATGAAAGCCAGCCTGTGGAATTATCTAACAACAATTTTCCTTTTAGAGAATTCTTTCATTCAATTAGATTTTGTATTTCTTGTTACTACTCCTCTTCGTAGCAGACATTTTATGCAAAAACATTAATGCAATAATGACAATATAAAACCCCAAGTGATAAGGTACGATGAGTACACCTGTACAACTTACTGTCTAAACTTTCCTTTTTACTGTCGTTACCTTAAGTTCATCAAACGGCTCTGGTGTTTGGTGCGAGTTACCTAATTATTAATGTCGTCTCGTTATTCATTTTTCTCGTGTGTTATGGCAAGCGATGACTAGATTTCAGGAGAAGTAAAAAAAGATTTACAGATGAAATCCCAAGAGCAAATTATTAACTTTTCATATGGCAACCTCGTTAGAGAAGGAACCGCTTTGCTGTGGTTTCTAATGACTTCGCCGTTTTAATACACCTGTATCCTCTTCCAGTTACTCTTCACACCAAATTTTTGAGGGCGGATATCATTTGAAGCAAACTACCACATTTACCCGGCAAATTAGTGTTAGCAAATAGTTATGCTTCAGAAGCAGGCAAGTAAAATGACATTGTTTTGGTGGCGAAAAACGCCAGGGAAAGGTGACCGAAATCGTAGAACCTCCTACCACATGATTTATGTATTTTGCCATTTTGATTTCAGTAGAACTTAAGTCACAACCAAGGCTACTAAGCAAAAGAGAGCAATATATATGTAGTAAAATTAAGTTATTTCCACCTTATACGATTATATAAAAAAGTTTTTACCGTCTCTTATTGGCTTCTTTATCCCGAAAATCGCAGATAAATAAGTTTTTAACCAATATGTATGTAAGTTGTCCATCTTTCTTGAAAAGACCTTCTCCTCCAGGTGAGATTAAGCCATCCTTTGGGATCACTCAGTCTCCGATCTCCCGGGTCGCTAACCCTCCGACTTTCAACCTTCTTCTGCCGTAGTTAGAAAGCCATTCTCTCTAAATCTGATCTTAAACTATCTTTTTTGTCTTTCACACTTTTGGATCAGCGGTAAACAAATGAATTTACTCTTTGACCCTCTCACAGGTCAGATAATTCACTGGAGAGGCCTATGATAAAGTTGGCAGCACTTGTTGAAATATAATACTTTGAGTCATTCCACGAGCATCCAGTCATTTTTACTTGTAGATTGCGGTCGTTGAGTTTTCTCACTGAGGCAAACATTTGAGGTTTTTGTACTTTCCACCACCTCGAGAAGACACGTGAGTCCAATTTATTTAAATTTACTTCGCAGGCGTGTAATGTGACTCCAACAAAAATCAAATCAACATCAATGTTTTATTTGAAAACCAATTTTTGGTCAAATAAAATGTAATGCAAACATTTACATGGCAAAATAAAAGGACTTTAAAGGACAAATACAAGTGAGGAGATTAGTGAGGTTGCCATGTCTGCTCAAATATGTCTGACCCATCCTTTGAGTGAACCATTACAAACAGCCTTGAGGCAATTCCCTTGTTTTACTTTCAATCAACGTCAATCATTGGAAAACGATTGATCGCTCACTCTCACTCTCTCTCTCCCTCACACACACACACACACGCACACGCAGATACTTTCGGTCTCTTCTCATTCCAATTGAATTATGCAATTAATATTATTTCTGCGTTGAATTCAAGTGGTCATTTAAATGGAGATTGAATGTCAAATAAACCAATCTAAATCTCATATATTATTATTTGTTTGTTCAAGGGTCAAACAATAATAAAACAGAAAATGAAACGTGAAAATAACAGGTGTGCTCTCGTTGAAAATTCAATTCAATCAAAAGGTAAAGAAACATTAAACTAATTCCAAATTTGTGTCAATCTTTCACGATGATTGTCAAGATTCAAATAGATAAAATCATTTTATTCGAATGATTTATAAAACTTGTCAAGCTGTTTGTTTCATTTTCATAACTTAAATTATTTCCCCTACAAAAATATATGTTGTCGTCTGCATAAAATCTATTTACATTTTAAAATTGGACATAAATACGTTTCACCTTCCTTGGAGAGGTCTTTTGACGAATGTTACATAATTCAAAACAATCAAATACTTTTCCTCAGACACCAATTCATGTCCTAACTACCTGGCCAATTTCTCCCAGGGTAGAACCCCTCGTTCAAACTTTCAAAATAGAGGCACAGTTCAGCTGTGACCGAATCCTCTAAATACAAACCATAAATGGCTACCTTGACATAATAAGTTTTCATATATTTTTTATTTTCCTGATTGTCTTTTACCTAAACTTTTTCAGAGAACTGAGTCTAACAACGAAAACAAAATAGAAGGACTTTAATTGCAATGACTGAGCCTGATGAAATCATACACCATAAATCAATTGGGAACCTAAGTACCGTGACAATAATAAGAAATACGTTGACTGATTTTTTTTCTTCTCATGTTAGACCTTAATTTTATTGATTATCCTATTGATATGATGTAATATAAAGATATAATATGTGGAATTAGAAAAATCTTCTTGTATCATATTAAGAATATATCAAAGAGAATTGTTGCCACTTCTACATGACATGTCTTTATGTGTCATTTCAATAATCGTACACTAATAATTATTTTGTAAGTTCGAAAGCAAACAAATAGACGAATATGACAAAACATGTTTCAATAATTCTTCAAAGTGTCATCAATCAAAAGTTTTTCCGACTCGTACAACGTGTTTAAATAAACTGTACGGTCATTAATTAAGCAATGTAAACCAAAGCACACCGGTCTTATACATAAAACTTCAAACGGTCTACGTAACGCATGTTAAATATTCTAATTAAAAACAGGTGCAGTCTTTGCTTGCAGAAAACCCCTAACGGTCAGAATAAGCCACTTAAGTTTGAATGAAATTTGATGTATCTACTTGGTGCACGCAAACACACAGCCGTCTGTGTATATAAACCCTGGACCCATGCACATCCACGCACGGGTACGAGCCATGGATTGTGAGTACGTCATTTGCATGCAGGTCCTTTTAACTGCACTTTTGTGTTATTTGATTATGTAAAAGGCTCACGCGGCGAATTCCTGGAAGAAAACGAGTACCGTCGGAGTCCCTCGTTGGAAATTCTACAGCAATTTTTTCTAACTAAATGGGCCGTTTGAGAAAAGCTTAGACAGGAGTTGTGCAACGGCAAGGAGAATTTTCTGGCAGAAAGAAGTAAAAAAAAATCACCTTAAACTCCGAAAAACAAGAAACGACCATTTAGATCTTACCTCAAAAATAAAGATATTGCTCTGGGTTATGTATTTTTGCGCAATACAGGTGTTAACCGATTTTCACAGATTATTATTTAAGATTTAATTTAATTTATTTAATTTTTATTTGCGGAGGATTATTCTACAAGTTGCACAGATATTTTAAATAAGAGGAGCCGTGAATTTTTCCTAAATTATCGTTATGTTTTTTACTTATTAAAATAATTGTTAAAATATACTTCAACATTTCGCAATGAATAAAACAAACACAAATAATAATTATTAGTATACAATTGCATTAATTATACCATATTGCATAGTTAATTACTGTAGTTAATTAATCTCTAGGAATCCTAAGATTTTTTGTGAAAGTATTTTTGAAGTATAAATAATTAAGTTGAAATCGAATACATAGACTTTCATTTTGTGTTGCTTTCTATATTCAGGGCTTCAGTATTTTCTGTTATTTTGTTTGATAGAAACAAGTTACCTTCGGATTAACAAACAACCACACAAACCTTGACGTTGGTCTCCAATTTATTTGACTTTCACGTCGTGTTGCCAATTTCGCATTTTCCCAATTCAACCATGTCATTAAGGGCGATAATTAAAGCCATTAATGGCCGCAAAACTACCCCAAAACCCTCCAAAAAAAACCACTCTCCTTGTGATTGTAAATTCGACACGATGGAAACGGATGAGAACAGAAGGCTGCAGAGAGAAAGGCAGAACGAATCGTGTGAATGGTTTAAAAGGAGATAGGAAGATGCGAAGGACGAGAATAGAAGTAAATAATTAATTCAGTGGCAAAGCTAATCTTCAATTTATATGCTTCACGCGCTACTAAATCTATCCGACCTTTCGAAACTAATTTTTAAATGAATACTTTATAAACGATGGCGGTTGAGAAAGAGAAAGAGGTTCAAAAGGTGACCCACTGACCTGCGATGGCCAAAAGAACCTTTTGCAACCAGACGGATTGTATTGGTACAGTCCAACGAAGCACAAGTCTCCGAATACGACATTTTTGACGATTTCTTTTTATTTCAAATGTGAACATCGTCACCAACACCGAACAACCTGAGCACGAGCTTTAGATCAGAGGTAGAGATATTTGAGTGAGAGCTTCAGGGCATAAGGAAATGATGCCCATAACGCAGCACGTCCTTGTGCATTTCACTTTTACTCCTTGTTTGCAACAGACGCAAACTTTTAAGAGCATGAAAGGACAGTAGAAATTCGGTGGTCGTAAAGCAAGTAGAAATGTCAGGAAATAGTCTTTAGCTATATTATTCAGCCGATAAAAAAGAAATACTCGTGGTCAGATAAATCACCGTTACAGTGGCGGAAGGACCGGAATTTTCTCCAAATATAAGCCAAAAACACCGTTCAATAAATAAGTACATGAGAAAGCAACGCCAGGAGGGAAATGCCTCACCTTTCCCGCTAATTCTCAAACTTTAAATCCCGGCATTAAGCTGACATTTCCCGTGCCTTGAAAACCGTAGAAAGTATAATCCAAGCAATTAGACGTTGCAATTGCGGTGTAGAAAGTTCCCAATGTAACTTCGCCCTCCTCCTGTAAACAATCTCTACATGAGGCATTACTCTAAACCGTTAAGTCCGCAGGCTAACCTAACTAGATTTAACAACATTTCTCTTTGGTTTCCATTACATTGTTGCCGTCGTGCTTTTCGAAACCGCTCGATTTTGCTTGTCACCTTCCTTCTCCATCCACTCAAACAACCACCACCACCACCACACCCTCAACCTTCTGGAAAAAAAACCTAAAGAAAAACAACATTCAAATGCACGGACATTAACAAACCAGAGAAAAATGTTTTTCTTCTTCCCCGGGCTGTACGTTGCTTTTGACGTTTTAACTAAAACTCTCTTTTTCTGAAAAAATTTCCCGTTTACTGTACGTAGAAAAAGAGCGATGGAGGAAAATGTAATTCTTTTAAAGGGAATACCTCAAATGAAAGTTTTAATTTCCGTTTTTTCACAGTCCGGGAGCCTCTTAATTTTTCATCGTTTCAACTTTCCAGGCAGACACCTGAAAACCTGAGACGGTGGGAGCGAGTACCTGCTTCGAGGGACCTCTCAAAGACCTGCACGGCCGATGACATTTTCTCCTTGGGAAAATCTACACAATTTTCTTCAAGTTGAAATTTAATTCATCTTACGCCTACAATTTCCTTTTCTTCTCGACCCTCTCATCTTCGTTTCCGTCAAACTAAACTGTTGCTTTTTCTTTTTCATTAGCATCACCGTTTTATTTGTACGAGTATTTACTTGTCTTCAACCCACGTCGTATTTACCTGTCTGTCTCCGTGACCGGAATGCCACAAAGCCTCATCTCTCTCGCCTTTTCCAGCCCTTTCACCTACTCCAATCACAAGTGAGGTCTCATCTGTTGGAAAACGTCGCAATTCGAATGCTAAAACTTCTCCGCCCACCGTCAAAAGTGATGAAAATTGTCTTGAAGAGGAACGAAAACGTGAAGGAACAAAACCGGCTTTTACAACAGAGTGATAAGTTTTTTGCATGAAAGAGAACCTGAAATTTCAACCCTCTCAACGGTTGGATACCACCCTCGAGGAACATCTCCACATCAAAGAAAAGTTTTACTTTATCTTCCGTAATTTTCAGTTTGGTGCAGACAACACTTTTGGTGCATTTCATGTAAAACATTCCTCATTCTTTCTACTCGTTTATAATTACAATACCTGAATAATTAAAGTATTCAATTAAACAAATTTTGTGCAAGTTTTAATAGCTATAATTTGTAATAGTTGTGACAATTAATTTATTTTTCTCTACAATCGTTTTATTAATTTTCACATTTGACAGAAGTGAGTCTGATTTTTATTTTTTTACAGCAGAAGGGGGGGTCATATCCTCATGTGACGTAAAAAAAACATGGTTACGTGACATTCGGTCATAGAGGCAAAAATGTTAGAATCCAAATTTTTACATTTATTACGCTAATGGATAGAGTGAAATGAAGACAAAGGAATTCTCTTTATTGGGAAACGAACTCACCTTTTAGCACCGGTAAACGATGAACAACAGAATGGCAGACAGTTGGGAATCGGTTAATGAAGCAGGCGTCATTAAACGGCAGCGGAATGGATAGGTTTAATTCTTTTGTAAAGGGAGACATTTATGATAAGGTTATGATAAGGCAAGGTGGTTTTCTGATGGAAAGAAAAATGTGCAAGTGGCAGTGCACGAAGACAAGCATTCCCTGAGTTCGCCTACCAACAATTAATGTTAAATTTCTGGTAGGCAATTTGACTTGGGCAGCGAGCAGGTAGATGAGAACCATTTTTTTAAAAGTAGGTGTGCAATGCACCCCAAAAATTTACTGAACCTACTGTACTGAAAATTTACATAAACATACTGTCATTTACATTAGTTTATTCAAATTATACATATTCTGTTACATACAGATATTTAAATTAGTGTTATAAAGATTTAAACGACCTCTTGCACTTATCTGTCATATTTTAATTCGTTCTTCAACTTGTTATTTTTACTACGAGACTCCATAATGAGGTATAACATGTTTTTTAATGTTAAAAATTTGGTTATAAAAATTTTTAAGAGGCTTGCTAAATTGTTCTCAATAGTCCGCCTGATAAAAATTGCAGACCAAGCAAGACAAACAGCTTTCTTGAGGACGTAAACTTTCAAATAAGATGCCTTTAAGTTGGTCCTTTCATCTGCTCTTTTTTCTAAACGGGTTGGACAATTCTCGTCAAAGGGGAAAATTGAAAAAAAAAATCCTTTTCATTACGTAGAGATGGGAGGGCAGCGTAAAAGGACAGGAAACGAAAAAAGGGCAGTAAAAAGTGAGAAAATGAATTGGGGGGAAGAACGGAAAATTTCGAAAAGGTGGGACACCCGTCAGAACAGAAAGAAGATTTAGCTGACCTAAAGTTTTAACGAGGTGACGGATTATAGGAAATTAGAAACTGAACCGGCAAATTCTAATTTGAGTTGTAGATTAGAATAAAACCGACAGGGTAAGGCTCTTATCTAGGCATTATGAAACTTTCCAGCACCACAGGGGCTGACCAGCAGCAATTTTTTTCAAGGTGACGTACCTCATTAATGGGCGGAAACGTGCAAACAGATCACAGGCAAATTTAACAATATTTAACAAGAAGAGCTCAATGGACGGAAGGTAGAAGTTGTATATCCGTCTAAGAGCAAGCAGGCAGGCAGGTAGGTAGACAGACAGACAGGCAGAGAGACAGACACATCTTCGTCCGTTGTCTTCGTTACTTAACTTGCCAACTTTTTGATTGGGAATAGGAAAGTTAAATAGAAGAAGCCAGGTTCACATTTAATTAATAGGATCCAGAGGAAGTTCAAAGACAGCCTTCTAAGTTCGAGAGAATTTCAACAAGGTGTATGAGAGAGAGAGAGAGAGAGAGAGAGACAGACAGACAGATTTTTTCCACGTGTACTTGCACCAGACAGTGGGGCTCAATGAAAACTTGTTTTTGACGTGCACAAGAAGGTGCAGAGGCAGAGGTAAGTTTACTTCTAGCAGAAGAGTTGGGTGGTTGGCGAGGCTGGCAGGTAGACGAGAAGCAACAGAGGAGTTCACAAGAGAAGCGGCGAAGGAAACTTGTTAATTAATTTTCATAAAATTTTTATTAACTCCAGAACGAGTAGCTTATTTATTTTTATCTTCTACTTCTTGGAACGGATCATGTTTCTCCTGTGGGAATAAAACCCGTAGCCGTGCGGAGAATGCAAAAACCGAAGCCCATCATTTAATGTGCAAAGGAAGAATAAACGTTAGACGAAGTAGAATAGAATATAATAGAATAGAATAGCAACTTTGCATTCCAAATGAGAGAAATTTTTTCATTTCCCGTCACCCGTCTACCCGCCGCTTTGCAATTTGCAGCTTTTATAGGAAAAAAATAATATGCATAATGACAGAAGAGATTAGATAGTTTTACACCTTTAAGTTACACTCCCGCCGCCCCATCGGGCCCCTGCCAGGGAAAAATTTTCATTTCCCTGTGGACTTGCTGCCTAACTCACTTTAAAAAATCATGATGTCTTTTATTGGAAGCAAAAAAAACTTAAAAATCAACTTAAATTCAGAAGCACCCTCGGAATGTTGGCCTCTCGTTTTAAGCAAATTCTCACTTCCCTGCCGTTCCCCGTCCATAATTTTCACATTCTTAACTCCTGGGCTCAATTCATAACTCTGGCTAAATGTTATAATTATGGTTATTTATTTGTAAGCTAAATTTTTACACGTGAATGGCAAGTCGAAAATTCTTTTTATTGCTTTTATTATGTGGTTTATTCGTGAAAAGAATATTACTTTAAGAAAGTCTGCTGGTCCTATCAATTTCTAGCAAAATGTAGTTAAGTAGTAGTTCAGATGCCTAGACAAAGTACTTGAACCTGGGCAATCTGACAAATATTTTACAAAATATCGTTCTTAATAATAGTGTTTATTACATGTGCAGACTTATAGATACCACTAAGAAATATATACCGTATATTTTTGTCTATACTACCACATTCTGTTGCACAACTACGAAACCTCAATCTTTTTTCTGGCTATACATTTGCTTTGTTTGTCATTACAGTCACAAATCTTCTTCTTCTACTTGTGTGAACCATCCATGAAGAAGAAAAGAGATTGAAGTTAACCTTCTCATGTCTCATGACTGGCGTGGAATCGCTTCTGTCAATTTATTGCAGTCTATAAAGTCGTGACGTGACGTTGGTAAATGCGGTCTTACATATCTTATTAATTTTTAAAGCGAATCTTCTTGCTCGTAGTTCCTCACCTGCATAAAATGAGAGATTTTACACCCAAACAAATATTCTTAGCTTGTTTATTTCTTTCTACCTGTTCGGCAGGTGAAAATACGGTTGCGAATGGCCTCGCATCAGTCACTGGAGAGCGACCGTGAGTACAACTTATTGTTTAATTCACTTTATTTTCAACTAAATCAAAGAGACTGCTTCAGTATGTGTGTGTAAATAATAACCGTTAAAACGAAGGATATTTAAATTAACTTCCGCAATTAAGGAAAAATATGTAATGAAAGGTGTGACTTTCTCTTAACCCCGTCCCGTAGGACAGTTTATGCAATTCTTATTAATTTGTACACGATCCACTTGAGATGGTCTCAAGGGTTCACCACCCCCAGGACATTTGTAACGAGCTTTGTTCCGTGCTTCCACCCTTCAACTCAGTTCAAAATAAGAGAGAAAAAAACTCCGCTTACTTCCCGTATAATAAAAGCAACACTTTTCCAAAAGTTATTTAATCGTTCCGAAAATTCCAAAATGTTAATTTTCAAGTAGGAACCATCAGCGTCGTCATCGCCATCGCCATCATCACCATTTTCACCGGCGTCATCGTCAAACTTCACAGAAGGAAAAATAAATTTATTCGAACGCTTCTCAACATCGGAATGGCTCGAGGCAATTTTTCATTTCTTCTCGTCGCTGATTGTTAATCTCGAAGAACTTCTTCCGCAAATGAGAGGAAGAGGAAGTCTAATAGAAAGAAGTGGCAATAGACCAATGAAGAATAAGCAGACAAGTAGAAAATGATGTAAAACGCCTGGCAGGCTCCGGGGGAATTCAATTTTTACCAACCTGTACGCGTAACTTAAGATCCCTCTTAAGCATTTCTAAGTAAAGAAAGTATTTTCTTTGATCAGTGTATATCTATATAATCCTTTGGGGGCAAAAAGGTTCACTTTGAGCAAAGGGTTCAACAAATTATCCGTGACGTATTCTAACGCACGTAAATTTAACAACCTCAATTGCTTTTCCATCGAATCGAAACGTTTTTGAATTGAACCATCAAGAGTAACTCAACTTTTCTACTTTCCTGCCAAACTCATACTCTCTCTTTCTCATTTCCTCTTTCTCTCTCTCTCTCTCAATATATACATATATAATTTCAAAGATGGGTTTAGACGAAGTCGTGGAGATCACTTTCATTGTAAAGACTAGTCCTAAAGATCAAAGAACAACTTTTCGAATTCATATATTGTAAGTATTATCATTTTAATATATATTGGCAAGCCTATAATAAAGCGGCACCGACTCAAGTAAGTTAGAGGTAATAGTTTAATATTATTTGCAGTGTTGTATGTGTTAGTAGTAATAAATTATGCAGTAACATTTTCAGATTTTGGTAGTTCCGTTTCGGTTTTCTTCGTTAATATTTTTAAAAAGGTGAACGAACTTCAGTCCATGTGCCTAAACGTCTCTCTTTTCTTGCCATTACCATTTTACCCATTGCTTTTATTCGCTTTTGAATTCGAATGCCTTTTCATTTGAGCAATGGAAAATGGTGTTACGTTCTCTCGGTTATGTCAAGACAAAAACGGGAGAGGACGAAGGGAAATTAAAATGTCGAAATTGATGATGTTAAACCAATTTCGCATTATTTGCGACAATTTCCACTGGAACGACTGGGTGGATGACAAACAAACACGTGGGTTCGACAACATTTTCTACAGTTGATTGATCGCCATTTTCCAATTACATAAAACAAGATATGTCTGTTCTATAGAATTAAACAATTCACTCTGAATTAGACTGGAATTTTGAAGAAACAAATTTCATAACATGATGCTTAATATATTTCTCTTACGTTTATTATTATTTTATTTCAGTAACCGTCGTATTAAGTCACTTCCCAGTTTCAAAATACAAATTGTATCGTTTCGTTTTTGGTACCTGGAGCGTATCAATCGCTCCTGAATTTTCACTTCTTTGTTTCTGGTCCTTAACCCTTGGCACATTCTGATCATTTCAAAATTGAAACCTTCCAGGTAGGCATGTACCCCAGATATTTTGCTTTTACTTTACCTCTTGTTTCCTTTCTACAGTTTTTTGACGCTGTTCCGCCAGACGGATATTTTTCCCCCTTTGTGTGTAATATTTTTATGGCCTTTTCGGCAAATTTATTTCCACGTTCCGAAAAAATCACTTCCTGAAAATTCTACGAGATTAAAAACGCACATAAAGGTTTTATATAGAAAGAGAGAACAAAAACGGTGGGACGGGCTGTGTTGTTTTACCTCTTTTCTCCCGCCTGAAAATTCTCAGCTCTAACAGTTTCTTCTTCTCATCGTAACCCTTTTCATTCATATTTATTTATTAATTTATTTATTAAACTTTGTAACGAATCACAACTTTTTTAAATTCTCAAAGGATCAATTTATCGTTTGCACGTCGTCTCTTTTTCCCACTAATGCATTTAGCCAGTCAACCTTGAGGTTACCTTTGCATTTTTTAATTGAAAATATATACAGCGTACTGTACTTTAAGCAAAAAGTAACGAACTACACAAATTACGAGATATTTCTAGAGAATGGTTCACCAACAATATTTATAATAATCATTAGTTTACTTAAAAATTTTAAGTTTCTTAAACTAAAATCGTGTTTTGTATTGAAATACCGTTAAATTTAAGAAAGAAAAAACAATTAAGTAATTAACATTAAATGACTTCATAATAGGAATATCCTAACCTAGTGTTGTTATCCTTGGAATTTCTTAGTAGCGAATTCTGCAGCCTTTGTCAACATTTCAACACATTTCAATGTGTCAGGTTTGATTAAAAATGTATATACATAATTACAGGTTCGAAAGAATTGAAGAGAAAGTAAATAATTCAAAAAAAATCTAATGGTAAAAGAAAGGAGGCGAAACTCATGGAGAAACGCAACGAAAACCGACAGACGAGGATTTCCTTCTCTTAAGCTTCTCCGTAAATTCATCGTTTTTAAGGCCTGGCATTAGAAGTTAGTTTCCGGTCTTACGAGTTCGGTTTCTTGTTATCGGATCCTGACAA
The DNA here is from genome assembly GCA_037055365.1 of Polyplax serrata. Classification (NCBI taxonomy): domain Eukaryota; kingdom Metazoa; phylum Arthropoda; class Insecta; order Psocodea; family Polyplacidae; genus Polyplax; species Polyplax serrata. The sequence continues at coordinate 1,187,289 of JAWJWE010000038.1, read as the reverse complement.
AACGTCGTGATAAGACAAAAAAGGACAGATATACAGAGAAAAAAAGGACAAGCTTGGACGGTCACCTGCAAGAGGGAAAACTAAACATTTAACATTAAAAGTGTGCAAATTAGAGCAATATGAACACAAATTAATAATCAATTTCAATGAGAATTTGGAATTACTATGATCTATTACTATTATCTATTGCCATTCATGCACCTTTATTTTTACGTAAGTAGCGGTTTCATGTACATCGTACACACTAAATAATAATCACATTGAAAAATGCACTCCTACAACACGTTAGTACGATTATGCCAAAATGTTTTTCATGAAGTAGTAATAGGTTTAAGTTATTAAAAATAAATACATAGGTAAAATTTGAATTGTTTTGAATATTTAAAAAGTTATGAAAGCTTTCAAAAAATGAAATTAAAGTGAAACTTTTTTACGGAGCGTAAATTTTGTATTTTATATTTTTGAAACTTTTGGTAAAACGACAATGCCCAATGTTCAGCGTGATGAGCGAAACATTTCAAAGGGTTTGTCTATTTTTAAAAATTAACTTTTGAAAGGTGTGCCCCTCGCGTACTGATGGATTTTGTCAATTGAATAAAACTCGGATGGGCAGAAACGAGTGAAAATTTTTTACAGAAAATTATTTTTTAGTTCGGCATCGATTTCACTCATTCATTGCGGATTCATTATGCTTTCCCAATGTTTTCACATTTTACCAAGAGTTTTAAATTATAACGTTGACTGTATAAAACACGTTGTCGGTTTTTCTGTAACAGTGTCCAATTGCAGTTATGTACGGAAATAATTCTTCGCCTTTTGGTTGTCAGGCCACTGCTTATTTTCTAAGTTCTGTCCTGATTTTTAGATTTTATTTTTATTTAATATTACTACTTTAGCACGAGATACAAACTACCATTGAATTACTATTACTTAACCCCTTATTTCAGTCTACTAAAACTCTACAAAAATTAAAATTAAATTCCAAATCAATGCGGCTCGATTACTTCATTTGTCAAATTCTCCCATGCCTTGGAAATTTCAATTACAACTTGCTTAAAAGGAAAAGTAATGGACTACAAAAATTGCACGGAATGTGATTTAGGTCAAACAGTTTCGGTACGTCGTGCCTTACTTGAATGTTATCCATGGAACCAAGTTACAAGTGATTTCAAAATAAAAATGAAAGAAGCAACTTCTTTGAGTGTGTAACCAACATAATATCACTCAAAAGTAAAAATTTAAATGAATAAATTTCCATTCAAAGAATCGCCATCTCAAAAATATATTTGTCCACAAATTTATATAATTTTTATCATTGTTTTATATATATACATATTTTCTACATCATCAGTCTTTTCGAGTAAATCACAATTGAGTAAATCACATCACCCCTGATTACGATAGGATCTTTGCGCTCAATTACTGTCATTATTTCACCGGTTTATTTTATATATTGTTTTTTAATGTGCAACATTTCAATTGCCCGGTTACCAAACGGAAATATTCCATTGATTTTAGATTTTTTTACCGAAAATGAATCAACCGTCAGAAGTAATAAAACTCTTCTCACCTTCACCGATGAAAAAACTATCTTAATGAACTCAGTAGCCTCCCGGGAGAACTTAATAAGACAAAATATATCGAGCGTAAACCCGCGTACGCGTTAAATACAACGAAACAAACGAAGTTAACATTAAAAGTCTTAGTTTTAAGGGCCTTGTTTATATTTTTTGTATCGTTCACTGTTCCCATTCTAATCTACACCAATCTTTTCTGAATTTATTAAACGCACAAGCACATTGTAGTAGTCAGATTTGTATCGGGTAAAAACAAGGTGAAACGAGAGAGAGAGAGAGATTTTCTGATATCGTTACAACTATTACACAAGAAAAAATAATGAAAAAGAAGTAAAAGCCGGTCATTTTGGTCAGGTCAGGTCAATTTGTGAACTTTTCCCAAAGCCAAACTTTTTCTGCTTTTTGAATTTGACTAATCGGTTGCTCCACAAATGAACTCGTTCATTTCTCAAAAGCTACGTTAAAAAACACGTGAAACTAAAAAACACATGTAGCGGAATCGAGGTGAACACGAGAAAGAACAACAAGGTAGAAGGTTGAGAACAAAAAACAATAAAGAAATTTATGCTTGTGCGTAGGCGAAACGAAAGGAAATGGCGGACTAGTCGAATGAAAAGAAGTAAAACAATCTTTTGGGAATACGCTGAAAACGTGGAAGAAAGAAGTTTAACAGTGGTCTGACGATATATGAAAAAAAAAATGAAATTCGAAAAACAAGTCGAAATATCAAAAGTGTTTTATGTAAGCAAAAAGGAAAGGTAGACATCGACAAGAAAACTAGTAGTAATCACGTGACAGATTGGTCTTGTACGAAATGACAAACATTAGACTAAGCCTGAGAGTGATTTTTATGTACATAAAATAAAAGGTTAAAAAGTAATGCCGAAACGGAGGAAGAAGACAAATCGAATAAATGACGTGATTTTCCAAACAAAAGCAATTTCAATAGAATCTTCAAACACCCAGGTAGGTGGTTTGACATACAGAAATAAATATTTATGTAATTCAAAATTTTAATAAGCATTTATGTTCCTCAAAAAGTAGAAATATTTTCATAGAAATTGCCTTATTTTTGTTGCCTTTCTCTAGTCTCTAAAATAGTTGAATGTCAAAGGTTTACCGTCGTAGGAAGGTCCAAAGGTGCGAATGACAATGGAAGGACAATGGACAACCTGAAGAATTTCAATTGTTTTAAAAGAAGTTTAATTGATTTTCGTATGCGTCGTCACCTGTTCATCTTCGACTCAACGGCAATAAAATCAAAATTCATTTGATCTCGGTGAGAATCGCTTCCATTTCATGAGATCAGACCGCCATCTCGGGATCTGATCTAAGATGTATCTGAAAATTTATCTGATCCGGCAATTAAGAAAGTCAGACGGAAACTCTAAAGAAAGGATTTGGAATTTTTATTTTTTCACGTTCTTCATCAATTTCGTTTGTTATCAATGGCCTCACCACAAGCACCAACTTCTTCTTCTGCTTCGGGTGAACCTTTCCAGGGTTTTGACCTTCGTTTTCCTTCTTAAAAACTTCTCTCCTCCTTGTAACAACTAAAAAGGAAATTATTACAAAGCTCTTGTTTAAAATTTATTTTTAATTTCAGAATGAAAAATGAAAAATTGCCTTTTTCCTTTCAACGTCTCTTTCGTCTTCCTTTGGATGTCAAAATCGAATTATTACCTTTTCTGTACACAAATAACAACAGCCTCTTCACTTTTCCATTCATTTTTCAAATGTAGCAATTCGACATGAAAATGTGGCAGAAGTCATAACAGTATTCATTGTAAAATAATATGACAATTTTAGAAGGCTAACAAAGGCTGTATAAATTTCTAGTTCACTTCAACTGCGGTTGAATTTCTCTTTAGTTTTAGACTGTGTAACTTTTATACTTTTACGTAATGCGAAGAGGTTAGGACTACAGTTGTGAAACAAAAAATTGTAAAACACGAAAAAACTCCGAAAATCCACCTCGCGGCGCAGCAATACTTTTAGCTTTTGTGGCACTGCCATACTGAAAGGCCAATGTGTACGTGTAGGGAAGAATCTACAGAATGGGGAGGCTAAAGGCAAGGACCACCACCTGACACCCAAAAACCCCACCCCCAAAAGATTGCGTGACACCTTATCTTTCTACTCATACTTAAGCTCTACTGTTTTCAAAATACAGTTGATAACCCAACGTTTAATGGCGGTGAGTGTGTATGTGTACGTGAGTGAAAATTCTCTCTCTCTGTGTGTGTGTGTGTGGAGGACGGGAGGTCATAACAAGAAAAACTTCAAATATATTTAATGATGGTCGTAAGAGTTAAAAAAAAAAACTAAAGGTGAATGATCTGAAATTCACTATACATAAGTTGTGACGATTAGTATTTCTTTCAATTTTATAAAAACTATTATTGTGAAAGAAGTAGCACAAATATCTTGCATCATAGGGGACACATTCAAGACAGAAATGACATTCTCTGAATTCGAACTAAGAAAGAAAAGTCGAAGTTCCATTTCTATCGGGTCACTGCGGGATTTGTACAACCTTGGTACTTTATTTAAATAATTCTCTAATTTTTTTTCCTTTCAGGACCGAAATCCGTTAATTTGAAGCAGAGAGCAGAGTCATAAATCAGGACCGAAATCACACTTCATTAAGTTACTTTAAAGCCTTTTTCTGGGTTTCTCCTGGAAAAAAAATAAATTTTCTTGGATGGTCCACGGCGTACCGCTGGGCTAATTACTATTTAAAGTTTTTTCAACTGCTTACGGCTCTTGGTTCTCAAATTAATTAATAATCCATGCCTGATAAAGTTTCTTCTCTCTCTCTCTCTCTCTCTATTTAACCACAGCTAAAATCTTTGAAAATTAAAGTTTTTGCTATTAATTTCTTGCAAGCGCTCCAAATAACTTTATTGAATTTATTCTACTCATTCCAGTGACTACTTACAATGTTTCCCTTAACTTTATGTACCTACCTTTTCTTCTTTTACCAAACGTACTTCATTTCAATTTCAAGTACTAAAATGGCATTTAAATGTATATATATATAAATATAAATAATAAAATTTTAGATTGTTGTAAATAGCTTCTACGATTTCTTCTTCAAACGTAGCACAAATAGTTTTCATATTTTACTTAACAATCGCAAGCGGGAAATCAATAACGTGCGCATTTTACATAGTTTTTGTATTTCTATTTGAGCAACCTAACTATTTCGGCGTTCCATTATTCATTAAGTTAAGTTTAATTTTAATAATTAAAGGTATTGTTAACAATGGAGTTGATGGATGTACAAAAAGCTAATGAGAAAAACAAGTCAACAGAAATGAATTGAAAATTAAGCTCAAAGACATGGCAGGCTACTTCTTTGTTATCTTTTTATTATTTCATCATTCGCACGCGTTTTCTTTCTCTGACATAAGACATTTCCCTAAATAGTTTTCCAACTGGTGAAATTTTCCTAATCCGCGTGACACTCCCGACTCGGTTATTCATAGAGAAAACAAAAGAATTTCATCTCTATTAATCAGAGCCCGTTTTACTATTATATTATTATTAATACGAAGAATTGTTTTGCTCGACACGCCCCGCACCATGAAATTTCCACCTTTTCACAGCGGGTCGAACTGTTTCTGACAAGGCAAACGAATTAAAAAAGGATAACGGGAATGGAAAAACCTGTTCGTCGGTTATGGAAAAGATTTTTATTGCTGGACGAAAGACGGGCTCTGATTGACAGCGAAATTGTGAAAGAGTGGTGGGAAGAAAGAAGTGTAGCCTGAGAGATAGAAAAAAAAAGATTTTTCAGACACAAATTGGATGAGCTGAAGGGAAAACTCTTCCAAAGACCCTCGTCCAGGGCTGAAACCCTGAATAAGAGCAACCAAACATAAAATTTTCCCAGTCATTTAACTGCCTATTCACTTCCAAGAAAGAAAGAAGTTTTTTTTTTAAACGAAAAAATCAATTAATTCGATTATTGCTCCATAGGGAAGTGCTCGTATTGACAGGTGTCACCCGGTAAAAAGCAAACCTTTTTCTGTATGAACAACCTTTTGGGTGTTATATGTTTCGAGAAATAAGCAAATTACGCTTGTAACGCAGATTTTACTACTTGGAAAATTAATTAGAAAATTTAGTGCTACTTCTAACTGAAAATTCGACCCGTTAAACATCCAATTTCGAATGTTTTTCAACAGCAAACACACTAACGTTAATGTTTATAAACGTATAGAATGATAGTACTTCTTTGGAAATTTTTTATAGTTTATAGAAGTGCTACATATGCACCAGAAATGCTCGTTTCAAAGCTTAAATAATTTTAGTATTACATTTGAGAATTTCTAAACCTTCACGTGACCACTGACTTGTAATCTGACGACACACTTGCGTTTTATACTTTAATAAACTCATTAAATAAAAAAGGAAGAGAACATCCAACGTGAAGCACAGAAATCACATAAATTTTGCGTTTAAGCACCAAGAAAAACTTCTTTATCACTATTTTCCAAAGGGGGTTCCTCGTATGGAAAAACAACACACGTTCCTCCGGCCATAAATCAGAACTAACAACATGAAAGTCCAAAGGGTTAATAACGAAAAATAAATGAAAATTTCAAAGGGGTGACCGTCGAGGAAGCGAGAAAGAGCGAGAACTGAAAAGGCAAAGAGTTGGAAAGTCCAAGAAAAATACAAAATAAAAAATCGGTGTAGAATTAATAGCACAAGTCATCCATCATTCCCGATAAAATCAACTTCTCTTGGGCTTGAATTGAAGGGGTCAAAGGTCAGGGGTTAACCCACGGCAGAATGAAGGGATACTAATGACAAGTACGTTGTAGCCTGACAAGTGGCAAAGCATCTTTAAATTTTCACCGAGGCACGCGCGCACACACACAAATTCAATGGCACATTCGGTGTCTTCAAGTAGTCCAAACCTTTTCTGGAGGACGTCAACAACATACCGGGATTGAGAACGTGTTGAACTTACCTAGAACAGAAAAAATAATAACTATCAGTTTAGAAATTCAATAATCAATACATCAAACAGTACTTCAACAATTTCTATTTAATTCTTTTTGGGGAGGGCTACAATCAGATTCAACTTAAAAATATAAAAAATGAAACTTTGTGCAATCCTCCATAAGAAATATTTAAAAAAAAATATAAGAATTGACATTAATAACCTACATATACTTAAATAGACATGAATGACACAGGAACAGAATGTAACACTTATAAATTCAGTTTAGTCTACTAGGCTTTTGTGCCTAAATAAAACAAATACCATATTATTACAACTCTACAGGTGTCTTACCAAGAGGAACCTGAAACAGGTAGGTGGGTGTAGATGGCCGAATCGAAATCAATCAAATTGAAACCAAATTTCTATTTTACTCTAATTCAACCCGATATAATCTAATTGGCTCTAGTAAATGTAGTCATTAAATCGTAGATTTTTCAGATCTCATGTAATTAAATTTGTTACCTGTCGTTCAAAAATGTACGCTTTTCCTTTCGTTTCCGGATTTTCCCTTCCCCAAATCCTCCGGAAAGTATTTCTACATGCGATCTATCGGCTTTTCCTCATTTTCTTTTTCCTAACACACCCAAAGTCATGAGACCGAGACCTTTGATAAATGTAAATAGAACCAGACAAAAAAAATGTAGGATTTCGACGAAGGAGGAAAAACTCCTGGAGGAAGGACGGAAAAAGAATCAACAGGAAATGAAAGGAAGGTGCAAACACTTGAGGTGTCAGCAACTGGCAGAAAGTTGTGCTGTGCATTTCAAACTTATGTGAACGCCCCACCTCATCAACATCGTCGCTGACCTTTTCGTTAACCTTTTCGTTTTGGTCACTTCAACGATTGCCCGAGTAAAAATATATTCATTGTAATTCTTCCGCTTTTACAAAAGTTTTAGCGGCTTTTCTTGTCTGAGACCATTTGCTGTTGCGTGTTACAACTTCATGTGATTACTTTGAGTGTTGGTTCGGCCGCTCGTACACATAGCTTTAGACATGAATTCAAAAATATCAGGTCAAGAAATGACTTCACTTTTCCGATTTTTTTTTGTAAAACAATGGACTCGAGCCTGCGATCAAAGATGGGCACTTAAGTCCCTTTCTCGTCTGCGTTTGTTTTTGAAATTCTAATTCAAAGTTTGCTTTCTCTATATTTTCCCGTTAATTATTCTTAACCAATTATCCGACGTCCACTCCTAAAGCAATTTCTTCAGGGCTTTTCGTTTGTCAACCAAATCTCCATTTCCGGTTTCATTGAACTCGTCTGCTCCTTCAAATCAATCAAGTTACTTTGGCAAAATTCTAATTTAAATCATCTCGTTTAAGAGGCTCGTATTTGCTTTTTTATCTGTCTATTTTACCCGCTATTTTTATAATTAATTTTCTATTCTCATCACACTCAATTATTTATAATAAATTCAGAAGTAGTTCGATTAATATTCCTCGTGTTAATATTCTTGAGGGTAAACCAACTTTGTTCTGCGATGGTCGTTGGTCAACGCAGACCTAACGATCTACCCAACCGAGTACTTCACTCTGATCGCACAAGGAACAAAGATCGCACGCCCCAGTAATTACCCCTAGAATAATATCAAATTTATTTGAGCTTTAAAATAACTTTTAATCAAGTAGAAGTCGAACTTGAGCCGTCAGCTCATTAAACAGCCCAAAAGTGCGTTTCCTTCGGTCTCTGCTTTCTCCATTTCCTACCATTTTCACTGCTGAGATGCTACGCAACTGCACAACTTTTTTCTTCATCCGAAACTTCGGCTTGTAACATCCGAGTTTCTCAGAAATAGCAATTCTCCTAGGACTTCTTAATTTCAAGCTTTCGACTACCTAATCTCTAGTTTTCGACTAAATTGAATTTATATTAATTAAAATTAATCGGGTTTCAATTGAGGACTCGTCCCGAAGAACCAAAAGGGAAAACCAGAAACGGTCAGATCTAAATTTTTATGGAAGAAACGCTTAAATCCTGTCTTTTGAATTTTCTTCTTCAAAACTAAAACAAAAGGAGAATTATGATCCGAAACGGATGAAAAATACTCTTGTGTTTTATCTCTTTTTCAATTTGGTTTTTCTAGTTTCATCCGGCATAATGCCATATTTTTTCAAATGCCTTTCTTATTTGTCGACGAGTTTCTCATACCAACTCGGCAAAATGCTTCTTCCCGGAATTGACCGTTGCGCTTTCTCCTTGAAACACTTGCGACAAATTGATTTTTCAAGACCGCCATCGACTACAATGTCATAGAAAATCGTCCAATAAGCTAATAATTTTCTACGTGCGTTTTATACCTGACTGCCTGGACCGGTCGGCATGAAAACCCGGGCAGTGTAGTGTTGATGCATTTTTTTCTTCAATCCTTCTTCGAGAAGTAGCGTTACCTGTTTGAAGGGTGCGGAGACCCGACATTGAGCTCTCGTTGAATAAAATTTAATGCTTTTTACCAAACGTGGAAAATGAATCGTCGAGTTCACCAACCTCTCCAGATCTCTTTCACGCCAAAGTAAGTTGTAATTATGAACATTTTCCAATGTGCGTACACTCAATGTGACGTTATATACATCGTCACTCTTTCGGCAAATTATTAAAGTTTCGCTTCAATTCTCTACAAACATGAAGAATTCATTATTTTTTTTAATGTTCAAAAATTGCACGAGAAAGTTCTTTTCTCCATCCGAAAAATTAAACGTGAAACTGAGGGCCGAAAGGGAAACGATCGGATGGCATTTCCGTTTGAAAAAAATAATTTTGACGCACTTTTACAAATTTTTTCTGCTTTCACTTCCACCCCTAAACGCCCACGACTTTCTTTTTTGTTTCTTCTCCTTCTAATAAGCCGTGTTGTTTTCGCCCTGCCTTCTGGTCGATATTAGACTGACGGACGATGAGAAATAATATTAATGAATCTTGTAATAATAGAAGCTTCCGTAAACAAAAGCAAAACAAGAGAAACTTGCTTGTCTGCCTCCTCATCTTCCTCCTCCTTCTTCATAACTTCCGGACAAATTTGTAAACTTCTCGTTTTCAGTCAGACTTTTCCAGTTCAGTTTCTCTTTTTTCTAAAAAAAAAATTCTTTCCACCTTGCTTTTTCACAAATGTCACAAAGTTTTGAAGGATTTTTTTACATACTACTGTTCCTTGTAACCGGACTACACTAAAATTAATCTGTTTTGTTTATTTGTGCAATAGCCAAATAAATTATTTAAATACTATGTATGACCAAAACCCGCCCCAAGCAATACAATCTTGTATTGTTGTTTTATTTGACTCTCTCACTTGTACATATATTAAAACATATCATGGTATATCAAATCAAAGGATAAAAATCTTACTCATCATCATCAATACTTCACATCGTTACGCAATAACTTACAAATAATTTGTAATTTTTGCCTCTGAGGGCAAAACCATAAAGAATATCTTCGCATTGTACACTAGCAAACGGAAGAATATGTATATGTCCCGTGAAGGAAAAACTTTCAACTATTACTTTTCCGTAGCGCTGAATTGACAAATTATTGACTGGCAGCATCTCCAGAAGACCCAGGGAAACAGGGCAAACAGTAAGAGTAACATTTTTTTTTTAAAAAGACCTTCGATGTGAATTCAAATGACAGAAAAGGAATAGAAAGTAACAAGGCGGACTAGAAACCAGAGTGAATCTTCCTTTTTTATGACACAGGAAAAGCACTGGGGGGTGGGACAGAAAGCAGACTGACGAAGATATTAAGCCCAAGTCAAACATTTGAATTGTGCAATGGAAGGTTGAGATGTTACTGACAATTCTGTCCCTCAACGGTATCGAACTGAGAGTCTTTTTCATCAATAAAGCAAACACCAAAAACTCTCAAAGGCGAGAAAAAGTCAGACTCCACCACCCCACCCCGAGCGATCCCACCCCTTCCCGGGCCCAAAGTCTTGACTCCCCCGTCTTTGCCAACAGATCTTCTATTCATTCGACCTGAAGATAAACCTGATGGAAGAAAAAAAAATCAAAAAAGGAATTTGTAAGAAGATTTTCCACCGTATTAGTGTGAATGCGATTTCGACAGGTTTCGATAGGCAATTTCTAGTAGAAATAGGCACCCAACAGAAGGAAAAACCTGCGATAGTCGAATCATAACATTCTGTACTTCGCTGTAACGTTTTATTCCTTCAACTGAGTCTTAGTGACTTTCATTTTGTTAACCTAAATGTATTGCCGGCTAAACCCTAGTTGAGATTTCACAAGATTTGAAAGGATCCGAACGAAATGTTAAATTTACTGTATGCTTTTTTAAAATGTAATTTCAAACGCGGTGGTACGATGTTAGACAGACACCGAGTGACACATTCAGGTTCACTTTGGGTTGAAAAGTCTGCCTTTTTCACAACCCTCTCCAGTGATCAGTCTTATTCAAGCTCTTTACTCTTCTCCGAAAAAGAGTCGCAATCGAACTTATTTCACATGATTCACATGAGGGATGCACCAAGTAATGAATAAATAAAACGACAACAACAACAGCAATCTTTCTACCTTTTTCAACCTGAAATCCCAGCAGCTTCTAAAACCAAGCCTCTGTAAACATTTGAGAAGTGCTGTTGAGACATTCTTTTCCAAAATATACATAAAGTATTAAACATTACATTAATCACATTTCATTTTCGGCAAGGAGAGAGTGGTTTTTCTTCTCCACACAATTTCACATTGCGGCTATTAAAAACAGTGAATGTTTTCCTCATGTCTTTCCTCACAATTTAAAAAAGGTAAAGAATTCTAAGAATAAAGGATAATACCGTGTCGAAATTAATTATTCTTATGTAATTATTAATTAAGAAAATCAAACTCTAGTACTATGTAGTTTAATTGAATACGAAGGTCGTAACAAATTTATTCTGCCCTTTTAATAAATTCAACTCAAACTCAAAGTTCATAAAATTTTAAGCCCCATAGAAAAGAGACAATTTCGAGTTATTTTCATCTGTCTTTCTTCGGTTTACACCTAAAACTCCTCCTTTATCCCCGAGACTAATTCCTAGACATTGCCAGGGGTCCTTCACAAGAATCTAAGCGGCTCGTTTTCGACTTGTTCTCAACGGTGGCCAGCCAAAGACCGAGTTGCACGTGCAGAATCTGGCCGTTTCCCTTGCAAAAAAAAAGACAAAAAAATGTATATCATGACAGAGTAGGAGAGAACGAGAGCCGCGGGCGAATGAGCAAGCGACGTGGAAAATGAGAAAGCTCTGGGAAATAAGTTTTTAATCGAATTAACAGCTTTAAAGGGATTATCATTAAAATTGAATAACACGAAAATATTAAATATTGAACTCGGCGAGAATTTATATCAAAATTTAAAATAGCTTTTTTCTCGTTTCCGTCGTTTGTCTCCAAAGGCTTCTCTCCTTCCACGTTCATTTCACATTCTCTCTCTCTTTCTCTCTCTCTCTCTCTCTCTCTCTCTTATTTTTACTGTTGCAATTCCTATTTCACTCCGATGTATCATACGATAAATTGTACTTAAATAAATGAATTCTCACTCATAATCAGGTATTGTCAAAATTTTTATTTTTTAATTATAAATTGTATAAAATATTGTTCGTTAGCGTTACGAGAGTGTTCAGTCGATCGAATAAATCGAGGCAAAAGGTTTAATTTTAAATTTTTCCAATGAGAAGCAATAAAAAAGTTTTTATTTTAATTATAAAAATTAAATCAGGGGATAATGTATCATTACTGATGAAAACTACACGTAAAATAGTGTACGAGAAAATCAAAGCATTAATGAAACTGTCGTTTTTGATGAATGTTATTATTTGCTCAGAATGAATTTTGTCTTCCTTTCAATGGATGACATTTTGGATTCAATAGAAGATTGACTCGTATTAGGAATGGATTTAAATATTGGATTTAACCGCACCTCTAAGCTGAACAGATGAATAGAACTTTTTATACCAAATCGTCTTCTAAACTGACAATATAGATGAAACTTAATGTGTACTCTACTTATATTGCCTATTATTGATATGGTGCGTCTAGCAGAAGAAAACTTATTTTTCTGTTCTACGCTTTCAAGTGTACGTTACCTAAGTATCTATTATCTTCTACCTTTGCCTGACTTGCAGGAAACCGTTTGCTGACCCTGTGTAAAATGTTACGTCTGCAGTGGTATAGCTGACCATGTTTCATCGAAGTACACACAGTCGAAACATGTAAGACTTCTCTGCAGAAAAAGAATCAAAAATGTTTCTACAAATTTTCAAAAAAAGGTACGTACGGACGAAAAGGGTTTCGCCATTTTGCCTGACATTTCCCTCGGCGAGGAAGGAACAAGGCCGAAAAGGTTTGCAAAAAGGTTTCTGCGATTTTTATCAATTTGATATATTTCAAATTAAAGAATTTACAAATACATTCTTTATGTAGATGTGTCTGAGTGTCCTCCGGGAAGGCCCATTTGAGAACGAGAAAATGGCCATAAAAAAAAATTTGGCCATCAATTTTGCGTTATGCGGCCGGCTCTTACGGCGGCATCACCGACAGCCGCAGATGAATTTTTCACCCAGCTTTTGCTGTAGGAATACGAGACACGAGGTTTAAGTTTTATCAGTATTTCGTTTTCAACTAGAACCTCAATATACAGTGTGTCCCATGAATTTCTCCTAAAGTTTTTAACCTTCGACGGAGTTCCATTTTCAATTTTTCGTGCCGGAAAATAATTTTCGGTGGTTTTTAATTTCCGCCTCTTCTTCTGAAACCCGGCGAGAAATGTCGCTAAAGATTTTTGCATTTTCTACCAATAACTTTTGCTCATTTTGACTCTGACGCAGAAAAAGGTTACCACAACACATCTTCAACTACATGAATTTGAGAACGGCACTTAAAAAATTGTAGTGCAGAGATTTCCCTGTTACGGTGAATTGATTGCAATTTTTTTACAAAATAAAACGCTTTGTTAAAATATGATTACTCTTTATTTACGACAGAACTGCACTAAATAAAAAAACTTCCTTTTGGTCGAACACAGAGAACTGACACCGTGAGGGTCGCATTCGATATATAAACCTCTAAGAAATAAGACCTTTTTGTATTCCAACGTTACACGTTAATAATTTGTATTAAAAAAAACAAAAATTTTGCTGAAATTTAAACGGATGCCGCATTCACTGCATTGCAAAATTCCCCTGGACGGTATATTTTATAAAGTTTTGTTGCAAAATATAAATTTTGAGAACGTGAATTCTATGTGCACTCGGTGCCTTGTATTTTCCATTGAATATACACAACCGGAAACTGCAGTCTCTCGCTTTCTCGTCCCAGTCTTCGCTTCGCAGACTTGTCATTTGCTGCAGCAAATCCCAACTTATTCCCTGCTTTGCGCCGAGTAGTGCAACTTCACGCGTACGCTTCATTTTTTAACTTCATCCCTCGGCCCGGCCTTTTGTCAAATCCCTTCGGGTAAATTTTTCTATGATTCTGAAAGATTGTTCTTTTGTAACCCAGGAGTACGGGAACTGGCACAAATTGAGAAGGAAAACTCATGAGAAAAACAATATGGCCAACAACCGGTAAACAATTTCTGGAGCGTTGAAGTGACATTACATTCGTTGGTGTGATACTGTGTTGTCAAACGAATATTAAAATTGTTAACAAAATTGATTCGATTGGTTTCAGTTAGAAAAGAGCAACAACAAAAGCAAAGCAGAGAGGAAAAACAAGAGCCAAACAGAAAAGGCAAACAAGAACGAGCAAATTGTTCTGGCAGAATTAATTGCTTCGCCCTTAAATTTCTGGCGTTGCATTCATAATTTTCTGGCCTTTTATTAAAGACTACAACTATATTTGTATAAGTAAAATGTCAGAGGCCAAGCAACTACAAATAAATAGAAATGTTTAACATACCGGGTTTTTGTAATTTAATATATTCACTTCAATATTTAATAAATTATTTAACTTAACGAGAATTTTAACGAGTATTTTGCACACAAGTACGAGAACTTGACTGAAAATGTGACATTGTTTTTACTGTTAGGAGACACGCAATTGAACGATGAAAATTTAATTTTCAACAAGGACAATATCGCTGTTTCACTACAACGACCAAGTGGAGTTACAAACAAATCGTTGCCGAAATTCATGTTCCCTGGAAAGCATACAAATGGTAGACACACCTTGCTTGCGTTATCTAACTAATTTAATCATATTTCTAATTACAAATGAATTGCTAATGAATATAACAAAATTTAAGGTAGACAATAATTTAAATTCATTTATGAAGGTGCGTGTATTTGTATTAATCCACACTGCGGAGTACGTTACTTAGAAGTTACAAGCATAAATCAACACTTTTAAAAATTTATATTCTCTCTTACAACTTACAAGTTCTACGACTATTTCTGATCCATTTAGTTCATTTAATCAATTGGTCAAACAAATTTAATTAATACGTAGCTTACATGAGAGTTAACTTGCTTTGTCGTTAACTACTTTACATAACAATTTTCAAATAGCTTTCAATTTTCAAACACAAAAGAGCTCGTGTTTTCTCCGTACTCCACGGCTGTTGTTCTTCCACGGGCAAACAATCCGGAAGTAACAAGTCAGCCATTGTCTGAGTTCAATGTCAATCCTTATCGTTCTACTTCCGGCCGAGTTTTTCAGCAATTGACGAGCAAACCTACCTAAGAGGATTCGCCATTTAACCCCTGGTGATTGGCATTCCCTTTTAAAGGTTTAATGTTCGTTGTCAAGCCGGAACTCATGCCCGGTGTCATCGAAAAAGGACTCTTGTTTTTTTTTTTTTTTGCTCTGCCCAAGCAAAATTCTTTAGAGAATTCAAATTAATACGTCAGCACGTTTTGCTGGCAGTAAAAAACAATTTCAAAAATAAAATTCAGTCCTGTTACGTAAATCCTCAAACTTCGTTCCGAAATTGATATTGAAATAACGTAAAAATGACATTTGCTATCGATTGGTCCGTCCGTTCTGCTACCACGACCCTTTGGCTTATTTAATTTCCAATTTTTTTTATCTCTTCTGGATTAAGAAAAAAACTGCACATTTGTTGTTCAACAGAATGAACTCTCGGAAAACCCAAAATAGAGTAGTTTTGTCCTTTCAGTTAAAGAATACGGCTTTCTATCTTATTAACGATTTTCAATAAGTTATTGATTAATAGATACATATAAGAGAAGTTTATCTTACTTTCAACTTGAACCTTAAATAAGTTCTGCTAGACCGCTAACCAATTATGTACTTGTCTTTGTTTTTCTAAATTGTTTTCTTTACCATCAACATTTTGGAGATTTTACTTCTGATTTGCATTTTATTGTTACCATCGTAACACATAACCACACATGTGCATAAATAGTTCAACTCGATTTTCACCTCTACCCTAATTTTTTATAACAAATTTTCATAACTTTTTCTTATGTTTGTTTTGAATGGCACTTAGCTGCCTAATGTTTCTCCAACTTTGGCCGTGGATTCATACCTAGAAATAGACTCTACAAAAAGGAGAAATTTTCGAGAGTTCGCCTTTCAAACGCCCAAAAATTTAGAAAATTTCCAAAACAAAGTTTTCCACTTAATTTAACTGATTGAAAAACTTTAGGGTAATTTTAGGTTTGAGGTCTGCATGTGTGTTTGTGTGTGTGTGTGTGTGTTTGCGTGCGTGCACGCGCACAGCACGTTTCTGTGTGCGTTGGTGTGTATGTCCCTTATTTAAGTCAAAAACGTAATAGAAAACATTATCATCGATGGTGAGTTACGATATCAAACCATGAAAGCGAGTAAAAAGGCAAGCGAGAAGTCTCAAATGCCTCAACGTCTGTAATTACAAGGAGAAAATAATTAGAAGCACCAAAAAGAACAAACTACTAATATTGAAGAAAATTATTAAAATTCAGATGTAAATGGTGATTAATAATTCAATTTTACGTACAGTAACTGTTGCTAAGGGTAAGTGGGAAATTATTAGCATCACTTTGGTAAGACTTAAATATTATTTACTGTACCCAGAGAAGATGTAAAAATATTCAGTTGTCAAGTTCAATGTCGCATTCGTCGGGTTAACCTATAATTTATTAAACTTTCCTAGAAGAAGCTTGTTATTTCATCTCCAAACACGTAAATATTTCGCAGAAATTGGGTTCCAAGTAAACAATTTACACTTGTGAAAAGATTTCTTCTCACCTCCAATAGAACGGCAATGGTCCAATTGTAGGGAAAGTGAATGAAACGGCTAGAATCTTCCAGTGTTCGTTGGGTGAATAAAAAAAGGTAGTCAGACTAAAGACAAAGATTTAAAAGAACACAAAAGGTAGGCGGGAACAGGAGGAATTTAGAAAAAAATTAGATGAAAAGAAAAGTAATTTAAATAGAAGATTAAGATCTCAAATAAATAAATCCTCCCGTTTGGTGTGCAAAACGTCTACTTCCATAAATCTCCAATCTTCACGTAGAAATTGGAAACTTCACAACGTTAAATAATTGAACTAAACTGTATAAATTGTATAAATGACGTCAATTCTAAAAAGGAGAAGGAGAATCAACGAATTCCAGGGCTTTAACTTGACTGTAAACTACTTTTTAATTTTCATATTTTCAGTTGAAAGAAGGGAGTTATTCTTTCTAGACTTTCTTTGTTAGAGCTGAAGTGTCAACGTCTAATTCCACTTCTATTTAGATGGCACACAGAAATTAATAATTATATTATTCATGCATTTCAATGTTCTGGAAACAATTATTAGACAAATGAAACCAGAAACTACGACCAGTAATTACAACCACAATTAAAGTAATGATGAAATATCGGCTTTGGATATGACACAATTCCCCCTGTTAGCAGCCACCAAGACAAACAAAAAGTCTCATAAATAAAAAATGTGACTTGTCGGAGATGTCATTTACAAAATTAGTTATTATTTCATGAACTGAATTTCTTTTACGGAGGTGTCATTTTAAAATAAAATTAGCACTTTTCTGACAGACCACTCCTGACAAAATTGAAACAGAAACATAGGGTTAAGGGCCTACAGAAATAGTGATAAAACCAGGGGAGCAACGCGGAGGAGACACGTTCAACAAGTTGACAACCCCGAAAGAGGAAATCCAATGAAGCGTGGAAAGAAAATGACGTTGGATGAAAGAAGTAAAACTTGGGAAAAACTAAATTGTCAAAAAATCATTATCTTTCTCTTGTGCGGTGATATAAATAAATTATGTCTTACATAAATAGGTAAAGAATGCGACACCATGAAAATTTAAAAATAATTATTCAGATGTAGTCAGATGTCGAGGGCAGCGAACTGGAGGGAAAAACACCAAAAAAATAAGTTCGAGATTCGCAGGACACAAATTGCAAATACATAAATGAGATACATAGATTTTATTGAACTTCCACGCCTTCCGTAAGTCGTACAAGTTATTTTCGTACACCCATGAGACTGGCTTTTATTTTACCAATTCAAATGTTTTCAAACTGGCAAATTCAAAAAGTTTCGGATCATTGACCCTGGCCATGTAACCTATTACTAAAATTATGACTTTTCTAAACTGGTTTTGCAATTTTACTGCAAATTTGATTTTCATACCGTCGATGAATACAAACGAGAGTTTCAAGTATCCGTCAATGAACATATAATTTTTTGCTTCAGCTATTTATTAATTTCTTGTCGCTAATTTGTTTTTGTATAAGTAAGTATGTACTAATGTTCTGTCCCGGGAAATTTATAGTTGGAAGAGTTAGAGGTCAAGCATTTCAATGGTTTCCACACAATTTCAATAAGAACAGGTTTCTGCTTGTGTTTTCTTTTTAACAATGCCAACACATCTTTTACTACTCTGTTCAGTCATCAGCTCTGAAATGCAATATAACAAATTTAATAGGAACAAATGGAGAATCTGACGAACATTCAAAACAATGCCAAAGCCCAACTAACCAAACTTTTCCCGGTAAATCAAATCCGGTTAAAACGATGAATACCTTTTTGTTTGTGATTATCTGGGCAGGTGAATAAAATTTATTACTTGCACAACAACCTTTGTATTGAGTTTTAGAAAACGAATCAGACTTATGAACCTCTTTGTTTTCAAGTGTAGAAATTTCAAATCCTCTCGCCCATTCCGCCCTTTGTTTTCCCTTCTGCTTTTCAATGAACGCCCAACTTTTGTATCACTATTTCATTACCGTGTACCTTCCTGGTAATTGCCTGAAAACAGGGGTGAGATATGGGGAGTGAGAGCCTCGAAGCCCCAGATTCGTGTAACTTTATTATTCTATAAAATTAATAACTCGTAGTGGGATCAAATACTAGTTTTAATAACACCAGGTAAGACAACGGACATAAAACATCAATTCGGCATGGGATGGGAACACCTCCTGGGAATATTTTCTTAAAATGTCAAAAAGGGAGCAGCGAGGATGAGAAAATCAGAGTTGTATGAGGTAAACTTAGAAGGTATCGTAAGCAGAAATCAACATGAAATATTTTTAGCAATTTGAACGTGTAGAATTTCGAATTCAAAGTCAAAAACTATTGAAATATATTCGCCAGTGTCTGTGTGTCTGTGTGCTCGTCGTCAGGCCTCACGTGAACTCACAACAAAACCATCAAACTCTGCTAAAATATTGGACTCTCTGGAACAAAACGACCCAATATTTCTTTGCAGGAGACTAAAATTACATTTGGCAAGCCAATTTCCTGGACTCACGTCATACATCATACATCCTTTATGCCGCACAAAAGACATTCAATTCAATAAAATTTAAGCTTCAGAGTCTCTTTTTCTCTCAAATCTCCAAACAACTTTCTCCTGAGCAATTCTTTAAATCTGATATTTTGATGAGTCAATGGCCATTCTTTCGGCCCTCCTTCTCTGGACCTCTTTTTCGGGACTTGAGCTAAAATATTCCACCCCTCCTGGATACCCCAGATACTCGCCTTTTCATCCGGAAAATTCCCCTTTTTGGCCGGACAGAATTACCTCTCTTATCGGTTCGAATGCATCACGTTTCCCATACAAATCTTTCAGATATATAAAATTTAACTTCGGTTTCTATTAATAATTTTTGACATTTTGCATTTTTCTACCTTTCCCGAACAGGCTGACTTGACCCTGAGACCCTGCTATAAATTTTCACACGGTCGAATGAAATTCACCAGAAAAAACCAGGTCAGAAACAAAATAACAAGATTTTCTTGAGGCACAAAATCAGAACGGGGGACTTTGTTGACGTCAACTCACCTTCACATGACAATTTTCCTTTTATTTTAGATATTATTAAAATAATTTTGTTCGTTTTAATCAGATTAACTAAGTAAACCAAGTACTTTGAATTACATATTTTGTTCGCAGTACTATTATATTCAAAACGCAGGTCATAATTCGTCTTATGCCAAGTTTGTTTTATTCATTCCGCTGGTGTTAAAAACAATAAAACTATTACTGTTTGTTTATTATTAACTTTACTTATGAATTGTGTGACTAATGGCAACAACTTACTACTGCCCTTAGAAATAACAAAACATTAACCGTCTGAGGACTAACCAATATTGTACCTTGTACATCTCCTCAAGAAACACTGATGTTACCTCTGGTGTAATTACTATTGCAAATTAACACTAAAATTTTGTAATAACTATGTAAATATAAAGAGAGAGAGAAAATAAAACATTTAACCAGATTACCGTACTATTTGTACAAATTTTAGGTACATTTCTATAAGGTGAGACTTAAATGGAAATTTCAGATTCATAAATTCAATGCAAGAACTGTCTAGTAAATATAAGATTAGAAAGAAAAAAATCAATTCCCTCCGTGGTAGCACTTGTTTATTTCCATTTTGAGAATTCAAAGGAAAATAGTTGTTCTCCGGGGAAGAAAGGCAGAGTAAACTAATCATGTATAAACTACAATGATTCCCAAGGGGCCGGCAATTGCATCAGAAAGGAATGTTTCAAAGTGATAAGGGTATTTATTTGCAAATTACGTTAATTTATTACACTTATAATTCTTATGCATGCATAGATAGAGTATTATTACTCCAATGTGTGCTACTTACAAGTATTCCCCTTAGGAATTGCACATCGGAGTTCTTTTTTTCTTAGAGAGGAAGTTCAAATAGAGTAGGACCGATTCATAAATAATTGTTGCAACTTTCCGAGGTCCGAAAATGTCACAGATTATTGCCAGAAATACTTTAAATTACTTTAATTAGTTAACTCCGGTACTTACCTTAATTACTCCGAAATGAATAAATTTTAAGCTCACGCGGCTTTGCCGACCTTTGCTCAAATTAGTGTTAGTTTATTATTGTTATTTCGAGTTTCGCTCCGATGATCAAATCCGTCTAGCAAAAACCTCATTTTGCACGCCCAAACTGTCGCAATACCCAAATATTAACTCTTGTTTATTATAGTTAATCCCTTAAATTTTGCCTTTTCTTATCCTTTGGACACACATCTGTGGACCTCCGCGATTTTCAACTATACGCGTTGCCCGGGAAATTAGAAATCATGTGTGTTAACAAGTTTAAATTGGAATGGAAACTCAAATGGAAAGACAGACCATTTTGTCTAGCACCAGAGGATTGCCATGAGGAATAATTATTGGGAGAAAGAGAAACAGAAAGAGGGAGGGAGGGGGGATTCTACACACCTGAACTTCCATCTGCCACAGGAAAGGCATACTGTTACACACATACTTTGACGCTGTCATTTTCACCGAATTACGACAATGCAAAAAAGGAACCTAAAGACTTTAAAATTATGCAAATTGTCTAATAAAAAAAATTTCTTTCTCGTCCGGAATCAAGAAAAGGTAACCTGCAGACCTTTTCGTCTTATCGTGGGTTCGAAAGAAAGTAATAACGCAGGAATACGTTGCACAGAAAAAAACCAATATTATTTGATGAAGTTGAATTGGTAACATGATAAAATCCACTACTCAAATAGAAAGTATATTTTTAAATTGTACTTCCTCGAGAGGTCATCTCCTAGAAGTAACCGACTTTCCATTTCATTTCTAAATTTTTTTTTTTGCTAAAGTTTGAGGAATCGAGAGGTCAAGAGTAAAGAAAGAGTTGTAGTGTTACTTGCACTCTTTTGTAGTGTTTTACGTAATAGTTTTTGTCTGGATTTGCCGAACAGTTGGAATGCTCTGGAAACTCCAGATCGATTTCTTCAGGGGAAGACACAGGTAAATGAAATTGGTGCCAGGTGTATTGAATGATGAACTGCATTTCTCGTCAATAAACAACTAGAAATAAATACATAAATAAACAAGGAAATGTTAAAGAATAAGAAAACGGACGCTTTTCGGTTTGGGTAAAGACAAAAACATCAAATTGGCGGAGCCTCAAACGCAGAATTTCCCATTTTACCCTGCATTTTTCATCGTTTTCCATCCCTCTCCTTCTGCGTTTCTTTCCAGGACCTTTGACTGTCCTATTCCTTTGGATTATTTTGAAAAAAAAGGTAAAAAGTAAAATCAGCGTGGAAAAAAAGGGAGAAAGTTTTTTCCTTTGACTTAACAAAAATTGAATTACCCAAGAGGAAAAGAAAGAGGCAGATTAAAAAGGAAAGATAAATTCACAAGAAAATCGAGACATTCGTTTGGTTGAAGCGAAAGACGAATTTTCTCTGTTCAATACAATTACTGGAATTTATAACTATAAACGGACATAACTTTATTTATTCATGTACTTGTGCCGGTCGTCTTAATTAGCTTTCATTTCCACTTTGGATTCCACCGAAATGAGATTACTTATGTGTACTACACATTTATAAATATTAAAATGCTTGTGAGAGAATAAACCACCGCATATAATTAATATAATTTATGTCTTGATGCAATAATTCCGACTTATTTCTAATACAAAGACATCATTTCCTCAGTTAATTCGTTTTAATTTCGTTGGATTGGTTCGAAAATAATGAAAAGTCAAACTTTCGAAATGCAGTTTATGTGTTCGCAACTGTGAAACTTCGAAATGTTGTTTTGGAGTATCTGCTTGGGTCACATTTATTGGAAGTAACTTATAATCCTTATTTTGAATTTCACATTAAACAGGATCTCCCCCTTTTCTTCAAGTTATATCTGATTTATTTGTTAAACTACGATCTTCGTAGTATGGAAACCTCTCAGATAAGTCCCCCAAGACTCATAAAACCATATTATTCTGTCCGGTATGTGTTTTATTCCCTCTGCGGGCGTTTTCTCTCTTAATAATTTGTAGTCGGACTGCTAAGTTGACCTGTGACGGATAGGTACACAACTATTTATATTATATGAAGTCTAATAAATAACTCAAGGTCCTAACAGTGAAGAAATCTTAGTGAACAAGACGACCAATTTTAATTCCACGTGAACCTACATTTAATGTTATTATGTACACGAGAAACGATGTAGCATATCACTGGATGTCACGGGAAATGCATCTCGCTAGTTATAAAACAAGTTGGAAATAAAACAGAGTTTGTATAATTTTAAAAGGCCGAAACCATTGGACAGAGAAAATTTCAGAAGAAAGAGGGAAGGCAAACTCTAATTGCAAAAGCTATAAAGGAAAATTAAAAAATATGGCGTTAAATTTCTAGTCCATGAATGGCTGAGTACCTATTACTCACTCGAAAACGTGACCTGCAACAATATGACAAAAGTAGAAGAATAAAAAGAGACAGAAACCCGAAGGATGGGGCCGGAAGCGAAATATATTCAGCTTATGTCCCGGCCGGAAATCCCTTTTTTGTGAATGGAAAAACCAAAACGAGGAAAATGAGAAGGTCGAGGATGTAGAGAGAGCCGAAACGGCCCAAATACCATGGACATTCCTCTAAACTGAATTTGGAAAACTCGAACAATATAGAAATTTGAAGAGGAGAGAGCTGAAAAGGATGTGTAACAACCAGAAAATAATTCGTAAAAACTTTCTACCAATTCGTAACCAAATAGTTGTACAATAAAATACTATAATTAATTACCGTGATTGGTTACATAAAATCATTCTTCGACCTATTTTAAGATGTGTTGCGTAAGGTTATGTAGCAATTAAATAACATCTTCGTCCTTATTTCATAACATTAATATACAGCTAAACAAAAATGGTTGACTATACAGTAGGCTCCTTTACTTTTATTACAATGCTTTAAATTTGGTAGGAACTTCCATTTTATACCACAAGAAAATGCGTGAATTGGAAGGAAAAAAGGTCCTGCCGCAGACAAGTAAATTTTACGAGGACGGCAAATTTGAACACTTTTTGGGTTTGAAATTTTTAGAAAAGAAGAGAAAAAAACCAACAAAAGCAGAAAAGGTTGACACAAAAATCTCAGTAAGCAATGTGTGTAATTAAAATTAAGTAAATTGCGTGTTAAGTAAATTAAACTTTGCCCTCGTTCGGATGGAAATTTTTTACGAGGAAAAGAAAGGTCCAAGTTGGTCATGCAAATGAAAAGAAGTGGAAATAATTAGTGAATTTTTTCAAAAAAACTAGAAAGAACGTCTAGTGAAAATAATAGAAAACGAAGGGGAAAAGATGACTCCACAAGATACTTTGCAAACTGCCATGCAAAACTCTTTGTTTGAGTAGAACACTCTGAATGGAATTTGACATTTTAACTCCTGAATTACTCACATTATTACGTATATTATGTTTCTATTTTGTAAATTTCAAAATGATAATATTTTATTTGCACTATGGCAAGGAGTAAATTTAATATTTAAAATATTTAATAAATCTCTACACTCATTTTACGACAATTTCACTGTAAAATACCACGAATTTTAAATAATTGTAAAGAATACAAATAGAACAATAAAATTCCAAGGATGTAGAGAAATTCAAAAATGGCGGTGACTGAAAGGAAACATGAGAAATATCCAACTCATATTTGCAACGAAGTCGTACCACGAGAAGAACCGGCTTTCTATCCTTCAAATTGACAGAAAAATCATTTTTCACTAGTTGTAGTAGTATTTTCTTGTCTACAGAAACCGACGGCTCAAATTCCTCTTATGGAAAATTTGACTCGTTCAGACCACCTTGAATGGATAAAATGAAATTTCTGCAGGAATCTACAAACGAAACGAAGAAGTTGTGTGTTTTAAAATCTGTTGATCAACAAGCTCAGCTTTTATCACATTGAAACTACAATTGTAAATTAATACGAACGGGACTGAAAAAAACTACGAGGGAGTAAAGAAGAATTTCCAGTTTTAGGAAGATCTCAAGTTTCCCTGGATTTATGGTGAAATTAAT
The DNA here is from genome assembly GCA_037055365.1 of Polyplax serrata. NCBI lineage: Eukaryota > Metazoa > Arthropoda > Insecta > Psocodea > Polyplacidae > Polyplax > Polyplax serrata. The sequence goes on along the minus strand of JAWJWE010000038.1, from coordinate 1,162,445 downwards.
CAGCAGCTTCGTGGCAAATAACTAGACCCTTAGATAATATTTATCCTCTACTTCCGGTTCCTCTTTATTCATCTTCCGATGCACTTTCTCCCAGATCTATTTTTAAATGTAACAGTCCAGTTGTAAAAGGGTTCCCATCAATAATATTTAAGGAGTTCATTGCAAGTTATTATTGTGATGTACAAGCAGACAGTGATGTACATTTGGCTAATAAGACAAGTAAAAAAATAATGTTAACATTCAATCAGCTTATTAGGCAAGTTTAATAATGATGATGATGAACTATACAATAAAAACCAAATGAAGAACCGAAAACTTTAAACTTGCAGACAATTTTGCTGAAACGCGCGACTCACAAACGCTAACCGCACAACCATACAATCTTAATAGATAACTAAAGTTTGAAAAGTGAACGAAGAAGATTACAAAACTGTCTCTAAAGTCAGGGAGGTGTGAAAGAAAAATAATATAGAATTTTGTGTTAGGCAAACGCGGGGAATAACAAGGAAACAAGGATAATTTAAAGGGAAGCAAAACAAAAGGCGATGTTTAAATTTCAAATTCATTTAGTAGAAAAATTTGAAGAAAGCGAATTTACAATATGTAAATTGCACTAATCTATTATTAGATCTTCCTCCTAGAAAATTTGAATTTCTAACTTGGCGTCGCCTTTTTTTTTCCACTTTTGGAAAACGACATTTTCGAAATTCAAGCACGACCAAACACTACAATAAACTACCTTTTTATCTATATATCCTTGTCAAAACGGTTCTAACCCATTTTTCAAAACTCTTTCCTGAACATTTTGTTCAAAAATAAAACGGTATAAATATAGACTATTTCTGTGCTATCGAATTTTCTGCTGTTGCCCCGGCCCATGTCTTCAAACATCTTTTGTAACTGCCAAAATTCGGCCCTTTAGAAATGCTGTTATTCACGTGTAATAAATGTATATTATTATATTAAAAATTATGTTATTGAGCAAGAAAATGTGTAAACTAATTATTGTGTACACCTGATGCAATGCTTCCTTTGCAATTTGATTACATTACTTCAGAGTTACGTATACATTACATACTATATATCTTGGTCTTGTCAACGATTGACAACAAGTTACGTCTCATTTTTGTTTTCAAGTTTGTTCGATTCAAAAAGGAGTTTCTTCTCATGGCACCATTGAAATGAACTACAGAAAAAATCCAGTTAACGGGGGAAGTAACACTCAAGTCCTTCAAATCCTTCTAAAATACTCAAATTTAATTTTATTGTTTCTTTCTGTAGCCTGACCCAATGTTGTACTTTATGTTCGCAGCCTTTTTCTCTGATAACTTGACTACCGTCTGTGAGAGCTACCCTTTGCCTTCCTTGAGAGTGAAGTCCCAACTAGAAATACCAATTGATTTTGGTGATTGGACCATGGCTGTCGACTGGTCTTAGACGTTAATTCAAAGCACGTTCCCCTGCTGCACCATAATCGTAAAATCTAAGCATTTCTGAAGAAGAAAAATATGTGCGGCAATAATTTTTATTATCGGTAAATAAGAACAGTTGCTGCTGGTGCTGCTGCTCCTGCTGCTGTTGTTGTTGTTGTTTGCTTTTAAGTGATTTTATTTATTCCTTTTTCTATAATTCCGTTATTACATGAGAAGTTTTTTCCTCTTGTGAATGCTACCGACTAGGCAACCATCGTTTGGTACCCACACTGTTTATTTCCTAGGGCAGTGACCCATGTGACTCCCATCAACTGTCGTTAGCCTCCATTGTAAAACTGATAAGAACCAACCTTCCACATTTCAACTAAAATGGTTGCACATTATTTTCACAATAAGAAAAATTTTTAACAATTTAAAAAAAGGTTTTCGACTTTTCTTACGTGGTGGTCCGTGTGAAATTCACAGAACTCAATAAAGTCCGGCTGCCGACAAACTTATTTTTAATTATTTTTTTATTAAATTATATTATTCTCTTTAGTTATTGAATTTTTTTAGTCATCAAAAAAAGTAAATTCCTAATAAATTTTTTATTAAAATGCCTTAATTTCAATATTAGCATTCCTCGTCTTCTATTAAAAAGTATTATTAAACGGCATAATTGTATTGATTTAAGAAAATTGTTAAAGTTCAACATTAAAATAATTACCGATAAAAAACTTCAGTCATCCTTTAATTATACATACTACGTTATTTTATTATTACTTATAAGTTTTTTTATTTACGAAGAATATTAATTTTCTCAATGGCGTTATTAGCAAATAACAAATTATTCAAGTTACTTTGGTTTTGAAGGCCTAGAATTTTGTTTGTTTCTATTTGTAAAATACGTAGTGCAGTAATTGATATAAGTAACATCTTTTATTAAAGTAATAAAAGAATAACACGAAATGAAATATTTAATATAAAAGCCAATGACCGTTATTATCATTTTTAACCAATTAAAACTGTAGTAAAACAAAGTAGAACTGTAATAGAGCAATACAAAGAATAGACCATATCAGTACCTCTCAGATATATAACTCAAAAAATACAAATTAAGGAGACTGAAATTTTCTTAATAGAAATCACGCTGCATTCGCCTCAATGTGAAAAAAACAGTACTAAGCCTCTTTGAAATTCAATTAAAGTCTGAATTTTAATTGGAAGAACTCGGTACAGAATGTAAGAACTGTTTGATGAACGCAATCGTAATGTTGATCACTCAGATATTTTCATAAGATCTATCTTTGATGTGATGCCTCACTTGGTCACATGAAAAATAATTTGAAAGAATATACTGCATAAGAGGTTTAGTATTGTGTCGCCAGGGCCGAAATCTGACATTATCAGACATTAAGAATGAAATTCTTTCCCAAAGAAAACCGAAAGATTTCATCAAGTCGCATTCGTCCGAGTTAAATTCTGCTCAGAGAATTATAATGTACATCGAGCTTTGTGGGTGGCAGACAGTTACAACTCAGATGAATCCCTTTTAAAAAAGCTTTAAAAAGCGAAGAGAAACTTTAAGTAGTTTAAGTTGACTCCAGTCCTCCTAAGCTAACAAAATTAAGCTTTTTGTCCAACTTTTCATAACCGGAAATGATGCAATAGAAATTTCTGAAAAATTCAATGCGTTTTGACTTTACATTTAAACCTTTTTTGCCTTATACACAGCAAGTTTATACCTGAGTTTTCAAAGGACATAGAAAACCTCAACACGTCCTGTTCTAGAAGGAATCAAAGAACTGTAATAACCTCTCGTGGGGGATTCAGAAACCTCGTCCAGGATTAAAGGGCAATACTATCTGTTGGAAGAAAGTACTCTTTCTGTACCAGGAAGGCATTAAAAAGGCACATGGGACTTTGTAGGACCCCAAGAAATTACAAATCTTTGGTACCTTCCACATTGCCATAAAAGAAAACTTCTTGGAAAGCAAAGAAATTAACTTGCAACACTCACGACAAAAAAGAAAACAACAACGCCGCTGACACGCAATGACATGTAAGTCAATGAAAAAGAAAATCCACGTGTTCTGACATGGTTTCTTCTCATCGTGGCAGGACATCAGACAGAAATCCACACGCCAAAACATACAACTACAGACACGATGTAATACCAAACAATAATTCCACCGCAAAACCGTAATCCTTTAAGAGCTTGCGGGGATCTCCTTAAACCACAACGCTTAAACCGATAACTTTGCCAAAAATTGTGCAAATAACTAAATAAATAACTTCTTATGTTTTAGAGTATTTCCAAAATGTAAGGGTTGCAGGAAGACAAACAAAAAACAAACAAATTGCGGGGTCGAATTGTGAATACTAGGGGCTTTACATGTGCACGAATGCGAAGGGAAACCCCCTGCGAAAAAACATGATATAATTTATAAAAATATACTTAAATACTTTTTCAAATATTACACGTTTCCAGTAAGAATTATCTACGAATTGAGTTATTACATTCTTTAAATAAGGGGAACAAAATTTAATAATTTTAAACAAACAACCATTTTTTATAATACGCCATTAAAAGATTTAATAATATAAAATAAATATAAATTATATTATTTCCTACGGCTCTTACGATCTTTTTATCCATTGAATATCCCCTTAATATGACCTTCCTGCCGTACACTTCTATTACGTTTCTCTTTCAAACTGGAGGATTTGCTCCTGGAATCGGCCCATTTGGCTCTGTTGCTGTTGTTGCCTCGACTCCCCCCCCTCCGTACTCCCTTTCCCCTCCCCCGCATAATGTTCACATAAATTTTGGTTAGTTTGTGTTTCTTTATACGTCAAAAATAATTCCGTTGAATCTTAGTTTACTATGTTGCCACAGACTCTTACATTTTCTTGTATGAGAATTTCAATAATCTTTTGGAATTCTTTTCAACTGCCTTCTTCTGACCAAAATGTTTCATTCAAGTCACGTATGTTATTTTGGTCGTACGTTCCTGTTCTCCATCATCCTGCGTTTTATTTTCTCTAATTACTTTAACAATCGTACGTATTCTCCTGCACCAATTCCTTTTCACTTCGCTCAACCTTTCAATATTTAAAATTTCGGGGCGTGACACGCACAACCTTTGAATGCTTTCATGTTCGCTGACTAATCCTCCATCTGAATTCAATTCCGTTAAGCACTTTAAATCTGATAAATAAATTACAATGGGAAACTGAAATTGATATCGGAATGAAACAGGACGAGAATGAGCAGAGAAAGTGATTTGCATTGAGAAATTTTGATTTCTTCAAAGCTCCCTAAAACACAGCAACAGCAACAACAACAGCCTTGAGATTTTGGGATTATCTTCGGTAACAATTTCAAATCTGACCACTTCACTCCCGTCATCTTTCCAACCCGAAACCAAGTTAGATGAGCCCGTCGACAATCGAGGCTTTGGACTTTCTCCTCTGCCCCTCTGCAATTTAGTGGTACCCAAAAGAGAAAGTTGTGAAAGTGGCAGGAGGGAAAGAGAGCAGATAAAACCCTTTGAAACACAATGAAAGACAGAATTAGAAATTTATGTGAACGTAACTCTCTCCTCTTGACTTCACCACCGTGTTGCTTAACATTTCTGGGAAATATATTGTTGAATGTTTGACAAATTAAAAAAAAAGTCAATACTTGAACTTCTAATTATAATTTACAAGTGTCTAACATTAACCACCGTGGTGGAGATTAATTAAGGATACATAAAATGTACAATAAAGAGATAAGATAGGTATATAGATATCCAAGCCTTCACTTTCACCACTAATATTCACATTCAAGCTGTTAGGAACATAATTTTGAATAACTTGGTTTCCTTAGAGTCATAAACGTCAGGTCCCGGAATTTTCGTGAAGGCGAAGTTAATAGGCGCAATATATAAACCAACTACCGGAAGGATGAATATTACTGGAGGGTAGACTCAGTGAACGAAGAATGACCTTCGATTCTCAACAATGTGCACAAGGCTGGGCATGTAATAAATCACATGTCTGTCAATCATGTGAAATATTATTGACATTGAAAAATAAACCTCATGTAATTAGACCTTCTTCTTCGTTTGGTGCGTGACTCTGCGGACAATAGATACATTCATATCCTTATGTATATGTAATGGTGTACTGCACGCTAGAAAATTCCAAGAATTTGAAAATCTCAAGTATAAAGAGGATTGTACTTAAGCCTTAAATTAAACTAGCGTAGTGCGGAAATCAGTACCAGAGTACCGGCCAAACGGTAGTATTTTACACGTGGTATTTGATTTTCTAGTTTTTTAACACAACAACATAAGTGAACTTACATAATTTGATTATTTTATGTCGATACAGTCGATAACTCAGAGTTTATCTTACCTGAAAAAAATAAAAAATAATACCATATGAGTACCCAAGAATAATATAGTACTAGAAACAAAATGTAACATCAGGCACCCGTATTTGGTCTCTTTGACCACAGCAAAATAAAAAAAATCTGCCAGCAAAGCAATACGAAAATAGTTTCAATGGTTTTATTGATTATAAAATTGTTATAATTTTAAATTATCGGAGGAAGTTTAGGCCATCATGTCGATGTCTTTAAAGACACAAAACTACCTCTCAAAGCATTCGTATTCGTCTTACATTGTCTAGTGTCTTATGACGGATTAATTCTCTAGTCAAGTGCAATGAATTTTACTTTTACTTCAGTAAAATATCATTTTTTGAGGTTCCTGGCTCAGCTTTCCCTCACTTTCCTTTCGTTACTTTTTCTGGCGATCAGTATAATGATTCTTCGTTTCAATGGATTCAAAATTTGTTGATTCAGTAAGTCTGCCTTTTTTTATTCTTTTGAGAGAACCGGACAGAAATGTAGGAAAGAGAAAAAGCAACGACAAAAATAAAAAAAGTAGGACTTTCATCCCCTTTCCACCCCCTGGGGCAAAAAATCTAATGCCACGAAAACGACGATGACGTCTTTTTATTTAAATGATTGACTTTCTTCATTCTTTGTTTTACTATTTTCTTTTGGTTGACAAATTAATGCGCTACTTTAAACGACTCGGTTTGACTGGAAATTTATTTATTTTCTTATTATGTATTTGAATTTCAAAACCTTTTTAGTAACATTCAAGGGAATGAGTTGGAATTTTTATACAATAAATATGTTGTGCCATAATTTGCAAAGACTTATTTTTCCACTATAAATAAATTAAATTCTGAATGAGTTAATGTCACATTATGTGCGATTATACTTATTTCTATTCTCCCACTCAATAAAATCTACGTAAATCTACGTATGATATCTTTATGTATGGATACATCGTTTGACTGTTTTTTGAGATTCCTTAAGGACGGAGTTTTTTTTCTGTATGCATATTCATTTTCCGTCAGATAAAGAAACGATCTGTTTCCCAAATAATTAATTAGACTGAGCAAACGAAGTTGACAAGAGAAAAAAAAGCTAATGACGATTTATACCGACCGGGTTTTAAAAAGTTTTAATAACTTACATAACGATTTCAGAAAAATATACGCAAAAAATGCTATTAAATTTACGAATATAAAAAAAAATAAACAAACTTTGAAAACAATTAAATGATTTTGCTCTCCTCCAACAAAGCAGCTAGAAAAAATGAACGTTAAAGCTTTTCTCCCCAAACTTCTTTTTCCTCACTTCGAAATTTTATTATTAAAGAATTATGACTTTTTAGAAGCAAAAATTATAGGGAGAGCGAAAGATAGAAGAATAGAAAGTGTAGAAGAGAAGACGTCTGGTGGGTAGCAAAGTATTTTTTCTCAGTGGAGGCTATTAATAATTTATTAATTAGGTGAGTAATTAATAAGTAATTATGCAATGAAACTTGTCAAAGTTTGACGAGAATCCTCCAGCCAAAGTGAAGGAAAGTTCAGTTCTCAGAATTAAAAATCAGCCGTGCTGTCCTCAACAGTTCTACTTTATAATGTCCCCATATATTACTAGTTCAATAGTCTAAGAGGAAATCTATAATTTCTACTTCATAAACCAACATAACTGTTGAATTTACTTTTACTTTTACTTGACAGTTACAAAACATAATCGAATCCATAGCTATTAAATCGATTCCTAATGTTATAAAAAATAATATATGTAAATAATGTTGTAGACGAGTAAAAAACGTAGTCGGTTAATTCCTTTATGTTATTTGAGAGTGAAATTAATGAATAGATTTATTAATTCTTGATTGATGTAACATTTAATCGAGGATCTCTGTGACCTGTCGGTCCAGAAGGAGTTTAGTGGCAATCCTTGCCAAAAAGGAATTACAAAATTAAATAAATACACCAGTGGGTGTCATAATTTAATTCTGTTTTAGGTAATCCCATTGCGGAGTTTAACCAAACGGAAAGCGACGAATTCCCAAGTTAAAAGGAAACGGCCATTTTTGTTAATCCGAAATTCACAAATTTCATTCTTATTATTAATAAAGGAGCAAACACGCAAGCGTAACACACTCAAATACGTGTGAATTAGTCTTGAGGTTGCCCCGCACTTACATGTAATTGTTTAATAAATTAATTTAATAACAAGATACAAGTTCCAAGACTTTTCTACCCCCTGTTGTATACCGGTTTTCTGGTATTAACTTCTTCCCACACCTGTTCTTCGTTCTCTCCTTCACCAAGTAACCATCGATTTCACGATATTACCAACACATCTGACTACATTCACTTACATCAATTTAATTATAAAATATTTCTTTTTCCAGAGCTTAGTTTCCTGTCTGTAATTCAAGCGAATTCCTTCATGATGTGAGATTTATAAGTTTTAAAATTTAAATTCTGAATGGAAAGAAACCTTGAAATTCGTTTCGTACACGGCTGAATAGAAACGAAGCAACGAATATCGGGTAAATATTAATCATTCAGTCTCTGGGGTAATTTATGTAATGCTTTAAATACGATTATTAGTCTGTACCGTCTATTGACATTTACGAATGCAGAGAAAATGGTATTCCAGAGAGCTTTTATGAACAACTAAGATGAAATTTTAATATGGAAATAATATAAATAAAAAGTTAAAATAAAATAAAATAAACAATGATTTTTTTAAGGTACGCGTTAACTCACTCACTTCAACACTGCCTTTAATTATTTACACAAAAAAATATATTTATGAAATTGAAAGGGCATACACATTCATTTTTAAGCGTTCATTAGTCGTCGCTTAAATATTTCTATTATATACTTATTATACTAAATATTAAATTTGAAATAAATTAAATTGGATAAGTTATAGTAAAATATGTTGCACGGATTATAGTACAAATGCACCGGTTCAGGGAAGCTTCAGACAATAAGTTCAATTCTAAGAATTCTCTAAGATTCAATTGTATTTTAATATTATCTAACTAGTTCATTATCATTTTATTAATTATGATAATGAGTATATTGATTTCATGTAGTCAGTAAATAAAGTGCTGCTTAATATTCCCGAGTTTTACAATCCGTTCTCTCAGTTCTTTCGTATACATGCGCTTTTGCTAATAAACTTCTTTCATTCCTTTATTCTTCTTCTTATTCTCGTTTCTTGTTTGTAGACCAAAAATGGCCGTAAACCAATTAAACCAATTCTACATATACTAAGTTATAATAATACATATCTTCGATTGTTTTGTTAACATAAATTCATCTTCTCAATTTTAATTTTAATTTTTGTGCACTAGGGCATTTACTCTAAAATTAAAAACATTTTTTTTGTGTGTTGAATTAATTTACCTGTAAAAGACTGACAAGGTGGTGATTTTGTTTTATCTTTGCACTGAGTTGGGAGAGATTCATACGAGAACTTTCAAAATGGTTCTATCTGAATTTTGTTCCTCTTCCCAGCTCTTCACACTGAAGTTAGTTCACTTGATAACTCAATAAAAGTTGTTACTTTTGTTCTGTCAAAGAGAAATTCTTTCACTTTAACAGAAACCCTCTCTTTTTCAACAGTTTTATGGTTGAAACACTAAATCATATTACAGTCACAGTCAGTTTTTTTTCTTACTGTCCTCTTTCGCGACCAATGATGTGTCGCTTTCACTTAAATTATTAATATTGAATTCGACCTTCTCAAGGTTTTTGTTACTTAAAAGCATTCAAACTATGAACATGTTCAATTTATTTCTTATGTATTTTCATTAAATAAATACAAAGCGTAGTTCACTTATGTAATTTCTCAAACAGAAACATTCATGTCCTCATTACGTAATGAAATACCGTGATAAATAAGAGCAACGGAAAAAATTTTGTGTCTTTTGCAAAAGAGAAATCATTATGTAAAATATAATTGTGTTCAATGTGTAACTTCAAATGTTTCATTACAAGTTTCTGTCTTGTTTCCATTTTTATTTCTCTTTATTAAAAGTTATAAAACTCTATTCAAGTATTTCTAATTCACTGCAAAACTGTATCATATGAAAAAACTCAAACTCCACTTAGTGCTGCTGCTTCTTGTTTATTTAGCACTTCCGTACAAGTCGTAACATACATTTTCCTAGTAAATCACTTCGACAAAGTAACTACCATCCTGTGCTACAATAATCAATTCTCTCACGTTTGGCTCTTTCGACTAGACAACAGCCTTTTCCGGCTATTTCCTTTTCTCAAACAAATGAATAATTTCTCTGCGGTTTCATCCGGCTCTTTACTTCTCATTCGGAAGCTCTACTGTTTTTAAAAGGTCAGGTGGCACCGGAAAGCTTCCGATATTGGACGAGACCACAAAAACTGGCAAAAAAGAGAAGCAGACAAACTTTTGCATGTTTTCGGCCAAAACGGGCGCAGCCTTTACGTCGCACTGCCCTTCTGCCAAAAGTCGTAAAATTTTTCTCCAAAGCAAAGGAAAATGTTTACGATGCGATGCCTGGAGAAACTCTTCTCCAGCAAGAAAAATGTATACATAAAAATTTAGATAGACGATGGTGGAACAGAATCCTGAGTTTCCCTTTCCGAAAAAAATTTCCTCCAAATTCTTTCCTTCCTTTTCCTGGGCCTCATTCCTCTTAGGTTTTATGGACGCAATTACACTCCTGCGACACCCAACACATTCGTCCAAAATCTACCCCCGCACAGCCTTCTCTTGAGGGTTTCCCCTTCCTCCCCTCTCTGGGTTGAAAAATCTAAAGGTGAAAACCCCAAAGTAGCAAAAATCCCGAAAAGGTAATTTTTCCCCTTTTCAGGTGGTATAACTTCAAACCCGACATCTGGGTAATGCCTTTAACCTATACTAAAGGCGATTTTGACGTGTTTCCAATCTAACCACCGCCTCCCATTACCCCAACCCCCACCCCCTCCTTTCCTCTGCTACCGTCCAATGCCTTCTATTTAAAATTTATGGTTGACTTTGGTTTTCCCCTTCTGTACCTACCCAATGGTATTGTTCTGTTAATGTCAACTCCTGTCTTTTTACTGCCTAATATATAGAGCGTAAAATTTTATCTTTTATCCACCTAACTTTGGATTCTCTTTTGTATATTCGAAACTTGCCAATACAAATAAAAATCTTACGACTAAATGAGCCGTGTACGTGAAATTAACGGAAGTAGAAAATTACAAGGCAACTTAACTAAAGAAGTGGTGACCTGAAATTTCTTCTAATACTCGCAGTGAAAATAAGTTTTATGTACTTGAATTTTAGTGTGTCCCAAGCACGAGTTTTTTGCATATAAAAATTCGAAAAAATTGGAAAAACACTTAAACGGTTTAAAAGCAAGCAAGAATGATCACACTTCTAAATTCTGCCATCATTTCACTTCCATTACAATTTATCAATTAAATTTATGTGTAATGCGTAAGGCAGTTTCCAGAATTTCCAGGGCTCCAACACGGATGGAAGGTGGTAAAGAAAAGAAAACAATAAATTTCAAATTATTGTTCTGATTAAAGTAAAACCCAGATTTTATTAAAAACTCTAAATATATATATATATACAAATGGTTTGCCACTGTACGTAATCTACATATCTGCTAGTTTCCACAAAGTTTTATAAGCAAAGCATCTCGGACGAAAAGAAGATATAAAAATAAATAAATAAAATAGGACAATCGTCAAAACCCGGTTCGTTATTTACGCCCTAACTGAGAAAAAGTTAGAGTTTTCGCATTAAAAATAAAAAATATTAGGTTTAAAAGTAAAAGCAAAGTTACATTTAGACGGAGCTCAAATTTCGGGACAAAAGAAAGTTTCACTTTTCTGCGTGCGTTTTTAATTGCAAAATTCATTGTCCCAAACGTGTTACTTCCGGCAAAGGAATATTGAACGCCAATCGCACACTCTTTAACCGGAAATAAATAAACAAGAAAATAATATAAAACGCAGGTCCCATTTAATTTGCGTGATATTTTCAAAACGGTGGAAAACCCTCGAGGGCTCAACCATGGCTGCAAATAATTTTCTCAGCGATTTTCCGATTTTGCGACAACCTGCGATCCACCGACCCGTGACACATTTTTTCCATCTAGAATTTTCCATTGGGAGAATATCGGCAAATCGAGAGAAATGTTAATTAGGAATTTTTAAAGACCGTGAGAAAGACGTTAGATGCAGGACAAGAGAAGCAGGTAACTCGTGCTTAAACTGAAAATTAGGGAAGGCGAAAGAGGAAGACGGAAGGACTGGCCGAAAAGCATCCGTTTGACCCCATGAAAGTGCCATTTTTGATAGAAAACATGAAGAATTAGGAAGTGCGTAGGTTACTACCACAGACTTCGGACTATTCTTGCCTAAACTAATATTTCTTAATTGCAGACCAGATGTGGTAAAATCAAAACTATTAAACAAATAGTTGAAGGCATCCAAGAATCCAATTGACAGCAAGCAATGAACTTCAACCCATTTTTAGTAGAATATTTCAAGCTATTAAAGTGTTTATTTATAGCTTATGTTTGTCTCTAAGACAAATTAGTTCTCGGCCAGAGTTTAGACAAACTTATTTATGTGCATATAATTTAATTAAAACTAAAACTAAGTTTGTCCAACAAACATTACATTGTTAAATTATATTTCTTTCCTTAATTTATCATTTTAAATGTCATTTCTATCCCGCTCTACAATTGTATTCTCTTTCTTTCTTCAGTTATTTATCGCAAAAAGAGAAATATAGTGTTATAATGTAGTAAACCGTACAATGTTGAATTCAAGAAATATTTGTTAATATAACAAATATATATTTTTGGTATTGGCGTACACAAACGAACATCAACTTAAGGACAAATTTCTGTAACTTCCATAAGGAAGTGGATCAGCATTTTTCATGTTCCACGTTCTATGCCCAAAGAACAAATTCAAAGACTGTACGACCGCCTTCAATTCATCCGCGTAGAAACCAACCAGCCACATGACTAAGACACTTACATCTTCTCTAAATAGTCAAAAAAACAACGTTTCTAGCTATAAATTTCACTTTTCCGCTATAAAAATTTTATGATTTTCCTAGTAAGACATATGACCATCTTGCAGAATCGATGATCTCTGACAGGCGTAAGAAATTGCAAGAAATTTGTCAGGAAAGCTGAAACAAAAGAAGTTTGGCGTGAAACTCACTCAGATCATATCGGACCCACAACAATTCGGTTCTTTTGGCTCTCTGATTAATCTCACCGCCTTTTATTTTAGAAATAAAAAATTGCCCTAAGAGACTCTGAAGAATGGAAAATATTAAACACAACAGAACCTGGAAATTCAAACTTTTCACGTCTGACATATGGGAGAATAAAATGGGAAAGCCTACGATAGCAAACAGCAACAAGAACTTCTCATTCGACTCACGCTGTCGTAGGACCGCAAAATTACTTTTGGTTACGAATTTTTTTTTTTTGACATTTTGATCATTCAACCGTGAAAAACCCGGCTATAGTCCAGAGAGTACCATTCCATGAAATACGTATAAAATTATATTTGTCTACAATTTTGCGGATTTTCAGTAAAATTTGAAAAAGTTTTAAAAATGGAATGTTGAAACATGTTTAGAAAAAATCAGACGAGTTAAATTCTTACCTAAAATTTTAAAATCTGTTAAAATTGTTTAAAATGCCGAGACTTGTGTATTCGATGCTCTCAAGAAACAAAATGACATTCCTAAGCGGTTAAAATAATAAGAACAAGCGAACGATTTCAAACGGAATAAAATATGAAACCAAGTTTTTGTAAAGAATCAAAAACTTACGAAATTTAATATTTCACATCGAGTAACTAATCCAAATGAATAGCATTTCAATTTTACTTATTCTCTCATTGATTAGCTTTACTCAAATAAATGTGGCGAGTACTACCCAAAAAGCTTTACTCCCATTCTACAGCAATAATTAACTGTCACGAACGCAGCATATTTCACCCACAGATTAATTGACCCTTACCTTATGTATAAACAAAAAATTAATTATAAAATATTTAAACTTATGTTTTTATATATAAGTGAGCGTACAATTTACTTATTTTCTCCAGCAGATAAACAAAGGCATGACAATCATTAAGTTTCTTCTCAATGACACATTTTATATATAATTGGTCCTTTGACGAAAGGCAGCGACGTTTTTCTTATCCGCAAAAAATTGAACGCTCTTCTACACTTATTTGACTTTATGTTACGTAATATTAACACCCTGTTACATACATTTTGCACAACATACTTACATAAATAATAATAATTACATAATTACGTTTGGTCTTCAACTTAATAAACAGAATCATCGTTCGTCTCATTTATGTTTTCTCCAACTTTGTTATCAAGCAACTTCTTTTGTGCAATTTCTCTTAATTCTAGGAAAAATAATTTCAATTCTTTTGGTTCTTTCCCTCCCAATGACTGACACTGACCAACATCTCTTTTGCCGACTTTCCATTCACGTTTTCTAAAAAAATGAAAAAATTCCTTGCAAATAACTGAAGTATGCGACGTTGACGAGTCCTTTCGACGTTTTACACGTAAATAATATATCGTTTTCAGTAGCCGGCATTTTGTTTCTTTGAAGGGAAACAGCATGAGAAAAAGTCAACTCTCGTCTCTCTCTCTCTTGCAGCAGCAGCATCAGCAGCAGCCGGGTCACTTTTTCTGTAATAAATAAGTTCTTGACGGAATTTGATTTCTGAATAAAAAGACCCCCCAAAGACTGCGTGAATTTATGGGTCTCAGAATTCTTCCTCTTCTCTTTTTTGCTGCCGGTAACCATTACTACCGGATTCACTACCTGCCGTACCTGCTGCCGCAATTTATGCCTCACGCACGCTACACCAAAACAACCTTTTCAAAAACCTTCAAAGTTTTTCCCATCTGAAAAATCAATTTTCTCAGTTAGAAAAGTCGTTTCACTTTCTTTTTCCACTTTTTTTGCTCCTTTCAAATCATTATCCTTTCTGGAAAATTCAATGCGATCAACTCCTGCCGGTACCATCGCCTTCATCTTCCTCACCATCATCATTATTGTCGTCTTCGTCCTCCTCCTGTTTACGATACGTGACATTCTGTCAAACAGAATTGACATTTTGGGATTCACGCTTGAAAGGCAGAAATGATTTAATCACAGCCGAATCCAAATCGGTTGCCGCGGCAATTTTCAAAATTTCCGTTTCCGCTTTTCCGCATGCTCCCAGGAAGCTTTCCGAGGTTTCCTAATAGACCTCGTGTGTAAGCAACAGCGACAAAAACCTTCCACCGGATGTGCCTCTATTAATGACGCGACCCTCAAAGAATTCAATCACCTCTCTGTTAATGACGGGGGATTCCTTGCCGATTTTTCTTCGGATCGAAGAAAGTAATAGAAAACGTGTGTTGACTTGGAGGAAAGTCCCTGAAAAGTAAAACGGAGGATGCTGGGAAAGTATCAAACCTTCAAAAAAATTAATTTTGAAGGTTAAAAGGTTGACGGTTTTGCTTAACCGCCTCGCTGATCCGGCGGAGGAATCCGAAGGTGCTGTTTAAGTCCTATACACAACCAAAATAATTAACGCGGAATATACGAAGACGACTTTCCATCGAAGAGGTCTCACCCTATCAACAGTGTACTTTTTGATTTGATCTTTGCCCTGCCATGTATCCCCAGCACCAAAATCATAAAACCCCATGTATCCCATTATTTATGTAATTTATATGTAATTCAAGAATTGTAATTGATTTCCTTGTTGAACGATGAGATTTGAACACCAATGAGCCACGTGAAGACTCCATTGAGAACAAAAACACCTCTCAATTGAATATGCGAGGGCGATATCGTCTACTTCCGAGAATTTGAGGAAGGAGGAATAACTCAAATTTCCTTCTGTCCTGGTTAAGGAAATGGATAAAAGCAGAGGAAAGATGACAGGAGCATCCCCTAGAAAGCAAGTGAAACATTGATTATTACCAAATACTATTTGTTCGATAATAAATTTTCCTTCATGCTGCATTTCTATTTTTTTGTTCCTTAAATAAACCCAAAGCAAAATATAAACTATCTATTAACTAAAATCACTAAATTAGTTGCACTTATTATTAAAACATCGCATCGTCCAATAATAATAAACTAACAAATAGTTTTGAAAATGTGTGAACTACACAGACGTTGAAAACGCGGAAACTTGGAATCTATGCCTGAGAGACGGGCCTTTGCCGCGAGAACCTAAAAATATGCTACGGTATTTAATGTATTATTTATGTATTACCCGACGCCTTGTCGGGGTGTTTGGAAAGCCTACATAATCTCACCTAAAGGGTGAAAACAGAAGAAAGGAAAATAACGTTGATAATGATAATAATCCCACTTGTAAAGCGCCCTTTCCCGTCTTTCTGTCTAAGCAGTAAATGTATACACACACGTTCGCGTATAAAATTCTCTATCGTAATTTAATTTCCCACTCTAATGGGATTTTAGGATTGCTAAAATTGTCCTTCTCCATATATATAAAAGGCAACAAAAAAGTGTTCACTCCCTTCGGCAGGGTTTTGTTTTGCCTTTTCCTTTCTCTGAAATGCCAATAATCATTTGACACATTTCTACTCTTCTGACAATCAATGTACATTTGCAGTATCCAACTGTATTGAGAAAAACACATCATTCAATTCTACTTTGTTTTGATTCTATGCTAAAACACAGACATTCTAATAGTTCAAAAATAGACGATGCAGGATTGCCACTAACTGAACATAACTTTAGCTCATATTTTTATTTCTTTGTGGTTCACATGAGTTTTGATGGAACGGAAAACTTACAAAGTCAGGCCTACTAGTAAGGTAACCATTAAAGCCACCAATGGATTTATCCATGAATCTTAAGAATAGCGTTATGAGAGGCTTCCGAAATCAAGGTGAATATATTTTTGTACCGTTGTGCTGTGCATTTCAATCGAAAGGGCGAGGTGCATTAGGCGAAGGACTAACTTTGCAATGAGCAAATTTCTCGACAAATCGAACAGTAAAACTGAGCGTATTCCAAGTGTAGTTGAGGCTTCAGGCTTATTGTCACGATGGCAAGCCTTACAAAGAACATTTGCCAGTAGGAGAAATACATTTTCAGTGTCCTAGACAAGACCACACTCCGGGCAGCGCTCACAGCTCGAAACAAATAAAACAAATACAAACTTTTGTTTAGGTTGGTTTCGATTCACTGCGATTTGTCCGCAGGACCGAAACTGTCGGTCTCATCAAGCGGAACTCATTCACTATAAATATACATTCAAAGTTTCTCCCGAATTTGAAAACTACCTTCTCAGTACATTCTGTTATGCGACACTCCTACAAGCAAGAAATAGAAAATAATAAACGTTTGTTAAGAGCTATTAATGACAACTGATATTCTTACTATTATCCGTGGAAGACTAAAACCCTTCATAAAATTAAATCTATGGTGTTCCGTCGTACAACTCAAATGTTCATTTAAATATTCGTATTTAATCCATTGTTTACGTATATTGTTTATTATATAAGTGCGGTTCAATACTTTTCTTACAAGTAAAGATTAATTTATTAAAATAAGAGCACAATTTTTTGTTAAGTGTTACACAAAGAGATTATTACTTGATGTTGTACACTTGACAGAGACTTGAATACTCTGTGTTTGCCTACTAATTCTATTCAGTGTTTACAAATATAAAATCCTAAATTTGGCGTTACTAAGGAGTTTCCTTAGTAGCTACCTTAATGCGAATTTTCCACTCTTAACTCATTATTCAAGTGTATGTTCCACGTGTATAAAACTACCTGAAGTACCAAATGCGAATTTCCGTAATAAGTAATCTCTCAAGTTGGAGAATAACGGAAGTTTCCTTCTGAAACAGGAAGATCTACTTGTAGACTCAAAACGTCAAAAAAAATTTCTTGAGTAGCTCACACCGAGAAATTAATTTCAAATGCATTTAAGAACATAATAGCTCTTCTCATTCTTCCTCTTGTTACATCTGCCAGACGGAGTGAACCTTAAAAGTGAGACAAAACTTAACTAATAACTTTTTCAATTGTTCTACAAACGTTGAAAATTCTTAATTAAATAAGTGTCACAACACGGATGGGACAAACAGGAAAAGCAGGAAGGAAGAAAATGACAAAAAAGCATTTCTTCATCTTCTACTTCTATTACGATCCAATTAAAAGAATCTTAACGTAACGCAAAGCGTTTATCCAATTTACTTTCAACAATTCTTACCTTCCAAAGACAGGTGGTTCTTGGTGAAAACGAGCCACGAGAAACATGTTTCTGCCACTTAGAGAAATTACTCGACATCTAAAACGGCAAGCAAAGAGCTAAATTCTCTTTTTTGAGAATTCAAACAGTTTTTTTAGAGCAAGAATTGTGAAAAATTGACGTAACGCTCTTAGACCAACAAAGCAGACCAGCAGTACCGAAACTTTGTCCTCGCCAGACTAGTTCGTATTATCGCAAGCAACATTAACTACCCAATTCCATACGAATTCTTATATGCTATTGTTTATTTGTTGATTTTTAAAACATCATTTAAATACTGTATTCTCTTTAGAGCATCGCATAAATCATAAAAAAAAGGTTTTTCCAAATCCATTTAACGACAAAAAAATATTAACTTTCTTTGTAGTACGTTTTAATAAAAGGCTCACCCGATAACTAACTCGGTTTACACGTTCATTTCAACCAAGTGTGAAAGAGTTTACTCGATTGTATTTCCATTCTTACCAACCCCCTACAGGTGAAGCA
Source organism: Polyplax serrata (assembly GCA_037055365.1). Lineage (NCBI taxonomy): Eukaryota > Metazoa > Arthropoda > Insecta > Psocodea > Polyplacidae > Polyplax > Polyplax serrata. The sequence goes on along the minus strand of JAWJWE010000038.1, from coordinate 1,143,844 downwards.
TTTCAAGTCGAAATTCAAGGGGATTTGACCAAACTAACTCAACATTCAACACATGCAAACTCATGGAAGGAAAGATAAAAAAACTCAATTTATTTAACCCTTTTATTAAATTTCATTTATAATTTTTTTTTTTTCATGGGAAACAGCCAGGTAGCAAATTAGCCTTTTTCGCGCTCCTTCACTTCAAATTTCAAATTCAGAATCAGAAACTACCAAAATCTAAGGTTAATGTAGGGAAATGTTCATCGCGTTCAATCAGTCACCCACAGGCGTCTGTTGCAGTCTGTCCCTCTGTCCTTTACCTCTCATGACTTTAAGTCGCACAGGAAACCCGAGAATGTGTAATTGAGTTACGCAACGCCGATGTTCTTAATATCAAAGAATATTAAATTAGTAATCATTCCTATTACTGCACCTGACGTTTAACGAACCGCAGACGACGTCGAGGAAGATGAGTCGTAAAACGTTTCCACCAGACAACTGGGGAATTGGAGAAGCAGAAAAAGGCACTCAGAATGAAATTTCACGGACAGGTACGAAAACTCAAAGTAAGTTCAAACAGAGTAGCGAAGCTACCCATGCACAAAATGTAGCGGAAGTTGACTCCTTTCAGCTTCTAGGAGACACCATACAACAATTTGAAAGGTTTGAGTTCGGTCATTAGAGGGATGCAGATCACAATATTTAATTCCCCATGTTATGAGGCAAGGAGCCTCGTCCCTCCATTAGTTTTCATTTATTATTTTTATTACACGTCAATGGATCAACAGCATTACATTTTCATGTACTACACAATATTAAAAAATGTTTAGTTATTTCAGGTAAATTGAAAATTTACACATCTCATGAAAGGCCTCTTTAAATATTTAATGTTGAAAATAAAATCATGATTTACACATTTCCAAAGATAAATTACACCGCTTACATAAAGTAACCAGATTTTCACGTGACTTGCTTCATAAATATTAGAATAAGTTTTCATATCCTTGTGCTGATAACATTTGATAAGGGTGGTAAGCCATGGTATTATGTCTGCATCCCATTACTAGAACATGCCAGTAATGAATATTTATACGGTGTATCATATTCGCAGTACAAGTATTCCAATATTAAATTGGGAGTGAGTTATGAAAGATCAGGGATGAATTTAAGGTTTCTTTTTCCCCAGGAGACGAAAGCACAACAGTTTTCTATGTAGAATAACAGAAAATCAATGAGAAGGAGGAAGCAAATATGCCAATCGGCATTAAGTGCCGTCACAAAGAATATAAAACCCCGGTAGCTATTTAATGGTTGTAAACATCAATTATTTCAGTTGAAAGGCACGGTACAAACTTTTTAAGAACATTCTTTATTTAAAATTTATCCATCTTTAAGTTAAAAATGCGTTCGAAAACCCCGATGAAACCGGATCTCGATTGTTTTATCGATTTGCTAACAATTAAAATGTTTAAGTTTCCTAAATATACCGTAATTAATACGAGGATAAATTTGTGAAAAATAATATCGGTTGCACACTTTCGTCTTTGGTTTTTCCACTATAAGTTAAATCTGGAATTAATAAGAGCAACATTTGACCTTTTCCGCGGGAAACAAAAATTTAAATAAAGAAAAACGGATTTATTTTCACGTTGTTTTAATCATTTTAAGTAATCATTTCCAATAAAGTTTATTAGTCTTTTATTAGAAAATTTTACGAAGTTGGAGTGGTGAACCGAACCCTAAATTGATAGTTGGATTGTAGGTATTGAAAAACATATTTAAGAGATCGTCGATTTAACAAAAGTCTTCACTACTCTACTACTCTTTAAATTATGAATGTAAAGGGACTATGTCAATTTATGTAATAATAATGTCTTTTAATTGTAATTCTCCACTATTGTGCAACAATCCATTCAAACGTACAAAAACTTCAATTGTATTTGTATTGGGTATTCTTCAGGTTCAGTTTCAGATAAATAAAAGTTGAAGCTATTTTTTTTATTTTATCTTACTCGGTAGTTTTAATGTTAAACGTGATAGATGAATCAACTATACGAATTTGGCATTTCTCAAAACTTCAACGAATTTCCCTAATATCGTTCTTGAGTTCTTTATGAAGTTCTATACGATTATTTTGGAACTTTCACAGGTGAGGATTTTAGTAAATCTAGGTTTTTTTATTGGTTTTCTTTGTTGTTTGGCTTACAACCAAAACTTGAATCGATCAATCATTTATTAATGAAAAAGAAGATAGGGTTTCCATGACGTGCCTACCATATGAGTTCCTAGAATCGACTATAATGAAATTAGAACAGAATAGTACCTATAAATTTACATTTTAATATATTAAAAATAGATGTACAGGGAATTCACTGTTAAACGTAACTGTAAGTACAGTACCAAGGTCTAGTGTATAATAATTGTATTATTACTATTTTACATAGCTCCATTTTTTAATACAATTTGACTAGGGGTGTTGACTGATTTAATTAAATAGTTTTTAATCACAACATCTGTACAAGTGAAAATTTATTCCAATAAGGGGAGTCATCAGAAAACGCATTACATAGATGTGAATATTCTTCTTGAAAACCCAGTCAATTGACTGCATAAATTATTCTTCCTTGACAAAGTCATCTACTTATCTTCAGCCAAAGACGCAGACTAAGACGACTATGTTGATGATAATGATAATGAAGAAGAAGAAGAAGAAAAAGAAAGCACAAGAAAATTTCATCATTTCACTAGAAGAAAAAAAAATATTTCATAAATCTCTCAGCTTCATCATTCTCATTCTCCTCTTCCAGCATCCTCCTAAAACTCATCTTAAAAATTTTATGTCAGAGTTACCAGATAAAATCAAAAAACTCACAACTTTTTTTCATCTTCATTTTCTCTACTTTCATCAGTCTGATAATGGTTTGTCCCGGTCTCTTTTTCATCCCTCACAATTTTATTGACTTGTTAACATTGCTTCGTAAATAGCTTTAAGTTCACAGAGCGAAAGCGTCACTTGAAACTATAAATAATTAGAAAGGGAGTAAAGTGCAGTTGTTGTGCATCCCAACTTAACAAAAGATGGCCTACTTTTTCGTTTCCGGGACGGAACTGGGAAGAAAAAATTTAAAGTTTTTTAACGGTTCGTTTCGTGATCCACCGCTGGGGTGAATAGTGGAAAACTATTTTATGATTTCAAACAAATTAAATACATAAAATTTTTAAATTGTTCGCTGATTGTGCTTCAATAAAAGAGTAAATCGTTTTTTATATTCCACTTCCAATTCTACTCTTGGTGATCAATCAGATCACCGTAGATCAGATCCTTCCGTCTCCGTCTATTTTTTTACTACCCTCTTGCTTGTGGTCATCATAACTCAACACGAGATGCTCTCCTTTTCCCAGATCCAACTAGCAACAATTCGAACACATTTTTGCTTACATCTTTAATCAGTATCATACAAATGGTTTTGAAACCGTTCCGATCTGTAAATTTATCCGGTATTTGCAGATCAGAACTATGCGAGAATAATAAGCAAATGACAAAGCAATCAACAGACGTATTATATTTCCTACAGCCACCACCGACGTGCGATCTTCTCCAGCAAAGAAGATCAGTGACAAGTGACAGGCCATCTCTTGCCTTACTCCTGTTGTGATTTCGAAAGCTTCAAAAATTTCACTTAATTAAATTTCACTTTTGACTGAGAGTTTGTTAGCGTTGCGTTTAATCAGGTTTCTTGTTTTTCCTACCTCCTCTGCGAATTTCAAATTTCAACTTTCCGTTTGATATTCCATAATTTGTTTTTTTCATTCTGAGCAACACTTGTCTGCGTCTAGAGGAATAATCGTGCAGCGTGGAACTACCTCAATTCCAAATATCACCTTCATTGACAATGGTTCAATTTTTTTCCGGAAAACTCAAAGCACAAGAAAAGTTTTATCATACTTTACCAGAGGAAATCTTTTTTCATCGCTACTAAATTAGACGTTTTTTGTTGAACGCTGCTAATTTTCTTCCACTTTTTTTTCATATTTTATATATCCGATTTCACGGATGAAAAAGAAAGAAGTAGAAGTAGAAGAGGAGAATTGAGAGATTAAGGTTCCATTCACCTCCCAAACCCCCAGCCACATACTGTTTCCATTTATATACACCTAACATCCGATCGTAAAAGCCATTTTGTTAAATTGGTTTTAAATTGGAATTTGATTCTGGTCGAAAGTATATAGGCCCTAAGAGACTTTTCTTATGCCAACTTTAATTATAAAAATATCCGTGCAGCATTTCAACTGTGGGATTATTATTGTGTGTATACACAAAGGAAAAGTACACGATGTTTGACCCGAAACAAATCATGAAAAATTCATCGATGAAGTTCAGGTTTCCAATAGCGATTTGTACACGTCGGCTTTAACAGGTTAATTGCAAATGGTCAAACGCAACAGAAAATCTTTCTACAAATGTTTTATGAACGCTGCCATCATAACGCAACGCATCTACTCTTGAGTAAACACAAAAACAAATGAGAACAACCTTGTAATTCCAGAAATTTAAGACCGACTGTGTGCTTTAAAAAGCCTTTTCGCGCGTTGGTCAATTTAAAATATTTATTAGAAATATGGCAGAAAAGGAACACTAAAATTTTTTCTACAGTTAAATTATCAAGAGTGTCACTTTGTTACTGGACAATCATTCAACCGGCTTAGCCAAAAAGGCTTTTTCCTCTCACAAAGTGAACTCTTAAATCGTCTAATATGGTCCCCTATGTAATTGATTCTCTTTCTCTTCTCTCTCGTAAATCGATTGCAAAACATTGACATTTCGCACAGATCATTCGACGATGGACCAGAAGAATGGAAATTTATTTTTATATCTGGAGAAAAGCACTTGGAACCGTGGCGTCAGTGCCTGAAAATGTGCGAAGGAAATTGCTGTAAATCAGAGTCGTAGTTAGGCGCCATTTCCGCCCACCTTTCACACGAACGCAAAATGGATTTTTAGCAAAATCTTCTTACAATGAAATAAAACAGTGGGGACAACGTATGTTCTACTGTACTGTCTAAATCTCTTTTTGGCAAACGATTGTGGTCGAGAAATCACTCATTCGGGTACAAATACCTGCCACAGATATAAAACCATAAAGTAATTACGTATATTAGATAAAAGAAGAATAGTATTGCTGATCTGCTCGAAAACCGATGATCAAAAAGCGTAATACAATTGCTTCTTGTACAGTAAATTATCATTCGTCACTGTTTTTTACATAACTTTTATATTTATTTTGTACTAAAAATAATTTATCATTCAGCTTCCTTGATACCTTTTGCCGAGTATCCCACGAGAGTTTTAATTTGGTACAATCCAAGAAATTATATTTTATATTGTACTTTTCAATTCTTTATTCACAAGCTAAAATTTCATCGCAGAAAAAAACCTTTTTTTTCCTTTCACAACACTCCTCGCACTCAACGATATAATGGTAAGAAGTAGGAGACGCTTTTGTGAAATGCTCTGACTTAGAAAAACAGTAACGTGTGAAAATATATAAATTTCCGTATTTCGTCTTTTAGCAACTTCACTACATCTTTTATATGAAACAAATTGAAGTTGCATAACTTTTCAATTGTAAATGTTTTCTTCCGTTTTCGCCTTCAGTCTAAAATTTGAAAAACTTTCAAAACGTCAATGTTATTGTTGTGAGTTATTGCTGTAGTGCGATTCCAAACCCAATGAGATCCTTCTATCTTGCATCAGATACAAGTCTAATTCTACTCTTTGAGTACGTAACACTACAGTCGCAACATTAAGAAAGAAATTCGGAATTGAAAAACAATATAAACTAATCAAAGCTTACTTACTATTTTGAATTAAAAATTTATTTAAGTCAAAATACTCAAATTAATTTATTTTGAGCCCTAGTTGAAGTGTAAAATATTTATGAATAGTGAAATTATTCTGTGCTGTGCAATTTGACTCTCATTCTTCACTACATCGCACATTTTTTGGTGGTCTCAGGTGTTTACAACCTAAAGGCCACTCATGTCACGCTCCTCCATCTTAATCCTGTCCTTTTCATAATTACGCATAGGAATGAATGAGCTTTCATGTATCTTCAAATTGATAAATTTAATTTTCTACCTCGTCTTCTTTTTCACATCTCATTATATTTCTGCACGACAATATTTTCCCCTTGTAAATTATTAAACTCGCTTAGTTAAATTCCATGGATAAATTATTATCCTTTTTCTCTGTGACAACAACAAGGAGGTGGCTCAAACGGGAAAACAAGACACTCAGGTATTAAGGTGAAGATTGCAGAGCTGAGAAAAGTTTAATTAACTTTTTAATAATATTTAATGGTCAGCCTTCAACTTGCAGTCAGACAAACTTTCTTCTCTCCAAGAACTTAGCGTTCCACTAAGTGCAATGAAATTCCATTAGATCGGCACGTGTTAATTTCCTATGTTATGAAACTATTTATTTGCATTAATAAATCGATTTGTTCAAGGCAATCAACTTAAGCAGGGAACAAATTCAATTATTTTTCACGGTGAAAATCGCTTTGAACTTAACAATTTCGTAGCGCAAATCGATTCGAAGGTGACGAGAAAGCAAATTTTCCTAATTTCCACATTTACATTCGCATGCGAGCAAAACGAAAAGCCTGGTGAAATTAACGGAAACTCAATTAAAAAATTTTTTGACGTAAAACAGGGCGCCGATTTTAGTTTGCACTCTTCAGCGCAGCCAAAGCTCAAAGTATGTAAATTCATCTTTTCATAAAGATGCTAATTCGACGCGATACACATGAACAGGAATGGGAAGAACCGATTACCAAACTCCTAGCTACAATAGATTAAAACTGATGCTGTCGACATCCTCTGTGCACACGCACACAGCCAGACACACAAGTTCGATTAACAACCAACAATTAGATATTAAACGGTGGAGTCCAATTATAGGAGTGTTATTTCAACGACAAATACCCCGTTACAAGAGGTGAACATCGGAACAACGACGTGATTGAAAATTACAATCGGGGCAGAAACCAAAGCAAATTATTTGTATACTATTGATGATTTTGTCGGGAGACGGATGTACGAGAAATGTTGCACCATTTACATTTGTACACGTGTACATTATTTGTTTCACACACATTCACTTCAGTGTAGTGAAGTAGGTGACGTGATCGTCAAGAACTTCAACTTACCCAACAAAAGTAAGGACTTTGAATAGTTGAGTATCAAATAGTATTGTTTCAATAATAATATTGAACATGTAAATATAGAATAAGGTAGATTTTAGTTCCACAAGTATGGGTTATTAAAGAAAAGACAAAATTGGGGGGAGGGGTCCATCTAAATGTTGAACTGTAAGGAAGACAACGACTGTAGGAACCATGCGAAACACTTGAGGTATACCCCACTATATAGGAAAATCAATGTTTTTTTGACAAAATTTCACTCAACCAGATCTTGGAAAAAGTTTCAAAATATAAGAAAACTATCGCAATGTTTCATGGAATCCATTTCAGTAATGAAAGTCAACAATAAATAAACTTGACTCTCTTCCTGGTGTAACAATTGCAAGCTTCCAAGGTTGTCATTAAACAATACCTGGAAGAGTAGTAAACCTGTGCTTTTCAATTATTATTTAGCCTTTACTCCTTTCAACAGTGCCAGCTTACAACAGGAAAATTTAAAAAAAACCTTGAAATGTCGACTTTAATTAAGGAAATTTACATTGACACAATGCACTCACTGCTTATTATTCTATTTCATTGCTTTCAATTCTTTTTCTTTGACACGTTAGTTCCTTCTAATTGCTTCTATTTATTTTTTTGTCAACTGCAGTGTTTCTTTTTTTTAAATTGTTATTCAATCATTTATGTTCATTGAGTTACACATTTCATGAAGTTGGTAGCACGTGATTTTTTTCTATGCTGCTGAATTTATGTACATTTATTTAATTAATAAAATTTAACGCGTGAAAAAATTCACTGCCTCCGAGTTTCATATATTACAATAAAACAATTGATTTTACTGTATCAGAAATGTCTGAAAAATGAATAGTTTACTCAACGAAACTGCAAACCTAAGTAGATCCCTAAGTATACAATAAAAGTTATAGGACAATTCAGGAACTTTTAATTTTCAGAAAGTTCCATGCATAAAGATGCGGTCTACACATATTTTGAATAAATATTGCAAGTATTTTCGTATAAATCTTCATTTAATATTAAGAACTTTATTAAAACAATTTCGTAAAAAGCATTGCAATGCAAACTACGTGTACACAGCTATTATATATTTTGTTACCGGCAATACTTAAATTAAAAATTATTTATGGTCTCTTACCAATTCTAAATTCTCTGATTGCGTGCGGACTAAACACGAGAGGACTAAACTTCGCGTTACTTCCCTCACCGTCTCTTACATCATTCCTTATTCTGATCTAGGAAATGTATGTAGAGATAGAATATAGATTTCATAATTCAAAAACGGTCTGTTGATGTTCTCATTTCGAGCACAGAATTCTCCAAACGTAAAACTGAAAACGATTTATCACTTTTTACTGCGCCCGCTGTCCGCCCCCATCTTTTTTTTTAAACGAAACAGAGCATTTCTGATTTGGAAAATTACGGATTTTCTCTGAAAACGTTAAAAAAAGCCTTCCATAGTCTTTTCTGACAAAAATGAATGGAAGAACCAAAGCGGGTTGTCGAAGGAAAACCTTGTGGAGTTCGAAAAAGGTTAATCAAAAGGCTCACTTTTTAATAATTTCCACTTATTTGATTTCCGTCACGAAGTGCCGCACTCCTACCGGAACTAAATTAATTTTTGCTTTTCTTTCCAGCTAAAAAAAAGAGTACCTGCAATAATTTTTAAATCATGAACATAAAATCAACACCTCTGGCATCAGCCTGCCGCAGCAGGCAGCCGAGAGACAGACAGACAGACAGACACGTAGCTGTCAGCGTTCGTAGCGTTGGTAGACACTAGAAACCATAACTTTTCAAATTAAATTTGGACTCATTTTTACGTCAATATTGCGAACAAATAGAAAATAAATAAACTTTCTTTGTCATTTATTGTTTTATTACTCCTACTGTTAGGTAAATCGATGCTCCAGGGGCTCATATTTCCTTAATTTAAGCCCGACATTTAAACATTTTAAAACCAATTTCAACGTGGCCCAAAGCAAATTCAAGTTTGTCCCGTCCATCAACACTTTGCTAACACTCTACCGTAACCGTGTTAGCACTACCTTCCTACACTCCTCCCTTCATACATTCGTCCACAGAATTCTTCTTCACTGTGACTCACAATACCATTAGGTGTTCTGTTGTAATGGTTTGACGCTAAAATTACTCAATCAATTCGGATGAATCAAAAGAATGTTCATTCGTTTTCCATGTAAATAATTGTCATCCATCTCTTGCTGACGTATAAACTATCGCTGCTCTTTTGAGTCTCTCTATCTCTCTCGTCATCTCTTTCAGTGCAATCATAGAATGGATAACGGATTATTGTTTCCCTTTGATCAACTTTTGGATTAAATTCCTACTTAACCTCTTTGTTTCACATGAGTTTCAATTACTGACATGTAGTCCTTCTAAATATATCACAACTTGTACAGCAGCCATTCAGGAGTCATTTATTACATCTGTTTTTTGTTGAATTGTCATTATAAATTGAAGGATAAGTATCCGTACAATTCCTGTAAGTTTGGATTTGACCGCAAGGAATTAAATTATTCAATTGTTTTACGATCTCAATGTAAATACAACTCCGAAGTACTAGTGAAATTTGTCTCTCGCTCTTCTACAGCTTGAATACTCGGATTTTTAAAACTGAATCGGAATGTCTGAAAATATCGTTGACCAAGTCAAATTGAAACTTCTAATTAGATTCTAAGGCGTCAGGTAAGGAACGGTTAGAATTACACTTTCCAAAAAGAAAACATGGGTAACGGCACGCCTTGAATAAAATAAATCTGACCTTTTATACGTGTGGAGCACGAAGGTAGAAAGAAACAAACAAACAAATAAACATGGCAAGGAAAGCTAAAATTCTAAAACGGCATTTCCCAACCGAATCCACAAAAATCGTTTCCCGTCGACTGGAGACAAAAAAGTCGATTTGAAAGCAACTTAAACCCACTTTTTACATAAATATATATATACGTATTTGTTTGCATTAGAAGAATACCAAAGACAAAAACCTGACGTGGAAGCCGAAAGCGACAGAGAAATAGAGATGAAGACAGAAAGGAGAAAGTAGGTGAGCAATAAAAACAATAAGAGTTATAATGATATTTCCTCTTTGTTTATAACTCGAAAATGGTTCTGCTTTCTTGTTATTTGAGGAAATATGGAGGGCAGCGGAAATAAAAGCATCGGATGAAGATAAAATGTAAAAAAAGCTGGAGGCAAGCACGTGCTGGAGAAACCATCAGAAAGCTAAAATCCCTGATTTCAAACGGGTGAATTTGGTACTGAAAATTCTGGAGAGAAATCACAACTAAAAATAATGAAGAGTATAATTCTGTTTCACGCGATCACGATGGGGATGACTTCTGGCTGGCAAAGGGGAACAACTGATAGAATGTGATCAATTAACACTAAAGGATGAGAGGCAGTCCGCTAGAGACAGTAAGAAGTTGGAAAAAAGTTGACAGCGAGGAATGATATACAGGTTACCTGACAAAAATAAATTATTAAAGTTTTACTTCATATATAGAATTGCCATCGCTTAGGAGACATGTCGCGTGGGAAGTTCGCTGCGATCAACGTGGAACACGTAAGGAACCCATCATATTTTTATATCTCCTGACACGTTGAATTTTATTTACAACTAATGAGAGACGAAATAAAATTTTTATTTCATATTTTCACGCTGCTAGTTTCCCAAGTGACGTCAAAAACAACAGTTAGACACAACATGAGATGGAACTTCCATTCGCCTCTTCTGCGCTCTGAATTATTGAAAACTCTACAATCGAATTATGCTTAATACTTGACTATGTAATTTATGGAGTCTACCAGTACGGTCTTCAAATTCTGCTCAAAAATTTCATATATGGGTAACATATGTTCCATCCCACTTGATTTCAAAGGCAGTGATTAGATACATAATAACTACAGAGGGTCTGCTAGAGGTGCATTTCCCTCTCTTCTCTTACACCGTCCGACGAGCTCTGACTGAATCTTCCAACAGAGGTAGACGGTGGGAAGAACTACAGGTCTACGAGTGGTTGCAGTTCAGGCAGATCGTCAAATTTGCCATAAGGGTGGTCTACGCAGTGGAGAATCCCAACATTTGTATAGAACACTGCACGTAATATCTTTTCGATATCAAAACTATGATAATTTCACTTGGCTTAAGCACTCCAATAATATCCGGCAAAAGTTGTTTACCAAATTACGCGAGTACCAAATCGTGATATTCGGTACTGTTCTTATTTCGTTATTCACGAACGATAACGCTGTTGTATTTTAAATCTTTGCAAGAACTTTTTGCTTCTTAGTCAGTCAGAAGAAGGCGTCGTTTCGACATCTTTTGGATCACGTTTTCTAAACATTTTCGTCGGGTTGGAGCCTAAGAAATCAGGAACAATGCAGAAAGTTCTGGAGACCGAAGAAGAGAGGGAAAGAGCCAAAATTGCTGTGGAAAGTTTCGGGCTGAACAATGGCAAGTCGAATTCCCTGATTGCGGGTATAATTTTTATAAAATTTACAAGGCGTATCACATTTCCCTCCACTTGATTTACGACATTCAATAAGGAAGGCTTCCTTCCTTCATTTTTACATATTGCACACGAGAACACACACACACAGGTATTCATATTATTACTATGAGAGATTGAAAAGTTATTTATGGTAAATGTTAGTTTGAGGCGTACGTTAAGCGAAGTGGTCGATCTAACCGACCGATGAATTTGGGCATTTCGAAAGGATCGAAAGACATCTTCATTTGCTGCTTTTCATTCTTTTCTCAACATTTTCGTATTTTTCCAAAAGCTCTACCCTCGGATATTAAAAATTCCTTATTCATTTAATCTGTAAAGTTGTGATTCATAGTTTGAAAAGATTGCTTTTCAGCTAATTCATTTCAGTATTATATCATTCGACGTTTAATATGTTTTCTGAAGTCGTTTACATTTTCAATGAGCCTGTTCCTATACTGTTATCATAAAAGATGTTGTATATTTTCTAGTAATTTGGTTTCCCCCCCCCCACAAGTTCAAATCGAGTTGCAACCATGCACAATATGAATGAAAGTAAACACAACGTTATTTTTTGCTCCTTTTGGGCAAACAACTTGTAAACTACTATTTGTTACTGAAATTACCGAACAGAGAAACCTACCCTAGGGGTAACGGGTCACGGACCTTACTAGAATTCCAGACAAGATCCATGCAGGTAAATCTTCATTTAGACCAATCTATGCCAATTTCCAGCCGCAATACGTATCTTTTTAATCTTATTTAAAGTGCTACCGAGTATTTGACAACCGCAACCAATCGCTACCGAACCTTGTAAAACTAGAAAAATAAATCAACACGGGACAAAAAAAACATTCCGTCTTATATAATTGAGATGACAAGTTGCAAGTAAACAACTTAAATTATCTGCGACACAATTGGATTCTTGGGCTATATATTTCTATAGTCTTTTAACGCCACACTTTTACACATCATTTTAATGAGATAATTAAATTCGTTTTATCCATTTTCTTCTGCAGGCAACGGCAACCACATGCCCTGATGTCTGCATCAACACTTTCACATTAAATAAAAAATAAAAATAAACGAATGCATAGAGAATAGAAGAAGTCATAAACGGAGCAATAACTCCAAGGAAATTAAATTAATGTTTAGTTTAAGCTTAAAAGCCGCATTAGCCGTCTTTATCAAGTTTTCTGAAAAAAAGAGTTTCAAACCTTTCAGTGAAACCCCTAGAAACACTTTTTATTTCCAAATCATTTCCCTTCGCAAAAGTTCATTTGTCTGCAGCAAAAAAAGCAGTCGATTCAAATTGGTTTTTGAGTGCACGGTGGAGATTGAAATTTGTTGCATGGCGTACAACAATCCTTGAGTACCTGTTTCTTCTGTTGCAACTCCCAACCCCCCCAATGCCCAAATAAGAAAGAAACGGTAAACCAGTCTTGCAAGGCGATGTTATTGCAAGATAAATTACAAAACCTCTTAATCGGTTCCATAAATCTAAAACCTTCGCGTGATCATTCGCGTCAAACCTGACTTTTTATCAAAATATGTTTCCTTCCACAAAAGGCATAAATTTGTTCAGTGTCAAGGTCCCAGAAATCGAGAACTCGAAGGCTTTGCCACTAGAAAACGCATGTAGGTCCTTCACCTTCGAACAAGTGAAATATTACGACGTATAAGCAAATTCGGTTTACCAAAGAGCGAAAAGTTTTTTCTTACGCGTTTCCACATGCAACTGAAATCACCACAAATTTGGCTGAACTTCCAACAGCAAAAATAAAATAAAACTTGAAAGAGAGGCGTTGGAAAAATTTTCAGACGCCGGTTTCTGGCGGCAAATTTCAACCGGAAACCACCGGCGCCAGCAATCAAACTCAACACCGGACAAATCAAAATAACAGATTCAACTGCTACTCGTTTTAGTTACCTATGCCTAAATCATTTTGACACAAAAAACGTCAAAGAACTAACCTTCAATCAGTAGAATCAAGAAAACCGTCAGCCAACTCATTTTCGGGTCGGTTTCCATCCCGAATGTCCACCGAAAATTAATCCAGAATTCGATAGGTTCCAAAAATCATGTTCGAAGAGTTCGCGGGCACAATAAGAAAAAAAAACACAAGCCGGGTACAACGAGAGTTGCACGGCAGCAACAGCCAAGCGGATCACCGAACTTTTAAATTAAATATCTTTTGTCGAATTTTCGAGTACACGACGGGAGAAACAAGAAACCCCCCGAAAAAAAAACGAAGAACAAAACCAACAGAAAACTAATAAATTGTATTAGCCTACTCTTTTTCTTTCTTTTTGATATCGGAAATATTGCCCACACACATATGGACACAAATGAAATGATCGAAAGGCATAGCTTCGAGACGGTAGACGCGTCACGGACAGCCAGCAACTGGTTGAACTCGAAATTTTCAAAAAGGAATTTCCACGATGGAAACCTCAAAGCGCAAGTCGAGTTGAAGTTGTGTAACGTTCGCCCTACCTGTTTCATTTGCTCTATTTCTACTCCTATTTCTATCCCCATTTCTATTGCCCCAATGCTCTGCTTCAATCGCTCAAACAAAAAACTACAAGCTCCCAGCCAGTTTTAATTAACAGTGGTTTTAACCCCCTGATGGTAATGAGTCTACCCGAAAATTAAGTCCTACAGTCAACTAAGAGAAATCTCCGACAACTCAACATACACAGCGATACGTCTAAAGCACGCGAATTTCTAGTAAAATTACGGATTATTGCCGATTTTCTAATATCCCGACCGAGGTACGATACAACACACCCGACTTGTGTGACAGACACATTTGAATGAGGTTTTCTGTAAAAGAATGTTGTACGACAGGAAGTGACCAAAGGCAGTTGCGTGCGCATTTAAACAAGACAAAAATTTTGACCATTCCGTTAACCAAAGTCAAGTCTTGTGCTCTCGGATATAAATGCAAAATAAATCGGACAAAACTTGTAATTATGGGATGATGAAACAACGCCCTACCTTCGACACATACCAAATGCGTTAAATATTTTCCTTCCATAAAATATAACGTATGAGCGCTATGCGATTACGCGATTACTTAACATTAATACATTCCGTTTATATATTATTGACTGTTTTCTGCTGATTTATTATTAAAAACATAAAACCTTGCGTTAACAACTACTTAACGGTCTCAGTTGTAACCTTCACCTGACCCATGAAACCGTCCCTACACTTCCAATTAATGATTTTTAATAATAAATTGTATAATTACGACTTATATATTATTTTGTGATTAAGTAATTAATTATCACGTTGTCTTTTTCTATACATATTTCCTTGTAAAGAAAAATTAATGTGTGAATCAAAGAATTCATTAAGTATCCGTATTAATAATATTGGATATTGTTTGAATTGATGTACGGTTATTAACGTTATTGAAAATAAAATGCTACACACTTGAAAGAATTATTTAAATGAAAAAAAGAAGATTGTAATACGAAAACCATTAAAGTAACCTTCAACTACTATGGCAAAGTGATGACGGATACTACGAATGATATGAATAATTAGAAGTGTCCATAATAATTACAACTGTGTTGTGGCAAAGGGGAATTACAGTCTTCTTTCCCTACAATAAAATATAAATAAAAACTGATTCCAACTTATGCGTCGCGTGCATTCAAACATTCCTGAAAAAAAAACCTGTCAAAAAAACAAAAATCCAACGATATTTGCCAGTAGAAATTTTATAGAAATTATTAAAACAAGAAAACCTTTGGTATTTCTTTAATCTGTCATAAATCCAAAGAAAACCTGCGGAGAAGCAAAGGGCTTAACCTTTCTCATCGCTCCATTTTCGACAGATTCACCTACGTCTGTTTTTCATTTTCATTCAAAATTCTCGACCATTATTTTCTTACCTCTGCCTGTGAACCTTTTGCCTTTTCTCTTGGAGATTTTCACATTTTTAGAAGAACAAAAAAAAAGGAAGAGAGCTCAAGGATTCCCAACGACCGCTTCGCCGCCATAATTTTTCTGATTGTCATTCTGTTAACGTCAAAAAAAGAAACTTTTTATAGTAATCCTTTTACCACAGACAAAAAAAAGAGGAAAGAGACAGAGAAGATGAAGAATTAGAAGTAGAAGAAGTAGAGGTAGAAGAAAAACTGATTGTGACAAACGTTTTAATGAAGCTCCAATAATTTCCTCTCTCAATCGGCCTTCGGAGAAAGCCACCACCAGAAATGAAGAGAAAGTCAGAAAACCAGACTTGTTTTAACTCTTATTAAAGTTTTAACTTCGTGATCTACATTTCAGATCCATTTATGTATGTGCGACAGAAAAAAAACTACTGGAAAAGAAATTAAGCGAGTGAAACCCAGTTAATAATCCAGTGAAATTTGTAACCCAGAAAATCAGGCAACCGCATTTCGGTTAATGGAATTTTTGCACGATTTCGGCCAACCGTCTGAATGGCCGTATACCTTTTTATGAATGTTTCAGATCTACCTGGGACAATAATTTTTGACCAGAATATGTCTAAGGAAGGAACCCAATTAAAAAATTGGAAAATATTCCTTGGCAATCACTCGGAAAGAGGGAACTTTCCTATCTGACTGACCTACTTCTACTATTACACGTAACAGTTACCTTAACCTGTCTTTAGGTTTGGATCCTCCCTTATGTTCCTTGATGACACAGTTATACGGTCGTACAGTTCTCCTGGGCAAGACAAGGAACTTCGAGCATCATTAAACTACCCCCAAAGCTGACGATGAAAAATATCTAATTAGGTTACACACATAAATGTAGTATTTTAAATTTTATTTCAGAGACAGATCATCACTTATACAATAACTAGAGCAGTAAAAGAGTAAATTTCAAATTTCTTAAAGAAGAAGAAAGACAAATAAATTGACACTCAAACAGAAACTAAATTAAAGAAACTTGGCTTACTTACCCCATACAACTGTTTAAATGACAATGGTTTAAACCACACATTTATCTTATTTTATTGTGCAGTCCATATTGAAAATTTATACTTCAAGGTTTGCGATCAGTGATATCACATTTTTTGATGACATATTGTTTAGATTGCTTTTATCTTTTGGTGAATTATGTTTTTCAGGACCAAATCAATAGAAATGTAATGCTCCATTTCATTAGGGGCTCAAATTTAGCAGCCGCATATCTTGAAATGGCTTCATTTGTACGCATTAATGTTTTAATTGGCAATTTGAATTAAGAAAATATTAATTACTCTTCATAATATTCGTCATTGATATTAATTTAATATTATTGTGACCTTCGTTTGAATGTTCTTAACTATTAGTGGTTCAGTCTAGTGAAGAGTGATTTTTGCATTTACAAAAGTATTTCCCAGCTCAATTCTTGGTACAGATATGTTACATTAAATTATCAGATTAGGTGGAAGAGGAAGATACTTCCCTTTTTTTGCAAAACAAGTTTTCTGGAAATTTGTTAGCAAACCAAAGAAATTCTGTGTGAAGGTCCTGAAAATAATCAAAATAATTTTAAATTCTGTGCAGAAATTAATAATCAAATACTCTGCTTTGAAAATTCTTAAAAATACTGACTACCAAGAATCTATTGTTATGTGGTAAAAACATTAGCATTCACTGTTTGCAAGTTGAAGTGCCCACTGTGAAGTTAAAATCTTATCACATGGAAAAAGAGCAGTTGAGAGAGTCAGAAATTTCCACCCCAGATGTCAGGAAGGTTGTTGCAAAATTCACTTTTAAATTATTTTATTCCAAGAAATGTGTTTCAGTTTAGTATTTTCTATTTGCTGTTTACATTTCCTTCTCAAATACTGACACATCTGTATAATAAAATCATCATATTTGAATTATTAGCAAGTTGAACATCTTGTTTCGTACAAATATTTTAACTGTCAAATAGTGTACATTTAGTACATGTTAAGAGAATGGAATCATGTTTTGTTGAATTATTATGTTACCATTAACTCTTATATTTAACTATTTTTCCTGATTTGGACCATTCTCATTGTCAATCAAAATTGTAGAGTGGTTCTTACCAAAGAAAATAATAAATTTTTGGTAGTTTGTATTGTTCCATATGGTGTACTCCTTCCATATAGAATTCAAACTGAAATAATAAAATATATCTATAACTAAACAAAGTTTTATATAATGAAAAATAAATTATTATTTTTGTGAGATTGGAGGGCACTGAATAACACAACAAATATTTGATGTTCACTCTTCTATTGAAGTCTCAATTCCAATAAACCTTTTTTATGAGACTTTGAAGAATCATAAATCAACACTCGAACATATAAATAAATAATATCTGATGTCAACATTTACCTGAATGTGAAAAATGTGATTTGTTGTCGTACACATGTGTAATTTTCTCAACTGCATCAGATATGAAGTTAGTTATGGCCACTTTGGCCTTGGCCACCTACTTGACTTTAATTTCAGTCCTTGACTCAGCTTACATCTGAAAACAAAATTAAAAGATTTGTAATTAAACATTAATTTGTACTGGTATTTGTTAAATTGTATAAAACAAATTAGCAAACAATATCTCTCCAATGATTGCATTTATTTTAAAAATTATTACCAAATTTGTTTGACAATAATTCCAATCATTCATGAGATGTTTCTCATATGAAGTAAATGAATCATTCAATAATTTCTGACATTAAATGTCTTGAACTAACAGGTTTTTTATTTGCTAAATTGTGTGCCTAATGAAATGTTGTGAAGTAAAAAACAATACCTTATGAACGTTGAAACAAATACAATCATATACCACATGATTATTGTTGACCTTGGTTCCATTAATAATAAACTAATATTTGAATTGAATGTCAATGTTAATGACAATTTCCCATAACAGGTGCAAGGTACAATCACAAAATTCATGAATCGTGAAACAAAATAATAATTTAGTAATGTAGAGAGACATTTCAGTAAAAAACTAAATATACCATATTTTATTCTGGTCTATAAGATAATAATTTCATTGCCATGTAACCAACTTACAATTACTTGTCCATTTTACTACCAGGAGTGACTTAAGTGGTGCACTCAAATTGTAGTGTCTTATCAGTCTGTAGCCGTGGCCCATAGCACTATCTTGAATTTTCCATAAATGTTATTTTATTATAAAGAGAAATTATGTTACCATGACATACATGCGTTTGCCATATGTACAAGCCACTGAAAAAAAAACTAATTCTAGTTTGTATTGAAGGACAAATTCGTTTTAGTTAAAAAACAAAGCGTCAGAACCGGATATTGCAAAGTTGGGGCCACTGAGGCCCTAAAAACCAAAAAGAATAACTGCAAGTTATTCATGAGTTATCAACAGTCATCAAGTTATTCATCAAGTTATCACAAAAAGAATAACTGCAAGTTATTCATTTTGTCATTGCCAGATATTTATAGCATTTTGATTCACATTAGGTAGAATGATTCATTCTTAAATTACGAGAAGACCTTCAATACTTCAGACTCTTTGCTCTCAGAAAAAAAACAACAAAAGTAACTCAATCCAAACTGTCGTACAACTTGGTACACCTTTGGTAAATCGCACCAATACGCCTCCAGAGATGTAAAAATTTTTACCACTTCTGCTTCATACGATCGTCAACTTCTTTGTCAAAACAAGAAACTGTAAAACGCTCTACTACGTTCATTAAAATTGAGTTTATGCAAACAATATAAGTACTAGAGGGAACTGATTCAAGGAACCCAGAGAGGACACTAAATATTCGTGCCCCATTTTACAACACCTCCCGCCACAGGTCACTTTTACTTGAAGAAGAAAATTAAAAATAAACGGATATACATAATTATATAGTTATAATGCAAAGACAATTTCTTTACACAATTCATTTCTATACCTAATCCATAACAAACAATAAAATATTTCAAAACGGAAACAAAATATCTATTTTTCATTTTTATCATAAATATATATATATGTGTGTGGGTGTGTGTGTGTATACAAGAATTTATATACATATATGCATATATATATATTACCCTTACACACATACATTACATGATTATTATTATCACCAAGGATAATAATTGAAAATTTCTATTGGTTTTTGCGCCAATCAATCATTCATTTAATTGTTTTTAATTTTCTATTCACGAATAGTAAGACGTATTTATATTATTCTTTTATTTACATAAAAATGTTTAATTTAAGACGCGACGACTTCCGTTTACCTTTTCGTTAAAAATTTGCATATGAATGTGATTGTGGTAGGAACGAAAGGGATGGAGCCGGGTTAATTTTATATCGGTTTCCCCTGCCCCGGATATCAACTGATATGATTAGAAAAATAACTATGTATATAAAATCATGTGACTAGGCATCATCGTAATCTTCAACAGCAATAACAAAAATTGACGGAACTTCCCTCCCTGGTCCGAGAAGGAGGCTGTTTCTTTGGATTGAACAGGGTTATTGATACGTGTCTGTACCTTATTAAATTATGCTTTCAAAGAAAAGTGTTTGCGAAAAACGCTGTCGTCACATACGTTGAGAATAATAGAAAAAATAGAGAAGTAGCAAGAAGAAAATAAGAACGAAGGACGTCAGACAGTCAGACAGGTACCGTGTCATAGTATTAACAGGGATGCAGCCAGACACCTACCCCCAGAAAAGGGCTTTCGGTCCGAAGACGAAAGCAAGCACACACATGAATATGCAAATTCAATTCACAGAGACAGTCACGGCATGACAAATGTGAAATAGCTGGGGTCAGGTACCCAGAAGAAAAAACCGAGGCACTCATTTGATCCTCACCTTCAACGATCAGAATCAGATCTGAACCAGGTCGGTGGTCTCTTGACAAAGCACTTGTTTTACATTATTGTTGGTTTCATATTCAACAACGATCAGTTAGGACACTTAACTCACTTATAAGGCTCTGCGGCATTTTCTAAGAAATAAATATCGATTCAAATTTTTGCATTCTCTAAAATGTTAAGGCTTTGTTGCTGAAGACCGGAAATACCGTGTACATAAAATTATGTAATCTTACTTTATATAACTGAAAAGTTATGAAACTGGTTACTGTTGCAACTGACATTGAGAGTTTTGTTTTACGCAGATTTGAGAAATATTTCCCGAACTGAAATATTCGGGCACATTCAGGATAAAATAAATTGTCAATCAATTTTACACTGATTTTTTGAGAGAAAACAAAAAAATCAGCAGAGCGAATTAAATCTTATTAAATCTCTGATCACTATTTTCATTCCTATTTTTTGTCTGTGAATTTGCTATCAGAAAAAAAGCGTCACGGAAATGTGGTCCGTCGTCAAATTTCTAACACAAAATAGAAGAACAAGGTAAGGAAGAAGTCTACTTCAGAAAATGGACATAAAGTTGCAAAACACATAGAATCTAAACTCGCAGGTGTGGATTAAGGACTTTATGTAAAATGGAGAAATGAATGTTATCATTCGATTTAAGGATCAGACGACTCCAAACGTCAAGCAGGAAAAGATCGAATCTTCGTGAAATCGAAGGTGAAACATGTGACGATGATATTTTTCGTTCCGCGAAACAAAGTCGAAAGCCTCAGTGAAATATTTTGGTCCGTTCGTGCAGGTACTTTCTAAGGTACCATTCATCACCTTTTATACGAAAGTGGCAGTAGAAGTGATGATCATTTCAACGTAGTAAAAAATATGGTCGCCGTTGCTTTTTTCCGGAACCTTTTTCTTTGCAAAACAAACTTTCAGACAAGAAAAGACCGAACCGCGAAGAGTTTTTGTTCCGGTCAACTGCGTCCAAGAAATTCAACTACATCACGCCGGTTACATAATAAATTAATAAAATAAATTACTCCTTAATAAAATTGGTAAAAATGTACCAAAAGGTAGTTCTATCAATAAATATAAAGTTCGTCGCTTCGGGTTTTTCACTTAGGTACCTAAATCATTAAGGCAGACGACTGAGATTTACGAAATAGTTTTACTATTGACGGTTCGGTCCGCCTGAGAGAAACACAGACATACAAAAATTGCACGCATACTAAATAAAGAAAGTCAGGCAAGTGACATTTCAGGAAATTCCGAACCTGATTACATTTGAGTGGACCCCAACGGAAGGGCCCCGAATATCTCGTGTTTCCTTCGTTTATGTACTAAGTTATGTATTTACAGTCTTTATTTTTCTTCGTGGTAAAAGGCAGTTGGACGAAAACAAAAACCCGGCTAAAACGCTCCTGGTCCGGAGATGCCGTTAACGTTTTCATAAACCGGAAACAGCATCCGAAATATGCGGTCAAGAGCCTCTTACTTCTATTTCCTATCATCTATTTTCGAAGAGGAAGCGAATCTGCAGCAATGGTAGTTTTCTTGCAAGAACGGCACAGGCACCTTCCAAATCTTTCGCACCTGGAAACCTGCTTTCATTTTGTACTAATCATTAATTTCCTTTGTACTTAGCCAGTTTTCTATACACAAGCGAATATACCCGATTTCTTAGTACTCGTCACAGCCATTGTGCCACCGTTTTTGCAGAACAGCCAAAATGCAGAAATACATCAAAGACATGAACTCATTGGAGTCATCGAACAATACGAGAACAATAAGAATTGAGTTCAGAAATATTTTCTGTCTAAAAACTCCACAAAAAAATTCATTTTCCTTTTTTGAAACGAAAAAGGCCACGTCGAATTTACAATTACAAAAAGATTAATAATTTTTCATTGTTTCCATTTGTTTCCAAAAATAGTCTGGAAAATGTAGGCATCTTCCGGCACTTCTCATTCATTTTCTCTTTGATGGAGAGTTGGAGGGTCCGATTGTTCTCCAACAGACGACGATAAAAACAAAGATATGGCGCCCGACCAGCGGGAAATCCACGACTTACAACAATTAATAAGACAATTTCGATCGGATTTCACTATTTAAAGGTAACGATTTCATATTTCTAAAAACAAACTTTAACGGACATCTTCGATTGGCCCGACCAGACATTTCCAGGCACGAGGTGATGGACTTCCGTTTCCTGTTCACTCGACAACGGTGGTCGAACTTCTTTTGCTCGTTTTCCTCCTGTTTCTTTCTCTTCCGCAGCGTTTCCGCTTCGGATTTAACGATTGTCGTTCGTCATCACTCCTGTCGCTCTGAGTCGAATCCGATTCCAGTTTCCGTTTCTTCGACCTTGTTAAAGGCCCCGCAGAAGGCACGCTTTCCTCTCTTGTGATATCACATTTCAATGTCATCACAGCTGGCATTTCGCCTGTTTTTCTTTGGTCACAATGATTAGATTCTGCTTTTCCACTCGCTTCAGCGTCACACTTAACCTTTTTGCCGCGTTTCGGTTTAACCGCAACGGGGGCCGCAACGGACGCGGTCTGCTGGTACTGCCGTTGACTGCCATACGAACACAGAGATATTTGGTCCCCGAACTCGGTTGGTTGCTTCCGTTTTCGCGGTGACAGCGGAAGACTCAACTGGATGGGAGGATGCTCTGCATCTGGCAGATACCCACTAGACGATTTCCCGCTAAAAACACCCTCGAAGGTGTGGGCCGGGGACGTGGTAGATGAATCTTCCCCGGAGGAAGACAGACTCGATAAGTACTCTTCCACCCGTTTCGCATTGAAATTAAAAACGTTCGTATTGTTTGATTGGGTCCGGGTCGAACTCCCGATTGAACAGACCGAACCCGATTGACTCACTTTCATGGGCATTTTGATAGACGAGGTACCAGACGAGCTGGACGTTGAAAAACTAGAGGAAGAAGAACAGCTGCGGACATCTGTGGACTTTTTCATCCGTCGCCTTTGAGCCAGTTTGGCATTGACAACATCCTACAAGGAGAACAATAAAATTCAATATCACTCTTGATGACACGCCGTGCCGCATGACTGACATACATTGCTCAGTCACTTGCACTTGAACACACCTGAAGTCTGAACCCTTCCTTGTGAGCCTGATGGAATGCTTTGAAAGTCTTTTTAACTCCAATTTCAGCAGATCGGGCCGATGATCCCGTTGTGAGAACGTCTGGTGTCATCAGAGGTGTCGTTGGATATACAGATGTATTACTTCCCTGAAGCCATTCATTACAAAGAAGATCTTTCATTTGAAGCCTTTGCTTCGGATCAACTGTCAGCAACCCTGGAGAAAAAAAACAGATTAAATGTCTGTTCTTTTTAATAGTTATTAACCATGTTGGCATTTAATCCATTCATACCTTTCGTCAAGGATTTGGCTTGATTTGAAACTGGTCCCCAAGCTTCGTCATGGAAATTAAATTCACCTCCTTTGATTCGGCACATTACAGCAGCAGCGCTGTCGTCTCTTGACCTCGCATGGAAAGGCACTCTTCCACTAAGCATAGTGTACTACAGGCAGATTATAAGACAAATAAAATTACATTTGATATTGACAAAATTTATTATTCATTCGAAAAGCAACAACAACTCACCAGTATAACTCCTAAACTCCATAAATCACAGTTTTCATCGTAACCATCTTCTTCCCTGTTGAAGGCCTGCTTAAGAACTTCAGGAGCCGCATACTGAAGTGTAAAACAGGGTGTATGCATTGACTCTTCCTCGTGTTTTCGTGCGAATCCAAAGTCGACTATTTTGATTTCGGCAGAATCGGATTCATCCGTGAAAAGGAGATTCTAAAAAGTAATAGTTAAAATATTTTCATCTAAATAGAAAAGACTCTCAATTTCTCCTGCAGCAAGTTTACCCTCAGGTACTGCATAGTTACGAAACATTCCATTTCAAAAGAACTGTCCTAGTCTTACCTCGGGCTTGAGATCGCGATGAACGACACCATGGGAATGCATAAAACTGACGGCTGACACAAGCTTTCGCATTATTTGGCTCGCTTCGGACTCCGTGAACCGATCCTTTTTTCTTATTCTTTCGAGGAGTTCTCCGCCCCGAAGCAATTCAAGTACTATGTAGGTATGCGCCTGAAAAGCGAAGAAAAATAAATTTAACTTGGGCGAAATTACGGGAGAAATGTCAAGGTTTCAAGGTTAATCCCAAGGTAAAATCCTCTTATTTTGTCCCGCATCAAAAACATTGTTGCGGTGCCCAATGCTTAACCTGTCATTTCGTACAGTTCACCCATTAGTAAGTAGACAAAAAAATCTGTTAGTGTATGTTACCTCGTCGAAATAGACTTCATGAAGGTTCACTATATTTGGATGACCCTGACAGGTTCTTAAAAGATTTATCTCGTGTGTACAGTCCAACCGGCGAGTTACTATTTTCACGGCGTACTCCTGTCCCGTTCGACGATGAGTGCACTTCCGGCAGACAGAGAAACTTCCATCACCGAGGATGCCCTCCTTCAGATTAATCTCATAATTTTGAAAAAATGGCGAATCCTGAAATACGAAAAACAACTTGTTAGACGAGAACGCAATTGGTTTTCTGTTAATTGGAAAGAAGGATGAAAGTGATGGAAGATAAATACTATTAAAAGGGATGAAAATGAGAGATGGTAGTATTGGACTACACAAGAAAATGTATAATATAGAAATTTAAGGTGGGTAAGTGCCGGCGAATGTTGATTTAGTCTACAAATCGCTAACAAGGCTATACAACGGTGGTACATTAATACTTGGCGTTAGGATACAATGTATACATGGTTATGAAACCGGTTTTCAAGTAAGGTGAAGTTCTGCGCTACAAGCTATGAAAATGATCGATATTTTTTACATGCAATAAAAATCACGTACAGTTAAGACAACACCGTTCTTTTCTGTCTCTATCGGACAGTCTAAATTGAAACATTCATTACATAAACTTTTATTACATGGAACTCCTGTACATTAATTGATTAGTTTGCAACTGAGAAACTATTAATATTGTTGCCGGTGCAAAGTACTGTAATATAGTAAGGCAAAAACTGTGAAAGTGCGAATTACGCAAAAAAATAACGACTCAAAATTTCAATAATTTGATACATAATAGTCTGAAGTAATATAAAATTGTAGCATTTTAATATGTCCAATCTAAGCGTGGTTATTAAAATAATTATTAAAGAATTGAAAGGAAAAACAAAATTTAAATCAGCACAATAAAATGAAGAATGGTTGGTCGAATTGTCGCAGTAAACTCCTTGTCTTAAGTAAAATAGTAAAAGAATAAATAGTAGAATAGACAAAATTGTAAATTTGACCGAGAGTACGCCAGGTGAAATGACAACAAGTTGATTATCTAAGCAGAAACAGGTACCGATGAATGAAATTAAAAAAAGTATTAAATAGAGAAAACAAGAATAAAGAACAATATGAACGCCATAACTGGCAGACAAATAAATAATTTAAATTAATTAAAATAAAATCCGAAGGCCAAAATTAGGAAAATAATTGTGAAACGAATTAATATCACTTCTCGGAAAGTCTTGAAATTATTTAACCTGCGAAATTATTTATCTATTGATGAATTTTCACACACAATACAATTGTAATGTATACACAGATGGAACAGTATAAGAAAAATAATTAAAATCAAATATTAAAAAATTAATTACTCGACTCTAATTCAAACCGCTTTTATAAAATGTAACTTCTTTAATAGAAAAATAAAACATACATGTTAAACACAGACGGAAGCTATTGTTATTCTTGATAATATTTAATAATTAACTAACTGCATTCAGAATTAGACGGTGTTTAGCTTCATAGAATATAATTGTCTTTCTTCCTGATACCTCAAACCTTTTTCGTTCCGCTTGTTAATTTTCCTTCGTTTAGGGTGAATTTAGGGTAATGACTCTTATTTGCGTTTAATCGTGTAGAATCGTCTTTTACTCCTCAGTTTATTTTGTAGTGTACAAAATGATTAGTATTATCATCTTCTTTGGTACTATCAATAACACGCAATAACACCAATTGCACATTTTAATGTGTTACGAGACTTTAACGAATCAAAAATCAATTGGAATAAGAAAATACTAATTGCAGACAATCAACCCTATTTTCAAGACTCAAACCCTTCAGAGGGCGAAAACTTCAATTTTCTATTTCCTCATGTCCACTTCGAGTGTTTTTAAGAAAGGCCACGGAGAAGTTCTTGACGTTGAAGAATGCCAAGTTCAATATAATTATCATTATTTGTTTGAAAGTTAGGTTTTGATTAATAAAAATCATTTCTATTTCGGGAAATGAAAAATAAATCAATAGAGGAGTGTGGCGTAGGTACACTAAAAAATAAAAATAGAATACACCCAGTGAAAGACGAACGACGTATTGTCTTTCTCCATTTAATTAGTAGCAAGGGAAGAATTCTTAAACAGTGAAAGGGACGGTGACTTTAAATAAAATGAAGAGTCGAGTTTAGTGGTTTACTAAAAAAAGAAATGGTGATTTTAAAGAGTTTTGGGTCTCAGAAAATCAAACCAAAAGAGGCACTACTCTTATTAAAAATACATACCTTAAATTTCTCGGCAATCAAATTTGCCAGGCTGGGCCGTCGATCGGCGATCCTAAAAATATCTTCGCTGACGACATTTTCACTGAAAAGAACACTAGGAGCCACGTAGGAATATCCCTTGAAAATTTTGTCATAATTTGGAGGAACTATGGCCGGCGAATCGGTCGGTGTCATCTTAGTGAACTCTTCTGAGAAATTGCTTACGTCTAATTCATTCGAGATCTTTGGAACAAACGGAGCGGGTATGTTTTTCCTTGCTAATTCGCTCCAGTCGGTACCCTGAAAATTAAAATGACAATTTAATAATTGAGATTCAGAGCTTCAAATTAAAATAGTCAGTGCCAGGGTTTTTAAATGAAAATGTCAAAATTCATAAATAGCAATAACTCAAAATCGAATGTTCGGTACATTTTTATCTGATTCGGTGGCGCCACTTCCTGAAAACAACCGACGTGGCCCAACACGCGTAAACAAGATGGCGGTTAACTGGTTTTTAAGGAAAATCGCCGTGAAAATCACGTGTCACCAGCCATTTTCGCCGCCATTCAACTTCAATCAAACGTTCAGATGACTAATTTAAGAATTAGTATTTTTTCTTTCTTTCAAATTCACGCTGCAATGAATGACGACTTTCATTAAAGTCAAACTCACATGCATTTCCGGTTTCAACACCGCCTTTCACGTGTTGCCAGCAAACGCAAGTCTGCACCACGTCTGGACAAAACCCGGATACCTGGCTACCTTCCGACCTGTTGCTACGGGTGCGAATTATGTAAATTTACACGGGAAAAGCAACGGAAAATTATGAAAATCTCAGATTTGAAACGTGTGTGATGTGGGAAATAATGAAAATTTTCCAAAATTGGATTTTAAAGGATTCATTTAATTCTGATGGAATTGGTGAACGTGACTCTTGAGTAAAAGCACACTCGCTAATGTTCAACCGGAACTTTTACTCTGTCACACA
This sequence comes from Polyplax serrata, assembly GCA_037055365.1. Lineage (NCBI taxonomy): Eukaryota > Metazoa > Arthropoda > Insecta > Psocodea > Polyplacidae > Polyplax > Polyplax serrata. The sequence continues at coordinate 1,115,745 of JAWJWE010000038.1, read as the reverse complement.
CCTCTATAGGAAACCATTATCAGTTTTTACACTCTCTTTGAATTTTCATTTAGATATTAATTGTATTTCGTTGCTTGAAAAATAGAACCTCGGCCGACAGATTAATCCAATGACTGAATTAACCCACAAAAAGATACTTGTAATTAAAATACGAACTAATTGTATGTTTCCTATGATTTAGTTTCACCGTCTAATTTCACTCACCGCAAAAAATTGATGTCTTTTCAGTTCTTCAGCGTCCTCTTCACCGCCTCCCAGTCTCTTCCTCGGATTTTTGACCAAAAGTTTACTAATGAAGTCCGCGACTTCCGGTGAAAATCCGGGAGGCATCGGTGGATTGACGTTTAATATCCTCCTGAAAATTAATAAAATTAAAATGTGAGGGCGGAAATGTGCAAGTAGAAAAGAAGGACGGCGCTAATGTCCGCAAGGCAACAAAAGTGAGAAATCCTCGTGCTTTAAATGAATGAAAAATTTGTAAAGGCCGAGGATGCGGTAACTGCGACGCCCGCTGTCTAACTAATCTTATTAAACCCAAAAAATAACTAGAGGCGGTCGTTAACTTTATAAGTAAAACCATTTTACCTGTACATGAACATTTAGAATGATTTTTATCCATAGTTGAGATACTGCAAAATTTTTTTAAGTTTTCGAATGTGCTTAAATTCGAAAATTACAATTATATTGTTTAATAAAATCTTGAGTTATACAACAAAATTGTTGTTTCCACGTCCACGTTGTTTGTACTGTGAAATATCTGGTATCCAAACAACATAGGTTTTTACTACCGTGACACGTTGCTACAAGAATGTAACATGAAAGTAGTGCCAAGACAGAAAACATAAATTTTTACAACAATTCCAGTACGGTTTCCCCACGTGATAGTTTTATGGTGGTTTCCGGGGATTTCGCCCACTGAGTTCTCAAATTTTGACTCACCTCGAAATTTCCTGTTGTGTGTTTCTCTCACCTTCTACGGTGAAAGGTGACGCCCCAGTTAGAAGTTCATAGGTTAATACTCCAACGCTCCACCAGTCTACAGCCTAAAACAAAAGAAAGAATATTTTTAGAAAAACTGAAGAAATTTCCAAAGTGATAAAAAAAGTAATTTTAAGTGAGCTTTCAGATCACATCTAAACCTGATCTCGGACTGAATTTTAATTAAACTGACGCTTTCGAGGAGAGGAAGTCCTTTTATAACGACAACTCGTGAACTCAAGAAAAATGTGCTTCCCTTAAACTTATAAATTTAAAGCGCGTATTTTCAGTTGTTAAAACCAAAAATTAGGGCTCTAGGTTTTAACACGAATATCTGAGATCGAACAACAGTTGCTGAAGAGATTACTGCACGTAAAAGTGAACATACGGCATGTTATAAATATTAATAGAAATGAAAATAAAATACGAGTTTATTCGAAAGTAGTACTTTTGAAGACCGAAAAACAAAAACATCCTTCTACATAAAACGGGAAATACAATAAACAACTTTGCCTTGAGTTTCAAGAGAACAACCACCCAACCGGCATTCAGTTACTAAACAATGAAACTCGTAAAATTAATGACTTCAAGGTACAGATAGTTGAGTGGTAAAAAATGTCGTAAGTAGGTAAGGTGTTCAGAAAATTATTTCGGATCTACGAAAATACCTCGACTAATATTGTCGATAACTTTTTGTATACTTATATTTATATAATAGAAATATTTGGCACCAGCAAAACTCGAAGCTCATTGCGCAACAAAATCAGAAGAAAAGCAAAACAACACAAGAAGCCCGTCATCCTTATGTCGGTCAATGCGTTGCACTTCACCATTTGCCCACTCTTGTTTTGAAATTTCAATCTTGAAACATCGAAAACTCGTTGTATTTCATATATTCCTATGTTTACATAAAGAGAGAGGGCCAAGTTGCTCAGAAATTTCTTACAATCTTCCATTTTTGCAAAGGCCTGTCATGCGCTTCCGGAAGTTCCTCAAGCACTGTAATTTAACATGGTGCAAATTTTTCTGTAACTTTCAGTCCGTCCCGTCATTTTCCCGTCATATTTCCGTATGCAAACAAGCGAAACTACATACGTCCGCGAATGTGTGTGTATGTCTATCGACAATTATTCTAGACATTCCGACACAACTCCAAACACGTAGAATTTAGAATACAAGTATTACGTGGCCCACATTTCTAAATTTAACGCCATCTCTGCCCCCGTTTTTCTTCTTACTCCTATACCGTCACACCACAGAGAAGTTCCTCAAAACAATCACCCAAAATACATTATAGTGCAATCAATAACAGCACACCTACTGTATTTCTGGAACAGTTAATATCTAATCTGATCATTTATAATTGGTCTCATCTTCTCGTTGATACATGTACCCTAAATTAGTTCATGTATTTAACCGCTGCCGTCGAAAGTAATCATAAATTAATTATAGTTCACTTATTGTGTAGAAATTTAAAACACTTTTAGAGTAACGTTGATAAAAATATTTTTATTCAAAAATTAATTTACTAAATATTTATGTAAATAATTTAGGTGACAATTTTCCTTGAGTTAAACTAACGAAGCACAGAGTAAGGAGTAATTTTGAACCTCGTTAAAATACTAAAAAATAGAATTAAGCTGCAGACACAATACCTTACTTAATTCGTAAACAATTCCAAAGACATGTTTCGAAGAATTAAGTTAAACAATCATTGTAGTAATAATATTTAACAGGTAAAACTCTCCGTCTGTTCTGGGGAGATGTCTCAGGGGACGAATCATCCTTGTTTGATCAATAAAAACTCAGGTAAATTGTTTTGGCTATGCAGAAATAGAATGTTGATGGGTAAACCTTTCTTCATAATATTCAACCAGTACATTAATGCAAACCGTGTACTAGAAAGAGATAAAGCGCATAAGTTATGGCTTTTCAAATAATAATAATAATTTTGTAAATTCTCAATGTTACACTTGACAGGTAGAGAGAATGTGACATGTGCGTTTCCTAAATGTCTGCTGTCAGAGACTGGATCCTCAGGCTAGTTTTTCCTATTTAGTTCCGAAAATGTTTAAGACATGTCATCCTCCTCGTAATGAAACTACTTACTTCTGCACGGTGATTAACGAACGAATCAATTTATAGGGACAAAACTAATTGCTTCCAAACACTCGTTTGCATATATTATAATTAATAAAGCGTTTACAATCGTTTAAGTTAATTCTTATGCATGACCTCCGTTTTACATGAGTGTAATTGTTGGACATTAATGAGCGAAATTATTTACGTGAATGTAAGGAAATGGAGTTTTTAGAAGCTCATGGATTTATTTATCGTTTACGTTATATATTGTTGCAACAGCAACATTGTAATTTTGTCTATTTCAAAGTAAACTCCTAATAACCTACTTATACGTCGAGGTCACACCTGTAACCAACCTAGTTTAAAATATTAATTTTTAATTTCCATCGTAGACCCGTTACACTGCACAGCCATTTTTGTACGATTGCTCATTCGTCGTGTAAAGCATTTACATATTCGACTCATGGTTGTTGAGTAGTACATTTCGAGCCTTTCATTACGATTTGAAAACAAAACAAGGTATCAATTTATGAGCCGGTAATACTCATGCAAACCGTGTAATAATTTTAATAATTCAAAATATGAAGCATCCATTTCGATTGCCCGAAAGGGACAAAATCAGGTACCTTTGAAAATGACTGAATTACACTTGTGTGTCCGCCACAGAAAGTGAAATTTCTTATAAAGGTAATAAAAACAACTCGAGTCGTTCGAATAGTTTTCTAATGGAATCTTTAGCGACGATTTTAGCTGTCGTTGTTGTCCGGTTATTATCACAATAGTTAGCATTATGGAGGCGGTATGAGGTGTGACTTATAACTATTACCGTAATAATAAGAGCCGACACGCATTATTCAAATTATTGGAACCGATTAAGTTAACTTAAACTACATATCTGGTCACTACTGGAAAGCAATTTCAAACGATTGGGGGAACTTAATTAACATTGGAACGAAAACAAAACAACAGGATTTCATAAAAAATTCCAATATAAGGGAAAAGGGAGAAGGGAAGTTAGTCTTTTTGGTGTCCCATGTTTTACATTCTCTCTCTGTCGTACTCTGTTCCAAGAACTAAACAGTAAAAACGAGAACACGCGATCGACCAAAGTAAAAAAAAGGGCGTTCTTAACATGAAGTCGTCCATTGCAAGCCTTCTATCATTTTCTCGTGGGAATTTACCAAAGTTTTTCCTCTGGAAAAACTTGTTCTTGAAAAGACTCTTGTTCAGGAAAAGATGACAGGGCCACAACAGAATAGGAAAATCCAAAAATAAGACGTGCAATTTGTATCTGAGCCTTTCAACTTCAACTCCAGACGAAATACTTGTTATTGGCTCTACAAGACGAAATTAAATTGCGCATTAATAATAGAATAAACAAGGGGTCACATGCGTGCACCTATCAAACAGGGTACAACGGTTTGAGTACAAGTTTCGAAAGACGGGAAAGTCATTGTCTCGTGAAGCATAATACAAAGGTAAAGAAACCTGCACATGGATTTAAAAATATACACATAAATAAATGTATGCATGAAATGAAATTACACGTGGAGAGACGACATCCTCCGATTGAAAAGACATATTTCGTCTGTCATCCGTACAAGGTCTTCTATACTCTAACTTTATCTGGCTTTCTACCGAAAAGAAGGAATGGGATAAAGCATTCGGAACATGGCTGATGGAAAGTACTCTTCACTGCACAGAGTTCAGACGAAAAAATATAACTTTGTCAGCACGATATGCTAAGAAGGATTTTCTTCTTTGAAACACGAAATAAAACAATTTGGGAGAAGATTGAGAACACGCAAAAAAAGGAAATCGAACCATTCAAAGAATGTTCAATCGCTCTAAGCGATCGGTAAATAAAGACAAGATACTGGAAATAGCTCTCGCATAAGAATTTTCTTAATTTACTTCTTGACACTTGACAGAAGACTTCCCGTTTTACGCTCAAATGTTTTCTGTGACACCGCCTTTTCACAAAAACAAACCTGACCTGGATGTGAGGGCCAAGAGGAAGGACCGGTCACTAAATGACTGCTTAAAGAAACACTAATGTCATAAACCTTTTAATTCTGTGTGGTAAAGACTACTTACATATTTTAAGTAAGTCACGTAACCTAATATATAATACCATACTTGTCAGTTATACTTGTGCACCTTTCAGTTAGCCATTGTAAATAAATCGATTCACTGCTTTTTAAAAATTTTCAATTCTTAATTGACCATTTCACCAATCTCGACAGATGTTACTTCACAACGAAAAATCTCTAAATATTAAAATAAATTCTTAATTTCAATGTCCATGTCGTTCGTTACACACAACACTAACCACATAAGCATTTCCTTATTTTTCTGACTTACGCAAATTACTTTTTACTTCGCTTTTATATTTGTTTAAAATGTTTCCTAATTGCTGAGAGAAAGTTCACAAGTCACAGAGGATCGTGTTGCAAACCAAGTACAAATTTAAATCGATGTAAAATCAATCAGACTCAGTTTCACCTTTCAAATTCCGCTGGTAAACCAAATGTTTCACTCGGTACTAACAAATCAATAATGCACGCATAATGAAACGTAACGTGACGATTTACTTCAAATAAACCATAAAATAAAGCATAATATTAATGCGCTACAATATCTAAGAAAAGAACATTTATGCATGACAAATAATAAGAAGGTCTCAGCGCCTTGTTGCCTGAGAAGAGAACTTTTCAAATATCTTCAACGCCAAGAGGTAAAGGGTAGAATAAGTCATCCCTACAGTTACAGCTCAAGTGTTAGGAAATCGCAAACTCTGGGTAGTTTGCGTTGAAAATTGATATCCACTAACTTCCACGCAGATTTCTATTTACTTCGTAGTTGCCATTTGATATTTACCAATCGCGAGAATGTCGACGCCGGTCAAATCACAAATAACCGCAAAAAAGGCGTAAATGAAATTATACAAAGGGCCAATAAACGTGACACTTAAACTTGCTTTTTTTTCAAGGTATCCGTGAACGTCAACAAATCTATAGAAATATGAAACAGTTTAAAATGAATCCTGACAAAAACGATATACAATTTTCCAATGAGTTTCAAGTGATAACTGCAACACTGTAAAACGTATACAATATATTATGATAAGAAACATAATATCCGTCACAATGGAGTAATAGCGAATAATTTCAAGAGTAACAACAACTAGCCTTTATGTTTTCTTGCAAACCTTAATTTTATTACTCTTCCAAGGAAAAAGATTATTTAATTCAGGCCAAATGAGGCCATATATAGAAAATTTTTATTTGATTGAGAGACCATGTGATTTCGCCAGGTTCTCATGTTAAGTCGGTTGTTGAAAATAAAGGTTTCATTGTACGCGAGGCGTAGGTATTTATTTCATGATCCTCAACAACTACGACGAAATGTATTTAACTGTATAAATCGTCAGAAATGAGTTGTTTCTTGCAATATCACACTCTGAATGAAACCGTTTCGGTCGATGACCGAGCAATTTATTTCAGCAAAACCTGCAGGAGTCAACAAAGTTAACAAAAATAAAGTGAACTCGGGATGCGAACCTGCCAAAACCCGTACTTTTAGGACAAAATAAACACGGGATATTTTTGTTCGTTGAATGGAATGAACAGATCCCGTTATACTACGACTCTTGAATTCTTTAACTAGAAATCATTGAAAAAAAAAATTACATTTTTGTGTGTTGGAATGCCATGCAAACGAAAACATGAGGCCGTGCACTTACTTATGAGTGCAACACTCCACTGTTAATTCGCACTAAGTCAAAATCAAATTCTCCCACTTACGTTATGTACATTATATATAGCGTTACGTCCGGATCTATCACATTACGTCAGGCATCGTTTAGTTGAGTTCCGTTGAGTTGAAAACAACCCGAAATCTGTCCTGATGCAATTCATTTCAAAGCCTGCCACTTTGTGCCCTGTGATTTAGTTAATTTGGGCATCACTGTAAAACTCAGGTATACCGTTAAGGGCAAGTTTCTATTGAAACAACTGGAATTTACAAAAAGGCAGGGTTACAGCGTAATTCGACGACTTATGTGCCATTGTGATTCTCTGTGATGAGTTTCAGTGAATTAAAATTCCTCGAACGATGTGAATTTCACTATTCTCCCCAACTCTTATTATGAAATCTATTGAATTTGTTTCCACAATTTTATCATCTAAACTGCTTAATAAATTTCCACTGGTAATGTCTTAAGCAAAAACAGGTGTAAGAAAGAGTAATTACATTTGTAAAACAGTAATGGACCTAATAATAGATGACCAACACGGTATTAATAGAAAGAAGGTCTCACATTTTAGAGTGACTCGCCATTGCATTTGCATTGTCAAATAGAAATGTAGGACAAATCTATGTAAGTCAAACCATTCGCCGTTCCAAACGTATTTTTCCTTAAAATTTTCATTCCATAAAATGAATCGAAGTGCTCTATGTGATGTTTCGCCTACAAATGACAAATGTCCTACATGTGACAAGAAAACGTATAGAAAATGCGACCCACTCTGAATTTTACAACATCCCGAAGAAAATTGTGAAACATTACACTCGTAACGGCCTTCTTTAAGACTCTCCATTCATTAAGATAGGAAGAAAAAAACTGTGGTTACCAATTTCTAAGGCCTCAAATTTGAAGAAACGAATTTCTCAAGGATTAGCAACATGAAAACTTTCATTTAATCTTTGGTAGTGCAAACCAGAAGTAACGTTGCGAGGAATATTTCATCTTATGTGATCTACCTTGTGATCAAGATACACATGTAAGCAAATGTAATCATTTCCTTCATCTAAAACACATCGAATGCACCGGTGAAACACCATCATTATGCCAAATAGCTTTATTAAAAATTCTTGTACTTGCAGTTCTCAATGCGTCAGTGTGTTACAAACTGATTACTAAACAAAGCCTTGCCAACAACTCATTGTCAGATGTAATAATGACTTCGTCAATCTTCCCCCGGCGATTTACTAATGCTACTTTAAAAACACTCTTATTCACCTCCATCTTCAGAGTGATTCTATCGCATCCCTTAAGGTGAAAAAATGTTCGTGTCCACGGTAAAAATATCTCTATTTGGTTTCTGTACGTCTATGAATGTGAAAAACCATAGACGTACTGAATTCAAGGTACCGGGGCTCAAGGTTAGAAGCTTCAACTTATGCACTTCTGTCAACCGTCCCACATTTAACTCAGTCTTATCTTCCTTCGGATTGCTTCACTTCCAGTCAAATGAGATGTAGGTGGAAAAGATCGTGACGGATGCATTGCGTAAGTAAAAGACAGAGTCACAGACATACACCACAGGGTAGATGAATTAACACCATAAAAAGTAAGAATTCACTTTTTATTGCCATTAAATTGTATTCTTTAAATCCGACATTTTTGCTTCGAACTTTAAATTAATCCTACGAGAGTTGGCAGTAGCAAGTCGTAGCAAGTCTACTACGACCAGACAAATACAAAACAACAATAAACAAATGCACCAACATCCACTCCAAATCCGTCTCCTTATACACTGCTACCAAATTCTGGCGAAAATGCCTCTGTATAGAAGTTGGAATTCAATCAAGTGTTAAGGCGGCCAAACCTTGTACACCGAAACTTGTAAACGAAGTGAATTTAAATTGTGAGTGTCGTAAGACTTAATTGACACTGTCTGAGTCTCACTGAACTTTTTGTGGCTTTGAAGTCGATCAGAAACAATGAGAAATCAACAAGTTTTCGGTTCAAAAAAGTTTTTCATTAGAGAGAACATTACATATCAACTGCATGAAATTAAGGAAGTTAAAATTGCATAGTTGTTGCACTGCTTAACATTAACCGGACACGTTAGGAATACGGCACGAATATGAATTATCTAATCCCCAAAACAGTTGTTCTATTGAAACCACGCAAACTATGATTGTGTTGTTCCAAGTGTCAGAACAGTTTAGGGAAGCATAGTGAAGAGGAAATCGTATCGTTACCCATATTCCTAACGTACGATGGGAACAGATGTTATAACAGAAACTGACTGGGTAGTAGATTAATGAAAGGAAATAGTCAAATAGAAAACCCGAGAGAAATGAAAATGAAGGCTTTCTAGGAACAATTGCAAAATGTTACAATGCGACCTAAAAGGAAGTAGATGGGTTTTATTTCTTAACGTCAGTGTGTCAAGGTTGTTTTTATTTATTTATACGTTTTACAATTCGTACGGGCTACCTGAAAGTCATCATTGATTTGTATCAGGGATCACCCGACCTCACTTCACTCTCTCTCTCTCTCTCCATCTGGGTTTCCAAAAGTTCCATTCATTTCTTCATCCTTGGACTCGACCTAAATACTCAGGTCCCTGTCAATAGGAACTAAAAGGTGACGCAATTCCCTGAGGCATTATTTACATCAAAGAAAAAAGAAGATGCTCATGAGGAAGTCGATTTCCTCTCACTTCTTTGAATGTACCCGAGTCGAACACCGGAGAACCTCAAGCAGAGACAAGATTAAAATGGTTACGTAACTGGTGCCCAAGAGATTTAACGCCCAAAAGTGGTTTGAGCGCAAAAACCGCACAAATCGAATTTCGCGTCCTTAGACAATTAGGACCGTGTTGTCTTTAGAATAACTCCATTCTCAGTCGTATCTAATAGATGTTAATAATTCGTCCTTATCAAAATACTATTTAGCGTGTACAGTAGTTTAAACCAAGAATTTAATGTGACATCACATTAAAATAGTTTTGCATTCAACATGGATTTGTTTAACTGCTCCTGCTCTTCGATTAATGAAGGGAGGAATCACTCGCGCCGCCCATAATATAAGACTTTCTGTGTTTGAGTTTGGCAAATATTCTAAAGAGTAACGTGAAAGAAAAACATGTCATGTGATCTTTATTTATGTTTTTTAAGTCGATTAAAAAACGAGAAAAAATAATTTTAGTTTTGGAAAACATTTCATGTTTGTTTACTTCAATAGGAGTATTCAATAGTTGTTACTATTTGGATTTACCAATAATTGGGTATCTTGTGGGATTTGGTATTTCATTCAAGTTGCACCTGTAAAAACTGAGTACAATCACTTTTTATTAAATACAAGTCCTACTTTATTAGTTTGCCATGTAAATCCTTGTGGTTTTTTGTACTTGACTTGAACTAATGATTCAAAACACGAATGCTAACCTGACTTAATGTTAACAATGTTACTGAACTTGCATGGTCAAAAACATTTTTACATGTTGAAATTACACATAAATGATGAAACTACAATAAAACAATTTACCCGTGAAACTTTTTTCAATGAACGATTACCTCAAAATGTACTAAGAAATCAACGAATGTTCCGCCTATGCAATGTGTAACCATTTATTTCATATTGACGTATGTAAGAATACAAATAAGCTGTTTAGGCTGTTATACTCAAGCCAAACGTTGTTTATGCTACAATTAGCTTCCTCCGCTTCTTGGTTTTCTAAATTTGCGGTTTGGACCTGTCAAAACCTTCCTTCACTAACCTGTTTGTATATTTATCAATTGATCACTTTCATTTCCAGCTCCTTTTCACTCTTGGGCTCATTACTTGCCAGTTGGACTTTATTTGTCTCCCAAATTTCATTTTATGCACACAACTTGTCTGTAATGTTTCTCTTAGTTGTGCATCCAGAGGCAAACGTTAAATAAAACATATTCCACGGTTTGCGGTTTTTTACCACTGTACTTCACTAAATTGTTTCGACACGTTCTACTTTTGCATTTGCTAATTAAATTAAGACAAGAGCTGCATTACACGAGTAAGAGGTTACATTTAAGTGTCAAAAAACAGTTTCGAGATTTTCTTCAGCAAAGAGCTGAAAATAATTAAGATATGCCTTTTTTACCTAACATTAAACCACAAAATTTTATTGTTTCATTCAAACGCCAATATACCAGAGATAAGTGCTTCTACCCCAAGAGTCCGAAACATGTAAATTCAAAAAGCCCTGAACTTAGCGACCTTCATTAGACAGTAGAAAAGATCCCTATCAAACTAGACACCATAACTGAGGCATTACTTGACAACCAGAGAACTATCTGTTTCAGTAGAAAAAAACCTCGTTCTATTTAACCAAATCAATGACAATCTACATTATGACAATTCCTATTAAAATTAGATGAATTCCGTCCATCACACACAGAATTTCAAATACTGCAAATATACGTCCTAGCTTTTGGATCAAAGTCTACCACCATTGATTACATGTTTTCACGTCCTTACAACTGTTTTGGAGGGTCTAAAGTCATCCGAAAACAGCCTTGGCTGTTACATTTACTTTAAAGGAAGAAAGGGCCATTAATTGATTTACGGCCAGAAAACACCTGAACCCCACGACTTAAATTATAACACTTTCCTTAAAATTTTTCCAATAGTTGTTATATTTTGTCCATCGCATTCAATTGTTGGGTAAGTTTTAATAAGCCAAAGTTGGCCGAATTTGTCCTAATTAGGCTACTTGTTTTAGGAAAGAAAAGGCAAGACCGCTTGTTCCACTTTCATAGATGCCAGCCTTTAGCCCGTGGGCAATGTGACTGCAATGAACGCTTGACTAAGCGCAAGGTTTTCTCTTATTTCTATACCTTCATTTGAACCTCTAATTCACAGCACTAGACAATAGCCTCAGCGTTAACTTTTCTCTAGCCCCCAAATAAATGTTTCGAAATTTTTTTTTGTAATCAAATACTCTTTACTACATTAAAAATTACTTCTTAGAGTACTTTTGCCGTAAAACTTTATGTTAATAAAAATTTGAAATGTATAACTAAATATTCAAAACTAAAAGATTTTGAATATACATTGTTTATAAATTATAAAACTAACGGTACATTATAATAGTACCCATATTATATTGCCGGATTGCTTAGGTGCTTCTTATAAAAATTGAAATATACTAAAAATAGATGTTGTTGCAACATGAGAATTTGCACCTTCTTTCTCTCGGTTCTGCCAAATTTTTAAAATTTTAATTATGTATGGCCCGCGGACGTATTGCTCACAAATGATTTTGTGACCCACTAAAACTGTGTAATTTATTCGATATCAGCTATTAACAAGAGATGATCCGTATTGGAAAAGTTACTTTTCCAACTGAAGTCAGAATTATGTTGCACTACTCGGTGGCCAAACATCAAATGATAAAAAGTGGATTTTATTAATTTAAAATGAATTCCGCCCTTCTCCCCAAAATATTTCGCAAGTTTTACGATTTATGATGAGTCGACCAATCAAAAAGTAATAAAACTTTCTAAGATAAATGAAATTTTAATATCCTGTAGCAAAATGAGTTTGAATAAAAAAGAAACGGGATTAGAAAGACAAGAGGAAGCACAAATGACCCAGAGGCAAACGGATAGGACCGGGGAATTGGCACTTGGTAGAAATCCAAAGAAACCACAACTGGCGAACTACAATTTCATTACAAAAAATAATTTAAAAATTGAAGGAAAAATTGGTTCATATGTTGAGGTTCTTGCCTAGCTGAAGTAAATATCTTTGATCTAACTTTTACAGACTAAAAAATTTAAAATGGTTTTTACAGTTCCCGTGACAATGACAATTTTTTAGTAATAAAAAATAAATGACAACCTACTTTTGCTACACGTTGTACTTGAACGCTAACTCAATCATTTTGCTTCTAATCACAAATTGTTACCATTAAAGTTTTACTAAAATTAAATTAACTCCTGTTTAATTTTTCTCTTTAACTTTCATTTACACGGTTGTAATGTTTCACAATAGTCTCTTGCTACATGCCGGCTGAATGTTTTAAGAGTACAGTCAGTAATAACAATGATTTCACTATTAATTATGGCAGTAACAGCGGTAATGCCAAGTTATAAATATAAATGCCATGTAGTTTGGTTTTCGGTCGGGGAGTCGACTTTAGACTTTAAGTGCCAGCAGGAGGGCCAGCAATTCATCTGCGGGATTTTTACGCCCTTTCCTGGAGACGGAAGAAACGTAAAATTGGATAGAAGTACAAAGAAAACACATGCAAAGGTACAGAAATTTCATAAAATTGGGAAAGTATAAAATTATGAAATAGAAAACAGCCGATTTGATACAACTTAGTAAGCACGAAGAAGGTGGTACAAAAGTGATATCATTGTAGCAAATAGACCTGTCATACTTTGTAATATTACGAAGTCCAAACATAGTCGATCAGTTGTACGAGTTCCTGGGGTGATTAGCACAACTGCCATAAAAGAGCAGTACCGGGAAGTCAAACATAAATAAAAGCGTTCCACATATACAATGTGAGAGTCAAAATGGCGGAAAATTTCTCTAGGCATTAGTTATTTAATTAGGCCAAACTATTGCTTCAAATCGACCACGCTTGTTACCCAGTTATTTACGGTTTCTATAAAATATAATATGTGTAATAATTTTTTATTTAATGTACGAGTCGCATGCTAATTGAAACTAAATGTCAATTGGTACATGACAATCGTGTGTCACTTTTCATTCATTTTACGAGGAGAATAAATTCAAATTGTTTGTTTTCTATTGTTCCAATATACGAACAATACTCAATTCTTTCAATGCAATATACAATTTTATGTATTTCCAAAGAAGTGATAAAATCTAACCCAAGTCAAAGTGGTAAGCAAAGCACGGTTTATTTATTTTAATACAAATTTGTAGAATACGAGTCTCGTGAATGTCGTAGGAACCGGATTTACATGAATGGTAATATTTACATAATGACATTTTATGCAATGGAAAACAACAACCGATGCCTCTGTAACATTTGTTTCAAACGATGGTACAGCCGTAATTTTTACCAAATTTATCACAAGCATCATCACCATACTTTTCCTTTGTCGGATTAACTTAAATTAGTACCGTCCTAGAATCGAACCGTGTCTAGTTTCACTTTTACACAAGTGTGTTTCTTTGTTTCTTTCCTCCTTTTAGTCCCCACTCCCTTCACTTTTCTGCCTACCATTTTTCATAGAACACCGGATTTTTATTCACCGCAAAAATTTACACTTTTTGTTCCTATCCCCACCAGTACCGAAGAAAAAGAAAGTGAAATGAGGACAGCCAACTTTCACTGTTAGCACTAGCCAAGGCCTAATTACCTTGAAATCTTAATTGCTTGCCGCATTGATTTGCGCAACCATCCAGTACTTAACAACACCTTCGATTTACGTTCCCGAGGAACCACAACGTTTAATCTATGAAGCAAGTACCTGTATTCTTCTTTAATCAGATCACTTAAGAACTGAAAAAAAAACGGGAAGAAGACCACTGCATTGCGTAAAACAGAAATAAAATCAGATTTTGTCCTTCAACATTAGATATTTTCTCTAAGCATCCAACTCCTTTTTTTTAGATTTATTAGAGTAGTGGTGTAATGCAAGGTATCGTCTATCCGGTTTGATACTTCCTGGAACTTGGACCTAATTTGTTCGATTTACTGCCTCGAGCATTCCAACGAATTATTCCTCACGGTGGAAGCCCATGTTTAACATACGCTCAAGTGTGCTCAACGACAAAATGGCCTTTCTTTTGTGGTCAATTACAAGTGAAGGAAATTTGCGAAAATGTGTTGAAACATTTTAAAGCGCCCAACTGTTCACATACATCCACAACTTTAAGGTATTATTCATATCCTACAGAGGTTTACCAAGGACAATTTATCGATTAAGTGTACTGCCAGAGTAGCAGTAAGAGTTGCCTAAGTAAACCAGTACTATCGTGACGTACAAATAGATGGTCACCAAAGAAATACCTATGTCTCTCACTTAGGTATCACTAGGTTTCCCCCCGGCAATGGCAATGATATTGCTGCATTTGACAGGGCAAACCAGCAATATTTTCTAATTTCTGTCTACATCGTCTTAAAATTCTCTCTTCCAAACACAAAGAGCGTTATCCATTGAGTGGTAAAATCGCCCACCCGGTTTCACACGTAATGGTCTGCTCTCCAAAATTTCTGGACAAAAAAATTTCTGGTTCTACAAGATTAGTTCAATTCCGTAAAAGGACTACAAATCTGCCAAAACTTAAAACTGGTTTTTGCATGTTCAGTAAAATTATTCAATAGAAAGGAAAATAAGAAATTCAATACTTTCACGCTTCTACGACGGGAAACAACTTTGGTAACTACCTATTGACATTTATCCTTGAGCTTTTTTTTCTCAAAGCCATGACTAAAGTGGAACATTTTTATTCAGGTTTTATTCTGCAGCAGTGCACAATAAATGCCATCAACCGCAACAGCATATGGGACAGTAGCAAAATAATGATGGGGGACTCAGCTCAGCAGTTTATAGTAAGTGACATATTACAAAAATAGCTGAACTAAAAATTGTTTTATTCAACTTCCTCCCTCGTAAAAATGTCTGTTTCCATTCCTTGTTCCCTGAATTAATGTCTTCTTTCCGAATGATAACCAATCAAACTCACTTTTAAGTTTTATATTTAAAAAGCAATCTAATGCAAATATTTTAGCAATAACTTCGTGACTTTTACGCTCTCATTCTTATGTAGAGTTTATGCGGTTTTTTAATTTAAATGCACAGAATGAAAATCGGCGCTTTCACGCAGAACATAAAACAATGAGCTTCCCAGAAGGTACGAACAAGCACGTGTACACGCCAAAGTAAGAACAATGGAAGAATCAGATTCCACATCACTTACAGTTCGTGCAACGTCTGAAAAAAAACTAAACCGTCCAAACAATTCCCCTTGAGTAAAAGACAACAAGAGTTGTGAAATTAGTGAGATAATATATACGACCTGACAACACAGGCGCGTATAAAAGTAAAAAGAAAATTACTCAAGGGGAATGCAGGGATGAAATCGAGTATATCATTTTCCTGATGATATTTTGTACGTACAGAAGTGCCAATGCCAAAAGAGTCAAATGAGTTGAAATTCAATCGCGCAATAAGGAACCGAATTCTTAATTAATTACCGGAAACATAAATGATACGGAATTGATGGAGTGAATCTCAGTCATCCGTGGGCCGCTAAAAAAACTTGCGAACAAATTTGCGAATGAGAAAGTAGGAAAACAATTCGTCGGACATTAGACAAAACTTGAAAATCATCCAAATTCAATAGAACAAAAAACAGCCTACTCAATTTCAGAAACGCCTACAAAAACGACTCTCAGGGGTTTTCAAACCCAACCGTAAATTCGAGTTTTATCAAAAGTTCAATATAAAATAGACACTTAAAAACATAAAATTTTCAATATTTATCAGGTACTTATTTAATGCCAAGCAACATTTAATTGAGACATGGATAAAAGTATATTCCTTAAATTAATAAAATAAACCTCTTATAGCGTGAAAGGTTTTCAATAACTTTGAGTTGTGGTGGAAATCTCTGAATTATTTAGATAATAAAACATTTTATTATGCATAAAATGTATGTTTAGTAGATTCCACTTAAATTCCGCATCATATTTACATCAAAATTTTATAATGCCTCAAAGATACACAAGTATTCGATCAGGTACTAACACGTTATCGGTTAGTAAAAAACTAGTCATCATGGCGACCTCAAAATAGATGCTACAATTTTGGGTGAATAACAGGTAACGAGACAATGTTACGAGAAAACCATGTCTCGAAACCACTAGGCTGGCCGCTATAAACTTGAGAAGAAGAATTTAAATAAAAGAAAAGCACAAAATTTTAAGGTCATAAAAACGATAAGTGTTTGTCTAGTTTTCCAAGTCTACTAAAGAGACCTTGCTGGAACGAAGCTCAAGAGCAAGGTCCTTTGCCGGGGTTGACCCAAAAACCGAAATTCCCGTGTCTATCATTTTCCGTTGATATAATGCTACGATGGTTGTCTAGTGGTGCACCACCAACCATCCGGGCCTTTGTGGACGGAATTTGGGAGAAAGTGTCTTTGGTGTCATTTGTCACAAAAGAAAAGAAACGAAACGGTCGGAATTAGTAGGACCGAGCCCGGTACCGATCCGGTTATGGGTACCAAAGCCGTGCAAAGGAGAAAATCCAGTTTTCATGATTGACTCGCCTGGAACTGGGTCATTCGACATACTGATCAAGGCCGTTACAAACTTTGCACCGTTAATGGACGATTAACTCATCCGGACGCATGCTGCCATATGACCGACTAATAACAAAGCAAACAGAATTATTGTACAATTTTTTGACGGTTCGTCACACATCAGGCACCCAAAGATGTCAACAACGCAACGACAATGCTACCAATAATGTTGTGTGTTAATATAAAATCTCAACTTACGATATCATGGCCGTTATTGCCTCTAACAACTTCGGGAGCCATGTATTCTATGGTTCCGCAAAAAGAATAAGCCCGCTGATCCTGAAAACAAGTAAATTGCACAATAAGAAACAATATATATTAACGATTAATATTATACATTATATTTCTATCTTACATTACAAGTTTTTCCCATCTAAATTTCTTGTACTCTTAAACTTGCTGAAAAGTATAACGAACTCTAGTGTTTAAAAAATCGGTCACTTACCTTTTCGTGAGGTAGGAACTCTTTACTGAGACCAAAGTCAGTCAGCACAATATGACCTTGAGAATCTAACAGAATGTTTTCCAATTTTATATCCCTATAAATGATACCCAGCTGAAACAAAGGAGAAAAAACACAAGTTATGATCAATTCAAAAAATTGTATTTCATTTCCTAACTAATTTCAGGGAACTTGTGGGTGACAGGTGTACTGTTGACCGACCTATTACGAGGTAAGTTATGTCATTGTTACGGTACTGGTAAACGATTTTAAATTAAATTGGCCATTTTGTAAGAGCACAGGGCCCCAGTTGAGGAGGTGAGCTTCACGGAATCTTCATTTTATACTGCTTCAGACATTTGCAGCTGCAAACGTTTCACCATTGCCAAATTTATCCCGTTTTAGTCACGTTACAGACTTTTTCCACTTTTGCATCTCACACCTAAGCAAGTTGAATTGAAGTTGAATGTAAATTAAGGCACGCGTCAACGGTTCACGTAAATGCGCTTACTGTGGAAAATAGTTTTACACGCTTGCTCGGAGTTTGATTTATCTATTTCAATCCGTATTTATTTTTTGTATTCCTTCAGGAGTTACTCTGTTTCCATCGCATAAAACACTCCCAAAACTTCATAGCAGTACATCATCATTTCTTCCTGTTTCAATTGTGTTATTGAAATTAACTTGACTTTAAAGAAATATAACAAAGCACAAATTATGTTGTATTCGTAAATAAATATTAAATAAATATTAAATATTAAATAAACATTTAGTGATTTTGAATTTTCAAACCACCTTAGCCCCATTTAAATGCTTCACCGTACCTGAGACCATCCGCAGTGGATTCTTTGTGGTACTTCAGGTCAGACCACCTTGTCAATTCGAGTTTGTTTCTTATCTCACTAAACTAGTAGTCATTGAGTCGAATATGATTTGTGACAAAACATAAGTAAAGCCCAACTATTCGATACAACCCAGGTGAAACTTCATTTTAAAAATACCTGAGAATCGACTACCGTAAATCAAAACTGAACGAATGGAATGACAAATGTATTTAAGTTATTTATGACCGATCAAAATGCAATAGGTAAAAATAATTATTTAATTGAATCAGATGACCTGCATTCAGATTTTGGCATCGTTTTAAAGGGATTCTTGCGCTTGGCAATGTGAAGCCTTGGCCTTGAGAAGGAAAAGAATTTCTCTGAGAAAAACAGTATGTAAACACATTTCCTCAGATGTGAACACTGTGTTTCACTTTCACCTATTTATATCACAATAAGAGAAATCTTACGAGTGAAATATTTAGTAACGTGTCAATTGTTTGTCGTAACACTGGTGACACGAACCTCGATTAAGGCCCGATTCTGACTTAACACAATGTATTATTCTTCACTGGAAGGGTACCACTCATTCCCCATGTTTTTTATTAAGAACTCCATTGTCAAATCGATCATCCGTTAGGCCCATATTAATTACACATCTATTCTTTGGGTGACAGATAAAAAATTTCTCTTACGAAGAGGCGTACGCAGCTGTACCTGAAGCTACACTTTCCAGATGGAAATTATTAAAACGTTAAATTACATTATGTGTTCAATTAAATTATTAATATATTCTCTTCTAGGGAGTGTCTGATAAATCATTTACGTTAATTTAACAATAAATATGATTCATTCACTAAAAACTGTAGACAATAGTCGGCGCAGTTTGGGTGTTTAACTAGGAAATTTCTGTTCTGCTCGTCGGTTGGAAACGGCAAATTGTTCTAAACTCAAACAAATAAAAGTTCTTTTTAAAGTATTCTACTTCATTCCGCTTACTAATTTGTGACACATAAACGTATATTGCCTGTGAACTAAACAATACTAAATAAAAATATTGATCACATACGTGCCATACAATTATCAACTCATCGAAGGTGTGTCAACGAAAAATACCTTTCTCAGTTCCAAAGCAATTTCCAGCCACCTGGAAGGATTTCCAGTCGGGAATTACACTCTTTTTAATTCAAGTCACAAGCAATTTGAGAGTAGAAAATCATAAGAAGAATGTTGAAAAAGAAATTTTGTAAAGGCTCAAGTGAAGTATTTTCGTACTACGAAGAGGAGCCTTCAATTATCGCTACTTCGACTAATGTTTATGTCCAGAATAACAGCAAATACCAATCGATACCGATGAATGTGGCAGGTAAGAACACTCATTTGTCTCTTGTGGTTCCCTGCAGAGCAGACAGGTCATCTCAGCGTACAGTTTCAATGTAAATATTTCTGGTTGTAGTTCTGCAAGTGCTTGACGACGTGAGCTCGCCCCAGGCCACCAAACACGGCACCAATGAGCTCTAAGTCAAAAGTGGAAGGAAACGTTCGCTAATTATCATAGATACTGAACTTTGTGATGTGAAAAATAGTAAAAAAAAATAAGTGCAAACAAAATTCATCACACGTTACCGCATGTAACGGATGTAAAAATTCTTTTTTTTTACATCAGTTGGCCTTTAATAACTGCTAGCGTATAATAAGAGTAATAACCATAAATCTTATTAGTAATTAATAAACATTTACTGGACGAACTAAATGAATTTTATAATTTATAAAGCGAACATTGTTCCTAGGCTGTTTCACGCAACCTAAACGTCAAACGGTAAGATATCTTTAAGAAACCGATTTTATGATTAAAGGTAAAAATAAATAAAACAATAAAAAGGTTAGTTAGCTATTTAGCAGTAAATTACGATAAAACTGCCTGGTAGAAAATGTTTCTAAGGAATATAAGTGCAGTTATAAAACTAATGTAATGATTGTTAATTAAGAATTTCATTGATGAGCCAAAAGTTCAGAAAACGTCAAGGCATTCTCCCTACAGTCGAGTAAACGTCATTATACATAAAGACTCAATTTCTCCACAACTAAGAGAAGTTTGACTAATGAAAATGTATGAATAGTATCCATTTTCCCATTGATAGGTTTTAAAATCTTTGTGAAAGCAAACGATCAAACGAAAAATATTTTTAGTTCGTGTTCTTCTACAATGCACAAGTCTCACCGACCAGAGGATCAATTCATCAAAAGATCATGTAATTATTAAAAAATTTAGCCCTCAATCAATAAAGTTCGATTCCAACATGAGGTCCAACCCATTCAATTACTAACTAAAACTAAACAACTATTTATCATAATGCAAATACCTGAGATTCTCCTTCAAGAAAGAAAATAAAACCAGCCTTTCGATTATAAATCACACAAAAAAATAAATAATTAATCTTCACCAGTTATTAAAAACATTTTGATTTAATGGCCTTTATTATCATTGGCCACATAGGCCTGGGTCAACTGGGCCCAAATTACAATGGATAACATGTGGATATCAACTTTTCTTACCTGGATAAAATGTCTGCTAACAAATACGACACGCTAACCCCGTTATTCGTAGATAATTAACAATGATTTTCCGCTGTGATTATTTTTAACTCTTCTCGGATCCAGTACAATTGATAAAAACTATTAAGATAAACCGATAGCGTGTGTAGTGTTTGTGTGTATGTGTGTACGTCATGCTAAACGGTTCCGGTCTTGTTCAAGATGACGGAGAAAAACAGGCAAAATCAGACTTTATTGGGAATTGGCACTAAAAAGGTTAGAGGATAAGGTAATAAAAGAAACACACCCGAAGGATCTGGAAAAGGATTCACGTTTCGATTCCGCCATGAAATATATATATACAGAAACATGAATGAAGGGCCTTTATCTGGGCACACAATTAACGGGTCAAATCCGTCAAAGTAGAGCGTGACACACGTTGGGAATTTAGGTGCCCGCAGTACGTAGGATATTATCTAGGAAACGACGAGTAGTTAAAATTGGGGTTACCCGTTCCAAGGGCTGTTTACTGGAACTTTGGGCGAACCTGGTGTGGTCCCACCAAACTATAAATTGCAACCCGATAGACCATAGGAACTCATAAAACACGGCATTAATGTAGTAACCCGGGGCAAGGTCACTTGAATGAAAAAGTTCTTTCCTAGCGGCTGATCAGGTAGGTAGTCTCTGTGGACACCATTTTAAAGACAAGGTCGTGCTTGTTCCACCGCTTTCTGGTCCCTCAACTTAGGTTACAAGAAGGTACGAGATCAAGGAATGCGGTTATCGAATTACTACCGATTTGACTGCGTTGCAATTATTTCACGATTTGTGTTCGCCAAAACCGAGCATGCTTTGGTGTTCATTCGCGTAGTGCTAAAGAGGTTTCTGGGTCATTTCGAACACGTTGCATTATCGCTACACACGGTTCTCGTCACTAAGTAGACTCTTCGACGAAATTGTGTCGCACATAACGTGTGATGTTACTAAATAAAGTTGCATACATGCTACAATTCTTCTACAAGAAATTAAACTTTCGATCTTTCTCCGAATCTGCCGGAACCTTGCGCTTGACTGATTTTCTCTAATTTAGGAAACATCAAAATCAACAAAAAATGGAACAAAAATAGAACAAAAAAATGAGATATTTTATTTTGACACAAGGCTCCAAGTCACTTGCACATAGGGCTGACTTGACGTCCTCCTCAACAATTCTTCTCTACTACAATTGTTTCCTAATCGATTAACAAAACAATTTTCATCGGTCATCTTAGTCCCTGTAAATAATTTAATACCCGGCATTTAAATCTCAAAAACGAGTTTGATGAATCGAAAGGGTAATTTGGAGACTCACGTTTCATCCTGAACCTTATACGAAGGCAATCCATCAGGTCTGAACGCAACTCGGTTTTTATTAATTAAACCGTTAAATTTAATTTCTTTTTTCGTGTGGAGTCCAGTGGGTCTATCGTAACATCATTATAAGTGGCGACCCACATTTTACTGTGATAGTTCACTGTTGTGGTCAGTCTTTGTTCAAAATGGTCTGTTCACGAAAATTTACATTCTTTTTCCAACTAAATGAGTTCCTTATGTGCACTCGAAAATTCGTACAAGATTCCTTTCTCTGGGTGAATGTCACTTCTTTTTCCTCAACGCCATAGCAAATTTGAAACACAAAAGGCACACAGAGTGAAAACAAACTGAACAAACTAAAGAACGAAACCCAGTAGAGAATGAAAATTTTTCTCGGGTACAAAATACCGGTGGTATTTTTGAAGGGTACTTCTTAAAACACAGTTGGATACATAAATTACAGAAGAAGTGAAAGTGCGATGTGCAATCTGGGTTAGCTCGCAATTATGGCAATCGGTTAAATAATATTCGACCGGCTAAAGTCAGTCTGACATGATGATTTGAAGAGAAAAAAAAATGGCCGAAATGAGTCAGTTTAGTCTCATCCTCTCTCCCATAGCAAATACTCGATTATTAATTTAGTTGAACGCATCAATCATTATTTCGTTTTAACAGAATGTTCCAGTCATTTGCCATCTTTTGCCCCTTGAAACTATCATTATCGGTTAAAAATAATGGTACAAAGCAAAGAAGTTATTTCTTTGTTTTTCGAAATCTTCTGTTTCAGGATAATCGTTCTTATGGCAGATTATGCCAATAAGAAGATCTTATATCTTTCTTACTTATGTGTTGAACTTTTTCCAGTATATCTTCGTAGCGACACCGGTCATTCAAATCTGCAAATATAAATCCGGTTCTGAATTGCGTGGAGAGAGACTTTCTAACAAGCGAGAACTGGCATTAGCTAACTTGAAATGAAATAATTCTCAAATTACAATTTATTACTTGCGAATACACTTAGAATGTGAAAGTGGTCGTACAATTGTTGCCATGTAATGTAATTTTGCCTGGTGCCAAATAATTACTTTATAAATCATTACTAAATTACTATAAACAGAAAATTAATGTTATTCTAGCCCGTTCCTTTTTAAAGTCCTCTCTGGCAAAAGGATCATATTTCAAAATAATAATACCTACCCAAGGATTTCGACGAACGTTTGAGCAACGTTTTGCCAAAATTCAACTTCATTTGCCAAACATTAAAGCATTAAAATATTTTGCGAAGGCCCAAATTTATGAAAAAAATTCATATTATTTAAATCAAAATTCAAGCGTTAAATATTCAAAGTTTTGTCGATATCATAATGACGATATTGATATGAGTAATAAACCTACTCATAGATAAAATTTCAATAATATCTGCCCCCGGCACATCCCACATTCCACGACCCAGAATTCCGTTTAATAGGTGTTCTTGCAAATGGACATCTTAACAACATGCAGCCCTTGAAGAGTGTTCAAACAATCCAATCCTAATTAAATCAAATCAGATTCGAAATACACTTACTTGTGCTTAAAATAAATGCAAATTTTTTGCATTCACTCAGACATGAGACAATACAGTACTGCAGTACTGAGCAAATATGAAACTTAAGAATCCTAATCTAAGAAGTCTAATCTAATGTGACTCAGAAGCAAATAAAACTACACAAATTCGAACGAGGAAAGTTATGTAGACCAGTGTATATAAAATCATAGGGTGCTCAGAAATCTGTCACAATTTTTTTCTATCGTAAGAAATTCTAAAATGCAAATGCCTTTGTGAGAGCAACAATGAAGAAGAGGAAAATCTCGTGCACATAAAAATTCCAAATCCACAATTGCAGAATTGCATTTTCAGCATCACATATTCATTCATCAGAGCAGATGCGGAAATGTTTTTTACAACCCCGAAAAAACAAATTCCTTTGGTAGAAATGGGAAACAAAAACGTCTCCGTCGTCTGATATTTACAAAAACTGCAAGGCCCGAGCGCAAAACTCTTCGACAAATACAAGAAATGAATAAATAAAAAAGTGAAAGTAAACAACTAAGGCATAAAGTCCTCTTTACATTTCAATAAAACATCTCCAGAAAATGCAAAAATCACTTGAAAGTAGGCTTATGGAACACCACACCAAATATCTATTAATAGGGGAATAAAATGGGTCATTTGCCATTGTGTGTACACGTATTCAGTAATAATAAGTAGTGATAGATCTCGTTTCAGTTTGGTACAATCCTCTTAAGAAAATCATAGAAACCTAACTCATTCAACCTGGTCATATAAATAAAATAAGACCGTTAATCAGGTAACCTTGAGATTTCTAATTGACACGGCAACTCGTGTGGGTAAATAACGAAGAGGTACTTCAACTTATAATGATATCTGAAGTTATCCACATTTAATACCTTGAACGTGGAGATGGTTAAAAACATAAAATTTAACGTTCGTGCAGCACAAGAATAAAAATTACGCTAACTTTAAATACGTATTAATCTGTATTACACGCCCAACATATCCATAAGGAACATCTGCCTTACATTTTTACTCCAAAACCACGAATAATCTTAAGTGAAACGATCTTCTGTACAGAGAAAGTCCAAGAAATGCACTGCTTCTGAAAACGGTTAATATGTTCGTGAAAGAACATGTACACATCGTCTTCGTCGAAGAACAATAACCATTGAGTTACGTTAAAGACCAGTTACTGTTTCCAAAGTAAACGGATACGACCTTTGAATCTGTTTGCATTTGACCTGCGAAGGGAAATGTTAATCGGCAAACCAATTCATTTTGAACGAGTCCGAAGTCGTACCGGCCCTACACGATTCCCTCTGTTTATGACCGTAAAATAATACTTCTATTACTGACCGAAACGGACAATAATTGTTCATTGGATTATTGACCAACGCCTACATCAAGGCCTGAGCAAAAAATGATATCATGTCGCAAAATTTGGAACAATGTTCTGCCTGTCTTCGAACGGAACGATAATAAATAAAGACATTAGCATCCTGTTTTACTACTTATAAATGATAAATCGGTCACATATGATAGATGCACTCTAATTGCATTATCTTCCGAGATAAGACACAGGAGGACATAGAACTGGGCGCATCTCAACATTCTTTCTAAAATATTTCTCAAAAGGGATGAGATAAAATAAACAAGTACTTTGAAGTGTACGGTTTTGATAGCTTTCCGCATTACCTCACATTACATTAATGTATAGCAACATGACAATTACTTTTGTATAAAAGAAGAAGCCTTTTAACCGATGCTAATGTTTATTCACAGGACAACCTGACTATTTCAATATAAGAGCGGACTAAATTCTAGAGTATTTTGAATTCAACGAAGAAAACAAGGCGAAACAGAAACAAATTCAAACCATTTGTTTCCACCTGGTGAATTCAAACTCGCGTAATGATTTAAGAAAAAAAACTCAATAAAATTGGAAATTATAATTTTCGAAGTGTTCTCTGCTCCATTTACTGATGCATACACGTACACACTTACAGATAGTCGGTTGGTGAACTTTCCAAGGGGCACGAGAGATAACCGTGCCGTTTCGAAAGGTCATTCCCATTGATATTTGTTTACCTCGAAATTTCCTCAAAATATTGCTCAAATTTAAATTTTCAATTCAATGAAAAAATTTTATAGTGGGTGAAACGTGAATTCCACTGCTAACGTAACAAAAGGAAAACGAGAAAAATATTGGTATTACCCATGAAATCTGAGAACTAACTATCCATAACTTATAGTTTCTTTGTTCACGCGTGTCCTAAAGTTAGTTTCACTGCTAACGCTCTATATTATTAGCTGCCCCACTTGATAACTTTATTACTAACTTTCCAAGACCGTATAAAGTTTTATTCAAAGCTTCAGCGAATTCAGTTAATATATCCACGTGATACGATAAATCCGGATCTTCCGAACCATTTAAAACGTCAGAAAAAGACGAGATCTAATTCAGTGTTTCCATCTATTTGACTCATCCTTCACTGTCTGCTTCATTCCTTTTCGTCCGAAAAGAAAGTCTAAATCTTTCCAACAAAGAAAAACATGGAAAGGACGTCTTTCTACGACTGCCATTTTATCCTGGCAGCTTCCTCTTCGTAGACTTTAAATGCAGCAGACTCGCTTCGTTTCAACAACAAAAAAATTCAAATTTAACGCTTAATTCGCGCGTCTTTTATAATTTCCAGGCCTCCACACTGCTACGACAAAAGAATAACTAATGCCCTAACTACTTTTTTGGGAGGAGAGAAGTTCACTAAAAAATACATCTTTTCTTTTATATCATCTGCTTTCTATTCCTCTAAAGCCCTTCAAATCTGTAAGATGTGCTGCATTTACGATTTAAATTCTAAGTTCGCTTTTTTTGCCGTGTAAAACGTCGAAATCCTTTCCTTTCCACAATGTTATTTGACTTTACGATGTCACACGCTGGAACTTATACGCTACAAAATATTCTTAATCAGGAAGCAAGGTAGAGGAAACACTCGGTGGTCATGTGCGACTCATTTAAGCGGGTAATAAAACGACATTTGAAAGGTGTAAATGTAAATGAGAAAACCTAAAATTGTTAAAACAATCATGGAATTTTATTAGCGCTGCCGAGAATGTTGGAACCTAATTAAATTAGCTAGTAATTAATAAATACCTTTCGAGCTGTTCTGAAATGGTTTTCTTTGAGGGACACGTACTGAACAAGAAGTTCTACAACTCACCCACATCACAGTAGCTGGTGTTCTGCCTCAAGTCCACAACCAATCAGATTTTATGGCATGAGATACAAGTACTTGTTGTGCTCGGTAAACCATATGACATTGTAAAAAATACTACGAATAATACTTTAAGTTGCATATCAATTCCATAACCGGAAACGTTCCACACGTTTATGTGGCAGCCGAATCAACGCGTGTTCTTTACCATTTGCACGTTTTCATGTGGCGAATATTCCTACCCATTCATTATTTTAATGCAACTGACTAACGTGTAAGTTATCAGTATTGTCCAATTCGTATTACCTTTTATAGCATTAAATACAAAAAGCGTTTTCTGCTACCATGTTAAATAGGATGTACGACATATGACGTGCCCACTAAAATTTCTACATCGGTTACAACAACTTATATTCTATTTAAGGAATTTAAATTCCCAACGCTCCCATTGAGAGTCGCCAAGTGGGAGACAAGATATTAAGTTTTAACGTCAAATTATGTTATATCTAAAAATAGATTACTCCCTCCCAATTCGAATCCTTCAAACTAGGACAAGTGTTGTGGAAGAGAGACAATCAATTCGCTAGAAAAAACATGTCAGCGACTTAATGAAACTAACGAAAACAAGTTACAAACAAACTAATAAATAATAGAAAAAAAATAAAGTTAAAAATGAAATCTTTGACTGAATAAGACAGATTTGAAACTAGAAAAACTAGACAGTTATATCTTCAGCTATGCAAAATGAAGAGTCAATAACATGACGTAGAAACAGTAATCCTGTTGTACAGATGCAGTGTAAACGCAATAAACCGAATTGTCTCACTTGTTCCCTTCGAATCTCCTGTTACTCTCATTTAATTTGTTTCGAGTGGGCGAATACCAGGCGAACAAACGACATAAAAACTAAACACTGCGTTAAAAGAACTTCTTCTTGCAGTGGTTGGACACTTCTGAATTATGGTTCCTCGAAGCCAATGTTGAAATTTTCTAATGATTAAATACGACTACCAAACACTTGGAAAAATTTAGAATACAAATAAGAAACTTGATTTGTTAATTATAGTGAAACGTATGGAGTTTAAGTATGGTAGCCAGAAGACATTAGTTTGAATATACGAAAGAAAAAAGATAAAGTGTCTATTCCAAAGAATAGACTTCAATGTGAATAAAAAACCTAAAACGTGTATTATTAACTAAAATGTAGAATCAGTAAATAGGATTTTACGAGTCATTCAGATCAGATAGACGTGTGAATTATCTACATTTGATAGTGGTTTCTTCACTTAATAGAGAATCTAATGTTGACACCCAGGCACAACCAAACACCTTGTTTTTGAGTCTAAAATGAAGTATGGTATCAATGTTTTTCTTCTTCTTAATTTAGGTTTAATTTAAACATATCTAAGAAGTACTGGAAAGTTTATTTTTTAGCACAAATGAATATGTATTTTTCCTAAGTATTTCACCGTACATAACAATGTACTTTTTTCTGATGATTACATCATTTATTTTTAAATATTATTTTCTGATCTACTACCTCGTTTTTAGTATCTGTATCATAACTACGAGATGACAGTCAAACATTTGCCCTGTTGTTTATTCAATTCTACCTATCTAATTTTCATAAAAGATTCATTATATATTAAGTGGATTAAGAATATTAAGTGGCGTACGTCCAATATCCAGTCAACTGTTTTAAGAGCAGAGCTGTCACGTTCACTTGTACTACTTTGTTGCTTGAATAAATTTTCTATCGACTCACTCAACAACGTGAGTTTTTAAATCATAACGCATCGAGAGTGGTAACCGGATTTATACGGTGGGATCCAAACGAGTTACCAATAATTTTAGTATTTAAATAACGCAAACATAATGCCTTGTTACCTGCTGTCAGGAAGTAAAAAATAAATAACTGAAAAGTCACGACTCTCAGTCATGAAGAGTAGAACAATTGCACTAAATATGATAAGTTGTCTTGATTAACAAATAATTCATTTGTTGGAAAAGTTGATCGTAAACTGTAATCTACTGCTAATTTTATCGGCATCTGATTTACTTTGACAACATTCAACATTGGTGGTACGAGTCAATGAAAAAAACCACGTTGTGAATAGGTCGCTCTAACTAATCCTAAGTACATCTCACTCATATCCTTACACTATAATTTTAACCTATTGAAGACAAAGGAAAAAGAATTTTCTCTAGCAAGAGTGGGCGTTGTTATAGTTACGAATAAGAAGACTCGAAAACAAACAAGTTCTCTCAATAAGCATAAGTTAAACAACCTGTGAAAAGGAAGACGTTGCACCGTTTCCGACGCAAATTGCATTATTTTTTTACAATAGTAAAGTAAACCACATCAGAAAGTAAAATTTGATGGCGAAGAAACGTATACTTTTTAATGTTCGCCATTACAGCTTCCACCTATCATGCTGACAAACACTCGGAATTTTAATATTAAATTTAGTACAGTTCAATTGGCGAATAAAATAAAAGGATTATAAATTAATTTTCAGTTAAAATTCTTCTACCACTGTGCTCAATCGATCTCTGTTTCTTCCACGTCTTTCCTTTCCCAGGGCATTTCCCGTTGTAGTTCCTTCTTATCCTGATCTCCTTATCTACAAGTACTCAAAATAAATTTCTCAGTGGACGTTTCCTTTGTGCTTTTGCTCAACATTTGTTCGCCAAGTTACGTAATGCATTCGCGGAACAACTTGGTTACTTTTTTAAATCTCTTTTATCCGGAAAGTTTCTCCGGACATCCGAAGGTAATTACGAATTGCACGCAAAGCCCTCGCAAGGCAACTCCTCTCTCAGCCATTACGCTCACTACTTTAAGTAATAAATAACGGATTATGAAACTTATACAATAGAATTGTAGCTTCTTCGAGTAAATAATTACAGAAAGAACAAACAAAAATAAACGGCTCTTGACCAAATGAAAGACAATCCCTAGCCTGACATTTTAACTTCAATTAAGAATATTCAGTAATTGTTCTCAACGTTGACGTTTCTAATGTTTTGTTAAGGAGGTAGACTAAGTCTTGAGGTTGACTTCAGAGCTTACTAAATACTCAATACCAGAAATAATATTTTGTCTACGTCTTCCATTAAAAATTGGACCGATTCAAACAAAAAACACTCCGTCAAGCACGTAGCTCTTCCGGTTTCTGATGGAAGACTTTCACACGATTTACTTTCTACTTCCAATGTGGGCCTTTCTGAACAAGTCCTCAGCATGATGCGAACAAATGGAAAAAATGAATCGAAACCCCGGTGATGAGAAGAGCCGATATGATCCTCATATGTGCTCATTACCACCGGCTCTTTGACTTTTCGTTTTCATCCAATAATTTGTAGGCCGTCGTCATTGTCTAGGACCCAAATGATCAGAAAACCGTGAAAGTTCCCAGTGGCAATCAAATCGAAAAAGAAACTGTAGGATTGGAATCAACGGTTAGATTGATTCAATAAGAAAATAAAAGATAGAATTACTCTAGGAAAATGTGTCTCTCGTTATTGAGTATGACGAAGCCAAGAAATGAGTAATTTAGACGGTCATTAGAAAGTGAGATATTAGACAATACCCGAAACGACACCGAAAGTTAGTCTCCTGCTTCCTCCATTATTTTAAATTCTCCACAACACATAGAATATAAATAAAGAGACAACTTGCCCTCTTTTATTTCGCACTCCAAGGCCAATATTACCCCGACGAAATATCTCACGTCAGTGTTTCATGTAAGGTACAATTAAAAAAAAAAATAAGTTAGGTTAAAAATAATCAAATTTCCGTATAATACGTGTTGTACACCTGGTTTTGTAGGCGTTCAAATCTGTTGCCGTCTGAACTTTAATAAATTGCATAAAGCTTACAGATGCAACTTGATGCATTAGAAAGGAAAAATTGTAGCTATAATTATTAACGCAAAACTACATGTAGTTCATGTGTTGGAGCAAATTCATTGGTAGAAAGAAACTCGTGACACATTTGCACACAGAAAAATTCATCCGAAAAATAACAATTTAATTTTAATAGCCGCAAGGCATTAAAAAAATATAATGTTGTATCAGAGAACTCTCTTAGTCCTACTGTCAGGTAAAATAGCCCATCAAGAAATAACCTGTCATTCTTAAATGACGGACCTAAATGGTTTTGTACCTTCAGGATACCTCTCTGAATCGGTAAACTAAACCATGTCATCTAAACTAGATAAGATCTGTAAGTCATCAGTCCTAGACTAGTCTGACCAAGACTAAAATTATTCAGTCTCACTGGTGGCAGAGAAAAGTGCGTGAAACATTCAAACAATAGACCTAAAATTATTTCCAACGCAGATTTTAATGTTTGCAATAAATTCAATATGGTGGACATACCTTGTGTAAATGACCGAGAGCTAAAATTATTTCTCCTATGTAAATTCTCACTTGATCCTCGGTGAAGTGTTCTCTTTGGTAAAGATGTGTAAACAATTCACCACCACTGACGTAATCTGAAACAGGAAGACATAATTACAATTATAACTGAAACCCAATTTTCAACTTAACAACCCAACTTCCAAAAAACTGTGTTTGTTTCTAGTATATCACCGGTGAATCTAAAACACTCCCCTCATCCCCGATGAACCTGTGCCAAAAATAGAATTTTAGGAAATAAACTAAATTAATAAGATGTAATTAGCTTCAACAGTAAATTTTACAAAATGTTTTACAAACTGTCAAAGTCACATTGCCAAAAAAATTTTGTGTCTTCGAGATGTGCGCGTTGCTTAAGTAGAGGAAGTTCTGTATACGTCGCCAGGACAACTCTTCTCATCAACCAACTATCTATCTTCTCATCAACCAATCTAACCTAAGTGAACATAGCAGAAAGAGTAAAAAATCATCAGAAAGGACTTGGATAAGACAGGTAGACGCAACGCACGTTTACTTTTCATGGATGCGACCTTCGCGATTGTTGAAATAACACGAGGATACTACTTCAAACCAGCATTAATAAATTTCACTCTACGTGAAGTCAACAAAATTGTACTCAGTTACTTGCAATTAATATACTCTTCAATAAAAACTTTACTAATTCTTTAAGTAAGGACTCTTTTTTTTTCCTTTGCCTTGGAAAACTCATATCGCAAAGTGGATACTTTCGTGTGAGAACAAAACAAGCTTTTGTTCGTGGGAAAACATAACTTTTGTCACAGTCGTTCTTAGCTTTTGCCAATGGTCCTGTAAACTGTCATATAGTTTTCCAACCGTATTATTACTCAAATATCATTTGAGGTTAAGGTGGGAAAGTGGTAAAGGGGAAAACGCACCGGCCTTACGCAACATGCGTGTTCTTTATGACTTATGACATAAATTATGGAGAACAACGACGAAAAAATGACTAGCAGAAGCAGCCACTCTGACCATTAACCTCATTTACAAATAGAACACTTTCGATTTACAAATTTACAAAGTCAAAATAGAGGGTCAGAAATATTTTCTACAGTCTTTGTGTCCGACTTGAACAAACGATACACTGAATTTGCTTACGGTACCCGGTCGTAATAATGAAAAGGTAAACCTGACACTCGTTAAATCCACTGTCGTGAGAATACTAAAGAGTACAACTAAAGGAACAACGATCAATTTTTCAATAAAGGCAAAGTACGAATTACGTAAAAGACGAGCTGTGCACTTGTGTGACAGGATCAGAGTAAAAGCAAAAGAAGATTTCCGTGTGAAAACTGGAAGTTTTCGGTTTCACCGTACGGTCTGATACAAGAAAAATGTTTACAATTTTAAATAAACTCCCTTATGAAATGTATTTCCCAATAAGAATTTTTCTCTTTCGACTGAGTTCTCTGGAAATTGTCTATCTCATTTGCGTTTCTTTCCATTTTTCCTGCCATCGTACGACTAAGAAAGATATAAGAAGAGAAGCAGAAAATTTAGCAGAAGAGGACAAATGAAAAAGCCGGCTGGGAAATTTCTGATGAAATCTACAAGTGAAAAAATTACCCGCAAAGTGCTTAGAGCATTTTCCGGGCGAGAACAACGAACTATAGAAGAATAGAAGAGGTAGAATAAAAAGAATGTGGAAACGTGAAAGGACTATTCACCATCACTAAGACTGACCTAGATTTCGTTTCCCGCACACCATATCTTTCTCTTTCTTTCTACTTTCTATAACAATTTTAATTTTATGCGGAATATAAACTTTATTAAAAATTTCGCCATTTTTTGAGCTTCACCCGTGCTGTTGAACTGTGATTTTCTTATTAAAAAAAATCCCAGACTTCTTCTGTGGCAAACAGTTTTTTCTTCTTTGAGGAATAAGACAGACTACGCAAGTACATGAATGCCGTGCGTTATGCGTATTAATAACCCCACGCGTTAGTTTTTTTTTTCTTTACCGAAAAACAAATAGTAAATATTCGTAACATCAAGCGAGACAAAACTTACAGATGAGACCTTAAGATTCAACTTAATACACTTAATGGAATTTTGAAATGGCAATTAGAAAGTCTTCCGGTGATTGTTCCCTCTCTAAAATAAAATGAAATTAACGATGCGTTATGAACAGATATTTGAAGACCTAGCTAAGAAGGGTAAGCCTTGGTGCACAGGAATGGACCAAATTTCGGCTTTAAGAACATGATATTGCAACCGCACCTAATATTTTTAAACTTTTCATCAGTCAGAAACGATTGCAATCACTTAATGGTGCTCCGTATTGTTAGATAAAGGATGATGCAATTCATAAGATACATGAAGCCTTGGAGAAATCAGTTTCTGGCATATTTTTTTATTATGTTCGTGCTTCATGTATTCAATAATAAAGTACCACTGAATCTGCTGATGAAAAACTATAGAATGTAAACACAAAACATATCTTAACAGAGAGTATGTTTGTCAAATGTGTTTTCCGTAAGAATGATAATTGATAATTAGTACAATGTAAAATGTTTTAAGTAAAATTAGAGAAAAGGCAGAGCTCAATCTCAACGAATTAACAAATTTGCAAATTAAACGTTCCTCCCGGACGACTTCTTCTTCTGTCATCAATTTGACTTCAACACCAATATTTTTGTCAGTCGATAACTCTAATTAAGGCGATACTCTAAAATGACCAATGTCTGAAAAGACGAAATGACGAATTTTTAGAGTGAAATTTTGAATTTGCTTTATTTACCAGCGTGGGTTGTTCACATAAGTTTTTTGAAAACAAAAAGAACCTAAAACACTGGCAAACAAGAAGGCCACAAGAATGGCGAGCGAAGGTCAAAATTGCTTTGAAGGTGACAAACGGCTTCTAATTTCTTCAGCTCATTACTTTGAGGTTAACTAAAGACGATGTCAAGGTGTGACGAAAATTTCCGTAGGAACCACCACAACAATTCGACAAGTTTTAATTTCCTGTTAAACCCCCCTGATGACCCCCGGGCTCTTCTCACTTGCCAATGTTACATTTCATATTTGAATGTAGAAAAATGCTAAACCTAAAATTCTAACAAGATATATTTGATTTGATATTTTTCGCCAACCCCGAATATTAAATGCACAAGAATTTAATATTTCGCTAAACTCAAAAAAATAATAAATAAAATTAGCAACATCGAAAAAACAATTAGGTTTCCTAAAAGGTTATGCTGCAATAACCTCGCATAGTCCCGAAATTAACGCGGCTTAATGAGTAGAGCGAGCCTTAATTAACTTTAATAAAAACTTACTTAGCAATGTACCTAATTATTGTTCTCCCTGGTGTATTTATAAAAGAATTTAACTTTTCACTCCGCATTGTATTTGTATTTTGCGGAAACGGTCTCGGGTGCACCGTTAATTACGGCAGACCAACTGGCATCAGGGACTTATGATAAATGATCCAAGTCAGCAAATAATTATTGACAACAAGAAGGAAAATGATTAGAATGGTCACACCCTGAACCACCTTAAGCAGAGGAGGTTAGTTAAGAATTAAATTCGAACGAGTCCAAGGGCAGACACATTAATTGGTAAAAATTCTTGACGTTGCCATTCGTCAAACCATCAACGCTTACAAGGTCTTAAGGAGCTCAAGTACGAGACAAACGAAAGTTAAACGCACAACAGCATTAAGAGACCTAAGGCGTTATTTCAACCTTAAATGGCAAAGCAATCATTAACTTCATTCAAAGTCTCGCAATGTTGAAAAAAATTGTCAAACAAAGTTAGAAATATTCATGTGGCTTATATCCATAAAAGCATCGTAACAGAACTTCTCTTGTTCAGCACTTTAATAATTAATTACAATTTCTTACTCTTTAATTATATTTAAGTACCGAAAAACTCTCTTAAACGATGAAAACAACTAATGCAGTATGCAGAATATTAATATTGTACAATATTTGCAATAACAAATTTTGAAAATTTAATTCTTAAAAAAATAATTTCCATGGAACTACTTTCAATAAACAGTAATATACCTGAGTTTATTACAAGTTCAAGCTACTTGAACGCTTCATTCTCTTCCCTTTACTTCCTCCTTTATTCCTGCTGTAGTGTTACCTAATTAGTACCAATTTATTCGGGTTCGTCTTTAATTTTTACCTTTAAGTGTGGTCCATGCTTAATTATTATCAACGGTAGTAACGACCGCATTTATTAGGCCCGGTAATTAAGCAAACGCCGTGTATCTCGCCAAAAGCAGTAATGAGAAAGAAGAAATTAATTTCAGGTTGTACATTAAATAAGAAGTATCAGTAGTTTCATTAAGTGTAATGTAACAAAACTATTTACTGAACCAATTTTAGTTTGCCGGTAGAATACAAAGTTCTAAGGAATTCTTAATTAGACAAAATTATATATATTTTACTGCTTATGTACATAAGCAGTAATACATATCATATACATAGTTTTGCAGTTGATGCAGTTGATCTCAATACTGAATACACTTCAGAGGAACTTCACAAAAATACTTCTTCGCTATCTTTTGCGGAAACCGGTTTTGCTTTACAAATGGTTTAATTTCACGGTTCAGGAGTACAAATATAATTTTACCCATGATTTCTCTTTCAGTCTTCAAATACAGTTTTACTATAAGACCGACTTAACGACACCTTGAAGTTGAGTTAATATTTTTCTGCTGTTTGGTGTTTATGAACATATTTTTAAAATTAACTTTTAAATAGCCAAATATCATAGTTTTATGGTTCGGTCAATTGTTTGTCAAATGTTTTTTTAAATATTTTTCCCCATCTGTAAGTGTAATTTTTCTATTCAAATCATAGAGAAAAATCAATTTCCTTGTTCTTTAAATTAACTTAATTGTTTATTGTGACAAAGGTTGTCCTGAGAGAGGTGTATCTATTTTAAAATGAAGTTCAAATTTTACTTCATCGACAAATATTTTGTGGGTTCAAGCTATAGGTTATCCATTTAACCGCAATCTTTGAAATAAAGCGTTCAATAGGAATCTGACGAAAGAAGAAACGATTGTCTAACTCCTCAAGAGAACGCAGAGTAATATTCCATTCACAGACTTTTAACCAAACTGAGAGCTTCTTAATTACAAAATTTGGTTTAAAGAACCGAGTACAATGAAATTAAATTGTAGCCGATATTACTACTAGAAAAAAGGAATAGACGAAACTAATTAATTTTATATGAAAGGTCCAATTGTAAAGCACACTAGTACATAAAACTATTGCAAATTGAACTATCAACAACTTTTCAAAGGCAGAATCACCTTTGTATACTGAAATCGAACGCATTTCAAAATGCTTCGAATGCATCTGATCCTTCCTTACATAGAAGGAAACGAAAAAACCGGTACCTGACATCCGTGGCCATTAATAATTGCATATCCGGTGCTGCATATTTTAACTCAAATGAAACTACCATCATAAAAAAATTTTATTTTTAATCGTCATAGGTGACATGCCAAGAATTTATCTGGGCATCTCAGTTTATTATTTAGAATAAAAGGGAATGAATAACATGATAGAAAATTTGTACTGCAAATTCTTAAAATTCGT
This sequence comes from Polyplax serrata, assembly GCA_037055365.1. Classification (NCBI taxonomy): domain Eukaryota; kingdom Metazoa; phylum Arthropoda; class Insecta; order Psocodea; family Polyplacidae; genus Polyplax; species Polyplax serrata. The sequence goes on along the minus strand of JAWJWE010000038.1, from coordinate 1,078,686 downwards.
TTCAATGTAATTGTGATCAGTATAATTCAGGAGGTTGCGAACAGGATTTTCTTTACACATATATCAAAATACAAATTTAGTTTGGTAACCGATGTCTTTGTATGTTCTTATTAAAGTTTCGGAATATTTTTATTTAGATAGTCCCCGACCCATATAAGAAATCTCAATTTATACTATTTTTTTATTTAGGTATTTGGATTGAGAAAAATTCAAAGTTGACGGACCTGATTATTCGGAATGTAAAAATTCTCCGGGTTTTTGAAATATGAATATAAAAATGTTGACTGAAGACACACAACTTTACTTTACTATTTAGTGAAATTTCCCTGAAATCCTCCTTCAAAGTTACCTTTGCACATCAAATGTGTCTGATCGGTCAATGACAATTAAAACCATAAAATGCTTATCATCGACGGCCTACTTCTTCAAACCTATTTGAATATCTTAAAATTTCTGACCAACTTTTTATTTTCCAAATTATTCTGAGAATTTATGAAAATATTCAGAGTTATCTGTTAACTGAAATTTGAGCACGTCCTACTTATGACAACAGAAATGAGACCTTTTGGTGAAAGTGTTGAACGCACCAATTTAATGATAAAATTGTCCCATTCGAACAAACATAAAGATTTAAGGTATAAATTTCACAGAAAGTAATGGTTAACGGAAACACATAAAACGACACCAAGTAATAATATTAACTATTTTTACAGTACAGAAGAGGAGGCTCATTGTTCCAAAAACAACCGCCCCCTTGGGCTCCCACAGACGTTAAGAAATTACAATGTTATTGTTAGCACTAGCCCAATGGCCATTTTCTAGTTTAACTAGTTCTTTGTTCTTACACATTTCTAGCCGCAAGAGGTGCAACCGAATACTCCCTAAGGGCGTATCAAGACTGTATGATCTTTCAATTACTCGTATCCAATCCAATTTTTTCTCGTTGAATATACAACTTAAAAATAGCATATAAATAGTGAAATTACTGAGTTTTTAAGAAATGGCACCGATTTGCTATTTTAAATTCTGCCTATTTGAATGAAGCTGTCTCACATAGATTTTCTTTCATTACTCATTAAATGTTTTGCCATTTCATAATAACATCACCAACTTTTTTTGCTAATAATAATCGTCTTTTTTTAAATATCAGACTAAAAGTTAACACTTGACAGTCTCCCATAAGCCACAAGTTTACATAAATTTATTAACGTAATTATTAAACAATTTGAAGTGGAAAAGCGCGAAAGAATTCAATTGTACGGGTTACTCGACTACGCAAAAGTTATTCTTAGTAACACGATAAAGCATGGTCTTCAATCAGAAAGAAGGTTTCAATGAATTGTTTATTACCTTTTTAAAATGGAGAAGTATATTATTTACAGGTATCTGTGTTTCAGTGTTTAGTTTTTATTCAACAACTCTTGCTTGTTTATATTAATTTTGCATACTAAATAAATATTATGTTATGTTATATGAAGTAATAAAAAACCACAATGTGACAAATTGTACACAAGAATGGCAGTACGTATCGTTATATAATTGTTTTACTCAACTTACCTAAAATTAGGTGAAGTTTGGCTTCGGTTTGAAAGGCGTAATGGAGGGTAACTAAAAATGGCGACTGTCGAACTGCTTCCAAAACCTGTCGCTCAGTCTTTGTGTGCTCTGTTGTCTTTCTTTTTTGAACAATTGTTGCCTTTTTGAGAACCTTCATGGCGTAGAGTCGTCCATCGTCGACTCCTCCACGTTTTCGTACGAGAAAGACTTTCCCGTAAGCTGCAAGTACAAAAACAAAAATTACCTACTTGTTGTCAGACACAATCTATTTTCCACGTGTTTCGCTCCCGGACGAAAGATGCCAAACTCATCAAGTGATAGTTTTTCGCCAGGAGAAAGAAAGAGGAGAAACAAGAAAAGTTCAACGACACAATTAACGCCGCAATTTTCGACTCGAAACCAGAGGACGTGGAAAACACTAAGAAATTTGAACGGAGGTCATCGGTCTCAGCATTTTCGTCAACAAACTCGGAAATTTAAATATCGTAAAGCAAAACGCTGTTGAATAACTCGTTGCACTACTTTGAATTGTTTATCTGCCACCACTTTGTCAATGAAAAATGAAAGTACACTAAAAAATATTACAAAAAAGGCATAATCTCTAAAATTCATTATGGGTAAAGCATCAGCTCGTGAATATGTTTAGTTTTATTATTCAATTTCTTACACAATTACTACCCGGTCGTTCTTTTACTTCTGCTTAACTACATAAAAACTATATAATTTTTTCACATCCTTGTCAACCGACGTAGTAAAGTTGCAGATGGCTTTGGCTTATGCTATATGTATAAGTTCTGATTTCAACGGTTCCATTGTAATTTGAGTTGCATTCACAACGATTCATCTTTCAGTCTGAACTTCATCCGTTTGAACTATCATAACTATAACTATCACAACGTTTATAACATTTGCAATTTTGATGTAAAATTTGATAGCCTGAAAATATGTTTTCGCCTGAAGGGCGCGTGAAACTATTACTGGTTATCCAACAAATAAAATATTAAAAAGATTTTAAAGGTTTAATATAGCTGTTAGTGATAGTTTAATGGTTTAACCGAAGAACGTCATGGTTCTATTTAAACTGTTTAAAGATGCAAATACTGTCCATGATGATTTGCGTTCAACACTGTCACTGCAAGATCACCACAGAATGAGATACTTCTCTATTAAAGTCTAACGACATTAGACAATTCGTCTTCGGCTCTGTGGAAATAGAAAAAACTATTGAAGTATGCAAATAATAGGCGAGAAAACTAGCGAACCCCCGCATAGTACTGTTAATGAGCATGGTTTTATTCAGTCGAATAAAACAGGCGGCCTCGAGGTGTCATTTTCTTTCTTATTGTGCTACACAGTTCAAAGACTGTCATTTTAGGGCTGTCATTGGTGAGGTATGCACCTCTGACAAAATTACTGCCAAGGTTGCAAATGTTGGAAATGCTCCAAATCAATGCATTTCGTTAAAGTGAAACCGTGCTTCATTTCAAGTTGATATTTTCTGAGTGACAACCAAGATGTAGACAATAGAACTGTAATTTGTAGACTAAGTCGCAACTACGATTTGTACAGGTTAATTTCCAAAAAACATAAAAAAACTTTGATGTTTTTCTATTACCATATGATGATTCAATTTGTTTCCTTTTTTGCCAGAATTGCAAGTTTTCGTTTTACAAGTAACTGCCTCTACCATTCAAATAATATATATTTAGAGAAATTTTTAAGTCAAATTCCACTACAGTAATCCCGATTCTAAAATGAGATAATTCAACCCCCCCCCAAGAGATTCACAGAAGACGTTGAAGAAAGTTGAAAAGTAACTTTAAGTCGGTGTGGATGACCAAAATAATTAAATGGGTAACAAAAAAAATATAAAACTGTCATAAAACCAATTTAATGGTGCCTCTCGCAGTTCAACTCGGATGTATTAAAACGATTGACTACCTTTGAATGAAGAGCCTAAGAGAAAAGGCACAAGGCCGAAAATTCAGACAAATGAAACATGTAAATCCCCGAGGGCATATGAGCAGTTATATATACATTCCGTCATAAATTAAAACTAACAGCAAGTGGTTAAAAAACTCGTCCAAGCTTATTTTTTTACACTTTCGCAAATTTACGCCAAGTTACACATCATGAAATGGACAGTAGGCCCTAACGTAATTCTGTATTATGCGGGAATCATAAAACTATTGAAAAACCAAGAACATTTAGTCTTGGCTTGCCTTCTGAATTTCGCTCCATTTTGTTTCTAACAGAAGCAACATTTGAATGACGAATTTAGTTGCTAAAATTAAGCTAAGTTAATGCTTTTATGTCCACGTTATACTTCTTGTTGATCAGTTCCTCTCGATTTTTGAGATGTAAAATAAAGTTTTCAAACGGTTGTGAAGGTAATATTTTCTTATTGAAAACATCAATAAGTTAGCTTGAAACCAAACCTTAGCCTGCTTTGGGTACAGTTCGCATTAGTGGTAATTAGGACGTTAAAGACTCCTAAAGGAATCTCCAATAACTTTAACTCAGACAGTTTGTTAATTGTGTCCGGCAATTAAGAATGATCAATAAAATAATTAGCATTAAAAGAGGAAAAGAAGAAATGAGAAAAAAAATTAAAATGACATTTTCATCAGGTGGCTAATAAGAAGTTGTCAACAAAGAAAAGTGAAGTGACCGTGAAAAAATGAGGTAAGAACCTACAAAGGTGTAAAATAAATAGATATGTAGCAGGCAGCAATAAACAAAGCTCTTAAGGAAGGTATAAGACCATTTGTCAATCTTTCACAAAAGACACACACACACACACACACTTCACGTCATCTTCGATAGTCACAGAAATCCATGAAAAAAGGGACAGGATGACTAAAATAACAGATAAAAATATGAAAAACAGATAAGGAAACAGAGCATTTTGGATTGACTTATCCGAACACATTGTTAATCGTCCTTTGACGATTAACAATGGTAATTTCTCTGGTTAATTGTCACCGCAGAGACCCTTGAAAAACAAAACAAAGTTTTCTAAACAATCTTTTCACGTCCGTATCGGTGCCGAACCTTGAATCCTATCCCACCTTCATCAATTGTAAATATTTTCCAACCTGAAAGTCCTACGGATACGATAACTTTGATTGAACCTGATAAAAAATGTAGGAAATTAAATTGACCAGTTGTTTGCCGAATCAAATTCGTGTGCAAATCACACAATCAAAGGGTCAACGGTTTCCTTGGTCGCAAGTCACTGTCCTCGTACACAACCGCCCAGACCACATCACACCACACTTATGTATATCACTCACATGTGGCCGGTGTGTTGCTTCAAATTTCCGGGAATGGTCAACAACTTTTAAGACCATGTTTTCTGTCTCTCTTCGGGAATTCAGGTCTTTCAACCCTTGGTTAAACGATAATAAAACTCGGATTAAAAAGGCACCCGCGTAATCAACATGTGCAATGACTACTGATTAATTATCTGTCAGACGTGCAAGCAAATACAAATGGAATGTACACAACACGCCAAGCACATCAGCCCTAATCAAGTTGATTGAATTTGACTTGGAGAGAATTTAACAATATTTTCAACATTTTGTTCCTACAATAATTACTCTTCATGCATCTTAGTCAAGTGATGACTTAAAGACATTGTTACAAGTGTAACTTGCCTGTTCCTTTCACCGTTCACCCTCACTTCAGCAGGATATTCTTAATGATCTAGACAATTCTTTTAATTCTAACTTTAGATTTCAATGACCTAAAACTCTTCTCTTTTACATGTTTCTCCCCTTTTCCAATTCCGTGTTGTTTTCAACAAGCCATTACACAGTATTTCCTCGTGACTTGTTGCTCCACATTATTGATTTTATTAACTTTGCTTCCTCCGTCCACATAATAAAAGAACTTTTATTTTTTTCCAAGACTTATGTAATACAAAACAATCCCATTTAATTCTTAAACTTCCCAAAATAAGTAAGTTCTCAATTTTATACAATCAAACGAAAGTATTATAACAAATATTCAGGAAGGAATTTATTTAATATAACCATTCAACCTGTTTCTTCCTCTCCGAGTGAGCTTGGGCCTTCTGTCGAATGACATCTGTGACTTTCATAATAGGAAAATAGAGTTTACTACAGCGCTTGATCTAGGATTTTCTAAGTTTCCGTTCAGATTCCCTTCTGTTATTTACATTTGTAAGAATACTTTTCGTGAGAAATGTATTCTAAGGGCATTTCCATGCTGCCGTGTGGCTACTTTTTATATATTTATTAACATATTTACCAGATATATAATGGTTTCCAATTATCAACAGGATCCTGAGTTGTTGTTTACCCCAATATGTTAATTCAGGAACATTTATTTTCTAGGATCAAACTATAATCCCAATATTCTAAATATTTAAATTTTTTGACTTGCAAATTACTAAATTTTCTCTCTTTACATTGTTGGACGTGTCCCAGACCAATGTTGTCCGTTTCTAGGGGCATTCGCGGTACAACCAATATAGAACAGTTTTGTATTTGGATACCGAACTATGTTTTGTAATAAATTACATACTTTAAATAATTTTACGTTTTCATACAATGTTTTCATACGCATTTTGCTTTCAACTTCCTTTGACAATACAATCTAACTCGAACAAATTCACAAGTGGATTGTCTGAACGGTTCAATCCATATCACTCATTTTTAAACGAACGTTATTCTGCCGAAATGACCATCTTATTCGTCTACTTACTTCTCTAGATTCCGTTTAATACCCTAAGGAACCAATTTAAATGGGTCAAAATGACAAAAATAAAGGAATGTGACTTGTATCTCATGTTTCTGGGTGGTAAGAAACGGAGTTGTGGGTCGTCGACATCAGTATGCGGCTCGTAAATCCCGTTTCTTGCCACAATGTTTGTGTAGACTCTTCAATTGAATTCTTCGAAATATCTAGTTCTACTTCGTATACGGATCTATTATTTTCCAGGTATTGGATTGATTGCGATTTCAAGTAAAACACTCGATACATTTACGGGTTCATCTATGGTATGCCTATAACAATTTTATTGAGTTCTCACAACTTCCTGTGTCATTATGGTTTTAATGAATGAATGGTTTTAGGGTGTGTTTCAGAGCAAAATTTTGCATTTTTCTAGTCTGTAGTCTGTAGAAGTACAACTACAACACAAACTCGACTTCCATTGTATGTATTTTATCCTTCAAAGGTAAGGTGAATTCGAACAATTTTCTTTAAAGCAAACTGGAAATCATTTGGAATAGTAAACGTAACAGTACCCCCTCCCCTTTCTATAGTTTGTGGTTACTTGTAAACAGAAAGCAGCAGTCCATCTGTTCCAGAACGTGCCAACAAACCTGAGTGCCCACCAAAATGCCACGCACCTAAGACCCAAATTTTAAAAAGAACGCATTACACTCAAGTCTATAAATCGACTATTAAAACTATTGGGTAAGTCTAAAATGTCATTCTTAATGTATAAAAAATTTCTTTTGGTGTCACGAGGATCTGTCCACTTTCAGGGTTAGGGTTGGAAAAAAATTTCAACTGGAAACAAATTAGTCTTCGACACTTTGTCAACTTCTTCCTTCCTATTTTTTTAGTCAGTGTAACTAAAAATATGTTAAAATTCATCAAAATACTGAGCATTTCTCATTTCCATCCCTAATTCACCTTCCGAGGTCTTCCATAATTTCCAATTCTTGTTTAATTGAAATGCTAATTTTTCAGCACTAAACGTCACATCCTACAACCCTTTGTGTTGCCACAAGGTATCAATCACGAAAATTAATGATCGATCAGAAAATACTTTATTATTTATCCGCCATTCAGATTACATAATTCAGGCTATCGAAAAAGTAATTTTGCCATTGTAAAATAAGTCGAATATTAACGACCACCGTTCTCCATTTTTATCTCGTCTTAAGAAAACAGAAAACGAATAATCTTCCCAGTGCCTCTTTCCAAATTAATTTCTTTTCATTGTTTAGGTACCTAGTTTTCCATCCTCACTAGTTTTCCCTTCCCCGTCTTCCATTCCCCGACTAAATCTTTGTCTCCTTCCTGAAAATCTTCTTTTTATTGCGGGTTTACTTTGAATGGAAGATATTTCCAGAAAGAACAACCTTTTATCTGATCACAAAACTCTCTGATTTCATCGTTCACTTACTTGTCGAACGGTAAAGAAAATTACACCAACCCAAACATTCACGACAACGTGAACTGCCTTTCATTGGATTTCACCAATATACACGAATTAAACGACAAAATGTAAATTTTGGGCAGTAATTATCCCTCCTACATAATAAAAGTAACTATTTATATTTGACGTCCGAGACTGAAGTAAAAGTTGGAATTTTCATAAGTGAATTGTAGTATGTACGGAAAGGTATTGTAAAAATATTTCGAGAGATTTCAGCATTCATCCGAAAAACACTTTTCCCCAGCTGCATGTGTTAAGATTTTTAAACAAATTTTTTACAAACAAATACCCTCCAAGAATTTATTTTTAGTCCGTTTCACCTATTTTTAAAATGGTTTAGCATCACTAACAGATTTAAAAAATTTAAATCAAAAACAAAGTCATCTAAGACTTAAATGTTCACCATTAAGACATATTTTTTGCTTAAACTAAATTTCTACAAGCAAATAAAAAATTCGTTCTGCACCTTTTTTGCAAATTAATTCTTTTTACATTTCCACATGTGTGACATATTAATTAATACCATATTTTTTATTTATTTTGTGTGTAATGTCAAACATTCTTGAGAGTAGTAAGTTTGCGTAAGAGTACTACTCTTGTAGGGCAAACCACAAAAACTGATACTATTAAAAAACAAAATTTTCATAATTATTCGTAATCTATAAGCTTGACAACGATAAGGGCGTATGTGAAGAATTCAATAATCTTTAACTAGTGGGTCAGTGACCGTCATTTTAGAGACTTTTTGCATAAGAACTGTGGCAATGGAATTTCAGTAGACCACTTAAACGTTTTGTTTTTTTTTTTTTTGCTTTCCGCGTCCGTAGCTCGATGCCTTTTTAAAAACAATGGAGAGACGTTATTCATAAGTTGGTTCTTCGTTTCGAGTAGTATTAATCCAATTGTGGATAATAATAAATCACACATGAAAAAATTATGACTACATGTACATGATTTCTGTTTGTCACTTCCGATTTTAATTTGACATGTTTAGCATGGTGACAAACGATGAATTTGACGACTTCCGTCAATCTGTACACCCTGAAAAGCGTATTCACCATCATCAGCAATCAGGTCACCCCAACCAGGTAATAGGCAATTTATTTTGGAAATAGGAAACGCGAAAAAAGGTGCTAGGAAGTGAAAATGGGGTCAGTCAAATGTCTTCGCCCTTGAGATGAGGTCAATGCCTGTCCGGCCAATGCTCCGTTCCCTATGTTCCGTTTCCTTAGCAACTTCAAACTCAATACCAGTCAACGCGAATTCATCTCACTCACAGAGTCCCGAATTTGAAGGAAACGTCCATCTGGCTTCCTGAGAGACACGTTGGTAATAGAAAAGGACCTGAGAATGACTAAAGGATGACACATCCATTAGTTCACTCCACCAAATGAACATGAACCTTTAAATTTCCTCAGAATTTAAACCTTCCGTTTGTCGGATGTCTAGAGACACATTCAATCAATGTGACTAGTGATCAATGAGGAAGTAACACCGTCGTCGCCATCGTACATTCGCGTTCCTCCCTCGTCCAGTGAACTCTTCAAACTGTCCTTTTTCTTCAAAAACCATCGTCTGATCACAAAAACGACCCAAAGAATTACGACACAACGGGACTTGATATGAAACTCAAACACGAGATTGCTTTTATCCATGATAAGGGCTTTTTAGGCAGTCGACTTTGTTCACTTCATTAACCGTTTGGTAAATCGGCGGCTGTAGAAAGAAGAAAAAGTCATTCTGGATGACGAGGTTCCACGGGAACAGACCGCCGGGGAAAACTCTAAGTGAAAAAGAATAGCAAAAAATAGTAAAAATCAGTCAAATTCTGCCTAGGAGTCGACAACTGCTTCTCTTGAGCAGACTACAATTTGTGGAACCCACTCCACACATTCGCATTTTTCTCCTTCTACAGGCATTTTGTGTCGATTCGTGCTTTCCATTTGTTTTCTTTTTTGTTGTTGTCGCATGCATTGAGCTCAGATTTTCCATCCGCCGATGATTGTTACCCAAGTAGGAAATGTCTTTGACCCCACTCAAATGCGACTAACAGTTGAATAGTAGAAATGACGGTTTGAAACCTTATTTTCTGTAGTTCAGCCACCCTTTCAAACTTCCTGCGGTATAAAAAAATCAATTTCTAACTCTCTACCCGTCTGGAAAATAAACAGTTAAACGGAAATCGGTGTGTCGCAATGAGCTTTGTGATAAATAAAACCAATGTTTCATGTTCACATTCCCAACATTCCCAAATGAACTGAAACCTCATTTGTAAAAGCCAAATAAAACATTAAGTACTAAAAAGTTCAACTTAAATGGTCGGTTTACACACCTATTCTACATTTCTAAATCGTGCTACCTTCCAACTGATACCAAAAAAATATTCTTTACAGATGTCCGCATCAAAATGGCGGACGCACATTAAATTACATCAATACGTTTTAAATAATGCACTTTGTATGCGGACATCAATAAAAAATAGTGTCACTTTACCAGGCGCATTTGTGGCTGAGTATATTAATCAATATCAACCCTTAAAAACACAAAAAACAATACATCGTGAATAGATTGAATATTTTAAACCCGTGTGATGTATTTTAAAATGTACCCTATTTTTAGTTCAGGGCAGGTGTCTTTTAAGATATGTTTAATGTATTTTGTAAATCAATGTGTACAATAATCTTACTCACAATCAGATAGTTCTCTTGAATGTGCACTGAAATTATTTTGTAACACATTGTTATTTCTGCAAATTGTTTTAAAAATACATTAAATTGCAGTAGTAAATTTGTGTCCGCTATGACGTCAACCAGATCGGTTACAACGTTGAATCATACAATTTACGTTTACTTATTGATACGATGAGTCGAATTTCGGTTTTCTGCGATTATATTAAAATAGATAAATTGATATTTGTGACAGAATGAAGTGCGTACTGTCTAGGAATGCTAGGAATTCAAAGGTAGACTTCATGGGCTTAGTTAACCGATAAGTAGTAGAACGAAATCAAGAAATACACGCTTCGTTTACATTTTCTACATTAAATTTTACAGTCTAAAAATTGCTCTTCTCGTCTAAAGCGTTCCGATAAATTTAAATTTCCGGTTCACATTTATTTCCTTTTTTCGGTTATGCCTTACACATTTTCTTCCCTTTTCGGTGAAAGATGAAAGCTTCAATTCCTTTTGTTAAATCCTCATTTTTATTTTACAATGTGTGACAATTTCACACGGCCCTTCTCTATTTTTCTATGAAAATTAATGGGACACTTTTGAATTGAAGAGAACTCTTTTGAAGTAATATCTTCTATCTTAAATTATTAAACTGGCTTTTACCTCAAGCATTTGAAGTTCGTGACACTCGGATGATGCCTTTTTTTCTAATGTATATCTATTTCTAATTTCCTAAACCCTTAGTAAATATTTGGGGCAATAACCTACACCTTATGATACCGTACGTGGAGCGATGAAAAACATTAAGTTTACTCCGCCACATCACATCCATTCAAACAGGTAATTGTTATGGTAAAGTCAGATTATGAAAATACTTTTGGTAAAATGAATAGAAACATCGGACGTACCTGAGACGTTCAACAATAGTAAAGGACATCACTATTCGGGGGTTTCTGGATAACAACAATACGATGAATGGTCCACGAGGAAAACCATGACAAAAGACTAACTTCCAGTAATCCATTGCCTCAAACCTAATGCACTTGGATTTGTGCGCCTCTGTAACATCAATTTGTACTTTATGCCCTTCTCCTCGAGAAAATGTGCACACGTGCAAGTGAACGCACAGGTACACTTTGCCACTGAGCGACAAGACGAACAGGATTTAGTGAAAGTTACTAAAGTGAAAGTTTTCATTAATTCACTGAGTTGCATACATTGACAGGGAATCATCACTGTAAAAGTAACAAGCTAAAAGAAAAAAAAATGAACCCTTCGAAATTCCTACTTTGTCTTACGTATAAATCCAATCCGAGGGAAACCTGAATAATTCAGTTCAAGAATAAAGAAGAGAATATGGCACCAATTTCACATTTCCAGCATGTATATAAGCTAAATATATTTAAATCTGTCTCAGATACGTGGTACACCTTTGAAAAATTATACAAATTCAGAAATTACCTTAAAGGAATTTATTTCACATTTGTGAAGAACAACAGAAATATTTAAAAATATATCTATACTTGTACATTATTGTGTATTGTACCCTCAGAAAAAATGACAAGTTGTTTTTTGCCGTTCCACAAACGGTAAAATGTGGAAATCAAACAGGTATCCAAAAGAGTAACTGTCAAATCATTAAAATAGGATTCCCCATTAAATAAATGTTAAGCATTTAAACGAATCTCAATTTCAAATAAATTTTTATGATAATTATGTGTTTTAAAATGACAATGCCACAGGTAGATTAAACGAAATAGATTATTTATATTTACTATTAAATAATTTATTTTTCCTTACAAAATGGGTGGCACATTCACTAAAGTATTCCAAATACTTAACACCTCAAAATTAACAGAGTTTTATAGTTTGTTTTTCTGCAGACAGCTTGAATAAAAACAAACCTAATTATGAAAAGTAAACAAACTTCATTATCTAATTAAAGGCGGACTCCAAATTGACTCGCAATTATGACGAAAATTTGTTTAAACTTTTCACATTACTTCAGTGAAATTTATTGTTTTTTATTGTTTTTTCTCAAGACAATTTTAATCTAATAGAAATATCTACTCCTTCTTCTCAATCTAATACCTTCAATCACATGATTTGATTAAAATTTTCGTTTAAATGACTACAACTGGCCTGGTTAACAAAATTCTTCTTCCGCTTTTCCTTTGAAATTAAACGTTTTTAAACGTTAAATTTATTGGGTCCTAAATATTAGAAACAACTTTCTTCCGCACTTTATACATTATTTAATGAAAGGCTTCATATCAAGGAAATGACATGCATGTATATTTTCAGTGCTTTCATGTACAGCAAAAACCGAGAAGATATCAGCGTCGACGGCTCAGTACTCCCTGAATCGTGAAAATATTTTCCAAAAATCAATACATTTTTTACAATATTGGCTTCCAGCTTACTTTACAGAATGCACCGATCGGAGCATTACTCGCTCTGTATGCTTGGATTCTTTTGCATTTAAACAAAAAGGTAAGGTTATGGGACGTAACAAAAACAAACACACGGCCACAAGTTCTGTGAGTGACACAAAAATAATTAAGTTGAAAAATAATACATAACTGAAGAAGCTGAACACATGTCAGGGGCATGGATTCGAGTTTGGCATCAATTTAGAGGTTTTCCCTGCATTGAAAAATTTATTTATTAATCAAAGTGTTCGATTAGCATTTTGAGATAAATAAAGTCGATTCGGGAGGATTTAACAGCCAGTAGAAGCAGACGATACCTTGAGTCGAAATGATCTCCTTTCCTGGCCGAAAAAACACCGAATTTTAAATTTAAATTGAAATAATTATCCGTGGCTTTGGTGTATTAAAATGTTTCAGAAAGGTTTCGAAACGAACTTAAAGATTCAATTTTCCTTTTTCTCTCACCGATGGTCGACCCTTGACTGGGATTTTTTAAGCTTTTCTGCCGGTGAAAAGCAATTTGTTTTCACCCTTTCTCGCTCTTCCTTTCCGCTTTTGTGTTTGTTTTTGAATTTCAATTCGAATCCGCAGGAGCCACGAGTGAAAAGAAAAGAACAAGGTTACAGGAAACGTAAAAAGAGAAAAAACAAAGGAAGAAAGAGGGAAATAAAGAATGGAGAAAAGGAAGGAACAGTATAAATACGAAACCTTTGACTGTGTGTCGAATATGCGGGACAATCACACAAGGCGGGACATATTTTTACGCATCAACGGGTATCACATGCAAGTGTGGGTTAATTCAATAAAAATACGATTATTGTTCTATTGTACTTGATTTAGAAGAGTTCGTATTCATCAAATCGTGGTCCTTTTATGTGGTGTAACGTTTTAGTATGGCATTAATTGTGTGTCGCACGATTTCGAGTGGTAAAGTAATGAAGTCAAAAAATACTCGTTACAATTTAAAGAAAAAATCAGTAACTAACGAAAATAAACATATTCAAAGTGAATGTGCTTCAGAATTGTACGTATTCACACTATCTTCCATGAAAACTGTTAACTGTGCTTTAATTCTTCAAGGTTATGATTCAATTCAACGTTCATTTAATGATGTTGCCTATTCCACTGATAATTACTTTAAATAATGACATTTGTTTAACCAGGTAAAACCAAGTGTGAGCAGAGATTTGTAATGAAAACGTGCAATTTCGTTTATGCAAGACCAAGGATTCTGCCTAGTCCAAAACCGAAGGAGAAAACTTTTGCCAATAATTTTAATTATTTTTCTGTGTAAAATAGGTAAATCGGTTTCTATTACATAATAACCATGAAATAATATTAATCTATAAAATCAAATAAAACTTGGTAAATAAACAGATGTAATGTTGTACTATAATAATACATAAGTGCGACTGGCTGTCATTTGAAAAACTATTCCTTCTATCGAAGTAAAAATAAAAATATTTCCTTATATAACCAACTTTTATATTTCTGTTGTTCAGTTTTTATGCTGTCGTACTGTGCAGTACACTTTTTATATTATTTTTTCCTTAATGCTGTTTACAAATATCCTTGGTTTTAGATAATTTTGATCCCTTTTGTAACATTTTAGCTTGTACCAATTCATTTTTATTACCATTTTCGTTCCTTTGTACTGTTTCTGTAATGGTAATTCAAAATTATTTGTAAGCCTTCTTTCAGGCACACGTAAGCGAGCCAAGGTCTCTAATAGTGGCACTTCTAGTGTCATAATTTGTAATCAACAACCTTTTACTTCTACCTCTTTTCACTGGATAATTATTATAACCGTTACCCGACTCTTCGTTAGTACTTTTCAATTTTTATCTTTGTAAAATAAACAATTCATTATTTTGTCGATGGATACCATTAGTGGAAAAATTGTACTAATTAAAAATTACAGATTTAATTAAGCAAAAAGACACTGACAACAGTCAAACAACAGTGTCAACTGATTCGTTGGCAATAAGGCATTTAATTGAAACTTCATAATTTAATTTCCGTTTAATTGCTCTACTTTTTAATGGAATTTGATTACACTGCATCTAAAACTATTTTAATGAAAGAATTATATCACTCATGCACAGTAATGTTTTTATATTCTACGTATATTTGTTGTAGATTTATTTTACAAAAATTCAATTTCGAGGAAGGTAATGCAGAAAAATAAAAATGTTTTGTCTGTAGTCCCTGTAAATCATAATATAAATCCTTGGAGTTAGTCACACGGAACAACATTAGAACTGCGGTTTTCTGGTTTACAGATAAGAAACCAATAAATAATAAATGAGTTCCATGTGATTTCGAAATAAAATTTAAGGTTTAAAAGACTCAATTTTACATTGATGCAGCCAAAAAGATTAGTAAATTTAACATGTGAAATTTCCATGGCAACGAAGCCTGGCATAACTCCCAAAGAACAGGACGCCAGGATTGCAGGTCACATATTTTAGTAGTTTGTTTAAATTAGAAATTTTACTAGGAAGACAAATTTCAAATAGAGTCGATCGAAGGAACATTACCAATATGTTTTCACCGTTTCAAAATTGCATGTCTGAATAAAAAATGCACGAAACTCAATTAATCACATTACAAATTTCATCCCCCTCATTAAGGAACTATTTATAGTTAAAATTAAATTTATTTCTACAATAAAAAAATCTGCTTACTTTCTGTGAAAGTGAAAATGCTTGCCAGTTCTAATAGGCTCAGACCAAGTAGTTTTGCAACAAAGCCGTGACAAAGCATTCATACCCTGCAACTATTTCTCCTAGGCCAGTCTGATGTGTATTTTGTTCGGGTTGTTCGGGTTCTGGGTCGGGCTCCATACACGACTATTTGAATGGTCGTGAAAAAATTGATCATTGCCGGTCAAACCAATGAAGAGCACCGCAGTCAATAACAGGTAATAAATTCTACACTAAACTGTAATTCCAATCTGAAATTTCTAAGGTGTTAGAAAACCAAATGTACGTACGTCCACGAGTGAAATTCCACCAATGAAGTCAAATTCATCAGTCTCCTTTGGATTTGCATCGAATTAATTATTGAACCGCCATAACCAATTCAACCTAGCTACTGTCTGCCACCACTGGTACCCGAAAAGGTATCTTTTGTTTTTTTTTCTAAATGACTACCTGGCACATTCCCATGTTATTCTTCATTTTAAATGGTGTTGCCACAAATCGTTTTACTTATTTTCAATATCCCCCACTCAGAATTTATATTTCGTTTTAAAACCTGGTGCAAACGATACAATTATTTTACCAAGAGCCGACCAATCCCAACAAATTAATATAAAGTACAAAATAACACAATATCTTTACACCGAAAAAACACTTCATTTTCGTAATGAACGAATGAATTTATTATACACTAGATATAAAATAACTCGTGAAAGAAGACGAATACACGTGATACAATAAGAAATCTAACATATGGTGGATAGAAATTAAAATGAATTAGTTGATTTAAACCAGGTTACTCGACAAGCAATAATGTACTATGAATAAACCGGAACGTGAAGGATAAATTTACACAATGATAAAGTTAGTGTACAAAAAATACTTTACAGTTCTCAATTTAACTCGTGACACATGTAGCAAGTAAAATAAGTAGATATGAGTGGAAATAACGCCCTATATATATATATACAACCATTTTTAAACCTGTACCACACAATGGTATTTAGTAAGATAATTAATGTTCAAGTATCGAATTGGTATCCTATTAATTATTTTATTTAACTTCCCACATTCAGAATAATTTTCATTGTTATAACAAAAGTCGACTCCTTGCCAAAATAAGTTTTTTCTTTTATTGTTTTCCATTTTCATGTCAAGTGGTCACTTACCAAAATATGTTTATATAATTTTTAGAATTTTCAGAAAATTAGAATAAATGGAAGTACTAGAAAAATTTTACACAACTGTTTTTTGGGTAATATAAAAAGAAGAATATTGACATATAACCCCTGTAATTACAATACCAAAAGAGTAAGCCTTTTTTCACATTATGTAAGTGGTTTCAATGTAACTAGGAATGAAGATAAATTCATTTACCTTCAAATGGAGTTTCCCAAAGCTTGAAGGACTCGCAATAAAACTTAATTACGTGATTAACAGGCAAGAATTCCCTTTTTTAAAGTACTCGAATGTGACAATGTGTAGAGTTAAGGACGTGACGATCACGTGTACGAGTTTTAAATTCGAGTACCGTGACAATCTGACAGAACGATCGCTTATTTGAGCCTACCTAGAAAACGTATAGGTAAAGGAATAAGATTCCAAAGCTAAACACTTAGAAAAGTAGTAAAAACTGTACAGAACGAAGAAATGTAAAAAACTCATAATAGTAAAATGAATTTAACGAATAAAATCCAAATTCTAAAGATAACTGTTCCATTTATCATATTATATATATAACAAACTGACATATGTCCAACGAGTAAGTGAAATTTCTTCCTCAATTAATACAAATTTTAAGATTCCAAAATACAGCGAAGGAAAATCAGTCATGTTAAAAAAATAAATCGATCAGGAATAAGCCATGTAAATAAAAACATAGGTGAAGAAAATTACAGGAACTCAACTGTTTGACAGAAACCAAAGAGTGAAAAGTGTTCGTCGAACTAAAAGAATTTTCAAAGAAATTAAAAAAAATGTTTGCTGCAAATTAAATTTTCCTCGAACCTTCTATTCATCTTCACCGGAAATCCTTAGAACCCACACACTGGTGACAGGATCATTAATACTTCATTTGAACAAAAATTGGGAACAAGGTGAATGTTAACTTTGAGAGGAAAAAAGGCAGGAAATGCTACAAATTAACCGCTGAAAACTATGTTCTTTTATGCTTAAACAACAACCACTGATTTGAAACCAACTAACTAGGGCACGGGTACAAATGTGGAAAACTAGAAAAAGTAGTAAATTACATTTCGAGAACAAATGTCATGTATACAACTTACCTCCGGTTCCTAAGACTTTGAGCAGTTCGAAGTTGGACATATCTACTCGTCCGACTCCCGTTAGGTTAACTGAAAAAAAAATATATTATTTTTATTTAATTAATTTATGAGATAAGCAATGTCGGTTTACGGCTTACTACAAACTTTTGCCAAGAGCAGATCGTATTCAGACATATTAAGATTTAGTAATAAGTGTATTTTGATTTGATTCTAAGCAAACAAGTCTTTTATACTTGTTATACACTTTCAAAAGGTACACGTTTTGAACATTATATAGACGAAATTTAACTTAGCTCTGAATTTAGATTCATTCCGTATATCTACCAAATATAATAAAAGTGTTCCAATTTGTTCATAAACTGACTGATACCCGCTAATAACGGACTGGTAATAAGTTCTGAATTTAATAATTTGTATTGAGGCAAATAAATCTCATGCCTGGCGAATTGGAAATACGTAGTGTCCGACAAGTTGTAATCCCTATTTAACTGTATTCTACTTGCAAACAATATGTCAATCTACTTTTTACTTTAACTTCTTATTTGTCATTAACCTTGAAACATTTCATTGCAATACCACAAGGAGCCGGGAAACCAACCTTTTCGGTCAGACCTGACATTTTTTCAAACGAAAAAAAGAAAAGAATTGAATGGCATTCCACAAGTGCCCTTAACAAAAGACGACCGTCTGTGTAATAAACTCCGACCAGGTAAGTTTGTTTTGGAATTTAAATATGATTTTAACACCGAAAAGGTGCCATTCGGTAGCAATTAACAATTCAGGGCCTCTTGTTTTCGAGTTATTCCTTCAGACATACAGGACTTTACAAGAGAATGTAACGGAGTATTCAAACTATAATAGTTACTTCCTTCAAAAACGGACACTAGAAATTTCAAATCCCATTCAATTTTCATCAAGGTTTCTGTTGAATGACATCGCTGACCTTTCAAATTTGGCAAAGCCCAATAAATTCCACAAATCTACATTAAACCAATTTATAACCAAAAGTATCCTTGGTTTTTGATTCAACCACGTTGAGAAATGACTGGACAACCGTTTGCTACGCGAATTTTTTAGTCCTAATGAAAGTTGACTACCGGCTAGACAAAAACATTTAATGACCTTACAACTGGAGAACAAGACGTTTGTATGGTGGCCATGACTCTTCGAACAGACGAAGAGAAACCCGTTTATTCTTGTGAATCCAACAGTGTGAACCCAAAGCAAACCTTCTACAAAATCCCCTGCGGAGTTACACTGAATAATAACAAACGAGGAAAATTTGCCCGTTCTTCGAACTGGCAATACTCATGAATTACGATTTTCCGTCAAAATTTCTTTTTCCCGGACTTTCTTGTGGAATACATTCACTTTTACATACAAAAAATTTTCCAGCAAAGGGAAAAAATATCGGTCGTCTTTCTCCTGCTGCCTGAATGCCCCAAAAGTCGTGGACACTAAACAAACGGCTCTTTTTTAAAACCCCTAAAAACAGACCGAAGCTGCTCATTTAAAGATCAGTCGACAAGGTGTTGGAAAGGGCGAAAATACAAGGCCTCCCCCAAATCCTAGGATCCCAAAATCCTAAAAATAAACATCGAATTTACATATGAATTACCAAATAAATTTATTAAATAAAAATGAACATATCATTTAATAAAAATAAATCAATTACCACCGTCGTTATAATGGCGGACGATTGAGTGAAATAGCAGAAACAATTAGCCCATGCACAGTAGGATGCCCGCCCATTTTCCTTCTATCGTGCAATTAAAAATCAATTGATATACTGTTTTGCCAAATTTGTTTAGCCACAGGTAAGTTTAACTCAACAATTGATACCAGTTAAATTTTTCTGTCTAAAAAATTATTTTCGCGATCAACAAACAGCCTATCAGGTGTTTCTTATTTTGTCACTCAAACGTCATCATCGATTGTACTTTTAATAACAGTTGTATGATATCCGAAGAAAAGAGGCTTAAAAATTATTTTAAAATAACCAACGTAAACAAATTCATTAGTTTTAAAACTGCCACGCAAGTCATTGAAACAGTTTTAAGTGGACTTTAATCAGAGGCTGTAAAGAAAAATGAAACCAGTATTAAGATGCCTGTGCACACATAACATTTCCTAAAATAAATTAGAGAGATGACAAAAGGCACATAGATTCATTAGGTAATGTGCCATCATCGACAGAACCCCCAGTTTTGTCAGAATGAGGACAACTTTGTCAGAATTAATGACTTCATCAGATGGTATTGAAGGCTATATTCTGAGTATTTGACAGCGTTTACTTTTAAGCAGAATTTTGCGTAAATCAATCCAGCAGCGCTTAAACTAATAAAATATATTAAGTATTTTCAATTGACCCAGTTAAATAATTAGGTTTAGAACTGGCGAGGTTATACTTATTTAGACGTGACGAAGGAGAGCCCTTGAGATGTGTTTCCTTGCAGAAAAGATTACACAGAAAATAAAAGTAAATAAATAAAAACAATAAACAAACTGTACCAAGAATGAATTATTTTCCATTACTTTTTACTTTACCACCGTTTTTCATCTCTCTACCCTTCGAACCTGCAGATATTACATTTTCAAAATGACGATAAAAATTACAATTGTGTTGGTATACTTGATTAAATTGCACTACTACTACTACTACCACAGGCTCGAAAGTTAACCCTTACTTTATTTTAATAATTGTTTCATTAGAGTTACTTTTTTCGTAATAATTAATAAGAGTTGACCCTGTTTATGTTATACCAAGTGGATGGTATATTATAAATTCAAATTTAGCAGGTCAATGGAATTGTACAACACCCTGCCTTTACGCACCTAATTTTTCAAGTAATCTGGCTCATGCAAATTTCTTACAAAATTGATTGTGGTCGTATCCGACACCCCGAAAACCTAAATCCTAAAAATCAGATATTTATAGATGCACAAGAAAAGATAAGAGTAGCACAAATAGTAAAAAAATGAAAGTAAAAATAATATAGAGATAAGAATATCTGTACTAATTAACAAACCCAAAGTGTTACATTCACGATTTGCAAGATCTTTACACTGCTCTAGTTTCGTACGCAAAGGCTCCGGTCAATGTCAGAACCTTAACTTACTATCTCTAGCTCTCCGGGAAAACATCCGTCGGCAATTTGAAATAGATTACACAAAAATTTGGCAACTAGTTAACGCTTGTTAAAAATACGATATAGAGAAACTCTGAAGTATGAAAGATCTGTTCTAGTTATTGTATACTCCGTATACAATAAATTCATGTGTTCGCCTAAAACAAACCTGCCATAAATTCTATGTATAATCACAATAAAATTATCACTTTAAACCAGTACAGAGTCAGCATTCTCAATCTCATTATTCTCTCAGACCTTGAAAACAATGGCTGGTTGCTAAATGCATTTATTCGCTCACTGACACAGACAGACACGCACACATACAACCCACACAAATCTATTAACAATTCACATCTTTTACTGAAACTGCAGAAATTTCGTGCATTATCCTTATAAAATGAATCTCAACAAATTGTTCGGTAATAGAAAAAGTTGACAGATCAATAGTAGACCTGCAAGACTAGTAGTAGTCTGTAGTTGACAGACAAGTAGACTTAGACGTTGCTTATTTCAAATCTATTTCTTCTATTGCCTAGTCAATATTCCAGAAATTAATTTCAATGGCGTGAAATTACGGGCCGTCACCTTTTTAAATGACTTTTCTTAATGCAAACCTTGGAAATCTCTTCCATGAAAGATTTTCTTTAATTACGCATCACAGCCTGTCATTTAACAATGCTTTCTTCGTCCGACACAGACGAATGAAGCTGGATTTTCCCGGGATAAAAATTCCAGGCTTTTGTTCTCTTCCTCGTCCCGTTGAAAAGGTTCAAAGTAAGAATTCGACATTAATTAACATCAACTTCCATTCTATCGCAGGCATTTACCCAAATGAAATTCTAACATTTCAAAACAACAAAAAAAATAAATTTTAATTTTTAAAGCTCTGACCCATTT
This sequence comes from Polyplax serrata, assembly GCA_037055365.1. Taxonomy (NCBI): domain Eukaryota; kingdom Metazoa; phylum Arthropoda; class Insecta; order Psocodea; family Polyplacidae; genus Polyplax; species Polyplax serrata. The sequence goes on along the minus strand of JAWJWE010000038.1, from coordinate 1,056,811 downwards.
AATTCGGCAAAAAATTAATCAACATGAATTTGAACGAGAAATTCAACCATCCAAATCTACTGGTTCGAGAGAAAGTAACTTAACCAATTCGTCGGTACAAAAGGTTTTTGTTTCATTTTCTGGTCAATAATAGTTAATAATTGTAAAACTATAATAAGTAGTATTGATTTTCACATGTTTTCTTGACGCACGACTTTACAGGACAATTCCCTGTTTGTCGTAAGAAAAAATATAATCGACATTACAAAAATATGAATCTGTTATTAAATACAGAGAATAACACTTTTGCATAGGGGGTAACCAAAATTAATTGACACGTACAAGATAGTGATTAAACCGAGACTTTGATGATCATTTTGATTGATCGAAAATCGATCAATCGCTATACCCCGTAACTACACATTATTCATTCATCTTGTTTTACTTTCAAATTCGTTTCTTGTCATTCACATTCGGTGTTGTTTTCGAACGACTGAATTAAGTCACAAGTAATATGTTTTTTGTTTTTAAATACTCTTCGTTTTGAAAAGTAGACGTTAGCCTGTGCCATGTCACCTTAAAGAAGAAATATTCTAGTCTTAGGTACCTTTATGATCGCAGATCATTTAAAAACATCTGCAGCTACCATTTCCTCAAAACTATTTCAGCTATTGTAGCACAACTAGTACCACTCAATTTTTTCATGTGTAACCCTCTTTGACACCTGCGCCCCTCCGGCGGATTCTAATTTTTTCTAATTTGTAACAATAAACATCCTCATGTGGTGCGTTCTAATACCTGAACAACTTTTGCCATATGTCACAATTGTGATTCTTAAAAATTCAATGAGTTTGAACGCTGCTTAGTCTCCCACATTGTAAGTAGTATATACATTATTATATTTGCTTCAAAAGTAAAATGGATTTCTCCAAAATTCTCACTCGAGCTCCAGCCCCGATTATTTATGCAATGTATACATTGTAGACCCAAGAGATCATTATCAAGGTAAGAGTAAGAATATGGAACGCGGTGCACCTGTACTTGCTATGTACAACTGGTAGTCCTTGTGTTTATTTTAATTGGGTCATTAACACGGTGACATCTACCTTTGAACTTCATTGAATGTCCCGTAGAATTCCATGAACAGGACACTCTGTTATCAATTATTTTTGCACTTGCCATATTATCTGTACCAGAATGTGCTACAAACAGGTAATTTTCAGAGATTCAAACCAATATATCTTAATTGTAGCAATCAACAGACGATTACCACCGATTGTTGTAAAATTCATTTACGTATCAATTGAGTTCAATAGACCCGATAATTTTAATATATATTCTGAGGTCAATAGATATTTTTTCGTTTGTGGCAAGAAAAAAATAGTTAAAAAAATTAAAGTCATTATTATCTGACAAGGACATCATTTGAAACCTTGACTTGTCTTTAAATGCCTCATAAATTTATTTTGCTTCATTTACGGCGTCAGTGCGACAATTACATGCAGCTTTCCATCCAATGCGAAAGGGAAATATTTCCTTTGAATTCTTCTTTAAATATTGAGGGGTTATGCACTTGCTGAATGAAAACAAATAAAAGGCTCTTCACCAACTGACGCAAATACTAAGATCAACTAAGTCGTATTCATTTCGTTTCTGCCTCATTTCATTTCAACTACAGCCAATTCTGAGTTTGATTCTATTTGTTGCCGTGTGCTCAAGAAATAATTTCAAACATATACTTCGTATTGATTTTTATTAGTGCTCTTGCACGAGGCAAAGTATGTCTTTCGATTACAGATAAAACAATTCAGCACCCAAAACTAACTTTATTATTATTAAGAAATAGCCCAGAAGCCAAAGCCGCTTGTTTCCTTCATTTATGAGACCGTCCATAAACATATGTCCACTGATGCAACATTATTATGATTAATTTGTTTATGTTTTATTGTAGGCCTATTAATTTAACGCCCAGAAGTTGTTTCAAGAAATGTCGACTCCAGGCATCTCGGGTTTTCAAATATTTTTCCAATTTGAACGAAGTAATCAATTTCAGTTTCTTTTAGTTCCATCATTATTACACGTTTGTCTTTGAAACAACTCTTTTACGATCTTGAACCTTAAGCATTCGCCAACCCAAAAAAAATGTATTGCATTCATCCATTTTTATTAGTGCAGTGTTGAGAGCTAATAATTTCTGACGTTGATTAATAACAAATTCATTCGGTATTATTAACCAATCATTTTCTAATTGATTGCAACCGAAGATAACGGCATATTAATTCGTGATGTAATGCAACGACTTGTGACGAAATTACATCCATTGAATTAAGTTCTCAATTTACAGAGGCATATATCTGGGAGGCTCAATCCTAGACAGAACGCCACACTCTCCGCGGTAGCATCTTCAGTGAATGGCCTCGACGAGGGCATTAAAAATAGGGTTCGTCTCACAAAGCAAAAAAAAAACTGTGAGGGATAATAAGAACCCATTACAAATGTGTTAATGTTTCATCGTTGTAAACATCCCGAATATCCCGCACTTGGATGAATACAATCGACCGTTATTTGGTTACTAGAGTTTCAAAAAATGCGGCGTTCACTAGCGTTCACTCACACACAAATTATACAAATACATAAAAAACTACGCGACAATAACTTCCAACCAGTAGCAAATACTAATGCGAAGAGGTTTGGTTAGAGCAACTTCTACCTAGGACCTCCATCTCTAGAAAACAACGGAGACAAATTTTTACAACATTCATACATTAGATCGTGTTACGGCGATACAATAAATCACATTTTCTAATTATACCTTGAAACGTAATAAAATATTGCTTGACCTACACTTTACCTGTCAAGGTATTTTACGTACACCAAAAATCCTTGCACGGACAAATCCTGTTAACCGCTGTAAACAAACATTTAACATGTAATATTAGAATCAACCAACTAACGAATTTAATTTAATTACTTCCCATTACTGGCTACTTTGTTTTGTGTTTAAATGTTACACAAAAAAATTTTGTACCACCATTTGTAGTTTCAGGGCCCTCGATTTTCTATTAAACTCTGTGTAAATATTATTACATCCAAACTATTGATGGTGCCACTGCAAAAGACCGTTATTTTTAACGTTTAATTACCTGTAGCATGACGTGAGTAATGCAACGATCGGTTAGACAGCGGAAGTGCCAACAATATTCAAATTACCCTCGAAAACAGTTCCGCTGGAAACTCAAAAACTATTTAGTTAACATGTATTAGATGAGTTCGAAAACAACACTTCAGAAATTCTTTAAAAAAAAAATAAACTAATGTACGCCAACGTAGTTCAATACTTTTAACAATTTTATCTCTTCCTTGTTGCTTGTTTTACATGACATTTTCTTTTTAAGCTCCACAATACTTTACCCAAAAATTTACTGCACTACTAACAGACGTCTAACGTGCTAAAACACTTCAACATTATCGTTAACTAAATTAAGCGCCACCATGCGCACTCTTTTCAGCTTCAATTCTTATCTTTCTAGCCATGACAAAGAAAGTAACCTTTACGGCGTAACGTTTCTCAAAATATGAATTTCACAAAAGCAGTTTTTACTCAACAAAAGCCGATAACAGTTCTACTGACTTTGAACTGTCCCCAACTGCAATTAGCCCTGACCAAAGAACCGAAACAGATTTCCTGAAAAGCATATCGGGACAGCAAAAAAGTTAATTTTCCACTGCTAAATAGCTAGTGAGTCAGTGATATGTGCATTGGAAGACTTCCCCGATTGAACACACCAATAAATTTCAATTTCTGTGTACTGCAACGTCTGTATTTAATATCCATTGATCTTCAGAAGAATCGATAATATCTGGAAAACATCAAAAAGTACAATTCTCATGGTGAGGGTTGGCATAATTCACATGGAACTGTTACTGTTCTCAGTGCCAAGTTTTAACCAGTGTCTTCTTTTCACATAACGACATATTTACATTCCATTTGTATCCTTTACTTAGCGCATATTTGATTTACTATAATGTTTAAAAAAGGAATGGGCTTAATGACGGAACTCTGGCGCCAGTCACGGGTTCTGAGAACTACGAAACAGATCTCGCAGAGGGAATATCTGGGTGTACAACCACATCTATACGGATGACTCCATTATCAGAAGGAACGCCTTCTGTTCAAACTACTCATCTCTCTTCAATTAGATCCAGGAAGAAGGTATTTCAAAATTTTCTTGTCCGTGTTACCCCGTTACAAATTCACTGTTTTATTTTCCAGAAATTTAAAAACCGCATTTTAAACTAAACAGCAACAACATCAACAGTGTAAAAACAATTAGAAACTATTTTTTATAGGATTTGTTAGACACTTGGTACGTTTAATCAGGAGTCCTTTGTGCAAAATGCAATAGACTACAAAACCCTACGTTCACATAATGTACACTATAAAGAATCGTTTTTATTGGTGTACGTGTTAAACACGTATTCAAAAGGACATTCAAAATGATACATAAAACTACAAATATTAAAGCTGATCTTCCATTGAACCGTGAAGGAATAAAAAGTGAATTTTATGTTCGTTTGTATTACATTGACGAAAGTTATTTCATCTGGGGGAGAAGCTCATATTTAAAGCAAACAACATGCAAGAGACACAAGTTTGTATAAAATCAGTCGAGTGATCAATCATTTCGATTACCTTCACCCGCAGGCTGACTATCGATAAAGTTCGAAATCAATAGATTCTTTCTTGGAGACATCTTACAATACATTTAAATTCATTCCCAAAATCACCGTTCTCAATCAACGTGATGTGTGATAATTTCTTTACTTGTAAGAAAATCAAACATGGCAATTCCATTGAAAAATTGAACGACGTTAAGCAGCACTCCTCTGTCGAACCGACCAATCAAGGTCGTCATTTATTAACTTAGACATTGAACGTAATCGAGGGCCTTTGGTTGAAACCGAACAAATCGATACGAGTGTATTGCACAAACGCATAAGCGTTATCTTGCATTTTTCTACAAAATTTAAATTTAGAAGCCCTTTTAATTTATCCTATCTATTTTTAGAGAGAAAACAATTGCACTTGTTCAAGGATAAATAATTTTTTTACTTTACATTAACACTAAATAAATTCTTTTGCATCACTAATAGTTAGTTTAGGGGTTAGTCTCGTACCCGAAGCTACGAGGGACTGACCCGAAACAAAATTTAACTTTTGATTCGATTTCAAATCTTCTCGCATATTTTTCGAATAATTTTTGGCTGATGAAACGCATTACAACATTTCATCTAAATTGTAGACGATCCGACTGCCTTTAATTTACTGTATCAAAATTGTAACAAAATAATACGTACATTAAATCTACTCCTTGCAAAATACTAACTTCTTAAAGATTTATGTAACTGTGTGGTTGAGTTTATAGATGAAATACTATAGTTTAATCAGATTTAAAGGAACGACCATTGCTATTTTATAAAATCACCTCTCTACTCTCCTACAATCTTTCTTCGGTGCAACTTAAGTCAGAACTTCAACACGCCTTGAAAAATCGACCACATGATATGATTACATGAATGTCAAAATTTTTCACCATTTCAAGGAGACAGAGGTAGATGTTTTATATTTCAACCCAGTTCTAACCTGTGGATAAGTTTACTTGCCAAATGTGCACCTAAAATCTTACTAATCCAGGTGACTTTCTATTAATTCAGTTAGTATGAAAAATCAATCTCTTTTTTCCGCAAAAAATTTTTTTCGCGTTTTTTCTCTAGAAATTTTAAGAGATCTTTTTTTCACACAGAAAGGTTCACTTTTTCATATCCCTTAAAACCCGGAAAATAAAGCTACATACAAATCACTTCAGGAATCATTTTGAGCGCACCGTTATTAACTTTGTGAGTTAAATACTATTTAACTATTACTATTTAATTATTTCACCTCAAGAAAGCAGTGAATCAATATGTTAGTATATAAGCAATACTCAAATGTTCGTGAACAACGATCATTTATTTTAAAAATGTCGTTTGTTTTGTGTTTGCGAAAAAAGTACCTTACATCAGCTGATCAAATTCCAGTACATCACCCAAAAGCTTAATTTAGTGTATTTACATCGATTTATACTCCATAGAATAAAACTATTACTATTTGTGTCTGTTTGAGATCGACAATTACAACATTCATGTAATTGCCCAAATATTGTGTCCTCGTTTTATTTAAAGCAAAGAAAATCGATCTTTGGCTAATGACCGACTGGACAAATAACGATTGGTTCGTTCAAAACATTCGAGACATTCACAAGGAGACAAGTCCGAGGGAATGTTTTCGTTTAATAACCTATTTGGACTTAATAATTCGATTCAAAAAGTTCCCTTTTATTTGATCACGCGCGGTTGAAGTTGAACGAGAAGCCCTGGCCCAGTTTACTGACGAAGGAACTTCAGTGGGCAGTTCGAAGGCATCAGTCAAACGCCTGAGGGCGACCATACTCGTAGACGTAGATCTACTACATTTTTGAATTTGCAATAATCAACCACCTGTACTGATGAAAGTGCAAGAATCCAGTTCTAACACTGCATGGTGTTTTTGTATTTATATGACATCACAAATGTCAAATCCATATGATTTGGAACAAAATACCGAAAAACCATTCAACTATTAGTTCAATTCGTTAATAAAACCAATGCCTCTGGGTTATCTACCAAATTTAATTAAATGACATGGTATGAAATTAATTCTGCGCAAAATTGAAAATCCATTTTTTTTGCGCGCGAATTTGTGAACTCATTTCTTGCAGTGCACTATATTCGTCACATATATTTATTTAACATATATTGAACTATCAGACAGTCATAAGCTCTTATGTAAAAGCATTGTATCAAATAAAACGCAAAAAAGGTCGAGAACGCCCGGCAAAATTCTAGGACACTTGGCAGGTACATTTTACTAAACAGTCCGATCGCAAAATAAAATTATTTTAACAAAATCAACAAACGAACAAATCTTACCCGAGGGCCCAACATTGTCATTTTTCTATTTCCCTTTTCACTTAGGAGAAATTAATGTTATTCAACGAAAATAGACGAGAACGGCCTCCAAGTTTACAATTTTATGATACCCATACGTGACCGATAAAAACAAAAGTTGGTTTTTTTAACAATATAAACAAACCTACCATAGCAAACTATCGAGTCTCATCGGATAAGTTCAACCTATCCGCCGTGTTATCATAAATTTTTCTACCTTTTGGGTGCAATTCGTAGTCGCAAACGTACCCGCTGGACAATAGACTACTTCGGCCGTGCTACTGACCTTCCCTGAAATAGCCTTCTTTGTCTCGCCTTAAGAACTTTTTGTATTTGAAATGCGTTTGGTAATGGTCATTAGTCACAAGTGCGATAAGACAATTGGACGAAAAAGAAAATAGAAAATTAGTTCGTTGAGGTTTTCGTCCTTTTATCTAAATTCGGGTTTGTCGCGCTCGTGTCATTGCTGTACAGTTCAAAAACTCCTCTGTCGAGCATGATCCAATCTGTTAGTATGGGACGTATGGACCAGGTTGTCGTCCTCAGATTATATTTATAGTTAGAATTCAATTAAGAAGCTATTAGGACGGCACTAGTATCTAACATTCAAGTTAAAGGAATAGTTTTAAAAAAAACGTAGAGGGCTTGATAATGAACATCCCGTTCAGAAGCGTTTCGACAAACTTGGGCGTCCGGCCGACTATTTCAATTTTCCAACAAGGAAATTCAATAAAAAGCTCATTCCTAGCCCGGTCTATTCCGTTCTATTCTCCTGTCCCCCACCTTGTTGCCACGGTTTGTCCTACAAAAAGAAATTGACCTACATTTTACAACACCGTGTGATATTAATAACTAGAGTAAAACATCTTTGGCTCTTAAAACGATTTTACAATTATTTGCTAAGTTGAATAAATTTTTTTTTCCGAGAAATCGGACAGGACACATAACGCGAAAACTAATCTGAAAATGTACCAGTTCCACAAATTTAATTCAAATTTCCAATTTCAATAAGCTTGTGTAATACCTTAGAATAATTAATGACACAGGCGACGTTACATCAATAAAAATTTCGGAATTACATAATTACTTCTTTGCTCCTCAGTTTGACCAAAATCTGTGGGCAAAGTAGTAAACTGACGGAAAACAAATAAATATACAACCCGGGTCACTTCACCTGGTAAATAATAATAATAAAAGATTTGACACAAATTGCTAATATCTGACACTGCTTTACATTTTCGCTTAGTGAACCGTTTCACATGTGCACTTAAACAAATTAAACACTAATAAAAATCTAATTTTAACTGTCGCACTTTTATAGTGGTTACCAGACCGCATTTATCCAAGCAGAAATTCAGGGCCCAAACACACACACACACACACACAGAGAGAGAGAGAGAGAGAGAGAAAAGCAACCGGACACGGTGGAATGGAAATGTATCAAACAAATTCAGTCATATCCGGGTAAAGTCTGTTAATAAACAACCACATAGTATACATAGTTTCTTTCTGAACTACACCTCATTAAATAAATTTATCAACGATGTTTTTCTGAGATTAATACATATTTATGTAGATACGATTTATCTTCGAAGGGCCCATGTGAAGTTCCAACTTAAGCAATTTTGTCTCCATAATGTTCCTGTGTAACAGATTTTGCCGATTTCTGAAGTATCTCTAGGAATATTCTATTCTATTCGCTTTATTTTATTTTCTATTCCTCTTTTCCTATTAACCGATAATTAAAATTTTACTTTTTTGGTGAAAACGATTTCGTGTTTTATGGGTATCACACGTATATTGTGGAAAAAAGAAATTGAACTACTCCTTTCACTTGCCTTATTTCTGACGCAGTCCACCGAAGTTAATTTGAAATTGGAAGCAGACCTTGGCTTCGGTCAGAAGAAATGACTTTGTACACTTTGAATAAAAATAAAGATACTTGCATCATGTAGTTGTAACTTTTATAATGGCCTTAATGCTAATGAAAACCACTGACTTTATCCTAACATTACGTCCAGACTCATTTTTAATAATATCACCAGCCTTAAAACCTTCAAATTATGTCACCTTTTCGTTGCCCCACCATCATTTCACGGTCTGTTGTTTGGAATTTACAATTTTCTTATAACAGAACTTCGTTCGTGATTCTAATGACATTTACACCACTAAATAATTTACAAAGCCGTAGGCGAATCGTATTTTATATAAAACCAAATCGAATGAAATGACGCCCACAATGAAGATCAAATCGAAACTTCACGGATCATTCGGTAAATAATTTTATTCACAACGAATCCCTCTGATTTCAATGGAACACTAAAAGTCTGATGAATAAAATTTTCCAGAAAGTTAAACGCCATTTTAAATTTAATGAGTACTTATTACTTAAGGTGGGATATTCGTGACACTAACAACCACTAAGAGCTTGACAGGTATCCTGTTTGGTGTTAATAAATTTCTTTTCTTCACCGGTAAATATTAATTTTAATAATGTTCTTTCTATTTATTCTTAAATGTGCCTAAAAAAGAACAAAACTAAAGAACTTTTAGTCATTGTTTCAGAATCACATTATATCTGAATCAAATATTTTAATAATTGTGTCTTTTTGTTCGCATTTTGTTATATATTTTCTTTCGTAACGAAATAAAAATAGACAAGAACGTTTCATGACACTGTAACTGGTCATAAATTATGAGACCCCTCATCTTTACCCTATGCAATTGAAAATTACAATGTGTACTCTTACAAAGCAGTCATAAGTCCATTCCACCAGTATTAGATAGAATCACCCCACAAAAGCATTTAATTCGTAACATGATAAGAGAAAACAGTTTTTTCCTGTAAATTCTTGTAAGCTTTAAATTTTACTTTGGCTAGAATACAACAGTTTTAGCAGAGATAAAAATTGTTTTGATGCGCAACGCAAATACACACACAGTTTGCTTAACCCAGTGACACAAATACAGAATTACGACAACAGCTAACCCTGACTTGCATTATATTTTTATTTTAATATTTCAAAATATTTTATTCAAATTTAATTTGGGGTCATGTAACATAAGTAGAAAACCTGGCCGAAATTCGTTATGAATAGTTGAATCTTAAAAGCTATCTGACCAAAAACATCATCAACAGAATAATAAAATCAATAACGAGTGAAGAAAGTCTGGCACAATTGAACAGAACAGGCAAATAATAAATCTTGTGGCTGAAGCTCTAAATGAAAATCAATCAATAAGTTCTTTTCTTGATTTTTTTTCTTCCGCTCGAAGCGGTTTGGCGATGTTTTAGCTAAGGCCAACTCCTACCTCGACTTCATCAGTCAACAATGTAACTGACCATTCTTCATGGTTTCCTACATCATATTAATACATTTTCGATATCCGATCATTTCGAAGCGTGTCAAGTGAGTTAAACAAGCAGAAGAAAGTGGGTCATCGGTTGGACAAGCCCGGTTAGTGCAATATTTATCCATCCGCGTTCTTTTCCATTCGCTTGCCCATTCACTCGGAACATATCCCTTTCCTCTCCGGTATTTACTATTGTGAGAATTTTTACACAGAGCAACATTTACCATTGAGTGAGCACAGAAATTGTACAAAAATCTGATTCTAGAAATTAATGATTTTGAAAATATTCGGATTTGAAAATGATACAATTCACATTGATCGTTTCTGTTTCGTTTGTCAGCGACCTAGCCTCAATAATACGAAAGGTGTGAAAAATAAGGTAAATGATTGTAAAACATATGAAGCCCAATCGAGTTTAAAATATTTTCAAAGTAACAAAAAAACAAAAAAAAAAGTGTTTTTTCACTAGCTAAATTCTCAACATACGTTTACAACTCTTTTACAAAGCAAAAAAGCAAGAACAATAGATTGTAGGTCGTTTGCAGACACATCTCACGTATTTTAATTACCATGAGAAAAGACAATTCTGAAAGTGTCCCAATTTAAGCGCTACCAGTCAAATCATCTCAGCATCCAAAACCTGAACAAAGACATTGTCAAATGCTGACGATTGTACAGCCTGATCCTATAAACTTCAGCTCAGATTACCAGGCTACGAGGTTATTTATTTATAAATTGAATAAATTCTACAATGCAATACCACTATAATTTTTGTAGTAGGAAAAACGATTGTAAGAATAAAATAAATATAAATGAGTACTTTTTTACTCGTAGTGTAAAAGGCTTACGTAAAAAAAACATGAGACTACGCATTCCGACATATTTCATATGAAGAAGCTTTACAATTAAATTCCCCTTACTTTGATTAATTTAAATGAAAAGCAAACCAAACATTTTGTACTCTGCCATGCCTTAGACTTTCTATTTGTGCTTTTAGAAATTTTGGCAAGCGTTTTCGGTCCCTGTAGGTAGACGAAATGACCGGGCACTAGGACTTATTTACCCATTCCTAAAACAAAAAATTCCAATCGTTTTGTAGCAGACATCCAATGGTCGATAAGATGTCATTCACATATTGGAAATAACAAATAATTCAAGACCTTGGAGAGTACCGAAGATAAAATTACGACAAAACGCGTTTCATCATTTCACTTAGAATTGTCATCGTTCAGGGCTCTGCTTGATAGACCATGCAACCAATATAAAATTTAATTTCGAAAAAATTCATTGGCATTCGCGCAATTCTAGAGAGATTAATACAAGCGGAAGATATCGTTGCTTACGTGAGAAATTAATTAATTCGAAGTCCAAAGAACAGTATGTAAAACACGCAGAACACAAGCACAATTATCCATGCAATTCTTTTGCCAAAATCCCCAGATTGGAAACTTTGCGTCACATTTGCAACAAAGTGAGGGCATTTTACTTATTATAAACTTATCTAGGAACGAATACCGGTTGTAATTTAGAGTAATTACACCTTTCCTAAATTCTTGTGAATCATTAATAATAAAACATTAAAGCAACACAACTCATTAAGAATATTTTTATCCACTTATGAAGCGACGTAAAAAAATTACATTCCTACAACTCAAACCGAATTTTGACAATATCAAACCAACATTTTCCATATGAAATTCGGCAAGAGCGCAAATAACCAATGCAAAAATAAAACAATTCTTATAATAAAAAAAGAAAAGTAGTTATAAACCAGCATTAAAGTTACTTGATTACCAAGCTATTTGTGTCAGTGGGTCACGACAATTTTGTAGGACTGTTAAGCCACACAATCGCGGCAACGCAACCGCCAAAAATTAACTCATTTAATTGCGTGAGGAGTTCTTGGAGTCTCTAAGGTTTGAAAATCAAATTTACAACAGCAGTCAAATGAAGCTGAAAATAAGCAAGAGAATAACAGAAATGTCTTTTCTTCCACCAGTAACGATTGTCACTGATTTTGGAAACACAAAACACGAAAACGCCGAACCAGTTTCTGGTGTTCTACTCTTTTTCACGAATTTTGGCAGATGAGCTGCAAATGGATAGAAGAAAGTACTTGACCACCACAACTACTACCTACCTATTATTAGCAATGTAAATTCGGTTTCTAAATATCAATAAAACCCCTATGCGCAATGATAACAAGGCACAGCTACCGTAACCGCTTAATTTCAAAGCTAAAACTTCGTTTGTACAATTAGGTCATTCACACGATGCCTTATTATGATAAAACGTTCTAATTTCAGTATAAATTTACTACTTTTGTGTAATTTTTAGTATTGTAATTTTGTAATTAATTTTAACAACGAATTAGGAGTCATCGTGTAACCAAGCTCATTGAATTGTATGTGACAACAAAAAGAAGTCATGACCGTCTGCATTTTGTCCACGTTGCGTTTTATATTATAAATACTAGAAACTATAAATTGTATTCATATTAAATTACTACTTGTACCAAATTTAAAGTTCCCCATCAACGAAACTAATTCAATGCTTTCCTTCTAAAATTTCCCGTTTCAAGGAAATCAACTTCGAGAAAAGTTTCAATTGTGAATGCCTCTGGTCCTTCCGACTCCTTACAGTTTAAAGGTAATCGATATTAATGAAATTTCAAGGTTAACATCATTCTTACCGGCCCCAAAGCTCCGCCAACCTATTTAAACCTAGATCTCTGAAGATGAGGAAAAAGAATCTAAGACTCTTGCTAAAACCTTTTTTTGGCTTACCTGAAATGAAAAAAAATACACTGTAATTTTTACATAAAAGAACTGACTAGAAAATAGACAACCAAAGACTGTCAATGAAAACAATCAATCTTGCTCAATGAAAGTTTTAAATGATCGAACAATTCGAGCAGGAAGATCACCTTGAGATTGAAAATTACCTGACCCGCATAACCGTGCCTGATTGTACACATACCTAAGCATAAGCACAAAAAAAGAATTCCCATTTTATTACTTTTCTATTGATAATTGATGAATATTATTTTAGAGTTTACAAAACGTTACGGTAACCAAGAACATCTATAAATTCATAGGAGGAACACACAACGATTACTAAAACCCTAATGTGTGTCACCTTCCCAGGTAGCATACCTTGATCGTGTAATTTAATTAAACATCACATGAAAGTTATTTTTGTTTTGCATAAAATTGTTTTCTATGCCTTCAATGAAATAGTCCATCTTTGGTTAGCACAACTTGCATAAAACCCAACGAATTTATGTAATTGTGGCAATGTGAAAATTGTCGGTCAGAAGAAGAAAGTAAGCTGGTTAATGAAAGAAAACGAAAATAAAACAATCAAATAGAGAATGTATGCGTCAACTAATGCGAGAAGAGAAAGGTTTCAAAAACGATGTAATACGCTTCCTATTTTAAGTGTAATAAAACCATACTTAACAGACTTTGGTTGTTTGTTTTTCTGACATGCATTTACTAAGGTACACGGTTACCAAATTCTCATATATCAATTTCATACTTTCTCGTATTAAATTTTATGAGACAAATTTACTTTTTCTTGTGGTTCAAAAATTATCACTCAAAATCCCTTGTAGTCACGAGAACAGATGGGAATATTCGTACGACAATTTTTAAGACGGGCAACAGAATATCAATGACTGCAATATTTCCCTCAAACACCGGTTAACAATTTCTTACCTTTCGCGCCGCTTCCCAAAATAGAAAACACATATTACCGAGTAGTACAACTGGTAGTTTTTGGCCTTCCTAAATAATAGTTTTCGTTTGGCCATAATGCTTGTTCTCTCTTCATAATTTAAAGACGGTTACGTTAGAGCTCAGGAGAATGAATAGCAAAAAGCAGACTCGCTTCAAAAATGGATGCCTAAAAAATTGTGTGATAACAAAAATCACCGGAAACTAATCAGAAAATTGAATAGAAATATCATTGCATAAAAATTTACTTGTACTTCACTAGAAAACCTTGCACTTGAATACATATTTTTGTTTTGAATTTTATTATTCTAAATATCTCAAAACACCAATTACTTCGCACCAGTGAACTTCAGATCTACATATCTTAGGTTGAAGGTCAATTCGATGGTGTAAGGTCCTATGGAGGAAATGAAATTAATGACTGTAACGAGTGAGGCAGTGACGATCAAGAATATAAACGTTAGGATACAATAATGCAACACAATTTGAGAAATTATGTAATGGTTCACTGGCGTAGGAGTTCATGTAGGGTTTCAGTCTTTCTAAATCTCTTGTGCATATACCATTGGTACTTAGTAATAATTACTGTGACAAATTTAATTACTATTTACATATACATGCCAAAAATGTCAAACAATTTTAAAAAAATTTTAAGTGACAATTAAATAGGTAAGATGACCAATTCTGCAATTGAGAATTCTGTAGCTGTTAAATTATGGAAATATTCAAAAGTAACGGAACGACAAAACGTGTCGCAAGGACTCAAGCTGTACAAACATAGATTTGTAAAAGTCAGTACATATAGAGGTATTGATAGAAACCATAGATACATAACGTCAACAAGAAAAAATAATGCTCTATTACATGTGCTGATAAAAGTGTTCAGAAATAAATAACTAAATTATCAAAGAAAGAGAAAGGAGATTTTCAGATAGAAGCAGTATGGAAACAGCGACGTGGCAGGTACCAAAAAAATCAGTGGGTGAAAAAAAAGGCAGGTCACTGTGGTGACGGAACGTTCTCCATCGGAAATGTCAAATTTACTTATTTAGTGAAACGTATCAGATATTTCTATTGATAAATGACAAATCTTGTAAGCAAAACAGTGTACGATAAATTACATTTTTGTACGTCACATTTGCTCACGTAAAACCCTATTTAGAGAAACATTCCAAACACCTAAATGTATGAGTTACGGGTGTGGGCACCCGTAAAGGAATTCATCGTTTAAACTTGTTAGGTGCTACAATTAAATTTGGTTTCGAGGTTATTAATGTTATTTATGTTTCATAAGGCTTTTTTGACGTATCGACTACGAAGGAAAAAGGATTCTTCCGACTGGCCGATTCAATAAAAAAACACTTGAACCCCATCTCAACCTTAATCTGACAACAAAAACAAGTTAAATGTCGGTGTGTATACCGTTAAACTAAAAATGACATACAATAGTTATAACTACTTTAAACTTAGTTTAACCCAAATAAGTGACTTATTATGGAATTATAGCAGCACCTCACAAGCGTGCTTAGTGAAGGTTAAATCCAGAATCATATGTAGGAGACTACACTTCAAAGTTCACGCCATTAATGCAAGCCACGAAAAAAAGAATCATTTTCAATTTAAATTTACTTAAGCAGTGCTCGGATTATGCGAAACGGGTGCCCCAGCACGCATGCGCGTTTTCTCTCATTTAACATTTAATCGTAAAATTTTGCATCTCATACATCCAATTGAAATTGAATTTTTTGCCTCGCTTAAAAACGGTCTAATTCAATGAAATTGCAAACGACGGAATCCTTGGATTGATCAACTCCTGAGCCCACAGAACACTAATTGACTAAAAGATAAGGCATCAGACAGTGAGTCCACGTGGAGTGGATTCAGTGATAGCGAGGCTCAGGACTGGCATGTCCAGTGCAATCAGGTATAAATGTTAAAGACTCTTTGTCAGCATGCACCACGACGCATAACAAACCTGAGTTCATTTATAATTTGATACCATAAGAATAACAATTTACAATCGATTCCAATAAACAAGTTCCTTATTCTTTGGTTAGCGGCAAATTCCAAAAAATAGGTATGATAGAATTTGAAAGGTTACCTAATCTAGCTGAAATCAATTGGAAACCTTAATGTGTTTCTCAAGTTTAATTGGTTTCACGTATAAAGTCGCAGTGACGTTTCACGAAATTCCGTCATTTGCGAAGTAGGAAAAGTCACTCGGACGTCCCCAAACGTTAAAATAAGCGAGCGTTTACATAAAAATCTCTCGTTTCGCCCCATTTTACTGTGCCGATTCAAAGAAACGTGAAAAATTGCTGACTTAATACGTTGAAATCGATGTAAAACGTTTTCTTTCTACTGAGCCCGGTGCGTGGCTTTCGGTGAGAATGCCTTGCTTCTATTGATGGAAACAAAAAAACGCAACATTGGTAATTAATCCTTGTTTTATGTGACTAATTAACTCGGAAACGAATGTTTGTATTGCACGTGCCACAAGCCATTTTCAGCGGGACATGTTCAAGAGAAGAAATTGAGACCGATGCTATTGATTGTATTTCGATTATTTGATATTTGCTGCTTCGATCTTTGAATATAAAAACCGTGGTAAAAGAAAAATCATTTCAATTAAAAATACCAGTAGTCCCCAAGTCAATAAATCTAAGTGATACAAATTAGTAGATGGGCTTGGTGTTTGAACCAAATACGTAAAATCCCCTTTAAATAGGTTCCTTAATCCACTTCTAAAAGGCGAATGTAATTTTTAGGAATTAGTATGCATAATGAAAGGATTACTATTACTGAAATGTCAACCACGTTAATTATAGTTTTATTTCAGGCTCAATTTAATAGTTCATTTAATACGGCAAGACCTTCACACCATTTTTCTCTTTTGTGAGTACCCAAGCGCGTATGCAGTGACAATGAACGGTCGTAACAAAATTGTACGTCTGTGTTTTCTTATTTAAATAAATAAATTGTATAATGAAATACTACACATGAAATTATTTAGAATAGAAAACTTAGCCTCATTTTTTAATTCATACAGTTATAAATGGTTAGTTTTAGTCAATTATCTATTGAACTGTGTTTCAAAATCGCTGGTTTCGCACGATTTAATGGAGCGATTACGGATGGAAAATTAATTTAAACAAATACATAATTAACAAAAGGAAATTCTTAACTACTACATAACAATTACAAAACGAAGTGTCGATTCGATTTAGGCCTACTAACCTCCGCGTCCTGAATGTTAAAGTGAGAATGTGAATTCCATTCGAATCATCAACTACGGACACAGGTGCATCCATCACGCAAATATTTGGCCAATTTAAAAGGATGCCACAATACATTAACTAATCATTTAATGTTATTGTCATGTCCACGTACTAGTCAAAAGGTTTCATTTCCTTGGTGGCACTTTCTTTAACATGTTTTTCAAAGTTTTTCTTTTCTTCCTTAGATCACACAGAGCTGCTTCAATTCAACAATCTCATTCGTTTTTGACCTTTCTAGCTTTCTATTGCAATCCTCGAATTTCCTTCCATCGTCCTAAGTACATAACAGAAAAACGATAACTTCCTTCTTCGGTTAGCTCATTGTGAAACGACTTGCCTGAACATTTCTTTTACTCCCATTCCTATCATTTTTTCTAACGCTGTGTTCGTATTTCCTTCTTCAAACTATTTCCAATTCGGTTTTTATTCTTTTTCATTCCTAAAAATCAAAGGTTTAAATTTTTCCTCTTATTTTCCTCTTCTCTACGATCTTTTCTGATTTACTGAAATCAAGGGAGGCTTCCGTTTAACGTTTCTGCTGCTGAGGAGGCAATTTATGTTACAAGCGACTTAGAATTTCGCCAGTCTTGGGCAAGAATAACGTTTGGGTAGAGTACATATAGTAGGCTTTGCTATGTTATTACGTATAGGCTTAAGTTAATATAGCACCTTAAAAGCACCTTATTTGAGGTGATAATACACAAACTGTCACCTCCGCAAATTGAGGATTAAAAAAGTTGACCGAAATGCCAGGACACTTCAACTTTCCCAAAAGGCAAAAGGAAACAACAAATGGTAAAATTTGCTTGAAATACGTGCCAGTGCATTCTCTAATAATTTATCAGTCCTGCGTTCTCCTCATTATTGATTTCGTTATGGTTTGAATTAAAGCCCTGGCTCTCTATGTGGAGTTTCCGATGCAAGTTAAAAGACTTCTCCGACCTGCGGGGTTTCACATTTTGTTTGCTCGCCGCTCCAATTACAGGCTTTCAAAAAAGAGATCACTGGGACATGTTCTAGAAATTTTAGGTAACCTCATTCAAATTATATTTGTTTAAGGGCCACTTGCGAATTGCCAACCCGGAAACCCGGAAAGTAATGCTCAAGTAACGCCCTTTCCCAATTTTTCAAGTGCTAGTAAATTTTTTTATGAAGTGTCACCACGTTAACTGCTGGAATTTGAAACTTTGTACAATCTCAGTTAAAGTTGCAGTTTTCTCGCAAAATAATAGGACATAGAGGGTGTTAAGATTATCTAAAATTTTTATTCTCATCCTGGGTAAGAGAAACGATGAAACAACCAAAAACCAATGTATGCCTTGCTTTCAATGCTGAATCTTTTCTAATTGTTCAGTCGAGTTGATGTCTATAAACCTGTGCCTTCAACTAGTCCTACGTTCCACATAGAATTATACTTGAACTACAGGAGAAACCACTGCAGCAACAGATACGACACCCGGTACAACGGTAAAGTTCAAGGTTTAATAGTACAGACTGCACATACAAATAGTGATGATGATTATGATGACGATGATGATGATGATGGCGATGATGATTGCGAAACTGTAACTTCTTTCCTATGATTAACACTCATGTGCAACGAAAAACTGTGATGACTTCCGTTGGACTACTACGAGAGTAAACATAGAGCACAATTTCAGAATTTATTTACGCACTCGCCTTTTCATCAGAAGCCATTTTGAATTTTTAAGTTGCTTTTAAACATATTACAATATTATTGGACGTATGGTTTAACTAAGACCAAACTAGTTTCCATAGGGGTTTTTATTTCTAAGTGCAAGGTCTTCATGCAGTGAGAACTTTGTTAATAAAAATTATAGGGATAAACACATTTAAGAAATGGAATAGACGAACAATATGCAGAGTTCCCCCTTTACATGTTGGTTTCGGTTGCTTTGGTTCAGTTCAACGACTCCTCACGGTGTCTCATGCCTCACTTACTTTGCGTGAGTCTGTTAAAATGATTAAGGCCCTTTTGGTTTTCTCTGACTTTCTCTCATTTTTGGAGGAGAATTCAACACTTGACAAATTCTGATTGTGCGTATTCTATTACTATTACTCTCTGCTCTTTGATAAAACAAGAAAGATTTCTAACTCGCCCTTTAATTTTGTCGTTCGAAATTCTAAACAAGAGCATAATTGAGTCTCTCACCAGGTACAACATTGACGAAATGGAATTTGCTGTAGGCTCCTACTATGTAAATACAAAGGAATCTATCATTACATTTAGTTGCAGCTGACATAAGTAAGTGTACGAGTTGTTTTATCTCAACGAATTCACAAGTCACCAGTTCGACATGAAGATGTGAAGGACATTGTATTAACACGTTTATCGCTTTTCGTAAGAAGAGACAGATGTAAATTACATTCGATTCTGTTTTAGCGTTTTGCATTACAAAAGTTTTGACCACTCACAATAATCTTGGTTCTCCTTCGTCAAATATTCTGTTCGGGTACTGCAACTTAAAATTTTTTAGGAATTACTCGTTGGGAGCTATCCTTTCACAAGTTCACAATTCATGAGTTCACAAATCGTGATAATTATTAATTCAACGAAGATTCTCAATAAAGCGATTACCAGAAACTAATTCAGAGTTACAATTTTTCTAGTATTCCAGTGAGTTTCGCTCTTTTCTACTGTTGAGTTAAATATGCTAAACATTTCCTGAATTGTGAGTTTTCCCTTCACATTCAAGTTATGTAGTTTATATTCAATAAAGTTGTACATAAGAAGCACTCCTATAGAAACGTATGTCGCTGTTTATTAATTCAATGCTTAGAATGCGGGTGTTCTGCGTTCGATTGATAGCGTTATCAGGTGGTTAATTTCAGGTCAAAATTTACTGATGTGGAAACCACCGCTTATTAATCGTAAGCGGTTCTTTAAAATTTTACACCATCAAAAAACAAAATTTTAAAACACAATCGAATATGAATGTAGACATTTTATGTAGAGAACAAAATAGTAATCGATCCGACATTGAAGGCGAGGGCTTCTTATTCAAAGTGATCCCTTGTTTATTCCAAAGAGAATGTCTTACAACCATTTCGACAACATTGAGTTTTGTTTACTCTCAACTCCCAATACGAAAACCAGTCTTACAATTTTGCCGAACACGTTTCCCAATAATATGTACACAAATCCCCATGTAACTATTAAACTATTTTTATTTTTATCAAAATCACGAACGCAAGATCACTTATTAATCTAAACTTGCATATGTGGCACGCACATAATTTTATTGAATGGATGACATTGTAATTTCATACTTCTGAAATACAATTTCAAAATTTATGTGTGGAGTGTTGAAAAAAAGGTTCTACTCAATAGAGCAACACGCGACTCTGGAACCAGCTGATCGAGAAAGGAAATAGAATTGAGTTCTATAGATCGTATCGAACAAAAGCACACATGTTTTCAAGGGGTATGGCACAGGCACAAACACACACACACGGAGACGAACACACAAAGGAAACTGTATAGGCCCTCATGCTTACCTTATAACTCTCATAATAATTGAGACGGGTAGCACGAGTACAGGTGGGACAATCAACCCTCATCAAGGTATATATGGTTGCGGTTCAGAGCCGGAGGTTTACATTTTCAAGAAATCACCTTTTTCTGTTTCCCCTTTAAATATCTCCACAAGTCTGGAACCATTTAAACCAATGAGGCAGGATGCCGGTCTGACTCAAAAAATGTTTCAAATAGGTAAAACTGCATTAATTCTACCTAATGAAAACTAACTTATATCAATTTTTCTGTACGCAAAAGAAGCAAAACTTTAACAGCCACTCAGTCACACAAAGAAAACAATTTTCGTTCCTATAAAGGCAGTGAAAATTAACAATGAAATTAAAACCTGATGAAACCTATTTAGTCTTCCTAGGAAGTTTGTGACTCCTGCGAGGTACTTGTGGTGCCGCAAGATGGAAAACCCGTTAACGGAAATTTACAATTCAACCATCCGAAACTTACATTAACAACTTTGGACCGATGCTTTCCACACCATTCTTGGATTAAAACTTTATCGTGCTCGCCAACATTTAGAAGGAAACGATTTGAGCGATTTTTCATTTCGAGATAAGATACAAAAGGATATCGGAGTGTTAGGAAACACATTTTTTCGAACTAAACATCCATGGAGACGATCGGCACCAAAATTTCAAGAAAAACAAATCAGGTCAGAAAACCAAACAAAGTATTTCTAATGCATTGTAATCATTCAATAAATAGTGCAACTATCAACTCTCAGCTAAATATTTTCAAATTTACCAATTTCCGGTGTAACTTTCATTACAAAATTAATGAATCAATAGTTTCCCCTATTGATTGACAATTCAAAAACAAACGGCGAGTCATCACAGCTGGAACGACATTTCATGTTCTTTGGTGCACCACCTTAATATTTATGAACCGAAATGCCCACATGTTTAGTAACAGGATCGACCGACTTGAACCAAAATGCGCACCTATTTAGAATTAATTGTCACGCAATTTATAGTTTACTCACGACTTTTTTTTAGATAATTACAGTTAGACAAAATTAATTTTCACTTCAGGAGTGTCCAGAAGTTCATGTCAAGGGATGAATTAGTTACAACCAAACTGACTATCATCCATATTGTAAAGACAACGAAAACGACAGCAAAGTTGGCAGACAAAACATGTTAAAGGTCATTCTGTCACTTAATGTAAGTTACAATGCAGGGGTTCAGAGGCAACCGAATAATAAGCTGAAGTTGATGAAGAAGATTACTGGCCATGGCCAGGATTTATTTGAGTTGCAAATGAAATGTGGTGGACTGCATAACTTCAAACTGTCACATAGTAATCGTGTCGAGGTTTTACACCTTCGAAGGTACACATAATGCACTATCATGTGTATCACTGTATCACTTATTTTCTTCCTCTATCTCACTTCATAGGCACACAGACCAGATACTTTTTTCCGGTGACCTCCTTTTCACAAATGACAGGAAGGGATGGGTCTACTTGAATCTTTTTACCTTTGTTCCCAGCGCGGCCCTCAAAACACCAACAGCCTTCCTCCAGACAAATCGGCAGGTATCCACCATCGTCCCTGATGCCCAACTTGGAAGGTGGTTCACCTCTCTTATCCAATTCCAGGACGACCACATCCGATTTGTCGTGCATCTGTTGCGGAGTGAATTGCACAGGCATTCCTCCCTCATCTTCCTCGTCGTCGTCATCCTCAAAATATCCACTCTCGTGTTCCGTAGTTTTGTGAAGTCCCATCTCACTGTTCTGAGAGTTCAATATCTGCATATTTCCTTCCTTCGCGATTCCACCACAGAAGATTTTTTCCTCCACAAACGATGTCAACTGATTGAAAAGAACTCTCCTGCAGTCATCTTTGCACCGACTCTGACTAGGTGCTCATCAATTATGACCGGAAGCCGGATTCCATTATAGTTGACTACTCCTCGAGGGGTTTGCCAGCCGAACAAACGAGATTGAACCTCCGACGATTCGGAAAGAAATTTGCCAGTACAAATTAAAAAAAAAAAACACAACTATCTGAGTTCCGTCAAAATACCAAAAACATCAAACTACAAGTATATCAAACAGATATGAAAAAGAAAATCAGTTCGAAAAGTTATGAAATAAGGCTGAAACTAGGTCAAGACACGTTTAGGAGTAGTTTCGCATTCGGCCGCTACGACATCAAGATGCGCTGCCAGCACGGTCTGTTCTGTACATTCAAATACCGTTGCTTATCTCCTAAATCCTTTTTTACAGTTACTTGTTCAATTATACAAAATTTTCAAGCGAAATTCCTACAGAAAGCATCCACAAACGTAGGAAACAGTATTAAACCCCGTAAGGTCAATCATTACAACTGGGAATCGCCGAAATTAATTTAAAAATGGGCAAAACTTTTTTAAAATCTCAAAGTTTAAAATCAAGCCGGACGTTGATTCTCGTTGGCTATTAACACGGTGTCAATCCGGGAGGTTTTTAAAAAACCTAAACTTCGGATACGTTGACTAATTTTGAAAAATCACAGCCCCGATTTTTTTGCGGCTAATTTTTCCACATTTGGATTTTTCTATTAAACACTAATTCACATATCGCACCAACCACGATATTATCGGTATCCGTTCTGTTTCAGGTTCAACTTATTCTTTTTGTGTTTGTTTCCGACAGATTAAAATCCCGAAAAATGAATCGATGTGAAAAGAAAATATGATAGTGGCAGTAAATAATAATTTAAAAAAATACGTTAACAAACTAGTAAAAACGAGGTCTCGAAATCTACTAAACACGTTCTCTTCGTTGAAACTTGCTTTGGGACCGACCAACTCCCTCTATGTTTCCACCTTCCCCCTCCGGTCCCCTAACCAAACGTCCCTCGCCAAGCAGCCGATGCAATCAGCTGTTTCTGGCCTGTACAAGATGATGCAAAGAAGACTCAGTCTTTCCGTTTAAATAAACTGAGTACTCTCCCTCATTTTATGATTCCCTCGTTCTTCTTGCGCAAGGACGAGTCAATTCAGCCAATGCGCATGCTCATCTCGCAGTCAACTCACATGTTTTTCTAGAAAACCTTTGGAATTGTTAATTGTATGTTTTTATGTACTTATTTATTATTTGCCAAGGAAGAAAAAGGTTGAATGGTACCTGACAACAGAAATCATAACTTTGGACTGAATCACCACCAACTTTTCGTTAGTCCTAAAGCCTGATGAGAGGGCTCCACAAGTTAAACCTTTTCATATAATTTGTTACCCTTTGTGTCCGCCTCGTGTGACAGCTCAACGGAATTTCCAGCCTACAACACGTGATGATGAAAATTTCCTAGAAAAGCATGCGGGGAGGTTTTAATGTTTGGAAAAAACAATTCCTAATACAGAAATGCATACACATAGTCACATAAGCGTGCATACAATATTTCTTTTGATTTTTGTTGCGTCAATTAGACTGCGGAGATACCCGTAGAAGAGGTTCTGGGTAGTGACACACAGTGTATGTGGTAACCATCATTTAGAGGGATGGTTGGGTGTTATGGGATTGTTAGCGGGAGTGTTGAAGTAATAGAAGTTGAAATCCCATAGAGTGTATAGGTCGGTCTGGCAATGATGTAGACAAGCCTGCTGCATAAGTGCACACGATAAGTGAATGAGTGTAAATAAATAGAAAGTGTCAGATAAACATACCTTGCGACATTAATTTAATATAATAATTTATCCACTTCAATCATTCACAATTTCAACAGAAAAAGACTTATCAAAATGTAAATATTTCTGCATGTATTCTGTATGTATACTGTAATGCACAATGCACTACGTAAGTGTATTAAATATAAAAGTAAGAAATGAGCTATTCTGTAAAACAATTTAATGTAAAAGTTACGAATCGAAGGCATTCAAAATCATATCCTACCAATTATTTTGAATTATTTATTCAAAGACCAAATTTATAGTAAATTTGTTCTAGTAAACATTTTTATACAGTTGTTTTGTTTATAGTAAACAGGCCGGAAGGAGTCTTAGGGAATTTGAATCAATCCATGAATCAAACCAATTTGAGATCAACAAAATGAAAGAAACAGCAGAAAGCAATTGAGACACAAGTTTTCAGAGAAAGTACATAAACAATACGAGCATTCTACAGAATCCTATGTACATAGTTAATACAGTTTCATGCAGTCTCCAAAGCCATTAAAAAAATTAGACTGAATTTTTATCCACTTCACAGAGAAGTCTGATAAGAATGTTTTAAAAAGTCGCGTGTACTGGTTTGTTTCTAAATGCTGATAAATGTGGCAGGTTGTTGAGAGATCAGATTATTGTCAGGTACAATTAAAAATTCCATTGGTTGAATTATTATTCTTGCGATTTAGAGACAATATTCAAGCTGTGTCACATATCGACAATTGTGGAAGGAGTACGATAAGAAGTGAAACCGCAATCCGCAGATGAAGTGCAACAAGAAGGAAAGTTTAATGTCCTTGCGAAAAAGATTGCTAATATGTCCCAAAATATTTTTTCGAGATAGTCCCAAAAACTAAAAAGTAAAAGTTTGATGTACCTAACCCGTACTGATCCAGAGAAGTGATGAAATATAATTTTAGGTTTGAGGTCAAATTGAAGCTTTATGACATTAATTAAATTACTGCCTCTAAAACATTTTTATGAAATGTCTACACTGATCTAAGTTTCGTCCTCTAACTTGTACTATTCCCTTTGACCTAACAGTTAAAATTCCATTTGTATAATAAAATGTTTAAGGTTGTCAACCTTTGACGATGAAAGGCAAAAGGTCTGATTTTTTTGTAATTCGTCATAGACCTGAAACCATTAAACTTAAAATCCTCAACAAAATATACCTTTCCGAAAATGAAATTGGTAATATCAAAATAAGAATAAGTACTGTAACAAATTAAGCATACACAAATACACTCTTTGGGAAAATAAAATAGTACAAAAGGTGTCAAAAGGTGAGTATGATTCATTCCTTCCAAATTACAAAAGAATTAACGGGGACTCATGACAAAAGGCTCCTGTTTTGTAACCAAGCAAATTGTGCTAGGCAAAGATGAACATGAAACTGGCATTTTATACTCCACGTTATACTTGTTCCATAAATAATCTTTTTTTACAAATAAACTCAAGTTCAACTTAAGGGCGTTATATCTTATATCCTTTATTATTAAATGCCGGTCTCTTGCTATGAAACAATATCAATGTAATAATGAGGGTGTTAACATCGTCACAAAAATAGTACATAAATGATACAAAAATTCAGAAATTAAGATCTTGTACACTCCATTCTAACAGTTAACCTCAAATAGCCTGAGGAGAAGGGAATTTTCATTATGTAAACATTCAGTGAACCCATCTAAACAGGTGGAAAATATTCTGTCCCAGGAAGCTTTCCTCTTGTAAAAAGCTAATAAGCGCTACAAAGCCTAGAAAGGATGTGACAGTAAATGGGATTCTTTTGGCAAAAGAAGCAAATTGCAAAATCAATCGAGAGATCAATTTTCAACTGGAATTAATGATTCCGTTACAGCACGTGAATCCTTCCAAAAGTCACAAAATACTCAGGCACACGCTACATGTATGTCGGCCACAAGATGCAGTTCTTCACTGCCGACTCTTTTAAATGGCACTTTCATCATTCCTTTTTCTTTTAAACATAATTTAAACATAACGTAATTTATGCGACTCGTGACTTTCTAATGGGTTCTGGAGAATTACTTGATTACCACATCAACCACCTGTTGCCATGGAAACATTTACAATGGGACACGAAAGTAATTGATAATGAAAAATAAATTCATCGTGTTTGTGTTGTTTCCTTCTTATGTATTTTCATCGAATTAGAACTTGACAGGATTTCCACCGAATAAACTTGTAAGTATCGCTTTGTGAACTAACTAAAGGTATTGGGTGAAATACCAACGTAGTCATTTAAGAACCCCGATTATCGATACAATTATTTTATTCTATTGAATTAGAATTACAGGTAAGAAGACTACAAAATTGTAGTAAATTTAGTTCGAACGAAATTATGTAACAAATATCACTCATAATTTACTTACAATTTATCTATTTTTAAAATCATTATTCTTTAGAATAAAACTTTTTTATTGAATATCAAAAAAACTAATTGAAAATGAACAGTAACTCGTATTAAAGGACTCATATCATTTATCATGATATAAATAATACTTCAACCATACTTTATTTATGTATTTTAATTTTTGCAAGGTCTTCTATAGTTGTAGGTAGACAGAAAACTGCCGACTCATTTTAGATGCAACGTAACTTTTTCAGTTTGTCGTCTAGCAAATAGGAACCTTATTTGGGTACGGTGTGCATCAACAGCAAAAAAACTTCCACGTGTTGCAACTATTTAACCGACCTTTCTATTTTCTAGCCGTTGAAACATTTTGGCTCCATAAATTTTATGTTTTAGAAATATCAACACTGCCTCACGCAAGGAGAATGAATGTCAAATGCTTTTCGAATTTAAACTTTCACACATACGGTCGTTTACCTGTTTACACATGTCTTATTTTAATCAGAAAAAGTTCAAATAATAAAAACAATGTCGCCAAAGAACTGCAAGAAAAGACATGTAGAAACGATTGACCCTTTCAAATGTATCTATTATTCCAATTTTCTGTTTTGGGTGCGTTAGATTCCTAAAAGCCTTAAAGTAAGAATAATCTCAATATGATGTAAAACAAAATCTTTATTTTTTTTGTTTGATCGCCGTTGTACGCGTGGAACCACCAGCAATGAGATACGAAATAGGCAGCCTCGAGACGACGATATTAACATTTAATTGAAACCAAGCCTTGTTCCTTTGATAAATCAACGGCACATAATTTGTAACAATGAAATAAAGTTCAAAGAACTCATCTTCTACTGGGGAGAAGGAGTAAAAAATATGCATGAATGTTACCATCTGCCCATCACGCTCTACTGCACGCCAGGTACAACGTACAACCATTTGTTTTGCATCCCTGAGGACAGGATGGAAAACTTGTCCTCTCAAGTAATCACATGCGTAATCTAAGTAAACTATACTTATCTAATAAGTTTAAAGCATTTAAAAATTACTGCCACGAAAGAACAATGCACACACAGTAGTTTTGGTGTGTTAACCGAATTTTAAAAGAATATATCCCAAGTGGTCAATTAATGGGGGAGAGTGAGTTACACAATGAAGGTATATAATATTGCAAGGTACAAAATATTGCAATCTAAAAGTGTGATGGGTGTAGGTCGTCAAAATCTTGTGGGGATCGATCGTACTTCTAACTTTGTCGAGTCCTTTCGACCGAAGGGGCAAATATCATTGTGACTGAACACATTTTAAGAATGGCGGTGTAATAAATTAGCTGTGGATTAAGAAAGAGACCGGTATGCGACTCCCAACGACATAGAATTTTAATTTCGTTTTGTATACATTTCGAATAAACATCTGTTGCATGGTGAAGTTGTTAGTCCCAAGGAAGAAATTCACCGACAGTTTAGTTTCCTAAACTGAAATTTTACGTTGTCAATGTTTCCTTCTATTACTTCATTCTTTTATAACTTTCACATTAAGCTAATGGAAAATGTAACAATTAATTAAACAGAACTGTAACTTTCTCCTTCACCATGGTAAGAGCCCCATAAAGTTTCTGTCTACAATTTACTGTCCAATGCTAATACAAAAACTGCAACCTATTATTTTAAGGCACAAGTGAAATTAGTACTACGGATAACTAGTCGCTAGAAAATCTACAACTATCTTAAATATTAATTCGTTATATAAAAATAAAATTCAAACAAGAACTGTCAAGCTAATGTGAGGAGGTGACTTCGGTAAGTTATCATACGTTGTTTCTGAAAAGAAATTATCTCTGTCTTAAAAGAGAACTATTTTAAGTCTAATATGTTACGAATTGAATGACTAAATAATTCAGAGTTATTATTGCACAAAATTGTAATTTTGTAGCTAAACTGATTATAAATTCCATCTAAAGATACAGAGAGCATACTAAAAATAAGTAAAATAAAATAAATGTTAAATGCAGGGACTTATTGTTAGCATTAATTGATGAACAAATGTAAATATAAATTCTATGGCAACAAATTAATTTAAAAAGTCAACATTTAATTAATGTGAGACTTTAGATTTAATTCTTAGTTTAAGTAATGAAAAGAGTTATTTAATTTGAAATTATTTTAGTTATTATGTTGAATATTCAAGTATCAAGCATTCGTTTGAAACAAATGATCAGCCTTACTCTTAGCCTTATACAAAAGAAAACGGTTAGAGTTGCACGCGGTAAAAGTCAGTATGGAAGCATCTCATAAAAATTAATTCTTATCTTGGCTCAAGAAGTAAAAAAGTACATGTATATCAGTGTCAGTTTGGGGATTTAACTCCGAGTCGCCCTATTTTACGGTTTTCTATGGAATAACGCCATCCCGCCATAAATTGCAATTCAACTATTTGGGATTCCAGAAAACAAGGTTGCATTATTCACTCAAGGAGATAGTGTTCAACCGGTCTGCATGATGAACACCGCACACCTGTCTTTCCCTACCATAATGAACCACATGTACCGATATATGAGGGTGTCACATTACCAAATGAATTCGACGCAGACTGCTGCTTTTAGTAAGTTTGCTTTGATGTTACCTACTACACAACTTGTACCACGGAAAATGAAGAAAAATATTACTGTAACTTGTACAAAATGAGACTGCTATCGTACGCAAATAATTAGTGGTAGCTTAGCGTACTACCAGACGAAGTTGAAATGAAGACATCAACAATAAAAACACTTTTATTCCAAAGGTACACCTCATTTCATTTTTATTTACTATTTTGACAGTTCAGTCGGCCATTACTTCCCGTAGGTCCTTGTATTTGTTAACCTTGTAAACATTCACTGAAACATACATATATAACTGTCTTATATATAATGCAAGCGAATGAACCTATTCATTAATAACCTAACAATAACCTAATCTATACAATGCCTAATAGAATGAATCGGCAATGGCGAAAACAGTTCAGGTAGAATTAGCTTGACACTAGTGTCGTGGTTTAAGAGACTCTTTAATTACCTATTTACACTACCAAATTCAAAGCCAGTAGCCATTACACTTTATTCGCTTTTATATATAACATTGTAACATTCGTTTGACTACATTGATTTCTAAAGTCTCTTTCGCATTTCTCATCCACCTTCTTCCTCGTGCTCTTCCTTAATGATTGAGTTTGCGCGACATTTTCCGTATGTTTTCCTTGTTGGTGAATTCCTCAATTAATTGTTTTGCCCTCTGAAATGTCATTGGAACGCCGTACATTTCGTAATTATGTAAGGCGACGATTTTCCCGTAAACATTGTGCGCTCGCGTTCTATTCACATATGATAGAAAGAACCCTTTTTTCGAAATGCTCCTTCTGATTTTCCTTTATTTCTCAAAAATCAACAGAAAAACGACGATTCAATTAGCGTGTCGTTTTAGGCCATACCTTTTGCTTGATCATAATGTATCAATATTTTTGTATCTTTTAAATGGACTTGTGAATTTCCACTACTAAAAAAAATATGGAGGGCTCTCCTAATGCGGAAAACGGGGCCCCAAATTTCCCGTTAGATTGCCTCAATAGAATTGTAACGGAGGCCACCTTCCTGCCATCTGCTCGTCACTTCTCGAATGAAAAGTTTTTAATGTTTTGAAATGGCGGCGCGTCTCTGTCGCTTTGTTTACTTTTCTACTGCACTTGCAATTTTTTTTCTCTGCAATTTTCGATGCTTTTTGATGTGTTCTACAGAACGTAATGATACAAAACGAATAATAATTAATAAAAATAAACACGGTTCTAAATAGCCCCTTTTTGCTCTCATCATTTCTGCCCAACGTTTTAATCAGTGGGATTTTAGCGATGATTTGCTCTTTCTCTCTATTTCTCACGATTACATCCATCCTGTGACCTTCCTGCCCTTCATTCGTCAAACGACCCTTCCACCTGCAGGTTATTACATCTGTTCTTCACTTCTCTCTGTCCTTTCTTTCCTGTTATACATTTTAACCTTGGAAAACTACTAAGATGAAAATAAATCCGACGTTTCTATAAATGGCACTATTAAATCTTACAGTGTAAGATCGAGAATATTAAAATTAATATATTTAGTGATAAACGGAATTTACTTTGGTAGTCGTTGTACAAATCAAAGCCCATAACCAATTGTACGAACAAGATTTAAGCAACTGCATGAAAATAAATACGCAGATATCGTACATCTCTTAGATGCTAGATACCATCACAGATAGATGTTGCAGATAATCAGCCGCAAATATTTTATCCAAAAAAGGCACTATTGAATTAGTGTTTGTTGTCAGGGTAGTGAGGTGCTTCATATCGAATGAAATATGAAATGAATACGCAGTTGGCCGCAGAGCCGTAGAGCCAAATTCGCATTTACACATTTATATAGATACAAACAAATTGATACTGATGATTCAATGTTGTCATATTTATGTAAAAAAATAACGAAACTGTAAGAACGTGGAAATTTCGAGACAAATGTTTAAAGTTCTCGTAAACAATCAGGAGGAAATGTTATTGAAATGCAAATTCCACTTCACACTGCAATAGAAACTACAAAAATTGTACCTATCAATGGATACTTGTCTATTTATGAGAATAATAATTGGAATAATAACAAGAATATTGTGCCAAACTAAAATTCAATTAATTCTCTTGACGTGTAAAAGGTTTTGAAATTGATGACATTGAAAGTTGAAGCCTCAATGGTTGAGAAACTCAAATTTTCAAAAACAAAACTGGAAATGGTTCTTTGAATGAATTCTTCCATATCCCTTTGGCATTTGGATTCGATTTTCCATTACTATTGTTTCTGAATAAAAAATCTGCTTCGTAATATAACTCCATTTAGTTTCCTGGTTTCCATCAGTTAATTAACTGAGAAACTGAGGCATCACACCTCAGAAGTGAACATCACAGTGACTAAATATAGCAGGTTCAATACTCCTCATTTTTCTGCAAGCAAGATTTTGACTTTTTGAACAAAATCGAAACCTAACCAGAACATGTGCGACCCAAAATTAATTATTAACAGTCTTGAGTATTCTACTTTAAATTACTTCAAAATATTACAAAAATATAAAAACCATGCCTTTAGGGATCCAAAATAAACAGAGTTACAAATTCAATAATGTTGAGTGTACTCGCGGGGTTAAATCATCATCTATGAGTACTTCCTGCCCGCAATTTTTCTTCTGGTGCCTCCCATTAACTACTTTCAATTTTCAAGTCCCATAGGAAAATTTAACTTTAAGACAATTCGCACAACCTGCCTCGGTCCGGAAACTTTATTTTAGATTGTTTAAAAATAACTTTCGAGACTCCTGGATGATAGATTTAACTGCATTATTTAAGAGTAGATTCCATCAGGGAAATACAAAAGTCAGGACTTTAACTCTTTCGCAGTGGAAAAAATCTACTTGCATTATTCATTCTGTTTTGTACATTATTAAAGACAATACGGAGAGAGAGACAGAGAGAGAAAGAGAGAGAGAGAATCCATGAAAAGAAAGCTCGGCCTACAGATAAAAACAACTAAGGGATTTTCTAAATTAGAAAATTTGGTGTCGGTAAATGAATAGCGCTACACCTGGAATTATTGTTTAAAATAACGCATATCATAATAATGTCGCGTAATGTCAAAAATTGCATATTTTCAAGAAGGTTGTTGAAATGCTTGAAATTTTAATTGCCAACAAAGAAATGTAAATGTCATCTATCACTTTAACACTATTTAAACGGGCAAAGAATGTACATAACTTTTATGGTTTTCGACATTGTGATTAGTTCGTATAAGTGTCTACTTGAGCGCTGTGATCGCTTCTTCTCATCATAAAAAAAAGGTGGTACCACAAAATACATCGAGTCTAAAAGTTCTTTTCATTACTTTTTTACTAGTACTATTATTGCTTTCAATGGCAGTCTGCCAAGCAATTTGACATTGACTCGGCTTACATGTTGACTGATGCGAAATAGCAAGTCTTATTTTGCTTTAAATTGAAAGCTTCACAGCGTTGTTTTTTACCTGACCCCAAGTAATGAAGTAAAATGAGTGATTGCGATGAACAGAATTGAATAGATTTCAATTAGTATAATCCCTCTAATGAGAAATACGACCATGTAAGCGATTTCAGTTGAAAATTATAAAGGTTTATTGTGATTATTTTGCAATTAAATGCATCAACAATATTACAAAAGGCATACTCCTTACGGACTGTAACTATGTGGATTGAATGGCACCGTGGGTGTATATGCGATGATGAATGTATGTGTGCTCTTAGATAGGCTGCAGCATCTCTTTCCAGATAGCTGCCGTCCGCTTAGCAAACCAAGTAAACATATATAATTATATGCGATACTTAGACTTTTTGTCGATCAGCCAGGTAGCCCTTTGTCGCTACAATACAAAAGTCAGTGATAAAAGTCAATGTGTGAATAAGCAATGTAAAGAAGCTGCATTTATTTCTTATATTTTTTTTTAAATTCATGACTGTTTATTATGTTTCAATATTATTATTGAACTTTATGTTGAGTCTAAGTGTAATCGCATGTAATATAAGATGTGATAATGTGGTAGACTATAGCATAGAAAACATCCATGATAAACATTCGTACGCATTAATTCCTTTCCAACTAAAAACTGGTAGGTAAAATCATACGATTATACTCACGACAAAATAATCAATAGCTTAAAATAACATTGACCCAACAAAAATTAACTCGCCCAATTTCTGAATTTATAAGTTTTCTGTTTTAATAGTGTCATTTAATAGTTATTTAGTAGTTTAATAGTGTAAACGTTCTGTAATCTTAAAAATGCATTTATATTTATAACTTTAGTAAGATTAATATTTGTAAACCATAATTTTTGTGGAAAATTTATAAATTACCGAGTGATCAAAAACACAAACACGATTCTACCTTTTTTCCCTATTTGAATGCAACTCAAAGAAATCTACTTTTTATTTGTGATACAAAGATTTCAAACAACTAACTTTTCTGAACTTTAAAACTAAGTATGCTTTGAATAAGGCAGTTTCTTATCTAATCAAAATAAAATAAGTATGCGTATGAGAATAAAAGTTGATTCATTGGTTTTCAGTTTAAGTGTAAATTTAAGTTAAAATTGTCCACACAGACATTGTACCTTTCGCCTCGAGCCTTTCGAAATATATTTAATCAACCCAATAGAAGATTCAAATGCGTGATTACTTTTTGAAGCAACTCTGCTTCCCACCAAATTAAGTGTTCTCCTCAAACTAAACGGTTGACAAATTAATTTCTAGTGCTTATTATTAATTGAAAATGGTGTGCTCTTCTCTTTCGAACTGAATCTTCATTTGAAATCAAAATATGCTTTTATTGATTCAGTAACAATAATAATAGAAAAATTTAGTTTCTATATTTCCGACAATTTTAGTACGTATTTTTAGTCCTTTGGACAATGTCCAACCCAGACGCTTTCTTAATACTGAAAATGATAACTCCGCAATTAATACACAGAATGTATGTTTTATTAGAAAATCAGGTGTTCTCAACGCGATCACATCCACAAAGATTACATCCATGCGGTTGAGACTTCTGTTAAATGGTTATGGATAACACGGAGATTCAAGAGCAATTTTAAGAAGCACTTCAACAAATTCATTTCAACTCAGAAGAGATGAAATGAATCAATACAGGCTGTAAATTAGATCGCGGATTCCTAGTTATAAGAGGAGTGGGTTCCAGAATTGAAATTAATCCTGAAGTCAAACAGGTGAACCCATAGAGAACTACAAATTTTGTACTCGTGTGTTCGTGTGAATAACGTTTTTTGTGTTTTCATCGCTATCCAGAACCCGATTACTCAATATTAATTCCACGTGTAAGAAATAACTACCTATGGGGTACCGATCATACGGAACAACCTAATCCCTCACTCATTCATTCAGTCCTCATTCATCAATTACATGTCTCATAATTATTTGTTTCTTTAAAGATATGGATACTTTAACAGAGCACGTTGAAGCCTCGATCACTTGACAACAAAATCTTGCTAAAAATCAATCTTTTGCGCTCCAAAGCTTTAACGGTAGTTTGTTCTTTCGGAACAATTTTAAAAATGCCCCCAGGCTAAGATAAATGTAACTTCATCCCAAAGTTCAACGGTACATAAAATTATGCCATGCTATTATTCTTCATCGTATACAAGTGAAAATAATTGGAACAAACATTTATTAAAAAACTAATTTCTAAATTTAGGATTCTTGCCATTTAACTTAAATTGTATCACTGAAATAAATTAGTGTTAAAAGGAGTTGTAGGCTCGCCAAATAAAATTCCCGATTTTGGACGTTCAAAATAAGAAATGAATTAGTGGAACCGAGTAGTGATTATGTAGTCATGCATATCACTTCCCACGTAAAAGTGTTATTTTAAGTCTAGAATTATACAACTCGGAGTCGATCGGGTTATGAATGTAGAAATACATTATTTATCCACACATTGCAGGTTTTTTTAATATTGCACTGCCTTCTTGGTGAGTTACATTCCAGGAATTGGACAGTGTTCAGGCAGGTTCAGATGCAAAAAATAATAAGCTAAAGAAAATTCGTCATCATTCCCAGATGGACCCATTTAAGAGTTCATGAACAGTGCGACCTCAATGAATACACATTTACTGATCACAATCTGATCACAACCTTTCACATGGAAATTGAATACTCCTGAGGAATTCGACCTCTTCCGTTCTTTTCAAACTGAAAACTTCATTTGCACATTTCCACAGTTACATTCGACCTGTATGGTCTCGTTTTCTTCCACGTTTATTTAAAATCTTAAAACACTTCAAAAAAGAACTCCAAGCAATATTAGACTACCTCGGTGTATACCAAACAACTACAACTTTCCTAACAAATAATTGCCTGTTTCATTGAATCTCTGATTTTCGTGTGTGGGTGAGCCAGAATCATTTGCCTCATAAGCAAGACTTAACCTTGAATTCTGTTCAACATTTTACCCATCCTTAAGGACATTGGCGGTTGGGAACTCACATCTGTTTATCGATGTTCACCGTTAATAAAAAGTTATTAAATCATCCGTTATAAGGTAATCTATCGAATCCTCACTCCAAAAAATTATACGGTCTTTAATTAAAAACAATCGACTCAGGACTTGTACACTGCGAGGTATTTATAATTACCAAGTTTTATGTATCCCTCCAAAATTTTGATTTTCCTCAGACTTTTTATTAAAGAAGACTTTTATAAAGAAGCCCATATAAAATTATTCTCTAAATCTAAATTCATTAATCAATCAATGTTATTAGAATTACATAAAATAATTTATGTGAAAATTCCATTTAGATTGAAAATAATTTCAAAAAACCTGACTTACCATTGGTGTTACAAGGAGTATACAATAAAACAGTATTCAATTGTCCCATAACTTTGAACACGCAACATTGTGCTAGTATTTATAACATTAAAAAAGTAATGGGACAAGTGAAATCTTTTAATTACGTATAAACTCGTAAGGTGTTACACAATTCCCTCCTATATGAGAAGCCCAACGAAAGCGAAGATCATGTTACCAAAATTCATACAAAATCAATAACAAATATCAACGAGATAGTTAGGTTGTCAAATTTATCGAATAAACGCCATTCTGATATTGTTGGGTTTAGGAATGTAGAATGTTTAGGAACAACCGATACCCAAATCGAATTGGCCAATCGAGTTTGATCAAAAAACAATTTTTTCAGCAAACTGGGAAAATATCGATTTTAAGAAATAAATAGAATCTTATAATTTACCTACAACAAGGATTCCATAATCACAAATAATTAATAAATTGAAGGCATATTAACAATGACCATAAATTTTCTTTCCTTTCTCTGGTAGAAATAGATAAGAAAGAATGAATTTCGTGACTTAGATTAAAATTTAATACATAAAACTGACGAAGGAAAAAACCTGTCACCTACAAAATTAATTTACAACATGACCACAAAAAGTACCAAACCATCAAAAAGTTTACTAAATATTCAGTATTTGTTTTCATCTTTTGTCAATATTTATAAATACATATTAAAAAGGAACGCAAAACTTTATTAACAACAATGCTAAAACTCCTTTGGGAAGACCAAATTATTACCATTGCGTCGCCCTGAATCAAACCTTTGATCACGTTTGTAACGTATGTATCTCGTACCCATATGAAATATTCAGCAAAACATTTGGTAATATCATATCTTATTTGACTGAAATTTCTTTTCTTTTGTATCGAATTTAGAGTAACTAAAAACTGACACGTTAAATATTTTCTATAGGCAAAATAATTCAGACATACAAATAAAAGTGTGAATTGTCCAGTGTGACGACTATTTAATCAAAACACCCTGCAGATTGAAGCAACACGAAAAATCTTTATTGAAGTAATCAATAAATAACTCGATGGAAACAGGCGAATAATTTGACAAAAACAATGCTAAAGTTTTCACATCGACTTGTGTTGTTCACCAACTTTGAAACCAACTTTTCTCTCAAGCACAATCCAATGGGACACGCGTTATGAAAGGAAAGAAAGAAAAAAGACCCTCATCGACAGTCGTGCCAAATCATCATTGGTTTACTAGTTATTTTGCACTTGTTGGCAACAAAAGTGAGTAACAAATAGTTCTGGAACGAGCAAGAGAGTCTAGCGAAGTTCCTTCGTCGCAATTGCAACGCGATCTTGCAATTGTGTAAGGGCTTTCAACCAATCTCGAATTTCACTCGTTCGATTCCTAATGATCTGAAACCGTTCGTACGATATTTCACCATCATGCTCGGAAGTAAAAGAGATTCGTAATTGTAAATTGGTATTCGCTGACAAATCAGGAAAATATATAGAACTGTCTTTATCAGAACAAAAAATTGAATTTTTCCATGCAGTAAAGGTACGTTTTGGGATTTTCCTTCAAAAAAAAAAGATTTTCGTAGCGAAACGCCCGGTAAGATATCTTTAAAATTTATGTAAATTACTGCTGCAGGAAGACATTTTCATTAACTCAAACAGAACAGAACCGTACAACATTAATTAGTTCATGTACATAATGATAAACCTAATAGAATGTTTCGCTGTTGAACAGCGAAAGTACAACGAAAGTTATGAAATAATAAAAATAGTAAACTTACCATAAGTCAAAACATGTGTGACGGTTTCCTCAACAGGATGAACCCTTTTCGACATCCCAGGCAACTGGTCACATTCCAAATTTTTTCCAGCACAATTTGCAGCATCATCATCCGAAGGACCCTGCAGCAAAGATTTAAGAGTCAAATTCTCGACAACACTTGTTTCCTTCTCTCGATTCTCTGATGCACGAACAATCACAGTTTCCAATCGTTTAACACTTTTATCACTGTTTTTATGTTTTTTACACGGTGTGCTCATGGTCATTATTTCATTACTTGTGGCACATTGATCAGATTATATAAGTACAAACTGTAATGGAAGAATGTCAGGTTACAAAATAATTTTTATGTCTCATATTTTTTCAAGTATTTCAAGAACCTTCGAACTTCTTGACCGAGAACATAATTGACAATATTTTCAGGTTTTCTTGTTCTCCTTTTCAATATCCTTATAGACTCACAAACAAAAATTAAATTTTTGTTTTTTTTCAATGAAGCAAAGCTAATACAAAACATCAGTTGAATCAGAATACCAAGCGAAATTAAAAAAGAAGCCTTAAGTATTACTAAACCTTATTTGGAAATCCCATGATTTCTTGAATGTAGTTTTAAATTGAATCAAATTTTATTAATTTATAGAATCCAACAAACAACTTATCAGGAAGAAACCCAGAGAAAAATAAAACGGAATGTGCAGGAAGGATACGACAAGCGTAAGGCTTGAAAGTGTACTCCTCCTCTCGGGGTAATCTGTAAACCCGGGAAAAAATATACATATATATGAGAAGAGAAAAGTTATACTTTTCGCGGCTGGAGTGTACATGTCGTAAATATTACAACCAGTTTTATTCTTTTTTTCCAATCGATTTCAATTGTCCAAGTTTGTCTAAAACATTCAAACCTTTCTATTTCTTTTACACCAAAATGCTTATTAAAAAATGCTCACACTACATTGCATCTATTGCACCTATCGAAGTAAATAGAAGAAAAAAATTTATATTCAAGTATTAAGGTTATCGTAAGGCAGCATATTTACACATTAAAAAAAAACATTATTAATAAGAGAGTAGTACAAGTAGTTGTGTTCACATATAATAAAATTGAGTCTACCAGAATATTCTATCAGAGAAAGAAACTTTACGAAATTACAAATATCTCAAAAGTCAATCACCTTTATTACTCCACCACAAAGTCGGTTATTACATACGCATTTGGGATTTGTTTTATTTGAAGATCTGCAAGCTAATATTATTGAATTTAATTTTGCACATTAAAACATAGGTGTATCTTTCTGTTAAGAAGCAACCCCTGAGGCTGTTTACTTAGTGTTCACTTTGTGAACATCTTCCAGGAAATATATGACATAAAAAACTATACTTTACAGAAATACCAAGGATGCCGATAGCAGGCCCGAATTATGATTATGAATCGATCTGTATTTGTAAATCTACAGCTTATAAGTCTAAAGGGTTGAATAAGGCAAATTACATAATTCGACTTAATGAAAAGATACGAAAATATATGAAATATTTGCTTTTATTCTTGGACAAAGCTACCATGAAAAGGTATTTTAGAATCAACTTTGAGACAAAGAGAGATTAGAAGGTCATGGAAAGCGTGATATATTTAGATAAAAGTATGAAACCTTCAGTTCCAATAATGTACATCGATTAGAATAAAAGAAATTTGCCATGTCAAGAGATTAGAACAAGGGGCAGAAAAATACAAAGTTTCTCATGGCAGGATGGAAATGAAACAAAAGCCAAAACTTCCCAAGTCAAAAGTTCCTAACTAAATTTTACTTGTTATTTTGCCTTCTTCTCCAAAGACAAGTGGAGTCAAAAAGTAAAAAAAAAAACGAAAAAGTGGGGCAGAACAAGTCGATTTTCTATTTAGAACTTTCCAGTCCTAATTTTTTCATTTCGTGTTCAATAAATCGGTAGTGTAACAAGGACCTGACACGTATCTCATCAAATTTAATGTGTGATAAGAAAACAATTAAATTGTATGTTCCTGACGGAATGCAGAATGCACTCAAGAAAATCTTCATTTTTCCGTATTTTCGAATGTTCATTTATCATTAAAAGGTCTGACACCCTTTATTTTTCCATTTGACACTCCAGAGATCTTTGCGACTCTACTACTTCTGCCCACTTGATTCCCACCAGATTATGGTCACCTAAAAAGGATTGACAGTACATAAGAAGGTCTTTCATTTGGGAAGAATTTGTTAACAAATTTTAGGTGACGAATTTCTTTTAATTCTACCGCGAACTAAGTAATTAAATTACAACTATTCTACCCCAATCAGTTATACCCAATTACATGCAAAATCTAATTACTACTACCATTCTGGTGGCCATCAATACGAACTAAATAATTTGTTACTATAATATTTGAAGAACAGTTTCCCTGTTTTAGATTAAACTGTGCATTGTTTGAGAACACAGCTTAAGTAATATGTCAAATTATTCCGACTTTAGCAAGTTGTGATGATGTGCAAGTAGTTTTAATATTTGATTTGTTGATCAGAAATACTGATTAATACTTTTCGTGGAAATCTTATATGTTGTAAACAAGTTATT
The DNA here is from genome assembly GCA_037055365.1 of Polyplax serrata. Taxonomy (NCBI): domain Eukaryota; kingdom Metazoa; phylum Arthropoda; class Insecta; order Psocodea; family Polyplacidae; genus Polyplax; species Polyplax serrata. The sequence goes on along the minus strand of JAWJWE010000038.1, from coordinate 1,016,080 downwards.
ACAAGGAATTAGTCGCTCGTTAATTCTTGTCTGACTATGGAAATACATAATACATTTATTGCTGGAATTTTTAGTATTATTCTTTTTATAGCATGTGGTATTGCAAACTAAATAAAGTTTTTAACTGTTCAAGATTGTTTAGCAAAATTCTGAGGAAAATCACTCCTCTCCTTCCAGTATTATCAAGTATTTTTCGGTTTTCAAAAATGTCACATTACTCAATTTTTGTGTAGCCTTAACCTGATTTTGTTAAGAACAATATACAAGAAAATAATTATTGATATTGAATCAGTAAACAGTATTATTTACAATAATCCGGTAGTAAGATATTTGTGAGTAATTTCTTATTTAAATGTTTATTAACTTAGTAAAAATGTAATAGATGTGTATTTTGAATCAAGTACTGCATAGTATTTGCGATTAATTCTTTTCACATGAAAATAAATACTAATCGAACTTTTCAATTTTCAGCCTAAATTCTTTTTCTTTTGTTTTTAATTATTGTTGACTGACTTTCCGTTACTTCAAAAGTGACACGGAGCCCACGGTGTTTGCCGCCAAGGTTATCCTAGACATTCAAAATGACAGCTCATACCGTCAAATCAATTTGCCAAATTTAAAATTTACTAGTCAGAATAAGACAAACGGAAAACGAATTTTCCGGATAAACAAATTTGCGAATGTTAATTTTCTGCCCGCAAAACACAGCAAAAGGATAACGACATGTACACTGCTGTTGTTGTTGTTGTTGTTGATGTTGCGACGTTTTCTCCTTTTGCCTCTGTTAATTAACCAAGGTCAAAATATTTATCACACAAACTGATATTACAAGTAATTACTCTGTGAAAAGCGATTTAATTGAATTTTCAAAATAATGAAATGAAAAATCTAATAATCTCCTTTAATTACGACGGTTGCCACGGGGATATTTCGGTACCTCACAAACCTGTAAGAGCCATCAGACAACGGGGCTTAACCTTAATAAGAGAATCAGTCAAACGGAAATATTCAACCTTGTAAATGCACTTTAATTTTCCTCGAACACTATTTTCCTTTGGGTCCATACATAAATCTTACACTTCAACGTCTTCTCAACACTCCAATAAATCTCTATTGGAAACGATCATTTCGAACAGAACTGTCATTCGATTTTGTCCCGACGTTACGAAACGGATTTACCTGTTTTGTGTACTACTTTGCTACTTCCGATTAATCTATTCCGCGGTTAGATTATTCAACCGAACTTCCCGATTACTTAATTATCTCTTGTGTATTGTTATTTCTTCAGGTGATGAAAACGAAAAGACGTTTTGCCTTACTAAATGAAGTTAACCGGGCCAAAAACAGATAGTAAACTCTTCTCACAGTGTTCGCATCAAGCCAACTGGCTTACTCAGCTTCAACGTTGGTAAATCAACCTAACGTTTATCATAAGAAGTTCGGCTTATCATTAACGGTCAATAATGAAGAGGAATCGACTTGTGGCGTTTGTATGAGTGCCACGCAGAAATTTGGCACACACAACTAATCAATTAAAATAAAATTAGACTATTACATTCAAAGGAATTAAGAAATGACCTTAAAGGGTCTAAATTGTTTGGTTGTGCACACGAAAACGGATCTCAATCTCAATCAAGTACAAAAAAAATTTAACATGACGTCAAAATATTTCTCAACAAATTCATGTTTACAGTGTGACATCACACAACATAACATAAGGGGTCCCTATGAAAAGTTATACATATAAATATATATGTGTCCGTGACAAAATCGGTACACGTACATATTCATTTTTCCAGCATTTAATTTTGCTGAAACTTTATTTTTATATAATTAATTAGCCTGAGAAAAGATATTAATACAAAACATTAGGTCCTGTTCTGTTGTATTCATCATACGATCAGTCTAAAGTTATTTATTAATTTTAAATCAAGAGAACGTCTGAACGGTTCGATAACATGAAATCTGTTCGGGATTTATACGTATATAACACGTTTAATAAATATGAGACATCATGAAATTGCTATGAATATGTATTATAATTGCAAAAATTAATATGATAGTGATCGATATGGAGTTCTTTCAAATACATAGGGTATCAAAACTATTCAAAAAATAACTTTGGCATTAAATTATGATTAATTTGTGATTGATTGCAAAATAAATATCGTATTTCTTTTCATAAAATTTGATATTAATTTCGTTCAATTCATTTAAAAATACTAGGAAAGACAAAAATAAAATGATGTCTTTCAATTTCAAGGTTTCAGGCACAGTTACACTTCAGAGTGTGTCTAAAATTCGTATTTGAAATACTTCAACATTTTACCACTGAATCCTTTATGTATTATTAAATAAGTACTTTAATTATTATTAATATAGTATATATTAATTTTATGTATTATTAAACAGGTCAAGCAGTGGGTAATCAAATACGTTCAGCCTATCTACGCAGTATGCTCTTCTCAAGCCGCCAAATGTATTTATTAATGCATTCTTCAGTAAAACAGTACTTTAAAATTTTGTTACTTTTTATGTTAAAAATAAACAAAATGATAATAGAAGATCACGAGTGTACGTCACAAAAATTTTCATTCTTCAATTTTAATGTTCAACTTTAATTATTTTATTTGTTGCACTTATTCCTTAAAATTTAGTTAAATCTAATGAACATTCTACTATAGTTTGCCCAAAAACATTATGCCAAAAATAAAACATACTTTTTATCAACTAAAACGGCTTAAATTTAAATTTAAATTAATGACTAACAAAATTAAATTCCTAGAAACCTAGTCATAACGTGCACAGATGTTACATGAAGCATACTTTTGACAACTGAATTCTCAAATAAACCGAACCATGAAATTGTATTCTCACTCAATGCCATCTGTCAACGGCGGCGGCAATCATAACGATCTTAGTTTCCATGGATATCATTTGCAACAAAGATCAATAATTGATTCAAATATCCCGGTTGAAGTTAAAGCCATACAAAATGGTAAATTTACACCAAAAATATTAAATTTAATAAAAAATAATAATATATTAATGGAAAAAAATTGTCCGTTACCCCTGGTGGGACTCGAACCCACAATCCCCGGTTTAGGAGACCGATGCCTTATCCATTAGGCCACAGGGGCTCACGTGGAAAGAGCTTTACGTTAGCGAATTTAAATGCCGACCGCGTGATCACGCACTTTTTCTTAAAGTTTTGGTTGTAATAATTGAAACCAAAAGCATAATCAATGTACAAGAGATTATAACGTGTATGGCAATAACTACTTCTTTTATTAAGACTTAAAAAAATTTTGAATCTTGAAAATAGCAGCAGACGAAAGGAAAATGACATTCGAAGTTGCAGAACCAACGTCACACATTAATAGGTCCAATAAGGGTTTAACCATTTCTCATATACATAAAATATAAGGATCATCTATCCAATTATTGTTATCGACATTGTTTAAAAATACTTCATTAAACGTTTACCTTAATGAACTCGGCGACGGGTTAGTAAGAAGAAAACAAAACGGTATCAGACAAATTGAAACGTGACATTCCAAATGAAGATGATTTAATTTGCATGTAAATCTGGTTTGTAGTAATGCAATGATTAATTCGACCAAATAAATAGAACTACGTGAAAATTATTTGAAGTTTATTTATAACTGTGTAAAATTCTGCCTAAGTGTAGAGTTTTGAATATTCACATCTGAATGTATGGCCATTCTTTAAATTGGTAATATTTAGAAATGGTAGTCTCATTTCGTCGAATCTGCCACCGTAAAACCAGCTATTTCTAATACAAATTGAATGTTAATCGATAAACATCCAGTGGCATTTCACCTCGTCCTCCGGCGTGGTACCAAAACAAGTCAGGTCATGGTATATTGCTAACAATTTGCGCAAGATGCAAAATCTAAATTGCCTTGGATGTTCATTGTCAACGAACATCATTTCTATTGGACTATTCGACGGGAAAAACTTCACAAAAACTGAATGAGTAAGTTTTCTTTTTGGTTCTTTAACTAGATTTTTGTAAATTTTAATAGTGCGACAATCGCTTAATCGGTTATTAAAATTTGCTTTCAGTTTACTTCAATAGGCATTTAATCGTCGAATGATAAACCTAGGATTTCGATCAGCAAATCAATTTGCTACTAATTTTTTCGGTCGTTACTAGTTACCCTGGATCGGTTCGTAAAATGTCGAAATTGGATAACTGGTTAATTGAAAATTGGCATGTAGTCTTCACGGCACTGATATGCTTTGCAATCGCCAATATTGTTCGAGCTCGAGTGATGAAAAGTAATCGAACCGTAAGTAATACAGGTCGACGTGAGAAAAGTAGAAGAGACAGTGGATGTGAAAAAACGCCAGATCAAGGTAAATTATACCTAGCGTATTTCTAATTTTACTGCATGGCCGTGTCGTTAGTATTACTTATGACATTGTTATAGTGGCTGATCTCGATGGAGACGAAGATGACCATAATACCAATGCATCGGATTCTGGCAGCGAAATTCAGAGCGCTCTTCCAAAGGATTTAAAGCATATTCCGTTTAAATACAACAAACCGTCAAAAGAAAAATCTATTGAACGTGCCAATGAGTTTTATAATTGCATGAACGCAAGAAGAACAATTCGACATTTCAGTTCGGAACCTGTGCCACAAGAAATTATTCATAGCATAATAAAAACCGCAGGTACTCACTCCGCTGCCACAATTTTAATGGGAGTTGCATATTTTAAAATTTCTAAATAAGGGGTGTAATGGATTTTGACTTAACTACATTCTTAAATTTAACGCCGTTTAGGTACATCGCCAAGTGGAGCACACACAGAACCATGGATGTATGTTGTGGTGTCGAATCTTGAAATGAAACGGAAAATTCGAAAAATAGTAGAAGAAGAAGAACTAATTAATTATACGAGGAGAATGGGTCGGTACTTCTTAAACATCAAATTTAGTTTTTAAGCATTAACATATTTCTTATTAATATTATGCATTTTTCTCTGTAGGAATCAAATGGACGACGGATTTGAAACCTCTAAAAACTAATTGGGTGAAAGAATACTTGACGGATGCTCCTTATTTAATACTCGTTTTTAAGCAAATGTACAGCTTTAAGGATGATGGAACGAAGAAAGTGCATTACTACAATGAAATAAGCGTTTCCATCGCTGCGGGTTTCCTTCTCGCAGCTATTCACGTAAGCGATGCACACATTAAGAATAATACAAGCACCAAGCACGGAAAGTTAAAAGAAAGAAACTTACTTTTCTTCATTTCAGTACGCTGGTTTGGTGTCATTAACAAGCACTCCATTGAATTGTGGTCCCGCCTTACGCGCGCTTCTAGGGCGTCCAACTTATGAAAAATTAATGTTGTTACTTCCGGTTGGATATCCATCGGATGGAGCTCTTGTCCCAGATTTACAAAGAAAACCTCTGCAAGAAATAATGATAGAAATTTAATTTTTCCTTCTTAATTTGATGGCGAAAAATACAACTAAAATGGCATGAGAAACAGAAATATGACTCCAGAATGCCAACCTTTGATTTTCAACTCCTAATTCTCAACTATTTGGTTCATGCAAATGTCAAAAACATAAACATAATTTTCTTTTTCTATTTATATATGGTTTAATTTTATTGCATGAAATATGCTTGCATTAAAATGTCAAACAATTGAAATACTTGGTCGTTTACTGAATCTCCTGTCCTAAATTGATCAACTTGAACAAAGTTAATGATCAAGTTGCAAACTTAATATATTTTTAAATATTCCGTTTGCTATAATAATTTTACTAAATATGAAATATAAAAATTATTGAATAAACAAATCACACTGATGCAAATCATCATAAACGTAAATATAAATGAAATTATTAAATTCAGAATCATTGAACAGTGGTAAACGGACGAGTTGAACAGTCACCATAGACTTCCACAACCGGAAATTCTGCTACAAAAGAAAACGGGATTGTTGTTTTATTCAGTCAAATTATATTCCAACATGCATGGGACTTTCGACTATTTATTACAGCTAGTTGATGTTTGATTTGTGTCTTCGTCTTGCTTTTGAATCACTTAATTTCATTACAGAATTGGATTTTGCATTAACTAGGAAATACGTTTCAAATATGCCCAGCAAAAAGAAGAAATATAATGCACGATTTCCAGCTGTGAGTAATGATTAATTAAACTAGTTATTGTGTTGTTGATCAGTTAGACGGAAACGAAATGTCAATATACACTTAAATCGACCTTGGCGATGAAACAACTATTATTCGTAGCTACCAAATACACCCTAATTAGATTACACATTGAAGAAGTCGATTTGGATAATTGGTGTTTTAAATTCATTCCAGAATTTTAAACTAATCAATGCTTTTTAAAATCTCACTTTTCATTAATTTTAGGGGCGCATAAAAAAAATTATGCAAACTGATGAAGAAATAGGTAAAGTTGCCCAAGCAGTACCTGTCATTATATCAAGAACTTTGGAATTATTTGTTGAATCACTTCTAAAGAGAGCCATGCAGATCACTAGTGCTAAAAATGCTAAAACTCTTACACCAACACATATGTGAGTACATTAAAAGTTGAATAAATGTTTTTAGCCAATGTAATGTTCTCAATAAATTGAAAAATACAAAATAACAGATTATGTTTTCCGTAGATTTTGGGCAATGTTTACTGTTCAAGAAATTGAGTACATACATGCATTATGCATTTATGTGTTTATAATTTGCATTGACCGTTTTGTAAACATTTGAGCAGTAACCCATGCAGTACACAGAAGTAACTCTGTTACTTGAAAGACAGAAATTGTTGTCATTGCCTTACATTGCCAAAGTTAAATTAATATTTCTTCTTAATCATAAAATTTTTTGTTTCCATTGTTGAAATTATTCACCTTGGATTACCATTGTTTCACAAATATCACTTCTCATACAATTAAACAATAAATATGTGGTTTTTGTAGGAAGCAATGCATTCTCTCAGAGAGTCGTTTTGATTTTCTGAAAGATCTAGTCAAGGGTATTCCAGATGTGTCAAGCATTGATGAAGAATTTGGAACACCATGTGGAAACCTTAGTCCAGGCACTCCGATATCTGCCAAAGCTTACACATGTTTTCAGTTTCATCAATCTTCAGATAGTGGTTCTTCAAGAAGCTCAAGTGTTGCTAGTCAACCTTCTTCAATTCAAACATCCCAACCAAGGTTTTACAAAGAGATTCCTATTGGTAATGAGGATTGTGTAAGTATCTAATATTAAAAAATTTATTTGTTTTGTGAACTGATATTATTATTGTTCAGAGATGTAATTGTGTTTCAACATTTATTAATAAAAGAGTATAATCTCAAATTTAATATGTGGTGGCAAGAATACTTCTGTATAAATGATGCATCATATCCAAGATAGATTTATCTATTACAAATTGTGGAATAAAGGTCAATCTTATATAGAACTATTCAGACTTGTAGGTGTTAATGTTTTCAGGAAAACAAAATTTGTGACAACACAACTCCATTTGCATTTAGTGGAACAACGGTGATTCAACATACTGGTTCAAATTTTTCTATTCATTATCCCCTTCCAAATAATGGAAAGGAACAAGTTCCTTCTTTACTAAGGAATATATCTGGGCAAAATATAACACAGCTCAATGAACTGAAATTGTCAAATTGTATTAAACTCAGTGATAATTCAAGAATTGCCAGTGAGACAAATGACTTGAAGGATGCAGAAGTAAATGAAGAGACAGATGAAATTGCAGAAGATACAACACAGGAAGTGAAGGAAAATGGATATCACAAAACTCATGTGATGTGCGCCATTGATGAGGATTATGACACATAGTGATTTCTCTTAATTTTTTTCGGAAGTTTTTCATTGCAAATACTTGCATGATGTATGTCTTTTAATTGCTTTTTAGACCCTTTGAGTATGTACTTTTTTATAGAAACGTACTGATTTAGTACACAAGTAATTGACACTGCCTGCTAGATCAAAGCAAAAGCGTTCTTGTTGCATGGAAAGTCGGGAAGCATCTGTTGTCTTGCGTTATATCATATTTTTCTGGTTTTCGGTTTTAACACTAAAGTGATCCATACGGTTACTATACATGTATGGCAACTATGAATAATACATTACAGTCAGGTTCACGTAAAATATTATTTGAAGGCATATACTACTACTTGATTATTGACGTTTTCAAATGGAGGAAGTTGTACATCATTTTTAATACTTTATATACTTTTCATATGCGGAGAACACCTAAACAATATTTTGTTGAGTACTTCATCTTATTGAGAGTGATTCTGATCTGGACGTTGGTTTATTTACTTTCAAAGTATATTATGTTAAACTTTCAATCATGTACCATCATTTTCAGCTGTTTCTTGTTTTACTTTATCAGCGTAATGTTTCAAAACGTGACTTGGTGTTATATTATGGCGGGAGATATTTAAAATCGGTCATATTCCAATGTCACCAACTGCAGTAAATAAATATTAAATACAATTCCAAGTTGAACATAACTGATGTTGTTGTAATTGCGGTAGGTATTGTGGATATTTTGGTACACGCACAGCATCCAGTAGAAACTGGTAAGCATAAGTGTTTTATGCATTCCTCACACCAACATGTTCAGTACAAGTTACTAGCCTGAATCATTCAATTTTTACACTATCATAGAAATGTTATATAATTTTGTGTAAAAATTTATTAGATTGTCAGTAGACCCTAAACATACGTTGAAGCATTGTTTATTTTAATACTAACTTGATCATACGACAAAGAAAACAGGTTTCATGTGAAGTAAAATATTAAAGATAACCACTTTTTTCTTTCATTACAAAGTTGTAAATGAATTATTATTTGAGTGCTATAGTTATTGTTCGTGTAAAATTTGACTGAACGTCAAAACTAATAAATACTATGTAAAATGTTATAATTGGAACATAAACTGATTAATTGAACTGAAGCGAAGTAAATCGAATGGAGCGTCTCCTTATGTTTAAATTCAGTTTAACCACACATTTTAAAGAGCGAATACTTAATATTTTCTCCGCTTTTCAAAAATGTGTGTTCAAAACTTTACGTTAATAACTGAGAAATAGAACTGTATGTGAAGTACGAAATTTTATAAAATATTGACTTGGTTTTTTATGGCTCACGTAAACTGTGGGTTCGATTATTTTCAGTTCTGCTCTCGAGCATCAAATGAATTGCGTAAAAGTTGACAGATAATCACTTTCACGCTACTATATTAAATAGTTTCTAAGAAACTGCCCTTTGTATATATCTTTACTTTACTATTACCGATTGGTCTAATTAGCGAACTTGTGTGAACTTAAGAATCTACCAATATATGGAAATCAGGCTGAATTTAATTCTCCGGTAAAATATATTACCTCTGTGCGAAACAATTCTAAGTTGGTTTAGGCGTGAAATGACAATACGTGTTGAATGATGACCATCGGGCCGTAGCAAGTACACTGAATTGTAAACTTTATATTTTAAAATGTACACAAATATGTGATTCGTATTTGATGACTTGCAATCTAATACAATTTTTTATAATAAATTCAAATTTGTCTGATTCATTATTATCTCAACATGCACTTTATCGAAGCAACCAAACTGGGGTATGTCTCTTCAAGTACAAATAAAAACAAACTTAAATTTTTTACAATGGCTGTAATTAAGAAAAAAACATGTTGCCAAACTACCAGATTTGATTTTCATCTTGAACTACCAGGGAGAATTAAAGTTTTGTTTTTGTACATGCTCATTCATTGTATACATATCTGTACAACTGAACAACTGCTAATAGACTGACAATTGCAGTATTAATGTCGCCTTCTTTTTAGTACCATTTAAGTGATATTTGCGAAACGCCATTTTAAAATTTTGTTATCAAACTATTTGCATTTGCCTTTTTGATCCACACATGAAGTGAAACAAGTCGAAGCAATATAGCGCCACCTGAATATAATTTTGTGAAAAATGGTCAAATGTCCGCGGGGCACACCAGCCCAGATTAAGGTAAATCTTTTACATGCAGTCAAACCAGAAGCGAGTGACAACACAATCGAGGAAAATGGTAATAAGTTGGTCTTTCGACACAAAGCCTCATTAAAAAATATCTTAAACTGAAAAAAAAACTGCATATTTTAGAAAAAGAGATATCAGACGTATCTGAAGAATTCGAACTGGACAGTAACAGAGCAGACAAGAGAAGGATTCTGACGCCCCAAGAGGACCTTGTCCACTTTTTCTTCGGTTGCATTTTGGATGTACTCGTTGAAAGGTTGCTAATTTTCCCCTTATTTTAGCTTACGCTTACTGCAATTTCACTGAATAATTTATTATTATTGTTACTGGTACAGTTGGGACGGAAAACCATGTTACAGAATGAAATTGTCCGAACCTCCTGATGTTACTCCATGTTTTTCCGAAGAATTCGGCGAAGACCTCACAGTACCTTGCGAGGATTCGTCCACCCTTTCCAATACATTAAGTGTTAGTATTGAAAGCATTTAACAAATGAGGTGACACCTACATTCAATTAGGTATAGTTTCATTTTGCCTTCTTTTCAGGTAGATTACATAACAGGGCTCTACAAGAAACGATCAGTAACACTCTCCAAAGAAAAGCCTAGTGAGAATATAAAACCGTTGGTTTTCAATTAACATTGTCCAATTCAATATTGTTGATAACCTTCGGTTGGATTTATATCCTCTAACTATTTAAATTTTAGAACAACCAAATCAGAAACAAATGAGTCAGAAGAATATGAAGAACTTGGTGGCGAAGATGTTTACCGATCTGATTTTTCCGATACCTTGAAATCTACACCGGACGAAGAGATTAATTTGGTTTTTACAAACGGTGTGTGGTACAAGGGAAGAGTATCAAGGAAGCTGATGGACGGTGAAGGAACTTATTTTTGGCAAGATGGAACATTCTACAAGGTAATATCCCGTATGCTCGATATGTTCCTCAAAGAAATGATTGTCTTATACTACTGCTTTGTTAGGGTGAATTTGTGGAAGGTTTTGTCACAGGAAAAGGGCGAATTGATTTTCCTTGTTTAAGCGTTTACGAAGGTGATGTGTACAAAGGCTTTCGACATGGCGAAGGTTTGCATTGCTTGTACAATTCCCCGATCATGTATACCGGTCAATGGTATGTGAATTGATCAAAACATCACTTTTAATAAAGCATCATTTTGAGTGGTAAGTGTTACAGGTGGCTTGGAAAAAAACACGGCGAAGGCTTGTTAGTATACAATGAACCATCAAAAGGCAATAACTTCTACAGAGGACAATGGGAAAGTGGAGTAAAGGAAGGGTTCGGCTACAGACAGTACCCATCAGGAGCTAAATATGTGGGGTATTGGAGTAATGGGAAAAGGCATGGAAAGGGTGTGATGCTGTGGAATAATAATGATGTGAGTTCAATTAATGCATTGTTTGTCACTTTAGAGCATTTCTCAATACATATTCCTTCTTCACAGATTTATAGAGGACAATGGAAAAACGGAGTTATGCATGGCTACGGGGAATACACATGGAACGGATTTGTTAATAAGACACTGTCGTATCCAGCGGCGAACACATACCGAGGTTACTGGGTCGAAGGGGTACGACATTTCATTGATTTATAATAAACACAAAAACTTTAATTTTTGGTAAATGAAGCATTTATTCAATAAATGTATATTTTCCAGAAAAGGCATGGTAATGGCGTCTTCGAGACAATGGATGGTGGCGTTATCAATACAGTTTGGGAATGTGATATGAAAACAGGTCCAGGCCAAGTGATGTGTGCGAACGGGACGATCATTGCGGCCGAATCCCTTTTTCGGAATGATAAACAAGCATCTTTCAATTTAGAAGATGATTCTACAGGATTGCTGCTTCGCCAGCAGAATCGGCAAAGTAGAGATAAATATGAAGTAATAAATCGAAATTTAAATGGTATATTTTATGTGTTTAACTTTGTAAAATCAAAATGTTTGATTCATTTCAGAAACACTCGGCGTCGCACGTGGCAAATATGGTTAAAACCAAATCAATATCTATACCAATTCATTCGTCAATCTGTTCCATCAACCTCACCAGACACGTTCAAAAACTTAACAAAGTACAAGAGATATTTTGGGAAAAGGATCTCAAACCTTACCCCCAATTTCCTATGACACCTGGAAAACATGAACTAGGCTTGAAGATGCTTCCTGAGTTTGAAACTGAAGTCTCTGATGGCAACCTGAAAGTGTTTCCAAATTGCTGCCATTTTGCCGATGAAGAAAAATATTTGAGAAATGCCATTACGTCAAAGATCGCTAGGTTGAAGGTCAGTACCTTACTTCTGAGTTAGCCAAGTGAAACTCACTCCGATTCGTCTCATTGTGTTGTTTTCAAGGCTTTCTATGACGAATATGCCACGATGGCCTGCGAGAAATCTCCACCGTTCAAATGTCTCCTGCTGAGATTCTTCCTCTGGCAAATTCTGATCGAGTCCAAAATAGTCAATTCAAATCGATCTCTCATAGATATCGACAATATTTTGGGTAATTTGTTTTCTTTCGAGCACTGTATACGTCACACTACAACTACTACATATTTTTGATTTCAGTTAGAGAAGATTACTTAATGTTTCAAAGTGCTCATGACCCGTTTGAGCCCATTCGACTGGGTCAGTTCATACACATTCTGGTTATTCTGTCATGGCACCTGTACGGTCAATATGTTTTTAAGAATACTCTGTTAGTGACCGAAGATAAAATTTCTAAATTTCTCGAAGTTATCGAGAAATCAGAGTCGAAATTGGTTCTGAAGACTGCCTTTGATTTTTTCCTTGAAAATGACATTTTTCCTGCAAGTTCCAATGTAAAAGGTGACCAACCAAAGAACCAGTAATGTTTTAGTAGTATTACTGTGGTGGAAAAAAAACCATTGATCAATATTATTTGTGCAGGAGAAAAGGTATTCTTTGACAGTGATTTAGCGCCTATGGAAGCCATGTACGCCACTTATCGCCAGATTGGTGAACCTCACAGTGCTAGAGTTTTCATAAGTAAAATCTGCAGAAAGAAATGCGACCAAGCAAAACCACCCCGTAGGTGAAATGAGGGAAGAAGTCAGCATAACATAAGTTCAGTTTTCCGTTTGTCTGATTGTTAATTTCGTTACAGAATATTTACCACACCACATTATTGGTGGGAAAAACGCATTGACAGTTGCAGGAGAGTTGACTTACATTCCCGAACCCTTGCCATTTAACTTTCCTGAAATCCCGAATTTTATGGAAAACACATTCTTGGAACCAAAGACAGATTTCCTGTTTACAAGCGGTCTGAGTACGAAACAAGTAGTGGAATGCCTGGCTCGAGCTTGCCCAGGATTTGTTTCTGAAGGCTGTCTAGTCAATATGGATCATGAGGTACCAAACTATTGAAAATAGTCCTCGTGTAGATGGAATTGCAAATTTTCCGTTTTCGACTATTTTACAATTCTACAATTATCTGTATTTGTTTTACTGTACCGCTTCCATTAATTCTCTAATCATTAATTTAAGTTTTTCGCTATTTTAAATTACTGTATTTGTAAAAATATGTAAATTTGTTTCCACAATTATTTGGGTAAACTTATTGTCAGCATTAGCATTAGCTTTAGCAAGCATGATTACAATAGAATGTAAATTTTGATGTTACAAATGATCTCATTATTTTTTCAATTTCTTTTTTTTTTATTTAGTTAACCTTCCTCGAGTTTTACAGAGCTATTATTTTCTGCACCGAACTAGCTCTCAAGATGACAACAATGAAGGCATTAAGAGAAAAAATTTTAGAGGAACATAAAAGAAAGATGGATGAATTTGAACGAAGATTAAGCGAACAAGAGAAATTAAAAGAAAGCTTAACGGTATCGGGCAAACGATCGCGTCAAGTCACAGACATACCAAGGGCTGGTAAGAAATAAGAAAAAATCATTTATAAATTTTAAAAATATATTTGAAATATGTACATTAACCGGAAACAATGTTCCTCATTTGTCTGATTGCAGCGACGAGTTGGGGGGAACATACAGAACACTGACTGCCATATTCGGCAGGACTCAGTTTTAATAATAAAACAATCTCTTGCAATTTCTTAGACAAACTGAAGCCCATGTCCTCTAGAACATTGCCGAGGTAATTTATGTCGGTTGCCAACTGTTTTGCTGCTGTTCCAGAGAGCTCCTGAATGGCGAGGATTTGTTTCACGTAGGCCTTGCAGGTACCTCTTGCTACATGACCCAAGAAAATTTCAGCAAAGGCATTTTCCTCATTTGAATTATCAGATAAACTGGAATAGTCGGGTCCAACTAGACTTAAGGCCAGAACAAGTTCTGGGTTTTTAGACAAGAGGAAAGGGTCTAGTAACTGTGGCAGGTTCATCAGGTACTGTCCCATTTGTGTTATGCATTCTTGTGGAACAAAACTGTAATCAGGTAAATCAGATGTGGGACCACCCCTTTTATTGTCCCACATGGATCCAGAACCTATTGTGTTTAGTATGGCTCCTAATGGCTCGAAGATCACTGCATATGTGGTATCATACACTTCCTGACATAGATCCTTAACATAATCGAAAACTGGTTTCAATTCCAACATTTGGCTCACATTTGTTACATTTTTGATCATTTTTTCAAAATCTGATTCTCTTAATTCATCCAACAGTAGTTTTGGATAATTGTAAAATGGATGAAGTTCTGTATTTGTGTACTCCACCTTGACCCTATTTATATTTGCTAAACACTCCTGATCAAATTGCTTCAGTCTGTTTATAAAATTACCCAAGCATTGCAATACTGTAAGGCACATTTGAAACATGTTTACTTCCTCATGTTTTGTTTGGTTTTCACTGATTTCCTTGTTGATGAGTCTGTACTGATTTAAATATGCATTCAGAAAGCAGGCGACTGCTTTGACATAACCAGGATAACTGCATGATTCTGTTAAATTAATGCAAAGCTTGTTTGCATTATCCAAGTAGGAGAAAGCTTTGGAGTTTTGACTTGCCAAATTTTGAACAGATTCCATAATATCGCTGTTTGTAATTTCAAGTGAGGTTAAATGTGGATGAAGAGCAGCTTCCTGATAGATTCCATATTTTGAGATGTGATTTTTGTACGGCAAATAAACTACTTTGGCCAAACTTAACAATTTTTCCTGTTGCACTGAATTTACATCCAAATTGGATTTAAGATTATTTAAAAATTGTTGGGTGCAAAGTTTTAACTCCAGCAAGAGTGCAAGAGGCTCTGAAACTTGTTTTAAATTATTATCAATATATTTTGAGAATTTAGGACTCAAAACTAGGAAGAGATCTTTGTACATGTCGAGCAGTAAAACTGTTACATTTTCTTGACTGAATACTGAACTACACCATTTAACTTGTTCCTGCCATGTTGAAATTAACAAAGGATAGTAATTTTGGAATGAATCAAAAGCAGATTCAGGTGCTTCACCATCACTAATAGTATCCCAGGCTCCAATCAAAAGTGACTTTTGATTTTGTGAATAAAGTTTTAGAATTTGAGGAAACCTGTCCATATCTCTGAACACCTGTACATACCTTTGGGATTCCTCCACTACCTTTGATGTAAATGCCTGTAACAGTATTGGACTAGCCAATGCTTCCACCTGATTTTTGAAGCTTTCCAGTTCAAGTTTCTTATCTTCATAATCACAGGCACTAGTTAAAACTCCTAATGACTGTTGTAGTGTTATCACCCTAGGAATGACCACGTCAAGGTCTCTAACATCTAAGGCAGCTTTGATTTCATTGCTGAGCATAGTCCACTTGTCGGCTTCGTGTAAAGCTTCCTTATACCTGACCAATTCCATTTTAACTTTGTCAATCCTCTCCAAGGAATCTATAGTTGAACTAGTGTTCTTCTTTATTCCATCAATTTCGTTTTTAACCAAACTCAATTTGTCCTGTAGAATTCTCGCATCTTCCGACAATTTTTCAGCATCGCGATTGATTTTCGGTAACATTTGAATGACATTTTGACCGATGTTTTCGAACTCTCCATTGAGCTGTTGAAAATAAATCTGTAATTTTGCAGTTAATGAGACGACTGCTTTATCTCTGTCATCGTTTTCTGAGATATTCTTTGTAATGCCATTGATCCAGGCCTTTGGATCGAACAATTCTTGTTTGAAATCGTTGACTTCCATTCCATTTGTGAGAAAATGTAATTATCTTTCACTGATAAAACGTCAACGTTTAACACTAATGTGGCTCCACAGTGCCATAGAGGTTTAAACATCCGTGGTCTTATTTCTACAACGGCGCTCACACACTTGTTTCAAAATTCTAATGTAAATTAAAATTTGCAAATGAATTGTTCGAGAAACTGAGTAATTGCAACTTATAGAGTACCTAAACTATCAAAGGACTAATAAAATTTTTATAACCGTAATTCACGGAATGTTTTCAATAAACAAAACTGATTTCTTTTTTTACATTTTAACCTACTACAATTTCTTTATTAAAGTGACGTATTCAAATTAATTTATTTGTCCGCAAAGCAAATAGCGTTTTGTCGTACTGCTTAAGTAGAATTGTAAATAAATTTTTTATGTGATGTTACTGATAATGAATCCGTAATCCTCGTAATCCTCTCAAAAGGTACTTCAGAATAAAATAAATGTAAAAAAGTTTTTAGGGCTATTCAAACTTTGAAATAAAATGTAATTTATTTGCATAATTATATTGCTTAATTTTACTCAATTTACATTTTATTCTTATTGTTACTCATTACAGGGCAAGAGCAAACACATTTTAGCACGGCTGTTTAAAAGTAAATTAACGTTTATTTTAACTATTACCTTTATAGATACTTACATATGATTCATTACCATACACAAATTAGTACAACATTTTTACAGTTCATTTGTACAACAAACTGCAAAAATTCTATATGTAAATAAATTTATTGAACTTTTTTAGCATTTAATCTTAAATATTCCGCTGTACCCCTTGCCATCGGAATTGATTCTGAAATAAGTAAACTAACACACTAATGAAGAAGATAATTTTACAGTGGAAATAAATAGAAGATGAATTTTATTTAAGATTTAAGTTAGGTAACCTTTGTTTTTTATTCTGTTGACTGACCTCTTTTAACTGCAACTTCTTCAATTCATATGCTTCAGCATTCAAAAATATGCTTCCATTTTCAGAGGAACAGCTTAAATCTTGTGCTCTTTGAGTGTGATTGTCATATGCCCACACCAAGGAAGGGCCCTTCCCAATAGGGTTATATTCCCTGCTGGATCACATTTTTTTGTTCCACTTTGACAATGTCACCATTGACCACGCACGCACATGTGTATGAATGGCATAAATACGGGTTCCAAAAGAAACTGTAGTAGTCTAAAATGAGTTCAGGCATGAGCCAAAACTAAGTTACTAATAAGTATAATTTAAGAATTGGAGTACTTTAGGAATAGGACAAGGGTTATTGAGGGTCATCAGGGAACTTAAGTTAAAGGAGTCGTCATAAAGAAGTTTGTGGAATTAGTCGTCTATTTTAGTGATTAAATTTAAAGTGAAAGCTAGTGTCAATCCGATAATATGTGAACCAGTTTTTAAACTCAATAGTAAAAATAATTAACCCATCAAGAATAAATATATTGTGTTCTTGTCTTCAAGTAGGAGATCCGACAACGGAATCTCAAGACGAACGGCATCTATCAACAAATAGCTGACATACTCGTTAAACTCAGTTACACAACATAAATTGGCGCAGTCGAACAGAATTGCTGGCATACAACATGATGTTCAGTGGTCCTCGACTGAAGTAGTCCTTATTTCTTGACATTTGTTGACACAGTTATTAGACAACTTATTCATGGGCAGAGGCAGAAAATGTCCTTATCCCATTATCAGCAAAATACTAATTAAGCCTTGCTGATAAGGTTGGAATTTGGTTACTTACCTGCACAGGGAAAGGAGGAATAGAATTGTCTTGCAGTGGAGGTGGCACCTTTCCATTTAACTTAACGTGGGATTACGTGTAAAGATTTATCGGTTTTACTAAAGCAATTAAAGTTGAATTAAAGTACTAATTACTTTAACTTTCTTGTTTCTTGGACATTCTTGTTTTACTCCAATTTCCCCTACTTGTTCACACAACAAAAATGCCCAGATAATTTGATGGATTTTGTTCAGTCTCATTGACATTCCTCCTTCACAAAATTCAAAGTGACAATTCAATAACATTAAATGGGAAACCTAAAAAACACAGGGAAATAATGTTTTGTCATTCATAATAAAATTATGTGTCTTCTACAGTCGAAAATATTATAATAAGTTAATTTTGTAAATGTAAATATCTCATGTCGGACATTGAATTGGTTAAAAAAATAATTACAATAATAGAAAGCAGTCTCCGACTCATTAATTACATACAGTTATGGTCCTTTGGTTGTGATCATTATTATTACAACAACAACAATATGGGATCTTTAAATACTTTCATATGTTACAAAAAAGTTTTGGAGAAGTCGTGCGAAATGTCTCGATTTGTCAGTTAAGAAGTTGTACCATTTGTTTTATAAAATTATTCACTATTATTCTTGTAAAGTTCAACGGACACTATCTCTGACTTTCTTTCCTGATCGTCGTGGCGTCCATCAGTAAAACAGCAACCAAAGATTGATAAGATTATACATTGAAAGATATATACAAACAACAGAAATATACGCGCGAATGATTATATATGCTGATAATGTATAACTTAAAAACATAATTACACATTGAATAACAGTAATAAAATGTTACAAAAGGGATCGAATACATGAGCACGTGCACGATTATGCGTCTATCGCTTTATTTACCTATCTAACTTCATGTATAAATACCTTATCATACCTACATATACATAGACATACCCTCATGCGTAAATACATATGCACTCATATATTTATATTTAAATTTATTTATATTTACACGCATTTTTTGTCTGACTGAATCCCAGCCACAGCAAGTGAGAGAAGTTTTGCTTCGTTTTCTTTCTCTTTACTTTTAATAAAAATGTACATTGAGAAGCTTGAAGTACCCTGTTCGGTACGTGAAAACACCTGAGATTATAGTCTATCCATTAATCAGACGATCTTCCGATCACACTCACACTGGAACAAAAACAGTGTGAACTTCTCAGTACCATCTGACAACAAGACATTCGTCAATCAAATAAAACAATCAAAATAAATACATTGAGGTTTTAATTGTTTTGAGTGTGTGCCTGTGGCCTGCGCGCTAGTGGATTTCACAAAGAAGAAGTGGAAAGTTGAAGAGCAAGAAGGCCAATCGAAAGTTCTATGTGAGGCTACTAAGCGTACTTATGAATATCTATGTGGGCTGTGTGGACTACTACTAACGAGAAAACATTCCTCTTCCTGAAAACCACACTTTTCGTTTCTGTTTACAACTTAAGAAAAAAGCCGTACGGTCAGTTTTTTGTTATGGTGACGTCTTGTAGAAACTATCAGGGCTACAAAAAAACACTGAGCCTTTAACACACAAAAAGTGTAGATAAAAACCTGGCACAATCTAACTTCCGATTTTTCAAGTTTTACAAGATGTCAATTGATAGTCTCACCGAATTGAATGTGTTTAATAGTGAACACACTACAAAACTTGTGGTGAATGGTGAGTGTAAGAATTCGATAGTGTCAGTAGAGACGAAAATAAAGTTGACAACCGACGACTGACTGGCAGATCCAACTAGAGCTGGCCACTGGCCTCCTACTCTACCCAATGCTTTTCTCTAAAAAAATAAACTCGTTCGGAGCCAGTCCAATTTGGTTTTGCACCTGCTGAACGAGAAAAGACAGAAAAAAGATACTTGAAAAAGGTTTGGCGTAAACTATTTTGTTAGTGCATTGCACTAGCAGTGCAACACAAATGGACGATGTGCCAGTCAGTTTTGGTTTTCAATATTTCCTATTACGAGTACCCTCCTATGGCACCTTGTTCATTTGTTTTGTGTGACTTATTTTACGTGTATATCTATAAATAGTAATGGATACATACTAGAAAACTAACCTTGATCGAAGCAGCTCGGATTGATGTAACTGATTAAGTCGTTATCCGTCATTTTGACCATTTCCTGTGGGACCATTCCGGTGATGGGCGGTGCTGGTCCCACTGGAACGAACATTTCACCCATCTTTTGAGAACTTTCTGACATTTCCTTGATTGCCAGAGGCATGGACAGTGACTTGATGCGAGACGTCATTTCGGATTCGACTTCTTGTTTTGTACTGTACGACACGTCTTTATTTTGGACTGGGGACTGGGGACGCGGTGCTGATTGTGCCTGCGGTAGCGAAGCTTGCTGTTGTTGCTGTTGGGCTTGCTGAAGCTGAGTAGGTTGCGTTTCTGGTTGACCGAGAGTCGTCTTCGTTTCGATAGTAGTGCCGCGAAAGCCGTTAGACTGCGACATCGGACTAGTGTTTGGACCCGTTAATATTGTATTTAAACAGTTCTCAGCAGAAGACGACGTGTCGTCCATCTTGTCCGATTTTGTTAGAATTTGACTGGTGACGAGTCCGTCAAACGCGTTCGATCGCGATTCAGTTATGCCGGCGTCGTTAGCTAACGACTGCGGTTCCTTCACGCCTGATCCGGCGGAAGACAGTTCGTTAGACTGAGGTGGGAGAAGGTTGTGGGCAGCAGACTGGTACCTTGCGTTGAACGAGTCACCAGACCTGTCACCTTCTACGGACATCGTCTGCTGCGATACTGAGGCAGTCGGCATGAAGGGCTCGCTCTTGGGACTTATGTGGGTGTCCGCGGCAGAGTTAACGAAATCGTCCAGGTTCCTTGTTTGAGCTGTCGGAGCGATCAAATCCGGGCAGACGAGAGAATTTAAGCCTGTGGAGTTGCTTGTGACTTGTGTCATAGAACTCGTTGCGGGCGTTGTGGCTTGGCAGTAAAATTCGGACTGAAATAAAAATCATATTACATTTCTATTAATTGAAATTGTTAAGAATTGGTATGCCCACAGTAATCGCTACGCCTTGCACCCTCTCAGGTTTGTCTGATAGCAATAAACAACGAATGAGGTTCTCCCCTTTCAAGCTACCTCGCTACTACGAAAAATATCTACCAAATGAAAATACACTCAAAACATCATGTGGCAGGCTGAAGACAAAACTGAATTAAAACCAAGTTCCAGCATCCGAACTCCGCCGAAGAGAACTAGTAACAAAATACTCGTATTTTACACGTTCGAGAATTCGTTTTCAAATTGTCGGGGCCACTTTTTCAACGATGGAGGACGGGGACACTGGTAACCATTAGCATTTGAAAACGAATTCGAATTACACAGACAAAGTGAGAGGGTCTCTCGTCCACCGAAGAGTGTTTTTTCCGTTGTGGGCAATACCTGAAGACGGCCAAAACGATTAAGAACAGTCGCTTTCACAAGTGTTTATCTGTGTGTCTGTGTCTAATCAATAGGAGATAGAGATAGACAAAAATTAGTGGCAAGACTCTACTTACCGAACACTTTACTAACGGGTGAAGAACATAAGTAAATTAGATACTCACCTCCATCTCGCGGACAGCTTGCTTGACCACCGAGGAAATAGCACTGTCGATAGAGCAGTCATTAGAAAGTACCATGGGAGGAGGTTCAGAATCATAGACCCTCATGACATTAGATCTGGGTTCGTACGCGTTCGAGGGGTCATAGTTCGGGGGCAGGTTAGACATCCTGACCCTAGGATAGCCATCGAACCCACCAACAGGACTCTCAGTAATGGGAGTCTCGTTTTCCCCAGCAAAATTCTCACTGCGACCTGAGGCATTGCCCTCGAAGTCAGTCTGGGGACTCTGATTCATAGCAACGGCAGAATGTATGACCGTTGTATTTTGTGAACATTGACCCCTCGTGAAGGGTGCCATACCGGGGGCATTCACCGAAAATTCAAGGGCTTGGATTTTGGCCGGCGATGGCCGAAGGAGATCCTCCTCCAGAAACTGTCTTTGCTGGTCGCTATCGTACACCGCATAGGACGACTTTGGAGGATCGCTCTTCGGGAAATACTTGTCCACGCCAAGTGACCCTATAGTGACCGGCGGGATGTCAACCAAATGTCGCAACAGGGGAGTCTTCATGCTTAAATCTACTCCCTGCATGTCTGACGGCGACAAAGAACTCTGATCATGTTCAACGCTATGCTGACTGACTTCGTCAATGATTTCGGTTTTAAGTTCGGCCTCGCTTTCAGACATCATCAGTGTGACGGAAGGACGACGAGTTATGGGGATCAAAGCGGGCGGTGGAGGCATCATCTTTTCCTCTTCCTCTGTCGCCTCAGGTTTCGTTGGTGGAGGCCACATCAAAGGGACAGAATGAACATCCTTTTTAATCGCATCGAAATAACTTGGCTTCATCGTGGATGACTTCATTAGCGGTGCAGAGCTTGGCAAAATCGATGGTATGTTACTCGCCTTGGCAAACACTCGGTTTCCGTTTACAAAAGCTAAAATTAAATTTGTTCCATATTACTTTGCGGCTCGTAACCTTCACGATTTCCGAGACATTCTGCCACCATCATCCTCCCGTGATGGCGCAGAAATTTGAAACAATTCGTCAACTGGTTTCCTCAGAAAATCGCTCAGGTTGAACAACGTTGAATGGAACTCAATTCATTTCGTTCCATTTTCTATTTCTAATTTTTGGGATATGATTTACGTGCTTTTGTGCATACCTGCGTGCTTGTGCGTGTGCCTGTGCACGTGTCTTTGTATATATCGTTTTAAATTGTGTGTTTGAATACTCGAGTTCAACAGTAAGGCATGTTTTGATGGTTCTGTGTAACTGCGTGTGTATGTGTGTATGCGTGTGTTGCGTGTATGTGCATGTTTTTGTGTGTATGTACTTGGCAATATGTATGTGTGTGTGTGTGTGTGTGTGTAAAGTCACGTATTTGTTACAATTTTTCTTTAAATTCAACAAAAACTGATTTTTCACAATCAACTTACAACTTTTTTCTTATGACAAACATAAAATTACAGAAATTATTATGCAACAGAGAATCAAATTTCGTTTTTGCTTACTTTTCATACAAAGAAACAATATTTAAAGATACTAAAGAACAATTTATAAAATTTAGGATTCCGAAGTTTTTCATTTATTGTTTGGCCGTTTATTTTATATTACAAAAAGACAGTATGAAGCGTTAAAAAAAAAACTATACAGCTGTATTCAATACAAAAACACTAAAATGAGATTGGGGAACAGCCACCGACGAGGCACATGTTTACCTCTGATGTATATAAACCTAACGTTTGAATCAAATTGTCTAACAGTTTGATAGACTTAACCGAGAGTCAACTCATTTAAAATAGTTCGTGTCAATTTTACGGCCAAAATAGCACAAATCAAAATATTTAAATTATAATTAAATTGGTTTAAAATCAAAATTGAAAATAATTTGATAAAAAAATTTTTAAATAACATTCAATCAAGTTGATAATGGCCGATATTTGTCGTTCTATTCGAACAGTTAATTCAAGCCCAATGAAATTTCACATTTTTTGTTTGGGAGTAGGCTTGTGGCCATTCCCGTACAGACTCCCTTAGAGACAGATGAAAACAATGTAATAAACAGAAAGAAATAGAAAATAGATAAACAGGTGTGAGGCAGAAGAGTTGATGGATGACAGCCACCATCTCCTCTCCTCCTATTAACTTCTTCATTTACAATTCCTTCGGATCCCATTTTATACTAAAAATTAAAAACTCAACCGGTTTTAAATTCTCAAAATTTCACACAAAAGACCATTTTGTTTTTCAAAGGAAATTCAATTGGAATCCAATCGGTTCCTATGAAAAATCAACGGCGAGTGCTCTTTAAATTCTAATTCAATTACAAAAAAATATGATATTTGACTCCCACTGCATTTATAATAATATTGGTTTTTGGTTTAAAATTGTTCTTATAAAAATTTAACGTAAATTTTTAACACAAAGGAAAAATTAATACATGTATTGCACTACGTCATATGCATGCATGCTGAAAAATCCTAAATAAAAGAAACAAAAATTGTAATTAAATTAACACAATCTAGTGAAGTACTCACCTTGTGATAGTGGTGATGACAGGTACGAAGAACACGGCGACGAATCCGCCAAGGCTGTAATAAATTGAAAACAATCAAAATAGTTTTTATTGCTGTAAAAAAAATGGTGGATCTGCCCTGAGCTGAGTGATTGTGGATCACAAGCAATAACAGATTAACAGATAGAGAGTACAGGATTAACTTTGAGTTGCTCTGAAAAATCCAATGCTCCGCAAAAAAGGAAATTCTTACGGAAAGGCACGAACACAGAAGGTGAGTAATTAAATTGTATTAACTCAAGAATAGAAGTGGAACACTGGAAAAATTATTAAAGTCAGCTATAAGCAGGGCGAAAGAAAAGGTTTTGAGAAAGAAAATGGCATAATACAAAATGTGTATTCTTCAGAAGAGACTACCAATGAGTTTTATTTCCTTTTTTCTATCCAAATTATTTGAAGATATTGGTGATCGTTCGACTGGTGACGTAATTGTCAGAAATACCAATAATAATTAGGGGAAGACCTCAGGAAAGAAATTATGTACGTAATGTTTTTTTAATTAGTCAATTACTTAAAGTGCAGAAAGAACGAGTCGGTTTAAAATCTCTATTAGGTACGACGGAGGAGGACACTGCGAGGACACCCTACGACACAGTCAACTTGACATTCTGGAAAATTTTTTGAAGAGTTGGAAGTCTATTTTAGTGGAGTTGTATAGCCTCTTAACTACGAAATGGTCTGGCTATTCATTTGTGCGAATACTATTACCTACTGCCTGTTTAAATTGTTCATAAATGCATGCTTTATAAATAAAAATATATTATTTAACAGATTCCTAAGAGACATCCTGCGAGGTTAAAGAATTTTAATATGCGATAAACTTCAGCAAAATAAACTTTAAATACCGTTACACGAGAGTGGTTCACAATGTCTTTGTTAACTTGGTAAAGGAAGATGTGCCAAAGCTCATATATGTTATTGGGGTTTTGAAATTTCACCACAATACCCAGGGACCACAAAGAGGCACCTCATCTACAATGAAAAAATCTAAAAATCTTGCCGTGGCCTCAAAAGTAAAAAATGTTTACTCACAAGGTACGATCGGACTACCCGCAGGCAGGTAAACAAATGTGTGCGGATCGCTAGCTTTTCCGCTAGATGTGACGAATATTTTCACTGTTACAGGGTCCATAATATCGACAGATCGATACGGTGGAATAACACAAATTAGGTGAGTCTGAAACAAAATTTGTAAATAAGTAATCAATCCAAAGTTCCCAGTGCGGAAGAAAAACAGAGACGTTTTCGAGATTTGTCATGTTCGACATATTCGTGATCATTCTCATTCCTTCGTCTGACCTGTTGCAGAAATTCTTTGTCTGGTGAAACCGTCTCTTCCCAGGGCGGATGCAAGTCTGTCTGTTGAAAAATAACTTTTGTATCCTTCAAGAAATTCTTGCCCAGAATGAAGAGCTCGGCTCCTCCTGTTGCTGGACAAGACGTCAAAGACTTTTTGCATATTTCTGGAACACCGGGAGGTTGAGCTGCAATTGAAAAAAATCAACATTTTCTGCTTTATAAAAAAACGTTATGAACAAGATGAGTTGAAAGTCACAGCCTTCTCTTGGTACGTCATCATCTGAAGAGAAATGTCAAAACTGGTGTTTCGCTGGACATTCAGTTAGTAGGCTCCGGCTAGTTCGGTGACCACAAAGCTGTC
This sequence comes from Polyplax serrata, assembly GCA_037055365.1. Lineage (NCBI taxonomy): Eukaryota > Metazoa > Arthropoda > Insecta > Psocodea > Polyplacidae > Polyplax > Polyplax serrata. The sequence goes on along the minus strand of JAWJWE010000038.1, from coordinate 990,210 downwards.
TGTTGTTGTTCTGACGTCAACTAAACAACATTGTGTAGAGCCCTAATTCTATAGTTCTGTAGTGCAACCTTAGCAGGTGCATTCTTTCATTGTATAAAAAAGTTGGGTCACATGTTTGTTTCTTATCATGTACCCTCTCTAAATTAATTTGAAAAAGTCATATTTGTTGACTGAAGTTATCTAGTCTTGCGATTCCTGTGACATGTTTTACTATCCTGGCTTTACTTTCATCTGCGATGCACTTCTAGGGATACATATTCGACTTCACGTTTGCCTAAACACCTGATTTACCTTGAAAGCCCTAAACTCAACCTATCAAGTCAATTCGAAAAATCCATCGGTCGGTCGCATTGAATCGAACTTGCCCTCCGTCGGTTCAATACTCACTACAAACAATTGGGTGAGAACAAACTTGGAGGACTTCTGTTGAACCATCGTTATTTGCGATTGTAGTTCTGAAGACCATTCGACAGCGTGTCGATTTCTTCTTGTTTCTCGTCCCCGTCTGATCGGGAAATCTGTGTTCCACGTCAACATTTCTCTCCTTTAGTATTCCCACACAGTCACATCTGCAATGAAAATCATGTTTACTTCAAGACAATTAGAATATTCGACCTAATTTTCCTCGTCTTAAACATTTCTTCTCGTTTATTCTTCTTATTTACTAGAAAAATATATCACGATTAGGTAACCGATATCGATTTATCTACCCTTTTTTTGGCGAAATTGACGGATAACAACTAATTTTTACCGATTTGGGTCAAAACTCTATGTTTGAATGTTATCTCGGGGCCGGAATTTCAAAATCGAACAATTGGAAGATGTGATGTAAGGAGTACTCACGTGATAACCATATCTTTCGACGGGTCCAAATCTACTTCTATGACTACTGTCCCGTCGACTTTTCTCTCGACGCAAGGAGTCGAATTCTTGCCAGAAACACGACAAGCCTGGTAAAACATATGCGGTGTCACTCGTCCTACATCTGTTCCTATGAATATCTGCAGAGTTGTTGGCTTGTTGTAACCGGCCAACTGAAAGAAAAGTCCAACAAGTGATGATGAGGATTCACTTTTGTGTGCTGCTGGCAGAAGGCACTGTTGTACCACCGTCACCCACCTTGACAACCGGAAAACCATTTCCAGTTCTGTCTTTAACGGCTCCTCTACTACCTTCTGTCTGGTACCTGGCTCTGTGCTGCTGCTCCGGCTGGCAGACTATCAGAAGTTGGGATTTTCCGTCACGACTGCTACCATTCAAAGGTGTCGACAAAGTCACCGGAGTTCCGGTGACTCCTCGTCCTCTACCCGGCATACCGATTTTCTCCCTCGAATAAATACCCGAATCGTTTCCACTTTTTCCTCTTACGAAATTCGGGAAACAGAACTCGTCATTTACGTCGTCTGTGTCGAATTGATAGTTGAACCTTTTCCGTTTCACGTCAGGTTCGTCCGCGCACCAACTTTTTCCGCCGCAACCCACGAGTCCGACACCGTTTGTACTGTTTACACTATTGTTTGTTGAATATGGGAGTCCGTCTCTTGTGGCTAATTGCACTTCCAATTGGTGATCGAGTCCAAGTCCTGAATCACTGGACAATTCGTTTGGATCCGAGTCCTCGAATCTTCTGAGATTCTCTGCGTTTCGTTTGTTGACACTTCGAATTATTTTTCTACTGAATTTCGACGAGACCGAACTGGGCAGGTTGGTGTACTTCATTGTAGGAACTGCAAAGAATTACATTACACAATAAATTACACGGTTCAAGTAAACTACGAAATGGGAAACTTAGGATTCTTCAATTCAGATGAAAGAACTCTTTTCCTCCCAGCATATATATAATTGCAGAACACGGAAATATGTAAACTTCACATTTGTTTCCTGTATTCACAGTTTGTTTTTAATTTAAATTTTCTAATTTTTCAACAGCTTAATAGCATTTTTACGTAACAAAAATCACTCTGAAAACAATGAACAGAACAAAGAAAATCAACGAACCAGTTAAAAGGCCGCCAAAAGAATAACAAAATCTGGCGTTTCTAACGCGATATATTTAATCTACAAGACAATACATTAATCGAATTGTGGAAATTCTTGCACGAAGAATAAAATAATACAAATAGTTAAAAACATCAAACTTTTCACTTCTTACGGACGATAAATCAATTTCCGCACGCGTAAAGACACGAATTAACTTGGAAAGAAAAAAGTAAAGCGTCAAAAATGAAATGAAAAGTCGAAACCGATGAATGTGAATCCTCTTTGGTCACGAGAACACAAGTAGAAGCAGCAGCAAAGGAAGAAGAAAAACATTCGTAAACTATACTACTATGATTACGATGTTGATGATGATGATTACTATTATTATCGGTGTTGTGTAGAGGGAGGTAATATTGAAGCAGCAGAAGACAGAGATGAAAGAAAAAGGTCATACGGCACAGAGTCAACCGCTGATAGTTAGAAAAACAAGAAAGCCTGTGCCGACTGTATTTTTCCAACATGGTAACGACGGCTCTGATTCAAATAATTAGACAAGATAACAACAACAATGAGTCACTTTGGAAAACAACATGGCACAATTTTGAAGAAAACATGTGTACTTTAAATATGTAATTAGTGATACAGACTGAACAACAACTTTCGTGAGTGGTAAACAAACTAAAAGGAATTAGATTTTTAAAATCTTTTAAAAGATGAGACAGAGAAAGAGAGAGGGAGAATGACAGAAGACAGAGAGAGAGAGAGAGAGAGGACAGCGAAAAGGTCGATAACCTAAATCAAATGTTATTGGCTTTCGATGTTATCGGCGACAGCGTTCGGTTCAAGTAGACCTGAGACCGAATAAATACGAATACAGTAATAACGCATACGTAGGAGGAGGTTGCGCCAGCATGCGGGTAGACATACTTCAACGCGAACAAACTTAACGCACGCGTAGCGAAAGGTGGAGTTTTGAAACGCCCTGAAGTTCTACAGGAGGCGTGCAATTCTGTCGGTTTATAGGGGGTGCCTGAAAGCACAAAAAGTCTCACAAGTTAGAAGTTCAAGGTAGAAATCTGTTTGGATCTAAGAAGACCTTTCTGAGAAAAAAACCATCGCCACCTTAAACAGATTAAATTCATTTGGTAAAATTAAAATGGATTAAATTGGAAGACGAATATCCGCGACTGATCACTCCCAAGTAGTGGCAAACTCTTATTTCATTACTATTCATAGCATAGCAGAGAGAATAAATAAATAAAATAGCAGTTCAGCAACACCTGTAAGCGACACATAAAAATTTTGTAATGTTACCTTTCCTGACATTATTACTTATTAAAATATAATGCATCCTTATTTAGAAGGAGAGCTATTTTAATTGTATTTTCTCTCTCTCTCTATTGGTGAAATATATATATATATATTTCACCGAAGTATCATTACGATAATAATCGGGTCTAAGACCTTCTTCTCTCTCAAATTGTCATCCTCATCTTCATCGTCACAAGTCGCTTTCATTTTACTCTTCTCTTCGGTCGTTCTTCCTACTAATTGCCACCATTATAATCAAAGATTCCCAGTTTTTCCTTCACAATTTTCTGCGATATCTTTGACTAGCTTTTTTCTTCACAGATCACCTCTCATTGTATTCCTTTACTTTCCAGTTTCGTCTACTTCACTCTGATTTACCAAAAATCAGAATTATCATTAATGTCGTTTTTTCAAATTGACAATTCACGAATTTGATTTTGGATAGCTCATTTTTGGAAAATTTAACTCATTCCATTCTGCTGAATCTGTCTACATTGGTTCGCCACTTCTAGCATGAGGTAAAGGCACATTTTGTGGAGGAGATTCTTTCTTCCTCTGGGCTCTTCTTTGCTCCACAGCATGGAAATTCAGGTAATAATGTATAATAATGTTCTTTACATTAATCACAATCTTAATAAATCATGTTTCGGCTGCTGGAATTTGAGCTATTTCATATAGAAGTGGTCGAATTACTATTACCGCTTTATAGTAAATTGGTGGTTTTTTTGCAATTCTTTTCGTTTCTCTTTGATTTTCATCCTAATGGAGAAACCACATTAAAGTAAACTTATCATTATTTTGTGTTGACGAGAGTTACCCCCCCTTCCCAAACGTTTCACCAGCTTTCCCATCTGCTGGAATCATTAGTGGTTAGATCGTCTTTTAGCGATAATTATTACTCACTCGAACAGAGTCAAATAACAACTAAAACCCCTAAAAAACTAAAAAACCAAACGTTGAATATGCGAGACGAACTACTGATGACCGATGATTTTGACCACTGATGATACCAGCAGCTGGGAAACCTGGCGAAACGTTTGGGAAGGGGGATAACCCCCGTCAACAAAACAGGACGCGGTCTTATTCAACACAAAATAATGATAAATATGTATGTGTACGCCGTGAAAATTTAAGTTCTACGACATTAAAGTCATTCGTACGCTAAATCATTGCAATATAAGTTTCCTCTGTGAAGTTCCTAGTAGAAAATTCAGCACCAATCGTTTTAATATTCCCGGTTATTATTGTAAAATATATAAGAAAACATTTAATTAAAAGTTTTCATGTTAACAAGTTCAATTTTTAATATCTGTTCTGACATCAACGAGCCATGCAAGTTTCGAACGCAATTATTAGTGTTAGAATGATGAACTGAGACAAACTGTTCGTTGCTCCCTGTAATATGTGAAGAAATATTTATTACTTAAAAACGTGTTTGCAATATCTGATGATGAAATGAGCTGCCCCAAAAATAGTAAAACTTCACTATATTGTAAGACAGCAGATTGGACCAATAATAAATTTTAAAAGTGAAGGATTCGATAGTGAGGTTGTAGTTCATTACGAGTTTCAAAATTCAACATAACCGGATGCTTCAGGTATCGGTATCTGCCGTTAGATCTTTATGATACATCCTACTTCAAATGGAAAATTTAACGAATAAAATATGAATCCTAAGCTACCAAGTAATACCGAGACAATGTTTAGTGATTTTGGACATTCTTCATCCGGCTAGATAGTAAAGTAAATAACTCAGGGAAATAGTGAAACACAAAATAGATTAATAAATTCGAATACTACAAAAATTCTAAAGCCAACAATAAAAATTGTTGGGAAAACCTGCGTGAATATGTGCATAGACAGATAAATAGATGCTGTTACAATTTACGGTTCAATATCCAAAATTTTTGGATTTGTATCACTAATAGTAGCTTATGTTCCCAAAACAACAATAAAGAATGGTAACACCAACATAAAATTTTGATTTGTATAGAAGTTAAGGAGTACAATTAGCTACCCAAAATGCAACACAAATGTATAAAAATAAGATGTTAGTACTGCTGCAATGTTAATTATATAAATTAATGTAGCATGGGCTATCATATTAATACTACAGAAAAAAAGCAGTCAACAAAACTCACTGTTTCTCACGTCACAGATCATTCTTTGATCAGAGGATTAATCTGGAACTGATCAAGGTGGTGAAACATGCATTTTAGTTGCTGTATAGTATGAAGGAATCAACTTGTGAAACATACACAGAGTATGGTATTTTACCTCAAATTCCAAAACCGAAATCAACTTTTTAGGTTTTCAGAATGAAATTCCGTCTACTTAGCAAAGTGTCTATCCATATTATAATTGTGAAATAGTTTGACAGCATCATCGATCGCTGGCGTCGTCGTTCTTTTCGATTTTGCTTCGTCTTTCATTTCGATCTAATCACCAATGGATGAACGAGATGAAGGGATTTTCAAACTAGTCAGAATGTTTTTTCGGAACGGTTCATTGAAAAGAGACCACGTAGTTTTTGATAAAGTACACAGCAAAAGACAAAAAAACATTGTGAACTTTGTAACGAAACCGAGAAAATAAAAATTGGAGGAAACAGACAAACAGAGAGAGAGAGAAATCAGAACTGATAAAAAACCAGACTAAATTGACATATTGGAGTAGAGCAATTATAGGTGATGTAATGTTTCCATTTTACTTTAGTTTTGCTAAATCTTAATGAAATTTGTTATTCAATAAGAAAAACTATTATCATAAGTAACAATTCGTAATTAAAGGGTCCGCCACACAAAGACTAAAATTCCGTCAGCAGAACAAGAATTTGTAGACCAACACTAGTTATCTAAATGGAGCATTAGTATTATAGAGAGAAAATACAATACCTTCCCCGCCGTGACGCTGAGTATTGTATTTAGTATTCCACATATGAATGAAATAGTTGTAAGTCATCCTGGTAGTTGGCATTGTGAGAAGAATCAGTTGGTTAGCCACAAATGACCGTTAACCACGCGTCCGACTTTTGCCTGGGACATTCTAAATGCTAATGCATCGATTGAGATTCACTGACGTCAGATAAAAACTACAAATAATATTCTCATTTTTCTGAGGTTAATTGAAAATCGTATGAAAAACTACGTTACGACCTTGCAGAAGAATAATTTAGGTGAGTAGAGCGGCGTTGAGTAATAACAATAGTTGGTGGAAATAAATAAAAAGTAATTTTGCAAAATTACGTGTGTTCCCTGAGAGGAATGGGGAAGTGATTGTGGCACACAAGAAGCGGTGCGACGACTAATTCCAACGATTGAAATTTAATACCATTTTTTGTGGTTTATCTAATAATCGAATATCGAAATTACAGCAATTCAAAGAGATAGTAGTAAAAGTATTGGAAAGGATCGAGCGCATTAAACAAAAGTCAAATACTAAATAACAGAAACTTTGAAGCGGATTATGAATGAAATGAGACTATTTAATATGACAGAATAAATAGTTGTAAACTTTCTATCAAACATGTTAAAAATCAAATGTATGTCACATCGTTTTCTAAATTTTTTAAAATTCACGTAAGTTCTGAAGAATTTTACGAAGTGAACGGTACGTTAAAGAATTCCCTTTTGCACTTGTTTAAGGTCTTCACTACAATCTCATTGCTCTTCCCAAGAAATTCAATAAAGTCAGTTACAAGTGTTATGGTAGAATTAATTCAGGTACACCCCGTACAATAGTACCTTATTTAACTACCGGAAGCAATATTTATAACTCAAATTTTTGTCGAAGTTAAAATTCAGTCGTTTTGAGTATCCGTTCCAGGAAGATGGACCTGTAGATATCAAAATATTTGAATGCAGATTTACTAATTACAACCGATATTGCACCCTCTTTTTGAGCATTGAAATATAAGTGTATCAATTCATCTGTTAGGTGTTCATAACATGAAAATAGTTTTCATTAGAGTTGTTACAGTTTTCATTAACGAGTTGTATTTAGTTTTTACTACTTCATGTTGCGTGTACGATGCCAAACTTAACCTACTTTAGGTTGAATACTACAATTACAATTATTTATAATTAATTAAATTATTTTTTGCAGAGAAGCAAACCAAAAATTCTTCTGTTGTTCCGTTTGTGTTTTCCACCTCCACTCACAAATTTTTTAAATTTATGCCTTAAATATAGCCAGATAATAGGTTATAAACACTACTAGATGCCGTTAATGGACAATTAAAAAGTCAGGATAATATAATATTTGCAGTAATTGCCTCATTCGTGCTAAATCATATTAATGTTTGACGTATTAAATTGTTAATTGCTGGTTTAATAGTACAAAGGAAACTTTAAGTGTTACCTCGAATGAAATAAAAAGTGAGAAAATCATGAATACTGCGGCCTCGAACCTTAGCTAGTTGACTCAAAGGAGTCTCTCAGAAAAAATTTCGCAAAACTTTTTTTTGCGCTGTTTAATGAATTTGTTGTCTGAGTAAAATTGCAGAAATTTAATTGCCAATGTGTAAATCAAATAATTTAAATGCACCTTAAGAGACTGGTTGGAAACAAAACTAAAACAACTTGCTTAATTTGTAAGTGGTTTTTTCTCCTTTACTGCCATCATGCCTGACTTTTCATTTTTCGTGAAATCTCATCCTTTCATCAAATGTTCCTCAAAAAAGCAACGGGACTCTTATATTTTCTATTAGTAGAACATTTAGCATACATTGAAAATATAATAAAATTATAATCATTTTTAATTGTCGAATTTTTCTGTGTTTCTTCTTCAACTGTCGAAATCAACTTCTTCGCCTACGATTTGCACGGGTTTACGCAGGGTGTCATTTTTCAGATGCCTCGATGCGTTAATACCTTACCGGAGAACCTGTGCACATAGACCTGTGTGAATGACTTGTGAACAAACTATTGTTGTACAACTATAAATATTCAACATATATTTATTAATTCTTCTTCTGACTCTATTTTCACTCTATTATGATCATCTGACCAAGAAAATTAAATTCGCCAATGAATCCGGTTTTAATACCTCTCAGTTATTTAATTTGGCATTTAATCAAATATTATATCAGATCGTTACCGATCGCCGATTAAGGGTTACAAAATATTGCCAATCGATAAAATCGATACTTTATTTATTTAGTTCGGGCTTTCTGTCATCTCCAACCATCGCACTCTCAGCCGTAAATCGCCTTTAAATTACTTCAAATTAATTTAGAAATCTTTACGGTGGTGGTTGTAGCACCGGCATACGATGAATTTGATTGTCGATAATCCTTCCGTTCGAAGTAAGAGTATTTCCCTACATTATGAGCTGATAGAAATGAAACCGTTGTGATTCGCATTATAACCGAGTGAACAAAATCGTAATTAAATTTCTCGATACTAACACTGTAGTGACATTGATATGTTTGAAATGATTTGAACAATCCACAGTTCAAATTGCCATTCAGACGGATTAAAAATTATGTTACAAAGCTAGCTTTTTCTAAGAATCACCGAAGTATCGGCTTGATTCAAAATAATTTGGATCGGATCACAGACTGGAAAGTATTCAGTCTTGGTCATCGGACGGAAAACGCATTATGGACATTATCTTATTTTAAAGCGTCGTAATTTGTTCTTATTTAACGTCTGGGTTTTATCAACAAATTGATTATTTAAACATTAAAGAAACATAACTCATACTATTCATGTCGTTTTCTATAATTTTTGACTCTTTCGGTACATTCAAATCTATGAAGTCAACTTTATCAATAAAGTGAGGCTTCCTAATATAATATTGTCGTTATTATTATTACAATTGTACATGTAAGCAGATACTTTCATATTTATTTCACAATATATGAAAAGGGTTTTCCTAATCGAAATATTTGTTGCCAATAATAAGACAAAAAGGAACAATAAATCGATAATACTAACCGTGCAATGTTTTGTAGTCTACAGACGTCACAGATGGGGTAGGTACCGGATATTCCCAGTTTCATCAGTACTCAGTATTTTTAAAAACAGATTGAAATTACTCATTGTGTGTTTTAGAGTTTATCTATCTGGTTCTTAACTAAAAGGATCTATTCATCTACAGAGGTTACACTTTTATTATCTTCCCCACACGCTAATTATACTTTTACGACCACATTGCTTTAACTGTTTCTCAAATTACATAAATAAATAATTTCAATACTTTTTGTCTTGAATAAAAGCAGTACTTTACTTCAATTAATTTAATATTTTCATAATTTTTCCTTACAAATGTCAGTGGATAATTTGAAAGAAAAACAAGGGCAAGTTACGGTTTTTGATAACCACAAAACATTCAATCTCCAAAAGTTTACAAACTTTCCTTTTAAAAATCGCCTGAAAATGTTATTATTCACGAACATTTATTTCTATTAAACAATTAAAGGACTACGACTTGGTTTCAAGTGACGAGTAATACAAATAAATATAAAGCAAATATTGATTTACTACAAATAAAATGTTCCGTGCAAAATTTTAAAATAGAAGTCAAAAGACCATTGCGCTTTACATTGAGGTTAAATTGATTAGATGGCAAAAATATATATTTATAGCAGACAGTGGAAAGTTCCACAAAACAGATACAGGATCCACCTGGGACGAACACTATTTCACGGATATTCTACTGTTGAAAACCATCGCTTAAACTTTGGCAATTTCGGAAGTTAGTTAAGGTCAAAACAAATGAACTTAAAAAAATTATTCTGATGGCAGGGCTTCGCAAAATCAATTTGAAGATTATGTGTGCAACGAATTGTATTAAATAAAGTGACAGCCTTGAAGCAATTAAACAAGAAAAAATACTATTTGACAGAAACGATAAACTGTTTATGTGTCAATCAATAAATGAACTTGCATTTGTAAACGTAAATAAACAAAACAATTTCCACAAGCGGCTTCTCGGAAACAGAAAATTCTCGGAAAAAATAAAATATCAATTTCATTGCTGTCCAATCGTTCAATAAGACCGCAATTAGCAATACGAGTACTCTGACGTGATACAAACTACCTGCATGACTGCAAGAGTCTGCCACAAAAAAATCAACTCGTTTTTCAAGTCACACATTGGTGATGATTACTTAATTTAGATTGTTAGGAATTTGTTTTTAAAAAAAACAAAATCTCCTGAGAAATAAACTTGAATAAATAAATAACGCAATAGGAATAATGGAATGGATATGTTCCGTAAATCGCAAAAGACAAACAGAAAAAGCATAATTTGGAAAGCCATTCGAGACTTATATCCAGCTGGAACTTGTATTTATTCTACCAGACAAATATATCTATTAAAAAGTGCCCATCGGTATATATCAAGTGAAGAGAGAGATTTGAGTCGTGGGGTCACACCTTCAGTTTTTTTGGTTACCTTATCATAGAGTTCCAAAGCCTTATTTGGAATGATATTTCAAGCAATGCAGGAATTGGTACAACAGTGGATCTAGCATTTACATATTAAAACTAAAACATGAACAAAATCGACTGGAACAACCTGCATTTGAAACTTGATTTAGGTGACCCAAGGTAACTAATCACTTGTTCACATGTTCTATAAAATCTAGTGGGTTAACAAAATCAATTTTAAATCGGGTACTTTTTTGGAGATTTTACATCAACGATCCTCTTGTACTCCAAAAATATTTCTTATATTGAAATAGGATTATATACACACTAATATGAAAAAAATCTCACTGAAATTTTGGTGTTGTATTTCTATAAGGCAAAAACTAGAATCGAACGAAATATGCAGATCAATACATACACTCCATAGGTGAACTAAAAAACGTCAAATTGACGCCTCAAAGGTACGTATAATTTTAGTATTAGTTTAAAACCATTGAGATTAAAAAATGCAGTTTTTAAAAAGCACGTGCGACACAAATAAAAAAATGTTTAACAGGTAAAATCTAGTAACTAAGTCTCTAATTTGTTTTGTCAAACCCTCAGCTGGAGGCAAATAGTCATTCAAGGTCAGATTAGGTTTTAAACTATTTGAAAGTAGTGAGAACCCGGGGGCCGTACAGACTTTCATTTTTACATTGTAAGATGAACTGCATTCGAAACTACACAAAGACTCGTGTAGTTAAAGACCATAGACGGATACTCGTATTTTCTGCAACCCCTCGGGGAGAGAATTAATCCATTGATTGGCTCATCCCCTGCGGGTGAATTTGCAAATCGGGTATTCCTAGAAAAAATTTTCATTTTAAGTTGCAGTTACGCAACAACCTGAACGGTTGTTTACATTGTAGGGTGTGTCAACGGTCAGATTTTACATATGAAACGTTCCGAATTTAAATTAATTTCTAACCACTTTATTTAGGTATTAACCAAAAGGCAAACTCCTATTTTAGTCACTGAATTTACCGATACAGACTTCGGGCCCTTGCTGAAAACAAACTGGAAACCAGGCTGGTATTCAGGATGTACAGCAAACTATTAGTCTAAAAACCGGAAATTCTATTTATATTCTCAGATTTAGAATTTTGTGGCCAAGGCGGATTTAAACGGACTTAGTGAAGCATTCAAGAGGACTTTCTATTTTCGTATTGACATTCATTTTATTAAACAAATATACCGTACAATTCGCGCAAAATCCTTATAATGATTTCTAGTCCAGTTAAAGACACGTTTCGTAGCCAAATGCTGTAAAGTTATTCTTATACAGCAAGGATTTCAGATAAAAAAAAATATATTTTTTCATCTCTTTAAACTTCAAGTTCAAGAGGCTAAAATGTCAAAAAAATGGTAGATATAGTCATGAGGAGGTTACTTAAATTTTTAAAAATTGTCCCAAGGGATGACAAAAAAGTCCTTTTGCTTCTTGAACCTTCTTGAACTCAAGCAATTTAACCTTCTAACTGCATCTTCTTGTATAAAACGATTCAAAGTGATTAGTTAAGTCGAATTCCGAGGCATCGGAGTTCTGATATTAGATCTTAAGAAGTTCTAATAAGCGTATTCGCATTAGATTGCTTGCCCGATTGAACTACGATTTTTAGGCTCTTACTAGATTGATAACAAAATTTTTTGGTTGCAGCATCTGAGAAAAACAACTCACGTCTTAAAAGTGACAACATTCAATATAGACAATTTGCAGTGTAGAACCTGAATTTGTTTGCGTTCGAACCTCCGTTTAAGCTTCATCTTCCTTCCTCTGCCTTCTATAGACTCAGCAAATCCGTTTGACAACAACTTTCGTCACGCTTTTGTGGTTTTGTTACATAACTTTATTGTAACGGAGGATAATTAATCATCAGTCATTTTATACCACACATAAATTACACACGATTAAAGACAATTATAAAACACCCTGTGAAATATGAAAAAAATGTATTATTTTATGGTGTCCCCTCTTATCGAATTCTATTTTTAGTTATTCTAACTTACTGCTCAGCCTGCCTATAAATGACTGTGTCCATCTTGTTAAGCGTGAACAATTTGAACAACAGGATAGCTTGAGCTTGAGTGACACCTAAGAAACATCCAAAATCTCTTTTTCAGTGGGTTATGAAATAAGTTAATATTGGTTCTCAGATCTTATAAAAGATGTTAACGAATACGCCTCAGAGTATCTCCGAAAGTAGCATCTTTTTATACCAAATTTATAGTTTTAAATATTTTTTCGTAAAAGCCAATTTTTTAAAGTCATTATTTTAAATCTTCTCCTTCATTTTTTAATAATATTTTCTTAATTCATTTTATAATAATTCTAGAGTATGTAAAATAGATTTTAACAAACTGATGACCACTACTATAGGCAACTTAAAGAATCGATTCACCTAATTTTATGAAAAACAATAACTTTTATTGAGTATAAAACTCTAGAAGAAAAATCTATTTTCGGTAATAGTTTGACAACCGAGCCACACGAAAACCATTTGCTTATGGTTTTTTGCCAAATTTTTTCTTAAATTTCAAGGGTCCGTCAAGTTATGACTGAGTTAAAGCCAAAATTTGTTTTCGTAAAATAAAATGTCATTGTTGAGTAAATATCCAAAGCAATGCATAAATAAGAACACTTTACCTAGCACATCGCCATTTATTGTTACACATAAATTATCTAACATTTCTTACTTACTTAATTATGTACCCTAATAGCTTTTAAAGAGAAATGGCACTACAAATGGCAGGTGATGTTTATCATTTTAAATTGTGGGTTAGTTAAAAGAAAAATTACTGTACATTACCCATATCTCAATTTGAAAACAATAAAATGAAGCCGATTCCATGAATTCGTTGCATTCTGACGTTCTTCACATTGTCTGCTACAGAATCCAGAAAATCATTTCATGTAACTTGGGGCGAAAAACTTTCTTAAAGAATCAACTAGAGAGACAAATTCGAGAAAACACTATTCACAGACATCGTAGAAAATAAACAGAACTCGCGAGTCGAAAATTTACAAAAAACATGCTTTTGAGCGATTGGACGTGAACACACAAGGTACATTGACATTTTATCAGACAGTACTACTCTCCCTGCACTAGAGTAACAGGCAAATTTTGTCAAACGATTTGAACACATTTTTTCGAGACAAACATAATTTCACATGTAATTTTTTGTTTGTTTCGGTGATGAAACGCTCAACCGAATGCCGTTTCACACAATGCGAACTAGAAGCAGTCAAACTAGTGAACTGAGCATGGAAAACAACAACAACAACAACTCAAGTTTACAATCGTAGCAAGGTTTCATTTCATGACAACAATACACATAAATAATAACTTTTCATAAACCTAAATATTATTTTCTTCAAAAGACAATCGGCCCTTGCCGATTTAGTCCAACGAGAGTTCGTCTCCTGTCTTCTTCGTCGAAGAAGACACTGTTGGATGTATGACCTGGTGGACAACACCCGGCACGAATTTCCCTCTGCTGAACCGATAATCAATCGAGATCGATTGTAACCGTCATCGTCCGTCATCCGACTTCGGCGGAACTAAAATAAGAAAAGAACTGGCTCGACCGATCGCGCTCGAATGGAGCAACTTTTTTTTTACACAATTCAACGCACAACACCTGTAATATTTAGAACGTAAATTCTCGAGTAGCGCGATCCGGCCCGATCCGATTAGAATAAGAAAATAATGGTGATGATGATGATGATGATGATGATGATGATGATACAGATCAGAAATATTGACCAAGTGATCAAGGTAGACAAAATAAATTCTTGGTTTTATTAATTTTTGTCAGATCGTCCTGCTCGGATATTCTTTTCCATGCATGTTCTTGTTCACCTGTACAACCGACACGTTTAAGACATGTAAAAATAAACATCAAAGAGCACCTTGAACAATATAAAATTGATAATTTTCTACCCATCTTAAACGAGATGTCAGCCATTTGTGGTAATGGAATACAGGTGTCATTTGGTGTTGTTCCCTTTCGAGTGCATATATGATAGTTTGATTGTGAATGACAAATTTTAGTATTAAAACATCGAATATATAAATTTTATAAAGGGTTTAGATTTGTAAGTTGAAATGGTTAACGTGTTGGCCAAAGTGTTTACCAGTTTTTCAAAGACACATAAAAGAAGAGTTTAAACACGGTCGAATGATCTAAAGTAAATCTTTTCTCAAGTGATGTACTCCATAAAAAGCAATTTATGTGATTTTTTTCGTTACAAATTTTTGGGTTTTTATCTATTGCTGTTAGAAAACGTACGACGACCGAACGCGTTCTTACAATTTACATTAGACACAATGTGTTGTATCACAAATAAGTTTATTGTACATACTGTACACGATGGTTTCCCAGCAAAAATCGAAAACGATATTCTAACACCTAATTAAGAATCATTCGAAGCGAATAAACAAACAATAGTGAGTTTATTTAAAATTCATTAGTCTCTGCTTAGACTTTGCCCCCGGGTATGTATTATCAGTCTTATTTGGTTGAAATTAGTCCACCTTTGACCTTAGTCGACTGCGTTCGGGCACAAACGATTAAAGAAGAATAGAAAACGGCGCGAGGGTTCTTCATTGTCATGGAAAAACAAAGTCTCTAGTAGAATTTTAATGGCATAATTATTAAAATAGACACTGCGTTTCGGGAATCTGTTTGCATTCACCGAATAATCTCATAAGAAGTAAATAGAAAAGGACACCCTGAAAATCAAGTTTGTTTTGAGAAGTATCCACGCACGTGAATCTCTTCTGTTGTTCAGAACCTTCCTTCTGATCCTTCTGACTGCCATTTGTGTCCCAAGTAACGTCAGTATGCTGTCAAATGTCTATTTGTCACCATCATCATCATCATCGTCTCTCTTAGGTTGTGTCAGTCGCTGTGTCACTGACATGTCCTTCGAATAAAAATTATTTCCTAAGAAATTAACTTTTTCAGATGATAACAATATGTTAAGTAATGAGATATGTAATGATTATGTAATAAATTAAACACTTCCTAACGTTAATTTTATGTAATTCAATTTCTACACATATGTACAAAATTTTTTACTGTTTCTCTATTGCTTAATAGAATACAACATTTGTATTTTATGACGAATAATAGCCTGATTAGTGCTAAAAATGGACCACATATAGGGGACTTGAAATACTTATATGCATAAAATTGAAAGCTTTAACTTCAAGTGCACTTCAATGGAAAAGAATTTGATTTTATTATGATACGCTACATGTAGGTTTAATATATTCGGAATGGCAAGTGAACATTTCAATGATGACAACTCGCATGCACTAACTCGAACAATTATTGCTACCATAATGATTCCCTGTCATTCATTTCAATGAGTTCATTCTTGGAGGTTAAGTAAAACAAAAGAGTTGTATAAGTCATACGGGGGAGGCGAAAAAAGTGTTTCTATTTATATATATATATACTCGACCGTCATCGAGAAATCTTTCCTTAAACTTTCCAAAGGCAATTTTCTTCTTTGTTTTTTCCGGTTTGCTATCAGGAAGTTTTATTTGAGGGATACCGAAAAAGTCTATTTAAAAGTAATTCTTTTCCTCCTATTAATTGCTTTTGAAAGAGACGAAAAGGTTTGAACAGGTAAGGTAGTCGTACTGTAAAAAGACTATTCTTCTGAAGAAGTTTGATGTGATGAAGAAGAACAAAAAGAATTAAGAGGGAAAACTGCGACCCCCAGGTGATTCGGGAAATTCATACAGGAAAGTTTCATCGCTACCAATATACCTTACGTCAATCATTTCTTTCTTTATAAGTTATATATCCAATTTGAGAAGGAATCATTTGTTGTTCTAATACAGATGGTGAGCCATAAAGTACAAAATTTCGACTCGACTTTCGAGGTCGACTAAGAAAATAAAATTTTTTTTAATTCATAAACGACAAGAACTACAAGTCCAATTGAATTTAAAATTCCAGACTGAATGTAATGAAGTTAAATAAATCAGATTAAGGACATCACATTGGGCTTCCCGAAACAATGGCTGGAAATGTCACAAAGACTGTAAATTTTAATTTCCGAAAGATCTGAATCCAAAAAATAGCAACCGTAGAGCCTTGGCCCCCTAGTGCAAGGGCAACTCAAATAAAACTGATAAAAATGCCGGAAAAGACTGAATGGGACCAAAAACTAAAGAAAGGCCCATGGCCGGCAAGGGTGTCTAGAGCCCGGCTTTAGACGGTCTAGGTCTGGGATCTCTTTAATTGTACTCTCAACCTAGAAAAAATGCTAATACGTGAATACTGACTGGCAGTTTAAACGCCATTGTTTTTATTTTCCAAGTTTAATCGCGTTACCTTCTTGCTATATGCAATCCTTCGTTTCATTCTTCTTATTTGCACCGCGATTACCATAATTAATGACACGAAGAGACAGCGAAGGTTTACGTTGTTTAATTTGTCGCACGGTAAAAACTACTGGAATAAAACACGCAAAATAGGTGAAACAGATAAGTCTTCATATTGACAATGACTAACAGAAGGTAGTCGGTGACATTTCTAAAATCACACGCACGCAAGCAAATCAATCAGATTGCAAAATTGATGTTTCTACAATAGAATAACTACTATGGGGTAATATATTTTGCTATATGTATAGATTATTTACCGTACATTAATGTAAATCGACTCCAAAGACGTATTGTATAAGCTGGAATGTACTATTTAATATTTGAAACTTGTGCCGGCTCAACCTTCATAGCACAATTATTACACTTGACATATTTTATTTTGCTCCACTCCCAAATGTTTGATGTACAACTGTGAACCCATTGTGTGGTATAAATTAGCTATTTCTAGGCATTTCAGTACTTGTATTTAAAGAAGAAATTGCTAAACTGAATGACTATAAATAAATTTGTCGTATTACTCTAGCACATGGATGTTTGATTAAAATATTTAGTCTTAAATAATTAAAATACAAGGGATTAAATTTAGTAATGTGGATGCAAGGTTGTATCTTTTTTCTGCAATGCTTTCCGAATGGAACTTCAATTAATACAATTATTTTAATTGTTACGAAAACTTATATTGGGTTCGAGCAATACCAATGAAAAATTAAGTACAATTTTATAAATTGCATAACTTTTTGTGTAGTCACTTCTCATATAGATTTTTAATTGCCTATTGAATTTCCTTGTATTTCAGGATGTTGGACATACATTTAGCAAAATTTTTCCATGCATTAAGGAAGACATATATCAGAGATACGCGGTGTACGTAAATCCTTGTGTATAAATATAAACACGTAATGCTTACAGAACTTCGGACTAAGATCAAATATGCTGTTACTAATCTACAGTTGTCATGTACGCTACTCAATTTTATTTGACTTGTCTTTTGTACACGTGGAGAAACGTTACGAAATACAAAAAACCGGATCTAATTTTTCGGGAGGAAAAGCAGTTCCGTTTCCATTTTGATTACCAATTTCTTAACTCATTAAAAATGAATTTACCGCTTCACTGGCTTGCAACGTTAACACTAACCTTTAATATTAAAAGTAATATTGAATATACCTCGATTTAAATAGTAGACTTCATCAGTTTTCACGTATATTCATTACCGATTAAATGTACAGCCATGCAATCTCATTTGACCAGGTCTTATGTCGCGCACACTTTCAAAACCTCCTGAAGGTTCCTGTTTTACGTTTTTGTACATGTATTTACTACATACGACACCTGCTAGTTTGTTGCAAAAATGAGAGTTGTTATTATGGATGTAAGTTAAGTTACCCCAATCTGCAATCCCCTCTCTTTAGATAACATAAATAACTTTTATAATTTTATATATTACATCCTACATATACCAAACCGGTCATACCAGCCTTGTGACTATTTTTTTGCTTGATATTACACTACCTATTATCAGCATCACTCAATGCAAACTCTTATTAATAGCAATTATACCTTTTTTCGCACATTTAGTAGTGCTCTTTTTCTTTGTACTTTTAGTTGAATACTTCAAATGTCTAATTGAGTGTGGAAGTTTGGTTTCAGCCTTTCTTTGCAAATCAATAGTCATGATTAAAAAGAGAGATATACATTACGAGAAACGTAGCTAATACAGATCATTATATCAACATTACAGTTCCAGCCTCAATCATTGACGTCAATGGAAGCAATTACTAAGTAGAGTTGCTCAATACGACAATTTCCTAACTGAAAAGTCAAGATTTGTAGCTTTTTTAATTTAAGATTTTCGTATCGCTTTGAATTGCTTACTTATCATGTGCTTTAGAAGTAGCAAAAGAGTGACAATCCTCAAAACTTGAAATGTTATATTGTGAATTCGATCACAACTGTCATTTTCTTAATATTAGGTACAGATTATCATGATTAGTTTTTTGCCATTTTGGATTTATGAACTTTTAGAGTAGTCAGGCGTAAGAGGAAATCAGGCTAACAGCCTGTCGAAAAATTTCCTAATTTTTCAGATCTTTTCTTTTCCTTTACGGTGAATTCGTTCAGCTTAGCTCTTTTAGGTTTCTTTAAGGAAAAGTGGTACACCTTCGATGAAGTAATTTTTTTTACTTTCCTTTATTTCGTAGTTTTTGATTTGTCTGTTGGATTAATACCGCAATGTTATTTCTCAAAAAATACATTTAAGCAAATAATTATATATAAATGAAGTAAGTATTCAATATATATATTAACGAGTCTAAAACTCCTTCCAAAATCCAAAACATCTTTAAAAATAGACAAAGCAGCCATAATGGACAATTTATATATTAATCGTATTGAGTTTAATGATTAGTTTTTAATTGTAACCAATAAGGCACGTGAATTTCACGCTTGCACCACAATATTAAAAACTAGAGTGAAATGCATTCAAACGATAGAAAAGACAAGCGGAGAAAGGCCGAATTTATAAAATATTTCGTGAGAAATTTCACCTAATTAACTCTTCACCGAAGCATAAATAAATTTTTTTCTTTGAAAAGATACCCGTAAACGATTTTAACCTGGCTCCCGTACCTGACTCGTGTCTCCGAGTGCTTGATCTAATCGCCAACATTCCACGTTGCGTCCCACAAGGCGAACTACATTTATGTAATGATTCGTGAACTCATATTTTCAAACCTATTCTTAGCTAAAATCACAATAAGTTGCCAGTTAATAACTTAAAACGTTACGTAACCTCGGGTAACATTAATTGAATTTATTAAATATCCATTGTCTCTCGACGTATGCTCAACTTGTTTTTTTTCACAATCATCTATGGCAGGTTTTTACATGTTCATCGATAACTTCTAGCGCCTTGTATCACGACCAAACCTCTGGTTTTGGTATTTTGTTCTTCATTCCACTGCAGTCCAGTACATTGTCCTTGCTGGATTCTGTAACCTCCGGGAATCTGAGAGACTCCAACATGGCAAACTCGAAACAAGAAACCAATACGATTCAATTCGTGCTGTTAGCTGTGGTTAATTTTTCGTAATGTTTAGATTAGGTTAAGAAAACTCAAAAGTGCACGGATAAAAAAACATTGCTACATTCTCAGAGAATTAATACAGAGAAACAAATTGTCAATCAGTGTAGAAAAAGATAAAAGCAATCACAAATCTCAAATTGTCTAAATCATAGGCCACATCGACCTAAAATTTAATCAATCAAGTTAGTCGTTCCAAATAAATTGCAAAAAAAATAGATTCGCACTGGTCTCGAAGTCTTCTCCTTAAGACTGTGTTACCAAACATCAAATACTGACATTTTTAACAATTTTACTTTTCTCCTTCGGCTAGTTATGAAATTCTTTAGATCCTCACTAAAATTATTCACACCACAATCAAACTAGTTTATTGTGACACTAATTTCTCAATACTCGTTCAGCAATGTCAATGAAAAAATAAATTAATTTTGTTGAACTCCGAGTTTAAATAAGAAAATATGCCAGAAAAATTAGTTTAAGATACTGTAAATTTTTCATACTGAAAGCATTCTGTTGTTGAGCTCGTTTTTGAAACTCTTAATATTATGGTTCAAGTATATTTTACCATTATTTAAGTAGTAAAGACAATAAACTGCAAAGTTATTAAAGCTGCCCTGTTAGTAACAATAAAATAACTCATTGTTGTATTTAAGTTTTCGAAAAGTCACTTCAATGCGGGGCACATAACACATGTATGTGCTTCATTATTAACAATGAGCGGATCAATGAGCGGATGGCCTCAGCCGGGTTTGTTTTGACTGATATGAAATCCATAATTTTAAAATAAACAAAAAAGCACATATTTTTTAACAAAATCGTATTTTACTAAAATTAGTAAAAAATAACTCATACCATACCCAAAAAACCATTCATACTATTTAAATTCTTCTACGGAGAAAGTTTAGTGCGCCTTTTGTCATAAGTGACAATTAAAAACATCACATTACCAGATAAACTAAATTCGAAATTGAAAATATTTGCTTCGTGTGTTTATCAATGAGATGAATTCAATTTTGCATTAAAAAATTAATCTGAGGAATGCATACAGCCTAATTACTTGATACCTATTCGGAACCCAATGGTCGCCAACCGGTTTCTCAATTATTAAATGAGACCATTTATTTATTATAAATAAATAATTTATCGTGTGGAAAGGAAATCAAATCGATAACCTATTTCATAAAACTGTAAAAACTATGAGACCCTTGAAATCTTTAAAAAAAATCTTTTAAAATTAATTCTCGGACATCAGTCACTCAATTAAACACTATATATCAACTCTTGGAGGAATTGGCTGCTACTTGTCCATGTACCCTCTGGTCATGACAAAATTTAACCAGCCTAAAGGAGTGAATCGACTAGCACACGACCAAATAAAAACCTTTGTAAAATAGTATTTTTACCTAACTTAATGAGAAACATGTAAAATAAGAATTTGATGTAAACAAATAGCAACACTTAGGGACCTAAAACTTGTCTAAATAAAGGATTAAAAAATCGTCCACGAACGTCCACGTGCCTCCAGACATGTAACGCACTTATATATTTTACACATTTGTTTTGTTTCAACTGCATCAAATTTATCATATGTCCAGTTTTACTACAACATGTTCTAGTGTACGTAGTTACTCTTCATTTTGTTTTATTGTTGATCTTTAATTGGGTAGTCTAAGGTTGTGTCACCTACAATTAAAAGAACTAGTGGCAAGGTCAATCTATTTACTACTAAACTCAGATTCCACATCACGTTATTCATTTCAACTGAGTTGTCCATCCTTTTAACTTGACTTGATTGCAAAAAATTGTATTCGCTTGCACGAACAATACATATAAAGATTTCCCTGAATGTACCAGGCAGTCAAAACGAAAGTGTACAATACACAATGGTTCTTGCACAAGTTGAAGAAAATAAAAATGTTTCGCTTTGAATAAGTAATTGACGCGGTGAGAAATCAAGACTGCTAACCTTGTCACTGTTTTCCCTAGTTAGATGCTTATTGCGATTATTTGCTTTACAGTTATTATTTCTGAGGCTAGTGAGCCCACATGGATCAAATGAAGTTGATTATGCTTTTGGTTGGAAAAATTGTATACTGCCATATAAAGTGACCAACGAGTTAACAGTCGCTTCGTCCGGTCTCTCCAGTAATGCAATAGCAGGTAAATAAACGCTTAGTAACACCGTATGCCTTTAGCTGTCTAGACGTAGAAGAGGACCACCAAAATATTGCTGAAAATTATTAAAATAGTATTGTGGATGGGAGTTGTAGCGTATTCCTGTAGTTCAGAATCTAGGAGAACATATCTGGCACTCGAGGGTCGGCGGCTCTTTACAGCAATGGCAATATCGTGCCTCAAAGGTCGACTTCGATCAGCACTAAGTTCCATGGTACTTTCGGTCAACTAACTGAAATTAAGGTGTAACAGCTCGGGAAAAACTTGGCAGCAAAACAAATTAAATTTTAGAAACATGGTAAGTAATTATACAACGCATAAGTTTTGGGAACTAGTTGTCAGACATAAAGTGCAAAGTTTGTACTTTATTGATTATTCAATCTAACCATGTCAACAGTTTTTCTTCTGAGAAAAATAGAAAAGCCTATGAATTTTTGTAATGTTATCATGCTGACCCACTTGAGACATTATTAATTAGGTCAACGTGTTTTCATCTACTTCACTTGATTCTTGTAATCCCCAGTAGAAATTCGCCTTCCTGTCGAAAGGAAGTAAACATTTTGTAAAAAAAGGTCTACCGCCCTATAAATGTCAAAAGAAGTTTATTCCTCGTGATGTCACACCGCTTGGTAATAACGTCAGTTTTACCACGTACGTAATGTTTAATTACTTTACGATATGTGAAATGACTTTTTTAAATTAAGTAACACAAGAGAATAATTTTTTTCAGGTTTATACGCATCATCTACGTAACAAACCACGATCGACAAATAATGTAAATAATCGAAATAAATAAATAGGATTAAATGTAACGGTGCGTAGTGATGTTTAGTTGACAAAGTAATTTGTATACAATAAAAAACATGAATATTAGGTATTTGTATACGATTTAATTATGACACGTTGTGAGTTCTTTCCATCATTGCTTCAAACTATCCAAGAGCTGTCAGAATAATTTTTTTAAAGGGTTCAGCCACGAATCTTTTTTTTTTCATTTTTGTACTCAGATTTGTTTCAGCTCTCTATTTCTGTTCATGTATTTTTTGTGTAAGGCAGGTACAACCTTTACTGAGTTTTTATCTTTAGATATTGCATGAGATCTCCGGATGCGTTTAATCTGTGGATTGTTAAAAGATAGTTTTCGTTATGAATAAGAATTTTTCAAAAGCAAAAGTTTTACTCTTAGTGTTACCTTTAGGGCTTTGCATTCAGAGTACATTCTCTTTCTTCCCCATAATAATTGTTGGTTTTTGTCTTCCAAGTAATTATTTCTATCACCTTGAAAGTTTTCTATACAGATTGATCTGGAATTTAAACTTTTAGCTTGATATACGTGTACGCTAATATAACTTTCTGTGAAAAATATTGAGAGATATTTATATTCAGCAATGTCAAATTATTTAATTATTTTCTACACCTCACACCTAGCATTTGAACAGTTGAAGAATTTCTTCAGAAAACGATCTTTCTTTACAATCAGAAAGCGATTAACTGACGTAACCAGACTCCCCCCCCTCTATATCTACGAAATGCCTTTAAAAACCAAAGTAACTAAAAATTACAGGTGGTTGGTGTAAAGAGATCAACTTTACACAGGTGTAAGAATCAACTTTGAATGCTTTACTTTCTTAGTTTACATAAGTTAATATTAAACGGCAGTTATGTACAGCTCTTATTGTTACGGGTATCAAAACTAAATTTAATAATTCAAAAAAATTGAAAGAAAGGTCCGAAAGTGTTAAAGTAAAGAGTACGGGAACAAAAGTGTTGATGCTGTTCTAAAATAATATAAGGTACTGCAACCTTTAATAGTATTATAATTTTTTGTCACTCCCGATTTGAATTAGATTAATTGCAAGTCTAACCTTTACAGCAGCCCTCTCAATGAACACATGCATTCATTTCAGAGGCAAAAAACATTGTTTTGTATTCACCAAGTGGCGTCAATTCAACTGAAGTACTATCTGAAAGAATTTATAATTTATAAATTATTCATTCGTATTCCATATTGTCTGTGACCTTGGTATAAGGCTGACTGCTTTACATACGTAAAACAAAACAAATGTTGAAGAGATACCCTTTTCTCGTGAATGTCGCATGTTCCGAGTCATTTGTGAGACCAGAAGAAACTTTTTTTGTCAATTATTGTCAAAACCACAGTCTAAATTTAGGTTCTTTAAGTAACCAAGTGGTGCATTTAAACACCTACCACAGAGTACATAAAAAATTACAGGGTACGAAGCAGTTTGTGGCAACCTTTGACCCCATAAACTAAATTCCTAATTTCGCCGGGTACGTCAAACAAATAAAAATACTTCGAACAAATCACAACACGTTGATTTACCGTTATCTTACCGGGTATTGTCAAGATAACTTTAAAAGTGTAGAAATTATTTAAATATTTAAATTTTCCATTTATGAATTCGTAAAGTACTGTTTTACATAGTATTATTTTTCACAAAATAAATACAATGTAGGCAATTCATCTGTTACGTCTGCTCTACTGTAATTCGAAAGACCGAATGCAAGATCACACTTAGCAACAGTTTCATTGTAAATTATTTCATTTATAAATACTACGAGAATTCATTGCTTTTTTCGGAATACACATGAATGAGATTTCCTATGTAGGAAATTTACCGACGTGAAACCTAACCGAATAATTTTTTGTTACGCTAAATAAACACGAATTCCAATCAGCTGTTACCGAACATCTGACTGCCATGTGCTTTTAATTGGCAGCAACGTAAACAATTTTTTCTGTTACACATAGAAGCAATTTGTTCTGAATTGTCCATTCCGTTGACCAATAGTTACAATTTAAAGGTCACCTTTTTAAGCGTATAATTTATTAATAAGTATAAATTTTATGTAAAAAAATATAGATACAAATAGTAACAGACACATAAGTAAATACATGCATGTACTTTTGAGTATTTTATACTAATTTTGTCGGATTGACGTTAACAAACCTGAAAAAAATCATTGAGTATCCATTAAATAAGAGTAATGAAAAAGCAGTTGCACGCGGTCTGACAACAGCAAAACTGAATTCTCGTGTTATCAGTTCCTCACCGCTGTAAGTAAACAACTTGATAAACAATGGATCAATAATGAGCGTCTCTACGTTGCTATGAAACCGTGCGTCATTACCTTCAGATTTGGCGACACCAGCTTTATTAAAACGACTGATATTATAGATTACTAAGCATGTAATCAGAAGACATTCAACACATGTCAAAGACAAATACCTGAATTACCGAAAGATTTTAACTTCCAGTCTGGCAGGACCAGAGGAAACGTAAACCCTGAAGAAAAGTCGGTTCATGGGAAAACTACTTGCTTTGAAAGGAATATTTTGTGCAAGTTCAATTACACTGAGTGAATTAAACCGAGTGAAAGAAACAGGGAAAACTTTTGCAGCATATGTTATTGCTCTCACGACGCAGGACGTTGGAATATTTATGCAAACAAACAAAAATCAACAATATATAAACAAGGTATTAGTCTAAACAGGTCCCGTCAGTAATTGTCTGTCAATGTCGTTTCCAGGTACGTAAATACAAAAGTATTTTGCCTATAATTTACAAAAGGTGATGATACCTTTTGTAAAGTTACTAAACATCACCGGAATGTACAGGTAAATCAAGGAAACAATGTCAACGCAAGGTGGCACATTCAAGCTTTTCGACCCGTTACCAACAGGCATATAGGCAGATACCATGTTTAAATGCTTCACTTAAATTGCTGTTAATTGGCGCGTCCACAACCACAGGTTGATGGTTTGCAATTAGCATCGGTTTGACATAGAAGAAAATTTTTTAACGCCAAAAATATCAATCTTACAGACCAAAATTTACTTACTAAACTTTTCAAATAAATCCGGTAAACTTTTCTCTATTATAGCGGATTACAGGAATATATTTATGGATAATTAGAAAATATAATCCAATAAAACGTGTAATATTCTCATAATAAATTGTATATAATTTTTTAATGAAGTTTAACTGAGGAACTCAAATTCTACTTGTTAAGCTGTTTATACCAGGCCAGGTAAAAATATTAGAATTGACCAATTTTCACATATCATTTTCAACATCCCTCTAAAAAGTAATAAAATACCCAATGCACATTTCAAATTAAGTAGAGTTGGTAATACGAGTTTTACTAAAAAACCTAAGTAAAACATGAAGTCTCGCATGAGACTTATTTATGATTCCTTATTTATGAGACTTATGAGACTGAAGGGTCTCATCAAGATGTGTCACACCATACCTTCATGCATAGGAAATAGAACTTGCCTGTCTAATGCGCTTAAATTTCTTATTAAATATTATAAAGCAGGTATCAATGCTGTTCATTTCGAAACTAAGACGCAGTCTCTAAAATTATAGTACTCCTTCATAATTACACAGAACCGAAGGTTGTTTACGTCAATTATCTACTTTAATAAAGGCATAACATTTAAATGACACGGTTCGGCAGCTAATGAAGACCTGTTGTTAATACATACACAACAAAATCTCGTTCTTATTGTTCCCATTTTTAGAGCGCAATCATTGATGACTGAGTTCAGTTTGCCCAACCTATTCTTAATTTAACTTGTTATTTACCAGAAACCATATAAGCCACGTATCTCTTCGGAATTAAATGAAGAAAAGCTCGAGCAAAACAGGTATTGCATATTAATTTTGCGATTTGACGTGAACACTTGCTTTCAGAGTTAGAATTTCTTTAATAAAAAAAAATAACAAAAGAAATAGAAATGTTGTAAGGAAGATATTTTAGTGTTCTAGTGTGATACTACTCATTTAATTTACCATTGGATCCGTATCAAAAAATTAAAAATTTCGTTCAGAAAAGTTGAAAAGAAGATAAAACATGAAAACCCGGAACCTGACCATGACGATTGTTGGAATAACAAAATATATTGTTGTTAGGTTTCCTATGACACAATACACGTCAAGAGGAAAACGGGAAAGCAATACATCAAAAACAACAGGTACTTGGACAGGTATATGTGCCAAATTGTCAGGCCTGGTCAGTCAAAGGCCAATGGACCTGCAATACAAACAAGGACTCGAAGTTTATTAAGACAATTAATGCGGAATACTAAATTGAACCAACTTTGCGCAATATTAACTCCGAAAAGACCTTTGTTTTGGTAAAAAGGAGTAACAGTAGTCATTAGTCCTTTAATTTTTGCATTTTTATTTGTTCGCATTAACAAATACTTCTTGTTGACTACACACATCTCCCCGACATATTCAATATCGCAACACAATTTCAAAGGGTTCAACAATTGTTTTCGATTCGTTACATAAAATAGACTTTACCAAATTTATATTTCTGGACTGACTGTGGCTAATATATATCTGAATTAATTAGTAGTTGCGTGTGATGTTATTTCCAATCAATTACCGAATAACAATGTCTGTTACAGTTAGTGTATTAATAACGCAAGAATATTAAAAATTTAAATACACACAAGCAAAGAAGTTCATAGAAAGAATTATGAACCTCTCATTCTGGTAATGAGTACCGAAGATACTACCGAGAAGTACCAAGAAACATGTAATTGTTATAGTTAGAAGTAAGAGTAAACGTACTCTGATAGTTTGTACACCGACATAAAGTAGACTACAAATGGCACAAAAGCTAGTGTTAGTAATATTTTGATTCAATGAGAATGTTTAATTAATGTGTACTTTTAATAAGTTTGGTAGAAGAAGACTATCAGGTAGAAAAATGGAGTATTCTTTCTGCCTCGTTCTTTTTGTTTTATTCTACTCTCTGTCTATCATCTCCTCTGGTGCCTCATTCTAATGATAGTAGTAGAATTAGGAGCCTCTACAATGGAACGGCTAAGGACAGCAAAGAAATGTCAAATCTATCAAGAATTTTTTCTTGTCGAATGCTAACGCGTAACACCTATGGTCAACTACTTCTTTTTTAACGTTCCTGTTTTTCAAAACTTGTTTTTCGAAATCGGGGTCGGAATTCCAAGAACGAGCTGGTAATGCGGCCGAAAATCGGTGTTTCGCTATTGGAAGATAGAAAGAAGACACCAAGGCAGAGGCATCAAGCGAACAGGTTGACGACATTTTCGTGTAAGAAGGCGAACGCCACAAGTTGGCATTTTATATAATTAAAGTGCAGGAGTAGAATTTTACTAATTAGATAGGACGTTACTGTCTGATTTAACAAACCGATTACTTCGTGTCAAATACACAAGAAAAAAAATTAAACATAATATTACTTCTCCTTCGGTTGTGTAAGTGTATGTCTATATGCAAACATTTCTGTAAAAATTATCGTAAGAGAAATTCAATCTTGTATCTAAGTAACTTAAATGATTTATTAAACTCTTTAATAATAGTTTATTTACTTTTAATTACGGACGTCAAACTGTAAAATTTCAAAAATCAAATATACCTCCTCATATGCCTTACAATTAAATCGTGTATAAAACATACAAAACCATATAAACTAATTTGCATTATCAATATTGTATTGAATTTTATGAGATTATATTTTATAACTGGACAAAATTTTATTCAGTTGGAAAAGTAGATATTTCAAAAGTAGATAGTTCAAATAAAATGAATGATTGAAATATGTTCTAATCAGAATTCTAACGGACAGTAAAGAACTTAAACAATTTTTATGACTTAAACATGTATTAAACTATTATGGTAATTATGACGTTAACTGAAATACAATTGGAATTTGTTTTTAAAAGTACAACCCAACGGTTACACCTGACCCCGAAGAACACCCAATTGAACTAACAATCACAGCCATTACTAATGTGGGTGCATCTTGCGGCCAATAACCATGATTCCAATAAATACGCATTAGCTCATCTATTCTCTCCTAACGGTGCCCTGAAGTGGTTGTTAAAAAGAAGCTTATTATGGTTTCTGGAATATCCTTAATACCAATCAATGGCCTGTCATCTGTTCATTTCAGCTGTGAGTTCGAAAATGGTAGTTGTGAGTTACGAAATACGACTTATTTAAAAAATATTTTATTCTTCTTTCAAAGTTTTAATAAATCTCTATTTCTTCACTAACGCTTTAAGCACTAACCTTCAAATTTATACGAATACTTGTATAAAACTGATATATGCACGACATGAAGGACAGAGATGTGTTACAGCCTATTCAAGAAGGACAAACATTTTGCTTCCTCACAACCAGTTTACAACAAGTTATTATTGTCTTTTATTTCTGCTTTACAACGGTTATTACTTCGCAATTACTCCACCCTTAATCATCACATCAAACCAACAAACAATTCGATTTCATTATTCCAATTATTGATCCCAATTTCGGTTCAAGTGTGATTTTGTCAACGCAGGTTTTGCAATAAATACACCTCAAAAAGTTGTTTAAGTAGTAGTAACAATTTCAACAAATTTTTACAGTTAAATATGTTGCGGTTAAATTACCTCTCTTACACTTCAGAAGACCACGTTGGAATAACAACGAATTCTTCCTTGACTAAATTGAGTTACCACAATTTATTTATACGAAACTAATGAATCTGAGAAATTAATTAATATTTTCATCCATATTAATAAGCAAATGGAACACCGACACTAGTAATAATTCCACAAGTTGTGTAACCCTTTCATTTTGTGTGGTATTGTTAAACCTTTATTTTTATTTTTTAATTGCTTCCCAATACAAAATGTTAAAAGTGAATTTATATTTTGTCGCACTTATCAATGTAGCCCACTAAGTGCACAATTAAATCGATACAAAAATACATTACAATTCTATTGATAATGACTGTTGCTCGTTGTGGTCACCATTCACGGTCAATATGTATAAGTAAATAATGTTAAAATCTCCTTTTTAGTAGTGCAATAGAGGGAGTATTCATTCATAGCAGCAGTTTGAACTGATTATTACTTTTTAACTGTGAATAAGTCAACAATGTATTGTAGCCTTAGAAGCATAGGTCGCTGGACTGAAATCCTAGGCTGTTAATTAAATTAGACCACGGACAGTATTTTGACTGTGGTCAGAAAAATGAAATTCGCATTTGTCACACAAAAAGTGTACATTTCAGCCGGTCTACAAGGTAGGTTACAAATAATAATAACAAACTGTGACGCAGAACACGGCAAGCTTATTGACCTCACTGTTACCTGATTACGGAAACGTTTAGATAGAGAACTTGACCTTGACATTCATTACTATTAACCTGTTGTACCGGCCAAAGGAACATTGCGAAACTACAATTCGATTGGAATTTAAAGTAGTCAAAATAATTTACGGGACACTACTGCTGGCAACCGAGACCACCTCTTCCCATCAGGCGCCAGTCCATCAAACTAGGTAAAAGGCTAAATTGTTGTAGTATTTCCTGTTATATAGCTTATCCTTATAATTAGAATTCAAAAAAAATAAAGACGTACTAAAAAGACCTTGTCATCACTGATGATAAAGTCTGGCATCATGCAAATAAACCGTTCCTAAAAAGTTCACTTTGTGAAAGAAAATGAAACAGCTTAAGCACAAGTTCTAATTGCTGCATTTAAAATTCAAGAAAGAAATGGTCCGTGTTGCACGACAACCTTAGTAGTAAAAAAATAAGATAATTAAGTTGTCAAATCACAGGAGAATGACTTAGGATATTTGCAAAACTATGTGGAGAAAGAGTTTTCCACAACAATTTAATACAAATTCAACTTAAGAACCAAGAATGGAAATAATTTTTAGATCGAAATTCATTTTTCTGGTCGTATTATTTCTGAACCGCATAGCAAACAAAATATAATTATAGTACACAATTATTAAGTAATAACTGTCAAGTCAACATCAATTGTTGCAGCACACACCAATAGTGAGCGACATGTCTTTCTTTTTCTCTTAAGTTGTTAACATTCTCCTTATTTCCCAATTGATTCATCCGAATCCGTAATGCAACAATGATTTGCAGCTGAAATTTAGACGTCACTGACTATTTACATACCTTCGGTAGGCAAAGGTCAGCAGCTTTGATTAAGCAGGTAGGTAAGTTCTTAACGATTATCGTGGAAGATAAAAGAAGCGGTCTTAAAAGACGCTGGTGAACGTTTTAAGCGAAGGAAAAAAAACTACGTCTTAGTTTGTTAAATTACTTTAAAAACAATTTAAATAACATTGCGAATAACCTTCAAATGTTGCAGGTTTGTTCTGTAAACTTAATTCACCTTGAGAGATTCGGATTTGAGAGATTGAAGACTCCAGATTTTTCGTTTCAGCATGAAAAATGGGCAAACAACAACAGTTCTCTTTTTCTATTTCAAAATTACATTTTTGAAGTATGGAAGCAAACAAGTTACGAGTGATTTATACCTATACAAGAGACCTACCGTTAATGAAGTAACAATTTTAAAGTTGTCAGGCATGTTGAAGAAAACCTGCGTCACCAAATTAATTTATTCTTCAAATAATTACCTTCACTATTAACTTAATCTGAAAGTGATAAATGTCGACCTTGATATCACTCATTATTGTCTTTCTCCTGGTACCCTTTTTTCACTATTCAGATTTCTTCCTTAAAATTACTACTAACTAGTACTTATTGAATAACAATTTACTGGTTTTCTATCGGGATTTACTAATTGTAGATTTTATGAATAAATATACTCAGTCTCAGATGTATATAAATATATATTGGTTTTACAACACTAGGGTTGTTATCTTTACCTTTCAATATAATCCCTAT
Organism: Polyplax serrata; assembly: GCA_037055365.1. Taxonomy (NCBI): domain Eukaryota; kingdom Metazoa; phylum Arthropoda; class Insecta; order Psocodea; family Polyplacidae; genus Polyplax; species Polyplax serrata. The sequence goes on along the minus strand of JAWJWE010000038.1, from coordinate 958,120 downwards.
CATTTGATAATATGTTTATTACAATATTTATAATTTTATAAAATTTAAATTTATGTCATAATATGATATTTTATTGACAATCAATATAAATTTAAAATGCAACGATAACGTTAAGGACTTAGAGGGGCAACCAAACTGGAAACAATTATGGGGGTGTCAGTCACAAAATGTGTGAAGTGAATACTGGGGCTGCTTTATCCTTCCACACTATTCGGCATTCTAACAAATGATTCAATTTGTCTTATATACATCAATCACCATTATATCGTATACATTCTTAATATGTTCCTTAATTTCTTGAACATGCATATATTAATATCGAACTCATTGAATGTTCGAAATAAATAAGTGTAGGTCGGTCTGTGACAATTTTGGTGCTATCGTCTTTCGTCCATTGGAATTTAATTAAATTAGCGATTAATAATTAGTTTTTGTAATTAACAAGACCCAGTGCCGTCTTCAACAGGTTCAAGCAGCGAATGTCCTTTGATTACGTCAATGAACAAGGATTACTTTACTACTCTGTATGTATCATTTATATTGGATATGGATATGTTTATATTGGATGTTTTAAATGATGTCGTTCGACCCGGAGATTCGACGCTCTCTCGAACTTTCTATCTCAGTCTACTTCAATCTACAGAATCAAAGTACAGAAACTGGTTCTACCACATTCGTGATACACCAAAGTATCACACAATGTATCTTATAACCATCCAAAAATTCAAATTCATTTCTGAAGGTGTCGGTTTTTAAAGTACATAAAAGGACCCCCTCAAATTATTGCTACAGTTGTGAGGTCACTACCGAAAGTTAGTGGTCTCACTATTTCATTCGCCAAGTAATTCTCCTTATTAAGCTAAAAATTTGTTACAAAAAAGAAGGAGCCTTATTACAATCAGTAATCTTAAATAGTTTTGAGTGAATTAGGTTTATGTGTTGTTAGGTAAGATAATACGACGATACGAAACTTAGGTAGCCGCGAAGGAACATAAATGAAAACTCAAATTCAAATAGAATACGAGACGGTTTATCGTAAAATTTTAATAATTGTTTATGTTCCGAAAACTATTATTCGAATCATAAAATTTTTATTAATATCTAATCATTCATAGAAATTGTCTGCGTTTACTGAAATACCAAATGACCGGGGTTTTTTTGGGTTAATACGGAACCATTGATATTAATTTGTCCCAATGTTGAACTGCCACACCGAATATAATTAGCCAATAAACTTAATTATGATTTTCTGTAATCTTCGAACAGTTGCGTTGTTGACATTTAAATTTTTTCACAATGTAAATATTCAAAAATACATACCGGAAAGAAGTAATATCGGTAAGTCGGTAATCGCTAAAGCCAGGACCTTAAATTTTGGTAAATTATTAAGCAAAATTTAAATCTTACCAAATAGGTAGGATTTTAAGAATTGGTTAGGCGTCACTGATATACCTATAATGAGCTCTGACGTCAATTAAATAGAAAACAATATAAATTTTACCCTCGAGTGAAAGAATTATATTGAAAAGACTTGGTCAAAGATGTTTCATCCTATGAATTACGGAAAGCTATTTTGGTCTTTGACCAAGAGTGTAATTAATAGAATTTTTAAGTGAAGTTAACTTCAGGTTTAACAACAACCTAAGGTAATGTTTCGAGGGGTAAAAGTGTCAACTAAAATTTCCAATACTATTTTTGCCACATTTCAAAAAACGTATGATTGAAACAAAAGTATTTATGATTGTTTATTAAGAAACTTAATAGTCCTTGCCTTGTTAAACTAGGCCACTCTTACCTTAATAACAATATAGATTTACTTATGTGTACTACTGTATACTTGTACTTTTGTACTTTTAATCAAGAGAATGTTTGAATGATGCTTCAAAAAGTTTTTGGTAAGATACTATATTTTTTAATGAATTTTTTGAAGCTTTTATTAATCAATGAGTTTTCAGTATTTAATGTTAAGTCATTCATTTTCTTTCAGTAGTCATATTTACTGAAAATGTTTAATAACAAGTCAGAAACTTGACCCAATGTTTTAAAGATCCGTGTGAATTAATTGCATTAATTGCATTGATTGCAATTAATCAAAATTACAAAGTTTAACGCCGTGAGGAGTACACACCAAATCAAATATATTCATGTAAAAGAGTTGGAGCCTTGAGTGAAAATAAAAGTCCAAGGACAAGGAAAATGACGTGGCCGCTGTATCCAGGCAACTTGTTATGAAGGTCTTACTAAGAAAGCAGATCTACTGACTTAATTGATAATGAAACGTTAGAAGATTTTACTACAAAATCGATAACCTTAAATAAAAAAAAATGCCCTACTAAGTACTCTTATACACTCAAAAGTTTTCCCAAATCATTAAACACAAACACGAATTTATATACAAAACAAATGTTCGATATTTATGTAATACAAAGTGCTTAATATAAATTTTCACATTTTTTCATAAGAAATTCTAAAGGAGCAAATGTACTGTATTGTGATAACACATGTAGAAGTACGCCACTACTGTATCACTCCAATATAAAGGCCTTAAAGTTCATCATGAGAAATATTCGAAACATAATCTTGTGCAATGACATCAACAAAGAAAAAGCAGTAAAAAGAATTACAGAATAACACACAAAAAACAGGAAACAAAAAATAAGTCTGTTTCTAAAGAGAGTACCATCTTTAGAATTGAAACAAATGAAAAGACACGAGAGTTTTACATACAACATACGAAGAGAAGACAAGCAAATAGACAATGAATACAATCAAACACCATCCAAAACCCAGTGCTGAAAACGGTTTGTGATAATAAAGAATAAACAATGGGACTCAAACGTACGGCAAATAAAGATACAGGGAAAATACATAAAAGAAACAGTGAAAACTACATAGTAAGAACGGGTACATTAATTATTTTAAGCAACACTAAAAATTCCATAATGCATTACCTAATTCTTTAATGTCTTGTACGAAACTCTATAAATTAACACTTTGTATTAAATACTTTGTACTCTTAGCTCATTATTTAAACGTGGAATCTATTCGTTACGATTTTTATTTGTCCGCTGAGCATATCATTTTTCCTATTTTAAATCTAAAGGGTTCAACATAACCAGGAATATATATTACGGATCTAAATCTGTTTTACAACAGCCTTTTCATCTTCAAGTGATGTGGCCCGAAGTTAGAAAATATTGCCAGCCTAATAACAAAACCGTATTTCAACTTTCACATCTTCAGAAAAGGGAGCAATCCTCTTTAACAAAGCGTCGACCTGATCTCAGCATTAAATGGTAACCTGTTTTAGAAGTCACATGTAAATTACGCTTCAATGAATTACGCGGAGTCATTTTTCTTTTGAACCTCTCCAACCTCCACATAAAGTTTAATAATAAAGTTGTGTATTGTACACAGCCCGTATTCTGCTCTTGAATGTTTGGTACGAATTACTTTATTTTATTACTCAATACAATTTAAACTGTAAAAGTGTAAATAAATGAAGTGTATTATGTGTCCACACAAAAACCAAGCGACTGAAATCCGCCTAATCGGGCAAAAGTAAAATATCAACTTTCAAACGTTCATGTGCAAATGTAATTATTGCGAAACGACAACGTGAATTGTCACGACAAAATGGACGACTGGGTTTTAAAACATTATGCAATTTGAATTTTAATAATTTAACCGGAGTACTTTTGCATCAAGTAATATGCATATTTATGTTTTTCTATATTCATAAATTGCTGAATTCGAATTAAATGTGAACAATTATATTTGTACAAATACCAAATTTGTAAATTCAAAATTGCAACTCGTTTTCCATTCAGAACTTGCTGAACGAATTCATTAGAATCATAATACCTCAACGGTAACAGCTAAAAAACGAAGCACGAGGCTGTACCTCGAAGGAAGCAATACATTGATGGTTAAATGAAATATATTTTCTCAGGTTATTCCTCTAGCGATCCGACTTTCCACAACAACAAGGTTAAACCAGAGTTAAGGCGACAAATTAGAATATTTCATGTCATTCATAGAATTTACCAAAATGTCACAGGTTACTTATCGAGAATATTTGTTGAGAAAACGATCCAAATAAGAGAACAAAAATACCTAAATTAACAAAAACTTACCTAAACTGCGTTGCACTTTTTCCGCGACCTGTCGCCCACGTCTTTCGCCATGCACATATTTAAACAGCATTTTATCTCACGCGTTAGCATTTATGATAAAATCTTATTAAATCTTCTTTTTTCCGTATTCTCACGAAATACACACAACGAAAAGTGTAACTAGTCAAAAGAAAAGTCAAATGAGTTAACCTAACAAATGTAATTCATGCCACTGCCGCGAAAAAAGAAGCGTCCACTCGCCAAACCGACAGACGTGAAACACCGCGGCGGACGACACATAGAGAGAAGTAAAAACAAATGGAAAACCTTTTTCCCGAGCTACAAAAAACAGAGGAAAGAACTCATGCATTAATTTCGTAAGCCATATTTAACTAACTGGCCTTCAACTTTTGACGATAAAGTTGTTGTCACATGCCGCCAAAGCCTCCGTTTTCAGATGTTTTTGGCGCGAAATAAATTTTCAATTGCCACTTGATGTTTTTGCCGCTCGTTTTGGAATGTTCCAGAAATCGAAAAAATTTTCTTTCGTTCTGGACGTGTCTTGATTTGCTGGTGACCATATGAACTGTACCTATTTTATTGGTGTATTGAATTAATTGGGTTCAATTCAATTTGCATTTGCTCAGCAATATTCTGGTTACAATGGCTAATTTTCTCTACTTCACGTTTCATTACGCTTATATTACCTGTCTTACACGATCATAGTGCAACACAATACTCTCTATTTAAATACTTAAGTATTGTATTAACTGTGTTTTTTAGTAATTGTATTACAAAACGTTAGTACATTGGGTGGCAGACCTACTAATGTATTTGTTTAATGATATTAAGCCTCCTTAAAAGATTCGAACATTGTTCTTTCAAATGGATTATTGAATTAAGGATTTCTTAAGGAACTGAATAATGTCAAATTTACTTCAAGTTGATATTGATATATAATCTAAGACCAGGAGGTATTAATAAAGCTCTCAAGGTTACTGTAAAAACAATGTCCCTCTCCTAAAGGAGACCAATGCAGTATGTCAAGTAATAAATTTTTACAGTTTTCAACGATAGTTTGTACGTAATAGTTCTAGCAAGCTGTTAAAACTTTTCTACAATTAAATTTAAAAGTACCCTCATTTAGTAGGATAAGAAACTATTTGGTTTCTTTATTATAATTAAATGGAACAAAAATTATTATTGTAAGATTTAGTTTAATATTAAATTGGTTTCAAATTTCTTAAAAGACTTAGGACCTTGTCAATTTTTAGAAAAATTTGTTTATGCATATCTTTATTAGTAAAAACTGTTAACCAAAATGTTTACAGATTTGTTATAGTTACTACAATCAAATATTTAAATATCAATATGGCCAAATTTGTATCTAACTGTGAAGGTAAGATGAATTAGAGTAAATAGCGTTTACCGACTACTTATTTGTTCTGTGAAGAAATAAAAATGAATTGAAATCAACGGCTGCGTTGATTCGTTAAGGAGTATTTACTTCAAGTACTCAATAAGAACTAACAAATTAAAGTTACAAAATCAATACAATTAAAAACAGCCGACAATAACTATATGTCACTGTAACAAGTTTGTTCTAACTAACTACAAATGTCTATTGAGATCGTTTTAATATTGTTATGCTGTCCTGCATTCTGTAACTAACAATTAGTTACTCTACTCTTTTATCTAATTATTTATCGCATGAAACTTAGCGTGACAATACACAATATATGAAATCATTAATTGAATGCACTAGTGTTTAACGTAATATACAGTCTACTACATGTCTTGGTTAAACAAATAAATAATTGTTCTTTAAAGGGTCATAACTACTATCACAATGGCTTTTCCAGTCCACTTCAAAATTTACCTGCTGTAAATTATTTTAAAATGTTTATACGTTTCTACATTTATGTTTAATTTAATTATTTAAAAAAGCTGCTAATGAAACGATTTTAAATTATTTATGTGTGAACTCCCCTAAATATAAAAAAGAACCAATCGACTAATTCGACCCGACTATTTGGATCCATTGCTTCTTTTTATCTAATAGAAGTTAATTTTTAAAAAAATGGAGATTTTATTCAAATCATCCACCAAAAAAAACGAATTATTTAATAGTATGAATCTTTGAAATGAGTTTCAGTTTGTTCGTAATTAAGGACGACTATAAGGAGCAGATCTTGGAAGGAACCGAGATGATCCAGCAGTCATCTTAAATCCTCTATTCCACTGTCTTCTTGAATTGTCTGTAGAAAAAAACAATTGAAAAACATTTTGTATTATTAATCTATTAATATTATATAAATAGCGGTTCATTGTTTCATTACAAATTTTACATAATAATCCAAAATGGTCAAAAATTAGTTTTCATTTTATTAAAAGTTGTTTTTTAACAGAAAAGTGTTTTCAACTGATCAAGAAGTTTCTTGTTTAAAATTTAATAATTATTTATGAAAGAGGACTGCCCGCAAGTCACGTTCTTGAATCGTACACCAGGATAGACTTTGTAACAATAACTTACAATTAAGACAAGCAAATAATAATAAATCACTACTTATAAATATAGATATACATACGAAAAATTAACATTTTTTAATATTTAAGAATACAGTAGTAATTTTAGTTTCTTTTCTGAATTGTTAAGTAACACAGGTTTTTAACTTTCTTATAATTAAATTAATTAGTAATATCAAGCTGCTCAATAAAAATATTTTCGGTACTGTTTTTACATTATAAAAAATATATAATTTGTTTGCTTTTATTTAGTACAAGTTAACGTAAACTTTCACTTGAATTTACAAAATTTCACTCTACGTACAGCTATACTTCTTTTTTTTATGAATACTGTATTCACACGTACAACAATTTACGACAAAAAACTTAAAGGTTTAACGAGTGAACAATTCAAAAAATTTACTAATATTTATAACAAAATGTAATGAATTTCTAGTCCTGAGAGAAATCAATAACTAAACTTTTAGAGAGCTTGATCTAAATTAAATTAAGTAATTATTAATTTTAAAGTAAATTAAATGAAAGCTGCATTTTATCCATTGATGAATTTTACCTACTTTAACATTATAGTTTCACAGTACATTTCTTGTGTTGTTATTAATGAAAATTGTTTCTCAGAAAAAAACTTTCATATTGAATCACACTTCTTGTGATTATTTTTTTTCTATTTAGAATTGTTCATAATTTGGCCCAGATACATTCCTTATTTGGTTACACTTTTCCAACAATTGATTTTTGAGGGTAGGTAAAACTTGTAACATGTCTTATTCTTGGCTATTTTTTTCGTTTCTTTTAATCATACTTCTTTCTCCTTACTATTAAATATATTAAAATTACAATGTACTTAAAAAAATAAACTATAGACAATATCCCACAACATTAGTTCTCCAAATTTGCAAATGCACTGAATAATTATTGTAAACCTAAACTGATGCATCCTATCATCTACGCAATTACATAGATCCAAGTTAGACAATCGAAACTGAAGAAAATTTTAATATTTTACTGCTTCAAAAAGTGTATCACATAGTACTATGTCTAAATATATTCAGACTTCAAAAATGGAATGTCAATTCCGCTTTGTTTAAATTTATTTTAAAACAATTTTCCTGCTTACTGACTAGACAAAATCGACAAAGCAATTCTACGTGTTTTGCTTAATGTACCACTACCATAAAATGTTCAAGGCAATATTTGACACAATCAATTTACCAACAATTTAAAAAGAGGCTCTTAGATTTTTAATGAGTCTGTCCAGGCATAAATATATTTTTGACCATCAAAATGAGTTGTAACGCTCAAAAGTTAAAAAGACCATCAAAAGACCCATATACATATTCTACAACATAATATTCAGAATAATGGTGTACAAATCTGAATTATTAAAAGCACTCCAATAATACCTTAAATTAACAACTTCTGGCTGAAAGCATGATGGAAATATTCATTTCATATGGTTTTTCATGCACTAGTATCACATGTGACAAATAAATTCCTGTCAGTTGGTGGCAGAAAATAATTTCACTACATCAAAATAATTCTTGCAATAAAAACAATTTATACTGTAATACACTTCTAGACTGAATTTGTAATGTGTGACTATTAAAGCAATCATGAATTTTTTTCAACTAAGAAAAAACTAATTAACTACAATCTGTGTTATCTGTGTTCCTGGCAGAAAATGTTTTGGTCTTCTCAGTTATTTTTCTAAAAAGTTGTCATAAAATTCTTGATAAATATTTAAAGAATTCCCATTTGTTAACAGATAAGTGATTAGTGTTATTATTGTGCACACCTTCAAAGCATGAGGCAGTCCCTGCAGACTGCATTTTATAGAGTGAACATAAAAGAAATAAATTTTTATATATATATATATATATATCATTCCTACAATGAGCATAATTAATGCCTGTTGTTGAACCGTTTCTTATTATTCATATAAATGGGTTGATTTCTCTCATACCTACCTTCGAAACGTGACGGATCGAAATCTTCGTTGTATTCTTCGTATTGTCTACAAATATTGAAACAAATTAGGTGGTTTAATTTTTTGATAAAAAGAAATAATGATTGTCATTATTTTATTATCTTGCTTGTTGCTAACCTTGGTGCATTTCTACGATCATAATTATTCTGCATGTTGTGCATTGTACTTGGATAACCTTTTGTATTTCCCATTGCATTCCTTGCCTTTTCCAATATGCTCATTACTTTAGCTCTTGAAGCACCTGATGGAAGTGAAGAACCAGGGGGTCTTTTCCCTTAAAGATACACCAAAATTAATTTAAATATAAAGATGATAATTTTTACATACATACAAAGCAAACATTGCAAACTTTGATGAAATACCCCTGAATGGTGCCTGATTTGATCTTGGCTTAGATTCAGCTTCCTCATTACCTTCAACCCCACCATAACTCTCTAATTCCCTTAGTTGCTCTTGGCTGATTTCATCATTTGCATCAGGTATTAAGTATCTTCTCAATTCCTTTAATGCATAAGACATTCTTCCATGTGCTTCAGATGGAGGAGCCATAGTTGAAACTTCCACATGTAAGTCATCTGATAAATGAGAATACTTAGGGTCAAGTCCTTGGCGCAGTTCTTCTTCCTGGAAATAAAGTAATAAAATAAGTCATATATAAAAATAAATATACCTACTCTATATTATTTATGTTATATATTACATATATGTGTCACATTTTGTCTTACTCAAACCAACAGTTTAACTTAGCAACCAAAATAGAGAACTTAACCAATCAAAAAATATTTTGAATTTTTGCTAATATTAATATTTTACATAAGTTAACTGTTTAATAATGTTAGATTAATAAAAAAATGACCTTTGTTTTGTCTTTCATTGATCCTCTCCCCAAAATTGTCATTTTGCACAGGGTTTCTTCCTGCAATCTCCTTAAAGTATTTCCTTTGGGTCCCAAGAGTTTACCAACAAAATTAAACTAAAACAGTAAAAAAAATTTCAGTAATATATTTAATAAATCATAATCCTGCCATTTTATGTACTTACTTTTGGATATTCCTTAATTGGCACCATTACTTTAACAACTACTTTCATAGGTTTTTCCCTAAATATATCAACATATCTGTAGTCCCTAGCTGGTTGTCCTGATTGTTTGGTTCTTGCTAATTCTTAAAGGCAAATTGGAAAGCAAAATCAGTAATATTTACTTGAAGTGAGTTTTATGTTAACAAACTACTGAGAGAAACTTAAACCTGATTTGTCAAACAAAATCTCATTTTTAATATATTTCCATGCTAATTACAATCAAAAAGACCAATGAAGTAACCGTTCACGTTCAACTAGAATATTGATTGAAAGCCGACGTGCAGTGCCGTTCATACAGCTTGTAAAACGTCATTAGTGTAAGATTTTATATATTTACCTTCTTCCAACAAACGGCTGGCGACAGGGTAAGTTGTTGTACTTAAAACATGTTTTTCTTTCAAAAGAGTTTCCATGTACACTAAAGTTTTGGGTTCGTATCTGCTGTTGGTCTCCGATTCGCCGCTTTTGTCAAGCTCTTTATTTTGTTCAGATTCGGCAGTTGTTCCATTCATATCTGTCGATGCCATTTCGAAAGGTACGAAATTGCAGTTTACAATCATACAACTTTTAATAGAAAAAGTGTTAAAGTCTACAAAAACATAACATGGCCACACGACGCCCGCTAATCGCTACAATTGAAGATGGCACACCTGAATTCGATATCTCGTTGAGAATTCAATTTAAAAGCGCCAAAAAAATTTAAAGGCGGTAAAAGTAGAATAAGCTGGTTAAACGAAAATTAAATGTGCACAAATTTGTTTCAAAACGCCTGTAATAATAATTGTGCCGCGCACATGACAATTATTTATTGGTTTTATATTTCACCAACATTGCCGAATTATTTTGTTTTGAATACTAGGATGGCTTTGTATTTCAATTTCAATAACATTAAAATGTTTTGTAAACATCGTAGTGTGTTTCGTTAGTAGTAGATGTTTAATCATTTTACTTAACTAAATAAGTACCAATAAGATAATATGGAGACTAATAAAAGTAGATTACTGCCACTTATGAAAAAAAATAATTTGATGGAATTATTTCCAAAGATCCTAAATGTAGAAAAAGAATACTTTAGGGTAATGAATATTGAATATGGTTTACTTTTCCCTTGTTCTCTCAGTTGACTAAATCTAAACAAAATGTAATATTTGATTTGGTATTTTTTGTTTGTCATTTCTGAATAGTAATTGAATTTTTGCAGTTGACTCCATCAAATTTCATCAAAGAAATGAGCATGAGTACTGAAGAAAGGCATAAATTACTAGTACAAACTTGTAATACAAAACAACTTCTCGAGAACAATTATCCACCTCAGTTAAGAATAATACCAAATATATTAGTTTTTCAAAAATTTGAGCCAAGATCTACAAATGTAATACACTTGCAAATCAGAAATACTGGAAAGGTAAATTATCAAAAGTCTGTGATTTGTGCTTACAAGTGACTTTTATTTTTCCAATCAATAAAGTTTTCCCAATGTCAATTTACCCAATTTAGACCATTTTACCATTAAAAATGCATTGTCCAGAATCTCTATATTTTTCTGCAAGTCCTATTGGAACAGCAGTGCAAAAACTGGCTCCTGGATTATGCGCAGAGTACAAAATTGTGTTTACACCAAAAGAAATCAATGATTATAGTCATGAACTTATTTTTCATACCAAAGAACAATCATTTTCTGTTCCCATAATAGGTACAATTATTATGTATAACATAATTGTGTGTGTCACATCATTCACAATAATTAATGCCTGTTTTTTTGTTCCCTGCAGCTATTGGCCCAAGAGCAATTTTAGATATTCCTGATCAAATAATTCTAAATCCAGCTCCAGTGAAATTAAGTGTCACTAAATGTATAGTAATTCGTAACATTGGAGATATACCAGCATCATTCAACTTCATAACTCAGAGGTGAATTGCAGTAATGGCTTGAAAAGTGCCATGAAACTGCTAAATTAATTGATGTCTTTTATTTAAGTCCATTTAAGGTCAGTCCCATGAAAGGCTATTTGACTGCTCATGAAACAATGATATTGAACATAACATTTGAATCACTCAATGTTGGGTACATAACTGGTTTGCTTCATCTGGTATATGAAACTGGAGAACAGTTGAGCATAATGCTTCAAGGGTCTGCTGAAAATGTGAATGTACGTTTGGAGAAAAATTCAATAGTTCATGAAGACACATTTATGGGCTTGAAACGTTGCAAATCTATTAGACTGTTGAATAACAGTTCAAGTATTATTAAATTCTGTTGGAAGAAGTATAAGTCAATCGAAGATGATATGAATGCTATTAGCAAGTGAGTTTAATAGCAGGGTGTAGCGGCTTATTCATCAAATCATATTTCCATTTATACACGTTACATTTAAAAGTTGATAATATTTCCAAGTTGAAATGTCATTATGAGTATAGAAGCAATATATATTTCACAGTTTGAAATTGCAATACACCAAATTTACTGAGTCTGCCATTTGCAAAGATGCCAAAGTCAAATTCTTTGAATTCAACAATTTTGAAAACCATAAAAATGCATGGAAACGAATCCTGAATGACGAATTACAAATGTTGGAGCAGGAGCAATTTCAATTTTTTCACGACACATTCACAATTGTTCCTCTCGTATGTAAAAGTTGAATAGAAAATTAATAATATTATTTAAAATAACTTTTCAAGCATTATCGCAAACTTTCAGGAGGGTGAGGTCTGGCCAAAGTGTTGTGCAGAAATAATAGTATCTTTCGAACCGAAATCATGTACCACCATCAGCGCTGAAGCATACCTGGAAGTCTCCGGGAGAGAAAATCGATTACCCTTACATATAAGGGGTTACGGATTGGGCCCTAAAATTATATTGAACCCTCATACTCTTGATATTGACTACATCTACCTGTGTTCTCATCATAAATATGAGGTAGGTTCCTTCATTTTTCCAAAATATGTAATTTCTTCTCTGTTAATATTTTAAAAAACGTGAAATTAAATTTTAAATATAACTATTAGTTGCACTACACTAAATTGCAATCCTATTGTAATTTGTAATGACATAAATAATTTATTTTAGGTAATTGCTGTAAACAAGGGCGACATACCAGGAAAAATTGAATATAAAGTGGAGGCTTCCATCTTTGGAGGTAAAATTGAAGTAGAGCCAAAATCAAGGCATTTAAATCCTGGTGAATGTGGAGCTTTTATAATATCGTTTACCAGCAACAAACAAGGAGAATTCATAGAACAATTAACATTCAATATACTAGAATCCGGAGAAATGGTTTCCTTTATACTCACGGGAAAAATTATAAGTCCTGTACTGCATTTCGACCGACGTTCTATTGATTTTGGAACAATTCCGTTTGGTAAATATAATAAATTGGCCCAAAAATGAGGGAGATTTTGCGAAACTTACTTAGATTGTAATCATTCAGGTTTCCCAACTGTTCAAGAGGTGACTTTGGATAATTTATCCGTGGTTCCTGTTACCTTTTCTTTAAAAGTTTTAAAGGATGGCGTGGAACCAAGTGTATCTTACAAACGATTTGCTTCACTCCTCGTAAAGCCATACTTACCCCAAAGCCCAAAGGAATTCCATATAGACCCTGAAGAAAGTGTAGTGGAACCTTTTTCCAGTAAAAAAGTCACGGTAACAAGACTTCAATATTATGACACAAAGAAACTCTTGTAGGTTCACTGATGAGCTCAAATAGTTTTCAACATGATTTCAGCTCACTCTAACACCAAATAAAATTGGTTGGTTTCAAACTCACTTGGAAATGGATATGTGGGATTCAGAAAGCGGTTCCGTTTCTTGTCCGATTAGTTACCATCCGAGCGTACCAACCATATTAGCAGAACCTGAGTCAATTACTATTCCATTTTGTTTCATCAATTATCCGTACACGAGATCTATAGTTTTGAAGAATTTGTCCAAAGTTCCCGGATTTTTTTACATTGTTCCCGCTAATGTAAGTAAGCACTAATAAGTCTTTGTTTCAGAAATACATAAATATTTCGAACTATATTTAAGCTGTTGGATAATTTGCGTAAAAATACAGAAAAACTGAAAAGAAGCCTTTAAAAACATTAATCTTCAAGCAGGGCGTTGACAAGAAATTATGACAGAAAAATAATCATACTTTTCTGTACGTATTTTGCACAGCCAGGAGAAGACATAGCAATGACTTGTTCGGCCAATATACCTCAAGGAACTATTGAACCCCGAGCCAGTATAAATGTTGACATTACTCTCATCACAAGTGGACTTGGGCGACAAGTCATCCCTATCAAGTGAGTTTTGGAACCGTTTAAAATAACAACAGAAAACATACTAGAAGTTATTATCAGTCATTATTTATATGCAAAGCTTGCTAGTATTTGGACATGAGGGTGTTCGCGAAGTTTGCTCAATATCATGCGTCGGACAAGGTCCCGTGGTCACTGTTTCCGCAACTAATATACACTGGGGCGACACGCCTCTATTGGAAGAAGTTCAGAAAACTATGATGCTCTCCAATGAATCTCCAATACCCGCCACTATAAGCATTGGGCTGGTGAGTTCCTCTGAATAAAAATGAACCTAATTCTTTATTTATAATTGTCATATGTTATCTTCCAAATTTAATTGTTTTAGACCAAGAAAAATTCACCCTGGTTCGTAAGTCCCTCATCCTTAACATTGGCCCCCTCGGAATCGGTCGCTCTACATGTAAATTTATTTTTAAATGATCGAGGAAAATTTAAAGACACTCTTAAACTCTCCGTCCACAATGGAAAAATGTTGAACGTCAATTTGACCGCAACGGGTGTGGGAAGTAGTTTGAACATAGTTCCTAAGATAAATCCAACTTACGACCTGGGAACTCTTTTCAGGTGGCTGCAATTATCTCTTTTACTTCATTGCAATTGATTACTGCTGAGTGTGGTTCGGTGACAGATTCTGTACACCACAAAACATTAAGTTTTTGATTTGAAAAGCTAATTCATATAGAGTGTTATATTTATTCAACACTTTTCACTAACATTAGTAAGCCAATATTATTAATTACTTTCCATCAGCCATAAGAATTATGAAATTGAAATACTAATCGAGAACAGAGGTACGAAACCCTACGGCTTGGTTTGGTCACCATTTCAAGATTATACTCACTTCGTCAGCATGAAATTAATGAATCCTTCAAAGTAAATCAAAGTTTTGTGTTCTGCATTTATTTCCAATTTTATTATTTTACTAAAATCTCTCATTTTGAGTAACCATTATATTTATTCTATTTGTCTCCAGCCTAAAATTCAAATTTGAACCAACAAAGATGGATCTTCTTCCGGGTGAACACAAAACACTGTTTTTGGTGGTTCAGAGTTCTAATACAGGTTACTTCAGTCAAACGATTTATTGCTTTGCAAGCATTGGTGTGCCGACCAAAGAATTACATTTTACCAGTGAGATACGTGCAGAATTTGTCGAACCATTAATCACTTTTGACAAGCACGATCTTAAGTACTGGTACAACATAGGATTTGATGGAACTGATCAAAAGCTCGAAGGTTGAAACTACTTATAGTTTAGAGTTATATATTATAGTTACTTATAGTTTAGTCAATTCATAGCATAAACATAACGTTTTACTTTTTCAGATTGCGTCGAAATATGTAATATGTCCGTCCTATCTTTGAGAATACATTTTGCAGTTCGGCATCCGTTCCGCATCGTGTCCGAATCAAATGAAAGCGTCAATGGTCTGGACGTTCATTTAAAAGGGAAAAGTAGCCATAAGTTGACAATTAAGTTCTTACCAGAATTTAAATCGGAACCTATATCTCATACATACACTGGACATTTGAGTGTTACCTTTCAGGAACATTCTAAAAAGGTGATTAACCACTAAAAAATTAAGTTTTCCTTTTTTTTGTTTTCAATTCTCATTGCTTTAATGATGTTTGAACTTTACCCAATTCATACTCAAATCACGTGTCGTAAGATATTTGCTTTAGTAATTTTGTATATCTTTTAAAATTTTAGTTCACGCTTGAATTACACGGTGAAGTTAATTATCCTAACTTACTAGTCGTACCAAACCATATAAATTTTGACCATGTACCACTTGGTAGTAACGTTTACCGGGAATTAACTTTGGTCAATGTAAGTCCTCTAACTGTCTTTTACCAAATCACGTGGAATTGCACAGCGTCAAAGTTAAATTATATCGAGAAGAAATTGGAAGAAACTAATACAGTTCATGGTATTATTGAGGCCAAAGATTATTTTGAAGACTTGGAGAATGAAAATGACGAAAGCTGTGCATCTAATGTGAGGCAATATTATAACAAACATACGAGTGACAGTTATATTAGTCACAATAACGCACTTTATAGAAAAGATTGTTCTTTTTATATTTCACAGGCGAGTAGTGTTTCTCACAGAAATGGGTTAGACAATTTAACTCAAGAACAATGTAATCAGGAACCGCTTACACCAAAAATGCCAAAAGTTAAAATTTCGAAAACGGACATAAAAAGAGCCCTTTTTCCAATTGTTAAAAAGTATTGTGATTGTGAAGAAGAATTATTGAATGCATACCGAATGACACGTTCGTCGGATAGCGAATGTACAGAATGCCCACCAGATTATGCAAAGGTTCAAATAAACTTCTGAAGATGATTAATTAGTAACTAATTAGTAACTATTAGTAGAGATAATAATTTTCGTAACTATTTTTTTGGGGGGATTTTAAGGTATGCGATATAACACCATTTTACGGAAAACTAGAAAAATTTTCAAGCCAGGTATTGTCGGTGCGATTTTGTTCTGACACTTCACTGTCCGTTCACTTGGAAGCCATGATAAGCATAAAATCAGGACCAACCGAAATTGTAACCATTGACGCTATAGCCGATGATTTAAAGTATAGTTTAGACACAACTGAATTGGAATTTGGCAAGCAGGTAAAGTCTGTGACCATTACAGCCTGTGTAGTTTGTGACCATTTAAATGGAGTTCTTAATAGCAATATAAAGCAGAAAAAGCACGCATATTATTGACTTGAAGGTATAGCTAAATTTTCTACAATATGTAATGAAATGTGCGTCTTTCTTAACTTTCAGTTGTTTTCAAAACCATCGTGTCAGACCCTTCGCCTTCGAAATACTGGAGGCATGGCTTTTCATTATGAGGTTAATCTCCAAAAGGGTTGTGCACTATCTGAAAGTATAACCCCAAATACCGGTGTTATTTCGGTATCTCCAACCTGTGGTATTCTTGGTTCGTTTTCTGATGTGGAATTAAATGTAACTTATTTGCCAATGGTTCCCGGAAAATTTGAAAAAAGTTTTAAATTAGAGGTGAATAATAATTCACAACCGGTTATTAAATTAATGTAGTCATAGGCATAATGTGAAAATATTTTTAGATTGCTTACCTCGACCCGGTCTTTATAAAAATAAAAGGATACGGCGTTTTCCCTCAAGTCCACCTAGCTCTTCCTCGAACGGATATTTTGAAACTGTCACCAGAAATTGGATACATTGCCACGGCTAGCATCACGTCTAATTGGCTCTTAACCGAATATCCATGTTTTCCCTCGTTTGATGTCCACGCTGTTAAACCGTACAGAAGTCAGGAAAGCAATTTAGATTCCATTCATGATTCTGAAAACATGAATTCATATCTGAATGACTGGGAATTTATTGAAATTTTGGTTGTGTAAAATATTAAATACACGTCGTCTGGAAAATAATTAAAACAGAGATCACATTTAAAACGATTGATAATTTTTCAGGAGTATCTACCAACAGAAGTGGACTTACAATTAGCCATAGAAAGAATAATAGCAATCAACCTGCTCTCATCAAACTCGGCGAGTGAAACAAATTTTGCTGCTTATATTAGAAGTATACCCCTATTTTATGTTCCTGCCTATGAAGTTGGCAAGTTGATGTTTAATTAATTTTCAGTTTTTTGTCCATATATTTTGGTGGGTACTTATTTATATGTCCTGTTAAATTCTTGTGGCGTAATTATTTTTATATTTTAGATTTTGGGGTCGTTGTTATCGGTCGTTGCATGGAGCGCACTGTAGGAATTACGAACTATGGACCTCTTCCTGCTGTTTTTTATGTTAACGACAATTCTCATTTAAAAGATGATGGAATACTCATTAGGCTGAAAAGTCGTAATGAATTAATTGTCGGGGCAAGTCTTTCTTTTTCCATTACATTTGCTCCAAAGAAAAACAATTTCAAAAAACAAATTGAAGCTGTTGAAAGTGTTTTTTATTTTGAGGTTTGTCTAATCATAGTATCAAATTTTAATTTAAGAATAGTTTTGTACTATATTTTTTATTAACCTGCTTTTTTATCAATGAGATACCTATTTTTTTCTAGATATATCACGGACCAAAAATACCTATTAAAATTTTGTCCACAGTTACCTATCCATTTTTGATTGCCTCAAGCAATGTACTTAATTATTACGATGTTATTTGCGGATGTTGTAAAGTCATGAATTTAAAATTAAAAAATCCGTAAGTAGTTAATTTACTTATTCTTAATTAGAGTAAAAATTGTGCTTTCATTTTAAAATGTCCAAGATAAAATTATAAGCAAAGAGCTTACAAACAATCAAAAGCAAATTTTGAAAAATTTCATTCAATATCGAAAAAATCACACTTTTAAAGGAAATTGTGTTTTCTTTTATAATTCTCATTCACAATTTTTATCTATCCAATTGATATTACAAATAATGATACAATGATATAGAGGTTTGGTCCCTGCTTCTTGGAATGTGGTATTTCTGACCACCGAGTGCAATAAACTTTTAAGTTTGAACATTCAAGATGGAAGACCCATGTTCCACCTGAATTACAAATCTGGGGTACTCCAACCTGAAGAATATTGTACGATACAAATATCTTTTAAGCCAGATTTTGAGGTTAGTAAAAATTGTAAGGAACAAGAAATTAATTGGTGTTTTAAAAATTTTCCAAAATAGTGTGCGATAGAATTTAATTGGTGTGAAATTAAAAGTGCTCTTTATAATTTTCAAACTAGGGGAGTTTCACAGCAACCTTATGGGTGCGGGTTGAAGAAAGCCTGGAAGAACTAAATGTATTGCTTACAGGCGAAGGAATCGAACCAAAGGTTGTCATTCACAGCGACGTTTTAACCTTTGGACCCACACCTCCATACCCTAACAAACTTGACCAATACTTTACCATAGAAAATCCCTGTTCGTTTCCAATAGAATTTTACTTTCCAAGCTTTGACGAGTAAGCTGTGTCGACTCGTATGGGTTCTACGGCTTATTAGTTCAAATTAAATTAGATCATAAATTTTTCATCACTATTTAGGCAAATTTACGAAGAGGACCGTATTATTAGGGCCGTATGTACTTATTACCAAAGCAAAGAAATTCTACTGCCCGTTCGCAGACCAGGCGAAGGGTTACCAGTTGAGTTGATAAATTTCTATCAAATGTTAGTAGACGACTTAAACGCAAAAGTTCTAGAGCAAGAAAAGGAACGACTGGACGGGAACAGTGAGTCGTCTCCAAGTGTTTTTTTAACTGAAGAAGACAGGTTGACTTCTACTCATTTACTAAGTAAAGAAAAAACAAAGAAAAGAACGAGAAAATCTGTCACGAGAACGAAAACTAGTAATGAACCATCAAGACAAATTTCAGAATCTGAATCCTTTAAGAATACCAGTGTTTATTCGGTGCAGCAAAAAAAAGGTGTCGACCAAGAAGAAATGTTACAAAGTATGTTTAAATAAGTAACATAGATATGTACAATTAAACACATTTTTCCCACTTAAGAGTACTCCTGCCATACCAATTCAGATTACATTCGGGAACTCCTGAGTTCGAATCCAGATTTTGATCCAATTCAATGTGCCCTTAAATCTACTGTTTCACAACCTAAAGAAGAAGAATATAAGGAAGGATTGTTGATAATTTTCTACGGTGCTCCTTATACTAATTCTGTTCAATTAGCCAATCGTGCAGCTCTGGTAACCGGATTATCGGTAAGATTAAGCGGGATCCTTACCAGTGGTAGAATTCCTTCATACTTCAATTAAATTGCTGAAATCGAAATCTAAACTGGAATTTTTCAGGTACTTAATATTGACAGAATTGTCCTGGAAGAAGCTACATTTGCACGTTGTGAAGCCGGAATTGCATCGAGAGAGCTCATCGAAGAAGCATATTGGGACTACGTTGAAATTAAGCCAGATAATAATTTTCCCAATATTCCGAGCGATGAACTTAATAAATACGGACCTGACTTTGGTAGTACATTTGAAGAAATAGAACGCAAGTTTAACGCTTTATTAGAACTAAGGTTGGTAAAGAGACATATTCAGTAGGCTTGAATAACCTGCATCAAGGAAATTAGAGTGGCTCAAATTAACGCACGTTTTCTTGTAGAATACGAAATATTAATAAATTACTTTTGTTTAGAGAAAATTTAATACAGAATAAAAATAAAGTAGCAAAAAGTCCAACTACTAGAAGTGAAACTTCTAAGAGAGATAAACCCGCCTCACCACTGCTAAAAACAATGAATCTAAATGCTCCGGTGGCCAATATAACTGAAGACTTGGTGATGGAAATCCTGAAGTTCAGGTATTATATACGTTATTGTTGTATTATATACAGTATTATACACGCATGTAACAATAATATTGTTGTACGTTTTACGAAATAATTGTATTTTGTTATCAACAGAGTACCGATTGAAATAAGTAAGGGTATGATTTTAGAAAATTTGGAAAGTGTTTTCATCAATAAGAGTTCCAAAGTTCTTGTCTCGGTATTGAAAGCTGCAGGAAACATACGAGACATTCTGTCAATATTTTTGTTGAATAATTACACGCAGTACAATCAGTGCCTACTGATGGATGAAATGGAAAAAGGTACGTAGATAATTTGAATTTATTAGTATCTGTTCAGAGTATTTTCGGAATAAAAAAGCGTTTAATAAAAAAACAATTCTGGAAATAATTTATGCAAAAAGTATCATTATCCTATTGATTTTAGAGAATGTCAAATGTCAAATGAGAGCTCAATTGCTCGAGTTACTAGAAGAAGAAGACGATGAAAAGTTATTGGCCATGCTAGATCTGAAAACGGAAGAAAAGCAGCAAGAATTTTTGGAAACTCGGGAATTGTTTCTTCGACAAAGGCACGCTAATCATGAATTGTTTGAGAAGAACACGGGGGAATTTTATGAAAGGCTAAGAAGTATTGGAGGTAATAAGGTAGGCGCTCGAGAATTGGTATTATTACATAATGTTTTACCTCATTAAGTAAAACTGATGTAAGGTATTTAATTTATTTTGAGATGGCTGGAAAACGGAATGACTCTGGTAGTAAACTGCAGACAGCAAAGAAAAAGGAAGTTGGTAAATCCATAAAATTATCGGATGTACCCGGCGGAAGGTCTGTCAGCGAAGATAAAGGAGGTATAAGAAGAACATAAAATTTGGTTTAAAATATAAACAATTTAAAATAGAAAAAAATAGAATTACAATTAATTTTAATTACCACAAATAAATTACAGGCAAAGGTAAAGGTAAAGATCCCATAGAAATTGAATTCGCCACTTTCGAATTGGAATTAACAGAGTTAAAGTTGATTGTTGAAAGTTGGGATCAAAGGACCTGTAACTTTATGGTATGTATTAATAAAATATGTGTATTGCGTTATTGTATTGCATTAAATCGGTTACGGTACTAAAAATTATGATCTCTGTAAGGATGTACCATCGGAAGTGAAACCAAAAAAAGGACAATCTCCCTCAAAAGTTGGAGTAGAGGTACAGTATTATTGGTATTAAAATAGGTAATTTTATTTAAATCGAAAATTTTCTTAATTCTTTTAATATCAACTCAATTTGTTTTTAACTCTTCATGTGTGATGATACGTGCTACCACGCGTAAATAAAACAGAAAAACAAATTTTTGCTTATAGTCGAATTTGCAATCGACTGAGAAAGGAAATCTAGCCCAGGGAGTTCAAATGTGGTTGGTAGACGTCTCAAGACCCGAAAAAGATTTGTTTGCAACAGTGTGTCATCAACTGAAAACATTACTTGAGAACCGTCACATTCCCAAAGAATCAGACAACTGGCCTCTGGTGTCACCAGAAAGCATGACTTTTTCGGTTGTATCTTATCCAACAATGAGAAAACAGCCACCCATTTCTGATATTTACACATTAACATTTTCTGAGCCGACTACTGCAGAGGAGGATAGTACAGAAAGTTTAGGCGATGAGAGTATTTTAAACACTGGATCCAATGTAAATATAACTGTTCTGAATTGTACACTAAAATCATTTTACTTTAGATTACTAAATAAAAGGGGTGCGACAATGAAGATAAATTTTGTTACAGATGAAGTTGAACAGATCAACATCGCAAATTAGTTTCAGAGGCAAAAGGCGAAATTGCCCCACGGCAAAAAAGAAAAAAGATGAATCCCGAAGTTCTGTGGAAAGTAAAACATTAATGTCTAAAAAATTAAATGCGAAATCGGAAGGTAAAGGTTTTGTGATTAGTAAACTAAATAAAACAAGGAATAGGTGAAACTTAAAATTTCCAGGAGTGAATTTCAAAAGCAGATGGATTTTGGCACCTGGACAAACTCTGACCTGGCGAGTCAGGTATTTTCCTATGGAACCTGGCGTGACCGAACAATTGTTTCCCATTAACGTCGTGAATAGGGAGGCTATCAAAACAATTAATTGTATTGGAATCTGTGATATACCGGCCCTGGACATGACTCCAGAAACATTGTACCCAAACGTGGTAACTTCTGCTTCTGCTTCTATTTTACATACAGCCTTCCCCGCCTTCTTTTACTCAGAAAATGCGTATGATTTTGGTTCGATTGTTCACGTGCCTCAAATTGATGGAAAGTTTGTATTAATTTTGAATACATTCAAACATGTAATTGCATAACTTATCAAGAATAAGATTAATACATTTATATCTGGTTACCTCAGTAGGAGTAAGCAATTAGAACGAAAAGCCGAATTCACATTATTAAATAAATCAGCACTACCAGTGGATTTAACAATAATATCCAGACAGGATGCAGTTGGAGATGATATGTCTAGATGCTCTGTTTTAAACTTCGAACCTGAACGAATTTTTATAAAACCTGGTGAATCACATATTTTGAATGTGACTGTCTGTCCATACAAAGATGGACCTCAAGAAGAATTTTTACTGCTACTGATTAAGGACAATCCTAAAATTGAATTAATCAAGGTAGGACGATATTTTCAGTGAAGCAAACATAAAACCTATCAAACACTGTAAGAGAGAATTTTGGTAACTCTTTTTTAGCTAAAGTTCGAAGGTGTCAAGGCTAACGTCACCGTTGAACCAAAGGCCATTGATTTTGACAGAGTAATGTTGCACCGAAAGGATAATCGTCATTTGGTCTTTACAAATAATAATTTAAGTCCACTGTACATTACATTATGTGATCTTGAAAAATTACCGCAGCAAATAACATTTTCGTCCACGCAGGGTTGGATAACACCAACTGAGACTCTTAAAATAAACGTTTGTTTTGATGCAAATGAAATTCAACAGATTACGGAGGAGTCGATTCTGGTTAAGGTAGCATATTGGTTATTCCAACAAAAAAAATTATCATGGTGTGTTTGTAAAAAATCAGCTTCAACAGAGTTAAATACTATTGAAAAAAAATGTTTTAGGTGTTTGACAGTGATGATGCAGATGAATCGGTGCAAGAGTTTCCGATCACGTTAAGCGCAGAAGCATATGATGTAGCCCTTGATGTTATTTTCTCCGAAAAGGATCACGTAGACTTCGGGTGCATCCGTGTACAAAGTGATTGCAATAATGTGTTCAATCTGAGAAATATGGGAAAATATCCAATTCATTTCAAGTAAGCGTTTAACTTAAAAACATTAGGTATTAAAATTATTACTAAAATGTGTTCCTTTCTAAACTAGAATAGATATGAATAATGATTTTCTAAATTCATATCCCGAAGACCGCATTTGGGTTTCTCCAGACGATGGAATACTTCAGCCAGGAAAGGGTCTTCCAGTCACGGCTTCCATTAATGCAAAAACTGAATTGCTCTGGCAACATTATCCATTGCTGTTTATTGTACTTTTAGAACCGAATAGTGGAGATGAATTAGTTGCAAAAATACCCATTGAAGTATCGGTACAATCTTTTTTTCCCAGGTATGAAATGAAAATATTAAGTACAAATTTGCATGAAACATAAAATATGCAAGTTAACATACACACAACGGTTTACACCAACAGGTATGAGTTAATGCCATTCCCTGAATTTAATTTTGGGCATGTCAAACTGGGTTTGATCACAACCGGATCATTAGTGTTAGAAAACAAGGGTCAGTTTCCTCTCTCGTATGTGATTAGCCCAAAATCAACAGCATTGCAAGGTATTGAAAAGCAAGATGACACAACTAAGAGAGCGTCAAAACCAACTGCAACTTCGAAGGAGAAAGAAGATAAAGGAAAGAAGAACATGTCGACTTTATCAGTCGGACCGTTTGAAATAACACCAACAAATGGCATTATTGATGTTGGGCAAATTGCAAATATAACTGTTTCAAGTCGTCTAACTTTGGTTAAGGCTTACGAAGAATTTGTTATAATCACTCTTAATGAAAGTCCCTCTTCACTTCAAGAACAACGTGAATTACTCTTTTTGGCAGAGGGATGTCTTCCAGCCATTGATTTTTGTAATTTCAAGACAATTTTCAGGGAACATTTTGTTGCCAAAAGAGAAACAGAATTGAATGCACCCACCAAAGTAAACAAAAATCTCTCTTTTATTCAAATTATTGTTAAATTCACCCTTAAGCTATTTTATTTTATATTTCAGTTCGAACCCTATACCCTGTTCACCGAGAACAATTTGTTGTTTTCGTTTAAGAATACTTGCCTATGCAAGGCAGCAGAAGCTCGAATTCACATTCCAAATTCAGGTTTGATTGGTTGTCAACTAACCATTGAAGTAAAGTCTGATTCGGGCAATGGGAATCGGCGTAACAGTGTCAAAAACAGCAACTGTTTTGATGTTTTTCCTAATGTGCTATTAATAGAAGCTTACAATTTTGGAACGTTTACAATAACTTTTCGACCTGAAACCCTTGGAGTATGTAATATATGTAGTAAAATTTAATAGATGTGTACATCTTAATTTCGTCATGTAATAAATGATATTGTTTCAGGAATTTCGGGGACAGCTTCTCATTACTCTGGAGATGCCGGACATGTTTGAGAACATCGTTTATACATTCGACTTATTCGGTAACGGGGTGTTGCCTCACATTGAAATAATCGAACCTGTTTCAAAACTTACAGAGGGACAAACTCTTGTTAATTTTGCACCAACGACGCCAAAACGGTCGTCAAACTCATCGATTTCATTTACAAATATTGGACTTTTGACTTGTAAGGTACATGTAGATTAATCTCTTATATGTTCACACTGGTATTCTTTCCCTCTAAAATATTTTGTTTTTTTTGTCCAAAATTCTGGGAAAACATTATTAAAAAATCATTTGTTCTTGTTGTATAAAGGTTATAGTTGAAATCTGTAATAATCAAGACAAAGTTTTTACACTAATTCCTAAAAGAAAGACAGAAAATATGCTCCAAGTTTGGGAATCATCCAGTGAGTTTTAAGGAAAAAAATATTGGAATATTGGTATTTTATGTTTTGAAATGTTACAACTTCTAGTAATTAATTATTGCACTTAGAACCAATCGATCATACCGTTTTGTTGTCCATCATGCCTGGAGAAGTTGCCGAATTTAGCGCCGTCTTTAGTCCCCTAGAAACAATAACGTACACATCGCACATTAAACTGTTCATTGTTGACAATCCATTTGAAAACCTTTCCCTGAAGCTCATCGGAGAAGGTTATTTTGAAGAAGTAACAATAGAAAGAATTCAAACATCAATTCCTTTCTTGGATGATGACCTAAAAGATGTAGAGTAAGATTACGTTATACGAAACTTGAATCAAATTTAGAAGTTCTTGACAACTGTAATCAGAATTTGCCATCAAGGTATTTTACTTTTACTCCTTTAGATCACCTATTTGCGTTACGCCAGGACAATATCACTTGAATTTTAATGATTGCTACGTGAAGAAGGAGTCTAAAGCTTTACTAAGACTTTCAAATAAAACTCAGAAAGAATTTTTTAAGTTTGAGTGGGACGAAATGCAACATTTTGCTGTGTCACCTTCGGTGGGTCATTTGTACCCCAACTCTTACAAGGAAATTTTAGTTACTTTTCAACCGGATGAACCTGTGGAATTGGACGAAGTAAAACAATTAGACAAGTATTACTTTTTAAAGTCGTATGGTAAAATTTAATGTCGTTTTTTTATTACTGTAGGTAGCGTTGTCATGTACGTTGAATAAAATTGTTATTGAAAATCCACCGAAACCAGCTTGGGATTCCAGACTAATGCTGCAAAAACAAAAAGGAAAAAATATTATTTCTTCGCTTGAATCTAACAATAAAAAGGACACGTAAGATTCTTCTGTTAACAGTAAAAATAATTTTATGCTTTGGAAATAATAAATTGAACTTAGCTACTGACTACTGATTTTAGCGGTATGCCCACCAATGTGGAAGAAATGAAAATAAATAACGGAGAGCCACTTTGTGATGTTCTACCTGAGACAAATCGCATGCTATTTGTTATTATATCAGGGATTGCCGATTATGCACGTTTGTATTGCGAGGCGACAAATATAATTTTTAAAAACACTTTTATGTTTCAGGTATCCACTAATGAACACTTAATGCGACTTACACTCCTATATTCTTGGACCTTATGATTGATACTTTCTCGTTTCCTAACAGACTCGCATATATCCGTTGGCATTACAAAATTGTGGTAACGTAACTTTGGATTTTAAGTTAACACTGTCCTCCGTCACTGCTTGCGCTCTTAAAGAATCTAAAGTGACACATGTTGGAGAGCAGTCATTCACACAAGAAGAGTCTCGGGATCGACCTCAAAGTTGGGTTAATTCTTCTAAGAGTAATAATTTTATTGGATCCGTACGTTCCAGAAGTTCTCGTCCCAGGCCGCTTTCAAGTGGTAAGAAAAATAAAAATAATAATAATGAATTATCTGCATCTTATAATTTTACATATTGTCCTTTACAACTTAATTTGCAGTGTAACTAAATATATTGATATACATTATCATATTGAACAAACAATTTATGGCCAACAATCATTCTGGCAAAATTAATATTGAATCGAATATATTCTTATTTTAACTACAGTTAGTATAGTGTTTTGTAATAAGTCATTTTTCTTATAAGGTTGTTTACTGAATTTGAGGCAGAGTACGCCACCCGAATGTGAAATTGAAGGGAATTTATCTATGTTTCTTGATGAGGAAAAACCGGTGGCATATAATCCATTTGCTGTAGAAAATTCTTCTGGTCAAATCAGTGCCGGGAAAACAGTCACATGCAACATAATATTTGCTCCAATGGATATAAGTGAATACAGAGCTATTTTAAACATTCAGTATGTATTGTATTACCATTTCGTGTAACAATTAGTTGGCAAATATGTAAGTAATATACATGTTTAGGGTGCCGAATCTCCATCCAGAGTGCAAGCCACCACAAATTCTCATTGCGGCTTCTTCTGTAATGCCATTTTGCCATTTCAATATACCGGAAAGCGATTATTTGGAAAGTGGGCGAAGGGACTATTCTCGACCAGGACCAATTGGTTGTGCCCCTGGTTTGCCACTAAGTCCTGACACCAAAACCATAGAAATTAAAGTTTTGGGAATCGGTCATACAGTCCCCATGTATGTATAATTTGTCTGACGTTACATTCGTAACTTTTGATGTTACACTTTTTATATAATGAATGCATTCACTTTTACACCCGATTTTTATTGATTTTCAGTAAATTTCATGTGATAAATCCTACGGATGAGGATTACACTTTTTCGTGGATTAACATCACTCAAATTTTACCGGATACAGTTCAGTCTTTTCATTGCTCAACCCTTG
The DNA here is from genome assembly GCA_037055365.1 of Polyplax serrata. Taxonomy (NCBI): domain Eukaryota; kingdom Metazoa; phylum Arthropoda; class Insecta; order Psocodea; family Polyplacidae; genus Polyplax; species Polyplax serrata. The sequence continues at coordinate 930,336 of JAWJWE010000038.1, read as the reverse complement.
ACGGACGAATTCAAGCGGGTCGCCAACAACAAATGGTCTTTAGCTTTGTATCTCAAAAGATTGGAATAACCGAATCATTTTGGAAATTTAGCATTCCAGAAAATAAAGTGGAAACACAATTTTTATTGGTGGGCGATGTCAGAGAACCATCGGTACATTTTCTCTCGAATCACATTAACCTTCGGCCAAATTTCATCGGTGGTTCATCCTGTGATACTTTAACCCTTGTTAACAACGAGGATGCCACTTTTGATTTCAAAATCCTACCAGATTCAATGTATTCCGAAGGCAGGCTCCATGTGCTTGACGTTGAACCCACTATGGGAAAAATTCTTCCAAATTCCGAATTTAATATTAAGTACAGTACAAATACAAATATTTTTAAAACTTCAATTAGCCGGAACCACTGCTGAATGAGGATTCCCTTTTCCCTTCAGGGTCACGTTCACCGGTAAAACTGGAGGTAAAATTCTGTTTTTTCTCAAATGCAAAATCAAGGGAATCAAGGAGGTATTCACTATAGCAGTTGAATCAACAACTTACGTCATTCAACCTTTGGTTGTGTTTGAAGATTTCATGAAAGTTAAACACCATGCGAACTCTGAATGTGATAATTTCATAAATTTAGGAAAAGAGGTTTGAGTTTGTGACCAGAGGCAATCTGATTTTCTTACCCTTCCAAGCCACCAATAATTACAGAGTTTATTCTTACAGCTAATTCCTAATTGTACGGAACTCGTTCCCTTTTATATAACTAGTATCTCAAAAACGTCATTATATTACGATTGGATATATGACAAAGAAATTTTAGAAGCTTCCTTCTGCAAGCTTAAGTTTTCTACCAAGAGTGGTCACATTTCTTCAATGTCAAAAGGAAAATGTGATCTTAGCGTAACTTTTTCTAAAAAGTCGATTTTAACCAATTTTCGGATTAAACTAAAGGTAAATAAAAATAAAGGTAAGTAAAAATATGTAGTATATTTAAAATAAGAATATACATACATACAACGTATTTTATAAGTTGTTGACAAAAAATTAAAACAATCTGAATTTCAGATTCGCAAAGGACCTACATTCACGTTCGTCCTAAATGCTGGTGCTTCAATACCTTCTTGCGAAATGTCCTTTACTAGTTTTGATTTTGGCCACTGCTTCCTACAGGAAAGAGACATTTGTTATTATGAGGTTCCATTAATCATTCGAAATACTGATTCGATTGATATTTCGTTAGTATAAATTCACTATTATTCAATTTTTTAAATGGAAACTTTAATTTCTTTCCATCGAAATTTGGTTTTGTTCTCCAGACTGGAAGGTTTTTTGCCAACAACCAGCGCCTTTTCTCTCTCGTTGCCGGAAACGAGCATTGAACCAAGAAATGAAGTTAAAGCGTTCATAAGTTTTCACCCAAGAGAAAAAATTCAGTACGTTGACGTTTTAAAATTTATCATAAATGGCCTCCACGAAAAACTCATCGAACTAACAGGTTGCGGCACAGAATTTAAGGTATACCTTAGGCATGTTATTCAACAGACGATGTTTCTATTTGTAATATTAGTAAATATCGATCATTCATGTTCGGCAGAAATTAAACAATTTGTACGTGCCGTAGGTTTGACTAGGCGTGCATTTTCATTCATTTTCTTTTATTGTTTCTTATCAAGGTGGCTCTTGAAAATCCGAAAGATACGACTATTCGTTTTGGTGCCGTTAAAGTGGGCAAGAATTGCAGTCGAACATTCTGTCTAATAAACAAAAGTTTAGCACCTGTCAATTTATTAGTTGGGTTCTCCGATCAACTTCCAGTCAATGGAATCTACCTGGCTAAACCACAGGAGAATTTTACAGATTTGGGCATAGATCATCGCCTACTGGGAACAATGTCTGTTGTTCCATCCAAGGTGTTCACCATAAAGCCACAGGAAACGTTTCCAATTACCTTAATTTACACTCCCGTAAAAGTTTGCTGCAATTTTTCTGAAACTGTAAGTCAAGTTGAAAGGAACTGAATATTTGACAATCGTCAAACGGATTCGTTTATTAACTTAATTAAAATTGTTTTATTCTTGAAAGATTTCTCTTCAATTTCAAGAAAAAGTGGAACCACTTTGTGTAGTAACAGGATGCTGTATAGGACCAGAAATATCTTTAGATAGAAGCTTTCTTAATTTCGGAGCCGTCGTTAAAGATTGCTCGTGTGCAATGAAATTAAAACTGTTAAATACGGGCAGTGTAGGTGCAAAGTAAGTTGAACAAAATTAAAACTTATCGAATCATACCATATAAATTATACAATTTAATCGTCTTTTAGATTCATTTGGCTCACGAATATGTTGGGAGATGAATTTAGTTTACATCCTGCATCAGGATACTGTTTTCCTGAGTCCGACATTACTATACAAATTACATTTAATCCCAAGGCTGTTAATAATTGTATAAAAAGTAAGGTAAATACATTTACGGATCAATTCGTTGAAGGGCAAATTTATATCAGTATTATTCACGAAATAAAATTTGATAAATGGAATTTTGGAAGGGAAATTCTAGCGTCCGACTTGAAATCTTTGTAATACTTTGACTTTCACACGAATGCCACATCACGCAGTTATGACTTGAGTAATAAAATACAATTCTAGGTTGAGTGTAAGTTGGAATTATCAGAGACTGAAATGTACCCATCACTTTTATTAAGTTTAAGTGGAAGTTGTATCTCAGTTCCTCAACCAAAAGGCACAATTTCGTTTGAATGCTTTGTGCGAGATTCAATCACTAAAACTATAGAAATTGAAAACTGGTTTGTTACCCTGGCTTACATTTCTTTTGTGCAAGTGTAGTTGCTGTATTATATATTTCATGTACAATATTTTTTAAAATTTAGGACAGGAAATGAATGGCAGTTATTACCGATTTTTAGTGGAGAATATTACAAGGGACGGGACGCACTTATTGTGCAAGCTTTATCTATCGTCCAGTACGAAATAAGTTATTGTCCTTTAATGATGACCCCAGCAGGCGCATTCCATGAAGTAAGTTCCAAGAGTTTAATTATACACATTAATTTATACATTGCAATAGTGGGAAACAATTTATTTTACCAACTCTACTAAAACTTCTTCTTTATATTTATTATAGGGTTCTGTTTTTTTTCGCCTGCCAAATGGACAAGGATTACTGTACAAACTACTGGGTACATCTTTGCCCCCAAAACCAGAAGAAATTTTGCAAAGGCAAGTTCCTTGCAAAACAAAATATGTGGAACTGTTGAAAGTTCAAAATTGGCTTCAGTGCCCTCAGAGATTGAAAGTTGACATCACATGTCTGACCGATTTGAATCAGAACAATCCACTTTGGAGTTGTTCTGGGTTGAAAACTCTGGACTTACCACCGTTGGGCGAAAAAGAGTTTAACCTCAACTTTTTTGCCTATAAACCTGATAATCTCAGGTTTCATGTAAGGAAGTTTTACAAAATTTTTAGAAATGAGAAAAAAACTTTTTAACGCAATAATTAATTTTGCTATCAGGTTTCCTTTGTAAATGAAGAAACGAAAGAGTTTAAGTGGTTCGACATCACATTCAATATTGTCATGTGCGGGCCGTTGGAAGTGATTAGTTTAAAATGCGGCGTTCGGCAAACCTGTTACCATGAAATCAAGTTGGAAAATCCTCTGGACAAACCAATCCAATATAAATTACTCGCATTGAATCCAGAAATACAATTTGACCAAATTATTTATAACGTGGATCCACGAAGTAATGTTAGTTAAAGTAAAATCAAATCTTCAGTTTCAGGGGTAGATAGGTATTACCAAAGCATTTATGTTACATTGGAAATTATTTTTGACTATTGCATTTGAATCCAAATCGTAAGTGATTGATGAATTCGTCTTATGTGAAGAAAATCTTTTTATTTGGGATAATGTATACAATGAAATTTTGAATTAAACTGCAATCTCTTGTGAAGGCAAGTAAGCACCCGGAAGGACAATTCTTTCAGGTTTATGTCAAAATGGCTTACACTCCGATACATGTGGGAGAGAAGAACGATCAAATGATTGCGGAATGTTCAGAATTGGGAAGTTTTCCAAGAGAACTTCGTCTTTCTGCATTGAGCGTTCAACCGGAACCATCGCGAATCTTTGAAACACCGCTAGGGACATCTCAAGCACAGATGATTACCGTTAAAAATTTATCTCATTTAAATGCAACGCTTAATTGCAGCGTACGTTTATTAATTTGCATTAAAATCTACAGCATGCACGGCATGTATTTAAGAACCAAAATATGCATGGACAAGAAGGATACTCAATATGAACACTCTGTTTTCTAGACGGATTCAAATGAATTTTTTGTTCGTGAAGTTGAAACGGCAGGACCAGGTCAGGAAACTGGCATTCAGGTTATTTACGAACCTTCGGAAATGACAACCACCATTGCTAATGTTTTCATAGACTCTCCTGAAGCTGGAAAATTTGTGTGAGTCTTACATTTAATTAATAATAATCATGTAAGCATATATTACTGACTCTAAGTTGAACGATTTATCCTTTATTAAATTTCAGTTTTCCTTTGATGGGAATCTGCCTCAAGCCGCTCGCAAAGGGTCCTTTTCTTGTGAAGTTGGGTGAAACAACAACCATAACTTTTAAGAACGTGTTCACAAAATCAAAGGAATTCTACATGTACGTCGACAATTCGGCGTTCACTTTGAAACAATCTCAAGAACAAATAGCACCGAAGGCGGTTAGTACTGAAAACATAAATGTAATGAAGTACCGAAAAAAAATCTCTACAAAATTTGAATGAACTCTAGGATCTTGCTAATAGAGAAACTCTTTTGTAAGACATTTTCGTAACTCACATTCCTTTGTATTCTAAATTGAATTCATTTCTTAGGAATACAACATCTCTATTGAATTGCAAAAGGAAAAGATGACGGAAGGAACCTTGGGAAGTTGGGACCCACGTTTTCCTTTAATGGGACAGTTAATAGTTGAGTGCTATAACCCATATGTCAAGTGGCAATTCTACCTTAAAGGAGTCGTAGAATAGAAGGCAAGAACCACAGAAAAAAACAAAAATTTGTGAAAATATTTCTTTGTGTACTTCGGCATTCATTAATTATTTTTTCTTAAGCAGAAGAATATGAAAAATCTTCTCTAATGTCAATTAGAGCAAGAGTTGGATGTCAAAAGGACTTCATTGGAATTCAACTACTCTCCATATTCTTAAACCAATCACAATAAAATTTCGTTTCTCAAAATAACATTTTAAAAAAAATTATTTCATTTAATACAAATAGTCTTACATATGTATATTTACATTATTTGTAGTGATACATTAAGGTTAACTTTCTGTGTTTCATTTTCAAATTCACTTTCAAAATTATCCAGTTGAACCTTAAGCATATTTTATAGGCATAAAAGTTGCTAAAGTGTATTTGTTCACCACTTTTGAAGTACTTATGATCAAAAATTTCTTGCGGAGGAAATTTAAATTACGAATATTGTTGCACTGGAAATTATTAACCGGGTTATTCTTATTTTTATGCGGAACCGCAAAAGGGATTGAACCACACAAAATTATTTAAACTTCACATGATGAAAATAAATTGTTATTGCAACCAACTCTATCTCCATCCCATCTGGCGTTTTTCCTGACGCCCTAAATGACAGAGTTAGATGCCTCTTTTTTACAATATTTAAATCATCCGTTAATTTACTTATAATATTCATCCGAAATGTAAAATGGTCTTGGTGTCCTCAATAATCCTGATCTGTAGATGGTGACAGGCTTTACTGGTCGGTCCTCCATGTCTGTAGGCATGTTTTCAATCATGTGAACCACTCTCATACCCCACAAAACCTAAAAGGAGTCAAAAATTAATCGTGAAAAATTACAGAAACATTTTCGTGTCTGTTTTCTAATTTCAGGTCACAGTAAAACCTACTTTTCCAAAAACAACGTGAATGCCATCCAGCCAAGGAGTTGATTGTGTAGTTATGAAAAATTGACTTCCGTTGGAATCTGGGCCGGAATTGGCCATGCTTAAAAACCCCGGTCCTGCATGCCTGGCCATGAAATTTTCATCAGGGAATGATTCTCCATATATGCTGATGCTACCAGTTCCATCTCCATTCAGAATATCTCCTCCTGTAAGTAATAGAAAACAGATTTCTTACCTTTTAACATTGAAATACATTCAATTGTCCGAATTCTTTTCCAAAAGACCAAAATAATTTGACTTCCAATACCTGTGCGCAAAGGGCAAGGTACGGATACACGGTGATACACAACAGAAATGAAGTAGAATCGAATTAGCACAATTAGCAAAAAAACGAAAAACAACAGTTCGTCCCATTACACGGCGTATTAAACAAACGGTTCACCTGTGCCAGCTGATTTCAGGTATACAAAATATTTACAGTGTGATTTATTGCTCATAAATTCAAATTCGTTGCAAACAATAAGCTAAATGCTTGGCTTGCCAAAAGGGTATACTCTTGTATTCCCAAGAATAGCCGCCCGTGGATTGTGCAGGGGAATGTTTATTAGTTGCCAATTGTGTGACTGATACTTTGTTCCGGTTTGTAGTTAAGGTAATGTTCAGCAATTTTACTGCAGACAATTTGTGTTTGGTAAATTTTCTTGAGATAGAATGGAAATTTATTTTTGCTGAACTGAATACTCGGTCATGACAAAGCTTCCTAAGTACTCCAATCAAGGTCACATACCGAAATGTAAAGGTTAAAATTTGTTTGTATATATGTATAAACAATTTAGGTGTACGTGCATTCGTTAATTTTCCTTGTTGGGTTTTTCAGTTCATTATTCCTGTGATAAAGGCTTGACCAAAATGTTGTCTTGGTCAGTAGGCATTTAAAGTAAATACTAAACGATTAAATAAAAATAAATAATTTAGTATTTGAATGTAATGATAGGAACATGAGATTACTTGACGAGAGTAAGCAAAATTTAACAAAAACAAATAATTTCAAACATGTTAGAATTTAAGCACTTAAAAAACGGAGGAACCACCAAATTTTACTGATTGGCAATTACACACCATTTCGGAATATCTTCATCTAAATGAATAACTCAATGTAAATGATGAAGGAACAGTTTAAACACCAATAAAATGAATTGAACTTGTCAGGTTCAGGGAAACTGATACGCAAAAGACTATTACTAAACGTTACGTATTACTTAGATTAATAGTATAACAAAGCATGTTATTTCACTGTATTTGAACAGATGATTAAAGCCACATGTGATACTTTAATTTTTTCAATGGATAAAAAATTGAATTTAAAGTAATTACCTTGAATCATGAACTGCTTAATGACTCGATGGAAGTGAGTACCCCTGTAGGAAAGTCCGTTCATACCCCTGGTAGCAAATGTCACAAAGTTTCTAACTGTTTTAGGGACTGTATGACCGAAAAGTCCAATGACAATTCTTCCAACTGGTCTGTCACCAATGGCCACATCAAAGAACACCCTTTGCGTAACTTTGTATCGGTATCCCTATAATAAAATAAACATGTAAGACTTCATAAGGTACAATAAGACAGTTTACAAAAGTTAGCCGGTTCACTTGTACCTGACAATTATGGAGTAGCAAAAGTGTACAAAAAATCACGGCAATTGCTCTCATTTTCTTCTTGCTACACTTGTTCCTTTCACACTATCCGCTTCTACCCAAACGACTTAGCAAATATAAATGAGACAGGCCTTTCTAGTACAACCTCTTATTGTCTTTGCGCCTTCTAATTGTTTACAATCCGTCAAGTTCAAGCGCGTAGTGGGGCTCCTGATTCCTTAACACAGTACCTCCGAATTGGTAGCGATACCTTTAAGTCTTTGTCTTCTCCTTTGTCATTAGGTAATAATTCCATTCCTTCCCCTCTTTCCCCTATCATCAAGAGGCCTAGCATCGGCCCAGAGTTTGCCAAGAAACTAAGAAACGTGCTAAAAATAATTTCTAAACAAACCGATTCGAGTTAAACGAATCGAAGTCGAATTATGAATAGATTTATGGAGAAATAATCTCAACATTGGCATATAACGCTTAAATTCCGGCTAAAATTCCAGTAGACGGTTCAATTTGTTGTGAGATGATTATTCCGCCAGACACCAAAATTGAAAATGGTTGAATGTCACCTTCTCATTGATGTTGCTCCGCAATTTGCTCGGTTGAGAATGTTGAAGGACGTTTCGGTCAAAACTAGGTTACGCGCTTCCAATTTTTCATTGGGTGTTTCTTTGACGAAACCCAACGTAAAACCAAGAGATTCGTTTGCAATTAAATAATCTGTGCAACCGGAAGAATCAACGATTCGCGGAATACGTGATTTGAACGGTCATACATAGGACTAGTCAATGTAACATACAAAAAGCAGGTCAGTACATTCAAAAACGTGAAATTTTCAAATGTGACGGGTTATCAAATTTATTTGAAACTTATCAGTTGATGGCCATCACCGATGGGACTTTCGCACGGCAAGGAATCAATATCGATAAGTACCATGAATTTGTGTAGTAGTGGCGTACTGTCTGCTTTAATTTGGGAATCTTTAGAAAGCGACACTGATGTTAGTATCCTAATTAACCTTTACACAGGGAAAACATGCCAATGTCAATGCAATGAGCAACTCAACAAATTCATATCCTCGAGAGTGCAATTGATTTACATCGAAAAGAAATCAAATATCGGAATTAAGGGGTCATCTGCGGTCACAATGTTCTTAGTTCTTAGTAAATCATTATACGAGTCACTATAACCAGTGCAGTTGTAAAATTTACAGAACCGACTTCACTACATCCTCCATTGAACGGGCTGTCTCGTAATCAGTTAACCTTGAACTGTTGAATACAACAAAATATCACATGTACGCGCCGCTTCTGCTATATTATTTCTAAAATAGTAAATTTTCCGCATTAGCTTCAATGATTAGTGATGTCACCGATCGTGTAGAGAAAAGTCTGCCAGAGGGTAGACCGGTTTGATTATTTCGCCGCCATAAAAGGTACAATTATAGTGCGATCGTATGATTCGACTGCTTTCTGATTACCGAAATGTCAAATAGTTGATAATTCGATTGCCATGGATTCTTGTATAGTTTCAGTCGTCGGATTTTATCGGATTAAACGAGCACGCGGATCATATAATCGACTGTTGACATCTAAGGATGCATACGAATGATAACTAGAAATTTAGCATGCTAATAAAGCAAAAGTCACGAACTTTAAATGTTGCAGGTTCACACATGGGGACTCGTTTCAAGAAAATTTTATTCGCCGGAGCAACACTTGGGATAGGAGGATGCTTAGCCTCTTATTTATATGATACTCAAGTAATCGGTGTTCAAACTCTGGCAGCTGCTGAATTAAACAATGCTAGAAAGAAATACCGCAGGGAAAAAAGACCTCTGCCAAATCGAGCTGATCAAATTAAATCTCTCAAGGTCGAGGAGTTCGATATTCTCATCGTTGGTGGTGGTGCCACCGGAGCTGGATGCGCTTTGGATGCTGTTTCAAGAGGTCAATAGTTTTTTATAATCAGTGCCCTTATACTGCAATCAGTACTAGTGCAGTAATTCTTAATAAATAATTTCTAATATTTCGCAAGCTATATTGAACTAATCATTCTATTTTATCATTGTTTCATAACTAATCATTATTTTCTTTTTGAAGGTTTGAAAACAGCTCTAATTGAAGCCGATGATTTCGCATCTGGCACAAGCAGTCGAAGTACGAAGTTAATTCATGGTGGTGTCAGATATCTTCAAAAGGCTATTATGAATTTCGATATCGACCAATATAACATGGTTAAAGAGGCACTCAGCGAAAGATCAAACATGTTGGAAATTGCTCCTCATTTGACTAGGCCATTACCGATTATGCTTCCAGTATATAGGTACATAAGATTCAAAGACGCATAAAAGCAATCGTGACATACTCATATTTTAAGGAGGGTTTTATCATAATTGAACCACTTAAATTTTAGGTGGTGGCAGATACCATACTATTGGTTTGGTATAAAAATGTATGACTTTGTCGCAGGATCAAAGACAGTTAAAAGTTCGTATTACCTTTCGAAAGAATCTGCCCTTGAACTTTTTCCGATGCTAAGAAAAGACGAACTCTGTGGGGCTATTGTCTATTACGACGGTAAGTTAATAACCGGAGAAATATTTAACTTGCACAAACTTTTCTTTCCCATGCATGTCACTGTTTATATTTACAATACGTAATCAGTAGTGTCCGTTATGCCTTGAAGGCCAGCAAGACGATGCCAGAATGTGTTTATCAATTGCCCTAACTGCAACGCGTTACGGTGCTACCGTAGCAAACCATGTAAAATGTATCGGCCTATTGAAAAGCAAAAATGAAATGGGAGAAGTTATTTCTGGTGTCCGAGCAAGAGATGAGCTGACAAAGGAAGAATGGGATATAACAGCAAAATGCGTGATAAATGCCACAGGGCCATTCACCGACACACTCAGGCAAATGGATGATCCCAAAGCTAAAAACATTTGTTCTCCCAGTTCGGGTGTGCATATCATATTGCCTGGTTATTATAGGTAAGTGTAAAGTTTTCGTACGCCTAATACACATAATTTGAGACATTGAACTTTCTTACCTTCCAAGGTAATTGTCTCGCTCAAAGTCCCTTTGTTTTGCTTGTTAGCAGTGCCCTGTTTTTAAAACATCTATAAAAGTATATTCATTCCAAGTCCAACAGAATGCCTATTTATTTTCCTACTTCTAGCCCTGAACAAATGGGACTGCTGGATCCATCCACATCTGATGGCAGGGTAATATTCTTTTTACCGTGGAAAAAAGGAACAATAGCAGGAACGACTGATTTACCCTGCGAAATTACTCACAGTCCGAAACCTACAGAAGACGAAATATTATTTATTTTATCCGAAGTGAAACACTACCTGAATCCTGATGTTGAAGGTTAGAACATTTTAATGTTAAAATAATAGCATTTTTTTTCAACTGATACAGACGACAAGACTTATAATGTGTGTCTTTTATGTAGTACGAAGGGGTGATGTTTTGTCTGCGTGGTGTGGAATACGTCCTCTTGTATCAGATCCAAACAAACCAGACACGCAATCTTTGGCTAGGAATCATGTAGTTCACGCAAGTAAAAGTCATCTGATCACAATTGCGGGTGGAAAGTGGACAACCTATAGAGCAATGGCTGAAGAAACCATTGATGAAGCCATTCGAGGTACTAGGAGTTATTTTTATCATCCATGCGTATGTTTCTCAAACATAATAAACACTTGTTTTGCTTGAATTAGTTTGTAACTTAGAACCGAAGCACAAGGAATGCCAAACCGTTCATTTGAAGATCGAGGGGGCTCATGGATGGACTCCGACCATGTATATAAGATTAGTTCAAGATTTTGGTTTAGAAACAGAAGTGGCGCAGCATTTGGCCCAATCTTATGGTGACCGAGCCTTTGCGGTAGCTAAAATGGCTACATTAACGGGGAAGCGATGGCCTATATTGGGAAAACGAATCCACCCGGAATTTCCATACATCGAAGCCGAAATTCGTTATGGTGTACGAGAATATGCTTGCTCGGCGGTGGACATGATAGGAAGAAGATTAAGACTAGCCTTTTTAAATGTTCAGGCGGCTTTGGAATCATTGCCGACCGTGGTGGATATCATGGCAAATGAACTCGACTGGAGCGAAGAAGAAAAAAAGGTAACCATTAGTTAAGATTTTGTCAATACTGACGCACCCGACAACGTCTCACTTAAATAAAAGTTGTATTAACGTTATTGCAGAAGCAATTGTCCCAAGCAACAGAGTTTCTTCAGTATGAAATGGGTCATTCAGTAAACAGAGCATCTAAGGAAAAAATACCAATTAACTTGAGCAAAGAGGAAATTCAAATGTACATTAAACGTTTTGGAATAATTGACAATGACCGCAAAGGATACGTTTCTATTAATGACATTCGTAGCAGTCTGAAGGTAGTGTATATGGAAAAACCTACTACCTCCTTAACAATGTCAAATACTCCTTAATTTGCCTAATCGAATGAGCTATTATATATTTCAGCGATCCGGAGAAAACATATCGAGAGATGAACTGCATGAAATTCTAAACGAGATCGACACAAACATGAATGGACAAATAGAATTGGACGAATACTTACAGGTGAGGCAAGGGTGCAAGAGGTAAATAGTATGAATTTCTTCTAAAAAGCACAAATATATTTTTTTGCGACCAGGATTGTAGAGTATGAATTCATTGATTTCTTCCAAGCCAAAACTAATGTGACCATATTTTTAATAGTAAATTAACACTCACCAAATACACATTTGAAAATTTATCAATTCCATGTCATCCTTGACTTAATACAAGGAATTTTCTTTTCAGATGATGTCTGCCATTAAATCAGGAGCTGTCACCCATTCTCGCTTTGCAAGAGTTGCAGAAATGGAGGAAGAACGCCTCCAAAAAGAAAAACTGAAAAAGAAAATATCTGTTGAAAGAAGCGGAGGCGGCCTCTAATTAGCAAACATGTTAAGTGTTTATATTATGAATAAATTTATAATATTTTTAATTTATTGAAGTAACATTAAATTTTACTTGAAAATTGGACATCATGAAGTTAAATATTTCAAGATGAGATTTTTTGTACTTTCATTCAAGAAATGAGTTTCCCTGATAAAACAAAATAATAAAAACAATGACGAACGGTGGTCAACTACCTGTTGGCTTAAGAATTTCAAATAAATGACAAAGAAATATAAACATTATTGGGACACAACAAAAATAAATAGTCTTGCACGAAAGTAAATATAAATTAGATTCGCATGGTTTGACCATCAGGAAACCCATGAGTATGAAAAGATCGAAATCGTCCCAACCGATTTTGGCGCGGAAATGTAGTCAAACGATATTAAGGCAAAGGTCTTTTTTTGAAAATACTCAGGAGGCGAACAAACATTTTGAGAAATCCGAAGTGAGTGATGCAAAATTAGAAAAAGTGTTGGCGGAAGCTGAAGAATCGTTTGATAAAGGCGAGTACGAAACTGCCCTAATAAAATTCAGCCGTGGTGCGTCATTAAAACCACGGAGTGACGCCTTCGCTTTGGGTGTAAGAAAATCACGAATTGCAATATTAAATGATCTAAAAGAAAGTGGAGACAACATGCGATTATTAAATTGTGAAGGGCCTCATAAGGCAAATATCCATTCTGACTCACCCAGATTTGCTTCATTACAAAAAGCAAAAGATAAAAAATATATGCCTCCAAAAATGACATCAAGGAGTGAAAACAATGATGTCACTGAATTTAAATCGGACACTGCAAGATCCATATTCACTGATTGTAAGAAAAAAATCTCAGAACAAACATACAATTTAAAAATTTGTGATGGAAATAATTTCAAACAGATATCAGCAACCACTGAAGATGTTAAAGAGTATTTGAAAGATAGGGATTATTTTAAAATGAAGGAACAAAATACAAAAGAATGGAAAAAATTAAGGAGTGAAATGAACAAAAAAGTTGCAGAAAAGGAAGCAATTGAAAGGTATGAAAGAGAAGCAAAATTATTAGAGGAAAAAAATAACATAAGGCATTACTGTGAAGAACAAGTTACACTAATTGGAAGGTACTACCAAAATGGCAAAATATCTGATGTCCTAAGATTTTCTGAAAACTTTATTAAATATCTCAACAAAAAACAGGATAAATTATTGCCCAGGAAATGGGTCTATCTAGCAACAGCATTCAATTATTTGGGAAGAGCTTTTATTGAGAAAGGAGATTATGAAAAGGCTAAAACATATGGTGAAAAACTCTACAAGGTAGCCATTTCATCTGCAAATACTGAATTAATAACTCAGAGTTACATACTATCTGGTAAAATATATGTCAAGTTTGGAAAGTATGAAGAAGCTGCTTTCATATGGGAAAAACTGATACCCCTAATTGAAAACAATGAAAAGAAAGCTTGGCTACATCATGAAATTGGTCGATGTTACTTTGAAATGGGCAAGTATGACACAAGTTACAAATATGGTTGTGACTCAGCTTCATGGGCAGAGAAATGTTCAAGTCTAAAATGGATCTGCTCAGCTAAAGTCTTACAAGGCCAGTGTGAAATGAAAAGAAATAATTACAGTAATGCTTATCAATTATTCCTTGATGCTAAAAAGCAAGCAGAAATTGTGAATGATGAAAGCATTTTAAAGTATATATCATCTGTGGAAGAATTACTGACCACGGCATTGGACAACACCGTTCCTCTAAGTTCAGATAATGACTCATAATATTTCGTAATTCATATAACCCCTTATAACGAAATTATGTTATGCTATAATTTTTCATGCATAAAATATTAAAATTTGTTTATGCACATAAGGAGTCATTTCAATATATTCAATAATTTCAAATAATTTGTACGATTCAAAATATTTAAAGAACAATTCAATTTATTACAATATTTAAAAATTAAAAGTACAGTTTACACAAAGACTACAAAATGCTTGGCAGTGGTTCCAACACATAGAAAAACAAGACGTGGAAGCAGAACACAACTGATATTTTTCCTACTTTGGCGGTAAGACACATACCAATAAAAGTTAAAATTCGATACGTGTTTTGAAAGAACCTGAAGAATAAAATTATAATACATTATCATTAATTTTTTATTTGCAGCTCAATTAGTTTCCATTCAAGAGCATATTGCATAGCATTACCAATGAATTTGTAAAAATATTGAAATCTTCAATAGAATATGATAACGAATTACTGAAACAATAATTTTTGAATTACGAAAACAAATTACATTTAGATATTAACTCTAAATCCTCTACCTATTTTAATATATAAATAAGTACTAAACTAATATTACTGAAATAACACCTGAAGACATACGAGTCACAGTTCCGTCTGCGCCACTCTCAATAGACACTCAAACTTTCAATATTTTTTTTTAATATTTTCTGTGAAAAAACTGACGTTTCAAAAGAATTCTTTTGGATGTCTGTAAGATGATAAAAAATAATAAGCTGGTATGACACACAGCACCCATGAAAAACAAAATTCTCCACCCGTAGGAGGGGCGGACTGCAACGAAGCGACCGTTATAACTGGGGCGTGGTTGGGAAAATTATTGTAAACAGCAAAAGATTGGTTTAATCACGATAAATATTTCATTTATTAAGTATAATTTATCAGCTTAAGGATTCTGTAAAAAAGTACAAGGAATAATCTTTTGTAAGAATATCAATCAAAATTCAACAAAATCTAAGTGGTGTACTATGGAGGTGATACGAATATTAAAGGAGAATATGAAAAGAATTTTTTGCAAATACTGTCAAAATAAGATATGTATTATCTAAAAACTAAGAATGGACTGAAACACAAAGAGAAACATTACAATGGTTAAAATTGAAATTGGATATTCAGTTAGAGGTTGAGATTCATTTGGTCGGAAGAAAACTATTACTCTACAACTAACGAAACTCTGAAGAATTGTAGTAAGTAATTCTTTTTGTTTGCATCTGATTAAACAGTTGCCCAAAATATGTTTGTTTTCAAGCTTCAATATCAAGTGACTAAAATTTTATGTAAGTTAAACTGTTAAGTAATCCTCCTACAGAGAATTTTTGTAGTTAATTCAAGTCAGACGTACATTAATTGTAAATTTCAGAATGTTTTTTCAATCTCCACAAAAATAAATGGTTCCATCCAAGAAAAAAATCGTAAATAAACTTGTTGTTATGCAACCATAAAACGGCTACTTGACGCTATAAGCAACGTTCGTTTGATCTCTGCTAAAATCGATACTCTTTATATTGCCAGTATAGAATTTTTCTTTTATCACAATACATTACGTTTCAACTTAATTTTGTCGACCGCGATTAGCGAAAAAAATTCAAAGCTTGAGTTACAGGAGAGAGGCTGGCATGTGCAGTGCGAGTCAGGGCAGTAGGTAAGCCGGACGCTGCCCAAAGGGTGTTTCTAGGGTGTAACGAAATAAATCAAAGGACCCAGGGATTCTCCCTACTTTCCTCTGTGAGTGCAAGAATAAGACGAAGGGGCGGTTTCTCTCATTAAAGTCCTCCGACCTCTTCTGATTAAATGTTCCTCGCATAGTGAAATTATTAGCAGTGGTTTTCCCCTCCGACACGCGGACAAAGGCCAGAAACAGTAAGTCAGCCGAGTATCCTTATAAGGATTCCCAACATTTATTACATTAACGAAAGCATATGCATTTAAACCCCGACCGTGGCAGAGTTCCCTAAAATTTCTATAAGTCGTCAGTGAACACTGAAAAACCATACAGTTAGGCATCAGCTTAGCCTGGTCGTGGTATCAGACGACCGAGAAAGACTTAAAAAACAGTGTTTAACTTACGTTGAGCAATGCTCTTATGACCGGTTGAGGCGTTCACAGCTGCCAATCAGGCTCCTCTTGGGCTCGGCTTGGGTTGCGCCAGCTACGTGAAGCCTCGCCAGTTGCCTTGTTTTGTAGTAACGCCCAGGATATTTATTTCGGTTATTTTTTGGAAGCAGTTATCGAACGCGTTATTTTCTGCTCCGGAGGTTTGCAAACGTGGTAGTTGACCACAATTTCGGCGACCATCAAGAAACAGTATTTTCGCCTAACCCAAAGTGTATTTTATTTAAAGAGAAAAATATATTTCTTCAAGGACTGAGAAACATATTTTAAAATGCGATGTTGCAATGTTACGTATTATAAGAATGGTCGGAATGATCTTGCCGCGAAGTAATAATTTTGTTCTTGCATGTCACCCAAAATGTCTTCATCAGATACAAATAATGCGGATGTTAAAATAAAAACAGAAGTGATACTTCCCAATTCCACGCCTCAGGTCAGTATGTATGGTCCATGGGCGGGGGGAGGTCGGTGGGAGGCTAAGGCCTGCGATCTTTGCGCCGTTATCCTTTGTTGCCAAATCGTTTTCTCCAATATTGATTGACTTGTACACGAAAATAAACACTTTGACATTTTTATTTACTATGTTTATTTCTGCTAAGTAAATCCCGTACCAGTGGTTAATTTAAGTAAGAAGTACTTTAAAAATATACGCCTCATCACTCTGTTGGATACACCTTTGTTAGTAACCATAAAAATTGAACTGGTCTTTTCAAGTAATCAAAATGCAGATTCCTTACAAGTTAACCAAAACCATATTACAGCTAAAAAGTTCGCTTTTGTTTTAGGATGTACAACCGTCGCCATTAGCCTTATTGGCTGCCACTTGCAGTAAAATTGGTGGGGTAAATCAAGTTAATCAAAATGAACAACAGCCTGATGGCCATCAAAATCAAAACAATGCAGTTGCACAAGCCATTCAATCAGGACAAATCAGGGTTGTTAGTGCAGCAGTGCTGCAACAACTTCAAGAGCAGCAAAATAGAAACCAGGCGCAGGGCCAAACTCAGGTAAATTTATGGCAATTTTGTACTTATGTTATACTTTATAATTTAAGAAAAGTAATAACTATTGAGATTTACATATCAGCCACAGGTAATTACCCTGTCCCAGCTGCAGAATTTCTTCCCTCCAATTCAACAGCAAGCTTCAACATCTACAGACACTTCACAAGATGTGAAAGTTCTGGCTCCCACTTCGGGAAATTCAAATCAGTTGCCTGCAGTTGTCTCTGTACAGGGATTGCCAGGACAACTCTTCCAGGTTGGTAAATGAATGGAAGATTAATTATATAATTGTATGCTTTAGAACTACATAATACCATGATAAAATTTTCCCAGGCTTCTAACACTGCAAGTCCAAATCCAGGTTTCAATGTTGTTCATCCTGTGCAAACAATTAATGTTGATGGACATGAGGCACTGTTTATACCAACTGCAATGACTAATTTAGGTGGTCAGTTTTTACCAGGGGGTCAAGTTGTCAGACCAAATGTCTTGCAGACCATTCAACTTCCAAATGGTACCTAATAAATATATTATTTGTCAATTCATGAGTAAAATTCAATTTGGTAAATTTTACATCTGTACAAAACATTTCAGGACAAAGTGTCTCTGTGAGACCTCAAATTATGCAAATGTCAGCAGTTCAGCAAACTGTACCAGTACAAGTTCCTATTTCATCTGCCAATGGTCAAACAATTTACCAAACAGTTCACTTTCCTTTACATGCTTTTGCTTCTAATGGTCTACCAGGATTGTTTCAAACTGCAAGTCAACCTGTTCAAATGCTTCCAGGTTTAACATCTGTAAGTTATTATAGGTAATTTTGAGCAAAAGCTGAATGACTGGATAGTTCAAAATAATTGAACTACTTATTTTTAGATGTCAACTGTTCCACAACCTCAAGTTGCTCAGATTATTACACCATCTGGACAAATACAACAAATACAGCTAACACAGCTAGGTCTTGCTGGATCCAATGTTATGTCACAAGCAGGTCAAACAAATATGATTGCTCAAGGCAGTCAAGCAAATATAATACCTGCTAGTCAATCAAATTTAATAACTGCCCAAGGAAGTCAGGCTAATATAATTGGCCAAACCAGTCAGACAAATTTACTTAGCCAAACAAATCAAACAAATTTAATAAATCAGGTAAATTAAATTTCTAAACAGGCAGGGCCATTTCTTTTAGTTTGATATAACTAATTATTTTTGTTTTTATGCAGTCACAACAAATAATAAATTCAAGTAATGCCTCCAATACTGCAACAACTACTTCTTGGTGTACAACTGCCACTCCAACACCAAGTGTTACAGTTCAAACAATTGCAACACCTACAGTTTTAAATTCTGGTGACCAACAACAACAACAGCAGCAGCAGCAGCAGGCCCAGCAACAGCAACAACAACAGCAACAACAAAATTTACTTCAATCATTGGGACTAACACAGCAATTTACACTGGCTGCCCCAGGTAGGGTTTGGATTTCAAAGCATACTATTACCTTGCATTTTGATAAATTTGACATATATGACATTAAATGTTTTAGGTTCCCAAGGACAGCAACCAATTACAGTTATTCCTGCAGGAAGTTTGACAAATTTAACACAACCAAGACCTAATATTGGCCTAATTCAAACATTTTTGGTGCAAAACGTCCCTGGACTGGGTCCAGTTCAAGTAATTCCTGCTAGTGCTTTCCAGTCACAACAATCTCAAACTTCCCAAACCATACAAGGACTCCCCTTAGGAGCACAATTAATTCGTAAGTTACAAATTTTATTAAAATGTTTATTCCTGTTGTTCTCTATCAAGAGTATTATTTAACAGAAATTTACAATAATTGTACTTTTTCAGAAACTGGTCAGCAGGTTCAAGAAGTTGTGGAACCTCCAAAATGGCAAATTGTTACAGTTCCCTCAATTCCAGTAGCTAATAACAATAACACGAGTAATACAAGTAGTCAAGGAAACATATCACAAGGAGTGAGTGATATTTCCTTTGATGAAGATGGACCAAAGCAAAAAATTAGAAGAGTGGCATGTTCATGCCCGAATTGTGTAGAAAATGATAGAAATATGAGGTAATTTATTTACTTTTATTTCATTTCATTGCTCAAATATAATATTTCCATTTTCTGTGAAACAATTGTGCAGTAATACTGACTTTGAATTTTTCAGAGCTGGTGGTGAAAGAGTACTTAAGAGACAACACATTTGTCACATAGCTGGTTGCAATAAGGTTTATGGTAAAACATCTCACTTAAGAGCTCATCTAAGGTGGCATTCTGGTGATAGGCCTTTCATTTGTACTTGGATGTATTGTGGTAAAAGATTCACGAGATCAGATGAACTTCAAGTAAGTATATCTAAAATTGCTAGTTACACTGTAATCAATACAAGTTGGTTACATTTGCAAGAATTAATTTTTTTATTTTCAACAGAGGCATAGAAGAACACATACTGGCGAAAAGAGGTTTCAATGTCCAGACTGTCAAAAGAAATTTATGAGGAGTGACCATTTGTCAAAGCATATAAAAACTCACCAAAAACAAAAATTAATGGTAATTTATATTGCTAAATTGAATTACATTGTTATACATTTATATATTTTTATCATATAACTTAACCATGTTTTTATTACTTTAGGAAGCTGCAACATCAACCATTTCAATGTTCACAGAAGATTCATCTAGTGAGGAAAACAAAATGATGATACATGACTTAAATGGGGATGGAGACCATGATCCTGTGTCTCATACTGACAATACATGAAACTTAATGTATACTTAGAATTAAACAAGAAAATCAAGTGAAAACATGAAATGAACAATAAATAAAAATAAAATCAAGTGATAATAGTAATATCTAATTCAGTCTATCAAGTCTATAATAGTACTTGAACACAGAATGATCAATAATCATTTTGTGATAATTTGAGAATGAAAATCAATAGAAATTCTGTACAACAATTTTTTAATTTACTGGAAGTTTCAACACTTTTTCTATTTTTATAAAATATATAATCATGATTTAGGGGAGAATTCTTAAAACTTGGTTTTCAAAATATACTTGTTTTATGTAAATTTTACAGCATGTGGAAATTTAAATATATATTTTGTGTGAAAGTAGAATTGTGAATGTATTTAGCAGACAAATGAAATTCAGTATCAAAAAAGTAAAATCAAACATTAAAAAAAATTGAACAGAATGAATTAATTTATCCACTTAATTTCTTCCATAATTCTATAATTCTTCTGTAATTTATTTCCTTGCATTCCTTCTTTTCACCTTTGTCTTAAATACACACAATAGTTGTTGCTTATTAAGCAGCTCCTAACCTTTAAACTTGTGTTTAAATTTATCTGGAACTTTAAGAGTTAAAAAATAATTTTTCCTAGATCCCATAATATTAAATTTATGATATAAACAACCAGTAGAATGGAACTGCACACCTATTCCACTAGTGTTGTTTTATATTAAATTTTTAATCTAAGTTTCTTCAAGAAGTGAAAACTAAATCAATGGTTACAACATAGAATTGATAAAAATTAAATTCATTATTAATGATTTTAATAGGTATTAGAAAACTGCTTAATATATTTTAATAAAATCATTTTTATTAATACATACAAATTCATTTTTTATTTAGAAGGAATAAATACGTACGAAATTTTTAACTCATAGAATGATAAGTTGACGAGTTAGAATAAGTCAACCACTCAATGCCTGTGATTACTTCTTCCAGTGTTTGATGATTATTATTGTATAAAATTTAATTAAGTCATCTTGCTTGAATGATGCGTGGCTTGGACACAAACGTTGAAATTTATCACGTCAAGAATCGAAAGTTTTGGGCGATAAATTTATAAAATTAAGTTCACTAACGTTCAGTAATAATAAACTGCAGGAAATATAGGAAACACTACCTTTGGCAGTTTCTTTGGTTATAATTTATTTAAAAACTCACAAATCTGGCAGATATATTTTCGATATAAAAATATTAGAATACAATTACAGAAAAACTGCACAAAGTTTTGTGCTGCTATTACATGTCTAAAATAGATGTACAAAAATTTTTCATATATTAACAAACTTTTCCTTCACTGCAGTTAAAATTAATGTAACACGGGACTATGATTATAAATAAAAAATTCTGATAAGAAACTCGGATGCTAGAATGTGAGATTTTGCTACGGTCCACACTCTGCGGCGACCGGTACGTTTGAAGGCAATTTCGATTTGATTGCATTGACGCAAGGGTTACGTAACCAAGTATCACTGGATGTGAGAAGTACAATGTCACATAACCTGTTTTAGCTAGAGCTAGAAACAGTCTCTGTCAGAATTTACGGTCGCACAGTTGAAGTAATATGCGTTATCGCAAAAACAAAAAATAGGTTGAAAAAATAGGTTCATTTATAGTTCCCGCTTTCTAATTTCTAGGTATCCAAAAATTCTGCGAATCAAAATATTATTGAACAGTCCCCATTGGACTAAATTACATGACGCAGGATAATAAAGTTACTTAAATATTGACCGGTTGTAGGCTTTTAGCCTTCGAATTAAATTTAAGTACAAAATTTAGATCCAGTAAAATTAAAAACGTGGAATGGCCGAACGCGATTGGAGACCTTTTGTGTACGGTGGTCTTGCTTCCTGCGCCGCTGAATTTGGTAAATATTGTTCACATTTATTGAGTGTCATTTACATTAATGTGTATAAATTAACATTTTAAATTAAATTTTTACATCAATATTGGCAAGTTACTAGCAGTATAATATTTTTCCAGGAACATTTCCAATTGACACCACAAAAACGAGATTACAAATACAGGGTCAAAAATTAGATAAAACCCATGTGAAACTTAAATATCATGGTATGATAGATGCATTTTTTAAAATATCAAAGCAAGAAGGATTTAAAGCACTTTATGCAGGGTAAGTTGGGTTCTTCTTATTGTTACTCATTGATCATTATACATGTGTTAATTTTCAAGTCATAAAATTGTTTTTTGCATTCAGTGTTATTCTTTTAATCTCTCTTTTTTCATCATTAACACTAAAAGTCCACATTAAAAAGACTTCATTACTAAAACAAATTATTTTAAATTGGAAGTCAGAATGTTTGTATTAGTATGTATGTTTTCTAATTCAAACATGATTATTTAACCCAATGTAAACATTAAGTTAAATTAGAAAAAGTACTAAATTCTATGTGACAAATTATAAGAAGAGAATACATCTTTAATTTTAAGTCAGTCAATTTTCATATTGAACTTCACAGCATAAATAACTTTGCTTATAAAAAACTTCATTTCAAGGAATTATATCTCACCTTCATGGCTTCATGTTTTCATGCTTATGTATAGCTAACAACACAAATGGATGTTAATAAGAACAAAAAGCATATACAATAATTTGTAGCAATCATTTAATTTTCCCTGAATGAAATGATTCTGTTTTTTCTGTTTGTGTTGTCAGCCGATTATTACTTTACAGATCCTGAAAAATGAAGAAACTGGAACTACAGGAACTGAAACTACTTTTTAACCCATCAGAACTTCTGTTAAAGAATAGTGGTGTGTAAAATTATATCTTTATTGAAATTTGGTATTTGTAAGGAGACTAACGGTAATTTTATTTTCATTCACTTAAAACATAAAACCTTCCAAAAAGCCCAACAGTTATGTGATTTCTCAACTTCAATGTCTCAACAAGTTGTGACATAATAAGAAATTTGTTTAATTTACTTATAATAGAGAAAGATATATACAAGTAAGGGTATATATATATATGTTTATTCAAAATGATATATATATCCTTATTGACACATACCTATTAATTGATAAATAATCATTGTATTAAACGTATCAAAGCATACCAGTATGGTTGCTGCAGAAGTAAAAATTTTTGGGTAACTCTCATGATATCAAAATATATCAAATTTTATGAATGGCTATTGTTTCCTTACACATTTAAAGTCAATGATAACAAAATTTTTAATAAACTTATGTACTGTGTATCCAGTAACATGACTTTTTATTTACAGTATAGCCCCAGCTGTCTTAAGGCAGGCAACATATGGAACAATTAAGTTTGGGACATATTATTCACTTAAAAAGTTTTTGGGACAAAGAACAGAGGAAGACATTGTCTTGAATATTGGCTGTGCAGTGGTTTCTGGAATTGTTTCAAGTAGCATAGCAAATCCAACAGATGTTCTCAAGGTTAGAATGCAAGTTGTTGGAGTTCAAAAAAGTGGAATTATTGCATCATTTCAAGAAGTTTATAGATTGGAGGGTATTTGTGGATTATGGCGAGTGAGTGACCCATTAAGCAATGACAGAATAGGTTGAATAAAAGTAATGCACAATTATAGAGTTGGAAAATTTTTGCAGGGAGTTGGTCCTACAGCTCAAAGAGCAGCAGTAATTGCCGCTGTTGAACTTCCTGTGTATGACATGAGTAAACAATACCTGAAGCCAGTGATGGGGGATACAATATTAAATTATTTTTTGTCTAGTTTTGTAGCAAGTTTAGGCAGTGCTATAGCATCTACACCAATTGATGTCATTAGAGTGAGTATCAATAATAGTTTACAGGAAAACTTTTTGAGTAATGTCATTTAAGGTTGTCAATTAATTTTATGCAGACAAGGCTAATGAACCAGAAGAAATTAAAGTTTGTCACATCTTCAAACACCTCTAGAATTTACAAAAACAGTATGGATTGTTTTGTTCAGGTGTGTAATTTTTAATTGTAATTGTTTTTAACATTTGTAATGTTTAGGTGTTACATCTCAGTGTCTTAGTAATTAAGAGTTATTTAAAATAAACATACTTTTGTTTCAGACTGTGAAAAATGAAGGGTTCTTAGCATTGTACAAAGGTTTTATTCCCACATGGGTGAGAATGGGACCTTGGAATATAATATTTTTCATCACTTATGAACAATTAAAAGTATTTTATTAGAATGAGTAAAAATAATGTGATTTTTTGCTTTTTGTTCCTATGGATAGCACAGTTGTTGTGCTTACCTGATATTGTTGACATTTGGTATGATATATTTTTTGTGAGCTTACTCAGTTAAATTCATAACTTTTTTTCCTGTGAAAAATGCCTCTGGTTTTTGCTTTCAGATGTGAATCATTGAGAAGAATAAAATGAAATTATTTCTATTGGTTCTGACCTGTGCAAAACATTTAAGTGCAGCTGATCAATTCAGTACATAGTTTTGTGCTACTCTTTATCAGTTGTGAACATATTTAAAATGCTTTTTCTATTTTTAGAAGTGGAAAATTGTATCTGTCATTTGTTATACCAAAAATGAGGTTTCTTTTAAATTGTCATTTATTTATCATTGAATGGTTTATATTTAGATAAGCATTCACAGGAATGACAAATGAGATCTTTTAGTCTGTTACTAATATTACAATACACTATTAAACAAAGATTTCACCATTGAGCAGGGACAGTATTATTTTCAATATATAAGGTTTAAAAATGGTAAACACTTATAGTGGTTTCAGTATTAATTTTTCCTAAAGGTTTATGCTGAAAATTAAATAAAAATTTTTAAACACAAAATCTTAATTTTTCTCTATGGTACCCTACAGTTTGCTTTTTCATAAACATTCTTTTAATTTTAAAAATTGACTTGGTTTAAATTAAGTATAACATTTGTGCACAATTATGAATCAGGTTTTATGTATGATTTGTTGCAGAAAGAAAAGTATTCAGGAAAAATGAAGTTTTAATCTAGGAAGAATGACTAAAACCCAATATTATTGTTTCAGGTTGAGGGATAGCAATAGATTTTGCTTGAAAACACAATGTACTGTTTTCAATAATTAAATAAAAAGGATAAGATAAATTACTACTCAAATTCATGGTGTTTAAATTAATTTAGCCCATTGGACACATTTTATTAATACATTATTATACCTTAATTTAACATATTTTAATGGTCATAATTGTATTCATAAGTATTTCTGTGATTGCATATGTAGTACTCCTAATCAGCAAAAAGAAAACTTAAACATTAAATTGTTGATTAATACTTTACACTGTAATTGCAAATTTTATCTTCAAAGTTTGAATTCATGAATAGAATATTTTAACACACTGTTTTCATGTATTAGATTATGAATAATCAGTGGAAGGAAACATGGCCTTTCCTCTGTGATTGAATGAATAAAATGTTGGCAAATTTCTTAAGGTTTCCCATGATTTATTCTCCAATTCTGTAGTAGCTCTAATTTCTTTGAAGTCACCAGCTATATAAAGAATGCCATACATTGCTATGAAAAGGCTCAAAATTCCTTGTATGATTATATCTAATGGTAATGTGTAAAATTCTTGTTGGGTTATTCGTAGGTACGATCGATCTGTAATGCATAACCTCTATTAATCTGAATTCATATTCCCCAACAAAAAATACTGTAATTTATTCATTAACGTACGCTGAGCAGCCGAATAAGCGGCATGAAATAATGATAACACCCCTACAAGGAATGTACACGTATGAAATGACAGTAAATCCATTTTTCTTATTTTAAGTGTAAACTTTACATGGGGACCGCCATTTGCGATAAATAACGTTAAGGCGGATACACTAAGTAGGAATCTTTATATTCACAATTTACTTATTTACTTCCTCTAGGCTTATATATTGTCTAATAATGTAATAATACTTTCACTTCTACCTCAAGAATACAATCAATCGTATATATCAAAAGCAAATTCACTTAAAAGTAATTGATTAGACAAAATAGAAGCAAAAAGAGGCTCTTGGTGGTAGCAAACGGCCCTGCGGGTTTCATTACTTTAAATAATAATTTTATGAAACTGATTTAATTTAGATACTCAGCGAGCTCTGTATGCGCACAAATAATAGTACAAACTAATTCGCCAACCCACTATGTCAACACGATTGTAAGCATCTTTGTTACCTATATTGCTTTGCCAAAATTAATTAATACACATTAATATTTAGCCACAAATATTACTTTCAGTTTTGATAAGTTAGAAGCATAGTATTTATTTTAAAGTCATAGTACTTAATGGTAACAAAATGTATTTCTGATAGTATACGACGTGTTAATCATTCTATAATAAAATAGTTGTAATTTTTACAGTTACCCCCTATATCAACGAGGAAACCCCCAACTGCGAATATTTTTACCCAACTTTTGGATGAAAATAGTCAGATCAGAAGAACCACTACCGCCCAATATGGTGTTATTTCAAACCTCAATTGAAATGACCCAGTATGATGTAAAGAATTATTTGGAAAAAATTTACAAGGTTCCTGTTGTAGAAGTTAAAACGACAATTAAAATGGGTGAGGTACCAAAGAATTGTGAGTGTTACTGTTTAAAAAAAATAATTTACTATTTTATTTATTTTTTTAGGAGCAATTAAACCATGTGTTTATTCAAGCAAACTGACAAAGGAAGATGACTATAAGGAAGCACTGGTCACATTGGTAAATGTTGCTTTAACAAGTAATGTTCAGTTTCACATTTACACTGAACTACTATGGATTATTATTGTATTTTTCAGCCTGTTGACCAAAAATTCGTTTTCCCAGAATTTACCACTCCCACATACAACAAAAAAGAGATGGAAGCTTACAAAAAAGCAAAAGAATCTTTTAGAAATACAACAGGTGATAGGCAACATAAAGTACCTGCTTGGTTTAAACGTTAAACTGAGATGTTTGCTTTAGTGTTTTCTTAAAAGCATCATAAAAAATAGGATTTTATAATTCATTTAATGTATAATTCATTTTTGTTGGAAGTGTGTAAATAAATTACCTTTTATATGTTGAGTACTTTGTGACAATAAAAATTACACAAATTAATTTTTAGTAATAGTTCTTGCTTTTTTGGGGTGGTTCTTATTCTGGAACTCAGCATTAACTTATAATACCGCAGAGCCTTAAAAAATCTAAACGGGGTAGAAATTTATTTTTTCTCTCATTGTTCATTTGTTCATATGTGAATAATGTTAATGATTTAACTTCGTAATTACATGATCAAACTTTAATAAAACGGTTCTTCCTCTATGGCAATACAGAGCGGTTCAGGAAACGCGTTCAGGAACCGCACTAATACTTCACTTTGTTTAGCGGTCGGTGCAAGTTAGTACACAAAAATGGAGGACAAACATCAACCAGATTCGAGTAATTCCGTTCAAATGGGCATAAAACATAAACAGGGAATGCCCATGCAAAGTCAGTTTGAGCAGGCAATTCTAGACGTTTACGACTTTTGCATGAAGGAAAAAGAAGCAGGTGTTCCTATCATACCGCTGAATCACTTCGCAAAAAGAGTCACCGAAATGTTGAAGGTTAGTTATTGACAAATTGACTCTACGCTTTGCATTTCGCGTCGGCCATCTTATATGCGTTTCCAAACATCCCGTCTTCTTAAAAATCCGTGACCATTCGTTTTTCATTGTTTGGAAACATTAAATTGACGTGATTTTGAGACGGTACCAAATACTTTTTATGAGAACTAAAATAAACACAAAAATTTAGACATAATGTAAAGATTCTTACACTGTTTTTAAATTTGGAATTTAACGTCTTTTACGTTACTATTTGAATTTCAATATTGTAAAGAAATTAATTGTAATAGGGTTAAGAAAGAAAACAAATTTATAGTATTATAATAGAGACTCTTATGCTTTGTGACCTTATAAGAGCATGTATTGCAGTATACTTTACCTTCTATGTATAGATTTCAGATTCTTCAGTGAAGAGGGTATTGAAAAAGAGAGAAAATGGAATCCCATTAGCACCACTTAAAAGAAAAAGGAATCGTAAAAGTCCAATCACAGATGTAGATGATTACACAAAGGATGCCATTGCAAGAAAAGTTCATGCTTACAGTTTCCAAGGTAACAATCATTCTTGTTTTACATTTTGCACTTGCAAAAAATCCCACATGAGATACGCATTACAAGGTACACAAAAATGTTTCTAATTTCAAACAATTCCAGACAAACAATTTACTATGGGTGCTTTCCTCGAGGAATGCAAAGCTGATTTAGGATTTAAAGGATGTGAGAAATCATTAAGAAGAATTTTGGAAAAACAGCTGGGTTTTGAATTCAAAAAGGTTGACAATAAACTTAAAATTGAGCAGAAGAAAGTAAAGAAAGGAAAAGTAAAAGGAGAGAAACCAGTCAAAACATTTAAGAAAACAAAAATGAAAGGGGCACCAGTTTCAGTTTCAATTCAAACTCAAACTGTCAGTCAGCCAGCTCAAGCTATACCAATATTAGATATTACAATGGGACATAGAGGAAACACAATGGAAGACATGACCACAATGCATAGGTATTCATTAAGATATGATATTACAATTACTAACATTTCATTCAACTAAAACATGTCAATTACTGATTGGTTGCGTAATGTGTTAAGCTTATGGTTCTATTGCAACTTTTTAGTATACCAGTGCATCGAATTCATCAAATGGAGGATGCATCCATTCAACATCGTAATCATCCAGGAGACACAATTGAACACATGGCAATGGCTGGATTGGTTGCACATCGTACCAATGTTATAGAAAACATGGCAATAGCCCACAGAGCAAATGAAATGGTTATCCAGCAACATCAACGTGTTGGGGATATGACAGTTATTAATGATTATAGGTCGAAATAAGATCTATTTTAGCAGTATGCAGTCAGTTTTTTAAGTGAATTTTACATTTTGTTGAAAATTTATGTGCAGTAAGTCAGTGTCTGAACAATGAACATTTTATTGTTCTTCGGAAGTTTTATTTCCTTGTGAAAAAGTCTTGCAGAAAATCTCATGTGTCAAGAACCAATTTTTTAGATTGAATGTTAGGTGGTGGGAGAAAATTGGTACAACTGACAAACTGCAAAAGCAACATTTATATAAAGTTCTTGCAGTAAACTATTCAATCAAAATTGCAGATGGTAGAATCAGAAATGTACTGTATTTAACTATATATCCTTATGATATTTGAAAAAATTCAAAGTTCAGGATATTGCATAAATATTTATTTCAATTACTCTTCTTTATTTAAGGAATTTTTTATATTTCCACTTATACGTAGTGCAAAATAAATCACAGAACGCAATATAAGAATATAACATTTTTTATATTACAATAATTAATTTTTTCCTATATTCTTTTATCTGTTACTTGTTTATACATATTTTGGAATTGAATTACTAGGCAATTATATTGGCTCTCTTGCCATTAGAAAATGCCAATAATCATTTAATCGTAATAATATTTAATAATAATAAAATAATTTGATTGAAAAAAATTTATAGTTAAAAGAATATTTGAAATAATAACTAGAATGTTTAAGGTGCTATTACTTAAGACTGAGTAAAGTTAGTGCTGGCTAAAACAGGTAAAAATTCACTTGAGGGATGCGAGACGAAAATATTACCAGTAGCAAAATCAGTTAACCCCCGATTATCCCATAGAAGTGAAATGTCAGTAAAGTTTTCAAGAATGGCGGATAAACATCAGCCGGATTCTAGTAATTCTGTTCAAATGGGTATTCGGCATAAACAGGGTATGCCGATGCAAAGCCAGTTTGAACAAGCAATATTAGATGTTTATGATTTTTGTATTAAAGAAAAGGAGGCTGGAGTACCAATAATTCCGTTAAATCATTTTTCGAAACGGGTGTGCGAACTGTTAAAGGTAAGTTCATAGGCTTGGGCTGGCTTGGCAGCCATTTTATGCATTTGAAATTGCCATTAGCCCGTCTTCTTAAATTAAGATTTTTATCTCAACATAACCTTCACAACATCATTATTTTTCATGACATTATTTTTCTTTCGTTTTATGTATGAAAATTACAAATATTTCTTTTTATAAATTTCCGAATGACTTTCGAATTTAATATATTTTACATCTTAGAGCTGAATATATCGATTATCAACAATTAAGCTTTTATTTTGTGGTAACATACAATCTTTGACATGTAATTATTATTGTTTAATGTAAATAATGATTTATTAAAGACTGAGCCATATGAAGAATGACTATCAGGTTAACGCTAATAAATTACTACAGATATTTGTTTGTTCAAAAGATTTCAGATTCGTCCGTAAAGCGAGTGTTGAGAAAACGAGAAAATGGAGAACCTTTAGCACCAGTTAAACGAACGCGTAACAGAAAAAGTCCGATTACAAATATAGATGATTACACAAGAGATGCTATAGCAAGAAAAGTTCATGCATACAATTTTCAGGGTTTGTATTCACAGAGATAATTGCATCACAATGTATACAAGTGATATGTTTTGACAGGCTCTGTAACATTACACAGGAATAACAATTTTTTTAAAATTTATAATTAATAATACTGATGGTAGTGATAAATTTTTTCTAATTTTACTGGAAATTCTTTTCTTCTGTGATTAAAAAATGATTTGTGGTATGATTTTTGTAGTTTATTAATTCGTAAGTGTATAAGGTATGGTAATAGGACAATGAAGCTGGTGTAAAAAAATGATATTATTTTAATGAACGTGAAAATAAAAGCTACTTATATTTTTAAGTTGCTTTATCGACTTCATGAAACTCTACAGAGGATCTTGTATTCAAATGGAGTTTCTTCATAACAAATGTATTTAGTGAAATGGCTTTCATCTTTAAATGAGAATGAGTATGTTAGATGGCAAATTCTGTAGTTTGTTTGCCCTTTAGCATACCCATTCAGGTTCATTGTTTGCAATGAGTTTTTTGCAGTCTTTCAATTTAAATTCTGTTTTGCATTGCCATTTTGTTCTGAACTTGAAATAATAATTCCATTTTTTTTACTCTTTGGAATGAAAATACTGTGAACCTCATTCTACACACAAAGTCAATTATTCTTATTCCTTCCATTCTTACTCCTGTAATATCTCAATTATTTTTTACTTATTACAATTTGTGACCTTTAAATCAGTTATATTAATCTCAGTCACCACATTTGAGTTGTTTCCTCTGCCTCAGAATATTTCCTTGAAACTCACCTGTGTCATCTCAATTAAGAGCACTGGATGTAAATCTATTTTAGACAAACACTTCACAATGGCTGCTCTTCTAGAAGAATGTAAAACAGATCTTGGATTTAAGGGTTGTGAAAAATCGTTGCGGGCAATTTTACAAAAACAATTGGGTTTTGTCTTCAAAAAGGTTGATAATAAATTAAAGTTAGAACAAAAAAAAGTAGTGAAAAAGCGCACGCGAAGTCCAAAAGATCAAAAATCTTCAAAGAAAACTAAAAAAACAAAGCAGAATTGTGTTCCTGTTCAAACTCAGACATTGCAAACTGGTCCTGTACCAGATATGACAATGGGACACAATGATAGGACTACAACAATAGATCACATGGGTACCACAATGCACACGTAAGTTACATTAAACATTTTGAAAAACAGAAGTTTAAACAGTTGTACTAACAAATGTCTAATGATTAAAGCCTTTTTTCATTTTAAGGATTCCTATACATAGAGGCCATACTGGAATGGAAGACATTCAAATAAGACATCAAACCCATCAGACTGATACAATTGAACACATGGCCCTAACTGGACTAGTGGCTCATAGAACAAATGTGATTGAAAATATGGCTATGGCTCACAGAGCAAATGAGATGGCCATCCAACAGCACCACAGAGGTCATCCCATGGAAGGAATGACAACAGTCATAAATGAATATAGAAAGCAATAAGTATTAATCAATGAATGAATAATAAGAGGTATCTTTTATTTCAGGTAGTACATTATTTAAGTTAGAAAATAGGTTTGAGTTATTTCTTTAAAAAAATCCTCAAGTAGTTATTAAAGTATTACCTAAATGGTAATGGTACTGTATAGAACCATTCAAAAAATAAAATGTTTTCAATCACCTAAAATTAATTTTTGAAAAAGAGTATTAAAAATTCTGTTTTATTTTTAAACTACAAAAATTTTTTCATAAAGATGGTTTCTTGAAGTAGCTGCTATTTAAGTATTTTTCAGTAGCTAATCTATAGCCCAATTGAAATGAAACATCCATTGTTGATCTGAATTTATTTTGCTTATTAAGATTTTTTGTTGAAGGCAAACATGGGATTGTTGAACAATTTAGTTGAATCCAGTAAGCTACTTATTAAATTTTTTGAAAAATTCTTTTTTTTGTTTGAATTATTGTTTAGGAGTCATATGAAACAATTGTGGCAGTTTTATTATGTGCACCTTTGCATGTTCAAATTGCAAAACAAAATGATAAACAAATTGGGTGGTTTTATACTATAAAGGTAATTTATCATCCACGACGAAGAATAATGTATTACAAAATGAATTTTATAAACATTACTTTTTTATAAATAATACAAATGTTTAACATTTTGAAAAATATATTTTTATATAAACTTGTTATTAAATGATTAATAACAAGAGCGGGACAATTATAATTGTACCACCTACAATTAAAGGACGACACTGTGTCGAACTTGAATGAGAAAGATTAGCAAAAATGTATTTTTTATGTGATTACTTAAGAATCCTTTAAGTAATACTTTATGTTACATTTAGACTGTAGAATTTTTAATCCATCACATCTCAAAATTAGTAGCCAGGAATAACTGATTATGAACAATGTAAATTTGTTAGAAATACTAGGAAAACTTTGTACGAACGTTAGTGGTGGTAAATGAAATGTATAAAAGTATGTGTATGACCTCTGACAAGTTTTTTTTATGAAAATAAATATATGTTTGAGGGAATACGAGTTTGTAATAATAATATATTTTTAAAGATACCAGCTTTTTTATTAATAATCTGAACATTCGTGAGCAGCCTAAAATAGAAGCAGTTGCACTTGGAAATCATTAAATATTAGTGCATTTTTATAATTGTTGCAACACATGCTTTCCGATAGTTTTAAAATACTGTGCGGATGTTAAGTTACTGAAGAAGGAATATTACGGATTCTGGCTTTAAATTAGTGATATTACCTTACCGTTGCCGCGGTAACGCAGGAGTTTAATTGTATTTTTAAGTGACAAAGTACGGTTAGTTCGCATTGTTTCCTGAATTCGAAAACCGTAATATGAACGATTCGAAAAAACTACTTGGTCCCACTGCCCTCTCTGTAAGGTATATGCCATTTCTATTAATACAAGCTTTGGTGTTTTTCAATGGGGAAATTATTTGTTGGTAAACAAAATTCAGGTAAACGAACGGGAGTTTAACTAGATTTTTTATATTTAGAGCTTCATTTATTTTTATTTTATTTAGCTCTTTTGTAATCGTTGTGAGAAAGTAGCGTAGTACCTTCGCGTGAATGGCACTCTTTTTGTGTTTTCATGTGTGGGACCGGAACAACCGAAAAAATGAAAATAAACTATTGTACGGATGTCGAGAAAACCGTTCTCTTGGCCAATTTCGAGAAGAGAGGATGGGTCCAAGTGGGTCCAGATGACGACTGGAATTTCTATTGGTCTGGAATACAAACCTGTCGAACCCTATTTAGTGTGGACAGCGGATATCGTATGAATGACTCGCAGTAATTATTTTGTCAAGTAAAAAATCCTATGAACGTGATACAAAGAATCATACCGAAATTATCATGTTTATAATTCAAGGATGATTAGTCACTTTCCCACCCACTATGAATTGTCTCGAAAAGATCTATTGGTGAAAAACATAAAAAGATACAGGAAAGAATTAGAGAGAGAGGGAAACCCTTTGGCAGAAAAAGGAGAAACCCCAGGAAAATATTTGCACCTCGATTTTGTACCTGTTACTTTTGTTTTACCAGCTGGTAAGCCATTGTAAACTAAATACAATACATAGTTAAATTTTCATTGCAATATTTAAAACCCGTTTAGATTACAACATGTTCGTTGAAGAATACAGAAAGAATCCCCAAAGTACGTGGATTATGAAACCTTGTGGAAAATCCCAAGGAGCTGGAATATTTTTGATTAATAAATTATCTAAATTGAAACGTTGGTCACGTGAAAGTAAAACACCATTCAATCCAACTCTAGTCAAGGAATCGTACGTAATTTCTAAGTAAGTATCGACGCCATATATGGTAAATGAATACTACAGTGGTCAGTGATTTTTAAAATACATTATATGAAGTCATTTTTTGAATCCCGATATAAAAACAATGAGGCCTTCTAAAATTGGCCTTTTTAGATATATCTACAGAATTTTGAAATGCATTATAATCACATACAAAAGAAATAATAAAATATTTGCTAATCATTGCTTAAACATTTACAGGTACATTGACAATCCCTTACTTATAGGAGGGAAAAAATTTGATCTTCGGTTATATGTTTTAGTATCATCTTTCAAACCCTTAAAAGCTTACCTCTTCAAACTAGGATTTTGCCGATTTTGTACCCTCAAGTATGATACAAGTATTCAAGAACTGGATAACATGTTTGTTCACCTGACAAATGTCTCCATACAGAAACACGGCGTAAGATTTGAGCAAATCTATTTCTTTGTACGACAACAATTGCTCAAACTTAATGTTTTCAATTCATTTTAAAGGGAGAATACAACAGCATGCACGGTGGTAAATTGAGTATACAAAATTTAAGATTATATTTGGAAAGTACGCGAGGTAAAATAGTTACAGAACGCCTCTTCACGTCCATTTCATGGTTAATTGTTCACTCGTTGAAAGCTGTCGCACCTGTCATGGCAAACGATAGACATTGTTTTGAATGTTATGGCTACGATATTATTATAGACAATAAACTTAAACCATGGCTGATTGAAGTGAATGCATCACCATCGCTCACATCAACAACAGTAAATGACAGGATTCTGAAACATAAATTAATCGACAATATTATTTCTGTAGTTCTACCTCCAGATGGTATTCCAGAGTAAGTGGGTATATTCTATATTTGACATTGTGTCTGTATTATAGAATGAAACTGTCTAAAATTACTTTGCAGTGTCAGATGGAATAAAATCCCAGCTCCGGAAGCACTAGGAAATTTCGAATTATTATTAGACGAAGAGCTCGCCGCTCAGGATGAGGCTTTTGGACGGTGTCGCAGTGAAATGAAGGCGAACTCTCATCGATGGAAATAATGGCAATGAAAAGTTCGGAAATGAAGAAATGTTGTGCAAGTTCATGCATCTTTCACAAGTAGAAATCTTTTTTCCCGATCCCTTCAGTGAATACGAAATGTCCATAGAGGAATGCCGAAAAAATAAACTATCTCTTTTAATACCTTTGGTGAGTTTATCATTTAATCAACCACAGTTTGGAGAAACTCCATCTTACAAATATTTTGACCCGCCATTTTCATGCAAACCCGACGCGTTATATCCTCCATATTAGCTCCCGTTTTGGCTCCTTTTTTAAGTCATAGTGTACTTACGACACAGCTATGCGAAAATTTTGATTTTATTACCTTTCAATTCTAACTGGTAAATTAATTTTTCCAATTTAGTATGAACGAAACAAATGAAACTAGACATCCTGAATAAAATATTGGATATATTCACTGATTCTATTTTACAATGTGCATGTTATATTTACGACAAAATGTTACTATACTGGCTGGACCAAATTAATTGTAATGAGCACCGATGAGAAATTCTGACGTTTCGGTTTCGACCACCTTGAACCAAACCCGTTCCCATGAGACATGCGCCATGTTCGTTTTTTTCCTTTAGTTATTCACACCTTAATTTTTAGGAATTTAGAAATATATCAGGTGTTTTCAACACATTTGGTTAAGTCAGTTTTCCTCCTTATTTTGTGTTTTTTTTAACGAAATGATGGAACCACACAACTCACGATGAAATGTCATGAGCGACGTTAAAATAGAAAGATATCGAATTGTAGAAAATGACAACAAGAAACCGTTTTGTGTTTACGTTATCGAGGCTAACGTCAACGGTAAAAGATACGTCGTAGAGAAACGTTACAGTCAATTCCACGCACTACACGTAGAGGTATTTAAATTTATTTTTCTGTTATCGCTTGATATTTCATAATATTCAATGGTCACAAACACAATGTGGTCACACTGTGTTAATTAAATTAAAATTTAATTTTTTAGCTGAGGAAAATACATCCAACACCACATTTCCCACCTAAGAAAGTGAGATCTTTGCAGCAGAGGGTACTGGAGAAAAGAAGGCAAGCTTTAGAAAAGTATTTGCAAACTATGTTGAAGTTTCAACAAAGCAGAACTCAGGTTTTATCATTTTTGGGAATCAATAAACTGGAAACTAATCAAATAGAGTAAGTACTTCAGTGTTTATTTTAATATTAAGAACATTTAATTTGAATTTTAATAATATGAAACCCTTCATTGAACCTTGGTAAAACATGTTGAAAATAAAATATATTTAGTGTTCAATTAAAACCATTTGGTATTTTAAACATTTTTATTTACTTATATTTATCATTGATAAAATTGAAATTTTGAGAAAGTTAATAGTTTAATGTAGTATCATTTTAATCTGCTTTTCTGAAACTGAAAACTAATTTTGAACTTCAATTTTCTTTTCAGACCAGGTATAGAGAAAGCAATTGAAAATGCTATGGTACAGCAACCAGTATTTCAGTTCAAAAAGGATTTAATTCCCCAGGGGTTGAGAACACCCAATATATCAGATATTGTGGTTGATGGAGTTTTACTGGGTCTATACAAGAGTTCTTGATTTTTATTCATACACAAATTTATTTATTTTATTTATTGTTACAATTTTAAACATGTTGAATTAATAGTTAATTGCTATTTTCATTGATAGTTTCTCTTCCTCTCATTCTTCCTGAATTTATGTTTTTACTTAATTATTGCTACCTTGGTGTTAATTCTACCAAGTCACTTACTAATGTTTTATTGATGTTCCCTGACATTACTACATTTAATTTGTAATAATCATTTAAAGGGAACAAAGGAAAAATGAAGGCAAAAATTGTTTTCTACTTTATTAGTTAAGTTACAGAACTAATTATTGTGGGGCTCAGATTATTCTAACAATGGTAGTACAATTTGTTATAGGTTAGATTTATCACAGTTCCCTGGTCTACCACCGGATTAAGATTCAAAATGGCGTTGTGTATATGACCTGCAGAGTAAACCCAATTATTTATTTGAAATGGCTACTCAAAAACCGGCTGAATGGGTGTCATCTCTTATTACAAGATTCGAGGAGCAGGTAAGTTCCATTATTCACTTATTTTATTTTTATCAGTTCTTTCATATATTATATCGGCAAATTTGTCGTTCCATCGTCCTGTCAAAAAATGTTGTTCTTGACTCTTTAGTTGAATACACTTTACCTAATGTTAGCATGATTTCATATATCTCTTTAGAATTTTCATTCGCAATCAATAATGATCTCATTGAGTATTTCGATTAAAACCATTTGTTGTGCCTTTCATTCATTTATTGGTATTAAATCGAATTAAAATTAAGGATTTTCTTTTTGTTATAATAATTCCCTTTACAATGAAACTAATTATTTTATATATCAAATGAATACCCAAATCGCAGTAATATATCTTTTTGATCAATAACATTTTAAGAATGAAAATAAAATTGGGAATTGAAATTGGGAATTGAAAATGAAATTGGGTCTTGAACTTGAACTTAAAAGAATTCAACATACACTTTTCCCAGCATACTACAAAACATAGAAGCCAATGATGTTCTGTCATTTTTTCCAGCTTCCTTGCAGGACAGGTCCTCAGACTACATATTCAAAATTAAATGAGGAACAAAACAAGAAATGCTTGATCACAATAAGTAAATACAGATTTTCCCTGGTCATTGCTGGTCTGACAAAAATTTTGCAAAGGGTTATTGATATGATAATGAATACATCAAATGGTGCCATAAAACCAATGGGGCCCGACATGGAGAGACACTGTTATGAGTCTTTAGTTATTGTTTTGGAAACCCTGGAGAAATGTCTTACATGTGAATCAAAAGACAACACCAATTTTGATGAAAATCTCAATGTAAAGCTCCTTTTACCACACATTTGTCAGATCATAGGTATCAGATATCGTGACAACACTTTGAATTCAAAATATTAGAATATGACATGTTTAGTAATAATTTCATTTGTTTAACAGTTTTTTCAGATGTTCTAAATCATGACAACACATGTTGTATTCAATTAAAAAACCTGACATCCAAGGTTTTGTTTGCATTAAGCATTAATTTCTTCAATGCAGTTTTCAATAGAATAACAGGAAGGTTACAAGAATTAACAACATCAACAGAAGAAAGTCCTGATTGTACAGATCTTGAATTAATTCAATATATAAATGTTGATGTTGTTAAGCTGACAAGACTTCTTAATGGTATTTTTTTTATTATTTTTTATTATTAATCCTGATAGAGTTTATTTCTTATTCTGCCTAAAGATTAAAGTGCTAATTTAAAATTTTTAGAAACAAATCAGAAATTTAAATTATTAAAGAAAGCTGGGCACTTGATACTCACAGTGTCATTGGAAAGAGCTATTTGGAATTGGATGGAAACTTATCCGCATGAGTTTAGTGAATTGCAAAAGAAGCCAC
The DNA here is from genome assembly GCA_037055365.1 of Polyplax serrata. Classification (NCBI taxonomy): domain Eukaryota; kingdom Metazoa; phylum Arthropoda; class Insecta; order Psocodea; family Polyplacidae; genus Polyplax; species Polyplax serrata. Next base: position 891,324 of record JAWJWE010000038.1, on the reverse strand, counting down.
ATGAAGAACTGTCAAAATGTTGTGAGGGATTGTTTGACATCCTGGATACTTTAAGTGACAACAAAAAAGGAAGGGCTGTGGTTTGGTCTCTACAAATAATGCTTCTTATATTGTCTCCAGTAAGTATAGTGCTACAGTTTGTATGAAACTGAGGCACATTTCTTATTAATCAATTATTATGTTGTTCTGTATCCTTTCATTGCAGAAAGTTCTTGAAGAAATTGTTAATGCAGACTCTGGTGCTCCTTGTTCTCCAAGGCATTCTAAGAAAAAGCAGTTTATTGACTCAGTTAAGAGAGCAATAGGGCCTCATGGAGCTAGCAAGCAATTAACAGAAGCTGCTGCAATAACTTGTGTCAAACTCTGCAAGGCTTCAACTTATATTAACATTTTAGATTCCAATAATGTTGTTTTTACTCTGGTTCAAAGCATAATTAATGATGTAAAAGCTTTACTCTTCAATACAGCCAAACCTTTTACAAGAGGTCAAAATTACATTGCCCAAGACATAGATCTCATGATAGACTGCTTTGTATCATGCTTCAGAATAAATCCACACAATAATGAAGCTCTGAAATTATGCTTAGCTTCTACATCTCCACCTACATATCATTTTGTTTTAGTTAGCTCTTTATTTAGGTGTGTGATTATTTCTTGTGATACGCAAGGATTAAATATATTTACCTCATTCAATTTACCGTCACATTTTTTTTCAGAATCGTCACCCAACCAAGATTAAGTTGGTGGCCCCAAATAGATATTATGTACACTAAGTCTTCGGAATTGAGGTCTATGTTTACAGATACTTTAAACAAAGTAACACAAGGATATATTTCCCATTTATCACTCAGAATGATCCCTTCTCTGGTGAGTGAACATAAATAAATGGTCACTTTTCGTGGGTTTATTTTAATGATTATTTTTTTGTTTACTTATAGTCGTTAACATTGAAGGGAAAGGATTCGACATCAAAATACAAAGAAAGAGGTGAAGAAAGTCCCGGTAATAAAAATTTATTGATGCTAATGGTTCGCCTCATACATGCTGATCCGATGCTTATGCTAAATGTTTGTATAATTTAATCTTTACAAGTTTAATTGACAGCTGAACAGGTACAATACTAATATTTAATATTTATACATAGAATCAAGGAAAAACGGGCCATGAAATACAAAGTTCGACACTTGAATTAATCAATGGTTTAGTAAGTCTGGTTCACCAACCGACAATGTCTGACGTAGCTCAGGAAGCAATGGAGGCGCTCCTAATTCTTCATCACCCGGATAAGATCGAGTCTTGGAATCCAGAAGCACCAATAAATACCTTTTGGGACGTTAGTTCCCAGGTTTTATTTTCTATTTCCCAAAAATTAATTCAACATCAAATTATGAATTACACCGATATACTAAAATGGTTGCGCGAGATAATGGTTTGCCGAAATGCATTTCTTCTTAGACATAAGGACTACGCCAACATGGGCAGTAAAATACCCATCTGTAAACAGGCTCACATAAAACTTGAGGTGAATTTCTTCATTTTATTTTGATACGTAATATATCATATATACTGTATGTGTTTACATTTTGTAATTCATTTCACGTAATGCAGGTTGTTTTCTTCATGTACTTGTGGTCAATCGATATGGAAGCTGTTTTAGTAGCAATGTCTTGCTTTAGCCTACTCTGCGAAGAAGCAGACATTAGGTCCAATTCGGATGAATTCACAGTTACCTATTTACTTCCAAACTATCATGTTTATCAGGAGTTGGCCCAGGCCTCGACTGTTTTAACAACTGGTTAGTTGCATATATTTCGTTATCTCCAAGTTTTTAATGAATATGCGCATGACTGTAATGTGCCTCAAAAATGTACTTTTTCGTTATATCAGCCAGCGGGGATTCAAAATTGTTTAGGGAGTACCATAACGGTAAGAATTTGTTTCACTGTTCGGTTTTCGTCTCGAAAAAAACTTTTTATTTAATAGTTGGCAATGTTTTCAAAATTGACTCGTTAATAGCTACCAATTTTTACAAATTTAGGTCGAGCAGCATTACAAAAAAGAATTGTTGCTCTACTGAGAAAGATAGAACATTGTGTCAATGGCGTCCACCCGGTTAGTAGCAAATATCAACGATTATGATACCACATCGTCCGTTCTCTATTTTATGTTTATACCCGATTACAATTTGTTATAGGCGTGGGAAGAAACATTTAGAAATTGGGACTTGTCTACGAAGATGTTGACATCCTACCCCAAGGCGAAATTAGAAGACGGTCAGATGGAGGCTTTGCATCGTTCGGTTGGAAAAAGGAGATCATCCCACCAAAATAGTGAACATGAATTAGAGGAACAAATTAATGAATGGGCGAATATGACCGGTTTCCTGTGTGCCCTCGGAGGTGTTTGCCTACAGAGGAAGTCTCCAACCAAACAGGGAACAACGTTTGGTGTTTCCAATCAGAATGTTGAATTTCGAAAGTGCAGTAGTGTACTGGCCGGCTCTAGTCAAGATGTACAATACTGCCCTGTTACTCAGTGAGTTGTTGTCACTGTACTCTATGCAATTTATCCATCTAATGAATACATAATTTTATGATTTTTTATTGTGACAGGTTCGTTGGCCAATTGCTTAGGTTGTTGGTTTGCAACAACGATAAATTTGGACCACAAATTCAAAAGCACGTCAAAGAATTAGTTGGACATGACATGTCTCCAGCCCTTTATCCGATACTTTTCGATCAAATTAAAACTATAGTCGAAAAATTTTTTGATTCCCAAGGTCAAGTGATAGTGACTGAATTTAATACTCTTTTCATAGAGCACATTATATTCATCATGAAAAATGTGTTGGATACAAAACTGGAACAACAACCGTCCGAACAGCTGGGAATTACTTGTATTGAAGGAATAATGTTAGCTGTGGTCAGGTTGGTAAAATATGTTGTTCACGTGCTTCAGATTTCAGTGTATAACATTTGTTATCCCAATTTATTTTATACTATAATAGGTACGTAAGGCACCTTGACATGACTGTGCATGCTCTGCATAATAAAACGAAATTGTGTCAACTGGTTGAAGTAATGATGAAACGAAGAGACGACTTAGCTTTCCGCCAGGAAATGAAATTTCGAAATAAGATGGTAGAATATTTAACCGATTGGGTAATGGGATCCTCCCACCAAATGGTGCCACCAGGAAATGCTGATGTGACACCCATTACAAGGTAATCATCTTATCAGGGAAATGAATGATGGAGACTAAAAATGTCTTTCTTGTTAATTGACATTAATCTGTATTTTAATTAATTTCAGAGACCTTGATCAAGCGTGTATGGAAGCTGTTGCTGCACTTTTGAGAGGTCTTCCTTTACAGCCTGAAGAATCTGATAGAGGTGACCTTATGGAAGCTAAAAGTCAGCTATTTTTAAAGTAAATTGCATTATTTATTATTTTCAAAAAATGTGATTCCTTTATTGGCTTTTAAATTTAAGAGATTATGATATATGGATGAACATTTCTTTTTTTTATTTTAGGTATTTCACTTTATTTATGAATCTTCTGAATGATTGCTCGGATCCACAAGAAGTCGAAAAAGATGTAAATAGGCAACGAGCGAATGCTACTAAATTAACAGCTCTAAGAAATGCCACCATTCAAGCAATGTCGAATTTATTGTCTGCCAATATTGATAGTGGATTAATGCATTCTATAGGTAAGGATGAAGTTCATAAAATTCGAGAATGCCTTTGAATGTGAGCTTATTGTTTAAATGTTCTCAGGATTGGGTTACAATCGTGATCTTCAGACCCGTGCAGCATTCATGGAAGTATTGACTAAAATTTTGCAACAAGGCACTGAGTTCGATACTTTGGCTGAAACAGTTTTTGCCGACAGATTTGAGCAACTGGTGCAACTCGTCACCATGATAAGCGATAAAGGAGAACTGCCAATTGCAATGGCCCTGGCTAGTGTTGTAACCAGTTCTCAAATGGTATTTGATTTAAAACCAATGTTTTAACATCCTGTTAATTTGAGCTTGAAGTAAAAATATCTTTGTTTTTGTAGGATGAATTGGCTCGTGTTTTTGTAACATTATTCGACGCTAAACATCTTTTATCTCCATTGTTGTGGAATATGTTTTATCGCGAAGTGGAAGCATCGGACTGCATGCAAACATTATTTCGTGGAAATTCTTTAGGGAGCAAAATAATGGCTTTTTGTTTCAAAATTTATGGCGCCAGTTACTTACAGAGTTTGTTAGAACCACTTATAACAACGCTTATTGAAGATCCGGATAAAAACTTTGAAGTGGATCCGTCCCGTCTTCCCAATGAAGATCATATTGAAGAACATAGGAGAAATGTAATTGAACTTACAGAAAAATTTTTTGCATCGATTTGTAATTCCGTAGACAAGTAAGTAATTTTCACTATTTAGTGTTAATAAAATATTGGTCTCCCACATTTCCACAGCTTGACAATTTATATTTTAGATTTCCATCACAGCTTAGAAGTATGTGCCATTGTTTGTATCAAGTTCTTGCCAAACGATTTCCCCAATGCCCACAAAATAATATAGGTGCCGTGGGTACTGTTATCTTTCTGCGCTTTATAAATCCAGCTATTGGTAAGTATGCTTCACAGCGTTGTTCATGGCCATTCAAGGACTAATAAAGTTGTATCTTTTTTTGAATAGTTTCACCTCAGGAACAAGGCATTTTTACTAAAACAATCCCACCTAATGCTAAACGCGGCCTCATGTTAATGTCCAAAATATTGCAAAATATTGCCAATCATGTGGAATTCAGCAAGGAACAACACATGATACCGTTCAATGACTTTCTCAGAGCTCATTTTGAAGTTGGAAGAAAGTTTTTTGTACAAATCGCTTCGGACTCGGAAAGTGTCGATCAAGGGGCCCATTCTATGTCTTTCATCAGCGATGCTAATATTTTGGCTTTGCACAGACTATTGTGGAACCATCAAGAAAAAATTGGAGATTATTTATCTAGTTCAAGGGATCACAAGGATGTTGGAAGAAGACCTTTTGATAAAATGGCAACACTCTTAGCTTATTTGGGACCTCCAGAGCACAAGCCAGTGGATTCTCAGTATGTCTTATCTGCAATAAGTATGTAGAAATTAGTGCAAATTATTGGAACTTACCAAAAAAATAAATAACTTTTTTCCAGTTTGTTATTTTCATCATATGCAAGATGGAGTTCCATAGATATGAGTAGCACGAATTTCGAAGAAATAATGGTGAAGCACAATATGCATGAAAAGGAAGAATTTAAATCAATTAAATCATTAAATATTTTTTATCAAGCGGGGACATCCAAAGATGGGCATCCCGTGTTTTACTACATCGCAAGGCGATATAAGTTAGTTTAAATAAGTTAGTAAATAAAATGTTGGTTTATGGAAAACTTGTTTATTTAATATTGTTTCTAGGATTGGTGAAACAAACGGTGACTTATTGATATACCACGTTATTTTAACCCTCAAACCTTTTTGCCATTCGCCATTTGATCTGGTCGTTGATTTCACTCATACATGTTCTGATAACAGATTTAGGTAATTATGCTTTTTATAAATAGTAATACAATTGTGTAAATTCCTTGGTGTGGTTATTAATTTTATAAAAAATTTATTCTTCATAGAACCGAATTTCTACAAAAATGGTTTTATGTATTGCCTGAACTTGCGTATCAAAATATCCATGCTGCTTACATTTATAATTGTAATTCTTGGGTTCGGGAATATACCAAATTTCATGAAAGAATTCTATCACCTTTAAAGGTAAAACCTGAATTAACAATAAAAGAATTTCTGGCTATCGTACAAATACGGAATCAGACTGTTAATTAGAAATTGTTTTTTTATTGCAGGGCAGTAGAAAATTGATATTTGTCGATGCACCGGCAAAACTCTCAGAATTCATTGATTTGGAACATCAGAAATTACCTGGGGCAACTTTGTCCCTAGATGAAGATCTCAAAGTTTTCAGCAATGCACTGAAATTGTCACACAAGGACACCAAAGTAGCCATTAAAGTGGGGCCAACGGCAATTCAAATAACATCGGCGGAAAAAACGAAAGTTTTATCGCATTCGGTCCTTTTGAATGATGTTTACTACGCCTCAGAAATCGAGGAGGTTTGCTTAGTAGATGACAATCAATTTACACTTACAATTGCCAACGAATCAAGTCTTCTTTCATTTATTCACACGGATTGTGATGCTCTCGTTCAATCCATTTATCATATAAGAAGCAGATGGGAACTGTCTCAGCCTGTAAGAACTAATTTATTCAGTAGGTAATGTATATTCTGGTTTCAGGCCATACTAATGAATTATGTGTCTTGACTACTTATAGGATTCCGTAACTGTTCACCAAAAAATTCGTCCCAAAGATGTACCTGGTACTTTATTGAATATGGCTCTCCTAAATCTCGGGTCTTCCGATCCGAATTTAAGGACGGCAGCTTACAATCAACTGTGTGCTTTAACGGCAACATTTGATCTTAAAATAGAGGGGAAATTGCTAGAAACATCTGGTAAGCATACATTTATTGACATAAGCAGTAAACCTTAGAACAAGATACATAGATTAAATTGTACTGGGAAAGAGTTCTGTAATCTATGACTGATTTAATCAATTTCAGGGTTGTGCATTCCTTCAAATAATACATTATTTATTAAATCAGTAAGTGAAACACTGGCTAACAATGAACCTCGCTTGACCCTCGAGTTTTTAGTAGAATGCATTGAAGGCTTCAGAGTGTCTACTATTGAATTGAAGCATTTATGCTTAGAATATATGACGCCATGGTTACCTAATCTTGCAAGGTAATAAAATGAAAAACTATTGCAAAGAATTTGCGTTTTACTTGAAACTAATATTCAATATTTATTAAATATTTTCATTACAGGTTTTGTAAGCCTAGCGATGAAAGTAAGAGGCAGTCGAAGGTTACTCACATTTTAGAGCAATTAATTTTACTCACCATAGAAGAGGGTGAAATGTACCCCTCAATCCAGGCCAAAATATGGGGAACTATTGGTCAAGTTCCTGACTTAATAGACATGGTTTTAGACAGTTTTATACATCGCTCTGTTTCTTCCGGTTTGGGTTCTCCTATGGTTGAAATTATGGCTGATACTGCAGTGGCATTGGCTTCTGCTAATGTTCAGCTGGTAGCGAAGAAAGTAATTGGAAGATTATGTCGTGTGTTCGAAAGAACTTGCAAGTCTCCAACTCCATTGGTAGAAAATCATATGCTGTGGGACGATATTGCAATTCTTGCCAGATATCTTCTTATGCTTTCGTTCAACAATTGTTTGGATGTCGTGAAACATCTTCCATTCCTGTTCCATTCTGTAACATTTTTAGTTTGCTCAGGTTCCTTAAGCATGAGAGCATCCACTCATGGACTAGTCATAAATATCATTCACTCATTGTGTACGGTTACCAAACCAACTTTCTCTGAAGACACTCAAAGAGTTTTACGTTTAAGTTTAGATGAATTTTCTCTTCCAAAGTTTTACCTTTTGTTCGGTATCAGTAAAGTAAAATCTGCAGCAGTTACAGCATTTCGATCCAGTTATCGCCACCCACATGATAGATGGTAACTTTTTATAGATTACTACTGCTGGGCAATTCGTAATTGTCGTGTTGTTTATGGTGACAAGTTGCATATTCTTTCACAGGTTTCAAAACGAGAGAAGTTTCTCTGGGGTTCCTCAGGATAGGGAACATCTTTCACTAACCTCGTTGGAAGTTATTACAGATGCACTTCTCGAAATAATGGAAGCTTGTATGAAAGATATACCGGATTGTGATTGGCTTCAAACATGGACCACTCTAGCTAAAAAATTTGCCTTTTCTTATAATCCGGCTCTGCAGCCCAGAGCTTTAATTGTATTTGGGTGCATCAGTAAGTTGTTCACCTATTTCACGTGTGTATTAATTTGTTTAATAAATATTTTATTTGAATTAATTAATTTTAGGTAAGAGTGTGACAGACCAAGACATGAAGCAATTGCTTCGAATTCTCGTCAAGGCGTTAGAAAATTTTACCGACATAGCCCTACTTGAAGGGTTGGTTATGTGTCTTACCAGATTGCAGCCACTTTTGCGACCGGTACATTTTCTACGAGTTGATATTTTGTCTAATAATTCATAATTTTCTATGTATTCCACTGCGATTTTATCTTCCAGGAATCTCCAATTCACCGGGCTTTGTTTTGGGTTGCTGTTTCTGTTCTTCAATTGAACGAATTTTCTTTGTATGCTTCGGGCTTGGCATTGTTGGAGCAAAATCTTCACACTTTGATATCACAGGGTTCGTTCGAAGACAAAGTAAGTAGTAAAATATAACGGTGCTTGAATATGTTCAAACGTAAATATGTAATACAGTAAATAGTATTAAGATTACAGAGATCGTATGCCTTCGAATATTAAACCCTTCATGAACATTTTCAGAGCTTGGAATGCGTTATGATGACGACCAGGGAACCACTAGAATGGCACTTTAAACAACTGGATCATGCTGTGGGACTTAGTTTTAAAGCTAACTTCCATTTCGCCTTAGTGGGTCATTTATTAAAAGGATACAGACATCCGACTCCCACTACCGTGTCACGAACGTCTAGAGTTTTACTTCAACTACTTGGCATCGTAGCAAAGACTCATAAAAGGGACAAATTTGAAGTGACTCCAGAAAGTGTCGCCTACTTGGCGGCTCTGGTTTCAGTATCCGAAGAAGTTCGCAGCAGGTGTCACGTGAAACATTCGTTAACACGAATAATGCCAGAGTCATTAAGCATAGATAGCTTTCCCGTGGATTTGCATTTGAACCTAATGATACAGGTAAGTCAGAAATTTAAAGTGTGGTCTAAAAATATTTACTTCTGATCCTACTTTTTTCATTCTTTCCCCACACATACGTCACATAACTACAAGTGCCTAGGTGTTTAAATTATTTTTCCATTTCACCTTTTAGCAAACAAGCAGTTTATCTCCGGCAAACTTCGGCCACGGACCCAGACTTTTTGAAAGTCCGTTTTCTAAGTCTGATCAGCATCAACAGGTTTACGTTTTCCCTACAACTCCCACTAATCGCAGACAGAAATCATGGGATTTGCTCGATCAAAACGCTCTTGCTCAAGCTTCAAGGCATCAGAAGCAGGTAATTATGTAAATTATGCTTGGCTTTCCCTCCCAATGTTGAAAGGTTTTCTTTTTCATAACTACGACTATAAAATTGTAATTTGCAATCGGATGTATTGTATTCACGCGTTCGGTAGGTTAACATGATTTATACATGTAATAGGATGGGTATGACAAAAGACTGATGTTTTAATTAGGCTTAAGTACTCTATTATTTCAATTGAATTGACATCGCCTTGCTGTTATTACTTATGAGTTTCAAAAGCCTTAATAAACTCTTTAGATGTAATTCTTGCAGGGTGCCTTTACTTATTGTATACACATTTACAGTATTGAGATAACATCATAATAATATAATAATAGGTCACAGCAGGAACGCCGAGAGTTAGCGAAAGTGACGGTAACAAAGGTTGGAGAAGTTTGGATTTGGGAGGTGGTGCTTATCCCCAACCATTTCCTACCCAGCGACCCCTCTGCAGAACTCAGCGATCCTCCTCGGTACCAGCTCAGAAATCAATCGTTGAGTCAGCCTCATCCAAAGTAAGACTGTGCTGACCTGTTAGAAAATCGGACTCTGGCTATTCCTATCAACAATTTTCTTTTTTTCTTGATTATATAGTATATCTTCTTCACACTCCATGTTTCTGGGTTATTGCTTTTCTCTTTTTGCTTATTGCTGTCTTTCTCTTTCTCTTTATTATCTGTCTCTTTTATTTAATTATTTACACTGCTATTGAAAGTTTTGTGTCGAAAAAATAAATCCTAATATTTTCCATTTCCTCAGAAGCGAACATATCAAGTTTCTTTTTATTGAATCCGATCGATCTCTGCTTTCTCAATTCAATTGTAAAAATATCGCTGTTCGAGAAATGTTGTGATTCGTCAATTTTTAGGTAGTTCAGAAAAAAGACAGGATAAAAAACTTGTTGTTTTGCCAAAACAGTGTTAGACGGTGGGATTCCAATATTTTCCAATTTCAGTAAGATACTTACCCAGCAATTTTCAGAAACCTACTCCTCATTTTTATTTTTATTTTATTTTCTGTAATATTATCTGTATTGTATCTAATTATCGATTATTCAAAATGGGCGCTACTTAACTTCATTTATTTCTTATACCAGGTATGAAGTATTTGAACTCCCAAAAATTTTAACACAAATCTGTTTGGTATAAGTCTTAAATGCATGGCTTTCGTTTACAGATTACAAATTTTTTCAACCTGGTAGGAGGCATCGAATTTTCTTCTCTATTGTAACTACTGTATAAATTAACTTTGTCAATGAAACTACAGTCAAAATATGTTACAAAAGTACAACATTTCATTTAGATTTGCAAATATCAAAAAATAGTATTTAAAAAATTGATTTCCTTTTTAGATGCATTTTCTTGGTATTTTTATAACTTATTTTGACTGTATTGCGTTACGGTGTTGTAAAGAAGGAATACAAAAATAGTTTGGTTCACAGCGAATTATACATTGTACAATAATTGTTTGTAATACGCAAACAAAAAAGGATTACAACACCTTACTAGTAGCTGACTTTTAAGGAATGGTGAGAACTTCGTTTTTTAGTGAGTCTAAATCAAACTTCGAACCTACTTATTTCAGAATCGCAGTGCTCGAGTGTCCGTGTCCAACGAGAACAATGTTTTATTAGATCCTGAAGTTTTAACGGATTTCTCAACTCAAGCTTTGGTGTTGACCGTTCTTGCCACTCTGGTGAAGTACACGGTGGATGAAAACGAAACCAGAGTTTTGTATCAATACTTAGCCGAAGCGTCTGTAGTATTTCCCAAAGTATTTCCCGTCATGTAAGTATTCATACTATGTCAAACTACAGGGTTTCAATTTTGGTTAAAAATTGATTAATAAATTGTTTAACACTTCGTTACAGACACAGTTTGATTGCTGCTAAGATTACTCATGTACTCACAAATTGCCACGATCAGGGGATATTAAATTCAGTCCAGGCAATTATACAGAATATGGTTGCCAATGAAGACAACAATCAACAACTCCACTACCTGCAGTCCTGTGGTTTTGGTGGATTATGGAGATTTGCAGGGCCTTTCGTTAAGGTATTTTTTACAAACCTGAAAATATTATCAATCAATAAATTGTAATAATTGATGGAGACAATTCTAAATTGAGTCGAGAAAACTGCTTGAAATTTTATACCATACCAAAAATTAACTTTGACACATTTTTATTCACTTGAATGTTAAATATTGTTTCTCTAATATGTGATATTTTACTTGTGTTGCAGTCAAATTGCACGGTGGATGGTGCTGAATTATTTGTTAATTGCCTAGAAGCAATGGTCGAGACATGTCTACCTGTAGAGGAAGGAGAACAAAACATAGTCCAGTACCCGTCTATGCTTAGCGTTTCATCCAACATGAATCTTTCATCTTCTTTGTCTAGCCTAACACTAGGATCTCCCACCGATAAAGGTAATATATCTGGTTAATATCGTTCTGCTGTGGTATGATTTGTTTTACTTGGAATCCATTAAATTTATCGCTAACATCCATTGAACGGTATTCTAATTGAATTGCTTAACATTGTGCTTTGAAAAACATAATTTGTGTGGCACCTAAATGTTGATTTTACTTATCAATACATTTCTGTGCATGAACTACAATTTATTTAATTGTATTAAATATTCACATTAGAATTTCAATTACAATTACGGTAATGAAATTCATGTGATTTTTTTAAGTAATGATTAGGACTCAACGGGAATTTGAACTTGCGTAGCCTTTATTAATTATACATTTTATTTTTTAAGCTGACTTGAACCCTAGTCCTTGCATTTCCCCGCACCTGAATAGTTAATTTAAAGAACTTTTATTTACTTAAATTAACTTAGTAATTTAGTTTTGTCAGCATTTTGTTTTATTTTATTTTTGTTTCATGTGCCGACTTGCATTTGTTCACCTTCGATGTCTGCATTCTATGATGGATACGAAACCCATTACTGACCGAAGACTTACCAAAAAATAAAGTTCACGATACATCGAATGAATTTACCTGAGATTTTGTTCAATTAAAATTGCAGTGTTACATGTGATTAATTTAATATTTCAGATTACTCGAAGATATTAGGTAAATTGTTTCTTTTGCTTTCAAAGCTTATTATATGGAGCCGATATTTTGCAAGAGTACATACAAATGTGATAAACGAATTAACGTATTACCATGATTATAATGCTATTGTTATTCGATTTTTTTAGAACCTACGCTAGATGTTGGGGGAGAGAATACAACATCTCTCAAACGATCCACATTAAGTAAACAACGTAGTTTCAAATGTAGTAGTACAACATGCTTGAAAGGATCTCCTTTGATTTCCCCAAAGTCATAATACTGTGAATTCAGGTACAACACAATTTTTAAGATAACACTCAAAGTAATGCGGAAGTCAGAAGTAAAATATCTTGAAAACCTTGAAAACCTGGAAAAATGTTTTTTTTATTGTAATATTTGTGGTAATTTATGGAAATGCCTAACTTTCTGTTTCAGAGGTACTGGACGACAGCAATGAAGGGGATGAAGGCGAAGAAGACAATTACTTGAGAGAATATGTGAGAAAATTGAACAATCTGCAGAATGAAACTGATATTTGAATTGCTTTTTGTAAAATATGAAAGAAAACAGTTCTTTACCATTCATGGGATAAGTTCATCTTCAAAACCACCTCGTTTTTTAAAATGAATTTCAGATAGTTTACATCGCATTTTGAATTATTATATGGAAGAATAGTTTTCGTTTCTAATAGTTAATGTACAAACAAAAATTCATCATTATCAGTTTTCCTCTGTGGAGCATTTGTAGCGTCCGAAATTAGTGATGTCGAAAATCATTTACAGTGTCGAATACGATAATGTGAATATGATACTTCTTGCATGGAGCTATTGTTTTATATGATATTTAACATGTTGAATAATTGGGCTTTTTATCAGTTAAAATTATTGTTGAACTGATATTTAATTCTTAGGATTGTACATTAATATTTATTGTTTATTGAATACTGTGATCCGGCAATTTTGTTGTTATAAATTTAAGGGACCACCTTGACTTAGTACTTTATATCTGGCTAGAATTCAATTTGGTATCCAATGCCATATTTCAAAGGTTTTTATAATTCAAATTCGAAAGAGAATTGTTGTGACACAGCGCACAGGAAAAACTGATGTGGTTTTTTTTATTATGTAAAATGGAATCATCCGTCAAGGTATAAGAGTAAAATCTATACTTTACCGTTTTTCCCATTGGGTTATACATTTGATTTGTAAGGCATAAATTTTATGTAAGGCTAAAACGGTTTTTGATTCCATTGTAAAAATTAACACATCATATGCAAAATGAATGAATTTGTAAAATCGAGTTCTAAGTTCCACTGAAATCTTTGGCAAAAACCGATACCCTGTAATCATAACTTTTTGATCAGGGGCGGATAACATTACTAAGAAAATTAGTCACCAATTTATAAATTATCGGTCGGCTAGTTCATTTCTTGCTCTCAGTTTAGGCCCAGGTATTCAGGATGTTAAAATGTCTGGCGTATTTTTCATATATCCCGAGTTGGGAGCAAGCTTTCCTCCATTTAGATCTCTCATTGGTGTAAAAAGGTCAAGTTTCGACCTAAAACAGTGACCGCGTAACCGTTACGTCTTTATTTTATTTAAAGTTTTGTTTAAATTAATTTTCCGTATTTCTTTCAAGCTTAAATATTCTTGCGATGTCTTTTTATCCGTCAACAAAGGGAAAAATAATGCTTTTTGAGAGAAAATGCACATCAACAAAGGACACAATGGGCACAATGATGAATGTATTTTCATCATAATTGGGTAAAATATGAAGCTGTGGACTCAAACAGCACCTGCCCAGTCCCTATTCTTCAGGCACATTACCAAATTTTTGAAGGTGTGAAACAGGAAAAATGTACGGAAGACTGTCAAGGCTGAAAATTATTTATTGAAAAAGCATTTTGCCCAAAAGAAATGCGAAATTCAACTTTAGGTATGTGGACAAATCGATTATTTGTTTATTTTGAAATTTGCTCATTTCGATTCTCATCGGTGAGATCAAATGAGTAGATTTACAGATCGAAGGTCTCGCGTGCGGAAATCGGAAAGAAAATTTTGTTCTATTTATGTAAATGAATGTTTAATTATATTTATCTTTTATATATAAGGAAATTCATTTAATTAACAACTTTCCGGATTTTTAGGTTTCACTATAATTTTTGTCTGGTTCACAACTAACGCCTGTCGAAAATTTACTTGACTGTTTTATATGTTAGTTGTGCTTTCCTTGTTCTGAAGAATTATGGTATAGATTCAGGATTCTGCTTAAGTACAGTAACAGTCAAATAACAGGAAAGTGTTTTACGTTTTCAAAAATTGTGAGAAATGGGGATAAGAAGTAAGGCTTATGAGTAATGAGACTCCAACAAAACGTTTTTGTCGAAAAAAGACTGGTTGTTTTAGTGTTTTACTTTTATAATGTTACTATAATAATTGTTTGTTTGTATTTGCGTGTGTTATGTAAATTCGTATCTCTAGGTTTTTGAATTTACAGTACTTAAATCTCAGTCTATTTTAGAAGTCTGTAGACGAGGGAGGATTCTAATTTTGCATCGGCGTCTGGCTCGTGAACCGGCCTTGGTGTTACCAAAACTGTACCTTCTTCATTAGAGCTTGCAGTGGTTGAAGAGCTTGTATAAAAATGGTATGTATTTTTGGGATTTGCCGTGGAGTCCTCTTCAGCAGGGTACAGGGGTGTTGAGGAGACGTGGGCAATGTATTGAGGTGTCGATGTGGTAGAAACAAACTGTGGTGATGCTGTTGGTTTCACGTACTGCTGCTGGTGCTGAGATGGTTTATATGCCACATATTGGTGTTGATACTGCGGCACTACGTATTTAGTCAGGTACGCAGTTTTCCCTTGATATTCAGGAACAATGGCTGTTTTTCCATTGTGGTTTAATAATATTTTCAATCCATTATTTTCTGTGTCCAGTTGTACAGGAGAAACAGTGACATAATTAATAACTTCTGATTTCTCTGAGATGGTTGGAGTCTCAACGGTTGCCGATTGGACAGGCACATACTGATATTTGTTTAAGTACGCCTCCTGATATGTTGGGTAAGCCTGAATATTTTCAGACAAATTCACTGCTACTTCCTCCAGAGCTTGAGTGGGTTTGAATATGACGTCTGAGTAGGGTTTTTCTGGCACCTTATCCTCATACTGAACATCGGCTCTATAACCCTTGTGGTCGGCTGTGTAACTGACTATTTGTGTCCTTCCGTCAGGTAACTTCACTCTGTATTGTCCCTTTGTGGCTTTTCCATTGTGAGCTTGAGAGTGAGAAAAGTCATCTCCGGACAAGTGATCTTTCACCGTGTATGTGAAAGCATAGTTCTTGGGTATCTGAAATTTATACAAAAATTAAATTTATACAAAATTCCTAAAACAGTGTATCAATTAGAAGTTGTTGACTTACCTCATTGGATTCGATTTTCTTTTGTAAAACTGAATTATGAGGTACCGGGTAGTAAACAAGATTTCTTTCAGAGTATTCCGGTGCCTCCCTCGGCCTTAATTTGGCCAAAACTGCGAAAGGACTGCTGATGGTGGTTTGCCTTTTGAGTGATGCAGGAATTCCCACGTCAGTATACGGGTGGTGGTTGAAGTCTCTGGGCTTTAGATATCGCTCTGGGAGTACCTCGTTACCGGGAACAGCTACAACTATGGCAATAATAACCTAGGCAATAAAATGATATGATGATTTCACACTAAATTGGCAAGCAAGTTCAGGCATGAAATTATATAATTCGAAAAACTTTTATTTTCACGTTTTCGAAAATCTTTCGCAGTCACCTTCGCTATTGTCGAACACGATTTCTGTTGCGATATGCGTTACATATTTTAAGCAGGGCAGGGACAAGTTAAGATAAGTAATTGTAATAGTCTTTACGCTTGGATGGATGTGTTAGCAAACAATTATTCGTTCGGGTAGACTATCTTTATATTTTCATTGTGCGTAAAATATTCTCGGTGAAAGGAAGCAACGGGGAAAGGTATCAAAATCCATTAAACACCTTGGAAAATTGTATAAACGTTATTGTGTAACATACTGAGAACGAGGAGAGAAAAAATTGTTTGGAATCAAAAATTCACTTGTAAATTAGAATTTAATAAACCAATTCATTGTCTTCTGACATTTCAATTTCAGTCGTTCAAAAGATTTTGAAGTATTCTAACCAATCACCAGTTGTGTCACTACATGCGTTTTAAATTCATTAATTGTTTTGTTGAATTTGTTTAGATACGTATATATGGGCACAATATTATTTTTATTACGAGAGAGAGAATGGAGTGCAAATTATGTTAAGGGCACAGAATACTCTTTTATATTTAAAATACATAATCACACAAAAGCTGCATGGAACTTTATTATTGTATTTAAATTGTAACCCAAATGACAATACAAAATTCATAACAATGAATAAATTCCACCCTGCTCCATCTTCTCTCTGCCCAAATTTAATGTCATTCTTTCCAGTAGAAATGTATATGATCAATGACACTTTTAAACAATGATCGATTGTAAATATTGATGGGAATTTACTTTCATTGAAGTTCGACCTCCATTTTGAGGACAATTCTCTTGGGTCCTGCGCTAAAATTTTGCACACGCACGCCACACCTGATTGTTCTATAGAAAATGAAGCAAAGCCTTTTAGAATTCACACGCTTCACCCCAGTCTGGCCTACAATTTTACCTGACCGCAACCCCGTCCTCTTAGTCTGTCAGTCCACACGTGTTGAACTATCGACTCCAGAGTCACAATCGTGGCATAATTTACTTGGAGATACAGTCTGAACAGAACAAATTAAACGTGACTTTAAGCTGGATACTTAGGAGAACCCCCCACCCTTTCAAAATGATTTCAAAACTGGATGAACCAAATAGATACATGAAAGAAATTTTAATTCACTGATTCTTAGTGTGAGAAAAATTTACCATCGTTGCCTTATTGTTGTCAGGAAGAAGATGAATCGCACATGCAATGATCCAATCATAAGGTGTTACAGTGCTATTCAAGAAGTATTAAAACAAAATAATTGGTACTTGGGAACCCGTTTGAATTGAATTGTGGTTATGAAAAATTTCACTTTTATAATTTATTTTGCGAATTTTTCCAGGGTAATTAACGGCTTTGCATTAATATTGTTTATATGTATTTGTATAAGGGCAATTATCATGGGCTACCCACGAAAAGTAGCTTTGATTTTCACACGAATGACTCAACAACATCCTCGTTATAAATAACTGAATTAATAATAATTAATATTTGAGTTTTCCATAAGTTCTTTTTTATTATAGGGTTGAAACAGGTATGAGTACCCGTTTTGCCATTCCATCCAAATGCGAATGAGCGCCGGAGAAGAGACCTCGGCCCCTTCGAGTGGCTTCGGGGGCGGTAACTTCCCGGAGAGGGTGCAGACAATACCTCACGGCAGTCTCACCTCTCCTCATAGGAAGGTGCTCTTCCTAGTATTTTAGGGCGTTCGAGCCCCACAGTACTGGACATTACGTCCCAACGGGGTCCCTTCTGCGTGGGCATTTTTCCTTAGCACAAAAAAAATGTATGAGTTCTCGTGGTGTTTTATCCGTAAAACCATAGGAATGGTTGTGAGCGAGTTAAAATGTTGATGGTGAGAGTGTATAGACAGGCGATTTTTATTTCATAGGAGATTATGTTTTGTAGCAATAGAAATGAACATAAAGTCACGAGGATGCCCCCTCGAAATGTTACAACGATCCATAAAAACGGCGCATACGAGTTAGAGATTGTTTTTCATAATTGTTTGACATACAAATGAATAGTTCTCTGTGTAATTGAAACGTGTGATGCAGATTGAATTATTGTGTTCTGTGACTTTTTATGACCATTAATGGTACACTTACCTGGCTACTCAATAAAACTTATGTAACCCAGCTATAAATGGCGAACCGCAACTCCGTTATATCAATATGAATTTACTGTAACAGTATTAAAATTGCGGGAGCACAACTGCTCTAACTTAGAGGTAAGAAAGTACCTCAGAAGAGAAAAGAATGTTTTATTAAATTGCCATGGTGCAATTTTTTAAATCCCATTTTTTAAAACTTATTAATAAAAATACCTAGTACTTCTTGTAAGTCAGTTTCGCAAGTATGAAAGTCAGTAACTTCTCATATGATACTATCATGAGAAGGTAAGTGTCTTATAGAATGAAGATATTTATGCAAGTGTTCGTTTATGTTTCTATTTATTTGGTAATTCTATTGTACGTCTCAGCAACCACCCACTTTCTCTTTCTCATTCGACATTTTAAGGACATTTATCAAGTCCAGTTGACTGAAACAAATTGGGTTGAGTCATGACAACCATAACAAAACATATGAGACAAAACTGTTGTCATTGTAGTTGCAACCTAGGTGACCAACACCAATTACCGATGGTTTAAACATAAACACATTTACTTTAGCCGTGTACAACAATTTATCCTGAGTTAAAGTAACAAAGTCATAGCTATTAACTTAGTATACTAACCAAAACTTGCACATATGTGAAAACGAATAGTTTCTCAATATTAAGGTTCCAATGTACCATCATAACGACCTCAAAGCTCGAATGTTTGACTTATTTATGGAAGTATTTGGGTTTCATTTTTATCGCGTTGTCTTCCATCTTGTAGAAATGTTAAGAAATATTGCAAGCAATATTATTATAATTTCTGAACAAATACAATTACATCTATAATCTACAACACAATTGCACGTATTATGGTAATGAACTTTGCATGAATTGTAGTTGGTTCCTCGTCAATCGTAGTCGGCCCTAATTTTAAATACTGTGCACTAATAGTGTTGGATTGTGGTGTTCTCTTTAGTTGAAGAATATTATACAATAGTACTGATTTAAATATAAGTGGATAATTATAAGTAATTAAAATGATATAGTAATGTATAACGTACTTCAAAATTTAGATATAAATAAGATTGCTATGAATCAATTTAATTCGTAAACTTAGAAGATTTGATCTAGTATTATTAAATTAAAATAAAACTGTTGGTAATTTATTATTTATTTATAAAATGAAAACAGTTATGTTCAGAAAGAAAAGAAAAGTTGCAGTCAGAGTTACCATTTTAAAAATTGAACATAAAAAGAGTCCTACCTGAGTTATCCAAATTATAGTGAACATCACTGTAATCCGTCTCTTTTCTTTAGTTACGAATTCAAACACGAAAGTATGCTCCGAGTAAACTATACCAAATACAAGAACTATCGCGCCATTTTCGCCAAGAAATGAAATACAAAACAAGTCGTTTGTACTCGCTAGTTTCAAATGAGAACTGCGATTAGGGCAATTTTACATTTATATCGCCTCCCCTCTACGGTTTTGAACCATTAACTTTTTATTGCTTGGCTCCATTTACCCCTTCCTATGATTATTAATATTATTTTTTGCACTTATTAACATTATTGAAATTGAACGTGTTCGTAACAAGGTTCACAACAAATCGTTTTCCTGTTTTTGATGCTGCGATATTACAAAACAATATTTAAAGAGTATGTTTTTTCCTAAGGTAAACATGTTGATTGATGAAGTAAAGGTTTTTATATTGTAAATATTAATTCGAATCAATTTACGAGGGGACGTGGGTCTTGACTACAGAATGGAGACATGGCTGACCACTGAAATCTCAAAACTTCATCTCAACATATTTTCTTAATTTGTTCCAGTATTTTAAACTTTTAAAATAGTTAGTTTTCAATTGCCTTCAGGAACGTTTCACCATTGTTTCAAAATGTGGTACTGTTTTACTGACACTTAACCTACCAAGAGTTACAAATTTTACAGTCTGTAGCGCAATAACACATAGCGTAAGGTTTCAAACCTGTCCATGTCAAAGAAAAGTATATATCTGAAAGGTAATGGCGATCAGAAAAGTTTAATCGAAACAAATACTAATTTACTTCGAATTACACTTATTTGTATGTCTGCACCTGAATTAATGGGGATAATTAATGGGGTTTACACGTAAATTTCAAATTCAAATAGCGAAATTATTTGGTAATTAACAGAGAATTTCTCTCCTCAAATAGGCAATTGAGGTAATTCCAGTTTGTTCTATTGCTTCTGGTTTTATAATTAACGGTGGAGCGAATACGCCTGATGCTACGATTGTTTGCAGTATTCTTACTAGATTGCTTGTTGCTATTTTGTCCTTTGCATTTGTCTCATTTTTTTAAAATTGTTTAACAAATACGTTTTACATGGTCTTGTCATTAATTATTTAGTATTGTTACATAATATTTAATGCTGTATTTTCTTCACCTTTTTGTCCGTAATATGACTGTAGTCTCATTATGTTTTCATCCACAATTTGTTCGAATTATTTGGTTAATCTGTTATAGTAGATTATCAAAGAGCTGTGCAATACGGATATTTATTAGGAGTACATTACAATGTACTTCTATGGAAGGAATATTATCTCTTCATGTGATAGCAATTAAATCTATTCCCAGCCCCCATTGACCAGAGTTACTGGGGTAGAAGTAGTTTTTTTTGTATTAATTGTTATTTTATGTTCTACTGATGAAACCTCGTAAAAAAATTTCTAATTAATGTTTTTCCCTCAATTTTCTTCACAAATGTATTTCTCAAAGTTGAGAAGAATAACTGATACTTGACGTATCTGGGTCGCGTAACTCTTCCATTCATGTCATCATAATCGTGCTCTTCTGTTTAATAATCGGTAAAGTGAATTTACGGTCAGATTTTCAAACATTTAACTTTTATTATTATGTATTTTACATTCTGTAACTCTAGCCCCTGCAAACGCGTAAATTCATTTTAAAGAGGACACAAAAGCAAAACTGTCTTAAATAATTGATTAGATATTGAGCTTGCTGAAAGAGAATATTTTTTATTTTATTTGTTTGTTTTTGTTCGAACACTGCTAACGTTTATTTCCTTATTATAGGTGTTACTTTTTTAGTTATCTTGGAACTAACTGGTACTCTTAAGTAAATTTGCTCCGAGTAAACCAAAATGTTGCGCTACCGCTATGTGTGTTATCTTTATTATATCTACAGCCTTTACTACTTTCAAGAGTCGAAATAAACTGAGTACAATTGAATAACGTATAAAAGTAGAATAACGTAAAATAAAGTACGGTAGAATAGAATCAAAATAAATTAATATCGCATCTTCATTAAACCCTGTATCACGTTTCTTAATCGTCTAACGTTTAAAGCAAACCAAAAGTCTTACAACTAAAAATTTTAAAGAATAATTATCATATTTAATGAGTTTTGTTCAATATTTTAGAAAGCATATTGAATAGCTTAGTTGGACCTTTTACTTTTTTTTAATAATAAATAATAAAAACAATAAAAAAATTAAGGAGTCATCCAAGCTAGGTTAATATTAATATTAATTGTTAATATTAATATATTGCTTTGTGATTAATGCAAAATAATGACATTCATTTGTGATGCTATTAAAATTCACTCCTGTTCTATTACTATCACAAATGCTCTACGCCTTTGCTCTACACCTAATGGGTGCGAAATTATATTGAATCATGTTGTACGTTATAAAGCTATAATCGTATAATCACGAAAAAAGAGTCGAGAGCAAGTCAATCAATTCTAAGAGTGATTGATTAATCAACAACGATCCCACAATTAGGTGCAAAACATATTGTAATTATTTCAATCCAAGCATGACAAAAACGAGACTTTTTGCACCTGAACTTTGACCTCTTCATAATGGGAATCATAAAAAAATGAAAAATCTACTTAAGTAGGTTTGCTCAATTCCCCCCCCCCCCGTGTGTGGTCCCCAGGTTAGAATAGGCTAGCAAATGCACTGCGACTAAAAGGCAGGTGGCCCCGTGTGGTTGTCGGGCAGTAGAATTCAACCATCCCCCTGGCACTGGGTGTCGTAAAAGGCGACTGATATGCCAAAGGAGGCAGGGGTACAAGGATGTTTGGGTTCTTCCTTGCAGTCCACGGATCGTGAGGACAGGAGCCAAAGCTCTCTCACCCGGCGGTTTCCCTTCGGGGAAAGCGGTGGAATTGCCATTCCATCCAAATGCGAATGAGCGCCGGAGAAGAGACCTCGGCCCCCTCGAGTGGCTTCGGGCGCGGTAACTTCCTGGAGAATGCGCAGGCAATACCTCACGGTAGTCTCACCTCTCCGCATAGGAAGGTGGTCTTCCTAGGTTTTTTAGTGGGTTCGAGTACCACAGTACTGGACATCCCGTCCCAACGGGGTCCCTTCTGCGTGGGCATTTTTCCTGAGAAAAAAAGGTTTGCTCAATTATTATTAATACTATGCAGATTAAGACGAACAATTTAGATCAGTAGATTGATGATATTAGAATATCTTTAGATACCTAAATGTCTATCAAGAACTGAAACATCGATTCTAACAAACTCTTACAGCCGTCTTAAAAAAGAAGTTAATTATTGAGAATCCAGCTAGTATGTCTAAAGTCACGAAGAACCCTGAAACGCTCTCCGAATAAAAGGACTATTTCATTGATTTGTAACGGTAATTTTAGACTCGTTTCAGTAGCTCAACCTGCATCAATTGTACAAATGAAAGGTTGTTTTATTGTCTCATTTGACATGCGCTCTACACGAGTTCAAGGCCTCGACATATTCACGATTTCATAGGGAATAGTTAGACATGACCTACCGCCAAGTCAGCGAAAGATTTAAAACTTTTCTTTGGAATATATGATTTAAAGAAAAATAAAAAATTATTCAAGCTGCGTTTCTGTTCGCTATAAAACCGCCATAATGGGTAAGGCCTCCAGGTTTTCAGTTTCGACCTGACGCAACCCCGACCGTTACTGTTTGAATTTGTTGCCACCGATAAATATTATCATAACACTACACGTGAAATTTTCTGTTTGGGTTCGTGCTCCAACTTCATTGAAAACGCCTTGTAATCTACAATTATTACAAACAAATTATGTAGGGAACGTAATTCCGCCGTAAACACGACCAGTGTGATTTATGTAACATCGGTTATTATAATATGTAACATACTGATTTTCTCTATTGAATTTGTGTTGTCGACAGAAATGTCATTCTCGGAACATGTTACGACAATAATGAAGGTGTTGGAGATAAATTCGTGTTTTCAAAGATTTAATTTTCAGATGAATGGAACTACATTTACGTCGGCGGAAATATAAGTAAAATATCTTAATTGAAAGAAGGGATGACAGAGGTTCTGAAGAATGTTCCCAGCACAAATCTGGTTCAATTAAATAAACAAAAGTATTTATGAAGAAAACAGCAAGTGGCTATCAGGAAAGACCGCTGTCATAAATCAGGGTCACATCAATAAACAAAGGCCAGTGTGAAAAAAGCGACACGTGGGGGTGTCGCACGAAGCGAAGGCTTCTCACGACTCCAAAAATTGGTGGTGTCATTGCCATGGATGGAGAGGAACCAGGTTTTGGCCGAGGGAACAAAGATTGTAAAATAGATGATGAAAGGTTTGTAGGGTCATTCTTAAAGTGATGTTTGTAGCGTTAGGTTGTAACTCGTTGATGAAATTGTGAATACGTGAAATATTATAATACATTTGTAAAGAGTAATGGATTTAGGACGATCATTACCCGAAAGGGTATATATATATACAAAATTCACACGGACGTTAGGTTTTAGCAAAATTATTCGGTAGGAAAGAAATTGTTGTAACAATGACTGCCTGAGGTTAAATAACTTCGTTATAAAACATAATGACTGAAGCTTTAGTGAAAGGTTGCTTTTCTCTAAATTCTCAGCTAGAAAAGCTAGTTATAGTAGTTGTAGTTGTAGTAGCAGTACTGTTATAATAAATAAAAATTAATGGAATAGACGAATAAGAATAATGGAAAAGAAAATATGAAAAATATCTTAACTTATTACATTATACATAAGATTTTATCGTTTTCAAGTGATTCAATTAAATTCGGTGTTATTTAACGCAATGCAGCATTACAAAATAGCAATGTGGTAGAATGAAAGTGTTACATTGAGGACTCAAGGTTTAAATTAAAACATATCCATACACTAGAAACAGTCGAGAACAAGATCGTCGTTCGGGTTACAAAAACTATGTTGACTTGAGACTAACGAGTTGTACCACACTTTCATAAAAAGTCTGCCTCATTGGCAGAAAGGTAGATCTATTGGTTTTGCAGATAATTGGGGAAGATCATAGTCTAGATAGAAAAAGATAGAAACCTAAAAATATTTACACAGACAGATGTTACGACATGTATAAAATTTTTTATCAATGCATAAGTACATCTAATCTGCATTTCAGTAATTGTGGTTGAACAGCAAGTACATGCGGGAAGAAAAATTTCAATTTTGAAACCATTGGCAAAGTAATCTCTGCGGGTCTATTTCTATTGGACAGTCTAGGTGTGAAAGGACAAAAAC
The DNA here is from genome assembly GCA_037055365.1 of Polyplax serrata. Classification (NCBI taxonomy): domain Eukaryota; kingdom Metazoa; phylum Arthropoda; class Insecta; order Psocodea; family Polyplacidae; genus Polyplax; species Polyplax serrata. The sequence goes on along the minus strand of JAWJWE010000038.1, from coordinate 866,627 downwards.
CTGACAAAGTTAATGAAGCCACTGAGATTTATAAGCAGGAATGCCCACATGGAAGTCCGCTTTCACTTTAACCCATAAAGATTACCCCGACATAACTCAAAAACACTTGACCCAAAAACTTTTAAATTATTTTCCGGCATCGAATGAATTCTATGAAATCCAAAGACCTCGAAATCTGTTTCGTTTGTCAAATGGGAGTTGCCGATTTGGGCGTTTTAATATAAAAGTCATAATTTTCTACTCTTTGGGAACCAGAGGAAATGCTTGCACATTGTGCGCATCAATTATTTCACTCTTTATTTCATCTAATAGTCTTGACTAGGAGTGCAATGAGAATACTAAACCATTTTGTTGTTTTCCTTATAAGACGAAAAAATAAGGCAAACTCGAAGTACTTTTACGTAACAAGTATATAACACAGTGAAGTGACAAAGTATTCATTTATTTTTGTTTCATTTATTCATGTTGATGGTTCTAGAAAATCCGAGTTAAATCTTCACATATACCAAATATGTAGGCCTTAATTATGTTACGTGAGTTTTTATATTTGCGTTTAGTTGTATAATTATAATATTTTCAATTTGTTTATGTGCTAACTGAATAACCGCTGTAACCTAATGATTCCAAATAGTTCGTTGACCGGTTCCATGTTGTGTGTCCACCTTTACCCTACATATTCTACTGAGTTTTTATTAAGTGTAAATGTGTAGCCATCGTAATTTATTACTCCAAATAAATTAAATCGGAATTACATAATATTTTAATGCATCCATCAAAAGTAATTATAAATCGTGACATCTACAATAAAGGACGCATAGTTTTGTACTTTCCGTTAGGGTGAATTGTATTTGTTCGAAAATTCAGAACCACATAACAGGGGACAGGTACTACCTGTACACGGAAACATTGCCGTGCACTCTAGACTTTAAATCCACATTGTATTCAAAGATAGGACCTGAGGGAAACTTTGTTACCTTCACTCTCTTTCTCACCTAAGTAATAAGTATTCTTTTCCCAAAACAGATGTTGCGCTTATAAAGTGGAGGACCTCGCAATTTAATACTGAGGAGTTTTGAGGTGCTTTGTTTAAATCAACCTTCATGGTAAACTAGACTAAACGGGGGACCATAAGTGCACTTCCACTGCCTGTACAATGACTTGACACTTCATTTCTTTTGTGGGACTCACTGAAAACGAAATTTTAAATTATCTTCTACCAATTGAAAGGAAGCACGTGTTTGGATTGTTAACAGCTGTGACACGCAATGCTTTTGGACTTTTTCGGCTTGTAGCGTTACATTTTTTTTAAGTTTGACTTGACAGCAAGTCATTAAACATTTTCAAAATGAGCGAGTCGGCAAATGTAACTATAATCGGAAGCTGTTAATTATTTGCACTCGTTATGGGGAGAGGGCCTTCAGACGTATGGTAGTTTAAGGAATCCGTCCAGGACACTTACGGTTGAGAATTGGACTCCTATTTATTTGTTTTAGTACAAAATTTTTTTTCATTTTCCAGTTTCGGTTTGTGGCATTTCTGTATATATTTCTGCTTGATTTATTAGTAAGAACCAATTACTTTGAGTTACATTTTATGATTGATTTAGAATACGATGGTGGTTCTGGGTTTTCTGCTAAGTCGTGTTGTTTTACTTACGGTTACATGGAGTGCATGGATTTTTAAAGAATACTAAAGAATATCAGCAAAACCTGTTGCCGTCAATGGTGTTCTGAAATCTGACTCAGAAGAATAAATGTTACGAAGTACTCACAAGTTTAGATTCTTGTTCGGAATTAATTTCTGTAGATAATGCTCAAGAAAACCATCAAACTTATTGACAGTTATCGATATAATTCATTAACGATACATAGGAGCTTCTTTGGTACGGTCGCTATCATTGCATTAATCCAACACATAATTTTGACTGAAAACGATTAAATCGCCGATTAACAGCATGATCAGATACATTACAATTTTATCCAAACATAATAAAATACCTGGACTTAGAAAGAACGAACTATTTTTTTTAGTTTTCTTGTTTGAAAATAGTTTCTTGGTTGGTAGAGCAACCAGAATCGTGGAAACCTGCCTTTCCATGCCTGTTGTATTTTTCCGATTTTTTATTTTGAAATTCTAATCATAAATGTTCGTTGTATTACGTCAGTTTCAAATATTTCACCTACTACAAACGTTAAAAAATAAATACGGATACTCCGTTCGTTGGTTTCGTCATGGAATAACAAATTTCTATGTTTTTTCGACTTCCAACTCTGGGACTCATCGAATCAACGATTTATATATTATGACATTCGTTTGTGTTTCGTGATTTTCTATAAAATTCACATCGGCTCTTAGATCAGAAAGGAGACGCCGTGGCGTAATCTGATTTTGTAACAGATCTAGCGAAAACAAGGGCAGTTTTGCAAATTTCCAACTTAAGTTTGATAGCCAGTAAGACACCAGTCAATTTTCATAAAGAAAATTCTTTGAAGAGTTGTTTTACATAATTTTACAATTTCAATACTATATCATTGACCAGTCTGATGGTTTTAATGTGACCGCGAAGGAACTGGCAAAAATATAGTAGAATTTTTTTTATTGTTTCAGATTTTACAAATTATAAATCTGGGCATCATTCTGAAATGTTACCTGTGACAGTTGATTACTTAATTTCAAGTCGAAAGAAAAAATTAGACTTTCTGGTGAAGGCCCTAAAACCAGGCGTCCACATCAAAAACTTATCTATTCATAAGAAGTGTATCCCAATCATTATATAGCGAAGTTAAAATTTAGGGATTAAAATAAGGGAAAAGTTTTCAAGAGATGTCAGTCTATTTACTGCAAACTGCGTTGTCTGCCGCTCCATCTCCTTTTGTATTGTGTGCCTTAATAAATTTAATTTAAATTTCCTGTAGGCTTATATTAAATGGACTGTTTGTATCGATATTGCTCAGTTAAGAAACGATTTCTCATCTGCCATATTATTGCCATATAATCAGATTATTTGCACTCTCGCTTCATGGTGTTTATAAAAAATATACCTTTCATCTTTGTTTTTTCTACACTGAATATTTATTAATTCGTCGGTCGGCATAGTTTTGAATTTTCTTCCCTTCTTTTTGCACGATTCAACAAGATGAAAGACTTATGCATCGTTTCGTAAATATAAAATGAACTCTTGTCGTGGGCTCGTGGCCTGAAAGTAAATGTTACAAGTTAAAATTGGTTAAATCTCGTGCTGTCCTCAACGACACAGTGACTGTAAATACTTGACACTAATGTTCTTTCACGAAATGATGCATTTTTATTAGAGTGATTTTTCAACAAAAAAGGAGGCAGGTCGATTTTTGGCAGGTTAAATAGAAACGAAATTATTTGGAGCAGAACAGGTCGTGACACACCGTGGAATAATCACTTTGGTCCATTCCTTAGGTTCTGCTTTCTTGTGCATTACACTTGACTTAAAATCACTTTGACAGAGACGTTGCATTCCCCTAATGCCTTTTAATAAGACCGTAGCGTATGGTTAATTGGAAATGTTAAAACATTTGGGTGATTTGTTACTTTACCTTTCGATTTGGCCGTCGAGGAGCATGTCGGCTCCATGTGACTAATTGTATTTTTTGCTAATTGACACACTGAAGGTTTCGGTTTCACGACGGCCTTTACGTAACTTTTTAAATACAATAAACGACCCACAGTAGAACTTGATTTTCATCCATTTTCACTTGATAACCTGACAATGGTCGGGTTGCTAGACTTAGACTTAGATAGGCTAAGGTAGGCGGACAATTTTACATTCCAGATCATTAAGGATTAGAAGAGACGTTTCAGACCTCGATAATTAAATAAGGCTCGATTTCGTTTCGGGCTTAAAGAAACTATAACCATCTACAAAATAGTAATATACTATACAACACTGAAATTTCATTGGCCAGGAAAGTAGGGTCGATGTCTTCTCTTCCGTTGCATTTTATTATTAAAATGAAGTCACGAAATATTTTTCAAATTTCTCGCCTCATTCTTTGCTCTACTCGAGTTAGCGGAAATATATGTATACACGAATAGAGAGAAATTATGTAAAAGATTAATTAAATTTGTTATTGCATTGCATTGCGTTGCATTAATGTTATTATTCGCAGGTAAACCCCCACCACCGTCACAATTTAGTGATTAGATCGTCGCCCTTTTTCTAGGTGATGATGAATCCCACGATTTCTCAGAATTCGTACCTTGTGAACGTCCCAGCTAATAGCAGAAAATGAATTGTCTTGGTTATTACTATCGAATAATTGTCTTAAAGAAGTATGACTGCTTCTTTGCAATTAATTTCATTTGGCGTGTGGTGTCATTAAAGCAAAGAAATAAACCAAAGGTTTTCCTCATTCTAAATTAGGAAAAACTTCGATTTGACCTCAAACGACCTTCTTCTTTTGGATCATCTTTTAATGGATCACAACGCTCTGGTAGGAGTTTCCAAATAAAACTATCACCGTTCCGTTGAGTAATGAATTGTACATTTACACGGAGTATTCGCGTATATATATGGGAAGGTAAAAGTCGAAAAAATAATATTTATGTATAATCTTAAGAAAAAAATAAATAATTCTTCAAATTGATCAAATGATCATGTGCCTCAATCCACCCTAAAGCGACCGATTTGTTCTAGTACACTCCTAGCGAGATTCCTTGTCAAGAGAAAAGTATCCATTTTAAGGAATCAGGGTTACCTTAAGGCGTTAAGAAAAGAATTTGAAACAATTCAGACATTAAAACCTCTCATCTCGGTTGTGACAAACGGATTTAAACATGAGATGTTTCACTTCTCTTGGGTGGACACAAAAGGAATAGGACAGATGAATTTTCCTATTCAAAGAGTTACCCTAAAAATTACAAGTATTTGGTCCCTTTAAATAATTCTATTTATTCTGTAGGCTCATCCTATGCATGACTGAGAAAAATTTGAATGCATGAAGGCATATGCAATAAAACCGTTTGAACAAACATATTTGAATAGACAAACTTGTTAAATTTTAAAGCAGCGACAAGTGACATATGTGACTAATTGTCGCCTCTCTACCAATTGATCTTATTCACGTTAAAATTACTGTCAGGCGTAAGAAAATAAGTTAAATAAATCAACCGAACAAGAAGGCCGCTACAAAATAGATTGTGCAAGGGCTCATTTATATTTTCTTTACTTTCCAGTGAGAAATTCCCACATTCACTGGGTACCGATTAAGTACCCGGTAAAAACAAAACCCACGTTACCTCCATGTAGTCAAGTGCATGCGGGCCTGGTGTTTCTCTTCCGAATTTTGTAACGGTTGTTTCGACATTACCATGAATTTTTTTAAGAACTAAACACAATGGAGCATTTACTTGAGAGATCTGCTTGAGATCTAGAAAAGCACGCCTTATTTCTTTTATTATTTTTTAAGTTTTCCACCTCCCTTTTTCCTGCTTGCTAAGAAACTCATTTACATGTTTGATTGCACGTTGGAATGTCAACGTTAGCTACAAATTGCGAAATACAAAATTGTTTCGACTGTGAGAAAACAAAAAACACACTGACCGAAAATGAAAAACAATGAATTATGAAAAAACAAAATTACCGGCTAATTTATAATTATGATTTTAATTTTAAAAGAAGAACCCCGAAAAACAATAAATTTATAAGATACTTTGTACTTCAGTTCATCTATTTTCTACTTAAAAGGTTTCTGTATCTGCAGGAATATTGGTAGCGGTATTGAATAAAATCAATTATATTGTTGTGCCACTGATTTTCTCTTATTAAAGGAATAGGATTTGAAATAATAAACATGGGAATAAAATATAAAATTATTCGTTGAGTAAGAAAATCAACAATTGTACGACCAGAAAAAAATTTAACCATTTAGTTCTAGATATGAAATTACGAATATCGTTTAAGCCTGCGATTGTTTATAGCAAAAATAGAGAAGTTACAGGGAAATTATAATGTGTTTCATTTAGCTCTAAATTAATCAAACAAATTTAACTTTTCTAGAAAAAAGGAGTTGATGTTTAAAATTTAAATCCGAAAGATTTCATAGAGTTTGCGAAGTTAATTCCGGGTTGAAACTAAGGAGGCTGTGTTTTAATGTGTTGGAACAAGTAGGGGTTTTCGTTATTAGAATCGTTATCGGGTTTAAAAAATATGAAACATTTTCCTTAATCACAAATTAGCAAGATTTATATCACCGGCAAAACGATCTGTCGCAACATGGGGTAAATACTCTTATTTTAATTTTTAACCCTACAAGTCATTTGTTTCGTATCTTATTATTTGTGGGTAATAAGTACTACCGTTACTCGTTTCTACTGACTCCTTAGTTGTTATCTGCCACATGTGAATTTTAAATGATTGATCTTAAATTGGTACTAATGGGCTTGATATTCGTGATCTATTATATAGTTTCTCATTTAACAATGTACGATGAAAATATTAACTACTTAGTATTCATTGAAAAGTTGTGTCATTGTTAACATCACAGTTAAACCGTTTCTCAATCACAAAACTGTTGTGTTAATAGTGGACAATGAGTGGAAGTAACATACAATTGGAGAATTTATTGAGATAAGTAACACTTTCTTTTATCTGCCCATGTGGAGTACTATTATAGTCAACTGCTTTCAACTGTGGAAAGATTACTTTTTCCTTATAAGATTACTTTCTTGTAAACTTCAAGTGTTGTGTAATTGAATGAATTAAATATTCATAGTCTTAAATGAAAGGATTTATGTAATTTCAAAGTGCCTCTATGAATGTTTATATATTTTCATTTATAGAATTAAGTTAGTGAAATTAATGTGTAACTTTCATTTATCACTTGTATCTTATTTCTTTTGCAGGCTCAAACAGAAATTTCTTTGTACTTTACTGATTACTTTTTTGGCATCAAAAACTGATGGTGTTGATAAAACTAATTTTAAGATATGTGAACAAAGTAGTTTTTGTAAAAGATGCAGAAGTATGGAGCCTGAAAAGTCATCTTTTGAATTTTTGACAGACAAGGCATCAGTTTCATCATCTGTTTTGAAATCGGAATTAATAGACACTAAGTATAATGTAAAATATGGCTTTTACTTATATGCAGTGGAAGGTGACATATTTAGACTTAAAATAAATGAACTAAATCCTGTGAAAAAAAGATTTGAAGTTCCTTTTGTTTTGGTCAGTGATCCCATTTTAAATAAGTAAGTACCAGAAAATTTCTATATATTTATGTTTCTTTTCAATATTATTAACTTATAATGTAATAAAATTTAATTTTCAGTTTAGAAATTGTACAGTCAACCACTGAAAAAGTAATTGTAAAATCAGGTAATAGTGTAGCTCAAATTTATGCCAAACCATTTAGACTGGATATATATTTCAAAGATATACTTGTAATTAGTGCAAATGCCAGAGGTTTATTAAGATTTGAATATCACAGGCAAAAACCAATCAGGTGAATTATTATTTTCATTGAATCACCAAAAATTTAATTTGGTTAAAAATAGTTCTACAAATTTTTATATATCTTTTTATGTATTCAGGGCACCAGAGCAAAGTGAAGAAGGTGAAAATGCAGAAAAGGTTGAGGAAGTGGCACCTATTGATGCTGAGTTCACCTTGGAAGCTGGAGCATGGGAAGAAAATTTTAAGTCTGCTCATGATTCTAAACCAAATGGACCAGAGGCAGTTGCTTTAGATTTCTCTTTCCCTGAAGCTGTTAGTGCTTATGGCTTGCCTGAACATGCAGATTCTTTTGCACTAAAGTCAACAAAGTAATGCAAAGCTTCATTTAATTTTCTCTTGCATAGGTTAGTATAAGTTTATCATGATATCTATTGAAGATATATAATTCCAGGAATAATGATCCATATCGTCTTTACAATCTTGATGTGTTTGAATACGAATTAAACAGCAAGATGTCTTTGTATGCTGCAGTTCCTATTTTTGTGGCTCATGGGTAAGCTGTGCTTCAAATTCCTAAGGAATTTATTGAAATTGTTTATTTAAAGCTTAACATCTTATTCCAGACCTAGAATTACAGCAGGAGTATTCTGGTTGAACTCGGCAGAAACCTGGATAGATGTTATGAGCAAAGGAGATCAAAACATGCTATCATCAATTGTTAATTTAGTCTCAGGGTCTAATTCAAAACCAGAAGTTGATGCACATTTCATGTCAGAATCAGGAATTATAGATGTTTTTTTCCTTTTGGGTCCAATGCCAGATGATGTGATGAAGCAATATGCATCTCTGACCGGAACCGCACCGCTGCCTCAAGTAATCAATAAACATGTTAAAAGGAACTTGTAACTGATGTGTCTCTAAAATTTTTATTGATTAAATTTTACTTCTAGATGTTTTCATTAGCGTATCATCAGTGTCGGTGGAACTACAATGATGAAGAAGACGTAAGGAATGTGGCCAACAAATTTGACGAACTTAATATTCCTATGGATACAATGTGGCTTGACATTGAACATGCAGACAATAAAAAGTGGGTTGACACATACACATACAGAGCTATGTTATGAATATTTAATGTTAAGATATTACTAAACTAATTGTATTTAGGTACTTCACTTGGGATCCAGTAAAATTTGCTAATCCAACAGAAATGATGAAGAATTTAACAGACAAAGGAAGGAAACTAGTTGCTATTGTAGACCCACATATCAAGAGAGATGTTGGCTACTTTTTACATAACGATGCTGAAACTAATGGTTATTATGTAAAAACTCCAGAGGGAAAAGATTATGAAGGTTTTACCCCAAAATTTCGTGACTCTAATTCCAGCTTTATTTGGTGGAACCATAAAGTTAAGTGATGCCAAATATTTTAGGTTGGTGTTGGCCTGGGTCTTCAAGTTATCTCGACTTCCTTAATCCAACCGTAAGGGAGTACTACTCAAATCGCTTCCTGCTTGAAAACTATAAAGGTTCAACTCTTGATACATATATTTGGAACGATATGAATGAACCTTCGGTTTTCAGTGGTCCTGAAGTCACTATGCCAAAGGATATGATTCACCACGGCGGCTGGGAACATCGCCACATCCATAATATATATGGGTTGTTACACGTAAGTTGACTATCGTATTAATTTTTGTGAAGTAAAATCTTACCGCCCAAATACATCATGAATTTGATTATTAATCGTGAATAATTTTATAGACATTGGGTACTTATAATGGTTTATTGAAAAGATCTGGAGGAAAATTAAGGCCATTTATATTAACCCGTTCTGCATTTGCTGGATCACAAAGATATGTTGCTATTTGGACGGGAGACAACATGGCCGAATGGGACCACCTGAAGGCAACTATACCAATGTGTCTATCTCTATCTATCGGAGGTCTGCCATTTTGCGGTGCAGATGTGGGAGGTTTCTTCAGAAACCCCGAACCCGAATTGTTTTCTCGATGGTATCAGGTCAGTAGTTCTAATAAAAATATTTATTTCTAAAACTAGGAGATGTGTAAATTCGGATTTTCCTACAGGCTGGCGCTTTTCAACCGTTCTTTCGATCTCACTCTCACATTGATACGAAGCGTAGAGAGCCCTGGCTCATGGGTCAACCGACGACTGATTTGATAAGAGCCGCTATAAGGAAACGATATAGTTATTTGCCTTTCTGGTACACTCTTATGTATGAACATGAAACCACTGCTGCTTTGGTAATGAGACCTCTTTGGACAGAATTCCCGAAAGAGGAACCGGTATATACGACGGAAGATGAGTACTTATTGGGACGTTCCTTATTGGTGCATCCTGTAACCGATAAAGGTGCCACATCAGTCACCGTTTACTTCCCGGGAACAAATGAAATCTGGTATGATGCAGATACTTACGAAACATATACCGATAACGGAAATGTCAAAATTCCGGTGGATTTGGAAAAGGTGAAGACAATCCTTGTGCACTTTAAATTTAAGCTTAATTTGAAAAGTCAAAATTAACGTGATAACAAATATTACAGATACCGGTTTACATTAGAGGAGGTTCTATAATACCAAAGAAAGAAAGAATTAGACGAACATCTTCCTTAATGAAGGATGATCCTTATACTCTTATTGTTGCCCTCGATAAACAGGTACATCAAAGACGTTCGCGCTTATTTTTAAAAATAATGATTCCTTTATTAAAAAAAAAAAAAAAATTTCAGGGAGTTGCAAAGGGCACTTTATATATAGATGATGAAGAGTCGTTCGAGTACAGAGAAGGAAAATTTACATATCTAAATTTGGAATTTAAAAACAACATGTTAACTTCTAGGTACGTAGAAAGGGATTCATTTGTTTTATACCAATCCATATTAATTCAAATTTGTCACACGAATTATTTGATCTTAATGATGCAACTTTACAACAAAATAAATCCTAATTATGTTTCTGTACAAATGCGAATCATTTTTTTTATTTTCTTTCAGGAATACAAATATAAATAATCAATACAAATCCAAAGCAGAATTGGAGCGGGTTGTAATTGTCGGGCTCGGTAAGGTACCAACAAAAATAATGTTAAATTATTCAGGTAAATTCAACTAATTCGTTAACTTATGTGACTCCATATGGGAAGATCAGGTCATGCTTAGTCTTTATTTTTTTTTGTTTTAGGCAAATCCCAGAAATTGGAAACTAGATTACCCCAGGAAAATGTTTTGGTTATTAGAAAACCAGGTGTTAAAATGACCGAGGATTGGGACATTAAATTATTGTAAATTAGGTTCTTACACTTGGGAAAAAATACTGCAGTGATTTTACAAAACATGTTGGGCACAGTTGTTTTATCAAATTTGCCTAAAAATTGAATAAACTTTTACTATTAAAAAATTTATATTGTTTTCAAAGTAAGAGAATATTACAAACTAAGTACAATTCCTTAATTGATGTTTATTTTTCAGTAATGTTCATTAATTATTGTTTTATTGCAAGATATTTATATTACATTTGAATTATTCTTCGTCTGTTAGTTTCAGCTGCTCTTGAAGTGCTTTCCTCTTAATTTCTGCAGTGCTTCATTTACCAAGTTTGTGTGATTGATCTCTCACTTAATGCTTAAATATTTCTTTTGGTATTTGTTTTTGTCAATTTATATTGCAACAGAAAGGAAGATTGATGTGGAGTTTGATTACTCTTAACCTGTTCTTAATATTCAATATCAATGTGGTTTAAGGACAAATAAAGTTTTAATTTATATTGAACGATTTTTAGGATTCATATTATGTCATATGAAATATTCCAAGCATGTACAAAACCTATTGGTGGGAAATTCAGTTTTCTACAGCAGTCTCATTTTCAGTATTGAAATAAAGCAATTGGAGGAAGATTTACAAATACAAACAGAACTGTGTCTGGCACATTTTTGAAGATATACTTTCATACCTCTACCACAGACAGTATTATTGGTATGAAATGTCCTGTTTCACACATTGAATCCCTATTTTTTATTAGATTTTCACTTTAATTTAAAACTCACTAGCAAGACAAGTAAAATAGTCATGCCCTTGTGGTAAAGTAATTTTAGTGATAAGCTCAAACCATAAGGTACTATGCCTAGAATGTATATGCAGCCTAAAAAAATTCTGCATTCAGTATTTTTCAAGAATATAAATATATACAGTAATTATTATTATAAATTGAGTACAGATTCCAACTGGCAGCTTTGTGTCAGAATTTAGTCTGTACTTAGTATGGATGCAACACAAGCAAGGATTTGTTAATAGTACAATAGTCATAGTACAACTGGTATTTGTAAAATGACACCAACAGATACTGAATGCATACAACAGACTTTGAATGGTGAAAATATGTAGTGAGACTTGATAAGTGCCACATGAAAAAATAAAAATTTTTAAATATAATTTTCAGTGTGAAAGAATCAAAACAGTATTATCTGAATTACTTGGTTTTGAAGCAAGGAACCTTAAATTTAGAAATGGTTAATTTCAAACAGAATTAGATGTACACAGTACAGCTAGCCATGCTCTTATCATAATAAAGTTACTGTTACATCAGGCAACTGCACCACCATAAATAATTGAGCGTAGTACTATAGAAAGTTTTATATATTTGTTATTCCTTTTTTGCATTGCAAAATTTTGTAATTCAGTATGTTTTCATTGTACAGAATAAGAATATAAGGAAGGAAAAAATGTAGGAGGAAATAAAAGTATCAAATTTCTTAAAAAGTAATAGAGGTTATATTATCAAGTACCAAAAGAATTGTAGCTTAACGATTGGATTTGGCTACACGTTCCAATTCATCTTTCTTTTTGATAGCATATGAATTGGATGATCCCTGCAACACAATAAACATTGTTTTAGAAGGGCAGAATAGTGTTTATGAGTAAACTGGTCATATCACTTACCCTTGCTGCATTGATGAGCTCATCAGCAACACATTCAGCAATGGTCTTAATGTTTCTAAATGCTGCTTCTCTAGCACCAGTGCATAATAACCATATGGCCTGGTTTACTCTTCTGAGTGGAGAAACATCAACGGCTTGTCGTCTGACTGTTCCAGCCCTTCCTATTCTTGTGGAATCTTCGCGTGGTCCAGAATTAATAATGGCTGAAACTAAGATCTGCAATGGATTCTCTCCTGTCAACAGATGTATTATTTCGAATGCGTGCTTTACGATTCGAACGGCCATTAATTTCTTTCCATTGTTGCGCCCGTGCATCATCAATGAATTGGTCAACCGTTCAACAATTGGACATTGTGCTTTGCGGAACCTTTTGGCTGCATAACGGCCAGCCGAATGTGGCAGGTATTTCGCATTTTTCTCTTTTACGGCTATGTAATCTTGTAATGACATATCCGAGACCTGAACATCGTCACAACTCCATCGACCGAATAGCTTAATTTCTGGTAATTCGGCCGGTTGTGCTGCCACTGTAGTTTCTACAGTATCCATGGCAGTTTTCTCATCCCAGTCCTCAACCATTTGTGCGACCTATTTAACACGAATTTCATTATTGTTACTATTTGCTTTGCATTAGTCGTTGAAATTTCTACAAAAAACTAAGTTCAAGGTAAAAATTTGTCGTAAATGAGGTAGTAATACATACCAATTTGTTACAATTTTCACCTTAAAACGTGGTCTCTGATCAACAAATGCCAGCAATGGAGGAAAGAACCGTTTCCGTTTCCTCAATGGAAGAGATTTGCTGCTTCCACGATATTTCGTGACTTCTGCTGGTTTCAACCATGGGGACAGGAGACGTGGATACGTTAAAAATATTACAAAATATTGGTTTAAGTGAAAGTAAAGCAAAAGAAACAGTAAAAAATAATGCGCTCACTCAATTTTTATTACAAGTTATAGCGGAGGTAATTTTCTCGGTTTCAAGTAGAATGTTTCTCATTAGAAAGAATGAAATTTTTATTTGACACTTGTCCATATGCTAAACCGAGAAAGTTTTCGTCTTACTAGGTTTTCATTTAGTGGCAAATTGACTTACGGATTTAAGAATTATGATTAAGAGAAACTTAAGTAAATTAACTTTGGTTCGTCAATTTCTAAAAGTGTTGTAATTTTCAGGCCGAAAAATATGGACCGGTCACTCCCCAAGTTGGAGTTTTGGTCTATCACTTGGCTTCGAGAATTAAGTCTCAGATCAAGGAAAAGATGCCTTTTTTAGTGCCTTACATATGCTCTTTGAAAATAGACTCAACTGTAAAATTGGAAGGTTTATATTTTTGTAAAACTCTTATTTTGTTAATGTGTGGTATGCTTTGTGCAAATATTTATTGTTTTAATTTATAATATAGCTGCCTTTGAGTACTTGCTATCAAATGTCAAAACAGATTTTAAAGAAAGTGAATTTGAAGAAGCTTGTGGAGCTGGGGTTGTCATCAGTCCAGAACAGATTGAAGAATGTATTGAAAAAGTTATAGTCAAGTTTAAGGATGAACTTCTGAAAGCCAGGTAAGTTTTTACTCATTAAGCACAACATCATAAAATACATGGTATCATTTGGAGATAAGGCATGCTAATTTCTGTTTGAAATGGCATTGCTTTTAACAAAGGATCATTTCATTATCATGTTATGATAAACTTCAAATTAAGATTTTTAAAACAATTTTTTAATTTTCTAGGTACCATTTTAACACTGGTTTAATTATGCAAGAAGTCAGACAAGAATTAAAATGGGCTGATGGAAAAGCTATAAAAAATGAAGTTGATATGCAGGTGTTAGACATTTTGGGTCCAAAAACTGAAGAGGACAAAAAACCAATAAAAAGTAAGCCAGCAAAGCAAAAACCAACAGAGCAAGTGGCTTCTTCAGGAGATAAAACTAAATTTGGTAAATCAAGTTAACTTAATGACAAATTTTAAAATGTGCTATTTTAAAATTTAATTATAATACCTTCATTAATAAATATTGCTTTTTGTAAAACAGTTGAAGTACCTAAAGGCATTGCAATAGGAGAGTTAATGAAGACAAAAGTGCAATTTCATAAGGTTGGAGAAAATTATAAGACAGATGGTTATGTTGTCACCTCAAAAACCAAGGAACTTCTGGCAGAACACCTGAAGATTACAGGAGGAAAGGTATGCATTTGAAATGAATGATGTATTCATTGATGTTCCTGTGAAAAAAAAATTGAATTCAAATGAAAAAACTACTGACATTTTTTTAAAGGTGAGAACTCGTTTTCCACCAGAACCAAATGGAATTCTTCATATTGGTCATGCTAAGGCTATTAATATTAATTTTGGTTATGCAGCAGCACATGATGGTGTTTGTTTTCTGAGATATGATGATACAAATCCTGAAAAAGAGGAGGAAAAATTTTTCATTGGCATAAAAGAAATGGTTGAATGGTTGGGTAAGTGCAGTATTTTTAGCAAAATAACCAAAAAAAAATATAGGGGCCAACAGGTTGAGAATCAAACACCTCATACACACTCCAATGCCCTGTAATACTTGGTAATGTGTTGTAGTGATGTTCTCCAGTTTTTATTCTTATTTACAGGATACAAACCTTACAAAATAACTTACTCTTCTGACAACTTTGATAGGCTTTATGAACTAGCTGTAGAATTAATTAAGAGGGGTCATGCTTATGTGTGTCATCAGAAAGCTGAAGATATTAAAGGTTTCAATCCGCCTCCATCACCATGGAGAAATCGTTCAGTTGCAGAAAATTTAAAGCTTTTTGAGGTGATTAAACTTTTTAAAAATAAGTATTAATCCATGTTCATATTTTTCTTATTTTGCCTGTATACCATTGGATAACTTACGAATTTGACATTTAGGATATGAAAAATGGAAAATTTGACGAAGGGGAAGCAACTCTCAGAATGAAAGTTACTTTGGAAGAAGGGAAAGAAGATCCTGTGGCATACAGGATAAAATATGTTAGACATCATCGAACCGGTGATAAATGGTGTATTTATCCCACCTATGATTACACTCATTGTTTGTGTGACTCAATAGAAAATATTACTCATTCTTTGTGCACCAAAGAATTTCAATCTAGGTAATTGTTAACCAAAAAATGGCACAGGATGTTGCTGTTTTGGGTCATTAATCTTACTAACATATTGAAAATCTGCTTTAATTAGGCGTTCGTCGTACTACTGGCTTTGTAATGCTCTTGACGTTTATTGTCCCGTTCAATGGGAATATGGAAGGTTAAGCGTTAACTACACCGTTACATCCAAAAGAAAAATAGCCAAACTAATTTCTGAAAAAATAGTAAATGGTGAAACTCTTGTTTATTATTATTATTATTATTATTTATTATTATTAAATTTATTATTAATGATTTATTTCATTGGTTTTTTCCAATTTTTTTCTTAAATTTCAGATTGGGACGATCCTAGACTGTTCACATTATCGGCTCTTCGTCGTAGAGGCTTTCCACCGGAAGCAATCAACAATTTTTGTATTACTATGGGTATCACAGGCGCCATAGCTGCTGTTGATCCACAAGCATTAGAAGCATGTGTTCGAGATGTTTTGAATTTTAAGGCTCCAAGGTTGCTCTTTTTCTTAAAATTATACAACAAAAAACAAATTCGTTTTTAACCATTTTCATTTCGTTTTAGACGAATGGTTGTTTTGGATCCACTCAAAGTGGTAATTACAAATTTCCCTGAGAAGGGGATTATTCCGGTGTGTGTTCCGAATTTTCCAGATGATCCCTCAAAGGGGTCCTACACAGCACAGTTTGACAGAACAATATTCATAGAAAGAAGTGACTTCAAAGAGGTTGGAGCTTTATTTTGTATATTTATAACGAATCTAGAAGGACCCTAATAAGTTATAGTAACGCATGTTAAAATTTATAGGAAAATGAATCAGGATATCGCAGACTTACAAAGACCCAGTCTGTTGGTTTACGTCACGCTGGTTATGTCATACATGTGAAGGAGGTGATTAAAGATTCTGAAAACAAAGTAACTGAATTGAAAGTTGAGTGTCAGTCTGTGACCAATGTAACTGCAAAGCCTAAGGCATTCATTCATTGGGTTTCAAATCCGATTAATATTAACGTCAGGATATTCGAACCATTGTAGGTCAACATTTAAGAATTTCACTTTTAAGTAAACGAGTTTAATCTTACTGAAAGGAATATTCTCTTTACTTTTAGATTTCGGCATAAAAATCCAGATGATCCAAATGAAGTACCTGGAGGATTTCTTTCCGATTGCAATAAGGAGTCTTTAAATGAACTCGAATCTCTTGCTGACGTTTCATTGGGCACCAGCAAATGTTATGATACCTTTCAATTTGAAAGAATTGGCTTTTTCACTGTAGATAAGGATAGCAGCAGTTCGAAGGTAAATCAACTTTATACATTCTTCGGTAACATATTATTCGAATTTTCTTTTGCTTATGACTTTGGATTTTTATCTTTCAGTTGGTGTTCAACAAGACAGTTTCTCTGAAAGAAAGTGCGTAGAGCAAAGCATTGTATGAACAATATAGATTACGGATGCAAATGGAAGAGTGTTTAGAAAAGATCTTGATAAATGAGTCCGAATTGTAATTTGTTAATAAATAAAACATGTTGATTTGGATAGTCACAATTAAATAAATAAAATATCTCTATTTATCTTTTGGTACATGTTAAAAAATGTGCCACAACAAGGGAATTACACTTATTACTATAAAAACTATAGAATTGTTTCTCCCCATTTTTCTTATTCGTTTTTTATTGTACCATAGGTTTTCCACTGTTTCGATTTGTTTTGACTTTAGGGCTGAGGTGTGGTATGCCTAATCTCTTACTAGTAATTACTTTTGGGTTTGCAAAATATAGTTAACAATTTGTATCGAACTTCTTATTTTAATTTATTGTATATATAAATTTATTCCGTTAAAAGTTCAAGTTTTTGTTTTCGCGGTTTTCCTTAGCGGACCGTTTTCGAAGTTGGTGAACCTGATCTTTGATTTAATGTCATTTAAAATCTTAGTTAAATCTTTACTTGATTATAATCCTCGTGATATTGGGATTCTGTAGAGTACTTTCAATGTAGGCTTACTTCAATTGACAGATAGAAGTCCGAGGCGGTAAAGTTACGGGTTGGTAACATTGCTCATAAGAATAATTTGATCGAAACAATTCTGGATCATTGCACTACGCAATGACAACCGTTGTTACAATATACTTGTAATTTGTTTTACTTGGCAGTAATCATTCTTTTTCTCTGTACACAACGGTCTTTTTTATTTGGTATTTAAGGTATCCACCCTATTCTCTGAAATTACGATATGTCATCAACGCTTAGTACAGGTGAGTGTAATATTAATTGGTATGAAGTTACCCATTTTTTCCTCAATATGTTTTTATTTCATGAACTTAACATATCCATTTTTAATATTTGAGTAATTGACAAAATTTTATTACAGAAACAATAAATAAAATGAATGTGATTGCGGTTGTAAAGACCTATATTACAAAAATGATTGAAGACAGTGGTCCAGGAATGAAAATTTTGCTGCTGGATAAGCAAACAGTAAGTTAAGAATCTGATCTGTTAGAATAACAAGTATTTCTAATAATTTCTAATTTTTTTAATGTTTAATTCTAATGTCTAATTTTTGTTAGACAAGTATCATCAGCATGGTGTACAGTCAATCTGAAATACTCCAAAAAGAGGTTTATTTATTTGAACGTATTGATGCTGGAGGCAGGAGTGAAGCAGTCAAACACTTGAAATGTATAGTTTTTGTAAGACCAACCAAAGAAAACATAGGGTTACTTTCCGGTGAATTAAAGTACCCCAGATATAGCACTTATTATATTTGTAAGCTTTTTTACTGCTTTGACATAATATTATATATAAAACAGAAATAATAGTTTGGTTTCTTATAGATTTAAGTAACATTATATCTAAAGCTGATATTAAAATATTAGCTGAGTCTGATGAGCAAGAAGTTGTCAGAGAGGTTCAAGAATTTTATGGTGACTACTTGGCTGTTAGCCCTCATTTATTTTCATTAGGAATTTCATGCATCTATAAAGGTTTGTGAAAAATTCAGAATTTCACTATTAAAATTATTAATAGTAGTATGCAAATTTTATTTTTATTTATTTTTATGCATAGAATTATCATGGAACTCAAATTACCTTCAAAGATCTGTCCAAGGTATAACATCTGTCCTCTTGTCATTGAAAAAATTTCCAATCATTAGGTATCAGGGAACTTCAGATATGGCTAAGAGACTGGCTGAAGGAGTTAGAGATGTTCTTACAAGAGAAAGTTCCCTTTGTAATGTAGCACACAATGACAACTACCCTGTATTGCTTGTTCTTGATAGAAGAGATGATCCTGTAACACCACTGCTGAATCAGGTGATCCTTTTAACATTAAATTAAGTTGCATTAATTTTAAAAAGAAGCACCTATATCTCTATTATTATCAAATATTCATATTATCAGTGGACTTACCAAGCCATGGTCCATGAGCTTCTAACAATTAACAACAATCGTGTGTGCTTACCAAATAATCAAGACATGAGAGAACTAGTCTTATCTGCTGAACAGGATGAATTTTACTCTAATGTAAGTTAATTGTATACTTATTATTTCTTATTAATTCATATATTACTAAGCAATATAAACAATTATTTTAACTGTAGGCACATTAACTTTATTATAATGAAAAACAGGAATGGTAAAACATGAATTTTTTCTCTTGCAGAATATGTACTTAAATTTTGGTGAAATAGCACAAACAATTAAGGAGTTGGTCGATGGGTTTTTAGAGAAAGCTAAAACTCACAAGAAAGTAGAAACTATTGCCGACATGAAAAATTTCGTAGAGTCCTATCCACAATTTTCAAAAATGTCTGGAACCGTCTCGAAACATGTAAATGTGGTTGACGAACTGTTTTCTATGGTCGGTAAATACTGCTTGATGGACGTTTCAGAATTGGAACAAGATATGGTTTCCCAAGACGATCACAGTCAGCATTCGCAGGTTTGAAAGAAAAGCAGCTGTAATTTGTCATACCCTCCTGATTTACAAAAACATTTATTTATTCATTTTGTTGGTTTTACAGAGAATTCGGGGCCTCATCGCTAATAATAAAATTCGAGATATCGATGCCACCCGATTAGTATTGTTATACAGTTTGAGGTACAAACGACACGGTGATAACAACGTCGCTAGTTTTGTTAACGCTTTAAGAAAAAGGGGTGCACCAGAGCGATTAGTGAATGTACGTGTTTTTGAGTGATTTAAATGAAGCCAAGGCCACTGGTGGCGTTGAGTCTGTACATGCTCAGTTAAATTTTACAATCGCACCGTAAATTTCAGATGGTGGGAAGAATGAGAGACTACAGTGCGGATATAGCAAGCGACTTGTTTGGAGATACCAAAACAGTAGAAAGAATTAAGAAAAAATTATCTGACCTCAAAGGTGTGGAAAATGTATTCACAAGACACACCCCTATGCTGAAAGAAACCTTGGAAGATTTGATTAAAGGAAAACTGAAAGAGTCTTTTTATCCGTACTTGAATAGTATGAAAAGTCAAACAGGCAGGAAGTACGAGTATTAGTAGTTGGAACGCTCGTTTGATCCTGATATTTCAATTTTTTCTCTAATATTTTATGAAATATATTTACCTTACTATATTTCAGAGTTCAAGACATAATCGTTTTTATGGTTGGTGGGACGACCTATGCAGAGTCCTTAACAGTTCATCAAATGAACAGAACCCATGCTAGGGTGAGCATTGTACTCGGAGGAACGACGGTACATAACACAACATCTTTCTTGGACGAACTCGAAATGGCCACCGAGGGTTCCGCATGGAAGCTACAATCGCGAACAAAGCAACTTTAAGCAACTTTGCGCCTGATTTATTTCCTTTGTTCTGAAATGGAAATGTTGTTGTTACCTGGCTGAAATATATGAATCGTAACTCACTGGCTCACTGGCTTAAATAAGTGAGGTTTGTATAATGTAACTGTCAGTGTGTTAAGTGTGCGGGACAAAATTCTCTGTCAGTGTGTTCAGCTAAGACAAATTTCTTTTGCAGAATAACGACATGTGAACCCGCCCCCCAACCTACGGTTGTGGACCCATAATTTCTACTTTTCGAAAGTAAATACATATTTCCAAGACAATTAGTGACCCAGATAATGGGAAAAATCACAGTTTTTCTACATTGGAATATTGGACTGCAGGGAAAATTTTTTTGATGAAAAAGTAGCAAACGAGGGAAATAAAATGTTGAATGTGGAAATACAAGGAAGTGTAGAAATTTTATTCTGTTAAATGCTTCATTATTCTTAAAAATTTTATGACCGTAAGTGGAAAAAATTTATTCTTTGATAGCATGCAGTCAAAAGTCTATTTTATTACCATGATATGGGAGGAAAACACAGTCATATTCGGATGTTAATAAATATTGAACGGAATCATGTTTCTTATTTATTTTTCATGTTTTTTTTGCTATTATGGTGTTTGCACAATTCGTAATGTTGATGTGAAGATATTCTTCAGTTTTGTAATGAACTGAGCGACCGGATACGGTTTTAGCCAAATGCTCGAACAATACTCGAACGTGTTATAATGTTTGCAGTTATCCGAATAATAATCACGTCACAAGGGTCACAATTAAATTTTTTACCTTTTTCAGTCGCGCTCTGGCAATTCATATCCCGTCGAACTAAGTTTGGGGCACATAAAAATTACAAATTATATACAAGTTAATATTTTGACGGCCTCTATGTACCATTCTTACAATTTGTGTTATATTTGTAATGTATAAATATAAACAAAAAATTATTAGTAATAAAAATTTACGGATGTTGAAGAAGATGAACAGAAGTATTGACCATTGGTGATTCACTTATGAGCATTATTTTTTGTGTCTGTGTAACTATGTAAACTTTTTAAAAACGCTTATTAAAATTTGTTATTCAATTATGTTGCAGCTCGTATTTTCTTAAATATTTTATGAAAACCAAAATTGAATTGATTAAGAATATACAGAACACACCTCAACAATCAGTAAATAACTTTCCAAAGTTTGTTCAGCTGAAGTACTTTCTACCTTTTCCCAATAATTAAAATCATTTTTATGAGTTGTTAACACTTTAAAAGCGTTGCCCCTAAACTAAAATGATCAATCTGTTCAATCCGAATTCAATAATTCGGTTTAGGCAACAAAAAAAATGTAGAAAATAAACAAAAATATAAAACTTCGTCTATCATGAAAGCACTTGAAGTTATAAGAAGTCGTTTAGAGCTAGGACGGTGTCCGTTACGAATGACACCGACGTCCAACAGGACCACACCTCCTATTCGAAAAATATTTAGTCGAAAAAGGGCACTGAAAACACGACTGCGACCTCCTAAAATTTCTTATTGCCTGATAGAAACAGGCAAAATCCCTTGTGTTAGAGAAGACCAAAAAAATTACGAGCTCAATGGCAGCCATCTAGCGGTATTTCACAGCACTCATTGGTTGTAACTTCATTCAATGAACCATTTTTTTTGCCAATTGATTTCAACTGATAATTCTGTTTGCGGGAGTTTGAATAGATGGATATTTATGATAAACAATTATTGCTTATATTAATTTTATTTATATTTTTATTTATGTATGACAATGCTTTCACGGCAACCTGAATCGATCAAGTAGAATGTCTTCAATTGGAAGAATTAATAAAATTTTAGAAAGTCCAAAACCTATAAAATAATTCTACGTAACTTTTGAACAGAGTGTAAACACAATGAAATTGAATTGAAACAACTGTAAGAATAAAACACAATATTCATATTTAAATTACAACTTTTAATAAGCTTTGATGTAATGATTTTATTTCTTATCCTGAAAAAGAGGTCCATTTGTAAGGGGTACCAAATTTACATTTCATTTTATTTAAAATTAACTTGGAACTCTTTGCTGTATAAGAAAACTCCTTCTGAGTGGATACCTGCAAAATACGATTGACAAAATAATTAATGATTCAATGTTTAGAAATCGCCAGATAATGTCAGTTTCCTGCCACAAATTCATAATTTAATGAAGTGTAAATTAAAGAGTCACCATTGTTAAATATCAAACCGAAGGCAGTACATCGGCAAATATACACATGTATATATGTATGTACAAGTATTGCACCGTAATGCAATCTAAGTACTGCACCGCGCTTTGTCGATTAAAAGACCCCTGCATGTCTTACTCCAGTGGAATTTCTTCCTTAACAATCTGTAAATAAAAGAAATATATATTATGGTTAAGCGATACATTGTGCTCACTACTATTAACCCACTACTTATTATGAAAATAATTATTTAACTTGTGAAGTTCCAATTTATCGTTGTGACAGTAAATTGTCTCTATATATTTTTTCAATTTTGACATCTTAACCCGAGGCAAAAACAAAAGTAAAAAAAGGAACCCAAAAACGTTTGCTCACCTTCGCACAGATCAGTTTGTATTGATATTCCGTGCATCTCTCGGGTCTGGGAGGATACTCACGACCCCGCCTTTTGAGCTCCTGCAAAACGTCAGCTATATCTAAGATCGAAATCGGATCAATCTTGTTCTTTGATATAACCGATACCAGGTATTCTATGTAGTGAATTCTGAAGAAGAAAAAGTAGGGTAATTCGTCAAGAGCTTGGAAATAATCCAGGAATGTGCCCAAATGCAGGTGCACTGTAGCACTGGGCCACTGAGTGAAATAACTCTAAATTACCTGCACAGTCCTGCGTGACCATCTTCCACAGGATGCTGACAAATGGTGTCTATCAGACCTTTAGGGGTTTCTCTCTGAAGTTGAATGGGACATCTGATTTGTGTTGATCCTTCCGGGTTGCTGTAGTTGAGCTTTTGTGAACCTTCAGGGGGATCGACTAGGAAATCAATTTTGTGCTCCTGAAAAATATAATAAATTTAGATTTTCTATTTGTTTAAATTTGACTTTTAAGATCATACAGTTCAAATACGTTTAATGTAGATACTGTAATGGATACTTGATCCTGGTATCGGGATAAAATAATGATACGAAGACTTCTTCTGCTTGATAACAATTTGTAAAGAAGAATGAAAGGACTGCCTTAAAGAATTGAAGGAGTATGATACGAAGACGAAAAGAGCAATTTACAACTTTCAGTAAGTGTAGCAGGCACACGTGACAGCAACGTGAACTACTTCCGAGTTGTCCGAATTGATTGTACCACGTATTGCCAAAGGCCAATTTACTTCCCTGGATTTGGTCCTTTTCTAAAATAACAAACTAACCTTCAAGAGATGTTGCAATTCTCCAGGTTCCTTGTCCCTCAAATAAAATAGACAGTTCCTCGGGTGATGAGCATGAAGTCCTAATTTAGCACAATACGCACTGACATCGCATTTGGCTCCCATCTTGAATGCTTTCCCACATCCACAGCAAAATTCGTACCTGTGGAGAACAAGAAAATATGTCATCCTGGCTGCAGGTACCATAAGGTTTAGTCATTTTTCCGATTCTTACTTGCACTGAGTGCATGTGAAGTGCATACATCCTCCCCGAGAAAGAGAATACTGAAATTTACATTTTGGGCATTCAATTCCGTTGTCCTTCAAATGTTTGGCAACTCCTTCTGCTTGTCTTTCTGGGTCGTTTGCTTCTTTCCAGCTGTTAAACTTTTCGCAGGAGATGCCTTCATGTTGTTTTTCCCACTGAAAATAAAAAATAATCAGAATGGAATTATCTACTTTCGCTAATGGTTACAAATGAATTATCTACTTACCGGTTGTCGACATTGGGCACACGTAACGGATTTACAATCTGGACAAGTTAACTTCTTTTGCCTAGGATTGGCTATAAAACCGGAGGAACACTGAAAAATAGAAATGCTATTTGAGCCGGTATGTCAATAACATAATCAGGAGTAAGAGTATTGTAGATATGTAATCCGTTACCTAATCCGATATGAGACACTTACCTTAACGCACCACTTGAAATTTGGATCCTTCATCAGTGTCCTGTCCCTAAGTTTTCTTTGAAAGAGCTCATGTACCTGAGGTTCTAGAATACTTTTCAGCTGTATGTCCAAGTTACTGAAATAATCTAATATGGCGTCTTCTTCGTTGAGTTCAGGTTCTTTGCAGAATGGACAAACTGCATCTGTTATATTTCTGTCTGTGATTATTAAAGTGAAGTAATTCTTTGCGCAGTCTCGACAACACCGATGGGTGCACTTTAGCATTGACATCATCTGAAAGTAAAGGTTACCTTCAGAGTGAGAATAATGGGAAGGTAGAATAATATCGAATGGTTCATCTGGTTACCTGCTTCATTGGATATTTTCCCATACAAAGTTCACATTCCTGCTGCAGAAATTTAAGGGCCATGTAAATATTACTACACTCCAGAGCCGCTTGGATGGCATCTCCTTCTGGAAAATCCAGGTTTAGGAGTTTCACCAAAATTTCTCCTTTTGCATAGGTTGGTACCGTACCTTCTGCCAAATATCGTCTAACCTGTCGCTGAAAATTTAACATAAATTAGTTTCGTTTAATTATTGTTTTTTCCAAAAACCGTTCAGGTTTATTAACCTCATTTTTCACCTCGTCTGTCTCCTCTTTCTCTTCCTCCACCTGCTTAATCTCTTCCTGCTGTACCCGTTCAACCACTTCATTCTTTCTAGCAAGTTCGTCTTTACCTTTTTCACCATTTTCCTGTTCTTCAGGTCTATTTACATGTACTTCTAAGTTGTGAAAATGTCCATCTGGTTTTCTCGTATTGACAGTTTCCCGTTGGTCTTTTGAATCGTGGTTGTCCTCTTCTAGACTATCTATCGTCTTTTCTTCAATTTGCTCTGTTAATATTTCTTTGTCAGACTGCTGTTTTTCGACAGCCGTTTCATGTTGTTCGTTTTCTAAGTGTTCACCTTTTAGTTTCATTTCTTCAATGTCTTTCTGTTGCATGATTGGTTGTTGTTTCATTTCCAATTGGTCTTCTGGTTTCAGATCCTCCTGTTTTTGTATTTTGGATTTCTGCTTTCGAGTTTTATGTTTTCCGTTTTGAGGCAAAGATTCCTCCCTTTTTGAATCGTTTATTACTTGTGGTTCTACAGTGATTATTCGTTGCTCTTCTGTAGGTCTTTCATTTGATCCGTTTACTTGTTCCTTGTTTGTTATTATTTCTTCCCGTGTAGTTGGTGTATCAATGACTTTTTCATTTTCTGCTTCATCTGAATCGTTATCGTACGAAGAATCAGGCTCGGAAAATTTTTCACCAACGTCATTTTCTTCGGCAGACATACCGTCTTTGGATTGTTCTTCGTAATTGACAATTTCACTTAGTTGGCTTTGACTAGAATCTTTTGACTCTTGCCCTGTGCTTAACCTCCCACTAAGCACCTCTTCGTCATCGCTTTCCGATGAATATTTCTCAGAGTCACTTGTCTCCATCTCGACAGCCACATCTTCTACGTCATTTCTTTCATTCTTTCCTTGTGACTTGTCCGCATCCTTTTCATTATTTCTTTCTGATGTTCTCCACTTTTGCATGGACGTCCCAGATTTTCTCGCACCTTCTTTCATTTCATTCTGAATGAATCCATTGATTTTCTCTGTTCCTTCCTGCAGGATTTTTAGAATCGACTGCAGTTGGCTAGTCTTTTCCTCAGGTTCAGCACTTCTTCCGCTCTCCGCATGAACTTTTTCATTCGACATAGCATCTGGATATTGTTCGTTGTAATTATATTCTGGTTCGCTGTCATATCCATCCGTATAAAATTCTTCCGACGAATCATCACCTTGTTTGAGTCTTTCTTCCAATTTAAACAGAGCTTTCGGCGGTGATGCTTGTCTTATGGTGAACAATTCAGAGAAATTTACAGGAGTCAAATCACCGATTGATGAAATTGATCGCGGTCGACTTGAATTCATTGAATTGTTCTCTTTTTTCCACTTTCCACCGTCTTGGAATGACAGATTATTAATCTCATTTGAGAGAATTGCGATTTGGGCTATGATTTTGTCTGTGTCAGGTGTTTCGTCGAGCTTCGGGTTTTTCCTGCGGTCCAGGGACATGGACTTAAATGTCTTCGGATCTGGGGTCCTCTCAATGTTTTTTAGCTTATCTGCCTCTCTTAGAAGTGCCTGACCTGCGAATATATGTAGTTTCATTGCCACTAATTTTGTTAACTTCTAGAGACAGGTGAAGAGATGAGGATTGACGTCTCACCGAAATGAGGGAGTTCTGTCAGGCTCTTCCTGACGTTTCCCGAATCGTTTTCATTGCCCTCAGGATTTCCCCAGACCCTCATCAGGATTGGCGGTTCTGAATTCTTTGTTAGGTCTCCATAAGCGGCTTCCAGGTCTCCATGGTTGGCCGTCAGTACCGTCAGGATGTCCTCCCGCGTGAAATTTCCTCTGATGGACAAGTCGCCATACTGAAAATGTCGTTATATTTTACCTTGGATCCTTTTGTTGTGTGATCGTGATGTTTGAACATGGAACCCCCCCTCCCTTCTCCCCGGTGAATCTTTCTTGCTATTTCTTACTATTTTTCTTCACATCTTCGACCTGAGGTGAAAAAGTACGACAGGTGTTACTGGCAAAAGCCGAGAATCCGTGATAAAGTTCTCGATGATTCAACATTCAAACCTTTCATCTAACAATATTTGATTCCAATTTGGTTAATAAAAGAAAGCAGATGACACTTAAGTTAGTTCATAAGGTAAATCTTCATTGAAGAAAAGTGAAATACATTTGGAAATGTCAATTGATTGCTTAAAAGTTTCATTTGTACCTTTATTTCTTACTAATCCATTTGTTTAAATTTTAGCCTGAATTTGTTTTGTTTAGATTCATCAGAGAGAGAGAGAGAGAGACTGGGGTGGAAAATGAAATTGAGAAAGGGAATCTGAACTTAGTAAAAGAGGACAAAACAAAGAATAAAAAATGAATAATAGGTATAATACAAATTATTGTGAAATTTTACCCACTTTTTTCTGTCGGTCTTCCACACAAGCAGTCACAGCTGCCCAGATGATACCTTTATGGGCTGTCAGCGACTCTTTGGCTTCTTTTTTAGAAATGGTGCCCACGGTATTTTGCTTGCACTCATGACCATAATTTGTAGCGAGAGTACACACAGTGTCGATCATGTTTTTCCAGTTGTTCTTTAGCCACTGTATAGGATCTTCTCCTTCAGACAGTTCTAATGCGATCTCGAGCTCTTCCGATGTGAAATTATTTTTCTCAGCCTCCTGTACAAGGAAGACAGAACTTTAAACCTTCTATCCAAGTATTTATATAATCGAAACGCCTGCCGGCTACATACCCGCAGCAAACGAACTAACTGCATTCCTTGACGTTTTGTCACATCAGATTGACTCTTATTGACTTCGCCGAAGTCTTTGACATCTGGTCTTTTTAAATTTTCAGGAGGCTGCGATCCGCACCGGCTCACTGGAATGATCCGATCTTGTTTCTGTGAATAGAGAACACCAGAGACAGAGAACCTCGTGTGAGAACTTTTCTATTTGGGAGAAGCTTTACCAATAATAAACTAACCGGCACCATTGTCCGACATGACCCCCTCCGTTCCCAATGACCGGGTGCCTTTTCCGGCTGGTAGTAAAAAGAACTTGTTGATATTTCACTTGGACTCAAATCCCGAAACTCTGTTCCATCCGAAGGTGAAGGACTCATGTCTCTTTCAGATATTCCACGAATGCTCTGAAATAATCAGTTGACGCAGGCGTTCAAACTCCCATTTCTTGTTCTCCAACTTAACTTAGTGTCTTCTGATTACCTCCGAATCGCTGACGATTGAATTTCTGCTTTTAAATTTCGTCAGTGTTGAACCAGACTTCCCCCACGGGTCAGACCCACTTTCATACATGGACATTGTTCTTTTTAGTTTTTGATTTCGAGGAATTTCGACATTTTTTAAAAAAAAATTATCCTGTGCAGCATTCGCCAGAACCTTTTCCGGTAAATCGTACGTCTGAAATTAAAGTCGTCATTCAAGGTAGCAGGGTGAAAAAGGGCAAAAAGAGGGGGAAAAATAGGTAAAAATGTAATGAAAATAAGAAGTGAAAAACATACCTGAGGTAACTAATGAAATACCCCTTAAATTATTGGACACTACTCAAAAACAATGGGACTCCTACCTGAGTCGACGCACTCTGTGGAGGTGGCGATGTACCCGTCGTTGAAGTTGTTTTTTTCACGATCGTCTCTTTTGGTGGTGAGGCGCCAACACCAACAGAAGTTTTCTCCTTGGTCATCTTGTTCACCTCCTGTACCTTAACCTCCTTGTTCTTGTTGTCCGTCCTCTCTGTTTTCATTAGTCCGACCGATTTACCCTCGCTCCCCGCCGATTTTTTTCGCCTGTCACCCTCGGCCCCCCGACCCTGTTGCTTGACCGTCACGACCATATCAGTACTGGTATCGCTTAAGAACCCTTCGGGTACCGAACCCTGGACCTGCGCGGGGTCCTCATCACCGGACATCTCGCACGATTCACTTTCCTCGGACAATCTATTTCTACCTTTCTTTCGATTAGCAGGTGAAGACCTGGTCTCGTCAGCATTTCTCCCTACAACATTATCCATCTTTTAATAGACAATTTATCTTTTATATTTCTATTAGCACAACAATTCGGTTAGGAGAAAAAAAATTTTGTACAAAAAATTCAAAACTACAAATCTACTAGGGACTATGTCTACTACTATGTGTGTATGTGTTTGTGTGACAGCAGAAATTGGATAGGAGAGAACATAGTGGCCAGAGATGTTGGGAAGACAGTTTCACGGGTAGAACCTGATACCCGGCCAGAAGGAAATCTTCCGCATCATACCTGTCTTGGCAGACTTTCCCGACAGGTTCAACTGCTTGCTGAACGTGTCGATCAGTCCGTCTTCAGGTCGTTGAACGGATTTTGAGGGTGTTTTCCGACCTCCCTGTTCACTTTTTGAGTTTTTCCGGAGCCGAGACCGCTCGGTCTCCTGCTTCCCATCGTCCTGTTTTGCTTGCGACTTGGTGGCCCCACCTCCGCGGCCTGTACCGTTACGTTTTCCCTTCAAATTGGCCGGGTCCGATTTGACCGGAATGGCCGTCTTCGTAGGAGTCCTGCAGCAGACGACGCACACACGCGTCCCTGGTTTGTTTATAAACGTACAGTGTTCGCACTCCCATTTGTGACCGGGTACCCGGAACGAGTAAGGGACTTTGTCTCTAGCCTCTTCTGTGGAAGAAGCTCCCCTCTCCACGTCATCATTGTCATCGTCGATTTCGCCGTCGTCCCTCTGACTAAAGGACATCATCTCATCTGCTGAATCAGAAGATGATGCTGCACGGTTGGTTGGATCCAGACCACACGGGGGAAGTGTAGATGATCTGTGACTGCGACGGGCTGCCATTGAGGCGAATGATTTCCTAAAGAAAGGTCGACATTTTTATCCCAAATGAGCATTGAGTTATTGGTTTTTTGTGTTTTTGCTGACCCACCTCGAACGGGTGCTTAGTGCAGGCGACGGAGGTCTGCTATTTCTGCCGTTAAGGGGAATAATGTTTTGTGGTCCGGCCATATTTAATGGATGTTGAGGAAGTGGCACGGGGCCAGGCGAATGCGGCGGTATCATGCCAGGGTGCCAACCACCGGTCCAGTGTTCGGGATACCTCATTGGAGAGTTAAGGGCTATGTTACTACCTCTGGTTTGATCCCAATTGTCCATCCAGAGAAATCCTTGATTGCAGCTTGGACAGTTCAAATGTGACATGGACTGGGCCTGCAAAAAGATGAAGTTCACTTTAGTACCTTCCAAGTCCTAATTTTAATTCCATTGATTACTTTTTTTTACCTGTATGGCCGGATTAAATGGAATCTGTTGCATGGGAAGACTGATATTCAAATCTGTTACAGAAGCACTTGAAGTCATTCCTCTTCCAAAACTAGACCCTGGTCTGCAGGGCGCTTGAAAAAAGGGGTCCATGTCGCTTCTCCTCCTGCCCAATGTTCCTGTACCTGAAGGCATAATGAACTTGAGGCTTCCACCTCTCTGGTTCAGATTCATTTCTGAACCCGACATGCTTCCTGCTTGGTTTCTACTGCTTCTGCTCCGCTCAAGATCCCAGTCTGGATAGCCACTGTCATGACTAGAGGACATTCTGTCTCTGCTGTCAAAATTAAAACTCTCACCGAAGTCATGATGCTGTTTTACTTCTGAAAATGAAGAGTTCGTGCTCCGAGGAGCCTCGTGCCACTTTGAACGGAAAGGTGACTCCCGTCCCAAGGCATGATCTTTAAAAGAATAATTATTGGTCAAAAACTGCTAGGAAAATACTACAACTACAAGTGTACCTGAAACTTACTGTTATGTCGAGTGTCGCTCATCGGAATGTCTGGCAAAGGCCTACTCATGATGTTCCTTCTGAAATTTCGGATTTTGTCTTCTTCAAATGTTCCCTTTCTTGGTAGTGGTGGACCCTGCGGACAGACGAATTAACCCAAGGCAAAGCCAAGTTAATTTACTTTTCTTTGGCATATTTCTGCATTATTAGGTTCTGGTTACCTTCTACCAGGTTTAACCTTTCGGCATTTATATTTCGAGGAGGATACGGGGGAAAGAATTGATTTTTTGTTAGGATTTCATCTTTTAAATAAACGTGAACCTCTGCACATGCCAATAAAAAATAAATTTTATTGAACAAAACAGAACGGTAATTGGAAGTAAAAAATTTAATTCACATAATTCGACAGGTGCGTACCTGGTTACTGCGAAAACTCGATGTCAGAGATGAGGCGCTGCCTGGACGTTTGTGTCTCCTGGGTGGTGGCACAGGGGCGGAAAGAGATTCACCCTTAGGCGGCAGGGGTGGCCTAAACCTTTGACTTTCTACTGCCTAAAAATTAATTTCACTATTTTTGGTCAATTGCAATGCGTCTTCTGATGTGAATTTCGAGAAAGATACGAACCTTTCTGTTGTGGGTTTGTCTCTTTGGGTGCCTATGGTACATGTCATCACAGGAAAGACAGAACACTTGGAAATTGCAATTTTCACATCTGACGGTTGGCTCGGAGCTTCCACAAAGGTCGCAATGTTTGACATCACCTGCTTTTTTCTCACCTGAAAAGGTAGAGCAGTGAAGAAAGTGAAGACTCTTAATTGTCATGGAAAACTAAATTAAGAAATCCTTCTTCTTTTGTTACTCAAAAATATTAGGGAATACAGAATCGCTACAAATTTATATATGATTAACCAAAAATATGCAACTGCTTCGAAAGTTTGGAGTAATTTTAGTTAGGAACGAACCCAATTTATTAGGCGGAACAAAAGGAGCTGTATTCGTATATTGCTGAACTGGAAATTCAATGACTTCGTAGTCTCCTTCCATGGGTGGCTCTGACAGAGGTAGTGGTGGTGGTTGCTTATTTAAATCTCCTTTCTGACGAACTTGCTGAAATTAAAAAGTAAAGCCCAAACTGTGTAGTTGACTTGTGAAAAGGTCTTTTTCCCTTCAACTTCCCTTAGGTCTTTAGACCCCTGTTGCTTTATTTTATTTTATTTACCATCCATTGGGGCATGTTCCTGCCAGGTCGAAGTTTTGTTTTCGGACGCCAGTCTTCATTGTTCTGAAATTCAGAAACAGAACGAAGTCATGGGTTACGAATTCTTTATATCTGGATCTTCTCGGTTTTTTTCGTAAGTGTTTGACAAAATTAATTTAATTAGCGCGCTTGTTCTATGAACAAATTTGTCAAAAATGAAGGATGATAATTTTATTGTGACACATTGATATTTTTTTGACATTTTGTGGTAAAGGTGCGACCACCTACAATATCATCGATGAAGAATAATAATTTTCCACAATAAGGAAAAATGGGCATTATTATCTTGTTTAGAATACTTAATCAGCCCTCGAATTTGTTTGCTTTGTATAGAAAACAAATTTATCTTTTTGAATAATGACAAACCATCGCGACTACGTATGGACGTATGGACCAGTGCATTAAAGTGCAATAGTTTAATTAAACTAGGAATTTTTACAATGCTTCTTAATAACGTATTAAATATCAAACATTAATAAAGCAGGAACGGCCGGGAAAGAAATACAATACAAGGTAGCGTCATTTCATTCATTTTCTTCATTGCATTTTACTTGGTGATGTGCAATTCCAAAGCTCACTTACTGTTTATAAGCTGTATACGACTTACAGATTACAAGAATCAAGAATCAATGATAGATAATACGTAAAAAGATAATCATCGTGAACAAAACTTCTGAAGACTTCCTCAATTTCAAACGAGAAGGTGAAAATGGAAGTGCACGGCACTCGACCGACACTGAAATATAAGAAATATTTCGAGTCTATTTTTAGGTTCCCATTGCTGGCCAGATTCCAACCACACTGACATAGCATTTCTTTTTAAAAAAGGCACTAATATAGTGACAGACCAAAAAAATGGTACGAAGAACTTGGCTATGCCTGGCCTGGGCAGCATCAACGACCTGACAGAATGTCAACCAGACCGGGCTTTACCTGTTGACATCAGGTTTCGCTTTGGACTTTGGCCTTCTGTAAAATTTAAATGTCACATTTTACATAATTTTATAACCGGAAATAGAACTCTACGACTTCATAGCATAAATTGGCAGCAACGGTCACTTTTAAGTGATTTAAGAATTAGTTTGCTGTCCTGACAAGAGTTCAATGCCTGCTACACATCGGCAAGAGTTAAGTTACATATATAGTATACAAAAAAAAAT
Source organism: Polyplax serrata (assembly GCA_037055365.1). Taxonomy (NCBI): domain Eukaryota; kingdom Metazoa; phylum Arthropoda; class Insecta; order Psocodea; family Polyplacidae; genus Polyplax; species Polyplax serrata. The sequence goes on along the minus strand of JAWJWE010000038.1, from coordinate 833,409 downwards.
TCTGAACAGTTAGAAAGTGGTAAAGAAACATTAATCTGTACGAGAAAAAGGGAAATAGATGCACATGCGGCAGAAGATATAACGTGAGGAGCAACCGAGAGAAATTTTAATTTTAAATCAGTGAAAAATTAATAGAAAATGTGAAAACAATACGGTAATTTCTACTCCTTTCATCTGTAATTTATTTATTTTTATTTATCTGTATATTTATTCATATGTATTTTATACCATTGCAGATATCCTTCGAGAACAGAATTTCTTTTCAGTATAACTTCTAACATCAGCTTCTGAATATCAGCCTTTTCATGTTTTTTTGTCCAATATTTTGTTCATTGGATGTTAAAGCCGATGTTGTTCTGTAGGTTTTCTTCTGGTTGTTTGCCAGTGGTTTCTGTCGTTTAACTCTCTCAGACGCAGTGACACGTCAGGTTATATTATGAACCTGAATCTCAGTACAAAAAATATCGAATTTTGTGTACGTGTCCCTGTACATACTCCTGTCTTCTGTCTACGTCACTTGGCCTTCGACGTGGGCACAATTACGACAGCCAATTTCATTGAAATTCCTAACAACTTGGGGAGGGACATAGTGATGTCAACGGCTAAAATTGTACATTTCCAACGGTAGAATAGAACATTCAATCATAGTCAAAAGACTCTTGTATTACGTGAAAATGTATCATTATCAGGCGGAAGGTAAACTTCTTTCCTACTTAAATCAGACCAAGAAGAAAAACTCGACTGTAAACTTCGACTACAGAAGTTCAATTGCTACATCCAATTGTTACTACTACGTTTCTATCAAGTTTAGTTCTATTTTTTGGTTTAGATCCTAGTGACCAGCTAAAAAATTTTATTTGACCAACTTTTCTACGACTGCCTTCTTTCTGCTTTGTTCTTATCAATTTCCGGTCTGGTTTTTGGTTACTCCAAAAAAGCTACGTGATAAAGAGACAACTTCTCTTTCTCGAAGAAATTTAAATTAAATTTTGGTCTTACCAGTTAACAAAAAATTTTTGCTCTTTGTGGTTTGAAATGCGGAACCGATCAATTGAAAATCGATACATCTAGAATTGGGTGCCTCTAAAAAAAAAGGCAGAGTGCATATTCCATCCTAATTTGTGCGTCCAGGTAAAGCAACTTCACAATAAAGTCTCAGTAAGTTTTCTTAAAATGTAATTATTGATCCTAATTAATTGTAGTACGAGTTCTAGCTTTTCTTACAATTTTTATTTTATTGAGCTAAAAAAATACAAATACAACAAATACAAAACAATATAATACTTTCTGACAATTTAAGAATTCGAATTGAAAGAGTATTGTATGTCTAATAATTTTTTATTTTGAACTGAAAACCAGCATTTACTTGTAGTAACGTTTATGTTCATTCAACTTTTACTTATTTCTTCGGCGTAATATGTATTTCATTATAATTTATAATTCAAGACATTGTAATTTGTTTAACTGATTGTTAAACTACACGACTCTACACGTTTTACAATGTTCTTCGGACGTAATTCTGTCCGTGTAATGTCTGGTCTCGGTCTCTTCCGCTCTTCCTGATTTGTCCCAAAAATTACTTTTAAATATCCCACCAACTCTCATTAAATTTTACTAATAGCTAATGTTTAGTAGTGACTTACTAATATTAATGTTTTTAGTGGTTTTCTTTGTCACCCTGGCCACCATGCCTGACATGAAAAGTTAAACTCCACTGACCAGAGTAATAAGGCAGAACCAGCCAGATCTCGCTTTAGTTGATGCCCGTAACGTTTTTCACGAGTTCTTTACGATAGTATTCATTTGAGTCTTAAAAAATTAAGGCGGAAATGTAAATGAATGATTTGTTTCTAATTTGTAATAGTCGACTGTCGCCTTAGGCCGAACGATTCAGTCAAGTTGCATAGTAATGTTATTTTTAATGTTAAAATATAGTTTGTATGTACGAAATGTATATTACAGACGCTTTACGTACGGCATCTTTAAGTTCGTGTATTTTGCCTTCCGCATACCGGCGACTGTTCTAAATTTAAAAAAGTCACATAAATCATATGTTAATTTATTTTACAGTTTGTCTAGACAATGTGTAATTATTCGCGTTGACCTATAATTAATGTTTGATTTATAGTAATCAACTGTTTTCATTATAATTCAGGGAATGGGCCACACAAAATACAAAATACATGCGAAATACTTACTCCGAACATGATTTCATTAAAGTTCCTATTTCATAGCACCAGGTCTTCTACTTTTCCATTATTGTTTGCTTTTATTCACTCAACACAGGGAATTCCACATAATCCTGAGTCTAAAATTGCTCAAGAAAATTTTAAAAAATTTGCCTACGCGAATGACCGAAACGATTTAAATCGGGAAGAAAAAATTCTTAGAGTCTGATTTTTATGGGTGGCGACACCGCTGTACGAAGCCGACAAAACTTCCTCAGACAGATTCTGTCTTATTTTCACTTCTTCTTGTTCTAAAATGAGATCCTCCATTGAACAGGAGCCAAATTTTTTGTTTAACAAGGCGCGAGTCACATCGTTTTGACCCTTTTTGCTAATTTTTTTTCATTTCACCCAGCAGGCATAGCCAGTCCATAACTAGTTGTTTTGGTAGTTTATTGAATAGAATCAAAAGGATTTAAAAGTTTCATTGGCAATAAATTTTGAATTCCTTGTGTGTGTTAGAATTATGTTGACGTCGCTTATCTCAAAGATGGACCTCAAAACTGGCCAAATTAAAATCAAAATTTAAAGGGGCGCATTATCCCAAAAGTAAACAGAAATAAAACCCCAGAGTTTATCAAGGTTATTTTCCACCTTTATTATTTATTCATTAAAAATGTACAATACTTCATTGTCGGATTGGTAAGTTCCACGAAATGTTGAGCCAGTACGCTAGTAATTAAGTTAATTATTAAAAAATATCCAAAACAATTAACTTTCAAAGACTAATGGTCGTGCACTAAAGTTATACTAAGTTGTTGCACTCACAGAAATGAGCATAATAGTTCTACCGTTCATATTATTAAGGACTAAACGACTCTAAACAATGAGGGAGATGACGTTGCTTGGTGAATGAATGTTTATCATAGACAGGGACGAGTATCAGGTGCTAAGCACAATGCACAATATTTTGTTATTCAAGAAAAAACAACAAATGATGGTCACATAGGTAAAATATACTACACTATTGACGGAATGAGAACCAGCAGGAAAGACCAAGGAAAGAAAGAAAAAGAATACAGGTAACTGGCCAGCAGAGAGCGAATAATAAGGAAAGTCCAGGTGGAGTACGAAGGCTGGACAGAATGGAAAACGAAGAAAAGGGCAGAGCCACTGACTTAAAGTCATATAAAGCAGAAAAAAGACTTGAAATGAATTCCATGACGTCTAAGTCAAACAACCCGCGTCTTAAATGTACATAAAATAAATTTTATCGTACTAACCTTCAAGGACTTGAGCTTTGTTTACATTTGCCTCAACTGAGTGATTGACTATTCACCGATTGCCCGTTGCTACGCGGTGCTGTCGCCGGCAGTTGCCAGTAGTCTGATTCTTACTCTAGTTGGTGCGTACCTGTTTTGTTTCGACATTTGTTATTCGATCGACAGAAAACAAGTTTACTCGTAGATCCCACAGCTGAAAGGCTTAATTTCAATTTGAAATTACGTGAATGTTCAATTGAATCCGACATGCTGAGAACTAAAGGTAAATAATTTATACATTTAAAATTTTGTGTTTACGTGGTATTTTAATAATTACATCAACACCATTGAATTTGTCTTTAAAATACTTGAATTTTCTTCTATTCGTTACAAAATTTTTCTCTACCATTCAGTCTTGAAACAAGCCATTTTGTCAGTATGAATGTAAATTCAACAACATAAATGTACAATATCTGTTGTTTCGGATAAATCGTAAATTTCTTGTCACTTAACTGAAAAACTATGCCATTTCTTTCTTATCTGAATGTAATTTTAACGCTTGGTATACCAGTAAAAATAAGAAATGGTAAAATACGAAAAAATGAGAATAGCAAATGTAAAACAAAGTAAAACATTACAGGATAATAATTTACTCCTCGTCAATTCCCATGGTAATTCATGAAGTGTTCACTTCGTTAGGCTATGGTTTTCACGGTCGTAACAACAGGAATACAAACGCGCAGAATTTATTGAGGCGGAAAATAGACCTGCTGTTCCGACGGATGTATCATTTTGCTTGTTCGATCCAACAACTATTTGTTTTTCCGGCATATTTGACACATAAATATGTCTTTTGAGTTTATTGGACTCATTTAAATAATGCAACCATGAGCACGATCGTACGGTCAAGGGTCGTGACACTCAAACACGTGCCTTAAAATGCAGAGGTGAATGAGAATTATTACCTGATATTAGCACATTATCTAATTTCAGGTACCAAATCAAAGGACACAGACGCTTGCACACCCATCCTACAACTATCCATTACTTTCCATCCAGACGAATACCAACTCGCGCTGGCCACAAAACGTGAAAACGACATTAAAAACTTCATGATCTCCTACGTTGGCAAACTGTTTAGCAATGCTGACGATCTTACCTTGGAGCAGAAAGCCCAATTCGGGGAGTACGTCAGGTTGGAGGAAGGTCAGACCTGGTTTGCTAGGATAGTCAATTCCCAAAGAGCCGACTCGAAATGTGTCAGTGAGACCACCTTCTATCGACTGGTTCAACACTTTGCCATTGTCCTATTCGAGTGTGCCAACTCCGACCATTTTTCTCCAGCGAAGACACTCATGAACATGTGCCTGACTTTCTACCATGAAGTCGAGGTTCCCGGATGCGAGCCCTTTCAGGAGTATCTCTCCACTTATCTTAGGAATCAGCCCATTTGGCAGAATATCCGCTTCTGGAATGCGGCCTTCTTTGATGCCTTACAATGTGTCAGGGTTCAGAAACCGGTTCTGACTAAGCAGGAGCTGTTGAAGGGCGATGTTGATGTCATCATGGACGAAGAGAAGTACCAAGAGAACATCACATTCGGTCAGTTAGGGTGAGTCAATTACTTAAAATTCAATACAAAACTGAGACTCTTACTGAACTGCTACATCAAAAGAAACCATAACAAAGCCGTTTGACGGCAAAGATTTGTTTGGTCTGAGCACGCAGAATTTTGTTTTCTTCCGCTTCTTAATGCAATGATCTATTTTCCAAAGTGACGGTGAAGTAATTCAGTCCTTAACTGACCATCATAAACGCAAATCAATAATGTTGCCAACTGTATGAGGCTTGATTATATGAAAAATTTATTATGTATCCATTACTTTTAGAACATTCATATGTACCATGCACGCCTTTGGTTTGGATAAAAAGTTCTGCAAGGAATTTCTGAAAAAGCAATTTTCCATTGCTTCCTTACCAAACAGTAAGTATACAAAATAATTCACAAATACCTGAAGTGAATGAACATCATAAATTCTATGTTAAATTCATTCCAAGGTCAAGAAAAGATGTTAGTGGACCACATGCATAAATTATATGAGCAAACTGAACTCTTCAAATGATTTCTGATTTTACGAAGAAATGAAAGAAGTGGATGGTACTTCTAACAGAACCCGATACCGGGCTTCAAATTTTAACAATATCATGTTACGCACATTAAATCGAAACAATCTTGTGAAATCATAATAGATTTATTGAGTGTTACTCATTTATTAAGGATACTCCTCGGGATAAAACTTTTACATTAAAACTTTCTTTAAACCATTTCAATCACAAATTTCCACGTGACAATTTATTTTCCTTTTCACTAAAAAATATTCTACAAATATTACAATTCAACCAGTTTATTTCCGTACAATTTAAAATAAATTTTCACCTATTAATGTACATTAAACCGTCTAGACGATTAAAAATCACAGCTTTGTTACATTACAAAAAAATGACTACAAACATCGGGAAACACCTCTTAGTGCCGCACATTTTTTTAGCTACACAGATAAGTGCTAATCACTTGAGCAGTTAAAATAATTTAACTTATTATACAGAAATAATGACAATTGTATCCTACAAAAATCATGAATGACTTTCATATTTTTGTTTTTTACATATTTATATTTATGTAGTGATTTTGAGATTGCAAATTGTTCAATGGCGTTTTAAATATTACAAAACTAGGTAGTCCAGCTATGAAAAATTTATTTGCAGTACCCTATTAATTGCTGACTGATCAGAATTGCAGTTCAAAATTACTTACAATCTGACAGATTTATTTCATTTATACCAATTTAATTTGTAAATGAGGAAAGTAATTCAACAGAGCATTCCAATACGATATTTAGCATTACCTATCTTATTCTATACAAAGGAGTCATGTTATGAATACATACAGAAGCAGCAAAATCAACATTGAGAATGAACTTCATGATGAGGTGAGCAATGGATTTAGATTATGTATTGTTGGTTACAAACATAATTGATATATATAATTTAAATATAAAGGCATTATTAAGAACAAAATGGGATTGTTGCACATAATACAGTTTTTAACCCAGTAAAACAAAGTGGGTATGGTACCTTAAAATCAGGCCTCAAATGAAATAAGTGACTCCTTATGAAAAATTTTATATACAAAAATACAATTTATAAATAATTAAACATTTTAAAATTTTAAATCTGACTCTAAGTGCTCATGCATTTGCTGAGTTACACACCTTTTAAAAAGGTTTATAGGTTTAATCAATGATAATAATTCAATCAAACTGAGATAGTTATTATACAATGACACCTATAAATACCTGGCAAAATACTTTAAAGGAAAATATTAGTTTGTTTGAGTACTCTTATGTATCAAATTTATAATAGTAAGCAACTACTATTGTTCAGAAGACTGCATTTCTTTGTTCAAAAATTACTTTTTTTAAAAATAATTTTCAATAATCAGTAGTCCCTTGAGTGTGAATTGTTGCAAGAGAGTATACTTTTTTATTCTGAATAGAATAATGTACCCAAATGCCATATCAAGTTTTGATAAATGTCAAAAAGTATATAAATCTTCATGATAAGAAACTACCAAGAAAACTGTTTCAATTTGATAGGTGACTGAATTTGAATAAATCATTTTGAACAGTTTGCAGGGAAAGAATCAAGAACAAAGGTGCACATGTAATTGTATCAAATCTGAATACTCACTTCAATGGTTTTTTACTAGGTTCCAAATTAGGTGATAACACCTTTAAAATTGAAGTTTATTCCACCTTTTACTAATAAGAAGGAGGGAATTTTTCAATCCCCAAAGAAATAGGTTTCTTTATTAACCTGGTCCAATATAAATACCACTTTGTCAGGTTTTCTTATTGATTGAATAATACATTTCCAGGGGTTTATCTTCCTTCCAATATTTGTCATTCACTTGTCTGAGGGTTTGATTCCCTGTTAGTAATATCAATTGTCCTGGACTGGGTGCTATGTAAATGCAGAAATTTACAAGTCCTAAACTATCTGATAAATCTGAATTCATGTTGTCAAGTGTTAACCTCATGGCTAAATACTTGCTTAAATGATCAACTGAAACAAAAATGTAAATATATGTCAAATCACATCTATTCCTTAACTACTATTAAGGTTCAAAAAATTATTGGTATCAATACTGTTAAGTATTGATAATTTATTAATTTGTTTTTAAAATTTTCATTAATACTCACTTGTTGCATGATCTGGAGTCTTTATATACCTAATTGAATCCTTAAGACGCCTCATTAATGGATCTGCTAACATCTCTGTTGGATGTGGCATAAAGACAAGCTCAATCTGATCAGCAGCTAATGATTCACTAGAACCAGCAGAATCAGGGGACCCAGGACTGTCATCAGACAGAGATGGAGGTCTCGTCCTGGAGGAACTGGGAGCAGAACAGGGTATATTAAGTGTTTGACCTGATGCCTGATTATCAAGCCCAAATGAGGTAGAAGTTGGTGGCTGACCAATAACTGAGTTATTGGTTGCACTAGGCTGACTACTCAAGCTATCAACAGAGTCGGCATCACCCATTTTACTTTTCCTGTTGGGTCGGTTCTGTGACTGAAGCTTTATCCCTTCCGTTATGGAATTGAGAAGAGCCGCTTGTGAATGCGACTTACTTATTTTGGCCATTACCCTCTCCTGATGAGCCTCATACTCATCCCTGCTTGGATATATTTTACTTATTAATAAATCGAAATTGGGATCGGGTCGTAAGGATCGCTTTGAAACCAATTTCTTCCGGCATGTTGGACATTCTTTATTTCCCGATCTGAGAGCTGTGATGATACAATCGCTACAAAAACGATGCAAGCACTCCTTAGTCGTCATCGTCTTTTTCAACATGTCCAAACAAATCGGGCACATTAATTCACTGTGCAACGACCTCGGAGAAACTGCAATCTCCGTATGATCTGTTATGGCTTCTTGTGGAGTCCTTTGTAACTCATATAATGATAGTTCCCAGGTTTTATTCAAACCCAGTTGTTCTTGCGAAGACAAAGACATCCTCACAAACGGTGCCGTATTTATTTTTTTTAAATAATTCAACGCGACAGATGAAATGTTCGTTCAAAAATCGTAATCAACACACTAAGAACAACACTGTCACAAAATGGCGGTGGAAGCGGGTTCTTCGAATACAAACAACAATGTAAACCAAGATTTTGCTCAAAATCAAATTTGCTGGCGTTCAAATAGCAAATAGCAACTAAAGACGGTGACCGCACAATTTAACGTTCGTTATGTAAAATGACTTTAGACAACTTAGAAACCTTATTGAAAATTTATAAATGCCAAAATTAAGAAACCCAAAAATTATGTATTGCACAAGTTTACTCCCTGTATTTGTATTCAATACTTGCCATGTTTTAGTCGACTTGTCATCGATAATACGAATAAAGACATAATAATAATAATAATAATTACTAAGAAGTGTTTTAAGTGTTTTTCATTATTCAAGTTTTAAATTATTTATAACTAGTGTCAACCACATAATTTCTGAAAAAAAACTTGCCCTGTCGCTGTTGACAAATACAGGTGGGTTTGTTTTCCGTTACTTCAGTTTTCAGTTAGCTTTTTATTTCTTAAATTCAAGAATACGCCGATTAATAAATTTCTGATTTCTGGAAAACACAGTCTTATATCCCATTGTGCGTGGGTCAAATCCCGCGTTTCAATTTGTATTGTCAGAAAACATTAACAGATTTAACGGCAACCAAGGTTTTATGTTTATCCTTTTGACAAGGTACAAATGTCAATTTAAGTTACACGCAAACAAATGAAAAGAAATCCATTACGAGGTTCATAAATACGACAAAAATTCTTGAGTTATCACACACTAAAATTGCGGAAAATTCATTTGGAATTCATTTCATTTGGAAAATTCTAAAGTATTACTTACTGATGCAGATTTTTTTAAGAATGTAATTAAAAGATTTTGACAACTAGTTGTGCCGATTTCCTCTTGCTCATCATGCGAATTGCAATTCCCACGGAAGCTGCGAAGCACATTTTATACCTTTTAAAACTCATTATTTAAAAAAAACTTAATTAACTAAAATAAAGAAATTAACATAGCTTAAAACTTTTCAGGTAATATAAATACAAAATGCGTGGGCCCAATGATTGGGAGTGAAGGGTTGAAAATGCAATCGTAGCGTTAAAAAACAACAAAATCATGCGCAACATCTTGATTTTAAGAAGACAGGTCATTGACAAGTATTTAACACGGACTTAACCGTCTTAATACAATGATACAAATAAATATGACTTAGCTTAAGTAGATGGTAATTCACTAGGTTACTCAGAGTGCATTTCCCTTCTTCTATGACAACTTTATTTTCTGTGTAAAGAGAGGAAGCTAAGTGACAAGTTTTGCAGTCATGACACAAAGCAACTACTTTTATTAAAGGTCTGTCAGTCGTTTTTCAAGGTTGGGACTCATGATCGATAGGTATTTTATTGTTATGGTTTGAATTACGCCAAATAATTTCGCGTTAAGTCAATTAAAGGCAGAAGCAACAAACAAATATAAAAGCGATATTTTAATGTCAGTTACTCACGACCTTACAATTCAAAGAAAATTTTTAATTAGTTGTTTAGATAAATGAATTTCATTTAATGTTTTCAGCAGCCCAACCAAAACGTGACAATCAGTATTATAGTATTAGAGGTGAGTACTTATTTATCGTTTTTTATTCTGTTTTGGGTGGATATGAACATTTTTTATGGGTAACAGATACGATTTTTTGGAACAGATGTGGACGAAATTCGACATTGTCTCGGCCAGAACCGTTGACACAAAAGATGGGCAGAAATACGTCGTCTACAGTATTAAAATTTACCAGGAGGGCGGGAGTTGTGACAGTCAAGCGATTTTCGTTGAGAGACGTTACACTGACTTTTTAGAATTGTATAATAATCTCCGACAGGGATATCCAATGCTGACAGCCAGGATTTCCTTTCCAAGGAAAGTTCTTATAGGTGGGTGCCAATTAAATTAGATTATAATGAATTACTGATATTGTAAATTTTTATCAGTACTTTGTGGTCAACATAAGGTAGAAAGTGTGTCAACTCCTGTACATTTTTCATTCAATTGGTAATATAAGTTTAAGGTTATTAAAAAATATTGAATGAGGTTATGTAAATGAAAAAATAAAACAGTAAAATTAATTAAGTTTCTAATATATGCCTATTTCAAATTATGATTTTTGGGACTTAGTGTATTACTAGCCTAGGGTAAGCTTTGCAATTTACAAATAAGAATTAATGTATCTATCATTATTGATTGTGACTATAAAACAACATTTTTATAAGTAACATTAACAAATTTTTTTTATTTTGAATATTTAAATAAGTAAATAAATGTAAATTGAAATTTTACAGGTAATTTTTCATCAGAGTTGATTCAGTCAAGAGTTGTGAGCTTAGAGAACTTCCTGAAAGTAATCGCAGAAAATGTTACACTGCTGGACAGTGTAGGTTTCAAATCATTTCTCCTTGGGCAGGATGAAGTCATGGCAAAAAGGTTATTAGAAGCAAAAAAATATAGTCAGGCAAAGCCATTGCTTGAAAGAAATTTCAAAATACTGAATAAAATACACACAGAGAGGCATCCAACTGTGATTGTAGCCTTATGTAGGTTGGCCGCTTGCTGTACTGCTGACCCAACATCTCTTGAAGATGCTGCCAAATATGCTGAACTGGCATTGAGACGATTTGATGGTATCAGTGATGTTGACCTGCTGTACTACTATGTGCCACTTCTGCAAATGTGTAATCATTTGTGGCATGTCTCAGGTAGAAACCCTGAAACTCTGGAATTGAGGTTGACCAATCTAAGACAACGTGGACATAAGGTGGATGGATGCCCCACATTATTAGAGTCAATGCTGACTGTAGAATAATAAGCCTAATGCCACTGCCTTACACTAATATGTCATTGGAAATGACTTCCAAATACTATATGAGACTTTCCTGCTCCATTTGCAACTAGGAGGCAGAGAAAGTATATGTAATATATCAATTACCAAAATGGCCAAAGAACTATGTAAACTTATGGTTTGTGTGAAAGTGTAGTACAAAAGATAAATAATTAATCACAAGCTGATTAATGTTTTCAATAATAATAGTTTTGGCTCCAGAGCATTACTAATACTAGTTGTGATAGTTGCACAGTGCAACAGATATTGATGTAAGATCAAGAGAAACAAAATGTAGTCAATATAGGAAGCAATGTAGAGGGAAAATACAATGTGATGATTTATATAATGTATAATTATGCAAAAGTATTATGAGTGAGTGTTTATGCCAATGTCAAATGAAAAAAATTTGCATACACATGACATGCAAAGTGCTTATAAGTGTTAGTATTTAACAAAAATGCTGCAAATTATAGGAACTATAAAACTGAAGCAAACCTGTTGCTTCCTACAATCACCCTAAATAATCTATCAAATAAAATACAAAATAGGCAGAAAAAAACAGCACGCGGAAGAGAAGACTGAAAAACAAAAAATATAAGTAGTATTTGCCTCAGGAGGGGTACGTTAAACTTAACCACCTGTGTTGGACCAGTACAACGGAAATTTAAAAACCTTTGTTTTCAGAAACAAATAGTACAAACAGAATTGCAGAATGGAAGTCAACTTTATCAAGCGGTCAATTTCACCACTTAAAAGTTGACCATATATATAACAAATATATAAAACTCGTTTTACATATTTGGAAGAATCTGTACATGCTTAATAAATTATTATCAACAAGTAAATTTACTTTTTTGCCTTGCCATTTTCTTCAGTTCAACTACACAAAAATTGTTTCCCAGATTTTTATTTTTCATTGCAAAGTTGGCCATACAAACGTTTTAAATAATGTTCACCCAGTGTCGTACTTTTTAAAAAGTTTTAAAATAGTTTTTTTACTGTTTCATTTACCTTGTGTGTAATTTAAAACCCTTAGTTTAAAATATACATTTTCAGAATGCAGCATCGAGCCAGTCATTGTTTTAATCGTTCAGTGATGCACGCTGTACAACCTCTGCTATTAGTTACTCACTGGGCTTTTGCTTTATCATAAAACCTTCCAACTAGTCTCATTGAAATTCAAAATATTGAAAACTGCTACCAAACAGTTCATAATTCTTCATTGAGCCTATTCGTATTCTTCAAATACGTTTCATTTATTTAGTAAATAATAGCAGGCCATCACAGCAAACGCAGGTAATTAATAAGCAAGAGTCATGATTCGTGACCAAAGTATCAAAATAATTTTCTTCAATTTTATTCTTCAATCTTACTAGTTAAAATAAATTACTTTCGGAAAATAAATGTTAATAAATGAAATGATCTCAGCTCTAAACTATTAATTATTTTAAAATATGATTGGATAGGAAATCGAACTGTTCATCTTATATTTTGAAAACCGTTGTCTTTAAACTTTATTTAAACGATATTTATTGTTGGAATTAAATACTAGGGAGGGCGCTTCATATTGTCTTCATATTTCTTTTACAGCAGGCTGTGAATTTTAACACAACCGTTCTGTAAAATAATTGTAAAAGAATGCAAACCTCCCCATCGACTTATAAGTTGATTTTTTTTGTGTTCAAGTTCGAAGTCAAGTAAAACTTTTTGGAATAAATCTTGATCCCCCACTTAAAAATTCGAGACCCTAAGGACCCTATGTCCTTTTTCTAGAAATGTGTACACCATTATTAGATAGAATTTATTGACATTAATAAAACCTGGTCGATAGGGCAAGTTGAACCGGGCAGGCAACAGATGGCGAGGTTTACAGCGACAGCGCCGTGAAGAAAACCGGATGTGGATGGTATATGCGCGGTAGAGTTGCTCTGGTCAGAGGTCTCGTCAGCTCGCACGGATCTATAATATCCCGGCCAGTAATCGGCGTTGCACCCATCCTTTTTTCGGCCTGACATACTTCCGTCGTAGTCGGTTGTTACTTGGCGCCTTGGTAAGGTAAAATATAGGAAACAAGGAAGGCGGGTTTTTCGATTTCTGAAAGTCGAATCGTTTGATTTGTGTGTCACCAACCCGGGCGGTCGGGTCGGATCGAACGAGACAAAAGGGGCAGAAAAAATGTCGGAGAAGAACAAACCTATGGAACAACAATTTTACACTCCTCCACCGAAAATTGGGAAATGGGAGTCATTCAAACAATTTCTCTGGAATTCGGAGACGAGCCAGTTTCTCGGACGAACCGGCTCTAGTTGGGGTGAGTTCATTTTTTCTGACTTTCCAGTTCTACGACGACTAACTTTTTTATCTTATGTTTGAAAATTTTTGATCGATCGGACAAATCGATTTTCTTAATCGCGACCGAACCGTGTGGAACGAGGTAGAAAATTCGGTTGGATGTTTTCTGTTGCGGACCACATCCAACACTAAAATAATACGAAAAAAATTATCTAAGCGGAATTTGCAAAATACTACAAATAGTCAGACTATCAGGTTGTGGATATGTTTAAGCAGAGGGGGATTTTCCCCAAGAATGGGGAAGTCACCGATTTAGGAAGTTTAACGTACCGTTTAAGCAAAAAATTGACCTAGTTTTTCCGTTAGTGGAGGGGCGAATTTTTACAATGAGTGGAAATTGAGAAAATTTCCAATACCTTCGTTTCCATTCGTTTTTAAGCCTCCAGCAAATTCATTTGAATTGAAATCAAGTTAATCCGATTGAAGGATCTCTTGAATCGCCGGTAAAATACAATAAAATTTTTCTTATTAAAGGGGAGAGGGCGCGAAAGAAAATGGCGGATCCTTGTATGTATTCGCGTGTGTGTGTATATGTGTGCGCGTGTTTTTGCTAAAATCGCGTCAAGATGAAAGCAATGCCTTCTGAACGGTCTTTACAAAAAGGTTCAAGGCCGCAGCAGACGACTTTCAGCTAATTTTGTGTGCAAGACAAAGAAAGAGCTGGCAGTTGACTACAAGAATGAGAGAGACAAAGAGAAAGAGAAAGCCTTTTTTCGCGAAAGAGCAACTCCATGTTTTTTCTTGCTTTGGAAACAGTCAACAAAAGAGTTGAATTTGTTTAATGCCGCCTCGGTTTTCCGTTTCTGTCTTCGGTCCTCTGTCACTATCTCCCGTAGAATTACTATCTGATGCTGTCCGCCATTCTTTTTTGCAGTACTATCGCTGCCTCCGTGACTTTCACTTGCCGATTTAATTTTCATCCCCTCAGTTAATAATTCAAAATGGCGATTTGGCGATTTTATATAAACTCCGTGTTTCAAAGTCTTGTGTCCGCAATTCTTTTCTTTTAAACCACCTCTTTCACCGTCGACACCTCCAACATTGACAAAAAATGTATATGTGCGTTTGTCTTTGCGTGCGTGAGGCTGTCTGACCTTTTTGCAAATGAAAAATGCAAAAAAGGAAAATGTCGCCGGAAAATCGACCCTCCAGAGAAAAATCCTCCGAAGCGAAGGGGTGGGGGTTCGATGGAAGGAAACCCTGAAGAAAATGATCTGATACGGAACTTTCGGGTTTTGGCAGATCAATTCCTTTTAATATTTAATGCTTTTGTTAATTTCTGGTAAAGGTAGAAAGGCTGAATCGAACTCTTACAATTGCTATTTTAGAATTAATAAAATGGTTATTAATAGATGGCCATCGGAAATTTTTCCTAAAACTTTCTTACCAAGTTCTCGTGTCGTGTGACAAGGTAACAAACTCCGGTCGACAGAGAATTGGTACACAAAGTAAATTTTCTTAGTTCTAATTTTTTAAATTCTCTTCTCTGTTGAAATTTTCAATGTATGTCGGTATTTTCCTATTGGTCGAACTCTCTGTGCTTTACTATTTTTTGTATTGGAAAATTCTATGTATTCTTTTCTATCTTTGGTATTAGTAAATTGTTTAACTATTTAAATAGTTGTAGCCTTAAACCTCCCATTCGCCAAAATTCGAAAGATTGATACGCCCTATTATTTGTTCCTGTAGTCGAGTACTCAACATTTACACGTCTGGACAGTAAATGTTTACTTCTATTTCACTTCTGGGTCTGAAACACTGACCTTTAAAGAAAGAAAACAGAAAATTATTATTAAAAATTCTTTAGAGTATATGAGGTTTCACTTTCACATCATTTCATTTCAGTCACTATCCTAAATGATGATTTATTTATAATAATTATTATAAAATGGTTATATTAATTTTAATTATTTATTTTTATATACCTATAGTGATATTCAATACTATAACTCCTTCAGAAAATTCTATTGTTTTCGTAGCACCTATACGCCCCTTAGAAATTATTATGAAATAAGCTGCACTACAAATACCTAACAGTATGTTGAATTAATGGTTTTATTATTATTATTATTATTATTATTATTATTATTATTATTATTATTATTATTATTATTATTATTATTGTAGACAATTTTAGTGGTATCGAGGAGCGTGATTTTCATCGATTTAATCAATGCGCGATTGCCATTGACTTAATCGACGAGTCAATTAACGCATCTGTTAGAGTCGTTTAACGCGGTCCAAATAATTCGTTTAGTGATTGACTAATGATTTTTTAAAATTCAAAAATAAAATCATTAACGAGTAATTTTTTGGTTGTTTAGTTACGAAATGTAGAAACGACAAATTCTTCATTTATATTTAAAGCAACTGCATTGTGCAATTGGCACTATAACCGAATGTATTGTAGTATATATTATAAACATTTTATTTAAAACAAGGTGATATTTACACAAAAAAAGATTTACTATTTGATACTACTAATATTTACTAGCTAAAGCAATTAAAATAACTCATAAGTTACTATCATAACAGACAAATTACTCGTCATTTTTATGAGTGTTACAAGCTAAAATCACAATTGCTAAATTCGTTTATTCATAACATTCAATATTAGTTCAATGTACCACGCTATGTAAAATATCGTAATTTTTTAGTTCTTTATATGATATACGTTATTTTTTGATTTGCTTTTCATGTCACTGGTTTTCTGTTTTTGTTAGTCCAATTCCCTTTCTTTATTTGAATTTGCGGGTCGACAGTTATGATTAGTATATGAGTGTGCATGCGTGTTTTTTCAACTCTACGAAAAAACGAGACTAACTTTATGAGAACAATAAAAAATAAAATTTTGCAACTCCTGAAACAAACTCGTTTTGTTTTCGTGTCTGCCCTTGAAGTAAAATTTTTCGTAACTCATATCCTATCTTTTTATATTTCTTTGCTTTCGATTTCTCTCTCTAGTTTTTCGTAATGCAAAAGCATTCGGACAATTCGTCTTTACCAATTTATTGAATGTTGAAAAAGCGACAGAAGTCAATGCTTGACCTCTATCAATCGAGAACGATTTGAATTGTTGACTTACGACATTGAATCCAACTGATTTTACGGGGAACACTTACTGATGAAAGCGGCGTATAACGTGGATTCTGAATTATAACTGAAAAAATATTTCATCAAATTATAATTCACGATTTAATAAGTCTTTTGTCGTTACGTATAACATATGTAGACAAATAATGGTCCCCAATAATGACATAACTAGAGAGAATTTTAGGACTTATAGCGTATAAAAAAAGATACTCTAAATTCCAGTTTTAATCAAAAAAAGTAAGCAGAAGGAAATATTACGCGATAGGATGCCGTAATGTAGCAGAAGGGCACTGATGCGCGGAGGTAGAAACTTTGAAAAAGTATTAGGTCCTCAAGGGAATTTTTTAAACAGCCTACGAAACGAAATAAAAAACTGAACGAACGAATAAGGTGTGACGAAAGTTAAGATTAACTTAATAACCTGAGACGAATGAAAGGATGGACAACAGAAAAATGAAACTAAAAATTTTAGTTTCTATTTTCTAATTCTATAAATTGCTCCCTTTTTCCGATCACTGACACAATGTATAGAAAATTTGGAGCCTTCAGAGGTTTTGAAAATGTTTTCGAAAGTAAAGAAAATGAAAGGCACCCCTTAGAGGGAAAATAAAATCCGACTTAGCTATACATAGTCGTAACCAATACATAGTCAGAATATAGAGCAACATACACAATACGAAATACAAAGGATAAGAAATCAATACAGAGACGTACATCGCCGAAAACCAAAAAGACCCAACGGTAACTACTGTCTCAAAGAAGATCTAAACTTAGTTGGAGGAAAAGCGAAGAAACAGAAAGGAGATAGAAATAAAAGATTTTTAGAATTAAAATGGAAATGATGAAATTCAAAAACCTATGTACACAATAAAAAAACCTATACATTCCGCTTTTGATGTTCAAGAGGAAGGGAGATAACCATAAAACGAAGAAAATGAAATAGTTAGACAGAATGAGAACATGAAGTTAAAGTTGCTGAAGGAGGAACCTAGAAAGTATAGATACGGGAGGTAGCAAAAAACCAAGTTTTCCGCTCAAAGTGGTAAATAAGTATTAACCGACGTACATTTCCGGTTGAACATTTTCATAAATTTTCCTCTAAAATTATTTCCGCGAATGGGTCGGAGAGCACAAGCGTGCATGGGAGAAGAAATAAATCAAATAATTGAAATTTCTATTCGTTCAATCGCTTCCGAATGACCTTAACTCAATCGCTCGGGTTTAACAATCAAATCGAGTAAGAGTTTTGTTAAAAATCGAAGCCATTTTTCTTTTCGAATTGTGTTTTGTTGATTTGTTTTTTTGCCATAATAAGGAAGAAATCGACGCCTTTTTGTTGTTTTTTTTTTAAACCAAACTAAATTTATAAATTTAATGACTTTGGTCAATTAGAATCCGAGAGAAATATTCAGGTACAAGGCAGCACGGTTTTTTTTCTGCAGGATGAAGCAAATTTTCCTCCAAGGGAAAATTTTCCATTTTCAAAATCGAATTTATCTATCTTCCTCTTAATTTCCGGTTTACCGTCATATTGAAGCTTCAAGTCTTTTTGATTTTCTTCAACATATCCAGGATTTGAACTTCAAATCTCCTTCCTATCGTAACAAGGAGTTTAATCATCATAAAACCTTATCGATCAGATATTCATTATAGATAATATTGGGAATTTAAAACCTACGGATTAAACTAGTGGTTGTCGATGTAAAGGCTGAAGAATAGGAAAATTAAGAATGAAATAATGAAGGAAATATTGTACTGCTGGCCTGAAAAACGCAAAGTTCCCAGACAAATAGAAAGTCAACTCTCTTTTCTGAAATGAGTCAATAGCTATTGAATATAATTTAGAGATTCCCATACAGATTTTCTACGCTATTTTCTTAGACTTTTGGCCTGATAGATTTATTAATTAAATTAAATCAAAATAAACTGAATTTTCACTCTGTAAAGGAAAATGACGAAATCAGAGTGGTGGTTCAATTGACAATTAATAACAGGTATCTGTTAATTGTATTTTATTGTTAAGGCCCTTGAACACTGTTAATTGTTAACATGGCAATTAACGTGTCGCAAATTTCTCGGTGCTGGACACTAAAAATTCAACAAACGGCCCTTCACTCTATTCATTACAAATTAGCGAAAATTTTATTTAACGGATTTCAGGTGTTCCACCAGGAAAGAAATTTCATTTTTCTGACGGGGATTTCACCGGCAGGAATTCTTTACTGATTTTGATTCCTTGATTGAGAAAAATAAATGAGAGAAAAGAAATTCAGATGATTCGAATCTCCACGGCATCTCCGCCATCATTTTGCACTCACATTTTTTAGGGCTTAAATAAGTTAAAATTGTTAATCCTCTGGAATGAGAAGAACCAATCTGGATGAGAAACACCATTTTTGTAACGGGAGATTTCAAAGGTTTACACTATTCGACTTGTAATGAATAAATAATGGATCTTAATGAAAATTATGACTTTTTACGTGAGAATTAATGCATTGCTTCTTTTATATTCCATTTTGACCAAATGAATTCCTGAGTATATTATTTACATAAGCTTTTGTTCGTTATAAATTTTAAATATGTCCTGGTTGTAGTGATCGCCTGTATCGATATTCGTCTCAATATTTGCTATTGACAAACCAAACTTTAACAAGAAGAGAAAATATACTTTCACTGACAAGAGTGGAAAGAAACTTGATAAGACGTGATAATATTAATTAGTGTAGATTTCAAGGTTAAAAGTTATTCGCCGTGCCTGCCTTTCATCATTTCGTAAAGCAAAAAAATTTCTTTCAAACACGAAATCTCACATTGTTAGAACATTACGGTCAACATGAAAACATCAGAAAACAACAAAAAGTATTTTCAATAATCAGATATATGTGGGATTAAATGAACTGAAATGAATAAAAAATCAAAGGAAAGTGCCAGAGAACCGGAACGAAGTAAACAATTGGTATTAGGGTATTAAGAAAAACAAATAGTAGTTGAAGAATAAGAGTCGGGGTCTTTGTAGATCGGAGTTACAAATAGTGACTACGACAAGATAAATGTAAGAAGCTTAAAAGAGTTTAAACTATTCCATTAGGGACAGGGTTCAAGAAACCAAGAAGGTTAACTAGAAATGCTAGAAAACTTGAGGTGGTGATATGTAAAAAGGGAATAGGTTTCCTAGCGTAAAGTATTGATTTTGAATAGACAATATAGAAAAAATGAAACGATCTGAAAACAAAACGGTAGAAAAAAATTAATTGAGTAAAGGGTGAGAAGGATAAAAGTGGAATTAGAACGCAACGAACCTTTCATAAATGGCAAAGAAAGAAAAGTTACTGACCCAATTTAGTCGATCGTAACCGAAAGTTATGATAAGGCCCAAAAACAAATGAAATGTATTTTCATTTTGTAATTTTGGATCTGAGTTTAAATCGTATGAAATTTTAATTAATAACTTGTGGTATGTCAAAAATGTCATACTACGGTGGCCAACCTACACAAAGGGAAAATAATATAACCGGTGCCTGAAGTTTTTACTTTTAAACATCTTTCCTCAAGTAGTTTCTCCTTACAAAACTAACCGGGCCTGAAGATCTTCAAGTTGAGAAAAGAATTTATTGTGCGCGACTGCCTGTCGTATTTTATTCTAACCAATTGAACATATAAAGTTGTTCTTCTGACTTGAAAGTAACACTGGGAATACAGTACAATGTCCTTAATGCATGCCGCTATATTCATAAAAGTATAAAAGCTTGTTGATTTTTTTAATGTATTTGACGTTGAAACTAGTAAGGCATACCTTTCATTACTGCACTATTATGCTTTTACGTCATATTAAAGGATGGCGATTTTTTTTTGTATTTATCTTTACCTGAAAAATAAAATTTAATGCAACATTACGGTGCCACATTTCATTTCATCAGCAATTTTCCACTAATTTGGGTACAAAAAATTTAACGCAATCACACTGCCACTTTATGTTACATTGTACCCCTCATATCAGCTCCCAATTAATCGCTTAATAAAGCAGTCTCACTAAAAAATCTTTTAAAATTTGTGTAACCTTAAGTCAAATTATAATATCTAATAAATCAAACCCATTACATTGAACTCTTTTTAGTTTCTTATTTTTGCAATCCGTCAAAAACAAATTATAACAGCAATTTGAAAACTCTCCATTTCGAAATGAATCATAAAGGCGTCAAATATAATTCTACAAAGACGAAGGAAAATTTTTAAAAAATGGAATAGTTGGAGTTACTCTTAAATATGCAAAACTTCCCTAAACTATTTACAGGAGTTTTCCCATATCATTTCTTCATCCGTATCATAACCACCAATGTTCAGAGACCCTACAAAAAATGGATAGATCATTTTCAAATAATAAAATTAAGGAACTTTTTCAGATTTCAGATATTTCACGTGACACGTGACAAAAATCTTTTACTAAGCGACTTATGGTACGGCTACGGTTCTGTATTATTTTTTGACGAAGGACTATTTGGCTGAATCCAGCGATCCAGAATCGCACTTTAATTTGTTCCTTTCATTTCCTACCTTTTGTTTCAGGTGTAGTAAATTGCACTACACTTGTAGACGTTTTCAGAAATAGTATTTTATAATTAATTCAAATTTGCCTATTGTACATTGTAAATTTTTTGTACATTGAAGTAAGGGTTGAGCTTGTTACACATTTATTAAATGAGGGTTAAACTATATAAAACAATAGTTTTGATCATTTTGCGGTTATGCTGTTCTTTCAACATATTTACATTATGAATGTTAAACTTAGTTTTGACTTTTTACAAAACTTAAATTCTCTTTGACATTCTCAATTTTGTTCTCTTCTTTGGTCCATTTATGTAGGGCAGCTTTTTTAAGCCTGGGCTTTTTCAAACTTTGCCAACATGAACTTTTTAATTGAGTGACTGAGGCGATATTCCAGCGAATTCATGCTTTTTCTTATTCCTTGCTGATCGTAAAGATATTCTTGTTTTCGCTCTGACTTTTTGACCTTTTTCAATAGTCCCATTTTTCACTTGTACGTAATATTTATTTTAAAAAAATACATTGATTTCCGTTCATATTATTCCGCGTTTTAATCTTTATTTGGAGTAGTTTTTTTACGGTTAACTTTTGAAATTTTTTCTCTCCTCAAATATGGGAAAGACCAAAGACTATTATCTATGTGTCAACTTAATTAAGAAACAGTGCACAGGGATTTAGTGGGTTGAGAACACAAAATAAATGGCACTTCTCATTCCGGTTTCTTCATTAATTTTCCCCAGTATTTATTTATTTCGTAATTTAATACATAATTGCAGCATCCGCCGGCGGCAGAGATTCGCACACTTCCTCCCTCCTCTATCTACACAAAACATTGTTCGCCTTTTTTGTATAAATTCCGTAAAACACCTGAAAGAATTTTGCTAGTGTAAGACTCTTGGAAAATGTGTACAGAAAATCAACATTTAATTAAGCAGCAAGGATAACACGGGTTTGTACAGGAATCGACCGGATAATTATAATCTTGGGAACCACCGTTTTTAGTCCTGGAAAATGAGATTGTGTTGTGCATCATGCAACCCTCAAGGGGAGCCGTCATCGATTCACTAAAGCCGTCAGACATCTTGGCTCCTTGTAAACAAAAAAATTACATAAATTGCAGTGTACGCGTGTGTGTACGTATTTGTATATTATTTTGTGCACACAGAGTGGAAGGCACTTGCCTTCGGTGGTTTTTGGAAACGAAAATCGATAATAGCAAAGGGAAAATTTCAGTCAGCCAAAGGGCCTATCAACCTCCTTCCCAGTCCTTAATACCCGAGCGTCCTCCTGTCACGACAGAGAATGATTTATTGTTTGGAATGACGTGATGGTCACAAAGAGAGTGAGAAGGTTTCGAAAGAGCACTAGTCAAAATACACAAAAATAGTTCATACACCTTAATTCATTATCTTCTGCATTATTAAACTTTTGTAAAATTGTTTATTAAAGTTTTCTATTGGAAATCGAATAAAGTCCAGCCCTATTTAAGGAATGTCATGTACCAAATTCTTATGCCAATAAAGTACGCTAAAAAATGTCAAACTGAACCAGATGAAGGTTTCCACAAAAAGTGTCATTTGGCTATTAATGTACACAAATTAAGTAAAGTATCGAGGGTTAAGAAATGGAATTAAATTTTTAGGAGTAGATAGGTAGGAATTAAATAAAAACGCTGCAAAGAGTAATAAAGAGTTTTAATCATAAGTAATAACAGAGTTATTTAATTAAAACATAAATAATCATATAGTTATTTAGCGAACAAAAAACAGTTGTTTTTAACATATGTATAACATTAAATTGCTTACATTTAGGAGAAAATATATGCTTTACTTTTACATGTAAAATAAACTTGGCGATTTTCAATTTTTTTCAGCTAAAATCCTTCTATTCTATGTTGTCTTCTACGCCGGTCTCGCCGGTTTCTTCTCTGCTATGATGGTCG
This sequence comes from Polyplax serrata, assembly GCA_037055365.1. Lineage (NCBI taxonomy): Eukaryota > Metazoa > Arthropoda > Insecta > Psocodea > Polyplacidae > Polyplax > Polyplax serrata. Next base: position 810,044 of record JAWJWE010000038.1, on the reverse strand, counting down.
TATTCTTTCAAACACTAGACTCAAAAATACCAAAATGGCAAGGAGATGAATCGCTCATTGGAAGTAATCCCGGTAAGTAGAAGATATGTCGAGATAATAAAGGATGAAGATATAAATGTAAAGTATACTAGCACTTCACCGAATGATTGTACAGGTGGTTGTTTTATGAAAATGTTACAAGTGAGGCTGTTGTGCGTCACTTCCGTAGCTAAGATTTAAACTATGTAATATATAAAATTTTTTTGTTCAAACGAATATTTGACAAATTCTTCACGACAATCATGGCTTTTTAGCCTTCCGCGAAAGTGTAGGATTTTGTTTGTATTATTACACAACTCACGTACCCAGATATTAGGTTAGAGATAAATAGAAGAGAACAGATGGTCGTGTTAAAACATAAATTTTGTCATTTCATCAATGACAAAAGTTAAAAATCTTTTTTTTACTTGATATTATCTAAAAGGGATGCTGTTTTTGTTTTCGAAGCGTTTGGTGTGAATTGAAGTATCTATTGCTATTCAAATGAAAAAATACATTTTTTAATTATAAGAATGATAGAAATGGATAACTGATCTGAACAACTCAAAGTAGCACTTCATGAATTTCATACAGTTCTTTGTAATCAACTTCCAATTTGATAGATTTTAAGTTTTCACCATAATCTGAGATTTGTCGCAGCAGATCCCTGCTTCTGACCTTACGCTAAATGTACATTTACTGACAACAGCAAATTGTTTTCCTTCTATTGACGCCCAGTAACTTTGATATTTAAAATAAAAGCTCGAGCATGCGTACGAGATTTTCCGGGTAGGCAAACTGCTTTCCAATTTATCGCCAAATTAAACACCCTCTACGGTGAGCCAATGTTACTTTGCAATGTTACGATACCTTTGTTACAACTTACATGTTTCTTGTTATTTTCTGTGGGAAATGTGAATTTAAAAAATTCCATCCTGCAATCGCACCACCTTTGGAGTTCAAGTGGTTTAAAAAAATTGTAACAATCGATGGACTAACAAGACCTGCCAATGGAAGAAGAATAAAAGACCAACCCCTTGAGTAATAACTAAATATTTTATTTGGAATGTATACATAATGATAGCACACTGCCGTCGAATGTCTGAAAAAACACGAACTCAGGACGTGCTTATCGAGTAATTACAGTTTCATAAATAAAAGACACGATTCCTTTGTTCTGTACCATTTGAAAATACGCTTGCCTAATTTCGCGGACCATTCCAAAATACATAAAAACCACAAAGCATGCCGAAAAAAATGTATCCCTCGGGATTTTTCCCTGACGACAGGTAATATATAGTTGCACTCCATAAAAAGCAGTGTCAGGAACATTTAAATGTAATGCATGCATTTGTAGCCATTATTACAAATATTTTTAGCAAATTTTTGTACTTAATTTTTTTTGTAATATTTAATGAAGCTCTTAGAAATTATCTCCAAATTTCTTGCAGGATTTTATTTTCCTTTTATTATTGTTATATGACAATTATTATTAAATCAGTGAAACAATAGATAAAATCAGAAGTAGCCTCGTGATATTAAAAATTGTTGGGAGTTTAAATTATAAACAGTGCAACTTATATGTTACATGTGTTTTAAAGTACATTTATATATTAAAAAACTAAAGCCTAATATGTAACTGGTAGATCTACCCTAGTTAATTTGGTCAATTTGGTTATTGTCATTGATCCATTAAGAAAGTACATTACATTGGGATTATGGTCTTTTCAGGACTTGGTTTCCGACCAATGCCTCCAGATGCAAACGTAGAGAGCACTCTCATTTGGTTCAAAGCCAGCGATGAAAAGAATTACCGTCATTGGACAGATGAACTTGATAAATTCCTTGAAGGTAATAATATGAGTGTACACAATGATTTGTTTCCTTGAATACCACACAAATTTTCGATACGTGTACATATTGTAGGCTAACAACACTACGTTATTTACAGAATATAAGAAGCGTGGGACACAACCTGGAGCCCACAACATTGAGCAATGTGACTATGACCGTCCACCTCAACCTGGCAAAGTATGCGATGTTAACATACGTGATCTGCATCCATGCACTTCTGAGAACGCATACAATTTCAAGCACAGCGGACCCTGCATCTTTCTAAAACTTAATAAAGTATATGAACCATTCAACAAATACCTGTTAGGCATCGGATCAGGTCGGACATCAAGCAATATAATTTTACCTTCTGTTTTGACAGATTTATGGATGGAAACCCGTGTTCTACAACAATACAGATGATTTGCCTGAAAAAATGTCAGAAGAGCTTAAGAGGTACATTCACGACCAGAAACAAAGGAATGCTAAATCGGTGAGTTTCAGGTCTAAGAAGTATACTGTAACGGTATTGGATCATAACTTCATCTTCTTTCTGTCTAAAGGTGAACACAGTTTGGGTTACTTGCGAGGGAGAAAACCCAGCCGATGTTGAAAATATTGGACCTATAAACTACATGCCCGAACGCGGATTCCCTGGTTACTTTTTCCCATACGAGAACAATGAGGGATACCTTAGCCCAATTGTTGCTGTTTATTTCGAAAGACCTGTCAGTAAGTATCAGTTCAATTGATAATTTATCGTAATTCCCATGCCGGACTCATGTCATTGCTCTAAATGTCAGTAATACATAGGAGTTGCCTTTCAAATGTCTTTAATAGTAATGTTTAAGAAATATTTGGTCTGATACGTGATTCTTTTGTACAATAATTGTTACCTTGTTTATGTGAAAGATATAAATCATTGTGTTCATCTCCCAATTCAATTGTATAATTTTTTAAAATCCAATTGCAATTAAGTTACGTAACCTAATTAAGTAAGGTAACGCGGTTCAATATGGTAACCTCATATTCGAATTAGTCCTTAGTCGGATGAGGAAACATCCGAGAATTATTAAAATTTGATATTGTATATGTAGTGTTATTGTTTCAGTCATTTCAATAGTATTTCAATAATATCATATTGTACTTCGCACAAGTAAAGTTTGTGTTCATTTTCTAGGTGGTGTACTCATCAATATAGAATGCAAGGCATGGGCGCACAACATCCACCACGATCGCCTCGAACGGAGGGGCTCAGTTCATTTCGAACTCATGATAGATTAAAACTATTTTTAAAAAACTCAATTTTTTTATCAACTGCCAACTCAAATAATTAATAATAATTAGTAATGTACATTTAATGGAAACAAATCAAAGAAGAGTACGGGAGTAACATGTGAGGATAAAAGACCCGATGAGAAAATGAATACATAATAATTAAGTAGAAGCTTACATGATGACGATGACTAGAATGACGACAAAGATTAGGACTAGTGAAACTCAAGAATAACTAAATTTAAAGAAATTCCAACCTAAATTTATAAATTTAAGTAACAAAACACACGTAGATTTAAGTGATATTTTACGTGATTAAAATCTGTTCAGAGTTTAGGGGTTATTTACAACTTCGATAAAAATTCATCAAAAAATACATAAGGAATGCAGGAGAATACATAGATCCAGATTTTTAAAGAAATTATTAATATGTAACTATTAATAATTATCAGTGATAAAGTAAGCAAAAATAATTTTCTTGGTAGTATTTCCTTGTAAAGAGAATAAATACGTTGAATATTTTTCTCCGTGACATTTTTTCGTTTACGTTTCAATTAATTTCGCTCTCAAAATATTAAAGAAGGCAATGAAAAAATACAAAAGTAAAATGCGAAAGGAGGCACTTACGGAGAAACACAAATACAAAAATGACTAAAAGAGATATTAATGAAAAAACTAATTATCTAAAAACAATTTAACTGCTTTGTTAGATCGTACATGAGTAAAAAAGGATATATATATATTAACATGAAGAATTTATAATTTCCATTATTCTTATGACCATGGTGATTATTATCGATATGATTACGTAATTGATTAATCCCACAATTCGTGAGAAAAATAAGTTAACTAATGAAGTAGTTTCAGGTAGACTCGAGAAAATAAAATCAAAAAAATAAATAATTAATTTCTGTCCCGCCCCCACCACCTGAGAAATCTGTAGTTTCTAATTGAGAGTAGAAAAAGTTGGTTTGAAAAATAAATTAATAATAATTAAGTAAATAAAACAGAAATAAAATAAAATAATAGTCTTACAAAACATTTTTCTTGGGCAACCTCAGATCGAATTTGCGAATTTCATACGGCAAACAGTGACAATTGATAGCATTAAAAAATTAAGCGGAAAAATTAATAATTTATTTAAACATATGTTTAAAAATAAAATATTTTACGAAAAAAATGAATGAAAGAAGAAAATCAGACGAGACAGTCACGTCGAAGGGCCTAACAAGTTTTTGTTACCCATCTATCTATATATATATATATATATATATATATAGATATCTATGTATAAACAAATAAAAATCTTTGTTGTGTTTTATTGTACTTAAATATAACGATAATAATTATTTATTTGAGCAGGAAAGCAGATAAGAATTTTAAAAAATTGTTAAGTTATTGCTAATATTACATACAATGATTTTAAGCGAGAGATAGGAAATAAAATTCGTAAGTTGAGTTTTAAACGTAATAATTATAATGAGAATGTTATAGGTGCTTAAGTATATGATATTAAAAAATATATACACTATAAATATGTTAAAAAAAGCATAATGTCGCTTCGGTTTGTCTTTCTGTTGAATTCGGCTCTCGAAAAACAATAGGGGAACGATTACAGATCGATTTTTCGATCAGTCAGTCGAACCTGTGTGCATTCTATGTAACACCAAATCAATTTAGGACCATAACCGAATTTTTTCAGCTTAATATAAATTTTAAAAGGGAATATTAGTCGACAACATACACTGACACATTCAACCGCGACACCTGACACGCAAAGCGCATACACACTTTATTTAATTCAATTTGATTTGAGGTTGTTTAATCAAAAATTTAATAATAATAAAATGAATAAACGAATAAACTTACACACTTCCAATTAGTCTACTTTAAATTAAACAGAAAAGAACAAAAACAATTTGAAATTAAAATAAAATATTGATTTTGTTTAAAGCAGTCGATTGTATTTAGCTCAGTCCCGGAAATTTCACACCCGAAGTTGTCCCAAAACCCTTCTCCGTCATTCCTCGGTATTAAAATTAGTGGTTAAAAGCAGTTAGGCAAAAATTAAAAACTAATAAAATACTTTAAATTTCAATCAATTTGGGTAGGTCTGTGATTTTTTGAGCTTTTTAACCGGGTGCAGAAAAATGTCATGTTAATGTACATCAGTACCGTAACTTTTACTCCCACCACTGCTACAAACAACAACTCGTGTTGCTGATCTTGTTTTACTTACTAGTGCAATGGTAATCAATTTTATTTTATTGTAAATAAGGGAATGAATGAAAATAATAAATTCTATTGATCAGACAATACAAAGTCACTCGCTCCCTTCCGCTTGGAAAAACCATGTTAACCGATTACGTTTGAAATATATTTATTTCGTTTGGAGTTGATTTTATTTTCCGAAGGAGTTAAGAATTAACCGAACTGTTTGAAAACATAAAATTAAACTATTTTGATTGAGAAAGGCAATAAATACATAAGAAATGATATTAACCGTACGAAAACATGTCAAAAATAATTTTTGGTCAATTACAGCGTTAATAAAATGAAGGAAAGACATCCATGGCCAAATTTTATTAGATAATATAAGTAGCGATTATTACCTTGTTATGCAGTTTGTCTGTATTGTTCTTTCAATATTGGAAATTCGGATTTTGTTGTTTTTCTTTTGTTTTGTATTTGTATAACTCGAGACAAAAATTACTTCGACTGTTTATCACTTGTTTATAGATATTAAAAAATTAGTTTGCTAAACACCTACACATACTAACACAATCATTCGTACGCCAACACATGGACACACTATTACACTTTTCGTCTTAGTAATATATTACAAAATATAAAAGAAAAATAAAAATAGATGACTTATGTTTTTATTTATTTCTTTTTGTTCAAGTCATGTTTATACGGTGGTTTACACGGGTAGATTTAATAAACAAAAACGCAGGAAAATTGTTTGAAGGAATCCGTTCATCCTTCGCAAATTTGAAGGGTTTTCCTTTCACTCATCTAACAAAGGGGATTCAGTTTAGTTGACTGCCATTTTTATTTTTCGTAATATGTTTAATACATATATCACAGTTTACGCCAATCAACAGAAGCAACTTAGGGCCCTAAGACCGAAGAAGAACCGCCTTCTTAAAGAAAAGTGTAAAATTAAATGCAAAGTACAATCTTAGATATTTTATTAATGCAATAAATCGCAAATCGAACCCTTAGGCTGCATTATAGCTCTAAAAACATTATTTATACCTGTCAGGGTATCCCAATTGCATAAATAAGCCAATAAAAACTACTTTGTTCCAACTTCTGTATGAAATTTCAAATGGTACGTTACAAAGGAGAATGGGAGAATTTGCGGCAGTGAATACGTCATAGAGAAAGAGCACAGTTCTTATGTTTTGCTGGCTGTTAGTCGTCGACCAAGTTGTGAGCACTGCTTTAATATTGCGTTTAAGGTTGGTAATCCGTACAATTCATAGTCATCTTGTAGGGCACGGTCAAGAGTCTGCAGATAATACATTTTCGTATTTTTATAAATCAATGCCAAACAATTCAGTCATGAATCTTAAATTTAGAGATATATTATTTTTCCTAGTGATTTTCTTAGGCACGGTGAGCGGTAAGTGGTTTTCAGTTTTCCCATTTCTCTCCAAGTTAGCCTTTCATACACTTCTATTGTACCATCATTACCCTCGCCTCTCAAGTCCCATTTCTGCGTATTATTATTTTTAAGAAAATTAAGATTAATGTAGTCTGTGAAATTGATAAGTGGTAAATCGGAGTCACATGGAGGAAATTACATTTTATCTGAGTTTTTTTACGTGTTTTATTTTTTGTCCAATATAATTCATGGGAACCTCAATTTTTTAAATTTATATATTACAAATCTATTACATACATTTCCACAAAGTTAAAATGATTCTTGTTTAGAAAAACAGTACCTGTTAAATTTCCTGTTCAGGTAATTGAGTCACATAGGAATTCAATTAATTTCATTTAGTAGTAAAAATTAGTCATCATGAAAATGTAAACAATTCATTAAACTTGTGTGAAGGGAATCATTAATGTTGCTTTATTGAACAGTTTTTCTCTCTGTATGGTCAGATAAATGGTGGAACATGAAATTGGTGTATGATGATACATGTAATTTCAGTTAAATTACTAATAATCCAACAAGGATTACTTTTTACAGCTAAGAGCTGTGGATTCAATTATGAGCCTCTACTTGTTTACTTATTTTAAAACCAAATTAATTACTTATTTCACAGATTGATTTAAACAAAAAGCTAATCTACAACAGATTAGTCATCTGTTGTCAGAAAATGTACCAATGCTTGCATGAAATTTGAGTGACAAAATTACTTTAGTGTTACTTGAGAAAGAATATTAGCAATCTGCATCATTCTCAGTGTCAGGTGTCAGAGTGTTAGATTATATCAGAAGTAGTGCATATGGTGATCAATCTGCTTTCCTCACATTATCAATGTCCTCACAAGTAGTAAGAGGTCCAGAGTTTTGTTGTTTCAGAAGTGTGAACTCCAGGTAGGGCACATTTTATCCCCAACATAGGGCTTATTTTTATACATGCATGTAACATTACTTTTTGCTACACAGCATTAAAGCTCACATTTGTTTTGTTGTTATAAAATGAAATGTCAGACCTCTGACTGACATTTCTTATTTTGACAAACAAGATTATGTCAAATTTTTTTATGGTATTAAATTTTTTACTTTGGAAAACTGTTATCATACACAACACACACCATTACACATTACATTTCCTGTCATGAGTCAAGGGAACAACAGCCAGCTTAATTTAAAAAAAAAACAGTTTTTTAATGTATGCTTGGAACATGATGGCTAGTTCTTACCAGTAATTTGGGAAAATTAACTTACATTTGAAAAAGGAAGATGACACCATTTGGAATTTCTGTATTACTAAAAATATATTTTAAGAATGAATACAGTCAGTAATTTTGTTTTATAAATGTAGTAACTTTTTTATTATATGAAATGTATTACTTGCAATAAATATTAAGGATATTTTGTGTGGGCTTGTAATAAGACTCTATTTTATAATGAAATTTTTACTGCCAGTGAATGCAATAGTTATTTGTTAATTATGGCAGGTCATGGGGTGTGACCACATTTGTCATATATATATAATTTGTATCAATGATACATTGGTAGAGAAATAATTGTAACAAGAGGGTGTAATGGTAAATAGTGAACAAGGGGTAAAATAATGGTTGCCATGAGGGTCATTTCTTCACTACTCTTAATTAACTGTCTTTTCATTGTGTACATTATTACCTGAATGTTTTTTCTTTTTACTTCCTTCCCTTAAATTGATATATACTGCTTAAATAATTGTGTAGTTGCACATGTTCTTTTAGTCTACATCTTAAACCTAAGCATCTAATTAATAAATACATTCATAAAATCAGATTGCCACATTTGATGTTTGAAATGTCATCAATGGTAGAAGTACTTTTTTACTAAAAATGATTGATATATTGTGAATTGAATGAATGCAGTCCAATGCAGTTTTTCTGACCTTAATGATAAAGTTGTTTGTTCATCTGTCCTTAAACCTTCCCTAAATATTTATGATACTTAGGGAGAACGTTTAATTGGAAGTGGTAAACAAAAATAAGGTTCACTTCTTATTATCATTATTGGCAGGTACAAACTGGCAAGTTGGGCTAGTGACAAACTCCGAGAAATGCCAAGGGCACAAGAAAAAAAATACTCTTTTATTTCGATTAGTTTTTACCCCAAAGCTGTGTCACAAATATATTTCGTGGAAAACGGGCAAATCTCAATGGTTTTTCATTTTTTTATTGTCATTTTGTTTCTGAGTGTTCAATTCGATTGCTTGAAAATATTGATTGTTTTCGGCGCGTGTGTTTTATTTGTAAATATATCATTCTTATTAACGTTGACATTGACCAAGTGCAATTTTTTTGTTAAATACGAGTCAACATTTTCAAATATATTCGAACACGTAAGACTTTGGGTACTCTGACATACCGAAATCTTATCGGTCAAAAATATTCCATGTTTTGGGGAAAATTATTAAATTTATTAAGTCATTGTCTTATGACTTTTTTTTTATCCAGAGACAACCGTATTCTGATAGCTACAGTTAGAATTAAGTAGCCTACGTCACGACGGATTCCAAAGGTCACAACAAGCCAGTTAATGATGCAATAGGGTGTAGAAATGTGATAGTGAGTTGTGTGATGGTTTGACTGAAGAAAGTACTCCAACCGCCTGCTCTAATAAGCCTAATAAATGATGACTTGCTTTTTTTGTTTCACGTGAAGCTTATTCTATTTGTTCTTCTAGTTCTAAAAAGACTAGGGCACTGCATTGAGAGCCTAATTAATATTGCGAAGTGTTGAATTCGAATGTGCATGATATGCTTAAACCTATAAAGTTTTCATACCATTTAATTCCCGTTACTGACCATGAGGCTTTCCTGCCACGCTTTTAGTTGTTTTAATGACACCTTATGTAACAGTAAACTGGATTTATTTTTTCCATGTTATCGAATAAATTTATACACAAGTGTCACAGTTATGCTAACTTATGGCAATGCTGTCGTATGAAATACAAAAAGTATCTTTGAGTTCTAAAATTCTCTCATAAATTATAATACAGAAATTTCACCACCACATTGTAAACAGTATTATTTGCGTAGCACAACTGGAAGAATTAAATTATGAATACCTCGTTATTAAATTAAAATGTATATATTTTTGGACAATAACCACCATGACATTAAATTGATTTAATCGGTCAGAAATAGTAACGTACATAATTCTGTTGTTAATAGTCAGTTGGAAGCCAGGCAAATAGGCCACGATTTTAAGTTTACTTGCTTGAACTTAGTGTTTGTTTAGAGACAAACCAGATAAAGATGGCATGTGATGCCGAACTGGTTGGAATAAGCGCATAACCAAAATCTGATATCAACATAAAACTGTAAGATGCGATGATATTGAATTTTGTTTGAAATGTCTTTATTATTGTCACATTTTGCTTCCTTCGACTTACAAAGTAGGTACAACTTTAAAACCCGAAGGAACACAAATTCTTGAAGTGACCTTGATACTGTCAACAATTTTTTCAGTATTATTTTTTGTACACCTATGACCCGTAAACCCAGGTTTACGGTCAATACTTTGTGTCAGTACGACAATACTATAAAATCTTTAAAAGAAAGTCTGAAAGTTGGAAAATATGTTTCAAATTTGGGCAGTTATTCATCATTGAGTTTCTTAAATATACAACCTGTTATGACTGGAAAAGTACACATTTCCAGTCATCCTATCATTATTTTGCTTCTCATATTAGGTCTTCTTCTGTTGCTTTTCTATCCTATTGTTTTTTTATATAAAACAAGGTAGACCACATAATTTGTTACTGATGTATCCAGTTAAGTAGTCGATATCAAGTTATGTAGTCGATAATGAAAGTTTTCTACTTCGCACAAAGATATAAGATGAGATGATCGCACAAAGGTATGAGATTTGCTTCTGAAAACGGCATGAGGACGAAAATGATCAGTATAATTTTCTTGATCCGATGATCTTGATTCCAAGATGGCACGCGACTGGTTGGTTACATACCATTTAAGTCAGTTTTATTTAACTTATTCCCTATTATTCGGTTAACAATGCATCCGCATAAAAAATTTTCTTTTTTTTTCCTTGGTTGTTGGTGCAATGACACAGTCACCAGAGTCCCAGCTGTCATTCAATATCTCTTATTTACCTAATATATCTAAACCCGAGGATCGTGTTGGGCCTACGGGGCGCAGGGACGCTCTTGATCCTGCTAAATGAATAATTTAATTATTTTCAAATGCAATAAAATGATACTTGAGAGCCGCTAAAATGTGTTCGGCCTTGAAAATAAATATAACCAAATTTTAAAATATTCGGCACACTGGGTTTGTCCATTGGTTGGAAAGACCTTGGTAATACGCGAGGTGCACAGACCGTAGCACCCTTGAATCTGTTGCTTAAAGGAACCGAAACAAATATTAGATAGACGTAGAGTAGGATGGAATAGGTATGTGGAATCCACTATATTTCTATTCTTGGGCCTCCAAAACTCTACTCTATACATTAGCAGTAAGGAAGGTTTAAATTGTTGCATGTGAAATATCATCTACATGTTTTATATCCTTTCATTTTTTCCTGATGTCCTATTATTGAAGTTGGAAGCATTTTACTCTGGTGTTATTTTTCCTAGCTATTTAAAAACAATCGGCGCAAATTTGGAAACGTAAAAGTGCAAGAACAAATTCTTTGGAATCTGTAGTAGCGGCAAGCAGGAGTGATGAAAGTCTTGTAAGATAAATAAGCAAAGATATGACGAGTGCTTAGTTTTTTAAAGAACTCACGACCCAGATAATTATTTGAGTTCATTTCCTAATCAATACATCCAAGCCTATTAATGTGGTGTGCAAGAACTTGATTACATAGTTTGTGGAGACGTCAACCCCGTGTGTTCATTCATTTTTAATTGTCTTCCGTTTCTCTTTTTTACAGTTTTCGCAGATTCTGTCACAGAAAATAGTGATAAATCGCAAGGCGTTCATCCGAGCAATATTCAACCTCAAAATCTTAGTAAAAGTAACGATGCGTCAGCAGTCAAGGAAACCCCCCTAAATATAGTTCTTCCTCCTGACTCCGTTGTACATTCAACTGACATGAAACTCGTTCCTCAAACCAATAGTTCTATTGCATCCGAAGTACCCATAACAATGACATCTACCTCGACAACCACCGCTCAACCATCCACTTCAACAGCAGAACCAACTCCAACTCCTTCAGGTGGATCTGTCCCACCTCCAGAACTCCACAAATGGATCATCCGAGATAACACTACAAACATAACCTGCATTATAGCTCAAATGGCCATGCAGTTGAATGTGACTTACCCGGGTACAAACAGTCAGGTAAGATGCTAATTTTTGGAACCAGTTGTGGAATGCGCACTGTGAATGTGCACTTTTACTAGATGTAATTCTATTTTTCAGATTCTAAATGCCACACTCAATGTGGCTGGGAATAATTCGGAGGTTGCTGGTTCATGTATGGGTGCACAATCCATGAAAATTAACTGGGGTCCCGGTCATTCTTTACAAATAAATTTCGGCGTGAACCAAACAGCGAAAGACTTCTATGTCAGTGGATTCGTTCTTCAAGTCAACGCCAGTATACTAAAAGATTATAATGGTAGGAGAAATAGTTTCAATCAGAAATGCTGCTGTAGGAAGTGTTTTTCATCTGAATTAAATTTTTTTATTCTCAGGCACAGACGGCGTCATTAAATATACAAATACAAAGCAAGAGTTTACGGCACCGTTGGAAATGTCCTACAAATGTGATAAGGCCCAAAAGGTCAACCTGACAGCAGCGGACAAGCTGCCAGCCGTCCTGACCATGCAAAACACTCAGTTTGAGGCTTACATGAATTCGACGAAGCCGGAATTTGGAGCTGGTAAGCCTAGACCTTACTTTATGACTTCACAAATTATAGCGCTAATGGAATCCATACTTTATTTCTGGCCCCTTTGCAGCTCTGTAAGATTTCATAATTTCCCTTTGTTTTCAGCTCAAGACTGTGATACGATGGACACTCCAGATATAGTACCCATCGCTGTGGGCTGCGCCCTCGCCATTCTCGTCCTTGTTGTTCTCGTTGCCTACCTGATCGGCAGAAAACGGTCGCAGAACCGTGGCTACCTGAGTATGTGAACGGACTCTGGTCTCCGTTAAAAAAAAACTTTGACCTCGTCCCTCGATTTTTACTGACACATACACGCAGACCACACAAACACACGCACACATTTTTCTTTGAGTAAAAAAGGTGGCGTGTTTTCTCCTACTCTTACATGAGTCCCATATGTTTTTTGTTTTAATTCTTAAATTACAGTCTTCTAATTAAGAAACAAACAACAGCAGCGGGTCAGTCTATCAACAAATAAGCATAATCCTACGTATGTATGAGGTACTCAAATTTGAATTATTTTTTCCTTTTTTTCAAACAATGCTGATGCAAACATGCATAGATACAAACATTTGTATTTTCTGTCTGATGTGTATGAAATCAGGTGTCTAACGCACGATTACAACGTGAAATTTATACGGTTTTCTTTTCGTATTTCGAGGTAACATATACGGAATAAAATTGGGTAGAACAGGTCCGACTTCTAATTGCTGTATGTCCTGGTGGAGACCTACGCACGCGTTACGCCCAAAACATTTCGGAAACTGACTAATTAACTGATTCATCGTGTTACAGATGGTCATTTTGAGGCAAAAGAATGTCGTCGTCGTTGTTGTTGTTGTTTTTATTATTATTATTATTATTATTATTATTATTATTATTATTATTATTATTATTATTAAATGTGTGTGCGTATGTATGTGTGCGGCTGTATGCCCGAAAGCGCGTGTGGGCCAAATTCTCTTGTTCTCTAATAGCCGTCGGTTCTGTGCACTTGATCCTCGACCTTCCTCATTGGTAGATCGATAGAAATTCGAGTTTTTATTGTCGCAACGTATTCTCGTCGGCAATTATTTAAATATGTTAAGAGGAGGAAGCACAAGCTTCCAGGACATATGAGCTCGAGGTTTTCGGTACCTGTGCCTGCTGGGGGTTGACGACCCCAAAAGGAAAATTTGTGTACATAGAAAATTATAATTAGGCGTAAATTATCATACAGTTAGTCCGTATAAGTTGCCTGAAATTGTGATACCTTGATTACATGATTTTTTTTTTCAAGAATTTATCCTGGTAATGATTACAAAGGTAGGAAAAACATTTTTTAAAAATAGATTACTGAAATTTGCGTTTTTATATTAATAAGAAGTTTTAGCGTTTAATTTGTACTTCGAGAATTAAGGTGATTATGATGATTATTAATAATTTTAGTTTTTTTACTGATTTCAAATATGCACTCTTTGATTAAAACTACAAGTCGCGTTTGAAATAGTTTTTCTTAAACCTTTCCGCTACAAGAAACAAAATTTATCCAAAATATTTTTTTTCTCTCCGACTAAGTGATTGATAATTAATTAAAAATGCAATAAAGAATTAGTCTTTCAAAGTCTTTACACCATAAAGTAAAAGAGAAGACGCACGAGTCCAGCAAACAAACCCAAAAAAATAATGAGGCATAATCAAAAGTATTTAATTTCCGGATTACCTAATTCTATCAGTGCTTACAGCAGTGCTTGATGTCAAGTGTCAACGCTCTTAACTTGCCTTATCGGTCATTGTCTCTGATCTTTCATGCTCGTACCTGCCAGTACAAGGATGATCGATTAAGAACAATCGAAACCATTAAAACTGCTTAGTCAGTCAAAACCTTTAGTTCTGTAATTGTTTGCCTGTGGCGAGGTCAGCAATTTACCAATTCTGCATCGTTGAATTATTTACTACTAACGTTTTGGTAAAAATATTTGTGCTATTTCAATCAAGCATTCGTTGCCCAACAATGTGCATTGCTTCTGATAACGTCTTAGTTGGCAGAGTAATATTGAATTGGTTCTGTGAAGTAGCGAATTGTTGTAATTTTATTCGCACCATGACATGAATATTGTTTTATGGAATTTTAGTGAGCACCTTTCAAGGCACAGGATTAAAAAATAATATTTTCACTTCAATAGTAGTAGGATGAAAACTACTATTGGATAAAAGGTGTTCAAAAGTGATACGATAAGAACGAAGGGCAATACCTAATGCTTATATTGGAGCCGTGATAAGCAATTCACACAGATTCCAAATAATATTGTTTGCCACCACCAAAATTGAACTATTTTTCGTGGCTCTTGCCAACGGGTGTATGTAAAGGTAGTTAACATTGCAACCTCCGATAATTTTCTGAACGTAACAGATTATATTCCTTGCATGTGGGTGACGTTCTGAAGAAAATCACAATAGTTCAACCCCCGCCTTCTTTTTCATCCTTGATTCACTGTGTGTGGAGCAGAAAGTAAATGCGAATAAATTCGGGTTGCGGCCAAAATAAGACATACCACTGCTTTTATTTTTGTTGCTTTGTATTTTGAAATTCTCATTGACACCTTGATATTTGTGCTCGGGATTTACTCTGGTTAGTTTCCGACTGAGGAAAAGCACCTCCTTTGTAAACCTTAAAATAACATTATGAGAACCATCATGTGTATGTTGGGATGGCAATTCTCAATTGAAATCAGGGCCAAATATATATAAGTCATAAATTCATTCTTTATGGAAACTTTTTACATGAGTATTTCCATAAAAATAAACAAATTAATTGTGGAGAACATGTTGCCCAACCAACTAGTATGAAATGCATAAATGAATACATATTTCTTACAAATGATATTATTGTTAAATAAAAGTTCAGGAAGCAAAAAGAAATTTACAAATTATTCATGTTTGTATAAAAATGTTTCTATAATTATGAAAAACAATATTTCACACCACTGTTCTTAACACTTTGTCTTTTCCCCTCCAACTTTGAGGGTAACTGTAATCACAACTTGTAAATCTGTTGCCTTTTTATAAAAAATTAGCAGCACTTCAGTACCTGATATCACTCATCATTATTAGGACATGCTAAAACAACAGAAAAATGAATATTAATAAAATGTTATGTTACACAAACATTTTCAAGTTTAACATCGTTTCTTCTTTCATTATCAAAAATAAAATTTTTTATTTCTATAACTTGCATGTATTTTTCAATTTTGCAGAAGACACCTGAGTAATTTTAAAACACTGAGTTGGTTTGCAGTGTAGGAGAGGCACTTCAATAGTGTACATTTTGGTGTACAACTTCTTAATACAATAATACTAATTTGTGCAAATTAAAAAATGTTACCTTTCAATGAGTGATGCCCTCATGGCTGTTGTTATGGCTGATGGTTGAGCTTCATTTAATTTAAAAACACTTTCTATGACTGATATTTCAGTTGATGTTGTATCCATTCCACAGAAAGCAGACCAATCATTAACTACCATGCCTGCTGCAATGACATCTGAGCCTCTGTTTACTGTACCAGCCTGAAGAAAAAAAGCACATGTCAACCAAAATGGTACAATCACAGCTATTTCTCCTTAATTCCACTTTTATCTTCCAAAAACTGTCACTCACTTTTTAAAAGAAAATTAAGGAGTTTGAGTACTTCTTAATTGTTCCCATACTATCAAGGCAGATTTATACTTTTGTGAACTTTCATTATAAATATCACAATTACCAGAATTTTTCTTAGATTGAAAAGCAATCAAAAATCTAACAAGACTTTAGGCTGGTAATTTTATTATTACATTTTACATCACTCCATTACTTATGCTCAGTTGAAATAAAATTCTATCTAAATTCAAGGTCTTGAGCCTGCAGTGTTTTGGAAGCTCATAAAACATTCTCAACACTCCAAATAAAAATTTTCTAATATAATATATGACACTTACAACTAAGGGAACTTGTAACAATGATGACAATTCATCTTGATCCTGGACTGATGTTTTTGGATGAACTAAACCTCCATTATTGGATAATATTGTGTAAGACCCTACTAATACATTGGAGGCGACAGTGTGCCGAAAAACTTCAACACTTAAAACGTCCGATAAAATTTCCTCAGTTTCCCTGTCTAGATCTGGATGAACTAAAGCGACATAATCATTGCACGTAATAACATTTCCTAAAGCCGAAAGCCTCTCTTCCACCCTCTGAATTTTGACAGAGTCTGGCAGAGAGTTTCTCAGGTGCTGTAATTCCGTGTCTGACGTTGTGTTGGGAACGAGAAGTCCATTCTTATTTCCGACACACATCCTTCCAATTATACGACATCCACCAATTGAAGTGTGTATAACGGGTATGGTTTCCGCCAGTTCGGCTTCGAACACGCTGGAAAATTACAAGACATTTGAAACATTTCACAATCTTGCTTCACCGGCCTTACCCACCACTGCAGGGTTTGCTAAATGACAAGTTGCTCAATTGATACCAAATTACTTTCGTCAAATTACAAGATCTAGTGAAATTTCAATACCGGCACATGTGCGCAGATTATTATGCAGTTCGCTTACCTGTAGAAATTCTCTGAGCCTCCAATAGCAACGAGACAGTATGAATTGGTTAACTTGGAAAAAACGCCGACTTCGTTGTTATTTTCAAATTGGACACGCACAGCCATTATGGACGAAGATATTAGGCTCGCTGTATTAAAAAATCCCACCTTTAACGAGGCGCAATTAAAATACAAAATCTACCAGTAAATCCTCCTATTTAGACGCCCGGGCGAGACTCCGACGGGGACGTAACAATCGTCATCTGCTGGTATTTTGACTAAAACCACGACACAGATAAATGTAAATTTGAATTTAGTATTTGTATTACTTAAATTTAAGAAGTTTCATACTCAGATATTACTTTTACAGGGAATGATCAGACCTTGTAAGACACTGTGTGATGTAGTTACTTTGAACAATAATTTTTGTACCTGTCAGTGCCTTCGAGTTGCAGCAAGCCATGCAGCAAGTCAAAGTTGATGAGCAGTCAGAGAAGTTTTCGTCACTCAATTACGTCGTCATCTAAAGCAACAGAATAAACGGATTTTTAGGTTTCTGCCGCAGAGAAGAAAGGACTACTATTCGTTTTTGAAACAACTCTTAACTTATGTGTTAGTTGCCAATTGAAATCAGTCAATAATTAATGAATGACATTAAAGAAGCTAACGAAAATTAGGTGAGAACATAATTTTGAATCATGAACTTAAAAAAGCAACATTTTAGGAAATGCACAGTCATGTGGACTCTGATTTCTTAACAGTGAATATTACTGCAAACTGATTTTATGTTTCCTTTATTTTATAAATTCTGGGTAGGAATTTGTTTTACAATCAATGTTTCAGATATTTACAATTAATAGAATCCATTTTCAAAACCAAAAAATTCTTTGAAAAATAGTTTTCAACAAGATTTCAGTTGAAACTAATAAAAAATGCTTCTAACATCACTGTTAATAATATTCCTTTATATAAGTTTTAGAACATTACATTTAATTTGGTTTAAAGGGAAGAGAAAGCAGTGCAGGGGTAGTGCCAAAACATTGATTGTTATTGGTTCAGGTGGTCACACACTAGAAATGTTAAAACAAGTAAAAACTCTAAACCCTAAATTATACTCACCCCGATTATATGTTATGGCAGATGTGGACACCTCAAGTGAGTACAAAATAAATGAAGTTGAAAGAGAATTAGAGAAGGTTTACAAATCAAAATCAGTCACTGTTAA
Organism: Polyplax serrata; assembly: GCA_037055365.1. Classification (NCBI taxonomy): domain Eukaryota; kingdom Metazoa; phylum Arthropoda; class Insecta; order Psocodea; family Polyplacidae; genus Polyplax; species Polyplax serrata. The sequence continues at coordinate 791,597 of JAWJWE010000038.1, read as the reverse complement.
AATACCCAGGAGTAGGTTTGTAAATCAATCATATTTTACATCTGTTTTCACCACCCTTTACTCAACTTTAATCAGCATACCTGTTGTGTTTAATTTTAACCCAGACTTAATATTATGCAATGGACCTGGAACTTGCATACCAGTCTGTGTGATAGGCATTTTATGTAATATTCTATTTTTCTATAACACTAAAATTGTTTTCATTGAGAGCATTTGTAGAGTTAAAACTCTTTCTCTGTCTGGGAAAATACTTTTACATCTGGCTGATGTTGTTATAGTTCAATGGCCTGATTTGCATAAAATGTATCCAAATACTGTGTATCTGGGAACACTCTAATTCAACAATTTTATTTCACTTATTAAAGACTATGTAAAAATTAAATCTCAATTACAAGATGTGCAATATTCAAATTTTGTTTTGTTAAATTGAATTCAGTGCTCCTGCAGAATATTTCAGAAGTACATCATGCCTCTGAAAGGAATTAAAGTGTTGGAACTTGCTGGCCTGGCACCAGCTCCCTTTTGTGGTGCAATTTTGGCAGACTTTGGTGCTTCTGTTATAAAGATTGACAGAGTAAGTATTTGCATTGCAACCTGATGTCATGTTTTAAAGTTTAAAGAAACTAAAGTTCTCAGTTTTTCTTCAGGATGTTCTATAATTATTTTAGGTATCCTCATCTTCAGAGGCAGACTGCATGACAAATGGTAAAAAATCACTTGCTCTTAATTTGAAGGACAACAGGGGTAGGGATATATTCTTAAGATTAAGTTCAAAAGCTGATGTTCTCATTGAGCCTTTCAGAAGGGGTGTGATGGAGAATCTAGGTTTGGGCCCAGAAGTTCTTACAAAATTGTACCCCAAACTCATTTATGCCAGGCTCACAGGTTTCGGTCAAACTGGGCCATACTCCGATATGGCTGGTCATGACATTAATTTTTTGAGTCTTTCCGGAGTTTTGTCCTTTCTCGGAAGAGCCGAAGAAAAACCTGTCCCACCTGTGAATCTTTTGGCAGATTTTGGAGGCGGGGGTCTTACCTGTGCTCTAGGAATTGTCCTTGCTCTATTAGAGAGGTCTAATTCCGGCAAAGGACAAGTTATAGATTGCTCAATGGTGGAGGGAGCTGCTTATTTAAGCAGTTGGTTATTCAGAAGTCAGAATCTTCCCATTTGGGGCCAAAAGCGAGGGCAAAATGTTTTAGACACAGGTACGCATTTTTATGAAACCTATGAGACAGCAGACGGTCGATTCGTATCGGTTGGAGCTTTGGAGAGTCAATTCTATGACATACTTGTTCAAAAACTAAAATTGCCAGAACTGGAGTCTCAGTGGTCTGACTTTGAGAGTAAGAAAAAAGTCCTTGCCAAGGTGTTCAAGACGAAGACCAGGGATGAGTGGTGTGAGATATTCGATTTTACAGACGCCTGTGTCACTCCCGTTTTGGATGTCACAGAAGTAACCGAGCATGCACACAACAAGGAAAGGGAAACTTTCATTAAGTTAGGTCAAGGTGTGGTAGCTCCAAAACCAGCCCCGAGACTGAGCAGAACCACAGGAATATCAAAGGCGAACCTACCTGCTGTTGAAAATGGAGAGCATTCGGAAGAAATTCTACGAGAAATAGGGTACTCATCTTTTGAAATCCATGAGTTTGAAAAGGAAGGCGTGATAAAATCGACCAAGTTGTCAAAATTATAGCAGCGGTACTTCAATAAAGAAAATATTTTGTTTACATACATTAATTTTTTTATTAATTACATACACAAAAGAAAATATTTATTGTACAGTGCACTTATTCTTTGAACCCATCTGTTTTACATCCGCCTGAGCACTTAAAATATTGGTGCTGAACATAATTTTCTATTGTATATTTAAAATAGTCAGGTAAATCAGGGATTAGAATCTTGCCTGATTTCTGTTCGGTTGGTCAGGTCCTATGTTTTTTCAGTGGCCTATTAATCTTACGTAATTAAATATTATTTGATTGTACATTCCTTTAACAGATTTATTTTGATCTGAACTTTTCAACGAATAATTTAATTTATGTTTGTTATATTAATCTATTAATATCTGAGAAAAGTCCACAAAAATTGTTACTTTAAACTTCCCTGAGAACAGTTGTTTAAACAGTCCAAAAATTCAAATGAATGGTTTAAGTCGTCGTCTTCAGAATCGTTTAAGTACTCGCATACAAAGTCGTCATCCTTCTTCAGAAGGTTCAAAACCGTTACAACTCTAATTAAGTCGTACTTGAGGTGATTCTCCCCCATTTGCCAACCTCCAAAAACTGTAAGGTTCTTTGATCCCCTCAAAGCTTTAATTCTGGCTTTCGCTATGTTTGATAAAAAGGCACCGAAAGATCGAAAGTTGAAACCAAAGATTGAAGACAGAATTACCTGGCACTGGTGCGGCCAATCCTCCATGTCATTGCAATCCGAAATTTCGGCTTTTACATGTGACAATGTTTTTTTCAACGAATTCCAGATTTGGTGAATGTTGCATCCGTTTATCCAGTTATGATTGACGGAAATGGTTTCTTCCTGCCTCACAAGTGAAATTAAAATTTTACATCCTTAATGTGGAAACCATTTTAATTTGAAAAATTAATTACTCATCCACTAACCAAATTCCAAACTTGGTGGTGCCAGCCAGATGGAACAAAAATTGCCTGACCCTGTTCTTGGATGACTTCAAAAACTTGAATTCTGGGATCATTAAGGTCCTTAGGTGTGATATCATACTTTAAATTCCCCAAACTATCTGTCAAGTATTTTTCATTCCCAGGTGGTATGAGAATCCATTTTTTTCTGCCAAAAACATTAACAGACCAACTGTATGAAGTGAAAACATCTGCATGAAAAGGAGTCCTAATGTATGAAATATCCTGTTATTAACTTGTGTGTTTACAAATTAGGGTTTACATGAGTGTTGATACCAACCATGAATGTTTAGGTCCAATATAAACAAATTTGTAGTCATCATTTAAATCTGGATTACCATCATAATATTCATTTAACCAGTCAGAAGCAAAGTAGGCTGGTACTCTGTAGATGTTTTCATTTGGAAAATCTCTAATGTAGTGCCAGTCTTTTAAGTAGAAGCAATCCAAGTTTTTGAATGACATTCTACAGGATTTCAAGTAGTCCAAATAGTCAAATAATTTCATTGTACATTTCTTTTGAACATTATACTCTCTTGCTCCACAATTGGATACAGGAACATCAACATTTTCCAAGCACTCAGAAAAGTAGTCTAAGTTTATTTTTTCATTTTTTATCCACTTTTGGGTACAGGGCCAGTCATGTGTGATGCCATTAATCACACAAGGCTTGTTTGGTATCAGATATGTGTAAAAAAATTCACTATAATCTGTCTCATCATTAATGACAGGTATTTCCTTCAGGTTACTGGTGTTGAACGAAGGAACTTGAGTAAAATCACATATTTCCAACATAGGGAATATAATTCTGCAATAAAGAATTGAATAATTAATTACAGATTCAATGAAATAAATATAATTTTAGAAGATCTATTTAAAGAAAGTGAAGTTTGCTTACTACAAATAATAAAAGCTATGAGCAGCTCCACATCCTACCAATTTTACTTGTTCAGTTCCAGTAATTCTTTGTGGAGTCATAATATTTTCACAACTGTTATTTCCACAATTCCCATGTTCATTCCAACCCCAAGTTAGAATAGAACCTGAATGAGTCAAAGCCACACAGTGATGTGATCCTAAGCAGATTTGAGTAATTTTTTCATTAACAACTTTCAGAATTTCTGGTTTCCATGTGTGTTCTCTGTATTCCCCAAGTTGACCAAAATCATTTCTTCCCCAAGTTATTAATTGCCCACCCTCTAGAAAAATACCAGAGAGATTTAATAATATGAATGCTTACTTACTTTCATTAGGTTTACTTAAAGTTTATGCCACATCTTTTCAATAGTTGATATTGATCAATGAATGTGCACTAAGATTCACATTTATGTTCTCCCAAGAAATAATAAAATGGAAAAGTAAAATTACTTGTTAATATGCAGTTGTGAGACCAACCAGAAACCAATTGACTGCCCTCCCTGTTTGGCAGTGATAAATTAATTTTCACTGGTTTTTTTGAAAACTTTATAATTTCTGGATCTAGTCCAAGTTGTCCAAAATGATTATTACCCCATGAGTAAAATTCACCCTTACTTGTTCTTACAATGCAATGCCACTCTCCACAGGAAACATCAACACAATCACTTACATCTTCCACTAAAAAAATTACACCTGAGTAAAACAACAGTAATTTCAATTGAAAAGAAATAAAAAAAGAAATGCTCTTGTAGCATACCTTCTGTGAATGCATCTGTTTTTTGAGGGGTAACACCATTGAAACTGAAGCCTAATTGACCTTTCCTACCATAGCCTGAAGTAAAGACTGACCCTTTTAAAGTAATAATAACTGAGTGTCTTAAACCAGCTCCAATTTGTATAGCCTTACTGTTGAATACATTTGTTGGGGAATTTAAACATTTTACTTTGTCCATTGGCATCCCTAACTGGCCAAATGAATTGGAACCCCATCCTAACACATCTAAAGTTTCTGTTAAAGCCAAATTAAAATCCCACCCACATGAAATTTTTGTAATTTTTATTGGACAATGAATAATGTGGAATTTATTGAGGCTTTTCTCAGATTTCCTTCCCAACTGACCTTTGTCATTATCTCCACATGAAAGTAACTGGTCTTGGGTTGACAAAATGAGTGTATGTTTTCCACCCCCAGTGATATATTTAGGTTCTACATTAATTTCAAATTGTGTTGGTATTAGCAACTGTTCTGTATCATTTCCTTGACCTAACTGTCCATGAGAGTTGCTCCCCTAGAATAACACATATATTTTACCACTTTTATTATTCAATTTCTATGTGTACAGTCACATATTCATTGGTCATTAAATATTCAGGTTTATAATCTAAGTTATAATTTTGAAATCCAATTTCATACATTTTAAATTTAAAAGTACATTTTAATACAACAGTTTGCCTATTAAATTTTAATGCTTTGTTACGAATTGTTATAAAATTCAGTTTACTTATGTAAGGATTCAGTCAGCTTCACCTGTGTACTACCACTCACCTATACAACATTTCGTTAAATTAAACTAATGATTAAAGTTGGTATAGTAATTAGTAACAAAATAATGCTGTTTACCAACCATTCCGAACTACTGCAAAAATACTAACCCAAGAGTTAACTCTCATAACGAGTCTTGATGCACTCTATAAATAGGCACGATATCAAACAGATTAAAATAATGTTTCAAATTTCAAAGTCATTATGGACAGCAGAATATTGAATTAGAAGTAATTTTACTCTTTCAAATGTCTTGATCAAGCTCAGTACACTCTGTGGTAAAAAAGGCGTGGGATTAGAATTCAATGGAGAGAAATTTTTTGTTTTTCTTTCGTGATTTCGTTTGCAACTGAATTATTGTTGCATTTAATTTATTGCTTATTGGTCAAATGCCGTAGTATGAAAAAGAATTCACCATGGAAGGTAATCAAGATACAGTTTTATTTGGATGTTTCAAACTTTTTTATTCTAATCCTACAATATCATTTATAATTTTTCGGTACGGCATTCTGTGCACGACACAGTAGATTTGGTGCAAAAAATGTAGCAAACCACCATTCTGAAATTTACATAAGGGAAAGTAAAACATTAATAATAAAAGTATAATCAGTTACGACTTGTAGGATATATCAATGTGGTCTTACATTAATAGGTGATGCAAATTACAAATTTGTTATTTTTTTGCATTTTACCGGATTCAGTAAACTTTTATTACATTTTCTGTCATAATGGTAGGATTTTTCTGTTTAATTTTTTGACAATACAGACCATTGTCTAACTTACAAGTTTGTAACCATATTTTAAACTAGTACACATATATTTCTACATCTTACATACAGTATTTATATACCTTACAAAAGGGCTTCCCAAAATTTGCTATTTTCAAGAGCATTTGGCTTTAAAGAATTAAAATGCAAAAGTGTATTGTATATTTTTTACAGAAGAAACTGCAACTTTAGGCAGCCCTGAAAATGTGAAGACTGAATCTTCAGATAATAAAAATGTTGATGAAAAACAATCACCATTATTGGATTCTAATGGAATTGGTGTATATGATAGTTTAGTATTAGATACAACTGAAAATAACAGTTTAGATGGTAGTTTAAGTGATCATGACACAACCAACAATAGTGAGTCAAAAAATGGGTATGGTTCTGATTCTAAAGATCAAGAAGGTCCAAAGTCACCAAACTTGTCCTGCAACAGTCCTACTGCAACTGATCAGTGTACAGATTACTTTCAAGCATCCAGTTCATCAATAAAATGTACATCACAAAATGCAAGTAGGTCCCCATCAAACAAATCTCCAACTAGATCAAGAAGCGGTAGTAGAGAGTCTCAAAAGTCTAACAGAAGCTTGAGTAATACTTCCAATGCATCAGCAAGAAATAGTAGGAGGTCTAGGAGCAGGGATTCCAATGATTCCAAGCAACATTCATTATCACTGACTGGTTCACCAAATCCAGAAGAACATTGTCAAGCAAATGAAATGATAAACAATAAGGCTGCTTCCAAAAGCAGAAGTAATTCCAAGGAAAGTATTTCCAATGCAACAAAAAGATCAAGAAGTGGCTCAAATGCATCAAAGAGGTCAAGAAGTGGGTCTGTTGCTTCCAAGAGATCAAGGAGCAGGTCAGCTGCGTCAAGGAGATCGAGAAGTGGTTCAAGTGAATCAAAAAGATCAAGAAGTGGATCAGCTGCTTCCAAGAGATCAAGAAGTGGTTCAAGTGAATCAAAAAGATCAAGAAGTGGATCAGCAGCTTCCAAGAGATCAAGAAGTGGTTCAAATGCATCAAAAAGATCAAGAAGTGGATCTGCCGCTTCCAAGAGATCAAGGAGCGGGTCAGCTGCTTCTAGAAGATCGAGAAGTGGTTCAAATGTATCTAAAAGGTCACGGAGCGGATCAGCGGCATCTATGAGATCTAGAAGTGGTTCAAATGTTTCCAAGCAATCTAAACGGTCACGAAGTAGATCTGCAGGTTCCAGACGATCCAGAAGTGGTTCAGCTGCTTCCAGGCGTTCAAGAAGCGGATCAGCAGCCTCCAGACGATCGAGAAGTGGGTCAGCTCTTTCTAAAAGATCAAGAAGTGGTTCTGCTGGTTCACGACGTTCCCGCAGTGGATCTCGGGGTTCCAATAGATCCCGTAGTGGATCTAGAGATTCGGACCGTTCCAAGGGCTTCCGTAAGTCAAGGTCTAGGTCTAGATCTGGATCCGCATCTGGGTCCGAAGTCGGCTCGAGAAAAAGGAAACAAGTTTTGTCAGATTCAGAATACGAAGATGAGGGTGTGCCAAAAAAGAAGAGAGTTTTGTCGGACAATGAAGGTGACGAAGGAGCAGCAGAGGACCCTGAAGAGCAGATGGATGTGAACGAAGAAGAAGAAAAAGAAAAAGCGAATGAGGGTGATGGCACTATACTACCAGCAATGTCAGATGACTCGGACGATGGCGTGGAAGCAGGAAACAGGTATGTTTATGTTTGGTATTTCTATTACCAAATATTATTTTAAACAATAAAACTAATAGTAATATAATGCTTTATTTTAGTTCAGACATGCTCTCCGATTTCGATCTGATGCTTCAAAAGAAGAAAGAAGAGCAAACCAAGCGAAGAAAGCGAAAAGACATTGACATAATCAATGACAATGACGACATAATTGCCCAATTAATTGGCGATATGAAAGCAGCGGCCGAAGTGAGTTTTAGTGTGTCATTTAACGTAAATCAAGAAATACTTCATTCTAAAGTCATGGTTGTTATGCGTGGGTTTGTTTTCATTCAGGAGGACAGAAAGCTTAATCAAGAAATGCAGCCGGCGACCAATAAGATTGCTATGTTGCCTACTGTCATGTCTCAGTTGAAGAAACACGACTTGCAACTGGCATTCATTGAACACAACGTTCTGTCGGTGCTAACTGACTGGTTGGCTCCTATGCCTGATAGGAGTTTACCGTCCCTCAGAATTCGAGAAAACATACTCAAATTATTGGGAGAATTTCCTAGGGTGGATCAGTCAACTCTAAAGCATTCAGGCATAGGAAAAGCCATTATGTACCTATACAAACATCCAAAAGAGACAAAGGAAAACAAGGAGAAAGCAGGAAAACTAATTAATGAATGGGCTAGACCCATATTTAATTTGTCAACAGACTTTAAAGGTAAATCTGACTCAATATTAGAAAGTGTAGTACATCAATTTCCTACAAATGGGAGGAATACAGAGAGAAAATATAATGTGAAAATGAGAGATAAATCGAATTGGTTATTTTATTTTCAGCAATGACAAAAGAAGAGAGATTACAAAGAGACTTAGAGCAGAATCCTAGAAGGCACAGATCCGGGACCGATGGCAATTCATTACATGAGGGCAAGGATATCAGCAAAGCTTTCAAGGATGATGGAAAACCCTTAAGACCCGGGGACAAGGGGTGGGTCGGAAGAGCTAGGGTTCCACTACCGTCGACCAAAGAGTACGTGAATAGACCGAAATGGAAGGTGGACACCGATATCAGTAGGGTAAGTTTCTAATTCCGTTACTATTCTCAAGCGTTTGCGTAACATGGCCTTAAAGGTGTGCTGAAGTTGATTGTGGCTACTCTCGTTATTTCTATCGATTGTTACCTCAAAAGTTAACTGAGAGCGGACCAGACAACACAGTGCAAGCTCTTAGTTGTTCCGATTTTTACGTTCAATATTTGAAATTGTCACGTCAGTCGCAGCACCATAACATAATATACTCAATAAACTTTAAATCAACAAAATCATATCGTTTTGCAGACTACAAAGAAACAAATGAACAGGTTTGAGAGACACATGAAAAACTATATAGACAACAAAAGGTTGAAACAGTCGAGGAGAGCCGTTGAAATTTCCATCGAGGGAAGAAAAATGGCATTATAAATAAATAAAAAAATAGGAGGGATAAGATGATTGAATTATGCAACCATGAAATTTTAAATAAAACTATTTTACATACATTAAATAGTATTATTCTTTTATTGAATGGAGTCAATCATTCCGTCCTCCAAATGAAACCTCAAACTCCAAAATGAAATATATGTTAAGAACACACAGGAAAAGATACGAAACAATATTTCAGATGTTCTATTATATTTTTACTCTATTTATATAATATACATTATACAAATATATATGTAATATAATATTAAAGTGCAATGCATATATTACACACACATATAAAGCATTTTCATAAAAATTTGGAATAATTTTGGCCACGTTCATCTTCCTTTTACTCTAGTCTCCCTGCAATTTGGGTTTCGTGTTTTTCGGCAATGGGTACTCGACTGGTGGTCTTTGAGGAATTTAATACGCCAAATTGATGTGACAGCGTCTGCCTTACCGTCGGCGGTGGACAATTGGTTGTGGAATGAAAATTACTAGTTTGCTACTGTTAGAAGATAAACGGCTATCCTCTACTAATTTGTCCATATGACGTATTGTTGGCTTAGTTATGTCTGCTTTACCCAGAAGGAACGAATGGGGCTATTCTTTATTTTCAAGGAACTGTTGCTTTGAATATAATGAACAGAATATATTTGTGACTATCATTCAATCTAGGCAGGGAAGCAAATCAAGAGGTTAAACATTCTTTAACATTTTACAGACATTTAAGTACCCCCTAGTATTAAAAATAGAAATTGGTATAAATTCTAAGATTATTGCTTACAATATGTACAGCACAATCAATTTCTCTTAAATAATTATGATCGCAGAGAAACAACCCTACAAAACATAATATACCTTAGATTTGATTACTGAACACTTAAGTACCACCATAAAGATTATGTTGGTCTTCAGTATAGTCACACTTAAATGACATCCCCACAATTTTTGTAGAATTTCCAGAGTGGAGTCGACCCCAATTTAAAATACAATATATCATCACTCAATTCCAACGCGCGGTCCTTTATGGCGCAAAATAAAAACAAACGAGGGTTCTCGAAATAAATGTACGTCCCTGCCATTAAACGTACCTAATAACGATCTATAAGACTTCCTCAAAATTCTAATGCAGAAAAAGGGCGGCTTTAGGTCTTTTACATAAAGAGTGTAAATCTAAATTTGGGACTCTGCCTGATCGCAGGGCGGAAACGGTCTTGTTCAAAAATGTTAATCTGGAATTTATCTCCGAGCTTTATCAGTCTCCTTACAACACGCTTTTGATCTTTTACATTTACCTTTCTTAAATAAATACAAAGAATAAGAAATTGGTTTATTATCTCATGTTAGGAGCATAATTAGTCCACCTTGACGACACTGTAGATTTTTCGGACAAACCAAAAGCATGCGAAGAAACCGATCGTACCTGAAAAATACAAACAAGGAAAATTATTTCAAAGGACATCTTGCTCCCAGTCTGCTCAGTCACAACACCTTGGTGTCACAAAGTAATACTCACTACATGAAAACAAAATAAAATCTATTGGTTTGGTGAAGGTTTAGTGTACAATAGATTTTGTATTTAGAATTAAAAAAAATGACTTGACAAAAGTTCGTAGCAATAGAAATGTGGTAGTACAAAGAGAAAACGGAAACCTGTAAAATTAGCGTATTTTATAGAGTTAAACTCACCGGTCAATAAGAAGAACAGAAATACTATAATCAGAGTATAGCCGAAGTACAAGAAGGTAGAGGCAGCATCCTCGATGTTCAGTTTGGTCACGAAGTAGTGAATGCAATAAATGAAGAGATAAAATGCGGTGAATCCGCTTGTTAGAAAGCTACGCCACCACCAGTGGTAATCCTGAAAAAATCAAAACTCATTAAATAAGGGAGATAAATTAGACAACTTTGAAGTTAGTGGTACGAAAATATTGAAGGCAAAGGTAAAACATCAATTGAAAAATTAAATAAAATTGCTAAAATGTGAAATATGTGCAACTTATGCAAGTACTTACCTCTGCACACAGGTGGAAATAACACAAAAGGATAGTGGTTTCAGAACATGTAATGACCAGAATTAAAAATACAAGGAATAAAAACCCAAACATGTAATACATCTGACTCGACCTACAAGTAAAAATAAATAAAATATTACAATCTAATAACATTTATATAAGGCCAACCAGAACTCCACGACTAGCTGCTTTACCAAAGTGAATTCAGAATGAAGAAGAGCTGAATGAATATACAGCCGAAAGGTAGCACACCACCCATGATAACACCCGGTAACGGCTGTGTGTATATACTCTGGTCAGGTATCTGACGGGGAATTTGGTTTGTTCGGACCGGATGTTCAATCGGCTAAAAAATACAAAAAAGTATACATCAGATGCCTATTTAAATGAGTTCAATGCACAAACGAAGTCACTCACCCTCTTAGTAAAGCCGAAGTAAGCTCCAACAAAAGTGAGAGGCACTGAAACACATAGCCAAAGGGCAAGGAGAGCAACGAGCGTTGAAAAAGGCACGGCTGCGGAGCTGCCTTCACCCCAGAGAATCAGGTTCATAATGAAGAACAAGACAAACACGATCCTGAAATAATTCCTTACGTTAGACACTTGGTTAGTAATTTCAATAAATTTTTTTTGCAAATACCCACCCTGGAGCAAGCATGGACGTCAACAAAACATTAGATTTCCACTTGTCACCACCAAAACTTTTGTAAATTCTAGATGACACATATCCAGCAGGTGTTCCTAAACACACGTACAGGACCAGGGCGCACGTCATCAGGGCGCCTCTGTTGGCTGGTGATAAGAATCCAAGGCAGGCAAAAGCTATGGGAAAAAACAGAACTTATACACTTGCCTACAGGAGTCAAACATATAAATCCATCCTCTTACCTAAGGTGACAAGAGTCATGCAGAAAACTTGGGTACCAGAACCTAGAAAAACAGATAAGAGCATTCCTTTTCTAGGTGGTCTAAAAACATCCCCATGAACTAATTTCCATCCAAATTCCTCTTGAGCATCTTCTCCAGAGTCAATTTGATTGTATCTGGAGATATCTTTGTGGAGTGTCCTTAACATAATCATAGCAACCATTCCAGAGAGGAATAGTACAATAACCATTGAGTTAAGAATGCTGAACCATTGGATGTTGGTGTGCGGCATTGATTCCAAAATGTAGTCCCATCTTGATGACCATTTGACTTTATCATTCTCCTGATCATTTACAAAAGTTGAAATTTAAAACTACAAACGCCAGGCAGAGAAATCGCAAGAAACAGTGATACTAACCGAAAATTTGACACTGTATGTATAAGTTATGTTCAAGGAAGTTCCTTTTTTAGGGTCATCCGTTCTGAAAAATAGAGGTTCTGCAAGGAGGGAACAATCTAGGTGATCTGGATCTCTGTGTCTTATACTTCTTGGTGTTATTTTTACAGCTGTAACAATATAAAATATAAAAGTTACTAGGGAAAAACATTATACAAAATTTTTATGCTTGTTAATCAAGGCAATCTAAAAATTCGTATTTAAATATAATTCTCTGCAGATTTTCCGACTATGTTCCTTTAGTGGTTTTAGAAAAGAAAAAGCCAATTAAAAACATTAGAACCCACATATTATTCGTCCTCCTTTGCCCTTGAATGGTGATCCCCATTCCTCTTTCTCTCCACTATGATAACTGATGTCTAAATCAACATGATTAGCTATGTAGTAGGTATCTGCTTCAGTGTAAGATTTCTGCAAATATAACATTTCAGGAAATGAAGTAAACAAGTTAATGAGCATTTAATTGTAACCTTATCTTTGTTTATTTTTTTTCAGAGAGTGATACACAACCAAGTGTTTTTCACCTTCACATCTCTCTTTGGTACAAATCGAAAATTCAGTTTGAATATTTCCATGATGTTTGAAGTTATAAATCTACAAGGATGAAACTAATTTTGAAAATTTTCTATCATAAAATCTAAGATTTAATAAACTTGAAGTAAATTAATTAATTAATTATTAATTAGTATTATCTGATTTGGAAACAAATTGAGTTTGTGGTGCTCTGACATGAATGAAATTTCTTTCATCAAATTGTTCAACATTACCAATGTGTGGGAGTGTGCTGGCATGTAAAAGCTGCAAAATTTGAACTATCTTTCCTTTTTGACAGTAAATTGGGTTTATTTATATATAAATTCAAAGTTGATTTCTGTTATTAAAGATTGATAAAATTTTGATACCTTTACTTTTAGCTCTCTTTTGATTAAGAAAAATCAGTTTGTGGCAGTAATTTGAGAATTCTCTTTACCTTTCAAAATAATATTGGAATAAAACCATAGTTAAACCACATGAAACTTATTAAAGAAATAAATCAAAAAGTAAATTTAAATAATGAATTCAAGGAATTATTGAGAATTATTATTCAGAAAGAGTAAAAGAAGATACATATAATAAGGGAAAAATGGAAAGGTTGAATCAGCATTTGGGTCAAATCTTACATTAATTGAACATTCCCTTGATCTAAGTGATTTTCCAACATAGCAGCCCATTGGAAATCCTGTGCTGCAATATTGATTTCCTCCTCCCAATGTATAGCACCATGTAACAGGCATATTATCTGAAAAAGGAAATTTATTTATGGTCATGCCAAGGGATTCTATGTCTAATATTAGTTTATGTAGATTAATGCCACTCTAATTTTGTAATTTACCAACTATCCAATGATGCTGATAATTTAAACTAATTCCTCTCTTTAAAAGGAATAATTTCTCCATGTCTTCTTTGTTACCTCCCTTATAAGTTTTTGTACAGACTTTGAGACATTTTTCTTGCTTCAGAAATTTTATCTTGTAGGGAGAAGGTTGAATTCTTTCACCAAAAACAACCTGACCCAAGTTTTCTGCTGGAGCCTTACTGTCATCTTCAGCCATACAAAAGTCAAAGCTAAAAAAAATTGTGAACGATCACACTTTAAACAATATTTTAAAATTATAGTGTCTGAGAAAATTAAGTACTTGTAACATTAACATAGTAAGAAATAAAATTAGTCTATTGAAACTTACTGACTGTAGTCAAAAGGAAGGACGATCTGTTCCGTGTTAAGCCTATTTACATATAATGGGATGTCAGACTGCAACAAATTTCAAAGTTAGGACATTATCTTAATCAAATTATGCGTTTGCTGGATGTTTATTTATGATAAATCAACACTCTAGCTGTACTTATAATATATTTAAATCTTTCAATCAAAACAGGTAATAATTTTTCTTCAGTTAAATATTTAATTGTGGTTTATCTGTTCCTTGCATCTGTAAATAACTTTGGCATAATCGAATAAATGACATAAGTAGACTATTACACTAACCTTGCAACCGTGTGTTGCATATTCGCCCTCAAGACAATAATTAACAGGGGCCAATCCCGGCAAGTAAAAGCCCGAGACGATGTTTAATGCAACTACCAAAACTACAAACACAAGTTTCATTTTTAATTTCTTGACAAACGTTTTTACAGCGAAGGAAGAAACTTTTCACGGGAAATTATTAATAAAACATAACTATGGATCCTTTGAAACGGTTAGTTAAAATAATCAGGCAAAATGCTAGCAACCCGTTTAAAGAAAAAAAACTCAAAAAGACACGTCAAATTATTGTGTATATATATTTGAACATGAAGACTTTTCGCTATTGTTCTTAGAGAGGAAGAACGTCTGCTGCCACGTTAAAATTTAGTGTGAAACTTGTAATTCGCGCTACGGAATACTACCGGTGATTTTTGAAAATTATGGAATATTTTCCTTATATTTATGGTGTTAATCCGAGGAAATTTAAAATTGGTTGCGTATTTTGTATGAGATTTGTTGTGTAATTTACAATCAATAAAGTTTCTAATTAATTTAAATCATTTCATAAGTAATAAATTTATGAAATATTTATAGTTGGCTTATTCTTGGTTTCAGGTTTAGTTATAGAATTGTAATAATAGCAGAAAAGTCTATATATTTAGTACCGAAATTTGAAATTTAAGTATGGAAAATTGCCAAAGAAAAAAGAAATGTGAACTCATAATTTTACTTACAATTAAGGATAATTATTAATTGAATGATTAACTTAGTGGTATTACATATGGAAGGGTTATTATTTATTTGCTTCTCAAAGATTGTAATATCAATTTAACACAATTGAACTTTGCACTTCAACAATACCCACAAACCTTAAATTATATTTATATTATATTATTATTGTCAATATTTTTTCAGTTGATGAAAAATTCAATTATGTTAAATGTGTTACCATGTATTGTCATTTGAAATCAGAAATTTGTTGATATTGTAATTATTAAAAAATAATGAAATAAGCAAATTTTGAGTCAAAACTCTTGATCCCTAATTTAAAACTAGCTGTTAGTTGAAGACTTGTCCCACAAAGTTTTTGTACTCAGCAAACATGTTTATGAATATCATCAATTTCGTATTTCATGTTTATGTCATTAAGCAAATAAAAGGTAGATATTGTTTTAGAATGATAGAATAGGTGTGATGAAGCAAAACCCAGCTGGATATCTGATCCATTTTTATGTTAATGAATGCCAAGAACAGCTATTATATAAAGATAGCTGTTATTAAAATTCCTTCTACATTTAAAAAATTGTGTATGAAAGAAAAAGTTCTATCATTTGTTGTATACCTCTTAACATTTCTTGTTGTCCTTTAGTGTCAATTAAATGCTTCTAACATTACAGATGATAATTTTAAAAAAACACATAATTTGAAAGACTGTAAGAAAAGAGTGTAATTGAAAGCAATGAAACTGAAAAAAATTATTCAGACTTTTTACGAGAACATAAACAGATGACCTCACACATGACTTTTCTTGACTAAAATTTAACAGAACGAAAGAATCTAAGAGGAGAAAAAAGATAAAACTTTATCTGAATTCTTATAAGAAATAACACTTTTTCTAAGACAAATGTCAGTTTTGTCATGTGCACGTTTGTATAGGAATAAGAAAAAACTACAATTTTTATGTTTTTTTTTTGTGAAAATGTCAACTCAATTGTCAAATTAAAATTCCTTTTAACTGTTTTTTTGTCTCTGCTTTTTGACTGCCTTGGCATCCCTTTTTACTTTTTAAAGAGTCTGATTGAGCGTGTTATGGTTTGCTCCCGGAAATGTAATTATTGAAACAGGGAAAGTTCTTAAATGACCAATGACGTGGAAGTTATTAAGATAAGTGTGTGTGGTGTGTGGCGTATACAGAAATATGGCGTATGTCCCAGGTAGATGTGGATGAGTCCAATTGGTAATGACAATGTACAACATAAGTAACAAATAGTTACCCTCCGTTAAGTGATTGTTTATTGTTTACAAAAAGCAGAAAAAGGTAACCGAAAAAGACCGAAATGTGTGAATCATTTTCAAATTACTCTAAAGGTACCCAAGACGATGCAGGCTGAGTAAAATAAGGGAATACAGAAGTGCGACAAAGAAAGGAGAAGAAAGTAAACAAAAATAGGAGAAAATTTTGGTTCGTCTGGAAAAGTTGTAGAACCTGAAATCATTTTCATGAAAAAGATCTTAGGAGAAACGACCATTAGACTTGTGGGATTTTCCCCCGCGATTTCGTTTCTATTTCGTTTTCATTTTGACTTTCATTTTTTAATGGTCATAAATCAAAATAATACGCCGAGATTCTGGTTAATTAAGATGTCATTTAACCGTTTATTTGGAACGAATTTCTGACTTGAAAGACCTGGAGATAGAGAAAGAAATTATATTGAACTTTTAATGATTACTTCCATTTATTAGTCATGACGTAGTTCGAATGTCCTTCTATTTGGGACAGGTGGAGTGGAAACTAGGCAATACTCCGCGTCGTATGTGTTTGTCTTCTAATTTATTGGTAGTCTTATGGAAAGGATTGTGGTGGATGACGGGTGCAGTGGTTAGTTATATCTACATCTACTCCTAAATTATTCAAGAAAACCTTAATTTGTCTGTTATTTGTCCTTCGTCTCACAATAAGACGTCTTATCATTGAATGTCCAAGTGCAGAAATCTCACCGTGAATGAATGATTATTTTAAAATTTATTTGGAAACCTAGGTTTCAAAGCTTCCCCTATGCACCTTAATGTAAATATACAATATACAGCAACTGTTAAAAAAAATTTAAGACCCTTAGGAATTACCTGAATTTATGTTTCGAATCGCAGAAATTGCTATGCATGATGCCTATGAATGGTAAAAATGTTCATGACATACTACCTTAATAATTATACGCGTATCAAATCATTAATTGTATCATTCAGTGAAGATAAAGAAGAATATAGTAATGTATGTCATAAAGTTGAAAGCATCAAGAGAATTTTCGATGATAATTTTGTTGTATATTTTAATTTTATTTATTGAAAAAAATTGAGATTTATTAACCCTAAGAAAGAGGTAAAGTTTAAATCCACTTAATTTTGTGTATTGTGAGACTTTTCACTTTACCATTGCCGTACCTTGAACTCATGTTTTGTAAATTTAAGGTACTCATTACTTCTAATTGTATTTTTATTTTTCTGTCTCGTCACTTGTTCGTTCTCTTCTTCAACCGAATTCAGTTTGCATCGTATCTTTTTTTCAGGATGTTGGATGTCAAAAAAATTAGAAAGGTTCGAGAAATACTGGATGGGAAGACAAATGTTTTACGAAAATTCATATTTTAAACCTTGTAACAAAGTATCTTGTATAATTTTATTTTTTTAATAAAATTCAATAAATTAATAATAATTATAAAAACAATAAATAATAAATCACGAGTAGTTCTTCAGGTATGTAGAAAGTTTCAAGTGGAAAATTAATTTACGAAAAAAATAATAATAAGAAATCAAAGAAAAAGTGAAACGCAAACGCCTAATCGAGATTTTACTTCGGAATTTCTAGGTATGCGAACTCTGTCTGCTTTTATGTTTATGTTTGTGTACATGTGACTTTTTGTTTGTTAAAAAATGGACGCGCAGGCTCATTGCTATCCCCTTGTTAGACACCTATAAAACCACTGTAGTCCGTTTGTCTGTCAATGTCATTTGCCATTTTGTCAGTTTGTCTTGTCTTTATTTTGTCATTCCCGTGGTTTGTTTTTGTCCTTTGTCTATTTTTCTGCAGTTGTACATTCGTCACGTAGAGTCTGACTAGTTTTTTTGTTTTAGATTTTCCCCTTTTGAGACGCGATCGTTAAATCAGTCAGTCGTTAGTCAACCGGCACTCCTTTCCATTTGAAGAAAGGTAGTGTCCGACGTCGGTTAGGTAGTTAGAGTACAAGTCCGTTTGTTGTCTCTCTCACGAAATTTATCTTTGGTATAAAGCGCTACTTAGTTAGTCACCCGGTCTACGTCTTGTTCGATTTTTAACAGTTTTTCGTCTTTGTTAAGTATCCAAAGGTTCGTCAGGTCGTCACGTTTTCTAGTTTGGATTTATCTCCTTATTTGTTTTTGTTAGGGGTTGCTGTTGTGTTCTGTTATTGTCGTCTGGCTTAATTTCTATTGTTGACATAGGCTCTGTAGGCGAGCGAATGAGATCCGTATGGGTCGGTGTTGAACATTCGGTCGTGGTGATCCTGATGGTGTTCGGTGGCCACCACCTCATACGTATGATGGTCATGGTGGTCGTGACTAAACAATTTCTTGAGCCCGATGATTCCGACAATGACGAGTGCGACTTTAGCGATCATCAGAGCCTTCATGGCGAGTACAGCAAGTGCTTTCAATGCCATACCCATGTGAGTTGCAGCCCATATCTTTCCCATTAAGAGTAAAGGAAGGATTTTCTTTCCCTTTTTCCTGGCTGTGAACATAAGAAAATGAAGACATTTTTTTATTTTGCGAGACAAAAATATTTGTACACTCTTTCTCAACGCTTCCAGAGCCTGTTCTACGTTGTTGCTTCTTAAATATGAGCTGGAATACTGTCTTCTCGATCTCCTAATGTTTAACGGATATCTGCTCTTCCTAACACGAACAATTTTGTTAATCTAGCATATGAAAATTCTTTTTAAAAAAAATTAAAGTCAAAAGTAGGTTTTCATCAGTCTTGAAACTTAAAGTTTAAAAAAATTCGTTCCTTGTCATTAAATTATGTATGTAACCCAGACCAGAATAACTCGACCAGTATCAAAATTTTAGGGCTGGTACAGTAACATTTAATGATGAGTAAGCTTATTAATGTTGCTCAGTCAATGTTATTTTTCTCATATCATAATATTATATGTAAATCGTAGTAAGTTTTATTGAACTTGTATTAGCATTGGACCTCAGTTACATAATTCGGACTGAAATACTTGTAAATGCGTACTGTCTGTTCAATATATGTTATGATAAAAGCAAAAAGTCGTTAGCCATGTGGCAAATTGGGTCATCGGTTAACGGTGGCAAACCGGAAACAGCCGGAAGCCGGCGCAACGCCTGCCTGACTGCCTCTCTCTTTTCACTTTCTCCTTTCTAAAGTAATAAAAAGGTTAATTACCATGTCAAAAATAAAATCCGTTTTCAATTTTTGCCATTTCTGCCAAATACTTACAAAATGAAAGGGGTAGAATTTCAATTACAAATTTCATGTTTTTGTACTACGTGTTACTGATGGATGTCACATAGTTTAGTAGTTGGCTGAGCGAGTTTTCGTAACTGTTTTACGGGTGTTCCAAGCCTCTAATTTTTTATGTACTTCAGTGTATGTGTGCGTGTGTCTGTGTATGTGTGTGTATGTGTTTTTTATTTTAGACTACCGACATACGAATTCCCGCAAGCGGTTTCTATGTATATGTATAGTAAAAAGTTTAAAAAAAGGTGACAGAGAAACAGAGAGGAACCAGCGAGCTAGCGAGTGAGTGAGTGAGTGAGTGAGTGAGTGAGAGATAGATAGAAAAAATGAATTTCTATTATGGAAAAGAAATTCTTAAAGCTGTTTTCTTTTGCGCCTCTTCACTTTGGACGATGTACATAATACGCAAGATTATGTATGCACACAGAGGAGAAAAATAGAAAAGCTATTATTAAAAGCCTTCGGAACGTGTGAAAATTATTAGAAACAATCGCACAAAATAAATGAAGCGAGTAAGAAACGCGTGCGTGTCCCCGTACATAAGTGCAAACATACGCACGCACGCACGCATACAAGTCAACGCGTTTAAGCTACAGAACCCCATACAGTTAATTTTGCCTGCTTGGCCCTTTTTGGGACTCCCGAAATTTTCTAGCTTTCTCAGTACCCGTGTTTGTTTCCATTTGTTTTTGTCAAAGTTCTACTTACTTAAAAAGTTTAAATGTATCACTTGAATTGGGGCAAAAGAAAACAGCTTCAGTAGTGTTAATGGATCAGTGATCTCCTCCGTGGTGAGTGAGTTTCTTCAGACCAATGATGGCAGAGATAACGAGAGCTATTTTGCCGATGACTAAAGCTTTGGCTGCAATAGCCGCAATTCCCTTTAGCGTCACTGCATACCACATGCTAGCCATGTAGGCACCCATGGCGAGAATTGGCAATATTTTTTTTCCTTTTTTCCTGGCTGAAATTGGAAAAAGATGACATTAGCTGTGGGCTAGGGAGATCCAGATACTATTCACGAGTACCATGGGCGCGAAAGCAGGGCGAAATTTGGGACCCAATTTCAGTTTGGTTCACACTATTGACCCATAGCTACCAAATTGGTGATAGTTGAATCACCGGTTTGGGTTATTTCCTCTCCCGGCTAAAAAAAATAATAATAATATAATAATGAAGGAAAGACCAGTTTACTTTCGCGTGGACGGAAACAGGTTCTGAGAACCAGTTGGCAAGCCGCTCAACTAGGCTATTTAGCAGGAAAATTTAATCTAATGTCAAATTCCTACCGATAAATTCGCCTTTTCGTCTTAACGGCATTTCTCTCTCTCTCTCTCTCTCATTTCACTTCATCAAATACCAATAAGATCAAGATCGAGGCTAGGTAAGAGGTTGCCACTCCCACCACCATCATACTTGTTGTTGTGATACTACTACTACTACCACCAGTACTACTACTATTCTACTGCTACGTCAAGAGTCATCTCGTTTTTTTTAAAAATAAAAATTGATTTTTCACAGCCCACCCATGATGACTTGTTGATCTGAATGCATTTTTTTATTATACCGATAAAATATGAACCCCGTAAGCCGCAGTGGAAGTACCAAAAGACACATTTTTAATTAATCAGCGTAATCAGAACTTTCCAGGTAATCAGCGGTTAGATTCGATATATCACATTTCAATTAACTCCATTAACAATTATTTTTAGAGCTGCGAGGAGGAAAAAATGAGAATTAACCACTCTAGCGAGCATTGCTTATTTTTTTAGTTGGACAGAGTTCCCCGAAGGATGAGGTTCGAACTGGACTGGTGAATGAACACAAATTGACAGGTACACTGAACGTCATATGTAAATTACATTTCAGAATCACTGAAGGGAACTAAAACATTAAAATCAGAAGCAGGAGACGGTCGAAAAAAGCAGGTCACCGTTTCATCTGGCTTGTAGCAGTGCTATTTGGTTTCTCATCCATCACTTGGCTAACGACCTTTCTCTCTCGCGGGGCAACGCATGCTAACACATGTCAGAAACTAATCTACTACTCAATATAGTAAATAACTACAATTCAAGGTGTTCGACACCTGAATACCAAGTGCAATAACCGCCCATGTAAATGCACTGCCAATCTGAGTAAATTAACGACTAAGAAAGTAAACAACCGATTATTGGTAATTCATTACTAATATTCTTATATCATTTAGTGATGTAAGGGACGAGTTTCACAGGTTCATTTGACCTCAAAAGAAAGAGTCACAAAGTTGAGGATTCATAATTGTTTAGTACAGTGTGATGTTTTTCGTGTTAAGGGTTTTTATGTTGAATGTTTTTTTCTGAACGTTGGTAGCAGTTGCTACTGCAAAGTCTGGCGGACCCATCTGACTTTGGCCCATCAGAATCGTTCCAATGAGAAAAATGGTCTATAACTCACCTTCAACAACATCAGAAGAGTCGGAGAAGTCCAATTGAAGTTTGTGTCCCTGGAAGAATTCGGTCAGTTTGCCCAAGATCATTTGGTCCAAAGTTTCTTCTTTCTTTCCAAGTTCCCGTGGGAGGCTGGCGACCAGCTCCTCCTCCGTGAGGGCCCTGCCAGACCTGGCTCTGGCAGCGTTGGCATCAGCGACCAGGGAGAGTCCGTCGGTGATTGGTATGCTATCCTTTCTGAGAACCCTGTCTAGGAAGGTGACAGCCTTGGCCTTGAGACAGACTGAGAATGGGTCTCCACTGGAACAGTCGCTAAGCATTCTCTGGATCATGTTGATTTGCTTGGACGGGAATGACCACCATGATGAATCCTCGTCGACTTCGTTCGTCTTCGGGCTTTCCTGGTATGATCTTGGTACATCACTGAAATTGTCATCGATCCTATTTGTCACAGACGCACTCGTCAATACCAACAAACACGCACCGGTCAAGCACAAGTAAAAATTTCTCGAAACCATTTTTGATTTGTTAGAAAGATTTTTTTTAAAATCGAAAAAATACTTTCTATCGATCTATCTCTCTCTCCTTGACGGCCCTAACTCTATGGTGGCTCGGTTATTTGTGAAGTTCAATGTCAAGCGCGGCAGCTTTTATACCGCGCATTTAAAAACTGATCCACAATTCTAGTTCCATGCAGTGTGCCCTTGCCCCTACTCTTGCCCCCAAACACACATAAAGATACCATCGCATGCCTCAGTAAAAGTTAATGACTGGTACTCGGGCAGACCGGTCCGGTCCGTGCAGTATTATCACTTTCTTTTAGATTTTTGTCAACGGAATTGTGACACTTACTGCTACATATTCTGCATCTCTTTCTCTCTCTTTCTATCCCTCATATCACATCACTAGACCAGGCTCTCTTTCTCACTCGGTTCTATACTTGCTCTGTCTGATAGCCATTTTCACGTTATTTTCCATTTCTACGACCACCTTTGCATCCTTCAAGTGCGACGTAGCCATTGCGGATGCGGTGAAAGAACTTCTTTCTCTCTTTCTTCTTCTTTGCGATTTTCCAACCTTCCAGCCCTGAGGCGACGGACTCTCTCGTTAAAAACTTGATTTATACAAAATCATGAAATTGTCTTAATAGATCGTCCAGGACCGATCAAATCCGCTTCTTTTGGCACAACACCTGGGGTTAATTTCGCTCGTAATGTGTTCTGATGATTGTTAGGACATCCGGATTTAACATATGTGACACATACCTACATGCGCGGGTAGATCAGTATTCATTTACGAAAAATATAAATCTATTTTGTCCATTTTGTCACTGTCATAAATCTATTTCTGTTATTGGTTTAATCCGAATGTGATTGATGGATGAAATTGTTTTATTATTTTTGTGAACTTGTTCTTCTCTGTCAATTTCCAAGGAATAACGTTAACCTTAAGAATATGTTTACTTTAAAACTAGTTATAAATATTAAATTGAAAATTCAAACTTGATGTCGTGTAATGTTCCTAAATTATTTTGTACATATAATTCAGAACAAATCGTACACCTTAATTATTAACACAACAGTTAAATTTCATCTATTCTTTCTTTTAATGGCACTGATGTGTTCAACATTTTTTTAAAAATCTCGTATTTATTCCGTCGTTTTGTACCCATAGATTTTTCATTTTACTATTCTTTCGTGAACAACGTAACAACTTCCTTCCGAAGTGCTTCTAATTGAACTAATTTCTATATCAAAAAAATATTAAGTGTAAGTAAATGGATTGATTTACTAAATTCATTAATTCAAGTACTTTAATTAATTTAAAATAGTTAATTCTATTATATGAAGAAAGTGGGGTAAAACAAATAATTAAATGAATCGAACTGCAGTCAAAAAACGAATATAAAACCCAATTTTTATATTATACCATAAAATCCGAACTTGGAATGTTTCATCAGACGAGTTGTCGCCTTTCCTACCCCAATGGGCATATGTTTCGGGTAACATCATCGAACTACTACATGTAATTATATACAATTTTATTATTAGCATATGTATATCACTGAAAGTGCATTCGAAATGGGTTTTATGCCTATCGCTACACATCCTTCATGTGTTGCACATTTGGTTGTTGATGTCTAGCACGTAACCATTTATTAATGTGTGTTTCGATGCGGGTAGGCTAGTCAAGAAGCGAGAAATCTGTAATAAGAGAATGGACACTTGTTGAAAAATGGAAAATTAAAAATAACCATTGTTTGTACAATAGAAAGTTATCGTACTCATTCATTTTAATGCATACATACTGAATGCGCTGGATTACAATTAATTATATTTATTGCGCAGAATATGACTTTCATCTCATAACCGTCATTTCTCCTATCGTTTTCTAATCTTTTATACATTCTGTGGGGTGGGATTACTTGTGACAATCAATTGTGTGGTGATATGTCCAGTCGTCTCAAAATAAAGAAACAAAATAAAAATGCAATCGAAGATCATTCATCTTAGTAAGTGTTTCCTAATTATTGCACTTCATCTACTTAATAATTACATCTAAAATCAAGTTAATGTTTCATTGTTCAAAAAATGTCACTTGTAGTTGTGCAATATTGAAAGGAGGAGGCCATTGAGTGCTTGTACAGTGCTACACTGTTGCAGTTAATAATAATGTAGTCGAGAAAATATCACTGCGGTTCTTATATAAATAAAAATAACAATTTCACACAATGGGCCAGCAAAAAGTAAGACCGCAACAATACTGGGTGAAAAACCTGTCCTATGGAAATATTGAAATATTTTTTATTGGAGCTTTATCATCTCGTATTATTCAAATATTATCGTAAGGGAATTAATTACGTAATAAGTAAAAGTAATTTTCTTTCATTTTAAGTAATTGTAACATCAGCTGGCAAAGAGTAAGCTCTACCGACTCAAAAAATTCTTAATTCGCTTTCATTTGTTAGGGAACCACAATATTACAATGGACAAAAAGGTTTTACATGAAACTGATGCCAATTAAAAATTTGTCAAACTATCAGGTGCAGATTCATTGAAAATGACTGTGCAAATAGTTCCATTTACTAGTTTTATTATCCTGACGTGTATCGTGCTACAGTTTGCTTTTATCTTTCGAAATCGTTCTATTGTCACTTCCTCATGCGGAATGGTAAGGCTGAAAATGCACGCGTTTCTGTGAGGTCAAGTGCAGCTGCAGATTCGAAAAGTAACAAGACGTTTTAAAGGTCAATCAATTCAATCAATTTGAGTACAGGGAAAATGAAATAATAAATAATATGTTAAAAAGAATCTAAATACGTGCTGAGATTGTATGACTGATTACGTTAGTATTAGTACAAGTTAGTGTAGGTATAAGCATAAGCAGTAGCTAAAAGCGAACAGTACTCTATCGATAGTATCAATTTGGCAACGTATTAGTAGAAGCCTAAGCAAGTTATTAAACGTATAAAATCTGTAGAGTTATTGCAGGCAGAAGGCAAGCTAAATAATTATTTAAATAAATCTATGGGTGTCGTAAACCATGATGGTTTCTTACAATATGTGCTACTACAAGATTTTTAATTACCTCAAGCGTGTGTAACACACACAAACACACACATAGGCAAGCTAATGTGTATATACGTTTGTGAAATATGTAACATATAGTTTCTTGTTAAGAAGAGCAGTGCAAGAGTTGTAGACTAAACGGTCTGTGTACTTAAATGATGGAAACTAAGAGTTTTTCTGTAATTCGTGGACAGAATAATTTGTTATTAGACAAATAAATGAAAACAAATATTCTCGTCATCACCCCGGCGAAAGTATTTCCGGACACTTAAAACTATTAATTCCAAATTATTGCACTTTGAAAATAATCGAAAGTTAGTACAATTAGAATCATTACTAATTTATTTTAAAGTCTAAACGTTCTAGTGATGAATTGCCATCCATCTAACGACAATTTTTTGCTAAATCAGGCTATAATTTGTGGAACGTTTAAATTTCTTTCACATTGCAGGTGATCGACGACAAGTCAAAGTGGAAAAGGTAAGCAATTTTTCACTAAATTCCTTGCGGGTTTTTTTTCCAAGTGTACCTTTTCATTTAAAGAAAAAAGGTTTTGTTTCACTTGATCTTTTCAGACCTCTTGCTCTCTCTAAACTTTCTCCTTTCCAGTCGTTAAATTTTGAAAGAAAATTATAAATTTATATAATAAAAACAATAAAAAATAAGGAAATGTGTCACTTCGATTGCGGCCCTGTTTATTTCTAAATCATCCTGCAAGTGCAACTTAAATTGAAGTTCCTAATGAGAATGAATTAGAGAGAGAACTGTGAATCTTGATAATATAAATTTGTGATTCTTAGTTGTCTCATTTTCAATTTTTCTATTCATCTAAATAGCTCAAAAGGTTATGCGTAAATTCAGAAGAAGGTAGAGGATCTCACCGGCTGATCGCTCGATCGAATAAAAATTACGAGAACATGGAAAAATGTAACGACAAGCGGGCTATTCAAAATTAATATTTCCTGTCGTTTAATGTTCCTATGATTTTCGTTTACACTCGTTCACCCTTTACACATATATGAAATTTTAGTAAATTACACAACTCGGTTTACTAAAATTTTCAACAAATTATTTTCAGTATTGAAAGAACAGTTTTGGAACGAAAATGTGTTCAAGTGCTTCTATTGAGAGGACTCCGAGAATAGAACTTGAAATACATTAGTTAAATTCAATGCTATAATTAATGGTAATTGTTCGACCTGCATCAGACACTCATACTAGAAATTGCGCGAGAAGGAAATACTTTTACTCTGGGTATCTTATGCAGTGGTAAAACCCATGTCCAGTAAATTGTAATTATCGATTTCTATATTATTGATCGATTAAATTAATTTAATTAACATAAAGAGTAAAAAAATCTGTTAGCCGAGTGATTAAAACGGTCAAATTCAATTTATATTCAGGCACCGCTAGTCTAGAATTTAATTTACGAGCAAGAAGCAACAGACAACTGGTAGGAATCCTCAACAAGAAAATTAACAATGGAGCGTCCTTTGTTGGACATTAATGGACGCATTTGAAGCATATTCTGAACATTGTAGGAGGTTAAGTTATTCCAAATTGGAATTTAATAAATTCATAGGGAACCTACTTACCTATAGAGCCTACCTCTGGATTATCTGGACGGTCAGTGAACTTTTTGGTCAGTTAGCTATGTGAACCACAAAACGAATCCAAAGTCAAGAAGTTACACTTGGGACGACAAGCAGGAAAGGCACTCAGATCGGAAGGATATGAATTTACATTCTCCTTAAAGAAGAGGATAAAATGAAAAAATTGAACAGATGACTAAGATGAAACTGGAAAATTTTGAGTAGCATTACAAGAAATAGTAGCATAATAAACAAATTAAAAGAGGTACATAAATAAAGGGAACGTTTCATTACACATAAAAGTCATTGTCGTCTGCAAATGAAAACTCTTGAGGTGAACGAAGGCAGCTGAAAAACAACAAAAAAATTGTAGAACTCGTTTATCACGGAACTGGATGTAGGCTTGATATCAAATTATTGATTTTCAGAATGCGGAGCAGAATAAAAAAAAAACATCATCGTTATAACCGGATCTTTAAAAGGGTTTCTTCAAAATTCCGTCACTTTCTGTTTAAACGTCTGTATTTGTCTTAAATGCAAAATGACATTTTCGTTGCTCCCCTGATCTGATCATTCCATCTCAGTGTACAACGATCTTTCTATCTCCGTGAGAATGCATCTGGTCTGATCGACGATCGAGGTTTCGAATCGATGTCTAACCTATAAATTCTTCTTGTGTGAAAATAGAAAAATAATTTCTAATAATTTGGCAAGACTGGCTCATCGTTTAAAAACCGCTTTACAATTTCATTACTCCCTCAAATGGTAATTATTGATTATCCATTAGTAACAAATAATCTGTTGAAATCAGAGAGAGAAAGTCAGGAGTTTAATTCTGTTAAGCAGAAATACAGCCAAATCAAACCGGAAATGTCGGGGGAGATTTGAAACGGAAACGACTCAGATGGAATGAATTTGTCCAAATTTTCCATATTGAAACGTGTTGGTAGCTAACATGCATTTTGAGTAACAACAGATGAACAATAACTTGTATGAAAGAGAGAATAATTAATTATATGTGTAACAGTCCTGAAAGCAAGACAATAAACATTGCAGGTCGCTTCAGGCGGTAGGACCGAAGTTGAGGGCTCGGTGTACATTGAAATTCCTACATACAAGTATGTTGACTTGTCTGTGGCGTATTCTGCCGAATGGTAGCGTACCCCCAAAGAATGTGGTCATTCATCAACGTTCTCCAAATTCAGCAATCTTAAGGAGAAGATGTCGTCCTCCTCAAAAAAATCAGTGGGCCACATCTTATATCAGTATATGTATATAATTTGTGTTGAAGTAAAATTGAATTAGAGGGAGAGACGGACGGACATTCGCACGGACGTCTGCCTGAGAGTTTCACTCGACCAAACAAGCAATTAATTTGGATTATCAGTGCATTCGACGAGATTAAATTATTTTCACGCGTTTCGTTTATTTGCCTTTTTTAATTTATTTACTTAATTATTTTTCTTAAAAATACAATTAATATCAATCTGAAAGGGCCCACTTGTGTTCGTTCCGTGGAAATTGTTTTGTGCGCAAATAAACGGAGCACAAACGGAGTACAAGAAAACGATATGTAAAAAAGGGAAAGTCGCATAAATAAATTATGGAATCCGTTTGTTCGGCCCCGTGTCGTCTTCTCGTCTAGTTTTTTCCTTCGGGTTCTACCTTCTCTATCAGGCTCATCTTTCTCCCATTGACGCCTGTGCAAAACCTGTCTTTCGTGTCAGCCTGTCACTCCTCCTCCGTCTGTGTTTCTTCTCAGATTTCCATTTCACCA
This sequence comes from Polyplax serrata, assembly GCA_037055365.1. Classification (NCBI taxonomy): domain Eukaryota; kingdom Metazoa; phylum Arthropoda; class Insecta; order Psocodea; family Polyplacidae; genus Polyplax; species Polyplax serrata. The sequence continues at coordinate 762,632 of JAWJWE010000038.1, read as the reverse complement.
AACAAATATTACTATTATTATTTTACTTTCACTGTACAACAATTATGGTATAAACATTAAAACATATTAAAGTGGAAGATGAGGAAAAATTTTAGGTTTCAGGTTGATGCCTTGTGGAGGGTCCTCAAATGCCTAAAATTTCCAAAAGGCGGGCGGCATTTCAATTAGCACTGTGACTCACTCAACAAAAGCAGAGCACAACAAATTTAAGTTTTCTTTTGAATCTCTAATCTCAATGAACTATTAAATTAACTATTATTTTAATTAAAAAAAATTGTCTGGAATCGATGTTTTTATCCGTTAGTATCACATCAAACAGTTCGGAGGTTCCATGACATTCACCAAGTGAATTAGCCGTTTTCCTAAGGCATTGCCCTCAAAATCTGAAATTCTTTCAATTCAATTCACAAACGTTTAGATATTTTTGAACTTACCCCAATTGCCTGCCTTATTTTATGCTTTTCAATATGTTTCATCTTTTTTGTGACTTTAAGTGTACACATATCTGTACACACCTAATTCCACGGTTCTCGCGAAAGGGTTGCACCTTTGAGTTTTGTGGTGGTAGGTGATGTCATCCGTCACAATTGTACCAAAATACCAACATGTTGGTTCGAACTCAACAAGGATCATTCTATTATGAAATACACAGGGTGTATAAACACCCAGGTGAATGACACCTGCGACAGTATTGCCACTCATTTAAGGAAATCCGCTTGTTATGGATATGATTTGGAAATGAAATGGTTAGTTTTTATATTTTCAGATTGTTCAAGAAAAACTAAAGAAAAATTAGTTTACTGGAAGAGAAAGGGAAAACATTAACACAGCAACTAAATTTTGAAGTGGATGAATTTCAGGCAAGTTGCATTGTTTGAGTATTTTTCTTGCCAGGAGTGCCTAGTACTTCGCAAACTTACCTGTGTAATTGAATTTACTTTAACTTATACTTATTTTATTGATTCATTGAACTGGTATCCTTGTGGTTAGATTATACAAAGAAACCGCAAGTACTAAAAATAGATATTTGAGTACTTTTCAAATCGGAAAAAGAAAGTTGAAGGAAGGGCCTTTTACGCTATGTTATATGAAATAATAAGATCCTGGAGTAAATGTGAGGTCTGTCATTAAGGTCGTTGATGCATTTACTATTTTTATTCGGTTAAATAGTAATTAATAGAAACATAAAAAAGAAATCGAAAGTTCGATTGTTTTACGATCGATTCTGTTGATCGATTTTTTACAGTCTTTGATCTCCTGCTACGATCGCCTTGTTAATTTCATTTTTGTTCAAGTTGTACATGTTAAAATATTGTTCAATGTTTCTTTCGTAGATAATTATATAATAAATGCATTGTTACCATGCAAAAGGATGCTAGGCAACCACAAAACTGGAAGGACAGTTTAAGAAGGGTAAATTTCTAAACATTGTGACAATTATTAAAACAATTTTTTCTATACTTTTCTCACTGAATGGTTCTGTATACTTTTTGTTCGTTTCAAGACTTGAGCCTTTCACCAATAAGGTATGAATTCAAGTAGCCTTTTGCAAATCCTTGTTCAACTTCAAATGCTTGTGGACAATTAGAAATAAAACTTATTTATCGTGAGACTCTCAGTAGCACTCCCATCATTTATGTAACGTATTTTTAACGTATTTAGTTCAGTTCAGCATTCCATTTAAAGTCATTGGTCGAAGGTGGTGGACACCGTTGCGTCTAAAACAAAAAATTTTGGGTGTGAAAATTCCAAATCCCGTTTTACCGTTTAAACGAGATATTAATTTACAGTATACAGTATATTACGTGTCCGTTAAATTAATCAGTAATTGAGTAAATGTTCCAGTTATACTGTTACAAATCCGGTTAGTCTCGGTTAGTTAGCTGCCCGCGTTTGTCCAATGCGGCCGAATTTGTTTCTACAAAATTAACATAACTAACGGGGCTGTTCTGCAAGGTCGAATTTTTAACATTGTTCTAGATTTTATAATTTTATTATTTATAATTTTGGTTCGATTTGTTTCACTAAGACTCTTACATATATTTATTTTTTTAGTTTTAATCCTGTTTTTCATTAAATTTTAAAGTTTCTTTTGGTGCTTCCTACACTTTTTATGTGTTGTTTCGACTTTATTTTTAGTTTACACTTAAAAATTCATATTTCGTTTGTTATTTTAGCTGTTATAATATAAATTTGTTTGCCACATTTAACGGATTTCTGTAACTGTTTGTGTTCAGTTTCTCTTGAACGCGAGGCTACTCGAGGACACTTTGTGACAAGGTTGTATTAAGGTCACTTGTTCCACATAGTACGATCTCTTAGATCTCTTAGATCGGCTTTCATCACTAAAAGTATCTATGCATCGCTAGTTATATTCTTCTACTTACTTGTGCGAGCTAAAATTATTTAGTACCAACAGAGACTATTAATAGTTGTTAATAGTTCTGAATTGAGAAAGTCGAACAGTTCTGACTTCTGAGGGGTAAGGAAGAATTCAAAAAAAATACCCACGGCTGTGAGTTTCGAATTAGGAGAAAACAGGTGTCTGCCTAGTCATTCGACGTAGTCAAATCACAAAGCGAATTTGTTCTAAAAAAATTGACAAAACAAAAGAACCACGATTACCGTTGTTATTGTTATATAAAATACATCCGTTATGTCCATTAGAAGGAAGTAAGTGAACTTTTCGATCGATTGCATTGTGATTTATTGATGATTCATCAAATGAATTTCAAAGTCAAGAGTTTCATCGGCACGTTGTGATGTTTGTACAATGACTTGTATTCTATTCCTTTGCACTACTCAACAACAGAATCTCTTGGTAACAAGCACGACTTATTGTGTTGTTTTATAACATTCCTCTGTCTTTCCTCCTTTCTTCTTTAATTCCTCAAATTTCTTCTTCTCCGACCTGTTTCCATCTCTCCTTGCCTCTACTTTCCATTTAAGCCAGGTAAGTGATGATATGACCGTTGCCGATTGCTTTTATGCATTGCTTTTATTGGATTTCACACCATCGATTTGTTTAAACTTCAGCTTATGAAAATCGTATTGTTTAACTTCATTGAATATATTGCGTAAAAATTATTTGTGCTGCCATTTTCTAATACTGTATTTTGCTAATACTGTATTTCATATTTTGTGTTTTGCTAGTTAATATTTAATAGTTCATATTTTGTACTTTTAATTTCTCTATTTCTTATCACCCCATTGATGATGAGGTAAATAACATATTCGATGCATTAAGGCACTTTCTTTCGAATTTTCCCCCAGCAACCTTGTTAGCCTTTTATTTCTTGTTCAGTCGTTTTTAATTTTTCTTTTATTACGTCGACCACGTTCGGTGTGCGTCTGGGAACTTATCTCTTTCAGTCTCAAATTGACCATTCCGGCAAAGTATTACTACCCTAAATAAGTTTAATAACATTCATTATTAAACACATACATCAGGTATTCTATTTATAAAACTGGGGTTGTTAGGGTGACAAATGTTGTGTGGCACATATCGCGAAAGAAACTAACTTTTTACGCAATAGGCGGGTGTAGATTTACTGCGAAGTCTAGGATTTCGTAGAGACCTTTTTATTAGAAAATATATAGATGACAACAATAAGTACAGGACAAGCAGTAACGTCCCGTATATAGCCGTTAAACTCATTTAATAGCCGGGAAAGGGGATCAACGTAAAAGAACATAACGAAAGTAACAGGTGTCATTAAAAAATAAATAAACTTTCCATTTGGCGTGATAGAGAGAGAGAGAGAGAGAGACAGAAGGTGGTCCGTACGTGATACCTGATATACGGATGACCCTGAAAAATCCGCGGTAAATGCGATTTTCAGTGACAGTGAGAGCTCGCGATGTAACTTTCATTTAAAAAAGACCAGAAAATGCAACCGGTCAGTCGACTTAAGAACCTGCACATTTGTGAAAAACGTTTCTCAGTATGAGAATTGGGCCCTGGCCTTGTCTACCTTGGGCCCCTCCTCTCCGTTTGGGCCCTCTCGGTCACGCGTGGGCCTCCAACATGAATGAATGTGCCGGAGTACTACCAAGGTGGATTCGGTCAACCTCTTTTACACCTGAATGAAAATGATGGTGAAACGTACGCACGCATGCCCGACTAAGGCACAGAGGATGAACAAGACGAATTGGAGTCTTCAAATTTTCAGCCCAGGCACGAGGAGACCCACACGTTCAGGATCTTCTTTAAAACTATTTTTTTTAGAACAAATATAATTGTTATTGCACCCAAATGTCCGTAGTATATATATTTATATATTCATATATTCTTCGACTCTTTGTCGTGATATTACCTTCGATCTCAGGTTAATTTATTTTTAGATTTGATCTTGACTAAAAGGTGGTCAATCAAATGATCCATTCTATGTGGTCATGTTTCTTTTCACTTCCCTAATAATCGAAGGTTCAGTTACGTTGGAATGACGTGTATCAGTCATTTTTAAAATTGCTGCGGTAATAGGCACTTCAAATATATCACCTGGGTTACAGAGCATTTTTACAGTTTCAAAGTGACCATCATACTGTATGCCGAAGTATTGCATAATGTCTAGCATGATTTGCAACAATAAGACGAACCATAGCCAATGTTATTCTAATATTAAAACAATGTCTGAAAAGGAAAAAAAGGATTCATTTGGACACGAGAAGGAGGGCAGGAAAGCAACAAGAGAAAAAGATCTGAGAGGTGACTTGAAAACAATTAATTCTAATAGAACGATATGTTAATTAAAATAGGCATAAATAGAAAATTGTTAAAATAATGCAAGTTGAACGAAAGTCTTGGTGCCCTGAGAAAAAAATTAGGATATTTGGGGCCCCGGTTGATCAGGCAAAACCTGAAATCATCTTTTAGAAGGGAAAAGGAAATTTGGGCGTGGCGTCCGTTGGCCACGGGAAACTACAAAGTTGCATCTGTCAACTCTAGAGCCTTAAGGCTTTTACAAAAAATCATAATAAAATAAAAATAAAAATGGTTTTTGAGTTTCTAATCTAGATCTGGATCTCACTGATTAGAAAAGCAATGGAGGTTAATAATCTGAAAATTAATGATTTATTGTTCTGGTAGTGAGGAAAAGTGTGCCAGAGCGATTGGGTCAGACAACTTGTCATTTTCTCATATTATTATACTATAAATATAAAAATGAACGTACCCTTCAGTGTGGTGTGCTTGCCAGTTCAAGCGAATGGAGCTCCTTAAACCGAAAAGAACTGGAAGGAAGTTGTGTGCCACCTCTGTGGTGTGCAAGAGAATTTAGGGGTAGACAGGGATAGACAAAGATTTGTGTCTTATTTGTAAATACTAATGCGAGGGTATGTAAACATGCGTGAGTATATATTTCTTGTAGGACAAGTTTCGGTTATTTCTAAAATGATCACATCACGAGTCAATCATAAGGATGTACGATCGACTGATCATACGAAAGGTTTGCACCAATGTTTGGCAACCTGAACCTCTTTAAAAATCATTACATTTTCTATCCTCCTTCATTTTACATCTTCGAATATCTCACTTCACACAGAAACCAGACATCAGACCTCATTTTTTGATCATCCACACCTCTCTTACTCTCATCGATCAGTGAAAGAGTTAACTTCGGTGTGTGTGCGTGGCAAATCTGGCATTGAATGGAAACTAGAAATGAATATCGTACATTTTCTAAACCGCTCTACATGTACAGTTGCAGATTCATAGTAACAAGAGTGACAGACAAATTAAGAGAATACATTTAAATCAAAGGTACGCGCACATGGGTGTTCGGCAGCGCTTTTTGATGGTTTCTTATGTACTGCCGTAGTAGTACAGCTCTCGCTCACGACATTCGTAAAATATTTCTATGTGTTGCCAGCAGTACTCTATCACACAAAAAGAACGCTTTGTAGTGCAATTTGAATTTGTTTCTCACTTGTATCAGCGCCCTTCTATCGCCGCTTTTCAACCTCGCTGTCCTTTTCTATCTCTTTCTCTGTTTCTAATGCACTTTCTAACCGCAGAAGAGAAAATCAAACGACTTTAGAAAAGTCAAAACTACCCAGTGGTTACACACAGGCAATCAGTCAGACAGGGAAAACAGATGTACACAGATATTTTGCTAAAAGAACCGTTCTCAAGACCCAAAACTGCAATTCTCTGCTTAAAATTGAGCTTTAATTAAAGGCTTACGTGACTTAAGGCCATGAATGTTGTAGTAACTGATCTTTAATTTTATTTTGAGGACCTCGACCGATGGGGACGAACTACAAATTATTCAACTGGAATACGATGGTTGTATACTTGACGAGCTAAAAGTCAACACTAAAAACTACCGTTTTCGCTAAAACACTACTCCTTTCGAAATTCATTCACTAAGAGTCTGTGTTGTAGGAAGCCCTCACCTTTTTATGAATTTTTAGTGTATAATTCATAACCGTTATTTAACTAAGATCTCATTTAATTTATCGTGTTATATATAAATTATCTACAAAAGTACAGAATTATTTCCTATTCATTAATTTACTTAGTTACGGAAGATATTCCTGTCGTTTAAAACCAAATGCTCTGTGATGAAAACACATCACATTCACACATTCTCTTAACTCATCAAATTAAGCTCAATTTGAAATTTAAGGCAAAGATGGAAGGAGGATGCTAAAGGAGAGAAGAAATTTCGGTCAATTGTTTTTGACTTTTCAACTATGAAAATATCTATTGGTTCAAAACTTAAGTAGTGAAATTGTCCAAAGAACAACTATTCTCATTTCAAGAACGGATGTTACCGATTCTCCAAATAAATAGTTTGACCGGTGCGCGCCATTTGGTACAATCCTCGAAAGACCAAATGTGAAGCCCTTTCTTAACACTTTGGTTATTTCATTCATATTCTGCGTTTGATCTGAAACAAAAAGTGAAATTTTCAGAAATTTATATTTTAATAGTGTAACAACAACATCTGCTGATGCTCTGAGACAAAATCCTACAAAAGAGGACGATGAGTGCAAAACCACTTTCTACCTCTGTAGCTTGTTCTTTATGTTGATTTAATTACAAATCTTTTAGTTAGTGAGGTTTCAGGTCAGTAAATTTGAACGTAACCTTTCGATAGAACGTTTGACCGATGACCCCATCGCGAACCTGCTGATGACAGGCCTTTGGAACAGGCAACTGAAACTAATGTTATTGTTTATTTATTGTTTTCTTTCATAGAGCCATGGTAAGTAAAAGAGTTTTGTGTCTCCATGTGAAAGGGATCTGATCAATCTGAAGGTTACCATTCATCCTCCCAATGTGAATTGATACCTGAGTTTATCTCACCTGGACAGGTTGCATCCTAATGCAGCTTATTAAGGACTAACTTCAAGGACTTGTTTGTGCTGACCTAAACCTAAATGTTTAATGTGTCTCATTAAAGTTGTCAATGTTGGTTAAGTTCAGTAAGTATTAGTTACTGGATACAGAAATTTGATGAATAAGAAGCAAAACCCAAAGGGCTGCACTACAAAGAAAAGAAAATTCAATAAATTTTTTCCACCAGTAGGTTTGAACTATTTACATTGAATAGCAGCAAAGTTCAGCTCTGGAGCCTTCAAATCATTAATGCTTGTGTCGGGCATCTTCTCCGGACAATGAGGTCGAATTTTCAGCTAAATTCATGTTGTCCCCGGCGTGCAATGTCTCCTCAATCAAAATCACTAATTGTTTTATACCATCCAGGTTGAGGGCTGAAAACCGATGGACTCTTGAACGGGCGACGGCCACCTGACTCTTTGCAGTTCACGACACTTGACTTTCTCTAAACAACCGAATGAATCAGGCGTCCATTTGGTCTGCAGACCTAATATTCAACCTCCGTGACATCACTGGGTCTAATACATCAACATTTGAGGTCGGATACCCAAGTTATCAGTCAAAGCATCACCCTGTCTGCCGGATTGAGACAACTGTAAATATCACATTATTACAATATGTGTATAATTAATAGAAATTATATATTTTAAGCGTGTTCATTTAAGCGTGGAGGCCCACTTTGCTGCACACTTTTACCATCCGTCTGAACCTTGTTGGTCACCACGAACATTGTCATCATGTCATGAAAGGGTTGATGACAGTTTCGTGATTGTGTTTTTCCATTTCACTATATTTTACTATTTCTGTATTTTATTCATTCGGTGTACATTTTTTATACTTTTTTTTTCTCTCTCTCTCTCTCTCTCTCTCCAAGTGGCCTCACGTACTTACTATTTAAATATTACAGTCTACACTTTCCCTCGTGTTACCTTTCAGTTCATTGCTTTAAAGTGCAATTATAATTTCAATATTCATTTTAGTACGTTAATACCGTTGTTTCCTTTTGGAATTTTAACAGATAACGTTGTCCCTGTACCAATTCTGCAATATTTTTATTGAAAAAATCACATCATTGCAACCAAAGTCTAACAACAGTTTGGACATTATAAAAAATAAAATTACAATATGTCCGATTTTCCGTGGTTTTTTGTAGCGTACCGTAGTTGTCAATGTCAAGGATTTGACTAGAGAGCAAAGTCGCTGGAATTAACGTTTAAATTGACGCAGAAATAATGGCAACTTGACGCAAAAATGTTGTCTTGACTTGAGCCTGTTCCTTTTCTTCCACGAGCGACTACAACTAGACTTTATTAACCTCCAGTAGCATGTAGGTTAATATTTGGACCTTAACATATGCCTACTACCGAGTTAAAGGGAGACAGAGCGCGCTACACATACTGTTATATCCAAGAGAAAACAACACTATCGGCGTTAGTACCTTGCCGTACAGGTTTTGATGATAATGAAATTTTTCTCGTGTATGAAAGAGAAGTAAAAGTGAACGGCAGGTATCTAGGTTCGCCACGTTTCTGTGACAGAAAAGTACAGAACGAGTTTTTTATGGTCAAATTTCGAACAGACCTACATTCGCTTAATTGTTTAATGGAGCTCGTAAATTCGTGAAACGTAAATGTTCCCACCCGTGATGATAATGACGGTCGGAATTCGGCGAACGATATTGATTCTCAATGGAAAATATTATTATGTAGGGAAGCATTTCTTATATATACATACTCAGTCAGTCACCTATTTACCACGATTAAGACGAATGTACGACACAGATAATTCCTATGCGAGCTGAGCAACGAAAGCAAATACGCCTGAATGAAAAGCTTGAAAAGAATTAGGTGATTTGCCTGTTAAAAACGTAAAATAAAGGAAAATAATATTGGATTTAAAAAGTAATGAAAGAAGTCAAAAATGAAAAAAATTATTCCGATTAATAGTACTGTAATAGGATTAATAAGAAGAGATGTATAGATGAGCAAGACAGAAAAAAATGCAAAACAGAAAAGAAGAAATTGGTAGGACCAAAATGTAACTTTATTAAAGAAATTAAGGTCAAAGAAACAAATAAAAATTAAAAAAAAGACGAAGTTACTTGGACCCTGATTTAATGGTAAACGACAGGAAATTAAAAGTTAGCTGGAAGGAAAGAGACTAGAAAGCTCTAATGAGAGCTGGCTGCATGCACCAGAGGAAGCAGAAGAACTACCTCGTGTTCTAGTTAACCATCCGAAGGTGTAGAGGTAGTCTTCTTGAAGCCAAACTTCGGAAACAGGCCAGTCCCGAAGCGGTAAAAACAGGTACCTACAAATACAAGGAAAAGAGAGGTAAAATTGGCTTCGGCTGCATCTTTAGATGACCGCAAACGCAGACATTCATTTACTCGAGTGTCACCATATGCTTTTTTTCTGATCGCAAATGTCATAATTTCGGTTGAAAATTCCTGCTAGTTTTGGCCTCAAGCAGCTAATGTACAACTCACAACTATAACTATTAATTATAACAATTAGATCTGTACCTATGCACTTTAATAAATAATATATTAGCTTATGCTCAATGTTCGTATCGCGTGCGATGATTTTGAAAAAATAGTTCGACTGCCATACTTACGAAACTACTCGCTTAATCATACAATTAGTGTTTCCCATTTTGGTTAGCTATTTAAATTACGAGGGCAAAGTACAAGTGTTGTATATTTTGTTGATGAATTTTCTTTTCTTGTTAGGTCTCTAAAACGCCGTTAAATAATTTCAAGACAATGAGATGAACAAAATTTAGGTGAATTTGAGTATTCAAAGGCGAAGGAAACACAAACAAAAGAACTTGGTCGTGACTCAACAATATAAAGTAATAACAACTCAGAGCAACATAAGGAGGCGTAGAGGCTTAGAGATCATTCGATCAGTTGATCGATTGATTGACAAGAAAAGCCATGACGGTGACAGAAGAGGGACTCTGTTAGTTTCACTATTTTGTTTTGGTTTTCACGGGGATGAGCCTCCGTTCCACGTTTTTGGTCTTTGGTTACGGGCACGTGCACGAGTGAAGGAAGCCGCGTGGAAAGCCCCGTACTCCCACCCACACCTTCCCCTCACCCCCGAACCTGGATAATTGAACAGTGTGTTTTTACTAATTTTGAGGTCATTTGGCTGTTTGTTCTCTCTGCCTGTTCCTAAGAAACCATTCAACTACTCGTTTACAATTAAATCACCGCAGTAAGAAAACCTGGTGAAGTGTCCACCTCCAAAAAAACCGTAAAACGATGTTACCTTCTCACGCCACGCAAAAAAAAACACACTCGATCGAGTTCGAATTTAAATATTCAAATGTGTGTGTGTGTCAATGTCATGGCCCAATTCATAATATAGACAGAATTGAGATTTCAATCGGAAACTTAACCGGATTAACGATAATTATGAGGAGGAAGGTAAGGAAGCCTCGGGGCTAACAGGGCAACCCAAAAAATGAAAACGAAGAAAAGGTTTTTGGCAGAAGCGGAGGAAAGAACAGGTGTTCGATATGAGGTAAATAGTTATGAATAAAATGATAGTATGTAGTATTAATGTAGGAAATATTATTCAAAGTAAAGCAAGTTCCTTTCATTAGTGTTGCCTCAAGGTGTTTTCTTTCCTAGTTCATGTTGTCCCGTCATCTGGTTCCTTCCTTTTTTATTAATAAGGTTAAACAGGTCTGTGTGTGTAGTCTGTTTCTATTGCGCTTAAGTGCAGTTGCAGTCACGTAGGACCTGTGTCATTTTGTAACTTTACTTCTCCGACAATGTCAATTTGACCCGATGACACTTGACTCGAGTGCTTGCCAGTACCAAGTACCGAAGACGACGTAATGTCCTCAACGACTTCCCAGATGATTTTCAAGTGTCCAGCTGTCATAGTGAAAAAACAATATTTGCTTTTATTCACTCCGAAACAGGTTTAATTATATATATTGTTATAGGTGTCTCTTTCCCTTTCGGCCGGTCATCCCATTGTCGTCCAATATCACTCGACTTTCAAACTTTATTGATCAATCAATTTATTTCGGCGACAAAAAAGATGATGACCAACGACTTTCAATTTTTACAAAAATAAAACAAGAAATTATATTTCTTCAAATGAAAGCTAAAATTCTGGTTTTGACAGTTTTTGTTTTCATATTTGTTTTTACAATTTGAAGGTTACCAAATTATTTTTGGCTCTAAGAAAACAGACTCCGAGTCCTTAAAGTTTTTTCACTTGGATTTTTGCAGTCTCTGTGAGTTGCAGACTTGTTTGTTGTTTGTTGCAGACCTGGCAGCTAGCAAATAAAAAAATTATATTATACGTATTTGTTGGGAAAGGTCACAGAAAATAACTGAAGATATTTTATTTTTTGAGTTGTCACAAATGAATAGCAAAGAGTACTAATTGCTGTACGAGGAAAAAATCATAGTTATTTTAGAGGCAAAGGGTAGCACGGAGTTTTTTCATCTTTCTATTTCAAATTTCTTTTCCTTTCTTTTCTTTTATTTTGGTATCATGGGAAAAAAGTGTTATAATATTACTATTGTTATTTTCCAGTTTACATTTCTGTTAAATAATCTATTTACGGATAATAATATTGTAACTGAGAAACAGTATCCCTGGGAATGAACTTTAACCCTTTAAATCAAATTTTCATTCTGGTTTTCTTGACGTAATAAAGTTCTTATTCAGTTATGTGTTCCACTTGATAATTATTTGTGTTATTAATTACTTATTGAAAATAAATATACAAACGTCTGTGTATGATTCGTGGAAGCAAGTCAGAACGAGAATTTTGACATTTTTGGTTGAAATTTAAGCGCGTTAACTAAATGAACAACAGTTTCTTGATTTGCAATTCGTCCACATGACTTATTGTCTCCCACCTGAGACACTCGGGTAACTCACATTTTAAAATGTACATATTAATGGAATGAAAGTATTTCGAAAGTTGTGGAAAAGAATTTATAAAAACGAACACGTCGTTTCTCACAAAGATTAAAATCAATTTTTTAATTTCTTTACTGGCAGAAGACAGGCATTATTCTTTTAGTACCAGGTACTTGTCAGATACAAGCGGAAATGGGTGGTACTCTTATGGTACTCCGGATGTCTCCAGTCTCTCTCTCAACTTCTGACATAAAAAGAAGGCCGTCGTTGGATCCTCAAGGATGTGTTGACTCGGTTTACTTAGCTTGTTGGTCATCCTCAATGGTCTGGGCGTTGGGCCTAAGGCGATGGGAACCTGTTAGACCCAGCAAAATAAACCTGTAAAACTCTGTACGAACTGTTTCTTGGTCGCATGTGTGTCTTGCGAGTTCAAAAATCCTGCCAGATACCTCCGGGTGAAGAACACAGGAAATGCTTTTGATCAAAGTCCTCACGTTTTATTTGGAATTGATTTTTGTGTGCCACACCTGAGCTTCACATTATATATATATATATGTATATGGATTGTACACCTTCGTCATATCTGCATATAATTTTTCCTTCATAGCAAAAAATAACAATTTCTGTGTAGGATTAAACAACTGCCCCGGAAATTGGGTCAACATTAAAAATTATAGGTTTCGAAGTATATGGTATCGATTAGTAATATCTTTCGTAGCGCGGCATAGACATTCTCCTTATTAAATGAACCGAATCCGCGTTTTTTGTATTAAAACTTTCTATTGGGGTACATTCATTGAAAATCCGATTACCTGTCTACTCCTTCAGCAAGTTTGTACCACCCGTTGTATGTCCGTCCATCGTAGAGACTGATACGGAACATGCGAGTACGGTCAATTAATTATGTTAAAACGATTTCGGGTGAACCCGTTTTGTATGTTCGAACGTGACAATTTGAGTTTGTCTGTGATTAGTGTGAAAATATGGGTCCCGAGAAAGAAGGCAGATGGTAGAAGGCAAAACATTCGACCTGAGGCATTTCTCACCGTCACGTATCCGAAAATCACAAAAAACTAGGTACCGAAATGAAACCTCCCGGGCATACAATTTTGTAGGGCACAAGTTTTTCTCGGAGTATCTGAGAAGAGCTAAACAAGACGAATTCCTCTCGTCGGAAGTTAATCGCAGTCATTCCAGACTGAAAAGCGAATCGAACTAGTTTCAAATGACCCAGTCACATGGTACTATAAAAGTAACCGCACTGATAGTACAACGGACCAATAGACAGTAGTACAGGTGGCAGACGGAAGTGACCGGACGATCAAGCGAACAAAATGCAGACACAAGACCTTAATGTATCTACTCGAAAATTACGAGGTTTGGGTATGAAAGGTTTAAGGTACCTGAGTGGTGACGGTAAAGTCACCTATTTTACAATTCCCTTATTATTTAAGATTTAAAATTATTTATTTTTGTGGCTGGTAGGCCATTATTTAACTTTCAGAGTCGATCTACACCAAAATATCTGTTTTCCAACAAACCAAAATTGTGTTGATATCATTACACTTTTTGACGTATCACGATATTTTTAGTAATTACCTATAATTTTTAATTCATAATTGAATAAAAAACGCACATTTTAATGTCTATCAATATACTTATTTAGTTTATTGATGATTATTTAGTAACAAGACATAGGTAACTCAATTGTTATTCTATTGATGTGTGGCTCCTTCAAAAGTTATTTTTTTCATTATTATTAGTGATTTAATATGAGTAGAGTAATTTTTTACCTTGAAGAACATGATGACATGAGAAGTTTTATTTTTCCTTCTGTGTCTTTATAATATTTAAAAAAAATTTTTGATAGTTTGTTGAGTAATTAAACTATATTTTGTTATATTCAAACACTATTGTAGAACGCGCAACAAATACACACAGTCTGAAGCAAGCTTTTATTCTGGCACTACTTCTAACAGTTATGTTTCTACAATCGTTAGCAAATCATTTACTTAATAATAATTTAAATTCCTTTCCTATTGTTACCATTCTAAGTCGGCCGCAGGTTTTTTTGTGGCAATTTCAACGATAATTTAACTTCTTATTTATATAATGAAGTTTCATTTTGCCTACTTTTCAATTTAATTATGCTTGCTAATTAACTCAGCTGATGTAATAATATGAATACCTTACACATTTAACCTTTTTTCTCTATAAAAGCTGTACCGAGCTACACTACAAATCAATCTTTTTCTATTTGAATTTAGTAAATTGTTATTGGTTTTCCTCTTAGAAGTTTACCTTTTGCCAAACTAGACGCAAACATATTGTCCAGTCACTTTGTAATTAGTCAAAATGCAAATTAATTAGTGACATTTTGTTATTTGTACAATGTTTCTATTTTCATGTGCCTGAAATACAAGGCCTGATTTACATACTTTAATTATTTGTCCAACTCAATTAGTTTGAATGTTTTTTCTTCATTTATTCCGGTTCATATTTTTTCAAATTAACTTTAATTTGCTTAAAGTTATTGCTCTTAAAATCACAGTTTAAATTCACATGGTTGGCCATTCAATTCAATAATTATGTATTATTATTATTAAGAGTAATAATTACTGTGAGATTTAAATTTTGACATGAAGAATTACCTAATGTTCCATAATTTATTCGGTGCTTACGTAGAGAGAAGGTCAATTGACCAAAATATGACTTGAATGGGCGTGTCTGTGTGCGGTGCGTTCATCCGTCCGTAAGAAATAATTCTTTGATTTATTATTCGAAATTTGTGAAACATTATATATGAGTCTCTGTTTTGTTTTATATTGTATCCTACATTAGACAATAGATCGTAAGCCGTGTGTGTCAGGTGAAGATGAAAAGAGATGAACGTAATGAAAACAAGAAAAAACGCCAAAGAATGTAGGAATTTTCAAATGTTAAACACTCATAAGCAAGAATTCAAAATTCAATATGGTAAAGAAAAGAAAAAAGAACACTAGACACTAAGTAAAAGAAAAAAAGACTATATAAAAAGGAAATGCAAGGGATAGTAAAAAAGAACCAAAACAAAATTGATTCGGTCAGTCACTCAATCATTCACTCTTCATTCTTCTCCAACAAATTAAGATAGTCAGCACTCTCTCTTTATTTTGGCATTGTGTTGGCAGTGACATTTCAATAAGAAATATTGCACCTAACACTTTCATCTGAACATCAGCTCCTGATTTGTGGTGTTACCCTACGATAACATTGGACGCTGGATACGCGGACATCAGTCAGAAACCCCGTTACATTTGTCACCGACTGACGTCAGACGGCAAATGCCTTGTAGAATTACTGGTATACATTTTTATATTCAAGTAACTGGTGTACCTAAACCCGAGGCTGGTAGGTCTGGGACACGCGTCAAAAGTTCAATCTCATTTCAGGAGAACTGATGAAAGTCTGTTGGACAACAACAAGTTTCATTGTGTGGTCAAATGAAGTTTCAACTCTTCGAGACACCAAGTCTGGTTACCCTCAGAAGAAGTACAGGTAGAACAACCTAAATGAATTCAGGTGAAATTGCTCATTAAATCATTACGAGTTTGTTAAAACCGATTCGCACGCACGTTTTCAAGGTGGAATCTCATTAAATACACGTTTAAAACACCCGGATCAATTGGATTGTGACAGGTACGTTAGGTACGGGAGAAGGTGAAGACGGTGGCTTACCTGGTAATTAACAAAACTATCCGTTCTGTATGCTCTGTTTGCATGCAGAAAAATAATTGATTTCGATTTAATTAATGGTTCTTCCGTCGTTGTCCCTTTTTACTTTCTCCTTTACAATTGTTTTTCACTCGTTTTCAGAGCTAAAATTTCTGTTTTATTCTCCGTATTTCTATGTGCTATGACTTCGGACAGTAGACACACTCACAAATAGTTGACAAACAAACATAGTTTGAACACCCTTTGTATGAATCTTCATGTTCGCTGTGGGCACATTGACAAAAGCTATCAATTTATTACAGAAGGTGATTCAATTTCCTCTTTCTTACTGAAACCTTTTCTACCTAATTTATTTTATGCCTTTTCCTAAGTGTATGATTTTCATAATTCTCAAGTACACTTTCACGTACATTTGAATGTGTCGGTAGCATTCTCAGGGAGTCAAAAAAAGTCCCGTGTGGCATAAGCCTCGTCTTCTTACTAATTTCAGTCTGATAAATTTTTCTCGAGCATAAAGTAGAACAAAATTGTGCAGTTGTCGTGTCAAGACACAAAGTTAGAAGGTACAAACATGAACGCTCCAATGGTATGATACACGCTGAAGGAAGTGCGCGAATTTTTTTACCACGTGAAATGTATTTAAAGTTCAATTATCAACCTGAGAAATTCGAAATTCTTGTTAGTTAAATGTCAGAAACACAAAGAAAACATAAACCCGACCCAGTCGAAAATGTGTGAATGTGGGGTGAAATCACAGCAATAGGAGAGAGAAAATTCTAGAAAAAGAAATATCTGTGTGAGGGAAGTTTTACGTGATAACACAGGTTTAATTAAAACAGTAACAACTGATGATATATTAATAAATGAGAGTTAGTAAATACGTAAAAATATAACAATTGTCATCTATTCGCAGCCTCGTTATTCGACCTTCGACCAGGTAATTTCGGTTTTATCGCCGATGGTTCCGAATCACTCGAGATTCTTTCAGTTCAGTCGAGCAGACAAGATCTTCTTTTTAGAAGTTATCAGATCTATTTGGAATTGTAATGCATCTGTTTCTTATGGTTTTCATTTACATAATCCCAGGAGAATAGGGTTTATTTATTTATTTTTTGCTTCGACTGATTGAAAAACGAAGATGTGCAAACAAAACTCTGGGGGTGACCGTAATAGTCAATAAGTCTTGTGGACCGATCCGTAAACATTGTAGAATAATTGAATTCGATGATGAATTGATGGATGTCAACTTCCAACTTGATTCTGTTCGATTTCAACATGCTCACGAAATTTGTTTTCTATGCAACCGGTCGGACTCTGGTGAATATTTCAAATTGAAGCAGAATTATGTGGACGTCACAAAATTTCTTTACTTCATTTCTGTCTTTCAATTTAGTTAGTTCTATTCGTTTTTATTGAACTTTATTTCTGTTAGCAGTTCAAGGTTTTTCGGTTATTACCTTGTGTTTTCGCAATTTTCCTCTCCATGCTGTATTTCTTATTCACCTCTTTAATAAGTGGCTTGTTCCATAACAACTGTAAGCATTGATATGGTGGATTTCCAGGTAATATATCAGGTATCACAGATGATAATAATTCATTTATTTTTTGTGATGTTGCATAAATTTTCTATTTTCTTCACCAGTCTCATCTGTTCATCCAATTGTAGACAACAACACAACAAAATAGCTCGTCTTCCACTTCTCGCCTTTGCTAGCAAAAAAATTTCATACATTTCCTTAAAAATCATTTGATAAACGTAACATGAAGTAAAATAATAGAAAAAAACAAAAGGAGAATAAAACAAATCAGTAAAAAGCTTAAATTTCCCATTGACAGAATGGGGAAATATCGGCTCTGGCTGCAGCTGTATTTACACCAAGTAAATTATTTATGGAGTCATAAAATTAAATTTATTGATGTCAGTGACGTAGGAAGGAAGGAAGGAAGTAATCAATGAAAAAAGTAAGAAGGCAGGGAAGAAATAAAAGAAATTAAATGGAATTTCGAAAAAAAACCGAATTGGAAAGTTCGGATGTGGCAGGTGGCGCCTCTCGTGGAAAATTTGAAAACTCGGGGACGAAACCTTTTTTCTGCCGTCTCAGAGATCGATTTCTTACTGATCTGATCTGAGAGAAAAACTAAATAAAACATATGGAAAACTGCCGGTCTACCTTCCTTGAAGATTCACAAACTCAGCTTCCCAACTTCTATCGATAGATTTGTTCATTTTCTCATACATTACGTACTTTTAGTACACAAATATACAATTTAAATTTTCTAGGAAACTCTATGCGTTTTTTCCGAGAAGACAATTGTAAAATGGTTGAGGTACTAAATATATCTTTAAACAAAACCACCAACTGTCTTTAAATATCATAGGCTGCTTTAAGAAATTATATTATTTAACTCAATACCAAAACTATTACCATACATTAAGCTATACACACATATATGTATACAGTATACTAAATTTAACAAAATTTGAGTGTCGTAGAATGGAATAATTAAAGTGCTACAGAAATTCAATAAATAATTGATCGAACACTTCAGACTTTGTCCGTATTAGTATTATTTGAACATAAAAGAGAAATAAAAAATTATTGTTTTTAATATTGGAATTTGGTTGAAACGTCACAAAATTTATTGAATCTTTTGGGAAACTCAGTGAACTGATCTGGCTGCTTGACAGGTTTGCAATGCACAGAAATAAACAAAACAAGAAGCAAATCAGGAATGAGAGAGCAATTCACGAACATGAACATAATTCAACATAAGATCAAAATACATTAATGTTATTTATGACAAATATATTTTTCGCTTGTTGTGTGTTTTTGTATATTAATATACATATTTGAGTGCAACGAATGATTGACATTTTTGCTTGCCTTTTCATTGAAATAACTTTGCCGAAACCCGAAAACCAGTCTTGAGAAGAAGAGAGAGAGAGAGAAGAAGAAGAAGAAGAAAAGGTTGAGAAATCTTTCAGAAACCGCAATTCAAAAACAAAGATAAGCAGAAGAAGAAGAACAGGAATCGATCGAGCCCATTCTGTGTTATTACAGAACCTTTCTCTCTTTTACCGCCCCTCTCACCTTATCTTTTTCTCTCCACTTTCTATTTCCTTCCCTCTCCTATCCTTTCGTAACCTTTCTTTTCCCTCACTCTCCCTGCCTCCCTTCCATTCTCTCTCTTTTCTTTGCAACTGACCGTTGGAATCATTTCGGTTGATGAACATCTATAACTACATTTTGATTTTTCCCTCTCCCATATTCTTCTCTCGCACTCTGTCTTCTCCTTTTTTCTGTGTTTCTGCTGCTTTTATTCTCAAATATATTTATGTATATTGAACTTACAACAATGCACACACATATGAACAACTCTGTGTTACTCTATGTAGTTTGCATCGTGACGTTTCACCAAACAATCACTTTTTATTAAAGGTAAACCCCCTTGCAGAATATTTTCCGACATTTGCAACATGGCTGATACTTTCCAACCTAACTGAACGCTTCACCGTGTGAAAAAATCTCATTTTCACCAAGGAGGATTGCCTGGCAAAACAAGCAGTTTGCCACACAGCACTCCTGGTGTATTGCACCAGTTTCGACGAGCAGATATATGCCGTTATTGTCTTCGAACATTTTAGTATGTCTGTTGAGAGATTGCAGTTTCTTGGGAACACAACAACACAAAAATATTCTTATTCTCTGAAACTCTTTTAAACATTGAATGCTTTCGTCCGAACATTAGATTTCTGACGATAACCGGCTTACCAGGTAATTCGTTTCAGGGAAAAGTAAAAGAGTTACCAACATAGATGTACAAAATTTTATTAACACTACTAAAAGGATGGCAGGGAAAGGAAAAATCCTGTTTTGTAAATTTTGACGAGAGGAAACTCATTGGATCATCCAAAACAAAAGGGAAACTCGGGAAACAGATCGAACAGAATTCGCCTTTTGATGATAATTGGTTGCTATATTTATGTTCATAGTCGAAAGATATATGTCCGTAGACAGAGTAGACAGACGTAGGATGGGTAGTTTGGTAGCAGAAGGTTGAATTGTGAGAGAGAAAGAGAGAAAGGATGGTGCAGAGAGCATTGTGTTGGAGCTCCTGGGGTTTCAAATTAGATTATTTAGCCAGATGAGAAGTGGACAGAGTCCTTTCTTGACAATAAATTACGGCCATTTTCTCCAGCATATGTAGTCCATTTTCCTTCCTTCTCAATTTCTTTTCCTCTTACACTTATTCTCCTAATGGGATGGATAAATAAATTAAAAAAGAAAAAATGGCGGAAAGGGAGAAACTTTGGAAAAAGTCTTCGTCTTCAGTACTAAAAATTAGAAATTTTTGATGTAACGACTTTTGGACTTTCTCTCAAGGATTTTGGTTAAGAAAGTATATCTTTTTGTTCTACAGTTTTTCTAGTTTGTTTGTTTTTGTGGTTTCCACTCTCGTGTACCTTTTAGGCCTTTGAACACTGGTTTTGGTACAACCCTTGGGGAATGAGAGCGCCTGTGAGTTGGGAACAGCAAAACCACCTCGTGATATTCGAAGGATTCGCCTGGGAGTAGAACCACCGGTAACTGGATATTCAACGATGGGAGGAGGAGAAAATCATAGAAAAACATCCTGCATTGGATTGGAAATAGAAGACTGATCCGAGGACGTGTCAGAAGAATCACGAATCGAGTAGGCCACGTATGAAATATCCCCCGATCCATCAATTATTTATCCTTATTGTTTTTGTTTGTTTTATTTTATTTTAGTTTTGGGCTTTCTTCAGGAATAAAATAAAACCATTGTAGGTATACTTCAGGGGTTAAAATGACATGGGAGGGATGCAGCTGTTTTGGGTTACCAAAATAGCACAATCGTAAGTCACGTCTCTGTACTTCACCACTTCCATTTTACTTTAACAAATTGCCCAAAGTTGAGATTTTGGCAATAACAGTTTCAGTACTGATTGACATGTTCGTCATATCAGCCTCCGTAATTCCCTTGAAATTTTGCACGCCATGCTATTTTGTAAAGGACCGTGGCACCGGACTGACTGTTGAATAAAAGGGTTGTTAATTCTTAATAGTTAAGGTATTAAATCCTAAAAGAAAATCAATTAAGAATTATAGGACAATGAACTGCAGTACAACTATTAAATTTACGAATGGTTTGAGAGACTGACTCACAATTTTGGATTTCTCATTCTTTTTTTCATTTCATTACACTTCGCATGCGTTTATGTCACATGTCGGAATATTGGAAATGATTTTATTGCCGCTTTAATAGGAGTTTAAAGAAGAATGAAGGAGCTAAGATTAAAACCAAAAGAGAAAGCCATAGATCAAATGTGCCAGAGAATAAGAGAAAAGAGGGGCAGAACTTAGGTTACTTGAGCGTATTCACGCGGTCAGAGAGAAATAAAAAGATTATTTTTATTATTAGAAATGTATAATCACATAATGATAATGATAGGTAAAGTAACCAAACCGAAATGGAAGGTATACAAATTATCTATATATGTAATTACACATTACACAAAAACAGATAATGAATAATTGAGACAGAAAGTTGCAAGAGTGAGCCAATTTTTACAAGAAAAAAAAAATTCAAACGGCATTGGGTCTAAGTGTTCATGGCTGGATTTTCTGATTTTCAGGACAGTCACACAAAATATCGTGTGACTGCATTAGGGCAAATAAAAACCGGAAAGAAATGAACAGCAAAACTAACAAATAAAGGGAAACTGAAGAAAGACGCGGTGAAACTAACATTGTTAATTTACACGGAATGGTAATGGGAATTATCGATTTTGGAGAGTGGGAAACAAGAAGGACGGAAGTAATGAGAGACAAAATGGAAAATAGATATAAAGAAAGAGAAACGTAAACGAAAAAGATGGAATAGGTCGATAATTCATTTCCAGTCGCCTGACAGAAACAAATTTAAAATAAAAACAACAACCCAAAAACACGTGAAGGAGGGCAAAAAGTCAGGACTCATTTTCATTTCCGGTTGATTTAGTCCAGTTGGAGGAGTCAAAGAAGACGGTGGTTGACCGGTGAAGAGAGGGGTAGTGGAGGGGCCACAAACGGCAACAAGACAGTAGTTTACCCCATCCTCCCCCCGGAAAACCCCCTCAGCGTCCACAGAGACAGAAAATTGAAAATGACCATGTGCGACGTTACAGAGAAAAAGAATGGAAAAGCAAAAACGACTCGGTGAAAATGCTTCGAAATTATTAACGGGAACGAACTTGAAATTGCAAAAATAAATTAGAAAATGAGAGAGGGGAG
The DNA here is from genome assembly GCA_037055365.1 of Polyplax serrata. Classification (NCBI taxonomy): domain Eukaryota; kingdom Metazoa; phylum Arthropoda; class Insecta; order Psocodea; family Polyplacidae; genus Polyplax; species Polyplax serrata. The sequence continues at coordinate 740,382 of JAWJWE010000038.1, read as the reverse complement.
AGCAGGAAGAGAGAGAGAGAGAGAGAGACAGAGTGGACAGAAGAGAGTAAAGGCAAGGGTATGAGCGTCAGAGAGAGAGAGAGAGAGAGCTGGCAGGGTGGGCCAAAAGAACCCTAAAATATTTTCCCAAATTCTGCTCATTTTGTTTTATTTCGTTTGTAATACGATTCCGTCCAGAATTCGAGCTTTAATATCAGGATAAGAACAATTTAACTGACTTTCCCGAACTTTGTCTGTTCTCCTTTATACCTATCGCCCACGAATTATCTATTTGATTCACCTATCGATCAGCATGACAACTTTTGTGACACCTGCCCAAATTCACTGATACCATAAAAGAATGTCATTTTGGCGAGGGGAGTTACGTTTTCCCACGAAAACAAAAACAGAGTAAAAGAAAAAGAAGAAATCCATAAAAGACCGTGAAGGACAGCACGTAGGGAAAGATTCCCTGTACCTCGTCACTGTACCTGTGACGTTTTTTTTTCCTGTACAGTCAAAAAGAACCAAAGCGTTTTACTCCTTCGTCCAGGATTCCTTGCTGTTCTTCATTGTTTTCGACCTTATCATCATGGTGGTAACTCCGTGGATTGTTCTAACTTGAGACCTTTCCATCTTTCATTTAAGGAATACCTGAAATGAGTTTTGATGCGCACTACTGTATAACAATTTACTAGTACCTACTGAAGATGAAAGCAACTGACAAAACTGACTATTTTTTCTGTCCTAAATTTTCAATCTTCCCTTTTCTCCCTTGCTCTCAGGATGTCTTTTGTATCTTACGTATCACTTTCTTCAATTTCTCCTTTTCATCCATTCGTCTTTCCTTGATTTCCTTTCGGCAGAAATTGTTTTGTAATTCTCACAGAATTCCTTCTGTTCCATACAGCCAATCCCAGGTATACGTTTAAACATTCCCATTTTGTTTTATTTTCTCTTTGACTGCAAATGAAAATTTTTTACATTACACATTGTAATAAGATGGAGCATTTTATTTATATTACTAAATTCATACGTTTCTTTCTGATTCATAATGATATCCTATAAATTTTCTAATTTGCACGATACGTCCTCGTCAGAGTTGTCCTTTGTGAACGACAATGGGATTTCCCACTGTAAACACCTGGCGTGAGAGAGGTTGTATTCGTAACATCAAACACGGGTAGAAGGGAAAGAAAAAATCTTACTTTGTGTGACCAACAGAGGCAGACAAGGGTGGAGGAATGGAGATAGGCCGTTCTGCTGTAGGACCCGAAGAATGAGCTATGGCCTTCCATCTTGACCACTGGTCATCAAACAAGGAGGGTGAACTTTATTGTCATAGAAAAATTAATGATCTAATCTACAGAATGTCCGAAAACCCGACGTTTAATCACTTCCTCTCATATATAATTCATACTCCTACGTAGAAGTTGAAACTGACTTTTCCAGGAAAATTTTCATTTTGAGGAAAATTCAAAAGGTTTTTCTGCACATTTTTCATTCTCGGGTCAAATTGTAAGCATTCAAATCGGTCAAATTCAAATAACAAATTTAAATTGAAATAAAAAAAATATTTACTAACGCACTCTGAGATGATGTAAACTGTTATAAGAAGTCGCATATTATACTGTACAAGTACTGCATAGTGATAGTAAGCATAATATTATAATACTAAATAGAATTTGAGGACTCTACCATCCCTTGTTATACCACCCATCTGCACGGTCTTGGTTTTTGTGCTGTTTCAACTCCATCAGGATTTGAGTCTGGTTCATTGCTGGGTTCATTTCTGGTCATTATGAACCTTGGAAATTCGATCATTTCTTGTAATTTGTCTTATTCCATCTGCGGTTTCTTCGTTCCCTTCTGACGAGAGTTAAGAATCACTTCCGATTAGCAAATTGTCACGGAGTTTCATCCCTCGATGTCACCCCTTGCCTGCTTGTACCAACATTAGGAAGGGAACCCTCAGGGCTAGAAAAGGCTGCTCTTACGTCTGCTATGATTGTCATCCTGCCTTGTACAACTCGTAAACCACCGAACACAAAGTAATCCGCGTCAAAGTTTAATTACAGTGGCAAGATAAAAGTAGGAAATTTGGGGTTGTTCGGGGGTTGAAGGCCCTGCGGACGACTGATGACGAAGCATATATTCGGATGTTCCAGGGGGTTGGAGAAAACCGACCTGTCTAAGGCTGAACAAACCCTTTCGGGTGATTGAATTTTGTGGTGGCCGTCTATGACTAATTTAGAAACTAAAAAAGTAAGCCTTGGTACTTTCCATCACAAGTGACGTTCGTGGCACATTGCTCTATATTTTAGGAGATTTCTCCATCTTGGGTGACATTCCAACAATGAGATGACTGGCGTCATGTCTTATTCCGTCGCTTACGTATCTCACTTTGATTACAGTTGGTTACAGTTGACATAAACCTGAGCCCCTTTGAGGTTTCCTGCCTATTGACTGGAATACGTTTTTTCCCGAACTGGCCTTTTTTGAGCTTTTCCGAGGTTTTTCGTTTTCTACTTTCTTCTCTTTCTCTCTCCTTTACATCACTTGATTTCTCTTTAACCTGAGGTCGTCTCAGGTCAACTTAGGCTTGATCAAACTTTGGTAAGATGTGTCTACTCGTCAGTCAAGGACATCTCCTACAATTTTCTATTTACACGGTAAACAGGGTAGAGGCATCAAGAATGATTTTCCGTTTTGCTCGCTTCTCACTCGATTTTTTCGATTTCTCCCGAACTTTTCCTCTCTTCCATAGAAATTTCTTACTTGTTCGCTTGAGGCTAAGCTTTTCCGGTTTTTCCGGACAGTTAAATTGATTTATTTGCTTTACAAATTAGACAGAGGAGAAGGCACCGGAAGGGAGAGGTAGAAAGAGGAGTTGAAGATGAGAACGAAAAAGAAAAAAAGGTCGCCGATAAATCCCCAAGAAGAAACTGACCGTAATTTTGGATGCCGCAGATTTCCACTTCTGTCTCATTTCATACACTCAATCTGATGTCCATTTGTTTCATTCAACCACAGCGTGGGTCCACCTCGAATTTTTTTTCCACGTTGTTCCCTGAAGAAAAAATGAATTTCAGGGTCGGGAACCCTGAGGGTTGATGTTCTTTCAGGCATCCATCAACATCTACTGATAGTTCTGTAGGATTCTGTATCGAACTTACCATTCCTCATGCGTATTTAAAGGCAAGTTCAAATAATGAAAAATCTTCAAAAACTTCATTTTTGTGCAAATACGTCCTCTCAAGTTGTCACCGTCACTCTCTCAACTGTTAGAGGAGGTTAGGACCTGCTGAGGCAGGGAGAATGGAAAAGAGAAACTGGAAAATTGCACAGCTTCCTTCCACAACTTGACAGATCTCATACAGAGACTGGCCTATTGAAATCGTAACAAGATTAATTATTCAAGTTTCCCAAATAGAATGGATGTCTTCTGGAGAGTGGCGAAACTGCCTTCGTTAGCTCGGTTTTCTCTCCATCTCTTTCTCTCCTCTTTGGTCTCTCGCACTGTTCTCGTCTTTGTCAGTGATTCTCTCCTCTTTCTGGGTTACAGACGTGAAAATGGTTTTACAAACTCCCGAAGGTAAATTTCCAACAACCTCCTCTGTAAGGTAAAGACAGGTAAAATGATCATAAAATGAGTTAAAACCTACTACTTTATTATGCTTTCTACCACAACCGATTAACGTTGACTCGCGTTCGCTGCTCTCCTAGTCTCTTCCCGGATTTTCCTATTCTTAATTCAATTGGGAGGGAAATATTATTTTCAGATTTGGTTTCATTTCCACTGACCAGTCCTCAGGTAGAACACGAACTTCATGTCAAGTCTATCGGCCGTTGTTTTCAATATTTTCATTATTAACCTGGCCCACCTTTTCGATTTCCAATATCAACTATTAAAAGCTTCATTTGAATGTCCTGCAACACTGTGGCGTGTATATTTCTTTTCCCAATTTCTTTGACCTCAGCTTTTGGGTGAAATGTCAACGTAGAAGTTTCAGTTCAAGTATCGATTTCTTTCTTGTAATTTTATTGAAAATTTTCAACCTGTAAATGTTTAATATTTTAAGTTTAAAAAATTCGCCATTTTATGTTAGATCCCAGGCATGACATGCGTTTTCCATCTAAAAGGTCCCCGCCTTCTATATTAATATCAATTCTGAATGGGGCGTTATGTTTCATATTTTCAATAAAGCGAACACCTCCCATTGGTGGCTTTTGAAAACAATAAATGCTTTCCAGTGGGGAGCAAACAACCACCTGATTGGCCGGGGAAAATTTCATATTTTCTCCGGGCGGGAATTTCATAACAAATCAAAATGTTTTGGGAAAATCATCTCTCGCTGGTTTTCCCCGGTTTATTTTTTGCTTCGGCCCTTTCTCTCTTGCTTTCACCCTCGGCTTTCCCCCTCCCACTGCTCAATCTCCTCTCTCTCTCTCTCTCTCTCTCTCTCTCTCTCTCTTTTGCTCTCTCTAGCCGTTTCACTCACTTGCAAGCTTTTCCTCTCGCAGTTTTCCATTCCCCGGAAAATCTTTTTCAATATTATTCATAATTTTGTTATTAAATGAAGGGAAAAAGCTGAATGTTAAATATAAGTGAAACATTCAACTAAAACGAACCTATTTCGGTCGTACATCCCCAACATTGAAAGACCCGGAATTTTCCGGTTTCACCAGCGATTTCCACCGTTTTTCAAACAGAATTTCTCTCACGACCGAGCTTTCAATGGTCTCACTGCATTGGGTTTCTCTTGGCAGAGTTTCGGTCTTCTTACAACTTGCTTTGGCTTTCTCCTGTTTTGTCTTTTCTCTTTTGGGTCTCCCTTTGCCTCTGGACGATCGATACGCTTTATAAGCCTAAATCTTCTTTCTGAAAGCCATTAGGTATTGTTCTTTTGCTTTATTTTCCATTGTGTGGTCAGCAGTGGAAGGAAACACGGGGTGAAGAGAGCGTTTGGTAGGTGGAAAAGCGGGCTGAGCGGACAGAGTTTGAGGGAAAAGAAGAGAAACACGAAGTGGGTAGAGTTTCTCTCATGCTTAACTGATTTTATTTTTTCGAATGTGTGTGTGTGTGTGCCTCTGTATCTGTAGGTGTGTAGGAATGGAAGGGTAGGACGCCAATATCGATTCTTTTAATTTTTTTCTTTCTTATTCCATCGACTTGTCCTTTCTTTTGCAATCGTCCTCCTTTGTCCTGGACTACCCACTCTGAAGATTCCCTGAGAATTACATTATCGGGCTTCCCTGGTTGTTCCATGTCATATTGCGCAGAACCAACTTTTCAGATCCTCAATTATTCCGGATTAATAACACACAACATACAACAAAAGAATCGATTTTGTGTCCTCATAGAGCATGACGTCGGTTTCTCGGTTTTCAATTAATTGTTTATCACCGGAGAAGTAGATGGAGAAGAGCAATGTTCAAAGGGAATATAAAAGACAGAAAAGAATAAGAATGGAAGACGACATAATTTTTGGAAAATCCCCACATCTTGGATGACGAAAATACGGTGGTCAGAAGTAGTAACCAAATTTAAAAGAAATAGATTCAACACCAAAACATTAAAAACAAAGGAGTTAACTGACGAAATATATAGTCAACTCGCATAAAAACATTAACAGTTGCTTTAAAAATATAAAATTCATTTTTTATTGTATGAAGATATTAAATAAATAGCAAAAAGGAAACAAAGTATTGTGAGAAATACAAGAAGACACGAAAAATTTAGAAACGCAGATATGCGTAGAATATAAGTAACTGCAAAAGGTACAAGATTCCCATATGTTATGAGGTAAATAAAAGAGTAAGAAAATTACGTAGAGGAATGAAGGAGTTAAGAGAAGTGAGTAAATACGACAGAAAGAGTGAGAGAAAGGTAAGAAGGAAAGGCAGAAAAGGAAAGGTCACCTCCAACCACTTCTGGGGGTCATAGGGACTCCACAAAAGGGCGCCATCAAGCAGTTTCCTGCGGTCTCTCACGTAGCTCAAATAGCTTTTTAGCGCGTCTTTTTTCCATTATTACAAATTAATTAATCCTTGAGCGGTTGGAGAGCCTTTTAAAAAGGTCCTCCGACATTCCACGGCCTGTCCGCAGAGCCACATCGTCACGTAGAAGCCATACCTTAACTTTTTCCATTCGGTGGAAGCGATGGTGGGGCTCTCCAGAAAATTTATCTTCATTATCGGAACGTGTCGCCATTACAAATGAAAACTCACTTAGCCGCAGAAGAAAAAGTAACCAAAATTTTATTCCCAAAATAAAACATGAGTGCTAGACATCAGCCTGAGTCGAATTTCCGTCAGGCAAAGACCGATTCTGTTCAACCGGAAGTGAAAAAAAAAATATAATTCGAAAGAAAAGCTCAGATAACTGGAATGGATTCGTTTGAAATCGCGTTTTCCTTTTGTTTCCTAGAAGTGTCTGGAAGTAATGGGAAAATCGGGATTTCGAAAGGCTGGCAAGAAGGAAAGGCCAGTCGGGAGGGTTGGAAAGAAACGACGGAAAACATCGATAAAAAGATTCGTTTTCGTGCCCCGCGGCCATATATCGGCGGTCATTTTCCAGAAAATGAAGAAAAGATTTTGCCTTGGACGAAACTTTCCCAATACGAAGAGGCCCGTAGTTTACTTTCTCCAGCACTCGAAGGCCCTTCAATTTTCTTATGCTGACATCATTTCCAGAGAGCCGGATCCAATAGAAAGTTCCGACTTTCGGAAACTTTTTAATTTTTCCTTTGGCCAGGGGGTTTTCTTCAGATCACGGGGTGAGATTTTGAGTTCAGGAGGTAGGAGTGGACTACGTGGCCGGAAGGATTTTCCGGGAAGACGTTCCATGAAGACTTGATAGAGAAATTCTAGAAAAGACTTTCCGATAGAAAGAGATTGCTTTCTGTTGGCTGGTTTAAAAATATAAAGTGTAACAATACATTTATATTTTTTTGGGGTACATATAAAATAAAATAAATATCTTTACTCTTCCTTACCTTTTTAATTGACCTGGAAAGCAACGAAAAAGGATGATCGCTAGAATTTCTCGTTTAGAATTTATAGTTTTGGTTTACCTTAGGAATTTTATGTTATTTAAATTTCAAATTCATAAATTTCTTGGGTAAATGGTAATGAATATCGGAAAGAGCAAAAAGAATCAACGAAAGTAAGATTCCACAAGAGGAAGTTTCTAAAAAAATAACGACTGGTTGACATAAAAGAGTGAAAAAAACCTTTTTCATACTAATTGGTCATGGTCGTGAAGCGAACTATATCATGTTCTCTTTTGTCTTGGTAACCTTCATCCTAAGTCTACATATGCATGACTGTTACAAAACGGCATTTCCTTCTCCAACTCCAATTTACATTTCACGGTTTTCCATTCTCTGAATTAAACTTATTTAGGAGTCAGCCATTATGAATGGTTGCATTAAAAATAGTCAAACTGAACTCGCGGGGACCCTTTTAATTCCTCTTCTAATCTCTGACTTTAACTTTCCCGGTTGTTCTTGAGTTCTCCTGCTTCCCCATCTTGTCTGCTGCCACCGTCTGCCCTTATTCTTCTTTGTATTTCTCTTTTCTGTCTTCCTGACCCGTTCTGTTCTCTTCTCGTGGCCGCTCTCTTCTCATTCCTCTTGCCTTTTTCGCTCACAAATTTCCATTTAACATTAACGCAACGAGTCATTTGTCACCTGGTGAGTGAAATTGCTGGCTTGAAACTACTTGACACTTCTCAGTTACTGCTCTAATTGCTTTTTTACAATATTCGGTTCATAAAAACAAATAATAACAAGTAAGATTAAAAAAAGTGACTTATTAAAGCACAACGAGGTGAGTTGTATAATTTTCTTAGTTCCCTTCAACCCGAATAATAGAGCCATATTTCTTAAAAGAGGAACAGCAACTTAACACACACTCTTTGACGTCCTTGTCAAAGCAAATTAAATTGAGTCAAGAAATTCAAGAGAATCTTACGCAGGTTGGACTTAATAAGCGAACCAACATAACGAAGCACAAAACAAGTCAAAGGGTTGATTTTAGACCTTAATAAAGATGGTGTTAGTGACACTAGAATTAGGAAGGAGCAATCGGGGAACCTAATTATAACCCTTGCAAGAGGAAGAAAGACCAAAATCTAATCAAATCAGGTGAAAATTCAGGTGAAAGTTGGAGAGAAATGTTTCGTAGTAGAATAATACAGAAACAATCAAACAAAATCTAAAAGAATACTAAAATAAGCGAAAACACGAATAGCTAACACGCGAAAAAGAAATATTGGCGAGCTACTTGGGATGCCTTACAATACAGTTATGAAAAAGGCGACATACAGAAAACATTAATATCTGAGAAACCAATTTGGCTTCAACAAAGGGAAGTAAACAATAATAAATAGTAAAATAACCTGAAACCACAGGACAGCAAGAGCAACCAACCTATGCATCTCCTTTCAATATCCTTCCTTGAAACGCACCTAGAAGAGCCCTTGATAAAGAACAAATTCTATTAACGGAAAATAAAACAATCCCAACAGGCACAATACAAATACACAAAAATACAAGTCACAATTCAATAATTGTAAAATATTCCTACAACTGTTTAAACACATTTTATAAGGTATCCATACAAAATCTACAATGTTTTGTGGACTTTGGACCTCGACGAAAGTCTGAAGGACCAGGTACTATGAGCAAAATTCTCTACCTTCAAGTTCTCCTAAATAAAATACTTCACGGCGCTCCCATTTGGGACGATAAGGTCGTAAATAATGAAAAACTAAGAGCCACAATTGAGCAACCCCAGAGGCAGATGGCAATACAAACAATACATCCAGTCAGGCGTACTTCCTATTCCTGTTTTGGTAAATCTATAAAAACATAGCACTGAACAACGAAAGATGGAAAATAAGAATGAAAGGAATAATCCGTGATGCGTTTCATTGTGATGCATGCCAAAATATTAACACTCGTTGACGTAATACTCTTTATTTATTAAATTATGAATAATTTCTGTCCCCCTACACTTCAAAACACAGCTGCAAATCGAAGTGAAAATATACAGTTAGAAATATCGCTGGAACATTTGAGTATAGAAATTTTGTGTGGGTAGGATTGTAGAAAAGTGAAAGAAATAAACGAAACAGCAAATAAAAGTACGGGATATATAAAAGAAGAGAAAATTGGAAGAAGCGGAAGTGGAAAGCAGTAAAACGAAAAATAAAGAAGAATATGAGATTTTGATGGGATTTGTGAAAAGCAGAGAGAAAGGAGAAGGTTGGAAAGTAAATTTGAGTATAAGACACTGGTTATCAAAGGACAACTGAAAGAAAAGGAAAGTTATAATTATGAAATGAGTAAACGCAAACTACGACATGTTATGTTTGATGACAACAAGAACATAAAATTTTTCGACCGGGTTATAAACCAACGGTTATGGCATTGTAAATTTCTAAAAGGAACCGATTGTGATTTTTAAGAACCAGTTTTTATGTTTGATGTTACAACATTGTATTCATATTTACATTGAATTATCATTTTAGCAAAATTTAGACATGGATAGGTTCTACAAGACTACTGTAGTGTTCAGCCAGGTAATGACTCAGCACTCCGATACTTTCGGATTAGTTTGATTAGTATCTAAAATAGAGTAAAGCATTTGTAAGTGACAAATTTGAGGTTCACCTACAAATTATTGTGACCTTTCGACATGAATGGCATGGCACCCAGTCTTCTCAGGTGGTCAAAAAGTACCAAATTCGTTGGTCCTTTCGTACATGCGTTCCTCATTCCTGACATTCTGTTCATTAATGTAGTCTAAATTAAAATTATAAGTTCCATAAATTCATCGTAAAACAAAATAAACACATTTATCAACTCTTATAGGTAATTATTTATATTTTAATATTTAATATTTAAGTATTGGTAGACGGCACTGGACCTCGAAAAGGTAACGGCAAATGCCACTGCCTACATAAAAAAATAAATATTGATGAATCCCTCAGATTTTTAAAATAAATAATTACTTGGCTATTAATCTTACGCGGCTATTAATATGCGACATGTAGCCAAAAGCATCATCAAGAGCACCTTACTAATAGATATTGTTTTAAAGGAAAGATTTTGTAATTTCTGTGCGAAGAAAGCAAAAATATTTCGCTTTCAAAGGGGATCGTTTCGCCGCCGCGGTAAAACGTCTCCCCCCATTATTAAAATATTCACATCGGAGTCGTTCTATAAGTTTTCAGTGTTTGATACATTCTTTTATATGCTCGATTTACTCGTATTACGCTATTTACATTTTCCTCGCATTGCCTATATTTTATTTTGGATGGGACAAAAAATAATTCAGGGGTGGAAGGAGCAGAAATCGGGGCGAAAAAGACGGGGAAAAGGAAAATTCTTCAGGGCTCCCGATTTATTAAAAAACCGGGGCCCTCGTTCGCTTCCGCCGCCCTCTCGCAGCCATTTTACATTTTGATTTATTGCTTGGATTATTTCTATTTCTTGAGGTTTTTTTCTTTTTGCTCAGCTACTCCCTTGGTCGTTTTTCCTTTCACCCCAGACAGCCCCGTCTTCCTCGGGTTTTCATTCCTTCGGTTCCTCACCTTTTGCCAATTTCAACCCCTAAGTGCCTTCTACACCCTCCAACCCCATCAAGTTTCCGTTCTTAAACGTTTTGCTTTCCTTTTTTTGTCCCAAGTCGTTTTGCATTAATTTTCTTCTTCGTTTCCTGAGCAAGCCCCAAACCCAGTCATAATCGGAGAAGAAGAAATGGCTATTTGTTATACTGGGTTGTGGCGGTGTGGCATGGCTAAAAGTTTTTATCATTTTGCAAATGACACTTTACTTCAACATAAAATGCTGACTTAAAAAGGGATACAATTTTAACACCACCGATATGGATGTACGAGCTCGTATATAAATATGAGCAGTCATCATTATTCCTTTATTTTAAACATCTAACAAACAATACAACAGAAAACTACTTTATTAAACCAGAAAGAGCGTATAAAATACCCATGAGGAAATGTACAAAAGGAGAAGAAAAAAGTGTTCTGAAATCAAAAGGGAAATAATATGACATAACTGGAAACGAAGGATCATCATTCCGGGGGCAAAGGCAAGCTGCAAAAGTGGCCTGGCACCGCGCATCTATGGGCAACTGATACGACGCGTAAGAAATTTCAAGGCAAGAAGAGAGGAGCCGAAGGCATCAGCTAAAAACTGAAAAGGAACAGAAGTGAAAAGAAAGGAATAAGGTCGAAGAAATGGGCGGCCAAACGGAAGGAAAAGGGCGGATGTGACGTCACCGGGGGTCAAGGTATCCAATATTAATATATGGACGGGGATGCGCAGTAGAAAGCCAATCGGGTAGATACGTGCACTAGTCAGATATGATAAATTTATGGATGTAATAAAAGGAGAGGCGCTCATTGGACGTTAGACTGTAAACCGGGCCAGGGGTTGAAGCCGAAGCCGAGGACGATGCTGTTGGGGGGCTGGGGGATGAAAAACCCGGCCGTATGAACGGGAAAACGTATATAAAAACGGCCATAAAAATGAAGAGAAAACTATAAATTCTAATATTGCTGCTTTTGAGCTTTTAGCTAGGCGCGCATTTTCTTTTTCTTCCTGCTGTTGCTCCTGCAGCTGCCCTGTCTTTTCATTCGGACACTTCCTTTTTTTCACTCGGTTTCTTTCATTTTCTCCGCATCTACGGATTCCAGCTTTTTTGTGTATGCGTTTGTGTGTGTGTGTGTGTGTGTGCCTGTGCGTAATGAGGAGGGGGTAAAAATCTTTATGGGGAGGTTGTGTGTGCCATCTGCACGTAATGGGCCGAACGTTTGACGTTACAGAATTAAATTTATCACCTATAAAATGCTTTTATTATTTTTATATGCAAGAATTAGTTGGGAAGTTATGCCTGTTACTGTTTCGAGATGACTTTGGAATGCTGGAAGAATTGACCGAAACTCTGACAGACACCATAGGTTGGAGTATTCGAAAAAAAATTTCGTAGCGATCGGAGCATGTTTGTGCATAATTTTTTGCAATTTAATAATAATAATCAAATTTAATGCTCAATGGTTTTACCCGGATGGAAATGGAAATCCCCGGCGACCTATCCAGTAGATTTAAAACTAAATTTCCTAATGAAACGTGTCAAAACATTGCCTGTATCTTCCCGTATTTTGCTTATTTTTAAGTTTTGCAATAAATGAATGAATATGTTCTGTTGTGTGAATTACTAAACTTTTTAATTGGTGGTGTTGAGTTGAATCTTTTCCTAAACACGTCCATTCACTCAAAATTTCAACTTTCAACTCAAAGTAACCTCCGACTGACACCTTTCCTGAAGGTCAGATAATGAAAATTTTGGGTAGATTAACACGAAGATAGAAAGATTTTACGGAAATGAATCATTATTTAAGGATGTCAGGGTCGTTACGAAAGGGTTTTGAATCGAAGGGTTGCGATTGCGTTCTGCCAGGGTGATTTGTTTTTCACGTTATTCTCTTTTATTATCAGGTTAACAGTAACTTTAATTAGATATGCCCAAATGGAACAGTCAAACTTTTCCATTTCCCTTTAATGGTTAACGTTTTCTGTTCTCTCGTTCATTTCAGACTACTATGGGTAGTCCTCTTCTGTAACTGACAATTGGCGATTTCAGACACGAAAAGGACATTAATTAAATAGAGAAAGATGAAGAATTTTCTTAGCAAATACAACGGATCTGTTGCAGAGTTAAAAAAGGTTACAACGTTCAGAGTTAACCACAAACCATAAGATGGTTGGAGGAGAAGAATTTTCTTTTTCGTATTGCGACAAAATCAATTTATGTCACTCGACAGCACTGTTTTTCATAGACGAAACAGGATACGCAAATCTTCTAAACCTGATTGTCTAAAATACCAAAGAAATAGAGAATAGGAAGCAGGCAAAAAGAAGGCAGCGGCTTAAGAAAAAATGAAAATGGTAAGAGAAAATCAAGATATTACAGAGAAACGTGTCTGAAAAGAGAATTTATGTTAAGGTTGCACGTCATTTCTGACGGAATGAAAGAAAAAAGGAGAAAAGAGAGAAAGAGTGAGAAAGAGAGAGGATGTGTGTGCGTGCGAATGAACACGGAGTGAATCTGAAGAGAGAGAGAGAGAGAGAGAGAGAGTGACAAAGAGAGAAAGTAGAGAGGAAGAGGAGCTTTTGGAACTTAATGGCCGGATCCAGGAAATTGTGCGCTCATATATCTCTTGGCAGATTTATGAAAGCGCTTTTCTTCCAACAGCAGCACAGCAGCACAAGACGGGGCTGCAGAGAGGCAAGGAGGGGGTAGGAAGCCTGGCTGGGAAGGAAGGTTGGCAGGGAAGGGGAAGAAGAAATAATATACAATCTTGTGCTGCAACTATTTCTGATAGTTTTGTATTGAACAACTTTCTCACTTTCTCATTTTTAATTTTAGTTTTCGGCCTTGTTTTTGTTTTCGTTTATTTTCTCTTTCTCGCTTTCCTTTTCTATCCAACTTATTGTTTTCCTATTTTCTTTTATGTATTGTAAGAATGCCCTAAATGTGACCTTTTCAATTTCAAAAAAGTCTAAGTTTATATGATTCCTTTTTACATTGTAAGTTCTATTTGATTTTTACGTGAAGGCTCACTAAGAGCACGCTATGTCCCCAGGTTTAATGAAATACATTTGACACCTGGATGTCGTTAGTGATTAAGTCACAATTATTGGGTTAGTAAATAAGGGCTGCATAAGGGAAGCAACTAAACGCAGGTAATGCAGCACTTGCCCTAGGCAGATTTAAAGAGAGAAGCAACAGCAAGAAATTCGTCTGATACCAAAGCAAGTTCACCGATCCACGTCAGCACTGACAGAAAAACGAATATGTAAATTTAAAAATTTGTGATTCAATTTGTTTACCGTAAACGTCAGAGGCAAAGTAACAGATGAAGCAACGGCAGGAACAGCAGGAGTAGGAGCAGCTCACTGCTTGGGTCTCTCCTGCCCTGAGTCCTTCAGACTCGTTAATTTCTTAACGGGGCATTCATTGTAAACACCTACGGGGCCAATTAATTCATAATTACCGTTGATTTTACATTTTCTGTCTAAACAGGCAGTCAAACGATTGTCACACGCAGGGATTGATTGGTAATGCTGTTGGCGCCGGGCGTCCTTCTTCCGACAGGAGACGACGGGCCTCAATTAACCACAGAAGCATAATCAACCTCCTAATTATTCTTCAGTTCAATTGTCTGAGACTCCAGTGACTGAGTCGTTACTCCGAAGAACATAAAATAAGGATGTCGAACGACCGGCAGAAGGTACGACACCAGCAGTTTTCCTGTCGATAAAACAGGAAAACCGTCACGCGGTTAACTAAATACTGTTGGAGCTGTCGCTCACTGGTGTCAGATCTCATCCCAACGTCAGATTTGCTTAAGTCAATTTCTGTTGTCTTTGTCCTTCTGTGTTATTGAGAACAATCAACTCGAATTATTTTCGTAGAATGGTCTTCTTTTGTCACATTCCATTTGGTTAGGTGTTTTACAGGTGACTCAAGGAGGAGTAAGTTTCTGTCCAGTTTTCATATTTTTAATTAGTTTGCTGTCTTCTCGCAAAATTTGTTTCTAATAGTTTCTTCTAATAGTTAGTGTTGTTACTATTTTCTTCTTTATACATACTTTCGCATAAAACGTTTTACTAATACCTGGATAGTATTGTGGATTACCGAGTTTTCATGAATCTCTTTTGAAACGTTTGCATTTAACCGAAAAATGACTACCAGGTCGGTACGTATAAATCTTTCCTACAGGAAATAGAAACGGAAGTAGTTGAATGTTCGATCTATTACTACCGGAAACAACGGCTACTCATTTCATTTTATTGCTCTTCTAAAACTTCCTGTCTCATGGCGATTTCTGTGGTATTAAGACTAGCAAAATTTTTTGGAGTGAGTTACATGCGCGACCATAAGGTCAATAAATCATTTGACAGAATGATGAAAACAAGCAAGTATTAATTTTTTTTATCACAGATTAAGAAGTGCTATAACATTATTTATTTATAAATTTTTTTTTGTTTCTTTACTAACAACAATATTCAGAAAAGTTAAAAATATTGTAAGGCAGCTCTTTCTCTTTCAAACATTTCATATCATTTCATTAAATTTCTAAATTTAGTGTTGATTTTATTCCAATAACTAAACATATTGTTTTGCTCTCATTACATCATCCCTTTTTATTATTTCTCACAATTTTAGTAGTGAATAAGGTTGTGGGTCGAGTGTAGAACCAATTACTTGCTTACACTGAAATCATCAATTCTTGAGGAGGGCTGACTGCTGAATGGAGGATGAATGATTCTGTCACAAGGAAAACCAAAAAAATTGTTTCATGTCATGTAATGGAACAAGTCATTTTCCCCTTTGTTTTCCTCAGGTTTTCCGACTTGTCCGGGGACATTTTCTTTTACCAAAAAAACTTGTGAGTTTCCTCATCATCAGCCTTTCATTCGTTTCACCTTCTACAGTGAAAAAAGGTGTTAATAATTTTCAGGTGTTTTCAGTATCAGTATTCAGATAAGCCTTTTGCTTTATTACAAAATGTATTCATTGATTGCAGGTATTTGTTTCAAAACTCCCTATTTAATAATTCAAAAACCTTTCCTTTTCTAATTCTCGTGAGTGTCAGAGAAGTAGGGAAAAATTTTAAATTAAACTAAAAGCCAATGTTAAGTCCGAGGAAAATTAGAGGAAAAAATTGTAATAAAATAACCGTGACTTTTTACTTAATATGTTACGTCTAACTAATGAGAACAAACAGAAATTTCCATGCGGTTATGTTACATCTAAAATTCGGCAGGAAAGACATTTGTGTGTCAACAGCGGAGCCGTCATTGGTATTTAAGAGGAGACTTATTTGGTAGTAACTTTGCGATGGAATAAAGTCACCCGTTGCCCATAAAATCTTTGTTTAGGATACATTTGGAGGCGGCAAGTGTCCAAGTGTGAAGCTGACCATGCTGTAGACTCCCTGAGGAGAGAGGACCCTTGGACAATCCAGTCTCTAAGCGTCAACCTATAAGTGCATTAGTTTCAATGTAGGTGTAGTCATCAATAAGGAAGAAGTGAAAGAGGCGGTAAGAAGGGCACTAAAAGGTGGGCCCACACCCAGGGAAGAAAGGGAGCCGTCTCAAAACAGGTCGATCTGGGAGCGCTTAGAAGGACTGCAAATAATCCAATATCATCTGTTCAAACTACCTTTATGCAAATTCACCCGTTAGTGTCGAGCTTCGTTCAATAATGTAGAGCAATGCACAAGGGAAGAAGAAGTAGAGCTCGGGATGGGTTTTGGGTCGACCTGAACTCCTATGGCGTGTACGTATGAGAGCACAGAGGGAGAGACTACTCGACCGAGGAGACGAGAGTGTAAATAATGAAATATGCAAATCCATCATTGTGACTTATAATAGAAAATAGTTCATCAACATTAATCAGTTCGGAGTGTTTTGATGATTTGGAAAAAGTAAACAGAGACGAGGAGCAGAGGTGACATGTCGATCCTGTCGTGTTGTTTGCTTCATCTGCCAGAGGTGAATGTTTGGAAGGGAGGGCGGCAAACTACCCCAAAGTCTTAAACAAGTTTTCCATTCAGTCGCTCTCTGTTTCCTATTTTTCGTGTGTTGTACTCCAACTTGTGCCAGGTGCATCAAATTTGTAATTTAAACCTGTTTCGCAGAGTGTCACCGGGAAATATATATGTTTATATGTAATAAATTTTTATTCAACCTACCGACTAAAATGTTAATTCAAAGTTTTTCATTTTCTCTATTTTTAAATGGAGGTGTTTTTGTCAGTTCATCTCATTAATTCCTTCACAAATTTTATTGTCATCTTCTCTTCTTTTCAGATTTCTTTTTGTAAGGCAGACAGAGGCCATGTTAGTCTGACCGTCCAGCACCTCATCTCATTTTACAAATTTGTCTATCCTCTACTCATTTCTACTTTAACTAACATACAACATTTTTTCTTCTTATATTTTTTTGACATTGAAACTGAACAGCCTTCCTTTGTCTTAATTGAAACGGTTAAAAGTAACAAAATAGCATCGGGGGAAAATTTTGCTTTTGAATGAAAGAAGCCATACTTTGCCAAAGAGAAAATAAAAAGAAACGGAGACCATGAAAAGAAAAGCACAGTTAAAGGAATTAGAAAATTTTTAGAAAAGTCGTAACCGTAGAAAATGGAGGGAAATGGAAGGTGTAAAATGTTTGAAGGAAGACTTGAAGGAACACGAAAGGTTTGGTGTGGGCCGTTAGGGGTAGTTCTTTCTAAGGGTTGAGGGAAAATGGGAAATGGGAAAGAGCCCAGATATTAGCTGAAACAGTGATTCCGTATTCGGGGCACATTTTCACAAAAACTCGTTTCGTCAGTTTAATATATCCAGATGGACTTTTTCATTTTTCATTATTTCCAAAGGCCCCCACCAAAAACCCCTGGGTCCCTGCCCGTTTCTTCCTACCCTTAGGCCTCTGCGCTTACCGCTATTGGTGTATTTCCTTACATTCAAACACACACACACACACATGAAGCAGTGGAAGGAGAAGAACAAGTAGACAGAATGGCAGTTTCTTCTTTGATCGTAGACGAGATGAGTGTGATTTTCAGGGTGACGTTATTTCTGCTCTAATCAGAGCCTTACAAGCCTTTTCGTTCAAGAAAAGTCAGTAGTTTTAAAATGATGAACATTAATATGCAACATACAACATGAACTTTAAAACGGTTAATATCACTACATTGTAGTTCCTTTTTGCTTTTGCTCCGGGAAATCTCAGATTGAGACACGATGAATAGATAAAATTATAGGTGTAAGAGATTTACTTTACAACCCATATTAGTAGTAGTCGTAGTAGTAGTAGTAATTTTGGCGGTACCTAGAATCAATACCTAAAATAAATCCTTTTAATTTAGTATTTATAGTTTATTTTCAATAAAATCGACAAATTTCCGTTGACGCAGTATGAATGGTAGCAAAAAACTGTAAAGTTCTTGGCCGAATACATCAAAACGCTCCTCCTTTTTGCGATTTTGCTGCGGGTACGTCAGCATTTGTAATGAAAATGGAGGATAAGCACTTTTTATGCATTTATACTGTTTACAAGACTTTTATGTCACTTGATCTCTCTTGTACAATTATTTCTCACTTTAACGAATATATCCGTTTTTTATTGCTCTCATTTCTGTATTGTCACAAGTGAATTTTTTTATTTCGTCCAATTCATCCAGTGATGGATTTGCCCGTAGAGAACGTTGATTCCTCAAGACAGGATTGTCTTCTTTTAACCAAAAAGGTAGGCGACTGTAAAAGTGAAACTCGTTCGGACTTCTATTAAAGCTTAGGGTGAGGAGTCCGGCAGCAGACGACAGGGGTTTCCACGAAGAAACTTGGTGAAAATGTTGGCACCTGAAGTCTAAGCACGTCCTGCTGCTGCTCTCCTCGTTCCACCATTGTGCCAAAGTCTTATTTATTTCTCCAGAGCCCACCTTTTATTTCCCATTCCCGGGGCACTCTGTTGCCCTGCCCTGCCCTGCCCTGCCCTGTCAGCCTCACGCCACCTCCCATCTTTTCTTACTCCTTTTTTTCTTACTTCTTCTTATTCTGTCGGCCTACATGCAACCACCTCTCCACCCCTCCCCCGCCCCCCAACACCCCATCATCAATCTCTTTTTATAACCGCATGTATCTTCGTTATTTCGACATTTCAGTAAATATCACTTTCTTTTCTTTCGTTTGCTAACTCGCCTCTTGTTTTCTTTTTTCATCGTCCGCAACTCTCTTTCATTTTCTCCTTTTCCTTCTTTTTTTTTCATAAAATATTTTCTTCATTAATTGAAATAATGGTTAAAACTCTCGGTCTGGTATTTAATTAGAAAAAGTAGAAAATATGTCGGATGTACACTGAGGCATAAGCAGCTCAGCTTCTTCAACAAGTGACAGGTAATTGTATAACAAAAATCATTATTTGTCCCTCCGGAACACCGCATGAATAATTCGATACGAATAAAATTGAGGATGGGCTAAATAAAATGCGGAACATGAGGTAGGAACATGAAGTTTATGTAATAATTATCAATCAAAGAGAAAAATTACAATGTTTAATATTTAGAGCAGCCAAGGAACAATTATGGGAGCACAAAACATTGTAAATCCTATACAGAAATTATCGTTAAATTGTTCCATATTTCTGAAATAGTTTCCTTCTGATATCAATTTATATTTCAACTTCGAGTGAATACATTTCACCATTTTCAGAACTCTGAGTGAGAATATCGTTTATCCAAAAGGTTACCAGTCCAGTTGATTCCGTCAGAGTCCCCTCTGACGGAGCAACAGACGGACGCACCCACCCAAATGATCATTTTACCGCGCGTCGCATTCCTTTGACTACTTCCGTTTTTCCTTTGAATTCAGCTCAACATCTCTCTCTCTCTCTCTCTCTCTCTCTCTCTCTTTCTCACTCTCTCCCATAAATATTTTCCATTTAATAACGCAGAATGAGAAATCCTTTGGGGTTGGGGATTCGATGAAAGGAGTACGTGGCGGAGAGGGAGAACTGGAAAAGGAAAACGGAAGAAGAAAGAGAAAGATAGAGAGGTAAAGACAGATAGAAAGAGAAAGACAGAGCGAACGAAGGGGAAACGGAACGAAGGAGAGGGGAGCAAACGTTCGTAAATAGAAGCAATTTATTTATCTCTAAAATTTAAACCCAAAATTAAATTTTGAAAATTCTAAATTTCACGGGCATTATTCTGCATGAGTGGAATCTAAGCAGAAAGGGTGGACTACATTTGCAATGGGGACGAAGGGTTGTTGCAGCCCCGTTTTTGGAAAATATGAAAGCAAACGGGCGTAAAAGACACCCGGCCGAATGAAAAACACGGAGTCGTGTGAATCTTCTAAGGCTGCCCCCCCGAACGTTTGGGACCTTTGGGACTCTGTTTAAATAAACTGACAGAGATGGAGGCAGAGAGAAGGTTAAAGGAGGAATAAGATGAAAGGAGAACGAAAAACAGAAGTGAAAGCAGAAGATGAAGAGAGAGAGAGAGAGAGATTAAAGCGGGGTAGAGAAAATGGAAAATGAAATCTTAATAATTGTGACACAAACATTCTGTTTCGAGTCTTCCATTTTCATCCCCCGTTCAAGCAAAAGGGTTGTCACCGTCACCATTGACATCAACACGGATGTATCAACCTTTCCGATGTTGCGATGATTTGGCTCGGTGGCTTCTCTGAGGTCTGACCTCAGTCCATTGAAGGCAGACCGAGAAGAAGGGAAAATTGGAGAAAAAAATGTCGCAACATTGCAAAACATTTCCCTACACATGCGGGAATAATACAGAATGAAAGACAGAAAAATGTAACGGTTGCTTGAGTCCACACATTGCTGTATACTTTGAGTGAGTAGGTGAGATGGATTTTCCGGTCTTGAGACTTTACCGGTCCTCCTTCGACTTGGACAAAACAAAGCAGGAAGACAAAAAAACTAAGTGGGAAATTCCGTTCGGATTTTCCACGGATTTCCCGGTGACAAGTTAGCGAAAACTTTAAGTAAAGAGTAAACCTCTGGGCTGCGTCGGTCGATGAAACTTTCTAAACTTGGGATTAGTCTGGGGTTGTCCTTTTCTTTTGGGGTCTTCAGACGTGGTTTACGGGAACACTTAGACAACTTTATTTGATTTCTCTCTCTCTCTCTCTCACTCACTCTTAACAGTTATGTATGGTTATAATCCAACGCAGGTTTGCTTGCCCTCACAGGGCCGGAATGACACAATGTTAAGTAAGTTCAAGCATGCACCTGAATGATGTGGAAGATGTCCAAAGTTCTGCAGAAGGAAAACCTCGGACGGCAGGACGGTGTAGCCATTAAGTAGTACTAGTTGAGGTTAGACAACTTCAATTAATGTGTTTGTAATACTTCTTCTCGCTCCTTTCTTTACTCGAGGAAAATTAGTAGAAGCCAAATCAATATCATACGTTGCTTCAGAAACTGAAGGCTTGGAAAAATAATGATCATGTGAATATTCAAGACATTCCACCATTAAATATATTTTTTTGTTATTAGAAATGGAGATGAAGGTCACACCCGTGGTGAAAACAAAGAGAAAAATCAGAAACAATGCTTAAACAATGAGGCGAAATTAAGATTCTTCTTATAATACACTCGTATACGGTGATTGTAAATGATAAGGAAAAGTAAACCAAAGAATGGAAACAAGTCTTGTCTTGAGGAAGACACGACAAAACTGATGGACAAAGAGGTTGGTTGGTTGAGTGGTGCTCATGTTTATTTTCGCACGTAACCTTAAATCAATTCTCACAGAATTTTGTAATTCTCAAAGGTAATAGTAGTAACCAAAAAATATCTAACTGATGGGGAAGTCTACGGCTTTTTTGCGTTGCATGTAAAACAACAAGTGAATGTTTATTTGTAAAATGAAAAATGAAAAAACGATAGGAGGAACTCGAAAATGAAAATTGGAGAATATTTATCAAAACTAAAAATAGGAGTTGTTTTAATAATAACGTAAGCATGTCATCGTAATATCAAATTGGTTATAGTCGGCAGATTTATCATTTAAATTTATCCACAAAAAGCAGCATTAAACCAAAATTTAGGTGAATTCAATTGACCAGTCTGAAATATTTGTTACCTCCCGCTTGAGAGTAGGAGAGGGAGAAAAAGTAGAAATAATAGCTATAGAGTTTTAGCCCTAAGGAGTGAATAGTTAACTGGAAAGGTGAAGAAGACTGAAAATCCAAGCCGACCTTGTTTATATCCTCTACCTTTCTCTCTTCTTTGCTAGTTTTCCCTTTTAAAGTTGGTAAACAAACCTTTTCTTCCGTTCGACCGTTGCCAGCCCTCGACTTTCTTAATTAGTAGCAATCCAGATACGCTTTAAAGTTTTTACAATTTGAAAACTTACAAAAGATCCGTCCGTCTGTCCTTCCTTCTCTTTCGGCCTTTTCATCCTTTCCTCGACGGCGAAATCCCACGTGACCGATTTCATTACCTTTTTACTACTCTGTCGCACTTCTCCGTCCGATGGAAGAAGTACAAGTACAGTGGAGAAAGTACAAACCATTTTCCGAAAATAATGACAAAACATATATGTAAGACAGAGATTTAAGATGAACACAGTCAGACATAAAATGAAAGCCCCAAAATTTAGGTCTTATGGCGAAAAGAAATGACTCCCAGTTTCGTTATGGATAATAAAAAAAATGGTGGAATGAATAAAATGAAATATTAAGTCAAATAAAAGGCAACATCATGCAAAACATTCAAATAGCAAATGTCTCCAGGTGTGAGCAACAGGGGTAAAGTCCTTAGAGAAAACATTTTCAACTCAATAACGAAAACTCAATTAATAATTTCGGTGAAATGAATAAAATGAATTGAAAATAAAAATTATGTTTTTACAAATTGTACAAATGTTTTCACAAAAATTAAACGTTTCACGGTAATAACTACAATAACAATAATGGTAAAACAATGTGAAGTAAGAGTTACAGTAATGAACAATAGTTATGCAAAGGAAAAGCAGTTGGGTGGCAGTATTAAAATACCTTTTGAAAAACAATATGCAATGGATCTTTTACACTACAAACTGCGCACTTAGTTAGAGAACTGTTTAATAAAAAATGTCAATTAATATGACGTCGGAGGACCCCTTTGATTGTTTCAATTTTATGGTATTCGATCAGTCAGGGGTGTGTGAAGCAACACATAGGGTTGATTTCTCTCTCTTCACAATATGACAAAATTCCGACTCATCGATCCTTCGAGAAAGAAAGTTTCAAAATGCTGAAAATCATCATTTCCAGGGAGGCAGAGCAGGGTGTTTTGGAATGTCGACAGACACAGAGGAAGGTTAGCGCCCTTTTAGAGAGTTTCCATTTCCCACTTTTTAAAACTAATTTTTACATTAAAATCTCCGTCAGACAAACATAAATAACAAGAGTGGCGTTTATCCGCCATATTTTTACCCCAAAGCTTTGAGTTAATGGCGGTGCAAATGGAGAGGAGTAGAAATTCAAAAATTCCCACTTCTTTCGACTTAAAATTTTCCGGTCGAGCGACTTGACATTTAAAAAATTAATGTCCAAAACAAGGAAGCAAAATAAAGGATGAAATTCACATGTTCTTCTTCGCCACTTTATGATGAAGTACTTTATTATTATAGGTATTCTTCACCAGTGACGTCACAAAGAAAAACAAAAAGAAATGTGATGTGAAATACACTGATCGTTAAGTTATTCGTCCATCACCGATAGCCATCGGAAAGATGACTCTATTAATATCAACGTTATTAAGAGCCCCTGAAATATTTAGGGGAAAGACGCTAACGGGGATGGGAAAAGTAAAAAGTCTGATTTGTGAATAAATCAGCGGCAGTGACCGTGATTGCGGTTTTATTCGACATTGTAAAATAAAAACAATCACGCTGCGATAGCTTCAAATTTGACAAAATAAAGTAAAATCGAGAAAAAAGTACAAGGGATTTATACAAACATGTGTGAAGAGAGTGAGCACAAGGGCGGAGTCGGTACAAAGGACCGATTTCAGGCCGCCGGCCATAAAATATTTATCCCGCAATCCGAGTGTCAGTCATCTGCGAATAACAACAGGACAGCACCGGTACGCAGGTGTTAAAAAATGTCAATTGACATGGAGAGTTTTCTTTGGTACAGACCAGGGACTAGGGCTCGGGCCCGGGCCCTGAACCCATCCGTTTTTGATAAACCGGAAGAACAAACTTTTGGGGAGGAAAAAAAATTGTCGAGGACGGAGGGACAGAGCGAGTACGCGTGCGGAGAATGGCAAAGAGGTCGCTGGAAGCGGCAGGCAGGCAGGCAGTCATGTTGGACACATCGCTTGCGTTGCCAAAACGTGCGGGGTTTAATAAATGCTTCACGTTTCCATGGAATGGAAGTGGTGGAGGCAATGAAGAAGAGAAGAGGCAGGCTGCAGGGAGAGCCAAAGGGTCGCCGAAGGGAGGCCAATGGGAGGGAAAGCTCGGACGTTATGACTCTCGAATTCAGGAGCGCTGAAAGCGAGCCATTGTAGTGGCAAACATAGACAAGTTGTAGACAGACTTACCTGGACGGAAAGTGTATATAGATAGAAGCGAAGATAGAAAAGATAGAAAAAAATTAGACTACATCAATTCATAAAAGAAATCGCTGCCGCTGCTTCCTTTGGCTTAAAAGTAGGCAAGAGACCAGCGAGTGTCAAAATGTTGGAAATTAACAGGAAGAAATTTAGTATTGAATTTTACATTTTTACAAATTGACAAAAGGTACGACGCATGAAAAGAGTCACAATAAAACAACTTGAGAGAAGAAAAAAGGAAAACCCTGATTGTGAAACGAGCCTGAAAAATTTTTCCTTTTAAAAAATGAAGATAATAAATAGCTCCCGCTTAAACGATGTGACCTCCACGTTAAACAGCCAAGGGTAAATCCTAAAAATGAAAGGAACCATTGACAGAATAAAGAGAATGCCAATTAAACGTAAAAAACAAAAAATGTTATAAAATGAAATAAAATAAAATAAAAATTCCAAGAATGTTAGAAGCAGAAAGAAGAGTGCGACGTGTAAAGAGAAAAAAGAAGAACCGGAAAGAACCAGAAAAAAGAAAGGCAATTGTTGCATTCTTTTCAAGTTGCAGGTATCAGGTAGAGTAGGCACAAAAATACACAACAGTTTTATGGAGACGTAACGACATGGAAACTGAAAGACAGTATGAACTGACCAGTAGAAAGAGCACTAAAAAGGTAAAATTTTGTGGCGGCAATGCAAAGGTCCTAGAACAAAGAGAGAAAATGAGAAAATAGGATGATTTGTGGGTGAAACTGGTCAGCTTCGGAAGGGAAGTGTAGTCGGTGGCAGGAGATAGGAGAAGTGAAAGAAGAGCAGAAGCAGAATAGCGGAGGGAACGGGTCAGCAGAGAGAGAGAGAGAGAGAAGGTGGGGATGTGCGTGGAGGCGACCAGAACTGCCACCCCCGCAGCCATTAACGGATACGGATATAAAATAAAATAAGGGAAACAGTGACCGAAAGCAGATGGACGATGCGTACGACACTCCCTGACTACGGCACTGGGCTCCTACACATTTAATTCTTTCACGTTTAAATCTCGCAAAAAAGGAAAAATAACGTTGCATAGTCTCGTGGACTTATTGATTCACATTCAAGGTATTTTACACTTAACTAAGGGACTGATCGCTTTGAACAATCTGTACTATTAAATTTCTGTTGGACGCCGAATTGAACAAAACAAGTACAGATGCATAGTAGAATATTTTGAAAAAAGTTACATCAGTGTAGTTGACGAAATGCTTTGGTCTGTGAGAACGTGATGATAAATAAGAAAAATAAGAAAAAAATGAAGAAAAAAAAGGTCGGATGGAAAAGCGTGAAGAAACAGAAGTAATAGAAATCTGAATGAGAAAGAAACCTCAAAGGGAGGTCGAGGACAGCTGGAAAACTAGCAACTACAATTAAACAAACATTACAATTAAAAAATGAGTTAATAAAAACTAAATAATTATAAATTATTTTTTGTAATACTTTATATTAACTTGAATTGAAGGCGAAGTTACAAATGAAGACAAAATTATATAGGTAATGTGTGTATTAAATGCAAGTAGACAAAATCAACAGGGTGCGAAGCTTTAAAGAGTAATGCTGACGGAAATGATACCTGAGGTACCCGTTCCGTGATATTTGACGGTATTTAGCAAATTCACAAAGTTTATTAAAAAAATTTGGCCAAAAATAAAAGCTTAATCCGAACCTGAATAAAACAACTCTATCGTTGGCCTATCTTAACATCGGAATTTATACTCAAGTAAAACAGAATATGAGGGTTGCTTTTAAACGGGTGACTGGGGGTGAATCTGTGAGTGAGAGAGAGAGAGAGAGAGAAGAGCTGGGGTGTTGAAAAGCAGAACCAAAGGCAGCAGGGGCAAAATCGAAACCTCGGCCGGACGGACGCCATTTTCCTTTTTCAAGAAATAACCACAACAACTAAAATTCGACGGTCGCCATCTTTTGTTTTTGTTGACGGTTTTGCGTCAAAATTGTTGTGGCGCAATTTTTTGGGGAAACGAAAGTCCATTCCAGGGTTTTGACCAAAGGAAAAGAGAATTGCCGAGAATGGAAATTCTCCTTTGATTTTCTCAACCTTTTTTAAAGTTGAATTAAAAAGTCGCAATGGGGTGGGATGATTGAAGGGGTTGATTTTGGTTTCTTCTCAAAAAAAAATTTCTTCTTGTTTCACCATTGGTACTCTCCTTAAGTTTTGGTGGGGGTTTTCTTTGGTTTTGCTTTATTCAATGGATCTTTTTTCTTTTTTAAATATCGTCCAGTCGAAATGAGTTCAAAGTTGTTTGATTTGTTTCTAATCTTCTTGAGTCTCTTTTTGAGTGATTTTGGCCATGGCCGGTGTCTGGCACATTTTTTTTCTATTTTTTTCTGCGACACCAAGAATGTTATTTTTCTCTCCCACTGATACCGTACTGATGTCGATACTCCCTTTTACAAAACTGAACTGATTATAATTTTTTACATGGGATACAAGCACCCGGGAAAGAACATTTCATTTTATGTCGGATGAGTTTGAGTAAATATATGTAGCGCAAATTCAGTTATGAGGAGAAGAGGTGACAAGAACGTAAAGGATTTTAAAACTTCCTGAGTGTTATTTGACAAAGAAAGATGCTTTTAAGGAGCTTAAACGATTTGAAAAATTATGAAGAGAAAAATGATCAACCAGAAAGATGAAAACGAGACTGTCACCTTTCTGGCGGAAGTCAACTCTCCACTTCCGTTTCGTTCAGTAAAAGTATTACTTCTTCCTTTTCCCAGGCCCATCATCCTGTTCTTTTCTTTTTTATTTTCCATCAGTTTGATCGTCAGTTTTTACCAATTTCGATTTTCCTGTGTCATTTTTCAAACGGTTTCCCTAGTCGGAGTAGAGAAAAGTCAGACAAGGGGGGCATACCATCAATCATTTCCTTCTCATCTTTTCTGTCTGTCTGACTTGTCCCTTTCTCGTCTGTCTCGTCAAGTAGTAGTGAAAAAAAGAAAGCAAAAAGACAGAAAGAAAGTGATAGAGAAAAAATAAAATGAAATCATCGTTTCAGATTCAGTTTCATCAATCTTTAGAGAAAAATGGATTCTTAGGGAAGATGATCATTCGCGTTTGACGACGTCATTTTGGTCCCCAATGGATCCTTCAGAGCTCCCCAAGGTATCTCGGGCCCTTACACATGGCCCTAACAGCACTTTTTCCCATCACCGGCCTACTCCTAGAGGTAGGGCCACGCCATTGTAATACGATTTCGTACTGAAATTATAGTTAAAACGACGGATTTTACGGAAAAGGACGTAGTCATTTTCTGTCTCCTTGTCTATCTCAGTTTAATTTAACTTCTTTTTGTTGCTTCCTTGGCTCATAAAGCTATTGACTAAGAATTTATCAAGGTTTTTATTAAAACTTCTATTAAACTTTTAATAAAACTCTGACACTGTATTGCTATAGCAGCACCTGTAACGCAATCTGTGGGCTGCTCTCCTAAAATTACTAGAGTTACTACATCGTTAAGAATTCTGACTTGTCTTTGTAAAAAGGCTTCTTTTCACAACTAAGCCATACATATGGTTGACCCAAGAAGCCATTCTAATTTTCTTCGGTCGTGGACCTTTCCTCTCAAACTTAAACCGAGATGAAAATCTGTAGCCTCCTTCGATTTTAACACTCAACCCTCCCTCACTTTCATTGAGGAAGGTTTTCTTTGCTGGTAGAAGTTGCCACCGTCAAAAAACAAATTGTGCACCGTTGCTTTCTTATTTTGACTCACAGTCTGCTGTGTCCTAATTAATTCAAGGAGTACATTAAAATAATGGCATCATAGTTTTCCTGTTCCTATGCCAGTACAATTTTGTCGTTTTCCTCCTGCTTTCATGTAGTCCTACCTCTCTACAGCCATTCCCTCCCATTTTCTCTTGATATTGAAGACATTAACAAATGCGCCCAAGTATTTCTGCATTTCGGACAGAAATGAGGCAAGAGATAGTGAGTAACACCCCCTTTGGCACATATTTCATACAAAATCTTGAATTCATAGAATCGTCGTCCTAGGATTAGGAAACCCTTAGGGTTCCTGGGGCTTACACCGATGGCTTATGTCCTGGGATTTAAACAAGACAGATAAACTTCCGTGATTTGGGGCCTTTTTCGCTTTGCTTACCAAAAGCCTAAAAGTTAATTCACAAACGACCAAATTATCAGTTCCTAGTCATCAGCCAACGCTAGGGGAATTGGAATTATATATTTTTTTTTCGAATTTAGAAAAAGGTTTGATAACTCATAAAAGAACGGATTGGAAGGAAAGCCTTTGTTTAGATGGAACATTAGGTTTCAAAAATTTTGTTTCTACTTTTTTTTGGTTCCTAAGACACACAGACATTGATTCTGTGTCTATGGCAACATTCAATTGCCCCGAGGCTCAGTCACCTTGAAGTCTTTCTGTCGTCACTCTGGGCCGAAAGCGGCCACCGACCGCCATGTGGAGAAATAATTCAAATTGATCCTTTTCGTGATTGAAATGAATTCGATTTTTTTTCTTCTACAATAGACACTCTACTAAATTTTTCACATACCGATGAGTCTTGAATCGATTTTGTCATTCATAATTCATAGCAAATCGTCATGGTGAATGGTTCCACGGGTTGGTTGAGTGGCAGCTTTCCCCCGAGAGTGCGAAGCCTAAATAATATGGGGCCTTTACTTCTGGTAACACCATTCTGAGTACAACAACGAAATGAGAAATTTTATCGCTTCCATCAATTAGTGTGGCAAGAGGAGGAGTGAGCGGACGAAGTTTGAAAGAAGAAAATTCATTTCAGGTCGATTATTGCCGGCAGCCAATCAGAACCAAGAAGAAAGTGATTTTCCGATTAATAGTCAATCATGTGTGATTGAAAAAGTTTTTACGATAAATCGGTAAGATGGACGCGTAAGCCCTAGAGCACACATACACACACAGTGGGTAAAAGAGAGAGAGAGAGAGAGAGAGAGAGGGGGGGGGGCCACAGAAATGTCTTACAGATATTAAAAACCAGGACGTACTTGGTTCCAATTACTTTTTTTAGTTTCTCTTCACATGAATCCAATTCTCTTTTACTCAATAATTTTTTACTCCCGTCAAATTTTCTCTTCAATTTCTTTTACTACTTGTGTGGAACAGCACAACTTTTAAAACTATTCGTTTACCCCCTTTTTTCATTCCGTTTCGTATGATGAATGTAGCCTGCTAGAACCTATTCCTAGAGACGAAAAATTATTCATTTGGAAGAGCAAGTAAACAAAGCAGAAAAAAGTTGTGAAAAGTAAAAAAAATAAATACAATGTGGTGAAAGTATGTGACACAAAAGGTGAAGATATGTAAGATTATTAACCAAACTTGGACCAATATTGTGGGAGTTGAGGAATAAAAACACAAGACAAAGCAGTACTGGAAAAGAATGTATGTAAATGTATTCAGAATAAAGACAAGGATCGGAGATGGTTTCCATAAAAAGGGGGGTAAATGTAGTTAATACGCAGGGGTTACAGCGGAGGCTAGAAAAAGTAAACGCGTGAGCAAATGCCTGCGTAACACCGTCCATTTCTGCATTTAAAAATGTGACACTTTAACAAATTGCAAGCACATGATGAATGAGCAATTAACTTATTTGGAGGTCAGAGAGCTTTTACGCTCGCGTATTGCAATTTAAACTACTTTTCAGGTTCTTGGTGCTCGGGAATGTGTAGGCTAAAGGGTGGAACTACTCCCTAAAAATTAGTTCATTTATAAACGGGGATTTGTTGGTTCGCGCCAGGCAGTCCTAGTGTGAGGGTGAAACGCATAATACGCGTGCATAATAGAAAAGGGATGAAAAGAGTAAGGGAGGAACGCAGAGTCTTAGCACTGATTGCTGACAGATGGCATTATTTTATAGTGTCATCTCTTAAATACGGGGTGTTGACCTATCCATAACGCCGCCACCCCATTCAGACCAACTCGACTAGCTTTTATCTTCCTAAATTTTGCGTTGTATTTACATTTCTTGAATTATATTAAAAGCAGGGGTTGAAACTATTATTTTGTACCACCACGAAAGTCACCCAATCTCCAGTATCACTTGTTGTGTATTTGTACGCATTTCCGTTTTCAAATTTCTATTTCCGTACTACCTCAGTGATTTCAATTCTTTTAACCCCATTGAAAGTCATTTTTCCCGTGTCAAGACTGAACTTCAATTCTTTTCATTTTCGTAGTATTAAATAGCACTACTGCATTACTTACTTATACTTACAGCTTATACTTATGCTTACCATGTACTTGCAGCACACTATCCACTACTGTAGCACTACAATATTACTTCATAGTATTGCTGTGGGCTAGTTTTATTTCGAATCAGTTAAATCTCGACTAAAGTTTTAAACCAACAGTTTGGCCATTAAATTGATGTGTACTCTCATTTCTATCTGATGTTACGTTAACAGTAGAAAACCACATGCTGTAAAATATTTCTTTTGACCCAATAATTGTCAAAATTCCACAGTACCGAAAAGAATGAAAATTTCATAAAAAATGTAGAAAACCAAATGTTCGTGTCCACCTAAACGCAGAATTCAGAACCCGAGCAACTGTTTTACCGCGTACCTGAAATACCTGTATTTTGTTGTTTTTAAGTGCTGCACTCTGGTTTAGGTACATTAAACTTTTCTTCGATGGTTTTTGTGGTTTAAAGTTGTAAAGTTGCTCAAAACATGCGACTTATTCCTGCAATTCTTCTTATGGTTATCTATTTTAGCATTCTGGCCATTTCTTGAACCCTTCTCATAATTTCTTTGTTCGCATTCGCACCTGAATTCCACTGGCCCTTCTTGTTAAGCGGATTCAAAATATCTATGTCAGCGAAGACCCCTAAGAACTGTATGTTACGTCAGAAGAAAATGAATAATGCATGTTGAATATAAAAGCGATTAGGTGAAATTTTCTGCTCAGTTACAGACTTGATCCCCGGCCGTTGTCACAGTAATCTGTCTGTGCATAATAAAAGCAATCAAGTGCATCGTCATCATCGGAATATTCAAACCCGGGCAATGGGGAAGAGTCCCTGTGGTGTGAGGGCCCTGACTTGACTGGGCCCTACGTTCCGGCCAGGGGAATCGCTTTCAATTTGGGGGTTTTGTGTACATAAAAAAATAAAGAAACGGAAGATGAACACCGAAGGGGTGTCACTTTTTTCAGAACCAAACCCAGGGGTAGTTTTACACCAGGAGTCGGGGGTTACTTCAATGGCTGCCACCAATTAATTAATTGAACCGAGTTATCTGACTTGATTTTCCATTTGTTACTTTCATTTTTGGCTCTCTCCCGTTTCATTTCCTTTTATTGACCTTTGCCCGAGCGAAATATATACACATTCACATCTTATAAATACACTGACAGATGGGTATGAGTACATCAGGGGTTCCCTGATCAACTTCGATCTAATTAACTGTCGTGTCTGCGGTTATTTACAATTGTCCTTCCTCTCCTTCCTCAATTCTTTTTAATATCCATCGAAAATTTATTTATTTTTATTGTGTTCAATGATAGTAAAATTTTAACCACTTTAAATGTATTAAACCACCAACAAAGCGTAACAAAAATTCAGTTGACCTTGAGTAGATACAATAACGGTAGTAAAAAGGTTGTGTATAAAAATCTCACATTTACATATTTCGACAACAAAATAACATATTTTTAATGGAGACAAATAATATTAAGTTTTATTACCTTTATTGTTTGCACACTGTCAAGATAAATGTGGTGTTCTTTACAACTTAAAGTTTGAACCTATTTAGAATAGAAATAGACAACTTGAGATGCATTTGCCTTGCTTCACCTGTACCTCTCACAGTAGGAGTAGGATTCAGAAACATAGGTATGTAAATTATAATAACAATGCTTTTCAAATAAAAGAAAATTCCTATTTAGAAGTAGGAAGTTAACTTCAGGGGTTAATCGTTTTAGCTATCTACCTCTACCAGCTAAGGTACAACTAACTGCAAATCTTCATTGTCCAAATGGCACGCGAGGCCACACAAAGTAAAAATGTGCCATCCCTCATTGATGGTAAAGCCCTTCTTTGATTCGGGCAATTGGTTTTAATAGATTGTTATGCATGAATTCATCCAATGTCATTTTTATTAGAGAATCAATTTTGTCCTGGCTAAGTACCCTCTACCTTACTCTGAATTAAAACGTCAAAAAATTCGTCATGCGCATACGAGACGTCCAGGACGAATTGTTTCATTGTTATGCAAAAAGAAGGCAGAAAAAAGTGACGGCAAAAACAGTAAAGAAAATGCGGAAAATGAGAGATGGAGGGATGCTTCTCACGACAATTGCAAGACGAATCGGAAAAATTACTCTAGCAGATGATACGTAAATATATCATATAAATAATTATATACAATATTGACACGGTTTTGTAAACAATTTGCCTCGGCAAGTCAAATCTTTTGTTTACTCGAATTTAAATATCGTGGCGCTTGTTTTCTTTTTTTTTGCTGCTGCTGCTTGAGAGGAACCAGAGAAACTGCGTTTCGATTCATTTCTTAATTTTTCTTTTTTTCTTTTGACTTTTGTTTCAACAGGACTGGATTGATGCTGAGAAAATTTTATTGATTCAAACTACACGTCTACAGGTCGTGATGGAGGCGATGATGTAAAAGGCAGAATGAGAAGAGAAAAAGTTGTGTAAAATGGCAAGCGACAGAGGAAGGTGTAATGAAAAAGAACAGACAAAATTTCTCAAAAATTTGATTCAGAGAAGAGCAAAAACCACAGGACAACAGCACTGTATAAATATTATACAGGTCCCTTTGAAATCCTTTGTTTCGGGCTTTTTGCAAACACAACACTGTCTAACTAACTTTAACCCAAAAAGATACTTAATTAAGATGCAATCTTTCTCTGTCTCTTTCTCACAGCCCCCTTGTCAGGCCGTAAAAAGCAGAATGAGATGAACAGACAGTTGGACAGATAGACAGAAGAGAAAAGGGAAAAAGACCACTCCGGAACTAGCCGCCCGATGTGTATAAATCAAATGATTTATATATACAACGAGCGAATGCTTTTTTTTCTCTTCATTTTATGGATTTTGTTTTTTAAATGGAACTTGTCAAAATATTTGTTAGAAAGATCATTAAAAGATTTCTGGGCCGTTATCAGGAGGCCTTGTGATGTTTTATTGATACGGATTCTCCTTATTTCTTCTCTCCTACCACCATCTTCAATTTCCAAATTCTTGTTCTCTTCCTGCACTAATCAGATTTAGTTCGATGGTTTGTACATTTTTCTCTTCGAAAGGCTTTGTTTTATGTAATGTGTGTGTCTTACTTCATGAAACTGAAACAGCGTGTTCTGCGGACACTTCTTTTGACAATTTCAAAAACGCAATTAAATTTACTTAGAGTATATCCGATCATTCTTTAGGCAACTCCAGACACATCACAGATCTTAAACCTACTTTTTTGTACGTTGCTCACTCGTATTTATTACTTGATACTTTACAGTTCTTGTTTTCGCATCATATGACTATTCACAATTACATTACATTGTGTACATTAAATTCTGTCATGAGTGACATTTCAAGAAATCCTGAAAGACATTGTAAATATCTCATTATACTATTCGCCTCTACAGTCTAGGATAAATAATAATATCAGAAGAACCGCTGGCAGAAGCGTCAAGGTTCGACTGTCGAAAGTTAGTGAACTTCGGTTCAGTTCAGCTTTACTTCCATATGAAACAGGTCCTTTCAAGGAAGAAGTGTCTCTTGAATAAAGTCGAGAATACCTCACGTTGCATACGCGAAATTGAAAAATAAAATAAAATCTTAGGGAAAGCAAAATCCCTCAAATGCTTATTCCTGCCCTCCATCATTAAAGAGAGAAAGAGAGAAACTGAATAAAATAAAAGGAATAAACGAAAGTGTCAATTCGATGTGATTGCATGTTAATCCCTCGTGTAATCCATCTTATGTATTCAAGCAAGATGGAAAGTAAAAGGCGAACAAAAAGGGGAACGAATAGGAAAAGCCGATGGGAAGAGAGAAAGGAGTACAAGAAGGCCGAAGTTGCAATTGAACTTGCACACTTATGTATATAAGTATGTAAATACATACTTTATATTATCGTACAAGAAAGGGTGAGGGAGCTTTCGAGTGTTCGCACCAAAAAATGTTCACACGGATTTCCATCACTCAGATGGACACTTTCGAAATGACTCATGTGTTGATTTTCGATTTTGAGTTTGAAAGGAGAACCGAAGCCTTTGATACCATCCAATGATGCCCTGGGAAATGGACAAAACGAAAGAGAGGGAAAGTCAAGGTGAGGGAAGACATTTTAACACGAATTCAAACAAAGAGTTTGAAAAACTCAATGAATGAGTACTGAAATTCGTACACAAGCTGAGGACTGCATCTGCTTTAATGACATTGGACTTCACAAATGTCTCACTCTGACTGAGTTTCAGTTCAACATGTGAATTTCAAAGGTATAAGATGAGAATCTGAAAATAACCTGATATCTCCTGTTATTATCATTTCAAAAATAGGCAAAAATCTACCGAAGAAGTTAAGCAGCACATACAAAATACTCGAAAATTAACAAAAGGTATGGAATCAACTCCAAAAACCATAAAAATAACAGAGCAACATCATCAGGAATGGAAACCAGACTTTACAGGTCTTAAAGCGATTTATGTAGACATTGAGAGCATAAGCAACAAGGGGCGGGAAGTTCCGTGTATTTTAGCAATTTTAGTAAATTTCAAGTATGGAAACAGAAGGTTGAGGAGACTAACGAGAAGAACAGAAAGGAGAGAGAGAGAGAGAGAGCTAATTAAAATCTTGGTAAAACCAAAAACCGTTTCCAAGAGTGAGAGACAAAGATAGAGGAGGCAGGGAGTGACATAAAGGAAGGTTCTAAAGGCAGGCAGATCCTAAAATGAACCCTCGGCAGGCAGGCAACCCTCACACCCCAACCCTTAGAGACCGTCTAATCAAAAAGCCTTAAAAATGGAAGATTTATTTTCTAGCAAAATTTTAAATGAAGTATAATTATGCCGCGCGTATCCTATTATAAGTTGGAAGCGAAATTTCTCATTTTGAAGACAATTAAGAGAAATATTATGCTTCGCGATCGAGGGTAAGAAGACCCGTTTCCGTCCGCTGTGGCCAAACCGGAAACGGAAGTCTTCTTAGTTTCCGCTTGGTCGTTTTCTAATTTTCTCCACAAATTATGCATTAGGGAACATTCATTTTCATGATGGAACCTTTTGTACACGTCACACTGGTACTCTGTTGACTTTATTACTCTCTCTTTCTCTCTGCCTTCTCCTGGCTCACACGTAAAACACCTCCCCAACAGGAGGAAACCTTCACAACGAACGCTCTCCTGGGGCCCAACACACACACGCAGAAACCAGTGGTATAATTTCCTATCTGCGTGCCTCCTAAAAAAGCCTTTGCTGAAATGGCTGCTTTAAGTTTCTGTATCATATATTTTATACTGTAGGTTTGAAGTAACATCGATGCTGTAAGAAAGTTTCCGCTGTTTTTGTGCTTTTTCCCCTCCAGTTCTTTTAACGTTGAATCTTTGTCTCTTTTTTCCTTTCTTCTACCTTATTTGACAATTTCATGTCAATTTTCACACTAATTTCTGTAATAGAAACCATACGTGACAAAATATGAGAAAACGTAGGTTCATTTTATCTTAACACTATTTACATTTAAATATAAATATATTCTTCTGCCTTAATAGATCGATCAAAAACGAAAAAAAAATGGTATTCGGTGTATACGGCAAGTTAAGAAATTTTTAGGTTTACCTATTTATTGTGTGTTTCTTGTGTATTTATTTACCTTTTTTCAATTTTTATTTCTTTTATAAATTTTTATAGGTGTGAACCCAATTTCAATATGCTTTGTAGTCTAACAGAAATTACAGAAAAATTCGAAATCTGGTGCAGCACGGGTAGTAGGAATATTTTATAAGGTTCCTCCTATTGGTCTGCATTGTGGAAAATAATGTACGTGTAACCATTGTTAATTTATTCAGAACAAAACCCCCAATCATTCCAATTTGTTATTTTTACAATTTCATTGGCTGTGTACCTGGCTGAGGAAGAAATTTCCGCCAATTTCTTCCCTACAGCGTAGGACAGATCGGCCTCGGCTCTCGGCCTCAACAGGACCGTTTTATTTCCCACAAATGGCGATTTCTTTCTTTTTTATTTCCCTTTCACTTTTACCCTGCGGGTACACTTGGTCGGTCCCTGTACATTCGAGTGCACCCTTCCTCGTAGTGCACTCACCCATTAATTGAATATTGAATTTTGCTTCTTTCTATTCTTTTAGGAAACGGAAAAACGTTCAGGGCATGAGATTCAGTGAACCGTCAACTTCTAAATTGACATATGAGTTACATTTTAGTTTCGATTTGCCATATGTCGAGATCACGGTCGGTCACGGCTAATTTTAACTCCCTTCCAGATTTTATTTGTTATGATTTGTTTTGATGATTGGCCTCCTAATTTATCAAAGTTGTCGCACTCATCTTGGTCACTGCCTTAGTACGCTCGGTTCAACTGAATTAAAACATTTTATCCAATTCTTTACCATTCAATGTTTCTCTTTTATTTCTGCAACAACTTGAGTTTTGTCATTCATTTTCTTACATTTTTCTGTGTCTTAATTCGTTAGTCGCTGATTTTTCATTCGCTCTTTCCTTATTTAATCTTATATTATGGTGCTATACACTTCTCTAACAAATAAATTAAGTTTTGAATTTCTTGTCTCTATCGAAGCTCCTTCTCATATCGAATCCAAATGAAGAATAGTCAAATATTTGTCGGCTTCTTTTTACTTGGATTGTACATCAGCAGAGGGCAATTAGTCTCTTTCAAACTTCTTTTTTTAAGAAACTAATTTCCCTCTTGTCTGGAACAGTTGGTAAATCACACCGTCGTTTCCTATGTTACGCTATCAGCATTAATATTCAATTTGTAATAATTATCATTTAATGGTTACGGTTGTATTTTCGTTGTGAGTACAACATAATGATTAGATGATTTGTAAAAGTTGTAAGAGAAATAAATTAATGATCGATTCCTACAGAACATAGGATTTGTCTTCCTGGTCAATAATTTCATATGATTAATACGAAACAGACTTCAACGTCTTATTTTCCGAACTCATGAAGGTTAAATATTTATACGTAATTATTTTTAGTCCAATGTCAAGAACCTTTGGTCGGTCCTGAGAGTCTCTGGGAGGCTGAGACAGACAAAATTAATTAAATGATTGTCTGCTAGCAGTAGACAGGAGGGAGGACAGACGACTCAACAGAAAAAATGACTTATTTGACTTGTTTAAAAATAAAGAAATTTCCACTTGCTTCTCTTCGATGTTTTTAAATGAGGTGAATTAGCAGAAGACGTTTTTCAATGTCCTCAACTTCTTCAGTTTGGATTGCATTTTCGTTATTCTTCGTTGCATGAGAGCAATAGATTGTAGCTGCCACACAGGCCACTCATGTTGGAATCTTCAGTGTTGAAGTTGTTCAAACACAAGTTCTACTTTTTTTGATTTCGTTATTTTTAATTTAGTACATGTTGCACTAAATTATGTAAAAATACGATGAGGTTCTAATAACAATACCACATCTGATAATAGTAAATTGGCAACCTTTAAATAATGCAACTTATCATATTTATAGTATTGTAATTTGCCTGCATAAATAATTATAAGTACACAACATAAAAAACAATTTATAGATCAGAAATGTGGCGTCAAATGTCAAAAAAAGAGTTATTTAATTTTCTTTCGTAGTAATATTATTATAATAATAAATTGAAAATGTATAAGATTGACCAAACTCGTGGCAGAGAAACAAGAGTCTTTTGCCTACGAACAGGAGAAATCCTAAAAGGAAAGATCACGTTTAAGAAAAGTGTCTTTTTTACGGCTGCATCTTGATTTTTATATTTCCATTTTCTTTTGCAGTTGAGAACAAATGCATGCACACTGGCCCATTTGGACAGACGGAATTGGCATTATTCCCCCCCGAAACTGTCCAACTGAATTATTAACAAACTCAAGACGGAAAGAAAGCGGCTTGACTTAAAAAATTGAAAGAATGACTACGTACGACAGAATTCAGATTAATTTGTCGAATTCGGATGTGAAATCTACTCTTATCGAATGGGATATCCTGTCCTTTGAATGATGGAGATGATAAATGGATGCGATGACAGGACATGGAGCGAAATGCATGTCGTCATAACAGGAAAACAAGATGAAACTAGAAAAGGAAAATAGAGAATAGAAAGAGGGACACGCGTCTATAAGATGCGAAATACTAAGGGGAATGAATAATTGACCCTTAAATAACCCTTATTGTAAACACGATGAACACATTTACTGCATAAGAGTGTCAGAGTGCTGTCTACTACTGCTGTTGTGCTTCCTGTTGCCTGCCATTCCGGAACTCATATGCTGACTATGAATTTTTATGCTATTATAATGAAATTTTTGTAGAGCCACCATCATGTTGAAAAGACGGGCTTTAATTATATTGCGATTAAAACCGAATAAGCTAGATTTAGGCACAAATATTTCGCAGAGCAAAATTATGTAGAACTAATAAATAACCAGTAAATAAATAAGCAGTAAATAACAACTGTTTGGTAACACCAACAAATAGGTAGACCAACAAGAAGAAAATAAAAAGTATGAAAATAGATATAAAACAGCAATAGAATTGCTCATTCTACCATTTCTCAATGTTTTCCCTTATAAAGCTTCAAAGTTCTATAAGATAACATGTAAAAATATTGATCAGAAAAAAGGAGCGAATGGAGGAATTTTTAAAATGAATAAAATACATAAAAGTTGTCATGACGTAGACAGAAAAGAATGGACAACAAAACAACTACCTGATGGTAAAAAGAAAAGTGGAAGAAAAATAAAAACTATTTGACGTGGGGCAGGACCGAGGAGAAAACTGTAAAAAAAATAGTGAACAAATACAATAGAAAAAACGAGATGAGATATGAGGAGTAAGCGTCAGGTGGTGGAAGTAGAAGAGAATCGAAGAGACAGCAATAGAAAGACACATACACAGAGAGAGAGAGAGAGAGAGAGAGAGAGAGAGAAATGGCGGAAGGGTAGAAAGTGGCAGTAGAAAGGAAAAGACGTGGAAACAGTGAAAGATGACCATTTCCCCGTTAAAGCTCCCGCCCTCCGTAGTCGGACAAGAATTATTGCCCCAACAATGGTGTACGGCCAACGTGAGAGGGGGGGCAGAGAAAAAATGAGGAGGCAGCGCCGTAGCTGCGCCTGCTTGCCTTTGACCCCCTGGAAAATTCGCCGTGCCGAGTGTTCCACTCGTCCGCAGTATGTCGGCCACAGATGAAGTTGCCCTTCACCGCCAGCCAAAATTAAATAAGTAAAAGAATTTTTACTTTTATTAAACAATTAATAGAAACATTAAGGAATGACAAACTAATTCAGGCTAACAATGCCAATTAGCAATAGAAAACAGAATTGTGGAATGATAATTTAACTGTAAATGAAACCCTGTAACATTTAATTTATAATTTTAATAAATAAATGGTAAAAAATTCCGTTTGACTTAACTG
Organism: Polyplax serrata; assembly: GCA_037055365.1. Taxonomy (NCBI): domain Eukaryota; kingdom Metazoa; phylum Arthropoda; class Insecta; order Psocodea; family Polyplacidae; genus Polyplax; species Polyplax serrata. The sequence continues at coordinate 700,586 of JAWJWE010000038.1, read as the reverse complement.
ATATAGAATTTTGGTCTTTTAACATAAGGAAAATTCAAAATTTAATTTATTTTACTATTCGCCTATTTGACACTGCCTTTGCCTAGGGCTTTCTTCACCTCACTCACCACCCAACCACATCACCCCGCGCCCTGCATTTCCCATCAGATCAGTATCTTCCGGCCCTTTCGACCGTATATGTCTCCTCTCTTTTAATCTCCCATAAGATCATTCAAACTATCCCGTAATCGCTTCGATCGAACGCCATAAAACGGCCCAGATACGAACGAATCCAAACTTTTTATTAAACTTCTTTTATTTTAATACCCGGCAGAGTAATTTTTCCCATCACATTATTTTACTTAATTACACGACATGTAAATGGTCAAACGAGTCTTTTACTTTCATGTCTTATGGTCCTGTTTCATGCAGGTCCCATTTAATCGGGGATTAAAGGCCTTATTATTGTCATCCTATGTTTCACACTATGTTTTCCATTATTATTATTATTATTACTGTTTTTGTTAACAATATTAGATGGACTCTGTCGTGTTACTTTTACAATATCACAAATTAATCGCATGCCATTTCTCTGGTCATCGTTTAACAATATTAACAGTTAACTCAGAACTTGTGCCTGGTAAGCAAAATAGGCTAAGTATGTAACACCTATCTGACCTCTTCATTATATAAATAGGTACCTAGTAAAACAAAAGGAGTAAAAATGTGAGTTGTTACTCGGATGGTTGAACAGTTTTCTACTTTACGCAGTAACAGACAGGAGAATAAAAAGAAGTTAAAATATTAAAGATCATTCATAACAGACAGATGCAATGTAATATTTATTATTTACGGCGCCATAGCGATGGATTCCACCTTAAGAAAACAGAAAATAATTGAAGCAAATTCGGTCGTGCCGGTACTCTTAGTAAAAAGGTACTAAAATTGTAGTATTAATTTCATGAGACCGGAAAACTTTGACAAACTGTTTATTTCAAGCATCTGTCCCAAGGACCATTATGACCCTGTTATTCTTTGTCAACAAAAGATGAAAATAAAATTGAGAAGGTTGAGACAACCAATCATCTAAGAAGGATTTCATCAAACAAATTCCTCTCATCGGTTTCTTTTTATGAGAGTGACAATGACGACGAGACGATGACAACAAAGCCGTCTCATTTGTCTGCGTCCCCAAATTTTAAAAGTAAAAAATTTTTATGTAAATAGAAAATAAGTAACTTAGAGGGGGGAAAAAGGTGGCTCATTCCATGAAGTTATTTAACCATAAAAATAATGCAAAAAATGGACAAGGAAATTTGTCCTTTTCTTGTAGATGATGAACGACCCGAATTTTTTATATTAAAAACCGGCGACAATTGGGGCGTTTAGGGGGGAGGCAGGGTCATCAAAATTTCGTCAGGACAATACGGGGGTTTTGTCATTTCTACAAAGTAAAAATAAAACAGCGGCTCAAACCGAATTTTATTGAAAGCGATTTAACAGGTCTGATCGGTTTTCATCTCTTTTGTGGCAAATCCGCTGGCCCATTATGCCGACAACCTGAGTACAAAAGTATAAATTAAATGTGATTGATTGTTCAGCCCCTTTCTCAATATTTTTGGCTGTGCAGGACGACCGGGTCGATTCATATCTCCTAAGATTACATTTTTACGTTTCAAAAACCACATTGTGAAAAGCAATGGAGAACGACGAGTAATTCTTAGTATTTTTAGTAAATAAAAACTTGGTAGCCCCGGAAAAATGAAAAATGGCAATGGGAAAGAGTAAAAACTGCTCGAGGCCTACACAAGAAAAAACCACATGAACGTGAAATGGGGAACGGAGAATAGAAAAGGAAAACAAAAAAGGAATACAAAAGAAATTCATGAAAATAAAATGGAGATAAAACATAAGAGGACAAATGAAAGTTAAGGAGAGGTCTTCGCTTCTTCAACCACTAGCAGCATGAAAATAAGAACAGTTCTAAACCATAACATGAATAAAAATAGGAAAGAAAATGAAAGACAATTAGGGCGAGACAAGAAGTTGCGGTGGAAAGGAGCAGACATGACAATTGCCCACTCCATTTGGTTCGGTCCCATTTTTACCCAAATTATAATTTATTTCTATTCCTTAAAATTGTCATAGAAACCTGTTTGACCGCCAAGTCTAACCATAAATTTATTTTCCTTATCTCCAAACTTTAAATAATCATTATCCACCTTCAAATTTTCATCTATGAATTCATCACGGAGGAAAGGAAAGGCAGGTTCTCAGATGAAATAAATCCGTGTCTCAATGTATCAATATTAACTTGGGGAACAGGGAACCATTAGAAATAATTCGGAAAATAATAATATTAAAATGGAAAAATTAGGGGACGATAAAAAAGCTCAGGGGCTAAATGTAAATCGCCGTGACTATTGAAAATCTTAATTTTGACTTGATTGAACGGGACAGGGGATTGAAGAATTACGGAGACTTTATCACCCTTTAGAATATTCTTATGACACTTTGACAGAGCAAGCAACATAATTAAAAAGAGAAGATTTTGGGGGTGAGATGTCCTACGGAATGAAATATTTACTTTTGACAGTCGGCCACACACCGATCAGAAACTGAACACCCTCTCGTTGTGTACAAATACAACTCGAAATTAACATTTCACATCGAAAAGTTGCCGATGGCCAAAAAGTGTCTTTCTGCACGTGGGATGTACATGAGGAAATTGTTCGGAAGAAGCGTAACACGAGAAATGGTATTGGTAAAAGAAATTATGAATGAAGAGCACGGCTGCGGAAACGGAACAAAGAAATGTTGTAAGACAATGAAAATGAACCTGATGAATGTGACAGCCAAGAGTAATGATAGAACGTAAATGTAAAGAAGATTCTCATCAGTCAAACCGCGTATGAAGTAATAATAAACGAACAACTCAAGCATTTCACAATATTTGATGCAGAATTTACTCTTTCACAAGTGGGTTACGTCGCGGTACGAGGTGCACGGCACTTTTAAAGAATAAAAAAGTAAAGACCTCTGCCCTGGAGACTCAAACACCTGCTCATCAAGGTGGTCATCAAACACAATAAATTTCATTCATCAACACTTCGTAGAATACTGAATTAAGCTTTCATTCGATTTAAAAATATTCTGACACAGAAATATCCTTGAGTGATGTCATTCTCCTACTAATGAAAAATCCGAACATATGGAAGCATCAAGTTGATGTGAAGTAAAAACACATGGACCTGGTGAAAAGTGGTTGAAAGTGTGGGGTGCAGGGTGACGATGGCGAATTTTAAAGCTTCAATTTGAAGACCTCGTCAAAGTCTCCCTTCACGTGTTTTTCCTTTGGATTACATCCTTTGAGAGTCGCGCTAAAGCAAAAACAAGATTCTATTAAGATTAAAATCGGGAGATGATTGATATTTTTATTCTGGGACGTTAATAACCGTTTGCCTCCCTCTTCAATCTCCTCACAGCATCACTCTCCTACCACTCTCACTCTTTTAAACGCATTATATTGAGTAAGTCACTTTATTAATTTAATAGGAAATTGACAATTTAAATAATTTTACGGTAATCTCTCTTTCTCCGGCTCTCCTGCCTAGGGGATGAAATCCCTAAGGTCCTTGTTGTACGAGTCTACAGCAGTTTTCACACCCCCATCCTGCCATCCTGGTGCTTCTGTCACCCTCTGGTGAGACTCACCAAGGGGATGACAAAAGTATATAAAAAAGAAAAAAATTACCCGCCTGGTGTGAAATAATCGGGATAAAATGGGAACAACAGGACGATGGAAAGTTTTCAGGCGAGTACGCGAGAGAGAGAGAGAGAGAAATGGAAAGCGACGGGGATGCAAGGAGGACAGACAAAAAAGATTGAATTCATCCACTTAGAAAGTCCACCCCAGTTTGTTAACATTTTATTAAAAACGTCAATTGACGGCCCTCTTTGTTGCCATTTCTATCTCTGCCATTCCTTTTATTATTAATTTTACATACGTAGGAATTCGTCATACACATTCACATACATACTGGAAACAGCGACCAGGCAAAAGGAGAGAGGACAAAAAAAAATTGGTAAAACCGGAAAAGTAACGATCCAACAAAAAGGTCAAAAGAACCGACCCCGCCGTTCTCTTCCTGCCTTCCTGCTGCTTCTGCTTGTCTGCTTCTTACCACCCTGGTAACTCATGTGTGAAAACGTGCACATGTTTGAGCAACAAATAGATACGGATAACATAGTTTCTCCGTGTAATCAGCCAACTTTCCAAACTACAACACTATGTACATGCTCATCGTAAAGTTTATTAAAATGCATTAGTCTAGTCTACTCATTGGTAACCTGTATATTGGAAATGTATATTAATTGCAAAATTAACAAATGTGTCAACAGATATGCTTGCGTATCATGGACAACAGTAATATAACCTTAATTTACCAGCTTTACTGCAATGTAAACAACGAGTATTCTAAGGTGGAATTTTAATATTTCATAACCCGTGTATCCGTGTTCACCACCTCAAAACTACCAACACTTTGTTTATATATGCAGGAAACAAATAAGTTTCTGTTTAACGTATTCTTCGTCCACTTAAGCAATTCTTGTCGGTTGTCGACAATTCGACAGAATCAGAGTTCAGTCTTTCATAAATACCGACTTGGAGTTCAATTTTTTCCTCTCCATCAATGCCGTCACCATTCATCCTGACATACCTGAGCTCGGGTGTTTTATTTATTCAGGAAGGACGTTGACCTGAAAACACGTTTCGTCCTCAACTTTCCTTTGTGATGTTCTTCTATCCTTCCAACCATTTATTTATTTTGGTAAGGTATCTTCCAGATGAGCCGAGCCGTTCAGAATGAACCAAACCAAATTCCGGATGATTAGAATGAAAGACACATAGAACAGTTAAAATAAATATTCAGGTTTTGTTCCTTTGAATACATTGATTTTGTCAGGGCAGATATTTGTACTGTGTTCTATCCGATCAAAATGAAATGTCAGAAGGGTAATAAAAAGGCATCCTTCCAAGAGTTCCATCAAAAGTGTCAAATCAAAGAAGAGAATAATTCTAATGGAGTTACAATTTAATTTACAAATATCTTGCTACGACGGTTACGTACGCGTTCGCACATTGCAAACCTACCTTTATTGTACATGTAGAACACGTGAAAGAAGAACAGATGTATTTAGAATCATGTCATCGACCTGCGTCGTAGTCAGCATCATGGTCTACCTCAACATGCTCCTCAAAATTATACCTTTAACAGTCAGGTTGAGCTAAACATCCCCCAACTCATTTCCGTATTGTTCGACTTGCGTGTCCATCATTCCTTCTTCTATTTCTTACTTTAATTTCTATTTTCACAAGAAGAATGAGACCGAGTACATCGCGTGTGCCTGTCAAATAATTCTACATTAACAAAAATTAAAATCCTGAGTAGTTTTGTGATGGACAAGGCTGCGAGTTCGGAAAGGTGAACTAATATTATTTAACAGGTTGACAGTTCAGGGCCGCAGCCCATTCAACCCAACGTCCGTCTCAGAGGTGTGTCGAAGGCCCTGGGCAAGGTTCCGGAGAAGAACCCGTCGGTTACTTTGTATGCCCTGTGACTGTGTAATATCATGATAAAATTGCTCGTCCGGAACTGAATTGTTCGATCGGCCGGAAACGCGGTTTGATACCTTAAAATTTCATGTCCACACCAGCGTAACTGGCAGCAATGGTGACCGAAGCAAAATGCAAACTGTACGAAATTGCTTTTGGTTTTTTTCGGTGCCCATGAACCGTGTCAAACGGAAATCTAATAACGTAAGTCAAACGCATCTTGAGAACTAATTGTCATTTACCGATAACCCAGTTTCATTTCATTTTGTGCTTTACGCAGGTTAATTGATATTTGACCAGATATACATATATGGGTGCCTCGATACATATTTAGTAATCAGTATTTATGTGCCCGAAGTTCCAATCAAAATTATTTTGAGTTGGCACAACCAGCAGTCGTGGTTGAATCAGAAGGCTCTTATGACCCAGTCATAACGAATCTCAAGGCATCTTTCACAACGATACGTACCCCTTGAGTAATTGCAGCAACAACGTTTTTCCAATGCCCAGGTCATAAATCAGTTTCGGTGGACAACACCACTAGACCTCCAATCGAAAACCCTTGAATCATTTGTAATAGCAAGAACGAGTTTTTCTTTCTCTCTGTCTGCCGCGAACTAACGAAATAAATAAAACCTCAGGCCTAATTTATTAAATTTAATTAACTCTAAAAATAATAAGTCATCCTTTGCGTTATCTGGACGAATTATATACAAAAACGCATTACATAAGTAACGAATGCAAATGACACCAAAAAATAAAAACCAGAAAAAGAAAAAGCGAAGGATACGGAAAAAAGTACAGGTACAAATTTTAAAAATCGAAATTTCAGGTAGAGAGAAGAGATGGTGAAACAAGAGGAAGGGAATACCTGAGAAAATACCTGAGTGATTGCTTTATTGTTACTTTTTATCACAAGATTGAGATTCTGTGTTTTTCCCTTTTTAACAGGATCGTAAATTTAATTTGAATGACGATTATTATTATTATTATTAGTAGTAGTCGTAGTGGTAGTGTCAGTATTAATACGCTTGCGTTATGCTAAGCAACGCTCTAACTCTCCTTCTCTACATTATCCACGCCTTTGTTTCTTGTTCCTTTCTTTCAACTTACTGGCACTTAACAAATATTTAGCCGTTTTCGGGGTGATTCCTAATTTGTATTTAAGAATCAACAACGAACATTTCAAATTTGGTTGAAAATACATGTGATGTTGAAAAGACGTGATCAACGACTGTCGCAGCTCAAAACCCGAACGTTTATGATTATAAATGGTAATCATTAGAAACGGAATATCTATGTGATTGGTAAAAATTCCACATTTTTTTAAAGAAAAAAATTGTAAAACAATTTGAAATTGAAACACAACAATGTTTTGGTTGGGATCATTGGAGGGATCAAGATAATTGCCTTAATACATAAGTAGGAACATTATTTAAAATTGAAAAATAAAGTTTATATCGGTCAACCCACAATGGGATGCCTCGCAGAACGAAAACCTCTGATATGATGTAAATCTAGACGTGTCAAAGGTAGGTCAGAATTGGCTGTCCAACATCCGATCAACTCAACTGTGAGAGAGAAAAACCAACAAGACAAATAAACTTCTACTGTCGGGGATTCGTCTGGTTGCTTCAGGGCTCCTTTCAGAAAATTCAAACCCTCAAAATTCAACAGGAAAACATCAAGAGAACTTCGACTATTTACATTCAAAAACTTAAATCGACTACACTTTAATTAAACTACAAGTTTATGTTATTCTTATAAAAACTAAAAACATCAATTTGATGTCCAGCATAGTCGGCTTCCAGGCAAACCAAAAAACCTTTTACAAACTGACGGCGAAATGTAAAATGTTGTTCACGACATTCCAAATGAAATCAGAAATTATTTATAACACATACTTATTAAAAAGTGGATGAATCAAACGGAATAAAACGTTTTAAAAGGTCCCAACCCGTTGAAAGGATGCAAAACAAATTCAACAAGTTGTCCGACCTGAGAAGATTTGCATTTGTAGCTACGGTCTTACTTAAATGCAGATGGAGAGCAGGAAAGAGTTGGGAAACAAGCACAAAATGTAGAAAGAAAAGAAGAAGACAGGAGAAGAGAAGAAGAGTGAAATTCCCACGCTCTGAAGCTCACCTAAACGCAGCGAGGAGAAGACAGCAAAATTGAGAAAAAATGTCGGCGTCAATATAATAATAATAATACAATAATAATAATATAATAACCGTAATTAAATCAATCAAAACTGACGATCTGAATGCTCCAAATCATAATTTCATTTACACAAAAACTTTAATTATATAATAATATGAGAGGAGTCAAAGTGACGTTTGACTTAACATAAAAATGAACACGTTTCAACCGGTTTGATAGAAAAATTATTTGTCTTCCCTCCCCAAATCCCCACCATCCCGGAATTAGACATCTGATCTAATCTGATCGGTTTCATTGTGATCGTGAGAAATTCGCAAAAGCCAAAGGATTTCCGCTCCTCCTGCGTACCTGAGTGAACCTGAACATTCGACTGTGCGAGTCAGCCGACCCGTGAAATTTATTCCTTCTTTTTACCTCATTACTCAATCAATCAATCAATCACTCAGTTTGGATTTTAATTCACCCCTTGGTACGATTTTTTTATTATTTATGGTAAAATACTTGGCTATGAATACGAAAGTCAACTGCTCCGCAATTCACTGTTATGTAGGTACCATGTACTTTACTGCGGTACTTTTCACAGATATGGTGTTATATTCCATTCCGTGAAGCCAAGTTGACTTCTCACAAACAAACAGTCGCTAAATCATCAATACATTCATTTTAATAAGTCTTTTTGAAAGACAATTTCAGAAAGATTTTGTCATTTTTCTTTTGACAACACGGAGGATTTAAATTGAAATGCAAAGTTCAAAACCGACTTTTCATTGACGAAAAGTCCCTTTTGTCGTGAGTCCTTAGAATTTCTACGTGAAATTTAATTGTATTAAAAGGCAACTAGGATTTGGGGACTTTTATGAAGGAAAATGGAGAAACGGAGGATGGTAAACGTAGAAGACAAGACGTTTCAGACAACGGAACGGGATGAAAAGAATGGGAGTGACGCCGGAAACGGAAATGAATGGAAATGGGAAGAAGAAAAAGAAGAAAATTATTATAAAGAAGACATTAATTTTCGTACGGAAAAGAAAATTCCTTTTGTCAAAGGAATTAAATATTTAAAAAAGCAAAGTGAGAAAAGTAAAACTTTCATTTTTATTATTATTTCTTTCTGCTCTACTCCTGCCACCTCTCTTTCTTTTTCTTTTCTGCTTTCCTTTTTATTCTTTTCAATTTTTCATTACCGAATTTTGCTTGGTAGAATTACACAATGAAAAACGTAAAATGTGAAAATTCATTTAGGAATTGTGGATTTCATCCTGCTACGCGTGCGTTTTTCTCTCTTTCGTCCGCGGACCCTTCGTCACCAACCCGATCGAAATTAAAATCCTTTTCCTTTATTGCTTTTAATTTTTTTGTTTAAATTATAGAGGATTGAAATACGACGTCAGAGACGAATACTTTTTTAACTCTCCTCTTCAAATTTGATTACACCGGAAGTGGTTGATCCGCACCTGCTTTTAATCGCGGAAGACGATGGAACAGACTCACTTCAAATACGATCAACAGGGTTAGAAGGCCTCAACAAAGGACACACTGAAGGAAATTACAAATATAAATCTGGTCGAATGATGTACGATGAACGTACAGACAGGACCTCAGGGGGACCCCAAAAAAAAATGTATCGGCTTTGAACATCATAAAAATAAATGTCCGTTCACACTATTTCCATATTTTTTTGTTACGCATTTTGACATACTGACAGGTGGTAACTTACCGTACAGAATAAATCACGGAGAAATTTTTTGGTAATGTTGAAATTTGCAAAACACGTAAAAAAGGTTGAGCATGTGACTTAAGTATGTGAGTAATTAATTCAAACGGGAGAGACGGGGAGTAACATGGGCAGGTAAAACAACTGTTGTTGAAGGTGAAAGGAAAGTGTGAAAACCAAAAGTAATACCAAAGAAAAGCATACACTGCGGGAGGTTGAATATATACAAAGAAATGGAAAGAGTGAATGCTATTGCTAACAAAAAGGGAACCGATTTATGTACATAGAGTTGAATTAATGATTTGTAATAGTATGCAATAAAATAGAAAACCACTATTTACATAGTTAGAGATGTACTCCAGCCTGAGACAATTTCTGTCCTTGTCTATTTCTATTACCACTTCTATTGCACAGATTTCATTAAGTTTACTTCTTTAATTGCCTGACATTAGCCTGGGAGACCGCGTCTCACTCCATTTCCACTCACAATTTTTTCACATTCTTTTCATTACAGTAATTGAACGTCCGCTGCGAGCCCTGCAACATCAATTTTGCTGCCTATTTCTATCAGATTTTTGTTTCTTGTGAATAATTTCAAAATTGAACTAAAACTAAAGTAGGACCAAACCCAAACTGTAGGGTGGTGTTTTAGTCCGAACTTTCTGATTGGAATGAATCCTCTTGAGAAATAAAAATCTTTTATTCTGACATTTTTTGTTGTGTTTTGGCCTATTTGGACCGTGTCACTTCAACCTTCCTTCTGTTTTTTTGTATTCAGTCAGTCCTTCATTCCCTCATTTTCCCTTTAACAAAATTTTTCCTGCAATTTGGATTTGGTACTTGTTTGGATTTCCTACAAAATACATTTTGCATCAGTATTAACCCTGCATCATTCAGCGTTGTTTGTTAACAATTCGACAATATGTCCCCTAAATTAATGACTCTTTTCGATAAATTTGTTGAATTAAAAATCAATCTTTCTCTTTGTTGCTTGACTTTTTTATCCTTACCTATTCCGTTTTTACAGAATTCAGACACCTGACTTGCTCACATATTAACAAACCTTACATTTCGAATTCGGATTCACACATTCTGCCGAATTAATTTTTTAGTAATAGCAGTCACTACTGGTATTGAGAAAAGTTTCGCGAGATTTGGAATTTAATTAAGAATCAGAATGGATCTCTCGGAGCCGAATATAAGAAGATTAAATTGTCAGTCGAATGGAAAAGCCTCCGGTAAAGGCAGAAGGGCAGTGCTGTGTGTGTCCCAAACCAAAAAAAGTAGAAAACAGAAAGAAGCTGCCAAACAGGGTTGAAACCACCCTTGAAGCATCGACCTGGGGGCCCCACATAATGAAATGGACAAAATTGTACTGTTTTCTGTTGTTTCTGTCCTTTCGCCTCTGACGCCCCTACTGCTGCTGTTGTTTCTGCTTCTGATTTTTCTGCCTCTTTCAGCCGCCCTTAAGTCTCCACTGTCAGGGGTATGTCTGTGCCCGGGGCAGGGGTGGATAATTCACGTCACTTAAAAACACTGAGAAGGATTTAAGTTTGGCAGTTTTATTGGAAACTCCAAATTGGATGCCGCTGTGTCACCTCCCTGTGTTCGTTTACATCTTAAATAAATTAAAAAATGCATTGGTTCTTATCGCGGGGGGACGTCTTCTAAAGACCGGGTAAAAGCGTTTATTGGGACGACTGGGGGGCAACTGGAAGGAATACGGTGGGACATTTGACGATTTTGTATCGTAACGATTTTCATTTCAATTTTTATTAAAAAAAGAAGATGGAGAAGGAGGAAGAGGAGGAAGAAGACGGAAAAGAAGATGAAGAATCAGAAGAGAATCAGTAATATTGCCACGCCGACAAACGTAGGAACAACAACAGCAGAAGAAGAAGAAAAAGCACAAGATGGAGGTGGAGTGGAATGACTGTTCGTGATTTGTAATGTAAATTTGGGAAAGCGACGCCTACAGAATGAGAAAGAAGCGCCGCTGATTTATAGTGAAAAATCTAATTTTCCCCGTCCTTCTTATTATTCTACTTCGTTTTATTTTTTCTTCGCTTTCAGAAGACACCAAAAAATTATTACGAGTCATGCTGATTTGACATTTGTGGGAGGGAGGGTGGTCACAAAGTGATCCAGCCATTGCACCACCTTCACACCACCACAAATAGAAAAGTGAGGTAAACTTTACCCAGCATTTCGTACTTTCAGAGTACGTCGTCATAATTAATTTCCAATGTACATTTGACATAATTCTATAAATTCTGTGGATTACGCTATTCTGCAGCATATTAACGCAAACTATGAAATTCTATAGTTTCACTTGTCTGTTGCCCTTCGTAACATCACCAGCACGGCAGCATATCAGCGTCAGAGTGTCAGACGCAGTTGGCTTTGTTTAATAAACAACCGCATGCAGTTCACCATTTATTTTCATCTCTTTCGAAACCATTTTTGAATCCATTATGAATCCATTAATATTTACCATATATTTTAAACAGAAAAGATGACAAACTGGCGCCTCCAAATCATCTCCTGTTTTGTCTTCCTGACTTATATCACTACTCTACATTTCCTACAAGGTCCAAGAAGCTTCAGTCGAGTCATAATGACCCCATTTGACGTACTTTTGGCCATGTCGACTGAATTGTTCCCAAAAAAGTCTTTTAATTTTGTATTGAACAGTAAATTATTTAAATTTATTTTTCATTTACCACGCGGGGCAAGGACCATAAATAAATTTTAAGGCTGTAAAAAACCTCTTTCCAAACCCTAAAATTAACATTTCACTCATGTTTTAACCCGACAGAGAGAGTTACTTTAAATATTACATGAATAAAAGAAAAAAATATTAAATTATTTAAATAGTTGGAATTGTATTTGGTGCTTGGTGCTTGTAATAGAAACGCAGACGGAGTAAACGTAGACTTCTTACATGTTGGAATATTCGAAGGAACGTTAAAGTTTTTTATGCAAAACATTACTATTTATTGTTTTTGCTTATTGTGTGAATTTTGAAAATCGTTTAACTAAATTTATTTTATATCAATCTTTTACTTTTCAACAGGTAAAAAATACTTCAAATAATTTCACGTACAATAAATTATACTATTCAATAATATAAATTACGACGGAGTGTCCCAAAAATAATATCATGTGGTCCTAATGACAATCAACAAACAATCTCAATTCCTAACTATGAAGAAATAATGCAGAATTTGTAAGGACGTAAGGTAGGTGTAGATGAGAGTATTGACCAAAACAAGAGCAGATGACAAAGTCACCCAATAAGAAGAGAGAAAGAAAAAATCTATGGCCTATGTGAACGATGGGAAAAACAAAAATAAAGGTTTAATTAAACTTTCCCTTCTTTCCATTTCTTTCCCTCTCTAGTTGTTTTTTTTTTTTTTTTTTGATCAAAAGCATCGAGAAACCCATCCGAAGAAACTTGACACGAGGGAAAATAAAACATGCAATAAAAAACAATAAAGAAAAAAGCAAACTAGTTAAAAGCAAAAGTCGCGAAAAAACAGACGATGAAAATTGTCAAAAATCCTATTGCCCCTCATCCGAAAGGTCTAGAATTCCATGATTCCCAAATGGACAACTGAGGGCCCTGGTAACAACCCAGGAGGTCCCTCCCATGAGTCTCACCTGCTCCCACTGCTTGCTCATTGAGCCCCCAACCTCACGTAGGAAGCTATCAAACGTAATTGCAACCTATTATTACTGATCGATTGTTGGAAATAACTTTTATGATCTGTTCAGACGTCGCCTTGATTGAACTCATTTCCCGCAGGAAGCATAAATGTAGAAATTAATCAAACAGACACACACACACACACAGACAGACACCTCACTCTCAATTGTTCCGTTCCCTTCATCTTGTGTTCTGCCATAATAAAAAATATTAAAGTTAAGAGACCGAAAGCAGAAAGTTTGAACGGAAAACAAAGATGTAGAATGTAGCAAAGGTAGATACGGGGTAGAAACAGGGTAAAAATGGTTAGATGAAGACGAATGGAAAACGAGTGTTAGAAAGAGAGGAGGAGGATTGAAAATGGAAAACAGTAAAGAGAGGTAGATAAAACTATGTAAGAAAAGCGATAGTTGTGAAAGTAGTGAAATACGAAAGTTCCGCTGTTGTCCCATTGTTATTGATAAAGATAAAAAAAAATGGAATAGGAGGGGAAACTAGGGTGAAGTGCAGAGACAAGGAGAAATGCTGTGGCAGAGAGAAAGGACGATGGAGAAAGAAGAGGCAGACGAGGGCGAAAAAAATAAAAAAAAGAAATAGAAAAAATGGAGAAATAGAAAAATGGGAAAACTTAGAGGTGGGGTTTAGGGGTTGTTGGTAGGGGGATGATGGCTTAAGACTTTTGAGATTTATGAAAAGAAATTTCTCTGTTTCCAACTTTTCCAAACAGATGGCCTCCGAGATCCGGTTGGAAAATTCTTTCTCTTGACCACTGCCACCTCATCAGATTCGATTTTTACGGTGGTTTTGCAAAGTGACAAACCAAACAAAACAAGTAAGGCTTGGATTGAGTGTAACAATTGCTGATTAACATGCAATACAATGCAAGTAAGAAAATTAACCTTCTTAAGGAACCTTTCGGTTACTCAATCGAACAGGGAGATGTTTCTTTCACGACTTGTGAGTTGACTCTTTCCAGTGTTACCAATGTGACATCCACCTTCCACAACTAAAAGACATCATTATTTTTCTATCCGATTTCATTCTAATGATTTCATAAATGGCACAAGTGAGTTTCTGATAGGCATTAACCCAAAATAAAAGGAAATACGACGTAAGAGTAATAAACCATTTATAAAAATATAATACAAATTGTGATAAATTGTACAAATCGGAAGGCAACACATAAATTGAGACAGCCATTAGACAGATGAGTTGTCTAATTGAAATTGCAAAACACGAAAAGAAAATGTCCAAACCTTTCGAACGTTCTGGAATCCTACAACAGCAGGAAGGGCTCTGGCCGGAAGGCTTCAATTAATAAAAGAAAAATAAGATTTGCAGGGTCCAAACAAAAAGACATAGCTTTGGGGCAACTTAACGTGTCTGCACACGACGTAAACAAAATGTACAAACTGAAAAGAAGGAAACATAAAAAGGGCCCGCGACTCAGCAGGGTCGCGTGCGGCATCTCTCCCGGGGGCCCCGAAAACGGTGGCCGGGGGCCCCATTACACACCCTTGGAGCCCCTGCTGTGTCTCGCCTCTTCTTTTTATTAACCCATTACATCGATATAAATATAATACAGGGTTAATCAATTGGATATGTTAAATTCACAGTTAGAGCCAAAGGGCGTTCACTGAAATTCTGCAATTGCAGTAGTTCGTTTGGCAGGGCTCTTCTGACGATGGTCAAGGCCCGTTTGCTCCTCAAGAGCCACTCTGAACCACTTTGGGACACCCATTTGGTCCCCACTTGCTTTCCTCTGCCCTTTTCGACATTATCATTTATTTTCTTATTTTTTAATAGCGTTGGAAAGTTTAAAATAAAAGTTGTTCTCTTTGTCCCTTCGCCGCAGTTTTCCAACCTCCGTAGCCTGCATAATTTAACTTCTCTACTTTTATTCTTTCTCCTTCCTTTCTTAAAAATTTTCCCTCTTTCTCAACAAGAACTAGACATTTTTTCCTCCTGTTAAAATTGTAGATAATGTTTTTTCAACCTCTCCAACAGAGAAAGAACAACACCTTCGTTAAAACTACTCCAATTAATTTTTTTCTACCTTTCAATTCCCTCGTGCCCCGTTCCATTCCTTTGTTGCGTACCTGCCTGTTTTTATATTTTTTTTTCTTTCCGTCTAACTTTTTACAGAAACTTTTTCTAATTCAGTTACAGTCAACGCCCCCGTAACACAGAATTATTCAAACCATCTGATCCTGCGCTCATTCTTCTAATGGAATTTTTATTTTAATAATTCTTGTCCGCCTTGGGATTTTTTCGTGTTTTGCAGTTTGTATTAAATGCGTCCTCATCAAAGAAGAACAGTATGCTGCAGCCACCTCCGTTCTCTAGAATGCGTTTTATATTTCCGGTGTCCTTTTTACAAGTTGAAATTGTGTCGCACATAAAAATAGGCTCATCCCTAAAGTGCCACCATTTTAATGTAATACCAGAACAAGAAGCCACAAATTCATAATTTCTAAAGTTAATATTTATTAATATTATCTAGCGAACTTAATATTAACCGAAGGCGTGGTTTTTATTTTTTGTTTACTCTTTGATTCATTCATTCGTCTTCTTTATCTAAATGTCATTATATTAAGGGCGATTCATTACCTCACATTAACATTTTGTTCTTACATAAAATTAAAAGTGATAAAAAATAAACCTAAAATAGAATAACTGTGGCGCTTGAGACAGTGTAAATCATCCGGGTGACATCTGGAAACGAAGACAAATCTGAACATTGGTCGGCAAAACAGGAACAACTATGAAAGAGCCACAAATGGAAATGGAATTCGGGGTACCGACAAAAAAAAACAACAACAACAATCGGAATATCCAAAAGAACATCACAAACATAAGGGGCAACCTTTCACAAGGCACAAATTTCCACAAGGTACAGGTAGTGACGTCACTACCATCAAAAGCCCCCAGACATGAATGGAATCTTCCCGGCGCCGAGTTATCTTTGCCTGAAATCAACTTATTATTATTATTGTTGTTGTTGTTGAGATCCCTTCAATTTCAAATGTGACGTTGGCTCTGAAAAAGTACAGGAGCAGAGGTCCGAAGGAACGAAGAAGAGCAAAAGACGAAAGCATACATAAAACAGAAACAACAAAAATCAAATCCACCATAACGACGTCAAATTTATGGCAGGGTTCATATTCTAGGGGATGCTATTTTTACTCTATTCCACCCCCAAACAAGTATGTGGGCATTAAAATAGACACGTGAATAGGTTTATTTACATGAAAGGGAGGATAGCGGTGCCTGAAATTTTTTGATTTATTTTGTTAGAATTTTTGATTTCAGAGAAAATCAGAAAAATAAGTGCGACATGATGTTTCTTAGAAGAAAGTGTAGAATAATATGGATCAGCGAACGAATGCGACGTTGTTGTTCCCACAAAATCACAACATCAACATAAAAACAACATAAAAAATAGTACAATAAAAATGATGTGGAAAATGAGAAAGGACACTGTGAATGAGTTCGAATTTTTGTCACGTCAATCATAAGTGGATACTCTTGGTTCTACAATTTCGACAGTTTTTACGAGTTTCCAACCGAAGCCCAACAGCATTTTGAGTAGAAAAAAAAAGGATAAGTGGAAACCCCGAAAAGGCGACGCAACTTTCCTCACGTACACTATTATCCGACGAACAACATAACTAATAGAAATTTTTTACCTTCGCTCAGTTGTGCCTAAAATCAACATTTTGTAATTCCTTAGATGATATTCGATAACAAATTACACTTCAATTAAAAATTAATAAATAAATTAAATAAATAAAAAATAATTACAATTAAAATAAGAACAGTGAAAATAACAGTACCTCTAGATGTAATAATTTCTACCACGTACACTCACACACAAACATACGTCATCTTAGCCGCTGGTGACTGCACCACCGCGTGAAACAAAACAATTAGGTTACACTCAGAGGTTTTATTACATAAACGTGTGTAATACTGTTTAATAAGTTAATATGTTTGCTGCAAAAAGTATGTAATTCCTTGAGACTGACAATAAATGCCGTACTTTCTAAATTCTATGTTGAAAGAAAGTCTTTCGATGGCAGCAGAAGGCTCTCGATATTATTTAATTTGAGGAACCACAACAGGATGGCACTCAAATGTGCTCAAAATCTCTGTTCTTATTTACAGTGACTGATTCGCAATGAATACTCGAATACGAATTTGTCCATGGTTTTCCCGTGCTCTTTCCTTCCAACACAAAAACACTTCCCGAGGAATTTATCCGTGGGAGGGTTCAAATGTGAAGTAAAAATTATTTAGGCCACAAATGATGAAGGAGAAGAACTGGAGGAGAGCAAATGGGGCCTTGGTGCACGTCAATCTCAATAGTCCAAACCCAGTGATTATAATAGTAGTAGTAATAATAATAATAATAATAATAATCAAGGAGGTAGGAATACGAAAGGAACTTGTCAATCAAATGGATTGGAAATTCAAATTTACATTTCAAAGAGGTTGGCGGGGGTGTCAGCCACCCCAAAGGCAGCCCGGGGCTTCCTCACTTCATCCCCTGTATTACTATAATATAATATAAATCATGCATACGGTTGATGATGGAAAACATCGCCCTGAAGACTTCCGCAGCCCCTTTTTATATTCATACCCTGTGGGGGGTGAAGGTTTGAGGGAATGTTATCGATTATTGATTCGATTAGGAGTGATTGATTGATTGATTGATTAATCGAGAGCTGAAAAAGTAAACCGAAAGACCTGTTTACAGTTTCCTTTTTCAATTTTTTTAATTCTCCTTCGGTCGAGATCCGAAAGAAATTTTCAAAAGCGATCACACTTAAACTGACTCTTTTAATTAACATTTTTTATTCACAGAATTAAGTGCAACATGTTACATTCCATATTGCAAAACGACGTATTATTTAAGCATAATGGTCTTCCTTAAATATTAATCGCGTGAGAAAGAATGAAAGAAAGAAAAGTAAAATGTTGACTTATCTTTACCTGAGACCTCAAACGGGGATGGCCACTTGAAATGACGAGCCGTTGCGGATGTTGCAGGAGTAAAGTTAGGTGAGAGTTTGGCCGTGTTTATGTCAAACGTTGATTGCCAAGTTAACACTTAACATTAGGCAGTTAAGAGTATTCTCATTGTGCTTTTGCTTTTCTACTCCCACCTCACAACCCCAACGGAAAAGAACAGAGTAAATCGATTCAATTTCTTGCTTCTTATTTTACTCGAATAGTTGACTTGATAGAGATGTAGTCAGGAATAGAGACAAATACACATATATATAGAGAGAATTTAAGCGATTTTGCCAGTTTCCCTTTTCAATCGATAATTAAACCGTCAAGTTCATTAAAAGCCGAAGCGGATTTCGAGAAGGGAAGCTAATTGGAGCACAATTTTGGGGTAAAATAGAAAGACATAAATGCAACAGAATTGTCAGAGACACCCTGAAACAATTCTATATTTCAAAAAATTTTTGGGCGTTTGAGACCACCAAAGAAATATTAGTAAAATAGAATAGTTTGACTAATGTGATCACATAGAAAAGATTAAAATTAAATTTCATAATTTCAGTCTACTTTTGTACATAGTTTTAGAGAAAAGAAATATAAAATGAAAGGAACATTGCCATGTACCAATGCAGTCAAGTAATTGTTTTACACAAAAAAGTACGGAAGAGCGGAATAGAAAGAAAAAATTACATTGTAGTTTTAGCATCCAATAATAAATGGAAAGGCACACAGGTAAGACGTCAACAGATGTCAAATTTCCAGTTTTTAGACATTGGAGAGTTTTGTGAGTCTCCTTCTATTTGAGAAATGGCAGAATCTTCAAATTTATACGAATTTATTATGAAAACGATGATACTAAAGGGAAGAAAATTAGAGAAAAAATTTGAAATTTAAATTTTTTCAAACTAAATTTATTTATTTATTTCGGTTTGTAATTTATTGAACGATTCCCTGAAAGGGAATTCCTTTGTCATTGCTTGTCATCGAATAAACTTTGAAAATGTCCAAAAAATATGAAAGAAGGAAATAATCGGAGATTTCACATTTCGGTTTAGAACTGGATTCAAAATCAAGCTAGCAAGATACTCAACATGTATGTTTCTTAGACTTCTCTAACAACTTGCATAAAATTTCTTGTCCCCGTGTCCCCGTAATAATTCTAAAAAACAAAAATGAAAACTTACCATACATAAATTGACATTGTCATTTGGACCAGCCAAAGATAAACAATCCGGTAGCTAGCAGACTTAGCAGAAAGTCACTAGGAGGGTAGCAAGGCATCACCCCCCGCGGATAAATTAAGTCTTAAGTAATAGTAAGTGCCCCTGGATCGACTATTAATCCATCGTCAAATTGTAGTGTGACATTTATTGCAGGAAACTAGATGGATGACTGCATCCTTTGGACAACCTGAACCCCAATCGAATTTAAATGTTTCACAACATACCTAAACGGGTTTTCATTGGCCTATGTTTTCATTCTAGTTTCTATTTTGTCCTTCTAAACCGCTTGCTCTTGCGTGGTATCCCTGGTGCTCCTTTTTTTTAGAATTTTAAAAAATACTGTAGTTTGAAATTACCATGTTCAGTTTTTTAATCAAAACCGCAAAAATAAATGCTTCTATAAAACCCGGTTTATATCACCTAAGAGGCCTGCCCATTTTGATTCTGGTTCTTGCGGTGAGAGTGCAAGAATTTTCCCGTGCGTACCTGAGATTCTCAAGGTACCAGCCGTAGAACGTCCCTGATGATACTGACAGGACAGAAAGAAAGAAAAGTTTTGTTTCAGTCAACGGCAAGTCTTTTGTCGATTCACAAGACGAACTGATTAACAATTCCAGCATGTTATGTGTATTAGGAAGGAATTGAATTTCAGATGAACGATAGGAGAGCAAAGAACGTGGAAGAAGATGACAGAAGAACTTAGACGTGGTAGCATCTTAAAGCTTCCTCCCCTCTCTCTAACTCTCTTTTTCCCATTCTATTTGGCCACTTCACCATCCATCCATCTGTCTGTCTGTCCCGCTCCTCTAGCGCCTCTTTCTCCGGCACCATTACTTTTTCTTTAATAATTTCGAGAATCCCCGGAATTTATGAACAATTACGTTTAAAAGGTGACAGTCGTGGCATTAATTTAATGTAAATACTTTAATTTTCCCCCGGTGTCTGGGTGTGAGTTTTGTACTCGCGACCGTCAAAATTTATTTATTTATTTGTTATTTTGACGTCTTCCAATTTCGTTTCTTTCTTAAGTCCCTTTTTATTATTAATATACCTAAGCGGGAGCGTGAAATGACACGAGAAAACAATATTTTCATCGGTTCGTTTAATCCAGACGGTCTCTGTCTTTTTCAGTGTTTTACATGTCACAAATTCTCTCATTCTCTCATCTATCTTACGCATAGGAAATAAAGATTTGAAATCTACGGAAGGATAGAAGAGTAACTTTGTAGACGGAGATGTAGCTGTAAACACTGAATAGTCACTGAATGTCAACCTAATCTAAAAGACTTTCTAATTCTGTGAAACGTTCATTTTTTTCAATCTACTACTTTCTTTCGTATGTATAAACGTCAATCTGTAGAACTTTGGTATTATGATAATTATAGTCATTGTTGAAATACATTAAAGGTCGCAAGAGAATATCAATATCAAAACGAAATTGAAAGCAAACCACACATAAAAAGGTGAGTGACATAAAGAGAAAGAAGAAGGGGATAGAAGAAAGCATAAGATTTGAACTTCTGGGAGTGCTACATTTTTAGGGTGAACAAGAAAATTTCACCTTCTCCCTAAACACACATGCTTGTGTACATGATATTCTGCAGACTCTCGGTTACGAATTCACTTAACTCTCGTCGTCACTTGGGAAATGTGCAAGTCAGCTGACGGTTCAATTCCTCTTTTCTTTCGCCATATCGTCCGGACTGTCGCCGGGCGTACGAAGGGACAGAAAAAGGATTTCACAAATAAAGTGTGATAAAAAAGGCCATCCCTTCTTGTGTCAACTTTTGAAATGAAAAAAGCCGGCTACTGTTGGGGTAAGTTCCAATGAAGCAAAAGACAAAACCACCGTCCGTCTCATTCTGAATTATTTAGTGCACTTTCCTCACATTTCATCTGAAACATCAGTTATTCCTTTTCTCGCGAGACAACACAAAAACCCGCTGAACAACTGGCCCCTACAGAGACCTGCACAAGAACTTTTGCAATTGATTTCTTTCTTTTTTTTAAAAAAAAAAATTTCCAATTAGCTTTCCATCCCCGTTTATGAAAGAACGGAAAAAGAAATCAGTTCCGGTTTGTTTCATCCATTTCCAACCTCCAGAAATGGATCTGTGAGTGCTGCAGGCGGGAAGATATTTTTTAACCTTCTCTCTACTACTTTCTTGCGGTGATAGAAAAAATAAGATGTAAGGAGAACTAGGAGTGTACTTTTTTTGCTCTTGCGCTAAAGTGAAGGAAGTTCCTGAGACAGTCAAATGGAAGCTTCATACCGGGCTTACCGTTTATGAGATATCAACTGTGCTTCATGTGTCCTGCCGCACATTGTGGTATACCTCACTGATATGTCTCTGAATGCCTTACCGAGGTATTGGCTGTGTTAGCTAAATTAATATTAAATAATAAGGCTATTATTATTATAATAATTTCGATTCGAGATTTTATGTGCAAGACACAACCAAGCATTATTAAGTAGCATACTTAATTGAGTACACAGGTTGCAAGAATTTATTTTTTAAAATCATCCATTAAGTCAACCACACCTCAAACAGTAAATCATATTTCATACGTCGACTCTACACTGCCCGACATAATTTACGACGTTTATAAAAACCCGCGCAATAAAAAAACAGAAGAGTAACGCCATGTTACTGAGGATGGAATGGTACTTGTAGTAAATCAAAGAAATAATAAAAAAAGCACACAGAAATTTGACGAGAGGAAGCCAACACCAAGGACAGATTAACTGTAAAATCAAAATTCATCAACCGGAAACTTCGATGGACAATTGACAGCTAGTTAAAATTATTCATGTTTTTGTTTTTGTATTTGCAACGGAATCGGTGGTCAACGCGTGCGTGTGCTTGTGCTCTTGCGTGCACCCAACGCAGGGAAGGCCTTAATAAATGTTTGTCAAAATCCGTTCCGAACGACCCCGGAGGCCTCCAATTGACCCCCAAATTACCACCCCCACCCCCACCTCCTCAATAACCCTTTTGTTATTTAATTTCATTCGCTGAAAATCGTGATTCGATTAATAATTGATTTTGCCTTGTACGCGAAAGGATCAATAATTCATTCGACCAAAGAATGAGCAGTTCGTGTCTGCTACAGGCGGATGGTCAATTCCTGACAAATACCCGCGATATTTTTTTATATTTGTATATTTGTAATAATTATTAGTATAAATTGAGTTTCAACAGATTTCAACTGTCCATGAGCCTTGGACCAGAATTACAATAACTATTTGTTTAAACACAAGAATATTTTTTGGTTCAATTCGAGAGCAATTTTGATTCATTAAAATTCTTTATTTTTTAAAAGGTAAACCTCTTCATCAGACTTTCTAAAATGTTGATTTATATTTTTCTATCATTTACACCAAGCGCGAACAAGAAGTGAGGATTTGGTCAACATCACAAGGGTCAGGTACTGTTTGAACTTCCCATGAACCCCTCAGGGCTGATAAGTACCACAGCTTTTAGTAATAGTTACTAAATTTCCCTTGCATCCCAATATTTTATTTTTCGTACGATTATTTGGTTTTTTATCTTTGTACAAAATATTTCTATTGTCAACTTCCCGTGAGTGACCCCACGTTCAAGGTTCAATGAAAATATTATGATATTTTAGAGATTTATTTTCAACGTTTTGTTTAAATCTTAAATTATTAACAATAAGAATTCAGAGATATATAAAACACTGCACGTCGAGAACGCACTCACCAACCAGAATTTTGTGTCCTCTTTGTTTATTACGGCCCTTGTTGTTTTAACCTGCGATGAATAGGCCGCAGATCGTCCTCAGATTTAGGGTTAGAATTCCTTAAACTAGTCTGAAGCAAGGACTCCAACCCTTACTCTGGCAGGTTTGAATGCGTACCTGAAACTGCTGCTTCTCATTCATTCTTTTTTTCTTTCCCGGCTTTCTTCAAATTCTGTTGGCTTTTTCACGTTGACTACTCCAATTCGAGTTGTTTTTCTTTAGGACCACCGTCAAAGTTTTTCCACTTATTGCTTTCTTTCTTTTTTTGACTTCTAGAAAAGTTAAGGTCCCTCTCCGACAGGTTCAAATTCTCTCCAGAGCATTTCGCCTAATAAAAGTCATAAAAGATGTTGTTGCAGGGCCGTTCTCGACAGACCTGGTCCTTTTTCAGTTTACTTGTCATCTCGTTTTTCATTTTCTTTTTCACATTCTTGACTTTCTCCTCTGTCCTGTTTCTACATCTGCCTTCAACATTCTCTCAACGGTCTGTCGCTACTCGTTTCAATTTATCGACCCGATTTCGTTTAGTTTATTATTCTTTTGTTTGTTGTTTACGCATCCTGTATCATTTGCTTTTTCCTTGTATTCTTATACATATATACATAATTTATACCTGTGGCGTTCGACTGTTTACTTTTTTCACTGGGTTCAGAATCCTGTTTTCTTTCTACTGACTCATTTTATTCCGTTTCAATTATGAGAGTACACATATTTATGTACATTCACGAAGCAGATAATTACAGGTTTTGAATAATACGATTAATCGTCCGTTAACAATGTGTACCTGTACCAGTAAGAGGAGACAGGTACGGGAACGGGTGGTAATCAAAATGGGAAAATCGGGGGCAATAAACCTTGAAATTGTTTATTCGTTTGACTTTAATTTAAAAAATAACGCTTTTTATTATTTTATTTTAGCCGCATTGAATTTTATCATCCAGTCGTCGGAGGCGTTTATCCATCCGAAGAGAAAAACAGGATATCCGAAATAATGAAACCGACAACAACAATGGCTAATGATATACTAGTAGAGCAATGGCGGAAACCATTTACATATGCAATATATATCAATTTTATAATAACCCACAATTTCCGATCTGTTATAATAATAAAGCAAAAAGAGGAAAATGGGGCGGCCTTGTATTTATTTCACCTTTCTATAGCCATTCAAATAATAATTAATTTTAAAAGTTGCCATCGCAGGGTCGTCATGGTACGTTTGAAACTGTTTAATCACTCATGTTATCCCAAATCAATTGAGAAATTTAATGGGACTGATATCGTGTAGCTTATATATACATAGAATTCGTTCAAGAGGGAGTTATATTGGTGTGTTGTGGCATGAAATTTATCTAAAACTTCGAAAAGTCTAAGTGCTTGTTTGCCAGCAACAATGTCGATCCCATATATTCTACCGAATTTCTTAGTGTCAATTAAAATGGTTAGAACTGGGTAAGACAGTGAAGCACGGGAAAATGATTAAACAAATGAATGTAGATAATTATTCGCTCATTTTTGTGTAATGTTTCAGAGAGAACCAATGAAAACAGCTTTTGGAATATACCAAATTTGAAATGCAACACTGCGAGAAACAAGTTAAGAAAAAATTATACATGAAAAAAAAGAGGAGGTCATCCAGTACCTCAGGTATTTGGACTTGATAGAAGTGCACTTTCATAATATTTTTCTTCTATTTTTGATTAATTATGGGTCGATTATCATCCCCTGACTGCTCATCACCATCAACCTCAATGTCTTACAATGTGAGATAGACCAGGTGTCCTCAATTTGAGCCTTTATGAACCAAGGGGTGTTCATCCAAATCGGGCCCAACCCAAGGACTCATCATCGTTAGCAATTTACTTCTTTTCTGGGGAAGGAAATCTCTCTCTCTCTCTCTCTCAACACACGGATGACCCCCGCCCGGAGAAGCCTTTTGGACCCGACTCAAGGCAGTCGTTCCGTGTTTTCTTTCCCCTTTGAGTGTTTACGGATTTTAATTAAAAACTGATACTCGTTCAACTTAGAATCTACCACCTTCATACGAATGACCTCTACGTACACATTTATTTATATTTTTTTTTAATGTAGGAGAGATCGTAGGTTTTGTAATAAACTCACTTGTAGAAATTGGGGAAACCAAAATTAAAACCGTTGAATGCGTGTGCGTGTGTATGTGAGTGTGGAAACCCTTTAATAAAACAAACTCTTCATCTTTATGAAGCCACAATTTAATGAGTTTAGTCTAGAAAGGTAATAAAGCCGTGAAAACAATAAAAACAAAAACGCCACCCTTTCAGGAAGCCACCCCAAAACCTCCAAGGCCCTTTGGCACTGTTCTTCAAAATATCGCGTGTACAAAGTATTATCCACATTTCGATATTAACTCAGAATTTTATCTAGGATTTTTCTATTAAGATTTCAACTGCGCAGACACTTTGAACTGTTTTGCAGTGACACGTCAAATAGGGGAAACATATCGGTTCTCACTTCTATTCCGTATTTCCCTTGCCTAAAGAACCTCAAATCATCCTTAACCTGTTTAATTTGACTACATATGCTTTTAACACGGTAATTCAGAAAACAATCGACTCACCTTATTACGCGAACGACCAATTACGACTAATTTGTTGACATTTGCATTGCTTGCATTTATTTGTGGCGCACTACAATTTGTGAGTCCAAACAAACAACAGAAATGTATGTGAGACTATGAAACCATATTGTGTTAAATTGAGAGTTTTTTGTTCCAACGTCAACTTCCTGGAACCGGCACTGGGCCAAAATCATCGTTTGTTAATTCATTAACAGAGTTGCGGACCTGACGAACTA
This sequence comes from Polyplax serrata, assembly GCA_037055365.1. Taxonomy (NCBI): domain Eukaryota; kingdom Metazoa; phylum Arthropoda; class Insecta; order Psocodea; family Polyplacidae; genus Polyplax; species Polyplax serrata. The sequence continues at coordinate 674,571 of JAWJWE010000038.1, read as the reverse complement.
AAAAACCGGTTGCAGATCCGAAATGTATAAACGGAAAATGAAACAGTGTAATACGAAAGAATATGAGTAATAAAGTGGAATACTACTCGCCCATACAATTACTTCTAAGCCACAAATATTTACTAATCATAAATAATATAATAAATAAATAAATATTAAATTAGAAAACTACCCCTCAACAAATCCAGATATTTCAATCGGCTAATTATAAAATTAATAAAATATTAAAACACGAAACTGAAAATTAAACCGCATAAAATGATTGGCACACCACCCGAGTAGTAATCGTAAGAATACGAAATTAAGTAACAAGTACGAAAGATATAGAACTTTAAAATTCTTCATGCTGTCTATTAAAATATATTCAAATCAGAACAAACGGTAAATAATCACAAGTAAATTGAATGAAATAAGGGAGAAAAAGGGAAATAAATTGACATTCTGTGGAAACAGTTAAATGTGTGCAGTAGAAATGTGAAAAAAAATGGCACGGGAAAAATGTCAGAGAAGACAAAATTTTTACGTCTCCAAGAGCCTGAACCTGAGCAGTCCGTCGAAGAATTCCTCGCTTTAAATAATAAATTAATAATAAAGCGAATTCCTTATTTATGTACGTTTATGTACATATGTCCGTGTAAGTGTACGTGTTCATTTATTTATGGCAGTGAAATTGTTTATGGGTTCTCATTTTCTTACTTTTACTGTCGCCATTTCACAACTCCAATTTTTAACGACATCCTTTCGTCTCCCTCCTTCCATCTTTTTTTGTATGTCTTTTGCGTCTTCCAACTCTGCTTCATCTCTTTTTCAACTTTTCCTCTTCATTCTTACTTTTAATCTTGTTCTAGTCCTTACATTTTATTACGCCCGTCTTGTATTATATTCTTCCCTTTAATGTTCTCTCATACGGTTTTCTTTTTTAGTTTTTTCATCACTCTCCTGTTTCTTATCGTCCAATTTTCAATTATATTCTAAATATGAACATTGCATACATGCAAGTATTCTTCTTTAGCTTTTCGTTACTTCTTTTATCCTTTTCCATTCCCACCCTCGATTCCCCTATTCAGTATTACTCTATTCTTTTTGTGTTCTAACTTCTATTTTAACAGTTCACTCGCTTTAATGTCACTCCTTCTAAGTTGTTGTCAATCGACGCTAGCGTCACCACCTCACCGCCACGTTCTATATATAAATTTGTTTTAATTGTAAAGAGTCAGAATAGGAGAACAATAAGTCAAAGAGATGCAAGTTGTTCTATTTCTTTTCTCTGCAGCTCTTCTGGTGCCGCTACATGCCCTTTCTTCTATTGCTATCATCAGTTAAAAACTTTGCTTCGTTATTTCGAGCCTTCCCCTTAAAATTGTTAAAAATTCTTCGTAACCGATCATTTCCTCCGGTTAAGTAATCCCTTGTCTTTTTTCTCTCCATCCCCCCCGCGCTCTCTCTCTCTGTCTTTCATTACGTCAAATATTTTTATGGCACATTGTTTCCCCAGCATCTCAACTTTCAATAAACGTCCATAAATAATTATCCGGATTGTAGGGGAAGACAGTGAACATGGCAACATGAAGATGAGGACGAAAACGAGAACGATGGTGCACATTTTAAGAATATGTTTACACAAAAGACAAGAAAAAAACAATTTAATCCGACTCTTGAGCTTCTGTCTATTTTTGGAAAACAAGCCAATTCTTTTGCTCCTATCTCGCTATTCCCGTCACAGTGAGCTTGGAAACAATTTGGTGTGAGGCACCCTCATCCTGATGTTAATTTGGATCCCCTCAAGTTTGAACAAAGCAAACACATTTCCGAGGTATCATGAAAATGCTCAAATGGAACGACATAAACAAAGGTCGATGTCCATAAGTTGACTGGAACCCCATAAAAACAAAAAAAATTATTTAATGCGTTATTTATTAATAAAACAATAAAACACGGAAAGCGTTTCGAATAATTTACGCGGCAATAAACAATATTTTAAATGCTTTTTATACATAAGTGTCAAAAATCCAGGTACGCGATGGACCGTGCCGAAGAAAGAAGCCTCATCTCGAGAGCTGTCATATGAAAACGCGTGCGTTTTGACGGTCGGCCAGTCGCGTTAGAGTTGGTCCCCAAGGCCGTTATGTCCGGTTGAATCAATGCATTATTTTACTTTTTTATGTTACGCGCCATGGATCAGCGACCATTCTCTAATAGACAAAAAATTGATAAAAAGTTAGGTAGCAAAATACAACGGCAACAGAACGTTTCTTAAGTATACGATGGAGTAACCGAGGATGCGGGAATAAATGGACTAGATAGAAGGTGGGCGCATTTCAAAGTCCAAGAGAAGACTGAGAAGAACAGGGAAACCTCTTTGCAAAAGTCCATCTAGCAGTGAACGACGTTCAAGCAGAGAAAAAATGAAATTACAAGCATATTTCTGAAAGTTATTATACCGGCCAAAATATGCAAAAAAATTTTAACAATTAGAATGATGAACCTATTGGTGATACGACAGTATTTATGTATGGAAAATAATAACAATGATACAGTGATACAGAAATGTGTATCGATTGTACATAAATCACGTGATTACAAGTCATAATAAATTTCAAATACAATAAGGAGGTGAATAACATTTAGTCGGTTTTTTTTCGGATTAATAATTACCTCGGCCTACAATAATTAGTGAAATTAATTCGTGGGAGATGCTGACATTTTTGATTTATTGACGTCCAACTTGATGGAAAACATTTCAAGTAGTAAGTGGTGTGGTAAAAAAAAATTCCGTAAAAAAGGAAGCGACGTGGCAAAAGGGGCAAAAAGACCCAAGCAAAGGTCAGCCGAGGGCAGTGCGGTTTGGAAAACTTTTTTTGTGGGCAAAAGTGTCGAAAACAAAAAAATCTGACCGCCACCGGATTCGCCGCAGAAGAGTTAAACCAAATTAAAAACCAAATGGGGAAAATCGGTTTTGTTACGTGAAGTTACAGTTGTAGTTGTAAAGAGTATGAATGACACCGATAGATAGTTACTAACGGATTGTGTACCAATGGCGACACATGCATTGCTCCGATAGACAAGAGGAAGGTAAAAAGAAGTGAGGAGAAATTTAGTGGGAGTACATTCAGACCGAAAGACAATTGCAAGAGAATGAAAGAATGAAAAGGAATAATAAGAAGGAAGGAGAGAAACGGCCGCAACTATAACCGACACCGACATAACTGAATTCTGGAAAATATTCATTTGAAATTAAACGAAGCATTTAAAAATAAACGTAAAAACCGTGAACCGATTCTTTGAGCACATAAATTATTCAAATAGAAAACAATAATAGAAAGCAGACGAAACTCCGGGCAGAAAAGCAGACGACGAAGTCGTTTACAGTCTCATTAAAATTTGTGTTTAAAGCTTTTTCTCTTCTCTTTCTTCCTTTGCCTCGTCATCTTCCTGGCTGCCACCTTATTTTTATTCTATTTTATTTATTTATTTAATTACTTATTTACGTGAACGACGATAATGGTTTTGTTGGAAAATTATTTTTATGACAAATTTCTCCATTCTCCCTCCTTCTTCCTCTACGGTCAAAAAGCTGTAAAATTTCGGTATTTTCACCATTGAAAACAGAAAGTCTTGAAAGTTCAAAGAAACCCAACCGAAAGTGCGCCAATTTGAAAAGATTTAACCAACAACTTCGAACCTTACTACTATGAGTTCTCCGTACTTATTCCTTTCAATTTTATATTTATTTTAATCTTCCGCTGTGCTTTCCTCATTGTAATGGGAATTAATAAATGTATTAGACATTTTGTGAGCCCATGTGTTTCATAATTTCCATCCTTGCTACGTAGTGTAATGATTTGTAGAATTTATACATTGTCTGCCTTTCAAAACTTACAATTTTTTGTTTGTGGTAGTAAATTTAGAATAAAGTAAAATTGTAACGAGTGCTTTTTGCAAATCAACTTAAGAAAAAGAATAAAATAACAAATACTGTTGGCGAGAGGAAACAGAAATCTACCGTTGCTGCCCCAGCGGTCATAAATCTGAATCCGAAAAGAAGCCGTAAGAAAAATTACAATTTTTAACTACACTTGTCGAGCATAGTCGTCATGCCTCAGTCAGCGGCCCCCCCCCCATTCCTCCCCGTCGTTAGGTCATACGTCTACTATAAAAAAAAATACATAAAACTCCGACTGGGAATGAAGTGTCAGGAAGGAGGAAGAGCAGAAAAAACGGACAAGAATGAAAAAATGGAGTGCGATACATCACATAAACAGAAAATACTGTCAATACGGTAGGAAAAAGGGTCAACTAATGGGTCCCTGGGGTCACCCAAGCAGACCCAACTGACCCCTGGCTGCGTACACCTTCTTCCCAACTTTTTTTTACCTCTGTCTCTTTATGCGTGTGTTTTAGGGGGTTCAGCCAATGACCCATGCGGCAGATCTCAGTTTGGCAGTGCTTAGTTACAAGGGATACTTCCTGCAACATTAGCCATCTTCAATTTACTTAATGATAGTTATTAGTTAGATAGATATTTGCTGTCCTGTTTAGTATACCCGTCAGTTTCGACTTTATTTTTTACTAATGTTAGTTTTCTTATTTCAGAAGGTACCAGGATTGCTTGTAAAGGTTGGCCTTTTCCCAATTTTTTTCTTTATTTTTATCTAAGAAGTTTGTACAGTTTGAGACTTATTTTGTTTACTTGTCAAGTAAGTTCGGTTGAGTGTAATCGAATTATACTGCGGTGTTGTACCATTGATATTAATATATTCTTTATAATATCAGTGAATATTAGAAGATTCAGGTGAATTTTAAGATGTTATCTAACTTCTTATAAACAATTACTTAGCGCTATACAATTATTAGGTTTGAAACTTTACTATTCGAAGTGGCAGTGTTGCTACGAATGAAATAGTAATTAAATTTCGGTAATTTATTTTAACAGTAATAACCGATAGCACTTAACCAGCGGTTTAAGTCGTTGAAATTACAGTGCATTGTGAAATATTTTGCTTATTTACTTTAAACGACAGAAAAAACAAGAAGAAATAAGAGGATTTCCGCGGGGAATTCTCAGCCCCTTCTATCCAGATATTCAGGTACCCAGTTGCTCTGGGGATTGACGTGGAAGAAGAAGGCAAAGTAGACGAAGACGACGTGGAGGAAACGGAAGGAAAATGAAGCATCCTTAAGATGAATTTGATATGATTTAAGAGGAGAATCGTGTCGGAAGATTTGTTCCATTTGTATGGAACGATGGTCCCCTGTGGGACGCCCAAGGGATGTCGATGAGTCTGCTACCACGGCGGCAGCAGTGGAAACAGAATCCATTTCACCATCCGACAGATTTGATTTGGTGTCACTTTTATGTTTAGGCAACGATACATCCGAATCTATTTTCTCTTTTTTTAGTATTCACCTTCCTCTTGTCCTTGTCCTTCGTGTCCCTGTTTATTATAATTTTCTGGCTCTTTCTATGTATTTCATTTGCTCTTTCGTTTCTTCTCCGCACTTATTCTGCTAAATTACTAAGCTATTTAAACTACCAAGACAGAAATTACGACACGTTTGGCTTGTAAGTAATTTAAAATAAATAATTTCCTGTAAATATTTTTTTCTCTTATTATTACGTATTCATTCACTTTAAGGTGTCTGAGTTTCTTTTTAATTTAGTATAATATTATTATCATCATGTGAGGTTCAGTTTTTGGGCCTGCTACTGCCACATGTTTAATTATTTTTTAAATTTCTAACTCACTATTTAATTTAATTTACACGGTTGTTATTATTAATAATTTCCACTAGCTGTACAACGATGTTTAATGTTTAAAATTTGGAACATTGACTTATACGATTATTTTCTATTAAAAGTCTGTTTCTGGTGAAATATAATTTGGCGGCCCATCTGTCAGCCAGTTGTGTAAATTTTTCTTTTGTTCTAGCAATACAATTTTAAGTGTCATGTCCAATTATTCTATTTAAAGAAAATTTAAAATTTCCTTGGAGGTTGCCATGAAAAATATTCTATTTTTTCCCTTAATTTTGTTTTTTGACACTTACAAAAATTCCTTATTTAAATTTACAGACTTGAATAGAAATTGTGTAGTAAAAATTATTAGCTATGTAATTTGAAATTGCTCAAAGTGAATAGAATTTTCCCTGGCATCTGAAATTTGTGCGCTTTACTTTTTCCAGACTCATCCTATTGGTCTCCACCAAATCGCAAATTTTTATTAAATCGGCTTTACCAAAGAATGAAATCATTAAATTTTTACAAATTTCTCTTTAATGTTCGCCTCATACATCTATCTGTGTGCGACAATAAAATAATAAAAATTAAATCGTAAAAATTCCGTTGTTGCTATTCCACCTATCTGATTTATGTTACTGTTAACAACATTCTCGAGTTTTTTTGCGTCACATTCATGCTGCCCAAGTGATTTATAAAAACATACTTACACTTCCTAAACCTTGAACCTGAGAAAATGAGTCGACAAAAAATTCAGTTTTTGTTTCAATCTGACTCAATTTGGTTGCGCACAATTTTCAACTAAATTCAATTCTCTGATACAGCAAGAAGGATAAATCACACGAATGATAAAATAGAAAAATATTCAGGAGCAACACAGGATGTTGACTTTCCGTTAATTGCAAAATAAAGTGAACCAACACACCTGATTTGGGCTCTGTAATATTTCAATGACAAACTGTGAACGGGTTCACGTCATTGCAGGAAATGTCAGAAAATCCGACAAATATCCCCAACATTCATGTTGGCAGGTAGGTTTGCACTTACGAGCATACCGCATGTGGCTCTGCGACTACATAATCTCCCTACCTTACAGTTGGGTTTCACATCACATCCTATGCAGTTTTTTCCTTGTAATTTCAACATCCCAGTTCTGCTCTCATGTCAGTCATGGCTGTCAGGTATGTCGTTAACGTTTATATAATGTTTATTAAATTTTATTATTTTTCATTACACTACGACATCATGTAATGCCACAAGTCATACTCTAGGTGACCCATGTGACGACTTAAATTTCATAAGAACTGACAAAGTTTGGCAAGCAATCCAAACTTATTGAAAAATAATGTATTTTGCCTATTGGCAGACAATTAATCCTGATGACAGAGTTAAAGGTTACTAAAATAGTTGAGTAGAATTGAATTCTGTAGGCTCTACTTGATGGCGAACCAAATTACATTCATCTGAGTACACGACAAGCCCAGTATTTATTGTTTATTCCCCAAAATAGAGAGCTCTATGAATAGTTCAAAATCGAATAATTGAGTTTACTCATGCAAAGCGAAAATCAGTCTTTTTCAGAGTGCTTAATAACGTGGCATAAATTCAGGCGGCACCAGTTGCGTTTAAAAGAACCTGAGGTGCATTTGACATGAAAATTATTTTTAGTTTGGTTCCGTTTGGTTGCTCGCCTTCTTCCTCTACGTATTTTACATGTGAAATTTACACTTGCACGATGGGTGAACTTCCGGTTTAGCCTAAAAACCGTTTTGTAAATTAATTAAGTTCTTGTCAGTCCGCCAGCCTCTTACCTTTCACGCCATGTTTTTATGTTTTCCTTTAATAATAATAACAATAAGTTTTTTAATTGCTCGTTTTTATTAACTTGCTAACATTTTAATAAAAGGGAAGATGATTAATTTCTTTCGTCACGAGGCAAATAACGACTGTAACAACGTGATAATTGCATTTGCGTTTTATTGCCTCCCCCCCCCCTTAATGAATGGTAAGAGCCAAGAATGACCCCAGTTATCTTCTCTTAATTTTGACTAATTCTTTGTTCTTTTCGTATGACAACTACATGTTTAAGAATATGTTCTCCATCTGTACTGGGTTAAAACCGGTACGAATGGATTTGAAGCGAAAAGAAGTCCTCCCTCCGCTCGCTTTTGATAGTTATGCTTATTGATTTATTTTTAACGTATAAATAGATTTTACTTCTCTTTGTCTCTTGAAAAAATGGCGTTTCGTCATGTGCTTCTTTAATTTATTTGATCACTTGTAGAACCACTAACCATCGTGCATGGTTTTTCATGCAAATGATATGTCAGATAAATTAGGTCATTAGAGAACCTGAATCGAATGCAAACACAGTGCAAATACAGTGGAAGACAAACAATCGATGACCAATTTCAATAAGAAGGGGGAGCAACACGTGCTTTTGACAAGAAAAATGATGCGATCAAACCCAGAAGATCTGACGAAGATAGACTGAAAAAATGTACAAACTTAATGCTTAATAGGAAATAGTTTATTTCAGTAATCTGTTTAAAAAATAAAACAATAATGAATGAAATAGAATGGAAAACAAAATTTGCTCTGAGTTTACATATTAAAACTCGTCTCGCTGAATGCATTTGGTGAACCAGAACTGCACAACAGTCAACAGACCGTAATACTGTCATATCGACAACAGGTTTGTGTAACGTAAACAAAGACAAAATCATAATTTTAACAACGTAGCTTTCGCAATTCAGCCATCAGCCACTCCCAGGAACGAACCTATTCCTTTCGTGAAATCTAGTAGAAAATATAATTTTTCTTATTTTACGTTGAATTGAAGTGATTCATTTCCGGTTTCAGGGCCACTTGAGAGATTTTCCAGTCCCTCAGGACAGCATCAATAAACCTCTGTTGCTATATTCCTACCATCTTCCATCTTATGTATGAGTAAAAAAGCTGTCCACCCCTTAAACTTCCTTTAACTCAAGACTATTCCCATCCCTTAACGTTATTTTGACAAAATACGAAATAAAACCAACAAAAAATCTTCGCCTATAATTCTCTATAGTTTACCTCTATTCGCCGTGTTTTCTTAATAAATCTTTTTATAAATGATAAATTTATGATATATATATCATAAAAATGTAGTGTTTCCTTTTCAAATTCATTTTTCTTGTACCTTTATCTTTCTTTTATTTTAATTCTTTTCCTCACAAGTTTTGTATTGTATGCCCATGATCCTATAATTGATAAAAAAAATTAATAGTTTTATAAAAAAATGTACGAATCCTTGCTATGAAGAGGTAAATGTGTCAAATGGTCGCGTGCTTCCAACCCTCTCAAAGGATATCTCTGACGTGATATTTACTTTTCCTGCCATCAGGAGCAATCATATAGACCCTCGCCTTACTTGACAATATTTTTCAGCTAAATGTTGTACCGGAAGCAACTACCACAGCCGGGGCTCATCGAGGTGGATTTCCCTTGCTTTAAGGGATGACTCTCTTCAAAAAAGCTTTCAGAATACGCCGTAGAGCAACTGTCAGAAAGAAGGAGATCGATTTTAAAACGAATGAAAATGGAGGAATTATACAATCATCCAGTTATTTGGTTTTCTGTGCGAGGTCTGGGAGGTATAGGAAATGTTAAAACTCCAGCGAGGCGTGCGGTTTAATATGAAAATTGCTACAATTCAAAACCGAGAAGTAGAAAGCTAGAGAGAAAGAGGTGGAACAGGAAATGAAATGGTCGGGAGGTGGGCTGGCTTGGAAGCAGAAACTGGTAAGAGAGTTCCGAAGAGAGGTTAGAGGAATGGAAAGCGTGAAATTAAGTCATTCAGCGAATGAACTCAGTCATTCACCCCCATACATGCCTTATCTCCCGTAAGACCCCTCTATTAACTCATCTTCCTGGAATATATAATCTTTTATTACAAGAGTTTGAAAACTAAAATTTTCCAGCATCATTAAAACGAGGTTCATATCATTTTCTCGACTCTTCTTCTTCTTCTTCTTCAGCTTCAGCTTCACTTGGTGCAATTCAACAACTTTTAATTTTATGAAGGAACCATCTAGGGAAAGAGACAGAGAGAAAGAGAGAAGAAACGAAATAACATCCTAAAGACTGCATTTTATTTTAACATGTTCTTTGCCACAGGGGTAGTTTCCACTGCAGCAATCGTTTGCTTTTCTATGAGTATTACAAAACTGATTACCTAACTATGGTTACTAATAAATTCGAGTATTTTACATTTTGTGTAATTTAGTATATTTAGTGAAAGTACAATTAATTGTTTTTGGTAATTTTGTACCGTTTACCTTCCTCTAACTCTTTTTTATTACCACCTGCTAATCACACGTATCATTTGGCCGCCTTCATTTATTCATCCTGTGTTTAACCAGCTGTTTTATTTACTTTGAAATAAGTACTCAATTGTCAACAGACATAATATCTTATTTGTAATTTAAAAAAATACTATATATGCACCAGTCATTTAATCTCTCTTTACTTCACTCCTTCCATACCAGTCCAGTAATAAAGTTTGTAGAGTTTTGACAACATGTTATTAAAAACAAAGCAAAGATGTAAATAGCTGGATAATTTTTCTTGGTGTGAAGGAAAAGAAACAAAGAACTTTTCTTCTTTTTCTGCCAATACGCATTCTTTGACCCAAACGTTATCATCCTTTATTACAATAAGAGGGAGGAAAGATCAGTTACAATTATGAATTCATAACGAAAATCAAAAAACCAAAAACCTCATTATTACTTCTGTGAAAATTAATATTCATTACACACTTAATTGTGTACTTGTTTTGTTGAATGTCTCAACACCTGTTGCGCCATGAATAAGTTTAAAAAGTGGGAAGTTACATATGAATATGCACGAATTAATTAATTGATTTACCAGATTTACCACAAAACTAATTTGCTTTTTAGTTTCCCTCATGTGTGAATTTTCCTTTTTGGCAGAATTTTGACTAATTCCCAGGTACTTGGTGCGAAAGAGCATTATCAACAATATTCTATTGAGTATCTATTTCAGGTCATTTTAGAACGTAGCAATGCAGTGGAACAACCAGCTGGAAATATAGCCATGTCAAAAACGAAAAGGGAACTCCGAACGAGGGCGGAAGAGTGGGGGGAGGGAAAAAAGAACTAGCGTCAGGCACCAGGTGCCCAAATCGGCAAGCACCAGCGAGTTCAACAAGTCGCCTCCCGCTACGAATACTTCCTCTATATGATGTGAAAACCGTTTTACAAAGTTTTAATATAAAACAATAATTAAAATCTTTCCATTTTTTATCTGCAACGAAACGTCAGTAGTTGTTGTTGTTTGTTGTTGCTCACGACTAATTGCAACCATAATAAATATAGCTAATTATAATAATTAATTATTCTATTGTTCAATCCTCAAATTTGAATATGTTCAACTCGTTTCATTACACTGCCCCGTAGGGTTCTCCTTCTCTCTCTCTCTCTCTCTCTCTCTTGTTCTTCTGTGTGAGACTCGTTAGCCAGATGAGTGTTTTTCTCCAGCCCTGCCTTCATGGTAATTTACTACCTGAGATAGTTTTCTGATTCATATTATCACAAACGATAACACCAGCATGGAAATACATTGATGGCGTCCGATTACACGGTGCTCATCTCAAACATTTTTTTGTTTTTTTCCGATGTGCTTCAGTGAATTGGCATGCCCTTGCCTATTTCTTAATTGTTTTAATTTCTTAATTGTTTTAAAGTATCCAACCGCCAGTCTGTGGGAATTAATGCTTCCAATGCATTCTGTAAGCTCTAACAAGAAGTCTGAAACGTTTTCAACTGGTTCGGCTCTTCATTATTCTCGACCTTTCTGCGTTAAGCAAACTTTTAGTATGGAATTGAGCCATGTCCGAAAGATAATAAGCAATCGACTTGTAATGTGCCCCTCAGCCACCCATCTTCAAATCAGTTGTGCATGTTGTTGTAAATTACATTCAAAAGTCAGATTTTGTAAATTAAAAGGGAAATAGGTTGTTTCATTAGTGCGCATACAATTTTCCATTGGTGCAAATGATTTATTGTTTCTCCGCACCGACACATTCACATTTATTGATTTAAGACCTTCTCATTTTGAAGTCTCTTGTGCAGGCAGCCTTCGGTTGGTGCTAATGTCTCTTTGCCTGAACAGTTTCAAATTTTGAGGATAAGACATGAGAACAAGATTAGTCGTACTTTATAGACACATTTTACATTAAAACAATTTTGTTTAGTTTTTACGGCTATTTAAATTTACATTAATAGAAGTAAGACCGAAATACTAATTCTCCCTCGTTTTATTTCCTTTATGAGTTAATACTGTTGTCGTTATTAGTCATTCTTCTCCTTGTCGTCTCGTCATTCACATTTCCTATATTTGTCAGTACAGCTACACTTTTTCTGAGTTTCTTTTATAAAAACATTCTGGTTTACTTTGGTCTTCGGTTTAATGACCAAATTGTGTGTTCACCCTTTATTCTTGTTTACTTTATCCCAACATCATTTTCTTTACTCTTCTTGCGGCTCTTATGTTTTTCTTATCATTTTCATTTATATTGGACCAAATTTCCTGATTCTTAAGTTCTCCAGGTTCCAGAATTGGTTCCTGAGTTTTTTTTTTACTTTTTCTGTACATTATCAAGCTAATATTTTCCTTTCAATTTAAGATCCTTTTCTGGTTAAAAGTTTCATATGCTACTCCCGGTGTATTGGTTTAAAAAAAGGAAATGCTAGTAGTACCCGTAAATGTATTGAAAGACAAAGTATCATTATTTCTTGACAAGATTCTCACTGACGATGTGAATGTAAATGTAAATTTAACAGTACGTTTACTGTTATTAATAAATAAATAAATAAGAATTGCTTAAACATTTCCTACATTCCGATTTCACAAGCTTAAATCCACGTTTATAAAAGTAAAGGCCCCAAGGAACAGTGACAATATTATTGAACAAGTCAAACTTTGAATTCTCAACGAAATATTGGCAATATTGCTGATGGTATATTTTTATATACAACCATAAGAACACGCACAATCATCCTCCAATATATAAAAATATAAAACAGGATATATTGACCAGAATCAATAAAGAAAAATGTTTTTGAAGCAATCTTTCCAATAAAAAAAATGAAATCTAAATCTTTTGTTATAACTTTTTATGAATTCTCCCCAGGGCCTCACTCGTGGGTCATTGATATATGGCCGCCCTTGTTCCGCTGATGTCCATATTGATCTTATTCTCCGGCTGTCTTACTACAACAACTACTCAAACTAAACTTCTACTCCTATTTCAAACGACCTACTTCGAATGTCAATGATTTCAGTTTCACTGCATAGCCGATGAAAAAGTTAATATTTGATGAATTGAAAAAATTCGAGGTTGACCCTATGAATTGACAAGGGTGAAGGTACCCAGAGCAAAGGAAATTAATGATCTGCTGTTGAGTAGTACGTTTCGCAGGCACTGTAAGATTATTTGTTAGATGAAATGAAAGCCGAAAAATACATAGAATTACAATAAAAATTGTATCTTGCCAACAGAGGTAACCATTTGTTCTTATTCTCTAATTCATGTAATCATAATGTTTTTGTCGTCCGACTTGCAATTTTCTGTCAGGCCTGATAGTGACGTACATTCAATATGTGTAAAAATTTAACCATTCATTACTCCAAACTGCGTATTACACCCTGTCCAAATGGAATGCAATTTTAATAAAAGCTTGTAACCGTTCAAAGTCCTATGAATTTATCATATCATTAGCAAAAAATTTATTCTAAAATTGCCTGAAACAGTATCAAACATTATCAACGTTTGCTCTATTCTCGCGCAATCACCCCATCCCGAAACTACTATATATATATTTTATAATATATATATAGTAGCATTACTCTGCAGAATAATAATATGTGGAAAGTAAGGTAAATGGAAGTGAGAGAGAAATTGCATTCCGCCCTCGGGGTTGTAATAACCGAGAAGTCAAATAGTGTTGGCCCCCGAGGGACCCATTTCCTTAGGGCTGATTTTAGCTGGGCACACCGGGTCACACCGAGTCTATTGAGTTATGACGGAGAAAATGTTAGTGCAAATATGGATGAAGGGCCGGTTGAGAAAATGCTTTTATGATGCCGATACCGTTCTGATAAATGGGTTTCGTCAACGATTTCATTCCACCCTCCGAAATTCACCTCCTCCCTTTTCTTCTGAAAACATTCAACCCCTGTCCTGCTGACCCTGCGTGACCCTACACTGTCCGCAACCCCTGGATCAAGGAAAGCAAGAAATCTCTCACTTTCTGTCACCATATGCAGTATACGTCTGTACACTTATGCCACCCCAACTTGTAATATTTTGGTAGGAAAATTTTTATATGTCATCGTCCCTCAATTTTCCTCATTCCCCAAAACTTTTGTTTATAAAATGACAGGCCTCGCTTTTTATTGTTAACTGAACAAGTTATGCCTGGTTCTGCAGGTCAACATTTCAGGTCCGTGGCTCTGACTTATATTTTGTACTGATCAATTATTTTAATGTTATTCGCCAGATATTCATCATTTCAAATTATCCTTTTCAAATACCGCGAAACACAAGTATAAAATGGTGAGAAAAGAGTGCTGTTTAGCCAGGATAAAACTCAAGGACTCTTAGTGTATTTTTTGGAGGCAGGAAAATATGTGGATCAAGCAAGCAGTGAAACGAAAAATCTGATAATCCCACATATTAATTAAAAGACCCGGACAAAAAAGACAAGAAAAAATATTTTTACCCAAGAAAATCACTCGAAGGCAGCCAATAATAAAGAGGGGGATTAATGGACCTCCACTACGGCTATGGCTTACCTCCTCCAGATAACTGATATTAATATCACTATATGTATATATATTTGTATAGAGCTTTCTTCCCAGACTCTACAACATTTCTCTCACTCTGAAGCGCTTAAGCTTGCCCGTCTTTTTTGAATTTTTTTAGAGTCTTTTTTTAAGTTGTTGTATGACCTTCCTCTCATTGTGAAACGTGATCATATTACAAAATTGATCAGAATAAAAAAATAGATTTATATACTTAAATGAAAAATAGATGTCATTAAAAAACAACCTTTTTTATTTTTAATATCGACTTTACTCATTACAGATCTGCTGTAACTCTAGTCAATGACCAAATGTGTTGGCAAAGATCGAGAGTCGACGACCCTAAGAGGTGTAAATTCATTGAAATCAATCATTTAAAACACCATAATAAGGTTAGCTCAAACCATAAATTCTTTTCCGAAATGATTTTCCACCCGTTGGGCAAATCCGCCAAAAACGTCCATTTAAGAATTTATTAACACCTGAAAAGCGTTGTAAAGAGAATAATTTATAACGATAAACGAGTAAGGGCTGAAATTTCATCCCTAGTTCTCATCCCCGTTCGATGACTTCCGTCCATCAGAATGACTTATTAATCTGCAGCTCTTGATTTAGGACTTAAATTTATCAAATAAATAAAATTTGATAGAACAGAAAAAGAGAGAGGAAACTTTAATTTTAAATTGGTAGGTAACGATTTATACAGGTGCACATTCCGAAACCCTTAAACAGACATGCCAAACTTTAGAAAGCTTTCCGATTGCACATCAACTGAATTGCAGCATTCGTCTTGACAACCTCCTGAATGCTTGACTGTATGGACTGGTCCTCCAACCTTGTCAAAGGTCTCCAACCCGTTGCCACCTACCCGGACAAATGAATATCCATTTGACAATAAAACAAAGGAAAAATAAAATTTTCCTTTGTTTTCTTCTGACCCGGTTGAATTGGCCCTTCGTCCCGCGTCCTGCAACTACCCTAAAACCCTCACCCTTGGAGGTGGGAACAATTTTCCGAAATTGAATTTTCGTGTTAACGAGAGGAAATTTCAAGGAGTTCCTGCCACGTTGTTAACATCCGTTTATTAACAATTTGAATTCTCGACGAGTCGCAATTTTTTCTTACATTATCCCTTAGTACTCATTCCATGCTAGTTTCGTGACAACAATAAAACAAATTTCACTGTTTAAACAATCGGAAGAGTGGAATCAATTTAAGTAATAGTAAAAAAGCGGAATATCCATTAACAGAATATTAGAGTTGTTTTAAATAAAAACACCCACCTCCATATCCCCCGATTGTTGTTACGTTGTCGGTTGTTTTGGAACACCTGAAGAAACATTTAAGTGCATTGCCCCCTTTTTTTTTCTTGATCTCAAGAAATGAAGAAATACCACTCATAGCTTAATTGATGAGCAATACATATCCGCGATTGTGTGATTATCACCTGAAGTCAACATTTGCTAAGTAGTAAATACCAAGAGGGTGATTGTTTGAAAAATGTAAGTCACAAAATTAACAAGAAGGTTAGCTTCATGTTTTTCCCAAGTAGGTCAGTGAAAAACGAAACATTTATTTTAATAATAAAAATTGTGAGAATACAGTGCAAATAGCTTCATGACATCAATTTCGGTATTATCACAAGCTGTAGGTGTGAAAATAAAAGCGGATACCCAGCTTCTCATGTTCAAATTACTCTTTCGTAATGGTCATGCTGATTTAAATTCTCTCTCTTTCTTTCCCTCCGTCCAGAATTGAAAACTACAAAAGAATTTATGGGAGATGAAAAAAAAGAACCGAAATTACTCAGTAGACGAAAAATAAAAAAAAATGAAATTGAAAAAGAAAAGTAAAGAACCAGCTGTAGATTTTCCTTGTCTTCTGCCACTTCAGAGGGGCCTTCTACAGCCCCTGCTGAACCAACAAACAGGAGTGAATCTGTTATACAATATTTTGATTAGTTAGCGAGATAATCTGAGAGGTTTTTAATACTCGTCAATATTTGTTACCCCTGACATTCTCCGTGTCTCACCCTATGACTACCCTTTCCCATTCTAATTCCATCCACCCAAGCCATCGCTCTCTTTATCTCCCAATATCTCCCTTTTTCCTTCCTTTTAATTTCCATTTTATCAATATTCCGGTGGATGAGGCCGTTTTCGTTTTACCGCTTCGTTTCCTACGACTGGGGTTTTCTTTTCTTCGGCCCCAAAAATACACTTCTTTTTCCAACCTTTAATATATACATCCATACATAGAAATTTTTTAATAATATAAGATAATGTATACTCTTGTGTGGCTTCTTTGAGACAGCCGCAAATTATTTCAGTTCCTTTGTGAAATAGAAAGGAGAAAATTGTCTGCCGAAGGAGAGAAATTTTTATCTTCATTGTCACTTTTTTCAATTTTCTACATTATGCAGAATATTTTTTGCTTTCTTTGCGTATTACTTTTACTTCTTCCGATTCAAATAGAACGAAAACTCTATGAGGGTGGTAGTAAAGAATGATCCATGAGGTTCTTAATTTCATTTTAATTAGTATTTTGACGATTTTCACACTATTACAGGTAGAGTGAATTTAAAATATTTTCAAGATATGCAGTCTTATGCTGCTTGTTTCTCATATGAAATTAATACTATGCGAATACGAATATAGAAATACCAATTATTTAAAACATTAAATTAAACCACAACGGTATTTATGATTAAAAGAAATTAAAAGAGATGCAAACAGTACTGGTCATTATGTAACAGAATCCGATACCAAGATTTGTTTTTATCCACCCAGCTAGCGAATGAAAAATATAGGATGATCTTTTTTCTAAAAAGTTAGTTCTAGTAATAGTTATTATCCGTCAAGTTGACGTTTACACACCATGAAATGTTTTGAATTTTCATCTTAATTATTTCTATGCCCACCTTCAACCTTAAATTCTTTAAACCCTTCATCACCTAAAATTCTCATAAGAAACCTTTGGTTTTTGTGTATTTATCTTTTGTATATCATGCGACATGGTAGTAATATAACACCATTAGACTACTATTACGCTAATATTTATAATGTTGTACATAATAAAATACAAAGTTCAGGTAACCGTCGTCAGAACTTCTTGGAAGAAACACAACAAGTGCTCTATCCCGTTTAGTAACCAGACCCTGTAAATTCCAACCAGAACGTATCACCAGAAAAAAAAACTATTATCAAAACGGTAGCCCCAGCTTTCAGTGAAACTTATCAGTAATGGAGAAACATTAAAATTATTCACAATACTACGTCAGAAAAGTGTGTTACAAATTTTTCATGGGGCGAACGGATTAAGACGACAGAATGGGAAAAAAAGAAAAATTCTCGACTGCAAAGCCTTTTTATTTTCAAAATGAAAATTGACATGTCATTTGCCGTAGGATTATAATCCGCGAGGGATCGAAACGATGAATTTTATTTTCACTATAAACTCCCGCTACTGGCCCCATTTCCACCTCTAGAAAGATCTGCCGTCACCTCCCACCCCCCAGTGCCCAGGCCCTGCCGCACTATCTCACGCCTCCTCCAAAAAAGGAAGAAAACTCTGTTTCTGTCACATCGTTAGAGAACGACGAAGAAGTAAAAAAAAACAACAAAACGTGGGAAATCCACTTATCGCACGAAGAAAAGGCAGCTCAAATCGGCTGCAAACAGGTGACAACAACGAATTTGTCACAGGTTAAATACACCTGGTGGGTACCGGTAAGTACAAGTATCCGAGACGGGATGGTTAAAGGATATTCAACCACGATGGTTTATTAATTACCCTTCAACTGTTTCCCCTTCAAACTATCTGCAAGGCATTCACATAAATTACTTTAATTTCTAAATCTGTGTTGTACACGTTTACTACATTTGAATAAAAACAATTTGTTTTTATATTCCTACAATATATTGTATGCCTAGAATAAACTCGTACTGTAAAAATATCATTGATAAATAGCGGTTTTATGAATTATACTTTTGTGGTGTACAATTAAAAAATTATAATTCTTATTTATATAAATATCATACATAAAGGGGTGAGGATAATATTTAAAGTTCAAGAGATCCATAAAAAGGTCAAACAAACTCAAAGGTTCTTTAGGAGTAAAGCCAAAGTTACACCTGAACATATTTCCGAGTGCACACCTGTGAGGAAGATACTAATTATATTGTGTTGACCGGTCGAATACGGCGAGCCACTTGGCCAAAAGACAACGACGACCACCTGACCCGACCACCAAACTAATTTGTAAGAAACTACAATTAAATGTACAACACGACGGCTCTTATAAACGTTTCCTGTCAACTACATTAAAACATTCCCAAACATTTGGAGTGATGACGTGTCAGAAGAAAGGAAGTGTCGGGGTAGCAGTCAAATTAAGAGGTGAAAGCAGGTGTCAAGTCACGCGATCATATGTACCCTCATAAAAAAAATTTATGATTTCGAAGAGCGAGCACCCCCATCGTTTCACTATTCTTCAAATTAATTAAAAACGGCTAAAATTAATAGTTGGAAAAATGAAATAAATAGTTTTTGACATTGAATAAATAATTGACGCGTTATACAGGCTCTGGCGGAATTATCGTTCAGAGATCTTTTCGTGCTGTCGGTGCCATCGATATTTCCCTTTGTTTTTTCAACTATTCATTCACTACTTTATCTTTTTTTATCAATTATTTTGTTTCTATTGCTCTATTCATAGTAAGGCGTCTGCGGTACTACAACTTCAACTCTTCACAGCTCATTTTAGTTACTTCAGAGCGATTAAAACTCCCGTCAAGATTTTTTGATCAAATAAGTTATATATTCTCGTTTTTGTGTTCTTCCCTGTGTAAAATGAAATCATCTTCACTCTACTGTTCGAACGCCATACAGACCAAGATTTTAATATAATTTAATTTTACATAATTAGATATGAATTCATATCTTTACGTTCCATTTTTTTAAATGTCTATTTACTTCTTCAAACTATTCTTGAGTGGTAAGATCCCACATCCCTATTCTGGTTTTCATCCTTCATTTCCTATAAATCTCACTTTCACTATCTTTCACAATACATCAAAATGTCATTTCTCCTGATCGAGCATGCAAATTGAATTTGACATCAAACTAAAGATTTGTTTCTTCTACATTATTCCCCCGAGACACTGAATGTTGTTACACATTATGTACAGAAAATGTACCATCCCTTTATTGTGCATTTTCTATTGATAGTAGTACATGCAGGTTGTCGTCGTATCATCGAGAGTAAGAACCACTATGTTTTTTTCCTCAGTTTCAAAAGGAGCAAATCCTACTCTCCGTAATGCTTTCGGTTTTTGTTGCGGATTAGAACTCGCAAAATAAAATTTATAATAAAATAAATAATATATTAAATTTCTAGTAATGTATTAAGTTTAATGAAAGTACGATAATTCAGTATCAAGTATCGGTATCAGAATGAAGGCAACGCTAAAATAGAGAACTTTCATGAGAAAAAGGCATAAAAGAACCATCGTTTGTTGAAATATCAATCTTCAATTTCAACCTACAGACAAGTAAAACAAAAAATAAGAAAGAGAAATTGATGAAAGGAAGTAACGGAATTAGGGAAGAGCATCTGGAAGAGTTCATATTTATATAAAGGCATATGAGTTTAGATGTGTTTGTGCTCTCCTAAAAGAAATAAAGTTTGGTCCAAAGTGACCCTCGTGAAATGCAACGCTCCCTGAGGTATACGGAAGAGCCGTCCGTAATTGCTGACTTATAGACTCTCCTTTATTGACCCCGGGGGTCAGCTGACCCCAAGCGACAAAGTCACTTCATCCCTTGCTTTCGTACACCCCCGAAAATCGACTCCAAATGTTGTTATACGTTAAAGTCTAATATTAAATGAATCCCAAGGCTCAACTAAAACTATTTCCTATTTTATGAATTTTACATCAACAAGATGAAATTTGATTTTTCTTTCACTTTTTACTTTCTTCTTTTAGTCCTTCTTATTTTTATATGTCTCTACCAAGTAAGAAAATCTTTGAGGCCAACAGAGATAGGGGAAATTCTGAGCAAAGGGAAACGATGTCGAGGAAAGATGTTTGATGGGCTGCCTTCCACACATTCAGTAGTTCACTTCACTACTGCCCTAAATTTCTTACCGGGAAAGAAAGTCAATTTTAAAAGGTTAGAATCGTTCAAAATCTCCTTTAGCCACTTGACACAATATCAGGGAACAGACTTCAAGAATATTCCAAAAAATTAATTAACACTACTTAAAAAATTATAGTCTGAATACAGTTATAACAGTTGAGGCCATTTAAAAGTCACTACATTATTGCCTAAAGACAAGAAGTGCAGAATTTTGGTATACATTAAAAGTAAACGATTTTCATTGATGGTACTTCAGATGAGTTAATTAAAAATCAATTGCATATTGAATACACTGAAGTGACCGCCATATAATAACAACAAATTCGGTTGTCGTGGGAAGTTCGATGGCATGTGACCAAATTCGGATTCGAATGCCGTATCCTCTAAACTTGTGCTTCGTCACACACACAATATCATCAACATTCAGTCATTAATGCTTTTTTTTCTATTACTAACGAAGTTCGATGGTCTCTTAAACCGAGCCTTAAGTGATTAAATTAATGAATAAATTCAAGTTCGCTAACTAGTTCGCCCCCCATGACACATTAATCATCACAAATGTTAGGTCATGTCATCACCCATCTACTATCCTTTATAACCAATCACATATTTTTGTCTTTATATACTATTTACGAACTGAAACAAAGTTTTATTAATTCATCACTACTGATTTTGCTTATACAATTATGCTCGAACTTCATTCACCGAATGGCCCATAACCTTAAAATTAATAAGCTCAATTCGCCGATACATCACTCTGCTAAACGGGCAAGTCTTATAATACAATATTAAGAATATAAATCGTACAGGTACCTTACAACCTCGTTAAATGTTAATGGTAATAAAAAAGGAACATACTCTTACATGGAGAAATTTTTCAATAAAATTATTACCGAATAAGGACGTGATGAGGGATTGTAAATGACAGGAGGAAGGTTAATAAGTTAATAATCTGTTGACCGCGAATTTTATTACTCCGTTCCTCTACGTACGGATGATATTCGTGTTCGTGTAAAATTGTAAGACGGATTTATTTCTATGATAAAATAATTGTTACCTTACAAATTGGCCCGGTTCGAGCCGTAAATTCATGAGAGTTAATTTATTTCCTTACCCCGGTAATTATTACTGAAAACGCGTGCTGGTAATTTTATACGCACAAGCCCACGCACTGAGATGCAGAGAGAAAAACGCACGCATGCACGCAGACGGGATGTAAGTTACCATTTTTTTAATTAAATTAAACAAAGAAAATATTTGAATTTACAAATTAATTTATCTCGGTTTTACAATTTAAATTAATTTAAATTTGAGAGAAACCACGGATGGTTAGTTCATTTTTATTGTGTGACTATTCCGATAAATAATTTTCTTTATAAGGAATTTTTTAATAATTAATGTCCTCCTCACACATGATGTCCAATCAAATTGAGAATTTCTAGTAAAAGTAAAGCAGAAACCGAGTTTTTAGTCAGCCAGCAGAATATTATTGAAGACGGAAAGCGCGACAAGAACACATGCTGTGGTCCTTGCGTTGGAAATTGACAAAACTCACATAGAGCAATTTGTAGATGTCGTACGCTGTTGAACAGAACAGGCGACAATATGACAAGTTGACTACTTATTATAACTCAACTTTTATTAAGAAGTCTTTTCCTCCACAGAGAATTACTGTGAAGTGGGAAGTTGTCGGTCATTGAATAATTATTAAATTGATTTCATTTTTCATTGTCCTGCGAGTTTAATTTAAGGGACACGAATTTTGATTCATCTTGAACGGTAGCAGCTAACTAACGTTCTTGTTCTTTGACTACGTTTCTCACATTTCTTTTGTACATTTGTATTTGTAGACCTCATACTACAATTGACATTTCAAAGTCGTGTCCTTTACTTGCCTGATGTTACTACAAAGTATAGATTTATAAAGACTACAGAAATTGGGATGTGTTTTTCATGGATTAATCAACCATCTGCAATGTAACCACCTTATAAGAGAGAAGTACTTTGTAAATGAATAAAAGTCCACAGTTTCACTGTGGACAAATTAGTGCCTCTCAACGAAGGAAACAATGCGTCTGTCGCGGTAGATAAATTTTTATGAATGGGATTTTCATGTGCGACCGACTAGATGTGTGGTCTCTACAGGGACCTGGTGTGTGCCACTAGGAGTTTGGCAAAAGGTCAAAGTAAAAGAAGCAGACAGAATCCAACAGAGGAGCTGATTAGAGTACAAAGAAAGCTCTTCAGACGTTCATCCACGTTATTGATTAAGGGGGAAGAAACCCTTGGCATGTGTCACAATGGTCCGACTATTAACCAACCCCCTCGGATTTGTCTTTGATTTGACATGCCAATATCGACCCGAATCGATTTGTTCACTGTCGTAATTTTTTAATAAATTTAGTGCCTTCACTAGATCACCGTAATGCACTTAACCCAATATCCGTTTCACCAATGGCAATTCATTTACTCTCTTACTTTCCAAGTTTAAACGAAACATCTGTGAAACCATATTGAACATTTACGAGTTCGAGATACACTCACGTGGCCTTCACTTTGGCCACAGTTAGTAGAAATAATTATTTACTAGGGTTGGATAGACACGGCTAGGCTGACTTGACTTGTAGCAGTACAAGTAGCAATTATTAGCAATGATATTTGAGTACTCTGAAGATACCCATTACTGACACATGGTATCAAACATTCAAAATGAAAAATTAATGAAAGCGGGTTGTTTGATTGGTGCAAATTAGGTAGCTGCCATTGGCACCAGCTAAAGGCCAACACACCCTCATTGCCCATCAACCCTTGGCCTCATATTTCTCATGAGAGTGCGCCTAATTTAACCCGCTGTTGCCTGTTGCCCTCGAATCAGGCGCTTAATTCCCGGATTAACTCACTTTTACTATAATGAAATCAGATATTTTCTAAGTCTCTCTTATTCACTCACTCACTCAATTTTCCATTTTTCTGCATCTATGCATTCCCCCTAAAGTCCCTTTCCCCTCAACACGGCCAACAGGCCGAGTTGTTCCATGAGTAATTAAACACTTTTAACCGGCAACCGCTCGCTTCCCTGATTCAACCCTAATATGACAGTTAGGTCATTTTGCACATGAAATGAGACACCACTACAGAATGAGAGACTCAAATGTAGGCATAGATTCTTTTTTGACTCTTGAACTTGTACCGCACTCATCTGAAATCCATTTACAAGGCCTAAGGCCAAGTTTAATTTCTATTTCCATATTTATACATATCGTGAATATTACTCACATGTTTTCATTTACCAAATTTTTTACCAAGGTTTTAAATTTCGGAGTTTTATCCCAGTAATTGTCACAGGTAATGAGCGTGAGTTTTCCACGATTTCACCTCAACATCACCCTAATTATTTATCACTGATACCACACCCTCAGAGCTAAATGCTGAGTCTTCAAAATAGATAAAAAAAACAACCTGTTCTATTGCAACCCCTTCATTCTGCTATTTTGTTACTTTGTACGAGAAGGAGTAGGACCCAAATCGGGTTATTTACAAAATCATTTTCATTTTACGGGCTAAATAAAAATTAAGTCAATGGATGTAAAAATAAAAATGGAGTACTTATTTTATACAGAGGAAAACGATAGGAAGGAAACTAAAACGAGCAACAGCAAGGAGAAAGCAAAAAATAAAAATAAATTAAAAGAGCCCCGGGAATTTTTGAATTTAATACTGTATACGTCGATAGTGATAGCGATAAATAAAAGGAGCGGATGGGCGAGAAGTTGGAAAATGGAAAACACGGGATGGCAGGGCCATAGGGTGGTTCAATGATTGAAGTAGATGAAACTCAATTTCATTTAGTAAATCTCGTTATAATTTAAAGAAGTAATTTAATTTTCTTCGGTTTGAGAAAAATCAATTCAGAACTTTTTTCAAATAAAACTCACAAATATATATGTATTAAAAAGCTTACTTATTAAAGAATACCTTTCATTACAACTTTTTTCGAAATGTTAAAGTCCCAATAATGACCAACGTTCAAACAAAAAATAAATTCTGTCGTAGTAAAGTCATTTTGCCGTTCACTTCTTGAAACTCGTTATACTATTATTTTTGTATTGGTTCTGTATTAAGTTAGATTTTATATATTTTGAACAACAATGCTGATACATTGCTATTACCGCCAGACAAGACTTAATTATTGGAAAAAATTGCGCATTGGAACATGGATCACAATGGATTCAACAATTAATTTCTTAAAATATTTACATGGATGTAAGAAATCTTATGTTAGTAAGACGCGGGAATGCTGCATTTGCTCCGGAGGAAAAGTCTGGTTTAATTTAGAAGTGAGGAGATGTAGAAATAAAGTGAACGTGTGAGAGTTAGGGCGGCACGTTCATCTCGAAGGAAAGCCGTATTAATACACAGGTCCAAAGTTTTTGCATTAGTTAATCTGTTAAAAAATAACGGAGATAAAATATAAATCGCGAACAGCGGGGGTTATGTGGAAACGAAGAGAGAAAAGCGGAAGAAAGAAATTCTAAAGTTTAACAAGAACCGACAAAAGATTAGAAGAAAGTTTAGATAAATTTTAATCTCGTCTTATGAAAAGATAATCCTCGCGCGTATAAAAACTCCTTTCCTCCCTGTTTCTACCAACCCTTGGGGGTTGTACTCACTACTGGCTTCATCCAGCCGTTTTGCCAAGCATTTTGTTTTTACATTTTCTCAATATAAAAACAAAACCTTCTGTTATTTACGTCAGTTTCAGAAATATAAAAATTACATTGTTATGGCGAAGGACATTTGTACAATACAATCAGCAACAAATAGGGCAATACATGAATAAGAAACGCGACACAATTAGTTTTAACAATAATGGTTCAATAAGGCAAATAAAATTTCATATAAAAAAGAACCATAACCACCCAAAACATGTTTAGGAACTAGGTAATTAGAGAATAGTTATATTCCTCAAATGGTCAATTACTAATAGAGGCGTTCATGAAAGACCGTTAATTTAATTTCCTATGATATTGTGTACGGTTTGTAATAATGTTCCGGTCTTCTGTACCTTATTGAACTTATTTCCAAAATTAGTTATTGACTAATATATTTTATTATAAATTCCTATTGAAACGACCCAAAAAAATCTCGTATTTTACCCTACATGGTATTTATCATTAACAACGTGTGCTCTGCTCCGTAAAATCTGAAAACAAATGATAATGACAGATATTTGTTATTTTTAAACAACTTTCACAAGGATTAATATAAACATAGACAGGATATACGTAACATACTTAGGAAAAAACCTCAATTAAAATTTTATCCGTAAGGAAAATATAATGAAGGAGAAAACTAGAAAACAGATAGAAGAAAATAATAACAAAATACAAAGATTAAATAGAAAAACACGGAAGCCAAAGACTAGAACGAAAAAGAAGCAGAAGAAAAAAAGAAAAACAAAGGAAACCTCTCCCTGATATCCCTTTCTGCATATCTTTCACCCCACCCGGTTGTTCAGGCGGTCTTTGATTGGCGCTACCTCCCCTGCTGCTGCTCGAAGACCACGCCCACCCAGTGGGTCCGCATGGCCAGTTCTGAACGCGGCCTCGAGTGCACAACATCTCACAGGCGGCAAACGGCGATCGCGTTGTGTGTTGAAGTTTCAATAAAAAAACATTGTATAAAGTAAATTTAGTGGCCCTGTTCTTGTGATTTAAACATACTGCATATTAACGGATACCGAAATATAAAGGCATCACCCCCAGGGTGTACTTGTCGGAACAGATCATCGCGTTCCCACAAACGTCATGCGAAAACGCATCTGGATATATTGATAATAGCACATGTACACGAACAGTGGACATTAGCATCCGTATTCATCCTTTTGTCTTTCTCAATTGTCGCATACTCTGTAAAACAAAGTCCTCTTTCCGCTTTTCTACCGCCCTTAAACTGCTCCCAAATAGCCAATGTACCCCTCTCTCTCACACACACACGCTCCGATCTTCGAGTCTAACTTGAGCTTGGTAATATTAATATTTTCCGGGGTGCGCAGTCTCCGACATCACGGGAGAGGACAACGTTATTATGATAATGAGTAGCCTCGATATTTTATAATCATAAATGGGACCTGCGCGCAAAGTGCGGACGGACGGCCGAAGGATGAATTAAGGGTGGTTTCTCCAGTAGCAGAGAAACACATAGAGAGGAAAAGGGGGGTCTCTGACAGGACCAGAGAAGAAAATAGGAACAAGAAAAGGAGACAATCGACAGAAGCAAATAATAAAATTATAATTGGAAAATTTGTCGTACTGTAACCCTCGTCGGAGAATACGGTGAATGCGGTGAATGGCAATATAGGCAAATATTAATATATATTATTGTAACACCATGTTGTCGAGTGAAAATTAACCGGTAAAATTAAATTACAATGTTTCCTCGTGGGTGATATCGTTTTTAAGTTTTCTAGAAATCACTTTTTTACTCCTTTCATTTTTCCTGGTGTCGTTTTATTCTTAGCTTCTATGCATCGTCGGGTCGGATTTTCCGGTCGGTTGTGCCTGGCATGAGTGCGGCCTCTACTGACGGAATACGTAAAAGTTATGAAAATGTCTAGGAGAAAACAGGCGAGGCCTTCGAGGCATCTCGACGATGAAGAAGACCAGGAAACTGGGTTGAACCTACAGAAATCTGCTGTTCCGACTACTAGGGGTGAGTTTATTTGACGTAAAAATGCCCCCAAGGCTCGACGGCCGCGAAGTCCGTTATTTTTTGAATTCTTACGAGTACGAATACGAATAGATCAACAACACCTGCACATTACTTATACCTAAAAATTTTTTAATCCCTAGGTTATTAAATGACACCTAAAAGTTTCGTAATCTCTACAATGTGCGACTTACACTAGTGTATAAAGTTATTAAAAAATTTTCAATTTTTCAATAACCTGAAAGCTATCCGTTCTTTTTCAAAAAACTACTCCATTATATTAGGTTATTTTTACCAGGTAATCGAGTTATATGGTGTCTCTTTTGTATCACAAATTACAATTAAATTATAATCACAGATGATAAAGTTTTAAATATAGAATTGCACTTGGTTGTGCACTCTATATAGTACGCGTAAGGTTTATGTCAATTTCAGCCATCACTTTCAAGTTATATTTATTTTCAATTTAATATATTGCAAATATAAATCCAACTATTTGTCAAAAAATTAATTAATTACAAATTATATAATTTACTGTAACTTAATATATTTTTTTATAAATCAGTTAATTGTAATTAGGACGCTGTTTGTGTCGTTTGAATTTCATGAAAGTGTTATGATTTTCTCTGGCAAAGATCGTCATGTCGGTTTACGATTACAACAATATAATTGTATGTCGTGTATAATGTATAATTATATACCGATTTAACTATACTGTCGAAAACTAACCGAAAACTATATTGTCAAAAATAGAAAAGAATAATATGTTTTAGATTTCCTTAGATTTTGCAATTATTTGATGTGCTGTATGAAATTTCAGACAACCATTAAAAGCTTAACTAGTTTTCATTTCCATTATTTGCCATTTTACTAGTGACGAAATCCACACTATCCCTGGAAATATTTTATTATTATTAAAAATATTATAATGTGCCTGCCCTGCGTGAAATGTGGTAAATTAGGTACAATAAAATATTAGGTAGTGATAACCTCGTTAATTATTGTTCAATTTAAAATGCATTCCAATAAGTTTGAATTAGCGGTGCATAAATCAAAAAATCGGCATCAGTGGGCTGTGATCAATGATAAATGATGAATTAAAACTTGGACAAGTGGAATAATTCTGAATGCCAAGTCATGTAAAATTTTTTACCAATTTCTAATTTCGATCATTTCTTAATTACACCTTTCTCTCAAGGTAAGAGGTTTGTATCTTAAAATTTACAAAATTAAAAATTTTACAAAAAGTTTAACAAAGAAAATGAACTTTCAGAAAGACCATTTCAGATTTCCGGTATTTATACGTCGAATGTATACAAATTTAATTGAAATAAAGGCAGCTAAACATCTGCCTGGTTGGTGTAATAATAACACATTGAAGAGTAAGCAACTTCAATAAAAACGTGGAATACAATGTCAGTTCCAGTCGCAACCAATCAGTTCAAAATTTGTTGAATCCTGAAAGAGTAGAACTGACACCTTAACAACCCCTTTAAGCGCATTTCTTCATATAAATTTGGTTCTGTCTCGATTAATGTTGAGAATTTTACAGCATTTAAGAGTGTCAGATATTTCCTTTTGTTTAGCACCACAAAAACTGCAAGGTCTTGTGCTTTGTTATGTACATAATCTGAATCGCAGTAGAATATTCACATTTGTTACATTCCTGTCTCTGCTTTGTTTTGTGGGAGTTGCTAATTTGTGACATAAGACAAACAGTACTAGATTAATTCCCCAAATAGAAATACAGACAATTCATATTTAAGCCCAAATAAAGTTGACCATAAAGTTTAATATTTAAATGGCGAATGACGAAAATTAGGCATAAAAATGTTTTTCAATTTAACAAGCACCCAAACGAATATATCAAGCTATTTATTTATTTAAATGTTACGAATAATATGCTCTTTTGTTACCCCACAAACTGCCATTTCCTCCACAACATCCCTACTACAACTGTCACATTATGTATTTTCATATTAAGAGCCGAGTTTTTTGCATTTTCGACCGCGTATTTGTAATTCATTGTGCGATTTGCTTAATTTTAAAGTTCGCCGCCTTTCAAAAAACGCTGCATTTTCGGGTGCGAGGTGAGCTCAAATACAATGTTTAATAAAACAGAAATCTTTATTCAAGTGACATGTTTCCGTAAGAAAATTAAAAATGCATATAAAACTACATTGTGACGATACCGGAAATTTTGAACAACACGTGTTAAAAATCTAGTTTTATATCTTTACGGTTTTGAATATCAATAATTTATTATTTCAAGGGTGTAGAAGATGGGTGGCTCGGTCAGTCGGCCCTAAAAACCCCAATAAACCTGCTCCCCCCTGCTCCCAAAGTTCACAAGCAAGCTGTATAGTCGTCACAATGAACTCCACTTTGTCGGTTTTCTCCACAGTAATCCTTTCCTTTGACCTTCCTCCAACACACCCTCAACGTCCTCTATAAACCTCTGAGAAGGTATTTATGGTTTCGAAGAACGCTTTTCTTTCCACACAAATAAAAACCATGTTTTCTTACACAAAAAAGGTCCTCCGTGGAGTTTATTTGAAACCTTCAGGTACACAAAAATAAAGCAAAAACTTTTTGTAATTCCATTATTGACTTCTGGTCTCCCTCTAATTCTTTTCTTACATGTTATTTTCAATATTCGGTTCTTTTCTATATCAAGCGTCAGACTCATTCTTCCTTAACCTTTGTATTTCACTCCTGAATATTTTACTAATCATTACAATATTGCACGGAGAAAGTTACAATACAGCGAAAAGAAGAGTCTTTTTTGCCATTGAAACAGAAACAGAAAGCCATAGGTGGATCTATACACCTGCTTTCAATAAAACATTATTAGAACTAAATTACTTGGTGCATTTCAAGTCATACTTATAAACGGTGCAAAATATTATTTTGTTGTTAAGCATATATATTGTATATAATGTACAGTCATGCGAAGAGTGAGAATAAGTGAGAAACAAGTCTAAAATTTGTAAGGGTCGTGCCATTAAAGTAATTACTTAGAGCCAATTAAAATGGTATGTGTAACTTCCTTTAAAAGAGACAAAGAATGCAGAATGAGGATAGTGCATTCATCAACGCCCTAGATATGTATCTGGAGACGCCAAATACTGTAAAACATTACTGCTATATTTATTAATGTAAGCAACTCTAAGCACGCACCCTAAAAACGAAAAAAATTAATTTTAAAAGTGATTTGATTTTTTAAACTTTTCACTTTTTCGCCAGGGCAATCCCTCAATTCGGGCCCCTTGGGAGTCTGAGACTGCCGGACGTCGACCGAAGTTCCCAGAGGGTACGAAATAATATCAAATTGAGACCAACAATTCAATAGCTATTGCCGTAAATTGAATATTAACTGTGAGGTTAAAACCGAAATTAAAGGGTTGACGTTTAAATTTATGTCCATTTTACTTTACACTCATTATATACTAAGCTCAATGTGAGCTAAATTTAAATGCACGCAAATATATGTAAGCCTTCTTTTCTCACAACTCAATTAAATGTAAAATCAAAATCAGCATCATGAATCAATCACACATAACCGAACTAAGTTCATATTGTTCATATCGTAAAGTATTAATTAATTTAAACATGTTGATTAAATAGAGGTAGATGAAGTTGTCAGTAAAACAACAAATTCATTCAGTTATAAAGCCTTATGATATGGCTTCCTATCACAATATGTAACATACAGTAACATTTAATATAGCTCAATATGTACTACAAGCCTTTTAAATATAAACGAACATCAGAAATGTAAACATAAGGGCAAAGTTTGACAATTCTTTGAATAACTGGAGGACCCTTCTCATAGCAGCGGGAGTTTCGTCACCGTCACCTCTTATATTAATATGATTATAACAAACCCTAAATGGAGGTCACCTTTCAGCGAATGTCCTGCCCTACTGGGATCCACCCTTAGATTTAAAAAAAAGCAAAAGGTAGATAGCGACCTGTTAACGGTTCCCATTCACCCCAAGGGGCGTTTCGGCCGGGGCCTACCCTTTTCATTCTTCCACAATAATTAATGCCAAAAAAGGTGGAATTGTACCGTAAAATTTTAAGTTCAGAGCTGCACAGAGACTATGCGGCAACAAAAAGGAGTGAACAGGATTGCATTGATGCAAGGTAGTAAATGAAGAACGAAATTAAACCACAATACTTAAGTCTGTACTCTATTCCCGGTTACAAATGTACAAATGGTTAGGCTGGATCGAATTTGAGAAAAGAAAATTAATGAATGGCAAATAAAACTTCATTTTCGTAAATATTTCTAAATGTTG
The DNA here is from genome assembly GCA_037055365.1 of Polyplax serrata. Lineage (NCBI taxonomy): Eukaryota > Metazoa > Arthropoda > Insecta > Psocodea > Polyplacidae > Polyplax > Polyplax serrata. The sequence continues at coordinate 642,813 of JAWJWE010000038.1, read as the reverse complement.
CAATCCAAAGCTTCTGATGGCAGTTAGCAGGTAGAATCATCAAAAAAGAACTTGTAATTAGTAAGAGTAAATCCGCCAAATGCAAGCCGTAAAAACCAAAATGGAGATGTACAAACAAGTGAGTGATCAATCAGTAATTTATTCAGTTAGTAAAAATTATTCGTAACTAAATTCTTAAGGAGGAGTTTTTCTGGTTCCCCCGTATAAAAACACTATTATCCATCGTATTGTTGTATCAACGATCAAAAAGAACTTGTAAGAGTTGAGTTATTTACAGAAACACCTGCGCGTTCGGGAGCTACAGAAATTTGTTTATAGAGGTTTCCGTACGGCTGCAGAAAGAACCACGGTCCTGGTTGTTGGAGCCCGGCGTCAATCCGCACTCTTAATTTGTTGCCAATCATAAATTTTGTAAAGAAAAATGCTTATTTAAACAGAACAAATTACCTGGCAAATAAATTTAACCGTAAAAAAGGAAAAATAATAAAAATTTCGGCGTATTGCCCCGTAATCGAAAATCTATCTGTTGCCATAGCAGTTTTGTAACGAGAGAAAAAGAAAACCACAGCTAAATTGACCCCAAGTAATAATAATATTTATTTGAGGCACCAGTAAGACTTGTTAATTAACAAAAAATAATGAGATGAGGGCCCTGAAAAATTTCTGTAAATTGATGGAATCCAGAGTTTCACGCACCGGAAACGTTTTCTCTTGGAAAGCACGTGGGGAGTGAGATGGTAAGAGTGACGATTGCGGCACTCGTTGCAGGCTTTTGCTTTACCCGTAAGACAAAAGGCCACAAGTTTGAAAGACAGCTCGTATCTGCAGGCAACGTTACCTACGGTAGATGATGATTTGACGGGTAATTTTCTTAGTGCACGTCAATTCTGCAAACTCTTATGCACAAGGTCCACAAATACAATTTTAAAATACATAAATAGGTGTGTCACCATCGACGACCGCCTGGCACTGTCCTTGACGACCATACCTGGCTGCCTTACACCCACAAAACGAAACCGGCGACCTCCACGGGTTCGATGGCGGCCATGGGTCCCATAAAACCGGTAAGGTTTCATCGGTAACAACAATAATAACTAATATTATTATAGCTTATCAGCAGAAATGACCTAAGCTCTACAGAACGTTAATGCGCCCGTGAACAATTTACATAATTTTAGGTGTTTGATTTACAGTACCGGTTCTATTAAATCTCATAAAAACAATATAGGAATATCGAATTACTTAATAATTAACACACGGGATGATTGGATCAATAATAATAACAATAAAATTTTATTGCACTTGGAACAACTTCCACTGATCTGATCGCCTGATATACGTCTCATACAAAGGAACAGAAGGAAAATTCAGGGCTTTAAATGTTTAAGTATTCTGGGGAAACGAACGCTAACGCAAAAATGAAGAAGAAAATTCCCTTTCTACACTTATAGTGTGTATTATACTAAATAGAATGGCTTTGGCCGAGGATATTATTTTCAAACAAGAAAGATAACTTAATAAAAATTAAAAAGAAATTCCAATATTGTGATGAACAGGTAGTCCCCATGTAAATACATCCGATCACCATTACCTGCACACAAAGATTCCCATGCGGCTCTCTGATTCCTCTGGCAATAGGAGAATATTTTCAAAAAGGTTAAGTCCATGTCCGTTTGCATTCAAAATTCTATAAGTTGATTTTCCTCTGCAAATTTGCCTACTTTCCATAATTCGATTTTCCATTCGTCCTAATCTCTAAGACTCGTAAATTATTATACAATCTGAAGTGTTGAAGTCTAAACTAAAACAATGTAGCCAGGGTCGGGCGAACCATTTTCTCCCTTCTGTTTCTCTGTTAAACGTAAAATTTCGAGTGCAATAAATAATGACGATTATTTGTCACTGCCAGTAATGGGGTTATGATAACTAATGACTGAACAACATTCATCATTCACGCCGAGTTGATTTTTCCGTCGTGTGCACCTCAACACACCAGCCCTATGGCTTTTTCTTTCCTTTTGTCTCCTGGCATTGCCCCTTTCCACTGTATCCGTACACTTCTTTTGCACTTCTCAAGAACTCTACTGTTTGCCTCTCTCTCTCTCTCTATTACTATATGAACGCTTTCACTCTCAACCCCTGATGGTACGAGAGGTGCAATGGGAAAAACTTTTACTTTATTTGACACCGATTTCTGCTTTGAAACTTTTGAGTGAAAAGAACAAAAAGTGGAAATTTAATTCTGTTTCTAATCAATCAAGGAATGCGCCCATGAGAGAAAAATCGAGGGTGATCAGCAGTGTTTAAGGATTACAAGTCTAAATTCAAGACCAGGGAAACCATTTTTTAGAACTAATACGTGGCAGAGTTTACGATTTAGGAATATTACGCTACACGTGAGCAGCATGTCACATTCAAAAAAGAATATTTGAAATTACAGATTACTAAGCGAGTATAAGCATTTGAAAATATCTAAATATTATTTCAAAGTACAGTTTTCTTATGAAACCATGTTGTAATTCACAAAAGTGGTTATCAACAACGACAAAATTCATTTAGAAATTTCAAGAAATCATTAAAATGCTTAAGCAAATAAACAAATTAATAAAATATTGAATGATTGATTTTCTTAAATAACAATTGTACAATATTTAGAAGAACTAATACAAAAATTATCTGTTAAAATTAAAATAAATTACTCTTGAGGAAATAAATTATAAAAAGCGCATTAAGTGCTTCTGCCTGGTTACATTACACAGAGCATTGGATTAATAAATATTAATAATAGTTTTAAAATCCTATAGATTGAACATCAAAATGAGAAAACGATTCTGAATAGAAAAAGAGGAAAAGTTTGACACAAAGAGTATTGTGGAGGAAATGAGGAGGAGAGCAAGGGAAGTGGAAAATCAAAGGGCCCAAAAAGGGCCCCGGAAATGTTTTGCGGATGAGAAAATTGTCGAATTATATTAAATGAAAATCGGAATGAAATTAATTAAACTTCCTTGTGTAGATTCATCCTTTCGAATCATTTTATTAAACAAAGTTAATTTTCCATCTTTTTCTTCCATTGCTAAAATCAACCCTTTTCTTTTGCTGCTGGAAATTCTTGGCACTCTTTAAGGATATCGAAGTACCCCAAACCCATGAGGGGAATGCTGCATTCATTGTCAACGAATTAAAAATCCACTTGGATTAACCTTTTATATTATAATAATAAACGCTATTTAATAAATAAAACTGTTTCTCTTCAATATTAATTGCGAGATCTACTGGAAAGGAAGAGGAAAACCAAAGATATACCACAATTTAATTTGGGCTCTGGTTTGGCATTTAATGGAAAGCAATGCAGTATATTTCGGTGGAGAAATAATTAGATTTCCTTGATACAGATGCGAGTGTGACCGTGACATGAAAATTAAAAGAAGTAGCTAGGTTTTTCCTTATTTACTAGTTTCCATCCGTTGATAGTGAGCACTGTACAATTTCCAATGTGGGGCTTAATCATTGGTGGTCTGGTTTATAGAAATAACTAGCCTAATTCTCTTGTCTACAGTGTCGCTTTTCCATTTTATCAAAATCGAACTCTCATCTCGTGTTCATAGGTTTTAGTACTTGTTAATATGTGACCAAACATTTCTACTATCATCCCATGCTTTTTGGAAGATAAATTTTATCGTATTCAAACATGTAATGTATGAGTTATTCACCGCAGAGAAGTGTCTAAGTGAATACTTTAATCAGAATGAAAATCGTCAATATGAATTCCCCAAAGTAAAATATTAATTTTTAATTGGCAACTGCAGACTCGAGTATATTGAAGACAAACAGAAGTAGCAAGTCGGGCCATTTGAATGTGTCAACAACAAGTAGACCACATTCAAAAGACAGAAAGAGGGAAGACGCATATGTCTGTATTTGTACGCATATCGTGGCCAATAATAAACGGTGATAATTAACGTCAGAAGTTATGCGGGCTCCGATTATCATGAAGCCACCCCATCGATTTATTTATTTATTACTTTTACTGAGAAAAAGTCATAATGGCATTTCGATGTTTTCATTTTCCTTCCTAATCGCATTTCCCATTTTAAATTTCAATTCCTAGTTGTGTCAAAAATGCATCCGTTTCATGTGAACCTACCTCTGGGCCGTCTTCAAACTAAACTTCCCCTTTATTTATTTACTTTCAATGTAAATTTTTTAAATGTAATAGAATTGCAATTAAGTTTAATGTATCATGAGTGTAACTGAGTTTGTTAAAAAATTTATATGTTGTTTTGATCGTCAAACACAAATAATTCAAACTTTTTTGACTTCACACCCATATTTGCCGTGAGAACTAAATTGCACAAAACTTCCTTTTGCTTGTTGCCCAGTGAGTTTGTGATTATACAAATGAAACTGTTTGTTGTAGGCTACGCGAGAGCATAACCTATAGGATAAAATTAAATTAAATTTATAATCAAGATAAAACATATTATGGCACATACAATATTTATGGAATAAATAATTATAGAATCTGAGAAGGCTTGTTGCACACTTTGCCTGAAATTATCTGCCTGATGGAAAGCAAATGGACAGAACAGACTGACCACAAACATAATGTGGGTCAGTCGTCTAGTCAAGAACTCATTAATATCAGGGCAACGATAATTCTATTTCCGGTAAGCTTCCTTTGAGCACACTACTTTTATCATTTCCAAGTTTACTACCGAACGGTTTCTCACCTTTTCACAGTATTCGCTCCTCAAGGAATTAATTACAAGTGTTCTTTCTGACACGTTTTAAAAATGTGTATGTGTGTGTTGACCCGGCGGAACGAATGCGGGCGAATTAAGTAGCTTATCTGCTTTTTCTTTCTCCTCATGCCACGTAGACTCTTCTTTACATTTCCTTGAGGATTTGAAACTGAATGCCGAACTACCGATTACTTGACACAATAATCAAAAAGATATTTGTTATAGTGAAATATTAGTATATATTTCCTTTATTATAACATTGACAATATGTGTAATTGCATCAGTATAGCTCTATCGTCCAATGCATAAAAATGAGATAATGGGGTAATTCGCTTGTACCTATACACTTTTGTTATCCGTTTGATCCTCCAGGCGCCAAGGTCTTGCAACTATTGCCGTAAAAATAAATGCTCAATAAATAGTGAATCGATGGTAGAACGAGTGTAATATATAGTACGCCATCTCATCGAATCGAATAGGTAAGCATCGTGTCAAGTTTAAATAAAATTTAAATCACGGCACAACGAATCTTTCAAACAAACCAACAACCACGAGTAGGAGATTACCGCTGTTTTGGGCTCGCGCCGTTTCAAGAGAGCGGAAACATGATAAATAAACAGTTTTAATGGCGAGAAAAGAGCTAAATGATGGTGCTTGTGGCTGTCGGATGCCCGCGAAGAAATAGCGTCCAAGAACACACGCACCATGTTTTATATACAAAGAAAAGAAAACAAAAACTGAATGAATAGGAAACGAAATACTTCGAATTCGCTGGTAACGATGGGTCAATACGTAAAAAAAAACATTCGGTGACGTCTGTCCAATACAGCAATGCTGAATCTCAACCTTTCTGGACGAATCTCAACTTATTTTGTAATGAATGACCATTTTTGCTATTTCACTTCACCTTTCGGTGTCGTACAATATACGAAGATAGTTAATGGTAACCTACAAAATGGCGGGAGAAAACATCTTGCTACCGACGACTCTGCGGGTGCCGACGCAAAACTTACAGGAGCATTAAAAAACGGTAATCCTGGCCTGGGTAACAACGAGAGCCCTAACCTCTGGGCACGGGGATTATCCAGCTGAATGACTCCGAATAAGGGCATCATCCCTTATAATACTGTCATATTAAAATATGTACGCTGAGATGTGTTCTTTGTTGGTCTCCTCCGGTGACATCGACAACCTTCCGACACGAAAGTTTATAATGGGTGCCATTAAGTAACCATTTATTTTGTTTGATTTCATTTTGTTTTACTTGCTTGCATCAGTAAAATGTCGCAGAGACAAAATGTTAACCTCATTTCACATTGAGTTCTCCTCTTATTTTTTGTTTCCCTTTTATCTTCGACAGCATCTGCTATTGACGTAGAGCTCGCAGAAATAACTCTGAAATACTAGTTGGATATATTTTTTTCAGTTATATTACATCTCATTGGTAAAACATCGAATGAGATCACTTTCACGGCTTCACTGCTGAATGCCCTTGCTATCAATTCATACCTTAAATGCTTTCTGTGAGGGTAAAAATGCGTTTTCTCTTTCCTCAATTGAACCAGATGTATCCCAGTATCAACTTTTACTGCAGTTAACAACTGCGAAATATATTCATTCTATTAGCGTAAAATATGCTAGACCTAATGACCGGAAAAAATCATTCAGAGAATGAATCCTTATCCCGCGACGTCTTAATTCTGGAATGCGCGTTTAAGTTTTACTTGAAAGAAACACAGCAGGCTTCGGCGATAAAAACAAATATTATTGGGCGGTTAATGCCATAGCTCGGTAGCTGCGCCGAGCAGGTAGACCTAAGGCCTCAGTTGGTCCCACAAGGATGGGGGAGCGTCATACAACGCCACCTTGACCAGAGCCAGGGCCGGCTTGAAAGTCACTTCTTTTTGTTTTAATATTCCAAGTGAAGAATTCGACCTACTATTTATATATGTGATCTACTTATTTGTGCTGCTATTAACATGTGATTCTTCAAAGACATTAACACAAAGATACTAATTTTACTATCTTTTGATACGTTTTCACTTGTTTTTTATCTTAAAATAACTCGTTATTAACTTGGCAGAGCAAACAATATTCGCTGCTATTATTATCCGATACGTGCAATTAGTAAGCCATTATTTACTAAGCTTTTATCTAACACATAGTTTAAGTATTTTGCTCGCTTAAATTAAATTTTAATTTTCATTCAAGTCTTTGACACTCGAGTTTCGAGGCCTGTACGCAGTTATAAACATTTGTCGCTCTTTAATCGCATACATAAAGTAAAATAAAAAATAACCAAAATAATAAAAACTACATATGAACTTATTGCGTGAGATTTGAGAAACTCTCATCAGTTCGTCAGTTTCGTTTTTTATATGCATTTTATTATACACTTTGTTCATTTCTGTTCAAGTTTGTCATTTCGTGTTAACATGGTCAAGAAATACGCATAAAACTAATTAAACTATAGACTAATACAGGACCTTTGGTATAATGTCGGAGAGCAGGATCCCATTAAAAATCGTTCAAAGACGTTTTGCCGAAATAGGATGCCACAAGGCAATGCACAAACAAAAAAAATTAAATTATATAATTTATTATAATCGTATGTGTCCTCAGACAATGACAACGAGGAGCCATCAAAGTCTGGTTTTTAAACGTCCCTTCAAGAGTCGGTGTTGGCTACCGCCAGGCGGAGACGATCAATGCTCTCCCACTTTATAATATAACTGTTGCATAATTATAGCAGTAATTTTCTGCTTACTTCGGCCAAATTCGCAATAATATTATTCTTATACCAGTGGGTTTGGTTTTTCGGCGCACCACTTCAGTATTACCGAGCAAGTACTATTATAACATTGTTTATAACTCTGCAAAAGGCTGATATAAGGCTGTAGTTTCAAAGTTTTGTTTACTTCGTATAGTAATTATTAAATCGGTTTTTTATAAATTTATTTGCAACCGAAACTTTTTCCTTTGAATGGTAATTCACTTGTGCATAAAGCTTGAATTTGATGTAAAATTGCTTGCACAGATTACATTAATTGTACTTGTATAAGTACCGCATATCTGTACAGGATCGTAACAAAATTCCTGTTATTTCAAAAAACTTCTTTAAAATATTAAAGTGCTATTCTTTGAATCACGAATTCGTGTGATTTCTATCTACTTTTCACACAAAAAATTACCAATAATACTTTTTAAATACCGAATTCATTTGTTACAAATACTTTTAATGTAATGTATATTTCCAGGATTAATTGAGATTATTTATTGAGTTCTTAACACTGAAGACTCATAATATTATCAGTAATGCCCACGCGTACCTGTAATTAGTGAACTTTCGCAACTCTTAAAATAAATTACCAATGACAGTACATATCTATGGCAAAATATTAGTGATATAAAAATCTAATGTAAGAGTATTTCAATACAATGGACGAATGACAATCCTTTTTTTCAATGAAACAACCCTTCCCCGTCCATTTGAAATGAGGCCGGGAACCGAAACCATTTTGTTCCAAAAAACATGTATAAAGAATAGTAGGGAGGAACGAAAGGATGGATGAAAATTAATTCTGAAAATGTAACAACGTGAACAACAATAATATACATAAAAAGGAGAAAGAGGGACTATGTAAAGATATTGTCTCGGTGACACTTTTTAATGCGTCAAGCAGAAGGGATGTGATGGGGTTGGAAAAACCTCCTATAAGCCTCAGTCGAGCCCAACCCTTGACGATTGAGTATCCATTTCATGTTATTCCACTTGAAAAACTGGTTCGAGAGTCCTTTTATGCTGAAGAGAACGAGAGTGAGAGATCGATTGAATATTACGAAATAATCAAGCCGACAACGACAATAAAGACAGGGAGGCGGCTCAAAAGAAAACAATGACGACAAAGAGCTTTCATAAAAACGAAACGAGCTCCATTCGTAAATATTTTTTTACATTTTGGTCTAGCGAATTCGTCAGGCGAAATGGAAAGGAAAAGAAAGCAAATTCCCGCATTCAATACAGAAACACACGAACACCCGAACCCCCGGGTAGGAAACCCCGAACGGTCATCGAAAATTAAACTATTCATGCAAATTACCGTAGAAACAATCTTACAGTCATATGTATCATGTAATTAATATTACTTTTAAATAAAATAGTTCTCTAGGTTTTATAAAAGTAGTTAACAGTAATAAAACAATACTTCTGACATGCGGACATGGGTAATACGTACTGAAATGACTGGACATAATGTGGGATACTTCTTCATAGTGCACGGCTATCTTCCACATGAATGGATTTATCTGCCCGATACACGGCAATATAGTTTAATTTCCCTAAGCTTAGGCGGGTTCGCCCTATGTAATCCTTCGATTTGTTGTCAAATCATCACATTTAAGTCCTCGTAAACACCCGCTACGATGCATCAAAAAGCGTATTTTTTACATTTCTAGGTATTTACTACTTTCAAACAACTTCCCTAATTCTTCGGACTTTAGTGCACGGTACAGTGAACCTTTTTGTAATCAAAAATATTTTTCACACCTTTTTTCCTGTTAGTAGATGTATTGCTACTAAAGATAAATACTAACAATTTCTTTCGAATCCTTGAACGCGGTAGAATTTGCATTAAATCTGATTCAATGTGTGAATGTTACCGTATTTTCATTTGATTATAAAACGATACAATTCATAGATGTTGGAGTTCACAAGAAAATTAGTGCAGTAATTAACCCAATTTTTTTTAAATTTGATGTTGTGCAGTAAATATTGGGGATTTTTTAATGCTCTTGACAAAATTATGAAATACATCATATAATGACTTACCCTCGGGCAAGGTGAAACAAGTTCAGTCCTCCCACATGTTTCCTTTTTTTCCGGAGTTAAAAGAGAAGGTTCAGAAGTTTGGCAACTGAAAAAGAAAATAAAGGAACAAATAAATACAGGCAATATATGGTGGGAATCAGAGTACAAATTCAAAGAAAATCTTCTACGTGGCATTGTTGGGAAGTATACTGTGTGTGACAGGATTGCACTAGTGTTGGTTGTCAGAAATGGGACAAAATCAAAGTCGTCAGAATTACGACACAACTGAAATGAAGTTGCTCTGGAAAGATATAATCGAATAAGGAACAATACACATTCATCATTTAAATTCATGCAACAGGGGACATTTCTTTCTATCCAATTTTCATTCGAATACTTGGTTCATCTGATTAATTACGGGCACCATTTGGTTTTTCTCTCCATAACCAACAACACCTACTTAAACGAGTTCTAAAGCTCATTAATTGTATTTTTGATTTTCGGGGCATTTCTTGTATCTGAGAGGACAAAGCAGTGGATAATTTAATGCCATTCACTTCCTTCTTCATCGAAAGTATTCTTTTAGGGTCAAACGCGTATATTTTGTAATATATTAACTATCCACATTTTGACAACATTAGGTTCCATTAAAGTAATAATTTTGCTATTGTATGTAGGCACAACGTGTACTTTCTGACATTTGACTCCACTGGAGTCATTCCCAAATACAAACAAATAGAAAATGAGTGATATTGCAGTAAAAAACTTAAGTCTTTCATACTTGAATCAAAAAGTAAAATACATATGAATGCGTTTAGTCGTCGTTAATTCTAACATCTTAGGGCTTCCTCCCTCATGAGAACTTCAATTCAGTCGACTTAAGTCAAATAACAAAAACAAGATACAAAATAAAGGCAAAGACAGCAGAAAGTAGGATCGACAACACCAAAAACTTTCAAAAATCATCGGTTTCAAACTAAAAATGGGGTAATTATTAGAAGTGAAAAAGCAATATATTTATGTATTTTTTAAATATTTTGTCACGATACTTAGGAGTATTATACTTTTGTACGTTATAGTCGTAAAGCCTTACAAAGAGGAACGGAATCAGCGAAACCCAGTTAACCCGATGAAGATGATTCTCACTCACTGACAGGCCACCATCTTTCTTCATATCTTTTTATATCTGTTTCGTTGGAGATAAATATATATGGAAGGGAACGTACATAGTTTTTGAGATGAGGATTGAATTTCTAAAACGATTGGAAAACCTCTTTCATTCACTTTAGGCATAAAATATTGATATCTCTTTCTCTGTATGTTCCGTCCGTGGCCGCATAAACTTTTTACCACAATTTTTTTATTCGACTGCTTCCTTCGATTCTTCTTCAAGTTCGACGTTTCTTTACTCTTTTTTATTTTATTCTGTTTATCTCTTTTTTTTGTACTCTTCACATGTATTTCCCATTGGTCGCGATGCTTAATGGCTTTCCTTTAATTCTTGTGCTTTGCCGAAGGGATTTTCGTCACTAATTGTTTTATTATATATATATATTATGCTTATTATTTTACACTCCTTATATTGTAAAAAATGGAAAATAAACGTAACTGTGTTAATTAGTAGTTCATGAAGTACATTATGAAATTAAAACAATTTACAATTAATATTTTTCACAGAAGTATATCCACAACGTACTTAATTAAGTTAATAAGGTAATTATCTGATTACCGAAGGCATTTTTTGAGAACCTTCTCTGTAAATTATCCGGCTGTTTTATAAATTTTCAATGGCGTGTCTTCCCCATAACTTTCGTCAGTACTAAATCGACCCTTTTGGATGCCTGAGGGAGAGGAAAAGTAAAAAAAATTATGGTGATAATATTACTTTATAGCCATAAAGACTTTGTGGAAGGTGTGGGTGCGGGGTGAATTTCTGACGTTGATGTTGATGTTATTGATGTCGACCGGAAAAGAAAATCAATCTGGCAGAAAGTAACAACGAGATTTCCATCTTTTCCTTTGAAGATTTCGTTATCTGATATTACGACGAAGCGAGAATGGTGGTTATTTATGGAATCCTCCCCTAGTGTTAGGAAGGGGTTGATCATAATTTTCTACGCCATTACACCCCTTATTCTCCGAATAATATACAAGCAAAACAAACAATCTTTTTCTCTCCTCTTCTCATTTTTTTATTACATTTTCATCAACATCACTCTTTACTTTATTTATTTTTAATACAAATTGTATATCATGAGGTGTCGTAGAACAACTGATGAGAACACATTCGCAATTTCACAGCCTTAAGTCGGTACCTACCAAACGACACCGTACACCATATCCAAACGAATACAAAACTTTATTACACTTACACAGTGTACAGACGCAACACGACAGACGTTTACAAGATTTTTTTGAATTTGCAAGAAGGATAAATTGTTTGGGATGAATCGTAAAGGAACTTTTCAATAGTGAAACAGGTATCAACATCAAGTATGAAATTCAGATAAGTAAGAAACAATGTGCACACTGCTTAACCACAGAAAAACTAACATGCAACGTTCTCTTCGGGTGCGTTGCTTTCGTACCTTTGCGGCTCACTAAGCGGTTCTTTCACATAGTTCTCAAGCAAATTGAACTCTCAAATCCTGACAGAGAATTGAACGGAAGCCAAGATAAACCGAGACGAGGGCTAGCAGTGAGCAACATGATTTATGAAAACAATTATTTAACTTAATCAACTTCACTGCCAATTGCTTCTCTTCGGAAACTTTAAACCCCAAAAAGACAGCGAATTTTCTCACTGGAAAATCAACCTTAACCTTGGGTTAGAATATCATGCCAAACGTACTTTACCAGTTATTTATGTTGCATTTATGTTAGAACCACAACGACAGATGCATTTTTTCTAGTGACATTTTTCAAACAAGAAACACCATAATTCGTTATAAAATCTTCCCCAGCCTACAGGAACAGGTATGAAGAAAAATATCAAAGTGTTCATGTACGCATTGCAATAAACATAAATGTAGGAAATAAATAAATTACTGTTTCATTGGGGACGATTGAGATTCATATCGGAATCCCAAAGTACCTCCTCCACTAAAAGAATAAAAAATTTCGAAATGAACCTGAATGCATTCGGGTGTCCAATGTGTACAAATAGAGGGGTCCATAAATGAATGAAACCATAAAAAAAATAAGAGTGAGTGAAGAGACCTTTCTGTTCTTTTTTCTGTTTCAGTGTTTTCCGTATTTCTGGGCTACATATTTGGTACCGAGTACTTTACTCTCCCTCTACCTTCCTTTCCCATTTCATCTTCGCTTGGGGTGTTACACATTGCCTAATATTTTGCGTACTCAACAATTGAAAAAGAAAAATTAACCTTTAATTCTGGAGTCATTGGCCATGTGTTCTTCTCCTCAATATTTGCAGATTCAGGTCGGCTTTCGTGGCGTGAAACGAAAAACATTTCAGGTGTGAACACACACAAGGCATTTGTCATGCTTTCGCCCACCGAAACCAATTCATTCTGATTTTCTTCTGCCACTTTCCTATTTATCCCTATTTTCTCCACCTTAAAGTAATAAGATAATTGTAATCCATGGTGGACGGTGGATTTAAGGGTTGCATGACAGAGCAATAATGGAAACGCACACGGGGAAGGATAATAAACACTTCTTTCTTTTTTCGTCTTACGGTTTTTCGTAAAAAAGAAGCTGGTGCCACGCCCAAATTCGAACTTTCATAAAACAAAGATAAACTAATTTCATGATTTTTGTTAGTTTCCCCATCTGGTTCATAAATTTCAACTGAATGAGAACATTTTTATGGTGATTCGTCATTTGAATATTGGTGAAAATTATTGCTGACCAGTGCACCGGCCTTCGTCGTATACAAAGGGCTGCACTACAGGAAAATTTAGGAAGACAACATATTATTTAAGTAAGAAACGTCGCTTGAGAAAGGCTGCTGTGGTCGAAACCAGACACCACCTAGGGTAACTCTATATCGTACTGACTCTTTAACAAGACATAATGAAACATACTAATGACACCGTGATTGAATATAAATCTTTTCAGGGTCTGGGTACCAAACTGTGATAGATGGCACAGTGAATTCTAAAATTATTTAAATAAGAAAAAAATATGTCCAGCTTTGGAAACTCATTGGTCCAAAGCAAAAACAATATTTGTACAAGTTAAACCAAATGATAATTATAATGAGTAACAAAACTTAAGCAATAAATCAGCTGTTTGCATTGTTTACAAAGTCAACCGACCTTCTTTCTCATTTCTTCGTTGCGGTTGCTGTGGCTGCCATTTCAAAAGATCCGGTGTCATTTTTTCGCTTTTTCAGAATATCAACATCAAATGACTTGGGTACCAGTATTATTCATTTTATCAATATCAACAAGGAACATTTAACATACATTTGTTGCAATCTTACAGTAATAAACTTGCACGAGTTTCTTGTCGAAGCGTAAAATTAGTTCGACCGGTTTGCTGGTGGTCGACTTATTCTCATCGGTCCCCAAGGACCAACAAAGCCTTGTCATTTCAATACGAATTAGATTTGGGGTTGATTGTCTGTTGACTGAAGCCCCGAACTTCAAGGCTCCACTATATTCTATTATAATTAAAAACGTTTTGCTGCGCAACTGCCCTTGAACATTACCACGGTCAATAATCTGCCTAATTATATTTATCAAATTTGAAAGATAATATAACTAAAAAAAATATTGCACAATTTTACGTGGTTTTTAAAGCATCTACATAGTAAATGTAATACAATAAAAAAACAGCGAAAATGAAATCCAAATAACCTGACGCATCCTGTCAAAAAACTGAGTTTTTCTTAAACAACAATAATTATGTATATTTACTAAATTGCCTGTTGGATTGATTGTCGCTTTCGTTGGAACTGATCTTTGTTTGGATAAAGACAAAACTTGTTCCAGTACACTTGACGGAATTTCCATGGTCGTCCAGGCCGCCCACTTAACTTTTTTTTTAAAGCAACCCAACCAAAAGCAATCCGATTAATCAATATCAATTATTAATAAATTCAATGAAAAAAATGAAAATTTTTTAAACCGGTAATTTATTACCCCAATGACGAGGATGATGAAGGAATTAATTAATTTATTATTTAAAAAGAAAAACTATGTTTTCTTTTTTCAAAAATGGCCGACATCAAGAATTTCAGTCGTAAAGTGGTTTTTATTTAAAGAAGAAGAAATTAATGGTCTAATATTTTATTGGCTTTTTCGGTGAAACTGGTGACGGTTGTTTGTCGAATTATGTATTTCTAATTATATGAGTATTATATCTGGTTTGAGAGCCACTCCTAGTAACAAGTAAATTTATTAATTGAATACGAGAATATTTTACTACTCGTAATGATAGGCTATAGGGATGGTTCAAAATTTACCTGTTACTTACAACCCATAGCCTAAGTAGAAGTGAGACTAACCTAAGCAACCTAAAAGTCAAACTAAAAGATTGTAATTCGCTTCAGGCTGTCAGTGGATTATTCATTTTATAAACCCCTAAACAAAATGAGTGTCACTTTGTGTGTATAGCTACATGGCTCCACCTTAACAAATTTATTAAATATTTTAATAGAGTTCATACGACTTCAGTTTTAAAAGTTCACCATTCTACAGTTTAGTTTAGTCTGTTTTGCCTTTAACAATCAGGGCCAGGGGCTTCGTTAATTAAAGTAGAAGTGTGAAGTTAAAAATCAATGAATACATAAAATTAACGTTCTTAACAGTTTGTGAACTAATCATAAACAGTGCGGAAACTCGTTTTCAGGTACGCCATACTCCTTTTCTTATTCTTTTATTACCCTGGTACTCCCAAAACCTAGTACTAATAAAAATGAAACGAATAAATTTCAATATTTTTATCACCTAAATTTTTTTCTGTTGACAAGTTTTTTTCCCTATTATATATCCACACAATATACCATAAAACCTGGTTTTCAAAAAATAGAAAAATTTTCCTCTTTTCTCGTTCATTAAGATTGCCACTATAGACATGCCTTCGTGCCCCTTCTACAATATAAGGCATTTCAGGTAAAAAAAAGTTAGTCGTTTCCCATCCGTGTTTTCCCTATCGTCTTTCCTTGTGAGTTTACCAATAGCATTTCTTATCTTTTACAATTTTTTCTTGTCAAGTTTCTCTTGGGTCAGGTGCGTTTCACTTTTTACCCTGCAATACTTCGTCACGATTTCTACAGTTACTCGGATGTTGTCCGGAAGTATCACAGGTATCTCCCTAACCTTTCCTTCTGCTTCCATCAAGCCCTTCTTTCCTTTTTCAGTCCCACTTTCTGTTTCCTCATTTCTGGTTTCCCTTCATCTTATTTCTTCCACTTATTCTGGTTCTCTCGCACCCATCTCTCATTTGAAGAGAAGAATCTAGGATTTATTCCCTTTGCCGTATCTCGGTTTTCCCATCTTTCAAACGTCAATAAATAAGAAGTTAAATCATAAAATATGCAACCGTCGAGAGCTTTTTTCCACTGAAAGCTCTCGGGAAAAGCACTGGCTCTGCTGGAAATGCAAACAAACTTTTGTGAAAATTTGCGGCGAACTTGATATATGTACATATATTTCATCGAATCATTTACATTCTGCGGAGTTAAACTTTTCCCCAAATTGCTTTGAATTAATCCAGAGCCATTCGTCATCAACGCCATAAGAACCGTAACTTTTATGTACATGAAGAAAGAGGGACTTTTTTTAGTACATCCAATCTAATTTTATCAATACAGTCAATTGAAATTTTCATCATTCAGGTGAAGTGACGAGCAAATGATATATTTATTTTTGGTTGCAATTGTGGCTGTCCTTATTGGTTTGAACAATTTCCCAGATGAGTATATTACTATGTGTTTGTTTATTGTCTAGGCGTTACAATTCACACAGCAGAATTTTTTTTTTAATTTCTCAAACTGTTATCCATAGAAAGTAGAAAATAGCAACTTCAGAAATAGTCAACCTGAATATCGTACTGGATTTGTTCCAAAAGGGCAACAACTTGGGCTTACAATAACTTATTGAGCTCCCGAAATATTTCCAAAAATTCGATCACTCATTAATTCGGATTTTTCCACATGTATTTTGTGCCTGACACGAATTTTTTCTTCAGTGACACCATCGTCAGTAAATTGCCTTTCATAACAAACTGCAACCACTCCAACAAACATTCCAATGGTTGCACTCCGGTGTTTCCATTTCTGCCACGCGACAAAATTTTCAAAACACCCACGTCAACAGCATTTCGTCAGTATAACCCACGTCATATATTTGAGGTGTTCGTCCTTTCATTCAAAACGAAAGGGCAAAAATGACGATGGATGTGGGCTCTGCAGAGGAAGGAAAAAATAGGGAGACAAAGCCTTAGCAAAGCTTTTCATTTGGTTCATCAAACAACAAAAAGAAAAACCAAGAGGAATGAGGAAAAGAAGGAAAAATGTGCAAGTAAAAACTTCAATTTTGGGGTTTTCCCTGAGCTGAAAATTCTACAAAACTTTTTTCTTGACAAAGGGGCGAAATGTACGGAATTCTTCACTAGAAACGGCAAGAGAACATGAATGGATATATCTCGATTTCTTCATTCCCCATAACAGTATTTACAGCTAATTTTTAATTACGTAATTTATTAAATTGAGCAACTTGAAAGGACTGGAAGGTTACTCACGTGTCAGTTCAACCCTCAACATTGCGACGAGAAAGAACATAAATCATTCGAGACCTTTTCTCTAACTGATTTTTGTAGAAAAATAAAACTTTGACTTACGACTTTTGATACTAAATGTATTCCTATTGCCATTATTTTCCCTTCAAACCTTGCTTTCTCCATTCCCTGGTCTTATTTTGGAAACAATTTCGTTTTCCCAAGTTATTTCACCACATTGTTGTTTTCTTTGTTTGCATATCAGTTAGTCGTCATGGACCTTACAATTTTCGATATGTTCAAGTAAAATACGAACAACCATCAAAATTATTATTTTTTTTTTAACATTTCAAACGTCACTTGTCATTGAGACCATGTACTTTTAAATATTAATTTACCAGTTCCATTTGTCCCTCCTGAAAGTAACGGTTTTAACAGGGTGTGAAAAACCAATACAACAATAAGTGTGGCACAGCTTGTCGGGTCCAAAGTCAAACAACTTGAAGCGTATGGAGGAAGGGAGGAAAGCGTGCCATAATTGATTTCATATTTCTCATATTCCAGTGAAAATATTGTCACCCGCCACACGACTAGACACTTGAGAAATGCAATGGTTAAATCCATTGACCGGCATTTTTCATCCCTCCCTAGACCTTTCCGACAATTCCTAACTGCCATATTCAGCTTGTTTGTTTACATTTAAATCTCATTCCCAAACAGCTGGCACTGTCAACTCGTTTCGATTCATTGTTTTTTTTATATCTTTTATATTCACCATTGTCTTCCATTCACTCTCGAACAGGACAATTCCTCAAACCATAAGTATGACGAGTGACAATAAACCAGGTTTACATCAACAGAAAACTTAAGGAAAGGAACCGCTTTTATTTGTACTCGTGCATTAACGATAAACCTGAAAATTAAAAAGAAATATTCGAATCTGCTTTCCAAACGTTCAGTTTTTTGTCTACACGGCAATTGAGCAATTAATGTTATGAGATGTAAAGATGGAATTGTAAAAATTAATCAATTTACAGTAGGGGTGGTTCCATTTAAGGGTACAGTGGTAGATGGAAAAGAGTAAAAATCAAAACATTACCACTTCACCCCAAGTAATAAAAATTTTAACAGTGACTCTTGTACATTTGTAGTTGAAAGAGAGAGAGAGAGAGATAGGGAGGGTGGAAGAAGCACACGATCAATATTACCATTTTGACAATTTAGAACTCGAACAATAACGCAAATAACTAATAATAACCGTAAGAGTATAAAATGACTTTGAGTTTCAACGACCTTTGTACTTTGTTCAATTGTCCTTTCGGACAAAAACACACGCGTCAAGCACATGCAAGCGCACACACACACACTTAGAGAGAGACAGAGAGAAACGACGAATAGCCTGAACCTCCCCATTTGACCACTGCCATTGTGTCCATCTGTGCCTCACAGCCCTCTGCCATTGCTTTCTTTCATTCCGGAAATACCTCTTTGACTGCGGGGCGGCAGCACAATGGCACTGAATATCTGCCACTCCTTGTCAAAAATCCTTTGGACTCCTCGAAGCAAGAAAATTGCTTTTCAATATCTGTTCCATTCCATTCGATTCACAGACGACATAATTTGTTAACGTCAACCATGTTGGATGAATGGACGTGTACACATGTTTGTGTACACTTAGGTTTGTGTGTGTTTACATAAAACCTTCTTCAACTGCATTTGCAATTTTCTTAGAGAAGTTGATTAACGTTTAAGTTCTTTATTAAAGTACCCATTTTAAAGATCAAATTTTCTCAATATAATTTCACTGCTCTAACATTTTACAAATTAAACATCCAAAACAAACTATCAGCAAAGGGAATAGTTAGGACACCTAAATAAAACTATCAAATACTTCAACGTAAAAATAGAAATTAGCTGAATTCGACCACATTGTTAGGACAGGGAAATCAAAAAGTTGTGCAAATAAAAAAAAACGAAAAACAAATACTTAGGTAAAGAGGGTATAATGCAAAAAACGTATCTAAGAAAATAAGAATAACAAGGCATTTCAGGTAAATGATTTTACAGTATGCCCGAATGATTTAATATAAGCAATACCAAATAGTTGTGTTGCAACAACATGACCGCACAAATAGATGAAATGGTACGCATAAAATCCATTTTCATCAATTTATATGCATTATTAAGGAGATTACATAAATTACTCAGTTGAATGTGCTTCATGCATCGACCTGGACACATAAAGCCCTATAAAAATTGTAGCATTCGAGATGGAGTTTTACCCTCGAATGTCAGCCCCTCCCGGGCTTCCTCTCATTAAAATTTATCTTCACTTATCGGTGGTGAATTTCTCCAAAATGATTTTAGATAATCCAAAATCATGAAACAGAAAAAGAGAACATTTTTTCAAATTAACAGTCAAATCGATTTCTATCATTCTTTTCTTAGCAGTACCTAAGAAGTTCAAAATTCAATTATTTCCAGATATCACGTCGTTCCACTCCTGATTTTTTGCCAACTGACTCAGTTATTCTTTTTCACTGGGTATTACATATAGCACTGTATATGTAGTATTTAGCTCAAGTAGAAATTGAAAACGGCCTTGGATCATCGTACCATACGGTTCCATCAGTTTACGGTTGGAATGAAGAGCGATAAAAATTTAAGGGTAGGATGAAATCCTGTAGTGGTAAATGTCTATCAAAGTTAAAACCAATGAGCCACAGAAAACGCAGTATTAGATCAAAAGTATCAACGGCTCAAAGAGACTGTAATAGTTGCAATGTCATGATAAAAGAGTAAAGAAAGAAAACCAATAACAATAAAAACCAAACAAAGTAGTCTGAGAGAGGACAACCGAAAAATGATGGAGAAATATTGGAAAATAAATATCGAAAATGAAGACATAGTATCGGTCGATGGTAGTGTTTATGGGGGCAAAGGTCACTGCAGGGCTCCGAAAAATGTCGTTTCCGCTTGAATTATTACTCAAATCCTAACGCGAACACCGTCCAACTTTTCTATTAAATATGGTTATCGTTTATTCTCTTCATCCCTGCAGTAAATCATTCATTTCTTATATCCGCGTGCAATATTTATCTACGTACATCCGTTATATATGTTTATATATATGATATGTGTATGAGGGCTTTCAACCTTTATAAAAACATTTATTTATCTCCTATTCTTTCTTTTATTCCCGTGTGACTGGACTCTAAGTTTCTATATTTTCCGTTGTCGTAAATTGATATTAGTATAGGGTTAGGGCTCTGCTGCTGTGTTGATCCTATTTCGAACGGCTTTCCTCCCAGGACCTGATTGATTCCGTAAAATGGCAGTTACACATGGTCCTTCGGTCCCTTAATTAGTTTTTCGTCCTCTTATCTTTGTCCAATTCAACAAGATGATAAACACATGGGTTGTGAGGTCTGGTCACCCTTACTTTCCTTCTCACGTTTTTCAAAATAAGAAAATAAATAAAATGATTCAATGCCTTTTACATCATATAATATGTAATTCTATACGAAGGATAATAGAAATATAATAAGTATAAAATTGCTGGTCACGCCCAAAATTTCTAAAAATTTGGAATACTGGGAAACTTCAAGGTGACGATTTGGTGGCCACACAAGGAACGAAAACAAAAACTAAAATAGGAAAATATCAATTGAAAATTACAGATATTGTTAAAGGAACACGGCCGTCCACCAAACAGCACTTTTAGTTTTCCCCGAAAAATAAGTCATTAGAACTGAAACGCGATTTTGAAATTTTACTAATAGGAAAATTTTGGGCATTGAATTTGACGCGATTTACTGGACCGTCCAAAAGGTGGCCGATGTCCGTTTCAAATGGGGGCGGGTAAGAGACAATTGTCAGGAAAACAACAAAAGTTCCCGAGCATGTGCGTGCGTAAGTACGATCGAGAATAGTGTGGTGTGTGGGTGGATAGATGGTAGGTTGTCACAACTACAAGAAATCTGCAGCTGTCCCTTTAATTACTGCCCCAATTTCGAGTCATTCTATTTCCTAATCAATCTTTTATCCTAACAACACATTTATATTTTTGTGTAAAATGTATTTTCCAGCTATACATGTACAACACAAAGTTTATATCCAGGGACATAATTCGAATTCTACAATTACATATTACAGGTTGCATAGGTTTCACAACACACAGGCTTAGTAAATATCAGTAATACAAAAATTACCAAATAATTTATTCTTAATACTGGAAAAGAAAAAATATTCATACTTGGACACCACTAAATAAAAAAAATGCCATACCCATTAATAAAATGCAACTTAAAAGAGTGAAGTTAGAGAATGGAAGCTATATATTGAGGTTTAACGTACCACAAGGATAAGGATTTGTCATTGTGAAAACGTGGTCTTCAATTAGCTAAACAAACTAATATACGTTTAAAAAATACACAAATGAAGTGAATTCTTGTTACTGTACTTTGGTAACCTCAACAATGTTAAAAAAGAGAAGAAGAAAAGTAAAGTCAACTAATTAAACGTGTCCGCCACCGCCACGAGAGGGTACTTCGAGACAAAAAATTAAACGGAATAACAACGTCGCATACAATAAAAAAAAATTAAGTTTTTCTTCTCAAGTAATGGTAAATTACTGACCCGAAGGAAGCTCCAATTAACCCAAAAGCATCGGCTTCTCGATGATGACAGTATCAACTTATTTTTTTTTAAAAAGGCTTGGAGATAAACAGGTACTGATATACCTGAAGAAAAGACGGAGTCACATAAATCTCAAGCTACGACTCTAATCAATGGGATAGTTCGTCTCTCTGTTTAGCTTACCACTAGTTTTGAGCCTTCTATTTAATATTTTGGTTTTTGGTGGGGAGACTTTTTTGGAGCCTAAACTACTTTCAATATTTTTTCACCATTTTATTTTTGTGCTTCGGACAGAGATAGCTATGGAATGGCTGGTGTTGGCAGGAACGGCGGCGCCGCAAAACCGCGACCATAAATTATGGGTACCTTTGTACTTTCCAAGTCAACTGTCATGTTTCCTAAAATTGATGTGGCACCCCAGACTCCCCATTCTAATAAAAGGAGGAGCTCCGTAGAAATTATTAAGGAAAAATGGCGATCTACACAAAGCCAGATTCGTAATAATACCGTCACCGCTCACTAGTTTTTTTGTAATTTTTGAAACTCGTTTGTGACCTTGGAAAGTGAGAAATATAATTGAATAAATTACTAATAAGTAAAAAAGTGTATTACTGCAATTAAAAACGTTATAAAGGCAGGCTAGCATTAACGTTTAAAATGATTCAATATGAGGTAGGAAACTATAATAGAAAGGTCGGGATTCGAAGGAAGAATTCGCGTATTCGTTGAAGCAATCAAAGCCCGAAACAAGATAGAAAAAACTGTTGAAGTAATAGTAGTTGAAATCCCATAGAGTGCACAGGTCGGTCTGGCAAAGATTCGTCGTAGAAAACGACAAGTGAATGAGTGTAAATAAACAGACGGTGTCAGATAAACATGCCTTGGGGCATTCATTTAATATAATAATTTATCCACTTCAATCATTCACAATTTCAACAAAACCAACAAAAGTATTATTATCACTCCATAATAATTTATGTAAATCTGCTGCAGGATTTCTATTCTCAAGTGAAATGTGAATAAATTCTAAAATTGTTAAATCGAACAGTTTAATACCATGATGTGTTAACCAATCAGAAGTGGAGTTACTTGATTTAGTATTGCGATGGGACCATTCCTCGTGTTATTCTCTACCCAAGGTAAATACTGAAGCAATTTTTAGGAACAACCTGCTTCCCATAATTGATATTTGGTTATTGGTTTTGATTTAACCTGAACTTGGTAACCATCCCCCAATCCCTTTGCTTTAACCGATCTCTTGCATCTATTTATCTCCCTGCAGTTTAATGGATTTTACCTGTCAGGAATATCTCCACCCCGTCGGGTTATTTCCTGTATTAAGAAAGGTCCTTGTAGAGGCTACCATCGGCGTTTAATGTTATAACAATTTTACCTGTCGTTCTTGAGTATTTATTTTTAAGCATAAAATAAAAACAGCAGTTTCTACTTAACATTCAGTTCCTAAACCAAACTCGTTACATATCATCACCGATAAGAAGAAGGAATATGTACATAACGTATTTCTCATAATAATAATCAATGTTTTCTCAAATAAAACATTGACAGCGGCTGTTTTAAATATTACAGTAATAGTAATAAAAGTAGAAAAAGCCATACATTATTATTGTTGTTCATTTCGTTTTCTATTTTGAATGAAATTGCAAAACGCTGACACATGTGTCTTCTTCCGGAATGTCGGAAGAATTCTGTATTTAGAAAAAGAAGGGAAAGGGAGGTTGTAGAATGGGGTCAACTAAACGCGTGCCTGCCTGCACCGACCATCCATCTGTCAGACAGACGTCAAGTCGTACCAGATGACTGCCACGGATTAATATGAGGGCTTTTAAAGTTTGTCGCAAAAATGTAAAAATAAATACAAATGTGAAAGAAGGAAACTAATATTCCATGAGATGGTGAAAAGTGTTCACGCATCCCTGAAAACAATAATTAACTCTGGTTAATAAAATTGTATTTCTTGTCTTTAGGTAAATTGTCAACACTTTCCTCAAGGGAATACAAAAAAATCGTCATTACAGTCGACACCACGATATGGAAAAGATATCGAGGTCGATGAAGATAACTGAGAACTGTTAAAATATGAATAAATACGCGTGTCTACTTTTTTATTGATATTATGGCAGATTAAGTCATCGATTGGTGTCCGCTTGGCACTTAGGCTTGGTTATATTGAGTTTCCGATTGCGGAAATGGAATTCAGCAGTCTGGAAAGCTATAAAACTACTAAGATAAGCTTTCGAGATAATAGAAAAAAATTTGAAATACAAAATTAAATTGCTGCAATCGGGGGGTGTTAATGTACATTTTGTGTGATCAAAGCCTAAGTTTCTTTGTTAGATTCTTGCAGTGTCAATAAAATTACTTAAGAAATACTGAAAGCTAATTGAAATGGGCAATAATAATACAAATTGAAGTAATACACGTTGACAATATACGAATTTTACAATGGGCATCCTTAAAAAACTACGACTCTTATCATATGCACTTTCAATTAAATTTGAAATTTATGAATTTATGAATAATTTATGAAACATTAAAAGGTATACGTAAAATGTCAGTGTACGTCATAAGAATCAGTGTGGTGAGAAGGTAGCAGTTAACAATGTATAGAAGAAAAATAAATTTAAATGTATGCTTCACAAATAGTGCTACACGTTCACACAATCTGGCTAATTAGAAACTACACTTAGTCAAATTGTAGTTTACAACTTATTTGGTTACTCTCTCATCTAGTTGATACTCTCTGATGATACTCAAACAATGAGAACATTAATTAATTAATTAATAATCAAGAAACAAAAAATTATGATACATCTATTCACAACAATCAGAAAAGGAAACGTACGGTATCGTTCGCATCTGTGAGTTTATTGCCGGGCCCGCGGGCTCCGTGGATAAGTGATATTTTAAATGAGAAACGAGTTTTTGGCCGTCAGGAACCAAAACCTGAACAAACTTCGGATTTAATTAACCAGAAATGATGTGAAAAGTAGTAAATACCCACCTCCTCTACCTGAAACCCTGTCCCCTCCCAAAAACCAACAAGATCTCCCTTAACGATTTATATCGCTGAATCTATATAGTTTAAATATAGAATTTTTAATGACAGTTTTTTCACACAAGTTTCTTTTGGGGGATGTCTACAAAATGAATTACACACACTAAGAATAAAAAGTTTTATAACCTTTGACAATGAATTCCTACAACAAATGAAACTGAATTTGCGGACAATGAATTAGCAATGATTTTATAGTCTGAGTTAGTGGTTGCCCTGTTCGGGTTTCTGACAAACTCTGCGAATATGAAAACTAAGTATTCTTTAATAATCTTCGTATTCTTAAATTTTAATATTGATTACAAACAGTTTGATTTCTTCCGTGCAACTTGTGGATCGAAGTATTTGTACTACCTGGCATGGTAACGTACTCTGATTTTGTTCAATGGGGAGTCTTTTTTAAATTTCACAAGGCATTGCTACTTATGTAATTGAGGCTCACCAAAAAGGTACCCACAATAATCGAACTTTTCTCATCTTTAACGCAGGTCTTAAGGGCTTATCTTCATCTACCATCGCACCTAATTTTAACGGATCTACAAAAAAAGTAAACAGACGTTTACTCTCATTTCACTCATTTCTCCATTCAAAGGATAACATGTTTTTTTATTATTATTTATTTATTTTTATTTATGATAATTGTCTCTACTCAATTCATATAAAAATCGGGCGGCTTTTGCCGTGAGGACCTCTTTTACCATTTAATAAATGTCATTCTTGTCCGAACAATTTCAACTCTTCTCCCTTTCGTTGTTTTAAATATTTCCAGTTTTAAAATTTATTACGAGTAAAAATCTAAATATGTGACAACGATAAAAACAAAAAACCAACCGGGAGAAACAAACGAAAGGAAAGATAAAAGAAGAAAAGGGACAATTATAATTGTTCCTCTACTTCATGGGTTGGATTACGCGACATCAGATATAAGAGCACACACGCAGACAGACAGATACTAGCTTGTATATACACAAATACAAAATCTAGAACTGCTTATAGAATAAAATTTATAATTCGAAAGATGTGCTTTATCGTTGTGGTTGTTGTTTTCGATGTTCGTAGTCTCGTGGTCCTTGTTGTATACCCAATTCAGGTGGGATTTCATGGGATTAAGCGATTTATGTGGTAAGAGTACCTTGTTAGCGATTGTTTACATTGTTTTTTCTTCCATTGTGTCTCACAGGAGAGGACTGCATGTTGTATTTGTCGACATAAAAGAGGAAAAATTTGTCAATGCCCTTGAAACGTCAACCCAACTGTAATTCCTACATTATAAAATTCGTTTCGATTGTACCAAGTAATTGCATATAAAACGAAGCGCAGCACGTCCCTCATAGTTCTTTCTTTCTGTTCCGTTCTTTGTTTGACAACTTTTTTTCTTCTTTTAGCCTTCTTTTATTTGTCAATTTAATATTTCTGAAAGTAATACTTCCACGTCTTTTCTATTATTTTCCTGCCCCACTACGATTCTACCAGGTTATCTGTCCCTTTATTATTTTATTCTTCCTCCTACATAGCATGTCCTGTGAAATCTGAAACTTTAAGTTTCTTGGGGTTTCATCGTATTCCCTTATATTCGTCTAATCGTCATTTTGTAATGGGTATTGTCCGTTTTGTTATTCACAGCACAAGTGGCTTCCTTTTGTGACACTCAAAGAGAAAAATACTGGATTCCGCAACTTGCCTCTGACTCTAGATAATACGCAAGAAATTAACAATATTGCTAATAAAAAAAGCTTCTCCTCCGGAGGGGAACTTTATTAATAAAGTTTAATAATTATTTAATTATTTATTAATAAAGGCATATTAATATGCCTCACAAAAATAATAGACAAGATCTACAAAATTCTGGAGTGCTAATAACTATAATAAACTAAATGAAAATACAAATGAAATTATTTTAACGAAACCAGCAAAAGGAGAATGTGTAAGTCTGTCTGAAACACACGTGGCGCAACCCTCTCTACAGACATTAATCTGATAAAATCCTTTCTCGAAGACATACTTATACGAATATTAATATATGATTGCTAGTGGAGTAATTTAAATGTTTTATTTGCATACCTGAAACAAAAATAATTATTTTTCCCAATCATTACATAATTTAGAAATATAGTTGGGGAGAGAAACCGTTGTCACTAATAAAACAAAGTCCTATTTAACGAGACCGTAAATTTTCTGGTTGATCAATTTATCACGTAGAACTAACTAATTTATTTAAGAATATAAAAGTAATATAACAAAGTCAAAAGTTGCTAAAAGCTCAAAGTCCGCTGTACTCAGTACGAATTCAGATTAAACCAGAGTCTTCATCAACAGAAGCAATACTTGTTAAAAATTAGAAGTAAATTAAAGAGAGAATCTAACGTAAGAATTACTTGAAGGAAAATATTGTATACAGAAGTTGACAAGAATTTCCGGTCATCATCACCATAAAACATTTCAAAAACATCGAATGGTCTCCTCCCAACGATTGACTTTTACTCACATTGAGACACTCACACCGTTTCATGACCCGTTAATTGTTTCTTAAAGCATTCCCATTTTGTTCAATAGCAAAAAACAATTTTATGAAGTACCAAAAATCTAGTGGTATTTTTAGCACATCCATTTTGGCCGTGAGTATCGCACTACTCGAATTCTTTGGCTTTACACAAGCATCAAGTGCTGATACCATGTAGCCGGTTATTACTCCTCTCACAGGTGCTAAGAGCACACAATCATTCCCTTCTGCCCTAATGGGGGAATAAGAAAAGAGAAGACTCATTTCTCACACAAAATATATCCTGCACATGTATACATATATAAATTTACCATATTTATGTACTGATATAAAAAAGTGGAAAAGAATTTGAATAACCAGACCTTCAGTTTCGGTTGAAATGATTTCACCTGGCGGTCATTTTAAGCTGCCACCCAAGGCCTGGTCACCCGTGTAATGATAACCATTTTGATCCAGAACTATTTTTTTTGTTACACTTAACCAGAATCACCAGAAGGACATGGAGTGAAACAATCCAAACAACAAAAGTTGCAAATAAATGAGAAAAATATGATTGCAAAACATACAACATATTTCGTCGCAATTATGAAGAGAGGTTTCAAAACTGAAATTAAATGTAACCTAATTTTCTTTTACGGTAACAATAGATGAATCCGTGAATATTCTTTTTACTTGACATTTTTACCCCTATTTATGCCTATTTACTTAACACTATCACATACCTGCTTATACATTTGCGTAAAGGATTTAAGTAGTGTATCGCATAAAATCATAAACATACAAAGAATTAATATGGATAGTAGTTGCTCTTAACCCAAATAACATAGTTTTCTATTTAACCAAACCATAAGAGTAAGTGGCATTGAATATTATGCCTGAGAACGGAGTACACTACTGTTTATTGGAAATGTGTTGAAGCCTACATCTGAGCTCACATCTGCCAAATACTAAAACGGTTTGTGAGAGTAGGGGCCTAGGTAAACAGACGGGAAATAGATAAATAACTAGAAAAAAATAAATAATATTATGGAATCGCATTTTGTTGGTAAAAATTTGTTTTATTGTTTCTCATTTCCCCTATTTTATTTTTAATTTTCTGGTGTCTGTGCGCCTGCCTGCCTGCATGTGTGTTGGCGTATGATTGTTATCACATGTTAAAGAGTGCTGTAAAACGTTAACAGTTTTTAAACTTTTAACCGTAAACAAAAATCGTCATTCATCAGGGCAACCATAGTTGGCCGCACCTTTCCTCTGAATCGGTTACCATCAGATACAATAGTGACGACGCGAGTAATAAAACACATTGAGCGTGTAAATGTCATTTCCATCAACCAACTTCATAGTTTTGTGTGCATCTAGGTGAAGAATCATTTGCAATTATTAGAAATGTTAATCCGCTCCGCATTTTCTGTCAAATGCGTGACTAATTATAAATCGTAAGCAAATTATTCATCTCTTCGAATTGTATCAATATAGCAAGGATTACCGTATAGTTGACCTTTTGAGGTGGCTTCTGATCCTGAGGACCCTCAACCCTTTGAACAGACAGGTAAGGGTCTTTATCGTTGGAAATCTTAGCAGATGGTTAATGGACAACGAATTAATGCCTTCATTGACAATAAAACAAATTCACAATCACTTCATCTTACAGATGCGAGTATGCGTCTCAAAACTACCTATTACATTATGAAACAATGTGATCCTGTAAAACTGTTACGCTGAACGAAGGCACACATTCAAAAATACGTTACAAATTTCCGACCCATTCGTGTGCATTTATTCTGCGAGAATCTGAAATATTGTGTTCTTCCCATTCTTAGGCTAATTAAAAAAATAAGTTATTTTACTTTTCCACTTTGAAATTCCATCACCATAAAAATAAATGAAATATATACTTTGAGTACTCACTCAGACACCTCATTGTTGTATTTTGTCTTGGTAAATCTCAAGAAAAAACATTTTCCAAATGATGAGACAACGGGCACCAAACGCCCAAAGATGGGGAAATAAAAAGAATAAGATTTCTCTTTTCAAGTCTAGCACCCGTTTCTTTTTCTTTCGACATAAAAAAAGTTTTGTCATGGAAAGGTTCGTCGGGTATAAAAATAAATATATATACAGAAATGAAAGTATATGAGAAGAAAGATGGGGATGCAGAGGAGTGGCAACTCTCCCGGGAGACTTAGAGAAATAACCCAGAAGACATAACTCAACTTTAGTGCTTCCCGCATTACAAGGAGAAGAAACTTTTTCTGTGCATTTCTACGGTTCTAGCTGAGTTAGCTGGGCATTGGGCACCCGATCCCATGACCCATTGGCAACCCAAAACCCCCATGTGACCCCTGATGTGCCCAGCACCTTATATCATGTTAAAATATCGCACTGCTTTTTATTTCAGTTTTGTGGACGTGGCAAAAAGGATTTTTGTTCTATTTGACCACAGTTTCACCTCTCCAAGGCATAAAATATTTTTACAAGGGGTTTAAAAAGTGAAAAGATTGACATTCAGAAAGAAAGACAGGGAAAGAGAGAAACTCAGAGATATAAAATAAAAGCAACGGGAACAATGGATAACTGGCATACGATCTTGGGCCGCTTTTGTGGAAGGTTGACAAGGCCACTAGTATAAGACAACAATTATACAAATCAAAGGAATATTTATTACCTTTTTTAAGAACGGAACAAGTACGAAAAAATAAAAATAGAGTAAAAGTTATGATAAGTAAATGACCAGTTCTTACAAAAATTTATTCTCACTGACGCCACAAAAGAGTCATAAATTATAAAATGGATATAAATCATAGTAAACTACTACAGGGCAAAAATATTCCCAACACAAGCCTTGGCGATATCTTCACCGTCGTCATCGAATTTTTATAGCAATGCAACAAGCATTAGAAAGAAAGAAATATCAGAAAATCATATTGAATTTTATAGGAAGAGACATGGTAAGAGAATATGATAAAGAAGCATCAGGTGAATAGCTGTGCATAAAATGTACAACATGAATGTGTGGTTAGAAATGCTGTAAATAAATTAGCTCACTCCTGAATCAGGTGAAATTTAACATTTCATTTTTGTTCGGTCACGGTAAGCAAGTGAAAGACACGAAAAGTCCTAAATAACTCAAATATTGACATAGAAATAAATTGATGTCTTTTAATGGCAGACTCATGACACTTTCATCGGGTCACAAATTCTTTGTAATTGAGAAATTGAGAGTGCAGGAAGAACATCGTCAGTCAGCGAGAAGACAATGCCAAAATTAACTCGTACAACATTCGTAGAGTAATAAACATCTTAAAGACCGAATGTGTCCATTTGGTCATAATAAAACTGGGTACATACTCTCACATAATAAGTTACACTCCATAAATAATACAAAGTTAGGCTTAATCCAACGAAGATTTTAAGGAATTCGTGTTTTGGAAAACAGTCAGGGCTGTGTCGCGATGTAAAATGGAAACATTTTGAATAAAAATGTCCCAATAACATGGAAAATGAAATAAAAATGTACCTGAATGGAATCGTAGGTTTAAAATGGAAATTAATAATAAAGGTGCGATTTGTTACGTACATAAACTCTCCGTCATATTAATGTTAATTGCTCAGTTAACACATGGTCACACACAGTAACACATATGTTACTTTATATGTACGATACTTGAATTCTTGAACAAGAAACCATCCTCTCTCACTGCTTCACTCTTATGATAAACCAAATGCCCGTGAGTCATGTATCAAAGCTACTTCTCGAATTTTTAAAGTATATGAATTTTTGACTTCACCGGAAATAAGAAAACCACAAAAATTCTAAAAATGTTCGATCCCTGGTAGATGTTTCCACTTTTTGTTTTTTTTCTGTAAGCAATCCAAATCTTCTTTATTTTGACTTGGTTACCAATATTATGCTTAACGCTAATATAAAATACTATTACAACTATTACATGACAATGCAATTTACGTGGAAAGTCCAAAAACTCTGTGAGAATGTATGGTCTCTTGTTGTGAATAATGACAGAAGAAACAACTTATAAAATGGTGTATAATAACTGCTGAATACCACTCTATTAAGCATAGTAAAAATACAAGTTTCGTACCTTTGGTAACAACCAATAATGAACACAACAGACTAAACCATCTGCAACAGACTGCCACGGGCACCCTTGTCACAACCAAACTAAACAACCGTAATTTCATAAGAACTTGAAAAATATTAAATTAATATTTTCCGAATACAATGACTTACTCACACTCACTGATCCTGATACCTTCTCAAAGTAGCTAGAAGTAGTATTTAATCCTCAAAAGAGGTATTCAACCCTTATTTGTCGTCCCGTTTGTTCAAATCAACATGTTCACAACCGCCTAAATAAAAGATATTTAATTTTATTCAGATATTATTTTTTACAGTCCCGGGTCTGTGTCTGTTTATTACTCTCATTTTAATTTATTGCTCGTAATAGATTATAATGATCATAACTCTTAACTGAACGTTTTTTTCCAATTCCGAGTTTATAAAATTTTGTAATAAAACCCGTCACTTTCAAGGACCCCGAGCAGGAACACCTGCTTATACAGCTTATTATACAATTGCGAATAAGTACAATTTTAAATTTACGCTTAATAATAAAGTAATACCACACGATCATCCTACATTCAACAAATATTAAAAAATACAAACTTCGACAGAATCCTTTGCAATGAAAATTATAAACAAAATATAGTATACTGCAATACGTCGCATTTATGGACAGCAACAAACCAAGGCTCTTAAACCCCTCGTCCTCTCACAAAATAAACCTGAGATCTCTTTACTGTGTCTTCGTACCACTATTACTATTTACTATGAGTTTGGGACAAGTAAAACGTTCTAGAGAAAATTATAATATTACAAATGTTCTAATTATTATCGGAAACAATCAGACACAATTTTTTGAAATTTCTCCTCAAATCTGAATCCACCCGGACGAAAAAGAAGTATGACGAACGGAAGAACCCATAGGAAAAACATGGTATGGTTTGTATCAATTGATATAAATATAACCGAAAATGAAGCTCTTCAGCCTGTCTCCCTCAACCTCATCATCAACCTCCCAACGCCATATGCTTCGCTTCGTCTTCTTCGTCAACACCATCACCATAGTTGTCCTCATCACTTTTTGGGGAAGCGTATTTATTTCCAGAAATTGGGAAACCCAAGCCGAACACTCATTTAACATAAATTTGACGGTCTTCGTCGTCACCTTGCGTCCTCCTCGTCATTCTCATCATCATAACATAATCGTTCCACCATCTTTCTCTACAGCATCCCTTTATATACTTCCTGTTATTCTTACCCCCATATTCTTCTACTCCTCATCTTATTGCTTCTATCCAAATTTATTTTTTATCTTTTCCTTCCTTCCTCTCTTTCTTCTACCGCATCTCCGGGTTCCCCTCGTCATCCTACTTTTCACTCGAAAAATCCATTTTTCTAAAAGGATCATTAACCATATGCTATTTTTCATCAAAATTAGGAAGCCAAAGGGTTTGCCATTTGTCTCCATGAAAGAATCTCATCATCTTTTCTCCTCTAATTCGTGCCTCGTGAGCTGCTCTCCCAGTATGTGTATCTATATTTATAGTGCATGTTGTTTCCCTGCCGGTGTTTTCTACGTGTGCATCCTACAAGATATAACGTGATGGCACGTGTGCACATTCCTGTTGTATACCTCCCTCCTGCCCCGACCACATTTTTCAAAAAGTGTACCATATTACCATTAACTTGTTTATTTATCTTAAATTTGTCAACTTCAACTTCACTTGCGGATCTTCTTCCTTCCCGACTTTCCTTTGCTTTGCTATTTGCAACTACCCTGTGTATTGTTACTTTAAAAATTTGTGTCATTTAAATTCATATTTTAAACTTCTATGACTTACGTGTGAATTCTCTTGATTATTTTTACCTGTACAGGTGGTGCTATTACCCTAAAGTTGCTTTCAATTTCATATCCTTTTAATAATTTTTGCTTTGTTTTACATCGTCTTTAAGGTAAAAGAATGATCATTGCGCTTTTTTTGTTCAAGAAAACATTCAAAGGCGAATCGTACAAACGCGATTAGAAGTCATAAAACTTGATTATTGTGGTACACGCCCATGAGATAATACGTTTTACAAATTCCGAGTCAAACAGAACATGAGAGAATAATCAAATCAAAAGTACTTGATAAAAGGAGATAGGTGAGCTTATTTAGGATGGAATTAACTACGATCAAAAACAAAAGCAAGAATTTTTGAGCTCTAACCATCACAAAACATTTTTGTTTACTTTATTGAGCTATTGCAATGCGTGGTCAAAGTTATACCACGTCAGAGCTCAAGAGTTCTCTTATGGTTTTCTATGCTCAAATTCAACGAAAAAATCGGCAAATTTAAATTAGAATAATATATAAATTGTATTCATTTAAAAGTAATTATAAAGAAAATAATGAATAAAACTTGTTTTTGAAAATTAAAAAGAATCATAAAGTCTAAATAAAACAACTCGCTTCCTTTGAGCACGGCATGTAAATCCGATGAACGATGGATGAGGTAAAATGAGAAAAATTTAGAATTTAGAGAACCAATGAAGAAAATAATAAGAAAAGAAAACAAGTGACGATTAAGCTGAAACTTAGTAAATGAAATTCTGAATGTAGATGATCTAAATCTGAGATTGCGGTATTCCCTTCAAAAAGACTCGCGCGAGAGCAAATCAAATCCAAAGAAAAAATGGAAAACTTGATTTAGTACCTGTACAAGAAACCGGATTGGGATTTAACCGCTATCATATGTAGGACCAGGTACCACCTTTAGAAAATAAAATGAAGATGATGGAGCCATAATTCATCTGGAGAAAAATTAAAGGGAGGGCACTGCGGACGGTGCTCCGCCTTTTATCATAACAAGTTATGAATTGTACGGTTGGAAGAATCCCCCGGGGTTCGACCTTCTCTCCAATTGCACCACCACAAAACGTCAACCATCCAGAGGGATGAAAGGCTACTGACCTCAACTTCTGACCCGGGTCATTTAAATTACGTTATTTTCTTCTAAGCAATGTATGTAATTCATTTCAATAAAGAAATTTTATATTTTCAATATAAAAGCGTATCAGAAAAATCAATAGGTCAGGTTGGGGAGTTCCAAACTAAAAAAAAGGCATTAAAAACAAGACTGAACTAGAAACAAAAGGAAAATAGTTTTTCTTTCGTTTAGTTGCTGTGTTTTCTTTTTGGACAGGAATAGTTTTTAAAATAATTAGTTTTGGCATTGAACATGCCTTTGTGTTGAGAATTAAAATTAAATATTATAAAACTGCATTAATGTGAAGTCGGATCTCAAGAATCTCTATTAGCCCACACCTGTCGCAGTCGCTCCTATTGTCTGAACGACCAAAAATTCTAAAAAAAGACTTTCCGTGGTGCAAGAAATTTAATTTACTTATTTAAATTTAATTCAGTATTTTACAATTCATTTTTTCATTTTATGTAGTAATTCAATAAAAGCTAAATTACAGAACACGCTTTAACCTCATGAAGTACCGTTATGTCATCAAGATCAAGAAATATTTGCAATACAACATTCCAATCGATTGGTTTTATTTAAGAAACGTGTTATTAATTGTGGCGTTACACTGCAATGTGAACTCAATAAAAAAGTTGCTTTTTTATGTCACAAATAAATTCCATTATTAAACAAAATATTTTGTTTTTCAATGAGGCAGCAACAACTGCGATTAAAGTTTTGTTCTTTTTTTTTGCCCACAGGGGTCTTTTCTTAACATCACAAAACTAACAAACTACGTTAAGTCTGTTTTTAGTCTATTGATATTGACAGGTTAAAGCGAATCACGCAAAACAATTCAAAAATACACAATTCTAAGAGCACAATAAATTGACACGATTTTAAATCATAGTAATTCGAATAACTAACAGGAATTAAAAATAAACTATAATTTAAATCAGGGACTCGACTGTAAAGAAAAACACGTTTTCGCGTTGTATTGTTTGAAAAAAAAAACATAAAGAATTCATTTTTCTTTTTACTTTATCCGAGCCATCCAAATATTTAATTCACCACTACAAAGTAGGACATTTTCATGAGTGTTGAGCTTAGGAATTGTCAGTAGAAAAAGAGAAAAGTTGAAGTAAATTTTTTTAAAAATTGCATTCGGCAGCAAAGAAAAAACACAATAGAAAACAAAGTCCGACGGCATCGTCTGGCTACATGTTTGCAAGCATTTAATCGTTAGGCAGCCTATGATTTTTTGGCAAACACGTCCAACCAGCCGCCAATTCGGCCAATTATTATTATTTTTCATTCTCTTATCAAAGAATAAAAAAAATGAAGAGCAAACACTGAATATTAGTCTGAGACAAGAAATTTATAAATTCGACGTCACCTGTCTGAGAATAAATCAGAAGCGATGGCAAAGAATGGCTCACCCTATGGCCTTTAAGCCCATAGCCCTTAGTGTCATCCACCCTTCTTGAGTATTTATTATTGTACACATAAATTATATCTAAATTATCATTTTTCTTTTTTTTCTAGGTAATAAGGCGACATCGGAAATTGAGTCATCCCCCCCTCATGTTTGCTGTCACTGCCATCTTGAAACTTCTTCAATGGTCGACCTTCTTGAACACCAGAAAAACTGCAATTCCAAATACGATATCTGTAACGGTGATCAATCTGATGCAGAGGACGGAGTTGCTTACGGTGATGAAGAAGAGTTCATTAACGAGGGAGAGAAAAGACAAGAAGTTGTCAGGAGGCAGCGTCAGGATGTTGAGAACAACAACAGTGTTGAAGGAGAGGAAGGAGAGAAGGAAAATGACCTGTCGCTGGGATTCCCATTTTCAATTGCTGGAGTACCCGGACACGTAACTTTGGAGGCACTTCAAAACACCAAGGTGGCTGTGGCCCAGTTCGCTGCCACGGCTCTGGCGACCAACGGGGACAATCCGGCAGCCCTACAAGAATTGGCAGTTCTGCAGTCGACTTTATTTACCCTACAGCAGCAACAGATGATGCAACTGAGCCTCATTCAACAACTTCAGAATCATCTAACTGTTCATCCGAAGGACGAAGGGCCTACTTCGCCGATTCCATCCTCAAATAAACCGGCGAGTACCGGTATCCTAGTTCCTGCTACGCCCCTAGTTCAACAAACTTCTGCCAAGCCTCTTCGTATTCCAACCCCTGGGAAGACAGATAATAGTTCGTTGTCTCCTCCTGCATCACAGTCAATGCCTGCGTCACACAAGCAACAACAGCAGTCTTTTGATCATCAGCCCCTAACAATTCCTAAGCCTCCGGTACCGATGGGTTCGCCTCTGCAGTCGTCGCCTCCAACATCTGCCACACATTCTTCTTTAGGGTCTATATCCTCAAGTCTTGCATCGTCTATTATAACGAACAATGATCCGCCACCGTCTTTAAATGAGCCTAACACACTAGAGATGTTACAGAAGCGCGCTCAAGAAGTATTAGACAACGCGAGTCAAGGTTTACTTGCTAACAATCTCGCAGACGAATTGGCTTTCCGAAAAAATGGTAAAAATTCATTGTCTCCGTTATCCGGAGGACGTAACGAACCTTTCTTCAAGCACCGTTGCAGATACTGCGGAAAAGTCTTTGGAAGCGATTCGGCTTTGCAGATACACATTCGATCGCACACAGGTGAGCGACCCTTTAAGTGTAATGTTTGCGGGAGTCGATTCACCACCAAAGGAAACCTAAAAGTGCATTTCCAGAGGCACACATCCAAATTTCCACACATCAAGATGAATCCCAACCCAGTTCCCGAGCATCTCGACAAGTATCATCCCCCTCTCCTGGCTCAAATGAACAATCAGAATTTGGCACCAGGACTTCCTCCACAACAGACTCACGGACACCCACACAGACCTTCACCACATTATCCTTTTACCAGTAGTCCGACATTTCCTACACCAACGTTACCTTTATTTAGGCCCCCGCTGCCTCATGACCTTATTCCAAGATCATCAACAGTTTTGACGCCTGTTAGATCTCACGAGTCCAATCTCTTAAAACCGTTGATTCCTCTGCCAATGTTCGCACCGAGAGATGAACAGGACACACCAGAAAACTTATCAAAACCTCAGAATCGTTCCGTAGTTTCACCCGATGAGATGGAAGAGATTCGTGATCGCTACAAAGATAGATCAAGAACTCCTTCGCCATCGGAACCGATGGAGGTGGACGACTCAAATGAATCAAATCACCAAGCAAAAAACACTGAGCAAGGTGCAAAAGATGTGGAGCAGGGGGATGGTGAAGGTGATGGTGATAAGAGTAGTATTAATTGTAATAATAGTAGCAACAGAAACCAACAAGAAAGTTGTAATAGAAACTCCGGTAGCAAAATAGAAAATTTAGAGAATGATTGCATGCCGGCAGATGAAGACCTGGAAGGTAATGTACGAAAAAACCAGAAAGTAAGACTGAGTCCAGAAAAAGAAGTGCAATCAGAGTGTGAGAGACTCTCCGGCGAAGGGAAAGCTGAGTCACAGAAGGCGGGATTCGCAAGGTCACCTCATTCCGACGAATGCAGTGTCGATAGTAAATACAGCGATGAAGACATTCTCGACGAAAGCTTCGATAGGAGAAACTCAATGGACGGTGACAAGTCAGAAGACCAATTGGAAAACCTGTCAAGTAAAAGTCCGGCTCTTGGTCATACTTCTGAAACAACTAGTCATAGGACGACGGTTAAAACATTTCCAAGCGCGGGCTCACCGCACAGCAGCAATTCGTCCGGTAGTAACAATTTTAGTGTTCATATCGAAGCCGGGTCGACTTCGCAAGAGATCGATCCGGCCAAAGATCCCGCTATTTACAATTCTTTACTTCCAAGACCAGGAAGTAACGATAATTCGTGGGAAAGTCTCATCGAAGTGACCAAAACGTCTGAGACTTATAAACTGCAACAATTAGTGGACAACATAGAACACAAGTTGACCGACCCAAATCAGTGTGTGATATGTCACCGGGTGTTGTCGTGCAAGAGTGCCCTACAGATGCACTACAGGACCCATACAGGTGAGCGACCATTCCGTTGCAAAATCTGCGGGAGAGCGTTTACCACAAAGGGGAACCTCAAAACTCACATGGGAGTGCACAGGTTAAAACCTCCAATGAGAGTGCTTCATCAGTGTCCAGTTTGTCACAAGAAGTTTACCAATGCACTGGTACTTCAACAACATATCAGGCTGCACACAGGAGAACCCACAGATTTGACCCCCGAGCAGATACATGCAGCCGAAATCAAGGAGTTTTCTGGTTCTGGACCTTTTCCACAACCTAATTTTCTGTCTCACGGGTTTCCCATAACGGGTTTGCCACCAACTGGACTCCATCTTGGTATTAGGTCAGAATATGATAGAGAAATAGAGTCGAAAGACGACCATGAGGAAGACTTATTCGACGAAGACGATGACGAATTCTCCAGCAGCAGCGAGTCCCAGCCGATAAACTTCCCGACGTTTCCGTCTTCCATATCAGCCATAGAGAATCAAGTACGTACGATGGTATCACAATTCCCAACAGGCGAACTCAACCGTTCCGCGGAAGATCTCTCTCTAAACAAGATGGGATCACCCACGTTTCGAATGAACGGAGTAAAGTCTCCTGGATCACCGACTCCTGGTCCTGGCAGCCCGAACGATTCCGATTACAGAGGAACACCATCTCCAACAACCAAGGATCAAACTCCTCTAAATGTCCCCCGACCGTCATCTTCTAGAACACCTAGCAGCCCAGCAAACAGCGAATCAAACTCTTTGGGAGCTCTAGATCTCACACCAAGGTCTGCAACAGTCAGGTCTAGTCCTGGGCCACCACAAACGGGCATCTTCTCAAGCCTCGGGCTGATACCCGCTGGTGGGCCTTCACCGCTTATGACATCTGCCCTGTCTTCACTGACATCATCGGTGTTGACCTCAACAGCGTTCAGCCCCTTGGGAATGGCTGTTGGACCTGCAGGTAGGCCTCACGATGGCATCTTATCGATGATCTCTACACCACAATATTTCCTGTAATATAACTACTTCTCAGGAATAACATTTCGTCACTATAGCATGCTTATTCCCTATTTCATATATTAGTTTCCTAATTTTGGGTGTATTGTGTGACATACTGACTGATAACCTATAAAATTAGTTTCTGAGTACACATAGCCAAAACCTCCTGAAGTCATATTGTTTACAACATTATTATTCTATTTAGCTTTCCTTGTCCCGAAGAATAAGGATGAAGTTGGGGCATTTGACGCAACAAAAAAACTTCCGTTAGCGACTCTAATAGACAATCTGTAACTGATTGATTACTCTTGTCGTGGTAAAGAACACTATTTAGTACATCATTATTATAGATGTGCATAATAATAATAGGCATTTTATTTGAACACATTCCCGAAAGTGTTGGTATTTATAAAACAGACAATAATCCCTGAACCTTTCGCAGCCCAACAACCAACTGTAGCACTTTCTAAACCCTCAAAACCGACATTTTTATAATGACATTTCAATGTGTTTTCAGTGCGAGGCAACACAACGTGCAACATTTGCTTCAAAACATTCGCCTGCAATTCAGCATTGGAGATACACTATAGGAGTCATACCAAGGAGAGGCCTTTTAAGTGCACTATTTGTGATAGAGGATTTTCTACGAAGGTGGGTAATGCAGGGGTTATATCACATTTTCATCAACTGGTTCAAACTATAATAAAATAGTCGAAATACTTTGTTTTCGATTCTTAAGATGAGTAGTTTTCATTTACGTTACCCCTCTTCTCTCCGTTTTTTTCTGACTCGTTCACAGTTACATTTTTATTATTTTACCACGTCTCGATCGAAGCACGTAAAGTAAATGCAGGTTTTCGAAAAAAGTATATCGTGATGTTGTTCATCTAAATTACTTCACAACAATTAATTAATCACTATCTGATTGATTTAGTGGAAAGTTTCACCTGACATATTTTATGCTCTCGAGCTTCTTTGACTTTCAAAATTCTTGTTTTATCATTCATTATTCTACTTCCATCAAATCGTAATGTGCTTAGCATTTCTTATGTAGTAAATTCGAATTCCCTTAACCGAGTTCATAATTCTTTCGTTCGTATTATTGTTTATATATCGTGTACTCCTCTATTACAAATATATTTTGAGTCTTGTCAACATTTCAATTCTTAATTCTGAAATCTATGGCACAGTCACTGCTCTTGTTCTTTCCGGCCTAGATTTCTGGTACCAATTTGTCTAGTGAAAAAGTATTTACTGTCTATTTCAAATAAATTTCCAAGCCACATACAGTTATTAAAACTGTATAAGCTCTGTACTGAAAGAGTGAAACAGTTAAGACCGTGATTGTTGTTACATACATATAAAAATATATACGAGGCAAAAGAAGCGT
Source organism: Polyplax serrata (assembly GCA_037055365.1). Classification (NCBI taxonomy): domain Eukaryota; kingdom Metazoa; phylum Arthropoda; class Insecta; order Psocodea; family Polyplacidae; genus Polyplax; species Polyplax serrata. The sequence continues at coordinate 601,905 of JAWJWE010000038.1, read as the reverse complement.
TTGCGGATATGCCAGAATTTCACCTAATGGCCCGTAAAATTTTATAATTTATGATTTATATATAAATTACCGGTCCCTTTTAGTCAGTAGCGACCGAATCTGACCGGGGCAACCAAGGAAGATCGAATCACCTCAACTGGATGAGTTACACTTCCACTGGATTTGCCTCTTCCGTCTCAGAGTTTATCACAACCATTTGATTTATTATATGTTCATCTGGTCTGTTCATTATTCTAAATATATAAATCTTATTCTTTTTATTATTACTTACGTATTGTCAGGGGACTAAAGAATGATAGGAAGAAATGTTAAGAAAGAGGAATATGTCACTTACAGATTTAAGTCACACAAGCATTGGACACGCACTCAAAAAATTCTCTTCAATTTTGACTTTGGCATGCACCAAAACTTGGCTTTAATTGAATTGCCTTTAGTGCCTGTTGTCTCGATCAATTTCTTCCCATTTTCTCACCTCTGTTTTTGACACAAAACAAGTAAATTTCATTTTAAAGCGTACATATAATACAAGTGATTTAGTCAAACTGACATTTCTCAATACAGCTTAATTGAAATTCTGTAAACTGTAGGAAAGGGTCAGTTGGAAGTAAAATTTGGGTGTAATGGATATTCTCAGAATAAAAATGTTAATTCGGCACTCGTAAGCAACTTATTTCATTGACATCCAATGAATTAAAATTGTTACGTTAAGCATTGAGATCCACATACAAATAGCTAGATTAATATTCAAATAATTAGAATTATGAAAAATAGCTTTACACGATTATAGGAAAATTGTGACTAATATGAAACCCGACTCAAGGAAAAAACTGAAACCAGTTCAACAATTGAAATATTTAAGTATAAAACCAGCAAAACTAGAATGTAAATATTATTTTGGGATGGCCCAAGGCCCAAAAAACAATTTCATTTTACCAGAACAATGTGTTTATCTCCGGTCGCCGATCTCGCGTCTATTTTTTGTGTATATTTAATTTCTTTTTTTATTATTTGGCTGCGGATTTCACATTATTTTCGCTCTCCTTCCTCTTGCTTGTCTTGCTTTTATTGTTCCATTCATTTATTTCCCTCTCTCGCTAATCCTTTTGTTAATTGTAAAAATTAACATACATCCAATAGTTGTCAACTTCTTTTACTAGCCCTTGAAGTCGATTGTTTATCTTTTGTGTACCACAACATCCCTCGCCCAGAAGAAATCTTCTGATACTTTTCCCGTCCTCATTATTTAATACTTTAATATCTGAGAAGGCGCCAATTTCATTTCAATTTACCGGTCAAAAGTATTTAAGTCGTTTGTTTTTCATTAAGACATCACACCAGTATAAGAATCGAGAGTAGTAAAGAAAATTCTGAAATCCGACCAACATTTCCGTATGAGATGAGCATGAGGTAGGTAAAATAAGGCACTAGAATAGAAATTCACAACAGAAATTCTCAATAAATTTTTTAAAAACCAAATTCATTAATTAATTAAGAAGATATTAAATGGGTAAGAAAGAACACGATACCGACAAAACAAATACAGGAACGGTAACACGAATGCACGAGTTCTTGTTTTTCTTCAAAAGAAAACATACAAAACTACAACAAAAATTCTACAACACAAAAATACACAGGTGTCCATTACTGTAAACAATGATTCCAATCTGCATCACTTTAAGATGACACCTTTAAATCCTGCTGCTCAATTGCTATAGAACAATTGACCTCACTCTGTAGGACAACTATTTCTTTGCGAATGTACTGTCATCCCTCAAGAAATATTACTTTTATTAGTACTGAACCGACTAAATAAAAAGTTTTACTTATATTTTACATTCATGTCGGTTTTCTTGCACAACAATTACTACCTGAGAAAGAAAACCTTTGTGGAAATTTGTTTTCGCCTGTTTTTTTTTCCATTTCGATTCGAAATACATTTTAAATAAGTTATTTACGTGGGAAAATAAAAAAAAATAATTGTCTTCGCCTGTCAGTATTCACCGGGCCTTAATTTTTTCAGAATGATGTTTACAAGGCGGGACGGTGCAAGCATCAGTGGCGTATCCAACCTGAAACGGCCCAAGACAGATGCGACGGGATGACAACTAACAAATCCATTCGCATCAATGATTACACCCTGTTTGGTTTACCTTTTCCCGGGTACGCCACTGATCGGATGCGCCCATTCCCGGTAAGAATTCACCATTAAATAAAATTAAATCAAACATTCTGGACATACATACAAGCCTTCGAACATAACAATATTATTCAGCTCATAACCCACTACAATAGGACTAAAAAGTAACGAACAAGATGCAACCAAATCATCCCTAATTTTGTAAAAACTAAATCTCGAACAGAAGGGAAATAATCAGTCAAATAAGAGAATCAAATGGCTCTTGGCTCTGCCACCAAGGAAAGTTAATTTTAGTAAAAAAGTTACAACTTCCAGATTGTTTTCTACTTTCATTTTCTTTCTTCAGGGAAATATGAAGCAACATATGCTGACGCACAAAATCCGGGACATGCCAGGTCACTTGTTCGATAATAAAAAGTCTCCGACGTTTGGAGCCAGTCAGCAACAACCAATATCATCCCACAACCAAAGCAGTGAAGAAATAAGCGAAGTTAGTAATATGAGTAACAGTAATTCAGTTGCTTGCGAAGATTCAAAAATGGCAACGACAACATCTTCGGCGACAGAAGTGTCAGAATCGCCACCTGTAACATCCGACGTTGAAGTACCACTCATAAAAAGATCGCCGACTGATGTCGATTTGCCCGTCCCAAAAAGACAACCAAGTGAGTACCTACAAACCATACAGACCATTTGGTTTTGGAACACTTACTTTGTTACAAGACATCAAAGTGCCATTTCTTTTCAGATATGCCCAAGCATCTATGTCATGTATGCAATAAGAACTTCTCTTCATCCTCCGCTTTACAGATACACATGAGGACACATACAGGGGACAAACCATTCCGATGTACCGTCTGCCAGAAGGCATTTACCACGAAAGGGAACCTTAAGGTATTTACACATCTCAAAATTCCAGTTAATCTGACATAGAGCAACAACTTCATACCAACCATTCTTTACTCGTTTCAATGAATATTCACCTACGAATTTCATGGGGGATCACGTATTGTTCATTTGTCCATGAAGCAGGATCACTAGAACTTCCGTAATTTTTGCTCTTGTACAACAAATGCAAACAAATGGTTCATACCACTATGACGTCGTCGATGAATTTGATGCCACATGGTTTAATACCAAAGTGAAAAGATTCGTTTCACTCCAATAAAACCAACTCTTATATAACCAAAGTAAATCAAACCGTTTATGATCGGCAATTAAATCTGAGGCAGGGTAGGACTTCGCGGTTGGGGAGGGAAATGAGGAAATCTCAATGCCGATGTTACAAGGGCAAACTATTAGATTCGTATTAGACCGATACAAAGCATGGAAATAATCGACCACTACCACCAGGTATTATTTCATAGATGAGTACAACAATTAAAAACACAAATTCAGATCAGTGGATTCCTACGAGCTTACTGCTCCTTTAATTAAATTCACTTAATTTGACAACTAAACATTGGTGATGTAACGTTTCCTCCAATTCCTTGAGCACAATTATTATTTTAATGTCAAGAACGAATGCTTTAAAAATTTCATTTATAATAGAACCGAAAAGAAAACTCGGGTCACTATTATATCAACTACTTCATCGTTATTAAATTTTGTCCTCTTGAATTTTTAAACAAATTGGATGTGTATTGATTATTAATTCAATTAACAGGTTCACATGGGAACTCACATGTGGAGCAACGGGGCATCACGTCGTGGTCGTCGAATGTCCCTCGATCTTCCACCGATTCCAATGAACCCGAAGGACTCCGAGTTTCTACAGCGAAGGCCCGATCTCTTCTACCCATACCTACCAACTCCTTTCTTAAATGGAGTTCAACAAAAGGTAAAATATTCGTAAAAGCGAATACTCAGCTTAAATTGAATGGTAAATATAACTGAGGCATGTCTTTTGCAGTTGAGTGAGATGTCGGCCATGCAAACCGGAAACCACCACCCCAGCAACGGCGTCATCCCATCTTCCCTTATGAGTTTCGGGGGATTTGGAAACGTCGACCGAAAATCGCCAAACCTGGAAAAAGAACCTTCGCCTCAGGAACCACATCGCTTGGGAACATCACCAACAGGATTACGGACATCCAGTGACGACGTACCGAGAGTTTGGGAACCCTTCTTCGAGAGAAAAATTAATCACAACGAAGAACCAATTAAGGTTTCATCACCCAATCTGCCGCCACCATCGACCCAGAGAGGAGAAGGCTTAGCTGCCTAACTCAGTTTACAACCTGACATATCCAGCGACGTCCAGAAGTTCTAGCCAAACCGAAAAACCCTAATTTTTAATTTCGTAAATTTATATTTTGCTAATATGCATAGTATAAAATAGTTATTTATACATCGGGGAAATGCCGTTGGCTTTTGGACGGATGAGTTAACAATAGGAAGCTGAAGCTTCGATCACCCATCGTCAAACCACTCATTATCGTATGTTGTACCGTCATTTAATATAATTACATTAATTGTAATGGGTCTTGAGATTCTCAATTTGTAAAATTTAGGATATTTAAATTTATAAAAAAGGTGAATAAATGGTTTGTTCTCCTTTCCTGTATATATTATGTACATATAGTTATCAAAACAAATTCAACTAAAAACTCTGAAGCGAATAAAAATGGAGTGCAGAAAAGCTCCAACGGGGGCATAATAACGTTCCTATTTATTATGAAAAATTAAATAAAAAATTCAATAAATAAAACTAGTCGGGAAGGGAAAATGCGAAGGTATTGATATTTTCGTGGGACGTTGCTTCTCACTTAAATCATGAACACAAATGAATTACGTGTTTAATTATATAGGCATTGTGTAACATAAATTACGTACCGTGCAAGAAATCTTTGTTGTTTTCTCATTTTTTGACGGATGATAAAATGCGAAACCATATGAATGTTAAAATGATGCAAATCGAAAAAATTTAATAAATAAAATCAAATTATTAGAAATAGTGAAATGGGATTATTTAGTAATTCGGTGTGCTTGGTTATAAGAAACAATTGAAACAAAATATATATAATAAGCATGATCTCTTAATTATTTAATCAACCATTTATTTTAATTTAGTACCGTTTAGTACCACAATTCCACCCTCATCAAAGAGGAAATGAAACTAATATTTTTTCTGGAAAAAAAAATTCTCCTTCACAACCTCTCAGGTCAGTTACACTGCTTCCACCTTAAACCTGCCACTGCATACTGTCTCAATCAGATATGTCTCATTGTTTCGTTCATTGCATTTTACTTCAGAGGAGAGTTACCAGTAGAGAACACCAGACTGACACTGATACACAAAGTAAAGCAATACAATTTATCTAGCCAGTATAACGGTTCCACCAGGAAACCAGAATTTCTTACTAAATTTCACAACCATTTGTACATTAAAATATAACCTACTGTTAGATATCATACTAAAGATTTTATCTGTCAATCTTACATTGTCACTAACTCCAAATATTTTCATACCATTCTTTTATGAATCTTTTTTTTGAAAATGATTCTCTCTATGAATGTTGAAAATAAGTGTTTTTCAAATGTATAAAATTTTGAGCAATTCTAAACCAATAAAAAGTAGTAATCCAACTTTCACACTAATGACTTTCCAAATAGCAAATTTAAGCACTAAAACAACAGCAATCTTGGTAAGAAAGATTATAATGTAACCAAGGAGTAGTCAGGTATGTAATCTTACTTGTATTTGTAGCTAAAAATATTTATTATATTGAAAATTTGTTTGAACCTCTCCACATAACACAATATGGAGTTGGCAATATTCTGCCTGCAGAACACACTAAAGGATATATATTTAGTGCATATTAAAAAATCCAATATTTCCCTTGTAATAGTAGAACAGGTTACACGATGTATTCTTTATCTGTTCTATATACAAGTTTATATCAAATCTTCATCATCAAAAAGATCTTCAAAATCTGAAATAAAATTTTATATCAGTGTGAAATTTGGATATTTTCAATAAAAATTTTTTTATATTCATTCCCCTCTTTGCAATACAACTGTATGTGTACTAGTCAATGAATTTGAAAATTTGAAATTGGTACTTTTTTAAAACTGAAAATAATTGTAAACAAACCATTGAAAAAACCGTCGTGTACAGTCTTTTCATTGACGGCTGACAAATCCATTAGTAAACCAACTGAACCCCCGGCCTGAAATCAAGTGAAAATTAAGAACTACTATAATAGCTCCAGGTTATATTATTTTAACCAAAAATAAACCTCTTCAACATCGACGTAAGTACCAGCTCCCTCAGGGAACATCTCATCGGCAACAGCAGTTGGTTTCATCTTCTAGAATGTCTTACAACCAAAATACAAATCTCAAGAATTTTTTCATAAGTTTATCTGGCATCCATTTGTATTTTTAATTTGCCGTGTTTTCTCGTCATAGAGTATTAAGATATAATGCGAATTCTGATTTGAAGCAAATCAGTATTTGCTCAAATTTAACCAAACTGTAATAACAAATTTGGTAGGGACACAAAAAACAATAATTATAAAGGAAACTTCCGAATTACAAATTACGCTAAAAACTATAACCGAAAAAATAAAAAAATATTTTCGTCACGGAAGAGTACCATAGAGTAACAACGATTTCCGCACTCAATGCCTGTCATTTCCAACATAAGTAACGTTTCAAAAGGCGCCGACTTTTACGGTACTCAGTTGTAATATTTCGTTGAACTGTCCATTAAATTGTTAAAACCAAATGCATTGTAAAATGATCAGGGAGAGAAGCAGTTGCCCACAACCAAATATAATATTCAGTCTGCTAAAAAATTTTTTAAATGTTTCAAAGTTTTCAAATGAATACGTTACCATTTTTAAAATAAAACCTAATTAATGGTTATTTATTTAATTTTTCATATAAATAAATAAATAATAAATTAATTAATTAAAATGAGCATAAATTATATTTTAATTTCGAAAACAAAAACAGGAGCAATCTTATAAATAAATTAACACAAATGAATTATCCACAATTAAATAAAGTTTTTAGTTAATAAAAGACTAATCGGGCAGTAAAACAATAGATTAATGCATGCGCAGTGCAATGAAAAAATATACTCTTTATTAACTTTTGCAAAAATTAATAATTTAAAATTTAAACATCCACTACAGCGTTATCTATTATTGTCAGATTAAGTTTTCGTATGAAGTTTTTAATTCTACGGTCCCAAAAATTTGCGGTGAAAAAATAAATTTCGGCTACAGTTGAACTCGGGCCAAAAAATTTTCTCACTCATTTTCACAAACTCGCTCACGCCATCATCTTCACTGCAGCTTTGTAATCCGCTTAGTTCAAACAAAACAAAATTTTAATTGTGACTTCTAGAATTTAAACACGTAATGGCACAACAAGAAAACACTCGAGGAAAGTGCTGCGAATCTTTTCTTCAAGTACCATCAAGTATTTTCTTTTCATAGTTGACTGTGATGTATACTAGGGTACCGGAAGAAATCCACAAAAGTTGAAAAATTTAAATAATTCGTGCCATGAATCGCAAGTCCGAACCGCCTCCAGTTCTCGTCGGGGAAAGAGTATCGTGGATTAAAAACGGTCACATTCGTTCGGGAAAGATCAAATGGATCGGAAATATTCAGGAAATCGATTCCTGCTGGGCTGTTGGCTTGGAACTTGACCAGCCTTTGAACGATGGCAGTCATTCTGACGGATTTTGGTGGGATAGAAAACTATTCGAATGCAAACCTAAGCATGGTGTTGTAGTTCCAATTGGTGAAATTGATAAAACAAAAGGAAAATATGAGGGAACAGCACGTAAGTTTTGTTTAAAATCCGGAGAACAAAAGTAGGTGACATTAATAATACTGACATAATTGCTAACTGAACACACTTTTGTAGAATAATAAAGAATATTGTATAATAAAATAAATGTTCACAAGCGTAGGACTGAACAGCAAAATTTTGAAATGGAAATAAAAATATCCAGCAGATATGTTTATATATAAATTAAGTTACATGTGTCGTACTCATTAAGTGTGTCGATATTTCTAAAGTATAAACGTTTACAGCAAAAATCTCATCAAGATGAACAAGACCATATAGAACTAATTGGTACCACTGAGAACTACGGGTGATATTTTTGTGGAGTAATCGGATATTAGGCTAGAGCTGGTATAAATATTACAAAAAATTCGGTCATCAAATTAAATGAAACCCACTAAATAACTGCGTATTGTGCTCAATTAATTATACTTAACATGAACCACTTAAACCAATAACCTAAGAACTACCACAGCTATAATCCACTTCAGAAAGATCTTTCAGAAAATTAGTGTTTCCTATACTACGTCAACTACAAATGTATGACCCTAAACAGGTATGTCGCTCACGTCAGACATAACCAACCGCCAAACAATGTATTCTGCTCTAAATGCAACACTTTTCCATTTCTTAGATTCATTTTATGAGGTCCTTTGAGACGTCTAATCTTTTCGGGGCCAAACCATAAGACATTCTGTCGCTTCATATAACTGTGTCTGTGGGGCTTCCTTGTGTGGGACACACTCTGTCTCTCTCTTTTTCTCTCTCTTTAAGCCTACAGTACGGTGATGTTGAACCGAAGATATCCGGAATTGCGAGTCTCGTTTTTTTTTAAATTTTGGTCCCGTGCCAGTTGCTACTTCGAATTAAACCGAAAACATGCCCACTTTTTTATTTTTCGTTTAGTACGACGTTTTGTTTTGGTAGAAATGGATGAACTGTCTGCTCTGTTGTACTTGTGATTCCTTCTTTAGTTGACTGCATTTTGTCCTGACTAACACGGTAGGTTTGCTTTTCATTGTATTATGTTTTATTTCATGTCAACTACAATAATTTAATATAATAGCTTCAAGCTATTTGGTGTTGTTGTTTTATTAATACGTCTGTAATACATCAGTGGTCTCTGCATTAGTGCCGGGTTTCTCCAGATCTCAACAAGAAACCGTGGGAGAATGCAATCAGAAAGTAGCATTTTATAAAATGATGTGTAATATTAATTTTTCCACTTTGTAATATAACTTAATGTTAAATTAATAAGGTAGTAGTAGAAGGCTAACAAAAGCATACAAATAAGAAAGTTAAAATTTTATACGCATAAGCTATATTTATTATAAAGGGAACTATTCAGATAAAACCTTGAGGGGTTTCAACTTTTATTTAATTACCTTTAAATGTCTCCACCAACTAAAGTGAGCTGTTACATATTATTAGCCGTAACAAAGCAATGTACACGTCCGGTGGAATCATGAGAAAAATTCCGAGGGTTACAGAAATAAATTTCCCTTTTTAATGATTCTCTCGGGCCTATTAATATTTTATGACTGACTTTTATTGATGCATTTATACCAAAAATAGAGAAATTATTCTGCTTTTGGCTTGTTATCTATTGATATACCTAAGCATTTTTGGTACAACTTGTGGCTATCAATTGTACAACGTGTTGTGTCAATCACACTGCACAAATAATGGTAAGAAAGAAACTTGCGATGAATTTACTGAGTTACGCCAGTTTATACATATATTTATAAATTAAAACAATAAAAACTAAAAAACTGTACTGCATTATGTATGATTGAATACAATAAAAACTTAGAGGGTTCGGAGATTTTTGTTTACCCTCGAGTCTGTTTAGAGCGAAATTAATGAAATGGTTCACATCTATTTAAAACATTTTAAAAGTTAGCAAAAATCTAGGTGTAAATAAATCGACACATTTCCAAGAAGTACATTAGTGTTGGTGATTATAAAGAGAATTCCTCTGCATCACAAAAAAATTGAGAGGGTTTCTATTTATTCTTCTGATTTAATGCTAATTCTTAGATTTTATTAGTAATAAGAATTCCCCCAAAAAAATAAAACAGTCATTGATGTACGACTCGATATTTGGGTGTGTGTTTGTGTATGTGTACAAGTAGCGCAAAATTGATATAACGCCATGCGTTATAAAATTGATAAAACAAAATTTATAAATTGTTAACAAGTCAAGTTTTATACTGCCTCGTAGATCCCACTTTTCTATGTATTCCCACTCCAATTTATATATATATAAATATACACATATGCAAATAACATGCATACGGTTGCAGTCAGACCTGTGATATATCAATAAAAACCAACATACTGCGCAGAAATTCCAAATTGATCCATGACATTCATGAACACCGGTGACAAAAACTCAATTTTAATTTCATCCTCAGCAGGCAATAGTCAAGATCAGTCAAAACGAGAGTTGGACGCCTCCCAAGTCATTGAATTAGCGGAATCCAAAGTAAAAAACAAAACGGTTGAAAAGAGTCCGGAAACTAAACTAAAGAATCGGTATTCGGCTTTGGAATCGAAACTAACAAAATGGGGCTTTAAGAATCAGGGGTGTGCCGAAATACCAGGGGACAGGGATGAGACAGCCAGTGACGGATGGAAGAAAACCACCGGAGTATCTAAACACTACCAGTCAAAGGTATGGCCATCCTCTATTAACCATCCCAATTTACCTTGATAAACATTAAAATAACATTAAAATAGTATTTGTCACAATTTGTTACAGTGCAATCAAAGAAATTAGTAAGTCACACATTCTACACCCCTTAAACAATTATCCATCTAGAGAGCCGCAGTGTTTGAATTAAAAAAATCGGAATGACATAAACTTCTCCATTTTTGTAATGCTCTTCCTATATGTTAGTTTCAGAATAAAAAATTGCCCAAATAATTTTCCTTACAGCCCAAACATGATGGTAGGCTTTCGTTGAAGAAAAAGGGCCGAAAGCGCAAATCCTTCCACGAATATCAGTATACAGCACAATCATCTCGAAAATTCGAAGAGGACCTTCAACTAGTTAGAAAATCTCTAGATAAGTGTGCTTACTTCACCATAAACGAAGCTTTTATACCACCCGAAAATCGGAGCGGTAAAATGAACGACGTCGCAGGATACTTTAAGCAAATCAAAGAGGAGGACATCCTGGAAGTTGGAACCTATAATCAAGAAGGAACAGAATGCGAAAAGCAGCTAGGAGGACTGTTGGCCATGGATTTCCAAGGAGCTGAAAATGTACCCAAGGAGAGAAAGTTTTTCTCCTTCTTAAAATGGTTCAAGAAAAATAAGGAGAATTCCACACTAAAGAATTTTAAAGATTCCTCCGTAGCTTCATCACCGGTTTTTCAGAGGCGACGGAATTCCAGCTGCGAAAGTATAGATACCCTTTTTAGTACTCAAACCGTAAGAAGTTTTGCTTACATACCGCCTCAACAATATCAACCATCCGCTCCTCCTTCATGCTTGCTCGATTTTGATAAAAGTGATCCCGCATTGGTGAACCAAAAGGATTGTGAGACTAAGCAACCAGAAAACGTAGAACCCATTTATGACAAAAGAAAGAAACGAAGAGCTCCAGGTCCACCACGTCTGACACGAGAGAATAGCCTCCCGACCACTTTAGAACATAAAAAAAAAGACGAAGAGATGGAAAACGACAGTCAAACACTACACAGACGAACTGTAAGTGAGTCTTTCAAAGATAAAAAAGCTGGAGCCTATTGTCATGTTCAGGGAAAACGTAAAGCTCCTTTGCCTCCTCCGAACGCTCCTTCTATTTATCCCAATTTGCAGAAAATGAATAGCCAATATCAAAGTTTGCAAAAAAAGAAAAAACCAGCACCTCCGCCACCTCAGACGAAGGACGTCCGCGAGCAACGAAACGCATCCGATCAAGAAGATAAAGTAACAACGGACGTGGGCGAAGTTGAACCTGTGAAATGCGATTTACAAGATAATTATCTCGAGAAACCTTTGACTAAATCAGAGAATAAGAGCGAATTATTGAAGCTAAACTGGTCCCCGCTGCCGTCCAGGCCTTGGTATAAGAGAAGTCATAGAGACTCAGGAGGCACAAGTAATATACGTAAAGACTTATTGAAAGGTTTCGACAGAAAAAAAATCAACAAAAATACCGATGACTGGATGCCCGAGGTGGGTTACTCGAGGAAAAGCCTTTCGAGTGATAATCCTGGAAAGTTTAATATCTTTGCCAAATTAGATGCACATGAAGACAAGAAAAAGAAGGAGAAACGAAAATCGCAGATATCCATTTTGACAAACATAAGTGAACTTGACAAAGAGGCAGCAGAAATTTTGCGAAAGGAACACGAAGAGGAAAAGAAGATGCGAGACGAAAATAACGAGAAATACTATACGGCAAAGGGTTTCTCAAATATAAAAATGGAAACACCTGATAATAAGGAGAGTAGTGTGAAAACCAATGAGGTTACAAGAGAACTGAAAAAAGGTAACGGTACACCAAAATCAGTATGGAAAGACCACGAAGAAAAGATTCCAGGCACACCTGACAACACAAGTAAATCAGACCGCAGGCCGGGTCCGATGCGGATTAGTATTCCGGATGCAACCGAAAATACAAAACCGAATTCTTCATCATTGGTCGCTACACCAGATATGTCAAACAGAAATTTAAGTCATTTTGACGTCAAAAATAAAGAGATGTACTATTTAAATGAACCTTGGGTTTGCGGAAAATGTACCCTCGAAAATGCTGGGTGGAGGGTTTTTTGCGAAATATGTGCCTCGGTTAAACCTCGATTTTTGTATAATGGCAATGGGAAAACAACAGCCAACAATGAAAACGCTAATGCAACAGAAGGAACAAATGCCAAACTCAATAACGAGAGAGGGAAACTCGGGAATAATGATGACCAAGTAGATACCGTGGAAGCACTAAGAAGAAAACGTATAAATTTCTTCGTCGGAGAAGCTGAAGTACCTACAGGGATAAATAAAACAGACCTACAACAAACATTAAATGGAGACAACGAATCATCATTTAAAAAAGAAAAGAGTATAGTAAAAGGAGAGGAGCAGCAAAAAGAGTTGAAATGTATGACAAATATAGAAGAAAGACGGGAACTGGCAATTCCGGGAACATCTAATGCCATCACAGATGATGAAAATTTAAACGAAGAACGAAATTGTGATTTTGCTAAGATAAACCAAGAAACGGGGAACAAAAACAAAGTAGTCGAGGCCTACGTTATAACAAAAACGACTGTATTGGAAGACATCATCATCAAGAAAGCAGAAAAGGTCACGAAGGTGTCGACGGCTGCACAAACATATGGCAACAAGCAGGTAATTCGAGCACAACCTCGACAAAGGAAGCCTGGAACCAGTGTAGACTCAACCGCCGGGGAAATTTGGCCTACTGATTATACAAATCCACTAGATTTGTCTCCAACCGATGACGAGTTACCAAGTGAGAATGTGAAAAAATTAAGGGACAACTTAGAAGAGTTGACCAGAAGGCTGACCAGGGCCGAAGGTTTGGCAGATTTTAAAGCAACAGTGAAAAAAATGGCGCCAGAGACGGGTATGAACACAGTAGCCGTCAATAAGTTGATGAAAAAACTGGAAATGGCCATCAACGGTGGCGATCATTTCGTGGCAGCAGGCCTCGCTAAAGAGATGGCCCTGTTGATCAACTCCAGCGCAACCAGGCAAGGGCCAGATATTGAACCGATACCCCATAACTCTACGATTACGTAAGTAACTGCATTCCAATCATATTATTCTACATAGGGTAAGTTGAGCATTGAAACGCATTCATTTAAACTGTTAAATTGATCCCCGAGTTGTGAATCACAAGGTGAATGTATTAATAATTAATGCAATTAATAATTCAAACATTAAGTACACAAGCAGATAATCAACAACTATATAAAGGTAGCACATAATTCAAGAGGTGTATTACACTCAACTTCAATTGGTTCATTAGTCGTTTACATCACTTCACTACAACGCCAAAGTGCTATTTCACCGAAAACGAAATCAGTGATCAATTTTTGTGTTTAAAAATTAAAATTTTTCTTTATTGGCTACTTGACTTGTGCTTCTCATCAACTGTAGAAAAAATATTTTTACAATGAAGATTTACAGTGGAAATAAAATCATTGAAGTGAGAACCTGCTTAACCTATCATATTGTTGGGGATCACGACTTATCTGATCACTACAGAACATTAAGTAAAATATTTTTTCCGAAGTTTAACCTTATATTGAATTCATATTGTAAACAACCGGAAAGGAAATATAAAGTGTAGAAATGCATTACCGTTTGTTAAACTATGGGAAATATAGAAATTCAACATCTCTCTTGTGCTCTGAGCTAACAAAATACCGAACAATAATTTCAGCGTCGACATGTACCTGGAGGACAAGGTGTCCCACCAAGGACCTATCCAAATTCGGGTATCCCCGTCCATGACGCTACTACAATTAAAAAAGAAAGTTCAAGAGGAGATGGGCATACCCATAGATGTACAGAGATGGATTTTAGATAAAAGGTTGGCGACAGACGACAACAAAACACTAGAGTCGGATGGTGTCAAACAGAATTCTTGTTCAATATTTCTCTACCTTGTGGCACCAGGTTTGTGTTTTTATTTTATATTTTAATTCACAATATAATAGAAACTATAGAGCAGCTGTAATTGGTAGCTAGTGGACAACCAGAACCTGGGACATCAACAATTACTGTAGAATCATTGACCCATGAGAAAGACAAGCAAAATATGCAGAGCAGCGAGGGCAAGCAGGAATGTAACAGTCACCCTGAAGAAAAGGCGGGTAGTTCACATGACGCAAACAAGAATGTAGACTCTCAAGTTAAAGAAAAAATAGGAGGCACGCGCACAAATCATACAGACCAAACAATGGTACCCGAAACGAGTGCGAGTATTGGCGGAGCAGAACGGCCAGATACAACACTAACAAATTTCAACGTTCTTCACGAAGAGGCTGACCTGGACAAAGAATTGAAACTTATTTCAGTCAATTCCGTGAAGCAAAAAGTGGAGCAATTGAACAAAACCTTGGCCGAGAGCAGCAACCCAGAAAAGTTTAAAGGGAATCGTTCCGAAAGTTGGAAGTGTCCGGCTTGTAATGCTACTAATTCGAGGGGAAGGATCACGTGTTTCGCCTGCTGTGACAAGAAACCCGAAATGAAAAAAAAAACAGAAGCACCCAAACCAGGGCCTGCTGTTCCCGTAACATCCCAAAAAGTGGGTCAATTGAGTTAATGAATTATGATTTTCTTGTGATAGAACAACTAACTCTGCTTCAGTTTTTTTCAGGTATCGAATGATGTAAATAACATTCACTATAAAGAATTGATGGAACTACAAGATGCTGAACTCGTACCCAACTTGGAACCTTTCAATTGTCCCGTTTGCATGGTAGACTACTCTCCAGGAGAAGGGATAATTCTAAAAGACTGTCTCCATACATTCTGCAGGTAACACAGTGACGATTTATTTTGTCTAATATTTTAATGGCTCACGTAATATAATTTCCTGTACAATTACTAACTTATTCATTTGTAACAACAGACCATGTTTACAAGACACTGTGAAGTACAGCGAAGATGCCGAAGTTAAGTGTCCTTACCTCGACGATAAATATAGCTGTATGAGCGTCTTGCAGCAGCGCGAAATAAAAGCGGTGAGTAATGTAATTAACTTAAGTGTAAAAACATAAGTTTTTTCTTGACTGATTAATAAAAATTTTCGTATTACAGCTGGTTTCCCAAAAAATTTTTGAATCACACCTAGCCAAATCTGTAAAAGAGGCAGAAAACAAAATCGGAAATGCCTTTCATTGTAAAACACCTGACTGCAAGGGGTGGTGCGTCTACGAAGACAATGTCAATGTATTCAACTGTCCAGTTTGTAGACTGACCAACTGTCTCACCTGTCATGCCATCCACGAGGGTGTCAACTGCCGGGAATATCAGGAAAGAATGAAAGATGCTTCGGAGACGGATGAGGATGCCATGAAAACCAGAAAAATGTTAGAGGTTAGTGGTACTAGAAATCGAATGGTGCAACATTCTTTGCATTCCTTGATGGCGTGCTTTCGTGATATGTTTAGGAAATGGTGCAAAAAGGTGAAGCCATGGCGTGTCCGAAGTGTCAGGTTGTCCTGATGAAGAAATGGGGCTGTGACTGGTTGAGGTGTTCAATGTGCAAAACTGAAATCTGCTGGGTTACAAGAGGATTCAGATGGGGACCTGGGGTAGGTTCAATAACTGACTGTCAAATTAATGCTACATGTTAGAACCACACAAAATTATAGGGTCACTTTATCATACTACAATTCATGTGGTGAGAAGTATGAACATCATCAGTATAATCATTTTCCAGCATTTTGTTTTTCCTACACTTTCTTGAAGTCATACAACTTTCAATACACCAAAGAAATAAAATAATTTTAGCTTACTGCATACACATTTGTAAAAAAAAAAAATGGTATATCAATTAATGAAAGTCAAAACTTTTTGTAAAACTATAGTAACATGTTGCACATTTACTGTTATAGCCAAAACTACTGAACTAAAAAGTTTAAACCTTAAACATTAATCTCCTGTCTTGTTATTGTCAGAACTGTACCATAAATGTATATTTTGTAAACTGTATTAAATGTGTAATTTGTAATTTTAACTCACACTAAATATAATTAAAAATATATTTCCAGGGAAAAGGTGACACTTCAGGTGGCTGTAAATGTGGGGTTAATGGCATCAAATGTCATCCAAAGTGTAATTATTGTCACTGACTCAAAATTTCATGCATAGAAATGAAATTAAAATACAATTAACCAAAGTCAATTTTTTTAAAGAAATATATCAGTAATAGAATATTTTACTTACCTTTGTATTGAAATTATATTTTTTAATAATAAATTAATAAGTTTAAAAGTTCTTAATTATTATTTAACTAATGAAATTAGATTTATGACCCCAACCTTACAATTAAAGTTTCATTGAATTTTAATGCCCAATCGTTTACTCATATATCCAAAAACCAATTATGAATTACACTCTGACATTGAAATGAGCAAGTAAACTTATTGTCAGACAAAAAGATGGTTATTATTAAGATAATGTAGGCAGTCACTTACCTGGTGTTTTAGTAACAAATGAGGAGTCAGATGAAACACCAAAATATAGTAAGAAACATTTAGCTCTTTCGTTTCTACACTGGGGACTATTTTGGCATTTAGAAATTTTTGCAAAGGTTTTCCGGAAAATGGGAACCTGTGCGGTACAAGGCTTTCAAACGAATGAGATATGGCGAAAAATTAAAAGTAACTTTAGATCACCTGATAATTTCATAGAATACAGAAGACCGGCTGTGTTGCACGGATTGAATAAATAATAAAATATAGTTTGAAAAGTCTGGAACAGAATCACAACTCAAAATGTACGAATAGAGCTAAATATTTTGTCAAATACAAAAATCGCGAGAATCTGGTTGCAGCTTTTAACTATGACACTTTTTCACAACACACATTAGAATAAAGTATTATGTTTCACAGTATCACTTTGTTACACTAGAGTAATTTAGTAAATAGATAAATATGTAAGATGTGTAACTAAAATTACAACTTTTCGGAGGGAAAGCAAAAGACAATAGACGCCGCCCATTTGCCGCCCTTTTGCCAAAAGCAAAAATCAGAATCGTTTAATTTCTCTATGGCGGAAGTCGAATTGGTTAATCAACACGAGGTCTTTCTTGTACTTCTATTTGTCGTTGAGTGCTTCTAAGAAACATGTCCAAGAGAGGACGTGGAGGTTCGGCTGGAGCCAAATTCAGGATCTCCCTGGGTTTGCCCGTAGGTGCCGTAATTAACTGCGCTGACAATACTGGAGCCAAGAATCTTTACGTGATCGCTGTTCAAGGAATAAAAGGGCGGCTGAACAGGCTTCCTGCAGCTGGATCAGGCGACATGTTTGTGGCCACCGTGAAGAAAGGAAAACCCGAATTACGGAAAAAGGTATTGCTGGAATATTTGAACAGTTCCTTTACTCAGTTACCCATTCAATTAGATATTTACACGCTTTATGTACCATTGTGCTCAACCCCCCATATATTTGTCCATTTTGTTAGCGATCCTTGCCTACTTGGCATGGCACGAATGTAATTTCAAACGAAAATTAATAAGAACCACTAACTAATTTAAGGAAATAGTTTTACTACTACAACAATTTTTTTAAATTCCTGATGAGTAGCTTCGTTAAGAGTAAAATTCTTCGTCATAAATACGCACAACATTTCATATCGTCATTTGGATAATTATTTCAGGGCCAAATGTAATATGTCATATACACGGAACTTATTCTTACAGTTATGAGATTTGACTATTCCTTGAAGAAATGTAACAATAATGAATACTTTATATTTTTGCCGATGGCACGGATTCATTTACTGGGAGTCATTTTAATGCATCATCAACAGTAATGCAGGAATTAATATTGTGATCAATATTAAGAGTGGTTAAGCAAGAGGGGCATTCTTTACTTTCAGGTAATGCCGGCAGTGGTAATCAGGCAGCGGAAACCATTCAGGAGGAAGGATGGAGTTTTCATATATTTTGAAGACAATGCTGGTGTTATAGTGAACAACAAAGGTGAAATGAAAGGAAGTGCTATCACTGGACCAGTAGCCAAAGAATGTGCAGATTTATGGCCCAGGATTGCCAGCAATGCCTCAAGCATAGCCTAAATACTGTTAAACAAAAAATTTTTATTAAATCTGTATTGATTTAAAATGACTTTTTTTATATTAAGAATCATTTACGCAGAATCTTTACATCATTTGCTAAAGCAACATATATATATATATATGTTTATGTATGTATGTATGATGCTCTATGGTATATTAAAACACTGTCAACTTCTTCATGTCCCTTCTCTGATTTTGTTCATTTCTTATCCTTCTTTCTGATGTGTGCAATTCTAAAAGCCTTTTTTCTTGTAACCCTAGTTTTTCTAAATAATACAAGTAAACTTGATGTTACTAAAAGTTGCATCTTTAAAACTAGTTGTATGAGTTGTGTTGCTTTTTGGGTACAAACCTTTAATTATTTTAAATGCTTGGGATGTTGGAGCATGCCTAGTCAGTGATTGATTTAAATTCCTAATTTCTTTCTCAACTTTTCTCATCTCTTCTGACAATTGCAAACTACTAACGTTTAAGTCTCTTGTAGATTCATTTTGTAATTGTGTCTTGCTATGTGTCTTTTCTGGTTCAGTTGGCTTCATGAGGTCTAACTTGGTGTTCAAAAATGTGAATATATCTGATTTATGTTTCTCCATTTCATAGGACTTCTTCAATTTGGCCTCATGTTTCTTTTGCAATCTCTTAAGTTTTCTCTCAGCCTTAAAGAGATCTGCATCATTCCCTGCATTTTGCTTCAACAACATACAGTGGTCTATGAATAAAAAAGGAATTTACCATTTGTACAATTTATGTAT
Organism: Polyplax serrata; assembly: GCA_037055365.1. Classification (NCBI taxonomy): domain Eukaryota; kingdom Metazoa; phylum Arthropoda; class Insecta; order Psocodea; family Polyplacidae; genus Polyplax; species Polyplax serrata. Next base: position 582,418 of record JAWJWE010000038.1, on the reverse strand, counting down.
ACTTATAGAAAGGATGGAAAAGATATTTAATTACCTAGTGATTTTCCAGGTGGGAGGATTACAGCTGGAACAGGTTCTACTCTCCCTAGACCATTCTTTCCTAATCCTGAGCCATGAATATAGCCCATTTTTGCCATCATTTTAGAACCAAAACCCTGAAATAGATTATCTTTGAATGAATTAATCTGTAGTGTTAATGATCAATAATGATCTCATTCAAGACACTAAAACTTTTACATTATTTGTGAACAGAAGTTGAACATTCTGAAACATTAACAGTGCCTTTGTCCTGATAGGCAAAGAGCTCACTTCGACATTATAAGAATGATACTGTCAAGTCTTTATATATGTAGTAAGCCAACTACAAGAGGACAGATTTAAAAGAACATTTTTTGTTGGTCATTATGAAGGTTACCATACAATTTCATTTCCAAAGCTTTGTGTTCTAATGAATACAAAAAACTGCAAGAACATCTTCCAAACTATTTCAATATCTGTGCAATTGAATAAAGTCATACCCATACTATCAGCAAAGTAAATTTTTTAGGAGACTGCAACTAATAAAATGGATATTATTACTGTTATTATTATTATTACTATTATAATTACTATTATTATTATTAAACACTATATTGCCACTTTCAATTAAAAAATACCTGAATTAATATTATTCAAACATAATCTGTCAGTTAAATATTAGTGTACAAACCTTTGTAAATTTTTCCCATTCTCCTAGCCTTGATCCTGGAGGATTGCTCAGCACCCTATTAATGCTATCTTCATCTTGATTATTTTTGCATGAGACAGTATTTAACTCACAATTGCTGTTGTCATCAGAGTCAGAAAAATCCTCAGCATTTTGTTGATTCAAATCTAAATATAAAATAGAACAAGGTCATTTTTCAGAAATTGTTGAAGGGAGGGTAATTAATCCAGTTATTATTATGATGTGCATACCACAAACAATTACAAGAATGAAACATATCTTACACAAACTAATACTTTGAAATTATATATATACATTTTTAAAATGACACACTATTTTATAAATATTTGGAGTGTTACACTGTAAAGAAAAATGAAGAACACTTACCAAGTGGAAGAATATTATGTAGCTGAATAGATTCCTGCTTTGAATTGGATTCAAATTTTACTATACAGTTATTACCATTAATACTTAGTACTATTGCCCTATACCAGAGATCATCTTCTTGCTTTGCAAATACTTGAGAACCAGCAGTCAAGTCAGAGAAAATAGGTTCTCTAAAATTAAAAAAAAATATTGACAATACTAATTTATAAATTTAATAAGAATGTGCATGTGACATGATAAAAACCACATACAGAAAAAACAAATAAAGAATTTCCTAAGTTTAATAGAATGATCAGAGTAGAAGTTAACAATTCTACAATGTGAGGTAGTGAAATTTATAATTATGTTTTATTACTAGTAGTATCATTTAAAAAGAATATTGGCAAAACTTTTAAAATTACCTGTATTCCCTTAGACTGCTTAATAACACTAGTTCACCATGTGAATATCTGCATTTATCATCATTAAATTTGCAATCCCCCTTCAGGTAGTAGGGGCAAGGTTGCATTTCTTTATGAGTAGGATTGGTAAACATAACTTTTACTTCAATATCATTGTAATTCTCAATATTTGTCACATCAGGCACTTGAGAAATAAAAGCATTATAGTATGTCACATCATTTGTCCATTTATATGTGAATGGAGCTTGACACTTTGTCCCTTGTAAATCATTCAATTCTTTAATGAGTTTTTCATTATTATTAACTAGCCTGCAACAATCACCCAAAGACTGGGAAGAATTTCCCTCATTTTGCTTATTTTCAACCTCAAGCTCTGCTAACTCTGTCTGGAAAGTTAAGTTTATGGTCTCAGAAAAAGTGTTGTGTAGAGAATAAGATGTATAAAGAAATGCTTGAAATGTAACATACCTTGAAAAGGTTGTACTCATCTGTCAGAGGGTCATCTTCTTCATTACCTTTTCCCTTTGGTATGTTCAAACTGCTTTTAGACAGCTTTATTACCTCTTTCAAGTCCGCCTCTAGGGCCTTCAGGTTATTTCGTTCAGATCCTTCTGGCACAGCATAGATGGCCAGCTGAACTTGGGCGAGCTGAAAGTTTCAACCCAACCTTTACCAAAATGTAAATAACATAATATTCAATAATTTTAGCTGATTATTTACCTGTGTTTCATACTGAGCGATCTCATTTTCCATTTCCTCTTTCAAAAGCCAGAATCAACGCTAATTTTACGGAACAAGTAATGTGTACTAGAGTATTAGATGTAAAATAGGAAATCTAGGATTGTTGTCAGGTAATTCAGTTCGAGATATCGAACAAATCTCGAAATATATCGAGTGAGTTTTTAAGTTTTTTTACTTCCAATAATTTATAAATTTCAGTTTCCACCAAACTTTTCTATTCTCGTAACATTGCCCCTGAGCCTATACACAACTAATTTTAATAATTACAATTATTAATTAATAATTTAATATAATTTATAGTCAGATGCAATGAATTGTCATCTACACTATTAGCAGTCCAGTGTTGTTTCTGGTAATGGATGGATAAATAAAGAAAAATAAATTACTCTCATACAAGAGTTTGCAATAAAAAACATTTTTCGGTTATTTATATTGCCAATTTTATACAAATTTAAATATATTTATATTAACCTTACAAATTATTTCTTTGATAGGAATGCCAGTTGTTTCAAAAATACAAATTAAATTACAAAATTAATTTTTTTATGTGTCAATGTGTCAACTCGACTTGCGAGCGAAGTACTAGCGTGCGGACCGAATCTGCAGGACAATACCAAAATCCTTCTGCGTGATGACACTAAATAAAACAGATTCATGGAAGTATAAAACCAATACATGTAAAAGAATACTGATACTATACCTACACATAGACTAATAAATTACAATAAAATACAAATAATAATAGCTCTAACACAAAAATGTCTAGACGGCGGGTTAAAACGTTTTCCTGCCCATTGTGGAAGTAATTTTTATAAGCAAAAAAATTAAAACTAAGAACTGTTTACGAAAACTTATAAAACTAAATTATTAATTTGTAAATAATAAGTCTTAATAAATACTTAATTTCAATAAAGGAAGTCAATTATTTTGTTCTGAAACAGTAATGCCATATATGGTTCAGTCTAAAACGTTAACATGAATAGTTTTTGTGTTCTCTATTACAGCGTCACGCACATTAAAATTTTTAAATAGAGGTATAAACAATAAATAAATTTATATAGTTTTATTATATTAGTAATTCAATTTGTGCCTGGTCACTAGTTTGGGGTAATAATAGCTCAACATTGTATAATTACAATGAGGTTTATGTTAAAGCCTAAACAAATGTTTGGGCTTGAAACTGAAATAAAAGTATCAACAGTGTTAGTGTTTGAATTACTCATATTACAACCAACCAAACTCACTAGTGGGATAAATTTTAAATCCTGATTGAACCAAGACCCACTCATTAATAAAGAGACCCAAGATACAGCTGTATTCAAACTCAGTAGCCATAAATGAACAGCTCTTGCCTATTTGCTGACTTGCGTATTACTAGACCTTGCCAGGACGTAACAAATATTAAAAGTATAATACAGTAATTATCTAATTTATTACCAGACTACCCTAGGATGAATTTGGTATGTAAGCATCTAAGCTTATCGCTTGTACCTGAAGCTGTGGCAAACATTCTAACATAATAAAAAGGAACCTGATGTTAACAGAACTTTAATAAAGATTACAGATAGAATTTCATATGCAGTGGCCTTCACAACTTCTAAATCAACTCAAGTGTCAATAACCAAATAAATTACTTGAGTAAATAGAATAAAGCAAAGGGAAACTATTCATTAATTCGGAGTTCTTGGGAGTTATCTCACATACCAGGCGACCGCATAAGAATATGCGTTACAAATTGAATAAAAATTAATGTGATGGGCGTCTGTCTTAAGAATCTGTTCAATTACCAGGGCCGAGCATGATTCGCTGTAAACTACAAAATATACATAAAACTTATTAAATAATGAAAATACAAAAACTATTCATTTAAAAACAGATCATAGTTTAAAACTTATCATAAAAATTATGTACTACATGGGACTAACGAAAAACGAAAACATCAAAAGAAAACATTTTGACATTTCCCCATATATCGGAAATTAGTTGTTAACGCTACAACCACTAGGATTATGCTGCCTGTAAAAAAAGTGAAGGCAGGGCAAACAACAGAAGCAATTCAATCATTGAATAATATTAGGCATTAAGCAAATTTAATAGGGGCGCGGGCCCCTATAAATAAGAAATAGCCGATTACTTCTGAAGAAACAAAAAAGAAGTCTGTGCAATCCCGCCTGACGCAGAGGAAAATTTGTTGCAAAATTTCAGGCACTTTTTGATTTGTGAGACACAGAAGAACACAGAATTTCAATTTCTTCAACATTGCAAGCGAAGAATGCTGCGGGAGGAAACGGTAATTTTATGTATGTTTATCGCAGTGAATGGTCGGAAAAACTTTCAAATTACAGATGCTGTATCTTGCTCTGGTCCTTTAGTGATCCATTTGTCTTTGTTCCGCTGGCGTACCATTTCAACTCTTTGTTCCTGAAGACAATCAGGAAAAAATTGTAAAAGAAATTATTTTAACAACTATGCTAATCTGTCTTTGTCCAGTGCCTTTTTCCTGTGCACAGTTCTTTATGTCTATAGCAATACTTGGAATTGTAGAATAAGGTGTTAAGCATTTACTAACATTGCTAATAAACAGCAACATTCGAAAAATAGTAAAAATCAAAAATAGGAACAATAAAACAGGTAGCAATAAATCGTATACAATCAATGTGTATGTAAACCACAAATGTAATAACTCCGAGAAGTTTCATTTTCTTTTATCTGTACGCTAAGAATCTATCATTATTTTTGGCACTTACATGAATTTTAAGTTTTTGTTTCAAAGCATCTTCAATTGATAGTCGCCTCTCTTCAGCTGATGTTAACTTGGAATCGATTTGGTTCTTTAAGTTGCTGATCTTCTCTTGATTTATGTCCCTGACTCGTTTGGTTTGTTCCTCCTAAGCAATTAACATTATAAAGTTTCAAAATTAATAGAGGATTAACAAAAACCGAATAAATTGCTCAAACTACTATGTTATTGATCATATTTTTCATCTGATCAGTGCAATTTCTTTTTAATTTCATTTTTTTTAAATAACCAACTGTTCACAAGGGATATATATTATCTGGGGATATTATAATTATGATTGTGTACGTTACACTAGTGACACTTACATGCTCTTTTAGCTTTTCAACAATTTTTTTCAAGTTTTCATCTCTTTGATTAGCTGCTGACTTGAGTTTCTCTTGAATGGAAGCGGCTACTTCCGCTGTTTGTTGTTCCAGATTCGATCTAGTTTTCTCCACCCCTTCTAACTAGAAAATTAAACAAGTTAACATGTAAAAATGAATCGGTAAAATTTGTATGAAGCGATTTATGGAGCTGCCACCTACATGTTCCTTCAATTTGGCCTTCAAATCATTGATATGAGTGACACGATTTTCCTCGTAAGACGCAATTTTCTGTTTCAAAGCCTCTTCTGTTTGTTGTATGAATTGCTTCTCCTGTTCATCGTATTTCTTTCTCGCCTCCTCAATCTTTGCCAATTTCGCTGAGAGAGTTGCCATTTGATTTGCGGTAAGAGACTAAAACAGTCATCATAGATTTATTTTCAGTACTAATAAATCTGTACAACAAAATAAATCCGCGACCGTTTCCAGGGTGATTAATTACCTTACGTCTGTCCTCCGCAGCTTTCAGTTTTTCTTCTATGTCAGCAGCAGAAACGGCCTTCGGTGGTGACGGTGGTCGTTTCGGTGGAGTCATAACAACTGGATCGGCAAGTCGCAATTCAAAGGAAAGTCCTCCCTTAGCACTTTCCTTGCACCTCACTTCTGTTGCTGCAGTAAAGAAAATTATTACATGAATCAATTTTTTTCTCAAATTCATTGAATACGAACCAGTTTCTTCTAAACAATGTACTAATTTCTAGGTATTGTTTTTACAACTGGGGAAAAATACAAATGACTGAATATCTCACAAAACGGTTTGTCTAAGTAATTCACCTGTACTTTCAAAATTCCAAATCCAAACGTTTTATTAAATGTAATTATTATTTGAAATATTGGAAACATTAATCGTATGATTGTAAAATATTTTGTGACTACTGTTCAACCGATATTAAAGAGTGCATCGTACAATTCGGTGATACGGAAGAGATTAATAAACTCTTGCATTTGTGTACTCTTCTTAAGAATGAATTTAAAGAAATCAAGATCCGCTAAGGTACAACAGGTGCATCTGCGATATTGGCTATTTTTAGTAATTAGCACTGGCAATCTATGAATCATCGATCGACCTTTGAGTCAAATGTAATGAATAACACTCAGGTATATCACATCATGCGATCTGCAGACGATGGAAATCCAAATTGTGGTAAAACAAACATTGAACGTCTGACTGAAGAAAAACCGGCGCCATCGACGCCTGGGCGCCCAGAAAAGCGCCGGGGAGTCTTAAAATTTTTGCATTGCGTCGTCTCCCATTTTCAAGTGCAAAAACCAGTGACTCACCACCGCCTTCATAAAAAAATAACATTTTTATTTTCTGATTGTCGGTCATCGGTTACTCTCAAAGTTCTCAAATAAATGGTTCGACTTGCTTTAGAAAAATGAAACCGAACAGCAGCATGGAAACTTACTACGAACTATAAAAAAAATAAAGACGTTTGTCCCTTCCTATTTCCATGATCCACTAACGGGGGATAGATGAATTTCTGATCACTTGTGTTGTAGCCACATAATTAGGAATTTATACTAAAACAAAGCTTTTTACATTCCTCAGAAGTTTAATATTGAAATAGGCCACACACAATACAAATTCTGAATTTATTGTTCATGTGCTCTCTGTTCGTTCAATTATGACCTAACAAGTTCCAAACAGACCATAAATTTCTACTTTCTGAGTGTTAAAATAAATTATTATTTTCATTAACAGAATTACTCGCTCTCAGATGAACAAAATATTACAAAATTAAAGGGTCATAAAAACTTGTTTCGCAAATAATTTACCTATTACAAATCAAATTACAGAGATCTTGAGACTATGAACTGAAATGACAAGTGTTTTCTTGTGTGTACCAGAGCACATTTGCACAAATTTGTACTTTGTCTTTCGTTTTAGACTAAACTATGCTTTAAATGTTAGCCACAATTATACTTACTCACGAACTTCAACTTTTTTGGCTGTTTAACATGTGGTTTCGCAGTTTTTGATTTCTCTTTATTTTTTTGACTAAACCGATGACCACCTATTGGCAAATTTAAAACAATATACAACAAAAAGCAATATTAAAATCATTCCTAAATAATATTAACATCCATACGAATGAATCAAACAACAATATCTCTCTACCATTTCTCAAAGCAAAAACGAAATTACTTTTAAGAACATGAAATAAACTTAATTATTTTTCCCGACCCGGTTTCCTATTAATTTTGTGTACTCAATGTCGAATTCGAATTTAATACGTTTGTTTTCTTGCTTGTATTCTAAGTTTGTTTGTATTCTTCAAAAAACATGACTGAAACAATATGCCTCCCGTTTCGGTAAAAATTTGTTTAAACCCCCCAAAAATAACTGTTTTAAAATTTTAAAAAATAACTAGATAAATTAGAATTCTCTTTCTTCCTACAATTCTTTGTTCAAATGTATTTATGGTAAACTACCGTTAATGGTCAATGGGTAATGACACGAATTACACAGGCATTTCATCACGGAATCCCGGAGAATTACGAAAACCATTTTCAATGATTCGCACTAGTCAACTAGTAAGAACCGACTGAGCTGGTAAGAAACCAGGAAGGCTGACAAGCGTTAAACCCTCGACTCCCCAAACTCCGTCACCCCTTGGATCGACCCCGAGAATTTTCCATACCTCAGCTACCGAGACGATGGCATGAATCACATGTCTGTTATGTAGTTATTCTCAACCACTAGAAAAACTTCAAATATTTTCAATTAAATTACTTTAATTCAAATTCAATTGTGGTAAAACCATTTTAAAATTTTATTTCTCTATCCTAACTTAGACTTGATCTTGAATACTTCAAGAACATGTAATAATAATCTAGTAAAATATCAATAACTTCTGCAATTCTCCCACAATCCAGTTATTGAAATTATTACAAAACTAATAAAACTACATAAAAATTATTGTTAAACAAAAATAAATCATTTCACAACCCTTCTAATGTAGGTAGTGAAGATTTTTCAAGATGAATAGTTGTCATTGGGCAGTGTATACCAATTTTATTTATTTTTACATCAGTTTCAAATCTTAACATGACACTAAGTATTTTAAACATGTTGAAAAATTAAATTACCAATTTACTTTAAACTGTTACTATCATTACATTTAAATATTCAATAAAAATCAAACTTTATTAATATAAAAAAACATTGAATAAGATTTTACCTCAAATATTTGTTCAAGTTACACTAACTTATAATAATAATAATAACAAAGAGCATCAAGTTAAGAAGATGTTTACAAAAAATAACATTGTTGCACAAAATCAGGGAGTTCAGTTCATCAAGTTCTTGAATAAAAGTGAAAGTGGAATAATAACATTCATTTCCTACCTAGCTGCTATTAAGAGAAACCTAAATTTGTAATATAAAAACACTCAGAGGATTTAATTTAGCTCTCAGCTTCCTGTTGCTACAAATTTATTAAATTTAATTTGGCACCATATTTTATAAAATAGAGGATCATCAGAATGATCAACACGTATTCTCATGTGCATACATTCTGTTCATATTCACCTATAAATGGTCATTGTTAGTGTGAGTTTTAACTTTTGTACAAAGATAATTTACATAAATAATTTTGCCCTTTCATGGGCAACATTCTGCTACTTGAAGATTTTTCTGCAGGGACATTTTGAATTACAATCATTAACACAATACCTAATTTACAAAAACAAAAAAAATTATTACCTTCTTGTAAACTCGTACTCATTTTGATTCCTTCAAGAATTCTTACACCTCGAATTGTACTCTTTTTCCTGTAAAAGAAATAAAAAAAACTTTGTAGTGCAAAAAATATTAAGTGGACAATTCGACTCCGTAGGAACAAAGCAAATTCTTTTGGCCTCTTGGAGAGAATAATGAACGACTCAAAGGATCTATTGAGTAATGCCTTTTAAATATTGTACCGCTCTTTACTAATCAAGAGAATAAGGAAGGAATTTCTTTCTTTCAAATTTCATTTTTTGCAATGAACAGTGGGACACTTCGATGTCAAACTCTAACGCTTTTGCTTTTGCTTTGGCGGGAACCCTTTGCAAAGACAAAACGTTACTTTTCTCAAATTCCTCTTGTCATTGGTGCTATGAGAGGCTAAGCCAGTTCAAATTAACTTGTCATATTTACTTACCTGGATATTACAATAAAATAAATCCCCTTTGCCTATAAGTACTTCTTAAAAATGAGATTTATAACAAACTAATTCAAACGCGTCTACACCTGCCTAAACCAACTTACTTTATATTGACAGTGGTGCCAAACTGTAGAATTATTTTTTTCCACTTTTTAAGAATACATAGAGTAAAATTGTCAAAAAATTATTCATTACTAATTTCGCTTCGTATTAACATTTAATTATATTTCTTCTTTAGGCTGAATATGTGTCCGTTTTGTTGAAATGAAGACTTTTATCTAATCGCCAAGCTGCCATAAATATTCAAGTTCAATTACTTTAAATTCAGCTTAAAATTACGTTGTATTTGAGTTTCGATCGGGCTGTTTCAACATTTCCATAAAATAATAGTTTACTTTAAATGTAGTTCGAGCCTCTGTTTTGTACACAGAGGGCAAATTTTTGCGACGATTTTCATAATTGCGTGATTTACGAATACTTTTGTACTGAACCAATTACTCAATTGAGACCTATTTGTTTAGTCTGTGACCTATTTTATACAAAATGGAAAAAATACTAAATGATATCGTTTCGAACGAAGAATTAAAGGTAAAATTTTACTCTTAAAATTGTTTCAACATATTTTCCTAAATTAAGTCAATCAGCAATATAAATTAGTGACGTATTTAGTAACTCTGGCAATTATGTCAGATTTACTCTGACGTATTTCTGAATTACATATATTATTACGGATTCTTCAATTTTATTTCAGAAATACGAACGGATTTACAATGAACAATTGAAAAAAGAGGCAGGATCGATTACCATAAAGGCCCAATTTGAGTATGCTTGGTGTTTGGTTCGAAGCAAATTCCCAGCTGACATTAAAAAAGGAATAATGATGTTAGAAAATTTGTACAATCATGATGTTGAGGGAAGGAGGGATTACTTATATTATTTGTCAGTGGGAAACATACGAATCAAGGTAAGTTAAAAGAATTTACATTGTCATTTTAAAAACTATTAGTTTTTATTGCAAACTATTTATTTTCAGGAATATTCCAAAGCACTGAAATTTTGCAGAGCATTTCTAGAAATAGAGCCAACTAATAGTCAAGTTCAGGAGTTAGAAAAAGTTATTACAAAAAAAATTAATAAAGGTAAGATTACTTTTGCTTATTTCCTGCCTTTGTTTAAATTAAGTTTCAAAAATTGAGCTGAAGAGGAGAAAATAATTTACAATGTACATGTAACCAGAAGTTTTCATAAAATTAGTGTAACATTTGTAGCAAGACACTCATAAAACTTCCACTTCTTTCCTATTGAAATGTATTGTATTCTGTACTAAATAATCTTAACTATAATATTTCTTTGAATGTGTTCTTCTTATATTAAAATTAAAATATTATTCCTGCTTTCTGATTTTCTTCACAAATTTAATTGTTACACTAATAGATAAAAACATACCACCCTTCAGTCAGTTCTCCACCACAAAAGATTCTGATTATGAACTTTGGTTATTGCTGTAATGTTTAATAAACATAATGTTTCTCTTTTTCAGAGGGTACCATTGGAATTGCTATTACCATGGCTGGAATTCTCATTGTGGGTGCACTTGTTAGTGCAGGTGCTGCTTTGTGTAAGGGAAAAAGTTAATCATACAGAATCGAAATGATTAAAGTCCATAATTTTCATCATTTTGAAATCAGTACTAATAATGGTTGAGAATTGTTGGTTAGAATCTTTTGAATTTTTTCTGCTTTTCTGATTATTCCTTTATTATAATTTCTACCTATTTAATATTATTATTATTATTATTATTATTATTATTATGTATTTAGGGTTATTTCTTTATAATGAAAAATTTTATGTTTTATTTAATTGTCATATGACAAAAAGTAATATATTTATTTAATGGCTTGTTTTTTTTTATGTTCCTTCATCTGCATCTTCCCTCATATTTCATGTTAGTTTGAATTATTTCATCTAATAAAAAAAATTGAATAAAATGGAAATTTGTAAATAATATTTCCATAGATAAAATGAATAAATGTTTATCTTATATTATCATATATATATTTTATATTATCGTAATATAAAATATATATATTACCTAACAAAATTGAACAATTATAATTATATTGTTAGTGTTGAGGTAAACAAATGGTAAATGTTCCAACATGAATTACGCTTTTAGTTCGACACATTGAAGCACACAAAGTGGGTGTGTTGAACTGCATAGCGTCAGTTCAAAAGGAGCTTTCTTAACGTTTACATGGTAGCAGAGCGTTGTTTCTCCTAAATATTTTGTGGTTTTCTGTTAAATATTACGTCGTTTCGAAGTTTTTTTTAAGTACACTGTGATATTCAAGAAGGTATATAAAATGAGTTCGTTGAAAAATCAAAACTTGGAGTCAATAAACACAAAAAACTACTCGTCGTGGAAGGTTCAAATTAAAAGCTTCCTAAGATACAATGACCTTTGGGACTGTATGATTAATCCAAAGGAGAGTAGTGACAACGACTGGCGTAGAAAAGATGAAAAAGCACTGGACTTTCATATTGAACATAGAAAAGTCTCAATATGGTTATGTAAAGAAGGCCACTACTTCCAGCGGGGAATGGAAAGCGTTACAGAGCTGCTACCGAAAAGTGTTGCAAAGACTTTTTGAAAGAAATAAAGCAACAATAAAAACGAGAGATGGGCAACCAATGATGGCGGCAAAACGGAACAATGACCTCTACTTGATTAAACCCAAAAGGCAAGGAGAGATGCTATCCAAAACGGAAAAACGGAAGAATCAGATCAAAGGTTTGGAAAGATGGCACAAAAGACTTGGCCATCTCAACGTTAGGAAAATAAAAGAAATGCACAGGCAAGGCACGGTGACTGGAATGGACATGCTAAATTATTCCAGTGCAAAGTAACTGAGGTGCAAAAATTATGATGTTAGCAAAATACATGCAATTCCGTTCGGCAAAAGGGAAAAAGACAATGAAACAGAAAAGTTATGCTTAATCCACACACGCGGACCTATTCAAACGAGATCAGGCGGAGGAGCAAGATACTTCGCGACATTCATCGATGATCACTCTCGGTACGTAGAAACTGTTTTTCTGCGAGAACGGTCACAAGTGTTGCGGAAATTCAAACTATTTAAAAAGAGGGTAGAAAAGCAGACAGGGAAGCGCATAAAGAAACTGAGGACCGACAACGCAAAGCAGTATGTTTCAAGAGAATTCAAAAATGATCTGCAATATGAAGGGACACCAATTGAGCACACCTTACATTCCGCAACAAAATGGAGTAGCAGAAAGAGCGAACAGGACACTCATAAGCGAACAGAACATGAAAATAGCCGAATCAAATCGACCACTGGGTCTTTGGGCAGAAGCAGTGTCTATCAGCGACATACATAAGGAGCCGTTGCATTAGTGGAAAAAGGAGAAATAAAACGCCCTATGAATATTGGACGGAAAGGAAACCACACTTAGGTCACATGAGAATTTTCGACAGCAAAGCGATAAGCCTAGATAAGCGCAACGAGAGACACAAAATTTGCTCTATGGGACCCCGTTTCAAAAACAATCAAGATTAGACGAGATGTAAGATTTCACGAAGAAATAATGGATGACAGACAAAATAGAAAGACAAAAAAATTAATGATGAAACAGAAGACTCAGCAGAAGAAAACAATACGAATAAAGGAATAGAAGAAATTGAAAAAGATACAAAAAAAGGAAGAGGTCGACCACAGTCGCAAAGAAAAAAAAAGAGGCAGACCAAAGAAGATATACATCACCCAAGAAGTGCGACACCGGGGCTCGAGCATCGAAAATCAGAAGAATAGAGAAATCAAAGCCACCAAAAGTTTTAACTAGCCGAACACCCGACCGACTTCAAAGACATTGCAAATAGAAGCGACTCAAATTCATGGGAAGAAGCAATTGCCAAAGAAATCGACTGCCTTGAGAAAAATGAAACGTGGAAAGTAGCGAGGAGACCAGATAATAAAAGAATACTAGATACCAAGTGGATATTCAAAATTAAATCAGATGGTCAGTACAAGGCAAGGATGCTAGCGCAAGGTTTCCAGCAACAAAAGGAACAAGGAGAGGAACTCTACTCGCCAGTGGCGAATTCAACGACAACGAAGATTTTATTGTCAATCGCGTGCACGAGAAGTTGGCAGGTACACCAAATGGATGTGGAAACCGCCTTCTTAAATGGTAAAATAAAGTCCGAGGTATACGTACACCCCCAGATGGGTATGCGATCAAACAAAACCGCGTTCTGTTGCTAAACAGATCTCTGTACGGTCTAAGGGACAGTCCCAGGGATTGGTACGATTGCTTCCATGAATTCATAACTAGTATAGGTTTCGGAAGGTCCAAATATGACTATTGCTTACACAAAAAGGTCATTAACAGAAAATAGCTATTCGTCATTATCTACTGATTTTTAGTAAAGTCGCTGCCTATATTGCGGATACAAAAACTGCCCTAAACAATAGATTTAAAATGTAAGATTTATGAAAACTCAGACAATACTTAGGGATAAATGTACAGTACGACGAAGTGCAGAATACGATAAGTCTCAGTCAAGAAAACTACATAGAAAGTTTAGTCCACAAGTTTAATGATAGAGATGCAAATTTGTGCGACACACCAATGGAAAAAACTTACAGTTAGAAAAGGCAGAAGTTCCTATAGAAAACGTTAAGTACAAAAATTTGATAGGTTCATTAATATACGTCGCAAATAACACGAGACAAGATATAGGATACTCAGTCAATTATTTAAGTAGATTCCAAAACTGTTTTAATGATACACATTTTAGAAATGCCCTGAGAATTTTGAAATACTTATTTAGGACCAAAGAGATGAAATTGAAATTTGGGAAGTCAGATGACAATTTACTACGAGCATATGACAGAAAGTCGACTATGGGAATTCTCATATAAGTTTTAGGAAACAGTGTATACTGAAAATCACAGAAGCAACGGATAGTTTAAAGAGCATCAACACATTCAGACTATTACGCACTGGCACATTGTGTTAAAGAAATTCTACCGATCCAAGGTTTACTTCAGGAACAAGGATTAGAAATGAGGGATTCAGTAGAAATTTTTGAAGATAACTCATGTACGATCCACATAGCAAACAGTGGAAATTTTAGCAAAAATTCAAAACATAGATCTTGCCTACCATTATATTTATGGTTATGTTCGGAAGAGTATTGTAAAAGTAATGAAAATTTCAACAGAAGAACAAAGAACTGACATACTGACAAAATTCCTGGATAAAAATAAAATTCAGAGATCTAATAAGTAAAATTGGTGTTCATGTGTAATTGTGAACGTTTAAGGGGGCGTATTGAGGTAAACAAATGGTAAGTGTTCTGACATGAATTAGGCTTTTACACGACACGTTGAAGCACACGAAGTGGGTGTGCGAAGCTGCATAGCGTCAGTTCAAAAGGAGCTTTCTTAACGTGTATAGCTAGAAAAATAGAAAGGGTTAACAGGAAAATTAAAAAAAATGAAATAATGAAATAATTCGGAAAG
This sequence comes from Polyplax serrata, assembly GCA_037055365.1. Taxonomy (NCBI): domain Eukaryota; kingdom Metazoa; phylum Arthropoda; class Insecta; order Psocodea; family Polyplacidae; genus Polyplax; species Polyplax serrata. The sequence goes on along the minus strand of JAWJWE010000038.1, from coordinate 567,324 downwards.
TAATATCCGTAACAGTAGAGCGCTTGAGCTAGTGATACCATAAGTTGGTAATTAAAGTTATAATCTGAAAGAATTTAAAAATCACTTCATGGTATTTTATCTTAAAATAATTTAATTTCTACAAATTTCTGCACTATTTGACTACAATACAAGGACTAACTTACTAATTTTTTTTTAACTAATTAATTGTATTTTCAACAATACGATTCAATAAAATATTAATATATAAAAAATGATTACGGTAATTATTTTCTTAGAGGAAATATTTGGCGCCAAAATACATCTCAACGCATCCTAAACGCAGTTCTAATCCCGAAACTTTGTTATACTTTGAGGATTTAAAATTATTTTTTTATACTATCACAAGATCCGTCAAACAAGGAGTTCACACAATTGGTGCAATTCACTAACAAAGGTCACAACTAAGTACAGTTTAATTTTTTTTGTCAAACATTCGTGTGGGTACTCACAAAAGGTGGCTGTGGTTTGAACACAAACTGGAAGACCTCTGCCTGGGTAATCAAAATGGCCGTGAATAAAAACTGTGGGAGCTTAATTTCGCATTCTGAGCAGCAAACAGATCCCGTTTCGAATATTTCCAATTTTGAATTCAAAAGAATTCTGAGTGACAATAAAGAGACGAAAACCGTAGCCATCGAGGGAAGCTTTAAAGGGAAACCGGAACCGGCAGTTTTTATATTAGAAAAAGAACCTTTCCACCAAGAAAATCTCGGTCAGTTATTTCATGAGGAAAACATTATCGAGAAAACATTCAACAACGATATTTATTATCAGTGTCAATTTAGTCCCACTTCTGTGTTTAACGGTTCGTATAATTTTTCTCTCCGACCTTCATTTGAATGTGTAATTTGATAATTAATTCCGTTCGACAGTTTACTTGGATAAATCATGATGTTTTCAAATTCAGCCTAATTTACAGAATATTTTATTTCTAAATATAAATTCATTCTAGATGGAAAAAATGTTGAAAAAATCATGATACATAATATATTACTCCTCCATCAATATGGGTGCCGAATTATGTTCGAATTGAAAGATATTCTTATTTTTGTTCAGTGGTTTTTATGCTTTTAAAACCACGTTTTCAGTAAACACCGACTTGTGCTGAAATATTTTCGTGAATAATGAGTTACTTTAAGTCACTGGATTGAAATTAGTTCTGCCGTAAAGTACAAAAAACAAAAATTGACGCTGAAGTTCACAGAATATTAATATTTCTTAATGGCACGAAAACATATGCTTATCCTCATTGTGTGGTTGAAAACCTGAGTGAACGGAAAAGATGTAGTTAGTCATTATATTAAATTTTATATTAACTGAAGGGATATTTTATTGAATTATGAATGAATTTTAATATTATTCTTCTTCAGTACTGAAGAACATGTGCAAATTTCATTTCTCTTGAATGGAAATGAAATGTCAATACTTATTCATTGTGATGAAATAAAATCATACTGACACTGTTTGCTTAAAATTTTTTTCCAGGTATTAAACTCACTTTCATATACCCTGCTACAGAGAAACACATTACAAAATATGAGCATCAAGTTATTCACATCATAGAAGAAACTCCAGAGCTGTATCAGACAGTGACTTTACCTTTCCTTAAAAGTGAACAGTTCAGCCTGCAATGGGTGTTTAACATATTGGAACATGAATCAGAAAAAGAAAGAATTGTGTATGAGGATTCAGATCCAGAAACAGGATTCATATTATGTTCTGATATTAAATGGGATGGAAAATCAAAAGATTCCTTGTATCTTCTGGCATTACCATTCAAGAGGGGCATCATGTCCCTGAGGGATCTCACACAAAAGGATTTGCCTCTTCTTAAGAATATACGTAGTAAAGGAATTGTAAGTGTTTTTGTTTTATTTATAACATTTATAAGTTACTTGGTGTTTGAACATAATGTCCTAGCCTTTTCTTTTGTACATTATTACACACACATTAAATAAATTAATACAAAAAAAAATTTATTTAGTGAATTTCTTATAGTGATATTGTTAGTCGTATTGTACTGTATTCTGTCACCAATGCACTGTTGAAATAAAGACATGTGACTCTTATTCGAGGAGGCAACTTAAAACCTGAGTTGTAGTACTTACTTTTTTACAGTGGTCTCTAATTTCTACCTTATGTTAGCATCACAACCAATGTATGATAAACCTTATAGTTGGCCAATGATTGACTACATGTTACTCATTGTTTTTTTGATTTCTTTATTGTATCTTTGACAGAAAGCAATTCAAGAAAAATATAACATTCCAAGTACACAACTGCGGATCTACGTTCACTACCAGCCATCATTTTACCATTTCCACGTGCACTTTACCAACCTTCAGCATTCACCACCTGGATGTGGTACTGACCGCGCTCATCTTCTCTCCACAGTCATAAATAATTTGGAACTTATGAATAACTATTATCAAATGTCCAATTTGAATTTCACGATCAGGGAAAACGAGAAACTGTTTGACCGATACGAGTCTTACGGACTTGTCAAACGAACTGCAACAAGGTAATTCCCAAATGGTGAAATGATTAAATCTGTTTGGATGGAAACCCGGCCGGCTCTCAGCTGTTGCCATATCTGCCTGCTCCTCAAGAAGAAGCCAACGGATAGTATAAAACTAAAAGTGAGGAAATCGGATTTCTCGTTAGAAATAAACGAAAAAATTTTCCAAATCAAGTTCGAAGAATTTGTTGCGGATCCTCTAACTCTAATGGGGCTCAAAACAACGGAGAGGTATCTCAACTTTAGGATTCAGGTGGAGCCTAAATTTACGTTAAAATCAGTTGTGCTGTCTGAACCTACACCTCCATTTGCCACAGGCGACAGCGCTAGGCTCACCTGCCTTTGCTTCAACCATCTTACAAAAGAAATTTTCTTCGAGAGGGTTTTACCTCTCCCTTCCAATGATGTCAACTTGTCGGACATGTTCTGTCATTTGCACAATGCCCCGACAACGGAAAGCATACTCTCACCCAAACCAGGAGACTGCTTCTTCTCTGACCAAGTGGTAGCTGTAAGCGAAGGCACTATCACAGGATGCTACAAAAAGCAGCAATTTTTAAAGTGTAAAAGGTGTCTGGCAACTGTTGGTGTCATCCGAAACAAATCTTTAAATTTTTGGACCAGTTGCCTTCACATGGCGTCGGGCAATTTGAGCTCTCTGGAAAGACTGCAAAACATCGTTAAAAAAGTTGTGTCCGATCCGTTCGCTCTGTTCCCGCATATTCTGTTGGAGGCAGAAGAGACCGAAAACTACCTGTCGGTGATTGTCATAGATAAAAATTTAATTCTCACCAAATGCCGTCAGGATTTGAACCCGAGTAGCAAACAGGTGGTCAAGGTGAAATATACCTATTATCCATCATACAACACTCAGGTTAAATCCCTTAAAAGTGACCCCTTTAGCAATCTGCACCACATAGAGGTTGACAAAGCTTTCTTGGAGTATGCGCTTACATATCTAACGTGCAACTCCAAGAGCATCCCTTTAGTATTCAGTAAAATGGAGGGAGCCTTTATGGCCTACCTAAATTTGTACGATTGATGTTTTTAATGGTCCTTGAGCGGGTCCGACGTTTCTCATTTATTTTTCTGATACCTGCATTACCGTCGTTACTCCTTTCTCTCTCTAAGGTTAGACCTTTAATCTTTAAGCAGCAGCGCAATTCTGATAATAATCTGTGCTTTTTATTTAATTCCTTTGGTAGGACTTTTCATTCATTATAGACCAAGAAAGCAACTTCGCTCAATCAAACAACACGGGAAAGTAAAACCAGAAGTGTAACATTTTCTTCAATGTTTTTACGATTACGACTTACAAAACATTTGGTTACATTGAAGGCTCTCAGGAACTTTCAAGGAACATTTTCTTTTATTTTCAATATAAGTAGAAAGTATTTTAAATTGATTGTATTTAGAAGCAAATTTTGTAAATTTTTTACAGAAGTCAACGGTAGACAATAAAAGAACCGCTCATAAACAAATTGAAATTTTTGTACGTACTTTGACCTTAACCTTATTTCATTTAACAAAGCTTTACAACTTTCAAATAATTATTTGGCGTTTTATATGCCATTTATTAGGATTTTGTTCTTGTAATCCAGTACTTAATTAACATTACGCGTGAGCTTTGTTAGCTTATGTTCCCTCTGTGATTTAATAAGTGTTGATGACGGCTCAAGAGGAATTGGGCAGTGTACTTTCATAAATTTTCTATTATTAATTAGAAATTAACACTAATATCTGTAGTAGAGAGCAGTCCACACAATTTTTGTACAAAAACGTTTAAATTATTTTTCAAAAGTCTGAATAAATTTTGTTTAAATCTCTTAGTTTTTATATTTAATCCTTTTACTATATAATTTTTTGTAATAAGGTTTTTGCTTTAGTTCATAGGGGTAATAACAGGAAAATATGTTTACACTACTTGGAATTCTAGTGTTTACTGTATATATGTACCTCTACTCTTTGTTACTCGAGAAATTCGAAAACATAACACTGAAACAAATTGGTACAGACAAAAGATTCTAGGCCAAAAACATACCATGAAGTTTCATTTGAGTGATCACTAATCTGCTAAACTCATTTCCTAGTAGTCATCCTGTCCATTGACTAGAAGTGAAAGGTAACAATTTATTACTTGGGCTATGGCACCTTTCTTTCACAATGATGTACTGAAAATGATCAGTTATATTAGAAACCTGAATCCTCTCTGAACTGTTTTTAAATCAAGACTACCAAGACTAAGTGAATAATGAACTTACATTATTACAAACAAATATATATTTTCATAAATGTTTTTGTTTTTAATGTAACCAAAATACATTTACCGATAAATAACAGGTATTTTATTTCCGTAACATATTGGTGGTTGGGTAACCATTGAATCATTGTGAAGACTTCCCATGTGACATTTATTGGTGGGATTGGGTTAGGGTTGTACAGTATAAAGTACAAAATGAAGCAACCATTCAAAACTCAGATGAATGGGCTATTTCACTCAGGCAATATCAAATTAACTGTCAAAATGAGTTCTTGAAAATTTTTTAGATACTATACCTTTAAGTACCTTCCACGTGTTTGGCCCAAAGCAAAATTCCCAATGAAACCATCACGAATATTGAAGGTGTTACGAGGTTTAATTTCTTTCTCTTCATTTTGTCGCGGTTCAGTTCCGGTTCCCAATTTAAACTTCGTTCGATTGCCATTTGCCACCGGCTGTATTTTAAATCACGCTCTAAAGGTAAGAAAGAATTTTAGAATTTACAATATGTTAACTACCTCAAGTTTTCCCACATGATTCACTAACCATCGTCTGAAATTGTAGGGGAAAAAATGTCACAAACAACTTTTGGCGTGTTTTGTAGATCCCACATGTTTATGCCCTCTGCCATTCCTGCCATCATGGCAGCTCCTAAGGCTGTCGTTTCAGTCATTATAGGTCGAACTGAAAATGAAAATTTAATATTACTACTACACATATCCGAGTGCATTCTATTATCCCATATTAGAGAGACCTCTAAACGTGGAATTTATATGTCACTGATCCAGTGGTCAACAATATTATGCTTCAATTTCCATTTTTTCATACCATTTATACACAAGTTAGCAGGCTTGGTAACCCACCCAGCAGCCAATCAAACCTAGTCTACTTTTGGTATGAATCCCATTTTGATTTTTAATTGTGTTTGGTTGTGCATCAACAAACCTTTCTCATTCTATACCCTAACACTTGACATATTATATTACATTGGTAATAAGAGTGATGACTTGGCATTTTCACTAGAAATTATAATTAAATTTATTAAATGTCAAAGAATACTACTCACCTACTGGTATTCCACAAAGATCAGCTTGCAACTGCATTAAATAATTGTTAACAGTCATGCCACCATCAACTAACAATTTTTGAAGTGGTATTCCACAATCCTTATTCATTGCCTCCAATATGTCCCTGGTCTGAAAGCAAGCAGCCTCCAATGCTGCTTTAACTATGTGCTGCTTAGAAGTCTCTTCAGTAAGCCCACAAATAACACTGAAACATTGTTTTCTTCTCAGCTAGGTAAAATTCTTTTGGTGTGAATATTTTAAATAAATTATTTCAAACAGAATTCATACCTTCTGGCATCTTTTCTCCAATATGGAGCATAAAGACCAGAAAAAGCAGGAACAAAATAAACATCATCAGAACTTTGTGATTTTTCTACCAATTTACTTGTTTCTTTTTCATCTCTAAAAAATTCTAAGTTTTCCTTAAGCCATTTCATTGCTGCACCAGCTATGGCCACAGACCCCTCCAAAGCATAAATTGGATGAGCATTTCTACCTAATTTGTAAGCTACTGTTGTTAAAAGACCATGATTGGAATGAACCATCTGTAAAACATTTTTTAAAAGATGATGATTCTTCCTGGAAAACTCGTGACACAAACATTACAAGTGAACTTACCAGTGTTCCTGTATTGTATAATAAAAAACAGCCTGTTCCATATGTATTTTTTGCTTGACCTTGCTTAAAACACATTTGACCAACAAGAGCTGACTGCTGATCTCCTAGGCACTTTTGAGTAAAATATGAAGAGTTTGCAAATCAGTTGGTTCAATAAATGGTACTTTGTTTCTTTTACAATTGATATTTAATTGTAAGCACTTACACCAGATATTGGTACTCCTAATAACACTTTTTCTGTAAGGTAACCATAAATTTCAGAGGAACTGAAAATCTTTGGTAAAATTGACATTGGAACCCCAAAGAAGTCACAAAGCCTTGAATCCCATTTTAGAGTGGATATATTCATCAACATTGTCCTTGAAGCATTTGTTACATCAGTAACATGGTGTCCTCCATTTGGACCACCAGTCAAATTCTACAATAGGTATGTTACCTCAATTAAGTTCATATGCATCACAAAAAACAAGAAATGTATTGTATGAATAATATATATTTACCCAAATTAACCATGAGTCAATAGTCCCAAAGAGGCATCTGTCCTCTTTTATAGCCTGCCTAACTTCATCTACATTATCAATAAGCCACTTAATTTTTAGTGCACTGAAATATGTGCTGATGGGTAAACCACACAAAGGTTTCAAATACTCGGCATCATTATTTTTCACTTTGCTTAACACCTCATCAACAGTGGATGATGTTCTCATGTCCAGCCACACTGAAATTATTAAAAAGCCTTACCCCTGAGTTATTTGCCTGTGTGTATACTTTACCAAATTCAAAAGTCAAACTCCACATACAAATGGCATTGTAAAGAGGTTTTCCTGTTAATTTGTCCCATAACACTGTTGTCTCCCTTTGATTCGTAATACCAATAGCAACTATATCCTTAGGGTCGATATCCAACTTCTTTAGGTTATATATGGTTTTTTCAACGCATTCCCTCACGGCCTCCAAAATATCCATTGGATCCTGCTCGACCCAGTTTTCTTGCGGACATTTTTGAGGAATATCAATCTGGTGAAAGGTAAGAACTTCGGAGGTCTCTGCTGCAAATGCCTTAAATGATATTATTTGTAGTTCGAAATTTTGTTCCTTTCCTCTTCCAAACATTTCTTCACTTCACATTAACTTACTAGAAATCTGGCGCTGCTGGTTCCTTCATCAATTGCCCCTATTATCGGGCCAAATTTTCCATACCTTTTCCGAACGTACATTTTGTCTTCACCTAGCAACCTTACCAGAAAAAATTGTAAAACTAACCTCCATTTTCAATCTCAACAAATCCACCTAACCGGCTACTGGTCTGATTGGTAGGACCTCCCGGGCAACTGAGGTTTCCTGCCACGAAATTTGGTTTTTAATAATTAACTACTGCCACATATGTTCTAGAACATATATATAATAATTAAGCGTTATAATGTTAAAAAATAAATATTGAATGGACCTTGCTGAAAAATAAATTAATAAATCCACAGCAGGGTCGAAATACCTTTCACATGATAATAATTTCTTTTAAAATGTTGAACTTGATTATCGTGGAAGGAGATCCGGCTTTCAGGAGTCAAGGAGGAATGGACTCAAAATGGCGAACTTGATATAAAATTATTTTTTATCCTAGAAATATTTGTTTTGTAATCTTTAAAATTACGGTTACTGTTGTACAGAGTGCCCGCCTCACAAACGTTTACATGATAAGTGGTATTGCCATTTTAAATTTCTTACTAAACTGAAACTTATGCTTTTCTATTACTTTTTTTTATTAATTTTGAAAACTATTTTAAATGTGTTTTGCTTTCGAAAAATAAATATCGGTTTATTAGAAAGATAGACACGTACCTTCGGTTTCTGTTTTTAAATATGGTCTTTTCTCTATTTACTCGCGATAGGAAAATGTGTCACAGTCTTATTTAAGGGAATATGTAACCTCGTTTATTTCTAATATATATAAATTCAAAACTGTAAAGTTTTCTAATTCTTTGTTACGAAAATAATCCAGCCCAATTTCAGTAAATTTGTTGATTTTAGTAGAGCAGATGTTTTTTCAAACTACCAGTGGTTGGGATGTGGACACTTTCAGAGTTACACTTTTGTGCCAATTTTTGTAATGTATCTGTGTTACATAATAGAATAGAAAAACCGTAACAATAAATTACTTTTGAAATCACGTCAATACAAATTTATTTCTGTTCATTAGGAATAAATAAGGTATTTCAAAGTAAATAAAAAAACATTTATTTTGTTTCAGGTACTGCTCAACCTTATTGAACTTTAACATCTGGGAATTATTTAGTCATTTAATTTTGCAGATGTCATACAAACACTTCATGTCCTTTGATTAAATTTAATATGGGCAAAAGTAAGAGAGAATTGGCTTCTCTCAGAAAGAAGGTAAATCTATTTAATCCTGTTCAAATCAGAGAGGGAGAGCAACTGACTGATGTAGCAGAAACAAAATGGAGAATTGGAAAGTCCATTGGAGCAGGAGGGTTTGGTGAAATTTATTTAGTGTCAGATGAAGTGTCAAAATCAGTTCCTCATGATGCTGTGCATGTTGCAAAAATTGAGCCACACAAAAGTGGCCCTTTATTTGTAGAAATGAATTTTTACATAAGGGTTGCCAAAAAAGAAATGAGTAAGTTGTTATTTTTTAATACAAAATATGTATCATCACTCTCTGGACTGAAGCACCTCTAGTGATATTCAATATATATTTTTTCCAGTTTCTGAGTGGAAGAAAAACAAAGGACTGAAACATTTAGGAATGCCATATTATATAGCTTTTGGTTCTCATAGTTATCAAAATGAAAGATATCGATTTTTGATTCTACAAAGATATGGACAAGACTTAGGAAAAATATTTCAAAAATGCAAAAAGAAATTTCATATTAAGACTGTTCTCACATTAGGAATTCAAATAGTAAGTGACAAATAATGTTAAATATTTTTGCTTTCTAATTATTACTACTTGATTGTTTCACTATTTCCTCTGTTATTGTGCTGCCTGCTATTACACTATTAATGGATACCACCAACAATAAGAAGCAAAAAAATGTTATTGTGTGCTGTGAAGTTGACACTAAAACTGCATCCACTAATGGTTGTATTTTGTAATTCTGCAAATACTTCTCCTTGCAGCTTGACATTTTGGAATATATTCATAGCCATGGGTACATCCATGCTGATATTAAGGACTCAAATTTACTCTTGGGTACAGGAAAAGATGAAGAAAATGTTTACCTCTTGGATTATGGTTTGGCCTGTAGATATGTTGATCACTCTGGAACTCATAAAGAATATAATCCAGATCAAAGGAAAGCACATGATGGCACTTTACAGTATACATCACGTGATGCTCATGTTGGAGGTATCAATTTCCTTCTTAGCCTTCAAGTATTTAGTGATAATGTGTGCTAAAATTTGTGCATTTTAGTAAAAATGTTTCTGTCTGTATTTTTAGCACATTCAAGAAGAAGTGATTTAGAAGTATTGGCTTTTAACATGATTCATTGGTTGTGTGGCAGCTTGCCATGGATGGATGACTTAACAGTTCCAGAGAGGGTGGCTCAGGAGAAAGAATACTACATGAATAATATTCCATCATTTCTAAAGAAATGTTTTGGTGATAATCCTCCAGGTATTTGATTTTCTTATGGGACATTTTTTTTCTCTCAAGAGTGCATTATAATAATTTTACTTATTTTACAGTGGTGATAAATCATTTTTTAAAGTATGTGGTTAGTTTAAATTTTGAAACGAAACCCGACTACGAATACTGCAAGACTCTTTTGAGACAGGGTATTCGACAAGCTGGGTTCGCGGACGATGGCAAGTTAAATTTCTCATCGCCTCCAGCCAAGTTAAAAATTAGGAAACGTGTCAGGAACACGGACATAGAAAATTGGGTCGAGTTGAAACCAGTCAAAATGCCTAGAAATGCGGCACGTCAACCATGCGTTCCCGTGCATACCAATTTCAATCGGATGACAAGACAGCAAACAGCCGCAAACTCACCTGCACTAAGATCCAGGGAGACATTTGACTGGGTTAAAGTACTGCAATCAAATCCGGAGAAAATACTGAAGTCGCAAAATGTTACGAATGATCTGTAAGTGATTTTAGCTTCAAAAAATAGTATTACGAAAGAGTGGAGATACCTGTGCAAAATAATATGAATTCATACGAAGCACGAAAGGAAGTCAATTGTGTCGTAGGCACCCTCTAACAAATTGGTTAGAGCGAATAGAAATATTTAAATCTTTACTAATGCCAGTCCTTGTTTTAGGATTAAGAAGAAAAAAGTTCGGAAACAGCAAGAGAAGGAAAAGCCGAAGGAAACAGTCGTTGAGGTACTTGAGAAAAAAGAAAAGGAGAATCCTCTGGATAATCCGACGCCTGCAATTCTAGAGGTTTTAAAATCGAGGAATATGACTGTCGCACCACTCGCAGGCAAGCGAACTAGAAGTGAGAGTCACGGCTGCAGCCCTGTATTTTATGATAACAGTACTCTGACACCCGCCATGGAAGAAGTTATCAGACGCCGCGAGATGAACTCTGGTTATCGAGACAATGAATCCGACTCTTCGGTAGTAACTCGGTCGTCAACTGCTACCGTCATGTCCACTCGTTTAAATCGTCTCAAAAATAAGTGTGTCACCACACCAGATATTTCAGACTTTAGGAGAGTTACACGGAAAACCTCAGCGCCGGAAACGAAAACACCGATTCTCGTGGCAGGAATGCGAAGGAGAACACGAAAATACTCGCTGCCCGAGCACAAGCTCGTTGCAGAACTCACGTTACAACCAGAGAGAAAACGAAACGACCGAAAGAGAACGTCCACGAGCCGGCGAACGATCCGTAAGTGCCGCAGAGGTCCACCGACACTAGCCAAGTCACCCAGCAAGAAAATACTAGGTTTTACAAAAAATAAACGGAAGCTTCGACATCGGGAAGTATCTCCTTCGGAAATTGACTTCGTACCACGACTTAGGTCCGGAACTGACAATTCGGACGACTACCTAATCGAAAAGTTGTTGAATTCGAAACCGAGTAACTCCCGTATCCGAAATTACGCGGCTAATTCGGCGCCGAATCCGGCAAACCGGAGACGAAAGTGCGGAATAGCATTGTCCCCATCCACAAGGGACTCCTCACTTATTTTATAACAAACCGTTCGTGTTAAATCGCTTACATTTATTATTATTTGATTCCGAAAATTTCTGTGTATGTGGGATTTATTTCAGGTTTCTACACAAACCCTTAGGAATCACTACAGAACTATTTTATTATAATTTTTGGGCAATTTTCACAGTACATTTCACCCCCTGGTGTTTGTGGCATCTATGAGCATCAAGGTCTTTACGCGATCCCTCTGGATTATGTACACGATATTATTATTGTTATTATTATTCACCTACATAATTTTTAATTGACTATAGTATAATTAAAATTTTATAGCCTCGGTGATATGGTAAAAAATTAATAAAATCGAAAATGACTACAATAGTAGGACAGACACATTTAGGCGATACATAAATAAATAATTAAATAATGAAATATTGTAGTTTTAATTTCTTATTTAATTGTGCATACTATAACTTAACTGTACGCATTGTACATCATAAAGGAAAATTCAAGAACTTTGTCAACTGAAGTCCATCAATACTAAGAAATATAGACAATTGTAATGAGTAAATAGCGTATTTAAATAATAAAAATTTTCCTACCTAAAAACACCCCAAAATTGACAAGCCATAGTTTCACCAACATTTCTTAGAATGTCAGTTAGACGTTTTTAAACTTAGAGATTCTTTAAACTCATGACGTCTTTTGTCGGCATTTAATGAAAATAATTTACAGTAATTTACATGCAAATTCATACATATCATCTGAGAAACAGCTTATTACATTCTAATTTGAGAAAAATTAGACAATAGCAAATGTCGCCACGGTGACGGAACCATTTGTTGCGAGGTATTTTTTCAGGAATCAAGGTGTTGAATAACATGTAATATTTGATGGTTCATTGACTTACGAACGCAAGTTCCATTTAAAAATGATTTTACTGGAAACATTAAGGATTCTGGGACACTTCAAATTCACACAAAATCAAAGATTTTTGGAAATATTTTTAATGAAATGTTAATAAATTGTTACTAAAATGGAATAAAATGTTTATTTACCACTTGCTTCATAATATTTATGAGTACATAGATTGTTAAAAAAATAAATAATTATAGTTGCGACCAAAACAAAAATTCGGTCGTAATTTATTAGATTATTAATACCGTTGCTGCTGAACTTTGAATCTCCTTTAAGTACATTCAACGTATTAGCTGGCTGGAAGAAAGTCATAAAACACAAACATGTTTGTGCCAAAATAGTAGCAGTAAGCTTCAAGCTTTGAGTATATTAAATTATTAGATAAATTGATAAATACTGCTGATGATCTGTGGTGTTTCTTTCGAAAGCAGAGCTCGTACTATTGAAGCGAAGAGCTGACTAGGTGAAAAAATTCGCAACTGAAATAAATTGAAATAAAAATGAGATTCTGTCAACGAACAATGGCCGTTTACTTTACACTTGACTTTAAAAAATCCTAAAGGTTGTCCATGCTCTTTTAATGTATCAATACTCGGTCGAATCGGGTTCTCGACCCTAGATTCTTTATTTAACTATAATTCATTTTAAAGGCGGGTTCCCAAGTGATTTCCTTTCCCTTCAGTGTTTATTTTCATTTAGTCATCCATATTTTTCATATTACCTCACTGAAGAACACATCCATTGTCATCTGTTGGTCCCTTTTCATCTGGTAAAAACTTTTCCCGAACGGGAGGCAAGTCCTCTTCTTGTTTATTCACCTTCTGGAAGTGAAAAGTGCAGTTCTGATAACAGTTGTGGAGAGAAAAATTACCTTTGGATATGAGAACATTACTCTGATTAAAAATTCCAAATTTTTCTAGGATGCGTAACTGCGACAAATTTTAACTCAAATCACTGACAACACATAATTTTTTTCTCAATTTTCATTCAAACCTACCACAGAAAGAGAAATTAAAATTTATCTTCGGTTTCATTCATCTTGACTGAAAAATATGACATCTTTTTCTTACCAATTTTAAGGGGGTTTCTATTGCTGTTGCTACAACTTCTTTGGTCTCAAAGGCTGCTTCCCACAGGGGTATGGGTTGAGGCAGGGTATACACCTCTGGACTGGCTAAACCAAAAGTTATCTTTTTCTCCAAACTGATAGGACTATCAGGTATCTTCTGGTGGTAACTGAAAATTAAAGAGCACAATATTCTTAAAATGAAGCAAATGATTGTTTGAAAAAAAGCATTGTGGCGAATAATACAAATTAAGCACTTTTCCTTTGTAGCAAATACAACTGTATTTTAACAAAATAGAAAAAATGTTTGTACAACACTTTGTAAGAAATCAAAAGCAATCTTTTAGAACTCTAAAAGTAAAAGCCTTTTTTTTTTTTGGCACAAGCTAATTGTGACAGTGTAAAAAAGCAAGTGCATCTGGCTTATTGTAAGAAAGACACTTAATAAAGCATATTACTTCTTGTAACTATAAATTAATGTGAGGTGTTTACATTCATAAAAATGTCTGTCAAAATTTAAATACAATTTTGTGGACAAGGACTTCAAGCTGAGTAACAAATAATTACATGAAGTCATTCTCCCTATCACATTTCTCCTGCATTTCTTGTACTGTAGCACTAAGGGATGTAAAAAATGAATGACCATCTGGTTTAACAGGTTTTGCAGGTCCTTTTACTTTGCTGTAAGACTTGCACAAACTCATTGCTTTATTATAATAAACCTGAGACTCCTTCAAATTTCTGATGGCATCACCACAACGATCTTCCTTTAGGAGATGTTTTCCTGAGTAGCAATAAGCCTACAATTAAAAATTTTGTAACTGGACAAAATTTTATTAATGCTCGTTTATTGAAAACACATCAATTTTCCTTTTTTCTGCTTATGACCTACAGATTTTAACTTGATTTTTAAATTATTATGTATCTCTTTATCAAATACTTGGTTGAGCAACACAATTTGTTAAAAGTTTAGATTTGGAAATTTAGCAAAATCCTTTACAAAAATATTCAATGTATGGTAGGAATAAAACTCTTACAAATGCCAGATATATGTTCCTCTTGACCTCCAGATAGTACACCCACTGATCTATCAATTTTTTTTCTACTCCTTTTAAGGAAGTTTTAGCTGTTTCAAAGAGAATACTGGTCTCATGTGACAGAGCTGATATTAGTTTTTCACTGTGCTGCAGTTGTATTGCTCTTGCCACAGTTACTTCCTGTGCCTCTGCTGTACATTGAATGTAATATGCATTCAAGACCCTTGGATCTAAGTCAGAACCAGGAATAGCAGGTTCTAATGTGGGAAGGATTTCTTTGATCACCATTTGAAAAATACCAGCTGCCTTTCTCAAACTTGTATGCATCTCCTTCGCATCATCCATTGAAACCCTGAATTTTAAGTTAAATAATTACCATTAAATATAATTACCAATTATTATCATAAAAAACCGAAGAGGAGTAACACTGACAATTTCTTTGATGCCACATATGATGCATGTTTCATGTGCCATAGTGCAATATTCACAGACATGTTGGCTATGTCAAATGCAGCATCCTGTTGAACTTGAGGGTTTTGTCCCAGCAATGAATGAGTCCATTTGAAGACATAAGAATATCTGATTTTTTTTCCTGATAACTTATAATCCATAAAGAAACCACTCATCATAGACAAGTACGAAATGAATGCCACATTCATTGTTTCCAAGGTGTGTGATGGATCAGGTAAATAATCCAAGACTCTGTCTCTGACTTTCTTCAGATCACTAGAATATGAAAATATTTCATTCAAGCCACTTTAAGATCTTGAAATGGACAGAAATAGTCAAAATAGTACAGAACCAATAAGTTGGGTAAAATTATAAATTTTAATGTACCAATAATTTACTTATTAGAGTCTTTAATTCTAATCATTAAATTAAATATCTAGGCAAGCATCAAAGCTAATACATTTACCTAAAATTGATTTTGTAGGGTTAGATAAATAAGAAATTAGGATTTTTACCAAAGAAATAATTAATACCTGGCAAGTTTTGTCAAATTGAACGACCCCTCCATTACGTTGTTGAAGCTAATTAGGGTTGTCGCCTTCAAGACACTTCTGTGAAACCAATGCGACATGACTGAAAACCTGTCAAAAATATTCACACTGGAAATTTCAAAACAAATCAAACTGATTGATAACACCTCAGGGTGGCCAACCTAAAATATCCACTTCCGCGTTATAAAATTTTTAGCTACTTTAAGTTTCTTATATTAAACATTCTTGTCTTCTGCCAGTCAAAAGGACCTTAATGTTCAGGAAAAACAATTCATGTTCTCTCAATAATGTAATACATTTTGGAAAAGTTTTCGAATAGAACAGGAATATGTACCATTTGGTTGGCAGCACGGATGGAAGTTCAAACTGAAAATGAAATTTCGCGGGAGGATGATAGATCCCCAATGCATGAGGGAATTTTCAAGTAAGGAAGTAAACGATATAGATAAATGGTTAAGAGCACACTTCTATTTCTTTATACCCAAATTTTTACAGATACGGTTAACACATTGTCTAAGCTAGGAAGGCAAGGAGCCATATGCCTAACAACAACTACAGTTTCCTTTATAATTTTTGATGATGGAACTCCCAGGAGACCCCTTGCTCAGTGCACACTGGAACAGCAGTATTTTTTTAATGAATACACATTAGTAGGAGTGTCCGAAGAGCACAATCAGATCTGCTTGCAATTTTCCCCGGGTGACTTTTTCATTCAGATTAGGTTACGATGAGACTCTAATTTGAATTGCCCAAATGACGTTTTCTTATTTTTCTCGACAGAATTATTGGCCAAAGCTATATCAAACTTGAAATCGCCACAGGCATCAAAATCGATGAAGTTGAAGCTTACAAAAAAGACTAAGCCCTGTATAACATGTGAAATTGAAACAATCACCAACTTCAAACATGCCAGAGTTTGCACACATGATGTTCCGGTTGAGATCATACCACGGAAAAACTGGCCAGAATTTCAACTGCCACCACTCCCACCGTTTGATGTACACATTAATTAAACCATCATATAACCACAACTTTTTTCTGCAGGTTTCTGTTATCTTTAGCATTGCTTTCATTCATTTTGCAGTTTAGTATTGAAATGCCAGTTTTAAAAAGATTCAAATACATTTGTGATAGAATGAAATTTCTCAGCTCTCAATTGATCTTAGAAACAACATCAGGTGGAATATTAGCCCTAAAAGTAGAAACAGACTTGGCCTCAGTTGCTACATATTTTACAAACTTAAAGGTGGAAAAGTGTCCAGGTATATGCTTTCAGTTTGGTTCTTGTACATATTTCAAAATAATTTCCAGACACATAAATTAAGGAAGGTTGTATTAAAATTAATATGAAGCAATGATTCTTCAATGCATCAAGTCTAAATATTAAAATACATTAACCTTTATTTACAATTACAAATCTTGTTACTTGAACACTTCATTTAAAAATAATATAATATGTTTTACACTGAAGAACACAGGAAATAGTGAATTACAAATAAGTTTATTATTTTGCAGAACATTGTGATAAGGATGACAAATTTGATGTTGTTGTTGATTTTAAAAAAATAATTGGGTTTCTCACCATTGAACAAGTAAATCCAACAAATGTTATATGCAACATAGTTAACAAAAAATTAATCATGATGGATGTGATTCATGAGAATGTTTCACTGAATTATCTCATACCTGGAATGCTCACAAACAAAGTTTGAATCACTTGGTTACTGAAATCTTCTAACAGAAATCAAGTTGATATCTGAAACTAAGAAAAAATTTGAAGAAAGGATATTACCAACTTCATGCCACACTACGAAGATATGTAATAATATAAGTGGAAACAATAAAAGTTTTGTATCATCAATGATTACTCCAAGTAGAAACATCACCAACCTTTGGTATTACAATTAATACTTGAAATTGTATGTTACATAAATCAAATATTGGATATCTGTGATTGCTAGGATATTATGCAATTAATGCCGCCACAATACTCTTGGTATTATCTACACAGGTAGACAATTGAGTTTTCTTTGCTTCCAGTTTCCAGAAGTGTAAATGCAACAACACAATCTCTTATTAATATTGTTGTTTAATTTTAGTTAATCTGTTTCAAGATAAGCAAAAAAACTCTGCAACATCCAAGTTGAAATGGAATTCGTGAAATAACGTTTTGGGAAAAATATTAATAGGTAATATATTTATCAAGCTTAGTTGAAAAAATAAAACTTAAATGATACAATATTGAAGTAATTTGGTTCTATTCAATGCCATCAGTGTCCATTCAATAAATTTAATGATTCGTCGTTGACGTTTTTTTTAACCATATAAGTTTAATAAAACTTTTTATAGCTCCCTACCCAAATCTCCTAGGCAATAATGCACCAAAAATATGAACTGCAAGGAGAGGTCAGCGATACTTTTGTTGTTTTGTTACCCTCTTAACATGACTTATGTCTTATTTTTATGTATTTATGAAATCATAGTAATGAGTCGACGATATGTCGTATCAAATTAACAAGAGTTCACAATGATTCTAGCAAAAGTTTTGTTGATAGTCTTCAGGTATTACGTTACGTGATAACAATTCTTTTTTCGTAAAAAAAGTTTCTTTTATTAATCTTTCTCGTTGCTGATATTTGCTGTAAACAGTTACTTTAAAAAAAATAAATTCATTTTTATTTTAATTACTTTTCTACATAACATGGAATAGTAAGAAGGTGATATGTAACTAATTATCTCTCTTAAAAGTCCTCATTTTGTCTTAATCTATCCCTCTTAACATCTTTAACTTCGCTGTGGTACTTCTGTTTATTTGAACTTATTACTGTGTTTCCCCTCAAGTTTTTATTCTGATTCTTCTATTTTCATATTGATATTCATCTCATTTCCTCCAATTTCCCCGTTTTTTTCTACTTCTCCGTCAACCACACGAATAGAATTCCACTCACGAATGGCTTTACGTTGCTCCACAGAAGAACTTATCCATTTCTTTTCAGTTCATAAAGAGTTTTCATACGCGGACATCATGATATGTTGTTAAGTAAAGTGGTACGTTAAATACCTAAAAAGGAAAGGTGTGTGGCGCCCGATGTTATGAGACACCAGCTTGAAAACATCAAAAGTGTGTCCGATAACTACTTAAAATATATTAATTTAAAATTTTTGCTTCTTTCGAACTTGTAGCGTTCCAGAACACCAATCAAACAAAATTTCGTTAATTTTTTGCTCGAACAATAACAAGCTCCCCATATGGTGCCTTAAGCGAAAGAAAAATTATCTAGAGCAAAAGAACTAACAGGTGATGCCTACAATGCGGGTGCACAAAGAGGTAAATCATTTTTGCACGTTTAAAGACCCCCTACGAACCATATTGGCGACTTTGACATTGATTACCCATATATTATACATTACACTTTCGATTTATAAAATTGTCATAAAGAACTTTAGGAGAATTTTGTTGGTTGCAGTTATGCGTATTTAAACGCCTGTGCTTTACTCTTGTCCAATCAATCTAATCACACAAATGGTAGCATTGTCGTGGTCATTATTTTGTTGCCCTTGCTTGATCCCCGAGCAAGGACTGTCAGTTTTGTCCAAATCCGAACCCGGGATGACTGTAATCCTGTCAGTTTATTAGAAAACGTAGGTGGTATGTTGGAGCGGTAATCCCCACTCATTACTCCGATGTATTTACGTCATTGAATTATGAAGCAAGTTTGCTATAATCTGTAACTTCACCTTTCTGGTCGAATTTTAGTAGCCCTAAAACTCGTGCGATTATAAATTATTGAAGTCAGATAATAGTGTTGGAATGATGCTGAAGGAGAAATGTCAGAATTGAAAGATCAAAGATGCCGAACTTTTTAACTTTCTAGTTTTTGACTGAAGTTTTAGTTATCACTGTGCCATTCGGGTCTTTGTGCCTTTTCAGAACAGCAAACGTTTTTAATATGTATTAATTTTGAACGCTGTCGTGGAAAAATTAGAAAGTAAAGTTATATTTCAAGCTCAAAAAATAAAAGAAAATAATTTTTGGCTTATCGAGCCTTGGGAACAGATTAGTTCTAGGGCATCATGCCCTTGGGTCCAAAGAACAAGAATTCTTTTCCCGGCAGACTCTGCTGTTCAGATTTCAATTTCGATCCAGAGATCAATTTCTGATCTAAGCACCTGAAACTACGTCATTTGTCAAGTTTTGGGACTCACCCTTTATTTCCCTATTATTTAAAGTACCCAAACAAATAAAAATTCTTATTTTCTAGTTAATTTTTCACTTATTTTTTTAACAATAAATTTGGAACTGGCACAATGACTGGCTGTAACGTGTGCAATGTTCATATATATGTCGGGCAAATGCTTTCATGCCTCGTGTGTGAAATATAATTCCGGATATAACAGTACTAGAGTCGTTTAATTTTTCTGTTTTTATTGTATTAGAGCAACTATAGCCACTTTATTTTTTATCTTTACAACCCAAAGTAGCAAGAGACAAAGTAATTATGTTGTGAAATTCATGGTATCCACCCGAAATATATTTTTTCTATTGCTTAAAAAACATCTATATTTTTGGAAGTATTTGTTTTTAAAGTTCACTTTCCATGAGTTTTCAGATTCAAGTAAATGGTTATTTAACGATTATATGACATTATATTTTTCAAGGATTTTTACACGGCGGTGGATATAGACGTAGATGTTACTGAGTAAATTGCAAGGGATAGTAAGACTGAACGGCGATTTATTTATTTGCAATAAACTCTTTTCATATCGATTAAATTTTAAAAGCGAATTCTGGCGTACTACTACGTATGAAACAAGAGAACATTATACTTTTGCTAAATTGATTGTACAAGGCATTTTATCGAGAAATTTTGGGTTGTGTCTGACGTTAATTGTTTAGAGAATTATTTTTTATTACAATTGAAATAATGTTTTTAATAAATCTTGTTCTCCAACTACAATAAAATGAAAATTACGCATCGATTAAAATTGAAATTAATTTTAGAATATAGATGTTTAGAAACTCAGTTACGCGATGAAATGCCGATGTGACGTAAGAACAACTTGGTAGGGCATCCATATTGAAAACTTAAAAGCGTAAAGAAGTTTGGTAAACAGTAACCAAACCATTAGCAAGTTTTTTAAGTTTAAAGTGAATTTTTTAGTGACAAATTTTGTACACGGTCAGATTATGTTTTTCGGTGTGTTCCATGTGAAATTGTGTATGAAACCGTTTTTACTCCGCCATAAAATGTGGAGCAGCATTCTTTATTGACGTGAAGGTCAGAGTCCCTCTTGATTTGGATTACATGGCGGGCTCTGTTAGGAATGTTTAGGATTCGATCAGCATGCCGGTTTTCTTTAAAGGTGAGCCTTTTGACATTTCTATATGTATCAGCAACGCCCTATTAAGAGAAGTCGACTCTGTTTATTTGGAAGATACCGTGTTATTGACTTCTGGAGACGTAAATTCGCCTTGACCTTGGTTGCCGAGGGCTTGGCCTTAAAAGCTTAAAAGGCAAATGTTAAGTTAATCATATAGAATTCAAGAAATTTCAATTAAAAAAAATGTGAGTAAACCTTACTGACTAACTAAAAAAATAAGTCATTATATTTCCACATGTTTTTTCAAAGGCAGTCAAGGAACAGGGCACAGTGGTCAGCCCAAAATCTACACCACTTGTTTTTTCTCATATTGGATTCCAAATGTACAATTTTTAAATGATTTTTTAATTATGTGATCATTGTGTTTTAATTTCAATCCCCTTCATAATGATAAATAGAGTTTGTTAATTTGGACAAATTCGCAACAGGACAAATTTTAATACATAGAGTTTAGCCAATTCCTTATTTTATTCTGAAAATGAAAATGAGTCTTCAAAGTAATGGAAATATTTGCGTATAGATTCATAATTTGTAACAATATTTCAAGAAAAATTTTGTTATGCGTAGATATTCTGTTTTATTTAGTCTTTATTGGAAAACAATAGTTTTATTGATTTTAGTTATCAGTTCCCTCCTATAGGAATAAAATTGTCAAATTATCAGCTTTACATTACATATTTACATACATTTTGTTAAAACTGCAAAATGTAAGTTTTAATGAGTCAGTCTGGAGTAAGCATTCATATTCTTTATATTCACTTAAGATTTATGACATGTTAACCAATCTTTAATAAAAGTTATTTTTCTTCAATATGTACCCCGAAGTACTTAGTTTCTTCCTTCCATGTAGTTTTGGAATAAAGTTTAGTAGTCATAATTTCAAAAATTGGGATTTGTCTTACTGTTGTCTTTAATAGTATATGATGTATGAAAATATAATTTATTTGCATTTAATTGTTCAAATATTTAAATATTGCAGTATAATATAACAATACTTAATGCATTATTAATTGTAATTAAGATTTTACTAGTTATTTCATTATTTAATTGCGTATACATACATGATTATGATAAATTGCATAAAGTCTGGATGTAATAATGTACCACTAATGATTTTGCTATTATGCAATAAGGCAAGTGAAAGTATTTTATTTAAGATTATGACAGTTGAATTACTTTACAGAAGTAAGGGACAACATGCAAATTATAAAATCCTAGAACCATAGTTTTAACTGGTTATAAGTTACATTAGGGATATCCTTTGCATGACACCCAGGAGACTTTGATGTGTAATAGTTCTTTCCTTCATGTTTTTGCCATTACTTAACTATACATTAGATAGTTTAATATTGTACATAACAATTTTTTGTGATGTTAAGCACTGTGATTTGAATGCAGAGTAACCTCAGTCTTTTGACCACCTTGAATGATCGGACAATGTTGTGTCTATTTCAGATGTGTTCAGCAATTATTTATAGTAATGTTTTAGTTATGAAAGTTTCTTTCACTACTGTATTGTCAATAGAGGAAAAATGGGCTCAAAAAAATTGCAGAACTATTGAAAAGTTGAGTGAACTTTCAAACAGATGTTTCGCCAAATTGCCTACCAAATGTTCATTTTAGGAAGTAACAGGTTCAACAGTATTTGAGTTGAGGATATATGGACAAACACCTGATTCAACGAGCGACGAAAGTTAATGAGACTAATTTGGGAGTTCGAAATACTCAAAATGGTACTTATTCAGCTGTGAAGGATACTTTGGATTGCGGTTAAAAGTTTTTCGGGAGTAAGAAATGCTCACTACCTGAAAATAGTTTAATGGCAGCTCTCACAAAAAATGAAACTTGCACATTATCATTTTAAGAGTTTGTGGGAAATGTTTATCTTTGAAATATCAGAAAATTAAAGTTAAGACAATATATTTAGAAGGAGACAAAGCTGACTGGACATTATGTAATGTTGAATCAATTATTTAAAAACCATGTGCTATTTCAAGTCTGTTGATTTAAAATATTTTTACAAAAACAATAAAACGTGACGTTTGGGATGTGGCGGTGCGAACCGGTTTTTTGAATAAGAAAAGGAAACTAGTCGTCATGTAGGAAAGCTTTTAGACATTGCACATACACTTTTGTATTAGGACTTCTTATACTAGAATACCAATTACAATTATATATAGTTTGAATTCCAATTTAGCCTTACAACTTACCCCAACTATTGCAGTTTGAATTCTGTATAATTCTTGTTTCACCTGTATTGATTTTTTATACCCTTTTATTTAAATTTCTGGCGTCATCCCTTCAAAATAAACCTGAATCCATTCCGAGTCTTTCATTTTTTGCTTTAAATTTTTGTACATACTTTGCTCGTAATTCATCATTCGGGACGATTAGGTAATATTCCTCATTTCCGACTGTTTTTATTTCGCTCAGTCAGCTTCGGTCTCCAGGTTCGACGATCAGTGTGACACCTGCCGTTTCAAAATTTTATATAGGGATATGATTCCATTGTTTCTGTCAGAAAGTTATTTGGACTTAAGTTTTCCTCACATTATTAGTTATATTTTATAAACTATTCGTTCATTTCAATAAACGAGGGAGCTCTGTGGATTGTAACCAAATTTCGAGTTTACAGTGATTGGTTCCAATTTCGGTCTGACTCTGAGTGAATCTGATCCACATTTCACAGCGAACTTTTATTTCACTTAAGACTGTATCCCAACTGTGATACTTTATTTAATTTCTTTTAATTTAAGCAGCAAATAAACTTCTAAATTTTGTGTAAAACTGTAACCCATGAAAAATTGCAAAGTTTTTGCTTGTTTTGATGTTTGTTTATTTGGGAACATAAAAAGTACCCATTGGTTGGGCACGATAATTAAAATATATTTTATTATATTTCCTTCAGTCATTTTTACAGTTAAATTGTAGAAATTAAAGCACAAATAAAATGTTACACAAAAATAATTACAAAGAACTGTTGATTTTGGGGTAACTATATTTTTTTGTGCTAAATGTGACTGGCAAGGTGATCATGATGAGTCGTTGTTACGGCAACGTAACGTGGATATTAATGAAATGGAATTCGTTCACTTTGAAATATTTGAAATGGTTCTCTTGCACATGCATATCAAGTGCATGCGTCGTTTTTTAATTTAGCAAGTATATTGAAAGAATGAATTTTTATGGAGTTTATCCAGAAGAGCTAATTTTTCGGTGCTTTAAAAGCTTTCAGATATGTAACATGCATACTTATTAGGCCTGAATCATTAATCAGATTTACATTCTGAAATAGATAAATTTTACGTAGAACTAAATGTTGTTCTTCTTCTTTGTCTTTATTATTTTCTATTACGTTCCAAATAAAATGAGTGAACAATTAGTGATGAGCTCCTACACATATTGTCTTTTTCTTCTTGGCAAATTTAATTTGGTAAACAAAAATCCTAGCACTCAGTGTGATTTACCTGCAGAGTCTTTTCACCAATATCAATTTTTTTTTAGGTACAAGATCTTATTATAGTTGTTTACATGAACGGGATGTATGGATAAAATTACCAATAAATTGTCATTAGATTTGCCATTCATCATTAGATTACCTGACTTTATTTTATCATATACAAAATTTTACACAAATACAAGAAAATTGTCTTCTTGAAAGTCATTTATCATCTTACACATTTGGTAATACTAAATGGTAGACTTTGTTTGGTGAGTAGTAGGAACATTTAATTAATTAAATAAAAGGAATGAATTTAAATAATTGAACAAGCTACATCTGCCGGGTGGTATAAATAATTACTTTAAGTTCTTTCCCTATTCCCGTCAAGGTTGATTCATTTCGATCGAATTCTCACTTCGTTGAACTTAGATGGGAAAATTTATTGAGTGCAAATTGACAAGAAAATTTTATTTAAAACTGAGAACAACTTCTTTTCCAAGGAAGACTACGTAGGGAAGCGACAAGATTTTATTATATAAAAACGTTCTAAAATTGTTACGTAACTAATTGTTCTAAAATATTATTTTTCAGAAGAGCATACAAGGCTGTGATTCACTGGATTTTTCAATTAATTGTCATAATTTTTAGTTTACGGTAATTTAATTTACCGGATCCTCAATTTACTTCAAATAAACTTACATTATTTGATTTTTGTTGAGAAAGGAACTTATGAATTCATCATCTTATATTCCAACCCCAAGAAGCAAAAATGTCTATCCAGGAATTGCATTTATTCTTTTGAAGGAACATATTTATGTATCGCAGTGTATGCGTCTAGTCGTTAACTCGGAAATTAGACTTAAATTTTTGTTTATTATCCCGGGATGAGAAGGAACCACACATACCTGTGACCAAAGCGAACATGACAAAAATTAACTTCCCGCTTGACGCTTTGACGCTTATGCTTGGATGTGAATTTCTTTGCTTCAATGCAATTAATTTCAATTTAATAAATTCTACGAATTTACTTTTTGCTTCTTAGCTCTACTTTGATGTGAATGGTGACTGAGTACCCGTAAAGTACGAGAAATGGGAGTTTGTATTTAATAATGTCCCTTGTCGGGAAAATTTTGGTCGAAGACTACATAACTGTCTGTAAGTGTTCTCGAAAAACTAATAAAAAATTCTGGCGAGCAGAAAGAAAAGAAAACCTTGAAATTTGAGTTTTCATCCAAGCATGATGTCACGGAATAGCCACATCAAGGATTCTTTGCTCCTCATGGGTGTCTTACTAAGATCCTTTTGTACACTTAATGGGAACAAAAAAGTCCACTAATATCGTTTAATTATAATCAATTATAAATTATATTATTACAATTTAAATCGATGAGTTCTCGGACCTTCATTCTGCCGGTACCTTGCAGTCATTTGACGCATATTTTAAATAACAGGACAATTAGATGGCGACTGTAAAATACTACTGTAAAATCTTGATTAAGGTATCTTTACATAAGTGTTTTGCATACATGGAAGACCGTATAAGTCACATATTCATATTAACCATCTCTTAACTATCAATAATCATTGATCAGGACTACACTAACTATGGGTATTGAAGGTACATAATTAGATGGCTTATGTCGCACTCACGATACATATACTTGACAAGTCAGATGTACGAAGTTCATTTTACATGCTGTTGCTTGCATGCAGAACCATTAATTTAGTGTTTCAACGTGAATTTATTTTGTGGACCTTGCAGATAACTTCATTTCTATAATTACAATTGAAGCGACACTTTCTTCACTTGCCCGTAGAATGTAGCAATTTCCTTGGACATTGGAATTAGAATATATTTAAATTCAACCTTTTGAGGCCTTTGTATTATTCGTACGACAACGTGCTTCTTATTAATTTAAATAAAGTATAGAAGGTTTATTTACTACATCTTTCATTTGGTCTTGCCCTTTATACTTATTCATCTAAGCGTTTTATTGATGAGAAGTAAAGTAGGAAGTACAACTTTGATTCGCTGTGAAACTAACAATGTTTATTTTAATTTTTAATAAGTGCGGTACATTACTTCAATTAAAACTTTACATTTTGACATTTTATTGAAAATAAACTTCAATTTATTGTCCAATCTTGAATTTTATTTTGCAGCTTTTGTATATACACTTAAGTTAGTGACTCCTTAGATTAGTTGACCCTCCATAATTACGTGCTTCCAAATGTTTATGACTACATTAGGGTGTCAGTTTCATGTCATGGTTTTACCATCTGCGTTTTCTTGCCCATTCGAATGAGCGAATTGTTACTTAAATGATAAATAATTTGTGTTATTTATAGTAATGACTCGGAGAAATTTGGTACTGTCCGACCGCACTGGTCCAAAAATATATTAAATAAAACGTATTATCTGGAAATATACAGGCTACTAACAAAGCGGCAACTTTATTTTTGCCTCACAATATTTCATTGTGGGACAGAAAATGAGCAAGTATTGGTATTGTTCCTTATCATAAATGGTAAAACCGTACAAGGAACAAGGGCCACCTATATGCGGTTCACAATTTTATTTTGCTCCTCAATTTCATACTTAACAAAATCCCTGAGAAAATGTTAATGATTCCTTTCGAATCGAATTTTTTGTCTGCCTAGAGAAATCGAATTCCATTTTGCAAACTTTGGTCAACCCGCATTGTCATCTTTGGCGCCTTGCTATCCGACTAATTTTTATGTGTGTGCATACCTATGCTGATCACCTCTCAAATCGTTGAAGTCGTCGCCTTTTCACAATAATTTTTACTAATTTGTAATAAAACGGAGCCAAACACAGAGCTCAACGTCGGTAATGTCGTCTGAGTTTTCTTTGATTTACAAACTTTCCGAAATAGTGAACACAAACTTAGAGCGTTAAGCAATAACTATTGGTAAGGAACATCCTGTACATCGATAAATTTGATTTAAACTGCTAATGATTTGGTCGGGGACCATTAGCGTTTGAATCCCCAAAATTTGTAGGGGGTGTTAAAAAAATATTAAAAAAACGTGTGTAGGACACGGTATGCAGTCTTTGTATTTATGCAATTCCAGTATGACATTTCACATGGTTGAATAATGTGATGGCTCTGGCCAAATGTATGAAAAAATTGATTTGGATTGGCAACCTAAATAATAACCCTCCTTTGGGTTGCATAGATTTGAAACAGGCGAAAACGAAAAATAAGATGTAAATGTATAAAAGGTGAATTCAATCGTTCTTAATTGAGTGAAGTTTAATGAATTGTTGGGTTTCATTCCAAACATTTGTAATTCGAATTCAATATGAAAGTGAGTCAAATGTTGTCCCGAAATGTAGAGATGTCTTGTATGCATTGTTGACGCCGATTTTCCAATACTCTCGCATTAATTCTTTCTTTGTCTTATCATTATGTTTATCGGGTTATCTCTACCTTTAGAGGTGTTGTTAAAACTTACTGTTTTCATTGTGCATCTTGCCAGAGGTGGTTCATTTGAAGGGTGGTGGTTGTAAAATTCTTATTGGTAGAATTCGTACTTGTTGGAACTAGCCAACGTCACGAAAGGCTAACCATTTAAAATTGATGGAAAATTACAGTTTTGTTATATTTGTTTATATTTAAGTGAGGCACACTACATATTCATGTAGTTCGCTTCCATTAGAATTAAGTTTTTATAATACTCTTCTTCATGCAAGAGCCCTGCTTTGCAATAGCCATGTACTATATAAATTTCATTAATTGATTTTTATTGCAAATTCTGAATTGATACGGAAACCAATTTGGAATTGGATACAGAATCAGATAGAGCCTTGGCGTTGAAGATACAAACGCTAATATTGTTTACTGTGGAACTCCGCTGAAATACAATAATTATAATTGCGGAATGTAATGTGTAACATGTTCCTAGTTCACTGTTCGTTGGAAATAATTTTCGGGGAAATCTAATTAAAAATTGAATAAAATTGAAAACTGTACTCCTTTGTCACTCTTAACATTTTGTAGGCGTTACTAATTTCAAATTGTAATTTTTACGAACAATTTTGTATAGTCTACTTCAACCTTAAGAATACCTTAAGATCAATGTCCAGATAGATTACTTCGAATTGAACGAGAGCTTGACCGTCTGAAATAAGCTGGTTCTGGAAAACACTTTGTTTTCATTTTTATTTTATTTGATACCAGTGTATTGTCTGATGAAAATGAAAATATCTATCCCACTATCTGAAAACAAAAGAGAAATTTAGGGCACGATAAAATCATACGCACATCTGATACGATCGTAGCGACTGGGCGGCAGTAGAAAAGCTGTAGGAGACCTAAATGTATTAGGAAGTCTATTTTCTTGGGGTTTCTAGTTACCGGAAGTGTTTCCCTATCAGCTTGTCAATTTTCTTTTATTTCGGGCTAATATTATTAGTTTTTATGTTTTGCACTCGACCAAAAAAGGAAATTTTCCGTTTCAAAATAAAATTCTGTGGTTCCATTACTTTGAAACAAATTTAATAATTTTACAAGCTTTTGATGTAGATGAATAATATTTGTCCTGGCAGGTCCTAGGAATCATTCGAAATTCGTCATATACCTATTGAATAATTAAGTGTCGGGAAATGAAAGTTCGGAAAAATGATTACTAGTCCTAGGCAAAGAAAATTAAATAATATAATTCTTTTTCCACAATACGAAAAAAGCGTACTTGATTGATTAAGAGACTTGATTGATTAAAGAAAGATATCAGAAGATTTGCTTTACAAAAGAAAATCCAATAAAAGCATGAAACAAGAAAGAAAACATAATGTAGAAAAATTATGCTAGTAGTCTTTTATTGTCGGTCCCATTTACGTTATGTTAATTCACCTGATGCTATAGCCTATTCTAAAAACAAACTAACTGTACTTAGAATGATAGTAGTAGTTCACACATGGGTTACTTCAACCCACCCTCTGGGCTGTACTGTTTGAGGATTGTTTTGCAGTCAGTCAAGGTCAAAACCCGGTTCAACAAAAACCTTGGGCCTTGATTTTAAACGCAAATGAGGTTATGGAAATTGAGATGAGAAAAAATAATTCACCTGAACCATTTTGTAAAATTTTTATGGAAGATTTATATTTGCGTCGCATGCTTAAGGGGAGAGGTAAATGGGGTGGGAAATGTCTAACCCTTATCAATGGATTGGGTATCATCGGGTACCTTTGACTTGTGTACGCACAACCATAATGTTTTTTTTCAAGCGTGATATGATACGTTCAATAAAATAAATTAATTCTTGATTTTCTAATAGAAATCAATGTGTTCCAAAAATTACGTTTCTTTTTCGGCGCGTCAAACATCCATAAAACGTTTGAACGTTTCATCCCGTTGAGGTTCTAGTTGATGAGTTGGGCTCACGGGTGACAACTTGGAATTTAGGAGCTAAGAAGGGAGCAATGGCCTAGCTTCTTAGTTTTCCGACAGTTGTTTTCCAATTGAGAAATACGACTAACAAAAGCCACATTTTCTTTTCAGGTAAGATGTCAACTTTTTGGAGGAGAATTTATACTTGGTGTAAATACTTAGGATTCTGTACAGATCGACTGTTGCAAGGTATCTATTCAAATTTGTGACGTCATGAACTGTTTAAAAAAGACTTCTAGCTTCCAGTGCTGCCCATATAATAGAAACTCTAAATGTGATTTTCCTGATTTTGGGTGTACAATTTCGATTGTATCATAACAATAGAGTCTGTGAATGATGACGAACCAGGTCGAATCATTTTATATTAGATAAGTGTCACTTGGTGAAATCATTCTTTGCTTAAACAATTGTTTCGCCTTTATCATTCACAACAATGATTATTTTATAAAATGGGCTGGGTCAGTTCAATGATAATACGGTTTATTTCTTTAGAGTGCTATATTTTTAGACAATCAACAGATATTTACTGAGTAGTAGATGACAGGTAGATGAGATGGTTTTGCTATTTAATAAAAAAATGAGAAATTTCTCACAAATAACCCTCTGTATACAAGTGCTAATTGTAATCCAGTTTCTTCCACACTTCGGGGCCAATGTTCACTTGAGGATTATAGTACCCACTTCACATATTGTAATAGACATCCGGAAAATAACTTAACCCTTTTCTTCTCTATACCCTACTCTTAAGCAGTTGAAATAAACGAATAGAATTTGAAGTCTTAATTATTACATAGTGTACGTGTAAATACTGCAATTAGTAGTAAGATGAACTACAAAATAAATTTTATGGCGAGCGAGGCATCGACGAGTGAAAACAAATTTATTTTGTGATCCTGTAAATCTGGTAAAGTTCTGTGACAAGAAGTTAAATTTAATCATTAAAATAAATTCGCAAAGAAAACAACCGGATAATACCCATAATTTCAGGTTGTTTATTCTCTTCTAAAGTTGATACCCTAGCTAATTTAATAGTTTATTTGTTTAATATTCAATTTAAAGGTATACGAGGCAGGTAGGTATTCAATGGTAAAGAAGTATACTTAGCAATAACCAGCTATTTACTTCATTTGAGATTCGGCGAAACATAAAATTTATAAAATTATCCAATCATTCGTGGTTCACTGTTAATCTATTTATGTGTAATTATGTGTAATATGATAATTATCTTGGAAGTGCAAAGTAGTTTCAGCGGCTGGGTTGTCGGCTGAAATGTACATTTTAAAATTTAATTATGAACTTTCTCTTCGTTGGTCTGATGAATAATGAAGTTAATTTTTTTTCGTCTTCCGTACTTTTCTTCCGACAACTGAGTCAGATCATAAACGAACAAATTATTAAATGCCTGCACTTCTTATGGTGGGAATTGTAAAGAAAAATACCGTGCTTTTTTTATTTCATGTGTCAAAGGTTTATTTACGGTAAACCTAGGTAAAATAAGAAGCAAATTAAGTGCAGTGAACGATCCAGAATCTTCATCAACAGTTGTAATTCTAGTTATTTATATATACATATTATTAAATTACGATTGGTCCAATACCTGTTATCATTAAATTAAATATTAATTAATCTGTCAGCAGGTCGTGGTCGCATGATGAAGGGTTGAATTGTTATTTACGAATTTTGATTATGTACGAGTCCCTATCTACAATCATGCTAAGTACCGGTCACTGCCTGTGGTTTGAACGGCCAAGCACTCCGCTCCAGATGATCATTATAACTCAGAGGCCATTGCAATTTGTTCGTTTTTTCACGGCTACGCATTGCGTAATTATTATTTTTTGGTATAGAATTGCATGGATTATATAGGGTAACTCCACACTGCAGTAAAAAAGAAAGAACGAAACTGAAACTTGGGGGGGGGGCTGAAGGGAAGTGGGCGGAATAGCGAATTCAAGTAATAGACCTTTTTGGAGCGCTAAAATTCCAAAATTCCTGCTTTTATTGTTTGATGAATTGAGAATTTCACGCGACCGGAGATTACGGGAAAAATGGATAGCAGAAGAATACAGAAGTAATATAGACCTATATTACTCAATTCTATATAGAGAAAGAGTGGACGCAAAATTTTCTATGCTACGTTTTTGTCAGGCACAAGCTTTTTTGGCACCAAATGTCAATGCTGAATACCTCGTGTTACGTAATAAGCCCTCGAGCGGGGACACAATTCCCTGGTTTGCTATTTAATGGCAGATTTATTTTGCAAGAAACAATTGCCGAAGAAGATTCAGAACATCAAATTTACAAAAGAACCATTGAATAAAGGCTTATTTTTCGGGCTGATAGGATTTTCCTTGAAACACCTTGGTTTTGGGAAAATTATTTGTGTTTCGCCATGTCTGTTTCATTAAGAGATTTAATTTCCTCTCCGGCTTCACGTCCGCCGCAAACTCATGGCGATTTAGGAAATCGCCGTCGGATAACCTTGCGTTTTATTTAATGGTTGGAGTTTTACGTTTCTTGTCTGTTTGCGTGCGCTTGCGTATAATTTATAACGTGCAGACTACCTGACTAAACTTATTCTACTTGCCGGTCGAAAGATGCAAATATGAGTGATTATTTACTTGTAGGCAGGCACACGAATCATCTGACCGTCTAGTTTTCCTTAGCCTTGAAATGTATTGGACACAATAGGTTGGTCACCAAGTTGTTTTCCAACCCCTTTATGTTGTATGCAGAAAGCGAGGTACTTGTGTATTTAAGTGCATTCTAGTCGCCTATTGATAGACTAGAGAGAATTAGAATATAAAAACAACAAAACTTTTAAGATTTGAAGTACAAGATACCTACCGTACAAGATAGCTCAATAATATCAATAAAAACTACCCAAAATAGAAAGAAACAATAAACAAAAGTTTTATGATATATAAGTTTTGTAACCAGTAAGGTAGTAAATAGGAAATACTATCTTTACCAAATAATAGAAAAATGAAAAATCGAACGGTTTAAAGTATGAAGAATTTAATTATTACCAAAATTTGTAAATTCTCATATGCTTTCCGCTTCTCAAATCCTAACGGGTCGTCGAAAATCCAAATATCTGACTGTTCATTTTGCCCAGTCATAGAAACATGAAAATCTGTAATATACAATCATCTATTCGTACTTGTAAATTATTTAATGCAGACAGTAGTGTAAGAATCAAAATTTTATGAAGTGTGATCTCTTCGATGAATGATCGCTTTGACCCTGTGTAGACATGTCATTTTATTCATCAAATTAAATTTCAACCTGCGACATTAAATTCCACCGATATCAGAATAGATTGATGTACTTGGAAATTTTAGTTATCGTTATTCTCCTTTTCCAAAATTACCCGTATTTTGGTAAATTGTATTAAATGTCAACTTGGTATATTGGGTAAATAAAACTCCTTTGAATGTGACATTAGTAATGAGTATTATTAAAATATTCTAACCAGCTTGCCATTCGAAGAGTTTTAATCTTCGGCCATTACCTTTCTATGGGTTTCTAAATTTTCTATAAAAGAAATGAGTTTTATGATGAATTTATAGCGGCTTTCGAAAGGTTGGAATCTTTGGGCAAGTTTTCCTTTAACTCAACAAAAGATAAAAGTTAATAAGATGTAGACGACTTCAGTTTGATGTTACACTTCCTAAGTATTCTTTTACTGTTGCCGTGTTGAATATTGTTGCTGTGGTTGTTACTCTGAATTGCTTGCCTAAAAGTGAATGTTATTTTAAGTAAATTAGTAAGGCAGTGATTAATATTGAGAAAAACATAAGCCCACTGAGGACAAAAACCATTTTAGTGGAAATGCTTTATTTGATTCGAAAATTATGCTTAACATATGTATCATTAAGTACTCCACTAAGTAGTGGAGATTCAGGTAAACAAAGTGTATGCTTTCTAGAATCTCGCCCGATGAGGCAATTGAAATTTTCGTCAAAATGTTTGCTTCGGGTCGAAGGTTATTGTGCCACATGTACGTATAAAGTGACACGGTGCCTTTAAATTACTTCATTTCTTGATAAAAGCTGAACATCAATGATTAATTAACCATTTGTACGTTATAAATATAAGCGATTATACGTTTCGGATAATTCGGCTTCTTTGATTTCCAGTGATTCGTTGTTCTATAGGTACACTTATAATGTTATATTTCAACATTTAAAGGAATAAGTGTAATGATTTTGCATCATTTCAGAGACAATAAAAATTTCAATGTTTAATAACAGATGAATTAGAGTCGATTTATACATTTTGGGCAATTAACACGGTCAGACAGCCTTGTGCCAAGAGTAACGTTAATTAATTTTTCTAATAGACGGCCGCAAATAGGGTTGGCCAAATGTTTCTTAGGGCGAAGGTAAGAAACGGCGTGTATCTATGTTTTTGTTATCCTTTTTCAGAGGTGGTCAATTACGGTAACGCGTAAGGAAATTACGTTGCTTTTATTTTTTTTTAAATATCTTTATCGCGTTATTTTCCTTTCTTCTTAAACGAAAGCGAAATTAACAAAATGTCCCAATTGAAATAATCTTCAATGTTAGTCAGTCACTGGGTTAGTAGGACAAGTTAGTTGAGCTCATGGTCGCCGTGTTCTTCAAATAAGTAAAAATGAAAAATGTTTGTTGGAATTGATCGCGGCCGCCGCGATCTTTTCAATAAATCGGCCCGACTTCTTAGAACTTGGCATAGGGAAATCCAAAAGAAGATACTTTTTCCGCGACATTTAGCCAGCATTGTGCCTTTCATTTAATAATGGAGAATTTCTATTTTGCCCAATTCTCTAAACTTTTGTAAGCCATGGTCAACAACAATATGACATTCACCGAATTCACATATTACTATTATTGTAAATGTTGTATTAATCATCATCAGTAGCATCATCACCCACATCATTATCATTGTCCTGTCGTTAATATCGACAATATTTTTCTTTGGAAATAAGTATTCAAAGTGGGAGTGCATATATATATATAACCGTACACATATTGATTTGGACCTTTATATATAAAAACAATATTATTTTCTTAAGAACAAGGAAAGGAATCAACATGTCTTTAAGTTAAATAAAAAAGCGTAGTGAAAAAGAGTTGTGCGGTTGATGAAACTATTGATTCAGTTGAATAATTAAAAGGAGTCAAAAATTTAACAAAAGGACCTTTTACAAGTTTAGTATTTTACTCTGTAAATTAACTTGGTGTCTACGTGTGTCTATCGAAACCAACATGCTTTAATACATGATGTTATAAAACATATTTATTTTTATTATAGTTTTTATCATAAAATTTACGGTTTTATTTATTGTGTGTTCTGTCATTAAACACAATACTTATCTATTTTTTTCGTCGAAGCAGTGTTTTGCGACCACTGTTCAATCACGCTCAGGTTACACCCAAAGATTGACCATTTCTTCATTACTTAATTTGTGTTTCACAGTTTGAAGTAACAGAAAACTAATTTGTTTCAAACTTGCCGCCTCTTTCACTTTCACTTTCTTTTGGGTGCTTTCCATTTCTTAAACAGTGCTTTGTGACGTCTCTTCTTCACTGGATTTTGCATTGCTCATCGTCGCTTCTTGGTTTTAAACTTACGTCACGATATTTTTGTGTCGGCTTCCTTTAACTTATTTTTACAATCTGTTTTTGCTTTTACTTGTCGGTACTTTTGTACCTTCTTGTAGTTGAATTATTATTTTGAGTTCGGTATAATCTTTGATGGGCATTACCCAATTACCATCCGTACCCTGTTGTTTTCCTTGTATGTATTTAATCTATTAATCCGATGTGACTTAAAAAAGCGTAATTATTCCGATAAACTTAATATTTTCGTCTGTTTAGCTGTTAATAATGTTGGGGGCCATTTTTTATTGATATTTATTTTTTCGTCCAAAACGAACGAATAGTTCCTTTCGAGTAGTTCAAAGCACACAAATTTATTCAGTGAACTATTTATTTTAATGCTAAGCAGATCAAAAACTTTTTGCCTGGTTTTCTCCTTTTCTATCCTTCTGTTTCTTAATGCTTCTGGCGGACTCTTTGTTGGGCCTAAGAAGAAGTTTCTCCGGCTCCATGTTGTGTCAATTCAACGAAGCTAACAATTTATTATTTTCACCAATCGTTGTCATCGTACTATTTGCTTTGTTTTTGTCGCAGTATATGGAAGAAAAAAGTTATTTGAATTTTGTACCATTTGCTTTAATTCAAGCCTTCCATCATCTTCTTTCTTCTCACATCCAGTGAAGACTGTATGGCCCTTCATTTTTTGGTTTATTACTTTTCCAGAAACTTTTAGGTTGATAATCCTGAGAACAATAAATTTTTAACAAGTTTTCCGCCAATTTGAAAACGATAAAAATATAGAAGAAAAAATGTCCGAAGGATTCTAAAAAAATCGGTTTATTTTAATATTTTTTTTCGTCCTGTGATTACTTGAAGGGAGCAAGAATGAGAAAGAGAAAATTAATTTCATTTGTGACTTCAATCATTGCTTATTCGTGGGCGAATAAACATAGCAAAAATTTGTACACATCATTTCCAAATCTGTCCTTCCTTTGAATTACGCGGATATAATTTTCAGTTTTCCATTCCATTCCAACTCAGAAGTTTGAAAAGTTAGAAGTTCAATTTTCTTGTAGTTACGTTATGCGTTACCTGTCACAACTTTTGAATTTGCTAATTTGGATTTAAGCATGCTGGAATAAGCATCCCACACGTCTTTCTCTGTCCATTGTTTGGCTATGCCACAAAATCTGTTCCCAAATATATAGTTTTCTTAAAAGTAATATTTGGTTACTCGATTCAACCTGATAAAGCACAACAAAACCTTTTTTATGTAGTAGATATATTTACAACATTACAAGCATCAAAGTGAGTCTAAGTATCATTTTATGATATCAATAATAACATTATGTCATACTCTTTTTTTCCAAACTTTTCTTCTCAAAAAGTAAAACCAATTTAATTTAATTCGTGTAACGCTTCGCGTGATGAAAGTACTACCGACCTAATAAGTTTCGGTGTAGTGACATTTACGGTATTTCCTTAAGGTCAGCCTAAGAAATAATTAGGAATTTTCTTGTTCAATTGTCGAGATGTTCTTGTGAATTGTAATTTAAATTGGAATGTGCCACAACCGGAAATAGATGACAATTATTGAAAAATGCCTTGTGTGCACTAAAACTACAAATCACATCTGAATAGTATTTTACTTAATTTCTAGAGGATTTAACTTTAATTTAAAGTTTACAATAAAAGTGAATTAAGAAGTGAAACATATTTATTGTTAATTTCTTAAGGGGTGGATTGTAGATCGAACAAGTAAGAAAACAAGAAACAGAAATATATGTGGCATTGATAAATCCAATCAGCTGGTAACATACAATACAATAATGCATGCAATGCCGACAAATAAAAACTCACGAGTAGTGGGGAAACAGCTTTCTCTTTTCCCTAGTATATCGTTGCACAACACCTATGACATCAAAAGAATGGAGGTACGCCAAAGCTGACTTTGACGTGACCAACTTGTTTAACTTTTCTCCTGCATATTTGTAGCTTTAACATATAAGAATTGATAAAATGTTGAAGTAAAGTTAAAAAGCCACATTGTGGATTTCTCAATTAATTTTTAAATATTTATTATAACTGGGTTACATAAATGGGTCTTCTAGTGAGTTTTGTTTTCATCGTTCATCAAAATAATTCACATGTTTATTATATTGTTACTTGGGAGACTAAATCTTCCTTAAATAAAAAAAGGTAAGCAGTCAAAAACTGCTCAGTGTTTCTGAAAACTACCCGAGAAAAGACTGGTGTAACTGCTAATTTTGAATAATTGTCTGAGGTCGTTAAATTGGTTTTAACATATGTTTGGAGTGGTTTTGTAGTTTAGATTTTAGGTCGAAACCCCTTTGTAACGCAGGAATACAGAAGAGTTTAAAATATTACTTTGACACAATACAGTAATTAATAGTGTTTTTAATGAAATACTTATTATTACGTGTAATTACAAAACTCAGTAGGAAGTATATTTTACTATAGTTGTATAACACAATATTTCTATCATCTTTTTCCTGGTATTCTGTATTGTTTTTTGTGATTTCAGTAGTTTCCTTTGTTACAGTTTTTTTGTTTTAATTACTCAGGGTCATGCTCAGAACCATGGACAAAGTTGTAGGGTATACCCGTATGAGTCGTGGAAAACGAACCGGAACCATCTTGACATGTTTGTCCTTTAACTAATATTCAGCATTTCCTCGATTGTTTTTCAATAGGAAAAGAAGAGTTTTCACACTAATGTTTTCATGTACTTATTATGTTATTATTTTTTAGTATTTTCTACAGGAACCGTTGCACGTAAACCATAATTGTGCACACACTGAAGTATTGCAAAATTCCTTAACTTCCTGCTAATAATGTGCAGTACTCTGCTATGTTTGGAATTGCTACCACAAAATCACAGTTACTACTGTTCATTACCAAATATTTTTCTGACAACCATTCTTTTGCTCCATACATTTAAAAATGTCAAACACCGAACCATGACTTGAATTTTGTCTTCCTCAATGGACACAAAATGCGTACTTAAGTCAGTCGTTGTACGCGTGGTATTATTGGAGTATAATAAATTTTCTTTAGATGGTAGGCATCAAACAAACAGCAGACGTATTTCAGTTTACTAACTTTTTACGAGTACCTCAAGTCAGGCAAAATTTTCAAATAATAGCGTAAGGAAATAAATTAGCGCTTGTTACTTTTCACCTTGGTGTTCAAAATTGTAGATTTGATCTGCACAATATTTGTTCCTTTTTTATAATGCCGTGTCTTGTGATGTTACACTGGGCATTGAGTGATGTCCATGGGCTTCGACCTTGATGAAGCACTGCGTTGCTTTTCATTTCCATTTCCATGGATTTATTAGCGAGAACTGGTCTCTCTTCCGTTAAACCATTTATGTTAGTTTTCGACCTGCATGGTTCAATTTTCAGTTTACCACTTCCGGACGTGAGTTTATAAAACGACTATTCGTATAGTTAAACCTTTGCTTTGAGTTGGGGCTAATTTTTGTCAACATTGTTTTTCTTTGCGATACGCCTGAAGCATTATCATTTTATATTTAAAGCATCCGATCTATTTTTTTTTCGTTTGCAGCAGACATTCCGTTGTGTGTGCAAACACTGCAAGCAATCAAGGATCTTTTGCATATACTACCCGTCAAGGTGGTGTACTGTGTTCTAGTAAACCTGCTTGAAGTTACACTCATTTTATATCTGTTCTTTATAACATTAGCCTGCGAATTTTTGTTGTACGAACGATTTACCATGTAAATAGGTACTCTAAACCTCTTGTTGCCTGCATCAGTTACATCACTCGGGGAAACTTTTGGCCAATGAAATTTTATTCTATGAACGACCTTCGGGTACCGTAATTTCCTGAGGTAGTTAAACAGTTACAGTGACGTCAGACAACGCTTTAACATTGACAGCTTAGGTGTCGTTTGCAGTAATAATAATAAAAGTGAAGATAGTTTTACTGACACATTTTTTTGTTGTTGGTTGGAGCAAGAGTTTATGCTCATTGATTGTAACAAAATATGTTATAAAATATGTTAGATTAGGTCTCTTCAGTCTCTTAGAGACATGCAAAGGGGAACTACATATTTATTTTACGGTGTTTCGCAAAAGCACATTGCCTTCCTGTGCTCATTATTATAGTAAGATAGAAAATGAATGGTGTTTTGTCTGTCATTCATTAAATATTCATTGAATATTTTAAAATTTAAGAAAATTTGGCTATTAGTTTCAACGAGAAAGTACAGAGTTTATAGCAAAGCCGAAAACACTTTATTAGTGACAAAAAATTTCGTTTGCTCAAAAATGGCAAAAAGCTTCAATATCAAGCACAAAATGGCTAATTTGATGATATTTAACGAATACACGTTACTTTCAAATGACTACCGGTGTGACGTAACAGTCATGCTTATTTTGCTAAGAAAACGAAAAGAGTTTTTGTATTGGTCCCTGCGTTTCACCAAACGGTACTCTTGGATTTGACGACTCATTCGACTTTTGCTGGGACCTTTCAACTTTTACTGTGAGTACCTTTTAACAAATTTCCTGCTCGATGCATGCCGGTTAGTTAAGTCATTTACATAAACTTAAGTTAATTAAATAACCGGCAAATAAATGAAGCATTTATTAAGTAATCAAATAACTACATTAGGTATTTAAATCGAATATTCGAATTGCCTTCGGATTGAACAACTTCATGTTTAATTAAAATCTCTTTTTAAGTAATTAGTTGCTCGCCATTTTGCTTGGCTTTACTTTATAGTTTTAAAGACTTAACCGAAAACCATTCGAATGCCTAACACAGCTCTAATGTAGGAAAATAGCATTACGTTGAGTACAGTACGAGCTTATTAATTCCATTGGTTTTGGATTGCAATAATTGATTACGAGAACAACTTTCTTATTAATCATTACAACTTAATTAATCGATTCGTGCGCATTTTGACTGAGTTTTGCACTACAATTTTCACATTATGTACTAAGCATTACCTGTCACATTTGAACAGTATTTTAACAGAATCAGAAATAATTGCTGGAACATCATGTACTTATTGTCGTAGGAATTACGTATTGTTCTTATCGGAATCACA
Source organism: Polyplax serrata (assembly GCA_037055365.1). Lineage (NCBI taxonomy): Eukaryota > Metazoa > Arthropoda > Insecta > Psocodea > Polyplacidae > Polyplax > Polyplax serrata. Next base: position 526,767 of record JAWJWE010000038.1, on the reverse strand, counting down.
AAACAATTTGTTCGTTGAAAGAAGGTTTGTTTAAGGTGATTGTTTAATGGAAAGATGGTATCATAATTAATGTATTAGAAGCACCTAAAAGTTATACTTTTTGAAATTGGATGGCACTTTTAATTTTTAATCTTTCTTGAGGATCAGAGGCTAATTACCACATTAGTAGCCTCAGGGAAAAATTATATTTACTTATAATTTATTTATTTTATTATTATTATTATTTATTTGGCGTTATTAATATTAATCGTACTCCTTTATTGTTTTTCTTCTGTAACATCAATATATTCTACAACTTTGCATTTAATATTTTTCTGTTTAAAATAAAATACAGTATTAAATCATGTTTTGAATAGTAGAAATCTCATTTAATCTGCCACTTTAGGAGTGATAACAGCAGAAAACAATAAGTGCAATGCCCAAGGTCTTTAATTTTACCTCATGGCCATTTACTTGATTTGTCTTACAAATTTCTGAAATTTAAGTTTCTGTATATCAGAAACCGCAGGATTACGTTTGATATTTAAACGTAATCTTTCCGAACGAACAAAAAGTAGGTGTTAAGATTTTAGTAGACAAACCCTCTGTGTATCTTTTTAAAACTTTATGTAAATTTTTATGTAATTGAATGGCTAATATGAGTTAATATTTTTCATTATTGGATTCCATCAAAGCTTCAAAAGGCTGAACAATTTTTATTAATAAATGTAAAACTTTGTGCAAGAAAAGTGATTTTTCTTCAGATTAAATGTCAGTTACATGAGATTAAAAGGATGAAAAATGGCGCGCACATAATGGGTGCGCTCTCGCAAGCCCGAACGAACCGACGTGAATCCCGAGCTCGTTACTCTAGTGGAGATTCGTCGAACTTGTCGAGGCTACCTGCTTGATCAGCCAGTAGACATGAGACGTGAGAAACCCGAAAGTAAAATGTGATACCGTATTTGTTATTTATTTTTATTTTATTTAATTTTTTTTCAAAACCGAGAGAAAGGAGCGCGGTTCTTGAGTGAAGCAGAAGAATCAAGTAAATAAAAATAATAAAAAATCGAAATACGGGCTCGTTTCGCGTGTGTGTATGCAGTAAAATTATATTTCATACACGGAGTAGGTAGATTCTACGCACGTAGAAAAGTGGATATTGCAATTTTTGGATTTTAATTGGATTCGTCTGCCGATTTGGTTTTATTTATTTATTGTACGGCCGTCTAAGTTTTGGGAATTGAGTGTTACCTGCAGTGTGTGTTTTCTTACTGAGAATGGTGTGAAAATTCAAAAGAATGAAAAAGTTATTCTGGAAATCCGATTCTATCCTGAACCCTTCGAACGGGGCAGAAAATGGCGTTCCAAAGTTGAATTTTATTCTGTGTAAAATCATTTTTAAAATCGTCCACGCCTCGGACAATTAACAGTGTCAGTTGTGACATGTGTACGCGAGGAAGCCATCTTTGGTTTAAAATAATTTTTTTGTTTTGTAAATTATACTGTCGCCGGTTAAGAAGAAACCTACTGAGCGCATGGGGTTGTGCCGCCATTTTTGAGGGTGGAAAAACCTGTTGCTCGTGCGACATGTTTCTGATTGTGCCTTTTGCTGTGTCGTCTTTTTATGTCATTATGGACTCGGTTGTCATAAAATTCTGCGTCACTTGTGTGTTACGCACAACTATTGCAAAATAATTTCAAAACTCTTTGAAACACACGTATTCTCCAGTTGCAAACTTGTCGCGGTTTTTCATCTTCTCTCACTCGGTCATCTTCCTTACTGCCCCAGTGGGTGTGCGCATAATTTACCTTGCGGGTCCTGCCTGCCTGCCTACTTATGAATTTGAGAATATTTGTAGTGTCAGTGAGACAGTCTCAACGGCGACGCCGACCGATTCGTTTCGGTCGTTGGAACGTCGGCAAAAGAAATGGCGGAGAAAAAAAGATTTCTGTTGGCTGCACTGTTTAATCCGTGAACCTGCCATTGTTTTCCTTTTCACTTTTCATGCCTGTTTTAGGTGTATGTTAAAACACTATTGTTACGAGTCGACAAGCGGGTAATGAACTTATAATGGAGTGCAGGCATGATAAATCGGTATCATGTCCGAGTTTGAAAGCTGTTGGATGTTTGCTGATGGTCAACTCGATGACGGATGCTCGCCCAAGGCCAAACTCACTTAAATCGCAACTTTTTCCCAAATTAAATGAATGGATTTTTAATTCTATAAATGGCGAACTCCTTGGTTTTGTCACTGTTGATAGTAACTTTACCCAACAAATTCTCATATTATTTATTCGTTTGAACAACTATTTCAAAACTATTTAGTACCGAAACGTCATATTGTCGGTAAAGTGCAACATATCCTTATACTCTCTAGGCGTTGAAAATTCTATTGACTTCTATTTTACTTAATGCCAGCATGCTGCATATCTGACCTCTGTAAGGTTCTTGTACTTCCTGTTGTTTTTGGTATTTGAACATTAAACGAAAAAAATGTGTAAGAGTGACCGACCAGTTCGGTGTTGGCACGGGCCTTTTCATTTGCCCGTACGAAATTATTGTTTGAACGCGTATGGACTCGTCCCACCTGTTTTTGCCAAACCGGTTTTCTCGTTGGTTTTATTAAAATCAGTAAATAATGTTTCTGAATATTCATAAAAATTCACAAGTGCAACTATAGAATCAGTTAAATTGTTGAACAATTGTTTTTAGTTTTTGCCTACATCTTTTTTGGTTTGGTGATGGTGATCGATGATGGTCGGTTGAATTCAAATGTAGTGAGTGTGTTCCACCCTTTGAAATTTTGAGTGCACACCAAATGCAGTAGACGCTTAATCCGTATATTGGTCAACTGTATACTTTTTGTTATACAGATCTAATGTGTTGCACGAACTTCATAACAGCAAATAAACACTTACCTTTCAAGCAGAAGGTACTACCTTCGGTTTCACGAACACAAGGTGACGATTAATTAAAGAATACCCACATGTACGGCATACTATATTGTCCAATAACATGCATTCGGTTACCCTGAATTTACTTTCCGAGGTCTTCTTTTCTTTTGGTGCAATCGAATTTGCCTTATTAAATATGTTTACAAATGTTGATTGCCAAAGTTACAATTTGACTATTTTTGATACTTTAATTATACAACTTTGCTGTTAGATTGAGAATTGGAAATTAAATAGTTGGAATTTAAATCCTCAGTTTCCTGCTGCACGGTACAAACTTTTCTAAGTGAAAGTTCTGTAAAGTTTCTCCGTAATAAGCACTGGTATTTAATGGACTTGGTTTTTCCGAAGCAGTTCATTCTTCTTCTGGAACAATAGGGTGACACTTTTGTGTGCATGTGTGGTGCTGACCGGAGGTTCGTTTCGGTAGGAAAACCAACGAGAGAAGAGTAGCTTCGTTGTTGAAAAAAGAACTGGTTCATAAAAATAAATAATCTCTTGAAAATTCGTTTTACTGTTGTCCTCCTGTACAACTGAGTAACTGAAAAGTAAATCAGGTCACATTTAATGGGAATTAGGTCAGGTGTGACGTATTTGGCCATGCAGAATTTAAAAATAAAAGACTACAGAGATGTTCGTTTGGGGCAGAAAAAAGAGGGGGAGGGTGATATATTTAAATAAATTACCTGTTGTACTGATAATTCAAATGCGATTGGAATGTGTCGTTTTGGCCAATACCCGTCGGTACTTGTCGTCACATTTAACACTATTCATAGTCAATGAGTTAATGACGGTTTTGACTGATTAAATAAGATTTAGCCCATCAATCACTTTCACCAAACGTGAAATTACTCTCCCAATTTCTTACGTAGGTTACAGTCCTTTTCAAGAGTTTTTTCTAGGATGAATGTGTAGAGTGTATTGTTGATATTAAGGTCAATACGGTGAAGTTTCAAAATAATTCAGTTTTTCATTTGCTTATAGTGTTAACTAACAGTTTATCAATAGTGATGTTGATACATATATATTCGCGTGACACTATAAAATAATGTATCTGTGTTTGTTCATTTTTATCTTTCTTATTTAATTCAACCGAAGTTATAGTGGCGGAAACTCACGTGTTGAACGTGGAGTTCTCTGCGCTGGGGAAGGCGTACGAGACCCTTGATTTGGACGTAGGCCTAGGCCTAGGGAGTCATTTCTCCAATGTACGGCACATGCCCACGGCTGCCACGGAAAATGTGGGGTGAGTCTCTGTTTACGTCTATTTTTAAATGATTTTTTCACAGGATTGGAGTCATCAAATTCCTACGAAGGTGGCGAGTACACCTCGATGAGTTGTTTATTCGTTTTTGACACCCAAAACTTCACTCAAAAACTTGACGCAGATATTTTATTTTACGATAAACTCTTCACGGTTTATTCAGAGTCTGCTTGTTGTTACCGATCTCAACAATTGGCATATTGATGAAATCGAATTTATAGGGAAATTTTCGCATTAAAAGACAAGTCTTTGTATCTGATGTTGAAATAGACGTATAATTTGGGGCTACAAAACTTTACAGAACAAAAAATAGTGACAAAAACCAAATTTATGCATTTGCGAAGCTATTTGTCCGTGTAAATAATAAAAAATATTTTGTTAGTTATAATTTATATATATATATATATAAATATATATATTTATATTTATATATATATATATATTACGCATGGAAGATAAGTAACGGTACGAATGTGTTGTACGGACCTCCTGGAAAAGGAACTGACTTGCACAGTCTTATTGGAGTTAGAAAGTGGTTGCAGGTTTTTATTAATTTGGGTAATTCTGCCTATTAAGAACTAAAATTAGGTTCTTTAAAAAAATTAATTGTGACACGCTCAAATAAGTTGAGAAAAACAGAAGGAATATTCATATATTTAACATTATGATATAAATGGGTTTTTGATATTTAATGTATGGAGTTTACTAAATAAGACGTGTTACTATTTGTATAACTAAGTATAAGTCAAATAGACCATTTAATCTACAATTTAGCAAGTTTAGAAGAAACTACGCTTATTTTGTTGCACAATTATTTGAAATATGGAAAATATTTAATATCACTGTGACGTTGTGGGTACCTTGTTCTCTGTGCAAAAAAAAATTAATTCCATAGTACATATACTATGCACTGATGGAATTCAGTGCTTTTTTGACAAGGCACAGGCTGCCGTTTCTAGAGAACCATTCCTCTAAGTGTTGAAAAGTAATATGTTTGTATTGGAAAAATGGTTTCGATTAATATCACCTACTCAGCTTCGAATATCTAAGTTTTTGTTACCCTAATGGAGAGGATGTAATGAAGGCAGGAGTGTAACGACGAATACTAAGAAAAGGCAATGACCTTATACCTGATGGCATCGAATTGGGCTCCCAACTAAAAAGTGACCATTTTACTCGTCTTTCCTCAGTGAAAATTTCAGTCTGACCGGAGCTATGAGAGCCCATAAACCAAACGGATAAATTGAATGATAGAATTGGTATTTAACGCAGTCGGGAGTACTTCCAGCAGTGGAAGTCTATCTTTCGTCCTTCTTTAAGTGGCTTCAAACAGAAACGGGTAGGCAACTAAGAAGAACACAATAACGAGAACCTTGAAAATACAGTTACGAAATTTGGCAATTTGTTTTGAATAGTGCATTGCCATGCGAGGAGGTTGTGTTTATTGCCGTTATAATGTAAGACAATGGTAAGTATTTAAAGAAGTGATGACACCACCTGGTTGTCATGCTACAATGTAAAAGAAATTGTCTACACTTTCTGTCTGGAAAAAAATAGAAATTGTCTTTCTGGTTAATTTTCTTTCTTTGTTTGAGAGACCTTTGAAATTGAAACAGCAAGGTCGAATTTTATGACTCTCCACACTTGATTTTTTGTATCTTCGGTTGCACTGAACACAAAGGATAGCAATGTTTTTGGCATATAATGGTTCTGGTTTTATCTGAGTCGTCCTACTGTAATTTCATTTACTGATTTTACTTCGTGTTACTGCCTAAATTAATTCTTATACATAATACAATGAGGTTTGCATTATCATTCGAAAAATTAAACTTCACTTACTTTGCCCCTTCCTAAGAATTTGTGTCCTATCTTTTCCTTCATTCCTTCCCACGTAGTGCGATGCTTGATATTTTAAAATACATTTTGGAGTGTTAGATTTTCTGTTTCGTTTTTCCTTAGTATATTTATTATTCTGTATTTCATTTTTTTTAGCTAATTTTTTATGTTTATCTTTTCCAACTTAACTTTAAAAATTAACCACGTTTTTGTACTGTAAAAGACATATAAAACAATCCATTACTTTTAATGAATCAAAATTTATTGACGCATTGATAAATCTGAAGTAAGAAATATACTTCTACATTGAGCAAAATTACATTTGGATTTCTGAACATGTCTTTATTATTTTAATTAAAAATATTAATTATAATTTAATATTTCTATCGGTTTCAGTTAACATCCATACTACAACAGGATACTTTCTCGTTTGCTTCTGCAAACTTCTGAAAGTGTTAATAGGAATTTATTTGATGACCTGAGAGGCGTAAGATATATGATATTTTACTTGGTAATTTGATTACACTTTGAGCTTGGCAGTTCATAAATTAGTATCCGACATTTATTAATTTATCAAATGAATTCTTATACTTATGTCTCCGTGAAACTTAAGTTGTAAATAATATATTATTTTTTATTGGGCGGAACTATGGGAAAGTACTCGAGTCAGTGCCCAGAATTAAATGCCGTCACTGTAAGTCCCGAACTTCTGGCCTTCGTTTCAGATCTTTCGTTACGAGGTAAAAAAGAGGGTATCCTATATATTTGATGGTCTACTTTTCCTCATTCTGGACAATACTTTTGGCAATAAGTTGTAGGACCTTTTATGTATTTTTTAACAATTTTTACATCTAATATCTGACTGACACAAATTCATTCATTACTTTACATTTGTGGTGCATCACTTTTTTTGTAACACGATCTACACCGATTCCCGTATTTTAAAAAGTGTAGTCTAAAAAATACGTACTCTGAAACAAATGAAATCGGAGGAAACAAGGAAAGCGTTTTAAAGCTAGTATGAATTTAAAGAAGGTTATAGTAACGTAAGTTAATATTCAAAAGAGAAAGATCTTTGGCAAACATTTTAAATATAATTTTTATTGCTTTAACTCGCGTGAACAACCATTTCCTTACGGTTTGTAAAACATTGGCAATTTCTGGTCATTTTGTTTTTTTTTTTGTATTGCGGAGGTAAAAATACCTGTTTTTAATTGCTAATTTTGGATATGGGAAACCGTTATTACGTGAAAACGTTGTCTTGTGCCTGTACTCGTCTCGCCCGGTTTTATTAATCCATTGAATTTATACATATTGTAATTTCAGTGGAACATTGTCCACTATAACCAACGTTGAAGCAGAACAGGTTAAAACCACATGACATTCGAATTTCTAGAATTTCTATTTTTCTGCCACCATTTGGATATTTATTACAAATGTGAAATTAAAAGAATTGACTGTTGATTTGCTTTAAAGGCAGTGGTGTCATCATTGAATAAAACTACGTTGGTAATCTATGTGGAGACGTAACGAGTCTCTGAGGGTTCTTTATATTTTGCATTGGAGGTTATTTTTTGGCATCTGTCTATCCTTAGTGGACTAGTACTTGTTGCGAAAAAATTATTTATTTAAAATTTCCTGCACTGCATTTTGTGATATACACGCTTTTTGCAGTGAAATATTGATGAAAATTGACAGGAACTTAATGGAAAAAAGATTGAATTTCTTATGTATTATAACATAAGGTTTATTAAACGAAGTGCTCCAGAGGCCATACATAGATCTCAATACATACTCACAGCAAACAAAGATAATGTTACGTAATAAAAGTTTTATGCCTAATTTATTAGGATCATTCGTACTTATATAAACTGTCCAAAAAACAATACTTCTGAAAAAAATATTTAGAATTGGTTGGTTTTAAAACAATATTAAAAGGAATGGGTAAAGTCAGTCTACCTATTACCGTTATTTCCGCGTTAATAAAAATCAATCATATTCATACACACTGTGATCATTGTTCTGTATTGTCGGCTGTCCACAAAAAAATATTGTAATTGAATTGTAAGCAACAGTCATAAGTACCTACAATTTTCCTTCTCTAATATTTAACATTTTACAAGTGCTAATATGATGTCATGTAATGTGGCAGCAAATATTGTACCAAAGTTCAACATTAACATACTATGGAAATTAAATAGATTGTATAGATTGTAAGTTGAAAGTCTTGTTAGCAATTACCTAAATATTTTTGAAAGTGTAAAAAATATATAAATGGGCTTTTAAAGGAATTTGTGGTAAATAGCTCAGCAACCAGTGGTTCTGACACAAGGTTTATATATGTATTGTAATAATTATTACAAGTTAATAAATTGTATTAAAAAAAGCGCTCAGCAACAAGGGGATTTGGCATGTCCTTTCATATTTTCATATTTCCTCCTTCAGTTTGACCGGTTAAGATTCTGTTTAGGCTACGTAAGAAAGTGTGTCTTAATCTTCACTCCAGTCTTCACTTAGATTTGAGGGTTTGATTAGATTTTATTTGGCGTAGGGAGAATCGTAGGGATTCAAACAAGAGTGGCAACATGGTTAAATCTTTTATTATAAAAGCTGAAACTTTTTCTTTTTATATCTTTCTTCAAAGTTGGAAGTTGTTGTTGTGCTTTTTTTTCGTTAGTTGGGTTCCTTCAAGTCGCCCGAATATTATCTTGGGAGGTTTATAGTTTACGTTCTGGAGCAGTTTCCTAAAAGGGAGACAGAGGGACTGTTATTGTGGTTTCATTTGAACAGAGCCGCAATGTCCAATGTTATTTCACGATCTAGGAACTCTCGCTTACAAATATATGAAGTATACAAATTGGGGGTTGGAATGTCGACTGTTTTGCGAAGAAAAATTACCATGTTAACTCTCACTAGAACATTCACATTTCCTTTTTCCTTTTCTGGCAAGTTTTCGTCGTTATACAATTCGTATGGCAATTGTTTTTTGGATAATAAATTCTTTAAAAGCAGATTTATGTATTTCATACAAGAGATGTGTTCCAATTTGAGATCGTGATAATAAGCAAAATAGTGTTTTAATCAGGGAAGGGAAGTAATTGAATTTGTCATGATTTATGAAACGGACAGCCAAATCTGTTTGCTTTATCCTTCACAAATTTCCAGTTAAACTCACTCAATCTGAAAGATTGAAATATTGACGTCAAGAGTTTATGAATTTGTAATTCAATCACAACTGCGTTAATTCATAATTCATAATGATACTAAAAGAAGGATGATACGGGTTTTAAGTTCCAAGAGCATTAGTCGGAATGATGAAATGAAAACCAAATTCTGTGTTGTCTGACTGCGGGCATTTAATGAACGTGACTAATCCTGGGATTAGCTGAGATGTCAGCTGTTGATTGGGCCCAGCATCACTAATTGCTCGAGTCAGATTTTCCTTCGGAGTCCCTTCCCGCTTTATATCTAAGTTGTTACATTTCAAGACAGCCCCTCCGTTCGATACTCTTCGCTTTCTTTCTTATTTATTGATTTTATTCATTACTCGTATCATTTGTCTAGTTATTTTCGTAGCTAACAAATATTAAACTTTTCTCAGCAAAATTGTTTCTGTCGTAAAAATTGGAAACGATTTCAAAATATTATTGCCATTTCCCCTCTTTTTCATTCCTTTTTATCGTTTCCCATTTTCTCTAATTTGTCGGCGCCTCGTATTCTTTGTTTTTTGCGTTTAAATATATTAAATGGCGTTTTATGGATGGAAGCTCTAAGGTTTCTGTTTGCCTATTTGCTTATTTGTTTTCGTACTCTTTTCTGCATCCTCTCTGGTTCAGTCTTTTTGGTTTTTGTCGGATAAAATTGGTCGTTTAAAATTTGTGTTTACTTTAAAGTTCCAGGTTTGTTTTTTGCGAGAAAAGCCTTTTCCAAGGCGCAGGATGTTCTATTCGAAAGGTTTTTTGAAGCTTAGCTTGCCTTTACACATTACTGTTACTCTATATGATTTTTATTGGAAGCCTTCAAGATAAGTCGAATTTGACACATTCCGTTAGGAATGATAATTTGTTCAAAATCCAGAAGTAAGCTGTCCATTTTATTTTTTGAATATTTTCTTATTGATTTCGATGACCCTAACAACCATGCTTCAGTTAGACCTTTGCCTATAATTTGCAGTACTTTTCTACTTAAATCGTATAGAATAATTGGATTTTTTAATTCTAATAATCTGCTTTTTCAATTTTTGTTTTGATTTTTGAAAGAGTATTATAAGTATTACAATACAATTTATTACACCTCGTTTCTATGATGTGATATTTGTTTCCACTAAGATGAATGATGAATACAAATGAAACAATCCAACAACGTGAAATCACCCATTAGTTGACCACCCATGGGGGTAACACAGTTTTATATATTCGCATAACGGCCTTTACGCAGCGCACTGTTACAACTCGTGAAAAATATTTAATTTATTAAAAAATATTATTCATTCTCGTTTTACTTATGGGAATTATGTTTGTGATTTTTGTAGATCATGCAAAATGCTTTAATGCATTAACTAACATCAATCACATGCTTTAACTTATTTCAAATAAATTATTGTAATTTTACGTGCGACTGTTCTTTTAGGGCTATCACTGAATCCAAGAGAAATACCTAAATTTCCCCTCCTCCCCGAATTTAAAAATCTTGTTTTTCTCGGCCTTATTTATTCCTCATTTGTTTTCAAATATTGATTTTTTACAAGAAATTTTTTTGCAGAGCGTAGGAGACTTCGTCTAGAAGAGGGGAATTAAAGCAACACCGTGTAAAATAAAAATAAATTTAAATTGGTACGTGATACCAGGTGCGATGTCGGAATGAAGCGTTCCCAAAGACTTTGTTGTAGTCATTAACTTTTATTCATTACTGGTCCATCCGTTTCATCATCTTCTTCTGATCTGCTTCAGTCTTTTTCTTATTCATTTTTTCTTATGTCGTCTTTTTTAATATGTCAAAGGAATACAGGAATGTCTTCTAGTGCCTCAGTTTTCCCATTCACATTGACTTCCTGTGAATTAGGGCCAATGTACATGGTTTACGCGGTAGATAATAATTTAATAAACTTAACTTTACCACTGGCAGCTGGTGATGTTTTTTAAGTACTCTTACATCGGCAAAGTGGAAGCCGGAGCAGGGGTCTTATAAATTTAGGGGTTGCGTCTGTTGCGGTTCTCTCGTTGCGCAGGTGTATCACGTCACATATCACACCTGGTGCATCCATCCATTCATTCTTTTGCTTTTTACGCACCTCGTGCATTGTGACGTACACTAAGCAATAACTACGTTATGAATATGGTTAGCAACATGTTAGTCAATACTCAACTGGTGGTGACGTGATATTAATATCAATATTATTGCTTGCTTAAATACAAAATACACGAATCCCCTAGTTACTTTTAGTTTTTCCGACATAAAACTGAACATAGTGTGACTTGAATAGTAAAAACAACTTGTTTGGATACCTCGTGTTTATGATGGATTTTCTGTTATTTTGAAGAATTACATGCTTTTTAAATTCAGGTGTTTTCATTATAGTTACATTTTGAAATTGTATACCTGTAGTAACAAGTAAACTGGTTCACTTCACCGATCACTTATTATGATACTCAGATGAGAATAAACCAATCGAGAATAACCAAAACTGTTAAGGCTGCTATCCTGGCTGTGAAACAGTTTAAGGTTCTGATTGGTTTTGGATGGATGGTTAAATGTGTTTGTAATATCCGACGCAAATAGTAGTAAGGACTGGTGTATCGTGTTAGCGAGGATGCAGATTTATGTAAAGTAAAAGTTACTCTTAATACATTAATAGGTAACAAAAATACTGTGGAATAGTTAAATGCAATAAAAACCAATTTATTTTATAACGCCAGTTTAACTACGCATTTCTTTTTACATTTGGATAAAGTAGTGGTGTATCCGATATTATTTCCCTCTCTTATTGACAAATTCTCGGATTTCATTTAGGTAATATTGATTTTTGTTCCAACTTAATCTTAAGATTCAAACGTTAAAATTCTTATTGCTGGAGTTCCTTGTGAGCATATTTGTTGTCAACAAACAGTGTAGAAACCATTCAAAAGGATGTTAGAACATAAGGACATTGTAGATGAAGGTTGTTGGGCTGCACAAAAGACGGTACCCGTGACAGGTGGTGTCTGGAGCTATTGCATTCATCTCAAGTCGAAAGGGCCGAAGCCTTTGGAAATTCCCACGCTGCCGCCGTCATTGCCGACAATTCATCCTCTCCAGACGACGGGACCCTGATGCAAGAACCATCTGTTATATTTCTCGACGATCTTCCGCCTCTAGTCTTCGTCTCCCACATTGATTTCCTTTAATTTATTTGTGCCTTTTTGCTTTAAAAACCAACCTTGCGTTTGAAAGTCGGCGTGCGGTGTCTTATCGTCTATTTGTGTCCCCATATAATGGCATTTTGTTTAATCGTGCAATTTGTCTGCTGCAATTCCATATCCAGCTACCAGTGATGTAGTAGGAGTTTAGTTTCATGGCTTTAATTTTTTTTACTGATGTCGGGCTGATTTGATTTGTCGTGAAATTGGGTCAAATTTTAAATAACACCTTATGTTAGCAATGACATATTTCATCACGGAAATTTTTTCTTTTGTTTTTTATAGCAATGTACCATGTCTCTCGCTACACTTTATTGCTCACTAGTTTTCGGTGGCCCTTTCACATCCAAAATTTTTCATTCTTCTACTTACGCGTTGTCTGCAGTGAGCACTTTTGTGCAACGCTTTCTCAGTCTGTTACATTTATACATTTGGTTTTGTGTTTTTTTTTACTGCTCTACGACATGCAACGAAGCTAAATGATAGTTGTTTATCCCCACCCCCATCTAAGAACGGTTTTCTGGGTCTGGCTCAATCAATACTTCATTGGCTGTCCGACGCGGCTTTTAAAAAAACTTTTGCAGCGCTTACCTACGTTTAATATTGAAGAATTAAGGATATTTTGTTGAGATTCCCCATTTGGTTGAACTCTCAAAAACCTTTCTATTAAGCCTAAGCCAAGGGAGTCGTATTATATTGTAACATTTGACCAGTATCATGGGTAACACCGGGAAAACAACAATTAATGAAACCATTAAGGAACTCAATACTGACTGCCCTATACCAAAGCCTAATGTGATATATAACCCTGGTTTTCATGGATACATTAAATGTCACTTTACATTTCCTCTTGTAATGTCAGAAGCAGATATGCGAATTTTTTGTTAATTAGATCTAATACTCGCCACCTTTTACTTTATTCTTCATTCTAGAATCCGCTGCGGAACATTTTAAAAATTGGGTCATCAGGCAAGGTTTTTTTTTTAAATTGTAAGACTTTTGAACCATCGAATTTTTGTTTGTTTATGTCTTCCTGTAAATGTTCTACAAATTTCTTCATCTTCTTTTATCACATTTGGTTATGCTTGGTTCTATTCTATAATTGTCTACGAAACCACCTCTATTCTCACCTATTTTTGTTACCATTTGTTTCTAATTTGAAATTAGTTAATTAAATTTTATTTGGAAATATAAATCTTAGTTTATTTGTTTATCTTTTTTTATTACTAAATCACATAAGGCGAAATAAAAAATTATATTATTGGCAGAACCAATTTATCTATTTGTCATATTCAAATCCTTTGGGTTCATGTAGTTTCTTCCTTGTTAAAGATCTATCTGAATTTAACTTTCTTTGACACAAGGCAAAAGTTGTATTCTAAGGAAACCCTGAAGGACCTGAATTTTCTTATAGTAAGAATATAGAAATGAGCTACCTCTTGAACAGGACATTTAGTAGACATATTTCAGTCACCAGATATACACTTTGGATCTGTTGTTATCATTAATTATTTTTGGTTCAGTGTCTATTTACCCAAAGCTGACGAATTAAACATATTTGTTTGTTTTTGCGTAACTTATTTTTTGATAAATTTGGTAACATGGATGGAGAATATTTTGTTTTATATTTGAAGGCGTTTGGGTATTCTCAAAATAATGACAATATTGAAATAGAGTTTGTGGAGATGTTCGTAAAAGATGTTACGATGAAATTTAGTAGTATCGTAACTGCTGTTAACTATTATTTTGAGTGTAGTAATTGATAAAACGTATCAGCCAGAGAGAACTTTTAAATGACTTTTTATGGGACCCATACCTGTTCGAATTTAGTGTTTATAACTGAAACTCTATGTGATCAGATCACAGATCACATGAATGAAGAATAATCTTTTGGATTGGACTTCACTCGGCAACTTTCAATTGTTTCAAGAATTTCTTAGCATTTTTGCAGCATGTTAATAGGCTGAATAATGATGTTTTAAGACCCCTAGAGATATTGTCTCTTTAGTTTCTGCATTTTAAAGCACATTATACTTTGATTGCATGTATCCCAGCCTCTACTTATATGTATAGGATAAAACCTTGTGTGTGTAGTACTCGTCAATAATGGTCAAAGATGTTTCCTGTTGGTTTGATGAAGGCTTTGTGTTGCCATAGTGATTGGTATCCAAATCAGAAGATGATCACGACCGAATGAAAGCCACACCCTGGTCTAATTCTACAGGTATAATTTTATTTCAATTTTAATTGAATTCTCCATCAATTTCTTTACTGGATAGTGATTAACATTTTGGTATCTTAGAGCTGTTGCTACCCGAACACTGATACTTTTTGTGATTTCCCGTTTCATCTAGGCATACTAAAACTAAATCAACGAAATTTCTTAATAGTGTGGTGTGAATTTGTCGCTCAGAATTCACCGAAGATGTTTGAACTCATTTTTTATAATAAAATTTGGTTACTGGTCTATTTCTGATTGATTATGTTGGTCATAACACATCGTTTGTCTGCTTCTTTTTTTGTTGGATTTTAGCATTCTTTTGGAAAAAAATTACTTAACACGAACCAACGAATGAGTCAAGGGACCCATTTCGTTGTGCTATACATTTATTGCTTCAGATACACGTATTACAACTTGTATGAAAATTTTGGCATGGGTAATACCTTCCTTCCAGTAGCTACTTTTCGGTATTAAATGTTCCGTTCCGCCGCCGTTATATTTTATCGTCTTTTATCAATTTAATTTATCGTCATACTCAGATGAAATTCAAAATCATGTGGTTGAGTTAGTGACTTTGAGTGAACGTTGTTATCCTCCTTGGCGAGTACGCACACGTGCTGTACATAATGATAGATTTTCATACGCTTGCATTTTATTGCCCCAGTATGAATTTGCTTTGATTTTAATTTGGTAATAGTTCACATCTCAGTTAGAAGAAAAGGTCGTGTTATCGAGGTGGAAAAGGTAGATGGAATAAATGAAACGTTTACTTAATTTTGGGAAATTAAGTCTCGCAATGATTTTCTCCCATAACAAAAAGCGAATTGCATGTAAACGACACTTAACACATATGGTCTGATTAGGTGATGACGATCCTTATACGGGAATGCTTAGGCTTCTTTCTTCTCCTTCAGGACACTTCCCAAAACTTAAATTAAAAATTTTTTCTTACACGTTTCATTTCTATGTATTACATTTCTATATATTACAAGGATTGACCACCATTTACTTGTGCGTGTCACCTAGTTTTCTTCTTTTTTTCGTTAGTTTGTATATTTTGTGCTTGTGACGTCTAAAGCTTTACGGTTGTCACAATGTGAAGCTCTTAGCTGTTCCGCAGCTTTGAAAATGATGTACGTATTTAAGCGTTTCAATTACGTGACCCTGACCAGGTTGTCTGACAAGGCTCGCGGAGCAGGTATGGTAGTTGGGTTCAGGTAGTCGTAGCGGACTTAGTCGGGAGGTCACTCACCTTATACTCCAAATATTGGTTGCGACGATATGACTGTGACTTCTTCGATGTAGTCTTTGAAATGTTTGTGTGTACGTTTAAAGCTTGTCCTTTCGGTTGAAATAATTTACAGCCAAAAGGCTGAGGAAACGTAGGCAACCCTTTAGTGTTTTCTTGCTTTCTGCAACGATTTGTTGGGCTTTGGCTGAAAATGTTTCGTTGTCAATGAGAATATTCTTGGTTGCTAAAGTTCATGTTTTTCCCTTTTTTTATAAAAAAATGTAAGGGTTTACCTTTTGACTGCATTAACCATGCAGTCTCAGCATTGATACTATTGGGATAACCTATTTGTTTCTGATCGATTGTAGTAAATTGTTTAAAAGAAAAATATGTATCAAATAATTAAAAAATTAAATCGTACTGAAACTTATTAATACTTTTTATATAGTTCAAAATAAATAAGTTTCTGTTAAATCTGCTGGAGTGATTAATAATAATCCGGTTAATTGACTGTCCTTCAATGTAACGCATTTTAGAAGAATACCATTTGAGCAATCAATTTTGTAAGTCAGTATATTAATAATTTCCATGTATAATATAGATCACGGTTACGTTTATTACGCGATGTTACATGTTGTTAAGATTTTAACTAGATGTACAGGAATAAGGAACCCATCTAGAAAGAAGCTGCAAGGAACCTATAGTACACCTATTTTTGTACACAATAAAAACAAATTTGTATACTGTGATACATACAAACGCATATTTTGATAGCTAGATGTTTAGATGCCGGGAACTTCCCCTCCTTTTCAAATAAAAGAAAAAACTTGAGTTGTATATTAAAATAACGCGACACAGAGTCTGGAAGGCAAACATTACAAGAATCACTATCAACACGATAGAATAAAATAATTATTAAGAGCCGATTGTAGTGGATGACTGTTTAAATGTGCCTGGTATAATTGGGACATTGCTTTCTTCGATAGGATAACGAATATTATGGTTATCAAGGTCTGTTTGGTTGCCACTTTTTACTCCGTCACCTACGATGGTTGTTTTTACCTGTACAGTTCTTTGCAATTTCTACCTGGAAGTTAATTTCCAGTTTTGAATGAACGGAACCAAATTTTAGTTCCTAAACGGAAGGAAATCCCAGAAGTTGTTCCACGCAAAGCAATTATCGTTAATTACCAAACGGAGTGTTTAATTAATGGATTGTACCTTTATTTCGTTCCTTGTGGAACTAGCTCTCTAAAAATTGGCTAAGAATTGTTAAAAAAATCTTACAAGAACTGTATTGCTGCCTTCCACCTGAAATTCTCACTTTATGGAGTATTTGATAATGATGAGTCTGAAGGTCAAATCTGTATAAATCACTTTATGGTTATTCGCAGATTTGAAAAATGCAAATGCAAAAAATACATTTTATTTTGTCATTGTGGGCTAGAGGTTGTCTGTTCTCAAATTTGGTTTGACGTATTTGCCATAAGGGTGCAACAAGGTTGATTGTTGATGTGAAGACTCCAAATTTATCAAATCTTTTATAACGATGCCGAACATGGTTGAGTGTATTGTTCTACTTACATTAATTTTGATGTTGATAATCCGGCTACTTTTGTCTAATGACATTTTTTGTTGGATTTCTGTTAGTTTTGTTGTGAATATTATTATCGCTTATTGTACCTTCTTATTGATAGAGAATTCCTAGGTATTTCTTTGTATGTTTTCTTTGTCGCAAGATGACTTCACCTTGTTAACTTAAAAAAAAAAAAGAATTAAGGTAAACCACTAGGCTACCTCTTTGGCTGCTTATCAATTTGTTTTGTCAAGTTGTTGTTCAAGTCAATTTTGAAAATAAAAAAATAAGTGCTTCAGAAGGTGACACGAAGAACGAAAAATACTTTTTAAGTAACATTTCTTGGGCATATGTAATTGTCGTTTTTTGTTTATTGAAAATTTTCCAGTCTTTTTAAGAACTACATCAGTAACTAGTGTGCAGTGAAGTATGGTGTACTAGAGTTATTATTTTAATTTCTGATTCCTGTTTTTACAGTTTTATTCTCTGTTTGTAAACACGACCAAATTCTAACAAATCAGTAAAACCAGTTTCAGCCAAGTAATCGTCTTTATGTTATAAAAGAAAATGAAACACATGTTTGCAGTGCTCGCTTTATTATTTGGAACCAAAATTAGTAAGCCTGAAAGGGGAAAAAATCCGAAAAATTAACTTTTCCCCAATAAGACCCAATTTACCATTTTCTTAGATGTAGTCAGGGCATATAGAAAAAAATGAGAGCATGAATGAGAACAACAACAACCTGTTGATTGAATTTCGTGTAAGGTGGCTCTCGTGACTTCTCGGTTCGATTTAAATTTTACAGCCTTCCATGTTGTAAATTCGTTTTTGACTCTTCGACCAAAAATTCTATCTGCCTCTGATTTTGACCCTCTGCTTCATTATTTGTGCTGCCTGTGTTTTTCGACTCTGAATTAGGTGTCCGACAGGCTAATCTATATTAGTATCATTTTATAAATATTTTTTCTTGAAGCAATTAATAATTATAACGCCTCTTAGGTCATGTTTCAGTCGCAATATTGTTTTCCTTATTCATTCATCAGATTTACGACATAGCATTTGTGTTTGTATAGATGTTCTCTTGGTCTGTCAAGAAAAAAAGGAAAATTGGATGTATGCTTTAAAATGGTCAATAGAACACGCAAACAAAACTCTGCAGGCCAGGCACCTCTGCAGTCAGATTTTTGTTAGGTAGGGTAATCAAATACTGAGTAACTATGAAGGTGTGAATAAATGATGATAAACAAAACTTTTTCGTTATACGGTTTTTGTTCCACATGTTCCAGGCAAGTAAACTCGATTAATCGGAAGTTATAGTTATCCGATACAAAATTTGAAATAGAAGCAAAGCAGTAAGTAAGTAAATAAATGAATGAATGAATGAATGATGAATGAATGAATTAAGAAGCAGAAGAAGAATCAATGATTAGGTCATGTTACGCATTAGAAAAAATCCTTTGTCAAATGTTTTTTTTGCAACGAGTACCCATGTTCCTTGTCTTAGTGTGTTTTTTGTCCAACAAATCGTAAAAAAGGAATTCAACTTTTAATGTTGTTGACTTATCTCTTCTTCAGTACTTCCCCATTGGTTTCCCTCTCACTCTACTGCACGACCGAGTCAAAAATGACTGAATAAACACGTGTGAAACAGTATTTTATCATTACTTCTAGATTTTCATGGTGAAAAGAAAGGAGTAAAATTGACTTGAAGAAAGTGATTCCGCGGTGCAGTTACGTAACGTGTCTTAACGCACACATAATTTACGCGTGACGTTTCACTTAAAATCGCTGCGAATTAATTCATTGCATTCTCTTTTTTGGCGATTGATTTTTGGCACAAGTTGACCAACGATTTTTATATGAATGTGGCCCCCAAGCACTTCCCCAGTAGCATTGTATTTCTATTACCAGAATTTTATTTAGGTCGCGTCCTAGATTTACTGCTTCCACGAAGTTACTGCGCAATTTTCAGTTTTTCATTTTTTGTTTTTTTTTGCTCCTACACACTGCCTTTTTCAAGTTTGTAGGAAAACCTGTAGACTTTGCATACAGCACGTCTTACCTTTATGATGATTTCATAATGGACTACCCTTTCTCTCATTTCTACTTTACATTCGTTTGATTTCCTTTGTCTTTTTTTGCAATTTGTTTTGTGTGATATTTTGCCTCTAAGTTCCTTTCTTTTGTATTTTCTACATCAAAACAATCGTGGCAAAGTGATTAAGGACTACTTTCAGAGCAAGCAAAATTCATCTCCCAGCGTTATACAGCCTAATACCATATGATACAGTCATCTGGCTTAATCAAGTGATATCATGTTAACCCTAGAAGAATTGAATTTCATGAACTTGTCTATTTTATACCATTAGAATATCCTGACTCGTGGTACTTTTTTCCATTGACCTTCCTTACTTTTTGTTTCTTCATCCCAATCTCTATATTAGTGGTTGGTAAATATGGAACAGATCATTCTTACATTCATCTGGTAATGTATCTACAAATTATCATTGCAACTGAGCAGTTGAGGTTTTTCAAGAGCGACATCAGTCATTATTACATTATATATTACAATACAAATTTGTTATTTAATTGTGCAATATGTAATACGCGAACATTTTGTCCTTATTTATGTCATGTTGCGATGTCAACAAAAGTCATAATATTGTTCATAGTCTAATTATAGCGTGATTTCTTGGATTATTTTAATAAAATTCATACTTATTTTAGAGTATTTTAATACAACACAAAACATATTAAAATACATGCATCGCGTTCAACAAAAACATTGTTTCACTACTGTAAATCAAATTTTGCAGCCTATAATTGCAGGCCGCATTTGTCTTGTAACTCGAAGTTTTCTTGCAACCTTTCTATACTCGTATTCTTTTGAAAGTCAGAGATCGTTTCGACATTCTCTTATCTCATGCCCACTTCCTCAATTTAGCTACTGTGGAATGTATAGTATGCCGGAGCTCTTTGTAGTTATTTGGGAACTTAAATTCAGAAACACTGTTTAGTAATATACAGGTATTAAAAAACTCATTTCAGGTTGATTAATTTAAACGGTGAAAAATTTGCCAGTAGGTGATGAGACTTATGCGGGTGAAATCAAGCCAATTTAAAAGTAGGTTAAGCAAATCACTTGTATGATCTCTTGTCTTTGTATTCAGTTTTCCTTCCTTGTAATCATGCTATTGACCAGTCAAGATGAAATGCCCACGAATGAAAGTATTAGAAACAGAGATCTCTAAATCGGTGTGCATAGAGTACTTGATTGAGCTCTCATCTCCCCTAGCATAGTTCTTCAGCAGTTTTTATTCCCTAAGTCGTTGAATCCCAAATTGATAATGTAGTTGATGATGTGGATTTTTACTCCTTACCAGGAGTACGTGCTCATCTCAACTGAAGCAAACCAGTTAAAATATAATTACAACTAATTATACATTTCCAACAATAAGTGATATTTATTGACCCACTAAAATATACAAGGTAAAACCAATACAGATATTTTGATGGGAAACTAAAAGGTGATAACGCTAATCTATGAGATCGGGGACTAATTTTCCAAAACCTTATCTTCATAATGTATGGTATACATTAAGGTAAGGTACCTTATAGTAATTTCGTTACTAGTACACGTAAGGCACGCCGAGAGCCTATTGTCACCGCATTCGGTATTATTTGAGGGCGGATTCAAAATATAGAAATTGAAAAATTGAAAATTTTCAGATATTGTTCATCTTTCCTTGCCAGATGTTTCCTTATAACTGAGCATTTCTGTTTTGTCCTCTTACATGAATGCTTTTGTGTGCACTCATTATGTAATCTGCTATATTTTCTTACTGGCGAGAGTCGGAAGCGTGAAATCGGATGCTGTCATTTTGAAGAAAATGAACCGCAAAAGCATTTTTCTTGCTTTCGTAAGATGATATTGTGGAAGACGATTGGTTGGTGACTAAGAGCAATTTACCCGAAGACCTGAAGAGTCAGATAAGCAACCATAAAAAGAGGTTTCGGAAACCATTGCCTACCACAAGGCCTATACCTTTTAGTGTGATTAGGATGTCCAGGGTAGGGGGTTGGAAGGCAGCGATTAGAGGCTTATCTGGTTGACATTTCTAAATTTACAAATTACATTTCCGGTGCGCCGCGCGCGCGTTTTGTTGCGAAACAGACTTCCGGGTTGCAGGTAATGCTAGCATTACCTGTTCTTTAAGGATAAAAAGTAGAATTTCGATTAAGCAGGCTTTCAAGCTCGAATTACCATTTGGCCTCATTTCTAGTCTCACGCCAACCTTTAATTAAAAAGTGACCCAAAAACCGAAGTGAGTGCGTTCCTTCCAGAGGGAGAAACACGTGAAAACTTGAGGGTGCAATGGAAAATTAGGACGAGCATTTTTAATTTGCCGGCCTCAAGCAATCGCCTGCACTTGAATGTTGAATGTTTACTGAGCAATTGAGTTTTGCTCTGGTGACTTCTGGAGCAATTCGGCCTAATTTAACTCACACGCAAGGCATGGGTTTGTATGTAGAGGCCGTGGGGTCAGTACTGAACATGTGAACTTAACCTGCTGGCTTTGACTGCGACCGGGGAGTGTGCTGAATTTGCGTTAGCCTGGGGTGTCTTCTTTATTATTAGGATTGAATTGAATTTTTTTTTTAATTTCGTGGTATTTGCTTGAAAAGTTATTTACCCACGCCACAGAGAATTAAATGTAACTCTTTCTTCATTTCACTACGAAATTTTGAATTCTTCAAGAGTTAAGATTCTGAGATCATTACGTCTGTAGAATCAGATGTTTGATCATTTCACTAACGAGTGAGAGTGTGATATCATATGTTATTACTTTCGTATTACACTATTGGGTGTAACACAAAGCAGGTTATTTGAAGTGAGGTTTTACACATGATACAGCCGACGGGGACTCGGAGATAAAACCGTAATAATACAAAAGTTACTGTTTCGGTTATAGCTAAAAATTAAATCGTCTTTTGAAGCAAATGCAATTGCATTCGTACAGCATTTTTTGTATTGGGACAGTTAAAGAAGAAGTTAGTGATGTATTTTTTTGTATAATACAAGTGGTTCCCAAATATTTATTGCCGTTACACGTGTACAATTTATATGTTTACAATTAATTGTAAAATGCTGAATACTCATTGAAACGAAAAGAAAATTTTTCTTGAGGTAAAAGATTATTTTATTTAGATTTACAGTTGGGGTTACGATTGTTATTTTTCTTTGTTTGCCTTTTTTGTTAAGAAAAATCAGTTCTCTACTTAATGCCTTTATCTTAGTTGATTTCAAAATCAACTTGCCGATTTTTGTGTTGCCTGGTGATATTAGAAAACAAATGAAAGGATTTCGGTCAAATAAGGGCTGAAAAATAGGCCTAGGGTTATTTATTTCTTAATTGTTGCATCGAATAAATAAATAATTAAACTTTGATTAATCTTCATTCAAGTAAAGAGGAATTTTTCTCTCTATTTTATATTGCGTTATATGCTTGTTGACCTGTGGAAAGATATTGATCCCAATAGCCCTGCCCTGCGAGCACAACTGGAGCCAGCATGGATCTCACGGACCGCCTGTTGCTTCGCCGAATGACTCCATGAAAAACCATTAGGGGCTTATTCTCTTATGTCGGTTTTTCCTATAGTTTCTTAGTATTGAAAATAGGGCGTGACACTGTTCTTCACTGACTCACCTATTCTGGAGACGCGTAAACTTAGAAGGTGGTGGAAAGTCTCATACCTTCAATCGTTAATTGTATTGTATTAAAAATAATCAGACTAGAGACAGAAAAAAACTATAAGCCGATTTAAGAAGGAAGAATGTTAATTATATAAGAAATATGGCATTGTATCGTTTAACACTGATAATATAATATAAAATATTTGATGTAAATATTAGATAATGTAATTATTATTATTGACATAAAATGTCATATAATAATAATAACAATAACAGTAATAATAATAATAATAACAGTAATAATAATAAGTTTTATTATTTTATTTCAGGCTCGGCCCATGTGAGCTCCCGGACCCTGTATGGGCCAAGATGAGCGCCGTCACAGGTGCCACCAATAAGAAAAGGAAAAAAACCGATTCTAAACCTCAGTCCCAAATGTAAGTATTATTGCAATTTATTTCAGAAACGACGGTGTCACACACACCCAAAAAACTGATAAATGGCATTCAAGATTTTTCTTTTATATTATTGATGGGTATTCTTTAGAAAAGGCTAAGCTGTTTCCCCTATATTTATATCGAGGAAAGTGGTCATACAACCCGAACACTTGCTGTAGTCATGAATCAGGGCTAGGTCGTGCCTCACAATGGATTCTTTACTTAGGACCAACAATATCAGGCTAAAATGAAAGCAGGAAAAATTAATTGTCTATTACTTTGTTAGCCGAAGTATTTTCCTGTATTTCCAGAATATGTTTAGGTTTCCCCCTTAAATATTCGAACCATAAACGTCGTCAAATTGTTAGTTTACCATCCTGGCGAATCATCAGACTGAACTATTTCAAATAGGCTTTTGCTTCGATCAGCAAAGCGGTGGCCTGATTCGGGTGTTTAGGCTAATACCTGGTTAGTAGCCGAGACTTTGTCCACGTCCGAGTTAATTCAGTCGCTCTTTCCACCTGTATTAGATAGAATGGAGACGAAAAGGTGAGCCCAGTGAGGGTGGGGATATGTGGAAAGTAATCGACTGGGGGCGAAGTTGCTTGGTACCATAATATGTGAAATTAGTTTTAATGTGAAACTGTGGTTCTTTTTCAGTAATAAGTGCCTTAATGAGAAGCGACGACGCGAGCAGGAAAACATTTACATTGAAGAGCTGGCTGAGTTGATTTCCGCCAGCTTTGCTGACATGAGCTCGCTGTCAGTCAAACCGGACAAGTGCGCCATCCTTCAAGAGACCGTAAATCAGGTACGTTGAGAACTTAGAAATAAAATATGTCAAGAAAGTTAGGTTTGAAACTTAAAAAGCTAACTTAAAACGGACAATGAATGCATACCCGGGATGCCTGGAAACTTGGTGGCAGGTTTACGGCATTCGTTTACACCACTCATGTTTAGGAAGATACGACAGACCGCCGTTTTGCGGGGCTGTACCATGGTGGGTAAAATAGAATTTCTTACATAAATTATAAAGCGACCAAGAGAATGCTATCCGTAGTAACCTTTGCTGAACAGTAGACCAATAGATAACTCAGCTCTTATTTAGACAAGTCCAAGACACTGCTTCTTGTCTAATAGTATTAATTGACACGGGTATCGGTAAGAGCGTCTTTTTTATTTATTGGAATACGTTTCCTTTTTTTTTGTAAAATGAGTCACAACCCAATAAGACAAGGAAGTGAAATGTAAAAACCGTAATTGTTTATTGGCAATACAAAACGCGCTTGTTTTATAAACAAATTCAAGGAATTTTAATTTTTTGTTTAAGTTAAACCTTAATTTTTTACTTTACTTGATTCTTGTCACTTCCTCCGTAGTCCTCCCCAAGCTTTTCCTCTGATGCTTTGTTAAAAGTTAAAACGCATTGTTACGCAACTGGCGAAGAGCTAGGTAAATCTCACAATTCTTTTTTCGAACACTTTAACATATCTCTTATTGGTATATAATTATATCTCGTAGGTATAAAATTCATAGTTTAGCTTTCAATTTGTATGTTTGCCGTTCTAACTTAGCGTAACAGAATTATCTTATGAGTTTTACATAAACTGAATTTACCATTTTTAATTTTTTCCCTTGGTCTGATTAAATATATTCAAAAACGTCAAGAAACCTCTTCTGAATATGCTTGAGTGCTTTGATCTGCAATTTTAGTTCATTTAAGAAAGATTTATATAGTTTCATTTATTTGTAATTATTTTCAGTCTCCTTTTATTAGCACTGCCTCTAGATATTTTTTCATTTAAGTGGACACTCTAAAATTATTTTTATGTTTACTATCATTATTGTGATGTACTACATTTCTATTTTAGTTATAAATTTTTTTATTTTAGATTTAAATTTGTTATTTTAGATAAGACATATAAAACAACAGGAAAACTGCAGCGGAGATGCTGCTGTGCAGCAAGGTGAGGTCTCGTCGTCTAACCCGACAGTTTTGAGGAACGAAGTGTTCGGTCCTTTGCTTCTCGAGGCACTAGACGGATTCCTCTTCATCGTCAACCTCGAAGGCAAAATCGAGTTTGTCACAGACAACGTGCACCAATTCATAAAATTTACGAAGGACGATTTATACGGGAAGAGCATTTACAACATAATTCATCATGGCGACCATGCCAGGTTTAGTTCTAGTCTTTTGCCTATGACAATAGGTGAGTTTTGAATTCGTTACCTTCTGATTTTGACACCTCTCGGGTTCAGCATTGCTGTTCAACGTTTTTGAGGTATCTCGAAGTACGCAAAACCGTCTATAGTATGGGAGTGGACGTTCAATTCTCTATACCACACATGCATTTTTTTTAAAGATGCTCTTGTTTTCAAGGTTTCCTGATTTTTTCAGGTTGGCCAGAATCGAATCCTCAAAACAGCAGACGAACCTTTAACTGCCGACTATTAATTAAGCCTCCTGATGACCAGGAGGAGACGATGGAAGAAAAGCAACAAAGAATTTCTAAATATGAAAATATGCAGATTCAGTGCACTCAGGTAAGTAGTACGTTACCCTAGAAAAGTCTTACCATTTACCTCTTGGCGTGTATTTTGTGTGACCATATGCATCACTTCTTTTGTAACGTAATATCACACTTTCAGGTACAATTAAACAAAGAAAAGGGAGATTCTGACGATGTGACGCCAGAATCATCCGAAGTTGGAGGTGGGACTCTCATGTGTGTCGCAAGGAGGATACCACAAAACGAAAAGTCTGTTGGGACCCCAATTGAACAATTCACGATGAAACTTGACACGAGCGGAAAGATAGTCGGTATCGACACAATCGGCGTTTCCGCCACGTATTCGCAATATCTTAACAAAGTAAGGCCCCAATTTCTAGTAAAACCTGGTCCTTCTGGTGCCCAACTAAACATGTGCCTGCCCTTTAAACTACAGGAACAGACGTGCAATTGCTTAATTTTATTTTTACGTTTAGGACCTGATGGGTCAGATAATTCAAGAAATGTGCCACCAACAAGACTTACAAAAGCTAGCTAGCCACTTGAAGGAGGCACTAACAACTGGTCAAAGCACCAGTGGAATCTACCGTCTCAGGGTAGGAACTCCGGAGAAATATGTCCTCGTCCAAACCAAATCCAAATTGTTCAAAGCGAACTCAACGATGCCCCAAGAACCCGACTTCATTATGGCTACGCATTCCATAATTGGGTAAGTTCGATTAGGGTAGCGGCACGGTCTGCCAGAACTGACAGGTGTGTGTATGTGTAAGACGGGTCGGGATGTAATCCAGCAGGAAACGAGTGGAGGCCATTATTTGTCTAGTACAGGTTCCGACGGTTACCTGAACCACCCGTGTGTTTGTTGTCACACAGTAGGAAATACCACAACGGGCACAAAGGCTTCTTCGTTATATCAGCACAGCATGTTGAATGCCTATTTGATTATTTCTTTTAATTCAATAAGATGACACCGCTACGTGAATGTGGGGAACCGATAACTCGGGTTTAGATAAAAATTTTAAATTTTAAACTTTGGTTTTTATACATTAAACTATTATACACACCGAACACACCATTCAGATTAATGATACAACCGCCAAGCAATTAATAATTGAATTGGTGCTGTTGTGTCGTTCATATGAAATTACGTTTGAAGCTGTTGCCAAATTCTTGTCGGGGTAATCACTTTAGTTAGGAAGTATCTCATTTTATATTTTGCTGCCTTCCAGTTTTATTTGTTTTAGTTTGTTCTAAAAATTTAATTCCTGCCGTATGTCATGACACAAACCGACACCGGTCAGTGGTTAACATGTTCATACACCTACCCGATGGTTCTCTGTACCATTTATTTAACTCTAAATTTTGATTAAAAAGTTGTCACGGAGAAGGGTTGACTCAGTTTCCGTCACCTAATGTATATCTTTAATGCCGTAACGGGGCGGTAGGTCGCTTGCATGGTGTTGGGCCCCCGGTACCTCGGGGAGTTGGCCGTATGTTCGCTTTTTTCTTTATTACTACTATTATTGCTACTGTACTACTACTATCATGACTACTCCTACTACTATTGTTGCTTGTGTACTACTACTATCATGACTACTACTACTACTATTGTTGCTACTGTACTACTACTATCATGACTACTACTACTTTGCTGCTGCTATCATCATCATCAACATCATCACCATCAGTTATTATTATTATTATTTTACTTCTCGAATATGCATGCTCTCACAACTTGTCGATGTTTCTCTACTGTTTCTTTCTCTTCCTTTATTCCTATCTTTCTTCGTATCCATATTTCTGTTTTTCTCTCTTTCTGTCACCTTTCCTATTTGTAAAAGACCTGTGCTTATGGTGCGCAGGGACAACGAGCTTTCTCCGCCGGAAGGCGTGGCCAGCTCCCCAAGGTCCGTGGCATCACTGGGTCAGCAGTCGACTAGCTCTTCAGGCAGCGTCGGTGGTCCGCTCATGTCCGGTCCGATCACAACCCGAGGAGGTGTCTCCTCTACCGGTTACAACGATACTATCACGTTGAACGCGAGCTCGTCCTACGCATCGTTCACGTTGAATCCTGGGGAGCTCAGCCTGCCGGAGTTCGACTTCTTCCCAACTTCGACGTGGGACATGATGGGAGGCCCGGACAATGGAAACCCACATACCCCGTGGGGTGAGCGCCCGGACTCGAGACAGAGTCTGACCCCGGTATCGACACCGACCCCAAGACCTCCAAGCGTTCCGGGTTACAGCCCTGCCTGTCCGAGTCCTCTGAACCCCTACTCTGTGGCGACTCAACCTAGCCCAGCGGCAGCGACGACTCCATTCGTTAATAATTTTCCCTTTAGTCCCATTCAGGAACAGAGTGCGAATTCGAGTTTTCTCGAGGAACCGAAAAACAATAAAGAGGGAGTTATGGATGGTGAAAACGGTACCAGTGCCAGTGGAAGTGGTGGTGCTGGTGGCGGCGGAAATGCCGGACCTTCCCAGGAGTCTGGCAGACTACGGAACTTGCTAACGAAGAGGGCGAGCACCAGCGAGGAAGGCGAGTTTTCGGAGGAGACCGAAGCAAGAAACAAAAACAGAATTCTGAAGGGTCTGCTGAACCAAGAGGAGGAGGAGGAAGCCTCGCGTCCGGCTTCCAGGGTTCTCGCCGGAAGGTTGCCAAGTTCCGACATGAACAAACCGCCTACCAACAATAACAATATGTTGCTCAAGGTGAGTCGTCTTCTTGTTTTGCGTATTTCCAAGTTTGTTTATTCTCCAAATGGGGATCAGTGGTTTAAAAAATGAATTTAGTTTCTTACTCTACATTACGTCCCACGACAGAGTCGTTTATATTAACACTGGTATACTGTGGTAATAATTTTGCCAAGGCAACCGTTACTTTGCTAACTGCTCATGCTACAATATGGATGCTACAATCAAAAGACACTCTTAAACATTTCATTTAGTTCAATTGGTCACCCCTGCTCGGTTCTGAGTATCTGGCCAAGCCAAATCAGTTGCGTTTGTGATAAGGTCCTCGTGAGGCCATGCCCGATCGAAAGTGAAGCTAAACGCCGTCCTTCCTTTGTTTTTGCAGTTATTGAACGAAAAGAATGACGACGATGATGTAGAATCAAAGAAGCAGAATGCTTTGCTACAGCAATTGCTGAAGGAGCAAGACAAAGATACGAAACCTCAGCTGGGAAGCCTGTTAATGGAGTCAACTCAGGTATGGCCGTTCGTTTGCCTATTTATAAATCTCGTACTCCCGCATTTATTTGTAACCATTTCATTTTTATTCAACAGCAGGCTCAAGAAGATACACTATTGAAGAGTTTAGGTTTTCGAAACACGACGCCTTCTCCACCTTCTGGGTCTGATGGTCTAACGGTATCTTCACTGATCGGAAACAGAAAGAGGCCGAGCGATGAAGGGGATGGCGGAGGACCCAGCAAGAGAGAAAGTACTCTCCATACAAGTAATGTAAGTATCAATGCTTTTGTTGTAAGCCAGAAGAGAAAAGGGGTAATTAATAGCCGATCTTTCAGGTAACATCAACAGGAAACAGTAAGCTCTGGGAAAAAAATAAAATGTTAGCCTCGCTACTTGCTAAGCAACCGTCCAAAACAACTCCGATTCCGCCCATACCGACTTCCGTGATATCGGCCACACCTCAAGACAAACTGCCCAAAATTGTTGATCGCCTAAAACCGGCTGGTATGTGTAATCTTTGTCGCATAGAACTGACTTGTCAGATCTACTATCCTAAATATTTGACTACGTGCCATTTATTTTGTCAGGCGTAAGCGGTCAGTGGTCATCTAACATACAAAATCCAGGTGCAGCTGGGCCCGGTCGGCCCCAGGCACCAGGAGCTCATGCGAACCCTGCCAGAGGACCCAGACCGCCGGGTAATCAATTCCTCAGTCAAATTCTCAACCAGCAACAGGACCACCAGCAGGTATGCTCTTCAAAATGTGTTTATCCTCAATTTCGTTCTCTTATTTTTTCGTTTCACTTTTCATGCTTTTGAATATCGCGGTCATTGCGTTTTACTTTTAGGGTATGCATCATTCAAATATGCAAATGAACAAACAATCCCAAGGACAGCCTCCTGTGGCGGTGGCTTCCCAACAGCCACCGCAAGCGCAGCAGCCGCAGCAGCAACAGTGTGTTCATCCGGACGTAAACAATGAGCACATGTGGGACAACCAGTCTTCCGACCCCGTTCTATCAGATCTACTTGATCAGGTCATTGATATCGTACCTGATGCCGTTTGCAATGGTCTGTAATAAGAAAAAGTTTGCGGCATAACCTTTTCGTGACTTGAACTACTTTTCAAGATTTGAATTTTTACTTACAGATTCAGCAGCGATAATTAACCTTTTAGATCTTGATCAGTCAACGGCAGTAAATCAGACACCTTGCTACCAAGACCAATTAAACGAACGGCTTGCTATCAATGCGATTCAGAAATCTTTAATGTTGTGCGAATCGGCAGTGAAGGGACCGGCCTCCCCTACCATAACAACTCCTTCATATAACTCAACAGGGGTTGGTATCATTAAATATTTTCTTTGAATTTATGAAGATAATTTTCATTCGATTTAATACTATATTTTTTTTGTTGACAGCAACAAATGTCAACCAGTCAATCGGCTGAATTCCCTCCACCACTTGTGTATCAAGTGCAGCAGCAACAGCAGCAGCAGCAGCCACCACAGCAGAGGATTCGTTTCAATGTACAACAGCAACTGCCCGGTAGGCCAGGCGCACCCCATTATACGGTAGCTTCAGGATCTCTAACTCAGGTGATTGTCTAAATGTATCGAATACTTTTCAAGACCAAAGCTTTTTTTAGAAAACTAATTAGGTTATTTAATGTTCTTTGTAGCACCAGCAACAGGTACTTATGCAAAGAAAGCTCCTACAGGAACAGCAGCAGAAGCAGCACAAGCAGAGGTTATTGCAGCAGCAACAGCAGCAGCAAATGTTAGTACCTTCAAATGCTGCGGCTGATCAAATAAATTCGTCCGGATTGCAGAACATAGACAACCTGCTCAACAATACTTTGGCACCAAATGTCTCTTTGCAGGTACCATTTTTTTTTTGAGAATTTCTGACATCAGGTTTGGCATATACCAATACGCGGTTCTATGTCTAGAATTTTTTTGTTTTTACAGCGTTCCTCTAGCGTTCCTGAGTCCCAACTGTCTCCCAGTTACGGCGGGCAATTGCTTAATAATAGCAACGCCCAGATCTCACCGGGTGGTCAGCGGCTAAACCAGCAACCATATTCACCCCATTCTCAACTAGCTTCACCACAGCAAACATTCAATAATTTCCCTTCCACCGGAAGTGCAAGTGGTCAGGCACGGCTGTCGCCGCACCCTCCTTCCTTTCAACAGTCTCAACTCTCTCCTAGGGTATCTCAGGTGAGTTTCTGTTTCTTTTTTGTTCGACCGACATCATATCAGTCTCAGTGCCTTATTACCTGTTCGTATACCTTCAGGGTCAACAACCAGGTTATCCCATCGTTTCGCAAACACAGAGTCAGCCGCCACAAACGGGTGCCTGGTCGCAGCAGAATGTCAATAGGCTTAGTCTTCAGCAGCAGCAAAATCCTATGCTGAATGCTCAGTTGACGGTAGGTACAGAAACTCTACGGTCATACCCGTTACAAAAGATCCGAACTATTTGGGTACTAATAATTTGTTACTAGGGTGGCTACGGCACCGGGTCAGGTCGTTTTCCTGTTCAGCGTCAGGCTCAACCTGGACAAACGATGCCGTCCGTTCGATCCCTCGCTAGTCCCGGGACACCGCCGCGTCAGTCCCCGTTTCCCCCTGAGGCAGCGTTTCCGCCGCCTGCATCGCCGACGACGGGGGGCTACCAAAATCAAGGACAGTACCAACAAATGCGCTTACAGAGGGCAGTTTCTGCTCCGTCGGCAACCACACAGTTACCTGGTGAGTGGATGGGTTGTGCGTAAGCCTACTCTTTTGTTTTTTTTATTCTATTTTCATTTTGGTAGATTGCTACCCAATACCTGGAATGTGTGGACACCTCATCAGAGGTCCGCCTTTTTGTGATTCATTCTTGAAAATGAGTCCGCCTTTTGTGCGAGCAGAAGGAAATGGCTTGTGACTGAAGTTACAGCATGGCCGTTGCCTACCCTTCACGGTTTCCCCAATTTGAATTCAACCCCTTGGAAAATGAAAACTTGCATTACTCAAAGCAAGGTCCCGGGGGGAAGGTGCTAGTTTTAGTTGGAATCCTAATGATCCCTACAATGCACCCATCAATCAATTACTCAAAGGATTAAAATCAGCTCTGCAGGTTTTTCAGGTTCAGTTGTTAGATATTTAAATGACGTATTGGTATTTTTTGGCTGGTCGTTTTACAGGTGGGATGAGTTCCCCGCGTCAATACAAGGAGATGCCTCCCCACCCATTTACCCTACCACTTGAAAACCATCCCCATCATTCAATGTACCATCCTCACCCCTCGTCTGCCCTTCCTGAACTGCAGTATTCTTATGACCATATGTATGGGGCGGGAGGCGAGAGATGCCGGTCCCAGCCAGGGGGTAAGTTCGAGACCGGAAGAAGCTGCTTTTATTTGGGGGCGCACTCTGTGTTTTTTTTTTCTATTTATGTTTTTATCTATTTTTTCTTTCATTTGGTTGACCTCGCTTTTGGCAGCACTGCCTTATTTGTCGTGTCACTAATATCTCTATTTTTATTTAATTTTATTTATGTTGTATTTCCTAATTTTTTCTCTATTTGTTTGCCATATGTACGTCGTTTTCTCCTCAGAAACGAACAGGTGGAACCAGTTATGGTCATTTATTAATCAAAGTCATGAGTGTTCGGTTGACGTTGCAGTCCTTCAACCCGTCGGAAGATGGCATCTGGCTGCATACCCAGTACCTAAAAAGAATAAGAACTTAACCATCTCACGCTTTTTACCTTTAATTGTTAACCTTTTATAGTTGATGACATATTTTTAATGCTTATTCGTGGCAGACCGGCTTTACCGTGCAGTATTTTTATAATTGTCAGCCAAAGCAACGTTCAGTTTTTCTTTTCTACATGGTAGGATGCTGATTTTTTGTTTCCTCTTTTGTTTTGCTATGCCAGGAGGAAGCTAAAGCGCCAGTTAACTGACGGAATTTTTGATTAAGGAATTAGTGTGGCAGCGTAGTTTGTTAAATAATAGACATCAAAATGATAAACACCTTTATGCACTTTGTACGGAGATATTTTTAATATTTTTATAATCGGACATGGAATTTCCTTCTATAAAAAGCGTGCCGAAATTAAAAGAATCACCTCTTTAAGATGACCAGTTCTTCGTTAAGGATAGTTATCCATATCACAGCATATTCACAATCAACTGAATTGTCATCCTTTTGTTATTAACCGGGGGATCCTTTGTGTTGTTTATGCCATTGTACAATTAGATTTACTTAATAAGGGCGATGTAGCGGGGTAGTGAATGTTTTGAGTGTCGCAACAGGGTTGTTCTTGTGCAGACACACTGACTCACACAAACATGACTCAACTTGTGGGCTTTTACATTTTTCTAATTTGGAAAATCATGCTTATGTTTCTTCTCTTTTGTGGGTATGTTTATTTTTGTAGTACTTATGTCTATCAGATTTGTCTGCTACGGGTTTTACAAACCCATTCAGGGATTTTGTGTTAATACTTTGCCGCGCTTCACCGTCATTCATACGTTCCTTAAAGAATTATATGTTTTTGCCTCTCTGTAAGGACTATTATTGAGGAACGACAGAATCCCTGTCATCATTTGGCTTTTTTGTCTTAATTTGTTCTTATTACTATGTTTCTATTTAATACTTTTATATTTCATAAAATGATGATTATTAAGGAAACCCTGGAATGTGATTTTAAAGGTGGAAATAACAATAATGGAATAAATTCAGAATACGTGCGGCAAGAGTTGAGGGCGATTGTGGGAGCGAGGACACAGCAGCAACAGCAACAACAGCAACCGCAGCAACCGTCTCCGAGGCAACAGCACATTCAGCAGGTGTCTGCGGCAGACCTCGAAGCTCTTGGCTTGACATTTGAAATTTCATCGGGTGAGTTTCAACAATCTGACTTTGCCGTTTGCATTTCGCATTTATTTTATTTATTAGAAATTTAAGGTATTCCCATGTATTTTAACATATAAAAAACATAATTATTTCATTGTAATGTTTGCCCTCGTCAAGTTCTGTGATCTGTACGTGTTTCTTTTTGGATTTTAGTTTTGAAATTTAGTAATGAAAATGGTAACGAAATTACTTTGGAGTTTTTCGGTCGACCGTGACAAATTATTGCTAACACAGCAAAAGCTCCCGAAACGTTTTTTCAAGCAGAAGTGAAGCGGGATACCGAGGAATTTTAGTTGGGTTTTGCCCAATCTGAGAGTCGTACCACTTGAAATGCTCAAAGAGAAAGCCTTGACATCTTCACAAAAATCTGTCCAAACTGCCCACATCATTTTTGTGAAAAATCAATAATTCATAAACATTTTGGCATATTATAATTTCTTTTAGTTATATCAGATTTGAAACGTTTTGGTTCACAACACGTTTCTAAATAAGCACCAAGGGGAAAGCGTGAAATTGATTAAATGTCTAACAAACAAAATTGTCTAACGATCAGTCTAAAATTCATATTTTAATATTTAGTGGAATTGCACCCAGAAAAAATTGAATCGTATTTGGTCTTCTGAACATTCAGTTGGTTTTTCTTTTTCCTTTTTATGTATGATCACTAGGCCTGTGCTGACATTATGACAATTGGTTCTTAATAGGTCCTGCTTTTAAAAACCTTGCATATCTCATATCGTGTATCTAACTGGAACAGTGAACCCTTGTTGATAATTATTTTTTGTGGTTGACCGGAATATTATATTCATCCATTCTGAACCCCATTTTATTGTGTATTATTTCGGTTAAAAGCGTCGTGAAGTGTTTTTTATTCCAAATAGGCTCAAGGTGCTTCCTTGAATCACATTGAATTTCGTAAAGCATTTACAGTGTTCTATTCAAGCACAAAGACCTTAAATTTTTACTTTTGTTTTGGCTCATTGTTCTGCAAATGCAGTCAATTCCTGATTTTACGTCGTCCTTTATGTTTGCTATGTCCCCTTATACTTTGCTAAGAATGTTGGATTGTTTCTTTCTTCTAAATCAGCAATTCGACCAAATTCAATTCAATACTATACTTTTGCATTGCAGCAGCTCTTATGATTTCATTCAGCCTAATTGATTAACTAAATTCCAGGGATTTTTTTATTTGTAAACTTCTTTTACATGTGGACAAATCGAACCAAGAACAAGAACCAATCGTTTCTCACATGTGTGATAATTCTTAGTTGTTATTTAACAACTAATAACTTGTTATTAACTTATATAATAATAGTTAATTTATTTGGTTTTTCATTTTAGCCCTTCGTGCCATTATCAGTTCGCAGAACTTTCGAAATATCTCCCACTTTTCTTTGGGAAACTAATTTGAGAGACAATGTTATCTGACGAAAGTTCTCCCATATTCCCGGCAAGGTCTTTTATAGTTTTCAACCAGGTTGGACATTCCTCTAGGAGGTGCCGCAATGTACCAGGGGTCTTTTTGCGGGTATTTTGTCAGGCCTTTTTTGTATAGTTTACAAACCTGACTCATTTCGCGTGAAAAATTTTGGGGAAGCTTTTCGATTATGAATATCATGTTACTTTTAAACAAGAGGAGAACTCTTTTGAACTCTTAGAAAACACTGCTACTTATTTCCGTTGTGGTCACTTGAATTCTTCCAAAGGTCTTCACTTACGGGTATATGTAAAATTTGTTCAAACCCTACACCTAAGTCTTGCTTTTTTGTGTGGTATTCATTTTGCAGTTTTATAAATTTATTTGCTAAAAAATTTTTAGAATTTTTTTTGTGTACTTGGAAGTAGACTTGTGACTTTTTCGTAACATAAAACATGGGAATCTCTTGTTTCTTATCAGTTATTTGGAGATCTCTTGAATTTCCCCCTTCTTCCTTGCAGCCTCTTGTTACAACACCCTGTTATGTATTCTAACGTGGGGATGTCTTCTGACTGTCATTTATGGTCTGTCCAAACTTGTGTTAACTACCGCTCTTACTATTTAGTATTTGATGTGATTTTTGACTTTCTTTCCATTGACTTTGCCACCGTCCGCTTCACTTGATGTGTGTATGTTCGGATGATCAGTCTTATTTGGGCATAACCTTTTGTGGGGGCGGAGGTTAAAGTCAATGGAATATTTTTTGTTTGATGTTTAACAGTGGAGGACAAGAGTAATTAATGGGGCGGTTTTCTTTGTCAGGTCCGAGCGAGAGCCCGAAGCTGTGGGGAAGCATTGCCTCGGAGTTGGGGGCCCCGTCGCCACAGCCGGGCCTCTCAAACAGGGTAAGCTTTGTCTATGCGATATTTTTACTCCTTTGCTTCTTCTTTTTCTACTACCACTAATAATAATATTATTAACAATAATAATGATAATTATTATTATTTGCATGTTTTTTTTAAATGTTGGTACAAGTGCACTACTAAAAGAATAGCGATATAAATTTACTTTTTATGCTTTGGGGTGTGCCAAAGATGTGCCTAAGGACGAAGTTTTCACTTCGTCAACAGCTTAGTTACAAATCGAAACGATTTTTTTCTTTTTTAACGAGGTCTTACGTTTCAATAGTTAGTAATAGTTTTGTGTCAGGGTACAATTTCCTTAGGATTTGTCATTTGTTTTGAATCGTAGTAGGAGATCGTATTCAAAAAAGAAAATACTGCATTTGGACAGCAACGAATCCTGCACATAGCTTAATGCAAATTTTTATGTAAAGAAGGATCTCGGGGTTAAGGAGTAGAAGGTTAAGATTGTCGAAACTGTTTGGGAAATGGTGAAAAAGGTATTTAGCCAATGGAACTATTATTTTGGGGAACACTCGGTCCGCAGATATTAACACACTTGTACACGTAACTAATTGTAACTAATATCTTTATTTTATATTTGAGTAATTGTCAGATCCCTGTAATTATTGTTTCTAATGTTGTAAAATTACTCATTATGTTTAGGCCATTAAATTATTTATAATGCTTTAACCTTTTTTTTGTTTTTCAAAAAAATAGACAGATTCACTTTGTAGCATTTCTTCTGGGAAAAATCCTGAAGAATCACCAAGAAATATACTTAAGAAATATACCCCGGTGATTGGTTTTATTTAGCACTCTCCTGTCCTTATCAGCTAATGACTATTTTTTTATAGGACTTAAATCATTGTATTTGTATTTTTATCTTTCAGACTACTATGGAGGAAGCTCAGCGGCAGAGTGACCAAAAATCTTCCCTCCTTCAGAAACTGCTTTCTGAGTGATTTTGTCCAAATTGATGGATTGGTTTTTGTTGGCTGTGATGTGTGCTCGGTCCCAGGACGGAGTTCCCAAAGATGAATAAAGGTAGAAGAAGGAATTTCAGGAAGTGTAAGGAAGACCCGCTCTGACTAGTTGGGAGCTCGTCCAGCGGTGCTGCGCTGCTTTCAGGTGCGTCCTTCTCCTCTCCAAGGCGGACAAATTAGAAGCCACCCTGACGAGAACACACAAGTATACATAAGGGATATATATATGTATTTATGTATGTATGTATATCTATTATTTTTCATTTTTAATTTTAAAGACTGTACATTAAATTAAACATAAAAAAAATATATGGTGTTGATGTAAGTGTGCTATGGTCCGCGCGAGAAAAGTTCGGGAGGGGAGAAAATTTTTTATAAAAAAATAAACAAAGGAATATATATTATGTATATTCATATATATATATATATATATATATATATATATAATGATTATAAATACTATTATATATATTATTAATTAAAACTGACTATGTACAGAAAGAAATGATTAGGTAGTAAAGAACAGAGAAAAAAATAGAAGGGAATTTTTGAAGACGTGATATTCTTTTTTGTTTGTAAGAGCGTGTTGAAAGTATATTATATTATATTATATATATATGTTTATATTTTAAAACAAAACGTGAAGAAAAATATACTGAAAAAAAGAAAACGAAAGAAAGATGGTATCTAGCAGACGGAGTCGCGAGACTCGAAAAAAGTGCATTATTGTAAAATAATAGTTAGGTTTTTCATCGATTTATGTGTTTTTTTTTTAATTATTTCTTTGTTGTATCATTTTTTGCCTTTTTACGACTCCGCGTATACATGCGTATCCATGTTTCTATGTATCTATATGTATGTATATGTCGGGGAGCATTTTATTACCATGAAAGAGAATGACGGGTGGTCTCGTTTTATTTAAATTATTATCATTCGTTTCGAAGGCGGGTTACTTTTTTATTTATTTCTTTTTACTTTGTGGCCTACACTTCCTTTACTTCGTTACTCCAACGAGTTGTTCTTAATAAATGCTGCCTTTGTTGACGCTGTCGTAGACGAAATAATAAATTTGCTGATACGGCTACTGACTTTTAGCCATTTTGTTCACTGTCGACAGTTGTTTGACACCTTAAATAAAATTTGCAATGAATTACGGCATGACCAAATCGTTGAATTTCTTCTTTAAGAATTTATTTTAAAATGCAATCAGTTTTTGTAAGTTTTTTTTAATTTTATATATTAAGATACCGAAAACACATGAGATTGCTTTTTTTTCCGTTACTTAACCAGTAAATACGAGTTTAACTGGTGTTAAAAGTTTTCACCGAATGAAAGAAAAACCACAGTCATTAGAATCCTATAAAGTTCGTTCTTCCTCTAGAAGTCCTTGATAACTATTAGGCACCAAATTTTAGGTCAACGGTTAAAAGAAAATTTGATTCATTATTATCGAAACAGCGACAGCAACAGCAGCGAAGAAAAAAACAAGGAAGGGCACTCAGACTGGCCGTTAAATATGTAAATCAGAGAATATTAGTGAATTTTATTTGAATCTTGCATTGTGGGGACGAATTTAAAATGCGTCTTTCTCGTCAAATTTACCGTTCGAAGTATAAATAAGTAAATATTGAATTACATTATATAAAAATTATATTATGGAGACTGAGACACGAAATGGGATGTAGCCAAAAACTCGTAATTTGGTTTACTCCCATCCTCCAAAGTAATCTCCCATTACCCACTGACCCGCCAGCTATAAAAACAAAATAATGTAAGAATAAATACAGAGACGAAATTTTTTATATTTATATAAATATATTAATTGTATGGGACATACAAAAAAAGGTCAATTAAAACGTCACCGTCCATATGATTGTTACTTGATTGTAGAGAGATGGTCATAGTGATGTAGAAGGCCCCTAAAAAAACATAATGAACTGAAATCACCCTGTTTGCAACCTAACCCGTTTCCGGTGTTTGTTTCCTGCCGTTTCCGGTTTCTTTATTGTTTTATAAACACAATCATTTATCCGTATTGTTCAGTTATTTTTTTTTTGCTTTCCACAAGCGTTCGACCAATATATATTGGTCTTCATTTTTTTTTATACTTCTGTCAAACTGTCAGTTTTTACATTTCTAGTGAGTGTGACGGAAATTAATTCTCAATCATTGTTAACCATTAGTAACTAGTAATTAGTTGACAGACACAGTCGAGATTGTGGGCAATTGGCAGGTGCAGTTTGAGAGTTTGGTCGCGTTACTTGGCGTCTCCTTTTGAACGGAGTCGGGCCTTATTGAATTACTTGAAAATTTCAAAATCAAACCTCTGCCCACAGAATAAAAGGAGAAAATCCGTCTTTGTGAAACATACGAAGTTGACAATTTCTTACTATTAAAACTGCCAATAGGAATTTGCTTACATTAACTCATTTTAAAGTAATTTTTAATTTTTCTTCAAATACCTTGAAAGTTGAAATTTTGCTCCCTGAATTTCACTGTTTGTGACTGTCTCCGAATTTAAATATTGGTGCGAGCAAAATGGCTGTTGCCGAACATCCAACAGAATGGTTGAAACGAATACTTCGATTGCTTCTATGCGGCTCTCGTAATACCATTATCATTATCATTTTCATCATCATCATCATCATCATCATCATTATTATTGTAACTGTATTTGACGAACTTCTACAATACGTGGCACTTATTTATTACCGTTACTATAATCTGTTTAATGGAAATTACCGTTTAAGCCTCGAAAGTGTGAGGCAGACTACGAAATTGGCTTTGGGCGTTTCTCAGGTCTCACCCTTTCTGTATTCAAACTCTCATTTTTATTGTTATCACAATTATTATATTCATTATCATCAAAATCGGCGTATTTGTCCTATTTGTGTTTCGTGTTGAGATGTGCAAAATCTGTTTGACTGGTCTTGACAGAGCTTTGTTTTCCGAATCAACTGTTCTTTTCTCTTTACTTTGTTGAATTCACGCTAAAGGCCAAAAATAATGGGAATTTTATTAGGAAACTCGAAATTTAAGAGACGGGAAATGCCCACCTCAAATGTAAATTTTTTTTTTCTTTTTCTGTCGTTCCCCCTGGCAGAAACAAAAGCGAATGGTTTTTAAATATTACTGCTTTTTCATTTTTGACGACTTTTTTTATTTTATTTTCCCTTTTGTCTTTTGTCACCTTTATAATTTTTTATTATTTTATCCAATACTTATTAATTTAGTGAATTCTCAAAACTAAAGTCTGCAAATTTGTGATGTTTTGAAGTACAAATCAAGTATCAGTCCTCGTGTTAGCAAAGGAAAAATATTAAAGAAGCTGATAATAGTTGTAATGATGTTTCGAAAGATGGGAATCTTTGTTTTTGGTTTTGTTTCCACTCAGACTCACAGGCAACAATGAAAAAGTGTCGAATAAAGAGATTAGACCTATGTAAGTTCTCTCTTTACCTATTTCCGGGATTTCAACTTGTCTTCAGTATATTTTTTCGTCTGTTAATTAGTTATTTTTATGTATATTGTTAATCATTCAGTTTTTAACTTGTGTGACTTCGGTTGTGACATTTCCTGATTTGGAAATTTCCGTTGTCTATTCATTAAATTATATGTTACGTGAATGTGGAGTTGTCCGGTCGATTCGCTTATTTAGTTAGTTACTTATTATTTTCT
Organism: Polyplax serrata; assembly: GCA_037055365.1. NCBI lineage: Eukaryota > Metazoa > Arthropoda > Insecta > Psocodea > Polyplacidae > Polyplax > Polyplax serrata. Next base: position 485,577 of record JAWJWE010000038.1, on the reverse strand, counting down.
TCCCTTTAGTTGTTCTTGTTGATGTTTCAGTTGTGACATTTTCTTTTGAGGTCTTCCACTGAGTTTCTTTCACCCTCTAATGTCAAGCAGTTGTTGGCAATTCGTAGAGCGGATGCTTTGATCAAGCAAAAAAATCGATAATTTCTCATTTGCTCTTTTGTCTCTCTTTATTCTTATTGTGGAAAAAGAAGTGTTGCAACCGAAATTCAATGTTGTTGGGGAAACCTAAGGAAGGAATTTACATGGGTTGCCGGTTAAAAACCAATGGAAATGACGAATAAAGACCTAGACTAAGGTATACATCTATGTACAAATTATGTCTAAATATTTAAATATTATTGTTTTCTTCTATGTATATCGTGAGCACGATAATGTTGCTGTATGTTACTCCCAATCTGATTTTGAACAAGATCTCAATACTCTTTTCTATCCATTAGGTTAACATTCGACAAGAACTCGATAAGAAAATGAGAAATAACCTCTGAAAATTGTTTCAAATTATACCAATTAAAAAAATTCGTTTCCTTTAAGAAAAATATATTTAATAACATCAAATTCAAAGTTTAGTCATCAGTGTCTACTGATCTTTTTTTAGCAGATTAGGAGACTCATATGTCCTTCCTTTGTGAACGAGTTTAAGGTAATTCTCAAAAGGCCAATTGTTTAAAATAGAGTTCATTTAATGCTTTCCCATACAAAGATTGGGTTGTACTTCCTCTCATGCTCTTTTACCGACTCCATAGGTGACACTCCATGTTGACCCGCTGATCCACAAACCGACATGATTAATGGAAATGACGAATACAATCATTGTTTTTAATGGAAACAAAAACCGAGGGAGCAAAGGTTTTACGGAAAAAGGAAACAGCGGTGTTAGACAAAACCAAAGCGTGTAAATGACTTTTTATGTACGTTTATGTATGTTTAAAATTAATGTATATGTGTATCTGTTGAGAAGAGAAAGAAGGTTGAGTCAGGTATGTTCTACCACAAGGTCACTTACTCTTACCCACACACTGATCTCAACTGGATCACACTGATCTTAAATTATGTGCCCTCTTGGACAGATACACACATACCTGCCTATACGTGTAAATATATATTGTAAGAAACCGAAACCGCGCAAAAATTGGAAGGAAATGGAGGTGTGAAGGCTGGCAAAAAAGAGAAAAGGCGAAGCAACAGCAAAAATGTTGATTTAACTTAAATTTACTTTTTTTGTATAAATTAAAACAATAAATTTTAAACTTGATTGTGGATAGAAGGAGAATCACGAGAAGATGAAAATTATAGAAATTGGTTCGTTTTTTATTATTACGATTATTTTTAGTTGTAGTCGACCGATTCTAATATTTTTATATTATAAATATATAAATACTACGAGTAAATGATTAAACAAATAAAGAAATATTAAAAAATAATTACTGGAGTTTCTTAGGCTGCAAAGCAAAATTTAATTTAATTAACACACCAACTACTTCAACTACCGCGACTATTGCTTCTACATTCGGACTGAATCATTCAGTGATTTTAGCAATGTTTATAATCTGCCCCGACGTTTTATTTAAAATGACAAGAACAAATTGCTCAAGTGTGACAGTCAATCAGTTTGGTCACATGAAAATTCTCATTCTGTCATGTTGCTATTCAATTTGTAAGATTCATAACTTGTTAGAATTGGAAGTGACTCTTGTGAGGAGTAGAGTGGCAGAGCAACTTTGTTCCATCTGTGACGCTGTCCCGTTTTTCTTTACTGTGTGTAAAAATAAATTTTAATGGATGGTGGCTTGCCAGCCTGGCAACTGCAGCAAAAAAGAGAACTACCAACTTAGGTGCATCATTTTATTGTACCATGTTTAATTGGGAATATCGGGCGCCGTCATGGTTGGAAGGTAAAAAACATTCCATCTCTATCATCTGGTAATGGGTGGTTGTATAGTTGAATTCCTTGTTATAGGTACAATAAAAAAAATGAGTCTTTGAAAGCTTTAGAGAATAACACTAACCACAACACTGAAAATTAAACTACAAAAGCAATTTACAAATAATTCAAATTATATGCAATTCTTATATGGCAATTATGTGTATGTCATTACATGTCTGGTTCATATGTCTGACCAGTTGAAAAGGATTGAGTACACTAAGAGTAAGCTTAGTAAATGAGTATTACCTAGATACATTCATTTAGAAAATTTAATTTATTTATTTAGATTATGTTGAACATAATATTTTAAAAAATAACCGGAAGGTGTGACATCTTCCACTTTGTTTCTTGTAACACTTTATTATTTTGTTTTTTTTTCATAGTTGGCAGTTTAAAGGTAATTAATTACATGATAAAAAGAAGTTTCTTTAAAAAAATTATATCCCCCAATATAAACAGATTTCATTGCTTATGGAAAAACAAGAAGGCAAAACTAATTAAACAGTTACATGGAATGAATGATTATGACCTGGTGTACTTTCCCCATATGTGAAGCATAAACACTGAAGCAATAAACAGCAAAGACATCACTAGAACTGGTACTGGCCCACTAAAATCATCAATGGAGAAAAAATATATTTTTGATAACTGAAAAATCTCCCCATGGGGGGGATCAATAATCACATTTTAACGAGGTCACATGAAACTCACACTTTAATGCCTGGTGAATCATCTGTGTAAAACCTCCACATTCCACCGCTGTTTGCACCTGCATTTCTGCTTCTAGACGCTGTCGTAGTTGATGTGGATTTTCTTTGTCGGACTGTGCTACCGCTTGCCGTCCGAGGAGCTATAGCTTTGGCTGGACTTCTTCCCGCACCACCGACACTAGTCGAACTTGGAGAAGCTGGCTTTTTATGATAAAATTGTTTTTGGATTATAATTTAACTTATGTTTTGTATTCGATTTATTCAATAAAATACAGCTTTAACCATTAAATACTATGTACTATAATATGTATACTATGTAGCCGAAAAAAAATTTTATTCTTAAAACAACTTACCATTTTGACAGTTTTCAACTAAGTGGAGGCAACCCGATAGATAGGGCTTAACCTAACTTGGTTCCACGTATACAAAACCATCGATCGACGTCATCAAAATACTTCCAACACAACCGAACGTTCAACGTGCTGCCACCTTTAAAAACAAAATTACGACTTGCTCACGTTGGCTGCTATTTCCCGTATACCGTTACTCAACGCGTGGGAACAATTTGCCTGATTTGTGTCTTAGGTGACATCTCTCTTAAACAGCCTAAACCTAAGATCATTGTAAAATTAAGGTCATTCAGGATATGATCTTGGTTTTGCAATTTCCTATTCAAATCCTTGATGGATGATTTTATGAAGGACAAGGTTCTCTGGTCTATAACAGGTGTAAAAACGTCCAGTTGCATTCATCAGATATCAGGAATCATAGTTTCCTTACGATGTATTCATTCGTGTTTTCTGTTTTCTTGATTCCATCTACTGATAATCGACGGCTTTTTATCACGGGAGGAGGCTGAAAAAGACAATCTGTCCTATCACCTGTATGATATAGGATGTGAGTTGCGAAATAATTTAAGTTGGTTTTTTTGTCAAGGACCGTCAAATGAATGGTCTCATCCGCTTAGAAATCGAGTAACATTTCTACGTCACTCCTTAAACTTGTCATGGCTACAATGCGGACATTTTGTCACGAGTGTTTGAATGTTTTGATTACTTTTTCGACTCTTGCTAAAATGATTTAAAGAAAATTCGGGTTGACCAATAATTTGTTAAAAAGACAAAAAAAGCAAAAAAGGCGAAACGATGGAAGCCGTACCGAGGCTTCCAATGCTGAGCTTCGACCTTCGAACGAGTGTGGAAAAGGTGGACTTCTCGACCAAATTGAAACATGTAATGTTTGAACCTTTTACTTTTTTTAACATTAAGAAATAATTGTCGTAGTGCAATACTTTGTCAATTATTTTCTGTTTCACTTGCAGTACATAAGGAGTCATTACAATGAGGATCCGGCCATGTACGCGGCAGGCATTACCGGGATTGACGCTTTGCGAAGGGAAGCCGTTAACCCTAGTAAATCCATAGCGGGCTGTTCTAGCATGAAACGATATTTCTGCCAGTTACATTTGGCAGCCAGTCGATTCCCAATGCGAGAAAATGAAGAAGCATCCATGCTGTTTACATGGAAGAATTTGTATAACAACTCAACTGTCACATTGAATGACGTTTCCTTGGAAATGGCATCCATTTTATATAATATAGGGGCTCTTCACAGCCATTTGGGAGCCATAGATAGCAGAACATCAGCTGAAGGAATGAAAATGTCTTGCACACATTTCCAATGTGCTGCCTGGGCATTCCAACACATCAATGAGGAGTATCCATTTCCTAAAAAGTTTGGTTTATCACCTGTTTTAATGTCTTTCATGTGTCACTTGAGTCTGGCCCAAGCACAGGAGTGCATACTTGAAAAAAGCATGAAGGACAATAGAAAATCAGGCATAACAGCTAAGGTTGGGATTCAGGTTGTAGATTATTATAAGCAGAGTTTAAGTCTCCTGTTGGAATGGCCACACAGTGAAGATAATCCTTCTGATATTAGTGGTTTGAAAGCTTATAAGAATTGGCACAAATATGTCCTTTTTAAAATAGCGTACTACGAAAGTATTTCATTGCTTTTTCAAGGCCAACAGTCTGCAGACCAGCAAAAAATGGGTGAAAGAATTACTTTCTACCAGGCTGCTTTTGAAAAACTAGAAGAAGCAAAAAAATTAGTTCCTAGTGTGGAAAACACAGAAAGCATTACAGATGCTTTAACATTTGTTCATGATGTAATTGAAGGAAAGAGGAAAGCTGCCAAAAATGAAAATGAATTTATTTACCATGAAGATGTACCAAGTTTGGCTCACCTTCCAAAGGTTAAAGGTGCCTCATTGGTGAAAGGGATTTCATTTAACATAAATGATCCTGAAGTATGTGGACCTGATTTGTTCAGCAACATTGTTCCAATGCAGGCTCATGAATCTGCTTCTCTCTACAGTGAAGAAAAAGCTAAATTACTCAGACGAATAAATGGATTAATTGAAAACAAAGATGAAGAGCTTGAAACTTTTCTTTCAATGCTAGACCTAGATGAGATACAGTCTAAGATGGATGGTAACAAGCTACCTCAAGAATTAATAGACAGATGTGCTTCCATGAGTGCAAAACCCAATGCTATTGAGAATTTAACTGCTGCAATGGGCAGACTCTCAGATGTTTACCAAGATGTGGGTGGAATGTTAATAGAGATCAAAGAAATGCTTCAAGAAGAGGACAACCATGAGAAGGATTACCAAAAAATTTTAGGAAAAAGGCCACCAACCATAGCAGCAACTGATTTGACAAGAGAAGCAAAAAAATATCAAGAGGCCCATGCAAAAGCATCAGAATCAAACCAAACATTGCATAAAGCAATGCTCATGCATATATCCAATCTAAAGTTGTTGTCATTGCCTTTAAAGGAGTTGATAAGTCACATACCAACTATTAATGAAAGTAAGTAAATATTTATTCTTTAGGGGTAACTATTAAATTTAAGTTGAATTTTAATTTTCTATTTTATTGAAAACATAATGTAGTGTTGGCAAAGAATACTTTGAATACTTTTGAACATTATTTGTAATAAATAGTTAAAACTTACCATGCTAATGACTCATTCTTGTTTTTACCATTTTGGTTTTTGAATCTTGATAGTTGAAATGTTTTTTTGCAACATTGCAATTGTATTGTACAATAATGAAACAAGCATTGATGTGATAATGTGATGCAAAAGGTTAAGATAAAAACTTTGTTTTTACAGATTCAGATGTTCAAGCTGTAAGTAAGGAAATGCAACACCTCATATCAAAAATAGATGAAATGAAGCAACAAAGACTGTTGCTGGCCGGTCAGTTAAGGGACCTTGTATGTCAAGATGACATCACACGACAAGTTATTACCTTTTCCGGGGAGCGGATAGAGGACTTGTTTGACCAGGAGCTTAAAAAATACGACAAATACGTATCTTTGATTGAACAAAATCTGGTGGCCCAGGAAAATATATTGAGATCATTGAAAGACGTATACGCTAGGTTCGGCAGTACAAGAAAGAGCACCAGTGAATTGCATAAAAGGAGATCAGCCATCATTTCATCGTTGATTGCCTCGTACGATGCCTACGAGGACCTCTTGTCAAAGTCCAGCAAGGGCCTCGACTTTTATAAAAAGTTGGAGACGAATGTATCCAAATTGCTACAGAGGGTGAAGGGAACCTGCAAAGTTCAAGATGAAGAACGGGAACAAATGCTTAAAAGCTTCAAGAATGTGGAACCTGTTTTGCCTCAAACAATCGAAGTCCCAGCCCCGACTACTTTAAAGTTGAAGGACTATTTGAATATAAAGAAAGAAACAGGAAAGTTGACCCTGATAGAGCCGTCAAACCCATCTGTTGTGGTCCCGGTGACACAATATTACAACGACTTGAGTGCAAATCAACCGCAAAGCAACTGGGTACCAGGTACGAGGCCGGCTCCTGTAGGCTCTGAAGAAACAGAAACTTCGTTCAAGACAAATCCATCGGACACCTTTCACGGGTTCTACCAGTCAGAGGGAAAAGACCAAATTTGGAATAACACAAATTACACAGCACCTCAAAATGCAGATCAAAAATTGAAATACTTTCTTCCACAGGCCACGGGTGCCCCGTCTGGATATTCTCAAAACCCGTCGTACGTACCCGGCCAAGATGCCTACCCCATTTCCTCCTATTCCACAGTTTTACCGAAATCAAAAGGTCAAGTTAGCTACGAGCCAAAGAGTAATTATTATGACATACAAGGATCTCCGAACCGATGCTACAACCCTACTCAACCCAACGCAGATGCCGGGTGCAGCAACTTCGGGAGTGACATGTCAACTTGTTATGTATATTCAAATCAACTACCCGGCAGTTATCCTGCTTCTCATCAGTCTTACGCCACCTCCATGCCACAGCCTGACCTGTCATTAGGAACTTACGGAACGCCAAGTCAATCTGTTGACGGTGCAGCGGGTGCATCACCAAATTACAATCCAGCGACTTTTCAACAGCCCCACCTACCGTACGGGTCAACAGAACCTGGTCAGGTGGTCTACACGCCTAGTTTGTGTCCTTCATCACAAGTACAACAGTCGACAGCTTACAATTCATATGCTAAGGTATCGACGCCACCCACTTATGCTACTTCTGTGAACGATCAGTCATCTACATATTCGGGTAACTATCAGACACCTGGTGCCACTACCACTGCAACATTCATGCCACAGGACCAGACGCCCAATTATCAGGGTTGTCAAAACTACCAAACTCCCGTGACCTCATTTTCTGCGGAGAATCACATGGATGTTCCTCAGCCTTCGTACTCTTACGGTGTTGCAGCCAGTAGTTCTTTTCCTGGTTACCAGTCGACCGCTATGCAATACGGTCAGTTTTCGGCGAGTATCGGGGAATCGACGTGGTCCAATGCGTATCTGTCAGATAATCAACAGTATTTACAGTCGGGTAATGAGAGCTTGTATACAGCATCCCAAACGCCCAATCAGTATGCAATGACAAATTCCGATGTTTACAAACCTCCGGAGTCACAAGACTCATGCCAACCCAGTCAGTATGGAAATCAGTATTACAATAACCAGTACGGCGCTTACAACGGTCAAATGGAAGTGAACAACCAAAATGGCAATCCAGTCACATACATGCAGGCGGGAACAGATAAACAACAAGCAGTGACGACAACCACCTTCTCCTATCCGGGAGCCAAATCCTCGCCCGTAACAAACCCTTCGAATGTTGACCTTCTCGCAGGTTTAGACTTCAGCATTAGTCAATCTCCGTTGGTACCGGAAAAGAGAGAAAACGTACCAGTGTCAAAAGAGGAGGAGCTTAAACCGGAATCGCCAAAGCAGAAGCCATCACCAATCAAGTCGACACCGGAACCCGTAAAATTAAAGTTGGGAAATGAAGTAAACGAGGAAACGCCAAAGGACTGGACAATGGTACCCGAAAATCTTACTAGTTTCGCTCAAGAGGTAGGAAAATACGAGAAGTTTGTTGAAGGTCTAACCCTCAGAACCCTAGGCGGTCCGTCCAACTTAGAAATCAAATGGAAGGAAATTGCTGATTTTCAGGTAAAAAAATATAGTTCTGTAAATTTTCATTTTTTTTGTTTCATTTAACCTTATTGTTTGAATTTACCAACTTTTTCAGGAAAAGATAAGCCCCCAACACATCATTTCGGTGGCACGCTGTTACCCAATGAAGAACAGGTTTCCAGATATTTTGCCTTACGATGATTCGAGAGTTGAACTACCCTCGACTAAGGACGACTACATAAACGCCTCAAAAATGACTGTGAGTTACTTCTTGCTGTTTGCCTTCTGGTGATGTGATATCCGTGCTAAATCTCATTTGTTGACAGGCACTAACGGAATTAACACCCACGTTTATTTTAACCCAAGCACCTCTACCGTCAACGTACGCTGATTTCTGGGCGATGGTCTTTGAACAACAGGTTGAGGTTGTTGTTTGCCTCTTGAGCGACGTCGAACTTAATGGCCATATCTACTGGCCTCAGGAAAAGGGCCAAGAGGTTGAGATGGGCAAACTGAAGGTTTCTCTTCAGAGTTGTAATGTGAGATCTCATTGGGTTGAGAGGATTCTCTTTCTTTCTGGCACCGAGTCGAAGGCTACTCGTGTTGTAGTTCACCTGCAATTTACAGCCTGGCCTGGAAGGTTGGTCTACCCAAAAACCAAATTTCAAAAAACTTGCTGGATATGACAAATACTCATTTGTTGTTTGTATTTGTAGTTCTTTTCCGGAATCACCAGGACCATTTTTGACGTTTTCAACGGAATGTAAAAATTTGTTCACGCAACAGAGGTCGTCCTGTCACCCTGTAGTTGTGCACTGTATTTCTGGTGTAGGTCGTACCGGACTCTTTTGCCTTATTGTAGCATCCATACAAGAAATTCAAGCTGGAAGGGGAATCCCGGACCTTGCTGGTCTATTTGGACGGATGTGTGAATTTAGGAAAAGCTGTCCCCGAGATAGGGAACATTTGAAGTTTGCTTATCAAGCTGTCTTACACTACTGTCAGGATTTTCTAATAAAACGTAAGGTTGCTGAAGTTGTTATTTTTCTGGCCGGTTCTTGATTGTTTAACCTCAACCTATGTTGGTTTATCATTTCAGATGGAATCCCCACAAGCAAAGCTACGTACCAGGAGAAAAAACTGAAGGATAGCAAAAGTCAAAGCAGTGTCACGAGCTCAACTTCGGACGGTGAGCAACTTCAGGCAGGAATTGAACGTTTACAATTGGGTAGGTCGATTGAGGTTATTGCTGTGTCCTTGAACACGTCGTGAACATATTTTGATTATTTTGATTATTTGATTATTTTGATTATAAATAATATGCGTGTATTAATATGAACATGTACCTCTTTGCGCGAAGGTTGCATCCCTTCTAATTAAAGGAAAAACTTTTAGATTCCGTTGAAAAAAAACATTTGGATAGTGGAAGAACCACAAGCAAGGAAATACTTGACCAATCCACCAGTGGCGTCGTTCCTAACGCATCCTCTGGAAGAAGCTCACCTACAAGTCTTACTTCTTCTAAGTTAACAAACTTAGATTCAATAAACTTTTCATTGAAATTGGAACCAAATCAAAAAAAAAAGAAATTTACTCCTGATAGTTTCAATAATGGCTCTAAGATGGAAGTGAAACCCTCGGACAACGATCCACTCAGTCAGCTGGACCCTCTATGGAGTATAAAGAAATGAAGTACAAAATCGCGGTCAACAAATGAAGAGCGAATAGTAGGTGAAGTGAAAAGTCGGAATTTCACAAATTTATGAACGAAATATACTGTTGGTTGACTTTTTGTTCGCTAAACGAGTGATTTACTTCGAAATGGTCGCGATTTTCTTTTTATTGACTGTGAGTTTTAAACTTATTTATTCTAGGTTTGAGAGGTTTCAAAAAAGCACAAAGAAGCGGAAATTTTACGCATCCCAATATCCCGTAATTCAGTTTGTAATTGTTTGGGTAATTTACCTACGGCAAAAAATAAATTTGGAATTTAAAAATTGAACTATAACTAAGATAGAAACGCTTCAAGCAGTATCGTATCGATTGTCGCTCGATGTATTAAAATATATAATTCGATATTTGGTCAGCATATTTTCCCGTCTAGGGACTTCTCCCAGCCGGCTCGTCGTGCTGACCTATTTTTAAATATTTGATTTTTAAATAATTTTTGTTATGCTATTGGTCAGTTGTTGCTATATATTTATATAGGTTATTTGTAAAGACTGCAACTATTAATTAATAATTAAAGTAATGATATAATTGATATTGCTAGTTACTAATAATCAATGTGGGACTGTTTCAGATATGGGAACTTTTCTATATCAATCAATCGTTAAGCTAAAATTAATTAATTCAGATTAATTGAATGAGGTAATACTTGAGTCATTAAATGAAATGATGAATAGCATTGAAAACAAATTGTTTTTATGGACGCGATAATTTTTTATGCTGGGTTTTATTCAAAAAAGGTTGTTAATGTAGAAATATTAAATTTCATATTTCAACGCATGTTACTGATATGAATCCAAAATAGCTCTTTACCGTTTCCTTTTGTCACGAGAGTTGACCAGTCACGTGATTTTCGTATGTTTCTTTTGAAATAGTTTTTTGTTTAAATTTTTAGGGAAACAGCACTACACGAGACAATGTCACAGCCATAAAATTTCATATTTTCCTAGACTCCACTTCGAACACCCAAGTTTAAAGAAAACCGTTGTGACGTAGATGTCTCTGTATGTTCTTGCGACCGTTCGATCGAGTGACAGGTGCTGCCACCCATGTGAACTTTAACTTGCCCCCGCCCGTATGAGAATAAGCACAGCATCGGAGGTCTTCTTACGGTGGGATCGGTGCTGTGCGTAGAAGCTGCAACAATGGTCTTCCTGCAGAACGTGTTTCATTTTTATTCATTTTGTTCCCTCGCTTTTTTGCCGATTTTCACTTGTGACATTCCCTGCCAGTTTAATTTAATTTAAAACAAAACTTAATTAGGCAAGGGAATTCTGTTTCCCCTAATTCCGATTAACCTTAAACCGTCTTGGTTTGCGAGAAAGAAATCAAAGAAAACTGTGCGGGATTCGATAGTTTCGGGTGGAACGTCATAAGCTAAGCGTGAACGGCATGGTCGTGATGGCATTTGATGTCCGATAATCGCGGCTCGGTGTTCAGTGTTCGGTTTCGTTCGGTTCTGTCAAGTGTTTGTATGTCCGTGTGCAATTCCGGTTAGAGAATTTTATTTGTTTTGTTGTACCAAGTTAGCAGAAATTTGAAATAAAAGCATGGCGGAGGACGTTGAGGTGAACGGAGACGAGCAGTGCATTTTAGATCGAAATGGGTGCATTACGCTGAAAAATATATTAATTGCATTCAATGCTCCTATTAACGAGGAACACGCATGGGCCCTGTGTTATCAGTGTTCGAAATGTTTCAGAAATTCTATTCAAAACGAAAGAGAACGGTGTCTTCTGGTTTCCGAATTGGACCACGTTCTGTTGCATAGGGATGGTCACGTCCATCCGAACACCATCTTTGCTGGGAGGGGCACGCTAGGTCAGTTTATACATTTACAACCTTTTTACTCTTTTTAAAAATGGATTTGACATTGAATGTGGCCTTTTTTTGCGGAAGAGAAAATCTGACATGTTTTAATGATTCTTATTAATTCGTGAAAATGGATGATGAGCTACCGCAGATGACAATGAGTCAGCAACACGCAAAATACTGTCAGATAACGCGGGGCATGAGATGCTGTCGTGTCGATTTGTGTGACCCTCAAAAGAAAGGAGCAAGACAGTCGCCAGTTCCTGGCATTAAATAACTATTTGTATATAAATTGTAAAATTAATTGTCGTCTGTATATTCTTGTCGGTATTTTACTTTGAGTAGGAAAGTTATGAAAGTCTACCTACTCATCTACTATTTAGTCAATTTGTCCTCTGCTTCTGTGATTTTATTTTGAGCTTGACGGTAAGCTTGGATGGGTTTAGTCTTTGAGTACGGAAACGATAATCTACGATACGTTTTGGATAAACTCACATGCAGGATGCCACCTGATCGACATTTATTGATCGACATTGCACAACCGGGGTACCTGTAGGTCTTACCGTCTGCGGAGGTTTTCCGAATGAGATATCATTTACACCATTACCGACGATATTGCACCTTCCAACAGGATATTTTCCCAATTACGTGGTTTAGTTTCTAGGCTAACACGTGGAGATACCAAGAGAGAAATGTTCAGTGTGCAAATATTTCAAAATTTTGGACTCATTTGATCATTCTTACTCCTATTGTACATTCAGTATTTCCAATTGTTGAATTTTATTTAATTTTGATCGCGGCAACATGTTTAGTTTAGTTTGTTGTTTTGTTAAACTCCTTCGGCCTGTCTTCAGTCATGATAAATATACACTCGTCGTCGATTTGCTCGCTAACCTCTTCTCACAACCAACGAAGCATGGCATTTGGAGTAGTCACCTTCGAACGTGTCTAATTGCAAAACAACATCTGCCGATCACAACAAAAACTGTTTGGTGACTCAACCTAAAACCCAACGGATGGCGATTTGCGATCAGACAAACATTCTAATCCTGTAGCTCTGAACAAATAGAATACATCGATATTTGTCCTTTCATAAATATGCTGTTGCGTTTAATGGTGATTATTCCCTAAATGAGTTATTTAACCCGTATGAGTTTTCAAATTTTTTCCTCCAATAGACATGACAACTGTTACTTAAGTCGGTACCTCTTCTTGTCGACAGACCGTAGGAAATTTATCTTGTAACGGTATATTTTATCGATTTTTTAGTTCTCGTTCTGAGTCCATTATTGAATAAGTAAACGTACGATTCTCCTTAAAGTTCAAATTGATGCCCCTTTTTTATGTCTTAATTAAAAATATAGCTCAAAATCAGAAGGATCCATTCCGGTATCTTTCTTAAAAAATTCAAGCTGGTGAACTCTACATTAAACAAAAAATGTAATAGTACACAAGCAATATGTAAGAACAACGAATACTGTAGAAACAGGAAAAATATAGTTTAGTATAATAAACTAAAATAAACTATAAAAAGGAGACGTCGGGACGCGTAATTGAAACTGATGTTAACTGATTTTGTGCAAAAGTCCTTATTTGAATTTCAACTTCTGATCGATCCAGTTTTTATTTTCAAGGTTTCATTGATTTTTCAGTGTGAGTTTTGGTTGTTGGCTGATGGCGACAAGTTTGGTGATGTGATTCCAATTGATTTAAAGCTCACTAATTATTTTTTAGTTATTGAGGGAGGATTTTGATCTATTTTACTAGTTTTACTATTTGAAACAGAGTCTGGAGTAAACGTTTTTCACACTGAAAAATTTTAATAAGAAATTACATTACAAATCGTTACAGGTACGACGACATAAGTATTCATTTATTTTGCGAAATTCGTACAAATTTGGAAGTCACGCGATGTCCTGCATCAATATTATGCTTTCATTGTTACTTATTTTTCATTTTGTTGCAAACCATAAATCACGTCCACTTTGTAAACAAATTTGTTATTAACACAAATCTTTGTTTCGCAGTGCTCACCTGAAATAATTTTATAAAGTAAATGTTGTGATGAGAATTGTTTCGAAGGCAGTTTACGCAAGCCAACAGACAAGTTGCAATAATTATATTTCAATTACATTAATTTTTCTTTGCTACTTAACGAAATATCAGAGGTTTACTCTCATTTGGGTGAATGCCTTCATTTACGACTGTGTCGACCTAAGCCTGTGTTCTACCATAATGAGTGTTGATCCTTAATGAAAATTTACACAAGGTATTACTTAATGTCTACTCCTCGTAATTACTACCATTTGAATTTATTCATTAAGACTTTTCATCCCTTTTTGCAACTTTTATTGCATTTGCCGTTTTCCGTTATTTCTTAGGTATTCTCTGTGCTTTTTTAGAAATATCATTCGGGTGTATTTTATAATTCTGTTTTTAGTTTTGAAGTAATGGGTCGCTAAAAAAACCTGGTTTTTTGTTGGCCTTTTGCCACATATTTTGCCACACTAAAGAAAACAGCTAAGATCGAAATTCGATCCTATTGGTAATAAAAATCCGGTAAGAACAACAACTTTTACCTCTCAAGCTGTCACCGCATAAATAGGCCAATTCAATTAGTTCTTTATTTAAGGTGGAATCTGCAGTGGAATATTAAGAATCTCCTAATTTCTCAGAACTAATATATTGAATGTTATTGTAGGTGTAAGCTCATCCCGACGTAAAATTTACAGACGAATTCGTATGAAATAGCTGACTGTGAATATTTTTTGTGTGATACATATGCATTACCTGATTCATCTATTATAATTTTAACGATTAACTATTTGTTACAAGTGTTGATGTTTACATCCGATATCTTATTGTAAGAGCCATTGTCGAAATTTAATCCTCTAAAACCGTACCTTGATGACAATGTTGAAGTGACAGCTATCATTGAGCTGTTTAGCCTGTTCCTCGGCTGTCATAATATGAACATGTCAAACCGGTGTTTGAATCTACCTATTCTAACGGTTACTGCTTATGTTAGTCGGACCATCAGTCCTTTATCTTATGCTCCTTATCGTTTTTTTTACTGGACCCTGAAACATTTTCCGTTTATTGAGCGGCTGGCCCGACTGATTGATTGATTGACTCATCTTGTTGATTCTTATTTGTCACTTTTTATCGTGTATTTTAGTATAAAAGAGCGTTGTCTTAGTCGATAGACGAGGGTCACTTTGCCATCGACGTTGTGCCTCTTTCCTAAGAATTTGTCAAATACATTTGAAGGAATAATAAATGTCGCTCTATACGTATTGTATTATTGGTGAAGTTATAACGGAGGTATTGTGAGGTATTGAATTTGAAGGTTCAAATATTTTGTTGTTGAAATAACTCCTCGTATGAACCCGTTGGGTTCTCGTACGCCTTCTTTTCCTATTTTCAGTATTTTCTGATTTCAGACTCAAACTTATGTCATACATAATTGTTTGTCGTCTTTCTTATTTCATCATTTTCCTTTCCGCAGTTTCTGAAAGATGAAAGTTAAATGCATTTTTAAATGAACTTTGGTAATTTTATTTGCTACGGGTCATCAACCTTTTTGTTCTCTATGGTGAGCTTGGAATGAATTTATTCTGAATGGCTAAGTACAGACTTGATTTCTTTAAACAACATTGTTTTTTTTGTGATTGAATTATGTACCTGTTTTAAACCTCATTTGGACTATCTGAAAATAAAAAATTAATTTTTCAACAAGATATAACTGAAATTTGCATTGGTCTTATTTCTGAAATCTTACATCAATTTAATTAAGCCTTATTAAAGTTCACATTACGTTTATTCCGTCCAGCTACTAGAGGTATCAGTTATTAATTAATGTAAAGCAAAAGGTCAGTGAATGCAGTGCTACATGTCTCAATTACCGTACGAGGCTTAAATTAATTTTATGACGCCATTCTGAGGAAACAATGACTGAGCCTACAGGTGGTACTCAAATGCCAAGAGTCGATAGTAGTCTGTAGCCCGATAGACGGGTATTCTTATTCTGCCACTACTATTAATTGGTTTTCTGTGTATTTTTTTTGTGAAAAAGTTGTGCTTTCATCACTTGGTGTTTCATTATTGGCTACGGAATTCCCTTTTAACATTTCAAAATATTAACTCTTGTTCTTTCATAACTAAATTTTAGTCCATAAGTACGAGAAAATATGTGTAATAAATGATTTCTATTTGTCTACCAGCATGAAACTGTTGCTCATGGTTTGGAAGAGAATTTTTTTTCATTGATGGAACTCAGTTCCCAAGAGAGTCTGACACCAACTTTGATTGACTTTTTGCAATTGGCAAGTATTTTATTGAGAATGAGAAAACCTAGAAAATATGTTTTGTGGTATTTTGTTCACCGTTAAGGGGACTTGCCTATTGTACTGTTTATTACCAAGTTATGGCAAACAGCCATGCAGGCAGATTATTCATGCTGAACGGTTATGTGAGGTCTCTTACTTTACTCTTGTAGAGTTAAAATTAACTAAAAAAAAGTCAAGAAATGATGATGAGAGAGAGAAGCAGCCTTAAGTGGGCCGAAGTAGTAAAATCAAGTTTATAACCAAGAATTTGCATTCGGAAGTCCTTCTGCCGGATTTTGCAAAAAACAATGTAACACCTAAACCTCGTTAATGTTTTACATAAACATTGAAAACCTTAAATATCTGTTGTTTGAATAGAATTTTCACCTGCGTGCCTCGTGATTCTTCGTGAAATATATTTGATTCATAAATCATTAAAGAATTTACCACATTAAATGAATATAATTCATTCTTGTTTCTCATTGCTCTCCCTTCTTAATCTAAATTTTATATTGTTTTGATTGATACAGAAAATAGTCGGCGGTACTGCAACAGTGTACGTTTAAGATGACAAAATACTATGAGAAATTGATATTGGACCACATTGCACTGCGCCTTGTTCTTAATGTCATATCTTGTAGGCCTTTTTATATGTGTGGCAGTGTCACTAACATTCTTACGACAGCAGACCATATTTGTTTATTGTTAGATGGCTAATCAAATATTCCTTCGTTAACGGGTTCAGATTAAGGTGCTAAATGAAAATCAAGGAAAAGAAGGACCCGAACAGAACAGCATGATTGGAAACTTGGTTATTTTAAAGTTTATTCTTCTGACCCAATTGATTTATTTTTAAAGGGCGGTAATTTAATTAACAGTTTAATGTACTATGCGGTTTTGGCCTTATCAGCGATTGCTAATTACTCTTGCATACTGATTGATTCTATTGAGTGAATAACAATTACGATTTTAATAATTTTCTTCATGTTTTTCCCTTGCAAGGTAACATTATATTGCACCTGCACACGGTTTCAATTTCATTTGTTTTTTTTTTGTTTTCATTACGTTTTTCTTATTTGACATTTTAAAAGTATGAATGTACCTAACCTGTACGCGTTAGCTGTCGGAACAATTGCGTAATATATTGTTCGGTTCCTTGGAAATGAAAGCTGATGTTTTCGATGGAAACGGTCAGAGAACCCGGTCCTAAGGATTGAAAATTCAGTCGGAATTGATTGAACCGAAGTGTCAAGCCCGGAGTTGTTCTCCTCAGGATGGAATGCACATCACCCAAGAGCGAAAAACTTTCACAAGTTGTCTTTTTATATAAAATCAGGTTTTGGGTCAAGTCATTACCATTCTGAAGCAAAAATATTTGGGAGAGAGAGAGAGGTGGGAGACCCCGTTGAACCAGGTAAAAGTGAACAGAAGATTGTTGAACGTTAATTTTATTTTATTTGCGAGTTAATTTAAAACGCCTGAAACTCCAAAGGTACCGGGTTACGAGAGGCACCTGGTGTCAAAGAACAATAAAATGAAGGCACGAAGTATAATTACCAAACCATAAATAACAAATCAGTGATTTCGATATTAATCCGCATTAATAAGAGAGAGAGGTACCATCCTGATCAGTACCAACCGAAAGCGAGTTTTTTTTTATCTCGTTGACAGGTACTTCCGGCACTTAAGCTATCGATGTGGATATCTCAATGGGCGATCTGCCTTTTTTCTATGTAGTTTTCTTATTATTTATGTTTAAAAAGTTGGTATGTTAATAACCATGCATTGTCTCAAACGGTACCTAATAATAAATAAAAGAAACACAACTGTGAGGAATAATGTTGCCAATACTTGCGCGTAATATCAGAAATATTGTGTCATGCATTTTTCTTGATGTCAAAATGTGATGTTCACAATACGGCTAATTTAAACAAACACAATTTAAATAATTTAATAAACTAATTTAAATAAACAGATAATTTAAAAAATGTATATTCTACGTACAAGTTATAGCAACTGTAAAAATAAATTGGTATTGTGTTAGACCCCAGTTTAAAATAATTTTGAGCAACTAAATGATATCATATAGAAAAAATTATTTCAGCCGCACATACATGATATACTTCTTGTGAAACATATCATTTTTTGCACCACACTTAGTTTGATCACATCGTACGCGTGATGGAGAAGAAGCTTTCACATTTTCTATGTCGCAGATGTCAGTCGTGCCAACATGTTGAAAAAAAAATACTTGGGAAATTAAGGCTGGAAAATAACACACTGGAAAAAATTGAAGGACTTTCAGATTAGTAAAATGAGAACGGAAAGATGAAAACAATTTGAGCAAATGAAGGCCATGCCAAGAGAAAAATAAAGGAAATGGCGGAACGAGTCGTGAGCGAAGAAAACTATTTGAGTAGACCTGAATTTAATTTGGTCTCAATTTCTTTAATTTATTTATTTTTCTACATAATTGAATGGTCTGGTATATTTATTTCTTGAATAGTTTCTGACTTGCTATTAAATTAGTTTTTGGGGGCGTAATGGCTAGACCGTGGGCACTCACCCATTACATTGCAACTGACATCCTTCCTCTTCGGCTTTCTTTTTTTTCTCAACTACTTAAAGGTCAATCAAACTACTTTCTTGTTGGATTTTCTCGAACAATATTTGACTTAGTAAATGCCTTTCCAACAACTGTTATTCTTCTTTATTTTTTATTGAATTTATTACTCTACGCAGCAATTATTAATAATTTTATTACTATTAATACTCCTGTCGAGTATTGCAGTAGTTTATTTCTTTTTTTAAACGAACTAGCTACCGTGGCCTTCCATTTTCTGTATATAATTTGGGAGTCGAACTAGAGAAGATTGATTTAAATATTTCCACCTTAATTATGAATTCCACCTTAAATTAATTATGAAATCACAGGTTGCATTCGTCGGTCAGAGGATCGCAGGAACATTCGCTAGTTTTTGAAAGTATATAAAACGAAGAAAACATGAGTTAAAATGAAAATACAAAAAATAAAACCAGCTTTAAGGAAAGTCATTGTGAATTTTCAGTTGGTTAGCATTCGTAATATAAATATCTTGTGGTGTCACGGATCGCAGAATTTATGTTTTACTTCAAATATTTTTTTAAAATGCTTTAATTGTGCTTCTTATTGTAATTTATTATTAATTTAAGAAAAGAAAATATTTCAATGAATGAGCAATGAATGATTGAACATTAAGAAACTAAAAAAAAATTAAACTTTGACGACGAAACTTAATAAGTAGTAAATAATGTGAGTGTCAGATAGGAAAGAAATTGTTATTTGAAAAAAAAGTACCGCGAATTTTGAAATTCCAGATAAAACATTAAACGTGAAAACGAAACAGTTAAATGTTCATGCAAACTTCGTTATAACATTTTTGTTGGCTCTAACTTGAAAGCTTAAAAATCAAACTTTTACAATTTGACCGAAAAGCTTCCATTTCCTCTTTAAAATAGGAATTATATAAAATTGTTCTTTTATTCATGAATTTAAATATAGTTCCAGTTCCTTTTCACCAGAGAACCTGAATTCGAAATAATGCTTTTATACCTGATTTTCTATTGTTTAGTTTGGTTTTGAATTGTGTTGGTTACAGGGTGGTGTCATTTCCTGTTGCCAAATACAAAGCCTTCATGTCATACGTCTTCTCTATCGCCAATCGACTATTTCACTGTTTTCTTTTTCATTTCAGAATTTCTATTACCGCTTTTTTTCGTTTCTTGTTTACTCTTTGTCCCAATTTGTTTCTGATGTCCTGCTCATCAGTTACAGGGGTTATTAGTTCTCTTTATGATTGATAATATGGATTAGTACTTGTGATAATGCAGAGCCTATCTTATTCTTTAAGTATTCACTTTAATGTCACTTGAGATTTTAATGAAATTGCCGAGGAATAAACAAAAGGTAAAAAAATGAAAATTTTGTGTCCTTAGTTAGGTGCACTTGTCAGGAATTTGTCTAAAATTGCAGGATAAAATTCGTGAATTTTCACGACTCTTCCAATTGTCTTTTGTGCAGCTAAAGTGCAGCTCTTTGAAATGGAAATCCGACCTTGCTGTGCTCGACGACCGGGACGAATTTTCTCACGAGTTCAAGAAAACGAGGAAGGCACATTATTTTCAGAGCAGTGATCGCTGAAGGTTGACGGTTTTCATTCGAGCTATTCAACTCGGTGAAGCTCCTAATTCAGAGTGCCTGCAAGTTATGTACATATAGAATATCTTAAAATTTATGGAATCGAATGAGTAGGAGGGGAAAAAAGTTCACATGGACTCATTGATCTGCCTGGCTAAGGTACTTGCTGGGTGAGACATAATTAACACATTGCAATGCAATGATTGCGCCGATGAACCGAGGGAAAGTGCCACGAAGGCAGATGAAGCAACAGGTGCTGGACTAAACCGCTTTCATACCTGACGGAACAGAGAGACCTGTGTGTGAAGTGACCCTATTGAGTACCCCCTTGTCGTTTCTGGTTTATTCTTAGGGCGTTTACCGATTAAAAATTCACTTGAATTATTGGGTTTCATTGCGTCGCTGTTTTACATTTTATGTCGTTGACTAGGAAAATGGAGACGATTAAAATATTTGCAATGTTTGAGTACACAACTTATGAGAATAAGACAATACCACTATATTAATTTATTACTAAACAATACTACCAACTTTTTACGCATAACAGACGAAAAAAATTAAATTTTCAACTTTAAGGAAGTGCAGAGGAATTTTGTCATTTTTCACTGGTTCACCTGAATCACGAAACGAAAGGACAAGGAACCATGACCGGAGAAGTGCTCTGACATAGCAACCATGAAGTTCGTTTTACCTTCACTAGAGATTCGCACACATGAAGTAGGAAATATGTTTGTCATTTTATATTTTCTCATGGGCAGGATAAAAAGTTAAAGGGATGTTTTCTTTGATATCTAGATAGGTCAATGAAACTTTAACATTGCAATTTATTTATTATGCTCCAAGAGGAAATAATAATAATAATAATAATAATTAAACAATAAAGACTCAGAATGGGAGAGATACCAGAGTTTCTGATTAACAGGAGGAATGATAAAAGTTTTAGTCATAAAGAAGTTGACAACCTAATTGGAACTCTGGTTCCATAGGTTCGTCTGCAAAATTATGACTGTTTTCCAAGTAATATCTGGAATTCGTTTATTAATCGATTTGTAAAAATAGTGAATTACGATATAATTTTGAGACATAAGTTTTTTTACCATAAGTGTCCGGTGCCGAGGTATCAAATGTGAAAAATCAAAGGTAAAATAATTAGGGTGCAGAAATTTTCAGTAGGATTCACTTTTGCATTTCAATTTTTTATGCAGTAGAGTTGGTAAATCGGACCATTGAAAATGCCGTGCCTATCTCGGGTCTCTGAAATCAAAATTAATGATGATTAGAAATTCGTATTCTTTATTTATATTATTGTGATTATTAATTATTTTGAATTGTATGTATTTATTTTTAATTTCATTTTTATTATATATTATTTTCCTATGAATGCAATTCCTGTGTTGAGTTAGTACTAATCTTTGTTGGTTTATCATTGAGTGACCGTTTCGGAAAGTTAAATTGCGATTTTCTCCTCCCATCCTCGAAAGACATGAATCCTCCTAATTGGAGAAAGCTGATGGAAAATATTCGATAGGGAACTAAAATGGTTACTAATAGATAATAGAGCACCAATAGCACAACTAATAGAACAACAATAGAGCAACAGTCTGGTGATTATTCAAAG
Source organism: Polyplax serrata (assembly GCA_037055365.1). Lineage (NCBI taxonomy): Eukaryota > Metazoa > Arthropoda > Insecta > Psocodea > Polyplacidae > Polyplax > Polyplax serrata. Next base: position 463,791 of record JAWJWE010000038.1, on the reverse strand, counting down.
GACTTAAAATGTGAATTGCAATAAATTTAATAGACTTATGCGAGAAGAATAGTTACCCATCAATATTCTCACCTGTGTTGTACAACCGGACCAACAATTGCTAACGACAGTCAATCATTTATCGAAGTTCATGTTATCTGAGAAAAAAGTATGGAGAGATCTTGACGAATAACCAAAAGGAACTATTTACAATCCTCTAACAGTCTCATTATTTCGGATCAGTTCCCCTCTCTTTGGGTATTTAATTTTTTACAAATAAGCAAGGAGCACAAATGACCTTAGTCACAGTTTTCCAGAATTCCAACCGGGGACCAAGTTTATTAAGTTGAAAAGTTCATCCAAGTAGTCGAACTGATTCGATTTACTCTGACACTTCATGGACAGAAAAGAAAGTTGCGATGACTAGAGATTTGTGGAAATTTTATGTCAGTCTTGGAGTGGATTGGACTTTCGATTTGAGTACTCATCCCTTTATCAAATATAGGTCATAAATTTATTTAAGTAAATATAAAGGAAGATGGCATCGCCACAGGCTTTTAAGAATTGGTCGTATTAGACTTGTCATGTTTCCAATGCCCCTATTATTGCTCTTCTCGACCATTTGGCGAGTAGCAAGAGTGTAAAGTTCAAAAATAAATTATTTCTTGTAGTGTTCGTATCTTTCTTCCTTATTATTACCAATACGTATAGTAAACCATTGCTCACTTTTATTTTTTTATATAGTCACTCTTAGGTTTCTCATCTCAGATGAAATCACATTGATTTTACAATCTGGTAATGAATATGAATATGCACATGAACTATGTTGAGTTTATTGCGTAACAATCATGAATAAAACCTGCTGCAGGTCGTGCTATTTGTTTTCTGACTGTCATAAAGGTTAGAGGCCCTTTTGAGGGAATCCGTTTGAGGTCAATGTGCAGACAAGTTGCTATTAGTTCCTGTCATTGAGACAGTTCGGCAAGTAGACGTGTTTCTTGCTGATGGTAGGTGGAGAAACTGGAGGCAAATCAATCGTTGCGGTAAATGGCTAACCATTGAAAGGAAAATGAAAAGAAAAGAAAAACAAAGAAAAAAAAGTTTCTACATCAATCAATTGGTAAACGAATTTTGTTTGGTGAGGAGATCGTAAAAACCCCTGGAGGGCCTCGGCATGCGTACGAGGAAGAAACTCACGGGGTCGCTCGACTCAGACCTCATTTAATCATCTGAGTAACAGACATCGGATGGGGAGGAAGGAGTAGGGAAATGGGTTTTAGATTAATACCAGGTTTTGTTCTAAAAGAATTGGTAGAATTATTTTGCGTAGTCTTATTGTGAGCGCATCGTAAAAAAAACGTAAATTTTGGTCCTTGAGAGATTCAAAACAACCCTCATAATTTGAAAGTATGAAAAGTTTTGAGTCATTGAATTTAGTGACAAGTACCAAGCAGGACTTCTCCAAAAATCCAAATGGGTAACCTTTTTTTACAAAAGAACACACGGTTGATGTTTCGGACGATGAAAACATTTTGGTTTTAATCTGTTTCTTTAATCTCTACCAAAAATTAAAGTTAATTTGGTTTTCATTGTTACAGGTGCTTCACGTGTGGCACTTACATCCGAGACAAAGGTGAGTCTTTACAATAATTTTTTTGGACTTTCAAGTCCTCTTTGAGGAATCGAACAATGTACATTGCCGAGAATGTTCAAAGATGTTTCCTTTTTCTGTATCAATCATGATAAAGCGGTTTGCAATAAAACAGAGAAGAAAGGTAGAAGAAAAAACTACAAAAACATGTTAGATCACCTCTGTACATCACAGACCAAAAGTCCCAGGTACATCCAAAAGCAATACTTGTGGCGTTCTTCGGAAGTACGGGAACAGGACAAAACAAATAAAACTATGACATTAATCTGGTTGTATAGAGAAGCAATCACAAGTCTGGAATCGGTTTAAAGTAACTTATTAAGCATAACTGTTTATTATTACAATTATTAACATATTAAGCCAAACTGCTGGACCTTTCTCCACTTAAACTTTAAATAATAATTCTTATCGTTATACTTTTATTTCTTACATGTTACTTAAGGAGATGTAAATTAATATTTAAATGATTAGTTTTCTGAACTCAGAGCCACTTCTTTCCGTTGTCATCTTGAGGTTTCCAACAATTGTTCCAATTTAAACGAAGAAAAATCGCCTTGACACATTTTACGTCTGGTTTTTGTTGTAAATTATTACTTAAGAAACAAAACAATTGATTAAAATTTATGTTATCAATTAGATGAATAACATTTTTTATATGACCATTGAATCTATTGGAATTGTTTCCATTGTTGATAGTTAGGCAATAATGCATTGTAATATAACAGCGGGTTTTTACGCGTAGGAACTTTGTCGGTTATTCAGTCGTGCATAAACCGATTACTCCTTTGAGGTACGGAATGGGAAAATGGTGAATTATTTGTGCAATATGCCAAGAGTACTCTAAGCAACAGATGGTCAGTTGAACCCGAACGTTAAATGATAAACTTTCTAACTCAACTAGATTGGTCTTACCTTAGAGGAATTGAATTTTGGTTGACATTTTGCATAAAATTTCTTTTCTAGTATTGTTTTCCTGTGTGGTTACTTTCTCTTAGTTATTCGTAAATTAATTTAAGTAATAAATTATTGCATTAATATTTATTTATTAAGTACGATTAATTATAGTAATAATAATTACGGAAATATAACAAAATGTGAGGAACCTAAATGTTACTTGCAGTAGCACCCAGTAAGACGGGGCTATTCGAAGCAGGCTTACGAGTATAACCGAAAGACAAATCTCACAGTGAAGGCGTAAAAAGGATGAAAATCATTTCGCAGTTTAGACGTGAGCCATCTTACGTGTAGAGAAACCATTTCAGTTGAAGAATAAAAAAAGAAAGAATGACGTGGTCGAAAGCACAAAAGCACTTTCTGTCAAGTTTTCAATTAGATGTCTGAATAGAGAAAATTAAAAATTAAAATCTGAATTTGAATGGTTAAACCATCCAGGTCTAGCGTAACGGTGAAAATTTTAATTTTAAAGTCTGTCTGACCTACTATAAAATGAAACTACAACTGGGCTTTCAAGCCAGGATGGCCGGTGGGACCTAAGAAGAACTTGAAACTTTGGACACAATGCGGGAGCTCAAAATACTGAGGCTGAACCCGAAAGGGAGGCGGCTCTTTTTGTTTGATTCTGGGGAAGTTCATCCCCCCCCCATTCCCATTCCCCGTGATCGTTAGGAAAACGCTTTCAAATGACCAAAATTACCATCATCAGCCATAGGACTCTGCCCAAACAAATGAATACTCGTTTTCAGGCCGATAATAACATGCTTCTGATTTGTAAGGCCGGTGCTTGGCTCCTGCCTGACTCTTCACTCGAGTCCATTTAAACCAGGTATCAGACGTGAAAGCATGCAGAAGTATTTTTCTGGTTGATTCGAATATCCTTTCTCTCTTCTGATACAAAAGGAATTTACGGCCTATGGACTTCATGTTGCCATTGTCAATAATCAATTGCGGAGGCTTGTCTCTGTAACTGAATTGAGGACTAGAACTCTAATCCGAGTCTGGTCGAAATATTGAATTTTGAGTTTGGATGTTATGTGATTGATAGTTATTATAATAATGAAAGTTTAAAAGTTATTAGTTAATTATTGTTTAGGGAATTTATTGGGTATTTTTGGAAGAGATCGTGGATGTGTCGGACAGTAAACAAACAAACAAACCATGTTGAATTTCTTGTTACAATTCTTTTCTCAATACTCGCAGTTAAAACGGTACATTGTACATGGTAACATGGTACACAAATTGTTGTAATGTAAAACTACCAAGGACAGTGTAGATTGAGATTTGGGTTGCAAATGATTGAGGACGCAGTCTGAACCCTGTTTGTGTGGCAAAAGCCGAATAGACGGAAAGCGGATTCCGTTAACCCTTTAACTTGTACAAGGAGTTTATTGGAATATGACTTATAATAATTTGTTTGACATTAAGATAAGCAGCGAATTAGAACCACCGCTCCATGGTTGAAGTTTTGATCAGCCTGTTGGACAGGTTGATGTTTTGCCTCAACAATGACTTTCGACTGAAGGGACTGATAGCATGAATGAGATCGACTTTTAATGACACATTTTTTCTTTTTCTACTGATGTGAAAGCATAAAAGGGGCAGTTGTCTCTTCCTTTCACAAATTCTGCCGGATTTTACTGGAATGGCCGTGAAAGGAGGATGTAAACTTATTCCCGCCAGTCATAATAGTCGGGTGGGAAGAGAATAATGAATTGTTAGGGCTTAATAAGTAATAAAGTCTACAATAGAAGTAAAGAGTCCACTGCTTTGCCTCAGACGGTGGAATGTCAACCAATCCACCAGCTAATATTCTCGGGTTTTTAATGACATGGTTAAAAATTCTTATTGACATTATTATTCGGTCGGTCATTTAAAATATGAAAATATATGTACCTGCCCGTTGAAATAATCAAACTCCAACGCCATTCTATCACAGAGAACACCAAAACAAAATATATTTAGGCAAATAAGAAATATATTTTACGTGACTTACCGTAGGACATAAAACCGGAATTTCCGGGACGTAGATGTCAACTGACCTACATAACAGCAATTAAAGAATAAGAATAAAGAAAAAATAGTAATCGGTAAGTAACTCGAACAATAAAAAAGAACATTAACAATGACGATGAAGAAAACTGGATTCGTGCTGGACAATATCGTCTATCGCACTAATGTGATATGCAAATTGATCACTTGGAAGATCTCTCGGCTAATTTTGACTGAGAATTGACCCGAAAACCTTTTCGACTGTTAGTGGCAGACGTCTTTCTTTATCGTCTGCATTTGTTTTATTATCCGAAGAAGAAATATCGAACAAACGTATGAAGTTGAAAGATTTATCAGGAGGATACCCGTTACCCTTTTAACAGAGATCGTTGAATGTGAAATGATCGGAGGACCAAGTTGCGATGGCCAGGAAAGCAACTCTTACAAGTCGGCCGGTTTGGCCCTAAGAGAAATTGTACATCAGCTGTGGCTCGATCAAGTTCTTTCGAGTACCTCATGATACTTGTTTACAGACTGCGTGGATTGTGACCGATCGCCGGAGGGCCCTTTTGTATGCACATTCTTCTGCACCAGTGTCAGGTTCATGTTTCGAGCAGTTCAACTCTTTTCCGCAAAGTTCACCGTTAGTGACCAAATCAAAAGGTTGGTCTGTTATCATTGACTGCCTGCTGGTGTGGTTAACTTGTTGTTTTTCAGCAATTGTTCCTGAGGAATGGTTGCCTGCCTCTTCCTCCTGTCCCGTTGCTTGTGAAATTTATTTTCCTCCATTTAAAGTAGTATCTTGGTAATCAGCCGAGTGTACGATTCCCGACCTTTTCAAAACGCAATCAAATTTTTACTTAATAATTTCCTTTCCTAATTCATTTGCATGCCTGTTTTTCTCGTACGAATTAGGTTACAATAAATGGTTCCTCACCATTTTGGATCTTTCGGACCTCGTTGCATAGTAACACAGAAACCAAGCTCTTGTCTCACAATATGATGGTTAAGATTTGTTTGATTTTACCTCAGTATGAGGACCTCAGAAAATGGGCTTGACCTTCTTATTGAAGTGGAAAATGAATATTTGTTATGAAACATCTTCTTCTGTTCGACATGAAAAGCTTGTCGAATGACGCCTGTGACTTCTGATAAACGAAATTAATGTTCCCTATTGTGTTGGATCCCAATCCATTTTCACCTTCCCTGTGACCTCAAGCTCTTGACTTGAAATTTACCCATGGAGTAGAACGTTCTTATTGAAACTCGGAGAAATTGCAAAACTAAACTAAAGTAGTTCAACTTTCGATATACCTCCAGAAGCTCTTTTGGTATTGCTCGAAAATAAGTACATCGTTACGATTCTTTTTTCTACTGTTACTCTCCTGTAGTTGACTGCCCACAATTAATTTATTTTTGGAAGTAGTAGGAAAAGGAGGATGTTTCAATCTATCTTTAAGCTTTGGTAACATCATTATTTTTTTCTTTTTAGATATTGAGTATGCTTCAATTAGTATTCGTTTTTCACCTTTCGATTTTATATTTTCAGGCTTTATTTTTATTGATAATCAATGATTATCGTTCGGAGTAGTGATTTACGGTTCCCACGTCCTGTAAATTTGTTTGCTCATTATTTGCTTTTTATTTAGCCTAATTGAATAGTGGATTGTCTTTTATCATCATGGATTTCAGATTTAATGATTGTTTTCTTTTTGTGTTGTTCTGAAATGGTGAAATGGCATTAAAACCAAAGAAAATGTTTCGAAATCTCCGTCTTGTGGGTAAAGGACTTCAATTGTTTCCGTTGTAGAAAATTTATTTTGAGCAAAGAATTATTAAATTCGAGATGCATCTTCGTGATGGGGCACACACCCTTCCGGTTAGCCTTTCATTGAAACAAAACACCTGAGGAGCAAAGGTCAGGTGAAAATTGAATTCTTCGGGTGGGAGTCGGGGGTTTGTCTTGTCCTATGGGTTTATTTGTTATTTTCCACGTGATTCAACTGGCAGAATTGCGACCTCCGACCGCGTTGGCCAAGGTGTTGGCACAGCCTTGGTCGCAGACCATTGTCTAAGAACCTGAACCGAAAGAGAAATTTGATGGTAGTGACAGTCCCTCACTGGTTGAAGGTCGTTCCTTCGATTTTCTCCTTCGGACCGATTACGTCAGTAGATAATCGATTATTACGATGATCGAGACCGCTGTAGAGTTGAAATTAGTATAAATTATGGATTTTACCGAATTCGTGTTATTACGTTAACAATCACTAACGATCATCATGAATTGATTAGACCGTGAATTCTCCATTCAAGGCCGTCAGCCCCGGCAAGTAATTAATTCCTATATTTAATTAATTTTATGTAATACATTGAGCTCCTTTTTATTTCTTCCTCGTGCACCGCCATCCCTTATAATTTACCTTTGGACCTGCTCAGGTTTTGGTACTATTGCAGAGCCGTCGTAAGCATTATCTCTTGTTAACAGTGCTATTAATTTTCTTATACGACACGAAAGGGCTTACCTGATGTATTGATTTTATTAGTTGATATGCAAAAAGACTGGCTACTGGAAGTGCTTTGAAGAGTTGAAGCGAAAGAGACAGAAAAATGTGGATTTGGAATTAGGACTACATCTCACTTGCAAAATTAACGAAATTGTTTAAGTTCAGTTTTAATTGCTTTTTCAAAGTTTAACTCTATTATTTGAAAACTGTAAAGACAATTTATTATTGATTACTATGAATATTCGTGAAACTAAATTCGAGGTCGTGCGAGGAAACGAATTTGCTCTCAATTGTAGAAACTACAAGTTGCATGCTGGCAAAGGACAAGCAAAATATGATGAGAACACCGGCATAACCCCTAGACGATTTCGTGTACTAAACATAAATAATGACGAAGAGTTTCTTTCGGTTAATTTGGTTCTTCGGACAGTCTCAGCGAAATCTACGTGCCTGAGTGTTTAAGGCACGCACACAAAGCATGAACTCTTACGGCTTTAATTAGATTATATTTGACTTCGTACAAAGAAAATAGTTAGAAAAATGAAATTGTAAAATGAGTCTTGGCCATAGAGCAATGAGTCTGACTTTTCGTTTCAATTAAACATTCAAGCTGAAAATGTTGGTTAAAATGTGTCAGACCTACTGGACACATTTCTGTTTCTCATACGCAGAGATTCAGTTTCTCATACAATTCCATAAATCATTTGATTTATGTCATTAATTTCAAGATTCATTTTACGAATAACCAAGTGTTGTAGGCGTAGGATTCACAGCAAACCAGTCGATTCAATTTGTTCTCAGATGTGTTTACTTGCTTATTCACGCCTGATTTGTTCTTTTTCATCTACTTACTTAGTTTTCATACTTGGAATGCGAATTGACAAGGTTTTTTTCAGTTTTGTTGTCTGTGATTTTCCATTTCAGCAAAAATTCTTTAAGGTTTATAGAATGGTTAGAAATAAGAATTGATAGAAAATAAGGAACATGAAAAAACACGTACACTGAGAGATAAAAAACATTAATTTATTCTACTTTGTTTTTATGCAACAATGCATCAAAATGGAAATTGTACTTATCACTGGGATATATTGACCGGACGTAGCCCGTGAGAGAACTTTGTGGATCTTGAACTGCATGCATTTTTCTCCCTTTGTAAGATTTATTGCGGGAAAGACGGAACAGATGGTGTAAAAGTTATCGGTCCAGGTTATGCTCACGATTCGGGCAAATAGCTGAAAATGATGGAGTACAACTAAAAGTAGAGAGCAAAAGAAAAAAGAGCTCTCCAAAATTCCACTTATTCGGTCGTGTTAATGCCCCCCGGTTTCGTCGGAACCATCGAGTGATTCGGGTAGTAGTGATGAGAGAGGAAGTGTTTCACCTGCGGCCCCGGGTACTCAAAGTAGGTGAGTATCATTCACAGTGTGCCGTGGGTAAGCAACCCTCCAATCCAACCCGAACTGGACAGAATCTATCAATTTATCTGAGGCGGCCCGTTGAGTCTGGTTTTGCTGATTCATTTGATCGTATCATTTGCATTTCACGTGCCGTTTCGAAAAGAAAACAAACAAAAAATTATCGGATGCAAGTTAACGTTAGAAATTTGTAGTTTCTGCCATTCCGGCCGAGGCGAGAAAAAAGGAGAGTGCCGTTCACCAGGCGGTTTAACCCAGGAATGGAGTTAGGTAATCCGTCGGATTATCCTCAACTCCCACTCAATGCGAATATCGTATTTGCTTCAAATGAAATCGTTCGTAAATTAATAATTCGTCGTAATTTGATTTCTGATTCGAAGGAAGAATAAATAATCTTTCCTTTCCTCAATCTTAAACCGTGAACGGGCCACCAATTCCTCTGGGTTGGAACAATAAAAAAGTTAGATACTTCTATTAGCGCACTATATTAAGAACTTGCGCCATGCTAATAGTTATTTTGGAGTACTACTTTGTTTATTAACTTTATTAATTGTTTGACAAAAATGTTAATTAGTTGTTATTGAATGACCATAAGTGACTCATGGTGTCAGAGTGGTCAAGCAACTGTTGCAGGAAGAAACAGTAGGTATGTAAGGAAACAAAAATGAGGTGAGCATTTTAGAAATGAGGCCTGTGATACCTAACAGAGATGACAGAAGACAGAAAATGGTTATGTTTTATTGGTAAATGGCTGTGGCAAAAATTGTTAGTTAAACCATTACTGAATGAGACCTGGCATGTGGTCTCAGACAGATACCAGTGAGTTATCACAAGTAACCCGTGACAACTAAACGTGCTCTTGGAAGACGTCACGTATATTTAGTCAAAAGATGAGAAACCACTGAACGCTTAAAATGTAAATGGACGAGTCACCGCACTTCTGCCTATTTATGCATGTGGAATTTGACCAATTTTATTTTATTTTTTTAGAACTAGTCAAGCGGACAAGTTAAGACCAAATTATGAACAAACCGAGAAAAATAATAATTAATAATGCATAACAATTGTTTTGTTGTAAAAATTATTCATCCATTAAAATCATTCATAATGTAGGAAGTTATTTCCCAATTCATTGGTTATTCAATGGTCTGGTGGTTGCACCTCTACTTAGAGAAACGAAGTTGTATAATTATCTGTACGAACCTGGAGCAACAGAAACTTTTCAAAATGCTAGAGAACTACCAGATGGAAAACAAAAGTACAAATAGGTCGGCTGGTTGTCAAATAAACAACGGGACCGTAGATGGCCTCCGGGTATTCTCTCACCTGCTTCGTGCTCCGAAGGGGGCTCTTCAATTTTCTCAGACAGGTTTTCTAAAAGTTGTAACAAACAAGTGAGAAATGTGTGTCTGTGCTAATTTAGTTATTATCTTTCGCTGTTTTGGTTTTGTTTTATCCACACTTGAACCGAATACCTCGGATTTGATTAGAGGACGTATCTGGCCCATCCAGTCTGTTTCTTGTATTGAGTGAGGAAATTTTCTTTTATTATAGGAAATTCATCAGGTCTCATGTTTTAATTTTGTTTACAATTTCAAAGAAATTTCATGAAAAAATGTCCTGTTTTCAGAATTTCCCTCCTAGATTAGTTTTTTCTACAATTATTGCTATTCGATAAGTGTCAGTACAACGAACGATTGGTATGTGCTCTTCAAGACTTTTTTACCTGCTGTGTGCTCTACGTAATTGCTCATTAATAAAAAACAGATGCCAAGTTATTGTTTTTGCTGCACGACTTTGGGAGTGAGTAAGTGAGTGAGAGAGAGAACCTTCGAAGTAAAGTTAGCCAATTTATTGGCTTAATATGAGTAACCGAATGTGCACAGTTTTCAAGCGGACCAAAATGGCGTACAGCGGCCAATAACAAAACTGCTTTTAACGGTTCACTACCATGGGAGTCAGTGCCTGGGAAAGCGTGAATTAGTGGATTTCTAACATATTTCCTAGTTTTTATTTTATTCAGGCGAGATGTTTTCTTACATAATTTCTTTACCCTCAAAAGAGGGTGGATAAAACAACTTTTGATTAGTTTAGTTGGTCATTTTCAATTTGGAGAGCAGTGTGCATCTTTCATTTTGTCAGCAGTAGATGTAGAGCCGTTCAAAGTTTGGCGTTATGAAATTATTGGAAATCAATGACACCCCATCCACAGTGGCGGTTCTATTGTTTGGAAATTAATGATTGGGGAAATGCAGCTAAAAAATTATAGCACCCCGGAAACCTTGTTGTAATTGTAACGTCCTCGCATTTGTTGTCTTCCCAAAAGGTGTTTGTGCTAAGTGAAAGAGATCAATCGTTGAATGACTGGTACCGGATTAACACTCATTCTCTGGCAAGGACGCACTGGGTCGTATGCCGGAAAATAAGATGAAGCAAAGACGCCTGGCAGACTATCCGAAGTACCAGTGTGTTTGTGGCATTTTTTCAGTAGACATTCTCCAGTCCTGCTAAAATAGATTTTTCCATAGAAATACAAAGGACCGTTTCACATCAGAAAGGAAACAAACTGAAAGTACCTAGAGATAGTCACAGTAACTTAATATAACATAATTATGTAATTTGTGACAACAGTTGTACAACTGTCGTAGCAGACGAAAGGGATACGAATTGAGTAGATATTAGAATTTAGGTTACAAGGTTTTAAAGGGACATATTTTAAAGTGTATCTTAATGTTCACCAGAGAGGCGTGTAAAAGCTCGATAGCCAATTTACTTCCCCACAATTCCAGCCTAATATTTATAAGTATAATTAGTTATTCTGAAGGTTCTGTAACGAGTCATCAGTGTTAGATTGTATGAACGTACGACATTTGTTTTTCATACTTTAACCTACAGTAAATAACCAATTAAGCAGATAATCTAATATTATTCAGATCGGGCAACGAATCAGTGTCAGAAGATCAGTGTCATCTTCTACGGTGACATTGCTGGTAGAATGAAAAAGTTACAAACCTTTTGGTCGTTTTTTGTGGTCGTTAGAAAGAATTTTGTTTAATCAAAGGTGAACAAGTAGTCAATTTTTTAATACTTCATCTATTTTTTACAGGAAAACTGATAGTTTAACACCTGAAAATAAGACCTAAGGCTGTGTGGAACGAATTTCTATACGAATTTATTTTTATGAGCTGCGCAATCACTTTATTTTTTGTAATTGGGGGTCAATGGCTTTTTTACTGAATAACCAACTGAGTTATTACAAGTATTCGGGTATACGGTTGAGTGACTGCTTTCTGGATACTGAAAAAGAATCTTCAGTAATGTCACGTTTCCTAGAAATGTTGTCAACTCTATCTTACCTTTTTTATACATTATGTTTACATTACTGTGCAATATTTTAAACTTTTCGAATAATTGATACATGTAAATGTATTTTTGATCCAATTTTTCCAATGCTCTATTTAGATATTATTTAACTACATATATTTTTTTGTGTCTTGTTATGCGTACAATTTTCCTTCAATTACCGTTATTTATTTGACTGTATCATTCTATACAGACTTCTACATTGTATTGTCCTCATTATTTTGTACCTTCCTCTACATAAATCCGTCTCAATCTGTCGAAATCGCATTTTCCATCTGCGCCACTTTGCCGGACTCTCAGGCGCGCTTCAACTACCGTTACAAACTCTGCGGTTTTTTCATTACTTCACTCGGTTCAAACCGATTTCATTATTATATAATCACCCAAAAATTGTGTAGTCCTAATGACTGTGATAAAATTGGTCGTAATAATAGAGTGAAGAACAGATCTGCGGTGAGTAAACGAGAAACGAAATCGATTAAAAAAAACTTGGAATTGGAAGTTGTCTGAAACATTGCCACAATGCAATTGGAACAGAGATTTTGTATCCGCGACGCTTTTATTATTATGAAAACTGAGAATACTTAATACAACTGGTGGATTTTTTTATTTCGCCTCTGGATAACCTCAACAGAATCTCAACACCATGCCCCATCAATCCCAGTGAAATGCCATTAGATCATGGGAAGGGTCTTGCAAAGTATATTAACTTTTCATTAAATTTGTCTATTGTTTTTTGATAAGATGAAATGTTTCTGATAGACTCCGTAGTGTTCTTTATCAAGATTCACTGGAACAGAAATTAGTGATTTATTTTATGTAGTCAAGACTTATGGTATCTGTCTTTCTGTTAGTGAACCAGGTACTTCAGCGCAGTTTGGCCGTCAGTTCTGTTAATATTGACAACAAGTACAAACGTACTAGTGAGTTTGGTTACAAGTAGGATTAGATGATAATTGCTGTTTAGACATTTGTTTTTATGCTCAAAGTCTCAATATTTTAATTGACCTGCTGTCTGCAGGTTACCCATCTCACTACTTTATTTTCTTCTACACAGCATGCTACACATCATTACCATTTATGCTTGAGTTAACTCATGGGTATAGAAGACTTTCATTAGGTTTCTAATTGTTTTTTTCCCTTGATGCTCGATTATTCTTATTATTTAACCTTTTGTGAGTGCCTACGCGACGATGGTACGTAGATGTGCTCTTAGATAGGTGACAACAGGCCTACGGAACTTTTATATAAAATGCGTTCCTTAGCGGGAAATAGTCTTAGTGAAGAGTTTTTAACAACACTGCGGTTGGAGAAATTGCCCGAAAAGGGCGGGTTAAACCACGTCCTCATGGTGAGCTCTGAACCTCGCGACACGTTAGCCGTCATGGCAGAGAAAATTCTGAAACATTCATCGATGTCGAGCATAGCTCAAATTAATCAGCCTCCAACCATTGATTTGTCAACTCTCCTAAACGTCTAGAAAGACAAAGAATCTGTTAGTGTTTCCCACCGTCTTCTCAACCACTCAACTCGCATGAGAGCCCATTCCAGAAGACAGCGATGTTCCAAACAAGGCAAGAAATTGCAGTAAACCTGGCCAGTAGAATTCAAATTCGACAATTGAAGGACATCAACCACTACTGCTGCACCAATGAAGTCAAGCCGATCCCTTTTTCTGACGGCTACCGTCACGGGTAAAACATTCGTCATAGACAGCAGTGCCGATATTTCTACCATCCCAACCAGCCGAACAGATAAACCAAACCCCAAATCTCACATTCTTACTGTTCTTCATTTATGTAATTCTATTCTCTTCTCGGAAGTTCTTTACATAATCCATTTTCTTAATGCAAGCATACATTTATTTTGTTCTCTCTAAAAAAATTTCATGGTTTATTAACCTTTCGAGACATTAATCCGTTAGAACGCCACTCTTTCGTAGCCAATTGGAAGACAAATCATGGAAAGCCGTTTCGTCTATTTTTTGGGGTAGGGGCACAAACTTTCTAAGGTGCTTTAAACCTGAAAATTTCAGCATTTTCCTTCAAAGGGACGCAGAGTTGCCGCTGCTTCTCCTCTACCTCTCGGCTACTTGGACAAAGCCACTTTTATGTTACGTTGGTTTGTACGGCGCTTAGCACCTTCTTGAAGGTACAGATGAACCAGACGTGTACAACTTATTTCTCCCATTAGTTCTGACTGATAATAAAAATGGTAAATTAAATGTGTATAATTGGATGCAACCTAAAGTAAAAAATTCATTAAATGCGCTGACTGTGAGCAACACCCAAGTTTAATGGGTTTATTTTTACAACCAACTAATTTTTGTTTGTGGTCGCATTTTCACTTGGCTTTTGCTCTTCGGTCCTGATTTCAAGGACTTTCCTTGAGTTTATGTAGTTTCTTATACATAAATGCATGTAATATTGGAACCCGAACGCAAACAAATTACGGTATTTTTGTCTAAAATCAAATTTATATTTTACAAATAAAAGAAAATTAAAATGAACAATCATGAATAATATAATACTTAAACGTAATTACAATATAAAACTAACCTAAAATCAAAAATCCGTTAAATTTGTCCACGAGCCCCCGAGACGTCCAACTTCCATGAATTAAACAGAAAGGCTGACGTCACGGTGTCAGTCTTGGACCAGTCACATTCGGAGTTTCAATTTTAAGTTTTTCAAAAAAACTTTACATACATATTCGACATTGTTTTCTGTTAACATTTGCTGACAATAAAGTACTTGATTTCCTTATTTCCCGCGCCATGAACTACAAGTTGGAAATTTGAATTTCAAATTGAATTGTTGAAACATGGTGCAACGACTATATTGATACTTGGTATCGGTAGTGCCCACGAACTTCCGCTGCCGATGTGGAAAGGAAAAATTTATATTTAAATGAAGCTGAATAAAAACCAAGTGGGAAGTTTCTTAGAAGCAACTTTCTCCGGAGCCAAATTAGGGATGTGGAGGTTTATTAGTTGGATGACTACTACTTTTTAACGTTTTGAACAATAGCACCTGTGTTCCGAAGTTTAACGACACTTCGGATATTTCACATGTACCTCATTGTGGTTTTAAAATATTTTGGATTATCGGGGTATTTCGTTAGCAAGTCTATCGCGGCAGGCAGAGAAACAGTTAGAAAAATTGCTGTCTAAGAGAGTACCTCCCCCGGAACATCATCGCTGATTTGCAGCATCTTCAATTTCTGCTTTTAATTTCAATTTTCCTTTGTTTTCAAGTGAAGGCCATTTAAGCTTTTACTTGTTTCATGAAGCATGTATAAGTCGAGAGAGTCTCAGAGGTGACCCTCAAATTGGTTCTATAAAATTTTATGTGCCTATTTTGTTTTATTAAAATGGAACTTGTGCAGGTGAAAAGGAAGGACCGGAATTAGTCGTACCCAGTCTTTCACTCTACGTAATCGGTTTTAATTTAATTTCATGTAAAGAACAAATTAGTTGGCCCGGTCGCCCTCCAAAACTTCCCATTCTTTTTCATAGGAAACGGACTCCACACAGATCTCACGATCGACCAATGTGAAAGTAAGAAAAATTGATTTTTCTTTCGCTTTTGTATAACTTCTAAATTATAATCGATTCAAAATGAACAGAGAGCGGTAAAGAAGTTCCGTAGTGTTGTGATGAACTTATAAGTGGACACCTCTGGAAAGACGACGAACGAAATTGGATGTGTAATGACGAATTAAGATACAGAAAGAATGAAAATTAAGTCAGGAACATCAGTATGTAAATGCAAAGGCGGCGAGACTCGCTTCGTTACCAAGAAAATTGGCTGTATTATTTTTTCTAGTAAGGAAATTAAAATTACGTCATTGATATGATGTTAAATTGTGATGCTTATGGTGCTTAATTAAAATCTAAATCTGGTTATTTGGCAGTTTTTTCTTTGTCGTCTGGCCAGTTATGTGTGAGATGCGATAGGTAAATTACATTTATTAATTACATTAACATATTTATTTAAGTAAAGGTGTAAAGGTGCAGCTGTTCTAGTTTGACTTCCTTTGACCTTTTGGCCACGAAGCAGTCATTCAAAAGGAATTCAACTTGAACTAATGCAGAATCTTCAACGATTTTTTCTAGTTTCCTTGAGTTGTTCTCCTAAAATCATTTGAATGCCCTCGTTCAAGGGCCGTGTTCGTTATTTTTATTTATTTTATGACAAATTTTTGTTTCGAAATATCTATGCCATTTATTTATAATGTCTCTTCCGATCGTATTTCATAAAAAATATTGATTTTCATACATTACCATTAACTATTAAAATACCGCAAAAATTTTATTTCTTCTTTCTGGAGAACTGAGCCGAATTATCAAAGAAATCTACCTTTTTTTAAATTGTTATTCTATTTGAATTTACAATCATACACAACTTCGCGAAAATAATTTAATACTTGCCCACAAGAAAAATGAAAAATTAGAGTGTTTGATACTCCTGCTTATGTCAAAGTGGAACTGGCGCGATTCAACAATTACCGTTGTTAAAACTTGTTAAAGTGGATTTTTTTAACCGATAATTAATCGTTTCTCTCACATGATCAGGAGGATTAGTCGGCTTGTGGTCGGACAAGAAACTCGTGAGTGTTCTTTTAATGAACTGACAAAGATCGATTGATAAATGTCCGTGACGTCCCACATAACTGGAGTCAACCTGAATCTTCCTCTGTTTTTTTTTGCGAAATTGGAATTTCAAATTTTGATTTTCAATAATGAACCGATCAATAATTCATTTTTATTCCTTAAACACAAGAAAAGGTTGCAATTTCAGGGCTGCGTGATGCAGGTTGCGGTAACGGTCGAGTGTGGACAATTAAAAGGATAGAAAGTGCATGGGAACTGGATGTAAATTGCTTTTTTTAGAATTTAGCTTCTTTCGTAGTTTATTTGATTTTTTAAATGAAAATTAGGAACACTGAGGAACTAGACTAATGGAGAATGGGAGAAAAAGACTTTTGATTAAGCGGCTGGAAAGGGATGAGTACCATTAGGGACAGAGCCGGGACAACAGAAATGTAAATCCATAGATGAGCAGTAACCTTTAAGAGATTGTGACGAATTAATAGTTTAAAATAAGAAATTTAATTGTTTATATATATAATGTATATTTATGTATATGTGTATTATTGGTTGTGAACAATTATTAGTATTAATATGTTGAGAACAAGAGCCCAAATAAAAACCTTTAAAGCCAAAAGAAACTACACTGACGACCTTCACCGTTTTTACTTGTAAAAAATCGTTTTACAAAAACAAAGTTTTTGTTTCCCAATTTTTCTGTTTACAGTATGTCTTACTTTGTTAATTTTTATCAACGATTTGTAAAAACAATCTTGATTATTTTGTGAACATTTTTGTGACCCATATTAACTCCATTGGTTAACTTGAGGCTTTGTTAACAAAGGCAACGTGACACACGACTTTCCGTTTTTAAGGATTAGCCGTAGAGCATTTTATTGTTTATGTTATGTAAAATAAAGCGATTACCAAAATCTGCGGATGTCAAGTAAAATACTAGGAGAATGACTTTTGAGTTTATTTTACAACTATGTACTCCATTCACCATATTTTTAATTGCTTGACTGAGTTGCTCGAAAAATTACCAGCTTTTAGAACCAGAACCAGGAAAAACGTGCAGAACCTTTTTTAAAAGATCTTTCTTACTCCCTTGATTTACTCTTTGAGACTTACTGTCCTACTAGTCTTTTTTTAACGATTATTTTTTCTTCTTACTTTTTTTCTTTGTGTACTGCACTTGTCAAAATCATACCATGTCCCATCTTTCGCCATGTATAAGTTTGTAATAATAAGAGGTTTATAATATTATTTACATTGAGTCAACTCAAATTGATTCTCAATTTGCTCGTGTCCGGTTCTTACGCAGGACATTCATTAAGGTAAGCCTTTGAGGACTGAATTAAATTAGTATTAACATATTTCACGTCTCTTATATTTATATGAATAAATATTATACTTCATTGTGTACAGTTTTTCTTCATAAGTCATAAGTCATAAGTCAAATTCACATTTGCTTATAAGAATTATCTATGTGGATTACCAAAAACATGGGCGAAACAACGATGGTCAGCCTGCGAAGCTCAAACTTGTGTTGAAAACTTTGACTGGCTCTTATTCGAGCAATTTAGCAAGGAACAGCATTACCACCAGAAAGTAATTGCTTTCCTACTTCGATCCTAAAGGTCCCAGTTGGTCTCTGCTCTATGCCCAAGTGAATAGGTTATGAAAGAAAAAAATGGGCCGAAACCATGCCACACAACATGCAAAAGATTCAACCCGTATTGCATTCATTAAAAGAAGTAATTAAAAATGAATAGCATCGTCGAAGGCGCAATGAACCATCAAAGGATTGGCAATGACAAAGAAAATGGTACGAACCATTGTATTCCATCGTAAGAGTGATGTTGCAGATATAATTGATTTATTGAAAATCACTAACTGTGACAAATTGAGCCCAAGCCGGCCTTTATTAAAAATTAATAATGGAACACGGTATACGTGAGAAGATACTTGTGAGAAGAGAGACAAAACAACATTGTGTGACTGCCAAGATGCGATACGATTGGACAATTAAAATTTTTGGTCTTTCATTTTGGTCTTGAACAATGGCATTCTACATATGTTGAATACTGCTATTGCGATTTGGTGTTCTTACTCTTGGAATTGTTTTTTATTGCTGGTCTTGGAGCTGGTTAAGTTATTCAATATTTGTTCGTATTAAGAAACCAGTATATTAATCGTAAATGTATCGTCAATTGATGAAAATCTTGGATTCATAAAGCCAAAAAAGAATCTTCTCGTCAGATGTCATGTCGTCAAATGAGGCAAATAATTAAGAAGCTGATTTTGAAAAAAGTTTAGAGTAAAGTGTTCAGTTGAAAGGCTCCAAAGTAAGCAATATTTAAGTTCACCCTTTGACGTGATATAACTTCTCGCTAAACCAGAATTGTATTTGACTAGCTGTACCCGCTTCGATGTTGTGAACTGAACCATGTGTACTGCTGCAATGACTCGACGAAATCGCCACCGAAGTAAACCACTACTGCTCTCTTCAAAACATAAAAAATCAAAAAAATTATTTCAACACTTAAAAAGATGGAAAATTTGAAATTCAAATTTAGTTCTGGTTCTTGAAGCTCTTCAAGTCACTCTGGAAAAGTAAACAAAGGATAGGTCCATCGGCATGAAACGCGTTTTGTCTCCTCCCCACGAGTTTTCGATTTGGAAAAACTACCCAAGTGTAAGAGATATTGGTTTTAAAGGGGGGACTGTATGAGTTTCTACGGTAGCAGGAATCAGTTCAAGGTATGATTACCCAAATGCCGAAAGTAGTATGTCTGTTGGAATTGTAATACTGTACTTCTAAAAATTCCACATGTCTACACTCCACCCAATTGTTAAATATGACATTTACTTTTATGGATCCACCAATCATCAGATATCTGCCACTGAAACATCCAGTGACACCCTGTTGAGATAGCTCGTTATATCAAATTCTGTTCAATTCTACTGGGGGTAAACATTAATATCATTCATGTTTTAATGAGTTCAAAACACATAAGCAAGTGGCACTAACCACTTTAGGTGATAGGTGAACACAGGAATAAAGGAAGAAAGTCTGGTATTGTTGAGTGAAAGTAAGGAGAGTATAAGCCTGAAAAACATGGCTGAATGAGGCTGAAAGCGGAATGAGGAAATGTCACAAATCAAAAGGTGAAATATAGAAGGAAAACGTAGCATAAACATGATGCGTTAACTAGGGGAGAAAGGACCTAAATGTGAAGGAGGCCATGATTTTTTGAGATTTTTAATGATTCATGAGTACTTTGCTGGCTGGACAGTTTGCCAAAATATAATTAATATTATGTTATTTTGAAGTAAAATTTTGTTACCAATGATTATGTTGTGTACTTTAACTATCTTTATAATTCTTACAGTAATAATTGTGAGTAATGGACGACGTTGACTAATTGACTCGGATGACTAAATTGATTCGACTGCCTATTGGTTAAATTTATATTACAAGTTTCATTTGAACTTAACTTTTATCCTGCATCAATTGCAAGCTATGTTTTCGTAGCTTAATGTTTTGTAAACCAGCTGTACTTTTCACAATTAGACTGGTAGAGAACTTTATTGTTGTGCTTGACTTCAATATTTTGAATTCACAAACGATTTGAGAGCTTCTGTTGCAGTGACACCTTGAATATCATTCCTGTAACAATTGTTTTGATTGCAAGACATATAGATTGTAGATGTCACGTATTAACATCCGAATCGTATGAAATACAATAAAAATTTTTCTGTTAACAAATTGGCGAGTTGTTTCCAGGTGACACTATATGAACTTTCGTTACCCCGTAGAGCAGGAAGATACCCAAAACTTTCTCTCTCTGCTCAGGTATTTCCTAGACTTTGTAACCTCTACCCCTCAAGTTTAATATTTGACCTCCTCATTCTGTCCAAGGTGGTTCAACTGTGTTACGTCATGAATATTCTACTTCTTCTTTCTTCTGCTTTCTTTCTTCTACGTTTATTTTTCTGTAAATAATTAATCAATTTAAATTTTTCAATCCCGAATTTTGTTCTCATTGTTCACTCGAAACGCATTATATTTGAAGTGCAATGTATTACATTAAAACGAAATATTAACGAATATAATTTTCAGGAAGGGATATATAATTGTAACTGTTAAAATTGCACCTCCTCGAAAGCAATGCTGAATGATATTGACGGAGATGTTTTGGTTGCTTCTTTCTTAAACTCTTAAATGTAGTTTTAAGCGATTAGATTAGGTCTAATTAGGTATTAGAATTTGGTAGCTTAAAACTCAATATTCGTGAAACTTATTGTTTGTTTTGTATTATGTCTTGTCAATCCGCAGGAAAATTATTTTATCATTTTCACTTCATTTGGTTGACATGACAACGTCCACCAATTGGATCCACCCAGCTAAGTAATCTTTATTCAAAGATTAAAACGACAAAGAATGAAAAACAAACAATCCAGACCATTGATGTTGAAAAAAACTGGGGGGCAAAATAATGTTGCGGTTTGCAGACGATTTTTAATGTTAGAACACCAAGAAGAAATGAGACTTTAATTAATTTCTGAGGTTGCGGTGAAGTAAAGTTGCCGGACATTGTTTTTCAGTGGTTTTCAACATGACGGGAAAATTATGAATTTTAAAGTTCTCTGTAGAAAAGTAATTCATAGATTTAATATGGCCCCCACGCAATGTGTAATGTACTTAAAAACATGGATGTTGACTCAAGCAGTGTTTTAAGAATTATTCTCTGCCATTTGTTGATTGAATTGCATTTCAAATCATATTCCTTTTTCCATCTATATAATTCGGCTGAGATAAATTGACTACTAACGTCATTGCTCTGCTGCTCTTCAATAAAATGTTTTTTTTTCTAAATTTGCAAACATGTCTTACGGAACAGAAGTCTCAATGCGAAGCTTGCTCTACCTTTGCCAAATAGGCTGTAACCCACGGGCAACTAGAGTTCTCATTTAAGTTTTTGTCGTTTTCGACATTTTGTTTTTAAACAGAAAGTTGCTTTCCATGAAAGTTAAAATTTCTGGATCTCACTCTCCTGATACTTGTAAAAGGTTCTTCTTTAACAAGCCAAATGTTTTGAAACGTTCTAAGAATTGCAAGTGTGCAGTGTCATAATACTAATATTATAATACAATTATGCCTATTCCTATTCATTTATCTATTCGTACTGCAACGTTTTTATTTTAACCGTTTTGGTAAATCTTCTGAACAACACACTTTAGGTATTTCAGGTCACCCAGGTCCTCCTGCCGAGCCTTAAGCTCTAGTTCTTTAATTTGTGTTACTTTGTCTTTATGATGTCAGGCATTTACATTTACATGCCTGTGCCTGTGATCATTTCGTTGGTACTCAAAAAGTAATCTGTCTATACTTATCCCCTAGTAGATTCCTTCGAATTGGTATCCCACCTGAAATTGAAATTCCAAGCTGTTTGAGAGAGGTTCAAGAACCAAAACAGTAAAAATTCCATTTCAAATTTTAGAGGTCCACTCCGAATGTCTGGCCTACATCACACCGCTTATCACATTTCCCATGTAATTTCGTGTATGTATTTTGGCGACATACGTGGTATTTTTCATTGATTCTTTGCAGTTTTCTAACATATTTCCTTTAAGACGGACTCAGCTATTACACACCCTGCTCTGGTTTTAGTACCTTTATACTCTTTAGATTTTTATACTTAATTTTTTGTTTTGCTTTACACAGAGCACCGTTCACGTATTTTATTTTCACTTCTGCTTTTCAGATCAAAATGTCCATATCCCACGTAAACGTCTCCTGTTGTGTAAGTTGTTACATGCTTAAAAATGTCTAAGACATAACGAAGTGGAGAGTGCAGTTTTTTCTGTTGACCTGGGCATATCATCTTGCACCTATCAGTATGATTTAAGTGATGTATTTCTTTTTAAAAGTAATACCCAAATAATAGTGGCAAAGTAAAAAATAAAAAAAACTGTTTTGTAACAAAAAAAATCAAGTCATTTAAACCCAAATGCAGGTGTAAATGGAAGGTGCCTCTTGTCATTGCAGTAAAACGATGAAGTGCTCTCACTATTAAAGCGACTGTATGTTTTAGGTGAAGGAACCGTCACTTGCTTAATACTGTAGAATTATGCATCAACTGACATGACATGCCTTTAAGAAAAGGTTACTTAGCCATTCAGCTGTGGATCGGACTCATCAAAATAATTTACGTGCTTTCTATTATTATTAAATAACTTGTTTTTTCCTGTTCTTTTCAGTTGCTTTTTTGCGTTGGTACGATCATTTGGCGAGCCCTTGATTATGGTCTTCAGGAATACGAAGAGAAAAATCTTAGTCCCGATCTCGATCGATTAATCGACGTTATGACTTCTGCAGAAGGTACGTGCAGATGTAAATTCCAAGTTATGAAAAATTTGCTTAACTCTTGAACGACATTAATTGACTGTTTATCAATGTGCACAGATTTTTCGCTTTACTACTACTCAGACAACTATGTAAAACAAAAATTTTGCACCTATTACATTATTTAAATTAGTAAATAAATAAATGATCGTCACATAAAATTGGAATTCTGGTTTTTGCCAAGTTCTCTTGTTGTACGTTGTGCTTGAAGAACAAAAAAGTGGGAAGCACAAAACCGAAAAAGAATGAATTTTGAGAGAACATCGAATGAAAAATGCATTTGTTGGAGAAATTTCGACTTAATTAAAGGTCTCAGATAATGTCCTGGCAGTCTTGAAAGGCTTTACCTTTTTACGATCCTGTCAGTTTGATGAGTTTTGTGTACAGACAATAATTCATATATTTTACCGATTTATTTAAGTTCTAATTAAAAACTCAAAATATTTGAACCAACCAACTCCGTTCAGGCATTCTTTATTTAGATTTCTTTCAATTCTTAATTTCTATGTTCCTCATATTGTAGTTCAACATGTAAACGTAGCATGATAACCGGGATGCATGAGTTAAATTCACTCACCTGTTACTCGGTTCCGGTGGTTCATTGTATTCATCAGAAATATAATTTTAATACTCATGCGAAATACATTTTGAGGATGAGAATTCTCCACGATCGTATTGAATGCCCGGATGTTGGTTCTTCCTTTGAATTTTTTGCTCAAAAATACCTGCATCTGAAAAAAAGCAGTATTTGTAAGTTAGAAGTTAGTTGACGAGTTCCATTTAGTTCACGTTGAGTCTGCTACCGTTAGCCCCTGCGTTGCTATTACTATCATTATGATGTGCTTGTTAATTATGGCACTTTGACATTTCTTTATGTGCCAAGCCACCTGTATTCTTTCCACTTTGATAATATTAATTTTGGTTAATTTATACCCTTACATTTAATAGCTTCTTAATTAGTTTCCCAATACGTTTATAATGAAGGTATCTTTTACTTGTAAACAAACGAAAGGCGCAACCCAATGCAACCCAAATGCCATCCTTCTGTCATATGAATCCTTTTTTGTTTTTGAATTGCTAACGGAAAAGAAGTAAGTGGGGTTAGGTGTCACTTTTTCACACAATATCATTGGATCTCTTATTCATGACATTGTTTCTTTGAATGTTATCGGGTCGCATATGTGTATTGCTTCCCCTTGATAGGCCAGCAAAGGCGAGAAACAAAAATCCACCTTAAAAGTTGGGGAGCTGGTGGTGTGCGTGGTGCAGAATGAACAAAATTTACACGTGACCGTTGAGTAGTGAGTTGCTTGTGACCAAGTGGTTTTCACAACTAAACTAAAACAATCTGGCACGCATTTATTGATGAAAGATGACGAAGTGTGTCAGACTCTGCCGCGAGTCGCACAGACCAATCTACGGTCCTGATTTTTCTAAACACGGATTCTGTTAGCATTTATTTTTATCATCATCATCATCACCGCCACTATTTTTTTGTTTTAATGGAGGAGCATCGAGAATCGAGCAGCTCTTTCCCCCAGATGTAATTTGCGAAATGGGTTTTACTTCAGGTATACTTCCCGGTACCATTTCAAAAGATTTACTGTAAAACTGTGCAGTTATATTCCGAGGTACAGGTATCAATGATGAATATGGTTACTGCACTTCCATCCAAACGTGAAAGGAAGGCCAATAATGAAGTGGTCGGTTTTTGCGGCTGTTCTTTCGTTCAACTCAATTTGTGGACTTTTACTTCAAAATTACAATTTTGATCAATTTCAAACATATTTGAAGTTTTTCTCGGAGTTTCTGGCTGGAATTATTTTAGTTTTTAACATTAGAAGTTACTATAAGATTGAAACCTTTTCTTGTCTAGATGGTCACTGTCTGGTTTGTCGCCATCTTGGCTAAATATTGGCCATATATAATTTTATGGCCCACAGCTACTTCTTTTCTTTTTAAAGTCAACAACTACAACTTCTGTGAAATAACCAAGCAGTATCCAATGAAACATTTTTGTACTATCATGGGTTATTTTTTGTGCTACAGGGACGTTAGATCACATTTTAACTCGAAAAGCAAAAGTCAGAAACAAACATCCGATTCAAATTTTGTTCTGTCCTTGGCCTCATGAAGGCAATACGATTTCAGTGAATTTAATGGTCATATTTAGAAATAAAGTGCGAAGCCATTGGAACGGAGAAAGGTGTAGGAGGCAGTTCGCCCTTGCGGAAATGAGATCAGTTGGGCACACCCCGCTCGTACTGAGACTGTATAATTTATTGTATAACGCGGGTAATGGGATTTACAGCTGGATAGTTCTGGTGCTCCTAGAGATTGAGTGAGTTTGAGTCACTTTATGATTAACAAAATTAAGTACTTCTGTAATTGCAAATAACTCGGGTACTGCAGACTTCCATTAATATTTCAATGACAAGAGATGCGGAACGTGAATAATGGTTTTCAGATGAACCGAGTATAATGTTACATGGACCCCAATGGCTACCGTAATTGTTGTCGAAGGTTGGAACGTCCCAGGAAAAAGAGAGCGTAAATGCAATAACATAGAGTGGCATCCAATCCTCGAAAACCTACTGGCATTACGAGATACGTGCTGTTACCCCTGATATTTCTTTATTGGTGTATCCATTTATGCAAAACATATTGATGGCATCTACTTCACGCGGTCAATTAAAAATATGGACACAATTTTACCGCAGCACTGTGTCACGTTCTGGCTTCTTAGGATTGAGAACACGTGAACTTTTCAACTCATCCAACGAGCGACAACGATGGTTTCTGTATTTGCTAGAAACACTTTCCACGTGAACCAGTTTTTTGACCAGTTCGTCTGAGACTTTGAAACTTCCCTCAAATACCTTGGTATTCGAATTGACACAACAATGAAGCAAACAAACCTAGGTATCAAAAAGGAAGTTCTCTGTGGTGGTGTTCTGTGGTTAGATTAACTCGAAGTATTGGTGACCCGGGTTTAAAAGTCTTTCAGGAATGTAAGCCAATAATGAAATTTCTTGAAAGAGGGTTATGGAGTACCTGGATGTTGGGGTAACAGGGTGATACCTGAAACCAATGAAATGGTACGACCACCTGGAAGGCAGAATTGGGCTGGGCTCAAAGGCATAATGGCCAAAGTCTATTATAAAATGTTTAAGGATAATTCATGTGATTTGAGGAGAACGGGTGAGTGCAAGAGTAGCACTCAGGTATGAGTTTCATACCCTCTAACCCCCTCCTCCTGGAGTTTTAATAAGAACGTTTAATTACGTTAAATGTCACAAAATGATTAATAACCAATATTTGTATCTTTAAAGTTAAAAGATAATGAGTAGGATCGAATTGCTTCCGTTTTACTGCTTTTTTAAAAAGATGGTCTGATAGTAATGACAATATATAAACAATACGCACATACATTCGTGCTGACCGATTAAAGGTAGAATGCTAGGTGGAATCTTCGATATTTTAGATATAATTTAAACCTATTTAAAAATTTTTACAGATGACAACCCAAGTGTTCACCAGGAGACAGACGACGAGGGAATTGAAAGGGATTCTGGAGAAACCGACGAAGATCCTTCGACCTCAAATCAGTTGGCATCCTTTGACTTGGTTATTAGGGTCAGTTATTTAGTTGTAACCCATCTTTTAACAAGTTCTGCACATCCTGACAACATTACTTACATATTTCCAGCACTGCATGGAAAGACTCGGAAAACCCACCTCGCAGCAAGCTGACGCCCATTACAGAGCTGTCATAAGGGCTCTGGTGGCTGAGGCTCTTGAACTTTCCACATTCCTAGAGAAGGTGTCACAGGGAACAAATGAACTACGAACCAAGACTGAAACAACCTCAAAAGAATTAGATCAACTGCAGTTTTCTGATTGGGTATGTAACCGGGTTCCCTTCAATATTATTCCCTATGAATGAGAATTTTGTATACTCTGATTGTGACTCTTGATGTAAAAGGGGTTGCAAGAAATGTCTGGCAAAGATGAACAAAAAATTATGCAAGTTATTGGGCCCGGCAAAGAGTCGTAGGACCCTATCAAATTTCCTTAAAAAAGTTGAATTGATACCTGGCACGTTTAACGTTCCTTGCATTTGTATTTGTGTGAATAGAAACTGAATTCTTCCAACAATCAACTAAAAGTGTAGGCTGCGATTAAACAACATCAACGACTTTATTTTTTTCTATGAACAGAGCAAGCTACACTGACCATTAGGCGTCAATGGTCTACAAACCGCATAGAACGCTTATGAAGTCGTTAAGGTACATCTGTTATCAAGTATCAATTGGTAATTTGTAAAAGTACATAAAATGTTTGACTATTGGTTTACGTATTGGTCACTATGCGGTCGCCTGTAGTATTTTTCTTTTAGAAAGATTTTAAGTTTTTAGTG
This sequence comes from Polyplax serrata, assembly GCA_037055365.1. NCBI lineage: Eukaryota > Metazoa > Arthropoda > Insecta > Psocodea > Polyplacidae > Polyplax > Polyplax serrata. The sequence continues at coordinate 436,510 of JAWJWE010000038.1, read as the reverse complement.
GAATGTGTAGTACTTATTAGGGCGAAGGTTACACGGTTAACGGTTGCAATCATTGGGCACTCGTTTCACTTGTTGGATACCCGAAAGTAACCGAAGGAAAGGAATTTGATTTTTGGGCATTGAAAAAATTATTGAAGTATGCTGACTAAATTATTGTCACATTTCAATAACCGGGAGTACTTTGCCATTCGACACGTAACACACGAGCTCAGATCCTCCTGCGGGTATAAAATAAACCATGTCGTACCTCTACCCACATAGGGTGTGATTTACCCATATAATAAGTGACAATTGTTTTTATTACTCTCCACAAGCAGACTCATTTGAGGATTTGGCAAGCTCTGCAAGTAGGTTCTGGAAGTAACATGCTGGAAGTGACTAATACAACGAATGTGGTTTTTCTTTACATTTTGTGTGTTGCAGGCACGACTGTGGGTTCAGGTGATTAGGGAACTCCGGAACGGTGTCAAATTGAAAAAAGTTGACTATTCTCGTACGCCAATAGAATTTGAACTGACTCCGTATGAAATTCTCATGGATGACATCAGGTCCAGAAGGTACAAACTGAACAAGGTGATGGTGGACGGTGACATTCCACAGAAGGTGAAGAAGGACGCTCATGCCATCATACTCGAATTTATAAGATCCAGGCCACCGCTGAAAAAGGTAAAAAGCGGATTCTAACAACACAAGTGGCAGGATCAAATAACATCAGTTTACTGAGGTGATTCTCCTTTTAGGCATCTGAGAGGAAACTTCGACCTGTTGTCAACAGACCATCGACACCTAGGGAACTCCTTATGGATTCGATCAAACAAGGTCAAACCCTGAGGCCGTCGACGAGCCCATTAAAGAAGAAAGGTAAGAAAAGTATACCTGATTTCTTTTCGTTTTGTTTCTGGCGCACCTAACCCGAGAAAAATCATGAAGGTAAAACAGTTTGAGGGGCCTATCTGAATCGCAGCGACACCTTTGGATTCCAAGCGGAATATTCAAAGCAAAGTTGTTGTGGCTGTGCTACCATTGTTCCTCAACGTTTTGGTAGTAGTCAGTACTTGGAAACATTGGTTGGTATTGCTTCGGGTATGGAGATGCGAGAAGCATTCTGGTGAAACTTGAGAGATTCGTTAAAATCCCATTGCTCCTGTCTCATGTAGTTTTTCTTCTTTACTATTTTCGTTTACATGTAATTCATAAGCATTATGTAGCACACTTGCATTAACCTAAATTAATACTCATGGATTATTAATGCAACATACTTGGCAAATGTTGTTAAAGTGTAATACGTATAATTGTATAAAAGGAGACGTTGTTTTTAATCACCCAAAGAACAAAGATAAGGAAATGAGCAAATGTATAAAAACAAATATGTAACCATAATAGTAATAAAATTAAAGTGATTACAGACACTACCAACTACGTTGGTTAGTGAATTGCAGTGCGTTTACTTTCTGGTTTAGGGACTCTTGAATTAGTTGTATTAATTTCTCAATATTACTAAACATTATAAACGAACCCAGCTGGAAATCAGTCATTATTTTCCACATTATTTACAGTCACTAAGGACCGAACACATCCAAAAACCTAAATTATCACTAGTAGTAAAAGAGGAACGGGAAATTATGGATGAAACCGAAGAAAATATTTCTTAAACATAGACTGTATGGATAGGAAATAATGGTAGTAGTGTGTCTTTGGGTATTGTAAAATAACGTTCTGCTGTTGGATTCCGTAAATCCAGTTTACAGTTGTCCACAAGTTTGTTTTGATGATTGTAAGTTGTTTCAAATCAATTTTATTTTAACTTGAGGTGGTTATCCATAGGATAACCGTCTGTGAAAGTCTACCCTCGACATGGGAACTATTCTGGGCCTGTTTTTTTACCTATTCTAATGTGTTTGGGTATAATAATTCATCGGTTATCATACCTTTAAATTGGTTAATTCCAATTTTTTGTCTCATTCTAACAAAACCTTAATAACATATATGTGGGTGCGTGCGTGTTATTAGATTCGGTTAAGAAGAAATGTCAAAAAGTCATTTTCACTTTTTTCTTTGATTATTTCCCCATTAAAACTAATTTTTGATTGAATATTGGAGGATTCATGTTTTTTTTTTTGGATTGCGATCTAATGGTAGAAAATTTCGATTCAGGTGGACCTTACAATGCAGCGGAATTAATAAATTTATCATTTAATTTTTGAAATATTTATCAGGCCAGTAAGAATTTCCGGAAATTATTGTAAATTTGAAACCTAAACAATGGAAAGGACATTGTCGGCCTTTCATCCGACGTGAGGTATCATCATTTTTATGAAACTCGAAAGCCCGATTTACTGTACAATCACGTTCGATTCTCATACCAGTTAGATGAATCTTAAAACCTTGCCGGAGAGAGAGAGAGAGAGAGAGAGAGAGAGAGAGAGAGAGAGAGAGAGAGAGAGAGAGAGAGAGAGAGAGAGAGAGAGAGAGAGAGAGAGAGAGAGAGAGAGTTCAACGGTAAAGCAATCATTAAATAAAGTACTTGTTTTCACGTAATCCTGCGTTTGAATGAAGAATCTCTGAAGAGACTTCTTGACGTGGACACAATATTGAAAACGAAAATGACTAAAATTGGCAGAACGAATGCTACAGGACAAATTAGGCTGTACTTGACAAAAAAACTATTGAAACAGGTTATCATTCAATGTTTATCCTCTTTAACTTTGTTACCATGTCTCATTTGGAGACGATTTTAGACTCTAGATCACAGCTCGAAATTAATTCCCGAGTAAATAACAGTGCACACAATCTTTGAATTGGCAAGAGAAATTTATTTCGTATTTCTATGTTCTTGTCAACTTGCTAAATGTATCAATATTCAATACATTTGGATCCGGGAAGTACAAAAGAGCCTGGAGTTAAACATTCTGTCTTTAGTTTTCAAATAAGTGAAGAAGGATAACAACACCGGCAAGAGTCTTCAGTAGTGCTTACTTGCCGTCACGTATCGAGTGTGAGAGGGAACGAACAGTAAAATTAATGTCATTAATCACGTCGGATGAAAAATTTTAATCAACGACCTCAAAAAGTAATGTTTGCTGAGTTTTTGGGAGGACAACCGACACAGCACCAGCTTCTGCAATATGTCTTAGTCTTTAGGAGATATAAGTCTTATCATTCAAGGCGTGTACCCTTAAAAAAGCATACAAACTAGTGGAAACGTAAAAGGTTTTTCTATCATTAAAATATTTTATTTTAATTATTTATTTTATTTATTTTTATATAATGAAATTAATATCGAGCGGTAAAGAATTAAATTAAAGGTGAAAATAATATAGTTGAGTGAATAATTTTGTAATCAAAATAGGAAATCGCATTTGTTAGGGTTACGGATGCATTTCCGGTGAGATTTCACTGACACGTTCCTGGTCTATTTGATAAAATTTGTCAATCATCAATGCGGTGTTAACTGCAGTTCAGACGTGTACCTTTGTTAGATGATTAGGCGATCTCAGGACGAGATGAAACTGACACGAGAAACGGTGGCTGTCGGGTACCCTCAAAGGTACCTCTCTGATTCTGATGAATCACAACTTCAGGATGTGAGTACCTCGGTCAAAACTACCCGTTTGTGTTGCCGTTGGCAACACGAGAGAAATGCAAACTCATACTTTTTCAGTGGGGTGGGGGAATGAAAGATCGAGTATGGATACCTGGTCTCTCTAGTTGGCCAGCCGCAGTCGGTACCTGGTCGGTAGTCGCATCGACTCGTAACGGAATCCAAGCACAACCATGTTGCATCCGAATGGTGTTTAGTTTATTTTTTCTGTATGCTTTTCATTGTGTTCTCGACTATTTGCTGGTCATGAGGATTACGAAAGACGATGTCGAAGGTATTACCAGGATTTATATTAGTGTTAATAAAGTAACTCTAAGTAATCAGGTACTTTAATTTTCAACACTAGGTATTGTATTATTTTTATCAAATGAAAACTTTTTCGGTTGACCCTGCAGTATTTTCTGACGTGCTTCTTAAGAAATTAACTGGAATTGAAAATGTAAACAAGCCAACATAACACATCATATTCTTGATGTTGGGAAACTTATGATTTGATGATTACGAGAATCGAAACTGTAGTTGTGAGGGTACCAAGAGTTTTACCTTTTGCTAATAGCAAGATTTTAGTAAACCTCGGTCGTGTGATGAAAGTAACTCTGAATTTTGGTGGCCCATTCTACCTGGGTACCGAGCATATATTTAGCTTTTTAGAAGGCAGGCCAGGCTTGGGCCTGAGAATGTCCTGCTCCCCTCCACAAGTGTGAAAGAGTTCATGAGTTTGAGCAGTCAGAGTTCTAAAGGAATGTTTTTTGTAGTTTTTTTAACATGTTCAATAGCCAATTGCCATTACTGACAACATTACTCATCTCAGTTTTGTAGCAGTAGTTTTTCTAGCATTCATTTAATATTGGAGGATCGGAAATTTTGAAATCTTGTACGACTTGTTACCGCATTTCCTTTTCAACTGTGTTCGTTAGGGATTTCTTATCAATTGATGGTGCTACCAAGTCGTACAATGGTTTTACATTTAGGGTCACAAAGTCATCTAAAGTTTTGTCTACAAGTTGGGACATCGTGTAGTGTTTGCAGTGTGCATTACAAGGTACCTATTTCAGTGCCACACTCTGACACATTGTATTTTAAATTACTTCCACTTGATTTTCCACTTGGATCTCTGACAAGTACGAATATTAACTATTCCTTGTTCGTGTATTTTAAACTTATTTTATATTCTCCTGCATTGTGCCGTAATGTCCTGAGAAGCATTTCTTTATTTGTTTAAGATTCATAACTCATCTTGTATTCCTGCTTCTTGCGAATAAAATTGGATAGAAATTTTAGAGTTACCTTGAAACTCACTGGCTTGAATCTAACCTTCAAATTGACATATAATGCCTTACCGACTAGTACGATTCATATTTTGTGTCGATAAGTTCCGTTTCGAAATTACTTAATTTGAAATATTCTGTCGATGGTAAACATAATTCATGTTCTCTATTCATTTTACTGACTTTCATTCGGGCAATACCGGCACTTTTCTCTGATTTAATATGGCTTCATATTAAAAGTACGCCACCTTTCACAAAAAATAACAAGTTAATTATGTATTTAAAAAGAATTCTTATTTTCCTTTAATTGACGATGAAGTTTGGATTGACACTAGTTTCATGCTCTCTAGTGAATGCAACCACAAGGAAAAGTCTGTTAGGGGTCGTACATTGCAAAGTCGTACATTATTAATTTATTGTACAGAGTTATTAATATATTAATATGTAATGAATATATACTACATTGAACTATTTAACAATTATTTTGGCGATGAATGCCCCTTCCATTAGATTTTGTATGACTACGTATTCACATTAGATAAGTTACGTGTGAGTGTTCAGAAATCTTTTCAGGTCTACTTTATTGCTTTCATTGTTACAAATTTCAGGGTTGTAATAAATACGAAGTATCAGTTTGGTAAGAATGTCCTTGAGCCACTTAGGTTGTGGGTGACTAGTTTGGACCAACCTCAAATGCAGGTAACTCCCTTGGTAGTAGATTAATGTGAGTTGAACTATTAAAACCAACTATCGATTCAACTTCGTCTTTTCTCTTGAATGAATTAAAAAATTTAAGTCTGTACCTGCAGCCACACCTGTAAATGGACAACGCTACAGGACGTGTCCATCGTTCGATTAGTTGAATGGTTTTATAGCGGGCTACCAATATATTATTTACATTCTAGCTGTCTCCGAAATAGGATTGCAGCAATGTGCAATTATTGCAATTACTGTAATCATGCTTGAATAAAACTGGGTTTGAATTTTTTATGTCAAATGCGATGTTACCTACAGAGTACAAATTACAAAACTCAGCTTGTGTTTAGAAGCATGGAAGTTATTTGCATTTTTGTTCTGTCACGAATTAACTCAAGATAACCGATCTTCCTGACGTAGTTAGAACTCTACAACACGTAAGAAAATTATAAAAAAATTATTACTCTGGGTTTCGTTATCATTTATCTTGTGAATTTGAAGAGTCTCTAAAAGAATAAACAGAGCAGCGAGGGCAGAGTAACTGTGTGAAATTGACTAACGAATGAGATGCAAAATGACTGCTAAATTACGATAAAAATAGTTTATTGTGTTTTATGGAGCCATGTAATATTTATACAAAGGCTTAACACTACGATGGTCTTTGCCGCATTTTAGCGAACATGTAAACTTCAATGACCACCTGCAGCCCTAAATCTGAGTATCTTTCTAAGTGATTCATAAACCTATTTTAATATTTTTATACTCTTGTACGCATTATATATTTTATACGCGTAGGATTGTACGATTGTCTACTCAAGGTTCGAAATGGTATCGGCAACGATTAAACTCAATAAATTTAACGTATCAAAATAATAATAATCAAACATAATCAAATCAAACCAAGTAGAAAAACTAATAGTAACGGCATAATAATAATAAGGATGTAAGAGCAAAATGACGCAGCACACAGAGATACACGAACACATAGATTGGAAGGAGAAAATAATGTTCCTAGAAAGATGAAAGGAATGAGAAGAACGAATCAAACGTAGGAAGCAAAATAAGAAAGATTGCTGCGCAGGCAATTGCTACAGACTTATCTCTAAACATAAAAATTGAGCAATATACAACAGAAGTTCAAATTGCAGCAACAAATATGAACAAATGTAATTTCATCGGCAATGTGTTGGTTGAATATTTCAATTTTAAAAGTTTCATACAAGTGTTAACTTACACATAAAATTGTCATTTAATAATAAGAATTAAGCGAAATCTTCCGCTCAGATTGGTCAATTACCACCTACCATTTCCGGCATTTATTAATTATAGGAAGGAAGCTAATAAGCTCAGGTGCAGGTTGTGGGCAAAATTTCCAATGGGCAATCCACGGAATCTAATTCGATTTTCTCCTCAGGTTTACCTTAACTCGTTTCATATATTTGACCAAAATGTGTTAAATCATTTTTTCCGTTAAGCTTACCTTCTCCCCTGACAAAATTACAATACTTGAGAGGGTAAGGAAGAGTTTCTTGACTCTTGTTAGTTTTTGGTTTGAATAATTAATTTACTACCATTTGTTTTGTTAACATAGTAGGCATTGAAGATATTAATAGATAACTTGGGTTAAGAAGCGGAGAAAATTAAAAAGAAAATAATCGTTAAATTGTAATGTCATTTGTAAGAAAATGAGAAAATGATATACGAGATAAATAGTAAGTGGTACCTGTTGTAAAGGTGACAGTTTTGCGAGAAGATGACGTGGAGGGAAGATTGAAAGAACCCAACCAAAGAAGGTACGCATTGAGGAAAAATGAATGCTTGACATTTTTATTGCACACGTTTTTCCTCAAGTCGTGACGATATTTTCAAACTATCGTAATCAAATGTATCATTTAATCTCGCCCAGATTCATTTTATAATATCAGACGTGGGCTAATGTGCCCGCCTTGGAGACTACCAAAGTAGCTGAACAAATGTCCGGGTCCCTTTTTTTTAATTAAATTTTTCTACTTTCTTGCAATAATTTAAATAAATAGTATAAGTAAACGCATTTGTTGGCAATTGCAAAGACTGAAATTAAATAGGCTTTTAAACGATTAAAAATGTATCCATTTCAGGCAGCATTGTACTCGGTAGCAAATAACATTACATGTGAGAAATAGATCAATTTTTGTGTGCTCCAGGCGAACACACCCAATGCTCTTTTTCCGGGCCGCCTGCCCCACGAATTGAAGTTAACAGTTCCAGTCGGTTGGACAAAGGCCTTTTTCTAGACTTTCACTCTCGCGGTGTCAAGTAGACAAGACAAGAACAATCGTAACAGTCATAATGTGAGCAAGTTGCTTGCGCAATTGTGCCAGCATGCGGTTTGTCCCTTCCTTCTGTGACTGACTGACTGACTGACTGACTGAAGGTCTGATTAAATCATTCTCAGTAGTGGCCAGACCAAACATTTTTAAAAAAGTTTATGCTCTGTCCTAGGTGTACGTTTCCTTCCGTATTTTATGTAAAAGGGACAACCTAAGTTTCCTTCTCATCAGTCAGTGCTTCCACCTTTCTATTCTTCCCACCTACTCATGAATTTCTGCCACTGAACAAAACCCGATGATCACTTTGTCCATTTCTCACGGCTTTGACAGAATGCAAGGGTGACGAATTCAATTCCCATTTATTCAAATTATAATTTCTTTTTTTCTGTACTTATTTAATTGACTACAATATTGTAATAGATGTTTTGATGATGTAAGTGTAGTATGTAAAATTACTATTTGGTTTGAAAGTTGTCAAATGAAAAAGTAAACACAAAATTAAGTACTGTGCAGTGAAGGCAACTTTATGGAAAAAAAACCTTTTTCCTGTTGCGTTGCAGAGGCGAAGAACATAATTGTATGTAAATTAATAACGATAAAATCATATATCGATAAGTGGATTTCTGATGGCAGAGGGTCGCAATATGATTTTGATGGACACATGGTCCTTGATTTGAAGCCAAATAAGAAACGGTGAATATAAAGGGATAAGGAAAAGGAAGTGAAAACTGTATGTGGGTGAAAAGGCAAAATCGAATTTTATCCGTAAAAGGCCTATTTCGGTTTCCTAGGTCACGATTTGCACATGCGTAACCTCATTTATCGAAGAACGCAGGACGGTTTTGATTTATCTGGCAAATATGGTAGTCTCTGATGAACTAAATTCTGCGGTTCGGACTTTGATTTCATGAAAAAAAATCGTGCAGTGATTTCGTTGATAAGAACGGTTAAACCCTGAACCCATAGGTGTCAGGTATTAATAAGGGTGAATGGACAAAATGTCCAGCAAGCACGTACGGAGGACATGATTTTTACAGTTGGCAAGTACAAGCCATCTGTGTCTTCTTGGGGACTCATTGCCCCGTCAGAAAAATGCCAGACTGAGGAAGAAATTGCTGTGGAAATGATGGAAAGTAGTCAAAGCAGTCTTTTGGAGGGTGAGTGTAGTGGAAATCAATCAATCAGTCAATCATTGCTAATTTCTACGATAATCTTTGCGCCTGATTGGCACTTGAAGATTATGTACTTCCTCTTGTTATCTTCCGTTCTGTATAGATTATACCGGAAAAATTCGTTTGCCTTTGTAAATAAGTTTTATATTATTGACATTCTCTAGTGATTCCTTCTCACACCGAAATTATTTTAGGGCATTTTTTTATATTATTATGTCAATGACAATACTTTATTATACACATATGTTTAGGTTTCTGACATAATAGAAGTGTAGTAACTTCATTGTTAGGCCTTACATTTATTATCATTCGTATGGTAAAATTATACATTGATTGGGGTCGCGTATACATAGGTCCATTACACCAAGTGAAGTTAATAAAATGATTATGTGAAAAGTGACACGTAAATGTTATTCATTTATTCGGTTCCGCAAATTTCAAAAGAATCGTGTTTTTCGAATTGACTTTAAATTACATAATATTATCAGCGTGGAAAATGAGGTACTTCCTTAGACCAGTTAATTTTAGTACGAAACGAACTGGCAAGGGTGACGCGACAGGTCAATTAAAATTACAAGGACTCGTTTGAAGGTCATTCCAGAAGGTTCAATTTTACCTGTGGTGTGTTCTGCATATCTTCCAATTCCACTACCCCGGTTTTTTTTGTTTCTACTTCAACCTTCAAGTGTCTTCTTTGTTCCCCATTTTTTTCTATGTACCTGTGAGTCCTTGTGAGGTCTGAATGCAATTCGAAACACTGTTTCCTATTAACCTCTTTATAGACTGTTGTTCTTTTCGTTGGCCGATGTTTCCTTCACATTCTCCTTTAATTTTATAATTAAATCACTTATTTTATATATTGACGTTTTCCATATTTTACAATTACCATTTCAACCCCATTTTGCCCTTCCCGCCCCCAATCTTGTTAAGAGATAGGTCGTTTACAGATAGAAAAAGTGAAAAATATAACTGACTTAAGAACGACATGAATTTTTCCTTACCTTGGATTAGATGGTTTTTCTCATTAGCATTTACATTTATTCATATAATGAAAATAATGAAGTATTGCGAAGTATTTCACAAAATTACGTTACAATTTTGTATATTGTTTATAGGCTTCAAGAATTATGGAATTGTCAAGCTAACTAGATTGCATTTGGGAAATTCTCAGAGCTAAGGTGAAAATATCATTTCCTATTAATTTTGTTAATTAATAAATAAATATTTTATTTGTAGTTTCCGTGGACGGAAAGTCAAATTTCGATGGAAATCAGTCGCAGCGCAGGCTCATTCACGTAGATTTTTCAGTTCTTCAAGTAAGTTACATTACTTAATTATTTTAAACTTAAATTAATTATTTGCCGTCAACGTATGGAGCAGAATTATTATTGTTCAGAACTTACTAAAAGAAAATGACTATCATTTTGTTGTTAGAAGCCATTTTCCATTTTCATTATCCGATAGTTTTAGTTTATGAGTCAGATTTACAGGTGGGCAAGAACCAAAAAGGACTAAAGACTGAGACAAAGAGGAAGTAAAAATCGAAGTAGACCCTAAGTGTGGGCTGAACCAAAGTTAGGCTCTGAGGATCAAGGTTTCTCTACTTGGCAACGGTCCGGCCTTTTATTTTCGGACTGGTTTTTTTAAGAACCTCATTCTTTTTTATTCACTTCTTGTGACTCGGTTTACTTTCACTGCGAATATTCCGCCATGTTTTGCGTATTTTTTACTCGTTAAACTAGGTTCTTGTGATGGATAAACCAACGTTTGTTTCAATCGTGTTTCATTTACGGACGGTTCAATGTACCTGTGCGTACCTTCAGAGTTCAGTTCCATCGCCTCATCGACTAAATTAATATAAATAATACTAGTAATCGGTGGGAAATAACGTTCCCATGTTTTGTGTCAGACACATGCAAAAATATAATTTGATAATAAAATGGCGCAATCAGACTTGATAAGTTGCAATGGCTTACATAAACAGACGAAAAATATGGTTTATTGTGCGGTGGTCAATGAATTTCTAAATTTCCCTTTTTTTGTCTTGAAACGAGGCCACCCACAACCGCCAAAACTAATCTCATTCATTAGAGAATTAGGATCTGTGTATTTTCTCACCAAGATACTTTTCAATTGAATTAGCCGTCACACTTTGACCAAGTGCACACTGTGACGAGAATTTCGCCTACCTTTGCTGGCTCCATGTAACCTACGTTTTCTATTTGATTTGTCTTGTTACCTCGGCCCTCCTGAACCCACCGAAATAAGCCTGGTTGTAGTTGTAGTTTAAGCTGTGGGCTGATCAAAATGGGTCAAGATCGTGACGACGACCTTGCGGCCTTCAACAGCACTGCACGTGCGCCCGTGGTGACCGTCTTGACTTTCTGGAAACAGGAAGGCCGCGTAAATCAATATGCCTCCACAGATGATTCACACTTTTCTGTTTCATTTCCGTTACAGATGGATGACGAAGACGAAGACGACATTCTTAAGTCGATGGAAGATGACATGAAATCAGAAGGAGCGATCAAACAGCGGAAAGAAGATAATCCTTACATGAGGACAGGTACTGCACACACAGCTACAGCACTAATCGAAGACGAGGCTCACGAGTTCGTCCACCAGGCTCTCGAGTGTACGCCGAATTTCTGTATGGAGTCTGACATGTTGCCTGTTTAGTTTTGAAACTTTGCATTTGCTTTTACAAATGGGATACTGTTGAGGGCCTTTCGGACTATTTGTTTTGAAGGCATCTAGTTAGGACTTATGTTACAACCAGGCTCCATCCATTTGCATCAATTTATGTGTGTTTTTTATGTGATCGCTTTGATGGCATGAACCTGTTTCGTTTGCATAGTTTTTATTTTGCACTTTGGCAACTCCACATACACTGTGATATTATTTCGTTTTTTCTCCTTCAGAGAATGATGCCTGGTCGTTTTTGTATCACATTTCTATGGGAATCCTGTTTTATTCAAAAGTTGCCCTTGGTTAAAACTAATGATGTGCGCTACATGACTACCTTTTTCTAGAAAGCTTCTAATTTTTTTTATTGAATGCGTTTTACCTATACTTGTTCCAAAAGTTTTGTTTTCCACGAATCTTCCCTTAAGTTTAACGTAACGAAAGAGTGAGTGAAACAAGGTAGTGTTCAACATGTTTATTTCACGACTCTGATTGTCGCTGTCTAAAAATTCTGTCCTTAGCAAGGCTCCCGCCAGTGGAAGTGTACATAAAGTACATGTAGAAAAAAAATATTGTTGCCAAACTTTTACACTGAAATAATCAAAGAAAAGTAAATTGACTTTAAAAGACTTTAAAAGTACTTTTCTACGATGTATCCATAAAGGGCATTTTATGGAGTCGTTCACGCGAACATGAGAAATAATTAGTAAATTCAGATTTCAATTGGAAAGAATCTAAGGATGGAATTAATGAATAGAAGAACTATAGAAAACTCAATAGAAAGCAAGGCAAAAAAGGAATATATTTTGGTTTGGAGGGAGCTGGAACAAAGAGGACCAAAAAATAATATATATATATATTTGTTTTTCCGTCAGCTTACGACCTGGCCACGCAGTGTCCAACCAGGCGGGCTTCCATCAGGCGTCACACAGGTGTTGCGTGCGAAGGCAGAGATAGAAGGACAAGCTCTGTACCTCCTCAGTCCAGGCCTGGGTCAAGACAGTCTGGGACAAACACAACAGCGACGCCTTCACCCGGATCCGAGGAACTTGGAAACCTCGGATCGACTCTGCCAGAAATGTCATGGTCGAGGACATCACTTCAGGATGATCTCTTTCAATCGGTAGGTCATGTGGAACTGTACCATTAAAGAGATTTTATGAAACTGATTATGTCAAACGATTGATTTATTCTTTCAGAAAACGTGGGCGCAAGAATGTCTGTCTCTAACGCTCGAAGAAATTGTACATATTCGCAGCGTATTAACCAAAGCAGAGCTGGAGGCACTTCCGGTAGATGGCCACGTAAAGGGCGACGTGGAGAAACGGAAAGTCTGTTTCTTATGCTTGAAAACGCGATTCAGTTTATTTGGTCCTTGGGGGCAGAAGTGCAGGCTCTGCAAAAGGACGGTGTGTGCGAAGTGTTACTGCAAGGTAAGGAAGGTCTACCTCACTGGGGTATTGCTCCAGATACTTTGAGGAATCGCAGTCCATAACGCCATTTTTGTATTTTTACAGATGAGAATTCCCACCGAACATTTCGCCCACGTACCAGTCGTAGCTTTAAGTCCTTCTCTGCTCAGCCCATCACTAGACGATCATTCTGATTTGATGACCAGGTCAATGGGACCTCAACTCTTGGCACCGGAACCCCGCAACTCAGTTGGAAGTGCCCCCTCTAGTCCACATTTGGGTAGAGGCGAGTCTGTCTCTGCCCCAGGGTCCAGGGTTGAGTCCCGAATGGGAGACGGTCCGATCTCCTTACCGGCAGGATCACCCGTTTCGACGGCCAGCGAGAGAAGGTATATCCTCGTATTCGGTTCCAATCTTAAACGGTTTAAGTGATTTCTTTATTTAAGCATGTCCGTATGCTTATAGATATTTTTGTTTCTTATGCAGGGTAAGGATGTTGAGGTCGAGGACTCTCGGAAGGCAAGATCCGGCAGCAGAGAAACTAAAAGGCCTGGAAATGACAGTGTGTCACGATTGTAAGGCCATGGTCATACAAATAATTAAATCGTCACGGACGAGCAGAACAAATGCCATTAGAAATTTGACACTCAACTTGTCTCCTGTGTATTGAAGGCTTCCTCGAATGGTAGCCCTCCCCTCGCCTGGGGAAGCGTTTAAAAGGCAACTTCAACGTAACGCACCGGTCGTGGAACAGGCAGAGCAAGTACCCAAAGTCTTTGGTTGCCTGGAAACATTCGGTATCCGGTGGTAACCCAGCGTGGTGGACTCAGGTCACTTCTTATGTTCCCTTACCGTTCTTATTTCTCTGTTGTGTCCTTCTCATGACTTCCACTCCCAGGGAATCGCCATTAGTATAAGACGTCACCGAAGAGAATAGACATGATATTTAAACTATAAACATTGCGTGTATGTATACAAGTACATACATAGATATGTGTGTGTGTGGATGTATATATATATACACATGTAGGCACACAGACACACACACACACACACACACACACACACACACACACACTGTCAGTACTTACGGAAGTAGGCATACAAACAACCAGTTTACCTTTTCGTGTTTTTTTGTTATTTTTGTTCTTTTTGTTCACACAAATTTAAAAAAGTTGAAAGAAGCAAATAGGAATTTTATGTTTCTTCGTTGATTTAGGGAGGACGGTACTCCTCATCCTTGAATTATTTTTGTTTTCTCTGTTTCCTTATGTTTATTATTATTATTATCAATATTATTATTATTATTATTATTATTATTATTATTATTATTATTATTATTATTATTATTATTATTATTATTATTATTATTATTTCTGTTCGTCGGTGTTGATAATACTGTAAATTTTATTTCCGTTTGACCCTTTTTTAAATAATAATTGTACATTTGTAAATCTTTTGTAAAAAAGATGAGTGCGAGAAAGAACATAAAAATAATATGGATGTTTTAAATTACCGATTGTTATTTTTGAAAAATCTCTGTTCTACAGGAAACCCTGGCACTCATACTGGTTAGTTGTCATAATTCATAATTGTGTCGTTCGTGTGAAATTAACCACCGCCACCACCTAATTCATCTTCATATTGCTTCCTGAAACAATCTCCGACCGGAAAGAAGTCCCAACATCTTTGTTGGTACATATTCCATACATAGGTTTCCTGTCCTGTATATTCAGTGTCTGGTTTGTTAATGAGATGCATCAAAAAGAACCTGGAGACAGATTAAATACAGGTCAGTTGGGCTAAACGCGGAATATTCGTCATTAGGACGATTAGGACCAGTGTGGCTTACATGTAGTTTGCGAGGTTGTGTTCCTGTGCAACGTGAGTGTCAAACCCGTGTGGTACTTTGTCGAAATAGTCTTTACCAATTCCGCAAATGAAGCAATTTGATTCCATATCTTCTTTTACGCTCTCCAACTGATCACGAAGCTCACCGAAAGCGTCGATTATCAAACCTTAGAAAGAATACAACACAGACAACTGAGTGTAGGCAACGAATCCGATTATATAGAAATGCCCAAAGAATTTAAGGAACCGTAAGGGCCTTCAAAGTTTATTACCCTGAATTATAGCCAGAAGAATAATAATGACGAAGAAGAAGAAAGTTATGTCAAAAAGTATTCGGTAGACTTCGTACTCATCACCATCTGGGGGTTCGATTTCGTCACCAATTCCACCACCAGCTCGCACACCTTTGTACAGGTGGAACACGAAGCACTGAAATTGTCAAAATGGATTATTTATTTTTCAGAGGGGTAGCCTTTGGTTCTTTAGGCAAACAAAAAATCAGTTTCACATTCAAATAATTATTAATATTACCGTGAGCATGTTGTGGCACTTTTTGTCCACCTCGTCATCTTCTTCCTGGACGTAGAACTTACGGAAAAAGTTGAATGCGATGACTGTGTAAATGTAGACCACAATAGTGAGCAGCATGACGGTAAGGATGAGCTAGAGAATAAGGCACATTGCAATCGCTTATGTTTGTTGTCGGTGACTTTTGACTGATCACAGACTGAGAGTCAGTTTGAGTTACCTGTTTTCCGTTGTGTGTTACCGACTGCAAGATGGTTCGTAGAGTCTTAAAACCAACGGCGACGTCCAGGAGATGAGCAGCAAAGAAGAAATTATTAAAATTTCCGAAAACAGAAAAGACGAAATACCACAAACTGTAGAGGAATGCGTGATCGGTGATTGTGACTCCCGCCTTCCACACTTGGTACCTCCAATCAATGTTTACAACACTTGGAAAAAAGAAAAACAGTTCCATTAAGATGGTACTGCATCGTTTTGAGGCTCACAATTTCTCATCGCTTTTTTTTCTGCAGAGCAGAGCAGGGGTTTTAACTTACAAATGCAAAATTCCAGAGCCTCCGCCGTCTTCTTGGGCGCTAAATGAAGTTTTCTCCATTCCTAGAAGATTGCTTATCGAGTCGAAATCGTACGTTTCGCTGTATTTTTGTCTGACTTTCTTTTTTACAAATTTGTCCCAATAGTTAACGGGAAACGATCTAAAAGAAAGGAACAAGGAAAGAAAATATTTTTTTTCATTAATCGTTTCCTTTAGTATCGAGAATCGACTTTAACGTTAAATTGTTTCTTTCGATTACTTTGCTGAAATGACCAATTTGTCCCAATGTGATTTTATGTCGTCGTCTTCAGGTTGCTCAGCTATGTATAATCCGTCGAATTCCAACCGACGTGCGATTTCTTTTTCGCGTTTGAAGATGGCTAATGGCACCTTTAGATGGTAGTAAGCTATCAACATGGCTAGGGAAACGATGGAGTGAAGCAAAGCCATCAATCTAAGAACATGTGCCATGTAAAAGTAATCTTCGCTGACATGAACCTAAAAAAAATGGATTAAAGTTGAGGAACTCGAGTTGCTACTGAATTGGTCACACAGAGTCATACCAATTCAATGCCTCCGTCATTGTCGTCGTCGTCTTCCCCACCGCCACTTCCGCTGCCATCCACTTCTTCTCCTGAACCTCCTCCTAAGGTACTTGTTTCACCAGAACCATTTCCACCTCCCTCACCTTCAATACTTGTCACCTGCAATAAAATACAAATGGTGTTAATTCGTTAACTTATTTTAAATAGATTATTGACATGACATGACATGACATGAATAAAATATAGTCAAAAATGTTCAAAAATACAAAGAGTTCGACCAAGAATAGAGGAAGAGGTCTTCGTGGGTTTTACTGAGGATATTGCAGATGCGAACTACCAAATTAGGACGCAGTTAGGACCAGTTAGGACGCAGAAGATCATTTTTTATTTCCTCCGTAATTGTACTTGGGTGAAGGTTTCTTACCATTGCTTTGAAGCATCTTTTGTCTTTTCTTTGGCAGATGTGAAGTTAAATTTAAGTTCGTTTGGTGCAGGATTCAAGTGATGGCACAGTATTGGTTGTACCCTAATTTCATCAGAACTGAGGATTTTTACGAAGTATGAATTTTTAGCTCTTTTGTTCAACAAAGATGTTGGGGGAATTAATGTTTATTACACCACTGATGAAAATGGGAAGTGGTTTGGGAGTGGGAGATGGTATTGGAGTGTACTCCAGAGTAGACAGAAAATTTGTTTTGCGTTTCTATTGGATTGCGAAGCCAGCAGCTGTCGAGGGTACGTTCGTTCCGTGGAAGGATCGATTTCTTGTTCGAGAATTTTCTTTTGGCTGCCTGAACTGGGTAAAGGTTGCTTGTGATGGATTTCGTGGAATTAATGAACACCAAGAATGGTTATCTGCGTTGTATACGAAGCACTTGTTGAAGCCTTTCATTCAATGCACTTTAAAACTTTTTTGCCAGTATTAGATTTAAAAAAAATAAAATAATAGGTCCGAACATTCGGAAGGTTTGGACAAGACCGAACAAATAGTTAATAAAGATTATTTTCACGAATCGTATTAACTTAGGGTGTCATACCTTGTAAAGAAGTAGAATGAAATTTATGCAGAAAGCCAAAACCAATGCAACGTATTTCAGGTTATAGAAGTTCCTAGCAAGAAAGCTAACGGCGCGATGGCCATAGGCGTTGAAGTCAATTTGTGAGACTGCTGAAGGCTCTCCAATACTTGCACTTTGTTTTGCTTCTGATTCCATGGCAGCCATGACGGCTTGCTGTTGCGATTGAGCCTCCGCTGTCAAAACGGCTTCTTTCTTTGCCAATTCACCTCTGCAATTGTCAACATTGGTTATCAGAATGTCTTCCGCCTTCACATCTGACTCATATCTTTTATCTCACATACCCTAACAAATCCTGCAATGTCAACTGCTCTTCCTTTGCAAGTTCCTGTCCTTCCTCAGAGGTCACCTCACCACTGTCGTCACTCGAACGAGATGTTTGCTGTATATTCTCTTGTTTTTCACTGTCCTCTCTGGTGGTCGCCGGTGGCAGCAAAGCCGGTGGTCCGGTATCATCAAGAGGTGCAGGAGGAGCTCCAAGTGGTTTCAGAGGTCCGAATTCTTCTTTTTCCTCGACAACTGTCTCTACGACTTCTTCCTTTGGTCCTCTCATCAGATTCATTAAAAATCCTAAGAAATGCCTAAAAAACGAACCTCATGTTTCAACTTTCTCCATTTAACTTCTACCAGAAGGAATCAGACAATAAAAACATACTCCCGTAAGCTGTCAGTGTGAAAGACATGGAACGAAAGTTCGTAAATTCAAGTGCACTGCGTATTTTTTTAACATCAAACCATTTAGAGGTGCATTGTAAAATAGGAGGAGTAAAAAAACTTACTTAATAACGCTGGCAATTCCATATCCGGAGTAATAAAACATGTAGAAAAATAATTTGAAGAAACAGTTAAGTTGTTCTAGAGGAGTCTTCTGCTGGAATTCTAAAAGTCTATGTTTCATGTTTGTAGGGGAGAAAAACTGAAACAAGCCGCTCATTCCGCCTTTAATTGCAGCTATTGACTTTTTCACCGGATCTTTGCCGAACCTGCAGAAAAAATAATAATTATCATTTTTACTAGGTGCGGCCGGCACATTAGGGTAGTTCCTCATCAGATCAACCAACCTGTCATCTTCCTCATCTGCTATGTAACTGTAAGCGGCCTCTCTGGTTTTGCCGCTTCCGCTGCTGTCTTCTACATCCATCAGTGCACTGGCATGTGTCATTTCAAATATAGCGTCTTCACAAAAATTGACAAAAGCCTCCAGTTTCTCTTTGTCACCACCTTCTGTGACGATCGAATAGAAAAATGCACGTTTTGATTCCTGAAGAGAAAAATTGTTTGAAGTTTGAACAAAATAACCGAAGAGTTAGGTACCTGCTGCAAGTAACTCGGATTAAACACTGACTTTGATTTGCGGCTTTTCCCATTGTTCGATGTTCGACTCCTGAATTTCGAAGTAGACTCGTTCGATTCTTTTACTTCCGCCCAAAATTTCAATTCTACCCAAAAACGGTTCAAAATAGTGCAGGACACTTCCGGCTGTTTCTAAAAATCTTGCTAACCTCGGCTCGTTTGGCATGTGTTCTGACAGATTGGTCAACATAACCGCTAAGTTGAATCCATTTTCCTTTGCTGGTTCGTAGAATTTATCAGTAAATGATATGTAATCAATCTTTCCGTCGTGATTGGTTTCGCAACACATCAACATAAAATCAATTTCTTCACTGAAACAAACACCAAGAATGCACAACAAAAAATAATTAAAAAACACAGCTCATCCTCCTTTCCTCTGGTGCAAACTCTTGCAAAGTCGAATATCACAATTCTCTCCCAAGGAAAATGGTTTCTACTTACGGAGTGTAACTCTTTTGTTGCTCCATTTTCTCTTTGAAATCTTTCGGGGTGACCCAGCCATCATTGTTGACATCTATTTCTTTAAATGAGGGAGCTTCGGTCAAAACTTTTAGCTTTAAGAACATGTCAAAATATTTGAGAATTAATTCGACGTTGGAGGCAGACTCTACCAATGTGTCAACCATTTGTTTTCCGATTGTGCCATTAACGACATTTCCTACAAAAAAAAATAATAAAAAAAACAATATTTTTAATAATTTAATTACTTTAGAGGTGGAGTGCGATCAAGTTATTCGGTACACTGACCTTCAAGCATAGACAACATCATTGTTATCATATCTTTCTGTAGGTTTAACAGTTCCTTTAATAAATCTACCTGACTGGAGTGTTTGGACAATTTGTCCTGCATGTGAGAAAAGAGAAAGAAAAATCCTCCGACAGCATCCCACAGCCTAGAAAAAAATTTTTTGGCCTACGAATAAACTGACTTTTTGACACAATTCTAAGGAGAGAGACGATCTTACGAGTCCCAATGTGTCAAGTGATATGGTTTTTTAACAACATCCTTTCTTTCAAAGAAAGTCACAACAAAGAAAAATACCTCGAATGAGCCAGAGCTTGCTGATTTTGAGTACAAGGCCCTTGGATGACTTCAGAGAGAGTATTGAACACTTGACTAGCAACGCCGATAGCCTTGAAGAAGTTGGCTTTCCCAGCAGGATCAATCAGTTCTTTGCTCGAGTAGTGCCAGTAGAAGTCCATGATGGACTCCTGCAGTCGAAGCAAGTAGTCGACCGTACAGATTACTACATTGACGGTCGTTGTATTTCCGGCTTGTGTTCTCAAGTAATTCTGCCATTCTAAAGGACGACAGAAAAGGATTTTGCAGGTTCCGGTCAATTCTGTTTTAGATTTTTATACTCACCGAGATTGTGTCCTTCGCATGTTAGTTGTATAAATCTGAAGAGAGCGCAGATGAATTCAGCGTCGTGCATGTTTTTCTCTCCTGCTGCTCCTTCAGACCCAACACCCAAACCTTCGGCTTTTGTATTTCTTTCAAAAGCATCGAGGTCCAGCACGCTGCAAGAATTCATCAGTCCAGCGATTGATGTGAAGAAACCGACATCTTTCTTTTCTTTCAGATGGTTCAACATGCCCTGAAATTATAAAATTATATTTGGCTAGCAGAGACCTGGATGAGGATTTAGGATGGGACAGACGTGGACTTACCATTTGAATTTCTATGTTACCTCCACGAAGAATAGAAATGCCTAATTGTAATGTCTTCATTACCATTTCACTAGGTATTCCCTTGCAAGCAGAAATGTGCAAAAGAATCATTTCGGCAACCCCGCGATTTGCCAGTCTTGCCTGGTGGAACAGAAGTTTTTGCTTTTCCATTTCTTGCTCCTGTTTTGTCGGAATAAGAGAAGTGCTTAGTGAGTTCAAGCGAGTACAAGTCACACGGGACTGGAAAAATTAGATTTTAAAAACTTGATTCATTTCAAAAGTGTTCCTTATGTTCCTTTACCTACTTCGTATTTTATCGTTGCTCTTCGACAAATAAATTTCGACTATTCGACTTTTTCTAATCTTCTAAACTCTGTCTTATTTTTAGTATGTAAAACATATATCTTACCTACCATTAGTATTTCCATTTTTCTCTTTAGTTTGAAACAAAAAATAAAATATCCTTATACTAAATTCTTTGAATTTTAACATTTTTAACAAGTTTTACATTTCCTTGCATTACAATAACATGAAAATCTGCTTACATGAATTGAAGAGCCTCCACATTCTTCTTCTTCGTCGCCACCCTCTTCCTCCTCTTCTCCACATGACCTTAAAAATATAATTAGAATGTAACATTGATCATTTTTTCAATATTTTTGCCATTTTTCATTTAAATTAAAGCAGCGGTACACTCAGATTTACTCCAAGAGAAAACCTGACTTACTTGGAAGCAATTTCTGCATATGACATGTAGAGCATGTCCTCCTGTAGAGCACCACTCCTCTCTGTCATGGCACCCCGGCAGAATGTGGTCACCAGCTGAGTTAAAGGGTCTGGTTTTGCCTCATCCTCTTCCTTGTCGTTCTTTTTAAGTTCCGCATCCTCAAACGATTGCTATTTAAGACGAGTTTCCTTTAACTTTTCTAAGATTAGATACAAATTGACATGCAAATATGTATTTTCCATTGATTACCGTTAAGTCTTCTATCATTATTTCCTGTCCGGTATTTTCGTCCTGCAGCCAGAGTTCATAGTAAGTTCTCACAAAGATGTTTATCGATCTGTGCCTGGAAAATTAACAACACCTGTTACAATTTATTGCTCTGGCAATGTTTTTCTATATGAATGAAGTCTAACCTGGTCAAAGTATGTAAAGGAATACAACGCAGACACTCAATGGCGGCTCTCTTCCTGGCCGCAGATAAAACTTTTCGCCATCCACATTTCATTTCACTCATTTTAGACTTCTGTTCCAACTTTGGGTGACGAAGCAGTAAAGGGAATGTTAGAAATTAATTATCAAAGAAAAATAAAGACGCAAACATGTCAAGTGCTTAGATCCCATGCAAAATGAAGTGTTAAATCAACTAAAAACCCATTTTAATGAATTAATCAAAAAATCACGTTCGGTTTTGTTCAAGTGATTCATACAATCTAAAGCAAAATTACATGAAAAAAGGTGTACCTTGGCAAAGAGTGCAGGGAAGCTTGGCGGAAACAGGAGAGAACAGCGCGTTTCCTTTGTGTAGAAACAACAGACCGGTAAACTGCTTTGCCTTGCTGTTGCGGATGGTCGATCTTCAAATACGGTGCGATTTAAATTGAATTGCGTACAAAATAATAAAAACAAATTAAGTAAAATATAATTAAAGATCTATAATCTAAAAATTAAAAAAAAATGGAGCGGTGAATGTAGTGACAGCACACAGGTAAGGAAAAACTTGATTACGACCAGTGATGGTCATGGTAAATGACACGGTAAAAAGAACCTATAAAATTCATTACTCAGACATCGTTGAAAAGAATATACGAATGGTAGAGGAGCAGTTCCTTAGGAGTAGTAATATTTCAATCGGTATTCAATTACATGTACGAAAAAATATTCTGTATTTGTCATCTTTCAATCGTCGCACGAGGCAAGTGAAACAGGTGCAAATGCGATGTTCTTTTGCTGAGTCAAATAACAAAATTGCGTTCGGCAAAAGAAACTGGAGGAATTGAGAGGAAACGTCGGTCAACAATCTCGAGATTCTTACCATGTGAAGACCGTAAAGAACTTTGGCCATTGCCACAATTCTCTCGACCAGTTCTTCCACTTGTTTCTCTTTGTCTTTTATTTCGACCACAACTTCTTTCTTACTACCCAATTTTGAGTAGAGGTAATGCTGCCATGACATCTCGTCGGCCGGGTCAATTTTGTCTGGCAGAGTTAGCTGAATTTTGGCAAAGTCTGATATCTCCACTTCGGGTAGTTTCTATTAAAAAAAAAAAAACTTTCATACGTGGCAGGGTTAAATGCCGTTTCAGTTTTAATGTTATTTTCTGTGGCCCACCTTTAAGTAGCGGTCCTTGCAATGCTGGACAAGTTCTTGTTCTCGTCCTGCGAAAAGGTTCAGACCCACCGGAAGCAGTCGTTTTAGACAAGCGACCATCAAACTGGCCTGCAGCTCTTTGTCCTTGTCCCTCTTTTTGTCACGATGTTTCTTTTTCTTCTTTTTGCTGCCTGCAGCGGGTGCTCCGCTTTCCGAAGCAACTGCACTTCGTCTGGTGGCCGTCGGCATTATCAGAACCATATTGTCAATTTCATTTGCAGATATAAAATTCTGTTCTTCTTTAACAAAATACTGTTGATAAAATTAATACAAAGCAATGAGTGTGAGCTACTGCGGCAAACGATGCAGTTTGATGACACTGCTGTACCTGTGACTTTGACCACATGTTGAAAATTTCTGCGACATGGTTGTATAAATCCTCCGCCTCGACAACATTGTTTCTCAACCAGTGATTCCTCTGTAGGTCCACGTATTTTATCAGCAGCGGGTAAAAGGCGTAGATGTCTCTTACCAATAGCTGCCAGTGTTCCTGTATTTGTGCTTCCACCTAAAACATTTCCTTCTTTCAGTGTTTTCCCGACAGGAGTTCTGTCCATTAAAAGAAAGAAAGAAATACCTGTGACGTGTCTTCGCTGGATGACTTGATGAATCCCCTGAGTGATTCCTCCTTGTGGAACATATTTTCGGTTCTTTTCCTGACTCTCTCGGCCAAAGGAAGAAACGGATCCTTCAGCAGTTCTTCAGACGAGTTTATTATAATTTGTTGAGTGTACGTCGCAATCCTCGTCATCCAGGGTGCATTTTCGTTTCCGATGTTCTTCTTGATCAAATTGAGAACGCTCTTTAACAGCTGATTCATATGTTCAGCCGTCACCATTGTTACGTGGTTCCTATCAAATAATTTTATTACGTTTCAAACAGACTTTTAGTATTTCTTAACGGCCATTTGAACTCACCCTCCTTGAGGATTGACGTTGTCGGGACCCTGTGACCACCAGAAGGGTAAGTAAGAACAGAGAAGTGGTAAGGTGACATCGATTATGTGAGGAGCATCGTTGTGAGTCTTTTCAGAGTCAACAAAGGAATCTACTTCCATCAAAATGGTTTCCAGTGTGGGCATACTTTGTTCCATTTTCGCCATTACGTCTTAAAATTATCAAAAACAAAAAAAAACAAAAATCATTCAAACCGAAAAGTAAAATCAAAATGAATTTTCTTACGACGTGGGAGCGAATTTGGATAAAAAGGTTCATTTCGCTGTGCCAAATTCGGGTTTCCAAATTTTTAATATGCCTCTCAATCAGTAAAGGAGTATGGCTGATATTCAGTCACATCTGTGGAAACGGAATTCTTCTCATGAGCTTTCTTTTTGACGAATCAGAAGAACCTCAAGTTGGTCTTCGACTTGGTGTTGTGCTGCCAAACGACGCCAAATTAATTTGTGGCTTTCTTGGCTCGCCTCTTGTTGTTCTTTCCATTGTCCTACTCGTCGGTCTTTTAAAAAGTAAAACATTTCTACTCGATAGTTTCGTTGTGGGCCTACAACTATTTTCAGTGATGTTTCCCGTCCTATTCGCAACTGTCTCTGTGAGAACTTACACGAGCACCAAAGAATTGTTCCGATGTCCGAATTTGACACATCAAAACGCAACTTTTGTGTCCTCACGTGAGAAATACATTTCACATGTTTTATTCTGCTGTTTAGTGTACGCTTTGGCATGTTACTTGGTTCATTTATATTACATAATAGTGGTGCTCAGTTTCAAGGACGGTCTCGAGCAGTTCATTAATAAAAGAAAAGAAAAGGAGTACTGTGTAACCGTGTCGGAATTAAAAAACGACTTTAAACAGGAGACCCTTTGAACCCTTTGAACGTTGTTGGTAGTTCAGACTGGTGAGGTAGGTGAGACTCACCCTGAGCCTCTAACGAGTGATCAGCAATCCGATTGAGTAAAGAGTATTGATTATGCTTGTTTAAGTGAGGCTCTAGAAAAGCCACAGGAAAAGTTGAAGAAAAGGCGCCCAGGCAGTTGCCCAAAGCGGGCCTGTGACGGTCAATTTCTGTTTTCAGGTACTTTCTGAAATTCCATAGACACCGATTTTAATTCTTAATCTATTTAAATAAAACTGTATATTTCTTTGATTTAAATTTTAATTCAAACCTGTCACCATGAAGGGTGGAGTCGATGCCCAAAGTGTACAAACTGCCCAGAATCTTATAGGCGGCAACTTGAATTTCATCCACTTAAAATAGAAAATAATAAATAATGAACAATTGCAGTCTCAGTTGCCTTGAAAAATAATAAAAGTCGTTTTATTTTGTCGCTTACGGAGAAGATCACTGCCATACTCGCAGCTGGCCAAGTGATCGAACATCGCAGTAAGAACAGGCAAAATAACGGAATAGACATAACCCAATGATGTGCACGTTTGCAGGTGAGTTCCTCTCAGATGACTGTATTTACCCTAAAACAATCAATTTCAAATTACTTAAAATTTAAATCAAACGTCACTGTCCCGAGTGATCAGTGACCACTTCATGTACCTCGTGAAGATTCGATATCGTGTGACCCAAATCGTCTGCGGCGTTGTTGAAGAATGTCAGCATGGATGTTCGAACAAATTCTGGACAATTTTTCACCAAAGACCTAGGGTAAATTAGTTTCGTTTTAGTAAACTAAGTAAACTCTATGTAAAAGCAGTTAAACACGGTAATTTAGTTTACTTTGCGTCAACTCCTTTGACTAGCACCTGAAGACACCTGACGGTAATGCGGACGTCCGAACCAAATGACATCAAGCGAATTCTCAGAAGATTTGCTAGTTTACAGAAGAGACTAAAAAAACAAATAAAAAATATTAACGCATGACCCACTAATATACATTAGTAGTTTAAAGTGTTGTGAAGGAAGAAACTCACCTGGCCACCATTTCCTTTTCCTTGAGGGAAGCAGCTCCGACGTTGTTGGAAGCAGTTGCAACAGCAATGAAGTAGTTCTTATGCGTATTGAAATACTTTTCGATGAGCGGCAGAACAACTTTTGAAAAGAACTTTATATCTCTGGAGGACGTTTTAAAACTTGTTCTTCGACTGAACGTACTCGACGGTTTTAACAATTTCATATTTATCGTTGCTTTGTCCGTGTATTGTATCAATTTTTCAAGTAGGCTGTAGGCAAATCTATTTTCCACAGCAGCTTGTGCCGCGGCTTGCTCACTTTCTCCACCCTTGTAGGGTCTATGTAATTTATACCCTTGGTACTGCAAGTATTTGAGAAATTCTTGTGACCTTTCTCGGTCTTTCTTCTTTTCCTTATCAGTCAAAAGGTCGTAGGGCACGAGCTGAGGGTGAACGGTTCCTCCACATGAGACAAGTTCTTCTTTCTTCTTTTTCGCCCAAATGTCGTGTGCATTTTCCGCTATTCTTTCTGCCATGTTCTGCATTTCTTTATTGAGAGTTAAGTTGGTCATATCAACGGGATGTGGGTGATAGTTGAACGGAGTTGACGAGTCAGCCTGGTGATAAAACAGTGATAAAACATTTTTTAGGTGTTGAATAAGATAAATTCAAACATAATGTCGGGTCACTCACAGTGGTTGGCTTTGACTGCCGTCTCATCGATGCTCTGTTGTTCGATGGTACATCAACCTCTGCGTGTTCAACGCTCCATCCGATGGCCAATAAAGCTTTAAGCGATTCTCTTACTGGTTCTTTGTATCTTTCCTTTTCCTGAAAATACAGTAACGTTTCAGAATCTGTCACCATTTTTTACAATACAGAAATGTGTAACTTTCACTTGACTGACATAATCGCTGAGCATGTTGTAAGGCTTCAGTCTGGGATGCGTTTTATTACTGTCAGACCAGGACTCCCCGAATGTCCAGCCGTTTTCCAATTTCCTGCCTGCCCAGGCGTCATGGTAGTGCTCTGAAAACTGTTGAACTATGGAGTTCAAATCGTTGTTCAGGACAACACTGAAACAAACAAACAAACAATTCATTCACCGTGACATTAAGGAAATGTAAGATTCCCTATGTAATGATAATTAACATGAATTAAAATTACGCGCAAATTTCCGAAAAATATACCTGCTTGTGTTGATAGGCTGTGGCGTGTAGGAACCGCCTTCACCCGGTCCTCCTTGGTCGTAGATTTCATCGTCAAACGTTTTCGACAAAGAATAATCCGGAGGTAAGGCACAGCCAATGGCAGCAAGACAAGGCAAAGCTTTCCCGAATAAATCCGGATCATAATCCTACGATAAAAAAATTCTTAAAACATTGAAAGAAACTATTACAATACGTTAATCTGTCGTTGTCGAGTATCTGAATGACTTTAAATGGTCCTCCGTATTTGGGGTCTAGTTTTACTTGATTCTTTCCTTCACCTTTTAGCTGGACTACATCTCCTACCACAAATTTTTCTTTTTATCCTGTCAAACCGAGCTTTGTCATAATCTGCGTTCTTCGTTACGTTTGATGGCCGATGTAGTTCGTAGCTCATCTCGATCTATACTGTCTTCGGTGGTGTTGGAAACGATATGGTAAACGCCGGTCCCCGGTCGTCCCGTTTTTCCCAATAAATAACTGAATCCTGTTACTCTGTTCACGTTCCAGTTTAATGCCAACTGTTAAGTCTGTGGGAAAGCGTGGGAATCTCGTCTCCTTCATTCATCCATTTGTGCAATTTTATTTACTCAGTACTCATAACCCGTGCAACCTGACCGTTAGCGTGTGACGAGTCAGTAGCTATTACACGTACGTTTATTCCATGCTTAGTACAAGATTCAGGGAATTCCGGAGAAGGTAAACAGCGTCGCTGGTCCGCTATTACTCTTGTTGGGGACCAAAAAGAGATACCCCTTGTTTGAGTGCATCAACCGCTTTTGTTGAATCAATGCCACTCGAGTGATGTAATAAAACATATTTTGTAATGACTTTCCCCCTGTTTTTCCCGCTAAGCTATGCATCGATATGTATTGTATGCCACGAATCGGACACTTTCGGGATCCGGGGATCTTTTACATCAGATTTGATGGCAAGTCTTCTTGATCCTGCATCAAACCCATCAATATGGGATGAACTGGTGGCGACCTCAATTTTTTCGGATGTTTTACGTTCCCTGGCTCCATAAGATGCCAGAGTTTCATCCGCTGTTGGACGTCCTTCGTACCAAGAAACTTCCGCCCACGTAATGTGAGGGTGCGCAACTTACGAAAACAAGGTCGAAGCAATTCCCTGCAATATTTGCACCACAATTGAGACCAACGAGGACCCTCTTATTTCTTTCTCTTTGATGCAAATTTCTGCTGTTTTGATCCAAGCACATGCATTCGCTTTCACGTTGTCAGTGTTGAATTCTAGTGGGCACATTTCTGTACTCCGTAAGCGCGAAACGGCCCTGACAATCTCTAAGATATTACGATCTTAGGGAGTTAAGATTACGAAGCTAAGAAGTGGAGAGAAGATATTATGGAGTTTCATTAATTACCCTGACCCCGCATTAGCTTGGGTGCCTGAAGCCGAAGATGCACCAGCATTATTCTCCACATGAGGACTTGGATTACATCCCACTTCTCATGTCGGAAATTCTATTTTTATATTGAAGATATTATGACGAGGTTGATCACATCAATTATATTCGCACTGACTACACAACAGAGTTAACGTTGGTGATAAAGCAATTCAGTAACGTTCGTCCCGTTCCCGGACACGATCCTCTCTGCTCACACAATTGTGACTCTCGACCAACCACCGCCTTCTCCGGTCCTGCGAACCCGCCACTGACCACGACAGAGAACCGTCTCATTCCTAGAACCTCTCTTCCTATTCTCTGTGGTCGCTCCTCTCCCGCACATGCACAAGATGCAAAGCTAATTTTTCCAAATAAAATGAAAAACAATTATGCGTGCTCACCATTTTCGAAAGAGAATCAAAAATATTGCTGAAGAGGACCATTGTCAGACGTTTTTCCTCATCGCTCGAAGCTCCGTACAAACTCTGCTGTCCGCTGCTGGTTCCGTAATATTTGGCACATCGGTCGTAATGAAGGGTTAATAACTAAATTTGAATTTTACACCAATTAATAAAATGTAGATAATATCGGAGAGAATAATGAGAATCCCTTACTCACCCTAAGAGCAACCGTCGTGTACTCAGACAAATTGGAAACGTCCACGGTCAATTTTCTTAACAGTTTAAGCAACATGCTCGGCTGCATTTGACTGTAAAAATAACCCACAATTAATCAAAAGTTCGGTTCAATTAAAAGTTGTGATTAAGTAAAAAAAAAGGTTACGGTACCTGGTCAAAGCCACTAAGAAGTCAGAAACAGACTCTCGCTGTCCCTTGGTGAGCATTCGGTTCTTCGACAAGCGGTAGACCGTGTGCAGTGTCGCATCTAAAAGACTGGCATAGTTGTCGGCTTCGCTGTAGAATTTGGCATGTTTGATCAAAAGGGGTAGAACAGAATTTCCCATGTAGCGGTTCATGGCCAAAGCCATTTCCGACTCGGATCCATCGCTCTAAAAGTATTAGGCGAAGGAAATATTGATGTTAAAACTTTGTACGATCAATTATTGGAACGGATATTGAGAGAAAGAGGCCCTTACTCTGTCAAGCATTGTGGCACATCTTAAATCAGGCAAGAAGGCATCTTCTAGAAGTCTGAAAAACAATTCCTGAGTTTCGATGCCGTAGACCCTTTCCAGGAACATAACAACACTCTGCTTGTGACCAGGTATCAAACCTGAAGGCATATCACTCTTAGGTCTCTCTTCACCGGCTGCAGGTTGCTGGAGAGTAAAACGAAGTGCCAGGACACCTTGCAAGTCCTCGAGAGGCACCAGAGATCTAAGAATGGCCCTTGCTCGCATTGATTCATTTTTATTCTGTTTTATAATCGTGATAGTTAATCGTTTATATTCATTTATTTGAGTACAACCTATTTTCATGACGTGCTTACCAGGGCTATGACGGTGGAGTCGGGTGCACATCTGCCCAGAAGATCAACAAGAGTGCAATAAAAGGCAAGAATGGCAGCTCCTGTGTCAATGTAGTCTTCGTCTTCTTCGCTCTCCGGAAGAGGATGCTGAAAGTCCACCATGTTTATTGTGCCCTCCGCTTCATCCATTAATTTTCTTCTGTCGGCTATCCTCTCAGACATCTGTATTTAAATGCAATCCGTTAATTTCGAAGATAGAAAACCTACCGATTCCTTCTTAAGTCATTCATACCGAACAGACCTGATTTGCGTCGACAATTGCCCTTAATAATCCCTCTCCTTCTCCTCGCAACGCTGGACCGAGACATTCAGGTCTTCTGATCAGCAAACGAATAACCAAATTTGCATTTTCCTCAACACTCTCACCTTTGAGAGAAATATTTTATCAGGCTCCATTACATGTAATTTTCATTTGTGTGCGACTCGTAATTCAGAATGTCCACAAGGAACATCACAACGTCAAATTAATTTCTTCTTATTCTGTGTAATTATTTCACAAATTAATAAGCCGATTTCAGTGACAGACAATACAGAATTAAAAATAAGATTCTAGCAGAACACCAGTAAATCTAATGCCCATAGTAAATAACATAATTTTTAATCAGTTACAGGTAATTGGCTCAAAACTAAAATCTGTAGGACCACTCATCGTATGTACTTGAGCAACTGAACTTAAACAGCGAGCAATATAAATGTCTAAACTAAAGGCGGGACACATGTGAAGACAAACATGAATTGTCAACTTACCATTTACCCAGACACAAAATCTAAGAAAATCCAGATACCTCTCGCCCTCAACGGGATCCCAGCCAAGATCCGGGTAGCCTTTCTCTACCAAATCCGAATTCGACTGAAGTCCACATCGTGACAGGTACACTGCTATCTTTTCTAAATAGTGCTCCCTATTCATAAAAAAACATCGTTATGTTGCGTGGAATGTCAGTTAGATGCCAACAGACATCCCAGAAAAATTTTGACCTGACCTGAGAGCGAGTGCCAATTCTGTGTTTTCCATGACAGACGAGTACGCCACGTCAAGTGGTGTGCTGCCCCTTAAGGAAGGACGCGAGAGGAGAATGTTGCTGTTCTCGAGTAAAAATGCAAGATGATCGAACATTGCCTTTTGATTTTGTCTTGATGTTCTGCAGAAGTAGCAAAGAAAGCGACAGCAGGCGACGACCATCTCGTGAGAAGTGTCCTAAAACATATTTTCTTCTATGAGGACACGTTCGAATCTCTCAAAAACAAAAATGAATGTCGCCTGTGATGGGATTCAAATCTCCTGGAAATTCATCTTCATCACTACCTTCTCCTTTGGCACCGTTTCTCCCTGTTCTGTTGTTTGTGGTGTGTCCGATTGTGCTTGTGCACGCCGACCCAATGTGTTCATCATCACCGCCATCACATTCTCATGAATCCTCAACACTCTTATAAGGTCTGGATGTTGAAAGAATGTGTGATTGTTCACAAGTTTCCTACCGGACAACAATTATATTCTACGGTTATGTAATAAAAAAAAAAAAACTTGTCATGTTTTTTTTAATTTACCACAGCCTCTCTCTCAACAAGCCTTCCTCTTCTTGGGACATCTGCACGGGGAGCAGAGATCTGATCTGACTGAGTCCCACCCACATGAGAGCTGCGTCATCTCTTGTCTTCGCATTGGTCACATATGTCTTTCCCAGGGCTCTTATGAGTTCTCCTACACTGTCGTACTGTCGGACCAAAAGACTGAACATTTCCCTGACTAACTTGGGGGTTTCTATTTGAGATTCTTCAGCCCAACGAACTATCGTGGAAATGAGAACCTTTCTGAATACTTCCTCGGGTGATTTTTTTTGTGGTTCTTCAGTATGACTCGGCTCATCCTCTAGTTCTTTCACAGTGTGTATCAGATTGTATAATTTCCTTATTGCAGCTACAAAAAACAATTAAATTAAATAAACGAGTGTTGGGATCCGATTAGAATGGGACGGGATCAGTAAACCTACTAGGCTTTTCCTTTGATTTGTCATCTTCGTTTTCTTCAGGCTCTTGAAGGGCTGTCAGAGACACTTGACTCATAAGCCTGGAATGGAAGGCGTTTAACTTTTCTCGCAACTCCACTCCACAAGGACAGTTCTCTGTGTCATCCTCTTCAAGGTTTTTAAATCCCAAAATGGCATTCATCTGAAATTAGGCTAAATCAGGTACTGTCTGCCAGCCGGCAACGTCAGGATTGAAGAAAAATGTCTCCTACCTGTTCCCTGGGAGGACAACGAAATTCCCTCGTCTTTTTAGCAGCGATCGCTGATGGCAAATCTGACTGTTTAATTTCTGTATATCGTCGCAGTTGATCTTGCTGAAGTTCACCAACAAAATCGGCGCTGAAGGCAATTAATGACTCGACTCTGTGTCTCAGTTGGATGTCACCAAAATGATGAAGTACGTAGCACATCTGCAATTTGGCACCCTCGGCCATTTTCATTTGCAGCAGTCCTTTCCTGTGCTCGTCTTTTCCTTCTAAATTTAACGAAACGATATTGGTAAAGTATTTTCCGTTCATGTGCAATTCGAGTTTACCTGTACAAACCTTTAGCAAACGTTTCGTCCCAAGTTTCCGGATCCATCATGATTAGAAGTTTTTTTAAGTCTTCGTCCCGCAGAACTTCGACGAGCAAAAGTTTATCTACGAGTTTCAGCAACGGTCTGCAACACAGTACAGAATATGCTTCTTACTAGTCGAGCGCGTGAAATACCTTGACCACTGTATTAGTACCTACAAAAACAAATTTTCATTGCTTCCACCTATTGGATCTCTGTTGTGAACCTGATTATCCTGCACAGCTTCCTCTAGAGCTTGCATAACGAAATCTCTGACGACATCCAAAGGAAAGGACGGACTGTACAATTCACGAATGTTTTCAACTTGATCCCTAAAATAACAGAATAGTTGTTATTGATTATACTGATATTAATTTTATGTGAGATCCTTAGCTATGAGATTATACAGTAATACAGAGAGTGGTAATTAAAAACAAAAATGTTCAGTTAAATAAGAATGAATTTAATTTAAAATCAGAATACTCACGATGAGTCGGTCATCTTCATCTTTGGCCTAACTGACTCCATTCTCAATGAACTTAAACTGTGAAACATTTCGGGATCTTTGTACAAATCCTTCAATTCTTGACTGAGAGGGATGACATATTCATTTTTAGATACTTCCCTGCAATACAATAATTTAATAATAATATTATTTTAGAGAACATAAAATGAAAGGATTATTGTGAATCGAACTAACATTGTGGTTGCGTGAGATTCCAAATGCAATGAAATCAAAAGGTCGTAGAATCCTTTCCTCAGAGGCCCTGACATGTACGCTGATTTTATTGCATAAAGAAGTTGCCGTTCGTCAACATGCTGGCATAAGATGTGAGCAGCCCTGTAGTTAGACTGGTAGCACAATGCCGAGTAAAGAGTGAGCGTGTGAGCGTGAAAACTGAAAAAATACATATCGAAATGACTACAGTCAGTCGACTGAGAGAACTAGCCAAAGTGGTATTTAGGTTACCTGAGGAGTCGTTCCATTTCAATCAACTCGAGGACGTCGATGCACCTGTCTTCGTCTGGAATGTGAACGGCCAACATGGAAATTGGATCCTCACACAGCATGCTCCAGCCTCTGATGTCCGACAGTTTCAAGGCATGAACTTGTAATGACTGATTAGGCACACGAGCCCACTGGTTAGGTTTGAGACATTGAACCTTCAGCCTGGGAGGGAACTGGTGTAATAAAATGATCCATGTGACACATTGCACTTTGACGACGGTTAAACAGAGCAGATCGGTTGCGGCTCACCTGGGGAGCGACGTGACGTTCAGAATTCATCAAAACTGCAGCCGACAGTGGCAGTGTGGTGGACGTCCTCCCCAACTCTATTTGAAGTATTTCCTTGCTGGTCGCCTCAACAAAAATAGCTGGGAACAACTTCGTTTCAGACTCCATCTTGTACTTGTGACTTGTTTCTTTTCCCTCACACGTGAATGATATGTATCCTGTTGCAGTGTCTATGAAACAGCCAATAAACATTCCTTGAGAAGCACCTTTCCCGGAAGTATCACTTGAGACTTCGTTATATAATTCAGCAGCTTTGACCATATAGCAACTTTGACGATCTATCCTGTAACCAACGAGAGACAAGAGAAGCAAACACTCCGACCAAGGTCCACGAACACTCACCTCGACAACGTGCAAACTCACATCTCTTTTACGCGGTCGTACTCGTCCGTTATGGTGACGGAAGCCTTTCTCACTTTGCTCTGATTAAATTCATTACTGAAGTAATGATATTGTGTGGTTACCCATCCGACGTAGACATGTGTCGGATCCTGACCTGGAAATATTCTTACTCCATAGAAGTATTCATTCATGAGCTTCAAACACTCGGCATCGAATGGTTCTGTTCCGGTAGGATCGACAATCGAAGGTTGAAGGATGGACATTCGTTTTTGTATATTTGTATGACTTCTTTCTGCTGTCGTCGAGGTGTCCCTTCCATCCGGCTGTTACAGACATACCCATTTAAGGAATAGTAGTTGGACAGTAATACAAAATTCCGTTAGATTAACTGGATTCACCTTTGATATTCGAATTTGGGGGGGCGACAGACGGCTGTTGTCAGGAGATCCCGTGGGTTCGGGAGTTTTGTTCTTCTTTTGCCTGTCTCCACTGTGGTCTTTCTTTCGTGAGAAAAATCTACAATAAATCAAGTGGTATCCATGAGAAAGATTATACCGCAACAAGCATAGAGAGTCATAAATAAAGAATTACCTATTATAATTGAAAATTACCTGAAAGGTGATCTTCCTCTCGTTTTTTTGTCCTTTTCTCCATTGTCTAACTTATTTATATTCATTTCGCTGTTGGATCTATTCGTTTTGCTGGATCCGAGCATTGCACTGCCACTGCCTTCTTCGTATCTTGACAGCGACCCCTTTCTCCTGGGCTTGGGAGAGGGTCTTTTACTGTGATTTAATAGCATTTCATCAGCTTCCACGGCATCCTCTGAGTATCCCCGAGAAAGTCCTTTTATGTCATTTATGGAAAATCCGGATTTCATAATTTGCTCCAAATGAGCAGGAGTGGTGTGTTCGGTTTCTGTCAGCAAACGTCTCTGTCTGATTCTTATTTCCTGCCATCGCCGTAGCTTTTCTTCTTCACTGTAAAATAATTTTTGCGTGTGTGTGATTGAAATTCTGAATTTTTTATTTTGACGCATGGACAGAAACTAAAACTAACTGGACTTACTCAATCAATGTGGCCTGACAAATAACAGGAAGTGAAAGTCTCAGGAACTCCCAATTGGCTTTTTCCATCGTCTCGAACATGTTGTGACTTATTTTTAAGCAGGGAGGAGTGTCAGAACCAGCTGGTATTCTTGTTACATCGATCATCGAGTCTGGTCGTTCGTCGGTATTTTCAAATATCGGCTGATCTTTTGTGTACCAATATGTAACCGGACGATTCATGTTTCTATTTTTTTAAAAACAGAACTGTAAACAGAAACTGTACTGCTCACGGCACATCTCTCTTAGACCTACTCTACTTACACACAAAATGGTTCGTAGCCTTCTTGTAAACCACAGTTAGAGAAATACTGAAGAGTGTTGACATCCTGACCAAATGTCAAGCGTGCCTTTTGTCCAATTCCAAGGGTGCAAGCAGGTATGAACAGGTCGCCCTGAACATCTGCAAAACTTGTTTCACCACCCAGAGCGTCCATCAAGAGTTCCCCATTAAGTGAGAAACCTGAATTTTTACAATACTTATTTGTATTCATGTATTTGGCAACCGTACACGTTTTGACAGATACTCACTGATGGTTCTGTCCAGCAGATCTAAAAAGACACCAACAACGTCACCAACTTGCCACTGTTTTCCGAATGATTCTCCCGTACCACAGTAAACTTTTTCCTCCTTTAAAAATTCAAAATAAATAAATAAACCAACACTTAACTAATGGTTCTAACCGTACCCTTTAGGTAACCATAAATACAAAGCAGGCGAAAGGAAGGTACGGTCTCTCCAAGTCCGATTGGGTCTGATTCGTTAGTTACCTTAAGGTACCTACGGTCACAAGGTTTCGGACATTTCAACAGCTAACAAAGTCCTAACAATATATATTGATTTCCGAAAATAATAGAATAAACGCCAGTACTGTGAGAATTCTTCTACTTCTACTTGGTGATTTAAGTAAAAAATAAAGCTTCATTTCTTACGTTAAATCCATCAAAAGCCCAAGTGAATTCGTCATTGCCCAATTTATTTCCAGGAGGACAATCAGCTCGTGCCCAACCAACCCTCATCGGTCCGGCGGTCAGAATTTCAAATTCAAAGTACCATTTGCCACTGCTGACGGCGTAGTTCTTCTCCACCCTGTACGTTCTGAAATCCTGCTCTTTGTGTTTGTTGGCTTCGGCCAGTAGAGCTATTCAAATATGAAACAATATTATTTTTGGCTCACAATAATTGTAGAGTAGATTGAGTAACTTAATGATTGAGTTTTCCTTGGTTCTTTCACATTTGCCGTGTATGAACATGCACCTTTTCTGTACGAATGTACTGAAATGCTTATACAAATATATGTTGATTCTTTAACTATACCATATGTGTAATGTAAATGTTCTGATTCTGAACTTGAATATGGGTAAAGCCTACGGGTGCAGTAATAAATGCCAGTTCAATAGCTCACCATCCTGTTCTCCTGTTGGTGGATCCAAATTGTACCCGTAAACCAGTAGAGTTCGAACAGTCTCGCTTGCTGTGTCCCGATTAGCCTTCTTGATGGCTTCATCTACTTTGGCATAGGGCACCAAATGTGGACTTCTTAACAGATCCGAATCCTGTTAACAATTCTTTCGCTATAGTTAAATTGTGGCCTAGTTGTCGCTCTACCGAGGCAAAATTAACAAAGCAAGGCGAAAATGCGAACAATCAGAAGAAGGGAATGTAAAACAAAGCTCTACTTCGTATTCAAGTCACTTGCCTCATTCAGTCCATAAGTCCAACCCTGTTGAATTCTTTCTTTGGCCCAGAGGTTATGCGTGTTCTCTGCAAGATGATCAACCAGTTCTTCCATTTTTGGCGTCAGTGTGACGGCACTCAAATCCAATGGTGCTGGTTTGTATCCATTAGGTTGCATAAAAGGTTCATTTGGAAGTCTCACTTGTTTAATACGACTCGAAGGTTTGTCTGTTGTTATGTAATAACCAAGTGCTAATATTGTCCTGCAAGAAAGTGTGTACCTGTAGGCAAATACAAGGGAGAAACGGTACCTTGACTTTTTATTATGCTTTACTTGAGCGTTTGAATAGCCAACTGCGAGTCGTATCGCTTCTCGGCTGGTGGCAGCTTCTCAAATTGCGTCAGGCAAGGATGAATCTTTCGGACATCATCTCTCCTGTCGCCAAACGTCCAACCGGCTTCTATTTTGTTCATCGCCCACATTTCGTGTATGTTTTCAGCCAACTTATCGCGAATGCTTTCCACGTATGTGGGTAAAGTAACCTAACCAAGAAAAATATTAATCTTTAGAAATGTTTAATATCCGCTTTTAATTTTAACATGAAAATATTGGCTTACACTGGAAGTGTCAACTGGATTCGGCACAAAAGCCGTGTCTCCCTCAACCAACCAGGGTCCCGCCAGAACACTCTTGTTCAAATTGCCAAAATAAAAGCATGGGTCGATTGAAAGAATTTGCTGGGGCATAAGGCACTCTATTAAAGGTGAAAACTCATCTGGTGGAATAAATTTCAATCTCCCATGGTCTCCGCCCAGTAGAAATCGGCAACTAAAGAATTAGACATGCTATTTGTCTTAATAGAAATACCACAACCGGCACATACACCTGAATGATACCTGAGTTTAGAAGAACAACTGATGACCGGAAAGAACATTCCATCCAAATTGAAGTCTCTGAAGGAGCCCTTGACGTGGGTCCCGTTGAATGTGAATGTGATGACGGGGACTGTCAGGTCAAGAGCCACGCCGATTATATCACCTTTCTTTATGAAAGGCTCTGTTGTTCCTTCAACAACTTTGGTATTTCGGCCACCGGTCCAAAGGTAGGCCCCATCAAATCCGTAGGAGTATAGATCGTCACCGACGCCATTCCCACCCCATTTTTCGCCACCGCCAGGATATGGAACGTACCTGAAAAACAGATACCTTCGACTTACATCATGTTTACGTGTTGGAAAACACTTGATGAAGGTTCCTCGTATTACCCGGTTGTATTGGCCCAGCCTATCCTCAAGTGTGGTTTTAAATGAGTCGTCTGTTCAATATGGTCTAACGTGACTTCGAAATACCACTTTTGGTAAACAGCCGAACCTTCAACACGGCCCACAAATATGTTCGGCCTCACACTGTAAAACAAAATGAAAAATTTTTCTTGTGTTCAACCTTTTTTAAACATCATACTACCTTCCACTCTCCTGCTTCCCTCCCTCAAAAAAAAAAACAAGGAAGGACGCAAACCTGGCAACGTGATCGACTAATTGAGTCTGAAGAAGAAGATTCTTTCCGGGCAGAAGAAAATCACAAATATTGTTTTGAGAACTTCTCACGGCGACCCCATTACCAACACATAGCGAACAAAGAACGTCCAAAACCTTCGGATCCCTGCCG
Source organism: Polyplax serrata (assembly GCA_037055365.1). NCBI lineage: Eukaryota > Metazoa > Arthropoda > Insecta > Psocodea > Polyplacidae > Polyplax > Polyplax serrata. The sequence goes on along the minus strand of JAWJWE010000038.1, from coordinate 397,796 downwards.
TGTTTCTCCAAAAGCGAAATTATAACTTTGATGTGTTCATCCTGTTGCAATAAAAGAAACCACTCACTAACTTCAAATGATGGGGGAGAAATGAAAAGTCCATTTAGAGACACTCACCCTCATCATGTTCAAGGCTTCGGGGGAGTCAATGAGGACGCAGTGTAGGACATCCAACATGCCTGTACCTTCTCCAGATGCCTGAGAACCCAGTCGACTGAACAGCCAATTCAAACGGTTCGTGTTGGCAAACTCTTTGCAATTAGTGTGATTTCCCTTTATAATTGCAGCTGTTAAAATGTATAAATTTGTTATATTTTTCGGGATCTAATTGAAAGGAACATGTTTCATTTGATTTCATACCCAGTAGTTGGTACAAGTAACTGGAAATAAGTTCCCAATTCTGGCCTATTTCTCCGGCAAGGGCAACCAAAAATCCTTGTCCAGTTATTATGTTTATCTTATCAATTGCTTCAAGTATCAGGTTGAGTATTCCTTCTTCTTGAAACAAATCCTGTCGATTTCTTAACGCTTTCAACCTGTTCTGTTTTTCTTCGTGTTCTACAAAAGAATTTTCAATTATTAATTAATTTTTAGTCAATAACTAATCAATTAATTGTCAATAAGTTATAAATAAATTCGATGCTCACCCATATCCTCTTCAGGTTGAACAAAATAATTAATTAAATCTTCGAGGCACATGACAATTTCCGTCAGGTTGACACTGGCAAAGAACATCGATGTTCTCCTCGTCATTTGAAGATTTTCTAAGGACCTGCAGACATGAAAGGCAGCAAACAAGTCAGCCGACCGTCCTGACACAAAGGAAACTTTAACTTTTTATGCACCCACTTGATAAATTTGGTGAAAAGCGAGCTGCATTTCCGTATGACTCTTGCTGTTCTCGACTCTTCTTCTTGTGACCTGCTGAAGTCCAAACCGTCGTCCATTTTGCCTTCTTCGTGCAGGATGGCTTGTTTCTCTTCTACTTTTCCTACTCCTTTCTTTTTAGTTTCGAATGATTTGTACGAGACCCAAAGACCCGTCTCAGAGTGTTGCATAATGACAGTGCTGTCTCCGTATTTTATTATGGGAGCTCCAATGACCTCCAAGTCTTTATCTTCCAGCACAACCTTCTGATCATCTTTTTCTTGTCTCAAACAGAACGTCGAAAGCGATGTAGTTGCCTCCTCCCGGCTAACCAAATACAACTCGTTGTTTTCGTTCACTCCCAGGTACCGTCCGGTTGTTATGTGGCGGATTCGCATAGGATGATACCAGTTGATGAAACCTCCGGACCACTTCGTTCTGGCAAGTTCTAAACGCCAAAGCGATCTTGCTTGACTCATAACGCTGCCACCTTCATAGACAACCATGCTTTAAATGGAAATAAATAACTTGTAACGAGACAAAATTAAAATGTGAACTGTTTCCTCCAACTGAATTAGCAACTTACTTTTGAGCAGGTTCTTCACTCCAAGTGGAGGGAATGGTTAAACATTCATCGCCGCCGTGAAAGAACCTCAAAACATCACCCCCGAAAACGTAGCCCACGTATTTCATTCTGCTGACACCCGTTCCGTAGGGTTGGACGGACCAGTGGGTGACGTGGAAGGAAGCATTTACAATCGACAAGTCATTTTCTTTGGTTGTATGCTGTCAAATGCAATTTACAATAATAAAGGCACATTAATACACAACGCTAATACCACGTGAGACAGGTCAGGTACTTACCAGGTACCTCTCGGTCGCTACGGACACTAGAATCAAGTCGTCACCCACACGAACTTTTTCACCCTCAGATCTTTGCTTTGAGGCTGGATGAACAGTCCACCAACAAGCCTCACCCTGTGAGTGATCCTGCAGACCAACGTCGAACGACAGTTTGTCTTGGGAAGAACAAGTGGAAAGGCAGGCCAAATACTGACCAAACAACAAATAGAATTAGCAAATATGACTCCAAACGTAGAGCAACAAATAGTGGACACCTTCACACTCACCATATCGCTATTTTGGTGTCGCAAAAGAATGGCATTTCCATAGAGTAAAGTCCTGTGACCTGAACCAGTTCCTTTTCCCTGAAAAGTTCAAATATGAATACACATAATGTAAAAGTACAATTAAAGATGGACTAGGCGTAGAGAAGTAATTGATACACATAGTGAATATGTATAATTAAATCTATAAATGGCGATAATGGAAATTTCAGCTATAAAATATTAATAAATGTTTATCGGCTACAAGGAGGAAGATCTAAAAGCAGTAAACCATAAACTGAGAAATGGAAACGAAAGATTAGAATATTGACATAAATTTAAACTCAAACGGTGTTAATGTAATATACCGTACTGGAAGAAAGAGTTCTTTGATTTATCAAAGAATAATAAACATGCAACGTTGAACTTAATAAAACATTCCTGAAAAAGTGATGAAATAAATGAAATAATGAGAGCATGCAGGCTCCATCACAAATACTTACAACGGTATCACCGTCCTGTAAAAGAAAATATTAAAAATTTGTTAGAAATTAAGAATAAGAAGAATAGAACACTCGATGAAAAAAATAGATAAATATGAAAAAAAAGATGTAGCAGTAATTTACAGCAATGAATGCAACGGTGTAGCGTTTTATTTCTGTAGGATTCTTCGCTACAATTCTAGTCCTTAATGGTTAATGTTAATTTAGGACTCGGGTGCTCATGTCTCAAACATCTGTCGTGTGCAAAATGTTTCTTTATTATGATTCTAACACTTGACAAATTCAAGTTTATTCTCTCAATTCAATCAGTGTATTTTTTATGTATTCTCTCAATTTTTCATAATTATTATTATTATTTACATTATGTCTTCGATGAAAGGCTATTATGGGCAATAATTAAATCATTGTAGTCCTAATGCAAAAAATAATTTTTGGAATTTTCTAAGAGTATAAGTTGTTAATCAAATGCAACTATAGGTTGAGTACAATATTAAAGTAAATATTTTAGTAATAATACACTTTCAATGGAATAGATCACTTTTGCCGTTTGCTAAAATCCTTTTAGCAATGAGATATTTAGTCATGTCGTCTACGATCAATCAAATAGGTTGTACCTATACATGACTTTTGTGAACTTGCACGTCTATTCGTATTGGATGGTTGGGAGCAATTCGTTGTCTACAAAACTAATCGGAAGGTTATTGTAGCATGACATAAGATGGAAAACCATTGTCGATTATTGTAAACTATTTATTCATTTTGCTTTTTATAATCAGCATTGTTTCACTCCTTGCACAAAATCTAAAATTATTGTAATGAGAACTTTTGCCAATTCCCAATGAAAGTTTCGTTATTTCTTGCTAGAAAAAGAAAAATGGAAATAAGGGGATGAAAGAAGCGAAAATGAATCGATAGGCTCCGTGGTCACAGGGTGGCACAAAATCTTGATTGACTGACTGAATGCTGACTTTTTCATTTCATAATTTTGAGTTTTTGTCCTAAATAATGTAATAAATGTATTTAACAAAAAATGAATGGAAACTCACGGATTCTGTTCCAGCTGCTGTGACGAGTTCCTGCAGTGCTCTCACCGACAGAGCTTGCTCTATGACAAAGACACATTGCGAAAGATCTGGTGGAATATTCTGAAATAAATGTGAATTTTTTTTGTATAATAAAACACATGATGAATTAATAGCTAATAAGTTCCCTGTTAATTACGCTAAAATAGCAGTAGCGGTCTAAGCCACTAACAATCAACATTTCCTGCATTTTATCTATTTTGGTCTTTCTGTATTTTTAGAATCTCATAGACTGACATTATCCTATATTTGTACCCAATCACAATTACAAATAATGTAATATAATTGCATTAAAATAAAAGTCACCTTGTTTAAATGTTTAATTATTAACTTTTCAGGGACCGAGAGGTGATTCCACATGGAGAAAAGGAAAGGTGGACAACGGTCGGACTATTGACGCAGAATTAAAGGTGCAAACAAAAATTGTATAGTAGCGGAATCATGTAATTAAGCATGGGAAAATGTTGAAAAATCTGAGAGGCATTAAGTACAAGATCGCCGAACGAGAGTTCTAAATAAATAATAAAAAACACTGAACGAATAATTAATTAATATTTAGGGAGTTAGAAGTATAGGTGAAGTAGTGATCTTGGATTTTCATTTCCAGTGATGTTTCACGTGCAAAGCATCACTAAAGAGGATGTACAAGAAGAAGAAGAAAATAAAAATTGAATTTTCCTGAAGAGATTTTCTGCTGTTCGTCTGTGGTTGCGTGAAACCTACCTTGTCGGCTATGTTCTCCAAGAAGCAATGTCTGTTACCAAAACCTTCAGCAGCGAGGCAAACTCTTTCACCTGTTGCCGTGCACGATAGGCAAACCATATCTTCCTGTACGAATAAAACAAATACATGAATGTGTAACAAGAATAAAACTATTTATGTTTGAATGTACAATTAATTAAATGGTAAATTCATGCACAGATGAGCAGACGAATGGGAAGGCAAACTTTCCATGTGTTTGAACTACAAACTAAAGGAATAAATCTTTTTTAATTATTTATTGTGTCTCGGTATCTTTTGACTGTCTGCGAAATCCGCAATAGAAATATCATTTAGCTCTCTATTTTCACTTTCTCAGTTTTTCATTCTTTGTTTTATGTGGTAAACCTTTTTTAATTATTAATTAATTATGTTTAGTTTGCTGCGGCAAAACCCCTAATCCCTAAATGGAATTCTATAAAATCAGACTTGATGCATTTGATGATTTCTTTTGGATTGAATTAAATTGAACGCTGCACCTCCTTTTGCTAGGCCCTGGTGCAGCCTCGCTGCCAAAATTTATTTATAGATTCTTACTATTGGGAAATGTTGCTACTCTACAATTATTCGGCTTCGGTTACTCCTGTGGTTAATCGTGCACGAACCTTTCCTACCAGGTTACTTGCACGGTAAAGTCGAATTCTACTTATTCTGCTAATAAATTAATAGATGGACGACAATATTTCATTATTCAAAATTGTTGACAAATTCGCAAAATAAACAACAGCAAAAACAACACTGGAGCACGGTTTTATATTGATTCTATTTAATAATTGCCTTGTACTTTAGAAATGCCAGAATTCCTCGGAGCAGAATTACAATCGGAGTTGAACTCCAAATTATATAATTCTAACATCAGAAAGTATAATTGTAATTCTAAGTGCATTAAATATGTCCAGTATTATTATTATTAGGATATTTTATTCTTAAGCGTTGAAACAAATCCTCCTCATTTTTTTCAAATTATAGCTCTATGTTAAAACTACAAAAGCGTGGATCATTACTGACACTGACGTATTAATTTCATCAGCCACGTCGGGATTAAGTCTGCATGAAAAAATAGCAATTTAAGATGAAAGACAACAACGCGTTACTCATTTTTATAAACTAAGAACATTTTTGAAATAAACGGAGGACATCCTTAGGACATTGTCAGATATTTCTGATATCAATTTCTTATTGAGTACTTAACCTTGACATTCACCCTCTAAAATAAATAATTAGGTATTAGAGTAGACAGACTACATTCAACACATAAAAATGTGTTCAAAATTTCAGTGGGACAAGTAATTATTTATTTTTTTCTATTGACAAGAATAATAATTTTATGATATTAACCTGAAGATTTCGATTGTCATTTCTTATCAGACAAAAAGTTTTCACTTAAATAATAGTAATAGAGAAAAAAAGCATTTGAACTGGTCAACATTTTAAGTATAAAATTGAAAGCTTCGGGCCATTCTTGACGGAATGGGAAATTCATTTGCAAAATTCGACTTCGGTCGGGAAAGGTAAAAATAATTAAACTGACGAGGAACTGCCCGAAGGATCACCAAAAAGTATTGACGAGTTTAGTTGGATTTTTAGTTATTTTTAGACAAATTCGTAATATATTAATTGAACGGGCAAGCGGCCATCGTTTGCCCTCTCCAATCAGACAAGCAAAGATTCGACTTTTTGGCATTTTTTCCCGGCAGCAATTTTTTTTTTTTAAAGTCATCTCCTCTCTCTTCTACCGATGTTCTGCCATATCTTGGCTAAATAATTAATTCCTACGTCTGTTTTTCCTTTTGAATTTTACCTTTGAATGGAACGGCTGGCTACATTGCGACACGCAAAATCAATTCGGATGTTATATTGATTTTGCATTATCGGAATACTGTTTGGGACTTATCAAAATATTAATGAATGACTTGAATGATGACCGAAAGGAATCCGTACAGTTGGAAGAAAAAAAACTTACAGATGAACAACGGCAAAAACAAATTCCCGTTCAATTTTGTACAGACGAACTTAAATAAATTAATTCTTTAATGTCTTCCTTTTCGTTTATTCTAAAATGAGTTTTAATCTCCATGTTAAATCATATTTTGTTTTTCTTTAGTCCAGATTCTTCATTTCTCTCCTCCTTGCTAGGTGTCTAACACTGTCAAATTCTACATATCATACATTTTAAAATCTTCTTCGTCCCTCGCTTCCTTTCCTGCCGTGGGTTTTCCGCTTCGTTCATATTTAAACTTATGTCTCGTGCATTTCTTTCAATTTTGTTTGTTGCATTCCTTCAGAAAGTGTCATTTCTTCATGTAATTCATCTTGACTTTGCACTCCATCCATCCTTTTATTCATTTTGTACTACTACAAAGTTTCAAGTTCTTAATTTATTATTTTCGTCATTTTCAAATAGTCAAATGGCAGACGACGTGCTCCATTCTGTCCTTAATAAAGAGATTATGACAAATTTGTTGAAATATCAACTTCGGGACAGAGTCGAAATGGCCCTTTCGTGGCAAGGGACGACACAATAACATGCAACATGCGATATTTTAATCATTATTTCTGTTATACTAATTAATAGAAATAATATTTCATTGGATGTTTAGTAAAAGGATTGCGGGTGTGCAATTAAATTACTTATAATAGATGGATATAGAAAAAATATGTCAACAACAGAATAATAATAAATAGTCTTTTACGGAAAGACTCTAAAACAGGAGAGTCCTTTGAGTCAATTTTTTTTTAATTTTTCATTCAACCTTCTTTGCTGTTGTTCGGTCAAATTATACTGAAGCGTCCATTGGTTTTGTCGTAGTATCGACAACAATTAATGTGTCGCTAAAGTTACAAAAAAACGTTTACGAATTATTTTAAAACAACAATATTTATGGCTTTGTATACTCTGGGCTCATGAGGTTGCTCAAAGCGAAAGAAAAGCATAAAAATAAAATAAAATAGAAAGGTTTATAGTCATTTTTTAACTCTAATAGGCACAGGCACTTTGGCTAAAACTTGCACTGAGCTAACACAAAATTAATCTAAAAATTACACTACCGAAGTGTATATTTCGATGGATCTGCTCTACTTAAATTTAATTCGAATTCCGATAAACTGTGATAAACAGAAACTGACAAATCCATTATTCATTCAATGCAGTTCAAAGGTAATATGTATATTTGAACAAAACTTTACTTCTAAACAATATCGGTAACCAAGTTCGTCAGTGGGAGAACATCAACCCTATATAATTTGGCTGCGAAATAACATTTCAAAAACAGGTATACAAATACATACCGTACGAAGAAATGATACATCATCCTGCTCTGAGCCTCCTTCTGCTTCGGCCATTTTAAAAATCCACTGCTCCTACACTTCTCTAGGACTTGTAGAAACGAATGAATGCGAATAGACACGCACAGAACACACTCAAACGGATTTAAAAATCTCCATACTTTGACTGTCAGACACATTTACTTTTATTTTTCACCAGCGAATGTTGCGTCCCTTGTTCGGAAGGGAGAGCCGACAGTACAATTTCTTATTTTTTTATTTGTTTCATATATTTAATAAGCAGTCCGTGTGGGGACAACACTTTTAAGGGACTGACATACTTCAAGTCAGAAAGTGAACTAGGAAAATTCTATTTGGGAATGCGACCCAGAAGATCTGAAATTGTCACGCATGCTCTGCTCCCTCGGTGTTTCCTCTCCTTTAAATTTCATATTTTTAAAATAGTTGCTTTTTCTATTTCAACTTAAAAGTTCTTTACAAACGGTAACGGTTTCAAACTAATCATTTTCCTTATAGTGTGTGAACAGTTTTCACTTCTTTTAAAAAGATTAAAAAAAATAATAATAATAAAAATTATAGTAAAATATTTGTAAGAAAAGGGCAATAATAAACAAGTCGGCAGCAAAAGTAGTTGCCTGCACTCAGAAGCAAAGCTCAACTGCTCCAAGGGTACAATTTTATGTACTTCAATGACATAAAATCGAAAGAAAACACTCTGTAATTAACATTCATTATTTTGTAACAAATCATTACTTAAAAAACAGTATTTTCCAAAGTCTTCTCATTGATACCGTGTTCTGTGTAACAATTACATTGAACATTAAACAGCATTTACCATTGTCACACTTTCACTTAAATGCATTATGTCAGTAAGGTCCCCTTTGTTTTTTTTTTCCATATATAGTATAATATTAGGATCCAACGAATATAAATTAAATGAAAGTTTGATTTAATAAATGGAAAAGACCGAATCCAAATGTGAATAAAAATACGATCGTAAATGTCGAACGAATATTTTTAATTATAATTTGTACAATTAAATTACAATTGAAAAGACTACATCGTAATAGTATGCGTACACACAGATTAACTGCAACTCCCGGAATTTACGAGATCAAATATTAATGAACAATTAAAAATCATAGTAAGAGTGAATTAAATGGAACACAATGGAAATTTGATTAAGTGCAATTTCCATTTATTTTTCCCGTTTTAGTTTTATGCAGTAAAAATAATTCTCTTTCGTTCGCATTCCCAGTTTTACAATGAATTAAAATTTGAATTAAGCGTTTCTTAAAATGTAAAAAATAAAAAAGTGGAAATTTAAAACACTTAAACAGGTGGATGATTTGTGGTGCGCCCACATCACCGGAGTTAGACCCCAAATAAAAAAAAATAACTTGTGCTCTGTGCTGAATGATCTGTCCCACAAGGTTTGGGTAAGTCCCAATGCACTTGCCGGATTCAAGCAACGGCAAAATACTGTTGAATTATACATGTGGTTTTTAACTACAAAGGGAAAATTGCAAACCAATTGAACCCAATCACATTAACATTATCGATGGTTTAAATAGTACAAGGCTCTCGAAAGTGACCCGTTTGGACTCGTCGTGCGATCCGTCGATTTGGTTCATCCACAGCCAACGGCTCAGTTCAATCCGATTCTCTTTTATATAAACTGGAAATGATGGCTTTTTGTGCAATTGAAATATAAATGGCTAAATTAAAATGAAGTAGGAATACAACAATACTAAGAATATTAGAATTTGGAAGACTGTGGGATTATTGGGCGGAACGAGAGAATATTAAGGAAGAGACAGGAGACAGTTAAACAAGATTTGACAAAGGGTCCGGGATTGAGGAGGGAGGAGGGGGACACTTTTCTAGAACACCAGCGTTGCCACAGCAGTCAACCGTTCCTGAGTGTTGACTAGGCACAATATCAATTTTCTATGTTGGGATACCAGAGAATGTCCTCTAGGGAAAGACGTAAAGTCCTTGGAATGATAGAACCCCGCCTTGCTCGCGCAGGTACAAATGAAGACGACCAAAAATCCAAATTCGGACCTGCTGTCAAATACTAGAAACGCGTTTAAGACACACGTGTCGTTGTCAAGCAGGAAAATATAACATTTAATTTCCTATAACTTGGTTTTTTATTTTCAAACAATAATTTGAATAACTGATTTAGTATTTTCTATTGATACAAGATATTAATTATTGTTTACTATTTTGATTATTACAGACTTCAAATAAATAAAATGTATAAAACAAACAATAGAAAAAGTAATAATAAAATGAAATAAGACAAATATTGCCTTTACGACGAGTGCTTGGGTAAACAGAAAAGAAGATATTTGCCCATTCAAAGTCACTCGTCCCATGCCTACCTAATGCCACCATAAATTTATAAATTTGTCTCATACATGAGTATTGACACGTGGTACCCGACCTGAGTCGTACCTGAACTCTCCGCGACGGAAAACGTCAGGCATTTGTGTTGTGTGCAAAAACAACTCGGTGGCACTCTCAATGATTAACCGATGAATTTACATACTTTTCAGACAGGTAGGTGCTCAACTATTAGAAACTAGGTATATGGTTCGCAGGAGGTCTAATGAAAACAAAGACATGAATTTAAGTACCAACAAGGGGAATAGGCGGTAGACGGAGGTTTTCAATTCCAGGCTGACAAGTGCCCGGGTGAGGCGGAAAACAACCAGATTTCCGAGTACTTTCTTCGTGTTCATGAATATTTGAAGTGATGAGTATCCGTTGGCGATTTGGGCAGTTCCACTCACATTAACCCGGCTAAAATTGCCCGGACCGTTGCCTTTTAACGCTATAAAATCATAAATTTATGTAATTTTTAAAAAGTAACTGAGAGATTTTGGGAGTAGTGAGAGAATAATCATTCAGAACTTCACGTTCTATTCTCCGACATAGGAATAAATTATTTGACTGGGTCCCTTTCAACCTCGTTGTTTTCGAGTTGATAGTATACCTCCGGTAACAGACTCTTCTACTAAATTACATGAGCCACAACTAATGTCTCACATATTTTAGATCGTACAAGATTACTCAACAGTGAAAGTCAAGACGTAAAATGCAATAAACTGTAAACCGCTTACCTTCATCAGAAATATCGGAAATATGATATGTAAATGAATTCAATAGCTGGCCTCGTGTCCTGCCAAAATATACAAATCGGCTCCGGTGTCTTCCGTTAAAGTTGCCACCCGAGGCCTGTCCTGTGCCATGTGACTCTCCAGAACCACAACTCTGTAAATTACGTACACCTTCTGTAACTCTGTCCGAAGTCAAAAAACCCACAATTGTGTTGGTACTTACCTGTCCGCTCCAACTAATCTGTACGTTCTACTTTTATCTTCTATTTGTTGAGTGATTTCTCCGTTCTTTAGGCTTCGCCCCTGTACCCCGTGTTTATGAAATGCTAGGAGACTGTCCGGCAAGCAGACGACGGATTCAATTTGAAAATCAAAGGCTAATTCTTCTACCAGCTTCCTACTAACCTTGGGTTTCTCTAATAAAGTGACTACTTTTGCGATATCTACAATTGTAGAATATAAAAGATTTCATTTTCGTATTAGATTTATTATTGTAACCACATTAGATGTGGGGATTTCATTTTCTAGTTTCACATTCACTTACTGTCGAAACAAACCAACACAGCATTTTTATCCAGCTGATGAACTTTTATAATTTTCAAATATTCTCTCCTAGGAATGACTGTAGCGGTTCCGTCCATTTCCTCGAGTTCATCGCTGTGGAACCACTTGGACTTGTGATTCATATTTATCAGATCTAATTTCAGACGGTTCTCGTAGGTCTGTTTCACGTTGACGCACACCATCGGGTACTCCAAATCTGGAGTTATGACCATTTCAAAGACGGACAGCGGGGAGGGCAGTGAACACTCGAAATGCTGTCCCCACCATGAAACAACAATGTGTTTACTTCAAAATAACCCAAAAGCCGACATTACTTTATTTTAAGCGTAGAGTACTTACCTTGAGAAGCATGAATTTGTTGAGAGGATCGTACCACTGCATTAAAAATATGCCGGTGGGAAGAGCACCGCACAGGTACTTGTATCCGTTGTATGGATTTCTTCCAACGCAACATTTTAGGCATCCTTTCGTTTCCGGAACTTTTGTCGTCAGTGCAAATTTCCTAGGAACCAGTTTCTCCGGTATCTTATTCATATGAAGCGAGAATCTGTGTGTCTGTTTACTTTGAAGTTGAAGCAGGTCGTGCCTGTACAACTGAGGAGTTTTCCCTTTAACAGAATTCGAATGCCAATTAGAAATGTACCCTCAGGATGTTTATGGAACCAATAACCCGAACAACTCACCCACCAAATAACAATAACAAATCACTCACCCGAAAGTGTCATAAGAACATCCTTTATGACGTACATCCAAATTGTTCTCCTCGGATACAACTGGTCCATCGCCGTCTCGTGTAACTCGTTCAAATTGAGATTGTAAATGCCCTCCTCTGCACCCAGAAGAATGTGCTGATCTCTCGTATCCGGATGAATCCAGCTGGCAGTGCAGTGGATACGAAGGGGGCATCCATTGAACACCTTTGAGAAACAAGCTCCCATGTGAACCTTGGGAGTAGGAGGTAAACCATTACTCACGGGTCTCGGTGGCGTTTGCCACTTCTTGTCCCTTCTCCTGGGAGGTACGGGCGGTGTGTCCGACAATAAGTCAGGCTCTGGACCAGAGCCACCTTCGTCTGAAACATCAGAATTAGAAAAATCAATCGGCAAGTCTACCACAGGGGTTTGTCATGTTATTGGTAAGTCAAATAACCCATACGAGGTGAATTTAAAGTTTCGAAATCAAATTTAGTTGACGTTTGTACTTCATTAAAATCGGCAAGCCACCCACCGTCTGGCCCTAAGTTCCTTGATTGAAACGAGCTGTAACGTGCGACAGAGAGGAATGTCGCAGAAACAAATTAATTTTTATTACCTTTGACTTTGGTTTCTTCTATTCCGCTTTCGGACAACGACCTTTGGTGTTGTCCCCGGTTGGTCAAAGTTGGAGTAAACCGCATTTCATCCACCGAAGAATGCCTCCTTTGAGCGCTTCCATTGCTTCCTAATTTCAACGTTATTGGATTTAGTGGTCAAACAAAAAATGAAAAAGATAAATAAAACTAAAACCAATTCCTCCCGCCCCATAAATTAGTGAAGCAACGCCAGCAGAAAAAATAAAAAGGAAACCCGAGCAGATGAAATCAGCATACACCCAACATTGCCGTTGTGAAATGACAAGCAAAAAGGTTTGTCAGGAACGGTCAGAGTCAATGGTTCAGAGAAACTGAAGGCAAGTTAAGAAGCAAGACATTCTACTAACTAAAACACAGGAAAACCTCACCTTCACTGTTGTAAGTTCGATGAATGTCACACTGGAGACTAGATGAATTTACGTTTGAGTCGCCCATGGGAAGTGTAGCCCTAAGCAAAAATGGAAAAATAACATTTAATTAGCACATACACCAAGTATAAAACTGATGTAAATTGCGAAAGTAATATAGACACGACCACTTATGAAAACCCCGAAAGCAAATGCTCTAATCGAATGCCATCAATATTAATAAAAAAAATAAAATAAAAAAAAAAGTAAATCAAATACAAACAGAAACACGTGTACTTTTACGGCAACGTATTGTGCAATCAATCATAAATTACTGAAATTTTATTTATTCGTCGTAGTGTACTTTATGTGTAGAAATAACTGAAAGACGGCGCTATTTTTGTATATCAAACGTCAAAAGCCCTAGGTATCTCATAACGCAACGCGTTAAGGTGTCAATTGCCAATAAATCAATCAATGGGTAACTCATCAATTGAAAAAGTGATCAATTGTTAAAACTTGAGGTTGGACATCCAAGGTCTTTAACTAATGTCACTTTGTACATCCATTTGAGAAAATTTTTTATTAATTTTATTTTGTTTTTGAACACTTTAACTGCTCTTACACCTGAATAACTTAACCCATGAATGAAGAAGAACGGCCCCTCGGCTATGAAAGAAGGAGAGGCAAGGAGAGGCTACGGTCGACCCCATGAGGACCTTAAAACATGTTAAATCCTGTTAATTCATTAAGCCTCTCTGGTGTCTTGCTCTTGGAATGTTGTTGGTTTCTTTTCTCTAAATTCTCTTTCTCCTTATTTTCTTATCTGCTTCTCTTCTATTCCGGTGCAGTAACGTTTCAATTTCTCGTTTCATTTTCTATTCGTTAATTAATAGCTGTTAATTCTTTTCCATCATATGGGTTTTAATCAATCATTTAGAAATTTAGGAACTCTAAATTTAGTCGCTAAATAAATTGCTACCGCTCGATTGAGACCAAAGCAAAAACCCGAGAATGTTACACGACTTTACCGCCTAAATAAATAACTTTTTGATTTGAGGAGTGGTAAGTATGCCATTTAAAAGAGTTTACACATCAAGACGGCTTCTCAGGGTCCTCTCAAAATATTAAATTCAACTGGCGCTACGAATTAAAGTAAAAGAAAACAAGCAACAAAAGAGAAAAGCAAACAAAACTGAATTCTACTTACAGCTGGGAAAAAACATCTTCTTTTGGGGGCAAAAGTCGAACGCATGTGCCCCTTAAATTATTAAACCGAGAAAAAAGAAAACAAACAAAAATTTAAATAAAAACGCTTCAGTTCAGACACTCTGTTTAATAGAAATTTTACATAGAAGAGAAAGGAGTACACGCTCACAAATGAAAGAAAACTGATAAAACATAAAACCAAGAATTCCCTTACAGAATTTGAGTGATTTTAATTGGACACTCAGGGAAACATTTAAATGTGAGGACATACAAAGTGCCCATGTTAGTCGGTTGTAAAACTGATTTTGTAGACTCACAGGTTGAGTAAAGAAGCGGGCAACCAACACCACCAACACCAGTGGGAAAACCATAAAGCAAAACAAAATATTAATAATTATACTTTTGCCTTTGCTAACATGATTTTGTATACAAAAATAACGCTTCTTTTTCGAGTTACATAAAGAAAATCTTGGAATACTAAAAGATTAAAAAACCCAAACAATAACAGACTACACCTTTGGCTGGCTACTGGCTTTGACAAACCAAAACGACTAAGTGTAAACAAAATATTGCACTAGAAAAAATTTCGCAGCATTTCACATCCCTATTTTGGTACCCAACTATTTTGTTTTAAGTTCCGTACCTGGCGACCAGTTCTTCATCAATATACTGCAAAAGACTCCTGTTTGGAAAACAAAATAAAAAAATAACACTTATAATTTTAAACCAGAAATTAAATGTTTCGAATGAATCTTGAAAGGAGCCTGGGCAAAAGGAAGGCTTCTCTTTCGAAATATGCAAACAGCACAGAAAATTAGGGAAACTGTTTCGCATTTATGTAATAGTACTACGTTTATTACTTTATTTTAAGGAAAGGGAGTCTCATATGCTCGGCCCTGCGGTTAGTTGTTTCACACAATCGAAGCTGTCAATTCGTTGCAGTTCTTGTCTGATGACAAAGCTGTCATCCGTAGGAAAGGTTAAATCATTTTTTATTAAAATATTGAATACCCCTAATGAGACTTAATCTTTCTCATATTTCGGTAACGAATCAAAAACTACTATTGAACTTATTGTACCATTTTTTCGACCTCAGTGAATATCACAACATAGGGTTTTAATTTGGAGATATATTCTCGAGTTGAAAAGTTCCCATTTACATTACAAACTGTAAACAACAATCTTAAAAAATATGTGCAATGAACAAAAGTAATTGATTTATATGATGAGAGGTTAAACGGTCAGACATTGTTAAACTTGGTAAATTGCCAAAACAAATAATTTAAAACATGGTCAGAAAATTTCGAAATTATGAAAAAAAAAAGAAAGTAAACTTCACACTGATAACCTTTTTAAAGAGTTATACGAAAAATCAAGTTTGCTTGTAAATTTAAATACAATTAATGAAGAATGAATTCTACTTTTATTCAATATTATTACTTTGTTAATTATTCACCTTTTCTAATTACCAAACAGCTCAAGCACTTTTTTATTACAATCTGAAATGTAGGTTACTAACAAACGAAATGTAATTTTATGTTGAATATTTTCCTCATAAATTGGTACGGCTGAGTTAATTAAATGATAACGTTTTACACTGTGCGAAATGTCAAATTCGAGAATTTTAAATTTAAGAAAGCCTTGCTAGAGATGTTTTGAGGATTTCTAAGGTTACGATATTCGTTCTCGTTTGAGGATTTATGCCATTGCAAAATTAACAAAATCATATTCGTAATGTGTTAGGTGTACAAATCAATTTAAAAAATTAATAATATCCACACAAAGTACTGTACAGAAATACCTTAAAGACATATTAAATATTGCAGTTCCGGACAAGGGTGGGCGCCTCGAGTTGTACGACGAATATTTAAAAAACTTTTTTTTCCATCCACATCTAATCAAGATTTTTTTTGTTTTGTAAGTAATACAGAAAACATAAATGCGAGGCTTTGGAGGAGACAAAAAAAAGAAAAAAGTACAACAATAATATTAAACTTACTTTTCACTGACGTTGAGAACTTCTTCGAGACCTCCATTTCCCTTGTTCCACTCGCTATTATTGTAATCACAGTTTTCGATGTGCTATAAACAGACAAAAATGGAACAGATTGATAAATATGAATTGTATAAAATGGCACCAAAGAGCATTAAAGCAAAATAAAGAAATACCCAAGAAGATATGGTAATGACCATTAAATTGAGCTGCGAAAGAATCGAACCATCTGAATATATACTATAAAATACATGAATAGGGAAAGAATTACATAAATAATCACCTCTCCATTGTTGATGTACTCCAGAATGTGCCATGCTCTTTCTACCTCGTCTTGAGGTCTCTGACAAGAACCTGTGGATGATGTAAGGCTTTCACTAGTTGGAGTATCCACTGCAAAAATAAAAAATAAATAAATATTCATATTTTCAAAAAATAAAAGGGGTTTCCATAGTGAATGTGAGTTATAAAATCACTTGGTCTGTTATACACTGACAAAAATCGACATTTATCATTTTCTTGGATCACATTGGTGATCATTCAACTCAGAGTACCTTTGTTGTCAATGAAATTTAATCATAAGCAATGGGAAAACCATAAACATTCTTAGAAATTTATTGTTCTATTATTCAAGAGAAAACTAAATTATTCATTTCACTCACAAATGTTTTCCGTAGACATATGTGGCCTGCTCCTTGATCTGGACGTGTGCCTTGACGCTATCCTCTGGGGAACATTCGGAACAGATCCCTCCTCGTCTGCCTCCAGGTCCGTGAACATGTGCGAGGGGTTGCTAACCTTATGTAGTAATTCTAGTGCCAGTCTTTTGCTCATCTCCCCTTTGAAAAATGGATGCTAAAACCGATAGTATTTTGTGTTAGCACAACTCAGTGCTGATGAGACAGGAGTAAAACAGAAAATGAAGGCGCCCACCTCGAGTAATTTGTCTGCCGTTGGCCTTTTCTTTGGATTCTTGGTTAAGGCTACTTTTACGAAGTTGTGAAATGTCGGACTCCATTTGTCTCGCTCTTTCAGTGTCGGCGGTTTAAATCCACTTTTGGCCATTAGAAAAAGGGCCCTCATTGGATGAAGGTCGAACATGGGTGGTTGTAGTTCAGCCAACTCTATAGCGGTCACTCCAACCGCCCAAATGTCACAGAGTTGGTTGTAACCGCCTTTCCGTTCGACGGCTGCCACCTCTGGTGCCATCCAATAAGGACTCCCAATGAAAGATTTCCGTTTGTTTATGGTTGCTGTGATTTGGGCAGACACTCCAAAGTCGGCCAATTTAACATCACCTGTTTCAGTCAGCAGAATATTTGCTCCCTTAATGTCCCTATGCATTTTACCCATTCTATGCAAGTAAGATAGACCTTCTAGAGTCTCCCTGCACATAAATGCAATTTGAGGCTCTGTCAGAGGACCTGTGACTGAAACAAAGTATTTAGGTTTATTAATAAATGTTTTTTTTATTTGAAAAAACACATGTAACTGACTTACTGTGATAAATGTCTTGGAGTGAACCACCCCCACAATATTCCATGCAGATCCATAACTTATCTCTTCTGAGATAACTACCATAGTAAGCAATTATGTTTGGATGTCTGCAATCCTTCATTACCAGAATTTCCTGCTGGATTATTTGAAAATCATCCACAGGGTCCAGTTTAATTACTTTTATTGCTGCTAAATCATTTTTTTCTAGTCTTCTAGCCTATAAAACACATGAAAATGAAAAAGTAAGATTCAAGTTTCAGTCTGCTTTATGCTTTCAATTGGCAATTTAATTCTAATATATTGCAAAATTAGTATACATCATAGCACAAAATAGCTCTGATTTTTGCCCTGTCTTAAAATCTCTCTTCTCATGTTTGTAATCATAGGATTACTGCATATATATATTGTGTTTAGGATGTTTAAACAATTTCAAAATTTTACACTGCAATTTTTAGATTTGATTAGGAATTTACACCTAGATTCTTTAGATGCATTCACTTACTATTAAGTAAACATTTAATATAGTGTAGGATTAGGAATAAAGCAGTAGTCAATTCACAACTGGACATCTATTGTTGTACTGCTTTTACATTTAAAGTTGATTGATGTAGTCACCGATCAATGTGACTGAGAGTTGGAAATTACAAGTATCACATATGCTTTTCATATTATATAATTAAAGAAAAAAGTACACAATGGCTGAATATTGAAATTTTATGTGCTTTAAAAAAAATTCTGATAGGAAAATTATTAAATTTTTCTGAGTGCTAAATTTCTTTTAGACACTTATAGGTCAATAAATTTTCAAAAAAATCAAACTAGAAGATCAATTATGACTTATCCCAACTGCCGTCTTATATGAAAGGAAGGAAATTTAACACATCAATTTGGCGAGGGTCAAAACATACATTCAATGTCGTTGCTCGTGAAAAGAAATGGATGTAACGATGAATCTTTTTAGCAATTCCTACCTCTTAATTTAGTATTTACACTCAATGAAACGGTCCTGAACAACAAAGACGAGAAAATTATGACTGTCGCGTTTCTTGTATAAAAGTAAATTGAAAAACAGAAAATTATTTAATTCTTTATTTGCGTTAAATTCTGTTATCAAATATTCGATAGGTTGGGCAAATGACCGTGATTTCGATGTATGCTGTTCACATGAAGCTAGTATTGAATTCCTAATTCTGAGTATGATAAGTGTGACTTGGCCAAAGAATTTAGCATTAAGAGGGCTCCGTTTTCGTGAATTAATGTAGACAAAAAATCTTACTTTGTAAACATCGCCATACGTTCCACTTCCAATCCTTTGTATTAATTCATATTCGTCCTGGGGATTTTTCCTGCTGATATCTGAGGACAAAACCCCTGCAGCTTGAGCCATCATGCGGGCTAGCGGGGTGTAAAAATTAATAAATGACTTAAAAGTAGTCGAAAAATATAAATATTGCAGATAACATTTGTCAAACTCTTCTCTCTAACACTTATTTATTTACTCTGTGCGTGTCGACGAACGTAAGCGCGACTGACCATTAGTAAGTTCACTTCGTGCCACGAAAGTTCGGCGCTCATTGCACGGCTAATATTTCCCTCTCTTTTTATTATTATTTATCCCTAAAATTCTTTGTCACAAATACAAGAATCGCAACAGGTTATTGTGGTTTTGTTTTAGGAAAGTAATGTATTATTAGAACCACAGTCAAAAGGCTTAGATTATTAAAATAAGCAGTCTCTGTCCGCAATATTGACCGTAAGAGCGGTAAAAAACTGATGTGAAAGAGATACAAGTCTAGTTAGAAAGATTCCACACAACATTAGATTTCTCTTCAAGTTAGTCCAGATATGATATGATTTGCGGTGTATTTTGTGCCAGTAGATATGTCACTTTAATTTTTCGAACACGGAAATTAATTTATCACCATAATTGATTACATCCACCTAAACTTAAATCACAATGATCAGAACTGCAAAACAAAAGGGAAAACACCGGTGCGCGATTAAAATACAAAAATGCGGCGTGCCGATATCGGTAAAAATTAAAACAATAGTACAAAACTAAAAGACATTTATTGTTTATTACTGTGTGATAAAAACATTACGCTAATTAAATAGCATTAACATACTTTCTCCCACTTCTCATGATCAAGGCCACGATTCGGGAAAAAGTTTTCCGTAAAAAATCCAAAGTCCCTTGAAATTTTGAGGCCTACCTCCACTTCCTTGCCCTCTGCATTCTTCCCCTAAACGCCGTGCGTGGTTGATCAGGTGTCAGTATCCTATCCGGTGGAATGTTACCCCTTAAAACCGTTGCTGTTTAAAAACAGAAAAATTAAAAGTAATTGGAGAAACCAAGAAAAATTATTATGAGTACTACGGGGTACTCACGGATGGCAGATCCAATTGTTGGAGAAGAGCCCGAACTGGAACCCGGCTCGTTCCAAACGATGGGAGTCGGCCTTCTTGGTTGCCCCCTTCTTGGATAAACTACTCTCATCGACCTCCTCACACTTGCACCCATTCTGGATGGCTGTTTTTTAACGGCGGCTGAATCGAAAGGTTCGCTGGGTTCTGCCTCTCGTCCTTCTTCAATTTCACCACCCAGCCCGGAATGAGGTTTCTCACCCTCTGAGGTAACACCATCATTTTCTTCTTCCAGGTTGATGACCTCAGGTTCGTCACCAGACGTATCCTCCTTCGTCGGTTCTTCCTCCTCTTCTCCCGTCGATTCTACAACAAAAACAACGAATTATGGTAAGGAGTTTTTTTAAATTTTTAAATAAGTTGACGTCTTGGTATTTAAATAAGGGAAAAAAATTTGAGACTGTCACTAATCGTCACTAATAAAGAGTTGTAGGTGGTGAATTGATTGCGAAGTAAAATTTCAGAGTTTTCCTACTTCCGGACGACCTGAAGTGACGAAACAGCTTAAGACTTATTTGACCCAAACCACTGACAAAAACCCACCGGATAACTCCGGAGGAGGCGTTTCGCAGTGGTCATCGTCTTCGCTAATTGTTACAACTATATCAGGAATGTTTAAAGCGATATCACTTTCGTCTCCTTCGATGTGGGTTGCGCTGCTTGAACTCTGCCCAACTTCGCTCACGGTCTCTCCAATGGGCAGATCCTGCGGTGAGACCTGGAGGGGAGTGGTGGGAACACTTCTACCGGTTCCGGGCTCTTCCAGGTGTATGCTGTCTTCGGAGCTCTCTCCCGTTGCTGCCAACATTCCACTTCGGGTTATAGGAGCTGATGGGTCCGAAAATGTGAACCTGCGTAAATCGGACAATATCCGTTAAATGGGAGGACCTAGAAACTTAGAACTTAGTGTAAGTGAGCAGTATTTGAAAGATTGTAATTTACCTTGCTTGATGTGGTATTTGTGGCGATGACACGGCTTCGCCAAAACCATCGGCTCGCCTGGGTATGAACAATGTTGGTGTGCTGGGTACAATTCCGTCGTCTCCTGACTCTTCATAGCTCTGTGGCAGGATGAGCTGCGACTGTTGTTGTCTACCCAATAGAGGAACATTTCGGTTTCTAAATGGCTGGGACGAGAGAGATGAGGCCGAGTGACTGACGACCTTTAATTTGTAATATTACAAAATTACTACTATTATTGTAGTCTGTTTCCACGAGGCCCAGTAGAAGCAGACTCAAGCAGAAACTTGCCATATTATTACTCCCGCTCCCGTTGTTAATAGGCCCACTGCTGGTTGCTTCTGACGATTGCCGTAAGGGTTGGTCCTGGTTTGCTGACTCAATTGAGGATGCAACAGGAACCGAAGCATTGGTTGACGATTGTGTTGCGTTCCCATCACCTAGAACTTCATCCCGACTACTTCCCGATTGATTAGGAACTTCATTTCCCTCGTCCACTACTTCAACTTCGTTGTTATCCTGATCTGTCACGTTTTCCTCATCGATGTCTGGTCCTTCGTCATAATTTGGCAAACCAATTTCCTGCGATTGGATTAAACTAGATAAAAGACATTTGGATTTCTGGTATGGCCATAATAAATGCCTAATAGAAAAAAACGATAGAACTGACTAAATTTATTACAACCTCTTACCTCGTATCCTCCGTTGTCTTCTTCAAATTCATGCTCATCTTCTGCACCTTCAACATCCTGCAATAAAGATTAATGGAGCAGTGACTTTCTACTTCACATATCCACATTAAAGTGGGTTAACAACATTGTGCAACAAACAAACCCCCTCATCCGCATTTCCCTCATCGTCGGAATCTATCATAATAAGATTGTCATCCTCTTGATCTCTCTGAGACGAAGTTGGTACTTGGTACTCGACTTCGATTCCTTCGGAATGTGTAACTTGATGGTGAAATACTTCTGCCTGATTTCCCGTGGCAGAAATTCTAACACGTTTATTCTGAAAGAATAGGAAACGGGTAAAAAATGAACCAACAGTCGTAGCAATTTAATTAAGGAGACTACGCTACCTGCGGTGCTGTTTTTCCAATTTCTTCGCCTTCAATTGAAGTTGAACTGTCTCCCTCAACATCTCTAGTCCGTTTCAACCCCGCCTGTGTTGTCGTAACTGTGTTACTACTATTCGCATGGCTGTAAGCGATACCATAACTCTGGTCGACACTTTGCTGTTGACTCCCTTGAGTCGTAGCAGCCACCAAGTTCTGTTGCTCGGCTCGTTCCCGCGGCATAACCATCGCAACCGTCTGCATCTGTTGCTGAGCCAGCGGCTGTTGGGACGTTTGCTGTTGAATTTCATTTTCGTTTGCTTCAGCCTCCATTTCTTGTGTTGACTGAGCATCGGAGCCTGTATGTGGACCGACGCTAAGCGGAGGTGCCACAACGACTTGTCGAGTGGGTGTTGCTGAACTTGTTGCCGGCATGTAGTCAGTGTGACTAGACGTAGGGCTCGAACTCATGGCCTCCCCACTAGTTCCGGTTGTGTGGACCAATTGCTGCTGAGGCAGCACCACCACGGGTGTGCTCTGACTAGAAGGAGCTTGGTTACTGCTCGTCTGTGAGGTTGGAAGAACGGCTAGGGTTCGTGCTTGCATTGAAATGGTCGGCCGAATGCTGGCAAACGGAGTCTCGTTTCCGGACCTCCAACACGGACCGACGGGACCCTTTGAACAAAGGTGCACAGCCTAAGAATCTGCAGGTCACTGCTTTCCAGATTGAAAAGAGAAATCGAAACACTTACTGTTGTTTGTTTTTCTTTCCGGGGGGAAGATGATGAACCCGCCATGGGTTTGATATTGGCCGTTGGAGGTTCCATTGAGCTTTTATCGGGAGCCCTGGAACTGGTAGACGGTTTAGCTCCAAGCTGCTTCTCAAACAAACGTTGCATTTGAGTTATTTTTTGATTTAAAACTTTTATCTGATTATTCAATCTCTCCCGCTCTTGATCTCTTTCTGTTGCTTGCCCCGTTCGCTCCTTTTCCATTTCTGATATCTTCGTCTCGTAATGAACTTTCAACGTATTTATTTTTGAGTCGCTTTCATCTGAAACCGAAACCTTGCAATTCACAGTGTACCGCTAGGGCTTGAAAAGACGAAAAAGGGAAAAAACAACCTGACCTCTTGACATTTCTGTCTGCCCCTTGATTTGTTCCAATTCTATTTCTAGGTTCTTCTTTTGTTCCATCAGTTGAGCTATTTTGGTTCTTGCATTTTTCATTACCGTCTTCACGCGTTCTTCCTTTTCATTTATGCTCGTTCTTAGATTTTCGTTGTCTTTTCGCAGATTTTCCGTTTCCTCTTGAGCCGAAGACACGATTGCTTCCAATTCCTTAATTTTCTCCGAATATTTAGCCTCTGTTTCAATAACCTTGGCCGAACACTCATTCTTCACTTCCACTCTGCCCTCCTCTCTTAATCTTTCTCTTTCTTCTTCTTGGAGAACAGGATTAGATGGCGTTTCATCTTTCAGTTTCTTTGTTTCCTCTTCTCTAGCTTTTTTCTCATCTTCAGTGGTTTGAAGGAGAACTTCATATTGTTTTCTATATTTATTACAAAGTCTCTTCAACTGAAAATATTTTTAATATAAATTAAGAAAAGAACAATCGATAGATGTACAAGATTTCGTCAGAAAATAGCAAATTGTAAGCTTCGTATCTGTCTGAGAAAAATATCTCGCATTGTCTCAGTCATCTGAAAGCTTGTTTTTGCTGTTGGAAAGCAAAGTAGCATGAAACAGACATTTTCGTATTCCTGCGAATCCACCTTCCTACTTTTCAATTTGCAGAATTTATTAAATTTGTAGTGATTAATTATCTCACCTTTTCTTCTTTAGATTTAAAGTCTTTGATCATTTCCTCTTTTGTTTCCAGTTCCTTTGATAATTTTGTCGATTCTTCCATCATTTTATTCAATTGATTCTTGGTTGCGTTCAGAGCTTCACTGGTCTTTATGAATTGCTGTTTAAACGAGTTGCTTTCTTCTGTCAGACGTTTCACTTCATTTGTTTCATTCAAAAGTGTTTTCTGAACCTGGACCATTTGCTCGTTTAATGTTGTCTTCTCTTGTTTCACCCTCCTCAATTCATCTTCGAGTTTCTCATTGTTGTTCTTCTCTTGTTGCCACTGCTTGGCTAAGTTCTCTCTCTCGTTGGTGAGCCTCCTCCAGTCCTCGGGTGTACCTCTAGTCGAACGTTCTGCCCTCTGTTTCCATTTAGCCAAATCGATCATTAACGCCTGATTTTCGGTTGTTATTTCTTCCACTTTATCATTTAGCTTCTTCACTTCAGCCGTCAGTGGTGACAATTTCGCGTCAGCCTGTTCCAGCTGCTCCCTGAATATTGTTATTTCAGACTGCAGTTTGTCCCTCTCTTCTCGCAAGATCCGATTGCTGTCGGTGATGGCATTCAATGTATCCACCCTACGTAAGAGTTCTGCGTGTTTTACGGAGGCCTTGGTAGATGCTTCGGAAGACGCTTGGCAATTTTTCAATGTTTCTTTGGTCTCTTCTAACTGCTTTGTGGCGATGGCCAATTGCGTTTTCAATCTGACATTTTCTGCTTGTAGAATTTCACTTCTTGTGACAGAAACGTCTTTCTCTTGGCGTAAAAACTTTATGACCTTGAGCAATTGATCCTGGGCATTGATGCTTAATTCTGGTCTCTCATTCAACGAGGAAGTCTCTGGAATTGATTTCTGTTCACCATCCGAAACCTATGAAACAGTGTTTTTAACTACATTATGAATTCTGCTCCCTTCTTTGTCAAAAAGTCTTAACACGTTTACTCACACGACATTGTAAAATCGCAACATTGTTCCCTAATTCCTGAATATTTTCGTGTAGGACTCTGTTTTGTTCGTCCAACTCAATCATTCTTTGTTTTAATTGTTTCAACTCTTCATTGGCCTTCGTCTCTTTTTCCTCCCATGAATAGGATTTCAATTTTAAAGTTTCTATTGCGCTGTCCCTTTCAATTTTCAATTTTGTTATTTGCTCCACCATTTCATTTAATTCTCTCTTCGCTGAACTAAGAGCTTGTATATCCGAGCTGTGCAATACGACTTCATTTGAGTATTTGGACTCTGCTTCTTGCAAGGATTCTGAAATTCGAAAATGCCAGCTAAAATGGATGTAGTAGATTGACCTCGAAGCTGTAGATCCAGGGCGTTATCGTGGGGTAAAATAGAATAACATGTAATGCGTAAACTTAATGTACATATTCGGTCACTTACTGCTCAATGCGTTGACAGTGTCCTTAGCCTTTTTCAATTCAATTTCAGTGGACGACAACTCGTTCTTTAAGTTAATCAACTCGGTATTTGTGCTCCTCAGTTCGGTACTTGAGGTGGCCAATTTGGCATTTAATTCCTCCGTCGAATTTTTCTGGTTGTTTGAAATGTTCTGAAACTTTTCTTCAAGTTGGCCGTATTTCTCTTTCCATTCGGTTTCCTTTCTCGTGGATTCCTCAATCCTACAACCAAACAGTGGTCAGCACTCCATTAAACCAAATACATTACAAACACTCAAAGTACTCACTTTGCTATCATAAGTCCCCTAAAATTCTCATGATTTTCATTTGCTTCGTTCAACTGCTTCTCCAGGCTTTCGGCCATTTCACAATATTGCGTCCGATGTTGCTTTGCGGCCGTCAATTGCAATTCCAAACATGAAATATTATGTTCTAAGTCTCTGATTTTATTTTCCAATTCTTTGTTCCTCTTAATAGATTCGTCCAAGTTTAATGAAACTATAAAAATGTATGTTTACGAAATTAAACGACGGTTTCAAACAAAGGAACCAGAAATTTTACACTAAACCAATCGAAACGAACCATTTTCGATTACGCTTTTCGTTGGTAAATTGTTTAACTCTCTGATTTTTAACAGGAGATCTTCAATCTTTTTGTTCTTTATCTCTAATTCCTGTTTGACACTCTCCAAGTCCTCCCGAGCTTTATCGGCCAGTAATTTCTCTTCTTGCATTCTCTCTTTTGCCACAGCTGTTTGTCGCTCCAGCGATGCAGCTAACTCCTTAAATCGAATTTTTTCTTCTTTCATTGCATTTTTCAGTGCTGAACACTCTCTTAGTGTATCGCTGAGTTGGGTTTCCAGCCGTAATTTGCCTTCCTCTTCGGACCTCTCAAAAGTGGCTTTAATCGCGTCCAGGTTTGACATGAGCAACGAATGACTGTGCCTTTCCCTGTTATAGCACTGAAATTGTAATAAGATTAATATAGTGAGTCCCAAAATGTGCTGAGAAGCGTATGCCACTTTATATTTACCTCATTCTCTTTTAGAAGCCTCGCTTCGGCCGTTTTTAACAAGAAGTTTTCCTGTCTTACATTCTCCAAGGTCACCTCTGCTTTAGACAGGCTGCCTTGCAATTGCATGACCTCCTGCCTGAGATAAACGGTTGACTGTTCGTGTTTGGCACTAATTTCACTCAACATTTGATTTCTCTCCTCTAGTGCTTGCACCTGTTTCTTGCATGTCTTTATATTTGTCTCCATAACCTTGCACTTTTCTTCATAGAATTCTGCTTGTGCTACCATCTTGCTATTCTTATAGATCAAATCATTCGTTTCCTTCTTCAACGTTTGAATTTGATCTGTTAACTGTCTGTCCAACTTATTTAATTCTGTTTTACATTTGTCCAATTCTAATTTAACATTTCTTTTCTCATTCTCTGACTCGTCCAATTTTCTTTTCAACTGCAAAAATTGAGACGATTTATTGGTAACTTCTTAGTACATTAATAATATTGTAATAATTAGTAAATTATTGAAAAAGTATATGAGCAGTGTGAGGCACCCCTACTACTAGTAGGGAGACTCGGTAATTTACCTCATCGATTTGGCTGGAATCTTCTTCAGAGAGCATTTTCTTCGGAGTAGAAGTAACAACACCTGATGTTTTCGATGGTGAACCAAGCGGCTTTACAACCTGTTGGCAACATTAACCATTACATATAACCCTTTTAAAAATATTACCAAAATGAATATAGAAAATGGATAGAGTGGATATAGAGCATCAGCATTATTATACAAATCGCTTCCTGAGTTTGATCATCGGTCTCAAGCCATATTGACAACGTTCAACATGACGAAAACATCAAATCCTCGGCCTAAACATCATCATTTACTCAAAAGCTTACTATTCAACATTTATTTAACTTAGTTTTAACAACCTGTGTGACTTCGCCCCTCATGGCCTGATCATAAAGCTTTTTGTATGTAAGACTTTGATTCTTGATGAGGTCAAGCATTTTTGATTGTCGGTTCATGTCATCCATCAGTTCGTTAACTCTCGTTTGTAATTTTTCTTCTTTTACCTGTTTAAATCAATTAATTATTTAACTTTGGAACAAATATCTCTGATAATAATATCACAAAAATAGTAATTTACTTTTAAATCGTAAAATTCGGAAGATGAAATTTTCTCCTCGGCCTCTTGTTTTGCACTCAATTGCCTAACCAAAGACAGCAGTTTTTGGTTATTCTCTTGCAAATCCTGAATTGAGTTAAACGTCACCAGTCGTTTACTTATGACATGCTGAGCTGAGGTTTCCGTCCCATCGTAAGATATTTGTGAACCATCCAAATCCGACACAAAACCTCCTCTAGCCTCTTCGACCGATTTAATAAGATAGCACACTTGACGACTCAGGTCTGCTACTTCTTTTTTCAGTCTCTCATTTTCGCGTTTCAAGTATCCATTACTCTTTTTTGCGTCCGATGCATCCTCTTGAAGAATTTTAGTTTCAGCAATCAAATCGTCCATCTGCTTTGTCAAATTTTCTACATTGCTCAGTGCATTTTCATAATCTATCCTTTGTTGCTTTAATACGGGCGCCTTCTCCTCAATCTCCTGAAATTGGTCATGTACATAAATGCTGGATCCAATATTACTGAATCAAAAATATTATGAAATAACTTATAAAAATAACAACTCTTAATCACCACCAAAACAAAATAATATTGTTGAATAATCAGTTTTCTTTTGGAAAAGTTACTATTAGAAAATTAATAAATCGAGTCATAGCAATAAATGAAAATAGCATTTCCTTTAACTTACATTAAGAATTGTGTTGACATATAAAGTTAATTTTCTATTCTCTTCCTTTTCTAACATTAGCTGCTCAGATACAGTTGCATATTGTGTATAAATTTGAGTCAAAGTCATTCCTGATTTGATGAGTCTACTGGCTGCAGCAGCACAAGGTGAAAGTGTAGCAATTGCAGTCTCTAAATTTTCTAAAATTAAAATGGCCCATTTTTGTGTAAATTGTACAACAAATTAGTACAACAAATCAATATTAAAGCTTACCTTCCTTAGCTAATTTTAACAGATCATTAGCATCTTCAAGTTCCTTTTTGAGTAGTCTAATACATTCATTTTTCTGTGCTACCTCTTCCTCATGCTCAAGTAACAATACTTTTTGCTTTGTTTCCAACTCCCCGTACTGGTTGCTGGCACTCTTCAACAACTGTTGCAGCTCATTAATAGCATTTGTAAGTTTTTCTGTTTTTGCATCATTTTCTTCACATAAGCCTAAAAATATTTAAATGTAGGACATATATTTACATATAATTTATAAAAAATTATGCAGAAATACTAGTGTAAATTCTTAAATTCAGTATTTTAAATGTAACTTTTAATGTAATATACTAAATTAGTATGTACCTTTGTACAACTGGGAAAGTTTTGCTTGTGCTTGGAGTTCCTGCTGAAAATTATCAAACATTTCATCTGTGGAGTTTCTCTGTTCCATTAATTTTTCAAGTAAAGATTCTGCCTTTTGTGAGAGTTTGACATTTGCATCTCTAAGATCAGCAATTGTTTCCTGTGCTATTTTCAACTCTTGTGTCTTCTCAGCTATTTCTGCTTCAAGAGCTACAAATTTTGTGGAATTCTCCCTTTTTAAACTCATTAACTCTGATGTTTGCTTGTTGAATTCCTCTGTCATTGATTCAAGTTGACTTTTTATGAGATTTGATTCTTGTTCTAATCTTTTTTCCCTGTAAAAAAAATACAATAATATTTAACAACAGAATTTCAGAACAATACTAGCAGTTTCAAATTTCAATTCAAGAAATAAATTATTTTATTATTACCATATGCCTTCTATACCTGGCCTACTACTTACTTGTAATTTAATGATATTTTCAAGCTCTCAACTTCCTCTGAATTTTCAAGAGCAACCATTTTTGCTTTTACAGCTGCTTCAAGTTGTTTCATTATATCATTCAAGTCAATCTTCAAACAAGACAGTTCCGAGTTTCTTCTTTCCACCATTTGTAGTAGGGACTCTCTCTCATCAATGGCTTGGTCCCTCTGAATTTTGAAATTTTGCCATTCATACTGCAATTGTTTGTTTTTTTCCCGTAGTTTTTCACAGTTGTCCTGTGAATCTTTTAGACAGTCCTCAAGCTCTTTTACATGACAATTTTCTAAATTTAATTGTTGTGTAATTTCATCCAATGTACTTTGCCTTTCCTCAATGTGTTGTCTAAGTTTATTAGTCTCCTCATCTAAAATATTAAAAGGAAAAAATGACGTTTTGTGACCTGAGTTTCATATACAGGATCTGACCTGCCTCTACAGACTCAAACGGCTTTCCATTAAACTGCTAGTTTCTTGAATTAAACGTATTAGCATCGCCGCAGTCTATTGAATAAATAATTCAGTACTTTGGAAGGACCCAGCGCTTATTCACAAATTACTAGTCTTACCATGCCGAAATTTGTACGTTTCATACAGCGCTTTGTTGGTTAGGAATTCGTCGAAAGACTGCTGTATTGAGTTTTCTATCTTCTCTATTATGGCAATCGGTAACAGTTCATACTCTTCGTCGTCCAATATTCTTTTGAGGAAATTATTTTCGCCAATATTTTCAACTGCATTTCCACTACTGTCTTCTTTCACAACTTCCTCCATGTTTAACTTTACGCTATTTGCGCGTTTGGTTTTTATCCACAAAGGCCCTGAGGGGTTGCTGCCACGACGAACTTCATATAATTTTTTTTTTACTAACGTACTTGTTCAGAAAATGAACAAAATGAAATTATGAAACCCATCTGCATTTAAAATTAGACCACTAAGCATAACTGATTTCAGCACTAAAGACTCAGCATTAAAAATTTTCACAACGAAATTACTATTACTTCTATTGTTGGATCTTAGCACAAATGGCGGGATGACCAACCGCAGTCGTTGAGAGAAAGGTGTAAAACATGTCCCGGATTCCATAAACGTACAATTACCATGCGTTATTAAGTCACACAATCGTACGTGAGGGTAGTAACTCTCCGTTCCAATTTCTAATTTGTATACCTGACACTATTTTCCATTCATTACTACGGGAAATACTGATATTACGATTCAGTACCTTTTACAAAATCAATTTGCCTTATACTCGGTTTCACTGTTTCTTCAGTAAATGGTACTTCATTTTTGCAACAGTTAAAACACCGGTTAAAAGGCCTCTTGATCAATTTGAAAAGGTACTCGCCATAATGAGCCATAATGAAGAAGAATTTACCAATAATAAAAAGAGAAAAGCGTGAACTTTAAAAGTTGTGATAAACGATATTGAATTTTTACTCCTATTCTTTCACTTTGTACAAATATTTTTAATTCTTCTGGTGCATTTTGATTACAGATGGTAATTTTAGTATCAAGAAAATAGAAACATGTTGATGATGGTGGGTAAGGTCAATTATCATAAGTCTTATAAAGTTCATTGTATTATACTTTGCTTCCCGAATGATAAGCCTAGAGAGCTTATCATTGAAATTAATTTTTCCAATATGAATTATTAGTTTGTTGACATCCATTTGGGCTGGAAACCAGAACCAGGGCTCAAAGCAGAAAGAAATAAATAAAATTAAATAAAATAAAATTCAAAATATCATCCAGATCTGCCCTTCATTTTTAATGTACAATAAAAGTTTCAATTTAGATATTTATTCAATGATATTTTATGTGCACTTTGCTTATGTAGATTAACAAAACATCTAAAGATTTCTGTTATAGAATTCACAAGTTTTGTATTTAAATTATTTACAACAATTGTACTCTCCTATATTTAATAAGCATAACTTTTACAATTTTAATGTTTTTAACCATCTGTAAAAGAAGAATACCAATTACCTTCAATAGGATTTCATGTTTTAAAAATCTAGAAATGAAAAAATGATCAAAAAATGGTTTAATGCATATGTATGAAAAGAATGCTTGACAAAAAAGTGAGACCAATTGTGTTATTTTTGAAAATAGTAGTGCAAATAAAGTACAGTATTTCTGCTAATGTTCAAAGAAAGAATCTCCTTAGGATGCTACCTATTTGTCATATCATTAGAAGAGATTGACTGCAGAGCAAACAATTTCACACACATTAATTGCTTAGGAAAATTGGCCTGTTTGCTTTGTTTAATAATATTAAGACCTGCATCCTTGAATAGTTTTAGGTAAACATTATTTGACCTAGTAATAGATGAATCCTGCTCATCAACTATGAGATCACCAGAGGAAACATTTTCCTTAATAATAATAAATCCATTTTTCTTTAAGCCATTTTTACACCTAATCAAAAAGTCAACCAAATGATTGTCTGTGAGATGACCAAGAACCCACTGGCACCATATAACATCATAGAAATTATGCTTTGGAGTGAAGCTTTGTAAACCACAAACGAAAAAGTCACCCACATGGTTTTCACAGTTTAGAAACTTCTTTGCAGCTTCAATAAACTTTGAATTTTGTTCAACTAAATCCACTTTGTCAAAATGCTTAATAAGGAGATTTTTCGTTACTCTTCCAATGCCGGCTCCGCAATCCAAAGCTCTTTTGTTTGGCATCTGGTTTTTCTGATTCTGAAATTAGAAAATGAATTATGGCTTTTCATAACATGCACGAAGTTCAAAGAAGTTCAGATTTCCAAGTTATAATTTCTCCATTTAAATTTTAAACACTATTTATTTCTAGGTAGAAACACTGAATGTGTATAAAATATCTTTGCTTTCGAATGTTTTAGATTTAAGTAATATAAACCTAAATGCTTACGTTTAAAATCTTTTTTAAAAATAAATCGGAGCCTTTGATGTCGGTGCTGGATAAACAACCAAAACCGCCAAGCATTCCGTCAACTGTGGGTTCGATGGCTGCCCAATATTCCTCTGCATCCTGATAGAATTTTGAATCCCCTTCGGATGAATTTTCACTCAAACCCAAAACTACTTCCATATTTATTTTGATTGTCGTGGCGGAAGCCGAACGACTTGCGTTTGCATTCTAATTCCTATTTTTTCCGCCCAATTCAATGTGGCAATAAGTGATTAACTTAACTGGTCTCAAAACAGAAATTCGGAGAGACATGTACAATAGTTTGCCATTGTATTTTGACCATTCTTTACTGCACTAAGCGATGAATGACTTCAGCATAAAAGTCAAAATTAAAATAACACATACGTTTCATTGTTTGTGAACTTACAAAGACTCATTACTGCAATCATCTAAGATAAATTTTTTTACAACTTATGTTGGCGAATAAATCTGATGATGTAACAAATACCCGTAATGGATCTCTTGGGACGTCGATATTACTGATACAGAAGAGTAATAAATTGAGAAAATAGACTCATGATATGAAAAGGTTACACAAAAATAACGAAACTAATTATTTAAATACAACATTATTCTATTCAAATTTACAATAAACATTAAATTATTATACAAAAAATTGGCAGTGTTTTTTTTTAGGAGCGTCAACTTGATTGTTTCAACTAAAACTGTGTTATGTTTGTATTCTTTATACTCTCATATGGCACAATTATATATCTATAGTATAATTAAGCTTGCAATTGTTTCGTTGAATATAAAAAACACTTTCTGAAACGAATACGTAATGATTAATCACGACAATTCGGGTCAACCGGGAAGAATGAGCTGGAAAGTAACCAAAAAAAAGAGAAGAAACCAATAAAATAAATATTAATAAAAATAACTGTTATTAAATTCTTCTGAGTTTCTATGAACCCTTTTTCAGACTAGAAATAGAAAAATAAGGGTCTGTTTTTCATGGAAATTTTGTTTTGTATTGCCAAAGTTTGGTTTTCTACCCGTCGTTCCAATTATGTTGACGTAATAATCGGCCGTTTCAGTCTCATTTATTTATTTTTGTCTGTTATTGTCGCACTGCACATTTTTTTAAAATTTTGCGTCGTTTTTATTGCACAAATTTCATTGCCAAAATGATTGGAACCTCTCAAAATTTAATTATTCACAAATGTATGGCAGTGTTTGAAAGAAAAATTTAAAATATAACATTACTAAAAAAACTAACAGTAATAATTAATATTTTAGTGCTACTCTGTGCCATAGAAAAATTACTGAGTTCTATACTGAGTATATAATATATGTTATCTACGAAAAATCTACAAATAGTAGTAATAGAGTACGAGAAAGTGTCGGTTGGCGGGAATAAAATTCAGGCCTAGAAACCCCATCATTCAATATGTATCATTCAATTTACAACCAAATTTCTGTTTGTTGTAGTTTGCCTAATTGTTTCATGAAGAGATTGTTTAATTTCGAAAAGAAGTAAGGTAGAAAAAAGAAATAAACAGATGGTTTCGTTTGGAGAGAAAAAAACGAAATTGTTACAATTGCAATTGCTATACGAGTTTAATGCAAACGCTGCATCTACTGACTCTTGTCCTAAGACTTCCCTCCTTAAGTGTCTGTTTCTCTGGGGCTTTGAATTGGTCTCGGTCCTCGATGGTAGCTAACCAGAAACTGAATTTATTTGCGAAGTAGTGACACGTACCCCTGGCTCCATTACATTCGATGAAAGGCGTTGCGCGGAAGTCTTCAAGACATGAGCCTGGGCTTGCCAGGGACTGACCTCCACCCTCAGCACCGGCAGCCGTGTGCTGTGAAATAAATAACAGTAATTATGGAAGGCACATTCAAATATATGTGTAATTAATGGATGAAACAAAAGAAAGAAATATAATTTAAGAGAAACCTGGACAAAACAAAAGATCTGGGAAAGTATTCGCTTACCATAACAAAACTGTAACCAATCCACAATGATCCCCATCCTTCCGGACACTCTGGAACATTGAGTGACTGACTGTGCACAGCAATAACGTTAGACGGTGCCTCACACACAACACACCTGAAGCGACAAGAGCACAAATGTAAAAATCTGTAGGATTGAATTTTGTAATTATTCAGTGTATGGAAGGACAATATACCTCGAGATGTATTGTCTAATAGCAGTTTCCTCCACCGGCATCATGGGTAGCGGAGAATTCGTCGATAGCCAGTAAGATTTGTCGTTTCTGCTGGCATAGTTGCAGACGTTGTTGAAGTCACAGAAGAGGAACGGCATTGTGCTAAACTTTTGCACACACGAGCCAGCGAAACCTTTAGAAGTAAGATAAATTAGTAAGTTACCTAATAATTAATCAAAAAGCAAGCGAAACATAAACAGCTGTTCAACAGTACCCAAGTCCTGATGATGTGCCTTCTCGTTTCCTTCAATGTACAACAAACTGTAACCTTGCCATAGTTGAATATGACCTGGTTCACACCTGGGTATCTGGGTACTTTGACTGTGTCGCACTAATAAAATACCCGAAGGATAATCAGGAGCTCGAGTACATGCTTGTCCCGGTTCTCCTTTGTCTCCAGGCAGACCAGGCGCTCCCTGCAAAGAATAAATATTTTATTCAACCAAATAATCTTTGCGAAGCGACAGCACAATAGAGTCAAGTTCACGAATGAAATCAAACATACAGGAGCGCCGGCGTAACCAGGTGGACCTGGTACACCGGGTTCACCTGGAGGTCCAATGGGTCCTGCGAGTCCATCCAGACCTCTCCTTCCCATTTCTCCTTTGGGTCCAGGAGCTCCTGGCGCTCCATCCAAACCTTTTAGCCCAGGTGGCCCTGGTGGTCCAGGGTATCCTGCGAAATGCAAAGAGAATTTTTTTTTAAAGAAAATATTAGGAAGGATTATTAGTAAAATTCTTTGTTGAGATCCCACTGCACTACTAACCTGGTGCACCCCGATCTCCCTTAGGTCCTTGTTGAGGAGGTAGTCCTGGTTCTCCTTTGTCTCCTTTCAAACCTATTTGTCCCACAAATCCGTCAATTCCCGGCAAACCAGCTATGCCTTTGTCACCTTTCATTCCAGGAGCCCCTGCGGCACCAGGTAATCCGTTGAATCCTCGATCTCCTTTCAAACCTGGGAATCCAGCTGCACCTGGTTCTCCTGGGAATCCTTGATCTCCCTTTTCTCCTGGAAGCCCTCCAAGGCCAGGTGCTCCTTGTTCGCCCTTTTCTCCCGCGACTCCTGGATATCCGTCTGCTCCTCGTTCTCCTTTCTGACCAGGTGGTCCTGGTAATCCATTGAAACCCGGTGCTCCGGCATCTCCTTTCTCACCTTGCAATCCAGGTCTTCCGGGGGCTCCCGCTGCTCCCGCAACTCCTTGTAAACCAGGCAACCCTGGTTCTCCCTTTTCTCCTGGTGCACCACGTGCTCCGTCGCGTCCGTTTTTACCCATTAATCCTGGCAGACCCTTCTCTCCTTTAACAGTCAGTCCTGGGAATCCCGGAGCTCCCGGAGATCCAGTTTCACCTTTGAAGCCTCTTTCTCCTTGTAGACCCGGTGCTCCTCGTAAGCCGGCTGGACCAGGGCTACCTCTTTCTCCTTTTGCACCTGGTAGCCCTGCGATACCTTGAGCACCTGGTTCTCCTGTAGGTCCTGATAAACCTGGCAGTCCAGGTTCTCCCTTGTCGCCTTTTACGTCGATCACTGGTCCGGGCGGACCTCTGTCTCCCTTTTCTCCTGGTCCTCCTGGGAACCCAACGATTCCTGGCGCACCGGCAGGTCCCCTATCTCCCTTTAAACCATTCAGTCCCTCTCTGCCAGGGAAACCTCTTTCTCCCTTGGCTCCTGGCAAACCGGGTGCTCCACTAAGTCCAGGTGGTCCGGGCTCGCCTGGTCTGCCGTCTGATCCAGGCAATCCTGGTACACCCGGAGCGCCTGCTTGTCCCTGAAAATAAATGAAACTTAAATGAGTACATTCAACATTAGTTTATTGCCTATGGCACGAATAGATTTGCGTTTACCTTATCTCCCTTTTGTCCTGATAATCCTGGCAGACCTGCATCACCTTTTTGTCCTGGAAGACCATCCATTCCTGGTAATCCAGGTACTCCATCGGCTCCTTTATCTCCTTTAGCTCCGGGTCGGCCAATTCCAGGTAAACCGGCGTCTCCTTTTTGTCCTGGGAAACCGTCCCCTCCTTTCAAACCTGGAGCTCCTCTCAAACCTGGAAATCCCGGTTCTCCTTTCTGTCCCTTCTCTGAGGCCAAACCTGGTTCTCCCTTTGAGCCCTGGAATTATTAAAATACATGTGTTTTAATATATCTTACACTATTACATAGTGCACAACAGTTAACATGAAAGGGTCATTTATGGTTACATACGGGCAAACCAGGTCGTCCAGGTTCTCCTTTAGGACCCATTTGTCCGACTGGTCCGGGTGGTCCAACTAATCCTGGAGTTCCCATGTCTCCCTTTTGACCTGGCAGACCTGGGAAACCTTTCTCTCCTTCCATTCCGGGCAGACCAGGAGAGCCGGCAAATCCTGCTTCTCCCTTGTCTCCTTTCATTCCATTGAAGCCGTCGACGCCAGGGCGTCCCTGGGCACCAGGAAGACCCCTTGGTCCAGGAAAACCTTTGGGACCATCAATTCCAGGAACACCTCGGTCTCCTTTTGCACCTGGGAATCCCGGGGCTCCTGGACGTCCTGCTATACCTGGTTTACCTTTGTCACCTGAAGGTGAGAGTAATGATTAATAATTGCACTGAAATTATTGTTTAAGTTTTATTTCTGAGAATAAGCCACCTTTTTGACCATCGAATCCACGGGCGCCTGGTTGACCGGGTAATCCTGGAGGTCCAACTGGTCCTGGTTCTCCAGGTTCTCCTTTCAATCCAGGCAAGCCTTCTAACCCGGGGGACCCGGTGTCTCCCTTTTCCCCGACAGCACCTGGCAGTCCAGGTGCGCCGTTGACTCCATATTTTCCTGGTGGTCCCATAAGACCTCGGTCTCCTTTTTCACCCGGCGGTCCCAGGGGTCCTGGGGGCCCAATTCCAGGTATGCCGGGTTCACCTTTTTGACCTTTTGCGGCAATGGGTCCTGGTGGACCAGGTTGTCCATCTCTTCCAGGTTCTCCAGGGAATCCCATGGGTCCTGTGTTTCCTTTGTCACCTCTTGGACCTGGCAGACCTCGTGGTCCGACTGGTCCGGGTATTCCAGGTGCTCCTATCGGTCCTGCTTCTCCCTAAAAGACGCCATTATAAAAGAATTATAAATTTGTACAATGTATTGATGCCGAATATTGTAATACTTGTTGTACTTACTCTTAAACCCTGCAAACCTTTCTCCCCTGGCCAACCTCCTCTTCCAGGGGGACCGGGTTCTCCCTTTTCTCCAGGGAAACCTCTATTACCCTTCAAACCTTCAGTTATGTTCTGCACAGGGCAAAGACCTGTAAAGAAAGTTGGGTTTAGTATTCGGACATTGGCAAATGAAAAGAAATACGTAACTGGGAGGTGCAGTTTCAACACATTTGTATACCTGGTTCTCCCTTGGGTCCGTATCTGCCTGGTTCTCCTTTGTCTCCCTTATCTCCTGTACGACCTGGAATACCTGGTTCTCCCTTGACACTTGTTCCTTTCTCTCCCTTTGGACCGGGAATACCATAAGCTCCGGGAGCACCGTCGAGACCTGGACTACCCCTTTCACCAGCATCACCTTTTTCTCCTGGGAACCCAACATCTCCTTGCCGTCCTTGGAATCCAGGTGGACCAGCTGGCCCTGGTGGTCCTTGCCTTCCGGGCAATCCTCTTGGACCGGGTTCACCCTTCGCTCCCTTTACAAGATTTTCTGCGACGAAGTAGGACGCTCCCTTTTCTCCTTGAAGACCAGGAGCTCCTGGAATACCATCTTTACCCTAAAAAGATATTTCATACATTTTTCCGGCTGTTGTTATTTAAATAGTAAAATGAACCCGTCAAATTGTTATTTCACGCACCTGCTTTCCAGGTGGTCCAGGCAGTCCTGGTATTCCATCGACACCTGGTTCTCCTGGGAAACCCCTTTCACCCGGTGGCCCTCTAGGTCCGATCGCACCAGGCAGTCCATCAACGCCTCGGTCTCCCTTTTCACCACGCACACCAGGAACACAATTCTGACATCTACCACCCATCTCTCCTTTTTGACCTCGTTCTCCGGGCATTCCAGGTATTCCTGGACGTCCATCTGTGCCTTTTTCTCCTGGTGCTCCAACTCTGCCCGGAGGACCGGGTATTCCCTGGAGGGAATCTCCCGGTAGACCGCGAAGACCTGCGTAACCTTTCTCCCCCTTGGCTCCTTTCTCTCCATCCCCACCTGGGAGGCCATCCATACCTTTAGGTCCCTAAATTTTTTAAAAGTTATTAGTTTTATCTATGGGCAAACAACATTTGGTAGGACACATTCTACTCACGACAATCGATATTCCTTGGTCTCCTCTAGCACCTTTTGGTCCTGGAGGTCCTGGTGGTCCCGTGTATCCTCGAGGTCCAATTCCACCCGGGAAACCTGGGACAAAAACAACCTCAGAGTAATTTTAATACAATTTAAAAAGTATTAAAGTGAAGTAACAAGTAATGCATTACCTTGTAGTCCGGGTTCACCTTTAGCTCCTTTCTCTCCAGGTGCCCCTTCTGGTCCTGGTCTTCCGGGTACACCTGGACCTCCTGTTAAACCTTGCGGTCCTCTGGGTCCTTGGTCACCTGGATAACCATCCAAACCTTTTGGTCCGGGTGGTCCAGGGTAACCTCTTGGACCAATCGGTCCGGGAGGTCCGGGCCTTCCTTTGCCACCCTGAAAATAAGAATTGAATTAGTAACATTGGAAAATTTTCTAAAATTATTAATTATTAACTTACTCCTGGTGGTCCTTGTATTCCTCTCAAACCGGGTGGTCCTGGTCTTCCATCAAGTCCTGGTTCTCCTTTCTGCCCCGGTCGGCCAACTAAACCGTTTAAGCCGTCAAATCCTCTATCACCCTTTTGTCCCACAGGACCTGGTGGACCAGCAAATCCATCACGCCCCTATTTACACATATTTGCATATTAATTATTGAATGAATGTTTTCTAATACCCACTCTTCTATTCAATGCTTCTTACCCGTGGACCTGGTGGTCCTGGTAAACCTTTCTCTCCCATGGCACCAGATTCTCCAGGATAGCCCGGTTCACCTGGAGGTCCGGGTTCTCCCTTTTGACCTTCGGCACCAAAATATCCTGGTTCCCCTTTGTCTCCTTTGTCACCGGGTGCTGATGGTTTTATATGTGTTGTTGTGTCCGGAAGTTTAAAGTAGTTATAGGGAACAGTGGCTGGAGGGCCTTGTGGTCCTCGTTCACCCTTATCACCTTTTTCTCCTTTATCACCCTCATACACTAGTGTTTGGGTGCATTTTTCTCCTTTTTGTCCAGGTGGACCTTGTGGTCCCTAAAGTATACGAATTCAAGGTATTAATTATTAAAGCGTTATTCGGATTATACATTATAATTTCTTGCTTAGTAGATTCTCACCTGTGGTCCGGAGTCTCCCTTTTCTCCTGGAATACCTATTGCACCGGGAGCACCTGGTGCTCCTGGAGATCCTCGAACTCCATCCCTGCCTGGCTCTCCCTTTTGTCCTTTGGGCAATCTACCTACATAGGCAGGTTCTCCTTTATAACCCTTTTCTCCCTTTGCTCCCGGAAAACCTCTGGGTCCGGGTTGACCTGGAATACCAGCTTGTCCTGGTGGTCCCTGTAAGGAAAACCAATATTTTTTGCTATTTTTTCGTTATTTTTAATGAACGCTTTGTTACTTTTAATTTTTGCAAACATACGTCTGTCCCATTGCACCCATCAACTCCGGGTGTTCCAATCGATCCAGGAGGTCCCTGAGGTCCGGGCAGACCATGCCTTCCTGGGAACCCTGGTCTTCCTGGTTTTCCGCGATCTCCTTTTTGTCCTCTTGGTCCTCCGGGTCCTGGTTCTCCTTTACTGCCCTTTGGTCCAGGCAGACCTTCATTTCCTGGAAATCCTTGTTGCCCCTTTGGTCCGGGCAAACCTGTTGTACCCGGAGGTCCCTAAAACATAATTCAAACTGTGTTTAGTTTCTCATTCAGAAGAAAATGTGCCTCTTCATAGGTTAAATTTGTCAATCACAGCTTGAAACACAGAAAAAGTGTGGGTCGTTGGGTTTCAGTAGCATTATTATTATCTCAAAAGCCCACGTAGACCGTTAACTTCCTGTTAACGGAAGTTACTCCACAATTCGGTCACAATTCTCGTGGGTGGGTAAAACCAACTGGGGGGTCCTTTTACGGCTTCGATGGTTACAGAAGATTAAGTGCAGTAAGCAATCGATGGCCTTCAATTTATTTTGGTCTTTTATTTTCAATCGGTAAACAATTTAATTACAACACATTAGACTCGGTTAATAGAAGAAAACCACATATATATTTATCTTTATAATATGTTCATAGATAAGAGATTGACTTAATCAGGCCATAAGTGCGCGTCTATCAAGTTTACAGAATCCAAAAAGGGAAAATTATATATTCTTTGCCAGATAAGAAAGAAGAAATAAGAAGGTCAAAATATCCACTATTGTTCGGGGGAAAATTTAGTAACAGAGATATATAAATTACAAATTTGTTATAAACATACCCTATTTCCCTTTTCCGCGTAACATTTTGGATAGCAAGAAGCCGCGCTGCTACAGTTTCCTGCAGCTGGTAAAATCGCATATGAGTCGCCTCCACCACCACGTCCGAAACCTCCTCCTGAACCAGGCCCATAGGAATCACCAGGTCTCAAGGGTCCTCTACCGAAAGAACCGAAACCACCAGTTCCGTTGCCGCTTCCGTAGCCATCATCACCGCCAGAACCACTTGGGTAACCTGGTCCGCTGGGGGAACCTGGATATCCTGGCCGTCTGGGGTAAGATTGACTGCCATCAGAGCCAGGGTAACCTGGGGATCCTGGGTATCCTGGTGAATCTGGATAACCAGAACCACCGTCTGATCCTGGGTAAGCCGGTCCTCCCGGGTAACCTGGACTACCAGGTGAGCCTGGATAGCCGACGCTTCCATCTGCTCCTGGGTAACCTGGACTTCCGGGTGATCCTGGATATCCTGAAGTTCCATCTAAACCTGGGTAGCCAGGACTTCCTGGTGATCCGGGGTAACCGGGTCCTCCTGGGTAGCCAGGACTTCCTGGGGAGCCTGGATAGCCTGCGCGTCCGTCCGATCCTGGGTAGCCTGGACTTCCTGGTGATCCGGGGTAACCGGGTCCTCCTGGATAGCCAGGACTTCCTGGGGAGCCTGGATAGCCTGCGCGTCCGTCCGATCCTGGGTAGCCTGGACTTCCTGGTGATCCGGGGTAACCGGGTCCTCCTGGTGAGCCAGGACTTCCTGGGGAGCCTGGATAGCCTGCGCGTCCGTCCGATCCTGGGTAGCCTGGACTTCCTGGGGAGCCTGGATAGCCAGTGCGCCCGTCCGATCCTGGGTAGCCTGGACTTCCTGGTGAACCGGGGTAACCGGGTCCTCCTGGTGATCCGGGATATCCGGGTCCTCCTGGGTAGCCAGGACTTCCTGGGGAGCCTGGATAGCCTGCGCGCCCGTCCGATCCTAGGTAGCCTGGACTTCCTGGTGAACCGGGATAACCGGGTCCTCCTGGGTAGCCAGGACTTCCTGGGGAGCCTGGATAGCCTGCGCGTCCGTCCGATCCTGGGTAGCCTGGACTTCCTGGTGATCCGGGGTAACCGGGTCCTCCTGGTGAGCCAGGACTTCCTGGGGAGCCTGGATAGCCAGCGCGTCCGTCCGATCCTGGGTAGCCTGGACTTCCTGGGGAGCCTGGATAACCTGTGCGTCCGTCCGATCCTGGGTACCCTGGACTTCCTGGTGATCCGGGGTAACCTGGTCCTCCTGGGTAGCCAGGACTTCCTGGTGAACCGGGGTAACCGGGTCCTCCTGGTGATCCGGGGTAGCCTGGTCCTCGTGGGTAGCCTGGACTACCTGGTGATCCGGGGTAACCGTGTCCGCCTGGGTAGCCGGAAGTTCCATCTGTTCCTGGGTATCCTGGACTGCCGGGCGATCCAGGATAACCTGGTGATCCCGGATAGCCCGGAGTTCCATCTGATCCTGGATAACCGGGTCCTCCTGGGTAGCCTGGACTCCCTGGTGAGCCTGGATAACCGGCGCGTCCATCTGATCCTGGGTAACCGGGTCCTCCTGGGTAGCCTGGACTCCCTGGTGAGCCTGGATAACCTGCGTGTCCATCTGATCCTGGGTAACCGGGTCCTCCTGGGTAGCCTGGACTCCCTGGTGAGCCTGGATAACCTGCGTGTCCATCTGATCCTGGGTATCCGGGGCTGCCAGGTGAGCCGGGACTTCCATCCGATCCTGGATATCCTGGACTACCCGGGTACCCGGGATAACCATCTCTTCCGTGGTTTCCCGGATATCCTGGGCGACCGTTACCCCTGCCGTAAGGGTCATAGTCATCGCCATCACCATCGCCTACTGCATACGGATCAATATTTCCTTCTCCTGATGTTATAGAGT
Source organism: Polyplax serrata (assembly GCA_037055365.1). Classification (NCBI taxonomy): domain Eukaryota; kingdom Metazoa; phylum Arthropoda; class Insecta; order Psocodea; family Polyplacidae; genus Polyplax; species Polyplax serrata. The sequence goes on along the minus strand of JAWJWE010000038.1, from coordinate 354,970 downwards.
AACCTGGTATGCTGTATAGTCTAAAGCTGTGACCTTGTCGGCCTATGCCTGGCGGATCGGGTCCTTCGTAGGTAATATTTCTGCCGTAGGGGTCAATATAAGTGTATCGGTAAATGATTCTTCCATCTCCTGAACCATTTCCGAAATTAAGTCTGTAACCGGGGTAACCAAAATCACTGCCATCGTGAGACCGATTACCGTAAGGATCATATACGGAGTAGCCAGGTCGGTAGGCTACTCTTCTCCAATCGGAGTCACCGTTTTCGCCGCCATCGTGATCATCACCGTTTCCATCTCCATCTCCATTGCCACGGGTTCCGTAGCCGTTGCCGTTGTCATGACTACCGTACTCATTTTCAACGTCGTGGCTTCCATAATCATGGCCGTTACCATTGTCGTGGTTTCCATAACCATTTTCGTTCATATCATGACCATGACCATTACCGTTCCCATTGCCGTTCCCATTGCCAATTCCGTCTCCGTAACCGTTATCCCCATTATCATTGTAGGGGTCGGGGTAAGATGGGCGGTAAACTCTATTGGCAGAGTCGCCTTCACCAGCTACAACATAACCGTTTTCATTTTCATCTCTACTATAAGAGTCATGTGTTGAATTAAATTTGTATCTATCGTAATTATCTGCCCCGTCGGATTCTTCACCATTAGCTGTTCTCTCCTAGAAAAAAAGAAAAGTGAGAGACAAATTTAAGTAAAATAATTTTTATTTGAAAGACGTTTGAATAAAATTTGATCAAAAAAAAGTTTCATTAATAAAAAATAAATTAAGGAACTTTATTTGGCGTAGTTACTTGAAGATGAGCTCGTAAGACTGTGGCTCCAGTGTCAATTATTTTGAGCGGGTCAACTAGAAGCGTATAGCTCACTTTAAAACTAATAAGAAAATGGTGGCAGTGCCAGTATTAAATAATTTTATTAGTAATAGCTTGATAAATTGCACAGATATATTAAATGATGTCTATTCTACGATATTTTGATTTATATGAATTATTTGTGCTCCGACAGCCTTTCAATAACCTAGGATGAGCCTAAGCTTTGATTTGGGAAGTTCATTTCTTAAAGTACAATTGTAATTTAAAATCAAATTTGTCAACTTCCTTAATGGGATGATTTGAATTAATTAGTTTCCGCAAAACAACTCCTTGAGTACGAGTATGCAAACGTTGACCCATTGAAAGGGGTTATCCGTTTCATCGTCTAAATATAGTGAATAAAGGACAAATTCTTCATGTCCACAAACAAAAAAATGTCATAAATATTTTCAATGACCACAAAATTTTATCGTTTTCTTAATGAATGGTAATCGATAAGAACACAAGGAGTCATTTGTACAGGCAATTAATTAACCTTTGATAATTTTGCGAAAATTTGACAAACTATTAATAATTATTTTTGTTTAATAAAAATATATATACATATTTAGAGAGAGAGAGAGAGAGAGAGAGAGATTAAGAAGATCAAAGGTGAGGATTGCTTTCGTTAACGACCAATCGTCCGAAATTGAGTTCGGAGCCTGCGATAACCTGATTGTGTCATTGCCTATGGGAGATCACCCGAGACGACTTGATTGCCAAATCCTGCAAAAGCCATCCCTTGGCCCTATAATTCCTAGATTTATCCAGGAAGCCATCTTGACTAGATGAGAACAAAAAAGACGAATATCAAAACAAACGCGAGTTTTATAAACAACAGAAGGGTAATTCCCTAGGACTTTTTTTTTAGAAATAAGAAACTTTCTAGGGAAACACTTTCTACGTCCACGAAAGTAAATTTCCTACTTGCGGCTCTTCTGTGTGATATTACTTTTTCATTTAATTTTTGGTGAACTTAATTAAAAAAGTGAAACGGCTGCTTAAATATTCTGAAACAACATAATGGCGGAGGGAAATCAATGGCAAGTGAATGCAGTTCAATGTTGTTCACACATTGTTCATCTGCTACACTTTTTTGTACATGTACACATTGAACATGTCAAGAGTCGAAGAGGGTGGTACCGGTATCACGGCTGAGGAAGAGGGAAGTTTTGCGACACAACCTGAAAGAACAGGGTAACAATGGGAAGGACCTCAGATGAATGAAAAAACAGACCCGAGTGGTGATTCTTTTTAGGCGCGTTTAAATCGGCTTCTATTTGCGATTTTAACTTTAAAAGGAAAAAATCTGGCAAATCAACCGATGTAGGAGGCCGACACTTGTCGCACAATTGTCTGAAAAGTGGGAGTCAAATTGTCGGCCCACGAACCAATAAAATTTATCAGAATTAATGAATTTAAACGAGCCTTCCGACAAACCCAAAAATGTTCCTTCGGGCAAACACAGACTTCTAATTTTAGGATTTAGAAAAATCAATAAAAGTCCCTGGCAGCAACATCATTAATCCAATATCGATGTCTTCTTTCAGGTGGACTATTGATGCAATCAAAAAAGAAATAGATCGATTGGTGTTACCCATAAAACCCGTGAAGAGTTTTATTAACATAATTAAACAGACATTGCAGCAGGTACTTACACAAGCTACTAGATGAAAGGACAAAATCCAAACGAGGGCAGCGACCAGTCTGTAAAACAAAGAAACATTACAATATTAAGTATCCACTTCTTATTAAATCTTGTTCCCCCAATGTACAAACTGATTCGTAAAAAATTGTTTGTATTTAATTAGTTAATTAACTGATTTTTGTGCAATCACATATTTTAAAAGCGTATGAGATTAATTCATTCTATGTTTTTGATATTTAAAATTTGAACTGAAATTCAATAACTTAATCGAGTCAAAAAACTTTTTTCCAAATGAAGAAATTTAATTCAACAAATTAGGCGAAACAACCAATTAAAATACATAATAAATTGATTTTCTGTTTTAAAAACGGCCACCATTTCTGAATTTCCTTTTATATTGCCTTATAAAATATTATATTTGTAAGTTATGTGTTTATATAAACAAATACCGATGTATAATTCGAAATATTTAAAACCCCTTGATTTTTGAGAAGAAATTAATATTTAAACTTTTGATTGATTCTATTAAAATACTATAAATAATACCCGAAGATATAACATGGAAATGGAAATTAATGTATTAATTTGGATAGATCCGAATTTAATACCTTAATAAAGGTAATAATAAATTAATCCTTTCCTAAAAAAAATTTAATTAATTAATTATGGAAACACATGACTACCGGACAATTAAAATTTAGTTTTAAGTGATATTTAAGTTTCACAGTTTTCTTCTTGACAGTTAAAAGCTTTTTAACTGCAATAATGTATGTTAATTTCGTTCACTTTCAGTGGGAAACTAATTAATTTTTCATTCTCCAATTTTTGCGTTAATAAATTTTTGTGATTTTTCGAGTTGAATTCGAAACTAATTTTGAACCAATTGATTTCTATTATGTACAGAAAATATATCATTATTATTATTATTATTATTATCATAGGTCAACTGCTTAGAATGGAACTTAAAACGAAAAACCAGGAAAAGTACACGTAACACGCGACTACATAAAAACTATTTAATGAACCCTGGAGTTTTCTGAATAATTTTGAACAAACCAAATTTTATTTAAAATTTTCCACCTTTTCTGAATTCTTTTTGTTTTTTTGTTTTTTTTTGAAATTGTGTTGTACTTTCCATTTCAATGGGGAGTACTGCGAAGAGCATAATAGTTTTGACTTTGATAAAACCTAGAATATACTAGTGAATGTTGTCTAAATACTTTAATAAAGAATTATTAAAAATCACGGTTAAAAATTATTCTGCAAATCTGGTAGCTGAGTATTCTCTAAATATAACATTTTATGATTCCCAAAATCACTTCAATTCTATTTGGCTAAGGTTTCCCCAATAATTAATAAAATTTAGAAAAAATATATAAAAATAAATAGATTGACTGTAATGAATAAGAGGACCGTAAAAAATAGTTAAACTTACCGAAGCCCGTTTTGGGGCATCGCACGCCGAGCCCTCGGAAGGGCTTCTTCAGACACCCGTTATGAAAAATAACAGCGAAAAACCGACAGCCCGCGTGTCCGCTTGCCACTGAAGACTCGTCGGAGATGCTTTGGGCGAGACACCAAAGAACACGCGAAGGGGCGGACCACCAGACTGGGCCCCACTTCGGCTTCCACCAGAAAAGACACTTCAGTCTTACGATAACCCTCGGTCTTAAACCGTAGCCGTGCGCCCCGTTTTTGAACGCGGCCTCCGTGGTTAGTCTAACAATTCGCGTACTTTTCAGCTGAAGTTCCCCGCCATTGTCATCCTCCCTTCTGAGACCTTCCTTCGTTGCTGTAACGCTATTAGGGGAACTAAGGAAGGACCCATCTTGCCCCAAGTGTAAGGTGGAATCCGCGAGGGCCTATCGGGTGCCAGTAATGCTGCTGAAAGCATCGTGACAGCATTTAGAGCGGTCATGGGACCGCACCTCATGACGACCGTTGCCGCTTTCTCGACGGTTCTCATCGTTTTCATCGCTTTACCGAGCACTACTTTTGCGGAAACAAATGTAAGTTCATACATGATTATTTTCTTGTGCATTTCTTTCCCAAAAATATTTGCAACGACCGGAATACACAATTCTCATCTGTGGCGCGAAAAACAAAAAATTATCTAGACGTAAGGGGGGGGCACTTGCCCGAGGTACGGGAATGACAGGGTGACTAGGTAAAATGAGCAGTTGACACACTTTCCAAAACAGAGTTCCATCCCTAACTTGTCTTCTCACCCTCTCTGGTCTTATTTCCCAGACCATGTTTTTATTAACGGTTCTAATTCTTTGAAATTTTTGTTTCCAATCTAACTACTTCATTTGGTTTCAACGTATAAACATCTTTACCTTTTATGTGTAGTTTGTTATATTTGAAGACCCTACCCATTTATATCCCGGGTACCAAGAATATCTAAAAAATTATAATTAATTCTACTATTTGACTTGATCACACCTGAAATTGTCACCCATTATTTTAATGGCTAACCGTAAGGATTGATGCTGCACAATAGAAACTGAAGATTGCTTTTCTTTACTTTGATGACATAACTTTACTTGTTGAAATATTCAAAGAGCCTAAGCTGTAAGAAAAGCAACAAAACCAATTTGCTTCAAGTAAAATTTTTTACAATTCTAATAATTTATACCAGTATGGCAGAGATTTATCATCAACTTTTCAAATCCTACAATTTTAGGCAACATAGGCATCATTGTAACATAAGCACCACAATAATACACAGTTAACGTTCTTTTTTTTTTAATTGTCACGATTCGAACACTGAATGTAAGGAAATCACCAGGGTTCGAGCCGAATGAATTCGAATGAAGAAAAAACAGTACAGAAATTATTTATGTTTACTTCTGGACAATGAATATGAAAAAAGAGGATGCAGTGCAAGGGTTGGATTTAGAAAGTTTTGTAAAAACTTAATGAGCCTGTAATTATATTCAAAGTACATAGCAATATGTAGCTATTTGGTCGTGAGTTATCGACTCAAAAACGATGATCAAATTCTGCTTTTGCTTTGCTCAAAAACTGTAGTTTGGGTTTTGGAGTTGAAAAAAAAACAATTGAAAAAAGAAAGGGAAATCATTGGCAAAATTGTCTGACAGCACCAAAGTAAGGCGCCCATGCCTGGTTTCTGGTCTTAAAATATATAAATAATAATGAAGAAATTTAGGTTAGCTACTATTTTGAATATCCTCAGTTAGGATGCTAAGTTTTGCATTCTTGGAGGATGAACCTAAAAAAAAGTTCAGTCTTTGAAATATATAAAACATGAAACTGCTGTAAAATTTGAGTTTTGATGAGCAGCATCATGTGTGCTTGATAGTTTTGAGAAACATAAAATTAATCTGAGTAAACGTCGGAAATTTTGTTTCTTGCATGGTATACCGCACGCAAGGGTTTGTTTCCCGGCGTCTTTCACCCCTGATTGTTAATGATCATAAAGAGAAATCTGCTAAAGAGAGAGAAAGATGCTTCTGAAGAACTGCCAAAGAAACTATCAAACCTGGCCGAATTCTTTTTATCAGCATTTTCGTGCTCCATTGAAACCCGCGTATCGGATGATGGTGGCCCAACAGTCAAAGGACGAAACCTCTGAAATGAAGCGTTCCGAGGCGATTCCGGGGTCCCCACATGGGTCACCCTGAGGTCAGGTCACCCGAGTTGTGATACTCGCAATAACATTGCCTTGGCCCAATCAATAAGAGATTTATATTTTCCTGGTCACGAGAAATTTGATCAAATTGCCCTTTTATCGATATTTTTGTTGTGCAAAATCCAACGGATCCATGTTTTGAAGGTTCTTTCCCTGAGTTTCTGACTAGACTGAACTCTGTTCACTGTTTGGCCCAATGCACTTTCCTTCAAAGATTAACCCAATCCGAACTCGTGTGAATAAATGAAAGGAAATGACCTGACATAATATTAATCATTTGAATCCTGGCACAAGGAGTGGACCCCGGACAGGTGAAACTGCTGGACTTAATTCGAGTATTAGTAACAAGATAGATGAGAATATACGCAAATAAAAGCTTAGAAATATTACCGAATAATCCAATGGAGTTAGAAAAAGAATTTGGCAACGCCGGATTTTTAGTTACCCAAATTGGGAAGTCGTTTCCTGATAATTTTCTATGCAAGTGTTACAGCATAAGCGATATGGAGATTATTACATTTCCTCGGCCTCAACATAGGCAAGCAAAAGAAGCAGTTTCGTTTTTCCAATCTTCCTTTAGCCCTTCTCAAATGGCAAATTCTTATGCATAGAGTAGAGTTGCTGGCATGTATTCAAACGCAAGCAATATTTTTCACATTTTCCTGCAACCCAAAATGAAAATTTTAAATCCACAATTGAAATATTCCGAATACAAGATTGGGTTATTTGAAAGCGTCTTAAACTGCAGCAAAAGTTTTAACGGCGCGGCTTATTTCTATTGAGTTTTGCATTCGTTCACGGGTGTTTGTGACTCGAATTACCTAGCGGGCCGATACCTTCCAGGAAATTAAATAAAATACAACCGGCACCGTCTAACAGTTAAAATATTAATTACGGTCTGCCTGTGCATTTCACGTTAAATTTTTGTTTGTGAAACGAGTTGAAAAACTTAAGGATTTTCAGCGTACGAAGAAAAGTCGTATTTTAAGTTCAATTTGGAGCGGAAAATACAAAGGTCAGCCATTTTTTAAACAGTTTTCTTTCTTCTTCTTGGTAATGGTAATAATGGTAAATCGTACGTTTTGGAGCCCCGACCATAAAAGTATTTATTGTAAAAATACAATAAATTTAGAATGGTCTGCAGTAAGGCACTCTTAGGTTATTTCAGCATGCTCCTGAATTAAATTTGATTGTTCTCTTCGGGTCTGTTTAACGAATCACCGTGAAATTAGGATTCATGTATTTTCTCTCCTTCAACGTTGAAAATTCTTACAAGACAAGCATGGAATAATTATTTAATTTTTGGTTGTACCACGGGCCCATCGTGAATTAATGGATCGGAATGATCCCCTTTTAGTTTCTGTTACTAAAAATAAAAGAAATTTGAAGAGGAACACATAACTAGATTTGTTCACATAACGGAAGTGTCGAAAGAGATTTTGTGGAAACAGGCAAAGGATGAGATTTTTTGTTTCAAAGGCGCGATCATATCGGTTCTCATTGGAAATTAAACTTGACGTTGTTTAACGACAAAAATGAATCATCAATTGTTTGTAATAAACGTAATGTTTCTTCAGGTTTCAGGATTCTTCTAATTCCTTTTCATGTCATGATCTATTAAAATTGGGTTCTTTTCTTCTATTCGACGGCACGAGATGTTCGTCGCAATTCGCAGTTCTCATTGATAACTATAATGACAAAACAAATTTCTTGGTACGTTGAGGAAAAATTGTGAAATAAAAAGAAAAATCTCACGTTTCAAAAGATCATCTTTTTGTACTTGTTGACGTTTGAAAAAGAAATTCGAGACTCGATTTTTCATTCGATTTCCATGGATAAGCGTATTTCTTTGATTCTTTGACACCAGGGTTCTGGTGCCGAGATCACAAGTTTTTTAGGCGCGATCACAGCCTGAAAGGAACCTCAATGTTCTGTTCCCTTTTTGTCTCTGTCTGTGGAAGAAGAAATACGTCGTGTTCATTTAAAAAGCAAATTTTTTTGCACTAAAATCACTACCCCTTCTTTATTTAATGAAAGTATAATTTTGTCTTCATTTGAATGAAATAAGATTTTATACTTTTAGGCTTCGTTTCTAACAAGTTGCTTTTTAACAGTTAACGAAAGCGATTAATTTGTCTTTTTTTGTATCGGACGGATCACAACGGAGAAGATCAAAGTCAACGGCTTTTCTATTTATTTGAACATTAGATCTGACGACCTGGTCAGTTTGATCTGCCTAAAAAAGAGAGAAAGTAAATGCAAAGATGCTTCATCAGACATGACCAACATGGGCGAAAAGCCGAGAAAAAAATAAGTTTGTATAAAATGAGAATTCAAGCTTGCTGAGTAGTGGACATTTGAATGAAAATGCTGATGGCAGGTGTTAATTAACACCGTCGACTTTCTCAATAACCTGCGATTGGACACTTTGAAAGATTCTAATTGCACTTGAAAAAACTGCCTAAATTTGCAATTATTTTGCTAGGAGGGCGACCTTTTCAATCGCACAGACTACCAACCGCTTTTGTATTGAATTCTACACTTCCAATATTTTCTTTCAGTTTCTCACAATTGATATGTGACAAGAAGTTTATAAGTAACAGCCCCTCCTGAACTGGTCCGTACAAAAATTGCCTCTGTTCACCTTCATATTCAGCATCTTCTTTTCAACCACCACCATTAAAATTAAATATCATACTTGTTTTAAATTATATATGTTCTATACTTTTCAGGAGCCAATCACAAGTTTCGCCTCTTTCTGATCCGACATCCTTCCTTTCATTACACTGGATTCTTGTTTCGCCATTTCAATATGCCATCACGAAAAAAAACAAAGCGAACTTTATTTACTAATCGGATTGGACCTCCCAGTAGAACATCCGAACATAAATCACGTCCAACGTGATTCATTCATGTTATTCACACTGTTTAAAAGAAGGAAATTCACATTTCGATAAGTAAATTATTTATAAATCAATTAAGGGTCTCATTAAATTATGTCTTTCGGCATGCTGGGAGGAATGGGCATAAAGGACACATATTTTAAAGGAAAGAGAATCCGATAGGTCAGCCGGGGGTTACCAAATTTCGGGCAACGATAATCGGTTAAAGGTCAATGGAAAAAATCTAATTATGGGGACACAAATGTGTAATTGCTGATGTCACGTCTGCATTTTATCGTGCATCGCTTGAATTACACTTGGTAATCTGAGGACTTCACACTGTCCCAAGGGGACCACTCAGAAAATCACGGATATCATTGAATTCTTAAAAAAAGGTAGCACTTTTGCTAGAGAATGGTGGACATACAAAAACTATTTTCTATTTTTTCCTTTGCCAGTTTCTGAGGTATGTTGCGCACTTGTTTGTCACGCTGTTAAGAACCTTTAGGACACTCGAATTCTAAGGAGCACCTTCACCCATTTCATGAGTGTCCCCTTATCCTTTTAATATATTATCAAACCCGTACATTATGTATACTTTTATTTTATGATCTTCTTATTTATCTTGTTATATCGCCACATTACTCCGAATACACTTATTTAAAATTGTTTGGGTGCGCGCTCCACATTTCAGTCGCAGGACAAAGCCACTTAATGCTACTCCTCCGCAACGCAAGATAGTAAAAACAATAAAAAACTAATGAGAATATAATTTTATTTGGTAATATAAAGACAATATTTCTCTAAAACGCTGATAAAACGTCACAAACATACATAACTCAAAATAAGTATAAAAAGAGTGATATTTAATTGCTGAAGGTCAAATATACGTCTGCTGAAGGCCTTTTTTTAAGATTTTCTTGCCTTGTAGCTGACTACAGCGAAATATTCATTGCTAGTAAATGCCTATGTCTGTCCTTGTGAATGAATGACTGATTGAATGAATGAATGAACTTTGCTCATTTCTGTTGCTCTGATACAGCGATACTTTTAATCTTTGTCTTGTTTCCTGTGGTCGATTGCAAAATATTTTTTCTGTTCCTTTTGTCGGACTCATCAGACATAGTGCAATATTACTGCTGATTACTTTTTCTATCTCTATCACTTCTTCCCCTATGTGTCCTTGCTTTTCTTCCACTTTCGTTACATCCCACCTCGTTTCCGTATGACAGCAAGAAATTTCCCAACTGTCCACTTATGCTGGAGTCTTTAAATCGTTTATTGAGGCACTAAGTCTGACAAAAATAATCATTCAACAAAAAGTGTTTAAAAAATTTAAATTTAATTCTTACTACTTTAAAACTCTCATTCCTTCTATTACACTTATTAACATATTTTGAGAGTTTCAAATTACTAAAATAGGTGGATTATTACAAGATTCGCGTGTGTCTTCCACATTTCCACGCAATTATGGGATAACATTAAAGCCATCCAAAAACTACTTACTGCTGTTGCACGGCCACAAAACCTATTGCTTGTCTAAACTTACATAAATAAACATTTTTCAATAAGAACACAATGATGTACGAAGAGAAGGAAGCTAAAAACGGTTGAAATTAATAAAAAGAGATAATAATAATAATAATGTATTTGTCACACGGTAGTTATACACTTGAGAGAATCCAGAGTTCATTTCCAGAAGAGATTTGGATTGTGAAATTGTGTCAGCACCACCGCCTTCATGATTTGTCTCATTTATGTCTGTAAATGTGGCGGAATAACAAGGCTCCTATTGTAATTGTTAGGCGGAATTAATGATGCCAAGTTTACACATCAAACGATTTAATTTTCTACTTGTCTTAACGCAACATTGACATTTTTATTTTTTAAAATGGTGGATTTATTTGTCAACAAGAAAAGCAAATAGGAAAAATAATCTGGCTCTGTGTCTAACATTAAATGACAATTAAACAAGCATTTAATTGCCGGCAAAATAATTCAGTTAATTAGAAAAATGTTTTTTTCTCTTTCTGAACCAAAGGCTAATTTGATAACACTTAAGCTCTATTTATTAATTTAAATTTTCTGTCAGAGACTGTGACTTGTCAGACAAGTTTTGCTTGAAATTGTCTCTTCTCTTCTTTGAAACATAGATTCAAAGACTCTTTTCGTTAAGTAATACTTATACAATAGTTAACTATTACACTTTTGCTATTTACGTTATTTAATCATGAACTTGACTGTATGTACTTAATTGGGAAAAACTATTTAAATATTTATTTTATTTATTAAAATCATCATCTGAGCACACAATTATTTTACAAAAATTGTGCATTATAACTTTGTCTCAAATGTAAAAAAATAACTTCAATTGAATTCTGATTGAAAGTTATGGCCCTTAATAAAATTAATAAATATTTTACTCAGTTAATGATTCTAGCACGATAATTGGGAATTCAGTTAATACTGAATAAAAACAAAAGAGAATAATGTAAAGTAAATAAACACAAGTGGCCACGACAAGTGATGGCAAATACCTGTATAACCCGTGAAAAAAGAAATTAACCTGACTACATTTTGAAAATACGAAGCTAAACAGTTCAGTTTTAGTGCATTTTTCAACGATTTTCTTTGCTTACTTACTTTGTGTTCGATTTGATTTCATAACACAAAACACATTATATTTCATTTTAATTTGCCTTTGTTTCTGCCATGCACGGTCATTCCCTTAAATGAACAATGTGGAATTATTTTTCTGTAAGACCCGAGTTTTACAAGAAATTGACATTTTTCTTTTCTGAAAAGCGATTCGATCAGATTTCGACTAATCTGACTGTTCTTTTGACATTTTTGATATTCGGTTTTTGTTCATTCCAAATATGTATTTTACCAGCATACGTGAAACAAAAAACAAAAATAAAAATGCCGTTGTTGAAAGTTTTGTTTAACGTAAATTAATTGCCCAGTAGCACACCAAACGATTGGTTGGCCATGTTTTTATATTCTAAACATATTCACCCCTCAACCGATTTCTCTATTTTTTATTTTCTTTAGAAAGCTAGAAAGCGATTTTACTCTGATTATTTACATGTCAATTCCAGTTTTTAACGCCTTGAAAATACCCATCCGTTAATATTTGTAACAGTTTAGTCTGTGAATATCAACAGTCAATTTCCACTTATGTAAATTATTTTTGAGGAAGAGTTAAATAAACGAATGGAAGAAATTTGTCGAGTTGAGGGGGGCCCATCGGTTGCTGCGTGGTATGCAGAGGACCCCAGAACGCGACCCACAGCTGCAGTTTAGTTTTAATTTCCTTATGTCCTTTTATTACACTCAATTGACCGTTAAAAACTGATTGTGCACGCTTTTTTATATTGCTTATGTCATTCCATAATTGATCGTGTTAACTGGCACAAAGTCACATATTAATTCCAAATATTAGGGTCCATGTAAGAGGACGTGAGGACTTCTCCTTAATTGATGGACCAACTGCTCTGTTCTCCATTTACTTGTTCTCTTCATTTCAAAGTTTTTTTCTTTTCGTTGCCATATTTTAGGGTTTTTGATTGCTCATTTTATTTCTGCATTCCGGCGTTACACATTGGCACATTGGCTGGGAAGAGAATAACAAAAAATTAATGTGACATTTTTGTAAATATCCTTTTTTACCTCATTCTTTTCTCGTATTAAGTAGCACCACTTATTTCTCTTCGAATTATAATAGAAACAAATGTTTTTGGTTTCTCCAAAACATTGGAGCCTATTGAATTATTTTGTTTTTGTCTATGAACCCTGAAAGGTTAGAAACCATTTAATAAGAAAAAATAATTAATGAATGTGATGGCGAATGTCAATCCTTTAATTGCATTTTCAAAATATTCGAGTTGTGTGATTTCCGGGAAACCAAATTCGTTTCACACAGAAAATCGTTTGATTTCTAACATGCATTACTATTAATAATGCCACAATATTCTTATCGTGAAGTCATTTGAGATAATCACCGTGTTTAATGCCACGCTATTTTCTTCTCTGATTTGGTGGAACGGCAGTTCCTCATTGCACACAATCCATTTTTATCGAACCTTTGCTTCCTCATGGAAAATTCCATTCAATTATTTGTTATTATTATTTCATTAATCGAAGGTGAGGTGTACCATTCAATGACTGACTTCACATTCCCTTCATTCCTTCCTTCCTCATATGTTTTGCTGTCAATAATGCAGACTCAGATTTAAACGTGTTCCTCAAACTCCATTTACTCTTTATGATAATATAAAATTATACCATCAGTAAATATTATTGTTCAAGACATTAAAGACCTGTTTTGGAAACATTTGAATCTTCCTAACCAGAAGCATTGTCTTAGTCGGAAGAAAATTGCAACTGAAAATTTTTTGTTTACTTTTAAAAATGGAAATTATAAAAGAAACTATAATTACAGTCAAAGACATGTATTGAACAATATGAAATCAACAGTTTTAATTTGAAATTGTAAAGTTTAAATGTTGTAAGGACTCGCATAAACACCCACCGTATGGAAACATTCTTGATTGAAGCTCATAAAAGAACCTATACGAACACCTGTTTCCTATATTTTTTGCTTCTAAACACGTCATTCCATTGTGTGGATTTTTATTGACGTCCTAAAGAATCGTAAACTTTTTCCAGAGAGAGAAGAAAAAACTAGTCGATAAGATTTAATAATTTTGGATTCAGATTTCACACCAGGAGATCAATTACATTGGCATTATTTTCTTATCTCAGGTTTAGCTTTTCCTTTTCCCTTGTCCTTTTGCCAGATGTGAATTTTGCTGTCTGAGACCATAGACGGGAATTTATTGTTTTCTGTCCCCCACGGTATTTCCACGCTTTACTCGGTACTTAAGAAATGCATGGATAATAAAAAAGAGAAATATTAGGGTTATGCCTGGCAAAAATGGAACACAAACGTTTTTTTACGTTTCCATTGCACATCAAGAAATTTGTAGACGGTTCTGTTTCCTTTGTTGAAACAATTGAGAAGTGAATAATTTCACTTTGGAATGAGACTAAAATTCTCAACATTTTTTTTCCAGATTTTTTGTATAGAGTAATAAAGTGTTGTATACATTTCTCACTGCACGTTCCTTGTGATTCATGTGATTCAATTAAAATTTAAGATTACAAGGTTTGAAGAGGTAGTGCTGATTTGACAGGGCCACCTTTTCGATGTTGAATAATCCCTAAGCAAATTGGAAATTACAAATTTAAATTTCATATTTCAATGTCATTTCATGTAGTATAATGTAATTATTGTTTAACGTAACACTTACTTTTAATTTTAGCATTCATACGTAACATCAAGGAGAGGGGACTGGGGAGCATCAAATTATCGTCATCCAGGATCCCCGCAATGTGATTGTGACGGCTTAAAAGGTTACCCTGGTGAGGCAGGTGTTCCTGGAGTCCACGGACCAGAAGGACCTGCAGGAGACATTGGACCTGACGGACCTGTAGGACCCAAAGGTGAAAAAGGAGAATATGGCGAATTTGGAGCTGTCGGCGAAAAAGGAGACAGAGTGAGTATTTTTTTCCCTTCCTAAAATGAGAAAGAGGCGAAGTACATTTTTGTTTTTTTTCATCCGCTACAGGGTCATAAACGTTTCTTATTTATAATTATATCTTACAGCTATAATTCTTTTTTCTTTTTAATTCAAATCTCATTACGATTCACGTTTGTTAGAAAATGCGTCTTAATCGAAACATTAAACCGAAATCGACAAATCGAAACAAATCGAATATTTGCTTCTTTGTTCCAGGGCGATCCTGGAGCTCAAGGGGACAATGGTACCCAAGGATATGACGTAAGTACATAGACATAACTCGGAAACAAGGCCAATGGAATGTCACAAATGTTGAAAGAGGAAAACTTATCGTGCCAGGGTCGAATGGGTGAGAAAGGCGTGGAAGGACCACCTGGTTTGGACGGATGTAAAGGAGTGGACGGGTTGCCAGGTGTACCCGGAGTACCTGGAGTACCAGGGGGCAGGGGTTCCATAGGCGAAGATGGCGAACGTGGGCCTCCTGGCGAAGCTGGAGAGGGTGGCGCCAATACCCAAGGCACCAAAGGTGAACGAGGAGACCCAGCAGCTGATGGTACACCAGTAAGTAATTCAGAAGAAGGAAATAATGACCAAAAGTTATCAGTGAGACTACCAAGGTTATTCTAAATTTTTGCTTTTTAAAACAGGGTTTCGCTGGATATCCAGGTTTGAGGGGACCCCCAGGTCATCGTGGTCCTGCCGGAGACAGGGTGATTTTTTTTTTAAAGAGAGTAAAGCCAATAAAAATGTAAGTAAAAAACTAAAAATTAAAAACCATATTAAATAATCATTTAGGGAAGACCTGGGTACCCTGGACCCCCAGGACCTCCCGGAGACAAGGCCGAACCCGTGAAAGGGTCACCAGGCATTCAGGGGGACCGCGGAGAATTGGGAGAACCTGGACCTCCTGGCAAACTAACGTACACCAACGAATCGGAGTTAATTCAAGAACCCGGATTCTCCACATATAAAGGACAAAAAGGAATGAGAGGAGCTCCTGGAGAAGCAGGGCCAAGAGGTGCCAAAGGAGAAAGGGGAAACAAAGGACAAAAGGTTAGCTATATTTTTTTTAGTTTCCTTGCAATGTTTGCTTTTGAAAATCGTAGCAAACTTTTATTACTCCAATACAGTTTTTCTTCCCTTGCATTCTAAGTATCGGATATTCACAACTCAATCATTCACTAATATTACTTAAAATTCATAATGAAAAAAGGGTTTGGGGCGACAGAAAGGCAAATTAGAACTTCTTCATTACTCCAGCAATAATAATAGGATAATTAGGCTTTTTGTTGCAGGTCAGTTTGTTAATTTACATTTTATTTTAAACTCTTGACACGTGCTTAATTAGTTTATCGAGCGAGATGTTCTGTTTCATATCGCGAAGGCAAAGGCAACCGGAAAAATGGCAAGGCAAAAGAATTCACATAAAGTGGAGCGGAAACGCCCACAACCCTCTGTTTTTGCACAATTTCCGGTTCGCCTCTGTTTGGCCCATGTCCTTCCATATTATTTCAATCATTGATTTATCATCAGGGTTATTCCGGGTTTCCTGGAATCAAAGGGATTAAAGGTAATCAAGGGCCTGACGGAGAAAGAGGAAAACAAGGTAGAGAAGGTCCACCGGGCTCCGCCGGCGAGAAAGGAGACAAAGGAGCACCAGGAACGGCAGGTTTGCCCGGAGCTGATGGATCTAAAGTATGTTCCTATATTTTTATTTTTAGCAAATGTAATTTTTGTTGGTTCTCTCATAATACTATGTGACGCTCATTTGCACAACCTAGGGAGACAGAGGAGAACCAGGTTTAACAGGCCCACCTGGTCCACAAGGTCCGGAAGGTCCTCCCGGAATTTATGATCCAGATTTAGATGAAGAAGTAACAGGTATAACAGGACCTCAAGGACCCGTTGGGTTGCCTGGAGAAAAAGGGGCTGACGGTATTCCAGGACAACCAGGTCTTGCTGGGCATATAGGTCCACCTGGTGAGCCTGGACCACCAGGAACAGCTGGACCACCAGGGCCACGTGGAACATCAATTAAAGGAGAACAAGGAGCAGATGGTTTATGTCACACTTGTATTATATATAGAAATCAATTTAATTGACAAGTCGGTTAAACAACTTTTTGTTTGTTCCCAGGACCGGCCGGTAGCCAGGGTCCTCAGGGGCCGATAGGTCTGCCAGGTCCCGAAGGACCAGAAGGGGAGAAAGGTCTGCCTGGGTATACAATTACTGGTCCCCCGGGAGAAGATGGTCGCCCGGGTAACGACGGATTCCCGGGAGTTGTAGGTGACAGAGGTGACACAGGGGAACCAGGTATGAAAGGTTTCCCTGGAAGGGGTGTAGCCATTGTGGGTCCACCTGGTGAACCTGGACCACCAGGTTTCCCCGGTGTACCCGGACTTCCAGGTATTCCTGGATATCCTGGAGCCAAAGGTTTGCAAGGAGAACGTGGACAGGACTGCGGTGTTTGTCAACCAGGTGAGAGGTTTTTCTGAAGTGTAATTAAATACTTTTGGTACTTTTGTGCCTCCTTTCTTCTTTTTTTAATGATTATGTAAAAAGATGTAACTGTATCTGTAGGATTTCCGCAACCCACCAAAGGAAACCGACTCTTCTTATCTCCCTTTGATAATATTGTACCAAATGACATACTTCTCATCTAAAGGCTTGTATTTTCTGTCTTACTATTCATTCATTTGAGAGCAGTTCAAGCACAGGTTATGGGTATTCCTTCCTTCAAGGTGAATTATTTTATTCAAAATAATGAAAAATATGTAACATGCTACTTTAAACACAGCATGGGAGAGATTTCCCAGGATTTTAGATCAACAAAATAAAAACTACTTATTCATCTTTAAATTGAAATTGTCAATAGAACGAAAACAATTTTATTTCACTATATACATACTTTATACTGTATACAACAAATTATATGAATCAACGGATTGAAGAATTTCTTTTTAAATTTCAGGAAGAAAGGGAGATAAAGGAGACAGAGGTGATGCCGCCAGAGACGGTAGCCCTGGTGGTCCCGGTTTTCCCGGTTACCCAGGCCAGAGAGGCTTCAAAGGTAAACCCGGAATGCCAGGTCGGCCCGGATATCCAGGTTTGGACGGTATACCCGGAAGTACGGGTTTAGCAGGATTGCCAGGACCAAAAGGAGAGGCCGGGACAATAATATATCCTCCGGACAGTATGACATTGGGTCTCCTCGGAGATACGGGTATGCCTGGTTTTCCAGGAGAGCAAGGTCCTTGGGGACCAATGGGACCAGCCGGTGCTGTCGGAGATAGAGGCTTGAGAGGAAGGAAAGGAGTGAAGGTGTGTAACATTATACTTAAATTTTATACAGTTATTAGTTTCACCAATTAATATTCACATATTTTATAGGGAAATATGGGAGCTCCGGGTAATCAAGGCAGAGACGGGCAAGCAGGGGCTGATGGTCAAGCCGGTCCTAAAGGAGACTCAGCTTTTGTTCCAAAAGAATTTCTTAGAGGCGATCCTGGTCTTGACGGCTACAGGTACGAAAATACCACGACTAACTTGTCTACAAAATCGATAATATGTAGCATTTATTTAATTTAAATTGCAGAGGCCCTCGAGGAAGCGTTGGTGAACCTGGGCTAGTAGGTTTGCCCGGTGATGCAGGGGAATGGGTTTTAGATATTCAAGGAGACAAAGGATTTAAAGGACAACCGGGAGACTACGGGTTACCTGGTCATCAAGGAGAACCTGGAGCGGCCGGTGACCAAGGTTTCCCTGGACCTCAAGGTCCTCAAGGTACTCAAGGCATTTCGGCTCAAGGAGAAATGGGATTGAAAGGTTATCCAGGAATCACAGGAGAACAAGGTCCTCGAGGTGAAGCCGGAAAGCCTGGACTAGCAGGAAAGATGGGACTTCCCGTGAGTACACCACTAATTGGTACCAATTATTTTTAGCAAACTTCCTCAATTTAGAAGGTAATTTGTAATATTTTAGGGCTTTGGTGGGCAAAAAGGTGCTAGAGGAGAAAGGGGTCAGGGAATTTTGGACGGTCCTATTGGTCCTATTGGTCCCAAAGGTCAACCAGGAGACGTAGGAGACGAAGGTTTCGCCGGACCTCCAGGAAGTGCTGGTGTACCAGGACAAAAAGGTGTAAAGGGAATGAAGGGAGCGCCTGGTTTTACCGGATTGCACGGACTTAGAGTCAGTTACCTACAGAAATGACAACCGACTATTCAAACGGTAAAAACATGAAACTAAAGGAAAAACCATTTACAGGGCGAACGAGGTCAACAGGGAGCCATCGTTCGTGGACCACCAGGTTTACCAGGAAGCCCTGGTTTCAGCGGGGCAAAAGGACAAGAAGGTGACGAAGGCTATCCAGGTGAAGATGGCTTTCCCGGTGTCATTGGCCAAAAAGGTTTAAAAGGAGATATTGGAAATCAAGGCAGAGTTGGTAGGTTTCGTTGAAAAAAAGGGCTAATTTCAAAATCGAAATGATATATTAATTATCTTTCTTCTTTCAGGTGAACCTGGAGATGCTGGAGCCCCAGGACTGCCTGGATTGGATGGACGAATGGGAAGCCCCGGAGTTTTTGGTGAACAAGGAGATCGAGGTACCATGGGTATTCCAGGAGCTCCGGGTTTCAAAGGTAGGACCGGTATGCCAGGAAATCCTGGCCTGAAAGGAGCGCTGGGTGACCCAGGACCTTTTGGAGGAATGGGATTCAGAGGACCACCTGGATATCCGGTTAGTGGATTTTTAATGGTCAATAAACCATTGTTACCTTTTAGAATATTTAATAATTACGGATACGATTTTAATATCACAGGGCTTACCTGGGGATCCAGGAGTTCCTGGATTGGACGGTTTGCCAGGAGACTCTAGTTTCAGTGGCCCGAAAGGAGATCAAGGAGACCCAGGTACATTAAAACAAAACTTACGATCTCCAAAAATGTAAATATTCAAAAATATTAATAGTGCAACCGCAACCGTTATTTAACTATAGGAATAGACGGTCAACCCGGCATTCCTGGACCCAGGGGTTTTGACGGTTTGAAGGGAGAACGAGGAGAGGAGGGATATGTCTTATTAGGCGGAGCTGGTCAAATTGGAGATGCTGGACGCCCTGGACTTCCTGGTGTCTTGGGAAGACCAGGTCCAAAGGTAATGAATATTCGAGAAGCATACGAATACACCATGAATAGAATGAGGATAGATTACGGTGACGCATTGCAATAATCGCTGCAGGGTGAAAGAGGTGATTATGGCAGACCCGGAGATAAAGGTGAACTTGGAGATTTGGGAGACGTGGGTTTCCCTGGTGCCAGAGGACGAGATGGGGCATTTGGTCTGCGCGGAGTTCCAGGTTTTGCGGGACCTGAAGGTAGACCGGGTGAAAAGGGTGTGCAAGGAGATGATGGAGACCCAGGACTTTTTGGAAGACCTGGAATGCCAGGAGATCCTGGTCCAGAAGGTCCCAGAGGTTTACCTGGTTACCCAGGACCTAAGGGTGTCATGGGAGATCCAGGAAGGAATATCTATGCACCTGGAACCAAAGGTTCCCCTGGTGAAAATGGATTACACGGCATGAAAGGACTGCCAGGACGGCCAGGACTTCCTGGATTGATGGGTCTACCAGGGTTCAAGGTAGTATTACGCAACCGCAAAATTTTCTTATTTTATTTTTTTAGTACTAATATTATTTATTATTTTGGTAAATAAATAGGGAGATATGGGAGACGCAGGTTACCCTGGAGAAGCTGGATTTCCAGGTGTTCGTGGAGAGATGGGACAGAAGGGAGACCAAGGAAACCCTGGTCTACCTGGAATCTCAGCATCATTCGCTGAACGCGGAGACCCCGGGTCTCCGGGTTTGGATGGCATCGCCGGGCGGCCTGGCGTTCAAGGACAAAAAGGTGCGCCTGGTAACTATGGTGCTGACGGTCTGCCAGGTTTGCCTGGTCCGAGTCTTCCTGGACCGATGGGACCGAAGGGTTTCCCCGGATCACCTGGACGGGCTGGATTATCTGGAGCACCAGGTCTACAAGGGTTGAAAGGTGATAGTGGAAGACCGGGTTTCCCAGGACCAAAAGGAATGCGTGGGCTTCCGGGAACTACTCCACTCAGGTCGGTATAAATTCCTTAAAAAAATACTTAGCGTTTTAATGTGTAAAACCTAATTCTTCAATTCTTTCAGCTTGAAGGGGATGAAAGGACAGAAAGGTTTCCCAGGGTTTCCGGGATTAGCGGGTGCCAAGGGACAACAGGGAGATGCGGGATTCCCAGGTACACCAGGGATAGTCGGAATTAAGGGAGAGCGAGGAGAACCAGGAGATGCTGGTCTCCCTGGTCGTCCAGGCCTTCAAGGATCAAAGGTGCTTATTGATAAACTTCTTGTACTTTTACTCATTTTCTTTTTAATTTTTTTAGAGACTGAATTTTAATATTTGTAGGGAGCGAAAGGAGACTACGGTGAGAGCCCAGTAGTATCGTACGAATTACTCAAAGGGCAGACGGGAGACCGTGGATTCCCCGGTACCGTTGGTCTTCTCGGTCAACCAGGAGTGATGGGAAATCCAGGACGAGACGGACTACCAGGGTTGGTTGGTGACAGCGGAATTGACGGTTTCAATGGTTTGATGGGTCCTGCAGGACCTAAGGGACAACCAGGATTGCCCGGCAGACCCGGGTTCCCAGGACCTGCGGGAAGAAAAGGTAATGAATTGTAAAATGTTCAATGGGGATCGAGTTCTGCTAGGGTAGAGGAAGAGTCAGGCTTACGTGTATTAATTCTTTAAGGTGCGGCTGGTATCCGAGGTGAGCCAGCGCCGGTCGGTTTCCCACCACGACGACGTGGGTACTTTTTTACGGTCCACTCACAAACCGATGAGGTACCACCGTGTCCACAAGACACGACAATGCTCTGGGACGGATACTCCCTTCTTCATTTTATGGGCAATGCAAAATCTCACGGGCAAGATCTGGGAGCGCCCGGAAGTTGCCTTAGAAAATTTTCCACAATGCCATTTATGCCATGTAATTTGAATAACGTTTGCGAGTATTCCTCAAGAAATGATTTCAGTTATTGGTTGAGTACGTCCGAACCTATGCCTATGATGATGACACCGATACAACCCCCTGAACTTAAGAAATACATATCAAGGTGAGTTGTACCTGCGAACACGGATCGGGCATTTTACTTTGACAAAAAGTCAAATGTGGTTTTACATTGTTCTACAGGTGCGCCGTTTGTGAAGCTCCCACTAGAGTCATTGCTGTGCACAGTCAATCAAATGAAATTCCAAACTGTCCAGGAGGGTGGGAGAACCTGTGGATAGGATACAGTTTTCTGATGGTGGGAGTGTACTTTATTTTAAGTTCACATGTCTGTACATTGAATTGTTCCGTAAAAGCAACCTTTTACGTTTCAGCACACTGCATCCGGTGCTGATGGCAGCGGACAATCGCTGGTCTCACCCGGATCTTGTTTGCTCGAGTTCCGACCAACACCTTTCATAGAGTGCCACGGTATCGGTCGATGCAATTACTTCTCCAATGCATATTCCTACTGGTTGTCGACCATCGAAGACCGCGACATGTTCAGAAAACCGCGGCAACAAACCCTCAAGGCCGGCCTTTTGGAGACGAGAATCAGTCGATGTGCCGTTTGCATGAGAACAAATGACTTCTACAGGCGAGAGAACTTCTCGGCTGCAGAGTACTACCAAAGAAGGGCGTCACGAAACGCAAAAACCAAACTACTCAAGAAAAAGACGAGAAACCCCAAGAAGATCGACCTTTTCAAGGCTATAATTTAAGTCAATTACTTAGTAGCTTAAAGGTAAAAAAATACAAAATTTTTTACAGTGTTTCCAAAAGACGTAGATAAATTGCCAAGTCCCAGGGAAATGCCGGGGGGATACCGAATTTTCTACAGGTGTAACAAAGTAGTCTAAGCAGATTGAATAAAAAAATAAAAACAGAAATCAGTTTGAAGGAACAATAAAGTTAGTAAATAAATTCCAAGTGTAGGTACGAATGTAGCGTTCTGTAGTGAAAAGTGAAACTTCAGTTATGATTCATCCGAGAAAACTAAATTAAAAGAAAATTCGGATTTAAGTCTTACCCGATGAGAACTTCTTTTACCACTGCCATTTTTTAATTATCACTATTTTTACTCTTAAAGCAATCTAAAAACAGCTGATGTGGAGTTATGAATGAATTTTTAGTCTTAAACCCAAACTTAATCTATTTTTTAACTCTATAAAGAGAAGAAAAATCTTTGTAAATTAATACCTAAGTTAATATGTAAATGGTAACCTTCAATAGATGAGTGTTAAGTTTATTTTTAATGTAAACTTCTGTTTGTTTTCTCCCTCACATTTCATCAACAAAAAAACATGTAGTGTATTCTTAGTTGGAACCATTATGTTAACTATGTGACCTCTTCCTACCACTACATTATTTTTTTATCTTTGGACGACCCACCTTCCTCTGAGTCCTCCTTTTTAACAGGAATAGCCAATGAATAGCACAACCCATGCCTTTCAGTTTCTTTTTGTTATTCTTTCCTGTGGTCTTTTCTTTCAAGTTTTCACGTTTTCCAAAAGATTTTATTGTAACGTGGATGTTGTTATTTGGCACTGGTGAGTCAAATAGTAAGAATTCGGCTAATAAGTTCTGAACTCAGATTTGAATGTAATGGATGTAATGGATGAAGGCACAGGCAGAAAGCACAATATTTCCTTCCAATGTAAAGTAGAAAATAACAGCTCAAGAAATACCAGAAATATAGAATTTTAAAGAAGTTTAGCTAAAGATTTTGGGAACCCCTCACTCAAGAATAATAATAGCTCGCTGCAGGAACAGGAATTGAGTAGCAATAAATAATGACATGTATCAATCTCTTGATTTTATGCTTAACAAATGTATTGTACATGTAAGATGGTAAACACAGTGCTTGTATACAGGTATCAGAAGGTACTAATAAAAGTTTCTAAATGCTGCAAACATTTCATTTTATTTCAAATTTATAATTGGCTGCACATTCTATAAATACAGTACTTAAAATAAACATACAGTACTTAAATTTACACTTTGTCACACTACAATTAACTTCATGTTCATCATTGTCTTCTACATTTGTAATTCAATCATCCATTTTTGTTGTTCGAATCTCTGTAGCTTCAACCCTGATGTTCATTGTACTTCTCCAAGTATGGAAACACATAAACTTCCAGTAATAGAATTAAATGCATTGGCAGCCACTACCAATGTTCAATGACATGCAAATATTATCCACCTCTATTTTTGTGACATACCTTTAGTTGCAGTCTGAGGAAGCAAAATAAAAACCAGGAACACATTTTCATTCATACATTAAATTTTTACTGCTTCCTGTGTGTTAAAAGACATCACTGAACAAGAAATATTTGGTGATACCTAAAGGGAAGACAAGTTCAATCTTAGTATTGTGGGGTTAAAAACATTTATTAATATCAATATTTACCTAAATGAAGTTCATGTTAATATATTAACATAAAGGTTTGCTGATTTAAAGTATTAAACAGGGGAGTAGGAGCTCATTTTAGTGGAAATAAATAAATTTTTGGGAGTCAGTTGTTTCTTGCCAGAGCATGGAGCATGTTAACACTTTAGTTATATGAATAAAATTTAAAATAGTGCTATAATAATACTCACCAAAAGGTTGTTTTATTTAATCAAATAAATATTTCAGTCTGATTTAAGGGGAAAATCATTCATAAAAATTCAAATCTGGCTTAATTTCAAATGTTTTTTCTGTGAATTGCATTTGCCTTTCAATTATTTGAAACAGCTCAGGAGGCTGTGGAATTCTCCCAGTTTCTATTTTTGACCAAACAGGTACATCATTAAAAGAAATTTCAAAAGCACCTGAATAAGAAATCAATGACAATAACATTAAAAAAGTTTGCTTTATGGCCTTTCTGGCTTTTTTTGTTTTAAGAAAACTTTTTCAACTTTACCTGTGGATATTAGATTTCCTTCTATGAAGTTACACATAAAGTAAATTAGAGCACAAGAATATATTTTATTACTTCTGCACCAATACCAACTGGATGCCATCATGCCCAAGTATTGAGAAATATCTGCATCCAGTATAATTGCAAGTATTATAAACATTTTCCCTATATTTAGTATCTTGGCCAGGATTGAATTATATGTTGGAGGAGGATAAATGCCTCCTTCCACAATTAAGTCTGGATACTTCTTATTTAACATATCTGCATATTGCTCGTATGCATTTCTGTAACCACATGAATAACTGAAAATGAAAGAATCAAATTATAGAATCACATCAAATTTCAAAATTATAAAACAAAAATTTCACTGATTCTTAAAAATCTGTCTCAGTAAGTTTTTGGTAAATCAAAACATGTAACCTCACTTTTGATGTCTTTTAGATAATTACACATTGTTGTTGCACTTGATTTGATTTTAAAGTTTTGATTTAATGTTGGAATACCGTAGAGAAATTAGTGATAAGGCTCACCAGTACAGAATTTTTAATGTAGGTCCCATAAATTTACTCGAACCCAAATTCGTGACAGGTATGTCTTTATTACTAGCCTCCGCATTCCAGTGTGAAACAAACAAATCCTTAATGGTGAACAACAAGAAGAAACCAAATAGAATTACGGGTACAGATTTTATTAAGTCAGCCATTTTGACTAAATCACTACATATAAAACCGTGAACGGAAGCAAAAAGGTCGAAGTGGAATGTTGACATTATGAATGAAAGGAATAATACTACGTTTTATATTTTAATACTGCTATAGTGCTAAGTACTAAATATTCAAGCATACCATGTCGTACTCATTGATTGCTATCGCTGGTGAAAAGACTTTTGGATGTCAGCATAATCACAATTTTGCTTTAAAAAACTTGGGTAAACTCCTCATTGCTGTGGTCTCGTGATAATGAAATAATTTTATTTATTATGGTATGGTGTTGTGGGAGTGTGTTGTGTAACCAGAATATCTGAAGATGCGTATTCTTCGTGTTCCAAACGGATGAATGCAACAGTCTATTTCTAAAAAAATAGTCCGAATTCATCCCTAGATATGATTTATTGTTTATCGCGGAGAGTGTCAGACATAGGCTATAATGGCGCAAGAGAATCCAGACTGCCAGGAACTACTTCACTTGTTGAAAGTCACCGTCGAGGGACTCCTCGTGAATCAAGTGAGGAATGTGTGGAACATTTATGGTGGCTTAAACAGGCTGTATTTTACGATAGAAAAAATTTTCAAACATGGTTGCAAAATTAATAAGGAGGTGGGTGTTAAATATTTATCCCTATTTTAGTATCTACAAATAATGTTCTAATTGAGACTCTTTAATGGTTATCCAGCTATATACAGATTTCAAACTGTTATCAATTTGTAAAATTGAGGTTCACAATTACTTACTTGAACACTTTGCATTTGACCTTTAAAAATTTTATTAATGTAACAATTACATATTGTTTACATTGCTTTGCTTGCATTGATAATTTTCTACATGTGATAAGAAACTCATACCTCTTGTAATAATATTTTATTTTATTTTTTATACACAATTTAGGGATCAACCAGTTGTTGGCAGTTTATTGAGGGTATATCAAGGTTGCAACCTTCTTTACTGACAGATTTCTCATATACCAAAGATTCATATGGAAATTTACCAGCTAATATCAAAAATGATAAATCACTTGTTTGGATATACAAAACATTACAGGAACATCTGCTTTCCAAAAAGTTATTCTGGCTTTTGTCAGACTCAAAACATGTTGCTGCTTGCTACAATGAAAATGCTTTTTTTCGTCAGGAAAAGTATGCAGAAGCAGCAATTCTTTGCCTTAAAGCTGTAGAACAGAAGCAACCATCTCTGCTCAGTGAAATAGATCCCTCCTTGGTATGTATTCTTGCTCTTTATAACTAGTCAACTAAGTGATGTAAGGTTATGAAAATTATTAATTCAATTATCAATAAGAGTTATGGCTTTTAGTATGTTATAGATCCAGTCCCAACAAAGTTTCAAAAATATCACAAGAGATGTTCATCTTTACCTGAAGTAAAGTACCAATTTTTTACTGGGTTAGAGGATAAAAAATTTCTGCAACCACAAAGAGAAACTGATAACTATAAACCTGTAGAAGATGATATTGCATTAAATGGTCAAAAATTACTAAATTTGGAGAATTCAGAAGCTGTGTGTCTTCCAAGTTCAAAACAACTTGGTAAATTATACAACAGCCTACCAAATTTAATTCAAGAGGTGTTTGAAGAAGAAACAATTCCTAATGTTCCATCCTGTAGTAATTTACCAGAGAATATATTGCAAATTCATTATGAGGTTGACAACAGCAAGTTCTCAGGGCCAGAAATCTCCCCTGTTCCATGTGTGAGATTGAAGCAAAATGTTAAAAAAAAGGGAAGCTTTCTTCAGGATGAAGTAAGGGAATGGTTCATTGTTCAGGGAAAGAAAGAAGAAAGGAAGAAGACTTTTATGCAAGATGGGGGAACAAGTGTCCTACCAATGTCTACAGGTTACTTTCCCAGACCAGTGCAGGGTCAAAGTCTAACTAGTTTCCTTTCATCTGAACATTTTTCTCGAACTGTCGCTGAATTGGATAGGGAAAATGCGCATTTCAGTATTTCGGAAGCCATGATATCAGCCATAGAACAGATGAAGTGTAATCGTCAGTTGCGGCTAGTGGAGGATGTAAATGAAGACGATAGTGATGTTGAGATAAATCAATTGAAGCAAAGAATAAGGCTCAGGAGAAGGCAGAGGCTAGAAGAAAAGCACTTGAAACATTTGTGGTCAACAAGTCTTCTTAGCGATGGGAAAACAGACAGTAAGTTCGTCGCGTGAAAAAGTGAATGTATGTCTGAACCCGTAGAACTTCACTAAAAATTAATTATTGTATTTGGATTATAGCCGCCACGGATCAAAGCGTCAGCCCCCTCAGTACATCCCCGGGAACGCCCTCAGAGAGCTTATCGACAGACGATGTGGACGATTTAGAAGTGGATGAAGGAAGCAACTTGAAGTACCTAAAGCAATCTGACTTATCAGTGTCCATGGCGTCTTTGTACTCAGAGGCGGACGTTTCGAAAGTCAAAGACGGGACAGAGTCATCAGCAAATGCTGAAAACGTGGCACTGTCATTGCTGAAACAGTTCAAGAAAAAACAATTGCCCCGTGCATCGGATTTAGAATGGCTAGTTTCAGAAAAAGATGCCCCTCAAGACCTGCTGCCCCTACCGAAAAGTTGGCCCGTCAGCCCAGATGACGCAGAAAAAGCAGGGACTCCATTCCTGCGTGGAACGACAGATTGGGCACCTCCTAGGCCACAAGTCATATTCACTCAGCATCCAAGTCCAGTGTAAGCCTCTTACATTCAAATAGATTATTTGTCCTGGTGGGAAATCTTTGTATATTATTTAGTTTTTGTAGACGAAGAATACTCATGGAAAAACAGAATTATCGATGTGCCGGCTGCGGTTTAAGGGTTGCCACCGAGTATTCACACAAATTCCGATATTGCGAGTACCTGGGTCGATACTTTTGCACCGGTTGTCACAGTAATCAGCTGTCTGTCATTCCAGGACATGTTCTCTTTAAATGGAGTTTTAAGAGGTTGGTGAACAAACATAAAAAAAATGTGGTTAAGTGCTGCTAGTGCAGCGGTGCCTTAACCGTATTTGTGTGTAATTCCATCCTTGTCTAGGGGAGTGCTAACCGTCTCTCCTTTCATACAACACATCCAGGGCGCTTGGCGTAGGCCGTATATATACATACGAAATGTTACCGTAGAGTCACCGCGACTTAGCATTTCTTTTTCTTCTGCTCCTCTCAATTTTAGACTTTCGGCTAACATCTGAGCTATTTCATCAGGCTGACGTTCTAACAAAAATGTACATGTTGAGTTTTTGTTTTTCCGTTCCTGTTTGGTGTACTTTGGTACTCAGCTTGTCCGCCGTAAGCTAAACATAGCTTATTTACATAGGTAATGACCCTGACAAGGCATTTGAGCATTTCCAAATTGTTTCAAGGACGGCACTTTTTTTCAGTTTTTTGCGTTTCTGTTGGCAATAAATAAGTTCAGTTATTGACACAAAACACGGAACTATTGGTCCATCAGACTGCTGATGGTGTTCCGCACTTAAATGTCCAAATCTGACTTAATTTAAAAAAAATTGCTTTCATCTTCACACACGCATTGAAACGTCATTACCAGTTGAAAATGCAATCACATTTTTAATATTTTTCGTTGTATTTTCCCAATTTCAGTACATATACGAGTTCTCTGTTTCAGGTATCCCGTGGCCACATTCTCTTACAGGCTCATAGATCAAATGGCTACGGATCCCTTGTTTCCCTTAAAGGATTTAAATCCAGGCCTCTACAAAAAAGTAAAGTTACTAGAAAGGACAAGGCAGCTCAGAATGCAATTGTATTATTTGAAGGACTTTATGTTTACCTGTCGTTTCGCACAGCAGTGAGTTGAACATCAAAGAGTTCTGGTGTTTTGAATACTCTCTGTTACACATGTCTTTCTTTCACTTCATTTCAGGCACCAAGAGGACCTGGAAAAGGAATCACCTCATATGTTCAGGGATCCTGAAATGTACTCCTTGCAGGATTTGATCCAAATAAAAACAGGAGAGCTCCTTTCCAGACTGAAGGATCTGGTTAAAGACTGTCTCAACCACGTTCAACAGTGTCAGCTTTGTTCAGCAAGGGGGTTTGTTTGTGAACTTTGCCCATCCAAAGACGTCATATATCCATGGTTCATAGATAAAGTGTCAAAATGCAGTCAGTGTGGAGCCTGTTTTCATTATCAATGCTTTAAGTCGGGGTTTTGTCCGAGATGTGCCCGAGCTACAGCACGCAGGCAGAGTGCCATTAACAGTGACTTTTAGAAAAAAGAAACGAAGAGAAAAACTAAATTTGGTGCTTATAATTTTTTAGAATTACTCCTTATTTGTAATAATATATATTATGAATCTCATATTTTTATTGATTTCTCGTAGTCGTCGTTTTATTCTTTGCCTTGGCATTTCCTTCCAAGTCGGAAACTTCTTTAAAGAGCAATTAATTTGTGAAAAAAATTATTCCATTAAATATAATGGGGTTTTTCCTATGATTTATCACATTGTTTTCATCATTGACTTTTGGAAAATATTAGAAATTCTTCCTCATTTACAACCTAAATTATAGTGACATATTGAATAAGAAAACCCTTTGAAAGCCCTACACACTCTGACATTCCAATCTATTCTGGTTAAAAATTTCAGTCTCGGAAGGTAAAACCATAGACCATTTTTCAGAAATCAAAATATGTGAGTAGTCGTACTCTATGGTTAATGGACCTAACGGACCTCAGTGATAAAGAGAATGAGATATTTTTCTCAAAATGTGATTTTTATTACCTATTTAAGCTGATAAAAATAGGCACACGGAGAGCTTTTCATTGTCAACGTACTGAGTTTCTCAATGAAGTACTAATTTAGGAGAATTAGTGAAGGAAAAACGTCGAAAATGACCGAAATATTACAAGTGCACTACCTGAGCTCAAATACTCGTACTTGTTTTTTCTATCGCCGAAATTTGAAACCTTATTTTGAGAATATGGATTATGTTCAGGCGATAAAGCTTGAGTTTGGATATGAGTATTCACGCACAACTTTTGGTTCATTGTATTTGCAGCCTCATTCTGATGTACCAGATAAATGCATTGGAGTTAGCTGTTTGTTCGCCACCAGACTGGGCTTGAAGGAAAACGACACAATTCTCATTTCAAATGTCTCACCACCTGCCGTTGAAGCCGTACAAATTATACCAAGAAGAGAAGAAGACTATGTTGTTTTAGTGAGTAAGAATTACTGCAATAAAAACTCTCCAAATAATGCTTTTCATTAAATAGTGGTAACAAGAGAATGAAATTATTAACCACTACTTAAATTTTTAGCTGAGTTGCAAAGGCATAATAGAGAACAATTTACTTAATCAAGTCAGAGTTATTGCAGAAGGTCAAATCCTACCAATATATGTCTTCAGCAATATTCTCATAGATGTTGAAATTGGTAAGCTTTTGAACTGACAATACTTTGTGCCAATTCTATTAGAAGTCATGAGGCATTCATTAATAATTAATAGTTTAAAATTATTGAATAAAATTATATAATGTAGTCAAATGTTAAAATCTGTATAATGTTTTTGCACTACAGGAAAATTAAAACCTGATACAGGATGTGGTCAGTTGCAGAGATTCACTGAAGTTACAATCATTCACCCCTCTGAGAAATCAGGGCATATAGGAATGGAAACATATAGTTCAGTTGAAACAAAAGACAATTTTAGAATTAAAGGAAATATAAT
The DNA here is from genome assembly GCA_037055365.1 of Polyplax serrata. NCBI lineage: Eukaryota > Metazoa > Arthropoda > Insecta > Psocodea > Polyplacidae > Polyplax > Polyplax serrata. The sequence goes on along the minus strand of JAWJWE010000038.1, from coordinate 323,930 downwards.
GAATTTTATTGCAGATATTAATATAAAACTCCAAAGAAATAGTAGTTCAAATGATTCATTCAACAGATCATTTGCCTCACACGTTATCAAATTTAATAAGACCATCAGAAACAAATATATTGTTTGGCCTGTTTCACTACTGCCAGATGAACAATACAAAAAATCATTGGAGAATTGCATTGTAATTATGGACAGTAGAAGGCTTTTCTGTGGAAATACAAAATTATGTAAAGTATGGAGAAAAGCATGCAATGCTAAACCCCTTGATTTGAAAGACAATGAGGAGGTTCTAGATTCTGAAGACAATGCAAATTTTGTTTATACTAATGCAATTAATTTTAATTCATGTAATGAATCCGTAGAAAAAAGAGTTTTTTGTTCAACACATATTATGAAAAAGTTGAATATCTTTGTTGGATCTGAATTACTTATTGAAAATGTTAAGTGTGATGTTCATAAGAAATTTGAGAATAACAAAATAGAACAAATGACAACAAAGGGTGAAACATTACTCTGGAATTCCATGAGTGACATCAAAAAGAATATATTTCAAAGTGTACTGAATAATATTGCTTTCAAATTAAAAATAAACACACTTATCATTGGGGAAGAAGGAACAGGAAAAACTTTCTTATTGAATGCCTTGATTGAAGATTTTAGAAATGAATTTATTGATCACAGAAAAATAAACTGTAAAAGTTTGCAGGGGAAAAAATTAGAAACACTCAATAAGGTTCTGTTGGAAACAATGACATCATGTTGCCAGGGAGCTGCAGTACTGATTTTGGATGATTTGCATGCACTGACAAAATTTCAAGAAGATGAAAATCAATTCAATAAGTTAAATTCAAAAAGAATTGTTGAGTTATTGACAAAGCACATACAGGAGTTTCAAGAGAAGTTTAACATGACTGTTGTTGCCACAACTACTGCCTTGACAGAATTATCTGACTTGGTTTCTATTCATGGGCCTAGGTTATTTCAAAATATTGAGAAGATTGTTGAAATGACCAGTGAAGACAGACATTTTGTTTTAAAGAATATTTTATTACCAAAAAATACAAATCTAGAGTTTATAAAACTGAAAAAAGTAACGGAAACAACGAATGGATACACCATACAGGATTTGAAGGATTTAATCAATAAAGCTATGTTTAATAGCCTGAAAAGAGGCAATGGTTTGACTTTTGAGCAAACTGACATAGATTTAGCTCTGGCACATTCAGTTCCACAACTTACAAAGGAAGGTAATGTAAAGGAAAGAGCTCAAGTTCCCATGGACCTTGTGGGCGGAATGAATCATGCTAAAGAAGTTCTCATGGAAGTGTTCTCTTGGCCGTCGAAATATCCAAACCTGTTACAGAGCTGCCCTTTGCGACTTCAGAGGGGCGTCCTTCTGTACGGTGTTCCAGGCACAGGGAAGACTCTCCTGGCTTCTGCCTTAGCCCACAAATGTGGTTTAAATTTCTTAAGTGTTAAAGGTCCAGAAGTTCTGTCCAAATATGTCGGAGCAAGCGAAGAAGGAATCAGGAATTTGTTTTATCAGGCCCAAAGGTCACAACCCTGTTTATTGTTTTTTGATGAGTTCGATAGTTTGGCACCCAAGAGAGGGCATGACAGTACAGGGGTGATCGACAGGGTGGTAAATCAACTTCTAACTCAATTGGACGGGGTGGAAGCTCTAAATGGCGTTTGGGTATTGGCAGCTACCAGCCGACCCGACTTGCTGGATCCAGCACTACTCAGGCCAGGACGTTTGGACAAATTGGTTTTTTGCGATTTCCCCAAAAAGGTAATCAACCTCAATATTTGCATTTAAAGCTATACAAGTATTAACTACAACAGGTATATTACTTCATTTATTTGCAGATTGATCGATTGTCTATTTTAAAAAGTCTCTCTCAGAACATGTCAGTGACCGCAGATGTTGATTTTGAGGAAGTGGCAGACAAAGCCGACGGTTACACGGGAGCCGATCTCCAGGCCATTTTGTACAACGCTCAAATGTTGGCCATTAAGGAACGCAGAGAAGATGTTGCAACGGATGTGATGGTTCACCAAAGACACCTCATGTCGGCCTTGTGCGATACCAAACCTTCTTTAACGAAATCAGAAAAAGTCAAATACAGAGAAATATACCAGAAGTTTGTGACTTCGAGGAAGAAAAACACTGGGCAGGAGTATTCTAACATGAAACAGAAGGTAACCGTGGCCTGATGTCGTTTTATTTGGGTCGTCTCCGTGTCTTATTTGGAACTTGGCGGGAAGGAAACGATGTCTAAGGTCCATTAGGACTGTTAAATGGTGTTCCTCGTTGCCTTGGATTTCTGCCGTTCTTAGAGATTTCCGCTGAGAAATTATTTCTCCGGAGTCACAGTGAGAATAGAAAATTAGAGGAAGAAGACACGAAAAAGTAAAAGAAGAAAATAGAAATTAGATTGAGTAAAAGTGGTTCCTCGGTGATTTCCACTTATTCTTGAGGAAAAGCGCGACAATTGTAAATTGATATTAAAAGTTGATTTAAAAAATCTTGGCTTAGATATTAACATTTGAATTATGAATCATTTATTAGAGGATTTTTCAGTGGCGTATTCGGATTTTTCACCTGAAATATTCTTGTCTGTGACTTCGCCTCTTAAAGCGGAAAACGAGAAAAAGAAATGGAAGTTTTTCAGTGTGGGATGCACTACTTTTTGAACGTCGCTATAATTACAACTGAAGAAAAAGGAAGGAAATGTTGCGTTGCAAAAAATAGTAATACTAGGGTGGAGTAAAAAAACATTATTTCATGGTCAAGTGGTGTTAAGCTATTGTAGGACAAGCCTAATGTACGAATAAATGACACAAAATATAATGAACAGAACCAGAGAGTAGAGAATTCTACTCAAAAATAAAACTCGTATCTCTGTTGTTGCAGCAGATGTTCTGCCTTGGGATCCGCTCCGGCCCTGAATAATTTTTGAATTTTTCCCTTTCGGCGAATAATAAAAAAGAAATTATGGTTTTCGATTCAAGTGTTTGTAATGAAAAAAGTAAGAAATGGCGGAATAAAAAAGAGAAGAGAGGAAAAGGAAAAACTTTGTTGCTTTTCTTACAAAAGGGAACAGTAAGAAAAGGTTAACAAACGTTTGAGCTTTCGAGTTTCGTTGGGAGGATTTGGAGAAGTTGAGAGATGAGAAGCTAACAATCGACAAAAAAGTGATTTTTACGGAATTTAACAAGGCTATTAAATGGAAAAGGAAAAGTGCCACGTGATATTTAAAAAGGAAAGGAAGAAATAAAGATGGAAGAAATTGGTTGAATAGGATTTAACTAGCAGAAACAGTTGTATGTGGTTTTGTGAAAGGCCAAACAATGAACTGTTTCATTCATTAAAAGGTAATTTAATAAAGAGGAACGAGATTTCTTCTGAATTATGGACGCTTTTGTCGAGAACATATTAATGCAAAATACTTTTGAGTTGTTTCTTTTGCTTTTTTTCTGTTACCCTCGTTTTACTTCTTTTCCCTCCATTGCCTCCATTTTCCGTGCAACCGACTTTAACAGATCTCAGATCTCAGATCTTAGATCTTGAATCACACAATTCATTTGTGTGAAAACCATCGCATTCGCTGTTTTGTATTGCGTTTTTCAATTACAAACCGATATCCCGTTATACTTCTCTTTCAATTTTGCAAACCTTTGTGATTAATTAGAATCCCAAATTAATTTTTGACCTTTTTTAGGAGCTTTTAAGAGTTGAGAATTATAAAATTTTTGATGTGTTAATTTGAACGGATTTGTTTTGTTGGAAGTAACAACTCTTCTTAAGAAACGATTGAGCATTTCCACGAACACCTCATATCATTAATCTGAATTCGGATTTCTCACGAAAAAAATACTTTTACAGTAACAAGAAAACGTCTCCTTTCGATTATTTCACATGGTTTGAAGTTTCTGCGGCGTCAAGCGTTGTCATTTGTCGAGATGAATTACAAACAGAGAAAAATTAAATGAAAATACTAGAAAATTGTTGTGCCGAGGTCATTTTGTTTCTACCCTCTCATGGAGGGCCCATTGAAAAACCGTTTGTATTTATTTTTCATGGTGGAAAAGACAACAAATTAAATTGTTTCACGTACTCGTAAATGAAATTATTGAATTTTTGTTGACGCCCTCCATCAGCAGCACTTAGATTGTCATCAACATCAACAGTGAACTTCACCCCACCGTTCCGCACTTTCAAATAAAAATCACATTTTAAAAACAATTGTGTTGATCACTCTAAGACATATTGTTAATTTCTCTGAAAGCGTCAAGTTAGTGTTTCAATTTGTAACGTCGCCAGGCGGACTTGTGGTGTGAAGGTTCGATTTTCACAGTTTGTTTGCTCATCTCTTTTCTGTTCAAACACTTGGCCGCGTTCTGTTCTAAAAATGTCTTTATTGTTTTCTTCAACAAGAAATCTCTTTTTCTTCTCCGTGCCCAATGAAATGTAACACGTTTGTAATTGGAATTTTGATTATGATCCATAACAAAAACATTCGAGTTACACCACTTAAGGTGTGATTTTTTCTTTGTTAAGTTTCATGGATATTTCCTGACAAAGAGAAAGGTTACGAATTAATAACAGAGTACACCCTTGAAAATGGATGCATAACACTTACAAACGAAGAGGCCGTAAAGCGAATACATTAAAATGAATTACGGAATAAAAAATGAGAGTCGATACTTTCTGTCATGGCCATTGTCCGAGAACGAAAAACTTTCATGTCCGAATATAAAACCCTGCTGTGTAGTTGTGTTTTCTTTGCTTGTTCAGAGCTTTCCATGAAAGCTAATATGCAGAATGAATAAAATCGGGTGGGGAAATGCAAGAAATAATCTTAGAGCATGTTCAATCCATTTTTCTCCTTTTCCAACTGTTCATGGATTTAAATTTTATTCAAAAAGTGAGAGGAAGAAGTAGAAGTAGTGTAGTCTATTTCTTTGTTAATGGCTTTGAGATTTTCTTCCTTTCACTCTTTCTTTTTCATTGAATACGGCTTTCTAGGGCAGTCGGACGATAATAATTAGATTTCCCAGAAAAACCTCTTATGAATGATTCTTTTTCACTGTCAATACCTTTTCGTCATACACTACTTTTTCTTCTCTTTTCAAGCAGAGGAAACCTTCTGTGACGAGAAAAGTGAGAAATAACATGGTACGAGGTTTTCCATCAAAAGTAACGAAAGATTTTATCATTTCATTTTATGATTCCCTCACCCAGACTTTGTTAATGAGAAATTCGTACACTCATACGTATATACGTACATGTAATCTTTGAGACCCCTATTTAAATTTTTGACAAATTTGTGTTGGCAATTGGTCGATCCCATTCGTGTCCCACGTGTTTTCGCAGGAATAATGAAAATCAAAATTACTGAGAGATTTCGGAGTCCACGAGAATTTTGTATATTTGAATAATTCAAATACTACATTTAATTTTTAAAAGTGGAAATTAAATATTGTATTTATCTATGACATAAAATATGATAATATTGTAATTAATTGTAAATAAAATATTGGTGAACTTTGAAAGTTGAAAGAAACGGGTGTTAAGCAGTCGAAGTCAGGGATGAAATTAATCGTCGATTAATGTGATGTATTAAATTATCTGATTTTGTAATGTACCGCATCTTATTATGGAATGATAATTAGTATGTGAGGAAATGAAGAAGATAGTAAGTAAAGTTTTCGGGTAAGTTTGAAGGTGCGAAGTAATTAAAGAGATAATCAAGAAGGAAAAGCCGGAATTCCCCGACAGAAGACAGGCAAACTACTGACTCGTCTCATTTCCTATTCCGATGTCTAAGGCCCATTCTTTAATTAACATCCGTTATCGTTTGAGAGTTAAATTAGTTTTTTTAAACGGGAAGATCGACATATTTCTCCGGCAATTTGAGCCTGCAATCAGTGCCGAAATGATAACTTGAATTTCTATTTAAATCTTCAGATTTCTTCCTCCGACATTTTTAACAACTGCACCTGTTTTGATTTTGATTTGAATTGGAACAACACGGTGAGAGAGAGAAAAGAGAATTTAAAATTAATTTTCAGACGAGTCAATATATTTTGTGTTATCCTGAACGAACAATAAAAGAACTTTTTGTTGTACTACTAAAACAGAACAATTCAAAGTCCTTTAGAAGCAACATGTTGCAACACTAATAGTTTGTTAAAGAGCTCCTTTAGCAAATGGATCCTCACAGTTCTGTACAAGTCACTAATATAATAATACACAGAGAGATGCTAATTCCCAGAGAAACAGGAAACGATCTATTTCTCATCCTTCCTGTCCGGGACTGTTGGCCTTTTCCTTCGACTCTCCCCCGTTGTCGCCTCACTTGAAAAAACAATTACTTAAACTCTTTAAAGGTAACACAACACGTTTTGCTGTCATTAAAATTAGTGAAAATTGGCAGAAAATGTGCGTTTCTCATCGCCTCCCTTTTCACATTTTCTAATTTTCGCTTCCAAGTGAGACATCGAGGGATGAAATTAATTGAGGATGAAATCGGTCCTGATAGAAAAGTTACGCCCCGACGATTTACATTTCTCTCCGGCGTAATCGGAAAACAGAGAATTTCTTCTTTTCCGCCATTATTCTCCTGTACTTCTTAGTATTTTTCCTCTGCCTTCTATCGAATTTTCATTGTTACTTTCCAATATTAAAAATAAAATATTTGACTGCTTCTTTCTTGTAATCGTTGCAGTTTATTTACTACAATTCACGACAAACGTTCATTTATGGTGTTCCGAAGCAGGAATAAAAATGAATAAATACTCCAATAAAAAGAAAGCATAGATTTTTCAAAATGGTTCTCTTCCTTTTGGCAACCATGGATTTATTTTCATTTGGACTCTGACCGGTAGCATTTTACGAGGAGAATTCCCCATAACAAAGTTAAACGTGTACAGTAATCTTGTGAAAGACCAGAGAGGTTATTGGCATAATGACCAAAATTATTCTTTTCTACATTTTTATTTTGCATATTACTTGAATATAAATTTTGTACGACCGCTTTACGACCACCAGGTAATCGCACCGAACGTACATTTGAACTAATCACCTTTTGTGTTTAATTGTGTTCCACAACACTTGCATTTGAACGTTTTGTTTTGTACTGTTAGTTTCATTTAAACTTTTTGTTGCACACCACCAAATACACGTTCTTGATGTTTCATATAGTTATACATATCAAATTAATTACCTCACGAGCAGATAATAAATAAAAAGTATGTGAACAACATGGTAACAGAGGAATAGAAAATTCGAAAAGAAAGCAAAAATTATTGCTGGAGGGGGAGCAGGTAAAAATAAAGAAAATGGCATCATTAAAAAGCAATATAATAAAATAAAAAATAGGGAAATCAGAAAAGAAGACAGAGGAGGAGAATAAGGTTGAATACGGTTGAAGGTATGGGAAGATGTAGGCAAACAAAGCCCAAAAGTGTTTAAAAAAGCGAAAGAAGAAAGAGGAGGAAATTCTTTTGAGAAAAGAAGATAAAGAAATGGAAAAGCATAATAAAGTCATATAATGGTATCAACCGAGTCGTTCGTTTCCCTTTAAGAGGCCATGGAAAGACGAGATAACGGGGAAAAACGTCGATGACACTCGAATTGTCGCGCTTCATGCATTTAACCGGTTATTAAACAATTGCGACAACATCGCGACCTTCATCAACCCTCAAACCCTGCCACCCCCTTTCACTCTCGGGGTCAGAAGAATACAAAAAATAGATACTTACATTAAAGATTTCAACTATAAATTCTCTTTCACATTTCTTTTATGGGGTTTTAAGAGAAAGTTTCCTTTTGCTACTTTCACTTAACTTTTAGCCACACTCTGTTGAGCTTTTCTTTTAATTTTCTCCAATAAATTATATTAATTTATGAAGTTTCGCTGATTTTTGTGTAAGCAGGTAAGTGTTCGCACGTCTGTGTCTGCTCGTGCAACTCTGACTGTCTTACTCTTCTTACCCTTACTCTTCGCGCCCCCTTGAAAGGGTGCAAATTGAGTTTTGATTCCTTTAAAAAGAATGAATACTCCTGAATAAGCTCATAACAAAGGAAAATCACATTTGACAATGGAAAGTCTGATCCTATTAGGCCAGGGGTGGCCATCGTTTACTTCACTTAACGCCAAGGGTGACCAAATTCCTTTGTTGAATTTCAGTGAGCTCCTCACAAATGTTACGTATCTTTTCCATTTTCTCTCTGACTTTCTCCATATTCTCAAAAACAGTCATTTTATTTTTCTATCTTTTTTCATTCTCTGTTTTGTCATTTTGTTTCTTATTAACAACATTTGACTTTCCAATTGATTTGCCGCAGACGACAAATTATTTTCTTTTTTATTTATTTCTTGATTTCCTTGTTCTATTTTCTTTCTCTATTCTGTTTGTGTCCAAATGTTGGCATTTCTCCCTACGAACCCTCACATCTGTGAACATCTACAGCATTAGACATGACGTGATACAAACCAACAAATTTTTTAAGGAAAACAAAGGAAAGCAACATCCGTCGAAGGAAGGAACTTCCTTGGAAACTACTTAACCTTCACCACCACTTTCTTCATTTCTACAACTTAATTTCTCTATTTGAGTACAACAAAATGTCAAAGACTGATAAAAGTATTTTGCTTCGTTTTATGAATAAATCGTCTTATTGTTTTCCATTTTATTTTTCTAATATAACTGTTATATTTTACCAAATATATGTCTCTTGCACAGTTTTAATTTTAATACAGTTAAATGATAAAAGTCCATTTGTAATTGATTTTCACCCGGAGGTATAGACAACGTTTGAATTCACTTTTTTGTCTTTCTTTTCGCGTTCCAATCGATTGGATCATTACACGTTTGAAATATCACCGACCAAACGAAAAACAAGAGAATCGTTCACTAAACAATTAAGCTCAGCTAAAGTCTTCAACACGAAGATGTTTTTTAGCCTTCACTTTTTTGGTTCTTCTGGAACGTTTTAAGCTTTGACCATTTGCTTTCACTGGCTGCTATTGGCAGAATTTGGCCTTTCCTCGTCCCTCGTTTCGGCTGTCGATGGCTTTTCGAACTGCTTGGATTGAGGCAATTGGGGTAGCCCCAAGGTTTCAGACAAGTCGCACCCCCACCAGCGTCCAATTTGAGTGAAGGCCGCAGGATCCTCCGCGTTCCTCCCAACGCTCGGGAGGAGCGGAAGAGGCTTTCATATGACATGCTGTGATGTTGCCGAGCCTGTGTACATTTGAGCCGACGTGTCTTCTTTGTTGAGGAGGACATATGTGAGAGGACGCTTAAGGCCTTCCGACGGACTCCTGGGTGGCGTTTGATTCCCTGGATGGGTTGACTGATTCACAGGGGTCGGACAACCACAGGAAATGGGCCACGTGGCGGCGGCAGCGGCTGCGGCTGCCTGAGAATACAAGGAACTTCCATAGAGGAAGGCCAAATCCGCAGCAACGCTTCTGTTGGCTGCTGACAAGTCTTCGGCTCGAAGTCTGGCCGAATGATAAAGTGGGTATGTGAACGGTGGAAAGATAGATCTTGAAAATTTGAGTGGATCCTCATCCAAAATAGAAAAAGAAGGTGGCGGTGGTCCCGATGATGGTGGAGGCGGGAGAAGAGACCTTTGTATTGAGTCGACATTGGGCGAGAGAATTGGCGATATGGAAAAACCAAATTTCGTGTCCTTTTTCACTAAAGTTTTTGGCTTCCGTCGTGGTCTGTACTTGTAGTCTGGATGTTCTTTCATATGCAGCGCTCTAAAAAAAAATGTTGTAAGTTGAAGTATTACGTGTTGGATAACACATCAATGCGAGAGAGTCCTTGAGAAAGAAGTTAACTCAGCAAGATTAAAAACCTTTGGTGGTGTTTATCACGGCAAATAATAAACGGTCAAGTAAAATTAAATTTCTGAAAGGGCTAGCCAACTAAGAACATGGCAGAAGAAATGGTTGATGCCGCGGAGTCAGATAAAAGTAACAGAATATGGAATAAAGCCGGGATTATGCTAATGCATAAGTTGGCCCTCGTGCCGTGCCCCCCACTCTCATCCAGAAGGCTCCAAACATTTTACGGCTTATTTTAATTGAATGAAAAATCCGACCTTTCGGACCTTCGTGTCAAGAAATTCCAAATCTCACCATTTTGTCCAAAATGAGCCAATTTCACTTTTTCTCTTATTGTTGAACAACATTCATTTCATTGATTTTATAATTTCAAACCATCAGAGGAAGATAAGACAGGTATAATTATACGAAAACATAAATTATACTTAGGTATTATTAATGAGGAATTATGTGTGAATCATGAGACTCCATTTATTTGCGTACGCTAGTGTGAATATTTTAAATTTACCCAATTACAAAATAGGAATAATCAAGTGATCCTGGCGAAAGATTAGGATCAGTTAGGTGTTAAGTCGTAACATTACCACTTACGTGCACCGTGCACCATGGGAACAATTTACAACGAATAATTGGCTGAGCTTAAACAATCTCCGGTGTGTCAAAAAAAATAAAGTTCGTCTGGACAGAAGGACTGAAACCAGAGCTGTAGGTCAAACTGAATTCGGAGACGGATAAATACAGAGAAATGTAATTGTCAAGTTAAGTTAATTATGAATTAAACATAAAATTTAATATTAAAACTTTGTACTGTTATAGGACGAAATTCAGTGCCTAAAGAAAAGAAATCCGACCTGAATAATATTTATAAAAGCAAATTTTAAAAGAAAACACTATTAATTAAACAGAAACCTCTTATAATATTTAATGTACCAGAATTCTCGATTAAAAGAGAAAAATTGAGTCTTCAAAAACGAGACATGGGTACTTTGGGTTGCTGCAAGACTTGAAAAAGAAAGAAGAAAAAGGAAACATAAAGGTGGAGTAAGTAGAGAAGTAAAAAAAAACGTGGCTGATAACAGAGGGGATCCCCCTTTTCTTGGGAAATCAAATAAATGATGTCGTTATCGCGACCTCAAGTGTTTACCGATCTCACCTTAATATTTGCGATGTCACACCGTGGCAATAGACAACCAACCCCATTGTACACCTTCTAACCGTCCCCCTCCTTCACATCTCCCGTGGCACCCGCCATGACGCTGTATCCGTCAAACAACAAACAAAAAAGACAAAATAACTTTTGTTCGGTTAATAATGGTTCTACCTTCAGGTCACAGAGAAAAAAAAACAAGAAGCGGTCAAAAGGTTGTTCGAGACTTTGAAGAAAACCAAAATGGATGTGAACCTTTATGTGAGGGGCTCCCTCAAAACTCGCTGTGAGGCTTCCTCAACCCGTGAGGTTTCCCAGAGCAAACGGTCCGTGTCCCTCACGCATTTCCTTTCTTGCTCTTTTGGCGTGTCATCACGTTTTCGCCTGACTTACCCTAGACCTTTCTGCACCAGGTGAACGACACTGAGTGTTTCTGACATTCTCCGATTCCCAACAACTACGGGTGGACCCCAGTTTTACTCCACAATTTGTTGCTTTCCTCCAACTACAGCTGAGAGTAGCTGTGTGTGATTCCATTTTACAGAAAGGTACTCCTGGCCTCCTGGGTAACATAACATGATTTCATCTCTGAGACCTTTAACGAGTTTCCTTCTCACCAAGGTGTCATTTTATTAAACATTTACATCATCAAAATTGCCATCTCCTTCACTTGTGGTGAGAAGGTTTGAATGCGTTTGTGTGATGTTAGAGAATAAGTTAGATTCGAAGGAGGAAACAAACTACCAATTGACATAATCTCATCGTAAATGAAGAAAATGGCTGTTTCAACGATTTTCTTTGTCGATCATGTCAAGAAGCCCATAAAAATTTTTTATTGGGAAAAGTTATCTTTTAAAAGGATTTTCAAATAATAAAGGAGGACCGCGTTTAGTGACTTTTTTGAATCGTGGGGGCGGGGGGGTTGGATTGAAGATAGAAAGAGGCAAAACTATGAACAAGGAGACTGAAGTAAATCAGTCAAGGTAGGCAGCCAGGTAGGCAGGCAGGAGAAGGTGTTGTATTGACTCTCAGATTAACACGAATGAAAAATGGTCTGAGGGTTTATTACAATAAAAAATAAATAAGACCGTTTTCTTCTATTCGATAACGAAATTATCGTTTTTCAATGGGACATTAGTAAATAAAACTATCGAAGATAATAAAAAAATGACAAGTTTTATTCGTTCTTCATCCACCTCTTAGTTAAGTGTCACTAAAAAGTAAAAAGTAAAATAATAATAAATAAATAAATAATGTAATTATTTGCACCTAATTTAGTTTTCTATTTTTACCTACACATATAAGGACGTATTTTTCGAGATTTTCGAGCTCACCATCTATTTTTACATCAAATTAGGATTTCCGAGTTTCTGAAGATATGTATTTTAGCACTTATAAATTTGTTGTCATATTTTGACGAATTCCCTTGAATGATTTAGATTTAGATTTTATAACCATCATTAAAGGATTTATGTAATGATTTGTCTACATATAATTCGATCAGATCCATTATAAATGTGGATACATTTTTTTCTGTTGCAGAACCCTCGGAATTGAAAATTTATAGCGTTTGAAAACAGTTAAAGGAGAACTTGACAATTTGGAGTAATAAGGAAAAAGAGCACATATTTCGAAGACTACAGAAGGTGCTATAAATCGTTTCTTAACGTTTTCCTGGCACTCCAAACGCGAGAAATTTCAACAAATAGAAAAAGCTTGATACAATTTAAACAATTTATTTAAAATTAAAAAGGTGACTGAAATTTTACCTCTTTTGTGCCGATCCCAGTTTCAGTTATTGGCCTTTAGAGATCGAAGAATACTGAATTAGTCAGACATGATGTGTCTAACGCTGCACTTTCACGTTCATTGAAAAAGAATCCTTTTATTATGCGTTTCATGTGCGTGTATACATTATAAAAACTTACCTCAGTCTTTTGGCTTCATCAATGAACGGCCGTTTTTCCATTTCTGTCAGAAGCTTCCACTCGGCCCCCAGCCTCTTTGAAATTTCCGAATTATGCATTTTGGGATTTTCCTGGGCCATTTTTCGTCTTTGACCCCTCGACCATACCATGAAAGCGTTCATCGGCCGCTTTATGTGATCTTGCTGACTGATTGCTTTATGCGACATCATACTTCTACACACAACTCCTCTTCCAGTTACATTTCCATAAAAAATACACTCAAGTTGTTGTCGTCACACAGACTTAGAGAGCCAATACATTTTGCCTCATTGCAGGCACGGCTTATTGATTTGAAATTTAGTACGACCACTGGTACCCGAATTTCTATAGTCAGTATTTTAAAGTTGTTAAGGAACACTATTACAGAAAGGTAACGATTGAATTGCGGTGATGGTTAGCACGTGCAGTTAATCCGGCAGGAGATCAACACAACACCAAGTTACATGGCCTACTGGTTTCAAACCTTCAGGAGCGGCAACAATACCGCCGCCGCCGCCGCCGCCACCGATACCAATGAGGTTAACAAACGCTTAGGAAGTGACGTTATGATAAAAACAAAATACACACCGTTGTGAGATATCATCTAAGTGAGAGAAATAGAAAACGAAAGACAGAAAGAAACAAAGATGGTGGGAGAAGAAAAGAAGTGGCCCGAACAAAAGTGAAGCCAATCGCTTTGTTCGGGCCCGCCTTCTCTCTGTATTGATCATGGATGCTGAGGCAACAGGTGGACCAGCTACAACCTTAGATAGGGCCCCGTCGGACAGGGCCCCCGTGTCTTTGACGACTCTTTTTACATTTCCTCCTACCGTCCCATTGTTCTCGCCTTCAATTGCGTTTGTTCTTTCCTTTTGACTTGTACAAACTCACGAAATCATCTTTAGAATAATGTGAAAACCTGTTACTGCACTCCTCCGGCAACTCTTGTTGGTGGTACGAACCTACAGTGCGTGTCCACCGTGTGCAACACAAGGCAAATGATGCTCGGTTCGACGCAAATCATTCTTAACCTTAAAATATCCTTTTACTTGTATTTATATTTAAAATGGTAGTGTGGATAAATATATTTATTGACACGTCCAGGCAGGGAATACTCAAAGGTAAGACCTGAATAGATGTGGTCGTCCATTGGCGAACAGGAGAAATTCTAAAACTCTGATCTGTTCGTGAAGCAAAAAAAGAAATCGAACTCATTTGAACAGCAGAGCCATTGGAATGTACAAGCAACAGAAGCGAAGGTAATTGGTGAGCAAATGAGCAACTCCATGTGTTACCTTTCTTTTTGTACCCAGGAAAAATGCCCACGCACAAGGGACTCCGTTGGGATGGATATCCAATACTGTGGGACTCGAACCTACTAAAAATCCTAGGGAGATCACTTTCCTATTCGGAGAGGTGAGACTGCCGTGAGGCATTGTCTGCGCCCTCTCCAGGTGATGGTGTTACCTGCTGTCCAGAAAATTCGCTTTGACATTCCTCTCTTCCCAACCAACAAAACCATGGAACCTGCCAAGTGGCGAAGTGGAAGAAGAAGAAGGTTGCGGGTACAGCAAATCTACGTTTGCTTCATTTCAGTAAAAAACAATATCGTTAGGATAAGAATTGAGAGAAAACCTGAAACTTTTTTACGAAAATTAAATTAATCCTCATTGTATGAAAATATGTAAGGTGAGAGAAGGGCAACTTCAATGGGAATCAGTCACAATTAAAACATACTATTTCTTTTCGTATTTTGAGTTTTATTATTGTCTATTGGCCTTGAGATGCAGACTGATGTGGCTCACCGTTGACATACTTAAGGTATCTTCCTTGGGCAGACGAATTCAAAATAATTTTCCCATTTGAAAACTTTTCCAATGAGATCAATATCACCATTTTATTTTCTTCAAGTTTTCATAAGTAAAATCGTGATTAGCAATAGATTCTTTCGTAGCTTTTTGGCGTTAGAATTGTTGTGCTAATGATATAAATGTTTGAATGGCGAATAGAAAAAACATTTCTTAATGGACGTCATAACTTTTACATCTATAAAATAGGAAGAATGAATAAAAGAATGGATGAAATTGTCATTTGGTTGGGTTTTGTCAGCCTCGGGCTGGCAAACAGACAGCAACAATGACGGTCTTCCTCGAACATTTTCATTAAACGGAAAAAAGCCCGGAAAAGCAAAGAAAGAAAACTCATCCAACTTTTCTTATTTGTTTCCTCACCTTCCAATTGCAGAAACCCATCAATTGTTTATTCAACAAAACTTTCCATCAGAAGCTGAGCAAACGTTCGGTTTGTCCAGACACAGTAAAGTTAGCCACCTTGTTGAATAAAAAAAATTCAATTTCATCTGTTCAACTTAGTAACATTTAGGCTTGATTAAGATAACTAATTCATAATAATAATGGATTGCATTCTGAAAAGTTTAAATAGTTTAATAATTTTATTCACAATTAAATGGGTTCTTAAGCAAACAGAAATATTCCACAGATCCAATTCCTCAAAAATTATTTTACAGTTGTTACAGTTACAGTGTAGAAGATGTTGGGCCAAACCATGTAATGTGGCACCCATAAAGTTTATAGCAATTACGACTTTTTGACCTCATCAAATCGGAAACTGCGTGGCTTCCGTTTATTTTGCCTTAGGCCGGAAAGGGAACATTTTCACTCTCTCACCGAGTATTTTACCTTTTGCATCACCCTGTCTCTTCTATCAGTTACTACCCTTACTTTCTCTCTTTATAAACAAATCTCAATTGATCAATTTGCCGGGGTCAGGGCAGGCTGTTGGTTGGACTTCGGAGGCTCACATTTTCTTTCGCACTTATTAAATTTTCCGACGGAGTGAGACGACGGAAAAGAAATCCTTTCTTATCGGTAAATTGAAAAAAGGTTGTTGTCGGTGATTTCGGAAAATGAAAAATGAAGAAAATAGGAAAATTTTAGAGAAGAAAACAAGAAAGTAGAGAGGAGGAGAACGGTCTTGTGTGTTCGACTATTCCCGAAAGGATCTTTTCGTCTGATCTACCGGAAACTACGTCACCAGATTCAATTTCCGTTGCAGTGTGTACCGCCGATTGACAAAACCCACAGAGGATATCCCCATTTCTTCTTCCACATATATTCTTTCCCAAGATTTACAACCTTTTTCTTCTCATATTCCTTTTCTCCCGCACACACACACACACACACCCCAAAGCCGCCACCGCTGCAGCCGCCATTCTTTTTTGTTTGACTAATCCGTACGGACCGTTTCGCTTTTGTTATTGTGGTTTTATTTGTATTTCTGACAATCGCCTCCTTCCTTAAACGCGATACTCTGGGCTTAAAGAAAAACCTAAATTTAGGAGGTCGTATCAAGATGTATCACTCACTTCGCGACACAATTTAATTTCTTTTGAAACTTTTGGAATTACCTTTCATACTTGTCTAATTATTTTGTATCTAAATTATCTAAATAACTTGTCTGATTATTTAATAAACACAACGATTCTGTCGTACGACTCCCACAGCCACTTAACTTGATTCCTAATTATGTCACAGCATTCTATAAATCATGAGTACTGGAATTAAATTGAAATTCTAACTGATTCTCACATTCTAATGAGTAATTGCATGTTTTTTATTTGGTATCGTATGACCTCGGCGACTAAATAAACGCACCGTAACCGTAACCGGCAACCACAACCAAACCTGGCCTCTTTACCGGAATAATAAATTCCTAAATAATTATTGCTTATTTGTTTAGTTTGGAATCAGTAATAGTACTTTTAACAAATAACATTAGTACTTTTTTATTCAATTTGACTCTACGGAGTGGGATTTTCAGAATAAAGGGAATGAAAAAATATCCCCACCGACAATAAAAAACGATTGAATTGTGTTAATAATGAATAATAAAGGATTCTGGTTTTATCTACTGTTGCAAGAAGTGTAGGACTTGAGAGGGGTTGCAAACAAAGAAGGCTTTGATTGCTTATTAGAGAGGGTTCAAACACACACACACACACATACATACAGAGAGAGAGAGAGAGAGAGAGACAGACCGACCTATGTTGTCTGCTGTCTGATGGTAGGACAACCGTCAAAATCAGAATAAAACCGAATTGTGATGTGGAAGGTGACGAGACACTCACATTACAAAAGTGGAATTGTAATAATAATAATAATAATAAATGTTGCACGTGACACGGTTTGCGATTGACTCAATACGAGGCAGAATAAATAAATGTAATGATCTCTTCCGTAGCAAAATAATTATTTATTTTCTACTATTGCTTGTACATGTTTTCTTTCTCCATTGGTGATGACAAATCCATGAAATGTTGTGACTTTGACCAGCATAAAAGTATAAAAAAGAAACCTTTTAGTAATCAACGAAAACTCAATTCCACTGTTGTCTCTAAAGGTAAACAAAAATTGATAAAAGTGTCCATATTTTGATATAAATAACCAAAAAGAACAGTTTTAGTGGAAAAGTCTTGAATGTTGAAACCATAATACAATATTTTTAGTCTATCAAATATTTTTTACATTATTTTATTTGTGTAGACGTACAGGCAAGACTTCAAGAGAGTGAAAAGTAATGAATTTCAAAGTATCTCCTGTGGATGTGAAGCTTGAGGTTGTTGGACGTTGTCAACAGCCCATTTGGTGACGAGACGGGAGGTGGGGCTGCGGGTGCGGGTTACAACAAAATGAAACGAAAGCTCAGAAAAAGAAATTCGACAAAGAAATGAATATTTTTGGAGAAAACATTCTTATTCCAGTTGGTCGATCCTCTGAAGGAATTGGAGCTCGCTGAGGAACCTCCACACTCAAACCACAACTTTCTTTCCTTCGCAGGCTCACTTTCGGTTCATTCGCTTTCAATGGAAATTTCTCATGGAGTATCCGGGTCTTTTAAAACCGGAAAATAATAAAGAGGGACCTCTAAACTCATGTTACAGTTTCATGTTACCATAGGGTCTCTGGTTCAAATCTCATTGTGACTTATGAATTTTTATTAGTTTGATTGAACCACGTGATTTCCACTGCTTAAAAATGACAATTAAATGTAAACCACAACTGCACGCCATTTCCACTGCTGGGCTTAGGAGAAAACTAAAATGCTTATACTCAATGTCTGATGCTCATTGCCACTCAATATCAGCCGTGTATGTCTCCCCAAATTATTAAACAGATTTAATTTACATTGTTTATTTACGTAACAACCATTCAATTATAACTACTTAAGTTAATTATTTAATTATTAATTTTTAACACTACTCATGACTACCACGACACCATTAAAGAAACGAAAAGACGAAGAGACGAAAAGAAAACGTTACGATGTGCCTTTTTATCAAGTATAAAAATAAAAAATAGTACAAGTTTAGATGCATAGTTTATATGGTTGATGTGACTCGGGTAGGCGGGGAGGAGGAAAGAGAGAGAGAGGTTTGAAATTGTGAAAAATAGTTTAAGTCGAAATGATTAATCCTTGCAGCATACGACAGAACCTGACGGCGAGGAAAATGGCAAAAAGGAAATGAAGGAAGACGAGATAAGGGAGACAAAGGAGAGGAATTCCATTCCATGGTGTTTCATAGATAAAACAATAAAATAAGAAGTTGGGTGGCGTGACAAACAGTTGAAATCACAACCAAACGCCATGAAAAATAACAGAAATTTACCGTTAAAAAGTGCATTGAGACAATCTGACCGATACGAGTCTATTTTTCCTTATGTTAGATTGATTTCTACGCTTCTGCCATTGTATTATAACTACAACTATTAGTAAAGAGTAAAAGTTGAAAATAAAATGAAATTTACATAGACTTAAACCAAAGATAAAAACTAAAAAAGGAAGATCACGAAACATATCTAACACGAACATTGTGAATCAAATGGAAATGAAATGGAGGAGCCTTTGAGCCTTTTTCCTTTGTGAAGAGCGAGTGTCCATTGTTTTTTTCCATTGCATTCTTAACTTTCATCTCAGTCATTTTTGTAGGATGAAAGAATCTGCAGAAACCTGCCAATCAAAGCCTCTCTCCTCCCTTTAACATCAGAAACGAAAAATAAAAAATCACCTGTATAGTTTAATTGTTTAATTTTTTCTATGTTCTTACCTATTTTACTACTTTACAATTTTACTGTTCCTTTTTCTTAACATTCGTGTCCTGTAAACACTGTAACTGATTACATTATATGAGAGGACAGTTTACTAGTAATTTTGTTTTTCTCATTTACGCAGAAACTTGGCCTGAAAAACGAACGTTCGTCCATTTCTGGATTTCTGGATTCTTAAGCATTCTTCTTTTTTTCTTTCCTGTGAAAGGAAGGAGAAAAATCTGAAATAATTAATTGTTATGTATGATGATGAATTGTAATTCCGAAACGAAACGGGAAAGTTTACCTGCACTTGGTGTCAATTTATTACACAAAACTATTGACGCAGTCATACATTAGACAAATTACTTCAATTACATCCAAAAATGTAACCGTAACACACTTTTACCTTTTCAACACGATTCTTTTTTCTCTTTCTCTGAAAAATAGTTTTCTACTTTGAAACGTGCCGAATGCTCCATCTACCGAGCGAAAGTTGAAATAAAACAAAACTTTAAACGTTTGTAGATGTCGCTAAAGAACAACGAAAGTTACGGTTAGACCAGCCTTTGTCCCATGAAAGAGAAATGCGCAACGCAAGTGAACCTGCCTAGAAACAAAAAACTAGTTTTCACCAGACTCAGCTGTGGCTCAATGTCCGTTTAAATTCACCTCTTGTCATGAAGAGTAGATTATTTTCATTTTGTTATAACAATTATTATTATATTTCGGCATCAATCGACTGTTTTTCTTGTCTGCTTTATTATCGCGGTTTGTTACAATGACTTATTTTAATTTAAGATTCTGACAGAAAGTCTGATGCGCGTATCCGTTGTGGATAAAAAACAAATATTATTGTTGAGCTTTCACGTCAATCGATATGTCATCATTACAATAGAATTCGAGGGCAAATATTTCCCTTTATATTTCTCGCCGCGGTCTCTCCATTGACCTCCTCACAATTACACCATACACATTGCTCAAGAGTAATGTCCTCCGGTAAAAGTCATTTTAATATTTGTTTTTATAATTTGTTGAAACAAATTTTTTACTCTTTTAATTTGACAATTTTACTAGTGTAGGTAACAAAACAGTTAAAAGTAGTCCGTCAGTATGCCAGTGAGACATAAATTTTTATTTTAAGGGAATGTAAAAATTCACTGGCTTTACTACAAATAGTGATAATTAAAAAAGGAACTCCAGGAGATTCAATTAAAATTTGAATCGAAGTAGCAGAGGTAATGGAGGCAAAAAAAATGTTGCTGGTGACCTAAACTTAAAATGAATTGTGGTGAAAAAAGTATTGTTTCGAGTTACATAATAATAGTAAATAAATTGAAACAAGTGAGACGTAGCATGACGTGGCATGGCCCTACAGACCAAGTCAATAGAGTTAACGAATTAAGACATCAGGTGAATTAAAAATTGATTAAGAAACAACAGAAGGAACCGTAACATCATTTGGTTTGCGTGGGGTTTACATTCCACTCGTCCAGGACACATTTGTTTTTCACCTCTGGCTGACTGTCAGTCGGCAATGGGAACGAAGGAAATGTGTAAAAAAAATTACTATTTACTTTGTCGTAGGAAAGTAAAATTTAAGAAAACAGAGTTTTGGTAATACAAAAGACACCGTGCTTTGTATTTTTGGAAGGACCTCCGAAGAGAGAGAGAGAGAGAGAGAGAGGAGGGGGGGAGGAAGCGAAGGGGATGTGTTCTCGTATTGTCTTTTCAAGAGAATGCGATATTGTCTTCATTTGAGCCGACAATACAAACAGCAGAAAATGACTCGGGAATTCCTTAATGAACCATTCAGGCTTTGAATGATCACCGCCATCTTCAGAAGTCTGTCTCATTCCCACAAGAAACTGGTCTCGAGCTGGCCTCGTGTGTGTTCTGTAAACCACGACTGGGCTCACCTGCGAAATGTTGCACGAAATGACCACAAGTAATCATATCTCCCTACAACTTAAAAGTTTAATTATTAACCTGGGACATCCCCTTCCCGCAAACTTTTCCAGGAGAGTCAAAGTATGGTGATTCTGCAGGTGTCGATCGCATTGTACACCATGCTTTTATTGTTACCATCCTCAACTATAAGGAAGGTGCAATAAGGAAAAAAATATTAAATTTAAAGACAAGAAAAAAAATACATTTAATATTCGAGTTCAGAAAAAAGTTCGCCTTGCAGTGAAATTTCTGTTCACCGGAGTGATTTACTAATCGTACAATAACACTGGAATGCCCGTGCGGTCGAAGGTGATTTGATTTGCAGTGAACCTTTCGGCACAGCCCGTCAAACCCGACGGTCAAACCCAGGGAAAATACAATATTTTTACACTAAGAATTGTATAATTAAGAAATTTTCTACTCCGACATTCGTATTCGTTTTAATATTTCATACTTGCCAGTGGAGGAAGGACACAGATTTGCCCACCTAGACGCACACGTAGACACAAATCGAGTCCAATTTTTCATTAAAATGATTTCAATTATCTATTCGATAAATATTCTGTTCGTTATTTTTTCTCTGTACAATAGAAAGCATTTCTCAAACCCTCGCGATGAAATACAAGTATAAACAGAAAAAATATAATGGAAATGAATAAAATAGCAAAAAATATATTAGAAGATTAATGAGGAAAGACGAACAATACAAAAGGAATGCTGGGGGTGTGGGGAGGTCCACGGAGAATGAAATATTGAAAATGTTGTATTCCTACAGATTATCTACATCTAATTTAGGAGATACATTATTATTTTTCTTATTTTTTCCTTCTATTTCTGAGGTTAACAAAGATGACTTCTTTACGTATTGTGAACGTCAAACAACAGACCAACTCTCTTCAACTGAAACTTTTTCTTTCTTTCTCCTTTCACTAAGAAAAGAAAATAATGAGCAAAAAAGCAATTTTTTTCATCCAACATGTCGTCTAAATCTTCCTCTGCTTTTCTCTCTTTCCTATGACTTGTTTCAGGTTTGCCCTTCTTAAATTATATCACTCCGTTACCGTTGCACACTTAACTGATGCCAACGCAGGAGAAGACTGTGAGAGTAAATAATTCAAATTTATTTGAATATTGTGAACTAAAGAAGAAACTTTTTGTTTTCTCCGGGCTTCGTCGAACGTTACCTTTCAATCGTGCTGAACCGTTAAAAAAAGAAAGAGTCAAACGTTAGACATAATTAAGCACAGAGGTGGTAAAATATGCTTAGGTAGCCGAAACTTCTAGTTTCGTTATTCACAAAGTAAAAAGATGAAAAATGATAAATGTATTGTCATAATTCTTCTGTTCAGTTTAGCACCTTTAGCACTGTTGATCACTCAGTGTGACTTGACAGTAAATCGTAGTGCGAGTAGTGTTGGCCAGTTGGCCGACAGTGGGGAAACAGATACATTCACCTTTTTTTAAGTTTTAAATATTGATTTTGACAATTACTAAGAGCAGAACTTGAATTTAAATTAATAATAAAGAGAGGACTGGGTTGGCAAAGGAAGGAAGCTTGTAAAAAATAAGAAGAGAGAGGGAGAGCTGAGAGAGAGAGAGAGCTGAGAGAAACGAGAAACAAAAGCCATTGTTTTGTTCATTGTTGAGTCTGCTCGGAAGAGAATAACGAAAAACAGGCTGTTGTTTGCTGAGGAAAACGCGTGTGCTGACAAAGAATGGAAGGAGGAGTATTCAGACAAGTTCCGCAGAGGAGTGGCAGAAGAAAGCTGAAGAAGGCCGGAGAAGATGATGGGATCCTCGCTTCTATCTAATAATAACAGAACCCGGGACTCGTTCATTGTTATCTTTCAGTTCCATGTTTTTCTTCGTTTTAAAGAGCCAGAGAGGAACTTGGAAGGAACAGTCCTCCCCTCCAACCACTCATCCTCCCTTCGCCTGTGTACCTACGGGTACCTGTGTGTGCACGTCCATCTGCTCTAATCAAATATTGACCTACTTCCTGATGGAGGACAGTGCTGAATTAACTACTCAACTCGTATTAAATCTTTGTCTGCCAAAATACCATCCATCGTCCATCATCTACTTTCCTAATGGGTTTCTCAGCATTGCACTACAAGTACAAATAACAATCCCAATTTAGAGGAAATTCCCAGTTTTTTTTTCCAACAAAAAATGGGTTTAATTTATAATTTTGAATTTTTCAAGTGAGTCTATTATCTTTTTTAATAATAATTGTCCGCATAGAAACCCTGTATTGTGACGATTTAATTTAAAATAGTAATGTAAAGATTTGAGTGACTAAAAAATTAAGCAATTACAATTATTGTTAACTGTCATCAATGAAATTTGAACAATGTACATGTGATGTTTGAAGCATCCCGAGGGCACCCCTGAGAACAGGAAACAACCCCTAAAGCCCAGGCATCATAAATCACATGGAAATTATTCTACTAGTCATAATAATCATTTGTTCGTCCTCGTTTGTTCGTCGACATAGCGAACGGATGCTCCCGAGTCAGCGAACGCATGCAACCCACTTATATTAATTATTTAGTAAAGTACTTTTCTTTTCTGTTTCCCATATTGTCCCGGGCTTTCGGTCTCATTATTTTGTCTGGCTTTGGTAATTTTACAACTCCGAATTAACAGATTCGTTTCATCTTCTTATTTTTAGTTTAATTTTTTTAAAAGAGGGGGGGAAGGGAACCAGCAGCTCTCAGTCCTCCTTTAACATAATTTATTTTATGCATCTCGATGAATTCAACGGACTTTTCCCGACGCTCGAGAAGAGAGAACGTCTTAAAGTGGTAGAGAGTACTAATTTAAAGTAGAATAAAATAGAAAAAGGCTTGAAACTGCGCTGGGTCCTTTAGGAAACAGGTTGTGGCAACAGAGAATGAGAGCTTTTCTGTATTGAATAAAAGCTTTTCCATTTCAACTCCAGTTTCTCTCATCTCCCTCTCTCACTTTTCCTAATACTTTTCCGATTTGCATAGAAAAGTTGGAGCAGCAGACGACGGGCACAAAAGACGGACCGGAAGAAGAAGCCCATGACAAAGGAACAAACATCTTTCACTCGCTTGTTTCCTTTGTTGTTCCTTTTTTACCCCAGCGACACATTCATTCCATTTAACATTTTCACTTCAAATTATTTAGCATCCGAAATATCTTTTCTCATATCATCCAGTACTCCACACTTAGATTTTCTTGTTGTCCTCGTCGCCTTTCTCACAAATAAAACAAATTGAAAATTTAATTTTTGCTTGCTCCTGATTGGACAGGAGAAAATTTAAATTTCCTTCATTAATACCAGGAATAGTGTTTTTTTGTGACTAATTGTGACTAATTTGTGACTAAAACGAAAAAAATAAGTCAATAAATGTAAAATAAAAAGCAACGAATTATTTGAGGAACCTAACAAAAAATATGTGTAAAAGTTCCAAACTCAGCCGTCCGCTTGGATATCTTCTTCGTCTTTCATCGTGGAATGACTCTTAAAAATTCACTTCTTCTTGCGAGTCTTTTGTTGAAAGAAACCCAGGTGTTCTCAGAGAATTGTTATAAATAGTGATGAGAGGTCAAATTTAACATTCACCTACGTTTTAGGTTATGCGCAAGCATGACTTTTCCGCAAGTAAAAGGTAAAACCTGGTACTTGAGATAGTTTGAGTGCCTTCTTCTACAAGTATGAAATGAAGAGTCTCAATTTGATTTTTGGTTTCCAGGCACTACGAATGAGCCTACAACTGTTACATTTTCATCAATGATGATGACCTTTTATCCTTTTACCGTTGCTGATAAATTTTAGTATCATCGATCGATGGCAATTATTAATTTCACTCATCCGGTAGAGTTTTACATTTAATTCAGAGTGAGTTTAGATAGAAAGAATCAATCAGCCGTTACATCTCCAAGTAATTTGAATTTATCAATCCGAAGGGATTTTTTTGAATTGGTGTCAACAAAATAATTGAACTTGTCGAATGAAAACAGGACAGAGGTAGAATGGAAGTAATGCGTGTGTACAACAACAAAAAATGAATGGGGGAAAGGGAAGAAAGGAAAGAATCGATGGTGGATAATGTGCATTATGGGGATTATGAGGAGAAAGATGACAATGCTGGTGACGGCGATGCTAACGAGGAGATTGAGATAATCGTAAGAAGTCAGCACTGCGGAAAATTCAACGGATTTACTATATAATTAGCGGTGAAGTCTCCATTTTATCATTTTCCTCATTTGTCACCCTTGTCAAGTTTACTATTTTTGCCTTCCTCTTCTACTCCTGAGCAGTCCACCTGAGCAGATACCTGCCAACCCTTCTCTCTTCCTTTTAAAGCAGGTAATTTTATCCACATCAACTTTATTACATACAATTTTAAATAATTAAACCTTAAGAATTCACCAAGAATATGTAATTGCACAACTGCCGATTATGAGTATGAGTATTTTATAATACACATTGTTAAAGGATTGTAACACATGAATTCTTATCCAAACATTGAATTCCAATTTTTTTAATATTGCCAAAATATAAACAGGAAACCAAAATATTTACCCCAACATTACAAATTCTGTTAAGGTGGACAGGTAACAACAAATAAACAGCTTAGCTTTACGCATCATACCGATAACTTTGCTCTTAAAAAATATAAATAAAATGTAATTCTTATAAACGTGTGTGTGTGTGTGTGTGTGTGTGGGAGAGAGAGAGAGAGAGAGAGAGTGTTGGGTGTATGATTTTTCGTGGAACGATTGGCTCTCCATTTTACTTCATTTCCATTATGTTTGCACCACATTTGAATGAAACGACATTGCATGAAAGAAAAGGCAAAATGTTGACTTGAAACTCTATCGACAAAATAATGTTCAATAAAATGTAAATATTAAACGAAATCAATATATTTAACTAAAAAAATTTGCCAGAATTGTTAGTATTTTGTGACAAGGGATCCCTTTTCCGATGTTGGGATCATTAACACTTCGTTTGCCTTAGTCTCAAATAACATCGGGTCTTGGAATGAAATTTATATATTTATTTACTCAAAAATAAAGCATTGTATGTAGTATAGAAATGGTTATTGTAATTAACCCACAACCAAGCACCAATGAGTCAGGCCATGCCTTAAATACGCGGTGACGCTGTCGAGCAAGTGTAACGGCCAGGCTACCGTCCCACGACTTACAACCGTGAATGTTCTCAGTGCTTCTCTCCCTACCGGTACAAATTCCTACAACTTGTCATAGTCTGTCCACTCCGATATATGTATATATATACATTTTATTTGAGATTAACGATAAACACAATCGTTTTCCTGAGTTTAAATCCACGTGATGTACTATAATTGGTAGATATCACATGGGAGAGAACTCTGGAGAGAAGGAAAGAATGTGAGCTTACGTGGAGTGAATAAAAATTTTCGAATCCAATCACTAGAGTAACAATGGGAATAGAACATGAATGATTTTTTCATGTAAATAAAAAATAAAATGGGGCACACAGAACCGATATTTTAATTTCGATAAGCAGCGGCAGCAGCATCAGGATTCCTGTTGCTTTCTGAACCTTTTTCCTTTCTTCCATTACTGCCTTTCGTTCCCAATTCTCTTTCTCAAACTTTTCATTGTCCGAACCTTTCCTTCTTACAACTTTTCCTCCTCTATGTTTTCCGAAACCTTTTGTTTCCATCTCACGACAATGAACCCTCTTTGTTGTTCCTTGGAAGGGTTAACTTTTCATTAACTACAAGCAATCGCTTTTCTTTAATTCCTAAAAGTTTCCTTCTACCCTATTCGCCTTTTATGTTACCCTCACGCCCGTTCTTGTAACCAGTTTACAGTGCTTTTCTGTACCTTTTCCGTCATTCACATTTTTTCCTTTGTTTAGAAGAAATCAAAGAAAGGAGACAAACTGTGAAAATGACTGCCGAGACTAATGAAAACTGCTCGATTTCATTGCTCGTACCTGAACAGGGTTGAAACTCAGACATGAGGAAAATTTTTATATTTTTCTTCTTCAAATTATTTACCCCTGCGTTCTAAATTTTATTAAGCACTAATTGCGAAAATTTATTTTTCGTATTTATAAATTGCTGGTTAGATGCATCATTAGACACCGAAACGATATCATTTATTTATCATTAATTAATTTAATTTGTAGATTTTATGGTCGACTCGCTCCGAAATTGCCAAGAACAATGGTACGGAAACACATTCCAGGGTAATACGATTACCCATACGCATACTCTAGTGAAAAAGAAAAGAAAGGACGCAGACATTAGAAATGTTTGCCTGATGGAGTGCGCAGATAAAATTTATTTTATGAAAAATATTTAATACTCGTTCAAGTGTAATTCCCAATGAAAAATAATAAATTTCCTCCCCCACAGAGGAGTAGTTGAGGAACGGGATAATTTCACAGTTGGGGCGTAACACAAACATTCGCTCATCCTATGGAGATGAACACGTAGACACACCATAACTGACTTTTTAAAGGGAATGTTAGGGGATGATGAAAAGGCAATGGGAAAGCATTGATTCGAGTGAAACTACTTGGAACAAATTATGCTGTTAATGTTGGAATATTGAAATCCGAAGTTTTTTCTATTGTTACGAGGGCAAGTGGTGAGTTTGAGTGGATCTTGTTGCTTTTATTATTATTTAGAGGAGGCGTCTTCGTGTACCCCCATATTGAACAGTCCTATTGTTTCCCCATTTTCCGTGACGCAATAATAATTTCCTTACTAGACAAGACATCGTAGGAGTTTTTTTTTAGCTTCACATCTTCCCTTTCCCATAGCTTTCCGTTACAACAGATGGTTTTGTTTATTTTTTTAAAACGCTAATCTGCTCACGTCATATTCAAATTTTCAGGCTATTGTATTTGTTTTTAGGGTGCGAAATGACTTGAGTACATTTCAACTTTTTGTCAAATTTTCGAGGACCAAGGAATTCCATGTGTCAAAGTCGAAAGTTTTAACATGGTTCGATAGTGAATTTACATTATGGTTCACCATTGACCCGCACTGACTAACTCTCAAGAAAAATAAAAGTTTTTAAACCGAAATCCTGTTACGTAGATAATGTTGCATGCATGATATGTACTGTTTTAGACACTGTACAATTTTTTATTAATTTAATTGTTATATATATTCATAATGACGAAATTTAGAGTCGAATTTTCTCATGCGAAAGTTTATATCGACGGACATCCACTACAATTTTTCGTCGTCTAATAGAAAATGAATAAGGCGGGTACTGCACCATCTGAACATCGATCAATACGTAAGAAGAAACTTCAACAAAAAAATAGAAAATTGAAAACAATAAAATGAAATTTATAAAAGAAAGAAAGAAAGAAGAGATTAAGGGAGTAAAAGAATGAATGAGTCGAACAAAGAACACATCGATGTACGAAATCTTATATTGTTTAGGTAATCCACCAGATTTATCGAACGAGTCGATGGCTACAGATATCTATCTATTATATTTTCGTGTCCACGCTAATTGAACTTTTCCCATTCGATTGCTAATAAAAAAAAATGGTGGCATAGTTCTTCCTAAATATCGGGAGAGCGATGGTCGGGTAGGGGGGGCAAACCACTCCTTACAACGTACACTGGCTGGTTGTAGTGAATGAGCCCAGTAACAGAGAATTTATTTGTTCAGAGTTCCGCACAACCTGTGTTTTGTTGTACGCACTTCGTTGAATAATTACAGAGACGTACAGTAGAAAGACTCACGCCAGGATTTAAAAGTGACAAATAATGAGAGCAATCAGAAATGGATGATGAAAGCTACTTCTGAAATTGAAACGAAGGTGACGTCTCATTCACACAACCTGAAAATTAGAGGATAACAATTTTAGCTATTATAAAAATGGAAGAACTGTCATTGAAATTATAATGCTTAATTTGGTTTTGAAAAAGAAGATGGTCAGTCAAATATAAAAGAATTGAAAAGAAAAGTTCATCATAAAAGAAACAACAACTCATGTTCCTTAATTGTGTTGTTGGGGTCTCACCAGTGTGTGCCTGCCTGCCTTCCAGCGTTCGTGCGTGCGTTCGTGCGTTCGTGCGTACGAGCCTTTTCTCTGCAACTTTGAGCGCATCTTGAATTTCTCTAAACTGAAAATATCCTAACTTATTGAATACTTTTGGATGTGGCTCATTCATTCATTGACTAATTCGCCTTCTAGTTAGGAAAATCAATTGCTGATTTTAGATTTCCAACAGATGCGACATATATATCTTAACAACCGACACGTTCACGTGCCGTATGATTCTGATTCTTTAATTATCGAAAGAAACATTTAGTCCCATCTGAAACATCTGCAGTAAACAATGAAATCGATAATTTCATAAGAATCACGTCGATTAGAAAACAATTTAAAAATGAGGTTTCCTCAACGCCGACAAAAATGACAAGCAAGACACAAGTGGAATTCAGGTTTTTCAGTATCCTGCCGATTCTAACGGTTACCTTTTATTAATTCAGTTTCAATTAATTGAACTCTCGTCATGTTGGCGGGAAGCCTGCGTTCTTCAAGTCGTGCAGTTTGGCACCCGCAATGGGTTAATTGTTTTTTGATTTCTACTCCACTGGGTTGCCGAGCAATACTTGTTTTGCATTTTCTGAAACCATGTCCATGCGAATTCTCCCTTTTGAACGGAAACGACCGGGTCATCTTAGCGGAGGCACCGGTTGACTGTATGGGAGTTACCCTAAAAATACATAAAAGAGTAAAATGAAATATTTAAGAAAATCTTTTGAAAACGACACCTTTGACAATAAATGGCAGTAATGGGTGCCGAATACAAAGGCCCATTCATAATGGATTACTCCTCGGACAAAAGAAATTTCAAAATCAAATAACATTGATTTTAAAAGTAAGCATCTCATTTCCTTTATTTTCTTCTCTCCATCTTTGTATTTCCTTTTGGCATTCATCATTGTGTTCTTTCCACCACCTTCTCTGCCAGCTTGTCTCTCGTTTTCTTGCCTATAAGTTACAACTCCAACTGCAGTCACCCACAGTTTATGACTCATCATTTATTACTATCTGCTACCTGACACCGACTTCTTTTCTCCGCTATATCAATAATATCGATTGGGTCTGTTCGGAGTCGGTCATCTGGGTATCCAGGGCAATCCCGGGAACACAATTCCTGCTCGTTTAAAACACTTTGAGTCATTAAAAAAATTGAAGGAAACACGTTGAAGTAACCGTAAAAGTACCGATGAGTCACTTTTCCCACCTTTGTGTTCTATTGAATTGACAAAAGAGACAGGGCCACTAACAAAAGATGTATCATCCTGGGAAAGAATTGATTGAATACATTTTGAAAGATGTAAAAAGTTGATTCCCACTCCCAATTTCAGTCGTAAGCTAAGCCCTCGTTTAAATTGTTTCCTCTAAGAACATTAAAACAAGAATGAGAAGCAAGAAATAGATAGAAATAGGAAAATGAATAGCCCAGAACAAACACACAAACACAAGACACACAGACCCGACGAAGACGTCCATCAAACTGAATTCAACGGTTCAACAGTCATTCACATAATTATACGGTTAAAATAAATAATCATTTTGGTCTAATTAATAACATGTTCCGGTGTTCAGTCTCAGACACGTCCTTCCTCATCTAATTGACAAACACAAAAATGTCGTCGTGGAAATTTATCGAGTCTTATTGACGGCATAACCAGGCAGACAATTTTCATATTCAATCAACTTTTTCGCGTTTTCCTTTGCGTTTCTGTAAGGTCTCTGTCAATGCCTAATACTTGGGTTTACTTTGGGTTAACACGTTTTGAGTGTCTTCTGACGGTGTCCCTGTGTGCCGACATGTTGACAATTCCGATGTTTAATTGAGGGAAAACACCGCATTCATATTTGGGATAATTATTTCTCTAGTGGGGGAGGAGGGAGGGGCTTCAATGTGAACTCTCAGTTTTACTTGTTTTGTTTTATGTTTACACATCAAACAGTGAGTAACAATGGCGTGACAAGACTTTGTTTCTCTAGGGAAATTATATACCTGAAAACCAGGAAAATTTGCAAAAGGTTTCTGATAAAACTTAATGCACAGAATTCGAATGCACTCTCGAGAATCCGTATGAAATTGCAGTTTTTTGAAAGACAGAAAGAGTAGGAGAGAGCGAGAAGGTAACAATGGAAGGTTTTGGGCCCATCTCGTGATGAAAGGTTCGTCTCCATGGTGACAGGGTGTTTTCATTATTTCAATTGCACACGGCACCGGAAAGGCTCAGACTTAAGGCATTGTGAACCTTCTTG
Source organism: Polyplax serrata (assembly GCA_037055365.1). Taxonomy (NCBI): domain Eukaryota; kingdom Metazoa; phylum Arthropoda; class Insecta; order Psocodea; family Polyplacidae; genus Polyplax; species Polyplax serrata. The sequence goes on along the minus strand of JAWJWE010000038.1, from coordinate 292,617 downwards.
AACGGAAACGATTTTCCGCTTATGTATTCATCTTTTCATATTTATTCTTCCTAAGAATCCGCATATGATTTAATAGCTGTTCAATACACAAATATTGATCTCATGTTTATTTGGATGGAATTTTCTCTGCCAACCAACTTCTTGCTGGATGAATGTGCACGAGAATTGACTTCATTATAAAATTAATTATAGTTAAGCTCAAAAATTCTGAATAAGGTGAGGTGTACATTCGTTCCTTCACATTTAATTTAATTGTGCGATTTATGTTAGTCGCAAAATAAACTGCACACCATTTGAGCGTGGAGCGGTCTTTTTTGTAAACGGTTACTGGCAACTCGTCACCGGGAAATGGCCACCGTCCACCGCGGTACATCCCCGAAGTTTAATAATTAAATACTTGTCAAACGGTCGTGTTAACTTAAATGTCAAAGTAGTCTCGTGAAAGGAAATCGGAACTCTACATATTTAACGTTTGCATGTAATAATAATAATCCCAACTGTACTCGTTTAATATAATTTATAATATTATACATAAAATAAAAACAAAAACAATTTGTGTTGAAAATTATTATTGATAAAATAATTATTGATTTTTATGGTAGGAACAATAACATTAAGAAATTGGAGCACATTGGCCAACGCTAGTTCAGTCTAAGCACACCAAAGTTCGTAGAAGAAATAAATACTGAATAAACGTTATATAAAACTAACGGACGACGATATCCGCCAATGTGTCAACATGGCTGTAACGAAAGTACTCCGTGCGTGAGACAAGTCCTGGCCTTCTGTTATTTATATTTGTATGTATGTAGACACACGTAAGAGAATATACGGCGATAAACAAATGAGAGGGTACATTGGAGGAACACTCCTCGCGAGTGCACTTCTACCGGAACCGTACCACAACCGTCAAATAGATCACAGTATTCATGGGACAGCGGTCGATTGGTCGATGGCAGCCGTCATACCTGGGTGTTGGGTGCCGTCAGATCCATCGGCTACGGCCGATCGGGTCAAAATATTACGGTCAGAGGCCTGCGAAATTCAGCAGTTCCATTTCCGGCAGGTTGGTGGTAGTGCTGTGAGTACTGTGACATGGGCAGGAGTCCAGGTGGACCGTGTCCTGTCTGCTGAGAGTAGTAGGACGGCAATGAGGCCGGGGAAGGTGCGGCAGATGATGCTGACGTCGAAGAACTCGTACTCGGATCCGGACGTTCGGATTTAACGTTCATGTCCGGTGATTCGGACGCGGGTGGAGTTCGAGAATTTGTTTCGTACAACTTTCCAATATCATAAGCCGGACTCGACCTCGACTGTTGTGGATTTCCAGGTTCACTATAATTTTTACTGTCTATATACATCTTGGAGTTTTCGAAATATGCTTTCGTCAGGGCCGATGTTGAGTCCAAATATCCCCTGTCCAGGTAAGTCTTGGCCGAGGAATCCAAATACTTTGGATCCGAATACATGGACATTGCCAACGACGAGGGGGGCATGTAAGCAGACCTATATTTGTCGGCTTCCATAGAATATTTCATTGCATCCATCGATGAAACTACCTGAGGAGAAAAATGAAATTTTATTTATCCCTGGTAATCGAAGAGCACCTTTTAAACGAGGGAATAATTCGTAAAACTATGATTTTCTATTTCCGGTAAAACGATTAATAAGAATTGACGAATGCGAATCGGACAAGTTTTGTCAAGTTTCTTAATTAAAATTTGGTTGTGGCAGCCGCATTATTCGCTCACATGACTTCAATATGTTGAGAATAATGAGGACTCATTTGGAAGTTCGAACGCTCCGACTGGCTTCTGCCATGCAAATTAAAATTACATCACTGCTTTATTGTCCCCTAACTTGTATGGGGTTGTGCTGTCGATTGGGTAATAAACAGGCGAACAAAATGAGAAAACCAAGAGGGACATAGAGTTCAATTAAATAATACCCGATAACAAGTATATTTGTATTACCGCGTGAAATATATTTTTAAAAAGAGAGGAGTACACAGTACCTGTGCCGGTGCCGAGAGACCTGAAATTGCCGTTTGTTGTGCCGCAGCAGCCGCAGCCATGCTGGCCATGGATGCAGCACTTAGCGATCCGTAGGCAGATGCTGGACCGTAGGGGTAAGGACCAACTTGACCGGCTGCCATACCTGTGAAAATAAAAGTGTCATTCAACTGATTTGAACATTATTTCTGGCCGAGACATCCTTACCAGGGTGTTTCAATTGGCTAATACAACATACGGGAAGACCAATATCTGGTTAAAGCATTCTGCCAACGGCAAATGTCATTGTCTCGGTCTGTTTCGGGTATGCTAACCAGTGCTGCTGGGGAAATACCACGAACCGTCCCCCGTTTTCTTAAAATAAAAATGAACGTGCAAGCCTCTGGAAGTTAAGCGTCATTGAAACAAGGATTTGTCCGAAAAGTACTTCCGCCTGCAAGGGAAAAAGTCCATCAGCACCTATAAATAGATGGATTATGCTACGCGGCTTGGCTCTCACCATTCTTTGGCAGTTGAACCCGAGGAACCCAACTCAACTGATTAATGGACCATATAAAGTAATAAATTAAAATGTGAGTAAAACAAGATGCGGCAATCCTTGAAAAAGTTTATCGGTGTTTGTAGTAATGAATGTGATGACCGTGAATAATGTAATGTCACAAAAGATAATGTAACGAGAATTTAATGCAGTAAGGAAACAATATAAATCAGAAAAAGATTATTTTTAACATGTGAGAATACGAGAATTACGGACCACGAGCGATAGTAGCAAACATTGCCTTAATAACTTCAGGGGACAAATGACACCGTTTAATACTTTGCAAGTCAACCAGAAATAGTCAATCTAGCCAAAATAGACAATAAATCAGTAAGGAGAATCAAATAAAACTAACGGAAACGGTCTCAGTCCTGAGTGAGCTTAGTGACACGAATAAAATAACGTTTCGGTTCTTGAACATAAACGTCGTCATATTGCAAATAAAACATTTTCAAAACAGTCAAATAACACAGGCAGTCTGTTGGTCTTCTCAAAGTCAGTCTGTGGTAATTTTCTGTCATTCCTGTTACATTCTAATCGTTCATTCTTGCACGGAAAACATAACTTGAATCGCTTAGTTGCACACTTACAACTAAATACGTAGCCTGTTCGCCAGCCAAATACGACGCGAAATGATAAACATACTAGAAAATGTATCGAACATACAACTTACGATGAGTAGAAACTAGGAAAAGACCAGTACATTATTTTGCAACAGCAAAACTATTCAAAAATGAAATACATCAAAAAGGTCATACAATAAAAACTCACCGGCTCTAAGGGCATCCATAGGAACAGATGGATACGGTATAGAGTAAGGGTAGCCTTCTTTCCTGAGTGTCTTTGGTTTCCGACGGGGTCTATACTTGTAGTCGGGATGTTCTTTCATGTGCATGGCTCTCAACCGTTTAGCCTCATCTATGAACGGTCTCTTTTCGTCTTCGGTTAATAGTTTCCATTCGGCCCCTGTTGATTTCCAATACAAAAAATGTATGTTGAAGTAGAAAAAATCCTACTGTCAGTTTCGTTTCGATCAGTGCAAATGCTTACCTAGCCTTTTTGAAATTTCAGAATTGTGCATTTTAGGATTTTCTTGGGCAATTTTCCTTCTCTGAAGCCTAGACCACACCATAAACGCATTCATAGGACGCTTAATATGATCCTCACTTAGTTTCTTTAGATTTCCGACGGTTCCATTGCCCAAGCCAAGGCCCAAACCGTCCGGCGATATTTGAGGCATCGACCCAGTAATTGATGCCATCCGACCGAGGCCGTCGGCATGTCCAAACCCAGCACCCTCATGCATGATGCCCGGCGTTCTGAAACATAAATAAACAGAGGATTCCATAAAATCTGGCGCGGCAAAAACTACGGGATCAAGGGTAAAACAATAACAATTGGTAAATGTGGAGTTACGAATAAAGTTGTAACTCTTTTTCAATATTTGGTATTATAAGAAAAGCACATGGCCACTTTCAGTTGGAACCAAATTGTAAGGTACCAAGGAGCCAAAGGCCTTTTTGACGTCGGCACAGGGGCAATCGTTTTACAATGAAAATTTACGGCTATGGTGAGGGGGTGGGTGCAGCTGAAAGTGGCAGAGCTACACAACCGATCAGGTAAAAGTAAAACAAGTTTCGTGTGTCACTCAATTATTCGAAATCCTGTCAGATAACACCGGCTGGGTGTAAAGCAACTACATTCCCGTCATATTTATTAAATTCTAAATAAGACAGACGTCAAAATGCATTTAAAAGCTACCGACAAAATCGGTAGAAAGATGAAAATCAAGAAATTCATGAACAACAAGAGCATTCAATTTTAACGTCACATAACCGATGGCTTTAACACTCGGATACCATGGTGTTAATTTTTTTGTTAGAGCAGTAGCATGGTGTCGGTCACATGCAGAACAACTAAAACTTTTATTGATTCGTAAATGAATGCTCCCGAAGAAACTGACTAATACAACAAATAGTACTCAATTATAACGCCAGAAAATCTATATTCCATCATTCGGTCAGTACAGTCCAAAGTATACAAGACAGAATTCCTATTTGGAATGCAATTGATGTGAAAGAACATGAAAACTGAACAGTTTCGTATTACGAAACATGTAATTTGAACAATACATGTAAAGTAGACTCTGCGAATGAAACAATAAAGTAACATCAGGCATTTAATAACAGCACTGTCATAGCTAGATTCGTTTCTTCTTTCGGGAAATAACTACTAATACAGCAAATTTACCATAGTTGAACTCTACATTTCCAGCTGCATAATGAAATGTATCAAATCAGGGAACAACGATTGTAGTATTATATATTTGTAGCGTGTTGTAGTGTCCAACCGTGAACCAATGTCAACAGGTATTTTGGGACTCACTCCGACACAAATTGTAACACACAGATTAAAGCTGTCCTAAACTGACTGCCGGCGGTGGTGGGTGGGGGGGTGGGGGTAGAAGAAAGGAGAAGGTCGGTCCCCTTACTTACACCTCATAACAAGCAGTTGATACTAGAAAGAAAGAGAAAATGTCTCGTTTGTGGAGTGCACCACATAATTGTCACTGTGTCTGACAGCTTAAAGAAGCCTGTTAACTTGTACAAATAAAGCAATTGAATTAGCCAAACATTTAGCATTTAATAGGAGTCTACGTCACTACAGTGGGCCCTCAGGTCTCCCGAAGGAAACTCTCAGAAATTTTGTAAGAAACAATAACTATTAAATAATAGTCCAATCATTGTACAACCGTTTAACTAATATGGAATATTTCTCTCCATCGGAACGAGAGATTATGTATTTGATTTTTTTAATAGCAAATACGAGGGGATTATTTAAATTCGCATTTGGTATTAACATTAATAAATTAAATGCATTTTAATTTACCTCATTAAATGTCTCGAAGTCCTCGTATGAATTTCCAAATCTGTGGGTGAGCCTTCTCCGGCGACCCCAAAAGGATGAAAAAGATGCAGTTCGTCGGTATCAAACTGCTGGGAAACCGTCCCTTTGGGACCCCAGCCAAACAATCACAACAACCACAAATAATTTAATTTGAACAAATCAAATCATCCTTGAGCACAAGCACCCTTGTAGATTGACACCGTATCCCGTGTTTCTCTCACGTTAAGAGCAACAGAAAAAAAGAAAAATATTTTAAAAGAGAAAATCTGCGTTGCCCGAGCCAGTCAGGTTCTTGTCAACCGAAACAGGCAAGTGACTGTCTGATGCCTTCTGCCTTCCGTTTGCTACCTGTCACTGCCAACTCAGAGAAAAGAAACCAGGGGAAGACTGTCCCCCCTGCACTGCCGCACACTACCACTTCATCCCTCGTCGTCGTTTCTCCTCCTAGCGTGCGTCGCCACCAATGACGTTCCAGTTGGGTGGGGTTTCTCCTTTTCTCTAATCTTGTTTATTCCCCGTCCCGCGTTACCTTTGAAAGGTGCGCCTGGTGCATTCCTTCCCCTCTTCCACTTTACCCTCTGCAAATGACCAAATGTAACTTTTATTTTATTTAAAAATAATTTAACTAATTCTGTTCTGCTGATATTTCATGGATAAAAATTCAATTGGACTTCCACTTGCATGTGCACGGCAAATAATATTTGTAATTTTCGTACTTTGTTTAAAACTAAATATGTTCATACGTTGCACTGCTTTATTTAATTACCGAGGGCTGCCGCGTTGTATTGAGTAACTCAAACTCATTCTCTCTCCCGTGTTCGACTAATCTTAAAATTGTAAAAAACCAAGTTTGAAAAGGTTACTTGCGAGTTCTGTGAGCATCTTGTGTTCATCTATAGGTGTCCTTTTCATATAGGACGAAATACGTTTTCTCCCCTCGTTGCCTTTTCTGGCCTTTTGTCATCAGTCAACTTCCCGTACAAAATCGCCTTTTATTCCGACTTATTTTATTCGACCTCTTTAATTTTGAGTGGCCCTCCGAGACTCAATTTCTTTCTCTATTCTTCAAAACCGACCTTTTTCCGTTTTAATTTGACTAGGCCACAAAGCACGAAACGATAGATGACAACTTGATGTTGCAGTAACATTTTGATACATATATGGGAAGCGGTGGTGCCCACCGGAAGATATCTAATTGATTACTCTGTTGTACAGTTATTACTATGGAAAAATAAAACTCAAACGCTTCCAAATTAAATGTGGATTGAGAAAAGGCAAACGGACTTAACGAGAGGAATTGTCCCCCGTGTGTTGCTGGGCACCATCCAATACAAATAAAATAATAAAAAAAAAAGATGAAAGAGAAAAAATTTTTGGGATAATCCTTAATTTTTTGAAAAATAAAAAGAACGAAACAAACAGAAAACTAGTTCCAGGTGCGAGGGGAAAACACAAAAGAAACTCATACCTAGGCAGGGATTAAGGTGCTACTCTAGTCGAGGTCCTTTGTCACCTATCAATGGTACAAAAGACCCGGAATAAAGGAGAGTGCTTAAGTTAACGCTATAAACTATCTAATATCTATAGGGGGATGACCCTCGTGCTTATTAATTGTACCGCCACTTTTATTTAGATGAAATTGTCACTGGGAAAGCTAAACCCGTGTTGTTCACTTCTTCCGAAGACCTTCTATTCAGACATTTCTAATACTTTAGGATGTAACAGAACATTCGCCTTTCGTATTTAGAAAAGTTGCGTGTCGTTTATTGTAGGTGTAGGTAATTTTTGTGTGTTCCAAACAATTAGCTACTCCTATTCCTACGTCACATTTACAACTCCACTCAGGATTATGATAAAATAATTAATTCGGTTATTGATCTCGGGTTTCATCCAAAAGCCACGATAATACCATTATCAATCCGTACCTTTACGTTCACATAAGACAAGACAAAATAAAAAGAGCATACATGAAAGAACGTGACGTAGTTGATTTGACGTATCAAATGCTGGTGTCATTTGAGAAAAAACATGTAGAATAACCAAAAATAAGTAATAAAAACCGATACAAAGAGAAGGTAAATTAGGGAACGAAATCTAGAATTAGTTCAGAGAGTAAACTGAACACGAAGTAAACTAAAAAGAGAATCATGGATAGTTAAAGAGTCGTAGTCACAGTGTGACATTCCCACATTCTGTTGAACTGCAACTGCAAATCTAACGCAGATATGCTGGGAATAAAAAAAATTGCAAATTCAACTAGGCGAATGGGGTTGGAAAAAGTGTCCGTTTAAATGAAAACCAAGGGGCTCAATGTGAGGTTACAATTTTTATTTAGAGTTGTACACGGTAAATTTACTCCCCATTAAATTTATATTAAAATTCGCCAAAAATATGATAATGAAGGGTTAGGCAAGGGTTGACATCAAACCATTGATTTCATGCCTTTATCTCAATCAATATCTTATTGTGTTCCAATAAAGGTATAAACCTTTTAACGGTTAATTTACATCCATGTTAGTCTCTTCCCATCAATTTCACTCTGATTGGGGCAAACTTTGTTCTCCTGCGAATCTCTTGTTGCCAGCCAGTTTTATTCTCTTTTAGTAACATTATTACAAGTTAGTTTGACGAGTAAATGATTACTTGAGTGAGAGACCGGCAGAAATTGAATGGAAATCTCAATATGTACGAATGGCAGCCGAAACGCGTGAAAGGACGCCAGAGGTCACACCAAAAACCAGCCAACCCAACTTGTACTGTTTCACTTTAAATTAAAACAATATTTATTATTATATATTTTTGTTTTGTGGGCACACCGTCGTTCCATTAAAGGTAAAGGGACCGGGGGAGGGGTGTGGGGTAGCACTTGTATGTGGCGGTAGAAGGTGTGAATACTTTGGATTAAGACACTTATCTGACATGATGGAAATGTAAGGCAACAGAGGCTGGGCCCATGTCAGAATTATTTCCGCTCCCATTTTTAAAAAGGACAACCCTTTTGGAAATTCGTCTTTTCTATTATTATCCTCATTCCCATTTAGTCCTACAATTGTTGGAAATGGAAAGCAGAAAAAAGGTAATAAAAATTTGCATTTAAAATTGCACCCGATATTGACTTTAATATTTTTGCATTTTATACCAACCCCTTTTCATTTCATTTGCAATTCATTTATGCTCCAAATCAAATTCTATTTTAAATTATTTGCCAAATCTTGAGGTTTCGTTTTCTGGTGGCTTGTACCTCTCCCCCCCCCCCTGTCCCGTCTCTCTGTCTCTCTCTACATTTAATATGTGTTAATTTTATGCCACTCAAAAAAAGCATTTTTTATATTCCACTCTTCTATAGTGATTCTCTCCCTGTTTACCTCGCAAAAATTTCACCCCTTAATAGCAGCACAACGTCTCTAGGGTAACCCGAATTTCTTCACAGAAAATATGATTTTATCTTTACTTCTCAGATGTCATTTAGTTGTTGAATAAAAAAAAAAAGAGTTCCAGTTAAGTTTACATAAACGTCAAACTCATTTCCAGAGTTTCTAAAATTTTTATTTCATTTTCGCCTCCACACAAGGATGCACACATTTATGGGCAATAAATTTCTAGTTTGCTACAATACATAATACGATAAATGAAGCAACTAAAGCATTGTGTAATTTCCACTCGTTCGGTGATTAGAAACTGTGGGGAAAAGCTTTCTGTGAGTGAAGAAGTCACGTAGAGAACGTGTGCCCCGTCATTTGGACATGACTTGAAGAAATCAGTGGAAACATGAGATACTTATTTCCATAAAAAAATTGAATCTGTGAAGAGAAGTCGATTGGCAAATATTGAAAACAAAAGCTCACAAGGGGTTTCCTATTTAAAAAGCGAACTTGAACGAACGGGGACGCCTCTCTGTCAATTCAAAATTAAAAATAAATAGAATTTAATTAAACATCATTGTTTCACTGTTTTCCGACCAATTCACTTTTATGACAATTTATTTGTCCGAAGACTTATGCTTATTTTTCTTTTGCATTCTTTTGTTAACGGTCAACCCCTTTCTTCAGGTCTCTGGAGAATTTAAAATCTCTTCCCGTTTTTGTGTTCCACCTTGAACAGACGTTTCCATTATTTGCACTTTTCCACTTACTCAATCAATCACCAGAATAGTGTTCTTGAATGATTTTTACATCTAGTTCGGCTCTCCCGTATCCACTTCCTGTTTCCCATTCCTCATATCAGCACTCTTCTACGGCTCTGTTCCTAGCTGGGCTGCTGGTATTCATTGAGGTAATAATGATGTTAATTGTTTTGGCAATGAAACTCTTTTACGCATTCTGGTGTTTTTCTCTTTTGACTAATCGACAAGGAAATTTCCAGCCAGCTGGTTATGTTACGCTAACCATCTGAAGCTAACCAGCTAAATCAGGGTTAAATTTCTTAAAAATTTGGTTTTTCTAGAGCAATGAGTGACATCTGATATTAAAAATGATAAAATATGAAATATTTGAAATGAAATATTGGAAAACGGATAAAAAAAGAGAATGATTGTCAGATAAATAAATAGAAAATTGATGTGGGAGAAGAGGATAAAAAAATGGAAGCAGAAAATAGAAAAAGGAAAGGAACGGTAATGGAACTGACAGTAGTTTGACGGTAGGAAGGTTTCTATTTAGACCTCATTAATGGCAAATTCTGTCTGATTGAATATTCAGGAAAATCTGATAAGAGCTTTTCCTATCATTCATCTGCACTTCCCTCACATTCATCCTTTCCATCTTTTCTCCGAAAGATTTTCTTATTCCCAAAACATTTAGTTTGTCGGTCATGTAAAAAATTGTCACTCATTCTTCGTAATAGAAAGTCGAAAAATAATTGTAAAAATAACAAATATAATGTCACGATTATCAGACAACATTTGTTTCGTAATTTTATACATTTATGTGTCATTTATTACGTAAATGAATTTACCATGCACTCAAACTTTGGTTCTCTCCCTGTGGCCACCAGCCACTTTTTTTACTTCAAACAAGGAAATTTCAACAGAGTTTAATTTCTGTTTCGACCAACACGTGTTTACTATTTTTTCGGCACCTTTTGTTAAATTCTACCTATAGTTCGTTAATATTAAACAAACAGTAAGGAGGAGAAGCAAATCTATTTTTATTTCTTTTTCTTAACAATTGAATCAATTTGAATTGGTGTATAACAAAACCGTCCTTGAATTATCTTTATAACAGGTTTTCTTTGCTTGCCGTTCTCATTAGCAGCCTTTGCTTCTTTTTCTCCGTATCCTCAACGGTAGACAGTCAAACTCTATTTTTCACAGTCTATCCTGCGACCAACTGTACAGGAGTACAGCCAATGCTCCTGAGGAACCAAAAATTTTGAAACAACCAAGTAGGAAATAACTGCACACGTCTAGTTGGATTCCAAACTTAAAACATCCCTCGAAACCATGTACGCCCCTCTACGTGTACATTGTAATGAATCTTATTCAATTAAAAACTACGTTATTAGTCGTGCATTTTTATAATAAGAAGGAAATCGATAACTGATTAATCATGTATACACACGAAAATAATTAGGACTGACCACAAAATGGTAACCCTGTACCTTTGAGATGAAGAGAAAGACTCCTTATTACCTAAAATGTTTTAATTTATTTTCTATTTAATTTTTAATTCTTCTTCCTAACACCTAATTATTATTAGATTAGATTTGCCGCAATCCGCGACGGATTTTATCTGACCCGTGTATTTTGTCAAAAGCCAGAGGAACAGTCACTGTATTTTTTTCTCGTTTAGGGCGTTTAAATGAGAAAATGAAAAGTCAAAGTCATACACTTGGCCAAGAGCTCAAGCGAAAGCTTTCTCTATGATTTGACAGCTACAACTTTGTTTTAGAGAGATCCGTTCTCTTCTATGGTTTTCACATTGTCAATGGTTCAGTGATCGTCAAAAGAGAACTTTCACACTCGGAAGACTTGTACTGTTTGTCGAAAATTTCTGATACTTCCAGGTGTTGATTATCGAAAATTCGGGGTTCTCGTCGAGGTATATTTTAGGGATTGGATGAGGGTTACGGATCAATCAATATAAACAATGGTAGAAGAATGGAATTCAAAGGGTATCAAAAAAAAAACAAGGAGAGTCCTTACGGAGAAGATGAAAAAATTTGCTGTGTCATTCATGCACTTAGTCAGTTTGACAGCCACAACTAATGCGGTATAGATTGTGCACATCTTCAGAATTGACACTTCTTTTCGGACTTTAAAAATGAACACACGTGCCGTGTACAGCCGATACCATAACTCACTGATTTGTCACTCAAGTACACATTCGAAATTATTAAGCAAGACTTGTCTTATTAAGTAAGACAAGTAAAAATGGTAATGCATCTCTCGCTTATTTATTTCTATATCTCTCATCTATTCTTAAAACCGTGGCACACATACTCACGGAAGTTCGCACATCAAACGTTGTTTTGTGAAATTCGTTTAGAAATTTAATTCAAATGGATACATACAATGAATCTGAAATGAAATGAAATGTGTATCCTACACTAGCTGCTAAAAGACTTTCAATGAGCTGGTAAATGATTGAAAAAAAACCAAGACAGTCAGAAGCATCAGAAAAGAACCGAAAACAGCGGGAGAATTCGACCTGAGCAAGAATGGAATGCCGTTGAAAACCTGGACCCGTCCAGTCTGGTCGCATCGGAGACTTAAAGACGCCAGCTGCCACATACCTGAAATCCCCAGGGTAGGATTCTGACACCCTTAAATCTCTCAGAGACCATTCTTCGTTTGTGTCCTCCCACCCGGGCTTTTTGTTTAGTTTTCTTTCAATGAAAAAATTATAATTTTTTTATTTCAACTGATGTCCATAGATATAATCGTGCGACTCAGTTCTCTTTGTCTTATTAGAATGATACAAATTTTCTGTGAAGAGCTTCAGCCTAGTACTGACATATTTTATCATTTGCCTAATACGAACCTAATTAGTTACTGTTTGTATTATTTCTAATCATCTATGAATTTCACCGTAAGATATGTTTGTTTCACGTGAGGAGTTTTATGAGGGTGACCACTTCCTGATCGGTTAAAAGTCACAAATACAAGTTAGTGTTTACTCCAAATTTTCTTCCTAGAGCACACGCAACTATTATTCCTTATTAGAGGTTCACTTTGTAAAATTACTACACGATTCTTTCGAGTTGTTAGTTGTGCAGGCATTGAAACACCACAAAGGTGGAGTACCCAAAATTTTATCCCGTGGTCAAGACCTCAGGTGTCTTTACAGTTCCATAAAAGGTGCTAATCTTATTCTTTTACAAGGGAGAGAAAAGGGACACTAATCTTCTTTGAATGGCCGAAGAAAAGGTTTTATTGTCTTTGAATGAATCCAACAAAAAAGAATTCTCTTCTTATTCTCTGATTCTTTTTTTTTCCAGAAACCAAAACTTGTTTTTCTCCCGGTTTTATTGTTCTCGTTCTCTCTCTCTCTCTCTCTCTCTCCCAGCATTTCAAACAAGGGTTGAAGGGAAATTCCGATACGTCAGTGGCAGTGTCACAGGTATAAGGATCAAAGGTACAAAGTTCCCGCCTTGAATTTAGTATATTCTTGTCGGCATTTAGCCAGAGAATTTTCTGTGAAGGAATACATTTACCCTGTCCAAATTTGTGAAAAATGAAACGTAGTCCATCAGATCAGAAATGACGGTGTTGAATTGAATGAATGGCAAGAACCCTCAAGAGGTTCCTCACACGTTCAATGTTCAATGAATGTCCAAATCGTAAGTTAGACAAGTTCGAAGAAGAAACAAATGAATCAACAAAGAAAATTATTTTCGTTCAGTTCTATGCTGTAACTATAACATTCCTTACTTAGTAATTTAAATTGCTCTTATTTTTTATTACTACTACTACCACTACCAGTAGCAAAACAGGTGGTAACTTGGTATCACAAATAACAACTATTTGTCGCCGGTATTCGAGACACTCAATTTAAATTTCTTTTAAATTGTTTCAAGTTCATTTGATGGCGTACAAAATACTTGTCACCACCGGACGTATGAAAATATTTTTTCTAGTTTTTGGGTGGTCAAAATTCAGTTGCATGAGGGCAAAGCAAAATAGTGTGTCACGTGTCACACTATTTTGCTTTTTATTTTTATTTTTTTTATTTTAGAACTACGACCACTACGAGGCATGTAACAGGCTTAGAATGGAAAAAAAGATTGCATAAATTGAATGAAATATCACGGCAACCTTTTTCGAATGTACCTGAGTACAAAATTAAAGAATGAAATATGTCGGTGCCGGCTCGTCTGTTTCGGTCTCAACTACCACATAAATAAATACCTGAATACCTGCCCTTCCCCTTCTTCTCCTTCTCCCCTTCCTTCAAAATGTTTCAAATACACGCACACCTAAGTCATCTTTCAAAACAAATTCCAATAAACCTGAATATCATTTGAATGATTTTCTTCCTCAAGAACTCTGTTGTCTTGTTCACCTAAATTCTTTACGTATCCTTCTCTCGCTCTACGAGAGGTCAAACCTACCTTTTCTAATAATTTTTTAAACAATTTTAAGGACCGCCCAAGCGGAAAGGAGTCGATACTCGAGTAGAATGACACTCAAGACGATTCAAAATCAAATTCATTAGCTATTGTGGGTGTTGTTTTTGTACAGTGAATAATATCAAAAGAAGAGAATACCTGAAATAATTTAGGAATAACCAACTAGCATTTCCTACACGATTCAAAGACAGGAGAAACGTAATATTCGATTGATAGCCAAAGTTAAGTTTAGGACAAGAATTATATAGTAAATATTGTCTCTTGTATGATGAATTGACGAATGAAATGCCCTTTATACTTATCATTGTTCTTTGTCGTAAAACACCGTGTTCTGTTTTGGTGACGGGGGTTACCCCCCTTCCCAAACGTTTCGCCAGCTTTCCCAGCTGCTGGCATCATCAGTGGCATCAAGTGGTTTTCTAGCATTAATCGTTACTTAATCGAACCGAGTCAAATAACAACTGAAATGTCCTTTCTCTTTCCTCCCTCTTTTCGCGATTTTTGGCGAAAATAATGTTGGACTGCGACTCGAATTGTAGCATTTGTTATTTTTGGTTTTATTCCTTCCTTTCTCGTGTGTATGTCACTTTGCTTGCATTCATTAAGACAGTATCAGATTTGGCCTGTGGGATAACAATAAAAGTCCACAGTGTGAAGTAAGACCTAGAGACTCCAGGAATTCCACCCTCTTCGGTCTTTTTATTTACCACTTCTTTCTTTGTGATCTGAGCTCCACACAGGTGTCCCATTGTGCCTCGCCTTAGGGGTGGGTCACCGCACCATTGATTCATTATCGTTTTCTGATTATTGTTGTACATCTTGAATGCATTCCCTGAATGGAACGTGGTTTTATGCGTTTGTGGAATTCTTGAAGTGGCTCACGGGTGTGCCAGAACGCGCAATATTGTCAATGTTCGCTCTCGTGGTGGACAGCACCCACCCCAAGAGACAAACGAAGGGGAATACTCCGGAGGATTCTTCTTGAAATGAATAATTTCATTACCACATATCGTACCTCTCTCCTTTATTCCCGGTGAAATAAAATTTTAAATTTGTAACAATATATTTGGTTATTTCTTTTTAACATTTATACGACCTGTGTGTCTTTCAATTGAATTCAATGTATAAATGTACCAAAGAAAAGCTCAGTGTGTGCCTCTGTGCCTATCCCGAAGGCAAAATTATAAAAAAAGAACAATAGAATAAAAGTTGACTTATTAAAATTAAAAATGTAAATTACTGAGTTGGGACTGGTGGCAGAAGATTCTCTTTCCCAGTTGCGTTTTACTGCTATGTCTTGAGAGACACAAGCAGTTTAAATAATCCTTCTTTAAAGCCATTAATCCGATGCCCGATGTATTTAAGGTACGGGCGAAGGGAAGAATGAAATTAGGGCCATAGGTTAAATCGTAATGAAGGACAATCAAGGGCGGTAATTGTGTTGTCATATCATCTTGTTATTAAATTGAACTTTGGTTCCAGTGAAGCCCCCGGGGCTCATACCTGAGGTCTGACTCACAATTCATTATTCTTTTACTTGTCGTACATGGGAGAACCGGGACAATAGTGAGACTTGCGTTCACATGTACAATATTTTACCGATCCAAACGCTTATTTTTGTGGAAGTAGCCCTATATACTTGATTAATTTGCTCACGTGACAAATCAAAGGAAAGGCCCGTAAGAATTTCACATCTGGAAGATTAAAAATTAATATTTTCGAATATTTATTACCAACACTTAATATTCGATAAACAATGCATTACCCTATATGTTCTTTTGAACTATCTCAATTAAGTGTAACGAGACATTCAATTATATTTGTTACATAGGATTCCGCATAGATTTTTTCATCATCCAGAATGCTAGTTTGAGGTCCACCGTAGATTTAGGGAGTATGGAAATTGTCTTGGTTCGTCGAATGCTCTCCATTTTGGCTTTTATCCACCTTCTTACAAGGAGTGTTAATTTGTACGAGAGGGTCGCACGTAACACGCAACAGGTCATTTTCACGACGGTTGTAACTTACCGTATGCACTTTTGGAAATAGGGAAGACCACAGTGACTTGGCATTGTCTGTGACATTGGATTTTCAAGGTGATAGGGTTTTCCAGGGTCAGAAATGATCGACCGGTATTACATCAATGCAAACTATTATATGCCTCTGATTTATTGATTGCCGGCCGCCTCATCTAACGGCTAACGGTACAAATATTCTCTAAATTGTTTCAAGGCAATTAAAACTTTCACTGGCCGATGAATTAATAAAACATATATTGAATGATGAAAACTAATTATTGTACTAAGGTTAGGACAAGACGTGCGTCTCGATACAGATAGTACCAAAAAGTATAAAAAAAAAGATATTAAGTAAAGGAGGAAAGGTGTGCATTTGGGTACTTTCAATTGTGTCAGGTACTTGAAAGTGAAACAATTTTATGATATTGAAAAAAAAAGAGAATACCTATAATGTTTTATTTCTTTCTTAGGAACAACACAAGGGAAATGAAATTTTAGGAAAATGGCAAGGGATGTAAATTTACAACTGTATTGTTTATAGTTTAGAGGGTACAAAGGCGTCGGTGGAAGAGGGCGATCCACTATTTTTCTTGGGTTCACAATTTTTATAGTACGTCGACAGTGAAGAATTCATTTGAGCGCCTTCCTACCCGAAATTTAAATTGCTTTATTGCTGTGCCGCAGCTTAACAATAGATATTCATAAATTATTTCAAGACTCCTCTCTTCCTATATTTATATATATATATATATATATTTTCTTTTTCTTTTTCTTTTTTTCCTTAGCTGTAAATCCTTTTCTTCTTTTTCATAGCATTGATTGGCGCTATTTAACATTGCCCACAAATATTTTGAGTCTTTTAAAAAGAGCATTTCCTCCATATTTCTTAGTTTTCTATTCTTTTCCTTTTTTATTTTAAAAAACAACTACGGAAAAAGGGCATTCAGTGAGGACAAAGAGATTTCCACAACGCTTATACTCATGGCTTTTGATTTTAAAATTTTCAGGAAGCTTCATAAAATAATGAAGTAACCTTCACCTTTTTCTCCGGGAAATAGACGTAGAAACATCGCAATGGCTCATAAAGTTATAGAATGTCAAAACTAAATTTCTACCCCTAAGTCGAAATATGTGAATATAATTATAAATCTATTTATAGCAAATTCTGACTACCTTGTGAGAATCTCCGGGACAAAAAAGAAGATTGTTGTCTTTTCTCCTGATGGAATTTTGTGTATCTTTGCAAAACATATTTGCAATATGAGAGAATTGTTAACCTGTAATAATGTTAAGTCTGAAAATCGTCACAATTTGTTTCTTTCTTCAACGTTACGAAGACAATGAATATTTGAGTTCAATTAGTCGAACTGGTTTTGGATTTCTGTCATTCCAGTATTTTTGACGAGACCTAGGAGGAATGATGAATTTACGACTGTTGGGACGCGACGACCTCCACCTATAAAAGTAACTCGTAAATCAAATCAGACTTTCTCTCTGTTTTCTCAACAAGACATTTCTATCCGATTTGTATTGACATTTACGTTTTTGTGTGAAACCAAAAATGGGGTTTTTAGCCTTTTTGTTTGGAGACCGACAAAGTGAAATTTTCGTTTGCCTTTTTTTTTTATCGAACTATAAATATTTCCTTCCCCTCCTAGAAGCAGAACCGAATAAGCTCAATATTCGGCAAAAGACTTTCGAAAACAGGTTTTAGTTCTTTTACCATTACTAATAGTTTCATGTGTTATTTCAGAAATCAAATATACGCAAATATCAGTGTATTTACCCGAATTAAAAACAGTTTGGTGATTTTTGTGAACATTTTTACTATAGGAATAGAAAAAACGAGCTGTAAAATGTATAAATAAGTAGTTAAATAGTGAAAGTATCAAGAATATCTATTAAATTTGGTTTCGATGATGTAAATTTAATTTCTTATTAAACTGTTTGCGGTTTCCAGCAGTCGTTAACATTCATTCATCGATAAAAGTTAAACAAAAATAGATTTTGTCGCATCAGAGGTTGAAGTGCATTACCATAAAAATTAGAATAAACGAATTGCATAAGGAAAATCGAATGAAAGAAAAAACCCAATATCGATTAAGGAGAGAGAGGCGAGTGAGAGAGAGAGAAATTCTTTGTTGTTGTTGTTGTTGTTGTTGTTATCCCCTTTTACACCAATCCTCCTCCTCCTCCTCCTCCTCCTCGTTCTCCTTTATATTTTCTATCTGAGAAAAGAAAACTTATTCTTCGGGGGAAACCATCAGAATTGTAGTGACAAGAGTGATACTAAACTTCTTTTGAAAATTTCGAATGTATTGTTGGAACGAAGAATGGGGACAACGGGATAAGAGACGTGTATGTGACATTTTTGAGATCCGAACCAAATTCGGTTTTATTTATTTTTAATCAAGCAGAAATCATTTTCATTGTCACCCCGAACTGGATTTAAGCAGTGGCCCTTTGTACTGCCATTGAGGTAATCTCTTGGTGGGAATTAAGGTGATGAACCAGTAGCCAATATCCTGGATCGAGAAACACTTCTTATCCTTCACCCATCTTATTCGAACTATAAGAGAAATCGCTCCTCTGTTTGTTCAAACTATCACGACCCTAGTACCTGCCCAATCCTTTTATTTACTTGACTATAAATTACGGAAAATTTGTACGCCAAATTTTACCATGCCTTAGGACGACACTAACTGGATGACGACTCCATTGCAAGTGTTAGGTTTTATTTTATTACGGTCGGCAGGAGTAAAGGTAATTAATGTTGAGTTTGCAGGCCAGGAAGCGGTTCGATACAAAGAAACCAGGTGTAATTAGTGAACCGAACAGTAAAATTACGCGTACTTTTATTATTTCGACCTACCTTACGTCTCCTATAACGTCTGATATTCCTTTCGTTTACACAATTGGACTGATTATTGCTAAGGGATGATTACACCTGATGATTACAAGATGCCCAAAAAACATCGTCTACATTCCAATGTTGAAAAATGGCAAAGGTACCCACACCAGGTGTGGGGGCAGCGTTCTACCAAATAAACCTTAGAAATGAAATTAATTTCGTGTCGAAACAAGATAAGAAAATGAACATGGACGTTTTCATTGAAAATTATTTATACAATTCTGTTACATATTTATAATTATTTCGAAGAATTCGTGCGATATTATATATTGCACGAAAAAGCATATAAAAATTTACCCGTGTAATAAAATGTATGCTTTAAAACGGTCTACTCCATTCAGGTAACAGAAACAGAAGCTGTTTACTTAGTTGATGTAAACATAATTTGTTTACTGTTATAATCAGACACGCTACAACGACATGAAAACATGACAAAAAAATTTCTTTTGTTTCTCACCTGAAGTGAATGGCTCGCGGGGCTCAGGATACACGTGAGGAACACAATTTTTATTTCAGGTTTCTCATTAATTTTTCGTCGTTTAGAAAATTCATAGTTCGTAATACAATTTTTATGCAAAGGTTAACTGAACGTTGGTTTCATCCTGTCACTAAGTCAAACAGATACAAGTCACTAAAAATTGTACTACAGCATGTCTAGCGTAAATAGTAAACATGTCAATATTGAAGTGAACAAGGTCTCCTCACCTCACCAACAACTGTTCTGTTGTCTTGAAAATATTCGCTCTCCTCAATATAATACACGACCTCAGCAAAATACATCTATTTTAATTTATTAGGAGAATGTCATTCATTGTTTATTACATTACATTAAATTGTTTGTGATTTCTTAAGGCAGATCCCTTTCTATGAGGGAACTCATTCAAATTAAAATATTCTCTTTAAAGTAAAAGTTTAAAATTTTAAATTATCAATAATTTCCTATGTGGAAGGCACACGTCTTTGACAAAGTTCACCGACAGCAATTGCCATCGATTGACAATAAGATATTTGTTAAAGAACGAGTATCTAATTAGCTCCCGCGGTACTTTTTAAACTCTTCTCTGTGTTGCTCTGATTAAACAATGGATCATGTTTGTAAACTGAAACGGAGCTTTTGTCATGTCTGAAAGCCAGGCTTTTAAAATTTGTTTTACCAATTTCCCCATTTTGATTTTCCTACAATTCCACGCGTGATTACAATAATGGATTTCAATTGCAAATATTTTACGAATGGTATTGGCTATTCCAATCAAAGTGTATATTATTTTTCCATTTCTTCATTTATTCAAGTCCATATCGCCTCGGTGGGTGACTACTTGACGTGTGAGCAAAGTTCCGATTGTGTGACATGACGTGTAATGACAGACAATTCAAACAAACAAGGCTTCTCATAGAAACAGTGAGAAAGGCTATGGAAAAGTATCTGTTTGATGAAAATTAATCGTCCAGAAACAAAGCAGAGACGAGGGTTTTAAGGATTTTAAGGGGGGAAAAAATGGTTCATCCCTCGATGCGATCGTGGGGCCAATACCCCGGTCTGGTCCTCCTGTCCTTATTGTTTGTGTTTTTTATTAGAACATTCGACGAGGCTTGCGGTTGGGCTGGCACCCGTGTCCCACGTCTGCTAATGTCTAATTGTGATGAGCTCCTTGATGTGAGAAAATGCCTATTACTCGGGGGTTTCAGACCGAACATTTTGAAAGGAGGAATCCAGAGTGTTTGTTGTAATTACACTCTCAACTCTGAGTCGAAAGAAAAATCATTATTCCCAGGTATTTGAAAGTAGAAAAGTAAAAATCACGACAATTTTCGGTGAAAGTTAGATGTGAGGAAGGAAGGAAAACCAGTGGAAAATAAAAGGCGAGGATAACAGATAAAGAGATGAAGTAGTGGAAGTGAAATATCGAATGAATAACAATGGCATATTCGTGGAATGGTAAGTCATTGTTCACGGGGAGGACAATGAAGGGCCATTGTCCATTGAAACAATGGATAACGAACGGGGACCGACACACTCAATGGAAAAGGTCACCATTCGGATCAAAAGCGGTTTGCGACTGTTTTTCCTAGGAAAATTCTTTTTGTTTGTCAAATTTGATTATTTAGATTCGTCCATTTAAGTACTCGTTCCGTCATGACATGCCCAACGGTATCTTGCATGCATCGGATGGGGTTGGAATGAAGAACTACATTTACATTTCCTTCTCATGAATTGGATATGTAACACGTATCATAACCCGCGGTTCATTCAATGAGAATCGCCCCAGGTGGGCCATCCTCAGTTCCACCTTGCATAAGCCGGTGCAGACGAACCGGACAGACACGATGGAGCCCACGGTCGGCTGTGTAACACCTCTAATTCTACTATGGGAGTACAAAAGCGAATGGTACGTGCCGCGTATCCTTCCAGTTGGAAAAAGCCTTTAAACCTACGGACATATTTTTGTTTAGAAAATATAAAAAAAAACTTGAAATATTGATTCCTATGAAAAGTTGCTTGACTCTTTAATAATTTATTTGTTGGTAGGCTTTCCTGATAGTTGAACAAGGTCCTATGTGATTCCTCTCTCACTTTTTTAATTACACATTATGTAATTTTTTCTGATTATGTCTGCTACCCTCAACGTATTCAGAATAAATGTGGGTAGGTAGACTTGACCGGTGTGCAGTGTACCGTATTAGTTATATTATTTCACTTGGAAATGATTGACTGGTTAATCGACACGTAAACAAAAGAAAAAGGAATATGTCAGATGACACATTGTACACATGAGAATAAATTCATTTAGTGGTGAGACGCGAAGTGCTTCTGGTGGTAATTGGTCCGTCAAATAAAGCTCCTGGGTTTCACGTTAGTACCAGAGCCTAAATAAATAAATAAGTTTCTCAAGTTATGAGTAGCAGACATGAGAATCCAACAAAATTTAAACAAGTGTGGAATACCAATAATGAGTCAAAGGATGAACATATTGCTTTGTGGATTTCCATCGATAAAAATTTTGTATTCCATGATTACAGAATTTGCTGGCATGTGTACTGCCATCAAGAAATAAGAAAACCTGCACAAGTTAATTGTACTTCACATTGGAGATGTCAATAGACATTTTATTGCGACTTGGATGTGTGGGTACAAAAGGATGTGCACCGAGCAAATTTTCACACCTGAAAAGTGCCACGGATGGATGCCTCTGTAGCCAGACTCGTAACTCGACTCGTAAAATTGTATCAGGTAATGAAGTAGATGGTGGAATCCCCAGAGTGGTGGTGCTCGATCTTGTAGCGACGACCACCCGTCGACATACATATTAAATATACCCCCATAAAAAAAACTATTCATCGAGTCGTTGGAGGCCGGTCACCAGAGAACGAAATCAGTTGCTGCCACGACACAATTAACAACGGCTCCATACCAAACGGTATTCCTCCGAGTTAGTCTGAATTATTGGAAATACATCAGATTGGGGGTGCCGAAAAATTACGTCAACAAACTTTTTTGATGGCTGCAAATTGCTCTTCTTACTGCCAAAAAAGCTATCTATGTTTTTTTTTGTTTGAGTGAATGGAACAAATGCATAAACATACGTAATAACAAGGACAATAAAATACAATAAAAATTAATTTTGATTGCTCACCGTTTTTTTTTCTGTTTTTCATAGCCGCATTTCTTTCGTCTGGTTCTTGCCCTCCTACACGGCTCTCTAAATACCGGGCAGTAGAAGCTGAACAAGAAGAAGAAGAAGAAGAATATGACGTTCTCATGTTATAACCTGAAGAATTGCCCAGTCATTTCGAAGTCGATTCGCCTGAATGAAGTTTCGACCAGATCTTGTAAAATCCGGTTTTAGTCAGACACCTGGGATTAGAGTTGGCTCTTCATCTTCTGCTTTGCTGCCACTTATACTTATTTGGAGAAGGAAGGCGGCCCTGCAGGTGTTTTTACACCATCATCCTACAACTATTTAACGCTTTTGTTTGGACTCGAGTGTCAAGTTTCTAAAACTTGGTTTCTTGTAAATCGTTTCCATGTGTGGAATCATTTCAAGTGTTTTGCCCCTCTTTGATGTTAAATAGCCAACATAAATTAGAGTATATTTAATTAAAAAATTTAATTGGACTTTAAACGCTTTTTAAATTTTAAATGACAATGTATGAAATTGTCAAAATAATGAAATGCACAATTATAAGTAACCGAAAACGTAATAGCTGATTAAGAGTAAAAATGGAAGAAACTGGTTTTCGTTCGTTAGATTGTATTAGATATGGATTGCATAGATTTAGATTTATTTATGAATACATCTTAGAGTTATGGAAAACAAGGTAAAGAATTGTGAGTCCTGAGAAGCGTTTCCTTGACGAACCGTTTTCTCCTACACACGACTACATGTGCTTCCATACAATTGGAAGAAAATAATAATCTAATAGGGAGACACCTTTGACGGGGAATTCGATTCAATGAAAACACGATTGATGCAAAGGCAATGGCAGTGTGCGTGTGCAGGCAGACGTCCGTCGAAGAAGGAGAAAGCGTCGATTTTGTCGCGGATAAAGTTGAAAATAGTCGACATGCTGCAACTATAAAAAAGGAGATAAAATACAACAATAATAATGAAATAAATGCAGAGTATGTTTCCATTCGGAGTGGTTTTGTGTACATAAATTGAAAAGAAGAATAAAAGAAACTCGGGGGTGTAAGAGGGAGAATGAAAGGAAGCAGAAGACGGCAGGAAGAAGAAGGAAGGCTCAAGAAGGGGGGATGAAGAAAAAGCAAAAGCATTAGAATAGCAAAACAGCATTCAACAAAATGGGCGGAAGATCGATACAGGAAGTAAATATATTTATCAAAATAATTGGTTGCTTTTCAAATATCCTCTGGCGGTTTTTCCATTTTATACTTTTTAGGCAATAAAAAATTTACGTCGTGTAGCTCAGTTGCCAATTCAATTTCAAGGCACGGACCCAGTTTTAAAAGCATTTTCCTTGCGCCTCAAACTCTCGCATTTTTTTTACTTCAGAAACAGCACCGCATTATCTGTAATTAACGAAATATTCCTATGAGAAAATACTGAATACAGTGAAACAGGTGGCATGTGAGAGTCAGAAAAGTAACTCTCATGAAATTTATATCACATACTTGGAAATCGAAAAGGGAACGATCAAGGCCATCTCCAACCCAACAATTGTATCACTGTCGCAATTAATTTTCGTTTGAAACACGTCTGGATCTTCCTCATCGATCGTGAACGAGTCAAATTTAGCTAAAAACCATATTATACGTGTGCATTCATGTCCGCGTTTGGTATTTTTCAACGAACTCAGGAGCATTCAATTTAAATTGTTGCTTATATATATATATACACACACACAAATATATATGTATACATATAGGATTTATTTGATTTTCTACACTTTGAATATTAAAAAATAATGTTAAATAATAGTCATCGAATTGTAAATTGCATTCCTTTTGTCGTCATCCCTACATGTAAGGCATACGCTCGTAACGGGGGAGTAACCAACTAGTGAACGACTATTGTTTCAGAGATTGAAATTGCCATGAATAGGCGTCAAACAATGCAATTGTAATGTAAGATCCCTGGCGGGTTTGTGGGGTGTGTGGAGAATGCAATCGGAAAATACAAGAGAAAAACCCCGTGAGTAATCCCCTTTTACTTCTTAATTATTTCTCACTTTTGTTTCATCCCCTACATCTTAACCTTCACTTCCATCCCCTTTAGACCAATACGAAATCGAATCCTATTCAATTGATTTCGTGACACCTTTCATCGTGAGATCTGCATTTGCCATCAAAGACGATGTCAACATGATCGGTTCTCCTCTGCGACGCCACGGACTCCAATATTTGAAATTCACTTAACAGCAGACATATGAAGGGATGTTTTATAACAACCCTACGCACCCACTCTATGGCTCTGGATGGTATTTTAACCTGGCCTTAAATCAGGCACGTTACACTTTTAGATATTGCTTTTTCTGGTCGAAAGACAAAATGTTTGTTAATATTTTTTGAGAACTCCTACTCTTTACTCAATCGATTAGGACATCGTTAAACAAGAAATATTAATAATAAAAGCTGCTACATTCAAGGTATGAGAACTCAAAAACCTCAAATTGAAAGGCAACTGATGCAGCAAATTGAATGAAATTGAAATTGCAACTGACAAAGTAAAAATACACCCAATTTCGTTTTCTTTGGTTTGATGTCGACATTGTTTCTTTTTTCTTTTGACGGATACAAAAAGGTTCGAAGGCCCCTCAAATGAAAACTTTCAATGAATTTGAATGTTTGGGATTCCACTCAAGTGTTACTCTCAATTCAACTGTCAAAAAGTAATTCTAGTGATTTCCCTCCCCTTTGATTACACTTAATTGAACTCCCATTGTTTAATAATATATAACAATAAAATATCGTTCGATATTTTGAAATATAAAATATCATTAATGGCTTTATAAGTGCACTAAAAAACATTAAAGGATCGATAAACATCTGCCAAAAACTGCAATTTCTACATTTTCAGGTAAGCCAGTAAGGATGATTTCGACAAGTGCAGTATAGAAAGAAAAAAAGTAAGAAGAAAAAATAATTGTTAAAAAAAGACTAGAGAGACGGTAAGTCTCAAAAAGTAAATGCTTCTGGCGGCCCTGCAATCAAAAGGACTAAGAAAGATTTAAAATAATTTGTAATTTTGACTAAAACCTTTTTCTTTTGAGTTTAGGATTATTTTAAAGAATATTTATTGTTATTTACCAATAATGTATTTGATTTGTTACGCGTTACCGCACATGGCTGGTTTGTAAAGAGCGTATAAATGAAATGATTGAGATAAAAGAGCTTGTCCACAAAGAAGTAGAAACAGTAAATAATACAAATATAGTAGTTGATCTAACACAACTGAACTGTCCGATAAGTTAAAAATAAAGGCACACTCAGGCATTCATTATTTGTTTAACATTTATTGCGTTTCCAATCAGTTCAATCGACAGTAAATCACGTCACTTTGTCACACAAGAGAACCTACGTAATATTTAATTATATCCATTAAACGCATGTGTCGATGAGCGGAGTTGGATAATAAAATATTGTGATTCTCTCATGCATTCAGATACGCCCGGTGCATTTTCTATTCAACACTTGTACCTTTAAGTTTATTTCTATGCGAATTAGTTCGATTTACTCTTGTCTCTCTCTCTCTCTCTCTCTAATACACACACGGCAAGGTAAAATCCTTTTGGTTTTGGATTCAACAATAAATGTAAGAGAAAAACCAACTGAGGAATTAGGTGTTTAATTCTAATATAAAATATAAAAACAAATATCACAATGTTTTTTACCGGTTTTCCTATTATAACCATTTTAAATTATTTGACTGTTAATGTGGTTTTTTTTCACAGGGGTTGAGTTCCAAGTGAATTTCGTTTGTTTTCCCATTGTGTTTCACAATTTAAGAAATCTTTAATGTCATCTTTTTGGTCCTGTAAAATTTTATCTCAGTATCAAAGAGCTACAATCTAATTAACACAATAAATTAATCAATTTGTTGGCTTAGGAAAATGTTCAATTGGCGTGGTTACGAATTCAAACCAGGTTTTTTGCTGGAGCCGAACTTGGGAAACTATCTCTGTAGCTTCTCACCGTGATCTTGGATATTTCATTTGTAACAGAGAACTGATACATAATTACAGGGAAACATAATGGCATGTAGTTGTACCTACCACTTCAGTCGGTCACCGGTTTTGCGCACTTCCTAATGCACGAATTCGATCAAGAATAGTTTGTATCTTCGCAAACAAAAACTTGACAATAACGTAACACAAACAAAAGGGTTCCCACACCATGGACTAGAATATCACAGATACCGGCCTTCGCAATTTCGGCATCTCTAACGTTTCAGAACTCGAATGGGGATTAGCCTGGGCTGTATATGGTCTATATTGACTGGGCGAAGTGGGACTGTGTCCTCCACCACACAGCGAAACGAGTGAAGGTGTCTGGAACAAGGCAGGAATCTGCGTTCCGTGATGAGGTTGATATGTTTTACTTGCTGATGATCCCGTCGGATACAAAGAGTAAAAGGAACTAACAGCTGCGGCGGCGGCGGCAGCAGCAGCAGCAGCCGCCGATGTAGGACAACTGGATTGATCACCGCTGTTATTGTTGCCACCTACTTCATTAGGGCCAGCTACTAATTTGGACAAATTTACGGCATCGAAGGCGGAACCAAAATAAGGTGGCACTGAGGAGTAGTCCAAGGCATGAGGACTTCCAGCTGCACTCGTCAAATAGGGCAACGGAAACCCTGGAAAGCAGTTTGGACGATTCTGTTTTTGCTGTAGCGATGACTTTGGCTTTCTTCTGGGTTTGTATTTGTAGTCAGGATGTTCCTTCATGTGCATCGCTCGAAGTCTTTTTGCCTCGTCAATGAACGGTCTCTTTTCTATTTCAGTCAACAGCTTCCATTCGGCTCCTAACCTCTTTGAAATCTCCGAATTATGCATTTTTGGATTGTCAAGTGCTATCTTTCGTCGTTGTATTCGCGACCAGACCATGAATGCATTCATCGGTCTCTTTATGTGACTTTCTCCGTGAGACGCAAGTGACTCCCCATTCGTTTCGATTCGTAATCCAAACGGGTACCCGTTTGACATTTTCCTAATACGAACAAGTGGCCCTCTGAGAAGAACAGCACACCATCCGTCACACTGATACCTCTTTCTGAGTAGAACAACAACTTGATAACTAAAAGTTCCGCTAAATGTTTTCACCTGCCACTTCGCGCTCAGGTCGACTTTGTCAAACTGAGGCCTACGGCAGGCAGCGTTGGGCCGCATGAGTGAGGGCGGAGCCACCGACGCACTGCCCACGCACCAATACAAGCACATTTTACAAAATTTTAGCTCCGCCTGCATTTTGCTTTCCCCACCGTCTCATCCCTTTTGCAGTCCACTCGTCCACCCGCCTTCACCTGAAGAAAATAAATATTTTTACTTGTGAGCGAGCCTAATTCAAATCAGTTGGAGTTTAATGTATTTTCTCATCGCTATTACAATCATTGTTTAGGGTTGTTTTCAGGTAGTGGTAGTTTTCTTTGCTTTGCTATTTTATTTCTTATTTGCCCTGCGAAAAGAAAATCCAATTAGAAAGGGAAAGGGGTCTACATTTAATTCATTATAATACTGATGGATGACCTAGAAGTCTTGAATGCGATCATTGTACAAATACCATTGTACTGATTGTAGGTTCTTATGAGAGAGGGAGAGAGCTGGACTTTTAGTTTCTGGTAATTTTATACGTAAGCCGAAATAAATAGCCACTATCGCAGATGAGGACACACCAAAAACAAAAATATGGAATTAAGTCATCGCATTTAGGGATACGTCACGTGCAAGAATGAAATTTCACAAAGGGGAAATGAGAAGAAATTTTAACTCTCAAATGAGCACAATTGCGTGCCACATAGAGACAATACATTAAAGTCATTAAAGTTAAGAATAGGTGAGTGGAAAAAATTGACTTTTGATGGCAGTTGAGGAAAACGAGTGAACATAGAAAATTAAAATGCCACAACATAATAAAAATGGTTAACTACAAAACGAAAATTGGATTCGTATATGATAAGTTGAAGAAACCTCATTGTTTAATGGCAGGTCAGGAAAAACAAAAACCAAATTAAATTTATTTAAGTAAAGAAAATCGGGGAACGAAAATTGAAATGTTCGTCATAAAAAATCCAAAGGTAATGTAAAAGGAAAGGGGAAACGAAGAGAAAAACGTGGAAAGAAACCCTTAAACAGTTAATGAAATGAAACGATGGAAACTGAAATGAGTCCGACGAATTTAATCGTTCGATTCTGGCAAAAATTAATGGGAAAAGTAAAAAACACGTTGATTGAGAAATTAATTATGTAACTAATATATATTTATTTAATAAAACAAAATTAAAGAAAATAAGGTACAAGTTTGACGGGATCACTACCTGGCAACTATTCAAGGGCGAAACCCCACAATTTCAAAACTTAACGAGTGAGAAAACTTGCTTTCCCGAGTTTCCTTTGGCCGGAACTGCCTGAACTGCAAGGAACATCCGTTGAAATCATTGAGGATTGAGGAAAAGTTTCAAAAGCTCATTGTAGTTGTAAAAAAAAGAAACATAGGAAACAACTCGATTGAGACATTGAACGTTGATGTGCCAGATGTGGCAGTGCCAGAAATTTCTTCTGTTTAAAAGTTCTGCTGCCCGATTTGCGGGTTTATTTGTTTGTCACCCAAAGAAGCATTATGATTTTTAGGTCCACTAAAGTTAGAGTGGTGAGTTACACAGAAGTGGAGAAGAAGACAAGTGCAAGACAAGAGCACCCAGAAAAGCAATCAATTAGTTTAATTGTTAAATCAATGTTGAGGTGATTGCAGGGGACAGAGCAGAGTTGTTTGTGTGCGTGTGTGCAAGGGGAGAGTGAAAAAGAAGTTTAGAAAAGCCTTTTTCTTTTTCGGTTTTTACTATTTTTCTCTGTCTCATTTAGAAAAGTAGGAGCGGTAAATCAGCAGTAAAATGGACCTATTGAACGAGCCGTTTATCACTAATTGTTGAAAGCATTTGCAGGTAAAATGTAAATTAAATGGATTTGAAGTCTCTTGGGTCGCATAGGCCAAGGCGTCGCCTAACCCATCGCTCACTTTTTATTGCCACAAAACCTTTTTAACTTTCCATTTCCTCACTCCCAACCCCTTCATTCTCCTCTCCAGTCACTTTCTTTGCCTTTCTAATTCAAATGGAATTCTATTTTCCCATTTCTATTAAATCTTTCATGTTTATGCCTTTTTTTGTTTACCAGTTGCGAAATAAGTATATTTTTCAATGGACAGAGTCCTTTTGCACTTCCTTTTCTGTTACATAAAGGAGCAAGTTATAAGATTGACACAGTGTACGTTAAAAAAGGACTTTAGGCAGGAGGCACGACTTAGGCTTCGACTCCTCTTTAGTCACATCACTCGATTTTGTTTTCTTTTTCAAAGGTGAAAGAATGGAAGTGCCAATGAGGATGTTTTTCTAATTGTGAATTGAAGAAAATCCTATCTGAGACTCAAAAGTCTGTTTTTCATTTGCTTCCGAGTAAGGAGCTACGACATTACTTTTCCGTTCTATCAATAGGGCAGTTGCACTTTACTAGAAACAGCAAATGAAATGTCGTTAAGCGTGCCTTTAAGTGGCAAAATAATCGTATATTTGTTATGCATGAGAGGATGAAAATGTGAAAAGGACCTTGTGTAATTACCGTGAGAGACGTCAGACTCAAGTGGCCTTTCTTTGACTTATTGAGGTTGAGGGTTTTTAACTGGCTGAATGGAAAGACAAAGGCATCATATCGTGGGACCCGCTGATTGTTTTCTCAACTTCCCCAGGACCCACAGAGAGCCTTTTGGAGTGACCCTAGAGTTTACACATAATTAAGGAATGCCGTGCTTAAGGGTTTATCGGGTTCTAGTCAAAGAGACCGTCTCAAGGAAAATTACACTTGGCTAATTTTTAATGCGATTATCAAATGGCTGTTACATGCAAATTAAATTCAATTTGTCTTCCACTACCAATTGAAGTGATAGTTTATACGTAAAAGCTCTCTCGGAGAGGTTTTTATTGCTCACGTGGGAATTCTGCCTTCGAGTTTTGGTCCTTCGAATAAAGTTTTCCTGTCCGATTTCAGAATGAAAACTTTTAAAATTGACGTCTCCCAGCCTCATAAAAATGTTAATGATTAATGTGATTAGTTAGTATTTAAATGAAAATTTCACCGTAGTTCCCTTGGTTACACTGGAGACAATGGAGCAAAATCAATGTAATGTCGAATGTTGTTTGTGTGTCAGAGAAAACAACTCTAAGGCCCCGCAACTAATTTTTGCCTTTGTTCTACCCGATACCCGTTCTACCCCGTACCCAGGCACCCGTACTCATTCAACTCTTTTTCTAACTGAACACCAAAGGAGGTACTCAACACCAGGTGACGTACAATTTGAACGGTATTCATTCGAATCTCCTTTCTCATCGAAGTCTTTAGTTTTACCACTATTTTATTCTCGTAGTTGTACCCAACATTTTACTAACAATGTCTTCTTAAAAAATAATAATCATTCATTTAGACTTTCTTGGTTGAAAATCAATGGAGTAATTAAAAAAGGTCTTTCCACTTTCGTCAATATAAAAAGTCATAAACTCGTAATTGAAATATGATTTACGAGCGACGCAACTATGAACACACACACACACACATACACACGCACGCACGCATACACGCACTCATGTTTGCCAACACACTTATTAATCGCATTTTTAATTGATTCCGTTGGTTTTATGTGTGGGGTACAAAATGTTTCCACATGACCTCTGGCCTCTCACGCTTTCCCCTGCTGGACATTAGCCGACTTGAGTCTCCTACACTTAAAACATCTTGTCTGACTGGAAGTGACTCTGAACCCTTTAAAGTGGAGTTACTTAACAAAGGAAAATTGTCAATTGTCCTTCTGTTGATTGAAAAAGGCTCTTAAAAATTTATCTCAAAAATTTTGTCCCCTTAAAAGGACAGAAAAAGGTGACTTTGACTTAAACAGCAGCAACAAAAAATTTTTTTTTCTTTGACCCTCTGCCAGTCATACAAATTGTTGTTT
Organism: Polyplax serrata; assembly: GCA_037055365.1. Lineage (NCBI taxonomy): Eukaryota > Metazoa > Arthropoda > Insecta > Psocodea > Polyplacidae > Polyplax > Polyplax serrata. The sequence continues at coordinate 260,990 of JAWJWE010000038.1, read as the reverse complement.
GGAAATTATATTCGATAGTTCATTGTCTTAAAAAAAAAAGAAAGGACAATTTCCTTTACAACAAATAAATTGAACAATTTTATTTAGGAAATTTGTTACGCGAATGAAAACCAAAACTAAAATTAACAAGAGTAAGAATAGGAGTAAAATGTTGCCAAAAGCATTCATCTGATAAAAATAGAAATTGTTGTTTCGTATTCCAATCCTTCACTATTTTCATCAGTCTGTAGTAAGTTTATGTGCACGTGTGTTTTCCTCTTGTGCTGTTTGAAAAGTGTCAAAGTGGCGCCTCAAAATTTCAAAGTCCTTGCTGTTTAAAGCCGAATGCATCTGACAGATATTAAAAGGATTTTTTTGGGCCTCCTCTCATTCAGTCAGTCAGTCAGTCAGTCAGTCAGTCGCTCACTCCCCCTCTTCCCCGGCGTACACTCTCTCGCCCTTTGGAAAAATTGTGAAAATCGAAAAGCTTATTCCCTTCTGTTTACATTATCTCTCTCATGTTGGATGTGCTCGTGTCATAAAAACAAAATTCAATTCATGTGCAATAAAAAGGCTTTATCTGGTCGCTTCCGGCCCGAAACCGCTAGAAAATTAATCGTCAATCAAATCCGAGCCTTTCCAATTTAATTTCAGGTGATTCCCCCTTTTGAATTCCTTCTCCAATTTTAGCCAAAAATTCTCAATTAATAATACATAACATAAGTCAGAGTTACTATCAGAGATGCACCTACCACCTCGTTTCTTCAAGTTCAACCTTGGCAGCCGGAGGAATTAATTCGGCTCATTTGAGACGGGGTGAATTTTAAAAGGCTTTTTCCCTTTTTCTATTCATCTTTCAACCTGAGTTTCTCTTTAGATTTTCTAAAATCGAATTGATGCTTTTGACACGGTCATCGATTAAGAAAAGGCGTACTTGGCACAATACCACGTCTACGTCTACTTCCCTCATAACAATTATTCTCGTGTGTGTTTATATATTTTATGCGTATATTTTCACAGTCGGATTAATTTTGCAATACTTGCACTTGCCTATTCCGTTCCCTTTGTTCTCTTCTCTCTTCGTCAATTCCAACGAGCAAACAAAGGTTAACAGAATGAAAGTAACCAAAAACAGTTTCCGGCACGTTTACCATTATTTGGGAAAAGGCAGCTTGAAAGAGGCAGAAGAAGAGAGTGTGCAGGGTATGGTGGTTAGCAGAATGGGCAAGAAGCCAGAGGAATGCAAAAAGATTTAACAACACAAAAACGGTTAAAATTAGATTTTGTATTGACAACAAAGCAACAGGAAATTGATATTTATTCACAAAAGCAGACAGATTCATCAATCGGATTTTGTTTAATTTCATCCAACAGAGAAATGAGAAAAGGAGCGAAACGAACTGAGTGTGAAATGAAAAGATTACAATCATTATTATTGATTTACCTGATACATTTCTTTTTCCCTCACCTGTGAGAATTCAAATTGATTCTGACGCGGATGGGACGAGTTTCACATGGGACTCTTCTCCACTTAAAAAAATTCAATGAAACAAACAGAACGGTCTGTCCCCTCCCCGTTTTCTCTTTCTCTTCTTACTAATAAAAATGCCTTAAAGTTTTGATTTTTTTCTATCGTCTGCCGTCTTTTTATAACCCGATCACCGTCAGAACAATACGTTATGTATTACCTAAATGCATTTAAATTCATAAAATCCTGAGCTATTAATAATAGAGTTAGCAATAAAATAAAAGAATTACGTTCTCAATTCGTAATGATTGACGTATACAAAGCATTTAGAATACGTATGGACTGATATTTTGCGTTGACATCCAATTTGATTGATGAACTTCAGATGAAGTTGTGAGCAATTCGTTCAATTTCACTAATTGAAAGGAAACCATTTACAACTTTATATTTTGCAAAAGATTAAAAAAATAATAACGCACAAGGTGACTCGTCGCAATTGAGCGGGTCTTGGGCGTACCGTGTGCCTCGGTAAAACAGTCGGTTTAAAAGAAAAATACGCACCGCAGAGACATCTACCGTGTTTATAGTTCTTCATCTGTAACCATGCTATTCAACGAGTACTGACAAGGTGGCGCTGTTATTCGTTACAGTTTTCATTTACCCTTTCCCTCCGGAAATGACCTTTTAATTTAATTATTCGACAGATCTTAAAAAACCTGAATTTAAGGATTCGTTGACTCAATTCGACTGACACTACTTTATTTAATTTTTGGATAGCAATACTTCTGCAAGAGAATATGACGGGACCAGAAGCCGCGGAAATAAAATTGATGAATGCGGTGGTTTTCAAGTCGGTTTTGGGACGGCCTCTTCAAGCCTCATTAGGGCTAAAACTTACTATTTCACTAGTAAAGTTTAGCATGAATGATGAATTGTCGAGATGATCTTACGTGAATTAAATCTCGCACCTGTTACGTCTCTTTACTGGGCGTAGTCAGGCTTCTGAGACACATGAGGCTTCTTACCTAACTACTGAACAACTCATAGAAACGATGGTTTCTCTTTTACGGACAGGTGTAACAGTTTACAAGGTATTGCGTAGCTCCTACTGGAATTTGTGCTGGCCTTTTGACTCTTACAATTATTTAAATCTGGTTAGTAATATTGCGTTGAAGTGTTGTTATTGCATTGTTATAATTCCAGTCCATGGCTCAAACGTATCTGTGTAGGAAGTCACTCGAATGGAAAGCATCTGTTTGAATTAATAAACCAACCGTATGCGTTGAAACCTGAAAAGGCTTCGTCCAAAATGGCGGTTGGACGTTGCAAATAAATGTTGGCCCCACGAGACGAAAAAGCAATGGGAAAGGCTGCCTGAAACCCACTGAAAGGGGGCAGAGCCTCGTTTTCTCCATTTTCTGCCGGTACAACTACTTCTTGTGGGTTTGTTGCTGTCGGGGCGACCTCTTCGATCTTTTCCGACGCCATCCCGGCTTTCTTCCTTTCGGAATTCTCAGATTTGACCTTCCTGCGAGGTTTGTACTTATACTCTGGATGGTCGATCATGTGCTGCACTCGAAGTCTTTTAGCTTCATCTATGAAAGGTCTCTTTTGTCCTTCGCTTAATCTCTTCCATTCGATTCCCAACTGTTTTGATATTTCCGAATTGTGCATTCTTGGATTGAGAAAAGCCAATTTCTTCCTTTGAATCCTAGACCAAACCATAAATGCGTTCATTGGTCTTTTAACGTGATTTGGGGATTGGCCTTCACGTTTTTCAACAACTTGAATATTCAATGAATATCCATCCATTTTCCCCATTTTTATCTGAAATCATACTTTATTTTCTGACATGAATCTTTTAAGAGAAGTTCAAGTTCATTAGGCTTTCACCTAGAGAGTCAATCGTTTGTCTCTCTTAACCCCTACTAGTGCGATACTTGTGCACACGTAAACGATGGTATCTTGTTTAAATTATTTCAGACTGCAAAGGTTCAATAAGTGACCTATTAGAAAAGCTACAAAGCAGGTAGTCTAGGTTGTGCTCTGCTTGGTACAAAGTTGAAGACCAAATGGACCAAAATTTTTTGAGTGTAATTTAGAAAAGAAAAGTCTTACCCAGCAATTTGCTAGTCAAAATCAAATCGAACGTGCGTCACAAAAGTAAGAATCCGTCAAACGTACAATACTGTTTACAGAATCATGTCAACTTGGTTTGGAGTGGAGAGGATGCAACATTTGAAAGGCACGACAATTGACAATTCAGGTGCAACAATGACCATTAACGACGGACACAATGAAAATCAATTGTCATTGTATGAATTTGTATTGTGTGAGGCTACCAATTAAAAGTAAAAAATCAACAGGACGGATCACGGGGAGCCTGGTTGACCCGAAGTGAAACAACAAAGAGGAAGGTCATCTCAAGAGGGGAGAAACGGGAAAAGTGCCAGTGACTGTTGAGGAAACTTACCAGTAAAAGGAAGCCGTTGCTTTGCAGGGGAAGTCTAGTCCTCTGGAGGTGGGTCCCCTGGGAGCCAAACGGGTTCCCGAGGGCTCTCTTCCCGGTCGGGAGTTTCACTCAAAGGACAATTTCACTGCTTTGCCCTTTTTACTTCCGACATGGTCCATGGTTGCTTGATTTCCAACAAATGGCGATGCAGGGATTTCAGTAGAAAGGAAGAAGGATGAAAATCATCATGGAGACCAGAATGTTAAAGGAATAATTTCATTTGGCTTTTGAGGCGGATGGAAAAAGCAAAAACGAATTAAAACTCCTCAGAGAGAGAGAGAGAGAGAGAAACTTTTAATTTATGATTTGGCTAGTTGTAAAAAAATCGACGCAAAGAGAAACAGTTCAATTATTAGAAAACATTCACTTCTTGTGGCCTGTGGTGACCGGGTGAGGCAGACATGGCATAAGAACGTTGGTTGAAGCGAGGTGTTATGGTACATCTATTATGTATTACGTTCAATTTTAACCTCGAGATTGACGGCGAGTAAATTTCGTTGGATTTCGCACTCCAACACTCCAACTCATAGAAACAGATGATGTGAGACACGGGTTGTTTCATATGTTTCACGCTGCTACAATTTCCAAAGTCCAATGTCCATTTGAAGCAGGCAAAGTTTTGCATTCAGTAGATTGAAAAAAGTCGAATCAGTTGAAGCGCACCACGACACAGAATTTGGCCAAAGAAAATTTGGCCCTGGCCCACCGTCACCTTGTTTTATGACTGAGAAAATTTAAAGTTTACAGTTGCTCTTGTCACGACTGGCTATTTTGTGTATATCCTGCCAAAATTCGAAATCTGATTTTTCTAAGTCGGCCTTCTGCGTCAATGTTTCACCTATTTCCATGTATGGGAGTCTTCCAACCGAAATTGGAGACCACGAGCCTCCCGGTAAAGGATTTCCCGTCTTGGCAAAATCCGTCCATATCTTTGTGAGGGTTTCCATCATGGCAAAATCTCTCGTTCCAGGCGAAATGGTGGACTTGAATATATTCATTTTAAAAAGGTAGGATATTTCGTCTCCGTGGCAGGTACCTGAAACAGTCGGTCAAAGGGTGAGACCTCCAGTATACGAAAAGGTTTTTTTGTTGTCTTGTTTTTTTTCACCTTTCCAGTGGCCGTAGCCAAAAAGAGTTTTCAAACAAAAAACATCACCATCGTAGACGTAATGGTAGACAAAAGTCGGATGAGAGTTTGATGATATGTGACTTTGATGTTCGATCACCTGATTAATTCCATTCAAAAAATAAATTTGTGAAAGGGCCTGAAACATAGGCACAAATATTAATATCTAACACAGCCGAGATTAATGATAAATCTGTAGCCAAAAACAAAAAAAAACTCACTCTAACGTAGTTGTTTTCATCGAAGCCATCCTTGAAATAAAACGTTTTGATCTTGTTTTTGATTTCGTCGGCTTCTCTGCCATCTGGCTGGACATTCAAAGTTACAGGTATCAGCTTGTACAAATCCGTCTCTGTGTTTAATTTCTTCAATGTCGGGTCACCTATACATGACGGTAATCATTAATGCTACTAATTCCGTATTTCTCCAATAAATGAATTTCTTAAATAATATATTTACCTCTTAAGGCTATCATTACGAGGCCTTCGAGAGTGTTGGCTCCCAACATGAAGGGAATTCGTTTCATTTCGCCGTTTTTATAGAGATCGTCAGGATGTTTGTCTATCACAGAGTCGGGACCACTCGGCTCCACACAAGGAACGAATGCATTTTGCGTATAATACTCGTTTGGCTAAAAAAAACACCATTAAAGTTAACGTTGAAATTAGTTTAAATTGTCGAACGTACAGGTTAACTTTACTTACGTCAACATCGTGTAATATATGTTTGGCGTATTTAACCAAGTCCATCGGTGTGGCCGCTTTTAGGCACTCCAAAACCTTTTTCTCATCGTTCGTCTTGCAACCCAAATACTCGGCCAACTTAAACGCAGATTCCCTAGGTTTTCTTGCGAGACCCCAGGAATTGTGGCAAACTCCGGATTGAGCAATGGCCCTGTGAAAAAGGCCCTCGGCCATCTTTGAAAGAGTCAAGTAGTGGACGCTTGCTCCTCCGGCACTTTCTCCAAATATTGTCACATTGTTAGGGTTTCCCCCGAATTTTGATATATTTTTCTGACACCATTTTAGAGCAAGTATCAGATCCTTTAGACCATAATTACCCGGACATTCTGCCGTTTGTAGGCTTAAGAAACCTGTATTCATAATAATAATAATCATACATAAAATTAACTTTAACTTTCTCAGTCCTATCGGCTTGCACTTCAATGAAAAGAATGCTGAATACTGAAAAACTTTCTTTTGGATTCTACCTAAAGCACCCAGACGGTAGTTACAGGTGACAACAACCACATCTTCTGTAACGAGATAGTCAGGACCGTAAAAGTCGGTGCCTCCGGATCCATAGGTGAAGCCTCCCCCATGAATCCAGAACATGACAGCCATTGAGGCATCAGATTCAGTTTTTGGCAACTGCAATCAAAAATAGACCGATGGCGAATCGTAATTGTCTTCAATTGGGGTGAGACACAAAAATTGGTGTGGCCGGGTACGAACAATTAAGGAACTTCACCGTCAGCTAATTTCAATTTTTCAAAGTGAAATAAGAGTTTTATTTAAACCCTTCTATCAAATTGTACCTGCGGTGTGTACACATTCAGATAGAGACAATCTTCGCTGCAATTTTCTCCATATTTTCTAGTTGAAAAATCCAGAGACGGAGCCACCGGACCTTCTTTGAGGGCGTCCCTCGTGCCGGGCCAAGGATCTGCGGGTTCCGGTGCCTGAAATGAACTCCAAACTCTAAACCTTCGTGGTCTCTAAGAAAAAAACTCAATCACAGTAAGAATAATTTGTCAAGAATTTCACCTTAAACCTCAATTCTCCGACGGGTGCTTTCCCGTAAGGAATTCCTTGAAAACTCATGTAGGTTTTGCCTCTGTCTGAAATGACTTTCTTCCCACGGAGAATTCCATCTGAAATCTCAACGACCGCAAAATCCAACTTTTGTTCAGCCATATTATTAATTCGTAGTAATAAATAAATAAATAAATAAATAAATAACACTTAGACTTATTGTGTCACTACCGTTGTTGCTTCTTTCGTTCAACCAGCCTTGACTGAACCGAACCGATTGAACAGACTAGGTAGCGACGAGACGGCAAGTAGTTGCCAGTCGACATTGCCAAATTTGGCACCACCGTTGCCAGTCGACATTGCCAAATTTGGCACCACCGTTGCCACTTCTTGTGGACGTTCACTTTCAATAGAAAAAAAGTTCTTTTTTTTATTGCGCAGTTCGATTTGCGAACCATCAAATTATGATTTTATTCTTAAATTTTTTTCTTCTGCTAAGGCTTCTGACAGCTTGCCTTTGACCTTGACTCATTCCGAGTAAAACGCACAAGACAAAGGTCATTCTCGATATGACGCTTCCACAGTGGTAAAGTTCCATACATACATATTTCAAAGTAATACTTCTAACGGTTTTCATTGATAATCTGTGATAAGATTATTTTTCCTTATTATTGTGCAACTTTTGCCAAATTTTTTTGCCCACTTAAAGCCCACTGAATATAAACTGGACAGTCCGTTGTCACTTATTTTATGCTTCGCTGTATTTTCCTTATTCTTACACATTGTCACTAATAAGTAAGTGTTGCCCCTAAGTGGTTTTTTATGGCATTAACTGCATCCTGATACTGATATCGCGGTTGTTGTTACACTCATTTAATGTGGTACTTTGATTGTGTGGTAACGACAGGGAGTCATTAAATTGATTAAATAAACTCGGAAAGTTCACTTTGCAGTGAATGTCGCCAACAGAATTAGTTGATAAATGTTTCATGTTATTTAATAAATAAATATATTACAAATTATACAAATATACCAATATCAAGACAAGGTGGTTCGGGAACGTAAATTTTGTAGAAGCGAAGACCGTTCCGGCCGAACTTTCCAGAAAGCCCTCGTTTGATGTAACCGTAAATTCGTCGTAAATATTTTGGTGAACTTCTGGTGCGTCTGAAATTCGCAGGTACGGGCCAAAAGGATGTGAAATTTTGGGCCAAATCACCGATTTAGTGCCAGGTGAACTGAAATGATACAACCGTTACAAGAAGTGCTATTAAAGCGATACACTGCTAAGTAACCTGGTTGAGTACCCTGTTTTAATGAAATTCGACCAAAGGGACGTCATCAGGCGCACCATTTGTAATTCTCTGAGCGTGTAGTTGGACTTGTAAGATGGAAAAAGGTAGCCAAGTTCATCCGAGTGAGCAACACCTGAAGATAATATTTATACGTCAGCATCCGAAATGTTACTCCTTTAAAAGAAATAAAATTTCAAGTCAAGTACCTGGTGGCAAAGGTTCTCTGTTATTCCAGGCTGGATCAGAGGCTCTCAGTTTTGATACATTTCCGTAAAAATTAAAACTGTAGGCAAACGTTGGCACATGAGGCGAGAGAAAACGCAAATTTTCAAATGTTGAACCTTTGAGCAGCAAAACTCCACACATCTGTCGTCGTAATCGACAAGTTTAATTTTTCAAATTTCAACAAAATTGTAATGTGTACATTTTATATTGTCATACTAACATCCACTAGACCAGGAGCAACTTGTTCGAATGATGAAGTCGTTATATTTTGAAAATACATGTTGTGTAAGTAATCTGCCATGATTTCTAAGCCTTCGCGGAATCCACCACAAAACCGGAGGACATCTCGGGTCACATTCCTCTCGTAGTATTTACTGTCGTTTAATTTATTTAGACCTTGACCGTAGTAGAAACCTTAAAGCGGTAACAAATGTACCTTCATTTTTTCACAGAATAAATGAACTTCATGTAGGAAGGGGTGATGTTTTAAAGGTGACCTCCTCAGCGTGACCTTCCTGGCACACTTGTAGTGAAGTCCTACAGTGCTGCAGGATGTGGCTAAAGGCTCTTGACCTCAATTTTATTCGGGCACTCTGGTTTCTGTTGCGATCTCATTCATCAAGCAACTACTTTAATGAACTTAATTCGCACTTGAGACAAATAAAATGAAGGACCAGCATTTTAAAATCTTTTGACTTGGAAACACGTCAAAAGGGATCCCTTGAGGTGTTTATTTTTTGATTTGGGTTCGTTTTACCTGCAACGAATGATGTTCCTTCTTCCCGTGTAATGCCTCCCATCATTGGAATTTTCAAGAATTTTCCTTTGGCGTAGGAGACTCTGGGGTGTTCGACGAGGTATTTGCGGGACCCTGCGGTTTGCACGACGAGACTCGTCCCACACCTGGCCATGTCTTTTGTCTGCCCAGTCAAAAGAAGAAAATAAAAGGGCAGGACATTTGAAAGCGTTTTCTACGTGTTTGTAGATTATTGGACAATGCAGTTTTGGGATCGGATGTTTACAATTCCAAATAAATAAGAACCAGCTTTTGAGAAAAAGGCTCAAGAAGGGAGACGTGCGTCCCACACATTACATTCACAACAGATTTTCGTTTTTCCTCCCTTCTCCTACTATTCGTTGTGCCATTTAACACAATCCAGCCTCAATCATAATGCAAAAAACTTTGGGTGATTATATCTTATATTGTTTTATCGAGAATTTTCGCTAGTCACCTACAGGAAGACACGTTGGTCACGTTTTCGATTTTCGATATTTTTTTTTTAATGAAACCATCATGAAAAAATTTTAAAACTTACTTCGAATTGTGCATGAGCTTTTATAAGATCATCAACAGTAGCGGTTTGGAAACATTTGGCGATTTCCGTAAGATTTTGACTTTGACACTTTAAAAATTTGGCTATAGACAAAGCTGATTTGACAGGTTCGTCGTCTACAGCCCACGAACTGAGGGATGATCCGCTTTGAATTATTATCTTGTGAAAGAGACCTGAACATGGATTGATTGATTGATTCATTCATTTATTTGATTCTCTCAGGTGATCTGCATTGTAAGTAGCATTTTTACTACCTGGCGAAACGAGAGGTGAAATCAGAAGAGAACTGGCTGCTGCAGCTCCAGCACTTTGTCCTATGACGGTAACTTCCGAAGCGTTTCCGCCGAAGTAAAAAATGTTGTCTTGAACCCATTCGAGACCCAGCAGAATATCCAGCATGCCCAAATTACCAGGGATTTCGTCCATATCGAGAGAAAGAAATCCTAATAGAAGAGTAAAAAATGTAGCGAATGTTTTGATTTAATTCATTTCACCGTAAAAGAAGAAAAAAGAATTGTACAAGCTGTTTAGCAGTCGTGTACAACCGTAGTTACCCAGAATTCCAAGTCTATACTGAACTACAACCAAAACCATGTCTTCCTCTAAGAGAAAATCAGGGAAGAAGTCGTAAGCAGAGCCCGCATAAAAAGATCCACCATGAATGTAAAACATGACAGGAAGCAAAAGGCCATCGGTGGCCGTCACCTGTTCGACAAAACAATATGAAGTTGCAATGGAACGGGGTTGGAAGTATTAAAAGACTATGCTGACCTTTGGGGTGAATACGTTTAAAACGAGACAGTCTTCTACGTCGTCTGTGATGTTTACTTCCTCCGGATCGAGCGGTGGATAGTAAGATGTTGAAGCCTGCGGACAATTTTGCCTCATTTTGGTTGCATTGAAAACTCCTTTCCAAGGTGGAAATTTTACAGGTGGCTGAAATAAGTGTAAAACTCTCGTAATTGTGAAATCAGATAATAAAATAAGAAACGGTTGGTTGCAAAGTCAAAGTAAAGTCGAAGTTGCTATTGGATTTACACAATTGTCGAGACCGTTATTCCAAGCAGAAAAATTATTTTTCTCGTATAGAGCCAGAAAAACAGAGAAGAGAACAATAATCATAATTTAGCCCTGATGTCAAATGAAATCCTATGAGAATACATTAATTGGCTTAAGAATAAATATGGCGGCCATGTTTAAAAATAAATAAAAAATAAAGAATTTCGTTTGTACCAGAAATTTTGTTGCAAAATTGTGACGCAAATCGTAAATCATAGAACGTCATAATAATAGATATTTCTATATCTCATCGGAGTTAAACTTTCACAATTAATTATACCTTGGGGTCTTTGGCTAATTAAACACACGGCGCTTCTCTTCTAACTTCTATTGCATCCCCCTCAACACAGCCCTCATTACAACTAAAGTAAAATATTCATCCTTAAACCAACTGTCCTGAGGTAGCCTGAGGTTCAATTTAATGGGGTCAGCAGGGATACCTGCGAACGGTAAAGGACAATAAAATTCACGTGTTCTCGCTCACCTTGAATCTTTTCTCTTTTGATGGAGCCTCGGCATAGTTAACGCCTAGAAAATGATAAATTGGTCTCCGGGTGAAAAAGGACTCTCCTACTTTTCCACGGATTTTCCCGAGGCCGGGTAAGTCCACGTCTACGAATTCGTTTGCACTAGCATTCTCTGTAGAACTCTGCGACGCATTCACATTGAACGAATTAAGGCACTGCAGGAGGAAAACGATATTGAGAAAACCTTGCATTTTTCCGCTGCAATTGACACCTCAGCCGTTTGACCGCTTCCAAAGTAAAGTAATTCACCGGAACCGCGCTTTTTCACTCCAGCCGTCAGAAGATAAGTACTTGATTCACAAATCGAACAAAAAGCAAAATCCGAAGAAGAAAAGAAAAAGTCACGAGGAAAGAAGAAGCTTCAATGGCGAAACGAAAGCTTAACGGTGCGCGGGGGCCCCGGAAAAAGAGGGCCCCGGCGCAGTGCCGTCACGAAGACCACGCAAAATTTCTCCTTCATAGATTATTTTCTATTCCTGATTTTCAATACTTGCCCATTTTATTGTTTCTTTTATTAATTTCTCGTGTTTTTTTTCTGAATGTTTGTACCTGTGTTGTTTTTATTTTCATTTCACTTCATATGTTCAGCGTTTTTTTCGCGAATTCAACCACTCCAGAGAACTCAGTTCGTGCAGAATAGTCGCATGTTCCTTAAGGGATGAATATTGTGAACGTTGCTAATAATATTCTGTCATTTCGGTCAGTTGCCGTCGACAAGAGTCAAATTCCATCGGTTTACTTAGGAAGGTACAACGTGAAAGGTAGCATGGAATTTCGTACATCGTTCTCCTGGACAACAAATTCTCATTCGATTTCTCTACTTCCTGCCGGCCATCAGCCGCTCTAATTCTTTTATTTAATTTAACTTTTAGATCGTCGACATCAGCCACGTTGCCGCCTTTGCGACCGAACTAATATTACAAGCACTGATATACCACCATCTTCCCATTAACAGTGACAATGAAACAGTTTATTCTCTCAATAAAAGTCGCATTGACATAAGATGATGTCCTTTCCAATGACAGCGACGAGGGATTTATAATAGAATTATCCCATCATCATGAGCAGCAACAGCAGCAAAAGTATAATAAAAGTATCATTACTAAGTCAGATCACTTGTTCGTGTTCTTTCTGAACATAAAAATACCGACATTCTTTAAAAGTCATTTAAAGTTCACGATGAAATTCCTTGGATTAATTGCGATATTAGGTATGAAATATTATTTTTTTGCAGTTCATTCCTATTCTACGGAGAAGTATGCAAAACGTATCTGCAATATTTGCATTCTCACTTTCCTGTTCAATTGCTCCGTAAAAATTCCTTTTAAATTTCTACTCTTACTAATGTAGAAAATAGATGCAATTCTCTCAATTTACTTGGAAAAAAACCTTTTTCCGTGAGTCGACGATTCGCGGCTCTTGATGAACCTTTGAGTTTTTAATGACCGCCGCCAGATGTCTCAAGAGGATGAAATAATGTTGCATTTATTTGTCATCTGAAGAGTTCGAATAATTATTTAAAAAACAAAAAATGAAGCACTACAGAAGGCAACACTGGTGGAAAATATGAAATCTGGGGAAGAGGCTGATTTAAATTTGAAAGTCCTGTGGGTTCCGCTGAACCGAAACTTGAAACCGAAAGAATTCAACTGCACTGCCTGAGAATTGGCTGTTGGTGAAAGTGAACAAATCCATGTGGTTGTAAAACTATAAAATATTCATTTGGAAATTTAATTTTATCTGAAATTAGCCGGTCAGAATATGTGTGAAACGAGAAGATGTCCTCTTCCGTTGCGTACGACGTGACAAAATTTAAAGTTGCTACAGAAGCCTAAAGAAGTTTTTGGAGATGAGTTTATCGTTACATTTCCAAACATAAGATACATCAAATGGAAAGTTTGAATTGATAGTGAAACTTGAAAAATCTAATAAAAAAAGGTTTTCGTCGCTACGGACCGACGAATTCATGAGGCTTAATAATGTGTAAACGGATTGAAGACGTGTGTCATGCTGCAGGGGACTTCGGAACCATCTCGATCGTCACTGAGAAGGGCGAAACGGAAACAACAAGAATTCTTATCACAAAGCATAGAAGTAGAGAATTAGGGAGACGATAAGTATTGATAAGTAAATGAGTAGATGATATGATTGATTAGATATTTATAAATAGAGTCGGATCGCTTGTTGGAAACTGAATTCATTCAATGAAAAGTTGTTCAAAGTATTTGTGATTGTTGGACCGTCCCATCTTACTTTTGTCTTTACTGCCACAATATCGTAAAAGTAGAAGCAGAGAAATTGAGAAGTCACGTTTTAATAAGATTTATATTATCTGAGAACAATGCCCGGAGCCCTTGTTCGGCTCAATAAATCATATTCCGCCAGAATTTAAAAATCATATTTTCCCAAGGTACGTGTTAGCCGAGACGTATGCGACAGCTACTTCAATAAATGTCAATTTCTCGCTTCCTCTGTTCTTATATCAATTTTACATAAATAAATAATCTTTAATAACTTGTTACATTGTCTGGTTCAAATAGATTTAAACTTATTAATGTTTGAAAACACCTTGAACACTCCCACCTCAACGGATGCGATGACGAAGACTTTTCTTCCTCCTGCAATCATATTTGCTTGCGCCTATCATGACACAGTCCAATCTACGTATTAGTTCCAGTCGTCATTGAATACCTGGACCAACACACGAAGTCGAAGTCCCTGAGCTTTTGCTAACTTGGCGTCTCACAACAGAACAGATAAATGCGGAAAGTACAGATATTGTTAACATTCGACTGAGAAAATCCCACTCTATCCTGATTTTTACAAGTTAGAAAAAGTATATGTGTTTGACTTATGTACCTTTCTCTCAGTCACATCTCCATCAGGTTGAATCTTTCCTATGTGTCAGTCATTTTATGAAACACCAAATATGTAGACCACGTCAGAATTTGTTTTACTGCTCTTCACCTGCCAACTTCGGAGGAAAAGCTTTCTTTACATTTCCTGCACGTTTGGCTCTGTCCACTCAGGAATTCCTGGGGAGTCCCATTCAGAAGGTTTACACAGAATGGTGAGTTTCATTCAACGTAACACCCACTCCTCGGGAAAAGATATTTCTCCCCTTTTTCTTCACATTCTGTTCCTTAAATATTAGGATTTAGTTTCTTTTTTTTTAAATGCGAAAACCAAAATGGAGTTTCGGGCAAGACATGGCCCCCCGTGGTATTGTTGGCGAAGATTACTTTATTGGACAGTTGGGACCAAAAGAACAGGTGATTCTACACATGAATTATAACACACAGAAAAATGTAAACGGATTTTTTTTAGGAATTATAATTTGGGAATTATAGTAAAGTAAAAAAAAGTAGAAAGTCAAGTTGAACAAGAAGAGGTTTTCAAATGAACGCTTTTTTTTATTTCAAATATGCTTTTCACTCTAAGGAATTGACAGGAAGGGTTGTTGCCTATCGAAAACGTTTATTTTCTAAATTACATTAAATGCAAGCGTTCAAAGGGAAGTTTCACGGTTTCGGAGATTGTTCGACCGTTGATCAGGCTTTTATACTGAATTTAAACCTTTGGCAGTGCAACCCTAAAAAATGTTAATATGTAACGTTCGAAACGAGGAGGAAAATACGAAAGTACGAAATGACCTAGACAATAACATCACTCCAATAATACATGTAGCCTTTTTCATTATTAGCGCCTTCAGAAACTGCAATTACTTTCTTTCCATTTCTTTTCTACCGGTTTTACCGGCTGACCCGACAATACATGGAAAAATGTTGAGAGACTCGCAAAGAGGTGAGATGAGATCAGAGATTCGTACAATATTCAAGAGGCTTTAATTAGTAATAAGGTAACGAAATTTTTTCTTATGGCAACTGCCCTCGTCTGTTTGCTTATTAAATTACACTTGACGGCTACCTATTCAATCCATTTGGAGTAAGTCACCTATAAATTTATATTATTGTGGTGAGGTAATTGTCTAAAACTGTATCTATGTAGTTCTCTTGTATTTGTATGTATTGATCATCATCATCATCATTACCAATATCAGTCGCTCAATATTTTTGTCCCTTTGTCAAGTTCGTTGTTTTCGACGACTGGAAGGAAAAACAAAACGTGAAAAACGTGAAACTTTTTAGAGTTTAAATTTGGCAGTGAAAATTGAAGAAGAACTGAGGTTGAAGGTGAGGTCGATAGTTGGTGTAGTTGGAGAAGTGGGGGCCCGGAGTTTTCCAGCTTGCAGATTATACCCCTGAGGATGGTATTAACATTCCGAAACGCGACTCCACTTTCCTTTGTCTTCCAAAAATCTTTCTCTATCTTCTTGTCAGTTTATATAAGTAATTTGTGTTTCTCCTCCTGCTCTTGTTATTTTCAACAGAAACTTTTCTGCTTTTATTTGTTCTGGTTCCACTAGTAGTGTACATGTAAACTAAGCGACGCTTCTCTGCAAAACGCCTCGTATGTACCGGTGACAATTTTGTCAACTTAACCCTTACCACTAATTAAATATCGTACTTTGTAGGTTGGAATTAAAGTAAATGGTGACATGAGTCAAGTGTGGCACTCAGCAAAAGTCGAATTAAATTTTTATATTCTTTCCATTTCCTCTCTAATCAATTCCAATGTTATAAATTGAGAAATCGTTAAATTTTCTAAATGGAATTGACATATCTCGTATTTTATGTCTGTAGGAGTGCACCTAAAGTAATTTTAATGAGCGTGAATTGAACTATAATTGCTTATTGCCAATATGTTATACTGACATGATGTTTGGACGCGAGACGCTCGCGTTAGTTAACGATCGGTGTATAGAATTTCGGGCGTTCCACTGAAACGTAATCATTAATTTAAATTTGACTGCTCGAATGGTTCCTCTCTCAACCGAACATCTTGAGTAATTTACTTTCGTTCGTCAAATGAACACCAGGCGAGGAAGCGCGAGGAAGAAAGTCAGCAGATGAATATGGTTAATGACTAATGACGCTTTGCCTAATGGCTAATGGCTAATGGTTGGACGTCGTAGTAAAGTAAAGTAGGACGAAGTGAAGAAGAAAAGGGGAAAAGTTTTGCAAATTTCAGTTTTGCCTTCAAGTTTCAGGATGCTCAAACGAGACGTGTTGCATCTTCTTACATTAAAATTTCATACCTGAGAAAACCTCATTAGAGGACTGCGTTGATGTGACGCACCATCTTGGCCGTAAGAAATTTTTATCTATTTTAAATAATGGCAAACCGAGGGTAGATGCTTTTCCAAGTGAAAATTGTGAAGTGCCAGATGTATCGCCGTTTTTCCGAAAAGCCCTTTTTTCCTTTAGGTATTTATCATGTCGTAGTCATAGCAACGATCTGGTCTCTCTCTCTCTCTCTCGCATGTACAGCTTGAACCAACATCTCGTTTCGTTTGGAAATCTGGCAAAAGAATCGTAACCGTAAAAGTTGTGTCTCGGCCTGGGTGGCAAAATGGAGAGAAGGCAAAATGTGTTCTACAGGAACACGCCTAAGATTTATGGAGAAAGACGGAGACAGGCTCTGTATAAAACTGTTTCAAATTTATGCTCTTTTTCCTTTCAAAAATGACTAAAAGAGAATGTGAAACTTAAAGAAAGAGGAGAATGGGAAAGCTGTTTATAATTTTTCTTAAAAAAAAGGACAGAGCCGGAAAATGGCGGAAATGAAGTGTCTTCGTCCCGGGCTACGTAAACACAAACTGATGTTCATTTTCTTACCCGCGACTACGATTGAAAAAGAAACGACAAAGTACAACTACGCAGCCAGGTACACCGATTTGTCAAAAAAAAAATTATGCGTTTCTCCTGTGTAACCCATTCGTATCATAAATATTTATATAATAGACGATATAATTGAATAATTAATTGTTTGACCAGGGCAACAAAACGGAGTTTTGGAAAATCGACCAACCGAAAAGGCATCAATTTTCAAAGCAAAAACTTTTCCGAGAATTTTTCCTGTTCCTTTCATTTCTTCCGTTATTTTACACGAATTACTTCCTTTTTGCCAGACAGGACTACTTGATGAGAAGTGGAAGGTGGTGATGTGACGGAGGAGAGAGAGAGAGAGAGAGAGAGTGGAAAAGGTTTAGAGAGGACATGTTTTCTGTTTTCATATTTACGGCGAATAGTTTTTAAGGAGAAAGAAATTGGAAACTCTCAGTAGGAGAGCGAGAGAGGAAACCTAAAAATTTCGGCTTGCGCCAAGCACTCAACACCTGACAGAATTTTCTTCCGCGACCTTTCACTTAACCTTTTTCTACGTTAACGTCCAGGCCGACCGTTTCACCTTCACACGGACGCACATGGTCCAGGCAACAACACAGTCTCGCCCCTTCCTCTTTATTTTCAACAGCCTTCCTCTTCTCACGCCGTACATTCGCCTCGTTAGCTGCTTATTAATGTGTGCTTAACGTGACTGAAATCCTGTTTCCTTCGACTGCTTCTGTTTCCCGTATTGCTATTGTCCTGGAGAAAGGCAAGCGGCCGAGAGTCAAATGAAAAAAAAAAAACTATTCATTCTCTTCATGTTAAGTAAGCTGAAAGACACAATTAAATCGCTTTGATTTAAAAAGAATTTTCAACAGTGATAGAATAAAACGCGACTAATTATTATTTACACATTACGTGACCTAGTAGTCTGTCACTTACCACGGGGTGGAAGGAAGTTGCCTCGGAATCGAACACAAATTGGTGACTTTTTCGGAAAAATCATTTTCGATTGGGAGCGACTGCCCCACTCAGAATGGACTCTCCTGCTTTACTTCCGTCACTCGTGTTCGGTGTTTTATTCTCTCTGAAATTAGCAGAAATCACGTTGTAAATGAGCATTTTAATTCAGACCTTCGGTAATTAGACAGAGCAATCAGTGGAATGAATTACTGCCTGCCGAAGCTGTGACGAGGTTAAACACTTTTCTAATTTTCTTACTTCGTATTTGTTCCATCTTCCTGGTGTGAGCGCTAATCATCTATCTTAGATAGTCATTTATTAATTCTAATTCATTGTTACTTTTGTGTACGCTTTGTCACATTGAGTTTCAGTCCCATTGCATTGCTTTGCTTTGCATTGCTTGTACTAAAACAATTTTCTCCATCCGACTCATCCATCGTACATTTTTTTTCCTTCTTCGTCAGTTTCTTCGCGGTTCTCTCAGTGTACCATTAGCTTATTGTTTAAACAATTCAAGGGACACTCCAAGATGCCCTCGGTGATTTAGAACAAAAATTAAACAAGTTTTAACTGGAAAAATTAAATCCGAACCGTTCTTCTCTCTTACTTCCCTAGTGCTCTGTAATTAACACTTTATTTTAGTGTCGTGTCGAACAACATGTGGCGGTCTCTGGTAGCCGGTAGTAGGGTAGACTCCTGGTAGTTGCTAGAAACATGGTACGAGCGATGCGATGGCGATAGATGACATATTTTCTTTGGATGCCATCTTGTTGTGTTTCTCCCATTAAAAAAAACATGTCTGATGGCCAGGATTCCTGTGGCTTTTCTTGCCTTCAACATTTTCTTTCAATTCACTTTTTTCACTCTGGCTAAACAACAATGGTTATTAAATAAACAATCATTTAATTAGGGACAATATGAAAATGAAAACACCCCGTGCAAACAGGGTTATGTACATAACATAATAAAAAAAGTATGAGCTTTCATAAAATTAATTTATCTTAAATAAATAAGCTGTCTGATTCAGGGGAAAAATTTCTTTAAAGAGATTTTGCACTTCAAAGGAGCACAAAATTGAAGTCGCGGAGGCTGAAGACAGTCAAGACCCGTCTTGAAAGGTTCAATTTCATTTCTTGCAATTTCACATTAACCTTTTGTTACATCAACGGTGTGTGCCTTTCCTATTTGCTTAAGTTTCCTTCCCGACTTTTTTGCAGGTTAAGCTAAGGGCCTTTTAAATGTACAGTGCACGGACGGCACACGTTTCACCACTTTAAGTGTACCACAATAAGTCGTTTAATTTAATGAACGTTATCATTCGGTTGATAAAAACGTTCCGAGTGAAGAAAAAATTAAGAACGTGCTACGAATTATTAAATGAAAATCGAAACTCGCCTGCACGGAACCTCGACGGGTCTTTAAATTAACATGTCACAATCCTAGTCGAATGCCGATCGAAAAATATTTACGGAAGCGACCATTGGATTTTTTTGTTAGTTTGAAACATTAAAAAGTAACAATATCACGTTCACTTACCCTAAGGTTTAAATCTTTTTCAATTTATAAAACTTATTTTTCATAATTTATTATTCCGTAATTTTCTTTAACGCGAGACAAATTTTCTTCGCGAGGAAACGTTATTGTTTCATTGAACCTACGGCAAACGCGCTACGAAAATATCATTTTTCAATTTGAATCCCCTTCAACTTCCTGCACAAAAAAGGAGAAGTAATTTGTAGAAATTCACCACGTTGTAACATGTTTGATGAGTGCCAAATAAGTTTTTAGTGTGTTTTTGAGCCCTCCTGTAATTTTCGTTTAAGACAATATTTTTTTCAAATGATTTGTATTCCGTGTAATTAATATCTGAGTATAATGCATAAATTTGAACGTGGCCGAGAATGGAAAATTTAAAAAAATTAATAGTTTGTGACTGGGAGTGACATTTATCTCAACATAATAGTAACAATTAAAATTTATGCCTGGTTGACGGCTAATTGTCATAAAATGATTCTTACCTTTTTTCTATATTAAATTAAATTATACTTTCACGGACTCGAGAATCTCGAGCGATTTTCATAAAATTGCCTTTTGACATGATATGAAGCAAATATTTTAGAAGAAATAACAAATCTCAAAATAGAGACATATTTATTCTTCGTGGGTGACCAACAAATAAAAAATAATTTGTCTGAAAGGAAACTAAAACCAATGTATCTGGGAAGTTGGGAAATTACAATTTTTATGAGAGGACCAAAAGAATCATATAAATTAGTAGTAAACTTATACTCTGTTTAGTAAATTAATAACTTAGAGTCGATTTTTATAATTTTAAAATCTTTTATCGGGCATGACCAACTAAATTCACCACTGTTGTTAAACAGTAATTTATTTCTTAATTTCATTCGTCATATTTCGTTACAAAAAAAGAAAAACATGTTTTACAAAAATTGCACGAATCTTGTAAAATTCCGGGTTTTAATATGACAGACTGCTTTCGATCGTTTGAATTGAACATTGAAAGCTCACATTTCTAGGATTCTGCCTGTAGAAATTCCCGTACGGAATATCCGCTGAAACTAAAACTCTTTCATATTTTTTTTCTTTTTTTGATTTCTGTACTTTGTTGTTTCATCCAGCCGTTCACAGAGAACGATTTTTCAGAAAGAAAACGCAGAGAAGCATCGAATCTCGCCTTGAGAAGGTGCTATTTTATTCACTCAAAAAAATTTTATTTCCAATTTAAAAAGTGGATGGGCGCACGACATTGCTGAAAGAAATTAAGACACTCTTTTTTTTCTTTTAGTTAGATTCTTAAACGGTAGTATTTAGTTTTGTTTGACCTGATGTTACTCAGCTTACGGGTTCGGTGCTCTTTTTCTCCATCTCTCAATTATTTTCTCAATTTTATCCGAATTAAATCATAATTTTTGTTAATTAAAAAAAAAGGAATCTGACTGAAGAATATTCTGTAGGTTGCCACAACGAGGTGATGTGCTCATTAACATTTCTAATTTTTTTTTTATTTTCTAGCTAATCCGAATGGATTTAATAAAATAAAATTCGTTTTTTACTATTTCTTGTAAAGTTTGAGTCTTATTCTTTTTCTGGTGGCGTCACTGCCGGGAACATTTTATTTGTTCGACCTTTCCCATTTAGCCGCCATCTTCACCTCGCCAATCTCCATTTCCTTCGTCCTTTCTTCTTTTCTACTTTCCGATCCCACAGAAAATTTTGATGGCAACCCGAGCGGAAACGGGTTCAAATATTTCTGCATCAACTTTCTTTTTATGGTAAAAAGTCGAAAGCTGTTTAACGAACCAAATAGCGTTCCGCCCGATAAAAGTCCTTCTGGGGAGGAGGAGGAGGAAAAGACGTTGAAGGCAGCAACCGGCTTTCTTTCAAAATTCTAAATATCCCCCCCCCCTATTACTGCGTTTTACTTTTTCGAGTACTTCACAAGGGTATTATTCTACAATAAATAAATCATTTACATAGACAATAATTCATTTAACCAGTGAGCGATAACAAATCATACGTTGTTTGTATTTACATTTGTATTTATGTCGTTAACCGCCACCCAGTTCGTTGCAATCCTACAACTACGAATAATTTCGGTTATTCAAAAACGATAACACGTCCTTGTAAGAATTGAGTTCTGTACGCTCAATTAATTAATTCTTCAACAAACAACAATTTTACCTGCTAAACTAATTAGTAAACCTTGGAATTCTTCTATTTCGGGGTTCATCTTAAAATTGGTCTTTGCGATTTGATAAATAGGAAGAAGGAGACACAACATGAATTGCTAAAATTTCGTTTACCCCTCCTACCTTTAAATCAATGCAGGTTTCCATTGTTCTTTTTTTGGATTCAAATTTGTGTCTTCATCCTTGCGTTACAGGCACTCCCAACAGCCTCTGGTGAAAATAACCAGAGAAGAGAAAGAAAATGTCAACGTTAAATTACAACCAGATACCACTGACTGAAGATAGACTGACGTTTTACTTTTTTTGTGGGGCCACGGATGTGCCTCTCGAATGGCGGAAAGCGCACAAGCCTTTCGGTCAGAATTTCTTTTTTATTCGAATATTACAGAAATCTGCTTGTAAAATGTTTTCTCTTTTACTTCGTTAGACCTTCCATTCTCTTTCAGTTCGCAAAATGGACGAAAACTTAAACATGTACCTGTTCCATGTACTTCATTTATTTGAGTTTTTTTTCCATTGTTGAAACATTAGAACAGAGACATTACAAAACATTAGAAAATCATTTACATGAATTACGGACACATGAGGCTTCTTGCTTCTTGTCTGCGACAACCTCCAATTTGTGATGTACTCGTTGAACCAACTTATACATTCGCACCGGGGTTTTTACTTTAATTTTCCTACTACCGTCCATCGTCAATCAAGTTGAACAAAAGAAAGTAACAGAAGCATAAAATTAAAAATTTTTCCTCTTACAAAATTAAGCGGGTAAGACAATTTATAATTTGATTTATATTTGGATGAATGAGCAAAGGAAAGTTGCTCTCTTTCCGAGTTTCTTCTGATACTGAACCTGAGCCTCAAAGGTCTCTCAAATCTTTCACCTTTTGGCCAATTCTCGCGTGGCACTCTTATTTACAAAACAAAAAAGAAAAACTATAAATTTCGGTCGTTTCTATTTACGTTTTATTTATTTTCTCTGATTTTCCCTGTACGGTAAGTGCCATGTGCAAAGTTCAATTTTTTCCTGACTGACTGACACGGAGTCATTAATAAAAACTAACTCGAACTCGACTTTTTTGTACTGCCATTCATAAATTTTAGTTTTACAACAAGATGAGTATTAGTTTGGTTAATTACATTAACTAACATATTCTAACTACCTAGCATAATGATCAATAATTCAGTATTCATTATTCGTTTTCAGAAATAAACTTTTTAATGCGCATTGACCGATTAATAATTTTAAATGTAGCAATGGATTGAGGGGTCTCTCACAAATGTGTCTTCTTTCGCTCCGACAGATCAGAAAGTAGAACATGTTCCTGCACAGATGTTGCCTTCTTCGCCAACCTTTTGCCAGAATGAAGAATGAAACTTGCCTTTTAAAACGTTGGCTGAGTTGAGAAGAAAGAGAACGCGAAAAATATTATTAATAGAAAGGAACATCCCTGAATGGTAAGATGTGTTTCCCGTTAAATTTATATCTTTATAAAAGAATTAAATGCAGCAAATTGACCGAATCAGCGAACATGAATTACCCACGAAGAATAGAGAACTAGTTGTAATTGAAGTCCAAAGGGATTTTTTTGCATTTCGAATGATCCAATACGATTCCAACGCCGTGGCAAAAGAAGCCTACTAAATTTAGGGAGGAATAACAGAAGTGGTTTTTGAAGGGGTTAAGAAGTAGTTAAGAAAGCTCTTTCAGCCGGAGAAAACTCAATAGTTTTTTCAATTCTCATGGTGAACTACCAAGTTTAAAAATTTAATTCAAAGCTCACGTTCATTAGCCAAGAAAAAACTTTCATTTCATCGTTGAGGACACAGTTAATGACGTGTCTTTTTTTACCATTTTGAGATCAAGCGAAAGATGAAGGCTAAGCAAATGAGATGAGTTGACCTGTGCCTACTTGTGCTCTGTTCTCTTTAATTTTGCACAGGGTAAGTCCACCTCTTCATGTACATCACGTACAAAGCAAAGACAAAATTGACAATCGAAATTGCATTTTATGCACGTCCTCTCGCTTCTCTGAGCCCTGACATAAATTTCAAACCTGTTGTCTTTTCCTTCCTCCTGTTGATTCGGTTGCAACAGTAAGTTCCGTTCCTTTTGTTTTCAAATCGTTTCCAACTAGATTGGTTTTGAGATCTCTTTCCTATTCTCTACTCCATTCCAAAAATGAGAAAAATACTGTTGGATACCCTGCGGTAAACTAGGCATGAAGTAGCCGACAAGCAAGCTGGAGAAAACAGGAGTCGTAATGTAAATTTCGTGAGATTTTCTTTTGCCGCTTTTCCTACCGCGTTGAGTACCCTCGAGCCCGACAAGAAAGAAACAAGAGACTTTGTTTTTCACAAGGGTGACCAGCGGTCGTAACCGTGTTCTTTTCCTTCAATCAAGGCTCACCTAAGTTTGGAAAACGTTTCTGTGTTTCCCTTTTACTCACGAACCGTCAAAACCGTCGCAGGACATTACCCCATATCCAGACATTCACCAAAAGTCTAAGTTAAAAAAAAAAAATAAACAAATAATAGTAGACTCGGTGACGAGTCTTAACTGTCACTTTGACCTTGTCTGTTTTCTGTTGGCACATGAAACCCCTTTTTTCTATTCAAATGACACGTGGTTCCCATTTTCTCCCCATTTTCGGGAGACATTGCATTAAATTCTTGTAATTTACGACTTTTAGAATGTCATAAACAAGAGTCAATAAATCTTCAATTGAAAACTATAATATAATGGTGTTTAACTTGTTCTCTACACCTCCAACTCGGCACATTTCCTTGCAACAGAGCAACAGAGTACGATTGCCACAATGGGGAACAACAGACATTAAATTGGAAACCGACTGGTGAATATAAAGTTTTATGTATTTTGAGGTTGAGTTCAAATTTCAGAAAATAAATGCTAAAACCTCTCGTACTCATTCGCGACGTACTAGACGAACAGCCTTTGGTTGGTAACTTTGTAACTCATTACTACAAGCACCCATGTATTGTTTGTTGATGATAAAATGAAATCATCTGATTATTATGAAACAGAACTTTTAAAATTTCTCATATTTTATGAATGTATTTGCATAAGTGAGTACAAGTTTGCTAAATTATTCACGGTTTGAATGTTGAATAATGTCACCATTCCTGGTTGTAGTATATACCGTTGGCCATTACTAGAGGTATTGTACATTTTGCTTTTTGAATCAAAACTATAAAAAAGATTTTCATTTTTCAATGTCATTTATATTTAAGTTTATGATTTTTTGTAAAACTAAAATCCATGTTAAAAAGTAGAAAAAGACTTGAACGTCCAATTGAGTTCTGCTCACGGCAACGAGAAGACAATCGCTTTATTTGGGAGACTGACGGCCGCAGAAAAGATGCACGACCAAGTGCATTTGAATGCATAAAGCTGAGCCAGACGTTGGGGTGTGAGCCGGGGGTGAATGGGTCTGAGGGTGAGTCCCCTCCGGGCGCATGCGTTCAACCCCGTTGAACCCCGTTGAACGTCTGGGGGTTGCACACGACGTTTGCCCAGTCGCTCAAATTCGTTCAGCTCAACTTGAATTTTTTTTCTTTTATTTTTGCGTCCGGATGTGAAATAGTAATACATAGTTTAACTAATAGTGATAATGATATTGATTTCATGTTAAACGGCATTTTTCATGTTCGTCGGTGCTAATTCGCATTATAAAATCTAATATATTAGATAATATTTAGCGTTTTTTATGTCGTGTTTATGTGTTTCACCTAGGAGGTTATATATCAAATTAAAATTTGGAATTTCTCACGTTTAGGGTATGAATTTTTTAAATTTAAAATTACTAAATGAGTCATAATAGTGAAATGACTAATCTTCTATTGAATACAGAATGGAGGACCGATTATTATTTAAAATACTGAGACTTACATACAAATATGGAATACAGCGAGACGTTATAAAAGATGAAATAATAAATAAATACGATAAGACAGGCCAAAAACCATTACTTGGGCTATTACTCGAAGTCAGTTTGCAATTTGGACGCGAAACTCGATTACTTTCATATTGTAAATATTGACTTGCCAGCTCTGAGTTGACACGTTTCCGCAAGCAACAGAATACCTTTTGTGATTTTTCTAGTGCAATCACCCGAGTATTAAAGGTATTTAATAAAAAAAATTGTTCATTTCAAATTTTTCCATTTCTCCTGTAGCTGAGAAATAGTCTAAAACATCATTGATTAAAAACAATCGATCAACACTGGTCAAATTGAGAGGAATGTCATTGGATGTACAGGAAAAATAAAACTTTCAATGGAAAACAACTGTGACGCCGTGACGATTTTCTCCCGATGACCCTTGACTTGTGTCGGGGCGGTGTGAAGGAAGAGCAAATGCCTTGCTGGGCAGAGAGTAAAAATCGCAATAAGAAGCTGCACAATTTGAACAGGTGAAATACGACAGTCCCCATGTCCCAGTTCCCACGGAAAAGACCCCGGAAACTTCATCAATTTCGCTTTGCCGTGTTTGCCAAATGGCGACACCCAAAATGAAATCCCTTTTTTTTGTATTTTGCCTTTGAAGTAGTACAGTCTACTTTTTGAAGGAAGACTTAGAAGAAACAAAAAAAAACATATTTTTGTGAGGGAAGCATCTATTAAATACTATAAATAAAAATAATTTTTCGGAATAATCAGCCCGTACATGGTAGCAGCTTCGACAGGCATTGATTTGCGGTTTCAACTGTCACACTTTCACACTTCACAAATTCTGAATTTGTTTAAGGCACATGAAAATAAAAAAATTTTAAATTTGATGTTACCACTAATTTCTCTTACCCCTGTTCGTTCCCCTACTTCATTCTAACTTTGTTTCGAAATGAAACATTGAAAAATCTTGATCAGAGTCTCACCCGGTTAGATCGGTTTTGATAGATGGCAGTTCCTGTAGGAAATAGTAAAAATGTAAAGGGCTTTTTCCGTTTTAAATTTCCGAAAGGAAGAGAAACAAACTTTTGGGTAAACCAAAAGGAGATAAACAAGAAGAATTGGTAAAAGTTAAAAGTTTTTCAATCATATTGAAAATTGTTATCCAGTTAAATTAGTTAAAGTAAGAAGGTTCTTCCATTTCTGGTTAGACAGAGAATTGTTCCGAATCCAACGTATTCCGGCAAATGTTCGACTTTCGGTTCACCTCGCAGAGGTTCGTTCGTTTAATCAAAGAGTTTGGTAAATTATCAAAATATTGATGGTCCTTTTGTATTTTTTAAAAACCGCGGGAATGATCATTTGTGTAACTTCCAAGTCAAACTATTAAACTGGAGTTGACTGAAAAGTATAATTCATAATTGAGGTTACAATTTTATTATGTATGAATGTATGTTATTATGAACATGTTAACGGATTTCTCGAAATTATTTACTTGGGTTTGGATTGAAATGAGAAAGAATTTGATTTGTAATGCGTTCCACAAAGTCAATATGAAGTTGGAAGATTCTCTGCATTTGCTTTGTTTCAAATTTCCCATTTGTGTCGTAACTAAATAAAACACAAGGCGTCAAATACTACATCTCAACATCTCACCCCTTTACTCTTACATTTACTCCTTCTCATTTGAACTGATTTAACAATTATATTAAATCAATGTCGTCGGGCCATAGCAGGTTTCAACTATTACCGATGATAATTGTATGGCAGATAGCACGAGTCTAAGTCACCTAATTCACTGCTGTGTCACTTGTTGCACACGTTGTCATGCTATTCATTTGATTTTCGATGATACCGTTTTTCATTTGTGCTTGTGAAAATTGCACTTTTTACCTTTAAAATATTAATTACATTTGGGGTAAACCTGGAAGAAGAACGAGTCACAGGGAGACCAACGGAAAGAGACGGTGACAACACTTCCCTAACATATTTCTACTGCATTTCAAACAGGAACAATACACTATTCTTCTTCTTCTTCTTCTTCTTCTTCTTCTTTCTTTCATTTAGTTTTCGAAGAATTGTAACTACATACATGACTCAATTGTCATGGAGTTTCTATTTCGCTGACTGACTGAATATTTTCACTCCGAGGTTACCTATTTTATTTCACTCCAAAATAAAATAAATTTATTTAATTTCGATTCTAATTGGTTCAAATCACAGACTGTTTAGTTCAATAATTTTTTGCAATAAGAGTTTTTCTTTTTGCGCTTTTGTCCTATACGACATTTTTTTATTTAACGCAATGAGTTTTAACTACGTTCACTGCCTTTTGTCTCGGTGTTCTGATTTCCGATGAGTGTTGAACTCTGTTTGTTTCGTTCATAAAAAGTTGAGTGAGCAAACAAGGAGAGTGGAAGAATGAAATTTTCGTCTCGTATCATTAGAAAGTAGGCCCACCTCAGACTGTTCAGACCCTTCGGCTCCTGTATCTCTTTTCATCCTGAATTTAGTTCTAAAAATCGTTCTAATAAAAGTTGTTCCGTCAAAACAGATTTGGTTTCTGTCTTACCGTTAAGTGAAAAAGTCTTAGAGAAAGGGAACATAGAAAAAAGCTTGGGAATAGAAATGTATGCTGACTATTTTGTAAGCTCAATTATGCTCAAGGTAAATAAATTAAAATGTCTATTTTTTATTCCGACGAGTGCTCAATTTCGTCAAATCAAATTGTACGCCGAATCGAATTCGTTTACATTTGTTACTGTCAAAAATAAATAGGTTACTCTTTGAAAAGTTGTAATAGTCTTATTATTCTCGTATTAAAAGCAGGAATATTCAATTGATCAATTGTCAAATCAGGTGACACAGAAATTAACGCACATTATTTTTGTTTGTCGTCTCCTTTTCATTTGCCTTTCTATGTAAAATCGGGCAGAATGAAGAATACTTTTAAGAAATGGGTGGCCACTCTGGTTGTTCTCCGTTCTCTTTTTCCGGTACACGAATGATGCACCTGTTACTTGAGACAGGTGCATCTTAAGGTGCACGATTAATTAAAAAGAACGTAAGGTGGTATCACAAAGTCACCTTTCGCAATTTTCAGTCCCTCTTATTTTTTACCCAACACCGTTTAACGCCTGCTTGAACCATCATTTTCCTTTTCTTTCTTTCTTGCTTGCTTTAAAGATTAATTTATTAGATCCGCAAAAACAGAGAGTAATTATAAAAATTACTGTATGGGTAGTATACACGGACAATGTAAACGTGGATGCTAAATCTGACAGTGTCATAAAAGTAATTTATAGATCATGAAGGTAACGTTCTCTGCGAATAAATGGACGAAGAAACGAAATCCTTCCTTTTTGTTTTCTTCGATTCTAAATGGAAAATCAGAAATTCAATTTAAGTTGCTCTCTAGTTCTGGCTAAGTGCAGACCACTCCTATTGAAAAGACTTTCTTCCTGCAGAAAAGGTCTTAGATCTCAGGGGAATCAACACTTGCCTTAAGGACCTCTCTCTCTCTCTCTCCCTGAATTTTACGGAAGAGGCATTTCTACGGTACTCGTTGTTGTCAGACATTGACGTAGCCCCCGAGGGCGTTCTAGAGGAAACCAAATGAGTACTCAGACGCCCAACTTCCTTCTTTACCACTTGCACTTTTCACTGGACACATGGCGCCAATCTCACTTCATTGTCGATTTGTTTTATTGGCAGGTCAACAATTGAAGTTCACGCCTTCTCCTTGACATCTACTTTTTCACTAAAGTATTTGGTGCAGACAAAGTCTAGAGGATGCAAAGATGACTGCAACATACCTGCACGTAATCGTTACAGGTTCATCTGTAGTATTAATGAAATATTTTTGTACACGAAGAGTCAGAGGGTGCCCAAGTTAACTCGGGCTAAAACTTGTATGGAATGCTGTTGGTATAAAAAAGAGAAAGACGTTCAACTCATACAAGTTCCAAACTTGTGAACCAAAAGCAATCGATATCCTGGGTTTGATTTTGTGAGAGTCTCGTCAGTATGAAATACAAACAGGTTTTGTGATGGAATTATTTATTAGTTTGTCCCAACCCCTTTGAAATAAACCAGGAAGGCATCCAAAAGGCAGTTGACCAATGCAAACTTCCAATGCAAACAATAGATTTATGTTCTATTTCAAGGAGATATGGAGAGGGTGGAATTGGAGAGTTAAACATTTTGGTTTTTCATTGGACTTTAAAGAGTCAAACGCGAGGGAAGAAATTCAAAGCCAACTATAAATTTAAGTTAATCCAAGTTGTGCCTTTCAAGAAATTATGGCATCCGATTTTAATTATTTCGGGTTTTCTCCGGAATGGCTGGCCTCCGGCGTTCCTTCCGCCAGAAACAAAATGATTTCCTATGGCCGTAAAGATCCTCTACTCGACTTTCGGACCAATGGCAGAAGCACGCACACGTTTTTGACCTTTTTTCTTTGTGTTTCACGGACAGTCGAAAAGGTCTCGTTCGCCCTGAAAAACACTAAACATAATTAAAATAAAGTTGATTTTTCCCACCTACGGGTGGATTTAGGTTCACACAGACAGGCAATTTCGTGAGTTAAATCTCGACATTCTTAGACATCTGGAAGGAGACAAGTTTGGAGAATAAGTCAAAGCAAATAATAAGAATAAAGTGTGGCAGAACAAACTGGTACTACTTTCACTACCAGAAGTATGAATTTTATTAATTTGTTAATTGAATAACATACGCAATAACTATGTTAGCAATGGACCCCGATACCAAGAGCCGTACTCCTGTCATTTTGTTTTCACCCACTCAACCATTTTTTTTGGCTGAAATATTCAGGAGGAAACAGAAGGCTCTGACATCCTGTTGATCCTGTTGTACACTGAATTTGTGTTTTACGCAAAACTGAAATGACAGAAAAAATGTCTCCAAATGTCGTCGTACAGAGTCAATTAGAATTAGAATTGAACTTCAAACATCAAGGCTACCTTGTAGGTAAAAATTTCGTTATAAATCTGGAACCGACTTTTACCCGAAACGCGAAAACTCAAAATTTATATCCATTGTAACCCAGAGGTCCTGTGAGCAAACCGAGTTTTTGGTGTCCTCTCAATCGCCATTTTAAAAGCGAATTCGACATGAGTCGATTCCTTCGTGCAGATTTAATGTTCCACTAAGAGTTATTTCAAACAAATTGGTATCTGCGGAATGAAGTTGGTGGGACGTTGGGAGAGAAACGTAAGAAACCGATAGAAATGGGTATCGGGAAAGAGGCCTGTAAATGATCTCTTATTTTTTCGTTTCTCAAACTCATAAATTATCCCCCCAAAATCTATTATTGTCTTTTCCATTTTCTCGAATAACCGATTCGAGTATTTCATCCGCAGATCCAAAATCTCCGATAGAAAAATTGCTAACCATTGGCTCTAGTCACTGCAATGTCGTGTTTGGTATAAATTTGCCGTGTTTTGTTGCACACGGCCATGTTGCCGAGGCGACTCAACTGAATATCCCTTTGATCATCAACATCATTTTACAGGCTTTTATCCCCAGGTTATGACCAAAGTAATTTTGTGAGTTGGATTCAAATTTTGTTTCGTTACTCTTATACTCAACGTACTACAATGTACTTGACTGCATTCGAAACAACGTTTATTGAGAACATGTTGAAAGAAAACATTCACCCATTCCATTTCTCCAGTTCTCTTTTTGACCGTTGTTACCGCATTTCATTAAAACATACAAAAAATAAACAAATTGTGCACACATTTATTTTATTATTTTTCTTTGTTGAATCAAGTGACAATTATTTATTTCAACAGGGTTCTTTGCTCGACGGGCTGATGAGGCAAAGTAGCTAAATTTTTTCCAGTTTTTCTTAACTTTATTTTTTCTCCGCCTTTGAAAATTTCGCATTTCCTATTCGAGATTCATTCTTATTTATTGCAAATAAATTTATAAGATTGTCAGGGGTTTTTAAATCAATTGATGTTTTGTGTCTCGTGTTCCTTTGTTTTATATATATAAAGCAAACGGTATGGATGATTGTGTGAATAGTACGTTGTCCTGTCGTAGCAATCTGCAGAGTGAAAGGGTCACCTGGAAAATATTTCTACCACCAACTTTGGGAGAAGTGAAAAGTTTATTTTTTCGACATTTCATTACGTTGTTTGACACTTCATTTATAGTATTTTACTTTGATTGGACAACTCGACGCTATCAAACCACTCTGAAATGTAACGCAAAACTAGTCACAGGAAAAAAAAACGGTCGTGCAACCAGGACATGGGACGAAAGGAAAGTTAAACTTGGACGGAGGAAAGGAACATTTTCAAAATTTATCAGTCAAAAGAATGTTCGTTATTTTAATTTGACTTCTCATATATAGTTTATTTAATGGTAAATAAAATAATTATACGAAGTCAATAGTTAAGTTGAACATCAATACCTCATTGGCATATCATTCAGAACAAAGCAACCTTTCCTTGGAATTGAGGAGTAATATTGCAGGAGGTGTCATGTCTTCGGTTACAAGAGCATTTTGAAGTTAGCTTTCAGGTAACTTGCCAAAGTGAGAGCTCGAGAGCACAGTAATCTCCTGTTGAAAACTTTCCACGTAATTTAATTGTTTTCGCTGATACTGAAAATAAATAAATAAATTTCTTTCAAACTTGAGTGCCACCTGTAAAAATTTGGAAATCCTCTAAGACTTCAGGTTTAGCCCACAAGTCGCACACTTCGAAAGGCTTTTTTCGGCAAACAGTTACATTTAAACTTGTTTCACTTGCGTTGAAGGGATTAAAAAAATTATACATATTGCTATTACGTGAAAACAGTTCACAGAAAGTTATTAATTGTAAAAACTGATATTTTACCTCTTGTTCTGTTTCCAGGTAAGCAAATTAAACTTTAAGCACAACGTCCCGCCTGTTCGAGAGCTCAAAGGAAAAGTGAAACTTCATATGGTTAGGTGCATTCTTGGTAGTTGCATTCAGATTCATACGATCCAAAATATTCATACAGGTGTTGACATTTCTTAATTAAAAAGTGTTTTTCTTTCATTTCGATCATAAAGTGTTTATTTGCTTCCATGCTTTCTTATTTTCATCAAGTGTTGCCCATTTCTCTCTCCCTCTCTCTTGTAGCATTCATTTCCTTTAAATTCGGTCGATGTCTCATTAAAATTTGCCTTCATACGCTTTTACGAAAAGTATACAACTACGAAAAAAACGGCACGTTTCCCTCTTGTAGTTCAGCTTTAAGGTCCACGCTCGGGCAAGGAAAGAACAAAACTTGAAAATACTGGTGAGAATGAAAAAGCGAGAATGCAAGGAAGGGATAGAACGGTAAGTAATGACTGAGAAATTAAAATTGTGAAGTTGACGGTGGAAGAAAGGTCGAGAGAAGGGCTCTAGGGACGTTCAGGGAAAGCGAGTCGGTCACAGAGTAGCAGGCTAATAAATCTCTGTGAAACGGGGGAACCCGGACGAAGGTTTATCTGCGGCTCCAACATTAAAAACATTCGCAGTAAAAAAATTTTAAAAATTGAAAGTAAAAGAGAAGGCATGCTTGGATGGATGTGTTCCAATCCGAAATCAATTTGAGCTGTCCGAGACCGAAATAAACGGAAAAAACGGAAACCACAACCAAACGGCACAACCTGAATGTTAGAATCAGGTGTACATCGCAGTGTACGCTAATTTCACATTTCCTACTGTGAGGCATGTTCCTTTCGAGAGGGCATTGCCCATGCTGCATAAAAAATAGCACACATCAGTGTTCCTCATACTCATACCTTGATTTCCGCCAATATTCATTTTGATGGGAATCATTTCCACTCCGAAGAGAATTCAACTGGCGGCCGGCGTCCGTTCAACTTCCCCGAACCATTGATGAGGAGAGGTTTTTCATTTCATGAACATGAACATACATTCTTTCCAATATATAAACCTATTGCTGTCAAATTATGGTTACCAGAGAAATTGTCCCTTTTCAAGCAAGAATCGGTAATAATCATGCTGGGAGACGAGTGACAATTTCATCTAAAAAGTCAAACTTTTTCTTTCCTTTCCAACACTCGTTTATCTTCCCTTAGGGAAGCATTTGACTTTGTTTGAGAACGTAAAGAGCTCGTCCAACTGTTTCTTTCCATTTCTTGTTCTCTTGAAAGTAATCTCTGATTATGATGTTCATTGCAACAAAGCCAATCTCGTTTTGTTCGAGAAAAGGTAATCGAGACGAATAATCCCGAGTTGTTTTAGCCGAGGCGAATATCTAGAATATTCTCAGTGAGACAGGTATTTGGGTAAACCGCAGGCAACGGACAAGAAAAAACAAGTTTCTTTTTGGTAGAAATGGTTTATTGGCCTCCCGGGATGAATCTATTTGAATAAAAAAAATTGCATGAAAAATTCCAGCATGGGCTGTAGGAATATTCTAAATCATGGGCTTTCACAATGATTCTAGTCGTAATATTTTTGGCCAATCTGTTGTGTTCGTCATTCGTCGATTGCGCTCCTCATTTGAAATCAGATCAGAAATAAATGTAAGAAGTGTTCGACGCTATTGTGATGGTCTGAATGGTGAAAATCCAACAAACGCACCTTGTGCGCAAACAAATCAGATATCGTTAAGATAATGTTGAAATAAAAGAAGATCGAGGCATACCTCCGGTGGACTATTGCCTAGTTTTGTACCTACGTTTAACTAGAAAACCGTACAGGAACTCAAGTCAGATGCGACTGTAGGGAAGCTTTTACTTACAGTTAATGTTAGTCACACGGTGGAATATTTTATTTGTGTGTATCGATTACGTGAATTTTCGTCGATTTGATCTACGGGAGAAACGCGCCTATGCACGTTCTTCTTCACCCTCCCTTCATTCCTATTTTCATGAGCTTAAAAGATTTCTTTCTAATCTGGGAAAATATTAATCTGAGAGTTTTTGTCAGTGAAAAAAATCTTAATTTTGGGTTATTTATTTAATCCTTTTAATCTTAATATTTTCAGAGCTCCGAAGGGGTTTTTCTACCTACTCAATTATTTGGGTGGGTGAACTCGAGGTGAAATTGCTTGGCTTGGCCGATGCTTGAAAATTCCACATGATCTGACACCTTCTCTAGTGGGGGACGAGGCAAAAGAAAAATAGGTGTTGTGGCCAAGAATGGTGGAAAATGAAATTTGGGGATGGCGGGAATGTTAGGGAATTTCACTAGAACACCTGAGATATCACCTGGCTTAGAGAGGCTCACTTTATTATCAGACATTCCTAACTTTTCTACAGTTTTTTTTTTAACGAAAAAGCAAGATTCGCAATTGGCCTTTTTTCCCGAGAGTTGAATGGTCACGGGCACATTCTTTGTAGTGTTTTTATCCCTTTGGGCTCCTTTGCCCGCTTCTGTAATTATTCTCTTCCAATTCTTTTGAGTATTTACATTTTCTGTTTTTCCCCCTGTTCTTTTATGCCTTCACTCCTACAAGGCTCTAGGTACGGCCTTAATGACAGTTATAAATTTTGAAATTAATTTAAAATATCAAATTTAATGTAATTTATTCTTCTTCATATTGAACTAGTTAATTCCGTTCCACAGGGAAAATAATGTTATAACCCACGACCTAACTAGTTCAGATTGATATGCAACTTTGGTCATTTCTTTGAAATCATCAGCAGTAATCTTATGAGAATTCGTAATCATCGAGAAGTCAATCTAAATATGTTTTATGTCTAAACTTTGTAGGGAAGAAGTTAAAACCAAATTGGTGGGTAACCAACGTTCTGGCGCAGCTAAAAAGAAAACAAATGGAGAAACAGAGAAACGTTCTTTCACATGGTGAAACGTGCTTGAAAAAGTTTCCGGCGTTTTTCTTTCTCGGTTTTCTCCTGCAAAAAAAAGCAATCCAGATGGCGTCAGAAAAACAAAAAGCCATTTGCCGTCGATGTGAAAAAAAGAGAGAAGTAAAAGCTGTAAGGTCTGTGGTGGGAGAGAACGGCCGGAAAAACTAATAAATCAGTGAAACCTAATGTTTTGGCGTGAAGACTTTGAAAAACGGCTTTAATATGAAATAATAAGGTTAGTCGGCATGAGCTTAGTCGAGGGCCCCCAACGGTCCCTCAGTGCCCCACAGCAGTTTCTCTCTGTTTGAAAACTTTTTACACTTTCGAGTCTGTCGTCAGCCACCTACATTTGTTATAACAATTTTTTGGCGGGTTTTTGACTTGAAATATATCTTTTACGCTTCCTTAATTTTCGCGTTAGAATGTTAAAAATTAAAAAAAAATTTCTCCACCTTTTTCCTTCTTTGCACTTTTTTACCTCCTCTTCGACCTTAATTTTTTTTTAGCTCTCTGTGTTCCTCCACAGTCAGGAGTCAATAATTGCTCGGACGGGACATCATTCTCCTCATTTTCTGTTTCTGTTCAACGAGAACCACACCTGTGCATAAAATTTAATATTAATATTTTTTCTTATTTTCACGTTGGCATGTCGTTGTATGCGCGTGTAGCGTGTTATAGGCCAAAGCCAAAATTACGGGCGTGTCCCAAAACTTTGGGTTTTGTGTTCTTTTTTGTGAACGACACATGTCGGTCCATTCGGAAACAAACTACAATCTTCGACGTGTTTACCCTTGATTGATTTTCTTACTTGATATCCTGTGAGCGTCTTTGTCTGAACCAAATTTGAAGGCTCGTTCTTGTAAGTAAATTTTAGAGATTGAAAACTGTGGCGGTGAACCGTTTCGGAAAATCAGGGCTGAAGTAAAAGAATATGGATTTGGAAAATTCCGAAGACAAACGAAATACTCTTGATGTAAGAGTAAGAGAGATGCACGGTTTCTCTCGTTAGCCATGGCTGCAGTTTCATTCTCCAGCAAAAGCTTGGCACATGTCTTTCTATGCACAGAAGACTCTCTCTCTCTTTTCATTGTTTTTATTCTGATTTTCTTTACTTATTGTAACACTTAGATTCGTTAAATTTTTTTTATTTAATGGTTCATAAGGTTGAGTGTCATTGTAATTACGCTTCAATACTCGTCACATTAAAATGAATAAATAAGTCAGCCGCGAACAGGTACAGGAAGTTCAAACACTGAATTACTTGTTCTGGAGCTGTAGGACCGATAAGAGACCTATACATTTTATGAGGAGTCTAAATATTTCTACGATCTACCGCGAGACAAAGTTGAACTTAAAAAGTCAGAAACCCCGCCGCGGTCTACTGTTGGACATCTGCAAGAAAGCAACTCTTGAATTTATTTGATTAAATTGGCACATTGACTTGTTCCGGCTAAGGGAACGCATGCGTGAATCTATTGTTGTTTCCAAGATGGCTGTTAAACGTGGCGGTAAACCATTCGAACGAATTGACACATTGCTTAAATCCGTGGTAATCGATTTCGAAGAGCATACCCATAATGAAATCAATAGCCAGGTACTTGATACAGGTATGTACCACAGCCAATACAAAGGAATAACGCGTCACCTGGCAATTTTACGATTTTTGTATTTTTGATGGGCGGCAACGTTTTTCATAAAGGACCAGCGGCCCAGTCATCATTCCTGCCAGTTTCGGGCCACCTAAAAGGAGAGACGCTTTATTATAAAGAAGTAAAATATGAGGTTTTATTTTGAATGAGTACCAATGTCAGCTGAATTTCCTATTCACATTAAGGTTGATTTCGGAACCATTACAAGCTAAGCGCGACTGGTTGTACCAGGATGATAAAACAAATTATTAAAGAATCGAGGATGACTTAAATTTTATTTAAATTTGAATTCGGATGAGAACATAATTTATACGGATTCCAAATATTTGAACTGTTATTCTCATTAGTTATTGGAGGAACGACCTTCCTGACTGACCCTGATCAAGCGACACGGAACGGAAGGTTACTCGGAAGACTGCAAAAGTAAATATCTGCCACAGGAATGAACTGGATGAAACTCCCACCAGAGAGATGAAAAGCGCGGCTTTTTCATTGGTGCTGTTATCGAGTGACAAAAAGCGCTTTGGCCAACTGACTGATCGTAATGCTAACGGAAAGGATTAAGTAAAATAAAAAATAATGATCACACTTTAATTTGATTTTATATTTTTTAGAAACGTGGCGTGGAAGAGCGGAACATGCCCTTGTATTCTCATTCGGAAGTGTCGTCAATTGAATAATCAGCCATACAGTTAACGTAAACTTGGTTCTTTGGTGGTAGACAGCAGGGGCAATCCTATTTCAGGTAGAAACTTCAGTGTGAACATGAAAACAAATTGTCATTCTTACAATTGTTCCCTCTCCCTGCGTGACGCCATAAATAAAGAAATAAACAAAGCGTAAGATTTTCTCTGGAAGAAAAAGCCCTGGGCAAAGCTAAATAAATTCTGGTGACGTCAGTTATAATTACCAAAACTGTTTCCGGTTTTCCTCGAGTTCATCCATTTCAACTCGGCCTAACTTTTTAAAGGTCGTCTTCTCTACGGCTAATGCGAAAACCTTCAAAAAGCCTGATTTGCTCACTCCTCTTCATTCTCTTTTCATCCCATTAATGAGTCGTCTTTAATGAGGCACATAAAAGGTGCGGTGCTTGGCCAACATGAAAAGACAATTAGGATATAGAAATTGTTAGTTTAAACCCACCAGTCCAAAAAGTAATAATTACTATTGTTAATCACGGGAAAGGTTCATGCTATTGAATATATTCATGCCTGTTGAGAATACCTGGAGGCATATCTACAAATTTCAGGGTGAAAAGTCCGATATAAAGAAATGTTTGGCTTATATATTGGTGAATTTGTGTCGCTGATCGACCGGTTAACCAGATTCAAAGTCTCCATTCCAGCAGCGATTGGAACTTACGCACATTTTTATGGTGAGATGCGTGCCACAGGAATACGCTAGAAATATAATATTTATGTATATAGTGTTAGATGTACATACATATAAGTTGAATAGATAAAATTTATATAATTTTGTGACACGTATAATTACATGTGTATTTTATAGATGTTGATATATACATATATGTATGTATATAGATGATAGATAATACTATCAAATAAATTAGGAGGTTGTCACTAGTGGGGAGAAATTATTATTTAGTATTCAATATTAATAGGTCAAATGAAATCGAATTGGTTTGAAAGTTGCAAACGGACGAAAGAAAAAATAATTTTCTTGTAAAAAAAAGAATTCTGTTTTGTGTCCCGAGGTTTCGATTAGAAATGCTGCTTACAATTTCTTTTAAGACGCTACACTTAATAAAAGAAAACATTTATCCGTCAGCAATGGTCATTATTGCCTTCATCTCCGAATGAATGAATGAATGAATGAATGACTTCAATCAATCAGAGTCACTTTAATTAGTTTGAAATCGGCCAGTGAACACAAATTTTGTAATATTTTCACAATGAAACGTCATTACGACAAACCGTTAAATTGTCATTTCTTTTCACAGAAATTTCGGAATATTTATATGTAACAGACTTTAACAACTATTTCCGGTTTACTAATATTTACTATTTCATGAAGCCTAATAAGAAACAGGTAGTGGGTACCAAAGTGGGCACCCTTGGTCCCTTGGAGATGATTTAATTTTTCATTTGAACTCAAAATAGCAATCTCGAATTTTGAACGGTATTTATGGCCCATGAGCCTGTGGCCAGATGAGGTTTACGTAAAGTATATAAAGTGAATAATCCTATATTCGTACACTTATCATATAGCGATACCTTTGAGTCAAAATGAAACATTCACAATGGTACATTTAATGACGTTCATCATTTATTGGAATTCAGTTCCAAGGAATAAGGATTCCTTTACTCTCTTTTATTAAATTAAGATTCAATATTTTAGCGGTTTCATGCCGCAGATGTTGTTTGATAAGCAATGTTAAATATTATTTGACCATTGAAAGATGCAGCATGAGTACATGCCAGTAACACTTTTAAAGAAGTTACGCGACACCTGAACAATAACGGATACCCTGCTTGCTGTTGAGCTAGTAAAAAGCTTATTGAAAATAATTATATATTTTAGTGCACTCCTTTATTAAGGTCAATCTTTTGTCAATCTTATTAAGGTCAATGCTTCTCCGGGGCCCTCAAAAGGAAATTTTCTTCTCCGTGAATGAAAGAGAAATTTAATTCTTCTTACATCGGAGTAGAAGAAACACTCAAGGGTTGCTCCTCACACATTGGACATGAAAAAATTACATGAAAGATGTGAATTAAGGTCAGGCCGTTTTCGAATCTGAAAATGTATGGGTATATATGAAAATGATTGTAGTTACTGTTCGCTTTTTACAATTGTACTTCTTTATTCTCAAGGGTCTATTTCATGTATGGTCTATTTTCCATTAATGTTATTCCACAAAAATAGTCAGAAGTCACTCATCAAGTTTACAACGCTCGCTAATTTGTAGCGTACTACCTGTGCTGTCCTAGTTGTATTAGTTCTTATTCCTCGTTACAATAGTTGAATGCTTACATTTTATATTTTTGAAATTGTCATCGTATTTCATGGGGTAATATTCGTAATATCTCTGGATTTGGATGGTGCAATTTGAGAATGGTTGGTTTTAGAAACATTTCTCTGTATTTATGGCTTATACGAAATTAGTAATTCATTTGAACTGTACTTACAGGGAAGCAAAGTTCCCAAAACATCACCAGTTTCTTCATGCACTCAGCCTGTGATGATCCTATGATGGTACAGACAAGACATTTTCTACGTCACCCTTTTAAGTCACGCAAAAGTAGTGTTGAGTAGGATGCAATGGTTTGAGTAACTAGTATTCTAATTGAGAAATTAAAACAACTTGTTCCTTGTTCCTCGGTCCTTTCTCTCTCTCTCTCTCTCTCTCTCTCTCTCTCTCTCTCTCTCTCTCTCTCTCTCTCTCTCTCTCTCTCTCTCCTTGTGTACCTGTCCAATGAAACTCGCATCTTGTCAGAGACCCTGTTATTTTTAATAGATTTTAATAATTCGGCTTTCTAAAATATAAAAATCAGATATTGGTCAAAAAGCTTTGGAATTAGTAGGAACCAGATGAGAATCGCCATGTTGGTCTCTTTTCAATACAACTTCCCTTCCGAATTCAGTTCAAAATAAATTTACTAATTAAAAAAACAAAAATTTAATTTGGACTCTTTTTAGTATTTTAAATGTAGAATTGCAGGTTTTAAAATGAAAATTTTATTTATACTTATCATAATAATATCTGATTCTTTGTCTGATTGTAATTCTTCACAAATTTGAATTTGATGTTTTCAATTACCGTCAAGTTCTTACCTATTGTGGAATCGAGTTCCTAGACGTGTTCAGATAATCAAAATTTCTATCGGACACAGGAGTTATGGTTGAAAAGTCAAATTTTACTAACTCTTGATAAATGAAGTTGTTTAAAAATTTTGATTTGTTATTGTCTCTCAGGGTTTCCAATATAGTTGTTAATTTTCAGTTATTGAAAGTCCTTCCGAACGTCAAGGGAAATGATAATCACCTAAGTACTCAACAAAGTAGTTGAGTAAGTGTTCGGTTGACGGTTGAAACCAAATCGATTATCATACAATTTGTTATTAGTTTCGACCTCTGAAGTCAGTCTTCTGGTGACGGGTATTTCCGGAACATTTCCAAATCAATTGAGTAAAGCAATGGGCCTGTAGCCTGACGGTGTTGACGGGTCTTTCCCTGGTTTATTTATTAATTTTATCTTTGCAATTTTCCAAATTTTGGGGAAGTATTGCAATTCGTAGCAATTTATATATGTGGAGCCTAATAGTTCTGGGTGAGTTTTTATTGTGAATAATTTTTATTATTTTATTTGTGATGTTGTCTTCTCCTGGGGCTTTTTGATTATTTAAGTTTTTAATAATACTGTCTATTTCTCCTTGTTCAGTGTTAGGGTGGTCGGGATCAGGTCTAGTGATTTGAATATGCATTTTGCCGTTCTCAAAAACTTCATCAAGG
This sequence comes from Polyplax serrata, assembly GCA_037055365.1. Taxonomy (NCBI): domain Eukaryota; kingdom Metazoa; phylum Arthropoda; class Insecta; order Psocodea; family Polyplacidae; genus Polyplax; species Polyplax serrata. The sequence goes on along the minus strand of JAWJWE010000038.1, from coordinate 219,453 downwards.
AGTATTTGACATTTTTCAACGTCAACGTCAATAATATTATAAATTAAGTGTTGGTATGTCTTCATATTAGTATTTTATAAGCTTTATACCAGGCATAAGAATTATGCCTTAGAATTTTTTCCACCCCTCCGATGTAGCCTCCTTTTTTTATTTTGATAGTTTCGTTTGAAGTCTTTAGCCGGAGTTTGCCCACATTCATTTCTCTACAGAACTTTTTGCTGTTTTTAAGTGTTTTATTATTATTTTTTGTTTTAGTTGCATTTCCCGGAGTTCTTCAGTCCATCATTCTTAGCTCCGACCATATACCTTTTCTTCTTCCATAGATTAGTTTGCTACATTTGAGATGATGTTATTCAAGTCTTCTATTGCTCGTGCTTAGCTTCACTCAATTTCGTGGCCAGCGACCAGACCCAACGTTTATATACGAATCGGATCCTCACCTTTTATTTGTCTACTCAACGAAACTAAAACTGTAGAAGAAAAAACTTGATGTATTGGGAGCTGAAGACCTTAACGGGCTCTCAAGAAATCAAATCAATTACAGTTAGAATTGGAAAAGGATTTCACAGCAATCATTAAGCGTTTCATGGCAATATTGTCAACGATGACCTGTTTTGTCAAAAAAAAATTAACATCAAATTCTTGAGGCAATTCTTGTCGTTTACTGCTCCCTTTGTCTTCCACGCTAAGATTAATTTTTAAGCGAATTTGGAAAAGCCAGAGGAATATGAATCAAACGAAGAGAAAAAGGAGCAAAGCTGAATACGAAACTAAGTATAATTTTCAAAGAAATAGTACTTCTTTCAATTTCTTCCGTCTTTAATTTAATTCAGTCTCCCCACCATTTTATTCATTTTCTCTTTCCTTTTTGCGTTTAAAAAGCCCACATGGAAGACTTATATTGTGAAAGTGTTAGACAGACGAAGTTATCTCAGTTCCTAGGAAACGGACCAAGAGGAAACGGCACGCCGAAAATTCAAACTTTGTGAACTTTGCCTTTTGTGGAACTCCGTAGGAAACCTTTGAAATGAAATTTTTCATCGAATGGCCGAATTTAATTCTTGCTCTTTCTTCTCTACAATTACTTTCGTCTTGGATACGTCTAAAAATTATAAGAAGTACACAATAATAAAAAGGACGACTTTGAATTCGCAGATTTTCACTTCGACATGTAGATTTACACTGAAAAATATTTTGTTTTAAGGAGCAGGTGTACATCATGTGAGGTATGTGAGTCATGCCACAGTTAATTAAACTCACTTTTACATTTAAGAAATAAATTGTGATTTGCATTCTCATCAAAATTTCTCCAAGTCTACATCTGTAGACACAAATATACTTACATGTTACTGTCCTTAAAATAATAAAAATTTCTGACGAAACAAAACCAAATTCAAATTTCAATATATCTTGGTTATTCTAGATCAGAAATAAAATGTATTATTTTTGATAAGAATGTTTCTAGAGAAACCTCACAAATTCGATTCGGAGCATGGTAGTTTCGACAGAAGAAAAATTTTTGAAAATTGAAGGCTTCAACGTTTCTGTTAGGACATTTTTCCACTTCGAATGATTTTTCCGTGCATTCAAATATTTTCGTAACGTAAAAATAAAAGAAATTAATAGGTGGCGAATGTCAGTTGTTACCAAGGGCACCATCACGAAAGGGGCCCACGCCTTGTTGTTTGAATAATTTAAAAAGCATTGATGTGTTTCAATTGGATCAATATATAAATTTATAAAAATGAATTAAGTGTCAGATTAAATGCAACACTTAAACAAAGTTGCAAGTAAGACGTTCTAAAAACCTGACAGAATACAATTAAAAGTCTGCGGGAAAGTTAGAAACAGTTCGGGAAGATGTTGCGTTTAACTTTGTTAATCCCTGATTAATCCATGTTTCAAACTTTTTATCATTAAAAAAACATGTAATTGTTACTGTTTATGGAGCTACTGAACAAGCAGATGAAGAATAACAAGTGAACTTTTTCACGAATCCATTTGTAAAGTATTGAAATTAAATTCATATTTTCAAACAATTATTTATTTAAACAGTTATTTAATCATAATAATCATTACTAAGACACAAAACGTGACAAAATAAATATTTTTGATTTTTCCAAACAAGAAAATGAAAATGTTAAGAAGAAGAAAGATGGATGAAAAAGAACAAGAGGTTGAAAACCGGTGACTGGTTACGCCCTCACACACTTGGGGCCCTCATCTTGGCACACAAGGAAAGCGGCCTTCTTTTTTTTCTTAAAAAGGTTCTTTTGTGGTCGGCTCAAGGTTTGGGAATTGTCTTTCTCCTACTCCGCCGAAATCTTCTACCCCAACCGCGTTGCATGTGGCCCAACAGACCGCAATTTACCATTCTTATTGATTCGTCAACGCTTGTATTCATTTTTTCACTTGGAGAGGTTCTTTAAATGTACCTTACCTTCGTCTTCTTCTGCCTCTTTTCTTCCTTTTCGTTCTCGTTATTTTCGTCTGCGTGGTATTCGATCAGTTAGGCTACCGTCAATGTCTCATAAATTGGAAAAGGCAACTGGTAGAATATTCTAGTCATGTTTGAATTGTCTGCCGGAAAAGAAATAGGTGTGACACAGAAAAAGAATAAATTTTTCGGTAGTAACATTTGCCTTCTTTCCCCATGTAGTGGGAAAAAATGATTTTTTTTATATGTGGGAGCAGATCGTTTTTGTACTTGACAACACATAGTACGTACTGCATGATATTATTGACAAAAAGCAATACTAATTGTGCAAGCACCTTTCTGGATATCTAGTAGATACGGAAACTTTCTTGAAGGTCATCCTAATTCGACGCCCTCACGAGTCGATATGATTCCTTGTTACTCTGAGTTTAAAAAAACACACACAGGATTATTTCCTGCTGACGTAATTGGCGCTTGTCGAACAGTGGCTTCGGACCTGTAAGGCCACACGATAGCAGAACACGACACAATTCATGTATAGGTCCGAACTCGTGCTCTGTGCCAGTCTCTCGTGTACCACCCTCAGTGATTCGTGTGTACCATTACACTACCGGATATTCCTTTCCTAAGAATTCTCAGTCTCGCCTGCACAAAACTTGATAATCGGTAAAAAGAAATGAGTAACTTCTTGACACATCTTCTTCACAAATAATTTCCAACTTTCGAACAAAGTCTTTATGCTTCAAGTACCGTGGCAATTATTTTCACGTTCTTCTCTGAATTCCAACCGGGGAATCGGAAACCTCAGGCTCCACTTTTGACAGGTGTGGACTTCTCTTCATAATCCTTGCATATTTCGTTGTACACCTTTTCTCATTTTTTTGTGTCTTTTGTCTGCTTTCCTCAATTTATGATTCATTTTTTATTTGTTTGGTCGTCGTATTTCTTTCTTCAGATTCTTCTTCTCCTTGTGTGTAATATGGATCTGGAATCTTAATTTCACGATTGAGAATCTGAAAATTAGTACATATTCAGATTGTACTTGGAACCCTAAGTTGCATCAGTTACAAACAATTACGCTTATTTATTTACGTATCGAGTCTCCACATTTACTATTTTGATATTTCTCATCTATTCCGTGCTCATCTAATCACGCCAGATAATTGAGAATCACGGGAATAATACACAATAGTAAATCCTCGATGGGTTTATTGTTAAGCAACTCTTATTGTTAATTAATAGCCCGTGGAACACCCAATGTCCGATTACTGTGGGTCATTGCAACGAACTCTTCTCTTCGAAAATGTTTCGCCACGTGCTCGTCAGCCCGGGCTAAACCCTGGCCTCCTAGAAATCCCATGTGCAACGTTGTTGATTGCGTATTACCATCCAAATAAACTCCAACGAGGATCAAAATATTACCAATGTTGCACGTGTACCTACTACGACTCGCTAGGATGAACATTACTTAGAATAATTGTCATCAATGCAAAATTTTGTCATTTTGGCACACAGTGGGCTATGTTTTTTTTGCCTCCTCTCAGGACAACATGGTTTGGTAATCAAACGGCACATATTTTTTGTTTGAACATCACATCAGATAAAGAGAGCATGGCACTCGTCGTGGTTGTCATATATACCCGACAATTCGAGGAAACACTGAGCAATTCCCCTGACAAATTGTTGTCTAAATATTTTTTATGCGGGAACGTGACAAGTACTTTTCAAGTTTTGTAGACTTTTATTATTTTTAATAGTAAGAAAAACATTAGTTTTATTAATTTCATTTTAAGTTTGACACTACCGTTTAAGGGTTAAGCAGCCGCACCATTTATTTAAAAAACAAAACCGTAATGGAGTAATTATCTCCTACTATTGTATTCGTGCTAAGTTTTGTGATTTTGACCTCTGCCATGTAGATGGCTTTCTAAGAATCTCTCATGCCCATAAGTCGGGGAGGGGAGCATTTAGAACTTGAAAGATTCTCAAATGTAGTTTCACGAAATTCCCATACCTTTCACACAAATGTCAAGAATGATTCAGTCATTCTACTTCGTCCGATACACGACTTTCAATTAATAGTTTTAGAGCTTTTACGCTCTACATACATTAAAATGTTATTCTACTGCCATCGACGTATAAAAAAATGAAATAATGGCGATCGCGAGAGAACGAAGATTTCGTCTTACGTTCACGGTTTCACAAGTAAATTTGACAACACTGTTAACTACATCCTAGCTCTTCGCATGCTAAGGAAACCTGTTGAAAATTGCATTTTTTACCGCACTTCGGTCACCTTATGTTTCGCTAACTAAAGTTGCCTAATTCGGGTTTACCATTCTTGATAATCGAACGCGAGACTCGGGCTTTTAAGGTTTTCAATCGTCTTAGTTCAAGCATATCCCGCTCGGTGCGCTCAATTCCCTTAATTCTTCCCATGAAAAAATTCCTGGTTAGTAAGGCCGAGTGTGCGATCATTTTATTTTTAGTTTTTCATATTCGGGTGTTATTATTTTATTTTGATTCATACGGTACTCGTCTCACATTTTTTTGTTTTCTCATTGTTCGAGTAAAATTCTCGTACAACGATTTACAAGGAATTAATATTGTTGGTGCAAATGAACGCGCTAACTATGTAGCGAGGAAGAGAAACGGATACGTCCCCTTTATTCTTTCTAAGCGGAGACACTTAATTGTCTCCATGTTGGAATTTGAATGGATTCTCTCTTATTTGAATCCCTGCCGTTTTCATCTCCACAGATATGGATACTTGTGCCCTACGTAAGTGGTTTGATTGTTTTTTTATTTACTAGTTTTGGAAACTACAGCCATACGAATTGGAAATACCAAAAGCGGAAACGATACAACAAAGGACGAAGCCGTTGCTGTTAAAGACGCCACGACTGGGCAGTTTTTCAATGTTACCGGATAAATTTCTTCCTGTTGCATTAACAATAAACATTATTTTGCTTTGAAATTTTAACTCAAGTGTCCAAAAAGAAGACAGGTAAACTGTCGTGTGTTATGTTACGCGAAAGGCATTCAGTGTCAGTGAAATTTAATTTTTATTGATTCATTGTTCGATGAATGTGTGTTAGTTGGGTTAAAAAAATCATGTTAAATCTGCCGGTACACCTTGTCGCTTAATATTTGCTTACCATTTGTTGGGGCTAAGAGGACTAACATGTGCGTTCGAAGTTTAAAGTGATAAATGGATCGGGGATAGTGAACACAATTGGCAGCTGCAAATGCAAATTTGAAATTAACAATCAACTAATAAATTCTACAGCATGATGTAAAGGTTGATTACAACCTTTCGATAACTTAGTAGGTTTTCACATTGTAAGAAGAAATAGGCGAAATTCCTTGTTTATTAATTCTAAGTGTTTACTTTATGACCATCTCTTCGCCTGACATTTTTGTGGGGCAATCACCTCTTCAATTGGAATAAATCTTGGAAAACAAAATTATTAGACGAGAGAAGTACTTGCAATTTGAATAGAAAAAGTGAGCTACTTACCATGACGCACACGAAGAGAGTAACTTTAATGTTCGTTGGAAATAGAAATACCCAGAAAACATGAGTATTAGAGGAATTCCGAAATAACAAACGGTAAACTGTGAGATTGAACACATTCATGGGTTTGATTTAGACTTGTCGAAAAGCAAAAAAAGATAAGGTAACCCATATCGACTTACTCAGAACTGAACAAACTGACTCACAAAATACATTTTATATTCGATAAGCAAGAAAGTTTGAGTACGAAAGTTGAAAAACTTTGTTTATTATTATTATTATTGTAGGTAGAAAAGATCTGGAGTAAGTGAAGAACCGGCGAAAATAATTCTTTCAAAAAATATATCGGTCCTTTTAGTAAAGAAAGAGCGCGAACAATCTGGTCAAGGGATTAGAATGTGAGTGTCAGGACACAAGTCGACAGTTTAGTCAGAAGATTTACAGAATAATATTTGAGGGAGTTAGAGGGTGTCCAAAAAAAAAATATGTAACGTGATTGATGTGGTTGAAGCACATAACTTGCTTTTGAGCTAATGACATTGACTGGTGTAACAATCCTTCTACCCTGATTGGGAGTGTATTGAACTTCAAAGAAATTGAACTGATTGCTGGTGCAACATAGAAGTCAGTAGTGGAGTGTAATGATATTGACGGTATGATACGTGATCAAACGTCTGCAGGAATGTTACCCAAACCAGTAAGATATCGAATATCTGCAGTGACCTGTTCGATAAAATCGAGCTGATGAAAAGCAAAGATCAGGGGTTTACGGTCTGAAAATTGGGAAGTTGCGTTCCTGCGTCATAAAATGAAAACACCAAGACGTTACCAAGGGCTCCCCGACCTCGGTGCTATAGTTTTGTTGGGTTTCTGATAATTTTTTGGAAAAGAAGTTATTCAGAGGTGTCGGTGATGCTAACGAGTAGGGAATCAGGGTAAGGATAATGAAGGACAAGTAGCTGATGTCAAGACGTCCTGATGACGTTCTGATCAAATCTGTCAACCTGAATGACGGTTTCTTGGTGTGATTGAGGATTGTCTTCCTACAGAAAATGAGGAGCTTAACTAATGCCTGATGTTGGGTTTCAAATAATTTCCATGAGTGCCACGATTCCTCTCTGGTAAAGCCCTGATTACTGATGGGGAAACCCTGTGTCGTAGAAATGGAAAGACTCACTTGTTATTTTGATGGTCAAACTGATTGTTAACGGTAGTAACCGAAGATGCCATTTTTCTCGAATGTGAACGGCATGTCGTTGACGTAATAGAAGATGAAAGGTAAATTATAGGACTGTAAAGCAATGGTTGAGAGACATACGAATGAATTTGGAAAGTTCAAGTGGTTTCTGTATTTTAATTTCGACTGAGAATAGACGGCCAGAACTATTTTAGAAAATGTAAAGTTGTCCAATAAAGTTTTGTTCTGAAGCTATTTAAATGTGGAACTGGAAAGGATCAGACCTGGTGGCTGAGTTTAGTACTCGATGAGCACTGCTGCGGTCCAGGATCTATCCTTTAATGGACGAAATGGGCTAGTCCGTGGCATTGCTTCCTCTCATTGGACTTATGAAATCAAATTCAACTTTCAGGGGAGCTTGAATTCTTTACCTTCTATTGCAGATGAAGATTTTGTGTATTGTGTGTCACCGACCTCTGCCTACTATGACCGCGGATGATGGCGCTGTTTTGAGGTGGGATTTTGGCTGTCTGCTAGAAGTTTTATGTTAAAGAGGTGTTGCAACCCTGTGTTCCTGACAACAACCGATGTGAGTTGTATCACTCAGAAGTAATCTTTCGCCCCACGCATACCCCCATGTTTGTTGGTCATCATCGAAAATACAAACACTAAAAGTTCCACGGAACGCATCCACGGACGCGAAGATGTCGTGCGATCGAAATAAGATTATGTATTGTTTTTAATGTCTTCATGACTTCGATGTACATATTTGTGTGGCAAGTGACACTCCACAGCGTCGGAACACTTCAAGAATTTAATGTGGAGCAATGTCCAACAAAAATGAAATAAAATCCAAAAAATGAACCTCTGACTACATAAGCATTATGATCTATTTCGAAAGCCAAACTTTATTTCAACTTGTCGCAATTTTTGCTTTGCTTACCAACAAAACTAAAATGTGTTGTTTACGTTCATGATTTAAAGTCATCCATTGATGACTTGACAATTGACCCTCCACTCGTATTAATAAGAATTTATTTGTATCGATTGCAAACTTCTCCTCTGTGGTAGCAAAGGTTACATCGGAACCACAATGAAAATTAATACAAAAAATCTTGTGATGCAAGAAGAAATAATTTTTTTTGAAAGGTTCGATTTTCCAAATTATTGTACATATGTTATTTTTCTAATGAGGTGAATTGTTCACGAGTTTCGCTGTACAAAATTGCTTTCCGTTTTCAAATTTCGGGTTCAAATTTCGATTGGGTTACAAATTAACACAAAAAGTAAGCTCCTTTAATTGAATGCAACTTCAACTTTCCCTTGGGAGAGTCTTCAAACAGAATGGAAGACATTTGTGATTCAATTCGATTTGTTCTTCCTCGCTTGAAATTTATCTCCTTTTACTACGCCTTCCAGTTAGAAAATAAGACCCTTCGGGCAGAAGTTTCTTTGAAAAAATTTACCGAAAAAAAATGAATAGACACAACGCTCGGTTTTTAATTGGTTCCTAGCAAACTTTCTAGGCGAATTCTAATGGTAATCAAATATCAGATGGACGATGGTTATTAATTTGAGACAATGATTACCTATTAGGTTGAATGTATTGGCTCAAATAAAGCTCTGTAACGAAAATTTCCATTTTTAACAGAGAAATAACTTCAGAAGATTAGTGTACATAATGTTTTAGGTCATTCGTTTATCTTTTGATAGAAAGTTCATATTAATATAACGTCATCGTTATGAGGACAATCATTTTTCGAGTTCGAGTCACCTCTCATTAAAACGGCATCTTTGAAATCTTTAAAACGTTTTGGTCGAAAATCACTTTCAGATAAAAAAGGAAACATTAGCAAGTGCCACACGTTCTCCAATGTGCTTCAACCATACTTATTGGAGAAACCAGAGTGTCGGGCGAGCCGGGTGTGCGAGGCGGAATTTTATTCCTCAACGGTATTCCGTAACTTTGACGGCCGGGCAAAAAGAATGACCAATATTGGGTGATTAAGTCGACTCTGATAAAAGTAAAGGGAAACGCTTGAGACGGTCGAATCACATCGTTGAAGATAATAAAGATGCGTTAATTATTACTCGAGTACTATGTAACGTCGATTCCTAATTAATTTAATTAATTTTTTCCATTATGAATGGGCAACACAGAAGGTGTAGAAACACCAACGTTCATCAATTTCTTACAAACTGGATATGTAAGAATTGGGTGGAGGGGGTCTCACATAAATAAATTGGCCTCGGCACAAGTAGTACGTCACAAATGACGTCCATGAACGGAATACCATAACGATAAGAGCCGATAAGAGCAGATTATTGCTGTTTCAACGTTATCCGAAGAAATGCATCGGAACGAGAACAAGATACGGTTAGTACACAACGAATAGGATAGAATAAATTGATGCTGTCCGTTTCTCATTCCAATTGAGGATTGGACCCGGGTAACTCCGTTAACGACTGAAAATTAACGTTTTGAGTATCGCCAGATGCGCCTAAACCCCATAGACAGTTTTTCACGCCTCCTTTTCTACGGGATGCGATTGGAATTACGTGGCATTTCAAGTCAAAATTTTACGCAGCACATACACTGTGATGAATTTGTATGTATTCGTATTTGCCGTTGACAAATACTCCTTCCTGAAAGTCAAATGGTCGACTTTCTGTAGAATTCTGTAATTTACATGAGTGAATTGTATATCTATTTATAATTGTGTTTAATGATTTATTTTAAGTTTGTGATTGAAACTTCTTTTGTTATGTTTCCCAAGTGAAATCACACAGACTACAGTGGAAAATAGAATCTTTCGTTTAAGCCATTCCTTTATTGATTTGATGTGCAGAGGCTGCTTACACGTAGGTCAAGTAATTGAATTTAAGTCAGCTAAAATCAAATTGATTCTTTGAAAGTTCATTTTGGTTTAGTACAGAATTTGAACCAGGAAACGTTAACAACTAGAACCCTACATCAATAGGGCGACTTCTTTTATTAGACGTAAGACAATAACTACTAAAGTTACAATCCAAACTAGTATTGGAATCGAGAAAATCGATTTATGCCACTTTGAAGAAAACTACAAGACAATTTAATAAATGCAGAGATCACAACGGATTTTATACATGTTGTGCTAATCGAATTATCACGAAATTTGCTAATTATTCTAATAATTGTCATGACAAATTCAGTTTTCTCGGAATGATTTCGCACATTTATGTTTGCAGTTTGCAGCAAAATGTTTCAAATTGGAAAATTAATTTTTTCGAAATCAAGTGACGCAGGCTAGTGCCAATTATTGCTATTTTACATTGAGTTGGAGTGAGCGTGGCACTCGGAGCTTGAGAAGGGTACAAACAAGTTACCCCCTCCTTATTGAAAAGGGTCGTACGTGACGAATTCATTTCGCCTCACGTCTCTTCACCTTGCCAAAATCGTGATATTGCCCTGTATCAGATTTTATTTGTTCACATTTCTTTTCGAATATTACCCTAATACTTACGTTTCCGGTAAGATAATTGACCGTTATTTTCTCTTAAAATTCTCTGTTTTTTAATACTGAATTAAATAGATATTGATTCGGTACCGAAGTGTGAGAATGCACAATCTAAACGATACCTCCGGTTAAACTTACGTGTTTGCCCTTCGCCATTTAATAGTTTCACGATTCAAACATTTCAAGAAAAGACCTGGTTCTCCTTCCTTCTTATTTTAAAGTCATCATTTTCTGTCTTGTTAAAAGACCTGTGAACGCTGAACATTCAACCGTCTTGTCCCAGTCATTTTGGTAAAGGTAATAAGAAAAACTCACCTTCGATTCCAAACTGACTTTTACGCGTTCATGTTGCTGTTTCATGCCATTGTTGTTTGTTGGCACCATTTTCCTAGATTTTTAATGGACTTTATTAGGGTTTTATTTTTTAGCGACAAGTTTACAAATTGTCTTGGTGTACCCACTTGAACGTGTTTCCTAATGGATTAACATCGTACTTTCCACCGCAGACTCTTGCAGTGGTTTAGCAACGCTGATTGTAATTATTTATGCAGGGTAAACATTGAAGAAATTTAAGAAGTGCTGCGTTGTGAATTCATAATTTATTTTACGAATTTGTTGGCCGTTTTAAAGGCTTGCTCCCCTAACTTTAAAAAAAAATCTTTTCACCAAAGGCGACGTTCTAATTTACAAAACCTAATCATCATGTGATTTAAAAATATCGAATGAGAAAACCAATTTGTTAATATCCTTACTTGTTTACTTCCTCGAAGTATACTAATTTAATTAACAATGATAAAGGTTGGTCTGTATCACCGGAGCAATCATGCTTCGGCACTGAACAGAAGAATCGGTCAAATGAAATAATATGAAAATATTGTCTTGTGCTCTTCGAAAAGAGCTTTTCTCAAATCGTGCCATGCATTTAAGTAGTCCTGAGACTGCCGGTGTCGCCACCCAGGACCGCGTCTGCCTACCGGTTAAGGAATGTTGTTCTAAGCCTTGGCAAGAGATTATACTGTGGATTCAAGAAGAATTTGAGTGTTTGTTTTGCATATGTCTCGAAGACATGCACTTCACTGTGGTTTTACAACGCTTGAAAATAATTATTTACTGGGGGTAAGAAAACTACGGAGACCACGTAGGACGAGACATAAATCATAAATTTAGTCACTGCTCTGTTGACGTGGAAAAAGCAGACAGAACCCGAGGAGTAAATTTCCCCAAAAATGCGTTACGTTAACAGTGATAAAGGCACTAGACAATATCGCCGGAGCGCAGTTTGAGTCTCTATTTATTTTGAATTTTTTCAAATATTCACTATGTCGTCTTCTGTTGAATATGAACGCTTAAATCCGTTCGAAAACCGGTTTCATTCAAATGTCTTTTTAAAGAAAACTAATGCATTCCAACTCTTCAACTAATTACAGAATTTTTGCGCTATAATTCATGTACGGGGCGTACTATCTGAAATATTAATAATAAATTTGCCAAATTAAAATAAAGAAAAGGCCTCGTGTAAAAAAGGAAGGCTACATTGTTTCTACCTCGTCGTGCCTCACTTTTGAAAAAGAAACAACATTTAACATCTTCCCCATTAATTGTATTGGAAAATTTGGTAATTCAATTTTTTTATATTGATTGCAGGTGACGATTTGGAAGATATGTCATACGCCTAGGAAGATGTTTCGGTTGACCCTCGTGCAACTGGCGTGCGTTGCCCTGCTGCTCCTTTCGTCTGCAGTTCAGGCGTTGGCGTTTTGTCCAAACGGGTGCATCTGCGACGACGACACACTAGTTGTTTCCTGCAAAGAGGCCAATCTCGACGTCATTCCAATCACACTTAATCCATCGATTCAACGACTCGTTCTAAAAAACAATCGGATCAAAACGGTAGACGCCGCTTTCCAGTTCTATGGGGAGCTGCAGTACGTGGACCTCGCCTATAATCATCTCGTCAGCATTCCTGTGAAGAGCTTCGAGGCCCAGAAGAAGCTTGTCGAACTTCATTTAAACCACAATAAAATATCATCAATTACCAATTTGACGTTTGTTGGACTAAAAAATTTAACGGTTTTAAGTATCCGGGGGAACTTCCTGGAGGAACTGACGACAAATTTGTTCAGCACAGTACCAAAACTGCAGGAACTGGATTTGGGAATGAATCGAATTTCCAGGGTCGATTCGTCTACTTTTGCCGGTCTTTTGTCACTGAGAGTTTTATATTTAGATGATAATCAATTGAAGTTCTTACCGACGTCATCGTTTGCTTTTTTGAACAGTCTGGCGGAATTGCACATTGGTCTGAATGCGTTCACTTCTCTTCCGGATGACGCTTTCAGCGGTCTTAACAAACTGTACAAATTGGACCTTGTGGGGGCCGGACTAGTGAACGTGAGCGGAAATGCGTTTCGAGGATTAGTGGGTTTAAGAAGCCTTGGACTGGCCGACAACAGACTGAGTTTCGTACCTACCCAACAATTGGCAGTGCTGACCAGATTGGAAGAGTTGTCACTGGGACAGAACGAGTTTCAAGTACTGGGAGCGAACTCTTTCCACGGTTTGACGAATTTGCGCCGGCTTGACGTGTCTGGCGCCGCGCAGCTCGAAAAAGTCCAAAAAGGTGCATTAAAAGACAATTTAAATTTAGAAGCACTTACATTAAGTAGCAATAAAAGACTGTCTGAAATCGAGGAAGGTGCTCTTGCTGGGCTACCAAACCTAAGGAATTTGGTTTTGCGAGACAACGCTTTTACAACATTCCCCGAGTCCATGGTCTCATGGAGTGAGCTGCACAAAGTGGACCTGGCCGAAAACCCGGTCGCGTGCAATTGCGCTCTTCTTTGGCTGAGAGACCTTTTGATCCAGAGAAATGCCAGCCAAATTCTTTGTGCGTCTCCGGGACATCTCAAGGATCGTTCTCTGAGGGGACTCTCCACCGACCAGTTAGGCTGTTCATTCAGCGACACGAGGCAACAGGCCATCATTGTCGCCGTCTGCTGCATTTCGACTGCCGTCCTTGCTCTCATCAGCTTCCTTTTGTACCGGTACCGGAAGTCCGTTCAAAACATATTAAAAGACTACAAGTGGAAGAACAGAGCTATCAGCCGGAAAGAGCATGAGTACCAGAAAACTTTCTCGGAGGACGATTACATCGTTCGAGCCGCCCAAAAGCCAACTTTAAAGCCGATTCCTGTGACGGAACTTTAGCTAGAGCTTCTCGCCTCCAGCCCCCCTCCAGGAGTGTTTTACCTCTCTGGGAGGGAACCGGTGGCCGGACGGCGTCAGCTAAGCCTTCAGAGGCAGCACAAAGTGTCACGGGCAAGTACCCGTGGGGGTGGTGGAGGCCACGTGCCTGCCAACGACTTCACTTTCTTGAACGGGCGGGACCTGTGCGGAGGGACCGACAGGCACACGTTGAACGCGATCGACGTGTGCCACAGCGCATATCACGGAAAGGCCGTTAAACCCGTTCGTTCGGCCTTTCACAGCGGAGCCTTCTACGGCCCCAACGCGGCTATTCCTGATGGAAGCCAACGATGCCGGACGTTGCACCGGCAGTGAAAGTTCCCCGCAAGGACTCTCATCATCAAATGCTTCCTTTTCAATTCACCAAAAGTGGTACATTTGATTATTTTTGGCCTTGAAAAAATACCGTTACATCGACGCAAGAAAAATTTTTTTATTCTCAGGAAACAAAAAATCCGTCTTGGTTCCCCGCAACTAACGATAGAAAAAGCAACAGCAATAAAAATAAAACTTGATGGCAATAATTGGTTAACGGAAAATACCTGTTTGATTTATTAATTAATGTGTACATCTAAGGCCTCACGCACTCTTGTCATCGCCACAGCCCGTTTCAACTCAACATCAGGTCGAGAAGAAACTACTACTTTCTGTTCTGTTTGCCGTGGGATTCCTTTAACACCCAAGAAATTGCCTACACCGACGACGACGGTTGGTCGACGGCATCTTTGCTCTTAACAGTGCACTTTGTTTTCCCTCAGATTCATCAGCAATCAGATTCATCATTCCTTCAAGAGGTGCCGTACGAAAATTACTCTTGTCGGAGACATGATTCGACATGACAATTCAGTTCTTTTGCTTTCTGATTTCATTTCTTTTTTATGGAATTGTTAAATTCCGCGGTACCAAGTGCCTATGTCTTCTCTCGCTGACATTCCTTCCCCTCAGGTAGTTGAAACCGTAACGTTTTTTTCAATTGGTCTTAGTCGGTCGAAGACAATGTCACATTGGTGGCACTGGCGACACAGGCAGTAACAGAAAGAACCGTCACAATTTCCTTTAAAAATGAAATCTGGTTGCGGTTAACCAAGTCTTCGTCTTCCACCTGACACTCTACTCCTGACATCGCCCAAAACTGGATGACAGAAGCACCGATTCCTGGGCCTTAATTATTCCGTCCACCTTGAGCTGTTTTCCGACTCTTGTCGAAACCAAATCGGTGCTTTCTATTTCTGTTATAAATCCGAGAGTGCTCCAGTGTAACAGTAGTAGTCGGCCAGTTGTAGAATGTCGGCCAAACGCGTACGATCCAATGCCAAAGCAGACAGGTAACTCTTTATAATACTGTTGAACGTTGCGTTTTTTTTTTTAACCAAAAAAGGGTGACCGTTAAAATTATTACAAAGAGTACTGCTGGCACGAGTACTTTGAACACACAAGGAAAGTAATCTTTTTTTTGTCAAAATATTCGTACGATTACTATTTTACGTTAATCATTTTAATGTTTCCAAATATGCATATCAACTGAGAGGGTAAAAACATTATTACTTTGATTTTTATTGGCACTAGTAAAATTGATAAATCCGGCTGCCAATTCCGTCGAAGGCGACGAATTTTACTATTTGGCAACAATAAAAACAGTTGCCCTTCTTTATTTCCACCCCATTTTCTACTTTCCATGATCTAGTCGAATATTTTTTATTTAAAATTATTAAGACAAATACGGTGACTTAGGTGTAAATTTTTACAGTTGCCAATTTACTTTTACTTATTGTTTATAATGAAATTTGGAAGACAAGCGAGAATGTATAACTATTGTACAGAGTAGTTTCTAGTATTCTTACAATGAAAATTATTTATCTTTAAAATAAAAACCTTTCATTTAACTATTTTGAATTTATTGAATCAATTTCCCTTTGAACTTGACTCAGAGAAGAGGACCACGTTACATTTGAGCCACTGAAATAAAGCTACAGCCTTCCTTTCAAATTTTGGTAGTGACAAACAAGGGTGATGAAATGACACGGTTACAGTGCAGGCAATGCTCAACACTTGATGCTCATGCAATCATTTACTTAACTTGCCACTTTTTTATCATTCTCACCAGTGTAACACAACCTCGGTGTCATTCCTGGCAGGACGACATAGTTCCACTTTGCGTCGATTAAATTTGAAGTTGAATTTGACTTACAAGAAACAGAGTGTCACAATGTTCTGAATTAGGATTTCTAAGTAACCTACACGTTTACTTTTCTCTGTGTCTGCATAATTGCTGGGTTATGAAACGCTAATAAATTGAACGAGGTAAATGGTTCTTCTAAATCGGTCATTCTTTTACCTCTGTCCGATGCAAAAGCCACATATCAGTATAATTTTTCTACTTTTGTCTCGTGTCAATGTCACAAAACAAAGTCAGAATTTGACAAAGGACAAGATTGAACACAGCCATTTGGGTCTGCGTATTTTTCACCCATCGAAGTTAATTAGATTTATGTCCAAAGGGATCTCCACAGAAGGGAGCAAGGGCAAGTTTCTTCTACTTTCTTGTTCATTTGCCCCTTTTTGCGATGCGCTCAAACAACATGAAAAAGCACAAGATGCTGAGACTGTTACGTAGTCTACGATCGAAAACAAACTGTGTTTTGTTTCTACTTTGAAGAAACACGTCTCAAGAAACTTGAAAGAATCCTGGTTGTTCTTCGTGCCCGTGACACCTCCTCTCCAATACTTTGCTGCGGCAAGATCCATACCGATATAAATTTATATTTATAGAATAACAACAAGCATTTCCCTATGCAGCCCTACTTCTGGGACCTCCAAGAAAGGATATCAGTCACGATTCGTAGACAATTATCATGTCTAAACAAAGGACTACGTTTATTTCATTTCTGTACTATATTTATTTTTCAACAATTAATCTCTTAAAAATGTATTCTTTTCTCGAGATATAGTATAGGCTAATCGTCAAATACGTGGATTGAGAGAAAGAAATGATCGGTTCACTTTGGTCATGGCAAAAACGAGACAGACCACAAGTACACTAATAATTAAATTTAACGAGAGAATTTCAATTGGAAATTGGAGGACATCAATTTGAATTTTTAAGTCAAATAGCATTTAACATTTCCTGTTTCTTGTTCCAAAAGCTAAAGCAAATAACAATGTCTCGAATTATAACGGAAGAGACACAAGGAAAGGTTTCCGTTTACATATCATTCGTTATCGTCCCTCATTCGGCTGTAAGCGCGAACCCAAGATGACACCGAGTGAAAAGACAAGATTTTGCCGGATGAACGAAATTTATTTGGGACCAGGTAAAGTTTCGTAACATAGCCACTTCGATATTACTTGAACTGACCCTGTATCCTTCAGGTACATTGAATGATCGCTGTTGAAGATAGTGTTCCTCGATGAGGAATGATTGCGCGCGAGAGGAAGATCGAACCAAAGTCAATTGGAAATAGAAAAAAACCATATATCTTATTTTCAATTTCCGTTCTGATGTATTTATAGGACCCTACAATTAATGGCCGATAGGATTTCAACTCTACGTGACGTTTAATTCTTTAAAAAAATGTTTGGCTTCTAAAACACTAGTGATGCAGCTTCACATTCTCGAAGTCAGAACTCGACATTTTGTACTTTCAACCTGATATGCCGTAAAGCTGAGTTGACATTCTCAATGTTCTAACTTGTAGGTATATTACCACGACCAATTGAGAAGATCTTCAAAGGATGCTGAAAAGAACTTGAATGAGATTTGTTCATTCTGACTGTGACACTGACCAACCATTCTAATCAGCTCTAGACTCGAATGATAAATACCAGTGTTGCGACCATCGTTACCTGTTGGTCGGGAAACGGTCTCTCTGATTCATTCTACACTTTCCAAAACCAACACAGCAACAATAGAGATTTGAAAGCCCGCATGGTCCCTTCTCAGACAAAAGTTTTTGTTTTCTTTTAGTGAAAAGAATCATTACTATTGTCAGACATAAACCCGCACCTAAAGGTTCACCGTCTTTCGACCGTTTTGGGGCATTTTTAATGTTTCCTTGGTACCTGGTAAGTGAAACTATTCCGTTCGCAGCTTGTAGATATGGAGAGTTAATGAATTCCGTAAAAGGTTAGTTTGTTCTCACCAGAGGTAGAAATAAAGTAAACGTGTAACTTTATACGTTTACTTGGTTTGCTAGAGATACGACAGCTATCTCGCAGGAGAATTTTCTTACATTTTGTCCACTACGATCTATTCCTCCGGTTAAGACAAACTCATTGTGGGAAATACGACGGTGGTGTCGTCTATCTAAGAGCACATCTACGTATCATCATCAAGTGTGCCACCCACACTAGTTACAAGTTACAAGTCTATTTTATTATTGAACAGCGTTGAAGAATATTCGTTGTCTCCAGGTCCGGGTAACCCGAACACTTTGAATGTTACCCACTGCGGCTTTCGGCTCTCCCTACCAAAGAATAACTTGCTACACATGTATAGCTTACATATCAGAGAAGGGAACGCAAATTTTTTAGTGGCTTGGGAGGCAGGTATCAAAAAATCAATAAAAAATGTCCAATGAAGGTGAAACCTTGTTGACAAAGGTGCTAGAACTGCGTCTACGGGCGCCAAACACAATTATAATTTTTCTTTGTTCCCAAAAGAAAGTACAAAAGATTAAATTGGAAAAATATGCCTGCTTTTGTGACGGGCATTTTCCTGAAGATGCTAGGTACCTGTTGACAGTTGGATGTTTTTCGGTTTCGGATGTTTCATACAATTATGATCGGCCGTTGGTAGCCATGATCGACACGGTTTTAATGAATGAAATGATTGTCTCACAGCATTCCTCCGTTCCCTCTAACAAAAAAGCATTTCCTCTGAATTATTTTCACTTTCAGGCGAGACTTATCCAGGTAGAAAAGAGGATATTCAACAATTCACGAGTTTTAAATTTTCTAACATGTGAAATCACCAAAATTTGTGTCACTAATAAGCTGCAAGTGGAATTGGAAACAGACTGAATGTTAACAGGGAAACCATTTCCACACGAAATAAAAAAATGCTACCAGGAGCACGCGTAACGGGAAACTCGTTTATGAATCCTATGACTTTCCTTTAAATCACAATTAAACGTCAATTAGTGGGTCATGAAATTCTACGGAACAAGAGCAGAAAGGGTTGGACACTAGATATTTTAGAGTAACTGCTACAGAGAGAGGCCGCAACACATATTGTTCCGTCAAGTGCTGCACTCAAAATGTACAGTAGTAACGTGCAAAGCGGGTCCTTATGAGCCAAGAGAGTAAAATGGCCTATATCAACACTGCTGAAACACACAAAATGTATGAGGACAATTTCAAAATCCACATGCATGGGTAGACAGAACAATAAGGTCCAATAAGGTTCCACAAGGCTCCAGGATCCACATACCTCCTTGTCATTCTTTCCATGTCGACCTAATCAGAATTACGGCGAACCCTTTCCTGTTTGTAAAATTCCTATAAAAATAAATATTGAACCATTTGTACGCGTCAAAAATCTTCAGCAGACAAGAAAAGAAATATTGAAAACTTTGACTAATTTCTCTTTTGTGCTTATCATACAGAAATATAAGCTACGAAAATTGTTGGAAAGTTGAATAATGAACTGGCTCATTTGGAGAAGGAGGAGCAGAAATCAAGAATTTAATGTCAAAAACTAAAAAAAAAGAAAATTTCAAATATATTTATTATTATCATTATAATTACGGAGCAAAACAACTCATGGAATATATAAAGCAAAATATTTATCCTACTGATATTCTTCAAGTGAATAATTTGTACTACTTACCACGGCTTTTCTTTAAAAGGACAAAAAAATTGAAAGCCAATATTTACAGGTTCACTTTTTCTTCAGAGAGATAGACAGAGAACAACACATTAAATAAAATAATGTTGATAATAAAAGCGGTAAAACAGATTTTGCAAGACCAACTTATTACATAATAATAATAATAATAATAATAATAATAATAATAACAACGATAAAATAACAGCTGTTATTATTAAAATTCGGTTCTGCTTCTTATTAAATTAGAAATAAAAATTAATAATAATAATAATAATAATTATTATTATTATTTAAGATTATTCAGTTGGTTTCTCTTACTTAGTACTTATAGACTATAAAACGCACACTTAAGACACTAAAAGTATACGAAACACGCTGTGTCAGCTTAATTGTTTAGATATAATTTTGTATGTACACAATATTTATTTATTTATACACTATAATACACTACTTGAGGCAAAAATACGTAATGAAACAAATACTTAATGTTTTAAAATTTTTTTTAAGGAAAAAGCATACAGGCAGTAGCAGTGAGAAAGAATTAAAGCCCACGGACCCCTGAACGTGCACATGACATCATTATAATCAGTCAAATTTTCTTGTCTCTTTTTGTAATTCATTTAATTTTTGCTAATTTAAAATATTGGGAATCTTTCCTGCGATTTCGGTCATCTGACTTTCTTTTTATGGAGGCGACTGCTTAAAAAACATTTCAAAAAAAATCAAAATTAAGTAAACCAACTCTCAGTAAGGCGTACTCGATTCGACAATTTTCAGGTGGGTGCTTGCGATGCTTTGCCCAGATGTCCGGAGCGCATTGCTTTTCAAATTAACGTCACTCCTTCCTTGTAACAATTGGCCAATTGATTGTATCTGACATGAAAAACTAGTGCTCGTATGTTATTATTCTCAGGTAATTTATTTGCCAGAATAAATTATTTCGTGTTAGAGAAAGGACCCATTTTCATAAAATATTTCATTTACGTTTTATCAGCGGCGTAAGTAAGCAACGGTCATTTAACACAGTCGACGTCTTTTACAAGACCTTTTTTTGGCTTATTTCACCTACACTGAAGCCCCAGTAACCCATACGACTTTCACAACATCAGATCAACTGATCATCAAAACTTAGTATCTAACCAAAATCATACTAAAAAAAAGAGATAAGATAGAAATAAAACTAGGAATTTAAAAATATCAGCCGACTAACAGATTTAAGCGACACTCCGAAGGTACTCAAATCTTTGAATATAAGTAGAAAAAGTAAAAAGTAAGAAACAAATCAAATTGTCATAAATTTCATTTCCTTAAATCATGTGCTATAATATAAAATAAAAATGATAGAAATTAGGAAAATAAAGTTAATATATGCATTTTAAGCAACCGTTTTCCTCGTTGAGAAATGGACCGTGACTTTTCGTTCTGTTGCTATTGCTCCCTTTGTTGCAGCTGAGCGTTGAGTGCTCTACAGTTAAATACCTATACAAATGTAGCGTACTTTAACACAAGTGACAAAAACAAACTTTTCACAAGTTGCACTCCTCGAACATCAACGTTCGTTAATTTTTATAAATAATGGTGGTGGTGGTGATGATGATGATGATGATTACAATAATGATGATAATAATAACAATGTGCAATTTAAAAACCAACATTTGGCAATTTAGTGCACTCTTTCCATTCATTTCGTTCAATTTAATTATCTCGTCATCTTCGCAGAAGTACGAAAGGATATGATGAATTCTTAGGACCCTTTGCGAAAGGGATAAGCTGGAGAGCCAGCAATCGTCAAGTGTACCACTTTCTCTAGATTTAAATCGGAAAATGTTCACCTACACTACTGTACGTCGGTGTCCAGATCACTGGCAATATCAGACTCATCTTCCAAGTACTCCTCTATAAATTCAGATTGATTGGAGTAGTTCTGAAGTGCCGAGCTCCCATCTTCGTCTTCTTCTAATTCCTGCCTGCACATTTCTGCAATGCAATCGGTTGCATTAATACTATACATCAAAGCCTGATGGACGATTTGTCAGGTCAAATACATGAAATATAATGATCTCAACAATAGCCGTACGTTTTGCATAGCAAGGGGCGACCCATTAACCAAGCAAAAAATCAAACCGTTCTAGCATTGAAAAATTAATAATGTATCGAAGCAGCTAAACTTGACTATACTCTTCCATTCGAAAAGGATAGGCTCAGTGTCACTCGATGTTATTTTGTTTATATTCCAAACCGCAAAGAAATATTAACAAATGGAACAAAAAAAAAGTATCAAATCAAACATGAGCTGTTACTTATAAGACATTATGATGAACTTACGAAGAACAAAAGGTTCCAAAGACCTGGGAACCATCTTCCTCGCCTTGTTGACGCTTTCCGGATTGCACTCCCTAGTATTTAGTCCCATCATCATTCCCATACCCTTTAAAACGTGCATATCATCCTGAATTTCAAATTTGTCATCGAAATTAAACAAATATTCTGTTCTGTAAAATAAAAACGAAACTAGTGAAAATACAAAATTATTTGAACAGGGTGGAACAGACGCAGCGATGTCAGGAAAACACTTACTTGTCATTGGAAACGCTGCAGTTGACCATCGTTTCCCTACTTGTGTTCACAACTAAAAAAGGCAACTCAACAGCAGTAGTTTGGGCCGGTCGACCCCCCTTCTTCTCCAGTTTTTTGTTTCTTTCCACTAAATTCTTAAATGCGATTTGCTGTAGTATCAAATTGTGCAAGTCCTGGGTTTTTTGTGCAATCCTTTCCAGTCTTTGTTTCTTCTCTCGCTCACTGTCTTTATCCGCTTCGAGAATTGTAGATGGAAGACCAATCCATCTAATTTCTTTTTTCTCTTTTGAGATTATATTCATGGCCATGAGCACATTCAAAGCGTCGTAGACCCTTCTTCTTATGTTCTTTTGATCGTAGTTCTAAGAAAAACAAAAATTATTTTCATACCGAATTAACGATTAACGAAGAAAGGAGGCTTACCGTTCACTCACCTGCTCCTGATTTGGCTTGTATGGTGTTCCTGTAAATTCTGCAACCAATTCATCAGCCACTTCATTGTACGACGTGGTTCCCTTTTGTCTGACCTTTTCACAAACTTTCATGGAAAAGTGACGGAGACCTTTACCAAGTTTATCAGCTCTTCGACGCTTACTATAATTAGAAAAATATATTCGATCAAAATGTTTCTTAAATTTTTTAACACCTACATGAGTGTAAATATAATAATATTGTCACCAAACATGGACAACATACTAATCCGTCATTGACAATGAAATATCTGAATCCGTGTTGACGCTCGCGCTTTTCTTACTGCTGGAGTTCACAACTGATTTTGCAAATATCTTGCTTTGACAATTATACGATTGACTCGGAGACGGTTTCCTGACGTTATTTGACTGATTACTAATTGCCTGCTGTAAGAGCAAATAAAAAAGCCATTTAGAATGTGTAGCTATGTAGCTGGAGTAGACTATTGTCAATTTTATGTTTCATGTTGAAACATTAAAGAGCAATAAAACATTTATGTAAATAAAAAATAAACTTACAAGCTGTGATGTGGTTAATTGTACTGTCTTTTGTGTAACTGATGCACTGGAACCATTAAACACTTTTATTGTGTTACTCTGGGTAGGGGTAGAATTGTACTTGGCTTTAAGAAGTGTTGGGCTACCAGGTCCTATCTGTAAATTAGATTTTACGCATTCAATAAAGTGCAATCAATGTACCATACTATTAAAATATCATATGTATTCATTGACATTTTTAAATGAGTTTTTTTTTTAAAAAAAATCATTGTAAGATGTTTTGTTCTGATTCCTTGGATGTGGCAAGGTAACAGTTATTATTATTATTATTATTATTATTATTATTACACAAAATTTGGGGTTGTACTCCATCATCAATTTATGAGAATGAGATCCTGATAAACCTTTAAATTATAAACTAGCATTTTGGTAACAAGACAACAGTTTGTAAAGTATAAAACATGATGTTTAAAATTGGCCTCCTGAGATGTAGAAGCATAATTACCACATTATCCTCCTCAACAAATATTTTCCTCACTGGTGTAGAAGATGTACTTGACTTGAAGATGCTAGAGCGAATTACAGATTTCCCTGGAGTGAACTTTGTTCCTTTACCACTGCCTGTGTGCAAAACTTTAATCACCTGTGGTTGCCCTGAAAATCAAAAAAGCATTTTATAATTGCAATAAAATTAGATACTTGTATCTTACAATCTATCTAAACATTTCTGCTAGTTGGTTTTAACAAAATTGAAAATAAATTACAATAAATCACAACAAAAAGGAACTTTAACTAGTTCTCTGCAAATCTGTATCAGGAAAAAACTTCCAGAGATGATCAGGTCAAACATTGAAATTTATAAGAAATGAGTAGAATGACTACATCACATAAACAAGTTATTCTGTAAAAAAATGTGAAAATGATTAATATCTTGACGATTATTATTATATGACGCTCCTTGAAAGTTATTATGTTTATCACGATCAAATACAAAACTAATAATACTGAAGCCCGAAAAATCTGTTTTCCCAAAACTTGTTTCATTCCCATCAACTACTGTGCAATAGCTCGGCAGCTGCCAAAACTAAGTTCCGACTACATATATTATTGTTTTCGTATTAAAAAAAAAACAACTAAAGTGCTAGTCTTTGACTTCAGTTTTATATTGACAACAGATTTGACAATCCCTACGAAAACCATACCTTCCCTCATGCCTTAGAAAATACTAGAATGAATGATTTTTCAAAAAAATAAATACAATTAGATCCTTGCGTTGCCCACGCAGACAAGAAAGCATAAAAATATTTATACATTTATACAGTACAATTTATAAAAGTTTGAAGGACAAAGTCACCCCGACCAATCCGCCATTCAAACACGCCACCAAGCCATCCAAAGGTAAAGAGATTTGATTACCATTCGCGTCATGTATGAGGAAATTCGTAGTGCTAACAGATTCCGACATTGCCTCAGGTTTCCACGTTCGACCGAGATGAAATACTGGTGAATTGCAGACCGAACGCCCAACTAATTTTATTCATTTACAATTGACCACCTCTTCGACCAGATCCAGATCCTCTACAAAATGGCGACTCAAGCAGTGCATCATTTCTCTCTCAAGATTTATTATTCAATTATTTAAATACTACTTAAGAATCCAAAAAAACTGAAAGACAGAACTTTAAACCGTATGTCTGCACAATAACTCACGGCACTTGTGAAATAAAAAAGAGACGAATACTATAAAAACTCCGATCACTTGCAAATTTGCACCAAATGAGCTTGGCGGCAGATATAGAAACAAAGCAGAGCAGCTGATTCGCGGCACTTGCATCATGTGACCTAAACGCAACCTTTCATAGAGTAAAATAACTCAAGTATCATATCAGAAAGAATATACGTAAAATTCATGTTGTAATTTATAAAAATTATCTTTCATCTTATTATATTTTTAGATAATGATTCGTTACAATCATCAAAAGGCAACCAAAATTTTCTTACTTGGTACAAAAACTATTTCTCTCAGAAAATGTTAAGCATTAATAAAAGTAAAAGGATCATTTTGCAGGAGTAATTCACCACATTTTAC
The DNA here is from genome assembly GCA_037055365.1 of Polyplax serrata. NCBI lineage: Eukaryota > Metazoa > Arthropoda > Insecta > Psocodea > Polyplacidae > Polyplax > Polyplax serrata. The sequence continues at coordinate 194,118 of JAWJWE010000038.1, read as the reverse complement.
ATTTCCTTTTTTTCATATTTTATATATTCTGGGCACCCTAGGCACTGAACTTGATGGTTTACATAGTTAGGCAGGCTGGCACACTTGGAGATGCCGACTTTCCCGCCAAAAGAATCCCTTGCCAACGTGCCATTTTAATCATTTATTTACTCCGTGGTAGTCGACCTGTAGTCTTTGCTAAAGGAAATTGTGTGAATGTTTCCATAAGGGCTCGCCAAGATGGTTAGTACAGAATAATTTGCTTTTTATAATTTATCCATGAAATCTTTCTTCATTACGGAACATATTACAAAAAATTATCTTTCATTTCCGTCATCATCTTAATTAATATTGCTGTGCGATGATCTTAAGTCCACGGCAGTATTATTTTGCTTCTTAATGTTACACGAATTGTTTTCATTGGTTTTACGTTTGTTGCTATTTTTTAACAGGGGAAAGTTAAATGTTCCGAACTACGAACAAAGGATAAGAAGGAGCTGCTGAAGCAGTTGGAAGAACTCAAGACCGAGTTAACGAGTTTACGAGTTGCTAAAGTAACCGGAGGAGCAGCATCTAAACTGTCAAAAATGTTAGTATTAAACTTTAACCATGCAGCATCTGAACTAGGTGTGATCATATGAGTAGCTTTAAGTAGTGATCTGTTCCCGGTTATTTAGGTACCATTTTTGACTGAAGTATAAGGATTTGCTTACATGCTCACCTTTGTTATTGAAACGTCTTATTTATTTCAGCCGCGTTGTACGGAAAGCCATCGCCAGAGTCTATATTGTTATGCATCAGAAGCAAAAAGAAAATTTGCGAAAATTTTATAAAAACAAGAAGTTTAAGCCTTTAGATCTTAGGCCCAAGAAGACAAGAGCCCTCAGGAGAAAATTGACAAAGAGTGAGCAGAACATAAAAACTAGGAAGGCATTAAAGAAATTGAGTTCCTTCCCTCCAAGAATGTATGCAGTCAAAGCATAAATAAGTCAATATAAACTCCTTTTATTATTCAAATTAAAGCTTTATTTATTTATTTCCTGAAGAGTTTATTTGATATATCACTGTATATAATTCCAATGTCATTCTTTGCCCATCAAAACAATTGTGTAAATGTGTACAGCAAACACTTAAGCAAAGATTAAGAGACTTTTATTTCATGAAGTGATAACGTACTACTATTTAAGTATAATGAGGCATTAATGTAGACATCCTGTTGAAAAGTGGTTTTCACAATAGTAGGAGACTGGAAACCCTAACAGGTAGCCAGAGCTATATATATCAATGACAATTCATTCTGATACAATAGAATGTGCCCATGCGCAGATCTGATTTTGTACCAACATATTGTTTCTACCACTCATAAAATTATTTAGTAATTACAATTTAAAGTAGCCAAAAAAGTAAAATGATAAAGGGATTATTTCACATTTACCATTAAATTTTGGAGTGGTTATTACAAAAAAAGAATAATGAAAACAAAAGGAATTGCAACAATTCTTATTCAAGGAACCTGAAACCCTTACTAGACTATTAAGCCAAATAACTTGCCAACAGTAGTTAATATTAAAATAATTTTTTTACAAGTCTTAAATTAAAAGTAGGCTTGTACATGACTGAACATAATAAACTGTAAAAATTATATGGAAAATGAATTCTACCAGTAAGTTACAGTAATGTAGTAAACATTAGGAACTTTGTAAGCAATGTCAACTTTTGATTAGCCAGAGAGCAAAATTATCTTCTGAATATCTGTTTGTAATCCCACATTTGTCAAAATGTTTCCCACACATATATACATATATATATATGTGAATCCTCTAGCACATTTCCTTGCCATTAGTATTGAAAATTTAAGCTCCAGTCCTATTGGCATCTCTAAAAATAGATGAGCACTATCATATAATAATAACAATCTAAATCATTACCATCACTATTACATTATTTTTATAAATGTTATAGATACATACAAGTACCTGGTGAGGTCTTCTATATCAACCAACATAGAATCTTGTTCCATATGTAAATCATCTCTACCTATCAAGTGTCTGACTAATTTTTCATTTAGGGTTTCAATCTTGGTGTGGAGGTCATTTGCTACAATCTGAAGCTGAGCAATGTTCATTTCTGTCAACATCTGCCTATTCAACCTTCTTCTATCACATGAAAAGGGAATTCCAATCTGAATCAGAATAAAATATTTTGAAATTTAATAGTTCACAGAATTTCTGTACAATTATTATGCTTTCCCACCTTTTCTAATGTTTTTCGAATCATGTCTGTGATTGGGCTGAATTCTTGTTTCTGTTTTTCAAGCTCCATTTGCATTTGAGCCATTTCCTTAGCTTGAACCAAAGCAGACCTAGCTTCTGCCTGAAGTTGGGCTTGAAATTTATAAAAATTGGATTCACCTACTAATTCTTTTGAGATGTGTGACGATATCTCATTGATGCAACATGAAGGTCCATCATTGCAAGAGATCTAAAACAAACCAAATAAGAAAATTACAGTTTTGTTACTACCACAACCATAATTTCTGGCATGTTTGGATGCATTAATTTTTGTTTTGGCTGTTTTAATCTGCAGATAAATACAGGCATATTGGTCTGTATTAATTTAGGGTAATTCAACTATAAACTTACATTCACTGGCAAGGAATCAGGTCTTTTGGTTGGATATTTATCCACGTGAAATTTTTTTGAATTTTGTATTGAATTATTTTCCACTTCTGAATCTGAATTAATGGAGTCTGTGTCAGATGTGTTTTCATTCATGAAGCATATTTGTAAGTTCATACCACTCTGAAGTCTGGATTGTAAACTAGGTTTTCTATTTATTCTATCACCACTGCAAAAGTAATCATCACCATCAGATCCCATTGCCAATCTTCTTCTAATCTCTTCTCTGTCTGTTTTTCTCTGAAAATAAACAGTCCACATGAATTACATTATATAAGATAAATATCAAATTCTTGTCAGAAAAGAAATAGCAACTCACATTACTGCTTCTCTTGATATTTGACATGAATGTGAATCTCTCTACAATGTCTTCATTTTCTTCCTTTTCAGCATTTGCAACAACATTATTGAGCCAGTTAATTTCTTTTGAAACTGAGTTCACCCATTTCAATTGGGTATTATCATTTAATATTTGTTGACTTAACAGGTTTTCCATTTTTACAGAGTAAAATCCCTTAGATTTTTGCAGTAAGTTGTGGTATACTTTCTTACTTCATTTTTTAATATCAAATGTAATTATAAATGTACTTAGACAAACAATCTCTATTCCGAATACGTAAAAATAAAATAACAATTTGGAAATATGTAAGTAAACATTAAGAGTTTCATACTATACTATATTACAAATAAATCCCAAACATGTTCGTGATGGTTTCAATAATAATATTTATGTGAAAAATTATGATGTTTCAGTTCTTTAAATGAAGATACTGCCATCCAATTTTTGAGAAACTTATTGTACGACTCATTGCAGGCAAACATGAATAAATTATCAACAAAAATCGGAAATCAAATAAAGATAGTCCAGGTTCTTTGAACAAAAGCAAAAACTTTTAACTTCTTAACTGACTTCTAATTTATTATGAAATGTTTAAATATGGAATTTTTAGATATATATATATACCATTTAACACTATTAGAACCACAGTTAAAATAGCAATTAGTAATTATATAAAAGGATTTGTAATTTACAAATCGCTTTTAATTTTTGCTCCTATTAATCCGAGAATTTCTTTTTGTTTGCGTAGATTTCCATTTGGCGACGAAGGGATGGGTAATACAAGAGCTGAAGTGGATTATTGATTTAATTGGAAATGCCTATTCTCAAGCAAAAAACAACAACTTGCGAAATGCAAATTGTGAATCCCGTTGTACTGGAAAAAATAGAAAGGTAAAATATTCAATGCAATTAAATAAATGACTTAACTAAACATTCGCTTTAAGACGTTACCTTCCTGATTTCCAATGTTTGATGGCTACGGTTTGATTTTCGCCATTTTAGAAAAATATTCATGTATATCATTGTATGCGTTTATCACTTTGCGTTTTATCACTTTTGCAATTTTTTTTAGCTTTGTAAATGATCCAGCTTACTGTGAAGTACTAGAAAATTCCGCTAACTACAATTCGAGGATATGCATCGAAAGAAGACTTAGGATGCCATTTCTTGACAGTCATACGGGTGTTGCTCAGAATCATTCAGATTTATTTAAAAGTAGAAGACAAAGAATGCCAGGTTTTTTACAGGGACAAATTTATACATATCCTAGTAAAAGGTGGTGTAAGAGAAGAAGGCAGTATTTAATGAACTGGATGAATCCCAGAAGGAAAGAAGTTGAAGATGGTGATTCAAATATAGGAGAAAATCCAATTGTTAATGAAGACAGTAAAGATAGTTGTACTCTTAAAGATGAAAATGCAAAGGTTATTCTCTTTAAAAACAACATTTACATTGTTGTTTATTCACATGTTTCAGTCCCGTAGTACAGTACAGTTTATATAGTATATAATTTGTCTGCTCTTATGTATTTCTAGGATTCTTGGTATTATGATGATGAAATGATAGAAATGGATGGATATGATGAGCCAGACCCAGATTCTGATTTTGATTATGAGGATCATTATAGAGGCAGGAAGAAGAAAAGGTCTAGCAAACCTGGAGGCAGAGGCAGAGGTGGAAGAACGAGCAATGCAAGTTCCCCCAAAGGAGATTTAGAAATACCAGCTAGTGGTGGCAGGGGAGGAAGGGGTAGAAAAAGGGCATTGTTGTATGATATGGATAATGATAAGCCATTTGCATGTGAATGTAAGTTCTATTGTGTTAAATTAATGTTTATTTCATATGAGTAATTCTGAAAAATTGCTATATCCTATGTGAATAAGATATTAAGTCTCAGGTAAGATCTTATCCAATTGAATTTAGCATTTTCTGGAGAATTTAAAAAAATTGTAGTAAAAGGTTATTTGTCTAGCTCTTGTCCCGTGTTATTTGGCCTATTTTAAAACAAAAATTCTAACTTTGAAGTTTGTAAATATTAAACTTGACTTAATTGTGTTATGATTCTGTATAACTCATTAGAGGTTTAGCAGAACAATGTAATTTGTTTCACTATAGCCTATTAGTTTCATAACTTGGAAGCCTCAGTCAATTGTGTTAATGTCTTAAATGATCCACATGAATCCTTGATACTTTTATTGCAGTTGTTGGAATTTGGTTCAAATGTTTTTATGAAACAGGTCACTGACTTCAAAAATGGATTTTCTGTGTTTGAGCTAATGATGAGACAGTTAACTGAAACTTGAGTTTCTCCCATTAATTTCTTTGTAGTCTTGGTGTTGAATAAGAATTAGTATTCTTCACTGTAAGGGCAAAGAGACATCATCTGAAACTTGTAAAAATTGAATTGTGTTAGAAAGACTCAGATTGATTCAATTAACAAGTTTCAAACAGATTTATAAAAATGTCAGTTCCTGCAGCAATCTGATCTTAGAAAAGTGCTGTATTGTGCAGAGAGTTTCAAGAATCAGATACATTCCTTTCTTTTACCAATTTTTTATCCTGTGCTCTAATTATCATTGATGAAACTTTAGTAATCTGATGGCTCATAAAATATGAATTCATATGTTGAAAAAAGTTTCAAGTTTGAATTTTTGATTTGCATGTTGAATGCAAATGTGAAATTTGGTGTTACGAATAGTCCAAATGACCTTTGTAATAAATTGTGAACATTTATTCATATTGATTTGAAACAAATAGCAACAAAAGCAACAAACTTGACTTGGCAACTTGTTCTGCCTATTTCCCAAGGATTTCTTAGATGAATAAAGTTATGTAAGCAGACCACTGCTTGTGGTGCTTCACCTTTGACCAAAAATATCATATAGTGATCAAAATGACCATAAGTAGACAAAGTCTACAACAGAAATTGCAGGTGAATTTGTCATTGTGTATGTCCCACACAAATAGGCTCACATGTTGGTGATAAGTGATAAATAGTGATCTGCTACCTGAATTTTAAAGTGTAGCACAGAGCAAGAGCAATTTTATATATAGATATGTATACAAGCCCAGGTAAACGAATTTGAATTTATCACTCCGTACATTTTCGTTCTTTTTTTCTATTTTAATGTTACAGGGAAAATGACTATCACTTAGTGGGGGATCGATACACCATCGAAAAGGGCACATTAGGTACAATTAGAATTGACGATCAAATGGACGATGACTTGTCAGACTATTTTAATTCCAAATATGTTAAACATTTTATTATTGACAAATTAAAAGTGGGCGCTCAAAACCGGTAAGAATCTCGAATTACTGCCATATTCCAAAACAAAACAATTTTTGGCAAAAGATAAAATAATGGCCGCTCTTTCTTTTGACCGCATTTTTCCACATATGCGAAGGGAGAAGCCTTTTTATCTTTTGCTTTGGGAGAAATCTTTTTTTGCATCTTTGGGTTCCTGTTCGACATTAGAAGAATGCGCCAGCTGCTTTCATTTGCTTCCATTTTATTCTGATTCAATCACCAAAGTTCAAACAGCTACTTATACAAACGAATTACTTATTTAGTTTCCCAGTCTCTCTCTCTCTCTCTCTCTCTCTGTGTGTGTGTGTGTGTGTGTGTGTGTGTGTGTGTGTGTGTGTGTGTGTGTATGTATGTAGTATGTATGTATGTATTAGTCTTCACTTTGGGCGTCTGTAACTCCAGCATAAATTGTTAGCCATCTCCTTTATCAGTGGTATGTCTTTCACAATTCACTTCTTATTTTATCATTTATTTTAACTGAAGTCCTGGTATGTTTACTGCATACCATTTAGAAGAGAACTCCACACTTTTATACTAGAGAATGATTCTCACGATCTTTTTTTCCAATTCAAGGTATATCTGTCTTACGTTGCGGTTTACTCATTAATTCTCACCTCACCTTCAAATTTCAAAGTGTGGAATTAGTAATTAACATATTCACGTTAAGTTTCAAATTTGTTATTTTATACATATACCCAAAGTCCTCAAATCTAGGTGCATTTTTGGTTTCTATTGTTGTATTTGTTCCAATCCAATGGGTCTTGGTGTTTGGGTCATTTTCAATTAGGTGTCCTTTCGTTTCTTTCGAACCTGGGTAAGGGTCGCGTCCAGTTTGTAACTTTTTGTCCTGATTCTTCCAAAATTGCTTGCTTCAACTTCTCTTTTGCCGCATCCATGCTTTCTTTGGGTTTCTGCCGACTGAATTCTAAACAATATTGTTCTTTAACGCGAATTCATGTTTTTAATTGTTAATTTAATACATTGATTTAACAATTTAAAAATTTCTTGTTCTCCTCGTGTTGGGGTTTCTAATAGCATAATTAGAAGAACTATATTAAGAAAAATATTATTGTCTCTTGTAAATATGTCTTCTGTGATGATGTATCGATCTCTAATCACAAGTGACGGTTGTTTTCACAGTCCTTAGGTCTTACATTGGCAGGCAGGAAACATATTTCGTCAATTGAACGCAGCTTCTTGAAGGTCTATTGCAACTCATTGAACTCCCTGCTTGCTTTTTGTTTGACCTTGTCCCGAAATCAGTATTATCTTCAAAGGTTTTTTTACAGTGTGCAGTGCCCGCTACAAGACTCGGCCCGGGTTGACCTACCACTACACTCACACTCACAAGGAGACAAAGGAGTGCGACGTGCCAAATGTGGACTGCAGCGATAATAGCCTGGAGAGAGGGTCACCAAAACAGAGCGTCCTGCCTCCTGGACCTCCGACGGTAGCTCTGCCTTCCGTCCACATGGTACCAAATGCCATGGTGCCCCTTCCACCGACGGGTGCTCCATTAGATTCTTCCGCTCTTCCAGGTTCGGGACACTAAAGAGGTTTTTTCTTGAATTGTTTAATGCAGGCTTTGCTGTACCGTAACGTTGCAAAGTATGCCGCCACACAATGGCACATAGTAGAGCCTTGTAGAGATGCACTTTCAACACAGATTCATTATTTTTATGTACTACCTTTTTGCGGCTTACGGTTGTAGCGTAGACTTCATTCTGCGACGCTTTCCATTCGAAGTTTCAAGTTCCCACCAGAAATTCATATTCTTTTCATCATTGTTTCTTTAGCTTGATATCTAGTTGCTCTTTCATTATATATATTTATATGTCGGTTCTATTATCTACCTTGTGTTTGCTTTGCTTTTGGGTGATTAATTTTTGTTTGATCTTGTCTGTCAATTATTTGTGAATTTTATATTTTGTCCCAAGCTCAAAATTACAAGCTTTGACACAAGGTTTATGGCCATTTGGAACCTGTGTATGTATACGTGTGCTTAAAAAAAGTCAACACGTTCACATATTGGTAGTATATTTAATAAAATATTTTTATATTAAACATTTCAAGGTTTTTAAATTGCGTTTCTAATAGTTGGGCTGCTGCTTGCAGGTTGGATGTCTAAAACCTATATCTATTAATTTGTTGACTAACTTTATTTGTGCTCAGAATTTTTTTGATGTTATAAAAATACTAATTTTATGAACAGGAGGGAATCGTCGCGGCCGTCAGAATTCTGCTCTTATGCCCGGTCCTCCCGTAGGTGTTTCTTCCGGTTCCGGTCCGCCTAAGCCAGTTCTTTCTGGACCTCCTATCGAAACTAAGAAAGAGCTAAAAGACGAAAAACCGGCACCTTCTCCCGCTCCAAAAAAAGACAGGGAAGAGAATCCGAAGGTTAGTTTTGATTCTTGTTTGACTGATTTGACAGTTAAAAAAATGTTAACGTATGTTTTTGGTGTCCATTTTGTAATTGAACATTTGGTGTTGCACAGCAATTCCATTTGTTCTCCATCTAATTACAGTGTTGACTTTGACATTCGCCTCGTTACGAATACTCTGTTTCCCCAAGTTAACCTAATTTGAATTTAATTTAATTTAGCTTAGCAAATCCCTCTTGTTCCCGTTTTTCTAAAGTGGTATGGACATCAAATCGGTGCGTTTTGCTATATGTAAGCTTCATAAGATTCTCGTGCCAGCATGAATTCAGTTTGAGTCAATCACTTACCATGTTTTTCATCCGTTAACTGCGTTGCTTCCAGTGTTTCCTGGACTTGCTTTTTGTCCCCACATGCCAATAAAATACACATCTAATTTTTTAGGGGATAAAACTAGATATTAATTTGAAATGGATGTTTATTATAATAATTTATTGTGATTTAAGGACAAATAATGAATGCCTTTTCAAAGTTTCATTTACGTGGCTTGCACCATTTTTTTATTATGCCAGAGGGCTGCATGTTTAAAATATTGTTACATTCGTATTTTAGATAGACCACGGGAAAAAGTCTGCTCTGCCAGATGACAAGGCTAGGGTTGCTGCGTCGCCATACTGTGATTTCTGTCTGGGAGACTCTTCAGAAAACAAAAAAACCAATGCTCCAGAAGAACTTGTTTCATGCTCCGATTGCGGTCGTTCCGGTCATCCGACGTGTTTGTTATTCACCCAGAATATGATAATATCTGTCAGAAAGTACCGATGGCAGTGCATAGAGTGCAAGTGTTGTTCTGTGTGCGGAACCTCAGATAACGATGTGAGCGTCTATTCCTTAGTTGTCATCGATTCTGGCGGCCGACATTAGACATTATTTTAAAATAATATTTTGCATTTCGTCACAGGATCAACTACTATTTTGCGACGACTGCGACCGAGGTTACCATATGTATTGCCTTACGCCGCCCCTGATGTCTCCGCCCGAAGGTTCTTGGAGCTGTGGTCTCTGCCTCGTTGAGTTCCACAGCATTTCTAAATAGGCTCCACCAACGACTTCGTTCTCGTCTCCTTCTTTCGCTGGCTCTGTGTACTTTAATTACATTTTACTTATTTCTTTATATATTTGCATTTGATTAAGTGGCAATTGTGTTTTTTTACCGCATTGCAACGTTAGGATATTATTTTTACTAAACAACATCAATACTTAAATAGACTTGAATTGCAATGCGTTCTCATGTGGTCAAAGTTGTCAATTTAATGTTTTCTTTGGCAGTTAAAGTTAGTATCTGATGAACAAAGTGTCGTGTCGATCGTCGTCGTTGATCCTTGAAGTTTCACCCGAATACGTTACACTTGTGGTTGGTAAACTTATTTTTTAACCTCGTATGAAATATAGATTTTTTTGTATTTTAAAAACACCAATGGTTTCTTCCATAAACTTGATTTGTCGCTTTACATTTCTTTATGTACACTAATGGATCAGCACTAAAAAAAGAGTTATACCCACAAAAAGTGGAATAATAATTTTAAAAACATTAAAAATCTAAACAACGGGAAAACAATTATTGAATGCAATGCGGCCACTGATATTGAAAAATTAGGAAAACTGACAGCCAATAATTTCAAAGTAACAAAAGAAAAATAATATCACGCCCAATTAAACATACATAACCTACTAAGTGACACGAATAAAGAAGATATCGATGATACCATATTAAAATGGGGGCATAAACTGGAATTTATAACTGTTTTACCATACAAAAATAAAAACGAGAAATACGCAATCATAATGGTTAAGGCAAGCAGTTTGAATAGCTAACATTAATTATATTATATGATAATTATATTAATTATCATTAATAGACAACAGAAAAATTATAATGCACTGGACGGTGTGTTCCAACAAAGAAAACATTTGTTTCTGCGTACTGCGTAAATTGCACTCGATATAAGGAATCCCAAATGAAATATAAAACACCAAATAAATTAAACCAAGTGCTTAATACTATAAAATTTATATAATTAAATATGCTTAATAAAATTGCGAATAGTATGTCATTTAAGAAGGTAACAAAATTTAATTTAAGACAATGTAAAAAATAATCAAACGGTCAGTTCCAATTCCAATATAATAACCCTAAATGTCAATAGCAGCTAAATAACACAAACTGTACTCGTGGTTCACTTTGTACAAGTTACCTTGTGAGCAATATGAACAAAGAGCAAAATAATTTTAAAATCCGCAATTGGGTAGTTTCATTTAAGAGTGAACGTCCCAGTCGAAGCTTCTCTCGACGGCTTCCTTCCATTTGGAGTACCTCGACTCCCGCTCTAATTTAACATAAATTTAATAATACATCAGAGGTGGTGAAATACTCGACACTTGACGAAACGTGATAACTCAATAAGAAATAAGTCGATGGACACACCTTCAATTGTGATCGCTGGCCAAAAGATTTTGCTCTGGGAAATCGGGCCTCGGTCGAGGGGCCAAACATTGATAGACTTGGCGCAGCCGGCTGCTATCGCCGCTCCAAGGGCCGTCATTTCGCTATTGGTTGGCCTGACTACAAAACAACACCTTTCAACATGTAAGGTAAATATAAGGTAAAATAGATTACCCAAGTAATTAAGTGGAATACCTACCCACAGGTATTCCAGTTAAATCCGCTTGTAGTTGCATTAGTAAATTGTTTTTTGTCATGCCGCCGTCGACGAGTAATTCCTTGAGAGGAAAACCACAGTCTTTTTCCATGGCTTGGACAATGTCCCTTGTCTGATAGCACACGGCCTCTAGAGCCGCTCTTATCAGATGATTGTTTTTCGTATTTTCTGTTATTCCCACGATGACCCTTCCAAATGGTTTACATTTTGTAAGTTAGCAAAGCAAGAACAGTCTTACCTGTAATATTTTACTGATTTAAATACCCATGTACCCCCTTGCATTTTGCTCCCAGTAAGGAGCATACATTCCCGAAAAGGCTGGCACAAAGTACACATCGTTTGTTTCGGTCACTGCCTCGGCTATAGCTTCTACCGAATTAGCATCCTCCAAAATGCCCAAATTGTCTCTCAACCAGTTCAGTGCAGAGCCGGCCACTGCGACGGAGCCCTCGAGAGCGTACATAGCAGGCGCAGTGGCCCCCAGTTTGAATGCCACTGTTGACAGGAGACCGTTTTTTGAGTTTAATTTTTTGTTTCCGACGTTGCAAAGGAGAAAACAGCCAGTTCCGTACGTGCTTTTTGCTTGTCCTCTTTCCAAACAAAGGTGACCCAAGAGTGCTGCTTGTTGATCTCCCAAACACTGAGGTAGAATTCAAATTTAGTCTGAATTTCGGTGATAGACGAAATAAATTTTGTACTTCTAATAAAACTCACTCCTGATATTGGGACTCCGTTCAAATGACCACTTGCAAATCTTCCATAAATTTCAGAGCTGCTTCTGATTTCAGGCAGTAGATATGAATTAATACCAAAAAATTTGCATAAATTTTGATCCCACTGCAGTGTATCCAAATTCATCAGAAATGTTCTTGAAGCATTGCTGCAGTCAGTGGCATGAACACCATTGTTTTTCCCACCTGTTAAATTCTACATTCCCATCCATTCCCATTCACTTTGTTCAGGAATTAAATGTGACCCAAATTCAATGGAGAAGCAGTACAATATAATTCAACTTACATAAATAATCCATGAGTCAATTGTTCCTAAGCAGAGGCGATTCTCTGATGCTGCTTTTTGTACTTCTGGAACTTCTTCCAACATCCATTTTAGCTTGGGTGCTGAAAAGCTGGCAGTCAAAGGAAGGCCACAAATGTATTTCCAATGGTTAATATCTTTGTTTGGTACACTCTCCAGTAATTTTTTTGTTATATTTTGAGCCCTTGTATCAGACCAAACTGAAATGTAACAAAACAAAATTTCTTAATACCTAGAAAAATGCCAGAGGACTAATTCCTCTTCATCCATTGGTATGATTTTTTGAGATAGTAATTAAGAGACAATAAGTAGACTTTTCTTTTGCTTTGGACTTGTCGCTTTCAACTTTCACAAGTATCATATATTTAACTTGCCTATAGCATTGTATAAAGGTTGTCCACTTATTTTATCCCATGCAACAACCGTTTCTCTTTGGTTTGTAATTCCTACACAACAAATATCAGTAGGTATTACCTCCATACTTATTAACTTTGCCAACACACCATCAATGCACTTGTTAATTAATGTTATAATTTCCACTGGATCCTGCTCAACCCAACCATTTTGGGGATAAATTACCTTTAAAGGTATTTGATGTTGAGCAATTATTTGAGAATTTCTAGGACAAAATATAATGAAGCGAACACTGCTTGTTCCTTCATCAATCGCACCAACAAGTGGGCCAAATCTTCCATACTCAGTCATGTCTGGAATCATATAGCAAAAGAATATTACAGCAATTACTGATAAAAATGAACACTGATGATTGTGACATCACTGGCAACACTACAACAATACACAATCATTTTTCTTATTTCTTGCACATAATTCTTCCTATGAACACTCTCAAGGACAGCAATCACCTTTTCTACCTACCTATTGGAAAAATAGTGTGCCACTCGTTTCAGTAAAACAAATTTTGTTTCTTTAATTTTGTTGAGCCTTTACCGAGAATGGATTCACTGTTCAAGGTCGCTTGGAATGTATTTCCCTTCCTTTTCTGCCTCCCGCTTGCTCATTCTCTGTCACTCTTCATTAAATGATCAATTACAAAGTGTGTGCGACATCAACAACGTAGGGCTTAGTAACGGGTTTTTAATTGTTTCGCCTCCGCGTCGAAACCCTCATTAAACTGATAAGATACAATCGATAAAAATAAAATCATGTTGACATTTTATTAAACGTTGGAACTTTTTTTAATTTTAAAAAATAAAAATTTACAACTATTCATTATACGTAGGACCTGTTAAAATGTTCTGTTTTTTAAAGTGTAATTTCGACTTTAATGGGATGGGATTTTTTTGCTGCGAGTGATAGTTTTGTGTAGTTGTTAACTTGAGCTAAAAATAAAAATAGATATACAAAGATTTTTTTTATTTGTGCGATAAATTACATTAATGTTTCACGTTTTAAGTTTTTCCAGTGTGAAATTGAACATCACACTTTATTCTATGACTTTGCAGTTACGTCTGCTCGGGTGGTTTAATTTCCCTTTGTAAAATTAATGTTCGAGTTTATTTTGTTTAGTAATATTGTCATCGTTTGGAAACATTTCGATTATTTTAATTCATTATTAATCGCCATTCTGTGTTAATATTGCTGTATTCTTTATTCATTACGTATTGTTCACCGCAAGCTATTAGTGTGTACAACGTACTTATTTTCTTCTGATTCATTGTGGGCGAATTTTGAAATGAGGTATTATTTTTTAAAATCATTTTCTTCATCGTAACTTGAATTAGATTAATTTTTCAGTGAGTGAAGTTATCACCAATGTTGAAACAATAAAACAAATAGATATATAAGTTATGGTTGTTGAACAAATTATCGTGGGCAGTCGGATTGACTCATTTGGATGGAGAGGCACGGTGCGGTACGTGGGTGAAGTTGCAGGAACTGACGGAATTTGGCTGGGTATCGACTGGGATGAACCCGAAAGAGGAAAACACAATGGTACATACAATGGATCACAATACTTTCAAGCCAGGTAAACAATTCTTTTTTTGCATTCGAGAAATGATAACCTAATAAACATACCTCTTTCTTGTGTGACTCCAGTTACCCAACGTCAGGTTCATTTGTTCGTCCCAGCAAGGTCAAAATTGGGAAATCAGTTATTGAAGCAATTGAAGAAAGATATGGTGTGATGACAGATCCAAATATTGGACTGGATCAAGAGACCATTTTGCAACTTCAACGCAACATAAAAGCAACATTCTTTGAAGTTGTTGGTGTCAGTAAATTAAATCAAATACAAAGGTAATTTTATAAATTTTTCATATAAAACTACCCATAGCTACCTATTATTGTTAGCTTTATTTTACCTAAACAAATCAATAATTTTTATGTATATATATATGTATCATGTATATATACATTAGACAAAAGTTTTGTTAGTAAATGACTTATATACACACACTAAATTACAAGTACATACATATTTCTTTCAATTTCATATATATGTATTTATATACTTGTATATATATTTGCCAAATTGTAGGAAGGTTAAAAAATTAGACACCTGGAAAATATATTTGGTATAAATTTTATTTTTTTTAACCACTGGTGTGACAAAATTTCTATCTTCCACCACCAGTAAAGTTTACTTGCAGCAATATTAGTTATTATATTACAATTATATATGAATTTTACATTCTTATCATACAATGTAGGCATTTAAACAGTGGAAAATAATATGTGGTGCAGCTGTTCTAAGTTCAATTAATGCTAAGTCAACTGGATTTATATATGCTTATAATTCCCACCTGGCTTATATGTTTCTGGATTGTAAACTATTACCGGAAATGTGACACAGAAGAGTTCATCTTGCAACTGATTGGTGGCCTCCCAGTAAATTTCGACCCTGATGGGTTCCACGTGAAAGTTTGGGTTAATTTGTATAGAATAAACCTTGCTTTCATCGGCACGTATGGGACAGACGCTTTTGGGGCAAGTCACTGGTGTGACTTCTATCCTTTTCCTGTTGTTGGCGACCAAAACGTTCACATCCGTTGTCATGTCGAGGGCCGTTAGATTTGACGATTTGAACGAGACAGTGGCATCTGTCTTTGTCTTGACCGGAACCCAACAAGGTTGCGACTGACACGGCACGTCTAGGATGACTTCGTCGACCGTGTAAGACCCCAAAGATCCGCAGTCTTGAAAGTGAATCGAAGCGCCGAAAACACAGTAAATGAGGCCTATTAAAACTATTACTTTTATCATCGTTTATTAGGCAGTGTGCATGTGGACGACCACTTGCTTCACACGAAACTGATTATGACTAAGAAATCATATAGATGTGACTGATATTATTTGAAAGGCATTGTCATTATCAATTGTCGTCATACAAGTCGTAACAGGAAGGTGGCAGTCGCCGGGACTTCTCATCGAATCTTTAAAGATCCCATTCTCTTTGTCTCCCCTGTCCAGGCCCACAAGCTGGTTATCTTTGTACCCCTTACCTTACCCCCGACTATTTGACGTTTAAAACGGTCCCATCTGTTCATGTTGAGTTTTCTCTCATTCCTCTTGATTTAATCGAATAAACCTTTCTTTTTTATAACCCATGCACAGCCACGAAGTCAGTCAGGAAAGACGCTGTAAGATACAGGGTTTCCCAGCGGACTCAGATTAGTCTGGATTAGTCATTCTTTTCTCTACCTACTCAGTTATCGAACATTGCGACCATTACTCGAAGAATTTTCGAGAGCAATTTTATCTTGACTGAGGATTTCGAGATTACTCACAAACTTGTGAATAATATGAATTTTGAAAGTCAAACAAAATTAACCGTTACATCCTCATTTCTGTTACAACCATTACCATCATTGGAATTATTTTTATTATCGCATTCAGTTTTTGACATGTTACGACGGTCCTCCCTTTTTTATTTCGGAAATTGAAAATTGTTTAAATGTTCACATGTAAATTGTTATAATGACATTTTTTTTCAAAGAGCTTGTGGGCGCTCCGATTGAAACCTATTTATGACCTGCATAGTTAAATGACCGATGAAATGCCCTTAATTTCATTAACAATTCGTAGTCCCAATTTAACTATTATTTCCACAGTTGCACTCAACAACTATTTCTTTAGTATTGTTGGGTTTAATCTGAAAATCATTCCTCGGGACAAACAGAATACTAAAGTATTCTGCCGGACATTTATCTCTCTCATGTAGGAGGAATAAGAATCTAGAAAATTCTCGGTTGCCTTTGCTTCTGCCCTTTGTCGCTCATTTCTTTTGAAAATCCATCATCATCGCCAAATGCCATAGGTCTTAAGTGAACCAGAACCAGATTTTAATGAAAAAGACGTCTACCCCATCCCAAGGAAATACAGAAGTCATTATCAACAGAAATATTACAGGTTTCTAATGCCATATTCACTTGTCATGGTGGTCCTCTAGTTTTAATTTTTATTAATAATTTTTTTTTCAGCGATTTCAAGAATTTACGGGTCGTTTTACTGCGAGATTTTTTAGTCAACGGTGCCGGTCCTCCACTTGGTTTACTGCGGTTATGTCCTTCGATTCAAGAATTAGATTTATCTAAAACGCTGCTCGACAGCTGGGGAACTGTGGCACAGATAACTAATCAGTTGAAAAATCTTACAATACTTAATCTGAGGTGATTCAAGTACAACCGAATGGGCAATTTTAATGTCACGGTGTTAATTTAATTACAGGAACAAAATAAGTATTTTACTGTTACAGCGAGAATCGACTGAAATTAACAGAAGACATCGACAGCGAGGCCTTCAAAACTATTGAACACATTATTTTAGGGAAACTAATGTACAGCTGGTCCGAAATCTTGAAATGTTCAGAATTATTTTTGAATATTAAGGCACTTCAGGTGCAGTATAATAAAATAGACATTATAGAGGCACCTAGTGAAAAGCTCTTTCGAAATTTACTGATGCTCGACCTGGAAGGGAATCCTGTCACGTCCTGGGAGGAAATAAACAACCTGGGAGGCCTTCACACCCTGGAAACGTTGAACGTCAGCTGCTGTGGCCTAAAGGGGGTTTTGTTTCCCAATTCGACCTCACCCTTAAACCTTTTTAAAAATCTGAAAAACCTCATGTTAACTGGAAATGAAATAGATAATTGGTCGTCCATATCCGAGTTGGATAAATTACAAAGTTTGTACGATTTAAGGTTCAAAGATAACCCCATATTGGTGAAGGAGAACGTGGAAACAAATCATCAGTTGATTACAGCAAAGATAGGCAAATTGCAGGTATTGCAGTTTCCCTAAATGAATAATTTGTATTTTTTTTTTGAATGGTTATCTAAGTAATGGTGAATATCCGGTGCAGGTTCTTAATGGACAACAGGTATTGAGAGATGAGAGGAAAGGGGCAGAAATAGATTACTTGAAACGTTTCGGAACAACGTGGCTTGCTTTGAAAACAGAGGATGAGAGGAAAAAATTCAACGCAATCCATCCGCGTTACATGCAATTAGTCGCTAGTAAGTGTTATATCTTATTATGAACATGAGAGATGCCAGTTGGGGGGGGGGCACTTCTCATACAATTCTCTGTGCAACATTTGACTGGAATCTTTTTTTCCTCAGAATATGGACCTCCAGAAGAAAACGAAGTGAAGGAAATGCCAACTTCGTTGAAAAGTCAATTAATACAAATAGAAATTTCGTCGTCGGAGAAAACGTTCTCTAAGAAGGTGCCTTACAACATGTCTGTACAAAAGTTATCAGGCCTCATACAAAGGCTGTTTAACACTGGGTCCACTATTCCACATTTATCATGTATTCATGCAGAGGTATATTCCATTCTAAATAGAATTATTTTCCAAATTCACCCGTAAAGCATTTCGGAAATTTTAATTAAAACATACTTTCAGAGAACGGACGGATTGGCGGTTCCTTTGGAGGACTATTTAAAAGACTTGAATTTTTACTCAATTGAGAATGGTGATAAAATTTCAGTTAATTGGTAGATACTCAGTTTTCAAAAGAAAACCTGCTGTGATATTGAACCTTTACGTGTGCTTGTGCTTCCTGCTTTCGGAGAAGCCAGAACCTAACTTCATACCCATAAGACTACAATGTTAAAAAAAACAAGAGTTTTGCATTGATCGGAAAAATATTCTGCCTACCAATTTTACCAAGCATTTATTTATGAAATAATTTAATTACTATTATAATTTAATGAATTACTGAAAAAATATGTCAATTTATGAATTTTTACTTTTTTGCCAGAATTAAGGTCGCCCCTTAGTTCGATGATAAATTTCTACTTTATTTATCAAAATAATATTCTTCATTGCCCATAAAATACAAATAATACAGTCC
Source organism: Polyplax serrata (assembly GCA_037055365.1). Taxonomy (NCBI): domain Eukaryota; kingdom Metazoa; phylum Arthropoda; class Insecta; order Psocodea; family Polyplacidae; genus Polyplax; species Polyplax serrata. The sequence continues at coordinate 175,356 of JAWJWE010000038.1, read as the reverse complement.
CTGAATTACGCGGCACAAAGTTTTATATTACCCTTTACGGAAAACCAACATAGTAAATTTCTTCAATTAATTTCAAAATTCATATTAACTGAACATTTTCATCCTAAATTCAGTGACAAAATTCAAGAAGTGCAAAATTCAGTGACGAAGGAGAATGGAATAAAAAGACGAGCTTCTTGCTCGGAAGGATGGTGACACCAAAAAAAAGGAAGCAGTCAAAATGTGCGCCGGTATTTTCACTGAACACTTCCTGCTTCATTCATTGACTGCCTGAACCCCTGATCGCCTCATGGGTAGGTGTTCTTGACAAAAATAAACGTATTTTAATTCTTGGTATAATAGGAGTGTACTGTTTTTTCTTTCGCATTCACTTAAATTATTGACCTGGGGAGGTCTTTTTTTTCTATTCAATGTGAATTGAATTGTGTAGCAAAACCCAAATGCTAGCCGCTAATACTACTTAATTCCACTCCCTTAAGTTCCACCAAGCCATGTTTGATGCATCGTCGAAATGGATTAGGAAGAAAAGCATTCATTTTCTACCTATTTATTAGTCCCAACAACTTAGCCTGATCAGTATTCTGTCATTGGTCATCATTGTTTTCCCAAACAGGAAGCGACCAAATGGTGAACACAGAAAATGCATTTCTTTGGAGCTCGTTCGCTCACACTCAACCTACAGGGAAATTCAACTGGATTCCTGAAAACTAGATTTGCCGATGCCGATTGCCCTTTGTGCGGTCACTTTACCGGTGATTCATTTTTCACAAAATACACTCATAATTATGATAATTGTTACATTTGGTTGTCTTGATTTACAAAAATACGTAAATAGGGTAGAAGGTGTATCCTGCTTGGGACGACGTTACCACGACCAAAATAAATGGAAACACACCATTGAACCCCGCTCCAGTGTCTGCTACATTTATCATCATTTATATTTTTGATTTAGTTATTTAAGGTCTCCTTTTTTATTTGGTGTATTATTTACTTGAACACAATTACTGTTTACGCAGAGTGTAAATCACTAAACTGATTACAGAACTAACTGATGAAAGATTAGTAATTTTCCAGTTTGAAATTTCAAATAAGGCGCGCACATTTTAGTGTCACAGAGTACACAGGCTGTTGGCGTAGTGTGAATAGGAGATCGTCAGGTGTCGTTCGCATTGAATCGTTTTGTAAATCCCTATTATTTTTCAACATTACCTCTGCTTTGTCGTCTGGTAAAATGTCCGGTCACAGTCATAACAGATGTGATGGGGACGATAAACATGACGATACTCCCGAAATGGGCATAGAATATAGTCTATTTAAGAAAATAGACAGCGACAATTTGGAGTGTTTGAACGAAAAAATCCAACACTCTGGAAAAGATGTTTTCAAATCGTGGGAAAACAGACTCAACACTGATAAAGTGAGTCTTGTAGGGTACGGTTTTTCCAAAGAAATATTTTATTTAACTTTTAATTGTTAACGATTCTTAAATCTTTATTTAGTTTGTGGAAAGCGACGTCGATGAAGAGTTGCTGTTTAACATTCCTTTCACTGGAAATATAAAATTAAAGGGAATAATCCTGATCGGCGGTGAGGGTGATTCGCATCCCTCAAAAATGAGATTGTAAGTTCTGGAGTAATTGATTTGTTTTGACTGCAAGGCAGTTGCAAAGAGTGGTAACTTTGCCTGAGAATGTTTTATTCTCCTTGAGCAGATTGGCATTATGTGCAATTTTACAGGTTTAAAAATAGACCAAACATGACTTTTGATGATGTCGGAATTGAATCTGACCAAGATTTCGAACTTCATCCAGACGTGAATGGCACATTGGAATATTCGACCAAGTAGGGAACTCTTTTCATATAATTAAAATAAAGTACATTAAAACAAAAGTCATTAGATTAAACTTCAAAATTTGATGCCTTTGTGAAGAATTTTTTATTTTTGTTTTTTATTCCCCATTGAGTGACTTCATTGGGGAACAATCAATGTAATGTTGTCTGCTATTTAATGTAACTCCCTAACTCATGAGTGCCTGAAGGCGTTCTTTTTTCATTAATTTTCTTTGATTTTGCAGAATTGTAAAATTCTCATCTGTACACTGCTTAACCATTCATATACCAAAAAATTTTGGTAGTGAAACAACCAAAATATATTACATTGGTCTCAGGGGTGAATTTAGTGAAGGACATCGCCATGGAGTAACTATATGTACATATGAAGCAAGGCCAAACATAGCAGATCATAAAACAGCTTTATCAGAGACAGTGTCAAGAACTGTTAGGTAAAAGCCTTTTTAAATTTAAATAGTTAATTGAATATTAATTGAAAAAGGTTGGGTGTTGTCCTAATTTTGTGGATTTTAGTAATTTTTCAAATTACATTTTTATATTTCAATAAATATTAACAAAGCAACTTATATAAATTTAATTTTTAATAGTAACATTATGTTTTTGTAAAATTCAAATAAAGTTGCCATACAAAATTTGCTACATTGTCAACAAACTAATCCCTTCATAAGAAATAAATTTTTTATTGACATATTGGGACACTTAAAAATATAATAGTTCAAAAACTGGTGATTCTCTATGTAATTTTGTAATGCTGCAATGGACTTGAGCAATTTGTCAAATGTCTTCAGATCATAGAGAGTGACATTGGGAATATTAAGAACTGCATTTGAAATGGAAAGAATTATTTTCATGTAATAATTTACAAATTACCTAATTAGTTGTTGCTAAGTTGTATTTTTATGACTCATTTATGATTATTATCAAAAGAATTAGAGGTAATGAGAATTTGTAATAATATTTCTAACTATTTTAAGCAAATTTGACAGACAGTAGTTTTTTGATGAAATATATAAGAAATTTGTTTTATGTATTTAACAGAATTAATGAAATATAACTTTTGATAATTAATATTAATAAATCTTTCAAATTCCATGTTGTTCCCAACTGTATCCACTGACTTACAGAGTCAAAAAATTAAACCTTAAGCGCTATGCGAAAGTGTAAAATAAGTTTTCCTCATACTTTGCTTTATTAATGAATTAACCAAGTAGTCGCAACGGTTTTGTAGCCTTTAACATGGTGGTTATAAGTTGGCGTGATCCGTGATTTTAAATTTCATTGTTGACATCCGAACGAATTCTGCTTCTCTTAACTCCAAATAACAATCTAATCTTGAAAATTTAGAAAACGCTACGATATTAATACGTATCGACAATAACGTAAACTGTTTAACCGTTGTCAATTCGACATTTCAATCGTTGAAACCTTCTCCTTTAGTTTTAATTATTTCTTAATAACAGTTGATAGTGGTATTTGCCCCATTTTATTTAGGTTTGGGTGCTGACGGAACTCCGTATTCAGTTCGTCCACCAGTGGCATCGTTTGTATTTTTGGCATTTGACTGGTCGCCGGGATTTCCTCTTTGATTGAGACGTCAGATTCAATGGTAATTCCAGGCTCCGTCGACTGGCTTTCCTCTTCTTGAAGAAGGTCAGTAAATGTTTCAACATCTGCGAGTTCTGCCGGAATTTGTTCGGCTTCGGTTTTCAGGGATGTTGCCTGAGTTGTTGTCCCATCGTCACAAACAGTTTCATCTTTGAGCATTGGCAAAGAGGTTTTGTTGACGAAGAGGACTTTGTCAATGTAAAACATTGTTCCCAGGTTGTAGACAAAAATTTCACTTTCTATGATTTTGGCATCATTTATGTGTATTCCATCTAGAAACAAGTCGAATATCATGCAGAGTTTAGGCAAAAGTAATTTAAATGTTCCTCTTACCTGTTCCATTCGAAACGTGTAATGTTTTGTTTCCCATCGTTAGAAATTCGGTTCCATTTTTTAAATCCCTTTCATACAACCTTCCTTTTACAAAGTGGTTTAGTAGAACATCAAGACCTTCACCTGCAGACAGATAATTATCTGGAGCTTGACCTAAACCTAACTCCTCAAAAGCTTCGTCGGTGGGTACAAAAAAAGAATAACCTGAAATGCAGGGGCAAACATAAAAAAAAACTATATTGCCCAGCTGTGTAATAAAAAAAACAAATCCCTGAGGGATACCTTTCCCTGAGACGTGAGGTGCTAGATCAGCCAAATTGAGAAATCTTGTGATGTGTGAGAATTTTCTTTGGCGCTCCAATGCAAGAAAAGCATGTGAGAGAAATTGAGCTCCAAACCATGGGAAAGCCAACAGGGGAGGAGTTTCCTTATCCTTGTTCTTCTGATGAAGTTTGTGAACTTCGGCTTCATCGACGAAAAGCACCTCTGATACGAACATGAGGTTTCCGTGGTGGATGGGAGTGTCGCCTCTGACAATGGGAGCACCGTTTGCGCTCAAGAAAAACACTGAAATTATAACATTTCTCCTTATTTGATATAACCCTTTTCCCCTGGTCTTATTTCATTATCCCGGCTCTCCAAGGCCATATTTATGTGTCATATTGATGGAGAGTAAAGCATTAAGTCGACTGCTGTTAGGAAACCAAGAAATTGTCGGTTCTGAATTTTCTTCATGGGAATTGATTCCCATTTTGTATTTTGCATGACATTTGCATGGTTTAAAAGGATTCTGAAATGTTTAACGAGTAAACCGTTTTGTTACAGTTATTACCGAACAACGGTCGGCTTTGAAGAATTAGAAAGAAGAAAAAAATTCTTTGCGACTGAAGGAGGAGCACAATCAGAACTCAACCTGAATTCACTAACTTTGGTTAAATTTTCGTTTTTCTTACTTACAATTTCGTGTGAAAACTATTTCCCGACCTCCTAATGTTTTCACAGTCTGACCGTCTTTTATATTGTCCTGCCTGAGGTTTTCTGATATGAAATGATTTATTATTACGGATTCAGTGAATTCTGGCACGGAGAATGGGTAAAACCCCCAATCAATGGGATGCCATCTCTGAAACGCGTGATCAGTTGGTATCAGAACAGTGTATTCTTCATCTGAAACAAATATTTAAAAATTTATAGGATAGAGAATACGAGAATATGATTCTAATGAAAAAAATGCATACTGTTATTCAATAAATATGACACGTTCGATTTCGAGAGAAAATGCTGGAAAACACGCACGCCATTTTTAAAGAAAGACAAAAGGTCGACAAGATTTTGGTAGAAGGTGGAATTAGCTTGATCTACAACGGTGGATGTTTCCATTACTGTGATCGTGGAAGGAATGATAGTTGTAGCGTTAGTGTTACTGGCAACTCTTGTTGTGTTCCTTGGCGATTCTGTTTGTGTTATCTCAATGGGAAAGAGATAATCGTCCAGGACGACAAGGACTCCTCCCGCAGAAACGTCCATCCTGGGTATTATCACCTTCGCATGATTTGCGTAAAGCGTACCTGCAATCAATCAACACGACAGTATATTGTCCCTTCTGTGTCAGAAGTGACTAAACTTAAAGATAACAACTTTTGTTGTCCATTTGCAACTTCATTTGCTCTTTCTACTTGTAGTGAAACTCACCGTTGATTTCTTGAACGCTGACAATTTTACCCCCGAGGGTGCGGAAATGAAAAGCTCCTGAAACGTCATCCAAACGCAGTTTCTGACCGAGAACTATATGATCTAACAAAGTTTCTTTCACAGTGTCCGGATGGCTAAGGATAACTTCTGCAGAGATCGTCGGCTTATTTTGTGGTGACAACACAGTGAACGGTTTATCTACATAGAAATGGTAAAATTTGAAATAAATTTGAATTTTGTTACTAGTAACACTTTCAAGGCAAGTTACAATAATTTTGTTCTTGGGCAGAAAAAAAATTTCAACGTAAAATTGACTTTACAGTTGAATTTCTCTCTCTCCTTCAAGTACCGGTTCTTTAGCAACTATTCAAACTTATAGGGAATGACGGAATAGAAATTGAATCATCATGAATCATCACAAAATGTTGTGCGTCATTTTAGTTTGACTTTTACTTGCAAAAAAATTCAATTTTCAGTTGTTGGTTAACATGGGTGTTCCCCAATCGTTGACAGATACTCGTAATCGATTGAGTCTTATAATATTAGTGAAGTAGTAAAGTCTAAAGAGCAGCAGCATGTGAGACAACACAAAACTTTTCCACTTTCACGGTCAAATTGCCGCGCCAAATTTAATGTTACAATGGGGAAGATTATGGTTGTTCTGAACGTAGAGAGGTGGAGTTTTAATTTCACCGGAATCTTAATTTTATTTGACAGCGACTTTAAAGCATTTAAGTCCTTGAAATGACTTTCAGTTTGTGCAATACAGGTACATCAGGTGGAATATCCTCACGTCTTCGTGCGTCCGAGAGAAAGCAAATCTTACATCTTATATATGTTTAAACCCTACCTACCTGATATTTGTACATCATCATCGTTAAAAATTATCCAAAGTGAGAAAAATTGATCGACGCTCAGATTCCCGGTCAAATCCCTGCTGATTCCGGACACGTTCGGTAATTCGAGTTCGAACGCTTTCGATGTGACACATACGAAAAGTGAAAATGTCAAAAAATGCAAAACATAAATCACGCGCATTCTTCCGATCTCTTGGTTTCCACCTACTCAAATTGTATATGATGGAAATGTTAGAAAGATATTTTAATGCGACCAGCCAAAACTGATCAGAATAAAACGCGAAATGAGGCAAAAAAAGGAGAATTAAAGGATCACAGACTACATTTAACATCCATCCAACATGAATGCACGCGACAAATATAAATAAATTAAAATAAAAGTCTAATTTAGTTTCTTTTCGGTCGCATCGAAAGCATCACTACACGGTGAAGAAATAAACTGAACAGTGTTTCTTCTAGCTGATGGTGACCGTGTTGATGAGTGGTTTACACTAAATGCGAGGTCTTCTCTCTCCTGGGCCTGCCTCTCGCACTTGAGATGTTCACACTCCCTCCTACTCCTCTACTAAAAGCGAGAGAGAGAGAGACAGCCAGAGGAACAAAGTGAAAGAGAGAGAGATGGAAATTGCTTCAGCCGTGGCATGCGCTCAAATCTCAAAGAATCGATTCTCAACATTCAATTTCACTGATTTAATCTACGGTTTCTTTCTTTTTGTTGACATTGTCTTAGTGTGACGATTGATTTTCCTCATTATCTTTGGTCCCAAAATCATTTTCTGTAATGATTTTTCACCCATTTCTCTGCTTTCACTCTACTCTGGGCCTCTCCTTCGCGGTTCTATTGAAATTGTAAATCAGTTCTTTGTCCTTGATTGGTAAAGGAATATTCATTCTCACACGGGAAAGAACGTGTGCAATACCTTATACGGTCAAACAAAACATTACTCCACTTTTTTTCCAAATTTTTTGACAATTGTATCATTTAATTGTCACGATTGCGGTTTCATTTGTCTCGAAGGAGTGTGGTAAAGATGCTGAGCCGTGCCTGGGCCACAGGGGGCACCTTGTTATTGTTTGTGAATGCCAAAGCGGTGATTATGAGGCGACACTACTGTGCTCTATCAAGAATTTACCCCTCATTTGAATCAGATAAGTGTAAAATTGTAATTACATTATTTGACTAATACCTTGTAATTTTAATAAAAAAACTGATTGCAAATGTAAGGAATCTTTGGAACTGCAGCAGGAGTTTGGGCAAAAGGAGCCCAAATAACGTGAAATGAATTGAAACAAAACTGGCATTTTGACGTGAACTTAATTGTAATTCTTCAAGGGCTTAGGATACAAAACGAATACATTATTTAAATTAAGATTGGTTTAGTTAAAAAATAACGGTCACTGCTTCATTCTTTCGTTTAAGTGGATGCGATTTTTCAAAACTCTTTCGTTTTTCAGGGCTTGTCTTGACTGATAGATTATTTTAGCAATTCCAATTCTCACCCATTCGGGTTTCTCATGTATGGTCACATTTATTATTTGTCGTACGAAAAATAAAATATGCTCGATGAGAACAAAGAGAAGAACCCATTCTACTTGGGCCATTTCGGGAGCCAAAGAACGCAGTTGTGGCGAAAGGCAGAGAAGACCACAGTTGGTCATAATGGACATGGCACCAATCCATTCGAATGCTTTCTGCAATGGAAAATCAGGAATCGTCAAAGTGGGACCCACTCGTTTCTGGATGGGTATTTCAGTCGGTACTCACCTGCCAAGCTCCAATGTCTTTCACTCTCCGGGGCATTGTCCTCTGACAAACTTTGCACAACTTGAAGGCGTCAGCCCGTATTTCTAGAACATTATTTGCAACCGCCCAAAAGGCAGCCATTGGGTAAACCGATGAAAACAAAAAGACATATCCGAATTGTATGAAAATTTCCAAGTAATCATCGTAGGTGCCCTAAAAAGATCAGGGCAAGAGTTGTGGAATAAAAACGACAGAATGTTTTATTTCTATTTTTGAGTACCTCGTAGGGTTCGAGTCTTGCTTCTGTTACAGCTTGGTCGATTCTCGAATCGAATTCATCTAAAATTGGCACGTATTGCAGAATCGAATTGACTTCCTTCGCAAAATTTTCGTTTGATTCCTTACCATTTGAAGACTTCTTTGGCTTTTTACTAAACAAATGATTATTTTTAAAAAACCTTGATACCTGAAATGGAGGAAAAATGAGAGACAATATATTCAAGGAAACCGAATGGGAGGGAAACGTTTTACATACAGAACGTGATTCTCCGTCTGCCAAAACAACGAATTTAAAATTGGGTGTACCTGGTCTGTGAGCCTGACCAGAAACCTAAACTTATGTGTTTACCCGCTTTCCGTAAGTTCGAAGAAGAAGAGGAAAAACAGCCTCCTGAATATTGTTGAAACCTTGTTGAATAATCAACATAGTGGCAAGCTGAAACTTGAGCATTTCTAAATCCTGAATGATGAAGGCTATGTAAAATAGTGACATAAAATTATTTGTAAACTCGAATAAAACTAGCTTTGTGATACGGTGCCGGTCAAATTGGGCCTGGGTTTTGTGATTCTCTAAAAATGAATACGGAAAACCTTTTTAAGGTCATTGCTTTCAACTGCCTCCAATGCAGACTGACTTAGCCTTACCCCAGTTTGTTAGAAATGTGGCTAACTTCTTGTAGTAAAAATTCATAATAAAAACTAGGCCGGCATACACAACACTGGGCAGTTGAATAAATACTTTAGCCATCAGGGAATCATCTCCTACAGATTTACGATTCTCGCTTATGGCCACTTCCAGGTGAAAGAACAACAGCATGATGAAAAACGAGACGACCAAACATACAAAAACAACGGGCAGAGAAACGCCGTACATCTGAAAAAATGTAGAAATGGAAATACAAAAAGAACCCAATTATTGACTCGAGTATTTTTTCATTAGGTCGGTTGACGGCTCACTTTACTCAGGATGAGAAAATCACGAGATGCCATTGAACCCTCACTCACCCCATGGATAACATCCTTACCGAAACGGACTCCTTACTCCGGCAAGACTGCCTTGACCTAACCATACAGAGTACACACTTTCCTCTCACCTTCGCGTTGGTCTTCCACTTAGGGTATTGAGGTTGATATCTGCCGGTGACTTCATCAATTCCCATTTTACCATGGTACCCTGATCGCGGCTCCTCAAGCACTGTGATGCCTAGGGTCCCCCATTTGAACGCCAACTCTCCGCTTTTTCTCTTCCACAGCTGTATTAAAATTCAAACCTCATGAGCACCATAAAATTACAAAAAATTGCTATTCCAATATTTTATTTTTACCAACATTTCTTTCAGATTTAAATTACTAAAAAGAATTGCGAAGCCTCTTTTTAATAGCTTTTCTGCTTAGGTGAACGCGGGGCTTGGCATCCTCATTTCAAAAATCTTTCTTTAGGAACGCAATATTTTCTGAGTCACAGTGCCCTGGATGGACTGATTTACACAATGCACTTGACCCAGGCATTTAAGAATGTATTATTTTTTTGACTTCATATTGAAATACGCTCTTTATAAGTTGGCTTTTGATTGCTTTAAATTAATCATTCTTCCACACATCACACGGTGAAATTACCTCGAGAAATAGAGTAACCCATAAAACGTTAAAAATACAAAAGAAAACTGTTGTCGTATGAGGAATAAAAGCTTCCATTAGACCAAGGATCATCGGAGGAACCAATGCACTCGTGTAGTACCCAAGGAAGATGAAGTAAAGCGCGATGTTTTCTCCAAAATAAGACCGGATGTTCTCTGCCAAGGTAAACACAGTAGGTAATTTTAAAAATTATTTTCATGAGACCAAACAAAAACTAAACCAATTTGGTATGTTTAAGTTAACAGTTAATTTTGGATGTATGCTTTGAGAGGAACGATTCCAAAGGAATTGAAATCCTCACCGTAGGGCTGGTTGCTGAAGAGTGACAGGTACCACTTTTGACTGAATTTCTTTAATGTCTCTTCTTCGTGAAGCGGAAAACATCTCTCTATAAAGCCGTGACTCATAAATAATTGAACTAAAAATAAATTATTGAAATGTGCTTTTACTCAGAGCTCAAGCCGAACAAAGACTCTTGGTCAATGCTGATGACCGTCCGTTTCACAGGATTGCGATTGCCAAATTTCAACTTCGTCTACCTGTACAGCCTATATCCTGGTAAAATTTGTAACAAGAACTTACAAATTGACTGTCCCGGATAAAGCCGAAGAAGGGGATAGCCCGGAAGAAAGTTTTCTCCCACGTTAACTCTAATATTTTCCAGCTCGTGTTTTACAACAATTTGTTTTTCGGCTGTCGTGAATAGGTCATCTTCCGTCATTCCATCTATCAAAAAGCAATCTATTTGAGTGAGAATGAATTCCCTAAGTAAACCTGTATTGTCTACTTTTCTCAGCTCTAATTCTTCGGCAACTTCCAAAATTCTAACGGTGGAAGCACTCAGGTGTAAAGTTATCCCCTGTAAAGTAGGCAACAACTGAGTCCATAGTCAATATGGTTTCAACAAATATCAGGAAAGCTGAAAAAAAGTTTTTACCTTGGTCAAAGAGCCGGACAGAGGTTGTCGCTTAACGAGGAGTTCCGCACCACCATTTTTCTTTTTTCCTCTTATTTTGTTGATGAACCAAAGCAAACATTTGACATTCACATCTCTAGAAAATCTAACAACCAGGTATGTGGGAGGAAAATTTGATGGAGTGTCTTGAGCCACTTTTCCTTGCAATTGAGATTGCATTCAGCTCTGTAAGTGATGAGTAATTTAACTGTTGCTATGTACATTTTGTGTAAATACTATCAAAACATTAAAAACCATTTCCTTTTAAATAACAAATTTACAATGTAAGTATTTCTCTAACAAAGAAACATGAATAGAGTAATAATAAATGCTGTGACATTATTATTAGATGTTTGTTAATCAAATATTGAATCATTCCAACAACTGAAAATTAAATTTAAATTTTATCATACTATTATCCATAAATTTTCCAAAAATCTAACCAAATGATTAAGCTTCATTAAATTAAAAATACAAAATTGTATTAGGGATCAGTGATTGTGATCAGTTCACAGATACAATACACAACACCCACAAGACTGTATGTGTAATCCCATAAAAGTTAATGAGTATAAAAATAGATTTCTCTGTCTAACATTAAAATGAAATTGTACTAGGTTAACAGACTGAATGCAAGACTGCTAAATAAATTCACCTCACTTTTAAACATGATCTCACTCTTATCTCAAGGCTGATAATTTCCATGGCAAATTGTGATCACAGATTAAATAATGAGCAAGTAAAAGATATTTTTTTTCTTTTGCCATTACCAATTGTTAAAAATAATTTATATGTTATTTTTAAACCCTCCAAGGACAGCCTGTCATTTTCAATTCATTTAGTGTAACGTGTCTGTAATTTCATCAAAATTAGCACATTTCACAGAAAATTTATTTTGTTAAAGGGAAGTACAACTACAACAACTTTAGGGCAAAAGTTATCTTAATATTAAAGTAAAGTTTCAAATAGGAATGTTCTAGTAAGGTGAAAAGTAACGTGCATGTGAAGTTATGTAGCAATATGTAAGCGGTTCCTCTAGAGGTTTCACCCAAACGACCCAATGAGTGGAAATTGCCTACTTTGTTATTTGATCCAAACTCACTCGAAATCACAAACGACACTTTGTTCCTTGACTCGGACACAAAACTCATACTGTTCTGCATCGTAAAGTCATGTCAACCATCAACGATATTAAAAAAAGAAACCAAAAAGTGTTTTAAAGTTGACGTTCTGTCACTACAGCTAAACCCGTCAGATTTCGCAAGAACCGTCTTTTGTCTTCTGCTTTTAACTGTTGAATAATCGAAAAAATCCGAATGAATCCCCGAAAACGGACCTTTCAAAATTTGTTTACGCGACAAGAAATAATTGTTTTGAGACCACTTAACATTTCAAATATCAAATGAAAATTCGCTATTTGATGTTGGTGCAGCCGAAAATTACCGTCATTAAGAGGCTGCGGATCGTGGTTAAGAGCGGTTAGCAAAGCTATTAAAACTTCCTCTGCTTTATGATATTAAATAATACAATAATAATACAGTTTATAGGAATCAGTAGTTAATCTGGTATATTTCCAATATTCAACAACCCAAGGAGTAAGGTAGTGAGGGAGTGCACAACTTGAATTAGAAATATTCACAGTAAGTCTGGAAAATGGTTTATATGCAATACTTTTTTTCTCAAAATAAAATACAAAAAAAATGAGTTAGTATTAAAATCATTTAGAAATACTCTACACTTTTTGTTTGAAATTTAATTCTGACTTTGTCTTTGAACTGGTCTTTTTCCATCATTTAAAAATATTGTTGTTCAACGGTTCTCCTCCACCAAGCACCTACATGTTTTACTTCTTTTTTAGGAGCCCATGATATACTTTTTAATTACCATTAAAAATTAAAGTGTGACACCCTTGTCTGACCTGCATAAGGTGTACGTAGAGTTTTAGGAATACAAAAGGAGTATAACAACAAATGTATTTAATGGAATGTATTGTTGGTGAACCAAAGAATGAATTAACATAAAATTTAGTTGCATATGCTTAATGAGGGACATTTCTCTGTCAAAGTTCAATGGTGACTATTTTACTTTTTACACATTTTATTTCATTTTGAAGTATTACAGGGATACATTAATCTGAATCTTGGCAAGTGAACTTAAAGGGTTAACCGACTTTGTGTTGTTGATTTTCAGCTACTTTTAATGAAACATTGCATTACAGTTAATTTCAAATATATTTTTCAATGTGATAGTAATTACATACTGCAGTTAATTTATTCATATTAACATTTTTAAATAGTTCTTTAAACATCATTAATATTTACCCAAATACCTAAACGCGGATTGATTTGACGGAAATACACACGTGCGAACCGCATGAGTGGGCATTAGACTTATAGTAATTAGGTGAACTTGAACTTCATATTATTGCTTTGTAATTTAATAAGACTAAATGTTCATCAGATCTATTTTGCAGCCCAACATAAGAGATATGCATTTTTGCTCCGGAGGTGACTCGTTCAATTCAATTTAACATCATATGGCAACGGAAGAGACAAATATCTTAGAGACAAAACAGAACAAAAGGGTGCACCATTTTCAACTTTCATCTTGCAAAGAGATTTTGCCATACATTTATGTTATTACATATGTATATAAGTATGAGTTATAATCAAAAGGTGATTTCATACCATTATTAGAAAGAATGTTACACTTTTTTCCCATTGTTATCATCACCAGAAGCCTTGTCTCCAATTCTCATCAAATATTTTAATTTTACTATGCAATATCTTGCCCTCGATCGGAAGCTTCTTGGAGCTGCAGGAAGTTCATATCGACCCTCCGACATAGAGAAAATGACTGTTGAGTTTTACTTGAAAAAGCGGAGTTAAAAATATATTTACACCATTAGCGAGGACCATTCGTGAAAATTGTGTGTTCTGGATATTTAACGATCTCATCTATTGTTGCGATTGTTACTTTTTTCTTTTTCATCAGTGATCCCTCCCTGGACAGTTTATATACTGAATTGCCATGGCCGTTGTGTACCGCTGACGGATTTTCAAAGAATGACTCTGTTTGACTTCTGTGTTCTTCTCTTGTATAATAGTGATTTGTACGGCGACGACGATAATAAGCCATACAAGCCAACAGTGAAATTCCAGAGAGAAAGAAGAGGGCGAGAGCAACCAGAGCGAATACAATCCCCGCAGTAGCCTCCTTGGGAATTAGCCTTCCCGGCATACCCATGAAATCTGAGGTGTCATCTGTCATATCACCGGATGTTTCACTGTTTGAACACCAGCCGAGTTCATCAGCTTGCAGACTGGAAACAGTTCTTCCCGCTAACGCGTGGGGCGATTTACAGGTTAGATCTCTGAAAGAAGCCCCAACCTCGGTCTTATTAACTCTATTCAAAATAGGAGGTATGTGGCACAGGTCACACGCCCAGGGATTTTCTTCTAAAAATAATCTGGCTACTTTTTCTAATCGAACAATTATTCTTTCATTCAATCCTCGGAAATGGTTTCTTGACAAGTCCAAAATTTGAACGCGAGTCATCAGGGTTACCATGTGAGGTGGTACGAAAGCAAAACGATTTCCCGATAAGTTCAAATATCTTAAATTTTCCTGGTAAGCAAATAATCCTTGGGGAAAATTTGATAACTCCATGTCCGACAGGGAGACGTGCGTTAATTGGGACGAAATTTGAAACAGAGATTTAAGTTCACTCATGGAAATGAGGTTTCCGCTGATGTTAAGCCTTTTTAGAGAACTTACAACGGGAAGGAAAGTACCGAATTCTAATTTATCCAACTTATTATAGCTTATGTCAATAGTTGTAAGATTGGTTAAATTTGAGAACGATCGAATATTGATTTTTGCCAAATAGTTACGCGACAAATCAATTTCTTCCAAAGCCACTTCTACTTCACTCATTTCATTGATTTGTTTCGATTTGCTTGTGATCGGAGCGAAAGTGTACTCGTTCACTACAGTTAGTAGATTGTTATCCAACTTAAGAACTTTCAACTTTCGAAGAGAGTGAAACTCATGGGATTTAAGGTACTTGAATTCATTTTCTCCCAAATCTAATTCGGTCAAATTGTTGAGAAGCTGATAGATGAGCTTATTTAGACTGGTCAGGTGGCAGCGTCGACACTTGAATTTTCTCAAGTTGTGTATATCTTTAAAAACCTCTGGATTTAAATCGTTCAAAGGATTTCTACTGAGGTCCAGTTCCTGAAGCTTTCCCACCATAATAAACAATCTCGGAACCAATTCGTGAATTCTGTTTCCCGACAAAGTGAGAACCTTAAGTTCTCGCAGATGCCTGAATGTCTCACTGGGCATTGATTCGATTCGATTTTCGTCCAAATGAAGCTCAATCAAGTTTACAAGTCCTCTGAAATTGTGTTCCAAAATATGAGAAATATTGTTCTGAATCAAATTCAATTGTTTCAGTGTTGGAACGCCCCAAAAACTGTGTTTCCCAATTGCGGGTATATTCGATCTAACTATTTCAAGTTGTTCTAACCGGAAAAACTTCTGAAAAATAGGACCTATCGTTAAAAAATTGGGATCGTTCACCGGAGCTGAGATTTTGAACACTTCCACCTGAAATAAATCAAAGTAATGATGTAATTATATCTCTGTTATACAGTTATACTCTGTAACACACTCCATAACAGTACTCTGTTATACAGTGACAGTTTTACTTACATCCTCTTCCACGCTGCCTATGGGAATGGGATCCCTGAGACCTCCTTTCGAGCAAATGACTTGCCTGCGGCCCCATTCATCTGACGAGCAAGTACACTCATCGGGGCACATTGCCGGTCTTCCTTGAACGTAAACAACGGCTCCCAGAAATGAAGCAAGACATAAAACATTCATGCTGAAGGAAAAATTAATAAATGACATTATATGAGAAGTGAACTGAAACTGTTTTATTAAAGTATTATACAAAAAATACGAACTAAAGTATTTAACTATGTAAATAATGTTCTTCGGTACTCTTGTGTTAAGTGGAGCACTATTCAGTTGGTTCAAAATAAGCCTTTAAATGACTTGAAGTGTTTTCGTTCGCAAATCAGAAATACAATGACAAGCACTCAAATTTCTTCATTAGATGAAAATCTTACGATCTGCTTTTGATCATAAAGCTAAGACGAATGCGGAAACCGAAGGACATTTTATTTTTATTTAATGCAAAGCTCTAAGATGTCTAATGAATAAGCTTTATTTATTTATTTATTCTTTCACTGCTGTCACATTAAGACAAACATTTATGTTATATCTTTATTTATACAATACAAGGTTGTGCTTATTTTCTTTTTCTGGTTAGGTTCCATTTTAATTTGTAAGTATTTAATTTCGCGACAGTCATTTTTCCTCAGTTGTATGCATTATTTTGAATAAAATAAATGTAAATGCATCATGTAGGTTTGCCTTCAAGTGTTACACTTGACGTTGGTTCACCTACACCTGTCAAGTCTGTGTGCCTAATATGATCGTAACCTGCACCAAATATGCTTTGAGTGAGTGGATTGAAAACATTTGAATGTTTGTTGGTGATGCGTCTGCTGATGTGCATTGATATCTAAGTTGAAACGGATCTTACACTTAAGGAGCCCCTTTGTTTTAATGTGATTTGGAGGTGACTATTGCCGTATGTTGCCATAAAAGTGCACAACAAACATCTTTCAGGTTTTGTTTGTCATAAATTTACCGTCAGAGCCGTAAACGGTAAGCTAAATAATTTCTCACAAATATCAACTGTTAAGACCTTCAAGAGATACAGATGACCCATTAAATACAATTAACCAAAAGTTACCCGACCTCTTCATTCACCATTTATACAATCTTATTGAAGTCTTATTCATCTAATTTAATCTCTTTTTCTCACAGCATCCACAATGTGAATTGAGACATGTACACACACATACACTGAGAGAGAGAGAGAGAGAGAATGACGGGGGTGACAGAAAAAGAATTAAAAAATAAACCGCCATTTGAAGACCAATGCAAGGAAACATCATCTTCCATTGGTTGTAATACAACATATAGCTAAAAATACGAGAAAGTTTTTAATTCAAGTAGCATCTCGATTGTGCTCAAGTGGTGCTACTAGGATCGTTTGCATTCACCAAAAATCACATAAGTCGCCAATTCGTAATTACTACGCTGGATTGCTCGGAATGGTCGGTTCACAAAGTATGTAAATAAAACTCAGAAAAAAACATACGGTGGGCAACAAGCGATCTTTTTCAATGGCACTTTAGCTCGCCCAGAAAATAAAAATAAAAATGTTTCAAGTCATCAGCAGATGCCACGAAGGGTTGGAAAAACAAGTCTTCATGTTCGCGTGTTAGAGAGGAATAAGCTTGAAATTTGTCGAGTTTTGTTTGTCAATAAAGTAAAAAAAAAAGAAAGGATAAAGACAATGCGCACGGAGTAATTTAGTTTTCCCAAAGCGTTTTCATTCGAAAAATCAGAACTGTGACCCTAGACATGATGATACCTTTATTTGGAATTTTCTTTGTACCGCCGAATTGGAATATTTGCGCAATAGATAAATCGACATTAATAGAAAAAATTTATAAGTGTAATTTTATCAATACAAGAAAACAGGAAGTAATTTGCAAACACCAATACTAAGGAAATTTTCTTTAGGAACTTCGTTTTAATGATAAACTACACTACTTCGGTAAAAAGGAACTTATATCACATGACAGATACGATTATTTTCCTTGAGACAAAAAATAATTATAGAACTTAAATTTTCACGGCGTACACATTTATACTTATCATTATTTTGTTTCGAAAAACACCGTGTCCCGTTTTGGTAACGGGGGTTACCCTCCTTCCCGGTTTCAGTTGTTATTTGACTCTGTTCGAGTGAGTGACAATTATTGCTAGAGAACTCTCTAACCACTGATGATGCCAGCAGCTGGGAAAGCTGGCGAAACGTTTGGGAAGGGGGGTAACCCCTGTCACCAAAACAGGACACGATGCTTTTCGAAACAAAATAATGACAAGTACAAAAAATAATTTTTAGAAAAGAAAGAATTATATTAATTTATTGTACTTTAGACGGCCACGTGTGATCCTTCTCATTTTAATAATTTTTAAAGTTTGACAATTTAATGAGTTGGTACATATTTTGACCGAAGAATTCCAATAAAATGACCTGAATTTATAAAACGCTGAATTAGTTCTAAAGGCGGCGAAAGGGTCTCTCGATGATTCAAAATTGAATTGAAAAACATCTGCCCAAAGCGTCGTTCTTTCACGTATTTAGGGTCCAATTCTCATTCATGCGACTCCATTTTTTTAATATTATCATTTTCATTGCCATAGCAGTACAATATGAATAAATGATTTAAACAATACGAAAGGAACATCCTAAAAATGTTGTTAAAATTTTCTTAAAGTAAGATTATTTTATTTTACTTATAACTATTACTTACTTTTATATTTTATTTTATATTTAAAGCATCTAAAAATCCCAAGTATTGAATTTCATACTTCGCACATTATGTTATCCAAACAGTATGTTTTACGGCTTAAAATTTCCCTGAAATTATATTAACTCTACTTTAACTGTACTTCGGTTGTCGGATGACCGGCCGTTGTTCTGACCCACAAATTTTGACACTTTCGTAAAAATTTCATTCTTCAAGTTTAGTATTTTAACAACATACAACGTATAATAATAAATTAATTTATAACTCACCTATAAATGAAACAAGTACATTTTTAAAGGAATTTATTCATTTATCATTTATTCTTGAATTTTATTTTGTTTCGAACGCTCGACGAAACTATTGTAAATGTTTAATCCGAGGCTTTGTTAGGAAACGTCCTTCTCGTAGCGCGCTACTCAGAAAACTGACTGCCGAAGGCAATCGAAGGCTAAAGGGCAAAGGCTCAACTCAAGGCAAGTGAAGGGCCACCTCTAGAATGAGAGTGTAGAGCCTCTGACCCCAACGGCCCAAAACCTTCATTGCTCTCATGGAACTCACCCTGCCTAACCAAGTTTTATTAAATATATCTACAATTGGAGTAACGCATTTTAGAGCTGAAATGAGCTATTGGAGGAGTCAATGGTTTCACGTGGGAGCGTCCGAATCCAACCGTATAACATCCGTTGGGTCTACTCGTCTGACTCCAATGAACATCTGGAATCACAAAATAAATTGTACAAAATAAATAAATAAATAAATACAAGTCATGCGTAGTTCGTATAATTGCACAAACAGGTGAGTCGCACACTTTGACGTCTTTTTCTTAATACTCAGTACTTTTTTTCTAACCGATAATGTAGTATAATACAGAATAGATTTTTGGTTTAATGAAAACGACGATTAAAAAATGTATTACTTTACTTTAACATGATAAATACAATGAAACCTCAATAAAATCAGCAGCAAAAAGAATTTACAATTAACCAGCCTTAATGTGTACTAGAGTAATACTTCAGCATACTTGGTAAATTAATTCAGGTTTCCCTCTCATTTTACACCGTGGCTCTCCACAACTAAAACAGATGAAGCATCTTTCCATGTGTTTCTGGGGAAGGGCAATTAAGCAAATTAGGTTTCAAAATTTACGGACGAAAAAGGTCAATTCTTTGTCGTATCGAAAACAATCTAAAGTCCCAATGTGAATGTATTTGAATGTGTATACACGCGATAAAACAGTAACAAGATCTCCTGTCTGGAAGGACAGAATAAAAGAAAATTAAAACCCCAACCGAACAACTGCAGACTACAAAAGCATTGCAGCACAAACCATAATTGCACTGTCCGGGAGCCCATTTTTCATTTAGAACGTATCCAGTCGCGCAATAGAAACATAAGAATTTCAGGTGAACCAACCTATCCGTGACTCAAATGCTGTCAGGACATGAAAACTGTAGTAACTCCCTTCACAATGTAAAAAAAAAAGTATGATCCACCCAACTACCGCACCGCTACGAGGACGCAGGGCTATCTGAATATACAATATAGGACTTGGAAGCACAAGTTTGCTTATATTAAGATTACCCGACATCAACAGCAAGCTTGAAAAGTAAGTAACGGAAAAGAAAGTGTCGCATGGGTACTGCCAGACAAGTACTAAAGTACACTACTAACAAGGGAAATATTAAAAAAAAAGATAAAAATACATATGTAGACTTGAATACAAGCATAGACTAAAAAGCGCCAAAAACTAAGGCATCTGGGTGTCGTTGAATGTATTTAACAAAGGAAAAAAGACTGAGTAAAAGTCTCTCGGAACAAAAAAGGATTCAAGCAACGAAGGAAATGGTCTCAATAACACAGAGAAAGAGAAGACATTCATTCGTAAAATTTGTCTTCAATAACGGTCACAGACTGCTTCTCGAGGAATCAGTAACACACTTTTATAGCCTTCTCAGAAATTTGTATAATAATATTAAGGATACGGAAAATATTGGAGTAAAATTAGAAAAAACATAAAACGTTCTGTGGCTCCAAAATGACAATCAAATTAAAAATCATCAAATTAAAAATCAATGTCAGGTGAAAAAATTTCCAATTTATTTGAAATATATGTCACTCCTGTGTTTAAATAATTAAGTAAGAATTGATTGTAAGAGCTGTATTCTATTCCCTTCTAAAATAAGCACTGAAGCATCTTGACATCAGTTTTTTTCCTGCATCTTAAATATCTACATAAATATTTCCAAGAATTACACCTTACACAAATTTTATATGCGTTTAGGATAATGATTTTCCAACGCTGTCAAATTTTTATAGTTAGCATTTTTTGTCGTGAGAATGGCGTCTCGATTTTCTTTTTCTCAATAAGTCTTAACTCTCTGCACTGTTCTGCTCATTTTGCAGCCACCGATTGAATGCTTTTAGTGACTGCTATCGTCAGAGTAATTTTAAACTTATACATGACTTAAGCTGAATCAAATTTGTATATTTCATTCTTTGTCTTTCCTTCTCTAGCATACTTTCGCCCGCTGCCTACGTGTGTTGCGGTCGCCAATCAAAATAATCAAGTTGAGGTTCTGTACTGGTTCCCCCTGCAGATGCGTCAGAGGGATCAGACTGCTGTGCTCCTAACAGCAGTTTACTTGATAACGTCTCCATTCCTCTAAAAAAAATTAATCAATCCCAAATTCAATCACATTCTTACACTTGCTTCGTTTTGAATGAATCACTAATTAATTCTACAAAGAAAAATACAGAATAAAAATAACACACCTCTGTGAGGTTCCAGCAATTGACTTGATGGTTATTGGTGCAGGAACTTTCCTTGGACTATTTTCCTTTTGTATAAATTCTACCACTGAGATGCTTGGAAGCCAAGACTAAAACAAAATTAATTTAGAAATTCTCAAGATACTGTAACGCACCGCTATATATATATGACGCATTTTTAATTTTTAAATGTTTACTTCGAATTTTCTAGTCTAAGACCAAGGGCATGCTTGACATATTACTGGTACCTTGTCCTTTAGAGCGGTGGCAACGACATTTCTTTTCGGTTCCTGGTCGTAGGCCACAGATTCACAGCCAAAATGATCGCAATACTCATGGATGAAGTGACGCTTTTCTCTGTTCATTGGGTCGAACGAAAAGCTACGAGATTTTTGTTTCGACTGAAATTTATTTATTTCACATAAGCCTTCCAGGGAAACAATAATTTTTCAATTGTTAATATGACATTCTTAATAAGAGGTGAAACTCACTTGTTTTGCTAACTGAACCAAATCTGTCAATTTGTCGTGTATCATTTGGCAAAATCTGGCATCCTTTTTCGCCCAATTCTTTAGATACTCGGAATAGCGAGGTGTCAATTTAGCACTCAAATCCGGATTTTTAATTTGAAGAGCTATCGCCAATCTACGGTTCCTCTCAATCAATTTGCACTCGTCGTTACATTCTAATCTAAGGAATATAAACAGCAGTTTCAATTATTTGATATTTATTGGCATAAAACCTGAAGAAAAGCAATTAATGATAAATAATAAAAATTACAAACAGCAAACCGTCACATAAATAAATAACCGACTTAATGATTACGTGAAATATGAAATTACTTGTAAAATATTAATAATGTTAATGAAAAAACAATATCAGTAGCCGAACACACCCGTAACCTACTTACGTTTTGTACGACAATTTCTTGTTGGCAGTAAAAACGTTCAAATCTATGCTCTGACCAGCCTGCAAATCGGCCATTTTCGTAGCCAGTTTTGCTGTTGTAATTCGATGAAATTCCTTTGCATTGTCGTAGCAGGCCCTGGTTGTATATCTATGACCGCATTCACAAGTCACCCTAACCTGAAATCAGATCAGTCACATATATATGTAATACAAAGAACGGTACAATAGATTTGTTTTTCACATTAAGGTTCAATTAACTTACCACTTCCTTGCAAGGAACATCGACAGGACAAAGTCCGTCGTGGCACGGTGTCCCACATATATGCCCACAGCCGGGGCGGAGAACCGTGCAGGGTTGCGAGCAGCATTGATCTTGTTTTAAGCAGCTGCCAGAATGACACGGCAAGATGCATTTATGCCTACCGCAAACCAATTCTTTTCCGCATGGTAATCCGCAGGAAAAAGACTCTTGATGACATGGCACGGCTTTCCGCAACTGAAATAATTTTTTTTTTCACTTTCATTAAAAGAAATCTTACTTCGGCAATTACATCAATTAAACATTGATTGTCTAACCTCATGCCGTCCGTGACAAAATTTTTTCGTAAGAACAGTACAAGGTGGACACTGGCTCTCACTGTGACAAGTATGTACAGGAGGATGATCACAAGAATGAATCCGGGAGCAGGGTCTATCACAGGCCGGTCTTCGACTTCCACATGGAATCGGAGGAAAAATAACTTGGGCACCGCACTCGCAAGAAAGTTCGTCAAAGCTTGCCCGCAAACAGGGTTTGCAATGACCTCTGTGACATTTGTCTTCGCATCGATGGAGGCCACACTGGAGGAACCGGTTACACGGAAGTGGGCATTGATGATCATCCCCCGTGCAACATATCTGATTGCACTTGTGTTTCCCACAGCTTCTTTTCTGCAGTGATAAAAACACACAAGCCCTAAAAAATTTTCTGCTTAATTGTTTCGCGCTCCTTTACCTTAACATAAAAACGTGAGGCTACTACCTTTGAACATTTCTTTTCACACAAAATTTCTCCATGCAATGATTTTAATTTCTCACATGGCACTTTTTTGTCCTTGTGCCCACATTTACATTTTACCACTGTCTCCAGAGTGCAGTCTGGGCAGGGACCCTCATGACATTTCATTTTGCAAGTGTGAGTTTTCTCTAAAATGTAAAATGTATTCATAATTTGACACCTAAATAACATGAGTAGCATGAGTCCTCAAACCGCAACATTATTGTTTCTCCTAATGATTGGTCACAAATACAACACTATTTATTCTCACCTAAAGTGCTGCAGGGAAGCACCTTTCCGCAGATTGACTCACATGTGGGTATTGGATCAGTACAAGAATTTCTTTCATGTTCCAATAAAGATTTCACTTCAGTTTTTCCACATGGACAAAACCTGATAGTCCCAGGCATTGTTTGACATCCTGGACACTCACCTGCTAACATTATTTTGATTTAATTCAGTTACAATGAGTGGTAGAATAAATTACAGCAAAAACAATAATAATCACCTTTGTGGCAAACCACTGGACACTTGTGATTTCCACAACTTAAATTTTTTTCACATATATTTCCACAGGAATATTTATCACATCCAATCACTTCAATGGTGCATTTTACTTCTTGTTGATTTCTTTGACAGTAGCACTCTGCAACAATAAGAAAAAAAACTCATGTTTTATTACATAAAATGCAGCAATGAGGTACTCTGAAACTGTTAATATTACTTCCACACCTTGAACAACTATCTGGGTGCACTCTTCACAATCTCCAATGTGACACATCTTTGAACAGGTGTGAATAAGGCAGTTCAATTCTTTTCCACAAATTTCATTACACACTACCACTTCTGAGCTGGAACACTGAACTGTTTTTGTTATTTTCTGACAACCACAACTCTTTGCAATTGTTGCAATACACTGGGGACAAGGACCAGGGTGACACAGCAAAGTACATCTATGAGGGCAAGACTTTCTAAATGATTTTCCACAGACTTCCCCACATGAATGAGGACAATCCTGATGATTCCATTCTGGGTCTTTGATTTTACCACAAAAGCAGTAATAACTGTCTGGTATTACATCTGTAACATTCTGACAAGCAGGACATCTCCAACCAAAATCACTCTTTGATGATCTCGCCCATTTTACAACACACTTTAAATGTAAAACATGATAACAGTTGTAACAACTCCAAACAGCACTAGTCTGGGACACTGATTCACAACAAACAAGACATTCCAAAACCCCATGAAATAACAAGTCTACCAACTGCTCTCTTTGACTCGTTACCAGAGCTGCTTCACAATCATTTTTTTTTACATTTCTAGCTTTTGTATCCCTATATTTGCTACTGGTATTTGCTGCATTCAAATTCTTTATAGTTGATTCCTTTTCCATATTTTGATAGCGTATCTTATATGGCTCACTTTTTTTTTGCATCAATAACAGTTCCCCCTCATTATCACATATCCTTGTGCATCGATTTTGCTTAAATTTTGAGGGTTGTGGCTGTTGTCCTTTCCAATATTTTTCTTTGTATCTCCAAGATAAATTTTCATTTTCTGAATATTTATGGCTTTGGACCTTTGGTCCAGATTGATTTGCAACACTGCCATTTAATAAACTCCCTTTTGTTGAAGGCTCACATTCCGTGGGTTTTGGTTTGTCATTTTGGTTAATTCTCAAATATTTTTTATTGTCATGTTGACTTCTTGCTTGTTGATGTGAATCTGTTCCACTCATTGGCTTCATACATAAATTATTACTTTCATCTATTGTAGTTCTCTTCCATTTGTTGTGGGACTTCTGTTGACAGTTCCCATAATTTTTTAAAGCTTTGCCCTGCATATAAGCAGTGTTTTTCTTGAAGAATGGCTTGGAAACATTTCTACTTGAACTGCTACTTTCACCCAATTCAAAAGAAGCAATTTGCCGAGGTACAACATAAGGCTTGATTGAACTGTTTAAATTTGAATATTTATTGGCACCATCAATTGCTTCACTGTGCTTTGAAGTGCTCTGAAAATGTAAATTACTGCACTGGTTGGAAGTAAAAATCCCGCAATTGTTTTGCAATTTCTCTGGGTCAATTTTTTGTTGTAAATTCATCAGAGATTTTGGTACAAATTCCCCGGCTGTGGCCACGAGGTTGGAATTTGCCACGATCGATTGAAATCTATCGCAATTGTCCATTATCCTGTTTATAATTTCTAAAATAAATTCCTATATGATTCCCGGTTCAATCAAAAATTGTGATCCGATTTTTCGTTGGACACGAAATGGCAAGTGTCAAATCATACCCCGCATAATAACTGAAATTAAAATATAAAAAATTAATTGCATGACATACCGTGTCCAAGTTTACTTCTGGTACTGTTTGTTCGCACTAATGTCAGATCAACGATTAATAAAAACTGTTCAACAAAGTAAGAACTGAATGGTTATTTACTTTAAAAGCAAATTGGCCGATTCTGAAGCGTCAGACAAAAAATTTTTTACAATAAAATGATAAAGACCTAACCTATCGTGATGAAATAATTATTCATATTCATGTGGCGTACTACTCACTGATAAGTCGCCATTTTATTTTTGTAACGTACTGCAACACCCGTCCCTTTGGTAGTACTGCCTCAGCAAATATTTACGGACAGGATTGTTGTTGGACACGTGGCAACACATTAAACAACTTTCACACTAAAAAGTCTCCTCAAGCTTGACGTTGAATTAACCAGAGCCGACATGAGCGATCCAATTATTTTAAGGACTGGCCATGTGGCGGTGAAAACACGACAACGCTGCTGCCAACGACGACGGTCGCTTTCAGATCGAAGTTGCTAAAGTAGTTACTTTTTCTCTTAGAAATCTAAATAATTCAATCAAAAAGTTAAGCACCTCTCTTGTAGTTTCACATGAAACGCAGTCGGAACATGATAGCCAAATAATATGAAAACTTTTAGGGCCATAAGCCCCGAATTAGATTTGAAGACCGAATTTGATCATCTCTCTTTGTCGCATTTATTTTTTTTTTATTTTAGGTGTAGTCAGACGCAACCGAACAAAGATGCAAAGAACAAACTGGGAGATGCAGAGAAGACTCTTTCTTTGTGTTAACCCAGTAAATAATGACACAGTAGACAACACAAATAGATTAGTTACTGTCAATCTTGTTGGAATGTTTAAGAAAGAAAATTGGCTTTCCCGTAGCATCATTCTTGAAACTGTGCAATACCTAGTAAATTTTTCTCGAGAACGTACACAAGTGTGAAAGTGGTGCGATACAACGATGCTTAAGTAGAGTACCAAAAGGGAGATTGAATAATATAATTTTGGTTGTACGGAAGAAGGAACTTTTTAATGTGAAAGTAAATTACAACACATTATACTTTTTCAATTAACTTCAAAAGTTCTAACTTCAATTCATTTTATTAACAGGTCGCTTTTTTCATACATTAACAGGGCTATAGTTAAATAAGGTAATACTTAATACTTAATCGGACCAAGAAGGACATAATATTTCACATAAAATCGATTCTAATTATTTGGTTGTTTTTGTATTAAATTTATGCTGCCGTTTTCTTATATTGAAACGGAAATTGACAATTCTCACTGTTGATCACAGAGTTTAAATGATTCAGTCTGGGGAATTTCCGGCCAAAAACTCAACAGCAGGAAAACTATTACTTTTCTTTCCTCTCTCTCCCCCTGACGACTCTTAAAACTTCCAACCGTCAGGCACGAAGGTAAAGTTTAAAATATGCGGATGCTAGTTTTGCAAGACAACCATAATGATGGTAACAACAGCAACAACCAGAAAGGACATTTATTGTCGCGTTAATAAGGAAAAATATCGGATTTGTTAGTCGTCAGTCAGTGCGCGAAAGGCGTCCGTTGAAAACAGTGCGGTGGATTGCTCCAGGTAGTGACCATTTGTAAGCCTTTTTTATACGTTTTTCATTTTTCTCGTTTACTGCTTGTTTCTTTAATTTTATAACACAGCAATTGGAATCATATTAAATATATGATTCTTGAATTCTTTCAAATTTTAGTATTATGTAATTTTTTAACCCGGTATATAAGTTAAATAAACTAATACGCATTATTATTTAATTTCAATCATCTAGTTCGAAAGTTGGATTCTAAATTATTGTACACGGAAGACATAAATGTGCGGTTTATTTGAGATGCACCACTTGTTGCTTACATTGGCACAATCAGACTATATCAGTTTCTCTTGCTCTCTCCCGCAAGAAAACCTCCGTCGAATGTTGCAAACAATTTGTATCGGGTGAAAACTATTTTGCGTATCAAGTTCGGGGTTCTGAAAAATGGTTGAATGATTGCCAATATTAGTAACATTGGCTTCATTGGCTTTTTTGCGCTACCACCCCATACCAATTAATAATTAATAACCACAATTTGAACTTGTTTGCCGGAATAGGTTAATTTCAATTTCGGTTCTTATCTGTATGTTCCTCCTTTTCTTAGCACAGTTGCCAGTGCTACAGTTGTGATCAGACAGAGATTTGTCATTTCATGTGTAATTGCACTTGCACGACACACGTGAAAACCTGCCGTAACTTTATCTTAAACCCGTGAAATTTACCTCTAACTGATCAAAATTCTGGGGGTTGACGTAATTGTCATCATTTAAGCGACTCGTGTACTTATACATAAAGTTCAAATTGGTGATAATGCCTATAATCGAAACACAAAGAAAAAACGGGTAAAACCCTATCTCTCTCTCGCTCTCGCTCTTTCTCGCTCTTCTATTATGTTATATTAATTTCCATCCCAGTCTAACAAGAAATGGTCCAAATGTCAGGAGAAATTAATTCCAATGACAGGCTACCTAAATATATGTACCATTCCGTCATATTAGTTAACCAAGACTTTCTATTGACAATTGATAGACATTCATTTTCTGACGTTTTCACAATTTTTCAAATTTCGTGATTCTAATGAATTGTAACTATAAACGGTTTTATCACCATTACCATGAATGTCGGTTACTTTGATTACCAAAGTTCAAAGATATAAGTCTCTAAGAATGGCAGAGTAACTGGTTCTGTTTTGTGAGAGTGTAAGGCTTTGTGCAGTCAAAGGCAAACGTAACATGAATTGAATGGTTACCTAATTAAGGTAAACCCGAGGTGACCTGTTCTTTCGTACGGCAGAATAGAAAAATTCACGACATAATGTGGAATGATTGGAATCGATTTGTTCGGCATACAGGTTAGCCCAATACATGTAGTATCATCGAATTTAATTGTGGTTTGCATCATTTTCTAGGTCCCTTATACGATTTATCCGGTTGAACGTGAATTTTATTACCTGTAGGGAGACAGTGTAAAGTTTTTCAGAGGAGAAATTGGTGACGGAGCCGACCAGGGCCGGTTCTTTGCGGTATTTACGCGTCTGACTACAATTAATAATCGCATGAGGTTTCCAATACAAAAATTAGGCAAAAGTTTGATGGCCGACTAAGAAAGGCTGTTTAATAAAACCAAATTAATAAGCTTAAGTGGTTGGCGAGTGGAGGATCCGAGCAATTGCCGAAGCAAGGAACCAACGCGTGTATGCGCATGTGTGCAGATAGGTGAGCCTAGTGCACCGTGCCTGGGTCTATGCGTATTCACCGGATGTGTGCGTGCGTGCGCGGGAGCGTCTAACGGTTGGAAAATGACAGGAACTGAAGAATCGTCACAGCGGAGTCCCCTAAGAATAACTGGGGGACCCTCGTACATGGGAACCGACAACAGGAAGTCCTCGGGAAACAGCATCCAGCTGAAGAAAGAAATTGGACTCATCGACGGTGTCGCCATCATTGTGGGAGTCATCATTGGCTCCGGAATTTTCGTCTCACCGCAAGGAGTCCTAATCAGAGCGGGCTCTGTTGGCTTAGCACTCATCATATGGGTCCTCTCTGGATTTCTCTCCCTTATAGGAGCTCTCTGCTACGCCGAATTAGGTAGGTGTGTAACGGCCCAAATGTAATGGAAGTACAGTGACACACTCATAATTATTTCTGGTTCTGCTCATCTGGTTTTAAATGACAGTGCAAAAAAACAGACACATGAAAGAGGTTTATAGATTTACGAAAATAATCCTCTCAAATTCTCAGGTGAATAAAATTAACTTTGCAGGAACCATGATACCGAAATCAGGCGGAGATTACGCCTACATAAATGAGGCTTTCGGTCCACTTCCGGCTTTTTTATACTTATGGGTAGCTTTGGTGATCCTCGTTCCTACAGGAAATGCCATAACCGCTCGCACATTTGCACAATACATTTTGCAGCCGTTGTGGCCGACTTGCGTCGCCCCCGGAGTCGCCGTCAAGATGATCGCGGCTCTAATCACATGTATGAAAAGGAGATGAATATTTGAATTTAAGGATGGAAATGCGACCACTTTCTCCCTATAATATAAAACAATACGTCAATTTCAGGCATTTTAACGGCCATCAACTGTTACAACGTGAAATGGGCAACCAGAGTCCAAGACATTTTCACGGGTACGAAAATGCTGGCTCTCGTCGTCATTATCGGGACGGGCCTTTACAGTTTGTGCACAAAGTCCATAGGATCATTCAAAACCCCAATGGCAGGTACTTCGCTTGATCCTGGTCACATTGCACTCGGCTTTTATTCTGGCCTTTTCTCGTACTCAGGGTGGTAAGTGTATCAAATGATCGTAACTCCGCTCATCACAGAATCTGGCTCAACCTGTTCGTACTCCTAAGCCTTAAAAATCTTATCTGTGTGCCCTAGAACCAGTTTTGAGTTGTTGAGTTTCATAGTCACATGCGTCCTAGACAAACAAAAGCGTTTTAACACATTTCAAGAAATTGTGAAAAGGATAACATATTTTTTCTTCAGCGGAAGCCTTAAGCCTTCTTTCGGTTACAATCACAATGCTTAAATTATTCTGTTCAAAAAACAAGTAGGAAATGATATTTAGAGCACCCATTTAGGGTTGCTCGATAGGTATTTGACATGCACTTGAAATTCTCAGAAATTCTCAATCCGTCACTGCCATTGTCACTTACAACCAAATATGCCGTCAAGTGGTTCGACGTATATGTTCATTAGACTTATTTGTATTCCTAAAGACAATAGAAAGCCTCGCTACCGTTCTTTTTTGTGTACAAAATTTGTCCATCATTCGCTGGTAATTCAATAGCCATAAAAAGTCGAAGCAACGAATTTGAGTTTCATTCCTGCAAAACACTTTTAAAAAAGTGTATCACCAAATTAGACATGAGCAAAAGAGCACGTTTGGTGTTCTAAAAGCCGCAAGATTTTCAAATTTTTAGTGCCTCCATTTCATTTTTCATTCAATTCAATCGAAATTTCTTGTACTTTACGTAAAGTTCATCAAGGAACAAGCAGTTTATTTTAGGCTTGGGGCAATATCACACCAATGTTTGTTTTATTTTCCACTTAAAATTATCTCAACCGTTGCAGCATTACTTTTAAATCTATTAAAATATATTAATAATATATTTTTTTTCCAATTAGATTCAGACGAAATAAATGTAAATAAATGTCAAATGTCGAAAAGATGTTCGTAATTTCATCTTCAAATTTAATTTTATTTTCATTCACACAATTCTATAAATATAAATACCTCACTAGAATTTTCAGAAAAAAGTATTTTCAAATGTACACTACATTGCCTATCTTCTAAGCCTTCCGTCCAAGTCATTTAACCAGTCTGAATGAGTTCCTAACAGAATTTTTTCATTCGTGACGCATTCACCTGAAAGTTTCCAATGTGCTTGTTTCTCTACCTTTTAAACCACAATTTCACACTTACAGGAATTTTCTAAATTATGTGACAGAAGAATTAAAAAATCCGCATAAGAACCTTCCCAGAGCCATTTGCATTTCTATGCCTACAGTTACGATCGTCTACGTCTTGACAAATGTGGCATACTTCGTTGTTTTAACTCAGGATGAGGTTTTATCCTCAAATGCTGTAGCCGTGGTGAGTTTATGTCCACTTATTTATCATTCACTCCGGGATTACTTAATTTGAATTAATTGATACTGATATAAATAATGAATTATTATTACTCGTAGACTTTTGGAGACAAAACACTAGGGTTCATGGCGTGGACGATGCCGTTCTTCGTCGCCTGTTCTACTTTTGGAGCTTTGAACGGTGCCATTTTTGCCAGTTCCAGGCTGTTTTTTGTAGGAGCACGACAGGGCCATCTGCCATCTGCAATAGCCCTCATCAATGTCAAAAGGTTTACACCAATTCCGTCGCTGATTTTTCTGGTCAGTGAATTTTGACAAAAAAAAGGAGTACAACCACAAACGCCTATGAAATATATTTATTGCGAAAATTTGAACGTTCAAATTGGGGTAAACTAAAATTAAATAATTTTTCAGTGCCTTATTACGTTGGTGTTGCTTTTCATTGACGACATTTATGTCTTGATAAATTTCACTAGTTTCGTCGAATCACTGTTCACCCTCATTTCTGTTTCGGGTTTGCTTTGGTTAAGGTACTCTCAGCCGAATTTAAAACGACCGATTAAGGTAAATCCCAATTCAATTCTTTAGTTCTTTTCAGAGTTAAAATTTGACGCGTCATCTAACAAATATTCCTTTTTCATTTAGGTTAACATTTGTCTACCGGTGATTTTCTTTTTAATTTGCTCGTTTTTGGTCGTTTCACCTTGTTATGTTAGACCAATTGAAATCTGCGTCGGGTGCATTTTCATTTTGTTTGGAATTCCTTTATATTTAGTTTTTATTCAATGGCAAAACAAACCTCGCTGGCTGATCAAACTTTCGGGTTAGTTTACTATTAATTAATTAACTACTGTAGTTTTCGCATTAATTAAGTGGTGATAATTTGTAATTATCTGGTTACTGCCATTTATTTTAATATTTTTTATTTTCAGACAATTTTAATATCCTATGTGCCAAACTATTCTTATGTGTCCTGGAAGACTGTAAATCGTGAACGTTAAAATATATCTTGCTCGGGTGTTGCTCTAGATCGACTGATTTCTAGTTTGAAACTGGAATTTATTGAAATTGTACACTTAAGGAAATTAAATAAGTTTCTCACAGTATGAATAAGGACATGGTTACCATTGTATTATCAGTTTCGTTTGTCGAATGTTGCCATTTATTAATTTGAAACATTAAAAGAAGCTGCACTTTCTTGCACCCTGTTTTTACGTTAACAATGGCCTATCTTAGGCCTCTGATTACATGATTTCAAAAATTTATGAACATAATTTGCCAAAATTATTGGACGACAAACACCCAGTTTCCATAATTTAATAAGACAGTGGTTTTATCTCATTTTATAACACTCTCAAAATGCAAATACAATTCAATTCGTAAAATAACGTACGATTCTATTGCATTATTGTTACACTTGATCGTAGTTTCATTGAAAGGCGTTGCCCCAAAACAAAAACTG
This sequence comes from Polyplax serrata, assembly GCA_037055365.1. NCBI lineage: Eukaryota > Metazoa > Arthropoda > Insecta > Psocodea > Polyplacidae > Polyplax > Polyplax serrata. The sequence goes on along the minus strand of JAWJWE010000038.1, from coordinate 142,777 downwards.
TTACACAGCTCGTAAAATTACCTACGCTCAAAAGGTTACAACAAAAGAAATGAAAACGGAACTTTGAAATTCAAATATATCCAAAATTTTTGTTCGATTAACTATCGGGTAAACCAATCATTCTGCTGTTGAATCTACTTTACAGCAATTTACCTTCAAGATTTGTATGTTTTATTTAACATACATCACTCTATTGAAACACATACGCGTAATATTTTTAGTGATACCACTCATGACTTTTCCCTTTTACTAAAATGTGCACTCAAATAATGCAGAATCTGTTTAATTTTACTGTCACTAGAAATCCAAAATTTTATTGTACAAGTGTACCGCAAAATTTACTCCGTTATTACATGAGGCAAAAGAAGTTGTACGACCAACAAATTGGACTAAAATTTCTTGACCTCATTAAATCGGAAAACAAATAAAATAATTTCATAATTTTAAAAATTTGATTGATACAGATTACTTTATTTTGCCTTTGTAAAATAGGTTGAAACAAGAAAAAAAATTATTTGTAAGTGATAAAGTAAAAAATTAAAAGTTAAATTCAAGTTTCCTCCTTCTCAATAGAGTTACAGGAAAACTAAACCTATTTGTCTGCATTGATCGATGATAAAATTTAAAGCAACTCAAGCAAAAAGATGTGTATTGGTAGTTTTGCTTGAACTTTAAATATATGACATACATGTGCCTCTTCGCATATTCTCAAATCTCTAGAGCACGTTACTTGTTTCAAGTTCAAAATCTCACTCAATTAATGTAAGCGTCACTTTTCGTCAACACTTTGCAGTGCTGACAGCTAACTGATCGTGCACTAGGAAAAAAACTCCAGCATGAGTGTGTAAAATACAAATTGAATTCTCTTTAGGGGCAGTGTTTAGTGACACTTATTCAACATTAGTTTAAGCTTTTATCACTTTTCCCATCAAGGCACATGACAACTTGGAGAAATTATTCAAAGAAAAGGATTATTCGAGCTTCCAGGAATAATCTGAAACGCAAAAGTCGTCACCATTAGGATAACTTCACCATGAATTAAGCAGAGAGTTAAACGGAAAGTTAAGCACTAATTACAAACTATTACTCACACTTAAATTCCCCTTTATAGAAAGGTTCAATGATGGGTTCAGGGGTAAAGCTGTATTAATCCAGTTATTAGATCCCCATGAATTGCCAGGAGTACCATGTGTCCCACTATTATGCATACTTCCTTCATTATTATTTAAACTGTTTTCGTTTAGCTGGGTAGAAAAACCTGAACGAAATGGATTAACCACATTGTTGTTTCCAATATCCAGTTGAAATGGATTTAGAGAGGCACCTTTGTCAAGTTTACTTTGTGACCAACCATTCCCTTAAAAGAAAATTTCCTTTGTTGGAATTACTGAATATAAGACTACACAGCACTCTATGTAGGTTATCACCTACCTGAAATTCCCTGATCAGAAGGTGACTCTTGTTGCATTTTCATTAGACAGTCTAAATCCTTGAGGGCTGCATACTTGTCTTCAACAGTTGTTATTGGTTTCAATGTTGGATAAGGATTTGAAGCAGTTATATCTAGGTATCAAAAATAAAAAACTTACATGGGAACATAAATGTTTTATGGTGGAAGCAAAATCACAGAGAAATGGAAATTAGTCTTTTCAATTTGTTGCAAGCAGAGTACTTACTTGATGAATTAAATACAGGATTGTTATCAAAATTTGCAAATGATACCTCCTGGTTTTCCTGTAACATTTGTTTTTTATCGCACATCTGGTTCCTAAAGAAAGGCAGACTTGTGGCAGTCCTAAATGGGTCAGGAATCTTGGAATCGGTTGTATGTGACACAGCTGTACTCATGTGACTCTGAAAATTTGTTAAATGAAGGGAAGTAAAAAAAGTATGACAAAATTGTAGGTAACATAAAGGTAACCAACCTGAAGTGTTTTTAAATTTGTTGATAGTGATGCAGCAGGACTAGAATTACTTAATGAGTGATGAACTTTAACATTTTCAACACCTGTCCTAGTAACTGACTGTCCAGATACTGCTGAAGAAGTTCCATTTTTTATAACATCTGAAGGCTCCATGTAATACAGTTTCTTTTCGTACTTAGCCACCATGAAGTCCCTCACTAAATGTTCATCTTTGGTAGTATGCATACTGTCTGAGTCATATAGTGCAAGCCAAACTTTCCTGCAATACTGCAAAACAAAATTTTGTAATCTAACCTTTTTTTATTATTAAACACCTATGCTGTTCATAAAATCTTTAAAAAGAAGAAATGTGCACTATTAAGTAAATGTAAGTAAATGTTTAATTAAACAAACAGCATAAAAGTGGGCAACATTTAATATATATGATGATTTATAATATTAACTTATTTTTAAAGATTTTTAAGATTCAATCTCATTTTCCCATTGTAGTTAAATTTTTTATTTTGGATGTAGTAAAAATAGGCATTTAAATTATTCATCCACGAGCCTACCTTCTAAAATGGAAATAAATGTTTCACTTGTTGCTGTCACACAAACACACATACATATTGGTCTGTACATCTTACATGTAAATCTTACGACAAAATCCTTATCCAGCTCATCAGCTGTGTTCTGGTAAAAACATTTGTACTGCTCACCTCATTTCCTTTGGACCGCAATGATTCTATTTCTTCTGAAGTGAATGTTGTCATCGAAATTGATTTTACGCGATGAGGAGGTGTCAAACCTCTCCTACAAAAGAGTCACATGTTTGAATTTCGACGTTGTACGGTATAGGGGTGGTTCAAATTCAAACAACAGTGAAAACAATTTGTGTGCAAGGTGAATTTATAAAATAAAACTCGCTTCTCGATTTGGACCTTTGTTTGACATTTACATTAAATTCAACATATATTCATTTGAAAGAAAGAAGGTACTCACAGAAGTCCTGAGCATGTTGTACAAACAAAAGATCCGATGGTAACATTCACATATGTTGGACCTCTTTGGTTACAATCAAAACACTGTTTGTTGCCAGGAGAAGCGACTAAATTACGTAAAATTTTAAGGTTCTTTTCATCCTGCTTCTTTCTGCTGGAAGCCATTTTTCCGAGACCAGACCGTTTCTGAATGCGCTTGGTTTAAAACTTCGAGTGTGGTAGCAATTCAAGGAGTGAATCATCATCTTAGCAAGAATTTGTCTTGTCAAATATAATAGGCTTTATTACTCACCTACATTGTTCCATTACAATATATAAGTATGTGGCTTTACTTGGTGGAGCTGCAACCAATCCAAATGTTCAGTGTATTTCTCTTCCCATACGACTGCAGATATATAATTTCAATATCAAAAAAATTCGCATTTTACCAAACAGTTAAGTGCCGCAGTTTAATGAGGTATTATTTAATTCAACCGAATAAACAATAATTGCCTAATTTGCCTCGCAACGGTTATGACGAGGAATGAATTGATTTCAAAATTTTCTTGGATTTCCATTCAATTCTTATTCATTTCACCATAATTTTACTTCCAATGAAAGTGGAAAACCCTGTGCTTACGTTTATTAGACAGAAAAACTATAAAACTGCAGGTAACAAAACTTGCAATAATTTACCCGAGAAAGTCAACATTTATTTCTTGGCGAGCAACCGACGAATCGTTTGCTTTGGTTTTTACCTATTCTTTCCTGTAGCCCCTGTTCAGTTGCTTTCACACAATTACTGATTGTTGACTAGTTCTGAATTCGTCTTTCTTAACTGCTACTTAAATTTTGCTGCTGTGCGCAATATGCGCAATATAAGTAATGAAAAGACAAAAAGCAAAGAGCTCCACATCCTTGAAATATTCACATTTCTCAGCTAATAAATATTCTCTTTAAATCTCATCCCATGGATTGAAGGGTTCTTTTTCTACTTTGCCACTTCTAAAACCAAACTAGATGTTTAATAAAGATTCACCGCGGTAACACATCAAACATATAAGCTTCAAACAAAGGTGATAAGAAATATTTTATTATTTAAATTGTGTACATTCAATTCAGAACATATCATAGGTGTTTAGAATAATATTTTTTGTGATTAACAAATCTTTTATTGGTCAGCATTCAAAAAAGGTAACTTTTTGGCATAATTTGCAACATACATTAATAACAATTCTATTAGAAAGTAATACAGTTCATGGAACTTGTATTCCAAGAAATTTCACAAATACCATATTGAAAACTACTGAGGTATTGTTAAAAATTCTGAACCTCCCTCTTGGAGTCAGAAAACACACACATGATATATCTAGAGCATCATTGATAAAACTTGAATATCTGAATATCCTATTAAATAAAACTGTAGAAACACTGTTTTCTTTAAACTGCTGAAGTTGTCGCTTGTTTGGTCAGATGCTGGTCAGTCATTGGATCATCAACATTGGGCAGTGCTGACTGAGAAGGAGAAGGAGCATTTTGTTGAGATGAAGGACTGTCCACAGGCCTAAAAAATCCAGGGGAATCTGCACTTGAAAGAGACTCTGGGGTTCCAACTGAGCTGAGCGATCCTGGCAAAGGACTCAGACGCTGCAGCATTGCTAAACCACCACAACTGGGTCTCTTAGCAGGAGGAGACAAGTAACTGCTTTCTTTATCCTCTTCCAACTCAAATTTCCTTTTGACTACACCAAGTGAACTTGGTCGCAGGGCAATTGGACTCAGACTTCGCCTGAAAATATACAAAGGCCACCTCAAGTGCCACCCCAAAAAAAATGTCACCTCCCTACTATGAGCTGAGCTAACTGTAAGGGGTTATCCCCCTGAACTGATTTGAAAATGTAAGTGTTCAGTAATGAAATGATGCAAGTAATGTAAATTAAATTAAATAACATTAGTGAAAATTTTTTTTTAAGTAATTACTAAACATTAATTTACCTTGTTGCAAAAGCTTTCCTAGTTGGACTAGGTGATAAATTCCATGATGTTTGAAGACTAGGAGAAAAGTGTCTTATTCCAGTGCGTGTAGGAGATGGAGATGAGCAAAGGGGCATTGTTGAAGGAAGACTCACATGTAAGGGATCTGTAACTCTTTGGATAAATCTTTTTGTGTCTAATTTTGTATTACCATCATTTTCAGATTTGCATGAGAGAGTACCAGACACTAAAGTTAAATCTTCCCATGACTGAGACATCTGCATGGCAGAATGAATTTCCCTTTCATGTGCAACTTCTCTGCCTACTACATCTATACATTCTTCTTGTCTCAGTTGGTTTACACGAGGTGTTAATCTTGGGACCTGAAAAAATTAAATACAAACTTTTAGCTATGTATATAACTTGCAGATTAAGTCACTCAATGGTAAAGGGTCTTACAGAAGAGTGTGGACTAAAACTGGCACTGAATCTTCTTGTTCTGGCTGAAGAACTATCAAATACATTAAAAGGAGTGGATTCTCTGGAAAATAAGCAATAAAAAAACAGGCCCATCATCAATATTATAAAAATTATATCACTTTCATTAAATGGAAAAATAAATATTTAGGAAGCAACAGAAAAGAGTATAGTATTTTCTTTAATAATACTTGTTATTATTTTGCTACCATTAACACATTATTAATTTAATACTCAAAAATACTTAATATTTAATGATCAATTAATAATTTTCATTATTATGCACAACAATACCTTGGTGAAGAAGTTGAAGTCGTAGCCGATGCCATTGTCGTATTAATATCGCTAATCATAGGTGCCGAGCTCGATCTTTTTAGACTTGCAGGCAAATCAACATCCATCACTGTCAGCAAATTTCTTTTTCAAAAAAAAATGGTCCCGTAACGTACCGAAACAAAAATTGTAATTTGGCGACATGAAAGAGCGGTATTGCTATTTTGAAAAAAAAACTTATCTGTTGGTTGAAGAAACTTTCTTTCCTAATATGCGTGAAAAATTGAAAATTCTTACTTTAATCACCACAGACCTGAAAATTTTAGCACTCCTGTGGCTCAGACTTTTTCAATAAAAATGCAATCAAATACACGAGTGGAAAAGTTCAAACGTATTAAAAATGCGCTGATGTAAAAGTTTGCGAATTATTCAAAAACTGAATTCCACACCTGCAAAATCTGCAGCAAAATAACAAGGGATATGAAATGGTGTTTTAAGAACGAAAAATTTGACAAACAAACCTCGAATGTCTACAAAATTCAGTGTTGCCAACGGATACTGCAGTGAAGAGCCAATGAGTTTGAAAAGAAGTGGTGGCTCCCAAATAAATATATTTAAATATGAGTGTTCCATAATCCCCCATTCTTTATCATTATTATATAGATGTAAAAAAGAACAATGAAATTTCTAAACCCATTAAAATTATACTTAAACTATTTTTGAGCGGTATTTAGAAGATAGGAGATCAGACATGAATCGTTGATAATTATCGTGGAATCTCTCGTGTCCTAAACAAACGATTGTACGACACATTATCTTTACCAACAAATTTCTTCAAATTGTACTCTTTTCTCGGAGATCTGGTTCTTCCGAGGCTACTGTTCGGCTTAACTGGTTCACTTTCGACATCGACGTCCAATTAAAAATCCCGGAAACTAAGGAAAAAATAAAATACGATTACATTTAAAATTTAGAAATAACATCAAAGTACATTTTACAATTGAGACATTAAGCAGTGATACAAAAAAAATTAACTTTCATGCACATAAGTTTTTTCTCAAAATTGAGAAAATTCTCGACTTAGCCTCCTATTGATAAATAAAGTGAGACCAGGTGCAACAACCTTGAGCAAAGTTTATGGATCAACAGCAAGATAGAGCAAATGAAAGAAGGAATTTTCATTGAGACAAGACGATCCACAACGGGCAGAAGGAGCGAGAAAACATCAATCGTTTTGGGGTCATTAAGTACGGGACAAATAAGCGTATACGTGGTGGCATGTAAAAATTGTTCAAACAATGAAGTAACCATGAATTTATTTTTAATATGGCATGTGAATGAAAAAGTGACTTTTTTGGTTCGGTCAAATAGCTTTGACCTCGCTAACTCAATTCAAAAATTGCTTTGCTTTCCGCTCAATACTTGCCTGTGCTGGATTTTCTATTTCCACCACTTCTAACCGAGACAATTTTCATAAAATCTTGACTTTAGGTTTGGTCATATTTTCCTTTATTCAGCCGTAGCTTTTTAAACCTTTTTGTAATATTTAATACATAATACAAACGGTAGAACTATTCTAAAATCAACGAATCTCACTAAAGAATAACTGATAGCGTAGTCCGTTCGATTATAATTCGGAGACTAATTTACCAGTGCTGCAATATTCATATGAATGGTCGTTACAAATCAAAATGAGAAAAAAAAATTGCAAGAATGAAACGAAATCGACCCCCCCTCCTCATTTATGATTTGATTTTAATCATATTTTATTCATCTTATAAACGTACACACTTTCCCAATCAGAAATGTTCTTTGCAAAAAAAATGATTCTCGAGTATTCCATTTTTTTCGCATTTCATATCAAACCGAAAGCACTCAAACCGGTATTCAATTACGTAGGCAAGACTTGTTTTACTTTTTTGTCTTTCTGAAAATGTCTATTTTATTATTAAGAATAGCACTACAGTGTTATTTATACATATCTTACTTATCCCTCGGTTTTTCCGATTACTGTGTTTACTCATTAATTTTCCACCTGAATACAAAACCACTCACAGTCGTAATCTGTTTTTTTTAGGGGAAACAATAGACTTAAAGAAATATCGTTACAGAAATGTTATTAAAGAAGCAAAATAAACAATATTCAATGCAGTATTTGAATATATTTATTTAAATTTATAACAATAAGTTCTAAACAGGCAAGTTTACATAACTGACTTCACTCCTCTATTTCATGTTTTTAAAATAATTATGCCAACCTATTTAGATAAACAATTAATCACTGTGGGTTACAATAATTATAAACATTTTAAAAAAATACAATATTTTTAATGAGTTTCCGTTGCAATTTTTTCAAAATCCAATTGCTACAAAAGTTTTAAAAGTGATACAACTTTTATCAGTTTAATTCAAATTTTTTTATAAACTCACCGCAATTTTTAACGCTGGCAAATAATTCTGTTAGCACCACTGACTTAATAAATACCTTTTCCTTCATAATAAAAATAGGTTTTAAAACCCTTTGCCTAAATGACATCATACAAATTTTAAACCTTCTAAAATGGCTTAAGGTTTTTGCTTACATAATACGACGTAATTTAAAAAATTGTTTTGTCCAATGGCTCCTGTGGAAGTGCTTGACTCAGATTCTAACTCAAATATTTTTCAGGCAAAGATAGCCTCCTAACGTGATCAACAATAAGCCGCAACAGTCTTCATGGCCCGTCAATCAATTAACACCAGAATTAAACATAATTGATGGTTGAGTCGCCACAATTGCAAATACTTTTTTCACTCTCATAAATGGAGACGGACAGACAAGGCAAAATGTAAATATTCAAATTAAGGTACCTAAGCAATGTTGCTTATATAAATTAAATGTAAATACAAAACAATTGGCGGGCGTTTTAACAGGATTTCAAATTAAATTGAAATTTTAATTACGTGTGTGAGTTTGTGCACTGAGTGTCACAGTAACTGAACAGCTGTTCGTATAATATATTAAGCATAATAAAATATGAAAAAAAAACAAAAGACGAAAAATGAAAAAAGCTGCTACTAATAAATTTCAATGTTATTAATAGTAGAGGTTATGTACCTTCATAAACATATATCTTCACCCTAAATAAATTACAAAAAACATACTTAACAAAAAATGCACGTATTCTTTTTTAAATAACCTATGTTTAACAAGAAATATTATTTGGAAAAATTGTTGCATATTGTTTCGGAATTCCAAAAGAAAACTCAATATTTTTTAGAAGTTGAATCGATTATAGATTATTTAAAATATTTACATTTAACGTAAGAATATAAAAAATACTTTAGATGTGGAAGTAACCGTGAAGTGGGTTTACAATCATGCAGGAGTATGCGTTTAAGTGTAATATGTTTTTCTCATGTATACAAAAACTTACAAACACACACATTTATTTGTGCAAACAAACCTTTTGAGTAACAAATGTCAGTGTTTAGAAACGCTGCATTTCAATTATTTTCATTTTGCACTCTATTACCAACAGGTATAATAAATTTATGAAATCATATTTTAATTTTATAATGAAAGCTTTTTGGTTGGTCTACATTTTCAATGTATTTAAATTAATTGTACTTTTGCATATCTTTTACTGTATTCCATCACATTAAAAATACTCAATAACCTCCTGCCCTAATATAAAGAGCTCTGCCTGTGCGTTCTGTTTAAAAAATGAAAAGACTACCTTGGCGTAATTTAAATTAGCATCTTAAAGTCATAAACATTGGTTAAAAATTTTTATTTCAACAACTGCAGTTGGATATAAAATTATAATAAATAAAAAAGATCTGCACCGCAGATTTTACAAATCTGACGTGTGAAATATTTACATGATTGCATTTTTAAATACAGTACGTGCAAGTGTGTGTTTGTGTGTGTTACTTCAAACTCTAACAACTAAAATTGTAACAATTCATTATTTGATTTGAGAATTAATATTAAAAGCACAAACAAAATAAACATTCAGACGAACAAAACATACACAACTTAATGTATATATATATATATATATTATATATATATATTTTTTTTAACCAATTAATCCTTGACAACTTAAGCAGTTATGTAGATGGCATAAATAGGCTGCAATATTTCATTAATAAAAAGTGTAAATTTTAAATTCTCTTTTTCTCTCTCTTATTTCTTCTATTCTTCGTAGACCCCATGATCGGACCTTACATCAAGTAATACAATCATCCGTACACGCGTTTAGCAATCACACAGTCGAACACCGTACTATTAATGATGAATTCGAATGTTTTTATTATTGTTTTGGCGTATAAAAACAATAATTTTTTTTTACACATACATTCTGCAATAACAATTATATTTTTAAATTATCAACAATATTTTCGATGAAAAATATCAGGTGACATGGGTTATAGGGGTCATCAAAATAGTGAACCGATCGCATTTTTTATATCAATAATTTTATAAACTGCGATAAATCAACTATTTGCTTTTTGCCTTTAGTATGAATATTACTTAACGGGCATTTCATATTACATTCAAGAAAAATTGCACCAAATAAATTTTGAGTTCACAGTTCACAAAGGAGGCGATTACAATAAAAAATATATTGTATTACTAATTCTGGAACATTTGACGATACAATAACCTCAATTTTAATACGTTACTATCACCAGGCTCTTTTAATTGAGCAATTGTTGCATTTAAAACAAGAGTCGGCAACATATAAACAGTAAAATAAATGAAAATCAATGGTCGGTTGCCACTTAAAATGATTAGATACCTATAAAAGAGTTTGAAATGTGTTACAACACATGTTGGAAGTTTGAGTTACCAAGATAGAAAACCTCTTCGGCTAATTTTTAAAATTAAATATTGATTGACATAATATCTGCCAAGTTAGATTAACTGAGAGAGATGAAATAAATAGACTATTTGGAGCAGAGCTGTTCGTTACCTAGTTATTTTACTTAATACAAAATATTTAATGCAATAAATTTTAGATTTTTGATGGCGACTTCGCGAGCGACAGTGAACCCGTAGAATATTTGCACTTGAACGACTGAAAATGGATAGAGAACAGCGAGAAAGTGTTTTCGTTCTGGTCTTATCAAGTCACTTAATTGTCAATCATGGGACAATAATTCCCCTGAACATTAAATTATTTGCCAGAACAACATTGTCGATCAATTTAAAATAAATAAAAATTGGTCGAGAATTCGGGTGATGTTTCCTACTGGTAACCATTTGTGTCAAATTCACGACTCTTCCATTTCCCACTGCCATTACTGAAAAAGAAAATATGTATTGTAGACCCTTTCATTTTCATATTGCGGCAGACACCTGTATTTCGCTGTTGTTCAGGAAGTCAGCTTCTTAAATAATCGATTCTTGGCGTCCTTCACAATTTTTTGGTGTCGTGCAAAATCGTTGCCTTTGGCTCCTCATTTCGTACGCTAGAAACCAGTTCGTGTGGTCCACCTGCGCTTTAAAGATTATAATTTAGGTTTCACGTTATTTCACTGTATGTCTAATTATGAGCGCCCCAGTCGATCATTCTCTGCATTAAAACAGCAACGAGAACGGCAAACAAGGAAAAAATACTCAGAATGATGATAGCCCATTGTTGGTCAGCAAACTGCCGGTTTTCCGTAACCTGAAAGAAGTAAATGGGTAAAGGCACAATGGATTTTAATTTGAGTCAGATATTATTATTAAATGGAAGGTTGCCGCAATGAAACTTTACTTGTGTCGTCGTTGTTCGTATGGTGGAAGATATTTGTGTCGCAGCTGGAAGAGTTGAAAAAATAACGGACGTGCAGAAAGGTCCAGGTAATTCACTATTACTTGACACTCTAATGGGACAAACCCTCACACTGTAGTCAGCTCCTGGTTCGAGGTCGGTTAGAGAAATTTTACACTCAGAACCTCGGTATACCTAGCGAAAGCAATTGAAACAATTGAAAATGAATTGAACAGATGAAAAAGGCGACAACTCAATTAGGCATTAAATATCTCCAAAATATGGCACAGTAATTGGAGGGATCACACACCTGTTTGTAGTCCTGGTTCCTAACCCTGGAAATCTGAACTTGATAACGGACGGGGTCATTAGAATGTAATCTGCATGGTTGCCAGTCTATAGAGCAACTTCTCTGCGTTATATCGGAAACTTTGAGATTCTTCACCGGGGGCGGAGGTGCCATGGCCGTTGTAAACTGAAATACTTCCGAATATTCACCCTGACCAGCGTCGTTTGCTGCTGAAATCCTGAAGCTGTGATTCGTTAATTCCTGCACCCGGGTCAATTTGTACGAATGACCTGCACCTTGGTAAATAACTATAAATCTGAAATTAACAAATTTAAGTTTACTGCAATTATGTTTTCAGTCATAATGTTAAATTAAGGTGAATTACATTAATCTTCACGCATTCTAACTCACAGCTATGTAATACTACCAAGTTCGTGATAGTACCAAAAATAAATAACAGAAAACACATAAAAAATTCTTTTCCGCAAATGAAATGACTCCTTACTCTAAGGAACGTGGATTCTCCATTTCTAGTTTGTAAGTGATAGCATCAGAACTTTTTGAGTCACCCCACTTCAACTTTATAAAATTATGTCCTAGATTTACGCATTCAATTTGTGGAGGTGGGGGCGGCAACGGTGAAGTTGTGGCCTTTACCACTTGGGAAAACGGTCCCGCCCCGATACCATTTACCGCCTGTACTTTTATTCTGAAATAGTAAAAAACAATTACAAAACAGTAAGTACTGACCGTGGTTAGGGCTATGTTAGAAGTCAAGCTCACCTATATGTAGTCTCCGGACGTAAAGAATGTAAAACGTGGTCTGTCGATGCTGATCTAATTAATTTGTCGCCCACGTCAATATTATAATGTGTTATGTCGGATCCATGAGATGGAGGAGCCACCCAAGACAAGGCCAAAGTTGTTGGGGTAGCCAAGTAGCGAAGAGAACCTACGACAGCGGGTGCCGAAGGGGGCATCATGATTTCCCCGGAGGGAGAATATTCACTAGGTCCTGCACTGTTTGTGGCTTGAACGCGGAATGAGTAGCAAGTATTTGGTAAGAGTCCCCTAACTTCACAACACGTGTTTAAGCCGTGATAGGCGACAGTAAAATCGCCACTTTCCGAAGTGCACATGTCAACTTTGTAATCAGTAATGGGAGCACCATTGTGCGAGGGCGCCGACCAAGATATGGACACCAAATGCGGACTCCGACAAAAGACCTGAGGTTGTCCCGGAGGATCGGGAGCTGCAGCTCCGCTAAGGACTTCAACTCCCTCCGACCAGGGACCTACCTGAAAAATTATAAAGTATTTTTTTATATTTATTTTTCACCACACTTACGCCAAATTTTGCGTTCACAATGCTCACCCCCGCTTTATTTATGGCTCTAACGTGGAAGAGATAAGGCTGTCCAGGTGAGAGATCGTTTACTACACACTCTGTTTCTGGACCACGGTGAATGAGGCGCTTAGAAGCGTCAGGAGCCGTCATTTCAACTTCAAGCTCCGTAACGGGGGCTCCACCATTGTATTCCGGATAACCTATTGGAAATAGAACACCAGTCACCGAAAGACCGTCAAAAGAATGAAGAAGTTGAAAATAAGACGAAATGGCGACGTCTGTTATCTGTTTATCCTTTCAAAAGTGACTTACTGAACTTAAGAGTCAGACTGTGAGGCCTCGGCTTGCCATGTAGCCTGGGTGGTCCGCAGGGTCCAGGACAAACGGACTCAGTGGTTACGGAAATAATATCAGAGGGATCGCTTCTGCCCCCGGCACCGCTACAAGATACTCTCACTTGATAAACAGTTCCGGGATTTAGGCGATCGACAACATATTCAGTTTCAAGACCTTCATAAGCAGTTTCAAAACCTAATGAAATAAAAAAATTTTGAAAATTATTGGTATCAGTCCGAAGCAAGTACATAGCAGTCAATGGACAGGGTATTACCATTTCCAGAGCAAATTTGTACATGGTACCCAGTAAGGTCCGGACCCCCTTTCTCAATGGGAGGCTCCCATTTTACTTTAAATGAATGAGCATGTATTTTGCCTTTGACAGATAATCTGTGGGGAGGTCCCGGTCGGGATGGTAAAGTTCTATAAGTTACTTCGTCTGACCACCGGGAAGAACCTTCTTCGTTTTGTGCTCTCAGCTAAAATTAATAAAATTACAAAACGTTATGTACATTTAGCTTAAATGACCAGAAGGGAAGAGGAAAGACCTTCTGCCCCGTTTCCTTTTACTTTAGAAAAAAAAAACTTTTTCAAAAAAAAATGAACCAACCCTAAACTTATATTCGGAATATCGAGTTAATTTTTCCACTTTATAACAAATGTCCTTTCCATTGTAGACCGACAAGAAACCATGTCCAGAGTGCTGATCATCCATTTGTAGTGTGAACTCGTCGTCTGCAGGGTGTTTGTTCCAGGCTAATTTGAGGCCATTAATGAATGCTTCTTGTAGTAGGGGTGGAGCAGGCTGAGTTGGTGGACTCCCACAAGTTGAATACATAACGACGTCGGAGGGTAGGCTGAAGAACGAACTATCATTTACTAAATTTTGTAATGTTAAAAAAATTAAAAAGTACTATAGACACATTCTCTTTCTCAAACTCTTCCCAGAAAAAATATAACGGCTTATAATAAATTAGTATATAAATTTGAACGATAAAATTCATGTGATAAAAAATGAGTAATTAAAGAATATTTCTAAGTTCACGTCGCTTGATCCCTAATGAACCGATCTGAACATAAATTTTCACCTCCTGCCGCATTCATTGGCCGCTGATAAACGAAATCTGTAGCACATGGCTGGTTGCAACCTGATCACATTGTGCTGTTTACTTTTACTCTTGAATATCTCGACGAAGCCGTCTCCTTTTCCTTCGTCTGACTCGAGAATGTATTGGGTGATGTGAGAACCGTTGTCAGGGGGTGCATTCCACCTCAATTGCATACTGTTTCGCGTTCGAGAAATGCATTTTGGCGGTAATGGTTGATCGGGTGCGCAGGAAGGCGTCGTGAACAATTTGGGTTCCGAGGCAGACCCTTGAAGATCTTCTAGGTGAACTTTCAGACAGACTGAATACTCGGAACCGGGTCTCAGATCCTCAATTCTGAAAATATTTGGGCAATATAAGTGTACAGCTTATGGATGCGCTTACGCTGTTTAGAGCACATAAAGGCGCCAAGCGATAACAAGATGAATTTTTATGATAATAAACACGGTTGGTGGTATTATTCATTTTCTTAGGAATTATATCATTTAATTGTTTTGAAACGTACCGGCACGACAGAGAACAGCCGTTATAAATGGACTTGTATTTGCCACCCTTGGCTATGTCAGCTAATAGAACCTCGTATCCCAAATCCGATTCGGCTATGTCTAATTCGACATTTTTTTCGCTTTCCGAGAGTGCCGACCACGACAGTAAAGCACTCCTTGGAAGAAGTTCTATTATGTGAGGAGGTGACACGGTTGACAGAAATTCTACTATCATGACGGACTCATCATCTCCATCTTGAATATTTTCTTCCGGGTCTTCCGGAACGTTCACACCGTAGCTGACTTTCTCCTTTTCCACCCCTGCGTTAGAAGACGTTTTTAATTTTATTCCATTTATTATTTGGTCTGGAATGGTAACGAATAACGTTTCAATAAAAACATTTTAAAATTACGAAATGGTTAAATAAAAAAATTTATACCTTTTCTGGGTGAATACGATGGACTTGATAGCCCTTGATCAGCCCTCTGCTGTTTCTGCTCTAATTTCTTTTTCAGTTTATTATACTGTCTCTGTGTTCTTTCATCTTTATGATAATGCTGCGATGCATTAGAAGGCGGGGGCGAATGTCCAGGAGCAGTACCTAAAACCCCGGCTTGCATGGGTGCGAAATGTGGAGGATAAGGTGGCATTTGGGCGGCAAAATACGGCTGTGGAGGCTGACTGGACCCTGATGCAGGTCCTGGGCCCTGAAAAATTCGAAATTAAATAAATCCATTAAGTTTGTGACGCCCGCTCATTAATTTTTTAATGTTTTCACTACTACCGCACGGAATCTGACTCGTGCTTCTTTTGAGCTAATAAAAAGGACTGAAGGACTTTATGCTTATTTTCGTTTTTACATAGGTCAAAGTTACGTAGTTCACGATACGAATGTGCACTTTTGTTACTTCAAGCAAAATATGAAGTGACTAAATCGATGAAAATGATTGTCATCCTTATGTCAGATGTGAAATGGTAATGACCAAGAGATTTGTGGATAAACTTTGAGTTGGTTGAGTTTCAATGGAAAACTACACTTTTATCAAGCGAAAGTAAAAAAAATAAAATAATATAAAATGCTAATAAACCATCGAATAAGAATAGTCAGAAGCAAATTAATTTAAACGACATTCCTTAGATGCATGAAGTTAGTTTTTGACCTTGCATTGAATGGACAGTGCAATTTACAACAGGAAGTTTAATCAAGACTGATTCATTAGGTCATTTCTGACCACTTGAATTTATTTTATTCGAGCTATTTTTCTTGCCCACAACCATAATTATGTAAAAGTTCTTCAATGGCAAAAATTTGGCTGCGGACTGTGTTTTATTTTGCTTGGCAAAACCCCCATAATTGTATAAATGATCAAATAAAAGGTTTGAATATTGCGATATAGTATATATTATTTGAACTAGCAAATTCAGTTGGGAATACTTACATAGTGCTGAGGCAAGGGCACCATTGGGTGCGGACTTGGAGACAAAATGACATGACGAAGGGCCCCGCTCTCGTCTACAATTTGCTGAACGAGGTGGCCAGGTGGCACCTGTACTGGCATTGGAATGGGTGGCGACGAATTCGTCGACACCATCGGAACTGTCACCGGACCTGTAATCAAATATTCTATACTTAAAAATTTCCTATTAAAAAATAGGTTACTTATTCGCGTTAGGAAATGAGTTTTAAGATGGACAATTGAAAAACTCTGCATGGCAAAATCATTAACTGTAATTGAACCACACACTTCTTGCATACGAGTGTACTTGAAATCCAAAACGAGACAGATATATCTGCCTGTGCATTGATTTTTTCGGTAACTGACTGAATAGGCTACTCTCTTACTGCAATTGGCTTATTACAGATGGCTGTACTGCAGCGTTTCTTATCATACCACTTGAGATGGAAATATCGACGAAGAGTGAGCCTAGCAATGTTGTTTGTACACAGGCTGGTTGGACAGTTACTTTCATCTGCTGATTCAATAGTTGATACACATGAACCGTGCGGTCACAAACCGTCTCACATGGTAGAATACATAAAAGAGGACTGGTACCGGTAGTACCAACAGGGGTTCCTTGAACCGTATGTATATATGTATAGGTATTAGGAAGAAACAATGTAAAAAGGAACAAGTGTCAACAAAAGTCACTTCTGGGCTGTGAAACTTGCGACACTACGCTTCTTATTGTCGCTTGCACTAATTCAGGCCACGTGGCAAGCAATCACATGGATTATGGTGAAAAAGAAGCGTCTGCTGAACTCTTGATGATAATTACAATTAAACAAACATAACTAGTCCAGCAGGCAACGTTAACATAAAGGCGAGTTTCGAATGTCGTAAATGGAAAAATGAAAGTTGGAATGGCCAGAAACGATAAATGTCAATTCGAACGACAAAATTGCAGGGATGAAGCGAATCAATCAGGATGTTTAGACGGAATAATTACTTGATTTAAGGTGCACAACGATATGCTCGACAGCAAACCCAAGGGACAATGGGGTGAAATCATTGTGTTGTACGGGGTCGTCACACGGTCGACCACGTTTATAAATTTGGACACATCATTCATGATCACACGGTGCTTGTACAATATTACACTCATGATTGCACTGTAATAATGCTAATTGAGATTTTTTCTTTTATAGAACTTAAATTTTCACGGCGTACACATTTATACTTATCATTATTTTTTTTCGAAAAGCATCGTGTCCTGTTTTGGTGACGGGGGTTCCCCCCTTCCCAAACGTTTCGCCAGCTTTCCCAGCTGCTGGCATCATCAGTGGATAGAGAGTTTTTTTAGCGATAATTGTCACTCACTCGAACAGAGTCAAATATCAACTGAAACGTTTGGGAAGGGGGGTAACCCCCATCACCAAAACAGGACACGATGCTCTTCGAAACAAAATAATGATAAGTATAAGATTTTTTCCTCCATCTTTTGTCACTTTCAATTTATTCCCTGCATTTGTACTGCATTTAATTATACCGTATTTCTAAGGAACAAAGAAGAAATTTTGGAAATAAGTGATTTGTGAAAATTGTGCCTCTGTGATGTGAATATTAAGTTAGTGTATTCACCAATTTTTATTAATAATAGAAGAATAATCGGGGTGAGTTGGGTTAGAGTAAAAGACGTTTCACACTAAATAGAATCGCAAGAAGTTTTGTTTTAAATCAATTAAAAAAATTTGGGTAAGTAAAATTGATTTCGAGTAAAAAAAAGGAGAGAATAAATGCATGCGTGCACATGTTGAACTTCCACAACACAATTAATAAATTTGAATTTGTAAATACCGCCAACTACGAATAATTTTTATTTCAACAATGTACCTTAAGACCTACTGTTTTACATTTAGTTTCACTATCAGCGGAAAACCGACGTGTCACACAAATGACGAAATATAATGGGTGGGAACCCAATTCACTTACCACGAGTAAGGAAATAATGTTTGTTTGAGTGGTGCCCCTCACTTTAGAAAAAAGCGAATAATGTTTTAGATTAAATTATTTAATCTTTGACTCCTCGGTTTTGCCGAGTGATTTCATTAAATTATCCAGATCTTTGGCAAATATCGAACAGGAACCGTTTGGAAATTGCAGTCACGAAAACCAATTAAAATGTCTGCACATCTATTGAAAACACTTAACGTACAACTAATACTTGGGAAACGCACAAAAACTTACAATATTATAAGCAATTCAGAAAAAGAATTATAAATTTACTGTGCTGTCGGGTAAGGAGGCGTACTACTTGCCCGGTAGCTGAGAAATTCAACAATAGAAAAACCCGAAAACACATGCGGTCTGAATTCAGACAAATAAATTAATACACCTTTTTTAAAGACTTTTTTCTTCCTTTTCATTTATTACTAATTTATTCCTTCTATTTTCAATCAAAAGCTACTTTAAACTGTTGTTCCTTTTCTCTGTTTTTTTTTTTGGTTTGAATGACAAATTGGTCGACTTGATTCTTTCAATGCGCTAACGAAACGGCAAATAGGGCGTCATTATCAAGGCTATGGAGAGTAAGCAAATGATATGTGAGAAATCAAATGTGGTCACCATAATTCTGAAAATCCTCCATTATTCAATGGTCGAATCTTTTCCACGCCACCCAGGACTAGATTTTAATTGGGGTACTCGACAGTACGACTGTTTCACAAGTGAATTATAACGCTGTATGCCACAAAATATGTCATTTCTAAAAAACTTGAGCAATAAATAAAACAATAAATCAATTTGATAAAACTTTCACACGTTTCAATACTGTAATTGTTTGTTTTTTTTGTTTTTAAGTAAGTGAACAATGAAGAACCAAATAATCTTTCCTATCAATCATATTCACTCGAGTATACACTCACCATAATCTCCATGAATTGTGCAAACTTGGTGCTGATGCCTCTGCTGTGAACATATGTCTTGTTGTTGTGGATAATAATCCGAGTAATAATCATATTGCATACAAAACATTTCCTCATTATTATAGAAGTCCACTGTGTGCCCCGCCACCATAGCATGTATTATTTATTCAAAAAATCAGAGTTGCCGGTTCGCGCACCTTTCTCCAAATGTATATTTCAAGAAATATTGCTAACGTTTTTAAACATTCTTCTTTCACCTACTGCTTAACTGCATAAAAATAATAACAAACCAATGATAAACCGTAGCCACCTGTATATTTATTACTAAATTATACAAAAATTGTATTTGTGTGTTAAGGCAACCTACATTTTTTCATTTAACATCAAATATATAATTTGTATTGTCGGGGTTGCCGTACTCTATTTTACTAATTGTTACTATTAGTCTTATGCGTCAAGTGTTCCAAGATATTCTTCTGTATGAGGTAACCAAGTCCGCCTGACATATCTGTCGCATTAGTTTTCAACTCAGTGTTGGCTTTGCATTACCTTAAAAAATTACTGCAGAGACAAGTCCACCATTCGTTCCTTATTGTTTCTCGTTGATCTTTAGGTATCCTTTAAAAAAGTAATCATTTAAGTGCAACAACAGTGCAACTCTGTTATTAGTACGAGACGCAAAAATTAATTACTACTTCAATTCGGAACTGCTACGTTTGATCTATACAATATTGTCAGGGAAAAAACTAGCACTAAAGGGAATTCAAATTCTCTGTCAAAAATTGTCATAGAGTAGGTGTTTCCATAATAAATAGATTGTTGGTCTCCGTGAAACACGTCGCCTCGATCCAAAATGTGTCTCTCTCTCCGCTTTGGGTTTAATCCTTACGGTATTGAAGAAGGAATGTGTTTTAAGTCAACTTATCCTCTTTCATTATGAGCAGGGGACAATAAAAAATTAGCATCCCGACTCGAATGGCGTTTCTGACTTTGGCAACGTTAGGCAAATCAATTCAGTGCAGTACGGTATGAAATCATAACCTAATCGCGACTGGTCCTAAGATTCTTTCGTATGTCCTCGTGGCATTTAAACACATTACCAGTACCGATAAGTCCTCCAGAACCTAGCAAGTCAACGGTTAAGCTATTTCTCTTCTCTTCTCATGTCGTGTTAAATATTTTTATATGATAAAGCTTTCTTCCACTGACTTATCTTCTTTCAGTACGAATGAAAAGTGAAGGTCGAATTGACATAAACTCCTTTACTTCTACTGCGATTTCAAAAATCTCCGACATTTAACATTTAACCGCGAAATTTAACTTTGGGTAATTATCGACCAAACCGCACAGTTGTCCTGCTCAATAAAAGTTTAATATTCATCAAAATTATTTGGTAAATTTTTATTCGCATTTAATGTAAATTCATTTTTATTTACAATTAATACTGTTTTAAATAAACCACAATTATAATCGTATGTATAATATTATTCACAATTTTGGATGCTTCAAGGTGATACTCGCCGTTCGTCGGGATCACTACCTTAGAAGAACCCACTGGAAATCATAACACTCCCTTTAGTTCATCCCATACGGGCAGAGTGAGAATTTTATACCTCTGGACCTCGATGATTTCACCTTGACTCACGTCACCCGAACCTTTAGGAGGGTTATTGGCGGCAGTCCATTGATATTGAACCCATCGAACGTACTCATTTAATTACCATTTATTACGACCCCGTTTTCCTTATCAAAAGGACATTTACCGTGCTCTTTTTCTGATTACAGGTCTAACCAACATCAACAGTCCCATAGGTATTCCTCATTTCTTATTGCATCCGATTATTCTTGTGGTCATAAAACGTGAAATTTTGTGTTTCACAAAACTTTCGTCGCTTCTATATTTCACCTTCGACTCGCTGTTCCTTTTTGCCACAACTTGGGTAAATGTTCGGGTAAAAAAGTAATTATACGAAAATGACAAAAAATTACGTACACATTTTTCAAAAAATCTCTTGATGTGAACAATTGCTATTTGTGTACAATTCAAATACTTATCTCCTTGTCACATCTGTGCTGACTTATGTCAGCACGAAAACTATTACAGATTAGGCTGTTCGAGTTGGTTTCCTTAACTAATTCCTTTAGCTATATTTTAATAAAAACAAAATTGGAACTGATCCAGCGAAAACGAAAGCATTAAAGACCTGAGCTTTACATGTACTCGTCCATCAGTCGGTTAAAAGCAGATTAAAAGCTTTAAAAAAATTAAGCTGTAATACTTTTACATGGGAAACCGTTAACAAATTGTTAAAAATTGCTTCGGTAGGATACATAAGAAATGAATGAACGAGCATTCCAAACATGATTTGAGATCAGTCTAGAAAGGAGAAAAGACCGCTACAAGGCACTGCGGTAAATGTATACTGCATACCGGATACCGTTATAAAGAGAAATACATGACCTCAATATATCCATTACCAACACAACCAGTAGATTTCTTCGGTTCGGCATTGTTTTGGGCAAAACGTAAAATCTACCAGCAACAGTAGACATGTAAAAGAACCTGTACTCTAAATGTCAATCACTGCAGACTCACAAATTTTCAAACAAGTCCGCGATGTGTAAATTGACAAGTGTTTAATAAAGGTTTCGATAAAACTTAAACTTATCTACAAGTAACGAAATAAATTGATGTCAACGATTAATGAAAATTATTGGAAAACATAGTAGTCTTTTTAATGAGGTATATTCATCATGAAACATCACGTCATAAAACATCAACCTTTCCGAGGATTTTTCTAAGATTGCAATCTATAATGTAATAGAGATGGTAATCCAAGAACTTTGAAGACAAAATACAGTGATATTATTTGAAGTGAATTTTTGTCAATTGCAAACATTTGTCATTGTCATCATTGTCAAACATCAAATTGTAATGTGAATAAATATTCCAATAAATACACTGTTACATTACGTTGTTTATCGCAATTGGAAAGCGACACTGACGAGATGAAACATTTTAAAATATGTTCAAGCTTATATCCCGTCTTGAAAACCGACACTCGAAAAAGACACATTTGAACTACGTCTGCGTCAAAATAATAAACTGCACCACTAAACCATTTTCTCGTTAAAACAAGTTTTGTTCAATAAAAGAAACTAGATAATAAATCAATAAATGGGTCGACAAAAACTAAGTCAACATCCCATTCATATGTAGAATGTACAAGAGTTACTGAATAGACCTAATTAAAATTAAAATTTCAACTTAAAAATATTCTGATTAACCATAAACGTGAACTACTGGACTCAGTATTAGATCATAGGTTTGGATCACTACTTTATGATTTTAATTCTTTAATACTATAAGTTTTACGGAGAAAATTAGAAAGATGAATCAGACTGAGTTTTACTCAAAATAACAGAATGCCCAATGTGGTACAACCAATAACCACCAATACTTTAATAGCTTATAATCAAATATAAGTAATAGTAGCGTACAATTCAGTACCAGAAGTAGATGTTTTTCCAATCGAGAAGTACAAATGTAACTGTAAGTTGTAGTTTGTCCGCTAAATACACTATTCGTCGCTGCTGCTTATCAAAAATGATCGAATTCAAAAATACTCGTGTAAAATAAAAATAAAAATTCATGGCCTATTTTATAAGTTGTAGCGATTTGAACGATTCAAAACAACTGAAAAGACATGTGGCACATGTCGAATTATCAATAAAAGATATGCAAATGCAAACAACGTCGAATAAAACTATTTCACATCGACAAATAATAGATGACATCATTTTTCCTATTGGATTAAACTCAAACCCAACAGACTTCCTAAGTCTATACTATACCATGTGTATGGCAAAGGCCACATTTAGTCGAGCCTACTTTGAATATCTTTCCGTTTGGAAAGAGAATGCCACTATCTAAGAGCCAAATAATAAAGGTACAGCGACGTATCAATGACAGTGACAAATACAGGGCACAACAGTTGAACTTCGACCACGGCGAATGGGCAAAGAAGTCAGATAGTCACAGGAAACAGGTGCGAACTTTCTAATGATCACATTATTCTCGCCAGATCATGGGAATGCATTCTGAAATTTTGATAACAGCAATTACGAGATTATCCCCAACGCAGTTTCTCAGGGATTTTACTCAGGGATTGATGGAACTGCGAATTTTGGGAAAGAACGTTCAGTTTAACAAGCTTTCACTGTACATATGCACAACAAACGCTACGAAATGTGGAATATTTTCCAAGTATTTTTCATTGTATTTAAACAGAAACAAACACTGACGGACGTCAACTTTCCATTACCAACCATGAACAAGTAAAAAATACAACTTTGATTTAAGTCACTGCCCCGGCAGTTCTCAGAGTGAAATGCTCAATGACATCAACCGTATCATGCTTTACGACTTTTACAACTGACCAAATTATTCTTACATTGTAATACCCCAATGTAATGTCCATAAAAATCTGTACATCAATAAAGCCAAGTTAAACTATTTTTTTCTCTGATTCACTTCAACTTACGTCAGTGGAACGCACGTAAACAAGAAAAATGCTGAAGCTGTCACTGTGACTATTACAATGATAAAAAATATTTTTTCACTTAACCGAAAGCGATGTTTTTTGTTTATCCACGACATTGTCGCAGTGTTTAAACTTCATAGTGACTTCATTATTATATTATAAGGTGGCAGCTCTCGACTTCAACTAATACTATTATAATTAAAGTGCCGATGACGACAACTATGATTACAAAACCGAATGTAGCAAAAAAGAATCAAATTTTTTAATTGAAACCACTCAAATTTCTCCTTTCCATCCGGTTTCGATTGTGTTCACCAGCATTTTACTTACAAACTATTTGGAAAAAAGTAAGAGTAAAACAAATTGAAAGGAAAAAATGGAAACGAAAAACATTAACACGCCGACACAGAATTCAATGTTTGACTGAAATGTGAATACGTGTACTCTGGAGGTGCAGTTTTTCGTGGTTCGTCAACCGGCTCTTTAAACATGGAAGCATGAGGCGCGGGTTTCAATTTACGAACACAAGGAATCGTCTGGCGGAAGTGACCGAACATGTCCGAATGCGGAAGGTCACTCACTCTCGACTTCCATTTTTAAGTCAATGAACGATCCACGACACTAATACACTAACTAATCGTAGCCAGTTTTCTTTTCCTTTCTTTACTTAAATGTTTTTAACCACTTCTGTATTATAATGATAACAAATTCCAATAAAATTGCAATTAAAGTTTTATATATACGGATGTTATGATTAATAACAATCCCAAACAAAAAGTACCACGGTATTAAAATGAGAAATAAATTGAATCAGAGTTTCCTTTTTGTAAGAAAGCAAAATGAAAGAGTGGACCAAGACAAAGTAATAATAAGAAATTAGTCTATTTTCGACCGGTTTTTTATTACATAAAAAGTGAGATTATATATCACATGTTAATGAGATTCTGCTGCAGTGGCTGAAGGGAAGAAGCATTTGAAATTGCTAATCGTATAGCAGAGCAAGACCTGTTCCGCAGTACTCATAGGAGACCTCAAAAGCTTATACGCAATTCAACGTAAAACTTCTGTACAAAAGTTTAAAACAAAAATTAACCTTAATCCTTGATTTAATAAGACACACAGATGCATACAAATAATAATTTTTACACTTCCACGTTACCTATATGCAAGCCATTAATAGCGAATTAAAGATACCGAAAGATTCTGTGTTCACAAGTTAAATGGGAAATTGATTTCCTGTACAGATAACTCTTATTGTTCTGGTTACTAATTAAATTCAACAATTGTAATCTACTCTTTGTAAGGCAAGGGGACAACTTAACACGGTGGTTTTCGAGAAATACTTAACGTAGTTTGGTATATCGTACTATATGTATACTTATGTACCATTATATATGATTTCTTCCAATTTCAAGATAATATGTGACAGAGAAAAGGAAAATAGTCTATATCATCGATAGTCAAATAGACTACCGAAGGCAGAGAGCGACCCATTTATCTCTATCGAACACTATGTACTTTCATCGTAGAAAAGTCTAATGCTGAGTTCATAGCTATGCACAGAAGGAACCATAGAACAAATATTCCGGTTGAATTCGAACGGGAAACAGGAAACTGTACCACGTTGATAAAGCTTGAAGCCACTTGTTCGCCGTCTTATCAAGCGCTCGTAAAGAATACACCCACGATAAAGGCACCACTACCATTCTCCATCGTCATTTATTAAAATAAATTTACTCTTGAACAGTATTACTTTCAATAATCGGGTTCTTAGAATTACAAACCAATAAAGAACTAAATTAACGTTAGGTTTCATTAAACTGGTAGTTTTCTGCTTTTTTATTTTTGTTGCGAGGGAATTAGAATGTTTAACCAAGTATTAATAACCGTCATCTGCATGTGAACAACAAGTGTTCAATTACCGGTAATAATGTGTCCTAATGCAGCAACCAGTCAATTTCCACAGATTATATAAAATTTAATAAATGTTATGGTTATTGCACTCATGAATCCTCGAATTCTGTCATAATGTTCAATTCATTGCAAGGAACAAACCTCGAACAGAACCATCACCACAACAACATTGTAATTGATTAAACAATTATAGTAAATAAAGATGCTTAATGTAAATTTAACATACCTTTAAATACTTGAACGTTTTCACCCATTTGCAGACTAATCGTCACACCAGGATACACGTGAAAATCTACAACATGTTGCTGTAATCCTTCGGTGGAAGTGCTAGATCCTGGAAATCTGTTGCATACTGCCCCTTGTGGCTCAAAACCTGGAGGAAACCTAATAGTGGGCGTTGAATTCGACGGTCCAGGAGAATGATACGAATGGAAATGGTGAAACTGATTTTGGCATGTAGTTTTCCCGTTCATATTTCCCCTGTTGTTACTGCTTGGCGCCAAATTCGTGGCAGAAGTTCGCAGAGCGGCGGATTGGGCCTGCCGAGGCTCCGCCGTCATATCTTCGTCCTGTACTTTCACCATTCGGACCGAGAAACACTGAAAAAAATGTAGTTTTTCTTAAAAATAACTACCAACTCTAATTATTTTTATTTATGTAACAAAATTTGCTTGAAGTGAGCTATATATTAAATGTTTGACATCCGTTGCTAACGAGGAGAATAAAAATAAAAGTATAAATTTAATATAAATTTAATTTTACTGACTGCAAAGTGTACATATAAGTTAAACAAAGTTTCTATATTGTTGCTAGAACCACCAGATCAGTTCAACAATATAATACAAAAAAATTCAATCTAAAATATTGAACAAATTTTACTCTGTTTAAACCACCCCAGAGAGTTACCCTATATTCAATTAAAGTAACATGTTTTATTAAGTTTTAAAAGTGAAGTTGTTACTTGTAAAAATAAATCAGTTTAAATTACGATTAAGTAAAGAAATAGAATAAAATAATATGTGGTTTAATTTAAAGAATTAAAGATAGTTGTCGCTATTTTACACTTCTTTGTTGACTTTACTTTATTAAAAATCCAACACCATATCTTAGATGATTAACTTTGTTGTGTAAATTTTTTAAAAAGAACAAATGATTCATTATCTCTAATATTTGTCAACAGTTATTTTAATATCAAAAAAATAAGGTATTGGGTAAAGGCCTAAATTAAATATCACAAAGACCAGTTAGAAACATTAAAAATGCTTAACTGTATTATATGCCACCAAAAATTGCTTGAAGTCAGTAATGTTAAACTTAAGTAAATTAAGAAATTACTACTCAAGAAGAACTGGTTGTTAACATATACATCAAGTAACAGCATAGAGAGATGAACAAATTCAGATAAAAGCATGGTGATAGACATTGCCTGAGTATTATTGTATTGGCTACCCAACAAATTAATACTAATATTGATGCTTATATTAATATTAATGCTTCACAACATAGAAGACCTTGTATAATAAACATACCTGTCAAGAGTCGTTGATGTATGATACCAAACCAAAGATTAGCTACATCAGACTGAACTAGGTGAAAACTTGACATCAATCATTTTACTGCACTCCTTTAGTAATCCGGCAACGTCTCAAGAATCAGAAATGAAAACCTAATTTTGATGAATGCACTCCAACAAAGAATGAAATTACAAATATGTTGCTGTTAAATGTTTACTTGGCTCATTAAAAACAAATGCGATCCTTATATGTGCGTAGGGCAAGTTTGATGTATTCATAATAGATAGGACCAATGCATTGAAATATACAAATATACATATATATGACTATATATAAACATATATTTTTATACATGTATGTATGTATGGCAGCTTGTATTGATGTGATTGTATGGTATGTGCCCGTGTATGTAAATGTGTGCATGAATTCATGCCTGTAGAAAGAAGTATGTTTATATAGGGATATATATGTATACGTTGACGCACACACAAATTCACTTTTCAAATGAGAATTTGATTTTCTTGTCAAAACACTGCAAAACACTCAAAACAACTCGCCATATTAGTTACGTTTATTGATTTCTCTCATGCGCAATAGCGATGTGCAAGGACTGTGTTTGCGCGGCACTATAGTATAAACAAAATCAAAGTCTTTTATTATTTTCGTATTTGTAAATTAGTTTCAATTTGTTAAATATTTTAACATCGGTTTGAGATTATATTAATTGAAATTTGAATATTACAACATTATCGATCAAGCTGCTGGAGATTTCATCAATCTTAATTTTTTAATTGGAAAATAGCTGCGCCTGTGTTTCGGTAACGTTTTGTAAAAGTTGGGATAAACAGCAGTAGTAGGAATGAAGGTTAGGTTGAATTGATGGGTTGCCGACAATCAATATTATTATATTTATTCGAATTTTTATATTTCAATTTCAACGTTACGCAAAATTAAGTGATATTGTCTTTCAGATTTTCGATTTGTAAATTGACGTAACCTAGAAATATAATTACATAGTTGAGGGATGACTGATGTAATACATAGTTGACTTGTTCTTATGTTCCACTCAAAACTATGGCCTGTGTGCCCTGCATATAAGCTCAGAAAATATCAATTATTCTAAAAGCCATGATGGAATGGACCATAGGTGGTGTTAACACGTCGTCCACAAGTGGAGGTCCCATGTGCCGGAATTTTATGTCGGATACGTGGAGACTTAAAGAATCCTTCTTAGCCATTGTATTCGCAATTTTCCTTGTTGTTTGGGGTTACATGAATTTGACATTTCCAAAAATTAACAAACACAATTATCATCACCACCAGTGTGGAAAAATGTTTCTGCTTGTTTTCTTCTCTATTGCCTTCGGTATTGAGTTGGGATTTAAATTTGCCACCCAAACTGTGATATATTTATTGAATCCCTGTCATGTCATGACTCTGATGCAGGTATGTTTTACTGAAAGTTACATTAATTATTATATGACAAAATATATTAATAAAAGTTGTTTTGCTGTAAGCAGCATTGAAGTAACAGAAATGTTTAACAAAGTATTACCCGATAATTTATGTTTCAGCTATATTTGCTATCTGTGGCTCCAAGCAATAAAGTTACAGCACTATTTCGCTTGCATCTTACCCTTCTTAATGGGCCTATTCTTGCATTTCTCTTTCCAGAAACTTCAAACAGAAGGGTAAAATTGTCTAAATTTTCTAGGTTAATAATCCAAAAATTTGTAATATTGTTATTGTAACATAATTATTTTATCTTGGTGCAGCTGCCCTTTGAAAAATGGATTTATTGGATTCAGCACATACTGTTAATTGTAGTTCCAATATATCTTTTGAGGCAAGGAGGTGGGTTTTGCATTATATTTGTCAATTACAGGTGCAGGTTGAAACTGTGAGTAGCAGTTCTTAAAAAATACACATCATCAAGAAATGTTATTAGCTGAAATTATATTACCATGTAAAATAAATAATTGTGTCTTTTCATTCATTCCATTTTAATGTAAATTTAATTTAGCAGTAACAATCATTTTTTTTTTAGGTATTTACAATGTGGAACCCATCCGTGATATGTCTTGGATAACATTTTCCTATGGATTAAACATGTTATACCACTATGTGTTCCTTCAAATATTGGCAATTGTATGTGTGAATGTTTTATCATATTTGTAAACTTCTGTCCAAACCCTTGAATTTACTCAATCCACTCTTTTATCTGGAATATGGAAATAGAAGATAAAGTTCACATGTAGCAAAGCTCATACAATTTATTCTCCAGTTTTAAAATTTAGTGAAGAGTATTTTGGAATTTCTTCAAATTATAACTATCAGTTTCTCTTAATTTCAGCCCACTGAAGTCAACTTAAACCACATGTTATGTCCTGCTGAAAAAGATCCATTTTCTGGGCCTTACTACAGAGTATTTGCCATTTTTCACCAAGGTATTCTCTGTCCATTGGTGTACAAACTAGCATGTTATTACTTTGCCACGTCAATGAACGAAGATGATATCGAATACATACACAGCAAATTGAAGATTGAAGAAGACTATAAGTTGCATAATAGCAATAAAAAGGCTCATTAAAGCACTTAAGTAGTTACCAATAAATTGATTCTGAGTAAATAAATTCATTTATAGGCTTTATTAAACTCTAGTTGTGATACTTTGTTAGAAAAGCAAATCAATTTCAATTAAAATATTTGAACACATTATAATTAGCTTATGTTAACTATTAGCTGTACTTTTGAGTGAACATAGAAATAGATGAATGTAAACACAAATTCTTGTATTACCATTCAAAGAATGTCTGTGTAACCAATAATTCAATATCACAGCAAGTAGGCCATACAATGGTTCTTTAAATGCTTTACTGTTTTTATGAATTGATACAATTTCACAATGTTTGTTTACAACCTTGTTGACAAAAGAAAATTTATCAAATATCTCTTGAATGTGAAATTAATTAATGAGTACTTGTATAGTGCTAATTTTATTTAGTTTGGAAAAAAGTACATACATCACTTATACTTGTGTACTGGTAATAACCATGAAGGAAGAACATAACTAAAATGCCAATATTTGACAAGTAAGTAATGAAGAGTCATATTTACACAAAAATGCTTACTTAGACAATAAACAGGAGTTTATTCTGTAAATAACTCTGGACCAGATTTCAAGTACTTATTTGAGATATTTTATCCTTAAATATAGAAAGCTTCACTCAATTCAATAATTCTATTCCTGTTCATTTTATTTCACACCTTTCTCTAGTAGTACTTGAATTGGTGACATTTCAGGTTCTTTAAAATGGTTTCAATGTAATGTTCTAAAAGTAATGGTTTAGTACTTCCCATCTTATAAAAAGATTTTGCTTATTTATTTATTTAAAATTATTATTATTACCTTTTTCAAGCAATTTAAATTTTGCTATTCTTACTCATTTACCTACATTCAACATTTATGATACTACATTATTTGAAACATAGTAACTAATGTTACACTTAATAATTAACAATTTTATTTTGTACAGTTTTGAGCAAGAAATCTGCACTCCTTATATCTACACAACATAGACATATATTTAACATATTTCCTTGTTTGCTTTGCTAGCCATCTAAAGGTGGCCCCAGGTACACCATAGAAACCTCTGTGTTTCCATAAACTGCAGAAACAGATGGATACAACAATTTGTCTGGTAGACCTGAAATGTGCAAAATTTCAAAAATATTGCAGACACATTTAGTGAAGTAATGAATATTACCAAAATCAGTTAATCATTTCTTACATCCACAGTAACAAGCTTTTTGATTACCAAATTATTAAAAATTAAAACTAAAAAACATTCACTCTCAATCCCTCAAATTAAATGAAAACAACCCATTGGTAGTTTTCACGTAAATTTTTGAGAATTAATTATTTGAGATTGTGAATTAATTCACACCTTATCATAGAATATTTTATTTATGCAATACTGATGCCATTTACCATTATTCTTCTAAACAATTAAACATGATATGCTCTCTGAAAGAATTGTTACAGTAGATATTCACAGGTTTTATCCTGTGGTAGCAGTATTGGCTTCTATGTTATTTCATAAATGTCATAAATTTTTTACCAGGCAAGATGTGTTATGATGTTAATTGTGACTAACCTGTATTACTCAATTACTATGACTTCTTTATTAATGTCAAAATAATTTTAATTTGTATTCATTTAGCAATAAAGGCCATCAGAACTTTAGTAACATGTTTACCATCAGTAAAGTTAGAAACTGAATCTTTCTGATTGATTACATTGCTCACCTCTGAAAGCTACTCCTAAAAATTCATAATTTTTTTCAAATGACAGTGTATTGTCGTCGCAGTCGAGTATGACACGAATTCTTTCTCCGACTTGATATTTGGGGGCATTATTGAGTAGTGGGTAATTTCCCTGTGAATCCCCATTATGAAGTAAGTGATTGTCCACAAGATTCCAGCCCCAGCTTTGATCGTCAGATCCTAAGAGTGCAATATATCCGTGGCACTGTAGGGGAGCTTCTGTTGTTGTTATACCTATCACAGCTACGGTGCCCAAGGGTCCCTCCCAAATCACTTCCCAGGCATGTCTTCCGCTTTTGAATCCGATTTTTCCTCGTGCCGCATCAGTACTTTGTGCTACCGGATTACGGTGGAGAGTGAAACCATTTGTCTTGATATAAACGTTACGCGAACAGTCTCCTGGATTCCAGGCATGGTAAAAGGCTCTCAACTTGGCTTTGTACGTTGGAACGGAGCTAAGGAGATCAGATTTTAATGTATCTTCTGCTAATTTTCGTACACAATGAAATCTCCACACGTCGTTGTTCCCGTCGTTAAGAAACCTGTACCATCTTTTGCATACAAGAGAACAATTCTGCAGATCATGCAAGTTCAAGTAAGAAAACAACACTTCTAAAACATTGTCCGGCAGTCCTGCAATAACATTTTCTACCATTTTGGTAATGATTACCAACGTTTGAAACTTCAAATTCAATTCGGTTGACATGAAAATTTGGAAGTCATGTCCACCTTGATAACTTTTAAACAATAAAACATGAATAAAACTACTTTGTTAGGTACATCTTTTTTTTGACAGACCTAACAATGCCGGTAATTTTAAAGTTTATTACGTAATTTTAAAACCCTAATTTCTGCAGTTACATTTTATATAGCTTTAGTTTTCAATACGTGGCTTCACACGCACAATGAATTCAAAAACATTATTCTAATAATGAGTTCAATTTGCACGTTTTTAGTTATAAAATATTATTGAATAATAATAATAACTTAAAATGAAACTAATTTTTTTTTTCATTTTTGTTATTGAAACTAATGTTTTGCATTCGTTCAATGATTACAATCTGCCAATAAGTCATTTGCCATTTCACTTCAAACGGTTCCCTGAGGAATTGCGAAAATGTTTAGATGATGAGAAATGCCCTTTCAAAGTGAGTATTAAAAGTAAAAAATATAATTTTGATTTTTTTTACCAATTTACCGTAAACGAAAATACATTAAACAGCAGGATATTGATGCCAGCGCATTGCCTTGTTGGGGTTACGAAGATGATTGTCACGAAAAATTAGCCTATTCTACACCTGAATGTCAGAGTGATCATAAAGGATGGATAAAATCAAAAAATGAACAAATTTCTACATTTTACTCACAAGGAGATTTTGGTTATGTAAAAAAACAGAGAGATAGCATTAGAGTAATATGCGAACCAACATTCAAGGTAAAATGCGCAATTTACTTTAAATTATGTGATGAATATTGGCTTATGTTTTATTTCATTCGAAAGGTAGTAATTTATGAAAGAAGTAAAATCCCACAAGAGCACCTTTTAAAGCATGGTATTTATTCTGGGAATAAATCAGTCAGTCATATTTGTGATACAAAATTTATGTCTAAAGCAGGCCTAAAGAAAATTAATTTATTTGTATACTTTTATTTACAATTACAATAATTGTGTATTACTTGCAATGAAAAACATGAAATTAAGTACCATTGAACAAAATTAAAGCTAAAATAATGTGT
Organism: Polyplax serrata; assembly: GCA_037055365.1. NCBI lineage: Eukaryota > Metazoa > Arthropoda > Insecta > Psocodea > Polyplacidae > Polyplax > Polyplax serrata. Next base: position 109,460 of record JAWJWE010000038.1, on the reverse strand, counting down.
TCATCAGTCATTTTCATCATTGTTTAGTGGGATATTATAGAAGCATAAATTCATTATGGATGTGATGCTAATGACTGGTAACATGTAAACTTTATCAGTTCTAACTTTAATTAAAAGCACCACAGATTACCTCATACAATATAAAGATACAAATTCAGGTAAATTGTACTATGTAATGTTAGAAATAAAAGTGAAATTGTATTACATGTATACTTTTAAATTACAAATAAAATGTATTTGTTTTTAAGGAGGATACAGCATTGGAATGCAGTGATCATCTTCAATTTTGTAGAGGCAGGAATATACTTATGAACATGACTTCTCTTGCAAGAGAAACAAAACCTTTCCGTTATAAAATGGATGTTTTATCTGAAGGGAAGTTTGGTGGTCATTGCCTGTTACACAAGGAGCGTTTGCTTGGCCTGGCAGACCATATAAGTCCCTTACAGTCATGGGCCCCAGAAATGAGATATTTTACTCAGTTTGTTAAGAAACCCATTACAGATGGTTTATGTGACATCACCCTTGAAAAGCCAACATTTATCATGAAGATAGATGCAAGTAAATGACCACCTTTTTTACCATTCTATGAATTGTTCCTAAAACGCAAATCTCACATATAGTCAATAATGTTTCAGGTGTTAATATGTACCATCATTTTTGTGATTTTTTGAATTTGTATGCATCACTCCATGTCAATATGTCTCACCCATCGGCATTTACAACTGACAATCACATAATAATCTGGGAAACATATTTATATCAGTCTAATTTTGAAGAGACTTGGAAAGCATTTTCAAATAAACCTGTTTTGACTCTCAGAAATTTTGTGGGGAAAACTGTATGTTTTAAAAATGTTATTTTTCCCCTTCTTCCTCGTATGATATTTGGTCTCTATTACAACACCCCACTTGTGAGTAAAAACAAAATTCATCTCTCCTTGAGATTCAATTTTGTCATTTTTCATTTTCTTGCAACAACCTTCAATATCAATTAATACTCATGAAAATTTATATTTCAGGTTCATGGTTGCCAGAAAAGTGGACTTTTCAAAGCTTTTTCAGAATTTATCTTGCATAGGCTTGAAGTAAGAGAATATGCAAGAAACGGTACACAATTAAGAGTTACCCTGCTCTCTAGACAAACGTCTTATAGAAATATATTAAATGAAGAAAATTTAATAGCAGGGCTACGGAGAAATAAAAGTTACGACGTCAGGAGAACAGTTTTCGGGAAAAATTTGCGGTTTATAGATCAATTAGAAATAATTCGAAATACAGACATTTTTATTGGAATGCACGGTGCCGGACTGACACATTTATTGTTTCTGCCAGATTGGGCAGGCGTTTTTGAACTGTGAGATCGCTAACGAGAAACCACCAGTAACTTTTTGTTGAAAACACACTATACTATAGTCACAAATATTCTTATAGGTATAATTGCGAAGATGAAAACTGCTACATGGATCTCGCCAGATTGAGAGGTGTCAAATACATTACGTGGGAAAATAAGAGAAAAGTTTATAAAGAAGACGAGGGTCATCACCCTGATGGCCGGGCCCACGCCAAATTTACAAATTATTCTTTTGATGTTGAAGAATTTCTGCGATTGGTTAATAAACTTGCGGAACACGTCAGGCAACATGCGAAATTTGTTGAAGCAATAGAAAATTCAAAACATGATGAATTGTAAATGTTTTTTATATTTGTGAGTATAATACTGAATATATTTCATTTCACATTGAAGGTGGCAGTAAAATAGGTGATCTGACAAATTATACTCTGTGACTCCCATAAAGGCAAACACAGTCACTAAATGCATCACACCTAATCTTAATTTGGTATTTGAATCTTTCTATAAGTGTAATCCTTCTCTTTGTAACTGTAATCTTCTCATTCTTAGGAAAAAGTGTAAAGCTCAACTGTATTGTTTCCTAATGCCTGTTGGTTTTTTTTAAAGGACCTATAACTAATGACCTATAAAGCAATCCTTTCAGAGTACCACACCAAAATATCTTAAGGGGAATACATATGAAAAAATGTGACTCCTACAATATTAATTTAATGAGCTGTAACTAAATTCCAGTATCCCAGAAGAAAGGAAAATATGAAAATAATAATTTTATATTTTATTTAGAGCAATTTCAGATGTATATTATTAATGTGCAAATAGTGTGTGACACTACAGAGAATACCCATGTATGTAACAATTAACAGGAAGCTAGAAAAATGCCCTAAGAGAAATGTTTGAAACACAGAGTTTATCAAACCTGTTAGTAGGTTACTAAAAATAAAAAAAAACATACCATTAGTATTTATACTTTCAAACAATGTAGGAACTTTAGAAGCATTTTTTTTCTCATTTGACATCAAAATTACTTTTAAAATTAGGAATAAAACAATAACAATTAAACTTAATGTTACAACCCATAAAATATAGCCCAAATTAGCAAGCCTTCTTGATATACCAATTGTGTTGAAAGCAACCAGTGAGCTCATTAATGAAACCAGAGACATACCAATTAAAACAATTAATAACTTTGCATGTGTTATTTTGTTAAGTTGTTGCAGAAAACTTGCTATTGTTTTTGCTGCAAAATATATGCAAACATAACCCAGGCATGAGACCAGGCCTTCTCTGTTTGCCACAATTAAATTATCTCTAGGTATCTCTGACATCACCCAATCTTTTAATCCAATTTCCAAGAGCAGTTCATGGGTTACACCAATTACCAGTGTTATACTGAAGGGAGTGACAGTTTTAACACACAATGAAATCAAATAAATAAATATTTTAATAAATGCTAAAGTAAAGAAAAAGTTCCAGTGTGCACCATACTCAGTTATGTGCTCCTGGTAACCCACTGCCTTAATTATTGTAACCCTCATAAGACCTAGAATTAAAAATAAGACACTTGATTTCAATACTTTTTTAAAATTATTTTGCTGCTTCCAACATTTGTCTACTAGCCCATGGGAGCAAACAAAGAAACCAACTCCCAAATCCATCAAACCAAAACCATATGATTCTGTCTTTGCAAATCTTCTTGGAAATATTTTGAAATCAACAGCCAATATGCATATTGCAGAAACAAAGTTTGTACTTGCTCTGTAGTTTGTCACAATGCTTCTAGTATCTCCAACATTACGGAGAAGAATTGATTTTAAATTAGTCAAGTCTGATGTTGCAAAAATAATTGTTAAATTTGAGAGCACTGAACCAATGAGCAATATGTGATTTATTTCTGAGAGGACAGTAATATTTAAGATTACTGGTAAAATTATGAAAACAAATTCATACAGAGCAAGGTACCTTCTGGAGGCAACAGTTGTCACTGTCAAGGTGAAGAAGACACTAAAAGGTATGCCACAAAGTAACAAAGCACACTCTTCTTTTGTTGTCCCATTATTAAACATCATTTGTCCCTCGTGAAAAGACTTGTACTCCACAGTATTCATTCTAATGGCTGGAAAAAAGTTGGAAAAAAACGACTCCGATTCAATTACATCTAAATTGTGGTAATTTCATTGTGAACTGGAAATTTAATACCATAAGAAGGTGTACTAGAAAAATGCGACTAACTCGATAAAACTACTCTGAAACGCATACAAAGTTATGAATCCAACTTGAATGAAACAAAATCCCCTAAAAACTATAAACGAAATATAGTCATAAACGCTATAAATCGCCTGCTCGATTGAACATGAAACTTTATCCGTAAAATTGTTTTATGTCAAACAGATGTTTTGACATTTTATAATTCGTCTGCATCAATTATTGCTGATCATCACTCAACGATTGTCTGGAATATTAAGTATTGTTTTCCGTGGTGGTGCGGTAGGCTATACTTGATGGTTTTCGCATTTGTAACAGATCCTTCTAGATTACTCATTTTCAGCCAAATTTGTTGCTGGCGTATGACTACGTGATTCCGTGGAAAGCCTACGTTGTGAATTGTATCGTTTTCATTAAAAAATCATACTAATCCCTAGATGATGACTGCGGGCCCGTACAACTATTCTTACATATTTAAATACATCTTGATAGGAGATATGGGAGTGGGGAAATCGTGCCTTCTCCACCAGTTCACTGAGAAGAAATGTAAGTTTATACTTGTTCGATAAATGATTGTCCGAATTTTTTCAAATTAAAATATTTGTATTTTTAAATTATTATTATTATCATCATGCTTCGTCTTATTGTGAGAGTGTAAGAGAAAGTTTTCAGGTTGACAAATATGTTATAATATTTAGTTTACTTTCAAGTCATTATTTTAAAAAGCAAATAAAATTCTGATTTTGTATAGATAATATACTTTCAGTTATGGCAGATTGTCACCATACATTAGGTGTTGAATTTGGCACAAGGGTTATAGAAGTTTCTGGTCAAAAAATTAAACTACAAATTTGGGACACAGCAGGCCAAGAAAGATTCAGAGCTGTTACTAGATCTTATTATAGAGGAGCAGCTGGTGCTCTTATGGTTTATGATATTACAAGAAGATCCACCTATAATCACTTAAGTAATTGGTTGACTGATACAAGAAATTTAACAAATCCAAGTACTGTGAGTAATTTTATGTTTAAAATATAATGTAGAGTGCCATGGATAAATAGTTTTCATTCTTAACTTTGGAGTTGATTGTCTTTGCTTAAAATGTTTATTTTTTATAACTATACAATATCTAATATTCTTTTGATTTATAGGTGATATTTTTAATAGGAAATAAATGTGACTTAAACCAGCAAAGGGATGTGACATATGAAGAGGCTAAACAGTTTGCAGAGGAAAATGGTCTCTTATTTGTTGAGGCAAGTGCAAAAACGTGAGTACAAAAAAAATTAAAAGAAAATATACGATAAACAATAAGGCCACCTTGTGTTTGTGTTAAAATAGGTGCATGTGACTGTTTCATGTCTTTCTTTGGTGGCATATCTTTGGTCTTTTACATACCTAGGAATCTCACAAATTGTTATCAGGTTGCCCACCTACTGCTTTGAAATCTGTAATATATACCTTGCTCTTATAGGTAATCCAATAGTTACAAATAATAGACCACATATAATGAAATAGGACATGTCACACATTTATTGATAAATTATTTATTATTTTCAGTGGTGAAAATGTAGAAGAAGCATTCTTAGATACAGCTACAAAAATATTTCAAAGTATACAGGATGGGAGTTTGGATCCCAGTGCAGCAGAATCTGGTGTTCTACACAAAGTTACACAGTCAGGAAGGGCAACTGTTGTTGCAGATCAAACTCCCACAAGAGAAAATTGTTCTTGCTAAAAAGTGCTTGAATATATAAGATAATCTTTTGAAAATTTCCTTTGAGGTACCTTATATCAGTGTATTTTAGAATTTTAGTGCACAGAGTATTATTTACTAAGAAATTGTGACAGACATTGATTTTTTTCTCTTGTATCTTCATAAGTAACATTAATAAATCATTCTGACTTCTGTGTCACATATCTACTCATCCACAATGTCAAAAAATGTTTTCTAATTACTGGAGTTCTTTGTTTTGTTAACAACTGTATTTCTTACATATACATGTGTGTGTCTGCATGTACATTTATATAAGGGGTCAAATGTATTTTATTTTATTTTATTTTATTTTATTTTTAATTTCAGTATGTGTCTTGTATAAGATTACTAAAATAAGGGCCATAAACTGCATGTCTTGTTTCTTAAAATTAAACCCTCCAATCAAAAAAGAGCAGGACAGAATTAAATACTGAATATCTTCAAAAATTTAAACCCTCAATCATTTTCTAAAGCAGAAAGTTTAAAAGGTTACACAAATAATCCTGTGGGAAGAAAAAAATTAATTTTCTACACTATTATGATGTGGACATTACTACTATATTATGAAATGAAGGTAGATTTCTCTTAATATAATTAACAAAGAATAAATAATTTTACATAATATTCTTCATATTATTGTTGAATGCATAAATAGCCTGCACAGATAGGATGTAAGGAAACAGCTTTAACTTTTTATTAAATATAATGGTCATAATATGTATATAGTTAAAAAAGTTACACATTTTAGATAATTGTTGAGTAAACTGTTAACAACACTGAAGCTAATAAGTTTATTGAGTGCATTTAGTAAGGCTTTTATTCTAAATAAACAATGTTATTTGTCTTCATTGTAATGCAAGAAAATTAAGTTCCTGAATGTTTTACAATCATTCCAGTTGTACTCCATGTAAGGACAGATTTTGTAATAAAGCAGATTTATGAAAATATATTGAATGCTTCATTTTATTTTGCAAAATAAATGTGTTAGTATTTACAGAAATTATGTAAATTTATTAAACAGATTCACTATCAACAATGCATTAATGATAGTATGGACAATACAAACTCTCATAAATTCATTTTTATATTTATTGACATGACAACATAATTATAAAAATGTAGATGTCTGAAACAGAAAACAAATTAATTACTTGTATTTTGTATAGGTCTATTTGAAAACATGTACAGTTTTCCTGTATGAGGTACTCATTTAATTTCCAAAATGGAGCAAAATACCTATTAATTCATAGGTATAAAAATGTTTTTAACATAAAACTTTTTGTAAAATAAAAAAAATTTTCTGACAAACAATTTACATGAGTAAAAATCTCTCATCCACCTTTTCCACAACTATTAATTGCTATATGACAAAAAATGAGCTGTAATATAGAAAGTGTCTAATTTAATATCAAACACATAAAAATGTCAATAATGTTGTGGTTAAAGTTACATATATATATATATAAATATAAAATTGACATTAAACCCTTTTGGAGTCCGTAAGAACCCTCACAATGCTTCCTGCTCCTGCAGCAGCAAAAACTTTCTCATGCCAGACTAATAAATGACCACTGGATCCTTCTGAGGGAATCTCAAATCCCTTGTACACATATTTCATGAGTACATCTAACAAGTCAGTGTCGAGGGTACCAATAATTTCGTCCATCTGAGATGCTTTAATGGCCATTAAAACTTTCAGTGTAATATTAAAAGCATTCTCCTTTATCTGTAAACTTTTTGATCCGAGGGGCGCACTAGACAAAACCGTACGCAAAGCTTCCCCGTATCTTCCCTGAGAAATCATTTGAGTCACTTCCCCTTCGTCAGGACCCGCCGGTGGCGATTGTAATTCATTTTGTTCATCTTCCTTAAAATTGTCCTCGTTGTATTGATCAACGTCAATTTTTCTAAATGCCGAACTCAGAGTATTCTTTGCCATAATGTATATATTGTATAACTGTCTCCAACTACTTAAACTAGTAAATCATCAATAAGAATTTGAAATCTCCCTGGTCTTCTGCTACAAAATTTGATAATTTTGTAGGCATAGGTTGGCCATCTTGTACTTTCACCTGACACTTTTTAATGACAAATTGTATTTGTGATGATAAAATGTGAATGATAAAACTGAGCAGAAGTTGTATAATTAATATTTAATTACATAAACTTGGAAAATAATAAGACTCTTATTTGTATATATTTTCGAACAGGTAAATATTAAGACCAATATACCAACCAGTAGTCGTAAATCACAAGCTTTCAACATGATTTGTGGCTAGATTTTGTTTTGTGTTCAAAACCTAAAATTTTGCAATGCGTCATTGTTGTCTAATTCGTTAAGTTATAAAAATAATGCATTATTGGTTTTAAAGTGTAAACGACTATTTAGTACACGTAATCCATTAATGTCTTTTAATTGCCTCATTAAATTAGCGATTTTTGTTGTGATCATATCGGCTAAGTGTTGACGCAAAAGTGTTTTTGAACTGAGAACAGAATGATTTGCTATTACTTTTTAAGGTGTCCTATGAAATGCCCGTGACAAAATTGTCACAATTAATTTTTTGGATTTTTAGTTCTTTGTTACCAATAAAAAGTATTCAGGAGATAATTTCAAATTGAATCAATTGGAATTTATTGATGCTCAAGAAATGTAAACTTTGGCATACCACAATTTACTTTGGAGAAATAGCTAAGCAATATTATTGCTTGCAATTTATTCCAAATAGGTATTTTTCTATACTTGCAAATTATTTAACATATTGTTCAAGGGATTTAAAATTTATTAATGTGTGATGATTCATGGAATAAACCACAATAACATGATTGTGCCTAACAATAATTCAAAGGAACTTTACAGTTGTTAAAATTTTTATTTGTGCAGGTTCATCAGTCAATTTCATTTGAAATGCCTTTATTTGGAAAATCGGCAAAGAGTCCAGCAGAGGTTGTAAAATCATTGAAAGAGGCAATTAATGCCTTGGAAAGAGGTGATAAAAAAGCAGAAAAAGCACAAGAAGAAGTCAGCAAAAATTTAGTGCATATTAAAAATATGTTATATGGAACATCAGATGCAGAACCTCATACAGAAATTATTGTTGCTCAATTAGCACAAGAACTGTACAACTCCAACTTACTTCTGTTACTTATTCAGAATTTGAATCGCATTGATTTTGAGGTGAGTTCTTATAACATCAGACACATCACAGCCAATTTTCAACTAATTGGATGAATTAATATTATTGAATGACATTTCACTGCAACAAGATTCAATTGGTACATATTTTTTTACAGGGGAAAAAGGATGTTGCCCAAGTATTTAATAATATTTTGAGAAGGCAAATAGGAACCAGGTCACCAACTGTGGAATATACATGTACAAAACCAGAAATTCTTTTCACTCTCATGAAAGGCTATGAACACCAAGAAATAGCGCTGAACTGTGGAACTATGCTTAGGGAATGTGCAAGATATGAGGCACTGGCTAAAATTATGTTGTATTCTGAAGATTTTTTCAATTTCTTCAGATATGTTGAGGTTTCTACATTTGATATTGCATCTGATGCTTTCTCCACATTTAAGGTAATTGTTCCTGATATTGATCTTACTAATGTCCATTATTATGTACTTTTGAGATTTACATCATTTATTTATTGAAATTATTTACATGACAACTAAATATTTCTACCTACAGGAACTTCTAACAAGGCATAAAGTGCTGTGTGCAGAATTTCTAGAAGTGAATTATGATAAAGTATTTGTTCACTATCAGAGATTATTAAATTCTGAAAATTATGTTACTCGACGTCAGAGCCTTAAACTTCTGGGAGAGCTACTTTTAGACCGTCATAATTTTGTGGTTATGACTCGCTATATATCTAGCCCAGAAAATCTGAAACTAATGATGAACATGCTGAAAGAAAAGTCTCGGAATATTCAGTTTGAAGCTTTTCATGTGTTTAAAGTAAGTATTCAAACATATTTTTATTAATTGTATTTCACAGTAATTCTTTTCTTGAGCAGAGATAATTCTTCTGTTAAATAAGTTGATTTTTATTCAAATTAAAATTGCACAATTTTATTACATAGACATATAATTATTTTCAGGTATTTGTGGCAAATCCAAACAAACCCAAACCAATTCTAGACATTTTATTGAGGAATCAAGAAAAGTTAGTGGAATTTTTGACTAGGTTTCATACGGATCGTTCAGAAGACGAGCAATTTAATGATGAGAAGGCCTATCTCATAAAACAAATAAAGGAACTTAAACCGGTGGCAGAACACTAGTTGTGGATTACGAATTTGGACAATCCACACTCAAACCTACATTAAAGGTCGTTGGGTATAATGCACTAAAATCGGCTTATGATAAGTTTAGTTTTTTCCGGAACCCTCTGAACATTTGTTTTTACTGAATAGATATGTTTCTTATGTTATTTTAAGATTGTGGGCATGATTAATAAAATGGTCTTCCCGTCACACCGCTGGTTCACGTATTTGAATTAGTAAAACTCCAAGTGCAGAATCTATTTATTAAAGTTTTAGATACGGGCTTATTACAATAATACTAAATACACTTTCGATAATTTAAATTTCAGTTAAATAATAACATTTGGTCAAGTCTAATTGTAAGTAAATAGTTCAATTCATTAATTAAATAATTAGCATCACCACTTTACCGGAACGGCATTCTTCAAGTTAATTAAAGTAATTTTAATTTTATGTAATTCTTATTTAATATATAAGTTTTATGGGACATTTTGGACTTTTTCTTAAATTATAATTCAATAAAGAGATGATTTTTCTAAAAAAATTTTGGAAAAAGATAATTATCACGATATTGCTACGAAAGAGTGTACCTTACAGCTCGACCGTAAAATTTGTAGCCGTTTCCGAATATTGACCAACTGCAAGCCGAATAAATACGTATGTACAATTAAAGAAATGACTGGTACCCAATAGGCGACGTCACATCATTTAAATCCATCTATACAATTAGGTATTATAGTCTGAATTTAAAAAATTGATGCCTTCAAGTACGTAGATCAAAAAAAATGTTAAAGAAATAAATATTAATTTAAAGTGATACTTGTTGGACAATGAGGAAACCTTAGGTGTGGGGTCTTCTGTCATCCTGTGTATATGTATGGTGAGCCCATTATTCGTTGCGATTATAATTATCCTAATTTTATTTAGAGCATTATTATTTGCGTCGCCAATTACTTCACATTGCACGATCAAATCGTGATAATTTGAAATAATGTTGCAAATCCAAAAATTTATTGCTATGAACCTCAGGAAGGGAGAAGACAATAAAATAGTTGTGTGCATCATGTTGCACCGGTTCCGTATGAAATTAATTTTTCAATAAAATATTTTCACATTTTAATTTTTCTTTCACGTTCGAATCTCAGCTTGACGAAGTAACAAAAAATTCCTCTGATAGCATTCGGAGGATACTGTTGATTTAATTTACCATTAATACTGAAGCAGTTCATGGTTAATTTCTTGATCGAAAGTCAATGTTAACCGCTGTTGAAATTTTAATAAAAATTTGTTATGGTCTAAGGTTAAAGTTATTCTTTATTGTTTTAAAAATTTACGAAAGTTGTTTGTATGATTCATTCCTACAATCTTATTTTCATTTCACTTAAAGTTAAGACATTAGTAAATATTATGAATACACTGTAAAGTATTCCTTACATAAGATGCAACATTTTATTAATCAATGTAATTACGCAATTTTCAAAATTTTCTATTATTTCCAGAAATATCAAACGAATAATAACTGTGTTTGTTGAAAAATGACCAAACGAAGGGGGCAAAGAGAAAGTTAATAATAGTAAACAAATATTATGTGAATATACATTATTATTATTATTATTTTCCAAATTAAATATATAATTTTATGGGTACACAGTGACAGAAATCTATCGTGCAACGGCACGAGGGAAACATATAGTGGAATTTTAACTCTTAAATGAATATACATGTCGCACAAATGATATTCGTATAATTTTTTTAAGTCCCTTATTTAAATACGAATAAGTAAGACACGGTCAATCTCGTGACAGCTAAAATGCAGGTGCTGCCGGTTTTGTTTTTTCCCTAAAACTTAAAGTTGGTAGCGCAGTTTTATTAAATAGGTTAATACAATTTAAAGTGCAACAATGTTAGCTAATTATTATATAATTATTTTTGTGAATTTGTTAATTTGTTTGTGTGCCGCCGATTTTGATCGACAAGTAAAGGCCGTGGCAGCCAATTCCGAGGCATGGGGGCCCGGTCTACTACCAACAAAATTGGTTTTCCCAGCCAGATATTTTTTTGTGAAACTTCGTGATGAATTTGGAGACGAGTAAAAATTTGAATTATTACTGTTTTTTTGAAAGAACTTTTGGAAATAGTATCTTATTCCGTGTCTTTTATTTCAGAATTAAAACACCTCCCAACGGAAATTTAGAAGTTCACATATCTGGTAATGGTGAATCAGGATCATGTAGAATTTGGAGTAATATTTTGTCAAGAAAAGATGGAACTTTTATTGTGAGATACAAATTGTATAACTCATGTGACACATTAAAAATTGATTTAAGATATGACAACATGCCTATTAAGGGTTTTCCAATGACATTTAATCATGTAGTGTATTCAGATGATTGTAAATGCCCCAAGCCCCTGGGAGAATGGCTAGAAAACATGAACTGCAATAAAAACTATAATCAAATAACAGCAGATTTACAGTTGTTTCCAAAGGTAAAATTCAGTGAGGTTCGTAAGAAAATTTTAAAAAAATTTACCAAACATGGAAGTATAAGTGTGTGCCATTATGTTATTAAGAGTAATGATGTATTTAGAAAATGTTATGGTGAATATGTAGATTTCAAAATATTCATGGATGCAATTCTTAATTCTATAATGAGAAAGGTAACATTACCTGATTTTGAACTTTTTGTTAATCTTGGAGACTGGCCTTTGGAAGAGAAGACTAATGCATCCCTTCCTATATTTTCATGGTGTGGATCTGACTCCACAGCTGACATAGTCATGCCAACTTATGATTTGACAGAAGCAACCTTAGAGTGTATGGGAAGGTAGGACAAACATACAATAGAAGAATATACAATCTGCAGTGTTGTGTATTTGTGTCAATGCTTGTCCACACACTGAATTCCAGTGGAGTCAAGTTAAGTATCAATAATGTTTTGTATATTGTTCCTGAACCTTAGGGTTGCTAGAGATATGCTCTCAGTTCAGGGGAACACAGGAGCTAATTGGAACAGTAAAACAAACAAAGCATTTTGGAGAGGCAGAGACTCAAGCTTGGAGAGATTAAAATTAGTAGAGCTGTCCAGGCAATACCCAGATATAATTAATGCCAGCCTAACACATTTTTTCTTTTTCCGGGATAAAGAGAAAGAATATGGACCCACAGTTGATTCTGTTCCATTTTTTGACTTTTTTCAGGTGAGAAAATTTGTTTTAATTTCAATCTTATATTGTTTCAGCTCAAAATTCTGAGTTCTGTCAATGATGATGGTGGAAAAAGTTTAAACTTTTTCTTAATTATTTTCAGTATAAATACCAAATAAATTTGGATGGAACAGTAGCAGCCTATAGGTTGCCATTTCTATTGGCTGGTGATTCTGTTGTCTTGAAACAAGACTCACCATATTATGAACACTTTTATAAGGAACTAGTTCCGTATGTTCATTACATGCCTTTTAAAAAAGATTTATCTAACTTGGTAGATGCTATTAAATGGTTACAGCAAAACGATACAGCTGCTCAAAGCATTTCACATCAAGCACAGGAGTTTGTCAGGAATAATTTAATGCCAAAAGATATTTTCTGCTATTATGTGACACTATTTAAGGTTAGTGAAATGTTTGCAACAGTCATGTTTAACAACTCAGTATCTCCGAAAGTTTAATCGTGATTATTATCCGCAATATAGGTTTCCCGGATGTATATCCGGTTCATTCATTATCGTTTCATAGTTATGTTTTAAATAAATGTATAGTAAGTGAATGTGCAAGATTCCCTGAGCTTGGCAATTTAAACCTAAAAATCAGTTTTCATTTGAAAAACAGGAGTGGAGCACTAGGTTAACGGAAAAACCAAAAATTTTGCCTGAAATGGAACGGGTTCCGCAAGAAAAGTCACACGTGCCATGCACATGTAGGAGACCACAACAGAAAGATGAACTTTGAATCAGCAATTTCAGAGAAAACGCAAGAACTGACCTTTGACTGAAGTTCAAATATTATTGCAACTCGTTGGTCTTCATTTAAATTTTTTTTGCATAACATTTCCGTTAAAGAATCTCAAGGTCAAGTGTGCTTGTAAATATACACACTGTTTCTGTATTTTCAAATAAATCCAATATTTTTTTATTGATTCATAACGGCTGACTGCCTTCCTCAATTGGCATGGCAAACCTGTTTTTGAAAACTGAGAATCCTACACAATTTCCTGGAAAATTATAAGTAGCCCCAATGTGCTTCAATAAGATATTCATTTTTTAAGACAATTGTTAATTTCGTAAATAAAATAATTCTGCTTAAATTATTTAAAAACTTGATTAAGGGCACTGATCAATAATTTTTGTATATATTAATAACAGCAGAAATTACATGTTATCCGAAAAAATTCGAAGAATCCAGATTCTAAGAAATAGAATAGATTTTTTTTGTTTACTTGGTCAGGTGTGTCGTCCTTTTACTTTTTTCCTTTCAGATTGTAAATCAGTTGGCATAGCATTCTCAGAGTTGCCTCCCGAATATTGTGGAGGCATAGTTTACGGCTTGAATTAATGATTTTTGCATTTTCATATAAAAAACAAACGAACGATTGTTTTTATTTTCAAAATTGTAATTTCAAAATCCTGAAACAACGATTAATGAAAGTTACTTTTTACAGCTATATTTTCTCCCTTTTTTCTATCTCAACTTTTATTTTATGTTAAAGAAAATGATGTCGAACTGAGTTAACGAGGCCGATGGAAATGCCTTACTCGTAATCGTCTAAATGGTTTAGATATGCCTATTTCGATGAGTGAAATCAAAGTGGGTGAGTGTTTGTATTTCAACGATAATAGGGAAATGAAAATTGTTCACTCAAAGATGCCTATGTCACATGTTCGACGATAGTTAAGAATATGTAAAATGAAATTACCGACAAGGTTAGTGACGTAGGAACTCACGATTGACTTGGAAATAATTTTTTGGAGAAAAAAATTAGAGGCAATAGAGCATTCGACCATGTGTACAATAACAGTGATCTCTTGATTTAATAGAATAATTAAGTGTCTGTATCACTTCAGAATTAGTTTTAACTCTTAAAGGTATAATCGTTTGCAGAGTTTTATTAATTTTCAGAAGCGCCACCAGACAAATCAAAATCTTGCGAGAGAACCGGATCAATCGTGACAGACTTGCAAGCTCATTTGGATAGAGCTAAGATAGATTTCAATGTTAAATTTAGCAAGAAATTTGTCAATCCACCAAATGTTGCACTCGAAGATTTCGATCGGATGAGGACCCTCGGCACGGGGTCCTTCGGTCGGGTCATGCTGGTCAAGAACAAAAAAACAGGCCTTTTCTACGCCATGAAGATCCTAGACAAAACGAAATTAGTCAGATTGAAGCAAGTAGAACATACGCTCTATGAAAAGAGAATCCTGTCTTCAATTCACTTTCCCTTTGTCGTTTACATGGAGTTTTTCTTCAAAGACAACAGTTACCTGTACCTTGTGATGCCTTTCATATTAGGAGGAGAAATGTTTTCGCACCTCCGCCGACTGGGAAAATTCGAGGAAAACTTGTGTAGATTCTATGCAGCCCAAGTAATCCTCGCTCTGCAGTACCTCCACCATCTCGATCTCGTCTATAGAGATCTCAAACCCGAGAACATTCTCATAGATCGAAATGGTTACTTGAAACTTACCGACTTTGGATTCTGCAAAGTCGTCACGGGACGAACATGGACGTTATGCGGAACACCAGAATACCTCGCTCCGGAGGTGATATTGAGCAAGGGCTATGGTAAAAGCGTCGATTGGTGGTCCCTAGGCATTTTAATTTACGAAATGGCCGCCGGGTATCCTCCTTTTTACGCTAATGACCCTATGAAAATCTACGAGAAAATTGTCTCTGGAAAGTTTCGGTTCGCTTCAAATTTCACTCCAGATATTAAAGATTTAATTAAGAATCTCCTTCAGGTAGATTTGTCACGCCGATATGGAAATTTGAAAAACGGAGTTGACGACATAAAAAATCACAGGTGGTTTAAAAATGTGGAATGGCTCAACTTGTTAAATCACATGGTCGAACCACCTTTTATGCCTAGAGTCAGAAGTCCAGGTGACACATCCAATTACGACCATTACGATGAGGAAGCGCTGCATGTTGGGTCCACGGATAAATTCCAAAAAGAATTTCGCGAATTTTAAAACGAATGTGTTTTACCTATTTTTATCGAGTGTTTTTAATTAATCGTATAACCAGTATTAATAATGATATTTTAATAATACACTAAGCAATATTTGGCAATATTGCACTTTTAAAAATTAGTTTTTGTTTGAATTTTCATAGCAGAAATCATAATGGAAACCTATCACCAAACACTTTAACCAGTGGGGTAAAACCAATACAAACTTCACGGGTTATTTCGCATTAAAATTTAATTTTAAAATCAGAACTTCACTTGTTACATGTTATTTACCAATAAGGTACGGGTACATGCTTGCCCAAAAAATTGGTTAGCCCTATTTGACTTACGGAGAAAATTGTTTTTCCTATTACAGGCTTTCAACCCAAAAGTGATTGAAATTTGGTTGGCAAATCACGTTGCATCACTGAACGTTGGCTAACGGGTCACAAAATTAATTTTAGTATAAATATTGTTATCGTTATTCAGTACATAAATGGTGTGCATCCGGAAATAAGAGAAGCACAGTCTTAGTATTTATAATTTCAATCGATTTACAAAACGCTAAATTACGATTAACAGCATAAATTCATAATTCACACTCTTAGAATATTTCTTATTGTACTTTCTACATCAAAATTTGAAATACAAATTCTCAGTGGGATCACCACTATCCAACTAAGTAATAAAATTGTATTTTTCAATTACATAATCCCGTTAGTAATACACTCTAAATCTATAATACGTGAAGGTAGGAGGTAGGATTATAGGTCTCATTGAAGGTGATCAACCAGAGGTCGGTGAGTTATATTTAAGTTAGGAGTTAAGTTTTACCTTCCTGTCGTTCCATTTATTTTATTTTTTACGTACACCGCAAATTAAACAGCATAGGAATCCGGTTGAAGACACGTGGCTTTCCTCTTGGCTCACTGGGGAGGTGGTTGATAATTTGGGAATCGACTTTGTTCGTAACCATATTGTCCAGGTGGCGGCTGACCTTGAGGCTGCATTTGAGGAGGTCTAGAATACTGTTGCGGATATTGGTTGGGTGGGGGATACGGCTGCGTGTAGCCGTGCTGAGGATAATTGGGCTGTTGGTAATTCTGCTGGTTTCCAGCTTGATAGTTTTGCGGCTGTGGAGAAGGATATTGTCCCGGGGGTTGGACCGAACTTTGTCCCGCAGACGGCTGATACGGCTGTATGGGAGCAGCAGTTTGGGATTGTGTCCCTTGATAGCTGGGCTGGTTTGGACCCGAAGTGGTCGACTGTGCTGTGGGTGGAGGATATGTGCTTGTTTGAGGAGGTACAGGACCGGGTGGATACGACTGCGTAGGACCTCCTTGGGTGTAGGTCTGAGTTCCGGCAGATGGTGCATTGCTCACCTGCGGAGAATAGGTAGTTTGAGCTGTGGTAAGTGCCTGAGTGAATGGTGTTCCAGACGGGCCGTAACTGGAGGGACCCGGGCTGTAGGCTTGAGTGGGGGGGTGAGGTTGAGTGGACTGGTAACCAGCTTGGCCGTAACCTGGCTGACTGGGATTTGGAGAGTAGGAATTTGATTGTGAAGAAGCATAGTTATTTGATATAGGAGGCTGAGAGGTAGTGTAATTGTTTGGAGAAGCCTGATAACCTGAACCTTGATAACCTGATTGATTTGTAGGATTTGTAGGTGAATAACCTGAAGGTTGGGATGTAGGTGGAGGAGCCCCATATGGTGACTGTTGTGAATATTGGGACTGAGTATTGGGAGGATAACTCTGTGGTGGTGGTGGTGGAACATAATTACTTTGAGCATTTGACTGAGTTGCATATGTTGGTGTAGTATAATTTCCTTGCGATGTTGCATAAGTCCCATTAGGTGGTTGTTGTATTGGAGGAACATAACCTTGACCTTGTGTTTGTGGTGGATATTGACTCTGATAATTTTGTTGTTGTGGATACCTATAAGGCTGCTGACTGGGACTTGGATTACGTGGTGGCATAGTTTGTTGACTTGATGGACTTCTAAACGTCTGCTGTGGGAAAACTTGTGCTGATCCACTAGCAGGTGCACCTTCATTTGTTTGGGGTGCTGATGTCACTGGCACCCCATGTTGGGGTACTTGTCCAGGTGGCTGCATTAAAGTATTGAAATGTTATTTAACATACTTGGAGAGGACTACTCCTTGCTCAAAGTTGTACCGGTATTAAAGCAAGCAAAAGCTTAAGAAAGGCATACACTACCATACATAAACAACTTATATAATACATATGTCTTGGTAATTGTAAAATTTTATGGGGTCAAAATGCTTCTAATTCTCAACATATGTATACTGACATCTATGCAACAAATTTATTTTTTAATTTCAACTGTTGAAAAAAGTTGTTTCCCTGCACTGTTTTTAAAAGAATGAGTAATTTAACATTACTTACTGGTAGCAGAGCCTGAATGTTTTGGTTTGCATCTGCAATTGAAGCCAAATAAACCAAATTTCTATGAAGAATTTGTTGGTATTGCATACATTCAGAAATTTTCCCCTTACTTTGAAATTCTTGAATTGATTGAATTAAGTGACTGTTTTCATCCAGCATCTGTTTAAACAAAATTATTATGTATGTAGTATTGTAGACCTTCAAAGTTATCAATATAATTAAGCTGTACACAACGGCAGTAAACAGGGCCTGTCGACATCCGGGACAATTTAGTAACTTGTTTCAGAACTCAAACATCACACATTACATTAACTCTGTTCGTTCGGTGTTTACCGTCAATTATGACATCCATTTGATGAAGGGATCGTCGATTATTAAAAACTACTAATTGCAAAACCGCCAATTTCACGGCTTCATATGAATCACAGGTCAAAAATATGAAAATGCAAATCTTTAATGTTACCTTCTGTATTTGAACTGGTGAAGGGGGTGGTCGACCTCTTTGAACGAATGCAACAGACATCCTACACAAAATAATTTGGAACAAAACTGAAATCAAATGCTTCCTCACTTTTTACTCAGAGACTCCAAGCCAGTCAACGTAATAGAAACAAAAAACAACCACAGACGTTGACAATGTCAAGCGTTCCGAAGAAGCATTGCAGGCCTGACTTCCGGTTTTTAATTTACCTCAGTGGTGCCTATAGTGTCCCACCATCAATTCAATTGTAATATTTATAAATTCGAAATATATTTTACTGAAAGTTGATTGTGATTACTAGAATCCACTTGTGTAGCCTGTATAAATTAAAACGTGTAATGCAAAAATTCAAGGTCGAAAAACTCGTTTAACACGCATTTTATTTGCAAACAGTATTTCACCAATTGCAAGAAATAATATAATTACTTATTCCTGCAAATTTATCTTGGTTTGCCGAACGACTGCAAACTAGTAAATGTAGGCTTCAAGTATGGATTTCATTCGGCGTGTAAGTTATTGTTTGGGTTGCTTTTTTCATATTGCTACCGACTGAAGCGAAATAAATCTAAATTTATGCTTTTCAATGCCTAGAATAAATCATGTCAAGAGAATCGAACTTTGCGAGGAAAGTAGTTATAACCAGTCCTGAGAAAAAGCCAAGTGTTTTTGAAAGGTTAGGAACCAAATCACGAATTGTTTGTACCCAAAATGGAACCTGTCCTCTCAACAAACAATGCAAGTAAGTAATATGAAACACTTCAATGACATTATTACTCCCAAATTATTATTTGATCCTGGAGTCTTGAAATTATAACTATTATAGAAATTTACCTTTTAGGTTTTCTGAAACTCATCTTCTGATTAACCAAGCAGCAAGATTAAAATCTGATACCATGAAGAAATCTGTAGTCACCCACAAAAAATGCAAGATTGAACATAAAAAATCATTGCGTTCCCATCATAACACAAATTTAGAATGGGAAGGCTGGGAATTGGGTGATTTAGAGGATGCTGATGAAAGAGTTTTAGAAAAGAGAAAACAAGAACTACAAAGAGAGCTGCAATTGCAATTGAAAAAAGAGAAAGAATTAACTAGAAAAAAGGAGAAAAGAAATGAAAAAAAGGTAAATAATGTTGAACATGATTTCACATTTAAATTGATTCATGTGGAGAAACAACGTTGAATGTATTTAAAATCTTAAAGTGATAAAAAGAGTAGAATAAATGTTGTTCGCAAGTAACACTTAACAATATGGGGTGTTTATTTTTTGCTATTGTTACATTACATAAAAAGGTAATTTGGAATGAATTGAAAAATATTGTACAATTTCTCTTTAATGATTTTTACTTTTTTGTAAGAGAGCAGCATCATCTAGTAGTTCCTCCACAACAACAACTGAATCTTCATCTAGCAGTACCTCTTCAAGCACCTCTTCTTCAGAACCCAGAAAACACCAAAATCGTAAAAGAAAGCACTCGTCATCGTCATCTGAATCTGAAAGAAGCATACAAAGGCAAAAGAAGACTCAAAAATCAGACAAAACAAAACTCACCACTGTTAAAAAGCCTACAGATAAAAAGGATGCTCATGGAGCCCCTGAAGTGAAAAGTAAAAGTGTTATTACAAAAAAGAGTGTAGCGTCAAAAAAGACGTACGGTCCAAATTGGGATAAATCAAGAGTTAGATCACCTCCGAAACAGCAAATTCAAAAAAATTCGTCCCCCCATCGCAGTCCTGAGGCGTCGAAAAATAAGAGTTCATCTCCTCGGTATGAAAAAACGGGACCGAAAAACAAAAGGTCATATTCCCCAAAACCCAAATCAAAAGAATCTTCACCGAAGAAAGTAAACAAAAAATCGAAAGAAATTCATGGGAAGGAAAAGTCAAGATCGTCGCCTTTGAAAGTACAGAATTCGCCACCGAGAAGTCGTAAAGTTTCTCCTGCAAGGTCGCGAAGGCATGAGGATACGTCTGAAAAGCGGCGGCAGCATTATGAGGATCAGAAATACACGAACAGAAGGGATCGGTCTAGAGAAAAGGACAAGAAAAGGGATATGTCTAGGTGTCGTAGTAACGACAACGATAATAACGGAGGATTAAAAAAAGGCGGTAAAATTTTACCGTTGAAACCGCCTACAGTGAACAAAGATGGAGGAAAAAGAGAACCAGCTCACCATAAATCTGTAACAGATGTAAAGTCAAAAGAAGATATGACGGAAAAGGAGAGAAATCGGTCGGATCGGGATAAAGATAGAGGAGAAAGAGACAAGAATAAATTTGAGAGGGACAAGCCGAGGTATAAAAAGAGTGGTGACGATCACGACAGACGACAACCAAGAGAGAGAGAAACGGACAGAAATTCAGTAAGAAGCAGAGATGACCGTGGCCGAGAAAGAGAAACAGAGAGGTCACGATTTATGAAAGAGAGGGAATCAGAGAGACAGAAAGAAAGGGACGAAGCATTGGAACGTTGCAGAGAGCGACAAAGGGAAAGGGAAAGACTGGAGAAGGAGAGGAAAGAAAAGGACGAGAAGAAGAATCAAAGAGGTACCTCTGAAAACAAAGTGAAAGGCTACGACAGAGAGCTGCCGTCTCTTCTGGATTTAAAAGCCGAAAACCCGTCTAGGATTTCTGGAGACTCCGGCAGAGCAAAATCTAATGATCAGCATCCAATGCGAGACTGCCACAGAATTGGAGACAAACCCAATGAGAAGGTGATGGTGAACCACCAGGAGCGAGAGGTTAGGGATCGAGTGTCCATCGACAGGGACCACGACAGAAGGGACTCAAGACGATCCGACGAACCCGATAGAAAACCGCAAGACAAAGACTACGACTGTAGAAAAAGCAATCGCGATGATGTAAGGAATTGTACGGATGTTCGAGGACGAACTGCAACTGGTGATGGATGCAGGCGTGGAGGGGAAGAGGAGGGCGAATCAAGAAGACAGTGGGGAGAGGAGGCCACTCACGACCGAAGACGACCAGCAGACTCGAATGGCGACAGAAGGCAGCCGACCATGGGGCGAAGGCCGGTTGAAGATACCTACAGGCGGCCACCCCCGAGAGACAACGCTCTCTCAGATACTAGGGATTTTCCAATGGATGATAGGCGAGGCGGGTTGGTAAAGTGTGGGATTTTTGTTGGCACTTTCTCATGAGTAATTCCCTAGAAGTTGTATAAGAGGGAGTAAAATTTCAATTTCAGAGATCCAGAAAAGCGTGATGACTGGCACCATTCCGACAGACATCGAGATTGGAACTCCAGGTATTAAATAAGTCTACATTTTTTAAATTTTCAATAATTGACATTAACTCTTGTCAGTCATCAATAATCAATATGACTATTGCGAAATGTCTAGCAACAAAAAAAAGTGACCCAAGTGTGGTTTCCAAAAATTATAATAATTTTGATTTGTAAATGTTGTGTGTGTTACTTGAAGACGTTATGTAAATCAGAAATTATATTGCTCGCCGTAAATTTTATACAGGTACGAACACAAGTGGGTCGATCGGAGTGAAAATCGAGATGATGGATGGAGTCATTATGTCAGACGTGGGCCCCACGAGGACTGGAATGGGGACTGGCCTCAAGAACAACCAAGACAAATTTACCAGACTGAAGCTGATCGTTTGGAGGGATACGCTGGTAAGAGGGTGTGGGAAGGATATAATGGTAAGCGATTATTTGAAAGTAATCGTTTAATAATTAAAAAACGTATTTTACGTGACCATTTATTCTACCATCGTAGAACAAAACGGTAAGAGACACAATGAGACAGTGTCGGTCGACACTCGTCGAGCGGACGCTTTTAATAAGGACAAAGAAATCGGTGATAAACAAAAACAAGATCGTATGGTTTCTACCAACAGAGGAGAAAAATCGTCGAGGGGAGAGGGGGATGTACTCAGCGATATTAGTGATGATCCGGACGACATACTCAATCAGGACGATGTGAGTTTTTAAGAAAATATTCGAAAATTTGATTTAATATTATTTTACTTACCTGAGTGTGACCGCTGCTTACCCATACTGCTTGCTTCATACTCTCTCCGAATTTCAGTTCCCAGCAGAAGATGCCTTGCCACAACAAAACATCGAAGCTCGAGATTCAAATCAACAAATTTACATTCGAAGCAACGACTTTTTATTTGATCGGAGGTGCGAGTAAAGTTTTTATTTAACTTCCTAGTGTTATTTAGAAATAATCCTGTCTTTAAAATTGCTTCCAGGAGACCATTACTGGAATGTTTGGGAGAACGTTCTTTGGATTTTGAAGAAATATCGGATGAAGAGCTCGAAGAAGAAGCCCGGGCAAATAAAGGTAATGGAATGGAAGGGGATTGCTTTCACTCCACTTACACCCATCTTTTTTTAATCTATTCTTTTTGTAATCAGGAATCGTTGATGTCCTCGGAGCCGACTGGGCCGCTCTACTTCGCGCTACACAACCGAAAGCAAAACGACCAGAAGGTTTGGATTCGGCCCAAAGTCGATGGGTCATGAAAAACCTGATTTCGAAATTGGGCATTTCTCTAAAATATGCAGGTCAAGAATTTATAGATAGAGTACTCGAAAAATGTCATGAGACCGAAGAAAATGGTGAGTCACTTAGATAGAGATTTTGCAGCCAATGCCAAAAATTCCCGAAACTAAAATTTTAAACTTTTCAAACTTGTAAAACACAAAAATAGGTGTTGGCATCCTAAAAGTGAAGAATTCAGGTGAAGAAGAAAGTGCAGGGACGAAGATGAAAACTCAAGAAGGAAAGGTAGAAGGTACAGATTTATCTGATTCGACCCATATGCCAATGGATGAGCAGAAAGATAACATAAACATCAATGCAATATTCCATTCAATACCGGCCTTGCATAGCACACTGAGAGACGTGGACATTGCAAAATCCACCCTCTTTTCATCACACAATCGTTTCAAAAGAGCTTTGTCCGCGCGAACGGATCTCTCACTGAGGCAAGTTCGGGCAATGCATTCAAGCAACTCAAGGAAACTTTTTGTTGCATTTGTTAGAATTTCGACGGTGCGTGAAGACGTGCTTATTAATATTATATTATATTATATTCATTGTTATTTACATTTTAAGGAGAGAACTGTGTAATTTGCCAGCGAAAGAGCCCCTTCATTTCACTCCTCCATTAGACAACAGGATGTATGAAGCCAGCATCCAACAGTTCCATGGCGGGGCTACAACTACGGCTGCGGTGTAATGCGAATATATTGCTTTTTAGACGGAACCTGGACGATTTTGTATCCCTTTGGGAACAGTTTGGGAACATCTTCTTGTGGAATGGTCGGCAGTATCATGCAATCATCACCCTGCTGTTTAAATTATTCCAACAATTGAATTAATTAATTTTTTAAAAAAGTTAATTTTAAGAACTTCCTTACTCAAAAATATTAGTAACCATAATATAATTGTGAATGAAAATGACTGCTTCAAATGGAAATATTTTCCACAATAATTGTTTACAAGAATCATTGAAATGTAATAAACCAATATCTATTCACTTTGAAGATTATCAAAGAACCATTATAATTTATTTTGCAATTATTGTGCTATTAATATATTTTGAAGAAGGCATCACTGTGTAACAATAACCTAACTTGTCTTACCTTCCAGTCGGCCGGAGTTGCAACCTTTTTCTTATCAGTTAGTAAAAGAGAATCAACAGCTCGTAACACCTCACTGAGGATAAATAAAAAGAAAATTGTTTTATAAACACAAGGTATTAATAAATTAACACATATCTGTATGAACATATTTAGATATATGATCTGTACACCTACTTAAAGTTACGTCCAGTTGTTGCAGGGTATAAAATTGATAACCTTAACTTCCTCTCAGAATCGATGACAAAAACAGCTCTGCATGTTAATGGCATTCCAGAGGAGTCCTTCTCCTCTGGGTCCAACATCCCTAACATTACAGACAGTTCCCTTTTGGGATCAGATATTATTGGATATGGGAATTTCTCACCAGAGCACTTTGACAGGCTTTGGATGTCCTGATACAATTTTCAAAATATAAATCTGCAGGCCTTGCATGAAATATATGCAGAAATATTTTTGTGACAATTTATGCAAACAAATTTATTACAGTTTTACCTTTATCCATTCTGCATGGGACTCAACAGAATTGCATGACAATGCAATGACCTTAACCTTCCTTTGCATGAATTCTGGAATCAATTCTGCAACTCTTCCAAGTTCAGTGGTACAAACGGGAGTGAAATCATTTGGATGAGAAAAAAGAATGCACCATCTGAAAATTACGGAAAAAATTTAATTTTGAACTGCAGCAGAAAATTCAAATAATCACCATCGTTTCACGCAAAACAACTTAAATGTACAGAATTCCAAACATTCAACTAACAGCACCGAGGGCTTCCAATCCAATATGAAGCATATATATATATATATATATATATATATATATATATATATATATGGAATTCATTTTTAAAATTAAATTATTAAATTTGCATTTTTTAATACCTTAAACTTCTTCTTGATTTAAAACTACCAGATTATTTCTAGGCAAAAAAAAATACTTCTGCACAGATATTTATATATTTAAGAATCACTTACGAATCCTCCAACCAATCATGAAAATTGATTTTTCCTTCGGTTGTATCAGCCTCAAAATTCGGAAATTTATCACCCAAATTAATCCCCATTCTGTCCTTCGAAAAAAACGCAATATTCTATTGTGGTCTCTACTGTTTCCACGAGGTTAATTTACCGTGTTTTTGTGATTCAACCAACATTTAAAAAATTAAAAAAATGGTTAACAATAACTGAATTCAAAATTGTTTAAATCATTTTGTCGTTGCAAAAAATGAATGCGACCATCTAAGGTTAATATTTCAAAATGTTTCCAATGGGAAGAAGAATACGAAAAGCAAATTGGCTATCGAGTTTGTCGTGAAGACAAATTATTATCAGCAAAAGACTTATCGCAACTAATTTAAATTACGATTCACTACTTTACATTTTTATGTAGTCTATGATTTTCTTTCTCACCTCTCAGCAACTCAGCTTTCGCAGTATATTGGTTTGTTAAAACCGCAAAAGTTTTTATTAAAAAACTGATTCAAATTTATTTAACTAATTTTGATTTCAGATATTTAAATATTGTTTGCCTTGGACACTAAACAAACCTTCTTACAATTATTTAAATATAACTGTGTAGTGTAAAAATTATGATTTTTTGATTTAAATAAAACAATAATTTAAATCTTCAATTCAAAAATATATATTCAAATCCAAAGTTGTGGAGCAAAACAAATGTCTTCATAACAAAAACAACAGGTAGAACTGATGGATTAACCAGGATTTAAATTTAACCAAAATTACATCACACTACAAATGTTTTGCTTGGAAAAATCTTAATTTACTGTCTCAATTGAATAGTTTTATATTGAACAATAATTGTACTAATAAGATACAATTTGGAATATCTTGTAAAACTTCATTACTTATAGAGAATGTGGAACTAATAATTCATCTGATCAATTCAATTGACTTTAGATGAAGGGTTCAAGTTTCAGGGACAAGACACTACCTCTGCATTAATGAAATGCATGACCATGTTCCCACATGCAATGACATCTCACCCGTAAAATTGTTGGTTACTTGTCCAAGGCTGATGAGAGGAAACAGACACATCTGTCTGTGATGGAGCAGGTGGGGTGTACTCATGATATGAAGAGGCATAATATCCAGAGGCATTATAGCCTAAATAATAAGGGTCTTGAGATTGTCCTTGCAAAGGTACAGTTATTAGATTACTACTTCTGGACAATGCATTACCAGAATCTCTATTTCTAACTGAAGGATAATTTAAACATTCTGCCTCATCAAAGATTTTTGGTTTTTCATTCTCATAGAATGAAGTCGGATTTGAACCCTGGGGACGCATGTCAGATTTGTTTTGTATATCTCCAACCTTTTGGGCACCATGCATGGGGAATTGAGTATTAATGTGATCATCTCCCTGTTGTGCAGACACATGACGATGATTTATATGAGCCTGAAATAAGAACAAAATAGTTATTTAAATGATTTATATTTATTATTCTCTTTTTGACAAGGAGTTTCAAACTAAAGTTTTATGTTACCTGTAAATCGCGTTCAGAAAGATATGTTCTGCCACAACCATTATTACCATATCTGCTACCTCCATGGGTGCACATAAATAGAGAACCTAAACTTGTTTCTTCAACCCTGAGAAGCTTCTCTTTACACCTAGGACATTCTGTACTTTGTGCTTTGGCACAGCTGAGGCAAAAAACATGTTTACAAGGAATCTGTAAAAAAATATGAATGTTTAATTTATTTCAGATTTGTGGTAATTGTTTTTGTGAAGTAACAACAGTAATTCTCAGAATTAGACATAATGATAGAATACTTCTGTAACATATCCACAAGGAATAAAGTTTAATTGCAATTTAAACTCTTACCATTCTACCATAAATTAAAACTGGATGAAGACACACATCACAACAATGGATCATTGGATTGAGAACTTTTTCCCCTAAAAGGTTAACAGGATGACCCCAACGAAGTCTTAACATGGCTTCTGGAGGTCCTCGATTAATTGTTGTAAATGTTGGTGCTTCTAACTGAGAAATATCTGCTTCCATATCAACTACAAATATTATAGGGAAGTGAATGAATACATGTTATACAAGCTGTAAAAAAATCTTTAAATGCTGTTCTTTTAATGCAATTATACTTTTCTGTAGAGCTTGATTATCAGAATGAAGTTCCTTAGATGGTGACAACACTTGGTGTTCATCTTCATGTACTGGGGTTGTCTCTTGTTTATGATCAATCTGAAAGTTAACAATGTATCAATGGCTTTTACCTATATGCATGTATTTGCCAGCCGCATTTTAAAGACGATACAAACTATACAATGGACATTTAACTAGCAGCTTGAAACTAAGTGCATTAATCAAATGCTTGATTCATTCAATAAAAAATTTCATATTTGAAATGAAATTCTGGGTTAAATTTAATATCTTACAACAAAAACTTTGTTGAAGTAATTCAAATGCTAATACATTTTTTTTTGGTCGTCCTCGAGCTCTTGTTCGTGGCCTGCGACCTCTTGCACGTCCCCGCATACTATCCATTTTTCCTTAGGTAAATTAGTAATTCGTTCCCTAATCGTTTAGAAACCGTAAATTATGTTCAACCAACCCGCTCGCAACACAAAAGGAAATATTTTCTAAAACCACGTTTTCTTTGTATTTCCTTTCGTGTTGGTAGAAATTTTTTGCGGCAATTTGTGTTGACAACTGTTAAGTGTTACAAATATTTTAAGGTTTGAAATTATTATTTTCAATTGATGTATTTTTTTTGCAAATTGGGTGGTATAACGGCTAGCAGCTGTAACAGGTAACGTGCTTGTTTTAGGCTGTCAACTGTCATACGCTCTGTGGTAATGTAATTTTAATTTAACTTAATTATACGTTTTACGGTTTAAAAGTAATCATTACCTCTCATAGTTACGCCCGTACTTTTGAATTTAAACGGTCTATCTGTTTATGAAATGCTAAAAATTGCGAGAGAAATTCACATAATACGGTACATTGCATCTGAAAGGTCGCCAACAGGACTGCATGTCAAAGGACCCCCAATTATATTCCAAGTGTTAATGTCGCAGACGATATATTCTTTAATTTAGAGTAATGTTACGTTACATTACATTGCACTACATATTTATTTTGCTGTTTCACTTCGACAAATACTTGCTCACTTTCAACCCACGTAAGAAACATTTTATTTCATCGACAGGCCGTTTCTGCTCCTGTTGTTTTTTCATGTCATTTATATTCTTGGCAATATCACTCATTGTTTTCAATGCGAGTAGTATTTCTTGGGTTCCGTCGTCGTTAAATAACTTTGAATATTCCCTAAATACATTCTGAAAAGTAAATTTGCGACATTTGAATTTATAGTTACCGCATTTAATTAGCAATGGTAGAAAAACACGAGTAACGTGAAACTGAATACCCGAAGTAGGAGATGATATTTGAGAATCCTCTGTACAGGCTTAAGCAAATAAGAACTAAGAGGAAGATCGTGCCCGAGGGCCGACTGCCTCTCACGAAATAATTCGTCCACTTGCTTTTCCCTCAGGAGATCCGCCAACAGGTTCAACGTACTGTGAATAAAATCATTTTATTCATTCATGGACGACATAATTTTAAAATGAGTGGAATAACATTGGGTGTCCTTCCAACCTTGCATATTTGGTGCAATAATCCACATACACGGAAAATCCGGAAGTATTTTTAATAAAACAGTGCGCCGTTTTCAGTGGATCGAAGGCACATTCATTCAATTGTTGGAAAAATGACCTGCTGAAGGTAAATACGGCCTCGATATTACCAAATAAATTATCCAGGTGGTTGGTCAAACAAAACTTCGGCAGAGCTCTCCATTTTAACAGATACCCCTAATAATAACACATACAGATGAGCGTGGGTCGAAAGTATTTACAAAAAGCTTCCACAGCTAAAAAAAGTGCTGCTTATTATTGTCAAGTTGCATTAGGTATATTGTACGAAATAAGTGTAGTCTGTCGTTCAGGTGAGGTTATTCATTTGAGCTGGTGTTGGAAGTGTCAATCACCTCAATTATTTGTCCAAGATCTTCAACATAAACTTTTTCAGTTTCTACGATTTCTTTCAAAACCCAATTCATGTACCTCAATGATTTTCTTCCATTCCCATGTAAAACAGATGGCTTTTGAACTTCAATGTTCACCGAACCTTAAAAAATCAAAATCATTTGAGTCAAAAAAGATGTGCTTATTATTAGGTAACATCTCCTTAGTACAACCTACCTTCACTTTCGCCGTCTTCCACATAATATTGAACATGATTTACATGCTGGTCAGTTTCAGCAGGTGACAATTTTAAGTAATCTAATTGAATATTCCTTTTCGATTGAACATTTGGTGAGCAGTTACTTAGTCTTCTTTCGTCTTCCACAAGTCGAAGTGACCCATTAATCGGCAGATTTGTGCGTGTGCCAAAGCAGTTTAAGTAAACATCTTTCTCATTTTTGTGACAGAAAAGTTTCTTGCTTTCGCTTTTAATTAGTTTTATTTCAAGGTCCAGACTTATATTTTCGAATAGGTCTTTGAAAGCCTGATTGTACTCCTCAAATAAGTTGAACTCTCTTTTAGGTGTGTCCGTCTCACATCTTTTGCGACTGCAGTTTTCCCTTAAACTCCTAACCAGTTCTTCATTAGTTAAATCTGGTTGGTTAAAAAAAGATTCATAGAATTTTCGAATTAAAAAGGTACTCTTTATGATGCGACTTTACAAGAAAACCTCAAAGAGGTTCATATTTTCAAGCAAGCAGTCTTGAATAGCGCTACTTGACAGTGTAAGACTTACAAAAGCAGCACTTAGGTATTTAATAGAACTTCATTAGGTGTACCATTGTGAAATAACTGTATTTCTAACATAAGTCTGGCAAATTGTATCTTACCGTGTAAAATATTACAGTGATTGATTGACCGACACCTGTTATTTTAGTCAGTTAATATTGATTCATGGTGTGACGCAATGTTTTTCACGAATATTGTATATGCATTAAGAAAAGATCTTCACGCGTCATTTGGCGATGCCAGAATAAACTAAATTATTAGAGAATGCTAAATTCGGCAATATGTCCGATGGGTCCAAAAAACCTCGAGTATCTCAATGAATCACTGCCGCAACTATTTTAAAGTTTGAATTACCCATTCTCCGTTTACTTTAAAAAAAAAGTGTCATCTGCCAGATAAAGCCAACATAAATGTATCCATGGTTCGACGCATGCACCTGGTTTACGTCCAAACAAGAATCCCAAATGATGGAAACAAAGCAAGGAATGCGGCAAATATTTGTCATAAAAATTCAACGTACATTATGCAAAAATATTAAAATAAATAACTTACCTCGAAATATTTCGTATTTGCCTATCATTCTCGTTCTAATAAAATGCAATTGTAGGTGAACAATGGCAGTGCACAATGTATAGAAAGAATTGGCGCAATATAAATGTATTCCGTCCAATCAATGACATCTCCTTCTGTCAAGTTCGGTTACTTAAAATAGTAACAGCAAATCCGTTGCAAATATGCGGTCGCCTGCTTTTAAGAAATATTATGAATACAACCAAAATGGCTCGGCAAGCCAATACGACTTCTTATCATGTTTAAACGATAATATGTAGAACATGCTCAATCTAGAATAACTTTGTCACTTCTGCGTGAAAGCCCTACAGGTTTTAACTTAGTTATTCTCCTCCAAAGGTTCGGCATTACAATTTTTATATGCAAAGTCTTCTTTGCAGTAGGTCTGTTTTTACAACTAATTATGATTGTTGACTGTGAATTATGACAGCACATAAAGTACTGCAAGAGAAAGCGGAAATATTGCCGATTAAAAAAGGCGAAAACAATTAGAAAGTGTGATAACCCATTAAAAACCAGTTTTTCAGCCATTCTACCAATAATTTTAAAGTTGTCCAAAACAGAATTCAATTGAATATAATACTACTCAACCCATGGCAAGAATGCTTTTAGAGGAAAATGTTGCACTGAACCCAATAGTAACCTATGTTTTTATACAGTCTTACTTACATGTTCATTACATATATATAAGAATATACAACGTTTGGAAAGGCTCTACGTTTATTGTACACCAATTTCGAATACAACATTTACGTTGTGAATAAAAATGATGTGGTAGTAGAATCAGATGGATTCATACCAAATTAATAACGGTAATGGGCAGGTTTATATGGACCGTTCACATCGACTCCAATATACTGGGCTTGTTCTTCCGTTAATTTCGTCAATTTAACCCCCACATGGTTCAGATGGAGAGCAGCCACTTCTTCATCCAACTGTAATCAAAATTTTATGACTTCATTAATTGAGAGCATATTCAGATTTGCATTCTCTTCTGAGTACTTACCTTTTTGGGCAGCATGTGTACCCCCAACGGGTAATCCTGTGGTTTGGTCCATAATGCCATTTGAGCTAAAACTTGATTGGAAAATGAATTACTCATGACAAACGAAGGGTGACCTGTGGCACAACCCAAATTGACCAGTCTTCCTTCGCACAGGAGTATGATATACCGTCCGTTCGGCAATTTGAAACGGTCAACTTGTGGTTTGATGTTTGTTTTCTCCAAAGCATTTTTTTCCAACCAATGTACATCTATTTCACAGTCAAAATGCCCAATGTTACAAAGTATTGAATCATTTTTCATTTCCATGAAATGTTTATCTACTATGATGTTTTTGCATCCTGTTGTTGTTACAAAAATTTGACCTTCTTTTGCAGCTTCTTCCATTGTAGTGACCTTCATGAGAAAACAAATAAAGCTAAAAATCTGAATCCTACAGTAACCTAAATAAGCCCAATTTTTATTTCACAATGGGCATAATGTGCCAGACAGAAAAAGGTTCATAAATTTCATGGTGGTAGTGTTTGTGACTCCTACTCTTTGAATAATATTTTTTTTTCTTATTTGCTCAAAAGCATGATAGATTTATGTGTGACAGATATTCAATGAATTAGAACATAGAGCAACATGTTTTAAGTTATATGTACTGAAACAAAAATTTACCTCATATCCTTCCATAGCTGCTTGAAGAGCATTTATGGGATCAATTTCTGTTATTAAAACACGACTTCCAAATGCTCTGAGAGACGCAGCACAGCCCTTTCCCACATCACCATAGCCTGCCACAACACTGACTTTTCCTGCTAACATTATGTCAGTGGCTCTCTTTATGCCATCAATAAGGGATTCCCTACATCCATATAAATTATCAAATTTACTTTTTGTGACAGAATCATTCACATTTATAGCAGGCACTTTAAGTCTATTTTCCTTTAGCATTATGTAAAGATTGTGAACTCCAGTGGTGGTTTCTTCAGATAGACCTCTGATTCCAGTCAAGTATTGAGGATACTTGTAATGAACCAATTTTGTTAAGTCTCCACCATCATCCAATATCATATTTAGGGGTGTTCCATCTTCAAAGACCAGGGTTTGCTCCAGGCACCAAACATATTCCTCATCTGTTTCACCTTTCCATGCAAAAATAGGTATGCCTTGTGCTGCCAGGGCAGCAGCAGCATGATCTTGAGTACTAAATATATTACTACTTGACCAGCGAACCTACAATGGTATAATAAAATTTGTTCTACATGACAACTAGAAATTTAATAAGTACCTAATAACTTGGGATTTTCATGGTTCTTCATTGGAAATTACTATTTTTTATTATAACTTGTTCTCTTCTGACTCTACAGAACAAGAAGTGTTCGCAACGAAAAAATATTGTTGAAATTTCCATATGACATTTTAGATGAACGATGAACAAGATTTATGAAATGGTTGAATTAGATATGTATATGTTACCTCTGCACCAAGCTCTATAAGTGTCTCAATAAGAACAGCCGTTTGAATTGTCATATGTAAAGAACCGGCAATTTTTGCTCCTTTAAGTGGTTTAAGATGTCCGTATTTGGAACGCAATGCGATTAATCCTGGCATTTCATTTTCCGCCAACATGATTTCTTTTCTTCCGAAGTCCGCTAAACTCACATCAGCTGCAATGTAAGTATAAACTAATGAATAATTTCAATGACAAATATAATTCCCACATTTCAATAATTCTTTCTATTCATCATTGGTGTTATTCATAAGCTATTCTTCTTTCCACTTTAATTAACAAACTTTTATTCGTTACAGTACAAAAATCCAGTGTGCAAATCATGTGGCACCAAAAAAAGTAAAAACCTGAAAAAACTGCGGTACTGCATTAGAACATACCAACTTTGTAAGGTAACTTGGTAGACATCCTCTGCTTGTCTTCTGAATGATCTTATTTTGATAAACTACGACTCTTGTTACGATCAACACAATCCGACTGCTGCAGAAGCGTTTTAGATGCATGTGCTGGATGAGTCGTGCACATGCGCCAATTCATCATATTATTTTCACTTAATTTGCTATTATCAGTTCAAAAGTCCTAACCTTGTTAGACTTTCATCTGAATTCACATAGTTTTAGATCAATATATTGTGAAAATCAGATCTTCATATGTACCTGATGGCATTCGACTATGTTTTTGGTTTTATGCTCTGCAAGCACGGTGCCTGCGTCCCTTACTTCCAGTTGTTTTGTTTAAATTTATACCACTAAAATGTTATTCTCATTGTAAAATATAACTTTTATCTGTTTACTTGTTTCTGTGTGTTCAGGAAGTGAAAATACGCATAAATTTACTATGCGATGACAGTAATTGACTACGTTGAAAGCTTATCGGGCAACCCGTACTTCGGTGCTGGTTTTGGCCTTTTTGGGGTTGGAGCTGCAGCCGCTGTAATACGCAAATGTTTATTGGGCACAACAATATTATTCCGCAGGCGATGGATGATGACATTAGAGGTACCTTGCAGAGACAAAAGCTACCAGTGGCTCTTACAGTGGATAACAGAAAAGGCGGCTAAACAAACTCAACATCTAAGTGTAGAAACAAGTTTCGAACAAAAGGACACCGGATCAATAAAAACCAAATATGATTTTATTCCATCAATTGGCACTCATTTTTTTAGGTTAATCATGTCCCTATTTGTCATTTTCAGATTGACATTCAATAGTTGTGTCCTAATGGCTTTAACATTATAGCAAATAAATCAAATTTTATTTTGCTTCCAACCAGGTACAATGGTAATTGGATTAAAGTTGAACGATCTAGAGAGCAACACACATTGGACTTGCACATGGGTGTACCTTGGGAAACAGTAACACTCACTGCATTTGGGAGGGATAAAACTTTATATTATGGAATATTGGAAGAAGGTAAATTGCAAAGAAAATTTATTGTTATGTAAAGGTTAGGTTGTGTGGATAAAAAACAGTGATTCCTTTTGATCTCCAGCACGTCAAATGGCTCTGAGGAAACAAGAAAATAGAACAGTCATGTACACTGCCATGGGGTCAGAATGGAGACCATTTGGGCACCCAAGAAAGAAGAGACCATTAAATTCTGTTGTTTTGGATGTTGGTATCAAAGAGAGAATTTTTCAGGACTGCTTAGAATTTATTAATAATCCAATGTGGTACACAGACAGAGGTTAGTTTTTTTGGGTGTGGGTGATACAAATGTGATTTGCTCCAGTAAAATAAATTGGAATCAGTCAATAAGGGTAGTGAGTTAAAAAAGATTCTTTTCTTTTAGGTATACCATACAGACGTGGATACTTACTGTACGGACCTCCAGGATGTGGAAAGAGTTCCTTTATTTCAGCCCTTGCAGGTGAACTGCAGTTTGGTATATGTGTTTTGAATTTATCTGAGCGTGGATTAACAGATGATAGGCTCAATCATTTATTGGCTGTTGCACCACAAAATACAATTATCCTGTTAGAAGATATTGATTCAGCCTTTTTATCAAGGGAAGAGTTTGGTGAAGGTATTTTCTTAGATATACACAAAACTTGGTACTATGTAAATGATATGACCTGTGACATGTGAATTTATTTAGGCACACTTGTTTATAGTTTTCTGATGTAAATCATGCTTTTAGGGAAAAATTTATATGAAGGCTTAAGCAGAGTGACATTTAGTGGTCTTCTGAATTGTTTAGATGGAGTAGCTTCAGCTGAAGCAAGAGTTCTGTTCATGACTACAAATCACATAGAAAGGTATGATTTTTAGAATAGTATTCTAATTTTTCTTAGAAAAAAGTAGGATTATATTTATTACCCACAAAGCTAAAAATGTTGAACTTATTGTACACATTTCATCACTTTTTGGTTTTTGTTATTGCAGACTAGATCCAGCATTAATCAGGCCTGGAAGAGTTGATGTTAAGGAATTTGTAGGCTATTGCTCCCCCCACCAAGTTGAACAAATGTTTTTAAGATTTTATCCACAATTAGAAATACATTCAAAGCAGTTCACTGCCAAGGTTAGTTACCTTTTTTTACATGTAGTAACTATGTAGCAAGGGCGTTGAATAGCTTCACATCTGTGGTTTCCTTGTCATAATCTGTACCAATTATTGACAGGTAATGAGTTACAATAAGAAGCTCAGTCCTGCTCAACTTCAGGGGTACTTCATGTTTTACAAGTCTTCAGGTAGCAAGGTTTTAAATGAAGTTGGTAAAATTTGGGAACTCAGCTAAGAAGTAAATTAAGATTCAGTTTGTCTCCCAAAGTTATGGTGAGTTTTCTTTGAAATGTACATTTTGTATGTCATACAACCCATGTTATGCTGTCACAGAACTCTTATGTATTTCACTAATAATATCTGTAGACAACAGAATTACATTTTTATTGCAAGCACAGAGTTGTTGTGATTTGGAAACTGAGATTTGTAGTCTTACCAATAACCTCAAATCAATTTTACTGCATTTTTTGTTTTGTGAATGTGACATCAAAATTTTAGTTATGTTGCCTTTGGAAGAAATATATTTATAAATCAACAGTTACAATGAAATAAATAATTGTTACTAAAGGTTTTGTAAATTTTAGTACAAACTTATTCCTTGTTGGCTGTTTTTTAAATTGAAAAATATTTTTTCTTGTCTACATTTTTCATTTTTAAAAGCCAATGTATTAGCTTTTTTCTCCATTCTTCTATCCCGTCGAAATTCCCTGATATTCTGCTTTCGTAATCGCCTTTCTTCTGAACTCTCATTTTTGGGTCTGATGGACAATTCAGAAATATAAGAAACAATTGATTTAGGTTTTGTTTCTGCATCAAGAGGTCCATGTAACATTGAGAGGACTTCTGCTGTTAGTTTAGAACCATTCAATTCACCCTCAGCAATTCCAGTTTTCTTATTTATTTTAATTTTATGAGGTTGCTGCAAAACAATTACCATTATTTGAATAAACTCTGTGAAGGAGCATTCATGTTTTAACATTAGTCAAACATTATGAAATAATGAATACAATCTTAGTGGATATTTGACCTACTTTTGTCTCACAAATTTTTGCTGGATGGTTGTAGCAATTGGAGTAGGTTGAGAGCACACTATCACAATCCCACTTCTCTGCCTCTTTCTCCACAATTACCAAATTTGTTTCTTCTTCACAGGAATGTTGCTTTGCTGCTGCTAGTATGGTTTTTTTTTTTAAATCTAAATCATGTTCTTCCTCTGTGTTTTGCAATTCTGTTGTCAGCTTCAGCAGTTTTTCTGAATCAAATGGATTTTGTGTAGGCAAAATTCCATCAATATCTTCATGTGGCAAACATCCTATTTCATTTTCATCATATTTTTTAAAAACCTAATGAGAAAAAATTAATAAAAAAATATTTATATTCTAATGGACTAGAAATTAAAAAAAATACTGACTTTTTCAAAGTGGTCATCCAGAAGAACAAGTTTTTCATTTCTTCTTATTACAGAACTTGTCATTGAGTACTCAGTAAATCTGGATTTGCTTTCAATTAAACTTAATTCACTCTGTAAATCTTCATGACTCTCCACTTCATTGTTATACTCTTCTGACCTAAAACATTTTATATCTGTTAAGGTCAAATGTTGTAAAGGATACATTAATAATTTAAGGTCACCTGTGTAACATATTAACACTGATAGTTTTCTCTCACCCAGATTGGTTTGCAAGCTCCATGAAATTTTCTTCTAAAATATTTTCAGGATTATCATAGTCAAAGTCATCATCCATTGCTGCTACAATATCTGGATCCAGTTCAGGTCTTGGCCCATAGACAGGAGCTGCCTTGTTTAAAAGTCCAACAGGTACCTCAAAGTCTGATTGAAAGACTGAAGATGGCAACAATATTTTCATCTGAGGTGCAATAACACAATTTGGAGAAAATGTAGAAAAAATTTATTTTCACTATTATTAATAAAGCTAATTGCAATTACCTCTGGGAATTTTTTTTGCCTCCTTTTTTCATTTGGTTTATATTTAATCTCTTCCAGTGATGTAAGAGGTTCGGTCACAGTTTTTAGATGTTGTAAATAATCATACTCATCATCAAAGAAAATTCCATACTTATGTTCCTCTTCTCTGTTCTTTTTTGTGAACTCCTTGAGGACATGTTGGGGAGCTTTGTCATCCGCAACTAAAGGGTCCTGCTGACTTCTGTGTACAAGTTGAAAAACAATAGCATTTTCTTTAGCAATAAACTTCTTTTTATTTTTCGGCTGAAAATTAAAGATACGAGAAATTAATAATGACGTATGAAGCTAATTCTTGAATATGCAGTTTAAATTCATACCATGTTTACGTTAATGCAAAGAACTTTACGATTCTAGGTTTCAATATAAGTCCTAGTACATAAAGGAAGTGAACACAATAAATATGGCGTCACGTGCCCTAACAAATTGAACTGAAGGCACTGAACTACAGCAAAGAGGGCGGAAGGCAAACAGTCGCTTAGTTCTGCATTTGTCACAGTGCTTTAGCATTTATTTTGCACTTGTTGAGTTCAATCCCGTTTAGAGAACAGGTGTTTTTATGTAATTCATCAACGTATTTTTTTTACAATAAATATTTTCACAATGGACCTTCAAGGTTTATCCGGATCAGACATAATGATTATAGGCGGCAATTCGCATCCCGATCTTGTCAATTTAATTGCAAAGTGAGTACTTTCCAAATAAATTTCCTTTTGGATAAATTATTATAAAATTGATTTCTTCACTTTACTTTGCTACACGGTATGCCGAATTGCTGTAGTGGGGCTTCACGTTTAATCTAATTAACGCTTACGGGTACTACAGAACTATTTTTTTTTTGTGTTTTCAGTCGATTGGGAGTCAAACTTGGAGGATGCTCCGTCTATCACAAAACTAACAGAGAGACAATGGTTGAAGTGGCCGATTCGGTCAGAGGAAAAGATGTGTACATAATTCAGACTGGTACCAAGTAAGTTCACCTGTAGGAACACTAATCTATGCATTTTGTAGATTAAGTAATTCATTACTCATATTAATATTGTATCATGTTAAATTAAATCATTTATTTGTTACAATTGTTTTAGAGATTGTAATAACAACATAATGGAATTATTAATAATGGCCTATGCCTGTAAAACTTCCTCTGCTAAGAGCATAGTTGGAGTGATACCATACTTACCCTACAGTAAACAGTGTAAGTTTTTTTAACAAGCATTTGATTACATATGTTTGTGTGAACATGCATAAGGTCCTTTTGTTTTGTTCACTTTTGCATCCCAGAAATAATTATTATATTTAATGAATTTTCTTTACAATGATTTCTTCATCAGAATTGGGTTTGTTTACAAATGAGATTGCCTTCTTTCTATATTAGAATTCAGAAATTGTTTTCACTTGTTACTATAAGTTCTGTCTCCATATGGCAAATAATAATTTCTTTTTTATATTTGTGAGTTGGCTTGGTTTGTGGTGAGGAATTTAATTTCTGCAATGAATCGCAATGGCAATTTATGTAGAATTTTTATCATTTATTAAATTTGTTTTATTGTACTGCTAACAAATTTTGGGACCACTATAATAATAGTTATAGTAAGTTGGAAGTTCCATATTTTATGATTATTGTGAAATTTTTCTTGAATCATTAATGAGTATCTATTAACAATCTAAGTATCAATGCAAAATTTATTTACAACAGTTAGATAAGAGTGTGTTTCATGTTATGCAGTGGAAGTAAATTGGCTAGCAATGATATGGAATTCAACCACTGTAATTTTATTATATTCGAAAACTACTAAGTATTGAAGTTGTTATTATTTTCTTCAGGCAAGATGAGAAAAAGAGGTTGTATTGTTGCTAAATTACTTGCAAAGATGATGTGTCGCTCTGGTCTCACCCATCTTATAACAATGGACCTTCATCAGAAAGAAGTCCAAGGTTTCTTTGACTGCCCAGTGGACAACCTGAGGGCTTCTCCATTTTTACTTCAATACATTCAAGAATGTGTATGACTTTTTTTGTTAAAATTATTCATGAATTTTTTCATCCTCAATGTGCATTCATTCTCAATGTACATAATGCATGTGGTGCATTATTTTTACAGATTCCAGATTATAGAAATGCAGTAATGGTTGCAAGGAATCCAAACTCAGCAAAGAAAGCCACTAGTTATGCAGAAAGACTTCGCTTAGGTATTGCAGTAATTCATGGAGAACCCAAGGATTCAGAAGGAGATGAAGTAGATGGACGAAATTCCCCTCCAGCTGTGCCCCGTTGCAGAACCATGGATGTCCCAGACAGTGTGCCTATTCATCCTGCTAAGGAGAAGCCTCCAATGAATGTTGTAGGTGATGTTGGAGGGCGAATAGCTATTATGGTAGTAAGTAATGTTGTTTAATATAAATAATATAAAATTAATGAATTCTGGTCTACACCAATTTAGCATTTTGTGAACAGTAGAATTATAGAAGAGAATTCATACCAGTCAAGGTATTATTTAGTTATATGATATTTCTAGGATGACATGGTAGATGATATGAAAGCATTTGTTGCTGCTGCTGAAGTTTTAAAAGAACGTGGAGCCTACAAAATTTATGTACTTGCGACTCACGGACTCCTAAGCTCAGACGCTCCAAGTCTAATTGAAGACTCACCAATAGATGAAGTAACAATCCATTTAAGTTCTTTTACATTATAAATGCCACTTGGCATTGACTTATTGTTTGGCTTCTCAAATGTTTTTATTCTTTTCTTCACTCATTTTATTTTCACTGAGCCCTGCTGTATGTTTCATGTACTTTTACCTCTTGTTTTATTAAATGATTATTGCATGAGAAGCGCGGAAGGCTGATAATTTCAAGGCTGATAATTTTTCAGGTTGTTGTGACGAATACGGTTCCTCATGAGCTTCAAAAAATGCAGTGTCACAAAATCAAAACCGTAGACATCTCAGTTCTTCTATCGGAAGCCATTCGGCGCATTCACAATAAGGAGTCCATGTCGTATCTATTTAAAAATGTCACGCTGGAAGACTGAAATAAAAGGGCGTGTAAATTTTATAAAACTAGAGCAAAAAATTGAAAACCATTGTGTGGCAAAGCACAACAGTTTATTTTACAGTTAAAAATTACAAATTTCTATTATGTGTCAGCCTGTACTAAAAATGAAATATTAAAACTTAAAATATATTAAAATAATAAGAATATGTTCATTTATAATACATGAATCCCCTCTAATTTAATTAATTGCCTGACTGAACAGTCTTTTAATTGTATCAACAATCTGTGCCCTTCGGTTTAGCTGGCAATGAGTCTGTTGTATTCTGAATATTTGTGTGAATTCAAGGAGACATTGTTTCGGATTCATTTCGGAATGAATTAGTAAGGTTTGATGGCTTGCCACCATCGTTTTTTTGTTATTTTTAACTATTTGTATGTAATTTGTAAACAACCCCTTTTATTGCCAGTTCTTGCCAGTCTAATACTCAACAAGTAAACGCCTAGCCATGTGGCAACTTGTCAGGACCTGCTTATAGTCGATGCGATGGATTGTGTGAGGCATGGTGAACATACTATACACAGTTTGTGTATTCTTTGAGCTGTTATTGAAGTTTAGAGTACGAGAGAGATTTTTTAAATAGTACTCATCTGTGTAACCATTACAAAATTGTATGTGAAAGTAGTACACTTTTGTTGTGGTTGAACAATTCACTAGGTGGCTTACGTAAATTTTTACTTCAATGGGGCCCACCGATAACGGTCCTTTACTGAATAAATATGAGTACGGGAAAGTAAAACGAGAAATTGAGATTCCTTGGGATTTTGTTTTAACCGATACAGGAATTGATTTGAATTATCCATCAGTAAAGCATTAGTATTTGTTTAAATTATCTAAGCGAAATAATATTTTATTTTCAGTAAAATATAATAGTCAGAAAAATATGGAAAAGAAAAGTGGTGTTAAACATTTAATTTTTGGGAATTTTATTTTATTACGAACTAAGATTAGGGTTTCGTTACTGTGAATGTTGAATTCTTCGTTGCTCTCCCTCTGGCGTCGCCCCGAGGAGTCGCCAAGAGAACAGATTTTGTTGCGGCCATTTTAGTGCTGTTACCATGACTTTAACCACTAAACTGTACTTGTTTTTGCCACGAAATTTTTAAAAAGTGCTCTACAAAAATGCGTATTGTATGAACGACAATTAGCAATAGTTGGGTAAAAGGTTTTCCTTTCATTGTCGAGGCATTGGAGGTGGCCATACAATCCGATGAAATTCCCTAAAATGAAAATTTTTTTATAACTTTGGCTTCTAATCAAATTTTTTGCGTGCAATTTTAATTTACAAACCCTGGGTATTTGTGAGTAACATTTTGGAGGGCGAAGTCTGTAATGTTGTTCCGTTTGGCAATGGTGAAATTCGACGTCTATATGTGAAGATGATAAACATTTAATGATAGACGGTACATTCCTGTATATTCATTAATATTTTTTCGCACTGTTACCTTCATCCTCGTTTAACATTATTGCATGACTGGTTGGAGAGTCATAGCACGGTGGCTGAGATACGATAAAAAAGAGTTGAAGTTTTGGCATGAAGGAGATTCTCATGTTCCTCGTTTTCGTTTTGCAAATTAGGCTTGCCTCACGAGGTAAAGTGTGTTCTGCGGAAAATGTGTGATAATACCACGCTGATCTGGTAACACATGAATATTTTGTGTTTTCTAAAATGTGTTCGGCATGGTCAACTCTCTTCCATGCTAGAATACTGAACCGTCAAATAATTATAAATATTTATAATGCTACTGACAGATAGATACAATAAAAGAGTTGAGAACTTTACCTAGAAATTAAATGAAGTAAACTCGTGTAGAAAAAGGTCCATTGAAAAGCTGCGACGGCTTCATACGTCAATTTGAACAAGGACTTGTGTTGGGAGGAAGCCCTTCCATGAATCCTTTGAGGTTCTCTAGAACACCAAGACTGGTAATTGTATTTGAACTCGCGTCTAAAAATCCCTTCCGATAGAAGAACTTGCAGTATTTCCGGATCATGAACCCCTATAAAATCTCCACTCTAGAAGTAAAATAATTTAATTCTATCTACTGATGCAGTCCATCGAATCGAACCGAATAGTGTCTCATTTTATTACCTTTGAACTTCTGACGTTGCTAGCCGTTATGATACCGCCATCGTTGAATAAGTAGCAGTGCAGAAATTGAGAAGATGCACAGTTTTCATCCGAATCAGAACCGATGACTTCTTCAAAAACACGCTGTATTACTTGCTGATCGATTTCGGCTCCAATCACTAAAACAAAATTCCGACTCCGGTTTATTCAACTAAGATTTTTGTCTATTTAATTACAATACTTATTTTCTTGTACCGGCAGCAACATAGGAATCGTTTAGGCTAATCCTGGCAGCCGTCGTCACGCGATTTCGTTTCTCTTTGCTTGGGGAAAATACAAAACCGGGACTGGAAGAGGCTCGCTTATACAGACTATTTTTTAGTGGATCTGTTTGCCGAACATATTCTTCTGCCTCGTTTGTCGAATACGAAATCGTTAATCCCCCATTTGTAATTAAAAATGTTGAATATTCGCCAGAACGTTTCGATTGCAGAGATTTGTAGGTTTCATTCCAACGACGTTCTAATTGAAAAGCCATTTTTGAATCCCAGAGTAAATGATTTATCAATTCTTCGTGACCTGCAAAAATACAATTATATTTTTGCTTATCATCATACATACCATGGATGAATTAAACAATTCTACTGATTAGAATAAGAACTACCTGTCAAAACGACGGTATAAGGAGTACTGAGATGTTTTGGAGTCAATGACAAAGCAACAGTCGGGGAACTGTGAGTGATATTTAAATTTTACAAACCATGGAGGATGTTTGGACCGATAAACAACCAGAATAAAAAGTGAATATGGCAGGTCAAGAGGGAATTACCGATAACATTGAATTGTGGGAAAAACTCGT
Organism: Polyplax serrata; assembly: GCA_037055365.1. Taxonomy (NCBI): domain Eukaryota; kingdom Metazoa; phylum Arthropoda; class Insecta; order Psocodea; family Polyplacidae; genus Polyplax; species Polyplax serrata. The sequence continues at coordinate 65,851 of JAWJWE010000038.1, read as the reverse complement.
ATCTTATGGTAAAGCATCTTATGGTAAGTTCCGATGGGAATACCTGCGAGGCCACAGTACCTCCTGCAGAACGTCCGAAATTTTGTAGGCGCTTTTACGCCTAAAAAGGGCCGCCCTACTAAAACAAATAGAAGGGCATGGACAAGAATGGAGAAAGTTAATGATTCATTTTATAAGCATGACTGAATTGAATAAGAAAAAATCAGAAGTCATAATTACTATTACGACAAGATATTTACCAAAGTTATTAATCTCTACTCTTTCTCTAATCTCTCAAATCTTTCTTACTTAGTGATTTACTTTACCCTGATCTGGTTATCGAAACTGGTGTTAAACATTCAGTGGGAATTACGGCAACACTCTACTATGATCACCACTCAACCAAATGTGGAAGAGCGTTAAGAAATATTGAACCCCTTAAATTTACCAAAAATATGGTTGCTCCAAATGTAAATTAAGTAAAGATAGTTTGAGTATGAACATGTTGGAGGGTAACAGAAATGCAGTATGGGTAAATTCTTAGTGTTCATTCATTCCACCAAACCCATCACAAGCAACCTTTACCCTGTCCATTGTACATCGTAAATCCCCTTGCCGTTCCAAAAATCCCCCAATGGGTCTGATCTTAAAACTTGCCTCACTTCTTTTTCTCTATCTTCTGAAAATCATTTCAGGCAGCCAAAAGAAAATTCTCGAACAAGAAATCGATCCTTCCACGGAACGAATGTACCCTCGACAGCTGCTGGCTTCGCAATCCAATAGAAACGCAAAACAAATTTTCTGTCTACTCTGGAGTACCCTCCAATACCATCTCCCACTCCCAAACCACTTCCCATTTTCATCAGTGGTGTAATAAACATTAATTCCCCCAACATCTTTGTTGAACAAAAGAGCTAAAAATTCATACTTCGTAAAAATCCTCAGTTCTGATGAAATTAGGGTACAACCAATACTGTGCCATCACTTGAATCCTGCACCAAACGAACTTAAATTTAACTTCACATCTGCCAAAGAAAAGACAAAAGATGCTTCAAAGCAATGGTAAGAAACCTTCACCCAAGTACAATTACGGAGGAAATAAAAAATGATCTTCTGCGTCCTAACTGGTCCTAACTGCGTCCTAATTTGGTAGTTCGTATCTGCAATATCCTCAGTAAAACCCACGAAGACCTCTTCCTCTATTCCTCGAATTCCTCTTCCTCTATTCGAACTCGAACCCAAGTACAACAATTAAACAATCTGCGAAATAACCTCCGTACAGATGACCCTAGTGAAAATCAAACATCTACAAAAAAGAAGTTCCACAGTGTTTCCGATCTGAATCCTTTGGACACAGCCATTCTAGCCTACTCGGTGACGACAATTCGCATTCTGCATCTGCAAAAGCTCAACAATGTATACGGAAGATGGAACTAAGTGGGCTTGATATATGGAAAAAATCAACTTTCTCTGCAGTTTACATCAACTTAATAAGGAAATTCCTTTCGAGCGGATTCTGCGAAATACCTTGGAACCCACCTGGACTCGTAACATGAATGCAACAGACTGGGAAAGAAACAAACCAATCTGGGCCTGCAGCATTCAACTGTGAGGAACAACAGTCAACTCCAACATAGAAAAATTCTAGTCCTGATCTCACATGCGCACTCTGGTTCGTTCTGAAGTCCTTTATCCAGAAGGACCTCAACATCCCAACGGTGAGATCTGTGACTTCTTTCTTCAAAAAAAAATATCGAAACCCATCCAAATGAAAAAGCCACAGTTGTAAATGGGCAGAACTCCCCATAAGTAATTTTCACAATGAAATGACTTCTTCAGTCAATGAACAGAATCTGACGAGGAGCAACAACGGGACGAGAAACTCGTTATGTCACCAGATTTATGATTGTTCTAGAAGATGGGAAGGATGTAGAGTAATGCGAGAAAACGTGTGGCGAAAAAACTGTAATTTCATTTTAAAGGAAAGGGAGATGGACGTGTACCGAAGTGCAGTAGTGGCTAGGCAAGGTCTGTGTGCCGTGACAACACCCCTAATTCTGTCTACAATGAGCAGCTACAAAGAAACTCATAAATACCACATAACCATGACCTACAATTAATTGTTTATTACTCTTTTATTATCGTAATAAACGACTGAATTTCCGAGTAAGGGAATTGATACCCGGAAAATGTTCTCCGCATAACTATCTATTACCAAACAGAGTAACAATATGAATTCCTTTTTCACTCACATGAATTGTCATGTTGTTTAATTCTTTGCACGAGTTTTCCTAAATTCAAGTCTTCATCGGTTTCCCCGCAAAATTTCCAAGGTGCAAGTAAAACTCCTTTCAATGATGTCAAATATGAGAGATACTCATTTACATCCAGATTTTCTATTTTCAATACCTTATGGTTAGAGGGCAACGCAATTCCAAATCTAAAAAGAGGTATCTTATGGTGAAACTTTTATGATTGGTGCAGGTAAATCGATAGTACTGCAGCGGATTCATAAAACCAACTGACAAAAATAATTTTGTACGAAATTTTCAAATAAGAATTACCTGAATGTGGTTGATTCAATTGCCCCATAGAAATAGTCTAACTCTACTAAAATGGCATGTCCCATGCCAACGGGAACAATCGAACGGAAATTTCTTAATGAACCATTTGTCCCGTCGATTATTTGTTTTTCCATTGTTTTAATTTCTTCTGTTGATCCTTCCAAGTCGGTCAAATAAATGTTAGGTGGATCCTGGAGAATGTACATTTCAATTAAACACAATTTTTTTGTAGTTTAATTTTTAAATTAAGGTGTCTGTCGAATGAGAACCTCAAGGTAAACAATATGATCTTGAAGTCTGGGATGGAATACGACAAATCCATTGGTGTTAATCGAGAAAGCGTAGCCAAAAGGTCCCATCAGGTGCTGCGGAAATAAATTAGTCATCTCCTCCACGGACACATCTACTCCCATGATTCCTAGTAAATTGACAATTTTTCCCTGACGGAAGTAAATAAAAATAACAGCAAAAGTAGAGAAACTATTAAAGTATGCAAAAATTTAGAAAGAACAGTATGGAGTAATAAAAAACAAAATCTTCAACTTACAGATGGGTTGGGAAGTTTATTGAAAACGGGTAAGGTAACTGTGGTCACCATTCCTAATCCTCCAATGTCTCGGTAAAAATTATGCCACGTGAACATGTCTTTGTCATTCGAATAAGCCAGAGGCCGACTCAATACCCTTACGTAGTCTCTGATTTTGACCCGAACTGAACCCAGAGCCGTGACAGGACTAAAATATCCACCCGTGGAGCAAGCCATCTCCTTCAAAACAACAGTGGGTATCGGATGGGGGCCACAAGCAAAAGTAAAGATTTTTATTTTTCCATTGCGCGATTCGTTGCAGTGTCTGTTAATGAGATCGGTTGGCCACTCCGTGCCCCCATCACTGAGAAACATGACGATTTTGTGACAATTGGATCCTACCCACGGCTTTTTCAGTTCATCAAACTAGAACACAGATCACACATGAAAAAGAAAGATGCAAAACAAAAACAGTGTCGGATTCAAGTGTCAACCGTGTGGTGTACACGGTACATGGTGTAGGTCATGCGCTTTAATACTTTAAAAAAGGAGGCAGAATAATTTAACTTTCGTAGGGCAACTCACCTTTCTGAATTCTTCAAAGGCAAAATCCAAGGCAGTAGTGTAACTGGTTAAATTACTTTCCGTTAAGCGTTCCACGGCATCCCCTAGTAGTCGTCTCATTTGAGCAGTGGCTTGCATTAAAGTATTCAGACATGGTACCACCCATTTAACTTTGTTGTTGAACTGCAAACATTTTTTGAATAATCTTCTTAAGAATTACTTTTACGCTTAAAACCTTAAGATTTTTAATTTCTCTACAAGAACTGATTGCAATATCAATTCATGGCGGATTAAACGAAATACCTGGGACATATTCCAAAAAAAAGAAGAAAAGAGAATGAGAGACAGACAACAAAAATCCTGGACCCTTAACGGTCACGTGAAAAGTTTCATGTATTTAATTAGAAAATCGCAGTTGAGTCTGTTGAGCTCGTACTCACCCAGGCCACGTTTACATAGTCATTTTCTCCCAAAGTGTTGAGCAAAGCTCTAGCAGTAATCTTCATTATGTCTAGTGTCGGACCGTGCACACTTCCGCTCCTGAAGTGAAATAATGTCATACTCAACTTTGATTCGAACACGACTGGAGGCAAATGTCTCAATTACCTGTCAATTAATATAATTACATCCTTGGGCGTAACAGAACTTTGAATGTACCAGGATCGCCTTCGAACGTCAAATAAGTCAGGAAGACTAGGATGGTCCGGCCACCTGGAATGGTTAAATAATATAATATTTTTTTATTTCCGAATGCTGTTATCGGACCACATAAAACTCAAAACTAACTTGAATGCAGGATAGACTCTTAGGAAACCAAAAAAACTACCAAAGTACTGCCACTTAAGATGAGGATCTCGTCTTCTGTTTTCTTTGAACACTTCATCCAAACTCGTAGTCCATTTAAGACCGTTTAATATTTGAGAATCTGGAAGTAAACATAAAAAATCTTCATGCACGCTTATTGGAACTCTTTCTTCTTCTTCAGCATATATTCTTTTCCAATTCGAAAACTAAGTACTCCCTGGTTGCTGCCTTCTTATTTGGTAAAACTATTTATAGGGTAGTTTCCATTATAGCGTAGAATAAGGAGGCAAAACTATTTCAAAACTCGAAGAGGATGCCCCGCTTAAGTGACCTGCTCCCTCTTAAACTAGAATGACTTTAAAATTTGTTCCCGTTTCAATCAATCTGAAAAGTTTCAATTTTTATGTTTTGGCAGAACGAGGATTTTTTCAATAATTAAATTCTGCTGTACGCTCCTGGTGACGAACTGAAATGTACCCGAAATTAAGTTTTCTAAAATAATATAATAGAGAAAAAAGCAGAGCAGTAATGGAGCGATCAGTCATTGTAATAATTTTAAATTCTAGCACGTGCTTGTGTTGCCTACGGTTAAAAAAAGAAAGAAAATAAGCGTTTCATCGCATTACAGCCGAAAGGACCGACGCTTGTGCCGCATTAACTGTCATGAAATTGACATTGTAAGATTTTCCAGACTGGTACACACCAAATGGATACCCATGGAAAAAGCAACTGATTGTACAATTCGTGCAATTTACTTTTACAGCATATACAGTAATTTCGAAAAAATTTATTGAACAAAGCAGTTTTAGCAAGGGAGGAGTGACTGATTGATTGGCATCCTGCTGAAGCACATCTTCTTAAATTGCGGATTATTCTCGTTGGATGTATTTGGTACTCTGAATAAGAATTTTAATTTACGGACTACGACTAGAAAAGGTGAAAGTGATGTGCCATCCTGTGTCTTCCGCTGGGGCATACAGTTGTATAGTTTTAAGAAAATTTTAATGAGTGGTAAAAATTTTCGAAGGGAACCGTCTGCTTTGGAGTGGTTCCTTTAAAGCAGTAAATGAAAAAAGTGCGCTTTTCCTAAACTACCATCATGCGACATACCGTGCCACCAGGCTTCTTTGTAACGTGGCCCCATCCCTACAACAGAGGAAATAAATTCCTTGAAGAAAATTTTTTTCTTTCACTCATACCAATAAATTATCTACTAAGACCGCACCCGATGGTAAAATTATATTGGCATTAACCATCGACATCCTGAATCGAAGATTCGCACGTTCGGCTTGACTCTTGAAAGACGACCGTAAGAACGGATACGACAAATTCAACACGCAAAAAATATACTTACATCCATCATATATTTCGAGCGGAATGTGAACACCTGACTGATCGAAAGAAACAACTTGTTGAAAATGAGGGCTGTAAGCCATTTTCATCGTCTTCGGTATCTCGACAGCTTTCACATTGAAAAACGACAGAGCCTCTAAATTCGGAATAGATGCATTAGATTTTTGAAAATTTGCAAAATTTTCTTCCGCATTGTCTACCAGTCTTTTTAAAGCAGATTTCCTGCTACTTGTCAGGTTGCCCAATTTTCTCAAAACGGATTTTAAAATTTCGTCTCCATTTATTTCGTTCACTCTGGTTGAAGTGTCCGATTTGTATACCTTTTAAAATAAATTTAAAATATCTTACTTTTTAAAAATTGCTTTAAAATAGAATTAAATAATAGCAAAGCAGAAGTGAAAGAATGAAAATTTTAACAAGACCGAGTCTTTCAAATTGTAACTTCAGTGTGCCATTACTGGAAACCGCATCCTGCATTAGTTCTGGAATTCGTTTCCATCCACGAAAGAGGGTTGAGCAAACCTCAAGATCAAACAATTATCGACCTAAAGTTTTCATACGTAATTATACCGATTGTGTAATTACGGTAATTATGGGTTCTCCTGTTGCCAAAATAATTGTACAGGTTGACGAATGACCAGGGTGAGACATTTAAACTATGTTCCTATCGCCATCAGCTGTATACCGTAAGGCGTATTGGTAGTGGAATGAGATTCTAGAGAAACGTGGCGACGCTACGAGAAGTTGGAATGACTTACAAAAATTACTCACGTTTCTCGCAAAATCTAGTTCTGTGGCGGTTACCACAACGTCGTACAGTTTCAATTCTAATAATTGATTCCACCTGGAAAACCTATTGAAATGAATAAAATGAGTATGCTAGAGCACACTCGGAAATAATGAATGTCAACAAATTATTGTAGATGTTTCGGTTTTATTTAATACCTACCTTTCGCCACTCGGTAGTTTAAATGCATAAAGGCTTAAAAAAGGCACTAAAAGAATTATTGTAATTTTTTTCGACGAGAACGCCATTGCGGTAACTTAAAGGATTTTTATTGACCGTGGTTCTGCGCAGGATTTTCCTACCTTTCCACACAATATGGTTGATATTGTTTCATCATCAGAATTTTTAAAATAACTAAATTTATTATTTTCAATGTCAAACAAAGCTTACCTTATATTTTTCAGTTAAGTTTAATGCGAGCACTAGTTTTTTTGTTGCCCTTATAGATTCGGTAATTACAAATGTATTTGTGGTTGACTTGTTTTATGTATAGCTGTATATCGAAAAATTAATAAGTTACACCATTTAAAACACTTACATTTAAAATAATTAAATGAATAGGCTTGCAGAAAATGGAAGGATTAGAGAAAACAAGACACTATGTAATGCCATACGGACGATACGGAGCATTCAACTCAATGAGAGTGAATAGAAATGTAACGTATCCAAATCTAAAAAATCAGATGGATATAACGTGGAAGGCTGGAAAAAAAAAACTAATACAATCCCGGGTCCATCAACATAGGAGAACTCTACCACATCATGTCCATCCATTCTAGCTTGGATGAATGTCAGTCAAAACATGAGATAATGTAATGACTCACTATATCAACCCCAAGGACCTCCCCCTCCCAAAAAAAGCCAGAACATTTTAATTAACATGGTTTTCTTTTAATCTTTATTGCTGATTTTATATTTTATTTGTATTATAAATAATTAATATCAACAATTCCGGTGGAAACCCGGTGAAGTGAATTATTGGGCCGTGCTTCAAATGAATTTGAATAATGGTGTGAACCAACATGTCTGCTTCTGACCCACTGAAACCACTCTCTATTTGTCTTCTCCTTGTTTCTGACGTAAAGATTTAAATCTGATTGAAAAGAACTAAATCCAATTTAAGGAGAATTTCTGCGGTTCCCAGTTTTCGCAGAGCCAATTTTCTTAAAACGGGACCACCCGAACGAGTCTGTTGCAATATCTCATTGATACGTATTTCGCCGCGGTCCAATAAATCTGAAACAAAGTCGATTTTGTAACATTAAGTTCGACACAGGCTAATAATTGGTGAATGATGTATCCAATTCTAGTGACGTGTTTCGTCCACAGGGTATGCCGATTCGGGCGATAAAAGAAAATAGTTCGGGAAAAGGATTACCATCCGGTTTGAAGTCGAATTTAACAAAAAGGCCAACGGTAAGAATATCGTTTTCAATGTCTTGAACCAAAAACTGCATTGGAGAATTCCATTTAAAGATAGGTCCTGCAGGTGGTGTCACCTGTATATTATTGTTCAAGCGAACTTCACAAAGGCAATATTTCGGCCCCTCAAAATTGTTAGCTTCAATAATTTCGACAAGTAATCGGCCTTCAGAACCCCGATCGGCCCCTGAAAATTATTAGAATTAATATTTGGAAATACAGATAAGTTACTATGATATTTGATACATGTTCAGACAAGCAAAATACTCACTAAGAAAGCGGAAGTTTTCGTTTCGACCTTCTATGCTTTTACATTTTTCTTGGGCTAATGTGATTTGTTTAATCCACTGAGACGTCTCTCCTGATGTGGCACAGAGGAAAGTAAACTGATATCTGAGGAAATCGGTATCGTATAAAAGTAAAATATAAAAAAAAATATAATTTCAAGATCAGCGTTAGAAAACTGTTAAAAACAATTGAATTTTCTTCTTACTTGGACATATTTATTGTAAGTCCTCTATTCGACTCATTTGATTTTTCTGCCAGCATTTCCTTCACAAGGAGGGGCTTAAATTGAAAGTAATCAAAGATTAAAAGGTATCTCTGTCACTTAAAAATTACAATTCTTTAGCAATAACAAAAGAACAATACCTTTTTGTACAGTTTTAGGTTGGCAGTAGCTTCATTTTCCATTGAAAATTGGCCATTTACCAGAGGCTTCAGCGGCTGAGTAAGGATCAAACAATCGGAGAGCAGAAAACCAACCAATTCTCTTCCGCTTCTCACCTGTAATTGACAAACGTTGAACTTTCGATAAATGTTATACTAGTACAAATTAATACTCTAGTACAAGGATAACCTTTGTTAAGACACCGTAATGCATGAATTTTCTGCGACCAAGCCTGTTTGTAACCGAATTAAAAACCAAAGTTTCCTCCAGGCCGTCGAGTGCTACATGAGCTTGAAGCCATTCCAAACGATTTGAGTTTTCCTTTTCCCGGACACCTTCATTAACTTCAAGACAGAGCTTCTCGGCACAATTTAAGGCTTCCTCCAGGTGTGTCCTGTCAGGGTGATCCGACGACGTATGCTCCAGAACCTACAGAATTCGTGGTGCTTTCACTAATTTGCAGTGATAGAATTTATTCATCAGTGTCAAAACTAACAAGTCAACAAGGCAAGCGAACCTTGGCTATAAGCAATGGATATTTCGTTATCCGTTGCATAGGTTTGACAAGGAATGTGCTTAGTGGAAGTCCCTGGGTTCTTGCATCTCTTTGACTGCATTGCTTGCAAAACTCTCTAAATGCTGACGAGGACTCCGTTAGCTGTTGCAGCAACGCACCGGCACTCAATTGACAACTACAAAATCTTACGTAGGCACCCATTTTTGGTAACTTGAATAGTTAAAAACAAATTACATGAAAATATTTACTCTTCTTACTACATTATTTATGTGATATTCCATTTTCACCTACGTTGTCACGTAAAATATCGCCAATGCATACAATTTTTCCGCCCGGCGACTGCTTCTTTCGTTCCTCCAACAGTCTCAGCAAAGCCTGATTGCCTTTTGATATTTCTCGCCAGTTCAAAAATATCTTTTGAAGTTGTTCTTGTGTTATTAAACCACTTCTGGAAAGAGGCCGCTCAAAAACCTAAAAATAAAACACTCCACTAATACAGGCTACATAAGTTCAAATTGACCTAACATATTATAAAAACTTACTTGTTTCACTAGCTTAATGTCAGCGGTATACGACTTTTCACTTTCCACAAGTTCGTGAATGGCCTCTTGTCTTAATTTCTCTTCGGGATGATCCATCCGCACTTTACCATTGAAAAATAACGTATTTGAGAAAAAATAACTTTTTTTACATTTTTTTTTACAATTTATCATGACTAAGGGGTAATCCTTTCTACGAATAAGATCATCTTATTAAAGTCGGCAGACCTACATTTAATTTCATCAAGTTAAAATGATGTGCACAAATATCAAAATAATATTATTACGAGTACTAATAATGATAATCGTAAATTAATTACGAATCATGGTTTACGATATAAAACTGTGGTGTCAAAAACAGTCTTAAAATGAATGTCAATTAGAATATCCAAACCTAATAGTTTACAAGAACTCATTATCAAATTTATATTTTAAAGGAGACATGGGGGATAATCATGATGGACTTTTTCTGTACTTGACATTCCTTATATTTTAAATTCAAATGTAGTCTCAATACAGCAATAACAATAATTAATTCTCTCCTGATCCGATCTCAAAATTTAATAAAAGTAAAAAAAAATATTAAAATGTGAAAACAAAGAATAATAATAATTGCTACATCTATTCCTGCGGCATCAGGTAGAAACCTGAAATAGATGCCACAAACACCAGCGGCTATAATTTAACGTGTAAGTTTCCCAAATACAACAACAATAAAGAAAGTGTTAACTGAAATGTGACACTGCATTATTAAATATGATGAATGCATGTTATGCAAGATGCAGGATGTGTCATTACCAATTGATTGTTTAGGAAGCAATTGTGTGATTCCAATATTTCAAGTTTCGCTGAATTTAAACCTAATTTCGACACTGTGAATGCTTATTCAAATAGCTAATGTTTATTATAACCATTACATTATGTACGTCACAACGTGTTTACAACTGCTTGCTTGCACGTATATTTCTATAGTGATTATACAGGAGACTAGATGTCGAATCGGTTATGCATATATATAATTATATATATATTCGTCATAGAACATGCGCAGATATATTATTAACAACTAATATTAATTATTATATAATAATAATCGGAAAGAGAGACATCGAAGAGTTGAGTTTTACTCCTGAACGTGATCCCATTTTTGGCAGCTCCTAAAAATAACAGAAACAATAATGAGTTTCCATTATTTTTTTTAAATAGAAAAAGATGGAACAATGAAAAGATCTTATTCACAATGTATTATAATATTATAATACACCTACTTAATCACATACACACACACACACGCACACACACACTTATATATATATATATGTATGTAGCTTAAAAAATTAGAATAGTAGACCTAAAAACGGAATTGAGAGGGACTCAAGCAAACTCACTTTTTTTAGTATTGGTAATTGGGAATACGCTACCGCGCTTTTATCGTAAATTTTATGGACTTCTTTTTAGGTTTGTAGATTAAAGTTTTTTGGATCAATGTAAGAAATTACGAATTGAATTCGAATTTCAAGGATGAACTCAAATATCCACAGTAAAGAGCACACCCACACTCCCATACACACAAATATTTTTGACTTATAAAAGAAATCAAATAAGGATAATGATGGAGAAAATGAGGCAAGAAAGAAATTAAATTGTGACACTTAATTCTACATATACACTTCGCTACGAGGATAAAAGGGAAAGCCAAATTGACTAAAAATTCTAGTGTAATCGATATATATGTTTTATTTTGTTTTGGGGCACTGGCATTTGAGGCTAACGAAACAGACAAAGAAAATGATTATTATGTCGTCCTAACTTTTACTGACATAGAATTACAGACTTCGGAGCTTAACTACTCTAATGAATGCATTGGATGGCACCCTACTGAGGTAAAATTTACGGCATACATAAATATCAGAAATCACGTTCAGGACACTAATGAAAGATATTAACCTTCACATAAATCTGTTTAAAACTTACATTGGTTATCAAGAGGCATGACGTAGTTGCTGGGAAACAAACCAACAACCCCTTCTAATTCTCCTCTCCACCAAGTTGCTTCTTCCCTGGATAAAACGGTTATAACGTCGTCTTTCTCAAATGTAAGCTCGTCTTCGTTTAATGCTTTGTACGGAAACATGGCAATAACTTTCTCTGCGAAATAAATAAGTAACATACGAAGGTATTGATATCAATATTGTCATCTGGGGAAGGTACTAGGTCACAGACCAACCTATATTTTGTTCAGCTTCCAAGTCAGGTGTGGTCTGACTCAAACGACGACTAGCCATCACTTTTACATAAGAGGCTGGAAACCAACCAATTTGTTTCTTTTTGCCCTTAGCCTGAAGTTCACCCTCCCACCAACCGGTTGTTGTTTTCTTCCTGATACAAACCAACTGTCCTCGAGCTAATGAAAGCTGTTCTTTCGAGGTTGCTTGATAAGGTGCAATTACGGTTGCAACGTCTCCCTTTTTACTTATTTTAGTCTATATTTAAATTAATAATGAAGTACCATTAACCATTGTCGAATTAGCTCGATTCGATTGTCCATTCAATTCAAAACTCACCTGAGCTGATGTAATAGTCGAGAAATCCGGTGTAACAGGTTTATTGTGTTCAAAATCGGCAGGAGTCTCCCGTCCACTTGCCGAGTTGGAAGCGGGTACCGGTGTTTGGCCCCTCTTTATTTCATCTGCTGATGATTGAACGAAAACGGAATCATCCGCTGTCACTTCTTCGGACGTAACACTTGCCGAAGTGATTGGTTCACCCTAAAATGATATTCTTTCGTAGCTGAAATGCACCCATAAATATTAAATGGAAAACTTTGCTTTCATTTCACCTGGGTTTCGGATTTTTCAACGTAATTCGATGGAAACAACCCGGTACGATTACCAATTACTCCCGTCCACCAATCTCCGTCTTTTTTTATAACAGTTATTGATTCACCTTGATCGAAACTAAGGTCTCCAGGCTCAGAAGACTGATAGTGATAAACAGATACATAAATTTCGCCTCCAAAATTCCCCTTATCAATTCCGCTCTCGGGTACTTCTAATATACCTCTGTAAAAGAAATTAATGTAAGCAACTCATTCAGCTTGAAACAAGCTTCAAAAATGGTGAAAGTAAAACTCACTCCAACGGCTGTTTTCCAACGTTGTTTACTGTTTCCCCCAGGCCTGACAAATCGCAAGATGGATCAATTAGTTCTACATAGGCTTCAGGAAACCATCCATTTGTGCCCCTTAACTCGCCAGACAGCCACCCAGGGTCAGCCGTTTGCTCGGGCAAAACAGTTATGATGTCACCTGGTTGAAAGGATAATTCATCTGGATTGCGGGATTCAAATTTATACAGAGCCCTGTATTTCTTCAATCCAATGCCTGTAATGAGGATAAAAGTGAAAAAAAAATAATAATAATAAATTGCAGACCTTAAACTGTCATTTCAATCAGCTACCAACGAAAAGAAGGATTTGAAATTATACCCGCAGGAGGCGCGGCATTTGTCTCCCAAGTGGGAACAGTTTCCGTGGCATTACCCCAAGATGGCACGGAATTTTCCCAGTTATTAGAGAAATTCCTCCAGTTATTGTTAGATGCAGTTGCGGTTTTCAGTTGTAAAATGGCATCTCGTTTTACGGAATATGTTCCATAAATGGTTTCACATTCATTCACCAAATTGCTCAACTGAATTTTCAGATTTGTCAAGAGAGCATTGTTAGTCTCCACGTCTTCAGTTTTACTTTTTACCTGAGCAAACAAATAAGATGTTTTCAATTCCAGAAATCATTGCTGTACACAAGCTATCTTAAAATTTCTCGAAGGAATACGCCAGCGCCAGCTTAAAAAAACATGCAATCTATTCACATTTACCTCATTCTGCAGATCTGTTAATTTTTCATTTAAATGCTTCAGAGTTATTTGCTTGTTCGTAAATGCACGAAGAACTTGTTCGGTAGCTGCTGAATTAGACACATCAATTTTATTTCTCGTTTCCAGGCGAGCCTTCTCCTGGGCCAGTAAAAGCAGTCTCTGATTTTGCTCCTTCAATTTATTTTTCAATGCAGCCATTTCATGCATGTGTGTATCCCGGGTGACCCGCATACCTTTAAACAAACATCAATCAAATATAAAGTTCGAAATTTTGTACGCCTAAACCAGACAGAAAATATTTACATATAAATATAAATACAGACAGCCCTAATAATTTACAACTCTATTATTTTATTTACAAACTGACTAATAATGAATATAGAGTGAAAAGGCAAAGTGGAGAAGACTTTAGGGAGTTATACTAAATATTTCTGACATTAATGGTGAATAGCAGAAAAATTAGTATAGTTTTTCATTAGTGTAATCTATGAAAGATACAAATAATTAACTCCTACCATCAATGGTTGTTTTTACTGCTGAGACACCAGCTCTGGTTTCACTGATTTTTTGAGAAAGATCTTTTACTTTTGCAGTAAGGGTGGCCAATTCAATTGCAAGTGCTTGATTTTTTGCTTTAAGTTTTAATACATTGTTTTGCTCTTTCATCCTTTGCCCCTCTAATTCTTGTGTCTTTGCTTTCTCCCATTCTTGCTGGCGTTGTCTCTCCAATTCTTTTCTTGCTGCTTCTCTCTGTTCCTGTTTGTAAATGTAACATATCAGAAAACATAATTTATTGCTTGTCTTTCTTTTTAATTTAATTATTTAAAAATTAATTTCCCCACCAAAGGAATTAAAATATAAATGTCTTACTGAGGCACGCCGTCTTTGCTCTTCTTGTTCTTGTTCAATTTCCCTTTGCTTTTGTATCTGTCTTTGTAGTTCCAGTTGTCTTTTTGCCTCCTGCTCTGCTCGGAGAGCTTCCCTCTTTTCTTCCTCTTCTCTTTCTTTCTTTTCTCGTTCTTCTTGCTCTTTCCTTTGTATTTCTAATAAAGCTGCTCTCCTTCTTTCAAGTTCAGCTTGACCCTTGTCAAAATTTTCTTTTCTCTTATCCTCAAATGTAACTGAAATAATTCATTTTTTCCTTTAGACATATTCAGCAATGGAATACATAACCATTAGTGTTGTGAGACCTATTTAATAAAATAAACATGCCATTATTCTGAAGTGTTACATGATCCTGCTTGTCATCTGATATACTAAGACTGCTTCCTCTTTTTCTTCTTTGTGCAGGTGGAACAAGTTCAACTGGAAGGGTAGAAGGAACAGGGCGTCCTTCTTTTGCTGCATCACACAGGTGCATTGCAAGAACAAATTCTTCACAATTAATAAGCCCATCTGAATCACTGTCTGCTAAAGCCCAAATCTGTGAATAGCAAAGTTCATTGACACATATGGTTTACATTAAATTTGATATATATATACACACCAAAAATCAGTGTGGGCAAAAATTACCTGGGCCAATATAGCCTGAGGCAGTTTCGTCTGTATCAATATTGTCTTGGCTTGAGGTCCTGAGAGAAAACCAGCTCTTGCTCTGTCCACTGTGTTAAATATTTGTGTGTATTTAAGCTTTGATGAGTGTGGTACACCCCATTCAGGACCAGGTGACCCAATTGATGATGTCCTAAATGGGAATTGTTACTGTCATTAACATTAAAAGTATATATTGCTAATTAACCACTACAAGAAATGTAGTTTTACACTTACAAGGAGTCAACAGATTGTTTTCTCTCAATAGTTTTGATTACTTCAGTGGAGGTTACAGGCAAACCCTGGGGTAATGTAGGACCAGGAGGTTGTGAAATTCCAGGTAATGTTCTAGAAACAACAGGTTGCTGCTGAGGAATAACAAAGGGAACTTGAGAAACAACAGTTGACACATGTGCAACTGGTGGAGGTAAAACTTGAGTGGGAATTGCTTGATTTGCTACAGTTGGTGAAGAGAAATTTGAGACCTGGGATTCAGATATTGTCTGATTCACTGCAGGCTGTGATGTATTGACTGGCTGTCTAACTGATTGCACAATTTGAACATTCCCTGATGCACCTGGTGGCAATTTAACAGGAATTGCTTCAACAGATACTAAAGGAGAACCAGTAGCAGTGGGTAGCCCTGCTGTTGGTCCAACCAAAGTCATTGGTGGAATATTGCCCTGAGGCAACACACCAATATTCGCAGAGGATGATTCTAATGTAACTGCAGCTGCAAACTGATTTGCTAGGTTTTTTAATGCTGGGGGCAAGGACGATGGTATTTGATATCCTCTGAGTTTTAAATTAATGAGTTTGCATGCTACACTAAATTCATTGATATCCATTCTACCATCGGAATCTGTATCTGATAGAGCCCATATCTGTCCTAAAATATTTGGTGGTAATTGTGACTGAAGAAAAAAACCTTTTGCTTGCTCTCCGGTAACTACTCCATTGACGGGATTGAGCGATTTAAACTGCTCTTCATATCTAGATCGCTCTTTGGCCTGAACCACCCACAAGGGATCCGTCGCTCCCAGAGCTGCCATTTGGTGCTATCTAGAAGAGATTAGAAGCAAATGCGAATGTTTCAGAAGTAGAATCACACCTGGGTACATTAACATTGCATTCCAAAACTAATTTATAATACTTGAACATCTCGAATATTCAAATCATTTATCACTCACAAATGGGAGGTTCCAATTTTCAAACGCAATGACAAGTAAATTTGACTATCTATAAGGCAGACTTGAATTATGCACCGTGCTCAAATACTGATTCAAAATATACAAATTTACAATAAAATGTGACCAGCTCACGTACCTATCGATTTTCTCACACCTCCATCTTAAAATAACTCCCTGCCAATCGTTGACGTTTTGAGAAAGGAAATCAAGAAATTTTGCAGGCGGTGCTTCTTTACTTTAAAACATTTAATATTCTTACATTCTACATTCACTTATTGAATAAAATAAGTCCACACTTACTTTGGCAACGACAACCAATGTTTCATTGAATTTGGTAACTGCCAGGCGTCTTTTAGCACTGATGATAAAAAAATTTGTTTATAGAATGTTTCACGCTCAAATACCACTCTGCCATTTAGGGACACTGGCTGTTTTTATACCAAAACCAAAAGCTCCGGTGAAAAAAATCTAATGACTATTGTTAAATTTTTGACATTGTGCAGCATGCATGCAGGAGAATTCGGATATTAGGAATGCATAAATTATTTCTTCAAAAAACATTTGGAGCGTTTAATTTTACGCTTAACAAAAGTCGTCCTGCAGAGTTGAAAATATTCAATTTGTTAGGTTCAATTCGGCACGTTATTATTTCTGATTCGGTGTAACTAATTTTATATATTATTACACATTGTAATGTGTTTATTTTTATGTTATTTTATAAAGTTGTTTTTCTTTTTCCGAAATATCAGAGGGTGCTCCAGCCATCAAATCATTTCCTAAATTTGTCTTTGGAAAAGCAATGACATCTCTTATGGATTCAGCACCACACAGAACCGCAAGTAACCTATCGATTCCTATGGCAATTCCTCCATGTGGGGGGGCTCCACTTGCCAGACCCTCTAGCAAGTGTGACAGGCATTCTGAATTTAAATTGAGAATTTTTTCCAAAATCAATTTCTGAAGTTCATGGTCTTTGATGCGAATTGATCCTCCTCCAATTTCACTTCCATTTAATACAAGGTCATAGTGTAAACCTGTTACCTGTAAAAAATAACTCAAACCTAAAGGTATATTCTGACTGATAACAACTTAAAAACATCAAGCACAATTTGTTTTCTCTATGGTTTGTGGTGTTTCAACATGATTCAGATCTGATGTGACTTGTGGTGCATTTGCAGCACACATTATACACAGCCTATCAAATAACTATATCTGTGATGTTGTATTGATACCTTTGAAAAATAACAAAACTTCTGCAATGTATTAATTATTTACCTTCAGGGGATCACTTTCCAGCAGATGAACATCCTTGTGTTGTGGCTGGGTAAAAGGATGGTGTGCTGACTTTATCTTTCCATCTTTGAATTCAAATAATGGGAAATCTATTACCCAAACAAAATTAAATGCATTTCTGTCAAAGATTTGAGTGTCATTCTTTTCCAGGTATTCAGCAAAATATAGTCTTATTTTTCCCAAAGACTCCAACTGAGAGTAAAAAAAAAAAAGACATTCATTGAAGCTAAAAGATTGACATTTTTACAGTGCAAAAATCAAAGGAGCAAAACATATATTTGTTTCATATATAATTATGACCGTAAAATTCTTACTTACAACTTCATTTTTTTTTCCAATTCCAAGGAACAAGACATCGCCCGGTTCGTAGCCACTAATTTTTTCTATTTCACAAGCAACGGAGGAACAAAACAATAATTCTAGGCTTTCCTTCATTAATTTTACAGACTTGACCGGTAAGTAAAGAAACCTTGTATTCGGATAATTGAAACTGATTTCATTTTCTATTTTCTTTCTGGTGGAGCCCGAAAACTTGGCCTGTAAAACCATTATTATTACATTATTATGATCATCGGGGTACTTAATTTGCATTAAGAAAATGACTTTTTTTTCAATTAGATAAAAATTTTATTGACTTACGCCTCCTTTGCGGCCGACAAATGCATAAGCAGCAAAATCACTATCTGTCAAAAACTTGTTAATATTGTACTTCCCGTTACAGTTGTTTTCCTCTTTGCGAAATAAAGAAGTTAAATTTTTAAACTAAAACAAATTAATTGAGGAAAATAAATGATCATGTCATTAAGAGAATATATAGGTAGAATTAAAAGGTCAGCAAAGCGTGAGAATCTTGTCACCAATATAGAGTTTGGTTTTTAACAAGTTTCAATTAAACTAATTTAATTTGTATGTCGCCTTCTTCTGTTCAACGACCCTGCGGCTTTCAGCAATGTCAATCAATTTTTTTGCAATTGTAGTAATTATACATTCGTAATGTATACCAAAGACCTCACTATCTATTCATATTTTAATGATATCCACAGCATCATGTAGATTAAAGACTACCTCCCAATTGAATCGTAAATCGGGCTTATCAGTTCCATATGCATTCATGGCTTCATCGTACGACAATCTTGGAAAGGGTGTTTTTAGCGGCGGCATATCTTCAGGCCAACAATATTTAAGTAGATCTTCAATTAAATTAATAACGCCTTCTCTGTCGCAAAACGACATTTCAATATCAAGCTGAAACGATTGCATTTTCAATGAAAAATTACTGTTAAAAAATGACTTAGTAAGATGACAAACAAGACAATACCTGTGTGAATTCTGGTTGCCGGTCACCACTACCGGTCTCATCGCGATAGCAGCGAGCTATTTGAAAGTATCTATCTATCGAGCCAATCATTAAAAGCTGTTTGAATTGTTGTGGACTTTGTACCAAGGAGTAGAATTTGTCCTTGATTTGCGTTGGCACTATGAATTCTTGAGCACCCTGCAGTTGCACGAAAGCGTTAATTGTCTTTTTACTTAAAATTTAAAAACGTTTGCATACAAATAAATGCGTAATAAACGATTGGTATAAAAAAACTACAATAACAATAACGTTACAAAGCCTTACTCCTGGTGTCCTTTTGAATAGCGTGGGAGTTTCAACTTCAACAAAATTCAAGTGCTCGATTAAAAATCGTCTCATTTTATGAATAGTTTTTGAACGAATCCTAAGATTCCTTTGCATATTTTCAAACCGAATATCCAAATATCGGTACTTCATTCGAATTATTTCATTAGGCTTATTAAAATTTCTGATATGAAAGGGCAAACTCTTTTTAGCCATATTCAGGACTGTTAGTTTTGTCACGTTGACTTCAATATTTCCTGTCTTTTGATTCTGGAAATTTTTAAATATTAATTTAAAAGAGGGAATTTAAAATGTGTAATACTGGGATGACTAATAATGTGCAACATATACTATATTTTCCAGTCCAGGTGGACGGAAGCCAACAATTCCTTCTGCAGAAACGACGGACTCAAAGCTGATATTTCCGACTATATCTTGAATATCGATCCTCTGGAAATCAAAAGAAATCTTCAATTAATGAGAATCCTTTAAATATGTAGGTTTTAATTTCATTCATAAGTAAAACTTTGTCATTGCGTCAAACAAAAAAGAAACATTTGAAATGGTATTATTCATAAATTACCGATTCTGGTATGGTTAACTGTACTTTTCCATATCCATCTCTTAGCAAAATAAATTTTTTCATTCTAGAAAACTCCAGCCAGCCCATCAATTTAACCTTTTGTCCAACGTGACTGTCGCCAATATCTCCACAGGTATGAGTTCGCAAAGTGTACTTATTAGTATCGGGGACCACTTCTGGAAAACAAAATGCAATTTTTATTAGAAAAATCTAATAATATAAATTTTAATTTATTTGCATAATTTGGAGATAAATTTTAACAAAACAGTAATAGTTAATGTTCCCCCTTAGTAAATGATTAATCAGAAGAATATGTATTATTTCCAGACAAATGTAATCAAGCTTTTATGGCCTTTACTACTTTTCCATTATTATTTAAAATGAGTATCTCTCAAAGAATTTTACCTGAATTATTAAATTTGACAATTGTTCTGGCATTAGTTTCTTTGTCTCCATCATTGTTATTTTTATAATTATTATACTTTCCTACAGAAATGACATCAGGATTGACAATTGTTCTTGATGGCACTATAAATTCTTTATTACTTATTTCCAGTCCCTAAAAATAAAATATAATGTATAAAGTTGGCCTCACATGTAACCATCCCATCTCACATTGATGAGTTTATTATACAAAAGTTTTTGGTTTCCCAAAAATTGTCCTGAAAATGTGTTAAGAAATATTCTAAAATTACTAATGAATTCCTGAATATCCTTCAAACTTGGTTCATATCCTATGAATATCCTTCAAACAAAATTAAAAATTTTTTCATTCCAATAAATAAGGAATTAATAACTAATTTAATGAGAGATGATGGTATAAATTGAGAATTTAAGTGGGTTTATACATATACACAACAGTCTGAATACATGTCAAATATTTATTTCAGAATTCTTCTGTACATTATAAAATCTAGAAATGATTTTATTTTTTCTCAATATATTACCTTAATAATAAATATAAATGTAATGGTATATCTTACAGTACTTCTTTGGATCACAGTTTCCTAATTGGTAAAAAAATTCCAGAGGTACAAATTAAATTGAAAATAACTTGTTTAAGCTTTGATTATATTATTGATACTGTCTTGTAGGAATTTCTTCTTTCTAACAAAAAGCTTTACTAATTGAGGTAGCCAGAATTTATGTCAAAATATACATAAATCGTATTTCTAGCCTAACACATTTTGTAAGGTGTGCATTGTAAACAGTACTGCACTATTTTCCTTAGCTCCACTAGCAGAGAATATGTAATGCATTACATTTTATCAGACTTAACTTTTTTGGAATAAGCTTAATATGCCACATA
Organism: Polyplax serrata; assembly: GCA_037055365.1. Lineage (NCBI taxonomy): Eukaryota > Metazoa > Arthropoda > Insecta > Psocodea > Polyplacidae > Polyplax > Polyplax serrata. The sequence continues at coordinate 44,726 of JAWJWE010000038.1, read as the reverse complement.
ATTTTTTAGTGTTTTGATCTGATAAAAAAGCAGAATGAACTTATTGCTTCTTGCCATGTTCCTTTGGCAGTAAGGGTGCCAATTTCGTACCACCATTCACCGCCTGTATTTTGATAGTGCACACGACCTGGTGTAACAATTTTGTATCCGCCATCAGAGTAAGCAAAATTCTGAAGTAAACATTGTTTCACGCACCACTCGCCTCCTTCTCACCAAAAGGCTGGAAATGCGTTGACAAGATCGAAACTGCAGCATATTCATACGCAAATGGAATAATAAAAATATTCTACAAAAACAAGACTACTAGTCACGTTACTTGAAACCGCTCCCCCCATAACCGACATGATCATTTCTTTTTCATTTCTAGAGGTAGAAGATCCGTACTAGGCATAGAGTCAGGGGTGCCAAAATTGTATAATTTTGCTGCTTTGCGGCACCCGAATGAGAGGGGTTGCTTGCCATATTCTATGTAGCGTTTATGCAGATGGTTCACGTCAAATTTAGACTTTTCGCATTTCAATATGATTCAATAAACAATTTTATTATGAATAGTCTTGATCATAATGCTTAGGTCAAAATGATACCTAAATTCAGACACCCAGTTACCGTAAGGCAGCTTACCAGTAATTTTTCGATTACACATTACTACACGTAGTATGTAGTTTGGGATGTTTAAAATAAAAGGAATTATTACAATTATTTACCACGACCAATCACTAATTTTTGCAATATGTGCCTTTCCTAGGTCCTAGTACCTAGTTCCTAGTACTTTATTAAGTGAAGGAAAATAGAAATAGCATTGGATTAAGCTTGCAACAGATGTAACTAACACAATAAATATTACAAATTCTGTTTTATTGGCCATTTGGTCTGCCCTGAAATTTTTGTACACCAAAAAAAATGCACACCTTTTAAGAATTGTTCCTCACTATGATATTTTGCATATATATTTTAAGTTATTTGAAAATGTTTAAATGTGGTAATTAAATAATTTCAATTTTATCACTAAAAAATTTTATTTAAAACTGCCATAATATGTAGAATAAGCAAAACTAAAAAAACACTGAAGTCAATTAATTGAAAATCATTTCAAATATTAAGTCAAAACTATAAATTCACATATCTCACAAACTTTTATTTAACTGTACACAATTTTGTAAATTGGGATAGACATTTAGCAAGATTCCCTTAAATAATTTGTTTACAGGTTTTAATTTCATTGATAAAAAACATGTTTCTACTCCTTATGAATGTCAATTTATCATTAATTTTGATCAAATAAAATAAAACTATTTTTTCCCAGTATTTTAATTATAACTAGTATATGTATTTTTCTGCAATGATATAAGGTAAAATCAGAATACAGTTTGTATGTCTCCATTTCTCTCTGAGTGTATATCTGTACACACACACACACACACACACACATACACACACACACACACACACACATACACACACACACTCACACACTCACAGATATGTGTCAGATTCACACATACAAATATACATGGAGGTAATAATTATAATTCTTCCAAATTCAACTACAAGAACTGATTAAGTAATTACAATCTCACTGTGTAGCACAATTGTAAAGTAACACTTCAACAATGCACTTGGTTTAATAAACACACTTCTGGAATTTATTTAAAACAACTTATTCATCCACAGTTTCTTCATCCCCTTCCTCCTCTTCAATTTCTTCTTCTCCTTCATCACCTTCTATGTCATCCTCATCCTCTTCAATTGCTCCATCATCATCTTCTTCACCTTCTTCACTGTCACCCTCTTCGACACCATTTTCAACCTCAATATCGGGTACCAAATAATACTGTAAGGGATTGGGCCACATATCATCTTTTATAACTTCTGCTATGTCGTCATATGATGGATCTCCATTATCAGTAAACCATTTAAAGAAACTTTTTTGTTCCATTGCATGTTTCCTTGATTTTGGATCTCTTGATTGTTTTGGAAGTTTTTTACCTTCCTTCCATCTAATAGGTGTGCTTTCTGAAGCTGGATCTCCAGATGTGCCCAAGTGAAATTCTTTTGTTAAAACATCATTTTCAAAGAATGGATTAGGAGAGAAATGAAAGTTAATTCGGTATCCAGATTTTATATCTTCAAATTCTTCAACTTCAAGTTTTATTAAATGATGCAGGCAATCCTCCTCTTCCTCCTCCAATATCCCCGAAATTTGAGGGTGATTAACGAAAGCAGTAACCCAAAAGTTTGGAATGCTTTTAATGAACTCATTCCTTTTTTCTAAGTGCGGCTTTCTCAGTTGGTTATATTTTTGTTCAACTTTCAATATTTCTTCACTTGCTTTTTCGTTAAGATAATCAATCTCGTTTTGACAAGCATCAATTTCTTCGAGAGCTTTTTGCGTTTCTGTATCTTCCTCAGGAGTCACACCATCACATGCCTTTTTACTCTTTTTAGCGGGAGGAGCACCCGTTGTGGTAGCGCCATTGGCCGCCATAACGTATATACTGTCACAATAAAAGTAAATACCAAAATTAACTTAGCGTAATCGCCACAAGGAAGACGAATTCATTCGTTCAAAATTCATTCTGTAAATAAAGTATTATCACAAGCAATTACCTTTATAAAGTTGTTTACCAAGACCTTTTGACAATTATCTGAACTGAGCACGGATGCTAGTAAAATGGCGTATGATGCTACAAAGAACAACTAGTGGGGCCAACATGATTGCTCCAAATGCGGTCCGTCAACGGCAATGTTAACATTTGGAGAGGTGTTGTGAATTTCTTATGTAGGAAACGAAGTCGGGAACTTGCACTTTTTTCGGAATTTATTTGTCATTGTAGAAAGACCAGAACTTTTGACCAAATAAAGAATTAAACACATTTTACATTCTTTTACGACAAGATTAAAAGACCACAGAAAGACATTTAAAAAAATTTGATTTCAAAAATATATACCGGTTACCTACATATAATTTATTTGCCCATTAAAGGATAATGGTAAGTTAGGCAGGCAACCGAATGTATTTTACATAATACTCATAAGAAAATAAATTGATTCCCCAGACGCCTTCAAACTCGTGGTAATTGAATAAAATCTTGTTAAATTACAGCTTCCATTGTCACTTTTACGTACGGCACAGAATCATCCAATGGTAAGTTAAGACATGCAATGATTGCAGCAATTTTTAATGCACTGCTTTCACACTAAATATAAACTACAATCTTTCACAAATTGGCTTTCAAATTGTTGTACAGTTGGTTGAGTTAAAGAATGGAGAAACATATAATGGACACTTGGTGAGCTGTGACAATTGGATGAATATTAATCTCAGAGAAGTTATATGCACATCTAGGGTGATTATAATTCAATGAAATATTTTTATTGGAAAATTATGTGATGTTAAATATTGTTTCCTCACAAAATTTTAATTCTATTCACTCTTAAAGGATGGTGATAAGTTTTGGAGAATGCCAGAATGTTATATACGAGGCAGTACAATTAAATACTTAAGAATTCCTGATGAAGTCATTGATATGGTTAAAGAAGAAGCTGTATTGAAATCACGAGGTAGAGGAGAAATAAAAGGAAGAGGGAATGTTAATCAAAGAGGAAGAGGTGCTGGAAGAGGTTTGTAAAAGAAGTATTAAATTACATAAATATTGTATCCACTGTTTTTACTGTGCTTTTTTTGAAACTGTTTTTAGGACAATTTGGAGGCAGAGGACGTCCAAATGTTGGCAGGAATCCTAACTCAATTGTAAGGAATACAAAAAGATAGTTCTATAGCAGGAGTAAATTTACTGTGCATCAAGAATTATGCACATTTACAATTGTTAGGATTTACAAGTGTAAGTTGATTAATTACATTTGATACTGAATGTGGAATTAATGTTTTGGGTAAAATATATTAATTTATGATTTGTCACAGGAAGTGTAACCACAGATAATTGGTTTTGACCTTTTAGTTCATTGATAACTGCATTTTTTGTTTCCATATTCTTGTTCCCACATTTTTAAAAATGCTGCTTTATTGCAAAAAAATTTATGAAACAAAATCACACTAGAACAAAAAAGGAAAGTTTAATTTCCACTTCACCTGAATTGTAATATTAAAACAGTGCAAAATATAATAATCATAACATACTCAAGCTAATACAAAAAATAAAGCATAAATATTCTTTGAGTGTTCACTTTATATTAAATTTTTTACAAATACACAGTTCAGATAATAAGATGTTTATTCACCTTTCCAGTTCTTCATAAGAATTAGGAACACAGTTACCTTGAGATGAATGAAAATCATGGTGTAAGAATACACACTAATATTGATTCTAAAAGTCAGTCTAGTGACCAATTTTAATGATTTGCCTCTTTGTAAAACCTGAGTCCACAATATAAACAACTGTGGTTCCCTGGTTTGTCCTGAAAAGTAATTTTAAAGATTACTATTTGTAGCATCATGGATGCTTAAAGGAAAGCATTAATAATACTAAAAACAAGGTAATAATTAACCTAAATTATCTCATTCCCAGTTTTGACTGTCAAGACTGCAATAATTTCATATGAAATTTTAACTGGTATACTACATACATACCACATTAATATAGACCTTGGGATGTCCTGTAGGTCCACTTCCACCATCACAACAAGTGACTCTTCCTTTAACAGCTACAGGTGGTATTTCAGATATTAACTTAATCGCCCAGTTAGGATTAACCTGTTTGGGTTTATCAATGAACCTCACCATCCGATAGTCATTTTCATCCCATTTCTGAATAAACATAAATTTAATGGTTACCACTACATTGTCATTGAAAATGACAAGTATTTGTACACTGCTTTTCGCACCTTACCTGCCCTGTATGGGTTTCTTTTTCTTTTGGTTCCCAATTAATGTACGACGTGATATTTCTTTTGATTGAAGAATTACAATTTAAGGGAAGAGGATTTCCAATTTTTTTGGAGACAAAACGCAATTTTTCAAACGCCATCTTACCCGTGAGAGTAAAATCAAATTTATGTGTCGTCTGCTTCTGTTAAACCACAAATAATTCCAGTTGTGGATGAAATTTTAAATTAAATTTTAAGTTATATTCCTTCATTTTGTATTATTAAGACATTCTGAAGATTTCTTTTGTAAAGTAAATGCGCCATTCTACAGGGAATTTAAGAAACGATTGAAATGACACTTGAGCCTGTACGTTATAGGCCAACTGTCTTGTTTTCCATTTGTTTTGCCATTCCATAATCTATTTTAATGCATTATTTCTCACCAGGCAGTATCCGCTTCTACAGATGGTGTTGAGTATCGAAGATTGTGGATAGGTAATTTAGATCCTAGGGTTACTGAGTAAGTATATAGGTAGTATGCATTTCATGGAGAATTTATTTTACTTTATTATTACTATTATTATTTTTATGAATGGGTTTGCACTTCTAAAACTGCTGCAACAATATGGCACAATTTCAAAGTTTGACTTCCTTTTTCATCGATCTGGTCCTATGAAAGGTCAACCAAGAGGGTATGCCTTTGTCACCTACAAAACTTTGGATTCAGCAAAAGAGAGTCTTGCTAAACTTCAAGGAAAACGTATTGGACAGAAAATGCTGTCTGTTAAATGGGCATGTGCAGCAACTAAGGTGACAAATGGTTTTTTTTTTCTTTTAAATGTTTGTAAAAGTTCAGGCTCTATATGTACTAGACAAAAAATAAAACACAAAATTCAATGTAAAGAGAATAAATTGAGGAAGTCCTGTACAAAATCAATTATTGTAAATAAATTTTTTTTAAATGTTTAAAAGAGCAACAATATAATACTGGTCATGCAAAAATATAAGGTTAATTAGTTATAGGTTAATTAACCATGAATTTTACATGTTTTACTTTGAATTAATTTATAAAGCTATGTTTAGACAGAAATGTGCCCTCTTTATACTAAAATTTCTCGTGGTTTATTACTTTGTAGGAAGAATATTATGGGAAGAAGAAACCTTTAATGAATATTCCAGCATTAAGTGGTGCAAAGCAAGATAAAAAATTGAGCAAAGTGAGAGCAATACAAGCAATAGAAGCAAAACTCAAAACCATGGAATGCTTACTACCAGCACAATCACCATTATCATCATCATCATCATCATCATCTTCGAGACATAGTATTGATAATACAATGAACACTTCTAGGAAGGAAATAAGAAACTCAAATTCTGTTCACCCAATTCATCATAAAGGAACAGCATCCAACTCACGATGTAAAAAAATGAATAAGTTATATTTATGATTAATAGCATCTCACAGCTTTGAGAACCTAAATTAACCTGAATGAAGTAATATTTTCATTTTCAGGTTAAAATATATCATAATTAGATTATTTGTCATATCATTATATGAATATGAATACCTTTAATAATCATATGCAGTAATGTGCATTGATAAAAATTAATTTATTCAAAAACATTTAGAAACAAATAATGTTTAAGTTAAGGCTGAATTTATATGTTCAATATTGCATGCTTATACTGGTTCAAGGTGAAAATTTCTTAAAAAAATGTAATACTGTAATGGTGCACCCATCACCTTATTCATCATCATTTTCCAAAATAAAAATGACTAAAGGAAGATAAAATTACTTTATTTTAGTTTATATTTATTTTTGTACAGGAACTAGGAGCAATATGATGCACATTTTAATTTTCTACCTCTCTTCTCGTGCTACAGGATATTCATTGCAGAAATATTTTTAATATTTTTTTACACTTTTACTTTTTTTTTAGAATTTATAAATAAACTCTAAGCATTATAGTGAGTTTAATACATTCATACTGAGGAACATAGACTCTGACATGGTTTAATGTTAAGTAAAATGAAAAAATTTAAAAAAATACAATTTATTTTTCACATTCCACCAATTTTTCTAAACCTGCCTCCATAAAACATGGAGGGACAGTATATTTTCTGATCTTCTCTGGCATACCCCTCCAAGAAGATGGCATTCCAACCAGGGCAGGACATGGTACTTGGCCCAATATTTCACATATACAATGTCTTTCACAGTCATAGCCAAAGTAAGCAGCTCTTGATTTTCTGTTAGCATTTTTTAAATTTTCAACAATTTCATTTCTAAAATAAAAAATTGATCAAATGTTAAGTCCTACCACTTGAAGTGTTATACCTGGCATTTGTTACTGTATTATTTACCTGGTTTTGCATACAGCAGTAAAATTTATAAGATGATTTAATATGTCCTCTTTCTTTCTACTGTCAATATCAATTAGGGTGGACTTCCCATTCTCAAAAAAAATTCTTATGTATGGTGAGGGAGTCAGGTTCTTTAAACAAATGCATTGAACATTTGGATTCTTATATTGAATTTGTGGGAGGTACCAAAATATGAAATCCCTGTTAATAATGAAGTGCTTAATAACAAATACAATAAAGTCTAAAGAAAGTAACCAGCTAACTAACCTTGCACCACTGTGATGCTCACTATTCATGTTATAGTTTACGGAGAAAACCTTAACGGTCTCCCTAAAAACTATTTTGCCTCTTTCTAAATATTGTAGTGTTCTCCTAATCGGAGCTTTTCCTATCATAAAGGGCATTCTGATATTTTATAACCAACAGAAAGCAGAAAATAACCACAAAGAAATTTCGTATTTTAATTGCTGCCGTACATAGCTAGAATCCTTACAAACGACTCGTTGCCTTAAGAGATGGTTGTGTTTTCCTGTCAAGGTTGTACCCCAAGTTAGGTTATTTAAAAATTCAAATTGCTTTATCAGTAAATTTGACCATGACTTGTTCTTAAGTTCTCCAATTAAATATCTTTTTATCGTGAGGGTGAGACAAACGGTCAATTTACATTACCAAATATCTCATCAAATAACATGGTTGTTTCCAAAGCAGAGAAAATACAGCCACATTTATTATCAAAATGGCTATCATGTGATTTTGTGACTTTAAGAAGCGGGAGTTTTGAAAAAAATTACAAAAAAAATAGTACGAAATGGAAGTGGTTTAAATAATTCTAGTATGGTTGTCAGTGACGCTCGATTGTTTTTTTCACGACTTTCAGTATGGTCCACTATAGTTTCATCTCGGCATATTCATTTAACAAATTCCCAAAAGGTAAAAAAAACCAAGTTCAAAATTGGCCACCACAACAGTTATCAGATCAATCAATTACCAATGTTACAAAAATTTTAACTTATTCCCAAGAGAAACATATTATATATATACATAAAATATTAACTAAATATTGTTGTTTCCTATTCCTGCAAATTAAATAAAGTTTCCAATATATACAATATTTGTTTTGTAAAAACAATGTAATTATCATAAGGACATGCCAGACAGTTAAAATTATTAAAAAAATGAAACCCTGAAATAAGATTTTTGGTCACAGTTTTGTGCTTGTAATAACATATTTTCAAATTTAATGTAGGTTACAATTGTGTCAGTCAGTGCAGGAATTGCTGTAGTAGCAGTACTGGCAAGGTATTTGCGCAGAAGAAAAACAACTGCTCCAAACTTATTTAAAAATCATTCTGGTGTTAAGAGAAACAGGGGAACAAAAAGTCCAAATGAAGGTGACTGACATAGAGAATTCAATTTCTACATTAAGGAATGCAATTGTAATAAAACTGGTAAATTATTAATTGCAGGAATAAGCCCTTATATGAAAGGATTAAATAGACAAGGATCTGTCCTGTCTGGCTTTAGTGACAAAATGTCACCTTTTTTTGGTGGTTCAATCCATGATTGCAATTCAGAATCTTCAATAGGAGGAAGTTCATTGACACCACAGCAGCTAGGTCTAATGGGTAAGTTTGTAGCTTAGTTTTTTTTTGGAGGCTCCCAAATCCCTATAACCATGAGTCTAATCTGTTTGCTTTGTTACTTGTTAATGTAAAGTTCTGCTGTGTTTAATACGGCAACATTTTGATTCCTGATTTTCCATAGGTTGTACTTAATATTGGTACATTATGGTTTCCAAATTCTGTAGTACACAGGCTGAAAATGTGCATTGCAACAATTTAAGGGATTTAATAGTAACATAATTTCAAAATTGTACTTATTAAAAAATCAGTACAATTATCAGTACAGATAGACACATACAACTGATCAATTTTAATTGGGTTCTGCACAAAGGAAGTAAGTTTTGTGTCTGTGTGGTCAATTTAATTTTTGTAATAAATTTTAAGCAAAATAGGTGCAGGTTATACTTGCACCCAATCCTGATTCCTCTGGAAAATATCAATCTTAAAAATAATAATGGTCTACATACAAAAACAAAGTTCCATTTAACATTGTAATCATTTCTCAAAAGGGACAGTTATTTATACACTTCCTTCTATTAATAAATTGAAATTTTATGGAATTTGCACAAAAATAGAAATCTCTGTGAACTTATTTTAAATGCATATATATATATATATATAGGTAATTTGGTAAAATAGGAATGGCACCAGGAGAAATTGAGATTGAACAATTAAAAATTAAGTAGATAATAAAATGATTATCATTATTTTATTGTGAAGTCAATTGAATTACAATGATGCAGTAAGTCATTAATCTAAAATACATTTATAAAAATAACAATTCTTGACTTTGACTCAGTGCTGTGCATAAGAGTAACTTACTCAATTAGTAAAAATCAAATATAAAAAAGCTACCACTAAAACTAACTGTGATGAATTGCTTTGAGGTGTAGCATTTCGTTCGTTTAGAATTTGAAGGCTACCGGCCATTTTATTATCACGGATAGAGTCATTGGTAAAGAGGTCACCGGGTTCATTTTCTGAATGCACAGACTTATTATTAATTTGCGTTCCATCAATGCCTGATAAATCATTGACAAAAACTCTGGAATCGTGAGTAACGGATGCTACTTCCAAGGGTGACATTGTACTGGTTGTTGTTGTCGTCGTGGTCGTTGTGGGAATCAACGAATTATTTTTTAGAAAATAAGCTGGTCCAAATTCCGGAGTGACTTCTAACATTTCATGCAATCTCCGGACTCCTTCTACTTTCCTTGTCGTCGTCGTTCCGTCCTTGTAGAAAGAAATAAGAGTACCCGCATATGATAATTCTGACGTTGTTTCGTTGCCCCATAAAGTCACATTGACTGCCGCTCCGGGTTGCAGCAAGAGTTCTACCCTGTAGATGTGAAAAGATGTTTTTTTATACTCGTTGGTCGTAATGTTCATCGGCAGAAGGCCTCGGCATCTTTAATTGACCGTTTTTGGGGCAATAGCAATGCACTTTATCTACCATTATCTACCAATGCACTTCACTCTTACTCCAACAGTTATTCCTAGTCAGGAGTCCCAAAGCAGATCTATTTAAAGAAGACTTTAAAAATTATGTGTAAATTGTACCTAAATTTCGCAATAATGTGAGTATTTCACTTCGCCTCTCACCAACTCGATTGAGTATATTATTCAGTTGGAAAAAGCGAACAATTGTAACCCAACTGAGAATATATATTGTGGCAAAAAAATTAATTTAATAATAAACAATGATAAATTGGGTAAAAAAATAACTTTATGCAATGTTTGGAACATCGCATGTATAATTCGCTTCACTAGCTGATCGTGTTACCTTCTTATATCTTTCCTTTCTTCTTTATCTTCAATGCCCCATTCGATTTCAGCAACTACATGGCCTGTAGTTGCGTTACGAATTGTTGTTGTAAGTCCTTTTAACATAGCACTACCTTGACCCCAATAAGATGAGTATGGCGAGTCAAAGGCCAACGCAGAATCCGCTTTTAGGGGAACATTTTCATTGTTCTTTAAAATAGTAAATGACAAACGTCTTTTTTCCTTTTCAATTCGCCTTCTCAACAGCGTGTACTTGACGTTGTTCAACTCGTACCGAACAGGTTCCAATTCTGTTAGCAGTTGACCTTTTACAAAGCTCTCCTCTACTTTATCCTAAAATTCAGTGATTGAATTCTGAATAAATGGGTCTTACTATTTAATAAAATAAATTTAAATGTTTTCCAATAAGTACCTCCGTCAAAACAGTCACCCTGCCGAAAGCATCTTTCGAATTGAATTTTCCTACGTAATGTGAAAACCCGTGATTATTCTTTACGGCACCACCCATTTGGCTCGATACATCGTTATCATCAGAATCTCCCAATTTTTTTCGTGCAATGTACAAATTATTTCCACCTGCTATTATGCCTAGAGGATATGTTTGGTAAGCGTCCCAATCTGTCCACAACAGCCTTGAACCGTTTTCAACATTTTGTAACACTTCATAATAATTATATGACTTCACTAAACCTAATAAAGTAATGTAACAAGACTTTTCAGTCGGTCGTAATTGCCCGGGAATCCATTCGGCATCGTGTCTGGCTCGACAAATATAGATGTTATTTGCTATATTGCTACCATCTAAAAATAACAAATAAACAATGTTAATTATTTGCCATATTTTCAAGTATACCAAGTATTAAAAATTGAAAAGCGACAAAAAAATCCACCCTTACTTGAAGGTTGCCGTGTGGCCCCGATAACAGCATTTGTCGGAACCTGTCCATTATTGGCTGAAACCCACTTTAATGTACTGGAAGTGCCGAGTTGATCGTAGTAATTTCGAGCTGACAAAAACTGTACTCCGTGATCTGACGTTGTCATACTGACAAGGGTCAGCGTTAAAAGTGTCTCAAAACTCTTCATAATCTGAAGTGAAAAAATGTGAATGACCATTTAGGACAAAAGAACAATTTCACTCTATTTCTAGCTCCTCCTGTGGATGGATAAGGAGAATCAAGAAGTTACCGCGCTTGAATTATCAATTGAGTCTCTTTTTTTAAATGAAACGGCATTAGTTATATAAATAATTGGATTAGGCGAACAGATTACGAGTTATAAATAGTCCGAAAATGAAAAATTCATCACCATCCCTCGATTTATGACATTTTTATGCAATAAATATTGGGTGACTGCAAATGGAGTTTGAACGATTGTTTCCTTTAAATTCGTTTCAATCAGTGTGAATTGTATCAGCCACAATAAGCCTGGACAAGAGGGCCTCGCAAGTTTTTCAAACTGTACTTATTTCATTATTATTCAATTGCAAAAATGAATAAAACTGATTTGAATTTATAAAACCCAAAATCCAACTTAAAAGTAAACGTACTTAAATAATTTAACTGTCATGCAAAAAATCCATGCACATTTTACAATTCATAAGCAGTTAAATTTTTTTTCAATATATAAAAAATATAAGAATTTATTCCCGTTTTCTGCCATCTTGATGTTTTCTTTTATTTTCATACGCTCCTCTTAGAGGTGCCTGAAGAAATTGTGCAAAGAATATTAGAGTGATGGTTCACTCAAATTGGTGTACTCACGGGCTTTGCATGTAACCATGACAACTCCCTTCTTTCATATAAAGAATTTCCTGCTTCTTTACCACATCTGTGCTAATGGAATGATACGAATATATTGAAAAGGTACCATTCTACCTGCGAAAGGTACTCTCTGTTTTTAAAGTTAGCAAATCAAAGCTCCTGCGTCATTGCATTTACCGAGAATGTGTGGAATAAAAGCTCTGAAAAAGGAAGTTTTTTGTCAGCATTTCAATACTTAATATAAAATTCGCTATTACATAAGATATTTGAAAGGCATTAGAACTGGTTGTTACTACTACTCCTACTACTTCTGCTGCTGTTGTTGCTATTACTACAACTATTAATACTACCACCACCACCACCACCACCACTACTACTACTACTACTACTTATACAGACGAGCTTCTTGATATTACACTAAAATGTGGTGCAGCAACACTGTCATTTAATGAAGAATTCATAGGTGAAATATTGTGCTTCATTTCGGCCAATTTAAGCTTGCAGCAAAGCACGTTGATTGCATGCGGTTATGAAATTTCAAGGTACCAAATAAACGTTGCAGACACCACTTGCACTTAAAAAGTTATTGTTAACCTAATTATATTATATGGTAACATAATTAACAATTACAGAGTTCGTGTCTTTATCTTTGATCTTCTAACAAATACGTTAATGGAATATTTTTTAGTTTCGTTTTACCATTATTGACCAGTGGAAATTTTTCTCATTTCTTTAACGAACTACGAAAGATGTCACGTTTTCTTAACTTACTTAATCCGATCTGATGGGAGGAATATGCATTAGATGAGGTCGGTCAGTTATCTCATTCCTTTTCTTTCTACAGACCATTGAAGGTCATAAAAATAAAAACGGAAAAGGAAAACGGTCATTTCAGACTGTAAATAGATGGTTAATTACATATAAATGAAGTGAATAGAATTTTGGTGGACATAAGTTGTACATAAAGGTCCGGTGCCGTGATCATTATCCTTGAGTTATACTACTTCAAAAATGCATCTGAATGCGATAATACTCGTAATGAATTCTACGACAACGAGGTAATGGCAGTAAAATTTCCTTGTCCAATATCACAATTTGCAAACTGCACATATATTTTCGGTAAAATGTAATTCCGTCATTCGTTAGGGGGGTCAAAACAAATGAACACCTTAGTAACAAAAAGTAAAAATTCACTTATGGGAATTGATTGAGGGTCTCTTATGCGAAAGCACAACGATTCCTACAGTTGATTGAAATTGGAAACCACGTGGGATGATTGATCCTGTGAGAGGACGCCAAACGGTAGCTGATAGCCTATTAGATACTGTAAAATGTACGATTCGTTATAAGGGAAATGCAGAAGGGTTCCAATTGAAATAAAAAAGTAAGCAAGCTTTCCAATTTGTACGGATATTATTATTTACAACAGCGCGTTGCTTGCGCTTCTCTCGGGGTAAATTGTATAGAGTACTTAGGTAATAATAAGTGTGTATACAAGCGACTCGATGGATACTTGTTTCTGTTTGGTGCACGCCTAGATAATAAGTATAAAAATGAATGTAAAATATTTTCAATATTTCTTGACTATCGTAAGCGCCTTATAGTACCACTTGTCGTTGAATACAATCCAAGGTAGTTCGTCAACTCCTCTTGAGACAATTATTGATTTAATTTAAAAACGTCTTTATTGACACTCACCCGCCTTATATGTTGTCAAATGATGTAATGCACGGACAATATTGTTACATATCTGACGTTTTTTTAAACAAGGAATAAATTTGTAAGCAATGTGTATTTCATATCCATGGATATTGACCACAACCCGTGAATTTTTAAAGAGAAAGAATGCCAAATGAATCTCACCGAAGATGAGGACCGCTCACAATAGTTTAAATTAATGATCTCGTCCAAAATAACTTACCTCACTTTTATTATAATTTCTTTTATTATCTTAATTCTTTTTTTATAAAAGAAATGTTGTCAGGAAGATGCTTGTTCTACGCACGTGAACCCCACTTTAGAATTTGCGACAACTACGTTGCTTGCATTAGTTCAATGTTAATTCGAGGATATGCTTTGTTGTTACGTTAGGCGTACGCCACCAATCGTTGAATGTCTCTGAGAGAGATGCTAGTGACTGTAGTCCTGCTCACTTAACGCCACTAAGCACAATTCTAGTTCGTATGTTCACCGTTGTTAAGGCAGCGCTGCACCGAGTTGATAAACGTTTTGAGGTTTTTGATGGATTACTCCAGATTTTATCCCATTCGTTTACAACGTCTTCAAATTTACTGTTAATTTGCCATGAATGAAATAATAATAATAATAACATTTAAAAAATTTTAACACGCGTGCAACCAGTGGTTTTAAATGTCTACATTATATAATTTCAACGTAACTGTACTACCTGCACGACGTTGGATTCCCGCCGCGACAGAAACAAATGGATGACATCATACTTGCACCGATACTTTTGAAATGCATTTTGTCCGAGTGGATTTTCTTGCCCATTATTTCTCTAGAGGAAACATGGTTCGTTGCACATGTACAAAACTAACCGCAGAATACCATCTGCAACCAACAAGTGCATCCATTTGTCTTTTCAAGGTCCTTTGATATTTGAAACATATTTTCAATTTAACATTGTTCACCTCAATTAGTTCACCTCAAATTACAATTTTAATAATTCGTTAACGTTATTTAAAATGATGTCGTTAATTTCCTTATAATTTATGATATAACTATATTGCTGTTATTTATTTCGAGTTAAATTGGTATTTCGTATTTTTAGGAATGGAAGCTCTGGAAACAACTATAAGCTACTGGGAAGATGCGCTTGCGGCATATGGTACTAGAATATCAGGGACTGCGAACCTTGCCGTGACTAACGCTGAAGACGCCGAATTTTCCAGAGAGTTACAAAAAATTTTAGATTCGGCATATAGCTTACAAGAAGAAAGTGAATTGCTATTTTTAGATCAGGTATTCTGCATGCAAACAAAGTTCATTAGTATGTTTAGGATTTGTAGAGGGAGGTAGACCTACCTTGCATTGATATATTATTATTATTATTCTAAAAAAGGAGAGCAAAAAAACATGGGAGGTTACTTTGCTTAATTAGTGATCCGTCAGCAGGGAAGTGGGATCAAAAAGCGTTTAGAAACGTAATCGTTCGGTTAGGATGCATCCGACTGCCCTAGATGTATGACATCAGAATTTCTGAATATAAAAAGTATAACCATGTAATAGTAGATACATTTCAAGGCGATTGATATTTTCACAGAGGTCCGTGCTTTTTCGAACGGAAAGTTCAGTAAAATTAGTTAGCGACGCTGGAGAGGTGGACAGTCGAGCATCTCTGTCGTGTGCCGAGTCATTCGTATCCGCTCAAGATGAAGTGAGTGGACATATTTTAAAGGTATA
Organism: Polyplax serrata; assembly: GCA_037055365.1. NCBI lineage: Eukaryota > Metazoa > Arthropoda > Insecta > Psocodea > Polyplacidae > Polyplax > Polyplax serrata. The sequence continues at coordinate 28,944 of JAWJWE010000038.1, read as the reverse complement.
TTTGGTGTTGCTGTAAATAATCACTCGCATGTTATAAATCGATTTTAGGTTGCTGACCTAGATGAATTCGATGAATTTTCCGACTTATTTACTGATTTCTCGAATCTTCCCCTTTATCAGTCAGCGATACAACAGGTGGAAGATTCTGGTATTCCATTCAGATGCCTTCGCACAGAAATGGTTAATTGCTCCAGCGATCTAGAATACTTAGGCAAACTTCATTGCATTCGTTTAGCATTTCGTTACATTTTCAAGGATCAAACCATGTGGTTGTGGTTTGCAGATTCCGGTCGCCAAGTTTTAGTTGACCTGATCCTTTATGCTGACAAGGTTGAGTTTCCTACTTGTACAAGAATACAGATTCTTGTAATAACAGAATGGGAATAGAATTTTTATGTAATTTACAGCGGTGTACCTGTTTCATTGCCTTATACCTTTTATTTATAGGACCCCAAAGAATTTTTGATCGCCTATGAAGACATGCTAAGTTATTTGCAGAATAAAAGAAATTGGGATGATTTTGAAGCAGAATTGTACGCCAAAGAAGTAAAAGCGTTGACATTTTACGATATTGTGTTAGATTACATTCTCATGGATGCTTTCGAAGATTTGGAATCACCACCTTCTTCCGTGACAGCCGTTGTTCAAAACAGATGGCTGTCTAATGGCTTCAAGGAGACGGTATTTGTAAATGTTTTTCAATTAATAATGATAATCCTTTTTTTTTGTATTTTTATTTATCCTTTTGGCAATGTAACTCCCTGAAGTGCTGAATGTTGACTTATTGGAAATGCTAATGTTTTGAAACTCAAAATAGGTACAAATTTAAGACTGTCAAAAATCATTGCGGTCGAACTGGCTTTACCTTTTCAACAGTTCTTTTAATATTACTCTTTTAGGCACTTACCACTGCTGTGTGGTCAGTTTTAAAAGCAAAACGTAAAATGCTGAAATTTCCTAAAGGATTCATGGCTCATTTTTATACAATTTCCGAACAAATGTCACCCCTGATGGTGTGGGGATTTTTGGGCCCTGATGAGAAACTTAAAGAAACTTGTTTCTATTTCAAGGTAACCATGCATACATACATGAATATGTATTTTTCTACTTGGATGAATTTATGGTATAGTTAAATGGAGAATGTTGTATGCTTCACTGATGTCTTATTTCAGAACCAAGTTATGGCGTTTCTGGTCGACATTTTCAGTTTTCAAAAAACGCGATATACAGCAGTTGAAGATCTAGCAGAAGATATTTTTAGGCATGTTCAATTCAGAATAAGTAATATTAGTCAAAAGCTGGCTCAGAGTTAAGTAAAATTTTATAGATGGTTAGTTTTGAAGTGTCATCATTACCTGGTTGTAAATTTATTAGCAAGAGTAATTAATTGCTGCCAATATGCATTCATTTATCTTTGTCCTTCTGAATGTTTCCGCTGCTACTACAGTATTTTCACACCTCATAATAGGAAGTTATATTTGCACACATTGTTATGATTTTTTTTAAATAAATAAATCTGTAGACATGTTCTCTCCATTGATTTTTGTTTTTAAATTTAATTAAAATTATTGTCAGTCTTTGTGTTGCAATAATAAAAGAGAAATGCTATTCAATTTTAAATTACATATACTTAATTTTGTAGCTTTGTGTCAATATATTTGTTCTCAAAAACATATTAAATCACTTTAATTCAATTTTTTTTGTAACATTTTAACTTGCCTCTTCCATTTTTCTTGCATTGTCATAACATTTCCAACCAGGATTCCTTGATAGTATTTCAGCATAGATGGGGTCTCTAATTTTTGTCAGTACATTTGTGGTATATACTATCACCACTGTGGGGAACTGATTGTCTCAAACTTTCTCCATACCAGTACACATTTCCAAAGGATTGTTGGAATTTTATATACTCTCCACAACCTTCATTTGGAATTCTCACTTAGTGAAATTGGTATTGCTTCCAATGCAACACCTCTGGGGTGTCTTACTAATGTGCAACATATAATTGGTAAATGAATACCATAAATACCACTGCAGTTCTAATATGCCTTAGCTTGTTTCACTATTTGACGTTCACTATGTCACGGTAACATCTCTGCTCATCTACTGCCATTCTGCTAGAAACACAAATATCCACTCATTCTCCTCGATATCAATCCATCAAAAGCCAAATTACCGAATATTCAGTATTTCATATATATCTGTTCATAAGTTTACATGCAGTATGGCTTAGTTTTTCTCTCCAAAATTGTAATATAATAATTTTTGACAAAAAAAATAATATTAGAAGGAATCGCAAATCAAGAAATCAACTTTGACTTTTGAATTTCCGTTCCAAATGGCATCATTACAAGGAAGTAATTTAAATTATCTCACAACAGCTCGAAAAATATGTACAGCATGAAATGGATTAAGTATCACAAATAATATTTGTATTGAAGATCGTTAAAAAACCGACAATGAAATGCCTATCTTTAAAATTTCAAATGAAACATGAAAAAAGCACCTTTAACTAACCTTGCCTAGTAGCAAAATTCGAAGTTGCAGCAAAATCGTAAAATGGTGTAACGATGGCATTAGGTTACAATAATTATTTACCAAACATCTAGGAGTGTAAAATCACTAAACTTGCTTCCGGCAAGTAAAAGTTGTTTGGCTTGACATAAATGGCGTATAATCAGTCGACTTCTCAGGTTGACAATAATTCGGTAACAATCACATTGAATGATGACGACGCTCGTTTCCAGGTAGTTGGTACACTTTTAGGTTAATCTCGCATTAATCCATTGTTAAAGTTAATCAGTTCAAAGGGTTCACAATGTTTAGCTGTAATATATTTCAACGTATAAATTTCTTACGTACGAGAAAGTATTACAAAATTAAAAGAACTTTTTCCACTTCTTGTGAAGGGCCCTTAAAAGATTGTCGCATTTTAGATTTAACAAGAATTGTTGCAGGTCCGTATTGCACAATGATTTTGGCCGATTTGGGAGCTGAAGTTATCAAGGTAGAAAAACCCGGTTCCGGTGATGAAACCAGAAAGTGGGGTCCACCTTTTGTTACCGGTTCACGTGAAACATGCTATTTCGTTGGGCTGAACAGAAATAAGAAGAGCATATGCCTTGATTTGAAAACAAAAGAGGGCAGAAATGTTATTTTAGACCTGTCAAAAAAATGTGATGTTTTAATTGAAAATTATGTGCCAGGAAAACTGGATACATTGGGACTGGGTTATGATAATGTTAAAAAAATTGCACCCCACTTAATTTATTGCTCCTTAACTGGATACGGTTCTAAAGGACCTTACAAAAACAAGCCAGGTTACGATGTTATTGCAGCTTCAATTGGTGGGTTAATGAGTATAACTGGCCCTAGAAATGGTCCTCCTTGTAAGGTTGGGGTCGCTATGACAGATTTAGCCACTGGATTATATGCACATGGAGCAATTCTTGCTGCTCTATTATACAGAATGAAAACTGGTAAGGGTCAGAGAATTGACTGTAATTTGTTATCCACCCAAGTTTCTTGTCTGATAAATATTGGCTCTAATTATTTAAATGCTAATGAAGATGGCTTGAAATGGGGAAATTCTCATGTGAGCATTGTTCCCTACAGAGCATATGAAACATTGGATGACCAATTTATAACCATTGGAGCTGGCAGTGATGCACAATTTAGAGAATTGTGCAAAAAGTTACAGATTCATAAAGTGGCCTTTGATGATAAATTCATGCACAACCAAGATAGGGTCAATAATAGAAATGAGTTGGATAATATTATTCAAAATGAATTAAAAAAAAGAACATTGAGCTATTGGTTAATGGCATTTGAAGGGTCATCCTTTCCATTTGGACCTGTTAATAAAATATCTCAAGTATTTGATGATGACCATATCAGAAATATTGATTTGGTAAAGGAAGTGCATCATCCTGTTGCTGGCAAATTAAAATTAGTAGGCCCTCCAGTTGAATTTAGTGAATGCAAAAATGTTATAAACTCACCACCTCCATTGCTGGGGGAACATACTAATGATGTGTTAAGAAACATTTTAAACTATTCAAGTGAAAAAATTGAGAAGCTTAAAAAATTGGGAGTTATATAAGAATACCTGTAGGGTAGGATTGTAATCTGAATTTTTACTTGAAAAACAATCTGTTACTTAATGAATCAGAATAATTTTATTTTCAGTCAGATGTTGGTGCAACTGTTAGATTGAAACTTAGAAAACCAAAGTCAAGCAAAAAAGTTAACTGGATGGAAGGGACCGTAGACAATGAGAACATGGATAAAAAGAAATCAAAGTGTAAGTTAATATCTTCCTATTTTATGATTTCAGCATTTAGGAAATGCTGAGGAATGATTTTCAGTTAAGCACTGATTCTGTTACTATTTAAATATATAATATGCATATAAAATTTAAGTATACAGAGTATAAAATGAACATGTCTGAAAATCATGGTTCCAGGTTGCTGTATTTATAAAAAGCCACAAGTTGAAAATGACAGCTCATCCTCTGAAGATGAAAATGAATGTGAGCATTGTCAAGGTCATGTAGAAAAAAATAAGAGATCACAAAAAGGCAATCCACCCACAAAATCAACTGAGTCACATCAGCAAAGTATGATTGCAGCTTGAATATTTTATTATTCTGCTCTGAAATATAGCAGTACTAACCAGCTCAACAAAAACCCTAATAAGTACTGCACAAAAAAATTCAGAAAAATAAGAAATATAAACTTATTTTTAGGTGTGACAAATCAGTTTTTGTAGCCCTATTGAATCAATTAACAATATTATGGATAAATTCCAGTACATAACACATAGGAGCTTCATTGGCTAGGCTTTTTAACTTTCAGTATTTCATTACAGAGCAAAAGCTAGTATGAGATTCCTTGTACTACTTTTTAGTTTCTAGCAATGCCTTGTGACACCTGTTGAGTTAGTATTGTTATATTATTTTACAGACTGTAATGTGTGATTGTGTTACTGCTTGATATGATTAAAATATAGTGATTCATTTGAGAGGCAAAAAAATTCATTGTGTTGTATTTGGTTTGACTAAAAGTTAAAGCTAAAAGAACCAAATATTACATGCCTAATGAGTGACTGTGCCTATTTTTGCTCCAACACAGTCAAAATTTATCTATTCAATTACATATTAGTTTCCTTAATGACACTTCACTATGTCACCTGTACACAAATGATAATTTAGTGAATTGCATTGCAGTTCTAATTAATCACAGCATCCATCTACCTCGTTTCACGGTACCCTTTTCTCAACTCTGTGATTGGCAGTTTATGGTTGGGTTGATGATTGTGATGCTGCTGTGTACCTATCTAGTTGGTTTATGTTTAGTGTTGAATGTGTACATTTTACATTTGGGAAACGTGACATGGTTAGTGATGACATTCACAATAATTGATCAATCTTTATTAAAAGGTAAATTTTAACAGCAACAAATAAATCTATAACAACTACATCACTTGTGGTTTAGACAAAAATATCATAGTATTTTATCAAAAACCATTAGAATTCTGACACATACCACACTGTATCATCTTATCACGTTTCATGAATTTTTAAATATTTTGCATTACAGTGATGGACAAAAGTACAATTTTAAAGTGAGTATGAACATTTTTTTGAACACTGTTAAAATGGAGTACAGGCTGTAAATATTTAAAGCAGTCAAATCGTAGTACAACCACTACTAAGCATACAAAAATTTTAATAAAAAATGACATTGTAAAAGTTCATTAAAAATTACAAATGTACATCTGTATTTAGTGCTACATGTGCCGTTTGTTTTTCAAATATATTTCTAAACCTTTTGGCAGTAGCCAACCGTTATCTATTTTTAATTGCTTAACTCTGTGTTTTGATCTCCATACTTTAATAGTGTAGTCATCGGATGTAGTAACTAACATTTCCGAATCACGCGGATTGAATGCCACTGAATTAACAACATCATTATGCGGATATTTAGCAAGGCAAATTCCGTAATGGCGGTCCCATAGGTATCCGTGTTTGTCCTCTGCTCCGCTGTAATATATTAAAGAAACGGAAATAAATTTGTATGCTGCAGTTATGTTTTTCATACTCGTGCAAATAACATTCTGGTATCCTAATTCTAATTCAATCTCAAAATTCAGCAATCTCTATTTATTATTGGCCACAAATTATCTGCATCGCAATTTATAAGGAAAACAGAACCAAATGTAAATTTTGGAAAACAGAAGCTGCTTACGAGCAAAGTTGTTTCTCTTTGCGAAATAAATTGAGATTGCAATAATATTACGGATAAATATTGATTAATGAAACATTACATGCAGCCTACCTTGCCACGTATTCATTGCAAACATTTAAGAAAATGAAAAAACATTCATTGTTGGGAGTATAAGCTTTATGTGAACGCAACATGGTTCCTACTTCTTTTAAGGTCACTAAGTCTATTACATGAATATCAATTTCTTGGGCAATTGGTGGAGGATTTAGGGGGTTTTGAATAACGCATCCTTGAGGCCAGGGTCGGTTGTTCACATACAAATATCTACAAAAGAGAAAAATCTTTTGTAATTCGGAGTTTGGAAAAAGAATGAACAGAAAAGAGAGAAAATGGCTACCTATGGTCAGGAGATAAACCCATTCCAATTATATGACCATGTAAATCTATCAAATGATCAACTTTATCAAACTTATCTGCCACAGATTCATAATCCAACCAATTTGATTCAGGCCTAGATTGATTTTCTGCATTTTTCCTCTCCCTTTCTGCCACTCTTTCAGCTAGACTTGGTCCTGGTTCTATTCTCTTTGGAAAGTTTACTGGCTTGATTTTTTTGAATCCTATAAATAAATAAATATAAATATAAATTTATAATAAATATATATATATATATAGCCCGAAAATAATTGTTAGTAGTGAATAAATAGAACAGTGTAGCAGCCCCAGAAGTAGACCTATCAACATTTAATTAGGTAAACTTAGAAAGAACTACGAAATTGCTTAACCTATTTGATGAGGAGTAAACGTTTTAGATCCTGTACTGAATATGAGAAGTTTTTCAACACCTGGCTCAGAACAATCATCACTAATACTGCTGTCGTCACTTGAAAATTGTAATTTTTCAGATTCAAACAAATCATCTCTATTAAAGTCATCTGAAACAAAACAAAGCACAGAGGACTTGATCAAGTTGAAAAAATACTACACAACTTATTGTTTTTGTAAGTAAACAATATAAGGATATACAAAATACATATAAACCATTGCATGCAAGAGATAATATAATTTACAAAAGATGTATAGTTAGAGATTTACCCCTTTGACTAATAAAATCTTTTCTATTGCTCTCATCATGTTCAATAGCTTTGGAATGGGATTCTATTTCCACCTTGCGATAGTCTTGATTGTAGTATATTGGATTAGCATAATCTAAACTGTCATCTGAATTCTGTGATATTGTGGCAAATGCCCCTTCATCACTAATATCCCTAAACAAAAAAAATGCCATTTTAGAGTCTGTACCAAAAATATGCACTACATGTTACAAAATTTTTTAAAACATGAATGCCATTACAAGTACTTTATTTAAACCAGATTTTTTTCTCATTTACAATTACAATTTACATTTCTTTTCATACAATTAACAAGAGAACACTTTCTTTTGTTTGCTGATTTGCTTTTTCATAAAGGTACACTTTACAACTCCCTACACTGAAAGTGCTTCCCTGTTTCCCTAAAATGAGGTGGCCCTTGACTTTTTATTGCTGAAATAATCAATCAAGAGTGCAATAAACAATTTTATTATTTTTGCTTTAGATATGTACTCCACAAAATAAATAAGAAAAAGTACTTACTGTGATTTGCAATGCAAATTACATCCACTCCTGAAGCCAGTTAAATTGGATTCTATTTTTAGTGTTTCATTAAAATTTTTGTGGTACTTTTGTGATGATTCAAACAAATTACATCTCCTTTCTTCTGTACTGGTATTGTCAGTATTACATTCTGCAGTCATACAATCAGCAACCATAATTGCACGAACAGAACTGGCATTGCAATTGTAGAATCTATAGAGTTGGCTCATAATTGGAACATGTTCAGAAGAAGTTTCCTGAGAAGCCTTATTCAACCATAAAACAGATGAACTAACCAAATGTGCCAACCAATGAAGATCTCCTGACAATAGGTAATGGTCACTGTACCATGTTCCAAATATATCATATGGTTTGTTGACCACTCTGCATTGTAAGTTGAAGCCCTCTGAAAATATAATAATGTTAGAGCTGCAAAGCCAATTGGAAATCAATTTTATGTTATAAACAATTATTAAGCACAGTCAATCTGTACCATTTTGATTTGTGTTTGGTAATTTTTATCATAGAATATTTTTGTAAATCCATATTTGATGTTTTTATATTTTCTGAATAATTTTTACCACTATTAATAATAGACCAAAGCTATTTCCTGTACTGCTTACATAAGAAAACATTTAAATAGATGAAGAATGAAAAACTGTAAAAGCAATTTACCTTGTAAACTGAAAACCGCTATTTCTCCAGATGTGCTGTGAGGTGTTCCAAAGTGAACACCTGACACCAAAAGGAGTGTATCTGACTGATTAAACTGACAAAATTGTGTATATTTCCAGCAAAATACTCTCATATCTTTATAATATTTAATTTTGGCTGGATATCCTGAATCCCATACCAGAACTGAGCCATCTTTTGAACATGTGGCAAATAATTTGCCATTATGAGAAAAACTGACATGAAGCACTTGATGGGTATGGTCTTTTAAGACTTCTGTTTCAACAACAGGTGTGTGATAGGTTAATCTTTTATATTCCTCTAGCCATGAATGCTTGCCTGGTAAAATGTGAATTTCAGGATCAATTTTAAAGTGAGAGTAAAAGAGATCCTTCCAAAGGAACTCATCATAGCTTATTCTGAGCCAAGTTTTACATGTCAGGCCTGTATCAAGTAACTCTCTTGGAGACAAATACTGAAAAATATGGAGCAATATGGGTTCTGGAACTAAATCCCAACTCACTTCGGAATTTAGCTGTTCATTGTCAGTCAATGATTCAGTAGCATCCTTCATTACGATTTTGGGATATAAATCACATATGATGCGGGCACGAAAATTCTTACTAAATACGGTAATCAATATTCAGATCGAATCAAATTAACTACTTGACTACCTCAAGACCGTAGTCGGGAGAAAAATACTCTGTTACTATAAAACCGATTTACCAAATAGTAGTGTGCCTTTTTTACAGAAACAAAATTAAATATTGAAAACTTAATACGACTTATAACATAAATAAACAAGAAATTCGACCAATGACACGTGTTTGCTGCCGTTCAATCACAGTGCCTTCAGCAAATGCCAAAACTAACGCCATGTTGTTGCTGCTTCTGGCACGAGTAAGAAGCGGCTTTTGTTCTATCTAAACTTTATCGGGTAAGTGGAAAGCGATCGCTCATTTTTTTGGTTCCCCAGTTTTGCCATAAAAATTTCGTGTAATGGAGTTGATTGAACCGAGCCGTAGAATGCATTGAAGTTATTCAAAATTAAAATTCTCCCCTGTGAAATTAGCGTGATCCCAAAGTGTTCGACGGTAATTGTGATTCCTCGAAACGAAATCCTATTTTCCCACGTAGAATTTGTTTATGCTACAGCAATTGAATATCAGAAAAACGATTTTTCATTTAGTTAACATGAATCTTATGATTATTGGATAACTGAATAATACAACTTTGTCTTGGCGTCATTTTCAAAACAGCAGTTGGTACTTGCTTGTTGAGGTGTCCGCCGTTCCTTTAAATGCATATGCAGTCTCGTGTTAAATGCAAATATTACTTTTTAGCTCTACAATGGCTGATCATGAAGATCTTTTGGATTACGAAGATGAAGAACAAACCGAACAGGTTGTTGATGGTTCCATTGATGGTGTGGGAAAAGAAAAAGTAAAGGGAACATACGTTTCAATACACAGTTCAGGATTCCGTGATTTTTTACTAAAACCAGAAATATTAAGAGCCATTGTCGATTGCGGCTTTGAGCATCCGTCTGAAGGTGAGTTCCTCTCCATGAGTCAGAACTTAAGTTTGGACATCACACTGGTATTAATTGTACTTGTTTGTTTTATATGAATAGTTCAACACGAATGCATTCCTCAAGCAGTTTTAGGCATGGATATATTGTGCCAAGCAAAATCTGGGATGGGGAAAACTGCTGTCTTTGTTTTAGCAACTCTGCAGCAGCTTGAACTTACAGAAAATCAAGTTTATGTTTTGGTTATGTGCCACACAAGAGAACTTGCTTTTCAAATCAGCAAGGAGTATGAAAGATTTTCCAGATATATGCCACAAATCAAGGTACATTTTCTTAAATGGTTAAAAATACTAATAACACCATTCTGTTTGCACTTGACTTACAGGTATATATGATGAATCTTGAGTTCTGAATTTGTATGATTAAAACATTGAACTCTCTCTCTGATGAAAAATTAATAGTCTCACCCTGCCTCTAGATTGGTGTCTTGAAAGTCTTGTCTGAAGGAACCTGCCTATGATATTGTATTCTATATTGTTCCATTACTGTTCTAGGTTGGAGTCTTTTTTGGTGGTTTGCCCATTCAGAAGGATGAAGAAACATTAAAAAGTAGCACACCACACATTGTAGTTGGAACACCTGGTCGAATACTTGCTCTGGTTAGAAATAAGAAACTTAACTTGAAGTACCTGAAGCATTTTATTTTGGATGAATGTGATAAGATGCTGGAACAATTAGGTAAGTTTTGCTTGTCAAAAAATTTATAGTGGTTACTTCAGTAACAATTGTACAATTATATTGAGAAATTATTGTTGTTTTTAATTGTGCAGATGTTTGTGCTCCAATTTGAGTTGTCTTATTTCTCTTTTTAATTAGATATGAGGCGTGATGTGCAAGAAATATTTAGAAACACTCCTCACTCAAAGCAAGTCATGATGTTCAGTGCAACATTAAGCAAGGAGATTCGACCTGTCTGCAAAAAATTCATGCAAGATGTAATTGCTTCATGTAATATTTATCCAGTTATAACATAGTTATCCAAGACTGGTGGAACAAAGTCCATTTGTATGACTGTAATTGAGTACTCACAGACTCCACTTTTTGATCCTGCCAAAACTCATTCTTTCCTTCAACAAAATTGCGGCTTTTGTTTCACAAAAAATGCCTGCTTCTTAGTCATCGACTTAAGTTCTCATAGCAGTCTACTAGGATCTACTTTTGGGGGCAGGGGTATTTTTTTTGAAGAATGAAGAGAAGAAGATGCAACGCAGAAGAAAGAAGAAACATTTCAACTCAGAATTATTGTTTTTCTATTGAATTGGACAACCATTTGTTGAGGGTTTTTGGGGTGGGTCATCGACGAAGAAACGAGTAAGAAGAGAGAAGAGTCATCAACTGCTGAAGATGGTTTAGGGTGGGGCAGTGGTTAGCCGTTAAAATATGTTGCAGTATATCAATGTTGATTTTTATTTTTCTGGGCAACCACTGAAGATGATTTATTATTGTTTGGTACATGGACGCAATTGTGTTTCTTTCTGGTATGCTACTTCTAGATTGGAGGAATCGTAAGAACACGTTATTTTTTTTTTTTTAAGGCAAAGCTGTCAGTTTTTCGTTTAAAAGTTTATAGTTAATTACTTTTCTCAAGCAAGTTTTAACTTGAGGGCGGTTCATTTTACCCAGGAAAAATTGATATTTTGTAACGTCAAAATTAATATTACACGTTGAAAGCGTCAGGAATTATATGTCGGTACATACTACGTACACCTGGCAGGATGCCTAGAAATGTATGAGATAGCAGATATTAATTGGTGGCAATTTAAGAAAGTTTAACGAAAGAGTAATTCCGTCAGTTTTCTAGTGCAATGTGCAGTTACGACTGCATTGTGTGACGCACTCCGGTTGAGTTGTTTGATTTCGCAAAATACAGTGCTTTTATTTTAACAAACCTGAATTTTGTACTTCATAGCCAATGGAGGTCTACGTCAACGATGAAGCAAAATTAACTCTCCACGGTCTTCAGCAACACTATGTCAAGTTGAAGGAGAACGAAAAGAATAAAAAATTATTTGATTTACTTGATATTTTGGAGTTTAATCAGGTTAATATGAACCCATGACTGATTAATTTTTTTCTTTGGTGAATTTCTTTGCTCGAACTTGATGGGAAAATTTCATTTTCAGGTGGTCATTTTTGTAAAATCAGTCCAAAGATGTATGGCTTTGGCACAATTATTAACAGAACAGAACTTTCCTGCCATTGCAATACACAGAGGAATGGTTCAGGAAGAGAGATTATCAAGATATCAGCAGTTCAAAGATTTTCAGAAGGTTGGCATATGCACCGTAAAAATTCAATCTTAATTTCTTTTATTTCTCTTATTGTTACTCTATGTTTAAGTGTCACGATGATGATATTTGCATTTAGATAGGGACATCTGATAATTGATGCTGCTAAAATGAAAAAAACAAACTGATTAATTCATTTGTTGAAAGTTGTTTTTAATTTTAATTTTTTGTTATTAAATTACATTTAATTGGAAATTTTTGTTACACAGAGAATTCTGGTAGCGACTAATCTGTTCGGGAGAGGAATGGATATAGAACGCGTTAACATAGTGTTCAACTACGACATGCCAGAAGATTCAGATACTTATTTGCATAGAGTAGCCCGAGCAGGTCGTTTTGGAACTAAGGTGCGTCGACTATACTTTGCGGTTTTTAAATTTGAATTCTTTTCATTATGGGTAATAAATTTAAAAATGATTTTAGGGTTTGGCCATAACTTTTGTTAGTGAAGAAGCTGACGCACTCATTTTGAATGAAGTACAAGATCGGTTTGATGTGAACATCACGGAATTACCGGATAAGATTGACCTCTCTTCGTACAGTAAGTTCGCGTGTATTACTACAGCATATTTTCATGCAAGAGGGCAAAATGATATCGCCGTGATGTTTTGGTATAGTTCAAATGAGCTTTAAATGATTACAAAGATTTGCAACCATCTGAGCGATATCGCAAAGTCACACGCTCTTTAATCTTTAATCTTTTGCTCTTTAATCAATATTAATTTACAAGGTTTCAAAATCTGTTTCAGTTGAAGGAAGATAAACAAATCAACCGTCAGGAGTTGTTCCGGACAATTCACTGTTTTACGTATTGGCCCATGGCTAATACTTAACTTCTCTGTCGAATTGTGAATAAAATGGTGGAACCACGTTTTAAGAAATACTTTCGATTTTCTGAATTGTGCTCAGTTTTCTGCTATGTATAAAATAAATAATGTGGCTTCTATTTCTATGATTCCTTTTTTATTTTCATAATAAATAGGATGATTATGGTTACTCAAAATAGATTGCAACACGAAACATTTTAAATTAATGTTGGTTTAGCGGTTATTGCTACCACGATACCACACATGTTACAAACTTGTCTAAAGAGAAAGCGAGTAAGTTCAATATTAGAAAAAATAATTAGGAAGTCTTGAATTAAAAAATAAAAATTTCTGTATTGGGTAGGCAGGAAAGCCCATGAAAACACTTACTTTATTTTTCACAAAATTAGGTTTGAAATTTCTGCTTGTTTATTTATTGCGAAATTTCTGATTAATGGCTGATACATTATTTTGAAAATTAATTGTTGAATTAACCATTTAAAATATGACTAAAGGGAAAAAGACAAATAGTAATTTGGGTCGCTTGTTTGGTAAGCCCGATATTGAAAGGTGTGGGCTATTTATTGACTTCGGTGTATTAAATTGGGATGAATACACGGGTCGGCCTGTAGTATTCCACGAAGATGCGAAACAAGGAAATCAAATGTATAGTTCGGTTCCGTCCGGGGGCCATAAAAAGTGCGGTCTGCAGGGCTCCTCCGGATATTTTGACGAGCACTTCAAAAGCATATTCGTGGATGATCCTTACCTAGAAAAATGGAAAATTGGCGGTAGGCCTCCGGCACATCCTAGAAAAGGAGCATGGATTCCCAGTGGGCCATCGAAGGAACATTCTACGCCAGGCGATCACTATGGGACATTTACCAAAGCCTCCGAAATGTCAGCATTCAGTCCGCTCAAAAGGCAGGAGAAACCCAAACAGAAAGAACCGATGAATTTCATAACGAATCCAGGCAAGAAAGGAAACAGCGGTTATGTAGACATCTGCATTAATAAGTATCCATCACACTCTGTGAAGGGAAAGGTGGATTCCTATGTTGCAGCCGGGCTGCTGTACTCAAAGAATTGGAGGATGCACAAAGTTAAAATTAGGAGTGGACCAATGAGGGCCGGCTTTTTTCCACGACCGTTCTTCGAAAGCAATCCCTACAGGGAGCACAAATCAGGTCCGACGTATGTTGAGGTAAAAAAGAAAGGTTCGTGGCAAAACAGAGGTGTTTTCTATCCCCCGAGTGCCCCCAAAAAAATGGGTAACAACCACGACGGATGTTTTGAAAAATTTACCAGTTGGTCACCCGAGCCCTATAAAACTCAAAAAGAGATTCAAAAGGAATTGTCACATACGAACGAAAAGCAGGGTTTGGTTTTCCGTCCGGAGCCCAGATTAAAGAGCTATTACACTACATCTGTTGTCAATAATAAAATCGATATTTCGTGTAATGAAAGAACATGGAGAACGATGAAACCTGTAACATACACCCAGTTCAGTATATAGCGTTATTGTTTTACGCGTTCCTCATGACACATTCACACATTTGGATTTTTTTTCTCTTATTGCTAACGTTTCACAAACGTTAGTGTCCTTCGAAAGGATTTCGTCAAGAAAATACGGCAATACGCCTGTTTAGTAGAATACAAAAACCATGTATTAATTCCTCGTTTTCTTCAAATTGTAGAAAAATGCAACACATTGATGAGTAATAAGTAAAAAATTGTTGAGACAATATTGGTATTTAATCTACGGTCATCATTTTATCATTTGAATCACTGCTATTGTTGGCTATTGAAAAGGTTGGTTTCATCACTCTCCAACACGGTCATCAATATGTGACGTATACGAAGGGAAGAATGGTAGCCAGTATCCCTACAACCCTACCCTACCACCCGGTACAACCTAAAAATTTGAGGTGTTGGATTCTGATGAATGCCTACCTGTCAGTGCAGACTCTGCGTCAGAGGGACAAAGCACCTGAAAAGGAAAAGTTCCTTTGTACTAGTAACTAATGATGAATGATGCAAAAAGATTGTTGTAAGTCTTGTGTTGATCCGTTTCTGCGACGTTGCGCCCTTCACCAGGCAGCTCGCACTTCAAGCAAAGCAAGACACCCAGAGACGAGCCGCAACGTAACAAAAATCTTCAGTACTACAATTTACGTCCGAATCTCACAAATTGAAATACGTAACTGAATAATGGGAAGTCATACAAAGGAAAGAAGACAACAAATATCCAATAAACGAAACAGTTTGAATAAACAGACTTCCTAATATATTGAATATTTGTGCTTTAGAGGTTCTTAAATTTGAAAGGAAATATTTGTGTTTACTGATTAAGAATTATCAGAAAAAGGAAGTTTGGTTTCTGGTTTTGATTTAAGCCACGGGAAATGGATAAGGATTTTTTTTCCATTTTATTCCTCACAACACGTAACAATGTTTTTCATTAAAGAACTAATCAAAAGGGCTAAGAATAACATGGGTGAATGAGTTTCGGCTGATTTTAGAAGCTTATTCAAGAGGAACCGCAATCCCAGTCTGACATATTCACTGTGCTTAGAACTTAACCAGTTGGCGGTTTTCGAAATATATTGGATTAATGAACTGCGCACCAAATCGTTTCAATGAACAAGATTCTCTTAATGATATTTGATTTTTTTTCATGCAGAAATCCAAATAAATATAATACATAAAATGCATCAACCGTACATTACTATTTTGTGTACCGGTATTTGCGTGAAATTTCACGTAAAAAGAATTGTCCATAATTCGTTATGTAATTCAGGTCAGTAACTTGACAGGATAAATGTACATACTTGCAACTAGGTATTATTACTGTAAATGTTTCGCCGGAAGTATGCTATACCGCCTTTAACTGACAATCATATTCGAGCTGAAATAAATGTGATTTAAAGTTCCCTCTCCAAGAAACGTCACTAATTTCTAAAACCACGGAAAATGTGAGATTAGAATTATTTCCACGTTTTACTTTGCATAATAATGTTGTAGTAATTTTATTTGCATTTATTCGGAAGTCCACAGTCGGAGGACCACAATATAGCAATGGATAGCCAAGGGAGGAAAGTTGTGGTTTGTGATAACGGAACAGGGGTGAGTAATATGTCACAGAACATTCTTAACCCCTCCTCTAAGGCATTATTTTGGGGCGTGCCCCATTCCCCAATGTAATAAGACAAGCTTTAAGTGTCAAGTAGTTTTCGTATAACTTTTGTTGAAATAATGTTTTCTTTATTTTGTATTAAACTTTATTAAGGCACATGCAATTTATTAATCTAATAAATAAATTGGAATATTTTCTTGATATGACCGACAGCTCATTCCCAATTGAATACATACTTTTTATGTTAACACTAATTTGTATTGACTTATGGATTATAAATATTACAGTTTTGCCAATTTGAATGTGTTAATTTAAGCCAATGTAATTACAATAATTAAAATAATTTTATAATACCTTTTTTGTTTCATGTGCTCAGTTTGTGAAGTGTGGGTATGCTGGGTCCAATTTCCCAGCACATATATTTCCTTCAATGGTTGGACGACCTATAATAAGAGCAGTAAACAAAATTGGGGACATTGAAGTTAAGGTGAGGGTTTAGTTTTTTGTGAATGAGATATGCTCCACTATGATTATATCTCTCTTTTTTTCAAAATGGAAACTCCTTTTTGTCCTGATTCAGTTGCAGTAAAACTCTGTTTGTCTTGTTTTAGGAATTGACCCATATTTCTGTAAGTAACTGCTCCTGTGATTTCTATGTAATGACAGGAAATAACAAGAAATTAGCTAGTAAATAAATTACATAAATGGAATGAAATAAATTTTTCAGTTTTTTTATTTTTTCAATGTATAATGTGTATGAATACTTAAAAATTTTTTTTGCAGTTTTTAAAATACAGCTAGTGTTATTTAGAGTCACTTAAATAAATCTGATTCTATAATTATTGTGAATGACCAATTAAAGGTTATTGCATGTACATTTTAATAACTCTTTAATTAATAAATAGCACCTCCTCATGTGACCCATGACTGTTTAGTTACACAATTTATCTTCCTTTTCGATGTGCACACAATTTATTATCATACTCCCCTTAAAAATCAAGAGATATGCAGCATGTTTTACTCTCTTCTAAGGTCCAATCTTCTTTATTTTCACATTTTGGTTCACATGTTACTCAAATATTGGCAACAAAATATCTTTTATAAACTTCACCTGCATTTAATTCTTTACACACTATTTTGTGTTTCTAAATTTTTTTAAATTACACATTGCTGCAATTTTCATGCATTTTATATGAAGTACATGGAATTGTTACATTTTAGAGAAATTTTCATCTGTTTGAACCCATTTCAGTGTTGTAAGTCAATATAAATTTAATACTAGTAGTGGTCAAGTGATCAGTCTTCATCCTTATAGTATTAGTAAATTACTTGTGTGTAAAGCATCTTGAGTAAGCATCTTTTCATGGTTAGTACAACTCCTGAGAAATTGTTTCAGTTTATGCATAGTGTAGTGTATAAGGTTCAGTGTACAGAATGTGGAACTTGTTTTCATTCTTTAAAATGATGTTAAATTGTACAGTTGAGTCTCTCATTTGTCTATAGAGAATGACAACCACCCTATAGCTACTTAACAAAATGTGATAAACATTGTCACAGACTGTTACAATTTTTATGTGTGTTGTTCTGCCAACTATGATGTTTAATTTGAAATTGTAATCATAAAGTCATGTAATTGTAATGCCACTTTTATACTGTTGTTTCTTATGGACACAATATTTTTTTAATATATTTTAGTAATTTTTCATTAAAGCTGGAAGGGAATTTATTAGAAATTTACTTCATTGAATTTATAAGAACAATCCATTTTATAAATTTTGCAATATTTTCAGGATTTAATGGTTGGTGATGAGGCTAGTAAACTAAGATCCATGCTAGAGGTTAATTATCCAATGGAGAATGGAATTGTCAGGTATGTGTTGTTACACATTTACATTCTCATTGTTTTGGATTACAATACTTAATGGCTTAAGAAATTTTGTGATATTTATGTGTTATTTCAGAAACTGGGATGACATGTGCCATGTTTGGGATTATACCTTTGGACCAGAAAAGATGAATATTGATCCTAAGGAATGTAAAATTTTATTGACAGAACCTCCAATGAACCCAACAAAGAACAGAGAAAAAATGATACAGGTGTGATATGAGGTTTTGCAAGACAAGTAATTAATATTAGTATTATTTTGTGGTTATTTTTTTGTTGGACTACATGATAAGCAACAAGGACTAGAACATGAGGTTACACTTTGGTGCTGCTCGCAGTAATTGTAACGGTGATATTAATTGAGCTATCAGCGTGTAAAATACTCAGTCTTATTAATTTCATTCATAGTAATAATATTAATTATTATTGCTATTAATAATACAATTACTATAAACGTAGGTAATGTTTGAAAAGTATCAATTCTCTGGAGCCTATATTGCCATTCAAGCAGTTCTCACACTTTACGCTCAAGGACTTCTGAGTGGTGTAGTGGTAGATTCCGGAGATGGTGTGACACATATATGTCCGGTTTATGAAGAATTCGCATTGCCACATCTTACAAGAAGGTTAGACATTGCTGGCAGGGATATAACACGCTATTTAATTAAGGTGAATATTTCAAAGACAATACAAGAAAGGAAACTAATACAGAAAGAATCTATTTATTGTTTGTAAGAGTGCATACTATTTTAATAATACGTAAACTGCAACGAAATTTATTATATTTCAGTTGCTCTTATTAAGAGGTTATGCTTTCAACCACTCAGCCGACTTTGAAACTGTACGCATTATGAAAGAAAAACTTTGTTACATCGGTTATAACATCGAAGTGGAGCAAAAATTGGCATTGGAAACTACTGTTCTCGTTGAACCGTACACCGTAAGTTAAATAATGTGATTTCTAATCTATTGTTGGAACACGACAATGGTAAGCACTTTTAAGTAAAATATTGAACATACCTTTTAGCTTCCTGACGGAAGAGTCATTAAAGTTGGGGGCGAAAGGTTTGAGGCTCCAGAGGCTCTGTTTCAGCCGCATTTAATTAACGTAGAAGGCCACGGTATCGCTGAATTGGTATTCAATACAATCCAAGCTGCATCTATCGATATGAGAACCGAACTTTACAAGCACATAGTTCTCTCAGGTGGTTCCACTATGTATCCTGGGTTGCCCAGTCGATTGGAAAGAGAAATAAAACAGCTTTATTTGGAGAGAGTATTGAAAAACGATGCTGACAAACTTTCGGTAAGACACTTGTTCAGGAAACATTTGATGCTTTCCTGAACGGAGAAATTGAATGAAATTTTATGATTTATTTATTCACTTCAGAAATTCCGAATCAGAATTGAAGACCCTCCAAGAAGAAAGGATATGGTGTTTATTGGAGGTGCCGTGCTGGCAGAAGTCATGAAAGATAGGGATACATTCTGGATGTCCAAGCAGGAGTATGAAGAAAAGGGGGTTGGGGTACTAAAAAAAATTGGAAACTCTTCTAGGTAAAGATAGGTAAATTGATATCAGGTTTCAGTGTTCATTCTGAATCTTCACATTCCTTTGAAGCTACAAAAAATTTGTTTTCCCTTATCAAGTTAATACGAGTAACGTTTCATATGAATGTCGCAAAGGTCCTTCTGACAGCAACAGTTTTTAAAATCAGTTGAATTCATAATGTAGTAATTCAGACGCCGATACCCTTCTAATGTTTCAATTCAATACATTCTGTAGCTTTCTGTTGAACCGGATTTCACTCTGATTTTAATTTGCAATCGTCAAGCAAAATGTTGGGACGCACCAAAAGAATCATGAACCTGGAATTTATAAATACATTTTTTAAGCGTACCCACGATAAATTAATTCTCGATCTGTAAAACCATACAATTCGACGCATCATAAATACTCCACAGGCCCGGTCAACCGGGACAATTTTTGTTTTCTAGTGGATTTCTAGGACACAGATTTCAAGAGTCGCAATTACGGACAGCTAGATCTTTACAAAATAAAATTTGTCACTTCAAAGAATCTATTGATTAAGAGAAAACAGAAAAATACCCCAAATTTTTTTCGTTCATGTGAATAAAACTTAGCAATCATGAACATAATCACACTTCTTCCGGTAAATGTACACATTGAACCGGGATTATTTAAATGTACTATTTCATATTTAGGCAAGAGTGTCAATATACAAATACATTGTTTTTAAAATTTAAGGCGTAAACGGCTATAATAATTTTGTTTTCCTCTTTTGTGCTTCCATATTAAATGTTACTCATACGATCACGTCTGTTTCTGTTTGACCTGCAGATGGCAGAAACCTTCTGTCAATAACCAGTTCCTTGAAACTAATGTAACATTTTAATTCACGACGTGGTCATTATATTTTTACCATTTTTTTGTACGAAATTAAATACTACTATGACAAATTATTGCGTCACGTGATGTTTATTCGCAATTTCACTTATCTAAATTTGTATAACTTTACATTAATACTTGTTACAATTAAGTCTTTTCTGCATTTCGAGCTTCAATGATTGCAATGTGAGTTCCATTCCATTTACATCTTTCCCGTGATCAATAAGACGGATTTGTTTGAAATATTGTGCACTATACTGGACATACCTGATTTCCTTGAATAATTTGATGTATGGCACAATGCCCAGACAAAAATATTACAATTACCTTTTCAACCTCCTGTTTACAATCAAAATTCGAGGCCAATCATGTTAAAACTCATGACTTCGTATATTTTTAACTGAGAAAAGTGTTTTCGACGTAAAATTGATGTTGAATCAGGCTGTAAACACCCACCGTGTGTAATGCGTGTGGAGACATCACGTACACTTGTACGCACTCAAACATACACATTTAAACACTTACAAACACACGTGGCAACACAGGTGCACATACACGTGTGGACACGCACAGATTTCCCATAGATGTAAATAGTTTTCACCGATGAAACAAGTGTTTACACGCAAAATTCATGGTCAGTCATGTTAAAGTTCATGATTTATAATAGTTTTTACCTAGGAGAAGTGTTTCTGAACTAAATGTCGTGGCAATTCATCTAAAAAAAACATTACGTTTAATAGATATTATGCATGAAATACTTTATTTTTTTACTTAAAATTCAAGGCGAGTCATATAAAAATACATGACTGAGATGTCACAAGTTTACATGGACGGTTAGGATAGAATAGGATAGGGTAGGTTATGCTTAGTTAGTGCGCAAACATCCGGGAGGCTCCCCTGGCCGCGTTGCTGTCCAGGTGCCTTCGCGAGGGTGTCTTTCCATCGCGGGGTCGGGATCCCAACGATTGCGCCAGCGTATCGTCCGATATGTCTGCTGAACACGTTGGGAAAGATGTTCGAACGGGTCATACCGGGACGGATCGTCCGTTATCTGGAATCCGGACATCGCGATCGCGGGCTCAGCCTGTATCAATATGGGTTCAGAAAAGGGAGGTCTACCCTGGACGCGCTCCACAGGTAAAGGAGATCGCTACGACGACCACTGTTGTGATCCGGTCACCAAAACCGGATCTATCAAAACCAGTAGCAGTGCGGTGGTACTCCGGTATACGGAGTTATTCCCGGCACAGTGTCGTTAGGGGACCAGCTCAGCTCAAACTACGGATTACTTAAGGACACCTGAGCACCGGAACAGGGCGAGAGGACGCTTACGCCGTAACAGACCTAAGGTAGGACCTTTTCTTTATTCCATAGTTAGACCAATGCCTCGACCGAAAAGGTCGAAAATGATAATCTCCTCCGAGTGGGAGTCTGACAACGAATGGATCAACGCTCCCGAGGATGAAAACAGACTAATCCCTCAGGCTGCGAGGGAGATTGAAGGACTGACGCATCCGCGGGGCCGTCCCAGGAAGGGCGACCACCTCCTATGACCAGAGGCTTTGAGGAAGAGGGCCAAGCGGCAAGAGATCGCCCGGGGCTTCAGGATAGACCCTTGTTGCATTCGGCTAGCTACACTTAGCTTACGGGATGGGCAACATCAAGGAAATGGGCACGGAACTTCTTACACACATGCACACACTCAAGCGTCCACGTGCAAGGACATGTGCACATCTACGTGCACAGCGTAATTAATGTCGTGCCGGTAAACTGGTGATAAACGACTACTGCAATTGATGATTTTAGTAATGTTAGGGAAAAGTGTTTAATTATGACCGATGATATTAATGATTTCACAAAAAAAGTGTTGGTGAAATACTTTGATTCAGGTAGAGTTCAATCAATCGCGTAAATCAATAGAACGCAAGATATGCCGTAGAGCTCAGTGCAGGAAAGACGAAATACAAGAGTTACCACAGAGTTCAGAGTTCAGGGTCGTTAACCAAGAGACCTCTGACCTATCATAGAGGTCACTTGTATGAACGGTGAAACGCAAAATTTTTGACATAGTTGAGTTGTACGAACACTGAAATACAAGATTTGTCGCAGGGCTCAGTAGTCTGGGGTTAAGATAGTAGAGGAGAGGCTAAGAGCGGCCGGGATAGGGTAGGTTAGGTTAGGATAGGATAGGTTCCCCCGTGTGGTCCCCGAGTCGGGTTAGAATAGGACCAACCTATGCACTGG
The DNA here is from genome assembly GCA_037055365.1 of Polyplax serrata. Taxonomy (NCBI): domain Eukaryota; kingdom Metazoa; phylum Arthropoda; class Insecta; order Psocodea; family Polyplacidae; genus Polyplax; species Polyplax serrata. The sequence goes on along the minus strand of JAWJWE010000038.1, from coordinate 6,051 downwards.
GTGTCGTATGAGGCGACTAATGTGTCAACGGAGGCAGGGGTGCAAGGATGTTGGGGTTCTTCCTTGCACTCCACAGATCGTGGGAGTAGGAGCCAGAGATCGGTTGCTGCTCTCGCACGGCGGTTTTCCTTCGGGGAAGCGGTGGAATTGCCATTCCATCCAAATGGATGAGTGCCGGAATCCACGATAAGAGACTTCGGTCTCTTTGAGTGGTTTTCGGCCACGGCAACTTCCTTCGGCGAGTTGGTATCCAACTACAAATCCGTGGGATGCAGGCGATTGTAGCCTCAAGCCATTCGCCACTTTCAACACAAGGATTTAGTGGACCTCTCAGGTTTTTTAGGAGGTTCGAGTCCCTCACTATTGAATTTCCGTCCCAACGGGTCCTTTGTGCGTGGGCATTTTTCCTGGGTATTCAAAAAAAAGGTTAGGTTTGTCTGTCTGCAGTGAGTGAAGACATGGAGGCGAGGATAGAGGCCAACCTCACTGCCAAGGCGGGCCTTGTGCTGTCCCAAATGGGAGCAGCCATCAAAAGGGACATAGAGGAGGCAATACTGACGGCCGTGTCCAAAGCAGGGCAAGGGAGAATTGCCGCGGGACGGCTGAAGTCGGCACGACGTCGAGTGCCAGAGCGACGGAAGGCGGCAGTGCGACGGCTTTATCCATGAAGGTCAATGGTCCGACAGGGGACCGTGGGGTCCGGGTAAAGCCGGAGGATGCGAAAGGGAAAGTCCAGGCGAAGTTAGTCACCCCGATCCGGACGCCCCCCTCACGGAGCGAGCCCTAAAAAGGGACAAAGAAGAGGGACAGGAAGACGAAGAAATTGAAGACGGTACAGGCGGCTGCTCCCCCCGCGCCACCTGCGAAGCCAAACCAGAAGGTTCCCAAGAGGGACCGCTCGAAATCGGCCAAGAGAGCTTCGTCGCCCGGCGAACCTTCAGGGAAAAAAGGCGAGACAACCGTGCCGCCTAAGGAAATGTTCCTGCAGCCATCCTGGGTGGAGATGGTCCGAAAGGGACGGAAGAAAGCGACGCCTGATTCGCCAGCCGCGAGCAAAGCGTCGCCAAAGGAGGCCAAACCTCGTCGTCGACAAAGGAAATCGGTGAGGATCGTTCTCACGGCACCGGATGGAGGGCAGACCACGTACTCCGATGCCCTGCAGTCGATGCAGCGGAGCATCGATCCGGCGGAACTGGGAATCCCCAATACGTCCATCCGGAGGACGGAGGACGGGAATATCCAGGTCCCTGTAAGAGGCGAGGGCTGCAAGGATAAGGCAGCCAAGCTGGCGGCCGTGATAAATGAAATGTGCGGAGGAGCAGTCTCGGCGGAACGCCGTCCTTCCACATGCCACGTGGAGATTCACCGGATCCCCGAGTTCGCCACACGAGCCCGAGCTGGAACAAGCTCTCACTCCAATAGTACGGGAATCGCCGAACTGATGCATGTCGGGGAATTCGGCCCCACCAAATGGGGCACGAAATCGGTGCTGGTCCGAGTACAGGACGAAGTGGGAAAGACCCTCTTGTGCGAGGGCAAACTGAGGATCGGGTGGTCCTTGGCAAGTGTCCGAAAGGTCGCACGGCGCACCGAGGAACGGTGCTACAAGTGCTGGCTTCCAAGTGCCCGGCAAACAAGGCACCGTTTCCGGTGCGGAGGGGCACCGTGCCAACGTCTGAACGGCAGGGGAGCCGAGATGTGCTCTGTGCGCGGAGGCCGGACGACCGGAGACGGAACCATACGACCGTTTTATATACCTGGTACACCTTAATATTCGGCCAGAATTGTTTAAATCAATATATGAAGTAGTTTCAACCATCGACGTTTTTGGGGTTTTTCAGTTTTTTCCGAATCAAACCATAGGATTCTGAGAGGTAAATTTTTCATACCGCTCCGATCGCTACGAAATTTTTTGACAACCATTAGAATGTCGTTCTTGTTCGTTTTATATACCTGGTACACCTTAATATTCGGCCAGAATTGTTTAAATCAATATATGAAGTAGTTTCAACCATCGACGTTTTTGGGGTTTTTCAGTTTTTTCCCGAATCAAACCATAGGATTCTGAGAGGTAAATTTTTCATACCGCTCCGATCGCTACGAAATTTTTTGACAACCATTAGAATGTCGTTCTTGTTCGTTTTGTATACCTGGTACACCTTAATATTCGGCCAGAATTGTTTAAATCAATATATGAAGTAGTTTCAACCATCGACGTTTTTGGGGTTTTTCAGTTTTTTCCGAATCAAACCATAGGATTCTGAGAGGTAAATTTTTCATACCGCTCCGATCGCTACGAAATTTTTTGACAACCATTAGAATGTCGTTCTTGTTCGTTTTGTATACCTGGTACACCTTAATATTCGGCCAGAATTGTTTAAATCAATATATGAAGTAGTTTCAACCATCGACGTTTTTGGGGTTTTTCAGTTTTTTCCGAATCAAACCATAGGATTCTGAGAGGTAAATTTTTCATACCGCTCCGATCGCTACGAAATTTTTTGACAACCATTAGAATGTCGTTCTTGTTCGTTTTATATACCTGGTACACCTTAATATTCGGCCAGAATTGTTTAAATCAATATATGAAGTAGTTTCAACCATCGACGTTTTTGGGGTTTTTCAGTTTTTTCCGAATCAAACCATAGGATTCTGAGAGGTAAATTTTTCATACCGCTCCGATCGCTACGAAATTTTTTGACAACCATTAGAATGTCGTTCTTGTTCGTTTTATATACCTGGTACACCTTAATATTCGGCCAGAATTGTTTAAATCAATATATGAAGTAGTTTCAACCATCGACGTTTTTGGGGTTTTTCAGTTTTTTCCGAATCAAACCATAGGATTCTGAGAGGTAAATTTTTCATACCGCTCCGATCGCTACGAAATTTTTTGACAACCATTAGAATGTCGTTCTTGTTCGTTTTATATACCTGGTACACCTTAATATTCGGCCAGAATTGTTTAAATCAATATATGAAGTAGTTTCAACCATCGACGTTTTTGGGGTTTTTCAGTTTTTTCCGAATCAAACCATAGGATTCTGAGAGGTAAATTTTTCATACCGCTCCGATCGCTACGAAATTTTTTGACAACCATTAGAATGTCGTTCTTGTTCGTTTTATATACCTGGTACACCTTAATATTCGGCCAGAATTGTTTAAATCAATATATGAAGTAGTTTCAACCATCGACGTTTTTGGGGTTTTTCAGTTTTTTCCGAATCAAACCATAGGATTCTGAGAGGTAAATTTTTCATACCGCTCCGATCGCTACGAAATTTTTTGACAACCATTAGAATGTCGTTCTTGTTCGTTTTGTATACCTGGTACACCTTAATATTCGGCCAGAATTGTTTAAATCAATATATGAAGTAGTTTCAACCATCGACGTTTTTGGGGTTTTTCAGTTTTTTCCGAATCAAACCATAGGATTCTGAGAGGTAAATTTTTCATACCGCTCCGATCGCTACGAAATTTTTTGACAACCATTAGAATGTCGTTCTTGTTCGTTTTATATACCTGGTACACCTTAATATTCGGCCAAGAATTGTTTAAATCAATATATGAAGTAGTTTCAACCATCGACGTTTTTGGGGTTTTTCAGTTTTTTCCGAATCAAACCATAGGATTCTGAGAGGTAAATTTTTCATACCGCTCCGATCGCTACGAAATTTTTTGACAACCATTAGAATGTCGTTCTTGTTCGTTTTGTATACCTGGTACACCTTAATATTCGGCCAGAATTGTTTAAATCAATATATGAAGTAGTTTCAACCATCGACGTTTTTGGGGTTTTTCAGTTTTTTCCGAATCAAACCATAGGATTCTGAGAGGTAAATTTTTCATACCGCTCCGATCGCTACGAAATTTTTTGACAACCATTAGAATGTCGTTCTTGTTCGTTTTATATACCTGGTACACCTTAATATTCGGCCAGAATTGTTTAAATCAATATATGAAGTAGTTTCAACCATCGACGTTTTTGGGGTTTTTCAGTTTTTTCCGAATCAAACCATAGGATTCTGAGAGGTAAATTTTTCATACCACGCTCCGATCGCTACGAAATTTTTTGACAACCATTAGAATGTCGTTCTTGTTCGTTTTGTATACCTGGTACACCTTAATATTCGGCCAGAATTGTTTAAATCAATATATGAAGTAGTTTCAACCATCGACGTTTTTGGGGTTTTTCAGTTTTTTCCGAATCAAACCATAGGATTCTGAGAGGTAAATTTTTCATACCGCTCCGATCGCTACGAAATTTTTTGACAACCATTAGAATGTCGTTCTTGTTCGTTTTGTATACCTGGTACACCTTAATATTCGGCCAGAATTGTTTAAATCAATATATGAAGTAGTTTCAACCATCGACGTTTTTGGGGTTTTTCAATTTTTTCCGAATCAAACATTCAATTCTTGGAGACAAATTTTTCATACCGCTCCGATCGCTACGAAATTTTTTGACAACCATTAGAATGTCGTTCTTGTTCGTTTTATATACCTGGTACACCTTAATATTCGGCCAGAATTGTTTAAATCAATATATGAAGTAGTTTCAACCATCGACGTTTTTGGGGTTTTTCAGTTTTTTCCGAATCAAACCATAGGATTCTGAGAGGTAAATTTTTCATACCGCTCCGATCGCTACGAAATTTTTTGACAACCATTAGAATGTCGTTCTTGTTCGTTTTATATACCTGGTACACCTTAATATTCGGCCAGAATTGTTTAAATCAATATATGAAGTAGTTTCAACCATCGACGTTTTTGGGGTTTTTCAGTTTTTTCCGAATCAAACCATAGGATTCTGAGAGGTAAATTTTTCATACCGCTCCGATCGCTACGAAATTTTTTGACAACCATTAGAATGTCGTTCTTGTTCGTTTTATATACCTGGTACACCTTAATATTCGGCCAGAATTGTTTAAATCAATATATGAAGTAGTTTCAACCATCGACGTTTTTGGGGTTTTTCAGTTTTTTCCGAATCAAACCATAGGATTCTGAGAGGTAAATTTTTCATACCGCTCCGATCGCTACGAAATTTTTTTTGACAACCATTAGAATGTCGTTCTTGTTCGTTTTGTATACCTGGTACACCTTAATATTCGGCCAGAATTGTTTAAATCAATATATGAAGTAGTTTCAACCATCGACGTTTTTGGGGTTTTTCAGTTTTTTCCGAATCAAACATTCAATTCTTGGAGACAAATTTTTCATACCGCTCCGATCGCTACGAAATTTTTTGACAACCATTAGAATGTCGTTCTTGTTCGTTTTATATACCTGGTACACCTTAATATTCGGCCAGAATTGTTTAAATCAATATATGAAGTAGTTTCAACCATCGACGTTTTTGGGGTTTTTCAGTTTTTTCCGAATCAAACCATAGGATTCTGAGAGGTAAATTTTTCATACCGCTCCGATCGCTACGAAATTTTTTGACAACCATTAGAATGTCGTTCTTGTTCGTTTTATATACCTGGTACACCTTAATATTCGGCCAGAATTGTTTAAATCAATATATGAAGTAGTTTCAACCATCGACGTTTTTGGGGTTTTTCAGTTTTTTCCGAATCAAACCATAGGATTCTGAGAGGTAAATTTTTCATACCGCTCCGATCGCTACGAAATTTTTTGACAACCATTAGAATGTCGTTCTTGTTCGTTTTATATACCTGGTACACCTTAATATTCGGCCAGAATTGTTTAAATCAATATATGAAGTAGTTTCAACCATCGACGTTTTTGGGGTTTTTCAGTTTTTTCCGAATCAAACCATAGGATTCTGAGAGGTAAATTTTTCATACCGCTCCGATCGCTACGAAATTTTTTGACAACCATTAGAATGTCGTTCTTGTTCGTTTTGTATACCTGGTACACCTTAATATTCGGCCAGAATTGTTTAAATCAATATATGAAGTAGTTTCAACCATCGACGTTTTTGGGGTTTTTCAGTTTTTTCCGAATCAAACATTCAATTCTTGGAGGTAAATTTTTCATACCGCTCCGATCGCTACGAAATTTTTTGACAACCATTAGAATGTC